>CM077880.1:76858126-81858126 GCA_039720435.1 Amazona ochrocephala
GCCATGAGACAAGGTGCTTTGTAGGCACGGGCCGTGGTCAAGCCGATTGCTACTGAGGGGTGCCATCACCTTAGAGTTGTCTACACACAGAAGACTGCTAGGGCATGCTAGGAGCAGTCCTTGCTGTCGCAGGCTCTGACACAGTATTTGGCCAGACAGGTGAGAATTGCCCATCGTCCCCAAGACCAACTGCTTGGCCAGGGGTATGGAGGAGGGCCGCAAAGTGAGTGGGCACATGAGAGGGAAGTGCGCTGACAGCTTTGGGGCTTCTGGGCTCATAGAGCTTGTCTGGTGCTACTACTGGAAAGTAATAGTATTACAATTAAAAACAGCAATAACAACAGAATTCAATTTTTTTTATTTTTAGTTGTTAACCATTCAATGCCATAGACAGTATAATACATAACAGCCAATATGATGATGAATTCCCATATCAAAACTAGAGGCTGCCTTTTAATCACAGTAAAGCCATTTTAACAAACTTTGGCAAGCTCAGCAGCAATGCAAATATTCCGAGTGGTGCAATATGTGCTTAGGAGATGGGGGAAAGGGCTTAAAATTCATTTAAATTGAAAAACAGCAGTCATGCATTTCTCTAAGTGATTATTTTCTGTACCATAAGCCACATCCTTTCAAATTTCCTCTGCTTGGCCACATTATTGGAATGAAGTGTCATCGCTGGTTAAGTCACTTTGACATCATCCTGCTGATGTGTCAAGCACAGGAAATTTGAAGGGACAGAGCTCAGTAAGGTCTTACCCTAACTTGCCTTCTTTTGACAATTCTCCCCTCCTGCCCTGCACCCTCCTTTTTTCAGCTTCAGTGTTCCTGAGCTCGATTAACTCTTAAAATCCCTGCAATGAGGCTAATACGGCCAAAAGTGTGGGGATAACACTCTGTAGGTCTCCCACCTCTCTTTCAAAGCCAGCATTTTTAAAGCATCCATATATTTATGATGACGGGTCATAACTGGTATTGGTTATATTGAAATCGTCAGAGGAAAACTGTACAGCTTGCAAGATGCATGTGGCTGCAGTTTCAGTGTGTAAGACTGGAAGAGATCCTGCCAGCTGTGAGCCCTCTGCCTGGCTACATCAGGCAGCTAGTGGAAGCAGAGCCCATTGCATAAACTGATTAATAACCAGCTAGTGAGGTTTCTTCCTTTAAATACTGCTAGTAGAAAACTGTTCCAAAAATCATAGCTCCGAGTAGGCAGTGGAGTACTCAGCTCTTGTGCCAGAGCTGTTCTTCAACTTAAATAGCTATTTTCTGATATGATCTCCTTTCACCACCTGTAATGTACGCAGAGGAAACAGTTCTACCTCTTCTCAGACTTCACCTTGCTGACCCAAACAAGTGCTCTTATATTTTCTCAGGAAGCAGTCTCTCCACTCTTCTGAGAAGTCCCTCACTGCATTATTTTTAGTTTCAGTGCTTCTTTCTTGATAATGGATGAGCAGTAAAGAAAACGGTGTTTTCCCTCTGGACTTCCCACAGATTCTCATTTAGCACTATCACTTTCTGTTTGCTGTAGGAAGTACATCCCCTATATACTCACCACTGTAGCTCCGCGGTTTATCCATGGATGAATCTGTTGATGGCCCAGACAGATCCTGTGGTCAATTCATAAGTGAATACTTCTTTCCCGTAGAAATCATCGTTTAGAGGCAGGTGGCCTACATTCAACCTGTATCCATGTGCTTACTACTGGTTAGCTATCTCTGAAAGGCTCAAACTAGCCAGTAGCAGACAGATGGAGGAAGAACTCTGTCTTTGCTCCCTCCATGCAAGGGCATTGCTCTTTGTTCTGTTACACATGATCTCACTTTTAGCGCACCAGCTCCCAAGGTCATCCATTTCTTTCTTTCCAATTCTTTTCATTTTTATGTCATCAGTAAATACTCTCATTTGCTACTATTTTCTGTGCCAAGGTCAGTAATGAAACTTAAGTAAGCAGGTCCTAAAATCAACCTGTCAAACAATAGATTTCCTCCCACCTGATAATTTCCCTTTCAGCAGAACCTGTTATGAGCTGCCCTTTAGGCAGTTCCCTGTTGACCTTGTAGTTATCATACTAATTCTGAGCTTCTGAGCATAATGTAGCCTTTTTTCCCCTATAGCTTTGTACCAAATGTTTACCTGAAATCCAGATTAAATGTTGCATTTCCTTTGCCTAGCAAAGTGTTTTTATCACCAAAGAAATACACCTGCTTATTCTTGCATGATTCAGTTTTGTTAAAGCCATGCTCAATTTCATACTGGTATTTCTCCTTACATATACTTTCTTTCAAAATTCATTCTTACATTTTGTACACTATTAAAGTAATGTTAGTCCCTATTCGTGAGTGTCCTATTTCCATCTTTTCACAAGAAGTAATGTTGCGTTAGCTATGTTCAACCATAATGCACCATCCAATTTAACATGATCAGTACAAAAGCTATTTCCTGATCGTGTTTCTCATGCCAGCTCTTTCACAGTTCCAGGAGGCAGATTGTCTATTCTTCAACCTTGCACATATGGTTAAACAGCTGTTTGCTTATTGTCTCAATTTTTCTTTCAAGGTGCAGTTCAGCTTGAATTTCGTTGGTTTTCATTTTACCTGTATGTTTCCTGACAGCTAATGTAGCTCATTTTGCTGACTCAACTTTTCCCTCCTGAGAAGGCTTTTTCTAAATCCGTAATATATTCTTTAAGGTGGTTATTTATCTCTTTCTGTCCAGAGTGCTTCCCTCAAAGTTTACAAAGATTTTTCCTTTGCTTATGGTACAGATTACAGATAGTCTTCATCCCTTTGACTTTCGAGTAATGCTATTTTTCCTCTGCACTCAGGTTCTTGATTTCTTTTGGATAGCTCACTAATTAGATACCTTAATTTTTCAGTCTTTATCCATTTGAAATCTAAAACCTTAATTACAAAACTGCCTTTGTTTATCCTTAAATTGTATTTAAACTGAATCAACCCATGATCTACTTGAAACAAGTTTTTATTCCTTATCACTTATAAAAACAAAGTGTAATTAAGGGTGCCCTCTTGTTTGATGAACTTTATCTCAGTTGATAAAGAAAATTCTCTGCTATCATACTCAGGAAACCTGGACCTTATCCTTAATATTAATATTTATTTTTCATCATATATTTTTGCATAGCATATATACTGCACTTATGTACTTCGAGTAGTTTTATCCATGTGACTACTTATTCCTTTATGGTCTCTTACAGCAAAGTACATAATGTTATTCCACCTCATTTTTCTCTAAAAATACATGTTTTAATCACAAACAATTCAATATGCCTGGTTTTCATCCTTGACAAATATTTTGCACTTTTGGTGAAAGAGGAGTTAAGGTCATCATCTACACATTCTAATTTTTTTTTTTTTTTTTTTGGGGGGGGGGACACAACCTGGATGGTTCAGTTGTCCCTTAATGATTGCTAGTTTAGTAACTAGATTAGAAATCCCCCTTTCTGTAGCAGCGCCATCACTTGAGTGGTTGCTTTCAGTATTAACATTCAATTTTTCCTCCCTTCCATTGTTTCTTTTGAAGGCTGGGACAGGTTGATGAGTAGTAGAAGGCTGAGGGACCTGAAGAAGGTGCACAAATCGATGGGACTAGATAAAATGCATCTGCAGGTCCTGAGGGAATGAGCCAGTTTTAGAGTGCACTCACAGCCCAGAAACCAAGTGTGCTGGGCTGCATCAAAAGGAGCGTGACCAGCAGGTTGAAGGAGGTGATTCTGCTCCTCTGCTCTGCTCTTGTGAGACCTCACTTGGAGTATTGTGTGCAGTTCTGGTGTCCTCATAAAAAGGACATGGAACTGTTGGAACAAGTCCAGAGGAGGGCCACAAAGATGATCAGAGGAGTGGAGCGCCTGACGTAAGTGATGTCCTGCACTTGGTCCTCTCTGGAAAAGTCCTCAGTCAAGGGCTGTTTGGGGTACTTTGCTGAGCTGATGGTGGAGGCAGTCAACCATTGAAGAAAAGCCTGCTGGGACAAGTATATAAAACCAGAAGGATGGGATAATACATCTCAGCGGCTGCCACTCAGAAGCAAAATACACCTGATGCAGGTGATCTCTTCCAAGAGATAGGCAATAGGCAAATAGATCCCTTTATTTTTGTATTATTTTGGATTAACACCACTAATTACTTGTAATTTCTACTAACGTGAGAGATAAGTCAGGTCAAGTATTTTCAGTCCTGAATAAAGATACTAATTTTTCCTGAAATATAATATATCTAGCTTCAGACTCTTAGATATAATTGTAAGTTAGAGATACTGTTGGTGTAGCTTCCCTCTCTTTCTGTAATTATTACTAATTACATTATTAAATCATTTTGATATGCAAGCTACATCTAACCCCTATATTCGAAGTGCCCTCTGCCTGAACTCTTCAAACCTGGCACAGAAATTTCTGGTAAAGTTTACAATACAAATGGTTTATGGAAATAAAGTGGCACTAGGAATGTTTTGACTAACTGTGCCAGTTCAAACCCACAGAAGTCATGCAATGAATTGTTATGGTTTGAAAAGAGTTGCTTGCGTTTTGTTTTTTTTTAAAGTGCTAATTAAATGACATATAAAGCTACTAACACTTTGGGTCAGGGAGAGTGCCAAAATGGACATCATAAAAATGTTCACTTTGGTATTAATTCCGTGTTTATGGGGCGTCTCATGTCTCTAAAACCTCCCTAGACCTTTATTAATCATAACCTATCAAGTACATTCATCACATATTTTTCCTGTCATACACCAAAGAATGCCTTATTAATTAAAAGGGTGAAAAATTGGAAAGATTCCTTTTCTCTCCTATTGTTTTGTAGAAGAGGAAATGGTAAAGTTCAAACAGTAAATCTGTTCCTTTCCAGAAAATGTTCTTATTGGGAAAGTGAACTTCAGTCACATTGAAAGCAAAACTGTTTTGCAAAGTTTGGGCTTAATCTGCCTTGGACTGCTTGCTTATCTAGTTCTTCTGAACTCAGTTCACTGCAAAAGCAGGATTTGGCCTTTTAGCACTTGTGCTGCAAAATACATGACTGTTATTAAAGGCATTTTAATTAAAGCCAGCATTAAAACTGCATTTTTCTTTCAAACATCTATAACCAATAATTAGCAGCAAGGGGTTTTTCAAACCTCAGAAGAAATTGTTTGGGTGATACGCTATATGTGGTTTATAGATTTAAAATCCCTGGGGCTTTGTTTTCTGGGAAAGAGAAGACAAATCTGTGTTTTAAAGTTAAATGGGTTGAGTTTTCTGTTCATTCCCTACTGGACAGTCGTCCACATCTCAAAAGCTGAACATAGCCTAATTCATGACAGCTGTTTTCTTTACAATAGAATTTAATTTTATATAGCTCCATTCATATTTGAGGTGTCCCAAAGCATTTAATAACGAGAATCCATGCCAGCTTTCATGGACCATTGCAGCACGTCAGAGTTTTGCTTGATGAAGGTCACTGGGATTTGGATTCTTGGCTGGTGGCAATGGTCTGGACATGGGGACCACCAGTGTAGATGTTCTGTTCTCAGCACCCCCTTTCCCAGCCACAGGATGCAATACTGACAGGACCCTGGGGTTAAGCTCATGCCAGTTCAGAAAGTACAGCAAAATGCCCTTTTCTTTACTATCACACCAATGGCCCCCTCAGCCAATCCTAAAAGCATCACTTTGCTAAATTTCTACATTTTGTATGCTTTCTGCCCAAAACGTGAGCCATAAACTTTCTGCCTTGATCTGCTGAGAAGGTGACTTTCTTCAATCTGGTTACATTAGTTCTTTACCACAGCAGCAGTTTGAGCAGAGCAGGGCAGATAGGATCCTTCCACCCTCAACAGTGCTATCATATCAAAGAGAAATCCTGAGTTAGTTGCTGCACGTTCATCAGTCCGTCTATACATATCTGCAGGGCATATCTGGGACTCTAAGATTAAACATCCATCTTAATCCTTATCAATAGATAACAACCTGAAATTTGATATTCTGTATCTCACATACTTTATTTTAATCACTGACTAAAAATGGCAAAAGCAAAAATTTAAAGTCTTAAGGTGTTAAGGTATAATAATTCAGACCAGCAGGCATGAGAAAGAAATGTCTCTCAGGTGCATATTTACTTCTAATTGGGAGTTCAGTGTAATACAGTAGTTCTGTGGTCACATAAAGGAGTATTCCACAACAGAAATACAAAAGAGCACAGGTCATGAGCTACCTCTGAGTTCACCATCAGCCCTTGCTATTGCAGGCAGCCACTTGTAAATCAGCTGCACATGTGAGGTAGAGGAGTTGACAGTGAATACCTTTATAGAGAACAGACCAACCTTTCCATCACCTACATCCACCCAACTTACTAACACAGAGGATTGCTCAGAAGCAAATTTGGTTGCCTGATGCTCGATACCTTAATCAAATCAGAATGACAAAATTGGATTACTCTAGAAAGTGTTTTTCTCATTAAAATGGTACTAATTAGTAATTTTGCCTTTGAAACAAATTGTTTTTCTAGACAGCCAGAGTTGGATAAGGCAAAGTCTTTCAGTACAAATGCATAAAGTACAGGTTCAAAATTTTATCAGAGGTTTGAAACCAATAAACAAGTTACACCAAGCTGTGCTCTGGAGTAGTATAAACCCAAATGGGTGTAAATTCCACTCTGCTGTGATTCTGTGAAATCAGCGAAGTTACACTAGGGCTATGAAATACCAGTTTTATTGCATAGGAGCAGGCTCATCTTCTTTAGGGGCTGCAAACTGATTCCAGCTATCATGGAACAAACAATTTTCAAGAATGGATATCCAAAGGGAAATTTCTACAAAAGAGCTGAATAGAAGCTTTCATCACCATTATGTATTTAAAATAAACCAACAAGATAACAAACATTATTAAATATAGGTAGGAATCTCATGGTGCCAAACAAGCTTTGGAGACTCAAGTCATAGTGAGCATGAAATCATGAGAAGGAGGGTAAAGGAAAAGGAAGGTGCAGTGAACAGACACCAGGCAGTTTCATGTTTGGAAAAATGATCTCCTCACCTGACCTCCAACATAACACCCTGCAATGATGTAGCAGTGAAAAATAGAAGTGAAAATCAGCTGGGATGAAAAGAAGAAGGTATCAAGCTGCTCTGAGAAAATAGAATAAGAAAGCAAGGTCTCAGCAAAGGCACATGTTGTAGAGCCTTCCAAATGCTTGTATTGCCCAAGGCTGATGCTGTTTTCCAAAAGCCTTTTTTCCATTTCCGGTGTTAAGCAGAAGGGTGGAGAATGAACCATTTATCTTGAAAGAAGCCACTTTTACTTCCAGGAACAGAGTTGTCCAAGCTTGGCTCAAAGACTGCAAGTTCTTTTTACTTGTCCTGTTGTAGGTAGGTTTTAGTGGGTGATGACATGCATCTGTTGTAGCAAAGGATAAGTAAGATTCCTCATTTGTATTTTTCTCACAGGAAGAAATCCAGATGT
Source organism: Amazona ochrocephala (assembly GCA_039720435.1). NCBI lineage: Eukaryota > Metazoa > Chordata > Aves > Psittaciformes > Psittacidae > Amazona > Amazona ochrocephala. Next base: position 76,865,583 of record CM077880.1, read on the forward strand.
GCATTCTTAGTATTATCTTTATCCTTATTCTGAAAAATTCCCGTTCACCTCAAAAGCTTGCTCAGCCAAAACAGAGTAAGGATCCAGGCTATGTCTTAGTACATAGAAAACCAAGCGAATAACTGGGAAGATAAGTGTAAATGAGCTATAATTCTTATCTCAGGGCTCTGTTCCCCTTCTCAGTTTCCTACTTACTTTAATCAATGACTAGTTCTTTTGGAAAAATCCTCACATTTATGGTCTCTTTGAGTGGAATTTGTCCACTAACTGAAATCTGGTCATTCCAGTCTAAGTTTAGCCTTTGAAGTCTCTCTGTAGAAAGAAATAGCCATCTCTGAAAAGTGAGTCACCCTATTCAAGCATGGCCATGGAAGACAGCTGGGATATTATGCCCTCTGGGGGGTGCTTATTTTTCTTTACTTCTTATAAGGGAAACTTAGATACTTCATATATATATATATATATGAAGCTGGACAAGATGAATTTCAAACTCTGTGAGCAAATTAATACAATCAGATGAAAAATACTTTTCTTTTTTTCAATTTGCTATACATATGTTTCTGTCCTTTCCTGCCCTTTTCCGAGTTTCTCATCTCTTTGGTGCTTAAGATCTAGATCTCAACAGCTTCTGTGGAAAAAAGGAGAAATAATGCTGATTGCCTCCTAAAATATACTCAAGAGCAACCACACAGCAATCTTTATAATTCACAGCCAAGCACCTACTTTGTTAAGTAGTCATTAAAAAACGACAGCTCACTGCAAATTCCCTGTTGTATTTGGAAATAGGTTAGCATCTTTTCATGTTGTTTAGAGACTTATCCATGTCCATACAATTTTCTAGTCTCTTAGATTTACTCACAGGTTTTAAGGCATTCAAAGACCTTATGGTAATGGCAGCCATGGACCACTGAATGTGGAAATACCAAGTGCTACAACTTCACAGCCTTTTAAACGAAGATCATAACCTTATTAATAAAGAATAATCTTCATTCCCTGGGGGAAATGGCAAAGGGCAAAGCAGCAGAAGTCTCATTGTTTGCATTTGTCTCTGCCCATGCACCCTGACTTTTCAGTCCCTTGGCATTGAGGCTCCTACATAAATAAGCCTGTACTTAATTTTAAGTCCCACTGAAACCAGCTGGCAGGGATGTCCCCGATCATCTGTTACCAAGTGCTCCCAGAAGCACCGCAGAGAATGACGTGGGCTTCTGGTCTTACTCTGTACTGGTGCTCTTCTACTCTATGCATGAATTTTGTTGGTTCAGGGCTAAGGTGCATACAATGATTTACCTACAGCCAGTGGGAGACATATTCTCCTTTTGCAGTGTATAATTAAGGTAATTCATCTTGCATCAGGCTGGGGTTCTGGATTAAGCCCAAACGGGAGCTAGCATCATGTGACATAATTTAATTATCTTACTGCCAGCTGTGCTTTGCTGAGAATTTGGCCTTTGGTCATTCATGTTGAAGCTTCAAGTTAATTGCAAATACCATCAGATTGTGATGCAGCCTGATTGCATCTACCTTCCAAACATTGTTGAATAGATTTTGAAATCCTAATCCACACATCATAAAGTTTATTGGTCATGTTAATTGACTAAATCTGACATTGGAAAGATGGAGGGAATTGGCTAATTCAACCAGACAGTAGAATTTAAAAATCCAATGTCCAGATAATCCTGGTTTTAATGTCACAAGTTTCTACGCTATCCTTTTTCTTTCAAAAATGTTTTTACAATTAAGATTGCTTATAAAAGGCTGATTATTCTAAGGTTGATTACTTTCAGTGCTGCAGAGAGAGCTTTTCCTCTCTCTCTTCTTCCACTGAAGTGTGGCAGAGGCAGCATTAAATGCAATTGTGGATTCAGAAATGTTTATGGCAGGCAGAGCCTTCAGATTAGCATGACACATGGAATTTGTGAGCTGTTAGATTCAATTTCAAAGCATTAGGCTGGGATTTCACATTTTGTTTTTATAAAATGCAAATAGGCTTCAGTTGCTTTGTTATTAAGATGGATTTGAAACATTAGTCAGGGAGCAGATATGGAACCCATACTCGTTACACAACTCTAGCTTCCTGGAATGGATCTTTATTCTTTTTTCTTCAGGATTTTCTCTGAGATGTTAAGTAAACTGCTACTGTGAGACAGGCCAACGAAAAAGCCATTCCCCTCACAAATAAGGGAAAAAGAGATAAGGAATGAATGAAATGAACTCAGAATGGTGCACACAAAGTCTTTTCCATTAACATGCATTAAAGGACACTGGCCACAGAACAAGTACTGGTGCATGGCAGTGCTTCTCTGCATGATAAGTTAAGGTAAATGAGCTGCCTTGTCTGGCAGCAGGCATCATTATCACTGGTGGTGATTACACCATGGCTTCTAGAGGGAAGGACTCACTGCTGGTGTAGGTAAAGATGGAGGGTCCTGTTCAGGAGCAGGCAAGCCAGAGAGCTCCAGATCACAGTGCCACCTCTATTATCCTGAACACCATGGCATGCCTTTGACTGTGAGAAGAAGGCCTAATGGCAAGCATGCATGACACCTGAAGGTCTACCCAAGGCCAGGTTAGCTGAGGGGTCCATGCACTGCAAGAAGACGTTCTCCGGAGGACAGTCAGTCACAGGAGAGGGCAAACCCAGCAGCTCCCTCTCCTGCTACATGTACCCAAACTGAGTGCCTGAAGTCCGCCTGCAAGCAGCCAGCAGACTGGCAAGGACACATATCCACTGCTCCTGGTGCTCCTAGATTGTGTCAGAAGAAGAGGGCAGAGTGGCATTTTCTGTTGTTTCAGGCTGTTGTCGGATTTCCAGCCATCAAGCTGCAAGGAAGACCTCAAATGTCATGTGAGATTTCAAGTTAGCTTCTAATTGGGGTCTCTGAGGCAAAGTCGTAATCTGAAGAATAATTGAATAGCCTGTTTTTCTAACAAAAAAGGAAGACCAAAACCTGCTATAAAACTCATTTTCATTGGATCATAGAGTGGTTTGGGTTGGAAGGGACATTAAAGATCATCCAGTTCCAACCTCTCTGCATGGACAGAGAAACCCTCTACTAGAGCAGGTTGTTCAAAGCCCCATCCAACCTGATCTGTTCATGGATGTGATTTTTAGTCCTAGTTTTAGTCAAATATTATGGGAATGCGTGCAAATGTCTGTGGATTTCCAGGAATTTGCATCCAGCTCTCAACATCCCAGGTTTCCCATTGTAATGCCTGATAAACAGGAAAGGTAGGATGATCACTTGAATTTCTTGTTAATTGTGCTATGAATAAGAGAATACTTCAAAAACAAAAAAAAATCCCCTCTGCATATATCAGACAAACATTGCGCTGGCTAGAAAAGGCTGAACCGACCAGTAGGGTTGGTCTGCTGGTCTGCGCTGACATGCTTGCTGCTGTCTGTGCATGGCTTAGGAAGGAAGCATGACTGAGGGTTTCTATGGAGATTAGAGAGAACAGGTCTTGTTTCCTAGGCATACCCTTAATTAGCAAATGCTTCAAGTTAGGAAGATCTGTTGTTTTTACAAGGACATTTTGTTCCAGCCGTGGTTGTGTTTTCCTCCTCTGCTCAAGCTGCGAGAGGCTGGAAGGCCAAAGGAGTCCAGGGTGAACATGAGCTTTCTGACTCTCACGTCCACAACACCTGCCTGAGAGGTACCACATTGCAAAGAGACCTGGACTCTGAGGCTGCTGCTTTGTCGCAGTGGAATCAGGACAGATTTCCTCACAACACAACACATCCTTTTTAATTTAAAAGTGTGTTTTGTAAGAATAGAAATTGAGCTTTCTGGATGCATTTCTTTGGCCCTCCACTGAGATTACCAAAGAGTGGGCTAAATGAAATGAAGTCTGATGCACCTATGTATTTATAGATACTTTTGGAAAGATGCATTGATCTATATGCAGATATATCCTGTATATAGCAGAGCCCTGTAATTTCTTTCATGTGCAACATCAACCAAAACTTTGTTATCTACTCAGTGCTGTTAAATCTCATCAGCATGAATTATATAAGGCTGGAACAGTGATCCAAGAGAAGGGGTTTCCCTTGAAACCTCAACATGAATTCCCTGTGCCTTATAGAGTGGATACAGCATGTTCTTAAACCTGAACAGTTTTGCTTGCCACTTCAGCTGTGGTTCATTAAATCCCTTTCTGATGCTGGGTCAGGGTGGAATTGATTATGTTGGAATGAGACCCATTTTCAGACAAAACTTCTATTTTCTCCATTTTCCCTTTCACCGCAGATTTACATCCCCAGTCTTTGGCTTGATAAAACCACTTCTGCCCCTTTGCTTGTACTTAAGTGGAGGCACATTCTCAAAACCTGAGTCCTAGCTAATTTTATAACTCAAAAATGCAATACAGATCCTGTTCCTGAGCACTGGAGTAATATTTTAGCAGAGTGGGGCTGAACTCCAGTACTCAAGTGAATTAGAGACGTATATGTAGGTCCAAGCTGGTTTAATGCTCTCTTTGAAGTGTGCTGAGACCAAGCCAGACTCTTCCAGCTGTTCTGCCATTTTTCTTACGCTTTATACCCAAGCTGAGGCATTTAAAATATTGGTATTAAAAGTCTAAAATGGCTCTTATAATTATTTTGTAAGTCCTACCTCTTCAAAGTCTTCACATTCAGCCAAACTTGACAGATACAGATGTCTTGGAGAAAACAATATCCTCATCCTTTCTTTTTGCTTCTTGGCTGTATTTTCCAACTGCTTTTCAGAGGAATATTGTATTTCAAATATCTCACACAAAAAAGAAATGACACCTCCCAGACTCCTGAGGCTGCTCACACAGGTTGAATGTGGATGCTAACACTTCTGGAAAGGAGCTATGCAGTAGGACCATGCTGGCTGACATAGCATGAAGAAGTGTCTGGTACCGGAATGCCTCAGATCCATGCATCTACAGGGGGTGGTTTTGGCATTGACACTAAACAAGTGACAAGAATATACTTGGATTCAGTGTTTCAGCTTAGCTTGTATCCCTATAGTGCTTTTGTTATCCTCTGATGAATAAAAGTCACCATCTGTCAAGATTCATATGGGTAGGATCCAGATCTCTGCTAATGTCTCATTCCCGATATCCTTTAGCCAGGGCATTAGTGCTCTGTTGTACTCTCACAGTTTCTGGCCCTGGAATGCAAGTAACTTCCTGGCCTCTTTTATGGGGCTCTGAGGAGAAACCCTGCTGCAGGATGATAACATTTAAGCGGGATTCCCCAGGGGCATTGCATTTGCAGGCGCCAAGTAAATGACCCACCACACTCCTACTTGCATGATAAGGAACTTTACCATGCACTTTGCAGCCTGCTTTAATATTACCTCTTTCATCTCCTGCTTCTTTTAAAGGTATGCAGCTTGCCTTTACAGGACATCTTCGGGTGGTGGGTGGCCTATACAGGGCAGGGGAAAACGTGTTCAATCAGAGGATTCAATTCCACTGCCACCATGGATCTCATCAGCTGTGGAGACAAAGCAGCAAGCACTTAGGCTATAAACCCCAGCTCTCTTACCAGTGTTCAGGCGTAGGCAGGCACTACTTCATGTGACTCACATTCAGCTTTCAGAGGTGCACAGGACCACTGCCTCATGGTCTTGTGCCAAGAGACATAAAACCTTACGAAAGGAGACAGGGTGGAGCCTTATACTCATTTTCTGCCCTGAGGTGCAGAGGATTTTACCCTGGCTGTATGCTGGGTCATTTTGATAGCTGGGAGGAGGTGGTGAAGAGGAAGTCATTTGCCATGTGGCAGATGCGTGCAGCACAGATTCACAGGCATTTTCCATTTGGTCTTTCTCACGCATTGCTTCTGCTTTTTTTCTCCATGTATCACAGGTGCAGGACCCTAGCAGCATTTCTGCAAGTACAACTGTTGCCTGTGCTGGATGTCAAATTCAAAGAACCAAGACAACAGACTTTGGTAGACTTCGTTGGTATTAATACTGCCATAAGGACACGCAGCTCTAGTATTGCATAAATATACGACAGCTGATGTTAAAGAAGAGAGCTCAGGGTAAAGGCCTGAATGCGGCATCTCAACACACTGGTGTACTGTAAACTGGATTATGTCTTACAGTAAACTCTCCTTCATTTAAGACACTGCAATAGACTGCTAAGCACATGTTTCCACCCAAAACAAAGGCAGCTCAGGAATTTGAATACTGTGGGAAGCTGGGCTTTGTCTGGGTATTATTTTGGGAAAGGAATACTTGTGGGTGGATGAGAGACAGTTCAGGTGGGGAAGGAAGGAGAAAGCATGTGGGAAACCGGCAGCAAAGGGCTGCTGCAGCTCAGCAGAGCTGTGCGGATGCCTGTCCTGGGAGAAGCTTGAGAGGTCAGAGAGTTGGCTGGGAAAGATCTGCTGCTGTGAGAAGCTGCCTCTGGTTGTTTGTCTCCTACTGTGTTTATGAAAGCAGACTCTCTATATTGTTCTACACAAAAAGAATTGCATCAAAAATGCTAGTCTCTGCTATTAATATCTTCACTTGGAAAAAAACTTAAGGGCCCAAATTTTGTACATCTGGAATGGTGTGGGATGGCCTTTATTTTAATGTGGCATATTTTCTAATAAATCTTTTGGTTTCTCCTTTTCCCTCACAGTTTTTGCTTGTTGCTCCTGTTCTCTCCACTTCTCCGGAGAGGCAATAGATCTCAGAGTGGAGACCCCATCACCTTGGGGAAGCCTATTCTCTGCAGCACAATACCCAACGTCCTCTCTGAGGGTAGAACTTGATCCCGCCATGCGGCTCAGCTCTTCTGTGTTAAGAGCTGATGCTGATACCTGTAGGAGAGGCTGAGTTTCAGGTACTTAATATTTATGCATCTGAGTAAGTTTAAGAAGTCTACCTGTCTGGCTGGCCATTCATCCATGCTTCTGATGGATTCCTTTGACTTAGATGAATAATGTCCAGTGGGGAGATTTCAAAGCAAAGGTTATGCACAGGGATTATGAGAAAACAGTGATACTTCCCACTTGGAAAAGAATCCCCGAAGTTCTACTGGTTTGATCAGAGCATTCTTAGTAAGTGAGAACATGAGGTACTATTTGCATGTTGCTGTCAGGTATTGATCTAGACAAAGTTCTCCTAGTGAATGAGTGCATTTGTTAAACTCCCCTTATTTCTCCTCACATCTGAACAGGCTTCTGTAGTTGTTGAAAACATCATACTGTGTCTGGAGAGCTTTTCTGTACAGAACTGACTGTCCTGAACCCCAGAATAAGAATGTGTGTCCACAATCAGTGGGTAGCCACTGGTCCAGAGGCATCTCCTGGTGCAACAGTGACGCAGTCCAGCAAAGGAGAGATCTACAGATGCCATCTTAAAATGTACAACCATCTCAACAGTGAAATGGCACCTGATCAAAAAAATTGCAATGATTTAGAAATTCAGCTTAAATAAATCTGCAAAAATGTTAGCCAGAAGTCTCTTGTGATTTTGAACTAGCCTGTAGTGGGGAAGGCAAAGGAGTAATATGGAAAATTCTGAGAGCAAGGATCACACTGCAGCCCATAATCACAACCCCTTAGATGAAGCATGCTTAGACTTGAAAAGTAATTCAGATAGAAAGGTCCCTCTGGACCCCTTCCTTCCACCTCCATGAGTCCTGATAATGTTCTGGGAGGTGTCACACTTTCTGCTGAGCTGTTTAAAGCAAACAGAGGAGCTAGAGAGGTCACCTACTAATGGAGATGCCACCTTACTGGGCTTCTCTAATTGCAACCAGCAGTCAGTTCACTGCCATCTTTCTAAGTCTCTGGCTGCAACCGGCAGGGAAAATAAAACAGCAGCCACTGAGAGTCAAAGAGCTGTGTGCAATCTGGATTGTGCATTTAGGCAGTGTTTATTTTAAAAAGCTATTATCTACCAGCTGCTCATAAACTCTGTTATGCCCTGCAAGAATCTTTGTACTATGTAATTGCCTTGCCTCTCTCTAAATGCATATTCCACTGGTTTCAATTAGCTGCTAGCTCGTAGTGATTATGGTCATCATTCATCTAGAACAATTCAAATCAGATTTAGAATTCGTGACATCACCTATGAACAAGTAGTGTCTGTATAACAGAGGCACGCTGTCCTCAACAAAGGCCAAACCTGATTTTTGGTTTCCTATGTTGTCTTACAAAATGTAAAACACGCAGAGTTTATCAGGAAAGCCTTTCCATCTTCCACTGCAGGTAACGTGCATTGCACTTAGTGTCATTTGGGACCTTAGTTATCATTCTAAAACTGTGCACATGCACAGGTGCATGTTTAACCCATAGGTTCTGTTTAACCCAGCGCATTTACAGAGAGCATTCGTTGTATCTGTAATGTCTGTGGACATCTCCTTCTAACATCTGTGACATATTATTTAATGTTTCTTCGTGCTCTCCAGTAAGCAGAAACCGTATGAAGTTTCAGTGTTGGTGCTCTCTCTAATTTACCTATGCTGGCCCTCATGTTAAGGTTGGAGAACTACCGAGAAAGAGTGGAGTGAAATAAACTATGGATGTACCTTGTATATAGAAGATTTCAAAGATTCCCTCATTTAAACAGTGACAGGCATAGCTGATATTTTGATAAGATGCTGTGTATTGGTTGAACAATAGAAATAGGCAAGAAATGCTGGCAAGCCTGGACAGGATTTTGACTTTCTTAGTGTATAGGTGGGAAAGTTTTATTATTATTATTCTGTTTCTTAATTTGTTGGCTATGTTCTGATAATTTGAACACCAAATAACAACATCAGGAAAAGATGTTTTCCAAAATGCATGTTCTGTCATTATGCAGCAAATCTGCATCAGTGTTGCTGAGTTGATGGCATCTGTTTCCACAACAGCAAAAGGATCTATTTGTAGAACATCTCAAACTTTTCAGAAATGCTACCCCTAATGAAAAGTTGTCTTCTGGAAGACCTGCATATTAAGGAAAGCTTCTAGATTGCATTTTCATTTATACCAATCTAAGTATCAATAGCACTTGCCATTATGGGTAGGGCTAGGGCCCAGTTTTTGTACTGAGATAACATAAACCACAATTACTAACTAAATCTTCATATGGGAAGTAGGCAAAGAAGTCCTATCACCAGGATACTGTCATCAGGTGAGTTTACCACTTCTCAGGGAGTTAAGGCTGGACTGGTTCAGCCTTAAACCCTTCTTCTGTCTCAGTGCTCCCTGTAACAACTGTAGGCATAGTGTTAACCATTTTCAGTGCCAACATTACAAAGGTTGATCATGCTAGAAAGATGATTTTAAGAACCTATGCATGGCAATGGGTGAGAAGCTCAGAATGAACTAAGACCAGTCATAATCAGGGTAGGCAGGAGAAAAGAGGGAAAGACTGGATACTAATACAATAGTACAGATGATGAATTTGGATGGATAAAAGTTACCTTCAAATGCTTTAGCAGTATGGTTTTTAACACTTGCCAGCACTCAAAGCCACTTGAATATCTTTTCTAAAAGCCTGCTTATTTTAAGACTGCATTTGAAAAGTTTTTTAATACCTTTCCAGGAGTAAACTGAAAATAGGGTATCTCTCTTCAAGTATCCAAAGAATAGAGCCTTTCCACATGTGTGTAATGATAGCATTGAAGGTCCTTACCGAACAAAATTATGTTAGCCAGTGTCTGCAAAGTAAAAATCAAAGTAAGGACCACGTTTTCCTTTAACTGATATGACCGAGTCTTATCTGTCAGTCAAGTTTAGCTTGAGTGTTTCTGGAGAAAGGTTTTCCAATGTCAAAGAAATAAAAAGCTGGATGCCCAGTTTCCCCCCTTGTTTGTCTTTCTGCAGTCCACTCACAGAATTAGAGAGACTGATTTCCTATTTGTGCAATGAATTTGTTCACAGCAAAATTACAGAAGCAGAGGTTGAATGTTCCAGCTATGAAATTCCTCATTTTTGCTGGTTTATAGCAGAGCCAAGAACATACATCCTGCAGCTTTTCATGATATAAAAGAGCAATATTCACCTTCCGCAGAAGTAAGTCTTTTTACAAGGCTGGGTTTACTCAGGTAATTCAAACAAGGAAAGTCTGGTTTTCCATCCAAAACCATTCTTCCAGGAAGCAGAAGCAAACCCACCTGACCAAGCTAAGTCAGCACTCACAAGTACTCTTATCAGCAAAATGTTGTCATACAGCATCAATCAGAGAATAGGCAGCCATATTGTAATAAAAAACTTATTTGACACTTCCTGGACTATTCACTGTTTTATTGAATACCACACTCCTCTGAATGACGACTGCAAATTCCAGGGGACAATCCGGCCCACTCTCCCTGCAAGACTGGAATTTTAATGGCTCCGATAAGAGACGTCCATTCCTCATCAGATATTGCGGTGTTTATTTTAGGTTTTTGTCTCTTTTATGGCAACAGTGTCTGCACACTGGCCTTCGGTATCAACTGATGACAGTCAGTCCCTTCGGAAGCCTCACCAAGGCACTTGAACCATCCATTACGCGTGGCAGCGTAAGATAAATTTATCAGAAACATTTGCACAATTCAGCAAAGGAAGTGGTGCACTCTGTGTGTTTTCTGCAGGCTTGGATTTGAGCACAGAGAGCACCAAATGACAGAAAGATTTGGTTTTCAAAAACAGACTGCTCCCTCAGTCAAGTTTGCTTCCAGTTTCATCAGTGCCAAGTGAGTCTACTGTCAACCTGATGCCTCTGCCTGGACGTGTGAATGAAATGAGTGAAAGACCCAGTCATTCTTAACATTGTTTTACATTTCTTGGGTTTTTTGTCTTCCTACAATTTAAACTCCAAAATGTTAATACGGTCATCTAAGCTGATGATTTACTTGCAGCCCAGTTCAGAACATTGAGACATAAAGAACAATACATACAGATCCTTATTTTTACAAGCATTGATCATCTGATCAAAAATCATACTATTTGTAACTTTTACCATTTGCACTCCATGAGCTGAACTGTCACATATCAATGTAAGTGTTCTTTCCTAAACAGATGCTCATTACAGTCTACTTTGCAAATCAATTTTCGCTTACTCTTAACAGTAGACAGAGAAATACTGTAACAGGCAACTCCAGGATATGCTGATGGTTTTGCCATGAATTTCCTTCAACGTATCTATCAGTTCTTACCAAAACTATTGGCTATAGCTTCAACAATCAGACCCTATATCAGTTAAACACAATGTTTTGAAGCAGATACATATCTTAGATAAAAATATGTAGGTACTCTTGATTTTTGTGGTGCAATTTGTATGTCTGAATCTAGAACAAAGGTGGAGCAAATGCTCATGACAGATAACTTACTTGTTGGGAAAAGCCTTCTCCCAGGCTGTGAGTGGGAATTGATCTTGTCTTCCTTGGTGGATGGTATCTTACTGTGCTGGATTTGTTCTTTTCTGCACATAAATCAGAACCTGCTCAAAACAGTAAATGACCCCTTTTTAAAATGTCACTGTGCTGAAACAAATGCAAAGCTTCCCACAGCCCCCTTGGGATTTTCTTCAAGTCCACAAGCAGGCTCATGGCCAAGATGTAGGATGCGAAAATGGGGCTCAGCTGTGTTCTGGCTAGATTTTCTCAGAGGTGAGGTGCTTTGCCTCAGGGAGTCTCCACATGGCCTGTCTTTAGACCTTTCAAAGGTTATGGTGATATATCCTCCCCGACACTCCTACAGAGCTGCACAGTGGTTGCTCTGGCAGGGCCAAAGTGCCTGGCTTGGCTGAAAGTCGCCTCCCCCCAGCACTACTGAGAGCCCTCCATGGCCACCACAGGTTGGAACAGCCTCCCACTGACCCTGACCCCTGGCAGCTGAACCTTGAGGAGAGTGCACCCAGGGCCCTGACAGCCAGAGATTTAGGTGGACTTGAAACTAATATCAGTCGTGTTACTAAACCCTCAGGAAAATTCTTGAGAGCAGAACCGGTGGTTTGACACGTCGTTTCCATTGGCTTTCAATTGCAATTCATGTCCTAGCTGTTCCTTATGCTTTTGGAAAGTTCAGCTCATGGAGCCTGTAATTTCCCAATGACCCTAAGCAAACAGAGAACTTGTGCAAACACCCACATTTCTGTGGTCCCCTGGAAATCCTCTGTTTGTTTTGCTAACAATTTTTGTGATAATTCATGTTTTCCGAACATGGATTCTTAAGAAAAACATAATCTGCTTGATTTTCCAGGTGGATTTAAGCATTCAGTATGTGAGCCATGAACTCTGGAGAGCACTCCCCTAAGGTCAAGCAGCACTGGGTCAGGCTCTGAGGAGCGCAGTGTGGGATGCACCTCAGGTTAATGACTTGCAAGTGCATGCAGCCTTTCCTAAAGCTGTATATGTAGTTAATGTGTATCAGAACTCACCAGGACTATTCAAATTACCTCAATTTCCCAGTGATTTATGATACATGTTTCTGACGTTATTTATCTGTCTTCCTAGTGCTGCTAGCCAAAGCAAAGAGGGGAGACACAGATGTTGTAATCCATTTGAGCAAAGGATCAGATGTTTTCAGGGACAGTACAAGTTGGATAGAAGGGTACTAAAGGACTTGAAAGTCAGAAAACTATCAGAGAGAGCTAGCCCAGCCCAGAGTCAAAGAAACTGAAAGTCTTTCCTCATTCCCTTTCTACAGTGAATCATTTCCTGACTCTGGAAGATGGATTTTGTTCATATAAGTAGTTTTCCAGGGTGTATTTTATATTGTAGATGAGCAGGTTTTTATGATATGGAACTTATGATTTTCCATAATGCTAAAAAGTTGGATTTCTTTAGTAGGAGAAAACCCACCTCAAACACAGCAATTACAATAAATGGGCCAAATTCTGTTCTCAGTTACAGCTATTCAACCCTCATCCTTAGCACATGCAATAACTGAGCTCAGTAAAGGTAGTGGATTAAAGACCTGGGTTCCAAAATCCACCCTGAGATGCCTGTGTGTGGCTAGGACTGTAATCAACAGGAGTCCTATGTGTACATCCAGGATAGACTTTGGCTCGTGATTTTTATTGTTTGTGCTAGTGGATGAAGTTGATTCCAGCATTATGTTTCTCAGTCAGCGTTACTTCTATATCATCATGCATCAAAATGTTGGCCTCAATCCCTTCTTCTTGATGGTAGCTTTAAGGAGTATTTGTTTTCTGGTTAGTTTGGGCCCAGCTCTGATCATTCTCAGGCTTCCTCCAACCTTTTTTTATTATTTTACTGATGGCAGATTTAGCTGTTGGCTCACCTTTATTTCCAAACCAGATGAATTTTATCCATCTCTAATATTAACCAGATCCAACTAGTTGACAAAGTTAAACCAGTGTGGGCCAGATGGTGAAGTGCAGCCCCATTGATTTGGGCACCCTGTCTGGGAGAGTCTAACAGGCATCCCAGGAAGAAGGAGAGCCCCAGATCACAAGTGCAGCTATGCAGAGCTGAAGATCAGCTTGCTGGGCTCCTTCAGGTGGTCTGAATTACAACAGAGTCCTATTAAATCTGCTGCTTTGTAACCAGAAGGGAGGTGATCATTTAGGAGGTATGCTTTTCTTGCAATTTTTTTGGAGCTCAGGACTTAGGGAGAAATATGTTTCATAGAATGGTTTGGGTTGGAAGGGACCTTTAGAAGTCATCTACTGCAACTTCTCTGCAATGAGAAGGGGCATTTTCAACCAGATCATGTTGCTCAAAGCCCCCTGTTTCTTTATGTTGGTAGTAGAATGATTTTTGAATGAGACAGTAAAATCTTTGGCAAAGATCTAGGAACAGAAATGAAAAGGGTAAGTGGTGAGGAGAGGAATTTCATATTGGCACCATGAAGGCATGTGGACCTTCTGCAGAAGAAGCTGAAAGATCTGAACATGTAAGCGCCACAGGAGGGTTCAAGCTGGAGGGGACTTCAGAAAGTCTCTGTGTAGGAACCTCCTGCTCAAAGCAGGGTCAGCTATTACCCTGATATTTGGAAAAAATAAAGCAACAATAACTGGAAATGCTACCTACTAAATTATAGTTTTAAACATGACTTCTCTCACAGCTCCTATAGCCTTTAAAAGAAAGTCTAGTCCTCAATCTCACGGTTTTATTTGCATTTCTGTTTCTAGCAGTTGCTTTTAGAACAATTTGCAATAGAATTGTAAGTTCTTTACCAGGTGTAAATTAGGCATTAGTTGCTCAGTGCAGTTCAGCAGTGTTTCATGGCTGAGAGCTGTTAGTACAGACAACAGGCTCCAAATTAAATAGCAAACTGTCATTGGTCCTTGTACATTTTGTGTGCCTGTTACCTCCACTTAGGAAGCCCATGGAAAGACAGAAGGGCTAATTTGTCCTGGAGTGCAGGGTCTGCAAGTTGCAGGGACAATGACAGTTGCTGCAGCCGTGCACAGCAGTCACTTTGCTATCCATAGCTTTTCCATTTTCCTTGATGTTTACTGGTAGCAAAAATATTGCAATGTGGAGACTAATTCCTGCAGAATAAATCACAAGCACATCTGTGGAGAGTGGTTTCTCTCAGAGTGGCCTTGGCTGTAGTGCACATGACAATTGCTGTATTTCTTGAGAAAGACAATACACTCTCTTAATTTTCCCAGTTTATTACAGGTTCTTTGCTCTGTGCCTTGGTCTGTTTGCGTAAATTCCTATGGACCTTTGTTTACAGCTTTTGAACTGAGCTATGAGGTCACATCATGGACTTCTGGGGAGAACAAAAGGTGCTTTACATGGAAGAGCTGTGTGTTGTGTCTTTTCTGCCTTGTGAATGTGGTAGCAATTCTCCATGACCATGCTTGGCATATATGTGCCAAAATGCTGTCAGCCACAGAGAGATCTCTTATAATACAAAGAAAGGACCTAAGAATGGTCAGGTTTTCTGAAAGATTTGGCTGGTGAGGGCTGTTGACTCAGTTATACAAACTTGTCCACAAAATTACCTAGAAGTGTAGCCCTAGCTCAAAACTTTATCCTCTCAACATGTTCTACTAAGTTCTGCTTCAAACAGTCCTGCTTGCCTGACACATCACGTACTGTTAATGAAGGTCTGTGGCAGGAACAGGAACTGGCCTGTGAGACATGTCAGATGCAGCAGCTACCAGCATACCTATCCTGCGCTGGCCAGAGGCTCAGGCTAGCACCATGTTCCCTTCAGAGTACAAACCAGAGCCATCCTTGAACTAGCTCTCCTGTTGTGCCTAATAATTTATTTAGGACACTTCCTCACTGCATATAGAATACTCACAATACTTCTAAGGCTTTCATCTATAAATGCAAAGCCCAGAAAATGTTGGTTTTTTTCAGATGTTATCAGGGTAATGCCATGAGGCTGAGCTGTTTCTAACAGAAAAAAACCCACAATGATCTTTCTGTTTTCTTGTGCCCAGTATTCCAGGCACAGTAGCTGCCACCATACTTGAGAGGCCAGCTTGGACATTTTAAGGTATCCCTCTGTACTTCCTTGTTCAGAACAGATCAATGGAGAGCAGTTTTACACATCATAATACCTTCATTTACCTCTAAAGATTCAATCTAAAAACTGTTAGAACTGAGCAATATGTTAATGTTAATTTGCTTTAAATACATAAATAAGTAAGCTATAAACTTGCAAGAAACATGTATGAAGTAACTTCAAAAAATATTCATTATTTGAGCAAACATGGCACTGTCACTCAGCTAAGGCTTAGCTTGATGCCAGCATTACTCAAGCAACACAATATCATATGGGCATTGATTGTATCTTAGAGAATTAGGTTGCCCAAAGCTTTCTCCTTATCCTACCTCAATAGGGAATGAGAGCTCATGGCTTTATAAATAATGCCAAAGGAAGTGTAATGTAACTATATTCTTTCTAACCTTGGAAATACATTGTGTGTATACATGGATAATCAGGTCTTTTTGAAATCCTGTGGATGAGCATTGCTGTTCTCTCACTGTGTGTGCTGGATTGTCACTGCTAGACACGTAGAGAGAGGAATGAGTAACCAGTAGCACATACCATGAGTATGAGCAGATTTCCCTGCTGCGGTGTAATTCTGTCACTGTCGGGGTCCTTTCAGATCTCTTCAGAAGAATTCCAGGAAATCAGATGGATTTTAAGCCAGTAGACTGATTACACAGCCGCCAAGTCATAAGGGTAAAATGCTCCATAACCGTCCTCAAGAATCCATTAAAGCCCTGCCGAAACATGATCTTCCACTGATTAAAGGGGTCTAAAAGGGGGGAGGAAGAGCTTTTTAAGTTGTAGTGCACTGAATGAAAGAGATCAATAAACGAAGCACAGAGTTCTGAGAATTGCAAATGTTTTATTTCAGCTTCACTGGGAGAAACTACACCTGGGTTCTTCCCATCAGCTCCATTGGAATCTGATCAATTTTATGGGTTTGCAGGGAGGATGGGGAGGTTAACATTGTTAATGGAAAAATACTGACAGCTGTATCAAATGCTGCTGTTAATTCGAAACACTAGCAATGTCTTTCGAAGTAATGTTTCACCTTAATTGCCTTAGGGAATAATTTAGCTGTAATTGGAGAGTAGCTTAAAGTTATGTGCATTTCTGAAACTCAAGGAGGAAAAAGAATGTGGCAAGGAAGAAATGTCCATCTATTGAGTTTGTAAGGAAACCATTAACTTGGCCAAAACATAGGTGAAAGTTCAGTGATTGAGCAAGCTGGCAGTGTGGGTTCGGAGAGTAGGAGAATGAAGAATAGGTCAGTGAACCAGTCTGATCTTCAGAGGCAGGATTTCCACGAAATCAATGTTGCACACAAAGGAGACTGGCGACCTACAGCAGAAGCATTTGTCAGAGAAGACAAAAAAGACAGATGAATGGGAGTAAAAAAGAGCCCCCTAAGAAACTCAAGTGAATTGTGAGAGCTCACAAAAGACACAGTGTTGAATGAGGATACTGAAGGAAAGTGATCCTAAGTCATGTGTGTTCTCTTTGCAAGGTACAATCAGCCCACCAGGATGTCAGCTTTTGCTGCCCAGGAGCTAGTTCCCTGCTGAAGTTTTTATTTGGTTTTGTGCCCAAGCTGGGGATCCTGCAGTGAGCCTGTTTCCCAGGGAGCTTGGTGCTTCCTAACATGACTGGACAATATCTGTGAGGTTTCTGACTTGGAGTGCCCATGAAGAACTCCACATTATTTTAGACTGTTTAGGTCTAAAGCCATCGCCACAGAGGACATGGTGTTGCACTTCATCAGTTACAGCATAAGGGAGGACCAGCCCAGCACTGAGGGCACAAGCCCAATGTCACAGTTTCTGTTTAGACATTTCGCTCAGGGCTGCAGACTCTTTGAAATGCTAGGAGGGAGAAGTCATCACATCTTTCTGGCTCAAAGATATTAACTAAGATGTTCTTTATTCTCCACCATTCTCAAAAGGCAACTAGAGGAATAGGGTGAACTTGTACTGAAAGCACTTGAATTCATGCACACACACAAAAACAGATGAAACGATGTGTAGGATTCCTAGATTCCTATTCTGTTACCCGGCCAGCTTCCATAAACTATCTCCTTTTTTCTTCCAACCCAAACCTCACAAAAAGTTAAGTAAGCTTGAATTAAACAAGCCTGTATCGAAGACACAGCACAAGCTGGGAAAGCATGTAGTAAAATAAGCTTAATTTAAGGTTTAGCTTTAAATTTCTAAATCTCCTGACAACATTACACAGTCTGAAGTAATTTCCCAGTTAGAAAAAGATGTCTTTAGTCAGATCCAAGCCAGGAACCCTGCAGATTTGGCAGCTGCCCATGGGCCAGCAGAGAATGTCTCAGAAAGTAGTCTGAGGTATTGAAATTGTTAAATTCTTCCAACAGTCCCATAGACTGGTGTGACTTAAGATAAGTGCCAACTTGCTTCACATATAGCAGTTGTCAAGGAGGTGAGAATTTGGCAGTTTTGTCCCATCATGTGCTACTTTTTTGCTTCCTTTGGCAGTCTAGGAGAAACCCCCTAGCAAAGAGAGATTAAGATGGCATCTTAAATCTAATTGGCTTGGAAATTCTTATTAACAGCTCCAACCCAGGAACCACTCACCAGTTTGATCACAAAAATGAAGTGCAGAGCTTTTTTAACTTTCTCAGCCTTTTCAACAGATCTCTAATTTATTAAAATGCATTAAAACCTTTGTAACTTTGGACTGCTACTTAATAAGAACCATTTCTGAGTCACCTAGGAATGGGAAGCCATTGGTGATTATCATGCCAGGATTCCCTGCAGCATGTGCTCTTCCAGTGGCACAGGCCTTGGGTGAAGTAAATACCTTTCAAGTAGCAGGAATGGCTGATTTGATCACCCAGAGACACAGACTGCAATCAGTTTTGGGGTATTTTCTAAGGTTTATTTTTTTTAGGGGGGAAAAAAAATGCTGACCTCAGACTTGGCTTGGGATCTCCTGACAGTGGTCTGAGTTGCTGTGGTAACTTTGTGCTTTCAACACATGGACCAGCATGCTCCATAACAGCACATCTGTTAATCTAAAATACTGGTAGATGACACAAATCCAGATCACAAGGGAATGATTCCTCAGTCAGCAGCACAAGAAAAACTAAGGCATGGTACGTGCCATTATATCACAGCCAGTAAATAAATGCACAAAAATGCAAACAAGCCTTAGACAGATGAGTACTATGGTGAGAAAAGATGAAAGAATTGCAGCTGAAAGCCCATGTATGTCCAGGGTACTTTACAGGGTAAATGTTGTGCCATGGTGTGACATCCTGGATGGCACGATGTGGTTCAACCCCATTTACTGTGAAGGAGTTATGCTGCCTTGCACCAGCTGAGAACTAGAAAATGCAGACTGCCCAGCAGCTACTAGAAGAAAAAAAAGAATTGGCCATATTTTCAGAAGCTGATGTGAAAAATCTATTGCTGGAAGCATGGAGACCCATAATGATCTAATTCAGTCAGGAACTGCTTCATTCTCTATTTGCTAATAATGACCATTTCTGAGCAGGAGGAATCACCTTGGGGAGAGCTTCTCAGACCCTCACTGGTTTGGAAGCCGGCAGTGGCAGCAGTAGCAAGAGTTTCAGGGCTCTGATCCTTGCTGTGTGTGGAGGACTTATCCTTCTTTTTGCTGGCCATGCCCCTTAGAGGTAGCTTGTGTCTGTCAGTTTGCAAACCTTTAGATACAGTGCTAGTTCTATTGTACACCAGAGAACTGCAAGATAAGCTATTCAAATACAGATCCCAAGGAGAAAAAATAGTAGCTGCACAGAGGAGGCCGTATTTCAGAGCTATTTAGGGACTTTAGGTTACAGAGGGGTGCTTGTGGGTTTCCTATTTTCACTGTCAGTCAATTTGATACCAAAATCGTAGAATCGTAGAATAGTTAGGGTTGGAAAGGACCTTAAGATCATCCAGTTCCAACACCCCTGCCATGGGCAGGGACACCTCGCACTAAACCATGCCATCCAAGGCTATCTCCAACCCCGCCTTGAACACCGCCGGGGATGAAGCATTCACAATGGACCACTGTTTGGAGTAAAACCTCTAGATCAAGAGCAGAGAAACAGACTGATGAACCATGTCAGAGAAATATATGGATGTAGAACCTACAATTGGGCAACTGCTGTCCTCCCCATGTAGATTTGAAGCTATAATGAATAATTACAGTGAGGGAAATGTACACCAAATAATGTTGTGAAACAGCATCTGTGGGATTCTCAGGACAGTTTGTCATTGCCTGGGCACTATTTAAATGAACCAAGAAGCAGATGAACCAGTGTCAGAGGGCACTATATATATATACACACACACATGTATGTACGTATATATATAAAACACGGGAAGGGTAAATTCTGCATGCTGAAATGGGTAAGCATAACCAAGAAATAGCAGTCTGCAGTCCACATAGATTGGAAAGGAAGTTGTGCCTGCTTGGTATTCCAGCCATTTAAATAAATGAGAATAGCATTTCTAAGCAATAGCAAGATAAAAGAATGAAAAGCATGAGGAAATGGCATACTGTGATTTAAAAATAGCCTAGCACAAGCCAAAACAGCCATGCTTAGTGTGGAGGGAGCTGTGCAGCTGTATGATCACTACTGCCTTACATGACCTGAAGCATGCACCAAAGCCTTTGATTTCTTCCTCTGTCCCAAATCTGTGCCTGGCTAAGGATTCCTGGGAACTTTAATGTAGCTTTGCAGATGAGGATTGAGAGCCAAGCTATGTAGTTACAGAAGAGTCAAGACACATGTAACTTTAGGCTCTCTGGGCTGGAAGAGGAAGAGGGTGCAATTTTAAAGGAATCACTAGTGTGGAAAGAATATGTGGAAATTCCTAGTTCACAACTGGAGCTATGTAAAACTTGGCCCTTGTGCTTTTCAGAGATTTGCTGTTTTCTCTTTTATGTCAGTTCATGCAGGCTTGCACCCTCTGGCTTTTCTTTTGTGTTCTGGGAATTGAATAAATCCTGGAAGTAGTGAGAATCATCTGGTCTCACAACCCAACCATGCAAAATCCCCTGGCTGGCGTGGTTTTGATGTGAAATCATAAATCAGTCCAGGTTCACACAAAGGGTTTCCGAGCTGCGGCAAACTATACACAAATGTGAACTTGGTTTTTGTTTATTTTTTTTAAGTTTTCTCTTAATTTCATCCCTTCTATGTTTTTTTCATTAACAAGCATCTGGAAATTGCATAAGCTGCATTAATATGGATTATTATCTTCTCTCTCTCCCACTCTCTTGGTGTATCATTAACTTTTCCTTTTGCTCTGTCCTTTTCTGTTCCACACACAAATGTGCTTGAAAAAATCTTAACAAAAAGTGTGTTAGAAGGACTACAGTAGCTTTAGGACTCAGAAAAGAGCATATTCACAGGTCACGCCAAGTAAGGAGCTTGAGTATCCCTCTCTGTGAGGTCTAATTTTGGTATGTTTGAACTATCAACTGATCTTATCATGAAAAAATAAATGCTTATATTACAGTTTAGCATGAAGGTCGCGAGGAATAAATATATTCCTTTAGGTAGACCATTGTCCGGTCATTAATTTTACTTGTGTTTTTCTTAATGCCATAATTCCATCTAACTCAAAGCTCAGATGCTTATATTGCACATCCAGAGAGCCAACAGGAATAAAGTGGTAGATCTAATCTAGCCATACTTTTAAAAAGCTTTTAATGCAGACATTCACAGAACACTAGAAATGCTTTGAGAGCCTGAGGTCTGTGAGGAAACACAGCTTCAGCAATCCTGTTCCAATGGATTTAGAAGTGATGCGGTAATGAAGTGTGTGGAGAGAGTGCAAGGGGGGTCAAAATGGAGCAGTAAGGAAAGGCAGCAACTGAGTTGCCAGTGGCTTAGCCCTGGGCCCAAGTTTTGTGTTGACTTTCATATGCTGAGTCGCATATGCAAAGTTTTTGGTTGACTGTGTATTTTCAAGCACCTACTATAAATTTTATAAAAATAAGTAACATACAAGAATTTACAGCTGCAAAAATGTGGGTTTAATGACAAAATTTCAGTAAACCAAGGTCTCTTCATACAGCCCATTATGCTTTATGGCGTGTAAGAATATGGAGTT
Organism: Amazona ochrocephala; assembly: GCA_039720435.1. Lineage (NCBI taxonomy): Eukaryota > Metazoa > Chordata > Aves > Psittaciformes > Psittacidae > Amazona > Amazona ochrocephala. The sequence goes on from CM077880.1 coordinate 76,887,048, forward strand.
TTTATTAGGCTGAGACATAAGGCTAGTGCTGAGGTCTAAGGAGGAAGAAGAGTAGATTCCCATGAAGAGCAACCAGAGCCAGAAGCAAGAAAGGTAGTGAGGATACATGGACAGAGCCAGCCGGCACACCTAAAAATATGTTGTTTACGTTGCACCTTATACAGTCCAGGGAGCATTTACTTTTCAGAGAAACCCACACAAATAGATACATTGAAGGAACTGGAAAAGATACATCAGCAATGTGAAAAGTCTTAGTCAACCCGAAGTTATTTAACAAACATGAGTCTCCCTAGCTCAGCCAATGCAATTTGCAGTCCCGAAGGCCTAAAGGTCTGGCTTTTGGAAGAAGGAGGGGAACCTGTGTGGGAAATAAATGGCTTCAGGTGGAAAGAAGTCTTCCTGAGGCCCCCATGCAGCTGTCATCTACTGAGCAGCTTAAACTCAGTGAACAGAAGTAGGTGAGTGGAGTAGCAGGCAGAGGGCTGTTAGCTGGAGTAGTAGTTGAAAGGGCAGTTCAACTCTTTCAAGGCAATCATAAGTTCCAGCTTCTGCCTGGCTGCTTATGCAGGGTAAATGAAATGGCCTCAGCTGTTGCCCCTTCCATGGCCCAGAAGCATGGGAGCTAAGGGACTGGGGGGGATAGTAGTGGGGAGCTGCCTTTCCCAGGAAATAGTCACTGATTCTTGACCCCGTATTTGCACTCTGGGAATTATTGTTGTTAGCCTCCAAACTATTTGTTTGTTCTTTCCTATCTTTACCCAATGAAGCGATGTTTAATTAGCCTGTTTTAATTATAATTGTAACTTGTTGCTTGTTATCAGAATGCAGCTTCCCAGATAGGAAATTTAAAATGGAGCTTAATGAGCAATCTCAGCTGTTGAAGCCAAGCCTTTGACTGAGAGTCAAGAATGGGTAGAAGGATATAGACATCTGATATCCAGCAGCAAGTCAAGCTGATACAGGAGGGAAGGGAAAATGAACAGCTTTGTCAGAAGCAGCAAGGGTTGGCCACTGACACTTTTGTGGCCACCGAAGGGACTTCCAAGCAGATCAGTGCACAATCATCATGCCTTGGTTCTTGTGAGTCCCAGCTAACTTCTCTGTTATCTTTGCTGGGATCCTTGTCATCACTGACTGGCAGTTCAGCTTTGTCGTGACGCAGTATAAGCAAGAAGTTCTGACCACAGCCCTCACACTGGTTTGTACTATGTACAAACTGCCCTCTTTCCTCCGCTGGGGCACAGCCGGAGAGCACAGGTCCCTTGCTCACACACACACAGCTATTATTATCTTTTTACTTTACACTATGAAATTATTCTACTTGAATAAGTACAATAATACATAATTAAATAATTAATAAATAATTTTATTAAAGATTACATCTTTCAGAGGTGATAATTTGCAAGCCACTGACACGTCTGAGTCATTTGGAAGAAGCACTACAAACCTCCCCTCTAAGAATCCCTTTCCACACCTTTGTCTGTAATTGCTATAGGTTCTGTAGTTTTTGTTATGAGTTTATTTCATCATGTTTGAGCAATTTTCTCCCTCTCTTTTTCTATTTGGAAGGGCAGCAGCAGGAATGTGTCTGGCAAAGAAGGATGATACTTTAACAGAAGAAACAGATGATGCTTTGAAGCTTTGTGGCTTAGGACAGATTTTTTGTTTTATAAAAAGATGCTATTTTTGTATTACTGGTCAGGCTTATATTCCTGGTTGTTGGGCAGGGCAGTTAAAATTCCCTTTGATTCTGTATTTCTTAAACTTTAACTACCAGTTTTGAGAGATTATTGGGTCCTGTCATTTCTTTCTGTCTTTTTTTACATTCACTGTTATTTCTTAGCCATACTACATTAAATTATGGGGCACAATCTTCCTCCACATGTCCCCTGCCTTACTTCACTAATGCAAGGGTAATATCCTGATAGTATCCTTCTTGTTGCAGTATGCTGTGTCAAAACCCAGGTGTTTCTCTAACCTTTTCAGGTCTGGCTCAATGAACTAGAAAGGAGTTGTTTGGGGTCAGGCAAGCCATACAACCAACCTAACCTCTATATGCAGTAATGGGACTAAATGAGTAAGAAATGCTTGAAAATACTAGTACAGAGAAACCCTTCCTCGCTTGGTTCGTCCTACTTCCCCATCAGCGTTAAGCTCATATGTATTATGGTTTGCCCTAATTTCTCCTTGCTTTCTTCTTGCCTGCGTAAAAAAGTAAGCCACTGTGGGCCAAAGCTCTGCTGCACTGAGAAGTGTAACTACAACAGAAGCATTAGGGACTGTGTTGCCTACTGTTATTTTGGGTTTTGGGGGAGGAGGGATGAGAGGAAAGATTGCTCAAGGCTTGGGAGTTAAACTGGGCTTTTTGTGTTGCTAAGGCATTTTGAACCCTTTGGTTTTCTTATTCACTGGAGGAAGACCCAAGACTATACCTACAACAAAGGCATTTATAACACATGTCAGGCTGCCCAGGGAGAGTCTGTCATTTTCTTCTTTGTAATTCAAAACAGTATTTGCAACCTTGCTGGAAGTGGAGCCCTCCTTAACTTTCCCTCACTCTAGGGAAAGGAAGTGCTGAAGGATGGATCAGTTAATCATACATGAACCCAAGCATCTCCTGTAATTTCACAGGAGAAAAGCAACTGTTGTGCTGAAATAGCTGCCTTCCAGAGCTGGTATTTAAAGCTGCAGGCTGTCACTCATTTGCAGTTAAGCTCTTATTTTTGCTCTATAGGAGCTAACAGCATCCTATAATCCAGATAGGAAAGATTTGTGCAGGATTTACAATATACTAAGCGCTACACCAAACTGTTTGTAAAATTCTTCAAACACACATTACTTTCATTACATGAACAAAATCCTTTCACAGCAGATCAGATCTGTTCCAGTTGTTTGCTTGTATGCTGGACCTCCCTGACGCCTTAATAAGTGAGTGGAAAGAGAAATTTATCTTTACTTTTATTTATCTTGGACTCAGACCTGGATGAGGCCTCAAGTAGTAATAGTAACATTGCTTCATTAGCCCAAATATAGCTGAGTCAGGGGCACAGGACATCAAAGAAAAACATCACCTGCAAGTTGGTATGAAAATTAGGAGCTCTCTGAGCATGTCCTACCTGTGCTTACATGTTGATAATCCAGTCCATAACCAATAGTGCATTGACTGAGTGTTTTCCACTGGCCAGGGCAATGAGAGGTGGTGACTCCCACTCAAGAGCCATCGAATCCCCCATATTTCCCCTACCATTACTGATGAAATTCAGTGCAGCTCATTATGAATTAGTAAAATATGTTCCCTCTGCCCAATCAAACTGACAGAGGTTGTCACACCTTCCCAGTGCCGAGAGTTATATCCTGCATTGCCAAATTTGACTGGCCCTAGCTATCATGCCAGCAGCAAAACCTGTCCTATTAAAATTAAATTATGCATTTCTTCTTTAAATCCAGATGCAACATTTGATTCAATGACTGATTTGATTTACCACTCAATTTCTCAGAATGGTTTAATAATACACTGCATGAAGAAGCAATCCATTTCTGTTGGGCCTCATTTGTACTGATCTAATTAGGTCAAATGTTTCTCTTTTCAGTCTTGGGAGAAAGTCATGCAAAGGAATTCATGCTTCTCATTTTCAACCTTTTATAATAAAGAATGTGCCAGTCAACCTTCCTTTTGTTTCTGGAACAAATCACTTATATTTTACGTCCTACTATGATGGTTTGAACTTTGCATTTGCTTTTGTATTCATTGTCATTCTCAGTCATATCTAGCTACTTTTATGGTTCGGGTTTGGTGTTTTTTCAGTTTACAAGATCAAGTTCACATATATTTTAAAACTGAAAGTTATGCAAACAAAAGGTAATATTGTCAGTGAAGAGAATAAAGTCCCATGGAAAGCTGGATTAGAGTTAAGAAATCCAGACTTTATTTACCGTCTCCTATTGACTGCACAGGCAGCTTTGAGCAAGCCACTCTATCTCTTTGTGCTTGTTTCTTATTCCACTCTGAAGAGAAGCTGAGTTACCGTTGTGATGTCTTTCATTTTCTCTATACTGCTAAGTGTCTGGAACCCCAAATCTTGATTGTGGCTTCGTAATGCAAGTTAGGAAAATGTAAAAGTCACTTTGTTCTCTTGGGGAAAACACTGGAGAAACAATTATGTTGCACATACCACTGTACATGTGTGATTAACAGGACCGGTACACGCATTCCTGGAAAGACATTTTCCGCATCAGTAATTCACAAGCCTCTCAAATTTCAAATCAGACGACAGTCACAGATTTCCTTGGAATAGATTAAATCTGGTCTAGTTTGGCCTGAGTCTTACTGTGAATCCCAGAAAAGCACTAGCATGACCAATGAGCCTGAGAAACAGCCAGAAGATGCAGATAAACCCAGGGCACCTTGGACCCCAGGGATTAAGGTCTCGCAGCTTCCAGAGTTAGGGTGCTCCTCACTATCAGCACTGCAGGGAAGCACACCGGGGGGCAGCACTAGCAACTACAGCTGATAAATGTGGGGGTTTGGGTTACCTCCTCATCCTGCCTTCCCACAGTCGAGCATTGGTTCTCTGCTTTGGTTCAGTACATTGCACTGAACAGAAGGGAGCTTTTCCACCATAGCATAACCAGTTGATGACAGTCGCAAAAGTCCTTGCAAACCGCTCTTTGCCACCTGTCTTAGCCGGCCCTTCTCAGGGGGCACGTGGGTTAGGATGGAGTTATGTGGAACCTCCCGAGCTTCACACAGGCTTATTTATGCCCTTCAGCTCTCCCCTCAATGCGTGATGCTCTGCCAAAGCCAGGGTATAGCTGGGGGCCTCTCACTTCTGTGCCTGCAGGCAGGAGGCTGACCTGTAGGTCGCTGCTCTTTCACGTGTTGTGAGACCTGCCTATGCTGAGCAACCCCCTCCTGCCCAAATCCTGGCTGGTGACCTGCAAATGAGAGGTGCCATGGGGCAGGGGGAGGTGGGGAGCCGTCTGCTGTCACTGTGGAAATGGGATCTCTTCTGACTGGATTAATCTCCACAACCTGGGAAAACATGGTTTCAGTTTTCCTGTTTGTAACGGCAATCCATGTTGTCAACTTAGATTATAGAGCTGAACAGCCAGATTAAGCTGTCAAATGCTTGCTTCTGTGAGACAGTGTTGAGCATCTCACGTGTTGCGCCTCCTCTTGTTCTTTCCATAGGTCTTCTGGCTGACTTGTTACATGCTGGTAAGGGTGAGGATGCCTTGAACCAGGCCTGAGCAGAACAGAGAAGGACCAGCATGCCTCCTGGAATGAAGGATTGCCACTGAGTGGGGCTGAGGTTTTCACAACGAAAGCAAAGACACACAGATATGTCTCTGAACCACATGCTGGGCTCAGGACCAAGAACTCCTGAGCTTATTCTCCATTTGGCCATTGAATTTAGATACCTTGAACTTCAGGGAAATTTGAGTTTGGGTTTTAAGTACCTTGGGATCTGAAGCACCATGGATTGTTGGGAGGCATTGTGGTGAGCCTGGGAGAGAAGCATGCAGTCACAACAGCATGCAGAACCTGGACCTGCAGATTCCAACGGGCCCACCTCCAACCTTTTATATTGAAGTGTAACGAATTCAGCTGCAGACAATACCTGCTCTGTCCTGCACAATTTCACAGTGCATTGCACTGCTCCAAGGCTCATTTGAGCCCACAGTAAATTAATATTTTACCTGTTGGAATGCCTTTTTGCTCCAGTTAGTTTAAAGGCAAGTTGTGGCAACGAGTGGGTGGAGTGTATTTTATTTAGCTGTGGTGAAAATATTACTGTTCTTGATCTGAGCAGCTGAAGCAATAGGAGCCATAGAAATAGAAAACCACCAGGGTGGGAGGAGGAGATGAGGGTGAAGGAGGAGTGCTTTCTTGGTGGAGATGTAAGGAATCTACAGTTCTGAGAGGGAAGCACTCGAGAAAAGATGATACATGGATGAAAGGGCATGGACCCCTAAGAAGGATGGCCCTATACAGGCTTTGTGAGTAATTGTGCCAGACTTCTGGTTACCAGGAAGGTGACCTGGACACCTAGGCAATAGGTGCTGCCCAATGCTTCTTTTACTGCATCCCAGGGCTGCGCATAACCGAGCTTGATGAGTCAAAAAGTGCTGGGATCCTCTGATCAAAAGTGGACTTTGCCCCTTGCCAGGGAACACAGCCAGAAGATCTGAGATCCCTGGGTGGCCCATTTTTACATTTTCCAAAAAAAGTTGCTAGGTTGCTATGCTCAAAGGTTTTCTTACAGCCTGTGGTATTTAGCAGGGAATATGTCAGATCCACTGTGAATAAGCTGCTTCAGAGCTCTGCTGTCCACTATATAATTTTAAATCTTCTACGTTTCATCTCACAGCTGGAAAATGTTTCCAGTGAATGCCAACAGCCAAGGTCTTAATGAAAGGAGGGCACAGCTGGTTCCACTGCAAAACATGTGAAGCAGAGTGATGCACTGAAAAAGGAAAAAGCAAACCCAGGGGGTTGAATGTTAACCAGTTCCTGCTTATAAAATGGTTTTCATTTCTAAGGATGCTCCAGCGCTTTGGTTATAAATATCAATATGAAATGCCTTGATTGAAAGAGACAGGCAGGAGACGTGTTGGCATTTGAGACAACTCTCTCATTCAATGCTAATCATAATAAGTCCCACCTCCAGCTAGCAGTGTGCAATCACCCACTTGTAAGTACCATGGCTCCATGCAATAGTGAGGATGTGGCACACAGACAAGACACACGGTTGTGCATCTACCCCACAAGGAGATTTGTATGCCTCGGACTTGGGAAGCTTGACACTGCTGCATGTCTTCTGTAACAGATGCTTCACTTCGAGCAAGCAGCAAGTCCTCCCACTCCCCCATATGTTCAGTTGCTAATTGCAAATATGAAGGACCGACATTTTGATGCCTGCTCTTTCAACTTCCTCAAGTTCTTACTTTCAAGTGGTTTGTTTCCAAGATGAACTGTCTTCTTTTCCTGGGTACTTCAGTGTGAGTGGTTCAGACTATTCCTTTAGCAGCTTTGCTAATTGTAGACACCGTGGGCATTCATGGTGTCTTGGCTGTCTTTGCCTAGGAGCATGCTATTAGACCTCATAACTACTGAGGGCTAAGAGCATGCATTTACAGTAGATAAATTAAAGCACTATAAAGTCACAGAGCAGATTTTCTTCCCCGTACTCATGCAGCATACAGCAGTGTCACTCAGCCCCAGGAAGACATTATTTCTGTTTGCTGCTTTCTGTAAGAGACTTCATTCTTTAGCTTTAAAAGGATGCATCTGTTTATCCACCCTTTTTCCCTCCCCATATTACCAATAAGCACAGAATAAGCCAGCTGTGGGAAAACATTGCCTTTACAGCCCATAGACTAGCAAGAAAAACGTGTTTTTTTTGTGGCAGCCCCAGACAAGAAGTTTGTTGTTCCCGATTCTTCCAGCCCTCAAGCCTTTCTAAAGCTAGGTCACATCTAGTCTCTGACCTGATTGTCACTCCCTGCACTTCACCAAGCTGTTGTGAACATCTCCTGTCCTAGTCAGTTAGGGTTCTCTAATTAGTGACATAATAGTTGGGCAATTAATGCACTAAACCTGCCTTGTAATGAAGGATAAACATTGCTAGTGAGTCACTCTGAAGCAGGGATCCAGTGCTGCTGGACGGTTTTTTCCCCAGCAAGCTGCAGCTGGTTGTTACAGGGGTGTATCTTTTGTATGTTCTGCCTCAGGGGCAAATTACTTCAAACACAACTGTACTGTGTGGCTGGAGAAAACAACCGTTTGTTTGCAGTTTTCCTTTCAAAGGGATGACTCTAAATCAAGTTTCTTGACTGAAGAGAAGTAGTACCTACAAGACCAATTCCTTTCTCTGGGGCTATTTTCACAGGCAAATCTCTGCTGGGATTGTCCATGCAGGGTACTCGTTGAAGGGGCTGACAGACAGCAGAGTGAGTGGGGAGCAGTGACAGGACCTCCGTGTCACCCACCAACAGCCCATTTTGCCATTATCAGTGGAAGGGACAGTGTGTATTAACACTTCTCTGGTTGCTGGATAAAGGTTTTCTAGGGCCAGGCTCAAACCAGTAACACTGTACACAATCAACTTGGGTTAGTGGTTTACCTCAAAAAATGGAGGAAATCACTTAGGTCTTCAAGAGAACACTGCCACAGCCATAGTTGCTGTGGATATTACTTAAAGGTGGAATAGAGGGAAAGTGCTGTGGCAGAGCTCAGGGATTTTCCAGCATGGCCTTGAGTGGGCAGTGATGGTTGCTGGGTTGTGAGAATTCCAACATGCACATCCTGATTGCCCAGCAGGAACTGCAGGAGAGGCCAGCCTGTTGCCCACATAAATGCTTTTTTCAGCAGATGCATAGATAGCCTGAAGCTGGAAACCATCTCCTTCTTACCATCTGAGATGTTCTTTGAATGAGATTAGTCAGGTTGGATGCTCTTGGGATTGCAATAGAAACCCCAGCAGTGGGTAGAGGGGCTGCATCTCATCGAGACCCAGCAGGTAGAAAGCAGAACACTGCAGAGTTCCCTGCTGAGGAAGCAGAACTTGTACAACAGGCAGACGTCTACAGATCCTGGCAGACCAATGTCAAACTGTGGATTCTGAGGGTGTGAGAGGCTGCAAGGTCAGGGAGAAATGGGATTCACAACAGATGTCTTCATCTCAGTGAGTCTAATCACCCAAGCCTTCTTCTCTAGTCAGCAGGGAGTTTTTTCTATGGAGATATGCAAAGCAGCTGATCTAGATGCTCATTCTGAACCATCCTGTAAAGGACGCCTTATTTCTTCATTGAAGTTGAGGAAATTAACATCTGGCTTCCATTTACACCCCCAGTATCACCTAAGATGCAGGTTGTACATACTTCATGTATTCTCTTGCATGTCCTCTGGCAGCAGGCTGCGATGTCTTGGGATTTGAAAGGTCTTTGGGTAGTTTCAATTAGTCATAAGTTGCATGTGGCCTAATTCAGAGATCCTGCAGACATGAAGGAAGCAAACTTCCATACAAAGCTGTGAGGAGACATGGAATTTTCACCATATCAAGACAGAATCCTACCATTTACAGAGTTTGCAAATAACATAGAAGTGGATTATTGCACTTTTAATGCCTGATTATAGTGCTCCACAGAGGCTGTGACAGTGGCTTGTCCCTTTAGGAGTTTGTACAATTGTCATATCCATGGCTGGTGCTGTAAGCGGGATCTCTACACAGAGTAGACAGAACAGTCTCATGCAAGTGGGAACACAAAGTAAGAAGCACTGATCGGGCTGTAAACTCCTTAGGTTCCTTTCCATCTTCAAGCAATAATTTAAAAGCCTGGTCACACACACTGCTAGGAAATAGCTGAATGATCTCTAGAGACCTGCAAGTGCAAACTTGTAAGGAGGAAGCAAACTATTGCAGTAGTCCTGACACAGGTGAGAGAAAAGAAGGTATGCCCAGAAGGTTTGGTTTTGACTGGATATAGAAGCAAGGTCTTCCTTATATGTTAGAGAATAATACTGCTAAAAGAGACTTTTGGGTCTGGCAGAGTAAGGAAAGGCAAGAGCTGCTATATGGGGAGAGCAGCAACAGCTCACTGGTGCTTCAGGAATACTCAGTGGCGGAGGCAGGAGGAAACTAAGCCCCCTTAGTATGACTTTCTGCAGTCACTGGATGCAAAATTCCAGGTGTCTCTGCAGTAAGCCACCAGCTGGTGTCTGACTGAAGCTTTCCTTCAAGAACTATTCCTGTTTGGCTTTAAAGATGGAAAGATACAGAACGTTTTTCTGGATTAGCCACATTCATGGGTTTCTACAAAGCCCACACTATGCTCGACGCTGCGGTGACTAGGATATGCTGCACTGAAGCTACAGCAGTTCTCGCAGGGAATGTTAGAGAAGTGGCACCTTTGCCATAGGTCCCCATCTGCAAATCTCTGCAGCATGCTCAGCTTCCAATGGTAAATGCTTACAGGCCAGTTGAGATGCAGAAAGCAGATCCCATGACTGCCATGGCTTAAGCATTGCTGAGGTTTCCTCTGTAGCTGTCACTGAGAATCTCCACAAAAGGAAGAAGAACTGAGATACTTAGTCAAAGAAAACTGGAGAGCAGCTGTCTGAAAGGTAGCCAGGACGTATAGGGTGCATTTCCACAGTCCCAGCTCCTGTCACAGTTTGGTTTTCATCCAAACTGAAAGTGCTGTAGCATTTTTACAGAAGGAGGAAAAGGAATTTCCACAGAAGTGAGAAGATCCTTTAAGAGTCCCTCTGGAACAAGCATTAGCTGGCTCTGCCACATGCAGTGAAAAGGATCCCACCTTTTCTACCTCCACTGTATCACTTACCATGCTCTAAATATAACTTCCTACCACTGAAATCACTCCACTTCTGTTCTTGAAGCACTCTACTTCTGTTCTCTATCCATTGTTTCATCCTGTCTTGATTTTGTGCAGTGCCTGTACTAGATGTGCAGAGTGAAGCAGCCATCCGCACTGATCGGCAGAGGAAATAAACTCTTAAACAAAAAATGCTGCCTTGCAGGGAGCAGGACACCTTGCTCTTCTCAGATTTCCATTTTAGTCTTCAGTTAAGCTGGGTAACTTTTCTGCTTACCCAACTTAATTGGCGCTTTGCAGGTACAAAAATATTTGCTCTGTCAGGGCAGAGAGCAGCCATTGTTTGCCACGGCCTCAATTCCTCGTAAATGTTTTCTTGTAGCTCCTTATTCTCATCTCCTTTGGCTAAGCCACAGCACAATAACCCTTTGTAACGCAAACACCTTGGTATGACGTTAGGATTTGTTCCACTGAGCCAATTTAGAGCATGCTTGTAACTGTGTAATTGAACTGCGCTGATATGCATGTGCCAGGGAACATTAACTTCTCCTAAACTCCCAATAGTTTCACATTCATCGTATTTTTCCAGAAGGATTGTAGCTGAAACTGTATCTTTAATGTCCTTAAGATACAGTACAGCAACCCATAAACTTCTTTTGCTCCACAGTGCATTGGGTGGAAAAGCATTTGCTGTGCCAGATTTCTCCACTAAGTATTTCTCCTGACAGTGGCATGTCAAAAATCCATGTAACTGTGAGATCTGATGGTTACAGTGCTTTCAAAAAGGAAAAATAAGTGTTGCGAGCAAAGGTTAACCTACAGTGATTGATTTACTTAAGCTTTGAGCAGTCACGCTGAACCTTTGGATAAATGTTTATTTAACATTAAAAATGTGTTGTTCATTTTCATGACACAACAAACAGAGTGTTTGTGCTTGCTGGGACAGGGCAAGTTTAGCTAAGTTTTCTGCCTTCAGAAAAAAAAGAGTCCTGATATTAGGGAAGAATATGAAAAAATACCTTGTCAATGAACGGGATAGCATTTCAGGTTAGTCTCCCATTCATGGCTTTGTTCCATACATGGAACAAAGGGATTGCTCCAGACAAGATGAGAGATACTAAGAAATATTCATCAGTAAAACCTAGGACTCTCTATAGGCCTGGCCTAATATGCATTAATCAACATCTTATTTGAATGTCAATGTGTTTAAACAAAGTATAAATTCTGGAAGATGGAAGTTTGAGCCTTATCTGTCTCCCTCGTGCCTGTGTCTGGCCAAGCTCCAGCCTGGGTAACCAAGGTGTCCCCCTTCATGCCATCAATAGGGGAGGGTGCACAGTATCTTCGCACACTAAGGCTGCAGCAGTACCAGCTGGTCAGCAGGATCAGAAGGCACCAGGGACATTCAGCAGCATCTGAATGTTGACTTGCTATGGAATGGAAAGGTCTGTGGCACTGAAGAACAAAGGCAGTGAGTTTAATACTCTATGAAGGAAATGCCATTGAGTGCTTCTGGTGCATCAATGGCTATTTGGTGCTTTCGATAAGGCAAAGAAAAGTCATGTCAAAGTAAAGTGACATACTGCTGTCAGGGGATAGGCAGTGGTCAGTGGTGCTGACTTACCTGTTACGATGAACACCAAATCATCCACCACCCCAAAGGGATTTCAGGAAACTGACCTAGGGACTAGAAGACCATTTTCCAGGATCAGCAGGACCAGAGTCTCTCATGAAGCCAAGCGCTCTAGACGTGATCTAGTGTGGGCACATACCATGGATCAGAGTAAAAAGCACTCTTTTGGCTTTACAGTTTCACCACCCTCTGGAAGCTGTCTCTGAAAAAAAGCCAGCAGGCCTGTGGCAATTGGAAATCTTATCCTCTTCTGACTGCTAGCAAATGGCAAGATTATCCTCAGCACTGAGGGGGAAAGCAGGATAGATCCCTTTCCCAGCAGCATAGAGCTCTCCTCCTGTTGTCCATGTTGTTCAGTTGGAGAGCAATTAGACAGGAAGGGCAAGTGCCAGGGCTAGATCCTGATTCTTATCCAGCAGAACAATTCCTACATCATTTTAGAGCAAGAAGTCTGCACAGCAACCTTCAGCAGGTGCTGAAGGCTCCAGAGTTGGCCAGTGATTGCACTGGATCCAAATGTTCTCCCTTCAAATGTTTATTTCTTTGGTTATGGGGACCAGCCCATATAACAGCAGATGTTGCCCCTATGGAAAAAAGCCAGCCTCTTACGGTGCTGTTTTTAAACCAAGGGTCCATGGGTGGGCTGCTTTCAAAAGGTGCATGAAAAATTAATGAAGAAAACTCTTCTTCAACTGGCAGGCTGCCTACGTTCCTTAGAAGGATGTCTGCACTTCCCTTGGAAATTTTCTGGGGATCTCCACATCAAAAAAGGTTGAAAACCACAGTCCTTGGGAGATTTTCTGTCATGTTGATTGTCACATCCAGATTACAGAGGTTCTTGATCCGGATCTTCTATACAAAGCACTCTTCAGAAGGAAAAAAAGAAACCCACAACATGTAAAAAGTAGCCTAAGTTAAGGTGTCTGCAACAAATCCAGTAAATCCTTTTTCACTTTATATAAGACCCATCTTTCCATTTACACTATTTTACATTCATTAAAGCTGCATGCGGTTTACTTAATAAGTAGAGAAGATCACAGCTGATCTTGCAGGGCCTTACTGTGGAGTACTTATTCAGGCAAAACTCCAGTGATGTCAATGAATCATTTCACCATGTAAGTATTTCAGTAGCAGGCTCTATCAGATTAAATACAATTTTTCCCAAGATTTACCTCTATGAAATTACAGCATTTTCAGGCCCTGGATCTTTTGATTACGAGGGTGCAGAACACTGCCAGTTTAATAGTATAACCATACCAAATACCATTGGACCTGCACGCTGTATGCTTGTCCTATTGCGGTACCAAACTGGCTGCAAAATGGTCGTGCTTTTGACCACATGTCACGTTTAGAAAAAATGTGGCAATTATGGTAAGATTTGGCCTAGTTCTCCTTCAGTTATGGATAATTAATATTCCACTTATATAACTGCTAGGGGTCTTTTTGAAATTTAGTCATTTCTCAACTCTAGAAACAATCTGTAGGGTTTGGGGCTGGTTCTTCCCTTCCTAAATGTGCAACTCATGGTCTCGGATTTTCAAGAGGAAAGGGAGAAGACAAGTTACCCTAATGTGACCTCTTTGGTATCAGACAACTGCATTCTTTAAACTGCGCTATGATTTTACAGAAACCCTATCCAAACTAGGACAGGGACACTGAATCCTGGGGGAAGGGAGAGGGATTGGGTAGAGATGAGCCTGCCTTTTATAAGTGTGCAGTCTGCTTAGTGCAGGGAACATCGTCAGCAATTCATAAGCTATTCATCAGGTCAAAAGCAATAAGGAAGAAGGACGACATGGTTCAGCGGTCAGTCAGGCAGATCATCAGTCTTTCCATAATCCAAGCTGTACAGAGGAATCTGGCAGGAAGGCCAGATCTAGAGTCTCTATTTTTGTCTCCATTCTGATTTTTAGTAGATACTCATTTGCACACACTTATTTAATCTTGCTACCGCATCCCTACCCTTCTTCCAGAATTCCATGGGGAAAAAAAGTAGCTTTTTGCAATGTGCAAAAACTCAGATTAAGATGGAAGAGCAAAACAAACTGCAAAGCTGCAAAGCCCAGAAGCCTCAAAAGTGAAGCAAGCTTTGCTGGGCACAAACCTTGATAGAGCAGATGCTGCAGAAACTGTATTTTTCAGCAGTCTGGTCTTACTGGCATATAGCTCCAAAATTGCGTCAACTGAGATATTTTATAGACAAAAAATTAAATGTGTTTATTTTTTTTTTCCTAAGGAGTTTTAACTGTTTAAATGAAACTTTACCACCCTAAATTCTGGAAATTTGTAGTGAGGCAGGGAAACACAGGCCGTGCAAATCAAATTGGAAAAGCCATTCCTCCTAAATCCCAGCTGAGCTCCAGTGTTTAGTGGACTAAAGTCTTGGAAACATTCTTTTGGAGAAGCGAACTTTCTGGGGTCTGGGGCTTGTCCTGATCTATGTTGTTACATGATGAGGTAAGGTAAAACATAAGGTAAAACATAAGGTAAAAGATACATGTGTGCTAATAATAATGATTAAATAATGCCTAAAATTCCCAAGGACACTTGCTCTGGAGTCTTTCTTTCATTGAAAGTAGAAGTTAGGCTGATGGACAAAAGCATTGCTATGTCTTCTACAGACACATAGAAACAGAGTATTTCATGCTTGAGCAGCCTTCAGAAGGCCACGGGATCTGACATCATCAGTCAAAGTGGGGCCAGTCTTGAGATAAGATGGCAGTTAGGTCAGCGCCATCGAGGACATGAGTTTCAGTCAAAGTAGGTGAGGGAGACCTTGATCCAAAATCCAATCTGACTGCCAAGAGGGTCCACCAAAAGTATTTTAATCAGTGACAAGGCTCACATTGACTTCCATGGGAGCTGGGTCAGACATCAGTTCAGTGAGACTGGCTGCCACAGTCAAATCATGGGATAATACAACCAGGCTTTTGTTGACAGCATTCAAGGCACCAGATTGTGTTCTCTCCTATATTGGTGACTATCCAAATTAACTCCATTCACGTCACTAGAGCAATTCCGTACTTGTTCCTGTGTAATTAAGAGAAGAATCTTTCCCACTGTGTTGGTGAAATCACTCAGCGTTCGGGCTATGGATTATCTGTACATATTCATCACTGTCAACACAAAAAGATTTAGGATCCTCTGCAGGACTGAACATTCGTCTGTGGGCTTCCAGGTTGCAGTCATAAAATCAGAAGGGTTGCTTTATTGAGAAATGAAACCTCACCTGGGCTGCAAGAGTCATGGATAACTCTGCATTTCTACCCAGTCTGGGGGTACCAAATTCTTCACAGACCATCTACAAAACTATGTGACATATTGACATGGGTCCTGACATTCTCCCTGGAGCTGCGCTGTAGCAAAGATATGAGCCTGTGTACATCTCTGATGCAGTAACTACTGCCGATGGAGCATAAGAGATCTGTGCTTCCCGTGTCTCCTATAAAGGGTTTTATTTGTGTGATATCATGTAGTGCATGTTGTAAGCCACAGGGAAAATTTTAAAAACCTTTAAAATCAAACTTCTGAGCAAATACAGAATCACAAGCAGAGATAACAGCATCCTAGCTAATAAAATGACTCAGAGACACTGTCCCATGAGGAAAAATCTCAGAGGAATGGGGAAGAGAAAAGACATGGAAATGTCAGAGGAAAATTTGGAGAGGAAACAACAGGCAAAAATCCTTTACAACTTGTATCACATTTCTCAAATATTGCTACACGTTATGAGCACAGTAAGCATCGGTGCTCCTATGAATGGCAAAGGTGCTGAACATGTTTGGCAGCACATAATTTGAAAGTAATACTTCTTAAGAAATTAATCACCCAAGAGAAATTAATCACCCAAGAGAAATTACATGTCTTTGTTTGCAGTACCCTGGAGAACACAAGAGAAATTTCTTCCGTAATCTACAGACTAGATATTTTTGCCAGCTGATTTGTGTCAAAAAGTAAAAGGTAGTATAAGCAAGGGTGCACGATCTGTTCCAAAAGGGAAGCAAAACTGTGGCTGCAGCAGTGGGAGAGATGCTCAAGAACAGGGCACCCACATATACACCCTGACAGTGATACACCTCACTCAGAATCTCATCTGAGCAGTCAGGGGTAAGCAACATGGCAGTCCTTGGGATATAAGATGAGCAGTGTTAATCTATGAGAGCAAATGCCACAAAACAGGAGACAAAGGCCCATTCAGATGATAGGTTCTTTGAGTAGCTCTCAGAAGCACCTACCTTACATCTTGAAAGAGGTACCCGCAGGTGTTATCAGAGATCTGCTGCACCTTTTGCCTGCAGTGGAAAATTCAAACAGTGCAGACTTTGACTGCAAGTTCAGCTGCACAGCAGCATGAAGTTTAGCCCTGCGCTACCCAGGAAGCATTCTCAGTGCTCGCTCCCTGTCGCCTTTATCACCTTCTTGCAGAAATCACACATTTAAGTATCAATTTCCTTCAAGGAGACCAGCATTCCCCCTGTGCACATGCTGTTGGGAGATATTTCTGTACCTAAAAGGGCAACTGGCTACATCCGTGGTGACTCGTGTTTCTCCATCTGGTGCAATAATGCCTAACATGGTTACTCCTGTACCTGATATTTCATTTTGTGAATACCCCTTTCTTCTTAATTAATATGGACATCCTGGTATAGAGAGACTCATAAACATCAACATGTAGGGGACCCTGTGAACAAGCTGCACAGGAATGTCATATTCCTTAGTACTTCATGAGCAGTAGTGAAAACCAGCTATAAACCAATGCTAGAGGCAGACCCTTTGTAAAACTCTTACTATTAGGACACAAGCACCAGTTGATTGTATTTCACCTGAATCACAAGACAGTAAATACCCTAGTTAACAGAGGTCACAGTCAGTGCCTCAGATTCTAAGGTGGTGTTTTATCTTGGTATTTGTTTTGCATCAGGGCCAAGTTCTATTTCAGATTTCTTTGCACTTGAAATATTTACTTGAGATGGAAAGAGAGGTCAGTGGCAAAACTTTGAACTGAACCCAGGTGAGCAGATTTTCTAGATACCTTCTGATGCAATATCTGTCTGACCTAGTGCATCTCCTTTCTTATTGAGGTTTTAATGTTGTATCGTAGCCTTGCTGACCAACCAGTTAGTAATACTTATTTAAAAGCACATGCTGTCATTGTCCACTCTTTAATCATTGAATTAGATGGATGAAATTTTATCTTTCTTCTTCCAATTAGTATAATCAAGTAAAGAATCAAGCACACAATTTCTACTTCTTGACTCCTTCCACATACTTTGTGTTGAACATAGAGCTGTTTTGGAGATTCATCAGGTTTCAGGCACATGTCTGAGGTTGTGCTTGTTTTGTTGGTTTTGGTGTTATAACGACACTTTAACCTGGAATTTATTTCCCATTTCAGTAGTAGAACAATGCTTTGAAAAAACATTGAGGAGAGATACTCCTTATTTAACTCTCTACAGATGTGTGCTAGTCATAATAGGTAAAGAATGTATCTCCTGGCTTTACTCTGAGCTGTAGCAAATGGCTTTGACCCACATCCTCATAAATAAGGATGTAAGCAGAAACTTACCCAACTATGCCTTACAAATGTAATCAAAATCAGACCCCTGCCTCGTAACAGCTCTATTTATCCTCTGTGATACCCTTTTGTGTCTTTCAATTATAGTCATGGACATCATGATCAAATTACACAGAAATTTTCAGTGAGGGCTGGGTTTAAGCAGTAATTCATGAATAAAAGGATTTGTTTTTCACACTCTCCTGGTTTCAGCTAGGATAATTTTCTTCCTAGTAGATGGTGCAGTGCTGTGTTTTCAGCTTTAGTCTGTGAACAATGCTGATAACACACCAATGTTTTAGTTGTTGCTAAGTAGCGTTTACCCTCATCAAGGACTTCTCAGTCTCATGCTCTGCCAGTGAGGAGGGCACAAGAAGTCAGGAGGCAGCAGTGACAGGACACCTGACCCAAACTAGCCAAAGAGGTATTCCATATCACAGCATATCCTGCCTAGTATATAAACTGGGGGGAGATAGCTTGGAGGAGCTGATCACTGCTTGGGGATGGGATGGGCATCAGTCAGCAGATGGTAAGCAACTGTATTGTGCATCACTTGTTTTTCTTGAGTTTCATTCCCATCTCTATTTTTATTATCTCCCTTTTCATTATATTATTATTATCTTTATTTTAGTTATAAAGCTTATGAAGTTTTTATCTCAACCGATGGGTTTTACCTTTTTCAGATTCTGCCTCTCATCCCACTGTGGGGAGAGGGCATGAGTGAGTGGCTGCATGGCACTTGGTTACCAGCTGAGGTTAAACCATGACACACACTTTTGTACAATTTTATTCATGTCTAAATTGTACAATCTGCCAACATGGCATAACAAACAAATAATTTCCCTTAGTACTATGCAGCCACATGACTGTTTTGTCCCATCATTGAGGGCTTGTCCCCACATCTTCTTATACTTGAAGTGAAAAAGCATGTTATTACCATAGCAGTAATACAGAAAATGTTCACAGCCCATGTTTTGGAGGCTTCTTGCTTTCCTCCATCAAGGAACAAAGAGAAAGAACATGATTCGGAGATTAGAACTAGACGATTTTAAGGTCCCTTCCAACCCAAACCATTCTATGATTCTATGATTCTCTAGCAATAGATCTTCTTTCTAGTTTCTAGGTTTCCTCTGATTGGGTAGTGTATCCTCGGATGTCTTATGAAACCTGGTGATGAAAGCAAGTTGTCTGCCTATAGAAGGTTAGTAGGTTAACTAAACATAGGATAGTATGACTACCTGGTTAAAGCAGGTAAGAAGATCCAGCTCAAGTGCCAAAGAAGTTTAACTAGCATGGGTTTTTGGACTAGACCATTTAAATTTTGCCTCCTCGACAGGGCCCCCTAATGCATATGCATGTGGTCATTTGTCTAATAGATGCATAGTGCATTGAGTCTGCACTCATGGGTATTTTCCTAGCATTGGAGAAATATTCAGTAATTTCCATGGACCCTAGATTTGACCCCTGGAAAAGTGATCAGAAAGCTGTGGAAGCTCTGACTGGCTGTGTGGCCTCACACCCAGCAGGCATGTTATACCACTGGCTCTGCAGCATGGCATCTACTTCAGAGATCTGCCAAATTTGGTAGCAACAAGCAAAACCCATCTGGCTTTAACTCAGTTTCTAAGCAAAAGATGTACCTAAGGCTCTTCATGAGCAAAGTTTGGCCAACCTAACTGGATTTCAAGGCAACAGGAGATTTCTTTGAGTGGAAGGAGAAACCCACTTTTTGCTTCTACTTTACCGCAAGCTGGGCTTTATGGCAAGGCAGAACTTCAATTACAATGTTAGGTTTGTCCCCACCCCAAACACAAAGGGTCTTATGGTGTAAAGGCCACAAGAGCGCTAGTTTGTGTGACCACCGGGCACAACTTGGTGCTTCCCCATTCTTGAAGCACTTTCACATGGTAGCACTTTTCATCACCTATTTATGTGTGAAGAGGGGTGATTGACTGTAAAACAGTGCTGACTAGGTGGTAAACATCTTGCAAGCTTGGCTTACAAATATTGCTCTGAAACCCTACTTGTGTAATAATTAACTCGTACTCTTCACAAGGACCTGTTACATTGTCCAACGAATAGGCAGCATTAGAGTAAGTATGATTCAGAACCATCTGCTTTGAAGTGAAGATGAAGATAAAGCTAAAAGAACAGTTTCTTTAGTGCCATGACACAACTTGCCAGGCATCTGTTGTCATGTCATACCTACCTCGATATAGCAGAAACAACCTGCAGGTTTCCCTGCATCTAGACAATATGCAATCCTTCATTCCACACGGAGTTCGATACTTCGCTTGTGCAGTTGTCACTTCAGCCCAGCCAAAGTTACCAGTCCCTGCGTTTGCAAGGAAGAAGGTGATCCCAAGACAGTGGCAGGTCTTGGTTCCGAGCTTCTATATGCCCCATGTTTCATGGCTCTGAGCTGTGTAGTGGAGGAGGATCAACTCTGATCTCAGTAATCCTCTGCCCCACCTAGCCTGTAGAGTATGATGGTGAGTTAGACATTGCAGTGCAAGAGCTTAGGAAGGACAGGCAAGCTGTTCCTCTTTCTTCCCAATATTTCCTTACTAACTAGACAGCATTGAAAAATTACCATTTGCTCTATTTGCTGTACAGCTCTGAGTATTTTGTAACAGGGTGTGACTAAATCAAGTCAATACCTAATCTGTAAAGTGACAGGGCTTGCGTGCTGTTCCTCCAAAGGATCGGTTTACCAAATTGGTAATCTTGTCAGTTTGGGAGAGAGTTACTGATGCTTTTAATGATTAGTTTCTCTTTCTGGTTAGTGCCCAGTTACACTTAGAGCATAAAGTTTCCTCAATAGCAATTTCACTGGCTACATATATTCCAGTGCTGCCCACACTACTTAATTGACATGTATGCACTTACTTCACTGCAGGAGTTTGGCTCTGTTTTAAGTGAAAGACCAAATGTGAACTCGGATGAAAGCCCATTGAAGCCAGGGAGCAGACATCAGTCTTGAATTTGGCCTATAGTCTGTGGTATTAAGGAAAAACGCCACAAGATGAATTGTTGATATATGTGCTTGTTAAATGGTATTTTCACCTCAAAGCATACTTGAATCTTAGAAGAATGCAACTATTTCAGCTTTCTTGGATGATGTGCCAATGGTACAGCCTGAGTCTAATACGGATCATATCCTTCTTTTAGTTATTCCAGCGTGATTTTATTGACTCAATGTGTTCATTGTCTCTCCTATCACCATCATTAAGAAGAAATATCACAGATTCTAGACGATAACTTTCTGAACCAAATCCTTAGCAGAAGAAAACTAGGCCAAACTGCCATCTACGATCTTGCTTTGTGTGCCTACAATGTCTTGCTATCTGTCTGGAGTTACATTACTGTAACTTGAGAACAGTCAGCATGAGAAGAGAATTGATATTGTTGTTTGCTCAACCACATATTGCAAACCTCACTCTGTCATGTGTTAGGTGATCAAAAACGGAGAAGTCAAGGCAGAGGTTTACTGTCTGCAGTCAAAAGAGGAAAAAATACAATTATATTGCCCTATAGCTGCAGGGGTATGTATGCATGTGTATGTACATTACATAAACACATGCATGCAAAGTGATAAATTAATTGCAGATGGAGCACAGTAATCTCAGCCTCCTGACAGTTAGACAGTAATATACAACAACAACAACACAATCTCCAGTCCATGACTCTACCACCCACATCCAACACAACTCAGGGCTTCTTAAATCATTATGCCAAATTGTAATGCAAGCAGTGTACAGAAGGAGGAACAAAGAAAATAATTGATGTGTCTACCCTAAGGCTCTTCCAAAGATTAGAGAGAGAAGCCCCATGACTGATATGCTATTTGCTTTGTTCTTTATCGTTTTGCTAGTTGCTTGCATTAATTTTGGCACTGGATGATTTAGAGCACCCTTAGTTCTGATGGATGCAGGTGGCGACGTGCATGGTTCCTTAGTAAATGATGCTACCAATGTGGATTGTTTTAAGTGGCTCTGCTATCAAACAGCTCTGTCTTAATTTGAAAATGCATTTAGGTGATTAAATAATCTCTTAGAGCTAGATTCATTTGTCTTCTCTGATGTTAGTGGCATTATAATTAAAGCTCCAAATGCATAATTACATAAAGTAGAACAGTGAGCAACTTACTTTCCCTCATTATAAATTACTGCATGGTTGAGAGTCAAGGAGGAAATAACTTCACATGCAAGAGCACTGGGGAAGGCTATAGTTTTACAGATAACCTTTATTAGACACCATGGGACTTGAAACCACCAGCTGTGCAGTTTGGGAATACCTGTACTAAAGGGTTCAGGTCACAGGGGAAAGATGTCAACCATCACTGTCACTAGAGCTGTTGCCTATGGAAAAATGATGGAGATGGGGTAGGTCTGTAAGAAATTTAAAGAGAGAAATATGTATAGTGGCCAGGCTGTTATCAGGAGAATGTTGAGTGACCAGGGAGGAAAAGCGTAACAGCAGTTACCAGAGATGTGAGGGGCTTCAGGGGAAAGTTAAAAGCATTGACTGAGTGATGGTATGAGGAAATGGGTATATAAATATTTGCAAGGGATTAACACTCAGTGGAGAGTGGAATTACTTATCTAGGAACAACAGGATGTATATGATAACGTAGCCCTCCAAATGCCATACAGAGCAGTGCGGCAAGGTGGTATGTAGAGCTACGTTGTTCAGTAAAAACAGGCTACTCCTGGAAGATGGTGCTTGGCTCGATTAGGAAGAATTTTTCCATATCTTAGTGAGGAAGAGGCGTTGCAAGAGAGAGCAACGATTACAGCCTCCAAATTTCCCAATCTACCTATCACTTTTCATCAAAAACAGCACCCAGGAAAACCGCTGCATGAGAAACCTCTGAGACTCTCTTCATTCTCTCTTCCATTTCTTTTCCCACATAAAGTGGGATATCTTGTCCTATATTCTGATATTCACCTGAAATGACTGATATTCACCAGAAATGCATTCATCTCAGTTTACTTGCAGCAACCCAGTAGTAAAGAACAGATACATGCTGATGTTTGGGAACCGGGGAAAGGGTAATGTGAAGGAGCATAGGAAATATCTTCCAGTCTTATTTCCTACAGAGCATGTAGGGTTTTAAGGTCATTCCAACTGGAGATGCAGAGGAGATGGGAAGACAGCAGGAACAAGGTAGAGATGCCCATGCATCTCAAACTGCATGAAACAACAGGTGGTATTTTTTGTCTTTATGGGTGAAGGATTAAGATGATATTTTCTTATTCTGCATTTATCTTTCCAAGACAATATAGGCTTGCCAAATCTGTCTTGCTGTTAATCTACTGTCTCCAGAGAGAAGAGTTCTATAAAATAGGGAATATATAAATCAAATCCAGAAGGTTTGTACTCTCTCAGTTTATTAATTCAAAGCCCTTGTAAATCTACTGGTGTCACAGGAGATACTTCTCACTCACACCCTATATAAATCATGGGAGGACTGGAACCAAAAATGTTAGCAGAAAACCAAACATTTCTTGTTGTTACCAGTTGATATAGAATGGAAACAAGAAGTACGGGACAATAAGGTACAGTGCCTTCTGGGGACTGCTTTGTATTTTCCACAAGCATTAGCAGCAGTGTCTTAAGGCATTGTGCAAACACAGCCTTTGTGATGACACACATAGTCCTTAACGTGATCCAAAGATGGGAGATTGACATGAACATTGCTGCTCACTCAGTATGGTGATGAAAGCTCCTGCCTACAATAGAGATCCACTAATTTCTTAAGGAAATTTCTAAGGATGAGAAAAATGCAAAAGACATTTATAAATTATTCAAAATTTCATGAAAACTTTCTGGGTTTTGTTTCTCTTATGTTTTTTCTTTGAATGATGGGGTTTATTTTTAAAGGTACTCCTTCATGGGAAATTGCCGAATACCACATCCTCCTTCTTATTCAAGTCCTTAAATGAGTCATCTTCATCTCATAGCTTTCCTTCCTTCCTTGTTCCTGAGCCGTTCAGAAATGCTGTTGTTTCTGCCTACTCTGTATTGTTTCATCCAGAGTGACCCTTTGTATCTAAGAGCTTTCCAACTAGTAAAAATAGGCTTCTTCTTTTTCTCTCTTCCTCCCTCTCTTCATTCGAAGATACCAGTTTGCATCTTTCTTCGTTTTGGCTATAACGTTTGAAAGGACAGAATTTAACCTGGATGGAACCTGGGCGGAACCTGGGCTGAACTGGGAGCCTGATTCTCTGTGCTCCATTTTATGGTGCCACTCAAGATTTACCCTGGTAATGGGTGTATCATTCCTCTTTTTATTTCCAGGAGCTTTACCATCTCCAGTCCTTGTCCCCTGGTTGAGCAGGCTTTCACGGTGCAAGCTTGGGACACCTCGACAGTGGTAGTGGTGATGGGATTTAGTTATGTCCAAATGCACCAGAAGCAATGGTGCTAACAGAAAGCTCGGTAATAAGAGATGTCAGCCTGGCACCACTGCTCTGCCAAAACATGGATCTCTTCCTACCAGGACCAGGGTCTCTGCACACCCAGAAGCTAGCCCTACTCTCACCCTTTTCTTTCCAGCTTCTGCTCCTCACTCCAGCTACTTAAACCTCAGTGCAGTCAGCAAGTCAACACACTCACCTCCAGGAAAACCTATCTCAGATCTCAGCAAATATAAATTCTTTTCAACTAACCGTGTTTTATTGGGTGGGTAGAGGGGAGGACAGGGAGAGGATGAGAGTGCTGGGCTGCTTCCCACTGCCATAAATACCATTCAGCGCAGCACAGTGCAGTTTCATTTCAGCCTTTTTCATGAGGCACAAAAGTATGAGATCACAGCTAAGTTTTTTGAAAGGCCGGCCTGAGAGGTGGACTTTGCTGTTAGCAATATCAGCACTCAGCTTCCTCCTACTTTTGTCTCACTCACCAGTGAGTTCATCTAATAAGGAAGTCTGCAAGGAAAATAAATTCAGGCTCAATTCCTCTGCTGGTATAAACTGATATAATTCATAGCACTTAACATCAATAAAGGTCAACCTTTTTGCTAACTTTAATGCTTGCTCTCATTTTCATTTTTTTTTGGGGGTTTTTTTTTTTTTTTTTTTTTTATCTTTTCTTTTTGTCTTTTCTTTTTATTTCCTTTTATTTTTTCCCCTGGAGGCCGCCTTCCAAAATGCAGTTGCTAAGATGATATTCTTTGCCCATCAATCACCCAATGTTCAGCTCCTCCTACCCTCTTTGAATCATTCTTCAGACCCCCTCGGCTTCAGGACACGAGGGTCAGGCTTTTTGTATCCACCACGAATGCCCTCCACAGCCTGATGCTTCTGCCTACCTGCCCTTATAAAGCTTGCACTGTCAGAGGGTGCCTGAGTTCCCAACCTTTATGAATAGGAGCAAGCAGGAGACGCAATTGCCCTCTACTCAGTGGGAACCTCCAAAGGAACAATGAACCAAGTCAAACTAACCAACCAAATCAAATAGCAAACCCAGCACATCACCACACAAACTCTGCATGATTTCTGCGAGGGTTTGTTATTGTTTGTGATCCTGAAACATTCTCTGGCATGAAATACCCTCAAAAAACAAACCAGCAGCAAAACTGGCCTAGGAGAGTTTGATGCAGCGGACACCAATCTTGATAATGGGTGGTGGAAGCTGCAGCCATTTTTAGCAAATTTTACCTCTTACTACTTGAAAGACAAACTCCAAAAACATGAGCTCATGCAAACCAAAACCAGGAGACAAGTTTTATGGTGGCTGCAGAAGTTACACCAGATCTTCAGACCTACAAGTAGAAACTCCTTGTACCCAAGGAACTTCCCTCTACTCAAGGAAGGACACTAGGCTTTGATCAGAGCAAAGATCTGGATAATAACCCCTGGAGCATGGAGAGCAGAGGGCCAGGATGTACACAGGATGCCATGGAAGCCCATGTTTGTGGGCTATTTTCTGGGCTTAAATCCTGAGTCCCTGATGCTGCCAGCAGCGTGTGCCTTGATTCTGGCTTGGCCACAAGCCTGACTTTTCTTTAACTGGAAATTAGGAGATAGGAGGTGGGGAGGAACCTGGTCCAGGCCAGCTCTTAACCTGACATGGGTCCTAGGCTAATACCCATACAAATGGACTTTCCTTCTTTCTAGACAAAAGCCATACAAAGATTTAGGGTAATGGAGAATTTGGTAAAAGCTCTTCTGAATGACTCAGGTCAGATCTGTTCTCTTTTCCATTCTGTCTGCTTCTTACAAGGGCTCTGGCCATGTTAATTGCCAGTGCTTTTTCCCCCCCTGTTACTACATCATTTAACAGGCATGAAGAAAAATGTCATTTGGTTGCCCTTTAGACACTAGCCAGAAGTGACAATAAATTTAATGCAGATTTTTGGGATAAAGCAAAAACTATTTCTGAAGAATGACAGTATGCGCAAAGCTTGAAGCTTAGCAGCTAGACTCTGAACCCTTGCAATATTACACTGCCCTGTGTCATTAACAAGCTGCCAAAATGACAGCAAACTGGATTATCTCCTTCATAATGTAGTCTGTTCAGCACAAAATAAATGACTGCTGACTTTAACAATGTGCAGCACCATTACAGTGAAACTGTGTTGTGACCAGAGGCAATCCTACATGGAATTATCTTGGGAAATGAAGCTACAATTAATCTTTTGTAGCTACACATGTTACCCCTGGTTCTTCTTATCAAAATCATCTAATTAAACACTGCATTATTTCCAGTTTTATACCAGCCTAAGTCCCTTGATGTGATTGGAATAATACCACTATCAACTTGCAGCAACACAGGAGGGAAGCAAGGCATATTCCCCAGTGCAACCGCATCAGCATGGTTTCTCCCACTCAAAGTGTGTCTCCAATAGACTTTCTGGCCACCACCTTCCAGGAGAAATTCCAAGTTTAACCCCAGAAGCTTACACTGTCAACCAAACCAACCTTTCGGTATTTGTGCCAGAGGGGAATGATGACAGAACTTGAAACAGCCACTGTCTGCTGTTTTACAAAGCCTCTGTTTTACACTGAGTCATAAGGAAACTGTAGAGATCTGGACTTCCAGCTGATCATGAAACTGAGCACAAAAGTCCAGCTGAGGTTTCCCCAGGGCCTAGCAGAACAGGTCTGCTTCTCACATGTTCAAGCTGAAAGATTTAAGGAGCTCTTTATTCGAGCCTAAGTACAGAATTCTGCACTTGTCTCTACTGGATTTCATCCTACTTTCTCCAGTCTGTTTTTCTAAGCGGATGAGATAATTTTAAATTCCACTCCTCACCCCGATGCACTGCAGGTATCCCAGATTTGTGTCTTCCACAGATCAACCAAACACCACCTCTACACACCCTCAACATCACCACTGAAGACACTGAGCTGTGTCAGAGCGGGCTTCAGGACATTCCTCCAGCTGGGCAATGAGCTGCAGATGACTGCCATCAAACTGCCCTTTCAAAGCCACATTTCTCTATGTAGTGTGAGGTGGCACCAGAAATGGTGCAGGCCTTTGGCATCCCTGAAGGGGGGTTCCAGCTATGATTGTTGGCTGGACCTTGGGGAGTGTCTTGGTGGGCACCAACTAGGTTCACATTGGCTTGCAAAGGATGGGCAGAAGGACAGGTAATGTTGTACCTTAGATAGTAAATCTACCTTGTGCTGGGTACATTCCTGTTCTATGGGGAGCCCCCAAAAGGTCAAAAAAAAACACTCTTCTCCCCATGGGAACAGACACAGTCAACAGCTCCTCCAAAGACAACAACCAACTGCTGTTGTTCCACCTTTCAGGAGAATGAAGGCAGCGTTTTTGTGCACATGTTGGGTGCGTAATGCCAGGCAGGTCCAGGCAAGTGGGCCACATTGCATGTTCACTGGTCTTTTTGGCTTCTTCCATGGAGGCTGAGCACACACGCATGCGGGCTGCTTGTCACAGCATCAGCTGAGCCCTGGCTGCCTCCAGCTTTGGGAGGCTCACGCTGCTGCCCGCCAGCCCTGTTGGCAAGGCGGGTGTTTTGCTAGCTTTCTGCATGCACGTACACATCTCCCCGCGAGCACTCAGCTTGTTTGGATACATCCAAACCTCCACCACCTTGGAGGAGTCACAAGGGAGCGGCTGCCCACCTCACTGCTGGCTGCCTCATCGGTGCCCCCGACTAAGAATTCATCATGCAGCAGAGCTGACGTGATCTGAGAGGGGTAAAGATGCCCAGGGTCAGCCAGAGGCATTCTTCCTACCCTTGTCCCTGGTTTAGAAGAAACACCTGACTACAGAAAAAAAGGCTCCAGATCCCAGCTCTTTATCTCTTTGATTGGAGTCTGGAATAAAAAACACCAAAGAAACTCTTGGATGATCCAGATTAAGGTCTCTGATATGCTTATTTAAATTATAAATCCTGGAGGATTAGAAGGGGTGTGTAAATGAGGCCTGGCAACAATAGGGTTTTGTCAGTGATGGAGGCACTAATAGAACACAGAAGCCCAGATTTTCAAAAGCAGTTGTGTGTTTTATCAAGAATTAAGAGTAGATCCATGTGAGCAGCAAGATCTGTGGCATCTCTCTGGGTGGCAACGAAAGTAGAAGGGTTTTTTTCAAAAGGACCCTGTGCTCTGCCCCTTTTAAAGGTGTTCATCTCTGCTAAAACTCCAAGATATCACCAGAAAATGTCACGGTACAATGCACTGAATTTAGAGGTGAGCATTCAGTGTTCATCTTCATGACATACGGACGATGTCTTTCTTCATCTCATCATGCTTGGGATAGGTCCTCCTTGTTGCTGTACTCATTGGGAAATTGCAGCTAAAATGGGGTGATCTGGCTTAAAAATATGCTGTGGTTCCCCTGGTTTTCCATGGATACAGTACTACTCATTTGCATGTGCCTGAGTTTTCAGCAGAGGAATGCTCCTGTTAGAGCCAGCACCTGAGCTGATAGAAATTCCTTTCACCCTTTTTGGTTTTTTAGCAGAGCTTCATTCACACCAATGACTAAGAAGATATTTTTACTTTTGCACATCTGTCCTGGATCTATTGAGTATTTTTCTTCCAACAAGCAGTCCCAAAAGGGCACATGTCTGTATATACGCGCGCAGGACAGTTTTGCCTAAATAGTTGCCATGCTGCCTTGATGTCGTTACCAGAGAAAAGATTTATTGCTGAACCTCAGAAGTCTGAAGACCTTAATGACAGATGTAAAGCCCAGCAAGACTGCAGTCTGGGATCCTGATTCAGTTCTGTGCTAATAAAAATGTCCTTCATGCATATTTCACATCCAAGAAATTGTCCATCTCTTTTTCCCTGCTTACCTCCCAGAGAAATAAATGTATGCAATCCACTGGAGTAGAACCTACACCTTTTTAATGTCAGGTGCTGGTTTGATGGCAGACAGTTGGGATAGTTCCTAGAGACTGCAATACACCTGGAAAGCTGACAGGTTGATCTGGTGGAGTCTGAACTACAGATTTGAGGTGTTCTAGCTAAAACGCCAAGTGACTCATATCTTCTGTAAACCAAGTAGCAAGGGGAGATCTGGATCGCATGCATGTACACGCACACCAACTGGTTGGTGATAGCGGTAGAGCATTCCCTGGTCAGAACAGGGACAAGAATTTGAATAGACATTAAAATGACCATGTCTGAAGGAGCTGTACTGGTAAAATTATCCCCCAGAATCTTGCTGCTGAGGGATTAAATGGATATTAATTCCTTTTTAGTACAAGGAGGCTGGAGAATTGCATAACGGGGTATACTGAAGAGTTTCTGAAGAGGAAGTGAGTCAAAGTTTGTTATTTTCAGTGCAGCCAGGATTGTACTTTCTGACACTTGGTGGGAGGGGGGTGGTGGTGGTGGCATGATTTACCCGGCATAGTTGTGCTGCAGGAATCGCAGCCAGGATCTGGAGCAAACATCTCAATTGCGACATCCTGGCAAGAAGCTTGTTCTAACAAGTAACTATTTTGAGAAGAGGAAGAATAAAGAACAAAAATTGGCAAGAAGTGCTGCAGGGGCTGCACTTCATACGGATGCTCTCTTCTGCTCCCCGGGCCTTGCAGACCTGTTTGTGCTGTCCTGGCTTCTGCTCCCTTTGCTCTGCCAAAACAACCTCCCCATCCATCTCTCAGGCACTCCCGAACACCCACAGTCTTTCTTAACTCTGCTTCTTTGCCTCTCCACCCTCCTTGAGCGTTGGTTCCTTTCCAGGTACTGGCACACCCCGCTCCCTGTTCTGCGTTGCATGGTTGCATGCAGCTCTCCTTCCTCAGCTGCAGTTTCCCCTGCACCATTTATCTCCTAGTGCCTCAGCACCCAGGCGCACTGAGGGATATTGCACCACTAGCAACATCACCTGCCTGTCGCTACCCACAGGATCTGAAACATCCCTGTAGGGCTTCACTTGCCAGTGCCCGGCGTCTCATTTGGTCATTTACATCTGGGTGAAGGAAACATGAGGTGGCTGTGATATGCAACCAAATGCGAACAGCCGTAAGTTGACAAGGGCCATTTGTCACTGTTATTAATCCCCTGAGTCACACTGCCTCCAGATATTTCCTGTGTCACTGCTATTTTTATTTCTTCACAAATAAAGACTTCAGACTTCGGTTTGCTCCTGCTCACATCAGGCTTGACTCAAGCCCCTGACAAGGAGGATTACACACTTGGCTTGCCCCAGCAGAATACAAAAACTGTGTCCTAGGTTTTGCATCCTTTTGTAATTACTATGAAATGTGTGTCAGTGATGAAGTACTAAACAGCACCAGGAGTTAATCTGATATTAACAAAATCTTGAAGACTGGCTATGAAAACAGGCCATATATTATCTTGAATATTTTAGAAAGATTGGATTCTAGGATCAGATCTGGCTTCTTTTTTCCTTCCCCTTTTTCCCCCCACCACTTACTTAATGCTATCTAATATCAAGGAAATACTTGCCAGCGTTATCCTGAACAAAATCTCTGCAGCTGAGGCACAGCAGATGTCAGGCAGTGCAAAGTGCAGTAGCCTGTAAGTGTGAGAGCCATGCGGACCTTTGACATTAGCTTGAGGTTTGTTAAATCACCTACTTAGATGCATGGCAAAATGCATCACACTGAAGTAGCTCTCAGTTGCTTTCCACTGGCAAAAATACTGGCAAAATAATGAATGTTTGTGGTATTTACATGCAAGACTTTCAAAATATGATCAGGAAGGATTTGGTTAGCACTGGTGGGAGGGAATCAGCAAAATTTAACCTTTCTCCTAAAATCTTAGGGTGTAGTTTTAAAGTTGAATTGAGATCTTTACTAATTAGCTTTTACTTTGAGATCCCTAGACTGCAGAGTACAAATGTGAAGACAGAGAAAATCAAGATAATTGTTCCCTCGTATAATGGGCTTCAGATTAAGCAAGTCAAGCACGCATTGAATTTCAGTGACCCAGAGCCTCTTATCTAGCTCCGGCAGTTCAGCACAGCTCTGACTAAGAAAGGTTTCTAAAGCTCAGCCATCTAGTGCTTGCTGAGACAATGTTAAAGAAGGTTGCAGGATGTGCCTCAGATATACCAGCACCACTGAGACAAAGGGAGGGTTAGCAGAGTGCTAGCGACTTGGTTTTATAGTCCTGTGGTTACATTCTTCTGCTCAAGCGATATTCTTCCTCTCTTCAGACACAACAAGTGACCACTTGCCAGCTGCTGACCATAGGGAGAAAAACATGTCAAAGCAGGAACCCAGACGTAAAAGAGAATATTTTTGCTCTGTTCTGCATATCCTTCGAGAAGAGAGGCTTCAGGAACTTGGCTGGAAGAAAAAGCCCACAATGTACGCTCCCGGGACTCAAAGGTATCAAATGAAAATCAACTAATTCTATCTCTCACAGCTAAAAAGTTTATTCTTCCTCATCAAAACGATCTAACAGGCATTTAGAGGTTTGCAGTCAAAATGAAATAAATGCATAGAGCTGGCAGCTTTCTGGCAAAATATTTTATTCTGGTTAACCATTCTGTGTGTTCTTCATTGCGGTTCAGGTTCGCTGTGATGCAGATATCACGTCTGGCTACAGCTCTCATTTTCTCTTTGCCCTGCCTTGCATTAAACACTAACACTAGACATCACATCCACAGCACCAGGCAGCATTCCCCAGGGATTCATTAAGCCATTCAGCCCAGAAATCGCCCTTCCCTCTAGGACCCCAGCAGCTGGATGACTGGTCGTTTACCACTCTCTTTCCAGGAATGGAGAGTTTTCTGCCCAGGTGGAAGGCTTGAGAAATTAAACCTCAGGCAGATACTATATTACATTCATCTTTTCAGTATGCAGTGAGGTGAGAAATGCCCTTATGCGCTGTATTTCAGTGTGAAGCCTTGGCCAAGAAGTTTTCTCCTTTTCTCCTCTATCCTTTCCCCTTTTCCAAATCCTTCATGCTGTGCTCCCTGGGCAGGAAAAGTTCTCCTGATCCTCAGCATTTCAGAGGCTGCTTCTGCCCAATGCCCATTCCAGCACACTCCAAACACTGGTCCAAAGGGCTGCCACATGCTTGGCTATGCTCCCATCTGCACCACACTCAGCACCATGTAGCGCCATTGATGGCAGCAGACCATCTTCCAAACAGGGCAGCCTTCAGCGCTGACTTTGTCATAAAATCTCTTATTTGTGCTCAACCTCAGATTTTTCTGGTTCATTAATTCCCCATCAGATCAGGGTTTCAAGGTGTTTTGCACTGGCACCAGTGTGACCTACTCTATGTTCAAGGCCATAGACTGACACCCTGTTTTACCTGAACCCCGTAACTTCCATTTCTCTTCCTTCCAGAAAGACATCCAGAGTTTGAATATGAGACATTCTGAGGTGAAAAAGTCATAGTTTCCTGAGCAGTTTGCTTCAACGGTTAGAAGTGCCACCCTTAATTTTTCAGCTGATCATGTCTGATATTAGTTTCCAGGCACCCATTTTGTTGTGCCTTAGTTGACTTTGTACCTAGTGTTTCCTTCAGTCACTCCTTTGACCTTCCTGTTTATATCTTAAGTGTCTGCCTGTCAGGCATGTTTTCCAGCCACGGTGTCATTCTTCTTCCTGTGCCCATTTTGAAATTTGCTATCTCCTTGTGAAGGCAGACATGGTGCCACACAACAAAATGGTAAGAGGAAGACATAGGTAGATGAAGCATCTTTGCCTCTGTGATAAAACTAAAGCAGCAAAGCCAGCCTGTAGCTCCTTTACATTTATTTTAGGTCTGGGGCTCACCCAAAACTTTCTCAAGGAAACCAGAACAGGGTAAGCTATTGAATTCACTATTTATATGAAAGTCCCTGAAGTCCTGGTCACTAAGGATCCTGTATTTGAGCTTACAGTTGGGCTTTCAGACAGGACAGTCATAGCGTCCAAGGGAAGAATTTGGACCTGAGGGAGTAATTGCATACTCCTAGTGCAAGGAGTTCACATAGTAATTATGGATTCCCGAAGTGTCCGATGCTTGGTAGTCATACACAGCAGACCCAAAAATATCATTTAACACGTGTGCTGGTTTTTAAGGCAAAAATAATGGTGAATTTACTTTGTGATTATATGGTCCTTACCACATATGCTTTCTGCCAGTATGTGATACTTACTATGTCATTAAATGGTCAGCAATTGCTTTGGAGGCAAAGACTGTTTGGAAAATTGTTTCCTGCAAAATGGAGAATTATTTAAAAATCATTAACATTTTTCACCACAGCATTTTTCCTAAGGGAAAATATACAGGTCATGCAATTTGATTTCAGTCTACATTCTTCTGGAGATGTGTTGTGCTCCTGTTGTTTCCGGAAAGCATAATGATGCTGCTTTCAAACTCCTTCTCTTGCCCTTAATCAGTGTATCTCTCCATCCATTTTCCTCTTTAAGCCCTTCCTTCCCAAGCCAGAAATAAGAATTGAAAGTTGATTGTAATTTTAAGCCAACAATATCCCTGCTCCTCATGAAGCCAATGGACATGGCAAAGTTCCCATTGACTTCCACAGTCCAAGTTCTGTTCTAAAGATCCTTGCCATGCAGATGGAATAACTACTGAAGTCAACAGGATTGCATGGAAAACACCTGGGTACAATAGCAGTAAAATTCACCCCAGCAGTAGAAGGATCTTTTCCAGTTTTTTCTGACCCAGGCATATCTACATGTGCATGCACACGCACCAGAGTGGAGCCTGCACTCCACAAGCTCTCTTTAGCTTTGCTAGCATGGTATGTTACTTTGTTTGATTGCAGGGCTGCAGCAGAGAAACGTGGGTCAGTCCAGCCTGGCATGGCTGCAAATTGAAGCCTGAAAGGTAGCCTGAAAGAGGCAACTTTATACAGCACACTCTATATCAAGTCTTGTAGGGCTCTAACGAGTGTAATTTATGGCTCCTAATGTAAGTACCAAAATCCTATTTAACTCTTCTGCTTTTGCTTGAGTTTTCTATTTATTCTAAGGAGCACTGAAAATATTTTGGTGGTGATTCATAATAACATGACACCAGTTAAGTTATAAGACTGGAATTCACTCATTTTCAGAAGACCAACAGAATGGCTGTACATTACTGCACTGTCAAAATAAGACTTACAGGAGACTGTGGTAAAGCACATACCCCCTGCTGGCTGCCTACAAGGGGGAATTTAATCCCATTCTTTTGTAGCATTGCAGTCTTCAGGACAAACTGTACCCGAAAGCCACATGTGCACAGAAGGCACGACTCTCACGGGCATGGTATCCATCCCTTAGTCTGTACACAGAATCTGTCCATTTCTAGTGGCTCCTATCACATCTTGTCTTCAGGCCTGGTGAAAGCAATGTGTGGTTTCTGAAAGCGAAGACCAGACAGCTAATGGCAGCTTGGGTGGAAAAAGAAGATATGAACCTTATGAACCTAGGAACAGCACCTTAGCCACAGAATTATTTGCTGACTGGCGGGTGCAAACAAGTGATTTTAATAGTTACAATGCTGGACCACATGGGATGGTTCAAATGCTAAATGTCAGACTAAAAACGTTTTGTGGACTGGATTCTTTAATAATGATAATAAAGTATTCCTGCTCTGAAAGCCAAATGCTTTCCTTAGCCATTTTCTTTTCGAGGAAAATCACCCTTTTTCATATGTTTCCCAATTGATGGATTGGTCTTAGAAAATGGATGCATCCTGACTGTGCATGCCTGTGTCAGAAGAATGAGTTTTAAAATAGTTGTCTCTACTAAAACTACCTCTTGATTATATGGCAATGCAAAGATACTTAAGGGGTTCAAGTAACTATTCACCTCAGGCATCTTTGTCCAGGTCCATGTAATACCATAAACTTCTTTCCCTGGAACCTGTTTTTTAACCGCTCAGGACAAGCACTTTTTTTGGGAACCCATTTGGCCACAGAATAACTGCTCTCAAGTGCTTGCTACCAGCTGAGACAAAACCTATGCTTTGGGACACCTGTGTTTCATAATATTACTAAAAATACTATGTGAGCCTTTGGGTTTCAGCCTTTCCTGGCTCATAACATCCCAATTCTCTCTGCTCTCCCACAGAGAACAAAGTCCACCCCTGTTTAACTAGCAAGAAGCTCCAAAAAGCATCACTGCAAGCTCAGCCAGCAGCAAAGCCAGCAGATCTGCTCTGAAAATAGAAGCAGCAAAAGAGAGACGGGTGATGACTCATGGCTTAGCTCTGCTCTTGTTTATAGTGGCACAAAACAGGAGTAACTCCCTTGAAATCGGTGAAGTTAACACCCTTTCAAGTAGCCATGCTTCTTGAGCAATTTTAGATCAAGCTACACTGGTTTGGCATGAGTCAGCTTTGATATTGGATTAAGTCAACTGGTATACAGTTGGACACATCCTGAGCTGAGCTGAAGTGCTCCAGTGCAAATAGTGACATTGTTTGGGTGGCACAGGCTGTCTGCATCACAGTCTGGGACTCCCTCAGAGAGAAGCTCCTCTGTAGTCACTAGGCGGGTATCAGTTAAAATTGGGTGGAAAAGAGTGGGAAGATAGCTTGACTGAGGGATGAGAGTGATTTGTTGTGTTTCTTACATTTCCATGGCATTACACGACACAACTTTCGCAGCCTGGCTGGATCCCTAGCTGGGGAACTTGCTGAGCACAAGAGTGGGTTGAGGATTTGCTTGCTTGTTTGTTTTCCTCTGTAAAGCAAGAGGTTTCTCACTAAGATTTTATGGGAAATTCGGTTATAATAAAGATGTTTCCATTTTAATGAAAATACTCACTAGGGGAAAAATGCTTCTCAGCCATCTGTACTGCGTGCTTCCAGTTCCTGAAGAAAAGAAAGGTGCCTGATGTCCTGTGAGAAGTCCCAGAAGAGGCTTACTGCAAAAACAAAACAATCCAAAAAGGTTTGGCAACAGACCTAGGGCAGTTCCAAGCAATGCCCAAATTACTGAGCTATTTACCATTATTAAGCCCATGCAAAGGCCGATGGAGGTATTCTGCTGATTCAGTAGCGTATGATTCCCTGGCCAGACCCCCCACTTAGATTTCTGGGCCACCCCATAACAAGTGAGAGAAGTTATCAGACATTGTTGATTGTCCACCAAGGAGTGGAAATGGAAATCAGCTAAACATCTGCTATTCTTCATGGCAACATTACAGCTCAGCTACGCAATCACCCAGCTAGCTTGCATGCAAACAAAATGGTGTGCCAGTACTTCCAGTGTAATGAGTGAAGGTTACAACCTGAGATGCTGTTAACAGAGATGATACAAACAAAGATAAGTATATGTGGGGCAGGGGGCAAGATAATGAAGATCCCATACGTGTGGGGCTTTGTGCTGTTGCTCAAAGAAAGAGATGGGATTCAACAGGCACAGATGTTCCTTGCCTGTTGCTGCCTCCACCCATACTTTTCAAACAGTATCTATGTTTAATTGAGCATTCTCAATTATATTTTCCCAAGTGCTTTTGGAAGGCCTGTTTGTTTCATTTTTCCTTGGCATCTCTAGCTTCCAGCTGCTCATTTCCTTATTACTGGGGACTCTATCACTCACAGGAGGTCTAGATCTTGACTGTTCCTGCATTCAGTAGATTTTAAAGCTGATGTGGCAAGATATTATCCATTGAGATATGATGGTGTTTTCTTAAAGGAATTATTGTCAGATCATGCTTTAAAGATGTATGTGGGAAAAGTCTATGCCCAGGTTTTATCCCCTTTGGAGCAGCAATGAGCAGCCTGCAAGCGTTGTGCTGTGCCTGCCTCCACACCTCCTTTTGGGCCCATCTGTAACATGGGGCATCTACACAAGTATGTATAGAGTGAGGCAAGGACATTGGAGCTGGGGAAGAGCAGCTGCTTATAGCCCCCAGCGAGGACCACTGGCATAGCTCACCTCACTGCCACGCTGGGTGAAGTGGTGACCTTCGCCTGGAGTTTGGGCCACATCACATGGACCTGCTCTGACACCTTGATGGAGCCACAGCAGAGGAACAAAGGCCCACAGGGAATTAAGCCCTCAGTATATCTTCGTAACTTCTAAGCTGCACCGCTAATCCCCTTTAAAATCACATACATAGGGTGTATGAAAGGCAAAGGAGGCAACTGACATCTTGGAAGTGAAACTGCATTCACAATTTAGAGTTGTTTTCATTTTTGCTGCAGCACTGTTCAGCCAAATCTGGCCTGTGGTCCCAACTCCAGGCATCACAGCACATTTAGAGATCCTGGGGTGGATACTACTCTGCAGCCAGCTCTTGCCTTTGTGCTCACAGGAGGCAGGAAGACAAAGGGGGACTGCTCAGATATCCCACAAAAGGGAAAGGCTGCTACAAGAGCATGGTGAAGAGACACTCCAATGTCTCTTGCAAGGAGTCAGCCTAGGACACCCAACCTCAGCTCCTGGCAGGTTACCAGCATCTGAGGATATCTGAGCCCAGATAATGAGGGCTGGCAGTCACCCCTGCCTTAGGGACCCTGCCCCAGGAGTGCGGAGATTGAGAACATCAGCAAACAGGATGCATCAAGGGTAAGATTAGTGTAGATAACAGCAAGAGATAGCCTAGTTCTCATCAGAGGTGCAATGTCTTTGTTAAAAACAATGACATTCTGCTTGACAGACTGTACAATTTCAGGACCTATGGTGGGATGACTGAATAGATTCAAACAGTTGAAAGGAATCACCTGCCAGCTACAGACAAAGTTAGTAAGAAGGTAATATGCTTTTTGTATCTTAAGTATTCTTTATGGCTCTTTCCATCAATTTCAAAGCAGTTATCACCTCCTTGAAATTTAGCAGTGCTGGAGGGCATGATCAGGCGGGGGCTGGGTAATAGGATAGAATTTTAAGAGGAATGAAGATGTGAAG
This sequence comes from Amazona ochrocephala, assembly GCA_039720435.1. NCBI lineage: Eukaryota > Metazoa > Chordata > Aves > Psittaciformes > Psittacidae > Amazona > Amazona ochrocephala. Next base: position 76,924,835 of record CM077880.1, read on the forward strand.
CAGTGGGAATAAGCTATTCAATCTGCTCTGCTTCATGCATTTCGGCAGGCAATAGATGTGGCAAAGACTGATCAGAGGTAGGAGCAGCATATTTTAAATACGCCAACTGTATGTTAAAATAAATGTGCTTATGTGCCACAAGGTATATAATCAAGAAGAATAGTTTGCTGAAATAAATGGTTAGCACAGCTTAGCTCTAATTGTTATGGTCAGTGTTATGCTGTATTTGCAATACCATTACAATCCGTTTAGTTGCCCAAGGGAAACTTGAGAAGGAATTTAACACTATCTCTATGAACACAGGCGAAGGATTTGCCCTCATGAGTTGGGCATTTTTTGTTACTCAGGACTAAACCGCAATGCCACTGACATTTCCTTAATTTTGAAATGCCAAATACTAGGAAATGCAGGTGTAGGAAAAGCTACCTGACAGATTCTGTATATGTCTGCAAAGGAGGGCTCTTTCTCTTTTTAATGAGCTAAAAAAACCCAAATGTGTTCGTGATCCCTAAACGGGATTGCACATTTAATCCAATTATGCACTAGACTCTGGAAAATCCTGAGAGTTTCCTGTTATGCTGTTTGGCTTTATCCCTCATCTCGGCTGAAGCTTTTGAGCTCCCTTTGAGGCTCTGTGACACCATGGATCTGATTCAGCAAAACACTTCAGTATACACTCAGCTCAAACACTTTGAGGACTTGCGTCCTTGCTTGGCAATACTTTTAAGCACTTGCAGAATTTTAAGCATATACTTAAGTCCCTTCAACTTCACTGAAGCATAAGATCTACTGAAGTATTTTGTTTAATGAAGTTATTGATTAGAACATCGTAAATGCAAACTGATTTTTCCCTGGTTTGCATTGTTATCTTCTTTTCTAAGAAGCCCAGCTTGTCAGATCTATTTGTTTATACTCATTTTGAATGCAGAGCTGTGTGTGGGAGCTCTACAATTAAATTCTCCAATCTGTTTGTTTGATTTTCCCTACATATATAGGGTTCCCAGCTCTTTTGGGAAGTGCTGTGCTGCAAAGGATTTAGCACAACACTGAAGCCAGAGCAGGGTTACAAGTTGGGTTCATTGCATGTGACAGGAGCAGATGAGTAAAGTAAGCTCTGGTTCAGTCCTCTTAGGCAAGATTTGTTCTTCTTTGGCTCTAATCTTGCAAGCCGCATAGGAGCAAATAATCTTCATCCGCTCAAACATATCCTTGAAGTTGATGGAAGCAGCCAATGCACAGAAAGTTTACAGGGACTGATAAGCAAAGAGAAAAGAGTGCAAAACCAATCCAGAGGAGACCATGTCCACCTGCCACCTAAGTCAATGGCGATTTACTGCCAGCTTCAGCAGAAGCAGACTCAGTGCTGAATGACCCTTTGATGCGCATGCATATAAGCAAGCAGAATGATTGTTTTTCCTAGAGTATTGTGGCATGAAATAGATGAGCTCAGGCAAGACCACCTAAAAGTCCTCTTCTCTGCAGTCTTTTTTATAAGGCTGAGTAATTAAGCAGGAATTAGTTCTCAGCCTGATTTTTCAATGTCACCTAAAAATACAAGGAAGATGTTTGGCTCCATCAGAAAACAAGATTTGTATTGCAGAACTGTTGTGTTACAGCCATGAGAAGAGCCCAGGCTGCACTGCCTAAGCGGGAACGTGTCCCCTGTTAGTCCCTCCCTTTAGCAGAGGAGTCCATCCTGATTTTTCCCTGGCAAAAAGGCATATATTGATTCCTAAATCTGTAGGATAACATGCCAGCTGCTGGGATATCTGGCTACTGCGATGAAGTGGGGGTGATTTTGGCACTGGATCATTCCCCACAGGAGAGCAATTCCACCCCACAGCTTGGCCAGAGAGAGTTTTAAAGAGGAAACCTTTCTCAGGACATGCTTAAGAGAAAAGCCATCCTAGAGGAGGTAAAGGCAAGTGGTAAAACTGTAACAGATTCAGTAAACTATGTTGACAGAGACGTTGATCTCAGCAGTAAAATGAAAAGAAGATTAATCTAGCTTTGGTGATGCTAATGCACTGGGGAATCAACTAGGACAAAGGGGCTGCAGAAAGCCCTGAAAACTCTCACTATACAGAATTCTTGCCAGAAGCTTCTTCTGGGAAAGACCAAAACACCCAGGAAACGAGCAGCTTTTAAACAGAGAGGTGCACAGACAGAGGTCAGACAGAAGAAGAGAAACGCTACTTTTTCTCTTAGCTTTGAAGGGTTTTATCCTTGAACAGAGCTGGTCAGGAATACCAGACAACATCTGTAAGAGGAAGGGTAGCTAAGAGCAGGACAGGCATCAAGGACACCCAATTGTATACCAGTCATCTCAGCTAGAATATCTTACACTGTTTTAATCTCAGGCATCTTGAGTAATTTATCTGAAACATGCATATGAAGCATTTCTTTGCCATATGTTCCTTCCATAGACAAAGGAGAGAGGATGACCCAGTTTATCTGCTCTTCATGTGCAGCCTCGGGTGATGGCTGAGGGCGTCCCATAGGGGAAAGGAATTAAGCCCTGTTGAGTTTCTAGGGCTGTTTCCCTGTCTCACATTCTTCATAAAGAATGATAATATTTCTTGGTCCCCCTGTTCCTTGGATTTTTCTACTTGATTATGGAGTCTCTGGAACAGGTAAAGATCTCCGGTTATGACACTAATATACAATGTAAGTTAGCCAAGTTGTTACATTAACTAGCAAATACCCCTGCAATATTATGGCCACAGTTCCTGGAGTCTTAACTAAGTCATATTTGTTCAGAGGCATCTTGACAATATAAAATTGAAGTAAGCTTAGCTTCACTCCCTTGCTCATATTCCTTACTAGGTATGTGTATATTGGAGTTTCATATTTTTGTTCACACTAGAGTATGACTTGACTTGTATATATTTGTTACATAGCAATAAAAAGGGGGCTTAAAACTTTAGGTGATGAGAGGAAACAAATACAGAGTTTTCTGCATCCAGAAGTATAGAACTACTGTTTTCATGAAAATGTTGGCAGACGGTGAGGAGAATTTCTAAGTAATAAGGAAGTCTCTCAAAGGATCTAATGTGCAGAAATGCTGGACACCCACAAGTCTCTGGTGGGAGCTGCCTACTCCAGCCACATGCAGCCAAGGACTCGTTGTGGGGTCCTGCTGATCAGCATCCCTGGTGTGCTAGGTAAAGCCCCGAGCACTCTTTCTGCTCTTGGTAAAAGGAGGGGTTTCATGAGACACGGGTCCCGAGGCAAACCCCAGCAATGCCTGTGGAGCAGTGGCTCAGCCCTGCATGGCGGTAGGACGCCTTAATGATGACTCATATCAGCCGGAGGCAGAGCTTGTTGGGAGGCACTCAGCCACTGAACTCCTTGGCAAGGCCTGTGTGCCCCAGGCACTTCCACTGTGGCTCCTGGGTCTACCCACAGCCCTCCCCATGGCTGTGGGTACCCCTCAGCACACCAGCCATGGCATTTTGCACGGCGCATGGTGCAGCTCCAAGCAGCCGGCAGCCATCAGCACTGCAGCAGAGTACCTTATTTAACCTTGGTGAGGGAAACACCAGTGCTTTCCCCTCTCAGCATTTGTTTTCAGTTGCTAATCCAGGAAACACACGTCCTTTCTATTTACTTAGGAAAGAATGAATAATAACCACGTTTCTCCCTGGCTCCTTCCCCCTCTTCTCGCTCCCCACCACCGCCTCACTATTAAAATGGAAACCCCTGTGTTACAGACATGGCCGGACTGCTAGAGCACTTAAGCAGCACTCTGTGAGCTGCAGCCATTTACTATGTGCGATTGTTTCTGCGAGACTTAATAATTCTACCATTGTTATTATAACACTGTGCACTAATACAAATGAGCTTGTAAATAGGGGTCCAACTAAAATAAAACTATTATAATCACAGCCCAGGCTGTAAATCACAGACTAGTGTATTCGCCTGTGGTTTGAGCCAGAGCCAGGCAATAGTCAAATAATCAAACTGCAGATGTTGGGATAGCAAATCTGCTTAAATTTAAACAGTGGCAAAGGTCCAAACAACAGGGTGGGGGCAGAAAAAACTCCTTTGCACAACGTAGGAATTCTCCCCCCCCCCCTTGTTAACTGGGTCTATAAAGTAACCAGACATGTTACCCAATAATAGCGCTGTGGTGCTGTTCCTCAGCAGCTTGCATATACCAGTGCTGGCTTGCAGTCGCAGGAGCCATGCAAAGCGTCAGCAGAGTGACTGATAATTAGCACTAGCTGCAAGGCTTGCAGGGGTGTCCCTCCCACCAGCCCCACAGCCACTGCCACTGGTGAGATCAAGCCCTCCAAGCCTTCCTGAGGGAGAAGCCCAAGGGTACCAAATAACATCCTGTATCATTAACTCAATCAGAGTTACCCCAAGAGTCAATGATTGGGATTACAACTTGACCCTCTCCAATTTCTTGAGCGTCTTGCTATGACTAACATCACCCCCCAGCCTGTCTCACTCTTGGACGACCGGATTTTCCCATGGTGCAGCCCAGAATGCAGCTGCAATTGGGATTCTTGCTCACAGTGGGCACTTATCACCTCGTGCCAGGCCAAAGGCTCATGTCCCTGCCCTGAGGCATCCTTGGTCAGGGCACACAGGGAGACCTGCATACAAGTGGTACACTGGGGGTTGTTTCACTGAGCAAAGCAGCATGCGAGGGGCAGTGGGGAGACTGTGCTGCAAAAGTGGGGCAGCTGAGGAGCCCTACGAGGCTGTTACACTCTGCCAGCTGTTTCCACAGCTGTGGGAGATGTGGTGTTGTTGCTTCTCCTCCAAGCCAGAAAGCAGGATCTGTGTCAGTAGTGCTCAGACACAAGCGATGTTTTCATTTGGAGAATACATGCGCCTTGGCTGTTGCCTCGTGGCATCTGAAATGATGTTATAAGCCTCTTTAGGAAAAGTATACGGTCATTTGTTTCTCTGACAGCCCAAGGCAAACAAGTTGGATGGGTCCTGTTCCTCACCACGTTGTCACATGTGGTCACAGGAGGACTGTTAAATGTGAGAACCTCCTTGACGTAGCTTTAACTCACCATGAAGAAAATTTCTATGCTGTTTTTTTTCCTGTAATATTTAAGCGGCTGCTGGGCAACAAGTCGTAAGAAGGATCAATCACACAAACAGATGCATGTAAATACCTCTTTTAAGCAAGTAGCTAAAGAAATCATTGAGGGCATAAATCAGTGATGTCTCCAGGGCAAAACCAGCAAAATGAGCTCGCCAGACTTGGATGAAGGCTGGACAGGACACAAACCAGTCATCCTCCCAAAGCTGCTGCTTCTCTGTGGCACTGACAGCAGCTGTGAATATTAATGTTATTTCCCTAAAACCTTGTGACTAAATTCCTCTAGCAGGACAATTTGCCCTTCCTGCTCAGGAAATATTTGCTGCTAAAATGGCTCAAAGGCAACACGAACCAAGCATGTTCCAGCTCCAAACTGCAGGGACCCCAGAAGGGGATTTTGGTTATGAAAAGCTCATTCACTGATTTGAAACCTTTTCCTTAGCATTTGAGTAACCAACTTGGAAGAGCCTCCTCTTTCGTCCATTTTTTCCCATTCTGGGTTATTTTTAAAGGACAGTGTATCTCCTGGAGATGGAGAACTTTTTTTGGCCTAGGTCTCTCTTCTGCAGGGCATACAATGTTAGAAGCAGAAAAATGTGCCACTCCAAGTACATACTGCAAAATCAACACCTTGGCGAGCACCTCTTGCATATCCATTCTGCTGGATCCAAATTTCCACAGGTTTTCCTGCTCCTTTTGTCAAGGGCACCAATTTTAAAAAATGCTATTCTTTTAGTCTCAGACTTACAGTAAGCCCATTGCTCAGAGGAAGCCTGAAGAGAAAGCCCGGTTTCCTTTGATGCATTCCTAAGTGTCTTGGTGAGAGGAATCGTTCTGGTGTGTGAATCAACTCTGCTTCCTCTGCTTGTCAGAAAAACAGTGCAACCTTGTACTGCTGATATATGCCATGCTGCAAGGGATGTGGTTGATTTCTTCTGCTGCTGGGGCTGCTCTGCAGAGATCTGTTTCACAATGTGTGCAGTAACCAGATTAAAATCAATGCTGGAGGTTGTTGTGAACATTAAGCATTAAATAAACTCCAACGTTGCGCCGTAATTCCTCATGAATGATTAGATCATCCTGCTGGGAATGCTACCATTATACATAAGGCAAATGTCACTGAGTGCCTCATAAATTTAGTATACAAGTACTAAATATATTAGGTCTGATTCACTGCTGCCTAGCTTCAGTTTATCCTAGTATGAGGCAAAAGAGTTACATCGGCATAAATGTGCAGTGAAACACTGGTTCCCTTCTCATTTTAAGGGATCAGCTGTTTCCACTGACTTTTGTATGACTGACTCTAAGTAGATTCACAGTTGCTCTACTTCAGCGATGTGAAGTGTCAGTTGTGGTAGACCGTGCAGAGGAGCCAGACCCAGGAAAAAATATAGGCTGGTATTTCTGGCAGAGAAACTGTACCCCCTAATAGTGAAGGTAGGTCTAGACTGCAAAAAATAATGTGCTCTGGAGCTGGGCTGACAAAATCACACTAGCTGGTTTAGGTTAAAAACCCCACAGATGCAAGGCAGGTTGGCTTTGGACACAGGATAGCTGCTCAAGTGTAAGTCAAGTCTACCACGGAGCTCGCATTGAACAGGAGCTTCGCACAAGATCCAAACCTCAGATTATCTCCAGTTCCCTGGCACTTCAGCCCACACCAAAACTTCCCTGGGGAAGGGGAAGGTCGGTGTGACACCATTTTGGTGGGTTGCACATCTCCAGTTCCAAATACGGTGACTTTCCCTTGATGTTTCAGATTTTCCATGGAAATAATAATTTCCCTCAAAGAGAACTTCCCTCCACCTCCTGTTTGTCAGGGTGGAAATAAACACCTCCTGCTTCAAAAACATTGTTGGGAAAACCTTTGCAATCATATCCTATTGACAACAATACTGCTACTAGAGCAGAATGTGTCCTCTGAAGCTTCCTGGTCCTTGACTCTCACTTAAGGATTATTCCACACAATCCCCCTCGGCACACGTTGTCCAAAGTATTTTTAATGAGGTGTTGACTAAGTCCCTCAGGAAACTTTCCTGCAGTCTGACAGGTCTCATTGTTAGCATTCTACCCAGCCGAAATTTTCCCTTACCAGACTTTGTCTCAACTATTTTCCTCTTTCCTTGGTGTATTTTGCATCTTTCAAATATTTGTAGGCAGTTATCATATCCCCTTTTTAGCTGTCTGTCAGCCAAGTTAAACATAATTAGCTTTTTTAATCTTCCTCCATAAATCCAGCTTGCTGTCTTGAAATCCAGTTCCCTTCTCCTACTTACGTGTCTTTTTGGTATGATGAAACTACATACTTTGTGGTTGTTTTTCACACGCTATCACTGATACCAGTAGGAAGAGACATCAGAAAATCAGACAGTAGATTGGGGATGGTTTCTATTCTAGGTTAACTCTGTGCTCTTTGTAATAGCACCACTGTCGAATAATGTAGAGTTTCTTTTGTGTATTTAGATCAATTAATGTTTACAGATTTCAACCCCTGTGCAGTATTTTCAAAGCTAATCGCTGCAAGAGATTAATTAGGATCTTTGTGCACATTTTATGGGTAGACTGGCAACAGCAGAACACTCCTGGAAGATTAATTTACCTGTCAGGAAAATTTGTTACCTGGTGGGGAAAAATGATGGTTTTCAAAAACAATTTAGCAAATATTATCCAGGACTGGTTTTTGTTTGGCATGAGGGAAGAAAGCACTCCAATGTCCCAATGGCCCAGCACTCGCTCTCTGAACATTGGCTACAGGATGCCAAAACTCCATGTTTCAGATCTGTGTAAATAAGAGGGGAGCATTTCTCAGTATACACATCCCATAGGAGCAGATGGAAGCTTAACCAGAGAAATGTTTTGCACACCTATTGACTCTGGCCACAGGCAATATCTATTTACCCATTCAGTCATTATTTAGTATATAGCCAGATCTTTCGGGAGAAAGGGGCAGGGGGGCTAAGTACACACAGCGGACATGCATTGAGTATTCATATTCTCCAACCATTTTACAATTTCTCTTCGTGATCAAAAGACGTCAAGGACTTACTAACATTTTCCATTTCAGACATGTTCCAGAGGGAGTCTATCGAAATGCTAGAGAAATTCATCCATATGCAGAGTTTAAAGATGAACTGCCTTCAGGACTTGGGCTGCTCATTTCTCAAGGTGACTCTGAAAATCTCAGTTTCATGTATTAGCAATAAATGATTGAAACAATTTCCTAAGGAATGCAATTGATTCTTCATCCACTGGAATGCTTGCACGAAGGTTGGTTATTTTCTAAATGATAAGCTGTAATTTAAACAGATGCAAGTCATGTCTGGTAAATATAACTTCTGTTTAGCAAAAGGGGCAGATTAGAAGCTAATCCTTTGTTTGCCCTTCATCATATACTAACAGCTCCTTCCTTCGTCGTACGCGTATAGATTCGTAGATTTTCACTTTGCATCCCTCAAATACCGTAGCTATGACAAAAAGTGTGAAGAGGAATCTGACTAGTCAAAATGCGTTCAGGGAGAGTAGTAACTGAGCAGGAAAATCCCTGCTGCAAGGAAATCCCTTGAAGCAGGGGTAGAAGCGTGCTCAAGTATAGGCCTCCTTCAATATTAATATTCTTCCTGAGGGCAGAAGTCTTTGTGCTCCAGGCCTCTTCACAGACTCCCAAGTCTCCCCTAAATACAGCTGCAGAATGAGTGATCAGTGCGGCTCCTGAAGTTTCTTAAATTTTGGAATTTAGACAAAATACTTTAATTACAATTTGAAGGAAAGATGAAAAAAAGTATCTTTTTTTTTTTTTTTTTTCCCAGCAGCTTAGACTGTTTTCACAACTTTTCCTATGAGAATCTGTCTGTACCCAAAATCACTTAGACAGTAATTGTGTTATGCAGGTCTCCTGTTTCTCTGGTTTAGCTCACAGAAAGTTCATAAGGAATACAAGTGTGGAAAGTTGAGAGAACAATCCAAGTCCAAGCAAATGAAAATTAAAAGAGAGGGAGCTGCTATCGTTATTACAATAGCTCAAAATGTCCTGAACAGCAGATTTCACTCATTGACAGAAGCAAAATCCTAGCTGATTTTCATTTCTTTTCCTGACAATGGCACTTCTGCAAGATCTGCCCAACACCACTCCCCATAGTTGTCATGAAAGTCGTTCAGGCTTCTGAACGCCACCATGAGACATCTGGTGTGAGTAATCATGGCATCAAAGTTGTGCTCAGCTAAGGACTCTGGTATAAATGTACATAAAAACTGCACAGCTGTGTACATGCTATCGTACCCCCACAAGGAGTTCGCAACCTGCAATGTGCTCCATGCAGACAGCAATAATCAAGAAGGGGGGGGGGCACACAGAAGATGCAGGCTACAGTTTTATTCCTTAGCTCATCTTTTTCTAATAAAAATAATGTTATAACATTGCTCATTTTTACGAATAAGCAGAAAGCTGAGTGAGCAGCCAGGAGCAGATGCTCAACTGAAAGACATACATCTGGATGCAGGCAAGCTGGCCTCCCCATCTGCTTTAGCCAGTGTAGCAGAGGCTGCTAGCGTGGCAGGTTATTGCAGGTCTGAGGTGTCCCTGTGTAACTCTGTTCTTGCCCTGCTGCTCAGCAAACACAATAGCCTTTGTTCAGCCTAATGGGGATTCCCAGGGCAGAAACCCACTGCTTTGTCCCTCCCAGCCCCTCCTTCCTTCCCGTGCTTTGAAAATATATTGTGTACCGCAGCAGAAGGTGTAGATTAGGGGAGCCAGTGAGAATGAGCCATGGGACATGATGTCCAGCTAAGAATTGGTCTCTGCAGCTGCCTGTGCAAACCTACAAACCAAATTAGCTTGGAAAAACTGGAGGAAAACATGTGGTCCTGGTGCTCTGGCTCTCTATTAGCAATGAGCAGCAGTGATCCCCAAAATCAGTCAGCTCAAGGTATGTGTGGAGCAGAGGATGTTCAGGAGGGACAATGCAGCAGGGATCCAGGGGGCTTCCTGGGAATGATGGCCCTCTTGGAGCAAGAAGATCTGGGCTAATTTTGGAGGCTGCTGCTGACATTCCTGACATGCATCTGTGCTAGGACTTGCTCCATGGCTCAAGGGGTGAAAAGAAAGTCAGGGTGGAAAGAGCTGAGGAGAGAATCCCTGCAATATCCATTTGCTTTGAGCTCTGGCATTGCCTCTTTCCTTTCCTTCAAAGACTGTTTACTTTACTTTGGCACTTAAAAAGAAATCAAGCAGGTTAAAGGTCAGCTTTATTATTTTGGTTGGGGTTTAAAGAAGTTTAAGCCGTAGCCTAAGGAGATTACCTACACCATTTGGGAAAGACGAATCTGCATATAAAACCCAGTCATTCTAGATGTAGGTGAGGATGACCTGTCCATTACAGCAGGGAAGATTTTATGGGCTATAAAACTGAAAAATGGCAGGGACACTGCATGTACTGGAACAACCTCACCAGCTTTTCTCACTAAGGTTGCTGATTGAATTCCTTCTGATTTTATAATTATATAAAAGAAGATCAGGGCTGCCATTATAATCGTGCCAAAGGGTTCATTCCTTATGCAGTAACTCCTATAATGATCCTACCAGAAACGGGAAGATTTTCTTCTGGGGCAAAGGCTTAGGGTAGGCTTTTGAGAGGCTATCAGCAGGAAAAGGAATGAAAAACAACATAAAAATCCCTGGGGTTTTGCCAGTAACTTGAACAGGAGCAGAGCTAAGCTTATGCTGAATGCTTCTGAAAATCTCAGCTTTGATTTGTTAATGACCATTTGCATGATGGACTACTGCAAGCCATTTATCTGCAGATAAATACTCAAAATAGAAGAAAACAGGACATAGCCAGGCAAGCTGTGGTTTGTACCAAGGCTTCAGATTTGCTGAAAGACAGATATATAATATTCCTTAGGTTGTTTTTTTTCTGGAAAACCACTACTGAAGAGTTTTTGCCAACTTCTTTTAGTTCATGTCAAAAAATAATACTAAAACTGACCTTTGGGGATTTTCCTGGGTAGCATTTCACTGTCAGATAGAAAGCCATACCCGAATCAGCAAGGAATGGCCAGGCCTACCTTTAAACATGTGAAAGTTATTTATAGGAGCAATTTACTGAATCAGGCCTCATATGTGAGAGATAAGAGGGAAGATTTCATAAAAGGACTAAACTACAGGAAATCCTAGCAGAGTTATATTTAAAATGACACATATGCCCCCTTCCCACCTTCCCTTTACGATGAATTTATTAGTTGTAATAAAACTGTTCTTTACAAAAGTGGTGGTAGTTTGCCAGAAGATGGACTTAATGTGGTTGCTGCCAGTCTGGTGGTAGACTTACGTTAAGGTGGAGTATGAAATCCAAGCAAACCCTCCAAATATCAGTACAGAACAGATTACTGGAAGTCTTTCCCATGCTAATAGCAAGTTGGACTCACAATATCTTGAATGCTGGCAAAGTCAAAGAAGCAACCACCAAGACATACAAGGCAGATTGAGTGCCTACATCTGCTGTCTCCTCATAGGAACCACTCATTCTCTAAAGCCCAGACCTTGCTAGGATGTCTAAAGTGGACACTCAGGAGCTGTGGTACCTAAGCATTTATAAACACCTCGCCTGATCCTACATTGAATTAGTCCAACACAAGAACACATCTGTCTAACAAAAACTTGTTCTGCTGAAAGACAATGCCTGTAATTACTGGTAAGAAGATCACATTTGGTTATTTTCTGCAGTTCTTCCCCATCCCTCGAAGCAAGCAGAAATAACCTTCCAACAATAGTTTATTTCTCCTTGGCTTGATCGGAACGAAGGCCTTCTATTCACATGCATGTGAAAGAGAGTGTGGGTATTTTTGTGGTGAAAGATCAAATCTCTCTTCTGAAATTTGCAGTGGATAAGGCTAATTGTAGCAGCTCTGAGGCTTCAACTGTCCTTTCAGAAAGCAGCCAACTAAATGTTTGTTTGGAGTGTTTAACAGGAGCAAAGGGTATATACACCAGGGCAGAGGACTGAATTAATCTAGAGCCTCCTGATGCTTCCGACACATTTCCTACCAGTGAGAAGTTAGTCAGCAGATCTGGGAATACACCACTAGATATGCAATATTCAATACAGGCAGCATGGGCAAGCTTGTACAAGCCATGTAATTCCTGTTTCATTTCTCAGGCTGACTTGAGCACTGTTTCTATAATAGGAGGACCTTGCTTCAGCTTTTGACCAGGGCTTCTCCAGAAGAAATGGTTTAAGGTGGGAAGACATATAAACTAGTTGCTGGAATTCCTGTCTCAGCAGTACCAGCTTCACCAAATGAAAAGCCAGACAACTTTGTGTCAAGGGCTATAGTTTCAGTTAAGGTGTAGTGAGTGTGTTGACAAAAACAGCTTTTCTGCTGTTTGGAGCAATCAGGTTCTCTTACAACACATGCTTTTTTGGAAGCATTTTTAGAGGTGGCCTCTGTAGGAAGAGTGATTTTGCAGGTGTTGGGGGCTGTGCTTATGTCAGAGGGCAAAATATGCAGATCTCCCTTTCTTTGGCTGGCAGAACTTGAACAACAGATGTCCCTGACAGCTCCATTCAAGCACATTATGGGCTCTGACCCGTCTCTCATGCTACAGTTGTCTTTGTATCAGGGCTCCCTGGAGGGGCTCTAAGAGCTCTCCCTCTGCCTGTTCTCAAGCAGGATCCTATCCTCCAGGCAATATTGGAGTCCTGCCTAAGCTGGTGACAAACTCGCAGCTCTTGTGGGCAAACCCAACTGCTTGTACTTGCCATGGGAAAAGTGATGATGGAGGCTCCAGAAATCTGCTTCAGTTTTGGCGTGGAACACCAGGAGGAAATTGATTGATTCACTTATCTCCAGCGCAAGAAAAGACTGCCCCTCTGCTCGTTCACCAAGAGGAAATGTAACCTCTACTCTGCCCCACTTCCAGTAATCTTCAATAGTTCTCTTTCTCCCAGAGTTACCTACCTGAGCCATTGCCAGATCAGGGCCTTAATTTGGAACTTTTAGAAAATAGCATTTTGGCTCTGGTAAAGTATGATGGCCACTGAAGTTATTTCTTCATAGACCAGGTGAATTTGATCATGTACTACCTATTTGGGCTGTTTGTGCCTTCTCTATTAATGTCAAAGGAGGGCAATTTCTGTGCCCACCCAGATATGTATTGATCCGTATGCTATTGCCACCAACCTGGTGGGATACACTGGGTGAAGACCACATTAGAAACTTGATCAACGGGCACTGCTTCACTTCCCTAAGGAAATGGAAGACTTATTGAACTATACACAAGCTCTAGGTTGCTAGGCGCTTTGCAAGTGTCTTGTTTGCAAAGCACTGAGGCTCCCTGTCCTCTAAGCAGTATCCCAAGTCATCCAATCCCAGGCAGCTCAAACTGGCTTCTCAAAAACAAGTATTTCTAAAACTACTTTTGAAGATCCAGAACTCTTCATACAAGGAAATCAATGATGAGCACGTGGGACTGGAAAACATTCCCACTGAATACAACCAGAATTCCACAATAATATTAACTTCTTTTTGTAAGGCTGGATGCTTGTCCAGGTTGGGTCAACATCAGCTTGCACTATGTGGGGATGTAGTACTTGATCATTGCCCGTTGTCTCTTTCCACTCTGACACCATTTTTTCCTGGGAGCACAAGGGGATTAACTACCTTGGGGTTTCTAAGGGATGGAGCTGACCGAACATTCCTTGTGGCACTGAGTTGTATGGGAATTTCGCAAATCTCTCTTCTCAGGCAGCAGATCCCTCATCTCTAGAAATCATCCGATTAAACTGTCAAGCTCTGGGACGTGTGGCTGAAGAGAACACCAGGGTTTGAAGGAACATTTAAAGAAATATTTCTGATGATTCCCAGTGCAGCCGGGATGATGACACACACTCTGGTCCTAGCAAAGTTGCCTGGCAGGCAGCTAGGGCTTTATATGTAAATATAAACACATATTTGCATATTTCCACCATCTGGTAAGAATCTGTTTTCCCTTTGGTTCTATTTAAAGTATGTCTTGTTCTATTATCTCCGAGGCTGTAACTGGGAGGGGTCTCTTAATAAACTCTATATACTGCAGATTCACAAGACAAACTCTCGCTCCTGCCTGGCTTTTCAGCCAGTTCTACAGCTGTTCCTTGCTTGTATTTCTGAGCTCAATAGTATCTCTCCAGCTGATGAAAGAGGCACAGTTTTCTAAGTGGATTCCTGCTAGGTAGGGTATAATCTCACCACCAGCTTCCAGGGATTGACATTCAGCTGGTCTAACCCATTTGTCCTGGCAGCCCAACTTTGTAATCATTCCTCGGCATGGTTTCTCCTTCAGACAGAGGTATTAGCTCAAGGTCTTATCCACAGTTTCTATATCCAGGAAGATGCTGCAAAAGCACCATAGCTGGAGAATTAGACTGGGCCTTCAGCATCCAAAGCAGAAGTGATAACAAAGACAGGGTTAGTGCTGCAAAAGCACAGTTCAACCCACCATCCTGACGGGATATTATGCGGTCTACAGGGCAAAACGAAAACAGGACAGCAAACAAGATTTGGGTTACATGAGAGACTGAAGGACATTATTCATGTTAAATAAAAGAAGATAAAACGGAAGGGGAAAAGGCAAGACGAAAACTTCAAGGCAGGTTGATGCCAACGCTTCCATATGGTCTATGACAGCAAAGGCTTCAGTGCTGGGTGTACATTGTGAGAAAGCTCAGGCCTGAGTTTTCAGAGGCGCTCAGCAACTGAAACTCCTGTGTTTATGTTGGCAGTAGAGCTGCCTTGCTGAATAAAGAAGGTGATGTCCTGACCTGCAAGTGCACATATGGCCAACAGGGCTGATTTCCTTATTTACATGGCAGTCACCTACCGAATCCCTTCATGGCCCGATGTGCTTCTTCTCAATGTGAGCTCTAAGCCCAGCCATGAATCAGGTTGAGGAGCCTTCTGGTGATGCATAAAATTCTCTTGCAAATTGTTTTTCAAAGGAACAGTTAAGCACCAGTGCAAATACATACAATGTCCTTAAAGTGCAGGGTTCCATATGGGAAATCAAAGGGTTTTCTGCACTGATAAAATTCCAGGAAATATGGGGCAGAGAGCAAGAGCTAAAGAGAGATGGCCAGAAAGAAAATGCTCAGATCATCTATCCAAAAAAGTTGCTTCTCCAGCCAAATTACTCAGTCTTTTATGAGAAAGATGTCTTGGTTTGGCAAGGAGGAAAAGACAGCTCCACCAGACAACAGCAACAATAATAATAAACACGCCTTAGTTGAACACTAAAATCCATTAATCCAGGGGAAACATGACTTGCTCTCTTCCGTGGTAAAACTTCCCGCTGAAACCCTGAAACCAGTAACGCTGGGACAGGTAATGGAGAGCCTGGACTGATGCTGGCAAACACCAGATTTTTCTCTTGGCTCAACAAAAGCATTTCTGCACATTAGTCTCCAGAAGCATCTCATTAAAATGAGATGTTAATCACAAAGATAAATGCTTAACTGAAGAGATAAGCTTATCATATACACTGAATTTACACGAGTGTTGGACTTCTCTCTTCATCAGGCTGCTTATGACTTACCCTGTAGCTATAACTGAGGCTCTGGTGTTGTAAAGTTTATTATTACTCATCCTTATAGAGTCAGTAGCAAATTTAGCTGTAAATACATTTGTCTGCGGTAACTAAAAATGCCATCTCTTCACCTCAATTTAGTGCCTTACTTTCACAGTCCCTGAAGTCTCTAAATGGAGACGAGTCTCCTCTGTGAGAAGAGTCACGCAAATGAAACGCAAACTTCTATGGCTAGAAACAGCGCTGAATCCCTTTGCTCTGAACTTGGCTTCTCATGGCAGCACTAGGGGCTGGCTGTGGGCTTCGCCTCTGAGGTGGTGACAGCACTGGGAGAAATTTGCCTCACACTGTATCAGCACAAGTTCTCTCCCTCTCCACCAGTGACTTGGGGCTCACGATCTTCAAGGAGCCTACAAGTTTTTGTGCTGGCCTCCAAGTGCTTTACTCATATATGGAAGTATCACTCAGCATCAGGCAGTGCAGCTCATGTGAGCTGGCCCCTGACTTCAGGGATCCCTGGTATTATCACACAGCATGCACACACAGCCTTTGCAGGATCACAAATTAAGATTATCAACTTTGAGAGGTAAAGAAAGGGAATGGACTGTTTGTGGCTCTATAAAAAAACACCACTGCTTTTGTCACTCAACTGTAGCTCCCAAGGCTCATGTCTTGCTTCCTTGCTCCTGCCTTGCCCGATCCATAAAAATTCAATGGTTCCTGAGAAACACTGGAATCCACATGGAGCAAACTGGAAAGAAGACCAGGCCTGCCTACAGACTTACTATGTAACTTCAGCTAAGGTGTAACACTGTACACTTATCTCTTTTAATAAATAGGAAAATGAGACGCCCTCCTCCCCACCCCACAAGCATGCACTTTGAGAGCTGTACAAACATGTGCGTAATTACTTAGCGCTTGCCACATACACGCGCCATACCCAGCCGTCCGGAACTTTCTTCCTAAAAGTCATTATTTTTAAAACAAAACAAATGCTTTGCCCCCAACTTTGCTTTTTTTTCCTACTGTATTAAAAAGAACAAAAAAAAAAAAAAAAAGATGTTGTTTCATAATTGCTATTACAGAAGAGACTTGCATTACATTTTCCAGCACCCACACAGTTGAGACCTCATTCACCTCAGGTAAAAGAACACGTGTGCTGACTTTGAATATATACCTTACAATTTCCACCTCAATTAACACACAGCAGCTAATCATTCCCTTTGTAATGTATTAGCGGCTGTTTGCCTTTCTGCATCGTTGGCTTTTCCCCTTTATTCCCACTGGTTTGAAAGCGGTTGTCATGAATAAATCTAGCACCTACAGCCATGGCTTCTTGCTTTAAAAAGCTCAAGAGAGAGAAAACTAATTAGAAAAATGAAAGCCTTTTTTGCATGATATCCAAACCTTGGATCCTAATCCAAACTGCCTGTAACTTAAAAAGCAGAATATACACCACAGTTATCTTGGCTGGCTGCACCAAGGCTGAAGTTTAATGGTGCCTTGCTCAGCCAACGTTAGGACATTGCCAACCATTTACTTTAATTTGAGTCCCCAGCACACACAGCATACCTAACACCCAGTTTCCCTTATGATGCCCACCCCCTTCCCAAGAAAAACAATCTAAAGCCTTCTGGTTATCAAGGGGACTCCAAAACAAATGAAAACTGACTCCCTCTTTCCCTCTCACCAGCTGATGATGCTGGCTGCTCTGAGCCATCTGACTGCGATCATCCCACATTTGACAGCAGCCACCAGTCTTCTTTGCCCAAATAACCCCTAATTTATACCAATAGGAACATCAACATTGTCAATAAACTGCCCCTTTCCCTTCCAGAAAGCGGAAAGGACTGTGACCATTTATCCCTGGGCTACAGATGAGTTGCACCATGCAGGATCAGCCAGCCTGCTCTGTCTCACCTGCACAGCACACCTAGCCCACAAACATTCTTCTCCAGCAGAAAAAAACCCAGTCAGCTATCCTTTTCCACCAAACGCTTCTATAGCTGAAAGCTCTGGGCGTTCTGCAGTGCCAAATGCTTCGTAGCACGTGAGTCTCTGTGGCCATCCACAGTATATTCAAACACACAAACGAGCCAAGAAGCTTTGCATAAACAACTTGGTACAATGTGCTGAGATGCTGCTGTATTTCGGCATGACAAGTTCATTACCATTTGGCCTCAGCTTATGCTGATGTACAGTGGAAAAGAAAAGGGAGAGAGACTCTTCAGTTACATTAATTGCCTTTTATTTAATAAAAAACAGTATCGGATTAAAAATACAAACACTTTGGGTGATTATCCAGCATTTTCCCCTGTGTGCCTCGTAGAGCTCAAACCAACCAAGGATTGGGAGAAAAAAAAGAACAAAAAACCAAAAAAATAACATCAAACAATTTTGGCCGGAGCTGTAAAATAATGTTGCACCAATTAAATTACACCAAATATATTATTATACCTTTGAAATGGCTTTCAGACCAATAAATAAAAAAAAAAAAAAAGAGACAAATTCAAATAAAAAAGTCAACTTTGTATTACAAAAAAATTAAATAAAAATCACAACACTAATAATAACAATGTGCAGTCAAGTTTGTTTTCTTTTTTCTTCTCTTCTAGGAATGATAACATGCCAGTAAACATGTAACATGCCAGTAACATGCCAGTAAATCCCTACGCAACATTTCCAGTTTGGCAGCAAGCAGTCACTCACTCATTCACATTTGTACACAAGGAAGCAGGCCTGGGCAAAAGCCTCAGGAGGTAGGAGCCTTTGGTGCTCCTCACTTCCTGGCCACGGCCGGCTGAGTTCCCTTCCCTTCGTCCTAAAACCTCTAAATGCATTCAAGGTTTAGCACCAGATCTGCAGGGAAGGTGTCAATCAGCGCAACCCCACCAAAGTGATGCTCCATCATGCCAACAGGACAGCACTGATTTACACCAGCTGAGGATCTGGCTCTCATGGTCTTGGTCACCAGTTAAACGCCGTGGCTGCAAAGCACATCATCCTTGTTTCAGGCAGGCCATGGAGACTACATCCAGTTATTTGAAAATGCACCACAGCAAACTTGTTACCTCAATACACTGCAAAACAGGATGTTGATATGGGACGGGCTAAAAGAGCACATGCAGGGCCTGTGAGAAGACAGGACAGCTGAGTATCATACACACATCTGTAGAGAAAAGACCTGCAGTTGCCCTTCCTGAGCCGAAGTCCAACTGACTGCACGAGAGTACAACTCTCATAAATTTCATGGTATTGATGCTGTTTATTCCAGGGCCAAATTTGGTCCAGTGTTTCACAATTAGTAAAGGTCCATCATAGAGGCAGTTTCACTGATTTAGGAAACTCAAGCTCGCTCATTTTTATGCTAGGCAGCACAGCTGATTTTCAGGAGGAACCAGCAGACTTAAGTACCATGATATGCCGAATGAGGAAACTGCAAGTAAAATAGCTCCTCGCCCTGGACACCGGTCATTTATGGGGTTATCCCCAGCTCCCAGGGAGTCCCCAGAGGAACTCTATTCTGTTTCCTTGTGTCGTTTAGGATTTGGGACACAATGGGCCAAATTCTGCTTTCAGTTCCAGTTCCAGGGTAGGAGTGAGAACAGAGCTTGCCCCTGGGCATGTGTGTAGACATGAGTTTTGCAGCTGTGGATCATTTGACACCATAGGCTGAAACCTGCCACTGACTCACACCAGTGCACCTCCAAGAAAGCCAGGGGCTATGTGCTCACGGAAATGAGACTGAAATGGGCCTTAAGATTCCAGTTTGCCCAGGCCTGTCAAACACACAGTGCCTTTCTGACGCAGGCTTACATTCAGGTAATCCAGTAGACCCATGTGGTACCTTTATGGGAGTTGAAGCCTTCAGTCTGGATAGTGAGTTGTTTGAGAACACAAAAACATATCCTACTTATTTTTTTTTTTCAAACTGGTATCGTTGCACATGCAGTACCAGCTACACTATATAGACAGAGGCCCACAGTTTTATGCTATGTTATCAAATCTACCATTATCATTTCATCGCTCAATTCTTTCTGCTCCATTACTACTAACTAGAAACATTTTCATTTGGAGAAAGGCATCTTCCCACTAACTTTCAGACCTCTATCCATTTCCTACATCCTACAACCTTTTCCTTACCTAACATCCTGGTTGCAAACTACCTGTTACCCTCAAATACTATAATGTGGCACCTTGCTGACAGTGACTCTAGATTGGAGGGTCAGTTAACCCTTGAGACCCTTTGTTAGATCCATCTTTATCTGGGCATTCACCTGGCTGGCCATTCTGAGAGGCACAAACTGAACACATAGGTTGAAATGCCTTAAAAGGCCATTTAGCAGCTGGTAACATCCATTCCTTCCAGTTTCCATTATCATTTCTGTGACTGCTTTTGCTGGTAGGAGTGGTAGTTACAATCTTAGGGCCTCCTGCTTGCTGAAGAGCAATGGCTTAAGGAGGGGTCAGACCTGAAAGCCTGCTCCACTGCTCGTCCACATACACCTTGTGAGGTTGTTCTAGGGCATCTCTCAAATTATCTGTCTCGGAAAGCATTCAGAACCTCTCATGTCACCCTGGTGGAAGGGACCGTGGTGACCACCTAGTCAGGCCTCCTGCACAATGCTAGCCAAAGGTTCCCAATGTGCAATGACTGCATCCAGATAAATAACTTCAGGGAGAAACAACGGCTTTCTAAAAGACATTCAAATTTTACTTGAAGAATTCAGCTCATCTCTGATAAAGCTCATCTAGTATCAAACCTCCCAAACACGTGTCGCTCACTTCCAGTTTTAATTTTGTCTAGCTTTGACTTTGAGCTATCAAGTCTTGATGCTTTTGTCTGCTAGATCCTGATGTGCTTTCACCAAGTATACAAAGACCAAAGGTTTTTGGTCAGGTAGGTAATATTTTGAGGACACAACATCAGAGAAGTGTGAGATGGCTTTGGGATTACTATACAAGGAGTTCAGCTAAGAAGATACAGCCAGCTCCTTTGAAGCAAAATCTACCACTGTCAGCAAATCAGTGACCTGGCTTACTCCATCACAAAGGTACACAGAAAAACTCCCTTCCCTCCCTTTCCATCTTCCCTCTGTTAGTTGAGTTTGTTGCAGATCTCTAGGGCTTTCTTGTAGACCTGAGTCACATCATCCATGTCTGTGAGAAGGGAAAAACTGCTGTCCCCCAGGCGGTTGCGATAACGCTTTAGATACTGTGGCCGTGGTCGGTTCTGAATTCCTTCGAAGTCTTGGATCTGGAGGAAATTTTCAGCAGAGACACAGCTCCGTATCCTCTGTCTGTTTGGCCTGTTCTCTTGCAAATCCAGCAAATCAAAGGAGTCACTGGACAAAATACTGTCATCACTAATCACACTGGAGGGGCGACTGTAACTTCGAGGTAATGCATCTCCAGGCAGGACCACTTCTTCCATAGCCTCCAGCGTTGGTGTGTCAGGGCTAATCAAAGCAGATTCAGTGCTGCTGGTAGAATACTTGCTGTTATGTTTTAAGATGCCCTTACGCCTGCAGGAATGGCTGTAAGACCCATTTCTGGATGGCTCAGTGACCCCTGGAGAAGTGTCACTATTTACTGTCTCATCATTATTGTCCAAGAGTTCAGAAGATTCGCTTCGTTCTGGAGAAGAGTAATAGCCAGACTCCCTCTGCTGAGTCTTCTTTAATATTCCTTTTTTTGGCATTAGTGAAGACTGCTTAGTGCCATATTTGCCCGCTACCTCCCCATCCACAACACTTGTAATGGCTATACCAGTCCTACACAACTCTTGCTCCAGCTTAAAAGCAGAGGGTAACACTGGGCTGACCACTCCTTCAATGAAACCTGCACTGTGAGATCGATGTTCACTGTTGCTCCTCTTCTTCAGGATGCCTTTGGGTCTCTTGGAGGTGGGTTTGGATGCATTTTCAGCTCCTCCTTCCTGGATGGACTGTGCAATGTCATTTTCCTTTTTTGACTTTTTCAGAGACCTTTGTCTCTCTAGTGTGACTTCAGGACCCTTGGGCTTAGAAAGGCACTTCATTTTGGTATCAGTCTCTGGTTGGAGGCCAGTAGAACGGTGATGCCAGTCAATGAACCTTGCCAACAACGGGGACTCAGAGTCCCTCATGGCATCACAGTCACAAACACTACTCTTATAGCCCCAGTTCACCCACCAGTGGTTGGCAATGTCTTCAATGGTTGCTCGACGTTCAGGGTTCACCATCAGCATCCATCTGATAAGACCACGAGCATCTGCGGACAAAGAATGGAACATAACATATTTAGGTATGGACATTCTTAGTTTTGTCAGTTTAAAATGTGTGAAGCCAATCAAATGAGCAACAATAATGCTTCTTACAACAGGAGAAGTGAAAGAGGGCAAAGCTTTGGCCATCAGTCAACACTGGAAAAAGGATTTGAGTACTACTTCTTATCAGAAGAATATGATTCACCCCAAGAAATAAACACTGGGTTATCAAATTAATACTCATATGGTATTAGTCAGTGATTAGTTCCATATTACTGAAAGAAGTCAGCAACCTATTGACTTTAATAATTGCAAATCTTAGAGGAAAACAAAGGGGAATTGGAATACTGTAAATGACCTATACATTACTGCTTTCATATTTACTTTTTCCATGAACAGCGTAGTCTTCTGTATATTTTAAAGGTATATTTTCAAATTACACAATATTTGTTTAAATATAACATATAAACAAATTTTTAAGGCTGTATGAAGTCATTATAATCAATGACCTGGACTTCGCTGACGCTATTCTGTCAGGTGACTGCTTAACGTGTTATCCTCCAAGCAGAAGTAAATGTGAACACAGCGGCATTAATTCAGATTTTGGCTTGCCTTCTTGGACAAGAGATTGCATTGCTCTGACCGTTCATGTTCTCTCTGCTAGTGATATACCACAGCGTAGTTAGCGAGGACTGATCTGTACCAGTATGTTGTATCAGTTTACAGCTTGTCTGAACAATTCCATTTGCAATAGCTAACAGACCTTCCACTGTCATAGATCTGGTTAAAAGAGCCTGTTACAGCTTCCCTAAGGCAATAAAATCTATCTGCTACAAAACTTTAATTTCTAAAGGGCTTTTGGTAAATGCTGCACCCAGATAGGAACTGATAGCAAATGAAACCAATAGGGAAATGAGATATTTTTTTTTCTTCATTACTCTAATATGACACCAAAACATGTCAGAAGGGGTCAGGCAAACCCTCCATTCTGAACTCCTGTCAGCTCAATACATTGCCCTCACTCCTTTTTTGTACCTGAGGTCTGTGTTGGCTCACGATACTCTCCACTGCTGATCTGCCTGATGAGATTTTTGTGATCGAAGCCATCAAAGGGCATTGTTCCATAAACCAGAGTGTAAAGCAATACACCAAGGGCCCAGCTGTCAACCTGAAATACAGAGGCAACGCATGTGAAGCCCAGGAAAGCTGATCCCCACCCTTCTCCCTGCCATTAGCACCACAAGAGCAGCATCACATCCAGCTGTGCCTACTGATGGGCAAACCCATATCTAACATCTGACTAACCACAGACAAAGCAAATGAAAGTGAATGAAGGGAGCTTGAGAACTCACAGTATGGGAGAGACCCAACCAAACCCACATGTGAAATAACACTAGCATTAAGACTAAACCTCAAGAACACTATCATCAAAGACATCCCCATACCACCACACCAAAACTGACCCTTCTTACCTCTGGGCCTCTGTAAGGTCGTCCATTAACTATTTCAGGGGAAGCATACAGTGGGCTTCCACAAAAGGTCTGCAGAAACTTGTCTTTGTGGTAAAGGTTGGAGAGCCCAAAATCAGCAATCTGCAAATAGAATTGCACAAGGCATCTGTAGTATCAATGTTATCTTAACGCAACAGAAAATCCTTTATCAGGAAATACTTAGCTATACTTGTCCCTGCTGGAGGGCAGGGATCTCAACATGGAAAATGCCTCAGGTTCTCTGGTCAACCCATTATTCTATGATTTTTTCACTTTTCTCTTTAAAGATCCTTCAGAGAAGGAGAAGGGTCCCTAGGTTAAATCCCCCAGATTAGGAACAAGGATGCTTTGGTTTCATTCACAGACAGGTCACTGAGTAACAACGCAACCATCAGCCTGTCATTTTATCCTGGATGAACTGGATACACTTGCAAAGACAATCTTATACTGGGAGGCACTGGGCCTGCTGTCCACTGATTGCTCTTCACCTTGCAGAGTCAATAGCAAAGGAAAGCAAAGCAGAAAGTACTACTGTTCTTATCATACACATGCAAGCCAAAAGCCAAGACCTTTAAATCTAACAGGAGGAGTGAAACACAAGTGTCACAGGAAACTAAGCATTACAGAAGAAAGTGATTTTTGAAATCATCTGGAACATAGCTACACTTGAAGAGGGAAAAGTGAGGAACTCTCTAACTCTTCCAGATTCAGGGACTCCGGCTGAGGAATCTGAGCTGTTAAGCACATGAGATGTTAAGCACATGAGATGTCTATCATGAGATAATAAACATAAGTCTGGTTCCTAACTGGAAACAATAGGCCAAATCCGGCTTTCCCAACACAAGCAAAACTTCCCCTGAGACTTTGGGAATTTTGCCTATGTAGGAATTGCAGGATCAGGTCCAAATATTTTGTTTACTTCAATTCTCTGGTTGAGAGACAATTCTCTGGCTGAGGACAGCAACACTAAATACTCCCACAACCTTTGCATTTCCTTTGTTTCTCTAGCACAAAGCAACACATCTCAATTTTTATCTTCTTTAAAACCCAAACACTTCTGATTCCCAGTGATACTTTTATTACTGCCCACTATTGACATAAGGAGCACATAAAAGACTAGCATTAAAAGCACAGGCATCAAAAAAAGTATTACAGCTATAACAGACAGGCCTTTTCTCTGGGTTTTCTTCACCTTATTCAGTCTTTTTTATCAGAAAGAAATTAAATCCATAGAATTATCACAAGAGAAAATTCAAGAAAATACAAATTGAACAGAAAAGGATTTACCAGCAGCATCATTCATTCCTGCTTTCTAAAATGCATGCCATCAGTGCCTCTAATACCTGTTTTCATTGCAACGCCTAGTGAACTCTTCGGGGACATAAAGTCTTTGTCCCTACTATCTAAACTCCTACAGACACCTAAAAATGTCACAGTTGAAACCAAAATGAACAAAGCTGGTGATGTATGGAGAGAAGTTCCCAATTTTCTTTCTCTAACCCAAAACAGAAATACATAAATACACACACTTTATAAATATATATATATAGGTATATATAGATACTTCCACATTACAAATAAAAACATTTTAAAAAATTATCATTTTCACGAACTTTTAAAGTCACAGACCAAACATGAGATTTCATGCTTTGCCCTATTCCATTTTAATGTTCCGCAGGTGTTCCACTGACAATCTGGACTCATACCATCCTGCTCAAAGAGCATCTGATTCTTGTTCATTAATGTTAATTTATCTCCCCATGCCCATTCACAGCTTGCATTCACTCAGTCCTTGAGACAGTGTATAATCAACCCGCAGCAGAAAATTCAACCCTTAAATAAATGTGATTTGTAAAAATCTTCATTGTATGGCTGGAATGTCATTGAAAACAGCTGGTGTACAATTGCAGTCTGCAAACATATTCTCATGGCTCAGATTGCACTTAATTGCCCTAAATTCCACTTTCTTATCAAATCACTCTGCCTGGCTTGCAGGAAGTTGGTTTTAAGCCTTATGAAGTGTGCCCTGTCAATCAGGGGAAGAATGGGATCATTTCAAGTGTTAAAAATTCCTGCTGGTCATAGAGTTTTATTTTAGTCAGGATGCAGCTAAGACAAGGACAAACACTACACAGTGTGATTCCTTAAGAAAATACATTCCCTTAACACCATGGAATGTATAAAATGCGTGTGGATGTGCACGAATATATATATAGGGACACACATACCATTGTTCACACTAAGAAACTCTCAGACTTGGGCATTCATGTTTTCATTTTGACCATTCCGGAAAAGAGTATTTATGTTACAGTCCACTCCCATACTCACAGACTGATGTTTATCAGCTTTTCCCATTAAAACTGTCATGCCCCCCAAAATAAGATTAATAGAAGCCAACATTACTTCATGTTCTTGGCACTTAAATGGATCTAAGGCATCAAGTCAAAAAAACTTCCTAAATTGGGAGGAGCAAGGAAATTTACTTTTATTCCACTCGCTTCAGGAGGTATATGCTTCATATTTACTGTTAACTATGATAAACCAGATGTAGTTTATCGTTTAAGTGTGGATTATAAATTCCATGCAGTTCACACTCATGGAAATTGTAAGTTTTATCCCACTTAAGAATCTGTCCCTCTGTACTGTAGACAGACAAATAATTAGGCCTCTTAAAGCAAACAAAACGTATGTGCAGTCAGTGAGACTTCCAGCAAGGTAAATCCCAATTACATATACTTGCTCTGTAAATATGAAACCCTCATGGGTTTTTAGTGGTTAGTCTGCTTGGTGTCCCCTTACCAGCCCAAGAGAGAGTGCAGTTAGTAGGATTATGTTACTATTATACTTGCATTTTTCTCTCATTCTATCAATTTGGGGTTGATCATACAGTTAATGTCAATGCCTGCCAGACGCCTCCTCTAGATGCAATTCCCAGCCTAGGATCCTCCACAGCTCTGCTGTGAACAGCGGGGCCCCCTTCATTGTGCCAGGTTACATGACAGAGGTATCCCTGGCGATAGGCTGGGACACAGGGCAGGGACACAGTATTTGGATAGGCCAATGAGAAGCACTAATTCCTGCTTGTGCAGTGAAGCTGGCTGCAGTGCTGGGCAGCAGTTTCTCTCCACCGCCCTGCATGCAGTTTTGGTGAGAGCTGAAGTACTTGGGGATGTGTGGTCCTCATCAGGTCAAACGGGTGAATGGAGGCAGATACATCCTCACCACACTGCTATTTCTTCTAGTAAGTTCATACCTACAATGAACCAAAACCTAATATCCTCAGTCCTTTTAAAACTAAAGAGAAGAAGGCACTACAAGAAGGCCTTTTGAAGACCACCAAAGGCAGATGCCTAAAGCCATCACAAATCTCTTCCCCAAAAGGGCTTTCTACCTCACCAACTCAGGGAAGCTCTTTGGAGCTACCTTAGCCCTAGCGCTTGCCTGACCCTGCCACCTCCAGCTGTGTTAGGATTATGAACAATGATATCCTTTTGCTGGGATGAAAATGACAGCGAGAGGCTGCTGTGCCACTGCACGGTAGGGGCAGCAGCTGTACCCACCCCAGAGCAAGCAGAAGGGGCAGCTCTGAGCTACCTGAGCTGGAGGACCAGTCACCAAGTGCAGAACAGAGTAAATTCTAAGGTGAACTGTGCTGTTAGCAGTTGGCACATGAATGTGAGGAAAGAGAGGCTTGTACATGCTGCAGAAGCCCTTACTTCATTGCCACATTATTTCTTAAAAGAACATGGCACCATGAGCAAGATAAGAAAGCAAAGAACACTATTCTGCCCTAAAAGGCTGCATTATTTTAGGAAGGTTTAGCTCCAGGATTGTGCCTCAGTACTGACTTCCACAAACAGGGCAGGTCTCAGGAGAAACATTCACACTCAGGGTTTCTGCTACACAGCTGGGTGCGTATCTGGGGAGCAAGACAAAGTACTGTTTGATTAACTGGCTGGATGAATTCCTTGTACCCCATAGATCTGTGCACATGTTCAGCCTCACAAGTGTTTAAAAGTCATTTTATTCACTTATGTTTTGCTGCATTTAGGGGTTTCAAGTAGTAGTTTGCAGGAAATATTACCATATACACCAAGTCCCTGAAAAACATACTTATATACCATAGAGCAGATTACTTTCTTTCCCTCATCACCTTCCACCTCTGGCCTGTGTACCTGCAGAACTCTTCAAAATGCGTTAATTTTATGTCAGCTTCCAGACACTGGTGTTCCCTAGTTGCTGTACTCCAACATGACTTCATTTCCAGAGACTTTTTTCTTGCTACCATAACTCCATACACTGCTTCATGACTTTCATATAATTAGCTAAGATTTAAGAATGGTTTCCAAGTTAGTGTAGTATTATGTAAAATGGCTTGGGGCCCTTTTCGGTCAGATAATAATTTCTAATGGATTACATGCTCTCTTCATTTCCTGTTCTAAAAGTATTACTTAAGTTGCTATACATGGATCTAATTTTACAACATCTTGTTTTTTTCCTCACATTGCTATGACATGTTTGTGTATATCATAGTGTATAGATCACTGGTTTCTTCAGAAACACGCATTTAATTGCAGATTGCACCCAAAACTAAAGGGATTCCTTTCATTTTCTCGTTCTTCAAATTGCCAATGTTGCAAGTGCTTTGTAATCCACTGAATGAAATATAAATAATGGGAAAGTACAGATAAGACTATCACTCCATTTCTAAAAAATGCCTTCCACTGAGTATCTGAAGCCATTAGTCAATATCAAACCCCAAAATGCATATTTCTTTTTTCTGCCTGAATAAACCATATATAAATACTGACAGAATGAGGACCTGATAATTTTGCTCCTAATAAATAATTTACTATTCCATATGTGTCTCCTTGCCAACGGTTACTGTTTGGTGAAACAAAAAGTAGGAAGTAACATGGAAACCACGTAACATACTCAGAGCTTCGGCATCAGGGAAGTATGGGCAGTGTGCTTAACATCAAGTATTCAAAGCTGATCTTAGTCACGAGGTGTAAAAAACAGAGAGCAGGGAGAAAAAGGAAAACAATACAAAAAGTCATCTCTTTAAGTAATCCAAATTCAAGCACTACTGATAGCAAGAAGTATGAAATACCAACTGCTTCCCAAGTCCTGTCTGGTTTTTAGCTTCATGAGACCCTTTGCAGAAATAGTTGTTAGGGGACAGCAAGGGAGCTTGCAGACACCTACCCAGGCCATGGCAGCCTTGCCCTCTCAGAGGTGTACCTTACAGTTTGCAGAAAACAACCTAAGGAAAGGCTGGAAATACGCAAAATACCTACACAGCAGCTTAAACACAGCGCAGTTCAGGAAAGCAAAGCCTTCAAGAAAAAGATGTCCAAACGACTGGAAGGGATGCAGGGAGTCATGGCTATCTGAATTTCCTCCTCGGCAGCACCACTCATTATGGCAGCTGAAATGCAACTGTGGTTCTGAAGTCTCTGGGTCAGCTCCATGGTCTGGACCTGAACACAAAGGTACATGTCCCTGCCCCATCCTTCCACTATACCCACAGGATGATTAGACTCCCAAAAAGAAGAGCAGGGAGGGAGTGGAGCCTTCTGACAAAGCACAGCTCCCTGGAGGCTTGGGGAAGTGATTGGTTTTGCATATGAGGACCACAGTGCAGAGATCCAGCCCACTGCAGCTAGCAAATTCCCCAAATTCCTCTTTTCTCTCAAGAATTCTCTGATTAGCTCGGAAGACAGTTTCGTGTGTAATGCGGAAAGAAAGGTCATTTTGCCTGCGGAAGTCTGTTTCGTATACAATGTCCTAGAAAGGCTACTTTTTGTTTTCAGCGCTGCTGAGAACAGCTCAGGCTGCTGTAGCCAGTGTCCCGGCAGGGACAGGAGCAGGGAGGTTTGCTCTAACACTGGATGTTAACAGCAAAGCATCCAAGTATTGCATTGGATGGGCCTTCTGTAAAAGACTATTTTTAGAAACCACATATTTATGTGTCTTTAATCCACTAGTTGATCCAAGTTAGCTTCTGTCATCAGCATTACACAGATGGCAGCTACCATATGTTACTTTCCATTTCCATTGCACATCAGCTTAAAATGAAGACAATCTCTCCTGCGTGCAGCGCAGAAGGCAATGCTTGCAGCCCCACAGCTTTCAGTGGAGACAAAATGAATATTCAGGCTGTTTAGGTATTTGGCTAGGCAGTGAGCTCCCAGATTACTTTGTTAATTAAAAAAGGATGCCCAAGCACCAGCAGAAACTCCTCAGCATCCTTCCCTCTGCCCATAGATGAGTACACCCAGCGACCCTCACATCCAGCTACCCAGGGAGGAACAAAGTGGAAAGTGAAAGAGGTTCAGCTACCTGGAAACTACACTTCTCTCTGCATTATTTCTTTGCGCTACAGCTATTGGGAAAAAAAGAAGACAAAGGGAAAAAAAGTCATTCCCATGCTTTCACTAGGGAGAAATGACATGGAAATGACATCATTGGCATCACTATCCAAAGTATACGTTTGTGTCTGGAGTTCCAAGGCCATTTCCTAATAAAGCACATGTGCTCTACTAGGTTTATTTTGAAACTCTACTTGCTTATTTTCCAGTCATGATCAAAAGGACGTTCAGAGTGTTCTGTAGGAGGCACTTGAACCCTGTAGACCAGGAGAGTTTCTTCCTAGCCCCAGCAGCAGCCGCCAGCAATAATATCATTTGTACAATAAACCTGACTACATTAAATGCTCTGCTATTTCCTACCAGCAAATAGATACTGCTTTGGGAATCATGGCCCTTGGGCAGCAGGATAGGGCCATTTCCCCCAGGTCACGCAAAGCTTCATTTAGTGTCTATGACCAGTGACCAGTGGTGCTCTTTCTCCAACTTCCAAACCCCTGAGCCTCTTGCCAGAATCTGTTGCTTAGTAGTTGTTGTCATAACACTGGCTCTTCTAATTCTTTGGTTAAAAATGTTACAAAACATATAAAGCCATTCTGAGAAGCTGAGAAAAAGAATCTTACCTTAATATTAAAATTGTCATCAAGAAGGATGTTTTCCAATTTTAGGTCCCTGTGGACAACACCATTCTGAAAAAAGGAAAAAAAATGGGGGAGCACATGAGAAAATATTGGGAAAATTAAAGGTGAGCTGGCAGGGTGGTCTTTGCATCTACATTTCAGGACTGATTTCACTGTCATAACACTCACGGCCCAGTGACTAGTGACAGGCAATGCATTAGTCACTTGGTGTGTGGTTAAGGGAAGAACGACTGGAATCTGTCCTCCCACAAAGCCTCTAAAACAGCAGGGGGGTAGGGGAATGAAGGGCTGGGGGGTGTCTTTTCGGAACTTAATTCCAGCCTGAATCCTGCCCCCACTGCGTGAAAGCAATATACTCTTCCCAGGCACCAGAAAACAACATCTGTCAATGACGTTAGTCCTTACAAAAGCCCTCATTCCTCCAATGTGCAGCCATGTGGATTGGGGGGTTATAATCCTAAAGGACTGTAAATGTTAAGGATGGCAGTGAACAAGCTGGGTTTAGGTCAGAGCCTACTTTGAAGAAATTTGGGAAAGATGAACTGCACAGGAAAAAGACCTGCAGCTTTCAGCACTACAGTGAGGACTTTGAAAACCTCTCATGTTGATCAGAATCCAAGTGGAGATTAAAGTGTTTAAGAATTCAAATAACAAATGGTCCTAGCTGCTCAGCACCTTTAGCCTCAGGCAAGTTTTTGCTCTATGCAGTTGATTCCAAAGCAGGAATAAAAGGTCCACAATGACAGTCAGGCAGATACATTGAATTTAATTGCTTAATTTGTCATTCTAGTGGGTACCATGATGGATAAAATCATTAGCAAAGCATCTTTCTAGTGCTCCTGCCACATGTGGAAGAGTTCCTTTTGCCTATCCAAAATAAGTACATGCTAAAGCTCATATATGAACACCATTCTCCTGGCTTTTTTCTTCCATATATTTTATCTCCTAAAGTTGTTCACTTGTATATTCAAATTGCAAACTATCATTCATTGAATTTATTAAGAGTAATATTGTAGAAATTCTACAGGATGCCCTTTCTAGTTAATGATGTTAATAGTTTTTTTAATGTCAAGAGAATTATTTTAAAGGCAAAAAAGCAATGTAGGGCTTATGTAAGGGAGTGGCTCTTATCTGACATAACACAGGAAAACATCCTTAGTCTTTAAAAACAGTCAGCGAACAACTGTAACACTTTCAACGAAGATCTCCGGTTGTACTGATATAATCACAAGTTGTGATATATAATGACGAATGCTGTTGCCTCAGATAAACTTTGAAAGAGGTAAGTCAGTAGCAGCCTTCAAACAGCATTTTTTAATATCAAATCCTTTGCTCACCTTGTGGCAGTAATGTACAGCAGAGACTATTTGTCGAAAGAAGTGTCTTGTCTCTCTCTCACTTAATCGCCGCCTCTCACTGATGTAATCATACAACTCTCCTTTGCTTGCATACTCCATGATGATCACAATCTTATCTTTATTTTCAAACACTGCACAGGATAAAAGAAAAGTCATCACAGTTGATTCAATATGTCTGAAAACTGACACATTAAAGAGTGAAGACGACTCAGGGTGACTGAACACATCCTGTATCATCACTGAAGCCTGGAGAGATGTACTACCAACACCACTGTAAAACACAAGTTCCAAAGCTAATTTTTTCTAGGGGAAGATTACGTTTCAGACCAAGAAAATGAAGCTGAGGCTATCTTCACTTTCCTATGGCTACATTAAAGAAGCTCTTTGCCTTTATAATACGGGATCACAGGGTGCCAAATCAACTTGATTCTAATGAAGTAGATACTTGTGCCAGTGACACCTGAATACTAATCCCTGCTCCAACTGGGACTGCCTCTTACCAGTAGTCCTCTTGAGGCCAGAGGACAGAAGGAAACAGGAGCTCTCATAATTTGGAAAGGGTTAATAGAAGGCATAATAAACTCAGTCTTCAACGACTGGTTCATACAAGGTTACCTGTATATAAGCCAATACTTTATTTGCTTATAATGACATTGGTTGGCTTTCACCTACTGTAAAAACCAAAAAAAGTGAACTGATGCATGTGTCGTCTTCCAGCCCAAGTCTGTGCAGCATCACAGTGGGCATGGACACTTGAGCTAGCAGAGGCTGCAATGTCTCTGGAGCTAAACAGCTCTTGTCAGTATGGTTCTTCATCCTATCTCATGCACCCAACTCATCCTCAAGCTTACTTATCTCCTGCCACCACTCCATGTCCCATTGCATGCTGTAGATATATCTTTTGCCACTTGAGCAGAGCCAGCAACAATGCGCAACTCCCACGTAAGCAACAAAAGGAACATTCAGCCGATACACATCACAACTTGACTGTTCTTTGGGCCTGAGCATACTCTGTGCCACATGCTGTCAAGGTCCTCACTGGGAGTTGCAGATAACTAAACACTAGTAAAGCAGGCTGTGAGTAGTCTCAAATTGCCATAGTGCCCTGGCTGCTAAATAGTTTTTGCGTTCTGACATTGAAAATCCACTGCGACCCACTGGAAACTTCCTGCATGTACCATAAATAACCACTGCTCACACTAAAATATGGTAATTTTCCTTTTCATTTTATCTGTGGCAGCAGCCTGCTGAGGCTAGGTCACGTTGGCAGCAAAGCATCTGCAAATTAATGAGGTTACAGCGGTTATTACAAATGGTTGTTAGTTTTGACCAGTCCTACTGGAATGATGCCTTCCTCTATCTCTTTAGCAAAGCTCGGTCAGTAGTCCTTAGTGGGTTTTTTATTTTTAAAAACCCAACAAAACCAACATAAAAACAATCACCAAACCTAACTTCAGCTTTTGCAGTGAAATGTGAAGCTGCCTCTCTCAACACACAGATACTCGCTGTCCTCAGGCTTTGTCTCATGTCCTTTCACACCCTGTCACTCAACTGTACAAGCCACAGCCTCTGCAGTTCCCTCTAACACCCCTGAACCCCAGCCAAACTATGATAAAAGCGAAAGCGAACAGCCAGATAAAATTGGCTGCTGGCTTGTTTGCTGGCCTCACCGTACCCCAAAGTAGAGGCTCCTGCCAGTGATTACATCCTATGTGCATCCTCATTAGCAATAAACTTCAGAAACTGGACGAGCCACCTCTGGATGGATTATGCTTATAGTATCCTCCCCAAGGATGACAGGCTGATATTGTCTGGGAAAAACTGAACATGCCCCATGTCATATAGGGAAGTGCAGTGATGTGTTACCAATAAAGCAGCAATGCACACATTCGTTTCTCTAAGCTTAGAAAGGCTTGTTACATACAGGAGTGTTTAGGAAGGCAAAAAGAAATAGTTTCAGAAAGCTTATGCAGATCACTAATAATGCTCTTATTTAGGAGATCTGATTTAAATCAATTTAATCCCATCCCCCCCCCCCCATAAAAAAAGCTGATTCGATGAGTTAGGGTTACAGCATGCACATATAGATGAAGTTGCCACATGGCACCACTGACCTCAGTGGACTCTCATGGTGGTGCACACTTTAAGCAGTACCAGCTGAGGACCACCCTAAGCTCAGGGGGACAATCTGCTTCACCAGAGGTGCACAGATGAGGGTATGGAGGTGAAAGGGTCCTTGGCTCTTCCCATGCAGGCCCCTGACCACTTATGCCCTATCAGGTGTTCAGTGCCAATGATGACAATAACAGCAGCACCAGCCCAGATGCTATGGAGCATTCTTCCAGCCTGTGCTTTAATTAAAGTTTTGCCTCCATCACTCAGTCATAAAAGCTTTTTCAAGTCATCCTTGATGTTCTGAAGTTTTAAATGCAAAATTTAATATTTTTTTTCTGGTCTTAAATTTAGCATGTTATACAACTCCTGATCCAGACATATTTTCCTTCATTTCTACAGAACTGAAGTGGAAAGACATTTGGTTTGGAGGAATGTGCATTTAGAGGTACTTTCCATTTCAAATTTTCTCTTATGCCCTCTAGGAAATTGAATTTAAGAAAGCAGAAATCGCTGTTCGGAATTTTGAATTTTTGTCACAAAACTGCGCTAGAATCAATGAGAACAGAAGCATCCTGGTAACTTGTATTCAGGTTTCAGTTTACCAACACACTCACGACAAACCGGAACATTCTTTTTCTTCATGAGGAAACATGGGGAGGACACTACCCTTGGACTCAGATGACACTACAGAGGTCTCCTCAGCCTCATCACAGCTGAACAATTACAGAATTAAACACTATTTCTCTCTTCACCAACTAGCAGAAGTGAACAATCTTCTTTTTTTCCAGGGAGGCGGGAGGTATTTTTTTTTTACAACTGCATCATCTCAGTTCAGAGCACCTCTATTGTATCACCTGGATCTCAATAGGGGGTCTGCAGTTCCTGCAGAGAGGGAATTGAACGGCGGACAAAAACATCTTAGATGAGAGCTGCCACTGATGGAGAAGGGAGTGAAAAGGGAGTGGGATTTATGTCTATAGACACACACAATCTTAAAGAGGAATTAGGTGGTCAAAACTATCAAGCACGTGACAAGGTGGTATTCTGGCAAGTCTCAGACCATCAGCCACGTACACCACAAATTTTCACAGTAGCAGTTAGGATTTCAGGCAGGTTTCATACACACACTTCTGAATTTCCCTTCTGAGCGCAGTATGTAGTTTTATAAACACAGGCTCCAAGAAAGCATTGTGGTCATCGGCTGGGGGAAGAGAGAGGGCATCAATTAAAAACTGGATTGACTTACTGCAAATAATAATGAGATAATAAATATACTGCCCTGTTAACACCTGGGCTGTAACCTGCGAGCTGATGATGGACGGATTGCCTCAATATAGCTTCTGGGACTGCTTGGTTCACTCTGTTTTTTTTTCTTGCAGATGATTTATTACCTGCCATCCTACTGGATATTCATTCCAAAACTCACCCCCACCTAGAAATATGCCTGAACCCTGGCTGTACCTACTGCTGACGGAAAAGCACAGCTTCAGCAGGATGCTGCACCCCAGGAACGTCCCACAGCTTGCTATTGATGGGACAGCTGTATCAAAAAAAGCCTTCTCCTCAACCTGGACCAAGGTCAAGGGAAGGAGGGGGTTATGTATAAGAAAGGTGGGGCTGCTCTTGCTTCTTTCAAATCATCGATACTCTGTAAACAGCTGGCCAAATAAGATAAGCGGGAGAACTGTCACTATCGACACCCAGAAATGGTAGCAGGAGAGATGGTCTGTCAATCACAAATCAAGAGATAAGGGTTGCTTAGATACAAGGCATCAGCTCCACATATTGGAGAAGACAGCAGCAGGAAAAATACTTGCTACAAGCTGTGTGTCATTGATTTCAGAGCTACTGTGTTTATTTCCATAACTCCGCAAGCTGGGTTACACTGAGCAGCAGGACCTCAATACGGTGGGAGGACCACTGCACCACCTCAGCCACAGCGGTATCAAGGGGTGCAGGCCAGTGGTTGCAAAATAACAGCATTTCTTCGCAGACCTGCAGGATGAAGTATTCACTTCTGAGACAGCTACACTTTTCCCTGGCCACAGGGAAAAAGGCATGGACAGACCTATGGGAGCACATCAGGAACCAGGGAGTAGGAACAGGATGTGCCACAAGGTGCAAGGAACAACATGGCTACTCCCAGGAGATGAGCAAGAGTACTTCGTTAATGTACTAAAATGCGGGTCTCAGCAGCATGAAGAAACAGCATTTTCCAGTGGGCTACAAGCTTGCTTGGGCTTGGTCTGCTCACCGCAAGAGCCTCAACAGAGGCTAAGGGCAGCACCCTACCCAAGCAGCAAAGGGTGCTTAAGATGCAGTGGTCAAAGAAAGGGTCAAAGAAAGATTACTTGCAGCATTTCTTTAAGCTCCCCCCTTAACTCTAATGTGTTTGTTTGTTTATTTAAAGAGGGGAAAAAAAGACAGAAGAAATTTCTATACTTCTAGGCTGATAATTGAAACCAAACCCGCTGGCTTCAGAGATCATCGAAGTATATATATGTGAAACTGGGAAAGAACTTCACTTCTCACTACCAAAGACATATCTGAGTCAAAGTACATTTTGTAACATCAACAGCCTGTCTCTTTCACAGGCTGTTCTACTATAGCAATAATTCTTGGATATAATCTCTCCACTTATTTATATTTAGAGGCTGTGAAATTATGAACTCAGCTTCTATCTACAGCTTTCCATTTTCCAGGGTTGGTTGTGTAGGGACCTCTTGCTGATCAGCATTCTTTTCAACCCTATGCTAAGTCCTTACATTTAGCCACACCAAAGTTACCACCACTGAAACTTGACAGGATGAATTTGAGATTGGATGAACATACTCACTATCCCTCTTAAAATGCTAAAATGGACTTCACCCTGAAAGTGTTGAAAGCCCACATGGGTTTGCAAACATCGATCAGAAAGATTTAATAGTACATCATATACCTCTCTATTAGGACAGTTCACTTTGGACTTACATACTACCAAATTCAAAGAGTAAAACAAAGCAGAAGGCTTAGCCCTCCCTTCAAGCTTGCAGGATGCTAAAGTCAGAGCGAATGGTGAGGGGGGTGGATTTCCCCACACACACACACAGTGGACTACCTCCTTGTGGGCTGATTCCATTTGGTTTACATGTAACCTCAGGGTAAGGATTTTAGTTTGTTAGTTTAAGAGGGGCGGCCAATCTCTTCGCACTGGAACCATCTGAATTCTCTTCATGCCTTTGCTCTCTATCAGAGCAATCTCCTAAATTAGTTCCAGTATGTTGACATTCCTTCCATCTGGTGTCTTTCCATTCAGCGGTATTTTTATTACTCTCCTAACAGCCGCAGACAGAAGTACCTTTCCACTGCTACAAAATGCTCTTTTATTAAAGGTCAGCCAAATCAAAAGAACAAGCAAGTTTGTTTTTAATTTTGGAGATACAGACTAGAATAACCTTTTCATTCAGAAAAGTCATGTATGACCCAATTACCTCACTTGTGTAATAAGGCTCAAATTATTCTTCAAAAAGACATGCGAGGACTGAAAAGTGGGGGCTTTTTACCTTGGAAATCTAGCCCGATGCATCTTCTGTTTTCTTGACTGCTTTGACAGCTTTACAGCCCCTTGGTGTATTTTTTATTTTGTTGTTTGGGGCTTTCTATTATTATTATCTTATGACTGCTTTTTTTTTTTAATAGTGCATACAGCAGACATTAAAACATCCAGGGCCCAGTGTAGAAAACCAGGTGTTTTCTATATAAGCATATATATATAGAATATGCTTAAGTAATATAGTATGCATATGCAGAGGAGGGCCACGAGGATGATCAGGGGACTGAAGCACCTCCCGTATGAAGATAGGCTGAGAAAATTGGGGCTGTTCAGCCTGGAGAAGAGAAGGCTGTGTGGAGACCTCATAGCAGCCTTCCAATATCTGAAGGGGGCCTATAGGGATGCTGGGGAGGGACTCTTCATTAGGGACTGTAGTGAGAGGACAAGGGGTAATGGGTTTAAACTTAAACAGGGGAAGTTTAGATTGGATATGAGGAAGAAATTCTTTACTGTAAGGGTGGTGAGGCCCCGGAATGGGTTGCCCAAGGAAGTTGTGAATGCTCCATTGCTGGCAGTGTTCAAGAGGCGGTTGGACATAGCCTTGGATGGCATGGTTTAGTGGGAGGTGTCCCTGCCCATGGCAGGGGGGTTGGAACTCAATGATCTTGAGGTTCTTTCCAACCCTAACTATTCTATGATTCTATAAGATAGCAAGATATAAAGAATCTGTTTTAAAGCTAAACTTGTGTTAAATTGTTTTCCTGAATTACGGCCTTCTCTTCTGTATATCTTCTTAAATTAAAGGAATGTAGTTAAGATCCTGCAACAATCATTTTAAATCAGACAGCATGCTAGAATTTACTTTCCAGTAAGGAAATTAAATCAGAACAAGAACCATTGTCCTTGCTGAGGTTGTTTCTCAGAGAATAAGACTGGGAACATGGCAGATTTTGATGGTCTACTCTTTATAAAAGAAAGAAAAGTGACACTTGCTAATTCAGCCACAATAACATGCTACACTAATTGTCATTTATTTCAGCAAAGAATTAAAGAGCTAATTCCCATTTTTTTCCATATTGTGATTAGAAACTGCTGAGGAACTTCAGACAAGCAAACATTTACATTGCAGTGGGAGGACTGTGTAAACAGAAAGATAAAAATAAATTTCATCATTGCTTGCAATCATTTTGGCATCTGAATTGGCCCTGCCAGTGATCTCACACATTTCAGTTTAAGTCATGTCTAACAAAGCATTGATTCATGTCCCTAAATGACAGGAAATTCATAAAGGTGGGGCATGGTAACTAAAGAGTTAAGTTTGTTTTTACTTGTTTCATTACTATCGCCAGACTCTTGAAATATTACTTTATGTTCTTGGACGTTATCAACTGAAAACAATGGCAATAAAGCACTCAAAGGTCAAAAGCCTACATAATTAGAGGAAATCAATTAGAAATGTGGTTAAATAGTGTCACTGCTGAAGTACTTTTTCTTGGCTAAGTAATAAAAAAAAAAAATCATTCCAGCTTTCCAACTTTCATCATTCTGGTTTAAAGCCCAGTTGTCCATGTGATGTTTTAAGGGACTTTTGACTTTTTCAGGTGTTTTGACGACAGAAAGGATGAAGTCATTAGGCACCAAAGTTTGTTTTGATTATGCCTGAAAACCAGGAGATAGCAGAGGCTGGGAGAGAGGTTGGGACTGCCTCTCCAGCGCATAACTGTGCCCTGGCCGTGCACAAACCCGCCAATAGTATGAACTGCCACCTCAATTCCAGCTGCCTGGCCCATCCAGGGATGCACATTGCAGCTAATGGCAGAGGAAACTTGCCTGAGCTGGCACTGCTGGAGGGGACACAGCTTGCCAGCAGCGGCTCATGTCCATGCACCTTGCCAGCTGCCACCCAGGCAGAATTTTGGCCGTGCAGCTGCTTTAGGTGATGACATGGTGACTTGACCGACACAGCTCAAGAAACTGCGCTGGAGCAAGCCTACCAAGTGTGCACTGGCTTTTTGTTGCATGAAATCTGGCAAAGCTAAGAGTGAACACGTATTTAGCAAGTAAGTATCTTGGAATACTATGCCACCACCGTTACACTCTCAGATCTTCTTCCATGGCTTTTGGGATTTGAAAATACTGAAGAGCTGAACCAGTTTCCTCATTAATCAAATCATGCAACTCAAGTCATTGTGGACTGGTAGGTGCACGATGGAGAACCTGTGCTTTAAAAAAGAGGGAGGGAAGAAGTCCCTCTTACATGGGAAATCCATTTTTTGTGTGTTGCTGCTGCAAAGGGTCCAGCGCTGTTCTAAGCATCCTGGCCCAAATCCAGCAAAGCACTTCAGCACATGCTTCCCTTCCATTACTTGTTCACATTAATGCCATCATATTCCATGGGCACCAAATTCTAACCCTAATATTTACTGATTTCTCAGGGAATATCTTCATTAAACTATTTCTACAAACATGTTAACTAATAACATGTTCATTTTTAAGGGCATTTTGAAAATGGGTGGACTTTTCTGTATGGTTATGCTGATCAGCGACAACTCTTCCAGCACAGAAACACTCACACAGGTACAGTATTTCACGCTACAAAGACTCAAGAGCTCAATCTTTTAATGTACCAAGTGTAACTTCACCCTCATGATTGGTCCAACACATGTTTAAATGTTTGCAGAATCAGGCCTCATGCTCTTTCCCTAGTTTAAGTTTTATAAAGTACTGCCAGATGAGATAGATTTTGCACTCAGGCTACCCCTGGAAAAATATGTTAGCTCTCAAAGGCTCTATTATCAAATCCTGGAGTTTTCAAGGCAAAAAAGGAATAGGGCGAGGGAGAGACAGGCAGATGAATGGAGAGAGGCATTATTCTATAAATTAAAATTTATGTGCTGAAATCAGAACACTGCTAGCAAAGCCAGCTTCATTTATCCAGTCCCTTTCAAGGAGTTTAAAGTCACTTGAAAGAGCACTTCCCTCACAGCCGCACTCGACAGATTGCCAATTACAGCCCTGCTGAGAGGATGGAATTTCTTTGGAGTCACAACTGTACATCTGCCCTTGCAGTAACAGGCAAAGTATGTTTGATTAGGTTACAAAAAAATATACCTAAACTGGAAAGCTTTGTTTCCACACATCTGAATTTGCTCAGTATTGTGAAAAAAGATAAGCTTCTGTTTACATCAAATTGACAAATTCAGAGGTTAATTGCTTGTAAGCACGCAGGTCAAAAGGATACCTAAACAAGGATTCTACTTAAGGAAAACACATGTTTGTAAATGAAATACAAAGAGCTTTCAAAGATACTACAGGAAGATACAGCATTGTCCATGCCATGTAGATCTGTGCAGCCTGGTACCTACAGAAAGCACTGTCAGAGATGCAGTGGCAGTCTGAAAATCTACAGTAAAAATTAGTGAGAGGAGAAAATCATCTGTGTTGTGGCTTCGGTTTGAAAGTTAAGCACCCGATCTATGTTAAACAGATAGACTCCATCTACAGCCAAGAGGAACCTCCAGTATGCCATTTAGCCTGCCTATGTGAAAAAATATCTCCCAGGAGGGAGTAAATGACCCTCTGTAGATGCTGATCTCTCTTGACTACAGAGGGACACTAGATTTCTAGTGTACAACCACTGCCTAAATGTTGGATGGCTTAAATTTGGTGAGATTGAGCCCATTCCTGAGCACTGACTAACTTCAACATTTTGTGTCAGAAGATATCATCACTCTATGCATCACTCAAGAGAAATAGTCATGTGTTTAAAAACTGACTTCAAGAGGATACAAATACTTCAGTCCTAGATGTAGTCCCTTAGCTTCACTACAAGTACTTTTCAGCTTAAAATGAAGCACACACTTAAGGATCCCTGAGCTCATATCCTTATCTTTGAGCTGTACATAGCTGCTCCTCTGGATTCAGCTGCACAACCACATGTCTTCCCACTGCTACAATATCTAAGTTACAGCATTGGCTGCTAAAGGCCAAATATTGACTTGGACTGCTTGGAAAGGCTAGAGGAGCTGTATAGCTGCTATAGCTCCACCCTATGTAACTCCTTCCAATGGACTATAGCCCAATCAAGAAGCTGACTTCCACTGCCCATCCCTTCAGGCCAGAAATTAAACATCAGAATAAACAAAAAGCTGCTCTGCTTTCTAGAAAAAGAAAAGGAAACAAACTAGTAACAGAATGGAAAACTTCCCAGAATGAGAAAACAAACGGCCTCCAGGTTTGATGCCACAAAGCAGTGCTGCAAGCAGACAGACCACAACAGGACCACAACATGATCTGTAATAAACACTCGCCCTCCTGCAGACAGGATAAACCCTACATCGTGGAACTTAACTGGCTCTGCTGCAGAAGCACTGCTCCTTCCTCCATGGGGCCAAAGGAGAAAGTTTTGCTCCCACAAGACTTCATTGTCTGCTTCTTAGAAATGCTGTAATCTTTCTAACTTTTACAAATGCTTTAACTCAGTGAAAACTATTTAAATTACGGACGAGAAGGGCAATGGTCAGAGGGCTGCAGCATGCTTAATCTTCCTTCTTTTTGAGTTCCCGTGCACATTTGAAATAACTTTTGTTCCATTTGCAACCCACATGCTGACACAGCATCCCTCCCCTTTTCTGTTCCCAGATCCTGTTATAAGTTTATTCAATAAAAAGACAGATATTCATCTCTTTTCAAGTACAAGAACATGCTTTTGAATAACTCAATATGTGATATTGTAACAGTACGCCAAGCCAGCCCTTGTTTTAATCAGTCGTACCAACTCTCAGAGTGGAGCTGCCATATACATTTCATCACCTTGCATGTTTATCTCATGAGTATGTAAATACAAAGGGCTAAATTCAGGCTGCCTGTTCTGCATGCAGGGGAAGAGGTGATCCACAGGGACAAAGCTGCCTGGCCTGATCCCTCTCAACCTCTGGAATCCACACCCCAGGTCCACCATGCAGCTGCCCTCCTTGCACCAACAGACCTCTTGTCTGGTGTCTTTTAGCACGTATCCATCCTGAACACCTCAGCTAGAGCTGGGATGTTACTTGAGGAAGGAAGGAAGGAAGGAGGAGATTTTACTACAGAGTGACACTCTATAAATACATAAACAAACAAACAGGCAAATGAGGGGTGAATGCCCCGGCTTCCTGCTCCTTGCTATAGGACCACAGAGCAGCTTCCGGAGGCAGGAATTAGCAGGTTTCCCGGCTGTGTCCCAGGAAGAAAGGAGCTAGAGGGGGAAACAGGATAAGTAAACAGGAATGAAAAGCCAGTGACTAGACTGACAGGAAAGCATGCAGAGGTGGATAGGAAGCGGATGCTGGGACTCTGGGGGAAAAGCAACCATGACAGAGCCAGCAAGGCTCACTGGCAGGTAAGGGAGGACCAAAGACCTACAGCAGACAAGACTGGTCTTGTGCAGTCCAGGGAAAATAAAGGATACAAGGTCTGGTTTAGGGGCTGCGGACATAAATGGACACCAGGCTAGTGTGTGAGAGTGAAATTAAACTGTACTGTCCAATAGGAACAAGGAGATAAGGTGATACATGCAAAGATTTCCCACCTGCCATGGACACAGCGCTTAAGCCACACATGAAGCTGCTCCTCTAGGCAAAGGGCTATGTATCTGCAAAACACTGGTGGTTCAGAGGGAAGGTAGCACTCAAAACAGTCTCTTTGTTAAGGGATGGGTTACACTAGGTTAGGGGTTTGTTTGGGGCATGATCTCCAGAAACATCAACATCAGGTCTGCAAGGAACATAACAGAGCAGTCAGGGAAGAGAATCGCATTCACTGACCTTCATATATGGTGATGATATGAGGGTGGCTGAGGGATGACATGATCTCAATCTCCCGTCTGATGTGAACCATATCTTGCTCATCCTTAATTTTGTCCTTACGAATGGATTTTATTGCAACCTATAAATTCAGGAAACCAAGCATTATTCTTGGAACTGAACAAATGCATATAATCCATTAAGGAGAGTTCAAAAAATAAATACAGATGTTAGATGTTGGCAGAATGTGGAATGACCAAAACAAAGCTTTAAAATACAAACCTCCATGCCCCAGCGCCTTCATTTTAAACCAATAAATACATGCTCATTACAGAAATGAGCAACATGAAGTTTTAGAGTCTTCAGGTCCTAAGACTTCACTAAGGGAGAACACCGCAACTTTTGGAAGGATCTCTGTGTTAGCTTAAGGCAAATGGCAAAACTCCCAAAAGATTTTGATGGGAAATACATTTGCTCAAGCATGACTCCATCCGACAATTTCAAACAGAAGCTTTAGCGGCAATTTTTCTGAAATAAGGTTGAGATCTCTGATGGAACAGAGACAAGGAAACCAGGGTACCAATTACAACTTTAAACTTGTCTGTGTTAATACATAGAGGATCACATTAACACAGGTTGCTCCACGGCTCTCTAAAGCAGGCAAACCACTCAGGAATTATGACTTACTTAAAAGTCAGAAGAAATAAATCTTTGAAATTCACATCTAAACTCGTCCTCATGTAAACCCACGGCTTTGGGGTCCTACACAGCACTTATGCAATCACTGCAAAACCATATCCTTCCTGCCTCCTTCCTCAATCAGCAACCTTTTTTTCAAGACATCATGTGACTGGGTATCTTTCCAAGAGCCAGGGTGGGAACAGAGGAAGTGATAGCTGAACTTGCAATATAAATCCAAATTATAACTTGTGAGTGTGTGCATGTGTGGTGCCTGTGAAAAAAGGGCTTA
The DNA here is from genome assembly GCA_039720435.1 of Amazona ochrocephala. Lineage (NCBI taxonomy): Eukaryota > Metazoa > Chordata > Aves > Psittaciformes > Psittacidae > Amazona > Amazona ochrocephala. The sequence continues at coordinate 76,968,962 of CM077880.1, forward strand.
TCTGAACAATACCATAAATAATTGCAGAGGTCAGCTCATACCCTGTAAGAAATGCAAAGCCAACAATGGAGAGAAGCTGGTGGGAGAGGGAAGGTGAGCGCAGCGTGCATACCAAATGGCAGCATGGCCTTCATTATATTCAGTATTTACCCTATTTTTGTAAGCCAGAGTTGAAGGAACAAATTACCAGCTAGTTTAAATCAATACGTCTTTGTCAGGCATCACTGGCCTGCTGAGATGATCACCCTTTTATGGGTAAACAAAACTTTTGCCATTCTATGTAGCCAACTACTGTGGTCTTCTCCTGGGAAAACATAGGTAAATCTGTGATTTATGTGATTTCCCTAATTCCTTCAGAGCAACATAATTTTAGTGCCTACTTCAGTAATTGCAAGTGGCATGGCTGGTATTGCTTTCACTACATGAGGTAGTATCAAGGATATTGAAGAAAGTACAAAAAATGTAAAATATTATAAAATTGAAATGTACATAAACAGGAGCTAGCTTGAAAGATCAGGTTTCCTACAAAGCCTTCAATCTGAAAAGCAACATTGTTCAAAAAAGCATTAAGCACATGTCCCATCCCCTTCAACTCCCAGAGATTTCAGCACATGCTTAAAATTAAGGTCATGCTCAAGTGCTAGCCTTCTTTGGGACAACTGAACAAAAAGCAGAACTCTAGGGACAAAACAACTTGCATGCTAAAACCTAAACAATTCTTTTCTTCCTCCTGACCCAAACATTTCGGATAGAGAATTAAAAAGTACCAACATAACTATGGTCTTATCTACTCGGCACGTATTTCTAGAAAAGGTAATAAAATAGATCTTAATTGAATGAGTGATCAAGAAAATCTCCAAGTACGTCTAGAGATGGGGAAGGCAACTAACACTAAAAACGAGGTTGGATTTTTTCCCCCTTCCCATGTTTGCACTGGGAAAGGCTGCAAATGCAAATACACCCTGTATACAAGAAGGATGTGGGTGGCTCTTGGAGCAGCATGTGCATTCCTGCAAAAAATAAATAGAGACATGGGTAAAAACACATTATCTATTAAAAGACAGTCTTGTACTTGGCTCTAAGGAAGAATTTAAGAAGGGTCTCATTGTCAAATATACAACAGGGAGCAAATTCTTCACCATTCATGGCTGGTAAAATAATAACAGCACCCCAGAGGGCACGCCAATCTCCTACTAACTTGACTCCATGCTTCACAGACAGGACTTCTGTACATCTACACTTAATTACTGCAAATGGCCTCTGTGGAATAATTGCATATGTGAAAACATATTTTTAGATACAAAAATGTAAATGTGACTGAAAAGTAGTCTGTAAATATTTGTTTGGATTAATCTTCAAATGCAAACAGATGTGTTGCCTGGGAACATATTTTTCAACAGGACCAGAGAGTTTACAGTCTCACAACCCGCACTAAGAAGTGCTTAAGGCATGTAGGAGCCTTACTTTATAAATGCCATTCCCAAAATTTTCAGTAACTTTTGAAGATGGTACTTATGTGCTCCCAAAAACATCACTTCCCAGTTGCAGAGGTAGAATTCAGCAGCCCAAAGTACTTGGGATCACCAGTGACATCCAGGCTGCAAGACCTCAGGTTTTAACATTCAAGACTTTCCTTTCCCTCACTCAGCTACTTCAGATCATAGCGACCAGCACTTGGAAACAAGGAAAAGACAATTGGCATGTGTGAACTATCTCCAGTGGTGTCAATGGAGCCAGGGCAGCTGATTCTTCTAAGGCATCCATCTGCCCACTCGGAGCATCCCCCTGCGATCCTGACAAACAACAGAAGTGCTGTGGAGGAGGCAGTGCCCCTTTGCCAGGCACAGCATGTTACCAGTACAAGCACACTGTAGGAGCAAGGTTTCAGACACTTCAGGCATGTACTAATGAAAGAATATCACTGCCTATTTGCATAGCACATGAGCATGCTCAAAGCAGAGTGCAGCCATTTATTAATTAAACCCTAGGAGGCTTTCAGGAGATGAGGAAATGGAATCGAAAGCTGATACAACTGCTAAAGGAAACAAGGACAGTAGCATCCCAGAAATAGCTGCCTGCCTCTCCTTCCCAAATTGTATAACGCACTACAGGACTGCCTGGCTCAACAAACTATTTGATTATTAAAGGCTGATTTCTGATACCTTTCCCTATGTTCAATTGCTATTTTTACCCCTCAGAAAGAGCTTCAGGGAAGTGAAAAGTTTGAAAGCATCTCAATAAATACTTTTCACACCATGCTATCTGCCTGGTGGCCTGTACAATTCCCAAGTCGACAGGATCCACATATAAAAGCTTATCAAGAGTGCACAGCCTTGCTGGTGACCTGGTCTGAAAGGCTAAACAGCAAGTGACCGCTGTCAGTGGACTGTCACTGTCAGAGGTAGCACCCCAAGGCAGGATTAGTGGAGCAGCAGGACAGTGCTGATTCCAGCTCTTTCCCTCTAAGAAAGGGATTTCTGCCAGCCAAGTCTCTTTCACCTGCTTCCATCTGCTCAGACCTTAACTTACTTGGGCTTAAGTCTACCGATATGAAAAAAACACCACAAACAAGAAAGCAGTCCAGTTTGGCAGGGTTTTTTTAAAGTATTTCATGGAAACATTACTAGTCATGACCATAATTTAGGTATTTATTATATATTACACTGCTTTCATCTCTCTGAGCAACAAAAGATCCTTAGCTGTATGTTATGGTATCAGGCTGTAAACCAAGTCTCTCTTCCAGGTATTCTAAAATATCAATGATGGAATTTCTTTCATTAAATGTATTTTACTCAGAAATGTATTCCAGAAAATACATTTTCAAAGTGCACTTATGCTTTTAACACCAGGCAGAGCTGGCTCCATTTTTCAAAACCCCACTTACAGGACTGCTGCCAGATACGGTACATGATGAACCTGAGCAACTTAAGCCTAATGATGAATAATCTCAATTGAGAAATACCTTATGAAAGAACTTGTTTGTTCATTCTTCAGGTCTTTTTCTGTCTTCCTTGCCTGCTTACTTTCCTTGCTTTCTCTGAAAGCAACAGCTCCACTGTGTACAACTTTCAAATTTATTAAGGGTCACAGCCTATGAATCAAGAGTAGGGCAAACGCAACACGCTTTTTTATATCAGCTACACTAACTACTCCAAATATTCCAGCTCAGGATCTGCAGAGAAAGTGCTGTTAGTCCCTTTGGTACTCTCACAACACTGTACTTATACTTCTACCACACTTTCTCAATATATTTTACTGGTTTTAAGACTTAGATAATTTAATTATACTATTTTTATTAACTTTACTAGTGGAGGAATTTGTATTTTTCCTAGCTTCTTGTCTTAATGAGAATTTCAGATAACTCCAAGACCTTGCACTCAGACAGAGTAACATATCAGATTCTTAATAATGAAATCTAAACCCTTTCACCCCAACAAACCAGGTTCAACTTCACCCAAAACCCCTGTAGACCCAGAATCCAGTCTGGAAAAACACTTTAGCACATGCCTAACTTCACATATGTGAGCAGGCCTTTGACTTTTGTGGGAGAGCTCACCCATGTGAAGTTATATGCATAAGCACCAAGGTCACAGCTCAAAACTTGGCTGTGCAAAGGTCTCTCTGGGGATCAATACTGGCTGTGTGTACCAGTAAAATCGTTGGTATGTATTCTGCAGCTCTGATGGCAACACGGTCCCACACATAGGGTTAAAGGGGGAGAAAGGAGCACAAGAGACGGACTGAAACCACCTCCACCTGCAGTGCTGGTTCTGGAACCATCCTCTGCCCAGAAGGTAGAGAGGATGGCCTCTCCAAAACATACAGGACAGGGGAGAGAGAAAGCAGGGTGGGTGTGAACCTCTAATATTGCCAGGCATTTCCAAATGCTCTGCACAAGCATAGCCCAGAAGCACCACTGCTCTACCTTCCAGAAGCAGACAGGAAAGAGGGAGAACAGCTTTTGGCTTCCCATCCCTCAGTGAGTCAGCTTGCAGAGTCTGCTGGGCAGGAAGAGTGGAGAAATAAGCTGCTCTCTTCAAGGCTGCAATAAATTACCTGTCTCCTTTTGCTGGAAAGAGGATTTATACTCACCCTCTGAACTGGCGTAGAGAGATTACTAAGTATTTTCCAACACACTTCATTCTTCTTTGCTTTTGTTTGGTATGAATAGTTTGAATTGAACTATAACTGCTTCAAAAGGATGACGGTTGCAGAGGATTCTGTACATTCAGTCCTATCTGTGAGAGAAACATCTCTCCTCCTTTAATGAGCTGCTGGGCAGAGCAAAACGGGTGGAATTTTCTTTTTACAGAGGCAGAACAAAACCATCGTGTTGAGAAAAATATCTCAAAGCCTAAACAACTGGCAAAGGGCATGACAGGCGGTAGGTGCCCACTTCCATATCAAATCTCTCTGTCTGCTGAGTCACTGCTGGCAGTATCATTCATGGGATGAGCAATATAGCTGTATTTTCATCAAAGCATAACACTGTTTCTCTTGATTTCAACCAAGGAAGTTGGTTCACACATTTGTTTCCACCTAATGAACCTACATTTGCCTCATTTCCAGCTGAGACGTGGCAAGATCAGCTGCAGGGCAGAAAGTCACAGATTTTTAAGTCAGCCAGTGCTGTAACCGAGGCTGACCACCTGAATGCCACAAACCACTGAACCCTCCCCAGCTATTTCTGCATGCAGTACATTCAGTTCCACTGAAAACAATATTCCGCTCTTTATTATCTATCAGGGCTATTTTTAGGACCGTGGTGAGATATGAGCAAACTGCTTCTTTTCACCATGTGGGCTGTGACTTTCAAGCTGGTTCCAGCTCTTGTGCATACCACCAGTGCTTGGAGCAAATTCCAATGGGCTCTTGCAATACTATAGTGCAGCATCAGGAAAGTGGTATCAGGACAGAGAGTGCAGCCTCCAAGAAAGAGAAACCAGCTTGCTTCTACTGAGAGATGTTTCAGGAATGCAGCTTGAAGAAAATCATTACAATTTTCTTGGGGTGAAGAGGGAGGGGAGGGTTAAATACACATAAACGTCTCCTTTCCGAGAGCTGTGAAATGAAGCCATCCCCACCCAGCAATGGGAAGTGGGTGAGCCCAGCCTGTTTCACAGCTCTGCTTCCTTTCTTTGAGACTGTAAGGTGGGAAGTGCAACGTGCCAAGTGCCAACATGGGTGGGGAGGTAAAGAATAGGTGGATCAGCCTATTCGATGGGGAAGAGAAAGGGAGAGCAGAGGATGTTTGGGGGTGGGGAGAGAAAAGGCACATTGTTCTTTCTCCAGTTCCACGGAGCTGAGCAAGAAAGAATAACGTCTGGCACTGTATTATGTTTTTTCCACGGGAGTCTCTGCCTATGGCTCTTGGCCCAGACATCACCAACACAAGAGGAAGAGAAACAAAGCTATGAAATTGGGTGGTCCCTCAGGTTGCTGCAATCAAATGATAAGGAGGAGGATGCTGATAATGCAGTTGCATTGAAATGGCACTTCCAGAGGTTGCACAAAGGAGAGAAAGGAAAGGCAGGGGATGGGCTGAATAACTGTCTGAATAACTGCATATCCAGCCTCTGGATCTTCCAGGTGGGAAGAAGAAGCCATGGATGGATACCCCTACAGGAAAACCAAACATCCAAATGGGTCTGCAAAGGTATTCCCACTTCTTGCAAGCATCTTCCACATTTGCTGGGAAAAAAAAAAAAAAAAAAGCTATCTTTGAGACTTCAATCCCAGGACAAATGCAGTAATAGAGAGAATCACACAGGACACGCAATTCTAAGAACAAGCTTTGCACAGTCATAGAAAACACTTCATGCACTCACTGAAAAGTTGAATAAAAGGCCATTGTGAGTTGAAGCAAAATTAGCGCCTGGCCTCGTGCATGTTGCTAACACATCTCCAAGAGCTCTCTCTTACAGAGAAAGAGCAAGGTTGACACAATGCCACTGTTTTGGAGACTGTTACTTTTCAGACCCGAATAGCCAGATCATCTCCATGGTGATACCGCCTGGGAGACAAGCATGCCAAAAAATCCTTACTGAGTATTTATCAATGGCCCAACTCTATTGTTTGATATGTTGGCAAACTATGCAGCAATCAGGGGCATTGCTCAGAGCAGTAACTGGTGCCATCCACACCCAGCAAGGCTGCCGATTTAAATCTCAGGGCTTCTGCTCATTACTCTTGTTCCATTGCATGTTTGCTCATGTCATGGATGTTACCAAGGACAAAACGCTGTTACTGTTGTTGTGAACTAGCAGCTGCACACATAAAAGGCAAGGACGCATGTGCCACAATGCACCTTTCAAGTTCATTTGCTTTTAAGAGGCAAGGGTATATTTTACAGCTACCTCACTCTGTATGGTAAAAGCATACAGCAAACACCTGCACCTCTCTGCTTCATTCCCCTCTCCCCAATGTATCATATAAAAAAAGATCATATTTCTAAAACCAAAGCTGATTTACCACCACTCTATCACTCACTACCTGTATAGAGAAACTCACCCCTGCACCAAGGCATTAAAAGTTCCAAGTCAGTGCCAGTCCCTCTTGGAGAACCAGGATACAACTGCCTTGGGTTTAAGTTTCCTTCTCTGGCTCTGCGGCACATATTTCCTATTATAATCTCAAAAACAATGATTCATCAAATGAAGAAGAATTAACTAATCATAAACACTAGGCAAAGGGGTTGTATCTTCTTTCTATTTCCCCCTTTATTCACAAAAGAAAATGTCTGTGGAACCAAGTTTTAATAAACAGTAGAAGGCACCAGATGAACACATTTATATTGTACATATACAAAGTGGGTGCCAGGAGGAACACATACAACACCCTTCCTCCACTTCTTTCCTCACCCCCACATATGGTGCCCGCTAACAGGACTTTTGAGCACATTTCCTGAGTAACTACCGCCTCACTGGAAAATTTACACCCCTTCATTGTTTGGTACCCCTACCCTCAGCTATGTATATAAAGCCTGGCATATTTGCACCATGCGTCTCTGGCAGACCTTTCTTCATTTAGCGCTGAGAATCCTGGCCTTGAGTCACCCTTACTACCAGACAGATCTTACAGCTCTATATTAATCATTCCAGGGCTGATTTACCACTAGGAATAAAAAAAGTCATTCGTCTGGTTTATTCCAACAGCATTTAAAAACACATCCTAGCAACCTGGTTATTGATTTTTTTATAATGGGGCAGTGAACCTTGAACACAGGGAGAAGGGAGGGCTAGAGAATTCAGAAACGGAGAGTCCACTGATACATGCCAGAAACCGCCCAAAAAACTTCTTCCTTCCCAAAATAAAAGGATTTCATACAACATTACTGAAGTCCTATGTTGTAGGAATGTTTGGGTTTAGAAAGATCCCACAAGAAATCACCAATCGCAGCAACAAGGCAGTGTTTCCATAGCACTGCCTCAAGGTGCCCCTTCTGTCCCATCCCCACTGTCCCAATGGCCCACTACTGCAAATCTGCTTCCACGTAAATCCTCCCTGACACACAGCGAAACAAGTTTGTCCTGGTAGCAGCAGAGATTGCAGAGGATTTGCTAAGAAGCAGAGACCTGACAAGACACGGTTATTGAAGATGTTTGCAGCAACAGCCTGCCAGGACTGGACCCCAAGGCCGGCATCCTGGGAGAGTCCCTATCATGTGCAGACTTCACCTTCCTGGAGAAAGAGTGGAACTGGTTACATTTTCCCTAATTCACTTCTAAATGTAACTCCATAGCCTTCTGAACATCTAAAGACACAATATCTAACTTTAAAATGTTTATAACGCAGACTGCAAAAAAAAAAAAAAAAGAGCTGTTTATGATCTAATTCTGAAGGACTAACGAAAAGATAAAAAATAGCCAAGTTGAAGTTTTGGGGACTTCATGCACAGATGGATGGAAGACCATCTCTTTTCCGAAGTCTAATAACTCACAAATATCCCATCCAACTACCTTGAAGCTTTCAAGGGAAGTTCATGTTTTGGCACATAAGAAATTATATCTGGAAAGAAAGTGGGGTAGGGGATTTCCCCAAGGCAATGGAGGATCACAAGTGTAATTAAAAGGAAAAAAAGTGCTTTACAACCTCAACTATGGATCGCTCCCCTCCTTAATAGATGTTAACCAGCTCTAAATGCCACATTCACTGAAAAGATGAAAACTGCATTTACAGTTAACTTCCGGTGAAGTTGCCAAGCAGATGTTTATTTTTGGCTTCCACATTTACTAAAGCCAAATGCTATACTGAATTGGGATTTCACAAAGTCTAACTGCTTTTCTTCCAGGTTACGATTTTGTTGGAACCAAAATGGGGAAGAAAAAAAAAAAGACAAAAAAAAAGGAGGGGGGAAAAAAGGCAGGGAAAAAAAAAGCTGACTTCACTTTTAAGTAGGAAAAATCCTGGTAGCATCCATTTCTAACATGTCTGTTTATATCATAGTTTAAATAAGGTTAGAACTGTGCAATCATTATCGGTCAGCTTCCAAACATAGCACAGCTCCATCCAACACATGTGCAAAAGAGGAAAAGTCAGTGGAAGCAAATCCTGTGTCAGTCCATCTTCTAACTTCTGCAAATTTATGCAGACTGTTTAGCACTAATTAAATTACTGGCAAGTCAAGTCCAAGAGGAGTGAAAAAATTCACAAGCCCCAAGTTTATGGTTCTCAGTGTTACATGGGTATTACAGATTCTCCTTCTTAAAACTGGAAGATAGATTTCACATTAATTTTGAGGCTTGATCTCACAGCTACCACAGCTGCTGATGTAGTACAAAATGCTAACCTGGGGCAGCAGAGAGGAACTTTAATTCAGAGTTGTTTTTTTCATTGTGATTAAGCAGTGAACCACAGTGAAGTAATCCTCCAGAGTAGGAGTGTACATTGTTCAAGGCACTGATTTGGGGATGAAATGCAAAACCAAAGTCCTGGCTACTTCATTAGAAAAAACCCTTTATGACTTTCTTAAGAAGAGCAGTATAAAGCCCTGGTGCCTGGATCTACTTCCAGTTTGAAAATTACACAGTCTCCTGTAATTCCTCCCAATAACTTCAATTGGAAATGGGGTTATTTGCACCCTCTAAGCAACTGCAAACTATTGCAATGTGCTGCTAAATAACTGCTAAAAAATGGTAACTTCAGCAGTTACCAGAGTCCCTAAAGTGATTTTGCACATTTAAGTGAAAGGTGCTAAATCAGTGCAAGGCTGCAATTCCCATTAAACAAGGAAGAGGGTTAGACATTGTTTGAACTCTTCCTTAGAACTAGTTTTTCTCCAAGAAGCCACCTGACAGTATATTTTCATTCACTGGTACATCCTGCTTGAAGGAGATGTGGGTAAATAAACGTGACTGCTTATTCCCTCTCTTTCCACTGAAGTTTCTGTGAGTTCAGAGAAGCCTCAGAATCACTGAGAGCTTTGCACACCTTTACAATGCCTCCTCTGCCACAAATATGAAGTCAGCTGGCACTATGTGGATCTTCTAATTTTGCTCTCCTGGTCCTGTAGTCCTCCAAACAAAAAAGGAAGTGCTACTACAACATGAGAATTACAATAGCACAAGGAAAACTTGGGAAGAGTCATCTTTCTTTTGAAGAAACGTCCATACCTTTCGGGCACCACAATGCTCATTAAAACTCAACATTATACTGCTTAAGCACCACAAATTCTTAATTAACCCTGTGGAATTTTGAAATGTGGAGAGATTTTAAACTCGAGTTTACAAAGTTTAGGCTTTTGGATTAACATTGATGAGCAGGGATTCATTGCACAAGGATGCTGGGCCACAGAGATTGTATCACAGAAGTTATACAGATGTGTTTGAACAGCACAGTTGGAACAGTTAACAGCATAGACCTATCAGAAGCACCTATATCTAGCATATTTTCCAAACTGATTTAAGGTGGATCAAAATATAAACGCCGCTTTCTGGTAGAAAACTAGTGAACCATAAACCCACATCCTATCTGGAAAAATACTTGGCAAACAAGAAGACTGGCAATCGTGTATCAAAGCCTCACCCAGGTTATTTCACTCCAGGGCTTTCAGATCACTTTGCAATATTAAACTTGTTTTTGCAAAAGCATTGCTTTAGTATTACATTGTTCCGCCTGGACATTACCTATTTAATGGTTCCTTTTTGGAATGGACCGTCCTAGAATTTATGACAGATTGTGGTGGAATTGCTACAGAGGGAGGAAAGGAGTTTGCTAACATTTCTTCTCCATCTGCCTCTGATATCCGAGAAATATTTATACCCCTGAAGGTAGAGGAACCTCCTGTTGCTCCCTTCTATTTATTGAAAGTAAATTACCAGGGCCACCCTAATATCTCAGTGGAGAGAGTAACACAGGAACAGGAACGTTCTTGCTCCCTGCAGCTAGCTGGGCTTGGAATAGATGTGAGAGGGTGAGGAATGAATTATGCTTTCCTACAATTAAGTGGCTGGCGATCAAGCAGTTCTGCAGCCTTAAACACATAATTCAAACTTTCCCTGCTAGATGGGGAGCTCACAACTGCAGGCAGTTGTTCTAAGCAGTTACAGGGAGGGTTAATTTTGGAGGGGAGAAACAGCAAAGCAATCTCTTTTTCTAGATGGAAAGCTTTTGGCTAAGAACTTGCCCAGACCCTGTGATCTCCAGGACTGTTGCCCCCTTCTTCAACACGCACAAACACCTTTTTTGGCACATGTTTTGGCTGGAGTCAGCTGAACAAGAGAGCGTTAGCACTCAGATTTCTGGGATCCCCTTGCCAAAAGCTAAGCTGTTAGGTAGTGCAACAGCAGCAGCACAGGCTTCCCACTTCACCCTGCCAGTGACCTTCGCACAGACTTGGACATACCCCCTTCCTCAGAGTGAGCAGCAATTCCCTCTCACACTGCTCGATCCAGAAATTCATCTCAGCAAATACCACAAATCATGTCAGACCGAGCAGGACTATTAAACCAGTGCTGCGCAATGTGAATCGGTGTCCACAAGGGACTGGAGCAAAAGACTGCCTAACCCACTTTGTTTAACTTTTTACTTAAACAATCCTGAAAGGGGAAGCTGCATTGCTACTCTGGAAATCACAATTTGAATCTCGTTTGAACCACGCATTCCTCAGCTAAACTGCACAAATAATTGAAGAACCAACTCCCAAACAAGACATTTTTTAACATTTCCTACATTTCCTGGAAATATATTCCCTCCGATGCTGTGAAGTAAAAGCAAGCTTATTAATATAACCAGGTTAAAGTTCTTCCAGTAGCCCTAATAAACTGTAATGTCAGGCTAATTATATGCATTTCACCAGTTCTGCATTTTCACATTCTTCAAAGCAACTGCATGCAACACCACTGGAACATCAATCATTCCCATCTCAACCCCACAACACATTTGCACACACTGCATTGCCCGTGGCAGGAATCAATAGTGCTTCGTTGAAAATAGAGCAAGCTTTGTTTCCCCTTAACAGTAATGGCTTCCTCAAGTTTGCTTTAATAAGCATGCCACAGCTCAGAGGTGCCAACATTTACTGGGCTGTTTAAACACTGTTTAGAGTTTTGCTGGGCAGATAAGAAGAATAACTTGGGTGTACAGTAAAACAAAGACATAGCTGTCTGTGCCAAACATTCAGTTCATGGCAATACTTCATAGGAATTATTCCCCATAACAACCGAACTGTCATATCCTACAACTACATCCCAGGCAACCTCCCAGCTGAGCTCACTACGGCTGCTGTCTGATGTGCTCTACATACAAACACCCAGAACTACCCAGATGTTCTCTGTGTAAAACATTTGGTTTGAAACACGCAGCGCTTCTTTCCAAAAAGCCATTACATTTGTTTAACGCACTCACACAGTTCAACTAAAATATCCTGGAGCAGACATTTGACTGCAACTGTACTCTACAAGCCCCATCTGCAAAAAGAAAAAAAAGAAAGAAAAAGTAAATGAGAATGCTTTACATGATTTATGCTGTCTTTATGATCAGCCAGTTCATAAAATACAAGCTCTGCTCTACAGACAATAACACAAATCGCTTTCAAGTGTATTGTTTAGTCCTTGCCTGTGTTAAACAAATATTTCAACTGAAACAAAGGGCCGATCTCTACTCTTTGTTTTACGACGGTGTTAATGTAACTGAGAGCAACGTTTTACCCACAGACATCACAGGGGATGCGATTTTTTTTGTTGTTTTATGCTTGGAGTGAGTGAGTAATGACATCCAATAATGATAACCAGTTACATTCATGGCTGCAGAGTTTTCCTTTCATCCAAGAAAGGCTGGAAGGAGGTTGAAGTACAGCATGAAACTCTTCCCCCCATTGAATTCCTTGCAAGCAATGCACAACCCACAACGAGGTATTTCACAGGTCCCATTAGACCACGTTTTCATCATGAAATGCCAGACAGGATGGGAGAATACATTTGTTTTATCGAAACACAGAGACAGGTAGAAAATTCTCAAGCTGTACACTGAAAAAAGGCCCCGTTGCTGAAAAAGATGGCCAGTCCCTGGCCTGGATGTAAATGCACTGCACAATCTAGCTGAAGGTCCTTATTCCTCCCAGATTGTGAAGACACAATAGTGACCAAGCAGTGATCAACAGTGGTACACAGTAGTGACCAGGCTCCAACAGCAGTTGGCTAGCTACACAAAGTCAGCACCGTCCCTTCAAGGTGTGACTACAGCCATGAAAAAGGACACTCACATCACAAGCGACCTTCCTGAGATGGTTACACCTATAGAAGGAACAACTTGCCTCAGCGCAGCGATGGAGCTGTGGTTGACCCTGTCTCTTTCTCCCCACAGCTACAGACTTTCCAGATGAACCTCAGGAAAACCACTCACCCCCAGGGCATCTGAAGCACACCTAGCTCCTACAGGAGAGGGAGCTTAACACACAGACCACCATTTCACTATTTCACCTCATTTGGGCAGAATAAAGGGGACAATCCAAACCATTCTATGACACAGGGCCTGAAGGATGCTATGCCTCATGTATAGGCCTGGTTAAAAATGAGTCTTCCCAGGAGAGCAGCGTGTGGAAGCCTCTCAGTTGTATCCCTGCACAGGGCAGTTAAGCCTGTATTTCCTCCAGCAGGTATCTTACAGGCATTTTTGTCTTGCACTGGAGCACAGCTACATCATGCTCCAGGCCACATAGCTTTAGAGCATGCACCATACAGGAAGGATGCGCTCTCCCCTCTTTTCTCAAAGGCGTTTTTTCAACCCCCATGCCAACACAATCCACAGCATGACCCTGCCAAAACCACTGTGCCAGGCACCCTCAGGCATCCCTGGCCACCTGAGGGACTGGCTGGCCTTCTCTCCTCCTTCCTGAGCCGAACTCCACTGAGGAAGCTTTGAGATTTGATTTGAGCAGACTGCTATGGCAAAAATACACAAATAAATGACAGCTCCAAATACATGCCTCAAAAGCTGGTTTTTTTTTAACAAATGCTTTGTCATCTTCCCCTGTCAGACTTACGCATAAAAGATTTCACATTTCTGCATCAATGACAAAAATGACAATGACAAAAAACGGCAAAAAATGTAACAAAACACCATTAAACAAAGGAACATTTGTCTAGTTACCACATGGCTCAAACAGGTATTTTTATCCAACCCCTTTGTGATCAAAAAATATTCACACTCCATTTTAAAATAATACCTGTGGCTCAAAGGGAAACATCATTCACCATCAGGTGTTTCACGGAGATTAGAAATAATAGCAGAGATGAAATGCCTTTTTGTGCATGGGAAACATGATATGGAGGCTTTGAGCGCTCCATCAGCAACAGGACCCGAATCGTTCCGATTTACCCATCAATGGCTAAATTTAGTCTCCAAACTTGGCATGGTATCTTTTCACAGGAACAATTCATTTCCTCTTTTTCTTTTCTTTTATTTAAGCCTAATATCCCTAAACCGGTGTCTTTATTCCAAGGCAGCGGTGCTCAAGCCCAAATACGCTGACTCAGCTCCTTGGCACAGTAAGACCTTTGGATAATTTCAAGTCCCCCAAGCTGCCAGACCTCAGAACAAAGACACTTGGCTCCTCCACTGCTTAAGTCGTCCCACATGCTGGCCGCTGGGCCATGGTAGCCACGGGGCTCTGGGATTACCACAGGCCCACATCTCCCGGGAAGGCAAGGCAACAGGGACACAATGGCCAATCATGCAGCACTTTGTCACGGAGGCAGACAGCCTCACGCAAGGCACAGGAGACCCTCCCCTGCACCAGGCTGGCATCCCATGGAAACCAACCACAAAGGGCTTCAGGTGCCATGTCAGAGGCGTGGCTGAGGTGAGCTGAGGAACCCTGACACGAGGAGAAGGGAAGGCCAAGGAGGAACCAGAAATTTAGTTACATTAGTCACACGTTAACCTAAGCAACCTCAACTGTCTTATTAACACTTACAAACCACAAGACCTGAATTTATTGTGATTCTACATTCACCTACAACTGGCCAGGACAGTTTCAAACATGCCAGCCATTGCCCGTCCCTTTTCCCATAGCTGCTGGGTGGCTGGGTTGTTTGGTTTGTTTTTTTGTTTTTTTTTTTTTTTAATGAAAGGAACCACCCATTAAAGTATTTTATTTTCCTCCATGGGTGAGAGCAGAGCCTGAAAAGTTACACCTGAGCAGGACCCAGGCCTTGCCTCCCACCATGGGCCAGTGGCAGCTTTAAGGACTGATGCCTCTTAAACCACTAGAGCTAGGAGCAAAGCCCGTCCGTCTTTGGAGCATTAAGGAGCACTAAGCATTTTCTCCATGCAGTAGTTTAACAGACTGAATTGAGGGTTGGTCCACGGCCTTTAGTTCAAAATAGAAAAAATACTGAACTCAAATGAATGTACTAAGATGGTACAAGAGCAAGGGATGGCTATAACCTTGCCCCCTGCCTCTTTCCCCCTTTGCAACACACAGCAAAGATTACAGGAGGGTTCTCCACATCTATTGAACATCTGGCATTTTTGGTGTGGGTCCAGGATGTTTGATGGGTATGGCCAGACATGAAGTTATCGCACCCAGCCCTGTAGTGTTCAAAGGTCTAGGATCCCCTAATTTATACAACATACTCTGTTGCCTGCGAAGACACGGTGATACATATATTCTGCTTAAAAGCAGATACTTCTCAAATCATAACTTGCAGATGCTCGAAGTCTTTCATGTGGGTAAGACAAATGAGAGCCATAGAGACTGATTTTGTAGCCAGGGAGTACAGGAAGCAACAGCAGGAGAACACTATTGAAAGCCTGGATACACTTATGGCTTTAATGAATTGGTCATCAAATATAACAACGCACATATGCGGTTTTTACCTTGCTTTGTAGTTTGCTCCCCACCCCACCCCCCCCCCCCGCTATCTAGCAAAGTGGAAATTATTTTGAGTTTAGTTTATTAAATGGACACACATGGTACTCACATCTGCTGGAAGATATCTGAGGGAAAAACACTGACAAATATAATTTGCATATTCAGCCAGAGACCTTTTCATCTGAGACATTTCCTCTGACATGCCAACTATCCCAAGTACATCAGCATATCAGGCTAATGAACAAGAGTTATTCTACAAAGTGTCCGGCACATGCCTGAGCAATTTAGGGACAAATCCTGACTTACATAGGAAGCAAGAAGAGACAAGTTCAACAACCTCTGTGGGTCAGATTCCCACACCAACATGCCCATCACTAGCATGCAAACCATCAAAACTGCATGCCAGAGGCAGGAACTGGCAGCAGCCTTCATCCCTCCTCACAGTCATCTTGCACAACAGTGTCCTGCTGAGAGGAACATGGTACAGTAAGAGAAGACGCTTTGGCACCAGCATCCTGCTTCACATAGATATAAGGTACATAAGCGTGGTACAGGAGGAAGAGACTCAAGACAGGTAGATGCCCACATCAAAGCAAAGGTAAGCCAATTTCTGAATCCCTGGAATACAAGGCTTGGAAACATGTCCCATATGTTCTGCATTTGGATTACCATGGCCATACACACATTGACCTGCTGATGTTCAAGGCTTATATACCTGGAACTGGTTTCACATTCAGCATCCTTGGCACTGTCATGGCCACCACATTCTTCCTCCCAGTTCCTCACTCCAGCAAAGACTTTCTAGTTATTTATTTACCAGACAAAACACAGACTAACTACGATTACAGTTCTGTAAAGAATAAACAATTGCTCACAAGAACTGCACATTCCACACGGTTTTATTCAACATGTATGACCCCGAACTACAATATATACAATAATTGTCTCCACATGGCAAATCCACATTGCGGTTCTTAAAAAAATAATAATAATTTTTAGAACACATGCCACCAAAAAATGCAGTATATTTTAGCCATATCTAATGAAAGACTTTGTACAAGCAATTTCCATTCTATTGTGTTCTCTAGCAGATGGTCTGTGAAACCATTTGTAATAACGCTTAGGCATTTTATAGTGTTTTTAGCTGAAGGCTGCATTATAAACATTGGCTCAAATTCTGTTGTGCATTTCCCATTTAGACAGATCACACTCAGTACGCAGCAGGCCAAAATGTGTCACATTAATTAGTCTAACTTCCCTATATTAAGTAGTATCTCTTCAGAAAGGGATATACTGAGGTACGGGGAAGTTAACTGATCTGCCCAAAACTGTTCAATCCAAGGAAGGGAAAAGGGAAGGGGAGAAAGAAGCAACAGTCTCTTGGAAACTTTTCATTCTTCACCTGTAAGAAAGCCCAACATCACTGAAGACATGATGTCCCCTCAAAGCTCAGAAAGAACACGCTGTTCTTTAATTTGGTAAAAGATTTGACATGACAAGCTAACATATTCAGATGACCCCTAACTGGCTAGTCATTAATTCAGACTTTCATACCACTGAACTATACTCCCCTGAAAAAAAGCTGCTTTGCCAACAAGAGTTCCCAGTGCAGAAAACAAGTATTTTGTACTAGTGCCTTCCCCTTAATGATCTGCATGCTGAAATCAGTTATTTTTGCCTGCAACCTTTTACGTTTAGGCCTTTTTTGTCATTCCAACTATACAAGTGTTTATGTGAAGACTGTAGTAGTACAAGCCTTCTGTTAAGTAGTACTTACAAACAGGTAGTAACTCCTCCTATAATAAGCCCACAATATTCACTGTGAATTACATTAGATGAAATCCAGTGGTATTTTTCTTTCCCCTTTTGAAACCAAAGTCTCAGAACTCATCCAAAAATTAATGGTGGTACAAATAACAAATTAACAGCAAAACTGTTTTCAGGCCCACATTATCTTTGCAACTCCTATTCATTCTGTAACTAGAATTTGCATGCATGCTTTGGTACAGTTTTTACAAAGGATGACCTGAGTTCCACTAACATGCCTTGAGCACCATGAAAACATTGTCCAGATTTAGTCATATTATGAGCTCCCTAAAGAACTCAGTATGCACATCTTAAGTAATTAAGTTTTTGGCAATATTTTTTGTAAGAATTTCTCTTCCACTGAGGAACCTCTGGCCTCACGTAAGTGTGCTGTGGCAGAAGACATGTATGCAGCATCTCACCACAGGCTGCACAGGTTCTGCTGGCAGCTACCAGCTCAGAAGTAGGCAGCAAGGCAGCACTCTCTGTGCGGGTCACAGCGCTGGCATGCAGAACAAAGCAAGAGGCAGCAGCACAACTGGAGTACAAAGGGGCTGGGAACAGAGACCAAAGCTGAATGTCACAGAGGGACAAAGACCCACGGTAAAGAGAGCGCCCAGGAGGCAGCAGAGACCAAACTCTGTAGGAGGAGGCTGTCACCCTTAGGACCCTGATGTTATACACTCTGCACGCCTGGAAAAATCAGGTATTAGATTGTGCACTCAAAACTAGCTGATACTTTTGATGATTTTGGCTTCAATCAGCAAGTTTTTCTTTCCCATATATAAGACGGGGTAGTGATACAAGCCACTGTTACTATTATTCAAGTGTATTATCATAGCTGTGGAAGCCACATTCACAAATCGGGATCCTGCTGTGCAAAGTACTGTACATCACAGCAGTGTTGTGTAGATACTTTCACTGGTGTCTGTAACAAAGGAAGATATCTTAGTAAGAACAAAAAAGAATCTCAAAAAATCCCAACCAGTTCTGCATCAGATTTGGATATTTATACTGGAGAAGATGCACACTGAGTGATCAAGACAAAAAATCAGTATTAACTAGTGACCCAGCTGTTAACTGAAGCAGAAGTTCTCAGGAAAAAACTGAAATATAACATGGCATTAGCGATATGGGAATTCACATGCGTAAGAGGGAAAAGAGGGATGCCAGCAAAAGTAGACAAGAGAACTGGGACAAATGTCCCACCTGGCTTTCACTGTACTCAGTGACCCATGAGCATGGTTTTCTCTTGTTATTTGGAACCCCTGAAAACCACACCGCAAACAAACAAACGGTTGTGTGGCCAACAAGGCCTTAATTACTGACATGAGCTGTCATTGTTGGTATTCATGTTTTGGTTTTGTCATGATATGGAGAAATTCAATCAACAAAAGGTCCTCCTTTCACGCAATCTCTTGTTGTTGTTTCAGGGTTTCCAAAAACCCTGTGCAAGTCTCCAAAAGGATCATGAAGCAGAGCTGCCATAAAGCAAAGATTTTCACTGGACTTGTAAATAAAATATTTCTGTTGTCCAGAAGTTTGGTGGGTCTTTTTTTTTTTTTGTCCCCCAAAGATTTTAATTCAGAAACTAATTTAATTTGGCAACATCCTTCGACCTGCTCTTCTATGCAGAAGAGATAAAGAACACACACCACCACACAGAACACGCCTGCACTGATATGCACCGCATGCCTGTTTTTCATGTTGGGCTGCAGCTTGTCATCAATTCCCAAATAATTAACTTTCTGGAGGAACAGCTGGAGGAGAATAGTGCTTCCTCCACCTGCTGGTGAGGAGGAAGAAAAGATGTCCTGGCGCTCAGGCACAGAGTAGGTGAAGGCTGAGGGGAGACCCTGAAGCTATTCCCCATCTCCTCTGAAGTGCAGCCTAAGGAGAGAAAGGGAGAAAAGCTCCTGGCTTTTGCAAACGGCAAAATGTCTCCTAAGAACAGAGGGTAATCAAAAGAAAATGCAGATAATACAGGGTGCTTCGTGAGAGGTTGTAAGAAACCAGCAAGGTTAGCAGGCTCTAGGTCCACAGTGGCAGGGAGAGCATACAACTCCCAGCAAAGCACCTCACAGGAGGGCACCTACAGGGAGCTGTAACAGCCAGGGTATGGAACTGCTGGGTTAAACTCTGCTGGGAGTGCTTCAGGTTCATCTGGTGTCTAACAGAGTTTAACGGGTGTCTTCCATGTTTTAAAGAGCTACATGTTCCTCTACTAACATTAATTTAATACTAATGCATTGTTGCATCCAGGCATTGCTTTCTGTATAATGTCAGGAAAAGACAGATAGCAAGACTGAAAACGCCTATCTGTATTTTAAAGTTGCATTATAAGGAGTATTTACCCCAGGGGAATCATTTACTTGAAGAATCCAGCAGCACCTACCAGCTTCATGTATCATGGATGGGATCAGCCAGAGGTGGTCAATACACAGCTTATCTAAGGCTGACATAAGTGTAACTGAGGATTTCCTGGCTAACAGTGAATACATAACACAAAAAGCTCAGTTCTTTGGTTTAACATGTGCAAGATGACAAGTGGAGAAAACACCCACAGAAATGTCAGCATGAGCGTTACTTCACAGGCTTGCGATATCATCTCTTCATCCTTACACTTACTAACAGGTGCCTCAATTTAAAATACTGTAAGCTACACAGTGTATACTGAGCCAGCATTAATGAAGGAAATGTTGCTGGCAATATTATGTACCTCATTCGTCATGTAGTGGGGCCATATTTTAACTGCTTCATGCAGCATGCAACACTGTCTGCAGTCACTGTGGTAACTAATACACAAATTCACATAAGTTGTTTCCAATAACAAACTAAATGTATCACACAATCTACCTCAGAGCTTTATGGCAGGAAGCTTTATGATCACTTTCCACTGAATTAAGAGGAAAGACAAAGAAACTATGACTATTTGAATAAACATGCAACCTGTTAATAAGTGCCAAAGACTACTTTCATTCAAGTCAAAATAAATCCTGCTATTGATTTCCAGTGGCACATGACTAATGCGCATGTATACCTTGGATCAAACTGTCTTCTCACCTTGGTTTTACTTCATTAACGCACATCTGCTAATTTCCATTTCACTCCTGAGCTCTCAATTTATACAGATGACAACAAATCTGAAGTTTGTGCCTGGCTAATCATAGATGTCTTCAGGAAATGCCATACAGCTAAAGAGATTGTTGACAGACAAGAGAAGCAGAAAGGCCAAATAGAAGAACTGCTTGGACAAGGCTTATAACTGGGAACACAATGCCACTGCCAAGGTCCAGCTCTGCAATCTGTTACCATGCAGCTTGAAATACTTGCTTACCACTGAGTAAAGAAAAAAAAGTATTAGCTAAACCAGTAGCAGAATAGGAAGCAAATGGACTGGACTAGAGTGACCTTGGGACTCTCTCTTGCTACCTAGCTGCCAGTTGCGGAGATGATTTGCATTGGATGTGGCACAAGAGAGGGTGCCAGATGAATCGCTCACTCTGTGCATCCCCTGCTGGGCATCCAGTCCAACCGGCCCACCAACACTGCAGATGCTGCCCACTAACAAGAACTGAGGAGAGGAGAGAGGAGAGAAAGGTGGTGGTGAGGGGGAACTGAAGGAAAACTCTGCCCCTTTCTGATCATTCATCCTGTCAGTGCTCTCACGTCACCCACAAAAAGCGATCAGTGCTCTCCGCCAACAGCCAGACAGGGGAACTGTCAGAAAACAAGAAGCATTTTCCATTCACTTTGGTCTGGCTGGATTCCTAACAACTAGTTTTTACTCCATAAGCAGATAAAATGTGAGTATTTAACATACACTCACAGATGTTAAAGTTCAAACACACATGTTGCATCAGAACTCACCCGCAGACTAGTTAATAATTATAAAGTGCCACACGCCAAGCCTTGCATTACTCCAGTATAAAGCTCACACCCCGGTAAGGATTTGTTTAGCTTCTACATGCCAGCTGATAGAATGTAACATTTTTACAGTATTCTGATTTTCACCCTCTCCATTTCGAGATGGCATTAGCCATACAAATTCACTTCAGGCTGTATCATCTAAGTACTCCTAGCTGTGTAGCTGAAGCACTTGACAGCAAAATACAGAAAGACCTGGTGTGCTGTTAACTTGGAGGAGAAACACATCAATGCCACATCCTTTCCTCCTGTGAGGGCCCTTCCCAAATCTGCATATCTACAATAGTCACCTCTGCTTTAATTTATCAAGTCTTTTGAAAAAAAGGGGTTTTCAATGTATTTGCTTTTTTACTACATTTGGTAGTGCAACTCAAAACTAATGTACTTACAAAATAGTAGCTAGCATAAAACCTAGCCCTGGAGCTTTTGTTAGCCTGGAATTGTAAAACAGCCAAGACAGCAAACTTTAAAAATCATGGACTTGGAGTGAGCATGTGCAGAGATGTCCATCTCTGGTTTCTCTTTAGCCAGCCTCCAAATGAGCTAATAAACTGAAAGCATACATGATATGACTCTACAACTTGGCTGAAACACACATTTTCACTGTAGACACAAAGATATTTAGTTCCAAAGTAAAACATCCCTTACTGGCATCTGCAACTTCATTTTCTGTTTTACAGCTGCTTCTGCCTCTGGGTGTGTGTTGAGCTTCCAGGCAACAGAAAGGGAAAGATACATGAGGCAAAATCTATACCATCACTGGGGAAATGCCTCGCTTTTAAATGAAGTCTAGTAAAAACTCAATTAATCTTTTTCAAACGAGAAGCAGCACTAAGACCTCTTTAGAAAACCATCTATTTCTCTGGGCGATCTTTAAAGCAATGCCTGCCTCTCATTCGCTTACCCTCTGTGAACAGTTACGTATTTCAGGGAAGGAAAAATGACAATAAGCCTAACGTGTATATTTCTTCAGTTGCATTTCTGCACCCTGTTGGAGAACTGTACCAATGAGGAAATCCTGAAGCTGAGTTACTGCTTGGATCACCTCCGGGCTGCTTGAAGTCTCCAGCCAGCCGGCACCGCTGAGCGGCGAAACAGATCATAAAGATCAATGGAGCTGGGTTGCAGTCCCCGCAATTTTTTTAGGTGTCAGCACAGTTCAGGTCACAAGAGTATGACTGAATCATGGTATTTTTAATGGGAGAACCAATGTCTTCCCTTCTGACGGCACTTTGGTTAGCTGGGGGATGTGACAGGTTCCACTAAACCAGCGGGGAAAGATAACTTGGTCACAGTGGTCCCACATGCAAAAACAGAACAAAAACAATAAGCCACCCTATTTTTCCAACAATAACACATCCTTTTTAAACATACTGATGAGTTACTACAACACTACATCACTCCCCTCCCCCCCCCAAAGAAAACCCACTAAGTTTCTCTATATGATCTGGACTCCAAACAAAGCCCTTGCTGGACCCACGCAGCTGTGGACACGGGTGGGATGCTCCGATGCCCCTGAGGTCCCGCGGCTACCGCCTCACCGAGACACACACAGGGACGGGCTCCCGAGGGACTGCACCCAGTCCGCTCCATTCTGAAGTACGTGTCGGAAAGAAACATTATATACACGCATACATATTATATATAAGAAAAAGGTAAAGAGGAGCCCCTCCGCCTGCCTTACCACTCTGCCAGAAAACCTCTCGATGGCCCGCTTGACTTTGCCATAGGTGCCTTTGCCCAAGGTCTCCTGCAGCTCGTAGCGATGCTTCAGGTTGTGCTTGTGGTGATGCCGCTTCACCCCTTGCTGCTTCCTCGCCGCCGTTACCTCCGGAGACGGAGCCTCCCTAAGCGGCTCCTCCATGGCCGCTGCTGCCGCCGCTACCTCACCGCCGCCGGCCGGCCCGGAGCCGCAGGAGGAGCAGCGGGGCTGCGCGGGGCTGGTGCAGCTGCCGCAGGCTGACGCCTCGGCGCCCTCCATGCCCGGCGGCGGCGGGCGCGGGGTGTGAGCGCCCCGCCGGCCTCAAAGCTTCTGCCTCAGCCCCGCGCCCGCGCCGGCACCATGGGGCGCGGCGGGGCGGGGCGCGGAGGCAGCGGCGCCCCGCACTCTCCTCCCCTTCCCCGCCGCCCGCCCCGGCGGCGGCAGAGTCTGGGGGCGGACCCTCCGCTCCGCCCCGCCTTGGCTGGGCCGCCCCCAGCACCGCGGCCCGGGCGGGGCAGGCTGGACCGGCGGGGGCGCTGCCCGGCGAGGGACTTCTTTGTGCTCTGAGGGCTGGGGGTTCCACGGGCACTCTCCCGGCCCGCTGGAAAGCGGCTCCTCAACGGGGCTGACGCCCGGCGTGGCAGGGACGGAAGGGCAGCCTGCCCCCAGCCCGGGCTTGCTCCGCGGCTGAGCCCCCCGGCCTCTGAAGGCCGGCCTGGTCCCTGCGGTTGCACCTGCAGAGCCTGGGTGTGAGTGTGGGTATGGGGCTAGAGAGCAGGGGACTTCACCGCATTTGGGTGTGGGAGGTTTTTCCAGAAAACGCCTAATTTTCCCCATTTGCCAAACAGGCGAGGGTTTCCTGTAGGGTTTCCATGGAATTGGAACTGGTGGAAAAACATGGGCACACCCGGCTGCTGCTGATCCTTGGCATGGGCTGGTGTGGTTTGCTTCCTCCAGGAGGTTTTAGCTGTAAGGAACCTGCCTGGGTACAAGTCCTGCAGTGGTTGCTATGCAAATCTAGAGCGGAGGGACCCCATTACCATTACCTCAGGAGTGCCAAGACCATCACTAAATGATGTAACTGAGGACCTCATCTACACTTGCACAGGATGGAATCATTTTGGCATGCTCCAGTGTGGCTAGTTTGCTCGACCAATGCAAAGACCTTCATGTGTGATTCCTGGCTTGGTGTGTCCTCCCCACTGAGTGATTGTGAGCTCTGCAAGGATAACCCACAGAGTTTTTGGAATCCTGGGTTCAGCTTCATGGTCACAGTGATATCAAGGCACAGAGTAACTCCCTCCACCTTGCTGCTGGAGTGTTAACACAGAAGTTAGTCCATATGCTCAGCTGATTTGACTGGCTGGCTCCTGCAAAGGCTCAGGTTTGTCAGAGCTGGCTAACTGGGGAGCATGAAGGTGATGGGGTGATAGCCAGGTGTGTCATTTGGTTCCTTCAGGTCGCCAGGCTGGACTTTCTCAAGGTTTCTTCCCAATAGTGAACATACTGCTCTGAGGGTGCAGCCTTAGCCCCTCTGACTTGATGAACTTGAAAACTCTCTGTAGTTACCACCTCCACAGCTTCATTTTAGGATCAGCAGAAGTGCTTCACTGGCTCAAGGCAAGTCTGCCTAGTGCAGTTCCCGGCAGGAGCCAGCACCACATGGCACAGGTTGAGGATGACAGAAAGAATGCTGCAGTGATCAGAAGTAAAACCTCCTGTGATGAGTTCTTGATCTTTGGGACCCTGATATTGGCTTAAGCCCTGGAGCATGGAATTCCACATCTCTTTCATGGAGTGCACCACAGACTGGCTATTCCAAAGCGGAAAGGGTAAGGGAAGCTCCACTGTATTACTATAAAAAAGAAAGAGCACCGTGTCCTCCTGTAGGCCCTTCCTTCATTTTAACTGTGGAAAGGACAACAGTTCTGTAGCCACCTCTGGGTAAGAAATAAGACTACATAGTACATTCTACATGTTCTTCTTGTTTTATGTTCTGAAGCACTATTGCATTCCCACCATCTAACACAGAATAAAACAATGCCTGGTCGTGCAGGAGAGGGAGATCTGCTACTGCACTGGCTGCCTTCCGTGTCCTCAGTTTGAAACCCACTTGCATAGCTCTTCTCAAACTGGGGCAATGCCCCAAAAGACATCCACATGAAGGAACGAAGGGCAGACCTGCTGGAGGCAGGGATTGGTACAGGGATGGAACGGGGATGCAGCAGCACCAAGAGGCAGAAGGGAGCTAGGAGAAGGGCTGGTAACACGGAGAACAGGAGAGGTGCCCTTGACTACTGGGAGAAGTGAAAAATTGTCCTGGCATGTGTTCACCACAGTGCAACTTCACTTAAATAGATTAAATCAGTCTCAGTGTTGCTGAGTGCCAAGAGTACAGCACTCTGTCAGGATGACAGTAACAACTGCCCGGTGGTTTTGCACGTCCAGAGCAATCCCTAGTCCCACCAAGATGAGAGTAGCCTGGGGTCCTGCTCTGATCTGCACCGGCTGCCTGCACGCTGGACTGTGTGAGCAGCACAGAAAGGGCTTGGTCCCCCCAGAGGCAGCAGGGAAGAGTGTCCAGCTACGGCTGTCTGGAAGTTGCCTTCAGGCTGGAACTCAGTATAGCCTACATCCAGGTCCTTTATGCCACTGGAATAGCCGAAAAGCATGAATGCTAATGATGAAAATAGGTTTCGTTATGTTATACTCCTGAGCGTTGTTAATGTTTGTTAAAGTATTCTCTTCTAGCTGCATGGAAGGAGACAAGACAGTTCAATAAGGAAATATGTCATAAATCATTGCTATATATTGTGTTTGGAGAGATATAAGGCATAATAAAACACCAAAAGCTCCAAAATGAAAAATGCCAGTTTTGCAATTGAAAATTAGCACAGGTACTATGGAGCATTACAAATACTATTTCTTTTTAAAGTTCCGTGCTCCTAAATGTGCAGCCAGAGGGCATTAAGCAAATTAAATATGTAAATTAAAACTGGACACAAGAAACTTTCTGTGCTCGTTTGTAATAGCAATGGGAATTAAAAATAATGATAAATATAACAGTGCACATATGATTGAGTTTGTTGCCGACACACAGAGATATTTCCTTTTAATTTTTAGCATATTTGCAGTCAGTATAATACTTGTCAGCACAGGAATAAAAATCTCTAGAGCAAATAGTACACCAGTGTTCTTCACAACAAGTATGAGAAGACTAAGTAAAAATCGCAGAAGGAAGATGATGTTAGGATGGAAATAGGAAATCTTAAATAATTACTTTAGTAGGCAATTTGCATTGTCCTAGCTGTTCCAGTCACAGTAAAACATACAGCGTTTCATCCTTTCTGAAATAAACATTTGGTGAGAATTTCAGCTCTCTGAGCTTGTAGACATCACTAGGGAATTCTTCATTTCTGACAGTATTATTTTACGTAAATGCTTTTCCATATTCACAAAAAGGAATTATCTTCCCATTGAAACCACCAGACACCTGCTAGATAGCTTCAAAGGAAATAGGATTAGGCTCTAATTTGCAAAATGGCATTGGGGGATATGTTGTACCAAATCTGAGCTATACAGATAATCACAATAACAATAAAGCCACTGATTTCAGCAGGCTTACCTTCTTGAAGTCAGTATTAGTTGGAAAACAATCTATAAAGATTGCAACGTTAGGATTATAAATTCATCCCCAAATTCTGTACAGTTATATTGCAGTGTAATGTGGTGAGGTAGTATAATTTATACACAGACTCTTCAGTGTTTGTGAAGTGTTCAACATGTTGTTACCGCCCCTTGCTGGCTTCCAGGGGGTTGTTGGAGAACCAGAACACACCTTCTTTGACCATAATGTAGAGGACAGAGGAGAAATGAGTACTAAAGGGATTCCTGGATGTAAGCATCTGTATTCTCTGATATTAATGTCCTGCTCTTTTAAGTTTCAGTCCTCTCTGCTGAACTCTGGCCTGTATGTGGAGAAACATGGAACCATAGACTTAATTAAGTTGCTTTGCTCATGCTTGATGATCAAGCTAAGCATAGGTGTACACATTTGCTGGGCCAAGCTGAAGTGCTCAGCATTGTCCAGTCTGTAAATCTGAAGATGATGTAACTGCAAATATTTGGAAGGTGCTGGCAGGCAAAACCAGAGGCCATTCTCTCAATTGAACTTTCTCCTCTGTATAAGCACCTGCTGAGAGAGAACTTTTTGTTCGGCTGAAGTGAGAGCATGTTAATGTGTTCCACTCAATGATAGGGATTATCCTTTAGAAAGAGGCAGCTGGCAGAGGCTTGCTTTCCTGCAGTAGTTATCTGCATATTATCTGCTCTGGCAGATCACACCCAGTCCTTGAAATTGCATGCTTTATGAAAATTACCGAAGTCATGCAAGTTCAGGATTAAGACTGTAATGCTGATTTTCTCTGTAGTGAGCCATACAAAAACTTTACCTTGACAAGCAATTGTCTTTTGAGGTTTGTCTTGTTTGCATCGCACAGATGTCAGTTCACTATTAAAAGAATACTTCAATCAAGTAATGAATACCCACACCCTGGATCGGGATCCAGGGCTCAGATTCAGAGGTTATAACTTCCATCTAAACTCTTGTTATTTGCTTGCCTCAAGGCCTCTCAAGGTATCCGTGCAATAGGTGTAGTTAAGCCCTCTAAATCTGGATCCTGGACACATTACAGAGCTTTATCGGCAATGAAGAAGTTGAGGAATACTTTTAAGCCTGTTAGAGGACTCTGGAATTTAGGCTAGAGTTCTTTATAAGACTTTCAATAGGAGAGGAGCCATATGTCCATAAAACATTGTTTAAAATTCCATTTCCAAGCCTCAAGCCTTTCTTTCAAGCCTTTCTTTCAGTAGCTCACACCGAGAATTTAGACAATAAACGTGCTATCAGTTTTTCCTGTAATATTGGTTATTTCTTTTACTGCTTGTTGTGTTTTATCGGAATATCCATAGAATAGAGGATACCAGTCGCCTGCTGAATTTACATCTCCAGATCTGAAAGTTCATTTTCATATTTTCATATGGATGTGTGTGCCTGTATGCTTTTGTCAAATGACTTTACCTATGTAAAATCTGCTTTTCTACACCCAACAGTTCTGTGTGGTACTTGAACTCTTCACTACTGTTGCTAAACTGGGGCACTCAAGACCGCCAAGAAGTGAGGCGAAACAAGTGCAACCACACAGGAGAGAAAGATGGAATGTAGGGTCTAAGGCTCAGGGTCTCTTCTGTGGCAGGGTTCCCAAAAGGATTGAGCACAGACAATTCCTTCATCTGTTGCTTTCCCGTTTCTTGTTCAGCTTAGATACTCTTCCAGTAAAACTCAGTGATGGTGTGTTTATTGTGCTATTTATATATTATTTTTATTAAATAAACGAGCCATCTGATCTAAACTACCAGCTCCATCCCCCTGCACGTTAATGCTTTTGGAATTAAAGTCTGCGTATATCAGCAGGCTGTCATGAGTAAAAACCAACATTTCAGTTTCCATCATTGTGAGCAGGGAGTTGTGGCAGGCCACGGTTGCTGGATTGCGCATCTAACCAAAATAAACTGCAAAAAATGAAGTGAAAAAAGTAATTAAGTCACTCAGCAGCATGCTCCTCTCCTCTCATCACTTCCCTCTTTACCTTCAGTTTCCTCCCTTCCGCCACCTGTGGGGTTTTTGCCCGTATTTTGAGAGACTGACTACATCACTTTCAACCAACAGCGTGTTAGACCATGTGTAGGCTGCCAGATCTCTGCCCGGCCCATTTTGTCTGCTGCTGTCTCCCACACATGGAACAACTGCCCTTGGAGTAGCATATACATGCATATCTTTTCCAAAGCACCAGGGAGGCATCACCTCTGAAGCATGACTGAATGGACACTCCCTGGCCACCATTTCACAATGCCCCTGACCCCAACTCCCCCAGCTCAATGGTGCATGCAAGAGAGGTGCCTTGACTTTGGTTTTCTGTGCTGCAACCCCAAGTCCTTATCCGGTAAACATGGGTAGACTTTGGTAGTGCCTGTGGGTTGTGGCGGAAAAGGGTGGAGCTGTGTGGCTGTGGCTTGGGTTGGGACCGGGGGGAGGGGGGGGCAGCAGAATGGAGAAGGGGGAAGTGAAATGCAGCCAAGGTGCTGATGGCCTGGGAAGCATCCTGCTGAGGGCTGCTGCCCGCACTGGGAACTCCAGGGGCCTTCACTCAGAGGCTCTTATATGGGAATGTAAAGGGGAGGTGTGAACTTCTACCATTGTGACCCCTTCATCCTGGATGACTCATGGATGAGATGGGGCAGATATGTCCCTTCAGGACTCTGGGATTTCCTGCCCAGTCTGATCAACTTGAGATACAGCACAGCCACTGGGTAGATCCTACAAAGAGTGGTGCTTTAGCCTCCCTCGTGGCTTTCGTGTGGCATTCATTGGCGCTGATGCCTGTGATGAAGAAAACCAAAAGTATGTTTTGCACAAGATGTTTGTTTTGATGTTGAGATCTGTGGATCTGTGTCTAGATTGTATCACTCTTTTCATGCAGTTATTGGATGTTTTCTTGGAAATGCTAGAGTAAGGCTACTCCAATAATACAGGGGGTTAAAAAGTGTATTTTTTTTCTTAAATACATATATTTTTAGAGTAAAGAAGGTTAAGCACTAGATGTTATGATAAAACTCATGCTGCATGTGGCATCAATGAGTTACTGGACGTTCATGACTTTGGATGCACTTATCTAAACAAGCCTTTCCCTAAGGCTACCACTGACCAAAAGGTATCTGGGATAATGACAGCAAATCCTGCCCAGTTACTGAAAATGGACCCCACAACACTCAGAACATAGCATCTGCTGTGTTATGATAGATATAGGATGTACCTTATCAGAAAGAATAGCATTTCTTATATCCAACTGGTAATACGCATCTCTTCCCTGGATACAACCCTGGCTTGGCAGTGTGGGTTTGCAGTTCAAGTTTAGAGGAGGAGAGGGCACTGTGTGCCACCTTACTCCTGTTGGAAGACAAATCTGTGGGGAAGAGATGACAACATGGCTCTCTATTCCCTCTTTCCCACTTGTGCTGCAGGTAACTAGCGACCTGCTTCCCTCCATAGACAAAGAGGAGCAAGGGCTGAATAGTGCCTTCCTGAAAGGCAGCCCTTTCCTCTCCTGAAGGTGGACAACTCCACCCCTTGCCATGAGCACCACACGAGGGATACAGTCTGGCTCTGAGAATTTGTTTGCTGCTCCTCACCTCCCTCTAAATTCCCACTCAAACACTGGAATTCAGCATAGTGTGCATCAGGGCTTCATAGCTTTAAGACTGGCTGTATTTTTCCTTCAGTGATCATTAGTTTGTCAAAATCAAAACAATACTGAATTAGAAAATAGACTTAGCATGGAGGCTGCCAGCTTCCTTTAGTTTTCCTTTGTTTACTTTTCATTTGTCTGCAGCTACTTCCTGGCTTTAGAAAACAGTGTTGTCTATGACTTGTAAATAAGATTAGGTCAAATAATAAAAACTGTTAATGGCAACATAATGATTTTACGGCAAGTGATTAGAAAGATATAAACGGAATATCATGACTTTAGGATGTGTACCAACAATACAGCATGGCTTTTACAGGAAAAGGACATACCCAGAAATCTGGGGCAGCAAACTACAAAGAGCAGCTAAATGGGAAATGAATCTGTTTGCATATAGATACCGAGAACCAAATATAATTTTCCATTAGATCTTTTTCAAATCCCATCCTTTATGTCTGTTTGCTAGGAGAGAGAACTCTCTAAATCAATAGCAAATTGGCTAAGCGACAGACTTGATCAAAGCGTCATTATGCATGAAAATTTCATTTCACTGGCTAGGGAATTGTGATGGGGGAGGTTTCGTGGCTCTCTGTGTTTCCATTGTGCTTCTTATGGAGTATAAAGGGAATTGCAAATTTCCAAAATCCCCATAGCGCCCTAGGGAAGGAGAGGACTCCAATGCTGTCCTAATTGCCAGGCCCACAGCAGGGTGACTGTCGGGGCTAAGGTGGGGGCTTTTAAGGATGGGGAAGAGATGTTCTTGCTATGCTGACAGGCCATTTTATTTGGAGCTGATGCTAGCTGGTCCACATGGCAGCCACCTCTAGGCTTCTCCAACCTGCGCTGTGGCCACAGACAGTCACAGTTCAACAACCCCAAAAAGACAACACAGGTCTTCAGAGAAGATGCAGCCACAATCATACAAGGAGAAGGAAGGCAACACAGTGATGCCAGTAGCTTTCCTGCATCAATGCAAAGCGCACAGCACTTTGAGTAAAGCTAAGTGTAGGAAAGGCCTACCTTCCCAGCAATCCACAGAGATGTCTCCCTCTCCTCCATGAGCTATGGCGAACCAGAAAATCTGGCTCAGAGCCTAAAAACGCTTTTAAACGTGTCTTTCCTTATCTCTCCTCCAGAACTAGAATGCTCTTTCCTGCCTCCCAAGAATTATACAAAAATAAATCTTCTTGGATCTGCAGAATGCTTTGCTGACATTAATTGTGTTATAGGAAAGAAGCAGATTTATTTTTAATGGAACAGGACACTCATTTCTAAAGAACATGTTTGAAGGTCTGTTACCAAGATGAAAAAAGTGTTCAAATTTAATAAGAGGAGCAACGTGACCTCTGCATATTTCCCATTGCTTAAGCAAGGCCGAGTCCTTCTCATTTTACCTCAGCTTGTGCTAATCTCCATGAGGGCTCCATGCACAGGAGCCTTTGTCAGCACCAAAGACAACACCAGTTAGGCTGCCTAGAACTAACCAGATGCTGCTGCGAAACAGCTGGAAATTACCAATCTTCTCCCTCAGCATTCATCCCCTCTTGGCCATGACACCGTCTGAAGTCTTCTGTCTGATCCCTTCCTGCTTCTGTTCCCTTCCCTCGCTCCTCAACCTGCTCTCACTTGCTGGGGCAGATGCAGCAGGCTGATTGTGGGCATTTCCCTATTAGGATCTAGCTCAAGAACTTTTACCCATCAGGGCTTTCATCACCGTTCTGCCCTGGCTTGATAAAAAGGAGGGGTTTGACCTCTCATCAGCTGGCACCTACGCAGTATGTCTGGGGTTTTCCAAGCAGCCAGAGGGTTCTCGGTGCTCAGATCTCGCTGGCTTTGCACGGTGTGACACACATCCTCTGCTCTGAGTCACTGAACTCTTGAGCCTGCAGCCTGAACGCACCTGCTTTCTGTGAGTGGTAGTGCTCAAGAAAAGCAAAAAGGAGTGCTGGATGATCAAGAAAAGCAAGCGTGAGGTGGCGTGGGGCACATCCATGTTTAAACAGGTGAATTATCCCAGGATGCTCCCTCTCCTGCAATTTTCGGCTGTACTGGAAATGAGTAGATCAAATATCTGATAGAGGGAAATGAATCAGATGAGGTTGTAACTTTACACACTCCTTCAGTGGGGAAATGCAATAGCTAGATTTCTAAGATTTCACCCTGACCATTGCAATACTTGTATGAGAAGAGAGAAAGGAATAAAGGTGCTCCTTCCCACAGCCTTATCTAATGTGGTCTCTGGTTGCTGTTGATGAAAGAGAAAAAAACTGCTTTGCTTTAGAAAGCAAAGGAGACCCTTTCTGTAACACCACCAAGTGGCTGAGCATCTGTAGAAAAATCCATCCGCAAAGCAAACATGCAGCAGTGCTCACAGCAATGTTTTTCAACTACTTTATGGTCTTTTAAGTAGTAAATATGATTTTCAGCATGCAAACCTGGCTGTAAATTGGGATTAACATCACTGAAGCTGGCCAGAGTGTGAGTGAAGATAGTATTAGATGTATCGCACTCAAAGCTATCAGAAGACTGACAAAACCTGAATGCTCATCTGTCATTGTTGTGGGTAAGCAGATGTCTTGAAAAAAAGCCAGGACCTGGCTGCATTAGGAGTGCAACAGGTTTATAAATCAGATTTGAACAGCTATTAAATGGGTTGTGATCAGAAATGGAAATGGGGTCGGGTTCCTGGTTCCATGAAAGGCTCCTGATGTAAAATTGCCCCATGCCAGTTATAAATGATCAGTGAAACTTCTTCATATGACATGCTACAAGCTGTTGCTGCCCTACCTTCAGGGTTGCTAGCCGAGGAGGATTCCTTTGCCTTGAGTCTCCTTATGATGGAGAGGGGCCTGTAACAGCCTGGTTGCTCAAGCTCACCCCTGCCACAAAGAGACTTTTAGGCAAAGAGATTGCTTGGGGTGTCCCTTCTAAAACCTGGCTCCCAAAATGGTCCTCAGGAGCACACAAGTATTTAGTATAAGAGCCCACACCACCTGTACTGTCCTGCTCTTGGCTTATTTGAACCCACAAACCTGACTCATGGAAAGACTAAAAGTACTGCTCCTGGAACCTGACCCTTATACTACATCTGCATAAAACTGATTTGAGTGAGTTTCAGTGCAGAAGCAAAGCCTTTGCATCTGTGGTAATTAGCCCTTAGAAAGGCACACTGTGTAATATGCCTCTCGGCTACCATGTTCCCCTGCATTCATCAACTGGAGGTGTCATTAGGTCTTAGCCAATGACCCCTACTTGCTTCCTGGCTGAAAAGGAGGACACTGAGGCTTGTGTACATCACTCACCTTTTGCAGAGCCACAGCAACACTAGCTCCCTTTTATCTCCAGGAACAGAGGGGACCAAAGGTATCTCTGTCTTTCATGAGGCCTGCTCAGGTGGAAGGAGCCCCAGAAGGAATAAAAGGCTACCTTCTTCTGTGCCAGCTAACACTTCTGTAATTAATAATCAGGTGCTTGGTGGCCATTCTGTTTGCCAGCCTGCAAACTTCAGGCACATCCAAAGATGCCTGAGGTGCCGCTGTTTGGAAAAGCAGCAGAAGACTCAGCACTCCTAGTGACAGAGATAGGCTTTCAAAAATGCATTTCTTAGCATGACAGGCAAAGCTATCATGGGGTGAAGTCTCAGGTGAAGCATTGCAGAGTTCCATTTTGAGGGACTTCCAGTGGTATGGTTGCTGGACTCATCCTGCAAGATGCTGCAGATAAATAATGGGAATATTCTTACTTGAAAAGAAGCACCAACAGACCAGGAAAATTGGGGCTGTTCAGCCTGGAGAAGAGAAGGCTGCGTGGAGACCTCATAGCAGCCTTCCAATACCTGAAGGGGGCCTATGGGGATGCTGGGGAGGGACTCTTCATGAGGGACTGTAGTGAGAGGACAAGGGGTAATGGGTTTAAACTTAAACAGGGGAAGTTTAGATTGGATATGAGGAAGAAATTCTTTACTGTGAGGGTGGTGGGGCCCTGGAATGGGTTGCCCAGGGAGGTTGTGAATGCTTCATCCCTGGCGGCGTTCAAGGTGGGGTTGGACATAGCCTTGGATGGCATGGTTTAGTGGGAGGTGTCCCTGCCCATGGTAGGGGGTTGGAACTCGATGATCTTGAGGTCCTTTCCAACCCTAACTATTCTATGATTCTATGATTCTATAAACGAGCCTGTGAGAGCTAAATGTGATTTTCAGAGGAGGTGATTATGCATGGATGTCACAGTGTTTGCTGGGAGCCGTGGCTGTTCAGCACTTCTGAAGAGAAGGCTGCATTGACCCTGAGGGAAAGCAGATAAATTGAGTCAAAACACGTGGTACTTTCTAATTTCCAAGAGATTATTATACTCAATAATAACTCTCTGCATTTGTGCATATGCATCTGTGATATAATGAACAGCAGCATATATATAAGTATATATAAAAAATCTCTACATATATGTATGCACACGAGCAAGCTCTTATTGCTTTAACAGCTATAGTAGGGACCCTGTCGATATTTTAGCCATCATTATTAAACATCCTTTAATGTTTATCTTGATGCTTGAGGATCTGAAAGCCACAGTTGACAAGGAGTTGAAATATTGTTCACTAATAGCTCTAAAACTATAACCACAGTGGAGCACATCACTACTTTCAAGCCAAAGTCAAGCTGCCTGTATTAATATAAAGCTGTGCACCCCACTGTAGCTCTGCTCATCTGTATGCACGCTGTACTTAAAATGGAAAAAGGCCTCCAGGGAAAGTGAACCAAATTCACCACGGGTAGAAGCAGGCATGGCTCCTTTGAGGTCTGCGGAATGTATTTGCTTACACGAGTAATGGATTTTAATCCAGAGAGCATTGTTCTTTATAAGACTGTATTTTTCTTTGTGTTTATGCCAGCTTAACTCCATTTACTTTGATAGGAATAACAATAATTTATACCAGTGTGAGCGGTGCTATATAACAACTTTCATTGCCTGTTTCCTTTTCTACTTTACTGTACTTTTTCTGCAGGTGCTGCTTCTGTTTTTCTACTTCAGATTTCATTGGTCTCAATCAGAAGGCAGCCAGGCCTTCAGTGCCCACATCCAGTAACCGTTTCCCAGTGCATATCCCATGCCTGGTGCTGAGGATTTCTCTGTTGCCTTCACTGGCACTTCCCTCCTTCCACCGTTGCAACCACCACCATTCTAGCTGGGAAGGTCTGTGCGTTCCAGTAGTTCATCAATGCTACTTGTTAGTTGTCCAAAGACTGGAGACGGAGGAGTCCTGCTCCAGGTACATGAGGCATCCCTTCTCTTCCTTGTGGGCTGGCTGGATAACCTGATTTTCCATGGAGAAATAACTTATGGTTAATAACACAGGCCATGTCAATAAAACCAAGCAGGAAACAATAGTGTGCAAGTATCAGGCAGTATTGTAAAGCACTAGAGCTGATCAAAAGGGCTTAATATTTAGTGGTCAGGAGAGTAGGCCAGAATGAAGGTGATGTTAACTCTCCGTATCATGCAGTTAGCAAAAAGCACACATTTATTCTGCCTCTTTACTGTCAGACTTTGTGTCTTCAGACTTAACCTTGCAGTGAGTGCCACCAAAAGCTATTTCCTTAAGTTTTGCCTTCCTGAAAATCAGTGGCAGAATAGGTGCATGCATTTGGGCTATTGACTTTATATACGCTGCTAAAAAGAGAGCCAGTCAGAAAAGGCTACCTAAGCATCACACCACGGGTGTGGTTGGAGAGGTTAAAGTACAAGCTGCCTTTCTTAAATGCCTGTCCTCTCACCCACTGATGTCATTTCCCCTGATAGCTGGAGCATTAGCCCTCTCCTCGGTTGAAAGATGAGTCCCCAAGGAGCCTAAATTAAAGACACCCGTACAAAAGTGCAGGCCCTGACCTCTTGCAGCTGCACCGGGGCTAATAGTGATTCATTGTGCTGCTCCGTGTTACAGAACAAGGGGGCAGGGGAGGGATATGGAGGCATTTCGGGCTCCTCGTTAGCTCATTCATAGACACCTGGTATCCCGCCTCCTCCTTACGCTTCGGTGCACGCCACCCCTATTGTATAGCAACCCCACTTCTTTAGAGATCTGAGCTGCCTGGGCTGGACAAAGACCAACATTAAATCTGCAGCTGCCCAGGAAGAGGCTTTCTCCGTCAGGGGTTATTATTGAGGACGTCTGATGAGAGACCGGAGCGGGGAACTCCCCTCGCCTCTGTCACTTCCAGTTACAGGTTTGGATGGATGCATCTGCACATAGTTTTCTTCCTTCACATATAAAACACAGGCCACTCCGCAGCTGATGAGGACTGTCACACCTCTCCTGACCCACTTTAGCTCCAGAGCTCCATGAGAGGTATATGACCTGCTGCACTCACCACGTTTGGCTGGACAACACTCCAACTGTTTACGGCCAAAATACCCCCATTGCAGCTCCTTCATCCTCAATGAAGTTGCATCAAGGGTAAATTTAAACCGACAAGGGCCAGCTCCTATTCTCAGTTACCTCAGAGAGAGCCTGGAATTGCATAATTAGTGTCCAAGGAGTTAGTTTAGATCCACATGGGCACAAACGTGAGCAGAATCTGGCACTGAGTTTAAAGGAGCAGAACAAAGAGGGGTTTATGTCAAAAAAGAACAGTGGTAGGCGGCACATATAAGCTGTATAGTCCTGAGTTTTGAAAGGAAAAGAAATGTAAAGTTAATAGAAAACCTTTGTGCCTACTAGATTACGTTTTGTTCTTGAATCCCCTGTGGAAGCAATCAGCCCCTTGGCTTATAAAAATAGGTGCAGCAGGTGTGAGTTTGAAGACTTTTGTGCCTCGTGTTAAGGGCACTAATGAAAAGTTCATGGTTAGTGAAACCTGGAGGAGAAAGCGGGAGTGGAAAAAATTCTGCCCCAGTACACTGGAGAACATTTGGAGCCATGCCACTGACCAGGGGAATTTAAATCTACATCTCAAAAGCTTTGCATATCTGATCACCATTCCCACTATCGCTGCCTACACAGACCTCATGCTGGTAACCTGACCTATTTAGTTGGTGGCTGCGCCTCCTGTTCTCTGCATCTAACTCATTTCTTTCAAGGCGATGCTGAGGACCAGTGTTGTTATCTGATTTTCTTTTGATTTCCCTATTTACTCTGATGTGTTTCCTGTGTTTTCTTTGGGCACATCAGCTAAGTTGCAGCTCTTGAAGGCAGCCAAGGACAAGTTGCCTCCTAGGGACTGATGCTAGCCAAGCTGCAGCATGGGGGTGTGAACGTTACGCAAATAGCAAGATATGGAGCTGAGAGTGGGGACTCACAGCCGCCATGGGGAATTGGATGACTGAAACCCATTAGGATTGCAGTGAGGTTTGGCAACCTTGCTCTTCCTGGCTGCCTTTGAAGAAGTCTCAACACAAAAGCTGAAGGCTAAATCTTGCATAAAGCAAGACACTGTTACTCCCACAGGAATGAGTACTGCTCATTGCTATTGCAGTAGCTGAGCTGGATGCTGTGTAAGGATCCCTAGGCAAAACTCCCATTATCCTGTATAAAGATAGAAGGAAATATAAGGAGAATTTCAGGCACTGCCAAAAGATATTATGAGAATGTTGAAGATCTGTCCAAATCTCTACAGGCAAAT
The DNA here is from genome assembly GCA_039720435.1 of Amazona ochrocephala. NCBI lineage: Eukaryota > Metazoa > Chordata > Aves > Psittaciformes > Psittacidae > Amazona > Amazona ochrocephala. The sequence goes on from CM077880.1 coordinate 77,006,624, forward strand.
CAGCTAGAATGATAACCGCAATATGTTGGTAAGACTTGTACATGTTCATAATTATACTATTTTTATAAAAAGTGATCAGGGTTCTTATTCAGAGATCCACATGCACTTTAGCAGATGCTATTACTCATTTAGTAATTAGTGAATTGCTAAACGTGTGAATAGTGAAATAGTGAATTACTAAATAATGAACTGGTGAATTACTCATGTGACTCTGCAACACAGAAAGCCTGGCCATCAGAAACTAGCTGCCCTATGTATTGCACTATGGAATCACAGAATCATAGAATAGTTAGGGTTGGAAAGGACCTTAAGATCATCGAGTTCCAGCCCCACTGCCATGGGTGGGAACGCCTCACCCTAGACCATGTTGCCCAAGGTTCTGTCCAACCTGGCCCGGAACACTGCCAGGGAAATTCTGCCCCAGCTTGTGAATACTATGGGATTTGGGACAGCAAGAGGCAGTTAATCAACATATTTGACCCAAAGATGGACAGTACCAGACCTGTTCTACACATCTTAAGTAATGCCAGTTTTTGACTGACTATGGAATTGTTTCAATTTTAAAGTACATTTACACTGCCAGAGTGATGAGAAGGGGCACTTGTGTCTCCACAAACCAAGCTGCAGAATTAGGGGCTTCAGCATTACATCTCATCCTGAGGGTCCTGCAGTCTTCCTTTGCCCTCTGCTGCTGGAGCAGTGCATGAGAGTGAACAGGCAGTGACAAAGCATTACTGAACCCCAGTGCTCTGGGAGGGTTTCCCACACAGTTGCTTACTCACATTTAGACATTTAAGATCATTAGAGCATCATAACAATGTGCTGCTTCCTTCTTGCTTGTGATCGGCCAAGTTTATTTGATAAATTTAAAACAAAACAATCCCTACTTTAAAATGGCTTAATTTTAACTTTGAAAAGAGTAAATTGAGTTGAACTGCCTTGAAGTGCTGTGTTTGTCTGTAGCAACTACTCATAATGAAAGGAGTAGGAGAAGGCAGGGAAAGAACAGACAGACCCCATGGTTTCCTACCAAGGGTTAATGTAATGTAGAGTAATATTGTAAAAGCACAGGAAGCTGTGAGATTCTCCATAATATCAGGACTTATATTAAAGCAAACTGTTGTTTTGAATAAACTGTCTGATAGAAACCGCATTAGACATCTGCCAAAATGCCCAAAGTTCTCCCTTGATACCTGTGAAGGAGACTCAGAATACAGCCAGAAGGGTTTCACTGTCAGAAATGTGCATATAAAGTCTAAGGTCAAAAAGCATGAGACAATTTTCAGCCACACCTCAAATGTTGCTGTACTGTTTGAAAGCAGATTGATTGGTGGTCTTGAGCCTTTCACTGCACTTGGGATCTTTCCTCAGAGGGAGTTTTAAGTGCACTCGCTCTACCTCACTGTACTGGAAACCATGTGGGGAAAGGATTTCTCCTGCCGTAAAAGCACTTCAGCAGCGCATTGATGAGGAATGTCTGGGACTTAAATACAGGGAAACCCATAGCTGACAGCTTGGAACAGAGGGAGACATAAGGAGGCAACTTAAGAAAATAAAAGCTAATTACAAACATGTGTAAAGCATAAGGCAAGAAAAAGAAAATAGGGAAAGAATGGCAAGGATCTTGTGGCAAAGTGACCGGTGGTGAGCTGTCATGCCCAAAGCCACAGGATGAGGCCCACAGCATTTATTGCTCACTGGAAGTCATTTTTCAAGTCAAGGAGCAATACTTCTCCAACATAAATGAAAAATTCCAGTCAGCAGAGGGGAACTGAAGCCCTCTTTAAACAAAAGTATCATTGAAGAGGGTCTAATAAATCACCGAGTGACTAGATTTTTTCATCTGCAGTGGAGAATCCTCTCTCAAGCCAGGTCCCTGTGTCAAGCTCATCCCTGTGGTATCAACAACACACTTCAGGATGTGTTTATCTTTACTCGGTACAAACTTCAGAGGTACCTAAGCACTTTGGGAGTAAGCACTTTGGCTGGGAGTTCCAACTGTCCTAGTGGGAGAGTTAGCTGCTAGCCTGAGCCCCCAGTCCCCATTGCCTGTATAAACCTGTAGTAAATGACTGCCTCTGCTTTCCAGATGCAGACTGAACGGAGGGGAGGAAAGAAGCTCCTCGGGGCTCCCCTGCCCAAATACATACTAAACACCACTCCCAAACACATTTAGGCGTGAAGGAAATTTGGGCTCGCACTCAAGACACAGTATAGCTGCATCCTCTGAAAGTCCTTTTGCAGGCAGCAGTATTGAGGTGGGCTGGATTTACTGAAGAACTTGGCAGTATACATTTGCTTGTTGCATTCTTGATTCCTTTTTGCAGGAGTCAAGTGCAGATCACTAACTTCAGGCATTATCCTGAGACAAACTTGTCCCCAGATTCCATCCAGGAAATGCTGAAATCAGGGCTATATGTATTAACTACCTATCTGCTGCTAATAGTTCAGACAAAATCACAAACGCTGAACTTCACTTGCTGCAGTGCATCTTTCCTGAGTTTGCTTCTCTTTTGCCAATGCAGAAAAGCACACCTAGTCCTGAACTTGGATTGTGCAGTGAAGTTCTTAAATTTATTTCATTGCTCTGCAGGCATAGGATAACTTTCTGTTACAGTGTCATGAGAGAAATTGAAAGGAACAATAAATAGTATTCCAAAACCTCTTTTTAATAGATGTGCTTCTTTTTATAGCTCAAATACTTTCACAAACAGGGATTTAGCTCTGTGCAACCATTTGAAACAGCAGCTCTGCTACTGAGTTAATTTTATAGGTAAAGCAGTAAATTCTACCAGTTCTAATGAATGCAAAATAGCAAACCTAAGGAAACTGAAGAGCTTTGTGAAGGCACCTGAAGGTAAATCAAGATCTGACAAAGGACAATGCAGTAGGACTCTTGAATATATTAAGCTTTTACACCCACTGTTTGAGGTTTGGGGACAGACTTCCAGATGCACAAGAGCTGCATTACTGAGCTGTGTTAGGTAGAGAGTCAGCATGCAGGCTGCAAGGAGCAGGAGGACACTAAGACATTAATATGACATTCTTCCTGGAAGAATGGACAGAAGAAATAGAAGATTCTTTGCCCTGGAAAAAGTTGTAAACTAATAAAGCTCCCCAAACCCTGGAAAATATGCAATGGGGCCGGAAGCTGGAAAGCAGTAGGCATCCTTTGATCCTTGCAAATTTTGCTTTGCAACTGAATGCTTCCCTATTCTGATCCTACACATAATTCATCCAATGACTGTGGAAATTGGCAAAGAAGGATCTATCCATGTCCATGGGCCTTGGTAAGATGTGATCCCACAGAAGACAGGGAGGGGAAGGGGCAGAAACACCTGTAAGTTAATGTTATAACAGGCGCAGTGGTTACCAACCAACTAGACTGGTTGCTTTCTCTGCTGTGTGCCACATTGCTTTAGCACATCTCATCTTTGTCTTTGGTTGATCAGCTCCCTTAGCAGGTAGTCTCTTATGTGACTATAGAGTGGAGATTTTTCCCCATGCTGTTGTTACAGGATAACCCAAAAGTGCATGTGTGATAATACACTCAGAAGGCCCTACAATGTCCTGGCCTGGCTTCATCAAAGGAGGCTTCCCTGAACCCCAAGTAGGAGGAGTCATCCTGCTGCAGCTTTTAGACCCCAAGGACTTCGGGAGGGGATACAGGGCTTTTTCCAATCCTGCCCCCAACCTGTGGTCACTGGAAGGCTGTGACATTCTTCTGGGATGCTGTAATGCAGTTTAATCACTGAATGCTTTCAAGTACAGAGGCATTTTTCAAGGGTCTAAGAGGTTATTATCACCTCAGTTAATTATCTGTAAGGATTCAGACTCCAGCAAATGTTAATTATCCTTCCATCAATCTCATTTTCACAAAAGCTTAGTAGGGCTATTTTTAGCAATACAGATATCTCCTTCCTCAGTGAAAAAGCTGCTCCTTTCTTGCATATCTTTTTGCAAATGTTAAACACATCATATGGAACTAAGGGGATTTTCCCTCTCTTAGAAACCACCCTAAGAATGTGCAACACTTAGTGAAAGTGCTCAGAACAATACCATCTTCAGACCTGAATGTATGATGTTAGAAATCTGGTACGGGGATGGGGCAAAAATTATCAGAATGGAGGGCTTGGAGTCCACATTTAATCCTGCAAAATATCTCATTGGTAGAGCGGTTGGTGCCCAGGCCATTCCAGTGGATAGATGCCTACATAAGTCTTCTCATCCGGCACTTATAGGACAGGATTTTAACAACTGGGTGATGGCATTATATGCATGATGTAGGAATAACAGCGCTACATTCAGATCAGTCAATATCCCTCTTGTTTCTAGAGCTGAGGTTGTGATGGGATCTCTGAAAGCATCAGCTGGACGCGTACCGGTGTAGCTGCTCTGCCTGAAGCCCCAAGCAGCTGGAAGCAATAGCATTGAGAAGGCTGTCCCTCAGTTCGGTGTTTGCTCTGGAGCTTAATGATGAGCATTGGGCTGTCTATACGATTAGTGTGTCCAATGTTTTGGACAGAAATGGGTAATAAATATGCCCTGGGGCCCAGCCTGCTTCCCCAACACCATGAACCATATTTGTTTAAACCATAAACCTTACAAGCCAATACTACCTCCTCTGATAATGTTCTTACACTGCTGTGTCCAGACCCCAAGAAGGAGACTTTAGAAAGGAAAGGCTCACTCAATATGGGAAGACCTGTTAGCTATTAGGTGTTCTGGTAAATAGCTCTCATGCACTCAGAGGAGAGGATTTTTGGAGCTTTAGGTACTGGAAATCATCACTGGGTATATTACACATTTTCTGTGTGGCTTTGGGCAAAGTGCTTTGGCCTTGATTTTGTGCCAGGGAAGGAAAGGCGAGTGTAGCTACCGGCTTCAGTGCGATCTGGATCAGAACCCTTGTTGCTCTGTAATTTCTATGTTTCCCATTGGTTGGAAGCTCTCCTTTAAGACCTCACTGTTTTCACTTCACAGGCTTCAAGTCTTTTGCAGTGCTCTCTCCAAACAGGTGGCTCTGCAGTGGTCATCCTCTCAAGCCCTGTTTCAGCTTGTGGCTTCACATTATTACTGTAAAGCAAATAATATTTAAGCATCATATTCTGCATCCCCCCGACATGTATATGTTGATAGGAAGTTGGTAAGAATGAAGACAGGAAGGGAAAAGAAAACATTATCAGCACTTTGAAAGTCAGAGCACTAACAAAATTGGAAGTTTCAAGGTAACCCTGATTCTTTCTCCACTTGTTATGTTTTCCATCCTGACTCATAGCTCTAGGACTCCATCCCAACCCCAACCTAAGCAGTATTGACAGGAAAGGATTATCCACAGGAATTTGACATGGACAGTGCCAAAGGAAAATCTCTGAGTGGAACAAAGCCGGCCTTATTTGAACTAGCTTCTTCCTCTAGGTCTGTGGATGGACACCAGGATACAGGGCACAGGAGTTAACTGTGCAATAAATATTACATCAAAACCATTTATTTCTAAACAGGATGTGTCATAAAATGAGACATTACCCCTTTGGATTTTATTTCTCTGACAGTGAAATTGGAACCACTTGAGAAAAGATTCAATCCCAATGCTAAGCTCAGCATCTAGATAGTATTGTCTCAGAAAAGATTTAGAGATGTTTCTGTATCTGCAGCAGCCAAAGGAACACCTGCTCCACAAGCTCCAATGTAAAACAAAGCAGAGTTCAGGGATCTCTTTGAGGCCTAGCTGGCTACTACTGTGATGCTGCATTAACTCTGAATAGCTCTGGGGTTTAGTATTTGCATTATAAATGCAGGAATCATCAAGCGCTGCTCTTAAAAAGAGATTTCCAAGTTTGCTTTCTCAGTGCATGAGCAATCAATCACTACTCCTGAGAAGACAGCATTCTATAGAGAGCTTGCAACACATTGTATATTAGAGATTCTAGTGAGGTTTTGCTATGTGAGCACGAAGAAAAAGCACTTTTTGCTTTGGTGTCCAAGGCAGAATTGCTTTTTGAGCATGCTTGGTCAGCGTTAGAGCAAATGGGTTCTTGGCAAAAGGGGTTGCTTTGTATGCTGTTGTATCGTCTCATGACAGAATTATAAATAAGCACTGGTAAAGTCCTGCAGGTAAATACTCTGTCTCTGCATCTCTGACATCGGTATCTATTTGCTCATGGTTGGGAGAGAATGACAATGACTGAAACATCTGCAGAAAGGGCAAGGTAGCATCAGTGTGTGAGCACTCAAGAGGACCAGGAAGGATGAGTATTCATTTCCTCGTGCTACATATCATATACAGCTGATACTAAAACCAAACCCAAAACAGCCACAGCTTTCCCCTCCTTAAACACCTATAGATGATGACACAAGAACCGGGCCAGGGACCGGTTATTACCAAAACGGCCACACTGGGCAGTGTAAGTAGCACTTCCTTCTAGAATCAGACCGCCGCTGGCCGAAGGCACTTTTCATGAGGAGAGAATCAAACAGGCCACGAGCCCACGCCGCTGCGGGTCCAGAAGGGAGACGGAGGGGGAGCTGTGGAGCCCTTGCGAGCAGCAGGCGCGAGGCATAATCCCGGGGCAGGGATTGCAGTGGGTCGGACGGCCGACAGGACAGCCCCACGGAGCCGCCCGCTGCCGCGCCGCGCTGCCGCCACGAGGGGGCGCCCGCCGTCGGTTTTCCCAGCAAAGCCTGCTCGGGGCTGGAGATCGTTTGTGATCCTCCCCTCAACCCTCCCTCCGCCTCCTTGGAATGTAAGCAGCCCGATAGTTCAGCTGCTCAATCCCCTCCTTATGACGAGCGGCTGAGGGAACTGGGGTGCTCAGTCTGGAGAAGGCTCAGAGGGGACCTTCTCGCTCTCTACAACTACCCGAAAGGAGGTTATAGTGAGGTGGGCTTGGTCTCCCAAGTAACAAGTGATAGGACAAGAAGAAACTGCCTCATATTGCAACAGGGGAGGTTTAGATTGGATATTAGGAAAAATTTCTTCACAGAGATGGTGTTCAGGCATTGGAACAGGAATGATGGAATCACTGTCCCTGGAAGTGTAGATGAGGCCCTCAGTGACATAGAATCAGCTAGGCGGGAAAAGACCTGTTAGATCAAGTCCAGCCATTACCCCAGCACGGCCAAGACCACCACTAAACTAAGGGCAAACTGATCTCCCCTCATGATCTCCACTTACCGCCACCCCTCATCTACCCCCATAGTGGCACACACTGTATTGCTGCCGCCCCTACCCCTCATGGCTGCCCCTCATCTTCCCTCACAATCACCCCTCATGGCTGCCCCTCATCTTCCCTCACAATCACCCCTCATGGACACTTCTCACAGCCCATGGCTGCCCTTGCTCTCCCCTCGTGAGTGCCCCTCCTCTCCCCTCATGATCTTCCCTCATGTCCTCCCAGCCATGCCACTGCCCACGGCTGCTGGGGTACATGGACCAGCGCTGGCACCCGCTTCCCTGTCCCTATCAGGACATGCTCCTGAGCACTGACATGGCTTAGCAGTGGACTTGGCAGTGCTAGGGTAATGGCTGGACTTGATATTGAAGGTCTCTTCCAACCTGCTTGATTGTATGAGTCTCCTTCATCCTAGAACATTTTACCCCTTCACATCACTCTTCCTTGAGATGCTCTCCAGCTCAGCCTCACCTTTCTTGAAGGGCTCCAAACAGGACAGACTGCCCTTGGCATTACTGAGCAGAACTGATGACCCACACTGGGTGTTTTTAGGCTGTTGTGCCTGTACATCTTAGAAAGCTTCACTTACTGTGGCCATTTAATTTCTCTGCAGCTTTATTTACACTACCAACTGAGTTTCATCAAACAAGATGGTAAAAAGACTAAATCACTCAACCACCTTTGGGCTCCCAGAAACTCTTCTTCCTGTTACAGGTTAATTTCACTTGAGGCAGCAGTTGACGCGCAACTGGGAGAAGCCCCTGCACAGCACGAGATTTATCTCCATCATGTTTGCCGGCACAGCTATTTGGGCAAAGTTCTTTCAAATGGGATCAAGTCCACAATGCTTTGGTATAATGACTTCATCTCTAAGATGGGAGCTTTAGATCTTTGAGATCAAATATAGCCCAGCTGCACTGATCACTTTACACCCTCCAAGTTCCCTCATCATGTAGCTACTACCCTTTAAAGCCCACTGCATGCTCATGACCACCTTGTTGTCAACAGGCTATATAGAATCTTTTAGATGGTAGGTAGTCTAATAACAGGGATTGCCTACTTCTATGAATTTGGCCTCACAAACTGCCAAGGATGCGATGATACCCATACTCCTCAAATCACCCTTTCTCAAACTTCTGAATGACAGTCATCTATCATGAGGACTGAAACAGTTTATGGGCCTTGCAATCCAGCATTCCAAACTATGCAAAAGCAGCAGCCACTCTGGACAGATGACACACGTCCTTTCTGCACATTATTTCTGTTCTACATGCTTTGGGCATTGAGGAAGTCTTACCAAAGCATCGCTTCCTAAGGTCTGACACAGCATTCATTCACTTATATAAATCACTTATTTCATGTATCACAGGTACCATGGTGGGCTTCTGAGCCCAGAAGTCAACGCTGCTACCTTAAGCTGACTCAAACCGCATTTTCAGGAGCCCACCTGTAACTACAACAGATTAAGAGTGCCCCCACATTCCCTCATGAAAGCTGAGAACGAGTACAGGGCTGCATCACATCTGGTGCTTCACCCAAGCCCTTTCCTGTAACCTCACTGGAAGCATCCTGGGAAACACAACATTAAGTAAGTAGCAATCAGAAAACAAAGGTGCAAAGAATATTCCAAATGTTTATTATGTATTAAAAATACCGCAAATAAGCCATACAGTTCATTTCACAGTAACCTAAACAACATTGTTCAAGAACTTGAGAAGTCAACAATGAACAGTGCAGTTCCAACAGCGACAGATTACCTTAATGCCATGGCTCCCTCTTTCTCTGCCAGCAATTCTCTCCTGTTTACAGTGGGAACAACTCTGGATATGGTTCAACATCTTATTTACATAGGAGAACTCCTTTTCACCTGTGCTGTTCCCACAGCACATCACTTCTGGAAGGCGCTGTTTCAAGGAATTCTTCTAACGTAGTCACAGATCTGGCTAGCGCAGGCTGAGGTGGGATGATGACCACAATGTATTTCCAAGGTATCTGTGTGCAGACTCCTTTACCAAATCTTTGGATAAAGTTCAAAAGTAAACTTAAAAAAGGAGGAATACTGGAACTCCTTTCCAGAACGACAGAAACCCAAGAAAGCTTGATGAAAAACTGGCTTTTAAATGAGCATCTAGAGAATTACAACACTTTTTCCTCACTCTCAGCCAGTTCCTAGAAGGATCCTTTGCTACCAGTGCTGCAGGCAGACACCTGGGGACAACGATGGTGACAATCAGGCACCAAGTCCTGAACACATAACGAGTTCAGGTTACTGTCAGCTGTGTGAAAACCTGGAAATGTATATACCTTAGAGCAATTCTGCTGATTTCACGGTGCTCTTCCCCCTTGTGTATTTTGGAGTGTAGTTATCGTTAGCATGCTTGCTATACATGGAACACAAGGTGCATTTTTGGTCCTTCTCTTTCTTTGTTCAAATTTGTGATAGCTTTTACAGAAAACCCTGTATTACCCTGTATTAGGCCTTTCCAGAAGAGACACATCCTCATTGTGGAAACAGTCTAAAAATATGACAAAAATATTACTGTACCCTCTTGAAAGTTATCTCACCCTTCAGATGACCCTTCCAAGCACTGATCTGCACCAGCAGCTGAAGATGCTCCAAAGAAGCCTGTGATCACAGAGAATGAATCTCTCCAGCCATGTGGTGGAACACCTCTTTTAGGTTTTGGTCCCAAGCAATGTCACTTAGCTCAAACCTTCCTTTTTGTTGAGGGGGCTCCTTGTTAACTCCTTGGTACAGATTAAGGACTCACAGAAACATACTACAGCTCAGCTGACACCTGGTAAACCGACCACATGGCTGAATCCCAAACTGTAGAAACAGGTAAGTTGCTTCAAACCTGGTCCACACTTCAGGTTTACTGGTCTAAACAGCTTAATACAGGGATGTAGTTTTGTTCATTTGTTTCTTAAGCCAAAACATACCAGTAAAATTCCCAGTGTGTACAGAAGTATGCTTTTCATACCAAAAGTTGTAGCTTTTCTGTGTGGGGTATCTAGTGTCATAGTGTGAAACACCTTTGTGTCATGAAATATGCCCATGCTGGTGAAACACCTTCATGCCATTAAGTACACCCATGCTAATGAGGCTGTAGTGCCTCAGTTACACCACTACAGTTACAGCTGTACAACTTTATAGAGATGAGCCCTTAGAAACTCAACCCCCAACTAAACTCTTGTTTTCTGTAAATTAAAATAAACCCAAACAAACAACAAAACAACCAAAAACACTACACAAAAGAGAAATAAAGGAAATAAGCAGAACCGTCTCTATTATTATTCTTATTCTCTTTGGAGGTATCAAATTGTTTTTAAAAAGAGTAAAAAACTGGGCATACAAAAGCTATTCTCCTTAATCCATTATCTGCACAAGGAGCATCGCTGCCTAAACTTTTTCATGGATTTTTTCTACTTTCACAAACAACCTTTCCAGGTCATTCCTCAGGTCATCTATTGAGCTCTTCACAGACTCCAAGTTGTTCTCATTGTTTTCAATTTTCACTGAGTAGGAGACTAAACTATCCACTGCAGTTCTTATCATTTTCAAATCGGAGTCAACCTGGCTGACAGAGGATCTCAGTTCATCTACAGAGCCTTCCACAGAAGAAAATTTTTCAAGATAGCCTTGAGACTGTGCTTCACCCGCCTGGAGATTCTCTTGATCCAACAAAGTACTGATTTGCTTCTGGACATCCTGAAGAGCACCAGCGGATGGCAGTTCACTGATGCTTCTCCTCAAGTTCTCCACATCGTTGTACAGCGAGGTCTGTGATTCACCAAGACTTTTCAGAACATCTGTGACTGAAGTTAGGTCCATGTCTGAGATTCCCTGAAGAGCAGCAATGCTTTGTTCTAGGGCACTGAGTTTATTCTTATATTCTGCCTCTTTAGAAAGAAAGGATCTCAAGTTTTCACTGCTTTGAGCAGCAGCAGAAGTTAAAGACTCCAGGCTGTCTTCTATGTGTCTCAATCGAGACTCCAGTCCTTCACTGTTCTTCCCAGAAGTTTCTAATGCTTTTTTGAAGAGCTCATTTTCTTCCCATTTGTTGAGGTCAGCTTTAACTTGCAGCAAACCTTCATCGAGTCTTTTAATGTCACTAGGGAGATGCATAATAGAATCCTCAGCTCTCAGAACTTTCTCCTGTAAAGCTTTTAATGAAAGGTGTTCAGTGTCTGCAGCCTCTTTGAATTTCTCATGTTCTTGTTTGAGGTTGACTAGCTCTTTCACTTCAGTATACACATCTGACTCCATGGAGTCTATTGTACTCTTCAAGGACTCTATGTCCTTTTCTTTGGTTTTCATGGATGCTTGCATCTCATCAAAAGCATCTTTTAGCACCTTAATTTCATGTTTATACACATCTGCCTCCTCTAGTGAATCAACCTTTGCTTTCATATTGTTGATTTCATCTTGGCTCCTTTGCTGGACTTCGGTGAATACAGCAATGTTATCATTTATAGACTTGGTTAGCTCTGTTAGTCTCTCTTCAACTGTGTTTTCCAGAGATGTGAAGTCTCGTTCCCTTGCATCCTTCACCATGTGGATACCATCCGACAAGTCTTTCAGTATTTCGTTTTGCAGCTTCTGAAGCACTTCACTGATGCGGTTTATTTCACTCTCCCCTCGTTTAACAGCCTTCTCAGTCACCTCCTGCTTCTGCTGAGCTATTTTCATCATGGACTCGAATTCTCCAAATGTCGCTTGAAGGGAACGCACCTAAAACAGAAATAAACATGCTTAATACTTACAATTTCATCCTCACCCGTTGTGTCTTTATGGCCCTTTTTACTATATGACATGATCACCTTGCAATCTTTCATGTTCTCTACCCAAGGTGACCCTACGGTGAATGGATACAGGAGGCACAAAAAGCCCATCATCTAGAGCTTTACAGCTATACAGAGAAATCCACCTTCTGCTGAGGATCCTTGGCCTCCCCGCCCTGCCACAGATGATCCAGGAAATGCATGTGTAAAAGTCAAATTTGAGCCTCTTGAGTCTGCATCCATGCCCCTGAGCCATCCCTCCCCAGCCTGGTTCTACAAGCTGCAAGTCCACAAGGGAGGAAAGGGAGGGGGGAAAGCAAACAAACAAAAACCATCTGGCATCAGCTTCTGAATACAGAAAAGCTGGCATTAAAGTTAGCAGGCAGTAATACCCAAGGCCAATTCATGAACATGAAAGAAGTTTCACAGTAGACAAGAAAGAATAACAGGAAAAACTAAGGGGAAAGGGGAGGTGGGAATGGCTGGGGAATGGGAATAGTGACATTTCCTATACACCAACTGAGACACAGATTTTTCTGGTTAGCTATTTTTTAAGATAAAAAACATAGAAAGGCTTTAATGTTCTCAATTCTCAGTACCTCATTATTCATACACTCAGATGCTCTTAGTGAATGTATATGTGCACAGGCAGAGAAGAAAGCCATAGCAGCTGCCAAGGGGACTGACTCGCATCTATCTCAGGTTAATACAGAGGGCTGTTACCACTGGATCATGGAGGTCGTTAAAAAAAACCCTACCTTTACAGTTGGTTTTAGTAGCAGCAGGAGGGAAAAAGGCAAGGGGTGAGTGACCTCCACGTTGGTTTACTCTTACAATTAAAGGCAATATCCAGGCCAGGGAAGCACGCATTACTTCATCTGGGGGCCACGCTGAGTATCAGTCTCAGACTGTGGAGAAATCTTTTTGTGTGCATGCGGGGACTGTACTTTTTTAAACTTTGTAAAGCAGTGTAAGAACTCCCACGGGCTGCAACAGGAATCCATCGCGTAGAAAATACCTCAAGGCTTTGGCAGGATGGCAAGTGCTGAGTAATGCCTGCTGCCTTGCCTCATGCTACTCCCTATGTCTGAGGGGTGTATTAATCAGTCATGCCACATGGGCTGCCATGTTTACTGATTAGATACACAGCTGGAGGGGTGGTTTTATTTTATAAGTAGAAGGAAGTATATTTTATATGTTCTTAGAAAGAAATACACAGAACTCCTTTCTTTCTTTCTTTCTTTGTAACTGAAGGAGGCTCCATCAGTTCCCAGTCAGACTCTGAACCCAGAAATTATTGTCAAAAAGCCTAACAGAACTATTATTTAGAAATGAAATTATTTATATGTATTTTTGCAAGACTAAATCCCTGGCCAAATCCTCCTTGATTTTCATGGAAGTCTGTACTGTGTTGTATACTATTGTGGGGTTGGCCATGAGATTTACCCTTACTCGAATAGATCCCTGCAGTTTGAAGCATACCCATATAGATGACTTCTTTTTTCCCCTTCCCTCTGGAAAAAGGTCTGTAATGTCTTTACATTCCCTATGCTTGTATTCTCTAGTGCTCAAATATGAAACTAGAAGCAAGCTGAGGAGGGGCGGAAGCAGATAATACTGCCATGTGTATTGCAGCAGTGCACCAGCCATTACAACGACTTACGAACCTCGTTTTCATTATGAAAGCCTAAGCTTTCATTCATTCTGATTTTTTCCACACAGAGCATTTTCTGTATCACCATGAATGGACATCAGAAATCTAAAAAAAGAGCACAGCAAAGTTCTTCTCTCCCTCTTATGACAGTTTTTCTCTGACACATTCAACCAAATCACTGGATTCATATTTGCTATTAACTGTCTTCAATTATTAACCTAAGAAAAAGCATCAGAAATGGCCAGGAGAACTCTCCAAAGGCCAGTAGGCCTCTGTTGCTATATGTATGACAAAGATGGATCCCACTCCTCCTCAGTGGAAGTACTTCATACCAGCTCCTCCACAGCATTTGGACAATGCTCATAGTGGAACTTGAAGCTATTCTCCTATACTTCCCGCTGGGCCAGCCACATGAAGGTCAGAGAGCTCAGCCATAATGAAATGGACTGGGGTCTTCAAATTAGACCAACTTCTAATCTGACCTGTACTAACCAAGAGCAACCAAGGCCCAAAGCAAACCCCTTGCACATGAGGGGTAAAACTACAACTTCAGAATAGTAGTTTGTATTCACTACACAGTTGGTTTGCACATGCACCTATGTGTGAGTTTGTGCGTTTGGTGTCCATGGCTGGTGAGGTTGAGACCATAGCCCTTGAAAGGTTACACAGCATAAATAGCACATAAAAAATGTATCTATAGCTAACACCAATGACTTCTCTAACTGGTCATACCATCTTTTGTTTAAACACCAAACGACCTTGGCCTCTCAGAGAACTGTGCTATATTCAAGACTAAACTTCCACATCATTTCCTTTCTCCTACTGATGTGTAAAGCAGATGAGCTCACATAACACTTCTGACAGGAGCTCTCTGCAATAAAAAGACTGAAGGGCAAAGCCAGTTCCAGATGGCAGCCTGCACTGATGGCACTCTGCAGGACCCTGCACTTTTGGGAAGCAGTGACAACAGCCTGGTCTCCTCTGCCTCAAGTCCATTCTTCTGTAAAGACATCAAACCAAAGCAAGCAAAGCTTTCAAGGGTTACACTGAAAATCTGTGTAATCTCCTTCCCCCCCATTTTTGTCTTACTTGTATGTATGTCTTACATCAGCCACCTGCTATACACAGGCAAATAAAAGTTTCAGTTCTCTTTGAAACCAACTATTTATAAACATTGGTTACATACCTGTCTCCTACAGTATGTCAGATATACCTATGATTTTCTGCAATGACATGGAGATGAGAGGCAGCAAAATGCACCCATTCCTATGCTTATATATAGGAAGGGCGGCTTATACTGCACATACATCTGTATTCCATGGTCATGCATTGTAACTTTGTGTCCTGCATGCCTTGACACTGCAATTCCTTCCTTCCTACAAACAGACTAAAAATGCCTTAAAAAACAGGAAAAAACCAACACTCGCTAGTTCAAATCATGACCTGGTCATCAGTGAGTAAAATCCCCAGGATTTAAAATTAGCTTCAGAAGCAACACTACAGCCCTGAATTTTACAACCGTTTTCACCCCTCATGCGAGTTTTCCTTTTCCTCCTTGTAAGGGAGAAGGAACACCAATGATGACCCTACAAACTCCACGTCTGCAGGTTGCTCGCTTCTGGGAGCACCACAGATCAGTCAGAGGATCTCTGCCAGCGCCTGTCCCAATCGCCCTGTCCCCTCAGCACGAGCCCGGAGGGATACAGGGAACCCGCACAGCAAGCAGTCAAGCTGAGACAAGAATTTCCTTTCCTTTGATCTGACTCAGTCATTACTTTACATACTGCTTTCCAACCAATTTACCTACTCCCTAGACAGGAGCTTGATTACATGTTGATGATACGCCCTCATAGACGCCATTTTTTAAAGGTTTTAGGCACCCCAAAGCACATCCAGATGGACAGTGCTGTTTGTGAAACTGTAGCTCGAGGGCTAATAAGGCCTGAGAGAAAAAAAATTAGGGAAACGAGCATTTCTTTCACTACATTTGAGCCACTCCCTTTGCCAACAACTTGTCAGCAGCCCTGGCCTGCCATGGACACGGAGAGTGCTGCTCCCTCAGCCGGAGGTAGCAGCAGGAATGTGCAAGGCAGGGTACTGCAGGCGCAGCGTTTCTGGCATGGTGTCTGCTGTCTGGTGAAGCTGGCACACGTTTTGTTTTACAGAGGCAGGATGCTGCCACGTCCAACCGCGCTGCCACGCCAGTGCACACACCTGCCCGCTCAACGCGGCGACAAAGCGCAGCCCATCTGCCACGCTCGGGTTCGACTGATGAGCATCGAAGATACCGAATCACCGCCAGCAGGCTCTCGAACTGCGGGTCCTCCGCACTGCTGCCAGCGTAAGCGTGCTGCCTGCGCTGCGTAAAATGGCTTCGCGCCCAAGCCCTGGAGGAGCGAGCCGGGCAGCGAGCCGCCTGCGGCCGCCACAGCGAGCTGCCGCTGGGGCCGCCCCCCGGGTCCCGCCCTGGCCTGCCCCCTCGCTGTGCTGTGCTGCCTGCCAGGCATTCTCTCTTTACGAGGCCACGTTTGCAGACGCGGGCCCAGGCTCGATTTGTCCCTCTAATGCCATGAAAGCATCTTTACGGAGGGGGAGAAGTGGAGGGGGTGGGGAACGGGATACGTCTGCGCTCCCGCAAGCCGGGCTGTCCCAGCGCTGCGTGGCTGCTTTTTTAAGGGGTGAATCCCCCGCCCCGCCCGTCCCCGCGGCCCTGCCCGCCGCCACGGGGCCGCTCCGCAGGACATCCCGCCAGCTTCCCACCGATGCCCGGCGCCGCGCTACCTTCTGCACCACGGCGTCCAGGGTGGCGGCCAGCTCCTGCCGCTGCCGGCCGGAGGCCTCCCGCTCCCGGGCGCTCCTCCCGACCTCCTCCCGCAGCTGCCGCACGTACCAGCCGGCGGGCAGCGCGGCGCCCAGCACCACTGCGGCGCCCAGCAGCAGCGCCCAGCCGCGGCGGGGGCCAGCGCCGGAGCGGCTCCCTCCGCCTCCCCCGGCGGCCCTGCCGCCCCGGCCGTGCGATGCCGCCGCCGCCGGTTTCTTCGCTGCCGGCTCCTCGGCGCCGCCGGACTGTGCGCTCTTGTCGTTGGCGGCGGCGGGCGGGCTGCCCCCCTTAGCGCCCCGGTGCTTGGCGGCCGACATGGCGGGACGCCGCCACCGTCGTACACGGAGCGGGAGCAGAGGGAAAGGGAGGGAGGGATGGAGAGGGAAAGAGGGAGGGCTGGGGCGCCGGCCCGGGCAGCGCCGCACTACCCGCCCCGCCCCGGCCCCCGCCCCGGGGTGCCGCCACGCACACAGGGACTGCCCCATATCGAGGGAGGCAGCGGGACGGGGGGAAGCGGCAGGCACAGCGGAGAGCTGCCCCGCCGCGACCCGGGGTGACAGACCCCATCGCGGCCTCTCCGACTGCCGGCAGGACCCAGCCGGGAGGCCTCACAGCCCCGGGTGTCCCCAAGCCCATCCTGGTCCCGCTATCGGGTAGTTTTAGTGGCCTCATGCAACTTCTGTTTTGCTTGGTTGTGATTTCGGCTCACAGAGCAAGCTCCAAGAGCAAGGCACGGAGAAAAAGTTTTCTCCATCCGCAGCATTGTTTCAGTGCCTGCAGAGCAGGGACTTGGCATAAGGCTTGCCCCTCGGGCACACACCAGCTGCCTTTGACTGGCAGCCGTGCTTCCAGCCCCACATGAACTCCCACCGTTTTCGCAGAGTGCTTTCTGTGAGCATACTCAGTCGAAGCTGGGAACTCAGCACTCAAACTCCCTACGGAGCCTTCGCGCTCCGAGCATGCTCTTTTGCCTCACCACGTCGACACGAGTCTGCTCCATCCCAATAGACCATGTCCCGGCACAAGACGGGAAAGGCTGAGCAGGCTTCCTCCTGCCCCAAGATCCAGCTGGGGCTTGCCAAAGTGCCAAGCACAGACATCCCACTGTCTTTGTTTCTCAATTTTTCTGCTAGTAAGAAGCCAGGGAGGTGGGAGCAGACTGATTTGGGTATGTCGCCAAGGAAAGAACTGTGGAGGAGAGAGCAAAGAAGAACAAAGGGATGGGATAAGGCCCTGGTGGAGGAAAACAGTCTGCTGTGCACTGGATTAATTAAGTGGTCCTATGGAAAGGGAGAATTGCATCTGATGCTGTAATAGAGGATCCTTATGCAAGTTCCACCAAGGAACTGAGTGGACTTGAGGCTGTGGTATGACGGCACTGGTAATAGAGACCTGGGGGTGGGTACTCTTCATGGAGGAAAGTGATGGGGAACCTGCTGTACACCCGTGTTTGGGTGGGAGATATATAGGAATAACTTCAAAACTTCTCTTGAAAATCCCTCAGTTTTTTCAGCATCACAAAGGCTTGCTTAAACCCTTTTCAGAAACTGAGTAGTTGTATCTTAAACTATTATCATGTACTTGCTTGATTGTGGAAACTTCAAAAATATACAACCTAAGCCCCTTTCTGCTGTCTGCCTACAACTTTGGCCAGACTATAGGACAGGTGAGAGCACAGAAAAAGCCTTAAATTTTTAAAACATTGCCTTGAGTTCAGCAGTATTTTACCCCTTTTCTGTCCTTCAGTCCTAACTGAAGAGGTTAACTGGGCTGTTGGCCAGTAAGACATTCAACTGCTTTGCCAGGTCACTATGTCACTGATGGCTTAGAGAGACAGACTTTTTGTAACCTTTGATGTCAAGTTGTCCACACACGCACAGCACAAGGCCAAGGTGTGTAACTGCATCTGTTTTTTCTAACTATGGGCTATGGGTTACAATTCTCAAAGTGAGTCCTAATTTTTACAAGAAAGGACCGGGGCATATTCTCTTTTAACCTCACTGCGTACCCTTGCAGGCAACAGCAATAGAGACTTTCACATACCAGCTGAGTGCAAATACAAGTGCATTGCACTTGTATTTGCTTGGCCTTCTTCAGCTCTTGAGCCCCCCATGCCTTCTTCCCTTCTTGAGTCCCTGGTGCTAATGTCCTGTTTGCTGCTTCCTTTGAAGTTGGAAGCAACACTTATTCCCCCGTGTCATGAGCTGCCTGAAGATTCAGAGTGAGATGCATATTGCAAGTTGCTATTTCAGTGTTAGTAGAAGAGAGCTTGAGATCAGGTGCAGACTTGTCAGGTGGAGACTTGAGTGTTGTTGGCAGCTTCCATGAGGTTCTTGGACCCAGAGTTCTGGACCCAGGACAGTGTTGTAATGAAGTGTCCAAGCAGCTAGGGTATCAGGATGGACTTGACAGTATTTTTGAAAACTGCCTTTCATTTCACTACAAGATGATCAATGAAGTAAAGCTGATCCCGTATTGTTCCTTTCTTTTACAATTATGAAGACCAGAGGCTTACACAGTAGACTTCTATTACTGCCTCTGTCTTGTGTTCTCAGGGGGTCATGCAGAGCAATAATTGCTCTAGACCTGGGCTACATGCAAACAACTGCTAGACAACTAGTAGCAAATGTGGTAGTTTCAAAAGGATTTGGTGGTTGTGTTTTTAAGAACAATGCAATGAAAAGTCCTTGGCTGTTGGTTTCTCCCTCAGACATGTTACTCTTCTGCTGTATTTTAATATGAATCTTTCTAGCTAAAGCTAACTTTTACAACAAAAAGTCTTTACTCATGTTTCTATCTGTTAATATTGACCGTATTCAATATCTGGGGGGATAAAAGAAAATTCAAGATAGAGTTAATGAACAAAAATAATGCTTTAAAACTCTACGGGGGCTTCTGGGCAGAGATCTTATGTGTGTCGCTTCG
Source organism: Amazona ochrocephala (assembly GCA_039720435.1). Taxonomy (NCBI): domain Eukaryota; kingdom Metazoa; phylum Chordata; class Aves; order Psittaciformes; family Psittacidae; genus Amazona; species Amazona ochrocephala. The sequence goes on from CM077880.1 coordinate 77,025,981, forward strand.
GTGTCTCTTAAGACATGAAAGAAAATGTTAGTAGCAACAAGCTCGTTCCAGTTCTATGCCTGGGCTGCTGTACTGCTGATGTTAATTTGATTTATTTCCTTCTTGTGCTTTTATGTTACACGGAAATGCATTGCTTGCCAAGAGGCACTGCACAAGTGAAGTTCACATTGCTGTGCAAAGCTTGAGGTGCTAATGTATCTGTTTCTCTGTTTGATTACAGCAAGAAATCCAGTCAGGTTTTGTCCTGGAAGACATTTTCTTTTCTTGGTCGTTCATTTCATTCCCAGTACATATTATAGGCTTTATTTTTAAATAAATTTTAGGTTGAGTATTCTTCAGAGACAACAGTCTTTACCTAGGCAGTATCATAGCTCCTGACGTCAGACCAGCAATTCCAGTTCCATTCAATACTTCCATCAAGGTTTAATAGCAACTGAACTGTTTAGTCTGTAGGTGGTGTTCCAGGCAGTAACTACTAGCACCGGTAACAGAAGCAGAATTTATAGTTGAATGTCTCAGGCATTTTGTCAACACACTTGTGTTTAAACACCAAATGACCTTGGCCTTGACCTTCCACAGACCTTAAGCCAAAAGTTACTATCTGGAGATGATGCCGAAGTGACGGCAGGTTACGGACACCACAGCAAAACTTGCTTAGCTGATTGTACTGACCATGATAGTCCCAAATAGTGGAGAGCTTGCACAGGCTCAAGAGGTTGTCTTGAATACATCCCAGAGGTGGCTGGAGCCAATAGAAGGAGGAGGCTTGCACTGAAACGGTTGAGGAACCTTCAATACTCTCTCCACCTCAATACCATGGGAATAGAATTCTTCATCAGTAAATGAAGCATCCTGGGAAGGCTAGGACAGCAGTTTCCATAGTGAACATCCAGCCACAGCCTTAGCTGTCTCACACTTTGTAAATGTGATAAAGAGGATCTCAGATTTCTCTTAGGAAGGGCCTAGAAAGGCCAGGATTTGTAGCAGTACCCTGAGACCCAGGACTTCAGCTTTGAAGCTGTTTATTTCGAAGAGCTTAAAATAAGAACTGAGCCGTATGGATGTTACCAGGGACGATAATCAAGAGGATCATCAGTGTTAAGCATGAAGGGAAGCAAATCTGTTTCAGATAGTAAGGCAGTGTAGGCAACTGTTCTACCATTTCTCCTCCAGCCTGGCAGTGACAAGGAAAATGTTAGCCATGTACTAGCTAAGGCTTGTTCTCACCAAGGAGCCAAAGCAAACTATTCCACACCAAAAGTATCACTCTGCAAACAATTTCTCATTGTAGTTGGTGTAGTGTGTCAAACTCTTTCCTTCCTATGTACACAAGGACAGAGCGCTAGTGCGGTGCAGAGTGTGCATTAGGGATTCGCTGAGATGCAGAAGTAGCTAGAGACTCCAGACTGGTGCAGTTGGGGAGTTAGTGATATACCAGTTTCCCTCAGACTTTACCATATTCTGGTTTGCCTCTGTGCATTTGAAGCCAAATGCTTCAGTGTGGAGAAGCAGCAATCATGTTTGCCTCTCACAAGACTTATTTCTCCTTGGAACACAGGAAACCATGAAAGAGCAAGCTGAGAACGCATCCTTACACCTGCCTTGTGGATTTTTTGTCTTACCCTTGAGCCTATTATCAAACCTGGGCCTAATGGTCTCAGCCAACCCAGAGTCTTAACATCCATCTGTTAATGCTAAAGCCAGTCTGACTGGCTCAGTTATTAGGATTAGGGTAAAATATCTTGTGACTTCAAGTTAAGTTCTCAACTTAGTTGTCAAGAGCCCTGGGGTAAACAGTAACATGCCTTGCCCTTTCCTTCTCCTCCCACCCAAACAATCAGTTAGCCATATACTGGGACATTTCTGACCTGTAGGGCGAAATGCAGCTGCATGTCTTACCTACTCAGTAGCTGTAGCTGTTTGCTGGATAAAGCGGTGCATTAATTGTAGGCTTTATTGGCTTTGCCAGTTTTACTGGTAACAGTAACAAAACATCATGAACTAACACCTTGCAAAGGCTGAGCACAACCAGTTCTTCATTTCAATTAACAGTGCTTCTGTAGTGAGGGAGAATTTAGGCCAAATTGAGACACTAGTCAAAATTCCTAATTTGGACATTGTTGTGGTTTAACCCTAGCCGGCAGCAAAGCACCACACAGCTGCTCACTCATTTTCCCCAGTGGGATGAGGGAAAAGAAGCAGCAGGGTGAAAGTGAGAAAACTCACAGATTGAGATAAGTAGTTTCATAAATGAAATAATAAGACATTTTAATGAAAAGGAATATAACAAAGAGAGTGAAATAAACCCAAAAATAGACAAGTGCTACAAAGGAGAAAATTGCTCACCACCAACCCACTTGATGCCAGTCCCCAAACTGTGACTCCCCAACAACCTCCTTCCTAGTTTTATTGCTGAGCATGACTTCCTACGGCATGGAATATATCTTTGGTCAGTTTGAGCCAGCTGTCCCCACTGTGTCACCTCTCAGCATCTTCTGCACCCTCAGCCTACTCACTGGTGGAGAGGTGTCATGAGCAGAAAAGGCCTTGATCTTTATAAGCACTGCTCAATAAGTAAAGTATCCCTGTGTTATCTACACTGTTTCCAGCACAAATCCCAGACATCATGTCATACAAGTTACTATGAAGAAAATTAACTCTATACCAGCCAAAACCAGCACATACCTGCATGTCCTATATAAGACACAAGGACGTTGATCTTAATTGAGCAGAACACATTTAAAGGTTGTATAATTATTTTCCTGGCTGACATTACAGAAGACACAAACATCCACAGTGATATTTCTCCATGGAGAAAATCTCCACAGTAGGTAATGTACTTCAAGATCCATATAATGGCCTATAGATACAGTGCCTGTGGATCAGGAAGGAATTGAAACCAAGAAGGAGGTTAAGTGTTGAGTACTCTGGTGTCTAACTTATTCTTGGCCTTTGGACTGGAATCTGGAGGAATGATTTTGGTGCCTCAGCTATGTACACAGATGCCCATCTCAGATAGACAGACAGACAGATAGACAGATAGATAGGACCAACTAGGTACTTAATGAGCTCCAAAACAGCTAGTGTGCTGTGGGAGAAGGGCACTGCTACAACTGGAAAAAAAAAAGGTTGTTTTAAAGCCATCCCTTTCTGGAATCCTATCTCTTACTCTGTGATGTAGGGTGATACCCCTGAGATACTTTTTCTTTAAAGTTGGTCTTTCATACAAACATTTAGAAGCTAGTTTACTTGGTGAGGCTGGGGCATCCCTTTCCCTCCCTGTGCAAGCTCGGCCACTGAGCATAACAGATTTCCTCAACTGCGAGTGCACACAGACAACGCACAAAATGCACTGCAAGTCACTGGCCCTGGTGTTTGCAGCAAGTACTCTTCATGCAGTTTTAGATGATACAGCTGGTTAATTAATAAAAGGTGCCAGCAGCCATCACAGGAAAAAGCAGAATACAGCTTCCCCCCATCTTTCAGATGGCACTTAAGACAAAATTGATGTAAAAAAATAACACTAAATAATGTCCTCTGAAATGAAACCAGTCCTGTACAAGGCAGCCCATCTGTGTGCCATCAGAGTCTTCTCCAAGGCTCTTTTGAGCTTCTCTCAGATTGTCGTTGCCACATGACATGCAGAAACTGGGGCAAAGTAGCGCAAACGTAGTTATTTAAAACATCGTCTTCTTTCTGGGAGCTATTGGATTAGGCTGTTGGACTTAATCCCATTTAATGTCTCTGGAGGCCAGGCTCAGAGCACCAGGGCTGGCAGGTGCTCTGCACTGCCAGGAGCAAGTGCTCCTGCCCAAGCAGGGTGCTACGTTTATGTAGCCAAACTCCCTTGCCTGCTTCAGGACCTCACTTTTATAGTAATGGTTAACAGGACCCACAGTGGGCTTTGGTCTATGCAAATACAACATCTATCCATCTAGTTCACCATGTGTACTAAAAGATTATCTGCAGGAAGGGGACCTCAGTGTCTTCATGACAAACAAAGCTTGGGTTAGTTACCTCCTGCCTCAGAGATGGCTGCCACTCTTTTCCCCTCCATGCTTCCTGGTAGGTGGGGCAAAGGTGGCATGCAGCTCCTGTGACAGGAAGAGGCGATGACCCTGACAGGTACTGCTGGCCCGGCGGGTGCGTGAAGCTGCCTGGTCAATGAGGTCAATACAGTAAGTAATGCATTTACAGTAATAGCGCTGTACTGCCTCATGCCGCGTTCCTCAGTGGGCACTCAGCACGCCTCCCAGCACCACATCCATGAGCAACGCGGGTGACCAAACTCGGGAGAGCCCTCAGACTAAGATGGCGGGGGGGGTGGCCGCGGGGGACCAAGTTGGCCGGGGTGTGGAGGGGGGCACATTACCCCCTCCCCGTCGAGAGACTAAGGAAAGCAGGGCAGAATTGCTCTTGGGGGCATACTTAAAGCTTCCACGGCAGCGCGCCTAACACAGCAAGGCAAATACGCCCTGAGGTGCTGCTACTTCCCGTGTTGAGAACGCGACCTCTACCGTCCCGCCCCCCTCTGTGTAGCCTCACCCACTGAGGCGGCGCGGGGCGGGGCTAAGGCGCGGACCCAGCTCCTTCCCAGCGTGGGGCGGAGCCAGCCACACCGACGCGGCTCTTCCGTAAACAGCACCCCGGCCTTCCCCCCCCACCCGGAAAGGCCCATTCAGCGCGGGGGAGTCTGCAGAAGCGTCTCCCCAGTCACTTGATGTATTCTCCCCCCTTAGTGCTCGCAGCCGGGTAGAATGAGGACACGCGGACTGTCTCTGCGGGGATAGGCGCAGGTTGACCCAAGTCGTCGGACCAACTCGTCGCTGGCAGGCCGGAAAAGGTTACGTCCCCCCCACGTCACCTGCGGAGATGGACGCGCCCAAGGAAGACACTAAGAGTCCGTGCTGGGTATATAACTCCGGGGGGAGGGGGGTATTTAAAGACCTGGCGAGCGCTGCGCGGAGGGCGAAGTGCTGCCGCCGCCGGGCCGCGGTGAGTGACCGGGGTGAGCAGGGTAGGGCCGCGTTTGTGCCGGCTTGCGCTGTGCGAGGCGGCACGGCACGCTTCTGGGTGTCCACGTACAGGCTGTGGGGTCAGAGCTAGCCCGTGCGGAGTGCTGGCAGGAGCGGGATGCGCTCTGCAGCCCCAGTGGGGCTTCCGCTGCACGACGTGGGCTTCGCAGCCACTGCTGTGGGTCTGTAGCGTGGCCCTTGCCCTGCGTTTCCTGGGCTGTCTCCGTCCGCTGATGTCCGCTGTCCACCGGGAAGGGCGCAGCAGTGGGGTTTTCCCGTTGCAGCCCGCTCCTGCTCCCTTCCCGGAGCGTGCGGGACCAGGTCGTGTAGATACGGACAGCAGGGCTCGCTTTCCACGGGGCTGGCGGAGAGAGGATTCCCCCCTTTCTTGTCCTCCTCCCTTCCTCCCCCCGGCCCTGTCCTTGGAAACGCTGTTTGTTTTGGTCGGCGAGTGCCAAGCTTTTCTCTCTGGTAACTGCTGAAAACATGGGGCCGGGGGAGGAGACAGGCAAAGAAACTGATGGAGGAAGAGGAGGAGCCGGCGGCGGTGCCGCTGCCCCGCTGAGGGGAGAGGGTTGGACGGTGTTGAGCATCCTCGGCCTCCTTTAGCAGTGTTTCTGGCCCTGGGTTGGGGCACCTTGTGCCTAAATGCGGGAGGTGGGGGTAACTGCCGTGGGCACGGACCGTGGGGGGACACTTGCTCATCTCGCTTTTACATAGTTTTAAACTTTTCTTCAAGAGAAGCCTGTGTGTAAAGGGTAGAGCTGCGGAACCAGATAGGTAGAGGAGAGAAATGACGGCTCTGAGCTGTGAAAAAGGAGGCATGAGGAAATTCCTTAACTCTTAACACAGGCTCTTTCCTGCTCCGGTGCCGTGAGTGCTGGCAGAGGTGGAATCAGTGACAGGGAAACTCGAGCCCAGAGGAGATTCGGTCAGTGCCAGCTAGAAGATAGTATGTAAGCCCAGCAGAGTGAACAAAGTTAAGACACTTGAAGTGGTAAAACTGGACAGAGCACTTTAAAAGTGCGCATGGATGGAGTGACTTACTTGAACAAAGCAGGGCTGTGGAAAAACTTTTCTTGAAGATGTTATCTGAAGTTAAACCCATCCAAACCGCCTTTCTGTCCCCCAAGGTGCTTCATAAAATAACTTGTAAAGGAAGCTTTTGGGAATAAAAAATGTGTTTATGTTCTCGAAAACTAATCTGAGCTTGTGATCTTTATCAGTTATAACTGTACATACAGTTAGCGCATCACCCAGGCTGATAACAGCAAGATGCCTTTAGGCATCTACAGTGTTGTATTCATTGCATCCAAGCTGTTTAAACAGCAGCAGAAACCGTGATAACTTAGTTAACTAGAATCTTGCGGTTTGTACACTTGAAGATATTTTTATCTTGGTCTCCTGTTTAAAATTTTTCCTTAAAACCCTGTGAAATTGTACTGATTGGAAGAGAGAAAACAGTGTATTGAGGCCCACTGTAAAGGAATTCATAGTAATATAAAAGCAAATGTCAGTTGTTTTCAATTCAGAAAGAGTAAAGCAGGTTGTAACCACAGGTTGATCCTCTAATAGAATAGGTAGGATATTAAACTGTGTATTAAAACAACAACCTTATATGTAATACCTAATGAACAATTAAAAAAAGTTGGGATTGTCTATTCAATATGAGGAGTTACAAAGAGATGTTGGAAGGTCAGAAGGATTTCTGAAATATTTTTACTTGGGGAATTATATTAAACCTAAAGTTACATGTGAACTTGGCTCTTAATTTGCAACAAGGTCTGTGCTGTCTGGAAAAGCAGCTCTTCCAGTGTTTATGCTGTAAAAAAAGGACCAAATAACTCTGTTGTCTTTTGTTGTAACTACTTAGAAGCGTTTTTCTTTTTCCGGTTTGTACTTCCCTTTGATATGCTCAATGAATGTACTTCTGTCAAAGCTTTTTAGCTGTCGGGCAACATATTTAAAAACTGTAGATGACATGTCCGGATTCTGCTTGCGCATTCATGTATGTTTACTTTGTTGTGCTTACTGCCTTGTTTATCTTTTAAACCTGTAATTTAGCAATAATGTTTTGAATCTGCAGAATGTACCCATTCTTCCTTACCATTCCATTTGAGGCATCCTACTTGGTAATACATTACTGTGGCAAAGATGTCAATATATTTTCAGTGTGTCATCTCCAGTTGCATTGTTGAAACCTCTTATTTAAAACCTCTTATTTAAATTCGGTCTTCTGAAGCACTCTGACAGCTCTGCTGTCTTCATGTATGTATGTATTGTAGGAACAGCTGTGGTCTCAGTACTTCAAAATATGTCATGAGCCTCTTTGAAGTGCACATATTTGTGGCTGAAAGATCCTTTACTGGGACTACTATGTAAAAATTTAATTATATAGAATTTTATCATCGTGGAATCATCATAGAGTGGATTGGGTTGGAAGGGACCTCGAAGCAAATCCAGTTCCAACACCCTGCCATGGGCTGGGGCACCTTCCACTAGACCAGGTTACTCAAAGCCCCATCCAGCCTGGACTTGAATACTGCCAAGGATGGGGCAGTCTCTTCTCTGGGCAACCTGTTCCAGTGTCTCAGAACCCTCTTGATGAAATTTTAATTTCCACCTTGATGATTTGGACCTCTTGGGAGTCAAGATTGGGGCAGAAAATGGCAATACTGGCTTTCCTCCATGGCTGGTTGAGTGTTTCTGTCAGGAGCACCTTGCAATCTGAATATTAACAAATTGGAGTATTTATTAGGATTATTATACTAAGAAGTTTTTGAAATGATGATGTGAAACTTGTATGACAATTTTGGGTTTTTAATGGTAATGTAACTTCTTCCATGTTCTTAACACCCGACTAGAGCAGTAAACGCATCTTGAAGTGCTCATACTAGGCAAGTGACTTGCAAGACCTTTTGGGCCAGTGCGCTGCTAACAACATTAATTGAATCTTTCGATGGACCACATGCAACATTAACCTTCTGGAGGTTAGTTATTTTTGTATAAGTAAAGGTTTATACATGACTAACACCTTGAAATACAGTGAGTGTTCTGATGCTTATCCAGAAACAATAGTGGGAGGGCAGTATAAGCTTTGCAGGCTCTGTAGAGTTACAGTATTTAAGTGAGCAGTTCCATGTCAAGAACCTACAGGTAGGTTACTTGTCACAATTAGTTTCTGGCTGGCACTAGCCTTGAGATCTATAGCGCGTGTCTCAAGCGAAAAAGTAGTTTTAGTCTTTTGTGTAACATTAACTAGTGATTAATTTCTAATTGTAAGTTAGGTATAATTTTCAAGTAAAAAAATTCTCAGCCTTTTGGTTTTATGGGCTCCCTTGCAACCCTGTCTTTAGTCAATGCTATTTTAAGTATCTGCTTGTTTTCAGTTGCTTGTTAGACATTATGAAATTGCTGGTTTAATAAGTTATGATGTTCAAGATCACAACATTAAGGCTTGAACCTGTGATCTCTATCCTGATCAGAAGTCTCTTACTGGCTTCTTCAGTAAGATGGTAAACTGTCAGTTCTTGCTGCTGTGATTCTTTTCACAAAACAACCCCAATGTAATTGCATAAATAAGGCACTCAAATGCATCTTCTTTCCTCTTGGGAGAGGAGGAAGAGTAAGCATACACCTAACAAATGTTAATCATCTCAATTAACAGGGTAGTACTCATCAGTGTAATGCCTCATCAGGTTATAAAGGCCTACTCAGGATGAGCTGGTACCCAAAAACTCAAATGCTCTAAGCTGTAACTAGGTGCCAGTGTAAAGAAATCTTCATTTTTACTCCCTTTTTTCTATCTCTTGGCCCTGATTCACGTAAATATGTACAAAGATCATCCTTTTGCTTCCAAAAGTGACTTTTCCAAGTTCAGCAGTTGTGAAGTGTGGTATTTCTTGCCTGCTGAAGCTGGTGCAATTTAATCGTATATGAAGTCATAGTACTTAAATTTGCTGATGGAGAGTATTGTTGGCTGTGTCTCTGCGTAAAAACTACAGAATGCTTCGTGGCTGTAATCAAAGATGGACAGCTACTTTTGGTATCTGGGCCAAATTCCTTTGGTAGTAATTATGGCTGACTTCCAGTTCGTCATTTTAATATGATTAGGAGCATATTTTTTACTTCCTGTCATACAACCATTAATCATCTCTATCGCACTACGCAGCTGTCTAAATTTTCTGCAGTTGCAGTTTATCTGCCTGGGAGGCAGTTTCTTTATGTAGACAGAAGCACTATGAAGCATGACGTTTCTCAGTGCTGTTTATGCTGAATGTAATATTAAGAGGCTCAGTTACCATTTGATTTAAATCAGAAAACCCATCCACCCTCACCATAGCATTATTTTTGGGGTCTGTGCCATTGTTGATCTGATTCTGAGCAAAAAGCCACCTAAAGGAGGAGGCCAGGCTTTCAGCTACACCCTGTCAGAATGCAGTAGTCTGAATTATTTGCCTGTTCTGCCCCGCAACTTCTGTTTGCTTCACAATTGTTCCACTCAGTACAGTTTGTTTGTGGAAGGAAGCGAATTGCTAAACATCACTTGCTGGTGAAGTCAGGAAGGGGATGGTGACACCATGAGTTGCCTGTATGGATGTTGAGAACTTCCGAAGTTCTGACAACAGGCAACTTCAGGGGTTATGGGGGGTAGTCTTGTATGTTGGGTTTTGTTTTTGTTTTTTGTTTGTTTTTGTTTGGTTTTTTTTCAATACAGTGAATTTACAGACTGTCTCTAACATAACCATGAAGGTATGAAACAGCAGAAGGTACAAAGTTTGCTTGCAAAACAGGCGTAGTTTGTTAATAACTGTGTGCTTCTGCATGTCAAGCCAGATGGTTTCTGCAACACCTTTTTAAGAAAGGTAGCTACTTGTTCTTTATTGACAAAGTAATGATCAGTATCTGACTTCTGAGAAATAAAATAGTAAGCATTGGTTTTATGGCAAGTGTGTTTTGTTTTTCCAGGTCTTGTGTACTGTACCACCTAAAGTAAATCAGAATGCCTCTCAATGATGAGCATAACAGTGATTCAGAGTCTTCACGCTTCTCGGAAAGCACAGCTGCTTCCAGCGACTCTGAATATTCAAGACAGAGCTTTAACAGCGATTCTTCAAGCAAACCCAGTTCTCCAGCGTGTAAGCCTATTTCAGTCTTACCTGCATTGTGCATACACAGATGAGGCTAACTTATTTCATTTCCCTTTGCTATTCTGGGTAGAACCTGGGATTCTGAATCTCTGTTTAAGAGTCTTAAGAGAAAGGCATGTCTTTCTCTCTGCTGTGAAACAGCGCATCTCCTTATGTCTGGAACTTCACCAGCAGCTGTATCCATGGGGGTCTCCCTGTGCACTCCTTCCCTTCAGAAAGTGTAAGAAAAGTGTGCCACTGTGGACATCCTAATCTTGATGTGGGTAGTGGTCTCCCCAGTCAAGCAGATACAGCTTTGTGCAAAGGGTGGTTTTCTTCTGTTTGCTCCATACATTTAAAAATTAAATCTGTAGCTTACAGATTTATAGTATAACATTAACTTCATGTAACTTAATCTCAAATTCCCTTTTTCTTTTTTCTTTCATAAATACTAGGATCAAACAGAAAACACATATTTACACAAGGAATATATTTTGAGTAATTATAAATAAAACCTTGGTTAAGATGTGCTTCGTGTTCATGTCTGAACATTCTTAGACCATGCATACATTTTAGCATTTATGTAAGTCTGACATTAAAACAAGCTTGTTAGTGGAGCTGTAATTGGCAGTTGGCTATCTGTCTCTTTTTATTGCCTGTCTTCAAAGGGTTAATTCCAAATACTAAATTAAAAGGCAGAATTTGGGGGTTTAGAAACTTTGGGAATTACTCTTGCTTTCTAATATAGGGTTTCTGTTATGTTGTTAATGCTTTTTTGTAAAAAATGTGTAATTTACAATGTGCCTGCTATGGGACGTAAGTGGGGGTGTTCTCAAGTCTGTAACTTCAGAATCTTCTCTACAGGCAGTGAAACCACAATATAGCCATTATATGCTCAGAATTATAATGGACATCTGGTATCTGTTATTGCCCATGCTTTTAGTCCGGTGGATTTTACAGAAGAGTTAATAGCAAATCTGTGGAATGCAAGATCCTGTTTAAAGGAAAAAAATATCTTGGTTAAGATGGAAAAATATGAAATTGCTCTTCAAAATGTTATGAGGCTTGTGTGGTATTACCCATACAAACGCCCCTGATAAGCTAGGAGTTTTCTGAGTTAGTGTTTTAAGAAGATATAAAGACCCAGTAACCCTAGGTTGTTTTTTCTAGCGTCCAGTTAGCAAGCAGCAAAACTTCTAAATTTTAATATTTTTCAATTGCACTTACGAATTATAGTTATTTTGCTTGAATGGATCTTGTTTGTTCCAGCAGCGAGTCCCCCTAAGATGATTACATTTGATGAACTGATGGCAGCTGCAAGAAATTTGACAAACTTGACCCTAGCTCATGAAATTGCTGTAAATGCAAATTTTTGCATCAAACATGAAGACTTGCCACAGAACAGGTAAGAGCCTGAATTTTGTGAAAAGCAGCACAAGGGGGTGGGAAGAGAGTAATATAAAATACCACCCAACCCCAAAAATAACCCAATCAAAACAAAAAACTACCAACAAACAAAATCCAAATCCAAAACATTTTTATCCTGCGCCTCCAGGAGTCACTGTCAATGCTGTCTTGTTTGGAACAAGTGGTGCAGTCCAGCTGAGTTGATTATACTGTCTTGGCATGTTGGTCTGTTTTAAATGTCATGGAAGATAAAGGGTTAATGTGATATGAATGCCCATAGTGAAGATGAGTATTGGTTTGTTCTGTGCAGTACCAAGCCCTGTGGAAAAGGTGCAGTGGTGGCTTTGGATGTAATAGCTCATTGATGTGGTAGTATTAAGAAGATAGAGCTCATCATGAACATAGCTCTGACACTAGCCCCAGAAGATACGCAGAAATACCTGGATATCCAGAGGAAGCAAGACGTTACTTCACTTATTTAAGTAGCTAAACAGGCATATCTGTGAGCAAGGGCTACTTAAAAATGACCCTGGTCTTTGCTTTGAGAAAACTTGTGTAAAAAAAACAAGGATATTTTTAATTGCAGAAGTCCCTTAACTGATAATTGGTTATATGACAGATAGTTTTTGAGAAAGCTTAGTACATAACATGCAAAGTTAGGACAATGAATACAAATTCAATAAGGAAAAAGGGCAGTTAATGCTACTTTACCCACATGTGAATTGCCAGCACCACTTTTTAAGACAGCTGTATTTTATAAAGGACTTGTCAGTTTAGATGATGTTTCGGGAGCTGATGACCCAGAGCCCAAGAAAGATGTGATTGCAGGGCACAGTAGCTGGTGAGGTGCATTTCCCTCACCAGTGATTGTGATCAGACTAATCTAAATCACTTTTACCAATGATGAAAAATAGTTGGGAGTAATTTCTGTATCTAATTGAATTATTACACAGTTTTGCAGGCACAGTGAAACAGATTGTACACAAGGCATTTTGGGATCACTTGGAATCGGAACTGAATGAAGATCCTCCAGAATATGAACATGCTATCAAGCTCTTTGAGGAAATTAAAGAGGTAATGTTCCTTCTCTCCCCTGTGCCCCAGTATTAAAGGCTCTGACTTCACTGAAGGGTCTGCGAACTCAGTCAACACCTTTTATGTTTGTTCTTTTAAGATGAAACCATCATAACTCAAAACTGCAAATATGTGTATTTATGGTATATTTATATTAATATATTAAGATAAGTTGCAAGTCAGTTCTTCTCTCAAAGCTTTACATCTCTCCTAGTTTCTTTCCAGCAATGTACTGTGAGCTTATGGTATGAACAGGAGTAAAAATGTGACACTACCTGCTCATGTAGACTTTGTTTACCCACCTCCCTGGGCATTTCACACTCCCAAGACCCGTGCTCAGCACCTTTTCTGGCCCTTTAGATTGTATATTAGGAAAAATCTCTCCACTGAAAGGATAGTCAGGTGTTGGAACAGGCTCCCCAGGGAAGTGGTGGAATCACCATCCCTGGAAGTGTTCAGAAACTGTGGATGCAGCCTTTAGTGACATGGTTTAGTGGTGGACTTGGCAGTACTGGGGGAGTGGTTTGACTTGATGATCATAAAGGTCTTTTCTAGTCTTGTTGATTCTGTGATCGCACACGGAAGCATGCACACCTTCAATCCTAGCACAATACTAAGTATTTCAAAATTCTGAGTTGGGAAATGTTTGTTTTATAGGGCACTATCGCAGACATGCTTTTTGTCTTGCTAGAGCTTTGAGCTTTTTTGCAGAGCTGTACTGAGATAATTTTAACAGTACTTCTTCTCTGCTACCTTAATGTTCAGTCTTAATGTATTTTGTTATAGTCAGCTAAATACACTTGATGTTAAGATCTTACTTCAGCATGTTTACGAAGTGGTTTGGTTTTTATTAATATGCTTTCTTATTTCCCCTCTACTCTAGATTCTTCTTTCGTTCCTGACTCCTGGAGCAAACAGGATTCAAAACCAAATTTGTGAAGTTCTAGATACAGATCTTATACGACAGCAGGCAGAACATAATGCTGTTGATATTCATGGGCTAGCTAACTATATTATCAACACTATGGGAAAGTTGTGTGCTCCAATAAGAGACAATGATATAAAACAGTTAAAAGCAACTGACAATATTGTAGAATTACTGAGGTTGGTATTTGGGGGTTTTCAGATGAAAAACTCTTCTGAAAGGGTGCTGGGCAGTGGAAGAGGGGAGTATAGCCTCAAATTTTGTCGGTTTACGTAACACCTGTTCTCAAACTAAAGGAAAACTTATTTTTATACAGAATTATTAAAGGGGAGAAGCTATGACATGCTGACAAGAATATTGTCTTACTTTGTAATGAAATGGGTAGAATGCCTAGATCAAGCAGTGCCAGCTCTGACTATCTAAGCCACTGAACAACAAAAAAACACTTGCAATAATCTGTTTCAGAGACTTTTTCAGTCTTGTTCATCCTTACAAAACTTACGCAGTACGTTTGTACAGTTCTGTCTTGAGCTATTTAGTGCATGTAGGAGGCCGAACTTTGCATTTAAAATATCTCTAGTAAAGATCTTATTATTTGAAATTGAGTGAAGCATAACTGGCAGAAACTAGTTTACTCTTTCTTAGATACGTGAAAATATTAAGAGTAGATGGTAGCTGTTCTACTGTTTTATGGCAACTTAGATCATATGCAGGGAGCAAAGCAACTGGGATTGTTTCTCTTCATACAAATTTAAATAAAAAGTTAAAATATGTTCATTTAGGCTGAAATGGACCCACTTACAGGTGCTGCATATTGCTCTTAGTATCTGTGACTTACACTAAACCTTACACACAGTACTCCTTAAAACGTCCTGGAAGCTACGTAACATATCTGTTACGCTAAAATAGTGATGCAGTTTACTTCTCCCAGAATTGAAGTTAAAGTGCTAACGTAGGTGTACTTCGCATGTGCTGGTTAAAATCAATAGACTAATTGTCAGATTTTAAACTTCTCCTTTCAGACAAATATTCCGTGTTTTGGACCTGATGAAAATGGATATGGCAAATTACACAATTCAAAACCTTAGGCCATACCTTCAGCGTAATTTGGTGGATTATGAACGAACAAAATTCCAGGAAATTCTTGAAGAAACACCAAGTGGGTATCCTGCTATCTTTAAATCAAAACTTTCTGTAAAAAAAAAAAAAAGGACTATTTAAAGACATGCTATAAAAACTATTAATTGCAGTTAATTTGGAGGAAAACTTTTTTTTTTTTTGTTTGGATTTAACTAGTGCAAACAAGCTACCAATGGTCAATTGCTTAACTTGCTGTTAAGTATGCTTATCTGTAATCTGGGGTGCTTTCAGACAAATTTGTATTGCTGTATTGGTTCATATCTGAAAAGCAAACAGTAGCTCTTCCTGTCTGGAGGCAGGAGCCCTATATACTGAAAGATGAAACTTTATCTCTTTTGTATGCAGCCAGTCTATTGTTAGTTTGACGTAAACACATAAAACTAGTTAGTATGCCTGAAAGTTGGGACAGGAGCATTTTTTTTAATAAACAAAAGGCAAGCTCTGAGGAAATATCTTAGATGATGCAGAATCAACTTTACCCAAAACCTGTAATAATGGATAATGTGGCTAAACAGGGTTCAGGAAACACTTTCCAAGAAGAAAAAGTAAGCTTACTAACATCTGGAGAGAAGGGGCTTCTAAAATGGGAACCCTGAGCCACTGATGTATTTATATCGTTGAGCCACTTCAGTATTTATATATGCAGCCTGTGGAAAAACTGTGTTAACAGCAAATGAAATGCTCTTAGAGTTCGTTCTCCCTTCACCTCTATTTTCCAGTCCTGTACCCCAACTAGTAACTTGCTGTCCTGAAAAACAAAAAGAAAAAAATGCTTTGGGATCTCTGAGGCTGCTTTTACCCCAGATCTTGGCTGAAGTCTTAACAATTTGTTGCTGGGTTTGTACAAGCTAGCTAGAATATTAAGATGATCAGTGGAAGATAAGTGGGGAGAAAACAATAAGGGGGAGGAATTTACATGTTAAAACTCAGCTGTCCACTATGTTTGAGTCTTAAGAAGTCATACCCTTGTTCATAACTCTTTTTTCTACAAGGTAGCGCTTATTTTGATGATACCGTGCAGTAAATCTGTACTGATTTGCAATGCTTAGGTGCCCTGGACCTCACAACAGAATGGATAAAGGAATCGATAGAAGATGAATTGTCATCTGCTTCTGATGAATCTTCATCATCCCCTGGTGCTGATAGTAGTTCTAAAAGAACCATTAGTCCTACGCTGGTGCTAAACAATGGCTACTTGAAACTGTTACAGTGGAATTATCACAAAACAATTCCAGAGGTCAGAAGTGTTATTTCAGTGTGTTCAGATTTCTAGCTATATGAAAACGGTGTAGTATAATAATCCTTCTGTTGATAACTAAGTGAAGTATTCTCTTGCACTTCTTAAATTTCTGAATAGTAAATTTGGAATTTGGAGAGTATGTGCTAGCGTAGTTTCTGAATCACAATATGGGCAGCAACTAGAAAAGAACAAGGTAAACCTTGTCTTCATTCTATTCCATCATAGCTCACCAGCTCCACCCTGAGAGCAGTCTTGGCCGTGGTCGCAGGCTGGGCCTGGTACTGCCAGCTCTTGGCTTTGTGTGCCATTGAGGGAACTGATTATAGCATTCTGTTTTCCTAAGAGCAGCAGGAATTAGTGGGATTACTCTTGCTTTAGAACAGAATCAGTAAAAACTTGAAGCCCTCTAAAGTAGATATTAATCCTTTCTCAGTGCATATAAACTATTGCTTTGAGAATCAGTGTTCAATTTTTCCTACCAGCTCCTGATCATTGACCTCTGCAGCTTTCCATAAAGCCAATTTGAAGTTGGCCATCACTCAGGGCTAAAATTAGCATCTGCAGTATGCTCCTTAGCTATACTTAGGGTGGCCTGGCAGAGAACTTGCTGAATACATGGGGAGGCTTTTAGTGTTCTCAGTCACTGGGCACAAGGGAAACCACCTTATTCTTACCTTAATTTGAAAAGTTTTGAATAATAGCTACACACAGGTTATCCTCTGGTGGATGTAGTTCGAGTTTGCCATACTATGAAACTACTACTGAATGTTAATGCCCCTGTGCTTCACAGTGAAGGAACTTAGTTAGGATTGAACTCTTTCTAACCTAAAAAGTCACTCCAGCTACATTTTGCTGTGGGAATTACAGTCTTGGTATGATCAACTGTGTGTTTGCCTGTAACAGGTTATGAATCAGTTGCAGAATTTGCTCTGGTGGTTGTCATGCACAGTTGTTCATCACTGTCAGTTCCAGATTGTCATTTTTCAAAGAAGGGCTGAATCCGGAAGACTGTTGTCTGTAACCTTGATCACTGCCATGTCCTCTGGATCCCCCAAGCATTTTGCTTTGTTGAATTGGTTGGTTGCAAATTTCCATCAGCAGTGATGAGGAATAACATGTATGTCCTTGGTTTCCTCTGCGCTGAAGACATTATCTTTCTTCCTGCCATAGGCTTACTTTTGGTACTCATACATAATGCCACTTTGTGCAATATTACATATTCAGGGTATTTCAGCTGCTGTCTCTTCTGACATTGTGTATTTGTGGTTAAAAATATCAGTGCTTCATGACTACACCCTGTATCTGTCCTTTTTCCTGCCTCCCTCCCTCTGTATTCCTAAATTAGTATTACTGTTTCAATTCCAGACTTTAATAACAGATGAAGCTCGTCTTCAGGAATTGAGAGAAAAGCTCAAACAATTAAGGATCATAGCTTGTGTTTGTCTAATAACAAACAATATGGTGGGTGCAGCAATTGTAGATCTGCCTGGTTTTGCTGAGCAGCTGAAAAGGATTTCTCTTCCTCTTCTTGAAGGCATGAACAAGAAGTAAGGCCTTATTTTTATCACTCTTCATATTTATTTATAATAAACAGGAAATACCAGGTGGCTCTGAAAACCCTTGGAAAGAATTCAAATGTCATAGCCAGTGCTTGTTAATAATAGGAAAATATCAAATTTTAATAAGCTGTATCTATATTCCCTTGAAAATATAAGTCCACTCTGTTAGGCACATGCTTTCAAAGGTATATTTTAATGAAATCTTAATCTTGATGTTAGTATACAGAACTTCGGGGCCTAGTACTGAAGTTCATTCATATGCTCCTAATACCGAAGAGACTCTGGCAATACATTCACTGTATTGTCTTGCTAGTTGCTTCAAACTAGTTGTAGTTAAAGCTGTTTGGCTGCTTATTTCTGCTGCCTACAAGTAAGTGATGTGATCTGAAGGCGTGTCTTAAAATAGTTTTTCCACTCTGCTTTTTCTTACAAAATACTATGCGTGTGGGCCAGGAAAACACCTTAGCGTAATGGCAAAATGAAGTGGTGTCACTGGTGCACACTTGAGATTATTTTTTATGTTAGGTACTTATTTTATCTTCCACATGAAGATTTGTGCTGTACCTGTAGATGCTTGTAAATCTGCAGAAGATAACTTTTCTAAACTCTTTTATTGCAAAGAGTAGGTTGAAGATAAAAGGGGAAAAAGACAAGTAAGGTCACTTTGCAACCTATGCTCTAGAAACTGCCAAAGTTAATGCTTTTCTCTTTCCTTCCTCCAGAACTTTTGATTTGAAGGAGGCTCTGAATGCTATAGGTGTCCAGATTTGCAGCAAAGTGAACAGGTCTCTAACTGAAAGAGGTCTTCCCACTCTTGATGAAGAAATGCAGAGTAATTTAATGGGTCAAATCACTCATATTGTGGAGGAGAATAATCCTGTCTGTTCCTTGATTGGTTAGTAAGATTATGTATAATTGCTGTCTTGCATGTGTTATGTCATGTATCAGCTTACTCCCAGCAAGCTTAATCAGCTGTGTAATTATTTTTAAAAACACTTTTTACTGCAGCAAAACAGTGGGGCAACTAAGAGTAAGGGAATGTTGTTTACCTAGAGGGTGTTCTTAGTGTGCTGTATAGCATGGCTAGTAACAGCTACAAATACTTTAAAAAGTGCCTGTAGAAACAAGCCTTGGCATGCTCATATTTCGGCAGAGAATTGAGGAAAATGAGTGCTATTCAGTCTCCCTTCTGTCAGTTCTGGGTTTCAACTTAGTGGTTTTTGTAATTTGAGTCTACTTATGTAATGTAACTTGTTGCAGCCGATTTATGCTGTCCAGCTTGCAGGAGCCAACTTGAAGAAGCTTTCAGTATTGTTTCCCACTACAGCACAGACTTGGGGAAGAGTTGTTACTCACATTGCTGGATTTTGTGCTGTGCTGATGTGTAGGGTGCTTACAAAGTGACTATGGCTGCAGCTTGGGTTCTCTTGTTCTGAGTGTACTTTATATTTTGTTTCAGACAAACGGATCCAGTTCTTCTTGAGAAGCTTGCTTGCTCTTCCCAGTTTTCAGAAGTCTATGCCTACCATGCCAGGAGGCCTTTCTGTGATTCAGACAGAGATGGAGCTTGTTGGATCTCAGTATGCAAGCATTGTAAACTTTAATAAACAAGTGTATGGCCCGTTCTATGCAAACATACTTAGGAAACTACTTTTTCCTGAGACACCAATGGGAAAAGCAGAAACAGGAACAGCAACAGCTACCAGTTAAAAAATTTCACCTATTTCTTTACCCCTTTTTTTATCTTCCAAAGTGATCTTTGTTCCCCTGTAAGAACAGCCCACTCCAGTGAGTATCAATGAGAGCGATCTTGTAAAATGTATACAGATAGCTTCTGAAATTCACTGGAAAGACAATTAAGGTCAAGGACGTACATATTTTAATAGATTAAATTTGTTTAATGGATTTTGTCACTTGTAATAGCCAGCGAACTATTAGTTCTCATGGCAGGCACTTGTGATTTGCATTGGGAAAGGGCTGGCAAAGTACTTCTTGTTTTGCCACTGTTAAAACAATGTTATTTTTTTCAACTAAATATATTTACATATAGCAATGTAATTATTAAATGAGAAAACAATTGTAGATAAAATGTACTGTGCTTACATTGTATTTTTTGTAGAGCAACATCTAATACAACACTCAAGTTTCTGAAGAGACTTTAATGTAAGAACTGCTTTTGTAACCAAAATCAGATTCATACTAGGCCAAGTTCTGGTACTCCTGCAACTACTGGAATGAGAACTTGGCCTCTGTTACATTAAGGAATGCCAGTGTTGTAAGCTGTATGAAGTATAGCAGTTATACAAGAAGCATTCACCATTTGAAGCAGGAATCATTCAGAACTTCTCAACTGTAATTGAGATTAATGATAAACACCTACGAAACATCATGTTGGTGGGAGGGGAGTGGAGTTAATTTCTGTATATAATGTTTATAAGTATTTTGTTAATCCAGTGGAGGTAATACAGCTCTTAAATCTAACCTTTAATATGTGTGTACTAATCTTTGATCTTAATGGGTATTAAGTAATTTTAAGTTGGGTCTTTCTGACCTTTATTCCCAAAAGCTCTTGAAAGTGACCTTAGAGAGTACCACAGAGCAACTTCCCCCTTTTATATTCTGTTGGATGAGGGCATAAACTTTTCAAAGCATATTCTGGGGTCTGAAAGCAAGAATCCAAGTGACTAGTCATTCTGAAAATGTGATTAAGTTAACTTTCACTCAGTTTGTGAGAAATATTGCGGTTTTCTTTAAACTTCTTTGTAATAGGCCCCAATAATTAGTTCCCATTTAAGGCATCAGGAATTTTGCATACGGAAAATGAATAGGCTTGAAATGGAGAAATGTGGAAATAAACTGCAAGTTTACACAGGCTTTATTTTGCATATTTCAGATTACTGGCAATAGATACTTCTGGAATACATATTATAGATATGTTGTCTATGACATTGAATCATAATTTACTTGAAAATCTTTTAATATATTACTACATAATAGTCCTTTTTAAAATGTCATATATAAACTCCATATGGTACAAGTTATAGAGCTGGTTCTGATATTTTATATTACAATCTATTTTTTATGAAGAGACAAGATCACCCATAAAAGCTTAATGTGTCCCACCAATTTTGTATGTACATTACTATGTCTATCATAAAGGTCTAAAAAAACAGGGCATTATTAGCACTGTGGTTTTGTAGCCCCTTTTTAGAGAATTGTGTACTCTTTTTGGTAAGGGAAATGACCTCTGGTCAGTTGTTCCTCGCTGTTGAAGAATTTTGGTCACATGTACATAAGAAACTTTCTCCAAAATGTGTTTTTAGAAAAGAAATTTCTCTAGTGCACTTCTGCTCTATCCTTTGTAAAAAAACATTGCACAAAATAAAGACTAATACATATTTAAAAGGGAACTGTTTCCTGAAGCCTGAAAAACCTGTGAGAAAGAAACTCCTAGAATATAGGAATTGTGCCACTAGGTAGGACAGGCTTGCTTAGATGAACATGAAATTTTGATATGCAGTTCAAAATCATCAAGAGAAGAATGCATTTCAAAAGCAATTATGGGAAATTAAATCCTAGTGATTTGCTGCATCTTTTAGAAAGACAAACTATTTTAAGCTTCAGCCAAAAGAGGATTTTATCAGTGTTTGAAGATGATTTATAACATGATTGATTTTTTTTTTAATCATAATACTTTATATGCATTCTATTATAAAATTAAATACAACTATAGATTTTCAGTGTTCTGGGGAAACTCTCATTGTAGGTTTTACCAGTAAATACTCAAATAGGGGTTCGTTGGGGTTTTTGGTGGTTAACTTGCAAAGGGCATTTTGTAGCATGGCCTATGTTTCAAGTGATTGTTTAATGTATCTTAATTTTTATTTAATGCTTCAAGCATAGGCTCTGCCTCTGTTTAATGTCATGTGTTGCATGCTGTTCACACTACTGTGGCTGAAATGCACTTGCCTTTACTCTGAAGTCGTCCTTGTGAACCAAGATGCAATTCTGTAGCAGCTTTCCCTGTTGAAATGAATATTTGAGGGTTTGATACATTAAATTGTTTGTGATATAACTGGTGGTGAAAAGTCATTTATGCCAACTTTCTGAAATGCAATGGATTATTAAATGCTGAAGATAAATGCACTAATAACACATTGTGATTCAAATTTCTCAGTTGTAAGTGAAGTCTAGAGCTGTGATTTAAACTGGGCTACACGAATAACATTCAAAACACTTGTGTGCGTAACTGATTCCTTGGAAGAAGGTTGTATTTGGTTTGCAGGGCATGGTTTTGACAGCAGGGTGTTTACAGGGCAGCTTCTGTGAGAAGCTGCTGCAAGCTTTGCCCCGTGTCCAATAGAGCCAATACTAGCTGGCTTCAAAACAGACCTGCCACTGGCCAAGGCTGAGACTCCCATCAGTAATGGTAGCACCTCTGGGGTACCATAGTTAACAAGGAGAAAGAGAAAAAACCTGCTGTAAAACAGCAACCATAAGAGAGGAGTGAGAGTATGTGAGAGGTCAACGCACCACAAAGGTAATGTGTACTTTATTGTAGCTCCACTCTTGGGAATGATTAAATAGATGGGAGGCTTCAGACTGGAAGATACTGGGGGTACAGGGCAATGCCAGATCCCCGCAGTGAGTAGCAATAAAGACATGGGTAAGCATTCTCTTCTTCCTGTAAAATCTCTTAATCTCCTAGAATCATGGAATGGTTTGAGGTGCTTGGTTTAGAAAGGTAAGAATAAACTCTTGGTCCTCTGAACATCATTGTTTATTACTGTTTTCTATTATGGAAGTAATCACGATTTCTGATTATATAATAATGGAGCAGGCTACAGGTATTTGGACTGAAACAGTTACTTGCTGAGCATGTCCTTAGTTAGATGGAAGGGCATGAAGGATGCTGCAGCATTGCTATGTGTTGCAGTCTTCAGGCTGACTGTGTTAGGCAGGGAAGCTAAATGGAAGCGGTGTGAAATGCTGCTACTCTCAGGTTTAACTTGGGCCTTCATGTCCAGGATGTGTGAATGGAGCCCAGACCAACTGTTCATGCAGAATGTGAGCCAGGGCAGAGGTGTGTGTGCAGGTACTGTTTTCACTCTACTTCTAAAATGTACTTAGCAACTATTATACGTGAACTGGCAAAAGCTTTCTGCCACAGGAGTTTTAAAAGATCAGTAATGTTTATTTGTTTCATCTTAAACTGGGGAAGGTGAGTACTCCCGGTAACTGCAATTTGGGCATCTCTACAACACTTGAGGGGAAAAAAGTCCTGCTGTAGGGGGTCTGTAGCTGCAGCGCTGCACACTAACCTGGGAAGGAGACACCAACAACGATAGTTTCTGAAAGCTTTTCTTTGCATCCTCAACATCATAAAATATCAGCACCCCAAGTGCTCTGTGCCCCCGTGTGTGTGGCCACCTGCTCCCCAGATTCAGAGGGAGACCCCCAAACGCTGACAGGCATTAAAGTCCCCTCTGAGGAGCCACAGCGCCGGGGAAGAGGAGGCTGGAGAGCTCCGGTCCCTTCTAGCTAAACTCGCCACCGCCCCGTTTCCCTGCGTGTGTTTCTGCGCTCATCCCGCCAGGGCCCCGTGGCCCCGGAACGTTCGTGCACCGTGCGGCTGCGGCGGGAGGACGCGTTTGGCTGCTGCACACCGGTCCCTCGCTGTCAGCCCTTGCTGCGGCTTCTGTGCGGGCTTGGGGATGGAGGCGCTGGCGGCGGAGCTGGGGGCCCTGACCCCCGAGCAGGCGGCGGCTCCCGTGAACACGGTGGAGGTTAGCGGCGGGGAAGGGGCCACACGCGTAATGGGGGTCTCCATTCCTGGGTTTGGGCGGCCCCTGCCCTGCAGACAGGAGCAAAGAGGCCTCTTCCCTCTGCAGTGTTTCCTTAAAGTTTGTGGATTGCCTGGCGTAGGGAGAGGAAGGAGGTGAAGGAGGCCGTGTGTCAGCTTCCTTTGGCTGGGCTGCGCTTCTTGTGTGGAAAGAGCATGTCAGGAATGGAGCCCAAGAGCCTTGTGCTGCCATTTGCCATGAGTTCCTCTACCAGCTCCACTGTGAAGGACTGTTACCCCACAAGTACAGCGCTGACATGTGCTTCTGAATGTCAAACTAAAATGATGATGATGATCTGTGAATATTACAGTGTGCTCTCTCCTCTGGAGCCAAGTACTGCAGCCTCATGCTGTGCCGCCTGGGCCTCCTCACCTTTACCCTCTGCCTACATCCCTCATCTCAAGTGAGGGATGGGCTCCCCATGCCATGGGGGTGAAGGTGAGGCTGATGCAACAGGATGTTCCCAGAGGTCATCAAAGAACAGAAATGGAAGAAAGTTTGTAGGAACCTGGGTATACTGGGACTGCACTTTGATATCAAACTTTGTGTTGCTTCAAACTTTGACAGTTTTGCTAAATCTCTGTAGGAGTCAGGATGCCTGTAGGTTTTACAGATGCTTATGTCTGCAAGTGCCGCTCTCAGGACTGAGATTCTTGCATGTATTTTGTCAAGGAAAAGTTGCAGCAAGTCTTCCCTTGCTAGGGATATGCTTTACAGTGTTAACGACCAAACAAAAATCAGTTGTTCTTACATGAGGATGTGTTAGTAGGGAATTTTCTAAGAAATATATATTCCCACATAAGTTGCTTTTAGAAAAGAGAATGTCCCATTGCATCCTGAGTAAATACTGCATAGTACGTATAGCATACTAAGAGGATCCGAGTCATCTGTCTCTTTTGTTTTTACTCACCTAGGTTGGTTTTGCAGTCTTTTTTTATAAATGGATCTGATTTTAAGGAATGTACTGTTTAAAATTGTAATAATAATAACAAAGACAACAATAATAAACCAAACCCAAGCTTAAGCCTCTTAGATGCTTGGTCACTCTTTGGAAAGATATTTCAAACCGTTTTTTGTTTTCAGGAAAAATGGAGACTTCTTCCAGCATTTCTGAAGGTTAGTGTTGTGCATGCATTTTGCGGCATGAATATTTCATCTCCTTTCTAACTTTACATTCCTCTCTTCTAGCTTTCACTGTTTCCCAGAATACCTCTCCTCACCTGTGTGGATTGTGCTGTTATATTTTTCTTAATTCCAATACAATTACGGATAAAGTCATTACATAGGTTTCTTGATTAATTTACAGAATCACTTGTGGGGACATTCTTTTAGATGATTTTTGTGTGGCTATTTTCAATGAACAATGTATATATGTAATGTTTCCAGATAATTTTACTGATTGGCTGGCACTCAGAGATCCTGTCATGGCCTTTATAGAAGGCTGGGTGTTAAGTTTGTAGTTGCATTTGTCATAAGAATCATATAACTACAGTTCTGGGTTCTGCAAAGTCTTGAATATATGTATATCTTCTCTTGTGAAGTCACAGCCTGACAGAACTCAGGTTGCTTGTGTCTTAATTTCAGTGCTACTCATTTAATCTGATATTAGTTTAAGGCACAGTTCTATATAAAATGCCATTGGATGTAATAATAGGACTAACAAGCAGTTGGAAGTGAGGGAGGAGAAAGGCAGTAATGAAAATTGTGTCATAAAGATGATAGGTGAAGTCTGTGATGTTCATAGGTACCTTCAGGGAATTGCAGCCACCTCTGCACCCATCGTCAGTCTTGAGAAATGTTGCCCACTTCAGCAAGGTTCTTTTCAGCCTCTCTATATTAATTCATTTCCCTCCCAGTTTCTTTTCTTCTTTCTTTCCTTCTCTGCACTTCTCTTTTTGTTGTACCCAGGAGTGTTTGATCCTGGCAGGAAAACAGAGCTCAAAAGCCAGTTACTGATAGTGTATGTTTTCACTTTGGCTCAGGGCTCTGAAGATGCTTCAGGCCCCTAATGAATCCTGTTAGTGTGTCTCTCCTAGCAACCACATGGACTTCCATCAGGAGCTTGAGCCAGTGATATTGTCTGAATTCTTGAGACTGTGAAAAAGGGAAGGTTGGTGCTGATTGTGAGGTGCAATTTGCTGTGTGCTTTGTGCCAAGTGTATCTATCCCACATTATTTCCAGCCAGTGAGCCCTTTGCTACCAAGCTGCTGATGGTGGTCTGGCTTTTCTGTTGCATGTTGATTTATTTATGCCAGCAGTGATACAGTTATACAAAGGTGATGTTATGCATTGCAGTTTCTAAAGTGGAGTTTCCTTCAATAAAGCTGTCGAGATCACCTAATTGAAAAATAGAAAGAACTACTAGCCTGATTTCTAATAAGTCCATTATATTTCCCATAATAAATCCGTAATAATAAATCTAATTAATAAATCCATAATATTTTTCTTGCCTGTATAATATGATGTGCAGTGTTGTTGTAAATTAGGGAAAGTCCTATCTGAAGAATTCTGCCCTGGAGTCATTTCTCCTTTGTCTTAACCCATGGAGGTTTCAATGAGAAGCCTGATTTGTCATTCTAAGCTTCCCATTTCCTATGAATAATTTTAGAATGAACTGTTGCCTACCCTGTGAACTACATAAATGTGTCTATGAAGTTTTAAATCTTATAACATGTTATTTGTCATAGGATGTTTCAAAGCTTAAACCCCTCTGTAAGCATGTAAGCACATGTCAATATCAGCTACCACTCCTTCCTTTTCAAGGCTGGATTTTGCACTGTAGTGAGGATAGTTGCACCTTTTATTTCTGCAAATGCCAATCTGTTAACAAAATTAATGCTTCTCACCAAAATCTTTCTTCTTTTCTTGAATCCCAGACAGTTTTATTTAGTATAATACCCCTTCTTTTGATTACTCTAAACACCTTAAATCCTTGAAATGTATCATAGTAACCCATTACCTGGGGGAACTGGGTAATGTTTATTGTGTGATATTACCCCTGGGCATGTCCTCTCTCTTCCTGCCTACAAATCAAAAACAGATTTCTCAGGAGTGTCCTACCCTCCTGTGGCTGTTTCCTTGCTTATTGACCTCTTTCACACCCCACTTCTGTTCCATCTCCCCCATCTCATTTGCCATCCCTCTCATTCTTTATGCTAGCTGCTCTTGTTAGGGTGCAGGCAACTTCTTTCTCAAGCAGTACACATGGCTAATTATACTCTAAATGCTTAAAATTATTTCAGAATAACAGCAATCTGATACAAGATTTTCCCTTGTATTGGCTCTTGTTTGTTTACATGAATTTCAAAGTCCATTGGGTATTTATTTTGTACAGTTACTGAATTATTTTTCTGACTCAAAAGGCAATGACAGCTCATGGTGATGTCTAGTGTAGAGCCGGGCTGGTTGTCCAGGCACTTCTCAGAATTTTTTAACTGAAAGAATTTAGCCCAGATCCAAAAGTACTTACGGATTCTTGTCTCTTAATTTCTGCCTTGTATGATTTATGTTATTGACACTAATTCTATTTGCTGCATGCATGTATTTTTTTAGGTGAAAGGACTTGTGAAGCAGCACATAGACTCATTCAACTATTTCATCAATGTGGAGGTATGTTTTCTTAGTGGGAAGAGAGTGGCTCTTGGTACTCAGAAATGGCACATGATTCAATTTTGTTGTTTTGTTGTTTGGTTTTTTTTTTTTCACTCCAGATAAAGAAAATTATGAAAGCAAATGAAAAAGTTACAAGTGATGCAGACCCAATGTGGTACTTGAAGTAAGCATGAAGTTATTCCTGTATCAGTAGTAGCATCCGTACTGTCTTACGGGTTTGTCATTGGCTATGCTTATAGGCACCTATGTAGGTATAAATCAAGAGAATATTTTCCATGGCTTACCTCTTGTTTGGAGCTTCTCTTCTTCTTTATTGGAATATAGGAATGTTTAAAGAATAATCATATGAAGCAGACTAAATAGCCAGCTGCTAACAATACTTTATGTCATGATTTTTCTGCAATTTAGTAATCTTGGATGACAGGTGGGAGTTTCTTGTTGTCTATTTGCAAAGGTAGCTTGGGGTTTATTGCATGTGCAATTTGAATTTTAATTTTAACTAACCAGAACATAGCTCAAATATAACAAGTTACTTTGGGAAACTCATTAGTAACCAACCTATGTTTATCAAAGCATTTTTCAGTAGCATTTCATATTACTGAAGGCTATCAAAACCATTTTTCAGTATATGTAGAATTCTGCTTCCTGAATTTCCTTAAAAATATTTGTCTCGTGGCTCATTTTGGAACGGTTTATATTGCAGGTACCTCAACATCTATGTTGGTACTCCAGATGTGGAAGAAAGCTTCAATGTGACACGACCTGTATCGCCTCATGAGGTATTAATGTTTGCATCTGTGTTTGTTTGGTCTTGGGAATGTCTTGGGTACTAGCTGCAGGTAGCTATTTTGAGTGTGTGCATGCTACCTGAGGTGACAGAATGCATGCCATCATCACAGGAGTAAGAAACTTCAGAGATTTAAATGTTGTGTAATAAATTCTTTTATTTTTTAACTCTTTTTTTGTGACGTGTTAATAGCTGTATTTGATGTTTCATGGTAACTGTATTTGAGTGAGTTTCTATGAAAGTGGTCAAAAGTACTTCTCTTGCTTAGTCTTGTGGCTCTCCTTATGACAGCTGAAGTCATCACGCCACAATGTGGTGTTCTTTGATGTTTTTATTAGCTTCTTTTAAATATTAGCCTTGCTACTGTCTATACCGTAGGTCACTTCAGTCTCCCTTTCCCTCTCGGTCTTCTTTGGGAGCATACGTCTGATTTTTTTCTCATAGTTCTTAACTCTGCGTCAGAGAGCAAACGTGCAAACTTTGAGAAAACCCAGGTGGAAGTTAATAAAATTGCAAGAAACTGCAGAAGAACATTAGCTTTATGGGTAGTATATTTAACTTCTTCGCACTGCTGTAAGCATGTAGATTAACAAATGGATTGTGTAGTTCTGGAATGAAGATGCGTGTTGGAGAGCAGATGCTTCTGTGAACTGACATCAGAGTGTCTGTTGCTTTTGGAAAGATACAAGGTAGCTTCTGTACATATAAGAATAATGTAATAAAAATAAACTAAGATAAGGTGTAGAGTTTTTAGGATTGCTTCCAGGTATCTGAAGTCATTCAATTCCCATCAGAGACTGCTCAGGAATAAAGTACTCCTCTCCTGTTGCTATGCTTCGAGATTTATGCCACTGCAGCAGAGGTACTGACAGCTTCTTTTTAGCCTCAGAGCAGGAGCTGAGCTTGGAACTTTGCCTACAGCTTGTTGTCAACCTAATAAATCAGTTCATATATCAGATGCTTTTTATCTTGCTATATACACTTGATTCGTGAAGTTGGATTATTTGGTTTTGTTTTTTTTTTCATGTAGGCTCTTACTATGAAATACATTCTGTCCTTTGGAGAAATTCTGGAAAATCAAGCCATCTAGTGGCTGCCTCTTGTGCATAGCCACGTTTCTGTCTCCAGTGACCTGACTCTGTAATTCTTAGTTTGTATCTGTGTCTTGTGTGGACAAAGCACGCACGAAGAATCCCAAAGCCTTCCCCCCCCCCCCAAGTAATACTAATGAAGCTGTCTAAATCCCCTTCTCACACAGTTCTCGTGGGAGTTTCAGGAACTCTTCATACAGATGAATTTAAAGTAATTAGAAAACAGAATTATTCTCAGTTACTTTAAAATTTGATGAAATTGTTGGGAGCACAACAGGACCTAGTTTCTTACAGGTCACAGCTTGAAAACTGTTGGTGCCCATCAGTATTTTATGACTAGAGAAGTAGTTTACTTTTTAACGTGGCGAGAAGGAGCAATGATGTGGTTAGAAAGTCTGCAATGATTGTGGGGCATTTTTTTCCGTACAGTTGCATCTTCAATGTACAGCACAATCTTAATTGCCTTTTATTAATGCATAATGAACACACTGAAAGACTATAGTGTCATAGACATACAAGTCTGAATACTGATAGATTTATAATCCTGGAGCTCAAAAGTATAGAATGCTCAGTGAGGTCATGAATTGGCCTGATGTGCATTGCTCAGTTGTATTCAGCAAATGCGATAAACCTTGTCTTTATGAAGATAGGCCATACCTTAAAGGCTAGCAAACAGTCAAAGAGTGAGACTGGAGAGAGCAGATCAGAAAGACTAGATCAGAAATGATTGAGCCTTGAGCTAGGTTATGTCCTAAATATGTATATCTTGCTTCTCTTGCTAGTGGAGGAATTTGAAAACTAATTCTGGGAATCTTTACAGGAAGTGGTACTGTAGCGAACCTTCTGTAAGTCATCTTTAGAAATACTGCGATACAGTGAGATGTGCTCGGTCTGTTAATAAGGTAGCACACTGTCTGCCTTACTGTCATGTGTTTCTGTCCCATCAGACTTCATATGACAGCACAGCTGTACAGCTGCTGAGAGCCTTCATGCAGAAATGTCCCTGAGCTGAGCGCTGCTCTCAGAGCCTGTGGCACAGTGTGGTCTTTGTGTCAGCTCTGCAGATTAAGCCTGTTTGTTTAATTAAACCATTTAGAAGTTGCACTCTGCAGTGCTGTCCTTTGAAGACAGATCCACTGGCTGCTTTTGAAGCATGACAGTATTTGGTTTTTTGTTGTTGTTGTTTTGTTTTAAACAGGAGACTCAGAATCATAGAATGATTAGGGTTGGAAAGGACCATAAGATCATCTAGTTCCAATCCCTCTGCCATGGGCGGGAACGCCTCACCCTAGACCATGTCGCCCAAGGCTCTGTCAAACCTAGCCTTGAGCACTGCCAGGGATGGAGCATTTGCCACTTCTTTGGGCAACCTGTGCCAGTGCCTCACCACCCTCACGATAGTCCAGGTGCCATGAAGAGCCTGGTCAAGCTTTGCTTTGCTTGATTTCTTTGAGAATTTACAGGAGACAGGGCAAACACGGAATGTTTTGAGAGAGCCTCTTCAGCTTGTATGCCAACAGCTAACTACATGACTGTTCTCCTTTTAGTGCCGCCTGCGAGACATGACTTACTCTGCCCCAATTACGGTGGACATTGAATATACACGAGGAAGCCAGAGGATCATACGCAATGCATTGCCCATTGGCAGGTAAGATACTGTATGTCAAGCATCTGATACTAGTTTTCATTTGCTGTTGTGCTGGGAGGAGGTTTTACTGCAAAGTAAATATAGGCTAACCTTGCTTCCATGTTAAAAGAAATAGTGAGCAAATTTTCATGAGCAGCTGTACAAGATGTGATTGTCAGGTTCTGTTGTAAGATCCTGTTTTGCAAAAGCTTCTGGAAATCCCTTTCCTTCCGAAGAAGGGAGATATAAGGACAGATGTTGTTTATGTTTGTACTAATATAAAACCAAAGAGGGAAATACATGAAAGAATACTGGAGCTGCAAAATGAAAATACTCATGTTTGCTTTGTAGCCAAATTACTTATCGTTTCATACATAATATGCAGAGATCTATCTGTAGAAGGTGAATGGTAAAACCAGTAAGGCAAGCATTAGTTTTTCTGCATGAAGTTAAGATCGCCTTTAAATTTGTTTGGTTTAGAGTCAAGACTGAGCTTTAATGGAGAAGCGTTGAGGACTTTTTACCGATATTGTTTTCTAAACTCTGTAAAATGACCTGAGGTTATTATTTTTTCTTTAAGAAATTAGATCTCCTTCTTAACCATACTAAAAATGCACAATCCCTGACAGTTCTAGCATTTAGTGAAAGCAGAATTCCTTTTTAAAGGCAATAAAGATGTCTGTCTTTTGTAGACCACATTTCTTAATGACCAACCCTGCTGGCTTTAAAGGTCAGTGCCTTACAGAGATTGTTTACTGTGTGACTGTGCATCTTACTAAAGGTGGAATAGTGGTAGGAAAGAAAAGATGCATACTTAAGGAGCTACACTCGTAGTGAAATTTTAAGTTTTCATATTAAAAAAATATACTTTAATTCTGTTGACAGAACATGATGCACAACAATGCTTTTACAAAGCCAAGCTTGTATAGGTGTAGTAACAGTTTCTTGTTCTAAGTAATTTCTTAAGAAAAGTTTTGAAAAGACCATCTAAATTTGAGTCCTTTGAATTACTTCATGGTGTGTGCTAAAGGCAAAGAGGAAAGTTCAAGCAAATGCTCATTTTCAACAAAACATACCAGTTTCTATACAAAAGACAGTCTTTAGAGAGTTTATTCAGCAAGGGTTTTGTTCAAAATTTGGCTGTTCATATTATTCTCTCTGAATATAAACAAAAGTGTATCTGGTTTTCTTGCAGAATGCCTATAATGCTGCGTAGCTCCAATTGTGTTCTTATGGGGAAAACTCCGGCAGAATTTGCCAAACTCAATGAATGTCCTTTAGATCCAGGTACGTTTGCACTCATGTTCTTTTTTTGCCATCTATGGTTTTAGTTTTAAATCTTTTTCAGCATAGGACTACCCCATTGTAATGTTTCCTGCCGCTGTGACGTCATCATGGGAACTTCTCAACTGTGTGCTTGTAACTGAAAGAAATGAACAGGCATTTGAAAATAGTAAGAAATGATTGACAGCATGGAATCTTTATATTTGCAGTCAGTTTTCAACCACAAAAACAATACACCAAAATGCTGAAAAACTTAACAAATGTACATAGTATTGTAAAGTGGTGTGTTATATGGGAAGAGAGATGGAATTTGTTCAGGAAAATGAAGAGGATCAAGGGAGAGCTGCATATAATGGTGTACTCCAGAGTGGGAACTTTCATTTGCTGTCTTTTATAAAACAAGAATTATGTGTTGCGTGATAATATTTGAAATGTAGAGAGGAAATGAAAGATTATAACAACCTATTTCTTTGTTTTTTATCTGCTGCCTTTGCAGCATGCACTGGACATGTGCTGTGCTTGCTTGTGGTGGCAAGATACAGTGCATGTTGTGATGGACTGAAGGAGCATTAATAGCTACAACTTAAGAGATAAATCTAATGTGGCTTATGTGCAGATTCTTTATATTGTCTTAGATAAAACAAGGGCTTAAAATAAGTTTTAAAAAGTAATAGAAAAGAAATTTATCGCTGGACTGCTGGAGAGGGCGAGTCAGTAATTGCGGAACACTTTCTTTATTTGATACCAGGCATCTGGAATGGCCAGTTCTGGTTTTGATGCCAGTTCTTTTTAGATATATTTTTCTCACATGCAATGTTTTTACCTAATTTGTAGAACTAACAATTCTACACCATCTTTTAATGGGTATGGTTGTCTTACAGGTTTGGGGTTTTTTACAGTTTTGGTCTGCCTGTGGGTTCTTTCTTTCCAAGTACTTCCCAAATGAAGTCTTACATCTCAAATACTATGTGCGAACCTAGCAAAAGTTCTCTTTAGTCTTGTGGTGCATTTTTTTAGTTATCATAGGTTCCACACAGAGTTAGAACTTTACTCTTTTAAGGGAGAATTTACTCTCCTGTTTTGTCATTTGTGTACTCCCTGTATGCTTCTAATAATTTAAATTCAAAGGCATAATGAAGGAGACAAGTAAGGCGCAAGGGTACTGACATGCAAAATCTTCCTTTTCCATTGAATAGGTGGTTATTTCATTGTTAAAGGAGTAGAGAAAGTCATTCTTATTCAAGAGCAGTTATCCAAAAACAGAATAATTGTGGAAGCAGATAGAAAAGGCACAGTTGGCGCTTCTGTTACCAGGTATGGCAAATGTCTGCAAATACTTAAAGAGATAAATACAAAGTTTATTGTTTTATTTTAAGTACCCGTGTAGTTTTCTTCCTCGTATAGTTTAACAGGAAAAAGCTATAGACATTCAGAGCCCCTCTCTTGCTAGTGCCATTTAGTACACTAAATCATCAATCTCAAAATCAGTTAGTAGTTTTCCCACAAAAAACTGCAAGAGTTGCTCATACACTTGAGGATTTGTCCCAGACTAGAAAAAGCAAGTTCTAATTTTTAACATAACAAAGTGCACTTCTTAATTGATGGTGTTTGGTCTCATTTTGCAGCAAGTAACATGAAGTTACTGCAGGGGAAATTGGATAGTAACCTTTTGTCTGACCGTCTAATTGGTGTAAAATCTTTTAAAGGCAATTGAGAAGGAAACAAAAATCAAGTATTTTTGTACTGTACAAATCATTGAAAACAGCAAGATAGTCTAAATTTGGCCTTTCCTCCTCAACTAAGTTTTCTCTATATTTTGTTTGCTTTTTTTCTTTGAGCTACAAGCTGGTATAAGATGGTTATTGTCACTATTCAGTATGAGGGCTGAATTTCTCCAGAAGCCTCTCTCACATATCTCCTAGCCTAGCTACTTTATTGTTCCACAGTAAACATAGATGAGGTTAAATGTACAATACAAGGTACTGTTATATCTCATTACTGTTATTGCTGCAGTACTTGTGCACAGTTTGAGCTTGCTGATTATGTCCAAGTCGATAATAAAATCGTGCAAGGATGATTTTGAAAAGTACAGGCTTCTACTTGCTTAAGTCAAATATTGACCTTCCCCATCACAGGTGATAGTACCCTGTTTCCTTGGAGTTACTGGGTGATGCCTGGCTGTTCTAATGTAATTTTTAGAAGAGGAGATAGTGGGATTAATTCAGCTGCAAGATTGCTCAAGCTTGATGATGTCTGTACAAGCTTTGTTGGACCTGTGTTGGTTGCTTTTTTAACTTCAGTTCCACTCATGAGAAGAAGAGCAGAACAAATCTGGTTGTGAAACAAGGAAGATTTTACCTGAAGCACAACACTCTGTCAGAAGATATTCCCATTGCTATCATATTTAAGGTAATACAACTGTTATATTGAAGGTAATACAACTGTTATATTGAAGGTAATACAACTGTTATATTGAAGGTAATACAACTGTTATATTGAAGGTAATAAAACTGTTGGCTTGGAAAGGAAAGAAAAAGAAAAAAGAAAAACCCAAACTGTGCTGTAGCTGAAGAGTGAAGATTGGCAGCAGCTCTTAGATGTTAATACAAACAGAAGGGCTTGGCAGGGCTTAGGGAATGCAAGCTTTTTTCCCCTGAAAAAATCCTTGTTGTACAGCAAAAGGAGAAAAAGTACTGTATTTTTCTGCAAAGAAAACATTGGTGTGCCAAGACAAATGTGGTACCACCTTACTGCTTTATAAGGTCCTTCGGCACCACTGTCTGTGCTCCTGTTGCTGCAAAAAGTCAGAAAGGTTTTGGTTTCTTTTGTTATGAGCTATGTTGCAAACTTGTGTTAAGGCTCTTCATTTCTGGTTTTGGTCCCCACCACCTCCAGCTTGTGGACTGCTCAACATCCTTTGCATGAGGTGGTTATTATACATGACTTCCAGTCATAATGGTAAACGAAACTGATGGCCTTTGGGGAAGTCTTGCAATTCTTAGACCTGTTCCTAAATCTTTTAAGATAACTAGCGAGGCTTGTATGCCTTGGCAGTTTGCCTCCTTCCTCTGTGAATGAGCTCTGCCTCAGTCAGAACATTTCAGAATCCTGGTTTGATTCGGGAACAGTCACTGGTATTTTCAGCACAGTGAATACCTGGTTGGTTATCTGAGTTTTGAAGTGCTCTCCAGTGGGACTAAAAAAATCCTGTGAGAGGCATCTACCCCTGATTCTGGGCAAGAATTGAGGAGTATTTTCCCTGCCAGCATAGCTGGTGGTCACGTCGTGGCCCTCATTGCATGTGAAACTGCTACAACTGCTTTCTCTTGCTCTCTGCTTCTCTCTCTCATTTTAATTCACCGAGGGGTGCCCACAACTGAAGGCATAATGGTGACTTCTGCCTAGCTGCCCAGTAGGACTGGAAGCAGACAAGTAGCCCACCTGTGTGTGGTATCGAACGCATGGGCTACATCCAGTGAAGATGGTGGGTGGACATGCACTGTCCAGCTGCTGCAGAAGACCTCAGGGCATGGCCAGGCCTTAGGCTAGGACCTTTTCTCCTAGGGGTTGGTAACTTCTTCCTGTCCCATAGGCTTCACTGCTGCCTGTGGGTTTGCAGCCTGGTGCACTGTGTGTGCAGAAGGAAATGGGTGGCAGTCTTGGAGCCACTGTTCACATGGAAGATGGCTTAGGGCACTAAAATGCTTCTGACTGGATCTAGCAACCAATAGAAGTAAATCCTGTAGCTTCCTTTACATCTTAGCTGTTTACAGCACAGAAAGTTTGGGAGGTGATAGTCGCTCGAGGAATTAAATTGCCAGGAGAGGGCAGCAGTTACTCACAGCAAAACAGTTTCTGCCAGCCCCAATTTGTTTGCCTTGGCAAGTACAGACTTTTCTGTATTGCCACAGCTCTTTAGCTGATTGAAAATTGTAAGAATCGGTTTTCTTGTAGGAAGTGCTTTGAGGTTTGTACTAGAAAATAGTTTAATTATTGAATTTAGACTTGAGAAACAAATCTGTTGTTTCCGTTTAAGCTGGTCACTTCAAGATGATCACTCGGAGGGGATCATCTCGTTTTAGTGACCAGCGTTCAAGGAGATTGAGAAGTTGCTGTAGATAGAAGTGCACATAAAAACGTCAGGATTAAGTTCACAACTTTTCATTTGCAGGAAAGTGTTAACATTGCTCCCTTTGCTGGAGTACCAAACAGCTGGATTCCACCTTCACTTGCAGCCTTTTATTACATTTTGTCACCCCCTGCTGGTATAGATAAATACCTGCTCGAACAAGAGTAACTGCTCAGGGTTATTAAGCCTGAGGAGGTGGTTGTTGAGGTTTTTTTTAAGCAGTGTTCTACTATTTGATCACCTTCTGACAATGCTTCGTATAATTATTCCTTGTCTATATTTTATATTCTATACCATGTTGCATAATTTTTCATTTATTTATTGAATAAGGGGTTACAGTTGTTAGAAGCTCTTTGCTGTAGTGTCTTTCAAAGATTTCTACTCATTTAATCCAATAGCAAATTAGCTGCACCCACTTCAGTTATTCTCAGTGTTCCATTCTTGACTGGCACTTAACTGTACTCATGAGTTCTTACTTTGTCCTTAATGACATGGGAACTTTAGGGATCTTCTGTCCACTTTTGATGAGTGTCCAGCTGGAAAGTAAAAATCACAGATAGTCGTTTCAATGGATCCTTAGGCAGGCACCAGCCTCTGATCTTTCTTGGGCATTGCTGTAATGCAGTGTTACTTTGTTGTATTTAACTACTAAAAGCAAGGTTACAAATGTGAAGCTAGAAAATCCATAACTTAGGAATCCCCATATAGCCTCAGCTCTCTCACATAGCAGAATTATGTGTAGGGGTTTTGTTGGAAAAGCGAGGAAAACAGTTCCTTTCTGCTGACACCAAGCCTTGGGCATGAAGCATGGGACTTCCTCATTACTTGTGATCACTAAGTGCTGTGATTCTTGTTATGTAAGGATACACATCTGCAAGGGTCAAAGTTAAGCTGTACAGACAGTATAAGGTCTGAAGTTTTGATTGCCTTTGCATCCTTAACTTTCAACAAGTGCTTTTATAATCTCCAATTAAAAAATAAAGGGAGAAAGCAGTGACAAAAGTTTCCTCCCAGAGCAGCATTCAGGCTGTCAGTTCCACAGACCTCAGTGTTTTGACTAAGAAAATGGCTTGCAATTGGTAGAGGGCTGCTATCCAGTGCAAGGGCCACCTAGAGGTGACAGTTTTGTCAGAGGCTATCTGAGAGTCAATGGGAGAAGGCTGGGCAATTTTGGATTGTCTTTCTAGTCCCACTAGCTTTAAATGGCCCAGTGTCCCTCCAGACGACTCAGGACATAGATCTAGTCAAGAAAATCATTGTAACTTTATAGAAAAGAAAGCAAGTATTGGAGATATATGATCTAATGTGGATTTAAAGCTACTGCAACTGTAAAGTGGAAGTGTACTAATAGCCCTTAGACATCTTTGTCAAAAGCAAGGCCTGTGAAGTAGAAAGCATTACGAACACTTACCTGCTGACAAAGCTGGGGCCTAAAATTCATAAAGAGCTTGCTAGACTAGATCTAAGAGCACTGTTGGATTTCAGGTGTGAGTCAGACACAGCTACAAGGCCAGGATCTGGGCATACAGTGCTCCCATCCTACATTTTCTTTCCTGGTGAGGAAGGAAAGACAGGCATGTGAGCTGTTGAGAGGGATGGAATAGTGTGGGTCTAGAAGTCTGTTGGTCTGGATAGATGTGAAGGGGGACTGAACTGTGTGGGATCACCCTAAAGGGTGCATCTGCCTTGCCCTTGTCTTTTCTAAACTGGAAGCTTGAATGACTTTGTTCTGCTGCTTTGCTTTTCTGCCATCCAGACCTGTAAGGATCTTTGCAATAGATGTATTCATAGATTTAACAGCTCATTGTGCTGAGAGCAAGTTAAGTTGTGGTTTTGTGAAGTTAAGTGCAATAACACAGCTAACTGGAATTTGATAGGCTACAAAGGGCATTCTAGGACAGACTAGAAGTGTCTGCTCTTCAGGTGTGGGGGAGTTAGTGCTTTGTTACTGTGCTAGCTTAAATATGTTTCCCCTAACCTTTCTTCTTGAAAGTGATGGAAGTATTTGTGCAGCCTCTGTTTATGTAACTGAAGTTTTTGGTTTGAAATAGAGATGCAAGTTGAACAGTTTTGCCCCCAAAGTATGTATTTGTTGAGGTTTCTAAAGGGCTGTTAGCTGCCTTATAATGGGAAGTAGACACAACTAATTTGTTTCCTGTTCATAGTGTAACACTGCTTCATTAGTTAATATACACATGCAACCAGAATGGTATTCAGGGTGTTCTGATTTTACTTGCACCCCCAGGAGACCTTTACTTTAGCTGTGTGTCAGTTGTGTACAGGACTATGTGAACTGTGCATTGTGGGGTTTTAATATGTCAGGCTATGAGCTACAAACGCTTTACCTGGGAGGCTTGAACAGTTTTAGGCAGCAGCGAGCATTAGAGCAGATGTGGAATATTTGGGTAGTACTTAAGGTGTTCCTATCCTGAAAAACATCAAGGTTAAAGTTGAGGTGATGCTGCTGCTTTT
Source organism: Amazona ochrocephala (assembly GCA_039720435.1). NCBI lineage: Eukaryota > Metazoa > Chordata > Aves > Psittaciformes > Psittacidae > Amazona > Amazona ochrocephala. The sequence continues at coordinate 77,064,316 of CM077880.1, forward strand.
GCAGGGAGCTCCCTACATTGCAGGGAGTTAGAGCTGTTTTAAGGTAAAGGGGTATTTCTTCTTTTGGGTTTGTAATCTTGATTTGGTAGGCTTGAGTGTGTCCTGAAAGGTGAAGTAAATGGAGCTTGCATGCTGCACCAAGACTGGCTGGGGAAAGAAGAGAAATATAAGTAACCAAGAAGGACTTTAAAGTTGAATTTTACGACCTGAATTGCTAGGTGAAGTATCTTTAGTTTATGTGGGAGCTATAAAGATCTGCGCTAGGACCTGCGGCAAAAGATTTGAACAGGGGGTCAAGTTTCATTTTCACATGAAACCTGTGTTTGTCTTGGAGCTGTTAAGATGCAACTCTAGAGGGAGAACTGAATGGTGGTCTTACATGATCCACAGCCATCCTATGGCTGCAGTTTCATAGCTTGTAACTTTTGAATTATGAAAGCTCCAGACCAATTCTGCCTGTGATGTCAACCTTGAACTTCCCTGACATCTTTTTAATTCAGTCATCTGCCTGTCTCCTTTCTGTAATTTAGCCTGATGGCCTGCAGAACTACATTCTAGGTAAGTGCCATGGAAACGCCAAGATATCATCATTAAGACATGAGCTGGGGGAGGAAGAGCTGAGCTCACATTCTCTTATGTGCTCTCTAATATGCACATGTATGCACACACACACACACACACACACACACACACACGTTTTGGCAGCAGGAACCTCCCCAGTCCTAGGAAGCGGCTGACCCCATTTGGAGCACTTTCCCCTGCTTCAACTCAAGGGTGATCTGAATGTTTGCTTTGACTTGTCTGCCTTCTGTCCATCGACTACTAGTCTTCCAGCCGTGCTCTTCACAAGCCTGTTACTGTCTCCTTCCTCATCCTTTCTCCGCTAATGTTATTCCTTTGCAATGTCTCTTTCCCCTCCCCCCGTAAAATCATCCCTTTGTGACATTGCTTTCCAATGAAAAATAAGCAAGACATCTTGTCTCCTGCTTTGCTTTTATGTTAATTCACTTTCCTTTGACTTTGTCCTAGGATCATGAGTGCTGTAAGCATAGGACCCATTCCTACTTTGCATGTACTCAGTGTTTCTGTAGCACAAGCAACAACCCAGGAATATTTTGTTCCTGTCCTAGTGTGATGTTACAGACTAATTTCAAAGTCCTTTTTTGTTTCGGTTGGGTTGGGTTTTTTTGGTTTTTTTTTTTTTTTTTAGAATTGCATCTTCAGGGCCAAATTTACTGAAAAAGAAAGTGTCAAGATTACAGATCTGTCTGATACCAGTGTGGTCCTGTTGCTTGCCCTGTTGGTGTTGCATGTAGGTGAATTTGTGTGTGCAGCGCTGCCCATGATTATTGAAAGTACTGAGGAGAGAAAATCGGTTTACTTTTAGGCTATTGTATCAGCACATCTTTTTCAGTTGTTTAGTGGCACATCCCAGCCTTTCTCTCACACAAATTCAGAATTCTCAAGTGAGTTTGCTGCTGCACAGTTCAACTAGAAAATCTACGTGTGCATAATGATATGTCCTATTCTCATCTTGTTATGAGGCTTCTGGTTAGAGAATTCATCAAGTTAGAAGAAATAATCAGCCCTTTTTAATTTATAGCGGCTTTCAGGTTTTTTAATGGGTGGAAAAGCAAAGTAAAACTGCAGATTGACTTCCTGTCACTCACACTTGCTTTGTTCACTTCTTACGTGACTCATATGATCTGGTTGCCATCCAAGAATTAACTGTATGGACAGAAATAGGGGGATATTTATAAGTTTCAGATGATTTTACACCTGTATGTTTGCCTGGTATGGCACAAAGATTCCCTTCATTAAATTTTGTTCTTCTGCAGGCTAAGTGCAATAACTGTATGAATCCAATTGTGTTTCCTAAGCTGGTTTGCTGGTCAGCGAGTCCTAAACACATGGAAAATGACTATTGTGAAGCTTTCATACTTCTGTAGAGTTTCTGGCTCTCAGTTCACTAGGGATTTTATTAACTACTGTGTGACCTATTTTAAAAAGGTGAGGAAGAATAAAAGTGTTGAAAAATAGAGATCTGAGCTACGGTAAGATCACTTGGGAAGATTCTGGCACTGAAAAGAGCCTTGAGATCAGGGGGGTTACTACTTAGTGGGAGCAATCTACAGTGAGACTTTCATCTGTTGAAGTAACTGTATCTTGATTTGGCACTCAGGTCTGTCTGAGGTGGTGGAATTGTGATCTGTGCTTTGCACTAAAATGAGAATGTTCTCACACTGCACGTGTGCTAATTTTGCACTGCTTTTAATTTCTAATAAGCCACATGGTGAACAGGCAGAGTTTGAAGTGAAGGAGCTTCAGCCAACCACTTCTTTGCTGAAAAAGAAAGCAGAAATGAAAGAAAAAAGAAAACCAATAGCTGGATACGTCACAATTAGAGCAAGAGTTTTGTAAGGGGATAGCACTGGCTGGGTGCTAAGCAAAATAGCACCCAATGAAGGGAATAAGAAGGGAAGGTATTTTGGGCATTTTTGAGGAAAATGTGACTTTTTGAGGCACTGCCAGTTTTTAATGAGAGCCAGAGTATGAGGGTCTACATAGGCCATTATTTACAATGGTCTTTGTGGTAGGCAGTTTGAGGAATAATACGAATGCAAACGTAACTTCCTTACGAAGTTCTGAGGAACGTATTCCCGCTCAGCCAGAAGAGGTTTAGTGAGATTATTCCAATTCTTGATATGGCAGAGCTCCAGGCAAATGTGTGAAGGGGGGAGCTTTAGCACCATCTGGAATCCACAAAGGCCTTCACTGCTGGTTGCCACCTTGAAACACTTACCGATAGAGAGGTTTTTCTAAACCTGTTAAGCGCTTTCTTAGTTTATTAAGCTTTTTCCGCAGTATAAAGTCTAACAAGGTGTCCAAGGATCAGTGAAATAATAGGAAGGCTTTCAAGAGGAATTGTATAGTGAAGTCATCCTCTAAATGCAGAGAGCTGCAAAGGAGGTAAACTATAAATGATTCCCAAATAGGACATGCTGCTTAGTCAACTGAGTTGATGAAATTGCTTGTGGTAAGAGACCATGTGTAATCTTTTAAGAACTTTCACCTTCCTTTATTTATCATAAATTCGTACTTGGTTTTCATTGTTACATGTGTAAGGTTGTTATTACTTGGTGTTTATTTATTTTTCTTCAGAAAAATAAATAGGATTTAACTTCTATCAGTGAAGAAAAAAGAGCTCTCCAAAAAGTATGTGTTCCTGCTGCTTTTCAAGAGTTCCATTTAGCGTTCTTCCGTAGCTAGAATATGTGCTGCCAGTGCCAGATGGCACAGTTTCTTACAGAAGAAGTAGCTCTTGCTTAGTAGTAATGCAGACAAACAATACCAAATTAGCATAAGCAAATGTCAGTGAGTTAACATAAAGCCTGTGCTATTTCTGTCTTTTCTTCTTTTCCTAGGCCATGGGTGTTGAGAGTGACCAAGAGATTGTGCAGATGATTGGCACAGAAGAGCACGTGATGGCTGCATTTGCTCCTAGTCTGGAAGAATGCCAAAAAGCTCAGATTTTTACCCAGATACAGGTGTGTCTTTTCACATGGCCAAAGGACATAAAAATCTAAAGAGAGTGGGGGCATTGACCACTTTGCTGTGTCAGCAATTGACATACACTTTGTATTTTGAGGTTTCTTTTTGAGGGAGTATTTTAAGCTGAGAGTTTTAAAGGGGACAGGACTTGTGAAAAGTGAAGTTTTTCTTTCATTGCCCAACTGAGAAAAAAACCCAAATCCAAGAAATGATTTGTTTTCAGGAACCCAGGGTTATGTTTTATAATGTATGGGACAAGTAGTTGATGTCCATAAGATCATGTTTTTTTGTTGAGTACAATTCCTATTTTTTAAGAAGTAATTGCATGCCCCATTTTGCAGAAGCCCCACTGTTGGGATATGACCATTTCATCGAGTGTAGATGTTCTTCTCCAATTCTAATTTCTTGTATCAAGTCCACAATAATAGCCACCTTCCATCCTGCTGAAGATTTGCAAGAATTCCCTTCAGGTCATGCGTACTTTTATAATTAGCCTGAACACAGGCCATTTTTCTGGCAGCATTTCCATCATGTACATATTAATCTGCTAGAAGATTAGTCTTATTTCTGCTATTTCATTGTAAACTTTATCAAATTCTTCCCATGTGTGATGTTGAGTGTTGTAAAGTGAACATCCTTCTGGTTTGCATCTTTTGGGGCTTTTCAGGGATAGAGGTAGTGTCAAGGCCTCCTAATTCAAATTTGTCATAAGAGTAAAATGATGATGCTGGAGGAACATAGGGTAATGTGAAGCATCCAGGAAAATTTTAAACTAGAAATACAGAAGTTGCTCTGTGCATGAAATGTCAAATTAAATGAAAGTGAACTATTTGCGGAAGAAGGTAACAGATGGAAAGGATAGCCTGTTACTTAGTGGAGAGGGTAGTTCTTTGACATAGGGGGCATGGCTTCATTTCCAGGCAGGAACTTCCTGTGTGGATTTGGATAGTTTCTTTCACTCTGATCCTGAATTCTGCAGATTGATTCAATTTCTTGAACAACTGACAAGAGAATAAGAATCCATCAATCATTATACTTTTTGAGACAGATGTAGATACCAAACAGCAGCATTCGTTCCTATTAAGCAGTGAGTGCCACCTCACAGTTTGATATCTGAATGAAACTTAGCAAGTACACAAAAGAAAGGTGGAAAGTCAAATTGAATAAACTAGACATCTCTGAAATTTCTATAATTCTTTTTCCTATCTCTGCAGTCTCCTTTCTTTTAGTATTTTAGTAATGCTCTTCCACTGCTTCCCATTCCATTTGCTAAACAGCATGTTATATATTTAATTATAACCAATTGTGTCAATTTTCAAGTTGTTTTTTTTTATTAGCCTCACATGTTTCATATTTTGCTCTGTGTTTGGAGTTTGCATTGTCTGTGGAGAGGGACTGAGGAATACATACAGATCTCCATGCATGTGCGCATTTGCATAGGTTACAATTCTGACCTTGACTCAAGTTAATTCCCACCATTGACAGGCACTGAAGTACATTGGAAACAAAGTACGAAGGCAAAGGATGTGGGGAGGCCCAAAGAAAACAAAGATGGAAGAAGCGAGAGAGCTGCTGGCATCAACTATTCTGACCCATGTTCTCGTATGTAATGTTGGGTTGTTTTTTTAAAACTGGTGTAAATTTGTATGTTTTTTTATGGTGTGAACTTTGTTGGCAGGGGAAAATGTCTTTGAATGCTTAGTAGCTGAGATAAAGTAAATCATCCTCAAAATAAAAGGGAAAGATTAGGATTGAGTCAAAAGTAATTTTTATGTTTATGAAATGGTGTACCATTGAACTACGTATCATACAATGCATTTTTTTCTGCATAGCCAGGCATATCAGCTGTTAGTTCAGGATCTTATGATCTATACCTTTATTCAGATTTGTTTTCATTTACTATCTGTTTTCATGTCACTCATGTATATTACTTTTAGCTTTTTTAAGAACATAATGTGCACAAATCCCTTTTGTAACAGCTCAGTCAGCCAGATTACCCACTGATTAAAATGGATGTGTTTGTCTGAGTAAGAACTAAGGAACTGATCCTGAAACAACAGTATGTTTTCAGTTTTGTTTTGTTTACAGGTGAAGGAATTCAATTTTCGTGCCAAGTGCATATACACAGCAGTGATGGTGCGCAGAGTAATTTTGGCTCAAGGAGAAAATAAAGTAGATGACAGAGACTACTATGGAAATAAACGTTTGGAGTTGGCAGGGCAGGTGAGTGTTTACTTAAGAGTGAGTTTTTACTGAAGAGTAAGCTTTTCTTACTATCTGCTTTTAAAAGATGCAAAATACGGAGCATCCCTGTCTTTTTGACTGAAGTGGTTTTCTTCTCATTTTATTTTTGTTGGTTTTTTTTGTGTCGACTCATAGATATGCTTCCCTGATTAAGACTAAGAAATTATATCCTCATTTCTGTATTGCCTCTTTATACTATATGAATGAACAGATCAGTGTAAATATGGTAGTCGTCGTAACAATGTTAGTGCCAAAAAGGCAGCAGTGAGATCCAGTGTCCCTGCAACTAAGCAACTGGGTAATAGAATAAACTGGAGCCAAGTAGGTGCCTGTGTGTCAGCTCTAGGCTCTCCCACTATGGGGAACCCAGCTTGTGTAGCAGCTCACAGAACAACCACTCAAGCCTCCTGTAATTTGCAGAAGCCCATAGATTGCTTATTTGTTGTCATCTGCTTTTCTGGTCTCTACAGTAGCATGAATTAACAAAATGGTTTGAAGTTGACTTAAGCAGCTAAATTAAAGTGGATTGTGTAGAGTTCTCTGCTTGCAGAATTTTGACACTGAAGGTAGAAGTAAGCAAGGGCTGTGAAGGAGAGAATGGTTTGAGGTGTCTGACTGGCAATGTTCTTTTCCAGAGAGGGTGGCAGTTCACAGCTGTTGGCCAAATTATGTTCTCCTGATGCAGTGGGAATTTGACTATCAGGTGAAGGAACTGCTTTGTTACCGTGGCATGGATTTTTCCTTTCTATGTGTGGTTATTTGATTAACTTAGGTTAGGATTGGACTAATTTACTGTGCTCTGGTTTAACTTAAGTTGAAGTTTTGGCAGTCAGTATCGTCTCTGGTTATTGATCATGCGTCAGAACCTCGAACAAGTACACATAATGTGCAAGGCTGGAGAAACTGCATCTCTGCTCCCCCCATGTTTTGCATTGGGATTTCTATTGTAGCACAAGTAACAATATCCATTCATTTTTGTTTGTATGCAGTAGAAATTCTCATCTTCTTTTACTTTTAAGATGTGTGATTGCATATTGTCTCATGCTGCTGTTCACCTTCCCACCCTGCCCTGTCCTGCTTGCACACATGTGAGCACACACGCAGAGTGCGCAGTCATTTCAGAGTAAAAATGCATCTCAGAGTAAAAACACGTGCTTTGCTTCCTAATTCTTTAAAGGAAATAAGATGATGCTCTTGAACACACTCTAAGCACAAATACAAGGTGGAAAAAAACTCCTCTTAACCTATTGCGAAAAAAAAAAATCCTTTCTTGAAAATAATATGTTTACTGTTCATCAAACTTTTGTGCTGAAGCAGGACATATTTGTAAAGATAAGGAGTGGTAAGAGAACATTACTGCAATATTCTAATGGAGCAAATATTTTTAGCTGTAACAGATTTATTTGGATTCTGGTGTAATATTGTTGCTGTAGTTCAGTATGACTGTAATCAGTAAAATTAGTTGTTGCTTTGTCATCATATTGGTCTTATTTAACTGGGTTGAAGGAGTAGTTTGGTTTTTCCCAACATTTTTAGAGGCAGAAGGTAGAGCAGGTAAAAGGTTTTCTGCAAGCTGTATGAAAAAGGCGTCTGCTTGCACAGATGTTAAGAACCAAAGTCCTTTTAAATTAACTGGGAAGAGGTTTTGAATGTAGAGGATCATCATAACAAAGCCAGTGTGTATTTTTTCTGCATCAAGGAGAACTATGCTGGGGGGGGGTGTGGTGGTGTGGTGTGTTGTAACACTTGATTAAGAGTAGTTCTGGCTCCCCTGTGATATTTTAAAAGCTCATTTCAAGCTGAACACTTTAATTCCTCTCTGCCATGTTATCAGTGTAATATTAATTTGATTGGATTACAGACTATAAAGTATAGAGATTTTTTGCTGGTTTCTAAATGTTTGTGTTTAGCTAAGGTTGCGTGGATAAAATGGTTGGTGCAGGTTTGGTTTTTTTTTTGGGGGGGGTGTTCTGTTTTGGGATTAATTTTTTTTTTCTTAATGGCAGCATGTTCCTGGAATAAAAATCCTGTTGATTTAAAATTTGAATAAAGACAGAAAAAAGGTTCCCATGTGAGGAGAAAAACATAGCGGTCTAAACAATGTAAAGACATAAAAGGCATTGTGTTTATAAAAATGTGTGAAAACAATAGCTGCTAATTTCACACCCCATGGGACAAGAGAGTACGAAATGTGCTTTAGCTTTAGATAACGGAGTTGTATCCACTAGCCAAGCTGGTTTACAGAGCTTTCTCATAGTCTTTCTGCCACTAGAGGCTTGGTAGGCCAGGTGCCAGCTGAGGTGTTAGCAAAACCTACCGAATTCAGGCTTAATCTTTTCACCTACCTTTTCTCTTTCCTTAATGTGTTCATTATTTGCTAAGCATTACTCTGTTCTTTGTCCTCATTTTTTTTTGTTTCTAATGCAGCTTGCTTTGTATGGGTGAGATATGGAACAGCACCAAAATCCGGCACCCTGGAAAGCAAGGGATTTCTACCCTGTGACAAAAGAATACCGCCTTGACTTCAGAGATTGCCTAATCCCAGCTGTTCTGATAATATAATTAAGGCTGCCTAATGTCTTTAATTTTGCAACCAGTTTGTGTGAAAAGGAGAATTTGGCACTCTAAAGGCTTAAACGCTAAATAGCAATCTCAAGGCGCCTAATTAGAATTCTCTGACATTAAGCTAATTGGTGAAACTGTATTTCAGCAGCTTAACTTCTTTATTAATTTTTCTTAGCATTTTCAATGAAAATCAATTGGTGAGCTGTCAGTATTTTTTTTTCTGAAATATAATTTGTTCTTTAGTGCTCCTGTCTGAAGCAGGCTGAAATACCCTGGACTCACTACAAAATCCATTGAATATTATCACTGGCATTCCATCCTTTTTCTTTAATCTCTCGCTCTTGACCTAAATAATGCAGTTATTGTGAGATTCGGCTTTGCCAGATAGTCAGAGCTCTTACAGACTGCAAGTGTGGGAATGAAATTAACAAACTGATGCCTTTCAGACTGGCAGATAGTAGCAACTTGGTGTACTTGGGATGTAACTTACTTCATGAGTTCAGAGAAGAGGAAGGATGGTGTGGCTTTATAATCCCTATGGCATGTGAAATTTTGAGATTTTTGCAATTATATGATCAAGAAATCAAATATGGGAAATTTTCTAAGTGAATTTTTTAGATGCTCTATTAAATGTTTTGTTAAATGTAGAAGTTCTGCTCAAACCTGTTGAGATAAAATGTATGCCATGACTGAGTTCAAAAGAGTCTGGTTGTTACTTGACAAGACATCTTAAAACCGTGTACATCCCTTCCTTTTAGTTTTTCCCTACTTTTGCAATAATTCCCTCAAAATCTAGTTTTTGGAGACTCCAGTGGGTTCTCCTTCCGAATATGATGCTTTTATTTCTGATGAAAATACAACTTAAATGAACTGTAGCATCGCAGGTGAGTTGAAGGCGACTGGATTTCTGTTGGCAGTGGTGAAAGGGTATTCCCTTGTACGTGTTAATGATACTAAAAGCATCAGGAAGAGAAAGAAGGTGTACAATACCTTCCTCTCATGCTAAGGCCAGGTCTTAAAAAAAAACACTAGACCAGTTTTCAGCAAAACCTCTCTGTCCAGAATGGAAACAGGATTCCATTTTTGCTAAAGGTTTGCATACAGTGTGTGTTATCACCAGTTTTACAATTTAGTGGCTGAACACTGTGTGTTCCTTATGTCTTGTAGAGTACACTGTTAAAGATAATCCAGTCTTGCTCTCCATGAATGCCATTGGGAGCATTTTATTGCAAATCAGATATCTGCCTTGAGTTCTCAGATTTTGTTATATTTTTGTTCTTAAATGCATTTGTGATGCCAGTGAAAAGAGTAGCTTATAATTTAGTTAGTTAGCTGCTTTACAGTGTCATTTGCCAAATGCTGTGATCAGCCTGGCTCTGAGGCGTGTAGGCAGAGGAGAGCAAATGAAAGCTAGTGGCCCATCCCAGTGACAGAGAAATGAGTGGTTTGCTTTATTTCCAGAGGGTGAGGAAAAGTTTGGACTATACCTGATGGAGACAGTTAAAATTTAGTTTAATTCTGCATGTAAAAAATTTAACAGTACAACTGACTTCAGAATGTCTTAGCTTGTGGTGACTGAATCCCTAGTTTGTTCAGCCCTACAGTGCTTTGCTTTGTATACTGGGAACTATCATTTCTGGCATTGGTAGCTGCTGCATTTGTAGTTCTTCTGACTCTTAGGAGCTGCTGTAAAATAGAGTCCTAGGATGGGAGAGCCAGGCTTTAGAATTTATGTTCCTGGCTTGCAAAGATAATCATTGTGAACACTTAAAATGTATCATGTAATGCAGATTTAAGTGTTTTGGGAAGCTCTTAGTTTCTGCAGGGAGAGGTTGAGCAAACTGCAGAAGCAAGTCGTATTGGAGAGCAAAAAAAAGTCAGATCACAAACTTTGGTAGCCTTTTCCTTTTATTTATTTTAAGGACTAGAAGTGATTGGTATACATCTGCAGGAAATAATTGGCTTAAATTGCAGCACTTTTGAAAGGTTGTACTGCTGTTTGTTTTTTTGGTTTTGTTTTTAGTTCAGTTCTGCTGTGTTACGTAGCTTCTTTGCTTAAACTGTAGACTTTACTCACACAGCAGTGATAGTAGCGCTTCTAGAAAAGGATGTTGAATCAGGTGAACTCTGTGGCTGTAATTGATTTTGCATAGACAGTGATGGGCAGAAAGTAGCAGAGTAAAAGTGTATCTGAGTGAGGAAGCTGCCTGCATAATCTGAGATATGTCTTGCCAGCTGTCAAGAGCAGAGATTGCTTCTGGGCCTCTAAAAATGCCTCTCTTAATTCTGCTTGTCCACAAAGAATGGCAACTGTGCACTTCTTGTGTTTCAGTCTGCTCTTGCTAACTACACTACTTCCAGACTCTGTGCTGCTGAGTTGCTTGCTCTAAAGGCCCCTTAGCAGTTGCTTGGGTGTCTGTCTTGTCCATTTTAAGTAGTTCCTAGGAATGGGCACTTTAAGCTGCCATTTTTCAGTTTTAATGATAGAAAATTTCGAAGTGACTTTTCACTTACTTCTTTACTGCAGTTATTCCATCCAGTATTAGAGTAGAAGCTGGTCTTGCCTTCAAATCTTGTGCGTAATTCAGGGTTGTACATTTAGGATATTAAATCTTTAAAAGTTTGTGACAAGTAGATCAGATGGATTAGAATGTGATAATTTAGGGAAAATAGTAAATTGACAGCATATGGATGGGTAGGCTAAGATATTGTGAAGGAAGAATTAAAGCAAACCAGAAAGAGATGGCTGTGTAGGCTTAGGCCATTCTTCTACTTGATTTGCTTTCTATTATAATTTCTTTGATATTGCAGTTTAATAAAGCAAAAAATCTTGTGAGAAAAATATAATTTGGGAAGCAGAGAGGATATTTTTTAACTGACAAGAAGTATAAAGGTAGAAATATTAAATGTATTTATGTTGTCCCCACCCCCATTTCCAAGACCTGGAGAAGTGTAATTTTTCCGTTAATCCAGTTGTTTTGTGTTTCCAGCTTCTTTCGCTCCTATTTGAAGATTTGTTCAAAAAATTTAACTCTGAACTGAAAAAGATTGCTGACCAGGTAATCCCCAAGCAACGTGCAGCTCAGTTTGATGTCGTGAAGCATATGCGTCAAGACCAGATCACCAATGGCATGGTCAATGCCATCTCCACCGTAAGTATTGTTTTCATTCTAGTATGTGAAGTTTTTCCACCGTAGAAACCTGGTAGGGCTAGATGATTTTTAAAGTCCCTTCCAACACAAACTGTTCTATGGTTCTGTGGAAATGTATGCATTTTGTTCTGATGATTACCATCTTTGACCATAAAAGCAAATCTATTTAACATTCTTTACAGATTAAAATTGCAAAACTCTGTCATGGGTGAGACCTTTGGAATTCACTGAAGAATCGTTAATCATCAAACCACTTTTTATTCCACCATTTATTTCAAAGTGATGTTTTAGTGTTTGTGAAGGAATGGTAGAAACAAGCAGATTTCAAATAGTGATCATGTTTGTGTTTATCCAACTTGCTGCCTTTTAGATTCTTCTTGAATACGTGTTTCATGGTATTTTTTTATTACCTGGATTTAGCTAGGGTCACATTACATGATCTGTCCAAAAGGTGGTTGAAAAACAGCAGGAAAACATCATGAACAGAAGATAATTGGGTGGGGATGTAGGTGAAAAACCTAAAACCAACCTGAATTTTGAGCTCTTTAAGGGTGATGCCTTTTTGTTCATATGAAATCGCTAGTATGAGCAAACTTGCAGCATAGAAATAAGTACTTCTGTGCTAATGATACTGGAGTGTTTAACAGGGAAAACTGCTACATGCAAAAAAAAAAAACAAACCCAAACTTAAACCTTTAAGTATTTGTCTTGATTAGATCTTAACCTGTATCTGCCTCTACTAGAATGGATATTTTAATTTGTGCCAGTGGACAAGAATAAAAATACAGTTACTAGCTTTGTCTCTTACCTCACACATCTGCAAGAGCAATTTGAGAGATGGTTCCTGAAATCTAGCTCTGACTTTGAAATCCATGATTTTTTAAGAAATTAGATTAGTCTGAGTATTTTAGTAGCTGGTAAAAATTGTGCAACGTAATTTTTAATCTTTGGAGCTCTTGAGAGGGCTTTTCTGCTTAGCATGAAACTGAGTTTTTTCTTCAGTTCTTGTAAACAAAATTAACTATACAAATTGCATCCAAAACCACCAACAGTCTGTTACTTACAAATCCCAGTGTTAAAGCTTATCACTGTTTAATTTTATGAGTGCCCCAAATGTAGTTAAATCTCTATAGTGAACGTAACCAAAGCAATTGACAGATTTGTTTCTGTAAATGCTAGTGCTTTCTCCTAGCTGGTGCCAGTTTTTCCATTTGGACTGACAGAGATAAATCTGCAAACTATTCAGTGTATATTGTAAAGTCTTCCTTCTTCCACTATCTTTGGACTTTTGTTTTTTACTGCCACATAAGCAGTTAAACACCATCTGCTCTTAAGCACTGAAAATAATTTCTCAGGAACAATGCCCAGTGCATACTATTCAAGAGATTAAGCAAATACCATAAAAATCATTCTTGGAAATAACAATTTCCAATCTCTCCAGAATGCTTCAATGATAGTCTCAAAGAGCATAAAATAACTCAGTAAATTCATAATTACACCAGAAGCATGCAAAAGAATTCATAGCGCTACTGTACCAACTGTATGGTGGTGTTCAGTGATATTTGCTATAGGTCTTCTTTTTACTCTGGAAAATAACAGAAGAGAGGGTAGGTGAGGCAGTAACGCCACAGGCCTAATTTCAGCATCTGCAGAATCATCCTATGCTGCCAAGAGAGCAACTTTCAGTTCATAGGAGTTTTCAGTAGGAAGATCTCCACTGGGGATGCTCTCACAACAAATTAGCAGAAGGCAGTCCTTGGGAAAGTGTTACCTTTGAGATCTTCATTGCATTTGGACTGACCGGTGACATGGTGGCTGGGGTAAATAGTAGTTGGGACAGAAAATTGCTGTACCTACTGACTCAGGTTTTGGGAGGCGTATATGAAGTAGATGTCAGGACTTCAAAACTTGCAGCACCAAGTTTTGAGATCTTACAGTAGAGATTATTTAATCTGCTTGGCATGGAGACATAACTGTGTCCTACAACATACGCTGAACCCCTCTGTCATCCTAATTGAACCCACAAGTGGTACTGCATGTGGCAATCCTCAAACATGAAATCTGTGACCATCCCTTCTAGAGAAGTCGGATAAACCTAATGCCCCCCACTCTTCTTCTATGGGAAGACACATCAGTGAGTCTTTTTCTTCTGGATTCTGAAAGACTTCAGGAGCGTACAGATGGGTTTGATGTCAGACTTCTCCAGCATGAATGCGTTTCCTACAAAAATAGCAAATCATGAAAAAGGCAGAACTGAAACTTTGTGGGATCTATTGTGAAAGTGTATTTCACGCAAAATATCCTTTAGAAAAGGAACTCAGAAAAAATCTGTAAAGGTAGAAGAGGACATAATTAAATTTAGCTAAATTTGAGTATTCATTTACCTGTGAGGGACACATGATGGAGAATCCTGGTGTAACTGAGTATATAATAGCAAAAGTATCCTCTTATCTGACAGAGCAGATTTCTGTTTAAACTTAAAAATACTTAGTGCAAGTATGTTAGAATTAGTGTTTATATGCAGGTAGGTAATTAGAAATTTGTTTTATATAAATGGGCATCATTTGCTATGTAAAGCTGCTCATATCATTCCGTCTAGGTTCTGAAAAAAGACAGGTATTGTCGAGACAGGGATAAACTGCAATAACTTTTCTGAAACAGTCACTTTATTCCATAGGGAAACTGGTCTCTGAAGAGATTCAAAATGGACCGCCAAGGCGTGACGCAAGTATTGTCCCGCTTGTCTTATATATCTGCCCTGGGAATGATGACTAGAATCTCTTCTCAGTTTGAAAAGACAAGAAAAGTGAGTGGTCCTCGGTCACTACAACCATCTCAGTGGGGGATGCTCTGCCCATCCGACACTCCTGAAGGAGAGGTGAGGAACTTCTGTTTTGCTTTCAGTATTTCTTGTCTTGAGGAATGGAGACACTGTTTATTTTGAAGCAGATGAGCCTCCATCAGAGGAAGAATTCCAATGAGGAGGTTTCTGGAGAGATAATTATCCTCAGCTTGATAACTTCTATGTCTTCTCAGATCCCATCTATTTATATCCTGGTCCTCCTTACTATATTGCCTTTTTTCTCCCGGCTGAGAGGACTGTCTGGAAACTGTTCAGAAATCGTTTGGCTGCATGGGAATGACATGTGGCCTCCCAGTTTTGCTGTTTTGATCATAGCAGAGAGGAGTCCTAAACTCTTACCCTTTTGTTCTGTAATAAACGTTCTGCTCTGAAATTGCACGGTCAACCTGCAATTCTTCTAGAAACATATATTATTATTATTATTACAGAAACAGCTTTACTCTGCAGTTTGAGGAAGAACACTGTCATATGTTTTACTTTAAAGACATCATCCAGCTCTTTCAACCAGATGTTTGATAGTGGCAGTCTTCTTTTTTTCCTTTTGTCCCCTGAATAGAAAGTGCTGGGGGAACTTTGAACTTTCTGGCGTAAATATGTAGTTAGTATGAGCTAGTCTCATTAAGCAGCTGAAATAAAATTGCACTGTATAAGATACTTGGGTATTTTTCATTTTAAAATGTTGAAATTGGTGTTAGATTATACTGGGTGTTTGGCAAATTGATAAATAGACTGATTTTTGTATTTACATTATGCTTATAAGTAGCTGTTGCTTTAAAGGGAGAAATACAGGGTTATACGTGGTTGAATAACTTAAGAACTACAACTTCATAACCTACCTTTTTTACTAGTTTGTAAATGCTAAAGCATTGCATTTCAATGTAATAGAGAAAAATCTTCCTTTCTTCCTTCCTAATTTTCAGTTTACTTAATTTGGTTTATTTCTTTCACTTTATGCTTAGATTTCTTTTACTGTTCATAAATACAGTTAGTAGTAGTAATACTGTTACTACTATTAGTAGTAGTAATGCCTTGGATTAGTAATACTTTGGATTAAAGTGGATAAAAAATGTTTTTTGTTGTTTTTTTTTTATTTTAGGCTTGTGGTTTGGTTAAAAATCTTGCCCTCATGACTCATATTACTACAGATATGGAAGATGGCCCAATTATTAAGTTGGCTAGTAATCTTGGAGTTGAAGATGTCAACTTGCTCTGTGGTGAAGAACTTTCATATCCAAATGTGTTCCTTGTTTTCCTTAATGGTATGTAACTTTTCAGCAGTCTTGACTCATTTGTGGCTGATGGAGAGTTAGTTTACAAGTTCAGAGCTTTATTCACAGCAAATATTTAATTTTACTCTAATCTTTATGTGTTTTTATACTTATTCATGCAAGTGCCTTCAAAAACAGAAAGGAAACACCAGTTGTTTGCAAAGTTTAGCAATGCTACTGTCTTTTAAACTACTCTTTAAAGGGCAACTTGCTTTGCGAACAGTTAGAAAAAAATTAGACTTTGAAAATAGGCCTTTTTGTTAAAGGGATGATTTGTCATGTGCTTTTCATCTGCACACTTATGTTCCTTCTACTGCTTTCTGTATCTACAGGTACCATGGTGTCACATTTCAAAATATCGACAGGTTAAAAACTACAACTGTGATTTTTACAGTAACCCTTTGTCAACAGCATCTACTTCCAGGGACCAGTATTTAATGTCTGTCACCATGAATAAGTTCTCCATTTACGTTTGAATTAAACAGCAGTTGTTCTTCAGTCCCGCCTTTTCCCAGTAACATAAAAGCAACACTTGACCAAACTGCATTGCTTTGCTCTGCTTTCTGGAGCAGTATGTTAAAGATAAGGTTCAGTGAAACCACATGCACTCTTTTCCGTCTAATTTTATTTTCCAAAGGGGAGTGCAGAGCAGAATTAGACTCTTCCTTCACGAGCTCAGTCTGTGGTATGAAACAAGGTAGTTATGTTCCACATGTAGGTGTTCAAGTACTAAGTGAGGCAAAACAATTTACTATTCTATCTACTAGTTTGTAGGTTTAATCCATAAAAAGTTTCAGGCTTGTGGATGACTGACTTGATTCTGATTTAAACTTGTAACCCAAGAGGGCAGAAAATCTTTTAAGTACAAATCCTTTAAGCTATAAAGATACTTTTATTGTCTTACAAGCTGCCTACACTGTTGTGCTTTGTCTTCTCCCTTAAAGTGTTGTTTAAAATGACACCACAGTTATTTTACATATTAAGATAACTTTGGTCAGGTGAATCTAAGTGAATTTTACTCTCTTTTTCAATTAAGAGAGTAAAATACTCATAATCAAGAGAGTAAGATACTCATCTTGTTCATCATACTTAAGTACATCAGAGTAGTTTATGCGCGAAAATGCCCTGCTTAAGCATAGTTATAGTAGCTTGTTGATAGCAGTAGCTTGTTGAGCTAAGTTCCTGAAGGAGGAATTCTGATGCTGTTGTGAGTGATCACGTATATCAGAAATACCAGGTCTTTCTAAAATTTCTGACAAGGCAGCAGGACAGTTCCTTGGTCTGCTCTTGGAAACCTTGGATTCATTTCAGTACAGGTGAAATTACAGGCTTCAGAAGTGTTGTTTGCTTGTACACCAGTTGCTAAATGGGCACCTGAGCAGAAACATATATGAAGAAAGATGGTTTCTGAAGCCATTTGGAGGCAAATAGATAGATGACCTGTGAGGTTCTGATACTTAGTTTTTTTATGTTTCCTGAGGGAAAAAGAGCCAATTCTTATTCATGTCAGAAAAGGAAAATTTTATGACGACTCCTGTTATTTGCAAAAGGTAGGAAGTACTTCTATACATGCTAGATGTGATCAGGATTTCTGAGTTTTGGATATGCAAAGAATGCACAATGAATTTGTTCTCTTTCTGAACAGGTAACATCCTCGGTGTCATACGTGATCATCAGAAATTAGTCAATACGTTTCGGATAATGCGTCGGGCGGGTTATATCAATGAATTTGTTTCCATTTCTACAAATCTTTGTGACAGATGTGTCTACATTTCCTCTGATGGAGGGAGGTTGTGCAGGTAAACATCTCATCAGAATTCTCTCACTAGTGAGCTTACTATAAACATTGTTTTATGCACTGTAAATACACTGAGCTAAGAGTTTCATGGGTACAGATATAAGCAAATTCAGTAGGACTTGACCATTTTTTTCCCCATAAATAGCTCTCGTTCAAAACAGGCAGGTCTGAAAAAATCCTATATAGTTGAGCAACCTGAAAAAAAAGAACAGAAGCCCAAAGAAATCTGGTTTATCTGTAAACAAAATTCAAAACAAATTGTTTCTTTTATCTTCTTAAAAAGGGTGAGAGGGGATTAAAATCAACCCGATTGGCAACTCTAGTAATATCCAATGTCCTCAGAGGGGTTTTTTGCTTCCTGTGAAGTGAGAAACAAGCAGCCGTTAGTCTGGTATCCCGTGGGTGTGATATCACGTTTTAGAATAAGAAGCTACTCATTGTCTTCAAGGACCTTTACTTCTGGTGCAAAACTTCCTCAGGTGTGTATACCTGTTTGTTATAATACCAAGAACTTGTTTAAAATGACACCACAAGAATATAATACCAAGAATTTGTTTAAAATGACACCACAAGAATATAATACCAAGAATACCAAGAATAATACCAATTTTGATTTTTTTTTCACTGCTTACCCTTAAGTAGGTAGGAAATTCAGTAAACCAATAAGGAAGGTCTCTGCCTTGAGATGCATATGCTCTTTATTAGACATAGGAAAGCAGAAAGGAATTGGGTGTCTAAAATGACAAAGAATGGAACATAATGTTTTGAGACAGAAAATCATGTTGATTTATAGCAAAAGCTAAAAACTCCAGTCAGGTTATAGCAACACTGTGCAACTAGTTCAAAAAGGGAGTAGCCCACTAGCATTGACTACTTGTGTGCGTATTTTGTGTGTACTTCAGAGAAGCAGCAGTTGCAACTCCAGTTGGCATTCCACCTTTTTAATTATTGAATTTCAGAGTATGTTGAAAGTTGGAGACACACTAGAGGCTCCAAAATAGCGCATGTACAAACTATCAGTTAATCATGCCTCAAGAGATAGAGTAGGGGCATATTCAGTGGCAGAGAAGGCACTTCTCCAGTCAGGGCTGGTATCGGCCATTCTGCAGGTTTGGAGATGTGGCAAAACTTCTGATTTGTAATATAAAGACAAGTGGTGTCATCTAGATTTCTAGGAGTTTACCAGGTTTGTTTTGTGGCAACACCACCCTGCAGTTGTTCAGCTGCCCCCATTAACCATTTGAAAGTAGTCTTCAAACCATTATTTAGACTTCAGAGTGGACTCCACAAGTATCTTGTAGCTATTTGCTGCTCTTTATAAGGGCAGCTTGTCCAAATAGCAACAGCCCTTGACATTTCATTCTTGCATGCCATCCTTTGTGTCAGTGTTTTTGTGTGGTAAGGAAGCCTTCAGAGGTTCATGTGTTGTTGAAATTTATGGATTTATCTGAGGTCACCCATAGTAAATGC
Organism: Amazona ochrocephala; assembly: GCA_039720435.1. Taxonomy (NCBI): domain Eukaryota; kingdom Metazoa; phylum Chordata; class Aves; order Psittaciformes; family Psittacidae; genus Amazona; species Amazona ochrocephala. The sequence goes on from CM077880.1 coordinate 77,083,228, forward strand.
CTGTAATTTATGTTATGTAAGTAACAGCAAAATGCATTCTTGCATGTGGACACTCAAGCACAAACTGTTCACTCAGTGTTGTGTGAAGTCCCTGCAGTATCCATAGAACTTAATGCTGTTCTTAGATTTGTAATTGGGAAATCAAATATTTTAACGTCGCCAGAAGATGTGTAGGTTAAACTTATAAAGCATTAGTTTAAAGATTTAGAGGGGAGAAAGAGGCTTCCTCCTCAAAATTGAAATCTTAACTTTTCTTGTATGCTTTTTGGGTACTTCATAGACAGTATGTCAGTTCGGGATAGCTATGTATCAAACCAAAGTTTGAATAATTACTGTATTTATGTGTTACCTACCTAAATATTTGTTATGATGATACTTTTGTTGTTTTGGTTTTTATTTTAATTGTAGACCCTACATAATTGTCAAGAAGCAAAAACCTGCAGTTACAAACAAGCACATGGAAGAGCTGGCTCAGGGATACAGGTATGCAATTCAAGTAGACCATATTGTCATAGAATCATAGAATAGTTAGGGTTGGAAAGGACCTTAAGATCATCTAGTTCCAACCCCCCTGCCATGGGCAGGGACACCTCCCACTGAACCATGCCACCCAAGGCTATGTCCAACCCAGCCTTGAACACCGCCAGGGATGGAGCATTCACAACTTCCCTGGGTAACCCATTCCATGTTTTCTAAGTAAATACTGTGTGGAAATATTTCAGTCAGTCAATATTTCAATATTTTGGGGTTAGCTATGTAGAGAAGTTTACTCTCATATAAATTAATAGTTGGTGTATTGGAGGTTTAGAGTCAAATTAAGTCTGGTGGTCTTTCTACTGCTATGAAATTGGTAATTATCTCACAGGCTCATCTTTTCACAAGTGGAAGGCCTGAGGCAGTATCATCCTTCTCCTCATTGAAAAAATCAAACATTTTGGAGGAATATCAACTTGATTGCCCTAAACTAGGCACATTCAGAATTACTTTTGAAACTCCTTGCACATTCTTAGTTTGGTTGTTTGAAGTAACACACTTAAGAAAAGTGTTTAAATTTAGCTTTAACTAAATTTTGCCAAGCATCACAAAAACTTACTTGATTACCGTTAAATTTGCTCACATTTATAGTGATGATGAGTACATGCAGGAAGATTTTATTTAGTTGTTCAGATAATTGACATTGTTCAACCAGACTCTGTGAATCAGTAAATGAGCAAGGGGCTTAATTTTAAAAAATGCCTTTTCTTTAACTATGCAAAATGCACAGAACTTTTCATGTAAGAGTATTTTGTAACTTATAGTGTAACTTCTACACGTCACATTCCTCCAATATATGTATTACATATTTGTGCAGAAATGCAAGCAAAGACAGTACTCCTAGTGTAATTTTTTAATTTAACTGTAGGAATTTTGAAGACTTCTTGCACGAAGGCCTTGTTGAATATTTGGATGTGAACGAAGAAAATGACTGTAACATTGCACTGTATGAACATACAATTAATAAGTAAGTATGCATTCAGATGAAACACTGGTACAGTAAAAGCTTTCATAGGGTGACTCTGAAGTGCAACCATATTAATAATGTTACTGTTTTCACGCACACTGCTCCATTGAAGTACAGTTTTCTTGGTTGAAATAATTAAAGAGGAAAGCTAAAGGAAGAAATCTGTTTACAGATATCCTAAATTTTATCCAGGGGTTGGTTACAAAAAGGGGTTTAGCTTTTAGGTTTGGGGGGATCTAAAATATGAAATACTTAAAGATATATCCTGTTTCTTTTGTTCTAATCATTGGGCTGCTCATCATAAGTAATTTTATACAATAAGAATCCCCAAGAAAAATGATTCCATGTGTTCAGTCATGATCTAGCATGTCATGACTGTTATTTGGGAAAATCTCTATGGCTTTCAAGGGTCCCTAAGCAACCATCTTCCACTAAAGGTCTCAAGTATTGGAATGAGACCTTCCCTTTGACTTTTAGATGCATAGTAGGCCCTGATAAAAGTGTCTGTATCATTCAGTGTATTCTTTACCCTATAAGTTAAACCTATTCCTGGTATGTGATTTTCATTTAGAAAGGTTTCTAGATTTGTTGTGGTTTCCACGTATCTGAAGGACCTGGTGCTTTGTTTTTTCCCCTGTGTCTTGTGACTGTGATAAAGAGGCTGCATTAAAGGAAGGATTCTTTTAAATTTTTAAGTCCTCCTATCTTTTTTCCTTTTTTTTTCTTAATGTTTTTCTGACAATATCCTGTTAAGTGAATATAAGATGTTAGAAGATGCTAGAAGTTACCTCCATGAAATGGTTGATCAGTAGATTTATGCAGAAAATGCATTTTCTAAGTGTTCTGTCCTGGCCAAGCACTCATGGAAGCCAATAGAAATACATCATGGATTTCAGTGGATCTGGATGAGACCTTCAGTTATCTTTAACCTTTGCCAGATGAAATGCATTGAATCTGCTAATTCAATTGTGTTGCTCCTGCCCAGGCTTTTGAAGACTTCATCACTGTAAGAAATTACTCTTGCGTGCTCTTGGCTGGCTTCTGTATACATGAGCAGAGAAGAGCATGCACAATCGCTGTCATTTGTGCAAAAATTAAATAATTTCCACAAAGCACCAGGGCTGAAAAGTTTAAGTTACAGAACACCTGACACAACTGGGAAGATTAATGGGAGCATATCACATGAAATCACTGTTTAATCAAAAATAGGAGGAGACAGTGAACTTCCTGTAGAATAGTGTGAGGAAATGGCTCCACAATAACTGCCAAGAACTTTTGGGAGATTCTTGTGTTATCCATCTGTTGTGGTTTAAGCCCAGCCGGCAACCCAGAAACCACGCAGCCATTCACTCACTCCTCCCCCTTCCTCCCCCCGCTCCCAGAGGGATGGGGAGGAGAATCAAAAGAATGCAACTCCCACAGGTTGAGATAAGAGCAGTCCAGTAACTAAGGTATAACACAAACCACTGCTGCCGCCACCAATACTAATAATGATAAGGGTAATAACAAGGGAAGAGAATACAACCGCTCACCACCTGCTGACTGATACCCAGCCCGACCTGTGCAGTGATCTAACCCTTCCAGGTAACTGCCCCTAGTTTTACATCCTGGGCATGATGTGCTGTGGTATGGAATACCTCTTTGGTTAGTTTGGGTCAGGTGTCCTGTCTCTGCTTCCTCCCGGCTTCCCCTCCTCCCTGGCAGAGCATGAGACTCAGAAAGTCCTTGGTCAGAGTAAACTTTACTGAGCAGCCACTAAAAACATCGGTGTTGTCAGCGCTGTTCCCAGGCTGAAAGTGAAAAACACAGCACTGCACCAGCTACCAAGAAGGAGAAAAATGACTGCTACTGCTGAACCCAGGACACCATCAATTTCGTTTGAGTTTAGCTTCAGTGCTTGTAGCTAATAGTGCCATAAGTATTTGAGCTTACACTGGATGAGCATGTTGCTCCTTGTGTTTAGTAGTGATATTCCCTACATCCTGAGGAGTTGATTTGTGTACCCCCTTCCCCCAGCTGATCATCTTGCATTTTAAATGGTGCAACCGTGTTGGTACAGCTTGTTCTGGTAATACAACTGATGCAATCCACTATTGTGAAGTATCCCATTAACATTCCTGCTTTTGTAATGTAGGGTTCTTTTAGCTACAGTATCCTCTCTTTACCTTCCCAATCCAATTAGGGTTTTTTTCTTTGGAGGATTTGACTCTATTTAATGCATTCAGTTTCTTCCTCACACATTTGTAACTCTGATTTTCAAACTCATGAGATTGCCTCCCTTTTTTGAGCTCATTTCTGGCAGTGACATTTTGACTTGCAGAAATTAAACTGCTCAGTAAAGTTTGAAGATCTCTTATTAGCACTGTGGAATACTTCATAATATATGTGGAATACTAGGAACTGCAGATGTTGCATCTTCTGTGGATGAAATAGGAAAAATGAAAAAATAGTTATATTGAATACCTATCTGAAAATGTGTATGTAGTTCCATGCCCTAGTACCCTCTGGACAAATTTGCTGACTTCACTGTCAGTAAGTCTTAAGCCTTTTGTTTTATTGTTTGAGAAGTGTCAGCAGTTCTGTGAAGTTCTGCAGAATGGGGAGCGGTCTGTGCTTTAAGTTTGCTCCTTGCTTCTGAGACCATTTTGCAATTACTTGACTGCAATTAGGATTCTGCCACTCGTATTTTCTTAAGCGAGGCTTCAGTTAACATAGCTGCTTTTTATCAAGTGAAGAAGAATAGTGGCTCTGCTTTGACCAGCAGGTGATTTTTAGGTTGCTTAAGCATATTGGTGATTTATAAAGATTTCTGGGTGTGATAGATCATTTCACTACGTTTGCTCCTCAGGGTTTCTGGATTTTTTCAGTTTTCAGACTTCATTTTTTCTAGTAGTACATACGTTGTTTATGTAAATTTCCGCTGGTCCTTGTCTTCAGTCTTGTGAGTAGTCCCTCAGCCTTTTTGAGCTTGTGATGCTTTGCTGGCTTTTAAGTGCTGTAAAGATTTTGCAGTCATTTCTTTTGCCAGGTCTTAAAGTTTTGTAATCAAATTAATGTGATTAACTAATTTTAAAAAGTCTTCCAAAAGACTTCTAAGAGAAGTCAAACATTAAGTATGGGATTTTCATAATGCAGTGGGTTAGGCGTGTGGGAGAAGCAATGCATGCCTAAACCCAAGCTCTGTGTGATAACTCCAGAACATTGTGAAAGATATTCTGTGGATAGGTGTAGTTAATATTATCTTTAATTCAAATTTCCCTGTTTCATAGTTACTTATCTTGATTTAAATTCAGATCTGCTCCAGCCAAGCTTTATTGTACACTCCATCCTTAGTCTTTAGTCTCTCCACTTGCATCCCAATGCGTGTTAAGGTTTAATTGTCTTTATTGAGCATGGTCTTTCTGCTCTGAAGGTGGAACAAAGTGGAACAAATTTGTTCCAAGGGGAACAAATTTTGATATTTCTCAGTGTTTACTCCTCATCCCTGTCTTTTTACATGTTATCAATACTGCCTTTTAACAATGTAATTACTTCCAAAATATTTGCAGAGCTTTTCCAATAGTGTTTTATTATGCCTTATGGCACTGGATCTGTTTTGGACATAGATGTTTTCCCTCTAACTGACTACGTAACAGACCTTGGAAAACTAAACTGCACTTTTATTTTTTCCGGTACCTGAATCTGTGTTGCTCTTCCTTCCTCCACCTCCCCAGTGGGTTCCTAAGATCTCTGAGATTTGTAATTTCATATGGAGGACTCTCATTATGTGAGAAGATATTCCTTAAGGCATTTTAGGTCTTACTGTATAAAGTGATGATTTATTGTCTTACTGAGCTCCCTCAGGTTGTCGTTATCTGGAGGCTTTTTCTCCACAGTGGAAATTCGTAAACCCTCATTTATTTCGCCTTTATTTCTTCTCATGTGGAAACACTTAAAGCCAAAATAAAGCTTTTCGTAAAAAATAATAAAAAAATCCCATAGTGAATCCATATTTTGATGTCCTGCTGACTTACATTTTCCTAAACTGAATTAGGTGAAGTATTATGAGATACTGCTAAATTAAACAAATTCTAGTGAAGATGTTTGTTCACAAGACTGCTATAATTGGTATTATTTCCTTTAAGAGATACAACACATTTGGAGATTGAGCCTTTTACCCTTCTTGGTGTCTGTGCTGGACTGATTCCATATCCTCACCACAACCAGTCCCCGAGAAACACTTACCAGTGTGCCATGGGGAAACAAGCAATGGGTAAGCCTTTTTTTATTCCTTTTTTGAGTGTTAGGTAGTTTTTGAAGGTGTGTAGCGAAAGAAACCAGAATTTCTTTCTTTCTAGTTCATGTAAAAGCTTTGCTGGGAAGAGGAAGTCGGCTCTTTTTTTTACCTTTGAGGAAGAAAGAATTTACTTGTGAAAGCTGGAAGAATTAAAAGCAAAAATACCATTCAGTTTTACTCAATGAAGATCAGTCATATCTGCAGGTCTTAATACTTTAGACAAAAATGGAGAAACTGGGGCACTGTTGCTTTTTTGTTGGGGTTTTTTTTGATAACTGTCATGACTTTCACATTTTCAGCGTAGCTGCAAGATTGACAGAGTTGGGTTTTTCCTCCTTATGCTCTAATATGCTGTGGGTTTCCAGACAAAAAGAGTTTAAAAGTGTTCTCACAAAGAGAGACAGAGCATGGAAAGAGGAGAATTTCCCTGAATAGTTGAGTAGGTGTCCTAAACATGAACAATAAGTAATTACATTGATATTAGAAAAGAGGAATCAAAAATGTAAAAGAAAATGTTTAGTTACTTGAACACTTCCTGCAGCTGTAGTTCAGATTTTGTTTTTTTTTCTGGTTTGGATGAGGAGGGCAAGTAACAGCTCTCAGTAAAATGACTGAAAACTGCATCACTTAATAGTTTTTTTACAAATGTGATAGTTGTTCATTAAAACCCAATGGTTTTTGCATTTGTTATCATGGTAATTGACACTGGATAAGTTCTAATCCTTCCTTTAATACACAGCTAAACTAACATTAAAACATCCAAGTCATACGGCCTGTGATCAAGCCAGAGTGAGTCCCAAGAAGAACCTGACCGGTAGTACATCAGTTCAGACAGCTGTATTCAGACTGGTGCTGTACATGCCCGTTTTATGTATTGTATTGATGACTTGCATGCAAGTCGAGACCTACAGTAGAATAACTCTGTGTCATGGAAAATCTACCACTTCTATTAGATTTACTAAACCATTTGTTGGATGCTGTGTGTTCAAAACTGAAACACTGCACCTTTTGTGAGACTTCTCCAGCAGAATTAATGGCAAAGCAACTGCCTTGTGCTGAACTGTCATGTTTGGTGCATCAAAATAGCAGAAAATAACAACAGATTCATGTCCTCCCTTTGCATTTAAAAATAAAGGGGAGCGGTGCAATCCTTTTCCTTACAGTTCTCCCCCATCCCATTATCTTTCCCCCACCCCCGAGTCTCTATTTTATGACTATTAGTCTCAGAAGGTTTGGTTAGTTACCACACACAGTTAAGCAGGATCAGTGTGTACAGAAAGCCAATTCAGTATCTGTGGAGTTCTTTTGTAGTTTTCTGTGTGAAGGTTTTTTTCCCGTTTTGTTTTGAGTGTCATTTGCAATTCATTGTCTGTGTTTTCTGAGGTTGGTGTATTCAGCTGCTTTGACCCTAGGTCTTGCACATTTAGCTCCTTGGATACAATCCTCTGACGTTCCTGCTGACGCTAGGAACACAAAAGCCATTGAATATCTTGAGCAATAAAAAAAGCCTTTGTTTCGGTTTGTTATGACAAAACACCTGACTCAAAGAATAAGCAGCTAGATAAAAGTACATTTTAAAAGTTGGCACCTGACCTGAGCTGTATTTTCCTCTGCCTGAAGTGTCTGCAAACACCTGAAGATTTTTGTAATAACTGTTAAAAAAAATAAAAAGCCACCATTAGTGACAATATATAGAGGCAGAAAAGATTTTTCTCTACATTTATTTATCAGTTGACACTTAGAGGATATTCCTGAAGCATTTCACCTGGAGGCGGAGTTCTGTTTATATTTAGGGGGAGATGTGATGTAGTGCTTCAAACCCCCACCTTTCAGTAACTGTCTTATTTTCTTTCTCCATACTGAAATTGCTGAGCAGCTCCTTGTCCACCATCGCCATGTAGACAGTCTCATGTCCAAGTCCACTGTGCCACTCCCTTGGCTGTCAAAACCTGGGGGCATGGAGGGAGCCCTGGGGCTCAGGCTGGGAGAAGAGAGCTCTGTGCTACTCAACACTGACCCCCTCTGACCGTGTCACAGGGCTGTGCCAGCAGCTTTGGACACTTAGCTCTTTTTTTAAGCAGCATCAAGCCAGAGAAGGGTGTGAAAGCACAAGTAAATGGAGAGTGAGCATCAGAGCTTGCAATGGGGTCTGTAAAACAGTATCCCTGACAAGCGTTAGGTGATAAAATATTAATGTTTCTGCAGGATAACAATACATGTCCTGAAAAGTATCCCTTTCATGGGCAGAATGAGTCATCTTGAAGGAATACGGCTGAGTAACTGGATTTCAGTGAAATGAAGTTGAAAGAAATCCCTCTGTTTTGGCAAAGATAATTTACCATATGTTGCAGGTCAAACTGTAAGACTGAGGGGAAGTTATGATTATGTGGCAAATAAAACAGCAGCTGCAAAGACCTCAGTTGAATGTTGACATTTCAGTGCAAAGTTAACAGTTGTAGCTTATATCTGAGAAGTATTTAAGATTAAAATACAAGAGTCTGTGCTGTTTGTATTCCATGTGTTGCTAAAATAATGTTTAAGAGGATCAAAGTTAGTGAAATCATTTTAAACGGAGCTTCTCAAGTCCATTAAGACGTAGTTTGACACGCCGTACCTCTGTGACTGTGAAGTGTTGTATGAAAGCCTAATGTCAGAAATTAAAACATACACATTTTCCTGCCAGTAATCCACCATATTGCACATGCACAGGCACATCTGTGAAAGCAGCAGTGTGGGTACACAAAGCAAGCTGTACACTCTCAGAGCACAACCGTGCACTGCACTTTCAACCCATATGGCATTACGTGAGTCTTGAGTAAGGAAAGGAGAGTTTGGGTGCTAAAGATTACTTTAACCTGTGAAAAAGAAGTATTTGAGGGATGGTGGTAGGTGGGCAAGCTTTGTTGCAGATGTTTATGTTAAAGCAACTTCTTTGATATTACGAAAAAACCCTTTTACTGTATCATGTACATACTGCTTTGCTTCTGTGAAGTAGCAAAGCCCTTTATCTGCTGCCTTACCTTGTACTGTAACCAGCTGAATATGTTAAAATTGAGTTGAGAAGACAAATGTACTTCAAGGAACTGAATGCTGGGGGTTGTTGGGTTTTGACAGTTATGAAAGGCTTGTTAGTAGGATGAGAGCTAACAGAAAACTGAAACAAACTTCAAAGCAGAACCAGCTGTTGCTGATCATCACAGCTGGACCTGGGCATTTTGTGGTCCGGGCTCAGTTTTGCCACTGTTCTTTGAGGAGCAGCATTTGTGCTCTGTGACACAGTCTCTTTTTGCCAGCTCTTCTCTTCCTGGTAGCAGGCACAGAAGTGCTGGAACATAAATGAGCCAGACTACTAACCCCAGTTTACCCATAATCTTTTTAACTACTTCTTAATCCCCCTATGGTGAAAAGAGTATTTCAAATGCTGAACGTCCAGATCACTTAATACGTGTACTGTGAAAATCCCTCTGAGATGAGTTGGAGTCCCCTCTACAAGGCTTAGTGCAGCATTTAAAAATTCCTTTCTCTGTTGATTTGTGCTCATATGTAAGGACAGAATAGTAGAAAATCCATGGTGAAATCAGGAGAAATACAGTAGTACAGCAGTTCCTTTCTTGGCATGTGCTATAATAGCCCTTTTGGCTCATATCTCAAATAGATTGTTTTCTGTATCCATCTTATTTTGATTGTACTATGTAAAGTTGCTCTAAGTAATACACCGGAGAATTGAACAAATGTTTGTTTTAGCTGGCTGTTTGTTCTGGTGAGTTCTCAAAACACTGCATCAGAATAAAAATAACCTACTTATGGTAAATATCAATAGGTAGCATTTTTGTAGTGATTACTTCACACTGAAAAATGGTACTTAAAAAAAAGAAATCAGGAAATGGGGAAAAAAAAGGGAAGAATGCACACATGCATTCACAATACACCAAGCAAAAAAACAAAAAGAGAAAAGCAAGAAAATGATCTTTGTTGTATCCAGGTCAACCTTGTGTGTTTTGCTTTAAAGAGGGCTAATTACCAATGAGAAAAAAAATTGATTCTTGCTGTTGGGATCATTATAAACATGGGTCATTGTGAGCGGGGTTTGTTATGGTGAACTTTAATTATATTTTACTTTTGCTTGGCTGTTTGGCTGAAGCAAACAAGGGCTCTGTTCTTTCAGAGAGAAAACAGGAATAAAGCTAGTGACTTCCCCCATTTCAACACCCACAGTGAGGTCTCATCCCAACACACCAGTCCTCACAAGACAAGAGCTGCTTCTTAATTTTAAATGAGCAGATTGTAGTTTAAGGCTGTGGTTTGTTAGGCCAGTCTAGAGAACACATTATTTGTATAACCATTAAATCATAGCAATTAGGACAGATATTGTTGACATGCGGCATACTTTTTGGCGAATTTATTTCACTTGTGCATTTGAATCATTCTCTAACTGGCTTCCTTCCTGCTAGGATATCCATCATTTGTATATACGTATATGTTTTCTATTTGATACGATACAGCATTCAACTCCTGAAGACTTGGCCGAATACAGTTCACTGTTGAGGCTCAAAGTCTCAGTGATGTCAATCACTCATGGCTTCTTGTCTGATACAAACAGTAATAGTTCTCTTAGGCTCATCTGAACCTCTGATAAAAAACCACCAACTTTGAAATACATGAAGCTCTGAGAGAGAAATAATTGTATTGCCTGAAATAAGTAAAAGTGTCGGCTGTAATCCTTGATATATAGGGGATTTCCATAGATTTTTATGGGGGTATAAGACAAGTTTAGCTATGATCAGGTGCTCTCTGGATGTTGTTGCATCTTAGTATCCCTAACCAGTGAACCATAGCAGGTACAGCATATACGCATCTCAGAGGAGAAAAGCATTGCAAGCATTTAAAAAGTGAAAGTTTGCGTGGCTTTCTTGGGAGAAGATTGCTCTCAACAACAGGAAAATGTACCTATCCATGAAACTTTGAAGACGAGCTTTACAGCAGAAAACCTATCCTGAAAGCACTCAGATTATTCATTTTAGGTGCAGAGGGGAAAAAAAGGGTCTAAACCTTCAGCTTTTTATTTAGCATTTTCCTACCTGTGTAGTAGGAAAACCAAGGTGTTGTTTTGTTTTTTTTTATCAAAGTGGAATGAAAACAATGTGTAATACTTAGGCTAAGAGAATATCAGAAGTAACAGGACCCTCAGATGGTGAGCCTTGAGGAGGGTGGCTGGGAAGCTCTTCAGTGTTGATGAATCCAGGCCCTATGAGCTTGTTTCTTACGGGACACAGGAAATACTGCTCAGAGAGTATTAATTTCATTCTCAAAAAAAAAAAAAAAAAGACAGAAAGGCAGCTGCTCAGAAGTGAGAGACAAGTGAAGCCTGTCGACTGTACCAAATCGTCCTTGCCATTTGAAAATGCTGTGCCTGTGGCTTCAAATCCATTTTCTAGAACCAAGACAAGTCCAAGTGTACAAGAGTCAATTATAACAGTTTATTTTCAGGCAGTATCTGTTGAGCTATCTCCTCATTATTATTCTTTGAAATCATCACAGAGTCATAGAATGGTTTGGGTTGCCTTAAAGCTCATCCATTTCCATCCCCCTGCCACAGGCAGGGAACACCTTCCGCTAGACCAGGTTGCTTCAAGCCCCATCCATCCTGGCCTTGAACACTGCCCGGGATGGGGCAGCCACAGCTTCTCTGGGCAACCTGTGGCAGGGCCTCACCACCCTCATAGTGAAGAATTTCTTCCTAATGTCTAATCTAAACCTGCCCTCAGACCTGTGGTGGTTTAGAAGAGAGAGCTTAGTTAGTGCCAAGGACAGGATAGGTCTTTGGAATGCTCATGATGCTGCCTGATTTTAGACATTTTACTTAAATGCAGGAAATTGGAAACTGCAGGTATATGCATCTAAAACATGGAGCTGCCCTCCCCAAAGCAGATTTGTGTTCAGCTGTACTATATTCTGGCTATGTGAAGTCTTCATTATACACAGTCTGTTTTCACCTTTCCTTGAAAGCAGCCAGCCTCTGAAATTGCAGGAGAAGATGAAAAAGGTTTGAAAGACTTCCCTCCTAAGCACAGGCACTGCAGAATATTTAGCACTTAAAGCTCTAAAACTTTAACTTTTCAGACTATAATTTCTTAATTGCTTAGAGACATAGCATAGTCCTGGTACAGCAAACTCTAATAACATACGATTGCCTTAACTTTTGTTCTGCTACACAACAGTGTATGTTTCCCTGCTGGGTGTTAATTATTTTTTCCTCAGATTTCAGAAGACACTTTGGCAGTCTGATGGGACAGGGCCAAAAATTTCAGTCTCAAGCTGGGAGGTCTATACAAAGGATTGAGTTCTGAACCATAAATTTAAAATTAATTTCATGTAAAAAAGCAAATATATTGTGAGTGAACTTCGACTGTGTCTTTCTCGCAATGACGCCTCTAATTTCAGAAAGTAAATCAGTCTTGGCTGCTGCTAACTGTATGCTTTGTTCGTGCTTTGTGACATTCTAACACAGGCTGCTGTTGAACTAATTATTGCCCAGAAAAGGAAGGAAATATGATGTGGATCCACAGAGCTTGATCCACAGTTCTTCTTGATGGGAATCTTTCTATTGATTCTCATGAAATTTTGGATCAGGTCTGTGGAATCCATTTCAGCTCTCCAGAGAAAACCCTATGGCTATTAGAGCAATATGAATAAAACTTCATGCTTGCAGTTTTAGTCAGTGTCATGATTCTTAAAATATTCTCATTTACATTCAGTCGTATAGGAGCTGACTTTGATTTCTTTCGTTGTTGCTCTTTTTGTCTTGATGCTTAGGTTTTCTGTGTTTAAGGAAAAATAAGTAATTCTTTCTGGAAGCGTAAATGAAGAAGCCACTTACGTCTTTATTTAAATATAATAATGTAAAGTAGTTATAGTTCTGTCACAGTTTTCCACCTTTTTTTCCTTAACAATTTCTATTATTAGATGAAATTCCTCGGTTTGTGGGTTTAGTTAATTTATATCTTGGTCATTTTTTAAGCCAAAACATTTCTAGATGACTCACTTTGTTTGCACACTTTTGTTTTTCATTTGCATACAGGTACTATTGGATACAATCAAAGAAACAGGATAGATACTCTCATGTACCTTCTAGCCTATCCTCAAAAGCCAATGGTAAAAACAAAAACAATAGAGCTGATAGACTTTGAGAAACTGCCTGCTGGACAGAATGCCACAGTCGCTGTGATGAGCTACAGTGGTTATGATATTGAAGATGCTCTTGTCTTAAACAAGGCCTCTTTGGACAGAGGTAAGAACCGTCAGTTCTTTCCCACTTCTCTAGCATGTGTTCCAGTACATATTTTCCTGGTGTTATCCATTAATAACTCTTATTGCAGTTAAGAGCGGTACATCTTCAATTAAGAAATCAAATTCCAAAACTGCTTTGTATGCTTTTGTTTGTTTTCTGCATGAATAGTGATTGTAACTCAATGCTTGCAATAGTGTGGTGAAGTTGCCAACATGGGAAGAAATTTCTGACTGGATATTATAAGAAAAAATGGCTAACTTTCAACCTCAAATGAAAAACTGTAAATGGCCCCTTTTAAATAAACATTTTGTTTACAAAAAAATAGGAGTTATTATTTAATCTGTTCTGTTGGGCTTGCTTTATAGATGGTTATCTGAACCTCTGCTCATTACTAACAGAGGGGGTGTCTCATTATTTTCACCGGTAAAAAAAAAAACAGTAGATGAAATTAGACTTCTGAATGTATTTGGGAAGGGAATGGAATGTGTGGCAATTTGTGTCATTGTCAACTTATGCTCTGAGGGAGAAACAGGAGTATTGCCTACTTTCTGAGAGAAAATAATAGTGTTTTCCTAAAGCAAAATAATTTGGTGTTTATTCAGAGATAAACCAATGACCTGCCTCCTTATAATAATAACCTCTGCAGTGCTGTGTAGCTTAAGTAAAAGTATGTAAGCACCAAATATAAGGTAACTAAGTGAAAGCAATGCTTGTGCTTGTCTCGCTCTCTCCACAGTTCTTCAGCGCTTTGTATTAATGCTGCTGGGGGTTGGAGGCGAGTTGCTGTAAAACTTTGTCTCTCTCTCTTTTCTAAATAAATTCCCTTGAGAGAAGACATAGTACAGTGTGATCAAATTGGTTTTACTTTCGGGTGGCCAAAATCAGATTCTTCCATCACTTCATTCCCCCTACACTCCCTTCCTCCTCGTTGCTAGGCAGCAATAATAGTATTCCTAGACATGTATCTTTGGCATTAATGTCTGCCACATTTAATTTATGCCTCCTTTTCTAAAACAACAACAGGCATGATTTAAAACTGAATGTTTTCTTTTCTGGTGGACTGGTAACATTTACAGGGAGAGCTGTGGTGCTTGTCAGGAGTTACTTGACATAATCTAAAGATATAGATGTACTGTATGTGGCTGCAATGATATTTCAAATGAACTAAAATAACGTCGGATGATTAGAAAGCCTTTCTCTTGGCTGTTGTAATTCTAAATGTGATGAAAGTGTTTAGTGTTGTGGGTAGTTGCTGTACTTGGAGAGAAATTCCAGAGATGCTACTTTTCTCATCTAAAACCCAAAACAACCCTATTTTATAACAATATATATAACTCAGAATTCTTTCAGATGGGAAAAAAATTGAGCAACAGGATGATCGTATATGAAACGCTCAATCAATACTTTCCTGGTAGGCTAGCTTGTGTCAGCCACAAACATGAGTAAAAGTTCAGGTTTCTTAGAACTCCCGAGAGGAAGAGGTGCTGTTCTCATCCTGTCACAGTCTTCTCTCCTATGTTATGTCTCTCTGTGAACCACCAAAGGTAAGAGAAATGTGTGTGTGTGTGCAGAGGTATGGAAGTGGATTAGCACAACTTCAGAATTGGACTGTAGTCTAATGTCTAAAAAAAGTAGCATGCATGATCTGATTTTTAAATTGTGAGCTACTCAGTGTCCATGTACAATGATGTACATATCCAGGACAATGAATAATCTGGTTAATAAAAAAATATTTTATGTTCTGTCACTCAGCAGGTAGATCAGCATTCTTGTTTTATTCTGATAATGTGTTGTAAAGAATCTTTGAACTCCTAAGCAGATAAGTTCGTGTTGCATTTTAGGTTTTGGAAGGTGTCTTGTATATAAGAATGCCAAGTGTACACTGAAGCGCTATACAAACCAGACGTTTGATAAAGTCATGGGTCCGATGCTGGATGCAGCTACCCGTAAACCAATCTGGCGCCATGAAATTTTAGATGCTGATGGCATCTGCTCTCCAGGTATGTCAGACTACGTGTTCAGTCATAGCATGTTCATAATCTGAGGTAGAAATTAATGTTCTGTTAATAATTCTTGTGCACCTTGTTTTATACTTGGTGTAATAAGTTCGTTATTTTTTCTTGAAGGTGACGGTATTGTAATGGAAAATTAAAAAATGTTAGTTTCTGAAAGCAGCAGGGTACCAGTCACTGGGGGATTTTGTGCTTTATATTTAGGGAGCTCTGTATTTAAGTAGAGAGTGGGTCTTTAACAGTGTGAATCTATTGAAGCGTTAGAACTTGTATTCCTCTTCTGTCCCTGAACTGGCAAATTTTTGATACTGTAGGTTTTTACTGTTGTCTTTCATATGTTCTGTTGTTGCTTTTTAAGGATAGATTCCTTATTACTTTGATTTCACATGTCAAAACCTCCTGCCTTGCTGTCAGTTAGTGCAGTTGTTTGAGGAAGTAAAACCTTGTGTTTTTAACACGTGAGCAGTATGTTTGGAGAGAGAAAAGAAAATAAATACAACTACATTTACTTACGAAGAGAAGTGTTTAAGTTTCCAATGGAAATAAATTTGGGAAAGAATCCTCCCATACTATCATCCTTCAATTAGGAAATGGCTTAATAGATCTGCCAAGATTTAATAAGAAAGGTGCTGTAAAAGGCACTAAATTCCATTATAGCAACATAACTGGGTCACTTTTGCTCTTTTACACATCACAATGGAGCTTTCAAAGTTAGTTAAAGAAAAAAGGCAAGAATCTCCTGGAGTATTAGGACACTGTTCTCAGTGTGGAGGTAGAAAACCTCTGTAAAATAGTTCATGTGGACAGAAAAGAGACATCGGCTGAAGTTCAGTATAATTTTGTAGAGGAGGTTGGAGGCAAGTATTTGATGTGCATTTGTATCATTGGGCACGCTACTGGTTTGTTTTTCTATGGCAAGGGCAGGATAAGGGAATAGAAAGGAAAACAGCTGATATATAAGACCCAGAAGCAGTAGAAAAAGTAAGTGCAAGGAGAGGCTGGAAGTAGTCTTACATAACTCATTGTGGAAGTGATGTGATGTCCAGAATACAGGTGTGGATTTCTAAAATTTGCAGTTAGTCTTGCTTGTTGATTTTCTCCATAATTACAGCAAATTACTTCAGATGCTTTCGTGTATTCTTTAGACCCAGGGGAAGTTGAACAGCTGTACTCATAATGCACCAGAATGCAATCTATTCTGTTTTGGTTACCAAAAAAATCCAACCTAGTTTAATGACTCCCTTACCATATAATAGTCAATAAAATAACATGGCAAACTTCCTGGATATGTTCCTTTCAGTTAGTCTTCCAGGTTACCTTTTTTATAAAGCTTAAAATGTATTACTAACATAGGTAGCCAGATATGTTTTCATGGTGCTTTTTTACCTTGTTCTTTATAGGTGAGAAAGTAGAAAATAAGCAAGTCCTTGTGAACAAATCTATGCCAACTGTGACCCAGACGCCTCTGGAAGGAAGCGGAGTGCCTCAGCAGCCACAGTACAAAGATGTGCCAGTAACGTATGTTGCTCCATAACTTTATACTTGGGAAAGGTACTTGGACGAAAGGTATCTGAGAAAATATTAAATTCTAGAAAAGTCAAAGGAATATATTTTGCAATATATAGAAAATACCAGAATAGTTTCCTTCCTGCTCTGTGATCTCTGCCTTGTTTGCTTTTTTTTCCTCCCAAAAATCTCTGCATCTCAGACTCCAGGGTTCATCTCTGTTGGTTCCTTGTACTGTGTTCTGCCCTTGGTTCATTTCCACACCTGCACCTGATGCATAGTTTCAGTCAGGATATTATACCATACTTTTGTTCTTAAATACTGATGGTATGTTCCTTAAACTCTCTTGTCAACTGTAACTGTGTTTGGCTTTTGCTTGTTTTAACTGGGGATACAGACATTTGCAATATACTAGGAAGCCTTTTTCCATCAAGAAGAGCCCACATGACAAAAAAATACACTTTGTTCTTTACATGTTCAGCTTAATTCTCCCTTTGTTTCTGTTGTACCTCTTAAGCCTTTTACAGAAACATACTGTGCTCTGGAACTTTATATAATCTTTGTTTCATTAGCTTCCAATATCTAAGTTCTATGAAGACTACAGTTTGGCCAGAAGCTTCCAAATCACAGGTACTTGATTGTAACTTGTGTTTGGTTCATAGATGTAAAACTTGTCTTTTTTCTTCTTGTACTAGCTACAAAGGTGCAACTGATTCTTATATTGAAAAAGTAATGATTTCATCAAATGCAGAGGATGCTTTCTTGATCAAAATGCTATTGAGGCAAACTAGACGTCCAGAAATTGGAGATAAATTTAGCAGTCGTCATGGGCAGAAAGGTAAGCTATACATTTAATAAAAATAAATGCATGTTGGATATGCCTGCTATACATGCTTAATATCAACATGCACCTTTCCATTGATCAGATCTTTTATGAATGCAGTAGCAGAAGACCATATCCCTTTTTTTTGCTAAGTTCATCTAATTTAGCAATGATGTTTCTGGAACCAAGGAGAGGATTTGGTACACAACTCTCTGACTTATGAATCTGGAAAATACAGTAGTTGCCGTTTTAAGCAAGATCAGGGTTTTGAGGTTTGCATGTTGGTTTTGTTGTCTTTTTCCCCCCAAGTGTGAATTTGGGTTTAGGTGATAGGTTTGTCAGTAGGCTATCAAGAAAGACTGGAGGAGAGAGTGAAATGGCTTATTTTAAATGGACAAAAAAGACCAGAGATAGAGTTGGATGTCAGCAAGTCATCTGCCCAGACATATTGCTTTAAAGATGAGACTCCAGACAGATGGCTCAGAGCCATGGTGCAAAAGGGAAGCGAACCAGTAACTGCCTATGAGTGCACCAGCAGAGACAGGAAAAAGGGGAAAATGCTTTTAAAAATACACCTGGGACATGGTTTGGGGCACCTCTGGATCTTCAAACTGAGAACTTAAAATGGGTAACTACTAGAAAGCTGCTTGGTGGCAGGTAGCCCTCTAGTGTTAACAGTAAGATGAAAACCAGGAGCCTGTATCTGTTGAAAAAAGCAGTGGATTCCCTTTGGCCTTAATGGCAAAAGCCCATGAATCATACCATGCTCTCTGAATCTTGAAGGACTGGAAGGTGTGGGAAGGATGTTAAGGAAGACGTAACTGGAAACAGCCTGGCTGTGACTTGAAAGTGTTTTGATACCATTGGTCTCCACGGGAGACAGGTTTAGACATCTTTTCATCTGTCTGTACACTTGGAAAATACAGGTTTTTAATACTTCCAGCAGGACCTTCTGCTTCACTTTGTGCTGTGCTAAACCTATTACCTGCATGTTACAATCTTACTACATTTTTGATAGGTGGACCACTTGGTGGATAAAGAACTGGCCGGATGGCCGCACGCAAAGAATTGTGCTCAATGGCTCAATGTCCAGCTGGAGACCAGTAACGAGTGGTGTCCCCCAGGGATCGGTGTTAGGACTGGTCTTGTTCAACATCTTTGTGGGTGACATGGACAGTGGGATTGAGTGCGCCCTCAGCAAGTTTGCTGATGACACCAAGCTGTGTGGTTCGGTTGATACATTGGAGGGAAGGAATGCCATCCAGAGGGACCTTGACACGCTTGTGAGGTGGGCTGATGCCAACCTGAAGTTTAACCATGCCAAGTGCAAGGTTCTACACCTGGGTCGGAGCAATGCCAGGCACAGCTACAGGTTGGGCAGGGAAGAGATTCAGAGCCGCCCTGCAGAGAAGGACTTGGGGGTGTGGGTTGATGAAAAAATGAGCATGAGCCGGCAGTGTGCGCTTGCAGCCCAGAAAGCCAACCGTATCCTGGGCTGCATCAAAAGGAGTGTGACCAGCAGGTCGAGGGAGGTGCTCCTGCCCCTTTACTCTGCTCTCGTGAGACCTCACTTGGAGTATTGTGTGCAGTTCTGGTGTCCTCAACATAAAAACGACATGAAACTGTTGGAACAAGTCCAGAGGAGGGCCGCGAGGATGATCAGGGGACTGGAGCACCTCCCGTATGAAGATAGGCTGAGAAAATTGGGGCTGTTCAGCCTGGAGAAGAGAAGGCTGCATCGAGATCTCATAGCAGCCTTCCAATACCTGAAGGGGGCCTATAGGGATGCTGGGGAGGGACTCTTCATGAGGGACTGTAGTGATAGGACAAGGGGTAACAGGTTCAAACTTCAACAGGGGAGGTTTAGATTGGATCTGAGGAAGGAATTCTTTATTGTAGGAGTGGTGAGGCCCTGAAATGGGTTGCCCAGGGAGGTTGTGAATGCTCCATTGCTGGCAGTGTTCAAGGTGGGGTTGGACATAGCCTTGGATGGCATGGTTTAGTGGGAGGTGTCCCTGCCCATGGCAGGGGGTTGGAACTAGATGATCTTAAGGTCCTTTCCAACCCTAACTATTCTATGATTCTATGTCTTGTAAACAAATTAGCCTTTTGTGAGCAGCATTGTCTTTGTCAGAAGGCACATGGAAGAAAGAATGCTTTTTGTTATGAAGGGCTTCCAAAAGCATCCCTTTCTGCAATTTCTGACGTGGTCCCACTCTAGTCCCAGTATCATGTTGGGTTTGACCTTGTGCTAATTCATATCCCGTATTCTTGGAGCAGACCAGAGAACTCTGTAGGCAGATATGCCCTGGAGTGAGTCAGCAGAGAGCTGGTACTTGCACAACATCCATATGTAGATATAAGCCAGTGAAAACAGATGTAACTACAGCAGATATCACCAGAACACAGGCAGTATCCAGCCTTAAAGCTCTCTTACGTGAAGCTTGAACAGAATCATCTTCAGCATATTCAGTGCCTGTGTGACTGGAAGAGGTATGAAAAGTGGTTGCTTCCAAATGGACCCAGGGCACAAGTAAGTAATTTTTATAATGCTCTATGCCACTGTTTGCATCTTTACTCACATGTGTAGCCCAAAGTCAAACTTGAGGTCCTTTATGACTTTCTGGGGCAATGGAAATATATAAGCATCAGTGGCAATCAGGTGGCCAGGTGTAACCGAAGTGAAAGACCACATCCCTGTCATGAGATGCAGACCATAGTAATCCTTATTTCTGTACTCTCCAGCTTTGGTGATCAGGACATCTTCCTAGAGCAAGCCATCAGACAAAAGAGGTGAAATAGGTACAAAAAGCAGTAGTTGATCATAATGTCAGCTGTTACCAGATGTTGCCTCAAGTTTGTATTTTTTCTGTAGAGTACAGTCAATGCAGGCTTTCTCAGTACACCCAAGCTCTTCCCACGATCACTCTTCCACCATGTCTTTCCATAAACCCATAGACCTGGTTCTTGAAAAGAAGTAAAAGAAGTTCTTCCATTGATTCTGCTGTCATTAAGAAATAGGAACTCCTCTGGTCAGCACTGAAACATTTTTCCTGATGGCTTTTGATCTAAAAGTAGGAAGTGATTTTCACAGGGTCCCTGAGTGATTTGGAGACAAGTACCTGTTGAAGCCTTCAAAACAGTAAAGAAGCAGCAGTACATTCTTGACCTTTCTTTTAAAATCCAGTCTAGTTCCTGCCCTAGTCACGTAGGTGGTTTCAGTAAGTGAGGGGGAAGATCATTAGCTTCAGAGGCAAACAAAGTTGAGCAGTTGGAATGCTTCAACTGCCTCATTCCTTCCTTCTCTCCAGGAAGATTCTCCTTCAGGAAAGTTTCATGTAGAGTCTCTTTTGTATAATTTTTTAATCTCATACGGAATGAAGATGTGCAGTACTTTTAAGCCTATGACCGCTTTTAGACCAAAGCCCATTTCTCCCTATATTTTGAGCTTTGTCGAATTAGTCCTTTCTCCTCATAGATGACATGTGGCGTTTTAGCTGCACGTTATTATATAACAATACAATCAGTACTTTACAGGACATTTTCTGACAAGAATTAAAAAAACCCCAAACCTACAAATTGTAATAAAGAAGCTGCTTGGTGACTCATAATAAATATTTATGGCCATTTGCATGAAATATTTAAGCAGGTAAGTTTTTTCTCCTTGTTTGGGCTGTTGATGTGCACCTATTGAAATAGTTGAACAGGATTTAAATGGTACTGATTTTCATACCTGTCCAAAAATTAAGAAAAGGGGGCCTCCACAAATCTGGAACTAGCAGAAGAGAAAAGGTGAAAGTGAAAGAATGACAGAAGAAAGGAGAGTTGCATCAGGCAGGCTGCATTATGGCTTTAGGGAATAGAGGGCCTTCTATAATGCTAAATGCAGATAAAGCATCTCACTGTTCGTAGCAAGCTCATTTTAGAGGCTGTGATGGACAGACATCTCATGAGTACTTTTGCTGCTCATCAAATCCTGATACTCATGGTCAAACGCGGAAACAACTAATGTCCACTCTACTGGAATCTGGTGGTATTTTCTTTAATATCCCCAAAGCTATAAAGAGTAATTTTTTTCCCCAAAAAGTAAAATACCTTTGGAAATCCCATAGCAATGAAAAACAACAACCTAAATGCTGTAGGGAACTTGAGGGTGCCCATAATAATGCTTTGCATTTCGTCAGGTTAGAGTGACTGATCCCCCGGGTATTTCTACTTTAGACCTATAATAATAACAAGCCAGAATATCAGAATAACAAATGTCCCTTTCAGCTTGGTTTTGGAGATAGTTGGTGTTGTTCAGCCTGGAGAAGAGAAGGCTCCAGGGAGGCCTTACAGCAGCCTTCCAGTACCTAACGGGGACCTACGAGAAATCTAGAGAGGGACTTTACAAGGGCATGTAGTGACGGGACAAAGGGGGGTGCCTTTAAACTGACAGAGGGGAGATTTAGAATAAATACTAGGAACTTCTTTACTGTGAGGGTGGTAAGACACTGACGCAGGTTGCCCAGAGAAGTTGTGGCTGCCTGATCCCTGGCAGTGTTCAAGACCAGATTGGATGGGGCTTGGAGCAGCCTGGTCTAGTGGAAGATGTCCCTGGCTGTGGCAGGGGGGTGGAACTGGAAGAGCTTTAGGGTCCCTTCTAACCCAAATCATTCTGTGATTCTGTGATATGAGTGGGAACATTGCAACAGTTGTATTACAGAGTTCGTAGGCATGTGCTTGTTAGCTGTCCTGCACATCAATCTGTAGTAATCTCTTGTGATCAGGGGATGGATCATATTCTAAATTATTACACTGTACTAGGATACGTGGCATTCCTGGTAGTAAGCCTCTCAGTTTGATGGCTTGTAGTACATTGTGGGAACAGATGTTATAATAAATAGGAGAAAGGAGAAATATGCTTAGTGAAGATGCATGTGTTAGATACCATGAAAAAAAAACTATTGACAAGAGCAGTGGCATTTCCTGGTTTGCAACTTCAGTATACAGCAAAAAAACAGATACTGAAATTAATCTTAGATTGCAGGCAATGATAGAACTGAAGAAAAGGCATGAAAAGGAAAGGGAAAATCTTGTTTGCTAGCTGTTTAAAAACACAGCTGGTATCATCCTTCTCTGACATCAAATCAGGGAAGGATCAGTCATAACAAAGGCATATAGGCAATTGTGAAAGAGAAATCATTATACTAACAGTTTAACCTTTTCCATTGAGAGAATTTTTAATTAGCCTGAATTTGTTCTCTCATCTCTGTCTGAATGCAGGCGATTACCACTTCAAGTTTAATTTGTGAGTGTTAGCTTTAAGCGCATCATAGGGGCATTTAAACCTATGATAAGCTTAAACTAACAAGTACCTTGCTTCAGTGGGAAGGAGAGAAAGCGTATTTCTGTCTGTGTTATCAGTCTTCTCCGTGAAAAATGTTTGTGTTCTGGGTGGAATGCATGAAGATGAGATTTGATTTCAGAGAATTGTGGTTTTAAAGTTAATTAAATATATGCAAAATAGGAGATTGCACAAACCACATTTCTCAGAGTTTTTCATAAGTTTTTCCGTCAATGCCAAATTGATTTGTACGTGTTCTTTGGGCAGAAGTGAGAGGAGTAAGAGAATTGCAAAGTGTCTGGAATACAACAGATTAAGTCTCGCAAGCCAGCTTTAGCCTTTTGTTACAGAAGAGCCTTTCATTAAATATGTAGGTAGATTTTGTAGGCTTCTAATAATACAGACCTATGGCATTGCCTATGTAATTGCTGTCTTTGTGTCCTCTCACATGTCAACATGGTATTGGTAAGGGTCACCACTTCTGTCCTGTCCACCACACCCTCTTTTCATGCAAGTCTGTGTTTTAAGAACATTTCCACCAAAAAGCTAGCCTTTCCATCAAGACCTGACAACAAAGGAGTGTATGTGGAGAAGTGAATGAGGCCATCGTGTTGTGTTCTGAAATGCAAATATTTTGCTCTGTTTCAATATTCATCTTCAAACTGGATGTTGCAGTAATATCTTTGGGACTGAGACTGTCTCTTTAGTCTACAAAGCCCTTAAGCTTCTACTGTCTCATAAACATCTACCTACTCGGTAGGATATATCCGGAGCTGTAGGACTTTAACTATATTGCATCATGTATTTTCCAGAAGGATAAAGAAACTTCTTTTTTTTGTTAATTATTTTGTTTTTTTAATCTTGCATTCTTCAAGCAAAGTCACTTTTCAAAGCGCTGAAGGCTAAAGGATTGTTAAGCTAAAGAAGTTTCATCTGAGTTCCATACAAACTAAATTATTATATTTCCAGATTTCCTCTTGCTTTGCTACAAGTCACAATGAGGAAAAAGTTGGGTTCCTTTGATGTGAAAAAAAGCAATATAACACTTCTCTGAAAGAACATTTCTCAGTCTCTCATGTGAAAAAGGATTAACACCTCCAACAAAGGTCCTGTAGATCACAGAACTAAGCAGCAATACTGAACAGTATTCCTGAGGAGTGGAAAAACTGTATTTAAGCAAGAGATTGTTTGAACTGGCAAACAGAAGCTTTTTAATAGCTGAAGATCTAAGATAAAAGATTAAACCTTTCTGAAGTATCTGCACTTAAACAACTCTAAAGACAAGGAAACAAGTTTAAATTCATGAAAGATGGCCTTTGTTTTCCTAAATGAACCATGTGCCTTAGTGTCAAAACAAAATCCATTCACAGCATTGTCAACTACATAAACTTCATGATAATACCATTTATCTACTGAAGTCTGACCTCACTTAGTTTTAAAAATGTTTTCTAGTTTGAGAATCTGCCTTCTGCTTGCCTAACTTCATAGCTGAGAACAACTTCTTTCTCCTTTAAATGGGCAGTTGTACAGAACGTATAGCAGAACATGTAAAGTAAGATGTTAGTTTTAAAAGGCTACTTGTGTCATTTTTCCCCCATGTTATAAGTCAGACTTAGCACTTTATCTCTAATAAAACATCAGTGGATTTATAGGAATTAAATGGTTCAAGTGGCATTAGAAAGAATTTGCTGTTATCGACTGCAGGAATGTGGGATGATTCGTAGTTATTAGGCATCAGGAAAGGTACGAATTTCTTACCTTATTTTTATCTTCAGAAGTTGAATATGAGAAAATGAGGTGTCGGAATGCCATTAAAACTTCTGCTACCATTCTTTTCTCTTTATTTTTAACAAACCTGCTGCTTAGCTTGCTGTCTTAAGAAGAAAATCACAGCATTATTTTATCTCGAGCAGCAAACAGGTAACCTTATGACCTTTTCAGTAAATCCTCAACTGAACCTCTGAAATTAGGGTGATTTAGCATTTTATGGTACAGAGTAAAAATCTCTAATTCTGTTTCCAGATAGTGTATCCTGAACACACATTTTATTAAGCTCTTGACTCATTCAGCCATGTGTATTTTGTAAAGTTCCTATGGTTATTGTTTTACAATAGCTGCTTCCAGAAGCATTGTAAGGGTTTCAATTAATCAGCTCTTTGTGTGCTTCAGACTATGCAAATTTATCACATCAGACCATTCAGCAGCTCATGGGAAAGCCGTGTACAAACTGTATTGTCTTCTAGCACCTCCTCTCATTTAGAGTGATGTTTTTAATAAGAAAACTAATCAAGTTTACTTATGCATTATTTATCTGTTAATTTTAATTCTGTTCTTTACCTCTTATGTCAAATGGGATGTAGCAAGTGATATGGTAGATCAGTGAATGATTCAATATTGAACAAAGCTTATGTGATGCAGCACTTTTTTCTTCTGGACTTGTTTTATGCTTAGTTAGCCAGCACAGTACGTAATTAGAGAATTTTGAAGCAGATGTACATTTTTGTTTTGCCTTACAGATGTTTGCAAATCTATTTGTTGCTTGCCCATAATATACAGTGCTGTGTTAGTTGTGTTACTAGCACAACTAATTACATGATGTAGTTTTCCTTCTCAAGAGTATGTCCAAAGTCTGGCAAATCTGGTAAATCTAAAATAGATGCCTTTCAAGTTAGTTTTAGCTCTTTTACCACCGTATCATTAGAATAAGTAAACAAGCACATTTAGTAATGCGCTTCTTTTTATCTTGCTGATAGAAACTGGTATTAGCGCTGCTTCTATTCACTTTGTCTCCTTTGCTCTCTAATGTCCCTCCTGCTGGTAGTAATTAGTTTTCTATATTAGGTTGTTTTGACTTATTTGATGATTTTTTTTTTTCATTTGGCATGTGTGTGTATAGAAGGCATCTCACCGTAGCCCTGTGAAAAACTTTCCCATACTGTCGTGTTTTGTCCCTGCCCCCTCTCTGCCGCCTTCCTTCCCCCTCGGTGCTGAATTGCTGTTTTACAAGTCTGGGTATGTTCATGTTTGTCAGCAAACCATAAAAGCAGCCACGTAAGAGATACACCAATTCTGGAAACCTGAATTTCTCCTGATTAGAAAAAGAAAGTCTCGAAGGACAAAAGTACAGGGGTGAAGGGATTGCTATGCTCTGGGGAGGTACATGGGTGGTGAGATGCTGTTGGGATAGTGGGTGTGAAGATGGGGGCCATCATGCATAGTCAGAGGGCTGTCATTTATTGGCTGGCGTACAATAGCATTGAAAAACACTGCCTATGGCTGTTTGATACTTGCATGTTAAGCCAGTGTAGATGTCGGATTTAAGTTTATCCTAATTTAAAATGTTATCCTTGCTGTAAACTGCCACACTTCTTAATAAATATTTTGGAGGGATATTTTAAAAGAATTTGTTAGCATTTTCACTGGTTTTCCCTCTAAGGTAATGCTATGAAATTGATATACAGAAGTTTTTTTCTAGAACTTAGTTTGCTTTTCAACCGAAAAGAAATAAATGTAGCAAACTGCTGGTGCTTTCTTGCTTAAACATACAATCCTCTTGTTAGCCCACACTAAAAAGAATAGAATTGTTTCTTGTATTGTCTACAGCTTTTTCTTACTGTTAATGTGTGATTCTGGTCATAGATGAAAACTCCAGAGCTATAGGTGAGAGCAGATTCAGGCCCAGTACAGTATAGCATCTAGTCTAAATTGTATTGCTAAATTTCAGCGTGTAAAATTGTGAGGGGAAAGGAAGTGCGTGAAACCAAATTATTTTGTGTGTCCTGTATGAATGCTAGGGATCAATTTTCATGTGATGTCTAAATCAGTAGTAACTAGGAAATCTTTACAACCTGTAGTAAGCACCACAGAGCAAAGTTACCTGTTAGTTTGAGTACATCCTATTTATGAATATTGTGTGGGGAGTACTTGGGCAGCTCATTTGTGAAATGCAGTTTTGGACAGGGCAACGTTCGGAACTTGAGTCCCTCTTAAATCCTGCCTCTTCTTTTCTCCTTCACTATTTCATTAGCCAGTTGCAAGTGATAATGCCACTTATATGGATTAATTCACTTGATCACTTATTTGCAGCTGCTTGGCAATGTAGAACTGCTGAGTTTGCCTTTTACTGCCCTGCTGCAAATCCCGGCTCAGCGATATGGGATAAAAAAGTGTAGGAAACTCAGAATTTACAGTGCAGACCTGAAAACATTAGTCTCTGAAAGAGCTTCTGAAGGCAAATGACTGCAAAAGACAATCAGGTTTTCATTTTAAACCTAATTGCAGTTACTTGCTTTTATAAGTAGCTTTGTCTGAAGAGTGTCTTTCAGCTTTTTTAACAGTTTTTTATGAGAAGGAATGAACTTTCTTAAAATATAGGGGAGGAAGAAACTGTTCTCTGTCCTGTTCTCTAAATACACATGGGCATGCTACAGATCTGTTATAAACTCGGCAGCTTCTTAAAATACAGAAGCTGAGAATTGAGGTTTTATAGCTTTTCTCTTTTTGTTTCTTTTTTCTGCCCCCCCACCCCACTGTAAAATAGAAACTTTATAAATGGCCAAGTGAGCTTGACATTGCTGGATTCTGTCTAAATATTTTGTTTTTAACTTCTAAGCTCATTATGCTGTCTTTGTGTTAACTTGTATTAAAATCTGTCAGCTATGACTGGTCTCATAACCACAGTCAGCGGACCAGAATAAGTTAATTATTTACTTGTGTCACTAGTGCTCTTCATCTAATGAAATGCACAGCTGTGTTAGATCTGCAGTTGGGTGTGTAGGTCCCATTGTTACACAAGTCAGCGGAGGGTAGAAGCCGCTATGATGGAGAGCCCTCAGTTCTTTCTGCTGTTCTGCCTTTCTGTGTCGATTTCATGGATCTTTTATCATTCACTTTCACACAAAACAAACAACACAGTGGCTGTCTGCTATGGGAACCAGCTTGGCATATGAAAGGTTTTCAGAGCCTAAAGTAATTTTAAGTTAGCTAAGATTTAATTTTTGGCTTACAGGTGCCATGAAGCCCAGATGCAAGCGAATGTTTTCTTAGAAGTAAATGGGAATAAATCAAAATATACATGCCATAATACATACATAATAAAGTATTTATGGAAACAATTTTACGGTAAAAAAAAGCTGTGTGCATAAGAGATAGTGAGTTGGCTTGGTTTTGGTTTTCTTCTTTTCCTTTTTCAGCTAATGATTGCAGCTTGGAGGGCAGGGTTAGAAGGATGTTACTGACTTATCATAATAGAATGAAGAAAATTAGTTTCAAGAGGTTTAAAAACTAAATACAACACACACACCCCTTGCCCCAGACACTCCAATCCCTTTTTTTTCCTGCTCCCTTCCCCCATACTTACCATTTTCATTCTCTTAACTACTGTCTCATACACCTATCCCTGTCTTGCTTGGACAGTGGAAGAAGAGCTCCCTCCTGAGCAGACGCCAATATCCCTCTGTGAACTGGCTGGTCGGGGGGATGCTTTTTTTAGGATGTAAGCAGCACCCTCAGTCTTCCAGGAGCCCCCTCTGCTCCAGCACTGTTCCCAAAGTGTGCTCTGGCAGTTGCAGCAGGCTGATCTCAAATGGTTTGCAGACTTTTTCAGCTCTAAGGGCTTCTGGAAGAAATTGTCCAACTGAAACAGTAGCTTTGGTTCAAAGGAGTTTGGGTTTAAGCAACTGCATTTTAGCACCTGATTTTGAACGCTGGATCTCTTCATCATTTATAGCTCCAGTATTTTGATCTGCAAAATGCACTATAGAAACAGTCATAAGGGGTGGAAGGAGAACATGGGGATGTATGATGGAGTATTTCAAAGAAGTTTTCATGTTACTGTTTTATCTCTACTCAAGAGTTTTAGGATTTGGGGGGTTTTTGTTTTACATCCAGTGTTGATGGAGACTGAAAAAAGCTTCCAGAACTTTTAAAGGTACAGTTTGTGTTCATGGACTGACAAAATACAAGCAGTCTGTGGAGTAGATAGTACTTTGTGATTTATCGAAAGCAGTCTTTGCTTTCCTGAAAAAATAATTGCTTGTTGATTTATCTTTTTAATTTCCCCCTACTTATGTCCTCTTAGTCCTGTCAAAGTCCTGCCTTGATTTGCTTTTATTCACAGTGTTTAGCGAAGATGCATATGATGAACAAAATTTGAACTAATAATGATTTTGTATGGCCAAAGACAATACTGTAAGAGACCCAGTTTGTTTTTTCTTGCTGCAGGAAATTATAGCATCAGCTTTAAAAACAAGATCTCCTTTAAGATGTTTCAGTCTGACTGGTCAGAAGTTTGCATCTGAAAACTATATCTAAAGCTTTCTGCCCTAATTTGCTAACTCACTAATCACTGGAAGCATTATGGAAGGGTATGCTAATTTTGCCAGTCCTGTCACTAGGGCTCTCTTCTAGCCTGCAGGTTGTGAGCACTGGTCATGGTAATGAATCTGGGTAAAAAGTGATCCATGAGAAAGAGAGGAGGAGGAAAACACTAAAGAAAATCTGGTGATGAGCGTCAGCTCTGCTGGTGGTTCACTGCTTGTGAATTGAAATGTTTTCTCGTCTGCAGGGGTGTGTGGACTGATTGTTCCTCAGGAAGACATGCCATTTTGCGATACAGGAATCTGTCCAGATATCATAATGAACCCTCATGGCTTCCCATCACGTATGACGGTTAGTGGTTATGTTACGATTAAAGAGACAGCGTCCCCCGAGAGGGAAAGTAAAGTAGATCAGCCAGAAGAAATGAAGTTTGAAACCCGGTTTCACTGAGCTTGTTACCCAGTCAGGCTACATGCTTGCTCTCCTACAAGTATTCAGCCCTCTGTTTTGCATGTTTTGAAACATCCTACTCTAACAGGAGTTGGGATGTGGGCCGTTTGTGCATCATTTGCATTTTGTTCTGTATCAAACTGATAGGAAAGCAGCTGAATACTTCATGTGCACCCTTTCTGTTTGAAAATGTCTTGCTCTTCTCTGTTGCTTATGCCTATTAAGGTGGCTGGGGAAGACCATGAAGGAAAGGTTGGAGAGGAGTTTCAGTAATGGTTCTAGACCTGTGTAACTTCCTACCTTACACTCACCTCCCTGGAACTGATGCGAGTCTTGCACTTGTGCTGCAGGGTCACACTGCCTCACAGTCTGTTCTTTGTATCCATCGATTACTTCATACAGCTTCTGATCTTTTTTTCTGTGTTAGCTTTTTCTCTTCTGTTCCCCCTGCTGTACTGCAGCATGTTGATCTCCTAGAGCGGAAAGCCACATTGCATGTGTGGACAACTGGGAAAAATGGAGCTACCTCACTCTGGACCTTAAAGGTCTTCCCAGACCCTGCAATGAGTCTGGTTTTGCCCCTTCACGCAGGAGTACTACCTGTTCTTGGGCTTCTTCCATTCTTCCCATTGCATGCAGTAACCCAGGCTGCCATGTCAGACTCTTTGCCTGGCTAACGTATTCTGTGTCCCGTCCAGCAATGTGCCTGTACTTGTGAAAAGGGTATTAATTCTGCTTTTCTTTGCACAGGTAGGAAAGTTAATTGAACTCCTGGCAGGAAAGGCTGGGGTCCTCGATGGCAGATTTCACTATGGAACAGCTTTTGGAGGCAGTAAAGTTAAGGATGTGTGTGAGGATCTTATTCGCCATGGTTATAACTACCTAGGGAAGGACTACGTAACATCTGGTATCACTGGGTAAGAATCTGCTGTATAGATTTAAATGTTTCAGGGAAGCGGAGAAATGCTTTTGAGACACATCTGAAAAATCTTATGTCCCAGAGCTCAGGAACTTTCACTTATTAGCAGACAGCTCTGCAAGATGGAGGGAAAATGCTGAATAGTCTGCTACTTTTTCCTTTCCTTCTCTTTCTTTGCCTTTGAAGTATTTTGTAGTTCTATGTTTTAAGAATTGCTGATATTTGTGTGGCTATAGCATGAATGGTCCTTGTAGTACATATGAAAACCTCCCTATCTACTTGCATAACAAAAAAGGTAAAATCAGGGTTTTCTTTCTGAGAGATTGTAAGAAATTTCAGGTTTCTGTTGGCAGCAAATCATACATACGTGGAATCAGATAAGCATTTTCATGTTGACTTTAATAGTACTGTAGAATATGGGTTTGGAGGCAGGTGTTTGTTCTTGGGCATATTTTGTGTGTGCTCTTTTTTCTTTTTTCCTTTTCTTTTTTACTCCTTCTTTCTATTGCACAATGATTCAGTCTGGCATAATACTCTAATCTGCAAACTTCCTGCTGTGTTGATCAGACCGGCTTCTGAGACACAGAGTTCAAAGAATATAAGATAGTTTAGGAACAGGAAAAGGCCATATGGCTTCACATGCCTGCCCTTCCAAAATGTATCTTAATCCTACCTTCCTGCTATTTTTATTATCCTTCCAGTCCGCTTCTTCTCAAGGAACAAGTTTAGGCCTTTTTTGTAAGTTAGGGGGCAGGAATTTAATACTTTTTATTTTAATTGCTTTTCTTACCAACTTATTCCATATGTTGTTTCTTTTTTTATTTTCAGAGGCATGATTTTGTTTTCCTTACCTGCTCCATATTGCATAAACTTTATGTATCCTGGTGTTTGAAAGACTTTCTGTTGACACATCATGGTAACTTTTAACAAATCTGACTAATCTTGTTTCCTAGGGCGACTAAAATCACCTAGCTCTAAAAATCCCCCCATCCCCAAACTTCAACTTTGTAGTACCCTATTTAGAGACTTTGCTTTAGGATACTGATATTCTTCCAAGCAAATTACCCATACTTCATCTATTTGTTACGAAATGTGAAGGCAGATTTCATAACAATGTGGAAGTTTGCAAATTCCAAATGTCTAGCTAAGTTTTATTCTTTTCTTCATAGGCAACTTTTGGAATAACGCTGCATCATGTTCAGACTGATTGCCGTGAAAGCCTAAACACATTTTTCTAGGACTCATGATTCACAAATTGTTTCAAATTCCTCCTGTGTGCTAACTATGAGTATTGGTTTTGGTTTGGTTTTTATTCTTTCAGGGAGCCTTTGGAAGCGTATATCTATTTTGGCCCTGTGTATTACCAGAAGCTGAAGCACATGGTGTTGGATAAAATGCATGCAAGAGCTCGAGGACCCAGAGCGGTGCTCACCAGGTATTGTTACAGGCTAAGCACAGAATTCTTGTTTACATTCTGAAGTGTACCCAGCTTACTGGTGGGTATAAAATGAAGCTTGTTTACCTTTTGATATATGACACAAAATGATGCTACTTGTTAATGTGCTGTTACAGACTGAAATCTCTCACAGTAGACTGTAGCAGGAAGTTGCTCTGAATGTCCAGGTGTGCTCTGTGTGGTCCCAAACTTAGTTTGCTTCTCAGACTTATGTTGGCAGTTGATAAAAATACCGTAACAGTTCACATTGCGGCCATTTCCTGTCAGATTGCTCATATTGTCCATATTTGAGGAAGATTTTTTTTCTGTCTTTAACATTTGCACTTTTACAAAATCAGGTATGTGTAGAAGAAAGAAATTTCTTTTAATATTTCAGTGTCCTTTGGTATCAGGTTAATACTGATGTGGTCCATATCTTCATCTGTCAAAGCAAAGTAAACGCATTGGCCCTAGTGTAGTGCAAGCAAGCATTAGAATGATGTGCATCAATGGTATACTGCACTTTGCCTTGGAGACTCCTCTGTTCACCTAGAAAACTGATTGTAGAGTTGTATGTGCTGGTCCACAGTTGTCATTCAATACCCTGCAGGAGAATAGCACTTTCACACTAATAAATCGATTTACAGAGGTGCCAACAGTAAATCTCCATTTTTATTTGCCCAGTCAAAAATATGAAGTTGTCTCACACTTTCAATGGAAGTGAATACCAGAGGTTGAACTGGGAGAGAAATCATGAAAAGGTTTTGCAATTCTTGGCTGAACTTTTCCACCAACCACATTAAGAAGTGTAGCACAACCATTATTTTCTACCACTGCTGCTTGCCTATATGAACATAAGTGATATTCCCAAATAATGGGCTTTCTGCCCCATTTTCTATTCTTCAGTGTGTTAGTCATGGGATTGGTGCTTTATGTGAAAATGAAAGCTCTCTGTCTTAGCTAAACCAGTTGGTTTACTGGTGCTCATAACTTACCCAAGTCCCTTGATCTGCTTATCTATTGTCTCCTCAACTTCTCAGCTGTTTAGAGATACTGAATTTAAATGAAACCTAAATCCCAAGTCAAGATAGTGTTTACATGTAAAGGTGAAGGTGGTGTCATTTCCCCCACCCCTTACTTTCTTAGGATTCTTTGTTCCAGTCAGTAGCATCACAGTATGTAGCTAGGGCTCCTCATTTGACATTCAGGAAAGCTAGTGGATGTTCAATTTATGCTGCCTCTTGACTAGTCTTTTAGGAATTTTCTTTTTTCTTCTCAACTAATTAAACTTTTGTTATTTCTGTTGCCTCTGCTGAGTGGCTGCTTTGCCATCTTTCATACTTGCTATTGTTTTATCATCCATTGCACTTCCTGGAGAGTAGGTTCCCTCTAACATTGTTTTTGCTTTGAAAAGTAATCCTGTAACAGCTTCCAACATCGAGTTTGGCTGTTGTCATCTTGAAATGTATTTTATTCTATACCAAGTGCCTTAACTGATAGAGCAAAGCTCTAGCTCCATCTGGAATAAGACAGAAGACCTGAGTTTCTTGAATGGAACTGATTCTAGATATTCTTCTGATTAAAACAAGACAAATCAGGACTCTTTGTCAGCACAGTCTAAAACCACCAGGTTGTTGCCCTCTGAATTGGTATTTGTTAAATGAAATGCAGTACTTAGTTTATTTTGCCATGAGTAGTTGACAATTAATTCTACAGCTACTATTCTATAGAACTCCACCGTAGTTCTACATAACAGTGTTGCCTAGATACCCAGTCCTGCTAAATCTTTTTAATAGATAAACTGCTTTTAATTTTCCTTACAAGATGTCAGTGTAAGCTTTCCCCATGCATAGTTGTTTGGATGGACATTGTCAGAGCTGCCACCTGCATGTTGTTTGAACTTATCAGATATGGCAGTTCCTATTATACTGCAAGGGTGTCCTGTGATGACACTGGTCAGGGCTTCTCTCTGCACTCTGAGTATGTGGCAGCATGATGCGCCCTCCTCCTTCAGGTAGTGTTTTTCTAGGGAATATTCCACTTCTTGAGATGGTTTTCTGTAACAGGCACAATGGCGGAATCTGCTGAGACCTACAATGCCTGCTCTTATTCATGGGGGTAGACCTATTTCCCCACACTGGCCAGTGAAAGAAGGAACAGGGCCATAAAGCTGAACCTGCTGTTCTTCCAGAAAATGCAGAATTAGTGCCAATAAATTCTTAATGTGCTTAAAAACACTGGGAGTTAATTGATTTATGCTTTTTTCTAAGGGTAGATTTAAACAGTATGAATACCATTTGGCCTTTTTTTTTTAATTATTTAAAGTATCACTGTGTTTTATTTAGCATTTAAGAATTTTACGAACTTTTTAATATGAAAAATACCTCTTTTTAATGATATTCCCAATCTTATTTTCAAGAGTCTGCTTTGTTTCCAAAATGTCATATTTAGAATAAAGAATGGAAGTAGTTGCCCAGGGCAACAGCTGCAGAGTACATGCGTATAGAAGGAAAGGGGAAGGACAAATGCATTCTAAATGATGTTTTAGCAGTTTAAGCAACCTTTGGTATGAGGAGTTTTCAAACTCATGTAAGCCAGAAGACAAATCTGATAGACTTCGGGAGCATAAGGTACGTTTTTGGTAGCTTAGAAAACTACTTTTTAGGGAGCAAAGATTTTGGTTTTTTTTTTTCTTAATGGTCATTTTGACAGTGGGAGTGAAACTTAACAACTTAAGATTCAAACTGGGGGAGGTGGGGTGTTTGGGGCGCTTTTCCTGGATTTCTTTAATAGGATTTCAGCTGCCTTAGAAATCTTCATCCTGTATCTGTTGGAACACCCGTGGCATATCAACTCCTAAAGGGGTGGAGTTGACACCCCATCATTTTTCAAGAGATTTTGTCCTCCTTTAGTTGGAGTGGGGCTTTATTTGGACTCATTTGTAGATGGGACTTGTATTCATAAAGCTATTTTTGTCATTTTATGCTGTGGAACAGCACCCAGTAAAAATTTGGGAAGTAGGACTATGCATGAAGTAATATTATAGAAGTCAGCTGATGAAAGGAACTTGGGCACTTCTAGCGCTGCAGCAAATGCCTATATCTTTGGAGGCCCCAACTGCATTTAAAATCTGCCTCTTGGGACTTCAGAAGAGAAACTGCATTCACCACAGGGTTAGTCCTTTAAAACAGCAACTGAACAGTGGTGGTGCTGTCATCTGGGGAGGGGTTCCTTGGGAGTTTAATCAGAATGTAAACAACCTCTATCCATTCTTCCAACAGTGGGAAAAATAGGAGGTTGTATGAATGAAAAGGACAATTTGAATTACAAGCAGATTAGTTTTAAGGTTCCAGTGTGGGCAGAGTAAGGGAAACTGCCTTCCCCTAAAGACAAATACAACTGGCATCTGTAGAAGTTATTTTGGTCTGGAAATTTTATTACACTTGTTACAAAGTATTATTAGATGTTGAAGGCTTTTATAGATCATTTTCTTTGAGTTGCAATAAATAGTCAAAAACAGTGTATTTAGGATGCTTCAAAATTTTGGTTGTTTGAAATAATATAAACAAAATATACTCCAAAAGTTATGGGCCAGATCTGTCACTGGATATTCAGTGCAGGTGTCATAAACAGCACCTAAACAGGGGTTTCACTGAGCATGAAGCCTCATGATTGCCAATATAATTTTTTAATTCCTTCTCTTTTCTGTCATGTTTTAAGGAATATACTAAGGTGGAAATAATGTCATAAAATGCATGCAATATATTAGTGCAATCAGGAATTAAAGATTGGTTTTGCTTCACAGTTCACTCTAATATTTGCAACCTAAGTACTACAGCATTGTGTTTGTACCTGAGAGTAGAACTGATTTTGTATAAAATTGCACTATGACAAACAAGAGGTTAAAAGTTTTGACTGTGTTCAACAGAAAGAACCAAGTGGCTTAAGTGGTCATAATATTAGTATTTTGTATCTTGCCTTTTTACCTCAAAATCATTAGTGTATACTTAAATGCTTTGTTAAAAGTTGCCTCTAGCACCATGAGGAAAGGAAGCCTTTCCAGGCAAAAAAACCCAAGGGTTTGGTTTGTGTTGAGGAGCTACAAAACCAGGAATCTATACAATAGGAAAATCGGTCCATTGACTGTCAGACATGAAAAAAATAAACTACATAGATATTAATTTAAAAAAAAAAAAGGTAGGATTCCAATAATGAGTTAGTAATATACGTACTACTTGTTTGCTGCTTTGATTTGGTATTATTCTTCCAGAGAATCCCCCAGATTCTCCAGAGTCAAAACTGGTTCCATTTTAAGAATTTACTCTTTGCTGTCATTCAGCTGAAATGTCAGCTTGATGATTCATTCATTAGCTGCTGAATATTGTTTCATTTAGTTAGCTGCAAACTATAATGTTTTGACAAATAAAGAGTACCAAATTGGTGTCCAGGTAGTCTTGGGTATACTGCTCAGTCTCTTTTTGTTCTCACTCAGCTGTGTTCTATGAGGTGAAGAGTGAGTCTTGCCGCTGCAGTTGCCACTCACAGAACTGCAACATACTGCTAGTGCAGGAGCAAAGATGAATTGCTGTAACTTGAATAACACACATGTGAGATCAGCAATTCTGGTTTGTAGAACACTGTTGTTCATTGATCCTGTGCTGTTCCTACAGTTCACAAACAGGCACTCCTAGAGTTGTAGAAGGTATGTTCTGAAATACTTACTACCTTTTTTTTTCAAATACTTATTTAAAGGCAACCCACTGAAGGTCGATCCCGTGATGGTGGTTTACGTCTTGGAGAGATGGAACGGGATTGTTTGATAGGTTATGGAGCCAGCATGCTTTTATTGGAGAGGCTAATGATTTCAAGTGATGCCTTTGAAGTGGATGTTTGTGGACAATGTGGCTTACTGGGGTACTCTGGCTGGTAAGTTGTCTAACTGTAATGCTTTTGTACATCATGGTGTCACCTCCACACTTTGTCCGTGTGGCATGTTTCATATTTTCATAAAACACCTTGACCTCAGGTGCGTAAAGCAAAGTAGTACAGAGTAAATGTGCCTCTACGTAACAGAACTTTGCCCTTGGCTATAGCGCCTCTCAGTTTTAAAGTGCTCACAGACACCAATTAACAGTCCCACACACCTTAATCAAAAGCAGTGTCAACATTCAAAATCGGTGTTTGGAAAATTGGTGACAGGAAAGTGTTCTTTGTAACGGTCTGGTTGAAAACAAGGAGCTCCTCTTCAAAGCATCAGCCAAATGCACCAATGCTATGTTGGAGCATGAGAGACAAGCAGCTCTCTGATTGGAAATTCAGGTAGCTTCTGCCCAACTTTCTTGTCCGTAAGAAGCTTACCTCTAGACTAGCTAATGGTCTTGCTGTCTTACTTTGAGTCTTAAGCCAGTACTGAGTTTATCTGAAATAAAATGGTTTTCCAGGTAGGGGAAGCATAAAACTGGATGTCAAAACTATGTGGAGCTCACCATGTGTTATATTATGGGCTTTAACTATCTTTTCTCTACAGTAATTTTGAGATGCTAGATTTAAAGCTGCTCTGTAGCATGTTGGAAATACACCACATTATTAGAAGATAGGGAGCTTCTTTTTATGTTCTTTAAAGGGAAATTATTTGCTTTTGGTTTTGTTTTAGCCAGGCAGAAAAACAGACTTGTGAGACCAATAGGAATTTATTAGATACAGCATTCTTGCAAGCTGTGAAAACAGGTGGCCAGGAATACCAAGAGTAAGGGAGAAAAAAATAAATGGTGTGAGTTCAAGTTACAAGTTACTGTAATATTTATGTCGGGGGAAAATGGGGAGTTGGAAGGAAGAGGAGAAAAATTCATTTCTAAATGCCTCAAAAGAACACTGTTGGAAACTTGCCGCATCTTGGAGATCAGTATCAATCTATTGGAAGAGGCAGGAAATTGGACTTTGTTCACTTCAGTGCTTCGAGAGTGATTTTTCCATGATATAATGAAGTAGGAAAGTAAGGTGGGTTCTCAGTTTGTAGGTGTGTAAAAGTGACAGCTACTGTTTCTGCCCTTTGCTCAGGCCTTTATTCTGAAGCATGTGGCTTCTGCCCAGAGAAAAAGCATCACATCTGTCTGCTAACAGTATCAGCAGCATTTCTGCTCCTTGTGGAGCAAAAGTACAGATAGGGATAGGGAAACACATGTGAAATCCAGGGGAGCGCTAAGTCCTGCTCTGTGCATCCTGTTCTGGTTGGTGATTCTCAGTTTGGTGTTGTCCTACTGGCTTTTGTGCAGTATTTTTGAGAGTTCTCAAGTGTATTTACATCGTATGTAACAAGTGAGGCCTTTTTCTGATCAGGCTCTCTTAAAACTACTGCAATGTAAAAAACGGTTGAAGGAAGTTGTGTCAAAGGAAGGGCATGCAGTAAGTCAACCAGCCAACCGCTTCTAACTGTGTAAAGCACTGCCTTACAAATACTTGCATGCGGATGTAGCTCCATTATTTTTTTTGTAAGACCTTGGCTTTTAGAGCAGTCCTTGAAGATTTTCAGAGACCACAGGAATTGAAGGTGCCTTGAAGAAAATTGGGAGTTTGAACCTAAGAAATCCTATTACGTTTTATTTTTAAGGTGCTGTTAATGTTACAAGCTTCATATTTTGTAACTCTTTTTAAAAGAACTGTGAAAGAAAATACTCTCAGACAGAGCCAGACATTCTTACAATCTGGTCCTATGAAAAGCTGTCTGATGTGTGAGAGTAATCAGTACGAGGTAGTCACTACTAAATGGTATGCGGTGTCTACCAGTAGCAGAAGCAAGTGGCCCTATAATGAGCATCACAGTAGAGACCAAATCACAAAGAGAAACATCCAAACGGCCTTTTCAGTGATTCTGGTATTAACGAGACATTGCTACAAGAAACCTTTTAAAAACGTACTGTTTGGTGGCTGGCATTAAAGGCACTTGTCCTAAGGAGGATGAGCCCTTCCTCCCAGACAAAGACTGGGTGTGTTTTTCTGCAAGATAGTAACAGCAGATCAGTGCTGGGGACTGAGCTGGTACTTCTGCAGGGGAAGGGGACTGTTGTGGCAGTGACAGAATTTGTCCCCACAAGAAATACAGTAGAAACTTACCGTGTCATACCAGTTTTATGCAAATTTTCCAACGTTGCTGTTGCACAGGTACTTGGGGGCAGGACTTCACTGAATGCAATGAGCAGAATTTGGTTCTTCCTTATGCCAAATTGGGAAGTCCTTCTGATCCCTAGAGTCTGAGCATTTTCAAATATACATGAGGAAAAACTTTGTTTCTGGTCCACATTCAGCCTTGGCAAAGTTGCCTTTTCCTGTCCAGTTTAGTATCATTCTAGTACCAAACTGGCCTATCAAGTACTTAAGTTTGTGATTTCTGTTTGACAGAGCTTCGTTCTTACTGCACCTTAACCTGTCTGGGTGATCCCCATCCAAGTACAAAGCAGGCCCAGAATGGTGTGGCTTTCAACCTGGGTGTAATGAGCAGTCTGTGCTCCTCAGTCCCTAGTAGCTGTAGTCAGTTGCCGGACATCTGCTCATAGTGGAAAAGTTGTGCCTCATCAGACTTCTGGGGCTTGCAAGGCTGCTTCTGTAAAGAGCAATTGCTTGCTATGTTATCATTGGAAAACGGCTTCTGTTAAGGTCACTTCCACCCACCATGAAATATACCTATCTCTATAGATTTGTGCTGGGGAGTAGTTAAAAACCTGCAATTGAGGTCTGTTCTGTTTTAGAGGCGTGCTAGTTGTTAACATTTTCCCTATGCAACAGTGTCTACAGGAGAAGCCTATTGCAGGGAAGCACCTAGTTCAGTCTATTACCTTCTTCCTGCCTATAGTCATATTTAGACAAATCCAAAGCAATTACTGGGATTAAGTGAAGCTTTATTCCTCATCATGATATGCAGAAATGTAATTAAGGCTTCTGGGCCATTGGTTAAAAGCTTTCTTGGTTTAAAGAAAAAATATAATGAAGAAAAACAAAAGATAAATAGTCCAAATATGGAGCATATGGAGGTCAAGGCAACCACAATTTTCTTGGAAAATAACCAGCTCTTTGACACGCTCTTTAAGTATGTCTGTAAAAGAGAAGTAGCAGAGTCTGAAAAAGTAACTGGAAGGCTAATGCCGACTCTCATAAGCAAGAACCTTGTTAACACCAACTTCATTGGACCTGTCTCCAATGACTTCCACATGATCAAGTTCACTGGTAACAGAAACAAGTGACCAAAGTGTTGGCTTTACTGTAGATATTGACTCTCAGCCTCATTCTGTACCAGAAGCATGTAGGAATTTTGCTAATTCTTCCTTAATTGCATCTTCAAACTGTTATGACTTTATGCCAGAAATATAAATCTGAAACACAGATGCAGAGGAAGATCCTTGTCAGATCATGAGAAAGTGCTGAGTTCCTCTGTGTTCCCAAAGGCCTAGCATTCTCAGTTCTCCAAAACCAGAAGATGGAATATACAGAGATTGGAAACTGATATTTATAAGAAAGATATTTTGGTTTCCTTTGTGTGTACACAGAGTTTGAAATGAGATAATTGAAGCAGTTGCTACCACCACTGAATTTGAGTCCTGATAATGGAAAGATGCCTGAGTGACCAGCCTATATATTCCTTATATGATCAAGGTTATGTCTATATGATAAAAAATCCCTTTCCCCCAGAATTTTACAATCGTTATATGACTAAAGAGTGCAAAGAATATGTGCTAAAGCAGTTGTCCTGGTTTCCTGTCTTGTCTAAAGCTTTGGCTGTTGACACAGAGAGATGTAAGATGAGGAATGCCTCTTTTCTGGAATATGGCCTGATTTGAGACATTATAGAGTGAAATTGTGTATAAGGAAAAAAAATGTGAACCTTCTTTCTTCCTGCTGTTTTTTGTGGTATGTATGTAAGACAGAAACTGGACCATTAGCCGCATTCTCAGAAATAGCTGGCTTTGTTCACAGCCTTTCCCTCATTACTCAATGCTGAATTTGCCTTGGCAGTTATGTGAGTGGTGAAGAAGCAGCCCTCAGTCCTGTTAGCTACTGAGCACTGTGATTCTCCTTCAAGAAAGGCACAAGTTTAACATGAGACTCCTACTGGCTTCTGTGAGATGGTTTAAGGGCTTAAAGTTACAACTTACTGAAGGGCTAAAATGTGTCTCAAGCACTTGGCTCTTCATAGGACTGAGCCCAGTGTTTAAATGCAGGTGGACAAAGAAACCAGTGGATAGCAGCCACTGTTGTGTTTTGCAGAGCTTCATTTATGCACCAACTCTGACCTTCTTTCTGTTTGTTTCCCTAGGTGCCACTACTGCAAATCATCATGTCATGTGTCTTCTCTGCGCATACCTTATGCCTGTAAGCTCTTATTCCAAGAACTGCAGTCAATGAACATCATACCTAGGCTAAAACTAGCTAAGTACAATGAATGAACATGAGTTAAAAACAGGGAAAAGTCCTTTACAGAAACTGAAATCCACCATGTGTAACTGGAAGATTTTTTTGGTGAACAGGAGTAACTCTAAAATCTGAGTGGGTAGAAGGGAGGTGCAAGACAATGTAAGGAATCTTTCTTACAGATCCTACCTACTTTTAAGGTGACAGGGGAGATTCTTTCAGTAGAATACACTGGGAGCAGTTCTGAAAGCCTTGATTAGTCTGAATAAGCGGGACATGAGGGAATTGTGAAATAAGGCCGTGATCCAGCAAAGTACTTGCATCACTTCAAGCAACCCAATGCTTCGTTTTGAAAAGTGCTTTACTGGACTAGGGCTGGAGCTGAGCTAAATGCAAATCTTACTCATAGAGATTAAAAATGTTTTCCAGACCAGTGTAATATGAAAGACTAATAAACGTTTTAAGTAATACTGCCTGAATATGTGTTGATGGTTGTGTAAGGATGGTAAAGCCTTCTTATAATGTCTAAACCATTTTCCTATTCCTAAAGCATTTTGTTAAAGCATTAAAATTTTGTTAAGTACTGTCAGGCTGAGAGAAATGAAACTACTTTCTTAAGAACCTGAAATTAAGACATTTGGACTGGGGTTTCAGTATGCAGGTGCATTTGTATGCAAGCAATGGTAGTGTTATAGTCAACCTGCTTTCAGATAAACATATGCAGTTTCCATGAAGTTCAAGGGAGATGGCTGCATATGCAGCAAGTGTATGATAGAGCTTGTAAGCTTGTATTTGTAGATATCCTTAAAAATCCTACTGAGTAGATATAGTAATATACTAAAAAGCCAAAGCCCTGAAGAGGTGGGCTGCAAACACTGAGGTGTACTATCCTAGAGGTGCTAAGGTATGCTAACCTAGAACTTCAGAACCTTTTTAAACTATGGGCATAGCTAAATTTTTTTTAAGAACAAAACAAACAAAACAAGAGCCATGAAAAGCACCAAATCCTTCACGGATAGTGAATCAGGTGTGAATGACCTGAAAGGATTTAGGAAAGGCACAGCTGATTTTCTTTTTCATGGTATCTTAGGCCTAGAACTAAAACAGCAGATGAACTAAAGAGTCACTTAGTACCCAAAACTCACTTGAGCCCTTACTCAGCAAAGCATGTGGTTAACGTTTTAAGCAAAGGAGTAGTCCCGCTGAGGTTGAGATGTACTATGTGCATGTTCAGGTGCTTCAGAGCAAGGCAGCACTTGAAGTCAGGGAGGATGCAGAACACTGCCCATGATCTGGAAGTCCTGAGATGTTCTTTGGCTCCTTGCATGGCTGAATTGTGCATGCTGACCGTGATGCTGTTCCTGCAGTCATATTGCTGCTGTTCTCTTAGCTACATAAGAAGCACAGATGAGTATCAGCCTGAGAAGGCTTCTTTGCAAGCTTCCACCAAAATGCTTAAGCTAGTAGTTTTGTGTCTGGGCTTACAAATCAAGTCTGAACTGATAGATTCTACTTTTCTAGGGCTTTTTTCAATTGGACTAATGACAACACAGATGTCAACAAAGGACATTTGGTTCGGAAAAACCTTTTGAAGCACCTCTATCAGGATCTAAATAGTTCAGGACTATTTACAGAGAGTTACAAGAGTGATGTACTGCTTCAGACTGGAGGAATAGGTTAACCAAAAGCCTTGACCAGATGAAGAACCTTTGCTCTGCTCCCTGAGAGCCTCCAACGGAGGCTCGGGTGCACCAGCAGAGGGAGTGAGCCTCAAAGACTACAGCCTACTGGTGGGGGAACGTTTGGCCTGGATCAAGGAAACTATGCTGAGGGTACGGTGTTCCTGCTAGCTAGTCCTCTCTGAAGTGGTCTCCTAGGTTAGAGGGTCAGAGCTGCAAGACACTGAAGACAAAGGTGTGTGTACAATTACACCTGCAGAAATTGAAGCAGACTTAGCAGAGATGGAGAAAGGAGGAAAGGAGTGTGCTCATGAGTAATCCTATTGAATGAACATGTCTGTGTGCAGCCCTGAGGGGGAACCTTGCATTTAGTTTACCTCAAGCTGACAAAAGTGTGGGGATTAAAGGTTTTGTGAGGGTGAAGGAAATCCTCTGTAATAGATGAAGTTTAGGAAGAAAAGGGCAGCCTTAGCAGTGATAGATCCAGAAGAACATAGAAACTAGATATGTCTGGCAGGGCAAGTGAAGGTCACCTACTATCTAGTGATACCTATATTGGTTCAATTTGCACATCACTGCTGTCTAACCTAAGCTTGTGCGTACAACAGAGGCTTAGCTGAATGCAGATTTGATTTGAAACTCAGATTTTTACTTCTTGCCTCTCTTTAAGAGGCTACCCACGTTCCATTGTAATAGACACCTGCACGTAATCTCTTGGCAATGCAATAAGCATTACAAAACCCGTAGCAGAAAGGGAACAAACAGCCGTGGATTCCTGGAACATAGTTGGTCAAAGTGGCAATTCAAGGAAGGAATCCTGCTGCAGCCAGGAAAATATTATGACACGTGGACTGATGAGGTAAAATACATCCTCAGAACGCCAGAGCTGTCACACTGCTTTCCTCTGGTGAGCCTCATCTTTGCAGCCCTTTGAATTATCTTCCTAGCCAGCCTCCCCTCCCCCCTGCTTTATACAGTGAATGCCTTCACAAAGAGGTCTTCTTTCAGCCAAGGGCTGTGCTGCTGCAACTAGACTTGGCCAAATCAACCCTGCCATGACTCTAATTGCTGAAAGAGATACAATATTCTGAACACCGCTTGACAAAACCTTAAGGCTTTAGCACAAGGAGCTGTGGCTAAAAAACTGCCATAAAGTTTTCATTCCATCACAACTTCTCTCTTGTGTTCAGTGTCCAGGAGAGGCTCTTTAGAAATGCTATTCAGCATTAGTCCCAGCTGAAAGTCCAAATACAGTCCACTCTCTGAGATAAACTAGAGGTATGTGCTGCTGTTGGAAGAGATACCTACCTCCATACAGTATGTTTAAGTTGCCATTGAGTTTGCAGATTAAGTTTTAAATGTTATTAAAAGGTCAGAGCATTTACAGGGTTAGAATTCAGTCATCAAGTCTATTATTTCACTGCAAAACAAAGACATTAATTAAAAGCCACCCCTTCAAGAGCTA
Source organism: Amazona ochrocephala (assembly GCA_039720435.1). Taxonomy (NCBI): domain Eukaryota; kingdom Metazoa; phylum Chordata; class Aves; order Psittaciformes; family Psittacidae; genus Amazona; species Amazona ochrocephala. The sequence goes on from CM077880.1 coordinate 77,127,625, forward strand.
TACATGGCCAGCTCTACTGTTCTGTTGCTAGAAACAGAATCAAGCCAGGCATGGGGTATAGGATGCTGCGGGGGACAGCAAAGCATAGATCCTTTAGCCAGTTCTGGAACTGTGGGCAAGGCAGGTCACTTGTTCAAAGTTGAGACAAACACTTTCACTTCCAGTTATTTATATAACCTTTAAGTTTTTTACTTTTTCAAAAAAGGTAAATGTTTCCAAACATAGAACCTAGAAAAACAAACTATAAAGAATAACGAAAACAGACTTGCTGATTTTGGCATTCAAAGCTATGGCATGAAATATACGTGTACTGAGATCTAATAATTTTAAGATGTGGAAAGTTGGAAAGTAAAAGGCTTCCGCTAAGCACAATTGGGTTTGTTTGTAATGTTCATATCTCATTAGGAGTTTTGTTTACAAAGAAGCATCAACATGCAGCAAGGAGAGCTTATAGTTCTTTGGACTCCCTACTTACTTGTTGCTTTAAACAAGGAGGAAAACCAATTAAAAATGTAAACCTATGATGAAGATAAATCACTGTTTTTTCACAGGTTTTCTGATGGTAAATAGAAAAATGTCTGTGGTTTATAGCAAAATGGGAGTGCTTCATAATTACAAGCCTAAAAAGACAAGAATATTACATCAATTTGTGATAACAAATGGCAAACTAGTGAACAGCACTGTGCATCTGAAAATGGATTTGCAAGCCCAGCTCAGAACATACTTGTAAAGCCTGACAGTGAGAATAGCTGGTCTCCCACTGCTGTAGAACCAAAACTGGAGGGCTGAAAACGCATCTGTGCTTTCTCTGTATTGAGGCTCTTGAGGATGGCCCTGGTGTGAGAGAGCACAAGCCCTGAAATGACTTTGAGGGCTTGCAGCCCTCCCCACTGACCCGCAGAGCAGTGTGTGGAGGGAACCAGCCCTCCTCAGCACGATCCTGTCTGGGTGGTGGCACAGAGCAGGCCAGCACTATCCAGAGGCCCCTCCAGCCGCCTCTGCTCCAGTTGGAGCTCGAGATTGTTTTACAGCCTATTGCGGATGGAGTGGGGCCATGGGGCATTTGATGGATTCCCTCCTCCTTAGACGTGACTTGCCCAGGGCCACAGGAAGGCCGTGCCAGAACTGGGATCAGGACTTCACAGTCCCCAGGTGCCAGACACGTGCTTGCCTTGAAACTGAGCACTTCATCAAACCATAAAACCCAGCCAGATGGTGACTCTTTGCTATTATCTGGACCAGTGCTGAGGGGCTTAACGTGTGCAAGGCACGGTGAAGATCTGGATTCCAGTTTCTGTGTCTAAGGCTCAGAAGCCCAGATAATGCATCCAAATTTAAGACCTAACTGCTGGTAGGAATTTGAGCATGTTTGAAATCAAGTTCCAACTTCAGTCCATCCTTCTCACGAAACGCTTCCACCTCAGCCTTGACCCACCATTTTCAGTTGGGGAGTTCTTTCTTTGCAAAGGGGTAGAGAGACACAGGAGTAAGGACTAGGGACTTTGTCAACCTCATTCTGCCCTGTGTACATGGCCCTGGCCAGACTCTCTTCTTCCAGGTAGCAAAGACTGCGTGAATCGAACAGTGAATCCGTTTTGCCTCTCAGCAATCATTTAAGAACTCACTGTATGGACCCAGAAGGTAACTACACCCTCTCTGCCTTTCATATATATGAACATATGTCCCAGAACACCAGAACCCTCAGTAAAACTCTCTAAACTCAGGTCAGAGCCGATACAGAGATTTTTGAATTCAGAAGATTTTAAGAGCCGTTTGTATGGTTTTATTCCTGTCCCAAAGTCAACAGCACAGATTTCTGTTGGCTGCCCTGTGAATGGAGTTGAGACTTTGTTCCACCTTCCAAAAAAATCATCCCAAGCTTGCGAGCAGCCCATTGCTCTTTGCGTCTTGCTGCTGGGGAAGAAAACCAAACCAAACCAAAAACTATTTCTCCTAATTGCAGTTACCTATTTATTTGTATATTTCCTGAAGCAGGTACCTCTGAGGTGGTGCCAATGGCCACGGATCTTTTCCAATAGCTTCGTTGTGTATGTCTTTGTCCCCTCCTCCCAGTCAGTATATAAACAGCATGTTCGTTCCAAATCAAAAGCAATTCCCTGCTGGTAACTGCAGCAGAGCCTTTTGTCTTTCGTTAGCATGAGTTTTGGGGAGCTACTTGACCTATGCGTATGCTTTACCATTCCAGACGGTGCACAGTAATTATTGTCCACTCCGACTTGGCAGCAAAACATTATAAACAGAAAAAATAACTTAAAAAAGTAAGAAAAGAAATCAGTGTGGTGAACAGTGAAGTTCTAATTTTGTGCTAAAATTATGTTCTAGTAATGGAAATAGTTTTCCCTTGAACTCCTGGTGAATTGAAAACTTAAACTCTGCTTTCAGGTCTCACCCTGTGAGTCAAAGGCAGGTACTGAAGGTAATTCTCTGTGCTCCAGGCAGATCAAAAGAAACTCGTAATCAGTCGGTCATCTAAAAGGATATGACAGCCTCACATCCAGTTGTTCAGCAGCTTAGACGCAGTCTGGAACGGATCTTTTCTGTGTCTGTTGTCTATAATAGCTTTTAGGGCTGGCTCTTCTTCCAACACAGAGTACAAATCCTCTCGTAACTAGTACCAGCCACACACAACAAAAGCCAGCTAAATCTGGTGTGAGCTCAGAAATCGATGACTGCTTGCCCTTTTCTCTTTCTCAAGTCAGCAAGGGTCTCCCAGGCCGAGCGTTCTGGGCAGCAGAGGTTCTTCTAGTCTTCTGTGGAAACTGATGCCACCCAGAAGAGTCAGTTCCCTTCCTCCCTGCAGACTGAAGCTGACCACTGTGAACAGGATGCTTTCATTGATCCCTTTGGGCATTGCTGGCAATGCACTTCTCCGTGAACCTGAGAACTGGAGCTGAGCAGAATTCCTTTCACAATCACTAATAAGAGAACATCATTTAAGGCTGACCCATGCTCATCTTCCACAGAACTGCTTCAGACGTGTCTACAGTCACAGCAAGCCAGCTGCAATTCATGTTGCTTCTCTTTCAAACTAAAAAGAAGTTCCCCCCTGCCTGGTGCATGTGCAATCCATCATTTGCATGCCTCAGCTCCTGTGCTCCTTTTTCTCCCAGATACCTGCATATGTGCCTGCCCAAGCCACTTTCTCTCAGTGCTTGTGTCAATTAAAGCCTTTTGAAGGAACTGTGCACGTGTTTACCTAAGCAGCCTTTTGATGTTCCTCTTCCAGTTCCTGCATCTGTCAGCATCATGCTCCCAAAGCACATACAGTTGATGCCAGAAGTTATGTCAGCTTACTCCATATCCTGTCCTTCACCTATAGCTTCCTCAGGGGTGTTAATAAATGTAAGAGAAAGTTAACATTTCCTGTTCTGATAATAAAGATGAGTAAGCAGAAAGGGAAGGCAATGCAGACACGAGAGCCTTCTCTGTTTCTCTTCCATGGGATTTGCCCAGTAGACAGCAGAGGCAGCGGAATGGATCTGGGAAGGAGGGTGAAGAGAAGCATGGGTTCGTTCTGAGAGGGGGAGGCTACTGGGTGAGCCAAGCACAGAAGTATGGAACCACTCACAGGCTGCAGCCACTACTAAAATGATGAAGTGTCACTGTGTGTCTGGCTGCTGCCAGCAATCCTACAGTCTGCACAGGGACACACCGGGTCCAAAAGCATCCCCTGAGTCACTGAACTCAGATCCCCAGTATTGTGGACAACAGTTTTATACAACCCTTTTCACAAGCCATTCACACTCGTTCCTTAAACTAATACAGGTTCTTGTCTCTGTTAGTCTATGGGAAAGCTTTTCTAGAGAACTTCAGCCTGAGGTTCTAGATTAATAGGGAATAGTTTGTGCTTTTTTTACTTGTGCCAGCAGTTTTCTGTTGTTGGAAAAGCTCTTCGTGGTGTTTACCCCTGAAATAGTTATGTTAGAGTCTACCACTGAGGTTTAGAGTCTAGTACCAGCGTAAGGAGCTTTTAATGGCAAGAAGAGTTTGTGTGGTCGCAGCCTGTTGGCACTATCTACTGTGGAGTGGAAGCCAGTCATAGAAATGTGGTTTTGGAAGAGCTCAAATTATCTGGGGGATAAGTTGATAGGAGCTGTCATACTTGCACTCTGCCTCTGCTTTGCTAAACCATCAAAAGAAACTCATTCTCAGTCACCTAAAGGCAGCATTGCATCCAGTAGTTCAGCAGGTTAGACGCCTGGTGTCTTCTGTCTGGAATGTGTCTTCTGCTCCCTTGATGACCCTGCTCTTCTCTACATGCAAGAAGTTTGCATTCTTTCCTAAATACAGCTGTTGTTCCTTTCACAATGACAAGACTCGCTCTCCACTATCAGATATCATCTGATGCAGTGTAGGGTTGTGCTGATTATTTGATGGCTTGTAGATCTGTGTAAGCAAGAACTTGGAGTGAAAGTTCTGAATTGTATAGGTTTTGCATCCTTGCCGAGACCTGCCCTTCACTCTGTATCAAATCAAATCCTGTAGTCTGTGTGTAAAAAATCCGCTTGTGACTTGCAGTGCTTCCATCTGCCCACCTGCGGCACAGGAGGAGACACTCCACTGAAGAACCAGGTACTTTATGAAGTGTCATGTGGGATGTCCAGCAGCAAGGGATGCTTTTGAGAAACCTAAACAAACCCCAAAGAAGTAATAATGACCAAGCTATGGTAGTGCACCGGGGCGATCTGACACCCCACGGGGCAATCGGGTGAACAGGAAGACAACAGCACTGACGTATTCCACAAGAATGTGGGGACAGGAACTCACCTGGAAAGGCAGGGAGTAAACGGATTGCAACAAGTGCCTGTGGTCCAAGAGAAGTGCTGATGATGGTCCATGCATCACCATCAATGCAGAACATACATCCTTGCATCATGTGAAAGAGCCCAGCCTCTAGACACCCCGGCTGTGCTAAACCCCATCCTTGTCACCCCCTGGAAAGAACACATCCATACGTTCACTTATACTGTATTTTCGTTTTGCTTATCCCCGGACATCATCCACGCGGAAGCAGCTCCCTGGAGCTTCACGCTGGTGAAGACCCAATTCCCCCAGAGCGCCTGTGATGGAGAGCCGGTGGCTGCTACTGCAGGTGCCCAGCGCTTCCAACAGCCGGGCTCGACCTGCCAAGCTCTCCGCTGTGCACGTCCCGTCGCCACGGATCCTTGGCCAGTGCCCACCAGCTGAGCTGGGCCTCCCCGCGGGAGCAGCGGGCCGCGCCGTCGAGGGCATGCGCGGCGGTAGCCGACTGCTCCGTTGGGCCCCCCCTGTGGAGCAGGGCTCGCCCGGCGGCGCACGGGTGGTGAAGGGATGGGAGAGCTGGGGCTTCCCCTTGGGGAAAGCCGCGGCGGTCGGGAACAGCACCGCCCTTGCTTCGGGCCGGAGCTGGGTTTTGGTGGGGGGGGGGTAAGTGAAGGGTGGGGCTCCCCGGGCCTTGCTTCGCAGGCACGCAGGGCACCTCAAGTGCTTTTCTCGGTTTTGCACAGTCTCGCCCGGCTCCCCTCCAGAGCTTCCCACCCCGGACCTCGGCCCGAGGGGGTGTGAGGGCAGCGGGGTGAGTGTTTCACCGTCCCGCAGGGCCACAGTGCAGGGTGAGCGCCGCCGGGTCGGCCGCTGCCGGCCCGCACGGGGTGCGGGGCGGTGGACGTCCTCTTTAGCAAGCTCTCCGCTTGTTTTGCTGTGCGGGGTTGGTGGTTGGGGTTTTTTGCTTTTCTTGCCTTTTATTTTTTTCTCCCGAAGGGGAAAGGGAAGGGGGGTTGTCTGGGTGTAGGGAGGCGAGAGGGGGAGAAGAGTGGAAAACGTTGGCTCTGTCCATGGTCAAAGTAATTCAGCTATAATCCCCCTTTCTCTTCCTCTCCTGGAGCTCTATTCATATTCTAATCACAGCTTTTCCTTCCCTAAACCAGCCACTTTTATCAGAGCCCTAGCTTTGCACTTTTACTTCCACTTCCAGCACATACAACCGCATGCAGAATAAGCAACTTTTTTTCCAATACCCCGTCCTGTCCTCTTCTCCCCCCGCAACGCGCTAACCCGAAAAGGGATCTTCGCATCCTCGGGCTGAAGCTGGACGGGACCGCGAGTTTGAAAACGCGCCCGTTTTGTTCTTCGTTTCTTCTGGCCCCCACCCGCCTGCTCTCCCCAAGCCCCGCCGCAAGCTCCCCTGGGGCAGCCGCTCTCCGCCGGCGGACAGGCCGTGCCCTCGCTCCCTGGGGCCGCGGAGAGAAGCACCGGAGCCCCTGCGGCGGGTCTGCAGCGCCAGCACCGCTCGCCGAGGCACTGGCAGCTTCTCCCGGCCCTCACCACCCCCCCTTTCCCTACCCACACACATCGCCCTTTTCCTTCTTTTTTCTCCCCAGTAAACTCAGATGATTTGGGAAGCTGTGCAGCTTCCAACGCCATGTGCCCGCGAAGGATCCTAACCCAGAGCCCACCGGGAGGAGATGGAAGGAGGAGGAGGGGAGCTCGGCCGCGCTGCACGCACACCCGGCAGCCCCAAAGAGCACAACCCCAAACCTCCTCCTGCCCGTTTGAAGATCTAAGCCAATTTTGATGTGGGGCTGTAATGAGGCGAGGACCTTGGCTGGGGGCTGGGGGAGGGAAGGGAGCAGTGGAAAGGCCGCTGGAACTTTAAATAAGAAAAACGTTTCTAATGCTCTAATAGAAGAGGGAAGTCGAAGTGTTGGGATTGCGTAGATCTAAGGCCCCCCTTTTTGGAGGAAAGCTTTTCTTATTCAAAACAGCATCACAATGGGCTTCACATTGAGCCTTGCCACATCCCCATCTGAGTAGCAGCCATTCATCAGGCTGGCTGGCCTATCAATGACATTTCTCCCATCAGGGCTTCTATAAAATGATGCTTTTTCCCATGAAACATCCGCAAACATTTTGACGGGTCTGGCTTTGCCCTGCTGGATTACGGAGTGTCCTCTCTCCCGCGCTACACCCCCAACCCCCCCCAAACTATCTGCCTCTGCCCTCCTCCCCCCCTCCTCGCCGCCACCCTGCTCCCTCTTCTCGCACAGCTCGGAGACAGGGGCTCTCCACACCCCGGGACCTTGGGGCTCCCGTCCCGTCCATGGGAAGAGCATGCATTGCGGGTTGCTGGAGGAACCCGATATGGACTCCACAGGTAAGTCCTGCCCGTTCCCGTGTCCCGTGCGTGCCCCCCCCCCCCTCCTCCAAGGCAGCGGGCTTCTCTCCCTCCTTAGAGAGGACTTCTCAACTTGACCGTGGCGGGGGGGGGGTGGGTGGGTGGTACGCCGGCCTCACCGGCCCCGCAAGGGAAGGAGCCCGGGCCGGTGCGGGGCAGCGGGGCGGCCCAGAGGGAGCTCCCCCCGCCCTGGGCCGTAGCCCTGCTGCTGCACTTGCAGATGCGACGGAGCAAAGGGTGGTTTTCCTCCTTTCTTTTATTTTTCGTTTTCTCCTCCGTAGGCTGCCGGCCCGCAAACTGTTTTCCTCTCCGCTTCTGGTTTTAGGCGCTCGCTTAGGTTTGAGCGGAGCCTTTCAGAGGGCGAGAAAACGAGGTTCCTTAGGGACGATTGTCGGTGGCTTGGGGCGAGCCCAGCGCCGAGGCAGCCTTGTCCCACTGGCAGCCCTGGGGCCGGTCTGCTTTGGAGGGGAGGGGGTTTGGGGAAGGGCAGGGCTGGTTTCTCCCCCCACACCCCCAAAAGAGGACTTGGCCGGTCCGATAACAGGACGGGAGAAGGGCGGCTGCAGTCCCACCAGCGGGAAGCCCCGGCTGGAGGCGACGGGGACGGGCGCAACGGCGGTGCCGCTGGCCCCGAGGGCCGCAACCACCCGACGGCCGCCTGGCACGGCACGGCCAGGCCCGGGGCACACGGCATGGCAGGGCGCCTAGTCTCCCGTGGCAGGGCCCGGGCCTAGGTCTGCCCAGCTCACTGTCAGGCGGCGGCCTCCGCAGAGAACGGCCCCTGGTCTCCGGCTCCCTCCCGTCGGCTGTGCCCGGGTTGCCCTCAGGCTGCGGAGCCCCGTTTGCACCGCGCTCTGTCCCGCATTCAGCGGAGGGCAGGCGGCAGCCGAAACAACCTTCGCGGCTTTCATTTATTTTATTAGCACCGGAAAACACCCCTTGCTCCCCTCCCTCCCTCCCTGCCTCCCTGCTTCCCTCCTTCCCTCCCTGCCTCCCTGCTTCCCTCCTCGCCCGCCGGTCTGGTAGGGCAGAGGCTGGGAACGGTTCCCAACCTGCCCGTCTCCTCCATCCCCGTGCCCGGCTCCGGTGCCCTGGGAGAGGAGATCAGGCTCTCCCCACGCCTCCCCAACGGCCGCGGCGGGCCGCATCCTGCCGCTCCCCTAGGGTCTCTCAGCTCCATCCCAGCTCCTCCGGTGTAGCTGGAGCGGGTGGGGACGGGGAGGCCCCGGCGTGGGACCCGAGTCGCTCCCATCCACCCCGTACCCACCGAGGACTTTCCCACCCCTCGGCCCCAGCGCGCCCCGGAGGGCTCTTTGTAAAATTCAAATATCGATTAGAAACAAAACCAAGCGCAAACAGGGAAGAGAAGGGGAGGGGAAGGGAAGGGAGGCTGCCCGACCCTGCTCGGCCGCGGCCCCGGCGCACCGGGCGGGCTTAACGCTTCGCCCGACTCCAGCGACACCAGCGGGGTTTGGGCCACTTTTACTGCCGGGACAGCCCCGGGGGGGGGGGTGTTCAGCGGAGAAAGTGCTCGGCGGGGAAGGAATCGTTGTGTTCAGGTCCGGGCTTGTGCGGGAGTTACCGTGGTGTTAAAGCAAGTTGTCCTTCTGCCTAGCGGCACCACCGGGACGGGGTTAGGGGCACTGCTGGCAACTTCTCGTTGTCGAGAGTAACGGCTCTTTAGGGAAAGAAGAAAATCAAACCCAACCAAACCAAACGAGCCCGACGTTTTCTGTTCCTGCCTTCACAATTGTTCATTCTCGGGCTGAGCCTCCGTACTATTCGTTCCTTAAATTCAGTATGGTTGTAATAAATGGCAGTGTGATTGATTAAGTTAATATTAATCAGAAAACACTTTGGTCGTGCTAAACAGATGGCAAGAAAAGTGGAGCTTTGCAGTTGTCTCATTCAGACACCTTAACCTCCCTTTCAGAGGACTTAATCCAATTAGCTTTTCTCCCGAGTTTCAGTTGTTATGTAAAGATCCGTTTGCATTATGAAGAAATATGGCTTCATTGAAAAAAATCAGTCATGTTTTAATTTATCCTTAACAGGTTTTTTGTTCCCTAAAACAACGGGGTAAATAAAACTAAACCATCCGCGGCTCTAATTTTAGGGCAGGGGAGACACTTTGCTTCTCACCTTCCCCAGCACCGCCGTGCGCTTCCGTCGGGTCCAGCTCACGTCCCCCCATTCCGGGCAGGGACCCTCGGGGGCTGTCATCAGCCTAAACCCATTTTGGCCCTCTGAGGGCCCAAGGAGCCCCCATTCCTGCCCAGCGAGGTGGAACGGCTGGCAGGCGGCAGGCCGCCGGCGGGGAACTGGCACCGACAGTGTCCAGCCCCGACGGCCGGTCCCGGTCCCGACGCTGCCGGCCCCGGCGACAGTCGGGGCTCTTTCCCTGCCCGGCAGCGCCCGGGGAGCGGGGCACCCACCCGGGGAGAGGCATCCACCCTTCTCGGGTGGTTTGTGACATCTCTCGTCGCATCGTTTTGATGCCGCCGTTAGCTTGGTAAGGCGCCCGCCCGCAACCAGGGCGTAGTTTGCAAAGGCCGTAAGCCCCTCACCCCAAGCCGAGCCGGGGCCGAGAGCCGCCGGGAGTAAGACCGCAGATCCCATCGGGGCTCACCCCTTCCTGTGGGGCACAAAGGGGTCGCTCCGGGGGACCGTGTATGCCTTCGGGGCTTGCAGGAGCGCGCCTGCCGCCTCCTGCCCCGACATCTCCGTGCCCGCTGCCTGCCTGGTGCTGGGCACCGCTACCCCAGGACCCCCCCTCACCTTTCCTGGTAGAGCCCACCGGGGCCCTAGAGAGGGAGGGCAGCGGCGGAGCGGGCGCTCGGAACCGCCACCCGGGGAGCCCCGGCGGGCAGCTGGCCCCGGAGAGGGAGACTTGGCGGGCGACGGCGAGTATTAATTAATAACGGGTTTCCACAGCCGCAGCCCCCCCTAGTGACACTGGCATTGCGGGTGCGAGGCGCTGCCGGCGGGGGGGGCAGGACCGCGCCCGCAATGGGGCTTCCCGCACCGGGTGCCCCCCGCCGCCCCGCCGGAATCTCCCCACGCAGGACTCCCCCACGGGGCTCTCGGGGGCCGCGAGACAGGGAGCTGATTGCAGGACGGATACCCCGGGGGCTGCCTCGCTCCCTTTCCCTGCCTCAACACTCCGGGAAGCAGGAGACGAAGGGAATGGAGACGTTTTCTTGGAGTGCAACTTTTCTGCGTGACTCCATAAACTTCCCTGTCCGTTTCACTATCGGAGCCAGGCAAAAACTACGCTGGTTTCGAAGTGCTAGATGGATGAAATCCTTGGGACGTGGAGCTGAGGCTTGGGAGCTGATCCAAACCCCATTAAAATCAGCAGAGAGCCTTTCAGTACTGTCAAGGACGTTGGGATTAGGCCCTTAAAGCAGTTGGTGTGAATCATGAAAAACGGGTTCCAGTGCCCGAGCTGGACACTCAGAGGCAATGGCCAGATTTAGTCTGTTTTATCAATATACAGACATTAGGGCAGCGGCGGGTGACCTTTTCTATGAGCTTGCCATTTAGAAAGGATCTAGCATATAAGCTCTGATTGAAGGGAATTAATGGCTTTCATATCCTGGTTCAGTTCACGAAATTGCCAATATTGATAATAAATAGTTGAATGCTACTTAGGAATGCTGTTGTGGCATTACAGAACATAAGTAGAGTACTGAAGCCTGTGATCCTAAAGCTCAGGTTTTTCAGTTCAAATGGGTGGGTGATTCTGCTGCTGGAAACTTTGCTTTGCTTATTGCAACACAGTTCACTAATAGATAAAAATGAACTTGCTTTTGGCTTTTTGTCCTTGTTTTCCTGGAGTGCTTTTCATAGTCCAGCAAAAATGTGATTTATTTTTGTTCTAGCAAATAAAAAAATACTGTTCCAGGATTCGTGTTTATAAAGGATTTGTGTTTATAAAGGCTCTCACTTGCTGAGCAGCTAAGATGATCCAACAATCCTTCAAATCCTGAATTTGATGTGATACGGACATGTAAAAGAAATACCACTGGTCCTTCATACAATCCAACCTAACTGCTTGTCTTATGTCATTTCATATCTCATGAGATTTCACACATGAAAGAAATGGAACAAAAAAACCCAAACCAAAAACCCCAACAAGATATTTTCTTTCCTGCTGGCTGCTGAGTTCCTGCAGACAATATTAGTGCAGGAGGGCCCGATCCTTGGCAGCCCCCTCTGCCTTCAGCAGCAGCAGAACTGGGAGCTGAACGCTAGTCCCAGCACTGGATCAGCTCTTCGTTCCTGAGGGGATCTAAATAACCTCGTGAAATCCACAGGGATTTTTAGAGGTTTGTAAATTGGTCAAAATTACCCTGAACTAAGAAGTTTATCTTCTAGGTTTGACCCAGGGGAAAGAACGATTTTATGATTTATTTGTCTGCTAATCAATTCTAAAGTACTTAGGGAGGGGAAATTGCAGTACTTTTCACTGCTCTGCAACCTGCTATTTACTTGCAGTAAAGGTCTTTGGAAGGATGGAAGTAAAAACCTTAAACAAGCTTTGGCAGAAGAATAGCCAGACAACTGTAGGAATCTATTTCATTTGTTTAAGTGACTGTTTAGGGTTTACACTCCTCAAGATTTTATCTGGGTAAAGCCCTCGTTAAAGAAGGGACTCTGGATTCAGAGGAAACTTTTGCTGGTGAGACTCTAAAGAAACCTGTCTCTTCAGCTGGTCTATCGATCGCAGCTGCACCGTTACTGCAGCTCAGTCCTAGTGAGAAAGACGCCTCAAAGTTCTGAAAGCATTTTGTGCTAAAATACTTGTGGTGTTCTTGAAGCTGTCCCGCAGAGAGTCACCGGTACAGTATCCTGTTTCCATCAGGGCTGCTGGCTTGCTTGCTGTTAGAAAACAAGGCTGGTTTTCAGCCCCTGCTGCAGTGAGTGTGCAGGCAAGGCAGAAGGGTAGCATAGCCAAAAAATCTGCAGCATCTCCACATGTAAACACCTTTACATTTCTCTAGCTTAGTTTGCAAGTGGTTTGCAAGTTAGGACAGCCTAAGGAGGTGCATCCCTTGCGATACTATTTCTCTATGTAGGATTTCACCACGGCAACGTAAAGGTGAAGTTGTGTGACCACTGAAATCTGTGTTGTGAAGAAACACCAGTACTTCTTCAGATGAAGACATTTAAAGAGGTGGCCTTAAATACAGCTGGGGCTTGATGGTTCATAACAATGCCTTTAAAGCAGCAGCAGGCTGTCATGTAACTAATACAAATATAAGGTCAGTCCTTTGGGAATACTTGATGTGACATCCAAGTCCAAATAATTAGCTCACAATTCCGGCAGCACTGAGGTTTGTGAATTTCCTGAGTTCACTCACTCGTCTGTTTCCCCACATCTGGGCTGGGTTTTCTATTTGTCTTATTGTGTCTGAAAATGAATACCCCATGCGATCCATCCCTGCTGGAGCCCAGTGCCCTGGCGGCTGAGGGGATTTGATTGCTAACGTTCTAGTTAGGAAGATGGATAGCATAAAGGGTATTTGATGGCTGAGCGATCCTATAGATAACAAGTGTAGGAAAGAAGAGTACGTGGTGAAGATTAAGCTAGAATAGGCCTCTGTAGGTTTGTTTAATATGCCTGTGCTAAAAACATGCTTACCCATCCTTGGAATTGTTTATACATGTTGGAGAGTTTCTGTATTTAATACTGTGATACCATTTGCTGTCAGAGATGGGTCCTGATCCTGCGATGGCTCCACAAGTGAAACACCTGTTGAATTCTACGTGTGTGTCTTGGAGAAGGCAGGTGCCCGGGGTTAGCCCATAATGATCCCTCCCAACGTCTGGGGATGTGTAATAACTTAATTGCAGCTATTTTACATGCAGAACTAGCAGTCATGGCCTCTCTTCATTTACATTTATTTTCTCTCAGGAGGTTTGCAAGGGCAGTTTATTAGATATGAAATACTAGCCAGGGTTAGAAACAGTACTCAAAGTCAGTGGTGGAGTCATTCTGGCTTGCTGCAAGAGCTGCAGTTTTGCTCTCTGTATATAAAGAAGAGTTGGATTAAATACTTCTGGCCGTTCTTCCCTTCCGGATAACTTTGAAATCAGGAGAACTGGACAGGGTTAAAGAGAGCCTTGGCTCTCCCTGCAGCCTAAAGAAGAAAAAGCTAATTTGCAGCCTAAATTGCCTCAAGACTGAAACATGGGGCTCAGTGCTGTCTCATTTCCTTCACTTCAGCTGCAGTTAAGCACTTTGTTTTCTTTTATTGGTAAGTGAACTTAATTTCTCTGAGATGGAATTTGTTATAGGAACCAAGGAGCCGATTCACAGCTATGAATGATGGCTTCGCAATTAATTAGCAGCTTATCCTGAGCATTTTTGCGAGGGATCCAAATATTATAGTAATGGGAAGCAACACATTTCAGATAGATGGAGCATTCCCTGAATGAGTGATTCCCTGAAACTTACAGCCATGGGAACCAGAGGCATTAATTGCAGAGCAGCAGGCTGGGGATGTGTGTTGGGATTTCACTGGATTTTTAAGCTTGCTGTAGTCTGATGCTACCATCATTGTTCTGGCTAACTTTATTCTGGAGTTGTGGATGAATCCCATGGCATAGACTCAAGCACTTAGAAACACAAAACCCTCTTCTCTAGGGGTTTTAATTTGCTTGCTGAGATTGTATTTAGGAAAAAGGAGGTTTGCCTGGAAGTAAGGACTGCAAGTTGTGAGGGTTAGAAATTGTTCTAACTACTATTGTCACTAGAACTGCTTGTGGTTGCTCACCTTCCCTTCCTTTTTTCTAAGCTTTCCCTCCTGACAATAACACCATCAGACTCTCCTGATTTCTTCAGTGCAGCCATTTTTCCTGTTTCTGCTATTTGGGGCAAGAATTACAGACCCATTAAGTTGGGGAGAACCCATTACATGAGAAGATTTCTTGCATGCAAATGGAGTTTTCAGACAAGACCCCTAAGTCAACACACAGACTTGAGTTTCTGGTCTTGTACAGGTCTGTAAATTCAGATCTAGTTTGTGCTCAGCTTGTAAGGCTATAAAACATCAGAAATGCACTTGCAAGGGGAATTTGGAAGTAGTGAAAAAACAAGTGTAGGGATAAATACAGATGCCACAAAGTGCAGTAATGGAAGGGTTAACATACCTTTTTTTTTTTTTCCCCTTTCCCCTAGAATCCTATTGACTACTTAACTATTCCTGAAGTGCTAAAGCTACCTCAACTGCAGCTGAGGGGGGGCAGTATGGATGGGGAGCGAGATTCCTAAGTGGAATCTCAGGAGTGGTCATCTGATGCTGGGAGAAACCACCTGTGTCCCGGAGCTGGGTCCCCTATTGTGTCAGCAATGCATACCTAATTCCAAAGGCCCGACAGAATATCCTTTCTACAACCCATGAGGCTTCCCAGCATCTTGTAACAAAGGTACAAGCTGCTGCAAAAGACCAAGAGCACCTGTGTGTGCAAGGACAAGCAGAAAAGGCTGCATGTGTGATAATACTCTTGCAGAAACAGGCCATTTGTTGATTAAAATTCAGGGATGGCCATAGGAATTAGACCAAATTCTATCCTTTAAGGGGATGGTGGTGGGGGAGAATTCCTCAGCCACCTGATTTGGGGGGCCCCCACCTCATGTGACTTTCAGCTTAACCATGAGCACGTGGCAGGATGTCCTAATGAAGCAAAGGAGTATTTAATGCTGTTGGCTTCTGCAACATAGCTTGCAGGTACCCTGCTTCTGTCTGTCACCGTCTCTGATGCCCAGAGGAATGTAAAATCCTTCCTGTCCCTTTACTGCCTGCAAAACTTAAGCAACATGAGGAAACAACAGTTCCTGGCTTAAGGTGTCAGTGACCTGATACACAGTGGAAAAAAGTGTAGTGAAAGAGAATGTGGAAGTGGAGTCCTGTTCCACAAGTGCTACATGTCAGGGTATCACAGTATCATGCCATTCTGTGATGGGAGATGCCTGCTGCTGTGACGGGTGTTCTGCGGATGTGTGGGCTCACGTGGTGGGTGGAGGAAATGGACTTCTCTGCAGAGCCTCACCCACCCTCAGCACAGCCATTCAGCTCCAGGTCTCCATATGTCAGGCCTGGCTGAGCAGCGGGTCAGAGATTTGCTGGTTAACATGCTCGGCATGCCAGGGTCAGCAGGAGAGGAGCCATGCCCAGCGCTGCGTGTGAGACAGAGATCCTGTCAGGGACAGATGCAGCACAAGAGCCAGACCAGGAATCCTCATGCTGAGCACAACAGGTCCACAGCACATGCCTTTTGTCCATAAAACACTTTCTTCTGGGCCTCTCAGAGTCAAGGTAGAATGAGTTATATTTTGCTTATCAAGGAAAATTTGGCCTTATGAAAGACTGTGTGCAAATGGCATATTTGCTAAGTGGCATCTTGTGTTTGCATGCCAGCCTGTGGCCCAGCTTTTCCTCCTGGGTGCTTGCTGTGTGACACCAAACGCACTAACTCAGAGGAGAACTGCTTACAAGACCATGGCCGTCCACAGCAGAACAAGGTAGCTGCTGGGTGAGATTTACTCCATGCCTTACGCAGGCTGAGAGCAGGGACACCCAGCAGGGTGCTCTGCTCCTCTGTGAAGTCCACCTTCCTTCCGTCTTCCCAAGTGGTGGCAATAACACATCCCACTAGTCACATTCACTGGCTAAACCCAGGTTTCCCAACTTTGGAGCTCACATTCCTGTCCTAAACTCAGTCACAAGGACAATACTGGTGAGGGGGCCCTTCTAATGCAAACATTTTTCTTTAAATGAGCCGTGGTAGGGGCAGCAAATGGCCTCCATTGTAATGAGGTGGGAAGAACTGGGGAGGACTGCGTTTACAGAGCAGTTTAATCACATGGATGGAGCAGTGTGTTCACCTCTCCTCCTTGCTGGGTCATTTCCACTTTGAGCTCTGCAAACAGACTGTCTATTGAGCAGTCAGCATTCAGTGCTGAATATTCAATACTAGACTCTTGTTTTGGTGAGTCTTAGGCAAAAAAAAAAGGAGGAGGAAAGAAGACTTCTTTTTCTCATGTTCCCTCCCTGAGTTTGCTTTGCATATTGCTCAGAGGAGACTGGAGGCTTCTCAGAAAAGCCAGGCGCCTAGTTTCATAGCACTTTGAAGGGGAGGGAAAGACAGTGTGGAAGGGACCATATTAATAGAAAGTTTCTGTAAGTCCAGGCACATCGGGACCGAGTGAAGACTTTCTGACAAGCACATTGAGGCTGTAAAGCAAATAGCATGAAATACATGCTCTGTATACGCTGAGTAGTTCTGAGAGGTACCAATCTTTGTGGGAGTATGTTATGATGGTTTATTGATGTCCTCTCTGCTAGCTTTGCTATGCAGATATTCTCTGGTTGCATTCTGAGAGCTGAAAGAAACAATGTCCTTTGTTTCTATCTGGTATGCCATGTTTGCTCACAGAATGGTTGTGAATAATGTAATGGCTGCATCCTTTGGTGGTAGAGAAGAACAGCTAGATTTGGAATAGAGATTCATAAAGTGAGGAAAAGTGCCACCATTTGAGTAAATGTAGTGTCTTTTTCCTTGGATTCACACTCTCACAGTCAAGTGATTTTCTTACTGCTATGATTGTGTCCTGACACCTGAGTTTTCTTTGCATATGTGTATCTGCCTGCCATCTCTTGTTTTTTCAGTCTGCCTGACTGGATGTTGTTTCTTGGTCCCATTCCTTCAGGAGCTGACCTCTTTTCTCCTCTTTTCTCTTTCCTCCTGATTTAAAAAAACCCTTCTCTCTGTAGTTACTTTATTTTCTCCTACCCTTTATTTCTGACCATGCCCTTTTCTTTGTCATTCCTTCTTTTGTTCCCTTTCTTTTTCCTTTTCACCTCCTTCTCCCTCTTCTCTTGCCTCCCTGAGCCCCACAATCAGTGTTTGGTGTATCTCCCACTCATCTCTCCCATCTTTTCATTTTGACATCTTTGTGGGCCTGTTTTACTCATACGCAACTGTTTCTGTGCCAAATTTGCCTGTCTGATGGATTCATTGGCTCCTGAGGCTGAGAGAAGTCCTTCATGGGTACTTGATCCAAATCCTGTTTCTTGTTGAGTCACAGCCTTCCTGTTCAGCTAAATGACTCCAGCCTTGTGCACTTGTGAGGAGGAGCTGAATTAAGGATGTGAGGGCTCCATATCTTCTCATGCACACTGGTTAGCTGAGGGACTGTAGTAGTAGCAGGGAATGTTTAACCCAAAAGCTTGTGAGCAGAGGCTGCTGTAGGGTACAAGAGATGTTGCAATAGGTACCCAGAAATGAAGGCCTAATGAGCTCTTTCGCATGTCTCATATTAATTCTGTATCATAAGAAACTAATGAAATCTGGGACAAAAACACATCAAGAGACTACGACCTTTATTCTGGGAGAGGATACAACTGGCAGTAATCAAGTGACATGTTTGCATTTCCTTGGAAGGAAACATTGCAGCTAAATTGGAGACAATGATAGCATTTACACTGGTTCATGCAGCAGACCCTGAAGGCCTGAGGATCTGTAATACATCATGGTGTGAAAGCATGAGGGTACACTTTGCTATATGCAGAGTTGGTGCTTGGAAAGCACATGATGTGTGTGATTATGTTACTGGTGAACAAATTGGCTGCATGTGGCATAGCCATGTTAGTTAAGTACCTTGGGAGAGCTGAATTGGTTGGATACTGATGTCACTGGCTTAAATGGTCCTGGGTGAAAGAGAGGAAATGTCACTGCAGAACCAGGTGAGGTTCTCTTTGTTGTTAAATGAGGAATGGCCTCGATGAAGCAAAACCCAAGTGGCTCTTTACTGGTCTGGTGAAATTTCCTTTTCAAAATAAGATGGTAGAGAGCACCTGTGTGACTGCAGGAGGGAAAGGGCTACACCCAGTTAACATGCATGCTGAGTTGGAAATGTGATAGCAATATCATATATGATTCCAAAGAAGGGAAGAGATTGGACTTCATAAGTCGTCTCTGATCCAGGTTACAGGCTGCCCTAAATGCCAGAATCAATATGCATGAGGAATCTTGTGTTCTAGGGTACCTGAGGGTGCTTGATCTACATTTGGGATGCAGCTTCTTAATAAGGAATATTATTGACAGGGTACTGTCAATAGTTTTCAACAGAACTATCTCATTTTGATCGACTTCTGCATAGTATGAAGAGTAACAAGAATGTAACATCTCCTAAATTCCAGTTTTCCTACCCAAGTATTTTAGAGGAGTTAAAAGATGATGAACTATGGTGCTTTTTGTTACATCGGTTTAAATGCAGCACGACTATTTTTAATATGCATTTTCAAATGGGTTATCAGAAAATCAGTAATAGCAGCAAAGACCTGGCTGAACACAACAGAAGAGCTCTTACAGGTTCAAGAGAGCAATTCTCTGCATTCTTATATCAGGGTGAATTTTACAATGCTTCACCAGAATCATGAGTCAAAGAAAAAGAACAAAAACATTCCTGCCAGCATCTAGTAAGTGCCCTGGACCAATGTCCATTAACTATGAAATAGCTCCAAGAGAACTGTATGCCAAGAAGCGAGAACAAAAGAAAGGACAACAACAAGAGTGCCTGACATTTCCCCCTGTTGGAAATGAAATAAAAAGTTAGATTAGCAAACAAAGCACCAAGGTGTCTGGCAGCTTGTCAGGATAGCGGCTCTACCATCTGCACCAAGGCCATGTGTCACTGTCATCCCTGAGGAGCAGGTCTCTTGAAAGAACAGAAGATGGCTATGCAGGACCAAGGAGGACACTGGCATGATTTCCTGTGGAGCTTGAAGATGTTCCTGACAGCTCACACACACTGACTTGCCAGCCAATGTACTGAATGAGACCATGAGGAGCAAAATGAGGCTCTGTGTGGCAGGTCTTTCGTGATGGCCAAAGAGGAGCTGTTTTGTGAACTCAGAGTGTCTATGCGATGGAGTGATCAGAGGGAACAGCAGTTGGACAACGCTTCTGATATGGTCTCGCAGACCTTTTATTTGACAATGGAGAGGAGGGAGATAACATAACCTATGAAAACCTAAGTCGTAGAAAATCCTCACGTGTGTGATTCGCTGTCCCTAATAGCTTGTTCTGCTTGATTTTAGTTGATTTGGGTAAGTTTAACACCCTCCATAGAAGCCAGTGACTGCCAAGCCCTGTCATGTTACAGGCACACAGCTGTTCATGACACTCTGCAGAGGCCAAGCTAGAAGACCTTGTCTGGGTCTTGGTTTTACAGTAGACTGAGGTTTTGGAAGTAAGGTGATTTTTTTGTTCACTTTCTGTCAGGCAGTGTGGTTCTTTAAAAGCTTTGAATGCTCTGCTGTAACCAGCCCTTGAAGCACTCCAACAGCATTGCGCTTCTGAGATGGGAGATGCGCCTGCAATCAGGAATGCTGCACTGCAGGGTGCAAGAGAGAGTCAGAATATGAATCCTGCTTCTAGTCAGAGCAGATGTAAAATGCAGCAGGTACTAGAACAGGCTTTTAATAGTGTGAGGGTCAGATTTCAGGTTTATCTCCTTATCGTTACCCCTGACAGACAAGGATAGTCTCTTTTGCCTTTAAGGGACTGTTTTAAACTAGCAATTTGTCCTCTGAGTTACTGTGGCAAATTGACCCAAGACACTGAAGTGTTATGAAGTGTACTTTTCACTTGCACCGAAGAAAATATTAGAGGTACTGGATATTTTTTTTGCTTTGCTTGCATTCATATGCCAGTTAGAAATCAGGTTTGCAGCACAATAAGGGATAGTCAAAGAAGACAGGCTGGTCAGACGTTACCAATTTAACAGCTGTAGCAGCTAGAAGTTCTCTGTCCATGCCAATTGTGCAACACAGCATGAATAGAGGGGGTTTTGGGTGGTAGCATGTCTCGGACTATGTTCAGCAAGATAAGCTTTGCAGGGAAAAGCCTCGATGGATCATGTAGACCTCGGCATTTCTTTTGAGGCAGGCAGCAGAAGAAGCTGCCAGGACACTGATGGTTATCCTAGAAAAGATATAGAAAATCATCCCATCAACTACTGAAAAGAAAATGATAAAAATGATATCTGGTCAGTACCATGGGCTAGCAAACCGGTAACAGAAGGTTCCATTACCTTCAGTCATCCTCCTGAGCTTTTGACGTACTGCTTTCACCTGATAAATCTGCCGTTGGCAACCACTTTCTCGTGGCCTAACAGATCAGATGAGCAGCTAGGCAGTATTGCTGGCCAGCTTGGTACTGAGAAACTTGGCAAAGAGATGCTGCAGTAAGAGATGAGCAACTCTTCCCTCGGAGAACAATGAACAAATAACTCGGAGGGGTGCTACGACTCTGTATGCACGACAAGAGTCCCTCCTCTACCACAGGAACAAAAATTAAGTCTGTCATCACTTCTGAGTTGATTTTTCCACAGGTCCTGTAGTAAATCCACTAAAATTTGGTGGTCCGTTTGTGTTTGTGTTATCCACATTTTGTATACTTCAGCTCACAGTTATTACTTTAGTCTACATCTGCCTTGAGAAACTGGGAAAAAAAATTACAAGACCAACCATGAGCAAAAATGAGGAGCTGGACTGTTGGAGCTGCACCATCGGAGTTGGTACATGGCTTAGGTAGTGATTTGGGTTCTGGCAAATCTTTTACTCATTCCAGTGATAACTCTATTTCAGTGACAAGCAAACTTCTGTGGAGGAAATGCTGGTCCATGTGCAGTCACTAAATAATTGTCATGCTTGCTGATAAACTGCTTTAACATTTGGAATATGGGAGACAATCTAGAGCTAAAGACGTGAGAAGGATTTTCCTGCAACTACTAAGGCTGTGATACAACCACATCTAAATCAGAGGATATGGCATAACCAGAGAAAACCAGTGCTGCTAGCACCACTGTTGGGTAATAAGGTGATGCAAAATGCAGTTCAGATTAGGTGACTATAGTATTCTATTCTTCCTGTAAAATCTCTTAATCTCACAGAATCATAGAATGGTTTGGGTTGGAAGGCACCTTAAAGCTCATCCAGTTCCATCTCCCTGACATGGGCAGGGACACCTTCCACTAGACCAGGTTGCTCAAACTCCCATCCAGCCTGGCCTTGTGGCTGCCCCATCCCTGCCGGTGTTCAGTTTCTCTGGGCAAGCTGTGCCAGTGTCTCACCACTCTCATAGTGAAGACTTTTTTCCCAATATCTAATATAAATCTCCCCTCGGTCAGTTTAAAGTCATAGAATCATAGAATCATAGAATAGTTAGGATTGGAAAGGACTTAAAGCTCATCGAGTTCCAACCCCCGTGCCATGGGCAGGGACACCTCCCACTAAACCATGCCATCCAAGGCTATGTCCAACCCCACCTTGAACGCCGCCAGGGATGAAGCATCCACAACCTCCCTGGGCAACCCATTGCAGGGCCTCACCACCCTCACAGTAATCTACATGCCTTTGTAAAAAAGTCCCTCTCCAGATTTTTTGTAGGCTTCCTTTAGGTACTGGAAGGCTGTTCCAAGGTCCCCCTGGAGTTTTCTCCAGGCTGAACAGCCCCACCTCTCTCAGCCCGTCTTTGTAGGAGAGGTGCTCAAGCCCTCTGAGAATCTACATGGCCCTCCTCTGGACTCATTCAAGCAGATCCATGTCTTTCACACCTGTCGGGGTGTCTTTCTTATGTCTTCCTTCAGGACACACACATGCTCACAGAGCTGCAGCTCTGGGAATGCTCACTTCCCAGCTGCATGGCACAGCCACTCCAGCTGCTTTTGCCATCCTGCTTGGGTGCCGAGCAGGCCACAGTGCTCTCAAAGGCCAGAAGAGGCTGTGATTACAGGTTTTGCTAATACTGAAGCA
Source organism: Amazona ochrocephala (assembly GCA_039720435.1). Lineage (NCBI taxonomy): Eukaryota > Metazoa > Chordata > Aves > Psittaciformes > Psittacidae > Amazona > Amazona ochrocephala. The sequence goes on from CM077880.1 coordinate 77,149,627, forward strand.
ACTCTTAACACTCCTGGCAGAACAGCAGCTACAGAAGCCACCACCGGCTGCGATAGGCTCAGCTCCTCTTCCCCTCCACAGAGCAGAGCCCGGGTGGCTCTGACACTGCTCTTGCTATGCGCATGTAAGCAATGAATGCTTTATTTTCTGGACTGCAACCATGCTAAGCCAATAATCATTGTACAAACAAGAGGGAGTAATTATCTCATTAGAGGTACTGGCAGTATGCAGGCGCCTCTATGGTATTCTTCCACCTCAGCTGAGGCTCTGTGGGGAGAAGCCTTTCAGAGGTGTCTTCCCACAGCAAACCCTTCATTCTGATGGATGCAATGTGTCAAAATAATTGGTTAAAGATTTGTATTTACTTTTTTTAAGTTCATGCTTCCCTTTTCAGGTAGTTCAGGAAAGCTCCTTTCCCTGAGCAGCTCTCATGTGTTTGACTCTATCTCAGGGAGTCCCAGGCCTGCCTTCCCAACTTGGTGTTTGAAGCGTCATGCAAACGACACAATGGTGGTTAGCGTGAAGAGAAGAACCTTGGTGGGGGTGAAGGAGACCCATGAAGGCCTCAGCTCTGCCAACTTTTCTTTTTTAGAAAGGCTCAGTTTAATCTTCTGTTGCTAAAAGTGCGGTGGGCACATTCATGGAAGGAGAATACTCTCATGCTCGAGGTTCAGTGGATGTGTCAGTCTTAGCAAGATTAGGATCGAAAAGGGAAGAGGCAAAATGAGAGCGAGAACTATTTCTGTAGTTCTTTTTAATCCATCTTTCAGCAGTTCATTTGGAGCAATTTATATTTTTTTGTTTGTGTCATAATAAGTTGTTTGGTCAGAAAATTGACACTGGAAAAATTATTGTAACTTGAGCAACTATCTCTTTTCCCTCATGTTGCAATCCTGAAGAAGATACACGTGTTTGCAGTCAGTGGTATACAACACAGTGAAAATTGTAATGCTGAGGGATACTGTTGTGTGCTTTATTATAATTCGTTTTCGATCTTTGCAAAATTTAATAGGTGATGTATTATTTAAAGGGGCATCTTCCAAATCCCATTAACTGCACTTTACTTGCATTCTTTCCTGATAAGGTTGTGATGGTTTCCTTACTGTGTCACAGTAACTAGATGTAAAATACAGAGTAACCACATTTTACTGCTAGATATTAATTAATCCATTTATTTTGCTTGGATGTCTTTTGGATAGTGCTAGAGCAACTCAGGGTACAGTATGCTGGGGCTCAGAGTGGGAGAGAGTCCTAGGGAGCAGAGGGAGGAAATGCTTGAGAGATTGAAAAGTCAGTGAGTAAAAATACATCTTTTCTGAGACAGAGTATGTTTTCTTTTGCTCTCAAAAGCACTTCCCACCAGAAATACAGTTTTTCTACATGTTGTGTCATTGATTCATCATTGTTATCAGGTCTGATATGCACTTCTGCTTAACCACCACCTAAACTCTTCATTACTCCATGGCTGTTCCTGGTGTGAAATCCTGTTTATGAGAAGTTTGTAAAGTCCAAGCACCATGATTCAGGCTTTAATCACACAGGCCGTTCCATACTACATGTCTCAAATCTTGTCTAGAACAGTGCTGTGTAGTGTGATTGGCATCAGCCTTGGGAGCAAGTGATGAGAACCTGGAGACACAAGGGGTTAGCCATGGGTCTCTTCCTCCGGCTCTGCAGCCAGAATTCCTGAGAGAGGCCCCACAGCAGATGAGGTGTACATCTGTGTGTCATGAGGATGAGGGCATTCAACTTGTACAGGGCTCTACACAGTGTGTTTGTTACACTGGGACAGGATCTAATGGCGCTAACTATAGAAGAACTTCTAAAAGACAGAATAAGTTTTGATTCTCTATTTTGTTCACTTCTTTCTCTTTTACTGTTCATTTTTGTTCTATTTTAGGCAAGTTCTGTCATGTCTCGGATCTGTAGGCTTCTGAAGGACGTATTTCAAATTTCAGCAAAGCTGTGGTTATATTTTCTTCTAATACTTGAAGGCATTCTTAATATTGGGAGTTAAAAACTTTGTAAAAACTTTTTTGTTATACAAACAGTTAAAAATATCAACTTATTGAATGAAAGTATGTATTAGAACACTTACATCACTTGATTTATAAGGTAATACAGCGTCTAAATAGCTAGTTGGTTTTGTCGCATTTTGTTATCCACCAAATTATTTGACAAATTCACCATAAACTCCCTGACATTTTTGCTCAAAAGAGTTACTTTTCTTCATTCTTTGCTGCCAGACAGGTCGTGTATCTTTTCAGGCTTGAAGAATTTCTATCAGCTATTTAAATGCAAGGCCACAAAGACAAAGCCAGACTCGGTCCACAGTGAGCTGAACCAGGGTGATTCAGGACCAAAGGAGTTGCAGTACATAATTCAACAGTAACGGTGCCTTACTCCAGAGACTTTATATCTTGCAGTGTAAACTGGCTGCTTTACCCATGAAAAAGGGGCATATGTGCAGCTAACAGAGACAGGATGTGAACAAGGATGGTGAAAATTGTCGCTGAGTGATACTTAAAAAGTTTTTCCCTACTATTTAGGCAGGGAACGTGACTAAAGATGGCTGCTGCCAGTTCCCTGCTGCCGAGGGAAGAGGATGCTTCCCAGCTTCCCAGCTTTCAGTGCTGGGAGGAAAAGAAAGGGCAGAGCTGGGCATCGGTCTCTCCTTGGCGCTAATGGCAGCCGCCTTTGCTTTTACTCCTTGCAGCTGGGCTCAGAGCCAAGGGAATTATATACAGCCATGGCTGTGCACTGAAATGAGGAGAAGGAGGCAAGGTAATGTTTCTCAAGGCTTATTGCACCTCTGATGTTGCTCTCGGCAGCAAGTTTCTCTTCACCTTGTAGTGATGATCCAAGCTCCTGTCCCTCAGCTCACAGTATTGAAGTGGGAAAGGAGAAATGGTATTATCTCAGTTTAAGGGTAGTAAAAGAAATCTGGCATGAAGCAGCAGTACCATTGTGTTGGCCTTTGGACAAGGAGGTGATACATCCCCCCCCCAATGCAGCTGAGCGGCTTGAGAAGGGAAAGCCTTAAAGTTAGAGCTGCTGCAGGCTTGGGGGTTGGTGACGGAGCAGGAACTGATTTGACAGCATAGTCCTAGCTGTCAAGATTTATGTCGTAGTTTTAGCAACGTTAAAGTGATTTTTCTACAAGGCTGTGTTGAATTTGATGGGAAAAGAAATATCCTGAGAAAATCTATTGACAACAAGAGTTATTTTTTGCTGATTTTCAGAGAAGTACCTCAAAGGAGCAGGCTGTAGGGAAGAGGCAGCACGGTTGGAGGCTTCTTATGGTGAATGAGGAAGATGCACATAGGGACGTGCTTGTATCGATGAAGGCAAGACTGCAAGCATATTCCTGCTGCGAATATGTGGGCAAACGAGCAGAGGGAAAGGAATAGCCTTGAGCTGCCTCAAACCTCTCTTGCTCTGCCTGAAAACAAGAAGCACATAAAGCGGCAGTACCTGGAGTCTCGTGGCAGGGCCTGGAAATCAACACTGAAGGGCTCTCAGCAGACCCTTTCTGAAGTCCTATGCAGATGCCATTGCCCTTTTGTTTGTGTGGCAGTGAAGAGTGTGTGTACGAAGGAATATACACAAGTTTGTGTGGGTTAAGAAGCATTTTTTCCTGCAGGATATTTTTCACCATGACTATTCATGTATTAATTTATTGGCATCTAGTGCTGAAGTGAAGTCATACCAACTTTTGCCTTCTATAAACAAGATGGGCAGCTTTCCCAAGACACTGGGTTTCTGCTTGCTCTTCAAGCCTGCTGCTGTGATGGTCTTTGGCTGTCAGACTGCTGCCTGTGCTGTGCAGGTAGCCTGATGTTTTTGGGGGGTGGCTTATGGAAAGGAATTTGAAGCCATTTCTGTGCCTTTGAAGGTTTTTCTGGCTCTGGCAATTTGCTGACAGTGAGGCCTGTTTCCTTTTATTTCTTGTGCATCTTTTCACTCAGTGGGATGGTTTCCTGTCGTAACTTGTGGGGTTACCTTGCAGCCTCCCCACCTAGCCATTCTTTATCTTGCTTTGACTACAGTGAGCTCTGTGAGCGTAAGTTCATCTCTGCCTGAGTGCATGCCCTTGAAAAATAATCTTATGAGGGAAGTCAGTCTATTGTAGAAATATCCAGGGACTTCAGGCAAACTCAAGGACATGTATTTCATACTCTGTCCGAGGAAATGTACAGGAAGGTGCAACTTTTGCCCTGAAGACCTGTAACAGTAAATTCTACTGGGCTGCTGCATCTTATAAAGTCATCAGGGGACGTATGTTATAGCTTCCAGAAAGAACATCAGAATCAAATCCATGTAATGATGTACCTCATGTTGCTGATGTGAATACATTGGAACAAAGAAAGAACAGGAGTAGCTGAGTACATGCTGCAGAGTGACAAAAGTTCAAGCAGCTCAGTAGCTGCTGACTTGCCACACTGGACTTGTAGCAGTGTGGAAAAGATCTCAGTAGGGCCACTGGAGTGAATGGGGTCGTAGGACTGGACTTCAGAGAACACAGTTTAAGCCCTACTGCAACAAAAATTCATATGAATGACTGATTTTACACACATTAAAAGTTCTTTCAAAAGAAGAAGTAGAAATACTTCAGCACATAAGCCTTTGACAGACTAAGAAAGTAATGTGATTTATGTGTTTCAGTTCCCCACATGAGATTATTTTTCTTTTTAATATATCATGTGATGGGGATGGGAGAGAATATCCTGAGGAGCTCTGCTACATGCATGGAAGTGTTTCAGCCTCTGTCCTTTCAAAACAAACAAAAAATGAAACTAAAAAACAACAGCTAAGTTTGAAAGCAAGAAAGGATTTTCTTGCCAAATTACCTCAGATGGAGCATGTTTGAGCAGAAATGCTACAGAACACCATCTGTTGAAAACCGATGCTTTGTTTAGTTTTATGCAAAGACAAACACAAAAAAGAGCATCTTTGTTCTTTTACAGAGAGTTGGATTGAACGATGTCTCAATGAAAGTGAAAACAAACGTTATTCCAGTCACACCTCTCTGGGGAATGTTTCTAACGATGAAAGTAAGTAACTTCTCATTCATTTAAACTGAGTGTGAACATGTCCAAATGCTTATTTCCTGCTATATAAGTTGCTGCATCTTGGAGATATTTTTAATACTAAGCAGTTTAAAGCATCAACTCACTTGACACATCCAATCATTTCAGTAATTAATTTTTTTTTTCCTGGAATATTTGCTCTTTTGCATTATTGAACATGAAATACCATTATCTGTTAGTTAAAGCAACCAGAATAATTTGTGTGTCACTGAGTAAAAGTTGGATGGCCTCTAAAATATGCTGTTAGTATTAGCTTATGAGTAAAACCATCTGTTTTGCTTTTTACTGGTGAGCACGGTGTGGTTGAAATACAGGAAAAATTGTGCTGCTTTTCAATACTATTGTACAGAATCATACGTATAAACCCCTTCTCTTAAGAATTAAATATTAATTGGATTAAAAGAGTTAACATTAAATCATTATATTACTTCTGTTTTAGTCACTGAGAAGAAACATTTATAAATCTAGTTGATTTTAAAATAGTTACTTTTATCTCTTCTACTTATAGCAATTTCAGATCTTGGTTTTTAATAGCAGGCAATTATAGAAAGACCCCAAAATGCCATAAAATGACCTAATTGTTTCTGTTTTAAATTTCAAGACAATTTTTTATTTAAAATTTTTTTTCCCTGTTCATAAAATTTCTATTCTAATTAATTTGCCCAAAACAAAATACTCTTCGTGTTAATTTTCCTCTCTGCAGTTAGTATGTCAGTTCAAGTTACAAGATATTAAAGCTTAGAAAATGTACTTTCAGGAACTTCTTCATTACTGAGTGCCCCTTTTTCATTTTAAGAGAACTACTTCATTTTGATGTCACAACAAAACTCACATGCCTTGCAGCACAGTACTTTAGTGGATCATGGAATTTGCTATACCAGGACCCTACTCTTGTTTGCCCTGACATCTCTTCTGAGGTAATCTCTCTTTAGAAGGAGAAAGGAGGTGTTAGAAATGTGGGGTTTATTCATGACTCCCAGGCTAAGAACGGTGAACAAGAATTCTTACAGACAGACAATAAAACTTGGACAGGTTTGAGATTTGCTTTTTAAAAATTAAGGAATTAAAAATTAGTTTCTCTTTACAACTAAAATTCCAGTGGAAAAACAAACAAGAATATTCTCACGTTAACTTGCATTTTACAAGAACCTGTGAGCCTTCTGAAGTACATTTCACTCCGATGTCACTGAGAAAGGGATGGAAAGAATCTGTGATGAATGTGACTTCAGACTCTTAATAGGGTCGGAATTCAGGATTCAACCCTATGGACTTTGGTGAGCTTTTCCTTAGACTTACAGTTCAAGGCACTGTTGTCAAGGTAATTATTTAGTACAACTGAAGTTGAGGTAAAGCTCTGCTTTCCATTGTGGAGATAACAGAAGAGACCTGTACTTTCCAGTGCTGCCTGCATGTGTCTCAAAACCACTAGGGAGCTAACATGTTTATATGGATAAAAAAATTACAGTGTCATAATTATGCTTTCTTTTATGTTCTGTTCTAGATCTGTTACCCTAAATAGGTTGTAACAAACTTAGCTACAACTAAGAGTAATTATATATGCTTTCAGTTTACATGTGAGCACGAGGAAAATTCCACATACCTAGGGACAGTAGGAAGGGGACCTTGCATTAGCAAGAGCAGGTGTTTCAGACAATGGAGGGGTTTTTGGCTGGTGGTTGTTTTTTTCTTTGAAAAGGATGTTTTTCATTCCATTTTCAGGTACTGGAATTAAGGGGCAAGTGATAATAATGGAATTGGCACATTTAGACCTGATAAAACGAATATATAAATTAATTTATCCCACAATTTGTGCACAGAAGGCATTGTCACAGTATATAATGGAAACCCAAATGAGAGTTGATTTCATCTAGCTTCCTTCTTAATAGCAAGTTCTTCCAGACGCTTCCTTTGGACTGATACCAGCATTTCTGCAGTACAGATAAGAGAATTAATTCACCTGAAAAGTCATCCTTGTTTCAGGGGATGAGGTAGGGGATGGAGAATGGGAAGAGGAAAGAGTATGCAATAAAAATAACCCACTTGCCCAGCAGCAAGAAGACCAATAATCTGTGAAATCCAGAATAAACTAGAAGTTTCACCTTAGAAATCGTTGTACTATGTACTCCTTTCCAGCCCTTGAATCCTAACATTTCTCTGACAGTGCCCACATACCAACCAAGAAATTTCCAAACCATCTTGTCACTTTTTGTCTAGCCTCTGCCCCTATTTGAATTCTCCAGAACGGTGGTCACATTGCTGTTGTCAATGGAACTCCAGTTTTCATCTGCAGCCAAAAGAAGGCATCATCCATCTTCCTCTTGGCTACTTTTTTTTTTACCTCTAAATATATAAAGTAGGTGTTGGCTGGACTCTACCAGAGAAAATGTGGGTCTGGTGTTGGGTTTCTTTTTTTTGGCCTTGCATCCTGTGACGACTATGAGAATTTGCACTGTGAACTGATCATGTTCGTACTCAGTATCACGCTTTTAGAGTTCATGGGGGTTTAGGACAAGAGTAACAGTTTCACTGCTCTCCTTTTCTACAGCTGAAGTATGCTACCGAACCATATTTCAGGCCACAGGGATCCTTTGCAATCTTCTATTCCCACCCAGGCCTCTTGAACATACATTGCATTGTGAAAAGAAGCAATGACTCATAACTGCGGATTCCCATGGTCCTGCTGCTTCTTGGAGAGCTTCTTATTCTCTTGGAATCTTTTATGACTTTTCCAAAAGCTCAGCTTTTGCACTATTAAAAATCTACATAAATTTGATTTCATTTTCCAGTTTTTTAAATGTTTTTCCTTCCACCATTTCCACACTCAACCTGTCAGCCGAAAGATTCAGAGGAAAAAGGAATGATACAACCTTATATCGAATAACTGAAAAACCCCTTGCAGTATTTTCTGTGTACTGTACATTCAGTCAGATTCTCCAGACTGAAATAGCGGTCTGGAAGAATACAATTTGATGATCATGAAAGTTTCAACTTCAGTTCCATGGGGAAGGAGCCATGACATTACATGACGAAGTGGGAAGGTTGCTTGTCCAAATTTTCTTGCATGTTTAGAAATGTGAATGTGTGCACAGTCTAAATGAGATAAAAGGTTTAGACTACCTTTTGTCTTCAGAAGCAGTGTTCAAAATCCTTGTTCAAGCTGGCTGAAAGGGACTTATCTGAGAGTTTTAAGGGTTTTTTTTTGTTGGAACTAAATCTCTTACTCTTCCAGTGAAAAAATGTTTAAAACAACAGCTGCTCAATTGGAACCATGCTCCCATGCTCCGGACACGGATTTTAAACAGCCCATTATTTTAAAGCATAGAATACATGCTAACGAGCCTGACTTTTATTTATGGCTGCATGTAATAAGAGACAAAGTATCTTCTAACTATTACTTAATTTTAGCTAAGGGCAGATCACTCTTTGAGAAGAGTCAGAACCTGGACTGCAGGGGTTACAGAGGAAGAGGCTATTCCTCTGAAAGTCATGGAGATACCTAAACCAAGGGAAGGATTTTATCCATATAAACATGTTAGCTCCTTACTGGTTTTGAGACACATGCAGGCAGCACTGGAAAGTACAGGCCTCTTCTGTTACCTCCACAATGGAAAGCAGAGCTTTACCTCAACTTCAGTTGCGACAAACAACTAGCACCACCCTTTTACAAAAGGGCGTGCTAATGCAAGGTCTTCGGTTTGGGTTGTTCCACTCACTGTGTTTAAGGTAGCATGCTTACGGATGTACTGAGTATCGCTCCTATTGTCTCCACATCTCGATCCAAGATGCAAGAAATCCCTTGACCTGTACCTAAAATAAAACAGCAGAAGTTAAAAGATACTACTGAGAGTTCAGGGAAAGCCACAAGCACATGCAGAAGGTACAAATTCAACTCTACTGTGGTGGCTTTGAAACAGAATTTTGAAAGGAGAAAGATGGAGCTGTTAGCAAAGAAATTTCCATGTAATGTGGGAAGAAAAAGGTTCTCTGATACCTTTGGAAGCCAAGTAAATACTACTTTTTGTAGTAATTGGTGATCCCAGTTTTTAATATCTTTGAAGGCCTCTTCTGTGCTGAGTACTTGCAACTGTCTAAGCTATTACCTGCTTTCAGTTTGGGATGAGTACCAGGTTTCTCACCTAATCAGGTACCTTGAATATACTTTTGCTTGGAACGCTGGTAGTCCTTCTACTGACAGTCAACACATTAGACCTGCTCCTAGCAAATGGTTTCTCCCTGAGGTGCTATGCAGCTGCCATATGTGTGAACACCTGCAGCTGTGCGTCAGGAGGAGGATTTTTCCTCATGATATCAAGTCCTTTTGGATTTACCACAGAATTGTCAGGTCTGTTCTTTGACAATGCCTCAAAGCAAGACTTCTTTTCAGTGTCTTTATTTCCTTTTTTTACCAAAAGATTGGATTTTAAAAGAATTTTGAAAGGTATGGGTTCATTTTAATGTACAGTATTGTTCTGACAGGGACTGATAAAGTGACAGGTCAAAAAGTAAGGGAAAGCAGCATTACTTAGCTCTTTCATGATATACAAACAGATCTGGGATCAGACCTGAGTCAAGAGTTACACAAAACATTCCCTGCTCAAGAGGGAAGTCATAAAGTGCCCTGTTACCAACTAAAATGTAAGAAATAGCGATACATATTATTCTTTGTTAGTCGATAATCTGATGAGAATATATTGTTAAACTATACAGGGCAGAACAAAGTGCTTGTATATGCAATAGTGAAAGTTTGTATTTTTAGGTCCCCTCCGTTCCTACACCATGTGCAATTCTTTCCATCTGTTTAATTAAAAAGTAAAGTTTTCTCTCAGCCAACGTCTGGTGAAAATGGGAAACAGTTTAGCTGACAGCTGATCCATTAGCAGAAAACAACAATGTTCTATTTTATTGTACAGACACTTGATTTTGGGGGTGACAAGCACTAACTGTGAAAAATGCAGTTTCGTTGAAAGTCCAGTTGTTCAATGGGTAATATTTTGGTGGAAAAAGGCGTTAAAAGAATTTTTAATAAGTTCGAAGTCCATTGCTCTTCTTGGTTGTAAGAGACAGTGGAAGATGCTGAAGAGTGTTGAAGGATCCCCAGGAAGCAAACATGCCTGAGGAGGGACACTTACATTGCAGTTTATGATATCTTTGTGTTGTTAAAACGAATCTTTACGTGGGAGGAGCTGAGTATGGCTGGTTTGTAGTGTGTCTGAGGCAGGTTAGGCAAAGCACCTGCTCACAGGTGCTCGCTCTTCAATGTGAGTGAAAAACAACTAGGGGCGGGGTGAGGTGGAAGGGATGTAGAGACTCTAATACTGAGCCTAACACAATTTAGTTATTGGCTAGATGTCTAATAGTGTGCCACATATCTAGAGGAAAAATGAGTCTAGTTAGCACAGGTGAAAGCCATCTGATAACAGACCTTTTAATGCTAGTGCCCTTAAATCAAGAAAGAACATAAAGTTTTATTTCAGGGAGGGGAGAGTAGTACCTCTTGGTTTCACAGGCAGAGGTTTCAGATGTCTTCACCCTAGATGAGAGGTTACTGACATCAGTTTCTTCCAGCCTTTTCAATTCACATCCCCCTAACAATTTCCAGTAAGGTAGAAACCCACTGTACACTGGATTTAAACCAGTGGGTGGAAGGCTTTGACACTGACTTAAAAAGTACTGATTAAGAAAAGGGATGACTTTTACCTGAGAAGAAATAACCTTAATTAGAACAAGACAGTGGCACGCAGGAGGAGAATTGGACCCCCCCTTAGGCTGATACCTAAGGCAGCAGTGTTGGTGGTTGTACTTGGCTGTGGTCCCTCCTCCCTGCAACGCCAAAAGCCTGAACCCCTCCAGTCAGCAGAAAGGCACTGCAGTGCCCTGTGTTATGGGTCCCTGTTGTCCAGGCCACAGGATGACAGATACCATTTTCATTACTAAAGCAGAGGAAATGCCCTCCCTCCTACACCCTCAGTCCAGGACTGGACAGTGCTCCTGCCTGTTGCCCCTCCATCATGACTATGATGCCTTCCCTGCCAGGGCTCACTTGTCCTCCCAGCAGGTGCTCTTGCCCCACTGAACCACGCTCCCTTATCCCCTGCTGCCTGTAAAAATGTAAAACTCAATCCAGAAAGCTCTTCCCACAGCAAAGCAGGGCTAACATGGCTGTACTCTCCTTCCCAAGCCTCCCTTCAGGGAAGGCGGGAGCCAGGCAAGCTCTTCTTTGAGTGTCTGTGCTATCAGCTAAGGGCAAGAAAGAGAAAACGGTTGTTGTGAGAGGAGACAGCCCCAACAGTTTTATCCACCCAGTGGTTTAAATCTGTGCAGCATGGCTCTGCCTCCTGCTACAGAGAAGGCATTTGTCCCGCCGCCGGTGAGGCGGGGGGCTGCTGTCGAGCATCAGCAGCCTGTGACAGCCACGGCCGCTCGGCATTCAAGCCCTGTGTGCCGAAGGTTTGTTGCATGCCGACCGTTTGTTTAGGAGAAACAAATGAAAACCACAATTTAAAAGTGATTTGAAATGTGTATGTTGGTCCCATGCGCTGAATGAATGCGGGCCCCTGAAAGGCAGGGAAGGAGTGTGCGGTCCAATAATTAGAGGCCCATTGTCATGCAGATGCAGAAGAGGGGCTGCAAGCAGTGTCTGTGGGCAACTGTAAATCTGGATTTTCCTGACGTTCAGGGGACCTGCTTTGCGGGCTAAAGGATGTTCAGTTAACACAACTTGCCCTATATGTAATGAAAGATATACTGTGGCGTGAGGGCTGCAAATGGTGTTTCCCAAAGTGGGGTTTTCTTTGTATGCGTCGGTTCTTGGGACTGCACAAAGGGCCTCCCAACGGGGTCTGATGTTCGGAGGAGACAGCCTGGCCCGCTTAAGATTCGCTATCCTAAAGGCTTACTTAAATAACTTTTAAAACTTATTTGTATGATGAAATAAGACTTGCAGAGTGGTTTAACTCATCACTGACGTATCAAATCCCTCTACGCTTCATGCTTTAATTGGGGACAAAGTTAAAATACCAACTCATGTTCGATACAACAGTGTTTTCCAAAGAATACTGTTCTGGAGACAGTGTTTGTGCTTCACTCCAGCCTTCACTTAGGATTGCTTTATATGTTTCACAAGTCACAATTTCATAGGAATTATTCTATAAATACTTTCAAGTTATTTCAAAAGAACTAATGTGAACTAGGAAGAATTCAGTATTTTAGGAGTTTCATTTATCTTTTATTATTCATCTTTCAGTCAAATTTTCGGAAAGTCAGCATATCAGAGTTACCTTAGAAACAGTTAATGAGGAATACTACTAGAGAAATTAGCTGAAAAGGAATAAAGTGTATTATAGGATGCTTTTAATTTCAGTTTGTCTCATTTAGATTTAATCTTTGTAAATTTGTAAGCATTTAGTATGCATCGTATATTATGATCCCAACAGTGGATGAACTCCACTAGATTAAATGCTTTATCTAATACAAAACTTGAGTAAGGCAACTGTTGCCTTAAAGCAGGTAAAAATGTTCTTATGTTCTGACATGCTGCTTGATGTCTAAGAGTCATTTTTTTTTCTTCATATGAATTCATCTTTTCCAATGCCATTATTCCTGCACTCTGCTCTTAATATCAGTGATATTAGCAAGGTTTATTGCCTTAAGCAGTATCTACAGATTGCTAGCCTAGGGAATATCGTTATTTATTTTTCCTCAATTCATCCAATATTTTGAGAAAGCTTTGTCACCTGAGGATATTTTTTATCTATTGCATAATTCCTTACCAGTTCATAAATACCTGAGAAATTCCCACTGAAATTACATCGTATTTTTTTGTTTCTAAACAGATGAGGAAAAAGAAAATAATAGAGCATCAAAACCACATTCAACTCCAGCAACACTGCAATGGTAAGATGCCTTTTAAAAAAGTCAAGAAAACCTGTTAGTGTTTTTTTCTTATGATTTTTCCAGCTGAAAAGAATAGAGGTCTTGGACATCTTAGTCAATTCTAAAGATACTTTCACTGTGAGTGTTTAATGCTCTCATTAGTATCCTGTACAGCATTTCTCAACCAATAACTTACACTTGCTGAATTTGTTTCAACGTAGGAAACCTCTGATGCAGTTTAGAAGTTCTATTTGGCATATTTGTTTGCCACCTTCCCAGCTGGTGATTTGTGGTTTGTCATCGTTGTTATATTTCCTACAAAACTGAAATTAGAACTGAGATTTCTTTTCAAGACTCCATTTGTTTCATAGTATAATGAAGCCCACCCTTACTGAAGGTTTTACTGAATTGAGATCTCTGTAATTCAATGTAGAAAACAACAAGAGACAGAGTTTGAGGTTTCATTTGTTTGTCAAAATCCCCTGGCAAATTTAGAGAGGGGAAAGAAAGAAAGGTAATTGGGAAAAGACAAACAGAAGATGGGGAGAGGAAAGTTTGTCAGTTACTGTACTATGAAAAATGAACAAGTGGTGTTCCCTGTGATTTACAGCAGTATTTTAGGCTGCATATTCTGTATTGTTACTTATACTTCTGACATCCCTTTCTATAGGTTATCACTTAGACTTTTGTGGACTTTTCCCTTAATTTAGGTTTTTAATTCTGGCTTAGCTTTCTCAATATTGTAAGTGATCAAGCATCTTTCAGGAGGTTCCTTGTATCTGGCAAAACAGAGCTCTATTACAGAGAAGACATAGAGCATGCTTATCTGAAAACACGCACTCGTTAGCTTGCTTTAAGTCTTTTATAGAAAGGCCTTCACTTCACCTGTAAGTACTTCTCATATTTTTATGGGTGAAAAGATTAGATCATTGGCAAAAAATGTGGGCGTTTTTAACAAAATGTTGGCAAACTCATTTTTTCTGCTTCTGTCAGTCTCCTGGGAGATCTCACTGACCGAACAGCAAGGAATCACTTATTCAGTGAATTTTACCATTTTTCTCTGCCTGTGAAATCCTGTGATTTCATGGAATACACATAAAAGGTTCTGGATTATTTCATCTTTCTGCCTTTTAAAGCTGATCAGTCAAATTTTAGATTTAAAAAAATCCCAAGACCTGTGCGTTGATTTAGTAGGTTGCTGCAAGTATTCAGTGTTCTGCCTTGATGAACTTGCAGGTACTTCCAGTGCAGGTAATGACATGGACAGGTGTAAATAAAGGCAGTTAATTCTGAACTATTGCTTTCTTGTGCCTATTTGTATCACAAAAGTGCTGTTTTTCAGAAGTTTAAGAAAATGGAATAGAGAGTCTCTACAGGCAGAGAGAAAATTATTGAAATAATAGTGAAATGTCATAGAGCTATTTTATTATTTTCCATTATTCACACGCGTAACTTCAATACAGTTCAAGCAAGATAACAAAGAACTATCTAGCTAAAATAAAATAGCAGGCAGGGCTTACCAGTCCCAAATTCAAAACACTGTTTATTTTGCAGTAGAGTCAGTTAAGAGCAAATAACGTAGTAGCCAAGAAGTCGGAGTTAATTAGAACATGCCAGTGATACTGTTCCCAACAGAAAATATGCAAATACTGTAAACAGTCTTTTGCCAAATGCTTTCAAGTTTCCTCAGTCATAAAGGTTAGTAAATCCCTAAACTCCTGGGATATTGAGCCCTGCTGGAATGCAGTGTGAACGCTAATGCTCATTCAGCAGTGTTTGCAATAGAATACTAGAATTTTGATTCTGAAAAGGCTGCTTACATCACCTTCCCTTCTCCCTTGCTAGTATACTGGCTTATTACCTGTGTGTTGTGTTTGTTAGACATTTGGCCAGGTCAGACATTCTTGTCTTTGAGTCTTTGGAGCACCTGCAATTTCCTCCACTCCATTTTCCACCTAAAATTACATGGAGGAACAGAAAGCAAAGAAGTTTTCAAGTTTGATTTCTTTAGCTGCTGTCAAACTAAATTATATGATTGGCTCATTTTTTTAATAGACCTGTAGGTAAAAGTTTCCCAATTTAGTAGCTATAGCATAGAACAGCTAGATGGCGGTTTCCATATGGTTTTCAGCCTATGTGCTGCAGCTTTGAATTGATGTTTCCTGGAGAAACTGTGTTTGATACATTAAATGAAAGTACGAGCTCAAAAGGTATGGTAAATTGCTAAAGTAGTAAGCATGCTTTGGGTGAAGATACTGAATATCTACCTGGAAAGCTGGATGCAGTAGCGTCAGGTTATGTGTACTGCAGTAGCAGCTAGCAATCCATGGTTGTGCTTGACATGTCCAAATGCTGCACTGAGCACTTCCTGTAGGCTTAGATTTACATGGTTAACAGTTTTACCTGATGCTACTATCATTCACAGCTAATGATGGCAGTGGAGTGTTAGAGAGCAGAAACAGAGGAAGTAACAGTAGCAAGCAAAAAGAGGAGGAAGAAAATAGTAGGGTAGGTGAAGCAAGACATAAGGAAAATGTATAAAGGGTTCATATTGCCATCAATTTATTAGTTATTCCTTGTCTGACATCCTGCTGAGAAGAATCGATAACAGCAATCCCATGGAGATGCTTATGCCTCTCCAAAGGCAAAGTATGTTGAACACTATCAATGTCCTCATTTATAAGGAAGAAGTAACTGAAGATGCCAAAAAGCATCTCAGGATGACTTTCAGCCTGGCTAAATATCCTTTTCCTGGAAACAGGAATGGTGTTTTTGTTTTGTTTATGATGGAAAATGAAGTGAAAGGCCTGGTAAATGTCACAATACTGCTGAATACATCATAATTGGGGAAACTATGTGAGGACAAATTTAACCATTATGGCAATACCAATATCTAGTATCATGTTTTTATCCCATGTTCTTGTGTTCATTAGCATCTATAAAGCTATACCTTGCTAAACACTTGGTTCTAAAACATTCATGATCATTTTATAAGTGGACTGGTTGATCAGATTGTAAGTGTGAAACTTCATTTAACCTAATTTGGGGGGGAGGGGTGTTTACTTCTGCAAACACAGAATTATTCAAAACACGGACAACCTAATTCCATGCAGTTTAGCTGCTTACAATGTAGGTGCTCCACATAACGACAGTGTTGTGAAGCTAAAGTCAACAAAACTATTCTATTTTCTGCAACATTCATAAAGAGAAGTAAAAAAGAGGAAGGTAAAGCATTCCTAGGTAATGGATTATTGCCAGATTGTAGCAATTTCTGAGAAACTATTAATGCTTCAATACTAATCATAGAATTATAGAATAGTAAGGGTTGGAAAGGACCTCAAAATCATCTAGTTCCAACCCCCCTGCCATTGCAGGGACACCTCCCACTAAACCATGCCACCCAAGGCTCTGTCCAACCCGGCCTTGAACACTGCCACCAATGGAGCATTCACAACTTCCCTGGGCAACCCATTCCAGTGCCTCACCACCCTCACAGTAAAGAATTTCTTCCTCATATCCAATCTAAACTTCCCCTGTTAAAGTTTGAACCCGTTACCCCTTGTCCTCTCACTAGAGTCCCTCATGAAGAGTCCCTCCCCGGCATCCCTATAGGCTCCCTTCAGGTATTGGAAGGCTGCTATGAGATCTTGATGCAGCCTTCTCTTCTCCAGGATGAACAGCCCCAATTTTCTCAGCCTATCTTTATACAGGAGGTGCTCCAGTCCCCTGATCATCCTCGCGGCCCTCCTCTGGACTTGTTCCAACAGTTCCATGTCGTTTTTATGTTGAGGACACCAGAACTGCACACAATACTCCAAGTGAGGTCTCACGAGAGCAGAGTAAAGGGGCAGGATCACCTCCCTCGACCTGCTGGTCACACTCCTTTTGATGCAGCCCAGGATACGGTTGGCCTTCTGGGCTGCAAGCGCACACTGCCGGCTCATGCTCATTTTCTCATCGACCAACACTCCCAAGTTCTTCTCCGCAGGGCTGCTCTGAATCTCTTCTCTGCCCAACCTGTAGCTGTGCCTGGCATTGCTCTGACCCAGCTGGAGGGCCTTGCACTTGGCATGGTTAAACTTCATCAGGTTGGCATCAGCCCACCTCACAAGCGTGTCAAGGTCCCTCTGGATGGCATTCCTTCCCTCCAATGTATCAACCGAACCACACAGCTTGGTGTCATCGGCAAACTTGCTGAGGGCGCACTCAATCCCACTGTCCATGTCACCAACAAAGACGTTGAACAAGACCGGTCCCAACACCGATCCCTGGGGGACACTACTCGTTACAGGTCTCCAGCTGGACACTGAGCCATTGACCGCAAGTCTTTGCGTGCGGCCATCCAGACAGTTCTTTATCCATTGAGCAGTCCACCTATCAAATTGTTGTCTCTCCAATTTAGAGACAAGGATGTCATGTGGGACAGTGTCGAATGCTTTGCACAAGTCCAGGTAGATGACATCAACTGCTCTACCCCTGTCCACCAGTTCCGTAGTCCCATAATAGAAGGCCATCAAATTGGTTAGGCAGGATTTCCCCTTAGTGAAGCCATGCTGGCTGTCACCAAGCACCTTGTTGTTTTTCATGTGGCTCAGCATGCTTCCAGGAGAATCTGCTCCAAGATTTTGCCAGGCACAGAGGTGAGACTGACTGGTCTGTGGTTCCCCTGCTCATCCATTTTCCCCTTCTTGAAAATGGGGGTTATATTTCCCTTTTTCCAGTCGTTGGGAAGTTCACCTGACTGCCATGATTTTTCAAATATGATGGACAGTGGCTTAGCAACTTCATTTGCCAGCTCCTTCAGGACCCATGGATGGATTTCATCAGGTCCCATGGACTTGTATATGTTCAGGTTCCTAAGATGGTCTCGAACCAGATCCTCTCCTACAGTGGGCCCAGGGCCTTCACTCTCACTGTCCCTGCATCTGCCTTCCAAGACTTGGGTGGTGTGGTCAGAGCATTTGCTGGTGAAGACTGAGGCAAAGAAGTCATTAAGAACCTCAGCCTTCTCCAAATCCAGGGTAGCCAGTTCTCCTGATAGCTTCTGGAGGGGGCCCACTTTCTCCCTAGTCTGTCTTTTATTTGCAGTGTACATATAGAAGCCCTTCCTGTTATCTTTTACATCCCTGGCCAGGTTTAATTCTAACTGGGCCTTAGCTTTCCTAACCTGGTCCCTAGCTTCCTGGACAACATCCCTGTATTCTTCCCAGGCCACCTGACCTTGCTTCCACCTTTTATAAGCCTCTTTTTTCCTTTGAATTTTCCTCAGCAGCTCCTTATCCATCCAAGGAGGTCTCCTGGCCCTCCTGCAGCACTTCCTTCTAGTTGGGATGCAACACACCTGAGCTTGTAGTAAATGAGCCTTGAATATCAACCAACAGTCTTGGGCTCCCCTGCCCTCTAGGGCTGTATCCCATGGAACCTTACTGAGCAGGTTCCTGAAGAAGCCAAAGTCTGCTCTCTTGAAGTCCAAGGCAGTGAGCTTGCTGCACGCTCTTCTCACTGTCCTGAGGATCTTGAATTCAACCATCTCATGATCACTGCAATCAAGGCTGCCCTGGAGCATCACATTTCCAACCAGCCCTTTCCTGTTGGTGAGGACGAGGTCAAGCATGGCACCTCTCCTTGTCGGCTCCTCAATTACTTGCAGAAGGAAGTTGTCTTTTACACAATCGAGGAACCTTCTGGATTGCTTGTGCCGGGCCGTACCATCCCTCCAACAGATATCGGGGTGGTTGAAGTCCCCCATGAGAATAAAGGCCTGCGAGTGTGAGGCTCTCCCTATCTGTCTATAGAGTGCTTCATCTACCGAGTCCTCTTGATCAGACAGTCTGTAACAGATCCCCACAATAATGTCTCCCATCGCTGTTCTCCCTTTAACCCTGACCCACAAACTCTCTATTGACTGCTCACCTGTCCCCAGACAGAGTTCCATACTCTCTAGCCTATCCCCAACATAAATAGCACCTCCCCCTCCCTGCCTACCAGGCCTGTCTTTCCTAAAGAGCCGGTAACCTTCCATTCCAACACACCAGTCATAGGAGCCATCCCACCATGTTTATGTGATGCCTGTAATCTGTTCTAGAATCCTTTGTGATTAGCAGTGGTTAATATCAGAGTTGCTCTGTTGCCTTCATAACTAAAACCCAGTCTGACTCTGCTATAGAATAATGTAATATAATCCAGAAGTGTGTAAATGTATAAAGAGGAAAACAGTAATGGGAACAGATAAAATTTTCATTCCTGTAGAAGGATTAGGTGATTTATTGCTATACTGCAGTGATGCGAAAGGTCTCGAGGACTCCTGGATTTCACATGGCTTTTTTATAATGTTTCTAATGTTATATATATATATATATTATTATATTATATTCTGGTAATGATTTGTTAGGTAGAAGATTGAGTTCATTATCTTTCTACAACACTGTAGAATGAAGCTGAATTCAAAATATGATAAAGTTGTTAAATAAAAGACAGGAAAATAAAAGAAGTGGAGCAAGATGGGGGTTTTGATCATTAAAAAAAAAGTTCAGGTATAATGGATCATTGTTCAGTGTCAGACTAATGACTCTCTGTGAAAGAGAGGAGAAAAAGAGAAAAATTCATCAGATATGAACAGAAATAATTAACTGCTTTTCTTTCTGTCCTGTCTTGGTCGTGGAAGCTGACATTCCAATTAGCAGCTATAGTATACAAACGAACTCTCCTGGTTTTGAAAGGAGGTTTTGTTAAAGCGCTATGAATTTGAGGAAAGATGCCATGACGATATTTCTGTAGAAACCAAGGAAGAATAGATTTTGCCCATACAAACTGATTCCATTCATCTAGCCGGATGTCTTATTAAAATAGTTTGCAGCCACAAATGATCACGATAACTGAGATGGAAGGTAGGTACATCCTGAAAAAGGCAATGGAGGAGACAAATTAGATATCTGGAAGGTGGTCTACAGCTATAAAATGACAAACAGTTATTTACTGTAAAATTGGAGGGTTTTGAGGATATATAATAATTTTCTAATACATTTAAGGAGGAAGTTGCACCTATCTTCTTCTCCTAGTCAGCAAGGCAGACAAACACATATGTAGCTACTTATGCATACCAGTGACACCATGGATGACAACATTGATGGGTTTGAGTTTATTGGTACAAAGTTACGCATGTATGTAAATACCTCTTGAACTTTGTTGGATCAGCAGTCATTAAAATGTTATTTCAAAGGAATGTTTCTTCTAGTCTATTTGTACTGGTCTTGGTATAAATCTTACTGAGATCAATTTCAGATTTTAAAGATTAAGTATATGCCTATTCATATATTTGATGCATAATTTAAAATCTTATAGTTGTTTTTTGCTTGTGTAAATGAATAATAATAGTTCCTACGGGACAGAGGATGTTATTTCGTTGTTTTATTCAGCATTCCATTCACATCATGGGGTCTTTTTTTCACATTCTCCATAAGCTATAGCAAGAAAACATTATACAAATATGATTTTGTTCCTATCATACCTTGAGTACTTGCAAATAACTTTCTTTAGCTACATCTGCTTCCTCAAGGTAAGGAACTCTGCAGCTGGACAGGAGCGAAAAGTGTATCATGAACCAAAGGTGACCTCTTCTGTAAAGAATTGAAAGCATGCTTCCCTTCAGTGAATGTTGTTTTATAGTTGTATATTTGCTTACTATATAATGCTTTTAGGGTATAACAGAACACGAGTAAATTTTTTCCTAAAACTGTCATTTTGGAGCATGGTCAAACCCCGATATCCCTTTGGGCTAATCTCAACTTGCCTGAGAACTCAGAGCCTATGTTTTTGATAGCAAGTATGAACCAAATCAAGCAAGCGTTATGGAAGTGAATTGGAAGGAGCACTTGGGAACAAAGCCGGGAAAATTTAGTACAGAAGCAGAAGCTAGACTGCTTGATCTTAAAGATGCAGCTTTGCATACTGTTTATCATACAGGACATCCAACATACTTGCAGTTCTCTCTGTTTGATATTTGCTTTTCAAGGCTGGAAGAGAACTATGAGATTGCAGAAGGTGTATGCATTCCTCGAAGTGCTCTCTACATGCATTACTTGGACTTCTGTGAGAAAAATGACACGCAACCTGTTAATGCCGCCAGCTTTGGGAAGGTGAGTCTAAACAGTAGTATGAAGCCTTGAGCTCCCACCTGGTTCAGATGAGTTTGGATTACTGAAAAGAATTAAATCATCATTTACCATTAGAGATAGAGGTGTATAAATGGAATCTTCTGTATTCAAGTTATTGGGAAAAGGCTAAGATTTTAAGTATTTTTATGGTTGGGATAATGTCTAATCATGACTAAGCTCCAGAATACACTATTTTTTTTTATGACTTCAGTCCCTGGCCTAGCTGATGTCAGAATGGAATACAATGTTGGCAGCTTGGAAGTTGAATACAAGCTGGTGTAAACACACCTGCATTGTGACCTACACTGCATTAACAAATACGTACTTTTTAAAACTAGACGAGTAAAATATCAATAATTAGATTCTGGAGCCTGTCTATGCCATTCTTGTAAGCATGATATGGAAATCCCAGAATTAACGACACCAGCTCACACTGGCAAATTCACACAGTGCAGCACAATGCCTCCAGATGTGAAAGTCCCAAAAGCATATAATGATGTCTGTGTGGCACTGAAGTACAAGCTGCCAAGTTATCTTTGCACTGTGACTCCTCATGCTTCCACTTTCCAGTCCAGCTCAAGTAAGAGACAGTGCAGTCTATTCCTGACTCACAGCAGAGATGCACTCTTAGCACAGATGCAGCTGTGAATTGTCCAGATGTGAGCAGTAAAGCTCTTATGTTTATACACCAGTAGCAGACATTAATGACTGGATAGGATGTTCCATAAGTATGAATGAAATTGTTTGTTGTACATATTATTGCTACCAAGTGGTACGTATAGTGGCAAGATGTAATTTAGGAAGAGTGAAAACAAGAAATAGTTTTCATTCAGGCTAACACATTTGGATCGTGGGCAGAATTTACATGATGCTACTTTTGTTGCTGCTAAAAACTTCTGTAAATTGCAAGGTGTAAATATTCTGAAATTATTGGATCAGAGCACAAATCTGTCAGGGACTTCACCAATTCTCAGTATATGGCAGTCTTGTTACAGTGTAGATTACTCCATCCTCCTTTTCCCCTGACCCTTGCAAATACACCAGTTCATTTGTAGGAGCAGCTTGACCTAACAGGTCAGATACAGTGTCTGCCATCCAAAAATCATGGCTTTGCAATCTGGTTTTCATGTGCTCTGGTCCAAGTATTTTCCACTTGCTTGCAATGAAGCTCTGAAGCGGTGATGCATGACTTTTTTTCCGCTATTTGTTTATGGAGAAGAAACCACAGAGAGTCATCCTAGTAGTCTCTCAAGCTAGCACTTTGTGTGGCCATTACTTTTGAGTCTGGGAGCTGAGGCTTCTGCAGAGGTGTGTCCAGGAGCCTCAGACAATGCTGGCACAAATATCGAAGTGAAACAGGCTTCTGCATCCACGGAACCCGGAGCAGATCCTTGTGATTCTTTTCAACCTATTATTGCAAAGAAAGTGTACTGCACAGTCCTGAAGATCTGTAAGGCAGACCCTCATTCAATCAATAGTTTGCAGTCAGCTTCCCCTTAGGAGCAGGTGCATGGATGAAGTTTTAGCTTGGAGTTGTTATCATCTGACTTAAATACCATATTGGCAACATGTGCTGCATGAATGCCTTGGAGGCAGTGCAGTGAAATATTTGAGGGGTTCTGCACTTAGCTGCTGAAACAGAGACCACAGACATGTCTATTCTCTTTGGGAATCATCAGGAGCCCTGCAGCTGTCATCTCCTTCAGAGAAAGGAGCTAGTTGTTCTGTGAAATTGTAGAGAGTTTGCCTTTCCGTAGAAAGCATTGAATTTACGATTCATGTTTGAACTTTAGCATTGTGGTCAACATTAAACATTTAAGCTTTTTCTTTACCAGATTGGTAGTTTTTAGAAAGAGACGTGGAGTTCAGCACATTAAAACAATCTGTAATAAGTAACATCCTAATGTATTGTTACCTACTCAGTTACATCTCAGTTATCAGAACAGTGTTGCTTTCCCTCCTAAGAATAGCACTGAAGACATATGAAGAGACATGTGAAACTTGCCTGGAAGTGATCTCTCCAGATTAAGGCTTTGTAGGCAATGCTTCAGCCTATGTTTACTACTTAAGCCTGAAGTCAGTCAAATATATCCACAGCAGAGCATGGCATGGAGAACAGGCAAGTGGTTCCTGAATAGCTGAACTAATGGGTCTTGTTTCCTACCATCTTTGATGTTCTCTAAATCCATAGCCTTACCTAAATCTTATATAATATTTGCATGTTTCCCTGCAGTATGTTCAATTATTTCCAGGTCTTAGTGACTACATCAAGGTCTTGATTCTTTCAGTTTTCTGACACATCTGCTGCACCTTCTTTCTACGTTACTTTCAGATTCCTTCACATCTCTCTATTTGCCTGCTTATTTTTCTCTCTTCCCCCCACATGCCAGCAGTTGGGCAAGAAGCAGCATAACTGGTTGCTGGTTCAGAGCAACTAAAGTGTTGACTAGTTGTCTCAGGCTCATGCTCCAGTCAGGCAGTGCCAAATAGCTCATCTAAAGCCTGAGCTTTCTTCCCTGTCTTCTCAGTTTTAACTAAGTTCTCCCTGCTATCCAGCCAGTGTTTTCTATTAAACTTCTATGACATGGACTGGATCCCAGGCATTTTGTAGTATGAGATTAGTGAAACAAAAAATGGTCTGGGAGGTGGAGAAATGAACAGAGACGGTAATATCTCATGGACTGCTTCCTGGGGAAACCAGGCTAACGGCAACAAAAGTAATAAGAAGAAAGAACACGATCACTTGGTAAATAAACACCTTTTTAAAAGCAGCTGCTCTAAGTATATACAAACCGAAGAAGACTAATATGGTTATTAATGTGATATATTCTTATATGACAAAGGCAGCTGTAGCTTTAATGCGGTAGCTAAGATTTAAGTGCTTTACTTACCTGATTAATATGTGAAAATTACAGGCAGTTTTGTTGATACTAGCATTTGCCAATCTGCTATGCTACCTAGTCTGTCATTACAGAACTTTCTTCCTGCCTGCAAAAGACACTACCAAGCACTCTTTTACCCATATACTTTAACTAAGCAGTGACTTGGAAGGGCCCTGTGTTTGCTGGATACAGCTCAGCATCAGCAAGTGAAGACTCCAGTGTTAAACTTCTGCTCTTACTGGGGCAGCAAAGCATATTGTATTCAATGGGATCATGATTTCATCTAGAAGTGAAGCAGAATAAGTAAAAGCATTCCTAGCAACCAGTGAGAAGACAGGGAAGTACAGTAAGGAGTGGTGGGCATGTCACTGAGTCGTTAACAATAAAATGTTGCATATAAGAAAAAGCTTTCTCAGAGTAAACATGTTTAGTCTGTGAGTTAGTCTTCAGGCAGAAGGAACTAAAGCCCTCTTGCTGAGGTCGCTTACAAAAGTTGGCAACCCTGTGCCCCTTAGCCCTGCGCTGCAAATGCCCTGGGCTCTGCTCTGGGACCCTGTGGTCTTGGAGAGCAGTTTAGGGCATTTCCAAATGGAACTTCTGCCACTGCCTGCAGCAAGGAGGGCTGAGCAGGTATATGTTTGGTTTTTTTTTTTTTGAGCAACACGCTGACATAAAATACCAGTGATAATTCATTCATTGAGCTAGGAATTATAGTGGATGAACGCTTCAAGTTATTATTCTCACTATGTCCAGTTGCAAAAGCCAAATCATTCTGAATTTGATCCTTCACTGAATCAAAGAAAAAGCAGGAATATTCTGGGCATTTCCAAACCCCTCAGTAGTTATTGCATATGGATGGATGCCATAAGGCTTATTAGTTCTCTCCTTGCTCTAGCATGTAACCCAGCTGTTCAGATGGGTTGGCAGGTCTTTGAGTTTCCTTTTCACTTTTATTTCCAGCACTGATTTTTGTTCATGTTTGTTTTGTAACCCGGTGTGAACCTTATATTTCTTAAGCCCCTTGGAGGTGTAATCTTCCTCCTCTACACAGGTTTCCCTTATACTCCACCTTCTCATTTCACCACTTTAAATTTACTGTGTAGTTCTAAACCATGTCCCAGACCCTGCCGTATCTCTCATACAGAGCACTTAGTTTCTCATGGTTCAACGTGGGTTCATATCCCTACACAGTGCTCTTCACAGAACTCTGATATGCCCCCTGGAGGTTAAATACCTTCCCCTTTTGTTTTGCCTTTTTAAATTTTGGTGCCTTCCTACCGTGCCTTTTGACAAACAATAATCAATTGATATTTGAAAAAGAAAACGAAAGAGGCTGACACTTTGCGGGCTGCTTCTCCCTCAGCCTGAGGTCCATTTACACCGCTCTGGCAGCACAAGGAGGTCTAACAGGGATGCATGCTCACACAAATTTTAGAGCCTCTTAGTTGCTCCCTGACTGGCTTTGCTGTAAGTAAAAATTAGACTCCAATAAATTTATTTCACTAAATAAAGAAGGGTAAAGTCCACAATAGAGTTCTAATATTGGCTAGGAAAGAGATCTTTCACATTTTTGACCAATATTTCCACCCTGTTTCCGAAAAAATGGGCTGAGACACAGTTATACCAGCAGAAAAGTGTTTTCTTTCCAACAGGTTTCTTTGCTCCAGGGAGGTACAAGCTGTACCAGCCAGAGTCCTCTTTTATCAGTATGCACTGTCTCTATGCCCACAAGTTTTGCCAGCAGGACTGCTCCTCCAAGCATGATTAGAATAAATAAGATTCACAGTTTCATGCTATCATGCTTCATATGTTTAATGTTTAAAAAGGACAGACAAGTAGCCTTATTGAAACCTTTTTGGTAATGATATTCCAACGTGATTGCATCCTAGTTTGTCTTTGTACTGAAAGGCACACCTCGGGAAATTGCCTGCTCTGCATAAAGAGATGCTTCTCTTGAAGGCATGGGGATTTTTCCTTTGCTTTCCGTTTGCTTCTAAGTAGCCTCAATAGTAGTGGTACAGCAAAGCCAAATTTACTCTAGTGCTCTCTTCTGATAGATTGAAGCAGTACTTGCTTTATATGAACAATTACTACACATGGCATTTTTTTCTTATTAGAATTTTTTTCTAGTCACTATAGAGAAGAACTGGGGGCAAATTCAACCTAAAGCTGAGGGTATGGTTTCTGTTATCGCATGGAAAGACTGTATCAGTCTGTCAGCACTATCCAAGCAGTCCCTGCTTCTTCTTCATCCCTTTTTAACAGCTGAGGTTCCTTATAGGAGGACAGTTAACACCAATGTGACTTTTCTTCCAGATCCAGAATCTTCTAAGCTCCTTTGAGGAGGCCATAACACCAATGCCACAGAAGCAAGCAGTCATGCTGGTGTGAGGAGTGGGGGTTCCACAGTGTAGTTGGAAAGGTCATAGAATCATAGAATCATAGAATAGTTAGGGTTGGAAAGGACCTTAAGATCATCCAGTTCCAACCCTCCTGCCATGGGCAGGGACACCTCCCACTAAACCATGCCATCTTGCACCCTTGGTTCTGCCTCACTGATTTCTTACATTATTGCTGACTATTGCCCTTTTCTCATTGAGCCTGGGGAGTAAGAAAACCAGCTGAGACACCTCAGTTTCCTTGGAGTGACTTTTCCTTTCCCAAAGATTTGCTCTCTAGCAAAGTGATTTTGACTGGCATCTGGCTTATAGTTAGGTCTTCAGCATGAAGTAGAGTGGCCTCTGGGCTGCTTTACCACATGCCTTGTCAACACATCCCAGAGGCTGTTCTTACAGCACAGGGTCTGCCAGAGTGCAGGGATCCTGGCGCTTAGCCTTTTCCCACAGATGCTGGGTGACGGCAGTAAGCATGCTGGCACCAGTACAGAGCAGGGGGAGTTGTGCAGGGTTTTAGATCTGCTTGGCTTCAGCAAGTCAGCACTGAAGTGGCTGCAGCTCAGCTAAGCATCTGAGTCAGAGCATTTGATGCTTGCATCTTTTGTTGGGATGCAGTAATCTGTTTGACCATGCCTTAGGCTGAGTTCCATCTGGCCAGACGAGATACTGAAGGAGGATATTGTTGTATGTAGAAGAATCTGAGGAGAGGTCTCACAAGCTTCACTAAAGGGTCCAGTTCAGTTGGAGCTCCTCACAGAGTCTAATCTCCACAGCAGGCAGAATTGGGCACAGACATTAGGGAGAGTGCCAGAGGCTTTTCTCAGATGAATCAGTGATAGAAACAAGTTCTCATCCTATAGCCAGACCATGTCCTGTTCCACAAAATTATGAAAGCGAGTGGAGAGAAATGCGAAGGTCATTGAATCTAAACAGAAAACAGATCTGGAGTCAAGAATACTGGGTCTGTACACTACAGTCTTCTCTCCTTAGCCATGGAAGTAAACAAGCAAGGATTAGAGAGGGTATAGACACAGTCATACCTCTTCTTTTCTTTGCACAGTTTGGTGGATTTGGGGGACAGAAATGCTATTTTCGTAGAATCAGTGAATGGTTAGAGTTGAAAGGCATCTTAAACATCATCTAGTTCCAACCCTCCTGCCATGGGCAGGGACATCATTTTGCAATGGACTAATTTGATTATACTCTTTCTTATTAGTGGATGCTTCTTGGGCATAGCTTTCTTGACCTTTTCCTCAAGGTAATGTGTTGTAAGGCCAGCCCCAAGCCATCTTTGAGCCCAAAGGTACTTGTTAACACAGATGTTAATAGTAATAGATTGTCTCAGGACATGATTTTCTATGGGAAAACCTCAAAATGATTCAGCTGGAGTAGTACAAGGCCAAAGATGGATGAGCCTAAAAATCCTACTTATCATTTAAGCACACTTATCGTAAGTTGTGGATATCAGCATTGTTTATGTTTCACAGCAGTGAATAAGGAGAGCATACTGTGTGGGAGTATAGTTACATTTGCCATTACTGGTTTCTTTCCAGCTGCCATGGCAAAGAAGTTTAATGTTAAAAAACCACAACAGAACTGGTAAATAAGCACAAGCCTTCTGTGCCTGACTCTGTAGAACAAATGCATGACCTCTAGATAAGGGCCTTGAAATCTGAGTTGAGATAAATAGAGCCAGGCCATCATATGAATAATGGTTGTTAGAGGAAAGACGATTTATTCCCCTATATTTAGAATCTTTCTCAAACCTCTCCGAACTACAGAGCATAGAGCCTGAAATCTGTTTCTCACTCTGGCAGAGTGGAGGCTGCCTCATCCGTGGCAGTGTTCAAGGCCAGACTGGACAGGGCTTGGAGCAACCTGGTCTAGTGGAAGGTGTCCCTGCCTGTGGCACTGGGGTTGGAACTGGATGAACATTAAGGTCCCTTCCAACCCAAACCATTCTATGAATGATTCTATGAAGACAGACGCGTAAGATGCTTTATAGTATGGTTTTTGGTTTTTTTTCTCCTGATATGTTTTGGTATCTCATGTCATAGGAGATGCAACAACTGGGAAACAAGTTTCACAGTTTGATAGTAAACACAATGAGGAGTGATGGGATGAAGGCAAAATAGACAATAGATTCTTCATTTTAAAGTTGCAGCTGGCCCTGGTTGTGCTGGAGATGTGAGGAGAGATTCAGTAGTAGAAATTACAGCTGGCAGTAATCAGGATAAAGGAATGTACCTTTGCAGCCATTTGTGAGTAACAGAACAGCTCCTGCAGTTAGCCATGTCTAAGGTTAATAGATTGTGCAGATTACAGTACAGACCTTTACAGAGCAAGTGCATTTTTCTAGGCGTTGCTCATAAAGATTTCTGTGTTTTGCATGGATGCTCAAGTAACTTGTTTATTTTTTGTTGCATTATTTTAAGAACAACCATTAATACAAGCAACTAGATATTTAATTTGAGTTTATTCAGATACCTCTACTAGATTTAAAAACCAAAAAGGGATAAAAATCCTGTTAGCTCCAAGATCTGTGCAATATATGTTGAACGTTGTACTCCTCATGTTGTAATCTCAATATAAGAGAATGTGAGAAGACTTTGCTTTCCTGTGTTCAATTTGGCTGCCCCATATATTCAGAAAGGAAAGGCCTGTCAGAAAGGAAAAGGTCCCTTTATGCTCCACCTGCGTAGGTGTCCCTAATTCCAGGTATCAGGAATGTCTGCAAAAGGGTTATGTGATGTGGGACTACTAGCCCCCTGAAAACATATAAACTAAATATACGTTTTATAACGTAATGACTTCTGTTTGGCTCTTATGTATACAGTAGGTAATCACCAAAAAATTCTATGGATTTGCACAAATGCAGTTCTTAATATTTTTTTTAAGTCAAAAAAGGTATGAGATCTTCTGTAGGCAGAAGGTAAGATCAGATCTTGAGCAGGGCTCAGAAGAAAGAGAGGGAAAACACAACTAAAGTTTAGTAACTGAGAAAGAAATTAAAGGGGCATCGGCTTCTGAGGCTAATATAGAAGGGACAGAAGTTATTTGCACATGGAACTCCTGGTCTACATCTGTCTCAAAACCAAAAAGCCAAGTAGCATAAAATAATGCCTAACAGTCAAAACTGCCACATAATTTAGGTGGGATTTTACTTGGAAAAAAAGGAAAACCTGTACCCTTTTATTTAGCATATCTCCTAGGGCAGCTGGATTCGTGGTTACTTTGGAGAAGTGTGAGATGAAATTTCAGTCCCATTGAAGGACAATGGTAAAAAGCCTGTCCACTCCAAAATTCCCTTGGATACCACCCATGAGATCTTTTTACCACTGCTTCTGTTGAGAAGCCAGCGCTGCTGTGAGAACAGGGACTGGGCTCCATTCAGAAAGCAGCTCAAACTGCGTGGTCTGGTCCTGATTCATTTGATTGTGCAACCCCAATTGCAGTGATGAATGGAAAATGATCCAATGTGGTCTTTAGATCCAAACCTGAATTTTCATGTCTGACAGTTAGGAGATCCCTTGCTTCCCCACCCTGCTGTAAAATTAGCTCATTTTTAATGCAGGTCGTTCAAAGTTAATAAATTGGAACACGATGATGATGCATTCTATAGGGTGACTTTTCAGGCTGAAGGTTTGATTTTAAAGATCAGCATTTTGTGCCCTCTGCTTTTGCCATTGATTTCAGCATATAGTGAACTCCACTTTGTTCTGACTGATTTGGCTTCTCTCTTTCTGGGGAAACCTCACTCCCTTTGGCAATATCGTTGCACAGGGATTTGCATAAAAGTAGCTGAATATAAGCATTTATATGAACAGCTACTTCATTTAGTACTTGACTTGTTTTGTTCCAAACACAAATACCCATGCTCATGTGTACAAGCTCCCATGCATGAGTATGCCAGGTTATACATATTTTACATATGCACCATTAGATCAAAATCCTGACTTTTTTTTTCCAAAGGTTTGCTAGATTATTGTCTGTCTTTTTCTTTAAACTCTTGGTATAGAATATCTGAAGTGATGAATACTTTTCAGCTGCATTCTGAAAGGTGTTTTTCGTTGTTAAAAATGTGCTGGGTTTAAAAAAGAAACAAAGAAAAGAAAAAGGGATCATCTGATCAAATGCTCCATCATTGTTCTCTTTTTCCTGATCACCTCTGCCCTGGTATGTAGAAATTGGCTGATTTATTTAAATCCCAGGAACACTCATGGGATATGGTTCATAAAGTAGCATTTACAGTATGCATTGCAACACTTCATCACAGCTAGAAAGGCTCAAAAGTAATATGGGTTTATGTTGTTACGAAAGAAAAAATAAGGTAAAAGTATCTCGAATATTAACTTTTGATTCCACTGCTGTAAAATCAAATTTTGGAGAGGAATGGCATTTTCTGAATGACAACTAGCACCAAAAAAGGAGAAAATATTTATTTTTTAAATCCCCTAACCTAAAACTCTCATCCTCAGAAAGAAGTTCTTCAACATTGCCTTTTTTCCCACAGCCTTGTGGAGCCCCCAACCCTGTCTGCAGAAAATGAAAGGGAGAGGGGTGGGATTAATGTGTAATTAAAGGGAATTTGGAAGGCTGAGATGTTGCGGAATGTTAGATCAGTAGCTGGAACAGCATGTGGTGTTCTTTAGGCAGGCTTCATTGAATCCATACAAAAAAAGAAAGAAGGGCTGCTTGCCTGTCTGCTCATTTATCAAACAGCTAGGCTGAACTTTCACAGCTCCACAAAAGTGTTTTACTGTTTGCTGAAGTTTTGCTCCAGAAATTAAAGCTGAACAACCTAGCGACTTTGAGTCTATGCTGCGTTTCTGACATCAGCCACGTTGTGCAAAGCTCTTGGAAACCAACACAGGTCAATTTTTACATGATACAAAGAGAGGATGATTGTACATTTGCTAAAAAAAAAATAAAAAATAGATAAAAAATACTGAAGAAATGGTCAAATATGTGACATTGTAATGTCTTTATTTATATAGCACCTTTTGATCCAAATACATGTTCCAGAGCTTTCGATCGTCAATCAGGATTAAATATTTAGCACAGCGCAAAATGGCTAACGGAGAAAAAAATCCATATTATTTAATCAATTTTAATTGACTTTTTCTTCTAGTTAAACAGTTATATTTCTTCTTGCATGCCTGTTTTCCTTTAATATTAGTTGATGTGTGCCCCAAAGAGTAAACATGTAGCAATTTATTTGATGAAAATACAATTAAAATGGATTATAAATTTAAAAAGGAAGAAATTCCTTTTGCAAGTGAATCTTCAAGGCTTACTGCAATCTTTCTTGCATGACTGTTCTGCCAGAAGAGCTTTCCTCCTACTGCTGATCACACTGAGAATCAGGTTCGATCCTGTGAGATGCTGAGCCCCGCAGAGCTTTTTCATCAGTACTAGTCTGCTTGTCAGAGGCTCTGATTAGTGAAGGCACAATTTGCATTCATTAATCCATTTTCTTAAATGCATCTGGCACTAAAGAAGTTTTGTCTTACAGTAGCAATGTTCTTTTAATCTCTGCTGACAGACTAGAGACCATATTCTTCATGAGACCCTGCCGTTTCTGAGATGCACTTGTTTTCCACAGAGGATAAATTGATTGCAAGTTCTCTTTAAAAACACAACAGTGAGTCTTCCCTGTCATATACCAAAATCTATTCAGTGAATCATCTTTTAGGAAAATGAGTGTTTAATGGCAGGATTGTGAAGGACTTTAGAGAACGGTAGCCTCCAACACTCTCAAAAGGAGATTTTCCTCTATTTGCAGCAAACCCAAGTTTGCTGATCCCACAAACTGACATAAATAAATACTAAGCAAATTCTAAGCATAACCCTTCTTAGTTTAGAGGCAGAACTGGCCTCAGATTTTTAAGGAAATTTATTCTACTCCAGTAATTTTTGAATTTTTTATGTAATGTAATTGTAGTTAATGGAATTCTACTGAATTTAAAAGTCTTTCCCCTCTTTCAGTTATGGAAAGAAAATAACAGCTTTAGTTCTGATTTCTCCTGTCATGTATCTTGCCGACATTGCAATACAGTTTTTCTGCTGTTCTACCTTAGCAGTCTATATTAACTACTAGTAAGTGTGCTTTTCATGTTTCCTAATATTATTTCTATTTATTTGCAGATAATAAGGCAACAGTTTCCACAGCTAACAACAAGAAGACTTGGAACCAGAGGCCAATCAAAGTAAGCAGTGTATGGTATTATTGTCATCTCACTATTATTGTCATCTCACACAGGGCCCCATCTGGCTCTGGCTTTACTGAATAGAACAGTATCAGATGAGGGAATAATTTGTCCACTTGGGGACTTAAACACCAACTTTCATGGAGGTTCCATTGTAGTCTTTACATTGTCTTATTGATTCAGTGGTGATCCTGCAAAGGTAGTCCAATGGAGGCCTTTTACTGATTTCATCAGTGTTATTTTCCATATTGTTGCTACAAAGTCTTTCATCTCAACTCACTTTGCACAATGTAAAGGACAATCACACCCAAGGGTAATGGAGCTACTGCTGGAAACTGGGAATCACAGCTGTTTAACATCATGCTTCAGTTTAGAGGAAAAGTAGCAGAACGTTATCTGGAGTTTAGGTAGTAACATACATTGGCCTAAGATGAAATTGTTTGCAAACCTAGATTTAACCACTATTTTTCCTGTGTCAATGAAATCCAATGTGCCTTTTAAGTGATCAAGGAATTAATTTATTGCCTTACCCAAAAGATGATGCAGTTCATCCTAATACCACAATGAGAAATTGATTCAGAAAGAAGAATGCGCTTCCTCGGGTATTTGACTTTTTCCTGTTGTTGACAATATGCGATTCTACCAATTTATGAAGAGGATACAGTAGTGGTTTTTTCTGCTTGTGGACTCCATGGAAGTTTTCCCGTGGAGCTGGATCTTTGGAGCTTTGGAACTTTTTATGGCAAACATAAGCCCCCTAAAAAAATAAATCAGAAGTCTGCTTTTGTTGGTTAGCTTTTAAAGAATCCTACAGGGCTGTCTAAGGGTAGCCTCTATAGATCTTAAGTGGAAAACTATGGAGGGGAAATGAAAACCTAGGACAGCGTGCTTGCAAAATTTTGCTGGTAAAGTTTCTCTTTCAAAACAAAGCCTAGAAACACAGTATTGCTAAATGCTGAGAAATGAATACACTATGAGAATTGAACATACATGCTAAAGACAGAATAACCCACTCTTTAAAGGAAAAAAAAAAGAAATGGAGTTGCTAAAAGAAATACCATTAAAATCAACTAACAAGTGCTCCATGTGAAGCAGTATCTCTTTGATGGGACTAAATGTCCTTTCTCCCATCTTGAGCTTCTCCTAGGTTATATAAATCAGCCTTCTTTGTCTAGACTAGCCATATATAAGCACTAACTGAAGACTTAAAATCTCTTCCCAAATGCAAATTCAGAGCTACCATAACATGACTCATAAGAAAGGTATCAGAAATCTCTCACGTGCAATTTCTGGGCTAGACCAACAGCATATGAGACAGGTCCAGATTCTGAAAATCAGGATTTAGCACTGACTGTAAGTTCTGTGGAGGTTCATAAAGATGGAGAGAAAGTGTGCACAAGTTGCTTTATGGAAGCATTTGTATGAGAGTAACCATTGTCAGCCATCAAATCACTTTGACATTGGCTACAAGTTTGGTACTTGTCCTACCCTTTAATGAAAGGAATGAGCACTGCTGTATTTCCAAACTGGAGCTCCTTCTACAGGTCCAGTTTGTCTGGAGTCTCCCAGAGAGGCAAGATGCTCTTGATTCGCTGTCTGAAGGTGTCTTACGTCTCAAAGAATTATGCCTCTTTACTCTCAATGAGGTTAGAAAATCAACGAGACTTAATATTCATTGCGTATTTCCCCCTAAACTTCATACCTGTCAGAGAGGCTTTCAGGTCACATACTCCTCCCATGCCACCTTTGCAATGGTTCTGCTCCCTGTTTAGCAAATAAGAACGGGTTTCTGTAAAGCATGCTGGTTGTGCTCTACAAGATGCTTGGCCCCTGAGAGTCCCTGGTTATTCCTGCGAGGGAGATCATAGTGACTCAAATTTTGCAGCCTCATAAGTTATGAAATGAAGTTCTTCTGCTCCAGAAGAGGATGTCTATATCTTTGTCAGTGGTTAACACCCCGAGGATTATAAAGAGCATATAGAGGAGTCATTCTCATTGGATCCAATGAAAAGGATACATTGTACAAGAAGTATAAACACACAGAGAGTACGCACACACTGTACTTCTTTACAATAAATACACTTCTTGCTGGAGGCAGCACAGCTGTAACTGAGCTCTGGTTTTGTTTTCAGGAATATCTAACTGCATTCCAACTAAGTGTTACGTAAAGAAATTACTTTGGGCATTAACGCTTCAGTCCCTTTATCACCAACTGTGATGACCAATTGCTGCCAATATGATTTTCACTCCACTTCCCTGCTACTGCCAAAGGAAATTTGGCCATAGAAGTGGTTAAGATTATCTGACTTCACACTGTTCTGCCTTCAGCCTTTTTACAGCACGGCTGCCTTGTAGCATTACAAAGTTCAGAGCTACAATGGTGCTATACTCTTGATCATCAGTTCTGAGGCTTTCTTTTTTTGCAGCTGGGTTTATTGCAGCAAGCATGCAGCTGTTCTCTATTGCACTGAGCTTAAAAACAGTTCCACCACAGGTGATCCATGAGAAGGCAGCTAAACATGAAAGCCGATTTCTTTCTGCAGTTTAGTTTGGAACTCTTCAACTATGTACACAAGAGGTTAGTTAAACTGATGGAAACTACATGTTGTGAAGGGAATTTTCTTTCTTTCTTTGAAGGAATGCAGCAGATACTGGATCCATGACAGTAAAAATCATTCTACTATTTACCACAAAAATGATTGTGTTGCCTGCATATTATTCTTCTATAGATCAAACTTTCAGGCCCTGTTTATTGAATTAAGTTAGGTTTTTTTCTGATATAAATACAGAGAAGTGCTTGGAAAAGAATCTTCGTAAATTGCATCAGTGAGTTTTTGCCACTTGGGATGGTAAAATTACTGAAGGAGAAGGGTATCTGGGAAACCTTTGGAGTTAATTCGGCTATTGCTGTCTATGTGATTTTCAAGCTTCCTGGAAAACTTGGGTTATATAGCACTTGTACTCAAGACAGATTTTATTTTCACCGGACAATAAAGATCATCCTCAATGAGCATGGCAGGGGAACCACATCCTAGAAGTTTGCTTCAACTCCCCAGGCCTCCTCTCAGTCCATCTGTTCTGGTAGACAAGATCAGGGCTTCCAGCTCTTTGCCACCACTTTCTGCTGGAGATTATCACATGCACTGATCTGTGTGTGGATGACCCTGAGAGGAAAACAATCACCTGAGTTAGTTTAAACTACTGTCACTTAGATGCCACTTTCTCACTGATTTAATTGGTGACCTTTTTAAAATCAGTTGATTCTGCCTAAAGCAAACTCAAGTCCATTCAAGTGAACAGATCTACTGGGAGTGCTCTGAAATCACTAACTGTCTGGGGAGTCCAACAAACATCTGGAGATGGCAACTTCTCCTGCCACCATAGTGGGATCTAGAGGACACTGTCTTGCCATGGTATGATAGGCTTTTGATAGGCCGTAAAGAGAAAACAGGAAGTTCATTGAAAATTCCCTCTAGGAAAGACGGGTGAATCAAAAGTACGTGAGCAATACAACCTTGTGACACATTTTGTAATCATTAAAAATTGTTGCTTTGATGAAAGAGACTGGATAATCAGCGCTTCTATTGACACCTATAATAAAGTTAAGTTGCAGAACAGACTGTGCCATAAGGACACCAATCCATTTTTATAGCTCAGCCACACTCTGTAATTCCCACTGTGGTCTGCACAGACAGAGTTACAGTGTTGTGTAGTATCCCTTGCTGATCTAAACCCAGTGCTGATGCTAAGTTATGAAGCAAATAATTCGAACTGTACATTTCCTCCCGTTCACTGCTTTCCAACATATGCCTTTTTTTCCCCTTTCTCTTTTCATTAAAGCGTTTTCAATTTTTGAAACATTTCCGATCAGCTCATTTCCAACAAAGACTCATGCTTTTCAGTGATCAAACCAGCCCTCAACAGTCTGAGAATCAGGGAGCTGGAATAACAACAGAAGGGCCAGTCCAGAGGGTACCTCTGCTTATTGCTAAAGTAAAGGAGCAGCTGCACGGCAGAGCTCTGCCAACAAGTAGCTTTAGGATGCTTTTCTTTTTTTAATAATAAGAAAAAAGAGAAAACAAGTCCTTTATTTTCCTGCCTGCAACAGAGTCAGCTTTATTAACTCTGAAGAGAGCTACTTTTACCAGAAGGAACGATAATTGGAAGCCCAATATATTACCTCAGTGTTCTGCTACTGAATCAATTCTTATTAATAATGCATAAACTATTAAACGGTCTGTTTTGCTGTAGAAATCATTGGCATTGTCAGATTCTCTTACCCCCCTTTTTATTATTTACTTTTCAAACAATCTGCTTTATAAAATATACTTCTCTATGTATCAGGTACCACTATTATGGAATTGCAGTGAAAGAAAACTCCCAGTATTATGATGTGATGTATTCTAAAAAAGGAGCAGCCTGGGTCAACGAAACAGGAAAAAAAGAAGTAACCAAACAGACAGTGGCATATTCACCACGGTCCAAACTGGGAACATTACTGCCAGAGTTTCCAAATGTCAAAGATCTAAATCTGCCAGCCAGTCTGCCAGAGGAGAAGGTAACAGTTTGGAAATCTTTTCTCAGCTTGTCTTCTGGTTTTTTTTTTCCCTGCTCTGGATGAAAGATTTATCTAAAACATAAAGACTTTAAATCAGAGTAAGTTTAATGATGCTTTGACTTTATTTATGGGGGACTTAATTACTTCATATAATAGGAAGAAATGTCTTCCCTTAGAACAGGCAACTGACACTATAGTTGTACAATATTTCTAAAGCTCATGCACACTTATTATTGAAGTTACATTACATATATCACGTGAGGTTTGAGGGGAACTGTTTTTAAATATATTGTAGCTCTTCAATCTGTGAGCACATTTGACAAACTGAAAATCAGTTCTGATGCTCCCATGAGCAGAGAGGGACCGAGTGCATTTCTTATCCTTGTAGACTAGAAATTAAGAGAATCCTATCTGCCTATATGACAAAAGTGCTCTGGCTGCTCTTGGCTGAGCTTGCTAGTTTTCTGATGTTACTCACATGTGTAGTATCAATGTAAAGTGGACAAAAGAATAGGGTTTTATAATTCTTTATGTCCTAATTAGGGCCACATTCTCGTCTTTGATCTCACTGAGGCTTTTTGCTCCTCTTATATTTGAAGAATCCCCATTGACATAGAAAAATCCATGAATTCAAAGGGAGAATTTACTTTTAAGAAGAAAACTCATTTTAAAGCTAATCTAACTAGACTTTAACTGATTTCATTATTTTTGCAATTGTGCATAGGTAAGATAAGAAAAAACTTATTTTTTTGTTCTCTATATTCTGGTATTTTTAAAAGCAGATTTCTTAAAGTAGAATGAACTTTTGTGTGTCTCCCTCTCTTTCTTTTTCAGGTTTCTACCTTTATTATGATGTATAGAACTCACTGTCAAAGAATACTAGACACTGTAATAAGAGCAAACTTTGATGAGGTATGGTTAGCAACTACAGTTGTAGTTTAATGATATATAAGGTATTAATGGATCTGAGAGCTTATTTTGAATGTGATAGTACAAACTTATGGCTTTGTGGTGGAAGATCCTTTTCATGAGTAACTAACAATGGCTATACTTGAGTATG
Source organism: Amazona ochrocephala (assembly GCA_039720435.1). Lineage (NCBI taxonomy): Eukaryota > Metazoa > Chordata > Aves > Psittaciformes > Psittacidae > Amazona > Amazona ochrocephala. The sequence continues at coordinate 77,187,847 of CM077880.1, forward strand.
TAAAGTGACCAATAATGTTAAATCTCACTTGCAACACTGTGCAAGTTAGAGGAATGAAAGCAATGGGAATGTTTTTATCTCTTCATTCTCCAGCAGGATTAAGGTAGCAATATTCCCTTACAAGATGCTGGACAATCCAGTTCTTACAACTCAAGAAGTATGTCCATGACCACTTTTCTAAGCTTTGAGTTGGGGCTGAGCTCTGTTTGAAGGAATCCTTCTGAGTGTTCAACACAAACCCAGGGCAGGTGCTCTGCTGGTCTATTAACAATGGTGCAGGGTGGTGGGGTGCCTACAAAATCTGAGATATCCCAGAAAACTGTACTGAAATCTCTGATTGCTCAGCTCTACTCCAGTGCAGCTAGGAAGACACACACACAGCAGTTCATATCATCCATTAGCTCATCCATCCGTTCATACCATCCAGCAGCTCAGCAGTTGATACCATCCATTAGAAATGGATAAGGTTTGTACCTGCTACATATTTAACTGAATTTGAGGGGTTTTTAGCAGTGCACGCAATTAGAGCTGAAAAATACAATATTGCTGGAATGCAAGCAGGTTTAGATTACATGTGGAGAAGACCTCTAGTTCAGGAAAACAAATCTGAGTAGAGATGCTGAGGGCCTGATTCAAATATGGCATCCAGGTCCTGGAAAAAAAACCCACAAAACAAAGGAAATGGGTCTTTTGATTCTGTCTTCTGAAGAACGGCAAGAAATCCCCTGCTTTTCTTCCTTTCAATGTCTAATTCTCACACTCTTTTGCTTTAAAGCTGAGGGTATTTGAAGTCATTGTACCCGATCTAGATGTTTCCATGTGAGAAATACGTTACACATATTTAGGAAATGTTGCTGGATGAGTGTCAGAATGCTTTCTTAAGAGCAGGATGTTATATTTTATTAGGGGATGAGTCAGGATCAGTGTTGGGGAAAGAGATGCGCAGCAACAATATATGAATGGCAAATATTCTTTACTACACCTGGTCCAAATACTTATTTCAGCACAGATTGCATGCAGAAGGTTATTATATATGAATGCTAGTGTTCTGACTCCTCTAGAACTGACCATATCATTCACTGACTAATACCTTTATTTCCAAAATGAAAATTTTCAGACGCAAGTTTTGCTGTGTCTGAAATCTCCTCCCCATTTTCTTTTTTGTCTCTCTCCGTTCTTTCTCCTCTTTCCTTCATAATGGAGGAAAGAATAAATCTGAAAGTGTATTGTTTCTTTCTGAAACAAAGTCAGGAAATGGTATATTTACCTCTGTGAGCCATGTGCTGTCCTTCTCTCCCTTCTTACACCAAGCCCTAGACTGCATTCCTTGGTATACAGGGACAGAGAGCAAAGAGAGAGAAAAAGGCTTGACATGCGGAAGCCAAAGAGTTACACTCATCAGCCACTGATGGAAGGCAAAAATACAGTAGTTCTCATGGGTCTCTCTACTGTAGTAGCACAAAGACACCCTGGCACCAACTCAGAGTGTCTCCTCACCCTTTGATTGATTATCCCATTGTGTGCTGCATTACAGTATAAGCCTGTCTAGTTAAGGAATATGCCTTGCCTGCATTATACACCATCAGTCCACGCCTGAGGTTGAAACAAATGCTATGTAAGCAGGACTGTTTAAAGAAAATGGTATTTGTGGCCTTTGATTATTTTAATTTAAACATCCCTGCTTCTTCTCGTGCAGGTTCAAAGTTTTCTTCTGCACTTTTGGCAAGGGATGCCTCCTCATATGCTGCCTGTATTGGGTTCTTCAACTGTAGTGAATATAGTGGGAGTTTGTGATTCAATTCTGTACAAAGCAATTTCTGGAGTTTTGATGCCAACAGTACTACAAGCATTGCCTGACAGGTCAGTATAGCTAGCAGCACTGACCACGTTTTAGCTCAGCTGTCTTTGCTGTATGTTCTTTCCTCTAGAACGGCACCAGTTCTCAGAAAGCTGCTTACTGCCACCAGTTTCCGTAGTTTAATTCACAATGTCAGTTCAAAGGAGTTGAAGACCTGATGTGTTCCTGAAGAAAAGTTTGGATTTTAACAAGACTTTTATTGTGAAAAACTTGTTAATTTTTGTCTGATAAAGGATACCACCTTCTTCTTGGTTTGTAACATCAAGCTAATAGTTGTATCCCAACTTTCAGGGAATGTCAGAAGTCTGCAGGCTGTAGAGTGCCACACTGTCTTCTGAACACTCGGACACTGTTCTGCTACTCTGGGATAACAACATAGCAGTATTCTGAATTACAGTGTCAAGAGGAACTGGCCTGGCTGCTCCGTTTGTTAATACTTACATGCATATTTAAGCATTGCAACCTAAGCATTTGTCTCTGTACACACTCTTGGAGCCCTACTGTTATTCTGTTTGCCAGGAGTATAAAACATGAACATCATGCTTGTGAAGTTTGGGACAAGCTGGTTTAACTTAAATACCATCCTATGAAGAAGAGATGCATGTTTATTTTAGAATCACTTTAATAATATTAGGAAGCATTTGTCTCTTTTGTTTCAAAGCTAAATTCACTTTTCCAATCCATGTGGTAGATCTCAGCTGTGCTCTTCCTACCTGGAGCTCATGTGAGTCCAAGAATTCTTGTTTATATTGGTAAAGCAGGACAGAGATCAACAGTTCATAGCAAAAAGTGTAATTGCTGCGTGCAGTCAACTTGTTTTACCCTTTGGTTTTCCATTAGAGCATAAAGAAACTGATATTTTTCTAAATACATGTGAACACCATTAGTAGTATTTGACTGATGTGCTCCTGAGGTTGAGTAATTTATTAGCAATATTGCTCCAGGAGTTTCTTAATGGTGATGTGTATTTGGCCTTCAAGATTTTAAAGGTGTCCCTAATCATGGTGAATGTTTTCAAGATGTTGTTCTGCTCTACTTTGCGCACTGCGTGATGGCTAAAGTACAGGCAAAGCGCTTTTTTCCACAAGAAACCTGTTGTAAGCATGTGCTTTCCTTGATGAGACATGTACATTTTTACAAGCTTTGCACCTCATGGCCCCCCCAATCTATTTCACTGGAAGGATTAAACAGAACAGCAGTCCTTTTCTCAAGCTGCTTAGTTCTTTCATAGCAAATAAGGAGAGACTTGAGTGTGAATATAGACTTTTGTAATGCATATAAAGGGCCAGATTGTGGCTATTAAGCCATAGCCTGCACTGGAGGGGGTGAAGAAGGGTCTCATTGCAATGGAAGCTCCTGAAGTAAATCTTGCTGACTCAGCCAGAATCCTCCGAGGGTCTTCCTGAGAACAAATATTGGCTGTCCAGAAAAGCCACCTTTTAGTGGGTGCAGCAGTTGTTATCCATCCCCTGTCCTCTTAAGGTGTCTGTGTAGAGTAGAGCAGTCCTATGGCCATGTTTATTTTACCAGCTCTGCTCTCTGTGCAGTGCCTTAGGTGTACAAACAGAGAAAGCTGCATGGCTGAAAAGAAAAGTTCCTTGCATTTTTCCCCTCCTATTTGTGTATCTCTAGTATTGCTACAGGCAGTGCAGCTCAGCCTGGCAGAACCAGCTGTTAGGGTCCCCTGCACAACACCCTGCAGCTGTTCTTGGACACTGTTGTTTTATACTGAGCAATTCCAAGAAGGGCAGAATGAGCAGCCTACCAAGTTTAGCAGGAAATGATGGAGCTGTCAGGACAGGGTAGTAAGGGAGAAGAGAGAAATCTCACTTGTCTGGGAGAGTTCTTGTCCTGCGCAGAGCTAAGCAGGCAGGTCCTTTTCCACCCCCACTTCCCTCATCTGTGTGGGCTTGGCCTGGAAATTCCTCCCCACCATCATCACCCACTCACTGGCTCCAGCCTGCAGCATAGCTGGCTGCTGCTTGACTTGTACATCCCTGTGTACATCTGTATAAATGTGGGCACAGATGAGCTGAAACCCAAAGCTTGATTTATTGTCTTCTTTAAACAGTTGTGAATTTATGTCTTTATGTTTGTATAGAGTGGGAATGATTTTATTTCAATGGAAGAATACTGTTTGTAAGCATCAAAGCAGCGCAGTACAGAGAATTTCATTCTTTGCGAGGTTTTGAGCATGTTTTCCTTTCCCTGCAAATGTTTTCAGAAGTTTTTCTTCACACCTACAAACCAAAATATGTCAGTAACTGCATAATAGTGAGTTGTAAATAACTGACTCATAGTGTTCACATGTTCACAGATTTTATAGCATAAAGCACAGAGTAAACCTGTTCTGAGGTAGTGATTTTTCAGTTTGACACAGGTGATCCGGAAGTTTGCAAAGCAGCTGGATGAGTGGCTGAAAGTAGCTCTCCATGATTTACCAGAAAACCTACGAAATATCAAATTTGAATGTAAGTATTACACAATCTTTCTCCTATTAACCTGGGATGTACACAGTGTTTATTGATTAGAAATTAATTGGCAGTGAGGCTAGTGTTCTTTTAGGAATTCAAACCTGTCAGCGTTATAAATCTTGCATTCACTTACAGTCTCCACTTGTTCACAAGAACCAATTTCATTTAGTGAAATAGCCACTGCTCAAAAAGAGATGATCTGTTTTCTCTTTCTTGTGGATTCTGATAAGAAATTAATTTTGTTGATAGTAAGTAAGCATTAGTGACGATATTAGGCAAAGAAAATTATTAAACAAACCTTTAGGCTAGCACAATTTGAATACAGCTTGAGGCCCTTATTCAAAAAAGTGCCAGAGTTAAAAATGAAGGAGATCAAATTACCCTGTCACCACAGGAAAGGGCACTAGGCCTTTTCAGACGTGCTTTGTAGATGCCTGCAGTGCACATCACCTATTGATAAAGCCTGCTTTATTTCACGGCTCTCAATTCTTTGCCTTTCATGAGCACTAAATTCCACACCACAAAGTTAAAGGAGAAAAAAAGAAAAAAACTAATTTAGGAGAAGGATTAACTATTTTGATCAGCGTGGAAAATTAGGTGCACATTTTACTGAGAACAGTCAGATTGTAAGTTGGAACAACTAATTTTAGGGTATTTTGCACTGTATACTAATTTATTTTAAAAGCTACACAAAGTCAGAACTGAGAATATGCTTTATCACATCTTGGTCAGCTCAAAAATATTGAGAATCTGAAACAACAAAATCTTTTCCAATCTGATAGCGAGAGAGAAAGAGGCGGACTACGCACTTTCTAGTCATTCTCAATCTCTACGCCTTAACTGCCTCCGTGTAGAGTACAGAGGGAAAAACCTACTCTGTGGCTATGTCTAAGGCTTGTTTGGATAGATCTGCAAGTCTTTGGTGATTTTAGTATAAGGGAAAACTTGAATGCATCCTACCTTTTTCACGAGCCTTTGTTCCTTCTGCAATTGATCTCTCCATATCAGAATTTGTGATAGTGTAGACAGCCAATGCAGGTACTGACAGGAGTAACTGCATGGCTTGTTCATGTTTGCATTTCCAAAGTCACAGATTTCAGACAAAAGACGCACAACACAACATTTTAAGTTCATTTTCCAAGCTTAATAATCTTAATGCAAGGTCCTTATCACTTGGAAAGAGCTAAAATAAGAGCAGACAACTGGCAAGTATCTCCTGGGCATCTTACCCCATAGCGTATTAGTACGTCATGTAGTCTCTTTCAGAACCTCTGATCAAATTCTACTTGAAACTGTATCAGATTTTAGCTCCTCCTGGTCTAGTCAAAAGACTTTTCCAAACCTTGTTTGCATTAACACTTGGAAACCTTTTCTAATTTCCACACATAATGTATCTATCATTATTTTATGCCCACTTGTTCTTGCACCAACATTTTTCTTTCTATTAAATAGCTCTCTCTGGCCTTCAGTTCCTTTGTGTATCAAGAGAAAATTTGCTATGCTGAACAAGCAAAGCTTTTCCATTGTCCTCTACATTTCTCTTGTCACCTCCTTATTCACAGCATCTATAAATCATTGCTGTAATACTCCTCTGTAAAACTGATTGAACATCCAGATTTAAGGTTTTAGGTCAAGGTTTAAACACGATTAAATCTGGGCTATTTGAATGAACTTTACGTGGTTGTAATTGTATGCAATAAGCTGGATATATTTTTCTGGTCCTTGTTTTAATTTAGGAATTTCAGAAGTAATTTTCTTTGTTTAGCGCAGCATGGAAATATGTATCTCTTTTTTCCTGCAGTGTCCAGAAGATTTTCACAAATACTTCGTCGTCAGACATCGCTAAATCATCTCTGCCAAGTAAATATTTCAGTTACTTAAGTTTGCCAAATGCCATTTTTACTGACTTTTGAAATAATGTGATGAATTGGTAGGCTGGACTCTACTCAAAAAGGAAGAGACCATGTTTAGCAGCCTGTCTCCAATATTTATTGTGACCACCTTTACAAAATCGAGAAGTAATCAGCAAAAAATATTTTTCTAGACAACTGGCAACCCCTGATTATTAAATTCAGCAGGGAACTTTAATGAAATAAAATTACTATTTGATTTGAATAGATGGTTCATTTCCAGGCAATAAATGAAACACATTCGATTGATTTCAGAGCAGGTAGTATTATTAGTAGGCCAATTGCAAAGTAAGAAAAATTTCTATATGCCTGACAAGAAATTCAAAGCCTAATTGCATATTATAAATCATGCAAATTAATAAAACCACAAACAGTTGAACTGCCGAGGTTTTAAAGAGAAATAGTCTTGCAATCATAGCAAGTGAATATAAAACCTACTCTGAAGTGTCTGTTTTTCAGCAATTAGTTTAGATCATAATTACCTATCAAAAAGTCAAGAGGCCAAATTCTGTGTAGTATAAAAAGGGGGAGAATGTATTAAGTTAATGAATGTTTCACCCTTGTATTGGAGCAGAGAGTTTGTTTTCTCTGTCACACTGAAAGCTCCACTTTTGGAAGGTGTATCCAACACTCCTGTGAGTGGTGAAGTTCGCAGGAAGAAGCTCTGAGGGAAAAACACTCCTGCAAGGATGTCTTTGTAGATGTCTTCCTCCATTATTTTAGTGGTGAAGGCAGTGATACCAGTGCTACCTTCCCCAAACATGGTGGATCATCACTGAGCTTTGGAGCTCCACAGGGATTCAGAGGAAAACAGGATACAGAGACCACAACTGTCTTCATCACACCTGGGATGAAGCAGTTTACTTACATGAAGGACTATTCAAATGCATCACTTCCTTGGAGAGGCTGATAACCTTGGTGTGGGTTATCATCTCTGCTTAGCTTCCAGAGATCTGGTGTATGTTATATGACCATGACTCTGTGTCCCAGTCCATCCTCCCCATTGTCAACAGCAGACCTGCATCTCAACCAACCAAGAAGCAGATATGGTGCAGAGACAATGAGCTTTAACCTCTGCATGTGGCTGAGGGGAGAATGAGAGTCTTCATAGTCTGGGAGATGGTAGGGTGCAAACCCGAGTGGGGTTTGTTTTCGGCTTGATTTTTCTTGTTGCCTTTTGGTTTTGAACTGAAGCTGGTGAAGAAAACCAGCAGAGCTATTAGAAACTGGGAAGTCTAGCAACAGCACCACCAGATTAGGGTTGTTCATCAGGGTTTGTGGTGGATGCAATCAAAACACTTGCACGTGATTTTAGTAGGCAAAATTACTTGGGAGTTAGTTCTCTGCGGTTAAGAGGGCCTTGTAATGTCCATAAGACATCAAGTTGGTGGGTGGGGGTCCATGAGGAGAATCAACTTAGTGAGCCTAGCTAAGGAAGCGTAAAAGGGGATAAAGTCTATTTTTAACCTAATAAACCATGAACTAATGAATTGATGGGATTGGATTACAGGCATCAAGAACAGTGATCCACAGTGCAGACATCACATTTCAAATGCTGGAGGACTGGAGGAATGTGGATCTGAATAGCATTACCAAACAAACCCTCTATACTATGGAGGACTCACGGGAGGAACACAGAAAACTCATCATACAATGTAAGAGCAGAACCCTCAAACAAAGCCAGGTGTACTAGGTTTTCTCCTGGAAACAAAGCTCAATGAAAGTAACACTGTTTCTGCAGCCATTGGTTTGCTTTGAGTCTCAAGATAAACAGAGAGACATTTACCAAAGTGTAAGGGAAAGCCCTGTCAAGGTCTTACATTTCGAGGCATAGATCTGGGCACTCTTCCATTAATGATTTTTTTTCTAGTATCCAGAACAGCCAATGGCACAAAACTTGCGCCCAAATTCAGGAAGACTTTTATCCGTAAACCTGAGCAAACTTAAATCTATGAGTGAAAGCATTAAATTTGATGAAGTTCAATCTCTACTGGTGTAGAACTGCAGGAGAGTTGCCTTTTTAAAGGCTTTGACACTGTGTATTTGTAAATTTTACTTATGAGAAGGTCCATGTGTGTTTTCATAAGCAAGCTCATTTGCTGGGGTAAGCGCTTTCACCCTGAACTTATATGAGTAAGCAGAAGTCCCATATCAAGCAAGCTCACTGGCTGATTTAGAGTCTACCCAGTAAAGTGAAGGGCATGAACTGAAAAGTGACTTTGGAGATGCTGGTAATTTGGTTTTAGAGTCAAAAATCTTTTGCAAATATGAAATTTTAATTGCACTGTTCAGCAAGTGTGCAGGGTTGTAAGCTTAGGTGTAACCCTAAGCACATTGAATTTGTCCCTCTGAGGCACCAAAGTTGACCAGCTTTGTCTTTAGCATCGTTCATAACCTCACTTCCCTGTGAACCCACCTGTTTTATTGTTACCTCTCGCCTGAGGAGGACCAGTCATCTTTTATCCAGAGCCAGCCTCAATGGGAAGCAACCTGGGCAACTACTTGTGGGAGCCCTGAAAGGGTAGGTTTGCTAGTAGGGCACCGCTTTCAGTGAGTGGCTGGGAAGAGGAGGGTTGACACCTTCACATGTACACTGGACCTTGCAAGGTTGACTTTGGCACTTATTCCACTATGCTAACACCACAAGTCTTCTCCCCAGTTTAGGGACTGGTGTTGTATTCTCTGTTACTTCTGTTTTCCTGCAAGAGGTGCTTGTACTCTTTCCTCTCATTCTGAACCCTTGGTTCATTTCCTGATGTGGCTTTCTCACCTTTTAAGGAGATGGAAACTTGAGACTGGAGTCCAGAAGCTGTGTGCATCCTTCAGATATCTGTTATATTTTCAATATCTACTCAACATCCTCCCACTGGTGAAAAGAGCTCTTAAAGTTGTCCATAGTAACAGCAACAGTTTTCGCTCTTGTTCAGAAAATACTTGATTTTTAGGAAAGATTTTTGTGTATGTGTTACCTATTTAAATGCAAGCTTAAGTGTAATAAAATCAAACAGAATCTTCCTGAATGCTAACAGATTAGGACATGTTTTGCCATATTTTAGGCCTGTATAGGCAATTGCTTAGCAATGGCAATGAAATATGAATGTTCATCATGAGATGGGATTCCACTGACGAGTGCAGATATACAGAGAGATTATTCTAGAACTTAGATGTTTTTTTCCCCATCTCTTGGATGTTCATTCTACTTGGCCAAAGATCTTTTCAAAGATCATACTTTGTATGACTCCTGTGACACAGAGTTAAGGCCTGGTTTCACATTCTTGGTATTAATAATCATGAAAATACAATTTCCAGCTATTGTAACTGGAAAAACATGTTTATAAGCTTACAAGCAAGCTTTGAGAGAAACAGAGAAAAGTCACTGGGTATAGGAGAATCTCTTTCCTGCTCTACTATGGTAGCTGTCTCTGACATGGTTTCGTCTTTCATTGCTCTTTCTCAGATCTTGTTGAGGCATTTTTAACAGTCACTAAAGGCTAAATAGTTACTTTTCTCAAATAGGTCATTGCACACAGTTGCATTGCTCCAGCAGCAAAGCAGGAAATTGAATTGTTTTTCTACTCTTGTTTCCCTCTTTGCACAGCATATGAATTACTTACTTTGCTGCATCAGGCAAGGTTTTTTTCCAGGTAAATATTCAGGTATGGAAACAACATTTAGGTTTCTCTGTGATCCTGTTCTGAATAAAGGGAAGTTGCCCATTCAGTCAAACCATGAAACAAGATAAAGATGGCCCAAACATAGCTATTTTCCTTCTTCCACAGCTAATGTTGCTGACATCCCGCCTTTTTGCAAGCCTGAGTTAGCAAAGTTATAGTCAGGTGTGAAGCAAATGCATTCCTGCTCAACTTGCTGATCCAACTTAGAGACCAGGGAGTTTGTTCTCTGCATTATTGTCAGCCTCTATGGCTCATTTCTCCAGCTATTCTCCCTAAGCTTTGCCTTCTCCACCTCCCTCACTGTCTTTCCTATGGTGGGAAATTTCTTTCTCCTGTTATTTATAACCAAACTTAAATGGAAATGCATAGCACGTTGAGATCGTACTGTAACACAGCAGGTAGAAAAGTATCTTCTTGACTTACTGGGCCTTTATTTTAGCTGAATTGATTAAAAATTTCTTAAGGTGCCAAAGCACATGAATCTTCATCTTCCAGCTATTTAATTCTATGAGAATCAACTAGAGACTCGCAGTTTTGAGAGCTGTAGTTGCATGATTTGGTCGTTTTAAACTTCTGTATTAAAATATGAATATGTATACTTAGGAGAGGTTTAAAACTATACAGGCTGCTTTTGAAAACTCTTCTTGATGAATTAAGTATAGCATTTGTGCATTGATAGCAATTTGTTTTGAAGAAGTAGAAGTTTATGGAAGTTCTTTGTGTGTCTGGCATTGCAAATAAATGATTTGCAGCAGTTAAGTCACATTTTTGCAACTAAAGCATTATATAGGTGAGGGCCCTATCAACAATACCCATCCACTTGATGCTTAGAAGATTCTTTATGCATTTCTAAATCAATTTCATGCATGACCCTTTTTCGCCACCGGCGTCAAGGCCTAGCTTAGCACTCTTCGTAGAGAACACCATAAATGTTTCACTTCCGGGCGCAGTGGACGGCTGAAGCTTAAATCAAAAGCTTAACTTTAAACAGTAGGTTGTGATTTGCTCACATTAAAATGCCACTTCCAATGATTCCATCACTTTCAATAGAAATGAGATAGGAGACAGAGCAAACTTGCTGGGTCAGCACCAAGAAAGATATATTTGTTGCAGTTGAGCAATGTATTACGAAAACCACAGCAAACTCGTGATGTTATCGGCAGCTTGTTTGTGATTTGTTTCTCTTTTGTTCAAAATGAAATCCAAGTACTGATGTGGGTTATTTTTTGTCTGCCAGTGTATCAGGAGTTTGATCACCTTCTGGAAGAGCAGTCCCCCATTGAGTCGTACATCGAGTGGCTGGATTCCATGGTGGACAGATGTGTTGTAAAGGTTGGTAAGCAGGAGTAAGGACTGGAGCCATTTATGTACATTTTGAGCTCTATTCAGGTCATAGATTTTTAGCAAAAACAGAAGTAAAAAAAAAAAAAAAAAAGAGCCAGGCGTTGGTAACAAGCAGAAGTAAAGTGACAGTGGGTAACATCTCACCAGTTTTCATGGAGAACTGCTCATAATCATGATTCTGCTTTATTCTGTTTTATCTATTCTATCCCAAAAGAAGATATAACTGTATGACTGGCTATTTTAACTTGTCACTAACTATACTTTCTATTAGGATGTTCTATGAGAATTCCAACTCCTCATTCCAGTTGTTAGAGCTAAGAAGTAACAACCAACCAAACCAGAAAATCTCGCTGCCCCTCTCTGTGCGAAAGATCCACACAGAAAACAACAGATACTTCCCCAGATTATTTGAAATACTTTGATTGTTTTGGGGAACTTTCCTTCTAGCCAGTGAAATGCAATTAGAAATTCAGACAAGAACTGTTAATTTTCATGAAGAACTTGACATGGATTTTGTTAGCTGACTGGATTGGATGAACCTAATTCTTTATCTCATATATAGTATAGTAAATATATTTTTGTAGAGTTGATGACTAATGTGTGCTTCCTGGAAAGTATTTTTCATAGTAAAATGAATATCACAAAAATAAAACCGTGGAGGAATAAAAAATTCATATTCAATAGTAAACTTTAATTGCAATATTAATATAAATTTTCATTGTGGATCAAGCATCCTTGTTTCTAAATTGCTTCCTTCACTAAGAAGCAAGAATGAATATATAGGTAATTAAGTTAAGATGAATGTCAGAGCAATGATTTGGCAGTTCCTTCATCTTTTATAAGGGAGATTCCGTCTTGGTGTTGAATAATACTTATGATTTCTAAAGGAAGTATATGATTACAAGAGGTTTTTCTGTCTAAGCTTGTTTTGTCTTTAATTTTTAGTGTGTATTTTAATGCAAAGATAATGGTAAGTAGTTTTTGTGCATAAAAGAAGATGGATATGTGCATCATTCATCTGCATTAGGTGTTAGAAAAGAAAGTTTCTCCTTGACAGATAAATCTGTTTCCTTGCAGGTAGCTGTCAAAAGACAAGGCTCTTTGAAGAAAGTAGCCCAGCAGTTCCTTCTGATGTGGTCCTGTTTCGGCACTCGCGTGATTCGGGACATGACTTTGCACAGTGCACCCAGCTTTGGTACTTTGATTTTGTTGTAGTAATTGTATGCCACAGTCAGAAAATCTGCACCCTGCTTGCAATGTACAGTTTAATTGAAAACATAACCAGTTTTCACATGTTGAGGGCTCTATCAAGAAAAAGCACTGGGGCTACTGACATTTGGAAACAATGCTCAGAGAGGTGTCTGCCTTCAAGATCTAGCCAGGGGAGCTGAAAACATTCCATTTGTTTGTTGTTAGCTAGTAGCTGGAGTTATCAGCGACAGGTCAGCTGGAGGAGTTGATTACCAGAGCATTCCCTAGTGCATTTCAGTTCAAAGTGAACCCAAACCCAAACCACTTTGACCACGTGTTATGCCTGAAGAGATGACTTTGCCCTGAAGTGGATGAAAAGCTCTTCAGTGAACCACTTTGCCAGCTCTGCTTTTAAAGGACATAGCATTTTAAACTGGTATGTGCAAAACAAGTGTGTTTCTATACCCTGGAGAGATTAATTTTCATTCTATTAGAATACAGTCAGGGTGAAAAAACAGACTTTTACTTTTTAAATTAAAAAGCATGCTGCTTTTCTACACGGTTTCAAAAGGCGCTTTTTCTTGAATCCTGGGATACAAACAGTTCAGATTAAATTCATTTAAAGCAGTAATGATCCCTGGCGGCGTTCAAGGTGGGGTTGGACATAGCCTTGGATGGCACGGTTTAGTGGGAGGTGTCCCTGCCCATGGCAGGGGGGTTGGAACTCGATGATCTTGAGGTCCTTTCCAACCCTTACTATTCTATGATTCTATGATTCTATGATTGAAAAGGGATTGCTGCGTCAAGAGCGTGAGCATTTGCAGTCACCTGAGACCAGATTTTGCATGAGGGTTGGTTTCTATAAATGTACATTTGTCCCAGTATATTAGTAAAAGTTTAATAATGAATGAATTTATGAAGGCACTGCATTGAACAACTGCAAGGTTTTCTCCCCATTGCGCTTTGATATCCTTTATGATTTTAGAACCATCTAATAGCATAAATGCAGATACCAGCAGAGATAGGCATAGTATGATCTGTATTTATGCTTTAATATGAAATGACTTTTTGTTGGCTTCCTGTTGTAAGAAGTTTTCCAAGCAGCTATTAGTGAGTCACCCTTTGATATCAGGATAGTGAGTGTTCCCAAGATGGTCACAATTTCCATCTGCTAACTTGTGCTTTCAGCACTAATATCCTGGTCACATCTAATTTTCACCTCCTCTAGGGCTCATTTTCTCCTTGAGTCACTGCAGCTTTTCTTTTGTTAAGGGCATAGAAGCAGGTGATAAGGCTTAACAATATACTTTCTCCCAGCTCCCAAAAAACCCTTTGCATAAGTATTGAATAAATGCTGAATGTTGTTTTACAGCACTTTGGGCTGCTACACTTCTCTCTGCAGACATAATCACAACTTGTAAAACACAGTGCTCCTCAACAAATGAAAACACATCCTGCACTAGTGCAGTGTTGAGGTTACACCATTACAAGTCATGAAGCGCTGACATTAAACTGCCCCTAAGGATACATTATTGCTGCTGAATTGTGCATTACAACATTATTTTTATTCCTGTTCAGGATATGTTTGTAACCTAATCAAGCATTCTCTGTTTCAGAGTACCAATCACCAAAACATCTTTAATCAAAGAGGGATTCCCCAAATAGCTATTAGATCACCAGTTGCCTGGATGGTCTGCACGATGATCCTCACCTGTGATTTCTTTCTTACTTATTAACAGAAACATTTATGAACTTGCCACATAGAGAGTAAACGGGAAGATTGAGAATTATTTGTTGGCTTGAGTTTGGAACCCACTACAATGCAATACATTAGATCTACAGAATAACTTACCTATTGCCTCTGTTATAAATTTGACTCATGAATTTCTCAGTTTTGAGAACTTTAACTGCCCAGTTAAGTTTGTAGGATTTATGTGGGGTATTTTTCCTTTTTGGTTCACTGGGTATATCTATGTGTACAACTGCATGAAACCCCGCCTAATATGGACCCACAAGTTTGAACATGAATTTGATATTTTTATATGTAACCACAGGGAAATTATGTACTGCTCATAGCTGATATATTTTTCATGGTTACGTGCTGCTATAATTAGAACTGGATCAATACTTGGTTTTCAATTTGGTAGGAAAAGCAAGAGTTTAAAAAAAAAAATCATGTTCAGTGTGAAGCCAAGTTTGGGATTTTCATCAAATTCAGAAATCTTTACTTTTGAAAAAGTGAAATCAGAGAGAATTCTTTTGCATCTGCCACATTTTGGTGCATAGATGAGAGCTGCCAGCCTCAGCAGTCTTGAAGGACTGTTACTCACTGTTGGAACAAGATCTCTAACCAAAAGGCTAAAGGATTTGTCCTGTGGGAGAGTTTTCTCATCTTTTGTGTTGAAACTATTTCCCTTTGTACAAACTGCATAACGATTTGTTGAGCTCCAGAGGTCTGCAGCCTGCTAGGTGAGCTTTTTCCTGGGAGGCGATGTGACAGCCCTTACTTATACGGGGTGCAGTTTTCCCTGCTCAGGTGTAATGCTAGTGGAGGCAGGGAGGAGACCTGAGCCTTCAGGTTTTCAAAGGGGAGAGTGATACCAAAACTATATCCTCATCCTACCAGGCAAAAGCCTGGGCTATCCCTACTTTCTTCCTCCCAGAAGTTATTTAGCCACAGACACACATTTATAATTTGTATTAATGATGCTACTCATTCACTGCAAGGACATTTGACATATTGTTCAGGAATGAGAGTTGTGCAAGCTCTAAAAGAATAACCCCTGAACCTCAACAGGTCAGAGCTAGATGGCAGAAACTCTTCTGTGCTTAATATAACACAGTTCCTTCTAGCTTTTCAGCTGTAAGTGAGCATTTAAGTGAACTCTGTGGAAAGACTGTTTTAATGTTCTAAATATCTACATCTATATACCTTTGTTGTTAACTTCGATAAAAACTTTTGCATTTTTACTGCATTGTAGACTGTTTCAGTGGACTCAGTTTGGATGATTTTTTTCCACTTCAAGCAATACAGAGACTCAGATGCTCACAGTGTAGTTTTGGGTTGGTGTTTTTTTAAGTAAAACAATGTGTTAAATGATGGAATCTTTACTATATACAGGACAGAATGTTTTACCTTTGAAATACATGACACAGAAATCTGATTGGAGGAAGATGGAATACCTGGCACTGGGTGACTGGCACAGGGATTTGATCCTTCAAAGCTTTTAAGCATGGTGGCATAGGCAGGTTGAAACAATCTCTAGCAGAAATAGAAGTTCCTCTCTCTCCTGCTTGCCCTCCCTTTCTCTCATTGCCTTCCTGCCTCCCTCCTTTCTTCCTGTCTGCATATCAAAGGCACAGTTGGTGGCAGTGTTTGGGTAATGCATGCAGTGTATAAAGTAACTAATTAGTAATAGAAGCTCCATGATTTTCTCCAGATCTGGAAATCTCACTGTTGTTTTGCTACTTACATGTAATTGCTGTATCTGTTAATAGATGCCGATACTTACTGTACATTATCTGGGTAATTATTGCCATGATTTCTCTTAACTCATGAAAATTAGAGTCAAATACTATTTATTACTGTAGCTACAGTATCTTGGATGACTTCTTACCTTTTTCTGAAGAAGTGTGTGGTTTGCCTATCACAGCTGGATCCATTTCAGTACTGAGAGATATACTTGAAAGGACCAGTTTCATGTGGGAAACAGTAGCATGCAAACAGAGTAAATTCTTGTGCATCGTGCTGAATAGGTATTCACTGTGTAGCTGAAATGCTTCCCCTGAGATTGGTTTCACTCTATAGCTTACACTGATTCCACTAACTTAAAAATGTAAAAATATTGTATTCATTCAGTACCAACAACTTGTTTGTGTAGTGTCTTTCACACAAATTCTGGGCTCAAAAACTCTATGCAGTGTTTAAAAATCCACAGAAGGAGAAATAATAGGAGAGGAAGAGAGAAATTCAAAAGAGTGACGGGGCACTGGAGTGTTTTTAAATGCCGCATTCAGTATTGCCAACCCCGAGTCTTCAAAATAAAGTATTAGACCCCCAAAAGCAAAAAACGCTTGTTAAAACAGCAAATCTTGGTTTCTTGTCATTTGCTTGTTAGCATCGCAATGTGCAGGCTTCACACTTCCAAATATTTTTATGAAACTGCAAGCAACTTTCCTTAATGATTTTTTTTAATTAAAGCTGAGAAAGGAGTTTGATCAGAAACACAAATACCCTGAGTTTTATACCACCACTTTAAGTTTGCTAGCATTTAGGCCTGTTTTTCTTACCTTGCAAATATTTTATCAACAGTAACTGCACTAAAGTCAATAGAAACTTCCCACTGAAAAACTGTAGTCAGAAGAGTGAGCAATTTACTGAGATTCTTGATAATATAAGTTTCCACTGGGGAAATCCTAAGTCAGTAACAAGGTGATCAGCCAGGTCTATCGTATTGTATATGTCTATTATACTGCTAAATTGAGTCAGATTTCATTTAACAAGACATTGAGTCTAAAAGATCCCTAAAAATAAATTCTGTGCAGTAGTTGAGTGAAGATCTCCCCTATTTACCCTTGAAGGGGAGGAGAAACTTTTACCATTTTGATTTGCATAGGCATGTGAAACAAGTTAAAAACTGAATGCTTCAGGTTCACCAACAGCTAAAGATTTCTTCCCCATAGCAAAGGTGTTGCAATTATGTATGTCCTTTCTCTGTGCTGCCTTGCCCAAGAACACAAAGGCACATGTTAACTTCCCGGTGTGTCTGCTCTGCCTGTATCAGTGATGATAGAAGCCATGCAGGCATGGATTGAGAGAATGGAACACAAAGACCATCTGGGTCACAAAGAAAAAGAATGTGCCCACAGTTGCTTTGAAAGCTGAACTGCCAGCTAGAATTATATGAGGATACAGGCTCTTTCAAACCACTTCTGCCCTTCAACAGTATGTTTGAGTACAGAAGTTGGAGTAGGGGTAGTTATACTTCCTTGTGATATAAACTTAGTATCCCAAGATAAACCTAGCTTTCCTGTGAAGTAACTGATCATCATGAAATCTGATTGAATTTGAAACTTGTACCTTTTTCCCAAGGAAGTATTTTTCCTCAAACTATAGTAACAAAATTTTAAAAGGAACACATCTGGATCTTCTGGGGGTCTGGCTGTAGTTAATCTGTTTCCCTCTCAGCTGATGATCTTTGATTTAAGCTATCTTCTAGGCTGGCTATTATTTTAACCTGACTGCATTTGCTCTTGCCACAATTATTTAGTGACTTACATGAACATGCCTTAAATATTCCATGGAAGTCTAAGTAAACATAGAAGCTTTAAAGAAAAGAATAAATTGTATGATCAAATCCTGTCTGGAGCTATCACATGTACGCTGTGTCATGGAGTCTATTGTATAAACAGACCAAATTCCATCTTGTTACTAGTCAGCCTTCCGCTGCAGAAGAACGTCATTCCTTTCAGGAGGATGTTACACAATGCCTTGGCTCTGATGCCTTGCTCCTCTATTTTTCCCCTGAAATGCATCTATGGTATCTTCTTACATACCTATTTTTGTGGCTATGTGTGCTTGAGGGCAAACATTTCTTCACCATCCCTCACATGTATCCTTCTTTATAAATTATAGGAAGCAGCTCACTTCCTTTCTGCAAAATGAAGCCAGCCATGCATTTTTAGTCATTTAAAATCTATTATCTATTCCCCACATCCTCCTGGTAATCTTCTCCATACCAGTTTAAACTCGTACTAATTTCTGTTGAACACGGGTGACTGAAGTTAGATGCAACATTCTAAGTGAGGTTTTACCAGTGCCTTGTGCAATATTATTAATACTTCTGTTTCTACAATAGAAGTATACAAATCAGAGGATGATATAAATCTCTGAGGGCAGAAATTCTTATAGTGAACTATTAGACTTCATTTCCCTTACTCTAATCTACAGCATCACCCAGTCCTTCCTAACAACATTAGCAAGTTCTCCATCTGTACTTTCATCTTACTTGAGTATTTGTAGCAGACAGCTATCCTTTTGCTATTAACTTTCAAAGTGGTTTTTTTGGCTCCATCCCCTACATTTTCTTTTGTCCTTACTTAACCTTTATGTCCTTTTGTCATTAAGTTTTTCACATTCCTGTCATGGCAGTTAAGAAATAATATTGAGGGCATCTTCAGAAGTAAGCACAGAAACAGGCCAAATTTTATGCTGATGATATGACTCGAACAGAGGATTAGGAAAAGATGGTATAGTAGAAGTCTTTGTCACAAATCTTTCCCTTTAAAACATCTGCAGTTGCTGCTAATGCCTCTATATTTGGCAGTTAATGGATATCTTAGTCCAGGATATGCACTGGAGACATGCTATCAGGAAATCTGGAAGGACGTTTCTACCTTCTTATTGACTGGTTTCTAACTTCTTTGTTCAGTGACACAGATAGTTCAGAAAGTTCATGCCAGGATGTGTTGCTAAGGCAGCCAGTTCAGGATTCTGGTTCTGTCAGAATCTTGTATCTGGTCCTTCTGATAAAAGGAAACAATTCCACTATAGTGTAATTGTCTAAATTTTTCAGTGCTGATGTAGGAGAAGAAAACTCCATCAAGTCCCACTTCTCAGCTAGGCAGCCTCCTTGTACCCTCAACAGCAATAATTGGTCATATAAGCCTGTAGAAATCCAGTAGTGAAGAGAGTTTGCTGCACCCTAGGTTTACTTTTATCCTCTTTTACCATGAATAAGAGAGATACTTCAGTAGCAGTAGTGTGTGGAGGCAGTCCTACTCTACTGTTTGTGTTGAATACTGTAATCATGGGTTTAATGAGTGTATTGAGAGAGTCAATGGCTTTTTTGTTTGTTCACTTTATTACCAGGGTCTTTTCACCTTATTCACTTGATGTTCGATGACTACGTATTGTACCTGCTAGAATCACTCCATTGTCAGGAGAGAGCTAATGAGCTAATGAGGGCAATGAAAGGAGAAGGAAGCACAGGTGAGTTTGTTCTTCTATTCATCTTTTGCTGAATTCCACTGGATTCACTATTTTCTGTTAGGACATTTCTTTAACCTCATTTAACCCAGTGAGGCCTATATAGGAGCAACAGTTTTTCAGTTCCAGTGTGATTTGGAATAAGTAATTTGTGAGGATGGCATCCCTCGTGAATACATTCTGAAAGAGGTCTGTTTGCTTCATGATGTAACCCTGGATGTTTGAAACCTGTGCTGGTTTAAGCCCAGCCAGTAGCTCAGAACCACACAGCCGCTTGCTCACTCCCCACCCTTTCCTCCCCCCTGCTCCCAGAGGGATAGGGAGGAGAATCGAAATAGTGTAACTCCCACGGGTTGAGATAAGAGCAGTCCAGTACCTAAGGTATAACACAAACCACTGCTGCCGCCACCAATAATAATAATGACAGGGGAAGTGACAAGGGAAGAAAATACAACCGCTCACCACCTGCTGACTGATACCCAGCCTGACCCGAGCAGTGATCTAACCCTTCCGGGTAACTGCCCTCAGTTTATACAGTGGGCATGACGTGCTGTGGTATGGAATACCTCTTTGGGTAGTTTGGGTCAGGTGTCCTGTCTCTGCTTCCTCCCGGCTTCCCCTCCTCCCTGGCAGAGCATGAGGCTCAGAAAGTCCTTGGTCAGAGAAAACATTACTGAGCAGCAACTGAAAACATCGGTGTTATCGGTGCTGTTCCCAGGCTGAAAGTCAAAAACACAGCACTGCACCAGCTACTAAGAAGGAGAAAAATGACTGCTACTGCTGAACCCAGGACAAAACCCCATTCCTAAACACACACTTGGTGTTTCAGTAAGAGATTTTTGTACTGAACCTTTTACCTTAGTTAATCTGCTAAAGCCATCATTGTTTTTCAGTGAACCCAGTCTTGATTCTTGATTTTTTCTCACTCTCTTGTCCTGGTTTGGCACTAAATAAATTCACTGATACCAGTGAATTTGTACCAGTCTAAGTAAGAAGGAGAGATAGAAGAAGTGAGCAAAGTCAAAATCCAAAGCTATTGTTTCCAGTAGACTTATGCTTTGAGTGCCTGTACAGAAGTGGATTCTGAGCCTTGCTCCACTCTACACTGTCTCGCCAGAACAGAAGCAAGCATAGGTTGCCTATAGTTCTTCTGCTCAGGCCAACCACCTTATAATTAGGGGTCCTCAGTGGTCTTCCTTCCTTGCATTTCCCATTACTTTTGTCAAGTTAAACCCGTCTGTCACCTTTGGAAAGTTCCATTCTTCATTTTAGCTGTGGCTTAATTTGTCATCCTGTAGATTTCTGAGAAGAAGATTTTGGTGATTAAGGTAATATCTCTTACGTGCTGAAAGACCTGGATTTAATTCATTGCCCTGCCATAGTCTCTTGTTTTTTGACAAACAAGTTGCTTATCCTCGTATACTTTCCACATACCTTTAGCAGCTAGAACTATGCCGAGGGCCACCATCTTTAGTCAGTGAGGAAGGAAGGTCATGACCAAAAGCCAGTGGAATCCCCTGAAGATTTATGTTTCTTTCCAATGTCTCTAGAAGGAGTAGGACTGCCTGACTCAGATCGGACTCCTAATTTTGAGTATCTAATAGTATCTCGGGAATAAAAGTCTTAAGCTGTCTATGAACAAGTTTCCTATCTATACAATAGGAAAAATAGCACTTTCCTTTAAGAGGTCTTATAAAGGTACAATGAAGGCTGCAATGCTGAATGTTATAGAATTTCTTTCAAAGATTTGTGATTCCTGCAATGCACTCCTTGAAATACAGCCTACAGAACTTCACTGCTTGTGTTAATTTTTCTTGTAGTTTCTCAGCGCTCCTTGACTCTAACTTTACCTGTGTTTGATGACTTTTCTCTCATTCTGCAGCAGAAATACGAGACGAAATTATTCTGAGTGAACCAGCTCCTCCAACTCCCTCCCCAGTGCCGTTCTCCCCAGCTAAATCAGCCACCTCAGTGGAAGTGCCCTCTGCCCCCTCACTCGTCAGCAATCAGTCCCCAGAGTACAGTGGCATAGCAGCTACAACAGGTAGGTAGGTTTATGGCAACTGGATCTGCTTGAACATGGTTCTTGCACTTGGTTACCTGAAATTGAGCCTGAGAACATGATGTGCTTGCTTGCAAGAGATGAGAAGCCTTCTCAAACAGAAATCTGTTCAAAGTATCAGTTATGACTTCACTGTATCCAAACATGATGTGCAGTCTAACAGGAAAAAGATCTGAAGTTTGGATGTTTTACATACTTCAAGGAAATGTGCCAGATATTTTAAGTTTCAGTGAGGTTTTCAAAATCCTGAACCACCTGTGGTTCAGGAATTCCTAGTGGCTAAAATGGGAATTGGATATCTTTCCATATATTTGAGACTCAAATACGTCTAAATAAATGTGCAAGTTTGCCTTGGGAATGTTTTACACCTCATTGATAACTTTCATCTTTCATGCAGTAGGAACTGCATGTCTGAAGTCTGTTTTCAGTTGCATACTTTCTATGCCAGCTTACGAAGCGGCTGTATTCTGGTGCAGAGACTGGTTCAGAGACTGTTTAACCCACAGGTTAAAAAAATCTATGCTTAAAGTTATTCAACTTGTGGGCAGGATTGACAGAAAAGAGTAAGCAAACAAAACCCCAGTACCCGTCTTCTTGTTTGGTCTGTATAAATGAGCATGTATCACCTGTAATCTAATGTGAAACTTACTAATTACCTCACAGATATGGGCAGGACATTCTGTCTGTATGATCAAAAGACAATGTTTTCTTCACTTATGGAAAAGAAAGCAGAAATTTGAATGACTTTCAGACAGTGAAATTCCAGCTTTGCTTCTCAGTGAAAAGAGTGTATAATCAGAATGTGGAAACTATCACTTTTGTTGCATACTAGAAAAGTTATAAAGCCTTCTTGAAAGAATGTCATAAAGTGACGATTTACCACACTAGGGAATTTGGCAATGGCTAAATCTTTCTGACATACGTTCTTCCTGTTTCAAAGGCGCCACAGGGGAGCACAATGTATAGTTGTGGTGGGAAGAGATTTAAGAACATTCATCCTTTCTTCAAAACTTAAGGTTTTATCACTGTTGGAGAAAACACAATATTTAGGAGGGAAATAGGATGGTATTATCCCCAGATCAGTAAGACAAGAGGCACGTGATTCCTAGATGTTGCAGGTGAGCACACTGCTCTAGATCAGGCAATGGTGGAGATGGTGTATATGTTTGAGTCTTGTTGAAACATCGATTTTGTGGGAAACTTGATCCAATAGGATTGTTGTGATGTTATAACCAGAACTCTCTATGATGCAGAACTGTACTCAGAAGTAAAAGGCACAGTAGGGAACTGTACTCTCCAGTGGCATTGACAGGAATGGCGAATTGAAGGACTTGTGCTTAGGCTGCAGAGACTGTAACTCCGTGTGACTCTCATAACTATTAACCAAAAGCTTATTCCATAGTTATACAGTAGCCTTTGTCAGCTATCTGAGCTTCCACCTTCAGCTTACTTGACGTAAGTGCAGATCTGGGCAGACCTGGGAACCGCATGGGTCTTATGCAGCCCCCCTGAGTCCTACCAGTAATGCAAGGGAATGGACTCACACACACATTAAAAATTAAATTTGATGATGAGCCTTTTTGTTTTCATGTTATTATTTTATTATAGTCTCTTTTATTCTCCTCCTCTATTTTTTTACGTCTTGGTAAGGCCCAAGTCTGCTAGTGTGAAGTTTCAAGCCAGAAACAGTATCATCTGGGAACAATGGTTGAAGGACCTACTCCCACAGTACAGGCAGTAGGACTTGACGTAGTTGTTCCCATAACAGAAGTTCTTAGGCAAGAAATCTATTTCTGATTATTTTAGTTCTCTGTTTTTTCCCGCTTTTCATTTTTAGGTTGATTTAAAAAACTTTTGTTTCACTGAATTGGATTTTATTCTTATGGTCTGGTACAGTTGCACTTTTGTGAATGTGAAAATAATTTTTGCCTTGCAACAGCCAAATTTGTCAATGCAAGTAGTGGTCAAGATGAAATAAGTATGTGTCTATTTCGTGGTCTTAATTTGGGCTATTAGTTGTACCTCCATTTTCCATATTCATCGTGTAGATGAACTGATCAGCTTTTTAGTTTGCTAATCATTAACAACTGTGTTTCAGCTATAGGAAATCACTATCCTTTAAAAAGGGAGTGCTGAAGATGTACTACATAAAACTATTCCACATACAGATCTGTGGCATTAATATGTACAATATTTTAGAAGAGGAACCTCTGTTGTGGAGAGAGATATTTAGAGTACACTCTATTGATTTTCTTATGCGTCTTTTATGAGGCAAATGTAAAAGTCTGCAAATGTTTTGCAGATTGTGAGAACTAGTTCCACTGGCTACCACTAGCTCTCAATTCCCTAATTTAAGGCATCATTAACTCTTGCTTGCTTGCGACATTACCAATAAAAGTTAACTATTAAACTTGCATTTTAACCTTTTTGCCTTCAGTCAGTGGTCAGCATAAAACCATCAAATTAAATTGTTGCAATTACATGATACTGAGCAAAAGAAATATAAATCCTGTCCATTCTGTGGATAGATAAATCCTATCTATTCTGTAGCAGAACATCTGGCATGGCTCAGCTAACATTGTATTTAAAACTTTTTGTTAAGTTACAAGACATTTAAAAGGATAATTAGTCTCCATCCTTTCTAAATCACAAAGGCCAGATTAATGATTGTCCAAACTGCAACAATATTGCAATAAAAGTAATAGCTATATGGCCGACTATGCTATTCTTTCCTAAAGCCCCTCTTAAAGCTGTGATTACTCATTTGCCAATGCAATGGCTTTTAGACAACCTAAAATGAACTCTGAATTATAAGTAGTTCCTAATATGTTAGTAAACTTTAGCTTCAAGAAACGTCTGTGTGATATAAGTCTTCAGGTCAGCAATGGTCATTTAAGGTCACTGTTTTTCCCAGTCTAGGCTGCGCATTAAAGTTCTGGTATTCTGGCACAGGAGGTACTTGCACAGAGCTGTCACCTCTCATATTTGTGTGTGTAACTAAAACAAATTTCTATTTTCTTCCTAAAGCTTCAGCTCCTGGACTTACACGAGTATATAAGAACATCAGCTCTTATTCAACAATCAGCTTAATTCTCATAGATGCAGAGTGTAAAAGTCAAAGGTTCCAATTTCAAAAGGCAATTTTCCCCTTCAAAATGGAAGGGTTTGCGTTTTTTTTCTAAAGCTGATAGTTAAAGTAATCTCTTCATTGTGTGAGGGCAGATTGGGAGTCTGACTACAGATTTCTGATTGCTTGAGGTTAACAGCACCACTTTTACTAGCAGAGATAATGCACACTGCTATGAGTGTCTTGCTTGTACCTGGGTGGTCATTTGCACCAGCATAAAGCAAAGATTAAATGCAGCTTCATGAAGAAATTTTGTTTCTTTCTGCAGTAGTATACATGATGGCACCAATAACAACAGGAATATTGTTGGACTGATAGCAGTTCCATTTACATTTGGTTCTCCTACAGGTTAGATGGCCTCTTGGTTAGTATCCTCAAAATCAATATTTTTATTAAAAAGGAAAAGAAGAAGGAGTGATACAAAATGATCTTCCCTATTTTAATCAAATCCTGAATGTTCAGAACACAAAGCAGAGCAAAATGTTGCTCAATCGCTATTGTTTTTGCTTATTTCAGAAAGCACTTCAGTTGGGTTGAGCCATATCTAAAAAAGACTTCATCTCCTGGAGATCAACTCTGCAGCCAGCTGAGGAAATTAATCATGTAGAACTGGGACATAGGCGGGTATTAAAAAGCTGACTATGAAAAACTTCCAAACTTAGCCTATTCCTCCTTTTCCATCAAACACAATGTTGGCAGTATCCCGGCTGACCTGATATATACATACACACAGTCTGCAAACCTGTTGTCACCTTCTGTCCTTCCTCTCTGTCTTTGTGACTAGGTCACTGTAAGTAATTGGATTCCTTCCACAGAGGCAGAGAGAAGTGGTACAGCTGTAGATTCCCAAGAACATCCTTAAAAAAACCCATTTGAACACCCTAAACATTAATTTTAAAATTGAAATGCCAGTTAGACTTGGATGCCAGGAGTGGCAAGTCCTCTCATCCAAGGAGTCTGACTTCCCAAAGGGAGCACATGAAACAACTTGCTGTTCTGGACTGACTCGTTTTCCTCAGACTGAGATAAGATCCCTACTATATTTCAAAAAAAGAAGGGGATGCTGTCACAATGGCTATGGCCAGACAAATCAACCGTATTTGGTAAAATGCAAAGGATCTTCTGGCCCTGTTCATACCACTTCTTTTTGGAGCTAGGAAGGTTATGAGACTTTCAGATCAATGGCCAATTTGTTTTCTTGGAAAAAATAAAATCATGTCAAAATAAAACTTTTGGTTTATGGTGATTATAAAAAGTGAAAAAAAAAAAACAAACCCCAAACCAAACAAAACCCACCAGTAACGTTGCATAAAAATATGTACTTGGGGGGGGGTTTACCGTCTTTGTTGTCCTTCTTTATTGTCTTTTTGGTTTTGTCGTTTGAATTTAGGCCTGTTCTGGGAGAAAGTTTATTTTCTTTTGGAAAATAATACAAGGAAAATAAGTTGACCTTTTGAAATCAAAATATTTCACAGACTAGTTGTTGATACTTATATTTTCAACAGATTTTCTCCTGCTTTCAAATGAAGCTATTTGGTGACCACAGAAGTAGTTTTGCCCCCTTCCACATAAACTCTATTTTCTAGTGAAAATCCTTAAAGATTTTCTTCAGCTCAAGGAACCATGACATCCTTGGCAACCCTGATGCACTAGCTTCTCTTTGGTCTCAGGAATCTCAATGGTCCTCTGCAATGAGAGTAGATGAAAGACTAAAAGTCCAAGAATCGGTGACAGAAAATGCAGGCATGTGAAAACAGAGCCCAGATATCTTTGACAATAACACATCCAAGGATGTCTGTAGTGTAACAGCATCTAATCACACTCTGCTGGAGTATTTGATGCAGGACTTGGCTTGTGAGGTTCAGAATACCTTTGTTCAGTCCCAGAATTCAGCATTTCCCATTTAAAAAAAAAAAAAATTGTCTGATTTTCCCAAATAAAATCATACACAGCTGAAGAAAATTATACACATCTGAGATAGGCTTTTATTCCCCAAAACCATGGACTAGACACAGGCCTGGTAATACAATCACTTCCCCTACTGAATTAGGCCCTTTCATACTACAGGAAGTGCTAGAATCCACACTGAAAAAAAACCAAGTCACCTCCTGCAATTCCTTTTAGCTAGTGAAAAAGAGTCAAGAGTGCCCAGAGACCCCCAAACTAGCGTTCGCATTGGGTTAAATTCAGTGTTCTGGTCCTCATTTGCAGGGTAATCTCAGCCAGTATGGTCATGACCTCCAGCAAGAGCTATGTTATAGTGGAACAATGGATCTGTCAGCCTCCTGAGTGAAAGGGGTGTGTGCAAAGGACAAAGGTTTCTCAGCAGCTGGCTCATGAATCTGGAGTTCCTGCCTGGAAGGGATCAGGATGATTAAAAAACTCAGCACCTTCCAAGCAAAATGGAAAACCCACTTCTTTGCTTTGCTCTTCCCATAAATGCTCTACATGAAAAAATAAATCAAGTCCAGCCCCTGCTGCCTTGAAAGAAGAAAGAAACATTGTTTGTGGGAAGAAAACGTCTAGGCCATTTGTCCCTATATATTTGTTATAATTTGGAGATCTACCACTGTGTTGCCACTACAAAAGCTGGTACCTAGTTGGGTGGAACAAGTACAAACTGCAAAAGGATTCAAGAAATTTATTTGTGCAATACCCATTTTTTCTAATCCTTCATTGTTCTGATCATACTTCCTGCCTCAGTCCAGTCTGATCAGCTTCAGAGCTAAACAGGCCAGCAGCCCACTCCATGTGAGAGAGATCTCAGGGTTTGCTGTATCATGCCTCAGAAATTCTAGCACTGGTGTTCCTCCATTTCTAAATCGTATCCCAATTCTTTCTGAAAAATGATTTCAAGACCACACTGAAAGTTCACAGGCTGAGCCATTCCAGATACATCTCTTACCTCTGGATCTTTGCACGCTCCAGCTGATCGATTTGTATTCTTATTTATTCCTCAGATATGGCTGTTTAATTCAATGTATTTGACGCTGTTTCCATTATCATTGCCTGTTTGGTTGCTTTCCTATAACTGTCTCAATGCGTAACACCTCTATGGATGACAGCCCGTGTTCCTTTAATGCTTGTTTGCCTGCAGGGGCTATGCAATCCTATACGTGGTCACTCACCTACACCGTGACAACAGCTGCTGGGTCACCTGCTGAAAATTCCCAACAGTTGCCCTGCATGAGAAGTCCGCATGTACCATCATCATCTGTCACACACCGGATACCTGTTTATCCTCACAGAGAAGAACACGGGTAAGTCTTTTCCCAGTGTCCTGTTTTTTGGAAGTTTTGCTTGCTTGTTTGTGGAAATTTTTTGGGTTTTCTTTTGATAAAATTATGATTAGGGATTTTTTTGAGAATACAATGAACTCCGTCTCTTGATGTAGTAAGTCTGTATTGCAAAGATGCTACTATGATTCTTTGGCTGTTGATACTGTTGCATGCTTATATTATATATCAGTTTTATAAGCTCATTTAATTCTATTTTAAAACACAGTAGGCCTGGAGAATATTTTATGAAAGAGAGGGCTTCAGTAGATTTCTTCTCTGATTCCTGTTTTCCTGTGCCAAAAGGCTAGAAGTCCCCAAAGAATGACCTTAATATACCATGCCTCAGGTGAAGTGATCCTTCTCTGCTCAGCACTGCTGGGAGCACATCTGGATCCAGTTCTGTGCTCCCCAGTACAAGTCAGACACAACCATACTGGAGTAATTCCAGAAAAGGGCCATTTAGATGACTACAGGACTGGAGCCTCTGTCACACAAGAGAGGCTGAGAGAACTGTGATTGCTTAGCAGTATGGAGACAACAAATCATTCCCCTGCTGTAGGTGAACCAAATGCAGATTCTTAGCCACCCACCATACCTGAAAGTTTCCTAACAAACAGAAGTTCTGCCGGACTGCCTACCAGTCTTGCACATTAAAGATGATCCTCTGTGAATTATAAAGGCTCCAAACCATCTTGAAATAAAAGAGAATGCATAAAAGATCACAAAGAATACAGGATGTCTGCCTACCACAAACAGTGTGCAACAGCTCCAAAACATAGCCATTCCTCTCCTCTGCTCTCCACAGAGAGACTATTAAAGTCATTTTATTTGGGCACCAGGTTGTCTGAGGTAGATTATGGAAACCACTCAGATTTACACCTAGGCCTAAGTGAGCAGAAGAGTGATAACTCAGTGTTGAACAGCGAAGATGAACATAGGGCCTTATGCCCTGAAAATATTTTTAGAAGGGGTGCTCTGCCTTCATTTACAATCTAATGGATTGTACGGTATAAGACAGCACATGGTAGCTCTAGAACACCATCATAAGATCAAAAGAATAGCAAAATTTAAACTGTACCTAATGTAAAAATTATATTGAACTTTCCAGAAAAAGAGCAAGTCTGTATAAATAACTGTCTTCTCCTTCACACAATGAATAGTTACCTTATTTATTTATAATGGCTTGTGTTTTATTGTATTTCATCGTGTTTCATCGAGCAGGTGGAGAGAAGGGGCATGAAGATGCTCAGGGGGCTGGAACACCTTCCCTTGGAGGACAGGCTGAGAGAGTTTGGGTAGTTCGGCCTGGAGAAGTGAAGTCTCTGGGGACACCTTAGAGCAGCTTCCAGGGCCTAAAGCAGGCCTACAAGAGGGCTGGAGAGGGACTTATTATTAGAAAGTGTAGTGTTAGGAGTAGGGATAATGGTTTTAAACTGAAAGAGGGTACATTTAGATTAGTTATTAATTATTAGGAGGAAATCCTTTACTGTGAGGGTGGTGAGACACTGGCACAGAGAAGTGCCCAGAGAACTGCCCAGAGAAGTTGTGGCTGCCTCATCCCTGGCAGCATTCAAGGGCAGGTTGGATGGGGCTTTGACAGGAAGGTGTCCCTGCCCATGGCAGGGGGGTTGGAACTGGATGATCTTTAAGATTCTTTCCAACCTAAACTATTCTATGATTTCAAATATCATTCTTTTAAGAACTTTCAAACTTCTGTATTCTTCAGTCAGCTGTGCTAAAGCTTTATGTTGAGTGCTTTAGATGCAATTTAGTACATCTTTCTCCCTCCCAAAAAAGGGACCTCTGATCCCAGCACAAGGATGTAGCTGAACCCCACAGTATAGTTCTTGAAGTTAAACCTCACCACAGTTCCTCAGCCTGGATAGCAATTTGCTAGAAATATTGCAACAAAATAATAATCAAAGGGAAAGACACTTTCATCTTAGAAAGGTGATAAATGAGCCTGCAATTTAAAACAAGTCACAGAAACATGCTGAGTCACTCTATTTGTTGTGTTGAATGCATAATTTTACTAAGTGGCATCTGCTTCCCATCTGAGTTGGGAAGTACCTGTTTTAAAAGGTTCTTTAAAATATCATTCTCCTATTCAAAGAGAGTGCAACTGCATGTTTCATAGAAGTTCTACAATTATTAGTGGGAATACAATTATTATGCATACTAAACAGTGCTTTTTCATGGATTTTAGATACACAGGAAGTTACAACTATGGTAGCTATAGCAACCAGCATCCCCATCCAATGCAGAGTCAGTATCCATCCTTACCACATGATACTGCTATTTCTGGACCACTTCACTACTCAGCTTACCACAGAAGCTCTTCACAGGTAAGTTGGATTTATTACTTGTTAATGCTTACTATAACATTTTAAGTTGTGCTTGTAAATTTATCAGTATATTAGCTGTCTGAATCAAAAAGCTGTCATCAACCTAATAACTTATGGTCCCCAATTTTTTCTTTTCTAGTATTACCCAGATATCTTTTCATTTTGGTGCAGATTCTTTTATCAGAAGTAGCTTTAGATTGTGAATTTAAAGTCCTAACTGTAAAACTCAGGATTCTGGATCATAGAAAGTATTTCTGGGTTAAGGAGTAGCTAAAACAGAAATTAAAATAATTAGTTGTATGTTTCTTAGCTGTTGGGAACAGGAAGAGATTCCTAACAAGAAGTAAAAGTGGTTTTATCTAGTTGAAAGCCAATGCAGAGGCCATTGTGAATTCTTCTGGGGCCTCTGTTTTTGATACATACATTTAGGAATTGTGAGTTCTGCATGTAGGTTGAATAGCTTCAGGACACCACTGCAAAGAGGTTCTGTTTAGTCTATATGCGATAGCCTCCTACTATAACGCTGCAAAATTATGTCAGCAACTATTTCAAGACTATTTTTTCCATAAAACTGAGTCAGTAGGAGCTAGCACAGGTTAATTATAAAGTTGATATTTGGCAACAGTTCAAAAACAGTGTCACCGTAGGAGAGCTTTTAGTATATCATGCAGTTGGTGCTTCCCCAGTGTAGGAAGCTGCTGTTTGCTAGATTTGCAAAAGGCTGGCACAGGCAGGAGGTGATGGCATTGGGGTATTCCACCCACATGGCACCTCCTAGGCTTCATCTACTGGAAATTCATGCAAGTATATTAGGGATCACTGTGTCTGACTATTGTCACTGGACTGGAACAGTTTTATACAAGTGCAAAGATGTGAATTTGATAGTGCTTTGGACTAGAAGATACAAACTCTGCATCTCACTCTGTGGCGTCAGTCTGCCAGGTGAACTCAGAGTAGTAATTTCTCTTCTTTATGCTTACTTTTTCCTATCTGTAAGATTAGAATAACGGTCTTGATCTCCTTAAAGCTCTTTGAGATCTGCTGGGAAGATTGTCCTACACAAACCCCATATGCTCATTTCAACTAGCTCAACAATGGCTCCCTAGCTTATGGAAATAAGTCGTCTACAACTTTTCACTCATTTGTGTAGCACCTGGCCCATCACACTACATGAGGTGTCAGGATTTGTTTGAGGGCTGTTGCAGCTGCTGTATCTTCAATAGGAACACTGAGTGAACGTTTTAAGTATGGTGTCCTGGCTTACCAATTTTCTCTACTGTCTGTTTTCCTGTACTATAGAAAACCCATGTAAGTGCTGGTTCAGAAATGATCTGTAAGGCCATGAATCTGTGTGTAATCAGGGAATTAGGCTCTTCCTCTTTGGAAATGTTACCACCCACACAAGGAGTTTCTTCCTACCCTCTGAAAACTGTCTGTCACACTGACATAGCACAAGTTAAGCAAGAAATAAATAAAGCAAAGCCAGATCACCACATTTTTAGTTTATTCATGTCATGGTTAACATGTTATAGAGAAATAGTAACATGCATTAAATTAATGCAAATATTTTTCATACTGTAGTAAGTGCAGATGTCAGATCATTTCTTCCTTCCTTACTAGCCCTCGAACTGTCCTGACCATACCTGAAGAAGAGCTACCCTTTAATGATAACACCTGAGAGTAAAATAATTTCGACTTGTATTTAGCATGTTCTTTCTCATGTTGCTTGTAAACTGAGATGGAATCTCACAGCAGGACACAGCTAACAAAACCCTTTCAA
Organism: Amazona ochrocephala; assembly: GCA_039720435.1. NCBI lineage: Eukaryota > Metazoa > Chordata > Aves > Psittaciformes > Psittacidae > Amazona > Amazona ochrocephala. Next base: position 77,219,878 of record CM077880.1, read on the forward strand.
ATGTGCTTATACTGTATTGAAAGGAGCTACAGACTGAAACCTTACTTTCAAAAATAATCTATAAGTCTTGAACAGTTTAATACGGAATTTGATGACATTCTTTTCAGAGCTAAGTGAACTTCTATAAAATGACTGCCTTGATGATTAGTTCTCTGTTAGCTACTTTCAATAAAAAAGGTTCGTAAGTTGTCCCTAATAAGATGTTAGGGCACTACTCTTTTCCTAGTGGACTTTCTGAGAGGAACATGGGGCAAGGAATTGCAGTAGGACTCATGATGTATCCTGGGCTGCATCAAAAGGAGCATGACCAGCAGGTCGAGGGAGGCGATCCTGCCTCTCTACTGTGCTCTTGTGAGACCTCACTTGGAGTATTGTGTGCAGTTCTGGTGTCCTCAACATAAAAAGGACATGGTACTGTTGGAACAAGTGCAGAGGAGGGCCGCGAGGATGATCAGGGGACTGGAGCACCTCCCGTATGAAGACAGGCTGAAAAAGTTGGGGCTGTTCATCCTGGAGAAGAGAAGGCTGCGTGGAGACCTCATAGCAGCCTTCCAATACCTGAAGGGGGCCTATGGGGATGCTGGGGAGGGACTCTTCATTAGAGACTGTAGTGAGAGGACAAGGGGTAACGGGTTCAAACTTAAACAGGGGAAGTTTAGGTTGGATATGAGGAAGAAATTCTTTACTGAGAGGGTGGTGAGGCCCTGGAATTGGCTGCCCAGGGAAGTTGTGAATGCTGCATCCCTGGCGGCGTTCAAGGTGGGGTTGGACATAGCCTTGGATGTCATGGTTTAGTGGGAGGTGTCCCTGCCCATGGCAGGGGGGTTGGAACTAGATGATCTTAAGGTCCTTTCCAACCCTAACTATTCTATGATTCTATGTTGCAAAATCAACACACAGGAAGCCAAATGTGCAATGAACATATAAACAGCTGTCACTACACTGAAACTGGAGGAGATGCAGTATGCATGGCTGTGGTAATATATCAGTTGAGAAGAGAAGGCATTGACCATAACTCTTCAAAAGAACTCTTTGTTATAATCTACATTCAGTCCAAATATAGAGCTCTGGCTCAACTTCAGCTAATATTCTTCATGCTTTTTAGTATAGTGTCTCTGGATTAACTCCTAAGGAAAAAAATCTGTGTGTGGGTAGTTGTCCTCTACAAACATGGATTCAGAGAGAGACCTAGTCCCAGACAGGGGTCCAAGCTGAAACAGGAGACATAATTGAGCTGAGCTTTAGGCTGCAGCTATAAATTACTATCTTTCTTGAAGAACACTGTGTCTAACCTCTTTCTGTGGAAGAGAGTTACATACTCCAGGTTTCATGAGGTCAGATATTTTGGGGCTATTTTCAATCCCAGAAAAATATTTCTATTGAAAAACAGAGTTGTAATTGATTTTTTGGTTGTTTGCTTAGTAGAACTTAAAGATGGATCAGATCACAAATACAATTTACAGACCATCAACAAACAAAGTGGAATTGGAGCAAAGGGGATGGAGGCAGTAACTTTAGTTTGGTGAAAGTGAGGAACTGAACAGCTGGGAAAGAGGCAGGGAAGGGAATAAGTGACCCTTTAAATTGGATTTGCCAACATGCAGCATGCTGACCTCCACCTGAAAATAAAATGATGGTTGCATTGTATTAATTTTGGGATGTCTACTGTGGTTTTGTCCCTGTAATCCTTACAGTGGGCCTGTGCTGGGTAAAAAGTCCCAGAGCTGTAGATCTCGTACCAAGTACAGCTCTTGAAACATACAGGTGGGGGTCCCAAGCCAAGCCTATCTCACCTGACCTGTGACATTCACGTTGGTGAGAGGCTTCTGGATAATTTGGATCCCCTACTGTCAGAGGAAATGAGACAGCAGTAGTTGCCAAGGCTGATACCACTGAAGCGCCATGTGTCACAGCTGTGTGCTCATTCGTATCCTGTTCTGTAACATACTGGTGAGAGCCCTTGAGGTTTTTGCTATCACCCATCTGTGAGGTAGCCTTGGAGCTTACCTTGGCCCACAGAGGACTGCGGTGTCCTGTGACTCTGGGATAAATAGAAATTTTGATAAGTAGCACATAGTTTCATAAAGATCACTTGCTTTCAGATGGACAGGAAGGGGAAAAAATGGAGGAGATGGCTTGTAAAAAACTTCAGAGAGGAGTAATTGTTCTCCTGAAGTAGTATCTGCAGCTACTAACCCAGTATAAGCCTAAACCTGGCTCCTTCTGGCAGTACAGGCTGACTAATTCCCACTGATGGCTAAGACCCTTTTCGTTGACAGGGACAGTCTGTTCAAACCTTGGTCTTAATCCGACTTTTATTTCCCCTTTCATCAGCATCTGTGAATAGTTCTCAGAACAGTTGCTTCCTTGTAACTCCAGGCCTGATTGCTCATCTCTTGACTTGGCTTACTGGCCACGAGCCTGTAACACAAAGAAAAATGATCTACAGATTGATGTCTTACTACCTAATTCTCCAAGCTGTACTGCAGAAGCGCATACAATCCTATGATGCTACTCTATCATCATACAGAAGGGGACTGTGTAATATATGTACATAAACACATCTATACTCACACTACATTTTGTCAGTTCTCTGCCTCTGAAGTAACAAATGCCAGAGTAGAAAATAGACATCAGCTCTGACTAAAAACCTGTGAGTGTTTTTATCAACCTATGCTGAGTTTAGCAGAGAGGTACCTCCTTCAGGGATATCCCTTCACAATGTCACCACCTAATCCATGTCCACAATGGACACTTGACTGGCTTTTGATCACAGTTTTTGCCTGCAAGTTCACACTGGCTGGACAGGTCTTGATACTTTTCCAGGCTATCCATAAATATTTCAATTCATATCATTCCACCTTTTCCTTAACATAACTCATGCTGCAGTAATTTTTCTCTGTAAATCACAATGACAACACTTTTAGTAGGAAGAGTAGAGAAATCTGCAGCAGTATATATATATTCTATATACTTTTATATTTTAATGTATCTGGTAACATATAAAGATGCATACCATATGAATGTGCATCCATATACATCCAGTACAAAAAAGTCAAGCATACAATATATATGTGTAAGTACACTACTGCAATGCAGCTGTAGTGAATCATATTGTAGGTCCCTTTACTCAGGTTCTATCTCCAGTAATGGCCAGAAATGTATGTGTCTTAGAGTAAGCAGACAGTTGTCCTTTCACCAGCATAGCCCCACTGTCTTTGGCAAGAGCTGACCTATGGACATGCGGAGTAGGAAGCAGCTGCTGGACTGCTGGATTATGTAGCAAACTGCCCTCCGTTACCCTGCCTTTGAGCTTTAAAGTTCATCTAGCTTTTTTTTCTTTTTCTGTTCTGTAGATTTAGGGATGGGTTACATGAGACACATGTTCTCTTATTAAGTCTGTTATCTCATAATTGCATTGAGTGCCCTACTTTTTTGGGTGATAAGGAATAAGTAATATTCATTCCTTATTTATCTACTCTGACCATTCAAGACATTATAGATCTGAATCATTCCTCTCACCTCCTTCCTGTCATCTCTTTTCCAGACTTAAAAGTCATCGTGTGTTTAGTTTCTCTTGTAACGGATGCTCTATACACAGGAGTTATCTAAGGACAGCATGCGCACTCTAGGGCAGGCATAGTCTGGGAAACATGCAGGCATCCTGTTCTTTCAATTGGGCTGAGTAGGGAACCTGCTGGAGCTGCAGCTCCCTTCCAGCCTTCCTGTGCAAACCTGATCTCAGAATAGCCAGGAGGGACTTGGTGAAGAAGCTGCCAGATCAGCCATTTAGGTGTGGGACACACTCCTAGACCCCCTCCTGCACACAGCCTTTTCTTTCTTTGTATTTCCAAAATGGAGCAACCACCTTCAAATGGTGTATCTCAGGTGGAGGCACTTAACAGAGACCCATAGAAGTGGCATAGCAGTGTTTCCCTTTTTGTTCCTTGAGATGCAGTTCCCACCTTAAAGACAAGCATTTATTTATTTATCCATTTTCTACTTTTAAGCTATCTTCTGCTGTGCTCAGGAGCATAGCCAGGGTCAGTTGTTCCTGAACTGGGGCTATGTCCTCAAGAGGCACCAGTCAACTGCTTGTACTGGGTGGAGAACATTTGTTATCAGCAAGTGTTTGCAATGCTGTTTTGTTGTTGTCAGATTAAGTTTTTGAAGAACATGTTTTACTTCCATGGTCTGGACAGAACAAATCAGTATGGAAAATGCTGTAGTAGTAGAATCTGCTGTTATGCAGTAGATCGGGTTTGCACCTCTCAGAGGCAGAGAGCATAGTATTTGGGCCACATCTTCAAGCAGTGTTTGTACTCTGACTGTCCTAAACTCTCCTAAACTCTTCTGAGGGCTGCAGTGGTCTCACATAACTTCTGAGAGTTGCAGCATCACCTGGTTTCTCTGTTCAATGTTGCATACCACAACTCTACCCAACAAAGCCTTCACTCCCCTTCATACACCTCTCTAGCAATATTTATATGGGGACAGTACTGGAAGAAAGTAGTAACTGGTTTTTGGTACAGTGGAGGAGCTAAAGAAATCCTCTTCCAGACAGAGCCAATGCTTTAGTGTCCACTCACGTTGTTCTGGCCCACGTAGCTCACAAAAAGGAGAAAGGAAAAAGCTCTTGTCCCCCCAGCACATACACAGTATAAGCTTGTGACTGTACCAATGCAGTAAGAATAATATAACCTTCCCAATAACCACCCTGTCATCGAACAGCTAGTAATGACAGAAAGAACAAAAATACTGGCCACCCATGCAACAAGAATCATTGTTCCTAACTCTATGGCTTCATAACGGACTTGAGATTGTTAGAATGTAATTGGAAGTAATTATGTATTGAATGCAACAGGAAACAGATGTCTTCTTTCTAAATAATTACGCTTTTTCATAAGACTCCAAATGCCACTCCCTGAAGTACCAAAACCACTTAGATTGACTTGAAAGTTTCAACCAAACTATTTGACAGATGAATATTCAATAAGCTTCAGTTTGGGAAGAAAAGGATCAAATTAGGGGTTATAAAGATTCAATCAATCAATAGCTTTGATCATGTAATTTTTTTGAGATTATAAGCATATTTTTATGAAGTTAATTTATAGCCAGTTCTTCACAATTGCTGTAATTTCTGGTATGAGTTATTTGCAAATCCTAAATAGTGGCTACTGTACAACATTAACTTAAAGCACTCTGCAGAAGTGTGAGCGAATGCAATGTAAAGTCAGAGCCACATTCATAAGGAAAATATTTTGCTGTTTGGACAGAGACACCTTTCACCTCCAAGCATAATCAGTCAGTGAGTTGAGGATAAGAATAAAGAGATTATTCTTCATCCTCACACTGCAGGAACTCAGTCTTCACTTCACGGGAGGACATCCTTTATGTATTTTATAAAATAATACTAAAATAAATTGGATTAATTTTACATTATTGGGCAAGGCCTCAACAGTAATCTGCTCAAAGACTCCCAGACTTAAAGGGCTTCTTGTCTAGGTTTAGCAGCAGCAGTAGCAGCAAGCGTGAGTTAACCCAGAAAATGGCAATTTCCTGTCAAGAGCCCTCCAACAAACGTCGCTTTTATATCTGGCAAAGATCACTAGGCCCCAGTGTTTTGAGTTCAGCATGCTTAAGCACTCTTCATCAAACCGGATGTAGAGTGTGAAAGGTGATTCAGGCAGCATGGGCAGGCATCCGCCCAGATGGCTATGCTTTGGACACTCCAACAAGGCTGAATAGATGCTTCATTGGGTGAGTTAATAGTCAGGCAGGGGCCAATGAGTACTTTAAAAATATTGTCTTTCAATAGTCTCTTCACTGTAGGGAAAAAGAAGTCACTGACTCATTTGAGAATAGCTGACCTATCGTTACAAAACTTTCCATCTTGCATTCAGTCATAACAGAATTTATTGTAAAATACTAGATATTTAGAGTCCATGTTATTTTCAAGCAATTATTCTTTTTACATTCATGACACATTCATAAACACAGCTGCATCGAGTGCGCTTGATGAAAAGGAAAAGCAGCACACTGTATCCTGTCCCCTCATGCACAGCCATTAGCCCTGCCTGCTTAATAAGCCCTAGCATGGCCTCTTGACTGCAGATAGGAGGAGGATTATCTTCCTTTTTCAAGGCATCCTGAAGTTTATTCTGTAAGCCAAGGTTTCATTCCTCTAACAGCACAGGTTTTGTGGTTCAAAACTACCAAAAAGATGTTATGTGGCTTCCCCACATAATGCCATTTACAACTGGGAGACCCACCATAAGATTCCCACAGTTCATTTTGTTCTTCTTGCTCATAGATGAAAGTTTTGCAGACTGCAAATTATCAAGTAGTAAATTATCCCAGCTGAAGCTGGAGTTTTCTCTTGGCATTTGTAGGGGGTATGAAAGCAAGTAATTCCCTTGATGTAAGTCACAACCTCAATTTCACAACCTCAAAGGAAAATTGCGCCAAGTCACAAAGGATTCTCTTACTGTTAATGACTGAGTAGGTCAATAATCACATAGGGAAGGAGACAAGTGATAATCATTGGTGTATTATGGCAAAAGTCTAGATTAATCTTGCTCTTTAATACAAGAATCTACAGTGACTTCAGGTATAGATCAATAGGTAATAAAGACAAAGACCATGATAACTGGTATCAGGTAAAACAGTACTGAAGACAAAGAAGAATGTTTCTAGATTGGCTCACAGCCTGCAGCTCCACAGGTGACATACAGAAAACAGAAAGTTAAAAATGTATTATTTGGGTGGGGTGACTTTTTCCCAGTGATGCACCCTGGTCCTGAGTCTTACCGTCTCAGAGCATTTTGCACATTTGAGATCAGCCAGGAAATACAAGTTATGGATTTGACAACTGTGGAAAGGGACTTTTTCTTAACTTCAGCCAACCTAACTAATGGATTACATCATGTAGCAGGAGGAAGAACCATCTTCTGAGGACTGCTTATCTTCTGTCTTAAATATTTACCTTGAGGTAAATTCTGCAGTGGCTGTAGACAGAGTGAAGATGAGTCACTTTTATTAGACGCCTGACATTTTAACAACCAAAGTTAGGTGAGATGAATTCAACTCCAAAGCTATAGTGAATCACAAGACAACTTGTTTCCTCTGTATTCATGATGGTGAGAGTTTTGTTCATGATGATGTTCAGGCAAAGGCAGTCAGCGGGCACTGGCATGAAAATGACTTTCAATTATCGCCAGTGCGGACCAGGAAAGGAGCATCCTAACTCTATTAGCTATTCTCCCAAACATTAAAAATATAAATTTGCTCAACTTTTGCTGGAACCTCTTATATATACTTAGAATATTTGAAGGCTGTTTGTCTTTTGATAGAGTGCCTTGTCCTTAATAAATGAATTAAATGAGAGAACCATGATCTTCAATCAAATCACCTAATTTAAAACCTCAGAGCTTGAGTTTCATTGCTGCTGGGCACCGGCAACTCTTATCTTCAGCAAAACTTCTGGAAAACCAACAATACTGAAAACTTGATTCTTATGCAAAGGAATGCAAGGCCTTCTGTGATCAGTGCCTAAGGTCTGCTGAGTTTTCCTACTGAAAAGCCTTTCTCTGAGGTGAATACCTAAAGGGGGATTAAAGGAATTCTGGAAAGAGCTTTTTACGAGGGTATGTACGGATAAGATAAAGAGTAATGGCTTTAAACTGAAGGAGGGGAGATTTAGGCTAGATATTAGGAAGGAACTCTTCCCTATGAGGGCGGTGAGACACTGGCACAGGTTGTCCAGAGAAGCTGTGGCTGCCCCATCCCTGGCAGTGTTCAAGGCCAGGTTGGAGGGGGCTTGGAGCACCCTAGTCTAGTGGAAGGCGTCCCTGCCCATTGCAGGGGGGTTGGAGCTAGATGATATTTAAGGTCCCTTCCAACACAAACCATTCTATGATTCTGGGAAGATGGAAATTTAGATGATCTTGTGTAGACTCATTGCCAGTGTTGCCAATACAGCTTATTCTGATAGCTGTATTAGCAATACCAGTTCAAGTGTTGACATTCCAGTATGGTGCTGCTATTCGCCAGCCTGTTTCAGCAGCTGATTGCACAGGTAAATCCAGTCTCTATGGCAACAAGAAGTACATGCTAAATATTGCATCATACAGCTTTGATGTCCTTCCTCTCATCTTCTAACTGGCCTGTCTCCCTCGGGACACAATGGAATGTGTGTGGATGCTAAATCACTAACTACAGTAGGTTGGTCAAAAATAGTCTTCTCTTTCTCCTCTCTAATTAGGAGTGTTTGGAGTGTGACTTTTGAGCTGCCCGTGGCTTTGTGAACTGCTTGAATATGTGTGCCAAGGCAGGGCTGCCTTCCTGGCTGTGGTTTGAAGGGAGTCAGCAGGAACTCCTCATGGAGACATTGCTGTAATTGCCTTGGGCTTATGCAACAGCTGCTTATGCAACTGATTAACCGCAGCCCCATCCGGCAGTGGGGTAATGTGACAAGACCCTTCGGGAATCACTGTTATCTCCCTCCTAGGAACAACTACAGCAGCTCTTCTCTCCGTGATCCTCAAAGATGGGGAAGGGATTTCACAGTCCTCAACCATATAAAGTTTTGGCATGCAGCTTGCAAGGCCTGTAAGCATCAGAAGAAGTGATAGTCCTAACTTTGGTGAAATACTGTCAAACAGCCCAAGAAGATGAAATTTTCAATTATGACCCTTTTTGTAGGAAAGGTGTAAAATGTAGAACCTCTGAAGACACATGGCTGGTCAAGGGGAACAGGGATCTTAATGGTCTCTGCGATGCAGGTGGATAACAGGATTGCAAAACAAGGAGAGCACATGGATGATCTGCTTCTGTAAGGCAATAAGAGAAATATATGTTAAGCAAGCACTCATAAGAAAAATTTACTTCCTGTTGCTAGGCAGCCTGTGGCTGTAGAAAGCAAAAGCTGTTCTCTGTTTTCCTGCCTATTCTTCCTATCCTCAGCACATCTTCTCAGAAGTGGGAGGCATTTGTTGAGCTTCTTTGATTCCTAGTTTCCAACTGTCACTGCAAACAGCTGGGGAATAGAGAGATTCTTCAGCCTGCCTCTTTTCATAAATTCTTCAATCAGCTGCCCGCTCTGAGGCCAGACTATAGTATTTTTCTGCAGAAACTGGCAGGACGGCTTGTGAACATTTAAAAGGAAAGGCACCTTTCCAGTAATAAAGATCTTTTACTCTCCTCCCTCAAAACTGAGTTGAATGAACAGGAGTTGGGACATTTCATACTCTGTTTCTTACAGAAGAGCAAGTTTTCTAGTAAAAGCAGTGAGAAAAAGATGAATTTAACTTATTTTTCTGCTCCCAGATATATCTGCCAGTGAACAGCCCTTTGATTAATTAAGCCAATATTTAAGTGCGGTGATTGCCCTCACACTGGTTTGTCTGCAGGCACTAATTATCTGATATTCCACCTTCAGTATGCTACCTACTTGTTGGAGGTTCATTAGTTCATATGATTTTGGTTTTGTTAAATACGGCATTGTGACACCACCAGCCTTATTTTAACATAAAGTATGTGGTAGATAATGCTTTAATTTGTTTTTCTTTGCTTTTATTGTAGTACCCTTTCAATAGCCCAACATCAAGAATGGAGCCCTGTCTGATGAGCAGTACTCCAAGGCTACATCCCACACCAGTGACTCCTCGCTGGCCGGAGGTTCCGGCTGCAAACTCCTGCTACACGAGCCCATCCATGCACTCCACAAGATATGGAAATTCTAGTGACATGTACACCCCCTTGACTACACGCAGGAATTCTGAATATGAGCACATGCAACACTTTCCTGGCTTTGCCTACATCAATGGGGAAGCCACCACAGGTTGGGCTAAATGAAAATGACTGGTATCAGCTAAGCCCATATACTTCAAAGAGTTATAAAACTTCATGTTATGTGGGAGTTTTCAAGGACATTCTTCAAGGGAGGTGAAGATGGAAAAGATCCTGGGCAGATAACCGTAGTTCATATTGTGGGCAGATTGCAGACCAGTATGACTGAATGTTTCTGTAGCTGAAAAAGAGTTTTGTTCTATTCTAGACCACTTCTGGGGCCAATCTGTGCCTTTTTAATTCGGGCATGTGGGCCAACCCTGTGTGATGTCAGTTTGAGTGAGCCATTTTTGCCCCCCTCTCTTATTGACAAATGTTAATGAGTGTTACAAAAAAAGCACCAGAACAGGACCTATTTATAATTCTAATTGAAGACAGGAAATTCACCCTCAGCAAACTCTGTCATCTGTTCTTCTTTTAAGCTCTTAATGCATTCCTTAAAACCATTCTGCCAAGTTATCACTTCTTCATATCAATTCCTTTATCTGGCTCCTTAAAAGAGATGTGGTGTTGTAGGTTTCAGTTTACACCTAACTTTGTATATTGATGCACCTTTCTGTGGATCCACTAAGTTTGATCTCTACACAGGAGAAGACAAGACATGTAGCATTGAATTACACACTGCCTTAAGTTGACTATTGTTCTTATTATATATGTATTTGAGTTAAGTTTGCACAATCTGGAAAAAATCTAACTTCTCTGTTCAGAAATGACAAGGTAAAGAAGGGACTTGGGGACTGGGAAGCTTTGGGATTCAGAGCCACGTATGTTAAATATGATGATATGAAGCAATTATGTAAAGAAAATGACAATGCAAACATGATTATCACTTAATTACCTATTGACAGGTATGAAACTATTCTTTCAGTTCCTTCATGTGGTATTAATTCCATATGCTTCTACAAAATCAAAATTCAAAGCTGTGCCTTTGAACTTATTCTGTACTGTGTATGTGTGGAAAAATGTATTGTATTTTGGGGAGAATTTTTCTTAGGCATTTTCTGTCAGATTTCTAGCTATTTGTGAGTTTTTGTTAGATTTTATTAACATAGCTTTTTCTTCTGTATTATAAAAATGCACCAAGCAATTATGGACCTATTACCCTATGGGTAAGAAATAAATAAATGGAAATATGACATCAGACATTTCAGTAATTGTTCTGTAAATAAAATCTTTGATAGCACCCAGTGTGAGGATAACCATGTTTATGCCTAAAATGGACATAAGTGTTATTTGTACAGTTGTGCAAGATATATGAGGGATTTTCACACTCAAATAAAGTTCTTGAAATTAAATAGATGACATTCAAATTTACTTAAACACAGAAACTTCTGCAAGCTGTAAACCTAAATGTGACTGGTTTTATTCAACAAAGAGCTTGAGAACATACATAACTGACAGCAAATGAGCAGCCTGACACCTGCGCTTGTGGCTACAAACTGCTTGAGGCTGCAACTGGACAGATGACTCTAGATGGCTTGGTTTAAGCTCTGCTGCTGTTGCTCACTCAAGCGGTTGTATTCACTGGGGCAGGTAAGATGTGCTCTCTTCTTTACAGTACCTGGTAACAAATGTGTTGCCACCAGAATACTGGAAATGGAAAAGTCATTTTTCCTTAGGTAAGTAAATAAAGTGGCAAAATTCTCAGGTCTTGTGTATTTAACTAGGGGGTAAAATGGAGAGAGTTTGAGGTTTGAAGTAGCTAAAGGAATGCACTGGAAATCTGCAAGGGCTGAGAGAGGAAGGATGTTCCAGGCCAGGTTTGGGAAGTGTTCAGGCTCTTAAACATTCAGCCAAAGACCTAGAGGGATTTTCAGAAAAACATCAGGAGCCCATCTCCACCCCTAGGCACCTGATGAAAACCTCGTTTCCTCAGTTAGTGTCACAGACCTTCTGAAATTTTTCTTCATCAGCTCGTGTTATTACCCAAGACACCTTTACTCTTCACTTTTGTCAAGGACAGGGAGATCGGGCTTAGGATAACTCATCTATTTTATACTTATTCATGTTATCTTCAGGCAAAGTTGTCTACACATGAAGAAAGTAAGTCATCTGAGGAAGTTTTTTTTAGCAGTAAGTCTTTAGCAGATGGAGCTTTGATGTGTTTGAGACCAATGTCCTGCATTGCATTTTGCTATTGAAGATGTTTAAATCAAAGCATTGATTCTGGCCTATTAATTAATAACAAGCATAGAAATATCTCCCTCATCAAGACTGAGAAATTTGCATGAGAAAAACACTAGAATAGAAAAATCCACTTTCTTTTCCCCAGTGAATTCCAGTTTTCTGTACTGCATTGCACCTGATGTGAGCCCACTGTGACCCTGTTCACCCATTCATTATTGCTGGAATACTCAGTCTCCCGTTATCCAATGGACTGTAGACCATGACTTGCCATGGTCCCTCCAAGGACCAGAGGCATTAGCAAGATGTTGTGAATGGACCATTAACTCAAAGCTGGGTCTTTGGAAGGATTGAGATGGAGATGAACCCCAGCACCACTTGATGGAAGCCAGAAGGACTTCCCGTATTTTTTCCAATAACTTGTTATATTAAACAAAGCTAATCCCCATTGACTGAAAGAAAGGAGAAGATGAGACTATTTCAGCATACAAATATGCCATATCCTTCAATATGTTCAGGGACAACTCAGTAACTCTGATTTCAAGAGCTCGGAGAGAAAGTACAGGAAGGAGGATGGATACTGGGCACAGTGTCAGCACCAGAAATAGTAAGGACTTTCTGAGCTAAGAAATGCAACACCGTGCACAAAGTCCTGGGAAAGGCAGTTTTGACCAACAGCAGCACCACAAACTGCTCATAAAAAAGAGCCACAGAACATCATCAGTGAGACAGGGCTTTGAAAGACTTTTGCAACAGAACCTTCACAGTCTTTTCCTTTTTTGAAATTTTTAGGTTTTAATTCATTTATTAACTTACGTTGATGTCACAGGAGTCTGAAACATGCACTTCCTTTGAATTGCTTCCTGATGAGGGCTTTGAAATTTAAACTGCATGCTCCTGGGTAGCAATATCTAGATTACCAAGCATAACTCTATAGAGGTCATCATCCCCATCTGCATCAGAAGCGCTGCAAGGGAAAGCAGGCCCCTTCCTTGACCATCGCAGGTTGGAACCCACCACATTAATACATACTGCTGCAGCATTCAGCTCACGGGGGTTTAAACCAAGCAGTGAAGTGCAGCAGCACAGGAGAGGATGATAACCTCTGGGAAGCATGGCTGGTTAGGGGCAAGAATCTCTTTAATCATCCTAGTACAAATTGCCAAACCTCCTGAGTCAGAGTTTGCAGTCTTCCCTTGACCATGGTAACTGAAACTGCTGCTTCTTGACTAGCCACATATTTATGGGCATATAAAGTAAACACAGCGTTTAAATAAAAGACTACACAAATCTTTCTGAAGAAGATTTTATACCACATGCCAAAGCACTGTCTCATTTTCACTTTATTTTCTTTCTTTTCTGTTTTCCCTTTTTCTTTTTTCCTTTTCCCTTTTTATTCTTTTCCCTTTCTCTTTGCTTCCCTCATCTTCCCCCCCTTTTTTTCTTTCTTTCTTCTTTTTCTTTCTTTTCATTTTCCTCATTTTTCTTTTTCTCTTTTTCTTTTTTCCTTTTCTATTTTCTTTTATTTTGCCTTTTTCCTTTTCCTTTTCCTTTTCCTTTTCCTTTTCCTTTTCCTTTTCCTTTTCCTTTTCCTTTTCCTTATTTTTCTCCTTTCATTTCCCCTTTTCTTTTTCTTTTCTTTTCTTTTTTTTTTTTCTTGCTAACTTTCTATCTTCTGACAACAAATACACATTTTATTAAAAGTGTGATCTTTTTCATGGGCTAAAGCATAACAAAAGATAGATGTATGCAATATATTCCACATAATATATTGTAATACTATCTATTACAGCGTAACAAACATATATATCATATTTTTAAATAGCTGTACACACACACACATACATACACATGTATGTCTGCATATAAAAATCCATTACACTGCTTCAAGATTTTTCATTACCAGGTAGAAAAAAGACTCAGCGGGGGAAGAGCAGTGAGAACTCCATTCACTGGCATGAATCCTGTTTTTGTCAGGCTACCTCTTGCTGTTAAGGTCACTACCCTCTGACAAAAATGGCCTCTGACCTCCCCAGCCCCACAATTCTGTTGTGACTGACCCTGAAACCCATGAAATTCAGGGGCAGACATTGCTTTGGAAGGTTTAGATAAAGCTGACTAACACGGGAAGGACTCATGGTATGCACCCATCTGAAAAGGTCTGGCAGTCCTTTGGTAGAGGATGCAATTTATTCTGTCCCCCTCTTTCACTGAAATCCTAATCCTTCATATGCTACATAAAGTGGAAACTAAAACCCACTGATGATGAATAACAATGTGTCTTAAAAGGGCAGTAAAAGTTTCCAAGTGTTTATTTTCTAGGTTTTTTTTTTTTAATTTGAAAAGAAATAAATTGCCCGTGTACAAGTAAAATGGGTGTTTTGCTGTGCTGTGAAGGAAATCTAAGCAATCTCATGCATTATTATAGAGTTATAAATCCAACAAGCCAAAGGATTATTTTTACGGGGTTTCTCTCAATAGCGGCATAAGTATACACATGGACCTGACTCAGAAGAAATGGCTGCGCTGGATTTTATTACTCCTTGAAGTCCAATGACCATGTTGTTCTGGTTCTGTATCTCAGTTCAACCCACTGTGGCAATAAACCCTAATCAGAAAGTTCGCATCCTAGTTTGGGCCTGCATCTTAAACTGACACATTTTATCTCCTTCATTGCTCTTTGGAGCCACTGTCCATTTGCAGATGAAACCTCCTTGCCCTGGCGGCATTTTCCACCATGGAGCTGATTGTGAGATGAAAGGTTTCTCTTCATGACCACAGGGTACCTCCAGAATTGCTGCTAAACGAATAAATACCTCAAGGAGAGACTGTCCTCAGCTGTCTCTGAAGTTTTATTACCGTGGGGGGTTTTTCAGTCAATACATGGTTTCTGCTATCTGGACAGTGAATTTTGGTTATCGGGCACCCTGAGTATGGAAATACTATGTTTCTTCTCAGTGTAGTTTAAACCTATAGCCTTGAAAAGCTCTTTAGAGACATGGCACACCTTTATCCTGAATACACAGGCAGTTTTGGCAAGGCAGAGAGAGGGGTTTTGCCTCCAAATGGAAATGGTGAACGTTCAGGTACCACCACCACCCAGGTGGGTTAGACTGGAGAAAGGATTTGTTTTGCTGCCAGACATGATGGTGAAGCCCCACATCAGGCAATGGACATAGACTTCACTCAGGACGCCCCTTAGCTCCATTTTGTGCAGGGCTGGTGGGTAAGGGCAAGGCAGGAGACATCTCTGCAGCCATTGCACACTGAGCATCTGCCCGGGGCTTGGAGGCAGGGGTGGCTGAAGGCACCACAAAACGCAGAGCACTTTGCCTAAAAACTTGAGGGAAAGCGGCCAGCCCTCGTTATGGCAGGTGGTTCTCCTTGTGATGGACATGGTAAACGCAGGGTGAGTCGCAGAGAGCGGACAAGCCTAGCGAGGAGGGCATATGTCGGGGTAAGCTTTGCGTCACTGAGCGACCCAAGCGCGGCGGCCGCCCGGGACTCGAACCCATGGTCTTGTCCCCCTGGCTCGCCCGCCTCGCAAGGCGCCGCGGGGGCTGCCCCGCGGGACCACAGCACCCATCGTGCCCCGCGGCACCAGCCCCTGCAGCGCGCCTCAGTGTCGCCTCGCTTGGCATGCCGGGAGACGTAGTCCTCTTCCCGCCGGCAAGACTGGGCGAGAAGACAGCCAATAGAAGAGCTCATGGAGGACCCTCCAGCCAATAGCGCTCGAGCGCTGACTGCTGGTCGAGGCGATTTCCGAGGGGAGCGGTACGTCACGTCGCGTCACGTGAGGGGCGCGCGGGGCAGGAGGTCAGGGCGCGGCGGGGCGGTGGCTGCTGCCAGCGGAGCCGAGCTGAGTGCGGCGGGCGGCGGCCGCGGGCATGGAGCTGGGCGCAGTGCTGGAGGCCGTGGAGGGGCGCGGCAGCGCTGAGGCGGTGGAGCGGGTCCTGGCGCGGTACAACGAGGAGGTAACGGGCCGTTCCCCCTCCCCTCGCGGTGCGAACCGGCCCTTCAGCTCCCCCGGTGGTATGGGCGCCCCGCCGGGCCTGGGGGCGTCCCTGCCGTTGCCCCCCCGCGCTCGGCTCTGCGGCGGATCCGCTGCGTCGACCGCGTCTGCTACCGCTTCCCTGGCGTGTCCCAGGGTGCTGTCCGCCCTCTGTGCAGGGGTGTGGAGCGGGGCCCGCGCCTGGCGGGAAGCAGGCTCCCGAGGAAGCTCACAGTCAGCGGTATCACGGGTAGATAGCGCTCAGTGCCAGGCTCGGTCCCCTGCGCCCTCTGTCTTGCTTCTTCCTTACATGCCTGACGTGGAGCATAGCAGGTTATCAGGCTCTAAAAGGAGCTGTTCCGCAGTTTGCCTCCGGTGTCTTTTAACCTGCATGTACCCCAGGGAACAGGCTGGGAGAATAATACTGAAGCCTCTCGAACCAACCGCAGTGCTGCACTTTGCAGGCAGTTGTCTGTTGCCAGGTCTTGGTGGCGTATTGGTGAGAGGCCTTCCCTTTGGGCTGCTTCGGCAGTGAGGGGGTCAGTGTGCAGGGGAACAGCTCCGCGGTGCCACTGGGGTATGTCTAAAGTGGACTGCAAAACCTCACTTGGTTTTATTACGTTTCTGGACAAGCAAAGGGAAGAAGGGAAACAGCCAGAAGCAGGGTTACAACAGGTTGAGCTTCTAGTGCTGACTGGTATTAGAGTACCTAGTACTGCCGTTGCAGTGTAGTATGTGTGTGCTGACTTAAGAAGTGAAGGGCAGGTGATGTTGGGAATTAGAAATTGAAGTGAAGCTAGATGTTAGATGAATTCCTACTTTCTCTCCCCCTCACCCCTCCTTCTCCCACCTTTGATAGGGACATCTTGACGCCTGGATTTTAGTATAGCAGAATAATCTGTCTCTAAAGATCATGTCTCAACCCATCAGGTATCTGTCCTTTGTGTAGACACTCTGTGACTGGTGCAGAAGCATCTAAAGCTTGTACTGACTCAGAGTTTGGCTGTAGATGTAAATGCTGTTGTGTTGAACTAACTGTCTGCTGAAATTTAGGAATCTGTTACAGGGATAAACATTTCAGGTATTTAGTTCAAGATTCCTGTCACTGTCATTAGAGGGAAACCAAATGAATGTGGATTAGTGTATGGTTATCCTTCAGCCTCCAACAGATAGCTTGAAGTTTGCTGTCTTACATGCAATATGTAGTTTTAAGTCTATGTTTTAAGTCCAGCGGTGGCAGTAACCGGTATCTTGTGTTTTCTGTTCTGTCTATATCAAAGACATTTCAAGTCTGAATGAAGTGTTGGGGTTACATGTGTAGCTAAATACTTCTTCTGAAGTCTCAACATGACATTTCTCTTGCTGTGTTTCTTGTTGAGAAGTTTGCCTTAATGTTTCCTACGTTTCTCTGGGGAACATGTTACTAACTTTGTTATCTTGCTTGTGGGCCAGCAGAGACAGGCAGAGTACTCCAGGTTCCAGATTTTTACCTGTGCCTCTTCTGGGCTTTAGGTTTCCTTATTTTTTTCCCAAATAACAAATTAAATATGCCTCAATTGAAGAGAAAAAAATGGATTAAGTGTATTTCAGAGGTGCAGGTTGCTGTAGAATAACTATGAGAGAAGTTAGTCGGTCTGTGCTTGGTCCTCTATGCTGTCTTGTTTGCAGTGATTATTCCAAACTTCTGGTTCTCCAGTGCTTAGACTGGAGGAACTGTCACTACGCTTCTTTTGTAAATTTCCAAGAATGTTCATGTGCAAGTGCAAGTATTGCCTTCTCTTGGATAATTTTTCATCATTTAATGTTCACCTGCTTTTGGCTGACATTTTGCTTAACTTGTGTGGTTCAGTAGTGTTATTGGGAGCCCTGTAAGAGAAAGGAAAGAAATTATTTTCCTACTATAATCAAGGATCTAGCTGATATTGGTAACCCTTGATGGTAGGATAGATGTCCAAGGCCTTTCTGTAATTGTTGGCTCGTGTCATGAAAGGTAAGAGGCCACTAATGTACTATGAAGGGTCACTTAGTTTTCAGTCACTTACATGATGTAGCAAGTTGTATACTATAAATAATGTATTATAAATAATGGAAATTGAGAAGCTGTTCATCGTGATTAATCACTTGGAAGGTTTTAAGATGTTGTTAAAATAACTGTCTGGTATCATTGCTGTTGTCTTTGACTGGCACAAGAAAGTTTGTGTCCTGTTAGTAGTATTTCACTAATAACATGCTTCAGGAAACTAAGGTAGAACTAGTCTCAACTACTATTTGAAGTGTTTAACAAGAAATGAGTACTCATTGTTAGACCAAGTCTATTTTGTGTTTGACTGTACCAGAGAAACAAATATCTTGGTAATGTGGTTTGGAAATAGCCACAATATCGAAACCAGTAGATTTTGTGGTAAGGCTCATTTGATTTGTTCTGCTTGTTTTCTGGGCAAGCTTATCCTATGGTGGTTATGGTATGGGACATTTTAAAGTACAGGCAAAAGCTTGTGGGCCAGAACTGCTTGGGGAATAATCTGAGTAATAAGGTCTTTGTAAAACGTAAGGCTATAGCTAATGTTTTGTACACTGTAAAGTGCCATGCATGAGGTTGTTAATGCACATCAGAAATAGCCCAAAGATAAAGGGTTGCTCTGTACTGATTAGTGATTGTGAGATTGTTACTTGGAGCCACTTACTGCAGCTCATGCTGTTGGGTAGAAAGGGAAAGGGACATGAGTTGGCATGATTGTGGTCTCATTATCTGAGATTGGTTTTTACCAGGCTCCTAAAGTGTTACAATATTTTTGCAGGTATTACATACTTAGCAGCTGATGTTCATGTAACAAATGCAAACTCTTCTTTTTTTTTTTTGCCCTTTTTTTTTTTTTTTTTACAGAATCGGACCATTTTCCGATTTGATCCAGCAGATGAAGACAAAAGAAAGGTAAATAAAATAGGCTATTAATCTGCATCCCTGCTCTGGTTTGAAGTATAAAAAACTAAAAGCAGTCTCTTGGCTTAGCTGCCACTGTGAAATGGTGCAAGTAGTGATTATAAAGTTCTGGTTTAATTTTTTGTTTCTTCAAAGAGACGTGACAACTACCCATTCCCTTTTCTTTCTGCAAGAGAAAATGAGATGCCTCCAGCAGAAACCCCTGTCTTGAATAAAAGTAGTAACAGTAGTAACCCATAAATAACTTTATAGGGTACAGATTTGGTATGGACTGGAGGAATAAAGCCAGTCTTTTGTATCTGCTGAGATAAAAGTTTTGCAGTATGTTATTCTATTTTCTCTCTTCTCACTAGGTAGCAATATCACAGCTGTATTTCTTGTCTGTGTTAGCTATTTAAAGAATACTAGAGATTAAGAGACAAGTACAGAAGAAAGCTATGGAACTATAAAGGAAACAGAGCTACAGAAGTCTGTTAATCCAAAGGTAGCTGTAGTCAGTGGAATGTGTGCTGTCTATGTCAGGTTCCAAAGATGGGAAATGTTTGTGTGTTGCAACATGGAGCTGTACAGGTGTGTTAGGGCTTAACAAGTGTCTGGAGATCCATCCGCAGCCTCACATTTAAAGCTTGGGCATGGGTTTTTTCTTTCCTGTTGTTATTTTTATGGTGTAATGTGCAATGACAAGACCCTTCCTTTCTTTTTTCTAATTAGTTTTTGGGCTTATTTGCATACTTATTCAGAAATGTCCGTTAGTGAATGAGGCTCCATGTTTCCATTATTTCTGAAGTAGACTGAGCTTGAAACCAGAATTGCAAGGTTGCTGCAAGGATAACTTGTCTCAAATTGGGCGCACATTGATTCATTCAGTGATTTTGTGCAAAGTCTAAATATTTCCAAATATTAAGTTGGGGATTTTATGGTAGAAATGGGTGGGATAAGTCTCTCTGTCGTTTGCATTTACAAACCCGTCGGTTATGTGTATTGCAATTTTAAGTTACAGTTATTCACTACACTGTTACTGAAAGATGTTTTAGCTTGGGTTTATCTATGGCTTTACTCAAAATTGTGTTGAGTAACATGATGGACTGTGTGTCCTTTTTGATCTGTAGAAGAATTTGGGTGGGATCTTGATACGGTTTTCTTACTGTGTTTGTCATCTTCCTTTTTTTTCCTCCACATCCCTTCCACTTCTTTTACCTTGAGAATGAAAGAGTGTCTAGTCTGCAAAACTAAATGCTAAGTAGAGAACATAGGAAAGAAGAATAGACCAGAAGCCAAAATTGGCAAAAGCTAAATAAAGACAATGAATGGTGGGCTGCGTGTGTAGGATTTTCTCTGTGTGGTTGTATTTGCTCGGTTTCTTTTTTTTTAACAGCTATTCAACTGCACATGGTTGATATCCTTAGTATCTGTACAATATTGAGCCACTCCTTTCATCCTTCAGTTAAGGAAAAAAAACAAACAAAAATGCTTTAAATTGAAAGGTAAAGTAGTACATGCTCTTACTAGGAGCAAAGTAGTGAAGCTGCCACCAAAAGTAATGAGGGTTACTCAGAGCCTGCATGATGTAGCTTCATGCTAATTCAGAAACAAGTTGAATTTTTTTTAGTAGTACCGAAATACACCGGAGTCACTAGTGTTAGCGGTTCTGCTGCTATTAGCTTGGCATGACTGCAGTGAAAGAATGTTTAAACAAAGGGTCACAATCCATAATGAAGTCACGTAGAAACCTGAAGTTCAGGTGTAGGGGCATGTACAGGGGGACTTCAGTATTTTTGTCTTTGGCTACTGGTGCTATTGGAAACTTGCCATATAACCTGATGAATGCAATACATGCTACTTACCAGTCTCTTGCTGCATATTGGATTTGTTCATGCCTAGGAGTAAATTTGCTTTTAGTTACTTCAGCAAGACTCTCAAACTTTGTTGTAAATCATTCATATCTATGCAAGAGTGCAAGTGAAAGAACAATAGTAACGCAAGGTTTTTCTTCTGCAGTACCACATGGCTTCAGTCATGACCTTGGAATTACAGCAAGGTTGTGTAATGTAGGAGTAACTATGCTTTATGCTTTTCTAGGTTAAATACTGTTTAGAGAGAGGACAAGCTGTGTACAGCGGTGACGCATACAAAATAGGAAAGACGGGAAGGTCAAAACTATGGCTTGGTTACAGAAACTGGGTACAATGGACAGCAAAATTGTTCTGCTGTAATATGGCTATCATCATGATGCTTTAGATTGTAACTAAATCAGAAGTGACTTTGTAATGCTGAGCTCCAGGAGGAAAGTAGGTTATGTCCTCTAGAAGGCAGGAAGAGAGGTAATGCTATCAAGCTTGTCTATCTGGACATAGCCATAAGTTTAAAACCCACAAGATTTGAATGTGAGTTATTACTTGTCCTGGTGGTTTTGTTTAATGATGTATATGTCTGCCTTGGCCCGCATGATTCCTGTTATGTGTATAGATCAGTTGGCAATCTGTGTTGTACTGTATGATCTACTCGGGTACCAGCCCAATCAACTTGGTACCATTCCTTAAATTGGTGTATACTAATAAAAACCATTCATTTCTGAAAGCCTGTTTTCAGTTTGTGTGTGTAAACAGTATAAAAATTGCCAACCAGAGGTAGGGTGTTGTGGAGTACAGGTTGAAATGCAGGCATTGTGGTTGCTTCAGAAGAGCTTAAACAGTGTTTAGAAATCCAAAACACTTACTTGTCCCGACCAGCCCAGAAGTTCTTGACAGTGTTTTGCTGGAAAAGGTTGAGTCTTCAGAACTGCTGTGCCTCACAGCAGTGTGGTATGGTTGACATGCACAGTTGGTTCTTTAGGTCTGTGCTTGAATCAGCTTCAGAACATTAGTATCTGGTATTATGACTGGGCAGTCTCCTTGGAGAGAGGTGTCAAGCGTAGTGTCTCTCTCTGAAATTGGCACAGCAGACACATCAGCTCAAGACTTACATGTCCTAATACAAAAAGGAAAGGGTTTTTTTAGAATTATGTCCTGGGTTCAGCAGTAGCAGTCATTTTTCTCCTCCTTGGTAGCTGGTGCAGCGCTTTGTTTTTGGCTTTTGGCCTGGGAACAGCGCTGATAACACTGATGTTTTTGGTTACTGCTTGGTAATGTTTTGGTCTGACCAAGGACTCTCTGAGTCTCATGCTCTGCCAGGGAGGAGGGGAAGCCGGGAGGAAGCAGAGACAGGATACCTGACCCAAACCAGCCAAAGAGGTTATTCCATACCACAGCACATCATGCCCAGGATGTAAAAAACTGAGGGCAGTTACCCAGAAGGGGGGAGCACTGCTGGGTTGAGCTTGGTATCAGATGGTGAGCAGTTGTATTCTCTTCCCTTGTATTTTCCTGGTCATTATTATTATTGGTGGTAGCAGCAGTGGTTTGTGTTATACCTTAGTTACTGGACTGTTCTTATTTCAACCTGTGGGAGTTACATTCTTTTGATTCTCCTCCTCTTCCCCTCGGGAGCTGGGGGAAGAAAGAGGGGGGAGCGAGTGAGTGAACTGCGTGAGAGGCTTAAATCACGACAAACTACTTTTTCATCATTGAATAGCTTTATTCTCTATACCTTGACAAGTCCAAATCCTGCATCTGAAGCAGCAACACATTTGTGCTGTTTACAGATTTAAAATGGTGAGAAAATCACAGCACTGTTTGTGTCTTGGAAACATCTGTCAGTACTGATTCCCTAGCTAGCCATGGCCTTTCATAACTGGAAGGAGCTACAGCACAATTTGCCTAGGTGATATAGCAGAAAAAGTAAATCTGTCCAAGATAGCAAGCAGATTGACTTTTGAAATTGGATGAGGATGCTGAGTTTGAAGGAGGAAGGGAGGGGGGGAAGCAGCAGCCAAATCTAAGAATATTACTCATAAGCCATATTCTTACCAGGGTCTTCATGATTGATGTATTTCCTCTTTAACTCCTTGTGTTTTGTCTGCTTCACCTTTTGTAGTGCTTTTAACTTCTTGTTTCTGCTCTGTTGGCTCTGGCTTACTTGTTGGGTCTGTCCTATAATCTAAATCTTTAAAGGTTGAAATTGGTTTTCTTGAACATAATGGATCTAAAATGTAAGGCTTCCTTTAGTGGGAAGACAATCAGCAAGACAGTCTTTTCCCCCCACGCTGCTGTTTGACAGCTGGTGAAATAGATGATGATAAATCATATGAAATGTTTTGTGGGCCTTTCTCTTCTAATTAAATTCATGATGTGGGGATATTCCTTAAGGCTGTGGACTGTATCATATTTGAACCTTGGAAGGATGTGGGCAGTAAAATATGCTGATGGAGCAAGATGCTGTCATGCTCTAAGTCTCAGCAGAACCTCATTAGTAGATAGTGCTGTTGACACTGTGACACTTCTGGGAGGTCTGAAGGTTCCTGCAGCCACAAAGGCAGAGCTTTTCTCTTCCCAGTAACTTTATTCAAGCTTTCAAAGTCTGTTAGTGAGTGACCTATAAAAATACTAAGCTGAAGTGCTCCTGTGGACACACTGTGTGGTATCTTAGTATTAATTGCTGTTATTGTTCTAACTTTACTGGAACCCCCTAAGGGAGTACCAGTCGTTAAGAGAAGAAAAGTTATGAAGTATCCTTCATTAATACTAAGCATCTGTTTTGATTCCCTTGGGTCCTGCCTGCTCCCATCCTGCATTTTTTGGTTTTTGTATCTCACAAGGCTTCTGCCAAGCCATCTCTTCATAACACCCTTCTTTCACCTCTGGGTTACAGAGGTTCTATCTCTCCCGGTTCAGTGGAGAGGGCAAGGAGGGTTGCTGAGAGTGCAGCTCTGCAGAATTTCACCTTTCTGTGACCTGAACCCAGGGTTTGTTCCACCGATTCTGACAACACAGATTCCGGTGTGTTCTCCATGCCCTCCCTACGGAGTGCCATCTCACACATTCAAAGCTGTGACTTGGACTTCTGACATGTCAGGGCTGGCCGGCTACTGCCAAACATGTCAACCTCCTGCTGTCAGTATGGGCTCAGCAATGAAGTTCTTCATGTGAAAAAGGTTAAATCCTCAAGGAATACAAGTGTACACCTCCCATTTCCACCCATATGTGTCCACAAAGACTAGGCAAAATTTGGGCATCACCTTTACACAGGAGGTTATCTAATTATCAGCGCAGTTCATTATAAATGTTATATGACTGTTGTCTTCCAGAGAAAATGAAAGCTTGAGCTAACTTTTGAAATATTCTTGGGCTTACTTTCTTACTTGGAACTTAATAGAATAAAAGAATTATTTTATTCTTTTAATGCTGCTCCTGTTAGCAGAAAAGTTCTTATTCAGCACTTCCAAATTATGCCTCTTTGTTCCTCTGATCTCTTACCTCTAACTTGCCAAAAACATAGTTTCTCTGGTTTTCTGCAACACTGGTTTGCATAGTCTACTGAAAATAAAAGAAACGAGGAAAATGCTTAATTTTGCCTTATATGAGATGGAGAGAGACTTGTATTTTAAGAGAAACTTCTGAAACATTGAGAGCTACAGAAACTTTAGAGTTGTAAAAATTCATGTGCAGTTTATTGTGGTTACTACAAGCATTCCTTTCATCTACCTGAAAATTGGGTAGAATCTACTATGAATCTTCATGTTTATAGTAAAGTAGAAGGTAAGTTTGAGGAATAGATAACAAAACAGTGTTGGTAAACAACAGCAGACCTGTGTGACCTGTTGGGGAAATACAGATCCTTGTGAACTTTCTGTTTGGCAGTGTGCTTAGTTTCATTAACCAGTCTCACCTCTGAACAGCAACCAAACTAGGATGAATTAAGAACATACTTCATTTGAAGCCCTAGAGACAGCTTAAACTGAAATTTGAAAGTCATGAAGAGCATGGGTCAGAAGACAAAGTGAGCTAGAGAGACTTAAGCCAGTGCCGGTGAAGGAAAGCACTACCTCGTACCACTTACGATGTTCCTGTTCTCCTAAATAAATGTTCTCTGGCATATAATACTTGATGAAGCCAAAACCATGGTGGCTTCTGATTTATCCATGCTAAGAGTGAGCAAGCACTTACTGTTAGGCCTGTGACTATTCTTTCCCAGCAATTAAAGTGGGGAGGATTAATTTGATTCTTGTGGACAGTTGAAAAAGCTTGATTTTGGTTAAGTTAAGCCTAATAAGTGCAGTAAGAATTTGGTAAGTCTGACATACTCATTGCTCTATGTGTGCTAATACGCTGTTCTGTCAACATGTATGAATTTATGCCTTGAAATGTACAAAGAAGTCTTAAGAATGTTGATCTTCAGAAATGAGAAAAGGTGATACCAAAACAAGCACACTTCCAGTGTTCTTCTATTGTAGAATTTCTGTTCTTGATGGGCTTTTCTGGCAGTTTTGTTACTAATATGCTCTGTTACTGAGGAAAGTGCAAAAATTAAAGCAACATCTATTTCTGAGTCAATATGACGACAGGTTCAACTTTTTTTCCTTTGTTTTAAATTGAACTTAATTGCCAAGAAGTGTACCTCTCCGGGTACTTACAGCATCTATGGCATAAGTAAAAAACAAAGATACAGAGAAGAAGAGATAAAGTATGCACTCTGTTTCTGTAATGTTTCGCAGAACTTCTGTGGCTCACCTTTGAATTGCAGCTTCTCTAGCGCTGAACAAACTCTATACATTTAGTGCTATGTTTAATAAAGCAGTGGTGTTTGCTTGGGTTTGAAAACTTTCAGCGTGGAGACTGTATTCTCTTGTTCTGCTCTAATCTGAAAGCCTGTATAAGAGAATGATTTGCTGAAGGGAAAGAAGCAAATAAAGGGAAATGGTCTCCTTTTCTCACCAAGACACTTACTACTCTGGTGTTGAGAAGCTACAGTAAATTCAGCTGACATAACATAGCCAAACTTTACTGGTCTTTGAATTGAAAAGAAGTTAATATAGGTCAAGCATGCTTTCTAAACATCTTTGAGCACAAAGAGAGGAGGTAGAAAAGGACCTTGTGTGCAGGCACCCCAGGGCCAATGAGCAAGATCATAAAGTACCCTGTTTTTCACAAGCACCTAGTATCCCTAGCTGAGGTTGTGCCTGGAAAATACAAGCAGCTGTTAATAAGCACTTGGAGTGCTTTCCTTTCCTCCCTGCTTCCCCCTTCTTCGCCTTCCAATATAATTAGCCAGTAAACAAAGATGGCAAAAGGAAGTAAAGAGGTGATACCTTTTTGCCCAAATCCACACAATAGGTCTGTGGTTGAGCAAGGAAGAAAGTGCAGGTCTCTTGTATCTCAGGATGTTGGGTTTTTTTTCTGTAGGACTGTGCTGCTGCTTCATATTGACAGTTGATGCTATCAGGATAAAAGACCAAAATGGATTGATATTTTTACTTGTCAAGACAAGATGACAAATGGGTGTTTTGGGGCTTCCTTTTTTTTTTAACATGAAATAAAATCAGAAAATATTTCATCATTGCACTACAGCATAGACAAAAGAAACAGCATAGCAAAAGAAATTGTCTTAACCTTACTGTAATCAAGGAAGCTTGGTCAATGAAAAAATGAACATGAGGCAGCAGTGTGCGCTCGCAGCCCAGAAAGCCAACCGTATCCTGAGCCGCATCAAAAGGAGCGTGACCAGCAGGTCGAGGGAGGTGATCCTGCCCCTTTACTCTGCTCTCGTGAGACCTCACTTGGAGTATTGTGTGCAGTTCTGGTGTCCTCAACATAAAAAGGACATAGAACTGTTAGAACAAGTCCAGAGAGGGCCATGAGGATGATCACGGGGCTGGAGCACCTCTCGTATGAAGACAGGCTGAGAAAATTGGGGCTGTTCAGCCTGGAGAAGAGAAGGCTGCGTGGAGACCTCATAGCAGCCTTCCAGTATCTGAAGGGGGCCTATGGGGATGCTGGGAAGGGACTCTTCATGAGGGACTGTGGTGAGAGGACAAGGGGTAATGGGTTCAAACTTAAACAGGGGAAGTTTAGATTGGGTATGAGGAAGCAATTCTTTACTGTGAGGGTGGTGAGGCCCTGGAATGGGTTGCCCAGGGAAGTTGTGAATGCTCCATTGCTGGCAGTGTTCAAGGTGGGGTTGGACAGAGCCTTGGATGGCATGGTTTAGTGGGAGGTGTCCCTGCCCCTGGCAGGGAGGTTGGAACTCGATGATCTTGAGGTCCTTTCCAACCCTAACTATTCTGTGATTCTAAGCTGAGAATTCTTGAGTTTCAGAGAAGTGACTGTATTTTACAATTCTAAAAAGGCTAGAAACTGCCTTGATTCCATGGAAAAAGTACATGAAAAGCACCTCTTGCTGTAGCAGAACTGATCAAAGTCAAACTCCCTTCTGAATGTTGAAAGGAGAGAACTCAAAAGAAGAAATGTTTACTTCATGCAGTAATTTAGAGAATGGCAGTAAGCCCCTGAAACTAGGGCAATCATCAGATGATATTTTGTGCTTTCATTTCCAACCAAATAAATAACATCTGTGCCCCTTAGTTTATGCCATTAGTCTAATGGTCTATGGGGTGATAGAAAAAGTACCACCTAAAGAAAAGGATAATAATGCTTTTGTGGTCACATCCTTTCCTGTTTCTCTTCTCTCTGGGGATCACTTCCCTCACGCCATCAAGGAAAAGGCAGAAAATGTGCTGTATAGCATTTGGTTTAAGTTGTCTCCAAGGCGATTTCCTAATAGGATGTATTTTGTTTCCTTACTTCAAAACTTCCCATGGATAACGCTTCAGCTGTAGTCAGATGCTGTACTTTTTCCTAAGCTCCTATTGGCTCTTGAGATCAGCCAGCAATGGTTCACTGTCATGGATTTTGACAGTATTGCAGGTGGTATTATCGTAACTGAATGCTGGTTCCTTTAAAATCCCTCTTGATGGCTCACCGGGGTCTAACTCCAGAGAACTTTGCCAGTAGTTCCTAAGTGATTTTCACTTATGAGAGTCTTAGATCTTAAAAAAAAGCGTATTTTGCTGTAATGGCTAGGAAGCTTAGTAACCTGTTCTTAAGTTTGTAATGGCTTAGTTGTTAATCTAGTGTGCTAGTCTAGTAGAGTGAATAATTGATGCTTTTAAGAATAAATTCTAGCTTTGTTTATATCATGAAATCTTTTATACAGCCAAGGCTTCAGGAACATTATTCTGTTTAGTATCTCTCTTTTGTACAGCTGTTCAGAGTTAAGAATCCTCTGTTGCTGCATTTCACTAAGATTTGAAGCTATGAGATGATCGTTTTTATAAACTTGAATTTAATTGCAAAGGTAGTGTCCTGGGTTCAGCAGTAGCAGTCATTTTTCTCCTTCTTAGTAGCTGGTGCAGCGCTGTGTTTTTGGCTTTTGGCCTGGGAACAGCGCTGATAACACCGATGTTTTCGGTTACTGCTTGGTAATGTTTTGGTCTGACCAAGGACCCTCTGAGTCTCATGCTCTGCCAGGGAGGAAGGGAAGCCGGGAGGAAGCAGAGGCAGGACACCTGACCCAAACCAGCCAAAGAGGTTATTCCATACCACAGCACATCATGCCCAGGATGTAAAAAACTGAGGGCAGTTACCCGGAAGGGGGGAGCACTGCTGGGTTGAGCTTGGTATCAGATGGTGAGCAGTTGTATTCTCTTCCCTTGTATTTTCCGGGTCATTATTATTACTGGCGGCAGCAGCAGTGGTTTGTGTTATACCTTAGTTACTGGACTGTTCTTATTTCAACCTGTGGGAGTTACATTCTTTTGATTCTCCTCCTCTTCCCCTCGGGAGCTGGGGGAAGAAAGAGGGGGGAGCGAGTGAGTGAACTGCGTGAGGGGCTTAAACCATGACAGGTAGTCTTCAAATGTGTGGAGGCAGCATTAAGCTTCCACCTTCCATGGCAATTCAGTGAGGGCTTCGTGCCCTTTGGCATCTTCCCTGCAGTGCTTTTGAGATTTTGCAGTTACAGTTCCATAGCAGCAGGTGGGTACAACTTATGGGGTTGGAGGGGGAGATCAGTCTGAATTTGGGAGGATTGGTCTCTATGTAGTCAAATGAGTGTTCAGGTTTTATCTGACTGAGATTAAAGGCCAGAGCACCAGATAGAGGATGTGTATTGGCTCTGCTGCTAGGAAAACCGAGTGGAAACTCCCTTTGATTTCAATGGGTATTGATCAGGTCAGATAATTTATTAAGTGATCCTTGGTATTTAAAGTCCTAGAAGAAACCTTCAGCGCTGTTAATGAAAAATCAGATGAATTTCTGTGCTCCATTTATTTATTGATAAGGCAGGCTGTCTGGCCCACTGTGTCTTTGAAGTGTTCATTCATCATCCTGGTTTGAGGAAGGCTGGTAACTTGGCTTCTTGTGGTGTTAATATGGTACTGCTGCACAGTTCTGAAGAGAGAGTCCAGCTGGTAAACAAGCAGTTGGACTTGGGTAAGTTACTGCAGACCCCCTTGTGGCAGCTGATGTTAGCAAGGAAGGCTATTAACTGCTAAGTCTAATAGAAATGTGCTTAAAATGTGCTTAACAGAATCAACTGGCCTTTTCCTGGAGTTCTGTGAAGTGTCCATTCAGTTCTGTGTTATTCCTCAAAACCAGACAGACCTCACAACTGTTGGTCAGCTTGCAAAAGCCGAGTTAATTGTATGGAAAACTCTTTTAGCAATAGAAACAAAATTCTCGTAGGGAGTTGAGCTGTGACCAGGTAATTTGGCTGTGGATCTAGGCTGGTGATTTTTTTGTTTCCTAGCATCTTTTTAAAATGCTTCAAAGATGTCACCTTCAGAAGCACTTAGTGCAGGTCTAACATGCTGTGCTCAAGTCAAGGGGTTATACGGACCTGTAAGAGCAGCATTAGGTTAATGTTGAGGAACTCTGGAAACTCTGTACTTGAGTATCTTTTTCCAGATACTTGTCCATGAAATTTCCAGTCAGTATCTATATACCTGTACAGGTGGTCAGATGTGGATTTTATACTGCTGCAGTGCCTGTAATAGTCTGACGATGACTTCTCATGTTGCCAGTGTGATAATAAGAGGTGGAGCTCACTCCTTGTTTTCAGCTCTTACTGGATTAATCTAGTTAGGGCTGTGGAGATGCAGTTACAGTCTTGATCGTCTGGGTGGTGCTTTTGGGTGGGCTTCACCACAGGACAAGCATACTGGAAATCATATTGTGAGTTCCTACTGTCTGACTTTGTTTACAGATTGTCTTTTAACATTGTTGAAGACTTGGGTTGTTTTCTCCCTTATTCTTCTGAAGTGTCTGTTCTACATTTGCTTTAGACTTAATCTTTTTTTGAATTTTTTTTGGCTTCAATGACAAGTGATCACAGTAACAAAACTTGCTTGGGTGTCCTAAATGGAGCTTTTGTTTGGAACTTTGGGTTAGGGTGATGGGCAGCTTTCTCCCGGCCTTATTTTTGTGGTGGTGGTGAAAAGTGCAGTTCCAGAGGCCCTTCCCAAAGAACTGGTGGTTTGTTTTGTTTTTTTTTTGCTCAACTAGTATTCCTGTGATTTGGGGATTTTTATCACTTTCTCATTGACATATACTGCTTGCAACCACAATATGTGTTTCAGGTCCTAAGTGGTTCTTCTGCACTAAGGCTGTTCAAATCAGTTGCTGCTCTGGCTTCTTTGGTAATTCGTTTGTGTTGATGGTCAAGACACAAAGCTGGGGGTGAAAAAGGAGGAGGAGCTGTAAAGTACAATGCAGTTTGTCTTGCCATTTATCTGGGAACTTCTTTGTATATTTACTTTTGGCTTTGGTACCTGTGTGTAGTAGTGTTGTCCTGAGGTTAATGTATAAAAAGCATATGAAGTCTTCTATCATCAAGCAACCTCTTCTGTCCTATCTCTTCTCCCTTTTGATCATCTGATTTTCTGTTTCTGTCTTATACTAGGCAATTCTTCTGTAATTCAGTGTTATTGTCCCGACCCACAGGTTGTTCGAGTGTTGTATTTTCCCATACTGCACTTATATATGATTAATATTTACCCCTGCAGTCATGTGGCTATAGAGTATCAGTGAAGTATTTCGACTTTAAGAACAAAAAGCAGCAGTTTTGTTGATTTATTCAAACTGCTACAGCCTGAGTCTTCCAATAAAGCTGCATTATGTTTCTCTGTCAGAGGTAAAATTTCTAAGGGTCTTACTTAAGATGGGGGAAGTCCATAGATTAGGTTGACGTGGCAACAAATTACAGCTGTTACCAAACATGGAGTACTAATACTTGTATGTTGAGCAGCAGTTAGTTTATTTTGGTTTCTTTTTTCCCCAGCCTTCTGACTGAAACAACCTCAACATCATTTTGCAGGTACTGTAGGTGCGACTGTTCTACTTTGATGTATTTTTAATACCACCTGTTTCTCTCTAGCCTTATTACTCTGGGACTTAGGTTTTTAGTCCCAATACTGAGAAAACTTCTTAACTGGCAGTAGTAGATAGCATCTGCCTTTTGGTGTAATGCTTCTGCCAATTTGTTGATGTATTTAGATAGTATCTGTGAGGAAAGTTTTTAATGATCTTTGGAGGTCTTGCAGTGGTTTAGTTTTTGAAGAGCTAATATTGAATACCTAGGTTCTCAAGGCAGCTGAAAACTCAAAAGCTATATGGAAACTTAGCAAAAGTAGTTTCCTATTGCCACCGATATCTTGATGCTAAAACTGTTCCTTTTTTGTTTGTCTGTGTTTGCATAGAAACTGTGTGAGGGAATTCTAAACATCCTTGAAAAAGACACGAAAACTTCATGTCAAGTTGCCTGCTTGGAGGCCCTCCGGATTCTCTCCAGGGACAAGAAGGTTTTAGTGCCTGTAACCACGAAGGGGAACATGCAGATCCTCATGAGGCTAGCAAAGCTGGACGCTGTGGAAGATCCTTTGGAGAGAGTCTCTGAATTTCCTGTTATAGTAGAAGCTTTAAAATGCCTCTGTAACATAATTTTTAATAGTGCTGTTGCACAGAAGCTCAGTTTGGAACTGAATCTTGCAGCTATGCTCTGCAATCTTCTGGAAAAATGTAAGGACCAACAGTTCGTTGATGACATTAAGTGCTTTGATTTGCGTCTCCTCTTCCTCTTGTCACTTCTGCACACAGATATCAGATCGCAGCTGCGTCAGGAACTACAAGGGGTGCAAGTTTTGACTCAGGCTTTGGAAAGTTCCCTGAGTGTAAGATGGACAGAAGAATATAAAGCAGCAGAAGATCGTGACAGGCTTCCTCTGTCTTTGCAAGAGACAGATTGTGCCATTGAGGCACTAAAAGCTCTTTTTAATGTAACACTTGACAGTTGGAATGTCCACAGCGAGGTAAGGCTTAGCTGAAGTGTTCTTTAAAGTGGTTTTGTTTAGCCTGCTGTTTACTAATAAACAGCTGGCTAGGAAAAACTATTTAATGTAAGTGTATCAACAGCTGCATCTCTGGAGATTGTAGACTGTAGCAGTGGGGTAATAATTAGAGCAGGGAAGTCTGTCTAGTTTTCTTCTGTTTTTTTGGGGGCATGATGATAAACCCATCGACTCTAATTTTTAACAAATAACTGAAGAAAGGAAAGAGTGGCACTGTTTTTAATACCTTTATCTTCCATCCTTCCAATGCCAGCTTTGGGCTGAAACTTGATCTTTTAAGCTGAGGTCAAGTATGAGAACCAAATGCACTTTCATTGTTACGTCTTATGAATAGGATTTATCTTGGGTTTTTTCATTGTAACATCAGATCTGCTTTTTTGTTCTTGAACAGATATGCTTCCTATGTGTTGCATCCCTAAATTTCTGAACAGAAATGGTAACTTTTTTTGTTGAATAACTCAAGTCTGTGCTCCAGTAACAGAATTATATAGGGAATCTTTCTTTTTAGTTCCCATCATATTGTCTCTAAACCAGTGTTGTTAACTTTTCACTGGTCATTGTAAATATGCAGCATATAAAGCTAAGCAGAAGTTTACAGTAGTTAAAATTGACACAATTGTTCTCTTTTCTGCATTGGACTAAACAGCAAATACGACATTAATCGTAACAGTAAGGGATGTAAAATTTGAGAAAAGTCTAAAGCTTATTCTTGGCTTCAGTGCCTCAAGGATACTCTGAATAAGAAATCCTGAAGTTTAAGATGGGGGGAGGGTCAAAGAAGCTAAAACTGTGAATTTAAGGGCGTAACAGTAAGGGATGTAAAATTTGAGAAAAGTCTAAAGCTTATTCTTGGCTTCAGTGCCTCAAGGATACTCTGAATAAGAAATCCTGAAGTTTAAGATGGGGGGAGGGTCAAAGAAGCTAAAACTGTGAATTTAAGGGAAACATAAAGAAAATGACAGACTTTTCTCCTGTTTATATTCCTGACTTTGACCTTCATTAAAAATATCTTTATCAGAGAAAGTTCTTTGTAAAGGTGAGTGATTGTTTTGGAGGGAGAAATGATTGGAGAAAAATTACCCAAAGTCAAGTATGTAACACGGCTATATGAATGTTTACTTGTCTGGAGTTTGGAAAGTATTGTCTTTGTGATTAAGTTATTCTGTGAGAAGGAATAATGTCAGGTGTTAAGTTGGAAAATGAAGCTGTGTTACATGTGCGCTGCATAAGAAGTAAGCTCTTGAAATCGGGGTCTTGAAGTTGGTGTAATCTTACAAAATACTGGGAATCCTGAGACATGAAAAGCCCAGTTTACTGCAGGAAGGTGGGTGGGAGGTGGCACAAAGTTGTGGCATTACCTGATGAAGTTTCATGTGGCCGTTATCTGAATGAATAGCCTCTGCATGCAGCTGTCAGGAAATTTTCCTTTCTTTTGTTTTTGATGAGAGTTTAAAACATTCTGAGGTGGGAGAAGCTGATATTATGTTTTGAGACAAAGTTTATATAATGTCTCTGCTAAAAGTTCCTAAAAGCAAAGAACCTTTAAATTAAATCACGCTTTAGTAATGGTTAGCCAGATACTTTAGGTGCCATTCTGCTTGGCAAGTATCCCTCTGGAAATACTAATGATCTATAAGAATAGCAAACAGGATGTTAATTAAGTGAGCTGAAGATGCAGAATCTGAATGGATTACAAACAGATGGGATGTAAACAAATAGACGGGATGGAAAATAAAAACACAGCAAAGATGTTAGGTGTGTGGCTAGAAAACTAAATGAGGTCCATCCTAAGAAGGAGAGAACCACTTGAACCATCAGTATTTAATGACTGCAGATGGTTTCAAAATAGCAGTGCCAGACAAGAGCCACAGGTGTTACAGCTGGTGAAATTTGGGTGCTGATGTTACAAGAGATACATTGGGATGCTTTGTGCTAGGTCAGACTCAGCAGAACATACGATGGATGCCAAGAAAAGCTAATGAAAAAGGGCGAGGACAATGATGGACACAGTGAAATGATTGCAGTTACTGGTGCCCTTCTGCGTGCTGCTGTCTGGTTGGAGTTTGGAAGGGGAAATCACTTGGAGAGAGTAAAAGTAGGGCAAATAAGGGTGCTGAGAGTAGAGAAGTTACTAATGAAGTGGAGAAAAGGTATCAAGGGAACAGGAGCAAGTGAATTAGAAGGAACGCACTGGGTGGGGGAATGAAACTGTTGGCAGCAAAAGGTCTAAATGAGGAGGAGGCAAACGAAATGAAGAACATATGTAATCTAAATGGTGAAGAAGCTTCCATGTGTAAATACAGGAAGAAAGATAG
Organism: Amazona ochrocephala; assembly: GCA_039720435.1. Lineage (NCBI taxonomy): Eukaryota > Metazoa > Chordata > Aves > Psittaciformes > Psittacidae > Amazona > Amazona ochrocephala. The sequence continues at coordinate 77,254,374 of CM077880.1, forward strand.
TATTGGTATATTAGCAATAGTGGTATTGAATTGAGCAAATACTTTAATGGGGTTTTCTGGTAGTGAAGGCTTGTTTAACTGGCAAAAAGTCCCCAGCAACTTTCAGCAGGCCCAGTTAAAAGGCCAGCATGACAGTTATGTTCCATTAAGCATTCAGAGAACTGTAAGGTACAGTCCTTTTATTGATAGGGTGGATGTTACGATCTAATAGGTATTTTCCATCTTTAATTTTTATTATTCTAGTGACCTGAAAGTCCCACTTGCAATCTTCAAAATGAAAAAATATCTTCATAATTTATATTTATATAGAATGAATCTCATCAATTTCGTTACATGGCTGCCATCCTTCGACACTGCTTATTAACCATGGGCCCTACTGAAGACAAAACTGAGGAGTTGCACAGGTGGGTAGAATTGCAGAACCAATCTGCTTTGAAAGGTTTTGTTTAGGGTTTTTTGATAGGCAAAAAAGTACTTTGTCTAAAATCTAAAGTGTGAACCTGAGAAACAACTTAATTTTGAGTAAAATACTAATAATTATTTTTGATGTAAACTGTTTGCCTGAAATATTGTTTAAGCATGTCCACTATTCGCAAGGGAAAGTGGCTGGTATGATTGTTAGTTTTGATCAATAATAATGAAGCTGACCTTGTTGAAATCTTTCTATGTGCGTATGTAGCTTAGAATGAAAATACATATGGAAGTTCTAAGGTAGTGCAAATTGAAGTGGAATGCAACTCCTGTTACTTTGCACAGAAGCTGATGGAAAAAATGTGTTTGGAGAATTTCTGTATGGAACTTCTGCAGTTCTGATAGATTGCGATGGATATAACAAGTTGATATTTTATTTCCAATAGTTTTAGGCTTTTTTATTAAAAGTACAATTATCAGTTCCCTGCTAATAATATTTTTTCCCTGAAGATGAGGGACTCATCTTGCAGTTTTAGGTGCATTAAGTTTTTTTTCCTTAGTCCTGCACCCAACTGTTTGTTACACATTTACAGCCAATAATTCAATCAAATTCAGAGTATTTTTAGTGAGGTGGTGGTTCTTTGTTCAGTGTTACTCTTTTTTTCTGTGACACCCTATTTTTATCCAACTAGGTCAGGGCCTGACACTCCGGTAGCTTCAAACACTATTCCATGTTACCTTTCTGCAGTGAAAGTTTGTGTTGCCATTTTCTTCAGAGATGTCTGTGTATCTAAGCATTGGATCTTTTGAAGATCATCTTCTGAACTGGCAGTCTCCAGGAGGAGGGATATAGCTTTTCACACCCAGCAATCTTGAAAGTGTTAAATGAACTTGATTAAAATCTTGGAAAGCTCTTATAGATCAACAGTCTTAGTAGGTGAACACTAAAATCCTACATCAGAGCCCTTCTCAGTCGGTGCAGACTAGTTTGGTATAATTTGAGATACCATTGCAGTAGTTGCCGTGACTAAAGCTAGTGCTGTGTCCTAAAACGCAGTCTGTTTTCTCTTTGCTGCTCCTTATGGTGGGTGTTTTGTGCTCTCATCCTTCTTCAAGGGAGGGACCGGTGGGTTCCCCACTACTGGGAAAATTGAAGAGCCTTGGACAAATTCAACAACTACAAGAAAACAGAGATTAGCCTTTAAGCAGTTAAGTTTGTACATAGTCAGCTAGACTGTCTGATATGCTGGTGAATTATTCTACAACTGGTGCTCTTCCTGTGAAAACATCAGCTGTTTTCTTGTCCAGTAATCTGACTAGTCTAATCACCTTGTAAAAATCACTTATCTTGTGCTATTGCAAAAGGATGTATATAGAATCATAGAATAGTTAGGGTTGGAAGGGACCTGAAGATCATCTAGTTCCAACCCCCCCCTGCCATGGGCAGGGATTATGCAGGTCTTTTTGGTTTTAGCTTTTGCAAACACTTGCAGGTAAAACACAGAAAGGGCTTTACGTACAGAAGTAGGCAGCTTTAGAGAATATGCAGTACAGGTGTGATTTCTGTCCCCTTCAGTCAGAAGGGATGTTTTGTGTAGAGATGCTGCCCATGTGGACTTTACTGAGATGCCAAGTCAAGGCAAGGAGTCTCCGTAATTCTGAGAGGGGGAAGCAGAAAAGAAATGAGAATGTTTATCATTGCCTGTGTCACTTCAGTTGTTTCCCCTTCTCCATCAGTCTCAGTGTGGCGCTGCATCAGTCTTTCTGTTACGCTGGGAAAACAACTTTCTCCCTCTGTTAGCTACCCTCTGTAGCTAGTTTGTTTAGCTCAAGTTAATGGAAGAAAGAATGCAAGTATAGTATTGCTGCATGTAGTATTCCATCTTGATTTGTGTCAAACTCAGCGGTTTTTAACATGCTAGAAGGGCACTGGGCAGATTTTGACTTTTGTGATACGGATATTTCAGCCCATTTGCAGAGCCTGAATTCTGTCCATTAATGCTGCAAGATGCAATAAAAGCTGAATAATTTAACATGTTTTTTCTGCCAAGACTATTCATCACAAGGCTGCTCTGGAATAGAAAAGGTATAGTTAGAAGTAATGCCCTTGCAAATCCTCAGAGGGATCAGGAGCCTGGATCAGAGGGCCCCACTTCAGTCCCCTGATGTACTTGGTCAAGCAAAACTTTCATTCCTCATAGGAACTTCAATAATGAATGAGTAAACTTGTGTTAGCAGCCTATAGCTAACATAGCATAGCTACAAAAGTTGAGGCTGTGTCGTCATTTGGACTGTTTAGGATGCTGGACTCCGACCATGCAATCTGTATTGCTAGAGATGAGGTGTGAGTTGGAGAACAAAGTTTGAGTTCCACCTGGAGCCTATCAGTAAGGCGGTTATGAAAATAATGTTAAAAAGAAAGTAAAATATAAGCAGTGTTGAATGCAGAATGAACTTTATGAAGCATCAGGGAGCATAAGTCTGTTTCTTAGAGTTGCTGATCCCTTGCACTTATCTAAGTTTGTAAATCTGCAGAATGTAAGATGCTTAAGTGAAGGGGTTGGGCAGCCTGTTAAAGCACATTGTATGAATGCTTATGCTCTGAATTGAATGCTTATGTTCCGAATGTGTAAGTTGAGGATTTATCTTATGTGAGCATCAGGTGTTGGATACATGCCCTGAACTGTGATGTGTGGATTGTCAGTGTGGCTCTATTTCTGATAAATAAGAAGTTACCTATAAAAATATCTAACTGATTTAGTACCTGATATTGTTGTCATTATCATGGTTCTGTCGTGTTATTACTTAATGTTTGAATATAAACAGCTTAAAGCACCACATATTGAGAGTAAGTGCCATTTTTGCCCACTAACAAGGTTTTAATCAAGGCATTCAGCAGCTCTAAATAGGCCTTTGCTTCTGAATTTGCATATCAGGAGGGGGCTGGGAGCATGAGTGGGTGGATGTCATGTCCTAGTGATTAATGATCTCTAGGAAGCCGAAAAGGGGAGAGTAATATACGCAGTATTTCTACCCCCTGGAGTAGGAATGCAAACACTATTGTGCAGATCTGTGCATAGTCACTGACTTCCTGGTAGCTGGAGAATTTCATACACTCCTCTACCACAAATAAAACTGTCAGTGGAGTGACAAAGATCAGAAAGCCAGGCTTCATTTATTGAAAAGAATAGCTCAGACACAGTGATCCAGAAAATTAATTTTGTAGGTGTTTGGGAACTTGGTTGTTTAATAAGGAACTGGTAAAAAGAGAACTTTTGATGAAAGTCCTGAAGCCACCAAGTATTTGTTGAATTTCAGTCTGTTTCTGGCTATTCCTGAGTTATTGGAGAGGAATAACTTCCATGATATAAAAGACGTATCTTAAACAGGAATTAGAAACAAAACAAAGAGAAACAAGCTTTCCAAAAAGTAGAAGTTGTCTGAATTTCAATTGCTAAACGGGAGATGGCACAATGTGGCGCAGCCACCCAGTCTGAGCCGACCAAAAACAGCACGCTTATTAGAAATCTTGCTATGTTTGATTGCCACAGTTTGCTTTCTCTTTCACTAGTTCTTTGTTAGGATTATATTAATCGCATAGAGACTTATAGGGCAGCTTCTAAGTAGGTGTAATGGAAAGTATTAAATTGTTTGAAAAGCTTATTCTTGGAATGCTTCGCCAATCCTTGAAATGTCAGTACTTGTTTCATTGACAGCTTTGAGGTCTGCACATATAAGGTAAAATAGTTCTGTAGTATTTGTAAATATATCCATTTTTAAGTTTAGTTGGGCATCAGCAAGTAAATAGTGGCAGAATTCTAATTTTTGCAGTGTTTGTGTAATTCAGCCCCATATTCAGGAAAAGTACAAACACAACTCTGTATAATGAGAATAGGTAGATAGCAAGCTCAAGGGATGTGTGTGCACCATACAAGAGACCCTTGCAAAGTAAGTTCCTTCTTATTCCACTGAAGATGAGGGAGAGACCTTGTGGTCTAATTTAAATCACTTAATGGATATTTGGGAAGTACTCTTCTTTGTGCTTCGTAGAATGCAGAGTTACTATAGAATGCAGACTGTCAGTTACTGAAAGTAGTGCTCAGGAAATAAAGCTGGATCTTTTTTTAATGTGTTAAAAACCTTCTGTGTTTCCAATGCACTACAAGCTAAGTAAAAGGGAAAATATTTTGGGGGACCTGAGAGATTACCACCGTGATCCACTGTTCCAGGAGGAGGAAACGTTTTCTGTGGTGTACTTGGTCTCATTAATGGTCATAACATGGATGCATTGTATAACGTTGTAAGTTTCAAGGAGGAAAAAACTCTGACTGCTGCAAATCAATGTGAGAGTTCCCCCTGCTGTCCTGCTGTAATGCGCTGCTGGATGCTGTGCCTTATCTGTGGGATATAGGATACTGTGGGGGTTGGAAGTAGTAATGCACTGCTTCAGTATAGCTTTTGGAGCTTTTGTCTTTGTTTTTTGCTTGTTAGTTCTAAGATAACGCATTCCACCTTCCTTAAAACGCAGGGAGTAGAAAATAAAGCACTCTTTGAGTTGCAGGGCCTCTTTTTGATTGCAATTGTACAGTTTATGGGGAGTTGTACTCTGCTTTTAATTCTTTCTTCCAAATGAGCAATAATTATTTTGTTAAATCTGTTTCAGCAATGCAATCAACCTCTTAAGCAATGTTCCCGTTTCTTGCTTGGATGTTCTTATTAAACCATCATCCCAGGAGGAAACAGATATAAAATACAATGGTATGAATATGGCAGCAATTCAGATTTTACTGGATTTCATGGAGAAGAGAATAGACAAGGTATGGGCTGCAAAGATTCTACACAGTGGGGGCCTCTCTCATGAAAACATAAAGTGCAAACATGTAGAGTTTCTTACAAACCTTTCAGACAGTATTTAGCACAGGTATAGATGTCCTGCTTCTAGACTGTGAAGCACCTCAAAATTGAGAGCAAATTCCTATGAATATCTGAAGCATATTCATGTATTAGGATGGACTTCTGGCTCTTTGGTTGATAACCATGTAAAGATCATGTTTTGGCTGTCATATTGGACTTTATTGAAGGGTTCATAGGATTTGAAAAGGAACATTTGCGCTTGAAAATGTTTTATCTGTATTTGGTTTTATTTTAGGGAAGCAGCTATAGAGAAGGTCTGACTCCAGTTCTCAGTTTATTAACTGAATGCTGCCGAACTCATAGGAATATCAGGAAGTTTATCAAAGCTCAGGTAAGTAAAATATTCATCAAAATTTGAATATTGTGATAAACTTTCTGAGGTTTGTACATCAGTGCAAGACACTAACACTTGAAGAATACAAATGGTTTTGTATTAAGTACCCCCAAAGTTCTCTGCAGTAGTTTCCTTCTGTTAGGTCTCTGACAACTGTCAGCTGTAGGAACAGTTTTTCAGTCATGTAAATCAGTAGATATTGTGGCCTAAGTTCCATGATACATTTTGTAGAGCTGTTAAATAACAACATGATGGGTATTTTAAAGCTGTGATCACCTGACACAGAGGCAAAAACCGCAGTGAGGTCTGTCCCCTTATATCCAGCATATATATAAAAACAAAATCAGTGCATTTTATAAAACTTTGCAAAGCTGTGTGGTAGCCAGTGAGGCTACAGGTGTTTTGATTGGTTCAGCTTGAGCTTTAACTTGATCTCAGCAGGCATGAGTCATCGGAATTGAAGCTTGTGTTCCAGTATGTGTCAGCTGTTCTGTCAGATTGAAACTGTCCCTGAACAGAAGCACACTTCATCACTTCATCTTTTATGAGAGCGGTTTAGTACAGTACAGACTGTGGGTAGGCTTTTTATAGGAAAAAAGATGTCTATGCCATGGTTAAAGATCTGAAGGATCTCTGTGGCTTGGTGGCAGGGTATGGTGTTGTCTGTTTGCTTTGCTTTTTTTCATGAAGCCAAACAGAAGTTAAAAGATGAGCAGGGAAAAGACAGCTTAAAACAGCTGAGAAATATTCTTTTTCCCAAGCAGAGGCTTTTTTTGGTTGCATCGTAGATCAAAGCTGTGCCTGAATTTAGAAATGGAGCTTATAATGGAAAAAAAACCATGTATTTTTTGATTCTTTCATCTATACCAGAAAAGTGGTTTTGAGGAATTTAAGAAACTTGTTCTTGCTGTTTATTGTTTTTGCTTGCAGCAGTTCTTTCCTAGGATGCTCTTCTGATCTGTTAAATAAAATAAATAAGTAAATTGCATAGCCAGATACTCAGAAGTTAGGAAATGAAGTTGTCTGTGTGTTTTTACGACATCTTGGCAGCAAGATGTCAGGATATAATTGCATGCTGTTTTCTACCACAGACTGCTGCCTCATATAGTGCACAGAACGGATGGATACTGCTAACTGCATGACTGGATGCTTGATATTTTGAATTACCCTCATTGTTAAGTGTTGGCCTTAGGCTTTATTTATTGTGCACTATTCAAATTCTGATCTGAAGACAGAATGATTAATTTCCTCATGGACTGTCCTATGACACTCATCACTGCATTAGTATTAGAGTACTCTGAAAACATCAATTCATTCTTACAGCACTCTGTGAAATAGCAGTCATGGTACTATCCCCATTGGGGAAAGTAAGCAGGGACAAAGTGAAATGGTTTTGCTAATTGTTTGAATACTTAGTTTGAAAAAGATGGGATCTGTTTTTTTCAAAGTATTCAGTAGTGTAGCATTCATTTGTTCAAGTATGGCTTCGCAGGCAGGCTGATTTCAGTAGTAATTGTGCAGTAATTTTGCACAGAACATGACATTTTACATTGGACACCCAGAAAAGAAAGGACCTGCAATTTCTGATGACATTTAGTGACATCTTTGCTTTCATTCCCCAGTAAAATACTGCAGTAAAACTATAGGAGTCTTCATATCATTAAATCTTTCATGTTATAGCCAGGGTGGTTTGCAAATCATATCATATCCTTTGAATGTGAAAAACTTCATATAGGTTTTGAGTCTGAAGGCATATGGACAAGGAGGCAGAAGTCAGGCTGCAGAACCAGCCATATTTCAAGCACCTCCTGCCTTTCTTCAGGGTTGAAGTTATTGATATTAATGACATTTCATGAGAAAATAGTGTGTTTGAGGAAATGTTAAAAACGTTTTCTCCAAAATTGTTCTGAAATTTAGCTTGAGCTTTTCAAAGAGTGTTTTCTGGGAGAAGAACGTATTTCCTCTGTACATGTTGAGCCAATTTTTTAAATTCATGGTAGTAGAACCTGCAGTGTGACTTCTTTTCCTGCTTTTTCATCATAAGTTGATATAGCATTTCATCATAAGTAATATAACAATATTAATTGTTCTGTGTAAATTACCCATCATGTTAACATTGTAAGTTTCCTTAAGCTGGTATTTTTAATGCTAATGCCAGATATCTGAGCAAAACAAAGAAACAAAGAACATTAGGTCACTGATGTCTGTTGGCCAACTATTTGAGAACAATCATTGTGCTCTTAAACTCCTAATAGTTGTCTTTCTTTTAAAAGTCTGTGTTTGGGACTGAGTACTCTTCTGCCCAGGATGGCAGACCAGAAAGCCTGGATATATTAAGAAGCAAGAGTCATTACTAGAGCATGAAGCATAGTTGGGTTGATTTTATTCCTTCTTTTGAAGGAGCGGAGCTTACAGTATTTTCGTGTTCTGTTGACTGTTTCTGCAAGGATTGCCTAGGTATTGCCATGTATTCTATGCTGATTTTTCTTTTTTTTGTACTGCTAGGTATTACCTCCGTTAAGAGATGTGTCCAATCGTCCAGAAGTCGGCACAACAGTGAGGAACAAGCTTGTGCGTCTTATGACACATGTTGACCTTGGAGTAAAGCAGATTGCAGCAGAATTTCTTTTCGTTCTTTGTAAAGAGAGAGGTAAAAATTAACTTTTTCTTCTCCCTTTTATCTAAGGTCTTCCTGTAATTAGTGTATTTGCCTCTTGCTGTAACGCTCAATTCTTGTAACGTTACACTGGTTTGATTTTGTAGCTGATTATAGCTGAATGATTTTCTGTTTCACCCTTTGCAGTTGACAGCTTGTTAAAATACACAGGCTACGGTAACGCGGCAGGATTGCTGGCAGCAAGGGGCCTGTTAGCAGGAGGAAGAGGAGATCACTGGTACTCAGATGATGAAGATACAGATACAGAAGAATACAAATCTGCAAAACCAAAGTATAGTATTGTGTTCAATTCTGCATATCCTGTTGCAGTTTAGATGATTTGACGTGCTTTTTCTGTTTCAACTTTTCCAGAGAGGCCAGTTTCGGAATTACATGTTCTTGTATTAGCTACCACCTCCTGTTGACTTCATGGTCTAATTATTGAGAAACTAGCCTGTGGTAATGACCATCATATAGTGATATATCTCCATGGGGCAGGGCTGGGGGAGTCACTATGAGAATGATTTAACTTCAGTCTGAAAACCTATTTAACTTTCAAGTGTGAAGAGAGATTTTTGAGCAAATTGTAGGAAAAAGCCCTGTAGTAACCAACTTAGCAAGGATGGCTTTTGCCCCAGAGTTTCCAGGAACTCGCATGAAGTTGCCAAACTACTGTTGTTCGTGGAGTATATCTCTGTAACAGAGCAAATAAAGGTGTCAAGAGCAGCTCAAGGTTTTAAGGAGGACTTTGTAAAAAAGAAACAAACCAGTAGGTCCAGTTTCAGCCACTTGGATTAGCTGGTTGTAAAATTCTCTGAAGAATTGAGTAGATCCATAGAAGTCATGCATCAGGAATCCAGTATATGTGTTTGAAGGATTCAGTGATCAGGTAGAAGCTCTGTCTGTTGGTTTTTATTAATTGTATTTGATTTGGTGGTAGGGGTTTCAGTTTGTCATGTTACATCTGTGCTTTTAATCAGGTTCTGAAATTGTCGATAGTGGGCATCTGAAGCATGTTGTTTTTCTGCTTTGCTCAGTTTTCACTGAATTACACAGATGTGATTTGGTGTATGACAGGGGGTTGTAGCTTACTGAAAGATTCTTATTAAGGAACATGAATAAAAGGCAGGATTAAATGTGTAAGAAGTTACAGGAATTATATTGCTTCTATGCTAAGAAAAGAACTCTAAAACATGAGGTTTCTTTTTATTTCTGAACTTCAGGCTTATTTTTTCCCCCCACTCTTTTGTCTCTGATCTTCTTTCAAAAGCCTAACGTCCAGTTACATGCATCTATTTAGTATATAGTATCTATTTATTTAAAAGCTGACAATGAAATGAAATATTCAAGACAACTGTCAGTTGGTTTATGCATCTGATTTGCTGTACTGCTCTTTAATGTTTCTGGTTTAACTGCTTGAAAAAAGAATTTGCCCTGAAAGTGTTCTTTAAAACTTCTTCTCTGCTTGAGAGCCTGTACAGAGTTAATTTCAAAGATATATCTGTCACTCTGTTCGCCATCTATGTCATTGTTGCTAATGACATCGTCATTATTTACCATCATTCACTTGCTTTCAAGCTGCTTGTGTATGGGTTATAAACATAACAAGTACTAGTGGACTGCATATTTCTGAGTAACTAACAAGAAATTAATACTGTGAATCAACAACAAGACAATATCATGATTCATGAGAAAAGGCTACAGAAAAGGCATAAATACGAAGGCTGGCTCTTTATAGTAAAAGCTGTGATGTGCAGTTCAGATAGTTTTAGTCTTGGTTGTTTCTGTTGGTGTGTTCCTCTTTCCACCTATCAAGAAGATAGAAAATCGACATATTTAAAAATGTAAACTGTCTTGTTTTTCCACCTCCAGCATTAACCTTATCACTGGTCATCTAGAAGAGCCAATGCCCAATCCAATGGATGAAATGACAGAAGAACAAAAAGAATATGAAGCCATGAAGCTTGTCAACATGTTTGACAAACTTTCCAGGTATTGTATTGTAGCTGCTTTTGAGGGCGGCAGCTTGTATCCTTGCTCTTTTCTGAGGTCTAGTGCTTCAAACCGCTGCTATAATCAACTTCTTTGCAGGATTAGGACCCCTTTAACTGCAGAGAAAAATCTTTAGCACTTCAAAGAAAAGAGTAATATGTAACAGGACTTCAGAGGAAACCTGTTTTGGAGAGGATTGGACAGAATCAGGAAGATCTGGTGGTGAAGGGGCCTGCCTCCTAAATGGATAGGCTGGTAAATGAAAAGAATTTCTCTTTTTAAAGTGTGGGACACAGTCCAAGCCCAAGGCAAGTGTACTCATTTTCCTCAAGTCAATGAGCAGCATCTCGTCGTAGCTACTTATGTCTGCTGCTTATATGAAGAACAAATACAGTGTGAAAATATTCCTCATCAGAAGCAATTAGTTATATAATGGAGCAAGTAAAAGGGAATTTACAGTTAAGAATTATTGTGGATTTAATAGAGTAGAGTAAGTGTGGGCTGGATTACGAATGAGCCTTTATAATTTCTTTTAAATAGGTAAGGTAATTCCATAAAATAAGATGGTACTTAATGTGGCATAAAGGTGTACATTATTAATACAGAAAGTTGATTTTTATTTTATAGCTTTCTATATACCAAAAGGGAGCAGTCCTGTGCTGTTAACTATAGCTTTTCTTTTTCCTCTTTGACTCAGTATGCCTAGAATTTCCTGGTTTTTCTTCTCCCGTACATGTAGCCATATTGGGGCAATTGCTTGTAGTTTGGTTTCTGTGTAAGCAGTTTTACATTGTTAAGGAACACTTCATGTAATACTAATTTACCAATGAATTGAGCTCTGGGAATTTAGGTAAATATATTAGAGGATCATTCTTGAAATATGGGAAAACTTAGCAACTAGAAATGTGTTTGTGTTTGTGACAGTCTGTAGATAATCAGACAAGATCTGTTAAGAGAAATTAGCAAGCCAAGTATTTTTACGCAGAATCATAGAATATCTCTATTAAAGATTAGGAATACAGCAAAAGGTGAGAGAATCTGAATTTTATAGTAGCTGACAGAGACTGAATTATAAGCAGGAGTGAAAGCAGGGAAGGATCTTGGAACAACTCGCCTGATACTGTCAGTGAAGTAATTGGATACTTTTTCCACATTATTTGCATGGAAAGCAAGTGTAGTATGTTACAGTCTTTTTAATAAAGAGAAGAAAATGAAGTGCACATGCAGTCTTCATTGAACTACTATGTAGAACGGGATGATTGCTATGTAAGCTGGAGAATTAAGACACTGAGCATTAGGGGTACCACAATAAAATGACTAAATGGTCTAAAACTTTCTTAAAAGGAAGATTGAGACCAGAGATAAACTAAGACTGAAGACAAGTCTGTTGCTATAGCTGTAGCAGTTACACAAAAGTCCAAATGGCCTTACTGTAGCATAAGAGCCTTTTCAGTTTGGAGGATTGGAGGCACCTGCTGTGTTGCCTGCTTCAAACTGACAATAACTAAGCAGCTGGTGCCCTGTGTCACTACTTACCCTCTGGGCCAGTAGCTTTACTTTCACCTTGGGCTTTCTGTGTCAGTTACATCCACCTGCAGTTTTGTCTGTAGTATTTAGGCTGGAAACTCTTCAGGACTGGGACTGTCTTTGTTGCAAGGGTTTTTGTTTGGTTGGTTTTTAGTATAGTGATTACTGTGGGACAGTGCTGTTGATGTGATCCCTTTTTAGGTGCTGTGATAACATGAATAAAATCACTTGACTGTTCTTCCCACCCTTTTTGTTTACTGAAAACTGGGGGGTGAGGGGAAATGCTGGCAGGAAGGAGAAAGAAAAGAAGACTTTGTCTTGGGAGGCTGTGGGATGTTTTTAATGAATGTAATTGAGTGCAATTGTAGGGTTTGCAGATGTTAAATGAAATGGGAAGCTGCCAGTCCTGTACACAAGAAGAAAGAGTTGTAACATGCTGACAGTAGTGGGAGTTCCTCCATGCTTTTTGGATTGAACACTTCTGCCTCCAACTTGAGCCCTTTGGTGCTCGGAGTTTTCAGATACTTCAATCTACCAGTGGAATGCACTTTTCCCCTTGGTTTGCAACTTACAAATTTAAAGTGGAGCATAATTCTGGGTTTTGAATCTTGCTTTGAGGCAGACTGTTGGTGGCAGGTTTCCTACTCCTGCTCTGCTTTACTGTCATCAAAGGAGAGGACATACCATGAACTGAGCAGTTTCAGGTTGCTGCAGTGCTTTGCTTATAAAAGAGGAGGAAGTCGGACAGGGAACAAACAGCTCCTTCTTTTAATCTTGAATGAGTTTATGTGTCTGTGCAACTTGAACAAGAGCTTAGAGTGAACTTGCATGATGTACAGCAAAACTGGTTTGCTTAGTACACTTGTATTGTCCCGGTAATGGAAGCTAAGCTTTGAAGAGCTAGCATGCTTTCTTTACTGGAGAAAGGTATGAAACAAAATGAAGGTGAAGGTCTGAAGAACTTGCTTTCCTTCCTGACTGATGAGGATTATCAGGCCAGTCTGTCACTGGGGTGTTCTAGATTTGGCTTTGACTGGCTCTGTATCAGTTTTGAAATGTTATCTGATGACGGACTGAAGTCAGAAGGCAAATTTACAAAACGCTACTACTTCATTGCAAAGTCATAGCCTGCATTAATGGCTGCTGTTTACACTGTGCCCTTTGTTTAGGTTTATTGAAACTCTAAGTAGTAGAGCGGTATTTTTTCCTTTGTTCCGTAAGATGCCAGTGGATTTTTATTCTCTGGGTTTCTCTTTATTTTCAGCACTGGCACCGAAAAATTGCAGCTGGTTTGAATTGATGTAAAACTAATGCATGCATTTGGGTATTTCAGGTCTTACTTCCAAACTGTTCCTGTTCTGTTAGGCTGTTGGTATTAGGCCTGTTCATGGGGTAGTTGACCATTGACAAGGCTAAATTAAAATTAATCACCCAGTTTTGTTTTATCAAAATGCATGGAGGTAAGCTGAAGATCGTTTGTGAACCCAGTATATTAGCATAGACTTGGGTTCTACGAAAGCTTTTATAGAAATGAATATTTTGCTCAAATTCAGCTAGATGAGATTACTTTTTAAAATCATTAACTATATAAAATTATAAGTGTAAATTAAGATGAAAAATCTTGATACTGCACCTCTTGAAGATGTAGATGTTACTTAGGTAGTTTGCTGGGAGCCTGAACTTGGCCCTGAAGTAGCTCTGTGGGCTTTGTCTGGAGTAAGGGCCGATACGATCTTGTTGGACCACTCGGTGGATAAAGAACTGGCTGGATGGCCGCACGCAAAGAGTAGTGCTCAGTGGCTCAGTGTCCACCTGGAGACCAGTAACGAGTGGTGTCCCCCAGGGATCGGTGTTGGGACCGGTCTTGTTCAACATCTTTGTGGGTGACATGGACAGTGGGATTGAGTGCGCCCTCAGCAGGTTTGCCGATGACACCAAGCTGTGTGGTTCGGTTGATACATTGGAGGGAAGGAATGCCATCCAGAGTGACCTTGACACGCTTGTGAGGTGGGCTGATGCCAACCTGATGAAGTTTAACCATGCCAAGTGCAAGGTCCTATACCTGGGTCAGAGCAATCCCAGGCACAGCTACAGGTTGGGCAGAGAAGAGATTCAGAGCAGCCCTGCAGAGAAGGACTTGGGGGTGTTGGTTGATGAAAAAATGAACATGAGCTGGCAGTGTGCGCTTGCGGCCCAGAAAGCCAACCGTATCCTGGGCTGCATCAAAAGGAGTGTGACCAGCAGGTCGAGGGAGGTGATCCTGCCCCTTTACTCTGCTCTCGTGAGACCTCACTTGGAGTATTGTGTGCAGTTCTGGTGTCCTCAACATACAAAGGACATAGAACTGTTGGAACAAGTGCAGAGGAGGGCCACGAGGATGATCAGGGGACTGGAGCACCTCCCGTATGAAGACAGGCTGAGAAAATTGGGCCTGTTCAGCCTGGAGAAGAGAAGGCTGCGTGGAGACCTCATAGCAGCCTTCCAATATCTGAAGGGGGCCTATGGGGATGCTGGGGAGGGACTCCTCATTAGGGACTGTGGTGAGAGGACAAGGGGTAATGGGTTTAAACTTAAACAGGGGAAGTTTAGATTGGATATGAGGAAGAAATTCTTTACTGTGAAGGTGGTGAGGCCCTGGAATGGGTTGCTCAGGGAAGTTGTGAATGCTTCATCCCTGGCGGCGTTCAAGGTGGGGTTGGACATAGCCTTGGATGGCATGGTTTAGTGGGAGGTGTCCCTGCCCATAGCAGGGGGGTTGGAACTCGATGATCTTGAGGTCCTTTCCAACCCTAACTATTCTATGATTCTGTGATTCTATGATTATTGTTTGGTGACTGTAAACTGGTGCCCTCTGTATGTGATGCACATCTTCCAGCTTTGAAAAACTCAAATCTGCAAAAAGATGTAACAGAACCTTTCATTTTTGCAAAATACCAAGTTAGCCACCTTAAATCAGTGTGGTACGGTATTCTGTCTGCTGATATAATGGATTATTTGAGATACTCCGTGTTAATTAAAATGTCTGGAAAAAATGCTAGCAGTTTTTTCTATTATCAATGGTGGGTAGAATTGTATATTAATTGACTAATTTAAAATGTCAGGATGCTTTTTCCAAGCCAACCTTGTATTAATAGCAAGAATCCTTTTGCTGATGAAATGGTCTCCAATTATCACGGCTTGGGTTTTGTTGTACATTGAACAGAAGTCAACAAAATGAGTATGTAAGAGAACCTGTCTAAATAAGCAACCATACTCATTAAAAACAAAATTAATCATAGGATCAATGAAGGAGGCAATGTTACACAGGGGGGTTTTTTCCTCCCCTTTCTAGCGATAGAACAAAATAATGTTACATGAAAGGATCGGAACTATTATGTAGTACTCAATTATAAGGAGGTGAATAGGTCCCTAACATGCCATTTTATCAAAGGAGCAGACTGGTGTTTACATGGTGGCTGTTTGATTACTGACACTGTCATTAATTCTGTGTGTCAATACTGCCCTATAGCACATAAAGCAGACAAGAAAGAGTTATCCTTCAAAACAAGGGAATGATTTTTGAGTTGTTAAGCTAAATGGCAAGCAGGAGGCTAGAACTTGTATAGATACATTTGAAGGGACTCTTGGGAGATCTGGAAGTGGAAGAAGAGAATGCATTTTATCAACTGTTTAATTATGGTGTGTTTCTAAGAACACTTGAATAGAAAGTTTTGTTTAGATTAGAAAAATGAATGCTGCAAGGTGTATTTGACTATATGAGAGGTCACATAAGGATGCTCAAATATTTCAGATATGCATAAATACGCACACTGTATACTTGTATATATCTTCATGGATACAGAAGTATTCCCACTGCAACCTACTAGGCTGAAGCAATCTGTTTTCTGCCCTATAGATGTACTGGAAACATCCAGTTTCTGTATAGTGAACTGTCTTCTGAGGCTATATCTGCCGGTTTCTGGTGCTTTCCCTGCCACTTTGTATCTCACCTTAAATAGAACCTCAACTATATACTACTTAGGGTACTGTCACTCACCTTAGCGCATCCTCAGCTAACCCAATTTGTCAAAGTTCAGTTGAGGTATCTCAGTGCTGAATGGGCAAAACTGCTGAGGCAGGAAGAGCTGAGACCATTTATACCAGGTAAGGATCAGCTAACTTCAGTATGGTACTGAAGTGATGCCTTTTGCAGTCCTATCCAAAATTCTGTTATTTAGCAGATAGTTGTTCCAAACTTCCAAAGCTAGCTTTGTAGGCAGTCCAAGTCTTTTCAGCTGTTTGTCTCGCTCTGTATTTTTCCACTTTGAAAACCAGGAGTAAGCTTGTGTGAAGTTCAGAGCTTGCAGTCATGTCTTCACTAGTGAAAGGATGCCATGTTTTACACAGTTTTAGGACCAGTTTATAGTTAGGAAAAACCTAGGCTGATAACTGCTTCTTCTCCTACTTCCTCTTTTGGTGGCCTAGAATATTTGCGTCTTCATACACTTCAGTTTCACTGGATAGCATTTGTCTGAGGAAGGATGTATGGAGTTCATCCTTCTCATACAGAGAGAACTTCTAATAACTATCTTTCATCCTGCCAAAGACTTGCAAAGTAGGAAGCTCCTGCAGGAACAGAGAGGTAATTGATAAATATCCGTGTTATTCTATGAAATCTGAGCTAGCCTAGCTCATAGTTGAAGCCGAGAGAGAAGGAAATGCATTAGGAATGAACCTCAAATGCACTACAGCATGATTCATAACGGTGCACTTTGAAATGAGTACAGTGAACTGAGAAACAGGCTTTTGAACATCACCAAAGATACAAATGTATGTCAGTGACTCAGGCTTCTGCGTTACATTATCATGCAAAATGTGTAACGTGTCATGTGAAAGACCCCCACAAAAACCACTGACCAGTACTTGTGCATATGGATGTCTTATCTATACATCTGGTGCTCAGCGTCTCTCCAGATGGCTCACCAGGAGTAAAACTTTGTGTCAGGTTCTGTAGTGAGTGTATCAGGATGTAAAAGGGAAGTAGCTGAGAAAGTGCTGTGTCTTTGAAATTGACAAATGGTGAGATAGGACTTCTTGACAATATTTACAGATAGGTTGTAAGGATCCCTACATGAGGAGAGGGAGGCCCCCACATAAGGGGACTTGGGACCGTGTTTGTCTCTTTCCTTTTTCTTGAACTGTTTCTTTATCCTTTAGTAGCCATTATAATTTATTTATTACCAGTAATAAACTGTAAATGACTAGTTAATGACATGATTCTATGACTTTGGGCTACAGTAGTAAATGTTGCAGCTTAAGAATATATGTTGTGGTTCTTTAAACAAAAATCTAGGATCCTCTGAGCTTAGAAGGCAAGCAAAGGTGATTTTGTTCTTTGTAGCTATGTTTTTACTTTTAGGACTTAAAAAATACGAGTAAGGACTTACCAGGGTGTTCTCCAAATTATAAGTGTAATGGATCACTATTGAGGCTTGAACTTGAGTAAGTGACACTGAAGAATTGTTGCAAGATTACAGATTTCAAAGGACAATTGATTTGTTTAAAAGCCAAAAAGGCCTTAGATGTATAGGGAATTTTTCCTGTGAAAAAAGCCTTTGGTATCAGATGCAGCTCCAAAGCCTGGGCTCTTCAGTATGGTCATTACAAACCTTGCCTGGCCCCCAGCTTCCCAGCCAGGCCTCCTTAGCCAAACCACAGCAGTTTCTCCAGGTCCAGTTTCTCATGTATTGAAATGCCACAGGCAGTGGGATTTGTGAGCTTATCACCGTAGTTTCTGATTGCCACATCTGTGCAAATAGCCAGCATTTATCTTGCTAGTCTCCGCTCTTCCTGAGCAAAAAAGACTCTTGGAGATTTAATTTAACTGCTGCTTGACTGTACCATATCCAGTGTATTCATGCAATTCATAGAATCATAGAATAGTTAGGGTTGGAAAGGACCTGAAGATTGTCTAGTTCCAACACCCTTGCTGTGAGCAAGAACGCCTCGCACTAGACCTTGTCACCCAAGACTCTGTTGTGGCCTTTCTTGCTGTTCCAGCAGCAGTTGTGTTAAGGTTAGCTTGCCAGCTGTGTACAAACAATTTCTGTCCCTTTTTTCAACCAAGGTAGTAGTGCAGACGAGGCAGAGAGCTCATTAAATGCCTTTGTTTCCCCATGGAGAGATGGAGTTGTATCATTTGTGGCTCAGGAGGATGGTATATGTATGTTAAACTGGCAGTTTTAGTGGGCTGCCTTTCAAGCAACGGGTAAATTGTCATCAGACCTCTACTCCTTTATATAAGGTGACTCCTGAATATTTAGATTTATTCTTTTTTTTCTAGGAGAAAATCAAAATGTTATCTCTGCCCTTACAGCTTTTGCCATAATCCACATATAAATGAGGTGATAAAAAGTAAGGATTAAATAAATCTTTGCTAATACTTTTTGATTGGCTTAATCAATAATTAATCATTTCTTAGATGAGGCTGTAGCTTGTGGAGTAGATGTAATTGGATTAGCTGCTGAGAGGCCTTTGGAGCTTTGAAGAGATTAAAATGGCTGTCAATCCTGTAATTAAACTGCCACAAACAAAAGCAACAGTATTAGAATCAGTCAGCTTTTTTTTTCAATGAATCAACAAGTACTTACCCTTAATAGTGGTGTAGGCAGAGCCTGTTCTCATAACTGATTTATTTCCTTCAACAGGGTGAATATGTATCAAATCATTGGTTTAACTGCCGGCCACATATGGGCCAGAATGGCAGGTGAGATTTTAGGAAGAAATGGCTGTCAGGGAACTCTCAGAAGAAAAGCTAGTTTGTGTATCTAAAACAGGGAACCTGCTCTGTGTCTTGAGCCTATTAGGCACTGACTTTTCATGGTGTCTTTAATTGGCTAAGTAGGTTTGGCCTACATGAATGAAGTCTTTATCTATCCTGCTCTTCCCCTCCCACCTATTTTGGACGGTTTTTTGTTCCTCTTTCTTCAAAACAGAGGGCTTTAGCAGAAATAACTTCCTTTTAAAGGCTCATTATGTGCTAAAGCATATACTGTATGTGACTGTATTATACACGTGTGAATTGATATGTGTGCGTATGCTAATATATATTCTTCTTTTAAATCTCTTACAGAGATGAGCTTATAAAACCAATGGGAGTGCGGCCGGATGGTACAATGGCTCCTTTGGAAGAAGCAGTCAGCCAGTACCATACCAACAAGCAAGACAGTTCAGATTCAGACTAAAGCATCACCTGCTTCGCTCTCAATTCTCCTCTAATCCACACATTTCCTTAGAGCCACAACATCTTTTATCTAGGCATTTTATCCTCACATTAGCCAGCATTACTTTAACTCTTTTATTATTGGGATATTTAAATATGGTATAATATCTCAATTTTTATTATGTATGTTTAAAGAACATATCAATGTATTAGTTTATGGACTTTATTAATTTAAAACTAAGCATATTTCAAAGGGATAAAAAGTGAAAGCCTACAATGTAAAACACAATACAAACGCTTTTTCAGTTTTCCAGAATCCTGTTTTCTGAACTCTGTAGGTTTTCCCGTTCTTGATATTTTGTTTTTTTGTATCGTCTTGCCAGTCTTCCCCTTTACATAATTGTAATGAAAGGAGCGTGTTTGTTGAATGGCATTAGGAACAGAGGGTGTTTAAACTTGGAAGTCTGACTGATCCTGTGAAGCTGCTTTAACTGATTTTTTTAAATGCCACTGGATTTCTTACTGCTACACACTTCTGTGGTTAAGCTGCTGCTTAGGATTTTACCTATGTGTCAGTCACTGACTGCTGCTAAAATTACCTTTGAATTGGGAACAAGATGATGTATGTCGTTTGTTCTACCTCCTCTCCCCTGTTAAGACCACACGAATATACCCTGCCTCCCGTCTTCAGTTAAGTCTTCAGTTAAAAACATCCCTATTCAAAGCAGCATTCAAGTATGTACACTTAAATGTTGCCATGAATGGGAGTGGACTAAAGTGAAGTGCATGTGCGAGTGTTTTACTGAATTGGGGCCTACTTTTGGAGATTAACGGGAATGCCTCACTTGAAGGGAAGTCAAACTAATCAACAAAGAAATATTTCCTTTTAGGGAGAACTTAGGAAGCAATGGGATGGAGAATGGGAAGGTGGAAGGAGAAGAAAGTATCTTCTTCTTTCGACTCTGTACTCTTTTAAAACAAAGATTAAAGTTTTAGATGTGCTGCACCACTGTTGTTGCCTCTTTGCCTGCTTGGTTTCTTCCTCTGTGCATTAATGAATGAAGCGTTCTTACAGCATGAATTACATGAAGAATAATCCATGTCTGGTTTGTAATTTCTGGCTTTATCGGTTTGGGGTTTTTTTATTAGAAGCAGGCACATGCCATTCCTTCTGAACCTTTCAGAGATTGTGGTTTGTCTTTGCTTCCTATGACTCGACACTGGTTCCCGGAACTAAAGGAGTTGGTGTTTAAAGACCTTGTGAAGGGAGGACATGGTATGAAATCTTGCTGTTGTTTCCCATGTGAGGAGCTTCCACAGATCTCCTTAGTCTCCTGAAAAGACTTAAGAAGAAATAATATAGAAGTCCTCTCAGAAGTCAGGTTTGTTTTCCCAAAGGACACTGTCCAGCTATAGTTATGACCTTTTTTTTTTTTGGGGGGGGGGGGGAGTGGACAAAAAAACCCAAACAAAGAAAACCCCAGGGAAACTTAGGGACATTGTTTGTAAACATTTCTATGTGCTGGGTCTCAGAAATGTAATGCTGGGTTTAGCATCATCCACTGAGGACTTGGAGCCCAGTTGAGGCAAGTGTTAAGTGCACTGCAGGTACAAAGACTTTGTGAACCCTCTCTGAAGAGCAAAAGTTCACCAGCTCTGTCAGTGAGATACTGAGTGTTGCCTTGGCATCCGCTGAGGCCATTTCTTGGGGCTGGAAAAGCAGTTGTGTATGGGTTGCTATAAAGAGACGTGTACAGAGCATAAGAAAGCAAAATCTCCATTTGTTGCTTCACAAGTTGTAGAATATGCTTCTACAGTTATCTGGCTAAAGAGATGAATAGAACAATCATGGCTCCAGGGATTTCATTACAGATGATATAGCGTGAGGCTTTTGTGGTCTGGCTCCTGGCAATTGCAACAAGGCAACAATAGTTGCAATAAACAGTTCTTCTGTTTAGTTTATCTTGGAAATTACATGCTCATAGTAGGTTTTACAGACATGGGATGCTGCTTCAATTAGAAAGACCAAGCATAGGAGTTTCTGCCTGAATGCCCTCGCTCAAGAGTGATTTTCATAATTGGGTTGCCTGTAGTGCAGGTTGATCTATTAAATTAATAACTTCCACTAGTGCAGCATCCCTAAGCATCCCTTGCTCCAAAATGACAGTTCGTGGAAGGGGTGCTGTGAGATTTTTGCTTTGTCTTTGACACATAACATAGGTACATCCTTAGCTGGAGATCCGGGAAAATTTTGGGACAAAGCTCCTCCAACATGACAGTGCATCTGCTTCCTTGTGTGATGTTTGCTCTTCAAAGTAACCATGTGTGTGTTAAGATGGATGGGAGTCTGGAGAAAAGTAAAGTGAGTATTTGGGGGTTTAACAAAAAAAAAAAACAAAAAAAAACAAGTAAAGTCTTCCTTAAATTCTTTACTGAGAAATTATGATTTGCTCCCGTGTTTATTTTCAAAGAAGAACCTCCAAAAGTGGAGGCAGCTGAACCCTATTTAAACCAACAAATGGAGCAGTGAGCCCAGTCAGATTTGGGAATGCTTTCTCTTTTCTCCCCAGCAGAGCACAGAGGTGCTGCGTGCACACTGGAACGAGTGTCTGAAGTTCCTGTCTGAGGGGACCATACGAATCTGCTGCAAAGCGCAACATCAGGATGCCAGGCAGTCTCAAGCCTGGAGGGCAATGAAAGGTTTGCTGCCTCTGCTCTGTATGGGCTATTCTGTATTATACAAAATAATTATATTTGATTACGTAGCTACATGTTTCCACTTTTCCTCCAAAACACTCGAGTACAGTTGACTAAGAAAATGCTGTAATCAGAAAAAGGAACTCTTCTGAGTAAAATGTCAATAGATTTACCGGTGGGTTCCTGAGATGTCTACCTTTCTTCCCCTAAAAGCCTTTCACAGTCAGTCCCACATAGGAAAACTTGTGTTTCAGTCTTTGTTTTGGCATCAACAGTCCGAAGTACCACAGTTCTCATTATAGCTCATCAATGATTTGGAAGCTTTGTTTTTTTTTGTTTCCCATTAGAGTTAGGAAACAAAAGATGATGGGGAATTGCTGAAATTTGTCAGGATACTTTGTTCTTTCGCAAGATAATGCAGACGCATTTGTTTAAATGTTCATGAGAATGTCCTGGCAGGTATTCCCAAAAGCTAATTGAAACTTCATGTGCCCCAGAAGTGGTTTTCAGGAAAAAGGGACGTTTACAAGCTGTTAAAAATGTTGTCACAAGAAAATTAGCAGAACTTTAAAGAAATCTGCCAAAGAGAAAAACAACATTAGCTTCGATATTCTGAATAAACAACATTGCTGTATGTGAGCGTGGCCAAAAGCTTTCACCCTCTATCTGGAGTTTTCCCAAGTACCTGAAAGTCTGCAATGGCTTACAACAACCCCAATCAATTAAAAGTAAAAGAGAGAAAGAAACTAGGTTATAATATATTTCTCTTGTAGCTCTTCAAGCAATAATTGTCTTCTACCTGAGTGAAAAACTGGTTGTCAAAGGTGGCTTTAAGGAAGGGAACATTACAATGAAGCTGTCGTATTAGTTGGTTGCCAAGCACCCTAGTCCGCACGAGGAAAGTAAACCCCAAAGTATACAAGATCCCAAATCTCCTGAAGGAGCATTCCACAACATTGTACTTCACCTTATTACCACAAAACAGCTAATAAAATCCTATGCTTTATTGAGACTGGCTGTGAAAAGACTGTTCCACTGTTCAAACAGTTGAGAGCCAGACTTTGCTGGTCTTTGATGAGCAGCAACTTAAACAGCTGTGCAGGTCAGATTCTTTTCTGCTCAAGCATGCAAAAGTGATGACTTAGTAGCAGTGCAAAGATGCAGCTCACTTTCAGACAACAAAATTAAAAAGTATGATTTAATCCTGCAAATTAAAATCTTTAACATCTTAGTTACTTGGATGGCTCTGGCTCTCGTGAAAAGCGATAGGCAACATTTCCTGGTTTCTTCATGCAAAAGCTTTTGCTCATCCTGAAGCTGGTTCTCTCCAAAATCCATGTTCTCACTCTGGTGATGCAATATTTAGACCAGGAATTCTGGGGGGAAGTGATGTCCTTTCGGCTTTGCCATGCGTCCCTCAGCTGGCTATGCCTGGGAGTGCGGAAGCATCTCTCCGTGCTAGCCAAAGAGCAGGTGGAAGAGCCTGGAAAGGTATGCTGTACCTCCTTCCTGACCTCTGCTGCTAAGTCAGCTGCCTGAGGGTGACCTAAGGGCAGCAGAGGCCCTGCATGATGGAGGTGGGACCTAGGCAGCCACCCTGCCTGTCTCCCTAATGCCTGTGAGTCATGGGGGCAGGCTCAAGGCTACAGGGTGGCCTGGCAGATAGGAGAGACACGTGTGGCTGTGTGGCATGGAACATGGTGGTAATTGCCTGCTTGCACTAAAGCTGAGTGTTTTTCAGGGCTCCTCCTCTCAACACCACAAGCAGTGTCTGCAGGTGAGTCCAGGTAATCCTCTGCTTTTACCTGTTACTTGGCTCCGTGGAAGGCTGTGCCTTTGTTAGGATCTTGCCTTTGGTTGCAAGGGTCAGTAATGCTTTGCGTTCCTTTTTTGGAGGTCTGCCATACTTTCATGAGTTGCTTTCCTTCTAGAGAGTGAATACCTTCTCCTTTGTGTAAGTGAGGATGAGGAAGAGGGGGTCCCACAAAAAGGGACCAAACTCATTTGTTTGGAAGTAGAAGCAGCTCCTTCTCCTGTCTATGCAGCAGGAGCCACTTTCAGTTCCACCATAAGACACCTCTGAGGACCAGGCCGTCCCATCTCAGTGTCCTCCGGCCAGGCTTGAGAACAGTAGATGCGGTCTGACAGATGGGGAGAAAGAAAATCTCCCCAAACCTGCCTATTGCCACAACTCGTCCAACAGCATCATCAGACAGTGCATGGCTCAGGTCAGCAACCTCTCCTGGCTGGGAGCTGCAGGGTCCAATAGGATCAAATAAGCTCCTTGAGCATACCGGCTTTCTCTAGAGCAGCATGAGCACAGATTACTGAACTGCTGACGTGCCTGGGAATCGATCCCTCCGGCAGCATGCCAATCTCTGTGGGGTACCCAGGCAGGCTTTTAGAGGTTGGTGGGGAAGGAATTATTCAGACCACCCATCTTTGCTGGCTAAATTACCCGGGTAGTCTCTTCAAACTCCTTCTCCAGTCACGGATGAGAGAGAGGACAATTCAGAGTAAGGCTAATTTGGGTGCACTGAATGACCCTCTGCAGGAGCTTTGCTTTCCTTCCCTCGACTTACAGAGGGAGCCTGGGGAGACCAGCTGGTTACATTTAACTGCTAAATTGGTTGCCAAAAGATGGGTGGTGAGAATTCCTTCCTGTTTCCCCTTTGCCATGGACCACACTCTTCCCAGAGCAGGATGTTTGGTTCCTCTCTCCTGCAAATTCAGAGGGCTCAATGCAATAGGGTACAGGCCCGCAGGAACGAAGACAAGACAAATCACAGCAGTTGATAGGTACTGTACAATATTGTGTGTAGTATTGCATAGACTTTTGCTTAAATAGATCCCTTAAAGCACCTTTGCTTCTGGGAGCCTGTTTAACAACTTGCCTTAGTACAAGCCAAGTTTTACATGTGTTTTGAAATTTAAAAAGCAAAGTGCAACCTCGAGCAAAAATTGTAATTGGGGAGGTACAGGTAAGAGGGAGAAAAGACTCAAGAGCTCTCCCCAGATGTTATAAATGGAGAGGAAGGTGAAGCCTTCCAAAATAAACCCTGCTGAGACTGCCCCTTCCTCTGTGTCTGACAAACCCATTACAAATTAAAACACAAGCAGGCTTCGGGGCATCTGTAAGCCCTCTTTTACCTTTTAGAGCTCATAACAGATGCTGACTGTGGGCGTTAGTCCTCATCCAATCAAAAAGATCAATTCTTCCTTCTGGAAGTTTGAAATACAGGATTCTG
Source organism: Amazona ochrocephala (assembly GCA_039720435.1). NCBI lineage: Eukaryota > Metazoa > Chordata > Aves > Psittaciformes > Psittacidae > Amazona > Amazona ochrocephala. The sequence goes on from CM077880.1 coordinate 77,279,354, forward strand.
CCATATATAAAAGTCAGCAAGTGTAAGAATCCAAACCGGAATCTACCAGAATTGTAAGGCTTCAGGGTTATTTTATGTGCAAGAAGGGATCTTGCCTGGTAAATCACAGTGCTGCAGCACATCACACTTCCAAAGGCATTTGGTAAAACAGTAGTTTACTTTTTTCCCCCTTTTTGAGAAGCGAGTGGTGCCTGCCTGTATTCCCTCCTGTTTGCTCAGTCGCTGAATGTTCATAACACCCTGTTGGGGAGGAATAATTCCTGGCCAAGTTGTAAAACACACTTATAAGTAGATGGGAAAAGCATGAACAGAGCTGCACGGAAAACAAAACTGCCAGGAACAAGATCTTGTTTTGCATGCTTCTCACTGTTGTGTTTTTGCCCCAATTAGCATATTTTAAAGCCAAGCCTCTAACAAAAACCAACCCCAAAAAACCCTGCTATCTGCCTGAACCGTTCTCAAGCTTTGAACTTTTCCATCCTTCCTATTGATTATGGCCAAGTGACCCATATTTAAAAAGCATTTACACTAAAATTATAGCACTTTCTTTTGTGCTGCCGCCTCTGCCAGTGAAAAGCGAAGATGTTTTAAAATTGTCACTTTTCGACAGAGGTAATAGCTGTAATATATTTAGTCTCTTCCCCCTTGTTGTGCTTAAAATGGCTATGCTAATAAAGGGCACAGCTGTCGATACTTTATGGCCTGCTGGGGGGAAGAGGGGGAATGAAGGCGAAAACCAGATTGACTGTGTGTCAACAAATGCAGCTGGGAAAGGGAAAAAGAAGCCCCTTGAAGGCCCCTGCAACTTAAAGTCCAAGATAAATGATGTCCCTATGCTTTAAAAAAAAAAAATGGAGGTTGGAATTCAATGAAGGGAAACTGAAAAGGAAACTGCTTAAAACTGAAAGCCTTTTCTCTGCCTCTAGACAGCTTACAAGAGAAATGAGCAAAACTGACCACAGAAAAGAGGGTGAGCGGCCAAGAAAGAAAACAAAAGCCTATCCTGGAAAATATATTGCATCAATGCATTATCTGAAGTGCATTATCGCCAGCGGGCGGGGAGCATACAGTTTAATGGAGATCGCACAACTTGGACACACCGCTGCCTTTTGGGGCGCGGGTTGCTTTGTGCCCGGGGAGGGGAAAGGGGGGCTGTAATTATTCATAACAAATAAATAAGACCAGGAATAAGATGGCCGGTGGGATGATCCCTGAGGAGACAGGGTCCCTGCAGCTCCTGCCCTTCACAGTGGTGCCTGGTGTGCCCTGCTTCAAGGGGATTTTTCCACCTCACTGGCCTCTGGGTGGAATAAGATGGCGCTTCTCCCCTTCCTGGGCACAGCAGCTGTAGGAGGAAGTGCCATTTTGCATCCTGTGAGCTGCAGTGAGCCAGGCCCAGGTGGCCACACAATATGGCATGGACAGCCCTTCATGCCCACCTGCACCACCAACAGACAAAGCCACCAGAGCCCAATGGCTCTACAAAAGGCCCAGGGTGGGTTAAGTGGTGGGAGCCATGTTCTAGCAGGCTTGGGACTGCAGAGGGAGAAGGGCTGCTGCCATCAGGGAGCCCTGCGGGTAATGGAGGCTCATCCTCTCCAGAGATGGTACACCCCCAGGATGTAAGTGGTTGTTGCGATTGGGGTGGGTTTGTTACTAGTTAAATAGTGGCCTGTCTTTTTTTGTGTATGGTAGGACCTCACTCTACCCTTCAGATAGAAATGACCCCTCAAATGCCCAGCTGGAAGGTGGAAAACCCTCAGGCTGTCACAGCAAGGGCCTGCAGCAAGTCCTGCCCTGCCAGCCATGGCGCACCCAGGCACACCATGGGAGCCTTCCTTAAGCACACCGAGAGGAGCAACAGCATTGTAAGAGGCATAGGGATGGGGAGCTTGAACTGCTGTAGTGAGGAAATGGCAATATTGGGTGCAACTCTGCAAGAATAAGGCTGTTTTTCATTCCTTAGCTCATGATGCAGCTTGTTTGTGTGGAGGCAAACCCATAATTGAATAATGAGTGATGGGGAGCCATTTGTTCATTGTAATTTCTTGGACAGCTATGGAAGATGAGGAAGGATTCTCCCAGCCTAAGGCAAAATGGCTTTGTAAGTATGTCAAGAGTACAGGTAAGGCTGGGTCAGTGCCATCTTAGCTCCTATATCTGAGAACCAGGGTCCAAACATTCCTTCTACCTGTTTTGGGCCTGGAAAGAGGCTTTCTGGGAAATAAATGCTTGGCAGCAGGAGAAGCTAGGAGAGCTGCTCAGCCTGGGAATAACCTCTGCTTTGGGAGGGTGGAGAGATGCAGTCTGGCGTGTGATGTCCTGCTCTTCTCTTCCACCTTCCCACCTCTGCCATTCCACACCGCTTTTTCAAGGCCTTTTTTGCCTGGTTGGTTGCTCCCATTCAAAAACATTTGGAAAAGGTAGTCAGGTAAAGAAAAAAGGATGATCTGTTTTCTCATTTTCCCAATGTGTGTGTGTGTGTGTGTGTATGTTCTTTTTAACCTCTGCAAATTCTCTAAGAATGGGAGGAAGGAAAAACAAGTAACCAAAGGCAAGGCAAAATTAGGAAAACAGCAAAAATCCTGAAATGAAATAAAACAGTCATGTCAATTTTTGACTAAAACAGCGAACATTAAAATGGCACAGAAAGTTCTCATTTCCTTCTGTAATTGTTTGGAAGAGTTTTAGAAGGCCATAATTTTTACTATCCCTGCTAGATTTCACTTGGTAAAGCCCTTGCACCAGTAGAGGTCAATACCTCCCAGAGTTTCTATGTCTGTGGGATAAGTGGTTTGGCTTTGCTTTTCTTTAGAGAAGAGTGGAGTTTGGTGTGGCTGATGTGCAAAAGCTAAAACTGAAAGGCAGCTGTGCCCAAGGACAGAAGAGGTAAGAGATCCCTTGCCTGCACTTTGGTATCTCTGATGCTGCCCTGTTGTGACTTTGGGAAGCAAACTTCCTTGCCTGTGATGCTGACTCCCTGTGTGAGCCCCACTGCCTCTTTGTAGCCCCACTACACCACTTAGTAGTTGACAGATGAAAATGGAGATAAGCAAGAGAAAAATACCTGAACTCTGAGTATGTGATGCAACAGAGATGTCCACCAATGTGAGTTCATATGCTTTTACAGAGGTTCTCCTGAAGCTTGGTTAAAGGTGGAAATGCACTGTCCAAGTTTAAGTAAGAAGTAATGTTAGGAGAAAAAGTAATGCTAAAGTTGCTGCAGTGCATACAGCATGATCGTAAGCAGCTCAGCAGTATCTGAGCTGTAATCGCTGTTAGAGAACATCGTCCAAAGGAAAATGCCTAACAGGTTCCTGGAAGATCTGTGTCCCTGGGGGACTCAATGTCTATATCCAATTTGGAAAACAACCTGAAAGTGCTGTGGAAATAGCACAGAGATGGTGTGTAATAGTCAAAGCCAATGAATTACACAGAGGCTCCATAATCCCTGCACAGGGAATGTGGGAAAGTACCGTTAGCCATAAGGAGTTGATCCCCTCCGTATAGCGCTGGTGAGACCACAACTGTGGCCAGCTTCAGTGCCCATAACTACGTATGTGCAGAGGCTTGAAAAGCCCAGTGAGATGATTTACAATCGTGCTGCTTAGCACACCCAGGGGAAGGCAAAGAGGAGGCTGTGTGGGAGCCAGAGCAGATGGATTTTGTCATTTCCTTTTGCAGCCCACCACAATTTTCCAGGGGAGCTGCAATCCCGGGATAGCGGCTGTTGAGCTCATAGACTTGCTTTGTTTAATTGTCATTCACAAACTGTTTAATAGGGGCCCGGAGACCCTAGGAACCATGAAGAGCCAGAGGCTGACAACCACCAAATATCTCTGCAGGAAGAAGGTATGTAAAACTTCGATTTGTTTAGTGGGACTGAAAGAAAGACCTGGAATGATATTTTATGTGCATAATTGGGCATTGAAAAAACAGACTGTGAGGTCTGGTGGGCTTGCTGTCACCTGAAGCTCTTTGGTTGGTCAACCCACCTTCAAACCTGGACAGCCAGGCTGACTGCTGCCACTGGTGGTTCATGTGCTACTGGGGGTCTGCAGGCCCTCAAAACATGTGTGCTTTGTGCCAGTTACTTGCAATGCAGGTCTTCATGTCAAAGCCTTTTAGTGTCTCCCATAGTCCCTTTAAACAAAAAATTCCCACCAAGCAACAGGACAATTTTTACCTCTTGCTTTTAATATTAATTTAAACTTCAGGCACTTTTGCATGCTGTCCCCAGTGCTCGGTTTGTCAGTTTTAATGCTTAATGGGTTTTGCTGGTTTTTGCATGCACAGCAGAGGGTCTTTCTCAACAATTTCTTTGATGATTGTTTCATCTTTCTAATAACCTGCTTTCTGATCACATCATCACTGTTTATAGGTACATGTGTGTTTCCATCCTTTCCTTATGTCCCTCCTAGTAGCTTTTAAACCTGCTGGCCGGTCTAAAACATATCTGTCAGCACAGTGAAGGTGTCAGAGATATGACACTCCCAATTGTTTAACGAAAATCTGCCCTAGAAGAAAAGAGAGGTGCGAACCAGGCCCCCTCTGAAGGAAAGGCTGCAGTACATGCTTGCACTTTGCTGGAGGATTTGCCATGTAAATACCCCAGCTCAGCTAGCTGCCAGGTCCCCATCAAATGCACATCTGCAGGAGGCCAGATGTTAACCCTTCCAACACACCATGGCAGTTCTGTCATGCTGCCTCCCTGATCCTTTTCTTCTCCCTTCCCCTTCTCTCCCACAGATAGCTCCTGGCTAACCTTGCCACCTGATGTTTAGAGGCGAGCTTAGGGATGCTTAGGGGACATTTAGGTGATGTGTTAGAGCTCAGACCTGCATCAAAGATAAGCATCCTTTTGCTTCTCCACTCCAGAGAGCAACTTATCCCAGCTGTGGGACCCAACTTGGGAGGCATCAGTCATTCTCCAGGGATGCCTGTCTCTCCACTGACTCCAGAGCAACCTTCAGCGGATCAGACACCTATTTTTCAGACAATTAAATTCTTGAGTTTCATTTTAATATTGCCTTTAATTCAGATAGTTAACTCCTGATACCTGCTCTCAGCAGATGTGTTTTTCCAGGGGAATAAGGCTGTTTTGCCCCCCTGGTATCCCTGAGCTCTCTGTTGAGGTGCGAGACGCTACAGCCAAAGAGCCCACAGTGACTGTGCCACCCTTGCCCACACTGTGACTGCAACCATCCTGTGTTTCCGACTGGGAAGGGGGCTCCCACACAGCTGAGCAACATGCACACCCACACGTGCATGCCCATGTGTATTTTTAGCTCTGCTGCCAACATTACGGAGTGAGTTAGGTGATGTCTGAAAGAGGTGGATTTGGTCCAGGCTTGTGTCCCTACCACAAACCCAGGCTGTGTTCAGCACTGGGTAGGCTCTTGAGCCCTGAGCATGCCCTTAGGTGGGTACACAGCAGCTGCTGGAGTAATTTGCAGTACGTATAATTGCAGAGCATATCTCCAAATTACCTTCTGCTTGCAGATCCCTGTACTACTCCAAATGAATCTGAACACATTTCCAGGACAGGACATTGTAGTATAGGATCCTGGCACTGTGAAAGGATTTTATCCAAACATTTGAGAGAGTCAGAAAGTCAGATGGATCCTGACAGGAGGGACAGCGGTGCAAAGCCTTTGCTGAGCTTCTGATGCTCAGAAATCTTCCTAGCAACTCCTGCGTGATCAATGCTTTGTGGAGAAACTCTATAAAAATACCAGAAGTGTAAGTTATGCAAGAGGATGTTTGGGATGACAAAGGAGACCTTGCAAATAGGGCTGTGAGGCATTTGCATGTAAAACAAAATACCCCCAAAAATTGAAAATTTGCAGCTTTTTTCAGCTGCAACCTAAACTTTGTGCTGAGTTAAATCTCCCCAGCCCTGGGCTGATCCCTGTAGCCCCTCCAGGGTTTTCAATGCATCCAACAATGAAAGTGAAATCCAATCCCATCCAATTAGAGAAAAATGAATGGCTCATCTACAATAAATGGGCTCTGAATAACAATAAGCCAACAAGAGAGCAATGAACTGGAGACAGAGTACAATCTTCTTGAATGTTAATCGGCAACTAACTCCACAAGCTTCTTAGAGGTGGAAAGAATTGGAGGAAAATAGATTAGGGAAGCTTTAGAGCACATTGCCTTTTAACTGCTTAGGCCTCACATTTTTACCTAAATACAAGAATGTTTCTAATGCTGCCTTGTGCAGGGCAAGGGGGGGCAGGGTATGTGTGTGATGGGGGTGTTTGTTCTCAAAGTTAAATGTGTTCAGTTTATCTACAAGTTGACATGGTATGTCCTACTGTATACTCTCTACTATGATTACATGGGTTTATTTATTCAAAAGCCCCTTTTAAAAAATGACAAAGTAAAAGGTCATGAGCCTTGAAAAATGTTTTCTGTAGATCTGAGGATTTGGGGGATGAGGCTGAATGAATCCAGAAGTCAGCCTGAGACTGAAGAGGAGCTGGAGAGGTGAAAGAGAAAGGATAAGGAAAACTGCATTTCAGCAGCTGAAGCACTGTCTGTGCCCAGCAGGTTCCCCTGATGCTGCCTGCTTTCTGGTCCCACACAGACACCTTCTCATGCTCCCAAGTCTGATACTACCCGAAATGCCCATAGAGCAGCGCAGCTGCTTATTTCCACTGCCCTTAGCCCCACGGGTATTTTTGTAAAGCCAGGGAAGATTCCTGACCCATCACTAAGAGGAGCCCCCACAGCCATGCAGACTCCATATTCAAGGCAACCAGGTCTCACCAAAGTCAGCTGTGTGGCCATTCTCTCTATTTACCCTATTAATTTCCTAATTACGTTTTTTCCCCTCCAGACAGGCTGAGAGGTTATTCAGCTGTAACCAGCACTGCCATCCCCTCCTGCCTACCTTCACTCACAGGAGCTCAGCTCAAAGGCCATGGAGTCCCACTGGCCAGTGTGGGCATCGGATCAGCCCGCATTAGGTAAGAGCACATTAACTTCACTGCAGCCTGGGCACCTGCTTTGGCCATGGTGATGGAGGGTGAACAAATGTGTCAGTCCTCTGGGAAGAGAAGTGCTCCTGCACTGGTGATATGCAGTCATGGTGCTATGGTAAAAGAGAGCGTGTGGTGAGGTCCAGCAGCCTCACAGTGCTCCTTGCTGTGGAGAGCCTGCACCTTCCTGGTTATCAGTGAAAATGTTGCATTTGACAATCCTAGTATCTATAACAACATATATAATGTACGTACATACATATACACACACACAAGCTATCCCTGCTCACTCCTGAAGGAATCTGTCAGGAAATTTCTTACAGAAATCATGAGAGTAAAAGACATTCAGAAAGTAATGGTGTGAGGGGAAGGTGCCATCACTGGCTTTGAAAAAGCCCTGGAGATGGACACATGGCAACACATGCTGTGATGCCCAGATTTGCAAAGAGGCTGAGGTGATGTCTTCCCATCCACACCAAGGAGGTCTAATGCCTGTGAGGGTGCTCTGCATGCACACTTTGGAGCCTGCCTATGCACATTCTTCATGATGGCTCCCTGAGGAGAGGGCCCATTAGGGTGCTATTAAGCACCTGGGAAGGCTGCAGAGATGGCACATGTGGCTTTACTTTTCTCCGTTGGAGCTGAGCACTCAGCTTTCACATTCAGCTTGTGCTGCCAAGGCTGCTCTTTAACTGTAGAAGGGAGGGCATGTCCCCAGGCAAACCTGAAGCTCTGGCTGAGGGCAGTGGGATGCAGTATGGTAGAAGGAGGTATGGTCCTAATAGTGGTGGTCCTGAGCAAAGCGTCTTCTACAGCTCACCTATGTAGCTTCTCAGGTATGCAACAGCTGAAGTGCAGATGCCTTTAGAGAGTTAACTGATCCCCACAACATGAATCCCAAATAAACAGAACAAGCAAAAAGAAAGGAATGGAGTAACTTCAAAGTCAAATGATTAAAAATATCGTTATAATTTATTCTGCCAGCAGGGTTACTGATGCAAATATGTTTCCTGTGTTGCATTCCTTATCACAAAGGTCTTGCCAGAAGCAGCTCCAAATTTGGTATCTTGTGGCCAAAAAAGCTGGCAAACAGGTCCATAGAAAACCAAAGTACTTTCTTTCTCTGTATGGCAAGATGGGAACGAAGAGCGGAGCCGTATCTCCCTTTCCTTCTCCTAATATGCTGTGCAAGCAAAGGGTTTCTTATTGTATTATTTCAGAGAAGAAAGAATTTGATAGGTGTCTAGATAAGCAGTAAGTAATATACATGCAGAGCTAAAGGGGATTTGGAAGGGATAATTATTCATTTGTTAAATAACAATTTGGTCTTGGCAGCATTAAAATAAATTTCCAAAGACCATTGTTTGTTTGAACAAAGAGGGGAAAGGAGCTGTTAGAAGCAGTTTACACAGTTCAAATATGAGGGGTTGTGTGCGTTAATAAGACCGGCGTTGGTGCTCAGCATGTAGCACAGAAAACACATTTGCTGTAGTGTGCTGGACACGCTTTGGCCAGCACTTAAGAATGGCATCACCCCCTGCCAAAACTTCGCATTGAGAGCAATAAGTGCCAAGGGGAATTTCAAATTCCACAAATACATTTTTTCTTAGACTCTTGGACCAGGACAAGGCAGTAACAGTGGCCAGTAGAAACCCTTGGGTTTGACCATCTGGGGCAAAATACTGTTCAGTTCCTTTCCAGCAGCCTCAAGGCACCATCATCCTCCCCCTCATCTTCCCTCAGTCCTTTAGACTAAAGGGAGGCATTTGCTGGAGCCTCCCACCTTGTTTGGTTTCTTCACTTTGGTCATCACTAAGTGCAACAGGGATTCTTTAGTTAGTTGGGGATTTTCAACACAACAGATTTGTCCTGCAAGTCCTAAGAAGAGTTAGGAGTGCCTTGCTCCCCAGATAAGGTGCAGTATCACATTTAGCTCAGGCCCAAGCATCTTAAAAGAATTAAAAATCTTAGCACTTGAGCCTTATCATGCAAAAACTGCATGGTTTTATGCTCTTTTTATTACAAAAAGGGCATGGCACCAACCAGTTAAATTGTTAGTTTATAAAACCAGTTTTGGTAACTTGATTTACCTGAAGCAGCACCATCTGTTCCTCATGGTTATGCTGCTGGAGACCATGATACTGCTTACCTTATCGTAGCAACTTTGTAAGCTAGGGCTTACAAGTTGTTAGTTATTGTGGAGGTTCACAGTGAAGGTACTACGTAGGTTAAGGTGAGCAACTTTGATGAAAAAACAATTTTCTGTGAGAGTTTCAGAGTGGGTATTTTCATTTAGAAAAGCAATATCCTGAGAAAACAAATTCCCTTTTCATAGGCGCTCATCACGTTTTCATTTTTTGGCAGAAAGGGGAACCCTGTGACCATAACACCTCCAAAGAACAGTAGTCCAAGGGCTGATGTCCCATTTCCTTTAGGTGCTGGACTACCTTTCCCATGAGGACCCACACCAGGAGTGCCTAGGAGGCTCCTGCCCTGCTTTTTACACCGTGGGCAGCAGTAGGTGCACAACAGATGGATGACCTTCTCCCAGCCACGAGGGCTTCCTCTCCAGGAACCTCAACAACAGTGCTCACACTCCAGCCCTGAGGTAAGGTGGCTGCGGTTTGGAGATTTCGGGTTGCTCCATCCCTCTCCCTCGTCCCAGCTCTCAGCCTCTCTTGCGCCTTCTGAGTGGCAGCCTGGCCTGCAGCAAGCTGGTTGAGATGTTGGCAGAAAAGCATTTCAAGAACTTGCTTAAAGCAAAAAGCTAAGGCTTGCCAGGCTACAGGGAGGGCTCGCTGCTGAAATCTTTGCTCATGGCAAAAATCTCAGTGCCTTGGACTGATCTCCCTACTCCAGCACCCATGGTGGGCTCTCCCAGATCCAAAGCATTTTGGCCTGGCGATCTTGCTTCTCTCTTCAGGTTACTTACCGATCTTAGGATGCCTATTTCCACGCGTGGCCCAACCTTGGCTGCCCCCACCACATCCACATAAATGCTTGAAAATGTAATTTAGGTGCCTCCATCAGCTGCATCTCTATTTAGAAACTAAGAGCCAAAACCCTGAGCCTTTACCCTCGTCTGGTCTTAGCCCCTTACTTTTACCTTCTTTACTAGGGACAGATTTGCCCTGTCATATTTTGTATTCTTAGCCTGCTGAAGAGGCTGATCCCCAGAGAAGAGAGCAGTGCTGCCCTGGCACTCTCCCAGGGCTGCTTCTGCCAGAGCTGCCTGAACAAAGTGCCATTTGAGGCTTGCTCTGGCTGCCCCTGGCTCCCTGTGGCAATCTCCTCCATTCCTGAGACAAATCTGGCAAATTTTTGCTTTTTCCATCCTGACGTTTGTGGCTGTTCCCACATGACAAGGGGCAATCCAGGGACTGAATGAGTTGGGTCCTGCAGGCTCCCAGCAGAGTGCTGAAGACCAGACACCTTTCCCTCAAGAAGTTTCACAGATGTTGCATGATTTCTGGGTTGATAATTAGGAGGCAATGGAATTAAACTCAAATAGGGGAAGTTCAGGTTAAGGAAGAAGTTCTTTACAGTGAGGGTGGCGAGGCACTGGAACAGGTTGCCCAAAGTGGTAAATGCTCCATTCCTGGCAGTGTTCAAGGCCAGGTTGGATGGGGCTTGGGTGACATGATTTAGTGTAATGTGCCCTTGCCCCTTGGCAGCGCGGTTGGAAGTGGATGATCTTGGGGTCCTTTCCAACCCAAACAAGTCTGTGAGTCTATCACACTACGACTAACTTGTGCTACCTTAATCTACTTTTACTCTCCTCTTCATGCATTATTGTCTGGGAAATCAAGCTGGGGGAAAGAGCATTCTGAATAAGGTAAAAATTGTGCCCAGGTAGTTCCTGGAGGGGTAGGTTGCTCAGAGGACTTTTCTAACCATTAATAACTTTACTGACTCCAGGAGTATTAGTTGTCTGAAAGGAAGTGCTTACTGAGCAGTGTTTTGTTTATTAAGTAATGCTTTGAAAGAACAGAAGCTGTTCTAGAATATCTGACTGGGTTGAAACTAGTTCTGGCAGTGCTGAACTGTACAGTACACATGTGGACTCAAGTGGCCTCAGGAAGATAGGCAATACTGCTTTACCATGAGACCAGTTGTACCTGCCACAGTACCTATGCCCAGGAGAGTGTGGGATTTAATACAGCTTTCCCACTTCAGTTATCCTGCTGAAAAATAAAGGCAGATCCCCATTTTTCATGACCCCCAGAGGCTTTACAAAGGGAGTCAAGGCTCAGGCCAGAGCTGCAGGTGTCCCTCTGGTTTGAGGTGTCCAACAGTCATTGCAGTATCCAGCTCCTTTTTGATCTTTGGGCACACACGATCTCCCACATTTGTCTTATAAACCTATGTTGCTTAGATTCAGATTTATTCCTGATACTGCTTTTCAAAGCCTCTTGATAAACCTTTCTGCAATCAGCTTGCTTTCATCTAAGTGATTGACTCTATTGTCAGTGCCAGATACTGTGTTCGCTTAGATCTTGTAGAGGAGCTCAGCTTTCTTGCCCCACGTTACATCCAGTGTGTCCATTCCGACCCCAAAATTCAGGAACTACCATAAGGCTCCAGCACTCCTCCAGCATCACCATCAGCAGGAAGTCCAAATTCAGACTCACCTTTTGTGACCACAGCCCTCTGCCACATCTTTATGAGCTGCAGTGCTGCAGGAAGGGCCATCTCAGGTCTGTCTTCACATGCACCTTTGCCCTACTCAACTGGCCTGAAAAAGAGAGATTTTAGAATATCTTTGCCTGGGCACAGCCAAGATTTAGTCTGCAGGCTCCTTACTGAGGGGTTGCAGGCCTGCCACATCCTTAGGGGCTGCCAGAGCATAGTGCTATTAATTTGAATTTGAATAAAGTAGTGAACTTTATTTTGAGCCCTAAAATTCAAATCAGGGTGCGATGAGCACAGGCCCGAGGATGTGAATTTAAAAGAAGAGCCACTGAGCTCTTTTTTTGAGCTGTCCACATTCCCCATCTCTCTGATTTTATCATCTGGAGAGCAAATGCTGAAAAAAGAAACCTCTGTATTGACACATCTCCCTAAACATGGATGTCACTGAAAGATTTTCACTGACATTTTCCATGTGAGAGGGAAAAAGTGACTCCTTAAGCAATGTTCCCTTGTTTCTTCCTTCATCAGAATGCAATTTTGGTTAATTGCACAGACAGGCTGCCCGAACTGTCTTAAGTTAACAAAATATTCATATATAAATAAAATTAATTAAAACACTCAGGCTTAATCCCAAATCAGACGCTGGCAATTTGGGCAGAGTTATGTTGTTTTGGAAGCACGGTCAAAACTGAAAGTTATCTCAAAGTTTGCTATAGGAAAAGAGCTGCCACGTTTAGTGGATCTAGTGAAAAATCCTCAATAATTTGATATATATAGAGAAAACCAGCTAGCCTGTTCCTGGAGTTATACAGGGCTCCAAATTGGCAAGGCTCACCAGGTAATCCTTTTTCAGCAGAGGCTTGCGGAGAAACCATCAAGCCAATGCAAGAACAGTAAAAACATTAATTATAGGCTTTCTCTCCCTGCAGAACACACGGGTTTTAATGCCTCTTGCAGGGATTTATCATCCATGAGAATGTGGTTATTTTTTACTGCTCCTTCTTGCTCTTTTACTCATGCAATACTGGAGTTCTCCAAACATGATGCTCCACTCTCAAAGACTAAATCCTGAGCTGGTAGTAAACGGGATAAAGCAGCTAATTTGCTCTGCAGCTACACTGACTTGCACCAGCTGCAGCTCAGCCCTGTTACATTACCTAGGCACAGAGTGGAGCTATTCTTTATTCTTGTTTGATTTCAGTTTCAAAAATAAAACTGTCTCGCAAAGTGCATGTTTACCGATGAGGCAAACCCCATTATGCTGAAACTATTTAATTGTAAGAAGGTTAGATCAGCTTTCTTGTGATAAGAGCTCCTGATATTGGTGTCTCTTTCTTGTGCAGGCTTAAAACTTTACTTACAAAATCTCCTTGTATTCCTTTGAACCCCCTTGGGAGATTAGGGAAAAAAAATACTCCAGTTAACACTCCCTCATTTCATTTTTAAAGGTCATGCTTAGAGCTGGCAGTTGTTATAGGAGCTGTCCTCTATAAAGAAAAGTCTTAACTAGCCAGGCACAGACTTAACCTCACCATCGAAAAACTAACATTGTCACTAGGATATGGAGAAACCATGGTGAAGAACTAGCAACAGCTAGACCACGGCAGAATGAGCAGTCGGCATCTGCTCGGTGGGCCTTTATCATGCAGTGTTGTATGTACGATTCAAAATGCACAGAACGATTGTTGAAATGATGTAGACAAATTGACTCAAATTAGTTTAGCATGGGCCATGCAAAGTTTAAGCTTGTTGAGCCCAGATACATAGCAACAGCCACTGCTTTGGAAGCCCTGCGTTCGAAGCACTAGCAGAGCGGTGGCACTCCGGTCCGGGCTTTGCTTTTATGCCTGCTTGCTTCTTCTCTTTTAGTTTTGCCTGGCTCTAGACAGTCTTGGCAGAAGCAATCCCTGCTGAAGACTACACTAGCACTGATAATTTTATAGAAATACTTGTGAGCTTTAATGTCATTTTATACTTCCTTAATCTGTTGACTGTTACTTAATGACAAACAAATCCCCACAGAACTGAGCGAGGGGAAGATTAAAAGGATTTTGAGATTGTGTTCTCTGCTTTCAGTCAAACTGTCCCAAATCCTGCCAGCACTATTCTCCAGTGCCCTATGACACCCCTCCCCAGACCACCAGGAGTGAGTTTCTTATTGTATTTACAGTAATCTAATTACAACAGTTCTTCAATTCACAGCCAGCTTTGGTATACAGACTTTAGCAAGAACCCTACTCTCAGTGCAGACTGCAAACTTTAATCTTTTAAACTAACACACTCACAGCACACCCCCCTCAAACGTTCTGAAATGCCTGTGTGAGCTGCTAAGATGTGCTCCCCCTCCCACGCCTGCCAGCGCTTCTCTCGTCTTTCAGTTAAGTTTTCTTTTGTGACAATTTACTGCCTGAAGGTAATGCGAGAGTTCCTACGAGATGATATTCTGTGAGGGTTTAAAATGATTCTAAAAACAGGTTGCCTGCCAGAACATTACGTTAAAAAAAGACATTTTCCTAAATATGTGTACTTCCCTTAAATTCTTTTTAACGTCTCTCTGTATTTCTGTATTGGAAGCAACAGCTACGGAAAGCAATTAAAGGCTGACCATTTTACTTAAAAATGAAATACAGCCTCAGCTTAAAAGTTGTCATTGCCCAAAATCATTTGATGCAAATCTTGAAGCTGGTTAACTTTATTTAGAAGAAGCAGATGACAGAAGTAGACGGAGTTTGTACATAATAAAAATGTCAAGAAAATGAAGACAGAAAAGATTGTTTTATATGAAGCAAAATAGGAAATAAAAGTAGAAACCACAATAAATTAGCAAATGTGGACATTTTTAGTGTGTCATTGCAGCCATCTAGCTATATACACAAGTATTGCACAATTCAGTTTCTTTCCATCACAGGTCTCCACCTACAGCTTTTACAGTAACACTGCGTTTACTCATACATATCTTCTGGAAGTTCGAGGGTGCTTTTCTCTTCTTCCAGTCTGGCATTTGACTCTGTGAGCTGTGCTAATCTCAAACTCACTAAAGTTAATAAAATCTTCACTTCCAAAGATATGAGGAATAATCTAGGTCAAATATTACTGTAAAACATAGATCTCCCCCATTACCATGTCCTTTAGAAGGTGTACAGAAAGCAAAAATACATGTACACTCGTATTTCATTTCCAAGTGTTTCAAATCACTGTTTTGGCTTTTGGTATCTATTTGGTTGGTTTCTGTGAGGCTCATCAATCATTTTGCTTTCTAGTATGTACCAGCATTCCTTCTCATGTCAGAATTGCTTTAATCCTTAATTCCTCCTATTGAGATTTATTACAATGCAAGCTGAAATGAGCTGGACAGTCAAGCCTCAGTTATTTCCTACTGTTTTCTGTGCATCTTGAAAGATGGGGAACACAGCAGTGCCCTTTCTGGTCTCACATTCACTCTTGAAAAACTCCTTCTAATGCACCTTTGTGCTGTTTTCCTCTGAGCAAGCTGGCCATGGTAATACTCAGTAAATGAAGCAATTATTCAGTTTGTAAAATTTAGGTTTCTAGATAATGTTTTGTATGTAGCAGTTTCTGTCTGAAAGATCTAATTTAAATTTTAATCTCCAGGATACACATATCTAATCCTCACAGTCCAGTAATTTATCAGGTTGGACAATATAGAGGAAATGCACTCACCCCCATAAAATCAAAGCTCTTTACCGCTTTGCCAGTTTGGGAGATACTTTAGTGTGAGGTACTCTAGCTCCCCCAACAAAGGGAAAACGCTGCGCTGCTGCAAAATGAGGCGCGGAGCAGGGAAGCCCGAAGCGTACGAATGCCATCGACTGGCTTAATCACAAACCATGACCCACCAACCACGGGGGCCGTCTTGGAAGACGTACTCGTGCGGAGGCGCAGCTCTCATTTCGTGTACTGGCATGCGCCAGTCACACTATTCCATATCTAAACTCATGTCAATAGAAGAAGAATCAAGCTCAGATTATGTACTCCCAACCTGCCTTAATGTCTATGTTTGTGCTTCAGCATTGTGCTTGTGTCATCAGGGTTTTGCCAGATTAGGAATCAAAGGAATCTGTCCTTGCAGTTTTGCTGAATATCGTGTTGAGATGTACTAATCCTCATAATATCCAATGGGTAAATTTATACCCATTAGATTATTTTATTGTTTTAAGTGCAGTGCTGCATGGGAAGGATTCTGTACAGCAAAGGCAGCCTTAGCCCAGGTGATTTAACCTCTGTGGGTTGGTGAACAGCTTTCCTTTTCAGGGCAACAACTTGGCTTGCCTCAGAAGGGAGTCAGGAGAGAACAAGCTGCCCAGGAGCGCCTGAGGGTGAAACACAGAGAAACCCAAACGAGCACAGAGGAACCCACAGACTCACAGGACCTAAAAAATACTAATCATTGAATGGGTTTAATTTGCCTTTACTTGCCTTCTGGCTCCTGAGCTGTTAAGATTTACAGGCAACTCATTCTCTCTCTGCAGCATTGCTCCAGACACTGTAAGATATCAGCATGGATGGAATAGCGCTGACCAGGGCATGTGATTTTATCTGTATAGAAATGGGAGTGATTTGGGTACTTTTGCTTAGAAATATTATGTTGTTTTTAGAAAATATGCTTGCCATTTATAATGAGAACCATCATATTGACATTTTGCGAGTAGTCAGACCATTCCCTTTCTACATGTTTAATTCTCTCGGGTCTATGTATTAACAAATGCAGCATCTCCCTCACACCCCCCACAACACACAGTGTAATGCACTGTATTGTTCCAAGGATGATCCATTCTTGTGAGGCTTTACCCATTCCACAGTTTTACTGAGAAAAAAAATCTCCTTTTTATTTTTCATCCTATGTACTTCATGTTGTTCCCAAATGACTCCCAGCCAAGCAAGCTGAGGAGGCTTGTCATTATTTAGTGCAGAAACTCTAAAAAAGGGTCAGAGCCAACAGTGTAGCTAATGATGGGATGTGCTTAATGATGGCTCAGTGATGGGTGGGATATGACTAATGAAGGGAAAAGGGTTGCAGAACTGCAAAGTCACTGAGTGCACTGCATGGCAGATAAAAACTCTCTAAGTCCTTGTAACCCCAAGCCCACAGCCCCCTTTTCACCCTCCCACTCCCTTTCCTGGTAGCACAGCAAGAATTTCCAAATCACCCGTGGCAGGACCTTGCAAAGCCACAGCTAACATGGATGTTCAGGCTGACCACACTCTCCACCATTTGACACCCAGACTCTGCCTGCTCTGCAGGATGCCAGAGTCGTACTAGGATGTCCCCCTAAGCAAGGACAGCAATCCCATCACTTCTTCCCCCCAAACGAGTCCTGTGTCTTCTACAGATGAACTGCATTACAGGAGTGAGTCAGTGAAAGTATAAAGTGCAAGTAATGAACCATACCATCATCATCCTTATCATCACTGTTATTATTTTTATTCCTTTCTTGAAAAGAAAAAGAAATTAAAGGAAGTACAGGGCTTGATCAGAAAAATGGGGAGGAGGAAAGAAACTACGTTCCATGTAGCACAGAATTTAGGTCTAGTTGTGTACAGGACTGTATTTGACAGTGTTCAGAGGGCTGGGTCCAGGATTTTTGAAACCATGTGGCTTCCTTTACTTTTGAATGTTCCTTTCATCCCCTCAGTAGACCAGCGATAGGTATGGAGCAATCGGGCAGAAGTCAGGCACATTAGAAAGCCACAGGATCGTGAAGTATTCACTTCTTAGCAGCATCAACATAATCTTGCTTCTTATTTGAAGTACATGATTTGTAGTTCAAAATTGAAAGTACTTTTCCTGAGTGTTCCGACACCTGTTTTACAACATTTTGTTTCATATTTGTGTTTTCATTTGTAGGAATAAACACAGTAACAGTGAAAAGAGTCTCTGCCATGTCACCACCGCAATATGCGCACCTTGAGGACCAGTGGCAATCTGTTGGTTCTCCTCACTAACAGCTAGCAATGATCAGACCATTTACTAGACCTGAAGACAGATCATGGACTGTTGCTGCCACCTCTGGAAGGTACCAAGTGTACCTGGAAGCACTTACTTATCTATAACCCTGTAATTAAATAGCTGTAACAAAACGTGGAGATACCAGTATGATTTTCCAAATGCTTGGGCTTCTCATCATCCCTCTGGGAAGAATAAGGAAGCAACGCAGAAGCTGAATGTCTAATTAAACCAATGGAAGGTATGTACTCATGTCTGCAGAGACCCTTTGAGAGACAAAAGCACGGGAAGAGGTGCTCAGTGCCCTTACAGGCCTGCATTTTATCTTTGCTTTGTAACCTCAAAAACATGGAAGCACTCCTTGCTGTGCAGATCTTTAAATCTGATAATGTTTTATTTCACAACAAAAATGGAGGCATGGTAGAGATAGACTTGAGGAGTGACTTCATGCTTAGCACAGCTTGTTATTTTGAATGTCAGTCTCCTGGAGGAGGTTCCCGTGCCGAGAGTTGTCTTCAGAGGTTAGACGCTATGAAAGTGGGTGAACACACACCCAACTTGTAACTCAGTCAACCTTCTACCTTCATAAAACAGAACAAAAAGCTTACAAAACCACACTAATAAGTAGGGCACATACCTGGGAAACAGCAAGAAGGACATTTTATTTAAACCTGGATAAAAGAAAACAAACAGTTACAAAAGAGTTTCTGCACTTCTCTGCAGCACACCACACCTAGGAGACTAAACAGCAATATAATACACTATATGTATTTATTCAAGGCAGGGATGTGACCTTTCCAGGTTCATTTGTTTCAGTAAACTTTGTTCATATTCATAAGAATTGCAAGACTGGAACATCAAATAATTGCTGATGATATAAAGAAAGTGTGATAGGAGGGACAACAGTGTTTCTTATTATGTGATTATCTTGTTTTTCCTTGAGACTCGGAAAAATCACTTCAATTATTTTGATTATTTTCCTGACAAATGTACATTTTTCAGTTGGCCACTGCACTTCCCCAGACATGAGGCTTTTCTGTGGTCTTTGTGAATCTTACTGAATACATTCAGCTGGGTACCAAATAATATTATTGCAATTATTTTGTTCCAGGTTCATCACTCAATCATCCTCTCAGATGAAATGCCACCCTGCAGGTTGAGCAACAGATCCAGACTGCTTCAGGGATTGGGTGGCTTCAGTCTTTGTCACTTGTCTGCAAAATGACACCATGTCCTGACCTATAAAATGAGGACAATAAAATCTATTCACCTTTGTAAACACTGGTGCAACATATGGTTGAATAGCAGTATGTAAATTCAAAATTGCAATTAAACTGAGGCAGAGGGCCAAGTAATCACAAAGCGCTTGCTACTTGAACCCAGCTCATTAACAGTTCTGCTGCTGGAACCATTTTTCTAATGACTTGGTAATGAGTTGACTACAGTCTGCAAAATGAGATTCTGGATAACTTTTTAAAGTATATAATTACATGGTGATAATGCCTTGAACTTGTGTGTGCACATGTAACAGAAAAAAAGAGGTACCTAAGCCAAGGATTTAAAATCTGTTCTTGCTTATTCCCAATTTGTGTTGGTTGTAACTCTGCAGTCAGCTGTGCTACGAGGAGGAATGAGGAAACTCTGGCTTTTCTGCTGGTTCCCACCACTGTGGTGGTACTTCAGTAGTACAGTGGACCTGTTACTTTCTGCATCATCCACCAAAAATGCTGTACAATCAACTCACGTCTCTGACTTTCTTCCCTTGCATGCTAGGTTACCCAGGACTCCTAGCAGACAGACAGCTTCATTTTCTATGAGACGGGATGCATCTGCAGGTAAGGCATCACGCTTACTTAAGCATGTCCCTCCATATGCAGTAAAGGCATCATATACATTTGAGTGGGGTGTGCTGCTCTTTCATTCCAACCTGTTGTTTTCATAAGGTAACGTCAACCAGTGGCCTCATTACCAACAGATGTTGGACATTAATCTCTCTGTCTTCCTTCCAGCACACCATTAACTGAGGTAATCTACCCAGAGAACCCATTTTTAAGCCCAAAGTCGATTTATATTTCTAGTTTGCAAAAGCACAGTTCTTGTGTGATCCCCACTATACTACAGGCATGGATCTGCAATAGAGATGTATTCATATCCACAGCATACAAGTTAAGAGGTGGCACCCCCTATGGTCCATCTCTGGCCTTCACCCTTAGCTGCTCCATTACTCTAGAAACACAATAAAATTAACCAAATAAATCAGCACATGCAGTATCTCACATGCTTTCTCATTGTGCTCCTTGTTCAGGTCTCCTGTTGAGCAAACAGTTCAGCTGGAGTTTGCTATCCTGTCACAAGCTTATAGACTGCACCAGACGGAAGAGCCTGATTCTCTCCCCTCAGCTTTGAGTTTTCACAATGGCTGCCTACAGTGGGAGAAATGAAACTGCAAGACCTGCAGGTTCAGGAGACACACGTCACATTTTAAGTTCTACATTGAAAGAGAAGGACTCCTGTCAGGGCAGTTTCCTAGGTCTACATTGAGTCCAAAACAGTGAAAGTCCAACCCTGGCTGCAGTTCCCCACGGCTACTGCAGCAGTAGAAGTAACCATAACCACCATAATGGAATGCAAGACATAGATATATTTTGACCTCACTTCAATTATTTTCTGCATCTGTAATCACAGTGTATTCACAGACATAATCTAAAAACCTATAATCTAATGCAGGAACCACTCCTCCACGGGAGAAGACTGAATGCTGTATTTTTTCCATTTTAAAGTCGTCAAGAAGCTGCCTATATGCTATTTCCAGATAAAGAAAGTTGTTTATTTTTCATGGATATTAAGTGATGCTAAAGAAGTGTTTACTGACCATACCAACACCAGACTATCTTTGAGACTATTTGTGAAGGAAAGGTTCCATGCATGAAAAGTGAAAGGAGAACAAAAATAGTCACAGTGACCACATCTGTGCAATCAAAACCTTTTCCTCAGCTTCAATGTTGTTTAGTAAAGGAACCAGGACGCTGCTGATTTGGTTTCTGTTGTTTGCAGAGATGGCAGCCTGAAGTTATTTCAGTTATTACACCTGCCAGTGAGACTCCACCGCCAGTGGCTGTGGTTTTTATGAGGAAGTTGGCTCTTTCTTTGCCCAGCAAAACACTTCACCAGGTCAAATCCTCCTGAGCTTTTCAGAGTATGAAAAAAGAAGAGATCTTCATCTCTGCAATGCCTTTCATTTTCAGTTACTAGGAGGCAAAACATTTTTTGGTGCCTCATACTGTAAAGTTGATGTCTGATTGATTAACTCTATCACAGAGAAAATATTCAAGCAGCAACTTTTTCTGCTGCCACCAGAAATGTGAAGCTGCAGGCCTTGTGCTTGAAGCAGAGCACCACACGCAGAGAAAGCACTGTGTATACCTGGACCTTAGGGCAAGGGATGAAGAGCAGCTGTAGGAAAATCTCCCTATTTCGAAGCCCAAGAAGATGGTAACAGTGGTAGGTGTCCTCTGCTAGTATCAGGGAGATGAACACCGTACATGTTCAGAGTTGCTGACCTGTCCTCCCACTCCCAGGTGGAAATTAAGATCCCAGAGTAGGACTCCTCTGTGCCTGTGTAGTATTTCCAAAGAACACAACCAAGTCAGCACCCTGGGTGCCTCCCACGTCCTGAAAGATCTGAAGGAGTGCTCGCAACATGACACCGCCCTTGGTTTTCCACTTGGATTCTCCTGCATTCCAGCTTTCTCCCGTTCAGTGCCAAAGTAAAGAATATGGCTCCTATTCCTTCAGCAGGTCAGGAACGCTATGTCCTTGTTATCAGCAATGCCCTCTGAGGCCTGTACAGTATCACTCTGAAGGGCTGCACTGATGTTCCTGAAATTGTCCAGTGACCTCTGACAGATCTGCATGCTCTGAGGAGGACAGATCTCCTTCACCTTTATCTCACGCCTGCATTACATCCCTCTGTGCTAATCCAGAGGTAAACTGCAGAACCAGGGGCTGCTAAAGAGCCTGGAAAAGGCCTCTTTAGACAGATGTCTGTGGAACCAGGTGCTAACTTTGTGTTTCCCACGTAGGAGGCGAGTTCAGACAGGGACTAACGGTTTTGGAGGAGCCCAGGAAAGATTATCCTCCATACACACCTCTTTGTGGACAGGAGGGTAAAGCAGAAGGGCGGCAGTCAAGCACGAAGCTGGGCGGAGGAAGCAGAGGTGACATTTTCCCTGTGCAAGTTTTTTGATCTTGTGAAGCATTTCATGAGGTATTTAATATTTCTGTGCTGCTGAGAGGAGTTCCATTTCTAAACTCACATTCGAAGTACCTGGTACTTCCCTCTCTTCCCTGGCCATCCAACAGTTCCTAACAAACTTGAAAGTTCATCACCAAGGATTCTTAGGAATGCACAACAAGAGGTCACAAAGAAGGGGTGACTGCCAGAAAATGTGGTTTTCCCCAGCTATCCTTGTCGGTGTAGATACCTAGAAAGCCATGCCTGTAAACCATTGTGACTACAACTTCATTCCTTACAGGTTGCATGTGAGTAGCTCCAGTCACTCAGATAATAGCTGGGATAAAGGGTGCAATGTAAGTGATGCTTAAGGTAAACCCAGATCCTTCGGGTTAGCGTACCAGCTTCACACCACACCGCTGTCACAGCACAGCGGGGTGCTCCTCACAGCACACAGGATGGTGCAGCCTTCCTTCTGTGCATGGCCAGGGAGCCCCAAAGGTCCATCTATTCACCCCAACCTCATGTCCAAGGTGCTCCCCAGCCCGACTGAGTGCCACAAGCCAAACACACCCTGCAGCATCTTGGTCAGCAATGCCATCACTGCCATTCTTTTCCTCCTCTGCCACTACCTGCCTGGCACCTTCCCCGCCTCGGTGTCCCAGCCCCACTCAGCGCAGGACTGACATGGGTCGCTGGGGATACGAGGCCCCGTGTGTCTGGGTCTGCCCCGTTCCCGGGGGGAGGACGGTGCCAGTGGGGGGGGCCACAAGGGTCGGGCCGGGGCCCGCGGAAGCCCCCGGAAGCCCCCGGGGCAGCCCGGCCCCTCCGAGGGAGGCCGGTACGAACGCGTGGCACCGGAGGAGGCGGCCGTAGAGGGGGTGAGCAGCCGGGTCCCGCGGGGAGGGGGCGGGAGCGGCGCTTGCGTGCCCCCCACAGCCGAGGGGGCCGCGCCGGGCGCTGGGGCGGGGTCTGCGGGCGCCGACGGGGCGGGCGCCACGTCGGCAGCGGGGAAAGGCGGAGAAGTGAAATCTCTGGCGGAGCTGAATTGAACCGAGTCTGCTGCGCGGTGAGTGAAGGCTGAGCGGCCGCCGCCGCCCTTGTTCCGCCGTTAGCCGGGCAGCCGCCACAGCGCCCTTCCTGCCTCCGATTTGCTCTTCGGCGCGGAGGAAGGGAAACTTCTGAGGAAGGAGACGGGAGGGGACTCGGCAGAGCCGCCGGAGGGAGAGGCGGGCCTGGTGGAGCGGGGCCGCCGCCGCCGCCACCTGCCCCTGGCGCTTTCCGGATCGCGGGCTGCCCGGGGCGGTGCAGCCAGCCTGCCTTTGTGCTCCCTGCCGAGGCACCGGCGGGCGGGAAGGACGGGGAGAGGGCCGGGCCGGCTGCAGCGGCTCCGCCGCGGCCTTGGCTGCCACGTCAGTGCCGCCGCCCTGCGCTGTGGTGCCCGGCGGTGCCCGAGGCTGTGGTCCGGTGCTCGCCGCTTCCCGAGCTCTGCCGGGGAGGCAGGTAGCTGCGGGGGGGGGGGGACGACGCGGTGGGGGCTTGGGCGAACGGGTGCGGGGCCTCCACAGGCCAGGGCCGCCGTCTCCTCGGGTGTGGGACCGGGACCTGGACCAGTCTCGGGGGCGGCTGCCGCGTCCTGGCCTTGACTGAGCGCCTCAGCCTACCTGGGTGGGCATCCGGGGGAGCCAGGCTCGACCTTGGCCTCCCTCCGGCTGGTCTTTTTCTCCCTCGTGAACTTCTCTTTGCCCGGGGAAGCTTTGTTTCGGGTGGTCTTCTTAAACTTCGCTGTGTACTGATGTTCCCTGTAGTAACCTGCTGTTCATTGCATCCAGTTCTATCAAGGATAGCTTGGTGGAGTAGGATGTGGAAAACTGTTTTTGTAAGCTGTTTGGGAGCAGCTTATCTTTCTGCATTCACCTAGCCTAGGTGTTTATGTGGTGTGGCCTGAAAATTGATGCAAGTTACTTTAGCCATACAGCAGGGTCTGGTCATTGTGTGAAGCTCATAGGCAGCCTCTGCGGATGTGATTAAATGCTTCCTTCTCCTCATGTAACCAGGCTGAAAACGAGAGCTCTGAATCAGGATGTCGCTCCATGAGGAAGACAAATACCAAGTGCACGTAGCCTGCCTCAGTGTTCAGGCAGTATGTCTGTAACTGGAAGGATGCATGCGAGATAGCTTAATTTAGTTAGCAAATACTGGTTTGTATGCGCATCAGTTATAAGCCTGCTGAGTAAATGCTACCCAGACTTTTTTTCTCTCAAAGCTTTCTGTTAAGCTGTGGTTAAACATCCAGTGAAGTTGGTGTTGCCTCCTCAGTACAAAAGGTGGTCCTTGTCTGGCAAGTCAGCAGGTCTAAATGTCAGACAGGAGCCAGCAATCAGGAGGGGGATGCATGGGAAAGAGTTCATTAGCAAGGGGTGGCAAGGAAGTTCAGCGGCTGCTCTATCACTCCCGCTCTTAGGTGCTGTCAGGTTTTGTCTTTGTAGGCCTCATGGAGGAGGAGTGCTGAGGCGAAGTGGACCTCAAGGCGTTGGGGAAGCGTTAGAAGAAATAGAGAAGGCTCTGCCTTAGAAAGCTGAGCTAGCAGGAGGCACAGGATGACAGGACTGGTACAATGGGGCTTCCGTGGCCTTTCTGAAGCTGTGCCCTGTGCCTTACTGGAATTTACCGTCTAATTTCTAGAAACCAGGTTTGAAGGATTAGAAAAGGGGAATTTGAGTTTCTGAGGTTTCTTGTGAATCCTTGCTTTGGAGAAAACTTCATTGCCAACATCAGGTGTTCCCTGGAGCCTAATCTATATTTTAATTAGAGGTGATGGAGAAGCGCTGGATTCTCCTATAGGCAGATATGATGCTGTAATGTCCCGTGCAAAGTTAGGGGTTGGTTTGGTTCTTTTTGCAGGAGATATTCTTCCTTTTTTGCCTTCAATTGTGTGTGGGGGGTGTATTTGTTTTTTAATCCACCACATGCACACAATTAATGTTGCATTACCTTCCCAGCTGTGTGCTGAGCCCTGCATGCTGTGAGCCTGTTGTTTAGATTTCTTGTGGTAGACTGGGCATGTTTTCGGGGGGGGCTGCTGCCCATCCTGCTATAGCTTTAAAAGTAATCAGTGTTTGCACCTGGAAACTTCTGATCAACTTTTTGCATTCTTCCCTGAAAGCCTTGTCTCTTTTTTCCCCACCTCTGGAGTGGGTATGCTCGCTTCCAAGCCAGCCTTGCTTAGTATATAAATCTGAATTTTGAAACTTGGCTTTTAAACAGAAGGCTTGTTGAAATGTCAGCTATGCTCTTGGTTTTTAGCTGCACGCTTTCTGCGTGCCTGGATTTGCTTTTTCACTTTAGTGCTGTTAGCATTGACTTTTTCTACTTGCAGAAGCTCAGTCAACTGTCTCCTTTGCATTAACTAACTGAAAAGCACATTTCCATGTCGGCTGTGCTCTGAGGGTTATGTCTGAGAGAACTAATAGCACTGAGCACTCCCACCCATAAATGTTACAAGTCCTACTCCAAGGTGTAAAGCAGGGAAGCTTGGGTCAGGGGTCACTTGGGCAGCTTGAAGCAGTACTGTGAAGAGCAGCCATGGGTGGGATTACCTTTTTGGCTCCATGCTTGTTTCTTTGTTTAATTTGGAGAGCAGAGCACTGCTACTCTTTCCAAAAGGAATTCCTTAAAGTATCACTCCTAAAATAATTATTTCCATGTATGTGAAAGACATGAGGGTCATTTTGATATCTGCAGCAGCTGGAAGAGGGGAAGGAGAGTCATGCCTGTGGCAAGGATTGTTTTGTGTTCCATCAGCTCTGTAGCCAGGCTTTCTAGCTGTATAGCTGGTGGGCAGAAGGAAGATGATTTTTTTTAAGGTGGGCTGAGACGAGGCAATCGCTTTGTTTGCAGTTCTGTCAGGTGAACAGTTCCAGCACTGTCTGCTGCTGCAGCAGCCTTCTGGAGCAGCGTTATGCTGCCAACTGAAGTTGGCCTCATCCTTGGGTAGGTTCATTGCTACCCGCAAATGTCTGAGTAGTGGCATTGAAGTGAGCCAGTTTTTACTGGCTGCTGCTCAGGCCAGGTTTGCTGTGCTGAAACAGTGAGGCTTTTTGTTTGTGAAGTCAGAAGGGCATCAAGAGCATCATCTGAAGCTTTGGAAGCTGCATACACATCTGTAATGGCTAGAGCTCACTTCTCAATGGAAGGCTAAAAGTTTATGCAGATTGCTGTCTAAGAGCTGCAGACTCATTAAGGAGAGGCTGTGTCTTAACATTAATTATGACACTGTAGTAATCCTCATGACAGCATGTAAAGCAAGTAAATTGCTTCCATTGCCCAAGAACACAAAAGGAATCAGTGTTTTGGTCAGTGAGATAAATCTCCTTTAAAATTCTGGTGTCATAAGGCCATGCCAAGGGTGCTTCTCCCTAAGTGTGGGGCTCCATGTATGTGATTCCCACCATACACCCATGGCAGGTATGTGACCATAGATGATCATAAGATGCCATTAATCTTCTGCTTTTCTCATAGGTGTATGCAGGATACTTGTGTTGAAACGTCTAACTAGAAATCTTCACGAAGGAATATATTTGGTGAGAAAACTTTATTTTAATCAGCTTTGATGTGAATGTACATGTGGCTGAAGTGTTACCTCCAGAGCTTCCTCGGGCTTTCATTCAGGGCGCTGAAATGGCATTCACGTTATAAATAACTCTTAAAAATCCTCTTCCAAACCAGTTCTTTCTTTACAATTGTGTAAAAGTTGGAAGCTTCCTGTATATTTCATATTCTGACAGTATGAAAGTGTGTGTTCTTCTTTAAAACCAATTGAAAGAGTGACTTCCTTTTTTTTTTTTTTTATTATTATTCTTTTTAGTGTGATGGTCGATACATATTTTAATGCATTGTTAAAAAAGATGAGAATTTATTCCTTACCTCTTGAAGGACTAGCACCCTCCTAAGTGCACAGGGGGAAGAAAGCAAAAAGTAGTTTACATGTGTCCGTGTGTGAAGTGTCTTTTAAGATCTGGGTTTGCTTCCAATTCTTAACATAAGAATACGCAACACATCTGCACAGATGAAGAAGGAAACTGGAGAGTGCCACTGGTATGCTAAATGTCTGCTTCATGAATGTCTGTATGAGTTCTGCCAGGACTCTTGGAGATCCTCCCTCATTCCATGGGATCATTTAATGCAGGTGTTAAATGAACCAGGAGGCTTTACCCAGTGACACTGTGTAAACCCAAACACTGTGAATTTGGCATCACAGGATGAAAATGCTAAAGTTTATTTTGCATTCAGGTTTTGGGCTTCTGACAAATCTTTGCCTTGTTGCATGTGCTTGCATTGCTGGTAACAATTGTGAGTAATTCAGTGCCTGGGGAACATTGAATCTGCAGCTTCCCACTTAAGTTTCCAAAGTTCCCTAATGAATACCATGCCTGAATTGCCCCCAGTTCTCTGCACAATTATCTATGCACCTCCAGATCGCTGCCTTAGATGTCAGGTGAGTTGTAATCTCTGTGGGTCTTATGAATTTTGCTTTCTTCTTTGTGGAGACAGGCAGCTGGCAGTGTGAAGAAGAACCTGCCTTAGGATACGCTGCAGTCTGGTGACCAGGGGACCCTCTTGCAAAGTGGAGCATAGGAGCTTGAATCTTAACAGACAAAGGAGGCACTGAATCGTAGGTGAGTGCTTTCACCTTGATGGTATTACGTAGGGAAGGGTTTCTGTTTTTCTAACTCCAGTTTTTGAAGAAAAAAAAATACGTTCCTGCCCTCTTCATCTGAAGACTGGATGAAGTCATCTGCCACCAAGCAGTTATTCCAGGCCTTTGACCTCCAGTCAGCAGAAATGCTCACCTTAAATATCTGGAGGGGAGCCAGGTTTAAAACATGCTCCTGTAGTATTTCCTGATCACCAGATATGCTACACCTTGTTTAGCACACAGGATTTTGGATCGCTTTTCAGAGGCTCTTAAGTCTCCTGAGGGGTTAAATTGGATACAGGGATGCATGACGCAGGCTGTAACCTAGGTACCTGAAAATTTTCTGCTGAAGTGCCTTTTTATGGAAGCTTGAAGAAGCAATTTCATCTGGGTTTCTTTTGGGAGCTACGTGTTGGCTAGATATAAATGTATTAGTGGAGGTAGTTCTTTATAACAAATACTTTATCTCTGGCTTAACTCATTTCTGTCTCCCGTGAGTCTGCTTAAGAACCATTTTGGTCACTTGCTTATTCTTTTGTTTGAAGTAAGACTTGCTAGGCTGTGACTTTACTTTTTGTAGGACCTTCCCATATCAGTGAATAAACTTCCAAATTCCTGATAAGTAGCTCACATGTTAAGTAGAAGCATAGTTGCTTCATCTTTGTACAGATGTTTTGATCAGTAATGTCAGGCCTGTCAGTTTCTTACAGCATCTGCCTTCTCTGTCTTACAGTGCCTGATATTTTTGTTTCAAGTTGTTAAAAAAAGCAACAACCTACATATACCTTCATATGAAATCCTTGTATTTCTTCCAGCTTGCATTATGCAAAGGTGAATGCAAAGAGGTCACGTCGGACCTGAATAGGGTCCTTTCTCAGAGCCTCACTGCCCTCCATTGCTCCCTGGGATCAGTTGGGCCTTTTTTCTTTTGACTTACAGATTTGTAATGAAATAAAAGAACAAGGAATTCTGTAACTGATACTTTTTCAAATTGCCTCTTAGCCCTCATGCGTTCAATCTTCCATCTTGATGGGTTGCCACTCACTTTGCTGTTTCTTAGCTTCCATGATTGTTTGTGGCTTTTGAGAGGTACTTGTTTAGCATTGCCAGCAAATCAGTCATCTTGCAGTAGGGTGGTTTGCTTGCTTTCCTGTTCAGCTTGTTGTGTAAAGATACCCGTGTTTTCTGAGTCGTGAACTGATACCCTCAGTGCTGATTGTGAGGACTCTTTAATATGCAGTTTAGGCTTGCTTCTCATCCAAAGATCTATCATTTAGCATGTGGGTGCTGTTTTTTACTGTGATGCTTTGATTTCATAATTGTACTGTGAGGGTTTTAGCTGCTGTTTTCCAGGTGAGGCTTCCCACCCTCGGTTCTGCTTCTGCCTCCTCATCCCTTCTTCAGATCCTAGCTACCGCTTTCTCATCCGGAGAAAGCAGGGAGAGATCTGGGCACAGCAAGAGAGACTGGAATTATTTTTGAGGTGGTCAGTGACTTCTGGAAGAAACTGAATGATTTAAAGGCTTGTTCAGGGCTAAGAGATCCAAGAGGTCACTGGCAGGAAGACAGAAGGGTGCTGAGTATAATGCAACTTGGTTTTCTTTCTTCTTTTCCTGACCTTGGTGTCTGCTGAGGAGGGAAAGCAGGATTTGCAGGGGGGCTCAGGGGAGGAGGCAGGACTTAACACCAAGGCACTCTTTGGTGAGGGAGGAAAGCAGGAGGGAAACCTGGACTAGATATTGCTTTCTTCCCCTCCACAGGGAAAATGCAGTAAGCAGAGCTGCTGACTTGAGCTTTT
Source organism: Amazona ochrocephala (assembly GCA_039720435.1). Classification (NCBI taxonomy): domain Eukaryota; kingdom Metazoa; phylum Chordata; class Aves; order Psittaciformes; family Psittacidae; genus Amazona; species Amazona ochrocephala. The sequence goes on from CM077880.1 coordinate 77,308,667, forward strand.
TCCTGTGCTCCCCCTCAGTGTCAGGGACTGCTGCTCTATAACTGCTCTAAGGAAACAGGAGGATTTCTTTGGTGTAAAGAAATCTTGTTTCCGAAGTGTTTTCATTGGGCAGTTCGTGTAGAGTTAAAACGGTCTAGTTCTGCTGCTGTCACCACACCATGTATGCAGTACTGCTACAACATAAATGGAGTGCTTTCGTTACAATTCTTACATCTTGTTTTCATGGCACTTAAGTTCAGCTGCAAGGACTTGTTTCTTTAAGCTACTGCTTTCCAGGAACTAACAGATCTTACAGGCATGCTCCGGTTTTTCTAGTGCCACCACCTCTATGGTCACTAGGCTTTTCTTTTTAAGTTCTTAATCGTGAGCTGGTTTATAGCAGCAGCTATTTTGGTTTCATACTGGTTTTCTGCCTGCTTTTTAGGTTAGAGATGTACTTCCTTGGTGGGGTGGCAGCTCTCATCAAGCCTGCTGACCTGCTGGAGGACTCCTTTCTTCAAGCACTGAGTCTGGTTGAAGAATGCAAAAGCACAGTCTGATAACAAAGAGCAGCAATTTGGCAGGAGCTGCTGTAGCTTATCTAGGAATTCCTTTGCTGTGAAACTTAAACTACATGAATTTTGGGTACACAGATTACATTTATGCTTTGCCAGAAAAGATGTATAGCATATGTGAATTTCTTTTTTAGGCAATAATGAATCAAATGGACAAAAACCAACAGGAAGTCCCCTCGTACCTTCATGATGAACCACCAGAAGGTATGTGTTAGTTTTCATAATCTGGTTTCTGTAAATTCACAGAAATTCATCAGAAGCTCAGTTTTCTCTTTTAAAAACAGATCTGCAAGCTGAACACCTTAACTTTCAGTTAAGTAAAGTAAGCAAGCCAGCCCTGGGTTATTGTTCATTTCACATCTGCATTATCCTGATTGCAGTAAGACCACTGAATCTAACTCGGTGAACAACTGTACTGATAAATTACCGAGAAGATGGGCTGATCCTGAAGGACATAATTTGCAGATTACTTTCAGAGATGTAAATTGGTCTGCTGTTTGTTATGTGAGATGAAAAGAGCCTGGCTTTGCTTTTGGACACCTTGCTAAGTTCATAGTGCCTTCTAAACAAGATATGCTTAAAAATGTATCGAACTTCATTACTACTTTTGAGACTCTTTTCCATCGTACAATTAACTGTGGTTCTAACTGTTGAAATATTCTCATGGTTTCCTAAAAACAAACACACTCACTCTTGACTTCACTGGGTGGGTGACATCTTGGTCTCCTGCACGAAATGAATCTTAAATTGGGTATTAGATCTGCAGAGGAAATGCAGTTGCTAATGAGGAGAATTCCTTTCCAGTCTGTGGAGCAGCAGGGCTATGAAGAGCCCTGTTTGCATAATGTGTCTGGAAGCATACTAGATCAAAAGCCAGTCTTGGCACACAGGTTGCCTCTGTTCTGTCTTCTCTTGCTTTAAGACCAAATGTGTTGGATGTGGAGGTCGGTGAATCCCATTTCCTCTCAGTTTGTTGCTCTTCAATATGTAACGGCCCTTTAAAGCTCTGTTAGTTGGTTTGGGTTTTTTTTCCCCCTCAGCTTTTATATATTGTATAACTGAACAATTTGCTTCAGTTGGTGGATAGTAACTGTTGTTCAATGTAGCAGAAGGGGTTGAAGCAAAGTAGCTCACTCTATTCGTAACTATTATGCAGGAAACACAAGTACAAGAAGATGACAGGAAAAGGAGAAATAGATTTTTGTGGCACAGTGGTTCTTAAGCTCTACTATCCTTGAACTTGTTACAGTATCATGGTGTGAGGACAAAAGTATTTTCTGTGTAAGCTCTTACAGGGTTGTCGAGATCCCAGAAGCATTTCTGAACGTAAATGCCACGTTGGAAAACTATGTCCTAATGTGTGTTATCCTCAAGTCTGGTTTTTAACACACCTTTTTTATTTTCTTTTTGCTTTAAAGATTGAGTTGTGGCTTGTACATGTTAAACCTCATGTATAGAAAGTGAACAGTGGTCTGACTGGTAAACCACAACTGATTCTTTCTTGGGGAAGGCAGTGAAATGAGTGAGCATTTTTTATCTTCCAAGAATATTCGTGTGGTTCAGAGCATAACAGCAGAGTCTGAACATCACTAGATAATGCAAGGTTTTGTTTAAAACTTGTGAGCAATTAAGACTGATTTTCTTCTGCACAGTATCTTCTTTCAGTATGACAAGAACCAGTTTGAATATGAAGACTAAATTAATGAAGAAAGTTGGTGTAGTTAGAGGGAGCAGAATGAAAAACAGCTCATCTTAATAGAAACTCCATCTTTGAGAAGGCTTTTTCCTTTCAATTCTGTTTCACGTGCACTCTTGAAGCTTTAGGAGTGTAGTTAAAATGTTGGAATGCCCTTGAAGATCCCGGTTTTAAATATACAAGGCCTTCATATGCGATATACTTACACTATCATATGAAGATGGCCAAACATGGATGGAAGGCCATTCATGTTTGCAAGAAGATGGGCTCTCGGAACAGGCTGCCAAAAAAATCCTCAGAGGAAAGGCTCAATTTCAAAACCAATTTGCAGTTTTTCATAAAGATATAATACTTCCAGTTTGTCCAAATCCCACTCGAAGCTCGGTGCCCAAAGGCTTTAAAGCCATACATAAGTAGAAGCAACTTTTGGGCTTATGCTTTCTATGAGTAGTCCTATTCTAATCCTTTATATTTGCAACCTAAATTCATGCAAACTCTTTCGCTGCTGGACTCGGCAGGAAGCTGGCTGCAGGGTAGCATGATCCAACCCCTGAACAAGGAACTGGTGTTGTTTTCTCCCTAAATTTAGGAATGATCTGGTTTACCTTCTTTTTCATACTGGTTAGAAACAAGGAGAGCAGGAATGCATCTCCTAGAATAGAAATCAACCAGCAGTGAAAACTTTGCAGCTGCAGGGCATTTATTAGATCTCACGGACAGCGCAAACAGGAATGAAATGGGAATGTGTCAGCCACAGCCAGGAAGTTATTGAGATACTAAGTCACAGTCAATATTGACACTTGTGAAATGGAGTAGATGTCCTCCTGAAGTAATGTGAGAAGAAGCACGTCAAGATTACTTTTGTTTCTTTGTTGTTATTTTTCAAGTTAGCTCTGGTGGGTCCTTTCTTGCTAATATCACCTCTGACTCCCTGAAATCAGCTCTTAAAATTCAGTGTGATAAAGTTGTATTAACCCTGACGATAATGATCCAGTTAGGTGAAGCACTTCCTGACTGAATTTTTTACAAGGTGTGGAAGTGTGGTCACAAGAATCCTCAAATGAATAATACTTGGACACTGGATTTTATACCAGGCTCTGTATTCTCCTCTCTGAGTGTTATTCCTTAAAGGCTTTCTGTACGTAAATAGAAATTCTGACTGTTTGCGTTGGCAGTGTGTTTTTTGCTGGAGATCTCCAGGTTGAAAGCTGCTGGCCTAGAGTGAACCAGCAAGGGTATTACTTAGCTTTAGGTAAAAGACTGTCATCTATATTTCTAGTTTCCATGACCCTTTCTGTTATGTACATCTGTTTCTTTAATAAGAGAGACTACTGCAAACTGGAAGCATTTTTAGTACTTTCTGGTCCCTTGAGCTGCACTGTTCCTCTGGATATTTTTTTTTGGTCAAACTTGTAAGAATTTTTCTCACTTTGTTTGAATTGTTCCAGGCACGCACATAGGAACCACACTTTTAATGAATTCCAAGTCCTGGATCAGTCCTGGCATCATCAGACACTCACTGGAGATGCCTGAAAAGTTGCTCACCCTTGTAGGAAGAAAGTTGCTCATCTTGTAGTAGATGAGTGCTGGGAGGTGACTCTTGGCAACTGTTTTCCAAATGCAAGTTGTTTGCAGTCGGGGTACTGGAGACTGAGACCTGTTGTGCTGGTTTTCTTAAGGCGCATCACAGTGCAGAGTAAATGCGGTGACAGGTGGGATAGAGGTCTCTGGTGGATCTGGATCTTGAGGGTTTTTTTTTCCCATGCACCTGTAGGCTTGTTCTCTTCTGAGCATGTTCTTTCTGCTGCTGACTCCCTCACCTCTCCCTTTCAAGTTTATTTCTTCCCTACCTATGCCCAGTTGGTTCCACTTGCTCTTTTCTTGGTTCTCCCTGTTGCTTTTCCATGAGAAAGGAAAATGTATGTGTTAAATCCCATATATTATCTACAGGTAGCTAGGAAATACAAAATACTGCGGAACTCTTCCCCTGCATTTATTAACTGTCTCTTGCCATGGTTCACTCTGAAACTTTTTTAAAGAAGGGTTTGGGGTTGGTGAGGGATTGACAAGACAGAAGCTGAAAAATACTGACCTGTCCAACGCTGTTGTGAAGACCACAGATTTCTCAAGGTTCACACTGCAAACACCTTGCAGAGAAATGTGTCAGGGTGACTGGTTTCTAGGTGCAGTAGATGATATTTTCTTGCATGCTTAAGTACATTAACATACCAGTTCATCTTCCTATTTTGTCTTTGATGAGTAGATAATGCTTATGCAGTAGCGGGGTATGGGGTTGCTGACTTAATTCCCTTTAGAGGCAAGGTACAAATGTCTCTTTAGCATTTTGAAGCCTACATTTAGAAATATGAAGTAATTACCCAACTACTGGAAGGCTAAATGCCTAATTCTAGGAGTCTTTCTATTACTCTAATACTTTATATTATTTTGAGGCTTTGTAATTGTACCATAAAATATAGAAATTTATTTATACACCAAGAGACTGTGCAAAATGCAGGTTAAACATAACATTAAAAAGAACATATTTATGTGGTCAACAGCATGCAGAAATCCTATGGTTTGTGATTTGGTTTTGTGCATCATAGTGGGACTTCTGTTGGGAGCCTTTAACTCCTCATAATGCTAATGCCTTTGGGGACCACTTTTGGTATTTTGCAGGATCACAGAATGGTTTGGGTTGGAAAGGATCTTAAAACTCATCCAGTTCAACCCCCCTGCCATAGGTACGGACACCTTCTGCTAGACCAGATTGCTCAAAGCCCTGTCCACCCTGGCCTTGAACACTGCCTGGGATGGGCCAGACACATTACTATGTATTATTTATTATTATATTATTTTTATTATCATGTATTATTGGGAAATAAACCCTTTGTTACATTTCCAGTTTCATTTAATGAGCTTATTTGGCCATTGGACTCCTCCCTCCCTGCTCCACATTACAGAAAAGGCCTTCCTGGAAGAAAATTAAATGTTTAAATCCTAGCTCTGTGACTGATTTCATTGTTGCTTCCTCCCTCAGGTTCAGTAAAAGACCACCCGCAGCAGCAGCCTGGCATGCTTTCTCGTGTGACTGGTGGCCTCTTCAGCGTCACAAAGGGAGCTGTTGGTGCCACGATTGGGGGTGTTGCTTGGATTGGAGGGAAGAGCTTGGAAATTACCAAAACAGCAGTTACATCTGTGCCTTCAGTGGGAGTGGGGCTAGTCAAAGGAAGTGTTTCTGCTGTAGCTGGCGGTGTTACAGCTGTAGGATCTGCTGTTGCAAGTAAAGTGCCTTTAACAGGAAAGAAAAAGGATAAGTCTGACTAAACCCAAAACTGAGACATGTTTGATTCTCCAGAATATTACAGCAGTGGCATTAAAATCTGCTCAGATTTGGACCATGAGAAGCCATGTGTCTTAGACACTTTATCTTCTAAAGAGTTGTGCAAGTAACTCTATTTCATCTGAAAAGGACGGAAGAAGCTTGGCTAGCACAGCGTATGAAGATTCATTAGAGCCTAGATTGAAGCTTTGTATCTGGTGAAATGTTACACTTGATAACTATAGAAGTAAGTGTATCTGAAGGGATAATACATATTTGAATATTCATTTACTGTAAGTCTTTTGCGGTTTTGGACTAAAATGTGAACACAAACTTGGTAGTCTCTGCTGTACCATCAGTATGATGAGATATGATTTACTGTTCTCAGTGGTTTCCACATCCTCCTGCTAAGGATCCTTCAGCTGTGTAATGGCATTGTTGGATGTGCCTGAATAGTTTGGGTTATGAAACTGTATTTGCAGGCAGCCTGTAAACTCCCAGTGACTGTTCTGCCCATGCAAACTGGAGCAAATAGAACTGGTGTGGTGCAGAAACTGGAAGTCAGAGTGGAGACAGAAGTGAGAAGGTTTGACAGCGTGGTAGAAGGGATCATAAAGAGTAAACTAACAATGCCTTATTAGAGAAAAATATCTTTTTTACTAGGTGAAGCTGTCTAAAGAATTGTCCAGTAATTTCAGTGCAGTTCACAGAATGAGCTTTAGATTCTCTTTATGAATCCTGGTAACTGAAACCTTTTCCATTTTTACTGAAACAAGATTGCTCCATCTCAGGTGTATTTTCTGGCAAGTAAAAACTTGCTTCTAATAAACTTCTTCTAAACACTAGAAAAAACGATGGTTTAATGGAAACTGGGCTGATGTTTGTGGTCATCTGGCACAACTGTCTGACTTGAAATGCCTTTGTGTAGTTGGAAACCACTGAAGAACTGGCAAAGCTGTTGTCTCAACTCCATGATGCACCAGGTTAAGTTTCTTGCTCTGTTAAAGCAAATGCAAGGGTTTTTTTACTACATCTTTCTCTCATTTTTTTGCATTTTGATGTTTGAGTCAAATGCAATACTCTTATTTAAAATAAACCAAAAAAAGTAGATGGGGCCTTAAAAGAAAATAAAGAAACATCATCCAAGTAATTTGTATACTGACAGATTCCAAATACTGACACACCTCCAGTGGGAACATCTGTAGATCTCTGCAGTGTGAAGGGAAAATGCACTTGTAACAACACAGCTTGAGGTTGCCTTAAACAGAAGCTGTTGGTGATCTTTTTGTGTACTGACTTTGCAGATAAGTAATCTCTTCAGAAGCCCACAGAAGGTGGCTGTGAATGTTGTGTATGCAGTTTTTTCTACAGACTTGTGTTCCTGCACAGAACTTCTAAGCACATAAGCTTCCTTTTTTCAGTGGCTGTGGTTGTACAAGGCTATACAGGGAGACTTTTTAGATATTAAAGAACAATCAAAACGTATCACTTACCTAAAGCTTAGTCCTATTTTCACGGGTGTTGAAAGCGTACTGTGTGTAAGTTATGGTACAGTAGTCACCTAGCCTTTCTGAGCCATTGGTACTTCAACTACAGAGCAACTTTATCTGGTATCAGTAATTGTATGTTGGTAGTACAATATTTGTAAGCATGGGGTTTTGGGGTGGTGGGGAAACCAAAAGCCCAATAAATGGCTTTATCTACTCCTTTTGTCAGATGCACCAGCTGCTCAGCTCCAACCTGCTGCAAGGGTGTGGTAAGTTTATGCAAAAAATTGAAGACTGTTTTTAATAGTCAAAGCTATCACACAGAATACAGTGCAGTTCAAGGATGCCAGGCAGCTCTAGCAGTGAGCTAGCTTGGGTATCAGAGGCAATGTGGCTGCAGCAAATATGTGGTCTGCTGCTGTGCAGTTCTTAGTGTAGACACATCCCCAGAGTGCTACCGCTGAACCCTTGGAGTAACCTGGTTGGAGCACAGCTGTATTTGTGACACTCAACCAAACCCTTCCTAATCGTTGGCTGAAAACAAATGAACTGCTCATACCCCCTTTTTTAAGACATTCTCTAATTTTTATACTATGAAACTTCCTGCAAAACAAGTATGGTCTGAGATAAGCAACGTGGTATCTGTAACAAGCTGCCAACATACTTCATTATGTTTTGATGTATCCTGTAGTTATTACCTCTGAATCTTGTAACTGAAACACTTTAACACGGCATATGGTTTTAGTTTTCAGAAAAAGCTTTGTTCTATAATCCTGCGTATTTCCCATTCACTTCTGAAACTTTTGTCTTAAAAACTTGTTCTGATTCTTTCCTGACACTTGTGAAACATTAAATTGTTGCTGTTTCAGACACTTGCAAGCTTCCTTAGTTTATGTGTGGAGAAAGGCGTACTTAGGTATAAATCTTTCCACAGTATCATGGCCCGGTGTGTCTTTTAGCTGTATCTAAATAGTGCCAACCAGCTACTAACAAAACCTGTAACTTCACTGTGTAGGTAGTGCATAGACACAACACAGAATCCCTTTTCTTGCCTGGGAACTGAGGCTTGAGGATACCCATGTTTAAGACTAATGAGTTGAATGGAACGTGGAACTGATGTTTTCAGGGGAAGTGAGCTGGTTGTGTCTTGGGGTTGATTTTCTGGTGATTTAATTTTACCCTCATTTTCCCAGTCCCCATTTCAAAAGGGGAAATGTTCATGAAGACTTAACTTGTATGCCTGACTGCTCACCATGGAATGGAAGGTTAGGCTTTTTTAGGCCGGGCTTAAACAGTTCAGACTGTTTTACTTCACTGTGCGTAACAGCAAGAGATGAGGAAGCAGATTTCAGCAATACAGTGTTTTGGTAACTGGGAGCTTCCCTGAGTTTTTATTATAAATGAATCCTGGGAAGAAGACAGAAACAGGTGCCAGGCAAAGTGTTATGAAGGACTGAATGAATTTCAGTCTGTGGGTAGAGAGGAGTCTTTCTGCTTATGCTTTTGTTTTGAAAGGGGAGGAGGAGAAATTGAAACATTCAGAATGGAAGATGAGTTTGTGGTAACTCAGGCTATGATTTTATGATGGAAATATGTCCTTCCTATTTTATCTGTTGCCACTGGATATAAAATACTTTAAATGATGGGAATAAGCTGTTTCAGGAACTTTAGAAACAGATACCTGCAGAAATGCTGAAACTGAATTTTCAGGGAAAACACTCTTCTACATCTTGGTTTCCCTTTCATCCTAACCCACCTCACTTGGAGTATTGCGTGCAGTTCTGGTGTCCTCAACATAAAAAGGACATGGAAGTGTTAGAACAGGTGCAGAGGAGGGCCACGAGGATGATCAGGGTACTGGAGCACCTCTCGTATGAAGATAGGCTGAGAAAGTTGGGGCTGTTCAGCCTGGAGAAGAGAAGGCTGCATGGAGACCTCATAGCAGCCTTCCAATACCTGAAGGGGGCCTATAGGGATGCTGGGGAGGGACTCTTCATGAGGGACTGTGGTGAGAGGACAAGGGGTAATGGGTTTAAACTTAAACAGGGGAGGTTTAGATTGGATCTGAGGAAGAAATTCTTTACTGTGAGGGTGGTGGGGCCCTGGAATGGGTTGCCCAGGGAAGTTGTGAATGCTTCATCCCTGGCGGCGTTCAAGGTGGGGTTGGACATAGCCTTGGATGGCATGGTTTAGTGGGAGGTGTCCCTGCCCATGGCAGGGGGGTTGGAACTCGATGATCTTGAGGTCCTTTCCAGCCCTTACTATTCTGTGATTCTGTGATTCTGTGGCTCAGCATTAGATTGTGTTATGAGTAGCTTCAGAGAGCTGAAATGCCCCCTTGTGTTTGAGGGGAAGGATTTTTTTGAACTGAAGTAATACTGTGGTCTGCCTACCAGCTGAGCACTGAAGAGCAGAAAGGGCCAAAGGCAGGTTCCTGTGGATTTTTAATATGGTTATCTGCCTAGTTAACTCTTAAAACCCAATAATGTGGTTTGAAGAGTCAGCAAAGATGTAGCTTAGTAACACAGCTTGACTTTTATTGTGCTGGTGATACATGCCCCTTCTTGAACTCTTGCTGCTATCTCATGTGCTACAAGTGCAGTGTTTACCCCCACAAACTGCTGTCATGTCCACACTTGCCTGCATGGTGGTGAGTTTAAGACCTTCAGCTGTTGAGATCTTGGCAGTGCTCTATCCAGATGTTTCTAGCCCTTTCCAAGCTCCTGGCAGATAATATGGTAGGCTATATAAAATGGTCATCTTGCAGCCCACCCTCTAAACAAGTAATTTAATACCAGCTTTCCTCAGCAGTTTAAAACTTCTCTTTAAGAAATGGAACCCTGGCCGTATGAAGATAGGCTGAGAAAATTGGGGCTGTTCAGCCTGGAGAAGAGAAGGCTGCGTGGAGACCTCATAGCAGCCTTCCAATACCTGAAGGGGGCCTATAGGGATGCTGGGGAGGGACTCTTCATTAGGGACTGTAATGAGAGGACAAGGGGTAACGGGTTCAAACTTAAACAGGGGAAGTTTAGATTGGATATGAGGAAGAAATTCTTTACTGTGAGGGTGGTGGGGCCCTGGAATGGGTTGCCCAGGGAGGTTGTGGATGCTTCATCCCTGGCGGCGTTCAAGGTGGGGTTGGACATAGCCTTGGATGGCATGGTTTAGTGGGAGGTGTCCCTGCCCATGGCAGGGGGGTTGGAACTCAATGATCTTGAGGTCCTTTCCAACCCTAACTATTCTATGATTCTATGACTTGCTGCCAAAATGTCCTTGAAGAATGGCCTGGAGTGAGGGGGGATGTATAACTGTTTTTTCTCCTGCTGGCACAAGGGAATGGGTATGGCAGAGTCACTTAGGGAAGTCTTTCTGATAAATAAAATCACTGATGATCCGAATTCTATTGAGATGATCGTCACTGATGATACTATTTTATATTACCATCCACAGCCTGTAAATGAAAATAAACAGAATCTCTGGAGAACTTAAACTATGTCAGATAGTTACTATTTTGAAAGGCAGCAGTTGTCAACAATCACCCTGGGGTGTTATCTGAGAAGCAGTGCCACCCATATATTTAGAAACTGTGGCAGCTGTTTGCAAGTCCGGTAGTCATTTTTAATCACCAGTGGTTTACAGACTAGAGTTTTGTTACACCTGATGAAAAGCATGACTTCTTCCTTTCTGCAATCATCTCAGACTCACTTGGATCCCTCACTAACCTTTTCTCTCACAGAGCCTTGCTAGAAAAGGAGAAATTAAGAACTAGATAATAGCAATAAATGTATTTCCTCCTGCCCCAAACCTTTTGCAAAAGGAGTAAATTTTGAATTCTCAGAAATGTAAATGAGGTTGTTTTGTAGTTTCTTTACTACAGCAAGACACAATGGAACTCCGAGAGAGTCTCCAAGCATCAGTGAACCACTGGGTTGATGAACACTGCTGGAAAAATAATCCTCCATTTCTCTTTCTGAGATAAAGATTGTGCTAATCACTGCCACAGGCTGGACTGTGTAGTAACAGAGCTTAAATCCAAACCAGTTAATGCCCTGTTAGATAAGGAAATGTAACAGAACAAAAAAAAAACCAAACATGCGAGGTACTCCTTGTGGTAAAAAAAAAAAAAAGCAATCTTTATCATAACCAGGTTCTGTGCTATTATTTGAAAGCATTAGAAAGCTACAATTGTATAATGAAGTTGTACCTAAGACCTGCTCCAGGACAAAGTACAGTGTAGGACTACAGTCTGCTTAAGATTACTTTTGTTTCAGCTCTTCTCAAAGAGCTGCCATCTTTTTCTCTTTGACAATTTTCCTTTGCATAATTCAAAGTACAGTATTCAAATTAATCTTCAACGTGTATAGGAGCAACAGGATTAAAAATAGGTCTCTCTTTCTTTGATTGTATCTTACCATAACTGGCTTCAAAATCTTTCTTGGTACCATTCAAGCTTTCTAGAGTTCCACTCTTGATATCATATCCCAAAGCAGAGAGTTTTTTAATTCGGTACTGGACAATTTCTGTTGTCAACTCCAGCACCATTGGTGTCTCTTTAATCCGTGCTACAGAAATGCCTTCCTTCAGAAGTCCTTCAAGTCTTTCTTCCAAAATGGGAACAGAATAGTAGAGAAGGGCTGGGCACTTCAGCACGAGCTCTTTTAATTCTTGATTGCTGCACTTAAAGACTCTTTTGGAAAAAAGCATACTCTCCTGCATAGTAGCAGCAGTGAGTTGAAAAATGAAACCTTTAAGTTTGGAGAGCAGCTGTAGAACTTCATGGTCAGTGAAATCATTCTTCTGGAGAAATTCCAAATTCTCCCGGATTGCAGTGGAGGCATTTAATAAAATAAATGGATTCTGGCTCAATAGCTTCAGTATCCAGATCTTCATATTTGCATCAGATCCTCCTAAACTTAAATAATTTCTTTGTAATGTCTCTATAATGTCTTTGTTTTTCTCAACAGGATTATAGAAAATACTGGGTGCGCTTGTCAAGAACCTGGTGATTATGTTGTTCTTAAGTCCCAACTCTTGAAAAAACAGTATATTTGCCTTCTGGTTCTCATGATACTCAGTAGTAAAAAAAGACTCTGGAAACTGCTCTATTAATTTAATCAATTGTTTTTCATTCTGGCATACTAATTGCCACAGAGCTTTTTGAGAGTTTATCTCTGCAGGGGTATGGAGAACTGCCTCTGGGCAGCGTTCTAAAATGCTGGCTACAGCGGCCTCATCTGCTCCCATTTCCTGTAAAATACCAGCAATTTCTTGAACGTAGGCCACATCCTGGAGAAGGACCCATTCCTTCAGTCTGCGTATTTTCTTAATGTCAACGGACAATCTGTAGAGACTCTCGATGGTTTTTTTATTCTCCTCTCTGGATTTTGTGTCGGTTGTGTAAGTAGAGCGGATTAGGAAGCTTCTGTTGGCTGCTTCAGTCCGTACTGATGAAAAATTCAATCCTGGGTTACGGTGCCGAGGTCTTGCCAACAAAAATGTAAATATACCTTTTGCACTGTGAGTGACTCCCCTCAACATCATGGAGTTGAGCCTGATGGAGAGAGAATTGGAAGAAAACATGTTTAAGGCACAAGCTAACAGTCAGAGACGCTGACACTTAGACTGAGCTGGCATAAGAAATGACCCTCAACAGTGGGTTTTGCTATTAGCACAAAATTCAGCTTTCACGCAATAGCAGGGGGGTAAACTAATTTCTGAAAGCTTAATGTTCTCAGGGATGCCTCACTGGAACAGTAATGTGCGGATGTAACAGACCTCATGTGGGGGCAGCGCTCTGCCTGTATAAAATCCTGCAGTCATACGAGAACCGAACTGTCAGCTGCTTCCTACAGCTAATGTTGTTATTGCGTTACAGCTCGCTCACACTACGCTAGAAACATGTTTCATGCAATTTAATCTGACAGTAATTCTCCTAAACGAATTTAAAACAAGAAAAAAAGGTAGTTTAAATATCTTAGCCTTTCTGAATGTATTTGCTTAACTTCTCAGGAATTGTTCAGAGTGTGACTTCCTCCTTTGTGTGTCAGAGATCCCCCAGTGCTCCTTCAGCAGCAGTTCATAGCCTAACTGCATTTTGAAATCATTCTTGTTATAATTAAAGGAAAAAAGAAAATTACTGAAACCTTTATGGACGCGTTTTTCAGTTGCTAAGCCAGCACCAGAACTGGGTTCTGTAGAAGCACACTGGTATTCTGGGAGAGGAAGGAAGTATGCTGTGACATCTTCAGGCCTTCGCTTGTCTCTTCCAGTACCTACTTTGCTCCAGCTGTGCTTTGCACTGATGCCTTATTTCTGCCCCCAGGTCCTTCTGTCATTCCCAGCCAGCCCCAGCAGGCTGAGAGTGCTCACAAAATAGGTGCATGGCTGTGCTGGGGTCTGCACAGCAACCACAAGGTAGTTGTGGGTAACCCCGTATCCCACCTCCGCTCAAGCTGACTGACAGGTATCACCATCTGCTCTGCAGTGGCCAAAGGAGCCACAGCAGTCAAACAATGCTATCATCAACTGTATCTTTAACTTCCTACATGGTGTTTTCATAACCACCTTTTGGAAGCACAAAGTGTGAAAGACAGAACTGCGGTCTGTGAAATGTTTACACAAATTGCTGCTGCTGGTAACATGCTTAAGACTGCTGAAACTGAAAATGAGGGGGAAATTACAATTTGTGCATTTGACTGTTCTATTTATAGGGTTACCCTCACCTCTCCCGAAGTGTAGCATGCTTCAAGAAGTACCTATGTGACCATTAAGCTGGGGTTTTATTTTAGCAGACTGTTACGATCACGCAGTCAAATCTCCTACATAACAGACCAAGAAGCCTGTTGCAAAAACAGCTACATGAGACCCCTAGAATCTTCTTTATAGCCCATCTTTAAGAAAATACATAGCTCGTTTATAGGACTTAAGTGACAAAGCCTCTGTCTAGTTCACAGGTAAGGTTAAATATTTTCCAGGTGTAAAATATTTATCTATCTGGAGAGAGAACTTATCTTTGCTTTTAAGTTGATGTTTCTTGGCTTCTAAAAGCTGGGCTCTTGTTACATTATTACATCACAAACTAGGACAGAACAATAATTTCCTACACGCAAACTTATGTTATTAACAGAAATGGCTTATCTGTAACTTGGTTTTTAGTGTTACTTCAAACCTCTGAGGCAAAATCTGATTGCCTAATGCAACTGCTTGTGTCATGAGCCCAAGGCTAATGATTTTATCTTCATAAAATCTGTGAGGAGCGCTGCCCAGCAAAGCTCCACCACAGAACAGGCAGTTTTACACAATAATGCTGAGAGCATTCTAAGTGTGGGTAAATCACAGCCTTTTCGTGTGCTCACCTTTCCATGTCCTGAAAAAGTGATTGTTTTCATGGGGACTGCAAACTAAAGCCTCTCCTGCACCCGCAGTGACACAACTGCCTGTGTCCAAGTATTCTGAGGCATTCTATTGAATTTTGTGGCTCCAAGCAGAGTAACTAAATCTCTGGAGGATCAGGGCTTTCTTCACTAATGCTCCAGCTCAGCTCTAATAAAGTATTGTTAAAATGGTTTGGGATGTCAGATGGCACTTCCAAAGTACAAACCAGAAAAATAACTAACCATGACTTTTGCTTCAGTGTGTAACCCTGCTGTTACACAAAACTGTCTTGTGAGTAATGCAGTCACTTAAAATATAGTAATTTTGTCTATTATAGAACTTTTTAAAAAATCCTGATGTAGTAAATTGTGCTCTTCCAAGATCTTAAATGGAAACAATTGTTATGTTCAACTGACATCATAGTCAATTTTTAGTGCTGTTAGTGAGGATCACCCATGCCCATACACAAAATACTATGAAAGGAAAGGTATTTGCTAAGCTGCATTTGACTGGGGTACTCAGGAGCCCTTGTAAAGCACAGAGCAAAATATAACACACAAAATGAGATGAATGGATTTTAATGTCATATTGTTCAATAGAAACTGAGAAGATGATTAAGAGATGTGACGTGGTGTATTTCAGAGTGCACAGATGACATTTCCAGGGTATGCAACCTATTCCAGAAGTTGAGAGTTCTCTTAAAGCACAAGCTGAACTACTGCCCTAATATGCAGGACTCCACTGTAACTTTTTTACATACTTATATTGCTGTGGAGATTGTAAAACAATTGAGGGACTAAGGAAAAAAGACAGCATAGACAGCAGTTTGCTCTTGCTGCCAGCAGCACCCTCTTATCAGCATGTGTCCTATCAGCAGTAAGGAAGCGAAAAAATATCTACCTTCGCAGGAAGTTACCTGTGATCCCGCTTGCTAGCACACTTGCAGTGACCTGGATCTACAGAGCAATGGGGCATTGTTTCACTATTTACTGAGGCTTCTATGTGTATCTTCTGTAGGGAATGGGTACTAGGGTCAACTGGCTATCCATCCTTCATTTCATTCAGAGATTTCGAATTGAAGACTCAAATCTCACTTTCTGAAAATCAGCAAACCAACCTCTTGTGTTGTATTTTTCACACAATCTTTCACTAAAGGGAACACCAGTATGCCTACTACTGTATGCTGGTCACCACCATTCTCATTACAGCAGACTCTTGCTAAGTCTTGGTGGGCTGTAGAGAATTAAATGAAACTACTAAATGCCTAGACTGAACTTTGACTTAACCGGGAAAAATAGGCATCTACCTAGCAACATAGCTAGGATTTGAATAGCTTGTGAAGTGTAGAGCAGTAACAGGTAGCACTTTTGTAGATTAAAGCATAGCAGAGTAAGCATTTGCACTTCTGCACTTTAAGACAAAAAAAGGAACCTCTGCTTTGTATCAGTAGTGGAGATGAGATAAAGAAGGATTATGAAAGTATGCTAGACCAAAACAGCTTTCTAGAAAAAAAAAAAAGAGCAATCTTTGATAATCCAAACTGAAAGGGACCTCAAGACCTCACAGCAGGGTCTGCTATAAGGTAAGACCAGGCTACTTTGTTCAGTCAGGACTTGAAACCCTCCACGGGTTGCCTGTTCTACAGGGAAAATAACGGCCTGGTCGAGGCTGGGCCGATGTGGACGATCCCTGCCTGCACACCTCCTCTCCTCCCTCTGGATCCCGTTTCGGGGTGGAGGGGCAGGAGGCGGCTGTTGTCCTGCAGCAAGCCCTGGAGCGGAGGGCGGAAGGCCCCTTCCCACAGCGGCCTATCTCCTCGCTACCACAGCTTGTTTCTGCCATCACTGCCCGGCTCACCCGGCTGCAACGTTACCCGCGACCTACGACAACGACTGGCGCCCAAGGGCTCCCTTCCCAACCTCACACCGTTTAAATCACACGCAACCCCTCCTTCCGCATCTCGCACCGCTTATCTTCCGGCCGTCACTGCTGTGACACTGTCGTCAAAGCACAGGAGGCCGAACAGCACGTCACCTGCGGAGAGCCGCGCCAAGGCTCCCCTCACGGGCCACCGCTGCGGCAACCCCCACCCCGCGCCCCCGACCGGTGGGAACAAGTCAGAGCCGGCTGGGACCGGCCCCGCGCCCCCGCGCCGTGCCTGACCTGCCTCGCAGCGCTGCGCTGGGCCCTACCATCGGTGCCGCCCGGGCGGGGGGGTAGGAGAGAACACGACGGGGGGATGTACCATTTGGCGACGGGGAGGGGCGGGTGGCGGTGAAGTGCAGTTGTTAAGTCTGAGTTTGACGTAAACGGGGCGTTCGCTGTCCTGCGGGTGCGAGTCCAGTGTGCTGGAGGTCCTGCTTTGGTGCAGGACATTTAATAAAGTGCGGTGAACGGGCTTGCACGGTCTATCGTGATGCAAGTCACCTGAGGTTCTTCTGCTTGTTAAAACAGACTTTGTTAGAGTCATAGAATGGGTTGGGTTGGAAGGGACCTTAAAGCTCATCCAGTTCCAACCCCCTGCCACAGGCAGGGTACACCTTCCACTAGACCAGGTTGCTCCAAGCCCCGTCCAACCTGGCCTTGAACACTGCCAGGAATGGGGCAGCCACAGCTTCTGTGGGCAACCTGTGCCAGTGCCTCACCACCCTCACAGTGAAGGATTTCTTCGTAATGACTAATCTAAATCTACCCTCTTTCAGTTTAAAGCCATTCCACCTTGTCCTGTTATTATTTGCCCTTGTAAAAAGTCCCTCTCCAGATTTTTTGTAGGCCCATTTTAAGTACTGGAAGGTTAGGGTAAGAAATAGCTAAAGGTGGTTGGATTTAAACAGCTTTCAAGAGAGAATAAGTGCATTTAATTTAAAAAAGAATAAAAAAGCATCAAAATAATTTGCAAAGCAATAATTCTGAAGTATCATCATAGCACAGAAATTAGCTTTTTAAAATCAGGCAGCTTGAGTGCCTGTGATCTCTTGGGAAGCGAATGATCCTATTGGTTAGGTAGCAGAAACGGTCCATTTCTTGTCTTTGTCCAGAACTGCAGCTGAAATAGTGGTGCTGGTGAGGCCTTCTGCCCCATCCAGCACGACAGCTGCTGCACACACTACCCAGGAATCAAAACCCTGCTGCTCCTGATACCAAATGTGTCAACTTTTGCAAGATGGCTTCTACTCTTCTTGAAAGCAGTAGCCAGAAAAATCCTTTCAGGATCAAATTGGGATGAGAGACAACACCAGTGTGATGATGGGAGGCTTGTCTTACATCTTGTTTGATGTGGTCACTCCACTTAGTACAGAATAAAAGTAAAATTCACATATGTAGTCATTGAATTTATAGTGTTTTGCTGGAGGTGTTTCAGACGTTAAGTGTGATGGTGAGTCATCTTCCTCCACCTCATTTTCTCATTTTTTTCAGCTGTATCTACTTTATTTCTCTTCTAATCTCAGCATAACCAATCAGCAGAGACGTGTGAACAATTTCTAGCCTAGATTTTTCTAGCTGTATTATGACTTTTTAAACTAACTCTGGGTCTGCACAGTCACACCCTTCAGACTGTGAAAGTCAGTACTGTTATCTCTGGGAACACTTCTTTTGTCAGCTACATTTCCAATAGTCTCAGTTAGATCTATGAAAAAGATCTAATTAATAAGAGAACTGCTAGTGAAATAAACCGTGCCGTATGATCCTTCATCTCTGATGTAACTGTTGCTTCAAGAACAGTCAACAGTGTGTGTGAATATAAATTACATATATACATTGATGCTAAAAGCATGTATCTAAAAAGTAGCTCTGGTTTATAATACCCAGTGTATTGCATACATGCTTCTTTATGTTTTTGTCCTTTCATTGCCTTCATGTTAGCTTTTTTCCCTTCTAACTCTTTCCCACTCTTTTGATTTTTGCAATCATGGTGTGGGCTAAATTAGCTAAATTAGCAATGAAGTTGTTTTAAAAAGTGATCCACAAGGGGATACAGTGGTGAGGTTTGCTTGTAGGAGTTCCTTGATTAACTGTGATTCTATTTTTCTACTCACTTGGAGAGACTCTTCCCTTGAGATCTGACATTTTAATTAATATATTCTTCACTTTCCTTCCAGTTCTAAATCAAGAACCATCTAGCATGGAAGGTATGGCTAGAGCTGAAAAACGCTTTGGTATGATGACGAGCTAATGATAAACTGCACTTGTTATTTAGTCTGTAGCGACAAACGGCTTATAGACAGGTGGTTTTCCTGATTGCAATTTGATCATAGAACTGTCAGGTCTAGTGAGGGAGGGTTGCTTCCATCTCAGTATTCCCAAGAAGGCAGATCGGTTGATGCTGGACTTTATTCAGGGCCATCTTCAGTGTTGCAGCCTTATCAGGAGCTAGTAGAGAATATAAGGAGCACAAAAAAGCAGTTTTTAAGTTTGAAATAAAAACTGTATTGTGAGGTGACTTTCCTTGAAAATAAGGAATCAGTCTTCTTCAGTGTGCTGAGAAATTATAGAATTAATAGGAATTTGATGGAAAGTGGTAGCTAACTACCAAGATTTCATTTCTATTTTATTTCCTTGAAAATGATTCACCAAATATTCGGCATTTCTTAAGAGTATAACCAAAACAGGCAAGGAAGAATGTACTTTGTATTAATTGAGACTATTATGCTTAACTTCACAATGACCCAAATACTCCAGGTTACAGCAAGGGTATACGAAAGGATTCTGTATATTCTTCTTGGACCTGTGGAATATGATGTATCACGTATGACAAAGTAGTAACTGAAAAGCTCATAGTAATTTATGTTATTGTTAAAGTCAGGGCTTAAGAACAGTCTGGCTTTCACACTTTTTAGAAAGAAATTTTGTATGAAACCAAGTAGAAAGGGATTCTGACCATGGCTGGGCCCTTTGCTGCCTTGATCATGAATGACTTTTTGTAAGTCAGTCAAAGTGAGGAAAGAAAAGCATAAAGGGAAACACGATTTCTCTTTTTGTTCACTTCACTTTATGTGTATCCCAGGAGAAAAAACAAAATAATGCAGTAGAAAGAGTAACTACAATGCTTGAAGTACTGTCCTACTCTGGAATTCTGGAAGTCTACCAGACTTCCAGACAAGGCAAAGGTCAGTCCTACTGATTTGTCCTCTGCATTTTACTTGAGAGATGTTATTTCTAATGAGACCCCTCTCGCTGTTGTGCTACCCATCTGTCTGTGAACATTCTGGAGGTTGTAGATTTGCACCGTAACCCCCATGTAGAGGTTTACTTTCAGATCCGCATCTAGAGCTGCCCTGTTAGGACTCGAAATTGCTCTACTGAGTCCTGTCAGTGCGACACCTCCTTCAGTTGCCAGCCATGCTTAGTCGCTAACATGGGAGAGGGCATAGAGAAACCTGCTGTTTTGGGTTTGAGCTCTGCAATTAAGAGATGTTGAATGTACACCATTTACTAATAATGACTCTAGTAACAGTGCTAGAGGGACCGTTTTAATTCATTCTGCTGCTCACAACTCGCTTTAAAGCATCCTTGCCTCCCGCAGCACTGCAAGGCCGAGCTGCCCTCCCCTGCTTGGCAGCTCTGGCTCAGCTCTTTTGACGGCACCTCAGGACTACAGCGGCAAACCCACAGCCCGTTTCGTAACCACCAGCGCGCATCTTAAACTAACACTGGAAGGGCAGGAGCGGCGAGAGCAGAGGGAGACAGCCCCGCCTGACCCAGACGAGCCTCTAGGCTTACATAAGCGCCCAGAGGGCAGAGATGAGGAGCGACGCAATCAGCCAAGCCGCGGTTTCCCCACCCACCCGCTGGGCGCTGAGGGAAGCCGCGCCACCGCCGCCACCGCGCGTGCGCAGCCCCCACACACACCACGGGAGCGCGCAGGGCATTATACATAACAGGTCAGCGGCCGCGCGCCGGCGGGCTTTGCGCGTGCGCGCTCTGTCAGGACGCGGCGCCTCTGGGAGCCTCCTCGAAGCCCCGTGCTCATCCGGGTCCCTCCGACATGGGCCAGGGGAGGGGGCTAGGTCTCCGCCCCCACCGCCCCTCCTCGCCGCACACCCACCGCCTTGCACCGCCCCGCCGGGTGGGATTCTTGCCGACTTCGTGGTCTGCCCCAGCCGCCCTCAGCCCCGCCGCGGGAGCGGGTGTGGCCGAGCCCCTCGCCTCCCCGGTGCCCGTGTCCGTGCCCGCGCCCGCGCCTCCTGCCCCTTTCCTGCTCAAGGCCGGTAGTAAACACACTGCAGAAACGTGAGGGCCGGCCGTCACGTGGGAGCGAGCCTGGCCAATCGGCGGCGCGGGGCGGGGCGCGCGGCGGAGCTCCGGCCCCCGGCGCAGAGTCACAGGGCGAGCAGCGAGGCGGTGGCTGTCGGCTGGTACGGGCGCGCGCGGCCGCACTTACGGCGGCTTCCTGCGGGCAGGGGTGGAGGGGGGGATTCGGAGCCGCCGCCGGATCCCGCTCTCCGCCTCTGCTCTCCCCGGCCCGGGGGCTCCGCGGGGGTGATGCTTCCCCGCTGGGCGGCCGCCCCTGCTGTCTCCGCTGGGTCCTAGAGCCGCCTGAGGTGAGGGCCCGCGGACCACTCGCCGTTGCTCGTCCGGGCGCCGAGTGGCGGCGCCGCGCCATGAGCGGCCCCGCGGGCGGCGGTGGTGGTGGTTCCCGCTGAGTGCCCGCGGCCCCGGCCCTGGCCCCGGCCCGGTCCGGCGGCGGCATGGGGGTGAATGCCGTGCACTGGTTCCGCAAGGGGCTGCGGCTCCACGACAACCCGGCGCTACGGGAGTGCATCCAGGGCGCCGATACGGTCCGCTGTGTCTACATCCTGGACCCCTGGTTCGCCGGCTCCTCCAACGTGGGCATCAACAGGTGGCGGTGAGTGCGGGGCGCCGGGAACGGGGAGGTTCGATCCCCGCGTTACGTGTGCGGTCACGCCGCCTCCTCACCATCCCCCCCCGACGCCCGGCTGGGCCGCCGCCAGCGCCGGCTTCCCTCGCCCGCTTGCCAGCTCTCCCCGCCGCTCCGGGGCCGTGCTGCGCACCAGCCCCTGCCCCGGCCCGGGGGAGAAAGGGGAAGAAGCTGGGAAGCCGTGGTTTCCTGGGGAGGGGGAGATTGTTCCCGCTCCCCAGGGCGGCGAGTCGGTGCCCGGGCGCACCCGCGGAGCCCGCCCGCGCTGGAGCTGAGAGCGGGGCTGCTGCGGGGTGCGAGCTCAGAGGGAGCAGCCCGAGGGGGATGGCTTCCTTCCTTCATCTCAGGACCTCTAGGCAGGCAGAACCCCCCTGCTATTCCCGGGTGATTCCATTTCTGGAAAAACCAGGAAGCTGCTAGGTTAGTTGGACAGGAATTTCTCAGCGTAGATGTCCTACAGGGAAGGGTATGTAGTGTCCCTTTCTGAAGCATGCACATCTGTTCCTTACACCTTTAAGCCCGGCGTGGTCTAGTACAAGAATGAACTTTACTGTGGAGTTGTGACTTGACACTTCCATAATGAATGTGTGCTACAGGTTAATGGGACTTATGTGTGTGCGTGTCTTGTGAGATAAGATATCATTAGGAATCTGAAAGTTCTACCCTTTTAAAAGGATAATCCAGTAGAGTTCTTGTATCATCTATCCATCCAGTGTCAGGAACTTGAAATGCTCATGGGCTTCGTCTGCCCAGACTTTGATGCTGTGAAGGGTTGCCTAATTATGCATCAAGCACAATGAAAGTTGGCTTAACAGCATGTCATAGCAGAATGACAAATTTGAGATACTTTGGGTTTCAGTTCAGTTTACTTCTTTTTAAGGATTGTTTCTTTTAGATTCAATAATTTCTATCCCAGCTCATTAAATACTTTACCAGCCAGGTAACTTACCTTTGGAGGTTAGTTAGTTTTCCTTATGCTTCAGTTTCTGTTTTTCGGAAGATAGAAGTCCTTAAAAATGCTTTCAGTGAACTTTAACTTCATGGCCATTCCGTTTTTCACTGACAAAAAATAATGTTCAAACCACTTAAAAATAATAACTGATAGACACCTTATTTGAGGTTTTTAATGGTGTGTTTATGGAACCTTTTAAAATTCTTTCATTTGTTTTGAAGGGGCATAAGTTTGTTTTTTTTTTAATAACAAATTATGATTTTATAAAGAAAGCTCAGAGATTTCAGTTTTATGGGTGAGGCATGAACAACTACTTAAGTTGTAAAAGAATGTGGGCAATTGGCACAAGTCTAAGTGTTAAAGAAATCACGTCTTAAGAATACTTCATAGGCTTCTGGTGTATTTTGCAATTGAAATGCTAAGCCATTTTTGGTTATATTCTCTGAGCTGGTGAATGATAGACAAATGTGAACTTTGATTCTAGAAAAGGGAGGTTCATGTCTTCAGTGCTACTGCTCTTGTTCTTCCATGGCTGTATAATAGGATCTTTAGCAAATACAGTCATTGAGTACTTTTGTGTGTGATATATAGAATCATAGAGTGGTTTGGGTTGGAAGGAACCTAAAAGACCATTTAGATCCTCCCCCCTGCCACGGGAAGGGACACCTTGCACAAAACCAGATTGCTCAAACCCCCATCCAACCTGGCCTTGAACCACTGCCAGGAATGGGGCAGCCACAGCTTCTCTGGGCAACCTGTGCCAGTGTCTCACCACCCTCGCAGGGAAAAATTTCTTCATAAAATGTGTAAATCTCCTGTCTTTCAGTTTAAAGCCATTTCCCATTGTTGTATCACTATTTGCTCTTATAAGAAGTCCCCCTCCAGCTTTCTTGTAGGCCTGTTCCAAAGAGCTTCAATCTCCTGAGACTCAAACCTCAAGGTACATGCTGCCCATGGGTTTAAGTAGGAAATCCTTCTGCCTGCATAGCTTGGTTTTGTGATATCTTCAGTCTTTTTTCAAGTTTGAAAGTGTGACAACTTTATAGAATAACTGGCTGCTAAAGCTGTGTGTTTATTAGAGTGACCTCAATAAATTTTTATTTAAATGAACAGTTACTAGTTTGGAATGAGTCCATTTTAGGTTCCAGTGGTTTTAATGAGCTACTTCGAACCAGTGGGAACGTACATTCACTGTATGCATACACAAGACTTAGAGTGCAGTGTTTTGGTTTGCCAGTCTCAGTTGGCACTTGTAATTAATGATCAAGCATTTTGTCTCTTTGGTCACTTGATGACCATAAGCAAAATCCTTGCTTACATGCCTGTGGAGTGGGGTGTTGAATTAGTCAGAAACATTTTATTGGAGATTAGGAGCAGAAGCCTTTCAGCATTTGGAACATGAGTCAAATGCAATCTGATGTGAGTTTACAGTGGTCCTTTCTTAGTTTAAGTTGATTGACAGCAAGAGTTTATGTTCTGGTGAGTTTATAGTCCCAGTGCCCTGGGCAAAACTCTTGTCTGTCAGAGTTCAAAGTATGACTAACACAATGGATATGAGGAAAAATGGTGCAAGGATACAAGAGATCAGGAGGTTTGCTTTCTTGTTAGAAGTAATACTGCCCGTCTGCAGAGTTGCCAGATAAAGTTCATTTTAAAAACTGTTTATTAAATCTGGCAGTAGCAGTCTTTAACACATAGGTGCTTTCCAATTAACTTTGCTCTTTAAGCAGTCATGTAACACTCATGAACTAAGATTTTTGTGTAATTGTGCTATTGAGCAAGTCTAATTACTAAGCAGTCACATGGTCTTACTGACCTCCTTTCTCCGGGCATTCAGCCTACCTGTTCTAAATTCATGAACGCTACATAACAAATGCCAGGGCCTTCCTCAGCATACTTCATCTTTTCTGGTTCTCTTTTTCTTCCTCTTGTTCCTTCTTTCAAGCTGTCAGATCAAGAAATGCTTCTATTGAGACATGCTTTTTTTATATAATGAGTTTTCCAGGGTCATTGACAGATCAAGGCTTGTGAGAGGGGGGTTATTCAGTGCAGTAAAAGGTGATGAAGAAATGGTGGAGGGAGATGCTAAATGGAAAACTTCTTTAATGCATCTCTTGTCAATTGCCCTCAAACTTTTGGCACCAGAACTAGCATGCATCTAATTATGTCAACAGAGTAGACAAAGAATGTAACTTACATACTCCAGCAAGTAACCATTACCTACTTGTGAAAAAATGTGTTTGTATGTGCTCGTAGACTTTTCCATATTAAGGAGAATGTGATCTCATGTTTAGCAATATCGCTTTGGGAAGGTTTCATTTAGCCCTGGCTTTAGTACAGAGTGGCAGTTGATTTCAATACCTAAAAAGAGAAATACAAACGTTGTTAGCTGCTGCATAAGAATTTACTTTAGGTAATAATTTACTTCTTTATTTTGTTTTTTTGCTTGTGCATGTGTGTGTTTGATATGCTAGTTAAGACTGTCATGCAGCAATTGGTTTTAAAAGGATGGATAGTCTAATCTTGACAATCCTTTTATTACTTTTTTAATCATTCCTGAAGAGAATGACTTTCACTTTTAAAATAATAATAAAATTTGTGTACCTGTTAGACTTTATGAGAATATTGATGTGTTCAGCTTCCTGCAAAGTGAGCTGCTGTTATGGCAAATAGATGTATTAATAGTTGTATTGATTTAGGAGAAAGAAAAGATGGGTTGTTTTCCTTTTTATTTTATTATTTTTTAACATACACCTCAAGGTATAATGAAAATTAATAACCTGAGGAGGAAAAAAAGTTTCATTTCTGGGACAGTTGGTGTAATTCATGGAAATGGGAATTTGTTTAAAAAAATTAATATTTAAGCATCTTTCTGTAGCTTCTGTAGCATCTGTAAAATCTTGCTATGCTGTACATCAGGTTTTGAAAATAACAGCTGCAGGATGTGTAAGTAATGATTTGTCCTATAAGGAGCTGTTTGTTGGGTGTGGGATTGGTGAAGAAAGGTTGTCAATAGAATTATGTTATGAGTGGTTGCAGTTTTAAATGATATTGTATTTGTAGTTCAGGCAGGCAAAATTTGTGTTATACTTTGTGTCATTCTTCTATGTAATTATTCTTCTATGTAAAGAGGAATGTACAAAAATAGACTTCCCAGCTAAAAACATCCCTTTAAGTTTGTTTTCATGGTGTAGCACGTAAGATGAAAATCTGTTTGATTTATGAAGTATTTAACATCAAGCCAATTATCTAAAATATAAATAAGAGGTAATACTCTTGGCCTTTCGTATACAAAGACGATACATCAGGTTTGGGAGGAGCATTAGTTTTATAGGTATTCTGTAGATTCTTTGAGTTTTCTTTTACAGGGTGGGTGGCCTGTGCTGAGCTCTGCTGCTATAGCCAGGGTGTAGCAGGTCCACAAGGGAACTTTAGTATTCCTATGCTGTGTCCTAGGCACATCTGTGTGGTGTGTTGACCCTTGCTGGATGCCAGGTGCCAACCAAGGCCACTCTAACACTCCCTCATCTGAATGGGGAGAGAAAATAGAAGGAAAGCCTTGTGGGTTGAGGTAAGGACAGGGAGAACAGAGATCACTCAGCCAGCACAGGCAAAACAGACATGACTTGAGAAAAAATAAATGAATTTATTACCAATTGAATCAGAGTGGGATAATGAGAAATAAAATTAATCTTAAAACACCTTCACCCTACCCCTCCCTTCTTCTCAGCCTCAGCTTCACTCCTCATTTTCTCTGCATCCTTCCCCTGGTCAGCTCAGGGGAATGGGGATTGCAGTCAGTTCATACATATTGTCTCTGCTGTTCCTTCCTCCTCATCAGGAGGACTCCTCACACTCTTCCTCTGCTCTGGCATGAGGTCCTTCCCATCTAGAGTCCTCCATGAACTTCTTCAACGTGAGTCCTTGCCATGGGCTGCAGTTCTTCATGAACTCTTCCAGTGTGGGTCCCTTCCATGGGGTACATCCTTCAGGAACAGACTGCTCCAGTGTGGTTCTCCCATGGGGTCACAAGTCCTGCAGCAAATCTGCTCAGACATGGGCTCCTCTCTCCACAGAGCTACCTTGATGTCAAACAATTACCACACAAATCCAATACAACTCCATCATAACTTCTAATGAGTGGCTTCAACTCTAGTGAAGTGTGCAACCTGGAGCACTTTTGTCCAACCAGCCCAGTCAATTGAGGGTGATTAATCTGTAAATTTTCAAATCTGTTATTGAAGAGCGAGAACTTGTTTTCAAAAGCCATGTGTTGAGATGGGAGTTCTGTGGTACCAGTGGTTGGATTGCAGAAACCCTCCAGTGCCACATACCTGGGCTGCCCACCTCTCCTCTTGCACAGAAAGACCTGTTTACACCAAAAGTGCCCACACAGATTAGCAATTCTTTCTCTAATTCAGCATAGTACATGATGTAGTCCTATGATTTACAAAGTACGTCACTGAACCACGCTGACGTATGTCTTCATGGTTTTAATCCTGCGGTGTTGATGACAGGGCTGGTTCCACCCTTCTGTGATAACACACAGCTCTGTGGTAAACCAAGTGAGCTCATCAACCTGTCCAAAAGAGATTAGTTCCCATTGTGTTGGGATCAGCTGTGTGGTAGATTGTGCCAGCAAAAAGGTCGCAGTAGTAATAGCAAAGATATGAGAGTGGGGAAGGCAGGTACTATTTCTTTCTGTAGCCATATAAAGTTGAGTCAAATTAAAATGCCCATAACTGTGGCCTGTGTTGCTTTTGTGTGTGATAACTACTGGGTGTTTTTTGGAAGGTGATTATTGGTTTATTCTATGGTTTGCATTTATTGACACCTTTTGAAGTTATATTGCTGAAAGTAAGTATCAGCCTTTTTACTATGTTAGCAGGAAGGCCTGATTTATTTTTTGTCAGTCTCTCAGGATGTCAGAAATAACCCTGCCAGTTGAAAAATCATACTATGCTTGTTTGCTTATTTTGGTGAATGGTCTTGTATCACCAGATTCTGTAATGTGGATATTATGAAACTGGACAAGAAGTCTGCACTGGTTGATCTGGAGAGAGCAGGCAGTACTACAAATCCAGCTTTATGCAGTGTTCAGCATTTTTTTTTCCAAGTAGCAGTTGTTATAGGCCAGAAAAATTCCAGTGATCATTTATACAATTTGCTTTTTGACTGCAAGATTGATTTTGAAGGAATCTTCATTCCTCAGAATAAGATTGATTTATTTTTTTTAGGTTTCTGGAGACCTGTTTTTACATCACTGGCCTCCAGGTTTGAGGATATCAAGAGAAGAGCTGGGTACAGTGTTCTTGATATGCAAGTGTAGTGTGTGTACTTCGAGTATCAAAGGACAAATGCAGTCTTGAAACAACTGTGCAGGATTATTTCAGTCTTCCTTCTCTTGGGCCCAGAAATCTGATTTTTTTATTTTACCTAAGCATCAATAAATCCATGCTGTATTTGAGCTGGGGAAGGTAATCTGTCTGCAACTTGTTGTGTTACCTCCTCTGGTCATAAAAAGAGAGGGTGATAACTCCCAAGAAACACCATCTGTGGTGAACATTAAAGCAACTTTTTCTTTAGGCAGTCAAGAATACAGGTTTTTCCCCAACGATCAGTATGTGGCGGTGTCAATCAATTCTGCATCGTTCTTCAAAGCAAATTATTTTATGTTATCATAGAATGGTTAGGGTTGGAAGGGACCTTAAAGATCATCTAGTTCCAACCCCTTCCACTAGACCAGGTTGCTCACAGCCCTGTCCAACCTGGCTTTGAACACTGCCAGGGATGGGGCAGCCACAGCTTCTCTGGGCAACCTGTGCCAGTGTCTCGCCACCCTCACAGGGAAGGACTTCTTCCTAAGATCTAAGCTAAGTCTCCCTGTTCCCCCTTGTCCTGTCACTACATGCCCATATAAAAAGAACCTCTGCAGATATCTTGTAGGCCCCCTTTAGGTACTGGAGGGCTGCTCTAATGTCTTCCCTGAGCCTTCTCTTCTCCAGGCTGAACAAGATGAACTCTCTCATCCCATCTTCATAGAAGAGGTGCTCTGGTGGTCCAGCCCTCTGATCATCATCTTTTGTCCATTTTCATACAATAAGGTATTTTATGAAAATATCTTCATTCCTACCAATGGGAGCTAATTTAAAACCAAATTTCATTATGCAAATATTGCAGAAAAGTCTGCTCATCACTGTGCCACCTGAACTTTATGGTTTCTGGCAATTTATCTAGGTCATGGAAGCCTTTCTTTTCAAGGAAGGTGATTCTTTTCCATAGTCACTCAAAGCCTGGCAGGTTTTCAGGTTAATTGTGTAACCTGTGGTAGGAGAAAGGTCAAGGCTGCCAGCAGAGTCAGCCATTTTTTCAGTGTGGAAGTTACACTGAAGTCTGTGATGTATTAATAGGTATATTGCAAGAAACTCTTTGCTATAGGGAATTCTGTGACCTTTCCTTAGTGACCTAAAAAGGCAAAAGTCAGCTTGAGCATGAACTGGTTGTGTAAGTAGTGTTGGGAGTTCACAGCTTTCTGTTTTATAGGATTAGCAGTTTGCATATCACATTTTAACAGGTTTAATAACTGTGTCTTGAGTAACCTCTAGGAAAGGGCTGGATTTCATTACTGGGGCAGGAACTTCATGGTATTTTTGTGCAATATATTTTCCTTCAATCTTTCAGAACCATGAATGTGGAGCACGGTTAGCTTGTATGCTGCTGTATACTTCTGGCTTTCAAGTTCTTTGCAATCTGGGTCAACAGGTGAACTATAATTGCAATGTTCTGCTAACCCCAAAACCTCCATACATTTTTTCAGGTCACCATTAAGCATTTGCTTTCACTGCTTTTGGAGTTCTGTGTGCATAAATGTTTCTTTATGCAGGAATAATGCTTTGGTGGTGGTGAAGGGTAGATTGGAAGGAACTGGGGAAAACAGGTCAATATTGTAATGTTCTGTTTCAGGTGTGTAGATGGAGGCGGCTGTGTCAAAAGTCTACATGTATATCTATACTTTTGGACCAGTTACAAATCTGAGAGCATACCAATTACCAATGGGGAGAGAGTAAAAAAATAACACATGAGCTTTGTTGACGTCAGTACCTGAGCTGCAGTGAATAGAGCTTCCTAAAATACACATTTCTTTTCTTGAGTTCTGTACTTCGTGATTTTTTTTTTTGCTTGTTTTTGTTTTGTTTTGAGTTTTTTTGTATTTTTGTTTTTCAGTTGTAGTACTTTTTGAAAGGTCTGAAAGTCTCTATTGGTAAACTTGGGTAAGAAATAAGAATGTGATAATTCTTGCTCATAATCTCTTTGAGAAGTTGTAACACAAGAAGCTTCTTGAAATATGATGGAATCTTTTCTGGTTATCAGAGATAGAAGGAATTTCTTGCAGCTGAATGTTGGTCAAGATGTGTCCTGCAAGTCTGATATCTGGGTTAACAGGCATGTGATGACATATGCACCTGAGCTTTTGTGTAATTCATTACTTCCTCCTGCAACTAAACTAGATAATCTTTCTGGGCCTGATTTTGAAACTTACTTTATCTCGGTGCTTCTTCATTTGTAAGGAAACATTTCCTTTCCTGTTTAGTCATATGTGTTCCTTTTTTAACATCTGTTAGTATGTCTGTGACTCTTGCACTGCCGTGGAAAGGAAGGGGTGCAAATTTCTTGCACAATAAGTTTAATCCCTTTCAGAACACAAACTCCGATCTTTTCAAAATGAAAACTAGAAACACTGGAAAAAATCTGTTTGAGCTCGAATTGGATAAGTTGTGAAGTATGGATGTATGTTGTTACTCATTCTTCAGTGAGAGATGAAATATCTACAGTATAAGTTACTTAGGAACAATTCCTATAAGGAAAACTTGGATTTTTCTATCTGTTACCTGTCCAAAGCATGGAATCCATGACCTAGGAAACGCTTTACTTTTTATAGTAAGGAACCCGTGTAGTTCACTGCTTGCAGATTTTCCTTTTTTCCCTTTTTGTAATGCCAATTTCAATTCTACCTGTCTCATAGGTGAAGGGCAAACTGTGCTGCAGTTGAGAGAGGGGTGAAATAATGCTCAAAAGAACAGAAATAGGATGGCAGCTTTCATCAGAAACATGACTAAATAGGTAACTTCTTCATACAGGTTGCTTGTTACTTGATGCCTTGTGCCTAAGTCATAAAGCATGATCACAATCTGCATGGTTGCAATTTTGCTATGCACTAAATGTACAGAACACCATGGCAAGCTTGATCTCAGTTTTGCAATCTGTTCAGGTCTGAAGTACTGGAGAAGCATACAGAGAATTATGAGACTCCATTTTACAGAGCAGCAGGTATTAAAAGTAGTTTATTATTTGATTCCCAATACATGGAATTAATTGAAGAATGGAGTGAAATTTTACTTTCCTATGTTCTCTTGTGAGCTTCCTCAGAATTGAAAATTTTCTATCTAAATACTGCGGCATCAAGTGATTATGTTTTTCCTTAATTTTATTTTTCTTGTTCTTCGTATTTCGCATTCCTGAGAATAAGCAAACTCATTTTTTCTAGGGGCTTAAAGTAGAAAAAGAGGACAATACAGCTTTTAGAAGAGCTCGCTTACTGTTGTTTTCCTTATTCCCCTCTTATGGGAAGGGCATGACTCTATGTCTGTAAAACTGATATTTACATTTAAAATAAAATAGCCTACAGAACAGGTTTTGCCATCGAGGTTTCAGAAGGGTCTTTGTCTGGGGAGGAGGTTGCATTTTGGTTTTGTTCTTTGTTTTTGTAAGCCTTACTGTTACTGAACTCAAGAAGTTGAAACTATCCAAGTCTCAATGATGGTGAGCGAACAAAGGATGTAATTTGAATAGGTTTATTTGGATTGCTTAGGGATGATTGCTGTGACTTTGGTTATTTTTCACATGACAGACTTGGTAATACCAAATTTACTGTGCTTTATCTGTGTTTCTTTTTAGATAGCGTAGCTGCTGTTTACTACTATCATGCCAAATATCCCAAATCCAGTGAACGCTTCTTTAAATAGCTTGTTACGAGTGACTCTTTCACTTTTTCTCCAGCATGCTGTTTAACTGGTATGACCTGGAAATGTCTACTAATGTGTAGTTTTATAATTTTAGGCAAAGGATAATGTAAATTGCTGTGATATTGATTGTTCAGCTTCAGTTGAGGTGTATTTTCCCCTTTTATTACAAGGCTTTCATAATTTCAGAAGATACGTATAGAGATCCTATACAGATCATGCAGTGATGGTGGTTTTCATTGAGCAGGGTTTTTTCATTTTACTGTAATTTCCTTTCTGTAAGCTAGTTGCTGCTAAACTTATTGGTGAGAAGTACTTTGAGCGATAGCGTTTTTCTTCTAAACCATGAAGAATATCATGGGTTTGTGGGAGATAATGTGGATCTTCCTATTTTTACACTTTAGATTTTGGCTTTCTGCTTTCTTTCAAATACAGGTCCACCAACCTCTCTCTTTCAGTGC
Source organism: Amazona ochrocephala (assembly GCA_039720435.1). NCBI lineage: Eukaryota > Metazoa > Chordata > Aves > Psittaciformes > Psittacidae > Amazona > Amazona ochrocephala. Next base: position 77,340,410 of record CM077880.1, read on the forward strand.
CAACTCTGAAACGCTGTTTGCCAAAGAAAAGTTCTTCAATGCCGCCTTACTGAAAGTTTCACTCTAGTTCTTTGCTACTTCCTTATGACAGAGCACAATGTAACACGTTTCTGGCGCTGGAGGTCATGCTTTCAAACTGAAAAGTGTTACTTTGTGATCAGATGTTGCTTTTGCAGCAGCAGCCTTCTTGATATTTTTCACAGTTCTGATTTTTCTTCTAGTAGTCCATCTTTCTTCCGGAATCTGCCCTTTGCATTTGCTGCTCTGTGGCTTGTCAAGTGCAGTGGTAAAGTAAAAATAAATTTTAGTTTTGTTGGGGTTTTTTTATTATTTTTTTTTCCTGTTCAATTTGAAAAGTATGAGATTTGCAGGAGTAATTGTCTCATTCTGTATGATTTGTTCCCAAGTGAAAGCATGAGGGAAACTTCAGGACCTTTTTTAGTTGCAGTATCATATTGTCATCAATTCCAGTAATTTTCCTGCTGAACTTAGAAGTTTTAGGTAAACTAAGCTTTGGAGACCTTTGCTGTTTGTGTTTTGTTTTTCTGCTTTCATAGTATGACTTATATATGTGAGAATCTTTCTGTTAACTGAAGTTTTAAGACATACTATACAGTAATGCGTAGCTTCCCTTTTGTTGGAATGAGAGTTGTCTTCTGCTTGGAAGTGTTAGTCTCTTGTGCTTGCCTCTCAAATTTTACCTTGAATGCAAGCTTTTGAACTTGGGGTTTGAATAAATGGATCAAAAAATACTTTGCACAAGTAAGCGTGATTGGTGTTTGAAGCCTTGTAGGATTATTTCTACAGAGATAATCTTTTTCTTCATGAAGCTAAGGTATAGTTCAATGAAAAGTCACACTAGTGATTTTTTTTCCCTTTGTTATATTATACCATTAATGGTCATTAACAGCAGCAGTAAACAGGAAACTAAGTAATTGTCAGTGTTACTTCTTGGGTTAGTGCAGTACCTTTGTATGTCCCCGCTCCGCAGTTCATGCAGTGTTAAACAGGGTTTAGAAACATGCTAATTTTACCTGTCATTCAAGAGGGTTTTGTGCAGATGTAACATTTATTTTATATCTGTAGTAAAGGATTATGTCCATTAGCTTGTGCTTGGACGGTAGTACTGGAGCCTGCTTGTGCTGACACTGCTGACTCTGGCAAGGAGCACATTGTTTGTGAGCTGCTGTTCATTTTGACACCTTCCACTTCTATTTTTATTTTTTTATTTTTTTTTTTTTTTTTACCAGCTCCTTTAGGTTTGAACATTGCCGTGGTACTTTTTGAACTCTGAGCACATATTGGGTTTCACTTAACCTTTAGCAGCCAGTGCTTCTAAATAAGACACAGAGGAGCAGAACTGACCATGCTGCTTGTTCTTGCTTGAAGCCTGGCTGTCCCGGTTAGGAATAAAGTTTGTCTGCGGTACGGGAATCCTCTTGGAGCAGCTCTGAAGGGAAGGAGAAATTCGGCTGCTACCACAGCAGTTACATATAACTGGAAAAGTAGGTCATTGTGGCAGGGAGTAGTCCAAACAGCCGCCTGGTTGCTGCAGCAACGACCTACTTTAGGAAACTATTCTTGTTGATTCATATTGAAATGTTCTTCTTACAAATGGTGTAAGGAAATGATCAGGTTATGAGACATCTAGCAATGCAAGCTTCAGAATTTTTGTAGACATTCTTCTCCCCTTTCTTCCTCCCCACTTGGTCTTTGCCCCTTGATGTTGGACATGTAGGGATTAAAGCAAATGAGGTTTGTTTTTCTTCAGTTTTGACCTTTAGTGGGGAACATACCTTCTTGAAGGCTCTGCATAGCAATAATACTTACCAATGGTGATTAAGTTTCCAGAGTTCAGAGCCTGCAGATGTCCCCCTATCATTTTTATCTATAGGTATAGCTTTGGAGGGCTGTTACTTGTTTGTGGTTTTTTTTTTTTTTTTTTTTTTTTTAATTTTTTTATTTTTTTAGGAGCATTTCTCTTCTGAAATGCTAATAGTTTATCTTGATATTCAGCTGGTCTTACTTTAACTGCCTTCTCTCCAGCAAAGTTCATCCACCTTCGGGAAGGTGGACTTGGTGCCTCTCTCCCTTTTTTCATTAAATTGGAAGTGTTCCTGTCTGCATCTTCTGTGTTGCTATTTATTAATTCTGATCCTGGCACAAGCAAACTGGAGAAAAATAAAGTGACTGTGCACACCAGGAACCCAGGACAATAATGATGCTTTCCAGTTGTCTATCTTTATGCTTTCAACAGTCCTACTAATAAAAACATCTGTGACTGGTGTTCAGGAAGTCAGTTTTGGTAGTTCAGTCCCATCATCTGCAAGGAATGGGTAGACAGGGAAAATGAGGAAAATATGAAAAGTACGGTTATTCTAACTAATTATTTTATGATTAATTAAAGCTTTTTTATCTAAACCGCTATTACTTCTGTGGAAGGAGATGGAATATCACTTTTTAGTTATCAGTGTTCCACTGAGCTGTAGTGCATAAATTTTCAAGACTAATTTAGTTACCTAACTTCAAGTGAGGTGCTTTCTATTGGCCCTGACCTTCAGTATTGCAGTAAACTGCTGCTGTTGAGGCAGAAGAAGATAACATGCTTATCTAGAGGTTATCTGTATTTTTTTCATTTATTACGCCTTGAGCTATATTTCAGTTCTGTTTACCAGGTCTTAACATTTCTGAGCCCTGTGTACCTTTCTCGTCAGCTCTAGACTTTGAGATGGAAGGCCTCTGTACCATTACTTCTGTTAGTCTACTCATGCTGAGAAAGTCTGGCAAAGTGGAGTTTCCTTTGGATTTATGCAGTTAATAAATCTGTGTTTCAGTTTTTGGTTTGGTTTGTTGTTTTGTTTGGGTTTTTTTTTTAAAATGTTGTATCTTTCTGTATTATTCTAATAATAGAATTATTTGAATTGGTTATTACTCAAAAATCTGAACACATTTTGTCCATGTTTACTTTGTATTCAGATGTAAATGACTAATCTCAGTTTTATAAGACCAGTTCAGAAAATTTTGGCTGCCTTGAACTGTAAGAGTAGCAATGGCAAGTTAGGATAGTACTGACTGTCTGACCGCCATAAGGTGAGCACCACAGAGATGAAATCCAACCAGTCCTAAGATTTTCAGGAATGGCTTCAGTTAGCTTTTTCTGTTTTCCAAACTTTCTACAAATTTCTGTAGAAAATTTAGTATAGTAGATTTCTAGTTAGCTAGTGGATTTCAGGCCTAACCTTAATTCTCCTCAATTAGTTTAACAGATTTTTCAGGTATGGAAAGCCAGAGATGATGGAATTATATCTTTAGACTTGCAGTTTCTTAGCAGCGTAGTTCAAAAAGATACTCGTTTTACACAGTGTTTCATTTCTGGGAGACTAGGAACTGTGCAAAATCCCATTAGCAGTAATTGTAACCTCAAAAAGGTCACTTGGATGTAAGGAAAATAAAAGGGTTTTATTAAAATAAATGAGGGGCAGTATAAAATTTGTCCTTCAGAATCAGGTTGCAAGGTTATAGTGCTGTTATCAAGCTTGCTCTTTTGAAACGAGCCATAGCTGTTAACTTTCTCATGGACAGTTTAGATTACTGAAAATAACATGGCTGAACTATTTTATAAAGCAGGCCAGCTCTGGTTTGATTACAACAAGCTTTATGGGCTGCTTGTTTAAATAAGAGAACTTGGAACATGAGAATAAGGAGTTTTAAATTTATTTAAATATGAGCATGTCTGTACTTCAGCTTAGTTTTGTAACTTGCTTCTAGGTCTTGTATCCCCAGCTGTCCCCACTGCAAATAAATTTGTTTGCTCTTGGGTTTTCCTTTATGCATCCAGCTAGATTCTACCTGGAAAGCGTCGGCATAAGGAATTAAAGTCAAATAGGTAAGGACTTCAATATATCAGATTGGAATTAGAGTATTAGGGAAAAATAAACCCAGAGTGTACACATTGAAGAATGGCATACCCTGGGATAGAGATTTAGGAAGTTGTGAGCCTGTTAGTATCACCAGAAGGCTGACCTTTATAGCAATCAAGTAACTTGATATGTTTGTTGCTAGTTATGTGGGGAGAGTTTAGAGGAATAATAGGTGCCCTTTGAATGTGAAGTTAAGATCCAGATCTTTGCAGATGCTAAATACACTATTTGCTGTGACGTATGGCTCACAAAATAGGAACCCAATACAGATTGCTGGTTGGGAAGTTACGACCATCTTTTGAATAGTGTTTGGGAGGTTATGAATGTTTTTTGAATAAGACAAAAATTTTGTGTGTTTCCTTCCTTTGGGGAATACTAACCTTGAAAAAGTAGTTCAGTTGGAAAGAAATGAATGAGGAATGATATGTAAGAAGATGCTAACTTTGTGTCCAACGTAAACTAGGTTAGATTAAAATGATTTTGTTGTTCTAATAGAGCAGTATTGCTTGCTGTAGTTGGTATTCTAGTCCCACTCCATATGTGAAATGGTCTTTACTACTTAGCTTCAAAGAAGACTCACCCAAAAGGGCTCGTCTTGAAGAGGTTAAATTTTAAACTCACTGTCTTTCAATTATTGTTTGAAGCCCCTTCTTTCATCCTTTCTCAAAGAGTTAAATTTGGTTTTAAGAAGCTTTTTTGCAGCAATTATGAATATTTCAGCTTTTCACAGTCTTGGATGTATCTTGCATTCTTCCTCTATCACCTTTGCCAAACTTTGGCTTGTAGATTTTAACAGTAGTAAGTATTAGGAGGGGAAAAAAGCCAAGTAATGCACTTCATAGTCTGTGTTCGGTTTTGTTTTTGCATGTGGATCAGCTATTACTGAGTTATGAAAGATGCTGGAGTCCTGAATTGCACTCTAAAGAAGCTGGTTTTTTTCCACTGACTAGAGCGGCCCTGCAGGAGATTAGTTAGCGCCCACAGCCACTTCAGTTAAGTATCTGGAGTTGAATAACATGGATTTTTTTTTTTTTCCTGCTCTTGTGTATAAGCTTAAAGGATATTACTTCTACGAAATATATTATTTTATACCTGTTTAGGATGTGGAAGTTGTATGTGCCATTTGCTGAAACAATGTAATATAGTAAGGCATGCTGCTGTGACCTTGATTTGGTAATAGGAAAATATTACTATGGCTTGCTGCCAAAGGATGCGGTGCAGTGTACATAACACTTAAATCCTGTCTGAGCTTAATCTTCTTAGAGTTTCATAAGCATATACTGCTCACAGTAAGACACGTTGGTTGGTGGGAATTGAACAGGAAAATATACTTGTGAAATATTCAATATTACGTCAAATATAATAATACATCAAACTTGAGATACTTCTTAGTGTCTCATACTCTGTTTTGGTATTAGGTGAGTTATACCTAATGATTCCTGTAGAAACTAGTATGAGGAATGTGTTTACCTAAATGGTGCTAGGCTTTCATAATGACCTAACGGAACATACAGCAAGATAGCTGATATGAAAGAGAGGAGCTCTCACCCCACTGCCCCCCCTTCCCATGAAGAGAAATAAATGTTGTATAATTTATTAACAGGATCAAAGTCTAATGCTGCAAACTATACTCAATGTGGTTGATGTTATACAATATTATTTGTTTTTATTGAATCCAGCTGTACTAAACTGTGGAAGATGGAGGACTATGCGATAGCAACATTGGAAAAAAAATTGAATGAAAAGATAAAACTAGCAGACGTTAGGCTGCTTAAGATAATTCTGATAGATAACGTCCAGGTGGCAGTCAGATATCCATAATGACACAAGTCTCTTGTTTGACAGTACTGTTCTTTCCCTGGAAAGATTGTAATCCATGGCTTGGCTTGAGGACTAGTGGGTAGATAGAAAGTATTTCAAAGGATTGGCTAAACAGAAGTTTTGTATGGATTGCTGGAAGTTGCCCAGTCATAGGTAAAAATATTAAACTTAGGAATGAAACAAGTTTTGGAGCTGTTCTTTTTCACTCAGCATTTTAAATGTGCTCCTCAGAATAAGGAAGCCTAGATTCTCTTCTGTTGTGTGGAACTGGCTATGCAGTCTAACGCTCCTACCTTGCCTAATGGTTAAGTTCAGAATCTGGATCGATTCAGGAAAAAACATGGAACTGAAGTTTCTTGATTCTTATTGTCTTAGCACCACCATTTTCAGATGTGAATGATGCCTGAAAGAGAAGGCCTTGCACTTTAAGTCCTCTCAATTCCCAGCAACTGTTCTCATTTCAGACTGGCAAGAAGGATGGTTTTGTGTGATTTCAGTTTCTGGGTGTTTATTACTTCTAAAAGTAACTCCAAACCAGACTTAATGGTACCCTTAAACAGTGTGTCTGTAAGTATCCTTTTAGCAAGTCTTCTCCTAAATAAAAGTGCTACATATTTCACAGACTGCTCCTGACTTACTCCCTGGAGAAAGTCTTTAATCACGTTAATAGTGCAAAGCCAGGGAGGCCGCATGTTGTAGTGCTTACTTTTGTTCACTTTGTTAATGGTTAACTGTGTTAACAATTAGTTATTTAACTTCTTGAATTTCTGCCTTGATGGTATCGGTTTACTTCAGATGCATGTTAGCTAAAATTGTTATCGGTATTATGCAAACCATTTTTTGGCAGTCACTTTTAAAGTGCAAGGGGGGCAGAACGTTTAGATTTTGGACCAAAGGGAGACTTCGCATGATTCGCAGCAGGGGGGATTGTGGGGTTTCTTGGAGTAAACAGACAAGATTTTATATTCATGTCTTTTAAAGGATGTGGACTTCAGAAGCTTTCAAGAAAATTCTTAATGTCATAATTGGATGATCCTGAGCATAATGTGTGCTATGCCTTCTAAGAATGCTGCTTAAGCACAGGTGTGCTTTGCATTGGCATCTTCAGTTAGACTTACAGTAAGTCAGTCTTTTCTGTCTCCTGCCATCATCTCAGTCAGGAGTGTACTTCAGGCAGTTTGCTACTGTGACATTAATGGTGAGCTTTTCCTTCCTTTGGTTTGTCCAAGGGAAGTTGAAGACCATATGCAGAAACCTGGGCTGATGCTCTAATCTAATAAAAGTATCTGCGCATCCTTTTTATGTCTTTTTTTAATGATATCATGTAGTTTTTAGTATTCATTTGAAGTGAAAAAGAAAGTGCTTTCCCATCGACACTTAGGTTGAGAAGAAAAAGTTGGTTTATATTTCAGACTTGGAAATATGATCTGTTACTCTGTGGAGAGATTTAAATAGATCCTAATTGCCACACTTTGGTGTAAAGTATAATAGAACTCAAGCCTAGTACCTCCTAATTTCATAGCTGCTATGAAGAAACTTTGCCTCAAGAGCTCGTATACTGAAAAAAAAATACTTTTTATGAGGTGGAGGTTTTGTATTTTGTTTCTGTTTACAGACAAATTTACCAATCACAGAATGGTTTGGGTTGGAAGGGACCTTAAAGATCATCCAGTTCCAGCCCTCTGCCATGGCAGGGACACCCTCCACTAGACCAGGTTGCTCTAGGCCGTGTCCAACCTGGTCTTGAACACTGCCAGGAATGGGGCAGCCACAGCTTCTTGGGGCAGCCTGTGTCAGTGTCTCATCACCTTCATAGTGAAGAATTTTTTCCTAATACCTTAGTCTAATTTTCCCCTCTTTCAGTTTAAAACCATTCTACCTTGTCCTATCACCACATGCCCCTGAAAAAGTCCCTCTTCAGATTTCTTGCAAGCCCCCATTTAGGTACTGGAAGGCTGCTCTGACTTGTTCCAACAGTTCCATGTCCTTTTTATGTTGAGGACACCAGAACTGCACACAATACTTCCAAGTGATGTCTCAGGAGAGCAGAGCAGAGGGGCAGGATCACCTTCCTCAATGTGCTGGTCATGCTCCTTTTGATGCAGCCCAGGATATGGTTGGTTTCTGGGCTTGAGCGCACACTGCCAGCTCATGTTCATTTGCTCATCAACCGATACCCCTAAGTCCTTCTCTGCAGGGCTGCTCTGAACCACTTCTCCACCCAACCTGTGCCTAGGATTGCCCTGACTCAGGTGACAAGGTGTAGGCCCTTGCACTTGGCTTTGTTGAACTCAATGAGGTTTGCATTGGGGCAACTCTCAGGGCTGTCAGGGTCCCTCTGGTTGGCATTCTTTCCCTCCAGCATGTCAACCACTACACACTTTATGTTAAAATACTGTGAAAAGAACATGTTTATGAGCATACTTGTGTGTCTCTTCAGGGAGAAAGCTCAAATAATTTTGGCTTGTCTATGCTAGAATACTGTTCTTATTATCCCTAAATGTTTGCACTGAGCAAAACACCTGTATATTTCTGTGCTGCAGCATGGCATGAGAGTAGTTGAGAACTATATTCACTTGCAAACAAGCGTTAGCAGTCAAAATGATACGTTGGAAAACTAAAAACTCTTTTCTTCCAGCTCCTGTAATAGTTCACTGTGAGAATGTGTTAAATGCTGAGAATTATTAAGTATGCTTCATAAGTGTGAGGTTTTGCATGTTGTGTGTATGTTATTACTCCGCCACAACATACCTGTGTCTGTTATAGAATCATAGAATCATAGAATAGTTAGGGTTGGAAAGGACCTCAAGATCATAGAGTTCCAACCCCCCTGCCATGGGCAGGGACACCTCCCACTAAACCATGCTATCCAAGGCTATGTCCAACCCCACCTTGAACGCCGCCAGGGATAAAGCATTCACAACTTCCCTGGGCAACCCATTCCAGGGCCTCACCACTCTTACAGTAAAGAATTTCTTCCTCATATCCAATCTAAACTTCCCCTGTTTAAGTTTGAACCCGTTACCCCTTGTCCTCTCACTACAGTCCTTAATGAAGAGTCCCTCCCCAGCATCCCTATAGGCCCCCTTCAGGTATTGGAAGGCTGCTATGAGGTCTCCACGCAGCCTTCTCTTCTCCAGGACTGAACAGCCCCAATTTTCTCAGCCTGTCTTCATACGGGAGATGAGACATGAATTTACTAGGACAGGAGATAAATGCAAAATGCCATACCCTGCCAAAATCGAAGAAAGTACAGGAATTAGAAGGTGTCCCAGGGAGCTGGAATAGTTAAAAATTTCCTTTTACATGGGCCTATTCACACAGGCATGTGATAACGTGTTGGATCAATGCAGAGTTCTGAAATGCAGAATTTTCCTTCCTTAAGTTCAGAGTAATTTGTATCTGTGGATATACCTAGCATGTTAGCTAGCAAGCACAGTAAAGATGTTGTGCAAGTTTTGAAGGTGCTCATGAGAAAAAGAGGAGGTGAAAACTTTGGTTATGACAAGTAGTTGATTCAACTGTTAAGGTTCTTGATAGGGGCTGTATCTAAAAACAATGATTTAAGAAGGTTAATTTTTAATTGAGCAAGGCTCATTGCAGGAGGGGTTGGACTAGATGGCCTTTAAAGGTCCCTTCCAACCCAAACTATTCTATGATTCTATAAATCTGTGTCAAGGTTTTTGTTAGACAACTTCTATTAGCATTTTAATGAGAAAATGCCTTTTGATGTGACATAGCATAAATAGAGTTGGCAAAAACAAAGTAGGTTATTAATTGTTGGAAGCACATTTTGTTAAAACACATTTGGTCCGACTGAAGGATTTCAGATATGCTTTTAATAAACTGCTCACATATTCAGTGTAACTACTTGTAAACTGAATCTGTGTTCTGAAAGTCAGAAGTGGTATTCTTTTTCATTGGTGTTACTATAGATGTCATAGGTTCACTAGGGTTTGATTAGGTTCATTATTTTATAACAATGTGCTTTCAGTGAGTCTTGCAACAGCATCTGTGGTTTGGCTGTTTTTCATTTGTTCTCTTTTTGTTCAGGTGTCCCCTTGTCACTCTTCTGCTCCATTCCTACATATATTTTATGAGTTTATACCATTATGTTTGTGAAGTACATGAAAGAGTTTTATGGAGATTGAAATGCTGGAGTGTGGTAAGCGCTAGTTAAGAGAGATAATAAAGGCGATTTGGAGACCCAATAAAATAGAGATTAAACAGTATTAAGGGCAAGTTTAGGGATCTTGGATGTGAATTGGAGACTGGGTCAGTGCATGTAATCTTCTTGAACAGGGTTTTGTGCCAAGTCTAGACTGGAAGTTGTCTGTTGTGGTCAGTCAGGTTAGAAAGAAAAGAAATTGAGAAAACAGAGGAAACTGAAATGCCAATAGGAACAAACCCTAAGTTTCCTGAAAGACAGACTGTTAGTTTGAATAGCTACAAGTGTTTTATGTCTCCAGTGTCTCTTCATGTTCTTCCTGAATATTCTGTTACACAAACTAAGGAAAAAACCTTCAAATCTCTCCTGGACTGTTCCAAAGGTATCCAGGACGCTATTGCAGTTTTCATCATAACAATTTGTGAAGTCCATGAATGCATATGCTCCTTGAAAAGTGAAAGATAAAATGAAACTGTACTTTTCAGAGTCCAACTGGAACTGACTTTCACTTGGGGACGTGGGGCCCGAGTTCTCTCCGATAGAAGTATATGCAGTTGTCATCTGATTCTTGAAATGTCTCCTGTGTGGCTTCTAACTGAGTATGCAGAATTTTCTTTTACTTTTCATGCTTCATGGTCTCACTGCCCCAGAGTTTTTTCAAAACAGAACTTAGCCAAGTGAGAGGATGAGGCATTTTTGGTTTGTTCTGGTTATAAAACATATGAGCACACTTGCCAACCAAGAAGCTGTTGTGTTCTTGTACTCTGGCTTCCTCTTGGACTTGCCTGCGGTTAGCCTCTCAGGTCAAGTGAGCCACACATCTGTTAATAGGTTTACAACAGTCATGTATGCTGTTATCCCTCTTAGAAGGTATAGCATTTTCATTGTAATTCGCTGGTTTTTGGGATTCACTCTTCAAAACCAAGGTGTTGCATGAACTGCTGTTATCGGGAAACCTGTTTGGTCAGTGCCTTTGTCTTTGCAATGCTGTGGGCACTGACAGTGGTGCAGCCTGCCCTTCACTGGTAGCTCCCTACTGTTCCACCCAGGCTGTAAGTGCAGGGTCTCCAGGGCCCTATGGCCCTGCTCTCCCAGCATTGTTCTTGAGGGATTGCTCCTGTGGTGTTATCCTTGTAACCTGGCACCTGCACACAGTGTTGTAATGGCAGGCGCTCTTGGGAATAATGGCCTGCAGTGTGGGAATCTCCTCTTTCTTTGCCCTCTCCCTTTGGGTGCAGCTTTTGGTTTATGGCAGAGGAATCCAATAATGTGCATGCACAGAGGTTAATGACTGGCAGGCTGTGACTCAGTGGTTGCCCTGATGAGCAGGATGAACTTTGGTGAGTGCCTGCAGCATTGTAAGTTAGAGTAGCTGACAGGGTTTGAGTAGCTCCTGGTGAAAAATATATTATTGCTATGAGGAAGAATATTGTGGAGGAGCCATTTGTTACACTGGAGAGGAGTCCAGGGCAAGGGCACTCATCTGGGGACCCTCAGCATCTCTCTGGCTGGCCTCAAGGTAAAGTTTTCATTTCTTCTCTGAACAACTTTTATCATTGTAATTATTTTTAGTTACTGTACCCACTGATAAATCTTTGCACATGTGAGCCTGCCTCAACATCCTTTGTGCAAATACCTGTTTCTCTTGAAGATTTGCAGATTTGCAGGACCCCATCTTCCTTCCTCCCCCTTTTTTTAACCCCCTTACTTGCTGCTTTGCTCATTAAATAATTCGGGTGAGGTTTCAGCTGAGGTGCATGTAACTGTTTGTTCTATAGAGGGCTATTTTTATAAACGAAGGCCAAAGTGATAGTTTATGTTACTAAAAACAGCATACCGAAAGACTACACAGTCATAAGTTTAGTAGCAGTATGCCAAGAGCTGATTGTTTGGTTTCTGTTTGTGTTTGATGGTGGTGGTGTGGTTTTTTTGTTTGTTTTTTTGGTTTTTTTTTTCCTGTGGTGTGCTTTAAAAAGATGAGATACTTCTAGTTTTAGTTAAGACTGGAGTATGCACTGTGGTTTAACCCCAGCCGGCAACTAAGCAGTACACAGCTGTTTGCTCGTTTCCCCAGTGGCAGGATGGGGAAAAGAATCAGAAGGTAAAAGTGAGAAAACTTGTGTATTGAGTTAAAGGCAGCTTAATGTGTGAAACAAAAGCCACATGCACTGAAGCAAAGCAAAACAAGGAATTCATTCACGACTTTCCATTGACAGGCAGGTGTTCAGCTATCTCCAGGAAAGCAGTGCTCTGTCACAGGGAACAGTTACTTGGGAAGACAAGTGCCATCACTCCGAACATTGCTTTCCTTATTCTTCTGCCAGCTTTATGCTGAGCACAGTGCCATATGGCATGGAATATCCCTTGGATCAGTTGGGTCAGCTGTTCCCAACTTCTTGTTGGGAAGGTTCCCAACTTCTTATCCATCCCCAGCCTGCTCACTGGTGGGGGGGGGGGGGTGGGGGGTGGGAGGGGGTGGTGAGGAGAAGAAAAAGCCTTGATCTGTGTAAGCATTGCTCAATGGTATCTGAAACACTTCTGTATTATCAACACTGTTTCCAGCACAAATCCAAACTATAGTCCCCTACCAGCTACTGTGAAGAAAATGAACTCTATCCCCGCCAGAACCAACACAGTATGTTTTAGTCCATTCCAGAGTTGAATAGTGTTAACCTGAAAACTTTAGTGACAGTTTGGTTTTCCAAATTGTGTTGTTGAATAATTGTATGGCATTGAACTACTGTCAGCAAAATGTGATTATGATGTGAACATGCATGCATCACCAAAATATGTACCAAATACTTATGGTTTCATACGCTTTGTTGAGTTGTTCCTCTTTGTTCCCTTTTTCTATTGTAAGATTGTCTGGTTTGTGTCAGAAAATAAATGCTTCTTTACTATTCCTTGCAGATTCCTACTTCAGTGTCTTGAGGATCTTGATGCCAATCTACGGAAACTGAACTCACGTTTGTTTGTTATTCGTGGACAGCCAGCAGATGTTTTCCCCAGGCTTTTCAAGGTAGATGCCACCTTGCAGTTGTTTCTAACCATAAATGTGACTAATTTAAACTAGGAATATTTCTTGTACTTTATTCTTCAGTGCAAGTTGTTATCCATGCAAATACTTAACTATCCTTGCAGTTTCCCTTTAAGGTTATTTTTGTTAGATTTGGGGTTTTCTCCTCTCATGTGCATATCACCAATTGAATGGAGTTGCTCTTTGACTTTACATTTTTTTTTGCTTTCTTATCTTCCAGTACTGGAACAGATTTCTAATGGTTTGCTAAGTGTAAGTGCTGTGTCCTTACTTCTGAGTGCCAAGCTCATACTGATGTGACCTGGCTGTATTCATATCACGTAACACTTGTCTCAGAATTCCTTTGCTCCCTTGGGGACATGGCTCTGGCTCTTGGACATGTTTTTTATGGTTTTACATTATGAAATGAAAAATAAATATTACGTGAGGGTGTGGGAGGTTGCTTGAGGACTCAAGGCCTGATGGAAGGAGCCAAACCTTCTTTCAAAGTGCAAGCACTTTTGGGAATTGCCTATCATCAGGATTGTACCTGGGCTTCGTCTAGGAGAGAGCTAGAGTTAGAACTGTAAGAGCATTCTGGGTGAAGAGCGTAGAGTGCCCCTTGTCTCACTGTTGTAAATCCAGGTCTCTGAAATAGTCTGTCTGGTATATTTAAATCAACTGATTAAGATTCTGAGGGATTAGAAGGGTATTTCTGAGTGTGCTTGGCAGGATGGCTTTCTAGGATCGTTCTGTGCATACCTCACCTTTCCATTTTCCTGCCTCTGCAGAAGCCTTAACCATTAGTTGATCTCTTTCTTGGCTTCTTTTTCCCCACCTGTTACTGTTGGCCTTGGTAACAGCAACTGTGACATAGAGGATATTAGGCTTCAAGGTGTCTTCTTTTTAGGAGACAGATTATTTTTTTTTTTTTTTTTATTTTTTATTTTTTTTTTTACCACAATTTATTTTAAATGGAGAATTTGAAGATTGCCCCTTCTGGTGGGTAAGGGGTAGGGGTTTGGAAAAGGGAACGAAATCTGTGTGATGTTTGGTTGGGGAGGGAGCAGCTGTTTTGCCTCACCACCCCCATCTTCAGTTCTGCTGTTAAAGTTGGCAGACATACATGAAAAACTTTTCTGCAGAGCAAAATACTGCTGCTGATCAATGTACAGGAAGCAGCCTCTGTCATCTTTCCCTTTTGTTGTGCTTCTTAAGGTACATAAATCCTAAAGTTAGAGCAGCTGGGTTTTCACAGTGTGCCCAGAGATTGTTTCATTTTGACGTGCACCCACAGTAATGAGACAGATAAAAGCTTTTCTTATGCGTGATTCCTACTTAGGTGCCAAAACGCTAGACTTTATTTTTGTGAGTCTGGGTGTCTAATGTATTTTGAGCCTTTGTGTATCTCTGACAACTATCCACAGGTACCAACTGCTGTTCCATCTTGTCCCTGTCCTTCTTGTTCTTGTTCATCTCACTTTCCATCAAGCAGCTGAGTTGCTGGAGGACCAGATTTTTGTTTTGTGTTGCAGGAATGGAATATTGCGAAACTTTCTATTGAATATGATTCTGAACCATTTGGGAAGGAAAGAGATGCAGCGATCAAGAAGCTGGCTAGTGAAGCTGGAGTGGAGGTCATTGTTCGAATTTCCCATACATTATATGACTTAGACAAGTAAGTTACCATTAACTCTGATTTTAAAAGGAAAATACTAATTTTATGTAGTATTTGGTTAGATATTGTGTGCTACTTTCTATGGGGAACACTTCATAGTTAGGAAGACTACGGATTTGTTCCATGTTTCTCTTTTATGCATGCATCTGTCCGTCTGTCCATGCATCCATCCATCCAAATTTTATTACATACTGAGTAGGTCTTTGCAACTCCAAAAAAGATATATAACTGTATCTGAAATACAGTTTTGGTTTGGGGTTCTTCTGAAAATAATGATCATGTTAATTATCTGTCTTTTATAACAAAGTTACTCAAACATCCCTGTAACTTCTCCCAAATAAAATTGCTGCTTAGTTGTTTTGTTAGATTGTTTTGTCCTTACTTCACTTGCTGTACACCATTAGCAAAAGGTCCTTTATTTTTCAAGAACTACTTACTACCCATTACGTATTCTGTAAGTAATCGGGGATTGTTTGATACCCATGCATCACCTTACTTAATATCTTGTTTATATTTTTCAACAGATCTATTTAAATGGATTAGTATTAGCTTCCTATTATAGAAACATAATCTGCGAACTATTTGAAAGTGTGACTTGGCTTCTCTTAATATTGAGTAACTTACTATAGTAGATGCCTGTTTTATTCTGTTACAAGCCAATGTATGAGAAGCAGCTAGATGTATTGGAGGAAAGGGAGTTATTTACTATTTTGAAACAAATACCTGGGTTTTTTTTTCAGTCCTAAATCGAAAATTCCTTTTCTTCTCTCTCTACCCAAGCACAGTTGGATCAAATGAACAGTTGGTTCCATCTACCATTTTAGTAAATCATTTCTTTGAACTTTTCCTGTTTCTGGAATTTTAGATATACTTGAGGTGACAGTGCAAAATATGGAAGCTCTGTGTTCTTGCAACAGTCATGTGTAAAACTAAACCTTAATTGTCCCCTATATTGAGAGTTGTTATACTACTATTAATACCAGAATAGAAAAATAGGTACTTTTTTGTGCCAATAGTAGTGTTGCATGTGACTTGGGTATATCTTTGGGTAGCTATGGTCTCTTGTCTGCTTTGCTGCTCTGCATTTTTTTTTTGCCTTGAGCTGTCCATATTCATTACTTGTTTTTGAGGGACCTTCCTAAACCTGGGAATGAGAATAACTCACTTCCTTGTAAACAGTTAATTTATGTGTCTCCCTAGTGGGTAAAAAAGGATGGTAAAATAAAAGTCCACAGTGTGGATTATCATGTATATCTGCAATTCTATATAATATGCTACAGGCAGGTAAGAAGATATCTGTGTGTTTATTATATATATATATAAAGTTGTGTACTATTGTGTGACATACTACTTTTTTATTTTTTCCCCTCTTTTTTTCCAATTCAGAATAATAGAATTAAATGGAGGACAGCCTCCTCTTACTTACAAGCGATTCCAGACCCTAATTAGTAGAATGGAACCACTGGAGATGCCAGTAGAGACTATAACCCCAGAAGTAATGGAAAAGTGTACTACTCCAGTTTCAGATGACCATGATGAGAAATATGGTGTTCCATCACTTGAAGAGCTAGGTATGTTCTAAAATTCCTTTGACATTTTAAAACAAGTAAGATGTAGTCTACTGCTAAAAGCACAATACTTAAAATAAGCACAGGAAATTCTGTTTATGGTTAATGGTTAAACTGATACAGGTTATGACATACAAAAGGAACAAAAAAACAGTAATCAACTCTGAAGTTTAGTCATTTTCTTTTAAATGGCAGGTCAGAAGAAACTACACTAAGTACTGTTTGACTTCATATAATACAGCATAGCTATTTTCCAGTGGTACCGAATAAGCTACTAATAGTCTTTGATACTTAATTTTGTATTAAATGCATTTGGTATCTTTGTGCTTCAGGTCATTAATCTGTCATTTTACAAATTAATTAAAAACCCCTTTTGTCTTGCAGTGCCAAAAAGAAAAATATCATAATAAGGCAAATAATGGTTTTTGAAACGTCTTGGCAGGGGGAGGATGGGAAGTCTTATGTTTCTCTAAATTTCATTTTAAGGTATATAGGAACCAATTAACCTGTGAATCCCCCTCCTCTTTCTTATTCTTGCCCACCTGGAAATACAAACAAATGTGGCATGACCTCCAAATTGCTAACAAAGGGGCCTGGATAGATTTTAGCTGAGCTCTAGCTGCTCTGTCTAGTTTGACCTCTCATAAAACAGACCTTGCTTTTAAAGCTATTTTAAGAAAAGATCTCGCTAGAGAATGGTTAAACTATAGGCAGATGTGTCATCTCACGCACTTGGTGAACAATCTGGGGGAGGTGTGGGGGTGTGGAAGAAATCCTGTACTTTCTTTTCATCTTTCTTTTGCAGCTCAGGTATGTGTTTATCATCAATCTGACAGTAATCCCCGTGTGTTATTTAAGTTAAGATCAATGAAACCTGTGATTTTCTGAAGATAGCACTTGTGCTTTCAATTTGGTGGAAGATTTTATACATCCTGTAAATTACAATAGCAATTGTTGATTCTTAGTAGTAATTTAAAACAAAGAAAAAAAAAAAGTTTTTTTGGGATAGCTGCAGAGCTGAGAACTTGAAAATAATTTGAAAAATGATAGGAAGGTCACTTTTTGCAAAAATAATAAAAAATCCAGAAAGTGGAACTGAAGTAAAACCATTCAGCGTGTAAAACTTGTGAGTTAATGTAAATGTAAAAATTGGAATTTGCTGCAAAAATTGAATGTGGTGTTGAATGGGCTTTGACCTGACTTAGAATAGAATTATAGAACAGTTAGAGTTAGAAAGGAGCTTAAGATCATCTAGTTCCAACCTCCCTACCATAGGCAGGGACACCACACACTAATCCATATCACCCAATGCTCTGTCCAGCCTGGACTTGAACGCTGCCAGGGATGGAGAACTTACCACTTCTTAGAGCAGCCTTTTCCAGTGCCCCACCACCCTCGCAGTAAAGAGCTTCCTTAGGTCTAACCTAAACTTGCCATGTTTAAGTTTGAACCCATTACCCCTTGTCCTCTCACTACAGTCCCTAATGAAGAGTCCCTCCCCAGCATCCCTATAGGCCCCCTTCAGATACTGGAAGGCTGCTGTGAGGTCTCCACGCAGCCTTCTCTTCTCCAGGCTGAACAGCCCCAACTTTCTCAGCCTATCTTCATAGGAGAGGTGCTCCAGTCCCCTGATCATCCTCGTGGCCCTCCTCTGCACTTGTTCTAACAGTTCCATGTCCTTTTTATGTTGAGGACACCAGAACTGCACACAATACTCCAAGTGGGGTCTCACAAGAGTGGAGTAGAGGGGCAGGATCACCTCCTTCAACGTGCTGGTCACGCTCCTTTTGATGCAGCCCAGGATATGGTTGGCTTTCTGGGCTTGAGCTCACACTGGAGCTGGCTCATGTTCAGTTTCTCGTTGACCAACACCATCAAGTCCTTCTCTGCCCAACCTGTAGCTTGATTGCATACTGTTTTAGAACTTTGTCACGTGTCCAGCTTAGGGTTGGTCTTAAGGTGCAGTAAGATGTACTGGGTTTGTTGAGCTACAGTATAAGCAACCAAGGAATTTTCTTGTTTCTACTTGTTTTTCAGGTTTTGACACAGATGGTCTGCCTTCTGCAGTATGGCCAGGGGGAGAAACAGAGGCTCTCACACGTTTGGAAAGACATTTGGAACGAAAGGTATGTTGCAGCTCATTGGAAGTGTGACATATCTGGGAAACATAGCTACTTTTTGCAAAAAAGGAGTTCAGCAAGTTGTTTTTAAAGAAAATCAAACCCAGACTTGATCTCAAGGCCTCAGTATAATTACATAAATCTAAGTGCTGTTTCTCAGTTTTAAAAGCTGGTAGCAGGCTGTCTTTAATTTGAATTTTAGAGACAGTCTGCTGTACAATTTTCCGCTGAAAAATGTAATTATTTGTTCTTGGAAGGAAATTTTACTTGAGCATCCTTTTTTATAACTTTGAAGGGGAATACTTCTGAAAGCTAACATATTGCTAGTTGTCTAGATTTCCTCTGTATTTAAAAGAAAAGATAGATAGTTCGGGAAGAAGAGATGAATTACCTTCTAGAGACTGCTGGTTCAAAAGGAACACCTAGATATCATAGGTAAGGTGATCATTTGTCCAGTGCCGGGGGTTAGTTATAGACAGTGCAAAATTTCTCCCTTTGTAAGTTGGTGCCTAGCCTGTAGTTTGGTACTGCTGTGTGGTTTTGTTCTGTATTTGGTTTTGTGTGGTTTTTTTTTTGTTTTTTTTTTTTAAAGGCTTGGGTAGCAAACTTTGAAAGACCACGAATGAATGCAAATTCTCTCCTGGCAAGCCCTACAGGGCTTAGCCCCTACCTCCGCTTTGGCTGTTTGTCCTGTCGTCTGTTTTATTTCAAGTTAACGGATCTGTACAAAAAGGTACGATTTCTACACGGTCAGCTGCACAGTCTTAGATGCCATGTTTTTTCCCTACTTCCCCTAATGAAATTTTTTCCTTTAATGATGATCTTTAGGTAAAAAAGAACAGTTCCCCTCCCCTCTCCCTCTATGGCCAGCTGTTATGGCGTGAATTTTTCTACGCAGCGGCAACTAACAATCCACGGTTTGATAAAATGGAGGGGAATCCTATCTGTGTTCAAATCCCATGGGATAAGAATCCTGAGGCTTTGGCCAAATGGGCAGAAGGCAGAACAGGTTTTCCTTGGATTGATGCGATTATGACACAGCTTCGTCAAGAAGGTTGGATTCACCATTTAGCCCGGTATGCTGTAGCATGCTTTTTAACTCGAGGTGATCTCTGGATTAGCTGGGAAGAAGGAATGAAGGTATTGTTTTTTATTCTTGAATTTCTTAAAGTGCCTATAAAAGTTGCATATAATCATTCTATAATTGTTGTTACTGTGTGCTGTAAGTTGAATTTTAAACCTTTAAGCCAAAATTTAATCAGTTCTGATCAACAGACACATCTTCACAGCACCACTGATTTAATGCCCCTTTTTATCAGAATAGTAGAGTGTTTCTTGCAGTCAGAATAGGTCTGCAGTTCTTCTAAATTTGAGATTTTTTTCCTAAATCTTGGCAAATAAACATGGATTACTCTTGTAACTGAAATTTTTTTCTAGTCATACTGTGTGAACAGTTTCTGTTCACATATTGTGTCTGCTTCCCTGTGAAGGGAAAGCACCACAGGAATTACAGGGGGAAGACTAAATGCTTGAGAATGTCCTTTCAGCAATTTCTGTCCCTTTGTCCAGTGTTAGAAGTGTGTGTGCGTGCAACATGATGTGGCTGGAGTTTCGGTGCAGTGAATTTCTTTACAAGTATCCAAGAGATGCTGAAGTTCAAATTACATATGTTAGTCTTAAATTAAAAAATGGAATGTAGTTTCAGCCTTTGCATCAGTTTTACGTTTTTAGAAGGGTAGCGCATCTTGTGCTAAGCAATGATAATCAACTGGAAATAGGTTTTTTTATGTTTGAAATCTAAAAAAGAGTTTATTTGCCATCAGGATTGTGACCTTATGTTTTTATATGTGTATAATCTTAGGAAATTTCAGCTTTCTTCGCAAATTAGTTGTAAGCCAGTATCCTTAATTAAAATAAAACAACTG
Source organism: Amazona ochrocephala (assembly GCA_039720435.1). Taxonomy (NCBI): domain Eukaryota; kingdom Metazoa; phylum Chordata; class Aves; order Psittaciformes; family Psittacidae; genus Amazona; species Amazona ochrocephala. The sequence continues at coordinate 77,360,626 of CM077880.1, forward strand.
TCTTGGTTACACAACACCATAAGCTGCTTTAGGAATTTTCCTTCTGCAGTTCACTGGTAAAGACTTCGAAGATGCACATACACAGGTAATGCAGGCAAACAACAAAGCTCTATATTACAGAAAAACACCGACTTGTTCTTACTTTTGAAATAATAGATACATGGAGGGCTCAGGCTTGTGCACTGAAGCATGTTTAATTCATATATCTGTAGCTAGCAAGAGTTAATCTGGCCTTCCCCGGTGATGTTGTTTTCAAAGTCTTATTACATGGCAGCATCTAGTGGAGCAGTTGTGTGCTAGCACTTAATCTTCATATGAAGATCTTGTGCATTAAGAGTCACTTTCTATTTAAAATGTTTTTTAAAAGTATTGTAAGATAAATCTTTTTTAAAAAAAAAGTCTTTCTTTTTTTCTTTTTTTCTCCAAACAGTTGCATCTATTTAGACAAAGATGCTTTCTAACACTAATTCAGTGCATACTGTAGACTGAATGCCTTATTGAATATATGTTGAGAGAGATATCCTTGTTTGACGGTTTACCTTAATTAGACTTTATTTTGGAATGCTGTATAGTTGAAGGTGGGTGACAGTAGTAAGGTGTTAAATTTTAGTGGCTTAGTGTGAAAAAGATGATGGTTTCTTTGGAACATTTGGAGACAATGCAAGTTTGAAAGGAAGATAAGAACTTGCAAAAATATGTATTAAATAAGTATCTGCTTTGAAAACTACTCCTTAGTGCACTGTTTTTATAAAAGGTCCTTCAATGTTCACGTAAAAGGTACTTGAATGTTCTCCTTCAAAGAATAGGGCTTCTCCTTATTTCTTGTGAGCCTGAGCTGCTGGTGATCTAACTAAGCAAACTAACTTATTTTTATACAAGTTAGTAATGTCTGTGTTAATAATTAAAATACAATTGGTGCTGGAAACTTGAATGTTTCACAGCTATTGAGCTCCAGATTTAAATAAAGTAAAAACCTCATAAATCTTCAATGGCCTCATAGGTTATTTTTAATGTAATAAGGATAGCAGTTACCAGAGAAGATTTTTTTGTTGTTGTCTTCAGACCAGAGTTCATTATCTGGCCCACCATTCTACAGCACGCTTGGTAGTTCATATACCTCCTGGAATTTAAGTAGGTAACCTCAGAACTGTGACTTACTAGATTAACTATTGGCCTTCAAGAAATACAACTTCTGGATGTTTGTGCCAACCTGAAACTCTCGAATTCTACTGTTGGGACTCTTTGCATAGTGAAAGGTGCTGCATAGGCTGAGGTATTCGGACTGACAGTCTGAGTTTGAAATGTGCTTTATGTGTTCCCTATTTTCTGGAAGTTTGCAAAGCTTACTCCGTTCCAATGTGATGAAGCAGCTCTTCTGAAAGCAACAAATGCCACTTGCAAGCAGTCAGGCTCCAACAGTCCTTTGGGGATTTAATTTTATAAGGATGTGTTAATGCAAGAATGTGTAACTTTTTTTGGTTGTAGCTTTGACATGTTTACTAAGAGCCAAGGCAGTCACATTCTGTTCTCGAGTTTGGCATTTAGGTACTGAGCATTCTGTGAATATTGCCAGGTAAGAAAGAGTGTAGGTGTCTCAAATCTGTGCCATATTCAGGCAAACTTGTTGCTCTCATTTCTTAAGGTCTTTGAAGAGCTCTTACTTGATGCAGATTGGAGTGTGAATGCTGGAAGCTGGATGTGGCTATCCTGTAGTTCCTTCTTTCAGCAATTTTTTCACTGCTACTGTCCTGTGGGTTTTGGCAGAAGAACTGACCCAAATGGGGATTATATCAGGTAACTCACAACTAGAAATTGTAGCAATTTGTGCATGTCAGTTTAAACTTAAACTAGCAAGTGGCTTTATACTTAAAGTGACCTTTTTTTATTGTTGTTATTTTAAGACGTTATTTGCCAGTACTTAGAGGTTTCCCTGCAAAATACATCTATGATCCTTGGAATGCCCCAGAAAGCATCCAGAAGGCTGCAAAGTGTATTATAGGAGTCAATTATCCCAAACCAATGGTAAATCATGCCGAAGCGAGCCGTCTGAATATTGAGAGGATGAAACAAATCTACCAGCAGCTTTCACGATACAGAGGACTGGGTACGGCTATACAATATTTGCTTTATTTATTTAAAAACTTCTCTCACCTTCTATCAGTTATTTTTGTCCCCTACCAATGGTAATCAGGTATGAGCTCGGTGTGGTGGTCAGGGCTGTGTATCATCTAAGTGAAAATATCAAGGTGTAATAAAGGGAAGGGAAGAAAGACTGAGGGGAGTGCCTCTTTCCAAGTCTTGCCCAGAATTTTTTATCCTGTGGGCTTTTCAAAGTTCTTAGGTTAAACTGGGTCTTCTGTGCATCCTGATACTCTCGTACAGGGAGAGTTTAATGTCAGTGATTAGAAAACTAGTGTGGTTGATAACTTCAACCATACTGTATTTGCATTTGCAAACACTGTTGCTCGGATAGAGACAAATGCAACCACTGGTAGCATTCTTCCTAGTTAGGAAAGACTGTCCTCTTTGATCTGAGAGGTAAAGCTTGTATTGCTCAGGAAGGTGTAAGCAGGCAGTGTGTTAAAGTATTGGATACTGAATCAGGATGCACTGCACTTCAACACAACCTAACAAATATGTGTAACTAATGAATATTGGAAAAGTTATGTGGAATATTGTGTAGAAAATGCCTATTAAGTGATTTTGAACTAAAATTACTTGGTGAGATCCCAGAAGTAGACAAGATAAATGTTCTCCTGTTACAAAGGTCAACTCTCTGAGGGTGAGGGTGGAGAATCAGCCATCATTAGAAAAAAAACGTGCTACACTTTATCTTTTTTTTTTTTTCCAGTCCGTGTTCACGGTTGTATGTTTTATTTCATTGCTTAGGTCTTCTTGCAACAGTGCCTTCTAATCCAAATGGAAATGGTGGCCTCATGGGCTATTCACCAGGAGAAAGCATTTCTGGTTGTAGCAGTGCAGGAGGTCAGTCAAATTCTTTTAATGCATAGAATTATTGGAATTGAACAGCACAAACTTATTTTTTTAATGTCCTTGGCATTATGTACGGTAGGAAAGAGCTGTATTCACAAGGCAGTTCTCCGTGTAAGTCACAAACATTTTCAGATTATTCACTGAGTTTGGTAGTAGTTATGTATAGATGGAATCTATACATAAATACAATAATACATAAATACAATCTTTAAATTTGTTTTTATTTCAAGCATGTAAGAATTTTTAACCTGTTTTCTTCCCCCTGAAATGACTTCTTAATATGTATCAAACAGTTTGATTTCAAAGGCGTTTAAATGTGATATTCTTCTGGAAGTTACAAGCATCCTGGTACTTGTAATAAGGAGTGATTCACAGAATCACAGAATCACAGAATAGTAAGGGCTGGAAAGGACCTCAAGATCATCGAGTTCCAACCCCCCCGCCATGGGCAGGGACACCTCCCACTAAACCATGCCATCCAAGGCCATGTCCAACCCCACCTTGAACGCCGCCAGGGATGAAGCATTCACAACTTCCCTGGGGAACCCATTCCAGGGCCCCACCACCCTCACAGTAAAGAATTTCTTCCTCAGATCCAATCTAAACCTCCCCTGTTTAAGTTTAAACCCATTACCCCTTGTCCTCTCACCACAGTCCCTCATGAAGAGTCCCTCCCCAGCATCCCTATAGGCCCCCTTCAGGTATTGGAAGGCTGCTATGAGGTCTCCACGCAGCCTTCTCTTCTCCAGGCTGAACAGCCCCAACTTTCTCAGCCTATCTTCATACGAGAGGTGCTCCAGTCCCCTGATCATTTTCGTGGCCCTCCTCTGGACTTGTTCTAACAGTTCCATGTCCTTTTTATGTTGAGGACACCAGAACTGCACACAATACTCCAAGTGAGGTCTCACGAGTGCAGAGTAGAGAGGCAGGATCACCTCCCTCGACCTGCTGGTCACACTCCTTTTGATGCAGCCCAGAATACGGTTGGCCTTCTGGGCTGCAAGCGCACACTGCCGGCTCATGTTCATTTTTTCATCAACCCACACCCCCAAGTCCTTCTCCGCAGGGCTGCTCTCAATCTCCTCCCCGCCCAACCTGTAGCTGTGCCTGGCATTGCTCCGACCCAGGTGGAGGACTTTGCATTTAGCATGGTTGAACTTCATCAGGTTGGCATCAGCCCACCTCACAAGCGTGTCAAGGTCCCTCTGGATGGCATTCCTTCCCTCCAATGTGTCAACCGAACCACACAGCTTGGTGTCATCGGCAAACTTGCTGAGGGCGCACTCAATCCCACTGTCCATGTCACCCACAAAGATGTTGAACAAGACCGGTCCCAACACCGATCCCTGGGGGACACCACTCGTTACCGGTCTCCAGCTGGACACTGAGCCACTGAGCACTACTCTTTGCGTGCGGCCATCCAGCCAGTTCTTTATCCACCGAGTGGTCCACCTATGAAATTGATTCATGAGTTTTCAACTCAGAACTATTAATTCCTAAAGTTTTCTAAGCATCAGGTTTCTTACTGGAATTTAGTTCTACCATAATATGGTAGAATATGGTGGACAGTGTCTGAAAAAACTGAATATAGAATCTATCATCCAGTTTTGATGAAAATTAGACTATTATTGTTCTTATGGTAATGTACAAAGACTAGCATTAACTAGTTGCTAATTAAAAAGTAAAAACAGTATTAACATTGTATAAATCCATGGTGCATCAACATCTTGAATACTAGGTACACCTTGGACTTCTTATAAAAGGGTACAGCAGAACTGAAAATTTACTGGGTTTGGGTTTATGTTCTCCTTAGGCTTCAGTGAAGATTAGAAGCAGATTGCAGAGAAAGATGGACCTTGTTCTCAGCCAGTACAGTTCCTCTCAAAGAATTGAAGTCTAGGCTCCTTAAAGCTGGGTTCTTGAGCTTTAATTTCTTAAGTTCAGAGATTGAGAAGACAGAAAAGGCTTAGTTAAAAAAAGTGTTTAATAAAATAATATTATGTGCACTCTTTTCTCAAAATATATCTGTAGATGTGTACTTGTGTTTTCACTTTTCATATCAAAAACCTATCCATTTTCTTGGAGGTTACTGTGTATCATTTAACTTGAAAGTGTGAATTTGGAAAGATGAAAGCATTAAAGATTTGGATCTCTTCTGAGGTGGTTTGTGATGGGTAAAAAAGCCACAATCAAAGTCTACCTCTTGAAGAGCAGGAAAAAAAAAAACCCCAACATTTTAAATTTCAGAGCTGGAATTGTGTTTTCTATTATGTTTAAGTCTTTACTGTCTCTCCAGGAGCTCAGCTGGGAACTGGTGATGGTCATACAGTTGTTCAGCCATGTGCTGGGGACTCTCATACAGCAGGAGCAAGTGGAATTCAGCAGCAAGGTATTATGGCAGTGCCTGTCTGTAGAGGATCTTCAAATCCTTGCAACTGTGGAAAAACAGACAAAGTATCAAAATAACATGGATAGATTTTTTTTTTTTTGGTGACAGCTGCTGTCTACAACTTTGAACTGGCCTTATTTCTGTTCTTGAAACATAAAAATAATTTCTTAGAGTGAACTCACTTGTCTTGTCACTTTTATCTCTAAAACCCTCATATAGAACAATATTTGTATGTTTTGATTTGGAGGGATCACAAGTGTGACTAACCAAAAATTAATAAACATTCTAAATTAGGTTATTCTAAATGAGAGATATTGAAAGGAGGAAGTCCAGTTTGTGTATGTGATAGCAAAAATTTGCATGTTACCTTTTAGCTGATTTCTCTGCCACTCTTCCCATATATAATCAATTTCTACAGTTTTCTGTGGATATTCTCATATTATGGGGGCAAATTTTTGTTACTTCAACTATACAGAAACTTAACCTGTGATTTGTGATAGATCAAAGTTGCGATCAAATTTAGCCAAGTGTTTCCTTCTTTGCAGGCTTACCAGAGGTTATGTTTACTGATCATGAAAGACTGTAATCAGTGTTTTATTTATGCATCCAGAACATCACCAGAACACCGCAACTGTTCAGAATAAGAAACTTTGCAACTGCTTTTGCTAATTTGCACTATTCATGCAGAGCAATTGGTGTCAAGATTGCCAGCAGATAGTTTGCTTACCAGAAAATAGTTTGCATCTTCCTTTAAATTACTTACATATGTGGTTTTTTTTCTTCACAGATTAGTTATGCTAAGGATTCACTAGCATTGCTATAACAGAATAACAAAAAGGATGAGGAGACTTGGAAGAGAAAAAAATGTTAAAATTGATAACAAATTAGAGTTATTTGGATATGCACATATTCTACTTATTGCAAAATTAATGCATAAATATGTAGGCTCTGAGTGTTGTTCACTGTGTGTGTGTATATATATATAAGTGCCTATATATTTAACTGCTCTAGACTCCCATGAGGCTTTTTTTTTTAATCATAAGAACTCTTCTGCATTCAGGATGTTTTCTAGCAGGATTTTTCTTGCTGATGGAAAATAAATCAATTGGCTCCTTTTTGTTGTTGTAAAGAATGTAATTGTCCACTTGCTTGCAATTCTAAATTTGATTTATTATAATAAATATGTACTGTATCTGAACAGGTTCCTGTCAAGCAAGTAGTATCTTACATTATGCTCATGGAGACAATCAGCAATCACACTTATTGCAAGCAGGTAATTTAAAGAACAACAAAAAAAGAAACGCTTTTCCTGAATATATAAAGGTGCAACAGAGTCTTAATATAAATACTGGTTTTAAATTATCAGGAAGAACGGCCCTTGGTACTGGCATTAGTGCAGGGAAACGCCCAAATCCAGAAGAAGAAACTCAGAGCGTTGGACCAAAAGTCCAGCGACAGAGCACAAATTAAACTGGTAAGATCTGAGACACCTTAAAGTTATCCTGATAATGAGTAAATTCCTGTACAGATTTTGTCTATAATAATAATCATATTGCTGCAATGCAAAGAATCCCAGATCATTGCTGTAAATATTTCAGTTCCAGGTACTGCACACAGAAGCAGTACAGAATCCTGGCTCTAGAGAGTTTACAAAGTATGAGGTAGGAAGTAATTATAAAACTAGAACTAGGCCAACGATTATCAGACACAGATTGAGGTGTTAATGAAAGGGAAATGGATAAACTGTGGCTTCACATTCATTAGCAGAGCTACTCTCTGCTTCCGCATCTCACCTGAAGTTCTGCCAGCCGGACTGTGTTTGTGTGAATGTACGGTAACCTGAAATCAGGAGACTAACACAACTAAAGGCTTGGGGCCTGGATTAGAGTTTCAGACATAGGAGTGGACTAAGCAGAACATGTTTTAGAGAGAGAGACTGCAGAAAGGCAAAATGGTGATATAGTCACTGCATGGAAGGATGTAGGGACAAGGAAGATTTGAAGACTTGAGCATTTGTCATCGATCTGTAACCTAAGCAGGATGCTTAGATTGTCAAGAGCAGCTGTGGTGAAAAGTACTTGGGTTTGGAGAAGGAGGCACTGCTAAATAGATCTATGTGAACAGGTGTGAAAACGTGTAGAAAGAAGCAGTAGATTGGAGAAGGGAAGAGTTTGGTGGGTGTGAAATCATCAACGTAGCAAAGATAAGTGGATTTTGTGTTTTGGGTATGTTACTTGTGAACAGAATAGAGAAAAGAGAAGGGCAAGGGTGTTATACTCTTTCCCTTGTTGAGCTTGATTTGACAGGAATAAGGAAGATGACCTGAAAGATAGAGTAATTACTTAGGAGGAAAGTCAAAGAATGGAAGGCTATCTGAAGCAAGAGGGGACAAAATTTCAAGACTAGGAGTGTGGCTGTGTAAATTAAGGGTAATTGAGATGTCATTCTGCCTCTGTGTTTTATAAAGAATAAATTAAGAGTTGATCATTATGGAGTTTGAAGAATAAATAAAAATAGGTGAGATAATAGCACATGGAGGGCCTTTGGTGGAATTGGAAGGTAAGGTTTCCATACAGCAAGTATAGAAGCCGCATTCAGCATCTGTAGAGCTAAAAAGAGAAATTCAGTCTACTTCATTTGGATTTGGTAGCAATATCTATTTCTGTTTTTACTTGTTATGTGGTGTCAGCACTTTGACAAAGTTATTGTGGTGATTATGAACAATTGTGTTGTATTGATTTGATTCAGTGAAGAGCCACAGCATTGTTTCCGTGATGCCTGTCACTTGAAGTGAGCTGAGACCTGCTATTTTCTCACTTACTGGAAGCACTGTAAACTGTGCTTCTGTGTTCTCAAACTGATTTCTGGTACTTGGATGGGCCTGAGCAGAACCTGGTTCCAAAAGAGTCTGTGTTTCAGTAGCTGTCTTATCAGTAGTATGTGTAGATTCATTCAGCATCCATGTTTTGTATTGCAGAATTCCTTAGGTGCTCGTGTCTATAGAAGAAGTGCCTGCAGAGCGAACGTCTGGTTCCTGTCTAAGCTCTTTTTCAATTGAGAGACAGGTTGGAGGGGTTTCTAGTTTGGCAGAGAAGACTGACTTTGTTAGGGGTGTTCAAAGCATGCTGTGAAAGCGTGGCAGTCAAATACAAGTATCAGCCAAGAACATACCCAAAACCACTGCTGGTGAAAGGATGTGTACCTTCTGAATAGCACTGAAGTACAGAGGATGATGGGTTTCTCTTTTCTTCCCTTCTTTTTGTTTTTGTCTTCTTCCCCTTTTAGCCTCTAAGGAGTAAGAAATAAGAATTGAGTATTTGGGCCAATACAAATGGGGTAGGGCTTCCTGCACTGAGAAGGGGGGAAAAGAGTATCGGTCCCTTGAATTATTTCTGCTTTCTTCAAAGGCTCATGACAAACTGTTTAAGAGTTTTCTCTTAAGATTTTTCTTTTTCCTTGCAGCATTACTGGAAGAGACTATACCACTCAAAGAACACACAGGACAAAATTCCTGCTACTCTGTATCGGAACTAAAGTGTTGTGAGAGTACATGTACTAAAATGGCATAGTTTTTCATAAATTATTTTCAATTGTTCTCAGTCGTTGTAAACAAGTCCAATTTTTGGAATGTGTTATTTCTAACTGGCATTTCTATGGTTTTTAACTTTTTAATGACTCTTTCACAAAGGACAAATTGAGTTTTGTATATAAAGTGTTTGGTGAGGAATTTGCTAACTTAATGTAAATACAAGCATTCATGATTAGCGATAGACCCATCAATATATTTTTGATAATCTTTCATGTATATGGTAGTAGGGAAAAGCTGTAGTGATGTTCTGTAAAATGGATGGACATAGAAGGCTTTGAAGTTTTTAAATTGTTCGTATTTTTAGATTCCAGAGCTTGACCTCTGTATGATGAGCTTCATATTTTCATAATGTAAGTGCTTAGGACTGTGTTTAATCAAAATCAGGAGAGTTGTAACCTTTATTAATCACATCTGTATATAAGTCATATGCCAAGTTTTTGTCGAGTTGTAAAATTTTCATGTCTATGTCCAGTCCTTGTATTTCCCAGTTGCCTTGTTCAGTAATGATGGACCTTGTTAATAAAAGAAAATTATATCTGTAGATACATACTTTTTTTGTGTACTCTGTTGCTTCGGTACATGTTACCAAACAAAACTGCTCCAAGAAAGAAGGAAAATGTAATTTTTAGACATAAGCTGGAAGCCACAAACAGGAAACTTCAAGTTTTGTGATACTGAAGGAAAGCACTATCCAAATTATTCAGGCTTGCATGTGTGTGTGTTCTTACCATAAAATGTTTTCCACCAATGTTTTAAGAGTTTCTTCAAAATGTAGTTTAGTTTGGCTTGGGTTTGGTGTTTTTTTGTTTTTAAACTATAACTGCAATTTGCGTGATAGCTGCAGCTAATTTGCTGCTCTTTGAGGATGTTGATGTCTAAAAACATATCAGGTTTGCTGACTATTCAGTCGATACGCTTTCAAATAGAAATGTCTTCTTAGGCTGTTAAGATCCATGAAGCAGGAGAGCAGTCTGAATTACTAAATCTTACGTATATCTAGGTCAGGTGCCTACTTGAGTGAGTGCACAAATTATTTCTCATGTGGGGGGGGAGTTCATTATCTCAGTATCACATGGGTGACTTCCAGTCATGGGGCACTTCTGTGCGTCAGTTTAAAATACAGACCAGATTAATGGGTCGACAAGATATGCAACAAGGTATTAGCTGCAGAATAAACTGCCATGGTTCTGCCTGTTCCTAGATTTTAGGTGATAATACTTATGTAAGTATCTCTGCGTAGTGATTTGAGTACAATAGCAAAATCAAAAGTACTCCTAAGAAAATACAGGCATGCTTATTGTCTTGAGGCAGGGGATCTTTGGCTTATCTTGAAGAAAAAATATACCTCCACAGTGACAGTGGAAAAGCAGATAATAGTATTTTCCACATATCAGTCCAAGTAGAATGGAGAGGTTTCCTAGGAACACACATAATCAGTAGAATAAACAATTCTTCTGTTCATTTAAGTAGTCTGAAAAAAAAAAACCAACCCAGCCCAACCTTATAGGCTTACACTGTTTCAGGAAGTATTTTATTCTGTCAAAAGAAGATCATACTGGATTTTTTTCTGCTGACTTGTATTAAGAAGAAATCATAGCATCTGAATTCAATCTTCCACCAGCTTTTCTGAATGAATAGGCTGTGAAACTCCCACCGAGAAGCTTCATCAAGGTAAGAACATATGCTTTTCCCCAGCTACTCTGGAAGTTCAATAGGTGACAGAAGAAATTTCCCAAGGAGTTAATTTCTATGGTAAGTTAATTCCCTGCTCCTTAAATGCTAAAAGGAGGATTCCTTTTCTTGGTGTAGGCAAGCCCTTAGATTAGCAAAGGAAAATCTGTGATGGAGGTGCTATTTCTCTTATGTGCTAGCTTGAATGAGCTCTGGTGTTAGGGCTGTGGTGGAACAGACAGTCTGTAAGTAGGTTAGTGTGGGAGGGGGGAGAAGTTGCCTTCTGAGCAGCAGTAGCTTCATAAAAGCCCTTTGCTTCATATTCTTCCCTCCTACTAATCCTTGCTGTAGCCATAAAAGTAAGTAACAAAAGGCTGAGGCTTCGGCTACACAGAGAAAATGACCAAAACTATTGTAATGCAGATGTTTTCTTCCCCTGCCCCCAATACCCCTTGTGATTTTCAAGTTGGACATGTGTTATAAACCCAGTATGGATAAGGGCCAGGATATTGTTTCTTGTTTGACCACTCCTCCAGAAACAGAGCTTAAAGTATTCCTCAAGGCAGCTCTGTTCCCAAGGGATTTAGCTATCCTTTCCCTCAGCTTGTAGGGAATGCGGAGAGGAGTGTTACAGACTGATGGTTTTTGGAAACTAAGCCCCAGGAAAATGTATTCTGGAAACATGCAAGGACCACTGTAGTCGATTTTCCTGATGGAAAAAAGAAAGTAGCTTTCAAATATCTTCAAGCCTTTGGAAACTGCTTCCAAAGGAACTTGCGTGGCCTGTTTTACCCTGGTGCTACCTGCTTAGAGAGGTGTCTGTAAGGAGGGGAAGGGGAAGGAGTTAAACTGAGAGCAAACGTGCAAAGGCCCTTGGCTGGTCTGGAATGAGAAGTCCCTGTCAGTTAGAAATCAGAAACTACCTTTATGCTGGTCTTAGCAACATAGCTGTCTAGTTTCTGTTGAAGGAAAGTGACGTTTGCATTAACCTTCCTGTAACTTACCAATTCTGTCTGTACTTGGCAGGAGCATGGGGCAATAGTGAGCTGCGATACACATCTTTCCCACTTCCCTACCTTGTCAGGAGAAGGCAGTTTGCAAACAAAGCTGCCTGCCTGTGTTGTTCCCCTCGGTGGTAGTTCGAAGCCTGACTTCCCACCGTGGCAGGGCTTGCTGCAGCTATCCACAAACCTCCGGAGGGCTGTATCACAGGAGGTCTTTGCTGTGAGAGCAAAAGGCTGAGTGCTGGAATAGGTTGCCCAGAGAGGTGGTGGAGTCTCACTTGCTGGAGACAATCAGGAGCCATACGGACACAATCCTGAGCATTGTGCTTTCGGCAAAGGTGGACTAGATGACCATCTGCAATTCCATGATCACTGGATCTACAGGTATTTTTGGCTACTGAAAGTGATACTCAGAGGTGAAAACATCAAGAACTTGCAGGGTGTTTGGTGTGTTTGAAGCAAAATTATTGTTGCGTATTCTTTAAGCTCTGTGAGCTTTATTACTTTAAAATTAGACCTGAAAGTCGGAGCAGCTCCATCCTTGTTTTGATATGGAAGGTAAAAAACCACATCACTTCGGTACGTTAGCTACATGCGCCGAGCCGCGGCTGCTGCTCGCCGCTGTGTCTCCCGGGGGCTAACAGCGGCTTGAGGCGGGGAGTGTTTTCCGTCCCCGTCCCGCTGCTCCGCCGCTGTTTCGCGCGGGGTCTGTAGGTGGCGCTGTGGGTGCTCGGAGAGCTGCGACGCAGGCGGTGGTTGCAGCCTCCTCTGTCCCCGATGGGGTCTTCCCACCGCCTCGGATAGCAGCGGCCACCTTGGGGCTCGGCCCGCGGGGGGTGCGTCCAATGAGCCTGCTTATGGGGGTCGAGAGAGAGAACTTCGGCTTTGAGAAGGGGAAAAAACGGCTCAGTCGGCCAAAGCATTCTGCTAACAGCGGGGGAAGGGGAATCTGTGCAAGTAACAGAATTGCTGTATAGGTGTAACAAGAGTTACCCGATGTTTCCAAATTAGAAACCAAATCTCTTCCATCACTCTGAAAGTTGCTTTTCAGGAGCGCTGTCCTGTGTGCTTGCCTGCTTAAACCTAAGGAGAACTCGGGCTAGTCCAGAGGAGGGCCACAAAGCTGGTCAGGGGGCTGGAGCACCTCTGCTCCGGAGATAGGCTGGGAGAATCGGTCTTGCTCAGCCTGGAGAAGAGAAGGCTCCTTAAGGGGTGACCTTAGAGCAGCTCCAGTGCCTACAGGGGCTACAGGAAACCTGGAGAGGGATTTTTTTAAGAGTTTTGTGTAGTGACAGGACAAAGAGTGGCTTTAAACTGAAAGAGGGTAGATACAGACTAGGCATTAGGAAGAAATTCTTCCCTGTGAGGTTGGTGAGGCCCTGGCACAGGTTGCCCAGAGAAATTGTGGCTGCCCTATTCCTGGCAGTGTTCAAGGCCAGGTTGGATGGGGCTTTGAGCAACCCTGTGTAGTGGAAGGTGTTCCTGCCCATGGCCGGGGGTTGGAACTGGGTGTGCTTTAAGGTCCCTTCCAACCCAAACCAGTCTGGGATTCTATGATATGTTATCTTTTTAAGTACTCCCTGCCTAAAGATTATTTAAAAACTAGGTTTGAAAATTAAGTCAAGCTTTTACCTAGCCGACACATTCACTGGGCTGTCTCTGTCCCGTGGGGACCCATGACCGGAACATGGAGCCAGGATGCCTAAGATTCCATTTCTTGTTTCTGTCTTATTACAGACCACCTAAGAAGCCTCAGGTGTGTCTGCCCATTCCTGAGGCCTTCATGCGCAAACTCTTGACACTAGCCATGTTGTTCTGCTTTGTTTTAGATTAGATTAGATTAGATTAGAAGAAGGAGGACAGAGACAACCTCCTCCACTGTTTGTGCTTTTTATTTCCAATAGAAAAGTGTTGTTTGAACAAGATTTCCCTCTCTTAAAGGACCAAGCAAACAAAATTCTCATGCTTTAGCCATTAGCTCAGCTTCAACTTGATTGTTTATTGCATTTTTTTCCCCTCCCTCTGGAATTCAAGATTTCAAAGGTGGTGAAAATTTCTGGGTAGAGGGGAAATTGACATTGGTCCAAAAAGCACAGGGAAATCTTAAGCAGACTTATATGGATAATTTTAATGTTGATTTCAAGGGATCTAAGACCCTGGTTTTGAATTGTGTGCACTGCAAATGGAAAATTAATTCAATAGTAAATTAAAAAATGCAAATAGAGTTGATTTCCATATTTTTTTATTACAAAATCTGCTGCAGAACAGAAAGATGGAAGATGCAGAAAAGAAAATAGAAGAGATACCCAGAAGGAGCTTCTCCCTTCAGGATGCTGTTGCTTTGCTTGCTTGCAAGAGGTCCTAGTGCAGATTTCACAACCCAAAACTCTTACAAAATAGCTGCAAAATGCTGAAGTGCAGCCAATGTGCCGGATCCCATGTGAGGACCTATGGTTAGTGGAAGCTTGTGCGCTAATGCCAGGTAGATCATACTTTCCTTATCTCTGCTAATTATACTTAGCACAAGAAGATAATCTTGTTCATTGTGATTAGTCTGACTGGGAGTAGCTGGTAAGCACATAAATAACTAATAAAAGAGCAATGTATAGGCAGCAATTACGTAGAGGGAGGATTTTCTTCAAGCCTGTTTGGCTATGTAGAGCTTCAGACCATGTGGTCATCGCAAGGTCTTTAATTACCTGGGTTATATGTGTTTCTCAAGTGCCTTTTACCCTATTCCAAACTAGGAATATTTTTAAGCAGTCATCCTTACCTGGTGCTTGATAGAAATGGAGCACTGCTCTGAGGAACAGTTTGCACCAGCAAACATCAGTAATGTTGCATTCAGACCTCAGGGTGAATGCATTCACACCTCAAGTGCTACACACACAAGAGCAGAGAATTTCAAGAAAGGCTGGTGAATAGGTGGAAGAAAGATGGTGGAAGTAGGGAGGGATTTTACAGAAACCTTAGAGGAAAGAAGGGAAATTAAAGGAATGGTGTCAGGAAAGAAGCCAGCAGAAGGAAAGAAGCAAAACGTCAGGTAAGAAATTGAAGTGTGTTGGCAGATGAGGGTGCACAGATAAAATTTAGCATCTGTTGTGCCTTGACTAACTAGATAATTAGTCCTTTTATAACATAAATAGTTTTTGAGCAGGCAAGAAGGGGAAGAAATGATCCTTTGCAGGTATATTAGGTATTACATGACAGTATAGAATCATAGAATAGTTAGGGTTGGAAAGGACCTCAAGATCATCGAGTTCCAACCCCCCTGCCTTGGGCCGGGACACCTCCCACTAAACCATGCCATCCAAGGCTATGTCCAACCCCACCTTGAACGCCACCAGGGATGAAGCATTCACAACTTCCCTGGGCAACCCATTCCCGTGCCTCACCGCCCTTACAGTAAAGAATTTCTTCCTCATATCCAATCTAAACTTCCCCTGTTTAAGTTTAAACCCATTACCCCTTGTCCTCTCACCACAGTCCCTAATGAAGAGTCCCTCCCCAGCATCCCTATAGGCCCCCTTCAGGTATTGGAAGGCTGCTATGAGGTCTCCACGCAGCCTTCTCTTCTCCAGGATGAACAGCCCAATTTTCTCAGCCTATCTTCTAATATGATTTTCTGAAGTACATGCAATGCTTATGGCTTTGGTTTCCAAGTGCTTGGGGATTCCAATGATTTTGCTCCCTCTTCTGCTATCAGCTGCTCTAGGGAAGAGGCTTCTCTCCCTCCTGCAGGGCAGCTGAGCTGCTGCCCTGTGAGGTGTCTCAGCATCCCCCTCGCCCTCTCAACCTATGCAGCAAAACATGGGTGGGCACTTAAGAAAGCAGCACGCCTCCTGCACAGTATTTACACGTGTATTTTTTTTGTAATTAACACCGTCAGGCCTTGATTTTATTTGTGACATCAATTGCTGCTAATTACAGTGCTTACTGATGAGCAGACCCTTCACCTCCCATGGTTCCTGCTGCTAGACTTCTGCCTGAGCAGCTGGAGTTCATGAGAGGCTTTTTCTGTGTGCCACACGTGTTGAGGCTGAACAAGCTGTGATTGTAGGTACTTACGGAGTGTTTTGACAAAGTTTGGTAGCTACACCATCCACCTCAGCTTGTGGGTAGCATTGAGCTGTTGAGGGGCTGTGTACAAAAATCACCTGCAGGACAGCACACACCTTGCAGTCAAGCAGAGTGGCCTGGCCTGCCCCACTGTGGCCCAAGTAACCATGGGGAGAATTGACCATTCCCTAATTCCTTGTAGCTGCCTGAGCTTGAGGAAACCAACTGTCTCTCTGGGAGACAACTGCTGTTAACAGGGCCCTTTGCAGGCTCCAAACAAGCCTTAGAACGTGTAAATGGTCACACCTTGGAAAGGTGTTTAATTGTCCAGTTTAAGGGTGGAAGTATTGAGTGGGCATGTAAAAAAAGTCAGCTCACAACTGGTAAAGGAGACACTACTTTAGTGCGTGTTTGAAGGTAGTATCTGAGAGATTTATTACAGTTTTATGCTCCATACCATAAAACTTCACCCAAAGTAATGAAGTCAGTAGACAGCAGAAAAATCATTGAAGTGTTATCTTTATGAGTGTGTAGCATTTGTACTGCCAAGGCATTTTGTCATGCGCTTACAGCCCTAATCAAACTTGTGTTTGTGGGTCCAGATAAAGAATAATGCAATTTTAAAACCACTGCAGCACTGCTTGATGAGCCCTCATTTAATCTGCAGTTTATTACAGCCAGCAGAATATCCTGGGATGATTCTCAGGCTCCCTGTGCACAGGCCTAGGAATTGGTGGACAGGCAGAATGTGCCCTGGTGAGAGAAGTTGCCTCCTCTGTCTACTCTTGTTAATGTATGTGGAGAATCATGACAAAAAAATGAAGCAATGGAGGATATTTTGTACTCCAAGACTTTCAAATTTGCATACCCAACCTCAGGATCTAACTCCAGATTTAGATGGTTTCTAAATATTTAATGACAGCAAAATGTAGTCAGAGTCTCTGTTCTGAGCAAATTATTTCTCATCTGAAACTGATAGGCATGTAACCTCTTTCCTACAGGTACCATGGATCTGTAGTTCATGCCCAAATTCAGACTAGTATGCTTTTACCTGGGCCTCGGCTGTTAGACACACTGAGCACCTATCATCTCCCCACAAGCAAGTTAGCAACAAAACACACAGGCGTGTGGGTCTATGTGTGTAGACTGCATCCCGGGTTGAAGTCTTCCTCCCCACGATGTAAGCAGAGCCTTGAGTGTCAACTGCCCTGGCAAGTGCTCCAAGCTTAGAGACATTTCCCCGCAAGCCTCAGCTTCTAGCCATTTTGCATTGTTTGGTGGGTCCTGTTACTAGTTAGGGTGATTTATGTTTTACTATCTCTCAGGCAAGAGCTGGCATCATCATCTGGAGCGTATTTACAATGGAAAGGGATTCCTGCGGCTTCACTGAGGTGGTGGTGGATTCCATTCCTCATGTATCTTAGCTATTTTTGCAGATGATTTGGGGTGGGTTTCTGTCTCTACAGCTATCACGACATGATGCATTTTAACATGGTAACGTTACAATGCATGTTTCTTTCAGTCTCCAGTGCCCTGAAAAGGAAACCCAGATCCCACTCCCACACAAAGAAATCTTTCTCATATGTAAGGACACTCATTTCCAAACCCATCTCTTCTCCCAGGACAAGTATAGATGAACGGCTCCTTTTTATTCTAATGGTAACTGCAGTCTGACAATTGTGGTGCCCCCACTGGATGCTGGAGGCAGGCAGGGGTGGGATCTCTTCCCGCTGGAATCCCCGCCACGCCGTGCTGTGCGAGGAGGCAGTTACCCTCCAACCTCGCTCTCTAATTCCTGTGCGTAGCTCTTGTGCCCATCTGCACACAGCAGAGTAGGCTGCGCTGCTTCTAATTAGGCAAGCGATTTTGAAACATCTCTTGAACCCTTGTCCTCCAGGATTCCCTCAGACGACATCCCTCTGATCCCAGGAGAGCTCTCCCACTGGTTGCCGCTCTCCATGTGAAAATAGGTAGGGTGTAATTTGCAAATATTTCTAAAGGTCTGTTCTGGGTAATTGAAACTGCTGTTAATTGCTCATGATTTCAATCCAGACAGCTGGTTTGTTTTTCTGCTCCGCTCCCACAGGAGAAGTTGCATTGCTTCATGCCTCAAGCCCCCAGAGGCCTGCTGGTTTGCATAGCATGTTGCCTATCTCCCACATTTTCAGTAACATTTGACTGAGTATTAAAGGCGACCATGGCTTGTTCCAGGCATTGAGATTGGAGAATAGACAATAAGTAAAGTTTTCTGGATTGAACATTTGGGAATGATTGCACTGAGAGCTGAAGGAGCACGAAGAGGAGAAGGAGCAGAGCTGTCTGCCAGGGCTCTGAGCAGCATGGCAGACCTCGTTAGGAGGGTAGATGTGATAAAGCCTCTTAAACAGTAATCTGAGGTTGGTAAGAATTCAGCTTTGATTCAGACTGGCTCTCCAAAGGTCAGGATGGATACACTTCAGTGCTGCAGAGCTCATTGCACCAGAAAGCTCTGCATGAGTGGGTAGATCCCACTGGACAGCTAGCTAGCAGGAGCAGCATGAGAAGGGGAATTACAGGAAAAATGGTTAATAGCCTTCCTGAGAGACATCTATGAGAGGAGAGGCTGTTAGGAGAATTCAAGCAGTGGCAACAGAATAGGAGAGATCATTCAGGGCCGAATAAATCAATAACGTAATCAACAGCCAATTAATCACAAGAATGTTACAAACAAACACAACACAGAACAAAGACAGAAAAAAAGGAATCTGCTGTATGCACTCACATATATATGTGTGTGTGTGTACAGCCTTTATTATATAATAAAAGGAATAGAAGATCACTAAAAGCAGCAGGGCCCTTGAAGGGAAAAGATTGATGAGTTAGATATTGCTGTGGAACTGAATGTCTCGTTAAAGACAGTGAATGAAAAATGGTCTCTGACAATGGAAAAAAAAGTAATAGGAGGAACTGAAGTGAAATCCAGGCAGCAGGAACTTCAAAGCACCTGCATATAAGCGAGGACACTAGCTCAGCTGCCTCTGTGGGACCATCTCACAGCCACGGAAAGATCTGTGCAGTTGCCTTCAGCTCACACCATCAGGCAGTGGCCTCCTCCAGCTCCGTGACCCTCCCTGCAAGCGCAGTCTCATCCACACCACTGCAGCTTGGGCCTGGGAGGGATGGCTGGATTAGCCTGCAGCATAGGTAAGGATGTACTGTGGCATTCAACAGGCAGGGCCTAGAAACCACGATGCTGCTAGTTCTGTTGCTTCCCAGGGATTTCACTCCTGGTCCTTCATTGCTGACAGGCAGGATGAAGCCAGAGGCAGAGCCTGATGGAATTTCACTTGGTTGATCTGATGAGTCAGCTTTGTTGGGCTTTATGCTAGGGCTTTGTTTTGCAGGCAGGGGTGCCCAGAGGGACTCAGTGTCCTCTCTTCACACCAAGATTGGCAGCAAGCTTGGCAGCTCCCAGCCCTCACCAGCTGCAAGGGTGCTGCGCTGTGTCTGGGGAACCAGGGCATGAGGAATAATTAGTTCAGACCAAGCAAAACCTAAGTGCTTTACATCAGGAGCTAACGGTGTGGAACTTCTTGGTCAGTTCATGAGCAAAGGAATGAGTATAGGTCAGACCCAAAGCCCCCTGATGGCAAAAGAAGGTGCCTGGCGATTTGGGCTTTTACCTACGCACTCCTCATGGCTGCACATAGAATCATAGAATCCTAGAATAGTAAGGGTTGGAAAGGACCTCAAGATCATCGAGTTCCAACCCCCCTGCCATGGGCAGGGACACCTCCCACTAAACCATGCCATCCAAGGCTATGTCCAACCCCACCTTGAACGCCGCCAGGGATGAAGCATTCACAACTTCCCTGGGCAACCCGTTCCAGGGCCCCACCACCCTCACAGTAAAGAGTGACATACGTGATTTAAGCTACTTTTTATTTTTCCTGGGACTGTAAGTTTTGAGGTGCTTTTAGAAGAAACTCAGTAGGTTAAACTGATGAAAAATAGGCTGTCCCAGAAGAAGTGCTAAAGCCAAAGGAAGCTGGGAAAAGCCAAACAGATCAACAGAAATGTTGATAAGTTTTGATTGTAACATAGAAAAATAATGGAATGGTGCCCCTTTACTCTGCTCTCGTGAGACCTCACTTGGAATATTGTGTGCAGTTCTGGTGTCCTCGACATAAAAAGGACATGGAACTGTTAGAACAAGTCCAGAGGAGGGCCACGAGGATGATCAGGGGACTGGAGCACCTCCCGT
This sequence comes from Amazona ochrocephala, assembly GCA_039720435.1. Taxonomy (NCBI): domain Eukaryota; kingdom Metazoa; phylum Chordata; class Aves; order Psittaciformes; family Psittacidae; genus Amazona; species Amazona ochrocephala. The sequence goes on from CM077880.1 coordinate 77,380,575, forward strand.
ATGAAGATAGGATGAGAAAGTTGGGGCTGTTCAGCCTGGAGAAGAGAAGGCTGCGTGGAGACCTCATAGCAGCCTTCCAGTATTTGAAGGGGGCCTACAGGGATGCTGGGGAGGGACTCTTCATTAAGGACTGTGGTGAGAGGACAAGGGGTAATGGGTTTAAACTTAAACAGGGGAGGTTTAGATTGGATATGAGGAAGAAATTCTTTACTGTGAGGGTGGTGGGGCCCTGGAATGGGTTGCCCAGGGAGGTTGTGAATGCTTCATCCCTGGCGGCGTTCAAGGTGGGGTTGGACATAGCCTTGGATGGCATGGTTTAGTGGGAGGTGTCCCTGCCCATAGCAGGGGGGTTGGAACTCGATGATCTTGAGGTCCTTTCCAACCCTAACTATTCTATGATTCTATGAAAATACAAGATAGCTTTACATAGAAAACAGGTTTATTTGGGTCATTCTTACTAATATCTACCCTATGCCTTTTTTTGTATATAAGACACTGTACAAATGTCTTCATTTCATCTTTTCGAAATGACTTCCTGCACATGTATTGTACCATCCATGTGCAAAAACTGCTTTTGTAGCTAGCAGTAGTATTAATCTGTGAAAGCTGGTGTGAGTCAGAAGAGGCAAACTGCATACATCTGCTATGTATGAAGATCATTGTATTGTCCATTCTTTATTTATTGCCATCTAACACTGTCTTTAATGGCAAATGCTAATGGCTGCACAACTACAGAAAATACTAAGGAGATAGAATACACCCAGTAAGACCCTCCAGCCAAACTGAAACTCTCCATAAGATTTTCATTAATTAAAATCTCTACAGATGGGTTCCTTTAATTGTAGGAAATGGAATACAATCCCTATAATTAACTCTTCACTCAAAGGCTTCTCCCCCCTCCAGCATCTGGAAAGAGCAACAGTGATTGTTTGGCACATCACTGCTGGAGGCCGCAGCTGACTCTCCAAAGCTACATGCTGCCCAGGGCCCCACACCAAAACCGGTCTCATCTCTTCATTCAGACTCCTCCAGTAACCCTACCACACTGCACTGAGAGGTTTCTCTCTGTTTGTCTTTGCCACTGAGGGAAATGTTTGTTCTTCTCTGAGGTCTTCTCTGCCTGGGCTGGAAGGTGAGCATCTCTTTTCCTCTGCAGTGCAGGGAGAGATGCCAATCTCTGAAGCAAATGGTATTGAGAGATAACCAAAGAAAACTTGCTGTCCCCCTTGAAGCAGCCGGTGATCTTTGGGGCAGACCTTGCCTTATGATGAGAGCCTTGCCTTATGTGGAGCATCTAGCAGTTCGGCACCACCAGTCCACACAGACTGCCAGCCAGCCCCATGGGAATATCCACCTCTGTCTCTAGAGCTTATGGTTTCTTCCATCACAGCTCTGACATGTCACCTTTCCTCCCTGCTCCTGTAATTAAAAGCCTTTGTCCAATCCCACAGCACTTTATATTCTGGTCACTATTTTCTTTCCTCTTCCACCCCACTATTCCCTCTTGTTACCACTTTTCTGTGCACATTCCAAGTCCTATAATTGTCTCAGCCTTTCTTGTTCAGAGCACCATTTTCCCTCCAATAGCCGTATCTGCTGTGTGGCACTGAATCCCATCTACTGTTCTGCCTCCTCTTTCTCCATCTCATCAAGCTGGCATGCCAGAGCAGAGCACAGTGAAGAATAAAATGTCCCCCTTCCTGTGGCAGCTGTAAAGCTTTTTCTTGTCAGCTGCAGTATGAGGCTCTGTGCACAGTGAAGAGAACTTCCCAAGAAATGTAAGGCAGTGCCAGGCAAACTGGTAATTGCTGGGGAAAGGTGCTTGCTCCAGGATGCCCAGCATCCCAGGTCTTCTGGGATAGCTTATGTGTGCTGCTGGTGGTAATGCAAACTACCAATGCATTGGGTATGGACAAGCCCTGATCCTGAGGGTATGGTAACTATTTACGGTCACTATTACTGCGAGCAGCTGCTACCAGAGAGCACTTACACTCCTTAGCTAAGGGTTAAGTCATCACCAGTGGTGTTAAATGTCCTTGGGCTCTGCCACAGGTGAGCCACATGGATGGAAGAAACAGTGGCACCTTGCACGTGGTGAATTTCAGCACTGAATCCTGAAGCAACGGATTTGTGACTACATACCAACTAGTCCAAGGAGATTTGCCACTTTTTGGGAAAGCCAGAAGACATCATCTGGAGAGAAGTAGGAGGGTTTCAGGGGAACTCATGGGCCTGAAAGCAAAGTGGATACCTGGGGTCACTCTACAGATCTCAGCCTTTCCTAATCAGTGCGGACCTTGGAAGATCCATAGCTCTCCATGTCTCCTGAGCGTATGGCAGCTCTTCAGAGAGCATCTTCCTCTTACAACTACTTCCCATTCACTATGACCAATGTGGATCTTGGTGACTCGTCTTGGAGGACCTTCCATGGAGATCCATGTTCTCAGTGCTCACAGGTATGTTGGAGCTGTTCTCCAGGGACCCATGGGAGCAGTTACAACTGCATGCACCTCAGACAGATGGACTCAAGAGAAGACATACTTGCACACAAACCTGAGGTAAGGGCTGCAAAGCCACATGGGGTCTTGTGCATGGACTTGAATGAGAAATATATCTCATGCAATATGGGCTCTCTCTCAGCTGGCCCTGACCAGGAGCAGCACATTCAAAAGGGAAGAATATGTACAGGGCAGGGGGTAATATAGGCAAAAATCATCAGCTTTCCCTTTCTCAGCATTTCTTTTACTGCAGTACATGGGTATCCACTCAGTACAAATCACGGCACACTTCTGCTGAAGGCACTTCCCAGTTGTGCAGCACAGCACTGTATGAGGCAGATGTTTTACTGCTCCTTCCCATGCTTATCAGGAAACAAAGCCAGAAACAGAAATAACGATCATTTAATCGCTCATACGCTCTCGCTTTGTTCTGTGACAGCATTGTCTGAGTTTTCTATCTATGGCAGTTGGTTTTTTTCCTGTTTTTGAGGATGAGTTAGTTTTAGGAATACAAGTCTGCTTTCAATCAGTGTCTTAAAAAATAGGGCTTTTTCTCTTGGAAATAACTCGAGCATTGGTATCACTGGAGTCATTTTGTCCCTGAGGCAAGCTCTCCGCTGCTGTGAAATGCTGGAGTCTGCTGCCTACTCTGCAAACAGTTTCAGGCAGTAAAGAATTGCGCATTTTGCTCATTGTAGCCAAGCCAGACACCCTTCAAATTGCAAGGATCCACTTTTGGGGTGGGCAACGCCTTTCTGAGTGTGGAACAGGGTTGCTATGCTTGTGCCCACATAAGGCACTAACCTGCATCTCTGAGAGGCTGAGCCCAGTTTCCCACATTCACATCACTCAAGAGCAATTCAGCCCACATAAAATAGCCAGAAATGATGATGGCCTCAGACTACATCCTTGAAAGTCACATAGCTACTGCATTGTAAGTCAGTTTTGAAAATGGTACCTACCTTAGCAAATCAGGAAAGGTAAGCGTATTTGTGCCTTGTAAGGCCAAGGGGCATTATGCAGTGGTGCCACACAGGGCCCCAAGGTGCCCCTTTGTCATGTTTCTTGAAGAAGGTGCATAATCCCTTCTGCTTGGCTTCTCTGAGGACTCCTCCTGGTCCTTCTCTCTGAGAGCCCACAGGAATAGCAGTCCAGTCCTAACAATTGCCTCTGAATCCAGTGCTCCTTATGAAGAGGAGCTCATTCACTTGGCAGAGGGATTTGTAGAGAAATGCAAAACGGCATTAGGGTTCAGCAGAACACTTGGGTGTATGATTACTAGAGAGAAACCTAAGTGTGTGTTTCAGTGCACTGCTGGGTCCCTGCTCCAAATCCTCAGTCACCAACAGACATGCAGCTAAAGGAGGCACCAGTCTTAGCTGCATGGAACATAGGACAAACGAGATGAGCTCCCCCCATTTTCAACTCGCTAGCACTGGATTGGCTGTAAGCAGAGTTCTACACCACTTCCCACAGCCTGCAACAGTTCAGGCGTGCCATTGCCTCCCATCCTCCACATCGAGCCAGAAGTGGGGTGGGGACCCACATTACCACCCTCCATAGGACAAACCCAGGTGTCACTGGAAGCCTTGTTCTCTGATGGGTTTCAATTGCTCAAAGGGCAGGACTTGGATCAGACTTGCTTCTCACTGACCTAAACAGAGCTTCTGCATATGCTTGAAGTTGGGCATGTGGCTAGAGAGGATTTTTCCTTATTCATTGCTTGCAAGAAGACTGATTCAAATTCTTGGAATGCGTCACCCTCTACCAAGGCTATTTAATCTGCAGGGATACACCCAGCAAGTGATTTGTCTTTATGAAGTTTTGCTAAATATTTCAAGAGACTGCTTTGTGCAAATTGCCGCCTCAGTGAATGTACCTTGCAAACCTTTATGATGACCTAATTAATATTGCTGAGGACACTTCAGTAGATGCATTTCCTACCTAAAGGCAAGGTACCTACTGTCACCCAATGAATTTTTAAATCACTCTTTTTTCCTTTTTTTCTTTAGTGTTCTTCATTGTTAATACCTCAGCTATTATGATGAGAATACAAACGTCTCTCTCTATAGGTATCGATTCAGTTGTACATTCAGCTTGCAAGAGGCTGTCTAGTAGCCATAGTAGTGTCCTGCTTTTGTACTGTGTACTGCGTGAAAAGCAATTCTTCTTAGCTCTTGCTGCAAGAAAGCATCCTGCTGGCTTTTCACACCACAGGCTGGTTCCCATGCCTCCAGAATAAATAGGGGCTTTGTCATTGGTTTTATTATTTTTTTAAACTCTGTATCTTTGTAAGGTAGATTACAGGCAGTGAGATGATGTAGAGTCTGATCCTGTCTGTATTAAAGTCAATACACAATGCTTGTGGATCTTGGTAGCAAGTTGTAACTACATTTGCAGGGAGGTGATGATCGTGAAGCGCCCCTAGCTTATGCCTGCCCTGGCATAGACACAGAATCTGGTTTGACATCATTAGCCCTAATCATGTGGGAAATCAGTAGATACTGATTTACCAACTCCATGAAGACAAAGCACAGCCTGGCAGCTCTCATGATATTGGTCTTTCTAGGAGTGACCTGTGCACACCCAAGCATCTTCGCCAAGGATGATTTCTTAGGCGTAAGCCTGTGGGCTAAAAGCATCCGAAAGAAAACACTGTGTGTCAAAATGTGTCAATCTTTGGCTATCTGATTTATCAGTTAATGGGTGGATACCTGCCCTCTCCACTGATCCCTCAAAAGAAAGGAAACTATTGTGTTGGAGATTTTTCCCAGCTCTGGCCCTGTGCAGTGCTGTAGTTAAAGGTAAAGCTACCTAAATAGATTCACTTCTCATTTGAGCAATATCAACTTAAACTGCTTTTCATATACCAAACTCATTTTATGTAGTTAAACCTGGTTCCTATTTTGCTTTCTACCATTGATGTGTTGTAGTAGGTATGAGCATGACTTGGAAAGACAAGAAACAAAAGCCTCAAAGGGGCTGGTGTTTCTGGCTATTTTTATGTGTTATTGTTGTTCTTCATCTTGATGGTATTGACTTGCCCTGCCCCTGGCTGTACCCAATGTCTCTTACATGATACTCTTTCCTTTTTGTGTTCCTGTTGGGGACGATTGTGTGCAATGGTGGGTTTTTGTAGGAGGGCATGTTTATAAATGTTCATGTACACTACATCATCCTTTCTCAAACATAGGGTATTTGATCTGCAAGGGGAGTCAGAGTTTGGAAAGAAGCAATAGGACCAGAAACATTGGAGGGCAGCAGTACTTGCCACTAGCTAAATGCAGCTCAGAGAGAAAATGATTTCATGGAAATAATTCCACTGTTCTTACCTTTTTCCAAAACTTTTTGGGGCCAAATGTGACCAAGTAATATTTTTAATTTCGTGAATTTCCAATAGAAATATTGATGCACAGGGAAGGCACAGACTGACAGTCAGTGACTCATCAGTCGTATTTTATGGACCGCTTCTGCCTTTCAGCTCTTGTAATTAAATATTCATTGCTTGGAAATGCCCTCCTAGTGCCTCCTTGCTGCTTAATTATAATCCCCTCACCTCGACTCCGAAATGTCTCCTGCAGATGGAATGCAGCAAACTGCTGCTCCTTACCCAGGCAAGTCTTCCACCAGCTCACCAGCTTGTGAAGGGTGACTCTGTGCCCATGAGGTGCCGGCCTCCAGGTCCTTCTCTGGTCTATTGGGTCTGCTGTCAGCCACAGGGAAGCCATGGCAGCTTCTGCTTGGAGAAGATCCTCTGTCTCCATCAGTGCTCAGCCTCTCAACCTGCAAACTCGGGGAAAGCTATTGAAATCAGAGGAGGACTAATCTGTTGGTGTGAACTAGAGCAACGGCATTTAATTAAATAAAAACCAAAACACACACACGCCAACAACAAACAAAGAGAAACAAAAAACACCCCACATGGCTTCTCCAGCTCCACTGATAGCTTTCCATATGGGCCTAGGCCAAATGAACAACGTAGATTACATCTAGCACTTTGATCAAGACAAGCAGATACCCAAACAAATTTAGTCTGATGTGATTGATCCGTCTCTTCTATAATCATGTCGCATTTTTGCCTCCTTTCATTTCTGCATCTTGACTATTGCTTCCTCCCATACCTGTTTTAAGAAGTTGTATGGTAGAGGTCAGGCTAATCAACTGTACTTTCTAAATTATTCTTTTTTCTAGTTCAAGATCTACCCCCAAGTCTTTAAAACTCTTTTAGCCATTTGAGTGCCTGCACAATCTCCACTATTTCTTGTATATTAACAGCATTGCAGTGCTCGTGGAAGAGATGTATAACCTTGAACTGTCAGCATACACAGGTTCTCCGGCTGTTCAACATCAAATTAGGTTTTCAAAGAAATGGAATATAATGCAGGTTAAGACTTTCTCCATTTCCAGCCTTTAATTTGTACATATTGTGAAATAACCTCTGCTCAGTACTGCCATAGTGTCAATAGTTAACAAATGTAGGCAGAAATGTTAGATCAATAGAAACAGTGCCTCTTTTTTTTACTTTCCCATGCAAAATGTCATCAATTATTAATCAAAGCAGACTAAGATTTCAGTGAGGATCTGACTTCCTGCAGCAAAATACAGTACCCTTAAATGTTGAAGGTACGTTCTTTCTTAAAATGCACGCTAGAGGAGGTTTTAATTGCAATATGAAATGGATTCAGTGGCAAAGCTTGAGTAAAGATGATCATGAAGTATGGGCTGCAATGTTTTCACATGCAAAGAGCTTTAATATGAGTACTGTAAGTGTACAGAACAGCATGCTACACAAATGGTCCTGTGGGACTTCAGCAGAAAGCTGTCTGTTTCCCCACCCCTAAAGATTTTTCTAGGCCTCAGAGCAGGGCAACAGTGGGAACTTTCACCTCCATGCAAAGGGCAAATAGGTCCCAAATTAAGATTGTCTTTGGAAGAAGAAGTTGGGGATGCCAAAAGCTGAATTTCAAAGCTAGGGGTTTCTCTCATGCAATGGTCTCTGGTGTCCTTCACATTCACTAGCAAAGAGGTCCTGGGAATCCTCAGCCTGCCAGGGCCATGCGAGGAGCAGGGCTGTTGAGGGAGACAGGGCTGTTTGCTGGATTGACACTTAGATCTTGCATCAACTTTCAGCAAGCAGCTTCCAGTATCTATTTTAAAGCTCTCTTGGCTCAGTTTAAGCCATGCCTGTCATGAGCATTAAGTTCAAATGCAAGCTAAAATGACTTAAAGACACATTTAGAAGGACCGTGAACCCTGTCAGAATTGATAACCAAGGCCTCGCTTGCTTTATTATTTTCACTTGCTCAATTTATTGAATATGTACAGAGAATTAATTGAAAACAAAGTGCTGTACTTGCATGACATATTTAAATTATGATTAAATTATGACACTGTGGTTAGCCATTAAATAAATCACTGTAAAAAGACCTGTTCAGAGTGATACATTTCTGAGTACATTTGAGGCCAAGAAAGGAAATGGAAGCTTTTCAGGGAGGAAACAAAAAAATCCATCCATCATGGGATTCTCCAACTAAAGTATCCAGTGCTAGTAAAAATGTTTTAAAACATAGGTTTTAAATAGGTTTCCAGCTTCTCCTAGGAGTGGAATGCAGTCAGGTTTCTTTGTGTTACTTTTTTTTGGGTTTTTTATGATATATCTGTTCATTTTGAGAGAAATATAAGAGCAGTTTGTTGGCTGGGCTTTGGGCTTTTGGCTTTTTGCTTTCCTTATAAGAATATTATTTTCCGTTAATTAAATGGCAATTCATCCGTTTGAAACTCACCTGCCACAGAGCTCAGCAGGTAGGAAAAGGCAGTCCTGCTGGCCCTGGAAACAGTAGCAATGCTTCAATTAATTGCAGTTGGACCAGAAAAAATGGCACTTCTCACAATGGCCTCACAGATTCAATGTGTGCTCAAGTGCTCGTGCTTTTCTTTTTATGGCTGCAGCTCCTGGAGTCACGAGATTCCTGTTACATTTCATTTGTCCTTTTCAGGATAAAAAAGAAAGAGAGAAAAAGTTTCTACCTCTAATTGTGGACAAGTCTGAAAATGAGATGGGGCTCAGGCATGAGAAGGCATCTCAGGTTAGGAGCCATCTCACGAGTGCTTTCCTGAGTCCTTGCCTCATGGTTTTGAGAGACCAGAGACTGGTTACGCTGCAGCAGCATCAGGCCCTGTTGTTCAGAGCCATAAGGTCAGTTGTGCAGGAGACTTACACAGGTGATTGGGGTTAAATGCATACCTGAAGTGTATCATCCTCGAGCACTTGGCTGATGTGGGATCTGACGTCCTTGGAGCACCCTACCCCTGGGTCTGTTTGGGCAAAACATAAAGTCTGCTAGAACGTCTCAATGTAAGTTAGCAAAGCTGAGGCAATTCCTGGGATCCTGCTCTGCTTTTTGGTAATTGTATTATTTATCAAATTTATGTCTCAGTTGGGTTGAGAAAAGTAAACCTCAAGTTCCACTTTCTTCTGAGAAGCTTCTGGCTGAGATTCCCATTTGAATCCTTTAGTGCAGTACTGTAATAGCAACAACAAGTGTTCTGAGGGAGTCCTTGGCTTTGGGGCTACTTTTCTAGGGGAATATGTACATAAAAGGAACATTTTTGTTGCTCGAAGAAAAGGATCTTAACCTGCTGACTTTCTCCAATTTTATGTGCTGACTTCACTGTGATTTACAGTACTACTTCACCGCAAGCAGTGTACCTGCTAGTCTTCAGGAGCTGAGCAGTCTCAGATAAACCCCTTGATAACCACAGATACCATGTAAAATGTGAGTACTCAGAGATGCTGTCTTTCTATGACTGTGCATTTTTAAGCAAAGAACAGAAAAAGCTTCCTTCATTCACATCTTGCTATCACAAAAAAAACCCAGTCATGAAGGCACTGAAAATCAACACCAAAAAACCACCACAAGCTTATTTTTCCCTTTGTATAAATATGCTGACTTACGTCAGCTGAGATCTGACCGCTTGTGAGAAACCTGAGAAGCTGTATCTGAGCATTAGGAGTAGGTACTCCTGTATTAATAGTTTGTGGAAAAGGGAACAAGCTGTACTTTAGAAGGAAGAAAAACTGCACAGCTCTGTGAATGATGGATCTGTTACACTTGCACAATTTCACCAAACATTCTTCTGGCAAGAAAAATGCTTTGGAAAAGCATCCCTAAAAAAAATCCAATACTGCCGATAGTTTCAGCCGTGCAAACACCACCTCTGTGTATGTCACTGTATGCAAACCCTGTGAACTGAATGTTTAACTGGCTATTTCTGCTACTCCTCTCTCACCCTGAGAGCTGTTTGCATTAGCAAACAAAGTCTGATGTTTATGTATGCAGTCACCCACTCTGTTTCCCTCCATCACGTAGCTTTTATTCTGGAGAGTTGTTCTCTCCAGAGATGCAAGGCTGCTGTAATAGCTCCACCAAGGGATCCTGCCTCTCAAAAGAGAGCTATACCAGTAGGGCCAGAAGATAAAAGCTGGGCTGGTGCACTTTAATTGATACCAAGATTTCTTTTAATCAAAAGCAAAAGGCGCTGTTACAGTCTCTCTGTGACTGGAAGAGACACAGATGAGGACAGACAGCATTTCTTTTACTCCCTCTGGAAATAAACCCCCTAGAATGATAATTTCCTTTACAGAAGAGGGAAAAAGACCTGCAATTAAGCGCTTAGCATTCAGACGGTGCTGTTAAGTGAGAAAGACCACAGTCACTTGTGCAGGTGGGTACTGTATTTGTTCCTGGGGGTGAAGCTGTGGCACAGAGTCAAAGGCTTATCCTTATCTTCAAGGATAGAGAGATTCTGGAACAGAAATGGAGAAAGAAAGAATATCTTGTGATGCCATGCTTGCAGCTCTGTCCACTGGAGCCCTGTGCATGGTACTGAGGAAGCTGCGATACACTGATTGAAGGAAGTTCCAACAATTTTTTTCCCTCGCTTGCTGGTGAGTACTGTTGTTAAAACGGAGTCTTTCCAGTCATCCTCCTTATTGCTCCTACAAGCCACAGTAGCAAAAGTGATAGGAATTGCTCACCTCTGCCTTAAGTTACTAGGAATTCTGATCTGTTCCCTTGAATTACTGTCCAGTCTTTTGTGGCCTATAAGTTGTTTTCCTCAATGCCAAAAGGGGAGATTTTGCTGGGGCTTCAGGAGCACGTACAGTCTCATGCTTGGATGTTATAGTGTTGGACAATATTTAAAGACTCTGGCTAGAAGGAGCAAACTATATATATGCGTGTGTGCTTGCGTAAGAAAACCTGCGGAATGTGTCTGCTGTTCCTAGCTGCGTTGGGGCCATTTGCAGGGCAGTGCTTCCCTGATGTGGGATGATAGGGCATGGGTGGGGGATGATTCATTGGAATTTCCTAGGAAAGCCTCACCTTTGTGTGGCAGGCCACGAATGGATGATGAACCTTCTACAGAAACCGTCATGCAACTGTCAGCAGGCAAGCCATGAAGATAGTTCTTTAGCAGCCATTTGAGAGTGCTGCCAAAACCAGGTGGGTGTCCGCACAGCCTTTGCCATGCCTCCCTCCAGTCTGGTTCTGGGGATGCTGCAGGTGATGGCGACCAGCCCAACAGCAGCTCAGGCTGCGGCAAGAGTGGTCTCATCCGTAGGTGAGAAACCATCTGGGCAAAGTCGCTGTGGGCACAGGTATGACTGGGGTTTTGTGATGGGGCGCCTGTGGGGTGGCAGGATGCTGGGGAAGGCAGTAAGGTGATCACACATGCCTGGCAATGGAAAGAGCCCTGTTGGAGAGGGCAGTCTTGCCACCAGTTCCAGCAGAGCTGGGATTTCAGCACTGGTAGTGCCACACAAAGGAGGGCACTCCCACCCCACACAAGCTCAATTGCTCTCTGAGATGGGTTTCCTGCCCTGGTCTGAAGTAAAAATTTGGGGACTGGAGATAGCAGACAAAGCACAGAGCCATGGTGAAACACAGCTCTGTTCTTCCATTTTTACACAAACAAAAGTCCCATTGAATGCAGTAAGACATTGAGCCCTCTGACTGAAATATATATATATATACACATAAATTTTTGATGTATTACAGTTTCAGCTCTATGCTTTCCCTTGATTTTAATTTTCTCTGTGGAGTTCAAATACAGAGTGCTCCTTCACAGCTGATTTTCAAAGCCTTTTCTTTACTTTCATATTTAAACTTACTGAAGGCCCTCAGATTTTTCTCCCAGCTGTGGAAGGCAAAGGCAGAGAAAAATAGAAAAGTCAAACACTCTTTTACAGTACTGGAACATTTAAAGCGCATTCTTGACATACAGAGAAAAACCACAATAAATAATGCTTCAGTTTTTTAAAGGAAGTTATCTTTCTGACTGCAGCCTTTGCCCATTTTAAGAGGATGAACAAATTGAAGTGTGTGTGTGCATAATCATGTTTGTCTCCACACCTGTAAGTGTTGTGAGGAGTTTTACCCTCACTTTTGCTCCTATTTTCTCTTTTATACTACCAATCAGGCCCTGTTTCCCAAGCAGGAGCCCTTGGAAAAGAGAAATGCCTGAGCTTATGCCAGAATCACTGCCCTGGTTCTTCGGCAAAACCAGGTTTCCAACACGTGCCACGCACAGCACATGCCCTACCCAGGCAGGTGACCACCTCAGGGCTTTCATGGAGCAAGGGTGGGTGTTGCTTTCTGGGGTTTTGTTGCCATCCTTCCCTGTCGCTGGTGTGCCTGCTTCAAGTTTTCTTTGCTTGTTGTTGGGAGAAAACAGCCAGGTTTGTGCATGCAGGTAGATCCGTGTGGGAACAAGCAGTCTGTGTTCAGGTGCCTCTTGGACATCCAAGAGTACCTGCGTGACTGAAGTTCTTGTTAATGGGGCTGCAGTCCTGGTCTCAGCCCACCCCTTTGCAGGTTTGAGGAGCCCATGGTCCCTGGGCCCACTTATTGAGCGCAACTAGCAATGGCAACTTGCAGATGCAGCAGGTTTGGGGCTCTACAGTGAGATCTGAGATTGGGAGGAAGCTCCTGGGAGCCCTTTGAGGTGGGGGGTTGCAACCAGGGGCCATGACCACTAGTGAGCTCTGGCAGCCTGGAGTTCATTTCCCTTCTGTCACCTATATTGTTGCAAAATGCTGATTCACTGAAACTCTGCAGGCTTCTGCCTGTTTCAGTAACCATTTGCTTCAGAGGGACCAGTGGCATTGTGCGGACCATGATTTCACCCTGGGGAGGCCATGCTTCCCCCAGGATGGACACAAAGCAGGCTGGTGCTGAGGTAGACTTTCTCCTGGTATGCTTTTCAAATGCTGACAAGTTTGTGCACTAGCAGGGGCAGCTGGGTTTGCTTTTTCAGGAGTAGAGCAGGCTATGAGCAACTTTGGGAGGTGTCTATTAAATAGTGAGGTGCAGGGGTATAAATCAGACAACCTAGGCAGCATGGAGGTCAGCCTGGATGGCTGGCTCCTATGCCAGTTGTTCATAGCGCCCCCCTCCACCCTGGATAACAGGGAGATTTTCTTTCCATGGAGTAAGCTGAAGCTTTCTGCATAGAAAGCTTGGGGCATCCCAAGGAGATGCTTGGGGCCTCCTGCCAGCAGCTGTGTAGCCTCCAGGTCATACATAAAGGGTGACTTTATTATCTCTCATGGCACTTGGGGACATTGCCAAGGATGCTGTGTTTGTAAAGCAGCCTGGTAATACAGCCAGGGAGGGTGATAGTTAATCTCTTTCTCCTTTATTTTCTCTGGAGGAAGCATTTGTTTGTGCAGCATAGCTAGTGGGGGTGCGCACAGGTATCTGCCATCTGGAGCGCACCAAATTAGGAGACTAAAAATTGGGCTGGGGGGTTCACAGAGAGCATGGGAAGGGTGTGCATGCTGCCTGGGAATACCACCCCAGAAAAGATCCTCAGGGAAAAGGGCTGCAGGATGCAGGGATGTAACTCATCCTTGCCCGGAGGCTTTCTGACCTGATAGAAACATGCCATGGCAGCAGAAGCTTTACCCACTGCATGGGGAGAGGTAGTGCAAGGAAATGAAGGGCGGTGGGAACTCCAGAAGAACAGATGAGTTTGCCCCTGCTCATGGCTTTTCCAGCCCCCTGTGTCAGGGCAATGGGACTTTGCTGCTTGTCAGCGCCGTTAGATTTTGATCCCACTGGCCAAATCCAGCGCAGTTTGAGAGAGACTCAGGAACCTCAAAGTTAATTATAGATTCTTAGCAGATTCATGAAGAGGCTCATTAAATCAAGGAGGTGGGTACAGATGGGGGCCCACTAGGGGGACCATGCTCCTAGCTCGGTCCAGCTGATCTAGTGAAGCATCTTGCCCATGCATATATCACCAGAAGCAGAGGGTAGGAGCCGGCTATTGCTGGGATGATGAAGAGTGATGGGGAATAGAAGATGCAAATCTGCAGAAACACAGGCTCCATTAATTTCACTGCTTTGTAAATGAGGGTGGGGGGAAGAGCAGTCATTACTAGGATGGTTGTGATTATTAGAACAAATCCACTAGAGATATGAAATTAATATGCTTAAGTGTGCTAAGCCTCTGGGTGCTCTTATTCAGAAGTCACTTTTCTTTTACTATCAGGTCTTTTGCTAGATGGTTAAGAAATAATTAGAGGGGCCCAGCTCAGTGTGGCCACATGCGAATGGGACTGTGCATGAGCAGAAGCTCATCAGATAAAAGCTCAAGAAGCAGAAGGAAAATCTCAGGTCGAAAGAGAGCATTTGCAGAGGCCGGGAAGGGAGAGAAGCTGAATAATCTGCCTGTATATAAAATACATCACTCCAGCTGGATTTTTCAGATGGATTGCTTTGAAGGGGCTGTTGTGACTTTATTTCTGAAGCAGGTCAGAGAGGCTCTTCTAAGACAGTACTTACGTTTCCACTCCCTTTTGTACCAGTTGTAGATTCTCAGCTATGCTTGTTATGAAGTCTTGTTCTCAAGTGCCTTTAAAAACACCCCAAAAACAGAGCTACACTTAGCCGTCTTTTCTATGGGGCCTTGATAGACTTTCTGCATATGTTATACTACTCACAGTATCTCATGAGCAACTCAAGTATTTTCTATTTAAAAATGGCACAAATCCACTTCCCAAATCAGAGTTTGAGATATGAAATTTAAAGGGTCAATAAAATGTTAATTCTTTTTAGAAAAAACAAACAAATAAAGATGTCCTGCTCCTGCAAATGAAGGACATCCAGCTATGCCATGACTGTAGGCTATGGGACAGGATAAGGAACCCATTTGGCTCTTTGGGATAGGTGTCAAGCTTCCTGGTCACAGGAGAGTGATGGTCCCAGTAGAATAAATGAGAAGCTGCTGGGCTCTGTGTTCCCATGGGGAAGGCTGTTACTGGCTCTTCAGCTAGCTCATTTATAGCTGCGGGCTACAATGTGGACTATCAAACACACAGTGGCTTTAAAATAGAGATCTGAGCTGTAATTTTCCAGCAGGATGCAGGTCTTTTCCCACATTGCCTTAAGTCGGGATCATTCATAATAGTTTGCGTTAGCAGCTCATGGGGTCTTCATTTGAAATTGGGTTCGCTTGGATGCATTATTGCACAGCCTCATATTAAAGGCACTCTCTACCTTGAGAAACACCTCCCATAAAAATATAAGGTGAAGGATGAGGTGGGGGAAGAAAGAGCCCATCCTGTATCTGGTGAGCCTGAGCACCGGAGGCAGGGACAGCAGCAGGAATTCCCTGGTTCCCAGCCTGACATCTCTGCTGGTGCTGCCCTACTGCAGAGTCCCCCTCTCACTGTGGTTCATCCAGTGATGGCAGATGCAGGAGCTCTTGCTCAGCTCCTCACTGGTTGAAAGATGTTCTTTCTTCAGCTCTTCAGTGCTTGGGCAGAAGGGGCTGACTTGCTAATGGAAGAGTGTTGCTTTCACTGAGGAGCATGCCTCAGGAGCTGCCCAGCTGACGGCACTTGCTTTCCTCAGTCAATCCAGAGCAATACAAAATACCGTGACAAAGTCTGCCAAAACATTGTCTGTCTGCCAGGCATTATAATTAGAAGTAATCGGGCCCTGGAGGGGCTTTGCTGCCTTTAGCACAGCATGCTGCAGAAGACACTGGTATCCAGGCCAGCTCCACATTTGGGGCACTGCTCTACTGCCAGTACAGCTGAAGTTAACCCTTGAGCATAATGTTGTCCATACAGTGGCATTGCTTCAGGGCTGCACAGGCTGGGCAAGCAGGCAGTGAATCCGGTGGGTTGTGTAAGTGCTGCCCATGCTGCACTGGATTTGATAGCTTGCCATAAGACCACGTGAGACTCTGTGGGCACCTTTTGGTGTGTGTGTAGGAAGCATCATGGTAAATCCCAAAGGACTGAAAGCAACAGCCCATGCAAGGCAGAGCAAACATGTCATATTGGGAAAAGCTGTTTTGATGTAAGATGCTTTGGTGCTTGGTGCTTCTGGTCCCATATGCAGCAAGCCTGTGGCTCCTACTGTACTACTCCTGTAGTCTCTCATTTCCTGGATAAGCACGTGCTGGTCTCATTACGTGCACCACTGTGACTGATGATAGAACTCATGTTGACTTTGATAAATGACATGCTGAAACCTGACTGCCATTCTTCCATGTGCTTTCATGGTAAAAAGGTGAAATTTTTAATTCTTGGACATCCAAACAGGTACAAAAAATCTGGGAGCTGATTGTCCGCAACTCTTGAAACTGCACAAAGTGTGAGAGGCATCATGGTAAAAGTGTTGTAAGACAGAATACAGTCAGAGTCCCTTGATCCTTACTTGGCAAGGGGTGGACTAGAGAAACCTCCCTAAGCCATCTACTGCCTTTTGGAATAGGAAGAGGGATTTAAATGGGGCTCATGAGAATGTTTCCTTTACACATTCAGTTCCAAGCTGGTGCTCCTTGCCATGCCATCTCAACCCCCTTACCTATTTGTTCCTACTTTCCTTCATACCTATATCTCTGAAATTATTTTGAAAATTAGCTATTTGTCACCTTTTGTCCTTTTTCCTAAAACTGGCAATGTTAGATACTTGTAAGTACTCATCTTCTCATCTTTTCCGCACTCTGACGGCATTTCTTAGGTCTGTCTCACACTTAGACCTATCTCCTTTGTAATGCTGAAATACAGCTAATAAGCAGTATGATTTTGATCCAAACTATTGTAAGCCATTATTGTTTATTTTTTACCATTCCTACTATAATTTTTGAGCTAATAGTCATGATGCTGTACTTATAATTGAGTTCTAGTCTGTACATAAAGTTGGGGTTCATAATCTCTTTGTATGAAAAATGCAATTTGTCCTCTACAAACTTTGCAATACCTACTCAGTGAGTAGAAACAGGACTCCTTTTTAGAATTTGCAAATATATCTTTTAATTAGCCTGGGGTTCAAACTAGTTACGGGTTTGTCCCTTTAAGAAAGTTAGTACTTGTGTCAAATCTTTTACTATGAGTACTCTTGATATCAGAGTAGCACAGATACTTCATACTTGCCAAATAATAAAAATGAAATCTTGGGCCCAAGTAACACTGAAAAAATATTAGGTTGTAAATATCCTAATTATTACCAAGTGCCTTTAATCACTAAAATTACAGCTGGTTAAATACAGTCAAGTCAGCATCTTAGATAAGCCTTGGGTGAGGCCATTTGAGATGTCAAAACTAAAGTCTCCTTACACCATCCTGCCTGTACAGCTAATCGGAGTGACATGACTCAAACATCTGTAACAAGGAAAATATATGCACAAGCAGGGCAGATTATGTGAGGCAGCCCTGCTGCTCTGGGAAGCTTGGTGGCTGCACGCTGGCATGGGGGCTTGCCTCCAGCCCTGCACATGCATCAGATGAGCTACCATTCATGTCAAATCATAATAATGTTAACAGCAATAGCTGAGATACTCATTTATGTGAAGAGTGCATAACTCAATAATCCTTGTGTATGTTATCATCTGATCCCACAACAGGTCTTGATGCGTAAATTGATCCACCAGTCTCTTAGCTTTAGGTGCTGCATGCTAAGATTCATTCTTGAGAAATGTCCCAGTCCTGCAGCATGGGGAGGTACCCTGCATGGCTGTGTGCAGAAGTGGGCTTGACTTTTGGAGCAGGGATGCTGACCTTGCTGTGGCCAGGGAGGGAGAGGACCTCTGCTGTAGGCAGCACTAGAAACACAGCACAGTGGCCTTCTTTGCCCTACCCTGTGTTTAGTGACTGTGAACTCAAACTGTTTCCCCAGTTAAACTGAAAACTAAGGATTACTATCAATAACAGTATTAACTTAGAAGCGTTGCAATTTATTCTGCTCTTCCTGGAAGTTAGGAGTCTTGCCAGCCATGTCTACCTCAAAGCATTCAGATTTCTTCTTTGCTCCCTATTAAAGTGCACAGACAACCATGTCTCTGTCCCGGTGTGACAATGCAATGAGAAAATTGTATCTTTAAATACCAACGTAATCTAATCTGGGACAAAAACAATAAAAGGCTTTAATCATAATTGCATGGTGCCTGCAGGCTGTCACCAGAGAGCAGAGACAAGGTTGCTCTTTGCCACTTGTGGAGAGTTTAGAAATTAAATCCCCTTTTCACAAAGGCAATAAATTCTGCTCTCACTTGTGTCCTTTCCAAATATTTCAGCTCTGTAACCAGATAGCTCATTTCATCAGCATCTGTCAGAGACTCTCTTGCTTCTGTCAAGCTATGTACAAAGGGGCAAGACAAAATGTCTGTTAATGCTGCACACCCCTGACTGTATAACATCACAGCTTACATGAAATACTAGCTCTAGATATAAACCAGAGACTAACTTTTCCTTCACAGGAATTTTTCCACTGTTTTGTACTTGTGGTGTGCACGCTCTGTGGATGCATCCCACCCTGGGTACCCACAGCAAGGACAGGGAGAATCTAGTGGGAGAGCATCTTTGATCAAGAACTGCTCCATTTGGTACCTGTGCAAAACTGTGCTGTGGTTTCTACTTAGAATAGAGGTTTTAAAGCCCAAAACAGTAAGGTACAATTTGTACACTTCCTACCCTATGTAGGGAAGGCAGATTCTGAGAACTCCATTCCCCATTTCCTAAGTTGGAAAGACAGCAAGGGTTTTGAGGGCATCAGTGGCAGCCTATGAACTAGTTTTTGCTCTGGTGAACACCATGAAGTTCTCAGCAGCAGGAAACCAGCTCAGTCTTAGACACTGAAGCAAGGCACATCAACTCGGAAAAACTCCACCATGGCAGCAACTGGTAGTCATTAACAGAGCTATTTTGAGTCAATGTTTTGTCTTCAGGACTAGTGCATGCAAAATCCTAGTACAGGGGGAATGGGCACAAGTGCCACCTGCTGTTTTTAAAACAGAAAAATGCCTTCTGCCAAGAAACAGGCACTCACTCTCTGGAGCAAGAGGTAGAAGTAGGAGACCTGGAATCCCTGGCTTTCCTGCAAATACCAGGGACCTGCGTGGGTACCTGGGCAAGGGAAGATGTGCTCAGGGTTCTGCTTTTCCATGGCATTCTTGCAATAATCTGTAAGTAACTTGGTTTTGTTTAGGAAGAGCATTTTTAAAAGTTCTTGTAGTTCTCTGTTTGTTTTCTGGATAGTTAAACTGCATATATTAGCACCTAAGGACCTTGCCCCCTGGGGAGGCTGAAAGTCCTGCATCAGATGGTGCCAGGCAGAAAACATGTACAAGAGACCAGGATTACATGCAGGATCTGAATGGTGCTCATAGCCTTGGAGGGAACAAGGCAGGATGAATCTTATGGACAGAATAGGAGTAAAGAGGAATGCATGAATCCTTGAGCCCAGATCAAGTGAATATAATTTATTGTACTTTCTGTCTTGGCATATAATGAAACACTCAGCTGTATGTGTTTCCCTGTCTGAAGATGGAAAAGCAATTGGAGAAATCCATGGGTTGGCAAGGATTTGTTCTATGTCTGAACTCCAAGGATACATTGATGCAGAAAGATGCTGGACACAGTTTGCAGTATTTCCAATTGAAATCCACTGCTCTGCACAATGAAAACAGAATTATGCTGAAATCGGACAGTGTCCTAAATGTGACACAGAGGTCTCATAGAAGGTTAAGTAGGTACAGAGCAAGCCTCTCCAGCACCACTGATGTCAGCCATGTTGTTACTATGGGTGTGTGATCAGCATTTTTTGCTACTGAGTTCCTTCTTACCCCCATCTTCAACAGGTATGATTACGAGCAAATACATCAGGACAGAAGCTCAGTGCATGCAGAAGCTCAGTGCATATAGTTTAGCTAGAAGGCACTGCTGCAAAAAGAGCAAGGGAGCTGTGGCTCTTTCTGCATGCCTGGTTTTAAGAAGCTACTGCTGATGGATGCACTAAGAGCTTGAGAAGAAACTGCATTATGTGTACGATTGCAATTAAGATACCAATGTTTTCCTCTCCTTCCTCTTTCTACACTGCTAATGACTGCGGGACTAATACTGTAACCAGGGGATGTGTTTTGCCATGGACACCTCTTTGCTACCAAATCCCAGACAACTCCTTGAAGGGAGTTGCTCCTGAAGTAAGATGCAGAGGCTTGGTCTTGCTCACTGCTTTCCACCTATCATGTTTTTTAGATAGCTAATATGATGAGGGATTGGTTACTTGTAAGTTTCTGATGTTAAATTTGTTATCAAGAATAAAATGAATTACATAGGGAAGCTCTTTCAACCATCCCCTTTTTTAGTCCCCAAAGGACTTAATCAGAATCCAATCTCTCCACACCTTGCACCGGGATGTCTTATTCTTTAATTAGAAAAATATTTATACACTAGCTCAGGCAATAGAACAACGGGAGGAGGAAGAGGCTGGTTAAAGCATGTTATAAACATAGAGTAGGATAATGTTATTTTGCCCTACTGGCTAATGTTCAGACTCTGCATTTATCATTAACCCTTACATTTTTGTAAAACAATCAGACTATAACACTTTGATCATACTTACATACCTGTAGTTCCAGTTTAGTTTCATGGTCATGATATAGAATCATCTTAAAAGAGAGGCAAGACAGTTTGACTACAGTAACTATTTATTTCCATGCTCAGCTGAGCTCGTGTGCATTTTTCATGCTGAACGTTTAATGCTTAGATTTTGGGTTATTGCAATGTCTGTAGTGTTTTACCCAAAAATGTTGTTTTGGACTGTCTCCCTTCAACTGTGTGTTAGCACAGCTTTGGTTTGGGGAAAGCTACATTACACAGAACTCTGCTGCCAGGCTGCAAAATGAGCTGTAAGAAGACTGAAAAATGCTGCTTGTTTTTCTCTGGGGTTGCTGCTTTGTTGTTTAATTTGTTAGAGCTGAGCCCAGTTTGTCACCTCATGGTTATGGGGGCTGAATTTCTGACATGGCTCGCTGCTCCCACGCTCCTGGGACACTCAAATGTCTCTATCTGTCTTCAAAGGTAGATCTGGCGAAATAGGCAACAGATGGCTGCTGCCATGGTTTGTGCCATGTACCACCCGGTTATGATGTCCATAAATGACCCGCTGGGTCTGCTGTTCATCACTTCAGTGCAATGGCTGGACTGGAGTTAAGCTTTCACTCAGCAAATGAAGAAGGAAACACTTCTAATCAGAAGCAGGAATCATTGGGCCAGTTTGCCAAATCAGATTAGGAGCAGTTTATGACCATTGTCAGGATTTATCATAAGGTGCCGAGACGTGGGAGACATAAATACATAAACAAGATATCCCTTGATTTTTTTTTAATTATTTTGGCCTGCAGCAGTGAAAAGCATTTGAAAGGCCAGACCCTTTGTAGTGCTTAATATCCTCAGCTCCAGTTGTACTCCATGAAATCCAACATGCTTGGTGCATCCCCAAGAGGTTCATCTGGCGCTGGCCCCACGCCTCCCAGTGAGCAGCCGCTACCACCCCAAAGATGGATATTAAAAGAGCAACCTGACTCCACTGAGAACTGCAAGACATTCCTTCTATGTGAAATTAATTCATATTCAAGATTCTTCATAGCTGTGCTGCCACTTACATGTTTTCACAGCTTAAATGTATTAACGCCTACGAGACCTCAGATCTCTATATAGGATTTGACATGTCTTCAGGACATCTTCAGGACCCACACAGGAATCTATGTGAACTAAGCAGCAACAGGAAGAAAAAAAAGCCACTTCTGGAAATTAAAAAATAGCTGAATTTACATCAAACACATGGAAAGTCTGGCTTTCGCCCTGAAAGGTTAATCACTATTTGGAATTTTTTGCAGTGGGAGATTCCTTGTGTAATTATTGAAAGGCGAGATCAAAACCCAACATCATCTTTTGAGTGCCAGTGTCATGCCTGGATAAAAACAAGCTAGATGATCCCTAATAATATTTGCTCCCAGGCATGTTGCTGAATCGCTGGCTATGTTTGGGATAGGAAGGAATTTCCTCATGTGGTGAATTGGTGAAGCCTTGGAGTTTGTCTTGTTCTTGTGTATTGCTCAATAACCATTCTTTGGAGTCTTATTTCACATTCTTTGACTTTCTGCAGCCCCATGATCAGAGCTGAACATTTTCCTTTCTCCATCATTGGACCTTGTTTTGTTTCTAATGACTTCCTCTGCTTTACCAAACAGGTATGGATGGATCTGATTATTTGGCAACACAGAGATAACCTAGCACTTGCAAAAATAATCCAAACTATTGCCCACATGGAAATAAGATGCAGACAAAGGAAGAAGGCAAAGAGAATATTAAGGTGCTCAGTCAGTTACAGCCTTCGACTTCAGTCTCTAGAAAATGAATGAATTTCAGGATGCACCAGTGTGCAGAAGTATGGTGAAAGGACATGCTGTGTTGGAGCAGCACTATATATAAGGAGAAACCTCTTAGCTTTCATGTGTGACTAGATCATTGTCAAGCCTAGTATAAAAGAAAGTAATTGCTAAACCTCATGGTTAATGGCAAAATTCGTAGAATCATAGAATGATTCATGTTGGAAACAGCCATAAAGAAGCTCATCCAGTTCCAACCCCCTGCCATGGCCAGGAACACCTCTCACTAGACCAGGTTGATCAAGGTCCTCTCCAACCTGGCCTTGAACACTGTCAGGGATGGAGCATTCACAACTTGCTTGGGAAGCCTGTTCCAGTGTCTCACCACCCTTTTAGTAGACTTTTTTCCATATATCTAACCTAAATCTCCCCTAAGTTTGAAGCCCCTTGTCCTATCACTACAGTCCCTAATGAAAAGTCCCTCCCCAGCATCCTTATAGGCTCTCTTCAGATACTGAAAGGCTGCTATGAGATCTTCACTCAGCCTCCTCTTCTCCAGGCTGAACAGCCCAAACTTTCTTAGCCTGCCTTCGAATGGGAGGTGCTCCAGCCCCTTTACCTTGTAGCCCTCTTCTGAATTTTTAGGAATTCCTTTATTATTCTCTTGCTGTTATGTTTATGAAAATGGTCTGTAGGTCTGATACTTACAGCACACTCAATTACTCTCATTATTTCAGGTGCATTACTTCTAGATGTTTATAAATTGCTCCAGTGCTTTCTTTTGGTTTTCTCAGTAACCTGTGCATGCCTCAGCCTTGCTTGAAGCCAACAGGAGAGACTGAATTGGGATCACAGAGAGTGAGTTTTGACTTGGGTTGAGTAGGGCAACCAAATCCAACAACAACTGCTTGATCTGATATTTCCCTAGCTGTTTTCTATGTTTTGCAAAAACTAAGCTTATTTTAAATAGTAGTCCCTGGCCTGCTATACACCTCTCTGCTGTTCAGTCGCCATGATTCCAAACCCATGAAGACTAGAGAGCTATATGAACATTGTCTTGTAAGCATGAGAGAAAACGGAAAATTGGATCTTGAAGAGGAGATTGAATCATTCATCCGAAAGGAATATTCACTTCAGCACATTCTAACTGTAAGCAATGTTTGCGATTTAATACCTACTTCGATTAGTTATAGTTAAGCCTGTCCTTTCTGAGGGATGTCAGGGGAGTTTTCCCAGATAGGGCACTACTCTCCTCCCCTCCCTCTGTTGCCTTGGCAGTTCCTGTCTGGTTTAACATCTACTTTATTGTTGCTGGGCCATGGATCCAAGGCTGCTGCTGATGCTCATGTGAGGCAGTAGCCCCCGCATGCATCTGGCAGGCGTGACCCTAAGTACGCAACCAACAATGTGCTCATTGCTGCTGCCAGCTCCACTGCAACCCAGCGCATGAAGCTTAAAGGGCTCTTTGACAGGCCCCAGCAACTGTACTGAAATCTCTTTCATTTAGCTCTGCTTTGCCCCTGTCCTGCTGCTGTCAATAGCGGAAGTCGTCTGCCTTCAGCCATGCTGGAGTATGCATCCTGTCTGGCCAAAAGAAGAGAGGTTGGCTGCTATGGTGCATAAAAAGCAAATAGAGAGGCAGGGGATACTGCTTCTTCCATTGTTATCTTATTATTGTTCATCATTTATCATAATTGTTGTAAATTGCTGTTCATCTCAGGAACGCATATGGAGCATGCTTGGTATTTGGAACTGACAGAGAGGGAGCATCTCAAGAAATCCCAGAGGATTTTTGAGATCACAAGCCTCAGAAAGATAACAAAATTAGCACATATAATTCGCCTTGATTTTATTTATGCCTTCTGACAAGGTTAGCAACAACCCTTCTTTCTGAGAGTTTGTTTTGTCTCCTCTACTAAAGAATCCAGATTAGTAAGTGCTAGATAGGTCTGATTTATTACTGTATGCCTTGTTTTTCTTATGGAAAGGGTGGTGCAATTAGAAACAAATTACATTAAAACATCAGAAATTATAAAGGCTGAATACTGAGGAAAATTAATATAAAAAATTATTCGTTTTCTTCACCATTAATTTAAAGTGTAGCCTGAAGACTGTCCTTAACTGACTCTTATTAGGACATTACCCCTCAAACTTGCGTTGGGGAGGTGGTTTAAGCAGCTCCGTTGTGAAGTGAATGATGAAACTCAAGCTCAGTGGAACTGCCCAGTGATTAGACTGAGTGTGGTCTGTACTGTGGCTGTTGGTGGCTGAGCCATGCTGTCTGTCCTCAGATGAGTTCAACTTGAGTTACGGTAACTCAAGCAGTTCTGACTGCCTCCTAGATGCCAGCTCTCAGCTATTCCCGGAATTAAATTCTAGGCAAGCAGAATGCATTTTAATAGCAAAACATCTATTTGATCTCCAATTCTTTCATTCTTATAGAGAAATGTTAACTTCTCTAATTTCTGTTGTTTTTTTCCCATTCACCCCTTGCCTCTCCCACACGTTATGGCTTGCGACAGATGAAAGAAAGTAGGACCTATTCATGGGAAGAGGCAGGCACAGTCTGGGTGCTTCAGAGGATCAACTTGTAAGTAGCTTGTCTTTATAGTCTCCTAGTATGAACATGAGTCCCTGTCCTAGCTAATCTGGTTGATTCAAGAGTTAGGAATGGTATGCGATGATATCGATGGGCTATTCCTAGGGCTGAAGAATGGGAATAGCCATTACTTATATTTGAAAATCTCAGTTACTTATGTTCTCAGCAAAAGCCCTTAATTTTCTCAGCTATTTCTGTATATTCAGCATAAAAGAGTTGCATAATGCGCCCAGTGACTCCCACAACTATTGTTTACAATCTGTCAGCTAATCCTTTCTGTGAGTCAGGTGGTGCCTACTGGGTTGGGCGTTTGATTGGAATTAGGAACTCGTTATTATGATGATGCATATTGCAGTGCTGCCTGGAGGCCTCAGCAGGATTATGGCCATCTTGTGCTAGACAGCATTCAAACCTATAGCTTGTAGCCTATTGTTAGAGCACCTTCACTCTAATTCTGGATTTGACCCCATTTCTCCTTGTGGCCCCTGGGTAAAACATCTAATCCTGTTCTGTTTCTATATCCTTTTAGGGGAGTTGATAATTCATTTCCTACCATCAGTCAATGCCTGAAGCCACCTGCCTTTGGAGGAGAATGCCAGGATGATGTCACCCAAAGGCTACAGAGAAATACTGCAGTGCAAGTGGGAAATAGCATTTCCCCTTGTTTGAGTTCCTCTGCTATTCAGTGAAATAGGTTTCACAATGGGAAATTGTACCCTTTTCAGCAGTGATGCTGCACCAGAAGAATATGCAAGGCAAAAACCACAGCAAGTCTTGAGTTGCACCAACACTGTTTGCAGCCATGGCGTCATTTGCTGAGCTAGGGACATATTAAGTGGTGTTAGAGTATTCCTTCTCCCCTCTCTGTGCTGCACATGATTCCTGTCCTGAGCCCTTAAGGGGTAGCAGGCAGACTCTCCTCCCTGTTCTTTCAGGCTTTAGGTGTTCCTGCTGCCGCTGGTCCAGTTTCATGCCAAAAGAACACTTGCTGGGTCCAGGCAGCAGCACATCCTGTTCGTACTCCATCTGTGCACTGCCATGGCCACGCATCTGTATGTGCAGTTGAACCTGATCCTTTTCTATACCTGCAGTTCACTCACTGGTAGCTACTGTTCCATGATATCACTCAAGTGTGAGCCTTTGCAGGGGTAAGCTGTCTTACAGTTTCAGGTCAGTGTGAGCTTTTTTATCACTCCATAGGAATGGTGCCTCTTCTTTTCTGTCCTGGGTGCTTTACTGAGGTGGCCATTGCAATAGCTTGGGAAAAGGGAGCTGAGCCATGTGCTGATGAGCCCTTTGAGGGCTGCCTACTGCCCCATTTCTGTTGCTGGGAAAAGGTCTGGTCAGTGAGAGCACTCTGCAGGGTGCTCCTAAAGAAGAACAAAGATATCTGAGGCATCTTTCAAAGACAGCAGCATCCCACAAAGACAGGAACAAGGGTGGTGCTTGCTGAGGATCTCCTGAACAGCTTCAGCTTCATTTTCCTCTTTTCTAAGCCCTGATCACCTCCCTGCAAGCTAATAACAATGTGCTGGAGTTGTCATAGCCATCACAGACATAGACTAGAACTGGCACACGCATGGCTATCCTGTTTTGAGAACTTTTTTGTTCCATGGGAGATTTGAGACTTAAACATTCACTTGGTCTGTACCTCCTTATTTGAGACTGACCAGTCTGAACCACTTTTGATAAACTATCAGTAGGAGTCTCAAACATAGTTAAGTTCCTATCTGTTTAATTAAAATAGATGACTGGATAGAGAAGCCCTGTGAAATGCTCCCATAGAGGAGAAAGCTACACCATGAGTGCTCCCCTGAGTAATCACCAGAGGCTGCTATCACCAATATAATCAGCAATGTCTGGTATCACTGGGCACTGAAGAGCTCAACTTGAAACTCACACTTCAACACATGCCAAAGAACAATTGAGACACGAGTGACTAAGGACTAATCACGTCCAGTATATTGTGAGAGTAAGTGAAAAGTACATAGAGGAGCCACCGTAAGGCGGCCTGCATCACAGGTCTGTAGGAAACTGGGCTTCATGAATGTTCTTGTACAAGGGCTGACTTGTTTGATAAGGTCAAGTTTTTTAGATATTACTTTTATGCTATTATAAGCAAAAGGTCAGTCAGTCAAAACTTTGTTAACCAAAGAAAAGTTGTATTTAAAGAGTTTCTTTAGCTATTCCTTTCTAGCTCTGTCCTTCCTAACCTTTTGAGGATGTGGTACTATATGAATGAGGCTGGAAATGAAGCTGGAAAGAGACAGTGCATTTAGGGTTGGCATAGAGTTTACTTCATGCTTCTTCTACCCTGGTGAGTTACTGGTGCTGGCCATAGCAGTGCAGACTATACCAGGCCACTTTTAGGGACTCAAATGCCTTTGATAGACATATCTTCTACAGTTTTCATTTTGTCTTCACAAGCTAGTGTTTGTGAAGACCACAGATTAGATTAGTGCTCTCCCGTGGGATGCAGACTTTAGGGTTTAGGTAATGCTCTGTGGCTAACAAGAGCCAACAGGTTATACCTGAGTCATTCCTCTGGGTGAAAGATGCCTTTCTCTGATGACGACAGGAGTGAGCTGAGCATCCTCCCAGAAGACGCCAAGTGTTGACACAAGGACAGTCATCCCCCATTGTGGCTAACCAAGCAGAACTTGCAGTGGAAGAGCCACTGAGGCAATTCATCTTACATTTATCCTAGGGGTGATATCAGGCTGCCAACAAGATTAGAAGGGCGACACTTAATGTAGTCTTTTGGTAGTGGGGCAAGATTTATATTCTTAACATAAGCTGCTTAGGGAAAGCCTCTTTTGCTTAGCATTTATCACTTGTTACTGATGTTTTATTGCATTGATAGCCATCCCAAGAAAGTGTTTAAGTCACTACCTGGTTTACGCATAGGCATATTCCCTTCGACTCCAAACATATTTTGACAGAGCAAGACTGGAGACAAACTAAGTTAGACCTGCTTAGTTACACTGACACATATTTAGTGTAGCACCCTTTTTTGAGCAATGGAACAGGTCCTAGTGTGCTTTCTGAGCCACCGTGTTTCTTCCTACTGGCACTGGTGGAAGCTGGAATGGTGACCGCAGATGTGTGGACCTTACTCAGGAGAAGCTTACAGTGAGCCTAGCAGGATCTCTGGCTTGAGCAAGAAATGCCAAATTTGAATCTATAACGTAAATCATGCTGCATTTCCTCACAACATGTCTATACAAAAGGATAATGCAGTGTACAGCATCATCACCTAACGGTGCCCGTAATGTGCACTGTGCAGAAGAGTCCCAGAGGGTAGTACAATGACATTCTACAATGATCTTGGTAACAAAGTCCAATTAAGTGCAGCAGTTAACCTATATTTTTCTACCCTACTTGAAGTGTCAGCTTACATCCAGGATTGAAAATACTACTTAGAAATACATTGCACTGTCCAGAGACATAATTACAGAAAGCTGTAGTTGTCTTTATCACAAAGTTGTAATTAGAAGGACACATTAAATAACCAGCTGATACAGATCTTAATGAGTCATTTATAGGCCTACATGCAAGATAATTATATGTAGCTGATCACACATAATCACTCACATATGCCTGGGTTTATATGAAATGGAATATGCATTTCCCTCATACTAAAGTAAAAGATAGGGATGGGACAAAACTGGGGCAACAGCCCACCTTAACCAAGCAGCTTGTGCCTGGACCATTGCTGACAAAATTTGTGGGGGATAGTTGGCTTGAAAAGAAACCCACCTTGAGGAAAGGAAGGAACTCTGGCTTCCGAACTGTTGGCTGGTTTGGGTTTTGGTTTTTTGAACCGAGGTGTTTGTCCCAGGTTGTCCCAGCGCTTTACATAGTGCTGCTCAGGAATAAGGAGAGGGCAGATGCACATAAGGGTTGAGGACATGGTTTCTGGGGAGAGCTGGGACTCTGGTGTCTGCAAACCATGTCATGCTGCCCTTGCTGCAGCTCTCTGGCAGCCTATCCTGCCCTAGATGTGACTCTTCTCGAGCTGCGCTGCCTGCCCTGGAGCATGGACCAGCAGATCCAGAGCAGCAACCATAGGCCCCCTGCTCCACCAAGAGAGTTCCCAGCTCTTTGGTTTCACCATCTTTGTTGCTGCTTAGTGTGTCTGGATAAACAAGGAGGGAAACACAGACAAACATCCAATAGCTCCAGGGCTAACTTTTGCTCTGTTTACTGCATCAGGGCCAGATATGCACAGCATTTCTTTGCGACTGCTTCTTGATAGAATAAAAAAGTATATGTCGTTTGTTTATCTGGCCAAATGACGGATGCATGGGAGCAGCTGGCGGTGAAACCTATTTATTCTCACTGCTGATTTCTGTAGAGCTCAGTAAGCTGCAGCCACATAAACAAATAAATTCTGGTGTAATAGGCATAAGGCATACCTCTTCCTCCCCTCTGCCCAGAAGATGAGACTGGTTGTAGGCAGACAGCTCTTGTCAGTCAGCCACAGTGACAGGACAAACTGACTGGTGGAGCTTTGCCCATGTAACTTACTTTTAAGAGAAGTCTGACAGCCTTCGGGATACATGTGTCAGGCATGGTGCCAGTCCCATCTCCCATCTCTTTCAGCAGGTTTATCCCTCCCACCTGCTGTACTGAGTTCCCTTGTGTACTTGCATCCCCTCTTCTGCTTCTCCTTGCCCCATGGGCTGCCTTGGTATCAGTCTCAGGTCCTGCAGTTTAGCTTGTATAATTCTGAGCTGTTGTTTTTTCTCCTGATATTTATAAAGTAATACTTCTATGCCTGAATGTATGTAATATGTTACATCCAGCCCTCCCCAACAAAACACACCTCCTGCATAAGATAGGCATAGAATCATAGAATAGTTAGGGTTGGAAAGGACCTTAAGATCATCTAGTTCCAACCCCCCTGCCATGGGCAGGGACACCTCCCACTAAACCATGCCATCCAAGGCTATGTCCAACCCGGCCTTGAACACCACCAGCGATGGAGCATTCACAACTTCCCTGGGCAACCCATTCCTGTGCCTCACCACCCTTACAGTAAAGAATTTCTTCCTCAGATCCAATCTAAACTTCCCCTGTTTCAGTTTAAACCCATTACCCCTTGTCCTCTCACTACAGTCCCTAATGAAGAGTCCCTCTCCAGCATCCCTATAGGCCCCCTTCGGATACTGGAAGGCTGCTATGAGGTCTCCACGCAGCCTTCTCTTCTCCAGGCTGAACAGACCCAACTTTCTCAGCCTATCTTCATACAGGAGGTGCTCCAGTCCCCTGATCATCCTCGTGGCCCTCCTCTGCACTTGTTCCAACAGTTCCATGTCCTTTTTGTGTTGAGGACACCAGAACTGCACACAATACTCCAAGTGAGGTCTCACGAGAGCAGAGTAGAGGGGCAGGATCACCTCCCTCAACCTGCTGGTCACGCTCCTTTTGATGCAGCCCAGGATACGGTTGGCTTTCTGGGCTGCAAGCGCACACTGCCGGCTCATGTTCGTTTTCTCATTGACCAACACCCCCAAGTCCTTCTCTGCAGGGCTGCTCTGAATCTCTTCCCTGCCCAACCTGTAGCTGTGCCTGGCATTGCTCTGACCCAGGTGGAGGACCTTCCACTTGTCATGGTTAAACTTCATCAGATTGGCATCAGCCCACCTCACAAGCGTGTCAAGGTCCCTCTGGATGGCATTCCTTCCCCCAAAGCCCATGTTTGTCTGAATGCAATGCAAAAGCTAGCAATAAACAAACCATTGCAAATGTATATTTGAAAAGATGAGCAGCAAAGTGTTACCAACCCATGCAATATTGTCATCTGAAGTCCTTGAAAAACAGTGTAGAATAATTTTCTCCATTATCCAGAGTCTGCTGTTAACAGGTTTCCCTGGTTCTCCAGCATCAGATGATCTCTGCAAAACTTCTTCCAGTTTAAGTACAGAGCTGCTCTTAAAATTAGTGGGGTTTTCAGAGTTAATATGTTAATCTCCTGATGCACCACACCAGGCATCTGGAATAGATCTTTACTAGACTGTTTACACTGTGCTTCCTTTCAGGGTGGTTAGAGGCAAGAACTGATGTGGTGTAGGATTTGACAGCATCTTTCCACACCTAGTTGTTGCTTTTGTGGATGAGGTGGGAGCAGAGGCTCCCAGTATGGCTTCTTGTGTTCTTCCCATCAGGGGATTGTTGCACAGCAGGACATAAGCCCCAGCTCTGTTTCTCCCAGGGTGCCTAAGGTGGCAGAGGGTTTTTTTGTCACCTTCTCCTGGAAGGAAAGAGGAAACCTGGTGGGAGAGGTTTACTTTCTCCCTCTGAGGCACAAAATGGTTTGTACGAGGTTCAACTCTCCAAGCCCAGAGGCACCTATGCCAGAGGAGCTCCCACATGCTCCATCCGACAGAGCAGTCTCTGGGAATGCTCTCAGCTCCAACGTCTGATAGCAGCCTACGTGCTAAAGCTGACAGTCTCTCCGGATGGATGGTTGTAATAACTTTGCACTTTGTGGCTCTCACTGTTTTTATCCTCACAACCCTCCAGGGAGGTAAGAAATTACTGTAAGTCATTTTATGAGGAGACACTGAGCCATGGCATGATGAGGCCGCACAGGGAGTCAGTAGCAGAGCTGGCTATCAGACCCTCTTCTCCTTCCTTATCAGCTCTACCTCATACCTGTGCATAAGCAGGATATGAGGAAATGGCTCCTGGGTGACTGTGAGGAGTGGGAAGGAGTCAGGGAACCTGGAAGAGTGGTGCCTTTCGAAACCAGGCTGCCTGAAAGCCGTCAGTGCACTGAATGACAGCAGATTTGCTCCAGCACCATGTTTTCAGCGGAACAGTTTTTTCCCAGCTCTCTTGTTAGACTTTCAGTCTTGGTTTTCCAGCCACCGCCAACACTGTCTGGGCACAGGTCCATGTTTACTCTAGCTCCACAGCCAGAAATATGGTGATCTCTTGTTCATGCTAGTGTGCGGTTGTGCTGAATGCATCAAAATGCGTCATCAAGAGTCATCAGCTACATAAAGCTTAGAGCTGTGGCAGGGAAATCAGAGAGTATATAGCACAACATTGAGGAGAGCAACAGCACTGGAAGCCAGAAACTTGCTTAAAACACTCTGAATTTTAAAAATCACTTTATCAGAAGGCCGTTTCCTAAAGTTAAATGTTTCTTTTGGAGTGCTGAGTTTTGATTTCTGAGCTGGATCAGGAGTACAGTTTATTTTACAAGAGCGAGTGGTACCAATTACAGCCTGAGACTTTCAGTGCAGCACAGGGGACTCAATCACACATCTTCCATTAATAATCTCTTGGCCAAGTTAAGTCTGTGATGATAGCACAAGTAATATGTCACACACTCATTTTCTGTCATTAAAATCAGCAGATGCAACCTTGATCCTTACTGGAAGCACACCTTTTCAGTAAGAAGATGCTATTTTATTGCAGGTACTTTTCAAAGAATGCCATTTTAATGCCAGTTGTGCTGAAGCAGAGCCTGCCCGGCTTCTGCTTTCTCACACCTCCTGAACAAGGAAGAACTAAGAGCCTGCACTATTGCCACTGCTGTCTACCTTCAAAATAGTTTCAGCTTTTGATGCTCCTGTTCCATCTCCCATCCTTCCATATAAACTCTGGGGGACAGAAAGCATCTATTTCTAAGTAGTGTCCAGTGCCTATGCCTATGCATGAAAGCCTGGCAATGTATTAACAGCTAGCAATGACAACTTATGCTCTGCCAGCCAATTCAGTCTGTACCTGAAGAAAAAGGCAAAGAATACTCAGTTTGGGATAATTCCAAATCGTGTGTGATTGATTGCCATTTTATAAAGAAAAGAGGGAAAAAACCAGCCACATCTTTTGGCCATATCCTTCTCTTACCCTTCACAAAAAACAGTGCTGATGAGCAGATGAGTGCATCCCTCGGTCCATCTGCCTGCCCAGCACCTCTGAAGATGGCAGCTGGGCTGCAAGTGGGAAGGACGTAACCTACTGAGTGAAGATGTCCAGATAATAAATTAGGTCCCAGAAAACTAAAAACAGCAAGAAAGAAATTGTACTGACCAAAAATAGAAGTTAAAGGGGACAGGATTACACAGTGTTAAGCAGCCTCTTGTGTTTGCAATTAGCACTGTCGGTAGCAACAGAGCAAGTTTTCTACCAGTTCCTGTGAGGTGCTCCAGCAGGATGGACATGGAGATTGCAGAGCAGTGAGAAGCACCTGAGCCTCAGTGTTTAGAGTTGATTATACCTTTGCAGGTTTGTCTTGGCAGGCACCAGATGGAGAAGGTGCCACATGGCTCAGGAGCTGCCTGCGACCCCGTTGGGATGCTGCGCTAATTCAGGCACTATTAATTGAAGGATCTAGTTAGATTTTTTCTGCGAATACAATTGGGTTTTTTATTTTTATTATTGCTACAATTGTCACTGAGAGTCTCTTCTGTCCTTTTCATCAGCTAGTCTGAGTCTACCAAAAAGTCCACCTGGAAGATGCACTCCTCTGGGTGTGCAGGCATTGGCAAGACCTTACTCAAGAAGAGCCTGGCTGAAGTCAGAGTGGCTGTGTGTAAGCGTGGAGTTTCTTCCTCTCCTGGAATCATAGTAAGATCAGAGGTGGGACTGTGTGACAGTGCCTGCAACCTAATTTCAATTGCAGGGTTATAAATGTGCCTTGAACCTTTGCATGTATCTGCGCAGCCCAGGGACTTTGAAGCACTCCTCTGAATTGGTGTCACTGTGTGGAAAATCTCTATCCCTGCACTTATCCATGGCTACAGGCACAGAAAAACAATCAATCTCTTGGACTGACAAAATCACAGAAGCTAAAAACTTCTGTTTCAAGGCCATCAAGGAAAAATATTGTACTGTCCTTCCTCCACATGCTACAAAGCCTTTCCTAGAAGGGTTCTGGGAGGTGGTGCAGCAGGCTGCTGGGGCTGGTTTCCCACCTCCGCCACAGGCATAAATGTGAGCACAGGTGAGCAAAGGCTGATATGACTTAACCAAACCGGCACAGATGATGAAATAGCTATATGGCAGGAATGTCTTCAAGCAAAGTACACTTCAGATTGTGATAAGGTGAAGTACTATAGCAGTGGAAACTCTGTGCATTTGCGATGGGCTGTATCCAGTTACAAAAAAGTCAAGGGCTCAGGAATAAGAGGAGTCTGTTTTTAAACAGATTTCTAATAAAGCAAGGTTTACACAGTCATCTTATCTGTATTTCTCTGCCTGCTTAGACCCTTTCTGTTCTACTCAATAGCTTTTGCCTCCATTAGGTTCATTGTCCACTATGAAAGACAGTGATGATCTCACCAGGTCCATAATCAACATCAGTGCACCTGGGGAGAGACCTGGGGAAATGCCGCCCATGGACAGCCAGCATTCACACAGCTGCAGGCTCTGATAGGACCGATGGCCACAGCCAACCTTTCTTCAGATGCCCCAGCTGCTGGCTGATAGAAGCTCCCAGTGATGGTTTTCATCCTTTTCCCAGAGGAATGACCTCTGTCTTTCTCTGCTTCCTTGTGATGCAGTGATTTACCTTCAAAGTCTATGGCATAGGCTGGTTTCACAGATTACTCCAGGCTTATTTTAGATCTGTTTTAAGCCAGAGGAAATACTGGTAGAGTCTGTGGCTGGCGTGCTCTCGTCTGGATCTCATGCTTTCAGGATGCCAGTTATCAGAAAGAATTTTAATGGCTTTTATGGGCTGTATGAAAGACTGGCAATATCAGAGGGAATTCTTAAATAGGCTTTTCTGAGGTTTACACAATGTGTTTTCTTGCCTGCCGCAGAAATGTAAGCCCTAGTTCTGTGATGCAAAACATTTGGCTGTTGAATGCTCTGGGGAGATGGTGCTGGGAGAAGGTGCTTCTGTTGCTGGCTCAATTCAAAGGGTGGTTTGCATCTGCTGCCCACGATGACACACTGGCTCATGGGCTGCTCCCCTTTCCTGTGAAAGGGCCACACATTGCGATATCCTCCTGGATGGAGCTATCTCTGAATTTGTGGCTTAAAAGTTGAGCGCTGGCAAGGGGAGAGAGGAAGATCAATAATCCTCAATAAGGAGCTAAGTAAGACAGTGGCTTGAGGGAAAGCTCCAGAGAGCTCATAGTTACCATTAGGAGGGACAAGCAGTGATGTCTTATTGGCACATCTCATTAGAAATTGCTCGGAGCTACTGGACTGGACAGTCTCTTCAAATGCCAGCAACCCTGGGGGAGCTGGATGTAAATGTTGTAATTGATATAGGGATGGAAGCTGCTGCACTACAAAGTGACATTTCAAATATTGTGGGAATGGATGATGTGAAACATCCTCAGCAAGATATGTTTCCCTCAACTCTTTTGACTCCTGTGAGAGGTACATGTTTGAGCTTTTCTCTGGGCAGATGGCTTCTGCAAATAGAACCAGCTTTGAAATACAAAGTTTTGCTGAATTCATTATATGCCTTCTGACTTCAAAGCTTTGCACTTTCCCCTTCAGTTTTAAATAGAGTCACTCGGCTGCTTTCAGGCCTGTTACATTTGAGACAGGGGCTGCAGTGCACGTCACCAGTGAAGTGCAGCAGCAGTGGAAGGGTTATTCAGGGTGCACTGAGCAGCAGTGTGCCTGTCCAGGGCTGCTTCTCACCTCTGCCCACATCTGGCCAGGAGCGACACAATCCCTATAGTTACGTGGTCTCTCCCTGTTGGTGACTTTCCTGATTTTCCCATTCTTCAATGAGAGGGCTGGCTGCACTAGCCTGTCCCTGCACCCTCGGCTCTCCCAGGGTGCAGGGCACTGTGCAAGGAGGAGGATGGGGGTGATGCTCACAATAGGATTTGTTCTGCCCAGTTCGGCGTAAGTCTTTACAAAAGGAAGCTTCTTTCCTGGGGGACGAGGATCTATATGAATTAATCTTTAAAGAGCTTTATATTGAACTTACCTTCTGGAGCGTGATGGTTTTCCACCTTGGTTTAGCAAGTGGATGCTAGTAGTCAGAAGTTACTGTAAGCATAAAGCAGTCTTTATTACTTTGCTTTGGCTGTATGTACTTCACTTCAACTGAAGTGATGGGTTTGGGGTTTCAC
The DNA here is from genome assembly GCA_039720435.1 of Amazona ochrocephala. NCBI lineage: Eukaryota > Metazoa > Chordata > Aves > Psittaciformes > Psittacidae > Amazona > Amazona ochrocephala. Next base: position 77,416,415 of record CM077880.1, read on the forward strand.
ATCTTGTTTTCGCTTTTGATGATGTGTTGCAGATACTCAAAGAGAAACAAATTGGAGAGCTTTCTCTTTGTATCTGCTTGCTATGCAGAGAGATGACATTTTGTTGGCCAAAAGTTTTCTTGGAAAGAAAATGTCACTTTGGGGACTGAAATGTCAGTTTAGTTGGATTGTTCATACGCACAAAGAGGGGGAGAGATGAGCACCCAAACTTCAAAGCAGCTGAACCATTCCTTTCAACATCATCTTATTTGCCACAACTTTATTTCATAATCCTTCAATTCAGTTTGAAAGTTTTAAAGGTTCAAGGCCAAAATATTCAGACTGTACAAAATGTTTGCTTCACCTACAAACTACTTTTTTCTTCTTCCTTTTTCTTTTTCTTCTTTTTCATCTTTTCCTTTTCCTTTTCCTTATTTTCCTTTTCTTTTTTCAAACTGGCATCAAACTGAAGATCTGTTATTTGCCCTGCTCTGGTTTCCTACAGCATCTGGGTAAATTGAAGGCAGAACTTAAGAGACTGCAAAGTATTTAAGCAGAAAAAGTTCTTCATTAGTACCTCAGCTCTCAGCAGCTGGATCCTTCATGGATGCTTTAGAAAAGAGGTGTATTACAACTTTCAACATTCCTTCATATACTCTTGAACCGACAAGTTTTTGTGAGATTTTTGTCTTATCAGCAGTACATTATAAAAAAAAGGCAACTCTTTGCAAGCCTTTATCATTTCATTGAAAGGGCTATTCTTAATTATAACCCTGGAGTTAGTTTATGCATTGTTTGATCATCTGTTCCTGCTTTTATACAGATGCTATCAACATGGGCAGCAGAGCAGCCCTGTCACAGAGGATTAATAGCAGAGTGTGGCGTCGCTTGTGGAAGCAAAGTAAAGGTTAACATTAATATTGTACCATATGAACAAACACTGAAATTGGAATAATTTTTCTAAATGTTTCAGCATCCTAAGCATGAAGTAATAACCCTGTCAGGAGCAATAGTCACCGCTCTCTCATCTGGCTGCAATGGAATTAGCAGCAGCCTCCTGGGAGGAACTTAGGTATGTCAGCGGTAGAAACCCACCATGCGGTTGTGTTAAAGCAAAAGGCAGACAAATCCCTTGTCACAGTACAGGGGGAGAAACCCAAGACTACTTGGAAATCAGCACTGCTTTGAGTATGGCGTTTATCTTGGTTTCCTCATGAGCAGGATGATGCAAAAATTGGAAATATGCATTTGTATATCAGACACAGTGTGTTGTAGAATTTGGTAGGAGACAAAAAGCAGAGTCTGTGAAAATCTAGAATCAGGGCAGGAAGAGATCAAACAGTGGATGATGAGGAACAACTTGCTGAGTACTCTCTGCTGAGATATCTGTAAACATCTAGCTCTTCCTACCTGCCCCAAGGTCAGCGCTTAGAGCGTTTAAATGTTGGAAATGTCAGGTGGAGGCACTCACATAGAAAAAACCGATGCACAAATTGCACTGTTTATCCTGTCTGCCCAAAAACATGTTGAGCCCTAGTCATCTTCGAAATAAAATCTTCCTCCACAACATATTGCTGCCCAGTGGCATGTGTCACAGAACCCATGTAGGATTTCCTCTGAAGAAGCCAAGATCAGCCACTGCCAGAAATCAGATATTCAATTAAATGGTCTCGTGCTTCAAGCAGTATGGCAAGCCATGAAAAAATTACTGCTGTGGGAAGAGCTGGGATTACATGGGTATGGAGGGAGAATGTTTACATCAGCAACATGGTCACTTTGCACATATGGAGTGGCAAGATCTGAAGAGGACAGTGATGAAGCTCAGTGCATGTGTGATGTTTCCCTCTTCTAGCTTCCAACCATGGTCTATCCTGACCGTGGCAAATCACAGCGGAGGCAAAAAGTGGCTGTACTGAAATGATGATTTGCAAGAAACAGTTGCACTCCAGCTATGGGTTTCCTTGAAGTGGCCGTGCTGGGGCTATTGGCTTTGAATGTTGGTTTTGACAACAGGGCAGTTTTGTGCCTTCACTGCTTATCCACCCTTCTAAGATGGCTCTGTCTATGAGTAGGGCTGTCCCAACACTGAACAGGATCACAGCGCAGAGCTCATGCCCTCTTCCTTCCACTTTTGCTTTCCCCATGTTATTCTTCCCACCAGCTCAGCTCCTGGTGCAGCCAGGGATTACCAGACAGGGGCAGGGACTCATCCAAGGGAGCAGGAAATCTCTGTGCCTGTGAGTGGATGTGTGAAGCACGGGGTTGATTTGCCCTTGGATCTTTCTCGGTTTAGGTAATGCCAAACAACTGAAAGGACTGACATTAGCCATCTCACTTCCATTAGGAAAGACACTTTAATATCTTGTTCCAATCACTTTGTTTTCTGCCTAAAGACCTTTTTACTGCTCCTTTGCATGATGACTGCTTTCCGCAGGCTGAGCCATGCAAGCAGAAATCAGGCACATGCATCTTGCTGATACGGGTATTTTGAAACCCCTTCCAAATACCTTTGCCAGTGAGTGCAGAAAAGCTCTTATATCAGTAAGGATGTGTATATTGGGCTTTCTTCCAGAACCTGTGAGAGGGTCATAATATGTGCTGCAGCGTTATTTTACCAATAGAATAAATGTCATCTCTTTTTCAAATAAGAAGCTTGGACTATGGCAGGAGAGGTATTTCACTTTATAAATGAGTTCTACACATTCTGAGCTGGAACTCGGTGCCTTCACAGGGCAGAGAAGCTCAGATCTATGCAAACAAAGCACCCCAGTATTTTTAATGTGGCAGATTTAGCTGTCTGATATTGCACATTGGTTTTCTTCCCCTTTGATGATTTGGCTCTTTAAAGCAGCAGCTGAGACCCAGGGGACTATGTAAGGCCTACGGGAGAAAATGAATCTCTACAAAACCTCAGGCTGGGCCTCTGATTTTGGGTCACATGATTGAAAATGTGTATCCTGGACTTTTACCACCCTGTGCCCTGGTGTTCTTGGGGATGGTTGGGCTATATGCTGTTTGTATAAGGGGATGGATTATTGCACTCAAAAGCCTCACTGAGATACATAGTTTTTCTATCTGCTGGTATGTCATTGGGGTATTTTTCCTTTGCAGGATGAGACTGTACCAGGAACAACAGGTCTCCTCAAGTAATGCATCATGTGGCTTAAAATGTAGTGTACAATGAAGGAAAGCATCATGTTAAAATGAAGCCTTCTGTTTGTAATTAGGAGATTAGTTAAATGCTGTGCTCTGCAGCTCTGGAAAAGCCACAGGCAGCAGCTGAAATGCCCTGGGAAGGACTGTAATAGCCACCTTGGTACTCAGGAATCAGTCTGTGGCAAGCTGTGTGTGTTCCCTGAAGTGAAATGTATTGTGGACCCTGATGAGCTTGTCCTTCGAGACAGCTACCATGCTGACCTTGCTATACTTGCTGAGGTTTCCACAGATGTACTGTACAGATGGTGACTCCAGGGAGCCCATCTCCTAAATGCTGATCCGGATGCTCGAGCCAATGGTGCTGTGCAGTGAGTGCAGCATCCTGCGACTGCAGAAGCTGTGGAGCCAGCTTCTCCACTGGTCCCTTTTTAGAAGAAGGCATCCGTATAAACTTACACCTCTCCTTCTGTGCTGTAGGATTTTGGAAAAGGCAGAGTATTGTCTACAATCCCACCAGCTCCATGCCTGCTGGGATGGGAGCTGGGTGATGCAGAGCCACCACAGATGCTGGTACCCATGGCAAATGCTGGTGCTCACCACCCAGGGCAATCCTGCAGCGTGCAACTGCTCTCTGCTCACCAGCAGGCAAAGCACCTCTGTCATACATTCTTGCTAAAAATGCATGGGTTGTGGCATTATAGGAGAGAAATCAATGCATTTCCATTTGAGTATGGTAAGTGTATTTTGCTTCTGTGGGTAGCTCCTCTAAGGCTTTAATCGGCATTGACTGGTGATGATCAGGGTGTAGAGGAAGAGCGGAAGCAGACAGTTTCTCAACCACAAAGTAGCAAGTGGCTTTGGGCTGGCTTTTAGCACAGTGTAGAATTAAGCTGGTTTCTTCTGAAGCTTTCCTAGAAAAACCTTGAATTCATTCTCCAGTTTGCCTCTTTCTGGATGGAGTACAGTAGACGTTTGTCTGAGCTTGCACAGAGGTTAGCTTGGGATTTTTGTCTCCCATTGTCAGCAAATGGGACAGTGCTTTTGTTCCCAGACAGTTCTTAATTTTTAAAGCTGACGAGTGCCTCACTTTGACAGAGTGTTAAACATTTACATGCACCGGTAGGGTGCCTTCTTCATATCAGACTCAGATGGCTCCTCTGCAAAAATAACCTCCAAAACAAACTGAAAACAGTTCTCCTCATATGCAGAAATCTCGGCCAAAAAACCTTTCGTCTGTGATCAAAGCAGGATCTATATAGTTTGGTTTTTGCAATGGGGTTAGATCTTTTTTTCCTCCCTGTAACATAGCTTGTCAGTTGTCAGCCAAGAGATATGTTTGGATTTTTCATCCCTATGTGGATTTGTGGGAACACGCACTAGGAGACCAGATCAACATTGTAATAGCGCCTGCATTGATCTAATGCAATGTTTATGTGGACTCCAGCCATCATTCATTTCTTCTCCAGCATCCAGAGGCTATAATGGGTTATTTTATGCAATAATCATGATAGTACTTAGCTGTTGTCTAGCATTTATGAGGCATTTTATGAAGAAGGTCAATGTAATTATCTCCATTTTACAGCTGGAAAATAAAGACACAGAGACATAGAATCATAGAATGGTTAGAGTTGGAAAGGATCTTAAGATGACCTAGTTCCAACCCCCCTGCTGTGAAGTGATATGTCCAGGTCCATTAGCACCATAGCAGTGATGGGACTAGGGAGAGGATGTGGGTCCCCAGAGGCCTAGAACAGGACTCCGGGCGGTGTGTCCTGGCCACGTGGCTAAAATGAGCCCTCTCTTTCCACTCAGACAAGGGTGAGAACCCTGTGGCTCTGGGATTGATTCCCACCCCGTAGACTCCTGCCGTGGGAGGTAGTGTCTCCCCAAGAGCACACATCTGCTGAAGAATACAGACCATGTGGAAGGATACAAACCATGTGGTTGCCCAAAATAAACAGTTGCTCTTTCCTTTGGTCACTGCAGTAACTGCACTGAGGTGGGATAAAAAGGGAAGTGCTTATGTCTTTCCTCTCCTGGTTGTCTTTTCTTTTTGGGAAATCCTGTCACTGAGATTTGACTGAAGCCTTGCTGGTGTCTGGGATATCTGCCCTGGCTGCTCCTTTCTTCACTGACTCACTGCATCTTCACCTCTCCTGCAGCCACTTCCTCCAGTGGCCCAAGGAAACAGGTCTCATCCCTCTTCACCCCTTCTCCCATCTGGCCCAAAAGGGTTTGGGAGCCCAGCATGGCCACCTGTGAGAACTCCATCCCTCCCAGCCCATCCGCAGTTCATGACGAGATGTGAGAATACAGGGGCTTCCTAACACTAAACTGAAATTAAGATACGAACTCAGATGAAGGCAGTGGCTTGTCACCAACACCACTAAGCTTCTACGCTTGGGGGTAACAGACTGCATGTTGGGAGTTTGTGGAGGGCTTTTCTTGTTGCCCTAAACTCAGTAGATAAAAATAAATCACCAAATCAGTGTTTAATACTGCCTAAACCTCTTGCCCTTACAAACTGCGCCCCACCTGGCTTGTACCGTGTTCACAGCATACGCTTACTAGCGTTTGCAGTGTACGTTTAAGAGCTACGTAAGGGCACTTTCCCGCACACAAGCCCAGCCTGCAAGGGACAGGAGCATGGGCTAAGTGCGTCACTCCTTTCCCCTTCCACAGTCTTGTAACTACGGGATAAAGCTCTGTGTGTTCAAGCCACACCTCCTCCCAAGCCCAGGGTGAGCTCCTGTCCCGCATTTCCTCCCAAGCCCTGGGTGGAGTCCTGTCGTGCATTTATGGTCTCCTTCAGCATCCAGCTACTGTCAAGTGTGAGCCCTTCCCAGCCTCTGCTTTGGGTACTGGAAATGTTGTATTCTCTTTGCAGCCGACATCAGCCTATGACCATATCAAGGTGTGTCAAGATACCCAACAGGGGACTCTGAAAGGAGAAGAAATTGCTTGTTTGGAAAGGTGTTTTGGCAGGTTTCTAAATGAGATACAGGTCATTGAGTGCTTGTGATGTGAAGCATGAATGGCTCCCAGGCGTTTCCCTTGCTTCTGCAGTGCTTGCTTCCTGAGCCTTTAGGCATCTGCAAATGCAAGAAATACTTGAAATTATGAAAATTGGAAGAGGCAGTTTGGTAGCTCATATTCCTTAAAGTACATGAAACTTCAGTAGGTCACTGGCTGGATAAAATGGATAAAGCATAATCCCTGTGCAGACCGTAAATAGTTTGTCTACTCCCAGCGATGGAAGGGAAGGAGGGGGAAAGGGTGGAGAAAGCAGGGATTATGGGTCAGTTAGGGGTAGAGATTTCTCCCAGATATGTTGTGATTTACTCACACCTTTACCATGTGTGAAATCAACGGGTCTATAATAACCTTCCAGGTCCTGGAAACACAGTTACTCAGTTCAGAAACCTCAGTGGGTTCCCAGGAGATGTCTGCTCCTGTGTGGAGCCCACTGTCCTCACGGATCAAGTCCTCAACTTCATTAAACCAATCACAACCTCATGCAACTGCATTCGCTGAAGTGGAGAGCTGGCCTTTCCCCTCCCATCTTGCTGTACCCTCCGCTTCTGAGTCACCAGGGTACCTATGCTGGACTGCACTGTGTGTGGGGCCCCGTGGGGTGATGAAACAGGTGATGAAACACACCTCGTGCTGGAGTTGGGAAATGTCACTCCTCATCAGCCAGTGCTCTCTGCTATTAATCTTTTAAAAAATACTAGTAATCCTCAGATTAATAATTTAATAATAATTTAATAATAATGCTATTAATTTTCAGAAAGAAAAAAAAAGAGGTTTGTATTATATGTTGCTATATTGTTTTATTTTTTATGCATGGACTCCCATGTATCAAGGTACAGTTGTTGAACCTGATAGACTGTGTTGATGTAATATCTCTCTGCAAGGAAAAGCACTGACAGCAACATGAGCTTTTCAGGAGTTAGTTCTCACTAGGTTTGAGGCCGCTTGGCTTTTTTCTCCCCCCCCCCCCCCCCCCCGCATTTATTTATGGGCATTTCAGCAATACTTTCGGTCAGTCAAGGAATGAACAGAATGCTGTGATGTTAAAAGATGAAATATGGAGCTTTGATCAGTTTTTGAAGGGAAATGAGAGGAAAACATGCAAAAGAAGTTGTAAATGCTAGGACAAAGGAAAGGGACTGGTACAATGCTGCTCAGCTCCTTCCTTACATGTTATCTTATGCCAAAATGCCTACATTTTGTTTTCTTGTTTTTAAAGGAAGAAAAAACCCCTTTCATATAAGACTGACTTCTTTTGTGAGCAGGACTTCAGCCACGGCAGCATGCATGGTGGGGATGGGAGCTTCTGGTGCAGAAGAGGTCTCCTATGTGGATGGTAAGGTTGTTTGTCTATCTGCAAATGCCCCCTGTAAATAAAAAAACAACCAACCAAAAAACCCCAAAGTTACATGGGGAAATAGGGAAAGTCTTTACCTGGGACTTTTCTTTGTCAAAGCACTGTCTGGGAATAGGCTTAATTGACATCATGCTTTTTAAGTAGCAGAAATGTAAGTAGGCCCTAAGTACTGGCAGGAGGCAGAGCTGTGAATGGATTTTAAGGTAACCTTCTGTAGTCCTTTTCCCCACCTCCCCGTTTTAAAAGAAATACCCAGGAGTGTGGGAAGTGAAGATCATGGCTCATGTCCCTCTTCCACTCTTCCCTTCACATATTTTCTAGAGGGAAAGGTCATATTGTAGAACCTGCACCTCTTAATGTTGCATGTGAAACTGTGTGTGGACTACAGTACCATAAAGTATCATTTTTAAAGTCTCCTAGATACTACTTCTCTTCTAAAATCAGGACTGACTCCTAAATTGCAAACAAGGACTATCAAATTATTTTGATATGGGGAGATTCAGGTTAGATACAAGGAAGAATTCTTCATTATGAGGGTGCTGAGGCACTGGCACAGGGTGCCCAGAGAAGCTGTGGCTGCCCCATCCCTGGCAGTGTTCAAGGCCAGGTTGGACAGGCTTGGAGCAACGTGGTCTAGAAGTGTCCCTGCCCATGGCAGAAGGTTGGAACTGGATGAGCTTCAAGGTCCTTTCCAGCTCAAACCTCCCAGACACACTGCGTGGCACGCTGGGATCCAAGTGAGCACCAGACCCAGTCTACCGCCCTCTCATAGCACCAGGATACATCAAGCACGGTTGCCTAACTGTGGTGCTGAGCCTCCTCAAACAGCAGTCTTTGCAAACAAGCCTTTGAGCACTTTGCTCCTTGAGGAGACAAAACTTCTGAACTGCCAGGTAGGAAGAGGATCTCAGTGGTGATAGATAGACAGAAGCAATTACTTAAAAAGGTAGAGTAACTTAAACCATTTTTATGCTGGACATCCTCCCAGTTGAAGAGTAAAAGGCTGGCTCACCTGACAGCCATTGCTGATCTCAAGCACATTTGTCGCTTTAGATTTCACCTTGAAGTTGTTTTCTCATATACCCATGCACATGTCCCTTATGTGGGTTTGTTGTGTCTTGGGTGGGAATGGAAATTTCCACTGGTTGAACAGAGTCTTTCCTTGTCTCTGTCCTCTAGAAAGCCTGCTATTCCTGTTTCTTTTAGTTCTGATCAAAACGCAGCATGTATGTATAATCTTCCTGCACATAAAGTAGGAAAACGCTGTTATACTTTTTGGAGTGGTATAGCAAATTGTAAGAAGCACCTACACTTGCTAGCTGGGGGCTAACTGCATATGGATTCTGCTTGGCTCTATATATGCTTTTAGTAGTACTGCCTAAGATAAAATGAGACAGTGATGCCAGTCCTCAAAAAAAGTTTGGGAGCATCTTTTTATTCTTTACATTTGTAGGTTAGACGCTAGGAAGGCTGTTTCAAACAGTGAGATTATTTGGACCATCCAGGATGTTGCAGTCTTAATCACAGATGGTTTAAGAAACGAAGAGATTAAAACCTGTCAGGATTCGTTTAGAGGTTGCAGCCAAACCTTGATTAGAACAAAGGACAGGATCCAAGATCTTGTAAAGACAGTAAGTACTGCTGTGTTGGCTGTGCAGACCTCTGAACCGAGTTGCACTTGCAAACTGGTGGTAGTGCCCTTGGCTGGTGCAGCAGTAAGGGCTTAAACCAAGGGACTGCCTTCGGGGCTCTGCTCCCATCTCTGCAGTGCATTATCTCATCTCACACAGCCACCAACAACAGACCCATGAGGAACCGAGCAGTTGCAAAGTGCTCCTTCCCCTGGCATAACCTCCCCCTTTCTGGCAAACAGCTGTTGAGAAATTTCCTGAGATGAAGATTGCATATGCATCATTCTGTTTAAATTACCAGTGGCTTTAGCCTTCAGGAATTTGTCAGATCTCCTTCTCAAATTGCTTGTGCTCTTGGCTTCCAAAAACATACCAGGCCATGGGCTCCGCAGCTTTGGTTTTGGCTGGCAGTTTCTCTGAGAATCTGAGCTTCTGAAAAATCCAAGCAATAGCTCAAGGGGGAGCCAGGCATGAGTCTACACATCTCCAATGGACTTCTACTCTCAACATACAGTGGTGTGGGGACTGCAGGAAGAAAGTCAGGAAGGGTTTTGAGCTCCGTGGGAAGTAGGAGCTGCTGCTTTTGTGCAGCAGAGGAGTTTGGCTAGGCAATAGTGAGCTGAAATTCAGGGACAGGCTTTTTCCTTAGTGTCTGCAAGAGGAGCAGCTGATCGGCTGAACCTTGCCTCTCTGTGGGGCAATAGCTTCTGCTGAGTCCTTGCCAGGGTTCCTAATGCAGCTGGTTGCTGAAATCAGCAGGACGGAGCTGATCCGGATGGGAAAAAGTGGATTCAGCCTCCATGTGTCCTTCCTTCCCACTCACACTGGAAGCACCACCAGTGCCTTTCAGCTAGTGAGCTGGTGGCCTCATTGCGTCACTCATCCCCACTCCTTTCCGTGATGTGTGTGCTTGGGGAGCAACACCAGAGTCATCTCCTGTGCCTGCTTGTCTGAAGAGTTGGCAGCACTCACCCAGTAGCCCTGCAGGGACGATGCTACCTGATGCCAGCGCTTGGTTCCTTCTTTGATGGATGTCTTATTCTCAGCTGCCCCAGAGGCTTCTCCACCAGGGATGTGCATTTCACACCTGCTTTACAGGTACAGGATTACAGCCTTGCTTTGTAAATTAACCTCCTGTGATTAGAAACATTAGCAGCCTGACTTCCCAAGCAACATAAGCATGGTTTTCCTAAGGCTCACCGCTTGTTCCTGGCAGTCAAGAGATAGCACTGGGAGATCCTGTGAATGCTGCTTTTGATCCAAGCTGTACTGCAGTGCACTGCATTCTGAATATAAAAATACGCAGCAGCCCTATCCTAGGTACATTCTTGTTCTGTCCAGCAGCCTGTTTGCTGTCATGCTTTTCCCTACAGAAAGAAAATGCCATTTGCAGGTAGTTGACTGGGTGGGGAAGGAAAGCATCATGGAACTTACTGCTCTCCTGATAAAATTGTCAAATTCCCATTCACTTAAGTTTTCCCTGAGCACCTTTTGAAAATGTGGTTCTGTTTCCCTCTTTCAGAGTTTTTGCTGGCACTTATCATCCTGGAATGGTACTTAATCAGTCCCTGTCTGAATTCTCTGTAAGGATAATTGATGTCCATGTCTCCAACAAGCTGAAAATTGTTTGCCCCCCAGCCTTTGGCATATAAAGAGACTTTGTTTCCTGCAGAGGATGTTTTTGTCTAATAATCAAATGACCCCAGCTGTAAGGCTTGCAGGGGGGGGGTACAGATGCAGACACCTGCCTTTTGTCCCAGGGCTGGAGAGGTGTGGTACCCTTTCTGGATTAAACATGAGGACTGTCTCCAGAGCTCACACCATGCAGACACTGCATATGTTCCAGGGGTGTGTTTTTCCCTTCAAACTGTTTGATCCTGTCTTTTCCCAGGGTGGTTTCAAGAAGGAATTTACCCTGTCTCGGGAGAACTTTCAGATGTCCTTCAGAAGCTTGCTTCGGGATGCAGCAGCCAGTGTATCTGCGCCTGGGCAGGTGAGATCCTTCAGGCACCAAAGATCACTGGAGATCCAGAATGGACACTCTTCAGTGATTTGAACTTCAAGCCCTTTCTATGAGAAAGTCATTAGTCTTTTGACGAAATGAGTCAGAAGCTCTCGCTGCCACTTTCAAAGGTTTAAACTAGCTGCTGACATGCCTTTGGTGTGCCCAAGTGTGGCAACATCTTCTGAACTGGTAGCGTGACCAGGAATCAAATTAAGATGTGAGTCGCACATCTCATTGCGACTACAAAATCTCCAGTAATGTCTTCAGTATTTTGCTTTCCAAATTAAAACAAAAAACACCCCTCCAACCTCTTTTCAACTACAAACTGGCTCTGAGCTGGCAACATGAGTGCCTGAGACTGCACACAGCCTGAGACAATTGTCCACTTCTCACTTATCCTGTTCATCTCAATGCATAGTTAGTGCTGCAGCCTAAAAATGATACAACACCTAAGGCTGGTGTTGACCTCTGAAACGCCATTGTTTGCAAAGGCTGGTGAGCAAACCACCCAGATCACTTGTTCCATCCTCCCTGGACACCCTCCTTGTGCCTCCGTGAAGCCCAACAAACCATTTATTAGAAAACCTCCCAAACATGGACTTTCCCTGAGTTTGACATGCTGTCATGTGTGCTCAGCGTGAGCCATTGTGGCACTTTGTGAAAGCACAGGGACAGAGTGAGGCAAGTGGAGACTGTTAGAAAATTGCTGTCTTGAGGGGTTTGATCCCAGTGGTGCCTGCCTTCTCATAACAAATGGAAACACAGATTTTGAAGGAAGTTGTGAATGCTCCATCCCTGGCAGTGTTCAAGGCCAGGCTGGACAGAGTCTTGGGCAACACGGTCTAGTGCGAGGTGTCCCTGCCCATGGCAGGGGCGTTGGAACTTGCTCTGAAGGTCCTTTCCAGCCCAAACTATTCTATGCTTCTATGATTCTACGATCAGCCGCTGCACTGAAGTGCTGAAGACAGCAGAGGGCTCTACTGCGAGCCGTACAGCTGAATGGCCGCAAAGTCCATCGGATTTGCTCCCAAGTCATACTCTCTTTTTTCATGATCCTCCCCAAAGCCTAGCTGCTGCTGGCAGCGTGGGCCTCAACTTCTCACTCGCAGCATGGCAGTGGCTCTCGTTCAGGTTACTCCTGTCCTCAGCTCTGCTGGGTTTTATCAGGATGTGGTGATGTTGAGGATTTCTGTGGAAACCTATGGAGTGCGTGGTGTGCCCTGTGGAAGAGCCAAGGCTGCGCTGAGGAATCAGTTTCTGACAGCACTTGACTTAATTTGGAAGACAACCCCGTCTTGGTGTTTTTGGTGGTGTCATAATTCTCCCCAACCTGTCTGACAAATGAACTTACCTGTAATTGTGTTTGTGCCCTTCCTGTAGGAAGTTGCTGTTGAAGGATCGCCAGGCTTTGCTTGTTTGGATGGGGAAATCTCTTACGTGACTCGCCTTGTCTGCTAAAGAATTTTGTCCGCCTCTGTTGGCATGATAGAGAAATGTGTGTGCTAGGCTTTTATCCTTAAAGGGATAGAATTTCGCTGGTATTTTACACTTAAAAGGATAAAACGTTTCTTCAATACCAGAATGCACAAGCATATACATTCTCAGTCTGTCGCCTGGGATATTAGGCACACGACTCCTAATATTGCTAAAGCCTAGCAGTGTAAGATTAAAATACGTTAGTTGGGGATAAATTGTCTGTATATTGCACAAAAAACATCTTAATGGGTGTAGGAAATGTGCCCTAAGCCGAGTACAAATCTTACTTGCCAAAGCTTTTGGGATACTTGTGGGGTTCATTTCAAGAACAACTTCAGGGCTTTATTGCACTTGTTTTAATTGCTCTTCCTGACTCCACTGATGCCTGGTATTCTTACGTGGCAGTTTCTGCTCAGTTTCAAAACATCTTGACAGTCTCATGCTATTTGTGTGTGTGCCTGTGCTCCCTTTCGTCTGTATAGCAACATCAGGAAACTGCTGCTGTCAAAAACGAGCGAAGGCTGGAGCGGGACACCGGTTTTCGCGCCTGAGCAGCGGCTGTGGTAGATGTAATAGAGAAGTGCTTCACAACTTGCGGAGCCAGGAGGCACAGAGGACACGGTTGGCAGCCCTCTGCCCCGCGCATCGCCACGCACCCGGCTGGGCCAGCGCCGAAATAACGTAGTCGTCATCTTCGCGGCGCGCAAAGCCCGCGCCTTCGGAGGGAACTGGACCGCGGGTCCTTCCTGCGCGCAGGATGCGGCCCGGGCGGGGCCCCACGGCACCGGGACACGCCGGGGGCAGCGGGCTGGCAGGACCGCGCCCCTCGCAGCGCGGTGCTGCGCGGAGCTTCTCCGCGCCCCGCGGAGCTGAGGGGAGGTTTGGTCAGGCGTAGGGAGCCGCCCCATTGGCAGCCAGGCGCGCTGCTTTGCATGTCTCCGCCCCCCCGTCGCCCCATTGGCTGAGAGCCGGAGGCGCTTTGCATGGCCCCGCCCTTCCCGCGCCGCCTGGCCGGCGCTGCGGTGCGGTGTCGGGCCGGCGGCGCGGCGCAGTGCAGGAGTCGGAGCTGGAGCCGGGAGTAGGGTCGCGGGTAGCACCGCCGCTTGGCTGGAGTCTGGCGGAGCGGCAGTAGCAGCAGCCTCCGGCCGGCGGGGTGAAGCGAAGCGAAGCGAAGCGAAGCAGCCGGCGGGTCTCGCTGTTCTCCTCCCCTTTTCCGCCTTTCCTGTGAGCCGCTCCCCGCCCGGGTCCCGCGGGTGCAGCATGAAGTGCAGCGATGGCCCGGAGAGGTAAGACGGCGGTGAGGACGCTGGAAGACCTGACGCTGGACTCCGGGTATGGTGGCGCGGCGGACTCGGTGCGCTCCTCCAACTTGTCGCTGTGCTGCTCGGATTCGCACCCCGCGTACCCCTATGGAGGAAGCTGCTGGCCGCACCTAACTGACTCCATGCACAGTCGGCACAACAGCTTCGACACCGTCAACACCGTCCTAGCGGAAGACTCCGAGGTGCTGGACTGCGCGGGGCAGCAGTGCTCCCGGCTCCTGCCCGACCTTGAGGAGGTCCCCTGGAGCCTGGAGGAGGTGGAGGCGCTGCTGCTGCCCCCGCCGCGCCGGGAGCCGCGGGCGCCGGCCGCCGCCGCCAGCCCCGGGAGCCGGGATGCGGCGGCGCGGCTCTCGACGCTGGTGAGCCGGGCTCTGGTGCGCATCGCCCGGGAGGCGCAGCGGCTGAGCCTCCGCTTCGCCAAGTGCACCAAGCACGAGGTGCGGAGCGCCATGGAGATCGTCCTGGGCTGGACGCTGGCGGCTCGCTGCACATCGGCCGCCCTGGGCGCCCTCTCCCTCTACAACATGAGCAGCAGCGGCGGCGACCGCTTCAGCCGCGGCAAGTCGGCGAGGTGCGGGCTGGCCTTCTCCGTGGGCAAGTTCTACCGGTGGATGGTGGACAGCCGCGTGGCCCTGCGCATCCACGAGCACGCCGCCATCTACCTCACCGCCGGCACCGAGAGCCTCTTCCGCGACATCCACGCAAGGGTGCTGGCCGGCCCCGCCGCCCCGCTCCCGCCGCCCGGCCGCCCCCCGGCCGGCTCCGCCACCCCAGCCGAGAAGGAGAAGGAGGGCGGCGAGGCGCCCCGGTTCACCCTGGAGGCGCTGGAGCAGACGGTCAACAACGACCCCGAGCTCTGGGGCTTGCTGCAGCCCTACCAGCACCTCATCTGCGGCAAGAACGCCAGCGGTGAGTGCGGCCGCGGGGAAAGAGCGGGGGCCACCGACCACCTGTTGCCCCGGGGCGGGACCGGGCGGACCCCTCATCCCTCGGCGGCAGCCCGTTCGTCCGTCCCTTCCGGCGCGGGGCGGGCGAGGCACCTGCCGCCGGGGACAGGGTGGCCGGGGTAACGGAGCGGTGGGTTTGCCCCTTCACGGTGGTGCCCGACGGAGCGCGGGGAAGGGGCTGCCGAGCATCCCCGTCTGGACCTGCCGGTGCTGCCTTGCGGGGCTCTGTGTGTGTGTGTCAGTGTTTAGGAGCTGCTGGCCTGGGTGCGGCAAGGGGTGATAGCGTTCGGAGCTTCAATTTTCCACAGGAAATGGCAGAAGCGCAGCTGAGCGCTCGCAAGCGAGATCAAACTTTGTTACATATGCAGTGGTTTGGCCAGCGATTGCGTGGTTGGCGCTGAAATGCAGTCTTTCTGGACAGATTTCATTCATGTTGCTGCTTGTTTACCCAGGGCTTGACACAGATGCAACACGGTGATGCATCAGTATCCTGGGGATTTTTTCCTTTCTTTTTTTAAACAAAGAGCTCGATATTTTTGAGTTGTCGTTCAGTAGAGCAACCAAAGTTGGCGTTTCTTATTTCAGCTCCCTGTTTGTCAGGGAAAGGGAGATGGAATGAGCCGCATCTCTGAGAGTCAGAGTTGAAATCGGGTGTTTTCCTCCTACTGTCTCCTAAGCGTGCACAGGCACATGCAAACACTTTTATTAAGCTTGAATACAAAATACCTGTCAAGCTGAGATGCAAATATCGGCAGGGGGGTAGAGGGGTAGGAACTGGGAGAACAAGGATAACTGGAAGCCTAGATCAGGTCTGCAGATAAGCCCTGTTAAGTTTTTACAGCCACAGAGGATGCGTTACAGCTAATTATCTATTGTGTTAAGACACCTTCTCTCTCATAAGAGACCCAAAGGAGAATGCCAAGTGGGAGCAAAAGAAAGGGGCAAATCCTCCTCCCTGGTATGAATCGATGTTGCTCCGTTACGTTCTTCTGGTGGTTTACTCTAGCTGAGGATGTCCTCCCCAGAGGCTCCTGAGCCTCCTCCCTCCCAGTGCATCTCCTGGCAGGGACATGGGTTGCAGGACGCTGTGCTTGACCCTGGTGCTGTTTCAGGATGAAGCCTTCCCCAGGAGTGCCCCGCTGTTTTTTCCTGGTGTGTGTACCAGGAGCCCTGGTACTGTGCCTGTAGGTTTCAGATGGCACTGTGTTGCGTTTCTGACATTGCAGCGCTGCCTGTGCAGGCTCCTTCCTACTGAGCCTTTCATTTTGTTTTGCAGATCTCTTTAATTCCCTCTGTATCATCTCAGTGGGTTTAAATGAACTTCATCCTGACCCTCATGGATCTTCTTTTCAGGGACATGATTCACAGTTTTCATCTCCATTTTGTTGTAGCTTTACCTGGCACAAATCTCCTTGGTAGCTCAATCCTGACTCGAGCAAATGGCATTTTCTCAGATATTCCAATCAGACCCTAGCAAGTTGTCCATTTTGTTTTGCCTCTCTCCCTGTGTCATTATGCTTTCTATACAAATGACTGTAATGTTCGTTTGCTTTTCACCATATTGCAATATGTAGTTTGGCATCCTGTTATATGTATTTAGAGTTACAGGTGCAAATGAGTCAGGCCTTCTTGTAATAAAAGCCATTTTTTATTGCTGTTTACATTTATTTAGATTTAATCCAGGGACGCGTTGCATGCTCTGAAGTACTTTAATGGCAACTAAAACAGCCATTATAAACCATTAAACACATCAGCCTGTTTCTTCACCAGTGAGATATGTATCTGTTTATACAGTCCTCACCATTTTGATGTCTGAGTGCTCCATGTTTGGTTTCCTTCTCAGGCACTTAAAAGGTGGGGAAATCTGATGGGAGAGATTATTTGACCTGCTTGAAACTATTTGGGCAATCTGTGGTAGGAGGCTAAGACTGCTGGAAGCTACATCTCTGTACAGTGGCGTAACCACAAGTTCATCCTTCCTCTCTGCTCAGAACTTGAAACACCATGATAAAGCAACTTAATAGGTGGCAGACTTCTTGCATTTCTCTGCACTGCTACAGAAGAGACAGGGCTTGTACTCTGGAGGTTCAATAGGTCGGGGTGCCATTCCCCAGCTGCGTGGCACATGGACACAGGCGCTTAAGTCAATGGATTTGGTCCGTCCAACATGGATGAAAAGTGGTGGCAGGGTCCTTTCTGGAGGTGTCGTGGCCCATATAATTTAAGTGAAGGGGGAAAAAGGAAAGCTGTGCAAAAGGAGCCATCCTAGCTGTTCCTCATCTGCAGGCAGTTTTTTTGGGGGGAGAGGTGCAATCTTTCTGTCAAGAAAATGTCAACCCTTCCAAAATTTTTTGGGCTAAATTCAATACCTTAAATTCTATGCAGACAGTGAAACAGGCAACCTGTGGAGAATGTGTGATACAGGTATGTGAGGAACAGGAATTTGTGCATGATGCAGTCTGAGATTGCTCTAAGACAGTTTGTGAACAGAAGTGCTGGGGAAGATGTCCTGAGGATCTGCAAGACACAAACCAGCTTTTCAGGGCTTCCCTGTCAGCTGTGCAGAGCATTTAGTGGTTTTAGCTGAGGTATTTTACCCTGGTGTCATACCCAGTCATCTTGGAAGCTGCTGAATAAGATCAGTATTGCAAGATAACCTCCTTCCTATAAATGATGGTCATATGCCTTCAGACAAAGTCTGAGCCAGTTCTTTTAGTGGGTGCTTCAGCCTGTTGGGTTCATCTTGGGTGGGTCTGGCCCAAACTTAGACAGCGGCCTTAATGGGAGCCCCATTCTCTGTTCATTCCTCATGCAGGGTAAAGGCATATGGGGGAAGGTGGTGGCACTCTTTCCTTTGTGTGCTGCAGGCAGCAGACCACATCTTTTTGATAAGCCTCTTGATAACCTGTTACGTGGGACTGGGGTAGGGATGACAAAGGAGAAGCAAGCAGTGGCATCTGGAGCATGATCCTGGAGTATGCGAGCAGCTGCTGGTATTTTGTCTGAGCCTATCCCAGTTACTATATCAGAAAGAACAGAGCTTAAAAGCACTCTGAGGTAGTAATTTCCCCCTCTTCCTCCTCCCCAACCCAAATTTTAATGTCCTGGTTGAATGAAAATTAAAAACTTTACATTTGGGAGTTCATTGGTGCTCAAATGTTTCAATTATGAGCTCCATCTGAACAACACGGTACACATTTTACGTCCTATAACAGTCGCGTGGGGTGTTATTTCCCTTGAAATAGTGGGAGCAAAATATTGTGTACTCAATGAAAGGCAGTAAAAGCTGGCACCTCTGTGGCTTAAGCTATATTGTTTCCGTTTCTTTATTGCTCATCAAACCCTTACTTTCTGGCCTGATCTGAGAGCTGCTTTGTGTTGACTGAGAAGTTTCCCTAGGTCTCGGATCTACTGCGAATTGTAGAAATAAGCCCATGTATTTCATTTTCACAGGGGATGCTTGGATGGCAGATCCAAGCAGCTCAAATCACCTATGCTGTATTACAAAGGTCCTCTTATACCAGGCAGAGGAATGGTATGAGACAACACTTAGATTAATATAGAACTCTGGAAACGGGTTGTTCCCGTTTCAGTCTTGGGGGTCTGCTTATCTCATGTGGCAGGACTGATGGTGGGAAGGGCAGAGGCTATGAGCAGGACATCCATGGAGCCAGGGAGGAGGTTTTGGCAGAGCAGTCAGTGCACACAGCTCTGCCTTGTGTGTTTGTGTGCAGCTACTAAAAATAGTTATTTGGAACCCAACTGCATCCCTGTGGTTTCTTCCTATTTTTAATATTATTTAGAGAGGAAGACACAACGACCAGGAAGAAACACAGGGTTAGGTCAGGCTTGGCTGACATGTGTTCGCTAACCTCAGTTTAACCTCAGCCTCTTGCCCTAACCCCCACAAACTAGAGGGACTCCAAGCAAATGAGCAATAGCGGTGTATTAGCACAGCTTAACCAAATCAGTTAATGCTTTTAAGTTCTGATACATACGTGTGCATACATGTGTGTATATAGAGACCACATCCTCTTTTACTCGCAAGTATGCTGTTATCTGTTTGTTACTTTTCTGCTTTCTATTGTAATTGAACCGTTCAAGATGCTATTACGTCTGTCGGGGTAACATAAAAATCAATCTAAAACTTATTCAGCTAGGATGATAGAGGAATATTTGGGCACAAAATAGAATTTCATGCCTTTTTCTTGGGCTTTTTTTAAACTGTGGTTTCAAGAACATTCCCTTCTCCCCTTATGTTTTTCAGAGTAAAAAAACCCTGAAATACAGTTTGAAGTTTCTTATATATGCTTGTATGTTATACTTAGAGGTCTCTGTTATGTTTCTCCCTATCTGTTCCTGGGCATTTGAGTCCCCTGCTGAGAGGTTAACACAAGTAGCGATACAACAGGTGATGTGTATCTTTGCTGGATTCTCTTACCTGACAATCCCCCAAGCAAGCTCTTGCAGCATCTCTGAATACATTGTGAATTTGTCCCTTTTCTGGATGGGAGGGAGAGTTGTCTGCCCGGAGGGCAGAAGGTTGTGCCTGATTGTGGCTTGTGGCCACCAATGCTGATGAGACCTGGGATGGCAGTGGAGAAATGGTGCTCCTTTCCTGGAATAGGATGGGTTGCTTTAACACCCAGTGTTAGCAGGAGCAGGACAGACTGAGAGCTCAGCATGTGTACGCTCACTGCAGACCTCCATTACCTTAAATGGTGCGACTGGGAAGTACAGACCCAGTAGGAGGTTGAGGTTTGACTGGCAGGCTCACAAAGGTTTTGTTCCCCCTGGACATTTCTGTTCATATAGTTTGATTCGGTTATGAGTGTAACATTAAAAAAAAAGTCCCAGAAATGGCTATATCAGAAACACCCATAATAATCATATTGGCATACATCAGCTTTATGATTACTCCCCTTGTCATGTTGGAAAGTACCTTAATAGCAGTTATAGCCACTCTAAGGAGTTTTAGGGCTGCAGTTACATCACTTAGTTTCTGACGCAAGTGAGGCTTTGGAATAATGATTGGGAAATATGGTTATATACACAAGAAGCATGTTAGGGGAATAACAGCATAATTTTAGCAGCATATTGGGTTCCTGGCTGAAAGCTAACAGGCCTCATGTGGTCTTTAATCCCTCCTCTTGTGAGCTGGTGACACAAAGTGCAGATGAGTGTTAGGGACAATGTTGTGCCTTTCCCTAATGCTTCTGCAAATGCTCTCTCTTCCATAGCTGCTCATGGAGTCATAGAATGATTTGGGTTGGAAAGGACCTTAAGGTCATCCAGTTCCAACCTCCTGTCTTGGGCAGGGACACCTTACACTAGACCAGGTTGCTCAAAAGCCTCATCCAGTCTAGCCTTGAACACTGCCAGGGATGGAGCACTCACAACTTTCTTGGGCAGCCTGTTCCAATGCCTACAGTAACCACAAAAGTTACTCAGAGTTACTTTGAGTGAAAAAGACACCATGATTAATGTGTTGGCATTTGTGCAGTGCTTATCGAGCCAAGCTACTGTTTGTCAGTCAGAAATCTTCCATGTCATCCAGAGTAAATACCCAGTGGTACACAGCCTGGGGACATCAACAGCTTGAAGCTTTTCTCCCTTGTCCTGGACAGGGGTTGAGTTCTCCCTCAGAAGTCAGAGGAAAGCATTACAGTCTTCCCCCTACTTTGCCCCCAGGGAAGGTGTGAAAGGAGAAAGCCACACTTGATTAGTTGACACCAGAGGAAAAGAACTGATTTCTGGAGTATGTGAGCACCTGTAGTAATTTGCTCCGGCCAGTCTGTAGTGCAAAAAGAGTATGGTCTCCTTTCAGATGGCTTCCTGCAATGAGCAGCTTCCATCCAAAATAGCTCTGTGGCTGGCCCAGTAGAGGCTGTACAGAAAAAGCAAGGAGGAGATGGATGAGGATGTTCATCACCAGGATGTGCTCTCTTGCTGTGAGGATGATGAGCAGCAGCGCTGCTGCTGTTTGTGTCCTTGAGCAGCTTGGCTTTCTGTGCACTTGCAGGGGCCGAGGTGGGTGTTTGGAGCCCTGTGGACAGTGAACTGGTTCTGGTCTCTCCTTTAACAGCAAGTTAGCTGCTGGGCAGAGAAACGAGCAGTTGCTTGGTGTTATAGGCTGACTTTTCCAATGCTTTTGTCTCCTCAGTCTTCTGACCAAAAGCTACTTATTGCACCATCTCTGTATAAATCTGTAACTGTTATGTGCCTGATAAGTGTATTAAAGATTTTAAATGACATACAGATGGAGTCAGAATTCCCCCAGAACTTGTGCAGCCAGTTTGATCTCTGGTTACTTTGCCAGAGGTGTTCGATTGGGCACCCTGAAAAAACACACAGATATTGTAGAGGACTGTGCCACCCAAAGCCTCAAATGCAGCTCTCGATCTGTCCTTGCTTTCAGGGATTTCCTACAACAAAGAGTTTCTATCAGTGGGCTCAGCATGGCTGGATTTGTCTGCCAGTGCGTAAGCTTCCCATTTCCCAAAAGGTAATATAGCAATCCTGCTGTTGTAGGCTGTGAGGAGATATAGAATCTGGTGGCCATAAAGCTATATCTCTCCCCTGTAAGAACAGGAGAGAGGACGACACTGATCAGGTGAAATGAGTCAGTGGGAAGGCAGCTGTAGGCTTGTTTTGATAGCAAGAGTGAGGGGTAAGTTTCTGGGAACACTTGAGAGCAGGGAGCTGTCATTGGTGTGGATCAGTTCAGCAGCATGGATGGGGCACAGGCGCTTATGCTGACACCTTGCAGAGGCTCATCTTGGTTATTTTAATTAATTTAAGCTGTTACACTGCACTGATGCTTTTGAATCATCACACGACCTTACCATGGCAGTTTGTGGGTAAGGGGGACGTTGCGCAGCATGGCTTATGAGACTTGACCATTTTCTTGGGCTCCATTCCAGCAGTGCCTGTCATCTTCATGGTATTTTATTCTCTTCCTTGATTCCTGCACTCAGTTCATAGTAAGCAGTACCCTTTTGTGGTGTGATTGTTCCTGGGTATGACCAAGGAGGTTTTAGAGTATGGTACTGTATGGGGGCTGTTGGCATCCTGCAGTAAATACATGGACCAGCTTGATGGCTGAGAGGCTACTTGGGACACTTGCAGGTTCCCACAGGGATTTTCTTGGCTCATCACTGATGAGGAAAAGAAATTGGTTCTGACTTGATTTAAATGATATTGAGTTGGTAATAGGGAAGAAAATTAGACCTCTCCTATCAACAGGCTTTGGGAAAAGTGATTGTGCCCCTGATGGACTGAGCTGGCAGAGGTGGGTAAGGGAGGAAGGATGGACTCCTTCACCCTAGTCGGTTTCCAGACCATTTAAAAGCACCGTGTTAAATGGTATCCTAATTGTTAAGATAATTTTGGGACAGATTCTGGTCATGGTGCAAATGTATGCGTGTGGTGGTGCGTTGTCTGTTGTCAGTGAGCAAGCAGATCTGCTTGGTGGGAAATTTGCTGGCGTGACGCTTGAGGACTGGGCTCTTCCTGCTGTTATGCTGAAGGCAATAATGGATGTTGATACTGGGATCTTTGAAAAGCTATGTGGAAGCGCAGGAGCACATGTATAAGCTCTTTTCCCCTGGTGTCATAAGGCAGCTGAAAGCAAAAGTGCAGGGAGGGATCAGTGCTGCAGGATGTGTGGGATGTGGGATGCTCGCCAGCAGATAGGAGTGCACAGAGGCGTTGCAGCCAAGCCAGGAGGGACGGGTAATACCTTTGGGTCAGCAAATTCACAGCCTGCTCCCAGAGCCCTTACATGGATAGATCTTGCTCATGTGAACAGCACATGGATTTCACACAGCATAAAGGTCTCAGGAATGACTTGTGTGTGAGCAGGCGAACAGGAACCCCCGAGAAGATTAGAGAAGAGGCCTCTTCAAGGCCCAGATTTCTGTCCTCGAGTGCTGTGGAATAGCACCTGGACCTGTGAGAGTCTGAGGCTTTAAAATTAATAAAAACACCCTGCTTTTAAATTGCACTGCTATGCAATATTGCTCCAAGGTGGGGGAAGAGAACAGGGCCAAGGTTGCAGCAAGGGGTATGGTGAATGCATTTGCATTTTCAAGGCAGTCAAATAACTGGAGGAAACTTTGCATCCCGCAGTGTTTCACGGTTTCTCTGGCCCTGTGGTATTCTTGGATAAACACTGCTGGGCTGTTGTGCCTTTGCTAATATATTGTGTTTGGCTGCGAACAAGGAACCAAAGTGAGGAAAAGTCAACTTTCTCTTGCTGAGCAGGTCTTGTGAGCCTCTCTCCAGGATGTTATCAGGCAGGGATTTGGAAAAATAGAGGCGGTGAGGCTGTGAGCCATATCCAGTCCCTAGAGTGCAGGTCCTTTGCCCCAGATGAAGCATCAAAGCAGAGGATGTGGCTGGTAGCAAGGCAAGCTGCCACTGGGGAGGCAGGCCTAGTGCCTGGGAACTGATGCTGGACTCCCAGCCGTGTGGTGGGAAGTGCCTCCAGCAGAGAGAGATTTCAGAGGCTGGGGCAATTTTGGGTACCCATTGAGGTGTTTTTTATGGAGGATCCCAAGAGGATTTCTTTGTAATGCAGGGGCATTTATTTGCATGCCAGTGTAGCACAGAAGATTAGTTGCACTGGGTCATTCACTGCAAATTTGGGCAGGTAGATGATTTTGCTCTGGGTTGTAGTATAGTGAGCAAAACTTCTAGGGGCTAGATGTAGGTACCTCTGATGCTGTTGCTTCTCTTGATGTTTATAAGGGTCACAAACTCCAGTGCTTCAGAAAAAATTCTCTTTGTGCTATGTGTTATTTCACTTCTCTTGTGTACGTTTTGTGTGATGTACAATATAAGGTGTTCCAAAGGTATCACTGAATGCACTGTTGTAGTTCTTGGCTGGGCAATGTTCCCACTGATTTCGGTGGTGAGGGTGGTCTGTCAAATGCCAGGGTGAGATATTGTGTTTGGTAACAAATTAAAGAAAGTCCTGAGTCAAAGCTGTAGATTCGGGTTCAGTTTTGCTAAAAGCTAGCTTTTTCAAACCCGAAGATCAGTATCAGTACCTCACTGCAGATACTTATTCCTGTTGTTTTTTTCATTGTTCTACTGATTTATGGTGATGGTTTTAAACTACTAGAGGGGAGATTCAGGCTGGTTATGAGGAAAAAATCTTTACAATGAGGGTGGTGAAACACTGGAGCAGGTTGCCCAGAGAGAGGTGGTGGATGTGCCATCCCTGGAGACATTCAAGGCCAGGCTGGATGTGGTTCTGGGCAACCTCATCTAGTTGAAGATGTCCCTGCTCATTGCAGGGGGTTGGACTAGATGAGCTTTGAAGGTCCCTTCCAATTCAAACTGTGCTATGATTCTGTGGTTCTATGGTGTTCAGCTTGAAGACTGCTCAGCACAGCCTGTAAGCCCTCGTGCTAACTGGCTAGCCTATTTCCGCTGGCCCACATAAGAAAACCCTAAAAATAGTCCAGCAGCTTGTGTTTTCAAAAGTAAATTAGATTTTAAAAAGAAGAGCTTCAGTCTAATTATCTGGCATGCTGTCAGTAAGGAGGAGAGGTTTCAAAATACGCAATTCCTTTAACGTGGAAAAACCTCCAAACCTAGTAACCCCAAACAAGCTGCCCCTCAGTAGTTAGGACCTGCTGTTGTACTTTTAGCTAGTTCTTCGCTATACCACTGTGCTTACACAAAGAATTGCCTTGTACATCAAGTGGTTTTGGATAGTAGAAACAGTTCTGCAAGCTGCATTAAATGCAGGGGCAGACAACAGCAACACGCACACTATTTCAAATGAAAAATTCCTGCCTGTGTGAATGCATATAATACCTTGCCTTCCATTATGTTTAGTGAACCATGGGCAAGATGAGCAGGAGTAATTTCGACTGTTATGCAGGTTTAAATGTAGGAATGAGATAAACACCTATCTAATGCAAAGGGTGCTGGACTTACGTAGCAATGTTCTTGCAGCTGAAAACTGGGAGCCAAGATAGGTAAGTCAGTGACGCTGTCTGTCTGACATACATCAGCAGTTAAACTGCGGTGGCTGAATGAGTCTACAGCAAGATTAAATACAACAAGAGAAAAATACCCTAGCCAAAGCTTATTCCCCCTTAAGCGTGCAGTCTAATTGATTTTCACGAAGGATATGGGCTGTCACCGGTCTTCAGCACATAGAAACTGCTTACGTGTGGGATAATTGGCAGGTTTTATAAGGAGACCTGTGGTGATGACAGCTATCAAACCAGCAGGGCAGATAGGGATGGTGATGTCTGCCAACTCCACCTCCTCTCTGCTGACCAGGAATGTCACAGGGGGAGAAGGGCTGGAGACAGAGCTTGAGGTTGTGGAGAGACCAGGCAGTTATCAGAGGGGTGGAAAACCACCATCTTATCAGGGCTGGTGTTCTGTGGAGACACCTTTAATTACCAGCTGTGAGGCAGGAGCTGGTGAGTCACAAGGTGTTTTCTAAGCTTTTGGGCTGGCCCTGGGTGCTCAGGCGTTGGCTGCTGTCACAGGTGACTTCTCATTCATTCTGAACAATTAGGCCCAACCATGGCAAGATTCCCTTTGGACCTTGCCACCCTTACCGATGCTTGGGATCAGATGGTTCTTATTGGCCCAACCTAGAGCTATTCTTTGGGACTCCTTGGGAATCACCTGGAATGCTGTTGCCTGCTTAATAGCTGCTTCTCATGCAAACAGTGCAAACACACCCAAACTGCAAAACTGGCTACAGAGCTAGTTGTTGGGCAGAGTTAGACCTGTACAGTAGAAAGGAGCTGCAAGGCCCATGGGCAGCTTGTGCAATCCATGTCACATACTATGACAGTGCTGCTGAGGCATCCCTGGCTAGAGTGAGAATGTGTTGTAGGCACACTGGAGTTGGGATTCATACCTCTGAGTTGGGTGAGCCCCTGGGAAAATATCCATTTTGGGGACAGCATTTAAGGGAAGAAGGGTTGAGAAAATGAGGACTTCTTAATTTACTTCCCCAGTTAACTGTAGCTTAAGGAGCATCATGGGTACAGGTTGTGATCTTGTTCCCTGTGAAGGTTTGCAGTGCTGCTGGCACTGCACTGATACACTGAAATAGTGGTCGATATTTAAACACATGAGTGTTGGCCAGGGTGTAAGGAAAAATGAGAACAATTCAGCACCACCATAGAACATCCTCTGAGCCTGGAGTAATTAGTTTCAGTAGCCTCATTTCCAGAAAGAGAAAGAATAGAGGAAACTGCAGAAATGATAATGAAAGCTGGGGAGCCCAAGGGGAATATTTCAATGTAGTGATAGCCAACTGGAGTGGCGTTATTTGGTCCAGAAAGAAGGCACCCAGGGGAAGCTGTGATTGCACCATGCAAGAGACTGAGTGGCAAAGTGGGAACTGATCAACCGCTTGATTTTATTGCAGAGAGCCACGATGCAAGACTGAAAGAGAGTATATTTCAAATAACTCTAAAGAGCCCTCTCCTTTTGCAATATACTGGGGGGTTTGTGGAGCTGGATGCTGTAGGGAGTGACTGGGGAACAATGTGTCAGGGTGATGCACATGAAGGAGACTGTTTCTAAAGGTTATATTACTACTCTGCCTTATATTAATAGTTGCAGAGGAAGCACTGTTTCATGTTTTAGCCCAAGCTTTGCTTGGATGGCCTTTCCAGGCATTACGTAAGGTGAGGAGGGGGTTCCTGTCCTTCCTCTGCACTGCAGAACTATTCGCTGCTGACTGGGGTGCTCTGCAAACTGAGGCTCCTTCCTGCAGTATTGCTCACACAAACAAACTTTATTCCTTTCAGTAGTCCTGTGAATGAGTAAGAGCCGCAGGACTGAATGATCTACTGTTCTGAGCTCCTTTCGTGATAGCTTCTCTAGGTTTGCTTCTGCAGTTTTGACACGGGGAAAATCTCCCTTCCCTCGCTTTCATGTGTGCTTTCAGCGTCAGGAGTGGTGACCCTCTAGATACAGCTGCCTTTTTTCCCTCCTTTAGCTTCAAAGAAGTTTAGTATCTGCGTAAGACTCGCTAATTTACTGCATTCTGGCTTAATCTCTCTCAAATGCCTTTCTGAAAATAGTCTGTCCGGATGAGGTAAAAATACTCACTGTCAAAGCAGAGTATTTAGAAATAGCTGTAATTTTGAGTTGTATCAAATAGAAACTCGCGCATTTGCATTTGATTAAGGACAGGTGTTTAACTTTTTGTGCAGCTGGGTTTGTTTATAAGGTTAGCTGGAATTTTTGACCTACTGGAAAAAGAGCCCTCACTAAATCTGGCATCAGTGCTACGGTGCTGTGAACTTGGTGTTCAGTAGGAAGAAGGATGCAAAGCATCGCTTCATTACGCTGGACTGTTGCATCAATAATGTAGTAACGTAATGTCTTGGAGGGAAAATAATGGGCTCTAATGGTGTAACCAGTGTGTTTACTGATACTGTAGCACAATTAATTGTGGCTTTTTTGGAATTAAGCGCTGCCAGCAATTTCTGTTAAAAATGGTTGCAGTGCATTCCAGCTTAGCCTCCTCCTCCCTGCAGGGAGGCTGGCAGCCTTACCCCATTCCCTTGGGATGATCTGCAGGAGAATAAAAATGAGCCTTGTTAACTGAAAATGATGGAAGTGTGTTTCTCTGTTCATTGTCATGGAGTGCAAGAGTCTGGTGCTCTGCTTCCTCAGGCCTGTGTTTTGTGACTCTCCAATAACCTGGGGTCTGACGAGGGGGGGGAAGTGTCATGGAAGGGCTGTGGACTTCAAGGCTTTGTCCCTATGTCTTTCCCCATGGAACTGTGAATAACGGGGCTAAGGCCTTTGTTGTTTGTCTGAGGGGCTGGTGTGCTTTCCTGAGCACTGTACCCTCTGGGAATGGTTTGATCTCACCAGGGAAGGCAGCTAGTATCCCCTTATGTAGTAGCCAGTCATGGTGTAGGGAGGAGGCCCTGGGGAGTGCAGAGCAGGCCATGAGGCTGAATGGGCTGCTGAGAGAGCAGAGTAGACTCCATGCTTTATTCAATTGTTATTTGTTTTTGTAGCCAAAATTCAGGGGTGGAGGGATGAAGGAGGGCTTTGTGCTTGGGTTGGGTTGATGAAAGCTTTTGCCATCTTTGCATAATTCCGTCATCCGGCATGTTCTTCTGTTGCTTTTCCAGTGCCTGACAAA
The DNA here is from genome assembly GCA_039720435.1 of Amazona ochrocephala. Taxonomy (NCBI): domain Eukaryota; kingdom Metazoa; phylum Chordata; class Aves; order Psittaciformes; family Psittacidae; genus Amazona; species Amazona ochrocephala. The sequence goes on from CM077880.1 coordinate 77,444,474, forward strand.
GGTTCAGCTTGCTGCCAGCCTTCCCTTCCATGGAAGATCTGTTGTTTCCATGATATTTGAAGGAACACAGTTGTCAGTGGCCATCCCTCTGGCCATATAGTCTTTGGCCAGAGTTGGTTGAAATCTACATGTGGTCTGGAAGGTTGCTGGGTGGATAGAAGGATCAATAGGCATATGCAGCCATGAAGATCTCATTTTCTTAGAAACTAGCTAAAAAATGCAACTTCCCATTTTGCCAGGATTTTGGGAAATGGGTTTCCATGTGCTCGTTCATGTTTCTTGTTGACTTAACAGTCACCCTGGTGTCATGTACAGTAGACAGAGACCGACGGGAACTGCAGCTTGGCCTCCAAACACAGTGGTTTGTAGGCATCCCCAGGATCCTGATGTCTTCAGCAGTTGAAACTCACTGAGTTTGTATCCGTGGGCTCCCAGATGTGTCCTGCTTGCTTTGTGTGTTATCCAGGGAGGAAGGGAAGGGGATCCAAAATAGAAGGGAATACATTCCTTGAAGCACTTCATAATGCACCTTTCTCCCCCAGTTTGAAACTGAACAGGATGTTTATGAAGGGATTTTCAGTGGTGATTGTCTGTTAGAAGATTTATTTTCCTGTCACAAAATGAAAGAACACTTCAGTTTGATCTTTTAATTTGTTATGAAAGAGCCAAAAAAGATACGTTTAATCATTTCATAACCACACACTTTCAAAACTGTATTTATCTGATCTCTGTGCCGCAGAGGATAATTGCTTTTTTGTACAAAACTAAGTGTTTTCTGCCAGTGGGTTACTTGCTTTTTTGCATGTATGTAGCAGCTTTGTTTTATAAAGGCTGTGCCAGAGGAGGTCATGATTCAGTTCACAGGAGTGAGGGTGTGCGTTTGAAAAGTGGGACACTATGTAGCATAGAGAAGCAGCCACAGGTATCTGTGTGATGTGAACTTGGGACTGGGACTTACTGGGAAAATTCACCGCTTTAATTACGTGAGAAGCTCACCCTTTCATGGGAATTCACCACAGTTTTGCTGGTAGCGCTTTCTGTTAATAAACATTTACCTCATTACGTGACGGTGCTATGTACAGACAGCTATTTAGTGTGTTGTCAACTACCTTGTAGCCATAAGCCCCCATGGGCATAGTCAAGTAATGGTGGTGGTGGAGCTTCCTCCCCAGGAACAAGGGGGAGCTTCTTACATGCTTGGGCCAGAGGCCAGGCTTATTTTTTCTGACATTTTCTGGTGTCAAACTTCTTCCAAAGAGTACAAATTCAAAATTTATTTTATTTATAGAGCTCTGTGATTTATACCCTGAGATATGTCTCAGTGGCTTCAAATTACAGACAAGTATGGAAATACTGGCTGATTTTCCCCTTACCCAGTTCGTAGACTCCAAGCTGCAGGTTCAGGCCTAAAACTCAGCAGCTGGTTATGAAAATACAATTCAGTTTCATGGCCTCAAGTATTGCTGTAAACCTTTCCTAAATTTCTGTTTCCTAATACGTGATGAGGTTTTGCTGCAATGATCTTCCTTAGGCTTATTGCTACTGTGTGAGAAAGCAACTTTGGCTGCATTTAGGTCAAATATGTTATCAGGCAGATCTTGTGGTTGAAGAATGGAAAAGTTCCATTGAAGTCAATATAGCTGTGTTAAAATAAAAATAAAACAAAACCTACTAAATGAGTCTGTGACCTGGTATCCTCTCAAGTTATTGAGAGCTGACCTAGAAAAGATACATACATAATTCTGTTAATCACCGTGTTTTAGCGTGGTTTCCATTCCTGGAATTTTCCTTGTTGGAGGAAAAACTTCTCTTATATTTGAACTTTGATACAGTGCTTCCCTCCTTACACAATTCCCAGTGATACCAGCCTTTGTGTTTGAAATGGTGCTGTTGATGGAAGCTGTACTTTCAACACACACACACACACACACGAAATACCTCAGAATGAATGACTGATGTGGGCTCCAGCACATAGTATGTCACAGCTTTGGCATGCCGCCCATTTGTGAGGGCAGCTTAAGGGATGCTATCCCGATCTAGCAAATACACCACAGCCCGTTCATGTTGCCCGATGTCTTCCGAGCAATTCTCCAACAGGGAGTTGTTTCAGACAGTCTTGCTGCCTCAGGGTACTGGATAAGTTGTCAGCTAGTTGGCAATTTGCCTCTGTTTTACAAGTGTGAATGTAGTGTTGGGAAGCACCATCTCCCTCGAGCATGCACAAACCAACCTTGTACTTGTGCGTGTGTTTTAGTCTGGGGATGTTGAGGTTTGCTGTCCCCTCGCTATTTGTGCAGGAGAGCACCAGAGGGAAGGTGGAGCTGTAACTACTTATGGCAGTAGTCAGTTTGGTGATTCTCACTTTGGTGTAGCATCAGCTGCCAGACTGTGGGAGCTCTTTCCTCTGAGTCTTGAGAACCTGGAAAGGATGTAAAGCAGGGGTGGGTACTGCCTTCACATATGGAAATGGCATGTCTACTGGCATGCCTGGCCTGGCTCAGTGCCTTGCTCCAGCTCTGGGCTCTGCCAGGTGGAAACCATGCAGAGTTATTGGGTAGTTGGGGTCTTTGTGCGCTCTTTTCCTAGTTGTGAGTCTGGGGAGGCTGATGTACCTGTTAGGAGATGCTCTGGTTGGTGTTTAGCTCTCTATTAGCAAGACACCTGGCTTTAATGTTTGCAAAGACCGTATCTTGGAAGCTGAGTGGGAAACAAAAGCTTAAGTGCCTTGACTTTTTGATCTTCCTTGCAAAGACGGGCTGCTCCTTTCAGCCCTGTGCTTTGTGTAGGCAGTCACTTCTGAAGTCTAGTCATTTCCAAAGACCCAGAGCCAAACAGGAGGTCTTTGGGAGCCTTTCTGCTTGGAGGTGACCTTCAGTGCCAGCGCTGGCTCTCTCCTCAGTGCTGGGAGGCTGGTGTGGTCCCATAGGAGGCTCTGTTGGGAGGTACTGGAATGTTGAATTTTTTCCGTGACTGCAGCAGGGCCTCTGCACAGCAGCTGATGGCATTCAGAAACTCTGCACCTTTTTATGGCAGCAGAGGGAACCAGAAGGCTTAAAGAGTCCTGTTGGCCCCTCCAGAAAAGGAAGGAGGGATTTGTGTCGTTCTATGGGCTTTTAAATAAAAACAGTGAAAAGCCAAATATGTTTTCAGACTTGTGTGAAGTGAATGTCTAAACTTGATGGAAACTGAGAGGAGATTTATGCATCGTCTGCTGTCCTGCACATACCTGTGTAATTCCTTGAGAGATGCCTGGGGGGAAGGATCAGCTTTGTGTTGCAGCAGATCTGTTCAGTGTTTGAGAGCTTCACCAGCTATCCAGGCCGGCTGCCTATTTTTACCCGCACGTATGCTGCAGGAAAATAGGAAGGGTGGTTCTCAAAGGCAGGCTTTTCTACAAGTGAATTGTTTTCCCACCTACCCCTCTCTTTCTTCAGTGTGTAAATAGTGGATGTGAAAGCGGTGTCAAAGTTAACAGTGGGTGCAGATGACGTATAAAAGTGCTCTCCACTACTTGACGGGAGCAGGAGCTGCAGTGCATTTGACTGGAAGTGATAGTGGCTGCCTCTCCTAATGCACCCATGGCAGTGTCCCCTCTGCTGTCATCCCTCTGAGGCACTCTGTGACATGGCCTTTTGCTGCCTGCATTGGTGCTATAAACCTCCCTAACGATGTCCAGGTCAGCATTCCCAGGCTCACCCAAGAAGCGGCTGCTTCACAAGGGTTCTGCTTTACCTCTAAAATTGGATTGTGAGGTTTCACTTAGAATCCACAGGCTGAAGCAAGTAGTGGGGCTGATTTGGGGTTAACCATGAGATGTAACATCCAGTTTCGATGTTCCCTGACTGTCACTGTGATGCGTCCTTTGAATAAATTGTTTAAGCCAAAACTGTGTGCGACATCGGGAGGTCTAACCTCGTTCCTCTTTCACTCAAGGGGGGGTTGTTGGAGTGACAGTGTCATATACCACGTGTGGTGTAGCATGTTACTAATCATTGTGCATGGGCTCAGACTACCCCGTTCCATACATTCTCATCTCCATTTGTTTCTAAGTAAGAATTATCATGCTGGTGGTCTCTGGTGCTCCCCATATATCATTCGTGGGGAAGGCATCTACCAGGTGGTGGTGTTTCCTTCAAATTAGAGCTGCGCAGCCATCTCCCTCTATTCCCACAAAGATTCAAACTTCCCTGGCTTTAGAAATGTGAAATGCCTACAAGCATAGCTGTGAAGAATTGCAGGTAGTCAATTCCGCTGTGAAATGCAAAGGAAAGTTAGAAATGCCAGGATGTGCAGTGCAGTCCTATCAAGAATGAAAAGATGGTTTGAAAACAGAAAGCATGGGTATACAGGGTGAATTCTTGAAAGTGGATTGTAAAGTGCTCTAAAAATGGGATTGTCCCTTTAACAATATGCAAACAGCAGCAGGAAAGGGAGCATTTGTTCACATTTATTTTATTTTTTTCTTAAAAACCCTCTGAAATGCTCCAAAACTGTAGCAGCAGGCTGTCCCTGCTGTGCTGCAGTGCCCCAGAATGCTCTGATGTCCCTGCTCCCCCACCGGGCGATTGATCTACCCCATACAGGTTTTGCACAGTGGTGATTGCGTATTATGAGGATGGCACAGCTTAGCATGGCCTGTGATCATAGTATTTTATGTGCTTTTGAGAGAATGTATATGGAAATGTTTTTAAAGATTGTGAAAAACTGTTGCTCTCTTTAAGCAGTATTTTTCCATCCTTCTTTCCAAATCTGTCGTTTTTGCAGTGAGGAGAAAGGTGAAATGAGTGGAGATAATTGTCTTGGCCATGTGGGCTGGCAAACCAAGTGGATGCATTCCATAGTCTGGCATTTTAATTTTCAAGTTTCTATCAGTGCTGCTGAAAATAGTTTGTTCTTTAGATACTTTTTGTTCTGCTGCTTTGGAATGACATGAAATGTGTCCGTAGCATTTTGCAGCTTTTAGCTTTTGCAGTTTGGCTTCTCATGGCCAAATTGTCTCTGTTTTCTTCCAATAGCTCATCTATCTCATCCTTCAGCTGGGCAAAAACTTGTGCAGGGACAGTGGAGGAGACACAAAAGGTATTACCTAACTGGTGCCACAGAAATTAAATGGCAAACTTGATCTACTGAACATGGTTGAATGGATTAGATGTAAACTTCAAATGTATATAACATCTGACTTGCTTGGGAGGATAAGGGATAAAGCAAATCACCACAGCGACATTAATGGAGTAGGTGCAAATGGTTTAGTATGAGTGTTTTTGTCTCCTACTTCCATGCTTCATCAATGGTTGCTGAATACTTACCGTGCACCAAATTAATTTGAAACATCATTGCACCGTGCAGCTAGTGACCATCTTGAATAAGTCCATGTACTGTCACTGAAGATACATACTGATTCAGGCTGAAAGTTACTAAAAACTGCATTTCTGAAAACTTTCACTTCCTCTTAGTGCTCTGCTTTCCTAACACTGTAACCTGCAAGAACCTATGGTGTTGACCAAAACCCTGGAAAATTGCAAAGATGAAGGAAGTCAAGGCTGATGTGGAGGCTGATGCTCCTCTTGCACCTCGCTTGGTGATGCTGCATCACCTGGCTTTCTGGGGAGGTTGCTTGGTGTTTACTCTTGGAGAAGCAGAAGGAGTCTCAGGAACTTCACTGAGAGCAGAGAAAGGCAGGTAGAAAGAGAGGTGGGGAGCAGCCCAGCCTTTGATAATCCCCGAGTAAGCCACCTGGCACCAGGCTTATCCCCTGAGTTGCTGACACAGCAGTTGGAAATAGCCTCTCTGCAAGGCCCTGGACTTCCTGAGAAGCCAGGTTAAGGATCGATGTCCTGCAACTGCACTCCCTCAGCCTTCACTCTGGAAATGCCTATCACCTCCAAGCAGTGAGGTGGGGGGTAATAGTGGGGGAGAAGCAGTGTACTTTCACAAGGGCCATGAACTCCATGAAGAATGGGTGAGCCTGAATAAACTTGTTTTCCCATTCCTGTCTTGACAAGGTAAGCTGCCTTTAAAACACACAGTGCACAGCAGGCACTTGTAGTTAATTACTCCTCCAAGAAACAGGAATCACTGTGTTGTGGGTCTTTTGATTGACAGCTGCTGTGGCAGCCCTGGCCTGGCTTTGCAATTCCCTGTACTTGCTGGAGTTATCGAGTGGGTCTTGCAGAAGCTGTGGCAAACACCAGGCATCGGACTTGCAGTCAGTGCATCACCTTAAAACTAAAGGCACGATGGAGGTCCAGCCCCGTCACATGTGTGTTAGATGCCGGCTGGGAGGCAGAGGGATGAGTTGGGTGTGATGGGAGTTCCTCGAGGTGGACAGCTCATAATGCTGTGGGGAGCTGTTGCTTGCTGGGGTGTTATTAGGGATGATTTATTTACAAAGTACTTCCACAGGCAGGGCAGATAATGTCAAATAAAAAGCAATTTTGAGGTCTGGTGCCAGTGGAGGAGCTGTTTGGGTAAGCACCAGGAAGCCCGCACTCTGGTGTCTTGGTATGATACTGCTTTACCATAACTTAAAGAAATCGTTCTTTGAAGCTGCTTATGACTCTTCATCTGTTGTATGTTATCTACCCCCTTGCTGCTATGTATTGCTGCGTTTCAATTACACATAAATTGTCTAATTGTCTCCACTTCCTCTTCTCTCCCTGAGCTAATTTCCTCAAAGTCCCTATACCTCCTAAACCTGGAGCTCTAGGAGGGTCCTCTTGGTGGCATCTCTGCACTTGTGCCTTTCATACCCCTTCCCTCCCCACCCCCAAACCTGCAGCCCTTAGCACAGAATTGTGCATTTTGGCTGAACAAAGGCTTATCCTTCCTGAGTGCATGTGTCTCCCTGGCCTGTGGGCTCATTGCATGGTTTCACTTTGTCTTCCCCTGTGGTGGTGGTGGTTCATCATGTGGTCACCTCCCCAAGGCTCATTGCAGTGAAATGGGGTTTCTTACCAGGCTGTAAGAAAAGGGCTAGAGCAAATGTGCATCAGGCCATCTTCCTGTCATCAGATTCTGTTTGCTGCCTTTTGTAAATATTATTTGATCATCAAATTGGCTTGGTATTTGTGTTTCTTAAGTGATCTTCCGTAAAAACACTGTATTTGTGTTTTTGGGTCTGTGTAAAGGTCGTGGGTGTGATAGGAGCTTTTTCCTCCTCCACCAATACTGTAAATAGGCAAAATTTTGTGTTAAAATATTGTAAGACTATGTAAATGCTCTAAATTGCCATCTGGCTGGTCTACCCACAGTTCTGATACACCCGGGTTGTTTAAGCTCACCATAAGCACACTAACAAAAGATGTGGATCTCTGGTTCTCATAGGTGACTGAAAAATCTCCAGGCATGTTCCCAATGGTAATGCTGGTCTCCAGGGGAAAAGAGTCAGTGATTTCAATATGGGTTTGAGTTCATCTGAATCTGTCCCCATAACTGGTTCCTCTGTCCAGCAGCCTGAGGTCTGACCATGCTCAGTGATTTATTAATGGTTCCTCTGGCATGAGTGGTGATTTGCTTTCCAGTGTGAGCTGAGAACACCATTATTGCTCTGTGCTAAATTAGCACCTATCCTAAGAGCATTACTTCACACTGTGAATGGATTTGGTCCAGGGCTGGTCCAGTCTTGGCTTCCAGCTCTGCTGAGCTGAATCCACAGCAGCTGGTGAATGTTATTCAGATTTACACAGGCATAGTTGAGCGTGCACTCTGACAGAGGACTTTCCCATTCCCTGTTTTTGTGGAATTACTGTGGAAATGATACTCTTACATATATGTTTGTAATCCCATAGGAATAAGTAGTAATGAGTGCTTGCTTAATATAGGATTCATTCCCTCCAAGACACTTGCATGATTGGAAGACATTCAGGTTTCTCAGTGCAGAATAATTCTTCAACTTTTCTTTTACTCATCATGCTGTTTTATGTTGTGTGTTTTATTTCTTCTAATAAAGCAGTTGATTGGAATTTCCTAACTCTGTGTCTTATCCCATCCCCATGTTGTATTTATTTTCTACAAGCTGTTTATCTCCAGACTGCTCATATCTTGCTAGTTCTATATTAGCTTCAAGACTGCTCCACAGCAGTTTTATGGTCTCAGTGTATATTTGGTTTCTTTAGATCCCTCCTGTGCCTGTCGTTTGATCTTATTAAGTTGTAATATGGTAGGCTAAATATATCCCTTGTTTAACTCCATTGACTTCAGTAGATGTTTGCTACAGAAAGAATTTGGCACGTTGATTAAATGGATATACTTTCACATTTCTTCTTCATTTTTTTTTTTTTCCAGGCTTACCTAGATCATGAATTGTATCTCCTGCTAAATACTTCTGTGTCCCTTGTACAGAGCACATAGGGAAATAACTACTGAGTGGCTTCATCCGTCTGGAGTCTTGTTACGTGATCCCCTGCCTTGTTCAACAATAGACTCATTCTCTGTCCAGTATTTTCCTTGGTTATATTTATAAGAACATATACTTGTTTCCCATTACTCTTTCAAAGTAAAAGCAAAACAAAACCCTACTGTTTGTCCCCTTTATGCCTTATAATACTTTACCTCCTGTGTATATTCAGGCTTCATAACTTCTTTTCTTTCCTGTCTCATTTTTTTTCTTGTGTAAGAAATGAGCTCTGTGCCAAGAGCCAGAGGAGCCATTTATTTTGACCCACTTGTTTCTCTGTAGCAATGGAATTGCTTTCACATGTATTTCTTCCAGGTTAGCCTTTAGGGTATCCCATCCTTTGCATTTTGAAATGCAGGTCACTGTTTTCTCGGTTGTTTTAGCTGAAGATAAATTTGTTTTCCTGAAGGCAGATTGTAAATCCCTTACTTAGTACTTGGTTCATGCAGAAGGGCCACCAAGATTTTCCTTCTGTTTTTTTAGTAAACATCTAGCATCAAATTTGGCATTACCTCATGTCTCATTGCATTCCCCATTGAAATGTGTTATCATTACCTTCACAGTTCACAAAGTCCTCTGACCTACATATTATAGGATGGCAGGTCTTTCCCTAGAGCTAGCTCAGCAATTGAAGTTTCCCACTGGCACAGATGGTTATGATAATAGGACATCATATATTTATAAATAGAGAAAGTGAGGCAGGAGAGAGTGAGCACTCCTACATTTTTCAAAGCAGTGTACAAACATTATCTAATTAACCCTAATAACAGCTCTGCAAGGAAATTAAATGTGATTATTCCCATTTTATAGGTGGAAACGCTCATGAAAGCAGACTAAGTGACATGCCAGAGGCCAGCACAAGATGTCATTACTGAGGGGTGGGGTAAGATTTGAGGACCAAAAACCATCCTGGCATGGTTACTGTTCAGTCCAGCAGGTTGCTGAGTGCCAGGTGAGATCTTTTCTGATCTCCATCCAGCTGGTTTACACCTCTTGTATGATTTTGAGTTGTCCCTGGTGCGCACATTTATTTGAGACAGTTAAATTGTTATTTTCAAAGGTCGCCCTTTGCATGGCTCGCATTTGTCACTGCCCTGAAGCTAGAAGAGGTGCTTGGTGCTGATAGTTTATTTTCTCTCCACGGTTTTTGGTGATGATAACAAGCAGGTTTGTGTTGTAGCTTCACTGAGGACATCCACCTGGTTTTGGTGCAGGGAGCTCTAGCACCATTTTCTGCACATGGCTGCTGTTGGAGTTGAAATGTAATCACTGGGGCTGTTGTGGGGGGCTCCAACCTGCCGAGAAAACATGTGAGTAGTTGAGTGATAAATTACTATTTCATTTAAGTGGCTTTTTGTCATCTCACCCGCTTCACCCACAGTGTAAGGTGTGCGTCTCAGTCTGTGAATGGAAGTTGTACTTCAGTGAGCACAGTGCTCACCCCATAGCAGGGCATGGAGTCGTGCTGTGTTTGCCTTGTCTCAGCACCACATCTAAGAAGTGTGGCAGCAGCCTGCTTGCTCTTAGAGCCCCATGACAAGGGGCTCAACTCATTTAACACCTACCACACTCCAGCCCTATTTGTGCCTTAGTTTCTCCACAGTTTAACAGGACAGCAGATTAGTAACCCTTCAAGTCTTCATGGCTTTTGTGGAAGCCCCTTTGTGCAAGGGGAATATGAGGTGATGTCCATGGCAGAGTCAAATGGGCAATGCCCTGAGGCTGTGACAGTGTTGCTGTGTTTGGATGGTTTCTAGGATTTGAAAGTGGAATCCGGTTGTGTGTTCTTAATCTTTTCTCACCTTGCCTGTCACTTTTGGTTTTTAAGAAGTGGGCAGAAGTGTTGTCTCGTGTTATCAGCTGCTATTTTTAACCAGTGCAATCAGCACCACAGATAACCGTACACTTTGCAAAGATTCCTGGAATGTAAGTCTTTCACGTAACCTTCATCTCGAAGAGCACGTGCAAAATCAGATGCAGAGGTCTCAAGCATTTTGGGGAAAGATGGTGGAGCTTTGAATGTTGTTTGCTTTTTATTTTCAGATAACCATCTGGCTGAACACCTGAGAGTAGGGTAGTACTCCTTTATTATCAGTCGCTGGCAATAGCAAAACTTCTCCTTGGAGGCTTGTCCTGGTGTGGGCCCAGCAGGAGCATTTGAATTGAAAATGGTTGTGCTATCTGAATTTTTCTGTGCCTAATGGAAACTCCAGCAGGGAGCTGGAGGAAACAAAAAGCATTTCTTTTGCTGCGATGTCACTATCATAACTAATAATGTAACACAACGCAGTTTATCTCTAGTTGGCCTTCCACCCAGTAAACAGGGAAGCGGTTGCAAAGCTGTGCTGGGTGATGAAGGGCTCTTACTCACCGTCCCGCCCCTCTGCACAATAGGAATGCTTCCTCAGCAGCAGGCATCTGCAAAACCTGAAATCATTCCTAAAGCAAGAGCTGCTCCTGTGTCCGGGCGCTGAACCTGTATGTGCATGGCCACCCATGCCTGGGACATGTCCAGGGGCTTTTCCTGATCTCTGCAGCTTCGGGGAACCCATGAACCCATCTTGCTTTCTTGGCACCGTGCTGTGAGCCAGTGAAGCTTTGCTATTCCTGTGTTATGGAAGGAGGGGAGTGTTTTGGGGGATCAGAAGAGGAGCAGGACATAGGTGGATGCCCTGAGAGACCATCTGCCTGAGGCCTTGGAAGAGGGCTGGGAACTAGAGCTGCTGTCTGAGCCCTGTCCAGCTCCTGGGCTGCTGCAGCAAGCAGGGGAGGTGACAGAAAGTGAGTATCTGGGGAACTTTAAGGGTTTGTGCCACAGATTGGGCCCCTCTGAAGCAAGGAAATGTGAGGATGTGACACATTTTCCCCCAAGTAACCATAGCCCGTGGGTGCTGGGGGGGAGATGAACCCCACTGCAGGTCCACAGCAGTGATCTCTGCCTTCACCAGCCCTGGGCTTAATGCCTTTGAGAAGAAACTCTGCATTGTGTTTATTATCCTTGCTTTGTGCTTGGCTTCATTGTTTAAATGGGTCATTCGTCATAGGGCTAGAATTGGGCTTGGTAAGGCCTAATGTGGGTTTGGTTTATGGAGGAATGTGAATCCAGCAGTGCTGCTTTCAGAGGAGCCTCTTTTGGAAAGCAGTTTCACTACATCAGGCTGAGTGCTTTAGTTTGCTTTATTCTGTCTCAAAATCCAGCATCCATGAAGTTATTTCCATACATTAGGAACTACACTGGCAAACATCTGCTGGCTGGTGGCAAGGTCCCCGCCTAGGGGAGCCCAGTTGGTGAGATGGGTACATCGCCTGAGCTGAGGTTTTTAATTGTCTTCAAGAGCAGTATTATGTGCTACTGCCCTAAATCCCTGCTTTACATATGGTTTTGGCATGTGCCCTAAAGCTTCCCTATGGGCCTGACCCTCGGGGAGCTGAATGCCCAGCTGGGTTTGTTTTCAGTGTGCTGCAGCAAATGAATGAGCAGAGGCTATGAAAGAGCAATGTGCTACGAAGCTGCACCACAAGAATACATGGGATTAGAAATGGTCTCTGGAGTTGCTGTTTATGTTCTGAGTTAAATTAAGGTTTCTGAGATTTGGAGTCAAGGGGGAAAAGATGGTGCAGTGCACAAAAGCTCATTACAGAGGCCTGGTTAAAAAGGCCCTTAGGAGTCGGATGGAGTGGTTATATGAAATATTGAGAAAAGCCAGGCTGCATTTCCAATGTTGCCCTTAAATATACTTTCCTGTCTTCATTAAAGCCAGTGACAACCTTGCATATACGTCTGAGGTCAGAGTTTCATCTATTAGAAGAAGCAGGCTTAGGGTGTTTATTGTTGGTGCGCAGATTGACTCTGCAGGGGATAAATGCAGTTTATTTTCATGTGGTGTAGCGTAAGAATGCTTCAAGGAATTGCAGGCACCAGCAGGGCCTTAAAAGCAAAATCTGGAAGGATACATACTTAAGAAAAATAAAGGACAATTCATTTTATTTTGAGCTTAGCATTATGATTTTCTTTATTCTGCTGAAAAGTAAGATTAAGAAATTGGTTTTCGTACGGCACTAATGGATTGGTTACATAGCTCAAGCTAGGAAAAAATCTTGAGACCTGGCTATATAGTGTGAAAGAATATTGATGCTGTCTCTGTGAAGTTTTCTATGTATTAACAAGTGGCCTGGATGAAGTAGTAGTGAGGCACATAATACCCAGTTATCTGAAGATGGCAAATTGGGCATGCTTTTCACATACGGAAGCAACTGCGAGACAGGAAGTGTAAGAAGACCAGGAGAGCGAAGAAGACTGGGCAGGTGCTTGCGGTGCTGGGCATTAGCATAGGTGTGTGGAAACACTAATACACTTGGGGTGAAAATACTATCAGCTAGAAATTAAAAATAGATTATTAAAATGCAGAGGAGCAGAGAAAGCCTGAGGATACCTCACATAACTAGCTGATCAAATGTGAGTATTCAGTTTGATGTGTTGCAGAAAGCAAATGTTATTTGCCTTCCAGGACTACAAGAGAATATAATATGTCCAAGAGCAAGTAATGCATTGTTAAGTGGACCTGCTTAGCATTCGTATGTGCTGGGGTAAAATAAGCTGGTTTATACTAGAGGCAGCATGAGAAAGGGCCTGAATTTCTTGATGTTGGTTATGCTAGTGGGAGCTAGCTGTGGCTGGAAGTCATGCTTAAACTTACTGTATGTTCTTCTGTCATGCAGGGAGTTTAAAACTGAAATCGCTTTGGCAGTGGTATTTTTCTTCATTGTATGCCATTTTTGAAAGGTTCTGGGAAAACAGAAAAGGAAATTGTGTTAGATGTCTTGTTTCTTGGCTGAGGGGACTGCACTTTGGTGCTTGGGTAGACTCCCGGCCTTAACAGCCCCTTCTCAACTTGTTCGCACCACTGTGTGGGTTAATTCTTGCTCCCTGCATTGCATGAATGGCCTGACAAGGGAAGCTTTGCTGCTTTTTTTTTCCCTGCTGTGTTCACATGGCAAAAAACATAAAAAATCCTCTCTCTGCTTATCGACAGCATTGAGAGACAAGTGCTAAGCGCAGAAGATAGGGCTTTTGAGGGCTCTGGCCAGGATGCCAGCGAAGACTTGCTGTTCTCTTTTCAAACTACCTTTCATTTCAGATGCATTTGCTGATAATGTGGTGCTATGGCCCCTTTAGTCATTCCTGTGTGCTTGCATCCTGTAAAGATCACCTCCCCTGTTTCTGGGAGTTCACAGCTTGTGAAGGTTAACTGATGAGTGAGTTGTTCTTGGGAAATTAGCCCAAGCCCAGTTAGTCATTTCCAGCAGGGTAAGTCAAGATAAGCATGGATTAGCAGAGTTTGTAGGCTTCTGATTTTGACCTGGTAGCATCTACCTTCTTACACTTGCAAACAGGTAGGCTTACCCTGGTTTTACTCACACTGTACAGTAGCCTAGTCCCTGGGGCGCCAGTTCATGTCTTACACTGGAAACTAGAAGCCAGTAGTGCTGCTAAGAGGCTCTCATAAATACAGGCTGACTGTGTGGGATATTCATTCCTCTGTGATATTGCAAAATGTTCTTCGTGAACGTCAGTGAAGGTAGTAAATACCTGTGATACTTTTCCTTTATTGTTTTGCTAATGTTCTCATGCTTTTGCAAGAATAAGCTTACTGACTGGAAGGAGGTCCTTGACTCAAAAAGCAGTGTGATGAATGTGTATATATGAGTGAGTGAGTGAGATGTGATCAGCTATTTGGCTTGTATTCTTCTCTGTGATCAGTGGGTCTCATCAGTGCTGCCCTCTGTGAGCACTGGCCAACCTGTGGGCAGTGACACCAAGGAATTCCCTGGTGCATAAGAGCAGGAAGGGGCCATTGCTTCCCTCTAGTAGTACCACTAGGTTCAGCATCGCCTTCAACTGTGTGAGGCAAATAGTGCCAGTTCTCTTTCCTTGTGCTTCCTAAAGTGAACACCCCAGCTGTGATGTGCTCAAATCAGCCTATGCAATATGCACACATGGTCCTTTTGTCCTTAAGATGGGCAAAATACCTCCTGTGCGCTGTGTTGTGCTGCCTGGTGAAGCGTGGCTGCTGTGGGTGGGGTGCGTGATTGCTCACCAGCAGTGATGGATGGACACAGTGTTTGTGGTGGTGTAGAAGAATCAGTGCAAACCTGCATATGGGGGAGAGTGGTCTTTGTTCATAGAAATAAGGAACCTGGGAAGAGGTACTCTGCACCGAGGCTAAAAATACATGGACATGGAAGCTCTAAGATGTGATTTTTTTTTTTTCCTGTCTTTTCTTTCCCTCAACCAGCTACTGAGAATGAGAACCAACCAACCAAGCAAACAAAACCAAGCAACAGCAGCAGAACTTATTTCTTCAAACCATGTATGAGGGTTTTTTTTTTCCCCTGCAAATGGATTTTCTTGCTGGGCAGCTTTTGTCCAGCACCTTCAAAGTCTTTCAGGTTAGCCTGGTGCTGGGGTCTGTTTTACTTCAGCCAATCTCCACATCACATTGCTTCCCACATATTTACTGCTATCGCAGTGAATAGTTCTATCTGTTATCATCTTTATGAGCTGCTTGATCTTATCTTTAAACCAAGGCCAGGCCGTGGTATCCCAGCTAGACTGAAGGGTTTTGTAGCACCCAAACATGAGGGCTTTTCTATGATACCGAGGCCTGACTCAGTCAGAGGGCACTCTTGGTGGCTTCAGCCATCGAGGCCAAGCTTGGGGACCACATCTTGGAGGATAACTGCAAGTTGAAGCAACCGCCTTGAGTTCCTCAGGGCCCAAATACTGTCCACTGGAAATCCCATTTTATTTTCCCTGTGCTGAGGTGCTCCTTTCCTCCTTCCACCAGCCTGGAGTTTAAATCCTGCCCTCAGAGCCTGCTGCAGTAGCAACAGCTGAAATGTAGTGAATTCATTTATTTATTTTCAATTATTTTGAAAATAAATATATATTGAATATTGTATATGTATTATTCAATTCACTCGGTGACCTTTTCAGGGACATAGAAGAACATTTAGGGTGACTCTCTTCCTTTTCAATAATAGTGAGTGTTTCATGTATATTGAGAAATGCTTTTTGCAAGAGGTTGAAACTGCTGCTGCCATCTCTGTCCTCTCTAATCTGATACAGTGTTAAGATAACTCTCTCCACTCAAACCAGATTGCATCCTGAAAGAAAATCTCTCTGTGAATGAAGTTGGGCAGCTTGACTGTCATTTTATATTGCCATTTGAAAGAATCATTTCTCTGCAGCTGGGGCCATTGCTCTAAAAGAAGTGAAGGTTATAATTTACTTAGCTCCAGCAGGGCAGGGGATGCTGCACAGCCACACATTCTTATTGTTTTCACAGGGTTGAGCAGCACCTTCTCAAACTCAGAACCTAGGGTTTAATACAGCTTATGAGAAATAGCAGCTTTTGCCAGAAAATAGGGTAAAAGTGTTAATCTGCATGCCTTTATAATTCCCACATGGAGTGAAAATTAGCCTCTTTCCACTTTGCAGGAAAAAATTTACCAAGAGGGGATCTGAAGAAAATATTGCTTTATTTTTACTTAATATGCTATATTACATTTACCTGCTTGTTATCTAACTGAAACTGAGCTGCAGTTGTCAAAATAGGTAGAGCACATCTTGCATATGTATGGAAGGGTGTCTGTGTATATTGAGTTAGTGCTTGGTCTGGAGTGGTCACGACCAAATGATCACCTGCTCCTTCAGCCTTTTGGGACAGCATTCATGATCGCTTATGGTCTGAGCCAGTTTCTGGGTATGTCACTGGAAAAGCTCGTTGACTTCATTTGGAGCTGGTTTGGGCCCCACGCTTCAAGATGCTGCAAGGGTGTTTGCATGCAGAGGGGGACGGGACCTAGTCCTCCATGCCGGGATGAACTATTTTAGCTTGACATCCAAAGCCGTGCTGCACACTTCATTCTTGGAGGTGATGGCAACTATTTTCTTACCAGCAGCAAACTGGGGTTGGGGAAACATTCCTGCCCATAGTGCAACAACTGGTGGAGGAAAGCACCTGCCAGGGATCCCATTGCCTGGTGTGCTGTTGCTTCTGCTTTAGTCTGTCAGCTGTTGTAACAGGAGTTACATTTACTGGCTGCTGATGCCGTGGAGTGGATATCAGATTGCTTCTTAAGGGCTGGAATACTTCAATGCATTGGTAGATGCTCCCATATATAGTGCCTTCTCTGCTTGATAGAGAAGTGTCTCGGCAAGATTACCGAAATAGCACAAGAGTAGAAAGTACACAACCAACTGCTGTCTCCATCCTGATGTGAAATGTGATGGCTTTGGAGATGAGCTCATCCATGTCCCATTGGAAATGTCAATTAGAGGTCAAGAGAGAGGGACCCAGGTATGGAGAATTGGGAGTATATAGAATCATAGAATCATAGAATCATAGAATAGTAAGGGTTGGAAAGGACCTCAAGATCATCGAGTTCCAACCCCCCTGCCATGGGCAGGGACACCTCCCACTAAACCATGCCATCCAAGGCTATGTCCAACCCCACCTTGAACGCCGCCAGGGATGAAGCATTCACAACTTCCCTGGGCAACCCATTCCAGGGCCCCACCACCCTCACAGTAAAGAATTTCTTCCTCAGATCCAATCTAAACCTCCCCTGTTTAAGTTTAAACCCATTACCCCTTGTCCTCTCACCACAGTCCCTAATGAAGAGTCCCTCCCCAGCATCCCTATAGGCCCCCTTCAGGTATTGGAAGGCTGCTATGAGGTCTCCACGCAGCCTTCTCTTCTCCAGGCTGAACAGCCCCAATTTTCTCAGCCTATCTTCATATGAGAGGTGCTCCAGTCCCCTGATCATCTTCGTGGCCCTCCTCTGGACTTGTTCTAACACTTCCATGTCCTTTTTATGTTGAGGACACCAGAACTGCACGCAATACTCCAAGTGAGGTCTCACAAGAGCAGAGTAAAGGGGCAGGATCACCTCCCTCGACCTGCTGGTCACACTCCTTTTGATGCAGCCCAGAATACGGTTGGCCTTCTGGGCTGCAAGCGCACACTGCCGGCTCATGTTCATTTTTTCATCAACCCACACCCCCAAGTCCTTCTCCGCAGGGCTGCTCTGAATCTCCTCCCCACCCAACCTGTAGCTGTGCCTGGCATTGCTGTGACCCAGGTGGAGGACTTTGCATTTAGCATGGTTAAACTTCATCAGGTTGGCATCAGCCCACCTCACAAGCGTGTCAAGGTCCCTCTGGATGGCATTCCTTCCCTCCAATGTATCAACCGAACCACACAGCCTGGTGTCATCGGCAAACTTGCTGAGGGCGCACTCAATCCCACTGTCCATGTCACCCACAAAGATGTTGAACAAGACCGGTCCCAACACCGATCCCTGGGGGACACCACTCGTTACTGGTCTCCAGCTGGACACTGAGCCACTGAGCACTACTCTTTGCGTGCGGCCATCCAGCCAGTTCTTTATCCACCGAGTGGTCCACCTATCTGTAGCCCTGCAGGCGGGTCCTCTGGCCAGTGAAGTGTGTTTTGATGGGCACACATCAAAACATTGCCTCGCGGCAGAAGTCAGGCAATGAATTAGAAACCTTAGAGGTCTGATCTCCCTGGAGAATGCTGCGGCCATTGGCAAAATATTTTTCGTTGAAGAACCTATGACAACTGTTAGATCAAGAACTATTGCAGGAGCTAGGTAATGCTTTTATTTCAGAAGAAAGAATGCTGTACAGGTTTACATTCAACAGGCTGATATGCTTAAAATCTGATTACAGGCAAAATTATTTGGCACTGAAAGATGAGGTTGTTGCAATTTGATTCTTTTTTCTTCTTTTGCATTTGGCACGATTTGGCTTTTGTATGTGATGACTGGGGACATTGCAAAGCGTTCTAAAAATACAGGTACGGGTAGACGTAAGCATCCGTGATGTTCCTATGTAAAGATACAGTCAATACATGTGTGCATACTAATGTGTATAGGAACACCTATTTGTGTACTTTCAGCAAATGGTAACAGTAAATTCTGTGCATTATTTAAAAATATTGAACATTATATATCTGTTTCCAACCAGTTAAATGCAGGGTTAGTTTTCCTGGCTGGGCTGTTCTGGAAACTTAAGCCAAATATTTACACATATTGCTCATGCTAGAAATTATATAATCCTATTTCAGAGCAGTTTAGTCATTGATACCAGGTTAGGTTCACAGAGGTTAGATGATGCAAACATAAATCAGCAGAAGCTGGGTTCCAGTGAGAGTTGAAGTTTTCAGAGCCTTGGAAGGCACTGGCAGTCACCTTAGTATGGAAAACTAACGCACAGACCATAAATATGCTGAGTGCAGTGCTTTTCATGGTCATGAGCAAAGCACTTTTTTTCTTTGAAAGGAGCTATTTGTGTATGTTTGAGCAGCATTTTATGTTGTCACTGCCAGTCTAGCTTCCCTCAGTCCCCTTTCTCAGCCATTATACAAGAAATCCACTTCTCTGCTCCCCCATCTTCCCACTTACTCTTCTTGGGGAACCCAAATATCATTGTATTATGCTTAGCAGAAACAAATACCTATTGGAAAACAAAACGGCACCTTAGGAGACATGTCGTTCTACTGCAATTTGTAGGATGTACTTGCATGCTCTTCTGAGCATGTTTTGCACCACCTACCCAGCTGGCTTTCCCCTCCTGTGGTTTCACAGCTCTTCGGCAGTAGTTGCACATATCCCACGTAACCATAGATGATTTATCCACTTCTTTTTCCTGTCCTTTCAGTTGCAGCACATTTGCCTGTATCAATTTTCAAGTTTTAGCCTCTTAGTCTTGTTGGGGTAGGCTTGCTCCTGTTCTCCCAAATTAAGTAAGCTCAACCCATGCCGTCATTGTCACATTCTCAAATGAAACTTTGTAATCTCTTCATAAGCTGTATTTTGACCAGGTCATGAAGTTTGCACGGAATATGAAATCACTGGGCATTTGCCTGAATAAAAAACTCAGAATAAGGTTTTTTTTTCAGGGTGAGCTTGTTACAGAATTATAGAATCCTTTAGGTTGGAAAAGTTCTATTAAGATCATTGGGTCCAGCTGTTAATCTAGCACTGCCAAGTCCACCACTAAACCATGTCCCTGAACTGCCACATCTACACATCTTTTAAGTATCTCCAGGAACGGCAACTCAACCACTTCCCTGGGAAGCCTGTTCCAGTGCTTGACAGCCCTTGCGGTGAAGAAATTTTTCCAAATATCTGATCTAAACCTTTCCCGGCAAAACTTGAGGCTATTTCTTCTTATCCTATTGCTTATTACTTGGGAGAAGAGACTGACTTTGCTACAACGTCGTTTCAGGGAGTTGTAGAGCAAGAAGGTCTCCTCAAGCCTCCTTTTCTCCAGGCTGAACAACCTCAGTTCCCTCAGTTGTTCCTCATAGCATTTGGTCTCCAGACCCTTCACCAGCTTTGCCAGTTTAACGTTTAGTTTAAATCTCTTTCAGTGAGCCCTGCTAACTCCTGTGCAAAGATCCTTTTTCCCCTTTGGGACAGATGTACCTGGTCTGTCGCCAACAGGCCTGGTCTTGTGTAAACCGACCATGATCAAAACCCACAAAATTCTGCTGGTGACAGATATTCATCTGCGGGCTCTTCCCTCATCGTTTCCTGCCACTGGAAGGGTAGAGGAGAAGAACACTGCTTGTGCTCCCAATCCAGTTGTCCCAAGGCCCTGAAGTCTCTCTTGATTGCCCTTGGACTTCATGTTGCAACTTCATTGCTGCCTACAGGAAGACTCAATAATGGATGGTAACCTGATGCTGCACCAGGGTGGGAACTTTTCTCTACACATCTTTAACCCAGGCCTCAGGATGGCAGCAGATTTCCCTTAGCAGTGGGTCCAGTGTGAATATTGGGCTTTCTGTTCCCTTCAGAAGAGAGGCTTTGATGACAATGACCTATCTTCTTTTCTTTATGGAAGCAGTTTTGACACAGGGTGTAGACCAACTTAGCAAGCTAGATGAACCATGGTCCTCATTGTTCGGTTCCACTAGCCAAGCCTTGTACCGGTTATACGAGGGCAACTGGGCAGGTGGGGCAGCCACAGAGTACACGTGCCTGCTGTGCTGGGCAGGAACTTGTTGCCATTTCCCCCAGTCCCTTAAGTCACTGTGCTCAGTCAGGCAGAAAGAGGATAAGCAGTCCTCTGTATCCTGTGTCCTATGGGCCAGTGGGGCCTGTTTCAGGCACGGTAGGATGTGATTCCTGTAGTGTGTGTCTTTTGCTCCCTGATACCCCTCAACCCCTTCACATCCACCTGGAGCTCTGTCACCAAGTGGAGGAGCTCCCGTGTGAGGTGTGCTCGTTACTACTGTTTGATACAAGCTTAAGAGCGGGGTACACCCTGCAGCCTGACAGCTGGGTGGCACCATGTTCCTACATGGGCAGCTGCCTCAGTCGTGGTGCGTGAGAGCTTAGAGAGGGCATGGCTTTCTGCAGTGTGGATACCGTGCTCCCCAGTCAAGCTGGTGGAGCTTCAGCACCCTTCCTGCACACCCTCCCTTGCAGACTGCCATGCTGTTTGCCTGCCCTCGTCAGTGTGCTCCCTAAGGGCTGCTTTTATCTGTGTGTGTGTGTGTGTTGGGTTGGTTGCCATTGCTCCTGGCCCCATTCAGGTCCCATCAGCTGTTGTCTCATTAGCTGTGGGCTCCTGGGTTCCTCAAGAGGTTCCCCTTGCACACAGATCATGCTGGCACCAGTGCTGCTCGCCTTGGCGACATTATGTTTGTGAATTTAAGCCTTCCCTTTAAGACAGTGGTCATGCTTTGAATCAAGTGTTCATCCTTGCCTCCTACTGCTTTCTTTTTTTTCTATCGCAAAGGCTTTTGGTTGAATCAGACTGCTGGTCTTGTGTTTGGCCATGAGGGTCAGTCTTGGTGCCTCCCATGGGCACCTAATACCTAATGTCCTATAATCCAGTATATTTAATTCAGGACTTAAGACGTGGTATTTATCTGGCTTAGCCTTTGGCTACTGAAGCAGCAGACCCTTCTCTTCAAAAACAGAAGGAGGACAGCCCGTGCGTAAAAGTGCAACTCTGTAAGGTAAATCATCACACCTTCTTTACCACACTACTCCAAAGAAGTGTAAGAGCGCAGACATGTGTCGCGGCAGAGGCTGAGCTCTGTGTCGGAAACGTGTGTTTTAGAGACAAGCTTGTTAGGTGGGTGATCATCCTTTTCTCTTTCCTGTTTGCTTTTTGTTGCTGTTTTGGGTTTTCATGTGTGTATGTTTTTGTTGTTGCTGATTTTTGGGGTAAAATACTAGTACTTGCAAGCCAGAAGAAGAGATGATGTGGTGTGTTACAGCAATAAATAGTTCTGACAAAAGATGTAATCGTGCCAGGGCTTCTGGTGACTGCATGAAACGCATGAGTGGGCTTTGGGTGTCTTCTCACCACATGCCCCAGATGAGAGCCACTTCGATTGCACTGTTGTATTTGAAAAATAGACTGGGTGTACTTTGCTTCAGCTCAGTTTTGCACTTCTTACTTGTGGTTATCTCTGGAACTCTCTCCTTCCACCCAAGAGTGACCTGAATGTGTTCTGTGTTTCAGCATCAGGAGCCAAACCTGTATGGTGTGGATCTTCTTTTGTACTGCTTTCTGCCAGAGAATGCAGATGCAGGAAACAGCTGGAGGAACATTGCAGCCGGCACTGGTGCAAGCTTCAGATGGTGGTGGGGTTGATTGTCGAGACCCTGCAGCAATTTGCTGCTTAGTGTCTCTTCCTTCAGTGCCTTTTCTCTTCATGCCTGGTCAGACTTCACCTTGTTTGCGTCCCTAATTGTTGCAGAGAGGGCCAGGAGAAGGGAAAGCACCCTCTCCTCCTGGGAGCCTCTTGGCCAGGTGTACTGTGCTGCTAGGTCAAACTTCCCATGCTCCATGTTGCTCTTCCTTCCTCTGCTCTGTCCCTTGAGGCTTTGTGGCTACTGGTGTGAATCTGCCTGACGGTGCTAGTTGATGAAGTCCCTTTCCGTAGGTAGCCAGATGCCAGAAATGTGGGTTTATGCTCTTCTTGAGTATTCAGCCTCAGTTGTGACCTGCAAGTTGGGTGGCTTGGTGTAGCAGTAGCTTGGCTGGAAGCAGCCCTGTATGTGGGACTTCCCCAGGGCTGGTGGGCTCCTCTGTGGGATTTCCACTTCAGTCAGGGATGCAGAGGTGGGAGCTGGCCCTACCCCAGTTTGCATCTATTTAACAGAAAGTGTGACTTCAAACCAGTCAAATTTGCATGAAAAAGTTCCTGGTCTGACTGAGGACTGCCCAAGCCAGAAGCTAGGGTGTTTCCTTTTATTTGTTCCCCTGAATTTGGACACAAATTACGTGTAAACCTTGTGATGGGAATGCACGTGGGAGATTACGGGTCCAAGGTGCTGATTTTCATGGGACTTCCAAAGTCAGTTCATGAGCAGTAGGTTGGGCACAGCTTCCATATGGTACTTAACAGTGCTTATAACATTGATTGCCTTCGCTTTTTTGGTAATGAATGCCTGTTCAGAGGGAGTTGCAGCAACTATGAGCTGATACATACAGCTTTGATCAATAAATAGCAAATACTAGTCTGCATACAATCTGCACTGTGTTCCTTGGTTCAGGATACTCATTTTTCTCCCTGGAGTCTATTGATTTGTAATGCTAGGTGTGAGACCCTCTCTGTAATGCTTCCTCCATGTCAGGAAAACCTCCTAGTAAGCAGATGCCTGCTGTGCTTGGCTCCAGCAGCTGTTGGGCAGGCTGACAGCTAAAGATACGCTTTACGTTTTCCATGGGGAGTGTTTCATGTTAGTGAGTAATTAGCATTAATAATAATTAATGTTGGATGGAGAGAGTTTGTACCTCTACAATACATTTATTTTGAGAACCTCAAAATGCATGTAGTTGTGGGCTAGTAGCCTGGAATAAATCTTGATGCAGCTGGGGTTGATGGCTTTAACCCTCCTGTTCCCTAATGAAAAGTGTGGGAAAGCTGGAAATAAGAGCTTGAGGCCTCTGCTCCTCATCACTTGTGCAGCAACTGCTGGGTCGTAGCCTTCATACCCACAAAGGGCCACTTCTGTTTCTTATGTGTATGTTTTATAGTAGTTCTTGCAGGCATCAGCGAAGATCCATTATGCTCCTTGCAGAGGTGATTGCAGCCCTGACCAGCCCCACTCCGCAGAAGCAGTGTGCCTGCCCTGGTGTGTGCCCCTGCCAGCAGCCAATGCCAGCACCCCAGCTTGTGAACACAGAAGTCAGGTGCTGTTAGGTGAAACAGCAGCGAGAGGGACAGAAGCGAGCAGCGTGTGAGGGTGTGGAGAGCTTGGGAAGCTGGCAGTGGTGGTGGCGATGGAGCCCGACACTGCCTGCTTTAGCAGGGACAAAGCTGTTGGGCTCAGCCACAAGTCTGTCACGGGCTGTGGTTTGTAACCTTGGTGAAGAGTACCCTGAGCAAAGCAGAGCTGTCACAACCTTGTTTTATTTAATGAGTGAAGCCTTCTGAAGGCACAGCTTCATTTATTGGATCTGTTCCCTGTGCTTTTTTCCTAGCACTTAGCGGTGCTTTACATGTTACTTGGGAGGCTGAAAAGCAGGACCGTGTCTATTTATTAATCTTTGCCTAAGAAAGATGACTACCAGATATGTTCTTTGGCCTTAACAAAGAGGTATAGTCAGTGATGAGATTAGATGTGACCCAAGAGGAGGTGCTTTGCTTAGGAAAATATTCAGTGACAGCATATAATACAGCCTGTCTGAGGCACCACATCCTCCCTGGAGGCCTTGTCTCGAACTGAGCAGTGACCCTTCCCAGCACTTCAGTGCCATAGGGAATCTAGGAAGAATATTAACAATAAAGGGATATACAAGCTTTGCCTCAAATAAGACACCACCAACCTAAAATTATTCAGCTGAAGTTTAGTTGGCCAAGTTAATAATTTATGGCTCTGGCTGATAGCACCCCATGCAATAGCAGTGTGTTCAGCAGCCCCAGACGTGATTAAATATGCATGGACTCATTGGATGCAATTTCAGTGCAATTAGAGTATGAAGGAAGAGTATGAAGGCAGAAGGAACTGTATCATTTCTGGAATTGTCCTAAAAGGCCTTGGTAGTTCTTCCAGTATCGTGTTTTACAGGATAGCAATTGCTCCACATCAGCTGTATTTAAGTACACTGTTTTAAGGAGCGGCTTCTGGCCATGTTATGTACTTTATGAGAAGACAAGTACTCTGCGTGTCACTAGAAACAGAGACTGCTTGCAAATGCTAAGCTAGTGCAGGACTAGAGAAAACTTGTTGCAGGAGAGCTTCTAGCCTCCTGTGTGTCAGATTTGCGTGTGCTGGCAGTGATGATGGCATGAGGGAAAGGTTAGACCAGAGAAAATGATAAATCTCATTTGTTTTTTCTGTGTTTGCTGTGAAAACTTGTGTATAATGCTCGTCACTGAGACTTCTGAACGCTGGGTGCAGGAGCTTAAATCCTTGTAAAAATGCTTTAAGTAAGAACAGGGAAAAAATGGTGTTGGATGTTCCACAGTCAACATTGTTGGCATCTAGGTGTGTTCTGGCTATAAGACCAGTTGCTCCAACAGCTTTCCTTCCTGGAGCCACACCACTGACTACTGTGTTTCATCCATCCCCAGCATGGCCAGCTCTGCAGATGGAGACAAGTCCGACCAGTTTATGCCATCTGACAATCTGGCTTATTCTGTTCTGTGACCAAGGAAAATCCTCGCTCTTCTGTGCAGCTTCTTTCATTCTCTTCTCTCTCTTGCCTCCTTGTTGCCCTCCCTTCTCCTCACTGGTTCTTTTTACCTTCCTCCTACCTGTATGCTCTTTGGTCTGCTGCCCACTTATGAGCCGCATTGCCTGAAGGCGCTCCAGTGCTGCAGGTTTGTGTCAAGGGTGCTTTTATTCTCCAAAATCTATTATTTTACTGGCTTTTCACCTAATGAGATTCAAGACAACCCTCAGAAGGGTTGGATTGCCTTTTGTTGTGGATCCCTTGGTGGGGAGTCACCTGAATGAGTGATTCCCTATATAACCTAAAGGGAACAGAGGCTCAGCAGCTAATGACCAGAAAGGAGCATGAAGGGAAGAGTGGGTGCATGGTTTGTAGCATTGCAGTCTGAGCCTTGGAAATCACCGGTACCAAGAGTGGCCCAGTACTGTGGAGGAGAGAGACAGAGAAGAATTGAGATTGGAACAGACTGCTGGAAAGCATCTAGTCCAACACCTGGCTGGAGGCAAAACTAATTTCAGATTTAGGTCACTTTGCTCAAGGGCTGTCCAGTCAAGGGTGTTAAATAAAGAAAGAGCAAAAAAAGGAACCTGTGTTCCTGCTCTTCAAGTACATGCATAATTCACCTGTTTTGGCTGGTGCAGGTGAATTGCTCAGGCTATGGAAAGAGCTTTCATATTCTTGCTTTGGTTAAAATTCTGAAGATGTGCAACCTGTATTTACTGGTATGAGCTCATACAGGTGTCTGCTCACCTGGCTGTTTGATCTCGGTTGCATTATTGTGTCTGTCCTGTGGAGGCCTGGATTCGTGTTATTTTTTGTAGTGTGATGGTGTAGAGAGGGAGATGGTCCTGACTGCAAGGCTGAGATTGGGGGCTTCTCATTCAGAAGTTTGGTCCTTGCAACCCTGTGTGGACAACTGCAGCATTAGAGTTTTCAAAGAAGCCAAAGGGAAAGCCAAAAGCAGAGTGAGAATTGGACAGTGAGGGTCATGTTGATGTTTAATTTCACTGAAGTGCCTGCAGCTGCCTTGGCCTTCACTTGCCCCCTCTGAGCTGCCCTCCAGAAACCTTCAGGGTCATTGGTGTCTAGGTACAGGAACCTGGGAATTCAGGGCAGCTGAATGCTGCTCTCAATGCCTCCAGGCCTCCTTGAATATTCAAGCCTGCAGCTCCCTTCCTTGGCTTCTCAGTCAGTAATTTGGGGATAACAGAGGTGTCTGCTTCTCAGAAATGCTGGCAGGGTTAATGGGTGTTTGGGAAGCAGCACTTTGAAGAGGAATGTGAGTAGTGGTGTTGCAGGGTGGCAGATGGGATTTGCTCTGTGCCTCCAGTGGGGAGGGTAGCATGAGCCACCTCCGGCCAAAGCTGCAGTCCCTCCAATGTTTGTAGCATGTACAGAACAATCTGCGCCACCTCAAAATACACATGCACCCCGTTTTCCACACCTATTACCAGCCTTGCAAATGCAAACACAGCTCTGCTGACACAATCTCCTCTGCCCGCGGCGCCTTCTGCTGGGTTGCAGATGCCCGGAATGGGTTCAGAGGTGTATGCGCAGAACAGGTTCTCTGTCTTGTTTGTGGAGCCCAGGGAAGGTAATGCTGTACGATGTCCCAGTCACTTGTCACACCTGCAAAACCGCAGAAGTCACTGTATTGAGGATGCTTTGGAGGAAGGTCTTGCAAATAGCTCATAGTGGCATTGACCTTTATCAAGCACTTAGTGCTTTTCATTATGGAAGGTGTTACTTTCAGCTGCAGAGCAGCCTTTTGAAGGAGGGAGCTGTTGTTAGCATGTGCTGTACAGATGTAGAACTTGGGCATTAGGCAATCTCACAGGTATTGCATGGGAAAAACCTTCAGGTGGCTGCTTGCTGGGTTCTTCATCGTTTAACCCTTAGCCCTTCGACTTCGTTGAGAGGCAGAAAACTGAGCGATAGCTTGAGTCCGTCCGCTTTGGCTGTCGACTTTCGACATACGATGGTGGAGTTACAACAAGTGGCTGATGGTACAGTGAGGACAGATTGAAGGAGAAGTTTGGAGCAAAAGGAGGCAGCAGGCCAAAGGAAGGCGAAAAAGGAAGAGGGAATTATGGTGTAGGACTATCTTCTTGCTTATTTATGTCAGGAATGACCCATATAAATCCACATGGAAGGACGTTGGCTGCCGTTTACATACTGGCTCTGTGAGGTGTATCTCAAACAAGCAGGTAGAACAAAAACCGTGGCCTGATGAGGAGAAAGAATAAGATAATTTGTCTGAAAGCTCATCCCCCTCACTCCCTCTTCCCTCAAAAACCTGAGGCATCTTGAAAGTTGAAAGTTTGGGCTAGAACATTTGTAGCTCACAGGAAATTTTAATGTAAGCATTTTGTTTTCTCTTTAATTTGTAATAATCAGCTTCTGCTATCTTTAAAAATGAAGTTTGTATTCATTCAGTGTTTTCTTCTATGTGCGTATTTTGTTCAGATTCTGAACAACAATTTCAACCCATATATTATGAAAATCAGCAAGATTCAGCTTTACATATGTCAATTCATTTTTTTTTAATTTTAATTTTTATTTTTTTTTCTTCTTAAGGAAGGAATTCCCATCCTTTATTTTTCCAGGCTGCCACTTCTGGAGGATCTGTTTTTTTTTCCCAAAAATCAGCTATTGCACATCTGGCTGTCAGTAGCAGTTGTGGTGTTGTTGGGTTCTCCCCAATGCAGGAATTTCCTTGGGTTGTAACCTAATAAAACCAATGTGAGTTTTGTGCATAAAGCTACTTTACTGATCTTGTATATTATATGTGTTGGGTTTTTTTTCGCTAGACGGGTACTTTAGGATATCTGTACATTTCCAGAAAACTCTTTCCTTGAAGGAGAAATCATAAATAATAAGGTTTTCATGGATGTTGAAAGGACGGAGGCTCTTGACGGTAACAAGAATCCTGTGCAGAATTTCCTGGTGTTCCTCCTGCAGCAATAGTTCACTTTCTTTTCTGTAAAGGCTGTGAAGGTTACAGAAATACGTTGTCCAAAGGGATGGGCAAGGAGTTAACCACTTCAGTGCTTTACCAAGCATTTAGTAGAAATTTGGTAAGCTGAACAGTATTTCTCTTTGCAGGATTTCTATGTGGCGAAGATAAAGGTAATGGCAAAACTCTCTGATCAAAAATGGCCTGAGAGTTTTGCAGATTATATCTATAAAAATAATTTATTGCAGTTATTCATTAGGGGAGGCATTCAGTAGCAGAATGAAGCATGTATGTGAGGAACAGATTATTGCCTTTAAGGCAAAGGCACATTCATATTAAGTTTTGCATAAACATAAATTGATATATAATCAAGCAGACCAGTTCTATTGAGGTTCTGCATATTCAGCAGCTCTGAATGAGAGATTGGTTCGTATCTTCCATCAGTCTTCAACAATGGAAGCATGCAGACTATTTTCCCATGAAAATTAAAGTTAGAGTTGCAACCTTGTCAATGTGATTACTGAAAACAACTTTTCTCAAAAGCAAGGATAAACCAAGGAGCTGATAGTTAAATACTGGCCTTCAAAAACGAAACCAAAAAGCGGCGTTTTTCAGTGGAAAGCATTGGTTTTCCATGGGAACTGTTTGTTTAATGATATAACTTTAATATAGTGGTGGTTTGAAAGAACTGGGTAGGAAGGATTTAAATACCTGCTTGGGATTTTGGTTTTGTTTTCTTTTGGTATTTCTAGAATATTAGCTGGTAGCTTGCATGTAAATAGAAAAATAGGAGTCCTTCGTCTGCCCAAAGCAGGGCGATACCATCCTGTAACTAAAGTGGGGTTATTGTGGATTGCAAGCAGGAAAGCTAGATTCATAAAAAAATTGCTGTTAGCATTTCTTTTTATCCCAAACCACAGGGTGTTTTTGATTAACCAGTTATTCCTGGCCTCTCAAGGGAGAGTTTGGAAATTCAGAGTAAGAAGAAATAGCGTGACAAATAGAAGAGTTTGAGATTTTTCTGTCTCGCATCAGCTCGGACAGTGCTGGGGACATAACTGGTGTAACCACAAAGTCAGTCTTTGTGGTTTTTAAACCTGCTTTTCTTTTTGGCAGCGGAAACAGCATTGAAAGCATGCTGCTGTTGGTATGTAACTCACAGATACTGTTTTTCTTTTTCAGTACTGTTTGTAGACCTCCAGTTTACTGAGGTCCGGATCTTGGTGCTGTTGTGCATCTCGAATAGTGACGCTATTGCCAGTTTCTGTAAATTTATTGCTAGTGTTTCAAGAACTGTTTCCTTACTCCTTGTAAAGCTGGCTACTACAGTGGGATTTCAGAAGAATTGCTGTGTTTAATTCTCCTCCTTCCCTCAATACCCACCCCCACCACACACATCAGTTTTTACATGCCGTGGCTGTGCAAAAGAGCTCAAAAATAGGAAGCATGTGTGCTCCAGAGGCTCAGAAACCTGACAGCAAGTAAAAAGAATTATGGTTTGAAAATGTATACATTGGGCTTTTTCAGCCAGTTTCACATTAGGGGGGAAGAGGGTGGCTGGCAGATGAAGTTTAAGCCTTTCTTGGCTGATCTGAGCCATTGAGCCCAGAAACTGGTTATGCATTTGGCGCCTCAGCCAGGCAAGTACAGGACGTTGGGAAAGGGATTGGAGAACATATTAAACATGAACTTTGCATTTTGCTATAAGTGCAGTTCAAACAGTCTTTTATTTAAATAATTAGCCTTAGCATCCCAATGCTGTTCCCACAGTTGCTTCTAATACATAAGCTTTGCCCAAGGATTAGCTGGTCAAAAATGTACAGGAATATTATCTAGTTTATTCAAGTGGGTTCTCTGGGAGAAAAAATATGAAGGGGTATGGCAGGGCTTTTCTGCTCGTGATGTGACTGCTAAGTGGCTTTTAGGTTGGTCTCAACCTTGAGAGGATGTCAAGGCCTGGCTGACTCGGGCAGGCTCAGTACTAGACCTGTGCAGAAGCTTTCTTTCATATCACCTGAAGATGCTGGGTTTCCGTTATATGCCAGCAATAAATTGATGCTCATGGAGGCAGGTGACAGAAGGATTCATGTATCATTTAAGCTCTTATTTGAAATATCAAAGCACAGCTTGATCTTCTTGGTGTATATGGGTGTATTTGTCATGGACTCCCTTTCTCTCCCAAATCCTTATGAAGTGAGAAGCAGCAGTAGCTACTAATCAAAGGCATGAACTAAATACATTTATTTTCTGAAGACTAACAACCTGCTATACAAACCAATGTCTTGACTCTGCAAATACAGGGATCTTAGTGGATGCTAGGATACAATGCAGCACTGTAATTAAGTGCTTTTACCTGGGGGTTGTCCTTATTTAAAACAAACAAAACCTTGGTGGTGGTAAAAATGATGGAGAGTCTGCCAAAGGAGGCAAGCTTTTTCAACCTGTCACAATTGCTAAAAATACACAAAGTAAGTGTGAGAAAAGTGCATTTCAGCCAATAAAGGTTCTGTTGAAAATTGTAGTTTATCTACAGTGTTCATTTAAGGAGGAGACTCCATGATGGAAAATGTACCATAATAAGCCTTTCTGGACTGCATTTCCTTTAGGCATTTTGAATATTCAGTGCAAGCTTTGGCACTTTGAGTTTGCAAGTCTCAGGGTTGCTCCACGGTGATGTTGGCATCCATGTCTGGGTCATCCAAAGTTGCTGGTTACTAGTGAACAGCAGGCACATTGAATGCAAAGCAGGGTAATGTATTATGCTCTGCTGCCATTACTGCTGCCTGTGCTGTATTACTTCTGGGTACCATTATTAATCTAAATGGATGTACTAGAAAATAGTCAGAGGGGCTCAACAACAACAACAACAACAACAACAACAACAAAAGCCAGGGAAAGGAAAAAAAAAAAAAAAGCAAAGATTTGGAAGTAGAAAGCTTGTAATAGAAAAGCCTGAGGATGAGCTCTGTGCCAAGAGACAGACAACTGAGAAGAGACACAATATCTGCAAATACATAAAGAACAGTTTCAGAGCAGGCAGGGATCAATTATTTGCAGTCAATTGGGACATAAATAGTGATGAAGGGGCAACAATAGATGGAATTAATGGGAAAAAGGTGAAGATCGCTTTAGGAAGGGCCATGGGGTATCCACTGTGGATGCTGCAGGCTTCTGGTGGCAAGGACTGCCTTCTGTGGGGTGATTGTCCCCTGCTGGGTGCAGCTGGTGGGCACCACCATGAGTGGCTCCATGGCCAGAAGTAATTTTAAGCCCAGGTCCCAGTGCTGAGGAAGTGCTTGAGCACCTCCTGGGTTTGAGGTGCATGCTGGAGTCCTGGTGGTGGCAGCCGGAGCTCAGTACTTCCATGACACCCCTCTAAAAATGTAACTCTTCAACTTTTGAAATTTAGATAATTTCCAAATGAGGTTTTAAATGGTAAAGTGAAGCCAGAGCACTGAAGGAGGCATCTCCAGTGGCAGTGGAAGCTGGAGCTAGAAGCATTAGCTTCCAGGTCAGGAGCTATGTCTTCAAAGACCCTCAAGCTGGGGTAATCTGATAGTCAGTGCAGGAGTGTGAGCTGTTTGCAAGGGGTTGGAAGTTATTTCTAATGTCTCCATAATGAGTCCTTGGGTGTTGTGGGTGTAAATAAATAGTTTCTGTGACATTGACTTGTTTGGTGGTGAGGAAAAAGCTAGTGACAGAGAGAAATTAATGGTTCCATTTATACTTTTTGACCATTTCTTTTTCTTCTGGTAAGTGTGGCTCCCACAGGCATGCTATGATCTGAAAGAACTAAAGAGGTCTTTATGGGCTGGGATCCAGAGGTAGGAGCCGTGCTCCCTGCAAGCACACACACAGATTTTTTTTGGTGTTATTTATTTATGAAGTGCAGTCTACTTATAGAAATGAATGTTGCTCCCTCAGAAACCTGTCCACCACCTCTTCCCACAGAGCTCTTGCCCCTTCATCCAGGAAACACATGCACCATTTAATGCTGCTAAACTAAAGTTCCAACAAGGTAACAGTTGACTTTTCCTGAAGCTGGATGCACTCAGCTCTGATCAGAACAGTTTTTGAGCAGACAGCTGACTTGAAAAGGTATTAGCTATCATCCTAAATATGAATTTGCTTGTTGGGTGGACTTATTTTGGTGGTACCTGCCACGCTAAAAGCCCAGTGTGGTTGTGGAAGAGTTGTGAGCTTGTCCTGTGCTGTGGGGTAAGTTTGGAGCTTTCAGGAGGACTATGTCTTTAGGTGCCCTGGCACAAATGCACGTGTGTTTGAATGAACTAGCCCTGCTCAGACGAAGGTGACCTCTTGCATGCTGCTCCATCTTGGGGACAGAATGAATAGGTGAGAGATGGTAATAATTCAGCTTCAGCAAGCACAAGAGTAGAGCATCTCATGTCAAAAACCATATGTAGATTGGCGTGTTTATCAGTGTTGAGCCAGTATGTTCACAGCTACACCCAGGCTTCTTACCTGTGGCAGTTACCCTTCATCTCACCATTCTGTTCGGTTTCATTGTTAGCTGCAGAGAACCAAGACTCAGTTCCCTGCATGTTGCAAGCAGTGCAGACACCACTACTGTGGAAGTTGAAGCTTGTAATCTTTAGCGTTCCTCACTCAAATGCAGTTAGTCTGATTGCCACATTTCAAGCCTTCTTGCAGGTATTAACCTTCTCCTACCATCTTTTTATTCCTCCTCTGCAGAGCCTTTAAATCCCTGTCAGCTGCTGTGGCAGTGTGGAAGATCTCATGATCCTATGATACATTCCTTTGATTTTGATTTTATTCCTCTGGATGGAGGCCCTGGACTGAGTGAAGGTTCTTCAGAGTCTGAGCTGTTCAAACTTAGTATTTAAGCCATTACTTGAAATACCGGGGCGGGGGCAAAAGAACCTCCCAAACCATCAGTTTGTTTGCTTGCTTGCTTGCTGGGTTGTTTATCTCCACACTGGGTGCTGCTGCTAGAAATCCCGCAACAGGCACTGCAAGGCAAAATGCTTTTTGGGAGACTTCCCAATTTAGCACTGTGATTCAGCAGGGTCCTAGAGCAGAAACCTTGGTGTGTGGTTTAATTAGGAGCTAAAATCAGGCAGAAGGAAAAAAGCCTGCAGAGCCTTAGATGGAAAGCGAACAATTTGTGATACACTGTTAAAAGTGGGTTTCTCAATGGGTTTGTGTATGCGTCTGTCACCCAAGCACAGAAATCCCAAATCCTCTCTCGTCAGGCCCGCTGTGTCCCCTGTTTGTCCCTGTGTCCCCAGGCCCCTTCCAGCCCACTCTCATCCTCTGCATTGTGGGCAGGACGAGGCAGTGTGCCCCTGGCTTCTGCTGACCCTGTGTCTCATTGTCAATTTTCGTTCATTTTGTAAACATCGTTCCCTCCCTCAGATGGGGCTGAGGGTTGCCATGGGTTCAAAA
Source organism: Amazona ochrocephala (assembly GCA_039720435.1). Classification (NCBI taxonomy): domain Eukaryota; kingdom Metazoa; phylum Chordata; class Aves; order Psittaciformes; family Psittacidae; genus Amazona; species Amazona ochrocephala. The sequence continues at coordinate 77,477,990 of CM077880.1, forward strand.
GGAAGGGGACCCCAGGAGGCATGAGCCTCCCTGCTCTGGGAGCGCAGGCTGCTGCAGAGGGGCACAGCCTGGGTAAAGAAGGGGAAAGAAAATTCCTGTTTGGATGGAGAGGCAGCGATGAAGCTAACACGGTCAGCTAACCACATTGCATTTCTGAAAAGAAAATGGAAAATGGAAAAAAAAGAAAAGAGCTTTTCAATTCTGTATTATAAAATGTGGTACAGATTTGTAGACAATAAAACTTCACGTATGAAAGAACATCTAAGAATGGGAGATTTGTCTTATCAGTGCCGATTATGTTTGCATTTTCCATTCTCCTGAAACGGTGTCTAATAACATTTTTAATTACCTTTTCAATGTTGTTCTTGTATCACAATGGTTTTTACTTTTTGAGGCCATTCTGTATTTTCCACTTGAAAAATAATATTTTCCTTAAATTTCCTCTCTTTCCCCATGCTTGTTAGATGCCATTCAGTCAAGCATCAGAATTATTATTTGATTTATATATGTTTAAGGGATTATATAATTTTTTGTCAGATACTCGTTGCGCATATGAAAATAGAGCTAAGTAAATTTCATGCTTCAGGATATAACTGCTTCTATGGAGATGAGGAAAGATGGTTTGCCGCATTGCAAATTCACCTGGGTGCCTTGGTCCCGCAAATGGCCAAGGAAGTGTTGAGCATCTCTGGGCACCCTGTGAAGGCTGGGGGAGACAGGAGCACCCAGCATCTTACAGGATTGCTCAGGAGCTGGCAGCTCTGAAGCCTGAGACTTTCACCTTTTGTTGTAGCATCAGGTATTACTTGCTGCTGGAAAAAGAAACATCAACCTGGTGATTTGTGAAGCAGAAACTGCTCTGTATTTACTAGACAGCTCCTGCTCTTGTTTTATAGTGGGGATTCCATCTCTGTTCCTGGAATTTTAAGATATGCAGAGCCGATAACCATCTCTGCAAATGGAGCCCTTTGACTGACTTCTTGCGCTTTGGCATCAGCTGTTTGTCATGTTGCCAAACTGTAAATCCCTGTGCTGAAACTTTCCCATGAAGGTCAGCAAAACTGATGCTTGTGCATATTTTAATTTTGGATTGGGATGGAATGTCAACCAGAATAGCTCAGAGATTTCCAAGAAATACGTTGTGTGGCCCAGGTGAGATACTTTTGGCAGTAAGGATTTGGGGCCTGGCAGAGAAGCTGCTTGGTGGCAGGCATGTCTCCTCCCCATCCTCATAAGGATCTGCACCAAGTAGGTGAAGTGGAAAGCCTTGGATGAATGTCATGCCGGAAAAAGACCAGATTTGGCTGCTGGCTTCTCCCCCTGCATCAGCATCTCCCTGTCCTCCTTGCTGCTGCACCATGGGCATCCCCACTGAGGCAGACCTCACTGCTGGGCTCCTGGTACCCAGTGGTGGAGCTGGCCCTGACGAGATTACCAGGCTGCTGCATTGTGCTCGTTTTCTCTGAACTCCGGACTCTGGGCTCTCATGGGTTTAGCAGGTGTATGAAGTAATGCACAGGTGATTTTACGTGCCTTTTTGAGACAAATTACTCCACGTAAATAACCTGAGATGCCATTATTTATATCCACAACCCCTTAATACATTTACTTGCTTCAGTGCATTTCTCAATATAGAGCTTTCATTGGGCTCGGGTGCCTGGGGTCTCCCCTCGAGCTGCCACAAGCATAGCCAGCGGGACCAGGAGTTTCTTGCTCTGTTCCCCCAAGGTGCTTGCTTTGCCCTTGGCAGGACTCACAATCAAACAACAGTTCTGCCTGCTAAGAAAGGGTGTTTTCTGTTTGCAGCCTCCTCATGCACCCTGCTCTTATACGTGCCCTGTAGTCTCTGTGGGGACTATGATAAGCATATTGCTTAGCCCCCTGCCAGGGCTGTGCCGTTCCCAGCTACTGCAGATCCCATCACAGCAGTGGCTCTGCTGGATTAGTTTTCTTCCTTCAAGAGAGATTTTTGATAGGTGTCTGCTGCTATTTCATGGTCCTGTTCTCTTCTGCTGCAGTTCAGAAGTGTGGGTTTCTTGCTTCTACAGTTTTCCAATAACTGAGCAATAGCTTACGTTTGCTCCGCAGTAAATTCAATTTTTAGTGTACTGGCCTAGTTACATAAGTGATCCGAATCCCTCTGGATGTCTCTTGTGGTTGCTTTGTATTTACTACTCCCTTCAGTTTCATGTCATCAGCAATTTAGCAATTTTACAGCTAGTTTCTTCAAGTAATTTATAGACATTATCAACAGAGTGGAATAGATACTGAAAATTTGCTGCGTAGATCCCACTGACTTTAAATGAACTACTTTTGCAGGAGCGAGAGTAGTTGATGGGGTGGGGAGGTGATGGCAAATACTCACATCTGAAGCAGGCAATGCGCACGCTGGTGATCGGGGAGGTAGTCTGGCCGTAAATTTTAGTGCCAGCATGGGAGAGTTTGGGATTGATGCTTCTGAATTTTTCCAGCTGGGTAGCCATGCTGATATATATAACCTATTTCAGCTGCATTAACAGCAGACACTACTGTCAGCATCACCTTGAAGGATGCTTGCAGTAAGATACTGTCTTAATTCCTTCCCCTGGGAGATACAGGTATTTCTTGTGCTGCTCCTTTGGAAGGAGCGCTTAGGGCAAGGATGCTAAATCTCTGTGCTCTGCTCAAAATAAGTGATGGAGAAGAGATCCTAAGAAGAACCATGCAGCTGAAAAAGTCTGTAGTTTGGCAGCATGAGGAATTGAAAACGAGGTGGAGGGATATCTTTGCAGAACTGCTTGGACATGTCTCCTGTAGCTCGAGGAGCAGAAACTGCTGAGGACTAGGCTGCTTTTTGATAACGTGCCATAGCTTCTGGCTTCTTAGAGAGTACATAGCAGGAGCAGGCTGCATCCCCCAGGGAAGTCCAGTGTTGAGGCGTTCCGTATCATTGAGTGTAAAACCCACGGCATTGCTGACCTCAAGGCTGTAATGGTGGATGTGAAACCGGGGAAATGACTCACTCCCTCTGGTAATTCAGGCTGAAAGCTAGTGTTCCCCAGCCTTTGTTTGACATTTAAGAGGTGTCCTTCTTCCCCTCTGAAGGGAAGTGAACTCAGAGTGCCCCAGCCAGCCGCACTGTTGCTGTGTCGTGTTGAGGACTTTCTTTATGACCTCAGACGCTGACGACTGAGTTAAACCAGTAAAATTAAAGCTGATGGTGGAAAATAGTGGGAGGGCAGGTCTCTGCCTAAGCTGGCTCACTCTTCCTCTTCGGGGAAAGAAGGGGTGACCCATGCTTAGAGAGTTGTTACCACAAACATATATTCTGAAGGGCAACAAAACACATCCGTTCTCATGAGGAATATTAAATGTTGACCTTTAGCAATAATTTAACGGGTGTTAGAAGTTTTTAGTGAATAATACATGGACTTCCCCAAGAAGCCTTACATCATCTAGGGAAAATGTCTCTTGCCTCTTCTCTGGTTGAGAGACAAATGCAGTGCGGGTGCTGCGTGCACCGGTGGGGAACCACTGGATGAGTACCGATGGAGAGCAGCCTGCTTCTGTTTCCAATGGGAACGTGTTATAAGCATCACAAAATCTTGTTTTGAATATTTTCAGAATTTGTCTTGGCCCTGCCATCGTTTAATAAATAATCAAATCAAACAAAGAAACCAGCCCTTTGACTTTAGTAGGGATATTAGATAGTTCTAATTGCTTTTCTCTGCAGTGTGGAAACAGCCCACTCCCTGCCAGACACACCTTTTATCACTGGTATTTTCTTTTTGCTTATCTGTGCGTAACTGTGCTGTGTATTTGTGGTGACATTTCATACTTGGTTTTGATACTCTTTGTTTTGCTGCTTTTGCTTTGCTTCTCAAAAGGGATGAGAAAAATTCAGTCTTCAAGGTACAAATAAACCTCTTATCAACATAGTATCAAAAGGGTGATTAAGGGAGCATTTCAGGTCCATTTTTTCTGCTTGTTTTTCAGGTCCTTTTCCAGTTTTCCATTTGCCAAGTAATTCCTTGATTCCAGTGTTAACTCTCTTGATTTCTCAACTGATTGAGCACTGCTGATGCAAAGAGCAAGACTGGCAAAATTGGTCTCTGGAAAAGCACCCCGGTAATATAATAAATAACATAGAGTGATAGAGTGACTGTTGTTTAAAACCCACCACGCATTCAGTTCCTCGTAGGCTTCACACAGCCTGGTGGTGGGTTCAGTAGTTTTGTCCAGGAAATTCAGGCACACGCGGAGTCAGAGGTAGCGGAGAGGGAAATGCCTATAAATATATAAAACCACATTTATGTACTGTTGCCAATACTTTTAACACAGCAAAGGCCTAATTTCTGAGGTTTCTTTTCGAAGTGCAGGCTCAATAGCCTGTCTTGCGAGGCGCGCACTGATTTATTTGCCCTGTGTTCATTACCGCATCCTGTAAGTCGTTAATGGTCACCTCGGAGGTGCTGGAATGTCCTGTCTGAAGACCATTAGCAAGGTGCACGCATATTTCTGGGCCCCACTCACTTGCTTCTGCCTGAAACCTGCTCTGCAGCAATTCTGCCTGTACCATGCTGCCCTTCAGCATCAAGCATGAGCATGGGACTTATTAGCATATAAAGCCTGTACCTCTAGTAGTGTTTCCCTTCTCTTCCCCCTTAGTTTTACCTGGCCCCGGGGAGGCTGAATGCCAACAGGACCAGACCTGCCACGGGTCAAAGGAATGAGGCAATCAAGAAGGCAAGAGCATTCCCAAGGGGGGATGGACTTGCGGGCTGATGCCTGGGATAATGAAACTGCTTCGGAGAAACGTCCGCTTAAATGAGTGTGTTCAGAAAGAAGGTTATTGCAGCAGGACTAGTGGGCCGTGGCCGTCTGTAAGACAGCGCGCTGGTTTGGCCTTGCCAATGGTTAGTTTGTAATGGTTACAAGGGTGGCTGTTTGCCAGTGTGAATAGCTGGGTAAACAAATGTACAGGAGAGCAACTGTGGGTGTGAATAACCCACTCTTTATTCAAAGGATGTGAAAAAATGTGTCGCTCTAATCAAATTTGCTGTGGAAGTGACTGTGGAGGATATTTGGGTGTGATGAGGAAATGGAAATGTTTGCCTGGAGGAGAAGCTGAGCACTGTGGTGGGGGTGCAGGGGCAGGAGACCCTGTGAGAGGGTATTGCCTGTGTCTGCAGGCCCTTCGTTGGCAGTAGCTAGGGGCTTTGAAGGCAGCTGTCCCCATGTTGCTTCTGCGGCTGAGGCTGTGGGGGCAGAGCAATAGTTTTTGTGGCTTGACCCAGCTGGTGAACAAGTGAAGGGGTGGATTTTTCTTGTTTCCTTCCCCTGGGCGCCTGGTCAGCCTCCGTGCCAAGCTGCTGGGGTTGTGTGGAGCTCCCTTCCGTTTTCTTCCTCACTGCTCGCCTACGAGGGTGACATGGGGTGAAGCATCCTTCCTTTGTTGGGTTAGGATGCTTCTCTACAAGGCAGGGTGAAAATCAAGGGCAAGCTGAAGCTCAGCAGAAAACTGCAGTTCTGTGCTAAATTTGTAGCCACTAGGAGTAAGGGTGCTTTAATTCAGTGAGTCATCGCTTGTTCGTATTAAAGAGTCTGTGGGGACAGCTTTTCTGGCACACTTGGCTGGGTTGAGGTACAGAGGGGAGCTGCTGTGTTGTGTAGCCAAAGAGCCAGTCCCAAAGGCGTTACCCCAGCTGGAGGAGCTCGGAAAGGCATTTTCTCACAAAAGCTGATTGATAGCCCATGACCAAACAAGAGAGACCTGGTCAGGAATGATGGTGTTCAGCTCAGGAGGGTCCTGTCTGAGGGGCTTGTGCAGGGAATGAAGGCATCCTGGCTGGGTACCCCGTGGGGCAGGAGCTGGGGTGCTCCAGCTGTGGGATATGGGAACATGGGCAGGATGGATGTGCTGGTGGGGCTGTGAGGGTTGAGCAAGAGGATACTTTATTTCTCCTCCAATTTCCCTTGCTAAGATAGGAAAATACAGGATTCCAAATCAGAGAAGGCTTTCTACTCATTTCCCCCGCCCTTCCCCTGGCAAGGAGAAGCTCGTAGTTTATTTTCTAGAGTTGATGCCTAAGAGTGTATAAATAGACAATGTCTGAAGGGAAGAGCTGTAGATAATGGTGATGTTAGCTGTGCTTTTCAAGAAGGTAGCTTCTGTTGAAGTACCTGACAGTATCTTATTGCAGCTAAAGGTTCTGAGGATGGATAGTATTCTCCAGATTGCAGAAGTAGCGTAAGATATGCTGTGGGTCTTGTTATCAGTCTCTTGCTGGTGGTGATGCTTGTTTAGGGTGCAGCTTTGAGGAGAAACCCCTTTGAAATTGAGGTGCAGTTCCATAAGATCCAGTACAGGTGTAACGCAAAACGCAGACCTCCTCCAAATAGCTTATGCTGTTGATTTAATAAATGCCAGTAATGATTCTCTTAATATAAACCCCATAGCATAATTGTGATGTGGTAGGGTCTGAAATCTTGTTGTCCATGTTGGGTGGTATTTTTGGTTTTGGGAGGATAGCCAAGAAAAATAACTGAGCAAAGTACTGGGAAAAATTGATGCCATCTAACTCTAAGATGTACTTGAGTTGACCTGCTTCAGGTCTAGAGGTCTGGTAGGCGACATCTTCAAATGGACATTTAACACTGATAGAAATAATCTTAATTTTAGGTGCATTCAGAATAAGCAAGTGGTTGCATGAGCACTAAGAAAAACTGTATTAGATGAGTGAAAAGCAAGGTGCAGTGCTGTGTAAAGCAATCAAAGAAGCATTCATAGTCTTTTTATCCAGTAACATTTTGCATAAAAATTAATTACATGTAAATGCATAAATAGTTAAACTGATGTTCACCTAATCTTCACTGCTAATTGGAGCTCCAGATTGCTGTATTATGTTTGATAACAGATTGATTGACCTGATCAAGCAAAGCTTGCTTATCTCTAGAATGGAGACAACTGAATTATCATTCAGAAAAATGCCAAGATGATTATATCATACCCCATAGTTCATAGATACTTTCTTCAGTAGTATTGCCTTTAGTCTTCAATAGGTAGCCCTGGGCTCAGTATTAATGTTGCCATGATTATAATACAGCCTTTATGGAGGTAGGAATAGGTTCAGGAAGCACCATATTCTGTACTGCCAGTCAGACTTGGAGACATGATCTCGTCTGTCAGTGGGTAATGAAAACTTAGACTAAGTTAGCTGTCAAGCTTATTTAAAAAAAGGAGACATGCTGAGTTCATGCAAAAAGTAGCACATATAACAGCAGCATCCGTCGGAAGATGAACAGGAATGACGGAAAACAAAAACTTATACGTAAATGTCTTGGATTCAGTGTTTGCTTGCAACTGAGAGGAAGCATTAGGCCACAGGGCACAAAGTGCCTATCTTTGTAGGTGGTCCAGATATGCAGTTTTCAGACAGGTACTCAGATGCTTTTTGTTATTACTTTTCCTTTAGAAAAGTATTAAGAGCTCAGCCACAAGGATAAAGAGCTCTGGAAGTTCCTGAGCAAAGGCAGCTGCAAGAGGATAATAGGACTGAGTCTAATTGGAATATTTTTGGCACTTATCCTCTAAATAATTAATGACGCTGAAGCTGAGCCATTTTGCTCAGATGTTTTGATTTCAGGAGTGTTTTATTAGATTCTGAGATTCAAGATGGACTCCCTCATCGTCTACCACATGTGAGGAGGTAGTGAGAGGTGTATTGAGGTGAAGGAAAGAGAGAAAGCAGAGAGGAAGAGAAAATCTGCCCTGTTCAGTCTGTTGTGTCTCATGTTGAGTTTCCCTGATACTAGCCTGTAAAATCTCCAACTTACCAGGCACAGAGGGATCCCAAAAAGGTAAACTGAATTGAATTCTCGGCTTGAAAAAGTTTTTTGTTGTGGGGAAAAACATTTCTAGTGAGCAGCTGCTCCTTCTTACACAGCTCAGAAACTTTGGGGCCTGCCCTGAAGGATAGCATTGACGTCTCTGTATTCAGAGGTTTGACAGGAAAATGTCTTTTACCACACTGGCAGGAGTGATCCCTTGGGTAGCAAGAGCTGATGTTAATATCTAAAGGGAATCCGTGTTTTGTGGCTTTATCATATCGAATGCAGCACATGGTAAAATCTTAGTAGGTGGGAGGCAGTTTTAGATAAAATATGTTGATGAGTACTTGAGCAGCTGGAGCAGGTAGGTAAATAACAGCTCTGTGGGCAATCTAGTGATTAAAATGTATTGAAGATGTCTTCAGACAGCTAGCATGCCTGCTTATCAAGTGAGACATCAGAGGTTAATTCTCCAGGGATAAAAACGACGCTGTGATCTGGACTCGTTTGGGAGCTTGCTGCTGAAATGTAGTGCTGAAGAATGAGGGACCTGAAGGCTGGATGCCTGCAAGGACGGTGGTCATGTTGTGTGCAAGGACGTGGATGCATCTTTGGCGGTTGGCAGGACCCTTTTGGACACACCACTCACCTTTGTCATCCCTGTTATCAAGGTCCTGCTGAAATCTGTCTTCAAAGCCACGTAGGAAAGTGGTACCTAGTGTGAGCAAGTTAGGTCTTCCAGGGAAAGCTTGGAGCTGAGCATTATCGCACAAGCCATGCATTGCATGCTGTTAATTTTTGTCCCTTTTACAGACCAAATACATTTGTTCAGTGTTTCTTCAGCACAGTATAAATAAAACTTCTGGTGACAAGGCTTGTGCCTTGCAGTCGTCTGAAAAGTCCACATGAGCAGGAAGCCATGGCTGGCAGCAAGTGACCCTGACTACTTACAGCGACTGGCTTTCAAAAGGTCTTTTTCTAAAGTGTCACTAGTGTGCAGTGAGTGACTTTTAGTTCAGCATACTTGGTAAGCTTGGAAATGAGACTCAAGGAATAAATTTCCCTTTTGACTACTGTCAGAGAGTTTCAATAGTTAGTTTATCGAATCTGTACCAGCTCTTTGGTGAGCCTGAGAAATGATGTTTCGGGGCGTTATCTCCTTTCCCAAGCCTCCACTTGCACTGGAGCAGTATTGTCTTGTTTGCTGGGGACAGCAAACACATGAGCAAGTGCTTGGAGCAGATGCTACTGCAAAGGTAACTGCTCTGTCATTCCTTTCACCTGGAAGTGTATTTGTAATTTTAGGATTAGATTTGCATGGAAATGTTTCTTATTTATAAGTACACTCACATGGAAAAATCTTTTTTATGTAATACAAAACAGAGGACAGGCAGTGTGGCTGAAACATTGCTTGTATCCTGGGTTTCCATGTTCATCAATGGTAGCTTTCTAAACCTTCTAAACCCCCGTTTTTAGTGGAAAAATCCAAGACATAGACATACGGATCTGGAAGCTAATGCAGTTCCAGAGCCTGCCAAGCCCTTGGCAGACACCTCAGGTCTTCTGTCAGATGATTTTAGACCCATTTTTTTTCCACCAGTGAGTTACTCCTCAGTCCTTTGGAGTCCTGGCTGTTCTTCAGTTTAGGGAAGATGCACTGCGACCTCAGGTAGTCATCAAGAAGTCAGTGGATTTATATCAGCTGGAAATCTCATGGCAGTTAAAATAGTGCTGGGTTCTGGGATGATGGGAAGACCTTGAACTCTTTTTCTGGGGTGTCTGTACCTCCCATCACCACAACCTGGCTGCAGGCAGAAACCCAAACTCTGTCTGCCTCACCTCTGTGTGTAAAGTTGGGGATGCCAGCAGTGGGAGCCTGGTCAAAGTGCTTTGAGGACCTGAGATGGAAGGATCTACACGTTGTCCATGTATTTGTCAAAACTTTGTCCATGTTCTTTCACCAATAATATTGCTGTGCTTAACACTAAACAAGCAATGCATGTGTATTGTGGCTAACCATTTATGTGATAGTGAAGTCATTAGTTTACCATCTTGAGCTCAGCAGTGCCAGCCAACAAGAGTTTTGAAAGCAAATGGTGTCCTTCCCCACTTCAGGGAGCATTGTCCTTCCTCCTGTCCTCGCCCACAAACAGGAGGGACTCCTAATCTCTGTTCTTGATAATGCCATTTACCATCTCTCAGTCCAGGACTCTATTATACACTCATAAGAATAGATCTGGGAATTATTTCTGGAGTCCACCCCCTTACACTCAGTAGGATATTTTTGGCTGAGTTCACCTATTCAGTTTGTAAAAGTCTTTAACATGGGAAATTCCACAGGCTCCCTAGGCAAACTGGCACAGGGTTATCTTTACCATTGGAAAAAAGCCTTCCCTAACGCTTAAATTAGTACTTCCTTGCTGAAGGTTAAGCCCATAAGTTCCTGTTCTATGCACTGTCAATGGGGAGAACGAATCAATTCATTTCTATTTGCAGCAACCTTTGATGTGTTTGCTGACCTCAAGAGAAAATCTGATCACTAGTCTCACCTTTGATTATACTGTCCTTGTCAAAGTATTCCCTTCAGTTATCTGAATTTTTTGTTCCAAGTGCAGATGGCACAGATTTGGGATTTTTTTGGTAACAATACTTTGTTAGATATGTATAAGTTCAACTAAGGCACATGTTTGGTTGACTGAAGTAGCTCATGGGTCTTGAAAACTTTCTTTTATGTACTTGGTACTACCAGTCACATTGCCATTCCATTGATTTCGTATGTCCTTATTTTACAGTCTTGCTACCCTAAGAAATAAAGTTCTTATTTTTGAAGGTTAAAGCTTCCAAGAGTATCAGTGAATCACTTGTTTTGTTTCCTTTTGAGATAAATGCTATGTTTTCTTTCCAGTGTCAGATGACTGCAGGTGATCAGCAAGGGCATAACAATACCTGCATAGAAATCATTGGTATGGGGGGGAAGTCTAAATGTCAAAACCAAGAAAATCACACAATCCAGTAAACCCTTGACTCTCCTTTAATGTCCATGGTAGTTGGACATTATCTGACCTGTTCCCCATGGGATTTACTTGTATGGCTGCTTTGGTTCCCAGGCCTTTTGCACAGTAATTTTCTATCTCTGTTTGGCAGTTTACAGTGGATTACCTGAAAGGTCTCTGCAAAAATAAGTGTAAAAAAGCAAGCTCGTTGACATTCAGCTGAATGGTGTATGCACAGTCTTTTAGGGGCTGAAGAGTGAAAAAGGGTTAAACCCACCCTTACTTTTGGCCCCAAAGTCCCTCCCTTTTCTAAAGTAAATTATTACTGTTCATATTCTGTAGCTTGTCTCTAACCTCCTTTCCTGCACTTCTCTTCATCTTCAAAGTTTTCAGCAGGAAAAAAACCAACATAGTTTAAGATATTTTTGATTGGGATCTGTCAGTTGGATAATTACTGTTATTTAAGTTCTTCAAAATGGACAAGATCTGGTAACACTTGTTGTTAGATGTTTGTGAAGTGGGGTAGTAAGACCAAGAATATGTTGTAAGATAAGATTTTGTGAACAGCAAATGTGGCCATAATTACAAGGGGTTTTTTTCCCGGTATTTTTTTGCTTTTCTGAAAGTGAATGTTTTAACAATAAGCATACATTTTTAAATAATACCACAAAGAATACTGATGTGTGTGTGGAGTTGCCCTTAAGTCATTTGCCAGACTATGCTGGTTGTAAATGACTCCCTGTCACTTTAAAAACCTGCTTTTCTACATCCCACAGTGAAATAATTCACAAGGTCACAGAACATTTGCAAATACTCACAGGGCACCATTCATACAGATTGGCAGGTGAAGAACAAGTCATAAATAATTACATAGTCTTTTCTTTGCCTTTGGTGAGCTTGGGATCAGGACAGGGTAGCTAGTTGGCAAATGAAAACTGAGCTAAAAATATTTGCATAAACGATCTGCTTCATGGCCATGAATGCTGAATACACCGGGAATCTTTATAGCCTCTTTGAAGACCATTTGAAGCATATACAGAAAAATTATTTAGGTAAATAATGTGCAAGTTAGCACTTTGACAAGATTTAGGTTTTGCTGCTCTAAAAGGCAAGTGCTTAAGTATCTTTGTAATGTGCAGATAAAAAATTGTGACTTAGTTATCGTGCAGAGTTTGGAAGAGTGAGGTTTGGTGAACCTCTAGGAAGTCTTGTAAGTCTTCTGTAATAGGGGCGTGCCATGACACTAATAAAAAGACAGTGACGTATCCAGGTGCATTTTTAGATTGGATACGAAGAAGAAATTCTTTACTGTAAGGGTGGTGAGGCACTGGAATGAGTTGCCCAGGAAAGTTGTGAATGCTTCATCCCTGGCGGCGTTCAAGGTGGGGCTGGACATAGCCTTGGATGGCATGGTTTAGTGGGAGGTGTCCCTGGCCATGGCAGGGGGGTTGGAACTAGATGATCTTGAGGTCCTTTCCAACCCTAACTATTCTATGATTCTATGATTTATCGAGTGCTTTTACAAGGACTGAGGTTTCACCTAACAGAAATGAGGGGGATTTACTTGGGCAGAGGAGGACCAGTGGTTTTCCTCTTGTCTCCCTGTCAAGACACAATTAGGTCAGAGGCAACAGTTGAGTAAGCTTAGGGATGTCCAAAACCCACTTGCATTCTCCTAATTTACTTGCCTAATTTAGCTGCAGCTAGTGGGTATTTTGGGCATGGGCGAGGTGAAGGCTCCGAAACCCGTGCAGGTTCCCACCCTCAGTAGAACAGCTGAATTTTAAGCATGAGGGAAGTGCCTTGCTGAATACCAGGGACTGGCAGTCCTGGCATATGGGGAGGTGACTTGGAAAGAGCTCTTGTTGCAATGCTGAAAACGAGTGGCTGCTGTTTAGCAGTCAGCATTTATCTGCAAACCTTGAAAAACTCATATTTATTCTGATTTTTCTTATTTTGAATCCCGCTTTTGCTAAGCTGATAGTTTTCAAGAGCGGTCAATAACAGATACATTGCTCAGAGGGCTGCTTTCTTTAATGCTTTTTAGGAATGATGAGAGTAAACAGATGGATATGAAGTAAGTTGCCTATAAGCTTCAAAGTTCTGCTTAGTCTGTAAGAAGCAAATCTGCAGATTGGAGCTGGAATTAATCAGTGATTTTTTTAATTCATTTTTTGTGCGCAGCTCCTATAAGCAGACTGTTCTTGGCATGCAACAATGGCTCTGATATTCCTTTGGGATAATGTTGTTGTTGTTTGGAATTAAATCTGCTGTACCGATAATTCACTTCTAAACATGAAATTTCAAAGAATATTGTAAATTTCTTAGCCTGTTGCTATTGCGAGCTTGAAGAAGGATTGAATGTGAAGTTTTATTAACTGTAGCCCTGGCAATTTCAGAGATACCGGTTGTGGTGGAAGCTTTTCTGACAGTTCTTATTCATAATGGCCTGAATATGTCCAAGACAGCGTGATCTATAGCTTTTAATCAGCTAATGGATTGAGCCTCGCAGTGAAACTTGGCTGTATTCAGGCAGGTTAGAACAGACAGGATTTTGCAATTTTACCATTTTCAGACTGGGGCAAGTTTCTGAGGGAAGCAGCAGCATTGTTCCTGGCTGCTGGTGAATGACAAAGCAATGTTATAACGCAGAGTAAAAGGTTATGTTTAGCACAGCTTTCCTGAAGCCTTTGTAATGGCCTTTGCCCTTGTCCTGTTCTAGGATTTGGGATCTTTATATTGCTGTGTTTTGGTCTGGCTATGGGTAAGAGCAAGTAAAGCAGAGCAGAGGGAGATTACCACAATTCAAGGGTGTATTTCCACTGTAAAACTTTATAATCTGACGTTTTCCACCTGGATTGCAAGTTCAAATAGGCAAAAAAAAAAAGGCTGTATAGAGAAATAGGCAATGATTGGGTTGCCACATCTTGTCCTGTTTGTTGCTGCAGTGCTGGGGAGGATGTGCTGTCCAGTCAGTCCATTGGTGGGGAGAAGCCAGGTGGCATGGCCAGGGGGGCAACCTTCAAGTTCAAACCCAGACATGTGAGGTGTGTGTGCCCCCTGAGACCATTCAGGGAGATATACATATACCTAGGAGATCTGAAGTAGTTACTGGAGTCTGACAAGTTCCCTTGTCAGAATTCCTTTATGTGTTATCTGGGCAACCTGATCTAGTTGCAGATGTCCTTGCTCATTGCAGGGGGGTTGGACCAGATGGCTTTTGAAGGTCCCTTCCAACCCAAACTATTCTATGGTTCTGTCTGAGAGCTTTTCACAGGTTGCGCATTTCCATATTTAGTTCTTCTGTCAACCGCTTCCTTTTGTCCTTTTGTCCAAAATTCCAAGACTGGGGGGGGGGGGTGGGGGGTGGAGGGGGGAATCCAAGAAAAAAAATCAGGTTGATTTATGTCTTGTGGAGTAGGAGTTGCTAAGGGATAGAGAGGAGGAGTCATTCTTATTTGAGCAGAGTAAGAAGATGAAAACTGCCCTGTGAATGTGAATTCACCAACTTTAATGTGTGTGTGGCGAAGTTCCCAAGCTCTGTGCCTGTAGTCACAAAGTCTGATGAGCATTCCTTGATTTTTTGTTGGGTTTTTTATATTTCCTCTTTGAAAAAATAAGAAGATACTTCCTTCAGGATAGGCTGGCACTGCTGCAGGTATCACTACCTGGGTGCAGGTGATGCTGTTTGCATCCACATTTACTCTGGTGTAGGTTGAAGCTAGCTTGCCTGCCCTTCTGAATTCTGTGCCTATAGGGTAAAACAGACTCTCTTCCCTTTAAACAGTCTCAGATTTCTTACATGTTAAGTGTGATATTCACACCTGGTATTGCACAATTGAAGGCACTATATTTTTGGTTAAAAAGAACAGGAGAGAAAGAGCCATTCCTTGGTGATGCTCTTCCTCACTGCCCCCAAAGAAGAGAGGTTTGGGTTGGGTTTTTGGTTTTGTGTTGTTAAGAAGATGTTTGTCAGTCCCTGCAGAGTGGGGTGCTGAGGTGACTGTTGCAAGCATAGGCCTGCAGAGCTGCCGGGCACCCAGACACCCCATTTATGTTATAGGGAGCGATGTGGTGTTGCTGGTGGGGCTGGGAGCATCCCAGCCATCTCCTGTATCTGCCAGGAGCAAGGCAGCTCTGTGCAGCAGCTCCCCATCCATCCTGACGTGCAAAGCAGGACCAAAGCCACTGGGAGGGCTGTGGCATAGGTGAAGGAAGAAGAACAGATTCCTGGGGTCTCCCCTCTTCCTGGGGAGGCTGTGGCAGCACAGGGTGGCCCCTCGGTGAAACACACAATGGTGGGTGCCTTGAGGGCAGTTCTGACCCCAAGCCAGTTCCCAGCCCTGCCCCACACACCCCTCCATTTCAGCAGGGTGATGCAGGAGAAGGGGTCAGTGGCTGGGAGCCACAGTGGTTCAGAGCTCCCCTGTCCCTGTCCTGCCGCTGCACTGGGGTAGGTACCGCAAGCGGGTGTTTAAAGGGATTACTTTACATGCTGTTACTACACAAGCTGGAACATGATTCAGCCCTTAATTAAGATGCCATAGTTAGGAGGTGTCTGCAGACAAGCAGCACCATTTTCCCACATGTGGAAGGCTCATACTTCAGCTTTGCAGGGAGACCGCCCAGAACAACAGATTTTAAGCTGTCGTGGAGGACATGATCTGCAGTCAAAGGTAATCTGTGCTTGAAGACAGCACCAGAGCTATACAGATCCCCATGTCTTACACTTGAAAGGTTTTTTTTGCAATGATGGGTGGAGGAGGAAAAAGAGGAGAAATAATAGTGTTCTGCACAGGTCAGGAGTGGTTCACAGCCCACCTTTGTTATTGCTGTGACTTAGTGTTTGCCTTGCCCAGGAAGTATGTCGTGTTGGGTTTGCCACATGCAGACGTGAAGTCACTGTATCAAAGAGCTTCAGATCAAGTGGGATGAAAGGAAACTGGTGGATGTTGGGAAGAAGGTGGTATTTCTTGTGGTTGCAAGTGGGAGACCCGTGACCAGTGCGCGCACCAGTGTCACACTCAACATCTGAGGCAGATCCGATGTGAACCCTCTCTGCCTTCTGCAAAACTTGTTTGTAGAAGAGAAGTGTTTGACAAAGTGGCTCTCGGAGTTTGAATGAGAGTGAACAAGAGTTTATTTTATGAAGCCATTTAAAAATTGTCTGATGTCACATTTTCTTGGGTGGAATGTGTGTGTCACTCATTTTGATGAGCTTCCATGAGAATAAGCCTTTGGTCCATTGCTCTTGGTGTAGAGATCGTTAATGATCTCAGATGTGGTATGGACCAAGACTGGGTGACCCGCTCGTGTCCCTTCAAATGGGAGAACTAGTATTCCTGGGCTAGCTAGCCACCATGTTGGTGGTAAGCCATATGATGGAAAAGTTTTGACTTTGTCGTCTTGGTGCTTGTGTCAGAAAGCTACATCAGAAGCTCTGCACAGTTTGGTGGTGGTGGAGGTAGGGTGACTGTGAGCCTGGGGAACCTCTTAATGATGGGAAGGTAGCCGAGAACCAGGTCACACCTTGGGTCCAAGAAAGTTTGGGTGCCCCCATATCAATGGTATGCACATGGCGGGATCCTGAGCTCAACCTACATGTTGGCCTGTGGGTTGGAGCGCTGCAGGTTTGAGTAGGAACGAGTCTGCTAAAATCCCACATTGTGCAGTGTTGTAGCCACTGCACTCACACTGTGTGAGCATGAACGTCTGGCTGGGCACACAGCTGCTCCCAGCATCTGGGCTCCAGCTCTTTGTCGTTAGTAAGTCTCCCTCCCATGCCGGATCCTCCCCAGCTCTGTGCGCTTCCCAGAGAGGAAGTAAATCTAGTGAACCAGGGCGCAACCTTGTAGTAGAGCCAAGTGGGATGGAGGGCTGCCAGAAAGCTGCATGGGTGCAGGCTGAGCCTAGCAGATGTGCTCCTGGCTCTTTGACAGTGGGGAAAAAGCTTACTCATGTGTCAGGCGGGCAGGTATCATCTGCAGCCACTGAGGGTGGTGTGCGTGGGGCTGTGTGCAGCCTGTCTTGCCTTCTATCTCTGTGCTACAGACAGATAGACAATAAACCCTCATCACTCAAGTGTCATGGCTCTCCTCTCTTCACACATGCCACCTATGAGAGATCACACTGGCAGTCTTGAATATTTATATTTGGTGGGAGGGGCTGGTTTGGGATGTGAATCCTGAAATGTGTATCAAAGGGATTGTTCTTTTATATGGTGTTTCCGCAAGTGAAGATTTCACCAGACCTTCATGGCTGGTTGCTGTTGGCTCCAATTGTCCACCAGCAGTTGATAGGAAATCCGTTTGCTATGGGAATTAGCAGGGGTGGATTTGTGCCAGGGCCATAGGAGAGCTAGACTTTTCCTCACTGCTCCCAAAACTCCCTTAACACCAGGTGCTTCCCTTCATCAAGATAAATGAGATAGACAGTTTTCCTAGCTCTTTTTTTTTGCATATAGGGACCTAATTATTATCCTTGAGCAGCTGTGGGTATGTGTCTGAGTGCATGTGGTTTGCAGATCATCTGCCAGTAGGCAGAACAGTTTTTAGGCAGACTTTTCAGATCTGAGGTTCAGGTCCTGAACTGGTGGAGGTGCGTAACCCACCAGCGTTTATAATGGGAAGCTGGTGCCTGAAATATCTAGATGGAAACTGAGCTGCGGGTCGGGGGTCATGGGGAAGCCTCCAGGGAGTCACAGGGAGGCACCGTGGATGAGCGGAGCCAAACGGCAAGTCCCTTTTGGGTAAGGGATAAGATTGGCTTGAGTAGATGGCCGTGGGTTCATCCAGACTACCTGCACAATCAGCCGTGCAAACACCTAGATTTGTCCCATTTAAGTTTACACACTTGACCACAGCTTTGGAAGGAGGAAGTGAATTTTCTACCACTGGTCTGTGAGAAGTGAGGGTCAAGCCTACCTCTGGAGGTGGACGTCTCTTTCCCTGGGTTTCAAGGGGAGCACGTGGAAAACCAGTGCACTCCTCTAGCCATTGTCCTGCTCAGGCCATAGGAAGAGTCTCTCCCCCAGAAGAAGGTGCTCTCTGAGGGAGCTGGGGCTGTGGTGGAGCTGATGCCTTGGGGTTTCACCCACGGGTGGGAGAGGGGCTGTGGTGGATGCGGGTTTTGTTAGCCTGCCTTCCCTGAGGGCTCGGGAGGAAGACAGAAGCTTGAGCCTGATGGAGGAAGGAGGAGCAATTATTGGAAGTACAGTTAATCTTTCTTTAATTAGAAGACATGCTAAAATAAAAGACCCCAGAGTGATCTCACAGATGTCAGCTTACTGAGAGATAATAATTGGTGTGAGAATCTAATGTTTTCTAAGATTCATCTCTGCTTTTGATGGCATTGTTATGTGTTTACGTACTTTGTTTAAACTGGGAGAAACTTGACCCAAATAGACAGCTCAAGCTTTGTGTTCTGTCTTCTTCAGGACTGGCATTGGACAGTTTTACTTAAGCAGTAATGCCCATGATGATTATAACAATAATAAGCATCATAATTCTCTATTTTCTATAATCTTGGAGAAAATAGCAGCCAGCTTTAGAAACCTTTGGAGATCAAATCTTTTTATGATGGCAACTGTGGACTTCAACTTTTGACAGCAGCGCTTGTGGGTAAACTAGGAGGATAAACCTGAGCCGCTGGAGGCAGGACACTGCACAGAGCAGGAAGCCCCTCACTTAGGGTATCACACAGCAGAGGTATCCCAGCTCTGCTCAGCAGCAGGTAGGAAAATCTGCCATCTCCTTACCAAAGTACAGCAAGAAGTCTTCCTCCCATTATTCTGGGGTGTTCTAGGAAATTTTCCTTTTGCTTTGGGAGTGGGGGCTAGCAGTTAAATCCAGGCTGTGTCAAATCCTGTGTCAGTCCTGCAGTCCCCATCCAGTTGCCCCTCCACATCCCTTGCTGTGGGACCCTGGCATGGATCTGAGCTCATCCCCTGTCAGTGCACAGTGAAAGGCAAGCACTGGGTCCTGGCCTGGGGACTTGCCTTTTATATGTAAAATTTAAGCCACCAATTTTTTGAGTGTAGCAAAGGATCTGTACTAAGAGTTAATAGGAAACAGCAGCTCTTGCTTTATGGGACGTCAGTGTTAGTGAGGCTGCGCCTTAAGCAGAAAGAAATCCTCTTTCATGCACAAAAGGAGGGTCCCTCTGAGTATCCTTAGAGAAAACAGGAGAAGCACTTCTACTTCCGTTGAGGGAAGAGCATGACGGTGGAAAGATGATGATGTTCATGCCTGAGGATAGCTCAGGGTGCTGGATAAGTTACAGCTGGTGATGCCTTCAGCCTGAGTATTCTGCAGGAATAAAGGTTGTGGCACATGAGAAGGAAGCTTATGGATTTTCACGGGCCTTTGGATTTTGACTTGAAAGCACTTTCTATTACAGTCTGAACCTGAGCAACAGCATTAGAACAAATGAAAGTAATCATGGCCATCTTATTGATACAGACCTAGTTACAAGGAAATAGACTGTTCTTTTGAAACCATTTTTCCAATACATTAACACACTCAACCAAGTGCTTTTCCAACTTAAACCTATTTTATACTAATGTTTACATCAACTGTGATGGAATTATTCCCAGTTTACATTGGTGAGAGGAAAATCAATTGCAGGGTATCTACCTTGAAATGCACTAATTACTTGCTGTGTGCCAAGCTGGGTGCAGCTAAAAGCTGCTCTCCGTGTCCCACAGAGCTTTCTTTCTTCCTTCCTTCTACTCCTGCCTGGTGGCTGGGGATGCCTGTGGTTTAACTGCTCAGACAGGCAGCAGTTTTCTTGCCCCTTCAGATAAGATCTCTTTGAGATCCTGACGCTGGCGCCCTTTTGGCAGTCCGCACTGTAGCAGAGAAAGGGCAGGAACTGCTTTCCCAGGCATTGGCATGGCCAGGCTCCACATCCCAGAGAAAAGAAAAGTCTAGGAGATGCTATTGGTGGCTTCCATTTGTTGTGCAGACCTGGTGAGAGATGCTGGAAGGTGCAGCCCCTGAGAGGAGAACCTGGCAAAGCCTAGAGCCGGGGCTGGAGGTTAGTGAGTGATCCCACAACCCCTGCAAAGTGGCACTGGAAAACCGGGAGGCTCCCAGCACCTCATCCCAACCTCAGAAGCGCCACCCCATTGTACAGCTCTGGCCAGTGTATGCACGTTCCTCACCATCCCACTACCCCCATCTGTATTGTTTTATTTTTCCCAGAGATAGGGAAAATATCTGACATTTTTGGTGGTTTTTCTCAGAGCTGCCCTGAATCTCACTCCAGTGTGGAGTGAAACCTGAGGTTGTACCCAGTGTTACATAGATAGTTAACCCTTCTATCACATGCCTGTTTTTGTGTGTGGTGTATCTTCAGGTTGCAGAAAGGTGTTTTTTCTCTCTGCACTCAGGGGCTTATGGTCTGGCTCAGACCCAGGATTAGGTACAAGTAAAAAGAGATCAAGATATCGATTCAGCAAAGCACTGGCATTTAATCCTGTGCCGCCCGCCCCTTAATAACAGTAACACTGATAGTGTGACTGTAATCAGTATTTACCATCTGCAGTTTAACTGCGTGCTTTTATGCTTGGCTGAATTGGAGCCCAGTTTTCTGTGCATGTAGCAGAAGCGGGGAGAGGAGTGCTGGTGGAGCAGCAAATAGTACAGATGCTCTCTTATCAGGACCTTTACATCCATGTGCTTGCACTGATGTGGGTACACCTGCCTTACACCCAGGCAGCCTGGTAACTCTGACAGCAGCACATCGTCCTGCTGAGAGTGACAGGGTGGTTTCAGGATGGTCATCATTCAGGATGGTTTCAGGATGGGAATCATGCACCTTGCTGAGGGGGCTGCCCATTCCACCTTCTGTGCTTGCGGAAGTGATTTGCTTTGGCTTTTGCACTGCCGCATGCTGTGGCGGTAGATCTGAGGCACAGAGCATTCCAGAAAATGAATGGCAGCTTTTTTTTTAAGAAAGCCTTCAAGAAAAACTGCTGTCAGCCTTTCGAACAAGAGCTGCATTCATGTTGTGTTTATAGCAAAGGCTGCTCCACTGTCTGGAAGGTATGTCTTCCCTTTTCATTTCAAATGCAAGGAAGTCCTTTTTTTTTGTGTGGCAGTTGAGAAAGAAAACCACAGAAGCTTCCTCTTCTTTCAATGCACTCTACCCAAAACACACTTTGAGGAAATACTTGTTCCTGCCTGAGAAAGGAGACTGCTGGGTGCTCTGCAGTTTGTGGCAGCAGCACAAAACACATGAGGCTAGATCATTTTGCAAGCTGTCCTAATGCAACCATCGGTAGTCCTAAAATGAAGGAAATTAGGAGGCTAAATAATGTCGAGTAGCTGATAATAGTAATTTAAAGAAGACATGCCAATAAGCAAGTTATTCTCTAAAACAGCTCATTAAGATACTGTTAATCCTGCTACTTTCAGGAATGTCAGCCTGCAACTTCTGGCTCTTTGTGTCATTCATTCAACCTTGTCATATCGATTTAAAACATTGGTTACCTACTTAAAAACATTCACGTTCATAGCTTTTCCTCTCTTGCCCTTCCCTGGGAGAAGACTGTGGGTTTTCTGCTGAGCAAAACAAACTTTTAGGTTTTTACGTGTTTAGGGAGGCAGCTGCTGGCCTGGCTTTCACCAGCAGCAATGAACAAAAGAATTAATGGGTAAATTAGTCTCTTTTATCTAGTAGGCAAAGGCCGTTTATCTGACTTTTGACTAGAGCACTGACTCGCTGTCAATTTTGTTTTGAAGTCTTTCAACATTTCGCGTTCAGTGAAAAGTCCAGTGTTAAATGACGTAAACCCAACATCTCCTTTTCCAGTCAGCCATGCGATTCGATCAGTTGTTTGTATGAGTTTTGTGCAAATGTCAACATTACGAATTGATGGTTCTTGGCTTGTCCGTGACTGATGATGATTGATGTGTTTTGGCGCACCATATTTGTTCATAATTCATGAACTTGCCTTTCTGCCTGGGTTCATATGTGGCCAGAGCTTGCAGCTGTGTAAATCAAGGCAGCACTTGAGCAGTCACGGTCCCTGCTGACCTGAGAATCTTTCTGTTAAAGGCAAGTTAAGATTGTCTCATCTCATTTTCAGATGTGACGTTTGCATCACCGTGGGGCAGGGAAAGGTGCTCCTGGTGGAGACATGGTTTGTGATTGCTAACATCCTTGCATTTGAATGTGTACGCAGCCCAGCTGGCAGAGCAGTTGAAGGCAGTGTCGGACACAGATGAGAACAGAGAGCGTGCTGCTGGTCTCTGCTTTCTGACAGACAGATCTGCAGCATGTTTTATACATAGGCTGTACACAAGGGCACTCGGCAGTGAAAGAAAGAAATGTTTCAGCATGGCAGAGCCCATTTTTGCTCTCATTCTCATTGCAAGATCTATGTTCACGGTAAGCTCTGGTTTTAGCAGGGCTTTTTTGCTTTTGACCTAGCTAGTGACCTTCAGAGTGCCCTAATCCACACAGTACGGTCTCTGGACAATATTCTAGCCAAATTAATCATCACGGCCATACAGTCCCCGAAAGGCTTTAAATGATGCATTAAGCAATGTAGTAGCGTCTGCCACATGTGGTTACTCCTCTTGGGGATGTTTGCACCCAGGCAGCACTTTGTTTTGCTTTGTACTTTGGGAGGACAGGGATATGTGTGTGCATGTGAACAAGAGAGAAGTGCACGTTAATTGTGTCTGCATGGATGGATTTAAAGAGGCGTACCTGGTGTAAGACCTGCAGCGCTGACCTGGCAAAGCCTTTAAGCTTCATAAGGTGTGACTAGTGTTGGCTAGTTCAAGGAGGAACCTTAAGTGTCTTCCTGAGCAACTGCCCCATTACTTGACACCTTTTGGGATTTGGGTGAGGAGATCTATGGGTGTTGGAAGCAGTGGAGGCGAAGGAGTGTTTCTTGTACAGCCTCTAGCAAGCAGTAATCATGGCAAAAGGCTGGTTGGATATTTGTAGCAAGGGCTCCATCCCGCAGATGTTTTATACTGCAGATAGCCCTGCTGGAGCCTGCTGGGCTGCTTGTTGGATGGGCCCAGGGCAAAAGAAGCCTGAAGTGGAGGAGGAGTGCAGTGCTCATGCTCCCCATGCCTCATAGATGCCCATTCACTCAGCTGTGCAGCCTGGCTCCATATCTTGTGCATGGCAGAGTTGGAAAGGGGAGAGTAAAGCTGCTGAAACCATCTCAACCAGGGTGAGCTTTTGCTGTCATGGCACGCAAGAGTGTTGCTGTGACGATGAAGGTGCTTTACCCTCCAGGTTCATGTCATGGTGGTGGGGTGACCTCCACATCACATTGTGAACGCTGAACTTGCATTGCTGCAGACTATGTGAAAGGGCTGTTGCAGTGCTTGGGGGGATGCAAGCACTTGTGCTGTGTAATGTAACAGCTACATGTGTATGCAGACAACTTGGTGTAAATACGGAGTCTTGTGTGCAACCACCTCTTTAAGCACCATTACTATTAATTAGTAAGGAGGGTAATAGCACTGAGGGTGCTTGACCTGAAAGAAAAGGAAGGTGGGGTATTCTGTACATTGGTAAATTAATGCAAAGATTACTGCAGAATTTAAATATGTCTATAGTGACAGGGTTATATTTGTGAAGAGGAAGATTTGCCTTAGCAAAGTCACACCTGGAGCGCAGGTGGGTTTTACTTGAACCATCATGCTGTGATAAACTGCTGCGGTTTTGAATTGTACCTGGGGAGCAACACTGAAAATAGCCTATCTACCAACTGGACCTAGGTTCTACCATGACTGTTGCTGATTTTATTATAATATTATCCAGGAAGTCCTGCTTTTGCTGGTTGCATTATGGTAGGCACATTTTTTTGCATTGAGATAGACTAGCTCCTTTCCCTTCAAGCCCCATATCCTGTGGGTAGATGTGGGGTGGGAGAACATTTGAGGTTGGAAATTCACACAGATGCCTTGTACAAGGTCCCTTGAGGAGTTTCCAGAAGTGGACCCCAGTCTTTTCCATTTCAATCTAGTGCCTGCATACATAGATGAAATTTGTTAATGACAAAGCAAAACTATAATGACTCAGGGAAAAGCGTGACATCTCTAACATTGACAGATGCAATGTGATGGTTGTCAGGATCCAGGGCTTGACATTTCCTTGAGTAAAAAGAGCCTGAGTGGGTCCCTTGCTGAGATTAACACCTCCAAATCAACCTGCTGTAGATCAGGAGAGAATACACAGATTGTCAGTTATCCTTGCAGAGATTACCCCTCTGAATGAATCTGGTGTACAGCAGGAAAAAATACATTGATTGCCAATTATTCTAGAATGGCAGCAATATTTCAAATCCTGTTTGGATTTGGAACAGTATCCAAATAATTACTGGAATGTTTCTGGGTCTCTGCAACCCTCCTGGAGTGCGAGGAATCACAAAACAACCCTCTGTCAATGTTCAAGATGGTACAATCCTATGCATCTGTGTGTTCAGCTGGGCAGAAACCTCAGTTTAGCCCTTTGTCTCTCCAGTAGCTGCAGTTCCAGCAGCAGGGAATATGAGATACCTGTGGGAGATGCTGTCATGCAGAAATGTCTAGGAGGGAGGGCGGCAAATAAGAGCTGTATTTCTTCTTTTTTAGGGGAGGGGGAAGTACTTTTTACAAGGTATGCCACTTTCCTCAGTATTTGAGTTTTCTTCCAAGAGAGTAAGAAGTTTTCAAACTCAAGGTAGCTCCATCAAGAGCTGGGAAATGAGGAGACCAAAGGAAAATTTTAACTTTCTATCTGTAAGTATAGTTCTTTGCGCAGGGACCATCAGGATGACCTGCTTCCTTCCTCTGTCTTGGTGGGACAACTTCCTTGAGTGCAGGTGGCATTACTGCTGAACTTCCTTCTCAGTATATGTCCCTTTGTATTATCATGACCTTGAATAAAAGAAGAAAAGAATGAAGATGGGGCAAAAACTGCTGGCTAACCCAGCCACAGTTAATGCACCACTGGAGTTTGTGTCAACAAGCTGAGTGATTCTGAGGTTGTAGTCCATTGTGGAGATACTTAAAACCTCGTCAGTGGCAATTCTGGGAGAAATAAATGGTTTAGAAAACAGAATATAGGTTCATTTGGCATGGAGTAGGTGTGAGCCATATGGAGTCCAGATGTTCCTGGTGCCTTCTGAAAAGGTAACAATCCAGAGTCACTAAAGGAGGAATTTCAGACTAAACAAATGGGAAAAATATGTGGCTGAACACAACAGAGCTTTTCAGCACAGCAGTCTCTCCTGCCTCTCACCTCCTTGCCATTGCCCTGTTTCATTGCCTTCTGTGGGAATTTTTTAATGTAGAGTGGCAAAAACCACACCTTGATAGGCAGAATAGTGTCTCAGCATCTGTATGTTCAGTTGACAAACAAGGCAAGGTGCTCCATTTTGGGGGATAACAAATAGAAAATGTTTCATAGGTTGAAATAAAGGGAATAAATAGAAGACATAAAACATTTTAAAAAAATCCGTAATTTCCCCCCTTGTTTTTTTCAGCGTAGGCCTCAATATTTCCTCTTAAAATCCTCTGTGCTGAATTGTAACTTTTTATCAATAATACATAATTTGCATTTGCAGCACATTAGCTCATTTGCATTTTACTTGTCAAGCAACTTGAATACAAAGAGGTAGAGGCCCCAGCTCTGCAAACATCTATATGTATGAGTAACAGTTCAATTAAGTAAAGATATACATATGCATATGTTTTCAGGGCAGAAGCCTGTGTGTTCCTCCTGAGGTAATTTTGGAAGTTTAAGGTTTATTCAGGTTGAGAATTGAGTTCATGTCTCTCAATAGATAGAACCCTCTAAAAGCCATTCTTCATGAAAATACAATGCCTTCCATGTGTTTTCGTGGAAAACAGGATTCCTGATAATTTAAGTTGTTTTTCTGTACATGAGGAAGAAACAAAGAATGAGGGAAATATCTGTGACAGGTACTGCTTAGACATTCAGGACTACGTTCCTCAAAACAGTACGCCAATATTGCCTAGTCATTCACCAGCTGCATTTTCATGCTAAAATTATTAGATCCTTAAACTTTGTGTTATAAAATCATAGAATAGTAAGGGTTGGAAAGGACCTCAAGATCATCGAGTTCCAACCCCCCTGCCATGGGCAGGGACACCTCCCACTAAACCATGCCATCCAAGGCTATGTCCAACCCCACCTTGAACGCCACCAGGGATGAAGCATTCACAACTTCCCTGGGCAACCCATTCCAGGGCCTCACCACCCTTACAGTAAAGAATTTCTTCCTCATATCCAATCTAAACTTCCCCTGTTTAAGTTTGAAGCCATTACCCCTTGTCCTGTCACTACAGTCCCTAATGAAGAGTCCCTCCCCAGCATCCCTGTAGACCCCCTTCAAATACTGGAAGGCTGCTGTGAGGTCTCCACTCAACCTTCTCTTCTGCAGGCTGAACAGCCCCAATTTTCTCAGCCTATCTTCATACGGGAGGTGCTCCAGTCCCCCGATCGTCCTCGTGGCCCTCCTCTGCACTTGTTCTAACAGTTCCATGTCCTTTTTATGTTGAGGACACCAGAACTGCACACAATACTCCAAGTGAGGTCTCACAAGAGCAGAGTAGAGGGGCAGGAGCACCTCCCTCGACCTGCTGGTCACACTCCTTTTGATGCAGCCCAGGATACAGTTGGCTTTCTGGGCTGCGAGCGCACACTGCCGGCTCATGTTCATTTTTTCATCAACCCACACCCCCAAGTCCTTCTCCACAGGGCTGCTCTGAATCTCTGTCTCCCAGACACTGTTAACCTCTGTCTGGGATATCTGTGCCAGCAGAAGACCCATGCAAGTGTGGACATAAAGGCAAATTGTGTCTGTTGTCAGGATAATTATTTTGCTTAAGGTGGACAAGGGGAAGAAAGAGAAGTTTAATTGTAAAATTGTTCTTTAGTCAATTGAGATTGTCTAAGTGTTAGGAAAAGCCCACTTTTGTAAGCTGCTTTTCTAGCTGCGTAGTAGGCAGATGTTTCTATTGCACAGCTGCTCTAGGAGGGTGTCTGGTGTCGGATTGTGCCTTGTAGCACACCTCTCCTTTCCCTGACCTTCATCTGAGGGATGGATAAACCTCATCTGCAGAAAAAAGGGTGAGGTCTCCTTGTAAAAGAAGTAGCTCCAAGTTTGAAGCCAGCAGCCTCCATCTCCCCTGAGTTTGTACAGTAGAGTGAGTATAACTGCAGTATTTTTTTCTCAGGTTCACCTTCTCCAAATTAAGCGAGGAAATTGGTTTTCTTGAGGCATACTCCTGGCGTTTACCCTCATTAAGACTTCCTGCTAATGTGATTGCTCAGCAGTATTTTGCCTTTGCAGATTACAAAGCTAATGGGTGAAGGCTGCAGCTAAAGAATGACCTCCTCAGTCCTTCTGTAAGCTGAGAAAAACACTGCTCAACTTGGAGGATTTGGCCTCACTTGCAGCATTTTGCAGTTCTGGATAGCTCTTGCTTTGGGTGTTGAGGAAGCACAGGTAACACAGGCCAACCACATCCCTGGTGTAATGCCACATGCGGTCAGGAGGAAATGGCCTTGGACCAACAAATGCAGGCAGTCACAGCCAGCGTGGTGGCTACCTACTGAGAGGGTCAAGCCACCAGCAGAGGTGCTTTCCGTGCACAAGCTGGCCTGGTGCACCTTGCCAAAAATGACAGATGCCTACAGAGCTATCAATCACCTGGCTCGTCTGCCTGCTCCCTGTCACACTCTGGTTGCAGAGCCTGTCTATGTGCATGGCTGGGAAGCTCCATCTCCAGCCACAGAGCTGCTGTAAGCAGATGGAGAGAGGTTGGTGTGGTTGGGTTGTTGGAGGCACAGCTGGAAATAAGAGAGGATGTGTGTCTTGCTGGTCTCAGACAGGGAAGGATAAAAAACATCTAGAGTATGCAGTCTTGCACACTGTCGAAGGTGCAAAAAGACCAGAGATAGGGGCAGTTCTCTCCAGCTCATGTTCCCTTTTGTTCTCTCTGAATGAGATAGAAAACAGCAGAAGAAAGTAAGGTAGCGTAAAACATGCAGGTCAAAGTGTGTCATCTAGAAAACAAAATAAAGAGTTTTCAAAGAGATGCTTTCTGAGGTTTAAAATTGCTTTTTCATATGTGCATGCTGCTTTATTATGATGCTTTGAATTTCAAGCTGAAATTTAAGTTATGTTCTTCGTCTGCTTAAGCAAGGTGTTGTTTTGTTCCTACTTTCAAAGCTGTTGGTGTCAGGTTTAGCTTTTTTGATGTCCCCATCCACATGTGCCAGCGTTGCAGCAGCACCTGGCTTTTTTCTTTTACCCCAGGCCTTGAAATCAACAGTTTTCTGACAATCAGGCTGTTTGTTTACTGCATTCATGTTCCAAAAACATCCATAAGGGGGCTATTGTGGTGTAAGCAGTGTTGAACCTACCTCATTTTGATCTGGAAGCATTTATCATCTTAAGGTTACGAAGCCTTAAATTTTCACTTGGTCAGTTTCTGGTATTGGCTGAAAGTGCCTGAGCTTTCCACTACACATGGAAATACGTGGAAGATGATCAGAAAGGCAGTTTAATATCTGTCACCTTTGGGACTGTGAGTGGACCCTGTTTTCTGTGTTAGTGGCATTTGGGGAAGGAAATTCCATTGTGACATTTTGTTTCTTGTCTTGCACCTTCTCACATTTTCATGAGTTGTTCATCAGTTGTTTCACTGAGGTGAAGTTTATGCTACTGATCATGTGGGAAGGTCAGAGGGAACCATTAAAGGACTGAAGAATTGCCACTGAGGACACATATCAGTCTAGATTCAGTCACCACTGCTTCTGACCTCAAATAAACATGAGATTTTGGGTGTATGGACCCATGTGCAGTTCTTCATGTGTTAAAAAATTGCTGCAGCAGCGCTGTAATGTCCATCGTCCTGTGCTGTTGGTGAACATCACCCTTGAAATGTGTGCTCTTTGTGCTTTGTAAAGCTCCTCTTAAATAACTTGTAATAATGCAAAGATTTTAACCTGGGGTTAGGAATAAGCAAGCTTCTCCAGAGGGTTTTAGCAGTAGGGCTGGGACAGGTGATTCAAGAAGATGAATTTATAGTTGTCAGACAGTGCTGATCATGGTGATAGTGAAAGGCAGCATTTGCCCTGGGAGGTTTAGTGATGGAGAGAGCAAATCGAAGTCTCCCAACCTTCTTGCTATTAGGGTCCTTAGAGACATCAGGCAAATCTTTGCTCATTGCAGCAAAAAAGAAGCTCTTGGTCATCAACTATCCCGAGTTCTCTGGGGTTTTGTGCTGCCTGTTAGAGAACAGAACCTGCCCAATGGTCCAGATGGGCTATTTAACGAGGTGTTGCTCTATTGAGGGGTTATCGTTTTAAAGCTGAGCGAATACAGGGCGAGATGTAGTTCCAGATACTTCCTTTTTGGGCTTTACTGGATGTTCAACTGTCCTACTTAAGGTAAACAAAACTCTGACATTGCAGAGCAATATTTCACGGAAGGAGATTTGTCCTGTGTTTCCATATTCTCTGGAATATTACCTGGTACAGATGGAAAAACTGGGTCGTCTTTTCTCCTCTCAGGAGAAGGTACTGCTATGTAGATGTTCAGCCAGAGAAAAGGTGGCTGACTGTACATTGGCAACACATCGATGTGAAGTCATCCATCTCAGTGACAGGAGGACAAGGAAACGCAGTGGGTGTTTGGGTTTAGTTTTCTTTCCTTGTTATTGTTTCTCTGTAGAATGAGGGACTAATCACTGTAATCTTCTGTTATTTCTGCTTTCCTTCCAACTTTCCAGATCTTTGTCAGTTTGGTAAAAGAACCAACCTAGCAGTGGAATAAAACCATGTGTGGTACTGCATATGTGTAAGAGAATAAAATTACAAGTGCAGCAGTAAATTTTATCTGTCAATCCCTAATTTTAGAATACTTGACTTTGTGACTTCAACTTTCCTCTGGTGTGGTTTGGGCATACAGTTAACTAAGCTGTTCCAAAAAATTGCATTTTCTGATTGAGTCGTGTGGAATAGTTTGTAACTTAAGTCAATTATCAACCAAAAAGTAATAATTTCTCTCTGCATTTTGTTACCTATATATTGGTGAATCCACTCATTTTCCTGACTGTGGTTTTTGATTTATTTATTTTTATTTTTTTTTAGGATTCTTTGGTATTTATTTAGTGCATATGTTAAAATTTATGCAGTTTTTGTCAGCTGTGTAATAGTGGGCTATGAGGTTTAATTTTAGTCCAGATTGTGCTCACTCTGGTCACTCAAACACTAGTGGATTGCTAGGAGTTGCAGTATATTATAAGGTATAGACTGGCTTTGCCATTTAAGGCGACTTACATTGCTTTAAACATTCACTCCTTCTTTAAAATTGGCCTTCATAGTTTACAACCTTACAATAAAGACAGATAGTATGTGTATGTAAAACATTTATAGGAGCATTAAAATTGTAACAACAGAAAGCAGGAATCCCTTCACATCGCGTCTCATTTCTAGTTAGTAAGTTCCTCTTCTCTTAAGCTATGACTTTTAAGTATCCACCAGTTCTGTAGCACAGCTCTATAAAACCTTTGGTTGAGTGAAGATCGGTTATATGAGGGGACTGATTTATTGCTGATCCCCCAAGTGCTTGGTTGTGGGCAGTTTTGCTGTGAATATCATTTCCAGGGATGCTGTGTTTTTGCATGTGGAAGAGCACGGCAGCTGCCTGCACTTTCTGGAGACAAGGCATAGCACAGGCTGAAGCTGTTTTGATGCTGTGGAGTCCTGCTGGTGTGGCTGTCAGCAACGAGTTGTCTCCTCCAGCTGGTAAAGCCTAACCAGCAAAAAGCCCAGAGTCTAGATGCTGTTACAGAAGCAAAATTACTGCCTTTTGGTGTCTGTATTGCTGCAGCCAGGACCTAATGATGCTGCTTTTCAGCTGCCTGTGTAGCTGAAGAAGAGGAGAAACTACTCCAAAAAAGCCACTTGTGCTTCCAAAACTTCCATTGTTATCTCTACTCTTTCCAAGTTTTTTTCCTCCTATCTTCTTCGGGTCAAGTTGCATCCCTACCATGTTTTCCAAATGCTTCCACACCTTTTTCTGGGTAGCCCTACAGATAAGATACAGCTTTGGAGTAAATCCTTGCATCTCTCATCAACTCATTTTGTGCTATACCCTGGATTTTCTGATACATTTGCTTCTAACAGTGTTTGTCTATCTGTACCCTTCATGGATTTGCAGCTTTCCTGCCTCTATATGCAGATGAGTAATATTTTGAGTTGAAGACCTGTAATCTTCAAGAGTTTGAGCCATAGATAGTATTTTTAATGGACAAATCCTATTTAAGATGCTAAGCACACATATCCTCTTTTCAGTTGGTGAAAATTATCCCAGTTGACTGTAATTTACAGACAATTACTGTATAAACTGCATCACTTCTGCTAAGATGGAAATTAAGTTTTAAGTGCATTTTTTCCTCTGTAGTAGGCTAACTCGATCTTCCTCCAGTGCTGGATCCAGCTGTTGGCCTTTGTCAGTCTTGTGTGTTGGGTAGGATACACTTGGAAGATTTGAGGACACCAGCAATGGCTGAATTTCGAAGGGGACTTTTACTAAACCATGTATTGTTACATTTATATTGGTTTTCCCAGAGAAGTCAATTGCAGTGCCCAGCTACAGAAGTGAGTAAATTCTTGCTGATCTGACAACAGCCTTTATGTTGAACCCCGTACTTCAATCTGCATTTGCTTTAAGTATTCAAGCTGCAGCTTGGTATAAAAGCTTGATGATGTCATTATTTTTGTTGCCAAGCCTAACACTTCAAGATGTTCCAAAGTGAATAGTGATGGAGTCTGTCAAGTGCTTTCTTGAAATCTCTGAAGTTTATGATGAGTGAATTTTGCCATTTGGTGCTTTCTTCAGTGATTAGTCTTACAGTGAAAATCTGGTCAACACATGAGCTTTCAGGTCAAATTTTCACTCCCTTTTTTCAGATCTTCATGGATATTTTTTCTTTCATGTTTTTTATTAAAATGAGCTCACTAAACAAAAGTTTACTGAACTTGATGCGAAGTTTACATAAAATGACAGAGAAAAGCGCCTCTGAAAAAAATTACCAGCAAACTGTGTTAAGGCTTGCCATGGAAAATATTGCCAGTCTCTTTTGGGTGTTATCAGGAGTGCCCGTCGCGGAGGCTGCGGGTGCTGGGTATGGCTGCCAAATGTTGTTTCCAGCAAAGGCTAACAAACCTCATGATGAATTTTAGGTTGAATTGCTTGTAAATGCTTGTCGTCCGCATGTGGTTTCAGCTGTGGTGGCTAAACAAAGGCTTTGCAGAGATAAGTGTGTTCTGCCATAGAGCAAGAGGTCTTGTTTGGACGGGCTGTGCGCCTTCCGGACAGCTCCACTGCTTCCCGTTGGGATTTTGGAAGTGAGCGATTAGCAAGCTGCTGCTAAGATCCAGTTATACCCAAAAAAGAAAGAGAGGGGGAGCTGGGTTTTCCTGAGTGTTTTGCTCAGTGGTAGTCTCAGTGACTCTGTTGATGTTACTCCTCATTTTTCACTGTAGTGATGGAGAGCTTAATCTGGTACATTATTTTTATGGTACGGTTTTAAAACAACAAAAAGCAGATGAGTTGGCAAATAAAAGTCCTGCTGTCTTTGATCTTTATTGTGCTGACGATAAAATTGGTATGAGCTTTGCATTGTCTGAACCCTGTTTGCTATGGGCTTCATCTGGTTAAGAATATTCTGCTAAATCAGTGGTCGGGTTAAAGTCATTTATCATTGTCCCTTGGCATTTCTTCTTAAGAATGAGAGAGTAGTGCTTTTAAGGTCTTTGGAAAAAGCTGAAACCAAGGAAATGCTGTGACATCCAAACCCCTATTTTGAAATCGGGATGCCATATGCTAAATGTGAAATCACCAATCATTATTTTCTATTAAGTGCCTTGCAGCATGTTTGCATCCAAAGCATGACCTTGATAGGGGTTTTATCATTCTGCAGAGCACTTGGGCTCAGCAGTCCCACCAGCCAGCTCCAGCAGTGAGAGGTTATGAGACCATGTTCTAACCCTTGGCCTGCAGCCCTGGTGGCTGTGCCTCTGTCCCCAAGCCTGCAGGGGTTTCTGTGTGTTAATACCAGTAAAGCTCAAAGTGTTGGAACAATTAAGAAACAATAATAAGGTCACAAGGACGGCTTACTAAAAAATGATCTTTTGTTCTGGGATTGTTGCATGAATTATATTTGTGTTATTTCCTATTTTTATAAACTCTTTCAGTACAGATCTTTTTCCTAGTGTGCTGGATTATTGTCACTGTCTTCTCTTTCCCTGGCGAATGCCATAAGCTTTTCTTTGACATTCTTCTTTATGTCTTGCTTCCGTTCTTCTCCCCCCTCCCCCTCCACCCAAAAAAAGAACAACCAACCAAACAAAAAAACGATGACAGAAAAAGAGAAGGCTTTAGTAGATTTATTGCCTGTAGATCTAGGGAAGGTGCTACTAAAAATCTCTGTCTGAATGGCTGGGATACTGGTGAGGATCCAGTTAAGAACCGTGGCTGATGTGATCAGTAAAGGTCTCTGCCTGTTTGATGGTTTTCCTAAAGCTCTCAGGATGCTGGGTTTTCTTGAGAAGTTTTCCTCTGACATGAAGGAAAATGTAATTTCTGTTTTTCTTGTTTGAAGAGATAAGTTTGACAACATGAGTAGAGCAGAGTGTGTGTTGAAAGCCATGGAAATAAAGCATCAAGTGAAAGAACTCCAGTTTTACTCATAAAAATGTATTTACTTTTAAGCCAATTTCAGGATTTTTTTGACATTTGGATTTCCTAATAATGAAATATCTAAAAGCTATGACTTTCCCAGGTAGGCTGTGCAGTTCAGTGAGCTCTTTAATGAATACAGAGTGTACTTTCCTCCTTGCATTTTTCTTCAGCTCTTTTTTTTTTTAAATTATGATTATTTGTACAGGCACAGTTTTAAGAATTGAAATATTAGACATCCGCGTTTATTAAAGTCCATGGTGTTGGGTGAAGGGAGTAGGTTTTTTTAAGAGTGCTTCATTTTCACCTCACCATAGTAGAGTTGTCTCTGAAATGTACCTTTCAAGGGAGCAGAGCATGTGCCCTTCAGCTACCGAGGCCCAGTTGTCTGCCTGTGTTTAAGTAAGTCACTATGAACCTCCCATTTCCCATATTCATTGTTTCTTTTGAGAAGTGTTTTTTGGTAAGCCTACTGGGGGGGCTGTTTGTGTAGCATAGTGCTTCTCAGGGTGCTTTCTAGACAATACTGAAACAAGTGATGTTCTGTGGCATCACCAGTTTTGCAGAGGGAAATGTTGAGATGTGCATAGGTCTGTGAGCTTTTTTGGAGGCCAGATTGCATCCACAGCAGACTACAACTGGGAATGAGAGTCCTGGATACCAGCTCATTATGGAGTGTGTTATGCGGTGACTTACGCTTGCTGTAGAAGATCCTTGGACCTCAGACCCAAGGCGTACGTTCCCCATGAGAGCAAAGCTTCTCTTCCCAACCTCACTGCCCCTGTGCGGCATGCTCCTCTGGATATCTCTCTTCATCATGATGAGTGTTTTTGTCTTCTAGTGAGGGCTGATTTGCGACCAATAGTGGTGTAAATAAGGAGCAGTGCCCCTAGTGTCAGCTGGGGTGAGGCCACTTTGTGTGGCATCAAGCTGGAGTATTTAATGAACTTCCATTGGATCTGTATGTTTAAACGTTCACCGTTTACATTGTTCATGCTACGTGCTCTTAGTGGTTGTGGTGATGAGTTTCATATTGCTGGCTTTGACTGGGGAGTGTCTTGCCACCCAGCTTTACCCTCATATAGAGAGGGTTTGGGCTGGCGGACCTCTGACCTCTGGTTTCGTTGCAGATACCAGTACCTCTATCCCCATTCAGGGCAAGAAGATTTGAAGCATTATACCTCAACTGCATAAACTAGAAGCCTAACCATACCTTCCAAAGTCATGGAGGCCGAAGGAAAATTAATGCTCTAATATTAGTTAATTGTTTTGAAGATATATATTGAAAATAAAGGTCTAAGTATCTTGGTAAAGATTGTTTCCTTTATTACAGCAATGTATCTCATTTTATGGGAATCGTTTATAGTAGCAGTCAGTCTGTGGTGATAAAACAAACTCAGCAATGCACTTTACACACTAATGTGTGGTGGTTTGCACTGATGGCTCTTCAAAGCCGAAGGATGTACACTGGTACACACAGCTACATGAGCAAAAACCTGAGCCTGTTTCCGTGCCTGCCTGCCTCCAACCACAGCATGCAAACCACAGCACCTACAGATGTCACGTAAGTCCCTTAGTGGGGTGAAGGAGGTCTCTCCGTTCTCACAGGCTGCGGTCGCTGCAGAGCCCTCCTGAAGCGATGAGGAGCCAGCCCAACTTGGCGGCAGTGCTGGTTTTCCTGCTCTCAGGCTGGCATCGATGTGGCTATGCCATCAACCCCTGTGCTGTTCCCCTGCTGCCCTTGCAGATTCCCGGCTTGAGGCTACAGGGTGTGGGGATTTGGTTGGTGGCCAAAATAAACCATCAGAGGGAACTGAATAAAGAGCGGGTGTTGGCACATGCACAGATGTACCGGTGGGGAGCTGTCACTGGAACAGGATTTCCATGGGCGGACGGCTCATTGGTGTTTGCCACCAGCTGAGCCCCAGCGCAGCAGGCGTCATGCATGCCTACAGAGTCGCCTTGCACAGCCAAAACACCCCCAGACCACTCAGCTTAGAGTCAGCTTTTCCAGCATGTCCCATTGGCCTCTGGGTTTGATACGCAAACAGGATATTAGACAAATAAGCAGTTATTAGCCAAACACTGTGCACCTCAGCTGCAAGGTGATGGGACAACATGGGGCTGTTAGTTCTGGAGGAAGTATGGTGGCTTAGGTGCTTGCAGGAGCCTGCATTGCTGAGATGATCTGCTGCACAAGTTGGGGCTTGCCTGGACCTGAGGGCTTCATGATGAGTAGATGAACTGCCCCAGCTGAGAGGTGACTAAAATGTGTTTGTTTCCACCTAGTCTTGGTACCTCTCTAATAGTATATTTATTGTCTTTGGACAAGACATTGTCTTGGTTTTTGCCTGGGATGTTGTTGTCTTTGGATGAAGATCTGCATGTTTTAGCTGTTCCCAAGATGTATAAGCTTTCTCTTTGTTGAACATACGTGCTTTGAATCTTTCTCTTTGCTTTGCTTCAGAGTAATTTTGTGGTCAGTCTGCTTTTGAGGCACCTAAGTTGAGGTTTGCTGTACAGTTAAAATGAAGTGCAAACTGGTGTCTGCTTAAACAAACTTTGTTCTCAAATATTGCTGTTGTGCACACCAGTCAGCTACGATTAAATCATGAAAAGTAAGAGGATGGTATATCACATGAATGCTATTGCACATTCAACTGCCAGTTCATTCCCCAAAAGCGTACAGAGTGGCTTAGTGTGAACGTTATGTTCCATCACTTACGTTTTTGTTTTCTTTCTCTATAGCTGCTTGCATTAATCTTTTATGTCCTGTCAATAAACCACAGTTCACGCGCTCCTTATCTCTCTTGTCTACATCATATTGGTCTGTGCTGACTCTTGAGTTATGTGCCTAAGGACATTTGAATCATACTTCCACTTGCACATGAAAGCCATTGCTTCATCCTGCATATTTCCCATGATTCTGAAGTCATCCCCAAAGTATTTTACTGGTTTTCTCCTTAGAGTTGCAAGCATTGTCTCTAGCAGTCATATTTTTCTTTGCCCCCAGCATGATTTGCAGACCCCAGAATGTACTTTTTGCTGTGTAAACAATTCAGATTGAATATTTCAGAAGCATGTGAAGACCAACGCTGTGGATCCCGGGAGATCAGTTCAGGGCAGTCTGTGTTTGCATCTGCATCTTGTTTCTCTGTCTCAGAGTGTGCTGGGGAAAGCCATGCTGCTGGACTTGTCCTTTCTGAATCAGATCCCTTCTGAAATATTGTTTTGCTTAAAAACTCCAGTGGGTGGGCTTTGCAGTGATCAGTCCATAACCAAATCTGAAGGACAGTTTTCAGTTCATCTTTCCAGCTCTATCTGAAGAAGAAAACCTTGTCCCAAAATTTCCAGTTGTCCCCTTCGTGATCAGGGCAAAGTCAAGGTTACTTGGGGATCCTTAAATTTGAGCTGGTAGAATTATTGATGCTTTGGGGCACTGTAGGGTAAAACCTGAATTCCTAGTGTTTGTTATTTTGAGAACTGCTCTTGAATGCTTTTGGATTGTCACATGGTCATTGTTTTTGCTATTATTGTTGTATTCATCCCTTTAAATCATTTGAGTTGAAGACTTTGTCAGTTGACACTAAAGTTCATTGTGAATCGAAAGGCTCAAATAGTGGCTGTTCAAACAGAGATGGGGAAAGTGCCCATGACCATATGATTATTCAGTACTGGTGACTTGTACACACACAGTTTATTTCAGAAACTAAATAAAAATGTGTCAAATTCCCTAGCTATGTTTAGTGAACAAAGAGTACCACCTGAGGGCTGAACAAAGATGTGGCTGTCTGAGGAAGGAACTTACAGGTGTATTAAATGAAAAAGTTACAGTGCAAAACCTCTTTTGTTAAAATGCCTCATCATTAAATGTGGTCTTTCAGTTTTCCTACTGAAGGCTTTGCTCACTGCAGCTGTGTTCATGGTGACCTGCGTATTATGGAATATTGCTGTTACCATATTATACCCTTTCACTATAAAAGATGGGGAGAAGGGAGATTGGTTCTACCTCTGCTACAGTAAGAAGCAAATTTCTTATTCAGCAAACCTGTTTGAGAGTCCACTAATCCACTGTTAGTCACCTAGAGAAGTGATTAATGTGAGGAATTTGGACCAAACCAACTTTCTTCACTGAACAAACCTTGTGTCAGAAAAGATGATCCATGTGCAATGTGTTTTTCAAGTGTTGCACCTGTGTAACATACATATAATGGTGCAAGAGAAAATGATACTGTTTCCCATTTAAATAAACAGCTTAGCTCTGCCTATGTATATAGTCTATAGTTAGACAGTATATTTTTGCCCTGAATGCACTAGAACTTGTTTTAAAAGATGACAGCAATGAGAGAAATTGCAACGATTTACTGAATACGGTATTTTCTTGCCAATGGTTGGTGCTTTGTAGCATGTTCAGGAGCTGCCAGGTGCCTGAACGGCAGCATCCTCAGCGCTGTCCTGTGGCGTAGCCCTCATACAGAAACGGGTGCTAACTCTTCAGGTTAAACAAATGCATAGATAAATAGGGGACAGGCGTAATAACTTCTTTTTTGCATGTTATCTGTTGGATCCAGCAAGAGTGGTATATGTGAGGTGGCTCTCCAGGTACCTCTCTGCACAGTGAAGTCCAATGCGTATTCAAACTGTTAGCAGCAAGTTAAGAATGACTTTCTTGATTACATTTTCTGGGCAAACGAGCACTTTTCAGTGAAAAGTGGAGATCTGTGTGCAAACGATATGAGGAAGACACAACAATGAAAAGGCGGCTGTTTGGGGACTGTACCTAAGTGATGGAAATTGAGTTTGTCTGGCTGTTGGGAAAATGGAGTATGATGAAGAGCCTACCTTGTATTGGTTTATTATTTGGGAGTTCTTTTCTATCCGGGTTTTTGACTCGAATCAGTTTCCAAGATTTGTATTTTGTTTCTCTTTCTTAGTGTATATTGCTGCTTAGTCAGCTTGTCAGTTATGTAATGCTGTCCCACTGAAGCCATGTCTGGAAGTTTCCAAATAGCATTTGGTTTCTTTCATACTGCTTGAAAGAGGAAAGGTTAAATAAAAGCAGCAGATGTAGCTGGTGAGGCAGTTAGCATGGCCTACTGTGACAGCTACCTGCTGATGATCATTATATGTCCCTGATTTCAGGTGCTTCTGATATGTTCCAATGGATTTAGCTTTTTCTAGGACAGTCACTTCCCCTCACATGATTTAAAAATACCTTTTTTTTTTTTTTTTTTTCTTTTCCTAAATTTTGGCAGCTTTGGCTCAGCCATTTCCAAGATCAAGGCTGTGGGGGAAAAACTGCTCCACAGTTTGTTTCCCATCCTGGTTTTGGTACTTGAGTATTGCAGAAGGACTGGTGAAGCTGTGCTTGCTTGAAGCAGAAGCATCTCCATGGGACGGCTGAGGTACTGCTGAGGGTGTGCCTCTGTCCCCAGGAGCGCACCCGTGGGAAGAGGTGAGGGGAATGGCATTGCATCCTCCAAGCAGAGGATGCAGTCGTGTCAGAGTCATGCCAAATACCTCGCTGAATCAAAAAGATCAAACAGTGAGCATCTGTTTATTCATTAACTACTGTCTATTCAGTGCA
Source organism: Amazona ochrocephala (assembly GCA_039720435.1). Lineage (NCBI taxonomy): Eukaryota > Metazoa > Chordata > Aves > Psittaciformes > Psittacidae > Amazona > Amazona ochrocephala. The sequence continues at coordinate 77,517,111 of CM077880.1, forward strand.
CTGCAGAAGGATCTGACATAAAAGTGGTCATACGCCTTTATTACAGGGGTTTTGGTGTTTGTTGATCTGTCTGTAAAGGTCTTGGTGAAACAGTGGAGGAGATTAATAATGCACAGGTTCAAATCTGAAGATTATGCACAAATGAAAACTGGGTTTGACCCTTAACCACTGTGAGAATAAATGTGCAGTCATTTCTGTCAGGAAAAAGTAATAGAGGGCATAATTTTCAAAAAATGAATGAGCTATTTTAGGAATAAAGCCATGTATCTTGATATAAAATTCAGAATGTACAAATGGGTACTCTGCGGGGATACAAAATACATTAAACTTACTTAAAGTGATTTTTGAAAGTCTTTTTCACTTAAACTAGTAGCCATGTAATGAGCTCATACAGCTGAATACAGTATGTATTACAGTTGGGTGGGAAGAGGGTGTCCATCAGCTCTGTAAAACCTGAATAATTTGAAATGGGTTCAGCCAGCCAATCTGTAGGGCAAGCAGTCAAAAAAGTATGCTAGCAACCTAGTCTAACGTCTCTACTTGTAGATTTTTTTTTCATTCTCTGTAATGATTTTACCATATATATATGTATATAGGTTAACCTTTACTGGTCAGAGCTGATTTATTGTTGAGGTGTCTATATCATAGGTCTGGATGGTGAAATACGTCCTATTAACAAGCCATTTCTATTTAGTAAGCCAAGTGGAATGCTTGAAGAACGTAAAGGTTACATTTAGAAAGGACTGACATCTGGCCAACATCCAGGGTTTCCAGTCAGTGAAATTTTTAGGTGAGTATCTGGCTTTAAAGACGTGACAGAAACCCATTGCAACATGTGCTGAAAGCAGAGAGTTACTCCTTTATGTAGAGTGGGAGCTGGGTACCTTGGTCCCACACAGGTCACAGCCATTGGTACCTGAGCTCAGGCATGTGCAGGTGAGAACATCTTGCCTGCTAGGGATACCCCAAATGATGCAGCAAACCTGGTTGAGGCAAGTATGCAGGAGACCGTAGGACAGGTCCTGCTCTGAGGTTGTTGTCAGTTCAGGAGATTGCTCTAGGTCCTGTGCCTCATGCCTTCAAGGGGAGGTGTTTTTATCCTGCTGTTTATTATCCTGTTTTTTATCCTTTCTCAGTACCATCCTTAGCAGGGTGGAAGGGAGCGTACTAAATGCTCATGGTGATGGGATACTGCCCTGAAGCCAGTAAATAACAGCTCGTGTTTCTAAAACACCTTATCATTCTTTATTTTCATTAAGCATGGGCTTTCATGGTGAGGGTGGAGTGGATAATCTGATATTTATCTGTGCAAGCAGTTGAAAGGAAATTCTGATTGCTTAACCTTTACTGTGGGCTCCACACGTTCCAGTTTACCCAAAACACATTGCTTGGGGGTAAAATCCCGACCCTTACAAAGTCAGCAAGAGTTCTGCCAGAGCTGCCTGCTGTTTACCTGCTGAAGCATGGTAACATGTGGCAGCAGTGCAGTCGTGTTCACGTGTCCTTAGATTCAGGGGCTTCATTGCAGCCCCTGCATGTCATGTGTTTGCAGGTTTAATGCTCTACCAACTGCAGACTACTAATTTTATTTATTTATTGCTTATATCTTTCAATTACATACCCACGTGCCTTCCCAGAAAGCTTTGGGGCTGATGATTTAGTTGTTCAATGTTGAAGGATGGTGATGGTTTTAGCTGCCCAAGGCTTTGGTACTGGTGGAAGATGACTTACTAAGCAAACAGTAAGCACCCAGCTCTACCTAAAGGGATGTCATTCTTCAATCAGCTGGTCACCTCACCCTTGTAAGGTCAGGTGTTTCACCAGTTTGAATTACAAACCATCCTTATTTCTTTCTGTATGCATAGTTTGCATGAGCTTTTGCATACGTAACCGGCTCCCAAATGCGAGGTGGTGATTGCTCCATAGACCACAGGTGCCTCGTCCTGCTCCCTTCAATCCCATTTCCTGCTTCTGCCCACATGCCCACCTGTGAAATGTGACGCATGCAGTTGCTAATGTCATGTGGTGGGAATTCTGTGGTGGGAATATCCCGTGCTCAGTCTCAGCACTGAGTGTCTGCTCCACTATGTGTTATTCATGAAGTTTTGCACAAGCTGATGGTGTTCCAAAGCAAAAGGAGGAATTTTGGCAATCAACCCCTTGTCCTGTAAAAAGCATACTAATCTTTGCAAATAATGAAGCAAATTGAGGTGTTTTTTTTTTTAAGGTATTCAAAATATTCTTGCCAAGTGTATTTCGTAGTATTCAGTGCAACTGCTCAGAAATGTAAGTGCTTCAGTGTTTCTGAAATGACGCGTCTGACCCTTGAAGGCATTTAATGCATGATGCCTATGCCAAAGGAATGGTGGCACACAGAGAAAGCAGTGGAAAAATAGTCTTTCAGATCTAGCAGTTTGTACTTCTTTATATAACTGCAGTACCTGGTACTGAATCCTGTTTGGATAGTAGGTCTCTCAAAAATGAGAGATTACATGCTTGCATGGGACTTTAATTTCCAATTGAAATACTCAGTCCTTCTTCTCAAGAAGTCCAAAGCAGCTGGGTCCTGCATTTGGGCCACAACAACCCCATGCAATGCTCCAGGCTTAAGGAAGAGTGGCTGGAAAGCTCCTCAGTGGAAAAGGACCTGGAGGTGCTGATTGATGAGCACTGAACATGAGCCAGCCAGTGCCCAAGCAGCCAAGAAAGCCAACAGCATCCTGACCTGTATCAGCTATAGCGTGGCAGCAGGGCCAGGGCAGTGATCATCCCCCTGTACTGGGCACTGGTGAGGCTGCACCTCAAATCCTGTGGCCAGTTCTGGGCTCCTCACTACAAGAGGGACATTGAGGTGTTGGAGCAGGTCCAGAGCAGGGCAACAGAGCTGGTGAAGGATCTGGAGAACAAGTGTGATGGTGAATGGCTGAGGGAACTGAGGTGTTTAGTCTGGAGAAGAGAAGGCTCAGGGGGACCTTATTGCTCTCTACAACTGCCTGAAAGGAGGATGGGGAGAGGTGGGGTCGGTCTCTACTCCCTAGTAACAAGTGACAGGACAAGAGGAAACGGCCTCAAGCTGCACCAGGGGAGGTTGATGTTGGATACGAGGAAAAATTTCTTCACTGAGAGACTGTTCAGGCATTGGAACAGGCTGCCCAGGGAAGTGGTGGAATCACTGTCCCTGGAAGTGTTCACAAACTGTGTAGATGAGGCCCTCAGTGACACAGTTTAGTGGCGGACTTGGCAGTGCTGGGGTAAAGATTGGACTTGATGATCTGAAAGGTCTTTTCCAACCTAGTTGGAAATATGATTTTATACAACAGTGCTTAATTAGCTGCTGGTGTTTTGTTTAGGAAATACTGGAGGAGACTGGACTGGGTTAGGAGAGAGATTCCTTATCAGCACCATTGGGCTTTCAGGCCATGCCCATGTTATGGTTACTGAAGGGGAAGTCTGTTACGACTGGGCATTTTGTGGGGCCGACAGTAATGAATGAAGGAAATTAGAGGCCCTAGGAAAGCATATTAAGCTATGAATCACTGAATCCTCTTGTTCTGCTGCTATCAGCTGGCAGGTCTTTTTCCATAAAATAAAACCCATTAATGCGTTCTTTGTCATTTTCAGTGACTCAGAGGCTTAGACCTTCTGGGAACTCTTGGTCTAATAGGGAATGTGCTTATTTTAAGCCAAACCCATTTTTGCATGAGTTAGTAACTCCTGTGCATGTCTAGAGTCCATGTTTATACCAGCGCACAGCCTTTTCCCCTTGGGTATGTGTCTTCCATCTTGAGTACTTGCCAGTAGCTGCAAGAGACATCTCACAGACTGAGTACCATCAAATCCACATTTTTCCAAGCTTCCTCATTTACCAGCAGTGCCAATTCATTCATTGTGCTCTTTTTGTCCATCAGTTTTCCCACGACTTCTCAACTTCTTGCATCTGTGGAGACATTGAGGGCTGCATCTGTTGTATTTATGTGCATGTAGCAGAGAAGGAAGATGATAACTGGCATTTTTAAGTTTTATTTTCTGTATCTGGATGCCTCCTGTCAAGGAGTGTGGTAGCAAACCTTTCTTCTCTGCATCGCTAGTTCCAGGGCAGCATAGCTTAGATCAGGCTAATCTTGAGCTGATGAGCACTCAGTGTGAAATAAATGCGCTGTGTCAGCTCTAACATCTCTCTGCCAAAAAATTACAGCTCGCGCTGAAACTTTTATGGTCACGGTGCCAGTGGAATAGCGTGGCTGAGCTCAGTGTGCTGTTGTGCAGCGTTCCTGTTGTGAAGTTGAGAAAACGCCCCTTCGTGGCCGAGAGGGAGAGCGGAGGTGAAAATCACAGGTAGGGGAAGGTGTGTGGTGCGCATCAGTCCCCTCACAAGGGAAAGGAAGGGGGATAGAGCTATTGCATCAGCCACAGCTCAGTGTGCTCTCAGCAAACATGTTGTCTGTCCAGTCCATGGATGCACGCTGGCAGCCAGCTTCAGCTCCTGCTACTTGCCCAATGGCAGTACCAGAAAGACCACTTGATGGAACTGGGAGGGACCTTGGGACAAGCATGAGGAGATTGATCTCCATTTCTTCTCTTGCTTGTGGACTGGCTTGCTTCACATTCATTGGTTTTGTTTGGGTTTGGTTTTTTTTTTGTGGTGGTGGTTTTGAGGATTTTGAAGTTTTGCGGTTGATTTTGGCAAGACCAGGATTTTGTTTCCTCTATACCCTAATAAAGTTAAATGTGAAGCCGTAGCTGGTGATTTGGGAACCTAGTTTCTATTTTTAGTGGGATCTAGTCTTCTGATTCTTCTTTGTTTTATAACATATAGCCTAAACAATCAAATCCATCCTGTGTTCCACTTGGTTGTGCACCACTTAACTGCTCGGTGCTAGCCAAATGTATCCTAATTTAGTTGAATTGTTGTTCCTTCTATGCCATTTTAAGCAGTGGTGATTGCCACACATTATCATTAAGCTAAAGCGATTGCCTTTAGAAGGATCCTAACAAGGAGGGCATCCCAATTAAGTAGAATGTGTTGTGCTAAGGAACTCCTTAGAAGAAAAGATGTCACAGTCACTTGTAATATAATTCTCTCGGCTTCCTGTAACATCCTCTTTAATATCTCACAGAGCTACTCTCTGTGTTGGATTATTTTGTTAGACACGCAGTTCTTTCATTTTAAGGCATTATTCATTTGCTCTTCTACTGATTTTTCCAGGAGAGAAAGGGTGATCTCTTGTGGTTAAACTGCATAACTAGAGGTCTTATGCTTTTTCCTTGTTTTCTCTGACATTGCTTATTTCACCTTGAATTGGTTACTAAGCTCTCTAAGGCTTTACGTTCACTTCTTCTATAAATTGGGCATGAATACTGCCTTACCTGCTTAAGGCCAGTGTCTTGAGGCTAAGAGAAAAGCTAATAATGGTTGCTTATGTCTTTGGGTAGTAACTGTTAAAGACACAAAGTAGTGACCCTTTATTCTCTTGCATCCGATTCCTGTGCCTGTTCCACCCTTCCTCATTTCGGCTGCTCTGCCTACTCTTAAGATGCCGATTCTGGAAACTTTATATCACTACCTAGCTTTCCCAAGCGCTTTGCATTTTCTCCATGCAAAGGCACTCCTTGTTATTTAACCAGGCTGGAATGTGTGGAAAGAAGGCACTTTGCACTCTTTGCTTTGAATGCTTTCCAGGTCTTTTGTTAACTGAAAGCACTGGCTGATATGATTAGCTTTAAGGTTTTCCCTATAGTCTCATTTCTGTGAGAAGTCAAGATGTTTTCCATCTTGTCTTGCTGATCAGGTTGACAGGCTGAGTTGGGGAGTCATGGTGCACATTGCTTCAAACAACAGAGACCCTAGAGATTCTTTCCAAGTCTGAGTTTCTATGTAGTGGTTTATGTCACTTTGTATTTACCAGTTCCTGTGCATTGGCATCAGGATGCTGAACTCATGGTGCTGGTGTTCTCACACTGTGCTTCAAAATCTGGTGTGCACCTGGATGATGCATCATCTCACATGTTCATGGCTTCCACAATTGCAAATGTGAGGTCAGGAGAGTTTTTCTTCGTGTCGGAGTACCAACCTTGTGGGGTTTGCACCCAGTGAAATGCTTGGCTATTGCTAAGGCAGCTTGCATTACTTTGTCCCTTTTATTTCCTTCCCATTGGTCTATATATTGTGGATCTTAGGTATACTGTCTGGTGCTGGGACATGTTTTGGTACATGTGGAAGAAAAGTGATTTTTTTTGATCGGATATTTTGTGAATTCTTGAACTTCATGTGATTGTTTATGAGAGCAGGACACTGGACTCAAAGACATTCTAGTCCCATGACAACTGAGTGGATTTCCCTCTCCTAACCATAGCCCCCCTAGGCAAAGTCAGCATTTACTTGAGCAATGTAATGTGCAGCACCGCATTTTGGGGCTGTTCAGGATTAACTACCATTTTCAGGCTCATTTTGTACAGCAAATTTGACTGATCTGTCCTGCACACTTAATTTCTGTAAACTCTTAGTAGGATCCAGCTATTCCTTGCAGTGGGAGTATAGGCTGTTTTCCAGAGATGTATATTTGCATAAGATGTAATAGATAAGGAGGGAAGTCAAAGATATTTTGAATTATTTTCTCTTGAAAACAGGAGCACTTAATTAAAGAAAATTAACAAGAGATGAGCAAAAAAATTTGTACTTGTGTCCAGACTCTTAATTAATACACATAAAGAAATCTGGCACTCTTTCCAGAGGAACAAATGGTGAAATGTGCAAAACATATTTTATAGTCTTCACAGCAGTTATATTTTTAATCAAAACAAACACATTTGTGCTGAGTTTCTGCTGGGTGCCTCAGCACGGATCGTTTGAATCATATTGTCCAGTGGGCATTTTTATTAATGTCATTGGAAATTTGTTTTGGATTAGACCGTGGGATTTGAATACTAATGACAGGTAGATGGCAAAGAATTGGAAACATGGATTACATTAGGTATTGCAGTGGAGACTTTTCCTTGCTTGCCTTGGTCTGTCACTTCTGTATACAGATATATATATATATATAAAACAAACTGAAATCAGTGATAGTTGAGGTATTATTTGGTCTCAGTGAATTTGCTATATGCTCAAGCAATAGCTTGATTAAATGTCTTCAACTCCTCGACATACAAATAAAAACTTCAAATGCAGGAGGTGTATGGTACTGAAGCATGTTTACAATAGGCGAGAAGAGGAAGTTCGAAGGAATTAACTTCAGACCTTCAGTAATGGGAACAGCGGGTTTAGGTTCTGTATCCCTCATTCTCTTTTTCCTCAGATGGACTCACAGTTGAAAATGCCGCTTTAGGTAGCAAAGCTGATTTGGGACCAAACTATGAGATGTTTGAGGATGCAACACAGCCTTGCCCTGGACTTTACTGACCATTCCAAATGAACAGACTTGCTGTTTTCTTGCTTTCGACATTGCGTAGTCATTCGTTGTGATATATAAAAGACTGCTTGTCTCATTTTTCGCTGTTTCGCCCTTTGATCTGCCTTTGCACAATGCAAATAGCTGTGCAATGCCAAGAGCAATAGATGATCCATGGAAAGCCAACAACAGCCTTCTATGCCCGAGAGAATGTGCCTACTGCTGATCCTGGAAAATAGGCACTGTAGGTGCCAGCAGTCGAGGAATCAAATGTTTTGCAACAGCTGGTATATAAATAAGTGCAGATATCTGTCTAAGTAGAGAAGCAGTGGAGAGGGCTTAGATTTTTTTAACAATTCCTCTGTATTTAGGTGAGATTTGGGCTTCAACCCCTGTAACGTAACCGCTGCTGCATCTGGTGTTGGAATTACTCTGGTCCGTCAGGTCCTCTGGGCTGTTTTGCTGGGGAGATGCAGGTTCAAGCTCTGCCAGGGCTGCTGCCAGGTCCCAAATTTGGGATGTTTGCATGATCCCTGCACGCTTCTGTCATGCTTCAAGGACAGCATGGACAGCTCCATGGCAAGGTCTGAAGTGAGTATGCAAGAATGTATGTATATTTTTGCCAAAATCTGCCTTGTAGTGGAGGGTGATGCATCAGCCAAGCCCAAGAGGTGGAAATATGCATTGGGAAACTGGAATATTGGTACCAGGTACCCCGGCTTTAGGTGAGTTTGCATTAATGTTTAAAATAACTGCTTCGCTTATGAGTTTGGACATCGTCAGTCTTCACTTTGTCATTTTGTGCAATACTTCTTTGTTTTGGGATTTTTAAGTCCTTGGGGACTGAGTTCTGGCTTGTGTTTCAGCTTAGCCCAAGAGGCAGGAAAAATGTGGAGTCTATTAATTGTACATCAGATTTTCCCTATGATGTTGTTTGTCTCTAGAGATTTGGGAAGGGGGAGCGTTAGGAGCTGTCACTGTGATTTTATTTTTTCTTGGCATCCTGCTGATTTTCAAATGTATTCTCTGCATATCTCTTCAGTCTTTTACCTACAGACTGCAGGGTACCTTGAGGTCAAGGGCAAAGTGAACAAAGCAATTTTGAGTATGGCTCATTCTGAATGTCTCCTACAGACAAGTCCTAGACAGATCCCTGCCCCAAGGAGGGTACAGACATGGGGAAGCACTGAAAGAGGTGACAAAATCCAAATACACTTGAATGCTTTGGTTGTCTTGCCTTGCTCCAGTGGTTCACAGCAGTCACAGATGCAACGTATGGCTGCTGTAGATTGCTTGGTGGCACAGAGCAGCCAGGGGCATATTGAGTGAGTCTGGCCCTGTATTTGTTGGGCAGCAACTGACTGCTTAATTTCCACTCTAGTGAATCAGGGAGAAGAGGAGGGATAAAATAATGGGCAAAGAAGCACACAGGCTTGAGTAACCGTGCAGAAAGGAAGGACGTTGAGCAGCTGAGGGAAAAGACGGATAACTGCCGTTCATTTCTGAAGATACTTCACAGACATCTTTGGTGTAAAATGTCAGATAGCATCAGCAGTGACAGATGGGAAAGCAAGGGGAAAACATCCTTTTCAGGCCACTGGAAATTTAAAGTCCTCATGTGTTCGTCTAGTTCAACACAGTACGGCTGAAGACACTGCTGAAAAAGCAAGTGGGTAATACCAATTGTCAAGGAATTAAAATAAGGAAGTTGGACTGTAGCCAACCCAGTGAAAGATGGTGGTGGCTATTTAAGTGTTTATATTTATAAAAAATGTATTTATAATCGCAGAGTTCTTACCTTTTCCCCTTCCACTTTGATTTGGAATGCTATCTTCTTGCCAAGGAACAATTCCCTGCCTTAGCCTTTCATTGGTAAATTTGAGCTTTACGTCGAACACCGATAAAAGAGAATGTTTTGGTTTTCTTTTGTTCTAAAAAGCATTTCATTCACCAATTTGTATTAATTTTGGGGGAAAACGGTTGAAGCTAGAAAATTGGCAGAGTTACATGCCCAAGCCATAGAATTCCCTTTCTTCATACTGACAAAAGCCAGATCTGATCCAGCAAAATCATGAGAACTGGTCACCTACTGTGGTCAATTATAGTTTTGAAGCTGGTGTATTAAGTATCAGATGTTTACCTATTGTATGTCTTTAACCTCCAACCCAAGTAAAACCCTTTGGCATGACATCCTATAATTTGCTAAGTTTTCTAACAGTGATACATTTTACATTTCATTTTCACTTTTCATCCAAAAACCTGAGAATATTTTCCCCTCACTAAAGAACAGAGTAATTAATCATCAGGGCTGTTCGTAAGGAAAAGCCTGGCTGTGGGAACAGAGTCATAGACAAAGTAGAGGATAAAATATGTCTATATGCCACTTCTTGGAGAAATCTCTGCAGTACCTATTATGATTTAAGCCCTTTGAGTCTTACTATTAAAAAGGTATCTTAAGCCAATATTTTTTCCATGCTTAAGGTGTTGTTTTCCCTGAAAAAGATTTTTTCTTGGGTATTTGCTTTTTAAAGATGCTATAAATGTGTTTGTGCTCTATTTCTTGGTTTTAGAAGTGTCTTAAAATATATTAGATCATTTACACATCTGTTTTCTGCAGGGAAGGCTCTTCCAATTTGGTCTTAATTTCTATCCATTAAAATTATAAAGAATGATCTAAATAAATGAGAAGGATTACCAAGAGAGGATACTTACTACAATATGTGAGAAAGTCTGCATTTTAAATCCAGCTGTTGTATTCCTCAAGCTCTGTACCTCCCCAGAATATAAATGTTGATCAGTGCACCAAGTGTTTATGTGAGTTAGCCACTGAGCAGGAGGATTTGGAGAGCTTGTTTGATAAGCTGTTGTCACTTTTTATCCCTTACCTCTGAGTGTTTAATTTTCTTCCCTGTTGCTGTGTCAGATGTCCTGCTCTTTCTCTCCAGGCTGCTTCCTCACGGGTCGTGTTCCTCTCTCGTGACCTTCCACACATTAATATGTTTTTTCTGTAGTTATTACAAGCCTTGAATGAGAGCCAGGGCTGGGGTAACGGCTGCTCCTGCTCCTCTATCTGTAGCATTTCAAATAGGCTATTAGGGAATTTGTTCTGGTGTTGCTATTGTGCACAGAAGGTGATTCTGGTTTAGGTTTCTGTCTCGTGGTCATGGTGGGCAAGACGTTTGGTCCGAATTTTCCCAGTGTATACCCCTGCTTTTTGGTTTGCACATGCTCACTGAACCTGCATCACCTCACTCCTCTCAGGATGGGTGTTTTTAGGTCTGTGCTGCCAATAAAGCTTTTAGGCTAAACTGTTTGCAGGGAGGAGATGGATGTGAGGAGGGAATCCAAGGCAGTTTGGTGAAGCTAACAAGGTGTCTGAGAAGCATCCCTTCTCAGGTGCATTGCCTGGTGCTCCAAAGCAGTGAGGTTTGTGGGGCAGGTTAAGGTAGCCATGCTCCACTGGACCTCAATGCTATATCTACTGATAGAACGCTTGATTGGTAGTTAGATACCATATATTTGCTGACCTGGTAAACTAAGCAAGTTCTTCCCTCTGGAAAAAAACCAAAACAAACCACTAAATAGGTATCTCTTTCTTAATGTATTTTGTGAAGTCTGCTTGGCCCATAAGGGCAGAACCTCTGCCCTGTGCTTGAAAGGTGGGAATAGAAAAAGCTAATGGAAAAAATATTTTTCCTATTATGGCTTCTTTTCAACGGTATTTGTTGCATGTCATAGAATCAGAGATACGATGAAATTTAATCATCATAAAGAAGTACAGTTCCACTGCCTCCAGTGGGTCTCCACCTGTGTGTGTCCCAGAGGGATTGGGAAGTCAATACTGTGAAAAGCATGGCCATAGCTGGCTGTTCACAAACTTCAGGAAGGGAGGAGAGCTTGCTCTCCAAGCTGGACTTCCATGTGTCTGCTACCCAAGGATGGTAATGCAGTGCTTGCTCTTGTAAGTAAGTTCTGTTATTCAGCATGACAGTGATTTTGATTAATAAATGTGTGCCCTCTGTCTACACCTGAGGGTTTAGATGCTGTGGTAGAAAGTGACTTTTGTGCCTGAATAAATGTGTATGTAAATTATTATATGTCCGTAGCTTTATTTATGCCCTGCCCCACAAAAATTCACTGCCGTAAGGGCTTCTGCATAATGTGCTTTTGAAGCCCAAGCCGCTCAATTGTCAGGAGTTGTATTTACAAGAGAAATTCAGTAAGCCCATCAATGGCACTGTGAGCATCTTGACACTGTCCATTATTTTGGCAACTGATGATGGAATTTCTCTCAGAGGAGAATCCTGTAACTGTATCATCTGTCTTATAATTTTAAAGCCAATCTTTGAAAATTGTGTTGCTGAGATACCGTTTTCTAATAAATTTGTATGGGTTTGGAGTAGTTTCTAGGAGGCTTCTTTGGAACCCTCTTGATAGCCTCCTTTGGCAATTCTCTAGGATTTTCCTTAGAATTATCCCTAACTGACATTGTAAGTGACTTAAGGATATTCAGAAGAGCTAACGAGGGTTACTTCCAAGAGCATGAGTCATCTAGGACATTGAGTTGTAGGTGTTGACTGTCTTTGAGCTCTGCACACGCACTCTGTGTCTTGGTATGTCCCCAAAGTGATGTGGTGGTGGCAGCCGAGTCATCCATAGTGGCTGAAATGACAATGGATTTCTCCTTTCTTTTTATCCACTGTAGGTGTTCTCTGCCTGCCGGACAGCCTGAACCTTCACAAAGACCAGCAAAGGTCCAACAAGCCCGGGGAAGTGCAGATGTTCAGCCAGTCAGAGCTGAGGACCATCGAGCAGTCTTTACTTGCTACCCGTGTGGGGAGCATTGCTGAACTCAGTAAGTACAAGGCCATTGATAATGTTTGGGTTTCCTTCCTCAAAGTAAAGCAAAGTCAATTGCATTGCCGGGTTATATGGAGAAGAGATGAGGGGGCACATGTGGCATTGAAGGCGACATTGAGGCCATGTTTATGTTCCATGGCTAGTTTGGAAGCTGAAGCCGTAGGAGGAAAGGAGTCTTGTGCAGTCTTGTAACAATGCCTAGGACTTGTTTGCATACACTGTTCTCACTTTCAAAGGTGGAAGATGCTTTATTTCATCTTTTTGTGTTGTATGTGAGAGCACCTCACAACTTGGCCAGACTTACAGATGTCTGTTATATTGGTGTCCCATCTCATTTCACTGGGATACCTATTTTGAAATGGGCAGGCAAAAAGCTGAAGGCTGCAGTAAGCGAAGGAAATACTGTCACAAATTTAAAGTGGAGTTAGTTCCACCCATGTTAGACCCTGCCTTTCCTTTGCAGTTCCAGAGCCACAACTCAAACCTGTACTGAAGGAATTTGCCCTTGGAAGATAAATTATTTGCTATTAATCAAAATACTTTTTAAGAAATGTGAGAATCTGTGATATCTGTCAAAATCTGAAAGCTTTGGTTTCAGCACAAAAGAATTGTAGGAGGCAAAAGCCATGTGAATCCTCATATGATGTGAAGAAGTGCCTTTTTTTAAGCTTATGAAGAGAAAAGCCTTCCAATCACATGTTTATGGTATAGTTAGAGATATGAAGCAGTTTGTGGGGAAAAAAGAAACATTCAGACAAAAAAAGGGTGTTGTTTTTTTTTTCTGAGGTCTGTCAGGAATACTGTCAAGTATTTTTTTTCCTGAGAGCTGTTATGAGATTTTGGGGAGCAACTGAAAGGCCTCAAACCTGTGAAGATACAGGCCACCCAGCTTACTGCTGTTCTTACTGCTGAATCCTGTGTTACGAGCATCATAAAGATCATGCATAGGCATCTCATATTCATTTTCCTGGTGCTTTCTGTAGCAGTGGGAGTCTTCTCTGTAGCTCCATCATATTGTCAGGCCTCAGTTTACTTGTTGCTCATGAGCCATGTGGATGCATCATGGATGTTTGTTGGCAAGCCACAAAATGATTTTCTGTTTTCAGCTTGCTAATTTTTCTCTGCTTTCATGAAACATCAACAAGCCAAGAGCACTTACATGCCTTAGTGTGAAGTGTTGCGCTGCCTCTGGAATCAGGTGTTTGGTGTTATTTAAATTAAGTAATTTATGCTTATTTACTTCACGCTCATGAAACACACAACACTACTGTCTGTATGCCAACTAAATTATGCACGATACAGCTCTCTTTCTAGAAGTACATATGGTTGTGTTTTAATAAATAAGTAAATCTGCGGATATTTCAGGATTACTTTTTTAAATTCATCCTGTATTTTTTTGAGCCTCCGTATGAAATCTGACTCCTTTACTACTCCCTCTCCCCCTTTTAAATTTGATTCCCAGAAATCTGTCATCCCTAAGTAGTCCTAGCTTAGATTCAAATGCTTGGTTAGTAGGGTTTGCCTTCTGTTTATCTGTTGACTGCAAACACAGGCAAAACACTCTTCAGGGTGGCCAACTCGAAGGAAAGAGCACATCAGTGGGAGTCAGATGCAGCTGTCAGAGAGGCTGGCACCTCCAGCGTGCTGGTAGGTCTCCAGAAAGCCCTGTGGACAACCATCGAGTGCCTCCCCAGCCGCTGCAAGCAGACGCATGTAAGGGAAGAAGCAGTAGGAGGAGTGGTAATTGGCAAAGCTTGCAAGGTTTGATGCTCAGCTGGGTAGAAATCTTTGCTGTGGAGCAGCGCAGTGCAGAGTTCAAAGCTGAGTTGTGAAATGTGGAGGGAGGTACAGCATGTAGGTGCTCAAAACCCCATGAATTTGGGGAGAAGGTTGTGAAATGTAAGGAAAATGGAGGGGTAGGAGGTACAAAGGGATTTGCTCTTGCTCAGTGCTTGTGTATCTGTCTCTGGCATCAGCAGAGGCTGTGACCCGGAGATTACAGCAGATCCTCTGCCATGGAGAGAGGCTGAGAAACTGCAGCATGGGGGCAGAAATGCTGAGCAGTGGGGAGAAGCCAGCGGGGAACACCTGGGGATCAGAGCACGTTGGCGGGGAGAGAGTAAGCAAAGGAGGATTTATTGTTACCCTGATGGTGTGAGGGGGATGGAGAGCTTTAGAAGTGGTGTTATGGAGAGGAAAAAGGATATGGCAAGCTCTGGCGTGGAGAAGGTGGGATATGAGGGAAGGGTTAGGTATCTAAAAGCCCCTGCTCATGTGGGCATGAATAAAGGTGATGAGGGAGACTCTCTGGAGTCAGGAAGGAATTAAGAGGATAACACTTGTGAAGAGGAGGGGGAGATAGCATCCAGGAGTGGGTGGCAAGGACAGAAGCTTGGCCTACTGGATCAACAGAGCATGCAGTTCCTGGGTATGTGTCTGCAATGTTCCACCAGTTGCAATACCCCAGGAGCCAGGACTTCATTTCTGTTCTCTTCAAAAGAGTACAAAAAACAAGGGCAAAGAGTGATCTTGCAATAAAGCAATTTAATTTTGTCTCAGGAAAAAAAAAAAGGCAAAAAAAGAGCAAAAAAAGCAATTCTAATTGAATTATATTTGTTATAGTTTATTAACATTAATAATTAAAGCATTGCAAGTACAGGGAGCAGCTAGAATTAACAAGGGCCTGCATGCGGAAGAAAGGCTTCCCCTGCTCTCAGTTCTGCCCAGCATCCTCCATGTAGCGATATGGCCGGCTGCTGACCGGCTGGAGGCTTTGAGAGCAGGAAATCAAATCTGTGCCCTGTAAGATTGCAGCTGGCAAATGGGACCAGTTTACTGCCCAGCACCTGGGTTTCAGCTCAAATATTCTTATGTTTCTTTGCACTGTGGTCCAGGTGGAAAATGGATTCCCAAGGTGAAAAGCCTTGCATCTTGTGGTACCTTCATCTTGCCCTGCATGTGGTGGCCCTCAGTTGTCAGCTCCCTTCGATTCTTCATGTATGCTGTCAGCATATTAGAAAAGACCATTTGGGTGAGCTGCATCTCCCTGAGCGGTGACAGAGGTTAGAGAAAACTGGGAGGAGGTAGGATGGTGGATACAACCATAGCAGGAGGGCAGCACCTTCTGCAGAAGAGGAGGTCAACCCTGGATGCAATCGAGGGGTCCTCACAGCCAGGCAGGTACAACTGGACTGAGAGATGCTGCTGTTGTCCCCCCTAAACCCTGCTTCTGCTTTCATCTCCTAGGTTTGGCAGGCAGCGGGCACCGATTGTCGCTGGAATGGCCCTGCCTTGCCTGACGGCAGTGAGGGGAGGTAACACCACTGCACCACTGGCCCTAAGGCGCTCTCCTGAAAATAGGAGGAAGAGGAGAGGTTGCTGACTTAGGGGAAAAAAAATCAAAGGAAGGTTTCGTCTCTAGGACTTATGAGGAGAATGTAAATAGAGACCTAATTCTGCAATGCAATTACAGTGTAATGCGTGATTCCAAAGAAAAGGCTTGAAAAATTAATGTGAAACCTTATTCATTAAAATACAATGAACACGGCACAAAGTTAAGGAACAACAATAAATCTGACCCATGTTATATTGGCATTTAGTATT
The DNA here is from genome assembly GCA_039720435.1 of Amazona ochrocephala. Taxonomy (NCBI): domain Eukaryota; kingdom Metazoa; phylum Chordata; class Aves; order Psittaciformes; family Psittacidae; genus Amazona; species Amazona ochrocephala. The sequence goes on from CM077880.1 coordinate 77,532,962, forward strand.
CAGGAATTGTAATAGCCTACTACAGTGTGTTTTAAAATAATTTAATTTCATTTGAAATGCTTACTATTGGGAAGAACTGAAGCACAGCAAAAATAATAGGATTTTGAACAGTAGCCTGGCAGTATTTCACTGTTTAATCTTAAAGAAAATATTTTATGAGACTTTTTTTTTTCCCCAGTTTTTCCTAAGTTTCCTGTATTTCCAGACCAGACCTAGAGGAGAAAGGGAATAGATTTGTTTGGGGGGTGGTTCAGAAGGTTTTGGGGATTCTTCTAGATTTCTAATTCTTCTCTTTTATTTCATCCCCTTCAGATGGGGAAAAATAAGTAGACTGAACAGAAAAAGAGAGACGTATTAGAGAGAGCTTTGGCTGTTGAGAGGTTCCATGATACTTCAGTTTGACCTTTGAATATTTTTTCTAACTTCTTTATATGCATGCTTGCAATCCACAAACATTTAGGTTGTATGTAACAGCGTAACACTTAACAAACCTATTTATCACCCATCTAAAAATGCTGCTGCCCAGATGCAGAAGGGATGAGGCTCATAACTGGAGGTCACTGGTGTTTTGCTGGGTGAAGGAGGACCCTCTTTCTCTTGTGAGTGCATGTAGGTGGTAACAAGGAAGAGCAGAGCCTTAGCATCAATCCTGGCACCAAGAAATACTCCTTTCTCACTGCCTTGGGGTGGAGAATGTAAGGTGTTAGTGTATAGCTGAGCTCAGACAGCCACCCCATACTGAGGCAAATGCATAGAGCTGCAGGAGGGCTGTGTTTCTTGAGCCTCATATAGGGATTAACTGTAGTTTAGGATGTCATCCAAACCATGTCTTCAGGTTAGAACAGAAAACTGTTTGCTTTAAGTCCAAAGATGGCCAGTCTGCTATGGCTTTCCTGGTGAGGAGTTTGCCACCCAATATTGTACAAACTGTGGTGATTGGTGGTGGTGGCATTGCTCTGGGTGTTAACCACAATGAGTAGCCATGTTTTATTTTAAACTAGGATAATCTGAAGATGTGGATGTGATTTAGCACTGCTGATCTCAAAGCTTTTGCCCTTTGAATGGTGTTTAACTTGTAGAGCACCTCTCAGCTGTGATGCTCAGGCTTATACTTCCTCCACATCAGATCTCACCAAGATTTTCCTTTTTGCCATTGGAAAAATGCCACCCATCATTCTCTCTTGGTCTCCGCAGTTCTGAATGTATATATTTCCAAATTAGCAGTCTCCCAGTAGATCTTGGCACACTTTTAGGGCTGAAAGGAAGGATTCCCGCTTAAACAGAAGTCAGAATTTGATTCTACATAACAATACTGGTTTTCATTTCTCCTCTCAGCCCCAGCTGAGGGGATGATGAAAGTTGGTATCCTCTCTGCCTTTTCATCCTCTGCAGCCAACAGGGTTAGGGTTAGGAGCCAAACAAACCAATTCACGTCCTGTAAACAAGAGGTTAAACCTCGGCTTAGGAGCAAATACCAGAGTAAAGGTGTTTGCTGGAAAAGTGGCATCTGAAGGAGGGTTGTTTTTAAGTGATCTACTTATTTACTGCCAGAACAAAAGCCTTATGTATCAGATATTTTTTGCAGATTAAGCAGCATTGTAGAGAAAGGGCAAAGCTTAGTCCCTGTGAATGATTTGGTTCATGCAGTGTACTGCTGAGCTAAGTGGAGGTACTAGCCAAAACCTGAATTCAGATCATAGTGCTCCCTTCAGCATAGGGTTTGGCCACAGACTGGGAACCTGTGTGGGCATTTTCCACCTGTGGTGACAGATCTACTTTATGAGGGCCCTCCACTGAATTATTGCGCAAGATCTCCATGTCCTCTCTCTCCCACCGCTTTCTGGACCTTTTGTTTGAGGTTCCTCCTCACTGCAATCCACACATCATCTGCTGGGTGTGTAACAGATAAAAAAGAGGAGTTGTTGAGCTGTCCCTTCAGTAAGCACAAGACAGATTAATGCAGTGCTTAAAAGCTAGGTGATTCCTTGCCTCCAAGTGCTAGCTGGTTACCGGCTTTCCTAGCCTCTCTGTTCCTCTTGCAGCTCTCTCCGAGTGATGGACCTGAGCCTCTATTCACTGTCTGTGCATGAGAAGGTTATGAGTTTCTAAATAGCCCCAAATGACCCCCTGCTTTTCTCCCCTTTCCCCTGAGGTACCCACTATCATAAACCATAAAGCAATACATTTATTTGTCAGTGGAATGAAGCACAGGAGAAGATAATTTGAAAATACCAGTCTATACTGTGCTAAGGCTTTACCTTCCCTTTCACTGCCATGCTGACTGACCATGGAGTTACAGGGGCTGAACAGAGGGAGCTATCACTTTCCCGGTCCCCATCTGCTGTCAGCACTCCTTTGGGGGTTCCCTGGCTCTCCCCACAGATAAGATTCAGCCACCTTTGCCTTCTGGGGGGCCGAGCCAGAGTCTATCCCATGCAGGTGGTTTTCTTCCTCCAGGGCCTCTATCTAATGCATTTGAGCCCACTCAGGTTTGATGATTAGAGGCAAAAGGCATCGCCTTGGTGGGTGGGGGATGCTGGAGCTCGAGTCCTCCACCAACCTTCTGTGATACACCACTGTATTGGCACAGGACTCCCTTGTGTACATCACCCTTGAGGTGCAGACTTCTCTTCATCCCTGAACTCCTCTGCGTGACAGCACGCTTGGTGTTAAAAGGGCATTTTTCGTTCCTTAGGATTGCAGTCCTCCGTTTTCCTGCTGTGCAGAGCACAGACAATCAGACAGGCCAGGGTGAGCGCTCTTCAGCTGACATGGGGGGCTCTTAAATTCGGAATTCGAGCACATGGGTCTAGGTCAGGCCAAAGAAAATCTGGGAACAGCGGTCCGTAAGGCAGTAGCAGTCTGCAAAGGGAAGGCTCTGCATTAGGTCAGGAGATGAATAGCTCATCTGAGTCAAAGCTTGTTTTGTTTGGAGTTGATGTGGTTTAAAAGGAATCAAACACAAACATCACGCTTGCCACATTGGATTGGAGATTTTGAAGGTAATAGTGTTATAATAGGTATGTGAACTTGAGAAGGTTTAATTATTATTGTGGCTTCTTCATGGAATGCATCCAGTCCCTAATTTCTCAGTCTTCAAAGGCTTTGCAAACACTAAATCGCACACGAATGCTACTCTGTAATATAAATGGAAGCTTCTTCTGATGGTGGGATAAGAGCAGATAAAAGGTTAAATGATCTGTGGGAGGCCACAGGGAAGCCACTGTCAGGAAACGGGCTGCTTGTATCCTGGTCTTCTCTTTTGGCACTGAATTCAGAGTTTGGGACCACAGCTCCTTTGTTTGCTCTTCTGTGGGAGAGACAGTTGGCTGTTAGGAAAAGGTTGCTGGGAGCTGCAAATTCACATAGGGACATGGTACGGGGCAAGTGGAGATGGCAGAGATGGGGAAGACTCTGCAAGATGAGCTCAGTGGTGAATCTGTTGCATGTGGGATACTCCACTGGGTGTGGGTTATGGCACCCCAAATGCACCCACAGCCTCAGGCAGCTGGCTCTTGAATCTGGAATATACTATGTGCCAAGAATAGTATAGGTTTATGTAGGACGTCACTTTGTGCTAAGAGCATTGTGCACAGTGAAATATGTACTGAGTGCTTTATAGCTAGCTCTCTGTGCAGTCCTTTCCTGGTATAGATGGGTCATCTTGAGTTAACAATGCAAAGACATCCAATAAATCATTTGAGGAGAGGTCTCACTCAAACAGTTTTTGCTCAGCTGACTTTTGAAACATAAGAGATTGATGCAGCACCAGAGGTACAGCAAACATGGAGGAACAGCATAGCTGAAATCAAGAGCATAGGGATGGCTGGGGCAGCTGACTGAGTGGATGGCTGGAGGCAGTCTGCTGTGGTACAGGAGATACAGTTCAACTACTCGTGTTCACCCACATTCATGCGCTTACAGGCATAGGCTGGCATGAGATGTAGCAATGCATCTCTTCAGTGCAGACACCAGAGGAAGTAGGGAGGTAGGAAGAGAAACGTCACTAAAGTTTGGGAAGGATGCAAGATGGCCACGGCTACCAGGTAGCAGTCTGGTTGGACAGACTGTGATTTATTATCAGGGTTATAAATCATGTTTTCAATACAGCCTCCCCAGAGCTGATCATGAGCAAACCCAAAGATCCGAGACTTTTGTACTTAGGTGTGAAATGAATCCATGTCAAGAAAGTGAGTTTTACACCTGGCTCACATGCTTGTAAAGGGGCAAACTTTGGAAACTGCTGGCCATGACATAGAGTTGACGTCTGGAGTGCAGTTCCCTGACCAATTCTTTTCTTTTTCATGGTCTGGGCAAGACAGAGGAAGACATTAAGGGTTCTGAAGGACAAGTACAGCCCTAGTCTACAGCTCTGGCCCCCTCTTTGCATGGGGATGATGTTCGCTCAGGTAACACTGGTGCTGTCAACATGCAGGGCGTGATTCCCAAGAGCAGGCTACACACACTGGAGTCATGGGCAGCTAGATGGATGATCAGACCAGCGTTATCAGACTGATGGGTGCTACCTGCAGGATGCTGCCATGCTAGAAACACAGCCTGCTGCTGCTTCACCCAGTGTCCTAACAGGGCGTGCCGTGGAGGGTGGGGTGTGATGGAAAGAGAGATCCTTTTCTCCCCTGTGCTTTGAAGAAAAGAGATGGGCCAAAGAACTGTGTGGCTTTTCAGTGTGCAAAAATATCATCATTAAGTTATTGCAGTTTTAGGATATGTTTTTGTAACAAGGAGAACTCGAGGTATGTGTCATAGGGAGTGGCCATGTAAGAATAGGTCCATGACCTCAGGGTTGTAGTTGGCCAGTCACACACCCTGCTGAATGTTGTATGTTGTGGAATTTTATCCCTCTGAAAGCAGTGAGTCTTCTCATAGGCAGACGTGATTGGACTATCAGGTCCATCATGACAGACTACAAAATCCCACAGGAGGCTTCTCAGAAGTGGGCATTGGGCATCTGTCATTTCGTCTTTCTTCCTTCTCTTTGCTTTTCTTCTTCCCCCTCCTCCTCCCCCCATCACAAAACTGGAAACTAATGTGCTATATTGTAAACATTTGGCTTTAAAATAGTAAAAACAGTGATAATAGCTTTTACTGAAGCCAAAAAGACTTTGCTGGTGACTGTGGAACAGGCTCCAGCTGTCCACTTGTGTGCTGCTTGTTGTTGTATGTTATATACCATCCCCATACAGACTGGAGCAGCTTAACTTTCCCTGTCACATCACGTCTTTGGCTTGAAGTCAGTGAAGCTGTTCGTTAAATATTCAGTATTGCCTTAAACCAGGCCTGTGTCACAACATGTGCATTACATAATATTTGCAGTCTTTAAATCTAACATATGTGGACCTTGCATTCATAAACTGTGCTGAACTGACAGCAGCAGAGATGGGAAGTTCTGTTTTAGTTGTGGAAGGGGTGAAATGTGTGGAAAGCAGCTATAGTGGCTGCTTTCCACACACTGGGGTATGCTGATGGTTTCATGGGCCCATTGCTAGCCGGTGTGTGAGGCACGGTGTTCCTCCCCTGGGCTGACAAGCTCCAGCGTGGAGCTGCATTGCCAGAGCTCTTCCCCATCCCGATCCAGGGCTGCAGGGCAGTGCCAGCCAGGGGCTTGCTGCTGCCTTTGCTGCCCTCTGGGAGCCTGCTCTCCAGTTCTGGATTCCCAGCTTCAGCAACAAAAATATCCTCAAATATCCCCCACCTCACTGTTCAGTTTGTTTTCTACGTGTCTACCCCATACAACGTGCTGTTTTCCTCTCCCTGTTCCTGTCAGCAGAGCAGTTTGTGTGTTGGCTTGTGTTGCATACATTACAGAAGTGTTTATTTGGCTTAAATTAAAAACAAAATAAAATTGGCAAGGCCTTTCGTCAGGCAGATCAGCTCCTCAGTCTGTTCCTCAGATGGGTTGCAGGCGGTGGTACAGGAGTGAGAATGAGCACAGGGGCAGTGAGGCAGGGATCCCCACCAAGACCCTTGTGTGATCCCACAGCCCTCAGGAGCCAGGTCCATGGAGTTAAAAGATCAACTGGGAATTTAATTTCTTATGTTTTCTTTTTTTTTTGTAATGATGCCCTCAGTAATTTATTGGCCTTTCAGATGCATTTAGTTGGTACAGCTGAGACACTTTCAGGTACAGAAGTGCCAGCAATGCTGTGAGTGGGTAACCTTCCCTTGTAGAGCATTGCTGTGCTGACCGCATCTCTGAAGAGCGGAGATGGCTGACACAAACTGATGGAGGGGGCTTGCCTTTCTGTGCTTAGCTGCAAATTCAAGACTGCCCTTTGTGTTCAGATATACCATAGCTTTTACAGCTGGCAAGGAGAACTTGTATAGGTTGGGCTTCCCAGATGAGACTTGTGGCTGACTGTTGGAGACCAGACCAGCGACTCCCATCATGGACCTGGTTTCACATCCATGGGCTTTGGGGTGTGCTGGCTCATGAGCATAGAGTGTTTCAACTCTTGGTATATTCTTTGGAAGAAAATGGAGAAGAAAAAACATATTAGCAAGGAAGAATAGAAGCAGCAAAATGTGGTAGGGATTGAAAACAACACATGTGCATCTCAATCCAGATGTTAACGCTATACTACATTTTACAGAGTATGAATAAGTGCTGCCATACAGCGTGTGCGTGTGTCTGTCAGCTTCCTCATCTGTTCTTGGCACTGATCCCAGTGCACAGTCTTTGCTCTGAAGAATTTTCACCCTAACTGGAGGAGGAAAAGGGCACCAGGGCATGCAATGGATTGTCTGAGGTTACACTGTAGAATAAAGTAGAGAGCAGTGATTCCCATCCTGCCTCCAGTCCTCTGCCTGTTGGGTACCAAGATCATAATGCAGCTTTTTATGCTTTCTTACAGCCAGTCCCCTGTGAAGTTCCATGCCTTATAGGTATTGATTACTTAAGCTTTGAATTATCTCTGATAGAGGAATGTTATAATAATTGTTAATATAGATATTATTTGAAATGTAACCAGAGATAACATAGCAAAGGCAAAAGCAAGATCTAAGTCAATTGTGTCTTGGTACAATGTAATTAAATGAGGTTTAAACATGAAAGGCATTAATACAGCTTTAATGGCATGAATGGGTTTGGGTTTCTTAAGAAGCAGTTGAGGAAATACAGCATAAAAGGGTGAACTCCTGGTTGTATTGAAAGGGATGGGAGCTTTGCCACTGATTCCAGAGAGGCTCGAGTTCCTCCAGCCTTGCATCAGCAGCGCTGCTGAGCTGCCTGCCCTGCCAACGTCATTCTTGCTGATGCTTTCCCTCCTTACTCACCGTGCAGCTTCCTCTGGTGCTGGATGTGTCACTGAAGTTGCATTGCCCCAGTGCTTGGGGAGGAGGGAATGAAAGTGAAGTAATGCTGCTGCCTGTATCTGGGCCTAAATGGCATCCTGATTTTTATTCATTGTTCAGTACAGAAGTCAGAGGTGCCTGTGTCTCAATCCACTGAAATAAGACTAGTCATGTGCTTAACTTCAACCACATGCTTTAGTGCTGTAGTGGCTTAGTTCTGAAAAGTCTGAATTTAGCGCAGCTCCTTTTTCTCTGCTTTTGCAATCATTGTCAATGCTGGATCTTGCAGCCAGCACTTCTATGCCTTTCTTTTGCCTTTTGGAGAAAAAGAGAGGAATTTACTTTTGCTGTCAGCAGTGTTGCTAGCAGTTAAATTGGCCAGTGCTAGACTTGGCAGTGCATATCTGCTGTGACAGAGTGGGCCGAGTGAAGGGGATCCCAAACTTTCCTGCTGCTTCTAGTTGTCTGCAGTTAATTTGGGGCAAGACTGAGGAGTCACCTCCGAGGCACATCTGCTTCTGCTGCAGATCTGATCCTGCAGGCTTTCTGCAATGCACAGCTTCCCCTGGAAATTATGAGAATGCAGGGCTGCAAGATCGGTTCTGTCATGACAATTTCCTGGCAGAAGGAAAAGACAGAAACTATTTTTAAATGAAAGCTTTGAATCAGAAGAATATTGCAGAGTGCAGCAAAAAATTGTGTTAAACCCCTGAAATCATGGACTCGGCAGTTTTCTCATGCCAGCGGTTTTCTTCTCTCCATGGTTTTAAGGCTGTGATTTTCGAGGACTGGGCTGAGCATTTTTCAACGAGACATTTCTATTCTCTGTGGTGCACATTATCACAGCAGCAGCATCATTTTCTGCATGAGTCAGGTTAGAGAGGGGTGATATGTGCTGTGGTGTGTTTGCAGGGATGGGGCTTTGCAGAAAAACCGGTAGCTCTGCCTTGCACACAGTCAAAATCGTTCTTCTGTTAAGTTTGCCCAGGAGTTCATTATTGAGCTTTTATTTTTTTTCCCCAGATTTGGTTTTGTGTTCCTACCTCGCTGTACATTTTTAACTTTTCCTTCCAAGTTACAGTGCTCAGTGGTCACCTGGGAAAAGCAAATAAGAGAAAGTGTGTGACTTCTTCTTAACACTGGAAAATTATGTCCTCTTTTCCCCGTCGCTTGCTTTTGTATAGCTTAAGAATGACCCAAAGGGCTCTTGCTTGGATTTTCATTTAAAACAAACCATCTGATTTGATCTGAGATCATTATTTCCCCCTAAAGCACTCTCAGAGTGATCTGAACGTGTGAAAAAAGACAGTTTATAACCACAATTGTTTCCTTGCCTTTGATAGAGTGGTCACTAGTCAACAGAGGTAAAATTCACTGCCTCTGAGGGAGACACTTTAGTTAATTAGTTACCATCAGTACTGTGCTAAGAGACTTCATCTGCTGCTTTCCCATATATATTTGCCTGCTCATCTCACTTGCTGGCTTTACTGATCCTGATCCACATACTGCCACTGGTTTCCCATACCCACCCTGCAAGGAAGTGCTGGGAACCACTTCAGTGCAGGGGAGACAATAAGCATCATTCTCTAGGGCCATTTTAGAATCATAGAATCGCAGAATGGTTTGGGTTGGAAAGAATGCTTAAGATCATCGAGTTCCAACCCCCCTGCCATAGACAGAGTCACCTGCCACTAAACCATGTCACCCAAGGCTTTCTCCAACCTGTCCTTGAGCACCGCCAGGGATGGAGCATTCACAACTTCCTTGGGCAACCTGTTCCAGTGCCTCACCACCCTCACAGTAAAGAACTTCCTCCTAATATCTAACCTGAACTTCCCCTGTTTCACTTTAAACCCATTAACCCTTGTCCTACCGCTACAGTCCCAGATGAAGAGTCCCTCCCCAGCATCCTTATAGGCCCCCTTCAGATACTGGAAGGCTCCTGTGAGGTCTCCACACAGCCCCAACTTTCCCATCCTGTCTTCATACGGGAGGTGCTCCATCCCCCTGATCATCCTCATGGCCCTCCTCTGCACTTGTTCCAACAGTTCCATGTCCTTTTTATGTTGAGGACACCAGAACTGCACACAATACTCCAAGTGGGGTCTCAGGAGAACAGAGTAGAGGGGCAGGAGCACCTCCCTCAACCTGCTGGTCATGCTCCTTTTGATGCAGCCCAGGATACGGTTGGCTTTCTGGGCTGCAAGCGCACACTGCCAGCTCATGTTCATTTTCTCATCGACCAACACCCCAAAGTCCTTCTCCGCAGGGCTGCTCTGAATCTCTTCTCTGCCCAACCTGTAGCTGTGCCTGAGATTGCCTGATCCAGGTGTAGGACCTTGCACTTGGCTTTTTTAAACTTTATGAAGTTGGCATTGGCCACCCCTCAAGTGTGTCAAGGTCCCTCTGCATCCCATCCCTTCCCTCCAGAGTATTAACCAAATGACACCATTTGTTGTCATTGGCAAAGTTGCTGAGGGCACTCTCAATCCCGTTTTCTGTGCTCTGGACACATTAGGGGCTGGGTGAGCCTACTTCACCGGTCTTACTCTTCTGCTAACGTAAAGTTTTCCTGTGCTTTCAAATTGTAGTTTTGGTTGCATGTTTCCAATTCTGTCTTTTAGGAATTCCCCCCCCCCCCCCCTTTTTTCTTCACCCACATGTCCTTTTGCACTCCCCCTTAGTGCTCTGTGCATTACCTGACTGCCTCCTTCCTCCTTTCAAGGGGCTGGATTTCCCTGCCACTCTCTAACCAGGAGCATGCAGCTTTTGGTGCACTCTGCATTGTTCCCACTGATCATTTTTGGAGGGCTGTGGGGTTTTGGCAGCTTCAGAAGCTGCCCTTAGGTGGCTGTGTCGCAGGCCCTGGCATACCATCTCTTCTGGAGTGCTGAGATGGCACTGCCTACACACCATGTTTGCAGAAAAACATCTTCTGCAAGCCTTTGGGAGCTTGCCGGCAGCTTGGGTATGTCACACCACACCATGTAAACCATCAGCAAGGTCCAGCCTCGTGGTGAGCAATGCACTGGATCCTGTCCTACCCTTTACCATTTGCACATGTGAGGTTAAACAGAAGGAAAAACCAGCCCAGCGTGTCTTTTTGTTTGAAAACTCAGGGCAGAGGCAGCTGAAAAGCCTGGCATTCACCCAGCTCCTGCTTCTTTCCAGGCGACCTGGTGTCTCGAGCGATGCACCACCTCCAGCCTCTCAACGCCAAGCAGCATGGGAACGGGACACCGATGCACCAGAAGCAGGGATCGTTCTATTGGGAGCCAGAGGCTCTGTACACCCTCTGCTACTTCATGCACTGTCCACAGATGGAGTGGGAAAACCCTAATGTGGAGCCGTCAAAAGTCACGCTGCAGACTGAGAGGTAAGAGCACTTAATGTGGTGGTGAAAACGTTTTGTTAGTAAATCAGCTTGGCTAGCTAATTGCTAATTGCAGCTGGCGTGTGAGAGGCTGCGGAGCAGTCTGGTTTGGTTTAGGATCACCTCTTTGAAATCAGTTTCTCTCACCAAAGCTCTACGTGGCTGAGCCAATATATATCAAAAGTGACACCCAGTGGCTACATACAGCAAATTGGTTCCAGATGTGCACTCGGGAGAGATTTCCTTTTCCTTTCGTTGTTGCTCAGCTATTCTGTGTTTTGGAAAAGAAAATGAGAACTTCTATTTCTGGCCTAGCAGGTTTGGGTTTTAATGTGTTTTTTCTATGCGTTAATAGAGCTCAACAGCTGCGACTGGGGAAGTGGAAAATGAATAGAGTAGTGTGTGGAAAGGAGAGGTCGTTAAAAGATGCTGGGCTCCAGCCATGCCGAGTACCCAGGCACAGGAGAAACCTTGGGAATGCCCTTGCCAGGGATGTGGCAGGCTCTGGTTGTGCTGCTGTTGTCCCCACTCCAGGGATGGCCAGGGATGTTGAGGCACGCTTGAGGCCCCATCAGTCTCAGGGTATGCTGTAAGGTGAGAAGAATATTCCACTGAAGCCAGTGATGGGGTTACCAACACCAGCAGGCAGGCAAGGTGCCCAGCGGAGGGCAGCTCTGCACCCAAGAGCTGTAAAAAGCAACCAGGACAGCCTGCTGGCCAGGAAAATAAAGCCATGTTCTGTCAGAAGCCCAGCAAGCCCTCTACTAACACAAACCTCCACTTGTGTGCTGAGGCACAGAATCACAGAATAGTTTGGGTTGGAAGGGGCCTTCAAAACTCATTTAGTCCAACCCCCCTGCAATGAGCAGAGACGTCTTCAACTAGATTAGGTTGCCCACAACCACACTGATGTTGTGCTATTTCCCTGCCATGCTTCTCCCCAGCTCTAAACCAGGCTTCCCCAGTACTGAGACGAGAGGGCCAGCAGGTGCTTAGAGAGTGCTGGGCATGCATTTTGAGGGTGGGTATCATGGTGACGCAGGTGCAAGCTGCTTTTTCAAACTGGGCTCCAGATTTACATCCCAATTATATATGCATTTATTGCACTATATGTGTATGCCAAACTCTCATCTGCATGTATGCTCCAAGAACTGCGCATATAGGGTTTGGTTATTGTTTCAGTATGAGGTCTGCATCTCAAAAACAGCATTTGAGAATCTCATCATATGTGTAATTATAAATGGTATATAATACGATATCTTCCTTAAAATACTTTTGTATTGATTCACAGAAAAGCATACAAGATGAAATCCTGGCATTAATGATGTTACTGGGAATTCTGCCATTTGCCTTTGGATGGCATTTTGTTTCTTTTCAAGTTTGGGTCGCTCCGTGGGCATGTTTGTTGCTTTTTGCTCTATTGTTTCCAAAGCATGAAAGAATCCAGAATTCTTTTTTCCAGATTATTTTTAATTTCCTGGTTTCTCATACGGCTGTATTATTGCAGAAGGCAAAAATTTGTGTCCAAGAGTGGTCAGTATGCAGAAAAAATAACTAAAATTAGAAAACGCCCTCATTTGATCTATAGTCCCCATCCATGGGAGAAATGCCACTGGAACCCGTGGGAATATATATTAAAGTGAATAGTGCTGAAGCTCTGGTTTTGTAAGATTTCGGCAGATTTCTCTGTTAAAAGGGCATGGGAATATTTAAAAAATCACTTTTAACATTTGCTTTAATGGGTTTTCCTTTCTCTGAGGTCACCTTTATGAATGTTCTCTTGGTTAGAGCAGTTGAACTGGTGACTATTTAAAGTGATTGTTCTTCTTTGCTTTATGTTGAATACTCCATCTGGCAAGACATCTTCCTTTGGCAGGGTACTTGAACAACTGCGGTGTGCGGTTAGGGCCAGAGCAAGTACTCAGTGTTATTGCCAAGAGCTTGTGGTCACTTTTGGAAGGAGCAGATATGTCTCCTGTTGCCTAATCAAGCATGCGTTAGTACTTAGTGCTGGAATGGGGGCGATGCAGGGTTAAGCATTAGCCCGGATATTTCCATGGGGTTGTGCTCTGGAGCTTCACCAGCTGGATGTAACCATCCTGTGCTGCAGAGAGGAGACTGGTGAAGCTGACTTCTCTTTAGTGCTCTGAAGAGCATTCCTACCCATTTCCCATCAGTTTTTTTACACGCAAGCTTGCTTTGTGGTACATTATTTATGATGGTTTTGGTTTCTGTGATAGTTTTTGTGCATTACAGGGGATTGGGTTTGTTAAACATGACTTTTTCATTTGCAGAGTATTTGCCAGCTTTGTGCCATAGCTATGTGCTGTATTCTGTCCCTTCTCCAGCTGTGTCAATTGCTTTTATGTTGAAAGAAGCCCAGAAGGAAGCAAAAGAGGTCCAGGCATCTTTCCCCACCCTTGACCTCTCTGTGTCCCTGCTGGTGCAGAGAAGCCAGGAATGCACGGATCTGATTGCAGGCAGCATTCCCATGAAATGGGATTGTTCATGGCTTATATGAAGTCAAATTGGCTACTGTCTTGGCTCCCTCCTCCCTGACCATGCATGCCCAGGGTTGAGAGTGCTGTGGGATGCAGCCAGAGAGCTTCCCTGGGGCTTGCAGTGCTTGGCTGGCCCCATAAGAGGTTCCTGCTTTTCGCACCCATTTCCAGCCCACCTGGATTGCAGTTTTGAACCAGGTTGAGTTAGGAAGCTGCAAAGGCTCTGCATGGCCTTCTGTGGAGGCTGGATAAGGCAGGGAAGCTGGTGTGGTGGCGGTCCTGTCTGGCTTAGCACTTTCCAGAGAGTGGTACCTCCTCCAGAGTCTTGGGGGACACATAATTGGGATGTTTTCATTTGAATAAATCTAGCTCTTTGTTTCTAGGGAGTGTTTCTTTATGTTTGCTCTTCATGGAGGTAAAGAAATGAGATTGTGGTTTATTTTTAATAGTGTTTATCTTTACATAAAATAAAACGGAAAAATGATTATACACTGAAGCTCTTGCTTGGGGGGGCTCCTTTCGTGGGAGGGGAAGGAGGTGGAAAGTGGCCAGGATTTCTCAGAAAACCTGGAAAATATTCTTTACTTCCTAAATGCCAACAAACTCAACCATAAGATGGATATGTGACACCCTCCTACCCCAAATTCATATTCTTTCAGTCTGGTCACTTTGGAAGAAACACTGATTTTTTGGCTGTGTTGTGGTACCAACACAAGGTAGTCCTCTGGCATGGGTTATCTAATGGCCCCAGGTACCATGTTGACAGCTATTCTGGCAGGCATGGAGTTACAGGCAGGGGTTTGTACCAGTCTGTGGGGAATGTAGACAGCTATTTTAGCAGGCATGAAGGTACAGGGAGAGGGTGGGGTGGACTTGTTTGTGGGGTTCCCCTTTCCAGGCATGATGTGATGGAGGCATTTCTCTGTGCCAGGTATTGCTTGCAAAACCGCTGCTCCCTCCACCTGCAGGCAGCCGTTTTCTTTACTCTCTTTCACTGGAATTAAAAATAAAGGAATTGTAGATGAAGCCACTTTTGCCAAGATATCTTTCTCGCTTGCTGCTTCTGGTTTAATAAAATGATCTGTCCCATGGTTGTGTTTTGCTTCTCAGCCTCTGTAACACTTCCAAAATTATGGCAAGTAATTTCTTAAGGACCGGAAAGCGCAAATCTGTAGTTGCAGATTTGTGTGATGTTTTTTTCCATAAGTGGTTCCTTACCCACTTTTATCCACAGCTATATTGACAAAGTCCTCATTACTTCCTAACTCTCCATGTTCCCCATTAACAACTCATTGAGAAGCAGCAGCTCAGCAGCTCAGCCTGTCCAGAACCACTCATTAATTCTACTCACAGGCAGCAAAGTTCTTTCTCTAGCGCTTCCTCTACTGCTCCGCCTTGGAGGAGCATTAACTCCCTGTGCCACTCCAGTGCTTCCTCTGCCGCTCTGCTTTGGAAGAGCATTAACTCCCTGTACCACCCCACAGTCTTTAGCTTTTCCCCTCAAATCTTCATTGAGTTGATGGATATGTGTCTGGTTCTAGCCTTCTTTTCACTTTTCCCTCACTACTTTTCCCTGTATGTTGAGCAATCCCTTAGGAAACTCCCATGGGTGATTGCTTGCTTTTTATTTTTGTGCGTGCCTTGCATGTGGACACACACAAAAATATACATGTCCCTTACACATGCGCACATGCAAAATATAGGCTGTAGTCATTGATGATTAATGGAAAGGTTTTGAGTTATCATCTGAATTTTGGTTCATGCTTTGGATACTTATTAGTGTACCTGGTTAATTAATGTGAGGAGTGTTCCACTACCATAAAATATCTTGAACCCTTTCAAAGCATCTTCATAACTGGTACATATCTGTAGTACAGATTATACCCATAGAACAGTTTCAGTAAGAAGATAACTAGGAAAATGTGTCTTTGATTTAAATTATTATGTGGTACGAACTCCACGGGTAGGACAGTCTCCAGCAAAGGCCAGCAGAGAGTGGAGGGAATGATGGGGAATGCTGATGAAGAACAGGTAAAGCACTAGCACTGGGAATGCAGAAATCCTGCTATGAAATCTGAATGAATCTAGCAACCTATACCTGAAGAAGGGTTACACTGCTTGATGTGTCAGTATGTCATAGTCCTATATAAACCTATACATTTTTATCTACTATCTAATGGAAAATTTGACATGGTAAAACCATGACTTCACTGAACTCAAAGTTACATTGGAGTTGATATGAGTGGGAGCTCCTGAAAAGAAATCCCAGATCCATCTTTACATAAATCCTCTAGGTTTGCTTCCTAAATATCAAACTTACCACTCTTTGATGATCCCTTCAGAAATGGTGTTGGCAGCTGCTTGCAGCATGAGATAGCACATGTTATGAGAAATAGTTCAGGCAAGTATTCATAGCTCGATATCAGATGCCATATACCCTTGCTGGGCCAGGACTGTATTCTACGTCTTGACTTACGCTGTCCATGGGATGGCTTGAGGATATTTTAGATAGAGAAAAATTGCCTGCAGCACTGCGAGAACAGCACATTACTGGGGCCGTTCTGAGCCATGCTCCCAACGCTGGCATCTCTTCAGGAATTTATGCCACAACAAGCACTGTCAAATCTGATGTCAAAACTGGCTGTGAAATATTTCCCTGTTGTGGTTGCTGGCTGAGTCATCACTTTGACTCGGTTGTGTTTCAAACTTTGGTCATTAATATTTTTAATGCGGGAAAGGCAACAGCAATGGTGCATTCAAATGCTGGATGCAAGTTGAAAACCCATGATTTTGCAGATTCCTGTGTGCAGACTCTGGAGTACTGATGTCTTGTAGAATCATCAAATGGCTTGGGTTGGAAGGGCCCTTAAAGGCCATCTAGTTGTCTTGGTACACAAACGCATAAGGGTAAACCCTCTCTCTGCCTAGGCGAGTCTCATCAAGGCTTGTACAAGAGCAATGAGATTTGTTCCTTTGGCGTGAGCAGAATTGGCTTTTTCAAAGGTTTTCCACTTGGGTTACGCTTTGCTGGGTTTCTGGGGTGGCAGAGGAGCTGCCTAGGGATAGCTGCATGGACTTGGGTGGTGCACCAGTTGGCACTGCTGGGTCCCTGGGTGGGATTGAGACTGGCAGCTTTTTGAAGGCTTCAGAAAGTAATTGCTCTCTCTGAAGACAAGTAGCTTACGGTGTAAATATAAAATACAAGTTTTGCAGCCCAGAAACCCATCTGAAATGTGTGATAAACACTGGAAAAAACATGCTTTTCTATCCTCCAATAACACTAAAAGCAGACTAGAATTGCATATATGGTTTCATCATGAGCTCCAAATCAAAACTGTCAGAAGTGAGGATGCTTTTCACTTTCTATATTGGAATTTTCTGTAAAAACCGTTCATGAAAACATAAACAACTAATCAAACAAATGAAGTCTTTTTATGATGTCAAAGTTGCTGACTCATATCTGCAAGCAGAAACATCTCTCTACCTTTGTCTAGATAGGCTTTGTCTTGTAAAAGTACAGTCTTACGTTTCTCAGGAGCACTGTTAACACTTTCTTGTTCATTTTTGCAATTGTACACAGCAGTGACCTGCATGTAGCACTTTGGCTGCCATTGCCATGAAGGTTTGCAGTCACCATTCCGTGGCTGGAGTGAGTGGAGAAACTCAAGACCTACCACAGCAGTAGCTAAAGGATTCTGCAAACAGAAATCGTAGAAGCAATTGTCATAATTGAACCATATAGAAGGTGTTTAAGGTAGAGCAAAATCAGATCTCTGTAGCTGTGTCCACAGCTGGTGAAACTGAGGGATGGACAGCACAAGGCAGCTGTGGGAATTCACAGCTGAGTAGGATTATCCCTCAGGAATTTCTCCATTCCCATCATGATGCAGACCATCAAGCTGTTCCTCTCTGTAGCAGTTGATTTAATATATGCATGAGTGTGTGTGTGTGGTGGGGCAAGGGTTAAGCATCAGAAAAAGAGCAGTGTGGATTGCCCCTACATTCGCCCCATGACATCTGCATTCCTGATGAGCCATTTTGCATTTTGAAGTGTCCCAGAGACTTCAGCCCTGAAAAAGACAAGATAGGTTTGATGTCCAGTCAGGCACGGAGGGGTTGTCAGCCCCACTGAAGGGAGGGTGCCAGAGAGAGGCATGGGTGGGAGCCAGTGGGGAGCTGCCACATGTGAGGGTGATGTGGAGAAGGACAGAAGGACATGTGATAGACTGGATGGGGGAGTAAGGCACACTGTTGTCCTTTGTGTGGGGTGCCAGCTGGGTATTGTCTGCAGATATCTGCACAACACAGGAACTCCTGGGTCCCTAAGCTATCCCAGAATAGATGCAAGAGGGGCACTGGGCAGCAGGAAGGAAGAGGGAGGGATGCTGCATGGAGGGAGGAACCAGTGATGTGAGGGATTGTGGAGCACTCATAATTCTTTTCTATTCAAGTAGGGACCTGGGGAGGACATGCTTCAAGAGGAGCTGTCTGTCCCCTTGCTGAGGACTGGGGAGATAACGCCCGGAAAGGTCCAATCCTTTGGAATCTGCTTTTTGTTGGCCTCCCCCATCCTTCCTCCGCTTCCCAGCTCTTTTGCGTGGGATGGAGATTGCTCTGTGCAGAGATCTCTCCTGCATCCTGATCTGGCATGTTTTTCCCGTTAGATGACAGTTCAGGAAAACATAAGCCTGTGCCAACAAACATCTTTTTTTGGGATATTACTTCAGCTCATGCTTAACTTTGAACCACAGTGAATTAAAGAGGATGGGAGCATGAGTTTAAGGTTAAGTGCAGGTATAGAGATAAGGTAGAGGCTCACTGACCCACACTCCGATAAGGTGCTTCTGCAGCAGTCGTGCTGCTCCTGACTTCCCGTATCCTTCAAGCAGTGAAGGCCAGCACATTCTTACCTTGGTTAGATTAATTTAATTAAGATATGCACTTCCAAAGCACATAACTAGGTGACTTATCTGCTACGTGTCTGCTCTGGAACACGGAAGTACCAAACTCTTCTGGTTGTTACCTGCCTTTGTACCAGAGATAAATCAATGTATTGATGTGATGCATTAGCCTGACCCATTTTCGCACAGTGTCATTTGAAAAGCGAAATATTTCTTGCTGATGTCACGTTGTCTTGTGGGTTGTTACACCCCTATGGCTTTGTGTTCCTCTTTCTTCTTTGGCACACAAACAGTATTTAAAAATGAAAAAATCCCCTTCACGTGGTGCAGACTCTTGAAGGGTATTTTTAACCTATTGCACTCAGCCATATTTGGTTCTCTTCTCAAAATACAAATTCCCTGACATGCTCAGATATGCAGTTGGGTATTTTTCCCCTTGGGAAAAGGTAGGTATTGTGAATGAACCTCACATCCTTGTGCAGGGGCTGAAATCAGCCTTTAGAAAAAATTCCCCTGCCCCCTCAGAACACTGGTTCTCTTCCCTTTGGGGACTTACTGCACCAAACAGCTATGTTCATTTCCATTTCTCTGTTGAAGTTTGCAAGATGAGGAAAGGAAAAAAAATGCAGTTTTATAATGCAGTTATCATAGTTCCTGTAAATAATTTATTTCCTCTGCTCCTCACTGTGGTTAAGGGCAGATTTTGTACTGGGTGAGCTTCTGACCTGCGCAAGAGGAGGAGGAAGCATGAACCCCAACCCAAGACATAGCCATATGTTCAGCCATACCCCTCTGCTTTTCCCTTCACCCAGCACTTTATAAGAAGGCTCTGTACAAACCTATCTTAATTTCTCTGGTCCAGACCATGTTTGATCTTGTGACCCATAACCTAGAATTGAATCTCCCTTTGTCTTCCTCGCACCAGGTTCTGTAGGTAGCTATATGCATTTTAACACTTCCAGTGTGATTTGCAGCTCCCTTTCTGCTGTTTGCTCAGCAAGTGATGAAAACAACTCCCACCAATCACTTGTCTCCAGCTACTTAACGCTGAGAGAGTGTTACTTCTGCTCTGACTACACATGTCACAGGTGACCTGGGAAGCAGGTCACCTTTCAGGAGCAGATGCACCCCTGCTTCTCATTCCTCTGACTGCTGCTATCATCACGACAAATGATCTGGGTTATGGAAGTCGTTTCACAGGAGCCGTGGGAGAAGATGCTCTGTCCTTATCTACCTCCTTATGTGGTCGTAGCAGATCTGGGGAGAGCAAAAAGCCTTGGAAAGAAATGCAGCCTGGTCTTGAGGTGATGGATAGAATAATGATGAAAGTGGCAAGGCAGCTAAAAATGTCATATTTCCGAAGGAGGTTGTTCATTTAAGCTCCCATGAGATTTGGGGACCAGGCATCCTAGGGAAAGTTAGTGGCCTCAGGGCTTCTCTATCCTCTGGCACTTTTGAAATATCCCTCCTCAAGCATGTTAATATCAGAGCTGTGTAAAATCAAGTCTTCAAAAGAGAAATAAATGGCATAAAGAGCTATAAATAGGAAAAGGATGTTCCAGAATCAACATCTTCTTAAATAATTTTTCTCAGGGTAGATCCTTTTGTGGTAAAGTTATATATTTAAAATGTAAAGTATTTGCCTACTGGGCACCTAATCCAGACTTTTTTTTTTTGCCTCTAAGAAAAAGGACTGCAGAAGGAAAGGCAAATAAGGGAAAGCAATATTCAATGACAAGGAGCAGGAGAAGGGAAGGAAGCAAAAGTAGGGAATGGTGCTGCACTAATAAGAACATTTCCAGTATTAGAGTGATATACTGAGCTAATAAACAGAAGGAATGTGCAGTTAAAGAGGAGGGGAAAGGAAGCCACATAGGAAATGAGGCAAAAGAAAAAGATTCAGAAGAAGGTAAGAGCAGGTAAATTGCAGACACTCCTTGAGGGCAGTAGTCGTTTACTAGTTTCGTATCTTTTTGTTGTTGTTAATGTTATAGCAGCGTCTGTTAAAATACCAGTGTAGCCATGGTATTTACAGTGTGTATGAAACAGTCCCATCGTGTCTACATAGTTTTCAGCAGTCCTTTCTAATCGCAGGACTTTCAGCACATTTTTCAAGTAGCTCTTGGACAGATATACTGATTTTTAATGATTTTACAATATTTAGAATTTTATAGCATATTGTTATAGAGAGGGTTTTCTTCTTTAAACCTTTCGTCATCCCTGCCCGACACAGACTTTGTCTCCTGTGTACCGCTGTGGAGGAAACACCCATTTTGGACACTCCAGCTGGGTGCTGAAGCAGACAAAAGCCCTATTGAGGACAGAAGAGCAGTAGCTACAGCCTTCATTGCTCTGGGGATTTTATCCACCTTGATCTAGCAGGCAGTGACCTTCCAAGCTGTTCAGCTGCAGATGTTTTATTTGTTTTATCTCCAAGCTAGGGCTAGTTTTTGTTTAAGATTTGGCTTTTTGCTCTTGGTCCCCAAATAGTCTTTAGCATAGATGAAGCAAACTGTATGCTGTGTGCTTTATCTAAGGCTTGGGCAGCTCTTGCTAGGATGTGGGGCTGTCTAGGTCTTGTGAAGGAGCATGTCTCTGATAGCATCCACACTTTGCTCAAGTGGGGGCTGTGGCTCAGAGTCCCACCACCCACTTTGGGGGGCAGTTCTGTGTATTTTTGCTCAAGTGTCGGAACAGTTGGTATCTAGAGGTATAGTAGTTTGATGCCACTTAAAGTGAAACAAACCATTCTGATTTCTGATGCTGCTTGGGCATACTTCCTTGGGCATCACCTCTCCATCCCTGGCATTTCAGGATGGGGCATCCCATCTCTCTACCCATCTTTCTTCTCCTGTCCTCATTGCAAAGTGGGAGGGGAGTGTACCCTGCCTGGCCCATCAGCTACAGCAGGACATGGTGCTGTGCCCTCTTTTTGGGATACACTGCATGAAGGATGGGGTGAAGGGAGGGCTTGCCAAGCAGGTGCACTGACCTCATAGGAGCACCATAAATGAATGTGGCTCATAAATTTCCCTCTTCAAATAATCCAGCTCCTGAGACAGGGTGAGACATCTTGATTTAGACCTGCTTGAAATTTGCTGAGCTGGTTTGCTCTCCCATGCTTTCGGTTTGCTTGTTTCTTTCTCTCTCGCTCTGTGTATGTATATATTCTCACACACATATACACATGCACACACACGCACCCCGCTGCTCTCTTTACATGTACCTGTTATTTTGATGCTAGTGTACTGTAGCACTCATGTCTGTGTGCTTTCCCAGGCCGTTCATTGTGCTGCCTCCCCTGATGGAATGGATACGGGTTGCCGTGGCTCACGCAGGGCACCGTCGCAGTTTCTCGGTGGACAGCGATGACATACGGCAGGCAGCGAGGCTCTTACTGCCGGGAGTTGACTGCGAACCTCGACAGTTAAAGTAAGTCCACACAAAAAAAACAGCTGCTTTGTGCAAAATGTGTCTCTAGTCACAGCGAGCAGGCAGGCAGAGGGCTCTGTTTCTGCCTTGAGAGGTGCATGGATGCTCGGGCTCATCGCTGTGCGCGTTGCAAAATCGGCTCCTGGTATTTATTTGCTCACATCCGTGGATAAACTGGTTGCATGGTAATGGGTGTCTGAATATCTCACAGCTGGATCGAGCCCGTAATCTGCTCCTCAAAGCTCAGACAGGGTTCGGTTGGGTTTTTTTTTTCCTCTTGCTTTTGGGTTCTGCTTGCTAACGAGGGGCTGAAATCTTCTGCTAATTGTCTGTTTCCTGTTGCTTTGCTATAAAATACTGAACTGTAATTGGCAGGGCTGCAGATATTTTTCAGGGCTTTGTTTTCAGCATTAATGCTTAAAGGGCACATTTAAACTTATAGGTAAGACTACCTCTTGCAGTAGAATCATATTTTTTATGCGAATGTCAGTTCAAATTAGTTGTAAATGTCAGCCTAGATAATTCGACTTTTTCATGTATCAGTTGTGACCTTTTGGTTTTCTAATGAAGTCTTAAAGTATTTATTGCCAGGGTATGCTTTTAGTGTCTGTTTTGCATTATTATTATGTACATGTATAAAGGCATGATCTAGGGCTGTTCTGGAGTCAAGAATATATTTGTGTTTGATTTTCATATGGAAAGGAATTCTGAATCTCCCGAAGCAGAAATAACTTGCTGCTATTGCTTCACAAATTTGTACATAAACCCCAGTTTTCAGCAGTCTTGCCTCTTCATACAGCAGTAGGTGCATTCTTTCCTGCAACACAGAAAGCAGAGGGATGATCTATGTGATTAGCTGTGACAACCTGCATCAGAGCAGCTGCTTCTCTTCACTCTGGCCTTAACATGCTCTTCCACCAGAGAGTACAATAGTTTTGTTGGAGATTTGCATAGGCTTTTTATAGTCACAGCTATTCAATATTTAATTGAAGAAATATATTGAATTTCAAAAGGGAAATCTTGAGCGTTCCACATTTCAAATCTTTGCTGTAATTGCTTCCCTTCGGTATGACCATCTTGGCCCTCATTTCCAGAAGTGCAGTGTTCTGTGTCCCTACTGAAATGTCAGGACTTTAGAGATACTTACTTTCTGAAGACCCAGCATTTGGTTTTGAAAGGGCACAATTAATTTAATAGCTCTTCCAGTACTTAGGTAGGATTGCAAGTAAGGCAATAATAATTCTGCTCTACATCCTCTATCTTAAAAATTAAGGTGGATACAGTGAAATATCTGTGGGTTTAAAAAGCACAGGGTGTTATTCTTGAAGTTGTATTTTGTCTGAGTTCATATAAATATATATATAAAATGCCATATATATACACACGCATATACATTTTATATATATATAAAATGCCATCAATGGTTAGACAGTTTTCCAGGAGTTTCAAAGTAATTTGAAGTTGGGGAGAGTTGTGTTATGCAGCAGAAGAATTCATTAATTATGAGGAAAAAACCAGCACTTAATTTAAAAGTTGCCATCAAGAATTCATTTCATAAAGAACAGAAGTGTTGTCCTGCTTGTCTTGCAAGTGGGAATGAGACTGAAGAGCACTGTCTGGGATTTATCAGGTGGGAATGAAAAGAGAAATCATTACAGAGACAAAGTGGGTTTTAGAGAAACCAGACTTTGCAGTGTGCCCTTATTTGGTTGCAGGGTCCTGATTCACCCACAGATGTCCCAAAATGACAGTCTCGCTCTACTGTGCTGGCAGAGGTCTTCAGATGAGTGTCTGCGTACTTTGGGTTTTACTTTAAGGTCTGTGCCTACTGCCACTGTAGTGCAGCAGGTTCTTTGGATAGCTGCACATAAGACCCCGTCTGCCTGTAATCCTGAGATCAAAGGAAGGGCCAAGCTTTTCTGGAGAATAATGCGAGGCATCAGGATGTCAATTTGAAACCTTGCAGCTTGTAATTTTTTATCTGTATTCTGTGCAGACCCACAGCACTTCTCATTTCCACTAAGCCAAGAGCCAACTTTTAATACTCCCCCATTACGGAGGGAGTGTTTCCAACTATCAACTCCTCAACAATCGTTAATTCTGTAAATGCAAACACTGGGATGGGGAGAAAAATACCACAACTTTGAAGGGAATGGCTTTTCAAATAAGCTGTGTGACGGATGACAGCTGAAGGATTTTAGATGCAGTTAGCTTGATGTAGTTTGTGACTTCTGTAGAAATGGCTTAGTAAGTAGAACCTTGAAACTGGTTCCGTTTAAGCTTTTCTTAGCAGTTGTCTTCAGTCCCTAAAATATAAGAGACCAGAACACAAGTTCCTGTGGCCCCATGTGATACTACATCATTCCATGGTGTTGATTCACAACCTGTCATTGCAAACGCGTAAAGCAAGATCAGCTTCTACGCTGGAAAAACACGCATCCAGGGGGAGGGAGAGATTGGCAGGATCTCAAAGGCTATGAAGCTGAGGATCAGTTCGGATAAAAGCCAAATGTTCAGTTTCTTATCTGAACTACAGCATGGAGGTCTCCCAGCAGATTCTCCCAGCACAATCACATACTCCAGCAGTGAGGTTCCCAATATGTGGCTTTGTAAATTACCTCTGCTTTCTTCCTGCCTTTCATTCCAGTACTTCCTCTTTTTCTCTCCTCTTCTGATCCTTTTTAAAAAACCCATTGCCTTAATTTCTTGCGACGTTTTCATCTCCTGAAAGAGAAGCTGCTCTTGCTCTTGGTAGAGGAGTGAGGGAAGCTGTGATCAGTTGAGAACTGCCTGTCTCCTTCTTGGTCTGTTTTCATTTTACAGCAGCAGACATGCCAGAAAGTTTCTTCCCTTTCCCCAGCCTTGGAACTTGAGCAGGGATATAAATGTTCATTTTCCCCCAGGAGTGGAAGCTTTAGACACATCAGTTGTCTCCACCTTTTGCAAGGAGGCAGTTACACTGGTGGATTGACTACTGGATGCACAACAGCTAGGTGAGATGGAAGCTCGAGTTGTGTCCAAAATATTCTTTGTCACAATGAGAGGTCAGACTTAAATAAAGCCTCACCTGTACCTAGGGCCATGTTGGGTCACCTAAGGCAGCTCAATGTAATCAGTAGGGAATTGCGTGCAAGGTAGCTTTCTGCAGGCATAAATCTATTGAAGGTGGGTGCTCTGCTCCCTGCTCTAGGCCTTTTATTAATGAAGGCATCAGGGATGAAGGTAGTTTGTTGCCAAAAAGGGGCATGGTGGTTAAAACTGTATTGACCTGCTGCAGTAAGATAGCATCACTTCTCAGCCTGCATTGGGTCTGGTTGGCTGCAAACAAATACCTGGTTTTGGCTGTTCCTTATCATCGCATCTGCAAGGGGTACTTTCCTTACCTAAATACAAGAAGCTCTCTGCAGGTTTTTCCTTCCTTCACTCTGTGGGACATTTGTTTAAAACAAAAACAATCACTAATATGTTAGACATATGGTAGAGCGGATTGCTGATGGATGACTACCTCTGGGGACTGGAGGCTCATGGCAGAGAAGCAGTGCAAAGGAGGAGTATCCTGTGTTGTTCAGCACAAAAACGTGTTGCCATGCTTTTAATCAGGGTCAGTGGCTGCATTTCTGGTTTCAATATATCATGGCAATCCTGGAGGATGTAGATACTGGAACAAACTGGCCCAAGAGAGATGGTAATCATAGAATCATAGAACAGTTCGGGTTGGAAAGGACCTTAAGATCATCGAGTTCCAACCCCCCTGCCATGGGCAGGGACACCTCCCACTAAACCATGCCATCCAAGGCTATGTCCAACCCAGCCTTGAACAACGCCAGCAATGGAGCATTCACAACTTCCCTGGGCAACCCATTCCAGTGCCTCACCACCCTTACAGTAAAGAATTTCTTCCTCATATCCAATCTAAACTTCCCCTGTTTAAGTTTGAAGCCATTACCCCTTGTCCTCTCACCACAGTCCCTCATGAAGAGTCCCTCCCCAGCATCCCTATAGGCCCCCTTCAGGTATTGGAAGGCTGCTATGAGGTCTCCACGCAGCCTTCTCTTCTCCAGGCTGAACAGCCCCAACTTTCTCAGCCTATCTTCATACGGGAGGTGCTCCAGTCCCCAGTCATCCTCATGGCCCTCCTCTGCACTTGTTCTAACAGTTCCATGTCCTTTTATGTTGAGGACACCAGAACTGCACGCAATGCTCCAAGTGATGTCTCACAAGAGCACAGTAGAGGGGCAGGATCACCTCCCTCGACCTGCTGGTCACGCTCGTTTTGATGCAGCCCAGGATACGGTTGGCTTTCTGGGCTGTGAGCGCACACTGCCGGCTCATGTTCATTTTCTCATCGACCAACACCCCCAAGTCCGTTCAAGGAACTGTTACATGGTCACTTCTCCACCTAGCTGGATAAAGGGCTATTTTCTGTCCAGTCGGAGATCAAAAGAAGGATATAGTCTAGCATGTGAGTGTGTGTGTGCGTGTGTATGTACATTCTGGTATCCAGAAGCAGCAAAAATTGAATAAAAGTTCGCAGTCTTGGAGATGTGAGTGTAATTCCCCTCTACAAAGGGCAATTCCCATATGTTATTTGAAGTACTTTCTTCTACCCTCTTCATTGCCTCAGCCGTCTTTGATTCCAAGTCATCACCTGTCTAGTTTCTCTGGAAATCTGCTTTTTCCAGATATTTCTGGGTCTGGCAAGGAGCCTCCTCGCCCCTGAGAAGGGCTCTATGCTCTGCTGAAGGGAATCAGGTGGGCAGCATTTTTGCTTCTGGTACTTACAGTGATGCAGGAGGAGGTACTGCAGGAGATCCCTGCTTGCACTGTCCAAAAGTGAGGTTCTGGCTCCTGAACCCCAAACATCCCAGCTGGACATTTGATCCAAAGCTTGGCTGCTAAAAGAATGACCTGCAGGGTTGCTGACCTAGCCCACATCAAGGGGCCTTCCTGTCATCTGGATGAAGAGGAATATCATATGTGTGCCCATGGCACCAAGATCCTCCAGAAGCATTGTCCACAAGGCTGGGCATTTCTCTGCAGCCATTAGGATATCTGGAAACCCTCTTATGCTTGTTAGTCCTCTGTCCCCTTGCCCAGCAGGCTGCAAAGCTCCTGTCTGAAATTTGGAAGAGAAGCATTTTAGTCATCCTGAGTGGTTTCTTTTTATCATAGAATCCACCAGGTTGGAAGAGATCTTCAAGGTCAAGTCCAACCTTTACCGCAGCACTGCCAAGCCCACCACTAAGCCGAGTTGCTGAGGGTCTCATCTGCACAGTGTTTGAACTCTTCCAGGGCCATGGTTCCACCACTTCCTTGGGAAGCCTGTTCCAATGCCTGACCACCCTTTTGGTGAAGAAATTTTTCTTGCCCCTTCTCATATTGACATAACCCGCAGAAAGCCCCCAGGCTCTAATAGCACCATGAGAAGCATTGCAGTCACTTGTTTGCAGTCTGTGGTTGTTGGGGGAATCCTGGAGGACAGAGCTGGGCAGCAGGACTTGCATGCCAACCCCACTAGTGCAATCAAAGAGCCCCCCCTTATGTTCCACTCCAGCTCAGTTGGAGATTGCAGCATCGCTGTTGGTCAAGGCAGAGCTGGTGAGAGCAGGAGCCGGCACAACCAAGGCTTGTGCCTGTGCACAGATCCCCTTTAATCACTTGCTCATGCACCTTGGAACCATTTCAGAGTTACGGTTGGCATGCAAAGGTGGAATTTATATCAATAAGTGCTGGCCTTGAGGCATATGTGAGAGTTGTGCGTCAGCGCCGGCAGAGGCCATCACCCAAGCACTTGGAGTGTATACTTTGCCTCTGATTTGGGGAGGAAAATCCGGTGGGGGAAAGGAAAAATAAATACTAGCAATAAGGTTATGAAAATGGAAAAACAGTAATCAAAAGGAGAGCAAATTATGCAGCTTAATGCATTAAAATTGGGGTGACCAGATAACCTCTATCCCAGCAGCGAGAAAGCTGCCTCATAAAATCAGAGGGTCAAAGGGAAATATTTTGAACAAAGCCCACAATGGTGCCTCAACTGTGAGGATTAATAATAGTAATGCCCAACATTTGAAAAGAATGAAAAACAATGGGAAGAAAATTCCAGGCTGTTAGTGCAAGGCTTTTGAATGTTTTTTCAAGCAAAGGCTGATTAAAGGCATGTTGTTGAAGGAAAAATGGGGTAAAATGTGACACAGATTTTCTAAAGATAGCCCTTGCCAGGCTAATCTAATAACTTTCTGATCAAATGACTGATTTTCTACCATAATGAAATTCAGTAGGTACGATCTGTTTGAATGTGAGTGAACAATTAGATGCATTCCATGCAGGGAGTTAACTGGAACAGGTTGCCCAGAGAGATGGTGGCTGCACCACCCCTGGAGACATTCAAGGCCAGGCTGGATGTGGTTCTTGGCATCCTGATCTAGTTGAAGGTATCCCTTCTCATTGCAGCAGGGTTGGACTAGATGAGCTTTGAAGGTCCCTTCCAACCCAAACCATTCTGTGGTTGTAAGACAGAGAAGATGTGGGTTAGTAAAGGAATTGGAAAGTGAGCAGGGGCTGGATTCAAGAGATGTGGCAAGGGCCGGATTGACGTGATGGGGTTGCAAACAGACATCTTCAACTCTCACTCACTTTTAAGAATTGGTCTGTTTTAATTTTCAGAAAGGGTTTTGGCACAAATCTTGGCAGTGTGCTCATGAAGTTAAAATTTGCTGATGCCACAATGCTAAGAGGCATTGTCCTGACAGAGGAAGTTTGGGAAATCATCCAGGAAAAAGTGGATGACCTTGAGGACCGGGACAAAAGAGATGGGATGAAATGCAGTTTTCCACAAATGGCAGACAGATATTTGGAGATTAATTAGAATAATACACACTGCCGTGTATATGTAACATATACGTTATTTATGCAGTATAATATATACTTATATATATATTGAAAGCTGAGCACTGGAAAGGTGGTGGTGAAGACTGTAAAGCAGTATTTCATCTCAGAATGGTTGTAAACCACAAAAGTGGATTTTCCCTTGGCCTTGAAAAAACCAAATGCATTTTAAAGATGTATAGGGAGAGGTATTTCTAGTAGAAGCAGGAAAATATTGGTGCCTCTGTACATGAGAGTGGTAGGAAGTGATATGGAATCTCAAATCCTGTGCCTGGGTCAAGCAAATATTCACATTGGAGCAGGTAGAGAGAAATAGGCTGGGGTGACTGAGTTTTGACAAAATGGTCTCATGGAGGAAGACTAGAAGAAAAGGGCTTATTCAGCAGGGCTAAGTGGGTGCTGAGGAAACATGTGACTCCTCTCCAGAAATACATCAGGGGTAAACACCACAGAAGGAAAAATATCCTATTTAAAGGGCAGTGTGGACACAGGAATATGTGAATATTAACAGGTCATGAGTAAGTTAAAACTTAAATTGTAGAGGGATCCAAGCCTTGTTGCAGTATAGGGCTACGTTTATTAACTCTCCAGTCTCACGTGCTCCTGCAGCTGCTGCCTCATCACAGCCTCACCCAGGGCTCCGAGTTGCATTCACAGCTCTGATCCAGAAAGATCTCTGGGCAAACACAGGATCTGAGTGCCTTTGAAAATCTGTCTTTAATTGAAAATCAGTTCTCATTTCCAATTAGCTGTGGCTGGATAATACCTAAGTCTCCTTTTCTGTCTGGGACCATCCCTCTTAATGAAGATTCTCTAGGAAAATAAGATTATCAGCCTCAAGAGTGAAGCTTATTTAACATGAGAGCATCCTTGGCACATTTTAGAGTGTTTTCTTAAGGCTGTGGAATAGGACAAATACAGCAACGTAAAGGGAAGATCTGTTATTTTGTTCTTTCAGAGCTGTCTATACCATTTGCCGTGTCATCTTAATACTGTACCACACATATGCAATTCTAACTTGAAAGAGGAAGAGTTGCATTTAATGTTTTATTTATGGAAATCCTGTGCTTGTACTGGAGCATGAAAATGTAAATAGAGATTTGAAGGCAGAAAAATATTTCCACTGCTCTTTGTTCTCCCTTAAAATGCATGGGGCAAGGGGCTGAATTTCTTGGACAGGGAGGGTGAGAAGAAAATTGCCAAGAAATTCTGCTATTTCATTAGATACAGCCACTTTTAAGTGGGGACAGTTGGTGTTTGCCTGGCTCCTTGAATGTCCTTCCACAAATTTTCTCTAATCCTTTAACACCAGCCATGGCTATTGCTGTAATTAGACACAAAAATGCCAAACCAGCGAGTGGCAGCGAACAAGCTACTTGACAAAATCCAGCAGTCCCTTAAGGCAGATGGTGCCAGTGGATGAAGGAGATTTTATTACTTAAAAGGTAGAGCACAGGTTTCCTAAGGTGAATTTCAGCCTCTCCTGCCAAGTGCCTGCTTGAAGACAACAGTAATAAAAAGAAATTATTAAGGGGAGGACCTTGTCCTCATGTTCTCCTTCACTTGTAGGGCAGAACAAACTTGCTTTTTTACAGGCTTTAGGTTCCAGCTTTCTTGGACTTTTCTCATTGTGAGCAAGTTCATTAGTGTTTCATATGTTCTGTCTCTATACACATTCGTGAATATGATAATCAGGATACAGAGAACATCTCATCTTCCACTCATTAGTGAAGACTTGTGCTACCTATTTATATGAAAGACAAATCTGTACCCAAGTTTTCCTATGACATATTTGCTGTGTTCATAATCTGAAATCAGATTCAATTTTGAGCATGGTTTCTGGCCTGTATACATGTGATATAATATTAAGAGCTCTGAAATATATATTTAGGTCTTGATTTGATAGTCACATCGCTTTTAAAATTAATTTTCCAGTATCAATAGCCAATTTACTTTCAGGAGTTTGACAAGAATAAGAGGTTGGCTAATAAATAGCAGTACTTTTATTTTCTTATCTTAATTTGGCACCTGATTAAAGTAAATGGAAATATTTTATGTCTGCATTAGAATGTAGTGCTCTTCATCACTTTGATCAACATGTTTGTGCTTAATGTTTCCCTCTCTCCAGAACTGAAAATGCAAATAATTGTCTCAGTATAGTATTTACATTGCAGTCCTATTAATATCAGCATTATAGTCCCTTTTTAAAGCATCATATTGGAAAAAAAGAGTGCTCACAAATTTAAATCTAATCATCTGCTGCTCCTGCTATTGCCTTTTGTGCCTGTGGTCTCACTGAAGAGCCGCAGGCAAGGAGCAGGACCCCTTTGTGCTACAGGCTGTGCATACCCAGATCAAAACTGTGATCTCTGACCCCAAGAAGTTCAGCATTGCAAATGCCTGTATATTGCTGGCTAAAATATGACTCTTTCCAGACTTCACACCAGCTGAACTATAATTTCTGACTCAAGACCTCATTCAGATTTAGGATAGACACAGACTGAATAAACTGTATAGAACTACATAGATGGACTTCATTAACAGGTTATCATTCTCTTAATTGAAAGGGCTGGCAATCAAGTCCCAGGTGGACAAATAAAACTTTGGTGCTTGGCTATCAGGATGATGATCTGTTCATTTCAGTTGGGGGGGAATGTTTATCCTGCTCTTCTTCACAGTCTGCACTCCATTTTTTTTAGATCAACTATTAGCATGCTATAGCTTAGAACATGATTAAGATGTTCTCGTGTCTTTTCTAGCAACATTTACAGAGTGTTGACTCTTTTCTTTTTTTTAATTGTCCACTACTGATTACAGCCATAATCTACCCCAAAGTACAAATAATTTAAAAGCTATGCAATAAGAGAACTGCTGTGTCTACCAGTTACGATAGAAACACTTTGGATCATCCATTTTTCCAAAGGTATTCAAACCACGAGTAACTTATTAAAGATCCGCACAGATTCTTAGCCAGTCTAAATGAAAATGAAAAAAAGCAAACCCTAAAACTAAAACCAAAAGCCAAAACCAACCCAACAAAATCAAACTCCTGCACTGAAACTGTTGCTATAGAAGTGCCGCATTATGGTTTCACAATGTGAGTTCGGGAAAAGATAAAAATAATTTGCTGTACTGCTAGGATCCATTATAAAGGAAGATTATCTTTGACTCCGTTCAGAGGTTTGAGTATTTCAGAATATGACAGTGTCATCATGGTCACCATGCAGCGTTTGACAGTGACCATTTGCAAATAATTAATGTTACCATGGCATTCCCTGTATAAAGCCATAGTAAAGTTAATTATGTGCAGTGGCAACACTGTAATGATCTTGAAGATGACTGCCGTAGAAGCAGTTTCTGTGAGGAATTGAAACTGGATTCAGAGAAAATTGTTTTGTATTGTAAGTTGAAAAATATGGCCACAGCTTTGCTACAAATATAGAATCAGGAACAATTTTGCCAGTTTCTAATTTTCCTTTTATTTACAAAGGCAATTGTTTGCTTGGTTCAAGGTAGGGAGGGGCAGTTAGGGAGTTTACAGGCTGTGTGATTGAACCCCTGAATTAGAAGGGGGTTTGCTGTTGAGCATGAGGACCATGATCAGTGTATGTTATTAATTCAGGTATATTACTTCTCAATTGTGGGAGTGGGAGCATGTATTCAGGGTGGTGGCGCCAAGGAGCCTGACAAGCCCCACAGGTTGCTAAAGAGGGAAAACCAGAGTGATCTCAGTCTTATAAGATATCAGCCTCAAAGGATGCCCATCAGTCCTATCTTTGTCACTGTATCACCTCTGGGAACCTCAGAGTTAGCCTCACCCAGCCAGCATCTGGGATGGTGATGTCCTGCCATCCTGAGACTCTCTCGGGGGAAAAGAGAGGGAGAAGAGCATTGGCAGCTCATAGTCTTCTGTTCCTCCTTCCTGTCAACTTTCCCTACTCCTTTGATGAAAAGCACCTTTTCTGCAGCATGAGGTCCTGGAGAAAGGGCGACCCATGTTAATGCTGGCAGCGGCAGAATCTGGCAACCAACCAAGGTGGCCTCGGAGGGGACACTGCACCATTGGGCTGATGTCAGCCTCCTGTGTGTTTGGAAGAATCACAAAGGCTTTTTGGCAAAAGGGCCCTGAACTGATTCTGCAGCTGAGGAGATTTCCAGCTCCGTTTGTGCTTGCACTGGCTTCCCTTGCTTTGCAGGCACAGTTTCGTAACTCTAAAAAGTGACCCTATGTATTTAGCTGACTTAACTGTTCCTCATCACCCTTATTTTTCAAGCTTCTTCCTATCTCTTACCCACCTCTTCATAGCTTGTCGGTGTATTTGTTGCAGTCCAAAGATAAGAAGTCTTGAGTGAATCAAGCCTGGGTGCCTATTCCTTTCCTTCTTTTTATCTTGTATCCTTTAATGTTTGTGATTGTGGATGGTGTCTTTGATGGAGCAGCATCCCCTTATACAGTGTACTACGGGGCAGAGGCCCTCTGTTCCTTTGGGAATCAATATTATGCAGTTAATGGTGTGAAAGAGGACTTTAAAACAAATGCAGTGCTGTGGTGGCTTAGGGTTGATTTTTTGATGGATTTGGGGGGCCAGGTTTTTTGATTTTTCAGTTTTCATTTTGAAATGCCACTGCTCAGTCTGTCTGCTGTAGTGTCTTCCCAGTTGGCTTTTTCCAGTGTTAAAAGCGATGCTGTGTTCTCCTATTCTGTACTTGTAGTTCCTGATCATTTTTGATCTGTCTCTACACTGCTTTTTATCTGTACATGCTAAATCTCTTTTTCCTTGACTCATTCATCTCTCTATCTTTTCGAGATGGTATGCTTCCTCTTCTGTTCCATTCCCTTGCGTCATCCTCTTGTTTTATTAAACTCCTCAGTTTGATCACTATCCATTTTATTAGTCAACATATGACAGTGGTGGCACCAGCAATGATCATGTCAAATTTTGCCATATAGTTTCCTTTTCTTTGTCCCATAAATCAGGGCTGTAACTCGCTCATGACGATTCCTTTGTGAGTGTCCTGGGTTCAGCAGCAGCAGTCATTTTTCTCCTTCTTGGTAGCTGGTGCAGCGCTGTGTTTTTGACTTTTGGCCTGGGAGCAGCATTGATAAACCAGTGTTTTCAGTTAATGGTTGGTAATGTTTTGGTCTGACCAAGGACTTTCTGAGCCTCATGCTCTGCCAAGGAGGAGGGGAAGCTGGGAGGAATCAGAGACAGGACACCTGACCCAAACTGACCGAAGAGGTATTCCATACCACAGCATGTCATGCCCAGGATGTAAAAACTAAGGGCAGAGACCCGGAAGGGTGGGGGTTCGCTGCTGGGTCGGGCTTGATATCGGATGGTGAGAAATTGTATTCTTTTCCCTTGTATTTCCCTTATCATTATTATTATTGGTGGTGGCAGCAGTGGTTTGTGTTACACCTTAGTTACTAAACTGTTCTTATCTCAACCTGTGGGAGTTGCATTCTTTCAATTCTCCTCCCCATCCCCCGGGAGCTGGGGGGAAGAAAAAGGGGAGAGTGAGTGAGCGAACTGGGTGAGTTATAGTGGCTTAAACCACGACAGTGAGGTATAAAAAGACAGTGGGACACTGGAAGCAATACTAAGTTGTTGTTTCTTGCTTTGTGGTATTTGGTCTAGGTGACATTTCATTAGTGCTGGCGTCCTGGCAGCTGTGCAACCCAGGTACTCTTCTGCATCTATGTTAATATTGCAGAGTTGGTACTTCTGTAGCATCCTGGAAGTCTTGGACCAAAACAATTAATCCCCCCACTGATCGAGGACTACTGATTTGCTGATACCCAGTATCAGAAGTAATTAATGAGTCCCCTTCCTTGGCTATAGTAAGGAGGTGGACTGATACACTTTTAGGGGACCAGAAACAACTCCTGGCTGAGTTACTTATGGAGAAATATGTAATTTCTGAACTTGTGCCAGAGTAGTGATCTGGGCAGCCCATATAGGATAAGTGAGATTGGTCCTTGTTTCTCCTTCCTCCCTTGTGTGGGCGTGCAACCCAGGTCAAAATCTGGCTTCTTTTAAAGAGGAGATCATCAACTGTCGTTTTGCATGTACTGAGCTGGGCTTGACGTCAGTGAAAGCTCTGTCTCTTTCTGCCAGCTCTGAGTTTGACCCATTTTACTCAGAGCGTATGTTATATACCTCGGTACAAATGATGAAGCAGTGACTTCACACAGGCAGTGATTCACAGTAGCAGACACCTCTGCAGTCCTCAGAGGATGTCTAGATCATTCCATAGCTGCATTCTGCTGAGAAACCACCTTGTTTGCAGCCCAGAGTCATCTGGAAATGGCCAGCTACAGCTGGGAGGACCAGACTCTCTGTCTGTCCACCCAAAACCCCCACCACCCAACTTCTGAGCATGCTGTATCTTTGCCATACGTGTAAGGAGGGCACAGATGATCTCTGGCATCACATGCTATGGGGGTAACAAGTACCAAATGTTGCTGTAGCTCTTGTGTCAGAAAAGTGCCATACAGTGTGAATGCGTTAAGCCGCAGTTGTTCCCGTGGATCTTGGTGTCGTTGAGCTCAGCCCTGCACGTCTGTGCTGGCTTTGCTTTTTCTTTAAACCCGCTCAGAACCTACTCCAGAAACCTTGCTGTGCATTGCTTTCTTCATCTCTGTTGTAGGCATATTACTGCAGTAAAATTTGTTATTGCTGTTACGGTGTTTTCATTGTGACCGAATGCTGTGCATTAATCTTGCAGCATACTGTTGTGATGAAGCGTCATCCTTGTTCCCCTGAGTAACGACAGTCCAAGCACACCTTGTTTGCATTCTTAGGGCAACAACTTTTTAGCAGTCAAAACGCAAACTGAGCACATAGAATGAGCATCATCATATATCTGTTGTCTTCCAGACTTGCCGTGGCCCAGCACAGCAGAGAGCAAGCTTGAGCTCAGATGCCAGTTTCAGTACCAAGTCTTGCAGAAGCTTTGAACAAAATACTTTGTATTTTCCATCTCCCTTTCCTTCCTCTGTTGAAAGAGGAAGAGTGGTAGCTATTATTACATACCACTGCTTCTATATAAACAGCATATGTGTTCCATACTGCTGTTAAATGTTAATCACTGTTATATATTTTATA
This sequence comes from Amazona ochrocephala, assembly GCA_039720435.1. Lineage (NCBI taxonomy): Eukaryota > Metazoa > Chordata > Aves > Psittaciformes > Psittacidae > Amazona > Amazona ochrocephala. The sequence goes on from CM077880.1 coordinate 77,568,474, forward strand.
AAGCTCTGATAAAGCACTTTGAAGAAAAAATATAAATTATGATGATGTGCTGTTTATATTTTCCTTTTCCTTTGCTGCATTTTTTTACATGCGAAACAGAAAGCAAATATTTGATGTATTTTTGTCTCTCTCACTTTTGATCTTCATTTTGTTTTCCATTCGTAAGTAGCCCCTTGTTTTCTGACCTAGCATTTTTGGAGAGTGAAAGTTATGTTTTTCTAAACAGTTCTTTGTCTAAGTTCACACCAAACCCACTGGATTTGGACTCCAACCTCTGCCCCAGACACTCCTCAGCATGAAAACAAAGCAAAACCGCCTTTTAATAACATGAAGCCGAGCTGGATAGACATCATATTTGAATTTCTGAGATTCACGTCTTGGCTAAATAACTCTAAGCCCTTTTTCCATTTGAAATTGATGTCTTGAGCAGTTTACAGTTTGGAAATTTTTTGCATAGGACCTTAATAGAATGTTATCTCATCTGTTAGACACAGCCAGCAAAGATTTGTGGTGTTTTGCCACCATTACCTGGCAAGATTGCCTTCTCCTTGATCGCATGATGTGCTAATCTACAGGATATCATGGGCAGGGGAATTGGACCAGATAACCTCCAGAGGTCCCTTCCAACCTCAGCCAGTCTGGGATTCTGTGCATTTCACTTTCTGCTCCAAAAAGACTTCCCTGTTACTGGGGCTGTGCTGGTAAAATCCTTCAAAGTGTTTGAAGTTTCTCTTTGTTGTGTTGTCAATGATTATACACCCATTTGATGTAAGTTCAAAGCTTCCTGAAGCCACTGAAACTTTTCAGGGATCAGGGAGACTGGATCTTTCTGCCGTGCAGATAGAAAACTTGCAGTGAGAATTGGCTGTGCATTGCTTAACCAGGGAAACAGAATCAAGTGAAAGCTTTTTTCCCCATTTTTTTATGAAATGTGTAACTTGTCCCATGAAAGATAGACCAAGGGCAATCTCCATTAGCTTGCATTAGCATTTCCCATTCATCACTTCTCTGGAACATACAGGTCAAAGGAGAATGAATGTGTGCATGACCTACATCCTTCATACATAGGGCAAAGTATTATTTTCCTGGGGACAATGAGGTCTGTCCTTTGACTGTCCTCTGAGGGACTTTATTTCTCACATCCACAGAATCGACGACTGTTTTTGTGCATCTCGGAAACTGGATGCAGTTGCCACTGAAGCGAAGTTCAAGCAGGACCTGGGTTTCCGGATGCTCAACTGTGGCCGAACAGATCTGGTTAAACAAGCCATATCCTTGCTGGGGCCGGATGGGATTAACAGCATGAGTGAACAGGTAACAAGATAGAAATTTAAAGAACCAACTTTGAAATGCAAGAGTTTTGTCTGCTTATCACAGAAAATGAGCCCCAGCTTTCAGGTAAACATAGATAGGACCTTAGTGCTTTCCCTGCATTACTTTGCGTTGAGTTAAAGCACTGTCAGGTGAACATCTACATTAAGTTGGGTAGTTCTGAATTGTATTGATGTTTTGGTGGTACTGAGGTAACTCAGCATGAGGGCAGATGCATCCCCTGAAATCTTAACAGTGAACTGAGTTGAGTGAAGCCAGAAGATCCCAAGAGAGCTTAGTGTTGATCTGAATACTTAAAGCTGCTTCAGGGCAATGAACAGTGGTGTAGGGCAGGGCTTTTGAGGTGAACATCCTTCTACTGAACACTGCCCTGGGGTCTGCAATACATTTCATGTGCACCACTAAACCCCCGGTAGGAAACAATTAATTGCTGGCAATCTTTAATTGAGCTCAGCCCAGTTTGAACTGACCTTCCAGATGTGAAAGTGTCTCTGTTGTTCATTGTGGTCAACATCTACCAATTGAGAAGCACAGATTTTTCTGGAGTTACTCCTCCATGAGACGGTGGTTGTGGCTAGGGATAAGCCTGCCTCTGCAGCTACCTACCAGCAGCAGTCTGTTGGACTGTGATACTCGTTCGGGTGGTTCCCCCTTCCCAGAGGGAAGTGATAGCCATGGATACTACTGTTCCCTTTTGAAATAGAGACCCCTGAATTTTCTGATGCCCATGATGGAAGTGTCACTGCATATTCCTGTAGCTGTGAGCATCCTCTTTGGCAGGAGGCAGGTGGCTGCTGCCCCTGAGGTGCTTGCTTGGGTCAGGAGCTGGAGTCTTAGTATGTTTAGGTCTTCTGAAATGAAAACTGCTACAGGAATGTGAGTTGCGTTGCTGTTCAGTAGCTTTAGTCTGAGTCAATATTATGGATTTGTTCAAGAAAAGCTTTAGAAAAGGGAAGTACCCACCAAAAAAGAAAAAACAAACCCAAAGCCGACTGTTCATTCCAAGGTTCATATGTTATACTTTTAAAAATTATTATTACTTTGAGTTAGTCTGAACCTGGAAACTTTTCACACCATATTTCCTCTTTCCTCCAGACGGAAACCTGGGAACACTCTGGCTTGATTCATCAAAGTACCTAATCATATGCTTAACACTGAACACATGCTTACATCCTGTTTGAGTGAAAGTTAAGCCTGTGCTTAAACATCTCACATCTTGTAGGATCTCACATCTTGCAGGACAGAGCCCTAAGTGATACAAGGCTAAAAGAGAAAGGGTGATTTTTTATTTTGCCAAAAGCCAAATGCTATTGTGTTGATTGTACACGTAGTTACTGCCTTGTGTGTGCATTGAACACTAATGATGGGCTCATTAAAAATCCATTCCTCCCACTTGCAAAGACAGTTGGGCTGAATGATGCTGTAGCACAAGGCTGAGCTGCAGAGCAAGGCTGGGGGGTGCTGGCAGAGGCAGATGCAGCAGGGACAGAAGCGCAACGGAAAGGGAGGTTAGAAACCTCATTAACTCCTTAAAACCCTGACACTGCAGCATGACACTCTGGGCTCCTTCTAAGTCCTTCAGCTTCATCAGGGCTGAAATACCCCCCTGTGGTCCCCAGGCAGACCCTTTGCTCTGGGTATTACTGCAGGGCTCTTTGCCATAGCTGCCCATGTGCTGCATCTTGCAGAGGGGGGGCCGGCACAGGGCTTTCAAATACTTCTCTTTAGGTCTGATTAGACCCCTGTGCTAAACACTTGATTTAATTATGCAGTGATGCCACTTAGAGAAATTGAAAAAACAGCTGAAGGAACGTGTATTTAATTTTAAGCTGCCATCCCATCCCCATATTTCAAGGCCTGAACACTATTTTTTGTAATTCTCATGGTTCCTGCAGCATTTATTGACTGCCAAAGGAAATGTTTTGCCACTGGCTATAGCTGAGGCAGTTTCAAATTCTCTTTGCAAGTAACTTGAAGTCACTAAAGAACTCTTCTTGGCTGGGGTGAGCTTGTTTCTTCTTAATAATGGCATGCGGCCCTAAACGCCTGTTCCCTTATTCTGTATCTCCATAAGTACACGGCAGATTCGATCCTATGAAATGCTCAGTCTGTTGCAGGGGGCATGAAGTACCTTACAAGGGCAAACCTTAATTTACATTTTCCCTAGAAGAGCAGCCCTTCCATACATAAGCACCCATGACCTTTAGCTCTGCATGCAATCAGGAAAACAGGGTAGTTCAGCAAAACTAGTGATGCTGGGCTCTTGCTAGGAAGACCTCTGTGTTGTGGCTGTGTCTGGCCATGCTGGGCACCTCCAGTTTCTCTGAAAAACACTTCATGGCAGCACTCAGGTTGAGCAGCAAACAGGCTATCATCTGACAGCAAATTTACCAGGAGGGCTTGAGGTAGGTTATAAACATGCATCAGGGTAGCTGCGTGCTGTGGTAGATTTACTGCAAAACAACTGGTGGCTGTTGATTAACACCCCCCTACTGTATTTAATAAGCAGCTTTTTCGGTTATAATTTACAGTAGATTTAATGATTTTTTTCTCATGGTTTTCTCCAGACTCATTACCACAGCCACAGTAACACTTATCTTAAGGGAGAAATGGTGATCAGCCGTAGCAAGTATTTCAGATTAATACAAATTGCATTGTGGTGGTTGTGTAGCAAAGGGTCACTTAATCTGCTTTTTCTCCAAACAGGGCCATGTTTTCCTGGAACTAGCAACTTGCAACAATGCTGTCTGGCGTTTCAGTTAAAAGTCCTTGTTTGCTAGGGAGTGCTATACAAAGCCTTTATATTTCTAGCTCCTTAACCATATCCATGCTGAAAAGCTGTGCCAAAATTCCACCTGTATTAAGAGGAGCTTGGGATGATTTTAGAGGCTCTTTCATTAATTAAAAAGTTGTATTTTATGAAACTTTTATCATAGAAAACTGAATAGAATTATTGTCTTTTTAAATACCAGTGGAAATTCGGTTGCTTCGATAAAAACATTTCTCTGCTGGGGCCCCAAAGACAGAGATGCTCAGTTTATTATACAGAGATGTAGGTGAGACTGACAAGCCCTAGTTACACTCACCATGTTGAGGATGCTGAGAATAACATGGGAAAAAAACCAAAACAACCCAAAACAAGTCAACAATACAACAAAAATGGAGATTTTACAAAAATGATTACCATGGTCTTAGGGGCATGTCTGTAATAGAGGTAATGGCTTTTGTTAAATGCATACTGTTAGTCTTGATTATATATACTTAAATAATTGTTTATGAAAATCAAATAGAGTTTTGTGTTAAAATTGTCAATTCCTTTGTTTTTTAACTCCAACAAATGACTAGGGCATGACTCCACTGATGTATGCTTGTGTCAGGGGTGATGAGGCTATGGTGCAGATGCTGCTAGATGCTGGAGCAGATCTGAATGCTGAGGTGAGGATTTTTGTTGGTTGTATCTTTGTTCTGTTATTTGTTTGCATCTCAAACTACCCCCTGAAACCGTACTGGAGGGAAAATCCCAAGAATTAAAGAGAAATGTCTTACCCTGGACAGCACCACTTGAAATGAATAGTGAAATCAAACTGCATTAGATTAACATTGGGATTCACTGCACAGAAGGGGTCAAGTCAGCGTACATATCCCACAGGTAATATTGATTTAGTTGTGTTTGTGCACTGGAAATGAATGCAGGCATTAGCTCTAGCATGGAGCACGGCTCTAATGATATTGGAAGGACTCCCTGTATCTCAGCTGAATAAAAATGAAGAGGGTAAAAGAAATACCCATCTGATAATCTGCCAAAGCTTGAGCATTTCTTCACGTTGGGATGTTCCAGATAAGCATCCCCAGCATGCAAGTACAATGTAGGTCCCACTGCTTTGTCTTACAAAGTGCCTCAGGCTAAAAACTGTTGGATGAGGAGTTTGAAGCTTCCAGAGTATCAATGTCTCTTTGATGAATGCATATCACAAATTTACACAATCTGTCCACTTACACAATCTGTTGATTGTAGTCCGACTCTGCACAGTGCAGGTACGTACATTTTTAAAGAGCCATCTGAATATCCGCCGAAGAATTATATGTTAATGACTCCAGTTTCAATTTGTTGAGGTCATGAGTAAATTAAGCTGTCCGCTTCACTTATCTGTGTTCCATCTGTTCTGTTTGGACTTGAGTGAGATGATAAATTGTAGTCACTGCTTTCAGCCAGATGTTTTGCCCTTCTGAAAAATCTAATTTAAAAGTAGAAATGGATGTTACCTGTAAGAGACTGATAGTCATTACTATCTGATTGTTGTTTGGTGGCTTATGTGAAATCAGCTGATGATTTCAGTTCCCCAAATTCAAGCACACCACCCTCAATGGAGCTGGCAATAATTGAAAACTTGAACCCCTGTTAGCACTCTCAATAGGCACACCAGAGACTGGATGGGCCTGGAGACTGATCTCTCCTTTAACCCTGTCTGTGGCTCAGAGGTGAGTGGCATTATTTGGTTCCTAGGACAAGTTTTCATTAGGAGCAGTTCTCCCAGTTGCTCCAGTAATCTTCCAGACTTGAATCAAATGCAAATTTAAACAGTTTTGTCTTCCTGAAACTGCTGACATCTGAGAGAACAGCTCCAGTGACGAATGTGAACCTCCCTGATTCATTTCTATAGAGTGTTTGCTCTAAAATCAAATGAAAACACTTTGGGACAAGAACTGTGAATAATTATGGTGTGCAATTATAAGATGATTTGTGCACACCACAACCAACTGTGCAAATTGGGCAATTATGGGGAGAAAAAAGGCAAATCAACCACGAACAAAAATAAATACTCTGTCAGGTGCCTGCATCATTTTCCCTTTCACTTTGCAAATCAGTGATATATATATATGTATGTTTCCGAAAGTAGCCTCAAATGCTGGGTGCCTCCCTTTCTGATTGCCCATCTTTAGCAAAAAATGGACTCATTTCCAGATGTGCTGAGATGCTGCAGTTTGCTCTAGAGTCAGTGGGACCTGTAGCTGCTCAGCAAATCTCAATGGAGGCCTTAAAAGCCAAGTCAACAGCAGGGCTTTTGCAAACACCGTGTCAACTGGAAGGAACTCTAATCAAAAAAAAGGAGCAAAGGAGTTAAAATGACTTCATTTTCTTTGCTTGGTCTGTGGGCTGCCCCGAACAGTGGTGGGAATCTGTGCTTGAGGAAGAGCTGGAATACATTTGCTAAACCCTGATCCTGCCCATCCTCACCCTCTGCTGCTCTTGCTCCCCAGGCTAAACCCCAAGGCTCAAGCTGCTCAATCCTCTTCCTTCTGAACAAACCCAGACCTAAAGAAGCCTTTGCTCAGACGCCAGCACTCTTCTGTTGCACTTTGAGCTTTCTCTTTGGCAAATCTCTGCGGTAACACCCAGGTGCTGGTGCAGATCCGCTCCTCTGGCAAACTGCAGGATCTGCATGGGGTATTCAGATTTTGCCCTCATCCCTGGCCTTGAGGCTGAGGGCCTGGTCGTGTGCTTCTAGCAAAACGCTGCATGTGGCGCTTGGAAATGCGAACTGCTAATGCAACCGAGCATTTAATAACTGCTCCTGCTCCCCTACGTGGATAAACGTGCTTCAGACGAGGTGGTGAAAGCATAGGTGGCTGATGAAACAGAGATAGTGCATCTTTTACTCTGATTTTAGTCCTCCTCTGAAGATCAATAATAAGGTGTTGAATTTTAGTGTCACACTCCATCTGAGTGTACAGCCTTGGATTGCAAACGTTCATTAGATTTTACCATCTCTGTGGACCTCATCAATATTAATACCCCCATCTTTAAGACAGGGAAACTGAAGCAAGGAGTGGTTATTTGTCTTCCCCAATGTCTACATTAGATGCATCAGGCATTAAGGCATAGAAAATGGAAAGCGCAATTTGAAAAATACCATTCCATTTTCCAAGGAAGTAGTTTGCATCTCTTTTAACTGTCACCACTCTGCTCTTTTAACTCAACTCAGGCGGGAGAAGGCAGTAAAAGGAGTCTTCTTAAAACATTTCTGAAGTGCCATTCTGCCCCATCACTTCTCAGCTGTCTTTATTCCTCTGGTAACAGAGGAGAAGCCCGGAAGCACGCCTGTGACCTCTAGGGTAGGGCTTCTGATGTGTCTTTCATGACGGCAGTGACAAAAGTGATAGTGATTTATGTGGAAAGATTTTCTTTGGGCCTGTAGCAATCCCAAGATCCAGGGCTGTTGATACACAGCCTGGAGAAGTCAGTGGGAGCGGTTCTTAGCTGTAAGTGTCCTGATCCATCCCTGCTTCCCCAGTGTGTGCTGTTGTAACCAGCTGTGGATGTTTTTGACCTTGTGCAAAAGAATCCGGTGGCCAGTGGTTTAGATGGAGCTACAGTAGTTGGTAAAAAGACTTCATTTGGTATGAACTCTATTCAAGCTGTCAAATCAGCACAGATTTAATATAGAGAAAATTTTTGCAGGAAAAAATGAAGCCAATAATTTTATAAAGCACCTTTCCCAGGTTTTCTTTCTCACTCCCTCACATGCCTGGCTTTCAGGCAGGTTGAATTTTATTACGTATAGCCCTTTAAAAAAGAATAACTTTAATTTGTTTGTAGGTTGTCAGTACTGCTCATAAATACCCATCCGTCCACCCCGAGACCCGCCATTGGACAGCTCTGACATTTGCTGTGTTGCATGGACATATTCCTGTAGTTCAGGTATTATTGTATTTCCCTACCTGCATCTCATTCTTTTGTTTCTCCTTTTCAGTTCTAATTACATCCATCTCAAACCAGTATCCTTTTGTCATACTTATATTGGTTACTTCTGCTTCTTCTAGAGTGTACTGATATATAATAGACCTATTATATAGCAAATACAGTGTTCAAACCTTAACCAATATGAGGTTTAAATAGGACAATTTTAAAGCAAAGTTGCACCAAAAAAAGTCTGACAACTCCTTGTGCTCCTTCCTGACCACTTGTTTTATATGTTTGTTTATTCATTCATTACACTTTCTTACACTATAATGTTCTAGCAAATACAAAACCACTGCCTTGGTGGGAAAGAGGTGGACAACAGTCCTTGTGCTGCTCCAACGGGGGAGAATCACTTGTTCTCCTTACGCCATCGAGGTGTCATGTGGGATATGCTGGTTCTGTGCTTTGGCATCTTGAAAGTCGAGAAGGTCTATTGTTCAAAGCAGCTGTGTCTATGGCACTCTTAATAAAGCACAAAAACTGTGAAGGTCTCAAGACAGAAATAGCCAAGACAGGGCTGGAGCGCAGGCTCCATCCTGCTCAACTTGGCTGCTTTTGTTTTCAGCATTGTTGTTATGTATGTGCAAGTGTCCCTGATGGAGATCACAACTTTTGGACTGATTGCTGCAATTGGTTCTTAAGAATTGCCTTTCTTTTGGCCATGACTATACGTAAAGATGGAGAAAATTGAAATCTCATCCATTTTAGGATGGTGCTGGGCTTCTAGAAGACCATGAAGGAAGGATGCTTGCTGGGTTAATTTTCAGTACTTCCATCTTCTGTGCATCACTTCTAACACTGACCTTACCCCATTCCCATTGAGAAACACTGGGTTACACTTTTTTGGCTCTGAGGTTGGACACTACTGCTCCTGGTGTCCGGCAGCATAAACTGAGCGAAAAAAGGAATGAATTTGCCTCTGTGAAACAGTGGGCAGAATTTGCATGTCACTTGTCACCTTCATATCTGGTTTGCAGATAATAAGAAGCATTAGACTCTCATTTGTCACTGTTCATGAACTCTGAAGACTGTGATATCCCCAGTTGCTCTAAACAGTGAATTTTCTTTCTAGCTGTTGCTGGATGCTGGAGCAAAAGTAGAAGGTTCCTTGGAGCATGGAGAAGAAAATTACTCTGAAACTCCTTTACAGTTGGCAGCAGCTGCTGGTAAGGACTTTCTCCTCCCACTGTAATAAATTCTTCAGTCAGGATCTGTTATTTGGGTGAATAAACACTGGACTGTAGAAGAAGTAAAACTGAATTTCTTGACTTGCAGGAAATTTTGAACTGGTCAGTTTGCTGTTGGAGCGAGGAGCTGACCCCATGATAGGAACAATGTACAGGAATGGCATTTCCATGACTCCACAAGGTGACATGAACTCTTTCAGTCAGGCTGCTGCACATGGACACAGGTAGAGTGGGAACAAGTCTAGTGGCATCCTTCAAGTGCTTATTTTTTGCCTGGACATCCGGTTTGAGCAGATGGGTGCAAGTTCTGCATGAACAATTGAACATGCCACCAACTGAGCAGAGATGTAAGGCTTTTTGGCAGCATGTGATTTTAACCAGTTGGTGGTACAAGCTGCTTTTTGCTATCTGATTGAAACAAAACAGGAAGGGCAGTCCTCATGCTGTGTTGCAATGCAATGGTTGTTAAATGGCAGCTGATGTGATGACAGAAAGGAATGCCAATAGCATTCCTTCTGAATTTCTCGATATATTTCTCAGGTTTGAGCGAATCATGTCTGTACTGCTGCAGCCCTAATTTTTGTTGAATACAGTTTCTGCATCTGTGTTTACTGTAAAGTCCTGTATGTCTTAATGTTGTATGTATGCTGTAAATCTAAAAAAAAAAGGCAATGAAATGAGCACCTGGCATGCATGATCTTGCAACGCTCAGGAGTTGACTGCAGTGTAATGGATTAGTATTATGATCTTCACGTTCCTACTTTTCTGATTGTAGCCATCCAGAGGAACATAGATACAGGTTAGAGACAGTACCTACCGTCTGTTTGCTTAGAGATGAGCTGCCAGTCTAACAACTTGCTAATGGCATGTCAGGGTGGGTTCGCACAACATTGCCCATCTGGAGCCTGTGGGGGATCCCTGGGATAAAGAGGACGGTTTGGTTGCTGGAGTTTCACGTTCAGCTGGCATGAGTGGGAGCTATGTGCCTGAGGAGGACCTGGGGCTCTCCTCAGCTTGGCTGCCGGCTGTGCCTGTCACAGGCCCTGGCTCTTACATTCCTATATGTACACTGCTCACACACACTCCCTCCTCCTTCCCTTTCTGCCCTAGATTTGTTTGGGACGTGCCATGCTTTGCTGTCACCCCATGCTGGGGGCTGAGCAGCTAAAGGGAGGACACTGGAGTACAAGCAAAGTGGGATGGGCCCCAGCCTGGTTTCTTTTCTCACAGCTGCAAAACCAAGTGACTCTGTTGAGATTGATGAGGTTAAACTGGTACAAACCTAAGGGCACCAAGTCTCGGAGTTTGGGCTTTGCTGTTTGATGGCACTTTACTTTGCAGTGTGGTCTCAGATGTTCTCGAACCTGCCCTGACTGGCCTTGTGCAGTGTCTAGTTGCTCCAGCTTTCCCAGACCGCTTTGTGTGTTAATCAAGTGGTGGTGCTTTCAGTAGCTCCAGGCAGCTCCTTTCTGAAGTGGCCTCCATGGTGGAAGTCCTGAGAGCTTGTCCAGAGGCACCTTTGCCTTCCCTGATTGCGAGAAGAAGTCTTGAGTCACATTTAGCTCATGGATCTCTGTTCCCATGAGATGATGCCACTCGTGCAACGTCTGTACGGTTCCTGTCACAACAGCAGACGTGGCTCAGGCAGTGCAGGTGGGCTAGCAGGAGCTGTGCTTGTCTCAAGTCTGCTCTCAGCTGATTCTGCCATTAATTGGAGTAATATCGTGGATAGGTGTTCTAACTTGCCATGTTGCAGCAAGTACGCTGGGCACAACAAAAGCCTAGCCACTGACTCTGCTCTCCTGCCTTCTCCTTCCCTCTCTCCTTCTCTCTGTCATGCTGTGATTGACAGGAACGTCTTTCGCAAGCTGCTTGCTCAGCCAGAGAAGGAGAAGAGCGATATTCTGTCACTGGAGGAGATCCTGGCTGAGGGGACAGACTTACCCGACTCAGCAGCAGCTCCACTCTGCGCCAGCCGCAACAGCAAGGCCAAGCTGAAAGCCCTGAAGGAGGCCATGTACCACAGCGCCGAGCATGGCTACGTGGATGTGACCATTGACATACGGAGCATAGGTCAGTCCCAGCACCCTCTCTCCTCTCCCTCCGGGAAAGGATCGCTGAAATAAATGCATCTATCGATGGGCTGTTGCTTAAACCAACCATGGTTTCACCTTCCTCAGCTCTTGTGGAAGCAAATGATGGGGGATCTGGCAGGTGCCTAGCCCAGTTCAGCTCTACAGCATGCCCCAGTCAGGGGCCACTGGCACATTTCTGCAAGACAGAGTAACTTCTACTAGCAGCCATCTTCACTGCTGTGTGACAGAGCGTTAGATAAGGCTCTGAGGCAGTGTTTGGCTCAGTGGTTGGGCCACTTCTAACAGCTCCTCTTTCATACTCTGCTGCAAGGCAGTCCACCATTAAAACACCTTTATTTCCTGGGGTTTGTGAGCCTCTGAGGATATGGGCAGGGAACTGACTCCTTGGTGTGACAACTCTGCCAGTGCAGGGCTTGAACATCATACCAGCCAGCTTGGAATTGCTTCTGCATGTAGGGAGGGTGGTTGGGTAGTGCGGAGGGGAATTGATCTGGACGGTGTATGTACCATCCCCATCGATCCACATTCAGAGAGACCCAAGTGCCTGGCATTCCCCTGCCTGGTGCGGTGCTCCAGCTCTGGGGATGTGTGGCGTGGGTCAGTGTGGGGCAGTCTGAGCAGCGGCTCGCTGAGTGGGCTAAGCAGGCAAAGCCCTGGTGATGAACAGAGGGAAGCAACAGGGCTGCTCTCCAGGCACTGGACATCCACTGAAACAGAAGGAAAAACCTTTTCCAGCCAAACAAGAGGCTTGCATTTCCTCCTGCTTTGTTCTGCAAGAGCAGAAAGTAGGTCACATCCAGCCTAATGCCTGCAGAGGTACATTAGCTCCATGTGCTTTCTCGCTCACTGCATGGGAGCAGTTCCCTTTAAGTTCCTGGAGAGTGATTCTGCCACAACAAACTACTTGAAAAGGCTGATCTGCTGAACTCGCCCAGTGCTGTTTAGGGAAAATAGTAATGATCAGGAGAGGACATGGAGTAGCGCTAAAGAAAGTTTTAATCTGGAGACCACCAGTCTGAATCCAGGTGGGTAGTGGCCAAAATGGGGTTTTTTACCATTTAATGGCTCTCTAGGGCTACATTCGAACAAATGAGCTAGTGTAAATCTAGTTTCCAAAAGGCTTTTGCATCACAGAGCACCACAGCAATTACCACAAATTGGCAGTCTCAGCAGAGGAGCTGAAGGCTAGATGAGCAGAGAGACCACAGTCTTCTCCCAGCATTTGGAGGAAAGCCTCTGTGCAATAAGTCTGGGATGTCCTGATAACTACCAGCCTTCTCAATCGGGAAAAAAGTAGGAATTTGATTTCTAGGGTTTTTTGGCAGCTTTTGCTTAAAATCTTAGCGTAAGTAAAGGTAAAAAAACAGAAGGGCACTTTCTTCTCCAGAGCTGGGAATGAGCTTTGTCCTCTGTCCATAGGTGTTCCCTGGACACTGCACACATGGCTGGAGTCCTTGCGCACATCCTTCCAGCAGCACAGACGACCCCTCATCCAGTGTCTGCTGAAGGAATTCAAGTCCATCCAGGAAGAAGAGTACACAGAGGAGCTCATCACACAGGGGTTGCCTCTGATGTTTGAGATACTTAAAGCCAGCAAGGTGGGATAAATTATGTGTTTTAAAGAAATCAGCTTCATTCCCATCCATTGCAATTTTGGTTTTGCACAGCTGTCCCAAAAGCCGTTTAGACTGTCTAGAATTATTATTTTTATTATTATTATTTGTATTACGTATCTCAGGGTTTTTTCACAGTGGAAGCATGGGTTAAAAACAAGCTAATCACATCTCCTACTAGAACAGCTTAATACTGATGCTAAAAATAAGCTGGAGAGACAGCAGAAGCTTATGCATAGTGGTGAAATTAACATCAAATGGGCCACTGCAGTATGGCAAGAAATGCTGATAATGAAACCAAACCAAATCAACCAAATAGTAACTTTACCCAGCTTGTTTTACAGGACCGTGCAGCAAAGCTAATATTCATGTTTCCTTTGGATTTGTTTAACCTCGCATGTGAATTTCCCTTCCCTTCATGTGGGATTTGGACTCTTAAAACATGTGGAGAGACTGGTCTCTACAAGTACAGAACAGGCTATGGCTTTTTAAATCATCTGTGTGAGTGTTTGTACTTGCAGCCTTTCCAGATTTATTCTTAGCTGACATTTTCTTAGCCAGACAAATCAGACTAACAAAACCTTTTGAGGGAGGCACCACTGGGTACGAAGTAGGACAGCAAAGGGGGTGATCATGGGGTGGGCAAGGAGAGGAAAATGTCTTACCTGATAAAGAATGGATGCTTTCTTTTAAAACCTATTGTAACCATCGTTCTCTTCTCTACTGGTTCCCCTGACAATCAGTTGCTCCCAAGGAATGCCCAGTCAACTTTACTGTTGCCAGAAAATCGTTTTAGTGATGAAACACATCAAAATGGTTTGATTGCTTTTCTTTTTCTCATGCATCATGTTGCTATGGTTTTCTAATTGTTGAACTGGGAAATAAATAACATTTCTGACCCAACTCTGCCTATAACAACAAGATTTTTAGCATCTGCAGCAATAGCCTAAATAGTATGAAAAGGGGAGAGGTTCTGGTCTAAGCACTCAATACTAAAAGATTCCAGACTAATATAGCTAGTAAAAGCCTACATGGATTTATTTCTTATATCTTGCTGCAAAAGAGGGCTTGGACTACAGTCCAAGCAAATCCTCAACATTTGTTCCAGCAATTGTTCTGATATTTGCTCCCACGAGTCTTCCCTTTGGGATTAGTTTGTATTGGATGGGTATTTATGTAGAAAGTTTGAGATAGCTTTTAGGAAATCATTCCAAATCCTAGGATTTGTAGGTTCCTTGTTCTGAACTCACTTGGGTTAATGTTTGTTCATCCAGAAACTACTAGCAAGGTGCTCTTTGGTTTGAAAGTTGATATAAAATTAATCATATTGAAAACTTAATGGAGATTCAGTTTAAGCCTTGTTATCTAGGTTGAGGTGTGTCATTAACTGCTCTTCTCCTGTGTGGATGAAGCCAAGGCCAGTGATAACTATTAGAATAGGTTACTTACAGGATAAAACATTTGGGACATGTTAGACTGTGTCTACTGAGTCTGTTGTAAGACACCTGGAAACAAATAAGACAGGTACCTTCTGCTTTGGGTTCACTTAAAACCTAAAATGTGGCAGGGTGAAAGAACTGAAGTATCAAAAAAAACCTCTACATGACAAAGAAGAACTCTGTGCTGATCTTTATTCCTGCCTTTGGGCCTTAGGGGAGCTGCCTTTCGTCACTCTTCATGAGCATGCATATTCACAAACCCGCACACACTTCTTCATATGCTTAGAAAAATAATTAATCATTCTGGGACACTGTAAGGGTTTACAAATTGTCTGCAAGTGGCATGAATTATTGCAGTGGTCTTGTCCAAATGGCCTCTCACAAAGCTCTCCCAGACAGAAATGAGGACAGACTTTATGTAAACCCCTTGGAAGAAATCAAAATAGATTCATTTGTAGGAGAATGAGCCAATAAAATTTCTCCCTGGTCACTCTGTAGAAGAAAGCTGAGATTCAAAGGATCTTCTGTTCCCCTTCTCTTGAAGGGCTGAGAGCAGAAACTGTTGTTTATGTATACCCACAGACTGGAAATCTCCTTTAAGAGGTGCAGAAGGGCCATAACTGTGGTTCACATCCCTCTTTTTGAACAGCAAATTGTAAAGTCCTGCCTTTTGTGAGCTATGGGGAGAGCAGCTGGATTTGCCCACATGGACATCCTTTTCCCCATGGGCTGGGAACTTCAAGAGAGATTACGACTCTTGCTAAATGTCTCAGTCTGGCTCAGTACCCTTCCTTAATGAGTTTTTCAGGGCAGAAAGTATAAAAGAAGCAACTAGGAAGCACAAAGCCACTTTGCTTTTCTTGACTGATGTAAAATAAGATGTCCCATTTGCTACATATTGTGATGCTCAGTATATTTTAATAGCATGGCAACTTGCACCTAATAGAATTGGCATTTTGCATTCCTAGAAATAGTTCCAACTATCCCATATTCTCAGAACAATTTGCAAATATTAATGAGTTGAGACATTGAGGAAGATCTTATCTCCCTCTGCAAACAGGGAAGCTGAGGTAATTAAACAGGCATATTCTCAGTGCCTCATAAAGTGACAGTCCTGGCCTCAGAAGCTGTGATGATGTGGATAAGCCCAACAGAGTAGGAAGCACACCTTCTGCCCCACCTTTTGCTTTGCACTGTCAGACAAAATGTTCTTGCAGGTCCATATGTGAGAATTTATATGGGAGCCCTGCACCAGCCAGCACTGATGCTGGTGTCCTGCAGGGTGGCACTTTGCTCCCATTTATGTGCTGGAACACTGACAGTAGAAATAAAAGTGAAATTAGGAGAAGTCCTGATGCTGGAACGTAGAACAGCAATAAAAATTGGCAAATCAGGCAAAAGTGGTTGAGCTGAAGGCCATAGTTTCATTGCTTCTTTTCAAGCTGTGAAATAGGCAGGGAAGAGCGGTGAATAGATTGCACATTGGTTGTTCACTGCAGCACTAAAGCCCTGGAGGAAGACTTCCAAAAGCACAAATGAAGGTTCAATACCCAGCTCCTGGTGACTTCCAGTGGGACAGAGTGCTTTCATTTCCTTTCATGCCTTTAAATGTCTTTATTAGCTGCACCTTTGAGAACTGGGTGGAGAGCAGAGAAGTGGCAATATTTCCATGCTGGTGAGGCAGAGCTGCAAGAACATGCAGAGAATTGCTCTGCACTTGCTCCCTCTATGGTTTCTGCTATTGTGCAGTGAACTTGGGTCTTTACCAAACCCTTTGGTTTTGGTACCAGAGACAATGTACTTTGGAGAAAGCAGCATCATTGGAAAGGACATGTAGAGCTCAGTTTAAGGCACTTTCCTAAGAGCAAACTTATGAGCTTGCTTTTGAGCAAAACTCAAACCATCCACACTAGGAATATCAATGAGGTAGTGGTGGATTTGGGCCACCAAATGAGAAGGAAAGGCGCTGCTGTTTCAGGGTGGATTTAATGTCTTTGGCAGACAAGCACACAAACACAGCCTGCTAGAAGTCGTTTGGACAGGGCTGCATGAGACAAAAGCTGGAGAGACACTTCTAGGAGTGAGTAGCCCTGAGCTAAACTTCAGCTGCTGCACAGAGCAGAGTTGAGTCCCTCAAAGCTAAGATGACACTGGAGATCTTGTTATAGAAGCGGGATAGGAAGATGCAGCTGAATTCTTGCCTGTTGGTATCTGTGTTGTGCTCTTCATGGCCTGGAGGATGCCCCCCAGACTTCTCATAGGAAGCTCTCCTTTGCCTCCAGCTGAGGTTGATGTTTGCATTTCCTGAGCTTGGCTCTGAGCTGGATTGACCTCCTGCCTCATGTCAGAGGACTGTATTTGCCTGACGGGTGCATGTACCTGAGGGCTGGCCACCGGTCTGAGATTGCCCCTTTCTCTCCCCCACCCCAAATAGACACTTTCCAAAGAGCTGTGTGGAGACTGCACCCAGGTCTGTGGGCTTATAGTGCCTAAGGTGGGGCTCACAGGTCAGCTCTTCCATTTTTGCAGGGAGATTCTCTTGAGAACAATGTGCTGAACGTGCAGGGATGCTCCTTTGTCCTCTCTCTATGAAAATCCTGGACCTGTTTCAGTTTGATCTTGACATTTCCACCACCTGAAAAGGGAGTTAAACACGTCTGGCCTTTAGAGGAGGTTGGTTTTGGATTTCCACTCTGGAGCTCTGCGTGAGCTTGAATTGTCATTGAAATCACACAGCTCCATCCATGCAGACGAGACAGCACTGTTGCTGGTAGTACGAAGTTATGAGCCAGTTCCATCCACTGCTTTTTCTGCTTGCAGCAGTTTACATCAGGTTGTCCTTGGCCTATTTTTATGAGGAAAAGAAAATACAATTTTTTAATTCCAAATAATCTCTCTTACAACTTTCTCCCTTCCTCCCCCCCCATGGCATGGGCGAGGAGCTGCTATTTGCCGCTACTTTGGATCCTTTGTGGGCACACATCGCCGAAGTGCTTGTGATAGTCCCCCTATGCATTGAGTGCATGTGCTGAAGCGTTGTCTGAAGCTCTGCCTCACACTGGAGGTGTTTTGCACCAGGAAAACTTGGCTTAGGACTACAGGTATTCCTGCCAGTGTATTGTTCAAGATAAAATCACCTCAGAAAGTCATGGAAGAGCTCCTTCATCACCATGGCCTCTGTTGCATTCTGCATCTTTCTCTTTATCCTTCCCATCAGTTTGTGCCAACAACAAGGTCATTTATTTAAAACCTAGCCCATTAGTGAGGTGTTGATCACGCTGTGCAGCCAGGCTTGTTGAAAGATGCAGGAAACTGCTTTGCAAAGATGTTTCCTCAGGATTTACAATTCCTGCAGAGTTTCCCAACCTCTACAGATGTATCTACAGGCAGCTAAAGGAACCTGCAGGAGTTCACCAGCTCTTTTGGAAGGCTAAGCTTTTTGAGTAACAGCCATCAGTCTGGTGTTGACAGTCATTGAGAACAAATAACAATTCAAAACAGCAACCAGGTTTTAAAACTCCAAGAGGCATGTGGGTATCTTGAGAAACATAGCCTGGATAGTTTAAAAGCTCAAGTACTCTTTTCAGCATTAACTTAGCCACTTGGAATCCAAAGTATCTTAGAAAGTAAACTTTGGGGGGGGGGGGGGGTGTCAATATATCTTTTCACAAAGAGCAGCATGTAGCCTCTGCCTTTCATGTCTCCAGCAAACAGAAAGCAGCAGGAAAGGCTGAAACACCTGCCTGCTCTGCTGCAACAGAACGTTCAGAAGCTGAGACTTGAGATAGGCATCCTGTTTCTTTATTGCTGTGGTCTTTCTGGATTTAATCCCTCTAAAACAAATGTCGGGAGAGGTTGCTCAGAGAATGTCAACAGACTCAGCTCATACACGGTGTCAGCAAACATCAGCTTTCCCCCAAGGTCTGCATGTGACCAGGGAAGTGGCACTGGAAGAAGCAGACGGAAAATTCCCTTTTTTGTCCCTTGCTTCATGATGGGCTGAAATTAATACTTTAAGATGGGCTTGAGTGAAGCTGTGTTTTGCTCTATGAAGCCAGACCACCCTGTTCTGCAGGAAGGGCTTAGGGGATTGGTGAACCCCATATGGCACTTGGGCAGACACTGGGTTGTAATCAGCTCCTATAGGTAAGCCCTTTCCTAGGAGAGTGTTACGTATGTTTCTTTTGCCTGTAGACAGATCAGAAAAGACCCCTCTATGCTGGGTGAAACTTTACTTCCTTGTTTAAACTGCCTTTCAACAGAAAATTGAGGGTTTAATCTAATGACAGGTTTCATCTGAATGTTTGTTCTCCCCATAATATTTTACCTTTCTTGAAAAAATTAACACCTGAAAATTGAGTATTTTGGCTGATGGCTGAAACATTTTAACTGAAGTAAAAATGTGGACTTCCCACAGAGGAGTCAGACACACCAAAACCTGCACTAAAAAATAACCCTGATGATGTTCCAGGATGCTTAAGTGCCTGCTTATGGGTTTCATGGAGTGGCTAATGCCCTTCTGTGCGTCAGCTAGTGCCCAGCTTGCGCTCAGTGGTTGATCTTTTGGCTGGGACTTTGAGTGGCTTCAGAAGGCAGGTTTCACTGTTCTGAAGAAATTGCAGTGATCTGTAACACTGCCTGTTGTCATTTGTAGTACTTCTGTGTCTAAACAGTTCAGAATAACCAGGACGAAAGTTATCCACACATGTACATCGTGCATTCCCCATGTGAGATGCGAACGCCAGGTACTGAGTGGCATGTTAATAATAACTCTTAACCCTGTCTTGTGTTTTCGTAACGCAGATTCAGCTTTGTGCTAACACAGGTTTGACTCTTTTTTTACCCTCTGTCTGCCTTCTAAAATGATTCCCTGCCAGAGGCAGGAGCAGTTTCTTCATTTACAGTAAATAAATGCCATGGATGTGACACCTGCCCTTTTCTGGGCTCTCACCCAGGGATTAGACTGTGCCTGGGGATCTGAGCTCTTTACATACAATGCACAGCTGTGGTATAAAGAGCCTTTTGAAAGGGAGGCTTGGCAGCTTTCCCAGAAGCGAACTGAAGGGTCCATTTGTGTCTTACCTGTGATTAATTCTTTTCCGTTTATATTTGCAGTGGAAGGGCTTGAGCCTGGCACTAACAAAACCCATTTTGTTGTGCAGTTCACTGCCGCTAACTGTATCTCTAACCTCTGGGGCTTCCCTACCTTTGCAGCTGTTGACTAGTATTAATTATGTGTATGCTACTTAATCATCTAGGAGTGACCCTCTAAAGTGGCATTTAATCTGTTTTGAGGCAGCTGGCAAAAGTAAGTTATGCCAGAGAACTGTAGTGAAAACACCTAGGCAAGGATAGAAAAGGTTCAGAGGGATGGCTTTGACAGCACCCCTGTTCCATGAACAGTGTGGCTTCTCTGCTTGCTGGGGAGATGTGTATGAAGAGGCAGACACCAAGTCCAGAGCAATAAGTGTTTTACTTTTCTGCCTAACGTGGTGAGCTTTTGGTTTTGGGGCTTTTCTGTAGAGGAATTTGGGGGCCTGGCACACTTAGGTTAAAACAGCATTAATGGGACGGAGCTGGTGTGGGTAGCATCAATGGAAGGAAAACCCAAAGTACTGCTTCGGATTTGAGAAGCAAACTAAAGCAGCCTAACTTGTTACCTCTGTAGAGGGCACCCACATGGAGGTGGTGGGATACCTGTAAGCCAGTAAGGGGAACTAATGGGTTTGGGTTTTGAGCAGTCCAGAGAGATATGATGTGGCAGTAGGGGAGCCTGTTACAAAGAGGCAAGTGAAGCACAGTGTGATCAGAGAAGAGCAAAAGCTTAGTCTAACCGATGACTCCTACCAGACTTCTTCCCTTGAGAGTCTGGAGCATAGCCACCAAGATGACATGTACCTTCCACAGGTACCGGACAGAACTAGCTATGTATTTCCCAGCTCTGTCTTGTACCTTGTAGGTCCACATCCCAGAATGGCTAGGCTGGGTTGAACTGGGTAAGCTGAAATGGAGCAAGCTCTCCCAGAGTATGTGCTGAAGTCTGGAGGAGCCTTTCTTGAGTCCTGCCACAGACTTTCATCAGATGGACATTCAAGAAAAAACAGCCCTGCACTCCCCACCCAGGTCTTCACCTCTTTTCAGATCAGTCATCCACTCATCTCTGCTCCAGCAACTTGAAAACCTTCAGTTTTGCTTCAAAAGAATTCCCCTCGCAGTTGAAGTGCATTCACCAGGAGTGGGGGAATTCCTTTAGATCTCTGCTGAAGAACGCTTTTAAGTCAGGAGACCGCTTGTATCTACAAAGCAAAGTTGCTTGCTCACCAACCAACTCTCTGTTGGAAGCACCATCTCCCTCAGAAGACTCACTGTTGTTCCCTGTTGCCCCTCATCTATCTGTAAGCTACCCCTATGGCTAGGTAAATATTGTTATTATATCCTATGCCAAGTTTTCTTCCCCCTCCTACAGCAGAATATGCGCATCAGCTCACTTTGTGTATGAACGCCCATGTCTGAAAGGAGCCTGGCCTCGCTCCAGATCTCAGCCCTGCACATCCTGGCATTGTGTTTTCCAACATCAAACTGCAGCAAGAAAACAAACTTCGGTTTGCTCCTCTGGTGTTAATATTGCCACCCACAACTGCTGCAGCAAGCTCTTACAGCTGTTCTTTCACAGTCAGCTGGTAGGGTGATAGGATAAAAGGGGAGGAATTATCCAGCTCCGTGCTTAAACAGAATGGATGTGGTAACCAGGGCATCTTCTGAGCTTCTCAGTGTGGGCAGTGTGCAAAGGGGAAGGTTGAATAGTCTGGACTTGTCCTCCTCTCTGCTAGAGCAATGCTGGTGCTCCAGGTCGTGGACTCATGGATTTGTTCCCAGTTACTTTGTAGGCATCCCAGCTCAGCCTGCTCCAAGAGCAGGATTTGGCTTTAAAAAAGCCATTTTTTTCCCCAGCCATGTAGTGACAGACAAAGCATTGCTTTCCACTTTCCTCTTTGCTGCCTCTTTCTACCTGGTTTATTGGTAAAAGCCAGCAGCGACTCTGTGGGGAGCAGATCCTGAGCCACAGCCCTGTGAGCTTGGCTGCACGCGAGGTGGTGTGGGAAGCTAGCTTGCTCTGCTGTAATAGCTCACCACTCCCCTCTCTGTGTCTCAGCGAGAAAACTTGCTGCTGTTTGTTAGCGTTGACTCTAAATGAGCTTTCTAGACAAGCACATTTTTTAGCCTTTCAGTGGCATGTGTTGTAAGTATTTAATGTTATCAACACAAGCCAAAGGTCTCCAAACCTCCTCTCTGCCAAATGAGATCAGAGTCCTGCATTGGAGGTCTGAAGTTCTGCAGTGCATTGAGCCACTGCCTGCCTGATGGCCCTGCTTTCTTTGATGTGCCAATACTAAGGTCTCTTTTCTCGAGGTTTTTAAGCATCTCTTACGTGAATTTATCACATCTTGAGATAATTTGAGCTGTTTGCACTGTGTTTTTCACAGACTTGTGGGCAGTCAGTGGCAAGGTGGCTTTATAATGAAGTTTGTAATAGCCCTGTGTCTGCACACCACAGGGTTCATGCCCTGTTGGTGACCCAGGAAGCTGGCAGCACATTGCCTACATAGGCAGGCTCCCATGAGGTTCATCACATTGGTTGGAGTTATCTTCTCCCACCTGTGTGACTGGATTTTGCCCGTTCTTCCCTGGTCTCGGTGCACCAGGACATCCTGATATATGGTGCCATAGCTCAGACTTGTGAGTGAGACCTCTGGCTCCTAATGAGGAGCTGGGAGGTCAATACGCAGATACTCCATCAGTGCATTCCCACAGCCACCCTAGAAGGAGGAGATGGGTTGTCTTTAGTGATGTATTTGTGCCTTTTTAAAAAGCTATTGCCCAGGCAGAGCTGTGGCTGTGGCTGGTGAGTTCATGGACCCACTAAAACCTCAGTGGCATAGACAAGACCTGTGCACGCTGGCAGAGTCAAGAGGGAGCTGCCAGTAGCTATCCTCTTTAGTGCAGTTACTCTGCTTTATTCACCACCGGTAAAGGTGAGCGTTGCTCTCCCAATTATGCCTCTCCTCTCCAGAAGCGTCCCTCTGCTCTGAACCACAGAATTATCCCCATCCTTTCTTGTATTTACTGACTTCCTAGCATCTGCTGGATCCAACTGGGAGCTGCCCTGCTGGTAATCAACATCCTCCCCAGACACACTCCTCCCTGACTGACTCAGTCAGCCACAGTGCTTCGGCACAGCCCTTCCGAGCAGAGAAGCAATTGCTCTTTCTGCCCTGTCTGTCTAGAGCTCTCCCAGCCAGCCCTCCTGGCAGCTGAGTCACTTCCTTCTTTAAATCTGGCCTTAAACCTTCCTTTTCTCTTTGCCCTGTGATTCACTCCCTTTGTGAAGAGCTTTGCAGAGCTCGGCTGGAAGATGCTGAACAGAGAGATGCCCCCAGTGCAGGACATCCTCCTTGTCTCGGAGCCACAGCGGTGTGACCCTCTCTAAGGACTGGTCCCTGCGCTGTGCTAAATGGTGTCTCTCAGTATCAGTGTTTCTCTTATCTTACCATTTCTTTCAATGCTGCATCTTGACATAGGAATAGGAGCCAACTCCCGCCTGCGGGCGAGCTCGTGTAATTTCCTTTGACATCAGTGTGTGCCTGTGAGGACACAGCTCTACACTTTCCCACCCCATCTGATTAGACATGGTGAGGGAATCATTACAAGATCGCTGCTGCTCTTCCTTGTCTCTTGTGGGATTTAAGGGGAACCACTGTTAAAACTGAGCTGAAATGTGCTCAGAGAAGGGAAAGCTTCAGTTTCTGCTCTATAAGCCTGGAGATATTTTTAGTATAACATCTACACTCCTCATATTTTTCTGTTAAGATTTAGGATGTTTTGTCCCCCACCTGCTTATTTCCTTGGCTTTGAACCCTCTAACTGCCTCGCCTCTTCAGTTTCCTGGTGTGGAACAGAACCACCAACCAAGAGCATAGTTAAAAGATGTCATCATGTGGCACCATTGAACTTCGCTAGACCTGCTCCTATTATCAGCAAAGCATGGGGAAAAAAAACTGCCAAAGCTTTTAAATCCTGCTTTCGGCTGTGACTTAGGTAGTTAAGCACTAAATCCATTTCACTATCCTTGCAGCTTAGACATATGAATGCTGAAGTTGCTTAGCACTTAGGAAAGTGTCCCGCGGGTGTACCCTTAGAGTCTTGGAAGAAATGCATACGGCCAGGAGCCAGACTTGGTTCTGTTATGGTCTCATGGCTTCCTTAGGACAGTGATGCCCAGGCTAGTGCTAGTGGTGTAGGAGCACATTAAAGAAACATTTGGGAATGAATGAGGAGAGATTCAGCAGCAGACAGTGATGCTTCGGTCACTTTGTAGGGTGGGGTTCTGTCTGTGAGATTGCTGCTTCTAGAAAAGCATGCAGGCTGTGCAGCTGTATCTGTTTGTAATTCTGGTTTTCTAAAGCATGATTGATGACCATTTTCTAGAGAGCGACAAAAAGTCATTTTCCAGTACAGCAAGTCTGCAAATAAAATGAAATCACTATTGTAAGGGAGCTTTGTTTCTATGGAGGGGACAGGAGCTATGGAGTTTTTTAGAAATGAAGACCTCTGGTCCAAGGAGAGGACTTTCCCTTTTTAACTGATTCTTGTAGGAGACACAGCAATCAAGTTAAAGAGAATTGCCATTTCTAACAAATACTGATAATCCCGAGATCTGATTTTTAATAAAGCTTTAGCAATCACATTCTTCAGCTTCAAAACAGGCAATTCTTGAGAACAATGTAACATCTCCTTGGCATACTGATGTTCCTTTGCACAATTAGCTTATATTGCATATATCTGTTTTCTTTTGCTTAGAATGAAGTGATCAGCCAGCAGCTCTCTGTCATTTTCACTCATTGCTATGGACCCTACCCTATTCCGAAGCTTGTTGAAATTAAGCGCAAGCAGACCTCTCGCCTAGGTAAGCATGGCTTGAAAGTAATCATTGGTTCTCCAAGGAGAGCTGTGGGAAGCCTGTGTCCTGGCTGCGTGCTGGGTGGGCACGAGTCAAAGGAAAACCTGAATCTGAAAGGCAGAACTAGAAAAAGGGCCCCAAACTTAGCCTGACCTGAAACTCCCACTGAAATCAGAGGGTCATCAGGTGTGTTGGAGTGGAACCAAAAATCTGCGAAGATTTGTCTGTGTTGATAACTAGGCTGGAATTTAAGCTTGAAGCCAAATGTCTGCCCACATATGAAAATGCTGTGGCTGGCTGTTGGTGATGCCGGGCTAGCACAGCCCTCCTTGCCTGCTGACAGAGCCCAGGTCATTTTAATGTGACCAAGAGAAGACCAGAGAGGTTTTCCAGGACACTCTTCCCCTGGGCAGAAAGACTTCCCCACACAGGGAGAGGGATGTAATAGGGTATAAATAAGCATAGGCCCCTCCAGCATCCATTCAGCTGTAGTTTACTTCGGGTAGCAGAGCTGGGAGGCTGTGCCAGTTCTGCTCAGCATGGATGGCTGGCTGTCAGCAAAGGTCCTCACAGACTTCAAAGCTTGGAATGCTCTTCATGTGAACTCCATGTGGCTGTATGGGGTCTCAGGCTGTCCACAACAGCTTCATAGGCTTTACTCTTTAATTAAAAACAATATCCTTTTATGCTATTGTCATCTTTTATCAAACCAGGATAATAATCTGTACGTTCATGACCTCTTCAGGCTGAAGTTATTGGCATTTTTTTTCTTTTTCTTCTTTTTGTGATTCTAGATCCCCATTTTCTTAACAACAAAGAGATGTCAGATGTTACATTTTTGGTGGAAGGAAGACCATTTTATGCACATAGAGTGTTGCTATTTACTGCATCACCAAGGTAAAATAAAGAGGCATTTCTGGTTTTGTAACCAAAATAGAACTTAATTTTGTGGTTTGGTTTTGTTGGGGTGTTTGTGTTTCTTCTGTAGGTAGTTTGGGGGTTTTGGTGGTTTGTTTTGTTTTCTTCTGTTAAGATTCTTCGAAGGTTAGCGGCCCAGCCTTGAAGTTTTTCCTAAGAAGAACATCTCAACAGCTTGTTTCTGGTTGATCTGCAGGGTGTTTAACAAGTCCTGCCATCACTAGGTTCCCACCCAGTAAATCATCCATGCTTCTGGCCATGCATCTGACTTCATTCCACTGAGGCACATTTGCATGGAGCTTGTTGCTGCATCCAGCTGTTGATCATAGAGGAGTCTTTTAATATTTTTATTCCTAATGATTTATCTTGTCAGCGGCTGAATCCTGCCTTGCATCGGTGTGGGCAGTCTCCAGCAAAAACAAACTCCTATCACTACTTTCATTGGCAGCATTTGACCCTTTTAAAAGAAAATTAAGTAACTATGAAATGTATCATACTGTATCCAATGACAGTGTTTATCGTCTGTTCCCTGTGCCCAGAAGGCTGGACGTGCGTTGCCCAGCACAACCCAAACCTTATTTGTATGCAGCTTTATAATTAAAGGTGTGTTTTGAAACAATTTTAGCTGGCCCTCCATAGGAGCTTATTTCAAGACATAGCAAGGAGAAGCACTGAGTTTGGGTAGTTGAGCTACAGTGGGAACTGATGCTAGTCATGCTGCCAACCCACACCACAGAGTAAAGGGATTTGCAGAAAGCAACTGCAGTATCTAACTGTGCTTTCTATTAAGAAATGGGTGTTTTGGTTTGGAGCTTATTGGTAGAGGTACAAACATGTTCCAAACTCCAGGTTTAAACCTCCTAAATTGTGTTCATAATAGAGTTTGACACTAGTAGAAGCAAATCAGTTGTTGTCTGTATGTTAATTAACAAGATGCAGTCATGATGTGGAAAAGGTTACCATCCAGCAAATGCTTGTCTTGATAGATAAGCCAAGCTTCACACTACTGTTGGAAGGTCAGGTGAATTATCAAGAAGAGAAAGTACAAGGGCAGATGTTTCTGACAGCATATTTCCTGGTTTTGCCTTCTGATCAAATGGGAATATCTGGTTTTGAGAAATAGATTGCTACATATAGATATGTCTTACATAAATCTGCAATTATTCACTTAGAATGTGCTTTTTTTGTGGAAACTTGTGCCTGAACTTCAGGTTTTGATAATCAGAGAACAGCAACTTGTCCAGTTTTCTCTCCTGCCTCTTCTTACACAAGTGTACTGAGCCTACATATATGTAGCATTAAAAGTCTCAGTGTAGCTGCTTTAATATTTTTTTCCAAAATGCTTTTTTTAAAGCAGCATAATGGACATAGGCCAAAATTTATGTCCTTCAAAAAAAGAAGATGTGCAGTTTTTATATGTTGTATGTCTTCCTAAAAGATCATGTTGCCTCCAAGGGGCGAGGGGGAAAGAAAACAGTGGTTTTGGTTTTGTAATATGCACCATTAGAAAATCCGAATTCCTTACGTACATTTTATTTTGTTTTGGTATTAGATGTATTCTTCCAAAATCTCAGATTGAAATCTCCTGAAAGAGTGGCATCTTCCTTTTGGTTTGAACTTTATGTCAGTGTCTAAATCTTGCTGCGTTTTAGTGACAAATCCATTCATTTCAGTGTACCATATTTGCAAGAGCTGATGCTGTCCTTCCACTTCACTGTGCCTTTTCACAGAGATAATTGGGCTGGTATTTCAATCTTGCTCCTTTTTATCTAGGTTTAAAGCACTGCTATCTAGCAAGCCCGCATCTGATAGTACTTGTATTGAGATCAACTATGTGAAGTACCCCATCTTTCAGGTAAAGTCAGTTCTCACATTGAATTTGAATGGAACATGTAATAGGAACATCATACATGCCGTGTCCAAATTAGTATGTATGTATTTGGAAAACACACAGCTCAGAGTAGTGGTTTCATGAGCACAGGTTTCACCTCCATTTATACTCTAAGCTGCAGAGTGCTACTGATTGCAAATGGTGTGCCCAGCCAGATTCAATAGCATGTATATGGGCTGTGCAGACAAAGCAGAGCGTAGCAAAGTAAAGCACTTGACTCTTTCGTGTTGCTGGCTCTTTCTGCGTTTAATGGACAGACTTGCAAGAGAAACAGTTCATTCCTTACCTTAGCAATATTGTTCAATCAATTTTTTGCCATGAAAATACAGAGCTTTCGTTCTGTATCCGAAGCATATACATGTATATGCTTCCCTCTATTTGAGTCAGAGCTCAGACAGTTCCATGTATCGGCTGCTACTGCTGCAGATAATTCCCAGCTGTCTACAGTAACTTTAGGCTTGCTGGAAGCTCACTGCAGAGGGATCTTAGCTGGCTTGTATTGCAATGCAGAGCCTCCCCCACTCTTTCTCATCATCCATGCATACCCACACACAGCTGGGTAAAGGTGGGGGTGTCGTTGCCAGGGGAGGAATAAGGGAATAACCATTATATATGCTATGTTTTCCTGAATCAGTGATGTACTTTGAGAGAGAGAGTAACAAAATATATCTTGAAATTGGGAGGTTTGTGCTGGTTTTATTTACAAATCCTTGGTGGTGTTGGAGAGCCTTAGGTATTGCCTGCAATCTTTACATCACTCCCTATTCCCTGATGTCTCGGATTGCTTTTTATAAACACTTCCTTTGTTTTATTACAGCTGGTTATGCAGTATCTTTATTATGGAGGTGCAGAGTCACTCCTGATTAAAAATAATGAAATTATGGAGGTAAGAGACATTTATCTTAATCGCAGTGGGAGCAATGCTAAGTGATCTCTGTACCATTCACCAAAGGGCATGTGGCCATTGGGCAAGACACGAGCACTCCTGTCTACAGTCCTGCAGATTCTCCGTCTCCTTATCTGCCAGTCAACTGTTATGGTAACTTTCACCAGTATGAAGTTGACTGTCAGAGAAGAGAGAGTAGAAAAATATGATAACCAAGCCCCCAAAAAATATCTGAAATAAAAATATATAGTTAGATGCTTTGAGAGGCTCTTTCAAGGAAGTGCAAAGCTGGTGTTACCACAATTTGGAATCGACCCCCAACAGTGTAGCATAGCATCCTCTCTCTTTCAGCCTGATAGGTGAGGTGCTCTGCTACAGCTGGGCCAGTCATCTTCCCTCTGACACACTCTTGCTTTTATGTTTATCAGCTCGGGCTTACATGTCCAGACCCATTTCAACAGCATAAAAGCATCCAGTTTGGTTCTTCACTCAGGAGAATTCTTGGGCATGTACCAGGATTTAACCATGAGAGAAACCCCACTGGAATCACAGTTCAGTTCAATTTCAAGCATGTGACTGTTAAGTTTTCTGAATAATACTTTAAGCTGCTCCCTGAGCTACAGAGACTCCTTTGCCCCTTTCTCACTGGATTTAAAACATCCAGTGCCATTGTGCCCATTTGTGAAAGTCAGACCAAGCTGACTGGAGCTGACTGAGCCGTCAATGTAGCCATACATCCACAACCTCTATGGATGTTAAGTCATCCTCTTCCAAATACTGTGTGCTGTCATTGCCAGCTATGATCAACCTAATGACCTCAACTAAATTGAACTAAGAGATATTAGAGCAAATTCTTGATAGCCATTGAGGGAGTTTTCCTGTTGACAGACAAATAATTATGGCAGCCAAAAGCAATATAGGACAGTAAATACTAAAATCTTAAACAGCTAGTGTACAGATTACAGTCTACCACCGTGATGTTTTATTGTTGTTTACGTTACTTAGTCTGTCCCTGTGACACTATTGCCTGGAGCATCCATGCAAGGGTTGACTTTTACCAAAGTACTGCTAACCACAAATTGAGAGCAACTCTTTAGGGTACAAGTGGCCAGGGTGAATCAATTCTGATGGGTACCAGCCCTGCTGGCAGTCAGAATAGAACTGGTCAGGACTGAAATTACCCCTTTCTGGTGCAGGTGGTAGATTTTCAACTAAGCGTAGCCACATTGACTTTCTGATCTTTATACGACAAGGTCACTGGTTCTCATACCTTGTATGAAGTCTCGCATGATTTCACTTGTAGTTTTGAAAGAGGCTCCTGATTCTTACCCTCCTGAAGTAAGGAGTCTTAGACGAGGCAGTGCAACAGCCTTATAGAGATGCCTGTGTTACCACCTAGGCTGTTAAAAAGCTTGCACTGCAGTTCAGCTGGCAGCTTGCTCTACTTTTGTGACATCTCAAAACTTCTGCGACTCAAGAATGTATGACTGATTGATTGATCCGTTGATAACAGATCTAGCCACGGTTCCTCACAGTTTACAGTAATTACAAACCACCACGTGACTGCTTGAGCCACAGAGACAGCTGGAATAGGATTTGGCTTTATCTTTCAAAACTGCATTTAGCAACTTGCCTTATTACAAATAAGATAACAAGAAGCACCAGAAATACTCCACAGAAATCTTTGCTGCAATTCATAATTGGGGCCAGCTGGCTGCTATCACATCAGCACTGCAGATTTTGAACACTTGGATTTATTTATGGGATTAAAGCAGAGCTCAAGCAGACTGCATAGGAGAAGTTAGAGTAATGTCATGGAAGTTTCAGGGGGTTTGTTCTTCAGTGCTCCTACCTAGTGGCATGAAAGCCCTTTTGGGATTCACAGGATAGCTTTTTGTCATGCAGTTATTGATGATAAGGTCCATATAAATGCCTAAACACCTGAATAGCTTGGCCTGACAGACCTGGCTGGATTAGAGCAAGGTATCAACAGTGAAGAACCCCTGCTTCCTAAGCCAGAGGGCAAGAGGCAATGACTTAACATGGAAAGACAGAAAATGAAATTCCTTTTCCCTGCTGTGAAAGGACAGAAAGGGAGCAACAGCAGAAATCTTGGCACTACTGGAATCAGTTGGATACATCAAAATTTAAGCTATTTTCACCCTGTGGGTTCAGGTCATGCCCACAGATCCCAAGGCAGTACCAATCCAGGTAGTATATCCATAGGGTGAATGCAGGGCTGCAGAGGGAGGTCAGCTTGAGTCCTGATGGCAGGAGAGTCATGGTAGTACAGCGATAAAGACATGACACTAATGTGAGTGTTAACTAGGCACTGCCTCGCACCAAGCTAGTTCCCACCTTTGCATTGTATCCCACTGTGCACCCACTCCTTGGAGTAATGGGGAGCTAGCCAGTGTTTTAGTGGCCATGGCGTAGACATGACCTTACTGCTGCTCACAAGCTAGAGCAAGGCACGTATGGAGATCTGATTCCCCTTCCTTGAGCCAGATGAGATGACAGATGTGAAGTTTATTACCTCTCTAGACTTTAAAGTTGGCTCAGGGTGGTCATCATCATCTGGTTTGAATTCCTCTATTCTGTTGTCCTGGTCCTTCTGCTGACATCCCCACAGCCAGCCCAGGTGCTCTGTTTCTGCCAGAGCTTGGGGAATGGTTGAACCAGAATCCTTTTTTTCCTAGAATGTAATTGGAGATCCCTCCTTGCCGAGTCATGATGCAAAGTGACCAGAGACTCTCCAAGCTGCTGTTCCTTTTTCTCTCTTCCACCCATCACTGCCCCTATTCCAAGGTTAGCACATGGGTTTGAGCAGCCTGTGGTGGTCTCTCCATGGGCGGCTTCCCCTTGTATGACCTAGAGAGGACTGCAAAGGGTTGAAGCAACCAAGCAACCTTCTCGTTCTGACTGTTAGTACTTTCATGCTAACTGAAGCAGAGGCAGAGAAAGAAATTGAATGAAACAGTAAAGAAGCAAACTCTGATTCCGTATCACTCAGCAGTTTTGACTATTTTTTCCCTAACTTCTTTTTTTTTAGCTTCTCTCTGCTGCTAAATTTTTCCAGCTTGAAGCTTTACAACGACACTGTGAGATCATTTGTGCAAAAAGCATTAATACAGAAAACTGTGTGGATATTTATAATCATGCCAAGGTAAAAATAACTGCATTTGCTTGCATGTTATGTGTCTGTCCTCATATCCATAGGTCACTGTTATGATAAGTAGTGATACGTACATATATCGTATGCTTAGTATGTTTTTATGTATCTAAGATTTGTTATTCATTTGCTGTGACTGAGTGGCTAATAGGTACCTAGTATATTGACAGTCCTAAATCATGTAGTGTAAGAGCATCAGTGGCAACTTCTCACCTCCTTCCCTAAGCAGTTCAAATTCAGTTTGAGTGTACCACCGTGTGGCAGATCTGTCCCTTGTCATGGCAACCCAAACAGGAATCACCTAAGTGAATAAGACACCTCTTTTCCACCTACCAAGCCGCATGGTTCCATTACAGTTCCTCGTTTCCTCCTGCCTGAAGCTCACTGGGGTGATATACTCAATGCTGGTGACAGCTTGTCAATATATAAAAATGCCGTGCTGTCAAAGTGCAATGTCTCAGAGCCATGCAAGAATGGTAATGAGAATTTTGTGTCTCAGAGAGATTTGCAGCTTCCTAACTGGAATCAAATTATTTACTTAGCTTGCGAGGGGCCTAAGCCATTAGGCATAAAAGCATGACATTTTTTGACCTGGAAAACCTATTTTTGCTCATTGATGGAGGTGGTTGCCACATTTTTCTCCATAGTTTCAGTTTTCCTCTTCCTTTTGTGTACTTAGTAGTTAGACTTTCATTCAGAAGACGGAAATGATACACAAATACTTGCGACAAAATATATTTAGAGCATTCCTTAGATGATTTTTTCTAAACTTACGTAGTCTATACGAATGATAAAATGGTGCAGCACGACGTGGAGGTTTGATTGAACACAGCAATCCTGCAGATTGCTCCAAACCCCTGCAGATCTGATCTCTATTCACGTTATCAGGTATTTCTTACAGAAAGAAGTAATGTTAAGTCTTGATGTACAGATAACATGCAATCAGTGTTTGAAATAGCATAAAGTTCCACCTATAAAATGAATAAGAAATGAGTTTTATCTGCAGGTCCATTTATTGTAATAGAGAAAAAAAATCAGCAGTGCAAGAGTCTTTTGAAAAATACTTCATTTATCTTCTAGCTCATGTAGGAATTTCTCAGGTTTTATTACTGTTACTCAAAGTAAAATGAATGATTTTGTTTTAAAATCACCTTTTCTTTGAATTGTGAAATGTAGCTGTTATTACATCCTGACTGAAGAAAGTTCTTACCTGGAGCTTTATACCTGTCTAAGGGACTTGCATACCACTGGTGCTGGGACTAAATAAACCCAGTGATTAAATCCAGCTCTTTGTTTGCCTGCAAGAGCCCCAGCCTGCAAAGTTTTTTTGCTGCGTCTTCCAGTGGTGGCAGTAGAAATGGTGTCCTTGAGAGGCTTTCATGGCCAGGTTCATGTTAGCAGTGATGTGGGTTGTGCATTGCAGAGATAGGCGAGCTAGGTGTGAAAATCTTGACTTCATTAAGCCACGTCACCCTAGAGTTCTGCATGGGCTAGTTTACCTTGCTTCCAGTATATTACATGGGCTAAGTTTCATACTGCTATAGCTAGAAGGTGTCCAGGACCTGAACTCACACATTTAAAGCTAGTTTGGATACCTCTCTATTATGCTGTCTGCAGAGAAGAGAAGGCAGTCCATCTTTTGGTTCCTTGTCTGTGTGATGTGCAGGTGATTAATCTGAGCACAGATTGTTCTGTCCAGAGTGCTCCTGTCACACAGTAGCTTCATTTGTTTGTTATGTGTATATGAGATAATGGTATATGGTGGAAGAGGCCAGATGGTTGTGATGAGCCAGAGGAGCTCACACGCAGTTTAAGTGCAGCTTGCCAGCCAGCTATCTGCTTTTCTGTGTTGCTCTCCGAAGCGTGGAAGAAACTCATGTTAAACAGCAGTTAGGATGGGAATAAGGTGAGTAGGCACTGAAGCCAGGAACCACATCAGCCAGGAGCAGGTTTTGAGTAACTTGCTCCTGCTGTAGGTACCATTTCTAGTCTTTGCAAGCTCAGCTGCATCTGCAGGCGCTAAGGTGATGCTGAGACCTGCCTTTCCATATGGGGATGTGCAAACAGGTTGGCCGAGAGACTCCTTATCCAGAGCTCAGACTTTGCAGGAGCTTACTCAAGTGGGCGGGTGGGCTCAGCACTACTCTCTATACTTGCATGGTTATAATTACAGCTATAGTGGCATATCTGCTATACTCTTTGTATGACCACAGGATCTACGGATTTGAGCAACCTGATCTAGTGGAAGGTGTCCCTGCCCATGGCAGGGGTTTGGAACTGGATGAGCTTTAAGGTCCTTTCCAATCCAAACCATTCTGTGATTCTATAACCAATACCCATCAAATGACCAGCATGGGTCATTTAAGGTTTACTCACACATTTAAGGCTTGCTTTACACATGCTCTACAAAACTCCATTTCCCCTCTAAAGATTTCTCAAAGCATGAAACTTTGCCTGGCAGGTTTCTGCAGTCATATGTCCCATCCTTACTAAGGATAGGATTCATGAAACTTGGTCTGTAGTATGTTCTCCCAGACATACATGTGTAAGCATTACTGTTCCTGCCTGAAAGGCTTAGCTTGTGTATTTGTTTGTATGCAGCTCTGATGCACTGTATTTACTGAGCACATTTATCTTTCTCTGATTTCACTTCTTGCAGTTTCTCGGAGTCACAGAACTATCTTCCTACTGTGAAGGCTACTTTCTAAAAAACATGATGGTCCTCATTGAAAACGAAGCGTTCAAACAGCTGTTGTATGACAAAAACGGAGAAACGTCTGGTCAAAATGTGCTACAGGACTTACAGAGGACGTTGGCCACAAGGATTCAGTCAATCCATTTGTCTTCTTCAAAGGGCTCCATTGTGTAAAGCTGAGGAAGACGGTAACGCTCTAATAAGGACCCTGCAAGTTAAATCTGCTGTGGCAGTTGCTTAAACCCATTGCAGTTGCTTAAACAACTACGAAAAAAGTAATTAAGAAAATTCTACTTTGCATCCAAATAGTTCCATGTTGGCCAAAGGTGCTGCGCTGGGGCCGCAGTCCCATCTGGATGAGGGAGTGTGGAAGACAAAAGCTCCTCCATGTTTTTGAGCAAACAGGGTACCAGAGTATCCAGTGAATTGCTGTTGAACTCAATTTCTGAACATACACACACACACACACACACACACACACACACACACACACACCCCACACACACACATACACACTCACATACATGTGGTCGTGGAGCTTGACGCCAACAAAAGCCAGAACTCAGTGAACAGCAGAAGCCCCTGACTGAGCAGTGGTGCAGGGGAACACCCTAATTGACCAATTGATCGCTTAAGGCAAATTTGTTCCTGTATTACATACTTAAGAACTATATCTATCCCAGAGTCCATTATCTCATGCATTTAAGAAATGTAAGAACTGTTACTGCTGTCGAGCAAAGATCAACTGTATTAGAGAGTGGGTAAGACTGTTGCAGCTGAGGGAATATACTGACAGATTTTTAGGGGTGGGAACTTTTTAAATTGTTCATAAAAAATAATGGGGTGGCCTTGTACTTTAAAAATGATTTCTTAAGCTTAAAATTTCATTTTCAACAGAGCTGTGTTTGAGGATCTATGTAACATGGTTTGTTTTTTTAAATGGTAAAATGTACATTGTGTAAACATACATATGATCAAGTTTTGCTTGTATTCTTTCCTAGGGTGGTATAATCTTGCCTAACAGGCTATGGTTACACCAAAGAGGTACATTACCCAGACTATCTCTAATACAGTAGTTGGTGGGGGGGGGGGACACTGGACGACAGGAGGACTGCATGCTACTCATGATTTGGGGTTGAAAACAATGACAAACTCAACATGCATTTGCATGGTAACTGTGAGATGTTACGTTCGTGCTTCGTTTTGCCAAGACAAATGCAGTGTTACTTCTCGTCAAACCTCATTTGTGAAATTAGCACTTTTCTTCATTTGGTGCGATTGGTTGTGATACAATACCCCTGGAGAGCCGTCTGGAGATGCTGATTTCTGTTTGTTACAGTGAAGTGATAATAACAGATCTTTACTTCAGTCATGTGTTGATACTTTGCTACTGGCCGGAGATTGTGTCTGAGTTAGACTTTTTTAAATTATAATTAAATATGTATGATAGAATGATTTCTCACTGTATCCTGAGAATGTATAGGTTATCTACAGTGCAGGGGGTGGTGGGGTGGGATGGGGGTGTGATTTAATGTTAAAGCTTTGTTTATTTTGCAGCATACTGTTAGCAAAGCAAATCTGCTACGTGCCACAACATTCCTGATGCTCTGTCTCTGAAAACCATAGCAAGAAGTAGGCAAAGATGTTGCTTTCTCCATGGCAGATTGACATTAATGTATTTATTTTCTAGGATGCCATCCAGAAATTGTGCCCAGTTCATAGACTTTAGAAGTTTTATTTTGACAGTGCATGTTAACCTCTTGTTCTTTTGTTGAGTTATCTACATTGAGTGCTCTTCCATGTTGGTAGCTTTTGGCATGCTCAGCGAACACAGTTTTGGCTCTAGTTACCAACATGGTAGGAAATTGGTTTATGAGTCTGAGGTGTAAATCCTTCTGTGTGCTTGGTCTTTTAAAGCCTCTGCAGTTTCTGCAACACACTAAGAAATGTCTAAACTGCCACTAATGTCGCAGAGACTCAGCATGTCAATTAGACCTTTGTTTTTCCCCTGCGTATAGTAGATGTTCACACAAGATGCTGTCTGGAACATTTGGGTAATGGCAATTTCTGTGTGAACATTGCAATCCTAGTGAAGTAAGACCTTGGTTGACGCAGAGCAACATGCAGGGGTGCTTGCTGTCATTTGGTGTGTGTCCTTTTCTATGGAAACCCATCTTTCCGTGCCAGTGATAACTGGATAGAAGCAGACCTCACCCCACAGCTTCACGGTTTCAAATAGCAAAGTTTTCCAAACAATAATCATGGTACTAAAGTTCTCTTGGGTACATGTGTAGTGCCCAACAAAATCATAAGGAGTTGTGTATTTGGATGTCCATAGGCAAAATAGGGTTTTTTTAGGAAACATGCCCACAGGTATACATATATATATTAATCGTGCCTCAAATGCTATAGTGAGAACCACAGGTGCTGTACCCCTCTTTCTAGCTCAAATACTATGTTTTGGTAAGGAGATGTAGAGTCCTGTGCATATAGCCTGCCCCTTGAAGGTGATGTCTTCAGCATTTGCATGAACCTGCCTGGAACCCATTAAGAAGGAAACACTGATAACTGTACAAGCTGTTCTGATGAGTTGAGAGTATTTGTGGTATGCTTACTGGTTTTCATTCACAGATAAATCGCTTAATATCCTTTAGCTGTACGTGAACTGAGTGGTCACTGTGTCTGGGCACTGAAAGGCCAACACAAGCCAAAGGCTCTAGCAACAGAGTGCAGATGCCTCCAACCACACACTGCACAAGCCTGCCAGCAGAGCAGCGCCAGCCCATGCACTCCTGTATCCCTTTGCTCTTTTGGGTCCTTGTGAATGTGGATTGCTGAGCACAATAGAAATTGTGGCACCCACTGGTGCTGTAAGATCTGTTTTTTTTGGTGTCTGGCAAATGATAGAAGAGAACAAGACCCTAGAAGCTATCGTTCAAAGCTGTCACAGGCAGGGATTGCAGCTATTGATTTATAAAGGAGTAACTTTAGGCCTTCAAAACTCTGGTAATCCCAAAGTCACAGATGTATAGCTGAAGGGAACCTAAGAAAAAAGAACCATAACCTCCAATTCCGTGCCAGACAGTGTGCAGCTTGCACAGTAACAGGGATCCATGATTCTTCACTTCCCTCATAACCAGAAGGTTTTCCTAAGAGACTGCAACTTACTGCAAATAGAGCCACTTTTCCTTCAAGCCCTGACTGAAAGGGAGAAGGGATGATCTTACAGGATCTTCTTACAAGATTATTCTATGTATTAGATTATCCTACTTTCCTCACTAGTATAGTCTTTTCTAGTTCTTTTTCTGTTGTTTTCTACATCTCTAATTTTTGCTGTCATTCCTTTCATTAGTCCCCAGTTTCCCCAAAACACAGCACTCCAGCAAGCGTTTTATACAGTAACAAGCAAAGCAGTGTTAACTGTCTCCTGTGGTTTATATAAAGCGTATCAGAAAACATACCCTGGAATATTTTCTACAAGAACACCCCATGGCTGACTTTGATCTAGTTTGTCTTCTCTTGTAATTCCTGGGTGACTCGCTGCTGCTTTCCCAGGAGTTCCCATTTTGATTTGTGCATTTGTTTACTGCACCTTCCACAGTATAACACTTTCAACTTGTCTTTGTTAAACTTGTTCTGCTTTAATTGGGGCAATTTCCCCACTTTGTCAAGATCAGTTGCAGTTCTGATCCCATCTTCTAGCCTGTTTCATAATCTCCAAGCTTTATTGTACATGGCTTCATGCATGGAGCCTTCATTCCATTAAGCTGGGGCTAGCGGGGGGAAAGTCTCTTGTCAATTTAATCTAAAAAGCAGTGTGAGTTTAGTATTCAGTGAGATAGTATTCAGTGGGTGCCCATGAATACTATCACTATCAGATAAGGCTCTTTCCAGCAGAGATTTTTATTAGCATTTTTTAGAGAGATGGTGTTATCTTGGGAAATAAAACACCTTCTGCTTCTTTAGTCTTTGTATGAGTTGCAGTAAGTTACAAATTTTGAGGGAAGATACTAGCTTCAGCCTAGGTGGAATGGAAAAAAATACAACATCCTTAGAGAAACTTGTGATTTTCTTCTTTAATCGCAACTTTCCAGCCTTTAATGAGTGAAGAGCTGTTTTGGTTCCTTTCCATCTGTCTCTTTTATGCTAATCCAGTGCTGTAGTATTGGAGGACTTGCAGGCGTCCTGCCCCTGCCTCATGGCAGATCTTTTCCTTCTGCCTCTCCACGAGGTCCTTCCTTAGTTTCCAGAATTTCCTCACTTTGCCTCACATGCTGCTAGTTGCCACACTTCCCAGGTTTTGGGTTTTTTTTCACTCTAGAGCCCTACTGGATGCTTTCCCAAGCCCAGAAAGAGTATCTGTGTTCTCCTGAATTTTCCGATAATTGGCTTGAGAGCTGGGAAGAGAAAAGGACAGGGAATGTAGGAGGGCAAAGGTTTGGACATCACAGAGTAAGGCTGGTATTATTATTTTCACAACAAAAGTCAGCACCATCTACTTGTTTCCCAGATTTTCCCGTGATCTGTTCCTTCTGCCTGCTGTCCTCTAAACACAGCTGGTGGCCAGATGCCATGTTCTGGGAAACGGCCAGCTTTCTAACGGCTGAGACTTCTTTTCTCCAGCTAAAAGTTTTGCCTGCTTGGTCTCGGCTTCAGAGCAGATTTGTGCAAATGTCTATTAAAGACAGAGGAAACATCTTTAAAGAGGTGTGAAGGTTCAGTAGCCAGGCTGCTATTGGCACTAATGAGAGCTGCTTGCTGAATCCTCCACATGCTGCTTTTGACACTGAGCCTTTTTGCGTTGAATACCCACTGGCTTCATACCAAACGCTGCACAAGTTCTGGAGGGGCTGCAGTGTGTGATGTGCTGGGGCATTTCTGCAATTCTAGTTTTGTTTCAGAGCGTAGCACCGTGTGCTGCTCTTTGAAGATTAAAGGAAAAAGGGAAATCCTCAGTTTGTACTGAAATAAACTGCTCTGAGGTGGTGCAGTGAGGAAAAAGGAAGGGCATCTTTTCTCACTCTCCCTGTACCTGTCTAAAATCAGGGGAGGGTTCTGTTGTGGCATGCAATGCAACTAGGTCTGTGGGGACTCAGGCATGCAGGACCCTGTTTAAGTTGGGTTCTTATGTTCAAGGAAAATACAGGTGGTGTTAAAATTTACACATCCACATATTCAAGGCAAGGCTCAGGCCATCCTAGGGAATAAGCCATTCCTAGCGTTCTTGTCTATGGGTTAATAAATCCTCAGAGAAGCGGAGAACCTGCAGAACTTGTTGTTGGTTACAGATGTTCAGTGTCCCCTCAGGAGCTGTGTTAAAACTTGCTGAAAAATGACATCCCAAAGCCTGTGTTCACTAAAGCTGCCTCTGAAGTCAAGTGGATGATATTTTATTTTGGGGGATTGAACAAGAGTTACCTGAAGTCAAAGACTTGAATTTAGCTTGTTTGACAAAGTGTCTTTCATGCGAGGCTGTGCAAGCACTTCACAGAAGTGAAGGGCCTGATGTTGCTTTTATCCTCTGGCCCAGAGATGTTGAAATATATAAGCATTTAAAAAGCTGCTTGCAATTTGACCTAATATTTAATAAACCAGCATGCAGAAAGTTAGCCTTGAAATAGCACCCAAATAATATCTGAAACCCCGTAGATGAGAACATCACTAATTTTAGATGTCTGCCTATACATACAACATTGGTATCTATTAACTCGCAGCACTTCCAATCACATCTGCCATAGGTTTGTAACAAAATTAATGTTTTGTTAGTTTTTAACCCGTTACTTACATTAAGATAAGGCCTGTTATCTTCAGTGGGTGAAAACTGACTGTTCTGACCAGATCATCACACTTCAAGTAGAATTG
Source organism: Amazona ochrocephala (assembly GCA_039720435.1). Lineage (NCBI taxonomy): Eukaryota > Metazoa > Chordata > Aves > Psittaciformes > Psittacidae > Amazona > Amazona ochrocephala. The sequence continues at coordinate 77,608,265 of CM077880.1, forward strand.
GATTTGACCTACCATTTATAACTGGGCAAAAAATTGTGAAGCTGAGTTTTCAGCTTAAGTCAATGACCCTTGACTTCAGTGAGACTGCTGCTGAAAACACTGCAAATGTGGTACCCAAAGCAGAAGAAAAATATGGAAACCTGCAGAAGCTGATGGGCGCTTGTCACCTGCCTTCAGTGTGCCAAAGACCTGGGAAACGAGCTTGCTGCAGATAGCAGGCGGGTATTCAGTTTCTTTTTGTTGCCATTAAACTGTCATTCTTTCAGGTTGGTTCAAGGCTTCTTGCATGGAAGAGCCATGGATGGCCTACTGTGTATTTATCTTAGTTGTGTGCAGAGGGCTCACAATGTGGTATTCATGTTCTCAAGTCAGTAGTCCCTGTTAGACAGTGCTTTATGTGCTTTGCTTGGATTGCTTGTCACTAAAACAGCCAGGAGACATGGCAGCAAGTTACAGGAGAAGTTGCATTGGCTGGATAGGCTAAATTCTACAAACAACTTGTGTTTTGCACACTATGCTGTTTAGTTGGCAAAATCTGTCCACCTGATTTTATGTGATGTACCAGAACAGCAATTTTGGTGTTTCTTTTCCATTGGAGAGGCATTTTTCATCCTTCTTTCAGCTTACAGTTTTGATCTTTCATCCAGTAGTGGTGATGACACAGTGTGATTAGGCACAGGTTTCTGTCCATGTTGGATGGCATGCTAATGAAGAGGTCTTAGTATGGGAAGAGAATTAGGGACAAGGATTTCAATGTCTAACCTCAGATCTTTGCCTTGGATTCCAGAGGTATAGTGTTCCTTATTTCCTGTTTCATATGTTCTCCAACTCAAGAGTTTCCATGAAATCAGAGGGGAGGGCAGAGCAGAAGACAGGTAGGTAAGGAAGAAGCAGCCCCATCTTGGCATCCCCAACCAGCCCATTTGGCTCTGGTCTCTTTAGTGCTCACAAAGAGGGTTTGCTTGGTCCCACTGCTCAGATATGGCTGTGGAGCTCTAGCAATTGGTAGCTTTTCGTTGTCCTTATAAATATCTTGACTGCCACAGCTGCAACAGTGAATTTGCCTGAGCCCCTTTGTGTGTGGTTAACTTTGGTCTTTTCACTTCCTGTCATCTCTGCTGCTGTGTTTTCATTAAATCTTCCATTACTTGGCTTTGCCCAGCTCAGTGAGAGGCAATCTTGTTTCTTACTGCCTTTCTAAAGCAGACAAAGACAGGGGAAAAAACTCTCTGAAATACCCAATCAGAAATCATTCATGGTTTAAAATAAGCCACATTAGAAAATGGAGATGATCAGACACACAAAAAGACAGCCACTTTAGAAAAATCCAATGTGCTAGAAGGTCATTTTAATTAATTATGGTCAAAGCCTTAACACCTCACATGTTCTGGCAGGGATTAACGTGGCTCAAAACATCTGGACTTGTTCAAGCCACACGTTCAAGAGAGTCCAGCCTTACCCTTTCCCCTTCCCAGCAGTGGATAAATTGACTATCCTATAGCTTACTACGTGAGAGGCTTTCAAATGAGCTTCTCCAAAGCCTGGTTCTCTCTGTTCTATGTAGCTTTTGAAGAGCTCACAGCACATCTGTGGGCTGAGATCTGCTCCTGAGGACTGTTAAAAGCCCCCTGCACCCCAGCACTGGCTGTGCCTTATTGGTGCAGGAGGTAGGAAGGAGCATAGGAAGCCCCTGGAGCCTCATCAGAGAGAAAGCTGCTTCCCCAGCATCCAGGCATTCACTTGATCAAATAACTCTGCTTAACCTGCTCAAGCCTGTGTAGACTGCTGATAGACAAATTTGGGACAGCTGGTTATATACCTCGGGAACTGATTTTTGCCTTGCCATTATTGAGAGAGAGATTAATTGTGCCATTTGGGAACGTGTAAAGATGTGCAGTCTTCCTGGAGCTGTGAGTTTATGTTTATCCATTGAAGAATACAAGGACCAAAGGAAAATACCTGTAAGCTTTTTGACCTTGTGTTCCTGTCTGAATTCCAATTAATACTAGAAAAAACTTGACTTATTTAAGTCACACCAACACATTTTGACCAGTATGTTGCTTCTTGTCCATATTTCTCTGAGTATTGCGGCTGCTGTACAGCCATATGTGCTGTACCCATGGGGAACAGAGGTGTCTGAGCATCACACTTACAATAAATAAGTAAATCCCACTCTCTGCAATGCAGGATATTTCTTCAACTGCTCTCTTCAGTGTTATGTGGAATGTGAGTTAAGCAGATCAGGTTTTTACAGCCCAAAGATAAGGTCAGTGCTCTTTTTCCAATGCTCTCTTCACTCTGCCAACTACCACGCAGCAGAGGAATCTGGATCCTGCATTTTAAAAATCATAATGTAATTAAGAGCAGCAGAAATAAAACCCAACATGGAAAATAAAACATTTCCTCACCCCACTCCACTCCCCCCCAGTAACATGTGGGCTACTCAAGTGTCCTTCAATCCTGCTGATCTGAAAGCTCATTGTAATGCCATTTGTGCATTAGTTATCCTCAGAACTGGCTTTTGATTAGGCTGAAGTCTGGAAAGAATCTGAAGTCATTTGGGACAGAAGTGGCATTGTAAATTAATTTGTTCTACATTATCTGAGCTGTGCGCTTTGTGCTTCTCTGTGGCTTTAGGTGTTGTATCGGTTGTTTGGGTTTTTTATTGGGAAGAAAAGGTTAAGAATGTGCAATACTTTGGGATTTCTGTCCGTACTTATCGTTGTATGTTTGTATGTGAACAGAGATAGACAGTAACTAGATCTACGGGATATGTTGAGGCGTGAAATCACGTTTGTAATGAGATTTCTTGTTAATGGCAGTCAGCCTTCCTTGATGCCAAGCATTAATGCAATATCCATTAGTGCAGCTAAACCTCCCTCCACTCCACTTTCCCAAATGGGTTTCACTTTGTACCTAGTTGAGCATTTATAAATATTTGATACAAGGTTCAAGAAGTAATTTAAATGTTAAGTGAAAGCTTTATGAATGTTCTAGGAAAGACACAAGTTAAGATTCTACTATAACATCATTCACAAACCAAACATGAAAGCATGATGAAATTTACCCCATTAAAATCACTGGAAGCCTTTTCATTGATTTTTCTAGTCTGTTTTCCATCTCTCTTTCATACTATGTCACCTTTGAAGTATTTGCGCATCTCGCATTTTCCAAGCTGAATGCCTATCTGCAATTAGAAAACACAGTCTTGATCTTTAAATGAGGAAGTGATCCTTCCTCTGTCATTCACTTCTGAAGCTGGTGGTGTATCTTTATGTTCACCGCTGAAAACAACAGCTGAATGGGGAAATGCCAGCACAAGCATCCTGAAAAGACAAAAGAACTAGCACTGTCAGTGGGACAACTCTTTGCTTCCTTCCTGCCTCTTCTCATCCACTCCCACTTGTCCCTGAGATGTCTTTGAACTTAAAGCTAGAAAAGAAAAATGAAAACAAGAGGAAAGGATGTGCTAGAAATAAGATGGTTTCTAGAACACTGTGGAACCATCAAGTTAACCTGGATTTTTTTCAGGTTTTAGGCAGACTCCTAGTTTGTGTAATAGATTCAGGAATAGTCATGATTGGTTTGCATTTGTGGTTATTATTATTATTTTGAGTTTGTTTTTATTCCTGGAAGAGTAGTTTTGTTTGCTGCCATCCATTGTTTGGGTTTTATGGGCAAGTTTTTATTGAGAAACGAAAGATCATCCAGCCTAACAGTAACAGTGAATAAATACATAGATATTGTCCTTCATCCCACAGATGTAGCTGAAATACTGTTTCATGGCTTCATAGGGATGTTTGAGGTCATCTACAATTAACAACACAGGTGAAACCTTCTTCCCCTTTGCTTATCCATTTATAAGAGATAAAAAATAAAATAGCAAAGAATCAGAGTATAGACAACAGGATGGCAGATGTTTTTCAAGAGAGAAAGAGGATAGCTAAGGAATACAAATGTTTCTGGAGCCAAATCTTTTTCCTTAAAAAGATAGGTAGATATTTATAGCTCGTTCAAAGACGTCAGTCTCTCAAGTCTATTGGATACTGTTGAAGAACTCTTGTTTCATGCTGTTAATGTTCCAGAGCAACCTGTTCCACCAAAGACTGAGGGTACTCTGGAACGAGGCAGAAGGGAATGTATTTACAGAGAGGAGCTCAATCGTGATTTGAAGCGGCAGCTTTTGTCCACTGTGTCCACAAGTTGAACATTACTTTAAAATGTGTGCTTGTATTTATTTTGATTTTTTAAATTATTGCTTTGAAAAGGAAGATAATTCTCCCTTGAGTATAATGTATTCAGTCAGCAGGATCAGAAACTTTATGTGTTTTATCACATAATCAGGTCTTTAGCATAAATGTTGGGAAAACTCTGAAACTGTCTTCTCCGAGTGCACCTTAGGTTATCTTAAACCCCATTCTGTCTGATGTTGATCCTTTTAAGGTCTCCAGTGAGATTATGATTCATTTGTCATTGCTAGATGTCATTATGTTAACACCGTCCAAAGGCAGGGCAGCATGTGAAAACAGCAAGTTGGGGGTTTTATTATTCCATAACTCTTGACAAAAAGAGGAAGAGTAACCAGATCTTTGTTTCTAGTGTGAAATACTCCCCGTAGTTTGAGAGGACATGTTCAAAGCCTCTGCTCTGAATGCCTTGTTATAATCAAGTTACAAAATGGAGGAAAATGTTATTTGAGAAAGATTTTTGAGAAAATTAACTCCAGTGGTGCAGAACATGCACTTGTTAAAGCCTGATTTCTCAGCCTCTCGTGAAGTCAGTGGGAATCTTTAATAGGAGTTACTGCAAGGAGGTATGCTTTTTAATGCACTAGCAGATGTAATTTCCCGTCTAGTCATCTGCTCAGTTGTGGTTGGTACACCATGAAGGCTGAACCCAAATCCTGCTGTCATTGCACACAGCAGCTCTATTTCAGCAGGGATTGTAACTTAGGTTACATGAGTTAGCTGGACAATTTTGAGGTACTTGCTGAAGAGAAATGATGGGAGAGGGCATGCTTTCCTTCTGCTTGTTCATCACAGCCTTTGCATTTCCAATGACTTCATTAGAAGCATCGTATATTTACATGCTGCAGAATGAGGCCTGCATGGGGTGGGAAAGATTTTTATGACTTTAGACCTGCCTAAGAACATCAACCATTCTAATTTTAGATAAGTTGCATTCCATATCCATCTGTTTAGTGGATCACTGATGTTTACTGTTTAGTAAATTACATTTGGTCTTTTTTTATGTTTCTTCGAGGGCACTGCCTGCCATCAGCTAGTGTAAAATGGTGCCAAGGACTTTCAGACATACCCTTAGGGACAAACTCTGCTAGCTTCACATACTGCAATCCCATAAAAAGAAAGCTGGACTGGGCACATGAACTGCAACCCCCCGATGTCCAGTTACATCTCCTGCCTCATTTCGTAGAGATTGATGACTTCCTGGAAAGAAAAAACATATGCTGCCAATTCACCGCAGTTAAAAATACACTGAAGTCAAGGAAATTACATTAGATATGACTGTAGTCTACCAAATCCAATCCTGTGCATAGGCAGAACTCCCAAGTGAAAGTAATGGGAGTTTCTGTCACGGTGTTTGCAGAATGAAGCCTATGTAATGAACTATGACAAAATGTCAACTTTGTGTAAACTCGCCTAGTGACTCTGTATAAAGGTTTGTAAGAAATCTTCGTTGGAACACACCAGAGAATAATAAACTTGCACCTTGATAGAATAGCTTTATTTGTATATACTCTATGTAAATTTTAAACCAGAGGATACATGTCATTCCTTGTACATATCTGACTAGAACGGTGGCAGTGCTGTGCACTGCTGTTTAGGAGATCCAGGTTCTCTAGTCTTGGGTTTCCAACTGTAAAGGCTGCAGGAGACTGCTTGGGACCAGCCAAAACAGGATGGATAGATGCTCACCACTCACTGCTTCGGAATGAAGGAGAAGGAACTGGAACAGATGTTGGCTACAGAGAAGACTGCTTGCCCCCACTCCTGGCTAAAGGACAAGTGCCTCCTTCACTGTCATCTCCAACAGAAGTGATTTATGGTCAAAGAGTGTGGAGAACATTCAGAGTCCTATTTGGATCACTCTTTCATAGGGACCTGAGCTTATAAGGAACCCGAGCTTATAAGGAACCCACACTTCTGATGTAACATGGGAAGGTCCACGAAAAAGCAGTGTGTATATACATCTACCTATCTGTCTGTCTGTTATCTAATATCACAGTGTTTCTGTATTGAATGGTTTCAGTAACCTGTAAACAAGTGATTGCTCCTGTTGTGTTACTGCTTCAAAATTCTTTGCATGCACTCTGGCATATAATTCTTTAAGAAAAGAAATTATACATATTATATATATTGTAGCTTGCAAAATATTCATGTTGAAGAGCCATGTTTTGTGCAAATTGTACATTTATGTTGTGAGCAATATTGCAATATGAACTTTTATTAGTTGTTGGCATTAAAACATGTTTTTATTGATAGCAAATTTGTCACATTATTTTTGAGCGTATGTATGTATCCCAAGCTTTCAAACTCAGGCTTTATATAAACTACTGAAGGAGATTCTGTACAGTAGAAATAGCACAGGCTTTCAGTAAATAGGCAGGTGTGCAAATCCCACTGCAAGTTGCAAAGCTGATACTTCATGCAGTTTGTTAGACAAATACTTCTCTTTTGTCAGTGCTGGAATTCATGTTTGGTATGAGGATGCTGTTGCCCTCATCTATAACAACTAAAACCCCAACCTTGCAAAACAAGTGCTTAACTCCTCCTGCCCTCTGTCTCTGCAGGTGCTTCAATATAAATACAGTGAGGACTTAAGAAACTTCCAATTTCCTGCCAGATAGCCAATGTTATATTTTCAAATGCTCATGATACATAGTTTTCAATTTAGGGGCTAAATAAAAGAGTAATATCAGTATGGCTTTAGGAAAGCTGCAGTGTTTGGAGCTTGACCCTGAAACTTTTCCCTGATTTCTGAACATCATTGGTGGCTTTGTTTGCTCAATGTTTACCTCTGAGAAATGTATGCTGTTGATTTAAATGTTTAATATATTGACTGCCTTTTTTGTATATTTGTTATCATAAAGGTTTGGTTTAAATTGCTAACAACTGTGGTCTATTTTCAGACTTTAAATAACATATGGTTCTGTATTTGGAAGACAAAGTTATTAATGAATATAGCAATTTGGTATTTTATTCCTATTTTATACAGCTGCCCCCATAGGTTATTATCAGATGGCAATGACTATTGCTGAACAGCAGGTGGAACTCCTTTGAGCGTGTTTATGAGCCATCTCTGTTCAATAAAAATTCCATTATTTTCTAGCCTAGGAAATGGCTGCTGCGAGTGTTTTTGTTGTTTCTTCTCCTCTTCAGGTGTTTCTCAATGTACTTCAGACAGCAACAGGACTGAGCTTCTTTGAAGAACCATCTCTCAGAAACCACACATGTTTGGGATTTTACATCTGGAAGCCCTGGTGATGTTTGCACCCATACACTGCTGTCAGTAATGGTTGCTGTGCATGTGAAGAAGTGACATGGAGTCTGTTCCCCAAAACTTTACTCTGAGCCTTCACCTGGCAAAAAAATGGGCATGTAAGACCAGGGAATGGAGCTCTGTGGTGCTTGAAATTAAGCATCTGCAAGTATATTGTAGCCAGACAGATTGGATGTAGGAAGACCTGAAAGGCTGGAAGCTTGCTTCATTGCACATCATAACTGCAAGTGCATACAAAGAAGTTGCAAGTGGGTATCTCAATGAGAAGTCAGAAGTAGAGGGAACTGATTAACTTTGGCACGAGTGTAAAAATCAGGTTTTGAAAAACCTTTGTATTTCAGCATATTTTTACCTTTTTTAAGTTAATTTACAGTGTTTTGTATGTTTCAGTGGATTTGGAGTTGAGTCCTTTCTTCATAATGTACCAGATTATTAAGAAACAGGTTGGTCCAGGAGGCAAGAGGTGGTAACATCCTTTCAAACATGGCCTGTTTGTGAGTTCTGGGAGTGAGACACTGCTCACACCACACTAGATGTGCAGACCAGGATTGTGTCTTTGTCGGGTGCCTTTAGGCTCTGCAAGCTCTGCTGTCCAGGAGCAGAGTTCGAAAAGCAGGACAATTTAAAAATCATCATTTTGGGGCATCGGCGTTAACTCTTCACTGAGAAAAATAGGGAACTTCATTTTTGGGCATCGGCGTTAACTCTTCACTGAGAAAAATAGGGAAGTTCAGCTATAATTGTTAACACCATGCCTCTGGGTTTGCTATAAATTCATCTATGCTTTTGCTACATTCTTTTCACTTTTTTTGTTTGAGTTTTTTTGGGCTGTCTTAACATGTAGAGACTGAGGGCTGTGGCATGTGTTCACTGAGCTAATTAAGGTCTTGCACATTACCATGTTTTCTTCTCAATGGGGCAGAAATGGGCAGCAATGTCTAAACCACCACTGCTACACCATAAGGCTCACATTAGTGGAGCCTAAGGTTTTGTCCTGAAGCAAAAGCACTGTCAGAAGTGCTTGATGTAGATCTGCTGTCGCAATCAGTAGCAGAGATATCTGTGTGACATAAAAAAGATCATTGTATGTCTCAGTTTGACTACTTTGAAAGCAACAGTAACATTTAAACCAGTCAGAAATATTTCTTTTTAAATCTGCATAATACAGACATATTTCTTGCTGTGTAGCACTATCAGCTAAATTTCTCCATGTCAACAAAGCCTTGTATTTTAATTAACATTTCTGCAGTGGCTTTCATTATATCTAATAAATGTTTCAGAGAAGGCATGTGGGCTGCTTATCTCTTAAACTTTGCAACAAAGATGTAAGACTATGAGGTAAATGATGGCTGAGAAACTGTGCACATATCCTTGCAGGCTGGGAGGCCCCCATACCCAGCACAACTCTACTGCCTGGCTACCTTCCTAGAGCTTATCAGCCCCTCTGCTCTGCAAGCACAGTGGTTTGTACAAGAAGTTGGAGTCTCCTCCTGGAATAGGCAAATCTTTGGAGAAACCAGTACTGAGCAATATAAGGCCCGGTTGAACAGGGCCTTGAGCAACCTAGTCTTGTGGGAGGTGTCATTGCCATTGGCAGAGGGGTTGGAATTATATGATCTTAAGTTCCTTTCCAACACTAACCATTCTATAATCCTATACTTCTATGTGCCACCAGTGAGACAAACACTGGCCCTAATGTCTGCCATCAGACCCATGGTGCTTGGAGGGGTAAGAGTCCTCAGGTGTTTTGACAGATGCCCCTGTCCTCAGAGGCGTGATGTAGCCCTGCTGCACACGCCACTTCTCCCAGCACTCACCCAAATGTATGCTGACACTGAGCCTCTGGTTAGGAAAGCCTGGAGCTAGAGGCCATAGCAAAATCAGGGGAATGCACACGGACCCCAGTTCCCGCCTGCTGTGAGAACAAGCGTTACGGGCCAGAACTCACATAACTTGGCTGAGCCCCAGCACATGGAGCACTGCCAGTTGTGTTTTTTTTCCATACCCATATGTTTACTGACTTTACTAGCAAATCTTTAGTATGTTGTACCATTTTATGCTTCTTTTCAATTTAATCTTCTCTGCGTAAGTTGGCCAGGAATTATGCTAGATCTTTTGTTTTGTCCTACCTTCACGTGCATCTTGGTTCTTCTTCTCCAGAAGACCTCTTTTCCTCTCAGCTCTCTAATCCTGGATCCTGGTAGGCCGATGTATTTAAAATTACTTTTCTGTACTGGCTGTATGTGGCAAACATGATTCTTCTCCGTACCCAGCCATCCTTTCTCCAGCTTCCTCAGCAAGCACTGATGATATTTCTTTCCCTTCCCTTATGTTAGTTCCAGCTCTATCTGACAGCAATCATTGCAGGGATGATGGGATTCTCACTCCCAAGCTCTCTGCACACATTCTGCAGAAGCAGATGCTCTGTAAGCATGCCTCTTTGCCTTGATAATACACTTACTGTATCCCAAGAAAAATGTAATGTCTTTAACATGTATCTGGTTCACATTGAGATCACACTTGTTACTACACGCAGTTAAAAGTGAAGTGACAGACCTAGTTTGTTTCATAAAGTTAAGCAAAGAGCACCAAAAGCAACACGTAAAATCTGGGAGAATAAGCTCAAAGAAATTTTATCTTTTAAAGTGAGGAGATCGGTGATCTCCCAGAGAACTCCTTAAGGAGATCATGGATGAAAGAAAACCAAACCAGCCTTGTTTCAACTACCTGAAAACTTAACTTTATGCCTAGCTATCAGTTCAAGAGCTCTTCCCTCCAGGCTATGCTGCTGTGTGCAGAAAGGGTGTGTAGTCTCCTTGACAAGATGCTGCTCTACTGAGGTCTGATCTTCCTTTGGTTTCCTCTCACTATTCATGCTATGTGCTTTGCAGAAACACACAAGGAATGCAAATAGAGAATCAAAAGGTAACCTTGAGGACTTTTACCACTGCCCTCAGTGTTTCAAAGCCACTCTTAAGTACTCATTTCTTTCTTTCCTGAGTTAGAGGATTTCTTGATGTTGTGACTTTGCTATTAGCTGTTCAGCATCTCTGGAACTGCAACACTAGTATTTCACAGCTCATTTGAGAAAACAGAAAATGGTTTTTTTAGTAAGATGCCATGCTAATGTATCAGTCCCTTTTCCCTCTTCTCATCTGAAGAGTCAGCTGAACCACAGCCATAAACCCATAGCACTTCTCTCAAAACATGTAAAATTCCCTTTTTTTTCTTGCTTACACCCTGTATGATTTGCAGTAAGAACCTTTTCATGACCTTGTAGTACCTTCCAGCTGTTATACTAGCAATGTTTACAGTGTCTCTGACAGTTTCATGATTGAAGGTATGTCAAAGCCCTTGCAGAGCCTTGGACACTGGAGCTCTTCAAGATTTCAAATACCAGAGCCTGCTGGTACCAGCTGCTTCAGCATCACTCTTTAATCAACCAGCTCTCTCCTCTCTTCCACCCTTACTCAGTGTGAAGAGGAATAATGTAGCTTTCTGGGAACTTTGACATGCCCTAACAAAGAAGCTGGACCTTCCCTTTGGAGGAGCCATTGATTTTTCTCACTGAGCCTGCTTTTCTTGACCTGGTAAATCCACACCAGGGGTTTGCTCTGTAACTTAATCCAGCTGAACTTTTGTGAATGTTTATGACAATGCCTTGAACAAGGCACAAGCAAACACTTCCTGTGGATGAGAACTCTTCAGCGCTTGCATCCTCGGGTGAAAATCAGTAGGTCAAGATGGATCAAATGCAGAGCTAGAAACAGGAGCAATGTTTTAGTGCTTTTCACTTCAGACAGGCAGAAGTTTCTGACACCAGAATTGATTACTAAGCTGAAACAATGAAAATCACCGCTGTCAAATTTTATCTTAACTTTGCCGAGGTCCATTGGGATAAAAAGAAACTCAGCTCTGCTCATTGGAAGATAAGAAATGCATCTAAGAGAGATTCCAGGTACAAACTACTGCTGGAGGAGAAATACTGCTGTGTCCGATTGACCTCTGATGATGGAGGGGTGGGAGGGGAAATGAAGCCTTCAGTTTTAGAAGCTAGTTTTCAGGAAAGGCCCAAGGCCAGCCCAGAATGGGCTGTGATGAGGATGTTTGATGACAATGCTTCTGGTCAGAGACCCTTTATTTCCACTGGTCCCTTCCTGGGACAGCCATTTGAGTCCTCATCTCCTGTCGTATGTATCTTTCTTCATGGCCATTTCTACCTCACAGAGATGCACAGAGACTTCTGTCAGCTATGCAGACTTATTCCCAAATAGGACAGCTCTCTGAGTTCATCCCAAATTTCTTCCAACGGTTGTGTCAGAATTCCATCCCAATTAAGAAATGAACATCTGCTTTCTTTCCGAATCTTCACACCTCTGTGGCTGAGTCATCTTTGGACACTAAATACCAAGATGACCATTTTTTACTGGTGTGTTATCACCTATGAGTCGTCCTGGCTTGTTCCCTGGGGTGAGCGGGCTGTACTGCACTAGCTCCCAGTTACTATATCAAGTGTCTGCAGGGAACTAAAGAGGCACCATCTTTTCATAGAATCATAGAATCATAGAATAGTAAGGGCTGGAAAGGACCTCAAGATCATCGAGTTCCAACCCCCCTGCCATGGGCAGGGACACCTCCCACTAAACCATGCCATCCAAGGCTATGTCCAACCCCACCTTGAACGCCACCAGAGATGAAGCATCCACAACCTCCCTGGGCAACCCATTCCAGGGCCTCACCACCCTTACAGTAAAAAATTTCTTCCTCATATCCAATCTAAACTTCCCCTGTTTAAGTTTAAACCCATTACCCCTTGTCCTCTCAACGAGCTCTCTGTGATTGCCAAGGCACCCTGGAATAATAATATCTTTAACAGGTTGGTGTTTCTTTTCTTAAGACCTTGAGACCCAGCTCCACATCCCCAGCAAGTGTGACTGAGAGAAGCACTGGAATCACACAGCATTTTGGACTGGAGCTTGAAAAAGAAGACTTATTACTACTAGCTGCAGTTCTCTAAGCTGTAATATCCATGAGCACAGTTGATACCTATTTTCCTTCCTTCCTCTTTCTCTAGGTCTCATTTTTTGGTACCTCTGTTGTTAAGCCTCACTGCAGTACACTGCTATTTTGTGATTAGGTACACAACAGGCGGGAAGGTAGAGCATGTGTGCCCCCTCTGGGTATTACTTCAGTAAAAACAAGTCTGGCTCAAGTGTTTGCTGAGCAAACCTCCACACTGTAAATGTATACATCTGCAAAAACACATATCCAGGAACCACGGCCACTGGAAAGTAACCTTGCTTTCCTTGTCTTGGCTGCATAACACTCCCCTCTGCTTGTCCTTTAGGAATAGCATCTGCTTACACAACACTGACAGGCAAACCATAGCCAGCTCATGTGTGGAAGGACAAACAGGATTTCTTGACTGCTGTAAGAGAAGGTGACCAGTAAAGCAAATAATCACAGCCCAGCAAAAAGGCAGGCATACCAAAATGCGAGACTGGTCATTATAGTCCCCAGGTAGGACTAAGATGCCTGTGCTACCAGGTAATACAAGGAATAGCTAGAAATAAGCAGCTTTTGCCTTAGTATGCTTGTGTCTATACCAAGACAAAATGCAGCAAATGGGTGAAATGCACAGGGTAGTGAAGAGGTACTTTGACAGAAATGTATCTCTCATGCCAGAACCACAAAATAATCAGGATAAAAATAATGAAATTGAATACAGTTGTGCTGCTTAGTGACATGTGGATGAAATAACATAGCCATCCTGTCTGCCAAGCTGAAGTTCAGCTGCCAAGTCCTAGAGCTTTACCATGAGAAATGCTCCTTCCCCCAGCCTCAGCGGACCATCCATGTAATTTGCAGTAATCCCCTGAATTAAGATTTCAGTGATGAAAACAACAGTGATGTCTGCATGTTAGTAAGAGACTACCTTTCTGTGTATTCCAGCTGGCTTTCTATCCATTTCCTGATTTAATAAGTTAGCTAGTATAGGAAACTGGCATTTGGGAGGGCAAAAAGCAGCACCTCCCATGGAGACGCTGGTCCCTCCAGCCTCTGTAACTCCCTTTCACTGTTGACTGTGCACTGGTTTCTTGGATTAATTTTAGGGATCAGTAAAAAAGGTTTCTAAACCTTTACTTTTGGTGGATCACTGCTGGGGTACTCCAGAGCCAAAGGGAAAGCCAATGTCAGCAGGGCAGGTTTCTCCCTGCAAGTGGGGAATGCCAGTGGCAGAAACGGAGGACCTGAAAAGACGGAAGATGGGATTGTGCACTAACGTGACCTGAGCACCTTCGGCTGCACAAGGACCTTTTGTATGGAAAAGCATTAATTTCTGTCACTACGAGCATCTTGGAGCTCCAGCTGTGCCCAGCCCTGGCTAAAGATGGCAGAGGTACCATGCGTGACAGCCTGGGCATGAATCATAGACTCATAGAATCAAGCAGGCTGGAAAAGGCCTTTAAGATCGTCAAGTTCAACCATTACCCCAGGACTGCCAAGTCCACCACTAAACCTGCCACTGGGGGCCTCATCTACACGGTTTGTCAACACTTCCAGGGACGCTGATTCCACCACTGCCCTGGGTATCCTGTTCCGACGCCTGAGCACCCTCTCAGTGAAGAAACGTTCCCTAACACCCATCTAAACGAGACCCGCGAACACGCCCGCGGCGCTGAAACGAAACAACGACTACGGACCCCCCCCCAACAGCCGCGCAGGCCCCGCCCCGCCGTCCTTCCCGCTGAGGCCACGCCCCTCCCCTCCTTCCTAGCTCCCCCGGCGCTGGGTGATGACCTCACGCTGCTCTATCTCCGCCCGTTCCGTTTTCCTCCGCCGTTGCAGGGAGGGTTTCCTGTCGGACACGTCACTCGTAGCGCGCCGGAGCCGCTTGCACGTGTCGCACCGCACCGCACCGCACAGTGCCCCGCACCGCCATGAGCTGCCCGGTGACGTGCGCCGCCTGGGTGCGCTGCGGCGTTGCCAAGGAGACGCCGGAAAAGGTGAGGCTGGGGCTGGGTTGAGGCAACCCCCCGCTCGCTCTCGTCCCCCTCCATTGCCCTCACGCCTCTGTGTGTCTGCCCCCCAGGTGCAGCTCAGCCAGGAGGAGCTGAACGACCTCATCGAGGAGGCCCAGGACAGGCTGGGGTGAGCCGGGGCAGCGGGCGCGGCCGTCTACCGGGACCGGTTGGAGCCCGCCGGGTCTCATCGCCCCTGACAGAGCAGGGAAGGGAGGAGGGGGGGCCGCACAAAGCTGGCACACCTTAGTTCTTTTGTACGTCATGGAATGAATCATAGAATGTTTAGGGTTGGAATAAGGTTCAGTTCCTCTGTCATGGGCAGGGACATCTCACACTAGACCGTGTTGCTCAAGGCTCTGTCCAGCTTGGCCTTGAACACTGCCAGGGATGGAGCATTTAACACTCCTTCGGGCAGCCTGTTCCAGTGACTCACCACCCTTACAGTAAAGAGCTTCTTCCTTATATCTGACCTGAACTTCCCCTGTTTGAGTTTGAATCCATTAGCCCTTATCCTGTCACTACAGTCCCTAATGAAGGGTCCCTTTCCAGCATCCTTGTGAGTACAAAGAAATTACTTTAATTGGTCAAAAGTTAATGAATATATGACCAATTAGTGCTTTATCTTCTGTTGAGCAAATTGTCCTCACTTGCCATGTAAATCAGTATGCATGCTCCATGACAGTGGGGGAGGAGAGGCAAGCTTTTCTGGTCCTAAAGGAGTCAGTGGTCACAATCTCTTCCTGCCACCTTTACCTTTCACCCAGTTACTGCCATTTCATGTTGACTGTTTGGTTTTATAGTACTTATTTTGTCTTTGACACCTTCTGGTGCATATATTCTTTTATCAGTCCTCTGGCTCTCCTTTCAAGGTTAAGGTAGTTGGTATGGAAAGACTTGCTTATGCAAAGCCTTGTTTTTCTAAGTGACGTAAATCAAGCTAGACACTGTTACCTCCATGGCAAGTTCCATTCTCTCTCTACATCATTGGAAGAGTCATTTGTCCAGATAGTGAAAGCAGAAAGATCAGATGGAATATATCCTGCCTTCACTGTGAGCACAGCAACACAGATTTTGTTCCCATGGGGTTCTTCAGTTGTCAAACCGTGCACTGTCAGGCTAGCAGAGCATTTCAGGTGGAGTCTGTATGGGCCTGGTCCTCGCTACAGTTGCCATTCCTGCCTAAAGTGAGAAAATAAGTTTGGTTTGTGTTGTGATTTATTCCCAGCTGGCAGCTAAGTACCAAGCAGCTGCTTGCTCGCTCCCCAGCCCTTGCAGTAGGATGGGGAGGAGAACTGGAAAACAAAAGTAAAACCTGTGGGTTGTGATAAGAACAGTTTAATAATTAAAGTACAATATAATATTAATAATAATAAGGGAAATAAGAAGAAAGAGATAAAAAACAAACAACAGACAACAGTGATGCACAACAGAATTGCTCTCCACCTGCTGACCAATGCCTAGCCAATCTCTGGGCAGTGATTGGCCTCTCTTGGCCAATTCCCTTCAGTTTCTGTACTGAGCATGATGTTCTATGGCATGGAATATCCCTTTGGCTATTTCTGGTCGGCTGCCCTGGCTGCGCTCCCTCCCAGCTTCTTGTGCACCTACTCACTGGCAGACCATGGGGAACTGAAAAGCCTGTGATTTAGGGTAAGCACTAAACCTAGCAACAACTAAAACATAAGTGTGCTATCAACATTATTATCAGACTGAATCTGAAGCACAGCACTGTACCACCTACTAGGAAGAAAATTAACCCTATCCCACCCAAAACCAGGATGGTTTATAACCATCGGTGCTTTGGAAAAGTGATGAACCAAGATGGGAATCCCAAACTGACTCTGAAAAAGTGTATGCTGAGGGTGAGACATTACAGTCTTAAGTGAGTCTGGAGGCCACAGTGGTGGACAGAATGACTTGGTATTTATGCTTTGGCAAAAAAGTCAAAACATCACTTGGGTGTGTTTATGGTTCATGTATTGAACTGGAGGCATCACAACTCTGCTCAGTGCTGGAAGTCCTTAGTTGTGTACTTGTGTTAACTCTTGTCACTCTGTTTTTAAGAAAAAGGTAAATAAACTTGTGAAAAAAATAAAAATGTTATGGATTTAGGAAACATAATCTGGAAGACAATAAAGAAATGGTTCTATTTGTATCTAGAAAAAGGTGAGGGATTCAGGTTTTATTTGATTTTCTGGCTTTTTTTCAGTTAGATCTGTTCACAGACTGATTCTTTTTCAGCTACCTAGGTAGGATGCATTGTTATACCACACTGTACAACTGAACAGATGCAATAGGTAGAGTAAAAGCTTTTATGGTTGGGTGAATATTATCCACTTGATTTCTTTTAAGTGGATATGTGACTCTGTTGCTGAACAGAGTGTTTTTGTCCTAGAATATGTTTTGTTCTGTTTTGTTTTTTAATGATTACAAAATCATAAGTGTTTGGAAGATTCTAAGTTTATGTTAATTTCTTAACCAATTATGTTTAGTGTTTCCGTTATCTGTGATGTTATTTGTTTCTCTTTGATGTGTGTGAACCTTTGGGGTTTTTCAGTGGATTTCTTTCTCTTCCAGTTTCAGAAACATGGAAAGATTTGAGGTGGTGTTTGTTATGCATTCTGTTAAACTAAAGGATGGAAATTCAAAGACCATCTGTTACAACCAAAGGTGTTATGATCTCGTTATAACATCTGGTACTTTGTAGGATTTGTTACAACATCAGTAACTTCTTTTTTTTTTCCCCTATGCAAAGATCACAAATCAGACTCAGATTTAGATTCTGTAATTAACTTGTTATTAGCTTTTACACAATGAAAGCTGCTAATGTGAAGGACTTATTTTACTGAACAAATCATAAAAATAGGTTTCTGATATTTAATTTAGAAATTGTACCCATAGAATAGTTAGTGTTGGAAAGGACCTTAAGATCATCTAGTTCCAACCCCCTTGCCATGGGCAGGGACACCTCCCACTAAACCATGCCATCCAAGGCTATGTCCATCCTGGCCTTGAACACTGCCAGGGATGGAGCATTCACAGCTTCCCTGGGCAAACCGTTCCAGTGCCTCACCACCCTCACAGTAAAGACCTTCCTTATATTCAGTCTAAACTTCCACTGTTTAAATTTGAACCCATTACCCCTTGTCCTATCACTACAGTCCCTAATGGAGTCCTCCCCAGCATCCCTATAGGCCCCCTTCAGATACTGGAAGGCTGCTATGAGGTCTCCACGCAGCCTTCTCATCTCCACGCAGCCTTCTCGTCTCCACGCAGCCTTCTCTTCTCCACGCTGAACAGCCCCAACTTTCACAGCCTGTCTTCATATGGGAGGTGCTCCAGTCCCCTGATCATCCTCATGGCCCTCCTCTGGACTTGTTCCAACAGTTCCATGTCCTTTTTACGTTGAGGACACCAGAACTGCACACAATACTCCAAGTGAGGTCTCACGAGAGCAGAGTAGAGGGGCAGGATCACCTCCCTCGACCTGCTGGTCACGCTGCTTTTGATGCAGCCCAGGATACGGTTGGCTTTCTGGGCTGCGAGCGCACACTGCTGGCTCATGTTCATTTTCTCATTGACCAACACCCCCAAGTCCTTCTCCGCAGGGCTGCTCTGAATCTTCTCTGCCCAGCCTGTAGCTGTGCCGGGCATTGCTCTGACGCAGGTGTAGGACCTTTCACTTGTCATGATTAAACTTCATCAGGTTGGCATCAGCCCACCTCACAAGCGTGTCAAGGTCCCTCTGGATGGCATTCCTTCCCTCCAATGTATCAACCGAACCACACAGCTTGGTGTCATCGGCAAACTTGCTGAGGGCGCACTCAATCCCACTGTCCATGTCACCCACAAAGATGTTGAACAAGACCGGTCCCAACGCCGATCCCTGGGGGACACCACCCGTTACTAGTCTCCAGGTGGACATTGAGCCATTGACCACAACTCTTTGTGTGCGGCAAATGAGAACTGTCTTGGCACACTGTTGCCTAGGAATCTTGAGGGCAGAAGGACGGCAATGCAGTGTATTCAGAAGGGATGAGTTCCTCTGGATCACATTCCATTGAGACATCTCAGATGCCTATTAGGCCTTCAGCTAATCTTTAATGCACACTTCCTTCTGCTGAATTCCTTACATATGGAATTGTTCCACCTAAGTACCAAGTTTTTCAGATGTTGCATCATTTACCCCATAAGAAATAATCCACAATATGTCCCTACCTGATGAATTTTATGTTGTTTTTTCTTCCAAGGTAAGTTTGGGAAGTGGGAAGTATGAGTAAATAAGGTCTTCAAAATCTTGAAGAAATACAAGAGTTGTCACACATGACAGGGCCTGTGGGTATGGGAGAAAAAAAAGGAGGAAGGAATTGGACACATGCAAATGCACACAAGTGAGGTTGAGAGCATTGTATGCATAAAAAAATAAAGAAGTAAGAGCAAGGGATTTAGACACGCCATTTATCTCTGACAACCAAAATGTCTGGCAGTTTGTCGTGAAAACTTTCAAGGAAAAACTCTTTGGAAGCCTTAGAGTAATGGTGCCGTTTATTTTGGGAAAAGATAGGAAAGGAGTGAATGGATTTCCAAATTATTGGCATAAAGGCTGGAGGAGCCAGGATCGGGTGCTGAAATCTTGTAAGCAGTCCCCTAAGCAATTACCTGGAAGCGTTCGAAATGTCTGCCTTAGTTTCTCAGGGATGTGTATCTTTAAACAGGGATGCTGCTGATGGTAGTGGTGAAGGCCAGATGGCATCTGGTGTGAATGTAGATGCGCCTGGCAAAGCTAAGTCTTCTCACGAAAATGAAGACCCACCTGATGATGAACTAGATGAATATGATTTGGAAAATTATGATGAAGAGGAATGCACAGGTAACAAAATTTTAATGTCAGATATGCAGTATAAGTGAAGAACCTTTTCATTTTTTCGTTGTACTTAAGACATTTGTATCCTAGAGCTACACAGGTCTGTGTTTCAAATGCTGGAAATCCACATTTTTAGTAATCTGTTTGTCTTGGTTTTGGAAATCATTTAGTGAGTGAAGCCCTTCAGTGTTTCCCTCCCTGATGCTTGAACCGAGAGCATGTCGGAAAGATTACCGCTCCCCCTGCTGTAGTGCTGGAGTAGAGCAGCAGAAGTCACCCAAAGCACTAAGCAATTTA
Organism: Amazona ochrocephala; assembly: GCA_039720435.1. Classification (NCBI taxonomy): domain Eukaryota; kingdom Metazoa; phylum Chordata; class Aves; order Psittaciformes; family Psittacidae; genus Amazona; species Amazona ochrocephala. The sequence continues at coordinate 77,627,972 of CM077880.1, forward strand.
CCTTACTGAGGTTCTTATGTTTGGAACTTGGAAGTTAATTTAGCCCACTCCTTTTTTACAATGTAGGTAATACAGGTATTGGTACAGGAGTTTCTAACTTCACCTGTCATTGACATGTATTAAAGATGTTCTGAAATTCCCACCTAGGTGATCTGAAACTTGGAGACTCCTTGGCTACCCTGGCAGTGTATGGGAGTAATGATAATGATCCTTACATCACTCTAAAAACCACTGTAAGTATTATAAAAATGCTAAACATCTTAAAACAACATAAACTTAAAAAGCAGTTAAATTTTCCATGCTGCCTCAGGGTCTGTAAGTGCTTGCAGTCCTTTTCCAAAGGTGTGCCAGATTTTTGATCAGATGGAGCTCCTCTTCTTTTAAAGTTGCATTGTGCAGGCCCCTCTACACGTGCTTTGTATGTTTGAGTCAGCTGTTATGTGAAACTGGGTCATTATTTAATCACACAGTTCTGTGTGTGGTGTGGTTTGTCACCTGTCTAGTAGGACACAGAAAATGCTTGAAGAAGTAACAAATCTTAGGCCCCTGATGACCCAAATTTTAGAACTTCCCAGACAGCAAGACTTCTACACCTTCCACCAGCTTGTGGAAGAAACCAAACTAAGGTGGGCTCAGGCTGAATGTCAAATTAGAGGTGTGGCATGAAGAAACATGTGCCTGTTAAGCATATATGCCCAGCATACTGTGTAGTTAACTGCTTCTGCCTGTGTTAGTTTCCATCAAATATCAGATGGGGAACATCTTTGCAGGAGCTGGCTTTCTAAGAACTCTGCAGGGAGTGAAGAAGTCTCTGGCAGTAGTCTTAACACAAGCTAACTGCGTCAGCAGTGCTGTCCTGTTGTGCAGCCTGTTTGTCTTTCTCTAATGAGCATCGGTACTGCCATGGCTAGGATGTTTGGTCCTCCTCAGAAAAGACGGAGCAATTCCAGAAACTATCCCACATTTTAGTTCAGAAGGATAGATTACAACTTGCAATTGACTCAGTTTACGCGGAGAAATCACATAAATTAGTTGCAAGATGAGGTTGCATGAGAAGAGTCAATGTAACATAGAGAAATCAGGAGAAACTATGGTCATCTGGGTCAGGGTAAAGGTATAGGTGAATTTTTGGGACCTCTTGTAAGCATGAAATTTTTTTTTGGGTGCTGTCCTTTTTATACTATTTTGGATTCTTTACAAAGCTAGTAAGATTGAAAGAAAAGAGGAGCTATAGGTTTCTACTGCAACATCTAGTTTATGTGTCAGGGGACTATCAAATGTGTGGTCTTGGACAAGGAGTTGTTATGATGACTTCATATACTTTAACAGAGCTCAAGGAGAAAGGCATAAGTCTTACCTTTAAAGTGAGGTCACTTTCTATGTGCATTTTGAGGCACTGTATGTTTTATCTGTGTTCTGCTGACTCCTGATGATTTTTCTTGTTCCTGTGTAGCAGTAGAGGAGAGAAATGCTTTAAAAGTGATTTTTATAGTCAGAGGTATTTGCACAGGGCTTCAGAGAGAATATAAGCTGCATATATTCTATGTCAGAAAAGCTAACTTTGTTCCAGACAGAAAGAGTGATCGTCTTTTTCTTGGTCCTTTCTTGCTACACTCAAGTCCATTCCTCAAATTCCGAAAGAGAGTACTTTTTAGTCTTTAACATGCATTTTATATCGTCTTTTGGTATTTACTGCTAGTACTGTTGAATGCTAAGTATTGTGTAACATTAAGTTGATTAATTCAGAGAAGTGCAGGACTTGATAGAATTCAAATATTGAAAAGATGCTTGCAGTGAATAAAAAAAGAAATTAAAAAGCTTGCAACAAGTCCAAAAAGTCTTGTATGTGTTGTATATTTGAAGGATGGTACTCTGTGTAAGACTGCTGACTTTTATGTACAGTTCTTAGTTTTCCACTAACGAAAATTCCCTGAATGCCTTCCATTCCTCAGTACCAATGAAAATTAGATGAGATGTTACATCTGTTCTGGTTCAGCTGAATGCCTAATGTAGCTGTAGGCAGCACTTCTTTTGAAATATTTTCCATAAAGTAGACAATGCTTCAGTGCTCTTGGAATTGCTTCCTGGATGTGAGGAGCAGTTACAGTATGCTTATTGTGTAAAACGATGTTACGCTATACAAATGCTCAAGGCAAGACAGCACAAGGGAAATAAGCTGCATGTGTGGGCTCCTGGCGGTGATTTTCTTTTCAGCAATGGGCTGCATCATGGTAGCCTCAAATTATGGTTTCATATTTGATAACTAAACATCTCTCTAAATCCACCTAGGTCCACGTAAACAGTCCTTCAGTCTATACAATAACTATCCAGTTCCCCATGATTGACTCTGCTTCCTGCCTTTCTTTGTTTACCACTGTAGGATGGCTTTAGGCAGGTGGGCAGCAGGGTGCTGGGGTTTTGAGTATTTTCAGTTATAGTTAAAAATTATTACTGATTCATGTGTAGTTTTGTGCATTTATGTGCTCTGTTTAATATCCACTGATCTCCTTTTTGCTATTCAGGATCAATATGAAGAAGAAGACTTCTTGATTAAGCCCACTGACAATCTGGTACTTTGTGGCAGAGTTGATAAAGACTACTGTAGTTTGGAGGTCCATGGTAAATAACATAGGATTTGTTCTTTACAGTGAACCTAAGGAGTATGTCTCGCCTAGCCTGCGCCATATGGCTCTGTAGAAGGGGGAGAGGGTTGATTTTTGGAAGGTTCTTTTTCTCCTCATCTGCCCTGTGTGTTTTGTCATCTTTCCTATGTCATGGTGCTTTAGCCACTTTCCAGGACTTGAGTATTTCATGTGGTGGTATTGTTATTTAGAGGATAGTACGTCTTTTCAGCTGTATAGCATTTGCTTTTCTTATTTCATTTCTAATGACACTTAGAAAATACTATGGTAGTTTTATTCTCTGAACATATGATCTTTCTTCCAACTCATGCAAGCTTCCTCTACTGGCTTGCTGCTAGGAGTAGAAGAATCAATACTTTATCATAGTTTTAGAAGAGATGATCCTTAATGAGTTCTGAATACCACGTGTTCTAGGGATGGTGTTTACAAATTTTATTAACTGTGTAATTTTCCCAATATACATTTATAAAACAATAGCATAGGCTTCTGCTGTTTATAACATAGGGTGGCCCTGTCTTAGTTAACTAGTAAGAGTGCTTAGTTAACTGAAGACTTCAGTTAGTATTTGAACATCTGTCACATGCACTTAAAAATGGCACAGTGATTTTATGTTTGTGATGATACCATGTTATTAAAATAATTAATGGGTTTCTCTGCTATCCAGTTAGTAGATTCTTTTATTATAAGGAAAAAAATAGCTAGCTAAAGGGAATGCTATATTTAGTATATGGTTCGTTTACCAAAAGTCTTCCTGTAGCTCAGTCAAAACCTGCTAAAGATAACTTCTGACTTCTTCAGCTTTCTCTAATTTGCAAACTGTTTGTCTTTTACCTTCATTTCTCCTTTGATTTCCTCTTGAATTGTTTCTGATTGTATCCTAATGTAGAGAGTGTTGGATATGGAGCGTTAATTTTGAAGTAGTATAGAAACAAATTAGTGTGGTGTGCTGGGAGTCAAGTGTCTAAGCTTTGCTGAACTTGTCGCTTCTTTGTCTAAAGTACACATGAGAATGTTTGTTTGTTTTGTGTAATTCTCAGGCCATAACGTTAAGTAGGCATAATATTAGTCGTTGGTGGCACTGGTCTCTACGCTAAAACTCTGAAAATACTGAGATCATACTAGAATGTAAATTTACATTCTAGATCTCCTTGACAATTTAGCTTTTTGCTACATCTGCCTTTTGCAGAAGTGAACTGTTCATAGTTACTTACTTTTCTTCTTCACTGATGTCATGTATGTCTTTAATTCTTTTTCAGTTTATAATCATGAAGAGAACTCATTTTATGTACATCATGATATTATCTTGCCTGCTTACCCTCTAAGTCTGGAGTGGCTGAATTTTGATCCTAATCCTGATGAATCAGTAGGTAAATTACAAAGGATACTGTAAATGTCCAATTTTTTGTTTGTTTTGGTAATACAATCATCTTAGTGATGCTGCCATAACGAGTGATTTTACTAAAACACTGGCCTTATTACAAATACTTATTATCAGTTAGACCAGAGCAAGCTCTTTTCTAATTTGCTTTATTTTCCATTTGCAAATGAAAAGTTGCTTTTGTTCAAACTCATTGTGGCCAATTCATTGATTAACTGTAAAACACAGCAAAATTGATGTATATTTGAGTATTCAGTAACATTTTCCTGTGTTTTACACAAATTTTTTTCCAGTAGTACACGGCATACAGATTTTGTTGTTTCTTTTTTCACAAAAAAATAAACCAAAACATGTGGAACTTTGTACAGCTTCTTTGGACAGTTGCTTGTACTGAAGGAGAAGGAGAGCAAGTATATTTTTTTCTGGCAACATCTGCCGTCAGTTGATATTTTTAAATGGCTCCTAGTCAGTTATGAACATCAAATATGTTCAAATGGAAGATTCTGGCATGTAAGTTTTACTTAAATCAAAGAAATAAGCAACAGCTGGATTGCCAAATATGCTGTTTCATAGTTCTAAATAAATATGGTCGCATTTGGGTTTCTGCTTGTAGGAAATTATGTTGCAGTGGGTAACATGACCCCGGTTATTGACGTTTGGGACCTTGATGTAGTAGAATCCTTAGAACCAGTCTTTTCTCTTGGAGGCAAGAAGGAGAAAAAGAAGAAAAAGAAAGGGAAGAAAGTAAGTATTGCAAAATGGTTTATCTAAATCATAGATAATTTGGTTTAATTCAGTCTGTCATGTTGAAAGATGGTATTTAGATAGGTTACAGAAAATAATGTCATGGTCATCTGCAGTAGGTTAAAATTGGTATTTTCCTGTGACTCAGAGTTGAAAAGGCATTGAGCAATAAAGGGCAAGGTTTACACTAGTAAAATACATTTACTCAGGATTCACCTTGTTAGCTATATCTGTCTAATATTTAAGCATATTTCAAGATAGTCATAGAAATTGAGGTGAAGGCATAGAGGCACAAACTGAGAATGGCTGAGTTTCTCTTAGTGGACTGCAGAGAAAACCTTAACCACCAAAGAGGAAGAGTGAGGTTGAGACTGGGTGCTAAGTTACGTGAGATGAATCTGATCCTTATTGTATGCCAGAATGTGCTATGATTTATTCAAATCCTTTGGTATGTGAAAAAAGTATGGAAGATGACATCACTTAAATTTGCTAGATTTTGTGTGCAGCAGATGCTTTGGGAAGTGCTTAAAGACTCCCTAGAGTAAATAGTGAATGTGGATGCTAAATATATAGTTAATCTTGGTTTCCCAGATGAAGGAGCACTACAGTGTTAGCCAGATAAAGAACCTTTATTAAAGAACCTTACTGTCATTGTGAAGGGGGTTGACTACTGCAGCTCTCAGACCTATTAGTTTTAAATATCATAGAGAAAATATCCTTGGAAGGGGAATTTGTTCTATGAAACTTGCTTCTGAAAATCACTGAGTTATCAGAGTTGCTGTTGAAGATATCATTCATAAATGTTACCTCAATTTCAAATGCTAATTGTTCTCTGTATGGATAAAGAAGGCCTGGAATTAAGAGGAGAGGAATGGGGTGAGTTATGGGTGGTTTCCAATCACTGCCTTTGAAGCTTAACCATTTTAAGTTAGGAATTGTAGGAGCTGGGAGTTACAAGGACTTAAAGCTCAGTTAATTTGAAGGAATGAGAGGGAACTGCCAGGAGTGTATAGAAAGAAGCTGAAGAAGCTGCACATTAGCTGGAAGCAATGAAATTTCTGCTACTAGCCTGAAGGAAGTAACAGTTCTATAAACCTAGCAGCTGTGAATGGAGCAATCTGACATCTGGGATAGGAAGTGAGGTGCAGGTACTTAAGAGACACTTCTATCAGAAACCTTGTTGCAGCAAGTGAGAGTAAAATAAAATACGAAGTTGTTTGTGAAGGTATTAAGGAATTTATACTAATATATTATAATGCTTGACTTCCGTTGGAACTGTAGTTTTCAAAAGTCTTATTTATTTTGTATCTACATACAGAGTTTATCTTCAGAAGAGACAGTGAAAGGACATACTGATGCTGTGCTTGATCTTTCATGGAATAAACAAAGCAGGTAAAAGAATACTTGAATAACAGTGGTTGGTTACGAATTTGTGTTTAATTTGCCGTATGTTTTTCACACAAATCCAAAATCTTACGTAACATAACATAGAACTTGAAAGCAGTGCCGAAATGAATCATTTCTCAAAACTACACCTTCCTTCCCCCTTCTTTTAATTAGAAGTCTTGATTATTTTTTATTATCATTATTTTTTTAAACCTATATATTGCTGCAGATTGCTGTGTATTTGCAGGTTGTCCAGATGAGGGCAGGGCTAGGGTGGGTTTAAGCCGCTTGGTAAATCAGCTACATTTAAGTCAAATGCGCAGACTGGAGAACCAGAGGGCTGCCCTCATCTGTGCTGATCTGCCAATGACCTAAAACACCATTTCAGCAGATAATAGTTGATTTATAGAAGGGAAGTCCTTTCGATGTTCTTGGGTTTTTTTCCCTCTGGCTTTTGCCCGTGAGCTGTGAACAGGAAAGGTAATGTAAAAGCCCTGATAGCACAGTTACAAAAATGCTTCTGACCTTTGTGTTATCCTAGACAGAGTCAATTCTTTGTTGCCTGAACAAACTAACAATGAAGTGCTGCTATTGAAGCAACACAAAGCTGGCCCGTCTTGGGTAAGGGGTCGGGGGCAATGTGATGTCTGCAGTAAAGATGCTGCTGTTTTTATCAATAAGGTAGTTAGCAGTTCAGCTGTCAGAGGATCTTCAGCATGGGCCTTGAAACTTGAAAGAACTTCTTCCTTATATATAACCTGAACTCCCTGTTTTAGTTTGAACCCATTGCCTCTTGTTCAGTTGCTACAGTCCCTGATGAAGAGTCCCCCTGGCATCCTTGTTGGCCCCCTTCAGATACTGGAAGGCTGCTATGAGGTCTCCACACAGCCTTCTCTTCTCCAGGCTGTAGTCAACTCTGTGTAGTCCTATGAGCAGGTGTAAGCCTTCATTTGTAATGATTTTCATCTAGATACTGAAGGAGGAAACACCCATATAGGCATGCAATAAATGTACGTAGATTGCACTCTTCATTTACATCGCTTTGCCTATTGTTCCTGAATTATACACATGTGCACAGTGTGGCAGTGATCTTTCTGTCTTACAGAAGTTTTTACATACATAGAAATGATTGTCTGGTGATAATATAGAGACAAGTCATAAAAATTAGAGCTACAATAATTAAGTGTTTGGAATGCATAATTCTGCAGTGGGCTGAGTTACAAACTCATTGATACTGGTAGATCTTTAGGAAATTAAACCAGCCTTGAAGTAGGAAGCTTATGGGCCAAACAAGAAACTCCTTGGAGCAGCTTATATTTAAATGTTTTGTTTATTTTTTAAGCAAGATACACTGTGGCAGGTCTGTGTCAAAATGGTGCTACTCTAAAGTGTTCTCATAGCCTTCACGATGCGTTTTCTTAACTTTCCCTTATAATGTTGTTTGGAAGGACAGTGTTTCCAGGAGAATGTTAGCTCTTTCAGTCCGTAACACTTCGTTAATATACAAAGAATAAGGTGATGGGGGAGCAGTTTTGATCAGAAACAACATATTGAGGTAATAAATCAGGCTTTAAGAGCAATAGCAGTTGTACTGTGTATTTGACAGGCCTTTGGGAATGTTTTGCGGTTTTTTTTCTGATTAAAATCCTAAACTGCGTGTTTGTTGCTCTTAACACAGTTGGTCAAATTTAAGTTGAAATAGGGGGTCTGTACACTAACTAGTATGTTAGTGGTTCCTTTTAGCATTCTCAGAAGGGGGTACAGTGTTAAGTCTTCAGCAGGTAGATAAACACTCAGCTATTAGCAAAATACTTTAAAACCAGGTTTTTCTGGCACTTGGCTATATGTGTATGTAAGCAAGGCTAAGTTGCTAAGGAAAGGAAATGCTTAAAAGCCTTTCTCACTTCATTTTGTTCAAGAAATTTTCCAATAAATGATATTTTAAGTGGTGTCGGGGGAAATACAAGCAAAACTGTCAATGTTGTTACTGTAAGTGTTAAATAATGTAATATAGTCTGTTTGTAGTGTTTACTTGTAACTTAGAATTACCTTCAGGGAATTATCCGTCAGGTTTGAGAAATACAGTCTATAGTCCAGAGCATACTTGATCTCGGAATCGGGCTCTCTATGTATTTTGGACTTCTGACCATTTGTTTGTATGCGTATAAAGATATTTAAACCTTGTTTGTTGATCCGCTATCAGGAATGTTTTAGCAAGTGCATCTGCTGACAGTACTGTGATTCTGTGGGATATGTCTGTGGGTAAGCCAGCAGCCAGCCTGATGCTACACACTGACAAGGTAAGTAATAATCGCTGTGTTTCTTCCACTGTAAAATACAGAGAAAAAAATAAATGCAGTTTTCATTGCCTCTTGGCAGTGAACCCTTACAACAACAATCCTGTACTTTTCCAAGAACTGTGCAGAATTCTTTAAGGTTCTGAATTAGCTGCCTTTGCAAGCAACATTGTATTTGCTTTTAAAAATGCTGTTTAACTTGTCCTTTAGAAAGTTTGTGATGATTTACGGCAGTTTTTTAACATGCTCTTTTTGTGAAAGCCCTAATGGTGAGAATCTGATAGTGCTGGAATAAGCTCCAAAAAACAGATCTCTGAGCATAGGTCGAACTGTAATTCTGTCTGAGGAAACAGCGAGTGTCAGTTCTAGGTAAGAAAGGTTTAAAATAGATGGTACTAAAATACCACAGTGGTGGGTACTTCAGAAATGAATTAATCTCATATAATTAAAACGTGGAAGTTAGTTATTAATAGCCGTAACCTTATTCTGCTGTTAACAAAGTTACTGCCCTTGGCAAACTCCTGATTTTCATTTTTTGCTGACATCTGCATTTTTTCCATAAATGGAAGCAGCTCTTTTTTTATCTTCTCTGATTTTGGGTTTTTTGGGGCTTTTGTTTGGTGTTTGTTTTTGGGTTTTGGGGTTTTTTTGATATCTAGGGCAGAAAGAGGCCATGTGGTTCTGTTCAGTTCATTTATGTATATAAATATATCTGTAAATATATATATAAATACGTATATAAAACAAGGAAAATACCTTGTTTCCACTGGGTGGGGTGTTTAAATAAAAATAATGTGCATCTCTTGCACTGTTTTATGAAAAATCTGAGTATCAACAAGCTTAATAGGATTTGGTTTTGGAGGGAAACGTGCTGGCTTTGGGAAGGAGGGCTTGTGCTCTTGTTCAAAGAAAGATCACATATGTGCGCATTATATCTCAGTGCTTATTTTTAAATACAAAATTTTCTGTTATCTAGGTCCAGACGTTGCAATTTCATCCATTTGAAACTCAGACCCTTATTTCTGGATCTTACGATAAGTATGTCAGGGTAGTATTTTCAAATGTTACACGTAGGGAGGGTATTGGTGTTAAATGAAGCCTGTTAAGTTGCCTCATGTTTTGTTTTTCATTTGCTTGTAACTGTGCCAAATTTGAATAATGCTATTTATTTTTTTCCAGCAAGGTAGCCAGGTTTGTATGTGGCCAAAATGTAGTTTTCCTTACCTCTTTCTCAGGACTAGCCAAATCCTTTAACCATCTGGACCAACATTTTCTGTGCCAGGTGTCTGCGCCAAACTGAATTTATTTCTTAATTTGTCCTGATGGCATTTTCTGCACTGGGAGCTTGACACTGCTTATTCCTGTGAAAATCTGTGTAGGTCTTGCCAAGCTGTAGAACCAGGGTGGGTGCATGAGGGACTTTAAAATCCCAGTCTGCTCCCTACAGCCTCTATTAATAGGCAAGCCATAGCCAAAGTTTAATGGGCTACCTCTGGTGACTGCAGGCTGGGGATGCTGTGAAATGGGTTGTGTCTGCACACTTTGACTAGCGCTGTAACGGCCAGTAGCTTGTAAGTCCTGCCAGCCCAAAAACTTCTTTGTTCTCCCATCCCATAGGGGTGACTGTTTAATTTTGTTTTGTAACTGCGATTCTCTTATACTGGTTTTTTTTATTCTTTTAAGACTTTGTCCTTCTGGTAACGTATTTATAGACTTGTCAATCTTTAGCCAGGCCTTTATATTCTCTAGCTTTTATTGTGCTCTTGCTCCATCTGCTTAAGTGAAAGTGTTGGAGAAAATCCTTTTATTGTGGTTAGGAACTGCTCTGCCTGCTTTCCTCCCTCTTGACTTCCTTCAGTAGAAAGAAAAAAGTCCAAACCCTGAGGCCAGCTACGCAATGCTATTTTAGCTAGCCCTTTGATACCACGAACACCTATAAACCAGTTTACTGTCTGTACACCACCTTTGTGGATTTTTTTCCTATGAAGCCTTGCAGGACCACAGGCTATTCAGTGAATATTGGCAGATGCCTTCATAACCTAAAAGTCAGGCCATTAAAAATTGCATATGTGCTAAAACTGTTGTAAAATGCCAGGTAATAGAGATCTAGATCACATCTCTTTGGTTTCAATTATAGGATAGAGTAGGAACTAGTTACCCTGTGGATGCTGTTTGTGATGAGGTGCTGTGAAAGTGACATCATCACACCTCTCTTGCATTCATATCCAGGAGATTTTTGGGTTGGGACAGATTCTGCCACGACTGGTCTAAGCACATACCTGTAAAGAATCCCAGGGGACCCATTAACTCCCATCCACTCTTTCTCCTTTCTGGAGCAGCATTTCCCTAATCCCTTGTAAAGATTAATTTTGTATTTCTTAAAGCATATTTTAAAATGCTTGTTTATGTATTCCATAAATGTGGAAGGTGTCCTTGCCCATGGCAGTGGGGTTGGAACTAGATGAGCTTTAAGGTCCCTTCTAACCCAGATTGTTCTGTGATTGAATCCTGAAATGAATTTCCTCATTAATACAATATTTTTGAAAGTCATTACTTGACTTTACTGAAGTGTGTTCGTAATTCAGTGATATATTTGCATAATTATGGTCTCCTGTGTGATAAGTATCTTATGCATTGAGTAAATTCAAGCTCTCTTTGCTTAGTTTCAATAGAACAGCTGTTTGTAACCGAGCTGAAACTTGAAGGCATATGGGAAAATCTTGTGATTTATCTGAGAAATTTTCATCTATTGTTGAGTTGGAAGACTAAATAGTGAAGTTGTTTCCATTTTAACTTTTGAATTGTAGTTTATGTGGACCTTCTATAAATGTCAAAGGTAAAACAAACTTCGTAAACTGTTCTACCCTGATTTTTCTTATTTACTTATTTATTTCCTCTCCCTTTTTCCCATAGATCAGCTGTGCTGTATGACTGCAGAAACCCACAAGATAACCATCGCGTGTGGCGGTTTAGTGGTCAGGTTGAAAGAGTAACTTGGAATCATTTTTCACCCTGTAACTTCTTAGTGAGTACATGCTGTTGTATTCTTGGTTTGTAGACCGTTGCCATTTCATTTAGCCTGTATTTTTGTGTTCATAATGTTTCTGAATCATGTAATGGAGGTGATGGAGTTGGACTGTTGTTGTTCCTTATTTTTAAGACGCAGTATGTGTGAGGATGGTTTTGGGTAGTTTTTTCAAAAAGTATATCAAGACCAGCTCTTTACCCGGTACTTTTATTATGGCAGTAGAAAAGCAATTGATGCTCATGGTTTTTGACTCCAGAGGTGGCATCTTTGCCATGTTGTTATAGTGTTCAGAGGCTGGGATATATTTTCCTTTGCATAGTTGCTCTTGTGTTTCAGGTAAAGAGGCAATTGCAGCTGAGAAGTAGCTAGTTAGAACGAAGATCCTGAATATTAATTGTTTCAGATCAGCACTAGAGGGCATTGTCCACCCTGCTGGTGTACCTTGGGTTTGTGAAGATTTCTGTAATAAAAGTTTTAAACAGAATTTAAAAAGAAATCATTTTTATTACCTCAGTGCTGGTGGTTCTCTGTTGCTTTATATATATAGCCAAAAAAAGCAGTTACTCAGTTCTGTTGGGTTTTTGATACAGATCTCTCAGCTTTGTGTATGGCTATTATGTACCCACTGGATAGCTCCAGAAGCTTTGACCTGGCAATTAGGAGACTAATGGCTCTGTATTTCATTGCCTACCATGACAGCCAAGTGTAGTAGTGTATCTTCAAAATAACAATATAAGAAATTTGTATGTGATTAAAGCTTCTGTGTAAGTCAGTGCAGCATAATTTAGGTACATGGAACAGCTCAGGCACTAGCTGGATGGAGTCTGACTTTGGCGATGCAGATCTGTGTAGTATAACCTGCCCTACCAAGAAGTGTAAGTCTGTCTGAGATCACAGGGGTTTACTAGAGGGTGGGTATTACTTCATAGGAGCTTTTTTCCAAATGAGTGACTATGGCTGTTTTCACAATCCTGTGTTTTCCTTAGGTGAGCACAGAGGATGGCTTTGTGTACTGTCTGGATGCTCGTTCTGATAAGCCACTGTTTACTCTGAAAGCTCACGATGAAGAGGTGTCAGGTAAACACTGTGTGTGTGTGTTGTGTTTGTCCCCAGCGGCGAGGCACATCTGGAAGATGTCTTTAATGGCTATGACTGAGGTGGTAGCAATTCCTTGCTTAACACGTTAAAGTTGTGCATACTCGCTATGGGAAACTGGCAAGTGAAACAAATCTGCCTAGAAGCTGTTGTAAGCAAAATATTTTAACAACAGTGAGCTTTTCTCAGTGAATGTCATGAATAAACATGTCAAAGCAGATCTGTTCACTTGGGACACATTCCCTGTGGTCTTTTGGAGTGAGGAAGAACAAAAGCTATGGAATCTCGTCCAGGATTATGAACTATAATGTTTACCTCCTCTATCAGTAATTATTTTATACTGATGTTCACTCTGGAGATGATTTAGGTATGGCACTTGGGAAGGTTTATACACTGCCTCCTTCAGGCTATTTTAATTATTTGATCACTGTAGGAGCCCCTAAGAAGCAACTTGAAACACCTGATCAGGTGTCTAAAATGAGATCTATGAATATGCCCCATTGTCTTGGACAGCAAAAGAGTCTTTGGCACATGAATGAAGAAAACTACCTGAGGAAGCCAGATTATGTGAAGAAAGAAGCATGATGATAGCATCTTTGCGCTGCTGCAGTTGTTGGAGTGGGAAGCAGAATAGGCTGGCATAGCATCAGTTTGTTGTCACTACAGGGAGCAGTGGCAGCATGAAACTTTATCACTTTGCTCCTCCTCTGTGCTGGAACAGTTTAGTGTGAGGAGAATATTGGATTTCTCATGACTGCTTCAAAAAGGGTCCTCATCTCTGTGAAATAGTGACTACCTGGTGCTATCACACTGCTGTATTCTTAATCTTCTAGGGCTACAGCTAAGCAGTCAGATCAAAGGATGCCTTGTGACATCATCTGCTGACAAACATGTGAAAATCTGGGATATCCTGGGAGACAGACCAAGTTTAGTCCATTCCAGGGATATGAAAATGGTAGAGTAATATTAATTTCTTAATTCCAGGAAGGTTTATATGTCTGCTTATTTGCTTTTGTCTAGCTTGAATCATGTTTTACCGTCTTTTAGGGGAAAAAAGTCATCCCTGTGCATTCTGTGTAAATCACTGTCATTACAGTGCAGTATTCAATTCAACATCTAATTGGCATGCCCGAATACCAGATGCAATGTTCTGAGTAGAACCGTAGGTGCTCCAATGTGTAACTTCCAGGTTCAAGACCAAGATGTGATTCACTGTTTGTAACTAGCAGCTTTTGACTTTAATTTTGTATCTTTACAAAATCAGTTTCCTGAAACTTAGATTACATTTCTTAAAACTCGCTTGGGGTTTTCAGATGACAGATTCATTTTAGGATGGTGAGTTTTAAACAGTCTTCTCTGTGTTTTCCTTCCCATCTTCTCAGGGTGTTCTCTTCTGCTCAGCTTGCTGCCCTGACCTCCCATTTGTTTTTGCCTTTGGAGGGGAGCGGGAAGGGCTGCGCGTTTGGGATATTAGCAAGATTTCTGCAGGTAACATTCTCATTTCTTTGGATTTTGCGATGCTCCCCATGCCCCCAGGATGTATTCGTGTATTCAGTCGTGTTTTGTGGCTCTGAGAGTAACTGTAGGTTAGTATTTTTAAATACCCCAAAGCTGCAGGTGTGTTCACATTTTCAGCTTCAAAAAATGTGGGTTTTTTCTAACTTGGAGACCTGTGTCCACATGATTTTCTTGTAGCTGAAGTATAATACCTGATTTCCTGTAATACCAGTGTTTTACTTTGTTCTGAATGTTCCTGGTGTAATCAAGTATCATATTCTTGAGTACTAGTAGGCATAAATGCGAGGACTGGGTTTGATCGGTGGTGGTAGCTACATGTAAGTAAATGGTGTGAATTTCTGGAGAAGGCTCTTAAGAGCTTGGTGGAAATCAGAGAGACTAAAACCAGAAATAAATTATTTAAACGTAATGTTTTGCACTACAAAACTCATCCATTTCACAGTACTTAGGTACAGGAATTATGCAGAGGGAAACCTCTAGAGATGCTTTGGAGGAGAAATAACAGGACTTGCAATTTAAGTATCATATGCGGGAGATTGTTCTGATGCATAAGCTTTAACTCCCTACATGGGGCTAGGGGAAAAGCTTTGCAACTGCACCAAGTTAGGATTTCCATTCCATTCCATGATGCTCACCATGCTCCACCTACTGTACTTCTCTTGCCTCTGGGAGAATAGTGTGTACCAATCCCCATCTGTTTTGCAGTGAATGAAGTTTTTGGAAACAGAGAGAGACTTGTTCTGGCAAATGCCAACTCTGTTGCCAGCAGTAGCAGCAACGATTTGGAGACAGCAATGGAATCGTGATGGACCAAACATCAAAAATCAAAGTAATTAATGGCACTACGACTAATGTGGATTCTACAAATCCCCCCGTTTGGCGAGAGTTCATAGAAATTACTCTGGTGTCCTGCAATCTGCAGACTTCTTCATCTTAAAGAAACATGGTAATGGGGTTAAGCTCTAAGTCAGCAGTTCTAAGTTCCTGCCTCTGTTACCAGCTTTGAAAGATTAAATGACTTGCTTTTTGCCTGAGATGATCCCTGTAACAGGAACTACTGTGTGTAAAGTTGATACATAAAATGAAACAGGCACTAGAGGAGTATTTTGCTACTACCAGAAGTTTGTTGAATACTACAAAGAAGGTAAATATCTTCTAAAGGCATAAGGAAAAATACTTCAGCCAGCAGGTGTGCAACAAAAACAACAAAAGTTGAACGAAATGACCAGTGTAAATAGATAATTTATGCTTGATTTCAGGCTAAATTTACAGATGTCTAATACAGATTTTAAAAGTTCTATGTAACTTCTCTAAGTCTTAGAGTATGTCTTGGGCAGTAAGTTGGGAGTCCCCGAGTAGGATCTTGAAATGCCTTTATAACACCTCAGATCACCAGTATCAAACCAGAAATATCCCATCTTTATCCCGTCAAGATCCAGGCATTCTTTTTCCTGGTTCCATGGCAGCTGAAGCTTATTAATGTTGCACGTGCATTGGGTTTTTCTTCAAGCTCCAAATGTTATGAAGAAAATTTGAATAGGGGGTTACTACTCAGAAGAGGGAGAGAGGCTGTCAGGACACAAAACAAGGGTGCGGATCTCAGCTGGTCACTGTCACTGGTGAAAGCTGATCGTGTTGCATACTCATGTTCCCAACTCCTCCCAGACATTTCTGCTTGAAACCTGAAGGCACAAAGGAACATTCTGAGTATCATCAGCCTAACTGCTGACTTTAATCATAGGTTTGGGTGGAAAGGACCTTAAGATCATCTAGTTCCAATTGGGAAGGTGACTTAAAACACCCAAGCGCCTTACCCCAGGCCAGTGATTTTTCTGTCCTCCTGGGGTGTGCTTCCTGTCTTCATAGTGGAAGGTATCTGTGTCTGTTAAGGTGGTGCTGCTGCAAGAAGGCCCTGGGTATCAAAGCAGCCATAGTGTTGGGGCCTGTTGTTGATGGGATCTTACCACTTCCCATCCCAGCTCACTGTAACTCCTCCTGGTGAGATGAGGCAGATCGAGTGTGTAAGCACAAACTGCAGATGAGGAAAAGGCAGGGCTGGCAGTTTCCTTCCCACCCCTTGAAGTTAAATGGCTGCTTCTCAGTCCAATTTAGTTGCTTCTAGTCTGGTGGCAGGTACCTAGCATGGCTCTGCAGGAACCGAGAATACTTTGGATGTGTTGGGATTCCTGCTGCAGTCCAAGCAGTAGGTGAAGGACTTGATGTGGACAGTAAATGAACCACCTCTTTTGTGAAGCTGAAGAAGGTGAAAGCATCAAAACCACCTCTGTTCAAGTGCTCTCCACTGAAAATCTGCAAGTTTTTTAGAGCTTTCCTTTGAAATAAATGCTTTGTGTTAAAGCTCTTGGAGGGTTGTTGTTTCTGTTACCTGTACCTCTGGTATTAATTTGCACTGTAGCACTAGATGTTGCTTTTTGCTTTGGGAAGAAATTGTGTTACTGCAAGCAACACACCTCCCTTGACTAGACAAAATCCCTTAACCTGTCTGGAGCTTTTTATTCACATCCTGATCTCGGAGGGCAAGCAACACGCATTTATCGTGGGATTCTTTGGGATCTCCCTAGGAAATACAGTGTACAGGTGATGAAAAAGTGGTGTTATTTCTCGTAGTATCACTATCAGAAATGGGTCCTTTTTCTTAAGAATGAAAAAAAAAAAAACCAACAACAAACCATTAGAAAAGAGCCACATTTTTAATTTTTTCAAAGGAAAACAACCAAGTGAAAATACATCTTAATTCCATAAATAATGTTAGCAGCAAACCCTCCCATCATTCTAGGTGGTACAAGGTTTACAGCATGAAAGTAATATATACTGTAAACACCGTCTGAGCATCTGTAAGCCTTCTCCTTACTGAGCCTGTACAGTCTTTACGTCTTCACCTGCTGCCATGTTCTAGTGAACCAGAGCAAGAAGAGGCAGTAACTGTTCTCCGAAAGCCAATGCCTGATTTTCTGTAGTGGGGTAATTGCTTTGACTGCAAATGCTGATTTTGCTGATTTCATGGGCTTTTTTTTTCCTTTAACCAAAGTTGGTTGTTTGAGGTTTTTTTAAAGAAGGAAACCTGAGCATTGCTAAGTCTTTGCTTTGTACCAAACCACATCTTTCAGTTAAAAAGTATTAAAAAGCAAAATACATCACATGCCACCACCATTTTTTGTTCATTTCTCTCATTGTCATGGCTTTGGCAGCTAAGGACAGTTGGCTTACAGGTCACTGCAATCACTCAACTACATTTCTTCTGGTTTGTGGCTCTTTACTCAAAGGGCTATGCAAGGTGTCATGTATCCTGGCACTGGATGGATTAATCTGAGTGATTTGGAAAGGAAGTATGCACGGTGTGTGTGAAAAAGTCTGCTTGCCTTACGTTTCCTTCTCAGCAACTCTTGGCTTGTATGTGCATGATCCATTCTCATTCAGTGTTCTGGCTACAGTTTAATAAGCAGTGGTAGTGTGGAGACAAAAACCGAAGGAAAAATCCTCATTCGACATATGCTGTTGACTGGGAAAACAAAGAAGAGGGTGTTTTTCCTTCTCAAGTTACAATATCCAAGGAAATTTCCCTCTCACTTTTCTTCATTTGTGTCCAGAGAGGGGATCACCAGTTGAATAGACCCCATTGTTAATCCTACAGTCTTCAGTCCTCATAGCGTCTATTAATTCCTCCTCTGAATCCTCCTCCTCTTCCTCCTCTGGGGCTGACAGGCTGGATGTGGGGCCTTTACATATTTTTAAGTGGCGAGTGAGGTGATATTTGGTTAGATAAGCCTTGGAGCATTTTTCACAGACATAGTCCCTCTTTCCTTCATGTGAATTGAGATGCTTCTTCAGGTGATTTGTCCTCAGAAACAGTTTGTCACACTTGGGGCACTTGATCTGCCGTTCTCTGTAAGACATGATGAAGTTAGTTACAGTCTGCTCCTGCTACAAGGCGGCTGTTCCTGTATTAAGTAGCAGGGTGAGTGGTGACAGGAAGGGTGAAAGGGCCAGTCTGACTCCTAAATTTTATTTCCAATATACCCGAAGGAGGAGCAGACCAGAAATAACAGTGCTACTGCTGTAAATACTGCTCAGTTTTCTCACACAGTACACACACAACAATCTTCCCTGAAGCAAAAGTCTGGCTTTTTAGGTTAACTGCTAGCTTGGGACCAATTGTTCTTTCCCAATGATGAACTGAAGAAGAGTTCATTCTACAAGGGTTTTGTTTGTTTGTTTGTTGAGTAAGATGCAACTCTGGCTGAGCTCCATGTTTTGGCAGGCGAAGAGATGTTGCCCTGGTGGGAAGATTGGTCTCCCACCTTCCGACCCTGCATAAGTGGGTGCAGGGCAGGGGGGGAAAGAACAGTGAAGCAAACAAAGCTGCCAAGTGCCAAGCAGAGGCTTACCAGATTGCAGCAGTCAAATTCTGAAGATGACTCTGCAAAACACCTCCCAGCAGTAGTGCTCTTGGCTCTGGGCATAAGAACAAGCAGCCAAGCAAGTCTGTCTGCCTGTCACTCATGCTAGCTGCGCTATCCTGTCTCCTAGGCAGCATGACAGAAGCAACAGTCAATTCCAAGTGAGTACAACAAACAGATGCTGAAAACAAAGTAAGCAAAAGGAATGGCTTTGGGCGAACAGCCTTTAAGGGAAGACCTTGTTTTGGGAGTAATGAAGCAGGATGGGGAAATTCTCACAGCAGAAGGAAAGATCCGGCCTGGCAGAGAGCTGAGGGGCAGGGGAAGACCTGTAGGTCTGCAGTAGGAGGACCTGGTGGTAGGGATCTGCCCTGACCATGGGCATCTCCCTGCAGGAGGAGCAGGAGACAGGGTTCATGTATGAGACCTGGGGGGACGTAAAAGCTGGGAATGGCCGCTCCCCACCCCAGGTGCAAACAGAGAGGAAGACTTCACTAACCAGTTACTCAGGATAACATTGAGGAGTTTTACAATTTTAACTCACATGATCTACAGTTGTGGTCCTGTTCTCAGTAGAGAACTAAATGTAAATCAACTAACACACTCTCCAAAATGATGAAAGCTCCAAAATGTCATTTCACAGGACAAGGTGCATGCCTGGAATTTACTGTGTCATTAAATACTATGAAGACTAGAATAGGACAACTTCAGCCAGTAACTAGGAATTTGTCCAGCTTGACTTCTCTGTCATTTCAGAGGATGAGCCTATACTCCCTAGGCCAAACTATCTGCAAACTTGAGATTCTCTCTCAGACTGTCCAGCTTCATTACATATTGCACTGGCCAGTCCAACGCATCCTGTGGGATCACTTACTGCGTGTGAGTGAGTACATGCTGCTTGAGGTCTTGCCTCCGCATGAACAGCTTTTCACAGTAATCGCACTTGAGGTTCTTCTCCCCGGTGTGGATGACCATGTGCGATTCCAGGTGAGCCTTCTGGGTGAATGACTTGTCGCAGAGGGTACAGCGGTAATTCTTCTGCCCTAGGATTGCATACGTACACCCACAAACTGACAGTCAGTGTCCCAAGAAATACAGTAAGCAAACAAGCCTGACCACTTCCCAGAAATACATTTTACCCTGAAAAAAAAGCAGATTCCTTGTGAACAGGACCTTTAGACTCACCATGCAGTCTAGATTTAGCTCTGCAAAACCCAGGCACAGAATCATAGAATGGTTTAGTCTGGAAGGGACCTTCAAACTCATTTAGTTCCAAGGCCCTGCCACAGGCAGGGACACCTTCCACTAGACCAGGTTGCTCCAAGCCCCATCCAACCTGGCCATGGGGCTGCCAGGGAAGGGGCAGCCACAGCTTCTCTGGGCAATGTGTTCCCATCATCTGTCAGTGTCCAGTGCATCTGACTTCATCATTCCCAAAGCTTTTCACCCCCTAGCCCATGCCCCCAAGCCAAAAGCCCCACTTGATGCTACTGTTTCAAACCACTGAGCCCTTCAAGAAATGCACAGTTATGCATTCTTATTGGTCCTTCTAAACACCAATTCCTCCAGTGCACGTGGTCAGCCAGCCTTTCCCGTAAGACAGACTTTCTGATTCTTGTCTACACCACCTGTGCCCCCCCGAGGCATGTTCTGCATAACAAAACATCACCAGTAGGCTTGTAATTTTTCCAGCAGAGACTGAGGCAAGCACTTAAAAAGACTAGGCTTGTCCAAGATGAATTCTTGAGGAAAAATAATGGTAGCCTCCCTTTTAAAAGTAGCCATGGTAGCCATCTAGTTACTGTACAGTAGTACATCCCTATCTCCACTAATTTCACACTGGAACAGTATCTGATGCCTTACCGGAGCCCAACAACATTTGATGCGTTGCATTGCCTGTCTAGAAAAATAAGTTCTCTTATCTAACAAACACAGGCACAAAGCTCACTGGCTCTCTGGTAACTTCTATATTTTATCCCATTTTCCCACTTACCTGTAGTTCTTCCATTATTCTTTGACAGAAATAGTTCAAAACCCCTGCACGCCACTGACTGTTTGAATACCATTGGACTCCCTCTCCCACTGAGTATTCTGTGGTTGTATATACCACAGTTGTACTTGATCAGTTTATTAAAACTCCTCACTGCTGTGGCTGCAGCTTCCTGTGCTAGACTCAAGTGCACTGAACTCCCAGTTTTATTTTGTTTCCAGCTTTGTGATTTGCATTCTGTGATTCCCAATAGCTGTTTCAACCTTACTGAAAAAAGGAGACAAAAAGATCCACACTACTGCTACTGTACTTGACCTTTACCTTCTCCCTATCCTCACGCTGTGCTATATCCATGCTTTTTGTATTTCTTCTCTTCTTACACAGATAAAAAATCCTTCACTTTTTTTTTTAAGCTCTCTTAATGCTCATTCACTGGTCTGCTGGCAACTCTCCCTTTATCCCCAAAGGCTCTAGTGATACCCAAATGCCCACAGAATTCAACAGCATGTTCCAGCTTCAGTTTTGATGAGGGACTGACTGACTCTTATCCATATCAGTCTCATCCCACACGCACCAATTTCAGTCTTGTGCCATTACCTTAAGAAGAAAAACAGTTCAGGTAGGAAAGAGGGGAAAGATCTCAGGCTTTTTACCAAGGCCTATAATGACATGACAAGGGGCAATGGTTTTAAACAAAGAAGAGAAATTTAGATTTGACATAAAGAAGACTTTTTTTCAGTGAGGGTTATGAGACACTGGCACAGGTTGCCCAGAGAAGCTGTCGCTGCCTCAACCCTGGCAGTGTTCAAGGCCAGGTTGGACGGGGCTTGCAGCAACCTGGTCTAGTGGAAGATGTCTCTGCCTATAGCAGGAGAGTTGGACTAGATGATTTTTTAAAGGTCCATTCCAACCCAAAACATTCTACAATTTCATGTTTCTTAGAGCTTAGATTTATGGGCACGAGCTATGCCCTGACAACTGGCCAAGGGAGCAGAGAGAACAAGTCCTGCCCCAGTGTTTTACTGGCAGATGCATCTCTATTTAAAGTCCCCAGCCCTTACCTGTGTGTATCTTGAGGTGTGTCCGTAAGTTGCTAGGATCACTGAAAGCTTTGCTACAGAAATCACACTTGTGTGGCTTCATGCCCATGTGCCCCATGAAATGGACATGGAGCTTGGACGGGGAGATGAAAGCCTGGGGACACATGGAGCACTTCCACTTCCTTTCCTTGCCATGGCCTGCTCCATGGCTGCTGCTATGCCCCTGACTGGGGAGGTGGCTGTGAATATGGCTGCTCAAATGGGCCTTGAAGTCCGCATAGGAGGCACATTCCTTTCCACAGTGGCAGATGTGCACATCTGGATGTTCAGGTACACCTTTGGGCACAAAAGCATCACTGTTAATGAGGCACAGCAAGGCCTAACAGAGTGTGATCCATGTTAACACTTACTCTGTGGTAACAAAACCAGCTGCAGAGATTTTTTTAGCCCTGTTCCTCTCAGCTCCAATGCTTGCTTTTCAGCACTTTTAGGTAGGCCTTTTCTAATGTTCTGGGGGGCCAAACTTCAGAATGGTTTTGAGCACAGCTCCACCAAACCTAAATTGTCATAAGCACAGGAAGGGGAGGATGGGAAAATCTTCAGCTAGCAAAACTCCCTTAGCACCAGATGGATGAATAAAAGAAAAACAACCCTTTTTCTTTGAAATGGCAATCTTTTACTCCTAATCAGTGGAATTAGATAGTGAAATGTTTCTTTCAGATGATGGTACTCCTGTAGTCATGGAATATAAAAGGAAACTGTGATGTGCATCACTAGCAACTGAGAAGGAACTCCCAAGTCACGGTGCCCAGAGATGGCACGAAAAGGGAACTCAAGCCAAGTACTCCCTGCAAAGCCAACAAAGATGGGTGCTTACTTACCAAGCTGTCGTGCGTAGTCCCGACTGTAATAAAAGAGAAGCTCGTGTTCAGGTGGTATGTCCCGAGAGGTGCAAAAGTAAATCTTTCCGTCATGAGGATAAGCTACAAGATTCTGCTCTTCCCGGTTCCTGTGGCAATAATGAGTGTTAGGAAAAAAAGCCCTCCAGAAATAATGACTTGTAGAGAAAAAAAAAAAAGAAGGAAACTCCTACAAATAGGTAATAAGAGAACCTCAGTGCTTGTCAGGACATAAAACCCTTCACGTCTGTCACTTCTGTCCTTGCTTATTAAAGGAAAGTAAAAGAAAACTGGACCTTGAGAGCCAATCTGCTTCACTAAATGATGTATTTTTCACACCACTGTGGTATCTTGCTGAGAAAATTATTAATACACACTGGAGTGGGTTGAGAGAGGAGAGTTTATGATCTCTTAAGGAACTACAAAAATATATATATAAAAAACATTAACCCCCTTAAGAAACAGATAACACATGAGGGAGAAATAAATATCAGTAAAGTCTTAAAGCAAAATTATCTTCAAAAATAACTTGAAAAGCATTTCCAAGATGTGGTGACTCATCTTCTGAGCCTGGTTTTTGCGCATATTTGTTCCCAGTACCTGAAACCAGCAAAGCTGTGCCCTGCTGCAGTGAGAGATCAAGCATTAAGTTCTTGACTCCTGCATACAGGAGCAATGAAATGAGTTGCAGGCAAAACCTACTTGTGTCACAGAGCAAGAGGAAAGCCTTCTCAGTGGACCATGTATGGAGCAATGCTGGATAGTTTTCACTGCAGGCTCCAGAAAGACTGAAAAGGACAGCTCTTGTGAGCTGTAAGAGCCTGGAACTTGGCTAAAAGAACCCAGGAACACTTTGATGATAAATCATTAAAATCAAAAATACAATCAACATCAACTTCACAGATGTATCCAAAATTAATGGGACAGAGGGAAGGCAGTAAACAAGCTAATACACAGTAACCCAATATAAAAAGAAGCTGATTTGAAGCTTTAGAACAAGAGAAGTTCGTGGGCAGGTTTGGGGCTGTTTTACTACAGCATGTGTACTGGCTCCCCTGTAACATTCGCCACTGGGTGCTCTGTTTCGCTCTCCCCACCAGTCCAAGATGCCTATATAACTCCTGAAGGGAAGGTCCCCTGGTCCCCAGCTCATAACCCTTCTGGGCAGTCAGTCCAGCACTGTACATTCTCCAGCACACCCTCCTATGAGCCCACAGCTCAGACTCAAAGGTACTCAGCACAGTACATTCTCCAGCACACCCTCCTATGAGCCCACAGCTCAGACTCAAAGGTACTCAGCACAGTACAGGTGGTTCTCACCTGGCTTTGCGTACAAACATCATCCAGTTACATTCATTTTCATCAGTTGTAATGATGCAGAACTCCAGGACACCATTGTGGTAGATCTACCAGGAAAAAACAAATGCAATCTTAGGACAAAACACAGAAAGAAATGCAGTGAAAGCCAGCTTCTTTCTTTAGGAGAGGATATGTTTATCTACAACAAGCCAAGAGGTCTCCATTGCCATTGCAAAGACCACAGCCCTGTTCTCACTTTCCCTTCCCACAGGAATCTTGACCTCTCTGCTACCCAGGAGGTTAGAAAAACTGTTTATCAGCATCCTTCCTACACACCACTTTTAGCTCTCAGCAGAAATGCATTTAGCTGCTTTTCTTACAAGCAAAATCTTGTGAATAACAGTATCTGAGCAAACAGTACATGTTTTATTTATATAGATCAATTTTACTTTCTGAACATGAAATGATGGAGGAAAGAAAAGCTTTAAAGCAGCTTTCCTAAAACAAATCATTCATCACCTGGGGAAACTTTCAATAAACAAGGATACAAAACAAACAAGTGCTACCTAGTAATTCATATACAATCTCTACTGCAACTGCACACAAATACTGGAAACCACATACAGCCTTTTAAAAGAAAGATGTCTGTTGTCTTTCAGAATTGATTACCAGCTTATTACACAGTCTACAACTCTGCTATGCTGATGCTAAGTATTAAACAATCAAACTGCATTAATTTTGATTCTTGGCAAGGAAGATGATGTTAAATCTGATGTGTCATGTGGTGACTTTCACAAGATAAAGGCATGCCTGCAGGCTCTATGAGCTGTAACATCTGCTGACCTTCCAGATGTGACTAGCTGCTTTGTCTGTCCAGTCTGCCACCTCCAGAGAATGGCTTTGCTGCCCAATCAAAGGTCCAAAACAGGTCCTTACAGGAATGGTTTCTCGCGTCCACACACCTATCAGTAGAAGACCAAAATCTGCAGAAATTATTTAAACAACTAATCATGCGTAACAAGGAGGTGGGAGGTTTATGAGATAATTCTCCAGGGGTAGTATCTAGGCATAAGATCATCAAAGCTTCTACTTCACATGTAAAACACACCTAAGGCAGAGACAAGAACCACCACCACCACATGACACTACTGGGAGCCGCTTTGTTCTAATACAAATGTTTATTTGTCAAAAGCAAGTAATTTACTTTTCAGTAAGCTATAAAACTAATATCCTAGCCACTGGTACCAACTCAAGTTTTCATGGCACTTTCTGCAGAAGCAGAAAATACTAGTTTCGGTAACTACATTTCGCCTACCTAATCCCCAGGAATTTCCAGAATTGTTGCTGGGCATTGTTAAGCAGCTTCTGCATTTCTCCCCAGAGGCAGCTGTATTTCTGTCATGGGCAGAGGGATTCCTGCATGTATATTATTTATTATTAAACATTTTTATATATATATATATATATCGGTCTACATGAATACACTGAACAGCTTCTAGGAATAAACTAGAAACTAGTGCAGCTTGAAAAGATGTAATCTACTGTCAACAAGCACCATCACTAAACAAGCCAATAATAACATTCTCTTCTAGGCTTCAGATCCTTAGGATACTGCACTGTACTCTTCGATTTCCAGGTGACAATGGCGTGAAATACAGTAACAAGGTCCACATCCAATGACAAGGTCACACTCTACATGCCAAATGTAAATGAGGGGACAAAAAGAAAACAAACAAACAAGAGGCACTTGTGATCAATACTACAATGAGAACATCCAGAAGACCCCCAGGTAGCAATCCAGGCTGATGGACAAGCACACAGAAATCTCCATTATTTATAAGTGTTATCTTCCCCCAAACTGCAACTGCTGTAATGTCTTCTCATCAAAGCTGTGCCCAGGCTGCTTACTTGTGATAAAAATAAACACAGTACCTTGCCTGTGCTTGACCTTATGAAATGTTTCAGTAATACTCTGTGGCAGCACCCCTAGAGTTTAGCTGAAGCCCAAGCAGTAACCAGAGGACAAGAAGCTCTTGCGCAATGTAAGGAAGGGTGATTAGAGAAGAGGGAACCACCTCTCTATTGCAGTATTTCTTTCCCACATTAAAATCCCTGCAGTTTTGGATTTCTGGCAGTGAGTGTATTTTAAATTGCTGCATAGAAATACAGAGTAATGTGATTCTTACCCGCTTCAGCTCCCATGATGGACTGGCGGAGGACGAGCTGCTTAGGGAGAGAAAGCCTGGCTCGGCTCTCTATTGGGGTGTCAGGGACAAAGGTGACGGGCCCATGATCTGGGCAGTCTGATGGATATGCCTTGTCACATAGTGTGCACCCTGCAGAGAGGGGAAGGAACAACAGGAATTAAAAAGATGCAACAACCCCTACAGTGCAGTCAGGTTCCTCCCATTCAGCTTATCAGAATCTTCAGCTGCACTCCTGCCAAAGGCTGCTTCCATGTGGTTTAACTTGTCAGCTTTACTAGTGTAAAACCAGTAAACCAGAACTAGTTTTTACTCAGAAGAATACAAAGCATACTATTACAGATGGGCACTGACATACATGTCACCCATGTCACCATTCCTATCCAATTCAGATCAAACCTCATAGCAGCCTTCCAATATCTGAAGGGGGCCTATAGGGATGCTGGGGAGGAACTCTTCATTAGGGACTGTAGTGAGAGGACAAGGGGTAACGGGTTCAAACTTAAACAGGGGAAGTTTAGATTGGATATGAGGAAGAAATTCTTTACTGTAAGGGTGATGAGGCACTGGAATGGGTTGTCCAGGTAAGTTGTGAATGCTCCACCCCTGGTGGTGTTCAAGGCCAGGCTGGACAGAGCCTTGGGTGGCACGGTTTAGTGGGAGGTGTCCCTGCCCATGGCAGGGGGGTTGGAACTAGATGATCTTAAGGTCCTTTCCAACCCTAACCATTCTATGATTCCATGAAACGTGAGGATCTCCACCGACTTCCCTGATGGCAGATTTATCACCTCTATTCTCAGTTATCCCTACTTGGGGCAATCTAGCAACGGGATAGAGTCCACACTTCATAAAAACTACAGCAAAGCAGATGGTAGTCTCCCAAGAGGTGGCAGTAATGCTGATGATGAAAGAGCCACTTTCTGATCAGAAGTGAAATGACCTTTATTGGCAAAAAAATCTAAACCAAACACTTTCTATCTGATTATGTTTTTGGAATGTACCAGGAACACATAAGTTTTCTTGCATGTAGAACCTCAAGGATATTCATGCAAAGGGATAGTAAAGTCTTCCTGCTAAACTTTGTCTAATTAGAACATACAAATCCCCTTATCTCCATTTAAATTCAGACAATGTATAAATCTTCATGGCAGCAAAAAACTGACCTCAGTGCTGCTTTTGAAGGACTTACTGCACTAAACTCATACAGTAGACCTCTGAGGGATGCCACTGAATAGAATAAAAAAAGCCTAAGAAAAATCACTTTCCCAATCTATCACTCAGCAATAAGCACTGCTGAAAAATAAACCTCTGAAAGTCTTGTAATAAATCTAATAAATTCAGGAAAAAGCACAGCATAAATGCTCTCATCTAGAAAAACTATGCCATTTTAATTCTCTATGAATGGAGCAACCAACACCTATTCAGCAACCACTTTCCTGATAAATCATTCTTGTTCTGAGGAAAGATGCTCAGCTAATTAAGCAAGATCTTCACAAAGACCTTCTTTGGCCTCTTGATGGTCCAACTTCAGTATAAAAGACCTATCACAGAAGTAGTCTTCAGCAAGCAGAAACAGCAGTTCCATTATTACTTGTTCAAAGAGCTTTTTTGGGACAATCCCTTCATACATCAGAGTACTAGAGTCTGTCCCCATACAACATACAGTTTGAGCAACTACACAATTACAGACAGGAAGGTACTCAGAAAATTATTAGGCAGGGCTTATACAAGCATTGCTTCATGTGCATAGATGACATGTAGGAGTACAGCAACAACAGCCAGACCTCACTAATGAGAAACACTACTTGGACCCGTTGCTTTTAAGCACTGCCTAGCACACACCACTACAGCTCTGTGGAGAGGTCTAGCGCCAGGGAGAGGCAAAAAGGAAGTAAAGCAAGTTCCAGGCATCTGACCCCTTCTGATAGAAAGATTTAAGGATTCATACATTTTTAAGAAGTTGAAAAGGAAAAAATCCTACATTTTATGGGTAGCAAACCACACCATTTCCTTTCCACTTCCATCCTTGCCAAATAGTAAATAAAAATAAATTAAAAAAAAAATAAATCACAGTGATTACTTCTCTGATTTGGGTACACAGAACTCTAAGCAAAGATCAAAGAAAGAGCTACTTAAGTTTCAGAAACATTTAGGACTGTAGCAAAGGCACACTGTTTCCTTCCTGCTTAGGAACAGTGTAAAATGTTTTCTGAAAAGGGCCATGACTCCTGCCTTCTTAATAAAGAAAAACCACTAAAAGGCTCTAAAACAACTCCTCCTTGCTGTCACTTGTCTGGACACAAATTCATGTTTTATTCAGGAGAAGTTTAAAACCAACAACAAAAAGTTAAAATTTAAACCTTTCCAATCAAAGACCTATTTTGCAAACCATATGAAAGCAGCAGGCATGCAATAGCTGCTGTAACATCCTACCAATGGGGATCATCATCTGGGAAACAGGACTGTTTTAAGCATAGTGACAATAGGCTGGCACATTGAATCTCACTTAGGTAGAAAAGAGAAGTGATTTCATCATGAGCATGTTCGATATCATAGTATTTTGACCATTATTTGTTCAACATGCAACAGATGTGTGTAAGAATTTTGGAGTGCATCAACTGTAAAACTCTTCCTCTAGGAATCTCACAGAATACACGTTTTAGTTCAAATTCACTTTGCACTAAACTGCACCTCTCCCATTGCTAACCAAGGCACTATTTCTTTCCATTCTGTAAAAAATGTTCTGCAGGCAAAGGTTGTCACAAGTCTCAGCACTCAGCAATGCCACCACAACTCACAAAACTGAATATAAAAGCTGGCCTTACACAGTCTCTTCTCTCAAGTAACAAGCAATAGGACAAGAGGTAATGACCTCAAGCTGGGCCAGGGGAGGTTCAGACTGGATACTAGGAAACATTGCTTCATCAAAAGAGCGCTCAGGCATTGGAACAGGCTGCCCAGGGCAGTGGTGGAATCACTGTTTCTGGAAGTGTTCAGAAACCATGCAGATGAGGCCCTCAGGAACATTGTTTAGTGGTGGCCTTGGCAGTGCTGGGATAAAGGTTGGACTTGATGATCTTAAAGGTCTTTTCCAACCTAGCTGATTCTATGATGCAGTGGCAGGAAGCCAAACACGCTATGGGTGGAAGTTCAAATCTCTGTCCCATGAAATGAAAACTTTGAAGTTCTCCAGCACCACTCTTTGACTGATGTCAGGACTGAGAAAGTGTAATGTCCAGTGTTCCTCTCTTCTAAGGAGAGCAACTAACCTCTGGGCTGAAGTCCTTTGATAAGAATAATTGGAAATATTTAAACTTCCCTCCCTTGCTGCAATTTTTCCCAGCAGGTCCTGTTGACAACATCATTTTCATGATGATTGTTCATAGTTTAATAATAACATCATACTCAAGAACTAAACCAACCTGATGAAATGTGTGGCTTTTGGTGGTGTTTACTGTTTTTTCAATGGAGCAAAAAGAGTCATTTGTGATGTGACTTTAAAAAACAAAAGTCTTATTGCAAAGGGTAACATCAGCATACCACAAAAGGCTAGAGGTTCAGAAAAAAACCTCAGCTTCCAACCTCAAGGCAATATGGGAGATGTATACAGAAAGAATGACACTAAAACATTCTATTATGTCCACTTCCAAATACTGTCGTTTCAGCATGGTTAACCTGCCACTGCAGATGTTCCAACTTCCGTGGACTTGCTAAATAACTAAATTTCTTCAATCAGAAATCTTTCAGACTAGCAACAAGAGTCATGTCATCCCATCACACAACAGCTACATAACAAACCCCACCCCAAGAAAGCAGGAAATGCCCACTCACATATGGTAAACAAGGTTGCCATGTTCTCCTTGTTTGAATTGGAGTCTTCCATTTGCAGAGAGGATGGTACGAAGGCAAGATTGTCTGCAGACACATCCACGTGACTTGGGCCCATGGCTACTTCCTGATTCATGGAAGAGACCGTCACCGGCTCAAGGCTGAGGCCCACTTCATGCAAGGCTACTGAGTCCAGAGAAGCTAGGTTGTGTGAGGTAGAGAGCGCCACACTCACAGAGTTGGTGCTCATGGCCACAGTATGAATGGAGTCATTTAGTGTGCTGTCCGGTATTCCTGCCACCCGCCCAGCCATGTGGTCGGGCTCCATGACGACAGGGAGTTCCAAAGTGCTACCGTGAATGGGAATGACACCGCCGTGCCCTACAGGGTCCGATGTCAAGTTACTCCCCACCGTGTCTACGGTTAAAGGTTCGTGGCTCCGGGAGCCATTTGGGATCTGTGAATGATCCCCAGCTACGTCATCCATGGTAAGTTCCTCTGCCATCCCATCTGTAGAGATGGGGCTGGTGACCCTTGATACGCTCTCCATAGCGATTGTAGTATCCAGAGCTACCTCATGGCTGTCACTAGGGTGCAGAGTTTGAGCACCATGGGTGTTCACTGTGCGGGAGTCCATGGAGACAATCCCTGGTTCTAGCCCCACAGTTCCACTGGGCTGGTAGGGATCTAGGGCTGAGGGATTGCTGGGGACTGACAGTGCTGGATTGCTATCCACATTTATAGTGTTGGGATGGATGTACTGAGGCGGAGGTCTGTCAGCCAAGTAAGATAAAATACCTGACAGAATGAGAGGGGGAAAGAGAAGAGAGTGAGATAACATGTTTTTAAATCTTGAACAAAAATACCCCACCATCGCAGCATAGTATTTTAAGAACTAGTTCCTTTAAGACATGTTCTTTACACTGTGCCCAATTAAAAAACACTAATTCTAAAACATGGCTCACAAACATATGCCAACCCAACACTCTTGTCAAAGTATCATTTGAAACAAATGCAGAGCTTCCATGCAGCATGGCAAATCTCTAGTTATTTGTCAAACCCTGAAGAGACAAGCTTCTGTCAGCATTTAACCCAGGCTCTTCAGTACAGAGACTGAATTAGAAAGAAGTTGTTCACATTTTAGGCATAATTTTTCATTCTTAAAAAATAGCTCAAGAAGGATGAAGGACTGCTACAGGAATCTAGTATTTGATAATCTCTGGTTCATCTTTGCTAGAAATAGAAACGATTCTCCATGATACATCCTTTTTTGCTTAGGTATTTAACAATGACTTATTCCTTCCTCTAAGACTAAAGTGACACAACTGTCCATCTCAGAGATCATCAACTGCAATTCTGAAGGACCAAGATAGGGTCTCTCAAAGGTATTGTGAGTCATCTGCTCTCTTTCCTTACATGAAAAGTATGCTATTTCTCCTGAAACAACAGACCAGTTAAATTTAAATCAGAAACCCTGACATCTTTTCTCAAATTCTGGAAAGCTTCTCAACATCAACCAACCTTAGAACCTAAGATACAAAGAAACATTAAGCTATATTTACATGCTACCAACTTCTCTTGTTGGATAAAGCTGAAAAAAAAAATATCTTTGGAAGAAATACATCAGCACATTCAAGTAAACAGCAGTGGCAGAGATGGATTTTGCAGATTCTGCAAGATCTGAGTCAGCACATTTCTTTTTGGCCTTGAACCCTACCAGCCATTTGTTATGTAAAAGTTTTCCATTCAAACATGTCCGTTATTACAAGGATGCAAGCATGGATCCTCCTTCTACAGCACCATCCAATTAAAAGTGGCTAAGCCAAGAAATAGTTTAATTTAACCAGCTGCATGAAGTATTTCTGCATGCAATGCTGCCTTGTGGTTTGAACAAGGAGGACCCTTGACAACAGCAAGATGACTGACAGAAAAGCCCAAAACACATTTCTGCATAAATTATTCCAGCTCAGAAGAATGGCAAATACCTTTGGTCCCTAAATGCACTGTTACCTCTTCTATGCTTTGCCTACAAAATGGGCAGGCATGTAATGCAGTAGGAAAGGTTACTCCTAAACAGCTGCTGAGTTCAGCCACTAGTTAACACTAGTTGGATGAGATCTGGACTGCTATATTTCTTTTCCTAACCTAGGCTGAACTAACAGCACTCACTGGGTGTCCTTGAAAAGGTTTATCTACTCCCTTCCACCCTGTCAATCTTAGCCACAAAACAAAATAAGGACTACATTTAAAGCTCAGATTTCTGTCTTCACAGAAATAAAATTCTACATTTATACTCTAAAACACATGTGAGACAGGACTCAAGATAGAAATCAGTGTGTCAGGCCTTTGAAAATCAACCTTGACCAAAAATAAAGAGAACTATGTCATAGGCTAAATGAGAGGGAAAACACCCCAAATCCTCAGCTGATGGCTTGCTCTTTTTTGACCTCTGAACTACTGCAACCTACTATTATGCACATATTAAGTATGGCTTCAGCCTACAGGAGGAAAAAAGAAGAAAAAGAAACAGCTTTCAAACTACAAGCCATCTGAGGTACAATCAGGCATGCTTTGTTTTTTGTTAATCTTTAAAACAAAACAGTAGGAGGAGTGATAAGAGGTCAGGTTTAAGTAGACTATTACCTACAATTCATACACATGTATAGCAACAGAGACCTGATAATAAAGGTGTGTAAATGACACAACAGACTCCAGACAAACTCAGGGAATTTACAGCTCTGGAAAATAATCAGTCTTACCTGTTTCAGGACAGAAACAGGTAGCTCTTAATTAAATTTATATTGCTCTTCCCACCCATCAGCACCACACTACTTACCAGGTAGAATGTGTCTGAAATAGCTGCTCTCCAGGTGAGGGTATGGTGGTGGAGGTAGGGTGTAGTTTCTCTCTGGTATACCACACATCACTCCTCGATCCCCAATACCCATTGGGAGCATCAGAGACAGAGCAGAGGGCAAGGAACTCAAGGAGGGACCCAAGTTTGGAATTGCAACAGGCAAGCCTGCAAAAGAAAATGCCTATTTAAATTCCGTGGAAGTACTTGAATTTACAAACACACAAGCTAACAAAGAGGCTACTAATTCCTCTTAAGCTCCCTATGGATGTACAGTACTGTCAAAGTAAGGTGGCAAGCTTCGAAGAAAGGATCACAGTTATCACAACACCGAGGGACATCTACTGGTGTTGTGCCTGAATGTGGCTAGATCTTTTTTGATACATTATGTAGGGCCTGCTTCTACTTCACAGCTGTAATGGACTTTTGTCTCTGTAGCCCT
This sequence comes from Amazona ochrocephala, assembly GCA_039720435.1. Taxonomy (NCBI): domain Eukaryota; kingdom Metazoa; phylum Chordata; class Aves; order Psittaciformes; family Psittacidae; genus Amazona; species Amazona ochrocephala. The sequence goes on from CM077880.1 coordinate 77,661,034, forward strand.
CTGAAGAGAAGAGCTAGTAGGAAAGCAGTTCTGCTTTACAGGTGAAAAATCATTATTTTCACCTGACTGAAGACAGATCTAGATGGGGGCAGTTTATACTTCAAAGGATTGTACTACTACCCACCCAGAGTGCAAACCACCCCATTAAAACAAAATGAGACTCCCATTAAGGCATAAGCCTGGTAAGCACACATCCCTTTTGCTTTGCCCACCAATGTTTTATGGTCTACCCTTTCCCATATCACCTCATTTCCTGCTATAAAGACATGACTTGCTATCAGAGCAAGCATTGCTACCTAGTTATGAACACTCGCGTGACAGTCAAACACTGAGCATGAGCTGCAATACCCTCTGTGGGAGCTTTCCCCATTACCTGGTGCTGGTATGGCGTTGTGAGTGGGTGACGCTGCCAACCCCAAGTGACTCCCCGAGACCGGCAGGGCATTGCTCACAGAGGCTGAGGTCAGCTGGTCCATCCCCACAGTACTCAAGTTCATTTCATTCATTCTGAGGGCAGGGAACAGAGAGGGGAGGGGAAAAAGAAAAAGAAAGAGAAGCAAGAGCATTTCTGATTACTGACTGTACTGTGCTGAGGAAGGGCTGAGTAGACAAACTAAAAATCAGATACTGACAAGTTAAAAATTCTGCCTTAGAAAGCTAAGCATAAAGTACATCAGCCACACATACTGTGATCACATCATAATCAATACAGTGATCATATCAGATAGCAATAACCAGGATTGAAAAGCCAGTTCAAAAAGACATATCAGATCAGAGCACAACTTTTTCCTTGCCATCCAGAAAACAAAGTCTCACTCCCAGTAGTCAAAGCTACTGTGACTGAAGTACTGTGAACACAGGTCTACTTGCAAGCTGAACATCACAGTTATGTGGACAACGGCATCTGGTTTTTATTTCATGACTTCTGGACACCACATTCATGTTCAAAAAACAAACCTTAGGGGAGAGAAGGGGAAAAGATCACTTAACATTTGTAATGGACACAAAACCTCTAATTCGAACCACCAGTTCAAACAAGGCCAGTAGTGACAAGAGTCACCGCTGCAGTTTTAACAGGCTGCCTCAGTCTCGTTCTGCAGACATATCACATGCTCCTACATCAAAAATTGTCACCATGGATGACACTGTATTTCAGAGCGATCAAAAAGTCACTCTTGAGTGCCTACAACCTCTTAAGCTACTCAAGTGGGTATACACCACATGCATGGCTCTAATGCTGCAGAAAATTCCAGGCTGCCCAACAGCTCAAATCCCCAGCCTTCGGAGAAACCACACTGGATCGGGGTACCTCTCTCCCCTGGGGTGTCAAGGTGCACATGCAGCCTGAACCAGCCCATGGGGATGAGGACAGAGAAGACACGGTCACCTCCCACCTGTCAACAGCTTTGCAAGCTCTGCCTGGCTTTAGCTCTGCTCACCCTGGCACTCCTGCCCACACACCAGCTCTCATCAGCATTTCCTTGTGCCAGAAAGGCCGGCTGCCCCCACTGCGGTCACAACCCCAGCAGCAAAACCCCACACTGACTGAACCTCTCCCATGCCCCTTGCAATCAGCAGGCCCAAGCTTTGCAGTACCGACAGAAAGCTGGAGCTTGGGTTGCCACTCGGGCAAGGAAAGGTACCGCTCACCCTGGAGAAACAGCCAAATACACCAAACTCACGCAAGTTAACCCAAGGGTCTAAGCCGCACAAACAGTGTCACCGACTTTCACGTCGCTTCCGCCCAGTTTTCACATTGCAAAGCCTGCCCTTGTCAACCGCCCCACTTGATCCAGGACAGCTTTACAGGGACGTCGCCGAGGGGTGGCAGGCACATACCCCCAGCCCTAGCCCAAACGGCGGCTGAAGGTGTGATAACCGCGGGAAAGACCCGGGACCAAGCCTCGGGGCCTGCGGGCGAGCTGAACGCTCTAGGGACCCCCTCCCCTCCTCGCCCCTCGGCCGGGGTGCGCAAGGCCCGAGGTGCCCGGTACCCGCCGGGCCCACCTCCCCCGGTTCCCCGGCAGACGCTCACCTGGGGTGCATGGAGCCCGGCACCTATCCCGGCGGCGGAGCAGCCGCAGCCGCATCAGGGCCCTCAGCCCCGGCCTGCCGCCGCCCCTCGGGCAGGCGCCTGCCCCCGGCCCGGCCGCAACCACCGCCACCGCCGTCGCCGCTTCATGGGCGGGGCCCCGAGTGGCGCGGGCCCGGCCGCCGGTGAGGGGGGGGCTCGGCGGAGGAGGCGGGAGAGGGAGGTGCTGATGGCGGCGCCGCGGAAGGGGGACGGTGGCCGCTTCCGCCGCCGAGCGCCACATCCAGGAAGCGGCGCTAGCGCCCGGGGTTAGGGTGTTTGCCGCGGGCTGCCGCCGCCGGCGGAGCTCGGCACGGGTGCTGAGAGGGTGCTTGCGGGGCCCGCCCGGCCCGGTGTCATCCCTGACAGCCGCCGGCCCACCACTGCCCATGCCGACTCCCTGGCAGCCGCCGCAGCTTTCGGCACCAGCCACAGTGCTGAAGGCCTGTCCGGCCTGCCTTCGGTGTACCTCGGCAGCGCTGCGGCCCCTTCCCCCGCCTTATCTCCGCATTTTTTCCAGCACCGGGATGGGAGCCGCCCAGGTACACGGTAGTTCTCCCTTTCCGGAGAAGCAGCTCGGTTGGCGCTGCCCGGGCATAAAGTGTCATCCTCGGCTTGCTCGGCTGACCAAAACCCCTTGCCCTTGCTACACGCACTACCTCTTTCAGAAGGGTGCGATGCTAACTCTGGTTTTCCACACAATAGTCGCAGCTATCTCACTGCTTTCTCATTACGCCCTTGTGTCAGCTGTCATTAGAGGGTTGTCGTTCATATCCTCTGGTACCATAAGCCTGTACGTCCCCAGCTGCCTTCTGCACATCAACCATTGTTCAATTATCTAGGGTTTATGGTTGGTACAATTCCTGCTAAGGCTACATTGCAAAGGGATGTCTTGATATGTGCAAGTGGTTTTCTAGCTCGCTTTCTCACTTGTGGCACAAGGATATTCATCACATACACTGCCCAAATCAATCTACAAGTTCTGTAAGTGCCGGGGTGGACAGCTATTTCCTGAAACACCATAATGTGGTTCTGTAGTTTGATTGTGCCTGACACAATGTGTTGTTAAATGAAACATCTCTTGATAGGATGTCAGCGCAGGAGGAAACTTTAGTTATTTTTCTGCCCGCTACCTTTTGATATAAAGAACTTAAACGTAAGACCTGGAAGGGTCATTCCAGTTCAGTACAAACCCGTTGGTTCTTCTAAGGGTGGAAATACGCTCTCCTCATTTGGCTTTAGCTGTCAGGAAGTAAGACACCTTGTATACGCTAGTTCTTCAGGCTAGTTCTGCAGGTGAAGGAGAGAAATAGGCTGTTGCTTAGAGTGCATCATCCTACCTGAGCTAGATGTCTGAGATGGGTGAGAAGAATTTGGAGCTACTTCTCTGTGGCTATGGCCTGTAACTGGGACCTGTGTATTTAGTTTAGCCTATCACTTATGGAGAACTACATTTAGGCAAAGTAAATACAGGTCTCTGCTATTCATGACCGAAACAACGATCTTATTTAGTTTACCACATACCCTATAACATCTCCTCCACTAAGCCAGGTAATCCTTCCTCTAACCATGACTAAGTGTATCTGATTTGGCTCACAAACATAGTTCATCAAGTCAGGAAAGAACTCATCAAGTCCTCAGGTTCTTAGGGACTGCTAAACTTTTGGTGGTGGGGGTTAATCCATGCTTCATTTTTATGTGTGTAGCACCACATATTCACATGGTTGGTGCTAATACTTCACATCTAAGAACCCCCAGCAAATGATTACAAGCCTTAAAGTCTCTCTCTTCACATTACGTTCCCCAGTACATAAGAGATGATTGGAGACCTTCCATTTCCAATTGCCATCCTTTTAACTTCACAGTTATACTCAGTACACCCCAATTCTGTCCCAAAATCCTAGGTTATCCTGAGCTCTCTGCTTGCTTTAATGCCAGTTATGATCGTTCCAGTGCAGAACTGCCCTGGTGCTGAAATCCTGATGCTATTTCAACTATCTGAGCTAAAAGCAATACTTAGAGTCTATGAGACAGATTGGATATTCTCGTACACAGATAAGAGTATGTTTTCCTACTGTCAAACATGAGTCCTCTGAGATTCTGGCTTTTTCTGTAGTCACTTTACTCCCCTGAACGAGTGATATCTTAACTACCAGTCTAAAGCAGAAGTATCAAAGGAAGCCAGTGATAATATGAAGTGTCAGTGCCTGAGAAATTAATCTGTGTCTACAGAGATGTATGCTGCATGCCCAAGGTATTGTGATAAAACACATTTTAGAGCTGTTTTTTTCTGCAAGGGAAGATATTTTTTTATATACCAAACACTTTTATTGTATGTGAAGTGTTTTTGATGAGACAACTGCACTATGTCCCCTGAAAGCTTAGTTTATTGACATTTATAGCAGTACTTGCTGTGTGAGGAACAAATTGCAGAGCTATTTTTCAAGTAGTCTTCAGATCCTAGAGAGGTACTGAAAGATAAGGGGGACTTATGAAACCACAGAGGAAAGAGATGCAGTAAGCATGCTTCAGTCCTTCTCTGCAGCGTGAGCTGAAGTCCTTTCTGGAACATGCCTACATCTCGATACAATCAGTTCTCTTCTGCTGTCACAAACCTGCTGTTGGGTTCCTTCTCAGGGTGAGCAGAATTACACTGGACAAAGATTATGCAAAAAGCCAAAATTGAAGCCAACCATTTTAACATCAAAAATCCAAATTTCTCACCACCTTTTATTGGCTAGTCAGTGCTTTGTAGGCCTGTATTTTGGTGATGGTCACAGCATGAAAGCTGGATAGTTTAGGTGCAGCCCTCACTGCTAGCTATTGAGCTTGAAAGGGATGGCTCATGCTTAAGGATAAAACAGGATTAGAGAGGCACAGAACTACTCGATCCTATATTCCTGGATCGCAGTCTAAATAGCAACTATTACTCTAATTCTGTGGTATGCAGTTAGCAAGAGAAACTGCTAATTTCACAATTTCATATCTGTTAATGAATTGCAGCAGCCCAGACTAACTATAATATGTATTGTAAAGACTAGAATTTGGTATAATTACAGTACAGTAAAATATAACAAATTGTAGAATGGTTTGGGTTGGAAGGGACCTTAAAGCTCATCCTGTTCCAACTCCCTACCATGGGCAGGGACACCTTTCACTAGACCAGGTTGCTTAAAGCCCCGTCCAACCTGGCCTTGAACACTGTCAGGGATGGGGCACCCACAGCTTCTCTGGGCAACGTGTGCCAGTGTCTCACCACCCTCACAGTAAAGAACTTCTTCTAATATATAGTCTAAATCTACCCTCTTTCAGTTTAAATCCATCCTGCCTTGTCCTGTCACTACATACCCTTGAAAAAAGTCCCTCTCCATCTTCTTATAGGTCCCCTTTTAGGTGCTGGAAGGCTGCTATAATGTCTCCTTGGAGACTTTTCCAGGCTGAACAAGCCCAGCTCTCTCAGCCTGTCTCCATAGCAGAGGTGCTCCAGCACTTTGAGCATCTTTGTGGCCTCCTCTGGACTCTCTCAAGCAGGTCCACATTCCTCTTGTGTTGGGAGCCCGAGAGCTGAATGCAGTACTGCAGGTGGGGTCTCACCAGAGTGGAGTAGAGGGGGATAATCAGTTCCCCCAACCTGCTGGTCACAGTGATGAACAGTGTTGTGAGGGTTTCTTTTTAAATTCCTGATGTAATTTCTTTTTCCTTCTCAGTAATGTGTTCACAGGTAAAACAGTTGAGACATCATCTATTGGGAAATAGGTGGACTCAGCTGACTCTGTGTTTCTACTACAGTATTCCCATGGATGACTTTCTTTTCAGACATAGAGGGACACAGTGTTGAGGAGAATCTGTTGCTTTGAGTAATTCAAAGTAATTCAAAGCAATCACTGTGTAATGTCAGTAGTGTTATTCATGATTCTTGTGGGAGTGTGAATGAATCGAGGGTTCTTTTGTACAAAGATTACGTTCTTGTAGATACTGTGTTAGGATATATGCAATTAAAACCACATAAGTTAGATCTGGAAGGAAGATGCCTCAATGTTTTGTTTTTAGGTATGTCAGAAATATTTTCTATTCATTTTGGCTGCGTAATTAGGTGAAGTAAAAGGAAAGAGAGAAGGAAGGGAACCTTTTTGAATGCCACAGTCAGTGGAGTATGTAAGGAGTCTTCCAGCATCCCCATTTAAACTTTGTATTCAAAAAAAAGCAAAGAAAACAAAAAACCAAACAAACAAAACCAAAACCAAAGCAAAGAGAAACACACAATATATATATAAACTGTACAACTTCTGCCATTCCAGAACAGTGAATGACACCTGGTTTGTACCACCTGGAAAGCAAACCAGGCCATCTGCTTTGTATCAGCATGAAGGATATTGCATTCTCGAGTAAAAGCATCATCCAGGCAGAGGTGTGAAGGGGAGCTCATTGGAGAAACAGTGTAAGAAAGAAGATCAAAGGTTTGTCTTAGAAGAGGCTAGAGTCTTAACCTACTCCTAAAATTAAAAGGAATGCGTATTAACTTGTCCCTTTGGTATGCCAGTCCTGCTACTTTCACTGAGCCTGCATGTGCAGACACGTTGGGAAGGGTCTGCTTTGTGCAAAAGTTGGTACGGGAATGATACATTGCTTTAATCCTGCTTGCACTCTCAACAAGGACCTTCAGGGGGATATAAGGTGCATTGGCCTTGTGCTGGCTCCCTGCCCAAGGGCAAATCCCTTTCTGAGCAAGTGGCATTAGATTATCAACGATACAACAAAAGCCTGTGGCATATATTATTATTTCTCTTGCACACAAACAAAACCAGACTAGAGTCCATTTGATATGAGATCAGCTTCAATCATTCAGATTCACAAGTAACATTTACCTGTAGTTTTTCTTCATGTATTTCTCTAAAGGTTTAACTGTGGATTTTCCTGTAGGAAGAGCAGATGTCTGTTTAGTACAGGTGCAGTTCTGACACTCTGGGAAGTGCCAGTGACCTGCATTTACAGTAAACATAGAAAAGAGGTGTGGTGGCAGGGAATAGTGCATTTGCATGACAGAACTGAAATGTAAACCTGCCTTTTGAACATGGCTAGTCTTCGGGCAAGGTCATGGCAAGATGTGAAATGATCTGGCATCTGAGACCCCAAGAGGCATGCTTCCATTTCCTCACAGGAATACTGCTAGAGATCAGCATTTTAAGTATAATGATGACACAAATTAAATGTCCTTTTCCTACTTCAGGTATCTGGCTAGAGACTGACATCCTCTTTAAGAAAACTTTAAGTCCTCATCTACCTTAGTGTTACAGCAAATGAGTTACTTTCATTTTAAAGCGTTTAATGAATAAGCATTCATTTCTGAAAGCATTTCTACTGGACAACAGAGTTTATAGTGCAAGTGAAAAGCTTGGACTGTTCAACTGTTTCCAAGGTTTTTTTAAAAGGCAGAAAAGCTCTCATTATCATTTGATCTGAAATAAGTTGTACATACCATGGGATGTTCCTCAATAATTCTTCCCTCACACCCATACCTTCCATCTGAGCTATGGTACATATTTTAGAAATACATTTATTTGTGACTGGAAAAGATCTCAGCCCCTCATGGAATGTGTTAGCTAACTCTTAGGTAATGCTACAAAACCTCCAGCTTCAAACACCAGCTCTTGCTAGGCAATGTTGGTGATAGAGGCAAAAGTAGATTGGCAGTTGCCCTGGCTTATGAGCTATTTTGATGCTAATCCTGCCCCTGGCATAAACTAGAGTCCAAGGTTGTTCTCAGTCATGTCTGTCTGGAATGGTCTGCCTGTATGTTCATCATCCTTTGACGATTATCGTTGTTTTTTGAAGCTGCAGAATAAGCCAGCAAAGATACAAAGGCTGACTTGAAAATGAATGCTGACATCATTGCTGCAGGTTTCTGACTCAGCAGACATGGACGTGTTTCTCAGAGTGGAGGATGTTGTTTCAGTTACGTTTCTGAGGTAGTTTGGCACGAAAGGCTAAACAGGGTGGAAACTTTCATTTTGAGCAAAAGAACGGTTGTAATGGAGTCTACGTGCTTGCTTGTACCTTTTCATGTCTGTCCATTCCCACAGCGCTCCCAAACCAAACACTGAACTCCCCAAACTGATGGTGGAAAAAAAAAAAAAGAAATTAAATTAGCTTAGAAGATGTGTTTTCAGAAAAAAAAATATAACTATGGAGCTCTTGAACAACAACGTGGGAAAAGTCAAAGACCCTTCAGTTGCTGCAGAAGGAGATCCCAACACAACCAGGTTAAGTTAGAGGAAATGCACAGATGAGGACATTATGCCCTTATGAACTGCCAAAAGTCCTTGTCTTTTTCCACCTCTTCTCCTCGTCAAAGCTGCTGGCAAACTGGAAGATGCAGCACAGATCTGGCACAGTCGAGAAGGATTTTCAGCTCCCCAGTTAAAGCAGTATGTATGGTCCATCAGGTAAGCCAATGCCCATGTAAACATCTGGTAATAGCTGCACAGCAGTCAGTCAGGGCATCACCTTTGTTTTTGTCTGAGGCAGGTGCTCATAGTGGTGACCAGAACTTCCCTGCAATAAGAAGAAACATGTAAAATGTTGAAGATTTTTTGAAAATGTTCATGTTCAATTTGTGAAACTCACATTTCTTGAAAAAGCCTCTTTGGGTGAAGAAAGCAGTTTTTCTCTTACACTTGCGCGTATGCATTCTTGATCTGACATGGCTTGCAACCACAAGAGAGCACTCTCTCCTTTGAAGATTTCTCAGCTTCCCCAGAAAGCTAGAGACATGCCATATAAGTTTGCAAACTGCTTGTAAGCTGTTTCAGTTAGACCAGAGCAGCCGAAAACAACAAAGCTTGCAGTTGTCTTTTGGATTTCATTGTGAAAAGCCTTTGGGTAGTTTTCAGATGACAGAAGATCCTTGGTTCCTGAGAGGGAGGAGTTCTGCCAAAACTTTGAAGATCCCTGTAAACTTTGCAAATTACCCATCTTTTGGAGACAATTATATCAAACGATATCATGGATTACAATACATGAGAAGTGTTTAGAGCCTGGAAGATTATTTATGTTTGGCATTAGCTCTTATGGTCATAATTTCAAGCAGAGAGAAAAGGAATACACAGGAACCCTCTTATTATCTTTTGAAATATGAAGATCAGAGGAAAAGAAGGGTTTAAAGTGTGGAGTGATGGTCCTCAAAACCTGTCTGTAAATTAGCTGGTATCCAACGTCTATAAAAACAACAATGCTTAGAGCTGATTTCCAGGCACAGAGTGGACCTCATGAGTTGTTAGTAGTGCTTTGAGATCTGAGTTTTCATACACCGCAGGAGAAAATTGCAGCCTGTGGGGCAGAGTACCTATACAAATGTCTTCTGCTTGCTTGGACTGATACAAGATTTGGAAGCGAGATTCAGGAACTGACATTCCACCTGTGGGGAAAAAAAAAAGCAGCATGGACAACAGTAAAGATGATGATGGACTACTGAACAGGATTGCATTTCCAGGAGCTATGTCCCTGGCTAACAGCCATGTGCATCCCCATGGGGTCTCCCTGAGAGAGCCCTTTGGGGTACCCTTCCATCTGGACCCATCTTACTGGGAGCAAGCCTATGGCGGGCACAGAGGTCGCATCTCCTACGTCCCATTCCCTGGCTACGTGGGCATCTATGACTATTCCTTTGAGCCTGCCTTCATTCGAAAGAGGAACGAGAGGGAAAGGCAGCGGGTGCGCTGCGTGAACGAGGGCTACACACGCCTGAGAGAGCACCTGCCCAAGGAGTTTGCTGACAAGCGCCTCAGCAAAGTGGAGACTCTGAGAGCTGCAATAAGCTACATCAAACACCTGCAGAGCTTGCTGGACTGTCATCCCTTAGGATCAAACAGTAAAGAAACACTTTCTGCCAAGGAGCTCCCAGAAGCTCCCGGTCCTGGTCCCCCACGGGAATGCAACAGTGATGGCGAGTCCAAAACCTCATCAGCTTCATCCCCCTACAGTGAATTTGAGGAGATGGGCAGCTAGGTAACAGCCTCTCTGGAGACAGAAAGCTTCAAGTTCAGCTGAAAACCCAATCTAAAACCCTGGGGATTTTTCTACAGATGAAAATGAATGCCAGGAAAAGGAAAAGCAGCTAGCGAAAACCAGAAAAGTTATTTTCGATCTATCAAAAGACTTTAACTGTTGTCTGTACAAAACCTGAAGATGACAGATATATCTCAGGTTGCTTCAGCTGTGTTACTAAACTTCCTTTGGACTCTTAAAACTGAAGCAATGTTTGCATTCTATTTTTAATTCAGTTTTTATTCTATTCATCTATTTTCTTTTGCCTTTCACTTGATGAGACAGCAAAACCAGATGAATGCATTTAAGGAAATTCCCCTTTCCTTTCTCATGCTTCCTCCTGTAAGTTTTATTGGCTGGTTTTCCTGACTGCTAACCTGAGATGCACTGGCTTGCAAAAGCATGGACGGGGAAAGGTAAGATTTAGATAAAATGTCTTTCCCTAAAATTTTTAGAAAACTCACAAAAATACTTATGTTTCTGAAAAGACAATTTAAAAATATAAATAAGGCCGTATTTGGGAAATAATTTATCTTATGGCATCTTCGAAAGTGAAAGAAGCAACTCATACATTGGACACCAGCTGTCTGGTGATTATTTGAAGGACAATTTTCAGGAAAAGAAAATCTGACACTTTCATTTTAATCAATGCAAGCAAGAGGAAACAGTTGTGTAAAGCTGCACCTTCAAAAGGAAAGCTCCACTCATTATACTGAAAAAATGTTGCCAGTCTTTTTCCTTCTTTTCTGAAAATTCAGTTTATGGACAAAATAGTCTTGACTGTGTCTTTTTGGCAGGTCTGATAGAAATATGCTTGGAAGTATGTTCCCGTAGTGTTTAGATACCAGTGTGTACAAAAAGGGTAACACTGAATGTATGAGTTCACATCTGCATGAGAATCTAGGTATTTCTCCTTTTGTTTAGAATATTGTAATACATTTTCAAAGAATACACCTTTTAAAATTAGTATCTCAAGATCTATGGACTACCTTTAATTTGGACCATGTCTACTTAAAATGAGGATTTGTCTCCAAATTGCTCTAAAATCTTCCTTTCTCCAAGGCCAGATTTAACTAACATTTAGCTATGTCTTAAATCCCATGCTGAATATGGAGTAAACTCCTTCTTACCCATACACTTTCAAACAGACTTTTCAAACTTCTGCTTTTTTGCCCTATGTTGGTGAAATGGATTTGTATCTTTTTGTCTTTCCTTCATGTCATGCTGACTCGACACCTGAAAAAATACTTGTATATAAGTAAGAACAAATACTGATGGAATACCTCAAAATGTGTCTATAAATTTCATTTAAATAAATATTGAATTAATCTTGGCTGTGTTCTTTTTCACTTTCAGTTGCTAACAAATGGGACAGCACTGTTTGCAGGAGTAATGAATTTTCAGGAAAGAATAAAGAAACTAGATAAGAAGTAAATAAGAACTGCTACCTATTAAACAACATTTTAATCTAGAATTTTTAATCTAGATAGCAGGTTTGTGCTGTGGGCATCTAATAAAAATTATTGGGTATAGAAACTGCTGATTTCTAGCAGACTATTCTGAACATTTGTACTTGTAGCTATTGTCTCCATCGCAGTCACAGGCTTCATTCTTTATTCTTTATATGGTAAACGGCTTCCTTTTCTAATGTCTATTTTGTTTTTCTAAGGGCTGTTACTTTTGCAGGATCTGTTTCCCAGACCCAAAGAGTAAAGGTCCAGTTACCTGGGCAATTCAGATCCAGAGCCAAAGCACTCATTTCTGGGTGCATGTTGTATTTGTTATCCAAGAAAGGTGAGGGGAGCAAGGTAGTGGTCTGAATGTCTGGTTGGGATCCATTATCTCTTTGCTTTTTTTCTTTCCTTTGTGGTCACTGACAGAGATTCAACCTCTCTCTGCCTCAGTTTTTTGATTTCTGGAAAGATGATCTTGAGGTCCTTTCCAACCCTTACTATTCTATGATTCTATGATTCTATGGTGGTGCTGCTGGTAAGCCCGAATTGCATTCCTCCCTCAGAGCAGAGATTAAATCTTTGTTATCTGTGAAAAACATACACTTCCTCAGAGTACCTGAGACAAGTTCTGTGAAACATAGTTGTTTGTAAAGCACTCTGAAGATGGAGAGTGGTTAATGTGCACATAGTGACAACTCAGAGCCAAATCAAACTGAATCAACATAAAGATTACCAGAATGACCGTTACTTCCTGGGCAGGGCACATCAGATAACGCTCCAAATAGTTTTTTAGGTCAGATGGTTATGGCGGAGGCTTGGTCCCTGCAGAGATATATGTAGGAGCCACAATCCTCTGATTTCAAATGCTAGAGCTAGTTAGGCCATCCAGGGAAGTGAACTAGGTTGAGGCTCTGCCCTCTTTCAGCTTCATCTCAGATGGGATGTTCCTCAAAAGGAGTCTGATTGAGCGACAAGCATCACAACCTGTGCCTGTGCTTGGCTGTCACTGCTGTGGGATGTCTCTTCCCCTGTGAGATGCAGGCTGATCGGCTGCACATCTAGACAGGACTGGTTTATTTGTTGCAGATACTAAAGATTCTGCAGTCAGAACCAAACCTGGACTTTGTGAAATAATATTCTGGGAAATGCCTCTGGACTTCAAGTCAAGGAGACTGGTTAAAAATCTACATTTAATAAAACCATAGTTACTTTTATATATATATTATACATCTCTGGAGGTGTCCCTAAAATACCCCCAATCCGACCTTAATACTGAAGATGTAAAAGCTAGAATGTCATGTATAGCTTAATTTAATTTTAAAGGAAAACAAATTTCTGGTTGAAAAGGAAATTCTGTGGGGGAAAGACTGTCACAGGTTGAACTACTCTCCTTAGGAAAGTTGTACCATTCTGTTTCTCACAGTTCCTGTTGTCATGCAAATCTCTTGCACATTTTCAGCACAAGAAAGTAGAAAACAGCCCAAGATTTCCCAAATATGGATCAATGCTTCCTACAGGCATCAACAAAAGTTTTAAGTGAATGCTACATTTCAAAAGCTTTCTTAAGCTGTATCTGTCTGGACAAAGGTTTTCTTCAAAGCTTTTAAAGTGTATCATTATCAGACTTTGAAAGCAGACAATGATCCAACTTGTCACCGTGAGAATTAAAGTTTCAATAAAAATGTTGACCAGGGAATTCTCTCCATGTGGCAAAATTACTGTTTACAAGAAAGGTGAACACTGCTATCTGTAGGCAGCCATGCTACAGCTTTATCGAACTCCTGCACACCAAATGCAGACACTTTTATCTTTCTATCAAATGTGAAAAAAACCCCACACATCTGAAGTCTTCCCTCTTCTGTCATTAAATTACAAATCCATTTGCTCCTTGATATTATCAGCATCTTAAAGATGTGTAATCCTGGCAAGGGGATTGCTTTTAATCCCCTAATAGCTATTTAGCTGATTTCTTTGTAAAAGCCCGTCCACACTCCTTTCATGTTATATTACCCGGTGTCAATAACATGGCCAAAGAAAACCAGAGGCACTATAGAAGAGTCATGTTCAGACAGTAAAGCAATCAGGGCCAGTTTATCTCACTGGAATAAATGAAAAGGGAACATCCACGCAGAAAATAAAGTCTTTGAAAACATTTGATACCGGCATACTTGCAAAGGAAACAAAGCAAGATCCAAAACATTTTGAGGAGAGACTTGCCAAGTTGTACCAACAGGAGAGCCCTACTGAAGTTAGCTGAAGGTCAATCAGTGTAGCTGAGCAAGGTCTTAGTAAGTCTCTCCAGAACAGAGTCTAAGCAAATATAACTTCAGCGGGTGCTCCTCACCAGTGACCCTCAGGGTATAGATAAATGGCTACACCCAGTGATGCATTGGGTGGCACTGGGATTCTGGAGAGGCAGATGATGGCAGCAGGGTGGGTGCAAGAAGGGCTGTTGCTATTCTTAGAAGGAGATGGGGAGTGAGGTGGGAGCTACTACTCCCTAAGAGAAGGAGTCAACAGGCCCTGTAGTAGCAGTACTACACTTCAGCAGCCTTGACCGTACCACTCAAAAGATTCTTATTTAAAAAGCCAAGTCAAAAAGCAGGCCTGAAAAAAGACAGGGGAGCTTCAAAGGAGTAAGTCTGTCACTGAAGCCAAATGAGCTTTTCTCACTGGATAAAGCCCTGTGTGAAAGTCACCTGGTGTCACACCTGAGCTGGGTTGTCAGCCTTGTTAGAACTTGTTCTCCATGGCCTGAGCATGCAGCACGAACACAGGCAAGGTACAACCAGCACCATGGCAGGTACTTGAGTATATGAAGGGTGTGGATATCTACTTCTACCAGGCTGGAGCTAAGCTGAAGGTGAAGCCTTAGAAGACAGAACCTTTGCCTGGTTGCGAATCGAGTTGAAAAAGGAAGTGTACAAGAACTGGAGTCCAACTTCGGAATGGATAGCATGAGTATGTGCAGAGGTTGGGTTTCTTGGATATACTTCAGAGGAAAAGCACAAGAAAAGGTTGGTTTAATTGTTTTCCCTTTATTTGTCATGGCTTACACAAGAACCATTCTTCCCTAAGCAACACAGTAGCTACATGTGTACAAGCTGGAAAGGCTGGGATACGCATGACCCAGCTCTGGAGCAGCACTCTGCCACTGTGCTTTTTGCTTTTCCTGGGGAGAACAGGAACTTCATGGAGTCCACACCTTACAAACCCAAGATGAAGCCACCTAGCAGGTTTTTGTCCACTTTCCAGTGAAAACAAAGCTCGTGTGAGACATCCCATCTCAAAAAGCTTCTGAGTCTCTGACTGATTTTCAGCCAACACCAATGGGAAGAACATCTCAAAATGCAAATCAAATTTCTTCCCCCTCACCCCCAAAAGAGGGTTTGGGCGGAGGTGGGGAGCTCAGCTTAGTGCTCATGGTGATGAGCTGTGGTGCTTCATGCTGGGTCATCCTGTGATACTCAACTGCTGCATGCCACAACCCCTAGGCCAGACACAGAAAACAGGCAATTCATTTGCTCTTCAGCCACCTCCACTTGGTATATTCATGTAAACTGAGGGGATTTGTCAAAGTTAAAACACCCATCTGTGAAGCTGAGCAGCTGAAGGCTCTGATTCATTACACCACTGTCTTTAGCTATGCCTGAAGGAGCAAATACCTCCAAAACCATGGGTGACAGGGATGGAGAGCAGCCAGCAAGCCTCTGTCTCACTATGAGTTCCCTCAGTCTTTTTCAAAAGCTTTGAAGCCAGGCTCATGGGACTCACTGTCATTGGGGACTGCTTTTGCGTTTGCTGAAGCACCAAGAGCGAAGTTTGTTAACCTGGTCCTCAGTTTATCAGTTACAGTTTTGCAGCTGCAGGGAATTTAAAGACATATTGGTATGGATCACGTTTTTTAACCAAGCTAAAAGAAGTCCATACATCTCTCTGCTAGTCTACCCCTTGCAAATTTTGGACACCCCTCAGCTCACTTCAGGTATGACTGGCAATAAGGGTTTGAAAGACATGAAATTGCTACACAGTCCATGAACACTGGTGGCATCAGAGTAGAAAAACATGCCAAATTAGAGTCCTGGGAGCATACAACACCAATCCAAGCCAAGCTGCATTTGCTTGCTACTCACAAAGCGCCTTGCTTGTCCCCATGATTTTATTTTGTTGTGTTGTGGTTCTGGGCACATACAGCAGATTTTTGTGTTCCAGAGCCGTCAGCCATCAGTACTGAACCCAAACCAATCTCTTCCATCTGCACTGAGATTACAAAGAGAACAAGTAGTTACAAATAAATGGAATTCACACATCTTTTAATGTATTTGTTTTACTGCCAGAATTATGCTATATCAGGCTGCTCTCTAGATGTAGCTTTTTGAAATTAAGAAGTATCGAAGAAGTCTCAGGCTCAGCTGCAGAAGGTTTATCCCAAGGGAACACTCATGCGGAGGTGATGTGTGCATCCCCACACCCAGAGGTGTTAAAGCTCAGTGGTGCTTAATGAATTGAACTGATAATAGACAGCGTAATGTATAAATGAAAAAAGCCAGATGTATAAACACAGGAGTGTGTGTTGAGGTGTCTGTACATGGGAAAAAGAGGAAGGATGGCAGAGGAGAGAGAGAAAAGAGAGTGATATTGAAGTGTGGCACACTGCTTGATAACAAACCAGCTGTGTGGCTGAGACAAGGGAAACAGCAACCAAATAGATAAGATACTTCCTGGGGAGGATTAAATCCTTAAAAAAAATAAAAATACTTAAAGATAATATATTTGCAGGCAAACCCTATGACAATATAAACAGGCTGTGACATTTGAATAACGGAAATGCTAATGAGAGCAAGCAAAGTGGCAACTCCCATGGACCAGGATTTAGAGGGAGCCATAGACAGGACTGGAGAGAGACATGACCCCCTCTCTGCCATGACCATCAGCCAGTGTGGGTGTTTTCCACCATTTAAAGTGCTTTCCTCCTTCCCATGGCATACTTACCCTCCTCTACTGGAAGGGAGGGGTGCTCCCGCCCTCTTGGCACTTTTAGCCCTCGGGAGCTATGAGTTTAGGGAGGACCCAGCTTTGCCTTTTGAGGCTTTGCTCACTTGAAGCATCCCTCGTAAGGTTGGCTAGATTAGCTGCATCTGCTCTCTCTGTCACAAGCCTGAAAATGAGAGGTGGAGCAGGCTGAGGCTGAACTACGGGGTGGGCCCTAATATTGAAGGAGCAAAACAGAATAGTGGGGAGAGTAAGAGAAGCCAAGCACCATGACGAGGAGTCTGGATCATGAACAAAAGCCAAGCACAGAAGGTGTCCCTCCTAAAGGAGGAGTTGCACCACTGGCACTGCTCTGTCTCCCTCCTCCTCTGTCCCCCAGGCTGGGAGTCAGGAGTGCTGCTGGAAACCATGGGGACACTGTGGTGGACATCTCAGGGGAAAAGGAGAGCACTGGCTCTGTGAATGGGGGTGAGGTGACAGGGGCAAATTCTGTACTGTGAATGTCCAACCCAGTGCAGTAGCACATCCTTTAGGAAGAGGAATCAGATAGCTGTAGGCCAGGAATGCTTTGCTGGCCATGATTAAAAGCCTTGCAAAGCTGAGGACTGTAGCAAGGGCTGTTCACTGCTGTTACTGCTTTATTTTAGAGGGTGGATATAGGTTTACATCATGGTGATAATGCCCACTTTCTTTACATTTTGCTACTCAGCATCAGTCCCTATTGTTTTCCTACTCTCCCAGCCCCTGTAGCTGTGGCTGCTGCTATAAAGGCAAGGGTATAGGAGCATGCTGGTCACACTGTGTGCAGCCCTTGATGAAGATGGACAAGCCTTGCAGCAGCTGGGGAGAGGGCTTCTTAACCAGCAAAATTTAAATTAAAATAAAATGCCAGCCCCTATCAGAAAAGCAGCAGCGAAATAATTTTACCACCAGCCATTGTGCAAAAATGGCTGAAACCACAGCATTTGCATGAGGATGAGTCTGCCTGCCTGCATCTCAGACACACCACATTTATCTGCCTACCATCGCCTCTCATTCATCTTTTCTTGTTTGTCATTGCAAAATACCTCCAAGCGTATTTCTTATCAAAGTGCTGAGCGGTTGTGAGCAGGCTGTGCTCTAGCTGGGGAGCTCAGCCCACCTGCCATCAGGAGCTGAGTGATAAACCCAGGTTACTTCAGCCCTGGATTTTCCCTCTGTTTCAACAACAGTGTGGCCCTCTTGCCACTTGCCTCTGTGCTGGGAACACCAGTAGATCCTGCTCCACCTCACTGGAAAATATCACCAGGCTGTCCCTGTAACACTTTACCAGGAGCTGGTTGAAGCCATGGCTCTGCCAGGAGCTTACTGGGCTGTTTGTTCCCTGTGTGAATGGAATCTCATAAATAAATCTGCCCTTGCACATTACTCACATCTGGTAATGCAAAGCTGGCATCTGCATCTGCATCTGCATCTGCATTGGCTTCTGTTCTACTCTACTCTGCTCTACTCTACTCTACTCTACTCTACTCCTCTACTCTCTACTACTTCTCTACTTCTCTATTCCATTCCGTTCCATTCCATTCCATTCCATTCCATTCCATTCCATTCCATTCCATTCCATTCCATTTGGTTATGATCTATTCTGTTCCCGTATATTACAGTTATAGCGAGGGTGGCAGGGACAAAGGAGTCTGTCTACCAGTCTGTCATGCCAGTGATACCTTGCTATGAGCACCCTACTGCTGACTAATGCAAAAAATTGCCAAAGCCAGGCAAAAAGCCATAAAAAGCTCTGCCCAGTTCTACTATCATCCCTCAGCACCCTGGCCCCAGCAATACACTCTCAACACAGCTGGATAATGCTGCACCTCTGGTTCGCAGGGACGATGCCCCATGCAAGCAGTGGTGGCACATCTGGAGAGGCCTCTTAGCTGAGCACCTGCAGCATGTCATGCTGACAAATGCAAGGCATTTACCTCTGTTTATGTGCAGAGTGCTCTGTAGCTTTGCATTTTCAAGTGCTATGAAAGCTTCAAAAGTTCCATTTACGTTAACAAGCCCATAAAGCATAACGTTATTAAATGGTGTTTACAGTATGCTGTCTGTGAAGCTCATTTAGTTACCAGCTGGCTCAATTTTTACTAAAAGTGAGTTCCATGAGAGTGCCAAGTTGTAGCTTTGTTGGGGGAGCTTGTGCTGAAAGGACAAGAAAAACAATGGCAGTGCCATCACCATGCAATGGCTGAATTACTCTGTAGTAGGAGTGGTCAGTGTTCTCAGAGATGAATGTGTTGGCTTTGTGATTGAAGAAAAAATATTGTGTTTAAACATTTTGAAATCCATTTTTGGTAAAACATTTTTTTTTTGTTATTTTCTGCAAACTTCACTGGAATTTTACTGAGGTCACAGTTTAGGTCATTCCATCATCTAGTAATCACCACAAAAGCTAATATAGTTATTGTGTATGTGGAGTGATGGGTATCAGAAGCTGTGGCTGGGCAGGAGATGGTCATGCAGAGTGAGGATTAGGCGACAGCAACACAGCCAGTTTGGCATTGTGTGGAGCAGGCATTTGCAGAGTGGCTGGACAGGAAGGGCTGGGAAAAAAGTTAAAGGAGATGCCTCTTGACGTGTTTGGGTAGGATCCCAAGGCTTCATCCACATGGGCCTACTGAGAAGGTGACACTAAACACATTCACAGTCTCTGGGTTGTTTTATTTGATTCCAAGAAGGAAGTCTGAAGTGGGGTCTCAGGCCAGACTTCCCATGGCTGAAGCACGGGGTAAGAAAAGTGCCTCTAGGAAAGTCACTGCTGAGTTTTCTTCACAGTTCTTAATAGCAAGAGAGAAAGAGTTTGGTAATTAAGTCCAGCATCCAAGTGAGCAAGCTGCTCAGGTGTGACTACAGCAGCAGCAACCTGTGTCCAGGAATCATCAGGATGATGTGTTTTATTTTATACCTGAAATAAGTTTTACAGATAAGAGAATGTTTATTCTGAAGGCCATTTTCAGTTTGCAAGATACAGTTGAAAATACTGTAAAAATATATTTGTACTGAACCATGCCTGCAAAACAGAGGTAGTGTTGGTTTTACTTTTTCATGAAAGCACTTCTCTCTTTTCAGCTAGCCCGAATACTGAGAACAAAGCCCACAAGCTCATGCTTAAATATTGACAGTGACTTGATCAAGATGAGGGAAGTGACTTGGCAGATGTGAAGGTTTTAGGCATTCACACTATGAAACGTGTAAATGGAAATCCAATGGACTTAGAATTTAGTTGGAGAGGTGTAAGGAAAGGCAGTTTGTAGGGCAGAGTAAAAAAGTTCTAATGCTTAGGTGAGTCAGTGTGATCCCTGGGAGATAGAATCATAGAATAGTAAGGGTTGGAAAGGACCTTAAGATCATCTGGTTCCAACCCCCCTGCCATGGCCAGGGACACCTCACACTAAACCATGCCATCCAAGGCTCTGTCCAACCTGGCCTTGAACACTGCCAGGGATGGAGCATTCACAACTTCCCTGGGCAACCCATTCCAGTGCCTCACCACCCTCACAGTAAAGAATTTCTTCCTCAGATCCAATCTAAACTTCTCCTGTTTAAGTTTGAACCTGATCAGATGCTATTTTTTCATGGGACTCCTTGGGATGTACTCTTTGGGGAATAGGTTTTGTAGAGAAATTTCCAGTACCTCTTTGTTTCAGCCAGGTTAGATAGATAAAAGTATTACAACACAGATGAGCCAAAGGTTAAGCATGTATAAACCAGGTTATCGGACAGCACTGGAGTATATTCTACCCGGCATGTTATGGATGTGAGACATACAGGTGAGACAACACCTATAAGGTTAAATCATATCCCTTCTCTTTTTTTTAATCCTAGTTTCAGTGGGACAGACTCACCCCCTCATGAAAGATCTGGCAGCTCCCTCCAAGTCCTGGACGCTATCCAAGTGATAATTATACCTGTTTGAAATCTAGGAGCTGAGGAGTAGCCTCCAGCCACTCAACAAAGGCTCCTCCAGTGCTCTGAGGAAGCGGTGCCGACACTTCCCTTCTCCTGCTGAAACACATTTGCAGAGTTTCCTGAAGCCTCTAAGGCTTTTGCACAGATCTGGTGGAACCAGACCTGGTATCTCATGAAGTATCATCACATGCAAAGACAAAGAAACACCCCCACAGGCATAGTTAGTGCAGACAAACTTTAATGGCTTCCCCCCCCCCCCCCTTCTTTTCCCTCAAGTTGCAAATGTATAATTAATCTCAGTTCAAATTTACATGTTTGATCTGCTTCTGTTAGTCTTCAGATGTCTTTGAAGGAAGGGGAAGACCCTGTGATTTGATCTGCAGTGCTTAGGATACACTCAGTGTTTACATGGACAGATACCCTGTGCCTGGTGCCGGTTGAATGTGGAGCACTCCTGGCTTGCAGACATGGGGCGAGAGGGCAGGGGCTGAGGTGCTCAGCATCCGTTCATCCCAAGCCACCATTTCTTCAGGGCTTCCACAAACAACAAGTGCATCTATATCCTGGTGGTGGAAATCTTCCGCAGACAAGGGCCGCAGCAGGAGCTAATCATCCCGCTGCAGCGTAGAAGAAATGAAAGGCATAGAGATGAAAAACGTATCCACTTCAAACAGGGATATTTGCATTTGATGTGCCATCTCGAGTCAAATCCTCCCCAGCAGCAGCACTTTTTCCCCCTCAGTAGTGTGTGTGTATCAATTTCTTCTGACAACAGCTTCGTGGCTCCAGAATAAACAAGCCCAGCTCCATCAGTATTAGATTTTACAACTACAGACAGACCATGGAGATTAAAATTCTTTGGCCGAAGCACCAAAGATGGGGAGGAGAGAGGCAGGTTGGCCGGGCACTGCGAAAGGCGAATTGAACCCAAACCACACTGAATCCAGCCTTTCATCCTCCTCTGCACCAGGAAGAAGGCAGACACAGGCAGCAAGTGACAAGGGCAGAGCTAAGGGGACACCATCATGAGGGTGTCATCCTTGTATGCTCTGGAGGTAGCTTCTTGTCCTCAGGGCTGACCCACGGTTGGGGAGGCCTCAGGGCTCTTCACTCCTTATGGCACAATATTAGTTGCTTGTTTATGTGGCAAACATGAGTAACTGAAGAAGAAAATCATTTCTGGTTGATCCACAAGGGTTTTGGTTTGGTTTTGTTTTCCCACTGGAACCAAAGGCCTCCCCCTTAAGTGTTTTCTTCCCCAAAGTGCAGTGTTTTGGTTTGATCTCCCGATTTTTGAAGTCCTTCAGAAAGTAAAGTGAAACAGAACCCCCATGCTGACATGCATTGCTGAGATGTTTCCTGCTGAAAGTGTCAGCCAAATGCTGTCCCTTTCCCTGGTCCACCTTCCTTTCCCTCCATCCCAGCTAAACCCACTGATGAATTTGATGTGAAGTCTAGATGAGTCAAATAGGCTTTATCAGTAAAAATACATCTGCTGGAAGCCACAGGCCACAGCCAGGGCTGCGCTCCCCTGAAAGATACCGCATTGTTCAGCAGCACTCACAGGTGCAGAAGGAGACAGTCCCTGAATCAGAGCTTGGCATTTAAAAGGATAGTTACATATATATATTAAAAAAAACCAAACAGATAAAAAGTGAAAGTAAAGGAAGTGATTTTTATCCCCATTTGCAGATAGGGCACCAAGGCATAGGAAGATGAAGTGACTTGGTAGAGGCTGTACAAGTCTGTGGTGGATAGAAGCAAAGAAAGCTGTTCTCTAGAGATGTACCCAAGTGCTGTATGCCAAACTTTACACTCCAGGAACCAGTCTGTGAAGGAAGATTCACATTCTGCCACAGGAGCAGGGAGGAAATGAGACGGCAATGGTGCTGTTGGCTGCTATTGACAATCGAGCTCCTGCCTGAGAGACAAGGAAACGAATACTTGTCTCACAAACAAGGCTTCATGTTCCTCAATGCAGGTAAAACTTTGCCTTATCTACTGACCATTAACGGAAGAGCTTGTGGGGTCTGACAGGAAGAGCAGCCAGAAGCCTGTGTGTCTCCTGAACTAATGGGATTTGTGGAGGCTTTGCTGAGGTCACCTGGACTTGAGGCAGGGAGGGATGGGGGGAACAGGAGAGTCAGAACCTCTCCAGTGCAGTGCACGGCTCCTGGCATGCCAGGTGCCCGTGAGCAAGGGTCTCCCTCCCTGCTCACCGCTCCAAGTGCCCTACAAGCCCTGCCATCTCCTGAGACCCCTTTCCTGGGGAAGATTCTGTGCTATGGAGGTGCCCACTGGGGCTTGACAGCACCCAGCGCAGCACTGCCTGCACTCAAAGGCACCCTCTTCCAGCACAGCACAATGTCTTGGGCTGGGCAAAGAGCTTTCCATGGGTGAAAGGTTCCCCCTCCACTGCCAGGCTCAGGCTTCAGCCCTACAGATGCACAGCAGCTTTTACTGGGAATGAGACAAAGTCCTTTGGGGGCTAGACTCAAAATCCAGATTCCCAGAATACTCAAAATGGAGAAGAAAGTGCTTGTCATGGACCTTTTTGTATCTGCCTGACAAAAACCACTCCTATGAGAAGTGAATGGAGAAAATCCCTTTAGCAGCAGCTACAGTACAAATACCCTCCAGGGGGAAATGAATAACAATTTACAGTGATACCTTTTTCTTCCTCATCCAAGAGGTGGTTAAGGATTTGGCAGGGAAACAGTGGAGGAACTGATCAGCCTCGCTGTGATATTAAACACGATAACTTGTCTGTGAATGCCTCAAATTTATAGCCCAACAATATTAAAGTTTATTTAAAAATAAAACACCCAGCTTGCCTTTTTTTGTTATAAGATTAAAAGCACAAACAGGTTACAATTCTTAAAAGCCAAGAGCTGGGTAACCAGATGATTTATCAGCAAGGCATTCCTCCAGCAGGGACATCTTCCCTGCTTCCTTTTGCCTGGAACTGCACAAAGGGTAACAGAAACTTACGGAATTTCATTTCAAGTACCGTGTTTGCTTGCTTTTTCTCTCCCTCCTTTCCCCCTTAAATTTAATCTTAAACCCCTCATGCCTTGTTCTCAGGTGAGTATATTCACAACCACCAGCCGGTTGCTATTCTCCCTGTGAGGCTCTTCCCTATGAGGGTGCCCAGGTGTGGTAATCTCCTACCGCTTAATTGACTCAGGTAATAAGCTGCTGCTTTAATGCATCAGGGCTTGGACTGTATCACACATCCACCCACCGCTGCCACATCTTCTCCTGAGGGATGTGCACCCTTCCTTCCCCTTGGGTGCCCCGCAGGGGCTCCCTCCCCATCTGTTTCTTCCTCCTCCCCTGACGCATGGCAGGGGAACAGGTTTGCCAGGTTTCTGCTTCGCAGGAAGAGCAGAAAGCCTGACCTACTCGACTTCCCACCCCATGGGGCTGAGAACAGAGAGGGGAAGAGCCTGGGCTCCCACTTCACCTTCCTTATGTGAGGCATAACTTGTGCAGTGGGGAAAAGGGGTTGGTGCCTCAGTTTCCTCAGGCACTGAGGGAGGGGAGAAAAGAGGAAAGCATTTTCTCTCCCTTGTGATAACCTGTGGGGCAAAGCTGAGCCTAAGCAGAAAGCCAGGTGTTGGCTGTAGCTCAGATGGGGTGGGAGAATGGGGGGAAACAACCCTGGCTGTCCCTGGCACCTCTGTTTAGGAACAGGCTCCATCACAAGGCTGACTCAAACCTCTCAGTATGTGAGGGCAGCCCAGCCTCTTCATGTCTTTTGCTAAGCTAGTAAATGTTAGATTAAGTGTTAGCAGATGACTCCACTTCCCTTTCCTGGTCCTAATCTCTGCAATTAAGACTAGTGATTATTTTGGTTTCTGAACTTTATATACAACATGACCTGAAAGTGGTCTCCTGGGCTTGGGGAACAAGGGTGCAGCACAACGGGGATGTGCTCAGCACTAGGAAAGCCAGAAGCAGCAGCTCAGGCTGGGGATTGCTTGGTCGGTGCCAGAGGAAGCTGAGTTGCCCATGTGCCTAGAGGAGATCAGAAGCTTTTTTGTGCCCTCTGCTCTCCCACCTCACTCACGCACTGCTCCACACTGCTGGGAATGACCCTCACCCTCCTGTTACATATTGGAATTAAAAACCAAAGCCCCCAGCAGAAACCACATTGTTATTGGTGTTCTGCGGGTGCCAGGAGGTTACCACCTTCCTCTCTCTCCCACAGTGCAGGGACCTGGCTGTGGAGCTCCTGCTTCTTTGCTGTACACCTCCCACTGCCACCTCTCCAGGCAGAACCAGAGGTGCTGGTGATCAAAACCCCTCACTAGGGCAGGGCTAAAGAGAGCAAAGTGAATGCCAGGCACAGGCAGGGGCCGCTGTTTAATTGAAGCCTTCCTCTGCAAGCAAGGGAGCATGTTGGCACATGCCGCAGGAGGAATATTACTGTGTCTGATTGCTTTGAAGACTAGGGGGGAGGGAGAAGAGGCCAGTTAAGTGTGTTTATGTTTGAGAGGAACAAAGGAGAGTGGAGGAGAGAGTAGGGGGTGCCTGCAGCCAAAGATGTGTCAGAGATCACTTGTTCCTCCTGGGCCAGAATACCAGCCTGGGACCACCAGCAGAGGAGAGAGGAAGCGATGTGTGCAGAGCCCTGTTTAAAGCAGGGAGAGGAAAGTTAACGCAGAGGAGAAAAAAAACTCCCAAGACACTTAGGATGGTGATAATCATGACACAGGTTAGACATTGAGTTACCAATTAGTGGGGTGTGTGATACAGCACAAATATACCACAGCAGATAGCACTGCAAGTGTGTACCTTGCTGGGTCCTGGTGTCCCTTGAGGAAGGCGGAGTACATGAAGTTTAACCAAGTCAAAGAGAAGGAATCCATCACTCCACCGCAGATCTGCCATCCATTGCAGCAAATGAAATGTGGGTCTCCCTGTTTGCAACACTGCTGGGAGTATTGCAAACACTCCTTTCGCAGGGGGTTCCAAGCATTACCCTTTCTGCCCCACACCGCACCCCAGCAAACGGCACCCCCCCAGCACAGGGGATGCAGTTAGAGGAACTTATGGAAGAGTCACCCACCAGCAGCAAATAACCCAAGTGCTTCTCTATTTGCTGTTTAATGCTGTGATGGGAACATTACCTGCACAAGCCCCTGAGTGCACTGCTAACAGTTCCCAGCAAGAGGAAGCACTTGCCCGTGCTCACTGTCATTGCACAGCACCAGTCCCTGCAGCAAGCCCTGTGAGCACAGAGAAGGAAGGTGCCACTCAAGCTGCCACCAAAGACGATACCTTCTACTTCCCAGAGGCATTAGTTCTGTTTCGACAGGTCCAATCTATAAGTTAAATGATCCTGCTGTCAAGCAGAGAGTGAGATAAATGCAGTGAGCTATTTGTTCTCACCAAAAAGAAGCCTGCATTCAAGGACTGGTTTTATTGCACTGGCTGAAGGCAGACTTTATGCAGACATCCTGTGCTAGCCCCAGGGCCAGAAAACCTCTGCCGCAGGTCACGAGTGAATTTACCACACTTAGGCGGAAAACAGATGAGTGCCTGTGGCCAACAGAGGTGCGCAACAGCTCCAGGGGTGTGGTGTAGCCACAGATCTACCTATAGTTTCTCTCCAAAAAGCAAGAAAAAAGACCCTAAACGAT
The DNA here is from genome assembly GCA_039720435.1 of Amazona ochrocephala. NCBI lineage: Eukaryota > Metazoa > Chordata > Aves > Psittaciformes > Psittacidae > Amazona > Amazona ochrocephala. Next base: position 77,687,187 of record CM077880.1, read on the forward strand.
CATTCACCGAAGCTTTTTTGGCCTGTTGAGGGAGGGAGGGAGGGAGGGAGGGAGGGGAGGGAGGAAGGGAAGCACATCATACATTAACAGGTATTTCCAAGTTCTCAGTAACCTTCCCTGGAAGCAGAGATGGTTCAATAACTACATTCTCTTTGGCACTGCAAAAACGCTTCTGCAGATCCACCTCTATTGCAGCACGTGAATTATAATACTGTGTGCCTTCCCTCCCTTCCAATTTTTAAAATTCACTTTTAAAGTGCAGATTAGAAAACCCCCAAACTAGTGGACAGCCCGATTTGGAGAAAAAAAGCCAGACTTGAATGAGAAAAACATCCAGGTTTGAACAAAGCACTGGGAGACAACATTTTCCCTCTTTTTTAGGTGGTTAGGAAACCAGCACTCTTCTCCATACAGCACAACATATAACCAAAACAAGTATTAGTTTTGCAACAGGAAACCAAAACTGGCAATACTTCTTGTGTTCTTGAATGCTAATGCATAAATACTGATGATCAGACTTCCAGCGTACCTATGAGACCACCTCCACGGTACACGCGATTTCTGCCTGTAAGAAAGTGAATTTTTTCTCTTGATGGCAATAGTAGCAGAACTGTATTTGAGACCCACATGGACTCACAGCAGTGACTATAACTGCATGTGCTGCTCCTGAACCTGCAGCAAATACGGTATTTGAACTTAAGAAACCAGTAAGCACAAAGCAATTAAAACAGTAAACTGCCATTATGCCTCCTGAGATCAACAGTTTTCAGCTAAGATCCTAAACTTAAAGGGATGTTTTATCAAAAGGTATTCCACTCCCATCAATCACTACCTGCTCCTTTTACAAGAGTCCTTGGCAGGGCTCCACTCCTTTCAGGATTTATTTTCCTCCAGCCGCCCTCTTGTGTCTGCATACAGACTTACAGGCAAGCCCCATCCCCTCTCCAGTGAGGTGGACCCAGCAGGCCCCAAGGAAGACAAACAGCAGCCATCATACTCTTGTCATAACCAATCTGAGAAAACAGCACTGTGCTGCCCTTCTCTTATAGCCTGCAAGCAGTTATGCTTTCTGCACGTTTCTTTGCAAGATCCATCAGCTGAAGTCACAAAATGATGGGTTTCAAGCTCATGTATGTACTTAAAAGTGGAAAACAGACATTTTAGCCATAGAACAAACGTGACAAAGAAACGCTGCTGTGTCCATCTTCCCATTTTATTTGTAAACTCCAAAATGATCCAGTGGGAATGGTCAGCTTCCCCTCGAGTCTTGGTTAATGAAAGCAAAAGAAACATCAGAAGTTACACCATGCTGCAGCTGAACCTGCAACTGGACTGGCAGGACACAGCGAACAACATTATCCAACCCAACTTTTACATACAAATTTGCAAAATGTTGGATTAGCACATCTACAATTGTGAAGTCACAACTTTTACTGGGCAAACAAAACTTCTCAAAGCAACATACTCAGTCCTACTGTCATTTCCAGAAAGACCATGGAACACCTGCTTGTACTGGGCCAAGCACACCAGGTGCTGTGTTAAATGGGAGAGGGTGCAGGCAGAGGGAAGGACTGTGCCTAGCTAGTCCCTCTCAACCCAAGCAGAAGACCACTCCCAACTCCAGATTTCCTACCCATTTGCCACAAAACCTGCAACAACAGAGATCATGCATAAAGGTATCTGCAAACAGAGCAACCTCTCCCTCCCCAGGAGCGCTATACCCTGCCTAACAGAGTACTTCCATATGTGGAAAGAGCTTCAGGCACTCAGGTGTGGAAACAGCAGGTCTGGTTCATATGCCATCTTCGCTGATGGAGGTGGTCTGGCAGAACAGCAATTAGTGACAACTCAGGCAAGCCTGAAGTCCTGCCTGTGGAATCATCAGGCAAATGGAGGAGAAACTGCATATAAAAACCAAGACTTACTTATTTCTTTGCCCTTTCCTCACAAGAAAAGAACACCGTACAAGGAGGGGGTCATTAATTATGCCTAGGAGTGGTTAAGAATAGGGGTATCCTCAACTGTTGTTTTTCCAGAACAGGGATGTGATATCTGAGTGTCCTACAGAGTCCAAGAGGTGTGGGAAGACGATGCTTCTTGTCAGTTTTGTAAGGCCTGGAGACATAGGTGAGTTTCTGCTGCCTTGACGGTTCCTAACCTTTTATAACAGCAATAGGTCTCAGTTTAATGGCTTTTTTGCTGATGCCAGCTGCGTGGCAGGTGTTAACCACATCTGTCACATTCTTATAAGACTCTGGTGCCTGGAGGAGGAAGAAAGAAGGGAATAAAACAAAAGACAACTATAAACAACCCAAAGTCACAGGAAGCTAGATGTAGGCTTTTGATAGCCCCTCTTCACAAAAAGAGAGTCATATGCACTGAGGTGAACAGATTGAGAATCTGGCTGCCTTACATATCTGAGAAATCTGTGAGACACTTAGGTTTCCAAATAAGCTTTCACCATATTTCAAATGAAACACTAGCTATGCTCGTTCAGCTTTCCCTGTATTCTCAGATAATCCAGTCCACTAGCATGTGAGAATGTCAGGCCTCATTATCTGGCAGGAACTGATTCCAACTTCCTCCTTACAGACAGCCTTTCAGATTTATCTTCACTGTCCCTTAGTGACAGGAATCAGGGATCCCCCTCCAGCATCCTGACAGGGAAGCTGCTCTTAAATAGAGATTTTGACACCAACAGCGCTAACAGCATACTTCCAAACGATTAACACGTTTCTATGAATGATGTTGTGAACAGCAAAGACATTCTGCAGAGTAACTGGAAGTCATAATATTCAAAGTATCTAGCATTTAGAGTTCTCTTCTTCTTGACCAAATACAGAAATTAATATTAAAAAAGGCAGATCTCTTATAACTATTTTCATGATGCTCACACAAAGACTTCTCAGGGTCAATGCAGAAGAGGAAAAAGACAAACCCCCCAAAACTTATCAAACAGGCATCTCCCCTTTCAGCAGGATTTTAAGGACAGGGAATACACTTCACCTTATTTTCAAAAAGTTAAACAGATCAGGCTCTATATCTAGGGTACTAGCAATCACATGGCCCTCCTAAAAAATGAGTAAGGGATGGGCATTTAGCTAACGAGCAAGACCCCATTTTTCCTCTCAGATAATGAAGTATTAAACTCACTTCCTCCATGACCAGTTTGGGAGAAGCCACACGGATGGCAATTCCCATGTCAGCCAGCTTGTCCAATACATCCTGGAAGTCCAAGTTACGGCGAGATTTGGCTCGAGACAGCGCACGACCCTAGACAGCAGTTTTGTTAGTTACAATTGTTTTTAGTGGTTTGCAAAACGAGAACTCTTTCTTATTAAAGAAAAACATGATTACATTATAAGTAAACACAGAATGGCTGAGAGCATAGACCACAGTAAGCCAAAAAACAAGAAATTAATTTAGACTTTAGGTGATGGGCTCCTGCAAAATCATTCATCTGGTATGATGGCTAGGAAAGCTCCATGTGTATAACATACGAGTCTGCAATTGTCTTTCTACCTACACCACTTGTCAGACAGTGTTCAGAAGTCAAAATCTTACCCAAAGCTATTTCTCTTCCTCAATCATCCTCTCACACTGTAAATCGTAGGAAACGAAATACCTTCTTCTAATTATTGAGGAATTTTATATGGACGGCTTCAGCACAATTAATCCTTCTTGTTAGCTCACAGATACCAGAATTTGGTAAAAGGAGCTCATTCTCCACATCTTCATCCTACCCTTTGCCTTGCCCCCTGAATTTTCTGCAGGAGCAGTCAAAACTACTCAGTAACATAAAGGACTTCTAGCCTGCAGTCCTCCTGGGCTGGGATTACTGTGGCGAAGCTAATCTCTAGTGGTATGACCAAGGGATGAATCACACATTGGATGACCCTTGAACAACCCTGTTCTCTGAATGACAGTGCCATTCCCATCCCTTCCTATCACTTTTTGACTTACAGCTCCATGGCAAGTAGTTCCAAAGGTCTCAGTCATGCCTTGCTCTGTGCCAGTAAGAACGTAGCTACAGGTGCCCATAGTCCCACCGATCAAAACAGGCTGTCCAGTCAGCTGTGGATGCAAAGTTTTAAGTCACAAGAAAAACCCTTAAACTCATTTCTAATAAAAGTCTGAAAGGAACCGTACCTCCAGAAAAGGAAGTCAGATTCACATTCCCCCAGAGCATCCCTGCTTGCCTTGGGTGCTTGGTATAAGGGATTCTGGAGAACTAACTGCACTGAAAGATGCAGACCAGCAGATCAAAAGACTTGTGTCCAACAGAAAGCCAAGACAAATCACTGAAGCCTGCCCTAGGTATGAAACACCTCTTTCCCTTCATGATATTCCAGCTTTTGTGGGTGTGGAGCAGAAGAGGGAGCTCAGTGCCCCAAAGACCTAACACTCAGACAAGCAGAATATTGTCATCCCACTAGGGCTCCAGTGCTGTTAGCTCAAAATAGGAACTCACAGCATTAGATCTCTGTCAGGGACAGAGATGAATTGTCTGGTCCATCCGAACTGTCTTCCAGTTTACTTCTCCCACAGTTAAACTTACTTGATAATCAACAGCAATAAGAGGATGGTGAGGAGGGAAGGCCCTGGTTGATCCCTTCCTGTGCACCAGCAGAGTCCGCTCCTTTCCATCCACTACATGTTGTTCTACTTTGGCAATGTTGTGAGACACGTCATATATAACATGCATATCAAGGTCATCAGGGGTTGTGTTGAAGACTTTGGCAAAGGCCTAAAAAGAGAGCAAAACAGGACGTGAACTACAAAAAGATAACTGCTATATATATGTGGAAGAGTTACAATCTGTTTAGGAATTAAAAGGAAGAAATTTGCTTGAAAGAGTTTCATACGGGTAAGTCAGTGACCTAAACACTTGGCATGGCAGGTAAGAAATGTCAGTTGAATTCAGCCAGAATGGCACTGAATACACCAAAAGCGTGAGTGACAGAACTAGACTATCTAGATTGTTTATCTGCCCATTGGCAGCTTTAATGCTGGAATTCAGCCAGATACTGACAAGATAAATTCTTGCAACTCTGAAAAGATGGCTTTAGCAGTGTAAAAACAATTTTCTTGTATCCTCTTCTTCCAGTTGAAGGCATTTTCAAAAATACTGCTTAAGGGGCATCTGCAGGTACAATCCAGTGATGTTAAGAGGATTTAGACAGACTGTAATGACGGAAGCTTTGTGTGAGTCTCTCCTGAAAGCACAGTTTAAGAAGCACAAAAATGAAAATCACATTAAACCCAGCAGCTGCTCTGTGTTCCGTATGCCTGGGATAAAGCAGGAGATGCATACCAAAATCTCTGCATCAGAGACAACTCAGGTCCTACCTGTCTTGTTAGAAAAGTCATAGAAGAGCGGTTAACCCAGGCATAGTTTCCAGCAGCTGCCATTCCCTTCAAGTAATCCTGCCCCTCTGCAGAAGAAATCCTGGCACATGCCAGCTGGCGATCATTCACTATGATTTTGTCCCGTTTCATAGCTTTTTCCATAGCCACCAGTGCATCTGGGAAATAAACACAGTGAGACTAAGTGACTTCTTAATTTTGTTTCAATCTGTTGAGATGGATGTCTACAATTTATATTCTAAAACTGAGCTCATCTGTCTGAGGGTCAAACCTATGGTGTCTTCCCAAATGCAAAAGCAAACCTGTGGCAGAACCTTATCAACTGTTTGCAAACAGACAACTTATGCCAAGGCAATTCAGAATAGACTCGGCAACTGCACTCTAAGAAATGCTTTCTGGTGCTGGAGTTTACTGTCAAGGACAAGATCACGCTGAAGAGTTTGTTTCACTCCAGTTACCTATGCCAGTCAGATCATACCTGTAGCAACTTGGTGGCCCAGACCTCTGCTGCCACTGTGGATCATCACGCACACTTGCCCTTTGTGGTCAATGCCCATCTTCCTGGCAGCATATTCATTGTAAATGTCATCCACAACCTGGATCTCAGCGTAATGATTTCCAGCTCCCAGGGTCCCCAGCTGCCAACCACAACACATTGATCAGAAGTGCTAGTAAAGCAGCCTCTGGGAGCAGAGGCATGAGCTACAGGAATATGGGCAGTAGGGTAAATTTCTACAGCAAGGTTTTGATTCTAGAAGCTTTTCTAGAAAAAAAAAACAACAACACAAATCCCTACATAAACTGAAAGGAAGTAGAACACAGCAGCATCATCACTGTCCTCTTTGTTCAGATTTATAACTATTTTTACTGTTAGAAACAAGACTGTGATTAAACAGAAGGACCAGGATCTACAGCCTGTGCCACCACTTTCTTCCAACTTACTCAGGCCTTAGGTGAAAGATGGGAAGAGTACAGAGTATTGGGAATTTATCTTCAATTTGTACAGGCAAGGCAGACATACAGTCTTATCGTTGTGGAGTTGTAACCGAGTAAGCTACAACATCCTGTTAATTATGTACTTCGAACCTTTCAGTGGATTAAAGCAACATATTCAATCTCCAAGACCAAATTTTTTCAACTCTGTAACAAATGATCATTTACTTGCAAGGCAAATGCAAAAACTGAGGATGGAAGATTACTGTCAGGTTAGAATGCTATAATCTTGGAGTACCACAGTTCATAAAACTCATCATACAAAAGAAAGCTTTACAAATGTAGTATTAGTATAGCCATCTCAAAAGTGTCCCCCACAAAGCAATGAGATACTATGTATAGAAATGAAATCCTACCCTTGAACTGCAACTGAAAGTTACAAGCTAGTTCTATTTATTATTACATCCTTCTTTGGCATGCTATTAATTTGCTGAGCAAACAAGAAGAAAAGTTGCAGAGTATCTTGCCCACTTCTTAAAAACAAAACTCTATCCGGATGGGGAAATGCCACTTAACATGAATTCTAGTCCCAGGTGTTAACTGATGAAAGATGGCCTCAGGGACCTTGGGTACGTCCAGTATCATTTCCCTACGCTGAAGTTCTGTCAAGAATTATTCAGAAAGGGCTGCACCATCTCACCTTTCTCCCTGCCCAGAAATGCTAGGCAGAATTTTAAGAAAAGACATAGAACTAGAGAACTACTTCCTAACCTTTATAATTGAACCCTGGGAGTACTTACAGCCCTCCACACAGTATTACCTGAGGCAGGCCCCTCTTCTTTGCTCTTGAGGAGACCTTGTTGGGATCGGCCTGCAGCATCCTTCCATATTCTTCACAGTGCTCCTTGTCCTCTGCCCATGCATAGCCCTCCCGGAGAGACCAGTCCACGCCCATCTCAAGTGCCTCTTCCAAATCCCTGCAATTATCAAACACCCATATAAGGTGGTTATCCTTGGATATACTCAAAACACCACTGGATATGGCCCTGATCAACCTGATGCAATTTTGTTGTTAGACCTACCTTCAGAATTAGCTCTCCTTCGTGCAAGGAGTTGGAAGAGATGACCTCAAGAAATCTCATCCAAACTAATGTAATTCTGTGATTTTTATGATGAGCCTCTAACTTCTAGCAAGAAGTTCGACATCTTAATACTTCATGAAAAAGCCCTACAAATATATTAACTTCAGATGGGTCATTCCTTTCTCCTCTTTGTTGTGTGGGGAATATCCTATTTTCTCTCTCATCCTTTTAAAAAAAAAATACCTTAAGGTCCATGGAGGTTTTCGGTCAGAAGAAATAAGAACCTTTCAAGAACTTTTAGTTATTACAGGGTTTTAAATGGGGGAATAAACACCTGACTTTGTGCACTGATGATTATGTCAGTCCTCCTGGTGAAGCACATATGCAGAAAGACTGGAAAGAGTTTTATGGAAAGAGAATTACTTATTCTTTCTTAAAGTCTCTCACATCTTTGTGGGTGACATGGACAGTGGGATTGAGTGCGCCCTCAGCAAGTTTGCCGATGACACCAAGCTGTGTGGTTCAGTTGATACACTGGAGGGAAGGAATGCCATCCAGAGGGACCTTGACACGCTTGTGAGGTGGGCTGATGCCAATCTGATGAAGTTTAACCATGGCAAGTGCAAGGTCCTACACCTGGGTCGGAGCAATCCCAGGCACAGCTACAGGTTGGGCAGAGAAGAGATTCAGAGCAGCCCTGCGCAGAAGGACTTGGGGCTGTTGGTCGATGAAAAAGTGAACACGAGCCGGCAGTGTGCGCTCGCAGCCCAGAAGGTCAACCGTATCCTGGGCTGCATCAAAAGGAGTGTGACCAGCAGGTCGAGGGAGGTGATCCTGCCTCTCTACTCTGCTCTCGTGAGACCTCACTTGGAGTATTGTGTGCAGTTCTGGAGTCCTCAACATAAAAAGGACATGGAACTGTTAGAACAAGAGCAGAGGAGGGCCACGAGGATGATCAGGGGACTGGAGCGCCTCCCGTATGAAGACAGGCTGAGAAAGTTGGGGCTGTTCAGCCTGGAGAAGAGAAGGCTGAGTGGAGACCTCATAGCAGCCTTCCAATATCTGAAGGGGGCCTATAGGGATGCTGGGGAGGGACTCTTCATTAGGGACTGTAGTGAGAGGACAAGGGGTAACGGGTTCAAACTTAAACAGGGGAAGTTTAGATTGGATATGAGGAAGAAATTCTTTACTGTTAAGGGTGGTGAGGCACTGGAATGGGTTGCCCAGGGAAGCTGTGAATGCTTCATCCCTGGTGGCGTTCAAGGCCAGGTTGGACATAGCCTTGGATGGCATGGTTTAGTGGGAGGTGTCCCTGGCCATGGCAGGGGGGTTGGAACTAGATGATCTTAAGGTCCTTTCCAACCCTAACTATTCTATGATTCTATAAAATAAACACCAGAGATGTGCCCTCCAGTAATGTGTGCACAAAGTCAGTCTCTTACTTGGCATTCATGGGGATGACACCTTTGGAGCCAACACCAACAGGAATATGGTCAAACATAGCCTGGGCAAGCTGCTCTTTCACAGGCTGCACATCACTTTCATCCAAATTTGTACGCAGTAAGCGGACACCACAGTTGATGTCAAACCCGACACCACCTAGAAGTGTGGAAAAAGCCATGAGGTTAATAAAGAAAGCGTGCTGATGGTGAGCACTTAAATCAGTGTCCCTCTGACAGGGAGCAGCACTGAACACTGTGATCTTACACCTTCTTTCTGACACCACCCTGGCAAAAAAAGCAGAACTGCAGTAAGCATTATCTTAATAGAATTACAGAAAGCCTCAGATTTCAAGACAGCCAAAAATGTAGTCTTGAAAAGAACTTGAAACCTCTTACAAAACCCTCAGTTTTTTCAGTCTTGAGCATATGCTCTGCAGACATAGCTGGACATTTACCTACTGAGCTCTGCATCTACCAAGTTGCTCCAGCAAATTGACAAAGTAGACACAATTATAAAATATGCTGCCCACAGAAAGTAAAGAGGATATTCCTGTTCTGCCTAAGGTCAGAAGTGACAGATCTTCGCATGGCTCCCTGCAGTAAGATGTTCTCAAAAGCAAGTCCTTTTTGAATCTTCACTGGAATAATAATAACTAGTTATAATAAGTGATATATACTTTCGAGGAATATTAAACTTCAGTGCTTAGTGTTTTGCTTAACTTTTACTATTTAATAAAAATATATGCTGCAGGGCAAGACCTAATGTGAACGATCACTCATGCCACCTTTAGTATGAAGGTTCTGGTATGAAGTAGTGTCAGAGGTGGGGATACCAGACTATGAGATCTCGGGTTTGAGTCAATCAGAAACACTGGAACTGACTGAAGCAAACCTCAAACATGAATATCATATTTCATGACAAGCACAAAAGCATCTCCAGCCCATCAGTAATTAAAGACCCAGGTGTTGATTAAAAAGAAGGATACATTTTAAAGTCACATTTTTAATCAAGAGTAGAAATATCCTCAATAGAAGTTTTCAAACATTGCTCGAAGAAAATAATCAGTTTTTTATCAACCTGATGAAGCCCAAGTTGAAAGCCTTGTCCTCTCCATTCAAAACTGAGGGATATCATGAGCCCAAGCCACAAACACAGGGCTATTCTCTCTTTACTGTTTAGATGTTTTCAGTGTAATCACCTGCTCCATAAAGAATAAGGATTCTGAATGCAAGAATTAGGCATCTTTTAACTCCTTTTTTTTTTATTTTCGCTTTGGTTCTGTATCTGAAGCAAAGACCTGCCATTTCGAAAAGTATTTTTGTGCCCTCCGAGATATTTCTCAGTGTAGATGAAGTCAGTCATCCTTACCTGGTGAAACCACTGCTTCAGGATCATTCATATCGAAGGCAGCCATGTTGCCAATGGCAAACCCATAGCCAGAGTGGACATCTGGAAGGCCTATTGATCTCTGAAACAGAATGAAGCGAAGTGTAAAGTTGTATGAAACTCTACGCTGCACAGCATCACCTTGGTTATGTTTTGCCTTGTGGCACTGGTTGGCACATTAGTAAACAAATATACTAAAAAGACAACAGATGTTCAGATGTGGATGAAATAAACACACTGGTTCAGGTCAAGTTAGTATCTAAACTTCTGCAGTTACAAGACAGTCAAATAAAGTAGAGTACAGATCTCACTCGGACGAAAACACCCAGTGGCCAGTCATCTGAGAAGTCCTCTTGGCTCTGCTGACCAGATCTCAATAAAACCTAAGGGGAACTTAAGCTCTTAAATGTAGGAACTGTGATCTCAAGACGAATTTTAACCTAGCTTTTTCTTGGACAAAAGAGTCCTTGCATTTAAAATTTATGCAGGCAATAGTTTATTGGTAGCATAAAGCAGAGACATAAAAGTGAGGATGAGTTCATCTTCACCAAATTCCATCTGGAGGCATCTGCAATATTTAAATACTGCAAATGTAACAATGGAAGAGTTCAAAACTATGGAATGGAATCATAAGCAGTCAGCATTTTCTCTTCCTAGCTGTTACTGAACAATGACCAAAGACTGCACCCTATAGGCAGGAAAAAGTCATCTTTTCTAGGATGATATCCTGGGAGGACAGGACAAGAATCCTTTTCAAGGAACCTTTTCATATTATTACTAATTAGAGAAAGTAAGAATATGCTTCTACACAAGTCCAAAGGATATATGAACTTGCCAGGGTAGATTAGGATACCACAGCATTCCACAATCTATTTTAGCAAACATAAACCCCCAAATATACAGAAACCTGTCAGAAATTGCAACTTTTCAATGTGTATTAAACAGTCACCACACAGTACTTTTCAGTGGGATTATGTGCTTCTTTTGCCTATTCTTGCCATCACCAAGAAATCTCTTGGTTTGGAAATAAATTCCTGGCAAAGAAACTGAAGAAAAACAAATTTTAAGAGCAGTTACTCACGTGAACAATGCCAGGTAATGCAGCCACATTCCCAATCTGTTTCATAGCAGGCAAAAAGCCACCTGCACCTGAAGAAGAAGAAAAAATAAAAGGTAAGTAATCTGATAATTTACTGCAATAATCACAATGCCGCACTTCATAAACAAGTTGCTCAAAACACTGGCAAGTCAGAAGTCACCTACCAGCCCCCTACTCTGCTCTCGTGAGACCTCACTTGGAGTACTGTGTACAGTTCTGGTGTTCTCAACATAAAAAGGACATGGAACTGCTAGAACAAGTCCAGAGGAGGCAACGAGGATCATCAGGGGACTGGAGCACCTCCCGTATGAAGAAGGGCAGAGAAAATTGGGGCTGTTCAGCCTGGAGAAGAGAAGGCTGCGTGGAGACCTCATAGCAGCCTTCCTACACCTGAAGGGGGCCTATAAGGATGCTGGGGAGGGACTCTTCATGAGGGACTGTAGTGAGAAGACAAGGGGTAACGGGTTCAAACTTAAAGAGGGGAAGTTTAGATTGGATATGAGGAAGAAATTCTTTACTGTAAGGGTGGTGAGGCACTGGAATGGGTTGCCCAGGGAAGTTGTTAATGCTCCATCCCTGGCAGTGTTCAAGGCCAGGTGGGACAGAGCCTTGGGTGGCATGGTTTAGTGTGAGGTGTCCCTGGCCATGGCAGGGGGGTTGGAACTAGATGATCTTAAGGTCCTTTCCAACCCTAACTATTCTATGATTCTATTCTATTCTATTCTATTCTATTCAGTATTGTTATCTGGTGTAAAGCATCTACCATTATGCATGATCTGCAGCTTAACTGAGGTATTAAGCTAACGTTCTCCTGCTGTGTTAGTACCACTGAGACTGATCCATGCTCACAACAGAAGCATGCTACCTGCCACACACTGTTAGTGCCATACCAGCTGTCACATCTGGATGCAGCCCTGCACTTCAGCGCCACATAGAGCAGACAAGCCTAGGCTATAGCCCCTACTAAAGCAAATTCTGACAGCAGGCATCCAGGGAATGCTCTGGAGCACACAAAGCAACCACCAAGTCTGTGTTTACACATTTGATCTGGGCACAGGACATGCCACAGCTGTAGGTGACATGCCTAGCACGCAGTGGCTGACAAAGTGAGAGAACTCACCCTGTCTGCTGCCCCTCCACACGTGCCAGCCGGGACACACACTGGGCCCGTCCCATTGTCCCTGCTACACTGGCCCCCTCAGGACCCACGGGCAGCAAGATGTGACCCCACGGGCTCAGCGAGGCTACGGCAAGGAGCGTGTGAGGGTAGTCCAGGTGCAGAGGCCCCGTGCCCTCTCCTCCCACCACACTCACCTCCTCCGCGGCAAGCATTGCGCAGCTCCTCGAACATCAGCTTCTCCAGCGGGTCGTTCACGTAGAAAACACCTTCCACCTGCGAGGAGAGCTGTCAAGGAAGGCGACCGGCACCAGGCCGGGACACCCCAACCGCGTCCCGGCCCCCCCAACGGTTGGGTCCCCCCACCCCCACGCACATGCATGTTGGGCACGAAGCCCTTCTTGATCCGCCAGCAGTTCTTGTCGATCTTGTCCAGGTACTGCAGCTCATCATTGTAGCTGCGGCTCATGGCGGCGCCGCTCCTCCCGGCTGCTTCCCGTCAGCACTGCCGCCACCAGAGCACAGAGCCACGAATGTACGGCAGCCGCCGAGGGTCACACCACGACGCGCAGCGGACGGGGGCCGCCGAGGGTCAAACTCCTGCGGAGCTAGAGGCCGCCGGCGCCCCCTGGTGGGAGTCACCTTTCCTCGGGAGAGGCCCGGTAAAGAATCGAGGTGCGGCAGCGGGCTCGCCGAGTCCGGACAGGGACGCAGTAGGGGCGGCCGCCCGCTTGCTGCCTTCGACTCTGCGGTCTGCCCGAGCCCGTCCCAGGCCTCCCGGCTTACTCAGGCACCGTCGTTCCGCCAGGGCTTGACTATCGCTTATGTCTTGGGGGAAGAGACCGATGCCTTTGGGCGGGGCAGTGTCAGCCTAAAGGCGTTTAGCTCCCGCTCTGCTGCGGGTGGATGTGTAGGGTTTGCTCAGCTCCATTCAAGCAAAGCCTGCCTGCACCCCATCGCCAATTGCGTTTCTCAGCATGAGGGACTCAGCTTTTTGCTGCTCAGTCCTGGCTTGAAAATGAATCCGGTTAAGGAGTGAGAGACATGTGCCAGTGCACAGGTGGAGTTTTAGGTGGCTATGAAAGGGTGGATTGCCATGCTGGTAGCACTGTTCTGGAGCTCACCATGTGTAGGTGATGCCCATTGCCAGGTTTCTGTCCTGAGTGCTTGGGTTTAGGAGTATGGGCTGGATGTTTGCACTATGCGAGCTGGTTTGTGGGCTGCCTGAGAGCACTGCCCTGAGCACAGTGTGCAGATGAAGTTTTAGGTAGCAAAGCAAAGGTGGATTGCCATAATGGCGGCACTGTTCCGGAGGTCACCATGTGCAGGTGATACCTTTTGGGGAGTTATGACTGTGATGGGGATGAAGAGAGAGCCTGCTCAGCTCTAGGTTTACTCTGTGACTGCAGCATGTGCAACGTGGAGGAGGGACTGTTGTCTTAGGTGGGTAGCACTCTGTGATACTGCCTTGCAGGATGGGCCACCCCCCAGCTTTGGGGTGCTGATCATGTGAGGCTTGGAGCTGACTTCATCTTGCCTTGGTTCTCCAACATGCCCTAGCTACTGCAGGGCTGTACCATCTTTCTTCTAACATTTATTAGCAGACATTTATCCTGGTCATTTGGCTTATGTGTACGGGAACTCACATTGTGGCGAAAAGACCTTGGAGTGCTGAGACATTTTGGGAATCATTACTCAAACGAAAGAGAAACTGTTCCACATGGATCCATAAACTAACCTTTCCCCAGCTATCTAAAAGCAGCTAGTCCTTGGTCTTGGGGTAAATATAGCTGGTCAGGGATACAGTGACTTTTATTTTTGTGTGGTCTTAATAGTGTTTGTTAGAAAACTTGCTTAAAGAAGCCCCACTTCTCACTGGGCCAAAACCTGAAATAAATATTAACTCAAGGTCACTCTTTTGGGCTACAGGAGGACCTAAAAATAAGGGCCTGTGGCATTGTGACATGGTACAAGAGAACTATCTAACTGGAAAGTCTGCAGTCTTGGCCATAACTGAGCTAATGCTGGGAAAGACATAGGAGGGAAGGCCTCCATAAAATGACTTTTAGCTATATTTTAGACCAAGAAGACAAAGGAGTCATAAAGATGAGCTTACTGTTTTTTGTGTGAAGACAGTATTGGTCTGAAGTGTAAGTAAAAACATGGGCTAAACGTGCAATGAGAACATTTTCTGTGCTACCCACATCACAAACCTACAGAAGAAGTTGAGGTGCTCTGAGATGAATCAGAGTTGAAGCTCCTTCAGCTCATTGCAACTGTGCAACCATATTTTGAAATGTCTTTTCTTCCTCTGATTGCTGTCCAGATGGAAATTGGGAGTTTTCAGCATTGTGTGGGGATGCTGAAGCTGTTACAGTCTGTCCAGCCTCCCAGTGAATCTCAGATCCTTGCATGTGGATGGGCTGTGTACTCATCACTTGTACACTATACAAGGGAGAATAAATTGTTCTCCCAAGATGTTCTGGTCCCAAATAAGGCACACAGGTTTGTGTGCCACACATTTATTTGGGTAAGAAACCTAGGGAATAATTTGATGTTTTGTATTTAAGGTTTCAGACTGGGGGAGTCCCAAACAAGGGAAAAAGCTGTTAATTTCTATGAAGGATACAACCCTTAGTCATACTTACCTAGAGAGAAGTAGAGAGATTGTATCAGTGTACATCGCAGTCATAGCTCATTTCTCTTTTTAACAGTACCAGCTTGGTAAGGCTATTGAGTATTGGTGTTGCACTTGGAGCACAGAAAGAATGGGATGTTTTATGGTCCTAAATTCAATTCATGGTTGAATGTCTCAAGTAATGGAAGCTTTTATCACACCACTTGAGAGACCATTGTATTGTCTGCTAGATTTCATAAGCAAGGAGTTTTATTTTTTATTTAGTTAAGCTGCTTTCTTCTTTCTGAAGAAATAAATGGTGAAATGAAAAGCAAATCTGAAAACCTCCCCTACTGAGACTTTTGGTTGTTGCTGTTTTCTTCACATTTTCCTTCTTGGAATGCATTAGTTTCCAGTTGAAGGAACCCGAAGAAAATTATTACCAAGAAATTTGCAAATTAGCACAGCCCAAAACACCGCCACGGCAGTGTTCTAGTAAAATGAGTGAGGCTGGGCTAAAACCTCTATATATTTATTTGGATCATTCTATATTTGGATTTAGCAATCCTATTACTGAGCTGAAATTTAGGACTGTTTAGATGCATTTGTCCTGGAAATAGCACTGGTAAATTATGAGGTCTGATAGGTGGGAGGAGGAGGATAGCATCAAAGTTCAAAAAGGAGAAAAGCAATAGACATTCTTCCTTTTCTATTAAGTGTGTTTGCATATTTTCAGCACATTCGGCAAATGAATAGTTTCTCTGGATGGACAAAATTAGTGGTTAAAGAGAAGCAGAATGCACTGAGTATGGGATGTGGGATATTGCACTGCTATTATACAAATCGACGTTATGCCTCCAGCAAGAGTTTTCAGTTCGATTTAGATCACTTCCAAAGGAAGAGGAGAGGGCAGCTGAGTCAGACCACCAGCATGACTATGCATGAAAAAACTGCCATATAAAGAAAGGTTGTAACATTAGTGAAGAGAGGAAGAAGGGAAGGGATGGGAAACATACATGTCATATAAGGTGCAGTGCTGGAGCAGATGTGACCATTAATCTCTGTTTTTTATGAAACAAGAAGAAAAGAGAGTTGAGTGGTGAGAAAAGACAGGTAAAAGGAACCTTTCTTCTCTATGGCTGCTTTTGTGTTTCTTGGAGTCCAGGAGTTTAGTCCAGCTCTAAACAAGGGTGGAAATTTCTATGTTAACTTCAGTGTAATTACTGTAGTTGCAACTGCGTTTTTATTTCAACACTGCCGTTCTGGAAAGCAGAGCCCTGCCATATTCCAGAACAGAAGTCAAATTTGGATTCTGAGAATTTGTCAAGAAATGCTCCTGGGAGACAAATGATCACATAAATGTCAACTGCAGCATTTCTGCTCCAGTAACTGCCAGGAGTAATGTTTCAGCAGTCTCTTGTGGGCTGAACGTGGACCTACACAACATTACGTTCATTACTTTCTGAAGACATACAGCACTGAATTTTTCACCATATTCCTGTCTTTACCACGGCTACGTTTGCGGTTTATGTAAGTATTATCCTGTGCTGCTAAGCTCTCGCTACCTGCCAAGATTTGCAGTATCGCTCCTTAAGTTCAAATGACTACAAAAATCACCAGGTGGCAGCAGAGTCATTTCTGGTCTCCTCTTGCCCTAACTGGTCACGACTGCTTGCTCCGGCGTGCTCGTTGTAACCGCAGCTCCCGGTTTTGCAGGGTATGCAAAGGCAGATATACCTACTGAGAAAGTACTTACCTCTTCGTTAGCAAAGCTTTTATATTCTCCATTTGGTGCCTCCACGAAGACTGGGGTTTAAGGGATGATTTCTTCAGATTTTTCTCCAGATTCCTTGGTTTTGTCCAGAATTGCCCCAGTTTGTAGTTTACAGATCCTGGCATATACACAGTGGCTGTGTTCTTATGGTATATGCTGCAAAGGTAATGCAAGGTAACTAAACCTCAGCTAAAAGCAGAGACTGTCTCTGGAACTAGCAGAGGTTGACTCCTTGGCTGAAGGATGAAACTGGCTAATGGGAATCTTGTTAATGGCTCTGCTGTTGTTCCACCGTTGTGGTCGGTTTTGCTCAATAACATGCTAAAAGCAAAATGCTGAGAGGAGACAAGTACTCCAAAGGATTACAGAAGTCATACTAATTTTGGCCTGGAACAATCCGTAAGTTTTCTGCTTCTGGAATTTTACATAAAAGGAGTGTTTCCCAGACACAACCCTTAGACACTGAGGCTCCATAGTAGCAGGTAGTCAGGTAGTCAGGATCTGGTCTTCGTGGGTCCAATAGTTCCTTCCCTGCCTGCTTCAATGACGAGCCCAGCTCTGGGACAGGGGAAGAAGGGAAATGTTATTATGATTCTTCTGAATTGCTTCTTCTAATAGAAAAAAAACCCAAACAGAATCAGCACACATTTTTAGTCATTCAGCAAGAGCTCCTTTCAGTGGAGTTTTAGGTCTGGAAATGGATCAAGGGGCACCTGTATTCAAACCTACTGCAAAAGACATGCTTTTGTCTTTTGATTTCAAAACCACCTTTACCAAACTCTTGCAAAACCAGAAGATGCTGATGTGCTCAGCAAAAGGAGATGGAGGCTTCTAAACTCAGGGTCATCAAACATGTTCCTGGATAGACATTCTTCCAAGGTTACCTCTTATGCAGCCTATAAAATTACTCAATTTTATTTGTCATTTTTCTAATTGCTACCTGGGGGTTGGTGTATCTGAAAATTTTCACGAGATTAAGGACTTAATTCTTATTCCCACAAGTGTCCCTATGGTGGAAGAGATTCCCCAAAGTGGTGCTATTCCAGCCATTTTTAAAGCCTTTCTTACATAGCTGGGCATCTGGAAAGGTAGGATGAAAGAAGAAGAGTCTACTTTATGTATTTGCACATCCAGACACTCATGCATTTCAGGCTGCAAACTTTCATTTCTTCTTTCTCCCTCCTACTTAACACTCTTTGTGCTGTCCGCCAGCAGGGGTTGGAAGTTTGGAATGGACTTAAAGCAAAAATGCATACTCTATTATGAGCATATTTCAAGGGTAAAATGGATTATACTTTTATTGGACTGAATGCATTCAATTGCAGAAACTTCCATTATTTCAAAACAAAATTCTGTTATTCAAACAAAAGGGTGTTACCCACTATGACAACTCAAAGCATTTTCCTGTAGCTCATTTTTAAAATAGCCTTTAGGATTTGCTTGACTAAATCAAACCTCAGGAAGGAGAAGCTTGGGAGGAGGGAGAGGCAGAAATCACAGCATTAGAGGTGATAAAATGAGAAATGAGAGAGATGAACATCAGTGCAAACTCATCAGCATTAGAATAAACGCAGAAATAGACATTTTACATTTCCATAGTGCTGTCAGCTGCCACTACAGAGACAGGGATCTATTACCTCTGTTTATACTGCTGCTAACTTAATTTATAGCAATTTCTTCTATAAAAGTAGACAGGAACTTGACTGCATGAGAAAAAAAAATCCCTTTGAGCTGAAAATAAAAATGATAATGCACACAATAGATTTCTGGAAGTGATTTGAATGGCCAGTTAAAATCTAAGGTGAATTAGATATATTTTTAGTAAATCTCAGCACGAATTACCTACTTTCATTGCACATTTGTAGATGGATTGACAAAGGGCAGACATGGGACATTTGCTTAGTAAGATTGGATGGGACCAGGTTAGCTTACCACTCGCAGGCTTCTTTCTTTTGCTGGGATTGCATGGGAGGAGGAGGTGAGAGCAGAAGTGGGCACAGTGCCCTTGGGGCTGTAATCAGGTGCCTTTTCATAATCAGTATTGTGAGAAAGAGATCTCATACAACTTTGTGCTGGCAAAAATGAGCAGGTCATGTCAGTTCTGTCCAGATGGCCAGGAAGATAAGAAACACCAAGCTTTCCACAGCTTTCAGTCAAAGGAGGAGTCTGTAAGATGTTTTGCAGGTGTACATCAGTACATTATGCTTTTGCTCCAAACCAGCTGACACAAGCCCCAGACTAAAGGCTTGTGCTCATGTCCATCACTCAGCATGGTGTCTTAGCTTGGACTCAGCCCTTTGCTCACTACTGCTTTTCCATGTTGGTTCTGGAGCTGATTGCATCCTATCAGATTGGCTCCAGAACCAGTTTGCAAGATACCATGAAGACATACCTAGAGATGTTGGGATCTCAGTCCTTTGAGTGAGGTTGCATACCAGCCCATGGCCTGGCTCAGTCAGACCTGTTCTGCTTTCAGGCAGTGGCCCTTGGTCTCTTCATTTCCTGAGCAGGAGTCTGAACCTTCTCCATAGCAAAACAAGCCTCTTGGTGAGAAGCTTGCTCTTCTTAAGTACCTTTCATGCCCCTTTAGAAGTAGTTCATGAGCCTCTAGGGATCCATAAACCAGAGGCAGAAAAGCACTGCTCTGGAAAGTCTAAGGAATATAATCATTAGCCTCCAGGTAAACATGTGCTTAAATGCTTTGCTGATCAGAGACAGACTGCTAGACCTGGACCTTGGAAGCTGCCTTGTGATCGCAGTTATTCACTTTATGACAAGAAGTTGATCTTCAGATTGAGGTGGAGCATTTTCCCGTTGCAGCATAACCTGTTTTTGCCAGGGGAAGGAAAGGGAGGAGAGGACTGGCAACAGGTTGTGGCAATCTTTGCTCAGGATTTGCTCAAAATTAGGAATACTGTCACTGCTATGCAGATACCACCAGGTTTGAATAAAACAGGGGATGAGGTAGCTGAGAACTGAGTTGCATCAACCAAGCCACAACAGGAGAAGTGTAACACAGAAACAGCAAAGTCTGGCATATCTGATAATGACTCTGGGTGGAGAGAGGCATGAGAATATTGCTTGATACCTGTCTGCCAGCTTTCTGGATCCAGAAGAATCTCACCTCTCATGACAATACCATGAGCAAAAAACAGTCTCTATCACATTCCACACCACACTTGTCCCACTGACTCAGTGGCATCCCCAGTGTTTCCAGGGTTAACGGGTGAGATTGCCCTCATGCTGACTGTTGTTTCGGTACTGAGGGCTCCCCTGTTTCTTAGCTCAGCTTTGCCTATGCCTCCCACCACTTGGAGGCCTCTACTGTGCTTTCCCCTGAGCAGCTAGCTGCATGTTGGCACCACATCCTCACCACCTGTGGGTGTGGACATGGCTGAGGTCATTCTAAGTGAGAGTTAAGATTAAGAAAAATAAGTTGTTGATTCATTGGCTCAGGTCTTCAGCTGTGCAAGGAAGCAGGGCATTGATTTATAATATGTGAGAGTCTGGTAGCCCATGTCATGAGTAAGCATACAAAAGGCTTTATAGGAGTGTAAAAGGATAGCGTTTCTGCTCCTTATTAGTTTTTAGCTGCTTAAATACCACCCATTTCAGTGGGTGTCAGAGGATTAATGACTTTGAGGATCTGCCATCTTGCATATCGTTTAAAATCTCCTAATAGGGTAAGAGAGCACAGATGAATTATCTTTTCAAATTCATACAGTCAAGCAGACAGCACTGGCATATGCAACAGTGTTGCATATGGGGGAAGGAAGGGAAATCTCATTGTGCGTGGTAAGAGATGACAGGTCTCAGCCACTGTGCCTTATGAAGCAGGACGCCAGGTTGGCTGTGGGAACAGGGAACTAGACAGGGGGTGAGGAGTGATGCTGGAGTAGTGAGTGTTGAGATGTGAAGGAGCAACATGCATGGCAAGTTGAAGACTTCTTAGTGTACAATATGTACCAAAAAGAAAAAAATCATTGTCTATGATTTCAAGCCTAATTGCTGCTCCTTGAGGGCCCAGTATAACAGTTCATTATCGACGTGAAAGCAAGGGCTTGCTAGGAAACACGATTAATAAAGTTTTGAACTGTAAAAGCTTTGATCATAGGGCTGATATGTGTCCACTTTAACTGCACTTACTTAATGTAAAGAATAGCTCATGACAGCATTTTTTATAGTAATCGTATATAAAGCTGGATTTTACTGTATTTGAGCACCCTTCGAAGAGAAATTAAGAGTCAATTAGTGCAATGTAATGTATTGAAACAACACACAGGCAGCCATGATGCAGGTTATAAACAACATCACACATTGCATTCAAATAGCTGCATTGTCAGGTCTGCGGAACTCCATGAGGTTTACCTTCAAGTACCGTTCTGCTCTGAAAAGCAGGCTCTGAAAAGCTCACTGTGTGGCTCCATGTTTATTGCATTGCTCTAGTCTTTATCAGATCACACTGCTTGAAAGAAGATGCTTTCTTCCTTCTATTTGCCAGCTCAACGTGGGATCAGAGAAGAAAGATGAATTGTTCTTCCATGTCAGTTCAGAGGATAAGTGATATATGAATGATTTCATCCCATTATGTTTTCCACTGTGCTTGGGCAGCCCTCATTGCCTCATCTAGTGACACTGCTGCTGGAGCATCCACCTCAGTATTTGCTTTTTACAGAAGCCAGCTTTGCCTTCCCTGCCCAGTGTCACTTAGGTTAAGACAATTAGTCCTGGAATGGCTGCAGAGCTGTAAGCTGTGTTTCAAGGTAAGGCAGCTTGCAGATCAGTTGGTCGGCTAAGAAGCTGTGGTATGGCCTCCTTCTTTTGATGTTTGTTCTCAAATGTCTGTCCAGCCTCAGACTCCCGGGGCTGGGTGAAAAACAGTGTCAGACACCAAAGGGTGCACACTTGCTCATGTTTGCATAAATCAAAATCCCTTGCTAACAGATGAGAGGGGAGCCAAATGAAGTGAGACACGGGGTATTGAACACATCTGTCAGTAACGTCTGGTGAGAAAAGCTGAGTACATTTTCACTGCAGTGTGAGGCAACGCTCGTTCCTTTTCAGTAGTTGCCAACTGGGCCTTCTGGGTCTCATCTGGTTTTCCTAAGTTTCTGGTTTTTCTGGTTGCCTCCTACCCTTCCTCTTCTCCTTTCTTTCTCCTTCCTTTACGCAGTTTTTCCTCTTGGTTCGGCAGTGGGGCCTGGATGGACACATACTGAGACTTTGGCTCTGGTCTCAAAAGGGGAGTTTCTAGGAGGTAGGGGACAGAAGGGACGGGGCAGGAGGAAAAGCACGAGGAGATGTGACCACCAACACAGCACAGTGTCCCTGGGGTTTGTTCTTTGTGGGGTAATAAGTTCCACTTCAGTGTCTTATGAATGTGGTGTCCTCAGTTGTCTCTTCCTTATGGATCCTCACCTCTGTGCTCACTATTAAAAGCTGGTTTTCAGCTGTGCTATTCAAGAGTCTCTCTCCACTACTCAGACAGCTTTTGTTCACTGACTTGTCAGGACAGAGCAGTCTCTGACCCTCTTTGTCTAACCTGGCTGGTATCACAGTCAGCCTTTTCAGAAGTCACTTGTGTGATGACAGGGGGACTGGAACTTGATGGTGTTATTAGCCTTTTATATTAGCCTTGTTTCCATGGGAAAGCAAGGTAACAAGTGCAGATCCCATGAGTTTTCCACCAACTAATGATACATAAGGGTAAGGCTTATATAAGGATTTATAAGGATAAGGCTTATAATACTGATGCATCTGGTTTCTTGTGGCCTGCCTGTGGGTCTCTGGGTCTACTCTATAGACAGTCTGTTAGGAAATGCTAATGGTGAGCAATCTTTGCTTTTCCCAAGTTTCTCCCCAGCATGCTTGTTTGTTTTCTTCCTAATTCACCTTGCAGAAAGGCCCTGATCTCATGTGGGGTCTTATCTTAACAGAAACAATTACACTTCCTACTTTAATTAACAGTGAGCTTGGCCCTCCCTTTCAAAACTGCAGGTTGAATTTCCCTTAGCTGTAGCTGGATAGCTTTTGCTGACTTAAACATCAGAGAGGGGCATGATAGGAAGCAGCCAGCCTCCTTCAGGGTTCCCACATGTATCACCTTGGGGAGAGTCTTCCTTGCTTTTTTTCTGAGAATGAACTGCTCAAATCCCTCCTTAACCTCTAAGGGAAGAACCTAACTCAGAAATAAACACTGCCTTCAGATACAAGTTGCTTATCTGAGTGCTGAGCAGAGGCTTTGTACAGGAGCTTCTTAGGAGATACTCCGTCACATGCTTCCCCCTCTAAAGCAAGTAGTTAAGTGGTGGACCCTCCAGCAAGAGACAGTGATACAGCTTAAACTAACCTGCTTAGGCACCCCAGCAGTCTTAGGCAGGTTCCCCTGCCTTTGCTGCATTGCCTCACATCCACAACCTTGATGGTGAGGTGGGGTTCAAGGGCTGCTGCCTTTGCTATCATCCCCAGCTGTGTGTGCTCTAGTTTTGGTGGTGATGCTCCCCTACCCCTGTGCTGGCTGTGTAGTCCATTAATGGCCCTTGATGATCTCCATTGCTGTACTTGGGCCTTGACAAGGTCTTGTCCTTGTGAGTGGCAGTGGATTAGCAGATTTGTAGTGACCTAGTAAGAGAGAAGTAACCTGTGAGGTAATAGTCACAATGAAAATTCTCTACCTTATGGACAGTTTTGAGGAAGGTGGGAGCAAAGAATAGTTTTCTCCTTTTATCTCATTACAAGACAAGCAGAGAAAACAGAGCCACTGCTCTGCTTAAGCAGCCAGAAGGGCAAGTGGATGGTGGGGGGAGTCAATTCTCTTCTTCCCCATCCCCATTCTGTGTTAAGGGCAGAAAAGAGGGAAAGGAGTCAGAGCCCAGAGAGGACAATGGGTAGTGAAAACCTGCTGGAAGTCTGTTAGAGACACAGGAGGAAAGATGTGAATAGCCAATGACGAGTGGAGCTAATGAGGCCTGGTTTCAATATTTTTTTGTCTCACGGTCGATTGTCAGTCCAATTGAATCTTTTCCTGTAGTTGGGGCATTTATAAAGCTTCTTGTCCGTGTGGGCTGTCTTGAGCCTAATCTGTGAATTCAGCCTGCAGACTTTCCATCATTCGGGACACAGGGACTCTCTCTTCTACTCAGATATCCTCCCTTTTTTAACGAAAGCCTTTCATTTATGCCTGTTAGGCCAGTAAATTTCAGCTAAAATTGCACAGTGGGCTCAAAAGACTGAAAGAAAGGCAGGCAACTGAATGGACAGACACACGTGTTAACATCTCTGCACAAACAGCATAGTTGTATGAATCCCATTTCCTTAGAAAATTGGATCAAATGTCTGATTTTTCAGCAAGTGGAAAGTGGACTAAAACACCCTGAGAGCCTTGGGGAAGTGAAGGGCTGTGCAAATGGGATGCTTGGTTTTTATTGTCCAACTTCCATCATTGTTCTAGAGAAGGAGAAATGCCACACATGATGTCTTGAAATCTCCAGCCAGCATCTACTTCCAGCTTCTCCCCTGCAATTACCTTTTAAATGGAAGGAAATTGTTTTCTGCTCTCCATCTCTCACTACTGCTTTCTTCTTCTCTTTTTTTTCATAAACAACATGAAATCATCACTTGAAAAGAAGGAGAGATTAATTAAGAAGCTTGTATTTCAGTTTGAGGCTTTCTCTGATAATCAGAAACTGCTTGAGTTGCGCTTTCAGGGGTTTGTGATATGAACAGAATCTCTGGATAGGGAGACAGGCTGTAATTAATTTCTCTCTCCAGGACGATTACAGATATAAATAGTAAAACAAAGACAGGCAAGTATCAGCAGAGGTGCCCATGTTGCATACACTCCATTGTAATGTTGCTCGATAGCAGATTATTTTCTACTCAAGGTCAGTGGTTCACAAAATGAAAAGGGTATCACACTGGATTTCCAGGAGGTCACTCTTCCTGGTTTTTCCTAGTACAAGACCTGATAATCGTTGCTTTCAGCCACTTTTCCAAGTGTCAGGCATAGCAAAGAGACTTTCTCTTCTTATCCCATCCTTGCATTAGCAGAGACCTGTCCTGTGGACGGTTAGCAGCAGAAACTAGTTAAGCCGGGGTAGTTTGAGCATTAATGCAGTAGTATTGTGGGAAGCAGGAAGCTTTAGCAGGAGATGGAAGGATTAGCAAAAGCCTCTAGCTGCTTTTCAGCATCTCAGGTTTTATGGGAAAAAATAAGTGCCTTGCTGCCAGGGCTCTGCGCAAACTTCGATAGAAAGAGCAAATCTGGTGTTGCAGCACTGAGCAAGTTTGCAGGCAGCCTGCAAAAGCAGCTGTGGTATATGAATGACGTGGATTTGTTTCAGTAGGTGCCATCTCCACAGACAGCAATGATACTTTCAGTGTCTTCAACATGAAATGTTTTGCTGCTGAACAAAGCCTGGGAAGAAGCAGGAGAAGGCAGAGTTTACTAAGGTTTGTCTGTTCTTCTCAGACAGACCAGAGGCCTGCGCCATGCTTTGTGCTATATGCTATAAGGCTGTGGAGGGTGGGGTTGGGGAAAACCATGTCCTTGCTTGAGTGTCACATGAGGATGGGGAGATGTGGCTCTTCTGTGTGCTCCTTGGTCCAAAGCTAAGGGAAAGTTGGTGAGATAACAGCCAGCTCTTTCCTAGAGGTCTTCATTAGCAGTCAGTCATCAGTGTTTCTTTTCAATGCAGGGCAACAGCATCATTGACTGGTATAGAGAGGGACAATGAGGCATGAGAATACACAGAGCAATGTGCTCAGAATTTCTGCTAGCAACAGATACTGTGTTTTTTATGACTCATATTATGCCTGACCCAAACCCCATAGCTTCATTTAAGAGCAAATAAGCTCAAAAGAGCTACACTAGAAGCAGCTTCCAAAGCAAGTTGATGCCATAGCAATGAAAACTGCTCCTGTTGTTCTCTCCAGGCTTGTCAACCGCAGTTCCTGGTTCCAGCTCTGCGTGTATGTTAGTACCAGGAATGAGGGGATAACTCACTTTGAAAGCTTCCTTCTGGGGTTTATGTTGAGATTTTATCAACTTGTTCTTGCACTGACAATCTGCCTAAAGGACTTTGCTTTGAAAAACAGGGACTCGAATATCTACTTCTAAATAAGCAGCAAGGAAGCAGTAGTCAGGCACTGGCTGAATAATGCAGCAGGCTCCCTTCCAGAGTAGGACAGGAAGGATAGAGCTGATGGTGGGTCAGAAATCATTGCTCGTCAGGTGAAGAAAAATGTAGGTGATGTGGAAAGGTCCAGAGAAGGTCAGTGAAGATAGAAGTGTCATTGAATTTATAGATGAGAGATCACAGGAACTCTTTAGCCAGTAATGATGACTAGTTAGAGGATGACTTGTCTGAGACATTCACGATGATTAAAGATGGAAAGTGAAATTGATTGTTCCTTCCTTTCTTTCCTTCTTTATTTTTTTTCAGACTCTGTCCTGCAACACGGGAACAAGGGGTCACTCGCTAAAAATAAAGGGCAGCAGCTTAAGAACTGATAAAAAGTAATCTCTTTGCTTTTAAAAATGCTGCATGTAGTTTACCCATGGAATTTAATTGTCACTCCCCCTGAGGTCGTGGAGGCAAAGGCTGTGGCTGGATTTTGAAGAGGTGAACTAATTTCACAACCCTTGGCAACATTTGTGGCTACCTGAGACAAGGCAAAAAGGGCAGGTATTGAATCACATGCTTTGGGGCAAAACCCTGCTTCTAAGGCAGGATGGACAGTTTGTCAGAGCTTGGCAAGATGTCCATCCTCTAGGCATCTGGAGTGAGTTTAAACATTCCTACTCATATGCACCACTCTTTGCGAGACGTTTGTACCTTGTCTGTGGAGCATTTGAAGGGATCATGAGCCTCAAATCAGCTTCTGTCATGCCCGGGATGGGGTCTTAACAAAACCTCACCTTCGCAACTGCCTTAAGCCATGAACTGGTGCACCCTGTGTAAGTTCCAGCAGAGGGTAGCAAAGGAAAGCCCTTCTTTAACCTGATAACACTCCATCGGGCAGAGCTTATTTCTTTGAGTTATCTTGAGCACTATTATTTATTCAGTGACTCTTCCCTTGCCTGTCTTCTGATGCAGCAAGGTCACGGTGTTGCAACTACATTAGGGACACCAGTGCTCAGTTCCACCGCTGCCAACCTCATGATGCCAGAGCAGAAGATGCTGCAGAAGCAGTGGAGTGGGATTTGTGCAGCCAGGGAGTCAGGGTGGAAGGGTGGGTGCATCATGTTTTGTTCTTTGGAAAGAGATGGTTTCATTATTCATTGCCCATGATACTCCATCTGCTTGGGAAAACAGTGCACAAAGGACAGGTAAAGCTGCAAATCAGCTGTGACATGAGTCCCAGGCGATTCTGCCAAGGATGAAGAAATCACCATTTCAACAGCTGTACCCTAAAGATAAAATCACAGCCTTCTAATGATAATAGATACCTCACGCAGAGTAAAATGTGAGCTGGGCTTTCACTTTTGGGGGCTGGGATTCAGTTTTGCTTGCAATTTTGTCTTCAAAGGGAAATGGTCATGGAACGTGTGGTTGTTTGAAGGAGAGCTTGTTCTCTGGCGAAACACAGGTTAGAGAAGTTTGTTAGCACTGGAATTCTCACTGGAAACATCAGTAGTCACATCCCTGTGTCCTGGAGAGCTATCAGCCATTTCCAGTGTTAAGGGAAACACAGGGCTCTTGGTGCTCTTTCCCAGTATTTTCTGAAGTAGGGATTACACGTCAGTGCCCCTAACACTTCTTTTCATGCCAGTGGTCATCTGGCTAGTCTTTTTTTTCCAACAGTAACCATGACTAGTAGCTGAGGTTCTTTATTGCTGTGTTCTGCCACCAGAGAGGTTTTCCCACCTCACCAGTCAGGAATCATGGGATGATGTCATCCTCTTGGCAATGCTGTCAGCTCACTAAAATGTTGTGTGATGTCCTCCCAGTGACCACTTTGGCTGGGCAAAGCTCTTACCTGTCTGGTTTCCTGCACAGTTTTGGGGTAAAATCGCCATTCAACTGCACACTCTTCACATACTGATCTTAACAGGATAGCTTCCTGATAAGTGCCATTTAAATGTGTAAGCCAGTCTCTTCCCTGTCATCTCATCTTTCAGCTGTATTGTGCATGGCCAGCTGGAGAGGATGCTTTAACTAGCAGTGGACTGTTCCTCAAATTGACATAGCAGGGCAAACTTCTTGTGAATTTTCCCCAACTCCTCAGATGATGCCCTCCACTGAGGTTGCTGATGATCAGGTGGAGCTCTTTTCCATCTAGGCTACAAACATACACATACACACAGAGGAAGGATTATTAATAATGCAGCAGTGACTATGATGAGCTATGATAGGTGGTGACAGAAAGTGAGAGATGAATACATTCAAATCAGTGTGCTTGGCAGGTATATGAAATATTATTGTGTTAGAGATGGGACCTTTAGCACTGTAACGCCAGTACCCCATGCAGGAGATCCAGCACTGACACTGTCAGTCACATTTGATTTTCTCTGTGTTGCTCCCACCCATCACTATGGTGTAGGAGCACCTTTTATCAGGCAGTATCAGTGGTGTCTGTCACAGTTGTCTCTTTCCTCCTTTTCTGGCTCCAGGAGAAAGAGAGCAAAATTAAAACAGGCAAACGGAGAGGAGGAGAGCAGGTGAATGTGTGGGAGCTGTGTTACAAAGCGGACTGCAGGCCACTGCAAGCCGTTTAATAGCTGTAGCCAGACCCCCAATTTGAAAGCAATTAGTACATGTGAAAGGCAGGAAGAGAGAGATTCAACTGCAAAGAGGATCACCTTCATGTATGCAAGTGCGATTACTTTTTGAGACCATAAGGAGAAAATGAAAGGCAAAGTTTTCCAATCAGCCCATCAATCAGATGTATGCCTTTCCTGATCCTTTTGTCAGAAAGGATGAAAATATTTTTGAATTTGAACTTTGCCTTCACAGTCTGAGGCCATACTTAATCTCATGGAAAAGCAAAATGTCCCATGATCTTTTACGCTTGTCTTCTCCTCTGATCCTTCTTCCCGGGAACAGTTCCCCTTTTTCAGCCTGAAGAAATGAAGGCTGAAAAGAGCAGTGTGGTTGACAGGTCACTTGGCAGTCTGTGAATTTTGAACTCTTGAATGAAGGTCACACCAAATGATTTCTGGATGATCCATGTGCAGTTAAACTTGTTTGCACAAAACGCCCATCAAATAATTCTGAATAATGAGTGCAGGCGCTAAAATCTTGATGTGCTTGGAGGCATTTCATGATCTGAAGTAAGAGCCTCAAATTTGCCAGTGTAAGTTGTTCCTGACAGAATAATCAGCGTGCTCTGTCATACACTGTGGTTACACCCTCTGTTCTTTGCCTGCATCACAGATACAGGAGATGCTCAGCACTGTTAGCCCTCCCTGTCTGGATACTTTAACAAGCCAGTATTGTTATTCTGCCAAACAAGAAATCTCAACAGCAGACTCACTGCAAGATAGGTTGGGTTTGAGGAATTGAGAATGAAACCGAAAATACTCTAATGGCTCCCACTCAGAGGAGAGTGGAGGAGACTCAGTACCAGTCACACTCATCAGTAAGTTTTTATGAAATGAGACTGTTGTGTTGGTTGCCAAGCTGGTCAGCCCTTTGGTCCTTGTGTTAAAATACAGACACGTGGATAAATATCTTTGCTTGAACTACTCTAGCACCTATACCAGTACTGGTCAGTAACTACACTACAATCTAAAGTAGCTGCATCTTTCTCTGATGGACAGGATGAGACTCCCTGAGAGGGCAGCTTCTGTTCCCTGGATTGAATCTGTTCTTTTTAAAAACAGAGGACTACAGTCTTCAGAGCTATTGACTTGGCATATCATGAGGGTCCTATATGCAAGTATAGTTATACATATAAAAAAACCCTGAGAAAATTCCAAGTAATTTGTAAATTGGCACAAAGACTATACTGCTGCTGATTTTGAGGTGGTCAGCCTGCTGGCCATTGCATTTCAATTACCTTTACATTCATTTGGCACCACTGAAGTAATTTTCACTGATTAATGCCAAGAACCAACAGATATGTTCTTCCCTTTTGTTTGCTCCTTTTCAGAATTGAATTTAGTGCTGATGAGCAGTGCCAAAATGACAGCCCTGCAGCCTGTGGTGTTGTATTCAGCCAGGGAACTAGTTCTAGCACAGTGTGAGAAGGAATGCTTTCCTTAGGGATGGATGCACTGAAGAAACTCTCAGCTACTTGAGACACTTTTTTACTTTCCTGGTAAAAGGCATAATTTTTGGACTAGAGGGAGTAGGTGGAAGGGGTTCCTACACTTGTGCAGTGCTCAGACACCATTGTCTTGTGCCTAAAGTTGGTAATGCAGTGTGCATACAGTGTGCAGTGGAGTCAAGAGAGCTTCTTTTCTTCTCTCAGAGCCAGCATTTATTTGAGATCCCTACATCCATGTAGCACAAAGTGTCTCCAGGGATTTAGGTCATGGAAGCGGTGTAACCCAGCTAGCAAGGGTCTGTGCCTGCTTGCATAAAGGCTGCTCCTTTGTGCCTCAGGCTGCATTATCATAGAATCATAGAATAGTCAGGGTTGGAAGGGAACTTAAGATCATCGAGTTCCAATCCCCCTGCCATGGCCAGGGACACCTCATGCTAAACCATGCCACCCAAGGCTATGTCCAACCCCACCTTGAACACCGCCAGCGATGGAGCATTCACAGCTTCCCTGGGCAACCCACTCCAGTGCCTCACCACCCTTACAGTAAAGAATTTCTTCCTCATATCCAATCTAAACTTCCCCTGTTTAAGTTTGAACCCGTTACCCCTTGTTCTATCACTACAGTCCCTCATGAAGAGTCCCTCTCCAGCATCCCTACAGGCCCCCTTCAGATATTGGAAGGCTGCTATGAGGTCTCCACGCAGCCTTCTCTTCTCCAGGCTGAACAGCCCCAACTTTCTCAGCCTATCTTCACACGGGAGGTGCTCCAGTCCCCTGATCATCCTTGGGGTCCTCCTTTGGACTTTTTCCAACAGTTCCATGTCATTTTTATGTTGAGGACTCCAGAACTGCACACAATACTCAAGTGAGGTCTCATGAGAGCAGAGTAAAGGGGCAGGAGCACCTCCCTGGACCTGCTGGTCACACTCCTTTTGATGCAGCCCGGGATACGGTTGGCTTTCTGGGCTGCGAGTGCACACTGCAGCTGGCTCATATTGAGTTTCTCATCGACCAACACCCCCAAGTCCTTCTCTGCAGGGCTGCTCTGAATCTCTTCCCTGCCCAACCTGTAGCTGTGCCTGGGATTGCTCTGACCCAGGTGTAGGACCTTGCACTTGGCATGGTTAAACTTCATTAGGTTGGCATCAGCCCACCTCACAAGTGTGTCAAGGTCCCTCTGGATGGCATTCCTTCCCTCTGGCGTATCAACCAAACCACACAGAATTATAGATTGATTTAGGTTGGGAAAGACCCTTAAGATCATTGAGACCAACTTAATGTTGACCTAACACTACCAAGTCCAACACTAAACCATGTTCCTATTGTTTGGATGGGAATTTTCTGGGGCTGATGTCTCCTTGGTGCACTGTCATGGACCATGTAGGTGAGCCCTCCCATGTCTCCAGACAATGGGACTTGCAGAAATCAGGTTGCACAAAGCACAAAGCAGCTGGCAAGGTAACACTGGTCTTGAGCCATCTGTCATGGACATGGGTACATTGACACACAGGACTAGGCTGTGGTCCCCACTGTACCCTTGAAGGCAGGGGGAAGCAGCAACTTCAAGTCTGAGCTGGGCTTCTTGTCCTATTTATAGCACAACCAAGCAATGTACTAGATCCAGGGTCTTTGGGACAGGCCAAAAGGTCCCATGGGGAATGAACTTGCAATGCTTCTGTACCACAGCACTTCCTGTTGCCATGAAGCTGCTTAACACATACTAATCAATGGGAAGGGCCAGTTACCCCAGCCAACAGGGACATCAGTCAACCTTGATGTCTGCGTCTCAATCCCTTCTCCTCACCCAGCCACCTCTTTTCCTGGAGTCCTAAGAAGGAAGAGGAGGAAGGTGGATATTTATGAGTATGTCAAGGAGATAAAAGAGAAACAAGTATGCTAGAAAGTCATTAGAAGGCATGCTTTTCTTGTGACATTTTTTAATCATAATTATTATTTCAGATGCCTTTGGAGTATAATCAACAGTTGTCTCCCCATGAATGTGCTTAGTAAAAATGTCTCAAATGCACAAGAGAATCCATTTATTGCTTCTCAGTTGCAGGAAGCTGAAATTACTGCTTAAATAACCTCTCAGCTCAAGTGAGAGTAAATCAATGCTGACTGCAGAGAACAAACAGTGCAGATTTTACTCTTGTGACCCAAAGCTGCACACCATCACAATTCATCTGATCTCATCAAGTGAAAATGAAGGTGAATTATCTGTCTTTTTTTAGCTGGTATTCCTATGATGTGGACAGAAGCTGCATTATTAGAATAGCTTAGGGATTTCCCCCCCCCCCCCACCTTTGGTTGCTTGCTTGTACATTAAAAAGGGAATACGAAAAGCCATGATGTTGTCCTGTTTAATGTGCTTTGTAAATTGTCTCTTGCTTAAGGTTTCCTCCAATGAGTCATTTGAAATCTTACTAAGCATCTGTGTTGTCTGTTAAATATCTCATGTGATTATGGACTGAGTATTGCTTTCAGCTTTGCCTGAGCCATCTTCTTAAGTCTGAGGGGTTATGGGGTGGTAAATGAGGTTAAGCCCTTGTCTTCTCAGTTTTCATCACATGTGAGGAGCTGAATTTTCCACCTACTCCTTTGGCTTGCTCTAACCCTGACAGAAGCAGTGCAAATATAGCATTGCTTGTATTACAGCTTTGTGGCCAACAGAGTGCTGGTGTCTATTCGGATTCATTTTGATGAAAAGTGGCAGAAATTAGTCTGGGATGTTGAATTTTCTGGGTACCACTTTTCTACAGTTATATTCATCTCAGATTTACCATCTCATGCTCTTTTAGGTCCCTGGATTTTACTTACTTTTTGAACAACTTGTCTAGCCATGAATCTTAGCAAATATTTACACACAGATTTAACTGTTAAGGCTGGAACATACAAGAAAGATGTTTCCTCTTTTCTGAAAATATATTCTAGGGATATTCCATCACCCAGAGGTTGCCTGTGAATAAATCTAGCTTCCAGCTGTTTCCTCTGGCTTCATAAGGTTTCCAGGCCTTTCATAAGGTTCCTCAAATTGCTAAAGAGTCCTTGAAGTTGTTAGTGAGATGATGAGCTGAGGAAGCTCACCATCTTCCAGACAAGGACCTTTTCTAGAAGAGGCATTTTAATCCTATTGCATATTGGTGCAAGAAGTGGAGGGTGAAATTTATGGTCTCTCATGTGCATGAGTGAGATTAGTGAATCTTAATGGTCTCTTTTCTGGCTTTAAATTCAATTTTCCTTTCATTTTTCATGAAAGTTGGGTTGCAATGATTTTGGTACTCACCTAAGCAAGGAGTTGAAAATGTGGCTTATGATCAGGTGTGGAGGGTCTTTGGAAAAGCTGTTAAATCAGCAAAAATTTCCTCAATGTGATCCAGACACTTGGATCTCACTTGTTTGTGATCAAAGAAGGGGCCACAGAGAGGTTTCTTTCTGCTTGTGCTCTGGAATGTGGTGTCTTTGGTCATCACTGCTCTGACAGCAGAGCTACAGGCAGAGGAAAATCATAGAATCATAGAATAGTTAGGGTTGGAAAGGACCTTAAGATCATTGAGTTCCAACCCCCCTGCCATGGGCAGGGACACCTCACACTAAACCATGCCATTCAAGGCTATGTCCAACCCCACCTTGAACGCCGCCAGGGATGAAGCATTCACAACTTCCCTGGGCAACCCATTCCAGGGCCTCACCACTCTTACAGTAAAGAACTTCTTCCTCATATCCAATCTAAACTTCTCCTGTTTAAGTTTGAACCCGTTACCCCTTGTCCTCTCACTACAGTCCCTAATGAAGAGTCCCTCCCCAGCATCCCTATAGGCCCCCTTGAGAAATTGGAAGGCTGCTATGAGGTCTCCACGCAGCCTTCTCTTCTCCAGGCTGAACAGCCCCAATTTTCTCAGCCTATCTTCATACGGGAGGTGCTCCAGTCCCCTGATCATCCTCGTGGCCCTCCTCTGCACTTGTTCTAACAGTTCCATGTCCTTTTTCTGTTGAGGACTCCAGAACTGCACACAATACTCCAAGTGAGGTCTCACCAGAGCAGAGTAGAGGGGCAGGAGCACCTCCCTCGACCTGTTGGTCATGCTCCTTTGGATGCAACCCAGGATACAAGAAAGAGAGCTTTCAGCCACCTCCCATTTAATTTGAAGGAAAAATCAATCTCTGTGGTTACCATCTACATACTTAACCCCCCCCCCCATGAATCTTGAATTAGCAAAACCTGTCTCTAGGCTGTTGGATGATCTTAATTAAACTAAATTAATTATTTATTCAAATAAACTAAGACATGCCAAGACTCTCCAGGGAGGCTGCAAGGGTAATAATGCTTCTTAGTAGAAAAACGTGTCAATAGCTCACAGAAGCTGGGGGCATTTTATTGTTATGGGATCCTGTTTTCTTAAACTCTTCAGGATGTAATGAATTTCCATTTGCATATGGTAGGAGCCCTCCACCCCTCTCTTACCATCTCCCTCTTGCTGTTTTGTTTGTGGACCTGCAAATGCTAGACTGACATCTCTCTTCCTAAGAAGCTTCTGTCAGCCTTCACCTGAACTTTTAAGCTCATTTATACGGAACGGAAACTAGCAATGCCAAGAAGATATTTGTTTTCCATGACACATTGTGAGTGATTCTTGCATAAAATTGCCAAGTACTTGACAAAGCCATAATCACTAGCTAATGATCCATAATGCAGTTGCTGTAATTAGTAGCATTATTGATATTACCTTACTAGAGTGATTGGACTCACTTAACCTTTGTTTGTAGCAAGAGGAATTGGGATATAGATGCTGACAAGGGCTGGCATCAAGTGGACAATAAACAGTCTGTGCAGCAGTTATTTGATGACATGTCTGCAGCTTGGCCTCTGCTACTCACCACAGCTATGTGGCTGGTTTGGAGCTGCAGGAATTTGGAGCAGTGGAGAGTCGTTTTTCCACTCAAGTCTGCTCGGCCCTTTCAAGGCTATGCCTTGACTCAAAGGTTAAGCGTGCTCAAAGTCCCATGACCTCTAGATGAAACAGGGAGAGGAGCAGGAGGTGGTGGGCAAAATGACAGATGATGGCCATGTGGTGTATGGTGTGATCTAGTTTGGCTTTAAGTATTGTAGTAAAACCTTTGGGGAAATCAACATCTTTCTCTTTTTAATGACTTGACACATTACATTGTCCTCCCACTGCTTGTTTAAAGAGGAAATATCCACCAAACGTGTTCACCTGCACACAGACTGTCATCCCTGAAGGCTGGTGGTGAGGAAGACACCGCCTATGTTGCAACTGCCTGTTGCAGACATGCTGGATAATCATGATGTTCTTTTTGGCTTTGTAACTGTGCACTTCATGACTTGAATAATATTAACAACAACAACAATAATAATAACAATAGACTATTATGATAATAATGATAATAATAACAGTAATAATATCTGAAGAAAGAAACTATGTCAGTTATGTCTGTATGGAGCTCTTATCCTCCTGCTAGAGCCCCATTTTGAAGGGTGCAGTGGGGAGAAAAGGCAGAAGTGTTGAGAAGGGTTGCTGTGGAGAGCTGCCTTTCACCTTAGCAGAGCCATCCCTCCCACCATTTCTCCCCAGAGCATGTGAAGGAGCTTTCCCCACTGCATGGCAGCATCATCCCACAGAGCCTTGGCAGGTCTGGGTGAGGGCCAGCATGATGGCTCTTTCTTCCTTGTCAGGGTAGCTACCTTGGTGCTGTTCCAAAGTTATTTTCTAATAGACCTTCATACTAGCCTTAGATTTCCAAAAGCCTACTGGGTTTTGAAAAATTCATTTTTTTCTCTGATGAGGTGCATTAAGATGAGTTTCAGCTTATTGGAGCCAACAATCTCAGTCCCTTAAGGGTACATGTGGATACTTAACTGGACTGTCCTCTTCATCACAGGGAAAACCTGCTACATGCTAAAAAAGAATAGAATTTGCTGATCTTTATGAAATCTATTCATAACAAAATCTACAAAGGTGAAATTAGATTGAAAACTGACTCCAGACACCACTTAGTAAGAATTATTTCATGCCAGTATGTGTTCAATATCTATTCCATTCATGCAGTGTAGCTTATTAAAATGAACAGCATCTAAAATATGCATTTCTGCACGCAGTTAGCTCTGCCTATTCTTGATGGATCTATTACTACTGAAGGATACAAATTTCTTCTGACTGTGAGAGAGTTCATGGCCATTTGATGGTGGAAAAGAAAAAGAGTGTGGGGGGGAGAGTTGAAGGCATAAAGTGCTTCAGCCTAAAAATAGCAGTGAGAACTAACCAGCAGGAGACCCACATCAGAGCAATATATAGGCCGTCTGTGGCTTTTCTTGTCACAGAGCCTGACTGCCACATCACTGATAACAGATGGTTTATCGTGAGCATTTTCCACTCATAGGGATGCATTTTACCAGGGCTATCTAGGGAGATGCTGGAGCTGGGGTGCTCTCACCAGCCTTCAAAATCATCCCAAACCATGAGGGTTTGGTTTTGCTTGAGCCAACAGGTGAGCTTCCTCCACAAACCCAACCACTGCTTTATGATGCCAGACACATACCAGCTCTGCCCCTAGGACGCCTCTGTCAGCTGGCACCACTCAGCCTCCGTCCCTGAGTGCATCTGTGTCCAGGTCTTTTTGCTCTCCTCCTGAAATAAAGCTGTCCCCACTTCTTGCTCCTGCAGCCTGACCCCCAGGTGTCTGTCCAGCACTGGGCACCGTGCACCCAGCTTTTTGTTTCTCACACCATCCAGCCACTTAAAATGTCTCTGTCCCAGGGACTATACTGAGTGTGTAATGGGCTACCAAGGGGAAGCCACTGTAAAAGCTGCAGCAGTGAACATAGTCCAGAGTTTGAGAAAGCAAAACAAAGAATAACTAGGTATGTGGGCTGATTTAAATGGACCATCTTGACTTCTCTGTCTACACACATTTTCACTTTTCTAACTTTCTTGCCTCCACCTCTGATGTTTTGCTATATTTAACTTGATAACTGCATTTCCAGTAACTTTAAAAAACATTTTCAGCTAAATGAGCACGCAAGATCCTACCAGAAATAGTATGAGGTTAGTTTGTGTTGCATGTTACATGTAGGCTTATTTTTCTGCCATTTTCTCTGCTGGGGTGAAGATGCTTAAGACATACAGGTGCCTGGTGGTTTTAGAGTGCTGTCCAAGTGCTAATTGCTTGTGTGAGGTCATTACTGACTTCTGTTAGCTTAAATAAGAGGGAAAAGATGAAGCTGATGGAGAAAGAGACTTGCAAAAAGAGTCATAAGAGAGTTCATGGCTGAGCAGAGGTTGAAACCAGAGATGCTGATGGGTGCTAAGTCTGGTAAATCAAAGCTCTCATTAGTACTATATGCCTGCACTGACTTACATGGTCACGGATTTTACATCCCTGCCTTTCTGGTGCATACCGAATCCCTGACTTCAGCAAATCAAGTGCTTCTCCATGGGTAATAAAACCAAATATACTCCAAACCATTCACCATCATTGGAAAAATAGGGCAGGGATGTGATGTTTACAGCTGGGTTGTGATACCTGACATCTGTTACACCAGTCAGCAACAGCCAAAGATGTGCTGTATGCTGAAGCAGACCTTTGTGAATTGACTCAAAGAAACAATCCTGAAGTTCTAGCCCCATAAATTAGGGCTTCCACAAAAGGCTGGGTAAGGATGTAAAACAGTGTGTTAGTCCAGCACCAGACATGTCTTTAAAAGGAATAATTTTTTGCCAGGGTTAAATCTTCCCAATCAAAAGCCTCCATTTGTAGACTGGCTTTGTCATACAAGACTAATTGACAAACCTCTGTGCTATAATATTATCCCTGTTACCCCAGTGAAATACAAAAGTAATGCTGGCTTCTATAAATCACCCTGATCTTAAAAAGGCGAGTTAAATGAGCATCACATTATAAACCACAAAGCACATACATCACTCTGCTACGAACCATAAATATGACAGGTACATCCATCAATTCAGCACCTTTCTTTCAGGTCTGCGTACATGGACATTAGCAACTTAATGGCTTCAGAAAGCTTCACCTTCTTAAATACACTGTGAGTCTGATCTCTCATTAACTGCAGTTACCAGTGGGGGAGCTCAGCTATCTATAGCCGTGTTCCTGTGCTGAGAGCTCCTGGAAGGGAAAAATCCACCTCTTTGAAGCTGCTCCCAGAGTAAACTCCTTGGAAAAGTTACTCTCATGCTCCTCCACTGCTACTGCTTCGACTGTACAAACTGTGGCAACAGTAGGATGTTTGTCTACTGTAGCCATCAGGCTACACAAACTAGAAAATAGTCTAGCAGAAACTCTTATCTATAAACAGATACAAAGATAAGTTTGCAGCAATTTGCCATCAGGCTGCAAAGATTTATTGAGTGGGTAATCTGGGTCTCCTATAATACTTTGTTTTCATTACCAGCAATGTGAATGGGCTAGGGAATCATTAAATCTGCAGATGAAGGGCTCTACACACATCTAAAAAGCAGGACTTGAAATGGTTGATGGGAAAAGTGACCCTGGAAAATAGTATGTGGTTCAAGGGCAACCACCAGTTGGAATACTGCTGTGTCCTCTTTTGGACATGGTATCATGACACTTCAAGAGAGGTCTGAGCCAACTAGTGACAGACTGAGAGTAGAGAGGGTGGAAAACATGCCAGGTGAGGCAAGAGCAAAAGAATTGGGCTTAACCAAGAGGTGACTGAAGGCAGACATGGCAGTGATCTCTAAACACACAAAAAGACACAGTAAGTACATGAATACTTTCTGCCTGCTGTGGTGAGGGAAAGAAATACTGCCCTTAAGTTGTAGAAAGAGAGATTTAGGTTTGGTATTAGTACAAAACTTACTGACAGAAATGGCAGATAAAGCAGTTGGAGGAGGTTGCCTGGGAAAGCAGTGACATCTCTATTGCAGGAGGCTTCGAAGAGCTGACTAGGCAAGCAGTAGATGGCACAGTGTGGAAGTGGGGTGAACAAGATGTTGCTTGTACCCTTGCAGCTCTATTGTCTATAATCTGTAATGTGTTTGATTAGCATCAGGGATATTAGTCCTGTTAGTTCTACAGGACGTGACAATCCATGCTCTGCCTGCCCGTTTTCCCATGCGCAGTTAGATTGCGGAGGAAGCATACCTAGCATTTTCCCACTTGGATTTTTCCTACCTCCTGCTGAAGAGCAGGTCCAGACAAGTCATCACATCTTACCTTGTTTCATTTGATCAGTTTGGGTGAACAGCAGTGGAGCTCAGCCCAACCCTGCTATGCTGAGAGGAACAGACAGACTTCAGAAGCAGTACATGTGCAAACCCTTATGGAGGCATTGCCACCAGAGCACTGTGCAGCCCCAGAAAGAAGCTTTTAAATGTCAAATCCCAGGTGCTTTTAGATAGAGCAGCTGACAACATAACGACTGGCTGCAAAATATCTTACCCTCCAAAGGGAGTTGCAGTAAAGCTATCAAAGGCCACACTAAGCACAGTGGACAAGGATTCTGCCATGGCTATCACTCTGTGGGAAGGGAGTGGTGGTTTGGGATGGGTGGAAGGACCACTAGAAGAGGTTTGGGGAGAAAAATTCAAGATTCTGTATCCTGTATTTGCTTCTTATGGTTGTAAGGGTCTATGCCTAATGCTGTGGGGCTGGGACCCTATGACATTGGTGCTGACCACCACCTCCACTCATCCTGCCTAGAGAAGTTACTGCTCTTCCATCCTAGAAGCCCCTTCCCACTATGCCATGGAGCACAAGTGTAGCCATTGTACCCTACACCGTGGTACCACTCATCCTGTGCTCCTGGCATGGCCAGCAGCAAGACAGTACCTTCAGGATCCTAGCTGGGAAAGGGTGAAGAGTGGGGTCAGTCCTGCCTGCCTAGGTCCCACATTCGGATGGCTGGCCCTGCAGCCAATGACCCATTTCAGCATGTCTTCTTCTACCTCACCCATAATGTATCTTTTGTACTCATCAGCAAATGAGTTAGCCTGGAAAAAAAGCCCCAAACAAAAGACAGCAGCTTTCCCTTGCCCCACCCCCCTCAACAAACCTTGGACATAAGCAGGTGCCTGGGGAAGAATAAGGACAGAGCGAGCATATGTGCTGCTTCTTCTAATAAACTTGCCTTGTTAAATAATTTAGGTCAAATCAATACACAGAAATCACAGCAACCAAATTAAGTAGGTGCTGAGAAAGCCACAGGTTTACTCTGTTATGTTCAGTGTTGCACCTGAAGACCAGGTAAATTTGTTAGGGCAAATCTCAGGTGTTGGTGCCTATCCAGGCAATGGGTAGTGCTGCAGATAAGGAGCTGGTGATCACCTGAAGTGGAGCAGACTCCAGGGACAGACAGGACCTCACTGCTGACCTGTTACATCCTTTAGCTTGCAGGTGGATTTGGATGGGTGTGGGAAAGGTGGTTTTTGTATGTTTCATGTGCTTGCTCATATGCTGTCCCTTTAGCCTCCCCTAAGACTACTAGATATCCAAGTACTTCCGGTGCACGTGTTTCATTTGCATGTGTGCAGCTTTTAAGCAGATTAGCTCATGCACATACTTTAGACTACCAAGAGCTTCAGGGATAGTGGACTGGCCTAATAAGATCTTTGCCCCTCTATAAAAAACAGCACACCAAGTATACACTCAGCATGTTAAGACAAACACCCCACATGTTGAAAATATAAGTATTAAAGGTCTGTCTCCAAGCTTAATCCTGACCCTTCATTTCAGTTCATTATGGTGCACTCACTGATGACGTGATCACATGCTATTTTTTTCAGATGCCCCCATGCATCATTACTCATTACTAAATTTAGTAACCAGCTGCTAGAGATTTCTGCAGAGGAAAACACAGATGGAAAGGCTGATATTTAACTGGCTTTAAGAGGCCAAATCTGAGCAGATTCAGCTGGATGCAGCAGATGCTGCTGCTTGAACTCCCCTCCTGCAATATTCCCAATCTGTGGCTTTTTAACAATGGAGAGAGATGAGAAATTTCAATAAGGGTGTTGTGGGGAGATGTAGATGAAATGGCTATATGGATATGGGGAAAGAAAAGGGAGTGTCATGTAGCTGCTTTTCTTTCCTTTCACCAGGAGTAGCCTGTTGCACCAGGCAGTGCCTAAAGCAGAAGAAAGAGACTAAATCCTTCCCAGAGGTACAGCACTTTGCATTAGGCTCCAGCTGAAAGCCTTGGCTCAAAACAAATCTGAGCACAAGGAAGTTTAGCCACTAGAGCCAAATTTATGGCTAGCACACAGCTCTTGAGTAAATAATGATACCAAAGCATAGTCTTTTCCCTCTAAGTAAGGTCCAGATAATTACGGAGGTCAGTCTTTCAGAAAAATTGCCCAACCTTAGCATATCTTAATTAGCTTCTATCCCAAAGCAAAAAATTGAACGAGATGGTGTACTGCTTAATACACCTTGCCAGAAAGGACCATCTTCGAACACCTGACCTGTAACACTTGGTAACTTTTACCATAACTCAGCCTGGCTTAATGTATCCTGACAGGATATAATAACCTGGTGTGGCATGTTAAGAAGAAATAGTGATCCTTTTGGGACTGGGCTTTAGAACCAATAAACTGACATAGAAAAAAATAGGGGGAGGAGGAGGGGAGGTGGGGCAGGGGAAGAAACCCTTACAGATGGATTCTAGGAATGAGATGTATTACATCAGCTATTTCTCAGGTGGTAGAATCTGATGGTCCCAATGGTCAGTGATGTTGTGTTTTCCAGTAGTGGGGAAACTCCTATCAGCCTTCAGTCATTGCTGTTCCTGAAGTGTGAGAGGTTAGGACACTTGAATAATTAAATTAGACAAAATCTAGCAACTTTCAAAGCTCCACACAAGTAATTCTTTGCTGTTTGTTGGTGCAATAAGGATTTCATAGTGGTTATAAAATGATCAGGGTTTTGGATGGCCACAAAGTTGTGGAATTAAGAGTCATGCCAGAGATCTTACCTGGCTTTAGCCATCTAAAGGTTGTGCATGTGGTGAGTAATTTGGTGGTCGATATAGAACAGGTTGGCAGTCTCAGTCCAAGCCACAATGGTGGCCAAGTGTCCACAGTGGAGCAACGAAGGCTTGGAGGAGAAATTAATTTGGGGTGTCCTGTGTTAAGGTTTGGTTGCAGATCCTCCTAAGATGGCAGAAAGCAGTCTTGGAAGTTACCTGTGCTACCTTCACTGCCTGCAAAGTCCTGCACCACTCCTGTGCAGTCCTAGTGGACTGCAACCAGATGGGGATGAAAAGATCCATTCTTTCCTCCACCCTCACTTGGGCTAGAAATACATTTAGAATCTTTATTGTACCCTGGAGGAAAATAACAACATGAGTTCTTTGGCCTTCTATGGCCCAAATCTTAGCTCTACTTGCAGGCCTTCATAGTTTCTCCTTCATCATGGTGCTGCAAAATAGGCTATCCCGAGTTTATAACTGGGAGATCTCAAGCAGAAGGCAAGTCAGATGCCACATCCAAGGGTCCCCAGGAAGCCAGTGATGAGATTTAGAGGTGAGGAAGCCATACTCATGTCCCATGCAATGCAGATAAAAGC
Organism: Amazona ochrocephala; assembly: GCA_039720435.1. Classification (NCBI taxonomy): domain Eukaryota; kingdom Metazoa; phylum Chordata; class Aves; order Psittaciformes; family Psittacidae; genus Amazona; species Amazona ochrocephala. The sequence goes on from CM077880.1 coordinate 77,729,775, forward strand.
CCAATAGTCATTAACTGGAGCTTATTGCAGCTGATGGCACTGCTGCACCTTCTTCACCAGGAGCTTGCAAAGCCTAGTGGTGCCGTTGGACGATAGGCTTCTGGCCAGTTCTCTGTGCTCTGCTGCCAAAAGTTAGTTTGCAAATGCAGTTTACAATTTCCTCTCTCTTCACTTGCCCCCATCAAGAGCTCAGCTGAATACAGCAATAAGGAAGCAAGGAGGGTCAAGTTTATAAATGACTGTGGGAAGTTTGGTTTCCATGGCTGCCAGCAATTACTGTGCAGACTCAGATGAGTGGAGATTACAGCCCAGGGCTGCTATTTTGCTCGCTGGCAAGACACAATAACAAATGACAAACTTAATTCATTGCTGCAGCAGGGAGGAGGCATCTCACTCTGCAAACCTGGGGCTTATCTTACAGGAGAAGCAGCTCTAAGTGGATTTCTCCTTTTTTCTGGCTGTGCTGATGCCAGCTAATGCATATTCTTCAGTCACTAGCATCACCTCACCTCGAAGATCTGAAGTCTATTAGTCACCCATCCTATCTATTTCAGGACGTGGGAAATGTTAAGGAAATAAGAAAATCCAGCCCCCAGGTGGGCTTAGAGGTCAGTCTTTCTTTGTCCCCCCCCACAAAGGATCTGATGAGTTCTTTGCTAATTGAAATACAAAATAAATAGTTGATCTGCTAAGACGCTAAGCTTGCATTCCACAGGGGCTGGGAGCTCACCTCTCTCCAGAACATTTCCACATGCTGCATACAATCAATGCAGATGCAGGGACTTTATTTCTAAGATTACGAGTCCACTCTATGGAGCCATTTATTACTATTTGCAAACAATTAATAATGTACACCCATCTGTGCTAGTTCAACTTAGTATCATGATTTAAAACACAGCAAAGGGTATGCATTTAAGCAGTGCATGGTGCATGTTCAAGCAGGAAGGTTTTGTGAGAGCCTCTGAGGCAAAAGAATCCATTTGGGGCAAAAGGGAAATTTTGCAGTCTGCTCTTTGCTGAGAGGACACAAGAATTAATATGCAACTACATAGTGAGTACACACGAGGCAGCACTTTTCAACTGTTATTTTAGTTGTTGTTCCAACGTCTGGACACAGTGGACAAGTAATGTTCCTTTCCAACAGACACAGGAGATAAATTCTGGGAGTATAGTTGTGCATCAAGGACCAGCTTCAGAGGCAAGTACCACTCAGAAAGTAGCTACTCCACCGAAATCAGTGGTACTTTTGCTACTGATGTCTTCCTCTCTGTTGGATGCCAAAAGATGGTGGTCAGATCACCCCTGCAGCCAGCACTTTGGTAAACCAAGCAGTTTTGCTGTTGGAGTCCTGCCTTAGAAGGCAGGCTTACAAAGCCCAGGACCATTGTCCTTGGATCTTCTCTGGAGCATCTCCAACTCATCAACTTGAGCTGAGCAGTCTGGGTTCCTGCTGTGGTTGCACCAGTTTCAAAAAAGTGATGAAATTATCTCCTTGTTGCCCTACGGGTGGCCCCCATCAGGTGTTTTACCAAATGTTTTGGTGGCAGTATCACACTGAATATTTGTGCTTGCCTGTGCCCTGTCCTGTAGATGCCACCTATATGTTCTGTTCTGAGATGTTTACTTCACATACGACTAAACCGAAGCACATAAAATTCTGACATACTTGTTTCTGCCAAGTTCACCAAGAAATTGCAAAGTTGTTGCACTAGTGACCTCTCCTTACGATTTTCCACCCTTCCAATGTTAGCATGACAGATTTTAGTAAAAGATTTTAGTAGATCATAGGTATGAACGTAAAATGCCATCATTCCACCCACCTCACCTTGTGGGATCCAACCGCACAACTGCAGGATGACAACTTTCTGTGCTCAATAGTATTTTCAGTCATCAGTCACTTTAATCCATCTAGTACACACTCTGTTGGTTTTGTGTTGTTCTAGGATTTAAATCCAGCTGATGTGTGGTACCAAGCTGAATGCTTTGGAAAACCTGAAGTGTTTTTTTCATCAACACCATTGACTTCATCACCTAAACTTACAATCAAGGCAAAGAAAGATATTAAGTTCATTTGACAGGGTCTATTTTCCATAAACCCCTCCTGATGGGCATGAATTATATTCCCCCTATTAGCTGCTCCATTATTTTACCTGGGATCGATGTCAGCCTGACAGGCCTATAATTACCTGGTTGTCTCCTTTACCCTTTTAAAATATTAGCTCAACACAAGCTTTCTGTCAGTCCTTTGGAAATTCCCTGCTGCTCCATGCATTGTGGAAAATAAACCTTCATGGTACAGGGACCTGTAGACAAAGCAGCATAGGGCAGGACAAGACTGTCTTCTCTCACTCGCTGTCACCTGTCGTACTCAGAACTCAGAAGTTGTCCCCCAGCCTCCCTGGTATCATTACACATACTCAGGAAAGTTGGACTTTGGCTAGTTGCCCTGTCTCAATAAGCCTAGGTCACCCTTGCCTCCCAGCACCACTACGCAATGACTTTCTTATGCTCCATGCCATGGTCTTGACTTCCACAGTGTGGGGTTTTGGGGCCATACCCTCTGGGGAGAGCATCCCAGCTGTGGATGGCAGAAGCTAAGGATTTCCCAGTTGTGGAGGCTGGATTGCTGGATCACTGGGCTGCTGGGACCCACGAGGTGGTGGGATACCTGGCAGCTCTGCCTCTTGCCTGGAGAACAGCCCTGAACAAGTGTTTCCCGTTGCAATGCTGAGTCTTCTGGCAGGTAAAATTGGGGTGACTGTTTCTTGGCAGGGAGCTTTGTGGTCTGTGCATGAGAGGAGGTAAATGTTAATGTTTTCTTCTTTTTTTCTTATTGTTACTCCTTCTCCCCACCCCCCTGCTCCCCTTCTCCACAGTCTTTTCTCTGCTACTGCCTGCTTCTTAATCCTTGTCTTTGTCTGGGCTTCTGCTGCTGTTATCAGACCCAGGCAGGGTCTGACTATAACAAATGCCTGTGCGTGTAGGCACAAGAATCCACAGTGTGTCGTACCACAAGATGAGTACTGCAGCTTTCATGCTCTGGAGTTGTGCTTGTATGTGCAGGCTGCACTTTTAACTGATGTTAAGGTCACCTGGGTGAGAGACAGGCATCTTTTAACAAGTAACTGAAAATCGGTATGAATAGTTATAACTGATGTAAAGAGGCAAGCAGACATATGTACAGGAAAGAGTTCATAATCAATAATATCTAGAGCAAATACACAAGCTCCTGCTCTCCCCATTCATGTAAGTACAAACAAGGTCAGCACATGCACACAGAGCATAAAGGTACTGAAAAAGAGTGTCATGCCAGGTTAGATGTAACCCATAGTTTAGTACTGTTTATCAGTTTAGGTGATTTTTTTTTAGGTACATATCTCAGCATCTTCTTCTCATCTATGCCTTTGGGTGGACTACACCATCTCTTCCTAAAACCAAGAAATTTTTGTTGAAAGGAGCTTGATGGACCCCTTATGCTGACCTCACTCAACTTTTTCTCAAGCCTTCTGAGAAAAAAAAGGTCTTGTGTCTGAAGAAAAAATCTGTTTGCCTCCAAAAGTGCTCTGAGTTCGGCAGGGAAGAAGGGTTAAAAAAAAGTTATAGATGAAGAAATTAGGAAAGATATATGTCAATGTAGAATTTTTCCTCATGGGCTATTGGCAAGGGACACAGCCAGTGCAGTAGCAGGGAGTGATCATCCTGTCAGGTCGATGAGATGGAAGAGACATAGAGAACTCAAATTTATGAGGACACATGTAAGATGCTAAGCACGGCTTCCATTTGGATATTAGTTTACAGGCGAGTGATGTTTCTCTTCCCAACACAAGCCCCATAGAATAGTAATAAGGGAACGTTAAGGACTGTAACCAACTCAGGGTTATTTTGTCAGTGTATGTGGTTATCAGGCAAATCCTAGCACTGGGGATCCTGTTACACACGGCTGCTTCCTAGTCATTACTCCAACCTTATGAAAGGAGCACGTTTCCCTCCTGGGGGAATACAGATAATTGTTGATTTGGAGAGTGAAGATGAATGGCAATGCTGAACCACACGCACACACACCAAACATCAGACTTCACTCCCCATACTTAAACATAGATGCTTCAGGAAGAGGCTGAGTCATTGATTTCCTTCTCTGGGGTGAACCCTGAAGAATAGGTGTGCACTGACACACAGTTTGTTTCTCTGTCTTTCTGATAGCAAATAAATGAAGCGGCACTGAGAGTAGGACTGAAGCCACTCATCCCCCATAAAGCACCCACCATAGCATACAACCATGAGCATTGGGATAATGATGCAGTGCACCCTGGGGGAAGGTGGTATTGTGGTATTAACTCTTGCTTGCCTGCAGGAAAACAAGCTTGAGCTGAAACTGGAGTCACTTCGTAACTTAACTCCCAGCCTGAGCTGAGGGCACTGGTGTTTACTGGAGACACTGTAAGGCAGCAGTGTCTAAGACCTAACACATGTGTCTTTACTAGCATTGCTTAGAGAGGAAGAAGCCACATTTTAAACTCAACCAAACACTTGTTGATCTTATTTGTAGCTCCCAGCGTAGAGCAGACTCCAGGAAAAGTTCCCATAGGTGCAGAGCTGATATGAAAAGCCTGGAGTTCTTTATCTATGCAGTCTCCAGAGGCACAGACAAGCGTATCCATGTAGCTCACTGGATTTATGGAGGTCACCTCAAACAGGACATCTTATTTCCTTTCTGGACTGAGCTAGGAGCACCTGAGCTCAGTCAGTTGTGGCAACTTGGGCCATGAGTGGTACTTCCATTTCTGGTGGCCACTCTGTCACAGAGGTACTGCAGATATAGTGATCATGCCAGCACTGCTTTAGAGGAGAGGGCATCAGGATGTGTGAAAGAAATAAGGGAAGAAGCAGCATTTCTTGGTGCCCGCGATCCCTGTGGGCAGTAGGGTGCTGGCTCATTGGTGGTTTTTCACTGGGAGAGGGAGCAGCATCTTTCTCCTCTAATTATATGATGATTCTCAGTCCAAAGAAAATTATCTGTTTGTAAGAAATTTGGAGCAGCCATTTCCTCCTATGGCAGGAGGTTCCTTATATTAAACCTCCACTTAAAGACATCAAAGCAGCAATGACATTTTTCTGTCACTAACACATTCCAGCCTATCCAGGGACTACTTTGGCCCTCAATGAAAGTGAAGTCAGCTATAAGTGCACACCAGGCAGGCTCCAGGAAACTCATATGTTGCCAAGGCTACACAGCTACTGGTGTCCAAAATAGCTGAAGTCTGTCTGCTAGGCAGTAGTACCTGAAGCACAGACATCTCCAGAAAGATAGGGCCCATCTTGCCCATGGCAATTTTATGGCATCGGAATAATACTGACATATGCTGCAGTGTTTGCATACATGACTGTGTGTGACCCTAGCTGTATGAGTGGTTCTTGTAAAATGCACAGACAAGAGCTAGTCCTCTGTTTCTCAGATCCAGCAAAAGCCATTTTACACTTGTAGACTGTGTTGAAAACATGAAGTCCAGCAGGATATTCACTTCTATCACCACTTCTGGAAATGTAGCCCTGTGTGTTGAGGTGTTCAGAGCCCTGGCAGGTCTTGCTGCCTCACTGAAGGAGAGCAGCAGTGATTCCTGCTGGTCCATCACAGCCAGCGCCTCTTTAGTGACCTGGGGATGAAGGGGCAAGGAGACAGAAAGGATTTCTCACCACCCTAATGCAAAGAGCAAAGTAAAACTAGAAAACTGTGAAAATCCTTTCACAGTTTGTCTTTAATTACAGGGCATCAGCCCTATGTATCGACCTGGACAGAGCAGGGTGCTCCTCTTTGGAAACAAGTGTTTCTTGCTCTCCATGATGTTTGTCCTAGAGCTGGAAGGGATGCCAACGAGTCATCAGGAAATACCATGTTATTACAGACCCAGAAGCATCTTTATTTCCATAATAATATTGTTTTCTTCTCTTAATTATAGATAGTCTTCCTAGATGAATACAGTCTTTAAAAATGTATTAGGCAGAGCTGTTCTGCCCTGAAAGAAAGAGTAATAGTAAACCTTTGTCTTCTAGCTGTCCGGAGGCTTTCTCCCACAGCAAGATGTTTAAAGGAGAAAGAATAACCTAACAAATGAGGTATTGGATAGAGACTTCAGGAGCTTCACTTCTGTTCTTGATTATTCCTTGGGTGTCCATTGTCACCCCCACTATCTCATTGCCTAACTGTGATGCAGAACAAGATGTATTTCCCTGGTGTGTGCTTTATTTTGAGGCTTTAATTTCCTTGCTTCTTACTCTGCAGAGGAGACAGTGGTCCAGGGGATTGGTGTCGTATGGGGGAATTTAACTGCTGTCAAAATACATGCAATAACATAGGGAGCATTGTTGCAACTAGGAATGGGACTGGGAAACAGATGTAACTGCATTGTGGGAGTTTTCTAGTCATTTTTCAGATGGTTCTGGCTGTCACCAGTCTCTAAGGCAATGTTCCAATGCTGTCATAAAAATAAAACCTTAGCTCTAAAGGTAAAAAATCAATGTGTGTTAGCTGTGGTCTCAGATCTGCTCAGGGTGTGCCCCAAGAGACACAGTATCTGACAGCAGCCTTCTCCCTCGCTATCCTCTACAAGTCCTGTAATGCCAAGATCCAGGTGAGGCACTGGAGATCAAGCACAAAGGTTATCCATAAGGGAATTCTGAGCTGGTATCCAAACCAGTTAACATGGTAGTTAGCCTTAAGACTCCCTCCAAACTGTCATCTGCATGGTTCAGGTAGGGAAGGTGAGGCAAAAAGCTCAAGCAATTTATCCCAGAAAGCACATGGGGCAGAAGCAGAGCTGGATCAGTGCTCAGACAGACCTGTGTGCATCAACTCCTCTGTGCTGACTGCTTGGCAGCCCAGTTTGTCCCCCTAAGGAGAGCAGAATCCCCACCAGGATTGCTTAAATTTACTTGGCAAAACTCATCTATTCCAAATGACTACCCAAAGTAATAATTTACACACAACGGAGTGTTGTCTCAGAAGTGATTTACTACTGATTACTTTTACAATGTGCATGCTAGTCATACGCAGCTGCACAGCACTGCATGATAATCAGCCCTGCACTTCAGAGGGGAAAGCTAAGTGGCCCAACACAATCCAGTGAGAAATAATCTGGTGATTCTGTAAGATTATAGCTTTTACTCTAAAAAGTGCTGATCCCGTTTCTCTCAAGGACGTCCATCATCCCAGCACGCGTGGAGCAGGCCACTAGGTGGAAGTGTTGGCTGAGCAAGCTCAGGAGGGGGCAAGCTAAATACGAGAGGAGAAAGTCCCAGGTTCCTGGCTTGCTTTCCCTTTAGGAACATCTGTGCTAGCAGCCCGGACTCAGACTCAGCTTGTTCGAGGAAGGAACCAGTGGAGAAGGTGCGCTGTCATTTTGCTGGTGCACTGTTTTTTGATTTGCTGTTGATTAAAAAACAGAGAAATTACAACTGAAATTGAGGTGGGGAACACCTAACCGATTCCAGAAACGCTGTCAAGTGCAGAGTTCCTGCTGACCCCAACAAGACAAATACGGCTGTTCATTCAAGTGCCTTAAAAATAGAACAACAAGCAACATAACCCCCTTGGCTCTAGGGACCAGCCTGGGACATTCCTGACCTGCCATATTGCCCTGGTACCTCCTTATGTCCTATTTTGCTTTAAGTCAAGAAATCCTGCGTAAAACAAGCTTTTGCCTGATGATCAGACAGTCTGGGATGCAGAGGAGCTGGCACTGCAATCAGAAGAGCTGCAGAGGTGCCTCCTTGGCCCCCCAGCCCTGCTGAGATGAAGGGGGTGACCTGGGGGTCCATGCTGCCTTCAGCAGTGGGAGGAAGATGATCACAACAGGGAGACTGAGCACCGTGAGTGATGGGGGGTTGTTGCATGCAGAGGCAGGGACTCATAGGCAATGGGTCAGCTTGGCTGCTCCCCCCTCAGATGCTGAAAAGTGCTGTTAAACCTGCGTGCCACGAAGATTTCTTTCTGCCGGATGATTGAGATTTCTTGCTTCTCTTAAAACATGAAGGAGGGGAGCAGAGGGAGTTTCATTGCAGCCGGGTTTACCAGTGGAGGGAGGTGTTCCTGCGTGGGAAGCTGCTGCTTTACTTCTGTATTTACTCTCACAACAGTTCCCACTTAATTAAAGCACTCCAGCAACAATAAATACTTTGGTGCGCAGTCTCGCTCATTAGCTGCCTTACAGAGCGGGGTTCACAGGGCTGCTGCGTTTCTGTGCTCTGTGGTGGCTGCAGATAGTCGCCATACCCGCCGCTTCTCTTGACTGCCTTTTTAGTCTGCTTGAGCACGGTGAGCTTGTACCTAAAGGGGGCATAAGCGAATCTCGAAAGGATGGGGGATTGATTTGGAGAACGTGTCACATCTCCGTGTACACAGGTATGAATACTGTGCAACCTAGCAAAGGTGGAGGATGGGATGCTGAGGGTTAAACACTGGCTTTCTGGCAAAAGCACCTCATTGCACACTTGAGAAAAGGTGGGGATGGTGAAAATATGTGAATGCCTTTTAATAGCGCTCTTCTTGGGGCTGTAAGGAAGAACAGAGGCAAACTCTTTAGACTCAGTCATATAAATATTAACTGGACTCATACAAGCAGGAACTTACTGGTTTCCCCTGTGGCGGCCAGGGTCAGCCCCACTGCTTTCATTGCCTTAAGGATTGCTGTCTTTTGGGTAGCGCTTTCAAGAGACCTTTTTAGGGGATTGGCTGGCCCTGTCACTGTGATGTCCCAGCCTCCCAGGCACTGTAGAGAAGCCAGGAGATCACGGCAGCCAGTTTTAGGAGATTGCAGCACTTGGGCTGCTTCTCAGAGCAGATGAATTGTGCTGTTTCATACAACAGAGGAGTGATGGGTTGGGATGCAGCTGCCAGCTAATAGTGACACAGCCGTGTAGCATTTTGGATTAGTGCTTCTTCCTCTACATGCTTCTATAAGTCAAAGCAATGCAGCCTTAGCTTAGTCCCTTCAGTGTACACATTAGGAGCATTGGAGGACACTCATTATTTCATATTAATATACCCCTTTCCAAATATATGTTTTCCCCATGCCCTTTGCGTTTTCATAGCATGGTCCTTGGTGGATCTCACAGCACATTCGTTACAGTTTCAGAGCACAATGAAAGACCATCAGCTCTCAGATCTCCCATCTTTTTTTTGTTCTGTTGAGAAGTGCTCTGTCTTGACAAATATGCCACAATGTGAGGAGAGCTCTTGAAAGATTTGCAAGCTTATGTGCTGTTATTTTGCACATAAGCCCTGAGTCCAGCCACCCAAACTTGGTTTGTGATGCCCCAGACCTCCATAGAGAAAATGTAATCCCTGCTACTGCAAGCATCAGTTAGGGGCTGAGACCATATATTCACATGATGTCTTTGGAGCCATGGAGATCCTGGAAGCTGGAAGGTACAGAGGCTAAGGTATCCCAACACTGAATGTACTAAATAATGCAACAGACCATTATGATAGGAAAGAGGTCTTGCTCCTATAGTGGCTTCATCAGAGCCTCCTCACTGAGGGCCTTGTGGGTGTAACTATGGTCCAACAGGAGGGCAAGGTTCCTGCAAAAGATGGAAAGTTGACCCAACCAAGGAGCTAGCACCAGTTTATTCCAGCTGAAGATCCACCCCAAATGCATGTGCTTAGTATGCTTTTTCTGCTCCACCAAAGCAAATTCCCTTGTTTTCTGAAACAGCAAGATTAATACTTAGCACTTGCTAACCACTTTACATGTTCAGTGTGCTATACAAATATTAACTAATGAATCTCATCATGACATAATTAAATCTTATTTTACAGTAATTGAATGTTATCTTACACTTTGTACAATATTGTAATTACAAAGATAGGAAAAAATAGCCAAATAAATTAAGTGATAGAACTGAGAGGGAGAATGATTGACAGTTTTATGGTTTCTTTTTTTCCCCCTTCGTTATACCCAAGATGACTGAAGTATCCAGTACATTTATTTGAGGACTTGGGAGAAAATTAGTTCAGAAGATGAGCAGGTCCCAAGCTCTTTGATGGTTGTTTCTTTGAGAGGGTCTTTTCAATAGATGGCCGCAAGCAAAGAGTTGTGCTCAATGGCTCAATATCCAGCTGGAGACCAGTAACGAGTGGTGTCCCTCAGGGATCGGTGTTGGGACCGGTCTTGTTCAACATCTTTGTCGGTGACATGGACAGTGGGATTGAGTGTGCCCTCAGCAAGTTTGCCGATGACACCAAGCTGTGTGGTTCGGTTGATACATTGGAGGGAAGGAATGCCATCCAGAGGGACCTTGACACGCTTGTGAGGTGGGCTGATGCCAACCTGGTGAAGTTTAGCCATGGCAAGTGCAAGGTCCTACACCTGGGTCAGAGCAATCCCAGGCACAGCTACAGGTTGGGCAGGGAAGAGATTCAGAGCAGCCCTGTGGAGAAGGACTTGGGGGTGTTGGTCAATGAGAAACTCAATATGAGCCAGCTGCAGTGTGCACTCATAGCCCAGAAAGCCAACCGTATCCTGGGCTGCATCCAAAGGAGCATGAGCAGCAGGTCGAGGGAGGTGATCCTGCCCCTCTACTCTGCTCTGGTGAGACCTCACTTGGAGTATTGTGTACAGTTCTTGTGTTCTCAACATAAAAAGGACATGGAACTGTTGGAACAAGTGCAGAGGAGGGCCACGAGGATGATCAGGGGACTGGAGCACCTCCCGTATGAAGATAGGCTGAGAAAGTTGGGGCTGTTCAGCCTGGAGAAGAGAAGGCTGCGTGGAGACCTCATAGCAGCCTTCCAATATCTGAAGGGGACCTATAGGGATGCTGGGGAGGGACTCTTCATGAGGGACTGTAGTGATGGGACAAGGGGTAACGGGTTCAAACTTAAACAGGGGAAGTTTAGATTGGATATAAGGAAGAAATTCTTTACTGTAAGGGTGGTGAGGCCCTGGAATGGGTTGCCCAGGAAAGTTGTCAATGTTCCATCCCTGGTGGTGTTCAAGGTGGGGTTGAACAGAACCTTGGATGGCATGGTTTAATGTGAGGTGTCCCTGCCCATGGCAGGGGGGTTTGAAACTAGATGACCTTAAGGTCCTTTCCAACCCTAACTATTCTATGATTCTATGATAATACTTGCCTTCTCTCATGTGCCTGAGATACAAACACCAGTCTGAGCCCTGGGTCTCCCATTGCTTTCTGAAGGAACCAAAACTAAATGCAGACAGTGAAGGGTACTCCTGACCCTGTTCCATCAGTGTAAGTGTTTGCTGACTAATACCAAGGAGAGCACAGATCCATCCCAGCATACAGACTTCTTGGTTCCCTCTTCACATAGCTATGTATCAGACAGCCACTGCCCTCCCTCCAGGACTCTCCCCAGAGTGCACACATCCACAGGACCTGGCCCTGTGACTACTGCCTTGGTTGGCCTGACAGCAGCCCTGGAAGGCTCAATGCTTGGGGTTTGATGCAGGGAAGTGTGGAGCAGGGTACTCACCCACCCAAGGTGGTGGCAGCGGCATGTGTTTGCAGACACCCTCCTGCCTGCTGCTCTCCATGCTGGGGTGACAAAGAAGCTGTGAGACAGGGAGCAGAGATGGTGCATGAGAGGAAAGTAAGGACTCTTACTGAAACATGGGATAACCCTGTGTGATCACAGCCTCCTCTGTGTTACGTGCTGTCATAACAAGGACGTTTGACTCTGAGGGGTTATGTGAAACTTACTTTTCAAAGGGAATGGCTTCCTCCCTTATCTCTCCTGCCTTGTTTGCCAGGAGTAAAGCTCTTCTGAAGCTCCCCTCAGGACACAAGGATTGCTCTGTTGGCACAGAGCCTGTGGGGCCAAACTGCTGTTGCCAGGGCAGGATATTTGCTCTGAAATGCGCTGAGTTTGAAATATGGGGATGGGCCGCAAGCTCATTTCACCAGGGCAGCAAAACTGAGGGGCTCCTTGCAAGTAAAGCCATCCCACAGAGCTAGTGGGGCTAAGTTCTGCTCAACACAGGACGCAAGGAAGGGAGTACCTGGCTCCAGACCACCATGTGGATAGCCAGAAAGCTGCTCTGCCATGCCTCAAATATCCAGTGCTCCCAGGAGAGGCAGGTGTTTCAAGGATGTTGAGGGGTGGTGTGATTTGGCAGAGCTTTTAGTGACCCTTGAGTGTGTGTTGGCAGATGTTCTGTAGTGGGCAAAAACATGCAGCAGTAAATCAGATAGGCAGTGTTAGCCACAAAGGTGAAAGAAGGACACGGGTGCTTGTAGAACGGCAACAAGACTATTTCCGTGTTTGACAAGGATGTTGTTATAGGAAAAGCTTCAGTATGGAAGACAAAGAGGTTGATGGGGTCATCAAATAGGAGTAGAAGCAACAAAGTGGTGAGGAACTGACCCAAATATTTGCTCGTGGAAAACCCAGTCTGAGATTTTACTGAGAAGCAGGTGACAAGTAGCAAGCGGGAGAAGCAGGTAGACAAGCCTTGGATGGATTTCTTCAGCCCTGCTCCACAGGGTGTGCAGACAGCTGTGGTGAGTGTGGTCAGTCTTGGTCCCTGGAACCCTCCAACCATGGCTGGTGCAGGTAGCAGGAGATAGTGCCCAGTGGGTCTGGTCTAAAACTGGAAGTAGTCCAGCTACATCCCAGTGTCACCTCCAGGGAAAGGGTGTGAGTAGGTCAGTAAGGAGCTACTGCTAGTGCAGCTGCCCTGCTGCTAGGAGCAGATCAAGCCGCTTTCAGGGCTTGCCTATACCCATGTGCCTTAACGTTGGTTAGGTTTCCTGCTGTGTTTCTTCATCAGTGAAGACGCAGTGGCAGTGTTCCTGGGAGGTATAGAAAGGGGTGAAGCTGCTTGCAGTACTATCCAAGAGGCTGAATCAAAATTCTTCTCCCTCTATCTAGGAATGAAGTCCATAAAGCACTCAGCATTTTACCATGCCTGTTCTTCAGTGGATTAGTGCTGGCAAAGCTTTAGTTATTCCTGGAAGGGCTTTTTCTGTGGGATTTTTGGTTTGTTTGTTTGTTTTTAATGATTTTCCTTTAACCATTAATATTTGAGTTGTATCCATTAATACCTGAGTTGGTTTTTGTGAGACCTATTAGTCAGATGCAAGACTCTCACGCCTCACCTGGAGTTGCTCCTATTGCTTTATAGAAGGCAGTGTGGTCACTAGGAGCAGTGGGTGCCTCACCAAGTGACCTCTCTGCAGCAAAGGTGACAGCAGAGAGGAAACTGGCTGAGGCTGCCAGGGAGAGCCCTGTGAGTTCAGGTGAATTCCCGTCCTGGCTTTTTGGAACAGATTGTATGCGTAATCTGTAAAATATCTTGCTCTGGGCAAGTGACTGCTGAGCTGCTCCATCAGGCAAAGTGTGGCACCCCAAAGGAATACAGCAAGCCTGAACAGATCTGGCTGGTTACGCAGGAGGGTTTAAAAGGCTGGGTCACACTCAGAGTCACCCATACCTCTCCTGAAAGGATAATAGTTGGAGAAAAGCATGAAGAGCAAAGGGGAGCTGGTACTGGCTAGTAATCCACTAGACCAGCTTCTATGAGCCCTTTTCTCCTCTCATTTCTCAGGCTTCTCTTTCTGAAGGACTGTCTTCCAGTTGGCAAAGGGAGCTTTAAGCAACTTCGGTTTCATTCATGGTCTCCTAGGAGGCCTAAATGGATCCTGTGATGCCACCACAACTGCCAACTGCGTGGCAGCTCTCTCCCCAGACTGCCTCTGCCCCCGCTTTGCTTCTTTTAGTCTGTGTCCATGCTGGGGTCTTGCTGCTGGTATAAGAGGACTGCACAGATAGACTGTCACCCTGAACCATGGTGGCTTTGCTCTGTATGCTTCTCTCAGGTAGAGGCCAGCAGACATCCTTTAGTCAGGGTTCAGCTGGCCAGGAGGCAATAGAAACTGTGAGGTCTCTTTCTGCCAGTTTAAACCCTCACTGGACCACAGTGCTGTAACTGGGATAGTGTCCCTCTCTTCTGGACCTGGCTGCCAGGACTGCTCTGATAGTTGTTCCTGCAGCTTCCAGGGCTGGCTGGGATTGCCTCATTATTGCTGGGCTGTGTTTCTGCCCCTGCCCTGTCAGGCATTTCAGACGTTGTCCCTTGCACGCAGTGAGCTGAGGGAATGCCATCAGGGTATTTCTATTCCTTCTCCCTGTGGACTGATGGACAGGGCAGGAGCTGGTGCAAACCCTGTGGAGGACATTGTCTGCAGGGGGAATGCATTTGGCATGATTAGTGCCGCTTTGAGCATCTTTTTCACGGCCTGTAAACCAGGCTATGAAAGCCACTGGCCACATTGATTACTTGGACTGTTCAACTGGGACCAGCTGGGAGCCACTAAGAGAGCTGAGGGCACTTGGCCCCACAGCAGACCCTGAGCTCACACTGCTCTCTCATCAGGCCAGACAAGGGTCAGTCTGGGCTCAATGCCATCTAGCCCACCATCAGGGATCTGTGCTCAGCCCTTTCCATACACAGCCTGGGTGCTATGCTGCTCTGCTTGTCTAGCTCTGGTCTCCTGCCCACCTCACATGTGCCTCTAGGCACTGTGTTGACGTTGTATGGCTTAGTATTAACCTACAGTGTTGCCCAGTATGGCAGGGAGTGTGTCTGTGCTCAGGCATCCTCTAGCTATGCATGGGGCTGTGCTTGCAGGCTGTGTGTAAGCAGTGAGAATCATAGAATCATAGAATCATAGAATAGTTAGGGTTGGAAAGGACCTCAAGATCATCGAGTTCCAACCCCCCTGCCATGGGCAGGGACACCTCACACTAAACCATGCCATCCAAGGCTATGTCCAACCCCACCTTGAACGCCGCCAGGGATGAACGGTGACCTGGAGGTGGTCCTCCAGATGTACTGTAGACACAGCTGGAGCACCAGATGCATAAGTAGTCCATGGCACAAGCAGAAGCCACACAAGTCATGAACTTGCTGCATTGAAGACTATTTGAGTCCATCCCTAATGCTGCAGCAGAAGCACAACCATTCCTGCTTGATCTCGTCAGGAGGTGAGTTTCTGTTGTTGCCCTGAGATAATGGGGAAATAATGCTTGAAGAGGCAAGAGATGCCACCCAAGTCTGCAGGTTCAGGGACACAAAGAGGAGATCTATGTCCTCTGTTTCACATGGGCTATGGGTTTTCTCCCTGGGTCCCTCTTCCTTCCCCAACAAAATCTCTGCGTGGTTATGAAACTATGACAGCAAACAAAATGCCCTGGCTGAGGGAGAGAAGCACAGTGGGAAGCCACATATTATCACAGTTAAACCCTTCTAGTTTTTCTCTGATGACTATTTGTGGCTATCAAATGCAGTTAAAAATCACCCCAGGCTGCTTGTGGGGTGCAGAGGGGTGATCAGTTTTGTTAAGACCAGCATTGTTTCCCCACTCAGGATCATGCTGTAATGCTTAATAAAGGACATGATAGTAACTCTGGCATGGATTAGCTGCAACCCCTCTGTTAACCTGTGCTATCCCACTGAGATGATACTGCAGTAAATAATCAAGCACATCAGTGCATAAACATGCTGCCTGTGATCTCCCCAGGCCTTATTCCAGAGGAGCGAGCATTGTGTATTCCACACCAGGCGAATCATGGGGAGGAAATTTGCTGTGGACTGGAATCTCATCAAAGCAAACAACAGCAATCTCAATGAATTGCAGCGACCCAAGTGTCTGCTTTAATCACTCACTCATGTGTTTCCTTTAGTAAAATAAAAGAAAACACAACACATGTAAACTTGATTGCTCTTAAATGAACAGTTTAATCCTGGCACGGCTGTTGCTTGTCTACAGAAGGAAGGGGATTGTCTTTACAAGACAGCCTTCCAGATGCTGCAGCGCTGAAGCGCGTGGTGCATGTTAGAGGGTAAAAAGATAATAAAGCAAGGGAGGGCAGTGATGCTAGGTAAAAATCTGTTGTAAAGGAGCTAAAAAATAAGTCATACTCTAAGTAACATAAACTGGACAAGTGCTTTGGAAATCAGGGAGCGTGTTACTGATGCCACAGTGAACAAGCTCAATGGCTTATAGCAATTGCAGGCCTGGGTAGTGTTGAGGAGTCGTCAACCTTTTCCTTCCGGAAGGGACAATTAAGGCAGTTATGGTGAGAGGTATTTAAAGACAACAGAAGCTGCTACCAGCTCCTCAGGCCAAAGACAGTCTGCATCAAAAGTACTTCTTTAGGCTAACTATGCTTTGAAACCTGCTCTTCCTACCAGTGGGGTGAATTGGACGACTTCTGTTGAAACAGAACTTGTATTTTTTGACCCAGGGAGCTTTGGTTGTATTATATGCATTTATGTGGTGGTGCAGGTCAGCCCATTTCAGGAACAAATGAACAAATCTGTTCCGTCACTCTCTCCCCTTCCCACAGCAGAAATTCAGAGCATCTCCATTTTAAGCAAGTGAAAGCTGGACTTTCTCTTTCAACAGTCTGTAATAGACCCATATATTGTTTCATTTGCTATTTTGTCTCACTTAGCCATCATTCCTCACTTTCTACAACCCTGAAAATTATTTGGTTTGATTCAGCATTGTGTTAATAGATTTACCTCTGGGCGCTGGCATTGACTCCAGTGGTATAATACGTGATTTATGTCCTGTACAAGATCAGAACCAAGCATGCCACCTCTAATCCTAAATCATTTTCTCACTTTCATATGGTAATATTGATCTGTCCATTTCAAAGTAGTCCAGGCATTCATCTTGTTATCAGATTCTCACAGGGAGCACAAGCCTATGTTCAGTCAATGATTTCTCAATAAATGCTCTATTTTTAAACAAAGAAAAAAGCCCAAAGCAGACAAACAAAAAGAATTAATCCTTAGATCTGACTACAAAACAAAGCTAAGTTAATAAACTGTAAAATGGAGTGGAGCAATGGGCTAGATTTCCCTATATTCATGTTGGTTTTAATTAGTGATTTACCCTGGGAAAAAGCCCCTGAAGTCAGAGGAGCTTGCTGCTAAATAAGATGTTATTGAGCAGTAAAAAGGCCTGACTTCCCACCATGAAGCTCTCAGTGCAGATGAACATATATGTCCCTTGGCCACTCATATTAGAGAATGAGGAATGTGGATTTAGGGAAAGTGAGTGCTATGCTGGTTCATCCAAAGAATCACTCCTCTTTTAAAACTGGAGCCCTCAGGATCCCATTAACTTCAAAGATCATTAGTATAGGGCTAAGTGTTTCAGGCTGAATCAGCCCAGTGCAGGTGCTGAGTCTTGTTATAGGCAGCTGGGTGGAAAGAAGCAGCCAGGGGCATGCAGAGGCACCTGATGCAATGTACCCAGAGAAGTTTGCCACTTACTTCAGGGGGACTGAGATTGCTTCTACCTGCTGGTTCTCAGCATCACGTGTGCTATTGGGTGATTTGAATTGAAACATAGGAACGCAGCACCCCCTACCCAACTGTATCATGACTGATGCAGCAATACCTAGTACATCATGGGTTTAACATGCTGGTAGCTTCTCTCTCTTCCTCACTTCTGGCTTTTCCTGTGGATTACAGAACCCCACTAGCAATGGTAGGAGACTGTGGCATGTAGGTAAATTTTTCATCAGTCCTTCCAGTCAAAGGGAAGGGGTTTGAAAGGGCCAGATGAATCCAGTGAACCAAGAAATGGTTAAAGGATTGGTGCCACAGCCAGGGGTTCAGCTAGTTAGACCAGGGGACTCGCTTTGAGAAACCTGGTCTGCTAGGGCTGATGGGGTTTATCTGTCAGAGAAAGGGAAGAGCTTCTCTGGTCACAGGCTTGAAAGCTGATAGAGAGGGCTTTAAGCTAAATTTGCTGGGGAAGAGGAGCCTCCATCCATCCCACTCCTGCCAATTTGATGCCAGTGCCAGCAGTAGATGCTCACAGTCTGTAGAAAGATCACAGGTCAGTAGGAGAGCACCTGAAGAGCAGCACAAAGAAATTCCAGCCACTATTGCCAGTAAGTTGTCTTTATCAGTGACCCAACTTAAATATCTCTATGCAAATGCATGTAGCATGGGTAATAAACAAGAGGAGCTAGAGATGTGCACATGCCTGCAGGGCTATGATATTATTGGCATCACTGAGATGTGGCAGGATGGCTTCTATGACTGGAGTGTTGGAATGGAAGGATACAGGGTCCTCAGGAAGGACGGGAAGGGGAGATGAGGAGGGGGTGTCACCCACTATGTCAGTGTTTCACAGACCATTCCTAAGAGGTAGTCTGCATATGGCCACCCTGCTCTGGATGCAGGCAGAGCATGAGGCAGCTGCAGGCTGCTCTGTGGTGCTTGGCATAGGGGTATTCCCAAACCCTGATTTACTAGTACAGCAGAAGTGACCCCTTCACTTTCCCGGTCACCCCATCTCCCTTCTGTTTGGACAGTTGTAGGAAAGAACCATGTTTGTGGAAAGTTCTATTCCAGCACTGAAAAAAGAGCTGCTTATGTTTCCAACACAATACTTGACCCTGAGGCCATGTCTTGCTGTAGTCAGGTCATGCAGTTACACTGGGCATGCCTGGGCTCAGATGCCATGAGGGTTGACCCGAACACCAGAATCAGAAAAGAGTTAATACCAGATTCAACAGAAACAGCAATAAGGAGCCCGAGCACTGGAGCATAGTCATTGTACTGGGGGTGAGGTGCTGAAACTAGAAGGAGGTATTGCAGGATCTTCTTAAGATCCTGACCTTATGGACACTAAATCCCTTCAGAAAGGCAGAACTTTCCATTATATAGCCCCCTTTATGACATCAAGCCAAGCTGTGCTGTCTCCAGGGAAGGGATGTGTCATTGTCGAGACAGACAAAAAAACCACACACACACATTTCTTTGGTGACTCAGTGGAAAGTTCCTCCTTTACTATTACAAGCCCTTACTTATATACAGTTTCTAACATACATGTGTCTTTTAGCCATTGGTTACATCAGTTAGCAACAGCACATTTTTGGATGACCCTTTGCCGCATTTCTAAAGTCTGTTATCTTGACAAGCTCTTGTTCTGCAGTTAGTTACTCCCTTTGACTTGCTTCGCTCCTCCGGATACCTTCTGCTTTCTCATCCAGATGCCTTTTGCTTTCCCATCCGGATATCTTTGCTGCCTCATTCTTCATGGATAAGCTTTGATATTTTCAAGGCTAAGTTCTAACTTCATGCCCTCAGTGACGTAGTTCCCCACAGGGATGCATCAGATAGTAGCAGACTATATGATCCATCAGCAGTAAGTGCGGCGACAGGCTGGGAAGGATATGCTGAAAGGTTGATATTGCTCACCAGATACTGCTGCTTACTTTTTCTTGGCCACCCTACGCTTGTCCTTCCTGAGCTTTTAGTCCTGCTCCACCTGTGTCACTGTTGAGGTGTGCAACCTCATGAAACCGTGTGGGTAGTATCCTGGCTTGCTTGTCCCATGCAGAGCTTCTAGCATAAATCAACATGGCTGTCCACAGGTATTCACCATCTGTTTTTCCTAAGGAACACAAGAAGTCCACTGGGGTAGCAAAGAAAAGAAATGTGCAGAAAGAAATGCAGTATTTATAAATAGCTTCAAAAAATTGATCACATTTGGGTGGTCTAAATTTCAGTACAGTTCCTATACATCTCACAGGGTAGAGTTAGGTACTTCTGAAGACACCTAAGAAATCATTCTGTGGGCTTAAATAAGGTGTGGAGTGAGACCATAGTCTGAGCCAACATGAAGGGCTAACTGCAGGGAAGTATGTACCATTTAAGCCATCTGTCTACAGCCAAGTGTTGCCATAAGGTATCTCCTAGCCACTGGTTCACACCCTGCCCTGAAGCTCTCAGATCCACCCCAAAATCTGACATGGCCAAGGCAGTCATTTAGTGTGGGATGCAACACATCTGCTCAAGCAAAAGGCTGAATGAACAGAGAGGCTTCCCTTGCACATGTGTGTCAACACATGGTTTATCAAGGCATCATGCAAATCTCAGAGCCAGAGCCTGTTCAGAAATGCAGGGACTGTAATTTCCATTTCTTCAGTCTGAATGAGTTTGATTTTGTGTCACATTACCTTTTTACATGCTGCAGATGTAATTTTAAATACCTGTGCCATTTACTTTGTACTACAAGCTACAAGGTGTTGGAAAGCAGGTTATTTTGCTGGCAGTTTTGAGAATGCTCTGATTACAACAATGCCCCTATTTGAGTAGCACCTAGTGAATAGGGTACAATATATGATCAAACAGCCTTAGCAATCCCTTTTCATTAGTGGAAGTAAATGCTTGGCACTGCATCAATCTTCTCCCTCTCCTCTTCCTCTAGGAGTGCCAAGTCATTTTAAAGACACATTAAATTGCCAGAAGACTCCCAAACAAAGCCAGTCAGCCTGCTGCTCGTTTGGATAAAGTTAATTACAGCAAAGATTAAAATCTGCGGTGCTTGATTGGTGTTGTTGAGACTTACAGAAACACATTGTCTTCAGGGAGCTGCTTGCCAGCTCTCCCCTCTCCTTCTTCCTCTGTGTGTGTGCCTTTTCTTTGTTGTTCTTCATAATTGTTTTGTTGCCTTCCTTGTGGTATACCTGGCAAGGCCCTGGGGACCAGGGGCTGAGCTGCCCAGGGAGTGATGTGCTGCTGCCTCACGCTGCAGGGAGGGCTTGGCTGGACAAGAGTAGTGCGGAGGTGCCCAGCCTTCATCACCATTGGCACTGCTTTTTCTTCCATCTGCTGCCTTGGATAAGAAAAGGGGGGTTTTCCAAGCAGAGGGAATATTCCTGGGACTGAGGGGAGTGCATGGAGGTGGAAGAAAGGGCATCCTGCATAGCCATCTGGTGCTGCTTATGAGGTCCTCCTGGGTAGGTGGCTTCCGGCC
Organism: Amazona ochrocephala; assembly: GCA_039720435.1. Taxonomy (NCBI): domain Eukaryota; kingdom Metazoa; phylum Chordata; class Aves; order Psittaciformes; family Psittacidae; genus Amazona; species Amazona ochrocephala. Next base: position 77,750,580 of record CM077880.1, read on the forward strand.
AGTCCCGTGAGCACTCTTGAAGAGCAGTGTAGCTACAGCCTTCAGGGTACCTCTTGTGTTTTTTTAATATAGTACCTAACACCTGCATTTCCCAGTCAAGGTTTTGGTTCACAAGAACATAATCTGTAACAAAAATAATGGGTAATAAGAAAGATTTGTGATGCCAAAGAATGCAGGGTGTGCTCCGTCACTGGTGGTTCATTTTTGTATGTCTTCCAGAAAGAATTGAATAATTTTGGGGAAATGCTTGGAGGAGAGGAGAGGGAAGAAGCTTACTCTGTGCTAACATGGTACCCTCACCTCCTTCCCAGACTGCTGAGGCCAGTGAGCTCAGCATCAGGGTGCTTTAGGAAATGGCTGCTGTGAGAAGTGTCAGAAAGGTGAAAGCTATACAGTGTTAGAGAGAGAAGGGCCCTACATTTGTGTCTAATGCTGAACCTTAATAATCATAGAATCATAGAATAGCTTGGGTTGGAAGGGACCCTCAAAGGTCATCTCATCCAACCCCATGAAATGAGCAGGGATATCTTCAACTAGATCAGGTTGCCCAGAACCAGATGGGTGTTTATCAAGTGGAGAATACTAGAAGACAGTCACAAATGCATTTTGGCTCAGTTGGTTAAAAAAGGATTAATGATTATTTTTTATTGAACAGCAATAGTATTTGATTTAAAAAAAACAAACAAACAACCAAACATAAACCATTCAAAACATTTGGACCGAAGTTTTCTGCAAAATTAATAACTGGGCATGTGCCTTGAAACCCTTGACAAGGATTAGCTGGTATAGGAGCATATGGGGTATCCCACCTGTGGAGTATAGGATACTAGGTCATATGGAGAAAATATGGATCAGTATGCTGGCAGATATGTAACATATCTGGTGGTTTTACATATTCTGGGAAGTTAATTTAAAGTGTACTCTTGACTTAATCCAGCCATTGCCCAGAAGTGCTGTTCTTCCTACTTATGGGTATTGTATTGAGGTTCCATGCACAGATTAGCTGCCTGCAAGCTCTTTATCTCTGCATTTCTCTCAGCCGTACTTAAACGCTGACTCTTGTGAGGTGACTCCTTGCCATGAAGGCAAAGTTTATGCCTCAATATGTTTGTGTACAACAGTGGGGTTGCTCAGGGTCCAGGTGGTAAAAGGAGGAGAAGGAGGAAATAATGCAAAATGCAGTACCAGTTTCATGCTGCCTAAAGCCATGCTTGTTCTTTGATGCATAAGAACACATCAGGGATACAGGGTAATTATTTGGCATGTATCTCCACCCTGTAGCTAAAGGAAGAGCTGCTCAGAATCGCTGTGTTACACATTTTCAAAGGGAAAACCAATGTCTGAAAGTGCAGGGAGAAAGAGCAATGCAAGATTTCCTTCAAGGATACCAGCACAAAAGCAAGAACTTAGTCTAAAAGCATTTTCCCCTGCCAACTGGTTTGCTCTTTTCTCCTTGAAGTTCTATTCAGAGTCTTAGGAGTTGCAACTGATATTTTGCAGAACATCTCTATTCCCCTCCTCTCCTTCCCTTGCCCTCCCTTGTGCATTAGGCCATGTAAGCACTAAACTGTCACAAAAAAAACAGCACCTTGAGCAGTTTCCAGGCACTTGAGGTGCTGTATCCTGACACAGTGACTTTAACCTGTGTGTACTGAAGGGAGGAAACAACGAGGCAGTACTGAAGGGAGGAAACAACGAGGCAGTGATGAAAAGCACTGGAATAGGAATTCTGAGTCTGCTGACTCAGAAATGATTTTGTGCGTGCAGTGACAGAGGTGACAGCCAGAAATACTACATGGACTTGGCTGAGTGGCCACTCCAGGCCTGGAGAAGAGTATTTTTGCTAAGTCTGCCTGTTCATGTTGGTATTTGGCTTCAAGCGTCTGTTTCTATAGTCTTCACAGACTGCTTAGTCTAACTGAAAGTCTTCCTGGAATAAAGCCGTTTAATGACCCTCTGCCCTGGCTGCTTTGCTCCTTTTCCTCGAAAATATCTCACTAGGTTCACACCCTGAATGGGCTAAAACTGAGCAGTTATCCACTTCAACAAGCCCCTCTGAGAGGCAGCATATCTGGTGAGCCCAGCATCCTGCCTAGCACAGATACTTTCCTCCTGCTTTGCTGGAGATGACCCAGTGTCAGCTGACAGAAGTTATGTAGAGTGTTCCTCATTGTCTCCAGGTAGGATAACTCACATAGACAGCAATGTGTTGGGCTTTGGGTAAGCCTGGAGTCAAGAGGGTCCTTGGTACCTAGAGCTTCCCCTTCATTTCTGGTGTGGCTGTAGGGGATTTAAAATTGAGGCTTCCCTAGCCAGTGAAGCTAGCTTGTAAACAGGCGCCTTTCAGTCTGTGCTTCCTCTCTCCCCGTTCTAGAAGTGAAGATGATAATAAAATGTGAACATCAAGCCTTGTTTTGCAGAGTTCTTTGATCCACAGATGGAAGGTTATATAAATGCAAAGCGCTATCATTATTTATAAGGAACACACAGTCTACAGCTCCTTGCAATCTGGTGTGGTGGAAATAAACAGGAAGGCACAAATTTAGCACAGTGACTTCACTGCTGGATCTAATAAGATGCAAAGACAGGCTGGGAAGACTTGAGTTTGTTTGAACACATGATGCTGTTTTACCGGTAATTGGCAAATACAGGAATAATTATGGGAAAAAATTGATGAAAAAAGAACCTGATGTGCCAGATTCACAAGTGATAACAACTGATCTGGCCCCTCAGTGCAGCAGTCTCTGGGTGTTTGCATCAGTTTAATTTCCCCTATTATCAAAACCTTACTTCCAAATAAATGTATGTTTTAGAAGCCTACTGCTTTCCTTCCAGGTATAAATTAATCCAGCAAAGATGACTCCCTTACACCAGTGCTGACTTATGGTGTTTTGTGCAGTTGCAATGGGAGTGCAGTCTGACAGCCTCGGAAACTGAAATCAGGAGTTATGCTTCAGAGGAACAGGTGGGAAGACAGCTGCTCCTCTTCTGCTAAGAATGAAAGAGCAAATCCCTTTACTTCTGCCTGGCTTTAGGGAGCAGCTCTGCCCCTCCTATCTGTCTTCCTGGGAGAGATCCTTGTTTTCCTTTTTTTGTCCTTTTCATGTTCCCAGTGAGTATGTGTGATACAGAAAGGGAAATACAAGCTCTCTGGCAACATGGCTTAGCTCTTCCCTGGGGAGATCCTGGGCTGGTGGAGAAGGGGAGCTCACAAAGGCTTGCTCACCTCTTGATTCCTCTGGGACTCAAATGCTGCTGAGATTTCTCATACTGGAGGATGCATAACTTGGTGAAGACACTGAAGGGTGAAGGCTGTGGAGCCCCTTGGTGGCCTTGCCTTGGGTACTGTGAGATCTCTGTTGCGCAATAGGGAAAGCACTGCTCCTCATGGTGCTCTGCTGCCTACCGTTCCCCCTGCTTCCTGCTCCAGACAGAACTGCTCCCAGCAGTGCAACGCAGACCTCTCAAATCACCAGTGAGGCACTGGCTGAGGGTTTCCTCTCCCTTCATCATTCTTCCTTACTCCCAAACCAGACTAAACCATAGCTCTGTTTGCTCAGTGTTGCTGGGTAGTAGGGAGCTGCATGGGCTGGGTTTAGAGCTGCGAGTGCCTTTTGGTTGCCCCTGTGAGCTGATCTGGTTATGGGTCTGTTTTACGGCGCAATTGCATCAAACCCATTTGGATCCAGCTTCCCCCTGGCCCATCCACCCTTCTAAACGGAAGTGCAGGAACAAGTTCTTATGTTGGGATCCCACAGGTGAGAGAAAGAGTAGGAAGTGTGGTGTAACTTTGCCTGCTGTCCTCAATACAGGGTACACTAAGGTAGGGGATGTGTCCAGAGATAGACAGAAGAACAAATTTGCTCCAGGAATACAGATGTAGATAAAGAACAAGGTATTCTTCAGACCCTGAGGAGCATTTGGTCTCAGGGTATTGAAGGACTTCTGACCAGTCCCATAGATCTTCTGGGTATGTACCATGGTCTGTCACATAGGGGATATGAAGTGATACGCTTAATTAATACTTTTGGACTGTACTTGAGCTGGATGCATACTATAGGTTTTGTGAAGAAATCCTCTTGTCTTCCGTGGAAGTGTACATTCTCTAGGTTTTGTGTTGTGCTCTGGAGGAATGAGTCAGTCATATTTGGAAAAGAGATACTTTGCCAAGTGCTTTGGTATATGGTGTTCGGGCGATATGTGAAAAAAACTTGTCTGATCTTTTGATGCTCATTCTTTCTCCCTCTGTGCCCTCTGTTCAGTGAATAAGTACTAATACTTTTCCTGAGTATAGGACTACCTGCTAGTGTCTTATACATTTCATGCTTTGTATTGTACATATGCTGTATTTCCTGTGAAGGTGTTCTTGCTCCTTATAGCCCTTTGGATAGACAGATAGATCCAATAATTTCAGTGAAACATCAGCTCTTGCGTCTTATGACCTCCTGGATGGCTTCCAAAGTCATGTCTATTCACAGACATTGCTCTGGTTAACTGCTCCACTTCCCTCGGCTGTGAATAATGCCACAGTGCTTGGGCTGGGAAAGGCAGCTACAGCAGCCTAGAGATGTCTTTGTGTGCAACAGGAAAGATCTGCCATCCTCATTCAGAGCTGGGTATCTGCAGTGGCAGAAACAAGAGCAGCATGCTGGGTGCCTGCTGTGGGTGAGGGATAAGTCAGGCTCTATCTATTATATATTGGCCCCAGTATCCATAATCCCCTGCTTCCATCTCAGTGTTCTCAACCAACCATGTGCTCTTTCAAAAGGAGAGAGGATATATAAAACTCAACGGGCAAAATCACAAATGTCACTGTTGTTCCACGGGAGCTGTGATGTGACTGGAGAGCATGTAGGAAGTGAATATCACAGCCCTCTCCTGCTGTTAGGTTTTTGTTTGCTGTTCAGTCGGACCGAAACCTGGGAGCATCATCAAGCAGAGAAGTGTGGAGATGTCATAGAAGTGATTTCCACACCCCACTGTGCCTCCGCTCATGGAGAAGCACCTGTGGAAAGTGGTACCCAGCATGCATTTGCCTGCCTTCTCTTGCCAACAAGCAGCAAGCTGGAAAGAGCAGCTCATTGCTAGTAAGCAGGCCCAGCAACTGGGGAAAAAATGCAATACATCTCCATGTCCTCTGGCATATACAACAGTTGAATACGCAGCAGGGTAAGTAAATCCATGGAACAGCTTTTGCATCATTGTTCTTACACCTGGGCAAACTATTATATGCTAAGAGCAGGTTCATAGGCACAGAGCATCAGCTGTAGCACTTTACACTGGGGCTATCTAACCCAGGCTGCCGCAGGCTCCTCCTAAGACATGTTCTGGGCAATTTCCCCTGGAGTCCAGGTGTCTCAACAAGCCATTTCTGCAGTGGGATGAAAACTGGAAGGTTACTAGTACTGGCACAGTCAGAGGAGGGGTGCATTTTACTGCTGCTACTTTATGTCACTGCCTTTGTCATGCAGGTTGAATCCCAGTTCTGCTGAAGCCAGGGGCTTTACTGCCATTCTCATAATGTCAATTTAGAGGAGTAATGACCCTTTTCCTCTGCTGGGAAGTTGCACCCTTGTTTAGAGGCTGTGTGGGCAGGGAGGCATGGCAGTCTGCCTGCATCTGATGGGAATGATAGCAACACATCTCTGTCAGACAGGACCAGTGGTTGCGTTCTCTGTCTCTATAGACATCTCTGGTGGAGATCCTCAGTCTTGGTCATTCTCAGCTTGCTACTGCTAATGAAAGCCTCTTTGCCAAGCAGCGGTGCCCCCTCCCTTCCCCACAAACCTTCTTCTCCACATGCCAGATCCCTCTTTGTTGACTACATCCATCCAACCTTTTTCAGTTATCTGCTAATCTCCTCAGAGTCACTCCCGAGCCAAGCCAAACATGTGCTCTTTTATTTTTCCCTTGTAAATCAAATCCTCTGCCCCTTTCATCATGTTTTACTGCTCTACTCTGAACTCTGCTCACTTCAGGCACATGTTTCTGACTGTTAGATGCTGAAAGTAGAATATAACCCTTCTGCTCTGGGTGTTGCCTGGCTGGAAAGGGCTATTACCTCCTGCAGCACTTCGGGGACAGGAAGAAAGTGCTGCTGGAGCTGCAAACTGCTGCTTCTCAGCTCTGGCTGCTGCAAACCAGGCAGTAGCCTTCTTCCTCCTGGGCTAGCCAGGGCCTTCATCCTAAGAGGTCTCCTTTAACCAGCTGAGGCAGGCTGCCACCGACAGAGCAAAGCTGCTTTGCCCACTGATGCTGCAGAAGGGTTTCACCACACTTGTGTGCTCAGCCCTGTCCCACTGCCCGCGCTAGTGAGGGAGGCAGGAGGAGGGGAGGATGAGCCCACTTTTGCTACCAGTCACTAGTTGCCTTTGCAACAGCAGTGACCTGTCTGCAGGGGCAGAGCATCCCCAGCTTTTTGTCATGTCATGTTTCATGGCCAGCTTGCATAGCCTAACCCCCCCATTTCCCTTCTATTTTCATCTAAGAGGGAACTGATTTCTTTTTCATTCCACATCATAGTCTCTCCAGATCTGCTGGTCTCTCTTCTTTCTCCTGTGTGCCTGCTACTTTCAGCAGCCTAAAGGGTCAAAAGGGCAAGGCATAAATAAGCAAGGGAGAATCCCCAGGACAGAAGTAAGACACAAAGTAATGAAACTTAAAGGTTGGCTTTGTTGTACAACAGGCAGCATTAGTACAGTGCACAGCCTTGGCTCCTGAGGTACCATCGCGGTCTGTTGATGATGTAATTGTAATGATATCTCTTTCTGTAGGGCTGCTCAGCTGTAGCTTGTCTGTTTAAGCTGTGTGAAATGTTTTTCTTCATAAAATAAATGTTTCTAGTTAAAGGCTGTTGTGAGAGGGCATACAAATTCTACAAGGTCAGGCCTAGAGCTGCACAGTTTGAACCATACCTATAGAAAAATCAAGCTGCAGAAGATGGAGATGCTGGGCTGTTGTTTGAAAGCTTAGAAAATTTTCTGACTAAATGCATTTGCCACTAATGTTTTGTCAGCTTTCAAGACAAGGTGACATTTGCTAGTATCCATGTCTCTTAATTCAAAAGCTTTATGGATGGCTGTATCTCAAGGAAATATTCCCTGCAGGTTATGGCTGCAAATGACTGCTGGTTTGTGAAACTCATGCCCTTGATAAAAAATGGTGGGGCTCTTTCAAGTCTTTCTCCCTGGCAACTTGAATCGATTCATTTTGTACTCCAAATGTTTGTCCATGAACCATCTGCTAAGCTTCCAATCCTGCATTGCAGCTGCATTCCTGCAGACACCAGCAACCACCCCAGTGCTTCCTGGTCCCAAGGTCTCTCAACCAACCTGAAAAACATCATGCCTGCCGCCTGACAGGGTTTCGGTTGTATTGCTAGGCAGGTGATACCATGCCTGAGACACAGAGGGTGGCCATCCTGAGGAGAGGGGACAATACAGCCACCTCTGCAATCAAGATGTCTCTAAGCCAGTGCCACAGTCAGCAGGGCAATGAAATAAAAGATGAACAGTGCCTAAATACAGTGGTGTAATGGGGAAAGCAGGAAAAGCTGCTTATTGACTATCACAGCAGCCGTCATGTGTCATACACAGGACTGAGCTCCATAGACCAGGGTACAGTGAAGTATTACTGTGAAGTACAGTGAAGTTGTTTATCTTTCAACTAGTGTCCTCTTACAGGACTCTCAGTCCCTTGACAGGCCCTCACTAATAATGTAAATGCTCATGCAGAATTACACATGTGCAAAATGATGATGCATGCTCACATGCGAGGCAGGCTGACTTATCAGTCTGTTCATGGAAAGTAGAGGTCTCTGTCCCTCTATTTCATGATACAGCAAAGAGGTGTCTGGAAAACTTGGATGACCTGATACTCTTCTGTGACTTTAAGGATTTGTGTCACTTAAGTCACTTGCCTTGGTGAGTGATGGAGTGCAGGGTAGGCTTTGTGGGAAGATAGATCTGGGATGCAGAGCTTGTGCACGATGGCATATGTTACAGCTTCTGGTGCTCCAACTTTTCCATGCATTTTTTAAAAGGTGAAATGAGTCTATAAGATTTAATCAAACCAATATGTAAAGAGTCAAGATGAGGGTACATTTTGTGTTTTGCGGGTCTACACTAATTATTTGCTGCTTATTTGCAATGCTGGCAGTGGATATGTTTGCTATCGTTCCAGGCATTCTTCAAAGACAGCATCAAAGATGGGACTCACCCCTCAAAGCACCAGCACATCCTTGAAATGGTCCTCCCATGTATCTGATAATGCTTTTGTGTATTAGATCATGTATTTTACCCACAGTCCTATTAGCAGATCAGGTTTGAATTTGTTTCTCTTTGCAGCAAATCAGAGCTACCTTAAGAGTGCTGGATTTAATGCTAAGTTAATGCTGAAATCCCCCTCTGCCTGTGACAGCGCACCCTGTTGCCACTGAATTTCCAGACAAAGATGAAAAATGAAAGGGGGAGGGAAAAAAGAAAAGGCCAAGAGAAAAGGAAACGTAGCTCATTTTTACTGCAGGACAGCTCAGATCACTGCATATGGAAAAATAAATCTACCCACTAAGAACATGTGCAGCTTCCTGTGAAATGGCAGGGAAGTCGTGTGGCTCCGGGTTCCTGAGTAGGTTGAAGAGATTTCTTTTTAGCAGCATTGCTTAGCACAGTTTGGTAGCAGGTTAGTCATGTCCTGTCTTTTCAGAATTTGAGCTGTCTAGGGAAGACTGAATGGAATAATTGATTTTTTTTATCAGACACAATAATTGAGGAATAATGGAAAAGGAGAGTTCAGAGGAAGAAGGGCATGGGAATTACAATACAAAAGGGAGGAATCCCTTGGGGGCAGATCGTATCAACTGAAGTGGAAGAAATATATAGGCTTTTCTGTCCTTCTGGCCTCCTGTAATAGCAAAATGATGAGGAGAGAAGGAAGTATGAAGAATAAAGCCAGCTTCTGCTCTCATACGCTCCACTTTCGGATTAACCCTCTGCTGTCTTGTGTAATTGAGAGTAAAATGGGATGTCCTTCCACTCTAATTCATGGGCCGAGAAACTGTAATGCTGCTGAAAAAAGAGGAGTTCAGGGGGTACAATGCTGATGGTGAAGAGTCAGGCCTGGCAGGTTTGGAAAAGGCTGCTCGCAGCATGGCTGACAGGAATAAGCTCATTCCTCCTTCTGAGAAGCATTTGAAGTGTGGATGGTCTGCATCGAGCAAAAAACCCAGAAGCCTAATGAAATGTCTGCAAAACATAAGGAAAACTTAGCAAAAGCAACTGTCAACTTGCCTATTTCCGGGTCCCCACAAAACACTTTCAGTGATTTATGGAACTTTTCAGTATCACAGATCACAAAGATGCACTGCCTTCCCTTGGGGAAACCTCTTACACAGAGTAACACACTATCATTGCCTGTAAAGTTTCCTGAGACTTTATAAATTAATTCATTTCTTTATCACTTGTTATGCTTCTCTTCCTTCCAGTAATTTCGCCATCACTCTTTTATATCTGCCTACTTGTCAGCAATTATCCTATTTATTTTTAGTCATTGCTTAGTGAACAGATACCAACTTTGCTTTTTCCACCTTTCCTTGTAACTAGATGTCTCTATTCTGGTAATCAATGTATATTGCTCTGCCAATAGCTTATGGAAGTGCCTAGAACAGAAAACAATAGTTTAGATGTGGCATCTATAGAGAAAGAAGAGCAGGGCTTGCTGCTGCATAATATATACTGGACTTCTGTTCCCAGACAAGGGTATTTCATTGCCTTGCTGAAGACATGCAATTTGCCCTTTTACAGAACCCTTATTTTTCTGGTGTTTTAGCTCTCTCTTTCCCTTTAAGCACCTGTGGTTTGAGTTATTTTCCTCCTCCCTCCCTGATCTCCTCAGATACATTTTTGTTTTCCAAGCTTAATGTTTCGCTTTGGGTAATTTCTTTCAGTTGCTTCAGTTTCTCCAGCTCCTAGTTTTTATTTCTCCTCCTTAGCTGCCTTTGAAAGAAGGTTCTCACATCCTCTCTGCTCATTCCTCCAAAGTGTTCCAGATCTTTAATGAATCATAGAATCATAGAATAGTCAGGGTTGGAAAGGACCTTAAGATCCTCAAGCTCCAACCCCCCTGCCATGGCCAGGGACACCTCACATTAAACCATGCCACGCAAGGCTCTGTCCAACCTGGCCTTGAACACCGCCAGCGATGGAGCATCCACAACTTCCCTGGGCAGCCCATTCTAGTGCCTCACCACCCTTACAGTAAAGAACTTCTTCCTCATATCCAATCTAAACTTCCCCTCTTTAAGTTTGAACCCGTTACCCCTTGTCTGATCACTACAGTCCCTAATGAAGAGTCCCTCCCCAGCATCCCTATAGGCCCCCTTCAGATACTGGAAGGCTGCTATGAGGTCTCCACGCAGCCTTCTCTTCTCCAGGCTGAACAGCACCAACTTTCTCAGCCTATCTTCATATGGGAGGTGCTCCAGTCCCCTGATCATCCTCGTGGCCCTCCTCTGGACTTGTTCCAACAGTTCCATGTCCTTAATGAAACAGAATAAATAGTGGAGAAATAAGAGGCTCACTGAAACACCCCTCCTGACACTCCTCTTAACTGTGCATATACTACCAGCAATGACCTGCTGCTGCATTCACACTCTATCATGTCCACATCTATGTGCCCTTGCGAATTTGTTTTGCCACTGTAAGAAGCCACAAGTTGCCCTACAAAATGCCCTCTTTACCAGGTGGGAAGAACTGCTTCTGGTACATTTCTTCATCATCACAATTCCAGTAAGTGTGTCAGAAAAGCAAGCTAGTGTGCCATGACATGCTTAATCATTTCCCATCACTCCTTTTTGTGTGTGAATGCAAAGTGCTCCTTTGCATTCCTCACTTGGCAGCCCACCTGCTTTGCTTGTGCTTCTCAGCTTCGCTTCACAGCATTTATCTCCAAAATGTTTATCAATTCCACATGCACCAATATGCATCCTTAACCTGTGGAGTATGCAACCCTTCCAGGTTCCCCTGCAAGCTCACTGCAGTTTATAGGACCAGAGCCTCAGCTGCTGTAAATTGTCATAGTGCCACAGAAATCAATTGAGCTATGTGATTTGTTCACCAGCTGGGCATACGGCTTGGATTTTATGAAAGGCCATTTGCCTGGACTACAAATAGGGCACTAAACATCCCTAGGGCCAATGAGCTTGGGGAATGAAGGAGAAAAATCCAGAAACTGCAGAAGAAGCCAGCTCTAGCAGCCAAAGGACCTGGAAGAGGGCCAGATGAGGGCAGAAAACCATCAGCATGGACTTCTGTACTTTGAAAATGCCAACTAGTGTCCTCTCTGCAGATGTCGCTCTGCTCCTTATCGTTATGGTCCACCTAGTCCTTAACACAAGCTCTTTTCCTTAGTATCAGTTTGCTTGTGTTACCAAAGTATCCCTGCTCAGGTAGCAAGACTCTTGCTGTGCGTCGTCCTGTACATGCACAAAAAGACCTAAAACTCCATAGAAACCTGCACACCACCTGCCACAGCTGGATGCAGGCTGGAAGCAGAACACTGCTGTTGAAAAAGAGCATGGGCAGCTTGATAGGCCGTGGGAATAGCCCTTAAATGCTGGGAAGCTTGCCTCTCTGGACTCTTTCCTCTACCTGCTTCTCTCACTTCCTCAGAACCCCCCTTTTCATGTTGCTCTTTTTCTTTTAGTGTATGTCCTCCTGAAAATAGCAAATTGGCTGGGATTTATTGCTCAGAATGGTACAGTAAAGACACTACTGCGATGCCAATCTGGCATCTGCTGCAACTAGCTTGCTTCCCTCCTCTGCATGTGTGCTCCTCCTGGTTAGCCCTGCCCTTCACCTGCCCGCTCTGATGGGATCTGTAGGCAGAAGCAGTACCTTTGGAGACTTGGTATGAACCATGTGCAGCATGAATTACCTGCTACTTTGGCTTTGTATAGCAGCTACCAAGAGAACAACTCACTTTTCAACTGGCTCATAGGTGCAGCCAGAATACATATAAGCCATACTTAAACAAGCCCCAAACTGAATAAGCAAGTGAAAAAGAGTCAGGATATTTTAACACTTCTGGAAGGCAAGGCTGCACAGCAATGGCACTCTTCCATGATTTGTCATCACCCTTAATCAAAGCTTTTCCAAAGGGCTGGCCAGACTTCATTTATTCTTTTAAGTTTTGTTAGCACAGAGGAAGGTGGTAATAAGCATGCCTTGTGTCTGTGACTATCACTTTGTGTCCTCTTGTTTTGGGGGGGGGGAATCGGAACCAGAAAAGCAAACCAAAGGGAAAACACTCTGAGATATCAGGGCTGCCCGGTGCATAAACCTAGCTGCTGTTTGTGAAATCCCATGGCCACTCTCCTGGAGATGTGGCAATCATTCATGTTGTCCTAGCTGAGCCACAGTAACTCCCTGCATGTCTTCCCTCAGCTCCAGACAAAGTGCCCTTGCTGAGGCCTTGCACACAGAGGTCTGAATATTGCTTGGTGCTCTCTGGCTTGCTGCCAGTCCCATGTGCCATTGGACAGCGGCTGGTGACCCTGATCAGACACACTCCTGCCCTGGAAAGGGGCCTTTGCTGCTCACCTCGAACAAGCAGTTTGTACTTGAGACGGAGAAAAGCGGAGGCTTCTGGCAGTCATTAGGAAAGCGCTGAGGCATATAAGCTGTTGGGTTGTTGGTCATTTGGGCAGTCCCCAAGAGGCATTTGTGTGGATGGGAGGGTGAGAAATGTGCCTTACACAACATATGTAAATGGCAACCAATTTTTCTTGGGTTTTTTTCTTCTCCTGAGTGCAAAAGGCCTATAAAACAATTAGAGCTTAAAATTGGACTCCTGGCAGAGAAGAAGAGAGGGAGTTTATGCCTTGTTAAGTGTAATCAGTCTGGTGATAAGGGGACAATTTCAGCTGTGTGAGATATAATTACATCATAAACTCCACATTACAAACAGGGCAAGCAGAGGTGAAAAGGTAAAGAGGGAATAAGTGATGATGCCCTTTGGGGGACGTGGCAGAGGCGACTTTTGTGGACTCCGTTTCCCAGAGAAACTTTTCCAGCTGGAATGTGAGTTGTGAACTTGCAGGGAAGACATGCTGGCACTTCAGGGAGGCTGGATGGGGTGCCTTGCCACGGCCACACTGAGGGTTCACATCCTCCAGCTGAAGTGGAATGTTAGTTTGGGCAAGTTAAATATTAATCATGTTTCAGAAAACAGACAAACTTTTCTCTGTGGCCTGAAGCTGGAGGAGAGGGTCTGCAGCCATGCTGCCAGCTGCAAAGGCAAAGGAGGCACAAATAACCCTCCCGGGTGCTGGTGGCACACCTAGGGCTGAGCGTGCACAACCTGTTTGCAGGGGCAGGGCAGCACCATGCTGCAGAAGACATGGATGCCTGCACATATGTGGAATGCTGCTCTGGAGCTGACTGCATACAGGTCGTAAACCTCAAACAGGATCCTCAGATGTCCCACCAAAGTGGTGGTGGTGCAGAGCTAAGCACCAGCTTGTCCCTCTCCCAGGTTACCTGTGGTCACAGTGAGAAAGGGTCTTCTCCCTTCATGTAGGACACCCCACCATACACGTGAATGGGGCTGTCTTGCCCCAGAGCACACATCTAGGGACACGTCTCAGAAATGAGGCTTAAAGCACATGTGGCTCCTTGGGTTTTACCAGGAAAAATGAGAAACAAATACCTGGGAGGAGGAGGGGGTGTTGATGTTTGCTACTTTAGGTAAATTTTTTGAGACATGACGTTTGAATGAGGGAAACTGAGGAGAGAAAGAGAAGCAGCGCACTGAGGGACAGTGGTTTATTTGTTTGAGAACAGGTTTTGGAAATCCAAGATTTCTCAGCTCAGGGACTTGAGTTGTTGACAAAATTAAAATAATCTTGGGAAATCAATTTATAGTTTTCTGTGAAAAAAAAAAAAAGGGGGGCATTTTTTAAATAGTCGTTTCAGAAAATCCAGTCCCCATTTCTGTTTTTGCTGCTAAAGCCCTGCCTTAGAGGACTGTGTCTGGTTCTGGGATCAAGAGTCTTTCCTTGTCACCGACATGCTGCATGGTATTAGATAAATCACTTAACCTTTCTGTGACATACTTCTCCATCTGTAAAATGAGTTTGATAATCATATTTGCTTACTTCACAAAAGTGTTAGAAGAATGAATTATCTCTAGTTTTATAACCATTTATATCTCTCTCTGGGGCAAAGACTGCCTTTTTTTTTTCTGGGCTCATGCAACAGCACAGAAGTTCTGCTCTATAACGAATGTTCTGAAGTACTGTTATGATACAGAAAGATAAAAATTAAATGTAGCCTTTGACAGTGCAGCAAACAGGGTTTGCAAGTATAGCAATACAGCGGGTTAGATTAAAGGAGCAGGGACATCATCTGTTGCGGTGCTGAAGAAAGGATCAATTAAGTATAGTGATAACATCCTGAAATATAACCCTGTTCCAAAGTGGGCAGTGTAACCCTCCTCTGGCAACCACTCTTCTGTAAAGGACAGACAAAAAAGATTAATGTTTATTCAGCTCTGTGAATGGATTATTACTTAGATTAGAGCACTTGGAGGCTTTGGACAAGATCAAGTTGCATTAAAAGCTTTACGAGCCTAAAGCTGGAGATGGACCTCTGAAGAACTTGCTGTCAAGGGAAGTAGAGACACATCTATCTAAGGACACACAGCAGGTCACTGCCAGAGATGGGGATTCCCAGGCTGATGTTATTTCAAGTGATTCATGTCACTGCCTCCGCATGACAATTGCTCATGTGCTGTTCTTGTACTGCAGGTCACCTTCATTCATACAGGCTTGGTGTTTTCTTTAGGAAGAGGCATGAAAATTCAGATTGGCCAATCTGGAGACCAGGTGACTATGCAGGCAACTGAGGAAGGAGGGAGTTGGGGAAGCTTGAACTGGCTTGTGCAGCAGGGACCATCACCAGCAACAGTCAGTGCAACCCTGGGTAGAGCCTGATGATGCTTTCATGGGAGAGACTTCCATGCATCTCTCAGGACCAGTTCAGTCATGAGTAAGGAGCTCAGCACTCACTGACATATTACATTTTAAAAGACTAATTAGTCTCTGGTGTTGCCTACAAGGAAAGACTTAAGCTGCAAATAGCTTAACTCAGCTTCACAGGATGGCAATGAAGCAGCCTGGATTGAACCCTGCTGTGAATAATTACTGCCACAGCTGCAGCATCATATAGGACTGATCACAAATACTCTGCATGCAGTTTCAGGCTGACATCATTAGGCATCTACTTGAGGCATCCCCCTTATGACTGGCTTAGTCTTTCATATTTATGCATATCTTTTTGGTCCAGCAGAGAGGGAGCAAGAAAGGTGCATAGTTTACGGACAGAAAACTGCAGTGGGGGTAGGTTGTGGCTCTGTCTGTGTGGGTGTAAAAGTGATTCCCAGCTCCTGCTTGTAGTTTGGGGTGAGACCCTAAATATATACACAGCCTCCCCACCACAGTTGGTTCCCAGTGGTGGGAAGCCCTGAACAGGAAAGAAGCCATAGGTCTACTGACTGGATTCCTGCAGGGCTGTGGCTCGAAGGAAGGGCACTCACCCCCAAATCTGAATGTGACCTTGGAGGCTTCCCCAAAGACGTTCTAGGAACACAGAGCTGTGCCCAGAGAACTCACACAGAACTGCTACTCTGGTGTCTGGGCCACCTTTGTCACCCTCCCTTGCCTTAAGGAGGATAGGTTTTGTCATTTTCCTGAAACAGCAGCGCTGTGATTTCTAGGAGTTTTAGAGACCCTTCTCAGCATGACTTTCCAGAGTGTTTAAGGAAGATTAACACCCTGGAGAATGGGCCCCCTGCCAAAATCACCGGGGATGGTAGGGAAGGGATGGGGATAAACAGCTGGGGTTGTGAGGAGAAATGCTAACCAGACAGAACCTCATGAAGCACTGGGCAAGCCTTTTCCAGTCTGAATACTATCACCTCTGCCCTGTGAGCCATAGTGAGACCTGAAGGAGATTCCTTGGTGTTTGTTTGATAGACAGCCAAAGCCCCCTCGGCCAGCCTTGCAGTAATCTGCTACCCAACATCAGCATTTCATGGCTAGAGAAATGAAAGAAGAGAGCAGGCTTAGAGGTCAATAACAAGCACCATTAGGGCTGCCTGGTTTGGGCTGCATGGTCTGTGAAAGAAAGCAAGCAGTCCTCAGCATTACCGCTACTGTCAGCATGGCAGCTACATCCTGCTCTGCCTCAGCCCCAGGCACAACACTGGGGCAGCTTGTGGGATCTTCTCATCACTGGGATCACTGCAGGAGGATATAGCCTCCACCTGAGCATGATCAACTCTGCTCCTGTCTTTCATTGTCAGCAGGAGGGTGTGGGCTTTAAGCAAAGTACGGTGCTATGAAGGGAGAAGTGGAGGTGGTGAGGAGTGATGTGCAGGTTGCCTGCAGGGCTGCCTGACGCTGGGGCAGGCTTCAGCTGCCAGATGAGGAGGAAGGTGCTGCGGGACTGCATGGGTTCTCCAGTCATGCCACCTATGTATAAAGTACATCCATCCGTATAAAGTACACCCATTTGTGGAAAATTTAGAGGGAAACATTAAAAATACTAAAAGAACCCAAAACCAAAGCCAGTGAAAGTACACAGTATATGTGTCACCCATAGGCCTTGTCCAGCCTGGACACATTTCAGCTTGGTGATCTCCCTGGTACCACACTTGCATCAGGACTGGAGACCCCTGCTGCCCATACTCCCTGTGCTGTCCTTGTCCTTTTAAACAGAAATCTGTTTAAAAAAAAAAACAAGGAAGTTGGAGAAGAGCTCAAGAAGTTGAAATCCGCCATCAGCATGGGAAAGGAATAAAGAGAGAAATTATGGCATGCAGCCCTGACACGGCTATTTCTTGGCAGGAGATGGGTGTCTGCATGTCTCAGATAACTTCCCAGAGAAACTAAGCACTATCAGAATTCAGTGGAGAGGAGCAAGGAGGTTGGAGACAGAGGACCCCATCCTTCTGCTGATCCCTGAGGGAAAACTGATGTCTTCCCCACCCAGACTGGCACTTCTGACCAGCTTGCCTCCCCACGCTTTCCAAACTTCCCCAGCAGTGGATGGGGAGCTCTGTCTCTCCACCCTGCTGTCTAAGACAAAATCAGTGGCTTCAGGAAGCAATGACTCCAGGAGCAGAACTGATTTTGGCAGTAATGCCATCACTTTGCTCCCTGCGCTGCTATGTGATGTTGAGAAATCACAGGCCAGTATGATCTATTCCAGCTGGACTTGCAGCCCTGCAGTTGGCTTTTTCTGATTTCTATGTGCTTAGTGACATTATCTGAGCATACTTAGTGATGTGCCCAGGCCTTTTTCATCCTTGGGCAAGGAAAAAGCTGGTATATTGCTTTGACTGTAACTGTTAAAAGGAGTCTGCCTTTGGGCTGAAACAAAACCTCAGGAAAGCCTTAAAAAATACACCCAGCAGCACCAGAAAAGTGATAAGAGACTGAAACAAGGGCTTTATAATGGAGTGACGATTCCAATCAATTGGTGTGAGTTAATTAATTAATTGCTGCAGTTGCAATGACATTCCCTCTGGCTGAGTAATCAGGAAATCAGCCACCTGAGGCTTTTAGGGAGTTAATTGCCTTAAACTTTGCTAAAAGAGTGATAATACCATTTTAAAAAAAGCCTATTAATGCACATTTCTCGTCTTCTGGGATCTTGGAAACCAATTCTTCATTTTGCAGCGCAAAACCTTTAAAGTTTTACTTGAACAACTGAGTAATGGAGACAGATGCAGTGGATAAGCAAGGAGCAAACTGTGGAATACAAGCTCTGCATCATCTGAAAGAGATTTGAAATATGCTGAAGCGCTCCAAACTTTGTGTCCATCCAGACTCCTGTCCTTTCTTAGGTGTTTTTTGTCCAGCAGGGAGTGGAGTTTCCTTACATTTGAGTTACTCTTTTATGCCTCATATAGAAACCTGATTCTTTTGTTCAACCTGATTTTCTCTTAAAGAAATGTTGCCTGAAATGAGAGAACTATTCTGCGAAGAGCAGAAACCTTTCTCCCTTCCCTTTCACAGCTACCTATTTCTCAGGCTGAAGCTGAGCTTCTCTGTGCTTTAGACCTCCCTCCCAAGTGAGCTCTTCGAGACCTTTGGAGGACACTTGGTCCTCAGTCAGTAGAAGTAGGTATTTTTCACTGGAGCCCCTGCAGGCATCCTTCAAAGGAGGCAAAACAGAGGTCTTTGAAAGATGCCAAGCCATCCTGAGCAAAGCTAGCCTTGTCCCAGCAGTGGCAAAATCACTGTCAGATGAGCAAAGCCTGAATCTGTTGTGCATCTGGCTGGCTGCATCTCACGCTGTCCATTTCTTGTGCTTTCCCTGCACACCCTTGCTTGTTTGTCTGCGGCTGCAGCACCACAGTTTGCTCCAGGCAGGCACCTTCACTTCTACCCAGGGCTTCCATCTGTACCCTGCAAGGTTTTGACTTCCTGCCAAGCGACAGAGTGTGTGTGTGGGGGAAAATTCCCGCTTGGACTTCAGAAGCACTCTGACGACTCCCTAGCCAGAGCTTGCTAGAAAACTTCACCTTTTCTTGACATTTTTAATTGAAACAATGCACAAAAAATTAGCTGGAATAAAGAAACCAAAGGAAGGAGGGAGATTTCTCCCTCCAAAGTTCATCATACAAGAAACAGTGAGTGCATATAAAAGAAATGGACATTGAGGACCTGATGGTACTGATTTCCATCATTTTATCACAGTTGTTTTAAAGCCTTAGCCCTTTGAGTCCTGCAATTATAGCATAATCACAGGGTCTGTTAAAAATGAAAAGAGGCTCTAGCCCTTCAGATGATGGAGGATAGCTTGCAGTTGTTAGCCCTACAGCCTCAGAAAAGAGAATAAACCCAAAAGAAACTCATGTTTTAAATGACACCTTTAAACATTCCAGCGATTTTATAGGTCCAGATTCATAATTTTCTTATTCCTTGAGGGTGGCAAAACTGGTATTTCCTTTCTTTACCAGCATGAAGTGTTCCTAGACTCCAAGGGCCTTTTGGGGAGGTGACATGAGGTTGTGAGTCTCAGATCTCCCCGCTGCAACCTTGCCATGGGCCCCCATGAAGGATGCCTCAGTTCTCAGATGCAAACTGCCGTTTGTCCCTTCTATCTTATCTATCATTGACTTCGTGTGCGAGTGCATACACATATTATTAAATATAAATACAAACCCCAGGCACACATTTTTATCCTTAAGTAATAAAATCTAATGGAAGAATTTACAGTCATGGGTTATAAAGCAATAATAGTTGTAAAATCATTTAGCAGGGTTCAAATACAGGTGAAGGGAGAAGTTCAGAAGTTCAGCATCTAAATATGCTTCCTGGCAGTTTCCTGTGACAAACAGCAAATCCCCTATTGACATGGTACCAGTAACAAAAGCCCAAACTGCTCTCAGCTGCTCTATTTGTATTTTCGAGTTCATGGTTTGTTTAGTTTTATTACTTTTTGAGAGCACTTTCTACAGGTCTGGTTCCAGAGGGGTAGTAGTAGTGCGACCGGACTGAAAAAGACTGCATAGACAACAAGAATTCAAATTTCTGTATAGTGCCCCTGCAGCCCCATGAAGAGAGAATCAACTTTCTACTTAAAGCACAATGTACAGAGTACATCATAGATGGAGACCACTGGCATTACCTGGAGGGAAATGGTTGGTGCAAGCAGGCCAGAGCAGTATTTCTATTGACATCTAGTGCCCTTCTAAGAAGACTTAGATGACGTTACCATGAAAATGCTTATGTGCATATTGCTTATATTGCAGTGTCTGCCATTTCTAGCAAGTAGCACTTTCTAGCAAATGCTGCTTACTACATGTAGCCGTTCACAGTTGGGCAACAGCTTTGCTAAAAGTCTTCACCATGCCAAAGCATAAAATACCCACTCTGTCATTAAGAGACTGAGCCTGTCTTTTTGTTCCTCTGTTGCTTCTTGGTTTAAGAGTGAAAGCAACTAAAATCTATCCCTCAGAAACTGCATGAGGCATGCTAGAGGACTAACTGTAAACTCCAGGTCCCTCTTGCCATGCGGTGCTAGCTCAAAGCGCTGGAACTGGAACCACATAGGAACCCAACAGCTGCTGTTAGCTCTGCTTCTGCTGCTGCATTACTTAACATCCCACCTGAACTTTGTCCTAATGATGGAGGCAGATAATAAGTTATAAGGTTGCTCACTGGATAAGAACATAACTTTGCCCTATGCTTCATTTCGTAATTATATTTTTAAAAAAGAAATTATAAGAAGGTGTGTGAGAGAGTGTACTTTCAATAGAAAAAGGACTCAGTTTCTTCAGGGAACATTTCTCAGTGGGCTAGCAGAAAGGAGATAGCTATGATATGTGCAACACAGGAACTTTAGCGTATCGTGGTCCTTGACACTTTTTAACTTAATTAACCTTGGTAATCTCAATGTCTTACAGAGAATCAAGTCTGTGCTCCCAACCAAGTCCTAGTTATTGGCATATTTGAAGAAATATTGCCACTTACTCAAGACCAATCAAATACTTGTGTTTTTCCAGAGAATTTAAGAAGTTCCCCATCATTATAGTGTGCTTAAAACTGATCTAAATGGCCTATGCTGTTATTGAAACAGGCTGCCATTTTATTGTTGTGATATTTCCAAGCTCCGGGATGCCTGCTGTGCTGAAGCAGGCAGCCAAGCAGCTAATCCCCCAGCAAACATCCAATTAGTCCTTCTGTGCATACAAATGCATTATTGTGTATTAATGCAGCGGTGGGGAACAAGTGGTCCAGAGCTGCTTTCTGATGGGCTGCCTGGGGGTGTTAGAGGAGGCTAAGCAGTGACTCAGGAAGGTGTTGAAACCTTTCACTGGCACAAGTAAGGACGGCATCCCTGTTCTGCTTAGGGGAGGTTGGGAGCAGGCAATGGGTATCTCACGTGGCCAGGCTGTCCTTCTCGGGTTTGTTTGGAAAAACATCAGAGAAAGCTTTAATACTGGAGGCAGTTAACACATCAGCAGATTTACTTTCTTTTGCCTGATTTGCTCCTTCTGCCTTTTCTCTTTCTTACACTCTGTGCTGTTAATTTCTTCCTTTAGTCCTGACTCCTGATGTGAGTTGTTTTTCCTCAGCCCTTTTCTCAAGGACAGGTCACATAAAATAAGTACAGGGACACTGGCTGGAGGAAAAGGGCATCTCTGTGGATTTCCCCCATGCTGCATTCAGCAGAGACCTTTTCTGAGAGTTTATGCAGTCTTGCCTGCAGAGAAATAGCACTAGACACAGAGTAAGCTTGCAAGACTAGCTCTTTGGAAGGCAGGGAGAGTTGGCATTTTGGCTGCCTGGAGAGCTTTGGTCCCTGCCTCTGCATACTGTCCTCCCTTCCATGCTTATGCTGCTGGGCTGCAGCATCACCAAGCCTTGTTTGCAGAAGATCATCAGCTGAGAATCACACAGACCAAGAGTATCTGCCTGCCTGGGACAGGAGATCAATGGGTTTGGCTTCTGGTGCAGCAGGGTAAATCTAGAGAGGATAGTTTCCAAGTTTCCAGATCCCAAGACCAGTTTTCAGGGGTGCAAGCAGACTGAACTGTGCTGGTGCCAACAGAACTGTGCCCTTGCAGAGCAATGGAGAGCTTGGTCTTGCATTCATCAGGGATCTGGTGAACACCATAATGGTTTGCTTCCTAATCCTGATCTAGTTGATGTCCCTGCTCATTGCAGGGGGGTTGGACTAGATGGCCTTTGAAGATCCCTTCCAACCCAAGCTATTCTGTGATTCTATGATTGTCCACCTGCCCTTTTTTATGTTTTGCCCTTTTTTCCTCATATATGTCTTTACCCTCCTTCTGTATAATCTTCCAGCTGGCTATAAGATTTCTCCGTGCAGTCTGTACCCTGGGAGGAGACAAGCAAAGCCATCCACAATTTTCATCCCTGCCCTGGGATCAACAGGTAGCCTCCTTTCCATGGGGAAACAGCTCCACTCTCTAAGCACTACTGCATGAGGCAACTGGGGCAAAACAGCTCCAGCAGCTTCATAAACAGCTAAAAAAGAAGCACCACACACATAATGGCTCATGGACTCAGGGCAAATGTTTATAGAACAAATTTAGCACTGACTCAAGCAGATTAACAATTGGTTGCAGCATTTTATTCGCATCCTCACTGTCCCCCAGGACATCATGAACCAGTGAGTGAGCTGTTGACAGCACAAGAGATCAATCCTTGCCAGCTTAGCAATAGTTCTTATCATCATGGTTGTCAGAATCTGCAGGTGGTGATTGGTGGTGTGCATCAGTGCTACTGACATTGTTGTAAGGGCTTGTGGGGGCTTCAGTTCCTAGCCTGGCAGATGTCAGATACAGGTAGACAACACACTGGCAAGTTAAAAAAAAGGAAGTGTTGCGGGTGGGAGAGCAGATATCTAATTGCCTCATATGCAAGACACTTAGTGGTGGATTACCAGGGGAGCAATTTTCAATGGGCCAGTTTAGCTTATAAAAATTAGCCCCCCCTGCAATCAGGTAAGACTGTGTATGGGCTCGTTTAGAGCAACCAAATGGAGCCCATCTTCGTAAGACCTGTTGAAAGAGTCTGAAGTTGTACCTAATTCATGAGGTTGAGCCCCAGCTACGGCTCCTCCAAGGGTCTTGGTGTCTCAATACTTTAAAAATACCAGGTAGATAAATACAAATAGCATCATGCTTACAGAAAATATTAAGAATGCACTATACAGTGCTGCTTCTTAGGGAACTGAAAACTTTACCCCTTTCTTCATTAAGGACAATGGGATAACTTTTCTTATTGTATAGACACAGACGCAGAAGTTGGAAAAGTTGGTCAGCTGTTCATGCTATATTCTTTGGTCTGGAAAAGGGGTAAGTGTGGTAATGCTTCTCACTTATCACTAAAATGGTATAACAGTGGCTCCCTTTGAGGCACTTGGGGGTTAAACCTTTGTATGGGCCACTTCATTTTTCCTTATTTAGCTCCATGATCAGCCCTGCCAACAACCCAACTGGTTTACAGCCTCCCTCAAATAGTATCCTGGACTTCCAGAGCTGTTAGGAGCCATCCTACAACTGAAAATAGGTTAAGCTGCTTGAGAGCCTGTTTGCTGCTAAATGACTCAATTGCAGGTGTGAAGCCAGGTTCTAAGGTAGGGTCACAGTGGTACTGCCTTGGGAATGTAAAAGCCAGGACTGGTGGAGCGTGTATCACACATCATACTGTTCCTTTGCCCCATACTTCTCCAATGGCTGCCAGTTCTCTATAAATGTTCTGCCTCACCAGCTGAGATATTTAGAAACAGCATCTGTCAAGAGGTAGGGTCACTCTGGGCCTGATATGTGAGGGGCACAAATGTATTGTATACAATTTCTGAGAGGCAGATACCAGACTGAATAGCCTTTCACATGGCAGGAAAGTCAAGAGGCAGGGGAATTCGTGGTAAAATATTTATTTAGCAAAGGAAAATTTCAACAGTCAGAAGGCCATGGGTTTTTTTATTTCTCCATGGTATTTTCAACTAGCATGTCACAATTTTGTCACAAAGAGAAAAAAATTGATGTAAAAAGTAATATAATACTTTAATCTGTAATAGAGTAAATGGAGCAATGCTTAGATTTAACCATATTACTGAAGCAGCACTGATTCTGGGTGGGAGTACTGCATGCAGTTGCAGAGCTCAGCAATAAGAAGGAAGCTGTGATGCCTTTGGTTAATGAACACATTCCTGCTGTCACCAGCCCAGGCACTGCCTTTACACTACACAACTAATAAGGAAGAACAAGGCTGCTTTGAGTTTTCAGTATTGTGCCTACCTAATGTGTTGCTTCCGTCTGAGTTTGGCTTTGAGCATCAGGTATTTTTCTAGCCTCAGAAAAAATCTCTGGGGTTTTGAAGCCATTCCTGCTTGGGGAAAAGAAGGCAATAGCAAAGTCATGCAGGAGTTAGCATACACACAGGGTGGTGGCGTTCTGCTCATTGTGATGCTGTGAGATGTGGCAAGATAAATCATTTTAATCACAGAGCCATCGGAGAATGTTGCTTTCTCCCCTCAGATTTCCAGATGACCCAGGTGTAACAATGAAATAAATACTTCCTGGAAAGGACGTGTAGCTGCTTCAGCAGCACAATTTAATACACCATAGGATGGAAATATATGGGAAGCATCTGTCAATGTGTCAGTGTTTTAAAACAAGGAGAGGAGAAAAAAAAAAACCCAACCCAAAACAACCAACAAAGAAACTCCCAGCAGGCAAAATGGAATCTGGCTGAGAAACACCATCCAGAAAGGACATTGTTTTGCTTTTGCTTAGATTCCTCAGGCTGTAAACTTGCTTTGTTGTCCCTATGTCCTTTGTTAGCTCCTCAGTGCTCCCAGGAGACTATGCCTGAAATGTCAGGGCAATTCCAGGAGGCTTTGTAGCAAACCCTGAAAGCACCATGGTGGGTTTCAGGTACTTGGGTTATTTTCCTAGGTGAGGCAGCTCTCCATGGAGAAAAGCTGAGCTGAAGCAGTGCAATGTAAGGAGGCACGTAGGGATGTAGCCCATGTCTGATGTGCCCTGCGATGGTGGGAAGTGAGATCACCAGGAAGAGAACCCAGCATCCAAACTGTGTACAACGCTTCCAAAGTATAGGTTGTTGACTTCCTTGGTAAATGTGGACTGCCTGACAGTGGAAAAGAGCTGGTGGGGGGAAACACTTCCCAGCATGCCCACAACTCCTTCTTCCTGCCTTGAGCTTGGCTCTCTGGTGAAAGGTTTCCTTGAATAAGGGGTTACCTGTTAAGAGGAGTAGGAGAATAGACCACAGTACAGACAGTTACTTCTCCTTGGAGTACATGCAGAGTAACTTGTAATGCTGTAGTATTGATATAGCAGCTACTCGTCTCTTGGGCATGGTGGCTGCTGGCATTTCTGGAGAAATTTTCCGTTTCCTAAGTTCATTAAATGATTTCTTCTGAATCTTCGCTCATGAACAGGATGCAGGTGACGAGGCTGGTGGCTGAGAAACACAGTCTTTCAGAGATCAGGCAAGGAAAAGGTCTTTGATTTCTGGTCAGAAATTAGTGTGGCCTAGATACTACCAGAAGATTTGCTGCTTGTGTTGTATTTAGGCAGCAAAACTCATCATTGTCAGCAGAGAAACTCTGAGGCCTGCTTGACCTACCTAGAGTTTTTTCAAGTTGATCTTTATTGGTACATAGATCTCAAAATTGATGACCTGTGCAGAGAGGGATTTTATTCAGTTCAAGTACAGGCAAGAGAGAAGTAAGAAAGGATGTGTGTGTGACATAGGCATGCACAGGCAGTGTCCAGGGAGCCATCTGTGAGACACCTGAGCCAAGGAGAGGAAACCTTAGCTCAGATGCAGCTCCTGGGCTACGTGTGCCTAAATAGCTTGTAGGCTGACCCTGGCTGGTGTCTCGCCAGGTTATTGCTCTGCATTGGCCAAAACCAAGCACACCTTGACTGTGATTCCAGCTTACTGTGAGGTGACATTTAGCATGACTGATGCCTATGCTCCATGCTACCTATCAATGTCAGCATGCCATTTGGCTATTTTGGAGCTGGAGGAGCAGATCCTATCCCTAGGAGATGTAATCTATTTGATTTATTTAGCACCTGTGCTCCTGCTTTTAATTTTCCTGACATGGGTTTAATGAGTTAAAATCAGATTTTCAAGCATGTCTTTTCACTGCCAGTGAAAGAGGGGGGGGGAAATTTCATCAAGAGTTTTTTGTCTACTGCTAGAAAATGCTTTCCATCACCCCTAGGGAACTGTGCCTACTGGAGACTGTGAGTGATTCTGGAAGCAGCAGGCAGGCAAATCACCTACTTTATTAGCTATATTTTGCAGTCCAGTATGTTTGTACAGTAAATAATATTTTGCATAAAGTCAATGGCTGATGCTGTGCTTTTTATCATGGACTGCTGTTTTTTGCAGCTGCTCTTTTAAGTGTCAGCACTGAGCATTTGTTGGTGTCATCATCCTCACTTTATGTTGCTATGCGTGGCAATATAACCGTTGCAAAGCTTTGTACTGTGACAGGGGTGTCACAGTTATTTGGGAAAGATGCAACCACACTTTGAACATTTTTCACTCTTCGTATGGCCACGTTTATGGCGTTTGTAAAATTCTGTGCGATTTTATGGCAGCCGGGAAATGCTGTGATTTCAATGAAAAATGGACTACACTGGTTTCAGTGGGAGAGATTTCGAGTGCCACTGAGACACAAAAAACACACCCAAACTTTCTGAGCATAGCAGAAAACTTCTGAGGACAGCAGCAATTACAGTGTTTTCTGCCTTTGGCATGTAAGTGATTATTCTTTTTGTGGTAAACAGCATTTGCTGCTTTGCACCATATGTATGAGAAAAGAGTGCTAGAAGAAAACCTCTGTAGTTACGAATTTTAATAAAGCAGAACCTCAAGAAAATTATATATTTATAGTCACGCAGATATGTAAAGGAGTAATCATGTTCAAAGGCTGCCAAGTCCCTTACGTCAATAATGGTAAAATTTAGTTCTGTGCAAAGGGATGGAGAAGGGGCTTTGGGGCTTGTCTCTGCTTGGGATCCTCCACATTAATTTGTCCCTATTTGCAGGATGTTAATGCTCTTTATTGTAAAAATTATACAGAAGCGTTTTTAAATCCTGCAGTCATTTTTATTCTTTGCAGCTGTGTAACCTTCAATAACTATGGTCTCACCTCTGCTTCTTGCAGGCTTTACTGTCAGCCATAATTACAGAAAAATCCAGCAAGGAGCTGGAGGTGAGGTTTGCTAAGGCTGCTAATTAGCTGATGCCATCACATCAGAATTACAATCCAATTCCTTGGAGGACTCCGGGGCCTCTTCTCCCCAGCTCTGAGACACATGCCGAATTTACCCTCAGAAAACAGGGGCAGATGGTTACTGCTGACACCCTCCGGTTCGCTCGCGGAATGACCTGGCACAGGGTGGTTGGTTCAAGTGTCTTGGCTGGAAATAAAGTTTCCCTTCAAGTTGGTTTGTGGGGGCTTTTTTGTGTGTTTTTTTTTTTTTTTTTTTTTTTTTGGGGTGGTTTTGGTTTTTTTATTTTTTATTTTTTTTTTTTTTTATTAAAAAGATTCCCAGACTAATTCAACTTAATGTGAAATTTGATGAGGGAGATTTCCTTTCCAGAGCTTCTTATTTTGGGAGGAAAGGAAAAAGAACAGCAGCAGATCTTCTGACGATGAAATCCAACTACCATTGATTGTTTTGATTTCATTTGTTTCTATCTTTTAATTAAGCTTTTAAAAAGACTTTTTTTTGGGCCTCTTTCTTTACGTGTGATTCTCTGCAGGAGTGGGTGTTCCCTGAGCCTGAATGAAAAGATATAGTGCTGCATCCCTTATTTACCATGGTGGATGTTGAAGACAGCCTTCTAAGAAGATAAGTATTGCTAAAATACGCACGTTACATTGAGGACAGTATCCAGACCATGCCTGATATAGGCATTGTGGAGACATAGTTTTGTGGCTGTATCTGGGCTGCCTGAATTACATAGTCTCCCTATAGACTCTGTGGAGAGATGTAGGCATGCTTGAAGTCCAAAAGGCATTGCCACCTACCATGATAGCCAATTTGTCTTGGAGGTGGGAGCAACCAGCACGACTGAGGGTATGTGCCACCACCTTTGCTGAAGGTGTGATTTTGTCACTGCTGCAACTCCCAGGTAAAAAGCCATGGCTAGACCTCAGACCTGTTGATTACAGTTTTTACTCACCAGGATGTGCCCTTAAGTTTTCTCTGCCTTGAGGAAGATGGGATGCACAGCTCTGGTATGCGGCAAAAGAGTAATCCCTTTACAGGCTGTGTCATCAGGAAGGACAGGCAGGAATACAAATGCTGTGAAGCCATAAGGAGAGCAAACATCAAAGTGACCAAACAAGACTTAGTAGTCATGGTAGTCTGCTGGGAGAAGCAGGACGGGGGTTTGTCTCCCTGATCCCATCCTCCCCATGGCAAATGAAGGCACAAGATTAATTTTATTTCTAGTAAATTCTTACAGTAATAAACAGTTACTACATAACAGTGTGATAAAACATTTTCCAGGCTAGTACTATGTGCTGCAACAGATCCTACAAGAGCTGACAAGGCTTGGCTTCCAAGAACAGGAGGAACTAACTCTCACTGTTCCTTCAGCACTATTGTTCATTGTAACATGAGTACAAATTCAGCTTTATTAAAGCAGGATTTCTAAGGCAGCTCAGTTGAATACAGAAAATATGAGACACCATCACACACTTGTTTTCATAAGAACAGCAGCTTTAATACTGGAGAGCAATAAATTGTCTGGAATGATATTAAGTCCTGAAATGCTGTGCTATGCTGGTCTGCACTTGAGTAACTCCTAGTGCAACATCAATAGGCCTCTGGCTGTAGTTTTGTTCAGTGAGTAGGTGTTAGAGGCTTTTTTTTCCAGTATATACCAATCTCTGGTTCTGCCAAAGATGATGGATGTTTTCCTATTTTCCTACTGGTAGCAACAGGGACTGAACCAGACTCCCGCAGCCAAACTCGCCATCCTTCCCAAAGCCGTCCCTAGCACCAAGTTATAAATTGCTGAACAGTGGATTTTTACCAGCTATAGATCAGAAGGCAGTGTTTGCCACATACACCCCTGCTTGTTTTGTGACTGGTCATAGAAAATTGTTTTCTGTGTAATTTAGGGGTTTCAAGAGTCAGCAGAAGCTCATGAGACCTGGGTACCAGTTTGGATATTTGGGGGTCGAAAATGGATCTGCTTTTTGCTTAAGACACCTTGCATCAGCTTCAGACTTTGGTTAGTCGTCAACAAGTCTGGATGAAAACTGGGTGCACTGTGACTGTCCAGGGAGGCAGGTGCTTGCGCAGGATGGGGAGATATTTTGGGTAGGTTTTTTGTTCTGAAATAGATATAGGCAGTAGGCTGTGACTGAATGTTTTTCACAGAGGAGGAAAAGGATAGTCTTGGACGTGGAGGTTTTCTGGTGGCGACACCACAACTGTCTCACTTGACAAAACCCTCATAACAAGATGATGGTAAGGACAGAGAGGCTGCCATTGAGAAGTGACAGTATGTTGGGCTGTTTGCTTGAGCTGGGTGAATGCACAGGAATAATCTGATGCACACAACACAACATGGAATAGCACACTCTGAGAATATCCAGTGCTGATCATCTGGGCGCGGTCTCGTATTGGGCTGGGAGTTCATTTGGGGTTTGATGTAATGTGGCTGGTTTTATGTTCTTTCACTCCCAGTTTCTATAAAATACACAGTTTTATCAGTGGGATTTACCAGTAGACTCCAAACACTGTCATTCAAGAAATGCACACATACATACATACCCGTTTAAAACCACGCATACATTCATCAGTGTTTATTACTCTATATATTATTCTATTACTGCCTTTTAGTAATGAATGATATAATAGACACTAAAATACCTCCTAGTTTGGTCAATTTTTTCCCATCAGTCAACAAGAGCTTTCTGCTCTTTATGGCACAAAGGATTCTTGCTCTCCTCACCATTTAGTCTCTCCAGTGATGCTCTGCACAGCACCACAGGCAAAAGCTGAGTAAAGACAAAGCTATCAAGGTAGATAAATCAGGCACTGAAAAGGGCAGGAAACCCCAAGAGGGTGGGGTGAATCTTCGGCTCTGTCCCTTTTTGGGTTTGAATTGTGTCAGAGTTCTTAATTCCTTAATTAAATGATTACACAACATTTCTTTTTTCCTTTGGGGCCAGACTGCATTGAATGCACAAGATGGAAGGATTTATTGCAAAACAGGCCTCAGGTGGGACTTGGTTTATTTTTCCTTGTTATTAATAGTAAGCTTTCATGCCTTAGCTGCTGCTCTGATGTTAGAAGTATTCCCAGCTCACTGGATTCTCTGCAGTGCTCCACTTTGGGGGTGTGAGCCCAACAAACTCATTTTCTTCAAGGGAATGCAACCCCTGTATTGCAGACAGGAATTGAGGCGCAGGCTGACAAAGGCTAGGAGCACTTCTGAGCTTGGCATACCACTGTCAGAGTTTGGGGATCTTATTTTTGCAGGCATGTAGTGCCAAATAGGGGTTGTAGTGTGATCCAGCCGAGCCAGGTATGTGGGAAAGGAGCCTTGCATATGTGAAACCTCCAGTTCAAGCCACTAGCTGAGCATCATATAGGAACAGGTAGGGCCAAACCTGCCCCTCGCCCTGCCTCAGATCAGCTTTTTGTCCCTGTGCAGTCCACTGCTACCTGCTCATCCTGGCTTCGTGAACCCACAGGCATCACCTCTGGTAATACGTCCCCAGCAGAGAGACTCCTCTGCCTATGCCAGTCTTTGTCCTGTATTTCCTCTCCAGCCACAGCCCCTCATTGCCACCCCACCTTCTTTGGTATTGTGCTCCTGCTATTAGGCTTGAGGAGGTTGCTCCGTCATGGTGGTCCTGTGGTTGAGGTGATGGGGCATTTAGAAACCAGGGGAAAATGGCTCTGGTGGCTATCATGACAGTCCAGGCCATGTGTAAGTTCACAGCAAACTAAGAACTGAGCTTGTGGGAAGTTGTGTTGAGGCACCAGAATAAGCATTGCTAGGAAGCATCAACTCCACAAGGAATGTAATTGCTATAATCTGAAGGACACAAAATAAACCTGTGCAAGATGATACATTTCAAAGTCTGATACTTTGGCCAGATGTCAGTAGCTGGCAAATGAGCACGATTAACAGAAAAGGCTGCCTCCATGCCAGATTTCAAGCTCCTGCTCTAAGTGCTGTTCTAAAAATGGGACCAGAATTTTGTCATCATGAGCAAAAGAATGCACTTTCCCCAGCCTCAAGGATGGAATTGCTTAGATTTAAGACATCAGCTTGAGGCAGACAGATAACGCAGGAAAACGTTAAATTTTAAAAGTTAAAATCTAGTAAAACTCAAAGTGCCAGAAAATAGAGGAATTGCACTGAGAAGTGCTGTGAAAAGCCATCAATAAAAGTTTTCTCAGACACCTGTGATGCAGGCTGAGATTTAAGACCCCTGTGTGGGGATGTGCTTTTCCTTAACTATAAGGATAACCCTGGGAATCATATGGTAGACCCTGAACACTGGATCCTTATCTACTTCTCCTCCAGGCAAGAAGAGGAGAAAGCCTCTTCTGAGTAGCTCCCTACACCAGCAACCTTTTCATGGCAGTGAGGAAGTGTTTTGCACTAACTGGTGCCTCCGAAAGTGTGTGCACCTATTGCTGCTTGGGAAATCCTGGTAGCATTGTCTGGGACAGCCCTAAGTTCAGAGCAGCAAAAAGAGATTAGCCAAGGGAACAAAGCAAAAGTAGCAATAGCATTTGTTCTGTTAATATGTGGGGGAGATAACACAGCTGGGGAACAGCAAGGCTTCAGAGAGTGGAAAATTATTGACAGGCAGGGTTGATATTGCTGAGAGCTCTAAACATATTCCTAGCTTCAGCAGTCACAAGCAAAGCAAAGGGTGCCATCCTAGAGTCAGGAACATGCTTCCTGCAGGGAAAGAAAAAAAAGTGTTAAATTGGCTTTTCCTATTGTTGAGTAGCAGGCAAAATGACTCTTTTCTGCTATTGGAAGCTTTCTAAACCATTAAAAGCTTGACAAGGCCTGGTGTTGGTGAGGCCGTAAATATTAGCATCTATCTTTAATTGAAGATGATGAAGGATTCAGTGAATTTCTGTCCTGTAAGCTCTACATCATCTGTGTGACAAAGGCGAGGAATGCAATGGCAACTTATGTGACTATGAGAGTTTTGAAATGCAGAAGAAGGCGCAGCTTCTATGAATTTCTGGCACACAGTTGCTGGCTGGTAGTCTTTAATTCTTCAACAGGCTGCAGATCATTCAGGTGGCCAACACATATTGTTTGATATGCTGGTCCCAGAAACTGTCACAGCGCCAATGCAAGCTACCCCTTAAGGGGACATCCTCTCCTTGAAATGCCTCTGAAAATGGCTGTCGGAGTAATGAATCATTTGCTACTTTGAGACACAGATTTTTTGTTTTCTTTGAGCTTATTGAGAAAAAATAAATCTGCTTGGGTTTCCTTTTAAAGCATTCAGTCTAAACTCCCCTTGTGGCTTTGACACGAGGTTCACTTTTGACCAAACTCCAGAGTCCTTTCGGAACTTCTGAAGAGCTGGAATGCAAGGCATTTTCCTTTCCCATCCTCCCCATTCTGCTGGGCTTCAGGCGGTCAGGGGATGAGTTTTTATTGCTAACCACTTGAAAATAAAATTAGTCTGTGCAGGTATCTTTGGATAGACACTGTAAATGATGGATTTCAGCAAAAGCAAGAACATGTCGCGGAAATGGGGTAAAAAATGGCTCAGGAACAGAGCAGATTTGCACAATGACTCAAGCAAGGAATAAGTGCCACAGGGGGCATTCTTGGAATAATCATGCTCTCCTGGTTGGATAAAAGCCCTGCTGAATTATTGCACTAACCATTGTATTTTGAATTAAACCCTTATTTACACCCAGCCTTTTTGGTTGATCTCCATGAGATGCCCAGATGTGGGCTAGAAGTGATAATATTTTCTCATAACACAAAAATGCACCAAGCTACCAAGGGGCAAAAAGGGAGCAGGGCAAGAACACAGAAGTAGACACTTCAGTGTGACCTATGACTAAAGGGAGACATGAGGTAACAGAGGAAAGACGCAGTCACTTAGCAAAGTTAGATCAGAGCAGGAAAAGGACAGAGAACTTTGTCAACAAGTACGAAGAACAAGATGTTTGGCTGCTTTAAATCATAGCCTTTTTTGATCCAAGGTGTAGTGTGTACCTGTTTGGAATTGCAGAGCAGGCAGCACCCTCTCTGTATGCTTGCTTTCTGACTGTGATCAGACCACATGGTAATCAGAGGTTCAAACAAACAAACAAACATAGAAGTGAAAAAGAAGAAACCTTTAAAAGTAAGCAACCCCCTCCAAGCCCCAGCTCTCTTTTCTGGCCACCACCCACAAACCAACAGCAGCAACAATAACAGAAAAGCTTTCTAGAGGCACCTGGGCTCTCTTACTGTCATACAGTTAAAAGCCAGCCCATCTGAAAACTCCAGTTAAGGGTAAAAAAACTCCCAAAATGAGTTTTTGATCAGAAGAGCAACCACTGCACGTGTTTTCTTGCTTTCCCACTGGTGTACCTTTTAGTCCGATATGCAGCAAGTTTTCCATATTAAATTGTCAAAGTAAGAATCAGGTAGCCTCATCATCCATTTTTCATGTGTGGTCCTTTTTAAGCCCAGTTTTCCTTCTGTACAGTCATGCCCTCTTCCCCTTCAGTAGTCAGGGCCCCTTCCCCCAGGTAGCTGATACATGTGCAAAGTTGGTCCCAACCCTGACAACTTGTTGTGCTCCCCATCCCCTTCTCTCTGATGCATATTTACCACCCCCTTTGGACTTTGTCCCAGTCTCCACCCTCTTGATTGGTGCTAATTAGCGTTGGTTCTCGGACCTTGGTCGTCCATCTAATTGTTTTTAATCCAATTGAGAATTTTGCCCTCAATATCTATGTCCCAGAGGGATTTGCAAGGAAAGATTAAGGACGTCAGATAGCTAGGTGAGCTAAAGAACAAGCTAGGGAAGTCTGAGGGCTCAGAGGTGTCTGGTGTGTAAATAGCATCAGCAGGATCATTTCTTGCTTGTGCTGAAGAGGACTAATTGCCCTGAAACTGGTGGCCTGGCTTACTGAGTAAAGTCAGTGTGAAAATGGAAATCAAGGCTATAAGAAGGGAGGAGGAATTGTTCAGGTTACAAGGAGTTTTGTGGGGGATTGAAGGATGAAACTATCACATGAATAATGCAAGCAAAATGTCATGGAGAGCTGTGACACTGTATTGGGTTCTCCCCTGAGGGGGCTGTAACCCTGTCACTTGAGTCACTTGAAATCAGGTGAGGCAAAACCTCTGAGCATCTACCAGAAATAATGGCCCTTCACTTTTGTCAGGGACTAGGATAACACAGGGCTCTCCCGTCACTCGTTTCTGAGATGCTATTAGGTTAATGTGACCTGAACCAGCAGACTGTGGCAACAGCCTTCTAGGATGGCCATCGATGAAGAGCGCATAGCTCCACGCTGTCGCCTCTCATTGCTAATGCCTTGGAGAATTGATTGCGATCTGCTGAGGGAACAAAATATTATCATGACTGGACTTGAGTCCAAGCTCTCTGACAGGCCCTTTGGATAGAGATGACAGCCACACATTTTTGTTTGAGAAGTAGGATGAGTCTGTTGCGAGATGGTCAAAGTGTTTTGGCTGGGACAAGGTTGGGACATGTTGTGGGAGATCAGATGGACTGGTTCACTTTGAGACAGTATAGACAGAGCAATACACCGATGGTGAGAAATCTGATTGCTTTTTTCCTACTCACATGCTCAGAGAATACCACAAACTATTACTATGAAGTTAGGATGAAACTACGACTGCATTACCATATGCAGGTCTTGCTATTGTGTGGCCAGCTTCCTTGGATGACTTGCTTCTCTAGCAACCCTTTGGCAGGTTTCAGATACATTTATGCCCAAAGCAGACTCCAGTCTGAAGGACAGTGGAGTTTAGGGTATCACAAAGACTAGTGTGCCCAACCTGGCATTTTCTGGAAACATCAGAGCAAAAATGTGCAAAAAGCATCAATGCAAAAATAGCATCCTGAAAATCATCAAAGCCATGAAACAAGTGGACTTTCTTGAATGGAAGATCGGTAGAGGGTGCGGAGGGAGGGAAATCTGCCATTATTAGACGAGATGGGATGAAAACTGGAAGACTAAGAGGTGTTGGGTTTTAACAAGATACCAGTGCCAGAAACTGCCTCACTCTGTGCTCATTTATTCTGGCTGCATCCCAAAATGAAATAATGAAATTGGTGAAAAAGCGGTAATAGTATCACATCTCCCTGGGATTTGAACAGCTGCATGTGGATGGAGCTGCTACATGTATTCTGAAACCTAGATTTGCTGTTCAGTGAGAAATTCTGAAACTTCATAAATACGCAAGGAAGCCCAAGCAAAATTGTTCTACATCAAAACAACCCCCAAGTATTGAACTTGCTAGCAAAAAAGGAATTCTAAGGCTTTGATTTTTTAAAATGAAGTTGATGGAATTGGCTCATGACATGAAGCAGAGCTTCTAGATTCTGGGCAGGCATCATGGCCATGCAGTTATCAGACAGACACATCAAGAGTACAGAAAGCAAGCAATAACCCTACAAAGCTGTTTGATTTCTATTAAAAGACTGGTGAAATTAAACCACTCCATACACTGATGAAGAAAAACTGTCACATTATGAGAATCCCAGAATCCTCCTCTATGCTACACAAATATTCCCACAGGATGATAAACTGTCCCGGTGTGGGTGCTGTCGTGCAGCCCTTGTCTACTTGGGCTAAGAATCACAGCCCCTTAGCATTAGATGATTACAATGCCAGTGTTTATATTCAAGCTAATCATTGCACAGGGACAATTCACTCCCTGGAAACTGCACTAATGCATGGACTTCATCTAACCCAGAAACCTTAGCATGAACACTTTTACTTCTTTAAAGTGAGCCCAGGATTCTTAATTCGGGTGTGTGTGTGGCTGCAGTGCAGTCACCTAAAGTTGATGAGGTGAGCACCATTGATAATCTCTGCTGACTTTAATCAGTTAGGTGCTTAAATCCCTTTGTTGAAGCTGAAGTTTAGTCCTGTATCTAACTGGACTGTCCTTCAGATGACATAAAATGATAGAGATGAAGAGCATATAAAGATCCAAGCAGGGGTGGGAAAAGTCTTGTTTAATACCTACAAGAGGAGGGACACAGTATATACTGACTTCTGCTGCATAGTTGTGGCCTGGAGAAATGAACCCATATAGGGTAGGATTTATCTTTCCTTTCTTTTCCCTGCAACAATCACCTACTGCCTAGCATACAAGACTCCCAAACCTGAAGTACATGGAAAGCTGGTACCAGCCAGACAAGAAAGCTACTGACTCACTGTGATCCACTATGTAACTAACAATTAGTGGCTAGAAGAAGGCTGAAGACCTGGCAGCTCTCGTCTGGCTGGAGGGATTTCTTAAGTAAGCAACCTATTCAGAGTCATTAACCTGCTTGCACTCCCATGTGCACAGGACAGCCTTCCCAGCAAGCCTTTGGGTCATGATTTGCATGGCTTTTGGACTCTGTCACGAATGGTCACCCTTACAAGTGATATGTCTGGGAGGAAGACCACATTTTAATGGCTTTGCTCAGTAGCTTGCCCTGTCAGAGTGCAGTAAGTGCTGTGACTGCAAGACAAAAGATTGTTCAACCATTTAAACAGTGCTTTCCAACAGTGCTTCTCATGAAAGTCAGTGCAGACATTAGTGGAAGTAGGATTGGACTCCGCATAAGCAGGGAAAAGAAAAGCACCATATGTTGTAAGGAGATTAATATTATGTAAATAATAACCCATAGTGTCATCTTGTAAGTGGGCAGGCTGATCTCATTATTGATCTACATTTAAACCAAACTGTGGGGTCAAACCATCCTATTATGTCTAGCAGATTAAGGCTGTCTCTTTTCGTTATTGTTTCTGAGAGAGATTTGGAGCTTTCTTAATTTGGGTCAAAAATGAGAGGCTTCCTAATAAGCATTTTAATTAACCAGCTGAAGAATTCTATTGCCCCCAGAGACTCAAAGTACCAAATCCAGAGCTCAGCACTGCTACACCTCTCAGACTGTTGTATTTCAGCTCAAATTGTGTTCATGCCCCTTTATTCAAGTCACAAACACAGCAAATCAAACCCAACCCCCTCACACATTGACTACTTTGGGAAAAAAAAGTATCTTCAAAGTTTGATTTTTGACCTAAGTATGTTCTTTGCTCTCCCCAGCGCATGAGGACCAGAATATATGAGGAAAGCAACATAAACCTGAGGAGAAAAGCCCCTTTGGCCGGACCGTGGGGCTACGCACACCTTGGCAGGCATCTTGCCTGCTTCAATCCACCAATGCAATAGGATCATCCAGCATTGTTTCAGTAAAACCCCAGTTCTTTTGCAGCATTCCATGCACCATTCCCCCACGAAGAGGCGATCAGCTGAGTGGTTGGGTTTCTACAGTGCATGCTGCTCCTCTAGCAGATGGTGAATTCCTTCATGGTCCATGGTGGCTCTTGCCCATGCTTGCTAAGCTGCAGTTACTCATGGTGGCACTCCTGCAGCAAGCTGACTTTGCACCACAAGCCACCCATCGTCCCGGCAGTCTTGTTCGAGGATAGGAGCCACACACTCCCAAATTAATCATGGGTGAGAAAAACATGCCCCAGACTTCCCCTGCTCCCCTGAATTCTTCTCTAAGTGAAACTGGCGCAGATACTGCTCCTTTCCAACTTGTGAGGTAGCGGCATACCATAAGGGGGGAGGACATTGAAAAGCAAGTATGGTTTTGGGAAGGGCAGCAACTCCAAGTGGTGGGGGACGAAGGAGAGTGTGCTGGGCAGCCAGGCAGTGGTCAGCTGCCCTTGCAGCGGTGAGTAGTATCCCATGGCAGGGATGGTAGCAGCGAGCTTTCTTGGCATCAAGCTTGGAGCCTTTCAAGAGTAAAAATGAAGACTCAGGTGAATCAATGCAGACTTTTAGTTAAATATAATTTATAATCAACCGTATCTGTTTCCCTGGCGCTCAGTAATGAAGAACAAAATTTTAAGAAGAATAGACTCTCTAAACCCAGTGGTGTGCTGTCACCCACTGATCAAGGCAAAAATACCCTTTTTCTAGCCATAGAAAAACTCCTGACAGAGAAAGAGCATGTGCCAGCCTAGATAATATTAACTGTTCTGGACTTGGTAAGGATGTGAGTCACAGGCTGGTCAACCTAAGAAGGCTGGACACTGTAAAGAGGTACTGTCTACAAAGAAACATGGCTTTGTCCCTGAAAATGTCACATTTCTCCCTGTTTAGGAAATTTCTGGTGGTAAAGATATTCTCAATCAAAATAAAATTTACAGGGAAGTGATTCAGAAGTAAAATGGGGAAAGACCATCCTGCAAGAGGCACCTCACATCATATTTACAAAACAGAATTAATTTCATGAAGCAATGTGTTATTTAATCATATTTGGTGAGATTTCTCTTAATCATATTGCCATGTTTGTCTTTTCCAGTCCTTCTTCACTGGTATAGTCCCATGTGAAGAGATGACCCGATGAATGATAGCTATCTCTTCCTCAGTGGCTTTTTACATAGCCTCTGATACTCACTGTGATATATGACTTGGGAGCAGGGATGAAATCAACTTCTGTCAAATGCTGAAGGCCACCAAAGTTGCCAAATTTTTCATGTTTCCTCCACTTGGCTCGCTGGTTTTGGAACCAGATCTGGACACAGGCAAGAAAGAAAAGGTACAGAAATGAACAGGAGATGAAAAAGGAACAGCTCACATCCAATTAATTTCCCTATTCTCTAAATGAACGTCAGGAAACATTGACCTCCAGCTCAGCAGAACCAGGGACTGAATCTAAAGGAAAACACTGGGTTTGACACAGCAGCTTTCACACTTTGCATGGCATGTGGGATGTGGGATGACATCCTCTTTTCTCTCGCAGCTAACAGTAGAGCTAGGATCTACCTGTGGAAGAGCTAGGATCTACTGGGAAGACAGTGTCGTAGGGAGGAGCACTTCTTCCATGGCTCTCCTGGGAAGCAGATCCTTTTGCAGTCAAAGCTTTGCATCAGTCAAGGCAAATGACATTATGTTTTCCCTAAGAGATGTGATTTGTTGCATGACATGGCTTTTTCACCCTGTTCCCAATTACCAGATGAATAGACTGGGAAAAGACCCACTTAGATGTTTTACTGGGCTGCAATAAAAATGTGTCACCAGTGGAGATGTAGTAGCAGGGTTCTTTGTATATGTAACCGGTAACATTTTGAAGTCCATATAAGAGACCTAAGCACAGACCCAAAGGGGTCAGCAGTTTGAGTATGTTATCTGCTATCTCTTTCTCACTGGAAAGCAGACAGCTCAATTACTGAGGAGAGTTTCTTTCATCTGACCAGTCTGGTTTCTGGCTGAGGTACGCAAGTATTTACTGCACAGCCACTGTAGTGCATCTTGCTGCAGTGCTGTGAAAAGTTGAATCTCCCTTCCACTGTAGTTTCTAGCTGGCTTAGGACTTGCTGTTTGGATGTAATCAAGTGTTTCACATGAACACATGGTGTTAGTGATCAGAACGGGATGCTAGTGGATGTAAATATATATGTATTTTAAACCAAATAACGAGCAGCTCAATTATTTCTGCATCTGTTGCCCAGGAAGTAATGGGGATGTCAGGAGCCCTTTGTTATATTGCTGATAGTTAGGAGTATCTGAGGTTACTGAAAGGACAGTTTTGTTTATCTGGGTTTGCATGTGTTTGAGAACTGCTTAGTCTGTATAAACTGCTCCATTTCTTTCTGCCATGCAGGAGTTATATGGTGAAACAGCACCATAAAAATGACTCCTCTTTAACATCGACAAAGTGATTGAGGGAAGACGAGGGACTGAAGCCAAAATTCAGCCCCTGAAGTGCTCCTTCTGAAGTCTGCACATAGGATCAAGTCCTCACTTTAGGATTTTTTTATTATTATTTTTTATTTCATAAAGGCAAAGGTGTATTCACAGACCAAGCGGCTCTTTTTTTGCCCATCCAGCTCTCCAGTACTCTCACCCCTAGAATGATTTTTTGGTTCCTTGTGTTCCAGGACTATTAAATATCAACATTGATGACCCAAAGTGCTTGTCAAGCAACTTTTTAAGAACTACTGGAGGTAAGTCACCTAGATGTCTGGATTTAAAAATATCTGTCTGTAGCAGTTGCTGTTCAACATTGTCCTTATGGACAAGTGTTTCATCATCGTGTGATATTATCACCTTATCTGACATTTCCAAGGATAGAGCAGAAATTATGACTGAATACCTTTGCCATTTCTGCATTATCCTTGGCAGTCCCACAGTTTCTAGAAAGTAGCAGGTCAATATAATTGTTGACTTGATT
This sequence comes from Amazona ochrocephala, assembly GCA_039720435.1. Lineage (NCBI taxonomy): Eukaryota > Metazoa > Chordata > Aves > Psittaciformes > Psittacidae > Amazona > Amazona ochrocephala. The sequence continues at coordinate 77,790,617 of CM077880.1, forward strand.
GTGGTTTTTTTTTTGTTTTGAATGGACTTTCATGGAGTTTCTAATGATCCTTAATTTTCCTGACCAAAGCTTTGGCCTGTATCTTTCCGGTTTGCTTATTAATTCTTCATAATTTCTTTTTTCTAATATTTACTCATACAGCATTCTTCATTTTGTGTTGCAGGTAGGCGTGCACACATGCAGGGATATAATTTCATCTATCCAATTGAACTGTTTCACAGCAATCATACCTTTGTTTCTTGATTGGAGGACACAAGATTTTTCACAATTATGAGATGTTTCACTTGGTTAACCAATAGTTGCTCGCTTGTTTTTTTGTTTCCAGTTAAATTATGTTTCTGAGGTAATTTGGCTTATTCTGCTTTTAGCTTTGTCAAAACTGTTATTTCAAAGTACCAAAAGCGTGTACAAACTCTCTGCATGCTGTTTTGTTTATATGTGACAAATACAATCAATCAAAATTACACCAACTTGTAATTTGTGCCTGAGATACTGCTTATTTTTAGCTCTGTGGCTGGTTTTCCCTTGATCCCTTGGTTGACCTTGATTCCCAAGAGGAGGTCAAACACAGAATTTCCTGTGTCATGTGTAACACTGTGTAAATTGGGAATTTGCCATCTGCAGTTCATACATGAGGGGCTTTTTACTTCTTTTGTCTACGTCTCAGGTTGATGCTTCCCATGATAACTCTTCTTTATTTTTCAGCCTACAGATTATAAATATTTTTAAACAGAAGATTGCCCTGTTCTTTCATGTGATTTGCTGTTCTGTTGGGAACACTGACTAGTAGCCCAGCTTGTGCTTTATACCATTGGAAATGCATTATGGGTGCAACGATATCGTTAATGTCATATTACGTCTATGCTGTTCCAATTCTCCCTGTCACCTAACTATGAAGTAATATCATCATGGTTAGTCGATAATCCCAGGCACATCATAATCAATAAACTGCTTGGTGTTGAACTTTAATTGTTACAGTGGAATATGTGCATGGAAGTACACTGATGACTCTAGCCTTATGTCAAGTACGGAAACTGACTTATGCAAAAATCATCACAACAGTACCTGGTAAACAACACCAAATTCCAATACACGGTGGAATGTACATTTTAATGCAGCGGATTTCATATGCAGTAAACATTTGGGGTCAATTTTAAGCACAGTCAGCAAGACTACATTACAGCTGGGGGGAACTGGATTAGTTTTCATGCACTGAAATTACAGCCAGGGCATTTATAGCCTGTGATATCAAAATGTAGAACATTAAGAAAGCATTCTCATTTGGGCAGTTATTTTTATTTTCTTGAAACCCTGTAGAAGATGGATGTGGACGATAGTTTGTACTGGATGTACATTAGTCTATAAAAGGTTGAAAAATGATTAATAAATATTTTCATAAATGGCCGTTCTGTCAGTACAGAGTCCAACAGGCTGCTCATAACCATCTGTAATTCCTATTTGCTATGCATTTAGCATGCTTAGAGCTCCTGTTAACCCTTTGATTAATCCCATTTGGTTAGTACCAGCTGAGTGACAAATACTTTTTTCCGTATTTATAAAAGGAGAGCAGTGATACTGGCCTCTCTGTAAGGTAACAGAGAGGTCACGTATTTCATTAGTGTTGTCAGCCAGGCATAAACTATTAAGAATGTACTCTGAATAAAGAATTGCTGCAGTGAGCATAGCCTTTTGGAGACAAATGTACCTGAACTCTGGCTTCTGGGAGGTTTATCTTTGCTGCCAGCTGATTGCGAATATGGACATCTGGGTAGTGAGTCACTTGGAAAATCTTCTCCAGTTCCTGGAGCTGCTCAGCTGTGAATGTTGTCCGGATTCTCCGTTTCCCTTTCCTCTCAACTGTGTAAACAAGAAAAGGTGTATTGCATTTTATAGGAAAACACCACAGGGCCACAAGAAGATTCAGAAATACAGCAATCTCTGTAAATTGATATGCAGGTGGGATGACACCTCCAGCACCTTCTAGAGATATGTTTACAGTAGGTGACTCTCTCCTGACCCAGCAGTGAATGTGAATGAATTCCTTTGTCATTCAAGAAATCAAAAGAGCCCATTTCCAGTGCTAATTCCATGGATCCACTGCATGTAAAAGGCTAGAAGCCCCTATGTATTTTAACCACACTAGCCCTGGATTTGTCATGAAATTCCATTAGTGTCGGACCAACCTTTGACCCCTTTTTGCTCCTGTCACATGCACACATCTGTTGCTAATTTGCAATCCTGTACTAACTATTTGTGAAGAAAACCTTAATGTAAACAGAATGGAAGAGTAGATACTGTATTTTGACTTGGCACTGTTCTCATGGCTGTAACAAATCACCATCTTTGAGCTCATAAATTTTCCATCCCTATCTTTTCCCATCATCCTGGTCTTACTAGCTTTCCTCGAGCTGGCAGGTATTATTTTATTCCATTGTTACTCTACTCATTTTGATGAATTTTCTCATCCTGCAATATCAAAGATTATTCAAAATGCATGAATGCTGTAGAGAGAAGTCACCATTCCAAACTGACTTGATGTTTTCTTCCCATACCATTCCTCTGACAGCATTTAGACATAGCCAGCATTTTCACTTCATTGTGATGGTGTCATTAAAAGTGTTACCTAACGAATAAAATTCATGGTATTCTCTTCACTGCACTATTGTGGTGCGGGGACTTTCTAAACAAGCTTAACCTTAAGAACTGCAAGGTCTTAAAAACCATGGAGAAGCCTATGGGGAGCTTTGGGCGCTGTGAATTCCTAAGGGGACTCCTAGGCTGCTCTATTCCTTCACTTCTGGCGGTAGTGGGACCACACTAAACACTTTCCTCAGCACTCCTGCACAGGTGCTCGTACACTAGAGTATGTTATTCAAATCATGAACTCAGTATGCCACATGGTGTAAGTTTGAATAAAGTCTAGGTTGCTCTGAAATGATGCTTGAAGGGCTGGTATCTTGCAAGGATGAGGAGAAAGGAGTAACAGAAGTGAGCTCTAAGATAGATGATCTGCAGAACATGGAGTTCGGCCTCATCCCAAAGCTGGAATCTTCTCTGATGCACAAATGGCACTGAAGGTATCTTCCAGCTTATATTGAATGACCAGTGTAGAAAACTATCCCCTAAGTGTTGTGAGTCACAGGATTTTTTTCTGCTGAGCTTGGAAAACTGCAGCCTGATAGGAGCATAAAAATTCTAACATCACTTGTAACTATGATAAGCTTGCTACTCAATGACCTGAAGTAATTGGCAATGACACCACATTGCTCGAGAAAATGACCTTCTTGAATAACTGCTTTGGTCTTACATGGTCTCATGACAACTACCAATTCATACTATGTAACTAGATGCAATACACTTCCTAATGGAAACAATTAACCAGAGAAGACTACCTTAGTCCCTCAAAGAGACATTTGCTTTATGTGCCACTTTTGCTCAACCACTGGCATAAACTTTTCCTTTTCAAGGCTAAAACAGTGAAAAAAGGTAGCTAAATCCCTTGGCCAATATAAGCTGGGATCTGTGCCAGTCAGAAAATGATGTTTTTCATTCTGTAATTGAAACCTCATTGTAACTCTGTTGAGACAGAAAATAAGGGATTAAAAAAAATCTGCCCACTGACTCGGTAGGAAGGTGCCTAGGACACAATACCTGGGGACCAGTAAGAGAATATATTCCATTGTATTTCATCTTTACTAAAACCTCTTGGGTACTTTGAAAGGAAACCAGGCATATAGGAATAACTGAGGAGCATCATTTATCATAAATAACTGTCAATACTCATGTATCTCAGAAGCAGCCTAATGAAGATGATGTCCAACACAGTTAAATCTGTATCATTGGACTTTTCACTGGCCTGTGAAAGTACTACTCATTAGACTGCAGCGCTGGCTTCAGCCCCAAGAGAAAAATATTATTTACATTGAATCTTTCTGGCACTACTAGGACAGAGATCTGGAATGAGAAATAATTTTGTGCATTTACACTGAAGATAGCAATGGGCACCCTCTCCTAAGAAGCCCTGATTACAAAGCTGCATCTACTTGAACCTTCCCAAAAAAAGGCTGTAAGGGGGATTTATTGCTATATAGATTAAAAGGGAAATATCAGTGTTGATAATATAAATCTCAGGACACTATATGTCCCCTGTAGATATGAAAGAGCTAACAGTTCATAATGGTGTCTCTTGTCTGGAAGATTTTCACCTCATATCTCTCTGGTATGAGACTGGCCTCCATATCGTTCTGGGAGATACTACAGAGAGGTAAGTTTGAGTACCAAGCTTATATTTTGTCAAGCATGTTATGTTCTGTCATACGGTAATAAATCTCTCAGCTGTATTTGTATCATGACAACATATGGTATCTAGATTTCTCTAGCACAAGGCATTTCATATAGCAGATCTTGACAGCAAGTGAAATTCGCCCCAACCTTGTCACGGTCTCAGAAATTTGAGGGCTCCCTGTATTGTCCTGTATGTCTCCCTGAACACTGAGCTGAGCTCCTGCTTCTATGCAAGGTAGAAGACTGTCTCCACAAACCTGGGAGAAGCTGCAGTCTATGTTCAGCAGTTCCAGAGTGGAGCAAGAGATCCAAGCTCAGACTGTGACCACCTCCTTGTTCTTATGGTCTCCACTGTACATAAACATCTGGGATGCTGGCAGGGCTCTTGTCCTGCCAGGTTTTGTATACTCTGGCAGTCTATGTACCATGTATTAGTCTATGTACTAAGCAATCAGAAAGCCCTCAGGAAAAAGAGAACAAACCTGCCCAGCTTGTTTAAAAAAAGAATTAGATTAATGAACTGAAATACAATTTCGTGTCTATGCAAATTAAGAACCAATGTCTACGTTTTAAAACCTAAGATGTCACATCAAATAATAAGTAAAAAAGGCAGATTTTAGTATTCCATCAGAATTATCAGCCAACTGTATCAGCCTTCATTGTAGCAGACACCATACAAACAGCGTTCATTAGTTTTCGCCTGTAAGTACACATGATGACAGCTATCACCTTCTCTTCCTAATGGAGAATCAAGGCTAAAGCAAGACTTCTAGTGCCCAAACCAGAAACAACTACCTGAGCTAGAAAGGAATGATTTACATTATTAGACCATGCTAGCTGGATGACTTCTCCATAGAGAGTATGTTCATACACACCAGAGACAATTATATTGCTACCTGTCCTTGGTTACCACCTTCAGAACTTGTGGGTGCTGGCAGAGCACTTGGTACAGAGCTCATTGGATTAATCAACCTAGATGATCTCAAGAAATCAGCTGTTACAAGCAATGCAATACCATCTCCTCAGGGCCAAGGTGTGGAACAAACTCACTGCTGAAGATCATGAGTCTAGAAGGAGCTGTAAAGTCCACCCTACAAAGAATATACAAGAAAGAGATGCCAAAGGCTTTGCATGACTAGTGTAGGTTTGAGAAGAAACTTTTAGTTGAGCTGGAACATCTTACAGTGCCTAGGAGGCAGATCCATTGCCCTGAACCACACAGTATTTTAAACTGTACTGGAGATGGGATGGGAAATTGATCTGTCAGATAATCTCTTACAGTATTCTGTCCCACTGGTAGCTAAGAAGTGTCCAGGACTAGAGAGCACAGCTTCAGAGACAGCAGGTTTGTGAGTTTCTGGTGTCTCATAACACCTTTTTTGTAATGAAAATGAGCCAGATAACTTGGTGGCGGGGGAAAGAAAGTCCCTATCAGTTCACTCTTACATCCTCCACATCTTTCCTTCTTGAAAGGTGCACTTTTTTTACAGATGAGACTCTTATGTAACCAAAAGGTATACACAATGCTCAGAAGCATCAATCCTTCTGAAACCAGATTTTTCAAAGCTGAAACTCATCAGATTAAACGAAATACAATAACATGACATCAGCTACGGGCCAGTAGAGACTGAAAGACAGGCTTTGATTTTAACTGGAAATGAAATTAAATTGCTAACAAAATAGACTACTGTGAACTAATCAAGGCTCTTGCCAGTAGGAAATCTGGAAGAGTTTTTTCTGTCATTCTTTTTTTGTTTATTATAAAACAACCCCTCTAAAAATACAAAAAATCTAGGACTATATGCTAACATTTTCTCTTTCAAGATAAAACTTTTCTGACTGTAGTTTTGATACTTCTCTTTGCCTTGGGACCTTAGCTTAGAGATCCCATAGCAAACAACTGCATTCAGAATTACAGTCTAATAAAGAATGTGGGTGGAAGATATAAGGCTAGAAAGTGTTGGAAGTGTAACATTGGCTTTACAAACGTGGCTCTTGAGTCTCTGGGGAAATAAGATTCTCTCTGAGTTTCCTGAGCTATTTTCTATGTAAAAGCTGGGGATATTCAAGTGTGATTTTGTGCTCTCTGAAAGTCACTTCCAGGTTAGCTGAAACCAAGCCTGAAGATATCAGGCAGCTAAATATGTCAGCATTTGCAGATGCTTAGAGATACAGCTGTCTATACATTGCCTTGGCAATTGGAAAGTTGGCATTGGAAGGGCACTCAACACTGATAAAGCAGTATAGATCCTTTAAATTCAGTAACAGCCTCCATTTGCCCCTGCAGATCTGGCTTTATTACTAGTTCAGACTTGGAGCAAGTTGAAACATCTGATCTTCGTAGAAATATAGATTCTTCTTGAAGGTGCGTGGTGAAAGTATGAGATCAATGAGTAAAAATTGCAGAAAATAAAATTCCGTTTGCACACCAGGGTGTTTTCCACCATGAAGGTGGTCTGACATGGGCCTGGAGAGGCTGGGAAGTCTCAGTCCTTGGAGATATTCTAAACTTGTCTGGACAAAGGTCTAAGCAACCTGATTTAAGCTGGCTGTGCTTCGAGCTGGGTTTGGACAAGATGGTCTCCAGAGGTCCCTCCCAACTTACTTCATTATCTGATCTCTGACCTCCAAATATCCATGTGGAATGAAGCCTCACCCCTCATCATTCCTTTCCTAATGAGTAAGGGAATTTAAGGCTCTGATACTATGCATAGTTCAAGAAGTCTGATTTGCAATTGCTTGTTTACACAGTTTTAGCTTAGTGTATTACAACTTATTTCCACTGTCCAGTATAACACAGTTACAAGACATTAGAGGTATGACCAAACCAGTACTGAAGACTACTGCTTGTACCTGAGTTTGCTAAGTAAAAGATGTGCAGCTGCAGCGATGCCATGCTTGGGCAAATTCATTCTGGACTATAGTCTATAGTTGGCATATAGGCTATGGTATACCTTGTACTCCTGTTTCTCAGCTGCTCTGTGTTCCTGAACCAGCCAGATAAATGCTACTTCAGGGAGATCTTTGCAATTGCATCTCCCATTTGCACTTAGCCCATTATCAGTCTAAGACTACTTTATCAAGACTACTTGGTCTCGTTACAAGGGTACGTACTTATTGCCTGTAGGGATAAAGAATTAAAAACCCAAGAGGAAGGCTGGAAGTCAGTGGTGGCACATATTTGCTTTGGAGTATGTAATGTAGGTAGATGAAAGCTGGTAGAATCAATTTATCTTGCTGCAATACTTTTTGTCATTTCTGGAAAGATACCCTCTCATGGTATTCAATAATCAGATCCAAAGATTTTGCTGCTTCTTTGACAAGAAGAGAGAACTCAGTCACATAAGCAAGTGCCTTTAGCTACATGTTCTCAGAAATACGTATTTCTTTATGTCACAAAGTTATATCATTTGTTTCTCGAAAAGGAACTCAACAGCACTGAAAAAGGGCTTCATCATATCTGGTTAAGTTCTATTTTTTCCTGTTCAGACACTTAAAAAGATGTTCCCCTGTCTCTTGTTTTTAATCCAGCTTATTACAGATATGTGGGTTTCCAGCCAATTCCTTCTTGTGGCTTTTTTGAATGCTGCCTCTTGTGGTGACACCCTGCCACCAAGCTCCTAGCAAAAAAAACCCAGCTGCAATTCTATCAGTTATTACAGGGTGTTGATGGCATCTGGGCAAAATGTGCTTGCCTGTGTACAGAGATGTGCCCATTGTAATCCCTTTCCTAGTTAAGGAGGTGGCTGGTGGCTTTCAAAAGAGCTCGAACTGCAATATCTAGGTGGGAGTATGGCAGAGTGGTAATCTTTACTGTAGTGGGATTTTTTGCCTTTTCAAGAAGGACTGGCTTAGCCAGTGAGACTGATCCTAATTGGATAGGTACAGTGTGCTCTGGATAGAGCCTCCTGATAGCAAAATGCAGCATTTAGGATCCAGCTGCTGGCAGTTCAGGCATTGCCAAAGATAAGACAGAGCAGCACGACTTGAACTTGCAAAGGCTTGACTTCTTCCCTTCAATCCACAACTCTTTGATGGAGAGTTGCTTCCACCCTGGCACTAAGTTCAGTGCCTAATCACCCAACAGCACGGCTGGAATGCAGAGAGGTACAGACTTCAGCTGGAATGAGCAGGGATTCTAAAAATACCAGGCTAGTGGTGACCGCATGAGCTTCTCAGTCTGCTTGTCAGAGTAGATGCTATATGTATGAAACCATTCACTTGGAAGTTGGTGGTGAAGGATGGTGTTCGCCATCAACTTGAGCTCCTGGTGAGTTTCACCCTTCCTGTCTGCCTGCAAAGTGATGACAGTGTCTACAAATGCTGCTGCCCTGAAATTGCATTGTGTGTAACTCTGGCACGGCCAGCAGGCAGTGATGTACCTGGAGGAGGAAGCATGCAGGCCATGATTTGAGGGACCCCAACTGACAGGAGTGTGTGTTCAAATCTGTACTTAGGTTAAATGACCTGCACCTCCATGAACTCCTTCAGACTCAAAATTGATTTGGGGTAGGTATATGTGTAGTTTCTCCATTCAGCTAAAACTCAAGCTTGAAATGTGCTTTCTGTGAAGGTTCAGCACTTGTCAAACTTCACCTTAAAAGCAGCGGTCAGCCTAATCCAACAATGGTTCTCACTGGAGAAAACAGGTTCCCCACCACTCTCCCCACACTGTTTGATCAACTGCCTTTGTTAGAAAACAGCCATTTGCCCACAGAGAAAGCTGAGCTTACTGCAGGTTGCAGGCAGCCTCTTTTCGACTGTTCTTTGTGGTTATTTGTACCTGCAAACCTCTAGACATCAATCAGGCATGCTTGTTTACATCCCTGCCTCAGAGTCTGTGCTCCCTAGTTTCCCATTTCAGCTTAAAGCACTTGCTAATACAGCAGGTAAAGACTTGCCCTCAATTTCAAAGAACAGTAATTAAAAGTACCAAATCCTGGGGATGTAATGAAAAATTCTCAGACAAATCTCAGGAGTGGTGCATCCCAGCAAAGAGGAAGTCAGGCAAAGATGCCAGGAGGCCTGCATGAATGAACCACAGGCTCCTGAAGAAATCCCAACACAAAAAGAAAACCTACAGAGCATAGAAGCAGGGGTAGGATTACAGAGAAATTGTCCAAACAGCCAGGGATCAGGTTAGGAAACCTCAAGTCCTAATGAAATTAAATCTGGACAGGGACATCAAGCGCAATATGGAAAGCTTCTATAGGTATGTTGATGATAAAAGGAAGACTGGGAAAATGTGGTCCCTCTCTGGAAGGAAACAGGAGACCTGGTTACCTGGGATATGGAGATGTCTTAGATATTCAGCAACATTTTTGTCTCAGTCTTCACCAGCAAGTGCTCCAGCCACACTGCCCAAGTTGCAGAAGGCAAAGGCAGGGGCTGGAGAATGAAGAATCACCCGCTGACAGAGGAGATGAGGACCATCTAAGGAACTTGAAGGTGCACAAGTCTCTGAGACCTCATGAGATGCATCTGGTCCTGAAGGAATTGGTGGATGAAGTGGATAAGCCACTATCCATCATATTTGAGATGTTGTGTCAATCCAGTGAAGTTCCCACTGACTGGAACAGGAGAAACATAACCCCTGCTTTTAAAAAGGGTAAAAAGGAAGACCCAGGGAACTACAGGCCAGTCAGTATCACTCCAATGCCTGTCAAGTTCATGGAGCAAATCCTCCTGGAAATTATGCTGAGGTACAAGGAAAATAAGGAGGTGATGGGTGACAGCTAGCATGGCTTCACAGTCATGCCTGACAAATTTGGTGGCCTTCCATGATGGGGTTACAACATTGGTGTATGTGGGTCAGGGCAACCCCAAGCACAAACAGAGGCTGGGCAGAGACTGGATTGAGAGCAGCCCTGTGGAGAAGGACTTGGGGGTGTTGACTGATGAGAATCTCAACATGAGCCACTTCAGTGTGTGCTTGAGCCCAGAGCCCAGCCATATCCTGGGCTTCACCAACAGGAGAGTGACCAGCAGGTTGAGGGAGATTTTGCCCCTCTGCTCCACTCTGGTGAGACCTGGTAAATGCAGTAATGCATCCAGCTCTGGGACCCCCAACATAAGAAGGAAGTGGACCTGTTGGAGGGAGTCCAGAGGAGGTCCATGAAAATGACCAGAGGGCTGGATCACCTCTCCTATGGAGACAGACTGAGATAGCTCGGCCTGTTCAGATTGGAGAAGAGAAGGCTCCGGGGAGTTCATATTGCAGCCTTTCTATACCCAAAGAGACCTACAAGAAAGCTGGACAGGACATGTAGTGACAGGACAAGGGGGAATGGCTTCAAGCTGAAAGAGGGTAGATTTAGATTGGCTATTAGGAAGAAATTCTTCACTATGATGGTGGTGAGGCGCTGGCACAGATTGTCCAGAGAAGCTGTGGCTGCCCCATCCCTGGCAGTGTTCAAGGTCAGGTTGGACGGGCTTGGGGCAACCTGGTCTAGTGGAAGGTGTCCCTGCCTTCCATTAGAAGGGGTGTCAGGGGGCTGGAACTGGATGAGCTTTAAGGTCCCTTCCAGTGCAAACCATTGTCTGATTCTGTGATATTAATTTAGGAGAAGCTAAATAAGTACTCATAAGACATTTGAAATAAGCTTATCAAGATGTGCAATCAGCTTTACAAATGCTCACATTACACAGATTTGACTAGCAGGAACAAATCAATCTCTGGGTCGTGTGTAATGTACCCTTTGGATCCGAAGTTCCCAGTAAAGCAGAGGCTGATAGCAGAAAGCATTGAATGCTAACATTTGCTCTAAGTAAAAAAAACAAAACAAATACAAACCAACCCAAACCCACAAACCCACAAAGAAACAATAAAAGCAGTATTTATTATAGTCCCCCAACTGCTGACAGCTTTGCTTTCTTCGGTGCTCACTTGTATCAGTGAGACTTCTATGTGAACAGAAGAATCTGAAGGGTTGGAGTAAAGGATTCAGGTTTCATGCCTTTCTTTTAATATCCAGGGTGTGATTATAAACAGTCAGTCTTCAAAGAGGGAGAAAAGCAAAGAACCAGCCTTCAACAATGCCTCAGGTAAACGCACCAAAACAAGGTCAATGGTCTGCTGCATTTCTAAATGTATATAGGAATACTGCACTTCAGAGACACATGGCTGCAGGGTCTATTCATGCTGATAAACAGAAGACTGGTAAGACAGGTAATGGCAGCCAAATTATATATATATAGGCATTTATTTTTTCCTTCTGCTTTTCCTTTTCATTTAGAATTGCTTCCTTTTGTTCTGCAGGATAATGGGATGCTTATGCCCTTTCTTGCAGTCCCTTTGGCGTATTCTGGGCAGCTGATATTTATCTGGGATTGTGATTACACAGTGCTTCATAGTCTCTTGGTTGCTTTATAAATGCATGAAGATAAGTCAGCATATTGGGGAAAAGACTGTTCCGAAAGAGATAAACCATGCTGTTTCACAGGGGTACATGGATTTAACCATACTATCCACAAGTGAACAGTACAAATTAATTTATGGAGTTAGAGAGAACATTAACACTAAGCTAAAGACTCATGCAACTGACATCAGTACAGAGGGGACATAACTTACACTGGAAGTTCTCCAGAACTGAGATCACCTCTAAATTTCCCATTGTCCTTATAATTGCCACCAGAATTTGTCTGTATGCTTTGAGATCAAAGATACTATCATAATAATAAAATGATTTGTTTAATAAAAAGATCCCTGGTCTTCCAGTCAGCAATGTGCAGAGGATTTCTGCAATGGAAATATTTGGGTGAGATTGACTCATTACAGCATCCTCCTCTACAGTGAATAAAGAAGACATGAACTTCAGGAAATAACACTTTCCAGTTTTTCCGATGGCCTGAAACCCTCAATTTCTGCTGGAATTAGGAGCCAGCTCCATTTATTGAAGCCTGATCTACCTTGTACTTGAATTATTTCTTAGAGAAGAAATCCAACAAGACTGGGCATCTGCTAGTGTCTTAAGGTGATGCTGCTGTCTGTCTGGCTTCCCCAACATATGGACTGCTCCCTTGCTGTAATAACGGACTGTGGCTTTTGCCTATGTGCAGTGCTGGGCACACTCATTTGGATGAAAATAGATACAGCGCACATATAAGGTTGTATGCAGCCAGACCCAGCATGTGTAGAAGACACTTCAAAATAACTGCCCATAAGGATGTGAACTAGGCTGGGATTTTGTACGTGGCAGTCTCCAGCAGGTCAGGCAAGCATGAGGGCAGGTAATCCTCTCAGGCTCCAGTGCTTGGCTGTCATGAGCTGGTCAAGTCTCAGGGGTGTCACGTAGGGCAGAGAGAAGGAATTAAATGGAAAGTTGGAGCTCACAACTTGGGACATGTTGCTGTGATGCTGGCTGATAGCCACAAGAGTTTGCCCTTCTTGCTATTAAGTTTTGAAGACCCTAGCAATGATGGTTGTACATAGCAAACCAGCAGCAATTAACCATTTCACTGAGCGCTAGAGCAAGCACAGTCTGTACCCAGCTGCAAAGTAAGGCCTCTCTCAGAGTGGTCTTCTAAAACAGATTTTATAAGCACTGCTTCCCAGGAACGAGGTTTTCTGAAAAGGTTCTGCTGAGTTTTTCATCCAGAAGGCTACAGGTGAGAGCACCCAACATTAAGAACAAAGGTTTCCAAATTCAAATGGGAGCTTAGCAAAATTAAATGCCACTGTCAGCATGTCTCCTGCATGTGAGAGCTTTTATCTTTCTTCTGCTTATGATGCAGCCTCTAAGTTCAAAGTGCAAGAGGCATTGCTTCCTCTAAATGGTTTGTGATAAGGGCATAAATCCATTAAGTTTAAAAGACACTGCATTTCTAAACCACTTTGCCACAGAAGTCATTTTGTGGGAGAAACAAAATTTTAGGAACACTACAGAGTTACAGAGTTTGCTGGAAATACCTTCCAAATTCACACTCAGGACACAGTTGCGGTGCTCTTGCTATCTCAGACTACCTGCCTGTGAGGGGCGTATTGTCACAGCTGCCTCCCCGTCCTTCTCTTCCTATCCAAAAAAACACCAGACAAATCCCAGCTCTCCCGCCACCAAGGTGATTGTATAGCACTCTTGATTGCTTCTGCTCCCTGACAACTGTACAGATGTGTATTCTTAGCCAGAGCCTAGTGCCCTTCCTCGCAAATTATGCAGGTGTTTTGTAGAGATAGAGGTGGGCTGTGAGAAAGAGAAAAGGGAATGCCCAGCCAAGGACTTCTGGTGTCTTTCACATCAGAAAGTTCTCCTGGTCCAGAGGGTTGGTGCCATTGCTCCAGGCACTTGTTGGCATCCTCAGTGTAGATGTGAAGGAGGCCCTGGGGACACCTCCATGGCACATGCTAAGGGCATTTGGCACTTTCCTCGTGCCTTGTTAGATGACCCATAACCAGACTATAGTTACCATGCCAAGAGTGTGTCTGAAGCACCACAGAGTTGATAGGCATGGAAACAGAAGTTAATTTGCTGTCAGCACAAAATGTAAGGACTAGAGACTGTTTTCAAGGATGGTGCAGTCTACCTCTCCTGCAGGAACTGCTACTGACCTTGTCTGGCAAAGATGACTCATGGCACAGCCAAAGGCAGGAGAAAAAGAGCTGCCAGCTCTTCTCCCCTAATGCAAAATAGAGAAAGGAGGCTGAATCTTACAATGCTGCAAAGGATTTTAAGCCCAGGCCTCCAGCTCTCTGCTAAGAATGACACGGTGCATGAGCTGGATACGGAACATCATTGTTTGAGCACTGCAGGGAAAATGCCAGTTCAGTGCTTCAGGATCTTCCCCCCTCCTTGAGCCAGTTTCTATCAAAGGCTCAGCAACTGCGGGAACAGTAGCCTAGAAAATGGCAGATCATTAAACCTCTGCTTGGTTTCAAAACCCCACTGCCACCAGGAAATAGAGGGATTTTGTTTAAAATGCCTTTAAAATATAAGTTTCCATTGAAAGGGCCTGCTCAGATTGGCTTGGTTTTGTGCAGATAATTACATCCTCCCCAGCCTGCTTTGCTGATGAGGCTGGTAACAACCACTGTGCTGGTCAATGAGGCTAAGCACTGAGTTGGGATAGCTGCCTCCCTCCTCTATAACCTGAGAAAGCCGCCTCCCAGCTCCAGTGTGATCTGTGTGGCTGGGGACTCCCTCCTGCATGAAATATACTCCTTTTTAGCACTCATGGGCAACTCCAAATGCCAGATACCTACAGCCCTATAGCTCTTCTGAGAGGAACTTGATTTTGCCCTGCTGCAATCAGCTGCATGCAGCTTACAGGATCAGAGGTAGGCTAAAATATCCAGTTATCTTACAAGGCTTCTGTCTGCATCAAGACAGATGCTGTCTCATGCAGGAGAAGCAGGTGACAGCAGCTCATCACAAGACTCATGTATACCATAGCAGCAGCAGCAGCAGGAACAAGGCTTTTCTTTCAGATGTATTTCACAGAGAGAAATGTTTATTTTGCCAACTTGCAGAGTATGGGCTGAGGAAGATGCGTGGATCTCAGTGAAGCCAGCTGAACAAGTGCACCTGTGGTCACATGAGCTCTGTTAGGAGTCTTCCATGGCCTTAATTGGAAAGGCCTTTTTCTTTCTTTCAGAAAGTGTGAATAATAAAAACTATGCAGGAAACACCTTATTGCTGCTACTGAGTTGTTTTCTGGAGTGTAGTATGACAATCTGTATTAACCTTTCCTAAAACCCGAAGAACTTAGAGCACTTTCTGCCACAAGCTCCTAGTGAATTGCAGTCTGTCTGTTAGGAGCTTGTCTTGTTCAGGTACCATGCACCCTGCTTAGTTTAAAGCCTCTGTGCAACACATTGGCAAAATATATTTTTATTGCCCTTTTCTTTGGCTGAAAGATATACTGCTGTTCACCAGTGCTCACAACTAATGAGACTACCAGACCTGCCAACATAGCCAGGCTTGAAAATTGCTCCTGGCCCACCCTGCAGGCCAGACTTATTGCACATGGATAGTTTGCCTGTGTGCATGCTGATGACCTCACCACCTGCACAGTGGGTCCAAGGTGTACGGAACACATGGAGCTGATTCGTCATGTTCAGTAGCCTTGTTCTCCGCATTGTGCAATGCCCATTTGCCAGGAAACAGGAGTTGCACAACCCAGGAAGAGACGCTGCTGAACATGGTAACTCTGTAGATTGCCACCCCAACTAGGAGGGCAAGAAACACCCCAAGCAGTTCCTATCACTAAAATTGGTAGGGTTGGCAGGCCAGATCTAGATCTTTAGCTCAAAGGGTGAGTCTCCATGTCTTCAATGGCAACACTGAAGAATCATCCCTGTGACTCAGCCATATTTGTGATGTCTGTTACTAGGTATTGCCATGTACATCACTGTAAGAAAACAGCTGTGGTTTTGGGTACTCTGGGAGAAAGTCTGGATGCAGAAGCACTCACCATGAAGTGGATGATCCACCAGAAAATCACATATCTGATCTTCCTCTTCCTCATGTTTTCTTTTGCCTTCTAGGTGTTGATGTCGTGCGTCCTCACCCAGGAGGGAAGCTGGGCTGTCAGTAGGTCTTCTGCAGTGAGCTGCCTGCATGTTCTTTGCCCTGACTATGGGTGTAGCACACATGGCAGGGAGAAGTGTTTTGGCTGAATAGAAGTCACAGTCCAACTGACTCCTGCTGCTGGAATCTGTGAAGGACACAGCACAAAACAGCTTTGAGTAAACCAGCCATTGTTCAGTGCATCTTCCAGTTTGTGTGAAAAAATAGAAGCATGGATGTGGGCTAAATACTTCAGCATTCAAACCTGATAATATTTAAAATGGCCTTAATCCTTCTATGCTGTGCGTCAATGCCAAGATGAACCCATGTTGCAGAGGCATGATCCTGGTGAATTTGACCCCAAAATCCATCCTGTTCTCTGCTTCCTTCCACCTTAAAGCTTTCAATGGTCCTTGTGGAATATTTTCAAGAAAGTACTGTAGAAGTAAGGAGGCACACCCAATGTCAAGAAAGCTCAGCTTCCCTGCCTGTACCCTAATCAGTGGCTGCCTTTTCTAACAACTCAGAAGTGCAGTAGATGTGGGGTGCACTGAAAATCTGTCAGTAAGACCACTATGGAATTTGCTGTATGCCAAATGCTTTTAAAAATTTTTCCTCTCTTAAATGTCCCTGCAGGTACATCTACCCTACAGGAAAATGAGCCAGAATAAGCTAAAGGTCATTGCCTTCCCTGATTTGGGTCCATTTGTCCCTTCTTTTACATGTGGGCTGCTTGCCTCTCAGATTTAGGCATTGGATAGTTCTAAAGGCAGCCTTTGCCCATGCTGTCAACATTACCCATCTACCTTTGTGACAGGCGACACTGGTGATATCTGGGAAGGTACTGACAGCCAGCTCATCTTCATGAAATCCCCTACATGCTCTTGTTGACAGGACAAACATAAGAGAAGTGCATATTGGCCCATTTTCAGGAAGTACAGCCATATGGTTATCTTAGATTAGAGCATGGGCACTACATACAGTCGCCATGGGAGCTGAAGGTAACCTCAAGTAGTAGCCAGTAGTGACATGTGCCAGGACTCCTGTCACTGGTTGGTAATGAAATTGGTCACAGAAGCTATAATCTTTCTTCTGCCTCATTATGAACACCATCATCTCCTTGTATACAGGGTTACTGCAAATATCTTTCAGATTAATTTTCTGCCCTTGTGGATGTAGTGAGTCCTTACTCTTCTTTAATGAGTCCTTACTCTTCTTTAAGAGTAAGCAGAGCTTGAAAAGACATACACTGAAGTACAACATGCTGGGAAGACTCATTGTTCATGCTGGGGTCTGTTGGTGGCTGTTAGTATCCCAAGAGAGGACGCTAGACCAAATACTCCCACTTTTTTACCCCCTCTTTTCTACATAAAGCCTTACCATAATCCCTGGTTCCTAGTGCTTTATGTGCTGCCTTTGATAGATTCAATCAAGGCTTGACTCCTCAGAGACAAGATAACTGGTTGTGTGCTGTTTTAATGGCAAACCTAGAATCTGATCTAGTTTTCCTCCATGCCTGGATTTCTTTGCTGGGAAAGGCAGAGGAAGAAGCAACACATAAACATGATGGACCCATTAGGTTTCATGTTTAACATAACACTGAAGTGAATGTGGCAGCACATGTTTGTCTGCTGTTATCACCAAAGAACTTTAAAATCTTAATGCAGTATTGGACTGCAAGCATCTTTTTACTGAGCAGTTACCCATACCTAGGTTCTGGGGTTTGCAGCACCTGTGGCTCTTCCCCTCTCAATATCTAAATAGCAGCATGCATGAACCCCAACAGGTTATACTGGAAGAAACTCCATTTTTTTAATACATATTTTACTTCTGGTGCATTGGCAAAACATCTAACTTTTTAGACTTGTCAAGAGCTGTATTTTCTGAACAAATAACAGTTCTATTTGTAACCACCCTTGGAGCAATGATAATTATAACATCCGGAGACAAAATGCCCCTTTTTGCCCTCAGTGAAAGCCCACACGAGAGGAATTTTACAGAGGGCTGACAGTGACATGAAGAAAATGCAGTTACAAGAGCACTGAAAATTAGCCAAAGCCTCATGTCAATAAAGGGTGACTGTTCAAATGTTATCTTTTCAAATTATCACCAATCTTTGGGTAAACTTCTAAACACAGTTGCGTGTGAACATTAAAAACCTGGTATGAGGTCCACCTCTGTGTTTGAGGCATATTGTGCAAAATGAGGTTAATGTAATTCCTTTTGGGTCAACTAGGTTTGAGTTTTCTGGAAAGAAAACAGGTGAGGTTTTGAACAATAGCTGTGGAATAAAGGAGAGGGATAGACCTGGCAGTGGTCACCGGCTCAGGGCTGGTGTTAAATGATTTATTCAAGAACTCAGAGAATATCAGTGTTGGCATAGGTTTTTATATCTCAATCCCCGATCCCTAAATTAAGGACTAGATGTACTCCTTTGCTGGACGTAATGCTGAGAAAATGGGTATGCTACAGAATCAGTGGTGCTTATATCCTACAGTAATGAAGAACGTAAGAGCACCTGAGCAAGGTGCTCTTATGAGCAGTGATTAAAGCTTTCTGAGAATGACACTAGCATTTTCTAAATTATAGGAGACTTTTCACATATCTTCATCCTTCATACACAGCTTTCCTTCCTCTGATTTTTTTTTCCTGAGGTGCTTACATATCCCAGTGATTAGTACAACTTTTGTGTGTGTATGGACAGAATAATTATAGACTGAAGGGGAGAAAACAGGGAGGGAATGGAAGACTGTCCTCAGCAGATGGGAAAATACCAATGTCGCTGTGAACTGGTGAAAAGGAGTGGGAGGATCAGTTGTTTGAGATAGAAGCAGTAAATCAGAATGCTACGAACCCTAAAGAGAGGCTGAAAAGATCAAGAAGTTTTCTGGAGGATAAGATTGAAGATAGATGATATTGAGCTTAAGGCACATATCTGAGACTTAGGAGCCCTAAAGTCTAGTCCTGTTTGCATTGCAACCTTCTCTGGTGCTTGTTGGCCTGAACAAGAAAGGAAACTGTCTGAAGTGATAACTCTTTAGGCCAGCCAGTATTTTTTAGTGTATATTCATGTGACTCCAGCAAAAAGCTATGAAAAATGCCTATAGATTGGCATGGGGTAAAATTTCCTCCAATTAAAGCAGTTTTTATTTTCTTTCTTTTTCTTTCTTTTTCCTTTTCTTGTCTTGTCTTGTCTTTCTTTTCTTTTCTTTCTCTTCTTTTTCCTTTCCTTTTCCCCTTTCCTTTTTCCTTTTCCCTTTCCCTTTCCCTTTCCCTTTTCCCTTCCTTTTTTTTTTTTTCTCTTTTCAGGGATAGCTATGACATTTCAGCCTGGCACAACATGAGATACTTTCTAATGTTATGCACAGAAACTACTTTGGCTTGTGGCTCAAAATGGTCTTTTTAGCTTGACTTTTCATAGGAAAGGATGGGAAATTTCTTGCAAGTTAGTAAGATTTCTTTTTGGAAGTGGGAGGTTATTTCAGATTGCTGAAGTTCCATTTAAGCCTTTCTGTGTAATCACTGGAGAGAAATACCTGCTGTAGGCATAGGGCTTATGACTTTAGGATCTTACTATGGCTGTGAACAGAGAAGTCCATCACTGAGATACGCAAGCAACTTTTTATTGTGATGTTTTTCTCTTGCTTCTATACCTTTTTTTTAAGGTGGATAGTTTTGCCTTGTAACAGGTGAGGTGAATTGGTGATATTGGCCAGGTGGTATCTGTTCAGTTTTATTCCTTCAGCTTGTTTACCCTTTTGCAATAAAGCTGGGTGGAGTGTTGCTAAGGGTGAAGTAAACAATCACCATATTGACATTTGTGTGGGAAGCAGCAGTTGTATTCTTATTAATTTGTATGTCCTTAACATAATGGGGCATAACACAGGCAGAATGACAAAATTGTTGTATCTGTTACTGCTTTTACTATTAATTTCCCAGGTGTAACGTACTCATCCCGAACTCTACTTGACTTGATAAAGAGCCTCCTGCTGGTGGAACTTCCCTGGTGGTGGAGTAATGAACAATTATTTCAGATGTACTTTCAAGCACATTGAAATCAAGTTCCCAGGGATTTCAGAAGAAGGATTTCTTCTGAAATGGGCCTCCTAGTCTTCTTTGTTTAAAATGAAAGATTTGGCACTAGGGAGGAGATCAGCACTTGGTGGATGCTTATTTGTGTCACTTGCAAAGGCCATGGTTACCCTTTTGAGGTATTGTGACAAAAAAGAAGAGAGGGAAAGCATAGACTGAATACTAAAATATCTTCCTGTTCACTGTTCCTTTTTTAACTTAGTAAGAGTCTTTCAGTAGATGTCAGATCAAGAGATGCAGTTTCAGGCCATCTAGTAGTTGTGTTTGTATGCAGTAAACTCACTAATACTAAAACTGGAAAGTCACACACTCCTGGGAAGACTGCACACTCCTTATTCCAAGCCCCACTGGAATTACATTCAGAAAAACCTGTGAACTTCAGAGTCAGGCCCAGAGACCTTCTCATACATCATCAAGTCCTGCCCCAGCTTTCCATGAGAGGCTGACACTGTACATCACAACATCCTTTTTGTTAAAGAATCGCAGAATAATTTAGGTTAGAAGCAACCTCTAGAAGTCATCTGATATAGCACTCACAGGTTTTCTTGGGAAATTACTCCAGGGCAAACTTTGTGTCCCTCATTTCTGATACTCGGCATCTTCTGGTTCTCTGGCACTACCCATCTCCTCAGCTCTTAATTCTAGATTCAGACTTCAGAACAAGTGCGATCTTAGTACCTAGACTGCCTAGATTAGCAGATGAGCTGGATGATAATTTCTGGCCCTGGTATTTACCTTTTGGTAGCCATGAGTATGTGTGTGTTTGCCAGTTAGCTCTCATATGGATCACGGCTTGGTTCAGATGCATACCATATGGGATGTGGGAAATGTTCTTAAAATCCATAGTAAGGTATAACTCAACTCTGACCTGTAATACTTCCTTCTTTGCTGAACAGTGCTGAACTGTTCTGGGAAAGGAGTTGGATATGTGTCCCCTCCTGGAATTTCCAACAAGTTCCCTTGCGCATTTCAGTGCCCTGACCTTGGCCAGCACTGAGGCAAATTAGATTTAGCTGACTATTTACACAACTTGTTTAATGGCAGTGTTATATGGCATGAAGTTGAATGACTGATGAAATACAGCAATTATCCCAAGATGTACAGCATAGGGTATTGCACTTCTGAAATAAATAAACCTTATCTGCAAAAATCAGCAGTTCTGCTGGGAAAGCAAAGGTTAATAAGCCTAAGTATCAATCTGGTGTTAGTGAGAAATCAACAGTGAAAAAGATTCATTTTCAGTCTTTTTTTTTTTAACACCCTTGGTCAATTGCAAAAGCAATGCACAACAGCAGTTTGGAATATCTCTACAGCTTTCCTGTTTGCCCAGCTCCAGTGACAGTTAAATGAATCTACTATTTTCATAAGTTAACATTTTACATTGCCTTAAGCGTATTAATCCAACTTTGCTTTCTAGCAGGGCAGAAAAGAGTTACTATATTCTCTTGCTACAGCTACAGTCTCTCTCTTGGCTAGGTGATGAAGCGAAGTCAACGGCAAGGCCTGGCTTTCCTGCCTGCATCGCTTTCAAGGTGGAAAACTGACTGTACTCTCAGATGGAGCAATTTGGGATGAGACAGTACTGGCAGTGCAGTAATGCAGTCCTAGGAACCCATCATGTCCTGCATACAGATTTGTCAGGCCTTGCGCTTGGAGCAGCATGCTTAGCTGAGGCATACAGAGAAACACGGCTTCAACATATCGATCACAAAACAGACTTAATATTAAAAGGTCCTGTCTCTGCCACGCTTCTCTGTTCCCAGAGAAGTCTTATGCTGTTAAAATGCAGTTCTATGGTCCATGTTACGAACAGCACTGACTTAATTTTCAGTGGTGTTATCTGTCTCACTTTGGATCCAGTGGCACAGAAACTGCGTTCTGGAAAGGACTTTCAGTTCACAAAAACTCACTCCCGTGGAGCTCACACTAGTATTCCCCCCCTTCACAACGTGGCATCTGGGCTCTTTCAGCACTCAAGCCCTATTATGCTTGCACAAGCATCAGTTACATGTTGTCCACCCCTACAAACTATCAAGCTCTTACTTATTTCAGGGCCATATTTAAAACATGACCTGAGCCTGCTGTTGTTCCAGTCCAATCTGCACTGTCAGCTTTACGAGGCCTGTAAATGCTGCAGTCCTCCAACAGTACCAACAGTGAAGCAGCCAAGCAATGCTCACCATGGCAGCTTCAAAGATAGACGATCTTGTCTGTCTTCAAAGCTGTCCTCTCTTTGAGCAGCAGGCTGGACTTCCACACAACCTCAAGAGGTCCCATCCAACCTCAGTTATCCTATGGTTCTGTGAAAATTCAGCAGCATGCTATCCCTCTTTTCCACACATAGGTTTCTGTGGAAAGCTGCAGGAACTGGCACAAAGGCAGTGGTTGTGTACTCAGCCCAATGCTTGGGGCTTTCACAGCTGTGAGGAATCTGGTGAACTGGCTCTGCCCCATGGTTAGGAAACAAGCTCTGTGCAGAGTGAATGAAATTAGCCTGTGTCAGAGCTGAATAAGAAAGGGCAAATCTTGTGCAAAGTATGACTGAGAGGCAGTGTTAGTGGGGCTGGTGACTAATGTTACAGTAGTGAGTGAGGTGTTCACTTCATTGTAGTTTCCTTCCCAATTTAGGTCTGTTTTCTTTCCAGTCCAGGTCAGTATCCACTTATGAACATAGAAAGAGCTGAAGCTATGCAAATAAACAATGATTACTTGGACTGCTAGGTTTTTGGAAAAAGTCTCTCCTTTACTGCTGGGTGATTCATCCAGTGTCCTGGGAAATGGGGTCCTGCCCCATGAAAGAATGTCTCTGTGTTACAAAAAACTGAAGTGGAGCCTTAAGCAGCTGAGAGGGAGGTGAGTGAAAATTTTCTGTCAAAACTACAGGTCATTTTCCAGTTACGTGGATGTGTTTGTATGCTTAAAACATCTCCATTTCATGGATGATGTAAATTAAAAAAGAAGAAGGAATACTAAATCCTGAAAGTTCTGGCCATTGGTCTTTGTTTAAGGAAAATAAGAGAGAATTTCTTGGGGGTAAAAGTTCACTCAAGGCCAAAGTAACTAAACTGAGGAAACTGAAGTTAAGAAGGCTAATGCACTGCTGGTTTGCTAAGATTGAAGTCATGCTAGTTTTCTCCTAGCTGGCTTTCTTTAGTTCATAAAAGAACCTAGCATCCCTGACGATAAGGGGAAATGATTAAACACAAATGCTTTCTCTTTTCTTGTTCCAGCAATTGAGTTCTAACACTCCTTACCTACCATTACCTTTGCAGACCATTTCTCCTGCTTGAGGATGAGTAGTTGAATTTATCAGAGAATGGTACTAATGTGAGATTTGGCTGTAATTCCAGACAACAGTCAGCTCTTGATTTAAGTGAAACTGCAACAACTTCAGTGTGTTTCAGCAGTTTTAGGTAACTTCCTGAATTTGAATGGCTGTCCTTCCTTATGACAGGGAATATTTTTCTTTTCATAACAAGAATAATGTTTTTTTAAAGGGAAAGACACTGGGATGATGCTGTATTTGTTTACTATAAGCAATTCTCGTTGTTGTAGAAGAGAGCTACCTGCAGTAACTGCTCAGGTTGCATACCCACCTCTCCAATGACACTGGGACTTCATAATGTATAAAATCCCACCAAAGCCTGGTGGCAGAGCCCAGTCTACTGCAAGGTTGAAAGCAAATTATTTTTTAAAGATCATTCCTGTATATATAATTAATGATTTGTACCTGATTTGGGAAATCCTAGATTCCTACAAAAGCTAAAGAATACAAATTCTACATAATCATAGAATCATAGAATGGTTTGGGCTGGAAAGGACCTTAAGATCATCTAGTTCCGCCCCCCTGCATCAAATGTGATAGCTCTAGGGGTTAAAAAGAAAGGAGCATTTTCATTAAGTGTTATAATTGGTACTTACCAAAGGCCAATGGTGACCCTGCTTTTAGGGCTGGAGGTCTCTCGGTGTAGCTACTTCTGTTCCTGGTTTCCCTGCTTAGGGCAGTGCTGGCAGAAGGTTTCTTTAAGATCTCCTCTATGGAAAAGGACAGGCTGGGCTTCCCCTGGCCAGCACACCCCTGGGGGTCTGTCATCTTCTTGCCAAAGTAGCTACTGGGCAAAGAGCGCTCTCCTGCTTTCCTGGCTCTCGGTGCTTCCCAAGACGCATGTGCCTGTCCCTCTTCACCCGTGCCCAGCCGACCTGCAGCAGCACTCAGAGGAAAAACAAAGGCCACTCAGAGTGAGCACATGCGCCTGCTCCTCTCTGCCAATCAACCTGGGACCAAGACATACGCTCCTGTGTCTGGGGAAGACAGCATTACAAGTGGGGTGAAAAGTCTTAGATATCCTATCAGCTGCCCAGCATCCCCCAGCCAGTGCAGATTTACACAGCTGCGAACATCCTGGGAGGATGTGTGCTCCTCACAGACCCAGGTGGAAAATGCTCTGAGAAGGACTGCTTCTTGTTGTAAATCCTGTTGGTGGGGCAGTTATCCTCCTTTTCTGCTTTCAGGCTGAAATCTTTGGCAAGCCCATTGGATTTGCACTATTACAGAGTTAAGAAAATAACCAGCACGATGAATACTTGTCCCTTGCGTGTTTTACTAGTAAGAGAGAAATCTGGTGAACTTCTCTTGCATACAAGAGAGAAACCTCCCTCACCAGTAATTTCCAGGTTATCCTTCAGCTATGTCCTCAGCCATCTGCTTTAGTTCAGATTCTCTTTTCTTCTACATTGGAAACCCCTTGAACTTTCCAAGCAGGTGCTTTTCGATATCATCCCATCTTATCAGTCACAACAGAAAAAGCGATGGCCCTTGCAATATGCTTAGGAATAGGAATTAGTGCCCTCTGCCCCCCACCTATAATCCTAAAGATAAAACATTAATTTCTTTCTTTCCTGAGCTATGAGAGAATCTAGCTTGATAGTCATCCCACCAGTTGCTTGTGTCTCCCAGTTTGGTGTCCACTGAAGGGGAGAAGATTTCCTGGATAATGAGAATGAATGACAATAATTTCTTTTCCTGAGCCATTTCTGTCTTGTTAATTCTTATTTTGGGGAGAATGTGTGGTTAGATACACTCCCGTTCCTTCCCTCTCCCTGCCCCCACCGGCATTTCTTGCCTTCCTGTGGAATTGCACCTCACCTTTTAAATTGCTATGGTTGTGTCTCCCTCTCCTGCTGGCTCTTCTCTGTGTCTTCCTTATCGGGCTCTTATAATTGTATTGGCAGGCCCTGCCTTATTTGTCCAATGACCTGACAATTCTTGTGCTGACATCCCATCATATGACCTCTCCAAGGAGCGGAGACCAAAATTACTGTGTAACCAAGGGGCAATAAACCACACCTGATAAGATGAAAGGCTTTCGGCTTATTCTAGATTCAAGATACTGGAAAAGCTGTGGGGGTGGTGGGGAAAAGAACAATGAAAGAGGTAAAAAATGGTGCGGCCAATGGTGATGAAGAATATTTAATTGTCTAATTTTATTAGTCAAGCTTCTCCCCAGATGACAGGGTAAACAAGAGAGTGTCTTTCACACTAATTGAATACATTGGGTAGAGAGTGGGAAGTGCTTTTCTTTGCTCCCTTTTCATCCCTCTGCCCAGTGGCTCAGTGGAGCTGTCTGTCTAAAGGAGGATCTCATGCCTCCCTGGTTCTGTGATGAGGTGGCAGCTGTTGTGTGGGTGCAAAAGGGCTTGTGGCCCTCTCTGTAAGCAGAGGACACCTTGCCTTTTCAATTGATACACATAGGGGAATGCTGTTCTGGCCAAGCCATCCTCTGCTGCTTTTCTGCCAGTGCCTGTAGTTCTAGCTGGGGACACAAAGAGGGATGTCTTCCTCTTCTCTGCTTAGGCAGAATGAGAGAGAGGGTAATTTTATGGGCTGAGAAGAGTTGAGTGTGTCATCTGTATGGAGAGGGAAGGGAAAGAAAGATGCTCTGAATCTGCACCCTGGATGAAAACTGCCTATTTAATGACAGATTTGCCCTTTTTCTAATGATTTCTGATTCAAGACCCATGAAAAAGCACAAAGATAAACCTGGTGCATTCTTTTACAAATGCGTTACTTTCCCTACTCACCTTGCCTAAGGCACTAAAAATGGGCCACTCTTCTTGCATTTACCAGCTTTCTATAGAGCAGTGTTTTCCAACCTGACTTCCCAGATGTCATGAGTTGTATGTCCAGCCTTCAGTGTGCTGATTCAGTACACATGAAAGTGTCTGAACTATCTGATTTTACTGTGCTACCATTTATTTAAAGGAAGCTTTCAGAAGCCGGGCAACCAGCTCTAGGGACTTGGAGCCTCTGTTTTTTAAGCCACCCCTGCTGTCCATTTTTACAAAGGCTCTGTGTAGGTGAAGGAGTGAAGCCCATGGATTTGTCTGTTCTAGTTGCCAAGTGAAGGCCAAGAAAGGATACGTTTTCCATTGCTGTGGAAATGTTTGGCTTTGATTTGTTATTAAAGTCTCTTTGTGTTCAAGGAGCTAATTTTTTGCTGCAGGGGGAGGAGGATTTCAGAGGAAAGTCTGATAAATCGCACACTCCTCAAGAGAGGCCTCATAGCTTTGGAGGTCACTGACTGGGCAAATTAGCCTAGAGCATCTCAGGGGAAAACCCACACTTCCTGTCTCTCCTCTTTGCTCCAACTCTGTTTTAGCAGAGTTTAATACACACTGTTTTGAAAGGAAGAAACGTAGCTTTTTGGCAGTTATGTCTCCATGAATGCTCACATCAGCTTCCAAAGGAATACATGAGCCTCTGTGTTAGAAAATTTCTGAAGAAGAGAGAGGTGAGACAGGCACACTCCAAGTTTTCATCTCAGTGAAATACCTTTATTCAATGATCACACTGACAACATGCACCAAGTGAAACTGGAGTATCTCTGTATTCACAGTATGCGCTGCCTGTCTTCACTGCCACCAACTCGCTCTGGGTAGGTACCTGCTGAGATAACGCTGTAGTCCAATGTCACAAAACCAAATTGTGCCTGTTGGTATAACTATTCTGTCTTAGTCTGCAACTTTAAACTCCCTGCTGCTCGCAGGGACAAGTTGATTTTCTATGTGTGCTTAAATGAGATGCTCTCATGCAAATTTACAACTTGAAAGGTTCCTTGTGAAGGCTTTATTTTTGTTCTGTCTTATTGTACTATTCTTTTTATTGTAACTGAAAGCAATGCCAATTTAGAAATATATTTTTGTTCTATAAAGAAAAACACGGCAAGCATCTAAGTAGGAAATAGGATGAATAAGTGACAACTCTTGAAAGGGGATTAGAAAGCAGCAGTGTAATGGTGTATAAATCCCATGTTTTGTGTACAAAAGTTTCTTCAGAAAAAAATGCAGGTTTGATATCAAAAGGTTTAAGTAATACCGAAAGACTTGAACATTTTAATATTTTTAAATAAAAAGGTGGAAAAATAGTGATACATACTATTTCATTAAACTAAAAAAATACTTTATTGGGATAACTGAATTCCTTTGCTTTGTATTAGGTTAGAATAAAGATGAGTGGCAAAAAATAGAACTTGAAATGCAAACGAACATTTTGCCAATTAAAATAGTTAAGTTGGCCCCCTTTTTCAAATGATAGAGTTGCTGAAATGTAGCAAATTATTTATGTTCAAACCAAGAAATAATATACTTTAAAATTACCAAAGAATGAAGAAATTATTTTTCCGCCAAGTTCTAATGTGATGGATTTTGAAGGGTAGTTTGGGGATATTTTTGCATTTATGCTTGACCTGGAAATGCAGATGACTCTCATTCATGACAATTGTTGTGCTACCTGTCTAATTTAGTCAATAAATTCTTTGAGGCAGGAAACATCTCCTTTTAGGTTGCTGAACTCTGAAGGCAACTCTTTACACCAGAAGGCAGTTGTCTAGAACAAAGTCATGCTGTGTTGATTTTCTCAACCTGCCCTGCCTGTGCCAGGCAAATCTAGAGGCCCACAAAGCCTTTAAAAATATGTTTTTTAAAATATGATGTGCTTTCAGAAAGTGAAGAATCCTGGATGCATGGACTCGAAGTCAACTGGGGATCAATACTTGCAAGTTTTCTGTCCTATATTGCCTGTCTCAAAGAGGAAGAAGAATTGTATTTATGTTGTTAGTAGGGAAGCACAACTATTCCAGCCCCACTGGTCTCTTCCTCTGGATAAAGACGATAAAGATGATAATGGGACAATATCCCATGTGACATCTCTGAAACATCTTAAAACCTTAAATTCCCACTCCTTTATATGACTCAGAGTCAGAAATGTCCAACGTTTATGCACAGCATGGATGCTGCAGCTCACAACACCTCTACGGGCTTGTGCTCAGTCAGCTGTACAGAGCAAGTCTACAAGCTCAGGCAGTCAGAGGCACCGGTGCATAGGTGTACTGGCAGTTGCCAGGGATGGTGCAGCTGCAAATTGCCCACGTCACCTCTGGAGCCTCATGTCCTTGTATGTTTGTCTTCTATCCTTTACGCCTTACTGGATTCTGACAACTTCCCCAGCAACAGCCGAGCTGCTCTGCTCTTCGCAAAGTTCAACATCTGCCTGTGATCTAGCAGAAAGCCTATGCAGCCTGCCTTCTGGAGTCCTTTTAGCCTCAGATTTATTAGTTCTGCTGTCTCCATAGATTTCTCAACAAGCTCATAAATTAGAAATATTAATAAAAGGGACGCCACAGGTTTAAACTGATAACATTTTTTTTAATGGCTCAATTATTATCAATTGACATTTAAAATGACATCATTATCCATCAAGGTGAAATGGACTCAGAAAGATGTTTCTCCCAGGCCAAAACTAATAACAGCAGCAGCAGCAGTACTGCAAGAGAGGAAGCACACAAACAGTTTGAGTCAGGTCACTGATTACATAGTCTGAAAGTGTTTTTTTAGCAACCTCACCCTCAGTTTAATCCATTCCTGTATTTCATAATGCTTATTCTTTCCTGCCAGGCCCCTCAAACCCTTTGTAGAGGTATTTCTAGCAAAAATCTTCAGTTAAGCCATGATGGGGAGCTCTTTGCCTCAAATAGAGCAGGAGTTGTTATATGTGGGAAGGGCTGGAGAGATCAAAGGTTGTCGTTTTCATAGCAATTCAGGCCTCTGAGCAGCAATTGCCATGGAGAACTGTCCGGCATAGCTACAAACTGGCTTTGATCTGTCTGCTCTTTAGCTGATGGGAAGTTACAAATAAAGAAGGAATGCTCTTAATGTAGCCCATCCTTGCAAACATGGGAAGAACAACAATTCTGTCTCCAACAGAAGTTGCATGTAGAGAAATAACAACATTTCTCCAGGGAGAAATAAAAAAGCTCCAGGAATTGGTAACAGAGTAAAACAGAAAGTCCATGACCTTGAGATCATCTTTTCAAATTGGTTGCTCTTTGGTAGTGAATAAATGTCCATAGTGATGCATGAAAATAACTTCCCATGTTCCAGAATGGTTCTTCATCACCAGATGTGGAGAAGGCACTGAATCCTCTCATGAATCACTAGCGCTGTGCTGGACTGCTGTTGTTTTGTAGAGGTATCTGCAATTAAAGAATTAGGCCTTCACTTCATTTCCCATTCTGTAGATGACCAGCAGAAGATAATCTTTTAGACAGTGCCATGGCAAGCTGTCTCATTCACCAGTGGGGAGGAGAATGGCACTGCCAAATCATAGAATCATGGGCAACTCAAGCTATCTTCAGGTCAATGTCTGAGAGGTGTTCCTAACCTCCTTCATGAGGCACTTGTTCTCTACATTTTCAACAGAGAAAGTCTCAAGAAGTAGTTTAGATTCATTATCTAGAAGTTAGGTGTCTAGAGTGTGGTTAAACACACACAAACACACACCCCCCCCCCCCCCCATCAAATAGGTCATGCAATACAGATGGGGAGTGTAAGACTGACCTCATTTGTCCTGTGCTCTTAATAATGTGTGCACTGGGTCGTTTTGTTTTGGTAGACAGCTTTTTCAATGTGCTTATATGAGAAAAAGTGCACACAAGCAAAATGAGCCTAGCAGTAGGCAGAAGTCAATGAGATTGAGCTGACTATCAGTGTCTTGGCTGTATGGGAAATGTTTATGCTATTCTAATGGAGTGGAGCTGCCAGATATTGTCTCATTCTTGAGAAGACTGGTCTAAGGCCATTTACCTCCTAGGTAGAGTTTCATGAGAAGTAGCCTTCTCATGCTGGGAGTGTTTGGAGATTTCAAGAGATGCACCTATTCCAAATCAGACCAAAAACTCAAACTGTCAAGGACTCAAAAAAACTTCCAGTTCATGAGTCTCGGCTCAATAAAAACACTTCATTTTGATCATAATAAAACATTTTGTGTTGCCGTTGAACTTTCAATTATTTATTTTCACCATATTTATTTATTTTTAAACAAAGAAGCAATCTCAAACACATAAAAACAACCTCTTAAAAAACTATTGGAACAAGTTTAAACAATTTGAAGTATTTTAATAATTTGTTTTTTTTAATTTAATTTGTAGTGAATCCAAATACCACCAGCCTGGTGGTGTAGTGCTCTGTGTCTGCAGAATGAATCTGCTTGCCACTGACCCAGTGCACTGACCTAGCTCTCCTAGATGTAATGGGAATATCAGCTGTTTGCCATAAACCAGTCAGAAGTATACTATTTATGCTTTTCCTAAGGCTGCTATCTGTCTTGATTAAGAGGTGGTGTAGTTAATTATCAACCCCATTTTTTAAGAGGCTTTTCCTCTAGTTCCTTAGATATTTTTCTCAAATCCAGCAGTGCAGTGTGTGAGGCACCCTGAAAAGCAGTTGTTGCAGAGATAGTTTATGTGGGAATAAATAAATTCTATATTGCATGAATAACAGGGCATTTATCTGTCTGGAATAGTCACAGATTTCAGTGTATACAAGTTTGCTAACCTTGCCTCTCTCTAAAACTGTTTTGATTTCCACAAGAAAAAAGCAATACTGTGTCATAAAGATCCCAACTGGCTCTGACACCCTGCATGGATTTTAACCAGTCAACACCCTTCACGTGATAGGCTTTGCAAACAGGATTTTAAAACAGTGCTTTAGTTACCAGTGATTAATTCAATGTTCTGGCTGAGCCAGTGTCAAGTGATAACTACTTAAACCATTTCTGCTTCTCAAAGCCAAGCAGGAGAGTGAAGCATATCCTGTGGGACAGCACCCTGGGGCTGCAACAGCCCAGGAAGGGAAGTGAAAATTGTCCTGCATCCTTGTTTTCCACTTTAAGTTGAGTCATTTCCATGGTGAAAAGATGTCCCAGAATGCAAAGTGGTACTCTTATCCACCTTATTTCCATGCAAAGATTCTGCTGCAGTTACTTGACATAGTAAACCCCAAGCTGAGAACAGCCTTGATTTTTTATATGTATGGGCTTCTGCAGCTTTGCAAAGTAGGAAAGAATTACAGAAATGATTGGAACAGATCAGAACAGCACAGAGAAGAGCAGAACAGAATAGGACTCTTTCGGTTGGAAGGGATCTACAACAATCATGTAGCACAACTGTCTGACCAATGCAGGGCTTACCAAATAAAGAATGTTATTAATGGCATTGTCCAAATGCCTCTCAAACACTGACAGGCATGGGCATTAACCAGGAAGCCTGTTGCAGTGTTCAACCACCCTCTCAGTAAACCAATGTTTCCTGAACCTCCCCTAGTGCATCTTTGAACCATTCCCACATGCCCTATCACTGTATAGATACCAGTGGGAAGAAATCATAGAATCATAGAATAGTTAGGGTTGGAAAGGACCTTAAGATCATCGAGTTCCAACCCCCCTGCCATGGGCAGGGACACCTCCCACTAAACCATGCCATCCAAGGCTATGTCCAACCCCGCCTTGAACGCCGCCAGGGATGAAGCATTCACAACTTCCTTGGGCAACCCATTCCAGGGCCTCACCACCCTTACAGTAAAGAATTTCTTCCTCATATCCAATCTAAACTTCCCCTGTTTAAGTTTAAACCCATTACCCCTTGTCCTCTCACCATAGTCCCTAATGAATCAGCGCCTCCCTTTTCACTTCCCCTCCTCAGGAAGCTGTAGAGAGCACACTATCTACAAAGAAAGCCAGTAAATTAAAAATCGATAAACGCTGGTGACTAAAGCCGTTTTTTCCAGTTGACTTATTCCAGAAAGCACAAGGGAAGCTGAGAGTTGTCCCGTCTTTTTCAAACTTCAGAATTCCCATCACTTAGACACGCAGTGTTAAAGAAATTAATAACTGAAAACGTGACAATCACTCATGTTTTTCCTGTCAAATACCCCGAACTCTTTTTATCCAAGAAACAATAGGGAGTGAATTGATCCTGATCCAGGCCTGCTGGGCCAAACAGACTCCTGCTGATGTGACTTTAACTATTGCATCAGGATAAGCTGGGAGCTGGGATGGTTTGTATTATTAAATTTCTCTTAGGTCTAGAACAGGAATGGCAGGAGGACATGAAGATGTATCCTCCAAGCCACACAAAGGGGGTCCCAGAGGAGAATAAACTCTTTGCTGATGGAGGAGTCAGAGCAGTAGACAAAAGAGTATTGATAGCAGAAGATACTGAGGAGGAGCAAGATACATCAGCAGAGCAGACTGGGAAATATCCTTGCAACCCGTCCTGTCAACATATAGTCTTCATCAGTGCTAAATTCAGGCCAAATTCCACGCAGAAAGAGTGAAAGAGATCGCACTGTACTGATTCATTAGTTCTGCTTACAAAACCTGGGGAAAATGTCACTTCCAAATTTAGACAATACATCAAGATTTCAACTTCCGCCAGGGACAGTCGTGTTAGGCTGGCCAGATGGCAGAATGGCAAAACAAGTAAGAAGTCCACTGAGGCCCTGCAAAATCTTGGGAGGGCACAAGATATCTGTGTACAGACTAGAGAAGGAAAAGTATCACCTGCAGGCACACAAAGGAGACGTTCATCCGCTTACTGAGGAGACATGAGCCTCTCTCATCTGGCACTGCTCTCCCTTCCTAAGCCAGCCCTCTCCCAGGCTCTTTCATGTTGGTAGCATTGCAACTTTCACTGCCCTCTCCCTGGGGATACTGGAAAAATGATAAAGTGCACAATCTTCCTAGGCTTTCAGCATTTTGATTGTTTAATGGGCTCCAGTGGGAGCTCCTATTAATCCGCTCTAGAGAGAAGGCCTTTTTTGTTGTTGCTGCTGCTGTTGTTTGTCCCCTTCTGCCTGAGGCAGGTCATGAATTATGTGCCTGATGTTCTTCCTCACTCCTGGGCTCCTCTGTGATATCCCACAGGGGCCCATTAAAAGCTTCCTTGCTGCATCCCTCCAGAGAAAGGCCAAGTGCTGAAGTGGCACAGGAAGGGGTAGAGAGAGGCTCTCATGGCGCTGGGATTTACAGGATTTTTGGAGGAGAGCAGCAAGTCCACTTTAGGCTTTGGATAAAGGCATGACATCTCTGAAGCTACATGGGCACGTAGGGGTCTGCTGGGGGCATTGAGATACATATTGGAATAAGTAGTCCAATTACAGGGAAAAAGTATTGTTGTGGTTTAAGCCTCTCAGCCACGCAGTTTGCTCACTCACTCCCCCCTCTTTCTTCCCCCCTCCGCTCCCGGAGGGATGGGAAGGAGAATCGAAAGAATTCAACTCCCACAGGTTGAGATAAGAACAGTCCAGTAGCTGAGGTATAACACAAATCACTACTGCTACCACCAATAATAATAGTGACCAGGGGAATACAAGGAAAGAGAATACAACTGCTCACCACCCAATACCGAGCCCGAACCCGCAGCAAACCCCCACCCTTACAGGTCTCTGCCCTCCGTTTTTACATCCTGGACATGATGTGCTGTGGTATGGAATAACCTCTTTGGCTAGTTTGGGTCAGGTGCCCTGTCTCTGCTTCCTCCCAGCTTCCCCTCCTCCCTGGTAGAGCATGAGACTTAGAAAGTCCTTGGTCAGACCAAAACATTGTCAAGCAGCAACTAAAAACATCGGTGTTATCAGCACTGTTTCCAGGCTGAAATTCAAAAACACAGCGCCGCACCAGCCACCAAGAAGGAGAAAAACAACTGCTACTGCTGAACCCAGGGCAAGTATGTTTTGGGTGGTTTTCCTTCTGAATTGCTCTCTGAGTCATGGCATTTCCACAAGTGCCACAAGAACTTCAACTTCAGGGAAGTATACACTTCTTTACTGCTGACTGTTAAGTCCTTCTCTGGTCTGGCCCACAAACCACACATAAGCCAAAGGTTGGCTCCAGCTGCTAAAGCTGCCTATGCCTTTGGGTCAGAAAAGCCCTAGTTTGATTCCCCTGGGGGGCACCTAATGTAGCATGCACTTCAAATAAATTTCCTGCTAGAAGCTATCCTGTGTTTTTATAGCCACAGATATTCAAACATGCTTCTGTATTTTCTGATGTGCTGCTGTCATAGGCAGTGAAAATCGTTTGTGCTATAGAGTTGTCTTTTTTTCTTTTTTTCCCCTTGCAGTTTTTAGTAGGAAACCAACCTTTCTGTAGTTGCGTGCCAACCTGGCCTCTCTTCAAGTGCACTCTCTGCTTTTTATCCCTAAAATCACACTCCAGAAAGTCCATCTAAAGAGCATTATTAGCTGAGGCTGCACAGTCAAGTACTGGAAAGCTAAGGCAATGCCAGACTTGAGAGTGCTTCTGCTCATACATTAAGAGACAGATGTGTCAGGACATCCTAAAAGCCCTTGTAGATGGTCAGACTCCTGCAGATGGTGAGAGGATCTATCTCACAGGCAGGACTGATGAATTACCTGAAAAGTGACTCATTTGCATGAACTCTTTCTTCCTCAGCCCTGGCCCCCAAGCCCCTTTCCTCTGCTCATTTCGGTCTATTGTCCGTGTCCTCCACAACTCCAAGTAGGTACTAAAACCAGGGGGATTGTAAGCACTCCACTGCTGACCAGGAAAGAGAGGAAGGAGGCAGAGGGTGAAGACTGCCTGGTTTGGACATGCTCTGAGGGATGAAAGGGCATTTTTCAGCCCTGAAGACAACAGATGGGAGCTGCTAGTTAGATTAAACCCTTTCTGTGGTTTATTCCTGGCTCATTCAGTCTCCCTTGGTGACAAGCTGCCAGCCATTGGTGGGGCACTGAAAAGGGCTACAAAAGTAGTGCTATTTTCTGATCCACTAAAGGTTTCCATGGCCCATTCTGGGGAGAAAACGAAAACTTACCCCCACCACATGTCAACGGAGTGTAGTGGGGCTGTATATGGTCAAAACAAAGCACCAAGAAGCCCCCTTGCATAGCCAAAGAGAAACCTGGTCAAGGATGGGTGAGGGCTGTTAGGGGCAGCTAGTGCAGGTTCTCTCACTCTGCCTACATTAGTGGTAATGTAACAGCATAGTGAGTTTCCTTCCTGACTGAATACTAGAGATTATTCACAATTTAGGTCACCAAAAATAAAACTAATTGGCTGAAATTCTCTATTTAGTTGTATTGCTATGGCAGTAAATTCTGAAAAATTAAAACATATTCATATTGTCAGTGCTCTTTTACAAAATTTATGAAAAGAGCATCTTTAAAAATGAAAAATCTCTTCTGTCTTCTTTATTTATTTAGGGGGGAAAACAAGTCCCTGTAATTTCCCTTTAGCTTTAGGTATAGCCCTTCCCTCTGCTGGACGCTGGCAGCAGATTTAAGTGCATGTTGCTGTATCCGTGACATGCAGGTTGCCATTTCCAGGTTTTCTTCATGTCCAGGAGGACTAAAAGCAGTTCTCAATAATGCAAACACAGATGTTGTTGTCATCAAAGCAGAGCTGGAGCCTCAGGCACATGCCTGTGCATTAATCTGTCCCAGGCATCACGCAGATTTGCTCCTCAGGCTCTGCAAAGGCAGGTACAGCCTTGTACGTGCTTTATATACAGGAACTTCCCTGCAGACACCTCATACTAATTGCCATCCCTATGCTGTTGACATGACTAGGTGAATACATAAGACAGCCACTGTCAGCTTTTACAAGTTTTTTGTAAACACTTTTCAAAGTTTTGTTTACATGCTAATACACTAACAGTAGAGGTGAGATGAGGTTAAGAATCAGTTCATAATTACATATCACTTCCTATTCTAAATAATAAGGGTGCTGGGTTTTTTTCACTCCTTTGAAGAACTATGAAGAATATGGAGTGAAAACTCACGTTATTTTTACATATCCAAATCTGTCACCTTCAAACCAGTGCTCAGTTAATAATACTTTGCTAACAATAGTGACACAAGCAGTAAGTCTAGATTCCATTTCATATTCTAGCATTGGTTATTTAGAAACTGTACTAAATAAACAAAGCTGTACTGCCAGCGTATTTGAATGCTGCATTTAAGCATTCTCCTGCTTAGACCTGAAGATCTATAGTTTCACTTCAACATTTAAAACAAAATTTGAAACATTGTGTTTTCAGGGCCCAGCTTAGCTCCCATAAAAGTCAGATAAATAGTTCCTTTGACTGAAATGGTGGCTGGATCAAGCTTGCAGCATGTCGGTGCATTTTCATTAATACCCAAGTGTTAGAACTAACAAACGCATCTGAAATATTAGTTTTCTGAGACTGTATATATTTTGCATTCAAGAGTTCTGAAGATGCACATTTTGGACTTTGGGGCTTGTAGTTTATTATAGAAATATCACATTCCAATAAAAATCCACCTCAGGCATAACAAGCTAAATGGCTAAATATTCATTTGGCTCCACCTTAATACATCACAGAGCTACAGAGCACTAAAAAAATTGCACACACACACACAAACAGAGAGTCATACATAGCCAAGGACTTTTTTATCTTGATATTGCAAGGTAATAGTGATACAGATGGCATAACACAATCCAGAAAAAGCAGTAAGACAGCTGGCACTGTATGCATTTGAAATAGGGTAGAGAGCATACAGAGAGGATGCAACAGAGAAGAGGATGCAGTTAAGAGACTATGTCAGCGCAGACATCATGAAGGCAATGTCCAGCAGAGACAATGTCTGGCTTTGGACCATGCCAATGTCCTCTGTGGATATGGAAATAGCCAAGTGGAGCACCCACAGGTGACTGCACAGTTAATATCCAGTCTGAGTAATGGGCATATAGAGAATCAAGGAGAGCCTTTTTATCTCCTGCTTCACCCTCAAAAAAGACAGTCTTTGCTTTCTACAAAAATCTTTCCATTAAGAACTTTTCACCATATGTAACTGAGCTAATCAAATTCAGGACACTTCAGTCCAAAGAGAGTTCAAGGGTCCTTAGCCCGTGAATCCTGCCAGAATTGACTTTTTTACAGCAAAGGTTAATCCAGTTTGCATATCTCTTACATGCAGCCAGAGCAGGAAAAAAAGATGGGGAAACATTTTCAACCTCATGTACAAAGCTGTTTGCTTAACGTGACTTGTGCCATCCCAGTTTGAAGTTGCTCTTCAGTGCTAATGGTCAGCTTCATCTTCAGCTTTTGTCTCCACAGTGAATTGTTGATGATTTTCCCAGAGATCTTTTAGAAGACCAAATACATAAAGTGTTTTAAAGACGTGGAGAGAGAGAAAGAATTTTCATAGGCATGTGTTTGTGATGAGGAAGCTGTGATGAGTACAGCTTGAGAGTATTTTTCTTTGCTTCCTGAGAGAAAAAGAGAATGACAACACACATTTGCTTAGCTACCTTCTGTTTGACAAAACATGACCAACAAGTGATCTGTGTACTCTTTATGATGATGCAGTCAAGATTCCTGCCTCGGGTGCTGGCTGAGTACCCCTGGACCACAGCTCACATACTGGACTTCAAGTGCACTAAGACCTTCATAAGTGGAGAAATAAGGTTTATACGCTTTCTGCATTGCTCATATAGACTTAGTTCATGGCTGAGAAAAGCACTAGGGTTTGGCTCACACTAGCATAGTGCAGTGGGAGCATTTGGAGAAACATAGACAAAAGGAGTGAAGCCATTTGCAGTTTGTGCAGTGTACCTGATTCATGTGTTGGCTGGCCTGAAATATTGATCAGGTTTTTGGCTTAGTCAGAAATGTTACAAAGCTGTCTGATTGAGGATGATTTAATGCCTCATTTGGCATCTGAAGTTTCACCCAGGCCAAACAGAGCATGTACTAGGCCAGAGGAAAATGGAATGGCTCTGTGTTCACAGGTGCTCCTGGACATCGTGGCCGCATTCAGCCTTGCAGTGTATCCTCTCCATGAAGAGTCCAAGCATGTAGCCTTCAGACCAATACCCTGCGGTCACAAATGAAGATTGGAAGTTATGTGCTTGGAAACATGCTCCAAACTGTTGCAGTTTTCTATTAACGTGGGGAATGTTGTCATATTCACTGAGTATGCATTCTGTGTTTGTTTAATTATCTGAAATGCAACTTCTACCTGGACTTCTCAAGGTACTAGACTGAGTTTACAGCTCACATTTTGCATCTAAGAACCTCTTTGTGGTGGGTGCTGTAAAAGGAGACAGGTGTGTAAGATGAGAGGTGCCAAAATAATGCAGTGATCTTATGAAAACAAAAATGTTACATAAATCTTGTGTCTTCACACTGTCCTTGGTGGAATGGGCTGTACTGAGCTAAACCGTGGACATAGTTTAAGCATTTGCATCTGAACTTCCTTCCAGGTGCATCAGGGCATGTCCGCACCATGCAATGCAGAGATTCTATGTATGGGCCAGTTCCAAACCTGCTGGCTCCTCCAGGGAGGATTGTGCTGAACTTTGGTGAACTGAGATGCTGCTTCAAAGACCAGTGGAACTATCTCAGTTAATACAGAGTTCTAAGCAGGCTACTTAGTCCCATTCCGTGTTGTGAGCCTGATGAAGTAATTACCTTTTACAGCACTGCCTTTTACATCAACACACAGTGCTGCCCAGAGTGATGGAGATGAACACTCCACTCCTAGTGCCCTCTCTTTGAGCAAGTGAAGAATTAACTAGAAACTTACTTCTTTCTCAGCTTCTCTCAGTCTGCACTGTACAGCAGACAGCCAGTCTGCCAGCAGTTAGCAGCATGCTAACGAAAGCACTGAGCTTTGAGTTACGGCAGGTAAGTTCCCAGGTAAGAACTACTCTGGTAGGGTCCTTGGCTTCCTGTTCATCATCTATTCCTCTTTGGGATCTCCAGTTTCATTTTCTTCTCCCACCTCCCTTTGGGGAAGATATGACCAGAAGAGCAAAGGGGATTTGTATTGTTTTCCCCCCTGTAAAAACATTCATCTCCCATTATTGCTGGGACCCACATAAATTCTAAAGTGCTGTGACAGTGCCATGGCTTGGGAACAACTATGGCAGGGAATGACTGACACTGCTAGTAAGGATCTGAGATTGTAGCACCGATAAACCTCTCTTCAAAAGCTTCAAACGTCAAGCTCCGGAGTGCTTCCTGCACTGCCCATGCAATCTCGGAGATCTATCATGGAGGCTGACCTGGTTCCCTACCCCTCCCTGCAGAGCAGCTCGTTTCGTGCTCGCTCTCTAAGTGACGCGGAGGCCCCGCGGCTGCGCCCACCCTGCTGACCCAGCTGAGGGGCCCGGCACGGAGCCATGCCGATCGCGGCCACCAGAGGGAGCCATGCGCGCCGACCGGCCGGCACTCGGCCGATTGGCTGGTCCGGCCAAGCCGCGACGGCGAAGGGCACCGGAGTCTGCGAGATCGCGGAGGGCTGCTTCCACGCCCTGGGCGGGAGGGGATTCTTCGGGGGTCCTAGGCGGGAAGTAGGCTATAACAGTGCTCCTCGCCTCAGTCCGCTGGGCTGGGACTAGGACGCCTGGCTCTGGGATTGACCAAAGGGACTTCTAGTATGGGGAGATGTTGTGGATGAGAATGAGTGTCTAGAAGGAGCAGGGAAAAACCACACTGCCTGGGTACCGCAAGATACAGGGCAGTTTGGAGCCTGTCAGTTTGGAGACCTTAGAAAGTAGGGGCAATTTCACAGAAGAGGGAGGTTTTTGGTGTGGCCCCATAGTGTTTAGAGGTGAGTAATAAATTGGCATAGCCAGCTGCTGACATCACATTGTCTAAAGCAGTCAGAGCTAAAACTGTTTGTGAAGGCTTGCAGAAGGAGCTCGAGAAACTGAGTGATTGGGTAATAAAATAGCAGATGAAATTTCGTGTCAATAAATGCAAAGTAATGCACACGGAAGAAAACAACCTTAACTGTACATTCACAGTGATGCACTCTAAATGAGCTATTACCTCTCAGAAGACAGATTTGGGAATCATTACACATAATTCTTCAAAAACATCATCTCAAAGCTAGCAGTGGTCAAAAAGACAAATGGAATATTAGAAGAAAAAAATAAGCAATATGATAAACCCATTCATTTTGTTATCGTGCAAACCTATGCAGTGCTCACATCTTGAATGCTACCTGCAGTTCTGATCTCCTGGTAGAATAAAAAAAGGCATGAGGTAGGTATGGAAATATGGAACTGGAAATTTCATTAAGAAAATGACAAGGTTCACTAGAGTGAGGGAACAATTTATTAGGCAGCAGATTTAAAAGAAGCACTGTAAGAATTCAAGAGCACATTCAAGTATTCAAGTATTCCACAGCACTGTGGAACTCCTTGCCACAGGAAATTGTGAAAGCCCAAATGCATTGAAATTAAGTCACCAACAATTAAATAAAGCTGTTGGCATTAGGCCAAACAAAGGTTGCATTTTTTGAGTGATGTAGACACAACTACACGCTCAGAAAACAACATCATTTCTAGATGCTGGAAAGGCATAAGGGAATAGGGAATAATCACTCTATTCCAGCCTTGCTTCTAACACTTTTGTTTATCTGTTGGGCTGCACAGACCTTTGCTTTTAACCAGCGAGGCCACACTTATATCATTATGCTAAAGATAAAGAAATATTTTAGTCCTAATGAAAATCAGTGGCAAAATTCATTGATTTAAAGAACAGGGAAATCAGTTCTGCCTCTAGCTGGGTCATGTCTCACCGTTTGAGGTGTTGCATTGATTGAAGCGAGACTGCTGGCGCAGCATGAGCAGCTTATAACAGGTAGCTTTGAGCTACCCAGAAAGTAGCAGTAACTATAAGTGCGATTCATTTCAGCTAACTTTAGCTGGTGTTGAGAGCTAGGTGAGAACTAGGTGCTTATTGTTTAGGCAACCGAGGTATGTGTTCCTGTCACAGTGTGTCTACAGTGGTACCAGGTTTGCCAGAGGAAACAGGGACAAAATACATATTATGTTTCCAGATTAAAAAAAACCAAACAACTAAAGCATCAAGAGCATAAGTCACCTTGCCTGTTCTCTGGCACCTGAAATAGGAAATGAAGATGATGGTGTTTGGGTACCTTGGGGTAAAGACATGAGTGGAGAAATTAATTTTCCTGAGGAAAATAAATGTGATAGTCTTTGCCTTTGGGATGTAACCTAGTACCCAGAGCTGTAATTGCTTTGTCTAGCCAGGATTTCATCGTCTTCTAGGAAAGAAAGGCCTTCTGACAGTGAAGAAGCAGCATTCCTCAGAATTAGGTTATCTTAGCAAGAGTTAGCAAGTCGACTTGAGCAAAAGTGTTTTAGATTAGTAACGGGCAGAAACAAAGCAGAATATTGCAGAAGGTAATGCAGATGCAATAATACTTCAACCTGTATGTTCTAGAAATGCAGGAAGGAGGGGACTAGCTTTGTGTGAATCTGTTCCAGGGATACAAATTATTTCTCTCATTTTCTTCCTTTTTTTTTTTTTTCCTATTCTTTTTAATTGCTTCTGTAGCAGCTGATCTCCTTCCCTTTGCACTGAGTCTTTTTCTGTTTCCAACAGAAAAGCTTAATGGATCAGAGACTTGAGCGGTAATGAATACTGAGGATGTTTGTTCTGGAAATAATTAAAGAAATGGAAGGGAAGACACCATTTCAAAATCCTGAAAATGTCATGGTTTAAGAACATCCCTTTCATTCTCTCCAAATCTTGAGCCTTATATACGTTATATACCTTTTTAAATGGTCAATCACTAATTTTTTTTCTGTGGAAAAGAAATATGTATATACACTTATGTATATATTTATAAGCAGAGAGGAAAACAAAGAGCTAATCATCTTTTCAGAAGTCGGTACATAGGGCCTGCTAGTCAGCTGGTTTCTTTGGTATACACAATTAATTCATATTAATTATCATGTACTGCAGTGGTGCTTAGCAGCTGCTGCTGAAATTGAAGCTTCCTTATGCTGTATCTGCAAAGCCCTAAGGAAGAGTCCTAGCGTTGAAGCCATCAGAGCCTAACTAGACAAGAGAAGACATGGCAAGAAAGAGCAGACATCTCCCCTGCTTAATTTCTCTGACTATCCTCGTAATTTCTAAAGGAACTTTTACACAAAGCAGTTCTTGGTTAGATATCCCTGACCAAGCTAGTGCCTTGAACTGTCCCAGGGTAATACTGTACAGAGAGTAGCCTAGAGCAAGCCCCGGACCCAGAAAAACCTCACGTATGGGGTGCTGTGCCTGTACCAGAGGCCCTCCTTTGACACAGGTTAGTGTGGGATTGCTGCACAGCAAGTCTGTGGAGCACTGGGAGCAGAGCCATCACTCATCTTGCCTTCAGTGACAAATGCACCTAGTAGCTTAGCTGAGGGCATGCAGAGGGGCCTTGCTAGAATTGCAGACCTGACTAAATCTTCCAAATGAAGAGCTCACAGTCCAGCAAACCTTATCCACACGTTTGGTCACATCTAATTCCATGCTTTTCACTACACTGTGCATGGCACATCATCTCTGGGGGAAAAAGATAGATATGTTTTTGCAGTGTAAATCAGTTTTGGCTACACCTCCTGTTTCAATATAGTTTCTGGGTACCGCCTTTTATTTGCTGAAATACAGAAGAGTTGCCATTAGCGCTCTGTGTTATTTTAATATTGTGGTAACACATGCATTAAAAATGCATAGGTAGATTAGATATTTAACATTCAGTTGGAGTTCTGGCAAAGTCTGAGGGCATGAACTGTAGCCAAGAATATATGGATTCTTAAAACTGTTTCCTGTGCTAAATCTCAGCATCGGCCTGTCCATTAGTAATGAGAAATAAAATAATTGTATAGTTAAAATACTGTCAACTGTCCCTCCCCCACATTTTTTAAAGAAATATATTGCAAAAGAATCATAATGCACCTGGCTACCTTGTTCATGTCTTTCTTTCTTTCTCATCCTGATAGAATCAGTGCTCTATATTACTCTTTAGATTCAAGAGATTATGGCAATCTTCTCTGCCTTTTCATTAGTTGAGCTGATTCTGTGCAAAAGCTGTTTAAGATTCATGAGTGATTTTGCCTCTGCAAAGAACAGGAATGCAGCTGAAGAAAAAAAAAATAGAAAAGGAGAGGTTTCCAATATTCTAGTCTGACCATGGGGGCTGACAAGAAATAAGCACACAACTAACATGAAATAAAATGCAACAATATCTTCCTTCAGGACTGTCTTCATAAACGGGGGTATGCTTTGATTACTATGTTCTCCCTTTTGTGCAGACTGATCGATGTTGTACTGGCATGCTTCTGCTTTACTGGGTCTCTGCAGAGCCATAATCTCCCAACAA
The DNA here is from genome assembly GCA_039720435.1 of Amazona ochrocephala. Taxonomy (NCBI): domain Eukaryota; kingdom Metazoa; phylum Chordata; class Aves; order Psittaciformes; family Psittacidae; genus Amazona; species Amazona ochrocephala. The sequence goes on from CM077880.1 coordinate 77,833,999, forward strand.
CTATCACAGATTTTCCTCAGTCTTGGAGCCTTGAGGTCTATGGTTTCTGTGGCCAGACCCCATTGCTTCAAGCCAAAGTTTTGTGACCAGCAGGACGAGGGAGGTGATCCTGCCCCTCTACTCTGCTCTCGTGAGACCTCACTTGGAGTATTGTGTGCAGTTCTGGTGTCCTCAACACAAAAAGGACATGGAACTATTGGAACAAGTGCAGAGGAGGGCCACGAGGATGATCAGGGGACTGGAGCACTTCTCGTATGAAGATAGGCTGAGAAAGTTTGGGCTGTTCAGCCTGGAGAAGAGGAGGCTGCGTGGAGACCTCATAGCAGCCTTCCAATATCTGAAGGGGGCCTATAGGGATGCTGGGGAGGGACTCTTCATTAGGGACTGTAGTGATAGGACAAGGGGTAACAGGTTCAAACTTGAACAGGAGAAGTTTAGATTGGATATGAGGAAGAAATTCCTTACTGTAAGGGTGGTGAGGCACTGGAATGGGTTGCCCAGGGAAGTTGTGAATGCTCCATCCCTGGCAGTGTTCAAGGTGGGGTTGGACATAGCCTTGGATGGCATGGTTTAGTGGGAGGTGTCTCTTCCTGTGGCAGGGGGGTTGGAACTCTATGATCTTGAGGTCCTTTCCAACCCTAACTATTCTATGATTCTATGATTTTCTCACACCAGAAGGCTTGCAGAATCAGGAAAATCAGGGCATCAGATTCTATTGGTCAATGGTCCTGAGAAGCTAGCGAGAGAAGAATCCCTTCTCTGCCCATAGATCAATTACCTACGCCATGGGTAGGGGCATGCTGTATGCTGTTCTGGCATGAACAAACTGCCAGAGCCAGTCAAATGGAGAATTTGGGATTAGATAATTACTAGGTTCCACATCTGTTTGTAGTTCCCACTTCACACCTCTCAGTGGATGCAGGGATCATTTTAACTTACTGATTTTAGGCTGATCGTCATAGATCTCACAGAAAGAAAAGCAGAATTAGTAACAGGATCCCTGCTCCAGTGGGCTTAACATGCTTAGAGGTGCCAGTTGCAGCAATCCAATGCAGTGCAGTTCACTACAATGGCTTTGTGCCTCCTGATCTTCCAAAGAATTAAGGAGACTGATGTGTATGATTTGCGTACCCTGGATGTGCTCGGGAGACCACCACTCCTGGTGCTGCGTAAGCACTTCTGCACTGGATTCTGTTTGTCAAAAGTGTTTGCAAATAGCACTCACCTCCCCTTCCTCCTGGCTTTCCCATCCTGTTTCTGCAAGTTACTCAGAGCAGGAACATGGCATTGAACATGACATAGTCTGAAGAATTACCTCCAGGCTTATTTTTAGGCACATTTGCTTCATTACTATCTTGGATCAGGGCCTTAGCAATCTGCAGTCACCAAGAGAACAACCCTAATGTGAAGCCGGAGCCAACTTTGAGTGCCTAAGCGATAGAACTGGCACGTTGTATTGCTGCTCTCTTCTTCATTAAGAAAGATGATTCAAATATCATTATTTCTTGAAAAGCATCCCGCCTGTGAAAAGATTCAGACACTGTTGATCAAGTTACCATGGATTTCTTTTGAGATATTCAAGCTATTAAGAGCAGGAATGTTTTGTCTGAAATGCTATACAGAAACCTACTGATAGAAATAATCACTTTCTAGCTGTTACCTTTCATCTTTTGTACACGAGTAGAAGTTTACCATGTTCCTAATTACAGCGAATTAGATTAATTTGTCTTAGGTAATCAGGCCATTCAGAGTATGAATTTTTTCTGGAAAGCGAAGAGCAAAAAAGGCTTCAAAGAGTCAGTCCAGAAGAAAAGGTTGTGAAGATGGGCATACATGAGTCATAAAGGAGGGATACTGTAGGTGTCTGTCATACCTCTGCATGATGTTTCTTCTTCTTCTTGTACAAAGGAAATTAGTAACATTGGACACAGGCAGCAGAATATCTTCATTTGAGGACATAATTTATTGGAGCTTCTTGAGGAACCACTCATTATTTCTTAATGCGCATGCACATTTTATCAACAAGATCATTTCTACTCTCTAATCTCACTCTAGAAAGTTTCGAAGATGAACTGTGCAACACAGCTGTAACTGTAAGAATAATATTTTTCATTACCTGTTGCAAAACAAAACAGAAGAGGAACTGATTAAAAAAAAATAGATATATTACTTTGTGTTATCATTTACAGACAGGTCTTTTTACAAATTTTGGTAACGTAGAAGTGGGTGGAATATGACCAAAATCTAAGAAACTGAGGAAGAGAAGCAGCTGCTTTTCAACCTGTAGCTAAGAGGATACATGGCATCTAGTATATGCTGTAAGCAGAGCTATAGCTCCATCAACCCTTCTCCCTACAAGTCTGCCTCTGCTGTAACAGCAAGGAAGAATTGCACAAAAATAATATTTACCTTCATCTTATGGTCCATTGTAAGGGGAGTGGAAATGAGAATCGGTGTCTGTATACACAGAAGTGTGTACATACTTGTTATTGTAAGCCATTGCCCTGTCTTCCGCAGGGTTACAAGGAGTAACTGTGCCTAGTAGCACAACGGCAGAATGTCTCTCTGAAGCTGTCTGAGGTTTCAAATTGTTTAAATCCTCCCCCAGGTTATGAGGAAAGTTAACACAAATATGTCCCCTTTAATTTTTAATCCAGAGAACACTGAAACTGAAAGAAGGGCAGATTTTGCTCACCCCTCTGAATGCAGCTAGCTGTGAGGCAGAATATAGTCACTACTTAACAGTCTCTATCACAACTGCATAATTTGGCTGGGGCAGGACAGGAGGCAATTGAAAATGTAAGAATAGGTCCTTGGTGGATGTTCCCTCCCCTTCTGGGTTTTAGGGTAGAATCTGTAAGTTCACTGCAATTCCTTGGGAATCAAGGAGCTGAAGAGGAAAAGCTGAGGAGCAGAAAGAGGTGTCACTCACAAAGGAGACCTTGACATTCATTATTTAGACTCTTATGTTCCCACTGGGATGCAAGGAGGATTATGATCTGTCCTCACTGAGGGCAAGGTGGTTATAATTACTATCTTGATCTAGTTTCCCACAGATTGCCACTCCTTTCCATGCCCCATCTCTCCAGCTTGGCCTGCTGATTTGGATGGGGATTCCCAACTTCTCTTCAGCTGAGCTTCACTTGATAAGAAAGCTGATGGTATGCTTCATGCATCACTGGGCACAGCTCCCCAATGACAGGGGTGAGGAGACTGGGCTGTCTCTCACTGGTGCTACTGTCACCATTTTGACATGTTAGTATCATTAGCAAACACCGCTTAGCAGCATCTTCACAGTTCAGGTTGGGCAAAGGGAAAAGAGGAGTAAGTCAGGCTGAATCATCTCCTACATGAGAAGGGCTACAAGATCTGCTGTTCAGAGCCACTGACCGAAAGAGAACATGTGTTACAGGTGCAAATGCTGCGTCCCCAGACATAGTGCAGCTGGTGTTTTTGGGACCAGCCAAGCTTTCTGGGTTATGTGTGCCATCCAGGTTATGCTGCCACGTTTCTGAAAGGGATTTCCTGGATGGGAAGCACACCACATACGGGGAGCTAGACACTCCCTGGTTTTATCACAGCTAGCTGCTCAGTGTGTATCTTGGGGGCAGCAAATCCTTTCTGGACTGATTTTGCCAAGCAACAATTCTTAACTAGCCATGTTTGCCTGATTCCCTGAAAAACATCTAATAAAGAATGATCCGAAAGGTCACTGGTGCAGCATTTACAAGTAGAGGAATAAAGGATGCAGTGGATAGATGGTAGCTATACTGTAAAAGTGTATTTCATTCGTGGCAGGTGGGACACCTCATCATGGGAGAGGCTAGAAAACCAGATATATGGGATGGCATGAGATAAGCAGGACCCACCTAAGGGAGCAATCAGCGCAGACAGTCCTGCTTCACCCCCCCCCCCCCCCCCCCCGCACCACTAAAGTAGTAAATAGCTCTGAACTGGTACTCTACCTTTGCTCTCCACCTGAGCTTCTTAATTCTCTTCATGAGCTCCCAGGCTACTGCTGGCTTGCCATTTACCCTTGCCTTGCTGTCCAAAATCTGGTGCCTTTCAAGGCTACAGTCACTACTGCCACCTATTTAAACTGATTAAACTAACATGGATGAATTTACTTTTCACAAATAAAGGAATGGTGATACAAACTGCTGTGCAGGCTGGTTCTAAAGGGTGCTCAGCACTAGGGGAGGGAAGGGATGGGAAGAGGACAGGAGACACAGATAAGCAGCTACAGTGGTAACAGAATCATAGAATAGTTAGAGTTGGAAAGGACCTGAAGATCATCCAGCCCCCCTGCCATGGGCAGGGACACCACATGCTAAACCATGTCACCCAAGACTCCATCCAGCCTGGCACTGAACACTGCCATGTATGGAGCATTCACAACTTCCTTAGGCAACCCATTCCAGTGCCTCGCCACCCTCACAGTAAAAAGCTTCCTAGTTTTATCCAATCTAAACTTCCCCTGTTTACATTTGAACCTGTTACACCCTGTCCTGTCAGTACAGTCCCTGATGAAGAGTCCCTCTCCAGCATCCTTGTAGGCCCCCTTCAGATGCTGGAAGGCTGCTATGAGATCTCCAGCAGCACAGCTGGATCTGAAGGAGGTTGTCTGTCCACAGCCCCTGGAAGCAATTAAACTGGAGCCTTGGGTGGTCTGGTGCATCTGAGAATAAGTTCTACTTACTTAGTTAACTAAATAGAGATTTGGATATTTGTCCTTATTTCCAGATTGTAACATTCATAGGCTTGTGTGTGCTGAGTAAGTGTTAAAGATTTGGCTGCTGTAATTACTGGTGGCAGCTCATCCATTAAGTGTTGTGTAACATATGAGAAGAAAATTATGCCTATTTCTGCTATGAAGTAAGAGGAAGGGGAGTTCTGCTGTGACTTCCATCAATCCATAAGGTGCCTTTTGTTCCAAATCAGGCTGTCTAAACTCAAGAAGACACAAAATTCCTGAAGAATTCAGTTTTGGAACCTGCTTTTTTTTTTTCCCTTTTCTTTTTTCTTTCTGATTTCTGCATTATCCTTGCTTTGCTAAGGTGCCATTGACTGTTGTATTCAAGAACACTCATGTCAGGAGATCCATGTGAAGTGCAGCAGCCTAAGATAGTCATCTCTCAAACAGTTCTATACACAGTGAATTGTACTATAATGAATTGTTCCTTCACCATCTAAGTGCATAGTCCCTTATCCAGGTTTGTAACTTTTCATTATTTTCTTTTCATTTTAAGAAATTTCTTTTTGACATTAATTTCAAAGTTTGGAAAATACTGCTTAGAACTGGAGAATTTTACTTCAGTTTTATTTTATAAAATAATAATTTACTAAAGTCAAAGTATTTTATTTTTTAGGATTTATCCATTTCATCAACATCAGCTTGTGTGAAATTATCTTAGTTAGCACAATGGAAATGTTTTGGTTGAGCATTGTCAAAAGAGCTTTTAGGTCAGTCTGATAGCTAAGCTACACCATTTTAGCTTCTAATATTGAAAGTTCATCTCAGCCTGATATACAAAATTGAAATGATATGGCCAAAATGGCACTATTCATATATAAATAGGATCCTTTTCTTGTTTATTTGCAGGGTGGTTACACTGTCCAAGGGATCTGGATTGCTCTTCTCAGAAGGGAACACATCAATTAACTGCACCAGCTGAACATCCTTCCTCTGGTTTGAACACTGATGTCAGACCTGACCAACGGATTACATCTCAAATACACCAAACCAAGGTATGCAAGAAAATTGCTTGCAGGTTCCTTAATACCCTTGAAAAAGTGATGTTAATTTCTTGCTGGTCAGTACAGACTTCGCTGGTATTTCTTCAAAGCTGCTATGTATGATATTTTCAGCACTATGTCTGGTCCCACCAAGACACGTTTCTTCCGCATCTTTAGGCATGGTGATGTGACTTTATTCAGCCCAGCAGGCACCCACGAGAAGCTTCATTGAAAAGTGATTAAGCAATCTCCTTACAGCATGTAGCAAGACTTGCTGGAGGCCTGTAGAGAGCTTGACCATGCAGAAAAACTTGTCTTCCCATTGCTTCACAGCCTGCTACCAATTGTCTTCCCCCAATCACAAGGCCAAATGGCTGATGCTATACATCATCTTAAATATTAAAAATGGTCAATTTTATCAATAATTGTAATATTTTAGGCTATTTTTATCATTCACTATACAGCTATAGCAAATGATTTAATTGTGTGACACTTCTTTGCCCCTCACGGTGAGCACATAACACTTATTAGCTTCAGTAGGAGTTATGTGCACATAACTATGCAAGAAATGAATATACCCTTTTGATTACAATAAGGTTATAAGCAGCAGGAGTCCATTATGATTAGCAATAAAATGAAGAATTTTTTATAAATCATGAATGTTACTTTAGAATTTCCATTTCTCCTTCTCCTTTTTCTCTGCGTGCGTCTACACATTTATGTTTCGTCTTAATTCGGGCAGCTTGCAGTCGTCCCATAAGTTGTTATTCATTATAATCCAAAATGAATTTGCTGAATTTTTCTTTTTTAATTTCCAAAGGATCAATTACACCAGCGAGAAAGTACAAAAAAAAAAAAAAAAAAAAAGAAAAGAAAAATACTAAGAACAACAAATGTATTAAAATCACTCAATAATATTTGCCTGAATTTACTTTCTGCTTCCTTGTCCTAGGGCTAGATCTGACTTGAATGTCACTTTGCATCCTTGCAAGGTCTGCCACATCCAAAACTCCTCATACTCACAAATGGTAACAAAGGTGCTGTTAGCATCACCTTAGCCACTCCAAAGCAGTACAAAGTCTATTGGGGAGGCAGAAAATGCTAATGGCAGCTGTACTGTTATATCTGCTACCACAGTATCTGCCTCAGGTGGTACAGTGTGAACTTCTGTTCTGAAAAGGTATTTTCCCGGCCATTCTGTCGCCTAGGAGAGATTCTAGGAGGCCACAGTTTGTGCAGCGAAATGAGGGATGTGTCTTTTTACAGGCAGGGTGTAATATCCCTGGTGCCAGTGAAAGCTTTGAGGCAGTGTTGGAAGAAAGGCGCAATGGTTCTGAGGTGAGGGTGGGATTAGGGCTGTCTCTTTTAGAAGCAACTGCATCCATGGCTGTCGGAGGTAGGACAGTGGACTAGGCAGTCTGCAGCTCTACTGTGTCAGCTCCTGTGTTTCACACATATCTATAGGAAATTGCAATTCAGGCCAGTGCATATGCTGTGTAAATGGCCAAGAATTACATCCTTCTTTGGCATTACAGAACACATTTATTCTGAGAGAACAGGGAATCAAAAATCAACAATCTTTGGCACTTTAGGTGGAGTTACATATCTCAACAAAGAAGGTAGCATTTGTCTTCCAACAAACAAAGCAAATGAAGGCAAGCTGTGTTTCACAGGAGCAGATTTAGAATTATATCCTCTGGTACTACATTCTGACCAGTCATTACATAAGTTAAGCTTATTGCCATTTCTGATGTTTTTCTATAGCTGCTTTCATCCTGGCTGAGAAATTGTATCTGACAGAAGCCAGAGTTTGTGTGTGGTTCTGGAAAGTGGCTATCTTATCTTTCCAAAGGACCAAGCCTTCCTACGGAGCATATACGCTGCCCCAAGGAATCACACTGTATCTTCCATTAAAAATTAAAAAGAATTCCTACCAAATGCGTATGGGCTCATAGCAAGTATCAGGCACAACATTAACTTGAAATAAAGGAGTTGTCACGACCAGAGGGTTAGAAGGCATATTCAGATACATGTATACAGACATACGGATATAATCTCAGGATACCACAGTGAACCAAATCCTGCTGTGATTAACAGTGGCTGTGATATGTGTAAACAATGTATCTGTCCACATATTGCTGCCATTTTGCACTATTTATCTTATCATCCCAAATGTTCTCTGTAAGATTGGCTGCTTTCCATTCAGGTGGGAGGAGGTTTTTCAATGACTTCCGCAAGTGTTCAGTTTTGTGACTAAAGAAAATAATTTGGTTGGAACACTGCAACATTAATAATAATAATAGTAATAATCATCATCGTCATCATCATCATCTAGGAGTTAACCAGATGAATATTGAATATTTGCTTTCTGTAGTGGTAGGGTCTTCTTTCTGAGAGGTGGAAAGGTAGCTTTCCTTCTGGAGTTTAAGGCACTGGCTTTTTGCTCTGCTGTTATAGTTGATCTTCCAAAGAAGCTCTTGCAACACAGCAGAGGCTTGTGCTCAAGTTGGAGAATTTGGTTTGTGATGATGGGTTCTCTTGCTTAGCGTAGGGAAAAGCATGAGAAACTCCCTTACATTTATCACTCTAAAATCCTTGCAAGTTTATAGCAGAACAATCCCTCTGTAAAACCAAGTAAGCCAATATCTTACCAGTTCTTCCAATGCCTAGGAACACTAATATCTTTATGCTTCTCGTGTTTCAAAAGTGAATGGGAAAAAAGTCCTGATATTTTTGTCACATTTCTTCATATTTTGTTAGTTTCTTCTTGCTAGAACACTTAAAAGGCTAGAATCAAGGCACTATATGCAAACCGATATGCTATTTGTATATTTATAAAACTGTATTACCAGGTGTTAAGGTAAGTTACAGCTAGCTCTATATTTAAGATGGAAAAATTGGTTTTAGTATGAAACCCTGTTTTTCAATAGTTGTAGCTTGTGAAATACCCACCTTCTAGGCTGAAGTTTGCCATGATTACTGAATAGTTTGGAAAATTTTACATATAAAGCATTCAGGCCATTTTCAAGTGACAATGAGAAGCAGAATATATTTCTCCAATTGTGACCCATTTCAACAATTCATATGGGCAAAATAGCTGGCAGTTAAAAACTGTGATTTGCCATGGAAATAGCAATGCCTGAGTCACAATGCCCAGCATTATTATGAAGGAAATAGATTTTTATTTAACTGACATTTGAATGTTTGAAAATCCCATACCAATGATGTGCTGTAAAGGCTTTTTCTTCTCCCTTTATGTTTTTCCTTCCTAATTTTGCCTTATAATGCTGGTCTTGGAGGGACTTGTACAAATGCTTAACTTTGCATGCTCTGAGCAGTTCCCTTGGCTCCAACGGAATGACCAAAATGCATACAGTGTGTGTGGGGAGTGGGTCTTTATAAAATAGGGTTACAGGCATATTCTTTTAGCTACCAATATACCCCGTAACCCTAATCTTAATGCATAATGGCCTGGCTATGTTTCAAATGCCTTAGAACTTAAACAAGATTTAAAGGATGCAGACTTTCAGAAAAAGAAACACTCTTAGCACATACAGATACAGACCTCTCTCCTACTGTTGTGATCTCCAAGTAAGGCACAGAGGACAGGAAACTAAAATACTCCTGAATGTTATTCTTATCTTTTTTTGTGATTGGACTTCATAGTTTTTGGTAATTTATGGCCTCTGCTCTACTTTGAACATGGGTGCAATCTACAATGTGGGAGCCAGAAAGCTGTAGCTCAGGATGCAGGCTGGCTTCACTAAGCATCTATCCCTCTCCTTGTTCCTGAAGAAGCATTTGGCAGTTGATCAAAAGATGAACATTTGCAATTCCTGCACTGAAGCTGTTAACAGTGAGCCTTTGGCAAGCCTAGTTAAAACACTAACAAAAAGAGGTCCAATCCCACAGCTATTAAAGGTGACAGGGAAGCTGCCTCCTGCAGGAAAAAGGCTGTGAAGCTCTTTCTACTGAGCATTGCCTTCTAGTCTTTGAGCAACTCTTGCAGGCATCTGCAAAAGGAGGTAGAGACAAGAGGCAATATGCTAACAACAGACTTTGAAAGGTAGGTAATAAGCAAGGATTTGCTTAACAGGGCACAGTTGAAGAGCTTATGAATGACGTTAATATATATATTCTTATAAAAGTTCTAGCAGCACGTATCAGGGTCTGCCAGAGCACTGGCACTCATTTGGGGAATTTGAGCAAATAAAAAGCATATATGGTTTCCATACTTGCTCTGTCCTCTGCTGTTCTGTGACTCTTCGTGGAACAACAATGGACTTGCCCGGAGGCATCGAGGCCAGCCATTGGCCATCTGGGTCTCTCCACAAAGCAGCATTGCGTTGGGAATATAAACTCCAGTTTAAAGGTGTTCAAATCATGTTAATGTGGCCAAGCTAATAAGCTCTGCCTCGGGAAACTGTTACCTAATGCATCAACAACCGTTTAGAGTAAAAAGCCAAATTCAGATGTTCTCTCTGCCCAGGCAAATGCTCTGATCAGTGGAGTAGAGAGCAACAATCCCCTGCACTTTCTTGCTGACTGATTTGGTGGTTGACCACTCCCACCTGCTTTGTAGCCCATGTTGGATAAGGGTTGAGAAAGCCTAAAAAGACGAGCAGGTTGTTAAGAGACTCGAATGTTGAGAAATATAGGTATGAGTCTGTCTTTACTAGGCAGAGAAGTTAATTTGGGTTTTACACTAGGAACATAGTGCCCCAAAGCTACCACTAGATAGGGTCAAACCTTCTACTCTCCAGCTTTGGAAAGAGGGACTGGGAACATGTCCTTGTAGTGCTGAAGAGAGCACTCCTACTCTCCTAAAAGACAGGAGATCCCAAGTGCTAAGTTCTGCTCAGTCATATGCTGATTACATTGCTTGGTGCAGTATTCAGGTTACTCTGACATACTTACCCTCTTCTTCCATGAGCCATAGGGTTTGTGAGCCTTTAGCACAGCTTTTGGGTGCCAGTCTGGGGATACCTCAGCAAAAGTCTGGTGCTGTAGCTGCTACGACTTCTCCCAGTTCTAACCTGTAAGGACATCAGAGCCACAAGACAGAGCTGAGCATGGAGAACCTTGTGTGAGTTATCCCACTCCTGAGTGACTTAACAGATCCTAGGAAGGGAGAGAGGGAAGGAGGCAGATGGGCAGCGATGTGTGGAGATGGAGCAGGTGCATGATAGTGCTGTGCTGGACACAAATAAGGCACATTTTTCATGATTTGCAAGTGTCCATTCATGATCCATCTCTCAGCACTTAAGTGGAAGGAAGAGAGTGAGTGCATTACAACGTGTTGTCTCTCAGCTTGCAGCAGGGTAAGTATCAAACCATTCCTCCTTATTACAGTCAATCAGAGGGTTTACTGGTAATAAAGCCAGCTTATCTAAACAAAGAGGCAATTGTGTATTACACACATATAATTTTATCCAGGGCCTATGATGACTCAAGCTTCCTTTCTTGCAGCTGATTGCATCATTAGAACGTTTCTGCTCAGGATTAGGAACCTTTGAAGGAATAAGAGCCTCATGATTCATAGCCTCCTGTTATTTATTTGCTTTAGAAATTACTTAATCCCATTGTAGAGACATCAGGGTGAGACTGGGTGTAGTGCAGGGGCTGCCAACAAGCATTAAGCGACGGGACTGGCAGGGCTTGTGCATGAACACATACTGGGCTCCCTCTTTGGGGTAAATTTTTAGCTTTCACAGCTTTGTTTCGGGGAACTTACTACCTGCATCTCTTACTGGTGTACATTTTCCACCAACTTTAAAGAATGGTGAGATGAGGTGGCCTCGCTCCAGTTAAATTTAATCACTCATAGCTCCTCTAATATTTCCTAGGCTCAGTGGGTTGTAGAAAACTGTCATTAAACATGCAAAAGCAACACTGACGTTTACTCTGCAAGGAAGGAGAGAACATATGGAGTGAGCCCACTCTTTGTGCACTGCAGTGCTTCAGAGACTGGATTAGCATCTCTTTTTTCAGTTGGTAGTCTGGCCTGAAAGGTTTGCTAATTGACTAGTGCTGTTAGCATGGCAAAAACATCAGTGTGTTATCCTGAATGCAGGTGCAAGCAGGATCCTAATGTAATTTTATACCTTCTGATGCTTGATTTCTAGTAACTTTCAGTAGATTATCACCAATATTTGGCTGATGACATCAAAAATGAGGTCACACCTGTTACCAAGATGGTTCTTTCTTGGATCTCTCAGTTTTTCATCACTGAAGCCTTCCCTTGCTCCCCACCAGCATGCAGTGATTGTGTGATAGAGTATTTGGTTTTGTGGCCTTACTCCGTGCTGTATAACTGGGGCCAAGAGATAAATATCACCTACAAAGGCTCCAGAAATGACAGATTTTATTTTTTCACTGAAAATTCAGTGAACATTTCAAATACAGTTCACAATAAATGCTTCTAGGAATTCCATTCTGAGCAAAATGGGAGCACCTTCCTTTAACCTCAGTTCTTCTGTGTTTGCAGTTTGATATTTCTTGTTTGAAGTGAGGATGCAAGTAGTAAATAACGATTCTCTGCTAGAGGGAATTACTGCAACAAGTATTTTAGAACTGGAGCTTAAGGCCTATTTTGCACTATAAATGGAAAAAATGGTAGGGGAAAAATGGAAGGGAAAAAAGTCAATTGTAAATTTTTCATGGATTTTGCAGTTTCTTAGTTCTCTTCTTCTCTCTTTCTTTATAAATGCATACATACATGTGTGTATATTTAATGTACTGAATTATTGCTACTTCATGGCTCCCCTATGCCTTACAACACTAGAAGGGGGAAAAAGAAGGTGTCAGCTCAGGCATCCTGATATTAGGAAAGCCACAGGAGAATCTCAGGCTTGCATCTAAACTTTACAGTTGCAACATCTTACAGAGCTGTTCCTGGGGCAATAGAAATGATGCAGGTATAGTGACAGTGCTTTCGGAGATAGCTCTGGAACTGTATTTAATGTTAAAATTCGGTTGGAGTTGGGTGGGTTAGACTTCATCTGTGTCTCCAAGCTTCAGCCCTCATCTGTGCAATTCCCTTACTCAGCACTCATTTCCAGAGTGCAAGAAATTAGGGTTATTTCTTTGACAGCTGACCTAGAAACTCAGGATCAAGGTCTTCTGATTTTCTGTAGAGTTTTACATCGCATCCATCACCACAGCCTCCAAGCAGTTTTTCACTTAGAAAAAAGTCACGAAGTCCCACTTAGAGTTCACGGGGGCTCTGGCAGTTTCCTTTTTTTGGGGTCAGCACTCAACATGGGTGACTGCTTTCTTTGGAGGGAATGAGAGCATGAGGTGGGGAAATAGAGGTTTTTGTATTGTTGATGGCAGCAAAGTTGTCTTCAAGGAAAGCCTAATGACATTCCTTGGAGGCTCCCGGGCTTGGGAATACACTTGTTCCCCACTTGAATAATTTCCACAGAGATTCCCCTTTGATCAGAGCTGTTTTGTTGTCATTTCCTCTGAAGAGGCATTGGCTCGAAGGAGCCCAGCTCTCAGCAGGGGCCACAGACTGAAATTTAGTCTTTCATGGAGCAGGGATTCGAACCCTCAACTTGTTTGAAAAATGGACTTTGAATTGATGGCAGAGGTTATCTGCAAGCTAGGGAAGGGACTACAGCAGAAGCTCTTCATGTCTGCTGTGGCTTCAGCCACACAGAAGGCAGCATTTTGTGCCTGCTGGAATTGAGTGGCAACTTCAAAGTGAGGTCCAGATATGGTTGTTTCTAACAATCCACACTGATGATGAAAAATGCATAGGTTACGTTAGCCACGTCCCACTCCTGGGAGGAAGAGATAAAGTTGCCTTGCAAGCTGAAGACAAAAAAAGAATAAAGGCATTTTTAGAAACTAATGTGAGTTGGTTGCCCAGGCTTAGTGAGGATTCTGGTGGGACTCTGGAGCTTTGCACCATTCCTGGCAAATGGGCTTCACCAATGGAGCCATCCTCAAAACGTGTTTGGCCCTGAATGGCAGGCAGGTTTTTTCTATTGCAAAGCTATATCAATCCACTGAAACCTTCTGTCTACAGACTGGCACGTGCTCTGCAGGTTACAGATGTTCCAGCTGTAGTAGTGAATGTATTACCAAAGAAGCAGTGTGTGTGGTTTGGCTATAAAACGGGGAGGAACTACTTTGGGGTGGGAAGGGGCAGGCAGAACAGAGGCAGAAGAGATATTTCCCCAGGGCCAAATGCTGCAAGGTGTGTGGTAGCACAAGGGGAACTCTGCCTGGGAAGCCTCTTCTTTGATCTGAGTGTCCCTCAGAGGATAACTGCCACTGCAGGAAGTGTCTCATGAAGGAAGCATGGGTGGCCTGCAAGTGGGAGTAGATAGCAACAGATTTTGTCCTGGAGCTCCTTGCCCCTGTTCCTTTTGCTGCTCAGTAGCACAAACAGCACTTGTAGTAATGCATGCAACGAAACAGAGCAGGCTGTAAGGAGCAAAGTGAGGAGATGTCACAGTGTGATGCAGGGAAAATAAGGGCAGGTGTCCAGGCCATGAAGAGGATGGAGATCAAGACCAGCAAAAGGCTGGGCATCCAAGCCTTTTTCCCAGCACTGGCTGCAGAAGAAGCAGCAGAAAAAGTTAAGACGGGAACATTAATGTGGGAAAATGTTAGTATTGGTGTGGGGCTGCTGGTCTTTGTGCAGAAGAGATGCTGAGGGAAAGTGGATGTGAGATGAAAGAAGAGTCCAAAACAAGTTTGGTGCCACACAAGCCATAGGTTTTCCTAGGGAGTGTCCCTATGGAGTCTGGCATCTCATGTTGCAAGCAGGTCTTACAGAGAGGTATTCGACCTGACTACAGAGAAGGAGAAACCACTGTTTCCCTCGGTATTTTTTTCCAGTGATTAATCATCTGTGCTCCCAAGAATTTGTGCCCCATTACTCCTTTAGATTTGCTGGGCTTCACCTTCTGGTAATTAGTTCTTTTTATGTCTCTCTCTGCTAGATTAAAGATCCTTTTTGTAGCCAGTATTTTCTCCCCATGTGGGTAATTATACCCTGTAGCCACACTGCTTCTCAATCTTATTTTTGATTAACTAAATCAGATTGAGCTCCTTAAGTCTTTCCATGCAAGGCACCAGGCTCTTTTGTTCTTTCTCAACCCCCAGTCTTTGAATTACACTTTGTCACTCTTCCCTCCATCCTGCCTAGTTTTGTGGCACCTTTCTAACAAATGGATGGTAGAACACAATTCAGTATTCTTGTGTCAGCAACGCTCATAGTGAGTCATCAACCATGTCAAAATCTTTAATTTTAGTATTTTAATAATAAATAATATACCAACATGTTTTAGAAACCCCAAGCAAACAACAAAACCAACAGACCAAACAACTTTCTGCTCTCTGAGCTCCTGCAGATACTCAGACATCACCTATTAGCTGCTCCAGGCTTCTGAGCTCCTGTTGGTGTGGGGCAGAGCTGACTTGAAAGCTGCTCCCATGCCAGCAGGCAAGGATTTGCTGCAGTGTAGGACACCCTGTTTCTCAGTGCCTCAGCGCCTCAGCAAGAAATGTGGGGCTGCCTGCCTCACCTGGAGTTGGTGTGAGCTCTGTGTTTCTCCCCAGGGAAAGGTAGGAGTTTCCGTATTCAGAACATACTTCTGCTTCAAGCCTCCTGTCTTACTACCCGAGCACAGGAGATGAAGTCTTTTCCATGCATGATTTACTATTCATTTACAGTTATACACCAAAACTGCTTTAGCTCTGCTGGTGCCAAAGAGCTCATGCTCAGCCCTTTGTCTTTATGAACATTGCTACTTTAAAGGGTTTGTTTTTCTTCTGACACAGATTTTATAAACTTCTGTGTTGGCTTTTGCATGGCAAAATTGCAATAGCAGGGGTCTACAGGGGTGGCTTTTGTAAAAAGCTGCTAGAAGCTTCCCCCATGTCCAATAGAGTTAATGTCAGCCAAGACAGACCTGCTCCTGGCCAAGGCTGAGCCCATCAGTGGTGGTGGTAGCACCTCTGGGATAACATATTTAAGAAGAGGGACAAAACCCAACTGTGCAACACCAGCAGCACTCAGACAAGAAGGGCTGCACCCCATGGAAAGGACCCACACTGGAGCAGTCTGTTCCTGAAGGACTGCCCCCATGGAAGGGACCCACACTGGAGCAGTTAATGAAGAACTGCAGCCTATGGGAATGGCTCACATTGCAGAAGTTCATGGTGGGCTGTCTCCAGTGAGAGGGACCCCATGCTGGAGCAGGGGAAGAGTGTGAGAAGTCCTCCCCTGAGGAGGAGCTAGCAGCAGAGACAATGTGTGATGAGCTGACCACAGCCTTGTTCCCTGTCCCTCTGTGCTGCTCAAGGGGAAGAGGGAGAGAAAATCAAGAGTGAAGCTGTGGCTGGGAAGAAGGGAGGGGAGAGGGAAGATGTTCTAAGATTTGGTTTTGTTTCTCGTTATTCTGATTTGATTGGTATAAGTTAAATTAATTTTTCCCCAAGTAGAGTCTGTTTTGCCTGTGATGGTAATTGCTGAGTGATCTCCCTGTCCTTATCTCAACCTATGAGCCTTTCATTGTATTTCCTCTCCCCTGGCCAGCTGAGGAAGGGAGTAACAGAGTGCCTGTGGTGGGCACCTTGCATCCAGCCAGGGTCAAACAGCCACAGCTTCACAGACAAACCAGAGCTAGTTCTTTATGTCAATAATTTAGTCTTCAGGTAGTGGTATGGAATAACTCCAGCATCAGACAAAAAAGTTCACTTCACAATATTAACAAGGGTATAAACACATTAACTGTTTCCCATTCCAGATTCATTTGTTACATATAAAAGTGTCATCCTCTAGCTGTTGCTAATACATTACCTTCAAATATAGATGTTGTCTACGTACAGATGAGTTGCTGTTGCAGACACATCATTATTTTTCAGGATATCTTGCCTTTGGAGTAATGGATTTCAAGACTTTAATGTTGTGCCAAGCCAAAAGGCTTATGCTAAGGTATGAAAATAAAGTCATCAAAGTGGATGTTCTTCAGGTAAACCTAATCTACAGCAGCAATCACTTAATTCTATTATAATTAAAAATAGACAGGAAGCTAGTCAGAGAAAAATATTCTAACAGATCTTTTGTCAATGACATTCTGAGTGAATAAATCAGAATAAACTGATTTAAGCATGGTTAGGAGCTTAGACTGTATATTATTTCTTTCTGTTTATAACAGAAAAGGAAGAATTCATTCTGCCAAGCTTGTTTGATTGCTTGTGATGAGCTTTGGAAGGATGCCTTCAGAACAAATGGAGGTTTTTCTCTTCAGTGATCCCAGTCTGGGTGCTTCAACTGGGCATCAGCGAAATGTGACACAAAGCTCCCTTGATCACAGAGCAGGCTTCTGAAAGAGGGCAAGATGCACAGTTCTGAGACAGGGCAGGGGAGGCACTTCCACACTAAGGAAAAAGAAAAACCATGCTGTATTGTACACCACCTATTCCTTATGTGCCATGAAGTGCACTGGGAGCTGGGGTTATTTGCGTCAGTGTGATGACCAGTTCATCCAAGCATATCTCCAGAGATGGGGCACAGAGAGGTGGGAGCCTGCTGTGAGGTGCAGGGTGTGAGCCATTTTTGGGCTGATCCAGGTGAGCACAGCTCAGAGATGGAGGTAGCACCTTGTCATAAGAGGTCTCCACAGGGGGATGGAGAGAGCAGCATTATTTCCCAGCTGCACAGATGGAGAGCTGACACACAGATGGCACTGGATGAAAAAACCCCCCAAAACGGCAAACAAGAAGATTATAGTCAAGCAGGGCTTGAACATGGATCTTCCAAGTCCCATGCAGGGGCTGCTGGAGGGGTAGGAGCAGGGTATTGAGAGTAGGGAGAGAGTACTCTCCCTACAAGACACTCACCCAATGCAGGTGAATGTCTTGAAGGACAGAAAACAGTCAGCAGTCAGAAGGGACTGAAGGTACACAGACCAAAGCTATGCTGTACTTACTCAGCTTAGATGCTCCCTTTGCTGCAAGCCAACATCAGGGTATGTAAGACTAGCATGCTCCTACCCACCAGCCGCCTGATGGCTTTTATGATCACAGTCAACTTCCCTAGGCCATCAGACACAGTTGTCTGGAATAATCATGCAGTAAAGGGGGCAGGGAATGAAAGAGAAAGAAAAGAAAACAAATAAGGAAAGGAGATGAGAAAGCTCTTTGATCAAAAGCTTCTACAGATCAGATTATCATTATTATGATTATTATTATTATACGTTGCAGCACACCAGTGGGCCTTTCTCAGGCAGGAGATGCCAGCTGGGAAAAAAGAGGTACAAATCTGTTTTTTTTTGCAAGATGGATTCTTGCTAAATAGGGGCTGAACTCCAGCCATCACATGCATTTCAACTGGAGTCTCAGGTTTGTAGCTGAAATATCAGACAACTCGGTGATTCAGCCAGCTATGCCTATCTTCCAGGTAGAGCTTTTGCTGTGCCAGGACCCACTTTCTTCCTGTGATTTCCAGAGGAAGCAGATTTAGAGAGGGAAGTCCAAACAAAAGAAGGTTTTAGCAGAGTGGCTTTAGAAGGGGAGCACACCCAACCCGACCTCCCCAGACACCTCCCTCTAACACAGGAAGCATTTCTATGCTTCACTTTAGTTAGATGAAAAGCAAGATTGAGCTTTCATGGCCCTCTCCAAAGACCATGATACCCCACTTTCTTGGGGTCTGACAGAGGTCATTGCTGAGGTATGATTCCTGGAAATTGATTCAGATTTGGTCAGCACAAGCTATCTCATATCAGGGGGAAGATTATCATCAATACTGCTTCTGCTGGAGGCTGGTGGCAGGAGGGACACCACTGCCTTGGCAGTTTTCCAACAGTCAGGAAAGTGATTGTCAGCTACACCAATATCAAACATGAAGCAGCAGAGTCCAGGATGTAGGGAAACAACAGCTGGGTTTCATGGGGTGTAAGAAAGAAGCAGCTTTTTTTTGTTTTTCAGCAGGATTCAAGTGATCCCACAGAGCAAAGGGCAACAAGCTGGTGGGTGACAGCAGCAAAATCAGCAAAACCAAGTCTCATCAGCCAACCTTACCTTCCTGTCTGCATTATCTTTCGTAGCTGAGTGATGCCTTCCCACCCACCGGGGGCAAGAGAAGGAGGAGGGCAGAAGAAGCCAGGGCTGCAGACTGTGCCTGACTGAGACCTCAGCCTCAGGCCAAGACGATGTTGCTTCTTCTCCTGGTTAGAAAAAGGTATTCTTATTTTGTAAAGGGCAATTTTAAATAGCTTTCCTTTAGTGATGGAGCAAACTCCAGCCACAGCTGAAATAAACAGTAGCTTCCACTTGCATTTTACTGCACACTTTGACCATTATTATTAAATAATACTACTAAGGGAAAACCTAGATGCTCTGGCTGTGACAGGAGATCCATTATGTTACATTGTTTGGCAAGTTTATGACAAGAACGATAATCATTAAAAGGCTAAGTGGGTGCAAGGGAAAAAAGAAAAAAGGAGGTATTTTTATAAGAAGCTAGCTAAGGAATGTACTGCCTAAAACTAGTTTTTGCATAACCGAAATTTTGCCATGAGAAATTTCAAGTTTGACAACGAATTCCAATTTTCCTCTGAGAAAATGCAGATAACAGCTTTAGAGCTGCCCGTCTGACAGGCGTTTGTCATCTGTGTTTTCCATCTGCAGGGAGGCAGTGGAATCAACAAGAACCATTTTAATGGGCAGAAAGTCAGCAAGCCAAACAATAAAATAATACACCCTGGTTTAACTTTTCTAAAGACCATAAATGTGGGGGATTCTTACCTGGATTTTCACTTCTATAGAAAGCACTTATATTTTATTCCTCACTTCCAAGTATTTGGGAAGCAGAGGTTTTGACAGGTTAGCAGAGAAAAATCACCGTAATTCACTCTTTGCACTGTGGCATAAGTCTATGAACTGTCAATCTCTTCATGGTATGCATTTTTGGCCAAATCTGTACAAAACCACCATGGCAGTTTGCTGGGGTTGAGCATGCCAGCCTTTTCTCAGTAGCCAACCACTGGTTTACTGGTGACTCCAGCAACAACGTACTGGAAAGTGAAGATAAAAAAGGAAAACCACAGGATTGTCAGAACTGTTGAGCAAATGTAAGACTGATCAGAGCCGGTAAGGGTTTTAATAAGTGGAACATTTTGTAATGTGTGATAACCAGCACAGGCGCAGTGCAGGGGAGTGTCCTAAAGACAAAGTGGTCAGGGTCATATACGCAACATACCATGCTCTCACACCCTTTCTTTCTCCCTTTCCCCCTCCCTCTCTGTCCCTCCAAAGACAACTCTAACCTAATGTTTGCACAGGAGCAGTGCCAGCAGAGACCCCCAAAAGGACAAGCCAAACCAGTACATCCCTGGAGTATCCTGAATACTCTCACATGGCTTTTTGCTAGGCTGAATGAGAGAGAAATCCATTATTTAATCTTGCTGTCACTCTGAGATTGTTCCCTGCAGTATATTACAGTGCTTTGTCCAAGCTGGTTTTAAAACATCAAAGTGATGAAACTTCCACCAATTTACTTGGGGGAGCTGTTTTACAGGCTAAAAGACATCACCATTAATACTGTTTCTTGTCACATGCATCAACGGCTCTCCCATAAATAATTGCTATTACTACAGCTATTCTACAGGCTCAGGGAAGGTGAAGGAATACAATCAGGGAGTCAATATTCATGTGAATAAAGTAATGAAAAGATAATGCAAATACCTGGTTCCTCCAGGAATATATGGCATTTAGTTGGGTAATGGACACTTGAATAACTGGCAGAGAGGTAATCAGTTACCTCCACACTCATCCCTGAAGAAATGTGAGGTAAGCTGGGAGAGCTCAAGCACAGAGGGAAACTGACCTGCTCAGACTGCCAAGTTCAGCTTTGCCAGGATCTAGCAGAGTTGGCTACAGATGCCTCCATTCCCCAGTAAGGCCACTCCTAAGTAAATTGCCTTACATGTATCAGAGTTACTGCAGAGCAGCTTAGAATGTTCCCTATTACTGCTATTGCATCTAAGGAAACAGACATATGACCAAGTGAGTGATGTCTTTAATGTATCTTAAGTTCTTTTATTGAAAACCTATTTCCTGCTCTTCTTCTCCATCTGCAGAGGTCAGTTATATGGTATAACAATCTGTGTGAAGTGGTCTGCATAAATGAAAAAAAAAAGTCCCTCCTGGCCCCTGCTTGCAAATCATCACCTTTGGTAAGCAGCAGCATGCTGTGCATGGCTACTAATTCAGCACTGGTAATAGCTGTGACACCAGCAGATGCTTTTCAAAATTCCTCACCGCAGCATTTCACTCAAGGTCCCCCTTTGGCAAGTAATTCAATAGCTTTACTGTAACACACTGGGCAATGCCATCTCTGTTTCCTTTGTTCCTTATTATGTGTCCATGTATCTCAGCTCTACAATAAAAAAAACCAAACCCTGCTGAAAACATCCTGCAAACAGCATTTCTCTTAGAATACAGCCTCTCCCTGAAACAATTAGCAGGCTGGTGTGTACAGCACTGGTGATAATCTCCTTGACACACACCACAACAGCTTTAAAGACTAGATGATGTCTCTCTCAGAAATAATGGCAGCAAGTTATTTAGGGACAATTCAGCAGATATAGAGCAGCCTATCATTTCTGGCTTTAGAGAGTGGCTATCTGACCTCAGGAGTCTGTTCCCTCTTTTGATCAATGTAGAATGGTTCTTTAAGTGTTTTCTTGTAATGGGACAAGTATAGTTTAAGCAGTCCTGAAGCAATACTTCCCCAGGGGTCCTCTTCCACACATTACTAGAAAGGAAAAGTTTTTCTTAACATTCAAACTTCACAAGTTTTCCTTCCCTAAAGTTCATCCTATTTTGCAATGCCCCATTGCACTAAGCCTGCACAAAGTCTCTCTTGGGATTTTCCTTGTATTTATTTGGAAGTGATTATCATATCTCCTTTTAGTTGTTGCTTTGCCAAGATTTACATAGCTTGCTCTTTTAATCTTTCCATATCAATCAAGCCTTCCTGCTACCTAATAATAATTGTGCTTCCTCTCTGAATTCCCTCAAGCTTTTCAATATCTTTCCAGTGTCACAGTGCTTGAACAGCTTTGGAGATGCCAGCTGCATTTGCAGCTGTGTTGAGAAGGTGCTGAGTTCACCTGCTCTGCTGCAGAACGTGTTAATAAAGATTGCCTACCTGTCCTATCACCTATCCTTGCAACACTTCCAAGAGCCAAGGAAAGCAGGTTTCAGTGCTGGAGAGCTGCCAAACCAGTGGAAAGTTCCTCTGGATACATTATACAGTGATTCCCCCTAGGAAATGGTACTACACCCCTCAAGGAGTATGTGCTGCCTATTTCCAAGAGGGTACTGACAACATCATTCTGAGTATGGATTAGTTGTTGCTTCTTTGCTTTGGTCAAACTTTCTGTTTTTGCATCAAGCCACGAACTGTCAGTGATGCAAAGTTTTTGTGCAGAAAACAAGAATTGTTTTGGCTTTTTCTAAAGCTGTAAGCTACATTATGAAATCTTTTCTGATTTGCTTATTTACTATGTAATCTAATAAGAAATACATCTGTGATTCAGTCAGAGCATCCAATTATCAAGCCAAACTCCTGGAAACCTAAGTATGTGCTCAGTTTAGCATCAAAATACGTTTGGTATTATAGGAAGAGCTATCAAAAAGAACATGCAAACATGCATTATTATACTTCTACCACAATTTAGCAAGCAGTTTTATATTAGGGCTGAGAGAACAACAGATATCTTTGGCTTCTGCAAGCTTTGCAATCTATTGAGTAGTTGATCTATCCAAGAAGTGGATTCTCCGTCACTAGTTGCAGATTGTATCAGAAAAAGAGAATCACAAACAGAAGTCATATGCAAATGATAAAGAGAAGAGAAAAATGAGAGAATGACAAAAGAAAAACATGAAAAGACCCTTCAGGTTTGCTGAGGTTTAAACATGCAGAAAGGAGGAGATGGAAGAAAATGTCTGAGGAGCAGCACAGGCAATGTTTAAAGCTGGGTTCAGAGTTCTCTGTCTTCACAGTGCTGACACTACCAGATGCAAACAGTTGCCACAACACAGGTAATATAATACTTTGCCTAATGACTGATTACACAGTGTTGTAGCTGTAGCCAATAAACCAATTCTGCTGGGTCAGTTTGTTTTTTTCAGGTTTGATTTCAAGCTGTTAACAAACAATTAGCGTTCACCACCTGAAGTCTATAAGACTGGATGCATTTCTGAGCTATACGTTCTCACACAACTTAGAGCACCTGGCTTCTTAGAGAAATGAAATTGTGCCTGTATTGTGAAGGGAATGAAATTAAATGGACAATATGGCATCTTCTGGCTTTAAGATCCCAATCAGTTTTCATTTCTCAATATTTTTCCCCAAAATACTCCAAGTAAGATCTAGTAGTTGCATCGCTTCTTTTATTTTTTTAAATAAAAAGAATTCTCTGCCTTTACACCTCACTTTTAACTGAATGTTTTTGGTTTTCCTTTTCATTCTTTCCTACTAGGATTTGAAACTCCCCCCAGTTCAGCATTGAATGTGAATTTCATTAAGTGCTCTTTATTTTTATTCCAGGCCAATTAATGAGGATGATAAATGAGGTAGGACATATCACCAATCACTGTGGCACCCCAGTAGCTACCTCCCCCAAATTAAAACACTGCCATTTATCATTACCATTTGCTAATGTTCTTTCCGCCAATTTGTAGACCCCGTGGCAGTAGTCCTACTGAAGCCAATCTCAATTAATTTTTCAAGTGCATTCATGGGAGATGCAATATCAAATACTTTATGGAAAACCAAAATGCCATATGCCAACTGAATTTCCAGTAGGCACTACTACTTCAATTCTTTTAAAGCCTTTTATATCTCTTTGTGAAGATTAATTCTTTTATTATTTGTATTTTAGTGGTGCCTGAAGAATCCAACTGGGCTGAAGACCCATTGTTATGTTTATTACTAAAATTTTATCTCTAGCTGTTTATTGAGTCTCTTTCCTTATTCTGTCTCTCATATTTGCTTCATTTTCACCCCAAAGGATAGAATTTAAATTAATGGAATTGTAATTGCCAGGATCACTGAAAATTCCTTCCTTCTTTTTGTTTGTTTTGTTTTTTAGGAAATTGGGTGCATTTTCCATATTTTACATATTTGCTGTTTCCACTTTGCCTCTTACAAAAAACATTTTATTATGAGTCATGTTTGTATGAAAACAGGCTTCTCTCTCTTTTTCTACCATGCATCTGCTCCTGCGGTGCGCTCCTCACTGGAGTCTGTATTGCTGATAATCCTGTGACTGAGAAGTCTCAGTAAGTTACATAGAGATGATTGATGTCACACTTGGAGGATTAAGTAAGGAATAAGTAGCAGGAGCATATCATGTCTCAAGAAACTGAGACCCCATCTTGTCTGTGCTGGAAAGTGCCCAAGACAGATTTTTAAAAGATGCCATGGTGCTTCTTGAGACAAGAAAGAAAGCCTCTACATGCCAAACTGAAAAGACACTGATGCAAAAGGAGGAGGAGAGCAATGGGTATTTGAACAAGCCCAGTCACATCCCGAGTCCAAGGAAGATGAGCTGTGTGAACAGACCACTTGTGCCGGCTTTGGTCTTTGGAAGACTCACGAGCAGGCACTTTGCCTGTAAACTTACAATTTCCTTGCGTTCCACACACCACCACCCCCTCCCTTTTTGCTTTTAAATAAAAGATAATAGCTTCTTCATAATCTTTCCTGTATTCCCTTTCTGGGAACAACCTGGCAACAGTGTCTGACATACTCCATTTTCCCTCTCACCCAAGAGAGAGTGGGCTTCAGGCTGGAGAAAATTTCAAGGAAACACTGCAGAATCTTTCGCTTGGTCAGAAAGCAGAACTTGAAGGAAATATTTTCCCCTGTGCCCTAAACCCATAGGATCTACCTGACCAAACTATTTTTCCCCCTCTCACTCACACAGTAGCAGTCTTGCCAGTGCTACTGAAAGAGTCCTTTCTCACTGTTCCAAGAAAGTGATTTCATTGTCTTAAAAAATCAAAAATCAGCTTTCTCTTAAGATCCTGAAGATCTGAAGATCCTTTATCTGTCATAGAACAAGGAAACAAAGGTTTCCAGTCCCACTGTTCCTACAGATGCTATGGAGTTGCTTCCTTAAACAAGGTACTTGGTGCTGTGATGACACACTCCTTTATGGTGCTTGAGAAAACTTGGCTACTCAGCAGCATCTTGCCTGAGTTAGAGCTCTGGGCTAGTGCTGGGGTGGGAATGAGACCTCAGCCTTAGCCCATCCTGACTCCTGAAATGGCTTGTTGCTACCACTTATTAGTCCCTCAGTATAAAGGGAAATATTTAGTACCCATTCATTTTAACCAACAACTGTCTTTGATTTCCCATCTGCTGACAATTATGTGCAGGCTACTGGCCAAAAGAGGTCACACCTTATTTTATGCTCTACACTCAGTAAGTAGACTTGGGCTTCTGCATCTAAAACTGAATTCATACCACCCCACCTCAGCAAAGCTGTGGATGCTCCATCCCTGGAAGTGTTCAAGATAGGTTGGATAGGACTTTGAACAACCTGGCCTAGTGAAATATGTCCTTGTCCACAGTAGGCACGTTGGACTGTATGATCTTTAAAGGTTCCTTTCAATCCAAACCAGTCAATGACTGTGATTCAGTTCAGGTTTGTTTTCTGTAGAGGGAACCAAAATAGGGGCATCTTAGTGTGAGCTACAGTTGGGAAAATCTCTAACTTTTTCCCAACTAGAGCATGTAGTTACAGTAAGCCTATTCCTTTTGATGCTGTAAGTGGGCTGTTTACCCAGAGGGGTTCAAAGCTAGTTTCAGCCTGCTTCTCCCAAACCCTCGTATTATTCAGGAGCCAATAATTCAATTCAAAACAATGCAGTGACAATGAAGGGGAATTGTTTTAATGGTGTTTACTTGTTCTTAATGATGCGCTGTATCCCTGTCTCCCTGTTACAGAGAAACGATAAAGAAGGGAGAAACTACACAGTAATGCAGATAGATAGTAAAATCAAAGAAGAGACATTCCTGTTGAGATGAAAGAGAGACTCCTGCTAGTTTCTGAAAACTCGTGAATGTAGGATTTTTACTGCCACAGTTGAAGTCTTTCTGCCAAAAAGTACCTAACTGTAAAACCAGAGAAAAATTCCCCAATTCAGAGCAGTTCAGAACCCTTTTTAATAAAGCCGTTCCACCTCCTAAAGAAAGTACTTGTGGCCAAACCAGGATAATTCTCTGCCTCCTGTCTCCTTTTTTTCTCAGTTCTTCCTTTTTTCTAATTTCTTCCCAATTTTATATTCTTAAATGTGACATATTTCCCCCCTCTGTCAGAGAAAATAACTGAAAAGAGAATGTATTTATGCTCATTACCTCGGGAGAAAAGGCAAAGAAGAAAAGGAGTAGAAAATTGGTCTATACAATGACTTACACAAGTCTTGAAGATATGCCAGTTTAAGCAGCTCAGCAGGGCATACATGAAGGCCCAGGGTGTCCTCACAGCCCCACCATATCCATTCCTCCAAGGCTGTGAGAAGAAACAGAACGGTACGTAGTGCAAGCCAGAATGTGCTTCTTTCTACCTTTCAATTTCTGTAAACATGCAGCATTAATATTGTGCCCATACGGTGTAACAACAGCTTCTGAAGCACACAAGAGATTCTGCCCTCTCAGAGACTTGTGGCCAGCTGTAAGACCATGATGACTGTCACTGTTGCTTCTCCATTTTCATTCTGTATTCATTATTTGTCTGTCATTGCTCCTGCACAGCTTCTATATGCCTTGTGTATGAGAGACCAGAATGGGCAGCTGTGTTGTGGTTATTAATTATGAAATGTATAGTTATCTGGGCTTGTGGCTCCAGCAGACATTACTGCTTTGCCCGTAGGCTGAGAAGCAAGCAACAAGTCTCACAATGTTTTTGCTAGGTTTCTGGAAAGTGCTGGGAAGAGGAGCTGGTGGCCACCATCCTTGTGAATGCCAGTGAGGTAAGGGGAGAGGTTTTGGAGGCAAAACTGCAGTATCTCCTTGACAGCTTTCCCCAAAATAGTCCTGGTAACATATGCTGGGCCAGGCAGATATGAAGAGGTAATGCTGTTAGGAAAATTATATATCTAATGGAGTTCAAAACCATCAAGACTAGAAAGGTGTCTCGAAGAGAGGGAGCTTGCCCAAGGGAGTTCCAGCTGCCAACTCTGCCCAGGATGGTGTTCATGTGAGGATGATGAGGAGCAGGGGGTTTAGAGGACACATCCAGACATTACAAGAACTGTTCATCCTCAGGTGAAGCACAGGACGAAAACTAGAAATTGCCAAGTTACAAAAAAATGCACAATGGCACAGATAGACAAAGCTAAAAGTAATTTTATGCATATATCTACCTGAATATTGAAGTCTAGGGAGGCAGGAGTATTTGATTTAAATGAATTTAAAGACATAAAAGACATATTGGAAATTTAGTGGAAGGAGAAGCAGATGGACAGTGAAATACTGATTTGAAAAATTA
Source organism: Amazona ochrocephala (assembly GCA_039720435.1). NCBI lineage: Eukaryota > Metazoa > Chordata > Aves > Psittaciformes > Psittacidae > Amazona > Amazona ochrocephala. Next base: position 77,861,265 of record CM077880.1, read on the forward strand.
TACTGGAAAGACAAAATGGTCTCTAAAGATGAAGGGGTGGTGCTATAACCTAAAAGACGCTTTGAGTCAAATCAGATAGATAAACAATCAAGCAAACCTTGTCAACAAATAATAGAAACCCTTTGAATCAAGCTCCAGTCCCATGTAGGAAAAACACAGCAATAAGGCTGCATTACGGGTTGCCTGATGAAGATGGTAATAGAGATTGACATACTGAGGGAGATCAAGGAAGGCAGGAATGAATAATGAAAGAAGACTACAATTGCACTCATTTGCTGGGTAAACATTTCTGTTGAATGTGATGTGTGGGCTGAACTTTTGAACACTGCCAGTTTCTTTATTATGGAAGTACTAGACAGCGAAATGGGAAAAGAAGCCCTGACCAATGTGAAGGACTTGGTGACTGTCACAGACTGTTGAGAACAGTGGCACTACTGTATTTAAGTCAAGTCCAATGTCCTTATTCTTCTTGCAAGAGCCAAGAGGCCCACTAGTGAAGTGATGAATTTTAAAACAGACAAGCTACACAAAAATGAAGGGATCTTGTTACAAAGAGCCTAAAATCAGTGGTTTAAGTGCAAAAACCTGTTTTTGGACAGTACTAAGGCTGTTCAAAGATATGCTGAATGATCAGAGCAAGCACATATTACCTATCAATAAATGTTTGACTTAAAGAAGTGTAAGGGAGCTTGCTTAGGAATAAGAAGATGTTATTCAAAAAAAAAAAAAAAAAAAAAAAACAAAAAACAAAAAACAAAAAAAAAAAACCCAACCCAAACCCCAAAGGAACAATAGGCCAAATATGCTGATCTTCAGGAAGGAAGGCAAGAAAACTGAATTGTGCTTTAACTACCAAAAAATCAGAGACGCTAATTATAACTCATGTTGTTACATCTAGGGGCTAGGAGACCTATAGATTGTCTGTAAGGACATGGAAAAGTCAAGGAGAAGGAGGCTTCAAAGGCAACAGAATTGTAGCAGAAAAAAATGAACTCTGCATGATCTCACTAAACATGAAGAACTTAGGGAAACTTGCACAACAGAGCTTTTCTTTTTGGGGTTCATCTTTCCATGTTGTGGTGGCAGTTGATATCTGGTGGCTATAGTTCACGTACGCTTCTGAAAGTCATTTTACAAGGTCCTCAGTGATAAAAATCATAATGTGTTATGGGGTAAGAGCAAATGTCCTCATGCGGAGATGTAACTGGTCATAAGACAGGGAAGAGATGGTAAAAGTAAACAAAACTCGTGGAGAAGCTGGTTGTCAGTTGAGCTTCAGACAGGTCTATGTTCAGACCCATGCTATTTATGACTGCTTAAATGACCTAGAAAAAGTATAATTGTGGGATGTTTGCTATGCTATTGTGAGAATCTGGACATTAAGCTTGTCTCAAACACTGTTTACATTCCATAGCGTGAGTCAGAGGCAGGAAACTGAGCTTATCTCAGGCACCATTTGCATTTGACCATGGGAGGCCTTGAGCTTAACTGAAGCAAATAACAATGATGTTGGCCAGTAATACTGCAAAGATAGGATTGTTCTGACCCCTTTGTTTGAAGCTGATAAACCTTCACAGGACTGTGAAAGGATGATTCAAGGATGAGCTGACTCAGAGGATGTAATCAAAAAGCAGACACCATAATATGAAGGACAACCACCACATGGAGGTTCCACACGGGGGAACCCCAGCTTTGTAACTGCGCAGGTGCTCACTAGCCTGTGCCCACCATTATCACAGTAATGCCTTTCTATGCAGACTATGGATAACGCCCCTAAAGAATGCGAACATAAAAGCACAGGGCTCAGGTCAGAGGGAGAGCTCCCACTGCCAATGATACCCCGGGTGAAGAAGACCAATGAGACATCACTGGATCACTGGATCTCCTTCTCTCCCTTTCTTTCTCTCTCTCTTCTCCTCTCCTCTCTTTTTCATTGAATATTGACTAGATTTAAGTAAAAACGTGGCACAGAACTTGCTGATCCAGTTAAAGTAATCATTGTTGACTTATTATACCTAGCCACATGCCTTGTATTTTGTATTAATAAATCATAAATGGTTGGTTGGTGTCATTTCACCTTAATTCAGTACAGAAGTATCACAAACTTGGTAGTTGGTCCTAAGCGGAGGGACATAGTACTAGATGACTTTCGGGTCATGACAGCTATATCTTTCTAAGTAACAGAAGACATGACTGGGAAAAACACTGCATAAAGCCCCCCACTACAGCAAGCAACTGGGTGTAAAGTAACAGTATTTGAAACAATGCATACTCAGAAAAAGTCCTAATTTTACATATATAATGATGAGTTCTGAGATGTGTTCTATTTGGAATGAGATCTCCAGGTAATAATATATAGCACTACAAAAAGTTCAGGATACAGCAGTATCCAAAAGCAATCAAGATGTTAGAAATTTTGAGGATGGGATAGAAATCACGACAGGAAATACCTTCATGCCTCTAGAATATCCATTGTGCACCTGTACTTTAGAGACTGAGTGCAGTCTGGTCTCTTGGTCTCAGAAAGAGCATAGCAGAATCAGAGAAGGTGCTACCAAAATCAGCAAAATAATGAAAGGTATCAAATACCTTTCCTTATGAGCTATACAAAAGATGCTAGGACTCTTCAACCTAGAGAAGAGACTGTAGTAGAGAAGCATGCTGTAGATTTGTTAAACACAGGAAGCATGGAGAAGTCCTGACCATTTATTGACAATGAGCTTATGAACTGTAGAAAGCAAACAAGTATTACAGCTTATGATGCAATCTTTCCAACCTTGGTGCATATCAGCTGTTCACTGAACTTATGAAAAAATCCAGTAATAAAACCATTGCAGTAGAATTGACATAAAATATTGCAGAACCACTTGGGATGAAAACATTGTATATGCCTAGGTGCCATGATTTGGTACCATAAAAGCAGACAAATTACTTAGTAAGTTCCCACACATGTCTATATATGCAGTAAATTGGACTGCCTACCTGGGAGGAATTACAGAGTGAAATAACATTCAGCAACACTGTAGGAGGAGGTGGGACGTTGCACTGGCTTAGTTCACGGACTGAATCCCTCAAAGTCCAGCCAAGCTGAGCTGAAAGCATTCCAGGTTGCCAATTAAAGATTAAGGCCCATGTTACACCAGTTAGTTTAATTACTTTGCATTACAGAGCTTCCTATTGCGGTATAAGTTGACGAAAGATAGCAGATGCCTGTACAGTTCATTGCATGGTTTTGCAAGTGTACAGCTTGAAATGGGCGCTTCAAATATTAAATATTCAGTGATGGAGTCTAGTAAACAACACCATTTGCTATACTTGTTTATAGGCAACTGAGAGTCCAGTTAAATTTTCCACAGAAAATGTGCCTCTGCGCATGCGCACACACCGAAGTGCAAACACACACATGCACTGAAACAGAGAAAGTCTGGGAGTTTTTCTGATTCCTGGGATGAATTTGCTATATGCCTCTTGCAGTCAAACAGCAGGTAGGATATACAGGACATGCACACAAATGCAGTTCCAGCTAAGCTAAACCTTTTAAGGTACTTGAAAATATGAATGATATCTGCAAGAGCATTTTCAATGGCTTAAGGCAAGGGAGCTGGAGTGGTGAGCTTACGAAAAATAGAGATGAGGAGGCCAGGGTCAATCTGCCGTAAAGCAGTGACTCCCACAAGGTAGCTCTTACTGGAATCCATATTTTAAAGCCATCATTTTATAGCTAGAGGAATGCATGGCAGGGAAAGTCATTATCCCGCTGCTGGTTACAACTGCAACAACTTATGCCAATGAGATTGACTTGGTATCCTGCAGCAGGAGAGAAGGGCTCCAGGATCCATGGTTCAGGTACTGTCTGTGGACTTTCCATCTGTTCTGGAAGGACTTGTCAGCCTTTCCCAAAGTACTACTTATGGCTACTCCACATCCTCCCAGGTGTAATTGCTAGTTTAGCCCTCTGGAAATATCTGTAAGTCCAGCACAGACATTGTTATTGACACATCATATGCCTCTTCCATCTTTGTACTTTGTTTTTCTGTATGAAATATTCAGGAAAGCCTGATACAGAACTTGTTCTTTCTCCAAGTCCTCAATTATTCAGTACCAGCTAAGTTGAATGCATGTGCAACCCCAACTGCTGAGAGACAATTCTATGTGTGGGGATATATAAAGAGGTTTCCAGTGCTTACACAGAGCATCTTCAATGAAAGAAGATCTTCAGGCAACTGACCTACTAACTGTAAAGCCTTCACCTAACTCAGGGTTTGGGCTCACACTGAAACCCTAACTCCTTGGTTGACAACATTTACTTACAGGCAACTTGCTCTGTAGGTAAGAAAATGCAGGCAAAGCTCAAGACTGCTCCAGTCCTCTAGCCTTACATCTTCACATACAGTACTGACATGGGTCCCTTAAGGCATTTGACTTCACACAGCTCTTAAAGCTTATAAAAGCCACCATGTTCTTTTCTTTAGATAGCTGCTCCTAAGGTCAAAGTCTTATACTGGTGGTCACAAGTGGGTGTCCGAAGTAAATAAAACCTGTCTTAAAGGACACTTAAGAGAAGATTCAAAAGAACAATCCCAGGCACAGCTACAGGTTGGGCAGAGAAGAGATTCAGAGCAGCCCTGCGGAGAAGGACTTGGGGGTGTTGATTGATGAGAAAATGAACATGAGCCGGCAGTGTGCGCTTGCAGCCCAGAAAGCCAGCCATATCCTGGGCTGCATCAAAAGGAGTGTGACCAGCAGGTCGAGGGAGGTGATCCTGCCCCTCTACTGTGCTCTTGTGAGACCTCACTTGGAGTATTGTGTGCAGTTCTGGTGTCCTCAACATGAAAAGGACATGGAAGTGATGGAACAAGCCCAGAGGAGGGCCACGAGGATGATCAGGGGACTGGAACACCTCCCGTATGAAGATAAGATGAGAAAGTTGGGCTATTCATCCTGGAGAAGAGAAGGCTGCGTGGAGACCTCATAGCAGCCTTCCAGTATCTGAAGGGGGCCTACAGGGATGCTGGGGAAGGACTCTTCATTAGGACTGTGGTGATAGGACAAGGGGTAAGGGGTTCAAACTTAAACAGGAGAAGTTTAGATTGGATATGAAGAAGAAATTCTTTAGTGTAAGGGTGGTGAGGCCCTGGAATGGGTTGCCCAGGGAAGTTGTGAATGCTCCATTGCTGGTGGTGTTCAAGACCAGGTTGAACAGGGCCTTGGGTGACATAGTTTAGTGTGAGGTGTCCCTGCCCATGGCAGGGGGTTTGGAACTCGATGATCTTAAGGTCCTTTCCAACCCTAGCTATTCTACAATTCTATAACAGGAGCAGCCTGTGAATACTGTCATTTCGCATGGTAGTGCCCAGCAGTCCCAGGAGAGGCTGTGTACTTGGCCCCTTGAGTTTATATGTAGGAAAGTCTTTGCAGGTAATTGAGAAAAGAAGGAATGTGTGCTTTATATGACATAAATTTAAATGATATTATTATGGAAAGAATACTTGAATACAACACTAGGGTCGCTTGTCCAGAGGTGCCTGAGGTAGAATAGAGAAGGCTGCAAGTAAAAACTGTGTTTAAAATACTGTAACTACAAATGTACTTCAGCCCAAGGCTTTACAGCAAATCTGTAAAAAGTAAAATAAATTTTAATCTTTAAGGGCACTTTTCTACATTCTTCTTCAAGGCTAAATCCAATTAGGTCAGTCAGTTAGGAGCTGAAAAAATAGCAGCTCTTTCTTCCTGGGCAATAAATACTATCTTCAGTATCAAAAGCTGGATTGCTGCCATGTACACTGCATGGCTCTTTGGGGAAGCTCAGTCCTGGGTCTGAGCATCTGTCAATCAGAGTTGAACAAAAGCTTCCAGTGTGGGGGGAAATTGCGCTAGATCAATAGAGAAGAAAATCTTTCACCCATGACCTTTGATGATTATCAGGTAACAGTAACAGTTGCTGCTTTCTTAGCCTTAATGTGGGTCCGTTTACTCTTACTGTGGATGTATCCTAGTATAGAAGGGCTGCTTATGTGAAACTTGGGTCTTAGGGTTCTCCCTCTTCAGACGCCGACTGAGGAAATCTCTCTTGATTTGAATTGATACTGATTCTGCAATTACACACTGAAAACCTGCTAGCCCCTTGTACAAAACCCGCTTGCAGGATGACTGCTACAGTACGGGTCACAAAGATGAGCTCACAGTTCAGTGCTTTCTCTGTCCTTGCTTTACACTGGAGATGAGGGGATGGGAATGCGGGCATAATTAAACTTCAGTCCTCCTGTACTACTTTCATGTGTAGTAGCTTTCATCGCATCTGAATATGGGCATGTTGCTATGGTTTCAGGAATAAAGAATGGGCATCCTTATTCCCTCTTGCTACTGTTTCTGTCTTCCCTTACTTCAGTAAAAAGTAAAAATGAGTTCTTGAGATAGAAAGATCATATTTCATCACTATAAGTATTTTATGAGAGATAAGCTTAAAGTCTCAGAATCTCAGACACGTTATTTGGGCCTCAAGTGACCATTTAAGAATACACTTGCTGGTAAATCAGTATTATTGGAGTTGGTTGAATATTCTAGGGATAACTTATTTTTCAAATGTTACCATTATAAAAAACAAATTACTCATCTAGTTTAAAAAATATAATTCACAAAGATACCGGACAGAGTGAGTTATTAAGTATATTCATCAAATAAGTTGCTGGAGTTTCGTAATATATCTGAATAAATTACTCATCTTATTCATTATTCAATGAGTTCTGATTATTATTATAAGCACTTATATAGCAATATTAGTGCACTGGTGTAAGTAGTCAGTGACAAAAATGACAGGTCTTCTGATGGATCTATGATATAATTAAGACTGGACTAAGGCATGGGAAAAATGGGCTTCACCCCTACTGACTACTATTAATTTTATAAATTTTGGATTAGAGATGACAGATTTGTGCTTATGCTCCTAGCCTCTGGAATCAAAGAACTCCAGCAGTCTTTTTCCCTGTACGACTGAGATAAGGACCTTGTTGAGATTCAGCAACACTTCAGTGCTGGGTCCTGCACTTAGGCCACAACAAACCCATGCAGTGCTACAGGCTTGAGGAAGAGTGGCTGAAAAGCTGCTTGACAGAAAAGAACCTAGAGGTGCTGATTGATGACTGAACATGATCCAGTTTGTGCCCAGGCAGCCAAGAAAGACAACAGCATCCTGGCCTGTGTCAGCAATAGTGTAGCCAGCAGGGCCAGGTCAGTGATCATTCCCCTGTGTTCTGCATTGGTGAGGCCGTACCTTGAATCCTGTGTTCAGTTCTGGGCCCCTCACTTCAAGAGAGACATTGAAGTGCTGGAGGAGATCCAGAGATGGGCAACAGAGCTGCTGAAGGCTCTGGAGAACAAGTGTGATGGGGAACAGCTGAGGGAACGGCAGGTGTTTATTCTGGAGAAGAGAAGGCTCAAGGGGGGACCTTATTGATCTCTACAACTCCCTGAAATGAGGCTGTAGCGAAGTGGGTGTCAGGCTCTTTTCCCAAGTAACAAGTGATAGGACAAGAGGAAATGGCCTCAAGTTGTGCCAGGGGAGGTTTAGATTGGATGTTAGGGACAATTTCTTCACCAAAAGGGTTGTGAAGCATTGGAACAGGCTGACCAGGGAAGTGGTTGGGCCACCATTCCTGGAGGTATTTAAAAAGCATGTAGAAGTGGCACTCAGGGTCATGGTTTAGTGGTAGACTTGTAATGCTAGTTTAATGGTTGGACTCAACGATCTTGAAGGTCTTTTCCAATCAAAATGATTCTATGATTCATGAAAATTAAAACTGGCATAGCAATGTCTACCTATATATGCTGGCATCCTAAACCAGCAGCTTGGAAGACTCTGAACTTAGCTGTTAGAGTGCAATGCCAACCCTACAGCTTTAGGGGCAGATGGAGAACTTCATTAATCTTAATTACATGTGAATGTTATTGCAAATTAAATCCCATCGTAGTCTGTTTCCTTCAAGGGATGGACTGCTAAAAGTAAGAGGATTCAGCCACAACCTGTGTTGCCAGAGGCATCACAGCACGGTGAGCTGACCCCCGCCATGCCTTCCCATTGGTGAGCACTGCAGTCTCACTAAAACATCTAGTACCTAGCTCCTCAAAGGGCTGTGGGAAAAGATGAGTGGGTGGTAATACAACATACCTGCTCATCCAAATAATATCAACGTTTCTTTTATAAAAGGAAAGCTCTTTTTTCAAAGAGCTGATGAGCTACGCTTTGCCGTGTACTTCTAAAATGCTTTTATACTCTTTAAGTGGGGAGGCAAACCCATATACAGAAATTGCCATGTCATACCCTCTAAATGGACCTTTATCACAGCGAGGCTAAAATTCTTCCTAAGGCTCATCTTTCAAATCACACCAGGTAAGATTCATCCTGGCTCTCTTCAGGTTTCTGAAAAGAGGGTCAGTTCTGTTGGAACTAGATGATCTTAAGATCCTTTCCAACCCTAACCATTCTATGATTCTATGAAAGGACTGTGTAGTTCAGAACCTAGTAAATTTGAGTGGAATCGACAAAACCTACTGTTGCAAATGCCCAGTTTTATTTTTCAAGGCAATTATCCTTCTTTTTTTTCTAACATTGTGTGTCAGCATTTTTTTTTCTACATTCTTTGTCAGAAACTAGGACATGTATGTGGACATAATGTCTTCTTTCCAGTCTTCCCTATCTTTCACTTTTGCTATTAATTGAAAATCAGGACTTGTGAAACAGCATCTGATGCTAGTGAAGTAAGAAACTTTTTGGCACAAAGCAGGCTTAAAAAATTATCTTTTCAACATCACGGTGTGTATCTGAAAAGTGTAAATTGTAATTTTTTGGTAATGCCTTATGGAATAGTTTGTACTAAGTGAAGTTGCCTCCATGGCCCATCACATCTCAACTATGTCCCAAGTGGAGATAGGTCTTATTATAACCCTGAATACTGAAGGCAATTTACTTGAGACTAGACTGGAAACTTAGAAATGCATCAGGGAGATGCATCCACAAACACACCCACAAAATACAAACTCTATACTGTCATGAGGGGGGAGTCACTCCTCCTTATATATAATTGTTTATTTTCTGGCCTAAAAGCTTCTTGCTAAGTATGAATGCAATCTTTGAGCACTGAACTGCAACTTTGCTGGGCTGCTTTTTTTGTTGATAAAACTTGAAAAAGCAATTTACTCTCTTCGGCCTGTTTAAGAATTTACAGTGAAGCAAGGGGAGGGGTGGAAAGACAAGCCACATCCTCCTACCTCTCCCAAATTCTTGTTTTTTAAGCAATGAGATGAAAGGGGGCAGAAGTGACACACACACACGCATCAACATATGCACCCCCAACCTCAAGGGAACGAAAATGGTTTCATTCCCCCTGCACTGTCTTTGTGTCCTTATTTTAGAGGAATACTTCCAGCTATCACTTTACTCTCCAAGGGGAGAAGCAGAGAAAACACCAGAGCCTGGCCAGCCTGTCTGCTTTTATTCTAGACACCTGATTTTCCCAGAAAGGCTCCCCTAGGAAAGCAATATATGTTATCCAAGCAATGTATGTTCAATCTTCATCTAACCCAATAAGTACACTTGCTTTTCCTAAATAGGCTGGTTTTGTGTGCAGATGGTGGGAAGCGGCACAGAGGGGCTGTGACTGTGTGAAACGATGGGAATTGGCACAACTGCAGATGGAGAGTCAGCCTGTAGGGGAAACAATGATTCATGGCTCTGCTTCACACTGAGTGCATATTTAAGATTTACTTTTTAATATCAGTACAGCCAGAATATATATATATATATATATATAAAAAAATGGAAACACTGAAACCCTGAGAGAGATTCATTGAGCAGCTTATGACAAGTGCACAGCTTAGTAGGAAATGCTACAAATGCTCTTTAATCCTTCCTATTATTTGCTCTTTTCTTAATTAAGGAACATGGGTGGAGAAGGAACTTCACTTGGGCTATAATAAACTCTTCGGAAGTAGCTGTCCTACATGGATAAAGATTTCCTTGCAGGGTTTCTTTAGGATCTAGGTTTTAAAAACAAATGAAAAGCTCAAGTCCTATGGCAATGGCATCAATACAAAGCCCTTGTGATTTATAGGGTTAATCTCAAATGGCAAGAATTGCCACCTGAGGAACAAGGTCTTGCCTTGCATTTATACTGGCTGTTGTTACCACATGGGCAGACTGGAGGCAGTGCTCTGTGATGTGTCCTTCAGTCCTGCCTGAGGTCGCTTTTCCTCCTGGCAGTCCTGCCTGAAGCCTGAAACACTAGGGTACCTTCTAAAAAAGCAGCATAAAAGTTCTGGCTTACATCTTTCACCTTCATGAAATAAGTGCTAAAAGCTCCAGGAGAGAGACTGCTTACAGGCAACTGAGCTGGCTAGCACAGTAACTGCGTAACTACTCTCTATCTTAGAAGTGCATTGGAAAAAAACCTTCAGTAAATAAAAAAGACTACAGAAGGTGAAATCCTCTCTTTGTATCCCAGCCCTCGCAAGTAGGATAGATGCTGTTTCTTATAAAGTAATGCTGGCAGGCTCCATGCTGAGGGGTACAAGAAACTTTTATGAACTGACAGCATTGCCAATATATTTCAAGAAAAGCTCTGTCTGCAGTCAAGCTGGATGCCTGGTCCTTTGGGCTGAGAAGTGGCACATGAGTTATGGCAACTAAAAATAAAAGGTGATCTAGGGGAAGAGATGGGGTGAAGAGGAGCTTGATGATGGAGGCGCTCTCCAGCTTCCCTTTTTCACCTTCCTGGGCATGACAAGCTCTGCTTAATCTACAGGTCCAGCACTCCAGCTCTAACCAGTTCCTTCTGCTGCAGCATCTTCCCAGACCCTGGCACCTAGTTGCTGCTTTGGTATGACACAATTCACTTGCAGCCTTCCTCCCCTGCTACATGCTAAAACTTAATTTGTAGAGACTCTGGGAGCTTCATATCACCTCCAGCCTCAAACTAAATATCATGGAGGCTCTGCAAGCTCTTCTCCCACTGAAATTTCATCATACCTTGGTGTGATGCCAAACCACTTTTCTTTCCTTCTGCAGGTGTTATCACTGCCTCAGCTAGGATATGGGCTCACTCTGGTATGGGATCCATGTAGCTTAAAATTGCGTCTTTGTTCATCATGTCAGCAATTCACAAGTCATTGTATGTTTATTTTGGCCTGATGAACCTCAAATAGGCTTGGGTTTTAAAGGAAACATTTTATACATTTGAAATACTGACTAAAGGCATTCTTCATGAAACAGCGTTCAAAACTAGATGAGCCAAAGCAACACTGTGCAACAGAAAGGATATTAAATTACTGCTGAGTGTTCACATTAAAATTATGAACACCAGGAAATGCAATACTTAAGCTGAAACAACGTTTTGAAGAAGCAGCCAGACCTGGGGAGAGCAGGACGATATGCCAGCTTGTGATTGACTTCTACAGAGATGTAAAAGGCACAGAGATGACAGCTGCTCATATCTAAACACCAATTAGCTGCAGCAGTGCTGAAAATAGTAGCACAGAGAAAACTGCCTCTACCTTCCTTCTCAGCTCCATCGTTCCCTCCATTTCTTCCCTCTCAAATGAAGAATGTTTCATGCTTATACCCATACACTGTGCAGGATGCAGTGAACATGCCACATAACGTGTCACACTCTGCTTCTCGAACAGCAGTCATGCATGTTTGTGCACATCATGTCTTAATATTAACTTGCCCTACCATATCTGGGCCTCAGCATTTGTGAATTTTACTGTGGTTTGGCTTCTTTCTCTGACCAGTCTTAGGAAACTCAAGGAATACTCCTGAATCAGACGAAAGGTGGGTCCAGAGGCCACACTAACACAGACAGAGATGCCATTTCCAGGAAGGCTGTAACCTAATGCTGCTCAGAATTTCGTGTGCTTTCTGAAAAGTCTTATTTTTCTAGAAATACTTCATTACAAGTTCCAGCATTTTTTCATAACTACTAGGAGACAATATATATTTTAGTCATTCTGTTGCTTTCTTCTAACATTGAGACATCTGTAGGTGTTACTAGATCATACTCCGTTTTTAGGATGCCTGGGATCTATTCTTTTAAAGCGTAGAGCTCACACAGACAAATGATTCACCTGGCAAATGAAGAGATGAACTTCAGACTTCTTGCAAAAGTACTTCTTTGTGCTACATCCCAGATGAATGTCCAACTAAAGGTATTATTGTGTTGCTCTGTGTTTGTATAGCCTCACCCATCTAATGAATATAGCATTAATTGTGGATTTAAGCCTCTCCAGAAAGAGCTTTTGTCAAAAGCAACACATTTCCTTAAAGTTTAAGTTCCACAAATCAGTATTTGCAAACAAGAAGCAACAAAGTATTTTGGTGGGTGGCTGTTGGTGCCAAAAGGTAAACACCCACACTAACATTCAGAAAAGATTTGTTATTTCTGTGAATTAGTTAGTAAAAAATATCAAACACTTGAATGGGAGGATTCTATGAATAACAGCAGAGAGAATTTGCATATTTGTTTAGGACTATCTTTTTCAGCCCTCTCAATATAACTCAATCAGCTCAAATAACCTCTCTAAAGAATGCCCCATCTGTCAACCATACCAGAGAAGCAGCTAGATAATTTTGCATGGCTGTGCTATTGAACTGAGCTTCACATTGTTGTTAGGAAGTGAAAAAAAAAAAACCAACTAAAACAAAAAATCCAAAAAACCAAAACCAAAACAAAAAAAAAAATAGACAAAAAACAAACAAAACAAAACAAAAACACACACACACACACAAAAAAAAAAAAAAAAACCAAAACACAAACCAACCAAAAGAAATCAAAAGTGGGAGGGTTGGCAGAAATATCTGTGCACATGGAGCCAAAATGACTGCAAAGTGATGCTGTGTACTGCAGAGAAGCACTGGTAGTGTAGCAAGCAGTGGGTTAAAATGAATAAATAAGAAAAGGCCTGTGGCAAAAGGCACTACACACAGAAATGAAGCTCAGTTCTTTTCTGCATGTCTGCAGGACACAAGTCAGGGGTGCACATGGAGTGCATGTGCTGAACTCTAAGATTATGCACAGCAGTCCAGTAGCGTGTTTGCTCAGCTGCCTGCTGGTATGGATCACAACCTGATGATGTGAGTTTCCAGCCCTAACATCATCCATGCATTTACCATGGCTTATATGCCTGATATTTCTTTCCAATAATAACTTCCCTTTAGGCACGGTTATTAAGACCTCCACCACTGTGAAATAGCTTGTGTTCAGTGAGGCAGTCTTTTAATGGGGTGTGATGCTGTATAGCAGAGTTTCATCTACTACATTCAAGAAGGTAAATGATACATTGTTTACTCCCCCAATCCATCTAATTATGGCATCTTACAGAAAATTGGAGAAAAAGAATTTGTGCCGTAGGTGATGCTGAGAGAGATCTGAGAGCATGTTGATTTAAAAGGTCATAAAGGAATCATCTAAAACACATACAGAGTAGCTTGTTGATCTCCCTATAAGAGATAACACTGATAATTCAATCCCCCCTGGGAGATGTCCTGTTACCAGGGACTGTAAAAAGTTCCAGCCTCTTTTGTCTTTGAAGAGTTTGAAACTCAAGAGGGAAGCTGTAGAGCTGTTCTTATGAAGCTGCATCCAGCTATGGAAGCAAGAAGGTGAGGAAAGGGAGTTACTGTGATAAAAGCAGAGTCACAGGGTTGGGACAAGCCCAGGGAGCAGCACAGAGGATGTGCCTCCCATCTGCTGCCACATAAGCCTTCTCCCATGCCCCCGCCCTGGCACTAGCACTGCAGTAATGCAGGGAATACAGCACCCATGGTCTTTGATGCCCCACCAACAGCTCCTGGTCACACTGCACTCCACAGAGCTAGAGGAGGAGGACTGGTGCTTCTTTCCTCCCTGCGAGCGAAGAGAATGAGTTGTTCTAGGAGCTCTGTGCCAGTAAAGCATCATGTCTGTAAGGGTATCTTTCCTTGGCCACTGACTTTGGTGTTTAAGGCGGTACAAAGTCTGCCTAAAGCTTTTTGCCAGGTATCCCATGAAGACTCATCTCCATGTGGATTGTCTGGGGTTTCAGCTCACAGGACACAAAAGGGTCTCTGCCTCAGATGCTAAGGGAGATGCCCTTGGGTACAGAGTAACCTATTTCAGTGAAACTACTTGGCACCTCCATCAGACTGAGCTAAGATTCAGCACTGTATTCAGAGTCTATTGGGAAGTGGAAGAGGAGAGGATGCTTATGTAAAGCACAGCAATGCAAGCTTCTAATAGGAAACCAGATCAAAATGCAGTCTCATAGTAGTTTGCTATGATGTAAACTGTTGAAATTTAGGACACCCATCTTTTTTCTAGAATGGTATCTCTTCTTACTTTCTATACTACTATTCTATATTACTTTCTATACTACTACTCTATATTACTTTCTATACTACTATCATTAGCAAATCTGCTAATTTGTGGGTTTATTTGCTTACTGTTGTTGCTTTTTAAACATTTTTAAAAGGCTTGTTTCTTCTCCTGCCCCCCTCCCACTGCTCCCACTTATTAAGTAAGGTCAGAGCCATTTAGATCTAACTGCATCTAATTATCTACAAAATCACTAATATTTATAATAGAAGCTGCCTGTGTTTGTTTTCATTGGGGCGCAGGACAGCAACAAGGTAAAGGGTTTGACAGTTAAAGTTTCATTATTATGTTCTCCGCTTTACATTCTCTGTTTGATAAATCCTTCCCAGCAGAAATGGATAGACCAGAGGTCATTTGAGATGAATACTGTGAAGTGCTCAAGATTGATTTTTCATCTGTTTTGCACTCTTGACAAGACAGGGGCAGGGAATAAGCCTAATTTGAAAAATTAGGGAAAGTAGTAATATGAGAAGGATTCTTTCTTCTTGCAACCTGCTTGTCAGATGGCCTGACAGGAATAGATATCAGGTTGAGATAAAGAATTGTTATATATTCTTGTAATTCAGAGTTCAATAATATGTGATCTGTGGGGTGCATGTGTAGGAGATGCCATTTTGGTTATCAGGGATTGAAACAAGGGCTTCCAGAAATACAAGCAGGAAGGTCTTCAGTATGCACTGCCATGACATGTGGCTCTCAAATCCTAAAAAGAAAACTCTTGCTAAGTGTGTAGCTAGTGGAAGGTGGAGATATGGTTTTTCTTATTCTGATGTTGCAAGAGACCAACATATCATTGCATAGCTTGAAAGGCAGCTGAAGTAATTTCCTGTGCTTGTGAAGAGGGATGGGGTACAGGAAAATTTTGCTTCTAGGCAGAGCTATTAACTGGGTTAGGAAACTGTGTATCTGTGCAGCTATAGTAGTTTACACCTGGGTGCATAACACCTTTAGGTTCATGCCTGAGCTTAACTATATTTGCAGAATGTGTTGGCCTTTCTTCCCCTTCCCTTTCCCCTCAGTCAAAGGTGCTTGGGTGATCTGCAAAGTCCCCGTTCAGGAGGCATTCATCCTGCAGACAGTAAAGCCTGTATTCCCTGTCTTGATGATGCTGTATCACCACACAACCTTCTTCAATCTGAAGGCTTTGTCCCTTCAGACATAAACTGTAATCTAGCTATCCATGAGGAAATAGTGTCTGAGAGGAAATAAAGAAACTTGCTGAAGTTCATCTTTACAAAGGCATTTAGATGCCCAACGGTATGGATAGGCTATGCGATTGTAGTCCTTAGAATCCCAGCTTCCAAATAAAACTCATTGCCTCGTCTTTGAAAAAGGCAAATCCCACTGAAGAGAGATGTAAGGGGCTTAAATGAAAGTGCTAAGCAGGAAATCATCTAAGGCAGCCTAGAGAAGACATCAGCTAAGGGTGTTGCATGAAATTCAGTCTGTCTGTAAGTGTTCTAGTGAGTTGCGATATCATTCTCATTCTAGGATGGTAAACACAGGGAGTAAGAAAATGGAGACACTCATAAGAAGAAGAGTGTTTATTTCTTCCCCGCTACCTGTAGAAAAACCAACATGAGGGGAAGAAAAACTCATAGTTCACTGGGAGGTTAATCGGAAGGTGAAAGGAAAGCAAGCGTGTTGATGGAAGAGTTCACTGTCTGCTACGAATCCCAGCTGCTCACCATCTTCTTTCCCTCTAGTTCCTGAGCAGTAGGAGTAAGCATAGTAAAAATCATCAGCAGGGACTATTTTGCAAGGCAACAGCACCAAGCAGAATTCCTCCCTCTGTATTTTATAATTTATCTGAAGGGTACAGACATCTGTTTGGATGGCCAAGGGGAAAAAAAGCATGAGGGATTTGGGCTAAATTCAGCACCGCTTAGGAAAGATGCACCTGGCCTGCCATTTGTTATGTTCTCTCCTCTCTGCCATATGATTTATGTTTTATAAATCCTTTCCATGGTTGATCCCCCTGCTTCCCTCCTTCTGCTCCAGTTTGATCAGATTGTAAAGGTTCAAAGGGTACTCCTGTTACTTTAATTAAAGTAATTTTCCTCTGCCCTCCCTGTTAGAACAGATGTATTGAAAATCCCTAGGTGCCCCCTCCCCAGGCAAAATTGGGCACTAAAATGTAAAACTGCATTAAGGCAAATTCCCTGTGCTAATTGCTTTTCTCTGTACAGCAGGGATATGCAAGAAAGCAGGCATTTCTGCACGCTAGCAGGTCTAGTCTACCCTGTAATGAACTCACAGTGGCTACCTGAGTTCCTTCTCACACCACCTTGCGACTTTCTGTAGCGACTCAAGACAGCAGAAGTTATAAGACACACCTGGCACGACTTGGTACCTTTACTGCCTGTCCCACGTGTATCCTGGGGATCCCATGTCACTGGCTGTTTTCTGAATTTACCACTCAATTTTCAGTGGGGAATTGTGTCTACCACATGGAGATTATTTAGGCACTCAACTAGGTTTAAGGCTGAGAGTAGCAGAACATAGCCCAAGGTAAAAACAGACTTGCAGTAATAAGTCATGGAATGAGGCAGGAAAATACATTTCTATGACTATGCTTGAGAGAAAAGTGCCAGCTCTTGCATTTAAGCCAGCTAGTGGAGTAGCTAATTAGCCTATATGAGCTTGTCCTGGGGAGCAGTTAGAGCTGTATCTTTCCTGCTATTGAACATAGCTGCCCCCTTAGCTTCCCCCTCCTCCTTAACCTTGCTTAATAGAGATTTATTCTCCATATGTTGTTTATAATCCTGCATTCAGGCTTGATGTTAATTTCCCTCTCTTTCAGCATCTTTAAAACACTGCAGATATCCTGTACGTGCTTTTCTCATCTGCTCTAAAAGGATAGCCCTTACAGGAGAAAAAATCCACATCTCTACAGAGGGTCATTTCATCCTGGCTAGAACATGTCAAAAGGTCTAAGCACAAACACTGACCAACCCAGTCAACAAAACAGCGAAGATTACTTCAGCCACTCAAAGCATCATTGTCAGGCTGTAGAGGACAGCAAAGAGCTGTGTGGCATGAAGTATAAAGCTCTGCTGGTTTGGAGGGAGTAAAGCGTGGTTATGCACAGAGGCAAAAAATACAAGACCATGGATTTTGTTCTTGCATGAAGATATACACAGTGCCTAAAATGGCCTGTCCTGGAGCCCTGGCTGTGCTATTCAGATGATATTCCCAACCTGTGCACGCTCAGAAGCTGTATGCATGCTAGGCTGCATGTTAGTGAAACCTCAGAAATACCCAACCCTAGCAGCAGTCTCCAGCAAATGTTGTGCTTTATGTGTGAGTAGATCTGCTCTTAGTTCATAGACAAGTACTACTCCACGAAGGCACATCGTTTTTAGCATTATTGGATCCCAGAGTCAAAGTACTCCTTGGCCCTCTGCCTCCTCAAAAATGCAGAGCAGTGTAACTCCATCTTCTCCCAAAGAAGCCTATGCAGATTTACAGTGAAAAGGAGAAGGACAACATAGCATAACAAAGACCTTTCTCCCTTCTCCACACATTCTTTTCGAGAGACAGTTTTCCTCTCTAATTTTACATGGCACACTGGGACTTGCCATCTGTTTCAGAGAGCCCTCAGATGAGCAAAAAACAGTCCGTGTCTTATAGCAGAAGAGGAAATCTTTGAGCACCAAACAGGCGTCTGACAGAGCAAGGTTTTGGATAACATTTTAATGTAACATTATAAACAGTTCCCACAGAAAAGGCAAATTTTGCGCTGTCAATTCCCAGTCCCAGCTCCTGCTTCTCAAAGGATAACAGAAATCTCTCATTCTTGGGAAAACTACCATTTTCCTCCCATTCACGGCTTTTCTGATGGAAATATTAATTGCACACCAGTTACCCACCTACATGATGCATTCAGACAGTCATAAACACCTAGATTCCCTACCTTCCCATGACATCTTTGGTCAATTCACCATTCCTCCAGGTCCTAAAAATGTCAAGATTGTGTCTAAATCCTTTCAAAGTCTTCCCATCTTCTTATTAAAGGGAGGTCAGACTGGACTGATCTATGGTCCCGAAAGTCAGCATGCCCAGCACCCAGTTGGTACATTTGGAAATTTAAGTAAATTCAAGGAAATTCAGACTCTCCATCAAGCATATGTATTTCATATTTAAAACATCTGCATTTGTAAGCAAGTATCCAGAACAGCACACAACGTAATCATTTTTAGTTAAGACTTATAAATCAATAATATTATTAAAATATTGAAATCCAATAGCCTGAAGATGGCTGCTATACTGATGCATAAATACAGGCAAAAATCTAGTTATACATGATACAAGAAAATGAACTGAATGAGAAAATATAGTGAACAGGCAAGGGGAATGACCACCTGATGGATAGACATTATATAGGATTCCAACAACAAACAAAATGTGCCTTCTAAAAGAATGCAAAGACAGAAGATAATAATAAGAATGCACTTAAGTATGATATTTTCATTAGAAATCTCAGGCTAAAATTAGTAAACATTTCACTACTGCCCAAAATTTCAGAACTATTCCATGTTACACTTTTTACTCAGTTCAATAACATCAGGCCGGAAAAACTCATTGTTGAACATGGGTAAGTCTGTGTGTGCTCTTTTAAAATCTGGGAAATATCTGCAAGTAGATGTTAATTTTCTGCTCATGCCAATTGTCATTCTAGGAGAAGAGGAGCACATTCAGAAGTGTGTATTTAGCAGAGAAGGGAATACAGATGGGGGTGAGTTCTGAAGCAAGCACTGTTGACAGATTTACAGGATAACTGATGAGGTTTTGAAAAGCTGCTTGCACCGGATACAAAGGACACCTTGTGCCTGTGAGGGTTGTGAGCACTGATGCGTACGCTGACAAGGTTTGCACAGCTTGCTTGTGTGTACATTTGCCTTTGCACACTATACTGGAGGTGAGAAGAGCCTGAGCTGGCATGAAGACATGCAGCTTAAACACGACACAAAAGAGACTTAGTGATCATATATTTGCTGGAGGATACTACAAGCTTTGGGCATTTCTGGGCCTTTTCAAGCTAATTTAATTGCTATTTCTTATGAATTTCTTCTTGCATTATTTTTTCCTTTGGTTTTGATTCATGCTTGGATCAAAGGGATCAGAAGGAGATCCTTTCTTTTCTAAAGTAAAAAACAAATGCAATAAATTGGAGATCTCTGAGTAATGAAGGTATCTAGGGGCTGTATTTGCTAAAAAGGTAAGTCCTAGTGGGAAGAGGAAGAAAAAATTCACTTGCACACTGTGTGGGTATGCAGGGCAGTGACAGTATTTGTTCTTTTGGGGTTTTTTTTGAGATTTGCCACCTCCTTGAGAAACGTTTAGTGCCAAGGAAAAGACTGCATACCTTATTGGTTTTGCTTGCCTGGCATTGTAATGGTAAAGATCATAGAGAATAATCATAACCTGTGCTTTCTATTTTAATGTAAATACCACAGGAGTGAATGATGCTTCTGAAAAGCACAGCTCCTGGGGCTGAGAGAATATCTGCCTTGACATTTTTGGCTGGGTCAGCAGCGATGGGCAGAGGCAGAACTAGCATCAGTCAGTGGTGCTAGTGGCAGCAGGAGTCCCAGCTATTCAGGGCTCTCTCTTCCTCAGAGCTGCTCCTTCCTGTCATTCCTCCCCATGCTGAAGAATGTAGACCACAAATTCTCAGCCACTGTAAAATTCAGATTTTCTTACTCTGCTGGAAGCCATGTAGTTAAAGCCTTTGACTGCGTACTATGCAAAGCACATTCCTTTGCTATGCAGAAGTGTTGTAAGCATCTATCTGAATCAACGAAGCAGAAGCTTAGTCTTCCCAACCACAGCACTTCGCCCTCCTGCTATCAACCCTAAATAATCCCTGTAAAACATGATTTCCTTCTCAGAGTTCTTACAATGCCATGTGCACTTGAAAGATTCTTTTTAGAAGTACACTTTCATGAAGCCTAGTTTCAGTCTCTAATGTAGGAAAGAGCAGATAGAACTTAAGAATTGAAGTCCAGAGAATGCCATGTTTTTCTAGAGAAAGCAACAGGAGAGACTCCACCAAAGAGAAAGAGACCCACTTACTTCCTTGTCCCTTTGAGGATAATGATTTACAGTTATGCTTTTTCTTCATCAGAGTACCCACGTTAAGTGAACTGTAATAAAAGAGGACAGAACACTTACGGTTCTTGGGACTTTCAAGATTTTGCAGCTATTTTGGGGATACAGATTAGGTAGTGCTCCTAAAGCCCATAGGTGAATTTTGGAAAATCCCATCTATTTATTCACTGTTTATGTGCATGCCAAGCTCTTCTCCTGGAATTCAGGTGGTCTATACTTATTTTTTGACTAATGAGTAGGTAAAAGAGAATGTGAACTGTCCTCAAAAGTGAAAATCCTGTTGATTCTTGTCATGCTTTGCACATTCTTTGTGGCAGGGGACCATGCATTTCTGTCATGTTTATGCAACATGATCACCCCATTACATTTCTATGTCACGTGCTGCTGGTTATGCAAGCAGTAAGCATAGAAATGGAAATCAAGGTCCTAGTGGAAACTAGTCCATTAGAAAACCATTTCTGCCCCAGTAAGAGAAAGTGGTTTCTCTAGGCTGGGATCTGAAGGAGCTAGCTGATACTGCATGAGGATCAGAGGGAGTATCATGAATTTGTTTTGGATTCACTTAGCAGAGAGGAGGTTAGAAAGAAAGCAGCCACTTGGATTGTCTCATCTGCTCTGCATCTGCCACTGGTAACCAGGCCATAATTCCTTTTTATAGTCTGAATGATCAAGTACCAACTTTCTTAGGCATTGACTGTTTTTCTTTCCCCTATCATACTGTTGTCTAGGGACAATTTTCTGAATTAATTTGGTCTTGTACTGAGACTTTTTAGATTGGGCAGACAGAAGTCACCCTTCCTACAGTGTTTACCCACATGATGTATTGCTATGCAGCCATCACAATATCCATTTGCTCTAAATAAGAGCTCAATAAGCCAAGCCGTCTTACCCAGGGGAAGGCATCAGTGTTCCTCTTGTGTTTATGCAAACTGGTTTTATGCCTATTCCAACTTAAACGAAACCATCCTTATCATGATTTTAATATGTGACTTTGTATCTTACACTATTCTTCCTGGTGATTTTAACTTCAACAGGTTCTCTCTGATGCATGCTTTCCTCTTTATTTTTTAAGTTTACTGCATGCAATGCTTCCCCACCTTGTCTTTTATATGTATCTGTCCTTTACAAAATATTCATCCCATGGCAAACAACAATGGCGAGCTCTTAGGGTGGAGATAAGGAAATCTACAGAAAGACCTTCTGGGTCCCTTAAGAATCACAGAAGATCTATATCCTCCCCTGAGAGAAAAATCAGAGACAATTTGTTGGCTTTTGCTAATTCTCATTTGTTTCAACACACAATTTATCACCAGGGTCTCCCCTCACATCTCTGAAACAAATGCCAGATCCTTTCCATGCTTGCTTATTTCTCCAGCCACTTCGGATTCAGACAGCATCAATTCCAATATCTCAGGGAGGGCCCGATTTGTGCAGCCTGACAATAAAATCTGTATCTTTATTCACAACATTTAGTGAATTCATAAAATGCGGTCGATGGCATCCTAGTGGTTATTTCATCTCTGGGTCATGTTTAAGAAGATCCTCAGAATACAGATGGATGCAAACCCTAAGGAAGCCAAGACCCCTATCACTCTGGTGGCCCAGTGAAGCGGCATGTAAATTAGCAAAGCGAGCAAGGAAACTGATCTCTAAGCAAGTGATGTGTAAGCACTGATTTTGACTTCCCCATAAAGAAGTGGAAAGAAGAAAGAGGGCTCAGCAAGCCTTGCTGGGTTTTACCCCATAAAGGTGGAAGGCTGGGTGCTAAGTGATGCAGTAGACTGTGGTGGGGCTGAGCCATTCTGAATTTCCCCAAAGGGAGCAGGCACAGCCATGATTTTGGGCATGAATTTGCCCTCTCTCCCCAGGGCTGGAACATGGTAAAATGTGCATCCTTTAGAAGGACAGACTGAGATGATGAATTTCTCGGGGTGACAGTAGGGGACCATGAGCCTGTAGCTCACTTTGTTGTGTATCCTTTTCAGGACTTGTCATGCTGGTGTGCCTCTGATGCTCTGCAGTCAGACTGGGTTGCCAGACTTCCCCTGGGTCCCAAAGCATTCTGTGCTGGCTGCTGGAGTACTACTGCTGCAGGGGCAGGTTACTCAGCTGGGCTGCAGTCAAATCTCCTGACCATTTTTGCACTGAAAGATGCAGGTTTGAGATGCAAGAAAGGAACCTGAGGAAAAAATAAAACCTACCAGGGGGTAAGGACAGCTACAGATAATTTCAGTTGTATAAAGACTCCTCATAACAATTCCTACATGCTTCCTTTGTGCTATTGATCTCATGTCACATCTTGTGTGTTTTTTAAAAAAAAAAAAAATCATCAAACATAGCATTGATTTTTGGAGGGAAAATAGGAAGGAAAAGCAAAAGGCAACACATCAAAACAGACAGTCACTGCTGAAGTAAAGACCTCTAGAAGGCAAGTGTCAGGCACCCTTGCACTTTGGCCACGGTTTTGAATGGAGTGAACAAATCGACATAGGAAAAATCCTATGATGGCATTAGTAATTTACCAGTCCTTTCAGGTTGGGAGATGACAGTGGGCGAAGCTACAGGCTATGAAAGCATGCTAGGTGCAAGGCAGCAAGTGGGGAACTTCTAGCAGGGTGTCATTAAGCACAGTCTCTCTTACTCCACATCTGCTCAGTCACCCACTGTCCTCTTTAGGTTACTCTCCCCATGTTTGACTACTGTCATTCTATCAGGATTTTTTGCCCAGTGTCTAACCAGAATTTCCTTTGTTGCCTCACAGTGCTGAAGAGAGCTGAAAGATCTCCTCCCGTGACCTACGGGCTACACTTGCTAATGCAGTCCAGTGTCAGACTGGCCTTTTCAATAAGAAAACACAACCATGAGATGTCCATTGAGATGCCCACAGCTCCCTCCTTAAACCAGAACTGAATTTCTCGGGAAAAGCAGGAGGTCTTACCATCTGGGTTACTCATCTCTGTGAAGGGAACAAGGAAAGATTGAATGGGTGATAACCACCTCTCTCAAGTATGCCTTGTGGATTTGAACCCAGGTCCCACAAAAGAGAACTCCTGTGCTCTTCTGTGTGCCATGAGGAAACCTTTCAAGAAACTTTGTTATGTTGCTTCCCGTACGGATCCCTACGATTAACGATTTTATGCAGGGGGGGGAGAAAAAGAAGCATCATTAGCATATTTTTAAAGACACTGGAGTGCTTTTCCATATCCATTACTGAGAAATTGAGTCATCTTTACTCTGTATAAATTCTGTCTCTGAGAGCTTTTGTTCAAACAATGTTTGCTACTTAACAAAACTTGATTTAATGAAGGGGTATGCATAGAATATATGGAAAGGAAATATTAGCATTTCATTAAAAATTTTAATATAGGCAGTAAATGGAACCAAAACCCAGACAACTCGGTGCTTTTATTGACTTAGACTCCTAGGCATTAAATATTGTTCTTCTACTGTTGCTTCTTCTTCTCCTGCTTTCCTACTACCCTAGCTCTACACATCACACCCATCCTCTCCTGTGTGGTATCTCCAAATGGTATCATCCATTTTTTTTTCCATGGTACCTATACTGGGTTTGTGGATAATGTGGTATCTATAAAGAAATGAAAGACAAATAGCAATGACTACCTCCAAGCAGAAGGCAGGTGAGCCTTTCCTATATGGCTGTAGTAGGATGGTGTGCACTATGTTGATGAAATGTGAAACTGCCACTGAGCCTAAATCAAGGTAAACTCTGTCACTTGCACTTCTGTTCTTAGACCTTCATGCAGTCCTGTTGGTCCTGGCTTGCAGTAAGGATGCCAGCCAAAGGCTTCTTTTCATGTTCATGTGTCAAAAAGGTCACCCAAGAACACATCTCCTTTGTAAAGAACACAATGAATTTGTGAAGCCAAAGGTGAATGGTTTTGGGAATGTTCTGATCATTGTTTTAATCCTGGTGACCACATCTTGGCTGACATCAGATTAGATGTGTGGAACTTCTCTGAGCAATTCTGGTTTGAACTGAGGTAAAAAAATTTGAGCTTTTTTAAAAAGTGACAGAAGTGAAGAAATTACCATCAACCTTTGCTACTGCTCCCAGCTGATAATGACCCTCAATCTCCAAACTACCATCTTATTTTCAGCCCAAATGTACCCACATCTTGCTTCCCAGCCGCCAGAATTTGGTATTTCTGTATGAAACTTGGTGAGAAGTCACTATGCAGTTATATTCTTTTGTTCTCCAAGCTTCTGGGAAGAAGAACATTGACTCACAAACAAAAGAAAACAAAACAAAACAAAAGCCCTCTGCTCTCTGTTAGTCCTTTCTGAATTATTTCTTACAGGTCTGCCAGGACTTCAGATAAATTCTTCATTGGCTGTGCCCTTGATTCATTGATCAAGGCTCACCCAGAATCTGTTGCTGTCACTGGTAAGCAGTCACACAGCTGAGTAAGGCATTTATACCACTGACAAAACACAGCTGAGTAGCTACTCCTGAGAGAGCCAGTGATTCAAAGTTTGCTACAATGGAGGAGGATATTCCACTTGCAAATAGTTTCCAGCTGTTCATTCAGATGTGTATGCTAAACACTACTAAAATTGAAAAGATGCTGAAATGTAAAAGGCAAAGTAAAAAATAAAAGTATTGCCATAAAAAAAAAGTGGCAATTAAATAGAAAAGAATCAGGACTATTGTTACACATTCT
The DNA here is from genome assembly GCA_039720435.1 of Amazona ochrocephala. NCBI lineage: Eukaryota > Metazoa > Chordata > Aves > Psittaciformes > Psittacidae > Amazona > Amazona ochrocephala. Next base: position 77,886,463 of record CM077880.1, read on the forward strand.
TTGCAAGTGATGCTTCTCTGAGAAGAAAAAAACCCAAAACACAAAAAACAAATTACGAAGAAGACTAAAAGAAAGAGTTAACAAGTTTGGTCCCGTTCTCCAGTGCTATGTAATTCTCCATCACTCACTATCACTGTATTTACACCTCCCACACAGCCTTTCCCTTGCCTCTTGTTTTGTGCTGCAATGGAAATACACTGTTGGGTTTCTACTGTTGAATTTATACATTGTTTATTAAATGTGTAGAACATATTTTGAAAGAAACATGTCCCAGGGTACATCAAGCTATGTCAGACTGTGATAGGTTTTCTCATAGTGTGCTGAGCTGGTGAAGGAGAAGAACTTGTTTATGGTGAGGACTAAAATGAGTACTTGAAATGTGCTGATTATAGGGTGTTGTAGGCTTATGTAGGTGTACGGGCAACTTTCTAGTTAATATTTCACAGTATTGTACAGTAGCTAGCATAAGCAATAGGGATATTTTTAGCATGTACAATAACCTATGTTTGCGCTTCAGCATGGTAAAATCCTGTTTAAGGGATCTATTTCTAATTACCAATATCCATATATTTTTTAGAAGAAAATTTGAAAATTAATGCATTATAATTGTACTTCAGAGGTGAAATAAAAATCAGAATGGAAAGAAGACATTTTTAAGGCATTATGAAATGCAGTTAATTAACCCTTAACTGCTTTCCACTTAGCTTCTTAAATACTTACCCCTAAAGTATTTATAAAAGAAATATGGTGGAGTCTGATGATCTGCAGACTTTAAGTCACACTCAAAAGCCTTCCTAAGAAGTACCCTCCAGATAATCGAGTAGCTATGGACTTGCTGTAGGAATTGCAAGGAGAAATTTCATAGTTAAGTAGGAGATTAGGAGATCAAATAACATTCTCTGTAATTCTGTCACTCAAAGCTTTCACAGAATCAAAGCGCTTTCTACTGCAACTCTTCAAAAAACCTGAATACATTAAATTTAATCATGGATACATATCCTCCTCTTTCTCATCTGGACAAGCTGAGGCACAGTGCAGTTACAGGGCTGGTGTTTTTAGAAGTGGGCTGGAATGCTGGGTGCTATCCCTTTGTACATGCCTTTCAGGGGGGATTAGACATCTCATACAATGCTGCCTGAGCAACTGTGTTCTACCTGCATGGTGGAAGAATGCATGATGTCCTTACATCAGCCTTTTCCCTTTTATCCTGCTCCTGCAGTGATACGCAGAGCTTAGCTCATTACTCCATGTGTTGGCAGCTATGACTAGATTACCAAGTGGATCTGCCAGTGTACCTCCCAGTCCCCTGAAAAGAAAGACTGTTCAATGACTGGATCTAAATCCCATCCAGTAGACTGAGGAAGGCCAGAGAGAGACATGAAAAGTAGGAGTGTATTGTAAGGTGCCAAAAACATTGCTCCTAGCAAAAAAAATCTAAGACAATCTTCTCCTTCTCCCCTTGACTTTTACCCAACAACAATGCACATATCTGTAAGATTGTTAGACTTTGACAATCATCAAGCACTAACCTCTAAAAACACAGACAAAAGAAATCACACTGCAGCTTGAATCCCTGTCTTGTCCTGTGCTTTGGCCTCTTAACCTGTTCCACAGTGCTGTTCCCAAGCATAGGCATAAGTAGGCTGCCTGCATAATATTTTTAGCTTCCTCCTCTGAGTAGCTGCTCTGGCCAAGTTTTCTAACCAGTGATCAATGATCACCAGACCAGCAAATGGGACATGCACACCCAGAAGCAGATGGCAGTGACAAAGAGTGACAACTGTTTGCATGCAGAACCGGCTGCAGAGGGAAGCTGATTGTTCACGCCACCTAGATCCACCACTCCCTCTGCTCTAAGCCCCAAGTAGAAAGCATTTGCTACCGGCTAAGACATTTGAACGTCCTGCTGAAGGTCTGGAGAATTCTTTGCTCTATGGTAGGAATGTGCCTGGGAAGCAAAAGAGTTTCTCTGTCTTCTGCTTTCTGGGACTTCATAGATGGCCCTTCAGTTGGGTGAACCCATAGTGTCTGGAGTATGGGAACAAGAAAAATGGAAGCCTAGCCTCTGTAGTCTTATCCCCTATTCAGCCCAGAGACAGTAGTCAGGAGAAGTAGCCATATCTGTGTTTCTAGAGGAAACACTATTCTTTGAAGGATCCTAAGGATTTGAGAGCTGCCAAAGGCTGTTTGTGTACTAACAGTCTCTTATTTTTCCATATATACCACTTTCAAAACCTCCTGGAAATTCCCATGAATCGTCTTCAATGTTTGCCTCTACGTTCCTCTGAAGGGGGATAATTGAGCTCACTGCTGAGAGAACTGTTCTTTATCATTATATCAGGACATTTTGAGAATCATCCAACACCATTTCATCTAATCATACTTTTCTTGAATGTGGTAGATAATTCCTCCTCGGCTAGTACTTAATAACTGTGAATATAGAGGAAGCATTTTTGTCTGTTTGTTTATATTGGGTAGCAGCTTCAGTTATGGGCTAGAGCCGCATTATGCAGGGAGTTGTAAAAACAGCATTCACAATTAGCTTGTAGACAGTTATCATATCCCTCAGGCATTTGGCATGTTATTCTTCAGGTGGAGGAGAGTTTGAAGGCAGATCAAATTAATCTGCTTTATAATTCATACATTTAGATCATTTTGATTCTCTCCCATATTAATAAAGTTCCAGAGCATCCCCATGAAAACAAACTGAAGGGACTTGTCTGCATCCACCCTGTAAGATGTCTTGAACAGTAGCCAGTATTCCCAGTATACTCTCAGCAGCACCTCACCAGAGGTTTCTAGTTCTGTCCTGCAACACAGCATCTCTCATTGTGCTGCCCAGTGTTTGCACAGGTCTTTCTGATGCTAACAAATGAGGTATGAGCTTGTATTACAAAGACTGATGTAAATTTCATGAGTATGCTGTCCCCTTCTCATAACTGTGGAAGACATGTAAGCACACTATATAGCCACATTATGTAAATAAGTATGTTGTCATTTGTCATTAACTTTTCCTTTCAGATCCAGAATTGCTCTGTTCAAAATCTATTTAAGTCAGCTTTGTGCATGAGCTTTCCAAAAGCACTGGACTGTAGCGATAGAACGAGGGGTAACAGGTTCAAACTTAAACAGGAGAAGTTTAGATTAGATTTAAGGCAGAAGTTCTTTACTGTGAGGGTGGTGAGGCACCAGAATGGGTTGCCCAAGGAAGCTGTGAATGCTCCATCCCTGGTGGTGTTCAAGGCCAGGCTGGACAGAGCCTTGGATGGCATGGTTTAGTGGGAGGTGTCCCTGCCCATGGCAGGGGGTTGGAACTAGATGATCTTAAGGTCCTTTCCAACACTAAATATTCTATGATTCTGTGAAAAACAAGCAAAAATACTTGGTGCTGTTCACCTCCTCATGGGCCGAAACTCATTATGACAGAGAAACTAGTGCTAGGTGAGATGCTTACAGCACAGCATTGGGGAACCCTGGTGGAAGAAAGTGGAGAAATGTTAGGAACTTGGAATAGCTCTGTGCTTTACATACTGTCAAGTGGAATTGAAGGCCCAGGGAATGCCGGTTTGATTGAGGATGTGTGTGAGGTAGATTGCAAGGCAGGCATGGTCTTGCCTTACTGACACTTTATAAGATCAATTAGTAGACCAGAGAGGCTTGTCTTCTAGTTGGAATTCAGTGTCTCAGTGTCTGCCTTCAAACAGCTAATTTAAAAAAAAATATACATCTCTTTATACATCACCTCCTATAACATCTATAGAGGAAGTTATTAGGACCCACTGCAACAGAAGCAATCACCCATCTGCGAAAGAGGAACATAGTACAGAACAGACTGATAATCCCTCCTGTAAAATAAACTGAATTGGATGCAAACTTTTTTTTTTGTCTGCATAAAGTGCTCAGAATTGCCTTTTTTTTTTTTTGTGATCCATCTGTATTATATGTAGCAGTAGTGTGTTATTCAAACGTAGATTAAGTTAAACTTGTCCTTCTCTCAAGTGGCCATTCCTTATGACTAGAAAACAATCCCAAAGTTAACACAATTGAATATAAGAGTTACTGATCACATTTAGACCATAGTTTTAACTTTTGTGCAAGCAATAATAGAGAATGATTCAATTGGAGAACTGAAACATACATTTTTTTCAGAGACACTCTTCCATTTTAAAGGAAAAAAAGTGTATTCAAAAGGAACATTTATAAGAAAGCTTATTGGCCGACATTTAAAGTAGACTGTCAAAGGAATTATAAACAGCTATAACATTGCCATTATCAGAGTATGTAAATAACAATAGTATGTAAGGGCTCAAGTTGTGCTTACAATCCTAGATATGGTAAAAACAAATACTGGAGATGACGCTCACTTTCCAAAATCTACACTTTGGTGTCTTTTTCTAATGGAGTGTCTAGCTGATGATTTGGGACACCTCAGGATTACCTGGTCAGTATCTTAGGCTAGAGTAAATTGAGTGGTTTGGTATTCCTGCATGATTGACCTAGACCTCATCTAAACATGAAAATCTAGACCCAGACTCCTTCTGTTTCCACCAGGAGGAATAGGGAGATGATCCATGCTTCTTAGCAGAACACCTAGCCACTTATCAAAGCAGAGTCAATACCCAAGAGTATACCCCAGTGTCTTATCGCAGTTATAAAATGGCTTTCAAAATTTGTATTTTCGGTCTCCCAGAAATATTTTAGAGGTGGAGAGGAAAAACAAAAAATGCAGTTGGAATGTTCATCTTAACAACTCTCAGACCCCAGGAAAATGTTTTCTTTTGACTGAAGTAATGACATTATTCCTGTTAAAATTGTCTTTATCAATGTGTTTCTACTAATAGCATAACAGGGTTCCAGATGTAAGCCACGGTCCTGGTATCTTGTCCTTTTGAAAACTACTGTATTAAATATTTACCTCCAAATAATTGACATTTCTTTCAGCTTTTTCTCAACAAACTACCTCTGCATAATCCTCCTCACTTTGGCTTTATAGAAATAGTGTGCACACTTTTTCCTAGCTTACTTGTTTGATGCCTAGGTCACTTTTGCTGTCAGAATCCATTTATTGAATAAAACTGATTTTTTCATTTCTCAAGATATAGTGAAAAATGTGCAAGAGCTCCCAGTACAGGGATGTTGGTTACTAGGAAACACAGTCTCCAGAGAGCAGAGTAGGAGCACAAGCCTTGGACTACAAAGATTTATTTTAGGGAGGATCTTTCAACAAAGCTTGGAATTAAAATCATAGTAATCTAAAAAAATGCCTTTCCAAAAGGACAAGTTTAAAGACAGAAGTGGGTGTCTGTAAGAGTCTTAACAGTATTCTCCTCTTGTCCTAAGAAAATGTTTAATGTAATGGTCCAAGCTCTGTGGATTTCTCTCAAGATAGAAATTGAAAACACTCTTGAGTGGAAAAGAAAAGATTCAAAGATTCCACTGAGTGTTGTTCTGTTCCTTGGCAGTAAAAACTCTGCTACAGTGCTATCTGTGCACAGCCACGACACATATGAGACCCTTTTCTCTACGTGGGCTTGTGCTGGCTAATACCTTCAACCTTAAGTGCTGAATGGGTGCTTGAGTATGGCCTTTTGACATGACCTTTGTCAATGTTTGTGATTTTCTTACTTATTGTCAGCTAATTGGCAAAACAAGACCACTAGGATAGAGGACTTTTAAAGAAACCAAACCAAACCAACCAACCGAACATAAAACATCCAAAAAACAACCCCGAAAAGAAAACCCATCCAAGAATGGTGACAGTATTGTGCTCAGTATATCAAACGCTTGCATTTTATGCCCACTCAAATATGGAAATATAAGTTAAGTGAAGCCTTCTGGGAGGAGACACAACACCTCACCTTTCAGGGAAGAGATGTTTTAGACAAGGGTGTGTGGCAGAAAAAGAAAATAAGGATCATGGGAAAGAGTTCATGGTGAGACAGCGAGACATCTGAAAGGAACATGGGGAAAATGCACAACCAGGCCTTAGACATGATGTAAGGAGACTTTTCCCAGGAACCAGAAAATACTGCAGAATTATCTGTTAATGCAGAAGTTATTGTGCAGATTGAAACCAAGCACTGAAGCAAGTTCCTGTCTGAAAAAAAAACAGTGGTCAGGAAGACAGTTGTGTATCAGCATTATTTCTAGCCTCACTGAGTTAACAACTTAACTGTTTTAATTACTAGCATAATAAAATCCAACTTCTTTGAGCTTAAAAGATTTTTGTCTTCTTTGGCCTGGCTTCCTACAAAGAAACATTACGGGCACAGTTGCACCTGCATGACTAGGAGCACTGTCTCAATTATGCATTTGAGATACATTATCCAAAGCTTTTCCCAAATGACTCCGTGTCTCTTGTATGAGGGAAGCCCACAACAGCCAGTGGGCTATATTGTCCGAAATTTTCTCAATGTGGCCTGGCAAATAAGCAAAATATGAAATGACTCAGCCAGAAGTCACTGAAGAGAAACTTAATCCAAAACACTTACAGTACTGGAGCAAGGCCCAAAGTGCCGATGTTTCTGTATTACTTACTTAGATTGACATATTTTAGGAAGAGAGTTGTAGGGGAAAGGCTTCTCTTTTAGCCTCTTGTAGATTCATCCATCTGTCATCAAATAGCGTGATGCATATGTCAAGGAGATTTGAAGCAAATGAAGAGTCCCATGCTTGAGTGGCATGAGTGCTATCACAGTAATGACTAAATCCCTCTTGGACCATTCCTAGAGAGGCTGTCAGATGATAACCCATTAAGTGTGGCCTGCAAGGACCATGTAAAAAAGCACTGCTTCTGGTGATTTGTCTTAGTTGTAATTAGTGTGTAGGGGATGCTCTCATGTTCCAAAATACAGAGTGGAGGTAACTGCAAGAGCCATTTGGAGCCCGGCCCTGTGAAGATGGTGCCAGGCAGTTTTAAACAAACACTAGTCTTTCCCACCGAGCAGTTTGCAGAGCTGAGCACATCAAAGGCAGGCAGGCAGCCAGAAGCAAACTCATGGAGGTATACACATATGATGATAAGATATGATGTGCTAGGTACCAGAACAGGAGGTACTCTTAAATTTGAAGCATTGTTCTAAGTTGAACAGAAGAACATACATGCTCTGCTACTGTCACTTCAAATCAAACCCAAACCCAAAACCAAACAAAGAAGATAGTGGAAAAAAGAAAGCAAGGACAGATTTTTTTAGGTCTGTGAGCACAAAGAAAACAGTTCTGAAAATATTCATAGCTTCTCTTAGGACTAGAGCTTTGAAGCCTACAATCTAGGAAGGCCTAATCACCACTTCATTCTTAGGAGACTGAAATGCCTCTGGAATGACATGTGCTGCTCTTAGACTCTGATTTCACAAGAAAATGTCTGGAGGAGTTGTTCAGGTCACAGGGAAGGTGTGTTTCTACATAGCATTGAAGACTGGTGATCAACCCCTCACAGTAAAACGTTTCTGAACAAACTCCAGCACAAAAAGGAAGCTTACAGAGGCTGGAAGGAAGGACATGTAGCCTGAGAGGAATACAGAGAAGTTGCCTGAGCTGCCAGAGATGAGGTTAGGAAAGTTAAAGCCCTGATAGAATTAAACCTGTCAAGGGTCATCAAAAGCAAAAACAAAAGCTTCTGGGGGGTACGTAGCTGATAAAGGGAAGACCAGGGAAAATTCAGACCCTCTTTGGAAAGAAATGGGAGACTTGGTTGGTTACCCGGGATATAGAGAAGGCTGGGATACTCAATGATTTTTTTGTCTCAGTCTTCACTGGCATTTACAGTTCTTCCCCCATCTTCACAAGCTAGGACTTGACAATATCCTGTCAGTCTTCTCTTAGTGATAGTGTCGAGAAGTTCAAATAATCTGACAAACTATTACTGATGATGTTAAGGTCCAGTGATAGACTTAGCAGCCCAATGAGAGAGCAAACCCAGTGCTATACTAGCAGGAAAAGTTTGGAAATTTCAAGAATTTAAATTTCAAGTCTTCTCAACCTTGTCAATAACCCGCTTTGTCTTCCTGAGAGGAATCAGCGCAAGGTGGCATGAGTCCAGGAACCAACTACGTGGGAAAACTTGTCTGTCCTAGTCAAGGACAAGTTGGCAGATTGCTCAACTGGAGTTATCTGCTGTACTGTACAGACATCTGACATAGAATCATAGAATAGTTAGGGTTGGAAAGGACCTTAAGATCATCTAGTTCCAAACCCCCTGCCATGGGCAGGGACACCTCACACTAAACCATGCCATCCAAGGCTATGTCCAGCCCCACCTTGAACACCACCAGAGATGGAGCATTCACAACTTCCCTGGGCAACCCATTCCAGGGCCTCACAACCCTTACAGTAAAGAATTTCTTCCTCAGATCCAATCTAAACTTCCCCTGTTTAAGTTTGAACCCATTACCCCTTGTCCTCTCACTACAGTCCTAATGAAGAGTCCATCCCCAGCATCCCTATAGGCCCCCTTCAGATACTGGAAGGCTGCTATGAGGTCTCCACGCAGCCTCCTCTTCTCCAGGCTGAACAGCCCAACTTTCTCAGCCTCTCTTCATACGGGAGGTGCTCCAGTCCCCTGATCATCCTTGTGGCCCTCCTCTGCACTTGTTCTAACAGTTCCATGTCCTTTTTATGTTGAGGACACCAGAACTGCACACAATACTCCAAGTGAGGTATCACAAGAGCAGAGTAGAGGGGCAGGAGCACCTCCCTCGACCTGCTGGTCACACTCCTTTTGATGCAGCCCAGGATACGGTTGGCCTTCTGGGCTGCAAGCGCACACTGTCGGCTCATGTTCATTTTTTCATCAACCCACACCCCCAAGTCCTTCTCTGCAGGGTTGCTCTGAATCTCCTCCCCTCCCAATCTGTAGCTGTGCCTGGCATTGCTCCGACCCAGGTGGAGGACTTTGCATTTAGCATGGTTAAACTTCATTAAGTTGGCATCAGCCCACCTCACAAGCGTGTCAAGGTCCCTCTGGATGGCATTCCTTCCCTCCAACTTATCAACCGAACCACACAGCTTGGTGTCATCGGCAAACTTGCTGAGGGCGCACTCAATCCCACTGTCCATGTCACTCACAAAGATGTTGAACAAGACCGGTCCCAACACCAATCCCTGGGGGACACCACTCGTTACTGGTCTCCAGCTGGACATTGAGCCATTGAGCACAACTCATTGTGTGCAGCCATCCAGCCAGTACTTTATCCACCTAGTGGTCCACCTATCAAATTGATGTCTCTCCAACCTAGAAACAAGGATGTCTCATGTGAGACAGTGTCAAACGCTTTGCACAAGTCCAGGTAGATGACATCAACTGCTCTACCCCTGTCCATCAGTTCCATAGCCCATTCATAGAAGGCCACCGGATTGGTCAGGCAGGATTTCCCCTTAGTGAAGCCATGCTGGCTGTCACCAACCACCTTGTTGTATTTCATGTGCCTCAGCATGCCTTCCAGGAGAATCTGCTCCAAGATTTTGCCAGGCACAGAGGTGAGACTGACTGGTCTGTAATTCCCTGGGTCATCCATTTTCCCCTTCTTGAAAATGGGGGTTATATTTCCCTTTTTCCAGTCATCGGGAACTTCACCTGACTGCCATGATTTCTCAAATATGATGGACAGTGGCTTAGCAACTTCACTTGCCAGCTCCTTCAGGACCCGCGGATGGATTTCATCCGGTCCCATAGACTTGTATATGTTCAGGTTCCTAAGATGGTCTTGCACCAGATCCTCTCCTACAGTGGGCCTAGGGTCTTCATTCTCACTGCCCCTGCATCTGCCTTCCAAGACTTGTGTGGTGTGGTCAGAGCATTTGCCAGTGAAGACTGAGGCAAAGAAGTCATTAAGAACCTCAGCCTTCTCCAAATCCAGGGTAGCCAGTTCTCCCGATAGCTTCTGGAGAGGGCCCATGTTGTGCCTAGTCTATTTTTTATTTGCAGTGTACCTATAGAATCCCTTCCTGTTATCCTTAACATCCCTAGCCAAGTTTAATTCTAAGTGGGCCTTAGCTTCCTAACCTGGTCCCTAGCTTCCCGGACAACATCCCTGTATTCTTCCCAGGCCACCTGTCCTTGCTTCCACCTTTTATAAGCCTGTTTTTTCCTTTGAATTTTGCTCAGCAGCTCCTTATCCATCCAAGGAGGTCTCCTGGCCCTCCTGCTGAACTTCCTTCTAGTTGGGATGCATCGCTCCTGAGCTTGCAGCAGGTGAGCCTTGAATATCAACCAACACTCTTGGGCCCCCCTGCCCTCTAGGGCTGTATCCCATGGAACCTTACTGAGCAGGCTCCTGAAGAGGCCCAAGTCTGCTCTCTTGAAGTCCAGGGCAGTGAGCTTGCTGCACGCTCTTCTCACTGTCCTGAGGATCTCAAATTCGACCACCTCATGATTGCTGTAATCAAGGCTGCCCTGGAGCATCACATTTCTAACTAGCCCTTCCCTGTTGGTGAGGATGAGGTCAAGCATGGCACCTCTCCTTGTCGGCTCCCCTATTACTTGCAGAAGGAAGTTGTCTTCCACACAATTGAGGAACCTTCTGGATTGCTTGTGCCGGGCCGTACCATCCCTCCAACAGATATCAGGGTGGTTGAAATCTCCCATGAGAACAAGGGCCTGTGAGTGTGAGGCTGTTCCTATCTGCCTATAGAGCGCTTCATCCACGGAGTCCCCTTGGTCAGGCAGTCTGTAACAGATCCCCACAATAATATCACCCATCGCTGTTCTCCCTTTAACCCTGACCCACAAACTCTCTGTCGACTGCTCACCTGTCCCCAGACAGAGCTCCATACTCTCCAGACTATCCCTAACATAAATAGCAACTCCTCCTCCCCGTCTGCCGGGCCTGTCTTTCCTAAAGAGCCGGTAACCTTCCATTCCAATACACCCATCATAGGAGCCATCCCACCATGTTTCTGTGATGCCTATGATATCATACCCCCGTAGATGTGCACACATCTCTAATTCCTCTTGTTTGTTCCCCATGCTACGGGCACTTGTACAGAGGCATCTGAGCTGAGCTCCAATTGAAGTCGGCTCAGTGGCTGGAGCAGCTGGAATATCTCTACATTGCTCTGAACATTTACTATAGGTGCTGCCAAGTGACTGGGTGTGTTGGGATGGAATGATGCCCGCCTTCCCCAACACATCTAGTTTAAAGCATCCTTGAACAGACTGGCAAGCCTCCTACCAAATCCACTCTTCCCTTTCTTTGTCAGACCAGCTCAACCAGCCTCCAGTAGACCTGGCCTACTATATTGAGTCCCATGTTCAAGGTACCCAAACCCCTGACTATAGCACCACCCTTCTAACCACTTATTAACCTGCCCAATCCTCCTAGCCTTTTAAAGGTCCTGCCCTGTATCCTGGAGAATTGATGAAAAGACAATCTGCGCTCCAGAGCCCCTAACCACCTCTCCCAGAGCTCTGTAGTCCTTCATTATGTTCTCCAGGCTACTGCTACCTATATCAGTAGCACCCACACGGATCACTAGAAGTGGGTAATAGTCAGTGGGACCGACTGAGCAGGCAGCTTCTCTGCAACATCCCTGATCCGAGCCCCTGGTAGGCAACACACCTCCCTTGAGCCTGGGTCAGGCTGACAGATGGGTGCCTCTGTTCCTTTCAGAGCAGAGTCCCCTACTACTATGACATTCTGCTTTTTCCTGGCAGCACCAGTAGTGATCTTCTTTACCAGTGCATCAGCTGGTTGTTCCTGGTGGGAGTACGGTTCCTCATCAGCCCCCTGCAGGACAGCAAAGCGGTTCTGGGTGGGGACAACAGATGTAGGAGGAAGCCCCTTGCTTTTAATTGTCCTCTTCCTCCTTTTCTTTTTTTTTTTTTTCTGTTACTGTTTCCCAGCTTCCTGGGTTAGCAGCCTCCTTTCCTGCATGAGTGACAGGGGATGCTCGAGGCCCCTGCACAGTCTGGTCCTGGAGCAAGCAGTGCTGTTTCCCCTCAGCTTCCCTGACGCCTTTCATCCTAGTAACAGCGTCCTGCAGCTCAGCCACCTGCTGCAGGAGGACCTCCACTAGGGAGCACTGAGTGCAGCCCTGCCCATTGTGCACCCTCCCCTCACAAGACCAGCGCGGGCGCTCTCTACACCCCGAGCTCTTCACTGCAGCCTCCCTTCCCATGGGCTCTGTCTGGGTGCCTACACTGGCCACTGCCGGGGCAGCCAGAGCAGAGGTCCCAGATCGAGCCCGGGTCATACGGCGAGTGCTCACCACCCCACTCACCTGCCCGTGTGAACTGCCACGCGAACTGCCACGCGAACTGCCTCGCGAACTGCCTCGCGAACTGCCTCGCGAACTGCCTCGCGAACTGCCTCGCGAACTGCCTCGCGAACTGCCTCGCGAACTGCCTCGCGAACTGCCTCGCGAACTGCCTCGCGAACTGCCTCGCGAACTGCCTCGCGAACTGCCTCGCGAACTGCCTCGCGAACTGCCTTGAACGCCCCCTGTTGCCGGCCCTGCTCGCTGCACCCCCTGGGGCAGGTTTTTAACCAGCCAGGGCTGGCGCCGCCCCTCCTGGCACCGCCCCCTCTGAGTCAGCTCCTCACATCTGCCGAGCTGCCGGCTCCTGGGCAAGCCTTGTCGAGGACTTGAGGCTCCTTCGGTGCCTGTTGCCGCTCCGGGGTGAAGCTCCTGGACGCCGAGCCTCCCCCCGATCAGGAGCTGCAGGCGTCCCTCTCCTCAGGTGTGGTAAAATAAAAATGATGCATAATATTTTATCTAATGCACTAACTTCTTTGGCTTTAAGTTTTCCTTTTCCTACTTTACCTGGCATTTCTGCATCTTCATTGCTTTGCCACCTTCCTTTTCTGGGATGATTTGGCTGCTCAAACAGGCTAATAAAAAGCCCGACAGAAGTTGCCAGTCTTGGTGGATAGACCATCAAGGAATTTCTTCCTACAGTCCGACATGGAGTTTGTGAATAGCTTGAGTGACTCCTTCAACAGTATCCTCCCTATCAGCCACCCATGGAACATGAAGTAACATCTTTCCCTTGGCTTGTCCTTAATGCACCAGCAAAATTTAGTTCTTTAAAACTAGTCCTTTTTGTCTAGCACTGTATTTTTCCTTAGGTATCCAAAATGTCCCCAGGAAACCCCTACCTAACCTTAAAACCTGTCTTCCTAACTGAAAGTTTTGCCTGAGGTTCATCATTCATGATACCAGTGTTATTTAATACTTAACTGTAAGGATTTTCAAGAAAAACTTTGGTGAGCCTTGGAGAAGCTGTCATTAGGAGAAGGATTATTCCCCCCCCCCAAAAAACAAAAAAAAAGAAACCAGGGCCTACTTCTAGTTAATCCAGAGAATTTTGGAAAGAGTAGTCTTAACAGATTGGAAATAACCATAAAACCCTGGGGAACATTCTGACACAGAGGTGCGAGTTAGGCATAGGTAAGTTATAGTCAAAGATTTAGGTTAGTTGTAAGTGATCAAGGCCTGAAACCAAGACAAGGGGACCCATCTGGGGGAGCTGACAGGAGCCTGCTTCTCTGATTGCATTGTGCTTCTCTTCTAAGTTCTTAAAAGGCACCTGGACTACTCACTAGCTGAGTCATGGTAGCTGTTCATGCATATTCCTGCCCTATAGTAAATGTGAGTTAATGTGTGATCTCTCAGCCTTCCCATATGGAGGCAAAGCTCAACTTATCTTTCATTGTCTGCAAGATGACCATGCACACAGACCATGGCAAGGGATCATCTAATGCTATTACTTTCTTCATGAGACTGAAAACTTCCACTCATACACTTAAAAATAAAGGCAAGCTGACAACTGTCAATAGCCATCAGTAAGTACTTCCTCAGGGATAATGATGAGGGAAGGAAGTCAACTGCTACCGTAGAGAAGTCTCAAGTGAGCCACTGGTTTGGATAAATCATCAAAAATGGATGAAAACTCCCTTTTTGAAACTGAGCTGCTTATAGATACCTGAATTTATGAAATTGCTTGTAAGTACCCAGATATGAAATACTTTGGAAAAAGTTGTTGAGTTTTCCAGGTGGCTCCAAACCTCTCAAATAAGAGATCAACACTATCTCATCCTGTACCTTTGGTACCCATGCCAAGAAAAGGCAGAGGTTTTGCAAATGTTACCTAGTTGATTGCTTGCTTAACTGTGTGAGCTCCTAGCAAGACCAGGACAGTATGTGGCACTGGCACCATGGCTCCCTTACAAGCCAACAAAACTGCATCATTAAGCAGTGATAGGCTGAGCATGCCCTGAAGATCACTTTAAACTGGGCTTGGTGAGACCATTAGCAAACACCAGCTGAGTCCTTAAGCTTGCCATTACCTTGTCCTTCCAGAAAGCAGACGTGGATGATGCTTTGCCAAGTAGGTTCAAATTCTGTCTGATTCATATCCTGATAATCTCAGACATTTCTCAAGCAAGGCTGAAGCATATTTTACATAAGGATATTGTTGCAGAATAGTCTCTCCAAGAACTTACACTGTTTTACTTGCTATGCTAGCTCTGTTCCAGGAAAGGGGGATATTTTGGTGGACAGAGCCGGGATAATAAGTGTGAAGATGGTCCTCATTTGAAACAAGCGGTTGTGGAATTACAGCTTCCCTGCACATTGCTGATCACTGGCTACTGCAATAGCCTTCTGATTGCTGCAGTATGATAGAGTAGCCCTTGTAATTTCCACTTACAAGGAGCTGTCTGTGCCTACATACTGTCTGATGTTTAGAGAAGAATCCTTTCTACCTTTTCCTCTTTCCTTCCCAGTATGCTCCATGCCTCTCAGCCATGCTGATGAGGACCCTCTCTCCAGGTGGAAAATCTGTAGGGACTGGATGTAAGCACATAAATCATCAAACAAGCATTACGTAGTATGGAGTATCATTTCTACCAGAAGCAATTCAGTGTGTGTGTACATGTATGTGTGTGTATGTGCCAAGAAGAACACGGCTGATTGAACAATATCTTCTGCTCCATAAATCTGTGGAGGAGAAGCCATCAACTTTCCTTTCCCTAGCAACCCCATCTTTTTGATGACAGCAATGAATCAATAAGGAAATGGATCCCTGAAGCGTCATCTCTTTGCACAATTTAATCTCTCTTCTCCAGTTCTTTTGCTGTTTGCTTCAGTCAGGAAGCCCAGTCATGGCTCAGATGCTGCTTCAAATGCATTCATGAATTTTTCACCAAGGACAAGAACTCTGGCAGGTAAATTATTTTTCTTCATGATCTGTTTTCACCAAAGGCTCATTAGAAGTGCAGCTTCCATATCTATGATACAATGGTTCAAGCCTGCTCAGCTGACTTAAAAGACTTGTGAAGTTGACCATTACAGAGAGAGTTTTAAGGGACACTGGAACTAGACAGCTCTTCAGATTGCAATGATGGTTCTCTGTTCTGCATTGCTATCCCCTGCTGCACCTAGGGCTAGAAGGGTCATGTGCAAAAGCCATACTTCACAAAAGCATCAAGCAAAACACAGCAGTCTCCCCACAGATCATCCTCACTCAGGCCTAGAAACTGCAAAAAGCTGCCAGTGTTTAAAGCTGGCAGACCTTTAAACTCCTTGAGCTTTAAACTAGGCTTAAGGAGGAGGAGGATAATATCAGGCTTGCCCATGACAAACGGTGAGATGACATGACAAGGTTAGAGGGATGGGGTGCTAGCAAGGACTCTCAGCCTGTTGTTCTGAGAAACACTGAGTAAACTGCAGCACACTGAAAGACTTCCGGAGATGAGCCAGGGACTCCAGAGCCAATAGGGAAACACCAGTTAAATCCCTCAGAGGAGCTAAAGGGTTTCCTCTAAGAAGGTGACATGGCCAATAGACCAGTTGAAATGCCTCTACACCAATGTATGGAGCACGGGAAACAAACAGAAGGAGTTGGAAGCCATCATGCTGCTAGAAAGTTATGACCTAGTTACCATTACTGAAATTCAGCAGGATGATTCCTATGTCTGGTGTGTGATTATCAATGGCTACAGGGTGTCATAAGGGACAGGCGAGGAAGGAGGGGTGTAGGGATTGCCCTCTACATCAAGAAATGGATTGACTGGAAGCTTTCGAGGTCAGGCTGGATGAGGCTCTGAGCAACCTAATCTAGTTGTAGATGTCCCTGCTTATTGCAAGGGGGATTGGACTAGATGAGCTTTAAAGGTCCCTTCCAACCCAAGCTATTCTGTGGTTCTATGACTAAGATAAATAAGTATGGTTCTTCAACTGGGACCTTCTCAGCAGCATCAGAGCATGAACTGGGTAGTTGTCATGAGGGTCCCCTACGTCTGGAGTTTTCTGGCATGGGAAGCTGGAGTTCAGTAGGGACTCCGAGGACTGTTGCGTTATAAACAACAGAAGCAGCTGACAGCTTTCTCTCTGTTTTGGAAATGGGAATGAGTTAGCACAGCTTCAAAGGAAGACACCATCCAACAACAGGTGCTCAAAGAGCTTTAAGACTGCCTTTTAATTTCAGCTGACTGAGACACTGTTCTAACTCAATCCACTTCGAAGATAGTTTAAATTCTTTCAAACTTCTTTCACATTATTCATTGCCCAAATTTCTTGGGAGAAAATAGTCAGAAACAGTTCATGTTTGTGGCATTTTTAATACAAATACATTTCTTTCTCCAGCCTTTGGAGAATCCTAACTCTTTGTGACAATTACTCTGAAAAAAAGAAAGTTTTCACTTTTTTTCTTTTTATTTTTTTTCTAAAGGAGAAACATATCCTCTTATGGCAAAATAATTCTGAAGAAACATGGCTTTATTAATGTAGTCCACCAGCCCTATTATAGTATTATCTCACCCATGTAAGTCCTCCCCCTAGAACATCAGGATAAACAAGTGTTAATCAGCTTCAAGTATTTCTTTGAGATGTGAAAAAGCAAGTCATTCTTGTGTGCTTACTTATGCCACTGCTAATCTAAAGCAACACATTTCTGTGAATTTCAGCTTTTCTCCAGACTTTATCACTGAAGTTTGATATTGACTGTATGAAGGCAATTTAAAGGATGAAGTCAGAACTGGCTGAGAAACCAGTCTTAATGTGAACTTGACAAATGTGTGAAACTCTTTAGCACTAATATTCTTTATGCATTAGCCAGTTCACCTCCTCAATGCCAGCAAGCCCTAACCAGTACAACTACTAGGTCTTTTATTTCACAGAAAGAGTTTATAGCTGTGTTGAGGGGCAAAGTTAACCTAAAGGCAAGCTATGATTCTTTAGATGGGGAGTCCTTTAAACACATGAAAAAATTACAGAATTTACAGTCTTCCTAGTTCATCCATTCCAGGGACATGGCTGGAGAAAGAGTGGAGCCACCACTGTAATGGAAGGACAGCCACTTAGGAGACCTCAGAAGCTGATCCAAGATACGGGAGTGCTTTTATTTGCATTTGCTGGTGATAGAGAAAGAAGATGTCACAAATATTTCAAAACAGAGGAGGCTGGCAGCTGCTTTAGTGTGTCAGCAAGTCTCCCTCCTGCAGTAGGGACCAAGCCACACCGAGCAGTGGCTTCTGCCACACAGCAGTTAGACAGAGGTCTGTCTGCCTGAGCCATCTCTGTCAGAGACACCTCCGTCAGCGACCTCCCTCAGCCATCTCCCTCCAGAAGAAGTGATTGTGCTAAAAGAAGACAGCAGCATCAGCTCAGGACTCTCCAAAAAAGGGTAAATACTCATTAATGGAAATACAGGAATTTTCTGGAATGGGTAAGATCTGAGCCAAAGAGTCTAAATTCACAAATAAGCCATCAGAATAAGGTCATATTTTGGCAAAGAAAATGCATCTTCTACCTTAGCTGTGTGTTAATCAACCAGGCCTTTTACTTTAGGGAATAAAATATTGGCCTTTGCTGTTTGCAGCTCTTTCTGCTAACCCAGTCTCTTTGTATATCCTGAACCTGTTGAGCAACCAAAGCTTTAAACTGACTGCTAATTTTGTGTTGGGTCAAATTAATTTTGAAACCAGATTAATCAAAGCAGATGAAGCTTTGTTTATCCATTATTCATGTAGTTCGTTAGAACAGGTGAGTACATTAGCTTTATTTAGGATATTACTTTGCTTTAATGAACTCTTTTTTGCCTCTTGCTGCTTTTGAGCAGGAGTTCTTTTTTTTTTCTTCTTTCTCTTTGGTGGTCTAGCGCAAACAATGTGATTAGTAGGCTTTCTTGCTCCAGAAAAGCTGACAATCCTCAGCAGTGACTGCCTCTCACCATGATCCTGCAAAGGGAGAGGAGAGCACGTGTGCATGTGCTGAGCAAGGATCTCCAGCATATCCTCTCCTGCTGCAGATGGAGGCTGCAGAGTGGTGTGGATAGGCTCAGTCAACACCAGAGCCAGAAAATCCACTGACAGTCAGAAGCAGCTGCTGGATAAATAAATTAGAACCACCTAATGGAGAGTGTTTCAGTGTCACTGTGGATGATCTACTGAAGAGCTCTTTTCCCAACAGAGCAGTGATTTATAAAAGCGAAGCTAGACATGAGGGGGTGTGAAGTGTGGGATGGAAAATATTACTTGAGCTATTACAGTGCTCTTTCTTTGCACAAAGGGTGTATTCCCCTCTGGACATGGTTTAGTTCTAGTAGTTCTGTCTGAAATGATGTGTTGAGACCTGAGATACTACTTGTCTCAGAACCTAATGACATTTAGGAGCAAGTGGAGAACTGGAACTCTTCAGAGTAAAAAGAACAAAAATAGAGCTTTGCTCAAAACTTGCAGTAGCATTTTTATTTGTAAATAAAGCTAAGCAAATGTAAGTTTAAACAAAGGAAAGGTTATCTTCACAAAGTGGATTGGACTAAATTAAACAAAAGGTGCCAATTAAATGAGATACAAAGATAGGACTCTGTACAAAGATAAAAGGATACTTTGCAAATTTGGAAGGCAAATCATTTAACACTGCTAAAGCCCAAGTCTTCTTCCTGCAGAACACAAAACCAATTGACAGATCTCATTGCTACAGGACGTTAATGAAAACTGATTAAATTAAAGACAGAAGTGTTTACCCATATAGCTTAGGAAAACATCCAGGTTTTACATCAAAAACACTGTAAGGGATCCAAACTTGTGTTTTAGGTTATGAAACAACAACAGAAAATTAGGATGAAGCTTTCATAGGAAAAAAATATCTGTTTTCCTCTTAAATAATTTGTCTGAAGAATATGGTATTAGCCAGTGCAAAAAAAAAAAAAAACCCACGATAATAAATCACATATAGCAATTACTTGATCCCCTTTACTGCAGTATCTGAATAGCTCACGATCTCCATGTGTTTATCCTCACAATCTACTCCTGAATGTGGGAAAGTGGTTTGTATTTTAAGAATGAGGAATAGAGTGGAAAGAAACTAAGGCTGTGATCCTCAGAAGTGTTTTGGGACCTAGTTACTGTGGTTTCACACAAAGCTGCAAGAATGAAGAACTGATTTTTGTACCCAAGGTCTATTTCCCTAGTCACTGTTTTGTACTCTTTTTAAGATCAAGCAGTCCAAATTGACTATTAAAGCAATTATTTTTTTGTGTCTATCAACAAGAAAAGTATTTTTCATTTGCTTCTAAAGAGAAAGATGGTTGCTAAGCAAAAGAGTACCCAGAAAGGGGAATGTGAAGTGGTTAGAGAGATCAAGGAAAGAAATCAGGATGATGAAGTGAGAGCTTATGCTCCCTTTATTCATGACACTTTTATTAGTGCTGTATTTTTAGATAACTAAAGTGCTGTTGTAACATCACCACAGAAAATACTAGGATCTAGAGAAGAGTCAGGAAAGAATAGAAGTCTGTAAAGTACTGAAGAGGGAGGATAAAACTTACACTAAAGCTGATAGATAGATTCTTGGATGTAGAAGACTAAACCTCGTTTAATGGGGCTATTCATCTGTTTTAGTTATTCTTATGGTCAATGTTGTCCAATAAACTTCTATTAAGTAGATCAGTACTGGAGCACATAACTTCCTGGTTATGTGCTGATAATTACCACATCTTGAGCTAAATAAACGTGGAACCTGAAGGCTGAATTTTTATGGGAAATGAATTCCCTCAGCCTTGGCATTTGTTAGCTCAGGATATGATGAAAGTAAGCTAAGCAGGGAACACCACCGTACTTATACAAAGATGCTGGTTGGAACTACATGATCTTAAGGTCCTTTCCGACCCTAACTATTCTATGATTCTATGTGCTCACATGGCTGCTCCAGCCCAGCTCTGCTCACTATCACACTGTTTCCGAATGCTGGCTCACAAAAATCTAGAAACAAGCCAGTTTTATTTAGGAATTGTTTTGGCCTTCCATTTGCATAAGTTGCAACAATATTTTTTCACCTGACAGAACAGGATTTAAGGAATGCAGTCCTCAGCTCGGCAGGGTGTCCATCTGCCCTGCTTGGAGACAAGAAGGGGCGATGAGGCTGATGGCTGCTTGACTGCCCAAAGAGGGACTATTTTTAACAAGCTTTAAAGCTAGTTGAAGGGAATTAACTTTGATACAAGTCAGACACACTATGTAGGTTCAATAAGAGTGAGTCAAAGCCACTGCTTAACAGGTCTACATTTCATCTACATCATGGCCCATTTTGGTCAAACCATCTTCTGTCATCTAAGAGTGGGATGAAACCTGAGGTGAAGTGTTGGCTCTTCTGAAGTTAAGAGGAGTGTCACTGCTGATTTTAGTGGACACGAGTGTTAACTCAGTTTGTATGGCTGGGAGAATCATGAGCAGCCAGTGGCCTGGCTGGCATGGGCATCATACAGAACCAGAATAAACAGAATCTTCATAGCAGTGAAAAGTAACTGTATTATCTCTGTATAAATGCCAGCACTTTGTTTGGCTGATGGCTATAAATGGCCAATCAGGCTGCACGTATTTTCGGGTTAATAAACGGCTATTCCACTGTGGCTAAGCTGCATAGCAACCCTCAGTGTGTCTCACTGAGAATATTCCACTGCTGCTGACTTTAATTGTTATTAGTTTGCCTTATATGTTAAATAGCAGAATATTTTAATGTAATAGCTGTAAGCACTAAAGCTGAGTGAATAATTCATAGCAAATAAATTTAGCCTCTTTTACTCTTCAATTTTTCAGGAGCAAGTTTATTATTTTCTCAAAAGAGTAGTTATTTTTCAGAATTACTTTCTAATCAGTTTATCGGGATGTTTCTTGCTCTGCAGATCCTCTGGGTAGATGCATTTTTACTAAATCAGCAAACCATGCAGCACCATTGCCTCCCTTGTTTTGATGTGTGTTACTCTTTTGCAGGAGTTTCCAGTCAGGACTCAGATCTAACCAAAGGCAACCCAGCTCCCCTTGGTCCCACTGTTGTTGAAGGAAGGCATGACACATGTCCTCCCACAACTTTTGCTGTCTATGAAGGCTGGCCTAGGAAAGTGGTCAATGCTCTGAAGATTGAGGCAAATTTAGGACTGAGAATTTCTGTTACTGTGATGAAAAACATAAATAATTATCCCACCCCCCTTTTTCCATGCAGTGGATGCTGAGTACTAGAGGTGCAGTATTGCTTCAGCATCCAGAACTAGTATGAAAACCCATTATAAACTGTCCACTGATAAATGGCATCTGTCTCACTAAGTGTCAGAGGACCCCAAAACAAAACATATGCTGTTGGTTTTGTGTATTTGTTTGGTTTTTATTAGGTCACAGCTAAAGGAAAGCAGATAACAGGAGGGAACACCCCTATCCACACATAACTGCATTGAGCTGCCCTCTGTGCGCCTCTCCTGTCTCTACACTATAGAGTGAACAGGTTATAGCTCTGTGTTTTACACTGTGCTATCTTCCCTTGAGCCTATTTGCAGCAACCACAGAATAGCTGAGGTTGGAAGGGACTATCAGGGGTCATCTGGTTCAATTTCCCTGCTCAAGCAGGGTCACCGAGAGCACAGTGCTCAGGATTGTGTCTGGACAGCTCTTAAATATCTCCAGGGAAGGAGACTCCACAGCCTCTTTGGTTGTAATTTTACTGCAGCCATTCGTGCCTCAGACCTGCATCTCATGCCAAGTGTCTGCCTCAGCTATTTACACATGCACATGAGATCTAAGAAGAGCGGAACTAATCAGTGAGCCTTGATAATTAATAATCCTTGCAATTCATAACTTTTCACATTGCTCCCTTGTCTTCAGACAAGTTTCCCAGGGATTACTCCTACTTCTCCTGTAAGATGTGCTCCACTTCATGTGCTCTGGCTCAGATCAGCCCCTCTGTTACTCACAGCTCTGAAAGGCATCACTGCATCCCTCCTCTTTCCAATTACTGGGTGGTCATCAGCATAATGCTGTTTGTCATCAGTACAGGGGATTCTACTCTTTACTGAAGACCAAGTGGGAAAGCAAATAGTTTGACCAAACTAAGCACTGCTGACAGTAGAGTACAGCTTTATTTAGTAGGATTTGATTCATGCAAATGGGCATCCCAAGGCACTTTTGGAAGTTAAACAATATATAATAGCAGAGGGAGAGAGAAATTAAGAGGCACAGGCATGGGAGCAGAGATATTTTCAGATGAGATTTGAAAATAGGTAGAGAAGCAGTGAGGCAAAAAGAAACAACAGAAAAAAGACTTTCAGATGGTGGGAGATAGAAGAGGGAAAAGCTTTCGCAACAGCTGTAGCTTGAGCATACTTAGGCACAGAGAGATGACCAATGTCATTTGGAGAGAAAACAGGAACAGAGGAGAAAGAAGAAGAGTTCCAGTAGATGGACTAGGATAATGTCACAGAAGGCAAATACATAAATTAATGGTGAGTTGTGGGAGCTCCCTCTGTAAATGTCATGATAGTGATTTGGAAAGCCAATGCACCTGAAAAAAGGCTGGTGTGCACAGAATGGCTGAAGACAAGACAAATTTCTTTTTATCCAATTACCTATGAGAAGGAACTAAGCTGTTGCTAAAGATATAGTTGATTATGGTAGCCACATGAATGAGGTTTTTGCTGTCCCCTGTGACCTGAAGTTGTCTCTATTTTGCTAGGTGGAAGAAATATCAAGTCAAGGTGCACTTACCTAATACTAATATAGAAAAATAAAGGAATCCTGCAGGAGGTCACTCTGGTAGCCAGGCTCCTTCTGCCTGATAGTCCATGAGACAAGGCTGTAATATGACTAGAGTGGGTTGTGATGCAAGAAATTAAACACAGATCTTCCCTGTCCATAGTTTGATTTGTTGTTTGTTTATTTAATTCCCATCTTCCTCAGTCAGGCAGAACTGGGATCTGTAGAGAAAGGTGAAAGGTCTAATTTAGCTCTTTCCAAATGCTAAGTGTTTGAAGACCAGATGAAGAACAGGATAAAATTGGCCTGTAACTGCTAGTTCCTCAGCAACTCAGAATGAGGAAAGGCAAGACAGAAGTGCATCTGAATGTAAAGAGCAAGGTAAGTCAGTCCATCCTTGTCACAGAGGCATCCACTGATGTCAGCAGAAGGCCTTTTAAACAAAGCTACTGGTAGGAGGAGGGTAAAGAATTACCTAGTTAGGCCAAGAATTTAGTACATGGATATTGGTCTGGGAGGAGAGGTCGCAAATCCATCAGGAACAAAAACATGTGGGGAAGAGACCTAAAACTTTGAAGCCTCTTCATTTGTAGCCCTAGCCTCTGTAGGGGATCCTGGTGATCTCCTCACATTCCTGTTAAAGCTATCAAAGCTCAGAACACAGAAGGAAGCCACAGCCTTGACAGTGAGATTATTGCTCCAGCAGCCCCTCCAGGAGCCTGTCAAGAGGGAAGCTACAGAGAAGCTTCAGGCTTTAGTCCTAATGCAGGGCATAGCAGTGCCTTTTTAAAAATTTGTTTCGAGCTTTTGCTATGTGTACCCTCTGTGCCAGAAAGTCAGAGGTCAACAAAAAGGCCACAGAAATGAAAGTGAAGAGAAAGGAGATGCTGGTTTTGCCAGGACAGGAATGAGATAGCTTCCTCCCTTAGGACATGTCTGATACCAAAGTATAAAAGGAAGCAGCTACGTAGACTTCTGTACTGATTTATTTTTTCAGGGCAGAATTCCCAGTAAGAAATAATGTTGTATTCAAAGATTGTCAGAAAGACTTCTATGTATTTTTTCACAGGTATAGGGACTTCCAGCAACATTCATGTTTAGGACAAATAATTATAAAAATAGTTAAGGTGCCCCATATCTTCCTCACTTTATCTTACAGTACTGAAGTGGTCTATGTTATTGCCATGTAATGTGCAAGAACTTGCAAGAACAATTGTTTTTGTTCTACTCGTGTAGAAAACCACTGTAGTATGCTGGGAACAAGGCAGAATGGTGGGGAAACTTGTACGGTGATGGGCCACAAATGGAGGAGGATAGGGAAGCTGGCATTGATCTCAGGGAGGGTGATCATTCCATACACACCTGACTACCACACTTAAGATGCCTTAGAACTGTATTAGTTGATACTGGGCAGTATCTTCTCGACCCACTACACACACCACTTTAGCAGGGAGAAGTATAAATCATGGAGCATGGAGAAGGATCCGGTTTTGTTTGGGGCTAAAGCCTCTTCCTTCTTAGAGATTATTGGGCTGATCAGACTTCCAGCTTCCATGCTTAGGACAAGTGTGTGAATGATATGTAATAAAAAGAAACATGAAAAATCCTTTTGTCTCCAGCTCCTTTAAAATGTGAATTTGGCTCTCTGTTTTTGATCAGCCTGTGTTTCTTGGATTTGAAGAATAAATGGCATACTGTTGGTGCAGAAAATTTATGTGCCAATAAGCCAATTCCTGTAATTATCAGGGCAGCCCACTTTGCTAGAAGGTATTAATATTTTATTTGAAACTCTTTATTAAAGAGTTTGCATTGTGTTTACTTTATTAAACAGCATCAATATAAAGCTTGATTTCTCATTCAACAGTGCTGATAAATAAGAAAAGAAAAGGTTGTGCAGTTGGGCTAAAACCATTAGACAGTAAATGATTATTGTTTGACTTTTCACCAAGCCATAGCAGAAATAATTTCCCTATGTACTTTCTTAAATGAAGAATCTTTCACCTGCTTACATCCTTCCCTGCTGCTAAGAGTGGAACTGAGACAGTGCTCCTAAATGCCAGCACCAATGGCTACAGAGCATTAAATGGAACATCCTGTGTGCAAGACATGTCAATATAAAGCCCATCTTCCCCAGCCTCATCAGTGACCACTTGGATCCTTGTAATCCCATGCACTCTTCAGCACCCTCACACAACTGCTGTGACTTCCCACCATCAGAAGCCCCCAGTAAGAAAGGTCACCAGGTACATAGCAAGTAGCTGTCCTGTCTGTCTGTGGGAGCAGAAGCTGCTACCCACAAAAATGATGGGTTACATTGGATACAGAGAAGTCTTCAGCCTTGTGAATACTTGCAAGAAGCATACTCGTGTTGACCATTCTCATGCTGTCAATAATAAAGGGCCATTTCCCTGGTCATGGTCTTGTCAGCTTCAATCACGCTGGGAGGTGATGCAAGATTAAGCTGCAATTTGATTATCTGCTTACAATACAGTATCATAAAGATCTCCATGGAATTCTTCACGGTTTGTGGTAGCTCAGGACACACCTGTTTGAGGGTCAGTGTTAGAAAGGTGTTTGCCATGGCCTCAGGGTCATGCTTCAGTTTGTGTTAGCGAAGAATTGAAAAGAGCAGGAAGGAGCAAAGCCTTGGTGAGAGGTGGATGAATCAAGAATAACAGATGGGCTAGAGAGTGAAGAAAACAATGGATAAGGTATAGCTAGCACAATTCCCAGAGTGCTTTGAAGCCTCTATAGAATGGACACATGGCACAAGGTGGCACAGAACAGGAATTGTCTGGCTTTGTACAAGTAGTTTAAACAGAGCAAACTGAACCATGTAGCACTTTTAGGGACAGATACTTGTTCATGCAGGCAGCTAACCTGGTCTGTAAGGATGAGTGTGGTATCCTGATTGTTCAAGCCTCAGAGCAGAAGAAAGGCACAGGCAGACCTCAGAAGTGATTAAAAGTGAGAAGAAATGGGACATGGGCTCCCCCCTTTCCCTAACATACAATTAGTGCCCGGTCTGCTGGCTTTAGCATTTTTTAGCCTTCTTGTCTCCAAGTGGTCGCAAGCTTTCCTGCCCCAGCAAGACTTTTCCTAGCAAGACTGAGCTGCAGCTGGGTGCCTGCCTCCGAGCTCCTCCTTGTCCTTCCAATGTGAAGAAGAGAATCAAGAGCTTTCTATTTTACCTCTGTTTATATGTTTTGTGACTGCTTTATTTTGTTTCATTCACAATCCTTAAAATTACAAGCGCTGCTTCCTTTCCATTTATGGACAGGAGGCAGCAGCTGCCTGGCTTGGGGCATAATTGCACTTCAGTAGCTAAGGCTGGGAGTCAGTAGCAGCCTCATTCTCCCCTCAGCTTTTATGAGGAAAAATTCATTTAGCAGCTCAGCATGGAGGACTCTGCACAGACTCTCCCTTCCCTGTGAAGAAAGAGACATTTGAAATGGCAGGAAGAAGAATCTGCACATGCATTTCAGCTGTTTCCCCTTTCAGTTACTTCTATCTGGGTTCTCCGATGCCCTTTGCAAACATGATTTCCCCCATCTGTGTGCACTCCCACCGCACTCAGGTGGCTGGCACTGAACAGACACACATTTTGCTCTGTTTGTTAGGCACTTGATTTCTTGTTGGGTTAGGTTTCTTTGCCTTTAGTTTTCCAGTAGGGACTGGTTAATCAGAGGACCTGTACTGTGTGACTGACCTGATCATAGAATCAAAGAACCATAGAACTGTTTGGGTTGGAAGGGACTATAAAGATCATCTCGTTGCAACCCCCTGCATGGGCAGGGACATCTTCCACTAGACCAGGTTGCTCAAAGCCCTATCCAACCTGACCTGGAACACTTCCAGGGATGGGGCATCTGAAGTTTCTCTGGGTAACCAATCAGTTTCATGGTCACCAGACAGCATGTTGCTCAATGAGAACTCAAAGCCAAAGAAACCAACCAAAGTCTGTTGCATGTAACACAAACTGCTTGAAATACAAGACCCAAGTAGCTTGTTTAATCACCCAGTGAAAAGACGTGGCTCTATGATTGATCTTCTTCCAACCAAACCTACTTGTCTATCAAACAGGAAAGTAACATAGTAGAACTTACTACACATCAATTAACCATACTAACCACAGAAGCTTAGGTGTCTTCATAGTGCCATTTGTGGTCACTGAAGCTTGGGAGTTTCCCCTGAGACGTTCATACAACAGCTGCCACTGGTGCTGGCTGTGTTAACTACTACACTTGCGCTAGTGTACTGGCATCTAGATCCCTTTAGCCCCAAACTAAACACTTCATATTATCTGCTTTTCCAGGAAGAAAAGGATCATTTTCTTTTACATGCATGTGCCTGCCTAGGATGGAGTGACAATCTTCTGTGACTACAGAGGTACTTCTCACTCTCACAACCATTCAGGAAAGATGTTTCCTGCAGTGGACATGTGCAATACTTTTAAGAAATATTTATGTCAAGGATCGCATGTTATGTTAAGTTTCTTGTGCTATTTAACCTGTCTCTCATTAAAAGTACCTGCAGTACCTAATGTCTTTGAGCTGTTTGATAAATGCCTAAAAATTGTAACACCTGTTTTATTTTTTAAGAAATCAGATGTTACCACATGGTAACCCGCAGTAACAAACGCATTTTTGAAATCTGAAATTTAGATGCAGATCAACTGATTTTCAGCCTTTTCAACAGGCTACTATTTTGATGCATTTTTCCACCACCTTATTATTTTTGAGAAAAATAGCAGACACAGTCACATGAAAAGACTGTGTTTCAGTGCAAACTGTTTAAACTCATGCTGTTGATCAGTGGTTCACCATCAGATGTCTGGAGCAGATATACCACGGCAGATAAAATAAATCAAGCCTCTCTTCTATCTCTTGCAGATTCAAAAGGTGTCTTAAATTGTGCTGCATGCAGTGTAACCAGAGGGTGGTGCTTGTTGTCTCTAGGACACAAGACAAGCCACCCTTCCAGCCTGAACTGATGCAAGATGACCATCTCAAGATTTGGAACACTTGCACTAGTACTGTGTGAGTGTTTGAGCAGGTTTCTACAAAGGTAAAGGAGTTTAGCTGGAGGGGTTCGGGCAGCGCCTTCTGCAAAGAGAAAAAAATGAGGGATAGGGGGAAAAAATGGGCTTTGCTTAGCGTATCATGTGACTGGCATGGAAATATGTGAGACTGGGAACATTCCCTGTTGGGCTTGAGCCTGCTGCCTGGATTGCAGGTAAAGAACTGGAAATGTGCATGTTCAGAGTGAGTAAGTTGCCAATACAGTTTTATCTGGCCCCTGGCAGTTTCGAAATCACCAGTAAAAGTTAAATCTATAGCTGAACTGGCAGCTGTGTACCACGGACAGACTCTAGGAGCCTGGCACAAACGACACAGGTAAGGTTTTGTTAGATGGATCATGGTGAGAATGGGCCAAGTCCTTTGAGGGAAAACAGCCTTATCATGTGTTTGTACCCTGTTGAGCTGTGATGCTGATTGAGAATTCTAGGAGTGCTGATAACCACAACAACAAGCT
This sequence comes from Amazona ochrocephala, assembly GCA_039720435.1. Taxonomy (NCBI): domain Eukaryota; kingdom Metazoa; phylum Chordata; class Aves; order Psittaciformes; family Psittacidae; genus Amazona; species Amazona ochrocephala. Next base: position 77,914,959 of record CM077880.1, read on the forward strand.
CCTTACAAATTTACTCACACTGTACAGTTGCCTATAATCTGTTCTGTAGAGAAAGCTTTATGGATCTTTGCCAGCACGGAGAGGACTGAAAGGCAGCCTGGCTCCCTTAACCTAAAGCTTCAGGGAAGCAGAAAAGTTTTCAAATGTCTATTTTGTTGGTCTTTAGGGGGGTTTTGGTGCAATTCAGTTACACTGTTACGCTAAAAACTCATCTGGGGGAAGGGAAGGGAACAGAGCAGGACATATCCTATTTTCTGACTGAAATTGCTAATCTGATCAGAACTTCTGAAAGATAACACAACGGACAAAACAAATGTACTGAATCTTATTAGGCCATGGACATCAATCATGTGGTCTCTCTGAATATTTGTACTGACAAGTAAGATATCCCCCGTCAATCATGAGAGACTGCGCAGTGGAACAGCATTATAATGGAGTGGCATTTGGTCCGTGCTCAGGTTTGTGCTGAGGTCTGGGAATCAGGTGGAGAAACAGTGCCCTTGTCAGGTTTGTTATAAAGAACCTTCCTTTGTCCCTGGAGGCTACCATGAAATGGTTTTGCCTCCTGCTGTCAGCAAACAGAAAATACACGAAGTGCTGCAGTGTTTCTCTTTGTTATGTAAGGAAATATATAAGTACTTTAAGTACTTTAATGGTACTCTATTCAGTGCATGACGACAATGACAGAGACTGAAGAACACAATTCAGTGGAGCAGAGACAGTGAGTGCAAGTTCAGTCTTTTTTATAGACTACTTCCTCTTACATCACAGTCTGCAAAGCCATAAGTACTTCCCAGCTCTAGTGAACACCAGCTAAAACTGAAAGACACGCACACAATGCCTCAGGACAGCCTATGTTGCAGGCTTCCATATTTAAACATTTGGACTAGATGACCGTTGTAGTTCCTTCCAACTGTAACCATGCTATGCTATGCTATGCTCTGCCCTGCTCTGCTATGCTATGCTATTTCCATTCTGTTCTTGTTAAGTGTCTGATGTAGACATTTGTTTTCTTCCTGTATTTTTCAGGCCTGGACAAGAATCTTACACCTTTGTTTACAGAGCGGGAAACATGGTGGATGGCTGTACCTCAGATGAAACAATTCAGCTCACTCTTAGCTCAGGGAGGCATGCATACCGGAGGATGAGCAAGCACAGGCTTTTGGGTTTCTCCCACGGCTCTTCCTCACAGGTGCACTGGTCCCTTCTGAGTGGCCAACAAAGCAACAACAGCTTTCTTCCTCCCATACAAAAGGCCTCCTCTGTGTAAAGAGAAATGAGTGGCTCCTATAAGGCAGGTCTGAAAGAAGAGGTGCATATGCAAGAAAGGGTACCAACTGCCTGCGATTACCCTTTCTTCATGCCTCTGCAGGAGACACAAGAAATTGGTCTTTGACCCCCATGGTGTAGCTTTACAAGGTCAGTTTAACATTAATCATGCCAAAAGAGATGAATTTCCCCCATGGGTAATGAGCTGGGTTACCAAGGAAAGGCTGCGAAGAGACACTGAGGCAGGATGGATACAGCCCTGCTCACCCCCATTCCAGCAGTTCTATCTCCAGTTCATCTCCCATCTCACTGTTTCTGACAAGGTCTGTGCAGACTAGTCATGGTCCTGGCTAGCAGTGCATATATAGACAGGAAAATCACAGCACAAGATATCTACTGCGGCATATGCTTTTCCATGGTATGTAAAGAAACTGGAATGCAAATGCCTCTAACCACAGAAGACTGAGTGGAGAACTTTATGTAAAAGACATCCTACATATTCCAGTGTTGTAAGGATGTGGATATTTGGATAGAGGACAGTTTGATTAAAAAAATATATATATAACTATATATAAAAGTTTTCATGCCTCAGAATGCCTAAACCACCCTTAAATGCCTACATTTACAGGGACAAATCACACCTTATCATACAATTTACAGGAAGACTCATTGGGATCTTTGTAGTCTCCACTGAGTATGCTACAAAACCAGCGTGTGTGTAGCAAAGAATATATAGCAAAATATTTAAGGGAGCCACATTTTACAGTGAAATACCTAGTTCTTTCATGGCTGAATTTAACAGAATAAAGCTGAGCTTTTTATGAATACTCTTGTGTAGGATCACAAAGCTACTTTTACTTTTTTTTTTTAAGAAATTCCAAAACTTCTTATGGCTGGAGCAGTTTCAGTACAAAGTCATGCAAATCTACAGAATCAGTTTTATTCTGTTGAAATGAGTAGAATAGCTGTATCACAGGGGCTGGAAATGGAGTCCACTGTTCATGGACGAATGTGTTTGAATCTTTGATACGTGTAGGCTATTAGTATCAGAATAGAAGTATCTTCCCATGTAAAAGACCTTCCTTTTAGCCTCTTATCATTAATATTCATGCATAAGATGCAACCGTGTACAAAGCCAGTTCAGCCTTCCACTTCTCATACACGTTGAGTCTATGTTTAATAATGCTGGAAGTTCTTCCTGGATATACTATCTCTGTACTAAACCACCTTTCACTTTTGTTCACCTTAAAGTCTATTTTGTTGCAAATATCCAGTATCAGCATGGCCAACTGCCTTTAGCTGTTTATTGTTTGCCACTTTATCTAAATACAAGGATGCAAAAGTCCTTCGTCATGTTCTCTTCTGGAGAACAGACAAAAGAAGCCTCTTCTTCAAAGGCCCCTTCAAGTTAAGAGGGGAGACAGGCAATTCAGGCTCAGCATTCTGGTCTTTTATGAAGACAGACCAATGACAAAGCAAATGACTTCTCCTATGCCTTTTAAAAGGAAAGAGGCAATCTTCCCCATTTGACCTTATTTCTAGGCATGTTAGATTTGCCTTCTGATTGCACTAAACCCATCTTTAAACAGTGTCTAATGAGCACAGTGTGGCTCTGCTGTCTTGTAATGCACGATTAGTTTGCTAACAACTTGTTTGTGTAAGCATGTGTGTTGCTTCATGGTTTGAAGATTTTGCCTGAGCAGGAATTAAAAGTAAAAAAAAAAATCACAATTTTCCTCCTGTTACTCCTATTCTAGACTTCCTCTGGAGCATTCTCTCTCTCTTATGTCTGCCTTACTTAGATCATGCCAGTCTTAATTTGAGAATGCAGATTTTAAGCAGGGAGGGAGGAAGGAAACACACGGACAATACACGAATTCTAGGCAGAGATAAATGTGTCTTTTTCCGTAAGGGAGATGGATGGAAGGACAGCAAAGGGAAAATAAAAAAAAAAAAAAAACAAAAACAAACCAACAAACCGAAACCAGTGATGACAAAACCCACCAGAAAAACAGAAAAAAACCTGTGGATGAAATTGAAAATTGTACATTGTATCTGACATGGTGATTCTATGAAAGAGTAGTACGAAATTCAGCTGAAGAAAAGTCTACAGCTGAGACTGCCCTCAGTTACCAGCCCTAATGGCCTTTTAGCTTTTCTTGCTCAAAATATACTACAGAATAGTATTACACATTTCTATTCAAGTACACACCAAACATTTTTATTGCAGGAAAAACCAGCATGTGTTTAGAATCTATACCTTCTCCCCTGCCCATCCGTACTAAAGCTTGATGCTATCTGTGGCTATTGTCTTCTAAAGGATTTCTCCAGTGTAAATGTGTGTGTGTGTGTGTGTGTTTAGGATCAATACAAAGTTCAGAGTTCCAGACTGTAGAGATTCTTTTGTGTAAGCATGGATTTACAGGACGATGCCTAGTACACTCTGGATATAAACAGCATCTCCCCACCAAGCAGACTTTTGTTACCATCTAGGGAAGGGGGATAACCCTCTGAGTGATAAATAAGAGTTTGTGTTAGGCCTTGAGTTGGTTTTGAATAAATCCATTGTATGACCGCGTGCATGACAAAGGATATTTAAGATGTGAAATGATTTCTGTTTATTACTGTAAATTATTTATGTTTTTCTTTCTCAGGCTGCCTCCCTGTCCTGATGTAAATTATGCACATGTGGAATTTGAAGCTGAGAAATACACAGACAAAGGGGATTACAGTTCCGTCCCCAAAAATTACTCATGCTTCAGATTCAGCTTGCATTTTTTCACCTCATCTCTTATTACAGTATTATCAGCTCTGAGGCAGAATATTGGAGAGGGACTTTTTAGAAGGGCATGTAGATATAGGACAAGGAGGAATGGCTTTAAACTGAAAGAAGGGAGATTTAGACTGAATATCTGGAAGAAATTCTTCTCTATGAAGGTGGTGAGACACTGGTGCAGGTTGCCCAGGGTGGCTGCCCCATCCCTGGCAGTGTTCAAGGTCAGGTTGGATGGGGCTTGGGGCAACCTGGTCTAGTGGAAGGTGTCCCAGTCTGTGGCAAGGGGGATGGAACTGGATGATCTTAAGATCCCTTCTGTGATTCTGTGATACTCCGTGCTGACAAACCTGGCAAATATTTGGAGATGGAGTTGCGGTCCAGCTTATTAATAAGAGAAATGACATTCAGGAACATTTCTGAAAGTCTATTTTTTGTAGGTTACCTATGCAGAATAAACTGGACTGGTGAGGGGCAAAAATAGCAGTAAGTCTAATTTTGTATATCTAATTTTGGTGATCTGATCTGACTTCCCCAGTTTTTGTTAACAGTCTTGTCCTTGTCCGCAGACAAATTATCCAGCCACCTAGTATGAAGAATTGAGCAGGTGATGTCTGCTTTTGCCCAGGTCAAAGAAGAAGCCAAACAGGAGAGTCTACTTGGTACAAGGAACATTGTCATAAGCACCAAAAATAGGTGCAGCACGGGTGGATAGTGCCGTGTCACAGGGTTGACAGAGTGTACAACTTGGATCTTTGATGAAATGCTGTGGTGCTGTCACATGCAAGCACAGGCAGATGAGAGGTACACAGGCTAGGGACAGATGCCTTGCAATGTGGCTATGGCCAGTGCACTGCAGCTGGAGCTAGCCCTTAGTGACATTAACATAGTTCTCCTAGCACTGCTTGGGTTTATGTCAGGAATCCTTTGCAGTGAATGCAAGTGGGAGGCTGGATGTGATTTAAGAGAAGAGATAGGTAAGGTAGAAATAGTGCTCTGTAGACCAACAGGTCCTAGATTTCTCTCTTCGGTTTTCTTCTATTTAAAGAAGATGGCATTCCTATTCACCCCAAACTGAGCTGACACAGTGAATAGCAATGGAATAAAAGTGAATTTCAGCAACTTACATTGTAATTTGCAAAAGTTCAGCCCATGGTTAAAGCACCCTGCCAGGGACTCAGTGGTAGATTCTCTGGAGGCCATTGCACAGCCAGGAGTAGCTGGGTCACAGCAGACCCTGCAGTGCTGGCGATTGTCTTCTTTAGGGAAGCAGTTAAATCAGGCTTCTTTTCAACTGCTGGAGTTTTTGAAGGGGCTACAGCAGAAAATGGTTCAAGGGTGTTTATCTGGCTTTTCTTATACTTCAATTCATAGTTTAGCAGACTCATCAACTTCCCAGGCAGCAGCAGTTGCTTATGCCATTGGTAAGGAACAAATGACCTCTCCTCTATGCTTCAAACCTGCCTGCAGTTGCCTGTACCCTTCCCACACCCTGAGAACAGACCAGCCTAACACCCTCTGCGTGGGACTACACCTGTGAGGTCACTTCCAAACATGAGTTGTCTGCTTATTAAATAAAGGTACTCTCAAATTACATATTACAATCACAGATGTCAGAACTTCAAAAGTAAAAGCAAGCTCCTATACACCTTCAGTTTCCTGGGATTTTGCAGTTTTCTTGTTGGAAGTTTGTTATGTATCATGCAAGAACAATTTCAACGTTCTCAACAAAGTTCATTATAAAAGCTGTTTATACAGCAGATCATTCAAAAAGGAGGAAGGGAGAAAGGGAGGGAGGAGTGGAAGGGAAGAAGGTCATAAAGGGGAAGACAATATTTATGTTTTCCTTGTCCTTTCTCCTTTTTATGAGTTTTCAGCAGCTCATTTGCAAACTCTTGCAATTTCTCTTATACTGAGACAACAATCTTCTTCATACTCAAATTGTAATTCTTTTGAAACAGAAGGTTTTCCCTCACTCTGACAAAACAGTGGTCAGGAGCTGACTTTTTAAGATACCGTAGACGGCTTGAACTAAACAGATCAGTTTTGTATAAAGTCTCTTAGGTGTGCAGGGTCAGGAGAATATTAGAACTCGAAACCAAAATGGTAGAAGACATTTAGAAAATAGGACAGAATGGGGTCCAGGCTGTGGTGTTATAGACCACTCCTTTGATCATTTATTCTGACCTCTGAAATACTCGAGCTTTCTTCCTTCCCTCAAAGTAGATTAGAAAAAACAAAGAGAACATCTCTCTAAAACATATCAAATCTGCCTTGAAAGAGCCCAAGCAATGACAATCCCATTTCTTTGCTCAGTAGGTTACTTTAATGTTTAGCTGACCTCATTGCTAGAGAATGGCAGGGTTACTTTCCACCTCTGAAGCTAATCTATTCCAGATGGTACTTCCTATTCAGCTCCATCATGAGAACTTTTTTACATGCATGAACACCCTTATGCAACGATCCTAGGAACCTGTCATTGACCCACTGCCACTCTTGGGTATATGAAGGAAAAGGTGGAGTTACTGGATAAACCATTATCCTTCACCTAGTATATCACCTCAATTTTGTGTGACAAGGTGTGAAGGGATTTCCCAGGTGGGAAGCTGCTTCTGGACATTTGCCTTCTCTGGTAAAGCAGAGTTGTTCACATTCTATGGCTTTCTTTAAGGGACTTTTGACATTTGCAGCATCCTCTCATGAAGAGCATGTACAAAGGCAACAATGCTATTCCACTGTGAAATAATCTTGGAAAAACTGGAAGGAGGCTCTATGGCAGATCACAGAAACATTGTCCTTTTACTTCTGAAGCTGAAACTACATCAGTGATGAGGCACTGGGACTCAGACCCCACTGGCTGAAAATCAGAAGCAAAGCTATCAGCCTGAAATGCTCTCAAAAAGGAAGAGAAATATGTTGAATTTCTGGACCTGTGAGTTCCTTTGCTTGGAGTATGCAAGCACTATGAAAGACCTGGTGACTCCTGCCAATTTTATTTCTGACAGGCACTTTCTGTAAGAGAATTGGACTCACAGTGGGTTTTCTGACTTCTGTTTTGGGTACTATTGTATGGGCTGTGTTCACCATGACCCAGCTGAGTCCACATTTTACAGGTGTAAAAGCTAGTTATCCTCTTGTGCTTTTAGTTTTGCCATGTGCTTTTGGCTTAAAGCACACTACCAAATCAAAGGAAACAAAACACACCTAGCAAGACTGCACTATTGCCTTTGTTTTCCTTCCAAAGCTGAAAAGTGTCCTTGCACTCTGTTTTACCTTCATCTATCCTCTTCCTAAGGAATAAGCTGCAAATGAGCTTCAGACTCTTCTCTGAGCTGTGCTGAAATCTGCCTCTCTTAAGGACCAGCCTTCTGATTCTTCTAAAAACACCACCGCTTGGCCCCTGTTTTCCTTGACACTTTGCCAAGCCTATTACACATGTCAGAGCAGCCAGTGAAATAGAAGAATTATGATTTCCATTTCACTTAGTCTAATTTTCACTGGCTTCGAAATACAGCAACTACTTTTGTTTTATTTTTTTCCTTGTCATTTTGCTTGTTTCCTTTTCTTTTTCTCTTTCCCTGAGAAAAACTGAGCAATAAAAACCTGCTAAACTGAAATGCCTTTTTCCTATGCTGGTGTGTTTTTTTTTTTTTTTTTTTTGTTTTTTTGTTTTTTTTTTTTATTGGTGTTGTTTTGTTGGTTTTTTTTTTGTTTAGTTTTGGGTTTGGATTTTTTTTTTCTTTTTTTTCATAAAATAACCACTTATTTGTTCCAGAACAAGATTTCATTATCTGAAGAGGTTTTCTTGCAGGAAGAAGTGTGCTAATGAGGTCATATGTAATCAGAACATACGGAATTGCCTTACCATTATCTCCATTTCAACTGCTTTGGAAGCAGGGCGTACGTGTGAAAGGAGGCAGTAGCCAAGGCTAGTAGAGCATTTGTATACCATGTGAGTAGGAAAGCACATATCTCTGAAGCAAAAGCATTTGGTTTTCAGAAGGGCTTATGCATGCTGGAGGAATAAGCCAATAGGAGCCTTAAGAAATTCAATAAGAACAAATGCAAAGTCCTGCATCCAAAAAGGAATAACGTCTTGTGACAATACAGCCTGTGGACTGACTAGCCTGGGAGCAACTTGGCATGTGCTTAGAAAGGAATGTTGCTGTGCGCAAGCAATTGAGGAAATTTCTGGAATTGCTAGGGATAATTTATTCATAAGCACGTTGGACAAGCCAACAGGAAAGATGCTCTGCTTTATATCCTGCTCAAGGATAGAGAACAGATGATTGGGAAAATGAAAGCAGTTTTACAATGAAAGTTGTAATAAGATGATAAGGTGATAACATGCAGCTTGCCAAATGATGTGAAGCTAAGCAGCAGCATTACCACCCTGCACTTCATGAAAGTGTACTTCATCTTGCTCAGAGAACTGATAGGAAGACTGCTTGTGGGGCAGCTTATCATGGTGAAGAGCCCTGGGAGAGCTGTCTGGTCTTCCAAGACAGCTTCTAAAAGCCAAAGAACGGTCCATTCCAATTCAAAGGAAAAAGAACAAGTGTGGCAGGAAGGTGGCCTGGCTGCAGTGAGAATTTCTGGCTGAGCCAAGCTAGAAAAGGAAACATATGGAAGGTGAGAATGGAGACAAACAGTCCAGGGAGGATATAAAAGAGCGGCGTGCAGAGAGGATGAGGAAGGATAAAACTTGCCAGAAACTGAAATTGTCAACACATGTGGAGAACCCCATTTTACTGGAAAATTCTTCTTTGAGTCTTTGCAGAGGGCTGGGCCCAGGGCAGCCTGGGGAAGAAGAAGTGAGAGTAGCATTATTCATAGCAGAGGAAGACTGAGATAGGGGCCCCTTAAGCGAAGTGAATATACACAGCCTGGGAGTCTTGATGGTGTACCTCCAAGGTCACCAAGCAGGCTGACCGGTGTCTTTGCAAGGCTACCATCTATTGCCCCTAAAGGATCATGGTAATCAAATAAGTTCTTTAAGATTGTAAAAAGGCAGGCAGAACACCTGGGGTTTTAAGAAAAAGGGGAAAAAGGATCTAGGAAACTGCATCTCTGTCCTCAGTCTCCGGAAAGTTCATGGAGTAAACCACCCTGGAAGCCGTGACCAGGCACAGGAAAATAAGGTCACTGGGAACAGCCAGCACGGATTTACCAATGACAAGTTATCCCAACAAAACTGACTGTTTTCTCTGTTGATATATAACTGACTATAGATGAAGGGAGAGCATAGATATTTCTTACCTTTACTTTAGTGAGGCTTTTGACCGTTTTCAACAACATCTTTATAGAGAAATGTGGTTCATATGGATTACTTAAAAACCATGTAAAAAGCTACCTGGATTGCTGAGTTCAGTTGAGGTGTCAATTATTCAAAGACTATATGACAGCCGGTTACCAACTATGATCCTTGAGGGTCTATAATGGGTCAGATGCTGTGTAATATTTTCATTAATGACCTCAACAATAGGTCTGAATGCACTCTTGCTGAGTTTGCAGATGATGGAAAATTTTGTAGAGCACTTGAAACACTGGGGAAGAGAGCTGTCATTCAGAAGGACCTTGATAAACTGAAAGAATGGCCAGATAGAAGATTCCTGAAGTTCAGTAAGAGCAAGTGCTTCATTTTGCATTTGAAACATGACAGCCTGATGCAACAGCATGCACTGGGGACTGGCTGGCTGAGTTCTTTTCAGCCTTGCAGAAAAGGACTTGGTCCTGATGGACAGCAAGGAGGAAGTAAAGTCAGCAACACATGGTAATGGAAGGCAACCACTTCATAGGTAAGATTGCAGCAAGTCTGTTTTCTTCAGCTGGGAGAAGAGGAAGGGCAACTTGAAGTCTTCCATTAACTAAAATGAGATTGTAAGCTGGACTCTTCTCAGAGGTGCTCAGGAAACTGACAAGAAACAAGTTGTAATAAGGCAAATTCCAGCTGTTCTGATCTAACTACTGTCAAACTGACAAACTAGCAGCTGGTTTAAAGTTACTCCTCTAAGAAACTATGGCTGCTTTTGCTTTAGCAAAGAGTTTGGTACAATAAAACTGGATCAGCAGACTGATGCGGTTAGTGCTCAGGCTTCTCATCTCCACTACATGCAGTATGAAGCTCCCCGATCTGAATTTTGACCTGAAGCTTCAGGTCCTCAGCCATGAGCTAGTGCTAAGTCTTCATTACCATTGGACTTAATTTTGTGAGTCCGTAGCTGCATTAGAGAGGGACAGTTGCCCTGTGGAGTCAACATTTAACTCTTTCTGATGGAGTAATTTGGTGTAAGCAAGACTATCACAGGCAGAAAGGTGACTAACCATGTCTTCAGGGGTATTCTTCAAGTCACTTTTTTCAAGTGAGTGAGAAACATCAAGACTATTTAGGAATTTAGTCAGGTGCAGTTACCTGAGACAAATGCAGATGAGTACAGACAATGTTTTAAGCATTAAGTGACATTCATCCTTCTGGAGTGATATAACCAGATACCCAAAACAGGTGGTGGCAACGCTGTCTCTGCTTTACTAAGGGGTTGTCCTGTTACAAGGACAGATACTGCTTTTGTAGCGACCATAACTGTTGAAAAAAAAAAAAAAAAAAGAGAGAATCATAGATATAGATCCTGGCCATTGGGCCATGTTGTCAGGAGGAGCATAGCAGATGCCAAGCATGCAGCCTAATCCCATTGCTACAGTGGCAATTGAGAAGTTCATGTTTGGGAAGGGTATGGGACTACTACGCTACTATTAGTGAGCAGAAGCCATATGAGGTCACTGGTGAAGTATCAGTGGCTAGGAAATCATTTGACTCCCACTGGTGCCCTGCAGATGGACTTCAGGTCATTGTCAGCCAGCCAAATGCACAAGTCCTCTAGAAGGAGATGAAGGATTTATATGTCTCCTGATGGCTTTTGACAGATTGTTTATAACTTACCAAGAGTGCAGGTACTCTGCCTCAATCAGGAAAATAACACGGGACATCTGTGGACCAGTCTTATGCCCCAATGTCTCTATGAGAAACTCACCAACCCACAGTGCAGACAACTGCCACCTTGGGATTCCATATTAGTTAAGAGTCAAACCACATTCTGGGATGGGCTGCTTGCCTGAGTATCCAAGCTGGTGCTGCTGTGCACCTTTAAGGAGGTGAGATGGTGTGATAAAGAATTAGATAGGACTGGGGGAGAAGAAATAACTAGACAGGTAACCTTTACTAGAAAGTAAACTTGTGAGTCACCTATTAACTACTCCTGGTTTTTTTTAGCGTATTTCTGTGGAGCTGGTGGGTGTTCTGTGTGTGAAAGTGCTGATGTGCCACAACTTGCTACAAATTAAAATTCACCAAAATTATATGAAAAGAGGAAGAAAAAGCAACCTGTTCTCAGGAAGATTTTTTTTTTTTTATTCGACTTCATACTAGGCAATTAACTTCTTGTATAGAAGAGACCTATTTTGCTCTGCGGGGGAGAGAAAAAATATCCATGCCATAAAATATAGTAAAAGCTAAAGGAAATTGAGCTGAATTCACAAAACAGTTGAGCAAAGGGGTGAAGTGAAATTGCTGCATAAAATGTTCATTTCTAGACTTTCTGCAGAGCTTCAACTAGCACAGCAAAAGCTCTGATGCCCCATTACCCATGTTTCAAATTCTCTCTCCTCAGCAACTCAGTCCCCACAATGGTGACAGGAAGCTTTTCTCAACAATTTCATATATATAAAAAAGCAAAAACCCGGCAAACACTCAGATCCTGAAACTTGTCCAGTTCAATCCAGCCTATCCAAGAGCAAACAAACCCAAGCTTTTTTCTGTTTCTGCCTCACAGAGAGCACCATTTCGGGGCTAAAGATTTTCTTCTGAAACAGAACAAAACAAAGAGTATATGTGATGCTCCATTTTCTATCTTTTTCTCTCCAATTATTTAAAAAGCAAAACAGACCAACACAGCTGCCCTTCCTAGATACCATAGACATACTCTGCCAAGATAAGCAGCCCTTTTTGTACCTGAGCAAATAGCATTTAATTCACTACAATCCAAAGTGTAGAATCAAAGGTTGAAGCTGCAAATAGGGACTTGAAATCCTTTCTTCCCCATAAAAGGGGTCATTTCTTGACTGTAAGAGTGGAGTTTCTGTGTCCAGTATGCAGGACCATTGAGTTAGAACCTGTGGAAGGTGCCCCTGCCCATGACAGGGGGTTGGAATTAGATGAGATTTAAGGTCCCTTCCAACCCAAGCATTCTGTGATTCTTTGATTCTATGTCAGGCTGAACTGTCTCAAATAAGTCTCTGAATAGCAAGCTTGGGGACTTACTATGGCTATTTCTTCTCCCCAGCTGCAGTAACTTACAGTCATCCAATAATTTATTATTCAGAGAACACCTTTCACAGTTTTATCCATTTTTATTAAAGTCAAGAAAATGCCATAGTCCATGTTTGTATCTATGGATATTCACTTTTCTCACAAGGCCGCCTTTGCAACACAGGACAAGTTTATCATCAAGCACAAATGAGCTACTCATGCAGAAAATGCTGGGGGCAAGAGGTCCAGTAAGGCCGGGGAAAGGTGTCTTGTCAAGGTTAGTAATTTGGAAAAACTGTGAGGCAGGGATGAGTTGCCTGCAACTGGGGAGCTTAGAACTGGCTGGAGTAACCTTCTTTATAGACCTCTGAGGGTAAAAACTTTAGACAAAAGAATGCTTTAGATATGGCATTACATTTTAACCATATCAGACTTCTTCCTTGCTTTGAATATGGGAAAGTTCAAAAAAGAGAAACATTTTCCACCAGTTTCCTGTCTCCAGTGCAGATACAGAAGTGTGCATGGCAATGTCCAACAATGAAGAGAACATGAAGAAAATGGGTGCAGAGACATTTCCTCTGAATTGGTACCACCAGCAACAAGGGCTATGTGCTAAATCCAAACCACGGTATATTGACTTTCGATTTACAGCTCATGAATACTGGACTTTGGAAGTTAGGTTTTATTTGTTGCTTCATGGAGATAGTCCAAGACCTGATGTTCAAAAGGTGCAAGATTTAAATATAAGGTCCAGTTCCGGATGGTGAAAGCTGAGCTGTGGCATACAGACCTGGGGTTACAGTTTTCCTGTAATGCTCGTAGGTGTTAGTCAAGCTATTCTAAATGCCTTACCACCGCCTAATTAATAATGTTACAAGAGTGATGTAATAACTCACTTTTGAAGGGACTTATGAAAGTCATATGGTTCAATCCCCACTCGAAGCAGTGCCAACTTTGATCAGATTGCTCAAGGCCCTGCCCAGACTAGTTCTAAGTACATTCAAGGGAGTATAAAGAAGGAAAGGTAAATCCATGCTGAGGATATGAATTCACACTTCAGAGTCTGTGTCTGGGAGATGAGGGGAAGGAATAGAGGGCATGAGCAAGGAAAAGACCCAAACATGATTTTTAGAAAATAATTGATAGATGCAAGGGTGAGGTTGATTTTGTTTGCCCAATGGGTATGTAGCTTTTTGAAATTTGGGAGACCATTTTTGTGGCAAATATCACTAAGCATAAATAAAGCCTCAGGTTAGCATACAGCTTGCTTTTATGCCATATCTTCTTAATACCATTGTGTAAGAGAAAGGAGAAAAAAGACACTTTGACAAAATAATAGATTTTGAGTTCTTCCTATTTTTGCCTGTTTAAGTGATTTCATCCTTTGGGGCTGTGGGAGGTTGGTGTTCTCAAATATTTTCTCCCAGAGAAGTCTAAACATAAAGCAGAAAACAGTGTTTCATCATAAGTGACTTCAATATGGTCCTGCAATGTTTTTCTCAGTGTATTAGTGCTCATCTCATAGCTGCTGGCGGCACTGAAGATTCAAGTTCTTTAGTGCTGCCACTTTGCAAGAAGCATTAGATAGGATGCTATATATACTAAAATTAGCATAAAATCTCAAACAACAGGCAGAATCAGAGGTATGGTGAAGGATCTACACTGAAGTGTGCCAAAGCAGTCATTTAAGTTGTTTCATCCAGCAGGCAACAACTTTTTCTACAGGCATCATTCTAAATTAGACTGACCTACATTTTAGCTCATTTATAGTTCAGTGGGGGGTGCAAGAAACCTCCTCAATCTTTCAGAGTTGGATAGGAGGGTTCAGCATGGCAAAGTAGCTACAGAACAAAGATTATTCAAAAGCAGGTTAAATTCAGAGGAGGCTGAGCTATAGAAAGGGCTTTGCTTTCCAAGCGCTTTCACTCATTATCAATAGAAACATTGGTTTTAACTGGATAGCTTTCAATACAGGAACAGGCTTAAATCTTCACCACAATTTGCCTCACAGTATGCAGGCCTCTCCCATCTCCTCCTGTAACTGATTACAAATCAAACTTCAGCATAGTTGAAAGAATAACTATAAAACATTGACTTTTTTCCTTATAGGATGTAGGAGAAGTTGAAAGGATTGCAAGTTCATACTCAGGAGTAAGTTTTCTAACCTCCCATTATATCATTAATCTCCAGTCTATTCCTCCAGCAAGTGTTAACTACAGAGATGATCCATGTACGGGCCACTGTGCCCGTTTGCTGTGTGCCTTGTAATGCATTTGTCTCAGCTTGCTAACGACAAGTCTCCCAGCATTTCAAGCAACAGACACTGGGAAAACTGAGGGCAGAGGTTAAAACCGTGACCATTCAATTCGTCACTTGGGAGCCTAAAACTAAAAACACAACCCACACATCAGAAAAGAGATCCTTAACAAAAATAGAAAAGAAAAACAGTTGTTAAAAGCTACAAACTTTTGCTTAAAAAGTCAGATCTACATGTACATTCTGCTTTCATGGTTTTCTTCCAAAGAAAATGTCAGAAGTAACTAGCAAGTACTGAAAACTGTCTTCCAAATTTATGTTCACCCTAATCCTTTTGGGTACTAGTTCATATTTCTGACAGTAATTACTTGTAAACCTTCCAAGATGTAATGTCTATAAAGAAGAAACAGGTATAAGAAGAAGTCATAATGGTAAAAAGCTTACTTGGCCCATCTTGGATTTAGAAATTTAATTTTCCCTAATCATAGCATGCAGTGAAGTCACTGTTTTCTTTTGCCAACTGCAACAACCAGAGAGATTGCTTAGCTTTATTCAGACCTTATTCATATCCAATGGTTGTGGTGGATTTGTCGTTTCAATTATGCATGCTCTGAGAGTAGAAAGCTGAATTCATAATGAACTTCCAATGCCATCAAGAAGAAAATCAGCTTCATGTGCTGAAGTAAAATACAGAGTATTTTTGCCTTATTCCTTCCTACAGAACCATTCCCAAAGACAGCAGGAGGGAGATAAGTCTCATATGTATAGAAAAATAGCATTACACTTACAGTGTCTCTCATACACATCCATTGCTGCGAATTGCCACTATAAAACACGCTCCTCCACCTTGTTGAATAGCCAGCTCATAACCTTCCTTCTCACTGGGCAACCTAACCAACTCCTCCACTTCTTCACCAGTTAATCATGGAGGCTCAGTAGCTCCAAAATGCACTCTGGAGATATTAATCACTTCCAGACTATGGTGTTCAAATGTATCTAGCAGAGATATTAGTTTTAGCCTCCAGTTAAGACTGAAAGATTTTGAATCTTTTAAATAAATTTGAAAGGTATCATCTTCTGATTATATCTCACTCTTTTTTGAGTCCCACTTTCCCTCTGGTATGTTTCCTTCCCCCTACTCCTCTTATTCACCTTCAATGCTAAGCATAATCCTAATTACTCCACTGCACTGGAATTGACTGAGTGATGGAAAAGTATAAACTAACTGTATCAGGTCAAAGTGAAATCTAAGATTATTTCACTTTCCAGCCAAAAATCCATTTTCACAACTGAGGTTATTGACAGCACACACGATCTACCAAAGGCATTAATGTAGATCCTTACTAAGCTAG
This sequence comes from Amazona ochrocephala, assembly GCA_039720435.1. Taxonomy (NCBI): domain Eukaryota; kingdom Metazoa; phylum Chordata; class Aves; order Psittaciformes; family Psittacidae; genus Amazona; species Amazona ochrocephala. The sequence goes on from CM077880.1 coordinate 77,930,911, forward strand.
ATAAATAATTGCAGCCACATCTCTTCTAATAGCCCCATTTATAGTGCAAACTTGTGAACTTGAAAAAAACTGCTGTCGTGTTCAAAATATGTTTCGCTCTTGTCCTAGAGTTTGTTATTAGGGGGGAGACGGCATGAAAAGTCATTTTCAAAAAGCTTTCCATTCATGAAGACATTTCCCATCCTGTTATGCGTTCAGCAAGGCCTACAGTGTTTTCCTCCTTTTTACCCAGTAAAAATAAACTCATCACTTCTCATTTTTCTCTGGAAGTTCTATTGGCCAGAAATGTGACAGTTTTATGAGGTATTTTGGACAGCCATTATGCTGCTGACAGATGAAAATAAAACCAGTACCTTACAGAAGTATCAAAATAATGTGAATTAATTAGCTAACTTTAGTTACCACTACATACTCTAGAATTTGATGAGTACTCCTTTGTTTCCCCATCCTACAGAAGAAGGAACAGCAGCACAAGAGCTGAAACCTCCTGACCCAAAGCCATAACAAATCTGAAATACAGCTTGAATTTTAATTCAGGATTCTGATGTGACCGCCAGTCTTTGAAATACAATTCTCCTAGGGGAAAGAAGAAAAATTTTTAAAAATCAATTCAGTAGGTTATTCTGAAGTCAAGCTAAAAGGCTTCCTGGCACCATAAGGAGAGGACTGAATAGCAACATACCCATAAGGCCTTTTGTTTTCGCACTGTAAACTTTGACTCTCAGCTTGGTTAGTCTGATGGCAAGCAAAAGCCTATTTCTCTTTAACAATTGCTTGGTGACCTGCACAAAACAAATTGGTTGTTATCTTTAGCTTACACGGAATGGAAATTGAACAAGATAACCATTACAGCTGTGAGAATAACTTACTGTGATTTATATATTCAGTGAATTAAAGTGGTCTTCTCCTTGCAAAAAAAGTCAAGGCTTGCACTAAAGAGAGATCCATTGGAATGGAATATACCCTCTTCTCTCTCAAATGCAGATCTTTTGGTTAGGTGTATGAAGATTTATTCCTATACAATGGAGTATAAGCGTAAGCAACACAAGTTACATACGTCTTTGTTAATGAACTTGATAACTGCTTTAGAGGGGAGCAAAGAGCTTATACTAATTTTGTTAGAGCCTGAAATTAAGCATCCAATAAGAATTATTCTGATGGCATTAATATTCAGTATTTCATGACTGATCAAAGATGTCAAAAGGATAAAGGGAGTCTCCTTCTGAAGATCTGTAGGTAAAGTTTGTTCCTTCAAAAGCATGATATTAAAGCACCAAGATTAAAGTGGCAGGTGTTTACATTTTACCCAGAAGTTCTGCAAAGCACCTTGAAGTATTTGTGCTTCCTTCCTGTAACTGGAGCTGTGATAAGCTTTCAAGTCTTGAAATTGAATTTCCATCCTCTGGAGGGCTTTAGAGCACCATCCATTTTTCACACTGTAAGGAGAGGGTGCTTGTGTCAATCCATTTTTAATAGTTGTGATTAGTTGTGTTTCTTGATTCAACAAATACAACTAATTTCAATTTGAAAAAAAGAACAAGAAAGGGTAAAGAAAATGTGCCAAGAAATCTTAAAGCCTTTCATGGGCCACATGACCCTTGCCTCAGTATGGCTTTTAGTCTCCCAGTACCTTAATTTTCTGTACGTGAGACGGAGGTGCTCAATGCTTTTATGACCTACATCCCAAAGAAGTGCTTTGGTGTGCAAGAAGAGCCAGCCTTCTTTCTTTTCTGCCTGACCTTGATCTCTGTTCAAGAAATCCTGCCTGCTGTTATATTAGGGCTATAATAGTTTGTTCAAGTATGCCCAGAAATGTTCAGTACTCCAGAGAGCAGAAGGCTGCGTGGAGACCTCATAGCAGCCTTCCAGTATCTGAAGTGGGCCTATAGGGATGCTGGGGAGGGACTCTTCATGAGTTACTGTAGCGATCAGTCAAGGGGTAACAGGTTCAAACTTCAACAGGGGAAGTTTAGATTGGATATAAGGAAGAAATTCTTTACTGTAAGGGTGGTGAGGCACTGGAATGGGTTGCCCAGGGAAGTTGTGAATGCTCCATCGCTGGCAGTGTTCAAGGCCGGGTTGGACAGAGCCTTGGGTGGCATGGTTTAGTGGGAGGTGTCCCTGGCCATGGCAGGGGCTTGGAACTAGATGATCTTAAGGTCCTTTCCAACGCTAACTATTCTATGTTTCTATGATTCTATGTCTATGACAATAAATGGTCAAGCAAGCCACTCCCTCGCAAGCCTTGGCCTGTGCAGCTAGTTTCCAGGCATGGTTGTTCTGTCTCTAGCCAGACCCCTTGCAAAGGAGGTAAAATCTGGAAACAGCATCCTAGGAAGCTTGAGTGTGTCATATCTTGGTGAAGAGGGTACAGATGCTTCATACTGGGCAACTCACAGTTCATTTGTATGTGTTCATAAACCTTGGATGTAGAAAGATGGAGTTAGTTGCTGTTTGCAAAGATGGGAGAGTCTGAGAGTTTAAAACAGTAGGTGAAAGATGTTTTTTCCCAATAATAAATAAGTCACTTGGCCTATTCAATTTAATTTTTGCTCTTTTGAGTTACCATTTTCTAAGCAAAATTAAGGCTTGGCACTTGTCTAAAAGTGGACAGACTAACATTTTAAAACAGAGGTATTAACTTCTTATGAGAGATGATTGCAGTGGTGTGAGGCCTTCAGGTCATAGAAATGCAAGACTGAAATTGCCAGTTCTATTTCATTTATCTTTTAGTAGCCTTGAACATCTGTCAAGGGTTCAGCAGTAGCAGTCATTTTTCTCCTTCTTGGTAGCTGGTGCAGAGCTGTGTTTTTGACTTTTGGCCTGGGAACAGTGCTGATAACACTAATGCTTTTAGTTACTGCTTAAAATGTTTTGGTCTGACCAAGGACTTCCTGAGTTTCATGTTCTGCCAGGGAGGAGGGGAAGCCGAGAGGAAGCAGAGACAGGACACCTGACCCAAACTGACCAAAGAGGTATTCCATACCACAGCACGTCATGCCCAGGATGTAAAAATGGAGGGTAGAGACCCAGAAGGGTTTGGGTTTGCTGCTGGGTCAGGCTTAGTATCGGGTGGTGAGCAGTTGTATTCTCTTCCCTTGTTATTTCCCTTGTCATTATTCTTATTGGTGGTAGCAGCAGTGGTTTGTGTTATACCTTAGTTACTGAACCATTCTTATCTCAACCCGTGGGAGTTGCATTCTTTTGATTCTCCTTCCCATCCCTCTGGGAGCGGAGGGAAGAAAGAGGAGGGAGCGAGTGAGCAAACTACATGGCTAACTGCGTGGTTTACAGCTTAAACCATAACACCATCCAAAGAGTAAATAGCTGGCAGTTAACCAAATGTATTCTTTCTTTATCAGTCAAAAGCACAATGAAAGGAAGGATTAAACAATTTGTCTGCCAAAACAGACATACTGATGCTGAGATGCACGAAACCCAACCCAAGGGCAAGTCCAAGGCTTAGCAATGTAAAAAGCTAGCAATAGCAGCCTGCCACTTCCACTATTCAAGAAAGCTCTGGTGACTACCTGTTGACAAATTGGAAAGGATTCAGAGAAAAAAATGCAAGTCTATTTCAATGACAAGAGATGTTGCTTTCTAGTGAAAGTGTTGGTAATACAGAGATGTTTTTGTTATTGCTGAGCAGTGCTTGCCTGGTGTCAAGGCCTTTACTGCTTTTCATACCATCCCACAAACAAGTAGGCTGGGGGTGTGCACAAAGATGCGAAAGGACACAGCAGGGACAGCTGAATGATGGAGCCCTGCTTTCCTGAACATGGCTGAACACCCACTTGCCCATGGGCAGAGGTGAATGAATTCCTTGTTTTGCCTTGCTTTCTTGCATGGCTTTCACTTTACCTGTTGAATTGTCTTTATCTTAGCCTACAAGGTTTCTCATTTTTACCCTTCTGGTTCACTCATCCACCCCAGTGGGAGGGAATGAGCAAATAGCTGTGTGCTGCTTAGTTGCTAGCTGGGCTTAAACCATGACACTGTCTAAAGCTAGACAAATTCACATGAGACACCAGGTGTCCTTTCAGAACATTGTGATCAGGGGGATAATTTATTGAAGGAGGTATGGTTAATCTATTAGATGAAATAGACTTAAGGATAAGAGCTAGGTCAGCCAGACACAGCTATTCTGATGCACATATTTCTAGACAGAATCAGAATCATTTAGGTGGGGAAGGACCTTTATGATCATTGAGTCCAGCTGTAAACCTAATATTGCTGAGTCCACCACTAAACCATGTCCCTGAGCACCACATCTACACATCCTTTAGACACCTAGCTGGTGTTTTCCTTAATCCTGCTGATGAAGGAGAAAGGGAAATGTAGGGGCAGATATTTTGCAAGTCAATAACTGGTAGTAAAGCTCAGATTGCAGGCAGGCTTTCAGCTTTTGTGAGTACAGGACTCTCCAGTGAGAACAAAAGACTAAGAGACATGGAATACACCTAACAAAGCAGGATGAGAACACCTTTGCCAACAGCCTTTCTAACCTAGCAAGGAAAACTAAGCCAGATTGATTGGAGGAATGAAGTGCGAAGAGAAGAGGTGCAGGTAAGTGCCTATAAGGGAGTACTCAAGGCACTGTATGATAGAGTGAAAAGGATCTCTCTCAAGAAAAATCAGGGTGATGGCAGGACAATTAAAATGACTATGCACAAACACACAGAGCATGGAACAAAGGCTTTGTTTGCATACAGAAGTAATTCTGTATCATACATAACCCCTCCATACCCAAAATGGGCTTACTTTTCCATGGACTTTGTGTTCTTTGTGGGTCTTTGCTGAAGGAATAATACTTGTTTGAACATCTTTTTTACAGGCATGAATAGCAACTATTGTAGTTATGAGATGAAAGCACGTAGAGAAATACTGGGGGAGGGCAGGCAAGAAGCATACTTGCTATTTGCATCCAAGATGTGTGTTCTATGCAAGTTTTCCCGCTGAAAGCATCTTTCAACTGAATCACTAGGTCTGTCTCCACGCAGTACCTCCCTTGGAGCAACTGGGAAACTGAATTCCTTAAAAGCTTCAGGCTTCTACTTTGGGAAGACACACTGCTTATACAGGGATATGTAACTTGGGCTAGCTGACTCATGCCTTTAAAAATACTTAGTTGAAATGCAAATGAATTGAAATTTAATCCAAATTACAGAATTACTTGCTCTGGTAAGCTTTCACTTTAAGAGTGGTGATACAGCTCAGTCTCTCCTAGGCTTCTGGCTTTGCCAGCATTTAAGCAATTGCCTTACATGAATATATGGTATACTGAAAAGTAATAGGCACAAGGTTAGCTTAAAGACAGTAGTATTATTTCTCTTCATTCCTGGCTACCAACCTTAGTTTGAAGGCAGGAATTTCCAAACTGCAATTGTCCTGGCACTGCCACTGGCAGCAGTAACTACTGCAACCCCAAGCTGGTCATGCAAATGTATGGAAAAGTGTTAGGAAAATTATTCAGACAACATCTGTGTCCTACTTTGAAGTAGCTTGAATAGAGCTCTGCACACATCTGTTTAAGAACCTCACCTAAAGGCATTTCCATCTTTTTCTGTTCATAAGAGAAAGAAAAAGCTCTTCTCAGATGCTTTCTTCTCTCAGTGTTCTTGTAGCTTCCTCTACATTTTCCTTAATATGAATTTGTCTACAGCACCATACTGAGTCATGAAGATAGTATTTTTCTGAAATAAAATATGAAAGGCAATTACTACTGCTTTTGATTTACTTGAAGAGAACCTACAGGATGGGTTTTTTTTCTTCAACTAACAGCTTCTGAACTGTTAAAAAATAATGGAGCTCTTTGAACAGTGTTTGAGATCAAAGAAATATAGACATAAAGAACCGATAACAAAAGCTTGGCCTGCACCACTTTGGTGATGTCAAATCAACAGACGCTAGTGCCTGCTCAGACTACTTTTTCTTGGGATTTGAAAATTTGAGTGCAAGAGAAAGGTCATAGGTTGAAGACATAAAGGAATGTTTCACTTCAGTATACACACTCATGTGCCCATTTTTGGAGCTTTGTATTCATAACAATCCCAGTTTACTAATGCACCTCTCTAGAAAACCACAGGCATCAGAAATCCAATGGGTGATTCTACGTTCAGGCATTTCTTTAGGTGCAGATGGCTGTAATTTCTGCCTTGAAAAGCTACTACGCTTGCCTTGCAATCTGTCCACCTTCCAGAACAGAGCTCCCTGACCAACCACATGTACAACCAGAACTAAAGCAGCCTGATGATTGTGGGAGGACAAATACATTCACTGCTAAATGCAGTATCACCTCTTCCATCAGCAGCTATCCTGAAGCACTGACTTTGGTACAAATGTCACAGTCCAGAAACATTAATTACCTCTTAACAATTTTGCTTGACTGCGGCCCTGATATGACCAGCTTTCAGTCTATTTGATTGCTGAAAAAACTAAGTGGAATCAAGCTACTAGTAGCAATCAGTCACAGACTGAGATAGTAGGATTACAGTTGCCTAATTTTCTTCTCAGTTAAAAACCTGCAGTCTATCTATCTCCTGACAATTCCTGCAATGGGTTTTGTATTATGAAGAAAGAAAAACCTGCAAGTATAAGGGGAAAAATTAAATGAATGCAAAATAAATTGCATTTAATATCAAAGCAAATTCAAGGGCTACTGCACAATGGGTATTATTCACATTCATATTTAATTTATTAAACTTCATCTTTTTAAAATTTAAATAAACCTTAGACTATCTATTTTGCCTACTGGCCCAGAGCACTGCAAGTATTCCAGATATGTCAGAAAACTTACTCACACTTTGCTGCTCTGTACAAAGGCGCTTGGAAAGTCACACACAATTGCATATACACAGAGGCATGAAATATGCATATTTTCATGCATTTTAGAGAGAGTGATGAGAAAGTACTGTCCTTTTATTACTTTTAATATTGCTTTTCTCATTTTATTTCTCCTTTTCCAGACTTTCTTTCCTGCTACCATCTGCTATATCTCCTTTGGTTTTCCCCACAACCCTTCCCCCCCTTACATTGTTCTATATTTAATTCAGATTACATATTTTCAAGGGTCTCGAAAGCAAAATCCCCTCTGGAAAAATAACCACTCAACCGCTCACTCCCTAAGGTTGCTTCCTCCTTACTTTTTTTCTCCTCTTTCATAAGCTGTCCCCTGAATTTTTCCCCGTGCTTATTCCTTACCACAATTGCCCTTGATTCTTCTTCAGCAGTAAAGCTTAAATCTCTAAGCCTCTGCCAGTGCAGTTAAAAAAAAAAAAAGCTGTTATCATTATCTTAGGATATAAGGTGTCCATGCTAAAAATAGCATTAGGTGATTGAAAAGAAAAGATAACTGAGGTGCTCATCCATAGACTTAGTGTTTTGAGAGTAGGCAGGATCAACATAAGGTAGACAATAACCCATCCCTGAATTTCAGTATTACTATTGCAGAAAATATGGTTAAGTGAGACTATATTAAGTTCCATTTGACAGTACAACCAAAAAGGAGGAAGATCTGTGGAGGGAATGGCCATCTTGGAAGGCAAGGTGCACATGCTATGCTGTTTCTCTAGTACGTAGATTGAAAGAGATCTGCTGTCTCAAGTCAAAATATACAAGGCTTTTTAGGAAGATGGACACCTATGCAGATTCAGTCATCCTGTCTCTAATGTACTTTCTCTCCTGGAAGAGTCAAATCCCCACTGACACAATTGAAGACTGGGAAAATGTTGAACACATCCTTGGTGCCAGGTCCAAATTCATTATGTGGTTCACCATTTCCTAGAGGATTTCTGGCAGCCTTTTTTCTGTAGTGTGTTGTCAAAAGTGCTTCCCACACACAGAAGGCCAAACAGTTCAGGTATTCCCACCTCCTCTGCAAAACTACAGCATGACTTTCTCCTCCCTTTCAGCAGTAATTTAACAATGGTTATTGTAACTGCACTCCCTTGTTACACTGAAAAACTGAAGCCAGGAAACCTTCAAGTTTTAAAATGAGTGGAGTGCAAACAGATGACTGTCTACTGAACTGTACAGTAGACAAGGACCTAACAGACTAGAAATGAACCACTGTCCACTTTGGGAAGTTATCTGACTCCTGTAGCAGACATCACCAAAAAGAGGCAAATCAGCCCCGAAGGATGAGGATAACCTGCTTTCTCCACAGAAGACTTGGTTAATGGGGGATCAGGATGAGTTTGGAACCCCAGGTATAGAACATCCTTTAATTTCCCACTACCCCTAAAAGTGCTCTAGCTCTGAAACTCTTAGGAAAGTGAGTGTTATATGGGTAAGTAAGTCAACCTTTTCAAGATAGGTCTAATAGCAAGGACTGTGAATTGACAGATTCAGCTGCATACAGTTCCCACTACACTGACACTCCAAACACAACAGCTTTACCCATTGCTGAAGACTGAAGGTGACGCAGGGAGGAAAGGAAAAAGTCATGAACATTCCTTGAAAGAACAGCTTCGGAAACAAGGAGGGAGAAGACAAGCATTTTCATCCCTCAATGTCATGTAGAAGGTCATAAGGGGTTTAAAGGAAACACAAGTGACTCCTCCCTGCTTCCTCAATGGCATTGGTTCAGTGGGGTGGGCTCCTGTATTGCCAAAATAGGGAAGCACTGGGTTGAAAAGTGTGCTTTCATACGGAGAGGAGGAAAAGCTGTTTTTCAACCACAGAAAGTAACACATTGAATAAAGCCTTTCAACTAGCTGTCAGGTTCAGTCACCATTGGAAATAGCCATAAGCGCAGTTTGGTTAATACCATCCAAATAAGCCCAGCGGTCAGTGGCCTTTACCAAGCGTTTTCTGAAGGTGCCCTTACCGCAGCTCCTGACCCTCTAGCAATGACAACATTGCAACAAGCCACAGACACTTTTCATTGTAGCATCCATTGCAACTCATATGTATCTAAAAGCTGTCAAAGAAATCCATGGTCACAAGCATCATGAGACAGGGCTGGAGACTGGAAGGAAGCCTTCCGTAAGCCACAAGGAAAGAGTTAGGAGCAACAATATGTTTTGCTACCTTTTTTCTTTCTGCTGACTTTGATAACGAGGGGAGCTTTTGCTACTGTGGCTTTGGAAAATTCTAGACAGGAGGTCTCAGAAGGACAGACAAGCTCTGCTTGTTTTAGAGGGGTATGGTGGTATAAAAACCCTCTTGATCTTCAGACAGTCCTCTTTTAACAAGGTTTTCTCTTTAGGAAGGATAAGGGAAAAGCTGTCATTCTGTAATTACAGAAATTATCATCTCATATTTTGTTTTCCTTCACGTTTATCGCTCATAACAACAAAACCATGAGCTGCAATTGAAGTTTTGCACTTGGGACATTAAGATCTGCTCCACAGTACTTCCGAGGCCAGGTTATGTTTGACCTCCCAGCCCCTCTGCAGTCAAGGAGCTTCCAGAGTCTGCTGCAAGCAAGTATATGTGGAAAAGCTGGTATAGAACTAGCTCTTTATGACCTCTGGAATCACCAAAGCTGGTGACAGCTGTCAAGACACTACCAGAATTATCGGATAAGGACACACCTGAAGGCATATCCTAATTTGAGCCACCAAATACAATCCCAGGCACAAACCAGGCTTAAAAACAACCCTAAGAGAGAACAATCATGCAGCTGTAATTCCTGCCCTTAATATTTTCAGTTGTTCCCTCCTTCACCACAACACAAATCACCTGAACAGAGTATAGTATATTTATCTACAATACCTTCTTCAGTTTAGTATTATCCATGGGATGTATGGAGCTCAGGAACAGAATCCCACCCAGAGACATGAGCCCAAGCAATTTGTTTGCATCTCTAGCTCATCAGAGGAAAACTGCTGCAAAGGTCTCTCATCCCTGCTATTTCAGGATTCTAGTTATTTAGACCATAGACATCTCACCTTTCATTTCCCCATAAATCATCTAACTTAGGACATAGTGCAATAAAAATGCTGGAAACAACATTTGTTTTCTCATTCGTTTCTCCATTCATATAGGAAGAGAGGACCATCAGCTCAAAATCTGTATTGTGTCTTTAAAGGACTAGAGAAGCAGAGAAGAATTCTGGAATACACTTTCAGTTAAAATCTAGGAGGGTTTCCCCAGCTCTGCCAGAGAATTGGGATTGCTCAGAGCCTCTCCAGCCATAAAAATATCATACATGGGGCTGCCTACACCAGTCTGCTTTCAGCTAAGAGTTAACTTTCACAAGTTGTCTCAACTGCAAAAAACACCAAAACAGAACAAACCCCTAACAAGTAAGAAAGTCTCTAATAGCTTGCTTCCTGCTATCCATAGCCTAGCCTACAGTCTGTCATCAACCTTCTACCCATAAAATATACTTGAGGGCCAGCAGCTGCTTTTATGGTTTGTTTTAGCATTACTGGCTAGGACTTCAAACTCAACCTTGGTTTGGGACTCAAACGCCTATGGTTGCAGATGACCTCAGCAGGGACTTAACTCTTTATCTGATGGAGCTGCTGCTTTCTCTTTCTCTGGAAATAGCCATCCCTTGCTGTGATTGCTTTATTTATTTATTTTACTGTGGCTTTGTAGTATGCTCATAAGTGTCTCATAATAGGGTGAAAACCTGAACAACAAATTCCTTGTAAGAAGTATCTTTTTAAAAGCTGAATCTTCGTGGCACAGACTACACCTATCAGACAACCTGATAAATGTAGAGAAATTAATGTAAATAAAGTTTAGCCCAGAGCGCCAGCCTAGAAATCCAGAACATTTTTCTCAGTTTTTGCCTGATAAATGAAGTTGTACACATTGCTGTTGCTTCTATGCCTCAGTTTCCCCACATCTAAAAGAGTAATGAGCTATTAAACTCACTTATGAAGTGCTTTGAAGGCATTACCTATCATGTAAAAAGCTTGGTGTTACTGAAGCAGAGGGAATTTTTAAAATTGAGAGGCTTGTGTTTAAAGGCTTGTAAAGAATTAAAAGATGCTGGAATTCCTTTAATTCGTGTGGATCTCATTTGCTAGAAGATGAAAGGAAGAGACTGAAGAGTAATCAGCCATGTATAGTAGGCTGGGCTGTGGAAGCGATGGGGGCCAGGTGCCTCCATTGCTTTACCAATTGCGTGAGGATTATGAGCAACCTTTGATGTGTATCAGGTTTTCTAAGCAGAGGAAACTGCAGTGAATTTCTTACAGCTGACATGATCTCTCATCAACCATGTGCTCTACTGCATTCCAAACCAGATTTCCCACAGTATTTATACACCTAAAAATACACACTGCTGCCCAATGGTGCTATGAAAACTGCAAATGAAGTGCTTACATCCCACTGAAATCACCCATCTCTTTAGATGCTGTACAAAACCCCATTAAGAGCCTACCTTCACCTGCAGACACCTTAAACGTTTAGGAAATGAGGCATTAAATCAGTTAGTCCCACCCAGATTGTCAAGACTATAGGGACCATATATAGACTGCCTAAAGTTATGGTCAAAGAGGGATTAAGATGTTTGCTCTGGGGTCTTAGCTTGCAGTAGGAGTGGGGGAGGGGCTACTCCCAGACCCCTTACTGTAAGACCCTCATGTTATGGGCATGAGTGCTGCAGTCATAGCACATCCAGGGGTCTCACAGCTCTGAACAGCTTGAGACTGTCTCACTAATCACTGTCATGGTTAGGAGTGGCAGGCTAGGTTTGCAGCAGGTTGGATTTGCAGGTGACAGGCATCAGATGGACAAACCAGTTTCACCTGATATGTGATCAGGGCTCTGAATAACTCTGAACATGGAGCATGGGCTTTATATACCTGTCCACATTTCTTGGGACAAAAGAGACAGACAAATAGCAAGAACCAGTTCTGTGGGAAAGTTTCCTGTTCCATGGAGAAATGTTCCAGAGGAGGTTGACTGAATTTCTGTCATCACTTAAGTCACTTTTGAGGGCACTAAGCAGAATGCACACGGACTGGGTGGCTTTTCCTCATCTGCCTTTTTACGGGCAGACTTATTCTTTCCACCCCTCCACCCTGCTCTCACTGGCTTTCAGTTTCCTCCACCAATCCTGCCAATTGCTTTGTGGAGTTTAGGAACTTGCTAGAAAGAAAAAAAACCTATTTTTTTTTTTTTAATAAATTCTAGTGCTGTATGCAGCCGAAATCAGTGTCCATTCAGAGCATGTTTATGAAGAATGTTGCTTTGATTTGTAGCTTGTGTAAGCGTGCATCACCCTTGCAAAATAGAAAAGATTGCTTATTGTTCTACATGAGTAGAGCAAGACTGCAAGACAACTTCATCCTGTGCATATACAAAACAAAAAATATATGTGGGGCTAATTCATTTTTTTTTTCATTCTATATTGTTATTGAGTCTTTGTGTTATGCTTTTGTGTTATGGTTTTGAAAATAAAGTAAGCAGTTTCCAGATCCTTTGCAGAAGATTTAATCTCTATTCCAGTCTGCGTTGTGTATTTTTGACAGTTTTCTCTGGCGGGACAAAGAAAATAAGCTTGGCAGTTTCAAGCTTAATTTATAAATCGTTATAGAACTTTCCTAGGCAATCTAACAGGAAAGTATAATTTTCCTGTATGCCTTGGGATCACTCTGTAGAAGATACTAATGCACAGTTGCTCTGCTGTGATAGATTTAGTCTGTTGGATGACTGAATCAACTTGCATAAATAAAGGTTTGTATTTTTGATGTAGTAAAGGGAGCTTTCCACCAATTTTGAGCTTCCTGACATTCAGTTTCTGGGAAGATTCTGTTGGAAAGTTAAAACTGCAAACGACCAACCTAATCGCGGCAACCTCCCATTCTCTTCTTCTGTGGGATGAAAAGTTGAAACTGCAAGCAACCTGTAAATCAGCTGGTTCTTCACAGAAAGGGTAAGCAAGCAGTGGGGTTACTCATGGGGGTTAACAATGGATGCTTAAAGATTGCACAAGCTGAGAAAGCAGTGAGATCCTAGAAACAGAGAGCATATTCTGAGGAAAAGCTTTTATGTAGTTAGGTGGTTGTTACAATCACTCCTTGGGACCTACTGTTGAATACATTCAGTGGTAATATAGCCTTTGGTCTGATTTGGCATGGATGTTCTTATGAAGAAGAAAAACTTCCTAGAACAAGTTCTGAAATACTTGCTGCAAGCTTTTGTGAGTTCAATGCAGCAGAGCTCAGTGGGAGGGAATATGGCATCTTGTTAATTAATGGGCTGTATTGTCAAGTAACTGTATGCTCTCAATGGGCTAGTCAACTCCATTAATCAGCTCAACCCTGCATGGGTCTCGTCTAATACTGCTGTTAGTGCCATGGTGTATTAATAATAAAAAGTCCAATTAAATGACACTTTGCAAGCCTGTCTTTCCCATGTGCAAATGAAACCTCAAGTCACAGTGGTTGTCTCTCTTTTATACAATTTTGTGGTTATTGTTCTGTAACACCTGTTTTGAAGTCAAGTTTATTTGCTCAAAATCTCATTATAATCTACAACATACAGCAAACACAGTTGTCCTATTGTTTGTTTTTAATTGATTTTTATATAATGAATATAACAATTAAAAAGACACTATTTTGATGAGTGCTCAGGCCTTGCTCAACATTTGTGAATTTAATCCCCAGGTGTTGTCAGAATCTTTCTTTTCACTTGAAATCTGAAACTCAAAAAGACGCTCATTTAAACACAGCACAGTCAGCCCAGCTCTTAAATTGTGCAATCCGCTTTCAAGAGGTAGAGAAAACAAAGAGGAAGAAAGAGGAGAGGAGGACTAGGTTCATTTCCAGACTGCATGCAAATTTGATTAGAAGTCATCACCTGAAACCTGGACAGTGTCTACAAGTCCAAGGCACAGCCTGAATTTTTGGTTTATTTGCTGTGGGGGTGAGATTTTGATGGGAATATCTTAATCAAAGCCCTCTGCCTACACATTCTTCAGAAGAAGTTAATCAGTACCTGAAATCTGAGTCTCTCAAATTATCTTTGAATCTTTAAGGACATTACTAAGAGCCTTGTTCTGCCCTGTGTAACCTCAGAATCTTTCTAACAAAACTCCTTTGACTCTTTCATAGAGCCACATCTTGGCACGGAAGAAGGCAAGACATTCACATCTTAGACTATTCATCTCAGGATCTTTCCTCTAATATTCATAAATAAACTGCTGTATATGAAAGTTCTATCTTAATTATGAGTGTGGCTCAGACTACTCAGCAACAAAACTTTATGGTGTAGATTTAAGGAATATAATAATTTCTTTTGACTGAGATTAAAGTAATAGTCACTGTTCTTTTTAAAATGTCTTCATGCTCTTTCACTGGCTCTGATTTATTATGTGCATTCCTCAGCTATGAGCTGCCTGGGATTGAGAACATATTTTGTTGTTTGTGTCCAAAGTGCTCTCCACCAAGCAGTTTGTATTTACAGGGAAGTACTGTGGTATATGTCCATGAAATCTCTGGTATTATGGACATCAGCTACATTCTAGAAATGTTGCTTCTTTTGTGGTCGTATAACCACTCTCCTGTGGCCAGAATCATTCCCTCAGTCAGCAGAGGTCTCCGAAGCCAATCAGCTGGGCGGAGAGCACTGCATCCAGTCTTTGCCAAGTATCACTCATACCTGCCCACTATTGTGGAAACCAGAGAATTAGCAGAGATGTGTCCATCTGCATTCAGGACTTATCACTGCACAAGAAGAAATGCTTTCAGGGAGCCCAGAAAATGAGAGCAAATCATTGGGTCAGTCAGGCTGGCTTTGTGTTGTAACTGTGGAATTCAAATCATTTGTCTAACTCCTGCTGATTTCAGAAGCACAGAATGGGACATTTTCTCCTTTCCTAAAGAAATGGGGGGAAAAGAGAGAAACCTACACTAACTACAGTGATACTACAACTGCATGAGGTTCTTAAATGCCATACGGTTTGCTTCATAAGGAAAGGCAAAATCTGAAGCCATCCTCTGTCCACCATATTGAGTTCCATAATGACTAGGTGTCTTAGCCTGGCAGTCAATTCTTTTCTGTGCCTCTTGACATGCCAGCACCTTTGCCAGCAGGAGCCCAAAGCGGTTCCCAAGTTCACCCACCACACTCATTGTTTACAAGATTGCCCTGCAACGTGGCCTCTGGTCAAGATACAGAAATGAAGGCAAGGGGCAGTTTCAGGAGTTTCTCTTCAAACCTATGGTCTCCCAGCAGTTCAGGACCACAGGACAGAATCTTCTACAATCCACTTTACCAGTAAGTTTCTGAAACCTGTTTCTATGTTCCTCAAGAACAGCGTGGCTTTGAGATCAAACTTCAGTCAGGTTACTACTAGCAGCAGGGCCAGAAAGTAAATCAGTCATGGACTGCTAGTGCAGATATGGTTCCTGGTGCAGACTTGAAGCAAGCAAAAAGTGAGAGACTGAGTGTCACTAAGGGACTGCAGGAAGAGGGGAAGACACCCTTGAAGAACACTCCACAAAAATACCCACAGGGAAACACCTTTACACCTTGGTTCTACTCTCAGCCTCCTAACCACAGCTAGTCTCTCCAGTTATCTTTCCCCTATGTCTGTGCATAGCTTTTCAGGATGCAGACATGTCCTGGAAATACCTCCAGGACAGAAGGATACCTCCTTCTGTACTGGCAAATCACGTATAAACCAAGTCTTAATCTGAATCTTGTTCCTTTTACTTTCACAGTACCAGTCACCTTCTTGCTTTGAGATTCTGCAAGTCGTTGATGTTGCTACCACTGTACTGGCTCTTCCATCAGGATGGCCCCACAACTGTAGTGCAGACCCCAGTGTTGGTAAGGGTGGATCACCCTGCCAAAACAAAGTTCTCAACCAAACCCATTGGTATAAATAGAAAGAAAGACCTGCTGAGTTGCATAACCTTTGGGGAAGAATGAAATTCTGTTGCCCTTGAGCTCTTCAAATAGCTTCATTCATTGCAAGGTGAAAAGGAACAAGTAAGATGATAGAGTCTGATCAACAGCCTAATACTGCCCTGACTTAATCCATGTTTGAGCTAGAACACGTCTTTAAGAAGGCACTAATTTTGATTTAGGTATAGGATCCTACAAGCCCACAACATGGAATCAAAGGAGAATATTAGCTCCGAAGGGGAAGGAGAATTATGGAGTGGAATAAAAAAATACATGAAGAATTCACATATAATGTGGCACATCTTCAACTAAAATAGAACAACATGGAATCTCTGAAGCCAAAAGAACTATACTGATTTACGCATTGTAAGAATTTGAGACTTTGTTTTTAAGAAAAGCTTTGTGCTTCATTGTAATGCTGCTGCTGAAAGAACTGTTTGGGGGTTACATTCATGGAGCTGTGATGAAATGTGCTGTACTTTGTACCTGATAAGAATAATGTGTTTATTTATTAGGTGAGTAGAAGATTTATGTCCTTACTGATGCATTTCCCCTGTTTTTATGTATTTGGTGTTTTGCAAATGACAACTTTGTAACTAATTCAACTTTGCTTAATTACAGCCCATTTTCTTCAAACCCAGTAGAGATGTGAGTTTTCAAGGGGACTTGCCTTCATGGAATAAGGGAAGGGATAAATAGGAACAGCTGTATAGGTAAAAGAACAAAGAAATGGCAGTAAAAAGCAAATTGGAAGAATGTTGGATGTCAAATCAGCTGCTGGTTTTGCTGTAGAGAGACCAATTCATCCCAGTGATTCTGAAGGGGAAAGGGTTATTATTGCAATTAATGCAATTTTTTTGCACTTAAAAATCCAGCTAATAATTCAAAGATATTAGACATGGTATAGTTTATTAATCTGGATTAAATATTAATTTTCTTGGATTTGTGGTATTCCAGATAGATTCGTTCAAAATCTGAACAAGCAGTGTAAAAACACTAAGCAAACTAACTGGTTGAGTACAGTTAGCAAGCTAACCACACTAACATAGGCTTCACCATAGATGACCAGATGCCAGAGTAACGTCTGGTGGGTGAAACACATGCTTTACTGATCAAATACCTAAAAGACTTACTTAAAAGTGAGCCTAACCATCTCCACAGTACTGGCTCAGAGTTCTGAATCGCAGAGAAAACAGCCTTCATAAGAGGCAGACCATCCAAGGACGCAAAGGAAAAATACACAAGGAGATATGAGAGAAATTTGAGTTATGCTCAAGTAAACTTGATTCACTGTAAATGTCGCTGCAGATGATTGTGTTCAAGAGGGGTGCAAGAGCAGGCAGAACTTGGGGGATGAGATCTGTGTGGGCAGGATACATCATTTGAACAAACTTATTGTGATGATTTCAAGTGGTATTCATTTCAGGTCAGCTGGTGAATTGCTGGCAAGACAGAGAGGTTGTGTGGGTTTCTTACAGAGGAGGAAGTGTCTTCACACTGCACAGCCCAGTTGGAGCATGGATTTAATCCATAAACCCACAGAAAGCAAATGCTGTGCTGATTCTTTTGTTCTCTTTCCCTCTTTTGGCAGAAACAGTTAGAAGGCATTTTTCTTGGCATTACTCTCTGTCAAGAATCACATAGTCCTATGGAAAACCCTCTGTATCATTTTGGACATTGAAATATAGCAACAAGGCTTGATAGATAGAAAAACAACAACTGGTACATGATTAAATTATTAAAATCTATCATGTTAAGGATCTGAGACAGTGCTGGCTAGTTCTTATCTGATGCATGACAACACAGCTCTGTTTGAGCTAGGCTTTTATTAACATGAAGGTCCTCCTTCACCCTCTTGACAGTGTCAAGTAACACAGCATTGGCAGTCTAAGGGGGTCTACAAAGACTGGGGATCTGTTTCTCTAAGTAGAGGTGCTTTGGTGCTCCTAGTTTATGGGGCTTGTAAATTTTCTGCCACAGTTCCCATTAAAACCCTCCTCCTGGAAGCTGTGATTGTGTTCCTGAAATTCACTTGTCATGCTAAGTTTTCCATGCTTTGTCTCTGACCAAAGATAAATCTTTATCTGGTTCCTAAAATGTAATACAGAATACTCAAATCTACAGTTCTTTTAATCAATATTAAAGATATATTTGGTTACTTTAATTAAAAACTGTTTTTATGTGGCACTTAGGCATTTAACTAGAGCACTTCGTCATGCTGGAGTGATTATTCAGAGTTGTCATCCAGAGTGTCTAGAATAGGTATTGTATTATTCATATTATAGCTAATCACCTTCTGGCAAGAATAAAACCTCACATTCACTAACACTGTGATGTTAACACTAACTCCATAAGAAGCTTCTACTAGATGCTCTCTTTGTGACTGCACAATTCTCAAGAGTCACAAGGGAAAACAAGGGAGCGAGATTTTGTCTAGACTATTGTGTAGGCATACACTACTGTGTACTCACATTTGCCTGTACTCTGCCCTAGGAAGATACAAGTCAGCTCCGATTCACAGACTGCAAGTGTGCTACTAGGACCCCAGACCTGAGGTCATATTGCAGGCCTCTTACAAAGATGCATTAGTTGGAGGGCAGCGTACTGCTAATGTGCTGTGGTTATCAGCAAATTAATATGATATCACCACTGAGTGATGATCCTTCAAAGAGGAATGCTGTTGTCTCTGGAGCACACCGGGTTTGGCAGATTAAACATGCAGCTCTCACACAAGGCTCTGGGCTTGCAAAATTTTTCACCAGACACAAATGAAGGAAGATACGGACAATAACAGGGAGTTGATGTCACCTATCCAGGAACCCTCTCTGACCACAAGAGAATCATTTAAAACCTGGGGAACCCCTGTTCATGCTTAGGACTCTGGTTAGCATCTAGGCACTGCTGCCTAAGAATGAAAAATCCATGTGAGTCATGGAGAGGAAAAGTTAATGTAATATTAAAACTGGAAATATCCATTCTGTCAAATGTAATGCCCTGCTGTTTGATCCCATTTACTGGAGTAAGGCTGGGTTTTAAATTACATGTCAGATAGATACAATTTTGCACTGTGGACATGAAATGTGGGACCATCATTTAAGGGAAGGAAAGAGCAGCTCAGTTCAAAGTGTCTGACTAATAGTCACTTGCATGACAGTTACAAATCTGGCAGCTGGCCACAGCTGAGAATGAACGTTCGGAAAGTGGCCACGCACAGTGACAACAAAGTGCCATCCAGTGCTAACGTGGGTGTCTCCATTTCCCTGGAAAGGCATCACTGCTTTGTAGTGGATTCTGTCAGGAGGACCCAGAAAGTAGAGCACCTCTGCACTTCCTTTAGGATTGCATGACAGCACCTGCAATGAATGTATTTCAGGGAGGAAATACATTCCTTTCCTGCAGCGTCTATGCAGGAAAGGATTTCTGCTTTTCTCACACAGAGCAATAGGAACCAAGTGACCACACCTCATTATGGGTTTTCTGAGTTACTTCAAAAGTCACCAGTCTGTGAATATAATATCTCAAAACCATGGTTCCTTTCCTTTCCTGTGGAACAACACTTCTGAATACTTATTCAAACTTACTTCAAGAGGTTGTCTTTCTTTTACAAACTGTCTACCTTATTTTTTTGATCAGCCTTATTATATATTTTCTAAGAGTGACTGTTGGGTTGTGAAGGCAGCATTACAGCCTGTGTTTCTATGGTACTTTCTGCCTCTTGCCTGAATTTTCATGATAGAAGAAATGTTAAGGGTCATCATCTACCTTACTGATGTGATAGGAAGATTCATTCATCCTGTTCTTTAAAATAGAAGCCTTCAACACCTGGTATAGAAGGCAGACCCCATGGGCAATTTTTAATTCATTTTTCTCTCATTGGTTTTCATCCATACCACATTAATGTCTAGGGGTCTCAAGGCTGATCTGGGCTGCATTGTGTAAGGTGCTGTATGAATCTGGGGAAAGTGATTTATCTCACTAAAATCTCTGGTTTTAGCCATCTGAAAGTGATGCACCTGTGCTGAGCTGGTTGAAAGGGTTCTCTCTACAGCATAAAAAACAACACAAAACTAACCTGTTCTGGGAGGCATATTTCAGAAAGACGGGATGTGCCTTGTTCTAGGAATGCCTCTGTTCATTAACTGTAGCAACGTAAACAAGAACCTTGGTTTTGGTGCTTTTGGTCTCAGGATGCTCAGGTGAGACTCAGCCCTAGTGTGTGGCCTTTTTCACCTCAGGAGACGTCAGCCCTTAGCCCTAATAGAGAGGGCTAAGGGCTACTCAGTCCTAGTAGAGAGGGAAGAAGAACCCAGATTTCATGTCCCCCTGGCCAAGTGTTGAGTCACCAACTCAACTGGAGATTCAAACAACATATCCCTTGCTTAGTGAATATGAAAGCTAGTTTACTCAGGTTCAGGTGGGATCCCAAAGGCCACTATTTGCAAAGGGTTCTGTGCAATTTTGTCTTACCTTCGTCGTGAAGGAGGCAGAACTTGAAGGAAGCCTTGCAGAACTTTGCTAAGACCTCTGATTCTCTCCCTTCAGGAAGCTCTTCCCACCAAAATTACTTTTTGGCATGTTGCTGTCCATGTGATCATCCGGATGAAGCCTCTGATTTTGTCAGAGTCTGAAATCTGCACCAGGTACTCCATCCTCAAGAGCCTGTCCTTGATGGCTTTTTAATCAGATGAATGGTCAATTACAGACTTGGATTGAGTGAGTTAAGCACAACAGATCATTTTTTTCATTTTTACTCTCTCTTTCTATTTACAGATTGTCTGGGAATGGATGAGGATTTCCTCAAATGTTGTGTTATTTGAAATGATTCATACGTTTTGCTAGCAAATAATTCTTCGCCTGTAGATTGTTCACCAGTAATTTGTCGAGGATATTTGGAATGCATGCAATGTTGGTTAGATACATAATTCAGCTCATATTGTTACTGTGCCCTGATTGTATAATTTATATAACAAAATACAGGGCAAATTATGAATTTTACAATTGCTTGCACAATGAGAAATTTGCTCTCAGTGAATATTTGCAGATTCAGTCTCAACATTCATTTTTCATGAGCATTCATTCTGGCAGAGCTGCTTTGCTAAAATATTTCTAGAAAGCAAACACCAAAAGGATCTTAAACACAGACAAAAGGGTGGGGAGAAACAAAAAGGCATTCAATGGAAAGCACTTGCTGGATTCATCCAGGACTGCTGCTGTGTTTTGCCCGGTTCTCCATCTCATTGCTGGTCTGAAGATTGAAAGTGGATGTTAGTGGAAAACAAAGGCAGTGATAAAAAAATTAATGTCAGTGTGAGCCCATCACTGGCTCAGTGATTCGGGACTCCAAGTCATGCAAAGGATGGCTGAAACAGACTGTCCACAGCTATCTTCTCTGTCTTTCTGAAAGGTCACCCCTCCACATCAACCTTGCTTTTCTATTCATTTACCCAACATATAAATCCCCCTTCTTTTCTTTTCGTATTAATTTATCCCCTCATACCTTTCAATAATGACAGCTGGGTCCACGCCATCACAGGGACGCCATGGCTGCCTTTGGGCTCCCTGAAGATGCAGGAGGCACTTCTCTGCCTGCACAGGCTCCACACTTAGGAAGGCTTTGAGAAAGAAAGGGAGGGGCGTCTGGCTCCCTGCCATTGCTGAGTGAACCTCTAAACATGATGGGACAGCAAGCAAACCAGAGTCATGCCACACACTGCTAAGTCTAGTGCAGCGCTGACAGTTTTGGAGCAAGCTCTTGAGATATTAGAGGGGGCTGGCTTGGGATTTGTTTCTTTAATTCGAGCACAGTTGAGCTCTACTGAGTTGCTCAAGCAAAGTGCTGCAAAGCTTGAAAGCCCTGGGCACATTATTTGTTTATTTTTACAAATCCTGCAAGTGAGCCAGTTCAGTTGGTTTGAGGTTGTTTCATAATCTTGGAGATTTTTTGCTGTATTTTCCACTCTTTTTAGCTGGAGAGTCCTTTGATTCTAAGCCTCAGAGTAGCCTAGGTAACATGGTGGCTAAAAATCATAGCGTTCACTTGAAATGATAAGTTCTTACACCTGCTTCTTGTCTCCTGCTCACCAGTGTAAAGGCAAAGTGGAAAGGCTGGGAGAGCTATTGTATTGATACACCAGTAAACTAGAGCCAAGATTGTCAATCAAATTTTGACGTTTGTTTATGTATGTGTGAACATACATGTCCATGAAAAGCACTGGCCTGATGCTGAGCTTCTATAAAAAAAGCATGCCATAATCTCCATCTACAGTTAAACCCAAGTGCTGCTAATTCTGAGCACATCACCTGCTGATGCTCTGGAAATCAAGTCCTGCTCTGCTGCTTCCTCCAGCTTCTGGATTCTTTTCTGCTGCAGAGCTGGTGGTGTGAATCCAGCTTTTTTTTCAAACAATCCGTTTTTACGGTGAGCAATGAAGCCTTTTCTGACACTGTCTTCCCACAGTGCAGATATTCTGCGCTATATTCTCCTTTAGCGTAACTGTACTGAAATTGGAGGAATTGCATGAACATTGTAGTTGACCATATTTGCCCATCTGGATGACTGAAACATATATCATGTGCTTTTATGAGCTTCCTGATACACACAAGGCTTCACACTTACATTGCACATGCCCTTGCATCAGTGATATTCTCTCTGTGGCGGAAAGCGTGGCACAGCACACGTCGCCAGTGATGAGGCAGTTGGCGCAGGTGGTGATTTCCACCTCCTTAATGGAGGTATATGAACATGTCTGCTCCAGACATGGCAGTGAAAGAGGACAAAACCTCTTTTCCAGCTTACACAGAGCAGCAGCAGTCACCCCGTGCAGTGACTGCTCTCTCTGTACACGCCTGGCTGCAGACTTTAATTAACTTCTCTGACTGAGTAGAGCCGTTGCTAATGAAGCAGCTAATTCTGAGAGCAGGGGGCATGTTCCATCATTTAGTGCATTTGTATGATTCCAGCATCCCATAATACCCCATTTTCCTCATCAGTTAGTGCCTTTTCTTTTTTTTTCCTTGTATTTAAAACTCCAGCTCTCTCCTTTCCCACATCGGTGTCTCTGCTCTGGCTCCAGTTACATTTCTGCAAAAATCTATCTATCTGAGCTGGAGAGAAAGCTCCAGTTCAAGATTTACCAATATCTAATCTCAGGAGAAAAGTGCCATGTGAAGTACAAAACCCCAAACTGGATTTATGTGCTCTCCCGGAATTAACACAAGCTTCTGAATGAGATTTCTCTCCTGCCTCAGAATGGATTCTGTCCATAACTACTCTGATGAAAAGAAAATAAACTAGCTTTTTTCCTTGTTGTTGCTCACCATTTGCTATTGTCAAGACACCCCTATGTTTGCCAGGGAGCAAAGGTGGTGCATCTGACTGGAGGTTTAATATCTGATACAGCCTCTGGCTGGGTCTCCAAATAGATGTAAACCTCACCAATGTGGTATCCTGATTTCTTTTTCCATTGCATTGTGGGTTTTTTTTTTTTTAACTACATCTTATCCTCAAGCCAGCTTGTCCTAGAAACTTCAGATGAAGTTTAGTTGAAAGGTCTTGGAATCAATTTTGAGAGAAGGAAAAGCTCAGAGGGAACATATTTCTTGGAAACTCAGAAACTTCAAAATGACAGAGTCCAGAAGATATTGAAGGAGTGAGCAAGAGCTGAAGGAAGCCTGTAGTTCCACCTGAAAAGACATGGTTAATGTGTTGTCTTTCACCCAAAGAGCAATAATCTTTCTTCCAGGCAATCCCACAACTTCCATTTCTCCTTACTGCACTCTGTCAGCCATTACTTCTCCCAGGCAGCTCTGAGAAGCCCCTCACTGTTGCTAACAGTGTGGAAACATTCAATTCAATGTCCAGTGTTTGGGATCTTAGGCAAAAAAGAGGACCTCACCACTCGCTCTGCTTGGGTGTTAGAGATAAAAGAGATAGCAGGGACCAAGCCAGGAAAATGGGCTACATATTTCAGCACCCAGCAGCAGGCATTAGGTGGCCTTTTGAAAGCCACAGACTGTGAAACCTCTTGTGGGAACTTTAAGGGCTGCGATCTTGAGAAAAACTTCTGCAGACCCCTCACCCTTCCTTATCATTGCACCAGCTTACAGCCAGCGTAGAGAGTAAGGAGAAGAAAACTGCTGTTAGGCCCAGGGAATAGAAAATGTTTTGGTCAGCAAGCATAGAGACTGAGAAAACGCTGCAGCTGGTTGAGGGAAACAAGCTGGATCCCAAGGCAAGGAAAGAAGAAAAGCCTGAGTTGGAGGAGGTCTGCAGGCAGCAGGAAGGGAGGCAGTAATAGAGCTGTGTATTTGCTCAATTAATTATCATTTGTTTAATTTGTAATTTAGAAATGAAATGATTTTTTGTGATTCATTCAGGAGAAATTTCCCGAGGTGCTGAGTGCAGTTTGCTAGGCTGAAAGATGATATCCTGTGATTAGAAAGATGATTATTGCACTCTGGGCTGAGGTGTTTGTCATGGCAAGGAGCAGCGTAGCAGTATTCCAGTCTCTCTAGTCTTAAACCCTACCTACTTAGCCTTCGGTGTTAAACTTGTTGCTGGAGGGGAGCTGGCTGGGGTTGCTCTCCTGCCATTTGGTGGGTCGCGTGAGACCAACACCTCCATGCTTTCTGAAGCAATGTTCTGACTCTTTTTGTCCGATTTTTGAAGGTGAACACACTGCATGAGAGAGCAGAAAAGACAGGAAAAATGGGAAGTGTGAAAAAATGTGAGAAAAGTGAGGAGGAGCAAACAGAAGGTGAAGCAGCCAAGGCTATGGGAGGGAAGAGCTCCTCTGTGCTGGAGGCAGAGGAGGGGGCAAGTACTGTGTCCATCACAGCTGCCAGACAGAGACGAAGGCTGTATATCAAAGAGTTGATGACTTTTTGCAAATTAGAATCATCCTTCAGATAGAGGATCAACAGATAAATAGGACAAGGAAGTCCAAAAAAATTATTTGAGGAATGTCTTTTATATGTTGTGATTTAGGGCTCAATGTCACTATTACTGTTGTTGGTTTTGGTGGTGGTGGTTTTACTAAAGAAAAGAGGAAGATCTAACTCAGGAAATGTTAATGATCTTTTATCAAGAATTGAGGGAGACCTGGGAAGAAAAAGAACCTACACTACAGCTAAAAAAGCCAGAACCTGACACTGGTCTTGGTTTAAAGGTTAGTGATGTTAAAGAAATAAAAACTGCCAGTAATGAAATGAAAACAAACACAAAATGCTGTGTCATCTTATTAGCCATTACCCAAACTGCATTTTTTTACTTTTAACTGTGCATTGACTGTATTGATTCCAGCCTCCTTTAAAGTTATACTCTGTTCAAAGACACCTATGTACTTTACCAATTCCTCATTAGAGGAGCAACATACTGAAAGCAATTATTGCCTCTGGTATATATGGAAGTTAAAGCATATTCTGCAAGCTTGTGATTTTGTCATGTACATTTTAATGCAGCGGGAGAAGCATTGCTTCGAAACCAGGAAAAGAGTTATTTTTAGCTGCTGAATATTAATAAATCATTGAGTTCCCTATCTTTCATGAAACCATGAGGAATATAGGAGTATCAGGCTGTAGTAAAAGGAGATAGCTATTGAAAATTAGCTGTAGGAATAGGAAATGTTAAGAGATCTTACTCCGTTTGAGCTTCAGCTTTGTCTCGCTTGTAGACCAGGGGTGTTTGTCAGCTGGATCGCGCAGAGTCCTCTAGTGACTGTATACTGCAAGTGCATGTAGGGTCCTGAAGGATTTCAAAGTCGTTCCTGATCAGAAAACAGCAAGGTCATGATTATTATAAAAGAGATAGGCTAGTCAGTAGCTTTCAGAAATTGACTGACATCCTTAGGCACTATTCTGAGTTCCCATTTTCTACCCAGGATAAAGAATAATTTGGTAGCAATAATCCTGCACTCTGTTTCAGAGCACTATTTGCACCTGGATAGAACCATTTTTTACTAATATTTTAAGTGAATTTAGCTCAGCATCAAAAGTTACACAGGGGAAGGCAGAGGCAAGATGAACCTATTATTATTTACTGCTAGCACCGTTACACTTCAAAGCTGAAGTAAATTGAGAGATCAGGGTTTCATCAGGCTAGGCACTTGACAAAGAAAGACAAAAAGGCAGTACGTCCCTGTTGCTGCCCCGTCCTTTTCCCTACACCCATTAATGCTCCTTCTGGGAAATACTTGAGGTAATAACCGAAAGCCCTATCTCTAACCTCTCTGAAGTCTGGGTTCTTTGATGTTACATAAGGCCTGTAGTCCTTGGAAAGCTAAAGCTCTGGACTTCACCAAATGAAGCAAGGTAAAAGTGCCTGTGAGTATTATTACTCACAGGATAGGAAAAATAGTGCAAAGTTTGTGAGGAAATGTGTATCTTCTTATCCCAGCAATTTCTGGCTGGAAGGCATGGGCGCAACAGCTGCAGCCATGCACTTGCAACTCAGATTCCAGTCTTTCCAGTGCTGATGCTTTTAATTCTCAATTTTCTTAATCACTCCCCACATGAAAGGACACAAATTTCTCTTCAGAGTGACTGCAGGTGACATAGGAAAGAAACTTAGAGAGCCAATATACTCTTCACACAATGTAGGAACACCTTAGAAGAATGAAAGAAGAGCTAGGCTGGATCTGAGCTACACTGAGACTGATTAAGCCTCCTTTATCTGATGTGCCCAAGAGGGGGATGCACAGGATGAAAGAAACAGAGCCAGCACACAGTGATGCCCACATCTGTCAGTGAATCTGTTGTGACTTCCTTAGGCAGATGTTACTCCCAGATAATTGTCTCAAATGGCCATTAATGCACCTGCACTACGCAGAGGATGCACAGATGTATCCCAGACCAAATTCCAACTCCTCTACTAGGCAAAGTTTCCACTTTTCGGTTGTATTTGTGCCTCTGAAAACTTTTCTTAACACCAAGATAAATGGGAGACAATAAAGCTCAGCTTTTATAGCACTCTTCATGCAAAATGGACCCTTAAGCACTTTACTGAGTTAAATCACACAGTTACAGACTTAAATAATGTAAATTAAATTTTTTCAGCTTCAATGCATTATTCCTTGTTTTATTGCTACTGTCCAATTTGAGTAATTCTTTCCCTTCTTTTTTAGTGCTATTATTTAATATTTATATAACAGTGCTGATCAGAGGTCTCGATACGACCACTGAGTAGCCATGTTATGCTCCTCAACAACAGATGCTACAGAGATGAATTTTGCATTTATTGATATCAGTAGCAAAACTTTAATCGGTTTCACAGAAGTCCTTAGAGGGACCTCATCCAAGTATGGATACTTGATGATCCTGTCATCCATAGTCTGACCACAGGTGGAATGCTTGTAGCTTTAAATAGCCCAAGATGATTTTATAGCTGCTGTACTTGGAGTTACAGCAATTCTCAGCTTGTGCTCAAGGCACAAGCATGGCAGCAAGGTCTTTGGTGTACACTGTGCCAAAGAGCAGAGTTCTGCTGAAGACCTGTCCAAGGAGACAGAGATGAGATCTTTGACAGTCTGATGAGGATTATGTGTGCAAAGAACTTTAAAAAACTGTGGTCTCAGTGACTGCAGAGCCCTGGAAGAAAGCTGTCAAGGGTCAAATAATGAGCACTGAAATGTTCAGCCTCTATGTAGCTAAGCAGCCAGAGGCACAGAGAAACGTGGAGGTCTGCTTGCTACAGGATTGAGCACCAGTATTTGGTGGAGTGACTAGCTCTGATTCAGACATTAAACTTGCTGGGGCGAGAGGGCTCACATGCACAAGCCTCAATGCTTAAATCAAGCCCATGGTTTAATCCCATAATCATTTCTTGAGTGATAACTTTTGACTCCCTACAGTTTGCTAGCAGAGCTGCAGACTCCTGAAAAATCACTTTGAGTGTACTGACTTTTCTATTCTGAGTCATCTTTTGCCAGTCCCTTAGAAACAGTAGTGAGCCCCAGCGAACCACAGCCCACAGGCTGCAAACATCTGCCTTGGCTATTCCTTAGGCTGTTCCGAAGTGCCAGCTTCCCCAAGGATGCAGAAAGCCTGACCTTATCACAACCTTTCTGGAGAGGCAGATCCAGACAGGAAAGAAACCTTTTGGATGGCTTCAGTGAAGGAATCTTTCATCAGCAGTTGCTTGCAGCAGAGAGACAATGTATTGAGCATCAGATCTGCTTTCTTACAGTAGAAGCTCCTTCTCTATATATTTCATCTTATCATATGATAGATAACAGCCAAGTCCTATACCCAGTGCCTTTCACAGACCTCTTCTTCATGTCCTTCACCAAAATTTGGCTCAAAGCTTTTCAGCAGAAGATTGTTTGTTTGCTTTTTGTCCATCCAATGAAATAAAAGTGTGTCAGAAGACTGTACTGACTTTCTAATAGTCTGAGGGAAAACTGATTTCCTGTCAACTTCCTTTTCTTCTGGCCACCCACCCATGAAATGCTGCTGGACCAAGCATTTGCTAGCTCTGGGAATTTCAAAGGGAAAATGCTCAGGCCAGGCAGAGCTCTCCAGGCACCTCAAAACCCTGATGTTCAAATGAATTGTGAAGCACTACTGATTTCACTAAGAAAAATAGTAATACAGTAAAATTTCAGGAGTCCCGTTCTCATCCAGCTCTTGTTAGTAATATTATTGCCTCTCTGAGACACCATATAAAACCTCCTCTGACCGCCTGGAGCTGAAGAAGAAGGGTATGACAAAATTGTGTCCTATGGAGCTATGGTGCATGTGTTGTGGGAAAGCCTCAGTAGGAGAAGCAGTCTTTCAGAATGCCCTGCTATACATGGAGGTTTGTCTCAGTCCCTTGACCTCTTACGAATGAGGGCGGCAATGCAGTGCACAGCATCTCTCCCTGCTCAGCATGCTGCAGATTGTGGCTGTACATGGGAGTCCTGGGTTGAGAAAGAGGCCAAAATAGTGCAAGAGAAAAGTCAACTCTACAAATTGTCCCATGGCAAGTGTGGCTTGGCAGAGCTGCAGGAAACACACAGATGCAGCACACACTAGCTGGTCCTTTCTGTATGTGTGGTTCCTCCCAGACCATGTCTTTGTTTCAAGCTTCTCAGGAGACCAGGAGAGACTCAAATGCACTATTTCTAGTATTTCAGGCTTTGTAGTTCATGGTGTCATTGCTCTGACTGCTAAGTCAAGAAATGTCTTCATATCTACTTTCCTTTCCATTATAACATATAGCAGGGCAATACTGTGGTTCCTTCTACCACACTCTCAGGCGAGTATGGTATTTGGTGTGTGGAAAATAAAGACTTAATGTCGCCTCTGACTTGGTTGCCTTCTTAATCCTTTAATAGATGCTTAATGTGGCTTTTGTGTTTGTAAAGAGTTCATTAGTTTACAAATTAGCAGCCTGAAGTGAATTTTTCTACCACTGAGCGACTTTCCATTTGTAGCAATATGTCTCTTTGGATTTCTTTTAGTTTTTGTTTTTTAAGATTAGTGTTTATGAAATATAACTGACATGAATCACTCAGCTACATAAACTTCTGAGACATCCATGATCTTTTTTTTCTCCTATAGCGTGTTCTTTCACCCACACTTCCCACCACTTTGAAACATAAAACCCACCTCACAGTTTTCCCTTCAACCAGGAGAAAATGCATCTTTTATTATAGGAAATTAGTTGGGCTTGGGGGAACAAACCAATGGTGATACTGCACACTTTGAGAAAAGCTCAGCAGCTGCTTCTAGAGTCTATATAATTGCTGAGAGTCTTATATGACTTGGAAAGTGTGAGGCTAAAAGATCAATGTCTCCAGCCTCCTCAGGTGTGAAAAGATAGCCTAAAACCTGAATGCCTAGGAGAAACTTAAAGGGAGTAGATTCAGTTAAAAATATAAATTTAATGAGATAAATCTAAGCATTTGCCTGGGATTATAGGCACCAGTTTGATATCGCTGACAGCCCATCTTCAGGTTTCATTCATGCACTGAGAGCTTAATTAGTGTTATTAACTCCATTGCTATCCACAGAAGAAACTCTCAGGTAAGGATGACAAACTACAGAAAAGTGTTCTGTGGAAAGAAATGGGAAAGTTTCAACAAATTTCAGCAATTTGGCCATAATGTCTTCTGAGTAATTCTTTTTTTCTGGGTAATAAAATGGAACAAATAAAGCAGAAGAACTATCCAAGGAGGGAAAAGTGCAAGGGCAAAAGGTGCATTGCTTGGTTAAGTGTGTTCTCAGACCAGTCCTGCTTCAGCGACACACCATGTCAGCAGCTTGCTGTAATGAAACACAGTGTGTCAATTCTGCACCTTCCTTCAGAACATGAAGGATGCAGATACCAACCTTGTGTAAGTACTGGCTTTGGAAATGTTTGAGCAAGATGTAGAGTAAAAATCTCCC
This sequence comes from Amazona ochrocephala, assembly GCA_039720435.1. NCBI lineage: Eukaryota > Metazoa > Chordata > Aves > Psittaciformes > Psittacidae > Amazona > Amazona ochrocephala. The sequence continues at coordinate 77,961,094 of CM077880.1, forward strand.
AGTTTTCACCTAATTAAAATGACTGCTTTCTTACACTTGCCAAACCTCTTTTCTTTCCTGGTCTCAGCAGGTCAGGTTGTCAGTTTCTGTAGCACAGGCAGGCTTCTTTCGCTGGTTTGAATGGCAACACATAAAATTGTCCCTCTCCACCTCTACAGAAACACAGAAGTAATAGTGTCCCTGTGGTGGGGAGAAATGAGGCTTCATGACACAGACTTCCCATCCTGAGAGGCTGATGCTGTGTATTTCCAGTTCCATGGGATGTGCTTCGGCAATCCTGGGAAACAGAAGAGACAAAGGGACCATTTGGGATGTCCAGCAATTATCTCACCTCTGCTTAACCATAAGGTAGGTCTCCATCCTTCTGTAGTCATCAGGGAGTGATCACCACCTCCCACCACTTGCCATGTCCTCCCTGTGCCCTCCATAGCTGTTGCATCCAGGAATGAAATGTCTTCAGAAAGTGGGAGCACTGTAATGTGCTATCAGAGCAAACTGGGTGACTTCTGGAGTGTGCATGAGTGTGACTTTGTAGCTCTGCATGCCTCAGGGATGTTGCAGGCAGGAATCAAAAGATGATGTGACTTCAGCTGAGTAACAGTTCCCTGGAAATTCATGGCTTATCAGTCTTTGTTTCAAGATTAGCAAAAGAGAGGTTTGTCTGTTCAATTGTTCTTTCTGTTCTAAAGTCGAAGTGTAGATCTGGGGCAAGGCATCAGTCAAATGTCACTCCACTCCCTAATGGGAGGCATTTCTGTCGTAGTCCTAGAGTTCGAAAGCTGGATCTGTAGTAGGCAAAGTGCAGATGTAGCTATTCTGCTCTAAAGGTCTCCCTGATATCCATTTCTAGGCACTGTTACGAACAGTATATACACTAAACAATCAATATTTTGGTCCAGCAGGTACAGCCATGTTTACATGTAGGTGCATTTGGCATTTAATGCATACATACTCTTGCTGCATATTTGCTGCAAATAGCAAAATAAAAGCTACTTATGGCCTGGTTATTCACCACCTCTCAGGAAAGCTTCAAACTTTGGATGTAGCATCTCACTAATGTGGCTCTATGGCTCTTTAGTCAGACCGGTTTTGTGTCCAGCCAAACTAAAGGGAACATAACATGTCTGTGACTTACAGACATTGCTACAGGCATACCTTACAATAATCAACTTTAACATTTCTGGGTTTCTTTTATCTAGAAATTTTGTTTGAAATAGAATATGTCAAACTAAGAAAATGTGACACATATGCTAAATATTAGGAAATGTTTTCTTACAGTAAAACCAGTAAGGAATGTAGTGCCAGGGAGTGGTGGAGTAAGGACCAAGATATTGCCTTTTGAAGCTGTGTGGTGCTCAGCACAGGGTATTTTTAAAGCAGACTAGGTATCTAGGTATCATCCATCAAAAATTGCTATGATCCTAGGAATAAATCCTGAATGGGCAAGACAGCTGATGTGAAATCAGCAAGTGTAAATCAGTAAAGACACAGGAAAGTAAAGCTGATGGATGGCAAAACAAAATGGGGGGTAATTGTGTAGGCAGCAGGACAGCAAGGAAGTATGAAAGCTCCTTAGTGGCTCTTAAGATAACTGTAAGTGTAGAGCCTGGTCATTTGATCATTAAATGGGCTTCCTCTCTGAAAGAAGTGCTTCAAAGAAGCATTAGCAAGACCCAGAAGGCCATTTGCACTAGGGGTAGGGGAAGGGAATAAGCTGGAGCATGCAGGGAAGCTGCTTTGCGAACAATAATGAGAAACAGGAAATATGTAGCAATCCTTGAAAACAAGGAAGAGCTGAGGTAGTCAGAGATGAGGCGATGAATAAATCTTTCAGCATGTAGAGAGCTGTTAAGAAGGTGATACGAGAAAGGGACAGCCAAGAGAATTATCAGAGGGGTGAAAATTGGTTTTCCTTATACCCGCACACACACTCAGTTGCTGGGTTCCTAGCACAGGAGATGTGTACTCATTCCTTACTAGAAACTTTCTCATGTTCTCACAGTGCAACAAAGCTTCTCAATATGCTGTGAATAAGGTGAGAAGGGGCTCCAAACTTTCATTTAGGAAGCTTAACTGTCAAGCAGGACCCTGGAAATATTGAATCTATCTTTTCTCTGTGCTGCTTCCTCCCTAGAGTCTCTGAAGGCACTAAGGATGAAATGGTGGCAGTCAGGAGGTGCCAGCTCTGTGGTGTCCACAGCTGACCACTACCCGCTACAATGGTTAATCATCTCTCACCCTGCCTCAAATGAGAAGTTGTCTCCTCTTGCAGTGCTAGGTAGTGGGGTACACTCTTGGAAGCTGACAATATGTAGCTGCAAGGGATTCTCTTGTTAAGAGGCACTTACCAAAGCAGGGTAGCTATTTATAAGGGTGTGTCTGAGTGCTATGCACATGAGACAAAAATAGTGAAGCTTTCCAAGCTTATTGTTCAGGAAGCTCATGAAGTAGAGGCTGTCTTTCTCTTCCTCCTTGAGGCATAACATGCATGCCTTGAAGCAGCATTTGTTGTGAGCAGATGCCTACCTCTTGGGTGACCTAAACATAACCCCTCAGTATGTAGTTTTATTCCCTCTGATCTATTATTCTCTGCTGATTATTTCCTCATGCAAAACTATTGGTTCCCACAAAGCCTATTCATGCAAACCAGCAGAGAAGGAGCTTCATTGAGAAACTCTAAGTAAGGGCTTGCATTTTCCTATGAATCTTTACCCAGCATAACCAAGTCTATTAATTTCCTATATATATTTTAGAAGCATTTTTAGGTGAAGATAATCGGTTTGACCTGAAAGCAGTAGGATAGTGCATAATATCCATTTATGCTCTACTTAGCACCTCTTACCAAAATACTTTAGCCAATCTTCTGCCTAGAAGTGTGATTTCTGGAGGCAGAAAAATAATGTAGGAGGCATATGGAGGGAAATCTTTCTTGCTTATCCCACTAGCTAAACACAGCTCAGAAATCTGCACAGGTATTTCTCTCTCACTAGAGATTTAATTATTGTCTCCTCCATGTGGCTTCAGCAGTGACATGTCATCTAATCAGTTGCTGATGTGCAGCTGCCCATGTGAAAGATGTGGCTGACACTGTTCAGCCTCCATGCAATCTCTGATCTCATGTTTGAACATAGCATATCAAGCACTTCTTACTTTCACACATGGCCTTCAGCCATTCAATGTTTGCAGAGCTCTAAAGTAATAAGAACTCTTTGTGACTTAGTGAATAAATACATCAAAGCTTTTGGGATGGGATAGTGCTTAAAAGTGACAAAGGTCATGTACACCAACAACCCGTCAGCAGAGTTTAGAAACACGGACCTAGGCTGGAGTTAACGCGGTTCCCATGCCGCAACAAGCCAAGTATTCCTATTCCACGTTTTAAGCCCTGTGCTGTCAGCACCTGGCCTGGTTTTTAGCTAGCCCAAGCACTGAGCAACAGTAGCACAGACCAGCCCCTTGTGTGCCTCTGTCCTCTGATGCAACCAGAGCGCAGGCCAGTAATGAAACAAAAGTGGGACTTTCTCCTTCATCTCTCCTCAGAGGAGATAAGCAATTGAAGTAGTCTCTCCTGCACAATGTTTGTGGCAGCCAACTCACTTACTGTGTGCACGTCTGCATGTTGTGGGGAGGGAGAATGAAGACCAAGACCCCAGCATGTACTCAGCTGCAGTCCTGAAGAAATCCTCTCTCTTCCACCCTCAAAAGAGTACCTCATTTATAATTAGGGGTATTCATATATGCCATTTTAAAGCATTAAATTCTTAATTCATCTTCTTTAAATTTATTCCTTTAAGACCATGATAAAAAGATGACTATTATAACTGGCAGATTTCATGTCTTGCGGACATACTGTCAGCAGCTGATCTCCCAGCTAAGGCCGAAGGTTCAGGCAGTTAAGCTGGCTTGACTGTACATGGATAACTCAGCACATAACACTCGGCATCCAGCCTGAGGGTAGGAAGTACCCTGTCACTGGAGCTGCTGCTGTTATGAAGATGAAAGCATGGAGCAGCACAGAACTGAACACAGGAACACTATGTTGTTTGTGAGAAAAAATATGCATGTACGTGTACTAGAAATGGTAGGCATTTTCCTTTCACTCCCAAGGCTTCCAAGATTGATTGATACCTTTGCTATCACTACTCTTACTCTCCCATTCAGCTGATCAAATAAACACTTTGCGTGTGTTTACTGCCACAGCAAAGGAATACTTAATACAGCAAGGGATTATCACTGCTTAAAGCTGGGAGGCCATCCCTAAAGCCTCATCACCTGAAAAGGCTTGGAAAGCTTCTCCTAGTCTGACCATAGTGCTGGGGCCTCATATAGGTATGACACTGAACCAAAGTGACTCTTCAGCTTAGGTCCTGGAGAGACTGGGCTGCTCCTGGCACCAGGGTTAGCTGCTTCAGGGCATGCCTGGGCATGCTTAGTGTGGCAACATGCCAGGTAGGCTTACCTAAAGAAGGATGATTTAATTCCCCAGTTGGCTGTAGCTGTGTTTGTGGTCACCTGTATGCCAAAGGCTGCCAAATGTGGTAGCCATTAACACTTCCTGCAAATACAATAACACCTCTTCCTTTTTAAATTACACCTTCCTGACACAGATCTAAACATGCTCATGACAAGGTGAAAACCCTCAGCCTCTTGCCAGGCAGGAAACATTAGTTCTGCTGCACAGAGAAGCAGAGAGCAAAGGCAAACAAAAAGCCAGGTCTGAAAAGCTTTAGGGTGTCTAACAAGCACTTAAGCACCTTCTCTCATTCACTGAAGTTGAGATAGGTGTGAAAATACCTGGCGACTGTTTATTACTCATAGACATCTTGAAACTCTTGAAAATCTGGCTTATAACTTCCAAATGACTTTACAAATTCACACATAATGTAAGTGGCAACTCCAGACAGAAAACTGGGATGACAGAGTGCCTGGTTCTGTGCTTCGGGCCTCTGCAACACTATCTCGTTAAAGATACGGATGGTAATTTACCCACAGCAGTGGTGTTCATTAGACCTGATGTCCTGCCTGAGGTTCACCTTGGGGAAATTATGTTCTGGACAGTCAGAATACCTTCCCTCTTCTTTAACAAATAGATGCAGTATCGTTATGTTGTTATTAGGTACTGATTTATAAAGCACCTTTCACATACATCATGGTGCTGTATGATCTAATTACGAAACACCTGAGACTGAATAAGAAGTATCCAGGCAAGAAAATTGCTTGAAGCTTGACCTTTAATGCACTAAAAGAACCAAGAGTTTGGAGTGAGTAGGAGACCCAAGATGAAGAAATCCGTCAGTCCTGACTGTATATAGGAGCAAGAGCCTAGGTGGTAACAACACTGGGCAATTAGTTAGTGGCCAACAGGAAAAATTATGAATAAAATGGAGAAGTTTTCATTAATCCCTGCCTCCTCCATACCTCAAAGCCCATGGAAATCAAGGGGAGCAGTGCTCATGACTTTGCTGGGGCCTCTGGCGTTCCCATGCCAGATAGTACGGGTTCCTGGTACCAAAGTCCTGATGTGTCACATTCCAAATTGAGCGTGTCCAATGATTGCTATCCCTACATCTCTGCAACCAGTTTGAGGAAAAATAATAGAAACATAGAATGGTTTGGGTTGGAAGGGGACCTTAAAGCTCATTTATTTCCAAACCCTGCTATGGGAAGGGACACCTTCCAATGCACCAGGTTGCTCCAAGCCACATCCAACCTGGCCTTGAACACTGCCAGGGAAGGGACAGCAGTAGTTTCTCTGGGCAACTTGTGCCAGTGCCTGAGCACCCTCATAATAAAGATCTTCTTCCTTATATCTAATCTAAATCTCCTCTCAGTTTAAATTCATTCCCCCTTGTCCTCTCACTACTTGTCCTTGTAAAAAGTCCGTCTCCAGCTTTCTTGCCAGCCCCCTTTAGGCACTGGAAGTTGCTCTAAAGTCTCCCCTGTGCGTTTTCTCCAAAGAGAACAAGCCAAACTTTCTCAGCCCATCTCCATAGGAGAGGTGCTCCAGCCCTCTGAGCATCTTTGTGGCCTCCTCTGGACTTGCTCCAGCAGGTTCACATACAATTCAAGTACTATATTTTTATTTTGGCTGGATTTTTATTTCTGTCTCTATTTTGAAGATTAGAATTTTCTTTCCTGAAGTCATCTCCTCAATCTTTGCAATTAAACCTCATTTAAATATTTCGGTCACTTTCATGAACTAATTATAGTGACTTGTGGTTGAGAAGGTACTTTCACCTTAAGCGTCTATTTGCAGGTGTTCAGAATTTTTGGGAAAAAATGTCCTCTGGGCTTTAAACTCACGTTTTCAGAGATCAAAGCTGACCCAGGGATGGAAAACTATTTTGTATGAGGCCTTTCCCACCCTTGTTTGACATGCAAAAAGATATGAAATAACAATTTTCCTCCTGCTTCTTTCTTTATTATCTTCACAATTATTTGGACTATATCACATTATGTCTACCTATGTTTAGGGAAGGCTTCTCAGAAGACTGAAGGGGTGAGGAGGAGCATATCTCATCAGTAATAAATGTGCTGTACTTTTTGGCTTTTTACAGTTATTGGAATACAGTTGTTTTTTTTCTCAGAGTTTTGTGGAGACATAAGGCACGGACCCTGTTTCTGGTTACAAACAAAATCATTTATTTCACCTCTCGCATCCTTTTTATAGTCTACTAAGTGCTAAGCAGTAACTTTCCATTCTCTCACTCCCTTATCATCCCGATTGAGCAAAACTACTGAAGGTTACAAATATTCACATTGTTTGGTCTGTTTTTGAGATGCACATCCTGCTTTATCTTGCAAACTATCTGCTTTGTTTTGCTAACCGATCTTTACCCTTCATTTTTGTCTTTACAGTTCCCAAGGCTTAGGTCGGACCAGGGCAATAGCACCTGGTGTTTTCTTCACTGCTCCCAGGGTTTAAGTCAGACCAGGGCAATAGCGCCTGAATCCATTTTGTTAGCTATTTCTATCCCTTCACCCACAGAGTTTGAGGCATTTAAACAGTAACAAACCTACAACAAAACAAAAAGTGAATTTCATGCAGAATTACTGGAAGGGTTCGACTCTTCACCACCACAAAAGCTTCATCATTTTGGTCTTGGATCAAAGACAGGTAATCTTCTGGATTTTTTTTTTGGTTGATTTCAGCAAGCCTCAGATCCTATGTCATGAGTAAACTGCTTAACCCAAATTCTATATCAATAGGAGTACGTGAAATCTTCTGTCTTTTTAGGACACAGTAAAGGTTTAGAGCTATGTTGTATTAGTTCTCTCATTCTATAGGGAGGCCTCCAGCAAAAGTAGGGAGCTTCAGGATGGGTATTTCTAAGTATAAAGACCAAAGGATGGCCTATGCCTCCAAGGATCGGCTGGTGTCTCATCTTTTCTGTGAGATCTGATGGTCTCCAGCACAAGAACCTAGCTCACTGACTTCATATTACTGTGTCTAGAAAATGGCTCTGGAGGAAGAAATCTGCTGGAAAACTAATGGGGGATCACACAGCTTCAGTTCCAAAGGGGTTCATAAAATGCCTTTTACATCAGTGAAAAGAAACTACAGACTATCTTGACGCCTTTTGAACAGCCTCTGCTCAAACCCAGAGCTGCAGCCTCACACCAGCTTATCCCAGGTGTCCCATCCATTTCCTCCACTTCCCAGGAAGAGGTGAACAGTGGCTATCTAAAAAACAGGTGATTCATTGCAGTGTCTCTTTCCTGGCCCCCAGGCCCTGTTGCATCTCAACCAAGCTGAAGAATTGCCTTGGGTATCTGCTTTTGTTGCTTGAGCTGCCTGAGCTATCCTTACCCGTCCCTTTTAATTAAATAACTCTTGACTTGGTTTAGTGGAGATAATAAAAGACGATGAGGATAGTACAAGGTATCTTTACCTTGCCAGGCTGATTTGGGGAAGCTGCAAATCCAATCTGTGTGTCTAAAACCCGCTTCTGTTTGTGAGCTGGAGGGGAAAAGCCATCTTTGTCTTTCCTAATATTCTCTAGGGAAAATCAACGGTGTCTAGGGTTTTCTCTGTTCGCCCTCTGCCATCCCATCTTTCACTTTCTGGCTTCTTTAACTTCCAATCTCCTTTAAATTACATTAAAGGAATAAGAGAAACCATTGCTTTTCTCTTTTCGCCTTGGAGCTAAAAGCTTTCTCTCTTCTTCACAGTGCTTGTTAAATGCGATAGATAGAGTGAAAGCTTCATAAATCATAAACAAGCAGAAGACCTAAATAAAAGTTACTGTAGACTGACGAAAACAGAGGCCCCAGCATGCACATTAGGTCTAACATTACAGTGTTTATTTAAAACTACACTAGCAGGAGGCAGAGGGCATGCCTGTTTCGTGTCTAACCCAGGAACCAAAAGAAAAGACAGTGGGCCATGAAAATAAGAAATTATTAAGAAATAGCTTTGCAGTGTTGCAGACACAGATAGATGCAGATTTTTGCTCTCCAGTTTTGCCTGTTCATCTGCAATAACCATCTCCTTTTCTCTCTATTGTTCCTTATAGCATGGAAAAGTTCCTCCATTTTTCATCAAGTGGTAACTTGCTCTGGTCTTTGCTGAGTACAGCAGCAGCAGCCTCCAGAGCACACCAGCTGTAAGAAATACTGGACCATGATGCGAGTGGATTGTCCTGTGCTCAGGGTTAGGGCAAGGATGTTGGGATTATGGCAGGGAAAAAGTTTGTTTCAGAACATCCTTCTTTTCCACATGCCTGTTTACAAAGCTATGAGATGTATGGCTGCGTGATAAAGCAGAAAAAAAGGGAAAAGTAGTCTTCATTACCTCAAAGGAAAGAACTACTGGTGATAAGGAAGCAGAGCAAGTCAATGCAGGAATCAGAAGAGCAGCTCTCACACACCCCACTGGTGGGGGGCACAACCTTTCCATGGTCAGTCTCTGCTCTGTAGGAGACTGGACTCTGTAAGCAATTGGCCTCCGCTCCTCCATGTCCCAGAGCAAGTCTTCACAAAGAAGGGAAGAGTCAGCCCCTGCCCACCACAGCTTGGATAGGGTTAGCACATTGTGTCAGTCAAGAACGTGTGTAATGAACAGGTTGGTGTCCTCACTTCTATCTGTCTTAAGAGTGCAGGTTCTGCTGATCACGTATTTCTGAAAAGACTTCTCTCTGTAAGTAACTCTTTCTTGAAGTCAGTAGAGCACATTTCTTCACTGATATAGATTAAATCTAGGTTTGCCCTGAGGGTGCTCCTTCTCCTCACTTTGAAGTGGAACTTTATTCTTTCATTCATGGTGCTCTTGGAGGTGGGAGATTTCCAGGTTTGGGTCTGGGAAATACATTGTCAGGAACTGGCACTACAGCAGTCTCAGGAATTACTGAAAGTACTGTCTGCTTGTTTCAACTTCTTTTCCTCATAATTAGTCTTTAAATCTATGACAGCTTACTCTTCATGGTGAGGTTATGGAGTTTCTTAAATTACCCTCCTGTGAGCAGTTTTATCATTCTGGGGGGAATGGTTTCTATCTTTCTATCAATCTACTATTATACATTCCGTTGTTCATTTTTATACAGTACTCTAGTAAGCTAAACAGGATGGATTTACATTGACAGAAGTCACATTGCTTTGTTCCTACTGTCATCATCTAGGCATATTTATATTTTTAGCTACAATAATTAAGCTATTATCTAATGCACTAAGGCACATCTGCCTAAAATTTCTTGGATCTCATTGAGTTGTTTTTTGAGAAAACAAAACCAAATTTGAGGTCATATATCTGTCAATTTGCCTGGAGTTCAGGAAAATAGTTTTTTAAAAGAAATGGTACTTTTTATTAGCAAGCAAATCAGCTCCATTTTGTGTTCTTTCAGCAGTGTTTGAATCAGATTCTAACTTAATTTAGTACAATTTAAAATTTTGGGTGAACTGGTAGGCAGTGCTGTTACTCTGCCTGACAACTTTTTCTGCTAGTTCTTTGCTTTTACCATCCAACAAAGACAGATTACAGGGCAGCTCTCTTTTCCCATCACATCCTGGGGCAATAGCGAGAGAAGAAACATTCAGCCCTTTGCAGTCAGTTTCCCTTTGCCTTTGCTCTTTATCCTTTTGCAATTTTAACAAACCTGTTTTCTCCCCCACAGGCTGCCTATTTCAGATACGCTCTAGAAATTGTGTGCCTCAATTTTGCTCCTAGAAATCTTAACTTAACAAATGCTGCTCCTTCCTGGCATTCAGTACAACCTTTAATAACTGACAAGAGGGGTTAACCTTTGGTCTGGGGAGCACAAAGTTATAAATCAGTTGCTGTTCCAAAAGGCTGAGTTTGAATCAGGTGTTTCACGTTTCTTTCTTTGGAAAAAAAATCCAAGCAAACATAGAGAAACAAAACCAAACCAGAACAGATAATCTAATACAGCTGTGGCTGGGAGGAAACAAGACATTTGTAACAGCTTTTAAAGCATTAAAAAGGAAGCATGCTAGGAACAAATACTGTGTTTGTGTTCTGAGGTTAAAACATGACAGTTCTGAAGGAAGAGATTTACTGAATCAGGTTTGATGCCTTGAAATAATGAGAGGGTAGGAACTTCCAGGGGAGGAGGGGGAACAGACTTAGGGTATGTGGCCTCATTTAGAGAAAACATAAATGTGCACAGAGCAGAAAGGAATTGAACATTTAAGCATTAGTTTATTTTCATGGAGGAAAAAGCTCTGCAATGTTAAACATTTATCAGGAAAGCCCTTACTGATGTGGTCATGCTGAGCCCAGAACAGGCTTAGGTTCAGGGGCTTTAGTCAGGACAGCAGGATGCTGAATTACTCCCTTTAGGAAGAAGGAGCACAGCCTCCCAGGGAAAGGCAGGTGGGACAGCAGCATAGGAGGGAGGAAGAAGGAAGAGGACAGCATGCTCAGTGCCAGCAGAAGCAGAGGCTTTAACTGGGGCTTGGCCTGGGCACAGAGTCACCTTGCTAAATTCATTTATGTGGCTTAGATCATACAATACAATCAGTCTAGGCAAAGGCTCTGCCCCAACCTTTAGACTGTACAGCTCCTTCTATTTTAAATGCTTTGTTAAATGACAGTACCCAAGGCAATTGTGTCCTCAGATTCCTGGAGATTCCCAACAGCAAACTGGGGAACAAAAGCAGCAATATCATTGCATGGGGAACCTGCATCTGACTTGAGTTTTCCTGGAAATGAAAGAAAATGTGATTTTGGGGCGGAGGATTTGTTTGTTTATTTGGGGGTTTTGACAGAGTTTTAGATTTTTTTTTTTTCCATTTCTGAACGCTTCCTTGCGTTGATCTCCATAACAAAGAATGCAATTATGCTCTATGCAGAAATTATGTGATACATGTTCACTTTTTTTGTTTAACACTGGTAATCTTGATCCATATCTCCTTTACTGTGATCTTACCAGCATGAGCTTTTTTTTGCCTCTGCCAGAAGGGATATTTGGAGAAGGAAAGGGTTTGCGAGGGCTGTTGTTCAGATGCCCCAGTTCAGTCATGGCACACACAATAGTTTTACATCTTTTGTGAGGCCACAAAATACTCATAGTTTGGTAAGAAACAGAAATTGCTGAAAGGAATGGTGGATAAGCACTGACAGACTCTGGTTTTCCAGAAGCAGAGTCATTCAACCGTGGATAATGACAACAGCACAGATGACAAGATAAACACTGTATATGGGGTTGAAGTAGACACAGCATTTAAAAACATCATCCCAACAATGCTAGCTGCTACATTCAGTCATCAAACAGTGACAAAAATGCTATTTAAGGCAGGTAAAAAGCAAATTGGGGCTAAATGGACATACTCAACTGCCTCATACATCCACATGCAATCACACATTTATACATATTATCCTGTATATTATTCACGCCCTTATTCTTACTAAGATAAAAGCATACCTTTTACACACATGCATACATTTTCCCACAGAACTTAATTCAACACAGTGCACTTGTATGTTCAGCACACATAGGCTTTTATCTTGACATTGCTGGGGGAAGTTGAGGCAGTAGGAACTCAACTCACAAGAGTAAACTACATAAATACATTCAGTAGTCAAATGCAAGTTATATTCCTACAGCCAAGAGTGATTCAGCTGTGAAGATCAGTGCAAGTGGTGCCCCCTCAAGGGTCCCTACTGGGACCAGTACTGTTTAATATCTTCATCAACAATATGAACAGTGGGATTGAGTGCACCCTCAGCAAGTTTGTTGATGACGCCAATCTGTGTGGTGCTGTCAACAATGCTGGAGGGAAGGGATGCCACCCAGAGGGAACTCGACACGTTTGAGGGGTGAGCCAATGCCAAATTTATGAAGTTCAGCAAGGCCAAGAGCAAGGTCCTGCAGCTGGGTTGAGGCCATCACAAGCACAAATACAGGCTGGACAGAGAATGGATTGAGAGCAGCCCTGAGGAGGACTTGGGGATGCTGGTTGATGAGAAGCATAGTGTGACCCAGCAGTGTGCACTCACAGTCCAGAAACCAACTGTGTGCTGGGCTGCACCAAAAGGAATGTGGCCAGGCCAAGGCAGGTGATTCCTTCCCCTCTGTTGCACTCTGGTGAGTCCTCACCTGGAGAACTGCATCCAGCTCTGGGGCCCCAAATATAATAAGGTTTGGGCTTGGGCTACATTCAGAGATGCTCAGAGGGCTAAAGTACCTCTCCTGTGAGGACAGGCTGAGAGAATTGTGCTTGTTCAGTCTGGAGAAGGCCACAGACTATTCAGGGGAAACCTTAGAAGAGTCTTCCAATACCTAAAAGGACTGACAAGAAAGCTGGAGGGGGTTTTTTTACAAGAGCATGTAGTGAGAGGACAAGTAGGAACGGCTTTAATCTGAGAGGAGATTTAGAGTAGATATTAGGAAGAAATTATTTACTGTAAGGGTGGTGAGGCACTGGGACAGGTTGTCCAGAGCAGCTGCTGCTTCCCCATCACTGGCAGTGTTCAAAGTCAGGTTGGACACGGCTTGGAGCAACCCAGTCTAGTGGAAGGTGTCCCTGCCCATGGCAGAGGGTTGGAACTGGATGATCTTTAAAGTCCCATCCAATTCAAATCATTGTATGATTCTATGATTCTGTAAGCATTGAAAGTCCTCTGATTGGAGATACTTCAGACAAACTTTTTACTATTTACTTTCAAGTCAATGTTCATTGCCTGTATGAAAAATATCCTGGAGTAGCTGGGTTTCACTCATGTTTTAGATGGAAATAGCCAATTTATTGTTTCCATATAAACACTGTATATTTCTCACTCTTAGTACAGTCATGCAATTCACATTCTGCCTCCAAAACAGATAATTTTCATTATTTTAGAGGGATGATTTCAAGATTACCTATCCTAAGAGTATCCCTTGGTACTATTTCCAAAAAAACACATCATGACCTTGTGTTTAGTATCCTAGGCCAAAAAATTCTTAATTTTCCTTTATATGCTAGACATATAAGTGATTTGGTGATGACAAAAAGATGTCTTCCATCATGTGTTGGGGGAGGGGGGCATCATTCCATCCCAACACACCCAGTCGGTTGGCAGCACCTACAGTAAACGTTCGGAGCAATGTAGAGATATTCCAGCTGCTCCAGCCAATGAGCCGGCTTCAATTGGATCTCGGCTCAAATGCCTCTACACAAATGCCCGTAGTATGGGGAACAAACAAGAGGAATTAGAGATGTGTGCACATCTACGGGGGTATGATATCATAGGCATCACAGAAACATGGTGGGATGGCTCCTATGAGTGGTGTGTTGGAATGGAAGGTTACCGGCTCTTTAGGAAAGACAGGCCCGGCAGATGGGGAGAGGGAGTTGCTATTTATGTTAGGGATAGGCTAGAGAGTATGGAACTCTGTCTGGGGACAGGTGAGCAGTCGACAGAGAGTTTGTGGGTCAGGGTTAAAGGGAGAACAGCGATGGGTGATGTTATTGTGGGGATCTGTTACAGATCGCCTGACCAAGGGGACTTGCTGGACGAAGCACTCCATAGGCAGATAGGAGCAGCCTCACGCTTGCAGGCCCTTGTTCTCATGGGAGACTTCAACCACCCTGGTATCTGTTGGAGGGATGGTAGGGCCTGGCACAAGCAATCCAGAAGGTTCCTCGATTGCGTGGAAGACAACTTCCTTCTGCAAGTAATAGGGGAGCCGACAAGGAGAGGTGCCATGCTTGACCTTGTCCTCACCAACAGGGAAGGGCTGGTTGGGAATGTGATGCTCCAGGGCAGCCTTGATTGCAGCGATCATGAGATGGTTGAGTTTGAGATCCTCAGGACAGTGAGAAGAGCGTGCAGCAAGCTCACTGCCCTGGACTTCAAGAGAGCAGACTTTGGCCTCTTCAGGAACCTGCTCAGTAAGGTTCCATGGGATACAGCCCTAGAGCGCAGGGGGGCCCAAGAGTGTTGGTTGATATTCAAGGCTCACCTGCTGCAAGCTCAGGAGCGATGCATCCCAACTAGAAGGAAGTTCAGCAGGAGGGCCAGGAGACCTCCTTGGATGGATAAGGAGCTGCTGAGAAAAATTCAAAGGAAAAAACAGGCTCATAAAAGGTGGAAGCAAGGTCAGGCGGCCTGGGGAGAATACAGGGATGTTGTCCGGGAAGCTAGGGACCAGGTTAGGAAAGCTAAGGCCCACTTAGAATTAAACTTGGCTAGGGATGTTAAGGATAACAGGAAGGGATTTTATAGGTACATTGCCAATAAAAGACAGGCTAGGGACACCATGGGCCCTCTCCAGAAGCTATCGGGAGAACTGGCTACCCCGGATTTGGAGAAGGCTGAGGTTCTTAATGACTTCTTTGCCTCAGTCTTTACGGGCAAATGCTCTGACCACACCACACAAGTCTTGGAAGGCAGACGCGGGAACAGTGAGGGTGGGGACCCTGGGCCCACTGTGGGGGAGGATCTTGTTTGGGACCACCTTAGGAACCTGAATGTATACAAGTTCATGGGACCAGATGAAATCCATCCACGGGTCCTGAAGGAGCTGGCAAGTGAAGTTGCTAAGCCACTGTCCATCATATTTGAAAAATCATGGCAGTCAGGTGAAGTTCCCGATGACTGGAAAAAGGGAAATATAACCCCCATTTTTAAGAAGGGGAAAATGGATGAGCTGGGAAATTACAGACCAGTCAGCCTCACCTCTGTGCCTGGCAAAATCTTGGAGCGGATTCTCCTGGAAGGCATGCTAAGGCACATGAAAACCAACAAGGTGCTTGGGGACAGCCAGCATGGCTTCACTAAGGGGAAATCCTGCCTGACCAATCTGGTGACCTTCTATGAAGGGGCTACAGAACTGATGGACAGGGGCAGAGCAGTTGATGTCATTTACCTGGACTTGTGTAAAGCCTTTGACACTGTCTCCCATGAGATCCTTCTCTCTAAGTTGGAGAGACATCAATTTGATAGGTGGACCACTCAGTGGATAAAGAACTGGCTGGATGGCCGCACGCAAAGAGTAGTGCTCAATGGCTCAATGTCCAGCTGGAGACCAGTAACGAGTGGTGTCCCCCAGGGATCGGTGTTGGGACCGGTCTTGTTCAACATCTTTGTGGGTGACATGGACAGTGGGATTGAGTGCGCCCTCAGCAAGTTTGCCGATGACACCAAGCTGTGTGGTTCGGTTGATAAGTTGGAGGGAAGGAATGCCATCCAGAGGGACCTTGACACGCTTGTGAGGTGGGCTGATGCCAACCTAATGAAGTTTAACCATGCTAAATGCAAAGTCCTCCACCTGGGTCGGAGCAATGCCAGGCACAGCTACAGGTTGGGCGGGGAGGAGATTGAGAGCAGCCCTGCGGAGAAGGACTTGGGGGTGTGGGTTGATGAAAAAATGAACATGAGCCGGCAGTGTGCGCTTGCAGCCCAGAAGGCCAACCATATCCTGGGCTGCATCAAAAGGAGTGTGACCAGCAGGTCGAGGGAGGTGCTCCTGCCCTTTTACTCTGCTCTTGTGAGACCTCACTTGGAGTATTGTGTGCAGTTCTGGTGTCCTCAACATAAAAAGGACATGGAACTGTTAGAACAAGTGC
This sequence comes from Amazona ochrocephala, assembly GCA_039720435.1. Taxonomy (NCBI): domain Eukaryota; kingdom Metazoa; phylum Chordata; class Aves; order Psittaciformes; family Psittacidae; genus Amazona; species Amazona ochrocephala. Next base: position 77,977,099 of record CM077880.1, read on the forward strand.
AGAGGAGGGCCACGAGGATGATCAGGGGACTGGAGCACCTCTCGTATGAAGATAGGCTGAGAAAGTTGGGGCTGTTCAGCCTGGAGAAGAGGAGGCTGCGTGGAGACCTCATAGCAGCCTTCCAATACCTGAAGGGGGCCTATAGGGATGCTGGGGAGGGACTCTTCATTAGGGACTGTGGTGAGAGGACAAGGGGTAATGGGTTTAAACTTAAACAGGGGAGGTTTAGATTGGATCTGAGGAAGAAATTCTTTACTGTGAGGGTGGTGGGGCCCTGGAATGGGTTGCCTAGGGAGGTTGTGGATGCTTCATCCCTGGCGGCGTTCAAGGTGGGGTTGGATATAGCCTTAGATGGCATGGTTTAGTGGGAGGTGTCCCTGCCCATGGCAGGGGGGTTGGAACTCGATGATCTTGAGGTCCTTTCCAACCCTTACTATTCTATGATTCTATGATTCTGTGATTTAACTATACTGAATAACTCTACTCCTCTGGTCTAGGTTTGGAGCAGCTTTGCTCAGAATGAGTTAGCTAATTTGGTTTTCTACTGTTGGGGCTTGAGTGATGACAGCAGAAGAGGATAGCTGAGATAGCTAAGCAGTCATCATACACAGTGCTCAGACAGTATCCCTTTCAGGAGAAGAGCAGCTCCAGAACACAGTCTGGAGAAGCAAGCATAAGGGAAGAACAAAACCAAAAACTGTCTCTATCTGATAGCAAGGAATGAACTTAGATGCCAGGCGATCTGAATATAGCTTGAAGTTTACTGCAGAGATGCAATATTCAGCTTGCTTATTCTCAAAGCTGCTAAATTCTACACGGTCAGTGGAGAGCAGCTGGGATTGTTCTCATCTTTGTGACCTCTGCTAGTTGCCTACAGCCCTTTGCTATTTGTATTGTGGCAGCATATTACTATATCCAAAGTTGTTATAGCTCAGCTGGAAGCTATTTGGTGTAATAACATTTACCTTACTACAGGACAGAAAAGGTAAAATCATATCTGTAGTCCACGTGATGGTAGTGGTGTAAGACGATTTTATATATCTGTTCATCTGTCAGGAAGCTCCTAAAAGAACATCAGATCTTCAAAAGCCAGGATATGAGGTTTTTTGGGTACCATCCATGTCCAAACATAGAAGTCCTGGTCAAACAGTGACAGCTCTGTCTATCTAACAGGAGAATACACTGACACTCAACTCACAAACAAGATGTTTGGCAGTAACCATTCAGACTTGGCTGGATATAGGCTTTCAAGAATACATAAAGACATCATGTCTGTTTCCTTGGACTAGAATTCCAAGGAAAAGAAGTCCATGAGCATCATAACCAGCCATTCCCCTTGTACTGTTGCTGTTTACAACCCAAGCAACCGTATGGTAAGGAAATTGTCTCTTTTGCTGTTGTCTCTCTGTTGTAGAATACAAAAAGTTGCCATTTCGTAGGACCATAGTATAATTCAGGTTGGAAGACATCTCAGTAGGCTTCTAGTCCAACCTCCTACCCAAAGCATGGTCAGCTCTAAGGTCAAACCAGATGTCTCTTGTCTGCTCCTCTTCAGGCCTTCAAAACCTCCAAGGATGGGGAATTGGATGCACAGTCCCTCTTGACAGCCTGTTCCACTGCTCAGCTGTCCTCAATGTGACAAGTTTTTTCTTACATGTGAGCTGAACCTCTCATGTTTCAATTTATATCATCTACTGTTCTTCCTCCCTTCATGCACCACTGTGAAGAGTCTGGTTCTGCCTTCTTGATATATAGGAATACTGGTAAAGAAGACTTGGCTGTATTTTCTGTTTGTGGTAAACATAAATAAGCAGAGAATGAAGCTGTGCTGTGGAAAATGCAATCAAAAAAACCCTGGTGCTTTTTGTATCGATTGTAGATGATGTTAGTAGCCGTAAACATAAGAAAGCTTTCAGCTCTTGTTTCTTAGGAGAACAATATGTGCTTATATTGCTGGTCAAAAGCATGCCGTGAGTTTTGTGCAGTGCAACAGGGATGATATACTCGTGTATTCCAGACATAAAGACAATATATACTATATATAAAGACAATGCTACTGCATGACTGCAGTAGTATTAATCAGGAAGAAATCACAGCATGCGTGTGCTAGTCTGCTTTTCAAAGACAATGGGAGTACCTCAGACTTTGCTTGTTTCAAATGCTGTCCTTCCAAGGACAATTTTTTCTCAGTTTTAATCTAATGGAAAACAGAGCTGGATGTCCCATCGTTTATGTCATTACTCTGAGTACGGGGGTATACACAGTATTTTATGAGATGCCCTGGACAGAGAATGTATTGTAAGCTGGCTCTGCCACATGCTACACTTTAGTACTACTTCAAGAGTAAAATGGGCCTGAGCCTTCCTAGCCAAAGGCATTGCTCTTGTAGCTTTGTTCTTTGTTCCTGAATGAACATCGTTGAGAGAAATACCTAGACCCACTCAGTGGAGAAAGCCTTATTGTCTCTGAGAAGTGTTTCAGAGGATCTGAGGAAGACACTGAGAAGAGAACAGCCTAAAGACAGTCAAACAAAGCACTGGTCCCAGGACCTGGGTGAACGTATTAGGGCATCAGCATGCAGCCTTCAATCTATATTTGTCCAGTGAAATGAGTGGCTTGAGGACTCAATTATTTTCTGTATGAACAATATTTATGTTCATAAGAGGAAAAGGAGTCCCAAGGCAAAGTGCGTACCTTGATCACTGAGTGTTTTGTGCTGGCTAGAAGGCAAATAAGGGGAAGCAAAAACACTCTACGGATCTGTGCTTGACAGGCAAGTTCCTTGTCCTCTAATTGCTGTTTGCAGCAGTACAGACACCTGAGGCAGCTGTGGAAAAATCACAAGGATGAGAAAGGCTTTTATGCTGTACAAGGGCATTCAGAGTAGCATTCGGCTTGTGTTTTTAGGTGCATAGTCTAAAATAAATAAGAAGCTTATTTTGAGCACACTAATGGGGTAGCATGAATTCAAAGAAGGAGCTGTAATTTCCAGCCTGTCTGTGACTGCCAGCTCTGATGAGGGCCAGGCACACAGTCTAGGCAAGTGTCTTCCATGCAATGATGTGACACAGAACACACTTTCAGCATCCACAACAATGACAATGTATGTTTGCTCTGCCTTTTCTAAACCTAAATAACTGCTATGGCTGTGGAAGTCAAGAAGATAAATTTATTTACTCAGATCACCTTTAACTGTTTGCATTTTCTCAAGTTACCAGGTTAGGACTGAGGCAAATGCGGTTCAGGACCCTCCCCTGGGAAATGCTGTGTGAAACCTTATTTATGCCTCACTTTCTCAATCTGTACAATGGGGAATGCTAGCTGAATAAATTCTTTGATGAAAGAGAGCTATGATGGAAACAAGTTTTTATTATTCTGTTTTTCAATGCATTGTGAGACTCTTATTTTCTTTATTTCTTTAGATGACACTCAGGTTTGAACAGCAACAGAGCAGTTCAGTGCCTTCATTGGGCTGCATGGATGAAAGACTACCAATTTATGCAGCCTTTGTCTGACACATGCATAGGAAGCTCCAAGGACTGCTTAGAGAAGAGAGAGAGATGTTTTCTGTACTCAACTTGCACTCCTTGGAGGACTGGACTAGGCCTCAGCCAGTGTAAAAGCAGGCTCCAAGGTGAGCCAAGTGAGAATCTCCTTTATATAACTGCTCAGAGCAACAGGTTGCTGAGATTTCTGGTCAGATGCCTAGAGAGCATGGGTTGGGATCTCCAGGGTATTTACATATCTCATTCCATTAATTTTGACAGAAGATGGAGAAAGAGGATACCCATTACTTGGTGAAAAGCGCTGCATAAAACGTAGCATAACTGAGCTTGGAAAAGGCATGCGAAGGTCTCTATTCTAAATCTGTAACTAAAGCTAACTAAAGCTAACTTCCAGCTGGATTAGGTTGCTCAGTGTCTTGTCTGGTTAAGTTTTGCAGATTTCCCAGGATGGGGATTGCACAGCCTATCCAGGAAACCTGTTCTGATGCTTATCCACTACTTCAAAGTTAACAGCTGTTAACCTTTCTCCTCTTATACCTACTTGCACACTTGTTTAGTCGGCATTAGGTGGCATATTCAGAGTGATGGGACTGCCAGTTACGTTTGAAAATCAGGATTTAAGCAGTGTTTTCATCCTCCCCACATGTCTGTGCACTTCTAGGCTGTGTCCTGTCACTGGGAAGTCACATGTGTATAGGGCAGAAGAGTGCTACATAAGCCGCAGCTGGTAAGGCACCAGGACTCCAGATTCATCATGGATTCATCACGAGGTGCTTTGTAGCTAGTCGTGAACACTGTCTTGTATGAAAAGAGTAAGAAAAAGATACGATGAGTTACCTTGACCTTTAACAAGCTCTCTCTGAATCTGGCTGCTTTCCACAGTGCTCCTATGTTGCTCTGGGTCATATTCCTGACCTGTTTCCTCTTGCACCAGCAGAGAAATGGGCTTTCCCTCTACTTTCTCTTCTGCTCCTCTTTCCCAGCTACTTGACATAAACAGGTTTGTTTTTAAAGTATTTGATTTCTGATGTTTTTCTTCAATGTTTTCAAACCATTGATTGAAACACTGTAAATCCATTCAGTCTTCAATGGCCAAATGCCAAAAGTTGTCAGGTTTCTAGTTTGTTAATTTGCACACACATATGGAGGAAAGAAAAGGACAGGATCAGTAGAGCAAAGAACTTGTACTGCAACATCCCTGACCATCCATAGGAACAAAAGTTAAGCTGAGCTTATTCAAGTTCATCTGTGAGTGAATGAGCAGGAGCACTGACAGGAAAATTAAAAATACCTCATACTCATTTGATTGTTTGCACACAATCTGCACTCACCCCTTCAACAGCTTGCAGTCTGCTGAAGATTCAGTTGATTCCCTAATCAACTGTGCTAGCTTTGTCTTTGCATATACCACTCTTCCAGCATGACCAAGACCGTGATTCTTCAAACTAGCTCTCTTTCCTTTCATAAAATGGGAAAATGTCATTGTAAATATGAAAGTGCTTGTGTATGCATTGTTTTTGCACTTGTGGGCTTAACTGAGGACTTAATGCTATGACAACCAGAAACTTGGAGTCAATGAAACAATGAAATTAGGAAAAACACATGTGTATGGTAACAGAGTATTTTAAAATACATGCCACTTGGACTTAATCAGAAATTCATTTAATCAGGACATCTCTTGGAGCAAACCTAATTTAAGCCTAATGACATTTAATTGTGATAACTATGGCTTGGTGGGGATGGTAATTCCATTTAATTGGGATGCCTCAAGGTGATGCAATGGTGCTTGTGTGTGTGTGACAACTGCAGGCTGGTTCTGACTGCTTATGTACCCAGCAGCAGTCTTCAGTCTCTGTCCAGCTGCCAAGCACCAAGACAGCCCAAGAAAAAGGGGTTGAAAGTCCTTCACTGCTGCCTGAATTTGGCAGGAACCATAATGTATTCACTACCTGCCAGCAATGCTAGTTGGTCTCTTGGCTTCTGTCTCCATATCTGCCACCCCCAAGAAAGTTCTCTTCTGGTCCACCTTCACGGCATCCTTCTCTAATTTCCCAGGACCTATCCCATGCATGTAAGTTTGCTGTACAGCTTCCTATAGAGTGACATGCATATTGCAGTGGCACCTGGTGTCATATGGAAATTCAGGTTTATCAGGATGAAGGTCAACCCCAGGGGTGTGCCAGAGAAGGGACTCTGAAGGCAGGCTGCCAGCAGTATCCCTTTTGGTAATAGAGACTTCAACCTCCATAGCTCTTTTGGAGCTATTGCTGCTGAATTGACAGTCTCTGTGTTTGTCTGTGCAGCCTCTGCAGCATCAGCATCCAGCTTATTACTGAAAAGCTCTTTGGAATACCTGGAACAGTAAAGTGTCCAGGAAAGCCAAATTTCAATCTTTTAAAACTCCGTTTTCAGTCCCAGTGGGGTGTGATTGTGAGAAAAAAAAGTCCATTTCAATTCCCTCTGTAGAACTCACTACATCCACAAAAGAGTAACACTTAGATCTTGTCTGCACACAAAAGTGGCATTGATTTAAATAATCAGGTTTAAAACGTATTTAACTGAATGGGTGCAACCTTTTACATGGACTTTAAGTCAATTTAAGAGATACCTTATCCTTATTGATCGAAAATAGAGTCAGATAATCATAAGAGATTGAGTTAAAAGTGTATCAGGAAGTTATTGTCTTTTCAGATGAAGGCTACCGTCCTTTTATGGGAAATTTCACACCCTAAACCCCACTACCTCAGCTGGAATTGAGCCTCTCAACCCATCAAACCCCATCATTTTGCAGATGTTTCAGTTCACTGCATTGCAATTAAAAAGAAAATGTAATGGCTCTTCCATCACTGACTGCATGGCTTGCTGGCCTCTGCAGTGAATTGACATCAAAAACAGCAGTGGGAAGGGTTTCAGCCCAAGTAGCTTGGAGGGCAGAAGTAGCAAAAGGCACCTTTAGAAGAAAAAAGATAAAACAGAGCATATAAAAAAATTCTTAATATTGTTAAAAAGAATTGCAGATGTCTTGATTATAGTCAACTTTAACCTGTTTGTATCAGCAGGCAATTTGGTATTGAAACCTTCAACATATCCCACATGAAGTACAGAGAGAAAGGAAGCCAAGGCAAAACCAGACGTATCCAAAAGTCCACATGCATGTTCTGTGGTTGCTTTTTTCCTCCAAAACATGGAGTGCATTTTAAGAGGGGATATAATGCCTATGCCATTGAATTATGGTTCAAAATACTACTGCATACAGCACAGAACTTCTGCAGAGAGGAAGGAAACACAGGCAGAAGAGCACTGTGGCTAGAGAGACACATGCAGTTGGATAAGGGAAGAATTTCAACAACATCATGAAAACTGGTAAGAGCGGTTAAGAAGAATCCCAACTCAAGTGAGAAGGATATTAATATTTCAGTTTTCCACATGTTCAGTTGGATGGGTGAACTGGTCTCTCCCAAATATTTCAAAATACCACATTTGTAAACAAATATGTTATTTTTCTTGGCTTTAAGCTAGATTTTTTTTCTTTTCTAAAGCATAAAGGTCATTCTGACCTCTCAGATAAAACATTTTAATTTAAAAGAAACCAACATGTAATGCCAAAGCAAAATGTTAGAGGAGCTAGCCCTTTCTGGCAAAAAGCTTCATTTCGATGATTCAGCATCTCCTGACATGTATTTAGACAAACTATTCCTGTTCTGCTCCAGGCTTGAATACTGGTTCTTTAATGTGGGTTCTTCAAAGCTAATGCAGCAGATTATATGCAGCTTGCTGGATGCATTGGCTGATGGCTAACTATGTGCTCCTGTAATAGAGCACATAAGAAGGGTGGGCTTGCACAACCTACCATACGGTTGAACATGCATTTGAAATATAAGGAAACATACGATTTCAGTCACATAAAGAATACAGGAAAAAATAGCAAAGTGGTTCTACAAACCTCCATTGTCAGCTAGGAGCCACCTCTGCTTCAAGCTTTCAGACAGCATTTTTGCACGTTGAGAACACCCTGAACATATGCATATATATATACACACACATGCATACACATATGTATACTTGCATCTATGTGGGTATATATGGATGGATTAGGCTGTCTCTGGATTTGTAGCATAGTCTCTATGAGAATGATGGAACCACCTTCATTTTTGCTTGAATTTACCTGGCCAGAAGGAACACTCGCATTCCCACCCCAGGTTAGGAAACACCAGAACTCCTAAAGGCTGTCTCTGCCAGACTTTAAAGAACAGCCTGCTAACACTGAGGAACTTTTCAGAGGATGTAATGTCTCCTACACTCAGCAACTCTGCCACAGCAATATTTCATTGTTACGTTATTATGCAGGAAGTGCACACTCAAGCCATTTCTGTTTGCTCAGAATAGTGTTTACTGAAATATGGTCTGCAGTTTGCCGTTCCTTATGGAAGATAATATTGTATATACAAGAGCAAATTGAATATATGTAGTGCAGTAATTGCCATCATGCCCAGCAAGTTGATATATTTGAATACTCAAGATAGATAAGGTTTCTCTAAGGATTACCCCTCAGCACATTTACCGAATTTAATTTTGTATTGTTACTTACAATTCCTTGGAACATGTTACTTATAATATAAAAATACAGTTTGCTGTGAATACTTTCTTTGAGAAAACATTGCACGTGCTTCCAAAAGTCTCCACCCTTGGGATCTTTAGAAAGCAGTGTTGCTTTTCCTCCATGCAGTAACGGGCTCCTTCAATGAAGAGCAATCCAGGGCCATTATTCCAGGGTGTGGGGGAAGCTGAATACTGATTATGCAGATACACACCCCTCATGTATTTTTAATGACCTGATACATTTGTTCAGTATTTGGTAACACAACTAGACGATAAAAAACCTGACCTAGTTACCACGTACTGTTGGGAAGGAGTTTAAAGAACGGTAAGCATTTAAATGAAGATGTTAAGGTGTACCTACAAGAAAGGAAAGGTTTAGAAAAAAGAAAAAGGAGACAGGATTTCTTCTTTTGTGATTCATAAGGGATTTTGATACAGCATGGCAGGAAGCAGAGACTGTGACAAGACATAATAAAAAAAAATATAGGCAAGCTTGTCCAAGCAAGGGAATTGTTCCAGCCCTGGTGTGAGAGCACTTGCTATGCATGCACAGGTACAGATCCCCCACAGCATCCCTCACTGCTTCCCCATGGTGATAAATGTACTCCTCCCTCAGTACACCTCACACTTTGTTGGCACTCCACTTCTGTTTCTTCTGCCTCTTCATGCAGCCCTCCATCTCTCTGGATCCCCATCCTGGATTCCCAGTTTCACCAAACGAGTTAGCAGTATGAACAAGTACCTATTATGGAATTATATCAATTAAATATCCTCTATTTCCTTTTTTTTTTTTTCTAAAAAAGTTAGATAAATCTGAAAGTTAGCTGATTACACCACTGTAGATGTCATGTCCATGTAAAGCTCAAAATTTAGCAGCCCAACAAAAATATTCCAGCATAATACAGTATGCTTAGTATGCATCCTTTTGTTCTGGGGAGAATGGGTGAAGAGCAAACTGCAGATAGTAGATATTTGTCTTGTCGTCTGGTGGGCATGCACCTGAAGGAAGGATCTGTATATTGTTGTTCAAAGGGATGTAAGACCTGTATGAACTGGAAAGCAAAGGGGAAGCACCGCTTGCTCAGTGTTCAGGAGTTTCTAAGTCCCTAGGGTTTTGACTCCACTAAACTAGACAGTTCTTGCACCACTGCTTCGTTATCAGGACGCCTTTGTTTGTACCTGCTCTATTCAGGACGTTAAGACTGCAAGTGAGTTTCTATCTATCTCCTGCCCTCCCTTCCTTCCTGATTCAAGCAAATTTATTTTCATTTTCCCTCTCATTCTGGCTACTGGCTTTGAAGTCCCCTTCTTTCTCTTCTACCCTCCTTTCTCCCTCCTCCTGGGTCTTCCTGACAAGAAAAGAAGAGAAGCAGGATTTTGCAGTAAACAGCAAGAGAGTTTTGTGGCACTAATCAGCATTTGCAAATGAAGATTAACAAAAGTGCAAACAAGCTTATGTGATAACTCCACAGCCTGACCTAATCTTAATGAAATCTACAAGATCTATTTATATATATAATAATGAATTTTCTTCCTTTCAACATGGGCCGATTTGCGCATGTAGATTACAAGTGACACACGCAATTGTTTTGCCTGCATAAGTTCCCCAACTTTAAAGAGCTTACTGACAGCTCCCTGCAAAGAGAAGACATGCAGCTGACAGAGCTGTCTCAACTTTATTCAGCTCCAGCAGGAGCGCTCCCTCGTTTTTCTTTAGAAAATACATTCCATTTAATTTCTTACTTCCCTGAGGACATCAAGAAACACTGAATGCTGAGAAGAGGGGGATCCTGATGACATGCAGTGAAACAAGGACAGAAAAGGATAGCTTTGCCTGGAGAGCTTTGGGATTCTCCATTGGGAATTGTGACTTAGGCTCACAGTTTTTTGCATAGCACCAACAACTGGAAATGTATATTTAACTCAAAAGTATTCATACAGGACAATTTAGCAAAGCACTGTAACACCGGATGCACACAAGATAGAAGGACCACAATTGAGAAGCTTATAGTTGAATTAAGAGACATCAGCTCTAGGTCAGGTTCAATTGCCTTGTGACAACAGTTCCCATCTCATGTTGTGAGAAACTTGTGTATTACAGCTGCCCATCTACCCAAAACAATATATAATAAAGGTAAATGGAAAACAAAGGCTCCAAACTGAGAACAAGGAGGTCTCTGATGACCAGCACATATATGTAACTGCACAATTCTTTACATCGCTCTTCTTCGCAGTCCCTTCACAGCCATAAAATAGCCAGACTTCTGTGGGTACTTTATCTTCATTCCACAAGTTATGTTACAACTTCAAGTATAGCCTGCTTATCAGAGACTGAAAGTAGTGTTTAAAAGTGTTCTTTAAGACCTATGGAAAAAAAAAAAGAGCCCTTGCCCTTTCCTCAGGCATTTCACAACTGACAGGTGCCAACAAATCAAGTGGGAAAGAGACTGAGGAGTAAATAAGGCTTTTGTAACCTTCCCCAGCAGTTGCTTTTGGCTGCTGACAACTTAATATCTTATGAACTATCAAATGGAGGTCAAGGGTAAGGAGGGGATGGTAAGTATACCATGGAAGGCAATGATTTCACTGCAGATATTTTAGCATCTTGCCTGCTGTTCTGCCTGCTCACACGTGGCAGACTTCTGCTAATTTGGTTTGACAATAAACTTTAAAAGCTGTCAAGTGCTGAGGTATCTCTGTGTGTCTGCATTCATGTTTGCTTATTGTAACCTGTCAGATAACTTTCCGTCCCATAGGTGAAGAAGAGAAGAAGTAGCACTGGATAGTTTTCCACCAAGCATTGCCCTTGCATCATTCATGATGGGCTTTCATGGCAAATTAAATTTTGAAGAGCCACAAGTCTTTTACCACTACATTTACCCATCTTTCATAGACAAATATTGCTTATTGCTTATTGCTGTGAGCTAGCCATCTGTTTCTCTAGAGGTCTACCTGCCATATATTTTTGCCATATCAACATTTGCAATATTTATGCTTACCATTTTTGTGCATTCTTTTGCCTTTTCTATTCCTTCTGCCTTTTCTTGCGCATGTATGGTTATGTAAGGAATGAGCTGCATGTCTCTATATGTCTTCATGCATGAGCAAAACCTAATCAGTTACTTCAGATTAGAAACACCAACACACATAAAGCCTCGTAACTTATACGTACACACTAGTCATACAGTGCGTTCAAACACTCCTTAGAGAGACCAGCTGTGGCCCCCAGGGGGAACCAGGCGTCCAGGTGGCATTGTGCTGCAGGGTCTCTGACTCTTGCTCTGAAAACACCAGGGCCTTAAAACCTCCGTCAGTGAAGAGAAATGCAAGCACATCCCTGCATTGCCTCATGAGAAGGTGGAAGCAAAAGACACAGTTGGACAGGGCTGTCCCAGCACAGCAAGGTACAGAAGAGACACTTCTATTTGGGTCTTTTGTGAGAGGTATTTCATCATCTTTTGCCTGTAGGAATTACAAAGCAAGCAAAAAGCTAATTTGGGTGCTGACTTGAGCTGCCCCTCAAAATAGCAGAAGATGGTTTTGTGGGGGGAGATTAGAGAGGATGCTCTGACTGCACCACCCAAGTCTTGGAAGGCAGATGCAGGGACTGTGAGAATGAAGACCTTAGGCCCATTGTAGGAGAGGATCTTAAGATCTTAAGAAGACAATCTTAAGAACCGGAACATGCACAAGTTCATGGGACCTGATGAAATCCATCCACGGGTCCTGAAGGAGCTGACGAATGAAGTTGCTAAGCCACTGTCCATCATGTTTGAAAAATCATGGCAGTCAGGTGAAGTTCCCAATGACCTGAAAAAGGGAAATATAACCCTCATTTTCAAGAAGGAGAAAATGGATGAGCTGGGGAATTACAGACCAGTCAGTCTCACCTCTGTGCCTGGCAAAATCTTGGAGCAGATTCTCCTGGAAGGCATGCTAAGGCACATGAAAACCAACAAGGTGCTTGGGGACAGCCAGCATGGCTTCACTAAGGGGAAATCCTGCCTGACCAATCTGGTGGCCTTCCATGAAGGGGCTACAGAACTGATGGACAGGGGCAGAGCAGTTGATGTCATCTACCTGGACTTGTGCAAAGTGTTCGACACTGTCTCCCATGAGATCCTTCTCTCTAAGTTGGAGAGACATTGATTTGATAGGTGGACCACTCGGCAGCTGTATGCAAAGAGTTGTGCTCAATGGCTCAATGTCCAGCTGGAGGCCAGTAACGAGTGGTGTCCCCCAGGGATTGGTGTTGGGACCGGTCTTGTTCAACATCTTTGTGGGTGACATGGACAGTGGGATTGAGTGCGCCCTCAGCAAGTTTGCCGATGACACCAAGCTGTGTGGCTCAGTTGATACGCTAGAGGGAAGGAATGCCATCCAGAGGGACCTTGACACGCTTGTGAGGTGGGCTGATGCCAACCTGATGAAGTATAACCATGCCAAGTGCAAAGTCCTCCACCTGGGTCGGAGCAATCCCAGGCACAGCTACAGGTTGGGCAGAGAAGAGATACAGAGCAGCCCTGCGGAGAAGGACTTGGGGGCATTGGTCAGTAAGAAACTTAACATGAGCAGGCTTCACTGTGCACTTGCAACCCAGAAAGCCAGCCATATCCTGGGCTGCATCAAAAGGAGTGTGACCAGCAGGTCGAAGGAGGTGATCCTGCCCCTCTACTCTGCTCTCGTGAGACCTCACTTGGAGTATTGTGTGCAGTTCTGGTGTCTTCAACATAAATAGGACATGGAACTGTTGGAACAAGTCCAGAGGAGGCCATGAGGATGATCAAGGGACTGGAGTACCTCCTGTATGAAGATAGGCTGAGAAAGTTGGGGCTGTTCATCCTGGAGAAGAAAAGGCTGCACAGAGACCTCATAGCAGCCTTCCAGTATCTGAAGGGGGCCTATAGGGATGCTGGGGAGGGAGTCTTCATTAGGGACTGTGGTGAGAGGACAAGGGGTAACGGGTTCAAATTTAAACAGGGGAAGTTTAAATTGGATGTGAGGAAGAAATTCTTTACTGTGAGGGTGGTAAGGCACTGGAATGGGTTGCCCAAGGATTTTGTGAATGCTCCATGTTCAAGGCCAGGTTGGACAGAGCCTTGGGTGACATGGTTTAATGTGAGGTGCCCCTGCCCATGGCAGGGCTTGGAACTAGATGATCTTAAGGTCCTTTCCAATCCTAACTATTCTATGATACTGTGATTCTATGAGGCCACAGTCCTTTGGAAGTGATAAAAGAAATTGTTTGGTTCTATTGGCCTCCTTGAAGGAAAGCAGGGAAGGAGGCAAACCAGTCGGTAGCAGAAGAAAAGGGAGGATTCATGAGCTTTTGCCTTGGTTTTTGGTTGCATCCTGGGGCAGTTTACATGAAACTATTTACACCTACAGATGGTACTTTCTACTCATCTACTTCCTCAGACGCTATGTTCTTCAAGATATGTATTTGTGATCTCTAAATGAATCTAGTTGATACCTCTGTACAGGGAATGTAAAACTTACTCATTCACCTAAAAATAGGCCCAACATCACAGACTACAGATTGAGAGCTACTGCACAAATACTTATGCTTAATATTCACCATCACTAGTTTCAGAAATAAATGTATGTTAACCGCTTTCCCTGACAGCTCTGCAAAGTGAAAAGAAAGCATTTAATTCTTGCTTCCAAGTTTTCAAGAAAGGGAAGGTAGATTTAGAAGACAGAGTAAGCAGCTATTTCAGGACAAACCCAGAAGAAATCTGTTACAGGAAAATTGCAAGTTAATGCCTAGGGCCCAAGAATCTGACATACCAGTCTCCAGAAATAAAAACACACTCCTGAGAATTCAAGCTTTCGTGAAACATATGTAGGGAGATTTTAGCTAGGATTACCAACACTTTTTTAAGCTTAATGCGTTACCAAAATAGTCACTGGCCTTATAGAGAGAATTTACACAAATTCACTACCAGGTCACTTCTCATTAATTCACTACCATGGATGCTGTTTTGTATCAGTTGACACTCAATGGAATACAAATATATAACATCAATGTAAAATTAGTGATTAATTGCTTCAAACAGCGCTTACTGCCCATTTCTGCAGTGTTGTCTGTCCTTTCACTTAACAATTGGTGTATAATTTGAGGCTTTCAAAACATACCTGCACATCAGCAGATTCACAGAACCTTTAAGTGGGATAGAAAAGAACAATAACATCACTTTCTTTCACTGAGAAGTAGAAAAAAATAACTCCAGTGAGGTCCATTTATTGGCAGTTTTCACCACCTCCAGGTGGCTGGAATGAAGTGTGATTATACATAAGATAAGGCTGATGATGCTTTGTCTTCTGTTCAAATCTTGCATCAAATGAAAACTTTGGAAAACTTTGTGCCTCCTGTCTTTTCATCACTGAAATGAAGCTCGTGAGGCTTGTTTATATTCTGGACTAGACAACAGTAAAAATTCTTGTAAAAATGTAAAGGGGTAAAAATCCTCATGTATTTCTTTAGGAGTAGGGAGGGATATTCAAAGGCCAAAATAGTTTGGCACAAAACCAAACAATATGATTTTTCAATACTGTTTTTGCCAAGTAACCTGATGGTTAGTTTCAGTCTTTCTTTGATCTCTCCGGCTTCTGTGCAGCAAGTTCACTTACCTAGTGCTTGTAGCTGTGGAAGTGTGGAAGCTCTGCTTCTTCTGCAAGCTTGTTTTATGAATAAGATGTTGTCAAAAGGAAACCAAGTACAGCATGAAATATCATAGCAAAATATCCAAGTGAAGTATGAGTGAAGTCAGGTTTAAAGATATTTCAGACACATACCTGGTACACTCCCAGAAGCAGAAGTAAGCGTTCTTATAATTGGAGCTCCCTTTTTTCTGCAGAAAAAACATTTTGATATACAGTTTCTGACCATGAGTTTCAACCATCGAAATGAGTCATCCCTCTCATACACAAAGATCTATTCATATTTAAATTGATAGGCCAATTTGAAATGTAAATTAGCTGGGATACATGTAACAAGCTTGCATTTACTTTTGGAGGAGAGTGCAAAGGATAGAAGAACTACAAAGGCAAAAGCATTACTGTCTGGGGACTCCTATCTTCATGTTTTCACATTCTTTCTCTGTTTTTGTGAGTGGGGAGGGAGTAAATTCTGCTTTAACACTGTCCTTTACCCAGGGTATTTTTAAAAAGCTTTTTTGATTAATATTTGCTCTTCAAATTTTCAATATACATTCGCAAACGTAAGCACATCAGATTTCTTGTTGTAATGTACTTATTTTTAATAAACATTGTATGAAATTTGCATGTCCAGCCTGCAGCATAAAGCTCTGTAATTATCTGAGAGATACTTTTTGAATTTCATTGCGTACTCTTTCTTGCTAAAGCTGCAATTTTTTATTGTCATTGTTATGCTGTTTGTTTTGTTGCAGTGAGTTTTTTAATCCTGGATGGAATGAACAGCAACATGGTGATGGTAGAAGATACATCAGAACGAAAAATTACTTTTCTTCACTCCTTAATGTTTCTTGCATGCTCTCATGATGATATGAGACTGGAAGACTAATGAGAATCAACGAGGAAATGATTGTGTGTCTCAGGGCACCATTGTTTATGGAGCTAACAGAGGGGTCACAGAATTAGAAACTCCCTGCAACACTGTTGTATGTGTGTGATGGTGATAGTAGTAGTAATAGTCCCTATGTATTAATACTTAATGTGTGACTAAAGGAACAGCTGGCTGCAAGGAGACTGAAGCTCCCTTTCCAACAGCAAAACAGACTGCTGCTGTCCATTCTTCTATTTTGTGACTTCAGAAGCCTGTAGTGTTGGTGACAAACTCGATAAGCTATTTCAGATCCCATCAGGCTTCCGTCCTGTTTCCAGTTTCCAGGGGATAGGTTCCAAGTTCACCAGCACTCTCCATTTTTTATGCAGAGTGGGAGGGATGAGAACCGTTTGAATAAATCATATTTGAAGTTTCTAGGCCAAACCATTCATGAGCTACTGCATGACCATAGAGCAAGAATCACTTCAAATTTTTTCAGATATGATTTACACCAAATTTTTCAAACTCCATTTTTTACAAGCTGCTTCTTTGTTTTTCCTATAGTGTACCCACAAATAAATTATCCTCTCCTGCAGATGACACACATGACAAATTTTCAGGACATGAAGTGACTGACACAAACTATAATTTCTCAGATATTCTGCCAGTGAGTGCTATGGAGGAGCATTCACTTTTACTGCTTCATTTACACACATTTTTATAAAGTTCACATTACTCATATTTACACACATTTACTACTTCAGCTTTTCTCTAATTAACCAACTTTCAAATTAAACTGGCTTTGAATAAATAAATTCTGTCTATAATTTTAATTATGCAGATCTTACTTCTTTCCACTAATCAAAACCTTGACTGAAGCCCAAGTATTCACAATAGGTCATCACGATCTGAATCAGTGAGTTGTCACAGGTGGGATGCTAAATTGTCCTTCCTTCATTACATTTAATGAAAATGTGTATGCCAAGGAAATTGCTTTGAATAGAAATGAACAATTAAGGGAACCAAATGTACATAGCAAAGGGGGGAGGGAAAAGCGTTCCTACTGAAGGCTGTTGGATACGTTTAGCAAGCTTCGCATTTCAAAGAAAAATTCCTCTGTTGCCTTGTTTTCTAGATTGCGACCTCAGAGGAAAAGCAACTCTGCTGAGCTAGGAACCTCCAGGGAGGACATGATAAGAAAGACATTCCCAAGAGAGAAACTGGAGTAGGAACAGGGAGAAAGAAATGCATGCAGCGAGCTTCAGGAAAAATGTAGGAACTATGAGACAAAGAATTAGAGGAGAGAACTGAGTGCTATGGGTAAGAAAGATGGGGGGAAACGATGTTGAAAAGTCATAGAATGATTGCAGTTTCAGCTGGCTGAATTGAGGAATTAATTCTTTTTCCTTATGTACACAGTATAAGTATAGTCAGCCTGCCTGTGTGACTTTGAATGCCTTCCCCCCAATGACTGTTGAACCTGCTGCCTGATTTCAATCCAATTTAATAGAAATGAAAGATATGTAGAAGTTAATTAAGCTCCTAATTTTTATTGCAAATAGCTAACTAGGAAGAAGAAAATTTGAACACAATAGATGTGAGAAGAACTGGAAGAGGAGCCCAGTTTTCATAAGAGACTAGGGAATCCATGTGGAATCTGTCCTGGATGGGTGACGTGGTTTAGTGTGAGGTGTCCCTGCCCATGGCAGGGGGGTTGGAACTAGATGACTTTAAGGTCCTTTCCAACTCTAACTATTCTATGATTCTATGATTCCCCGAACACAGGGAATGCTTCAATCAGGAATTGCAGTTGAGCACACTACATAAAGCCACAGAAATCTGGGCTTTTTTTATTCTAGTGTTCATTTCTTCATTATCATCAATGACAGCTCGAGTTGCCTAACTTGATTTTGAAATTATGTTAATAGAAGGTCTATATTTTTCAGCGTCACAGCCTTGCAGTTGCTTGTGTAACCCAAGAATTCTCCCTCAAACACATAAATGATTTTCTTACCTTTTTGTGAAAAGAAGTTCCACATATTTGTATTTAGGACTGCCAAAGAAAATGTCTTCTGAAAAAATACAAAATGTGTAGACAGCAAAATAACACCAGAAGTAACATACTTTTTAATGATTAACTAAAAAGCAATATACAGGTTAACACAAACCAAAAGTCAGGTCTTTCTCTTCATACCTGTAGACATATAGTCTTGTTAATTCCAAATAAGTTATATTATACATATTTGCAATAAAACCTGTAAATTTCAGCCTACTGCTACCCGATCATAATATGACAAAAACCTTGCACTATGCTGCTTTTCATTTTACATTGTTAGATCTTTAAGCACTCTGGATGAGATTCTGAGCTAGTGAAAACCAGTGGTTCTCTGCTGATTTTCATTAGCAATGACAATTAACATTAGCAGAGAAGCTACCTCCTTTTGCTGATTCTCTGTGTGCAGATGAGGGATTTCATTATCTCTCATCACAGCTCCTGTGATGGATATAGCCTTTTAAATAATACTCAGTTCATACAAACCAAGAGGAGAACTACATACGCACCAGATGAATTTCTTTCTTTCTGGTCTCTATCCAATTTTGCTTTTCAAAAAGGAAATAAACCATCAAACCCTGAACAAAGTTAGAGCTTTCTGCAAAGAAAACACTGCTGGAAACATATTGTACAATTGCTAGGTAATTCATATAAACTCTGAAGGCCACAAAAGTATATTGGTCCTTTAGCTCCAAAAAACATAGTTCATCATTCTCTCCTTCATTAATTTACAATGCCATTAATCCATTTTTTCTCCCTCTATAGATTTCAAAATATGCTTGTAATTACTACTCAAGTCCCTTTCCAATTTCTAGTATATTGTGTCTAGGGTTTCAAAGTCATGAGGGAGTTAAATGCATGACTCTGTTAGGCTGCTTTGAAACTTCAGATTGTAACATTAAGAGATTATTTATTATACAGTGTGTACATTCATCCCTTATAGGTTCATAAAAACCATGTTTTTAAACACAAAATTCCATACACAAGGTCCCCCTAGATTGTATAATCTACACATTTCATAACACAAATGGATTGATCACTCTGATCCTAAATGTTGAAATGTTCTTCTGCTTCACCACATAACGCTCATACAAGATTTTACCATCCAGGGGCATAACCAAAATAATCCTGGGATTATAGTCTGTTCAAAGCCCTGTACAGCACATTTGAGAAAACTGCACTTAAATCTGCAATGTAACTTCAATGGTGTATTTCTATCAGAACCAAAGTGCAGAAGGAAATTTATAAAAGACAAACAAGTTAAGAAACTATGATGGTGAATGATGGAGGGCTGTGTAGCATTGGGGAATATGTTGGCAGACTATTAATGGTTCATCTTCAGCCGTTACTGCTTTGAGGAGTAGAACTTTTTTAATGGTTTTCTGATCATTAGCTGGACTGTAGCAAAATACATTTCAGCCATAACTCTCTTCTAAAGAAGCTTTTTGTTTGGGAATAATGCAAATTATCCTCATTACAATCAGATGGGATGATTGTTAATATCTTTGCATAATTAGAAGCTATTTTCCTTAAATACAGTTTATGCATGAACTTTCCAAGGAGATCTATCTACTGGGGTAAGACTGAGTAATTTTCATCTGGAGGCATACACTGAAGGTTACACAAGTCAACATTTAAAATTAGTTTTAAAGTTGAACCAACTTGTACCCTACATATGGTAAGAATTCTGATCCCTCTCCAGGTATGCACTAAGGGCACTTTGTGAAATGCAAGTGTATGAATGGTTACAAGGAAAAAAATGCCTAAATGAATTTCAAGGCCATGAACCTAGCAGGAATTATGCCCCTTCACTGCAATATCAAAATGCTTCCTAGGCAAATGAGTTTGCATAATAAAGTGTCAGATAGAGGCATTTTCTTACTTTTCAGATAAGCCCCCTTTGCCTTCAGAATAAATCACTTTTAGAACTATCTATGAAGAAAAAGAACTTACTGATGAGAGAGTATCTTAAGAGCTTTGACCTGACCTCAGGTAAAATATTCCTGTGCCATGTGTCATGTTCACTCTGGGCCCAGCAAAGCCAGTGACGCAGTTTCAAGGACCTGTCAACAACTTACTGTCCCTCTTCTGCATTCCAGCAAGACCTAGGGCCAAAATTTACATATCAGTTCCCTGTCTGTTTTGGCTATGACCAGTCACTATGATTTTTGAGCAGAAGAGCACAGTTCTTCCTGGAGCCCCAGAAATGCCAAGACCTAGAGAGAAGGTCTGCATTTAACCAGGCATACCAACTTCAGTGATGCTTCTGGTTAGATAAAACAAAATAGTGCTTACTGTTCTATAAAATAACAGATAAGATGGGAGGGGAACAAAGCTTTTAGATTGAAAAGGGGCATGCGGGTTTAATATAAAATGAGAAATCCCTTAGCACAAGCTAGGTGGAAAGAAATACTTCTAAGAGGAATGTGAAGCTCTTTACTACGAGGGTGATGAGGCACTGGAACAGGTCGCCCAGAGAATTGATAAATGCTCCATCCCTGGCTGGTGTTCAAGGCCAGGTTGAGCAGATCCCTGTGTGATATGGTCTAGTGTGAGGCATCCCTGCCCATGGCAGGCAGGTTGGAACTAGATGATCTTAAGGTCCTTTCCAACCCAAACCATTCAATGAGTCTATGATTCTATGATCTGTGTAAAAAGTCAAGCTGTGACAACAGGCAATGCTGGGGAGAAATTCCATTTGCCCCTACTACTGGTCATAAGTTATGAAAGCAACATTTCTCAGCCACACTAGCAAGTCCCTTCACAGCCAGGACTAACAAGATAACTGTGGTTTTCATTGGTTTTGCATTTGTTTTGTGGTTATTGTTTTTTTTCTTTCTCAGACAAATGGCTTAAACTTTCCATCAGACCGTGATTATTGTTGTTTTTTAGATCTGTGCACAGCTTGTGCCTAAGTACTTTTAAGGACAAAAGAATGTCTACCAGAAGGCAGGAAGATAAAACAAAATGGTGTTCACTGGTCTATAAAATAACAGAAAAAGCTTGAAATAGGGCTTGAAATCTCCTCTGAAAGCAGCGACCTAAACTGCGAACCTTGCAATAAAGTATTCTCTTGATAAGGGTGGCAGACACAATGTATGGCTGTAAAGGAGGACTGGCCTGCCTTCTGCCAACAGAGTGCCTTGGGTGAGTGAACAAGCTGCTGCAGCAAGTACCAAATGTTGTTTAAAATATGACAACTAACTATTTCTAGGAAACAAAATGTCCTAACCTGAGCCCCAGAGGAAGAGGTTTCCCTTCGTAGTGGACCAAGAAAAGGCAGAGAAGCTTAGCTGAGGCACAGCAATTCTTTGCACTCTGTGACGAGCCCTGCCAAGAGAAAAATATTGTTCTTCCTTTTCCTTTTGAAATTATTTTTACTTTCTCAAGAGTTGAAAAAGATAAGAACAATAGGGAAATGACAGCAGTTGAGAAGATCATACTACTTCAGGAATGTAGAAGGATAAAAATTACCTGAGAGGAGACTCTTATAAGATCCTGATGTAGTACCTACCTTAGGACTGGATTGGCTGCAGACCTGAGAGCAGCTTTTAAGACACTTTTCCCAGTCACTTTCTTGAGCTCACTGATACCCCTAGATTTGGCAGCATAGTGCCAAGTACAATATGTGCTGCTTTCACTTTAGAGAACAAGAAATTTTGCTACTGCCTGTCCACCACTTGAGGGAGGTAGACTTTGTCACCAGCAATTTCCCCAGAAGCGTCTTAGCAGGAAGATTGTGATGCGGGGATTTCTGCCACACGGAGGAAGACATCTCCCATCTCTACCTCTGCAGGGATGCTGGTGGGGATGAAATATTTCTTGGGAGCAAGAGCATCTGCGATATTACAGGGTCACTAAAAGTGCTAGGAGCTCCTGCTTTTTCTTTAGGCTTTTGAAGGCACAAAGATGGCAAACATGTGGGAGAGGAAAGAATCCCTCTCACAGAGTTCACAAAGTGCAATTTTCCCAGTGATCCTAGAGGGAAATTTGAGCTTCCTGAGCTGAAGCATTAATTGCCAGAGCTGGGGCTGGGTAAGATAAAGAAGTGGCACTGTATATTAAAGCCTGCGTTTTTATAGCTCTCTGGACACAGTGTGACTTGACATCACATTGTCATCCAACAGAACATCCTGAGATGGCTACGGAAATAGCTTGCACAAGCTATTGTGCAAGCTCTATATATCTCTATTGGAGATGCTGAAACCCTGAAGTATATCAGAGGCTCAGCAATGGAAGGGACAACTCAAGCTTGCAGCACAAACCTTGCTCACAGCTGAAGTGAGATTAAGCTGCCTTGTGAAAATGTCTCACAGGGTCATGAGGTATCACTAGCACAGAAATCAAGAGACCTTGAAAAACATTCCTACTGTTACCAAAAGCATTGGATGGAGCTCTGACCCTTTAAGAGTCAGCCATGTTCTTTTGGGACACAAATTATTTGGAGTCGCTGGAAGCTAAAAGGGTCCCTGTGGTATAGCAGGAGCTGGAACTGGGGTCAGACAACATAGGAATTAATGCTTAGGGTTCATGTCACTGCTTCAAGACCTGCCCTCATATCTTCGGTCTGACTGATTCTGGTGGCACGTCAGGCAGCCTTGCTCCCTCTCCTCCTTATCCCACTGTTACTACCACAGAGCACAGAGTCCATTCAAAAGAAGGAAAACCAAATATTTTGTCCCAACCTTGGGGTATGGGGAAAGAGACAGCAAGATTACACTTTTGTGAGTTTATCTCACGACTGTACACAAGTAATTGGTCTGCTTTGTGAGGTATAGCACATGGCTGTAGCTTCGATGTGTCTGTAAAAATGGACAGTTGTGTAATGGGTATTGAAGGGAAAAGCTGCTCAGATCATGTTTAAACTAGATCAATACTGAAGCAGTCTATCATTTTACTTAATGGCATGTAATTAACTGCCAATCAGTCAACTGCACATTCAGGATCAATAACAACGATACAAGGGATAAAAATCAAGACCAGATACTTGGAAGATATTACAGTACACTAACAGATTTAGCAACGTCCTTTTACAACTAGTCCAAATTTTTGAATCCAACGTTCACAAGTAGGATCCCATATCACACAAGGGCTGTGCAAGTTCCCCTTCTCTGTGGAGCTGTGAGTGCTTGGGGTTTAGGTGTACCCACATCCCTCCTTAAAACCCACTCAGTGTCTGTGCCATGAGAAAGCCCCTCATGAGACCACACACCAATGCATCCCATACCAGGCTGCTTAGGGGATGCTGTGAGGATGCAGCCCTTTCTGCCATGGGCTGAGGTCACAATGTTACAGGGCCAATTGCTTGTAGAGTCAGCTCAAGTTGTTTTCCTATCAACCACATATTGTTGTTTAAATATGGTGAATATGTAAAGTGATTTAATGTGTTTCATTTGCTGACTTGTTTCTCTCAACTATTCAACAGGCGTTTGCACTTAGTTGTTTTGCAGGGTCCGTTGGAAAATCTAATACGGAAAAGCTCACTTGGCTAATGATTGGTTGTGGTCTCTCCCTGTCTCTGACTGAGAGTGCAGTGTGAGTGTGAGGGGAAGAATTCATGTGGGAGAGAAAGAGAGTGTTTCTTTTACGGCAGATAAGGGGTTCTCTAAATCTAGGTAGTGTTTTCAGTGCCTGGAAGAAAAAATGTTTCTTTCTGTTACTATTCTTCTTTCATATCAATGTAAATACTTCATTCCTCAAAAGCTCAGTACCTGTTTCTTAAATGCTATTTTAATAAAAAGATATTTTCTTCCAAGTGAGTTGTTTAAACTTTAGTGGGAAATTGAATGGATGGAATACAGAAAATAGTAGGGTAATGTTTTTTAAATGGTCTCATCAAACCAGTTATTGCTCTGAGGTGTTATTTATAAATGAAAATGGTCTGTTTGATGACGATGTTTACTCTGATCTTATTCTAACTGTTAAAGGTTTCTCTGACTTGAAATTACACTTGTATTTACCTGTACTCTTCTTATAACCCTTTATGGCCCCTGGCTCAGGAAAGAGAATAAACACGCTTATAGGAAAGCATGAACTTAAAATATCCAAAGCAGAGAAACTTTACTAACAGGAGCAAAAGGGGAGGGTCTCTATTCACAGAAGAGATAAAGCACTTCAGGTTATATGCAGGCTTCAGATGAAACATACCGTTCCCCATATTTCCACAATCACACTCTCCAGTGAAGCCCCACAGCAAAGCCTGGTTTCACACATACGGGTAGTCCTGGGCAAAGAGGGAAGAAGGGCTGTTAGAAGTACCATGCTTCCTGAGTCACTAAGTCAATCTGCCTGTCAGCTACCCAAAAGGGTAGCTACAGATGCAGTGCATAGAGTGGTGTTTTGCTGCTTACGATGCTGTTCTTGGCCCAGAGGCTGGGGGATGTGTTGAATAGGGCTTGCATTAGGCATCTTCGAAAGCCAAGAGGCAATCACTTTGTTAAATTAAAGCTATTTTCCTCCACTGTTAAAGACAATGTATGCGATCACTGTCACCAAGTGATTATATTTAAAGTCAAAGGATGCAGAGAGAATGCCAATTCTTTTGGTCTGCATTCAGCTACAGCTGTGAAGGATTAAGGGTTGTTTAAAAATCTCTTAAATGCCTGCCAAAAGTTGCTAGTCATTAAAACCAATAGGTGCTTATCATTCCAGGCATTGTTTGAGATACTGGAAATTACACAGCCACAGATGACCACATTCCTCGCACCAAAAGAGTGTGTGGGAAGTCAGGAAAATAAGATTTGGGATCCTTCCATCCACTTTCAGCATATTCATTGCTGGAAGCCTTTTCGTCTGTATCTTCAAGCATCTCCACCCCAAATTTCAATCCAAATCTCTCAGTTGTTGGACCCAGCAATCTTCCCAAGCCCTATAGTTCGACCTGTAAAAATCTACACAGAAAGCAAAGAACAGAATCATAGAATCATAGAATAGTTAGGGTTGGAAAGGACCTTATGATCATACAGTTCCAATCCCCCTGCCATGGGCAGGGACATCTACCACTAAACCATGTCACCCAAGGCTCTGTCCAACCTGGCCTTGAACACCGCCAGGGGCATTAGTGTCCCTTTCCCTTCACTCTTACGTATATATGTATATGTGTGTGCTGCAGCACTGTCATGTTTTCTTCACAACTCATATTCCAAAATGTGCAGTTTTCAAGCAGACCACCACTTTTCTTTGCAAAGCTATGTATCAGAGGTAGAAATTAAGTTTCTTCTTTTCAGCAAGATGAAGTGAAAATTGGTAGTTTTGCAAAGTAGATTAGAGAAGTAAAGATACACAGCACCTGAGTAGCTGGCACTGCTGGGTAGAAATTACAGGGTCCAAGCAAAGTCAAACACCAGACTTCAGGATTCAAAAGAGTTTCCATTTCACATCTCTTTTCACCTGGTTAGTGCTCTCCACGACAGGCTGGATTTTCAGGTGAAGATGCTTTTCCACTTCATTGTTAGCTGACAGGTGTGTTTTTGTGAGAACGTTTGAGGGAAATCTGCTCAATCTCCAGGAGCAGAGCCCTATTTTCTCATCTCACTGGGTTTTGTGTTACTTCCTGCAGCAGGCTGAAAAGAACTCCCCTCAGCATGGAAAGAAAATAGCAGTTTCTTTTCCTCCCTATACACAGATAATTAAAAAGCTTCTAAATCTGCAGCTTGGGGTATCTGTTGTGAGGTTTCATGAGGCGCGCATCCATGTTCAGCCTGCAGAGAATGGATTAGATAAGGAAGTCTGAAAGACTTAAATGTCACTCACAGTCAATCAGCATCAACCAGGAATTTCAGCAGACCTAATCGACCTTTTGTGACACCACAATGAATTTACTCTCTGCCCAAAATAGCTGCCTCTGGGACAATTTGCATGAGAGATACGGACACATTCACATCAATCTGAGCAGCTTCATGCAGAGAAGCTTAAAAGCTCAAGTGGTGAAACTTTTAATAACCCATCTCAGCTCCCTGTCCCCAATTTTCCCATTAATATTCCCACTTTCTCTCCCCTTTAAATAGGAACATTAGTGCAGATAAATAAAACATGAGGTTGATAAAATTACTTATATTGTGGTAGCAGCTGGAGGCCCTGATAAATACCTCGTGATTCTAGGTCCTGTACAAATGGACAGCACTGGGACAGTGCCGGCTCCAGAGACAGAAAGCCTCAATTTCTGACAAGATGCAAGCAGACCACGAGAGTAAGGTGGAGAAAGATATAAAAAACAGGCAGTTGTATGTGCTTCAATTAGTAAATATCAAACACTTCAGGAGTTTTCACTTTATGTTCTTTATCTGTGTAGGTAGACATTAGCTATTATTTATTGCACTATATGTTGTAACTGAAGGTTCTTTGAGCATGTTTGGTGTTATGAAAAAATGATTTTTCAGAAGTACAGTGTGAGCTCCAGAAGCTTGTTACTACTTTAGACTCCTGTTTGTTATTTGTCAACTGTGGAAAGCTTATAAGCTTGGCTGTTCGAAAAGGCTATTAACATAACCTTCAGACTGTGTTTTTAATTACTGAAGCAGAATTTGCATGAGCAAGCTGGAGAGTAGACTGAAAAAATGTTCACAGTAGCATGGGTCAGAGCACTGCAGCAAGAGGCACAGTTGCAAGTGTTCCAAGATGCTGGCATCAGGCAGCCAGTGCTGGTCACAAAATCTGACAAATTGTATGTGTGCCCCCAGATTGTGTTCGAAAACACAGAGGGGAAGGAAAACATTTGGGTTTTACTCAATTTGCTGATCCTGGTTGAAACATTCCAGTCTTTGCAAACTTTCTTAACTGCACAAGTTGCATGAGGAGCCTTCCAATATATAGACACTGAGAAAAATGTATGTAGGCTGGTGACTGGAGTAGAGGAGAAATCATCTGCCCTTTTGTGTAAGAGAGACACCACAGACAAACTAAATGGAATAATACATTATCGGTACTGCCACTTGACAACTGCAATTCCTATTTCTCCAATTTCAACTTGCAAATAAACTTGCATCAATCTTTGTCCTGCTTTCTTAAATTAATCTCTCTGATCATTCCATCAGTCCATTCATTTCCAGAAATTTCAGAGCCACTTTCTCTAAATACATCCAACTTTGAAAGAAAAGAGAGGTCTCAGTTATGTTTTGTTCCTGCAAACCTCACAAAAATATATGCCCAGAAAGATCTTTTCAGTGTCCCCTATGAGAAAATCTGCCACATGAGCCCCACTCACAGAAGAGCACCCTTATTCATGTCCTCCAGGGCAGCAAAAGCTTCAGCTGGAGCTTTCATCTTGTTAAATTCCTGGAAATCCAGTCACAAGACTCAAATCAGTGGAAACCCAGGCTTTGTTAGCCCTACTGCTCATAGGGGAAACTTGGTTTTTAATATGAGGATCAAAAAAAGCTATTAAAAGCCTAACTCTGTACTCTGAAATTGTTTCTTTTCTGTGCTGTGTGAAAATTTGCATGTGGTTATGCTAATCTGGGCTTCCCAGTATGGGAGCTGAATATCCTGCTTAACGGTAGCCATACTTAAGAACGAGACTCTGAATGGAATCTCTTCAGTGCTGAACCCTTTTGGAAGAAAATGCAGACATTTATTTGGGAACCTTATGAAGAATTAGAAGCCCAAGTACAGGCACTTTTTTGTGCAGATCCTTGTCCATCATGTATCTGTTATAACCGTACTCTGGAGCTCTGTGCCTGCACTGTCGGGGTATTGAATGTAAGCACTATGTACGGCTTTTCATGCATGATCTTGATAAAATTCCTCCAGAAGGAATCTGAGGGCCCAACTGGAAGAAAAATACAGGTGTTCTAGAGCAACGTGTCTGCCCCAGGGCACTCTGCTGCACTTCTGCTCCTTGGAGCTCAAAAAGCAGCATCTGCAGGAACCCTGCCTCCCCATGCTGTGATTCCTCAGCCTGGCAAATAGGGCACCCCACAAACTCGCTCAACCCTTTTGGCTGGATTTCACTTTGCACACAGGCACTTCTGGGCTGATCTCTCTCCTTCAGCGTGCTCCAAGCAGAGTGGCAGCTGAGCTACTGAACTGCCACAAAGGGCCTCTTAGGCAAACCTGCCCCTCTTTCCCTGCACTTCTTTCTGACCAGAGCAATGCTCCATAGTTCAAGTGATACTGTGAAGCCTGTCACTTTCATGTATTGCCTCCTTTTTAAGTTGCAATAAGAGAAAATGGTGCTATTATTATAAGCCTATCCATTAAAAGACCAGTAGAAGGGTCACTTTTGAAAACTATAAAACAGATATAGATTTTTTTTTTCCTTCTCAAGTGAGTTAAAATGTGATTCTGAAATATCAATAAAAACCTGAGGCACAGACAAAACATTAGAGTGGGTCCATTCCCTCGGTTTGTTGCTGATGTTGAAAATAATTCTTCGGAGCATAAAGCCTTTTGCAGGCAGGATCCCCTTTCTTTCTGCAAAACTAACCCTTTCTCTACCTCAGTGCATGTTACAGCAGCATATTTTATTGGTGCAGTGGCAGGACAGCTGGGACCAGCCAGCTGATTTCTGAAGATTCTGTTGAAGCCTTGTGACATTGGTTATAGCAAGCATCACAAGTGAAGTGTTTTGGGTCTTACCTGGTTTGCAAGTTCCACTATTTAAGTAGTGTAGTGACTCGGGGTAAGAAGTTGCAGCATCCCTAGCTCTAATGCCATGTTTGTGAAAGATCACCTCACAAAGTAAGAAGCAACCTGAATGCTCTAAGTGAATTTTGCAGGCATGCAACAATGGTGTAGAGCAGTGTAAGGATCTATGCCATAGCAGCAGATACTGAGAAGTGCCATTTTGGAGGCATTGCACCCAGAAATTCCAAGGACTGCTACTCCAAAGAAAGAAAGTTCTGATTTTAAACCAGTACCAAGAAGCCTGTTCACCTTGAAAGTCATCAATGTCAGAAGAGAGCAATAAGATTGGAGAAGGGACAGAAAACATCAAAATATCTGCTACTTGCAATTCTCTCATAAATAATGGGGAACGGGGAGACTGAAGTCCTGCCCTGGCAATAAATCTTGTACAGTGGATGGGTGAAAAAGAAAGGAAACTAATAAGGAAAAGGCAATTTCTGCAAGCAAAGCAAAATGAAGAAAAAAAAAAAGAAAAACACAAATAATAATAAAAAAAAAAAACAAACAAAAAAAAAAACAACAAAAAAAAAAAAAAAAAAAAAAAAACAAAAAAAAAACCACATAGCCAACCACTTAGTGGCGGAAGAAAAGAGGAAAAATAAAATCAGGATTAACTCCCAAGTTCTGACTTGGTGGTTCTCCAAGTTCCTAATATGCCAAGATTTAGTCTCTCTTGAACACTAGTTTAGAAAGCACTTTCTTCATTAAATATGGCATGAAAGGGGACTGCATCACTTGGAGATGCCATTGCCTTTTCTATCTTGCTCAGGTATCCAGGCTAAATGGTAGTCATGCTCCTTAGAAGATGCTTGTCTAACATATCTGTCTTTCACTAATGTACTGTTAATCTAACATAAAGCCAGATTCATCAACTAGTTTCTTCTTTCCATAGGGTTCTCTGGAACCTAACAACAGGAAAATAATGCATAAAAGTCAATATAGATCAGAAATCAGGAGAAAGGGTCCTGGAACCAATAATATTAGGGTGGATAGAAAACCTAAATGTTACCTGATGTAACGTATCTTGAAAGATTCATATAATCATAGAATGGTTTGGTTTGAAAGGGACCTTAAAGATCATCTAGTTCCAAACCCCCTGCCATGGACAGGGACACTTTCCACTAGACCAGATTTCTCCAAGCCTTGTCCAGCCTTGCCTTGAAGAAGGGGGTTATTTAATATGGCGCCTGTGATACTAAGCAATGAGGCTCGCAATGAACCAGTGTTTAGATCCAAATACCCTAGTGGTGATATCACACTCTCCTATTTCTCTCCCTTTTCATTTACGAAAACAGGAGCATATCAGCTCACAAGAACAGCTTCAGAGATGTTTTCCCTAAAACAGAGCTTCCACCTTAAAAGGACTTAGTGCTTTAGCTGGAAGATGGCTCTCACCAGAGAACACTTCGTATTGAAAAAGGTAATGAATTTCTAATATACATTACTAGTGGAGGGAAGCTGTAACTCAGCTGACACACAATGAATTACAGTATGTTGTTCCAAACTGTTCCAGAACAAAATTAGCTTGGTGTTTCACAGTAAATAATTGCCTTTCTACAGCTGAAACAACTTTGTCACTTGGTTTCATCAGATGTACTCTTCCCCATCACTGTCTCCACGGCAAAGACTGAGCTGTTCTGCAGTTGCTCTGCTCAGCAGGACATGCTGTGGAGTCCTTTCTCTGTCATGATCTCAGTGAAACTGTCAACCGAAAGCAGCTGAAGCTGAAGCAACAACTGCAAGTAGACAAAGCTGAGTTACCACACTTTTTCTTTCCCTGCTCATCATTCATGTGAATGACTGTTTCTAAAAGTCAGTGAGGAAAAAATAAATGATGCAAAGGCTGAGAGAATGAATTGGAGGAGTAAAGAGAAAAAGATTTAAATTTTGGAAGGAAGATAGCTGTTATTCAAAGGAACTGACTAGCTGAAAACTCCTTTCTGCCACATTTCGCACTCATCTGCTGCTTTAAAGATGTAAAGTGCATTTAAGCTATTTTATGAGAACTAAGCTGGCAGCACAAAGCCAAGACTTTCAATTTCACTCTTCAGCTCAGAACAAGCTGTAGCTCTGCTGCCTGTCCCTTGTTCTTCCAAATTGTCTTACCAGGTCCGTCTCCTCCATACCACCCATAACGTTTACTGATGGCTTGAAAATGTAAGGTTTGGCTGCTGTGGAATTTGTGTCTAGTTGGCAGCTTCTGTTTTTCTCAGCCTTTTCTGTTGCAACAGTGGCTGTTATGACCATTTGTGATGTCAGTAAATACAAAGATTCAAAAGAATGAGATATGGGCTTTTCTTGACAGTTTTTCAATGGAAAATTGTATTTCCAATACTCTGCGCATAATCTTGTGTCATGTGTCTTCGTAATAGGCAGAGGAGGGAAAGTATTGGTATTCTGAAGGTTTTAAACTCCAAAACATCCATGTTGACTTGAGGTAGATGTAGTTCAGGAGCCCATGCTCTATATTACTCCTCTAGGCTGGATCAGATGATCCATTTCCCATTTTTCTGCTAGAATGACAATGGATACGAGGCTTCACCAGCTCCTACCAAGTGAGAGATCATCATGCATTTTGTAAGATGTCATTGCAGTAGGAAACTCAGTCTGAAGTGAGAATGGGGGAGCAGGAGGCACCTGAACTACAGCTGCAGTAGCATTTCATACAAAAAACTGAATTTTCAAAAGATATATTTTAGGTCTTGATATATTGCAGTGCAAAGCACTAAATCTCTGCATGTTTTTGACAAAGAAGACTTGTTTGCATTCTTGTCAAATTTCCCTGTGTGTTTTCCACTCAGGCGTGGCAAAAGGCTCTTTTCATGGAATCCAGTAAAATCACAGAATCTCCCAAGAAAGAGCTAGCTGGCCAAAGTAGACAAGTGATTTTTCCTGTTCTTGAAAAAGTTGACATTGAAATTTGTACAAAATAATTACCATGCTCAACAAAAGGACACTTTTTTAAAAATAATTGTCATGGAACAGCTGCAAGAGATTTCATCTAGGAACGTCTATCTGGGCAATTTGCAGAGAGCTTTTTGTGCAGAGGATGGTAATTCAAACCACTTCACTTTTGGCTTCTCCTTATCCTTCATGGTTCAATTCTAGCCCACATGCGTTACACTCATACACACACTCATAAACTCTCTTTAGATGTGGACGTGCTTTAATCTGAGGCCTGATTCACTTCCCAGCATGAAACTGATTAAAGAAAAGCAGGGATGTGGAGATCATGAGATGAATGGGTAAGTCAGGCTTCTTTCATTGTTAAAGTTCTTTGGCTTCACTCTGTGACAAGTCTTTGCTTCTAAGGAGCAGTGACCAAGCCAGGAGCAGGGTTTCATTTTATGTTTTTCCATGATCATGAAGCACAAGCTTGATCTGCCATAGACCTGAGGAAAGAATTGGGTCTTCTTCTAAAGAACAGGAAAACGGGCAGCGCTCCCTGTTATGCCTCCACTGTCCTGTCTTACAGGCACAGTGCAGTAGCCACACAGCTAGGGGTAAGAGAGGACTTGGGACTCATTTTCAGAATCAGCTGGTTGCCCACATGTTCAATGACTATGCCACCTTTCCTACTTGCCCCAAGTGTGATATCAGTGGTGGATCACACAAGGATGAAACAAATCGCACGATCAGGATCTATGATACAAGGTCAGATCCCAAAAACCCATACCCTAAAGCAGTTTAGAAAATTGATAGAAAAAGACATGAGATGCCTGCCTCTGGAGTAAAGACCAGTGCATGGGATATCCCCTGTCTTAAGCATGCCAGAATCATTGGATTAGTATGCTCTCTTCCTTCCTTACTTGCTTCTGGCGCAGTGAGCCTCTGGATTGCACATTTACTTCGCATCAGCATGTAACCACAGAACTGAAACAAACTCTGTAACTAGTGATCAGTTACAATTGTGAAGTTTTGTTTTATTAAGTATGCTACTGTTACCATTGTATAGTCCCCTCTCAAAAGGTCAATACCATCTCAGGAGCATGTCTAAAGTAAACAGTCATAGAACAGGTATTCTTTCACGATAAATGATTGTAATTAACTTGACAAGAAAATGAGAAAAAAGCCCCCAGTGTAGGTGAAAGGTAATTCTGGCAGGGGGAGATCACGACCTCCAACTCAATACCCACTGACTCAAATTACACCCCAGGCTCAATTTAGAACAATAGAAAAAGCTTGTGCGCATGCATAGAAATTAGTATATGGTGTGTGTTTGTTATGACCAATCAAAATTGGAACATAAAATGGGATATATAAATAAGCGATAATTTCAGATATAAATATCTGAATGTTTTGAACCCTGGTTATGCAAGGTTGGAGGAAAGATCCCCCGTGCATCCAGCGCTGTAATAAAGAATGCCTCCCTTCTAACACTACATTGGTGTTATGAGGTTTTCTTGACCAAGGTTTTTGGTAACAACTAGAAGAAGTGATGAATTTGTCACTTCCCCATTCATCTCAATCCGGAGCAGCCTGAAGCCTTCTGGTTAGACACAGTTAGAAAGGTTCAATTCCAATCTCTGTTCAAATTCCTTGCTCTAAGGAATCCAATGAGGTTGAAAAGGTTATGAAAATGTTATCTGCAGTGGAACAGATGCAAAGAGGGGGCAAATTTTAGGATGCATCTGTCCCCAGTATTACCTGTGACCAAAGTTTAAGTGTGAGCAATATGGGCTTAGGCTGACATCATGGTCAGCAAACCAGTTCTTCCGTTTTGATTTGACTCTTTCTCTGCATGAGCTGTTTTGGATCCAAGGGTCAGAAATGTAAAGATTAATCTTTTCAAGATTCTGAGTCCAAATTTGTGTCCCTAAATCCTTCCATACAAAGTATGGGGATTAACATTCCTATTTTTTACCCAGTACACAAGAAAACCTTTCCCCAACATTCATTTAGTGCACCATGAATAAAATGGAACACTGCAAATCATGAAGCTCCAAATTCAGATGAAGACTTTTTCAGCTTCAGGACTGCATAGGTGGGCATGAGAAGGCACTGAGCAAAAAGGACACCTGTGTAATGTGCCTTTGTTCTTTTGTACCTGTGAACCAGTAATTAGGACCCTCGAATAAAACACACCAGAATTACAAGTCACCAGTGTAGCACAACACAGACATCATCCATGAGAGATTTGCTTGCTCTCTGGCAACCTGAATTAAAAAAGATGAAACATTGGGGAGCTATTCTTTTTTTGTGCCTTTGTATAAAGTGAGGTTATGCTGAGGAAAGTGGTGATAAAAATGACACTTCATGCACTAGGTCTCCCTGCCTTAACAGCAGCCCTTATTTTTACTGACACAAATAAAATCTTACTAGTGTCAGCACTGTAGTCAGGCAAAAGTGAGCTCTGTTCCATGCTGCCATATCCATCATGAAAACACACACCTTCTCCTCCTTTCTGACCCTGGAATCATTGTTAGTGATGATGTGTGAAACAGAAAGAACATAACTTGATAGCGAGATATTGCTTTGAACTTGTGTTTGCTGGCAGGTGAAAGCCTTATTTTTGAGATTTAAATGAAGCATGTTTAGGATGGAAGTCTCTAAGAGGGAATAAATAAGGAACACTAAGAATTCATTTTACAGACTGACTTTTCAGACTGTAACAGTACTTACAAGAGGAAAATGGGCTGAATTTAATGCTGACAAAAGGCCCTGGACTGACAGTACTGTGGAATAAAGTTCTTAAACACTGTGCCCATTGTTTCTGCTACCGAACAAGTTTCCTGCTCATTACCAGTCAGTTTGAGGGCTATGTTTCCCCTCCCTTCAGTCTCCTAGCTCATGTCAGAATACCATCCTCTGCGCTGTGAAGTCCAGAAGTGGTGTCAGGCAAGGCCAAATGACTGTAAATGGGTGTGTTAACCTATCTGTCATGTGCACTTGTGGTGCAGTGGCTTTTAGGTAATAACAACAGCAATCTGTGCCTTTCCAAAATGTCCGTCTGAGCTGACAGGTGTACTCACTGTTAGTGCAATCACGTCTTACTCTGATCAGCAACCTATTGCCAGTCAGCTTGTTAGTCCAATAACTGTATGTTGAGAAAAGCAGAGCAATCACTGCATTTTCATCCTACTTTCTCTCTTTGTACTGATGGCTTTCTTCAGTGCACAAGACAGAAACAACTGAAATGGTTGTATTTCTGAAAACCTCTGTCCATAAAGAAACTAACCTGAGATAATCAACTTGATCAGGACTACTACTGGAGTGATTTATCATCTCCTTGCCCCTTGCTTGTTAGGTCTACTGGTGGAAAGGGGAGCAAACACAAAGCTTTGCAGAGTTTACAGTGAGCAGCCTCTCAAGAGTCTCCAAGAAAGGTATTGCTGCCCACCCTTGTGGGTGAGTTGCAGGAGAGCTGAGTTTGCTGACTACTTGAGATGATCTCTGTCTGGGTGAGTCATGCAGGTGACATCCTTTGCATTAACAAAAAAGACAGCATGGAGCTGAGAATCCTCGGGAAGTTACTAGCAAAATAGGCACAAATCTACAGACTAAATATGCACCTGCACCAGAAAGGTGGCCAGGGAAGGGAATTCTCAGTAGAATTTGCTTTCATTGGATGGTTTAGGGTCTTTTTTAAACAGAATTTCTTTTATCTCCACGTAAACTTGCAGTATTTCTTTTCTCCTTAGGTTGCTTGTCCCACTGAAGTGCTGGTGATGATGTCACCACCACTTGATCCCAAAGTGAACTTTAGAGAACTGGAGTTGTAAAGAAAAGTTTTTGTTTGGGTGCCACTCCCACTTCCGCCTACTTATTTTTTGAAATTTGGAGGTGATCTTTTTGAAGCCTCTGTCCCTCTCTCCAACGCAGTAAAACCCACTGATGGCTCCAAAGTTTCAGTGCAGAAGCAGCAGCACAGAGGCACACACCTGTAGACCAAATGATCACATTAACCTTCTTCCACTGAAAATCAGACTAAAATATGGTTTCAATATGGGGCATTCCCTCTACCCTGTGAAACACAACAAGTCACTGCCAGATGCCACAGTGAAAGAGAGTGGTATGAGGACAGAAGGCATGCCCTAAATTCCATCAGGTCTATTTACAGCTTCATTGTTCTGGCTGCTGTTAGATGAAATGGTGCTGGCATGGTGCTCTTGCATGTGGGCACACAATCTTGTCAAAGCTTAAAAGGGGCAGGCTCCTGAGGGATCTACAGAAACTGTGGGATATATGGTACTTCCAACACAGGCAGCTAACCAACTGATTTGGGACTTAATCTTTCTGACCTTTCCTATGTAATTATATGTTACTGCATAGTATTGCCCTTTTTACCTTCTCTTTTTCCCAAGGTTTAACAAGTGCACTTTGTGAATTTTGGATGATAGTTGCTTCACTTATTCTCTGCTAGTCTTAGGAAGTATAATTTTCATGTGTTTGCACATTTTGGATACTGGTGGGAAAAAAAAAAAAAAAAAAAAAAGAAAAGAAATTACCTCTTCCTCTTTTTCCTCATGATTTACATAACTTGTCTCCTCTGAGTTCTAGATGTGCATTATGCCTTTCATTTTCCATCTCTAGTTTATGACCACTGAGTCTTTTCAGCAAGTGTATGACTTACATTCGTATATTACAGCACACAGAGGTCTGCTAGCGTTATGAATCTGAATGGGGATCTGTGTCTTCCTAGAGTCTTCTACACTGTTTACGGGCTCTTCTCAAAGACTTGCATTTTCGTCTGCTGCCTGGGTGTCATGAGTGCTTTTCAGAGCTGTTGATATTCTGACACACTGTACAGTGCCGTCATGGAAGTGGATAGATAATATCTCATTTGGATGTAACCTTTGTTAGTGTAGCCCAGTGATCCCCAAAGATCAGTTGCTCTGAGATTTTGCATATGTCTTTGGCAGCTGAAAAATTGAGGCTAATAGGGAAGAACAAAGTACAGTGCTGCCAAGGGTATGCTCAGAGCCAATGTAGGACCATGGGACAGGATCCTGCCCTAGAGCTTTGACATAAAGAATATATCCACTGCTTTCCTTGGTGTGTGAGACGCATCATTTTTTTTGTTTCAGTATATTCAGTATCTCAGAAGACTGAATCTGTTCAAAAGTGCAAGTGTTCCAGCAGCTTAACGCTAGCCCAGAATTTCCTGATGTTTTCAGTGGGGACTTAAGAACATACAGGTTGTTTTCCACATTAAACCACACAGGCAAAACTCACACTTGACCCATTTGTAAACTATGACTGAATTATCCTGGTTTTCAGCAGGGAGACAGCGTGAAATCTCAAAAAGGTGATTGTACTTCAGAACAAATGGTATAACTTTTTATTTCAGGGCAAGAGCTGTTCCAGGTTAGCTAGCAAGTTGTTCTTGGCTAAATCAAAGAAATGCAAGTTGAAATTGCATGTTGATCTTATTTTTTTTAATAAGCATTTAAATGTCAAGTTTTATCTTATTTGTATTGCCTCCCATTACATTCTAACACCATAATGGCTCTGCCCACTTATATAATTTTCTAGCAGAAAGAAGAACCAGATGGAGCCTATGCAAGAAGGTCTGTGAAGGGGAAAGTAACTTCCCCATTTTGTGGTAAGTGGAGGGAGTTTGAAACTTTTATTAATGATATCTGTAAGATGAAGGTGTTGCCCATGGTTCATTTTTCAGGACAAAAACTAATTTCACTGGTATTAATTATGTTGTTAGTGGCTACAGACATTTCATTCTTTTTTTTGGTAGTAGTCACGGGGAACAGGTTTTTGAAGGAAAAGGACAGGATAGTCAGCTTATGTAGCTATTAATACAAGTATCTTTATAATTACTTTGCTTGAGAGTATCTCTGCTTGAATATATCGGGCAAATTAGTCTGCTGCACTGTATTTCTGAAACATGTTAGGGCTGAAGGTTTAGCATAAATAAATCAAGTGTTTGTTCAGCCCCACGTTTCAAAAGCTGTTTGAGATGTTGTTTGCATCACATAACTTTCAGAGTTTTAATTTGTAGGAGTTGCCCTTTTGCTCCTGTAATATATCACGGTGTCAAAGAAGATGTGACAGTCATTATTGGTCTTTTCAAGTTTGCTTTTTTTCTCATGAAGCTCGGCATTTTCCTTTTGGGTTGAAAATTCTTGTTTCACAGACATCCTTCAGGTATTCTGTCAAGATTTGATCATTCTAGATCTTTCTCCATAAATGGAGAAATTCTCCGCAGATAGTTTTTGTTGCTGCAGGATATTCAGGATTGCAAGTTTGATAATGTAGGGTTGTAGCTAATTACAATTTTTGGGAAAAAAGTATTCAGGCCGAATATAATTGCTCAGATTGCATTTGGGGGAACATCTGAAGCTGTTTTTTTCACTCAGAAAACAGTCATTCTCAGTAGCAATGTATTTTTCTTTGGAAATACAAGAGTCACCAGACACTACTGAGTGAGATACACTATAAAAATAGCTACAGGACCTGTTTTTCTTATACTTCTATGTAGTGATTTTAGAAGCTCCTTACTTTAACATTAGAAGTCAGAGAAAAAAACAGAAAATGTTAAAAAATCAGAGAAGACTTTTCATTTTGGCATGCAATAGAATCATAGAATCATAGAATAGTTAGGGTTGGAAAGGACCTTAAAATCATCTAGTTCCAACCCCCCTGCCATGGGCAGGGACACCTCCCACTAAACCATGCCATCCAAGGCTATGTCCAACTAAGCCTTGAATGCTGCCAGTGATCAGGGGACTGGAGCACCTCCCATATGAAGATAGGCTGAGAAAATAGGGGCTGTTCAGCCTGGAGAAGAGAAGGCTGTGTGGAGACATCGTAGCAGCCTTTCAATATCTGAAGGGGGACTATAGGGAAGCTGGGGAGGGACTCTTCATCAGGGACTGTCGTGAGAGGACAAGGGGTAACGGGTTCAAATTTAAAGAGGGGAAGTTTAGATTGGATATGAGAAAGAAATTCTTTACTGTAAGGGTGGTGAGGCCCTGGAATGGGTTGCCCAGGGAAGTTGTGAATGCTATTTAAACTGGCAGACTGTGTTTATTTCTGAATATGTTTTAACCTTTTACTCAGCTTAACGAAGAAAAGGTCTTAATGTATGTCCTCTCCATTGTGCCATATCCCAGACTAGTTCTTCTCTTTTGCTTGGAAGTTTATGTCTCATGTTCTTCCAAATTTTCCTGTTTATAAAATTGTGCAGTGAGAAAACAACATCAGGAAAACACATTAAGGAATGACAGATGTGCAGGCAAGTGGTAAAGCAACACATCGTAAACTGCTCTGACAACTATCTTCAGTAAGTATTTGGGAAAGAGATTTACAGTTAAGATTAATGTTGCTCAAATGGTGTCCCGGAGTTCAAATCTGGCACTGAATAATTCTGTCTGGGTCATCATCTTTCTTTACCTCCATCTTGCAGTGCTGTGCCCAAGCAAAGGCAAGGGGGGGAATTTGCCTTTATGTGATTTCAGAAATAGCTGCTGAATTTACAACAGGCTCAAAAAATAGAGAAGGTTAGATCACTGGTAAGTCCAGTGCACAAATCAAGCAAGTGTTGCCTGTGTTCTTGCCGGAGGTTCATACCAACATTAGAAATATTTGTAAATTTTTGCTGACAAGAATGCTACTTTGGATAACAATAAATGTAAAAATTTATTGCTCTATCCATCTGTAGGTACAGGCATGGGCCCTTTTTAGATTTGCCAAGAAACTCCAGTGGAGCAGAGCATAAAGGTCCCAGGAAATGCACATTAAAACACTGCCCAGCTTGTTTGCACATCTGTATGTTCAGAACTGCCTGAATAACCAGTTAATGCTTCTTGTAGCCATGATGATGTAAACACAGATTCTGAGTAAAATCTGAGAGGACTCTGCTGTGATCAGACAGGGCATTTGCTGAGGCTGCAGTTCACTTGTAGGCTGAAAAGAGCCTGGCCACATCAGGAAAATAAAGCTCCATTGGCATTTTCCTGCTGGGACCATTTGCTACCCCTTAGGGCTGCTGAACTCCAGAGTTATTTCTCTCTGATCCTGCAATAGCCATCTGTTAATAGAGCGTTTACCACATTGCACTGCGAACAAGAGGGTGATGGGGTGCTATCTGAAATATATATGTGAGGAACACAGCAGAATCATGTGCTTCCTGCTCTCCAGAGCCTGATAACAAAACAAAACAAAAATGCCATTGAGAGCTGTTGTTGCAGTGGAACAAAGCCTAATAAAAGCCCTTCAAAGAGCCATCTGGACTGTGCTAAGGATGCTGCTTCATGCTAAATACCCATCCTTTGGCAAGTCTGTGTTATAATCAACATCTAGGGTGCCTCAATCTATTCCAGCAGTCTCAGGCTAGAGAGCTGCACGAGTTGACGAAAGTGACATCCTTGGAGATCGGTTTGCAAACTGTGCTGAACAGCTCAGGCCTGGTCTGAGATGAAAAAGAATGTTCTTAACATCTTTTAACCTATTTGGTTTTGCTTTTTGTTTTTTGGGGAAAAGATGTAACCTCTTCTTTTTTCTATCCACACAACTGGGTTTGGAACTGAGGTATGGTCTTGAGAAGGGTTTTGCTAACTCCACTGGATGACTGACAACCTGTATTCAGTGCAGCACTGAAGATCTCATTGCACTGAAGAAAAGGTTTTACCTCTATTTGTAAAGGTCAGTAGAAAGACCAATAGCAATAAAGAATAAATCATCTTATGGTTTTGTTTTTCTTTCAGTGATGAAATCCAGTTACTCTGTAGTCCATGTATGCTGAAAAGTGACTGAAAAGAAACATCACTGCTCTTTCTCTGTCTTGAAATCAATTGTGTTAAGCATTTGTTGACAGTTCTATTCCCAACAGCAAAAGTAAAATATTAAATAATAGTCAAAGTCATTACCCCTTTACTTGTGCTAACCCATCCTTCCCCTGTGTTTGCTGGCAAGCATTCAGTGTTGTGGATCCAGTCCTCAGTGCTGTAGATTTAACTGCAGCATGCCTCCTCACCATGGAGAGCAAAGAGATGAAGAAATTGGAGAGGCTGCTATATCCCTACATCACAGCAGTTTTTGCCCTACACACAGATTCGTTAGAGCTACTGGAAGCTGATGTAGGCTGTAAGATTGTCCTAGACTTTCCAAGAGAATCTGCATACAGGGAAAAGAGATTTCAGGATAAAGAAAATATGAGGAAATATTTGTTCCTTTGGAAAACATATTCCTTGGACAGTTCTTCATGTGTGACAGATGTATTTCAGTGTTAGCCCAAGTAAGGGTATGTTGCCTGTAAGGCAAGATAAGACTTTGGTGGAAATAATTTACATGAAGTCTCCTGGATGCATATAGCTAGGAGTGGAATGTGTACAGCGTCAGTTGCAGAGTGTGACAAAAAAAGCAAGCAGGTTGCCTCTAAGATCTTTTTCTTGAGTTTATGACATTGACAGAAAGAAAAAGAAATTCTCTTTTGTTCGCTTTTTGACTAAGAGAACCTGATCTAGAAATCATGCAATTACTGCCGCCTTTATTTTTTTCCTCTGACAGAGCCTTTCTTAAAGGGCTCCATTCTATTTGCTGCTTTGGAAGCCAAATATTACTTAGGAAGAGAATAAAACAAATTAAAAACATTATTAGCATGAGAATTAATAAACCTAGAGCTTTTATTAGGTCTGTTTGACATCCAGAAACCCAAAGGGTATTTGCACTGATAGGAGTCAGTGACCTGAAAAGATTAAATATTGCCAGCTAATTATGATGTCCTTATAAGCAGGGATTCTTGCATTAATACTGAGATTATTTTTAACACACAGCTTTTGAGGACCGTCAGCACTACAATCTGCAAGTGTATAGCTACTGTGTTTTCTATTCACCGATACATTACATCCCTGTGTCGATGACAGTAATTGCCTGTATGGGAAAGTACCATTATGAGAGCACTTAAATACATTTGTAACTATTTCTAACTCATCTGTAGCTGCTGGAAATGAAGAGAAGAAGCCAGAACCATGTGAGTAGCAGCTGCTGTTGGCAACCAGTCCCATGTGCTCTGTGGGACACAGTCTGAGAACCTCTGTGTTGGAGCAAGGAGGCTTTTGAACATAGGTTGCAGCTATAGCGCCTTGCCCACTGAGGTGATGCCAGATGAAAAGTAATGAAAAGCTTTATGACTGGGTTTTTCCTTCTTGATTAGTTGTACACCTTCAGATGTCCTGAAGCTTTAGTCCAGGCCTCTTTTCATCACAGTTAAGTGATATTTTCTAAGAAGTCCACTGTAATGAATCCTCTCTGGGACAGCTGGCAAATTCGATAATTAAGAAACCTGCTGGGTTGGAACAGACTGAGCAAAGATTTCTCTGGCACAGGACCTTACCTCCAGAATTGCCCTGTGATGAATGGAAAGAATATGACCAACAGGACACACAGAAGGTGATCCTTCATCCTGACATACCCTTCAGTCTTCTAGAGAAAGAAAGTTTAGGATCTTGAAAAGTCAGCTGTTAAAATCCACCACAAACACACCATTGGTTTGGGTTCAACTCCATTGCTGGCAGAAGCAATTTCCTCCATTGTCATTCAGTTATACTGGAAAATGTCAATTTTTATTAAATCTCTGGCTCCATTCTGGAAAGCTTTGCCCTAATCCCAGAACATTTATATAAGCTTCTGTGATGCTGCTGTTCCAGTCTGAATGTCACAGCACTCCCTCCCTAGGTTAGTCTAATGTGCATGCTGGCTGGCACTTCCTCTTTCAGCAGGACTTGTAGGGTTAGTCACACATCCTTGTCACTAGCACCAGGCAACTCTACCACTACTTCTTTTACTGTAGTGGTTGAAACAACCCAATAGGAGGACTTTGAGCCAAATAGGCTATCCACTGCTTTTTAGTAGGAGCTTCTCTGGAGCAAGGAAGATGTATGTGAACACAGGCATCAAAGATCCTGCAGCTCACTCTCAGAAGTCCATTGGAATACTGAATGAGAGAGGGAAAAATTAACTTGATAAAAAGAATTTACTTGCTGCTCCAGAAGCAGGAGGAATTAAATGAAGATGACACAGACATAGTTAGGATGAAAATTATCTTCTTAGGTTTATCTGGAGGACCACCCAACCAGTGCAAAACTAAAATGAAATTAATGACACTCAGTTTTCTTCAAAACAATGTTTTTCTTTTGGCATGAACAAAACCCAGCCCTGCAGCTCCCTGAAGATACCGCACTTGCACAGGACTACGTTCCTCTGATTTGTTCTGGTTCATCCACACTCAGCCCTCCTGAAGCCACTTCATTTTTCCAAAGAATTGTCATCACCGCATAGAAAGGGTATTTCATGGGTGCAGTAACTTCGCACTGGATTCCAAACCCTTAAGGTTTCTTCAGGGAGCAATGCAAAAGGTCAGAATAATCAAGAACTTTTAAAGAAAAAATGGCTCATATCAGGAGTGGATTAGAATTGGAATTGGCCCAGCAGATAAGTGCACAACAGAAGCTGTGAAAAATTACATCAATGTGAAGACTGTTCTAAATAGTGGTGGGAAGACAGAGTGGGTTTCCCAAGGTCCCTTGTATTCCCCTCCTAATCCTGGACTTTAGCTGACGACATATGTAGCCTGTGACCTGGCCCCCTTTTGAAAATGCTGGAGTTGTTCCTGGAAGGCATTAGCAGCCTGTGCAAGGAGTGCTCAGCTACACCTTATCTTGAAAATGGCTGGGATGGGGGTGCAGTGAGAATGAGAATTCTCTTTCCACAAATTTTCCTAGAAGCTCTTCAAGGCTGAGTTGGGAGGGGATGGGAACACTAACCAAGTAGAACAAGATTATAGATCAGTTCTCAGACAGGCGAAGAAATCTTTCCTTCTTTGGACAGATTGCTTGCTGAGGATCATTAACTATTTAGAACATTTTTTTTTTCTCCTTCCCTTAATTTATTCTTGTTGCAATTCCTCTCAGACCTAGTGAAATAA
The DNA here is from genome assembly GCA_039720435.1 of Amazona ochrocephala. Lineage (NCBI taxonomy): Eukaryota > Metazoa > Chordata > Aves > Psittaciformes > Psittacidae > Amazona > Amazona ochrocephala. The sequence goes on from CM077880.1 coordinate 78,020,289, forward strand.
ATATGAAGCACCATTATGACAAAATAATATCCCATTTGTTTTCTGAAGCCGGTCTTTCAGTTCTGATTAGAGAGAAGAAGTATCTTGTTGAAATTAATATATTCAGTGACTCTGAGAGTAGGCTGATCTGTAGAGGCATTTCAAGATCTCAGTAAACAAACAGAAGTGTAAACAGTGCTCCTACCACTGAAACTCTAAGCCAGCCTTACATTTCCAGTCAAGGGTGCTCTCAGTCTTAGCAAAGGAATGAAAAGGAAAGAAGGATCCCTCTCTTCTCCCGTGAAATCTCTCCAGATCTTGGAGATAGGCTCCATGTGGTGAGTGCATTTATGTGCTCATTTTCTCCTTGGTGCAGGTGGCAGCCAAGTGGTCAGAATAGAGCCATCATTTCTACCACACACCTATTAGTCCTGTATTCAGTGTCAGTAATAATTGAGTTATATTTTCTTGTGAACATCATTTTTCTTACCCAGTTACTACCGTCATGCAATCCCTAGAATGAACAAGCCCATGATGATGCTCTGAAATGGGGTAGGATTTTTCCCATCTGTCCAAAGCATGGACATCCGAAAAGTGATATATCTGTATCTCCATAAGGGAAGTGATACCACTGTGCTGATTTTGAGAAGAGATAAGTTGCCGAAACATGGGCATCTATCCTTCTCAGGTGTCTAAAATGGTATCTAATACCCTTGCAAGGGCTGGAAAATATGCCAGAAGTTCTCCAGTGAGAATTACAGCCTTCTGGAGTCATAGCTGGAAAGCAGGTGGGATTTGGCAGCTTTGGAAACTTAAAGAAAAGAAAAAATAAATAAATAAAATGTCACAAGGCGAAGTCTCTCCACTGAATGAGGGCACTGAAGGAGATGTTGGGCGACACAGGAAAATTGAAAGGAGGGGATGAGCAGGAGAAAGGAAAAGCTGTGAAAATGGAAAATCACTGTTGTCTTGAATGTAAAGAGGAGTGTGTATGGAAGTCAGTGAATCACAGCCATCAATATGCAGGAGCAAGAATGAGGGCTGATTGGAAAACTGCTTTTTTTACACGTATATTTTCTGGTAGAAAATTAACAAACCCAGACTGAGGATCACTGTTTGAGGTCTTAACTGAAAAAAATAACCACCTACCACATCTAGACAAGTGCTGGCTGTCACTATTGACAAGCAATAAACGAAAACTGAAAAAGCAACTGCCCCCTTCCCCTCCCAGATTCAGAATCATAGGATCGGCTAGGTTGGAAAAGGCCTTTAAGATCATCAAATCCAACCATTACCCCAGGATTGCCAAGGCCACCACTAAATCACGTTGTTGGATAGGAAATGGACTTCTCCACAAAATGTCCATGCTCATAGAAAAAGCCAGGAGAGGGAAACAGACTACAGTGCATTAAAAATTTCAGCCACTTTTGGAATTTTCTTTTTGTGGCACTTCTTGAAGTTGGACTAGTTTTTGCCTAATCCTTGCTGAGATCATCACCCAGGGCACAGTCTGGGCATTAGGGAGCAGCCCTAGTGATGCTTTTTGTGGCCCTGTGCTGGATGCAAACAGCAAGTGTGTTCCATAGGTATTGCGCAGGCCTTCTGGAGCTTTATGGACCCTCTGAAACCCACAGCATAGCTAAAGGTGCCTCAAAACTGAGCTGTAGCTGAGCCTAGCAAAGGTATGATCCCAGCATTTGTCTTTGATACTTAAAGGTTACATCTTCCTATTATAAACCTTCCAGAAACAGGGTGCCTTTCCCAATTCTCTCAATTTTCTGACCACTGATATGAGATGAGAACCTCCAGATATGTGTTGCAGCATCTGTGAACAAGTTTCTAAGATGAGCAAAAAGAAAGCCCTGTTGAGAAGCCTTGACATAGTTTGCACAGCAAAACCCTGTTGAGGCTACTTCCACACTCAGTGTTGATTAAGTCCTTGCATTGTCACAGTTCATTGCCTGCAGGAGTCCAGAGCATCCTTCCCCATTTCTGAAGCTCCACTACATGCCTTCACTACAGACCAGGACATTGGCCATCCTGTAGATATATTGTCATTCTATTCCTTCTGTGCTGAGCGGCCCAGTTCACCCATGCAGATTGGATTTGGAAATGTCCATGTTTCTCTGCTGACTTCCTGAATCAGAATTGACCTCCATATTTTTTGTAAAGAAATAAGGTTAAGTGCTGCACTTGCTACACACAACTGGTGCATGCTGTATTGCTGCTGAACCTCTGCTTCCAAGAGTCCCACCAATCTGGAAACATTGGGTCTGAAATTCATCTTCAGTAGCTTCCGTCTGCCTGAGGAGGGTAAAAATTCAGCCCCACCACCAGCAGCAAGAAGAAAGGCTGCAGCTTTGAAGCATGAATCTACCTGCATAGGAAGAATAACCAGTTTCCTGATATGTCAACAGGATGCAGAAATTGATGTTGTTCAGGTAAAAACAAAAAATAAGAGGATACTGCTTAGCTGTGAATGGATCATGCATCCTGCAAGCACCACTGGCGCAGTGGGCAGAGAGAATGGAAAGCAACAACCCCCTATGCTCCCCACTCTCCCAATTCATCTGTGCCCAGCATGCAGGTAAAGCAAGAGAAGGCACTAGGCCCTAATTTTCCTCTCACAGCAGCTTTACAGGATGATGAAGTTATTCTTGGTGCAGTAAGCAAAAAATGTAATGATCCTCTGGCTTGTGACTGAGGAGCACTCTGCAAGGATTCTCTTTTTTTTATCACTTCATTGTTAATGGGGTGATTTCAGGGTGTTCTTGTATACAGTGGCTGAAGCCTCATTATATCTTTAAGTTCAATTACTGGCTTGGTTCCATTCTCACACTATATCTGTCCTCAGCACTGCATCTCCCCCACTCTGTTTTCTTGCATTTGATGAGTGAAATCAGCAAAGAGTCCAGATTTGCTAATAAATGCATGAGCCCTTCAGAGCTCAAGATTCCTGTAACTTTAGCTTCATCCCTGCCAGGCTCAAAATTGCTTGTTATCTCAGGTTGAGTACAACTTTGGGAGAATAGGGGGTAAAAAGATGGAACCAGGAGAGATGGAAAAAATAATGAGGGAAAAGGTGACACAGACTGATTGGCACTTGGGATGAGTTAAAACAAGATTGAGGAATATATATATCTGTATTTCTTCCCAGGGGAATCTCATGATTTTAAGACAAATCTTGTGGCCTCTGCACATGAGTGTGTTTCTAAATCAGCATTTCTGAAAGAAAAGCAGTTTGAAAGTATTAGAAACAGTAAAGAACAGCAACCCTGTAAATTGACAAGACTGAGATAAACCCATCATTTTTGCTTTATGTTTGCTGCTTGTCTTATATAAAATGTACTCTATAATTACAGGAGTTAAACTCTGAGCAATATACAGTATATAATAGAACACAATTTTCTCTGGCACATGGCTGAAAAGGAGAGACCTCAGACACACCTGGGTACAGATTCCCAGCAATGTTTACCAGACATGCAATTCCAACCTCTTTGGAATTAAAAGGTTGTTATAATAACATGATGCATTTATTCTTCTATAGTTTTCCCTTGTTTATTTTATATAATAACTTTTTGGAATATCATAGTACAGTTAGGGTTGGAAAGGACCTTAAGATCATCTAGTTCCAACCCCCCTGCCATGGGAAGAGACACATCCCACTAAACCATGTCACCCACGGCTCTGTCCAACCTGGCCTTGAACACCGCTAGGGACAGAGCATTCACAGCTTTCCTGGGCAACCCATTCCAGTTACCATGACAATAGAACATAGTATTTTAAATGCCACCGTTCATGTATATTTATGCAACATAACTAAAGGTATAGGATATGGGACCTAGGCAAGTTTAGGTTGGATGAATTCACACCTTTCACGTGAAACACTCTAACACTATCACTAGAAGTAAGAGTGAATTCATATAGGATCAGCTTTGTGGTGACGCTGCCTCTTGCAGCTGTAAATATACTTAATTTTGCTGTGCTTCCGTTGTTAACTGTTGATGAGTCTTCTAACTTATAAGCTATCATCATGGCTCACTCTTTGGATCTTTTTCTAAGCTGTGATTTCTATTAATCACAGTTGTGTTTCTGTTCTTATTAGCTAAGCTGATCACTCTCAGAGTAATATGTGACTTTCTTGAGCTGAGCAGACAGTTGAGACATCCAGCCTGCTATGCTGCCTTTCAAATGATACTGGCAGGCAGATTCTTGGCTCTGCATCCAGCTTTTTCCACCACTGCAGTGGTGTGACCTGAAATCAGTTTGGAGAGGTAATAATGTCTCCCCATGCAGATGGGTATATGTCGCTGAATCTTCCTTCCACACAGCAGGAATATGCAGATGAAAAGATGCAGACAAGATGGGGCAGAAGGCCCAGCTTCCCACATGCTGCTGTGCTGGATGCAGTTGATGTGGGAGCAGCACTGGGGCATTTGTACTCAGGAAGCACATTTTTTGCTGGGGTCAGCTCCACCCTTCATGGGGACACATAGCCCGTATCCAGTCTGCACCTTTTGGAGTGTGAAGTCACGAGATTCATAAGTGATAATGTTTGCAATAGCATGACACAACACTGACATTTCTGTAAGTTCCTGGGTTCATGGTAATGTTCCTATACACCTGTTGGCTGTTTCTCCTGTTTCTTTGAAGTTTCTTTCCACTTTCAAACTGGGTGCTAACTGTGGTCTTTAGTGCCTTCTGTGGGCAGAGAATCTATCCCACCTCTGAAAAACAAGAGAATTCTAATGGGCATACAGCTATCTAGCAATAGGAGGGCACTAAGATCACCGATATTCTCCATAGAAAATGTTCTTGGTAAGACAATTTATGAGGGAATGAAAGTCATGAGCTCTACCATCCTACCTCAGGGAGGTTAGCAGTGCTATATGTACCTCCACCCAATCAAACATGTAGACTGTCTACAAGGAATGTTAAAGGAAAAACCCCACAAAGGTGTGTATTTGCTCTCCACAAGCTCAGAGGAACTGGGGTAATCCAAAGACCAGAAGAGGCTGGCTCCCATGACTCCTTTATGTGCCAAATGTGTCTGCCTTGGCAGGGCAGTAGGATCATACTGAGGAAGGATGCCAGGAGTGAGCCCAGTCCTGAAAGTCACCAGTGATCCTGCTTGATGGGTGGATTCTCCAGAGACACATTGCAGGGCAGACCTAGAAAAAGACTTAGAAATGGATAGTGCAGGGGCAAGCAAGGAAGGTGCTGAAATAATTGTATCTTTTATTATTACTCTGTGGACAGTTTCTATGGGAAGAAAGAAGGGATTTCTGGTTTATGGCCAATAGCAATATTTTTTATGGAGAATATTGTGTGAACTGGGGTGTCCTGAGTTCCAGTACACTGCAAAAGCTATATGAAAAAAGAGGTATGGAAATGATCTCTCTGACCTCCATGCTAACTGTATGAGCATGAAAATAACCACAGAGGAGAGGAATAGTAAAAAGATAGAAGTACTGATACTTTCAATTTCATTCTTTTAGCACTGACACAGTCATAAGTGTAAATTACTGCAATCACTGTTCTGAATGACTAGGTCAGGTTGATGCCACACTCTTCACAGAGTGAAGTACTTCTTTAGAGAGAACTGTGCTCTGGATACTACAGATTATAAGGCACCACAGGCTATCAGCTCTCTGCATGCTTATCAGAGAGATTGAGAGTGGTGCAAAAACCCAACTGGAATATTCTGCGATTATCAAGTTGCAAAGGATTGGTCCCCATTGTTCCTATTCTGCTCTTAGTAAGCCAGTAGGGTTTTGGCAGGGGTAAGCCAAGTATCCACTGCTACCAGCCCTTCAGTCCCTGCTTCAGTAATTTTCAGTGTTCCCCTTGACACCTGCAGGTTTCCCAGGAAGCTGCAGTTTCAGCTGTTTAGCAAGGAGAGCAGTGGCACAGCTGCCCTCAGGAACACCTTTGCCCTCTTCACTCAGCCATAGCATGCTGCTCTGCCATACTCAAGCCAATCTTAACATGGGCAGCACTTCGAGGGGTGAGATAATCCTCTGGGGCCCTGCAATTATGTGGGTAGTTTTCAGACACTTACTTAGGACCTATTAGGCCTCTTACCAGACTGTACCAAAAAATGTAGAAACACTTGCATCCCTGTTAAACACCTATTGTCACACAATACTGTGGCTGTCATGCTTTAGTGGGTAGGTCAACTCTTCAGACTATAGTATGAACTTGGTGCCTTCTTGAAGACAACCCAGGTCAGCTTTTAGGAGATAACTTGGAAAACCACAAAGCATTTACATCTCACTGTATTGGGCTGTTGGCAAGAACTCTCTCAGTAGCAGATTCCCTAAACAAGACAGATGGATATGTCCATTAATATAATGCTTACAGATCTGTGGTTTCTCATTAATAATCTAAATAAGATGGGTAATATCCTGTTCTTCTCCCCCCACACTCTGGTTGCCAAGATCAAATGCTCTTTCATCACTCTGGCTAGTCCTTCAACATCTGTCAGACTGAGCGTGATCCTACAGGTTATTAACAAAGGAAGCAGCTGATGTAATCATGTTATGCACTGATGATCTATGGCCAGACATGACTAATATATGGTTGTATGCATGCATTGGAAGAGTAAGGAGTTCAAAAATTTCTAGCGGGAGACTGAGTCTGATAGTCTGATATCAGAGTTAGATAGTCCATGCCCCTGACTGGGTGCAGCAGGACTATGTGGTTGCAGAACTCCAGTACAATGTGCAGTTCACTGAGAACTGTTTGACCAAATGTGCTTCATTCTGACCACACAACTTTTGAATATTTGTCTGTGTCTTTGACACAAGGTCATCTCTGCCCTTTAAACGTAGTCCATGTCAAACACGAGAAGGTCTTGAAGAGAAGGGGAGCCAGGAGTGGGGGCAGGATGGACAGTGACCTCTCTGGAAAGATCATGACCTCTGGCAAGAAGGTTGAGGGATAGTGAAATTGTATGTTCATATGCTTGTGTGGTCTATCTTTATAGACAAAGACCTTCATATATATTTATCTATTCATATGCGTATATGCACACATAGCTTATATGTCCAAGGAGGTCATAGTATTTGTTATTCAGTTTGAAGGGGCTTCAGAAGGTCATCTAGTCCGCCCTCAAAGTAGGGTTAGCACTGAATTGAGACCAGGCTGTAATATACCCTCTGCTTTCCATTGACAGGTTTGTAAGAAGGCGGGTAAATATATTTCACCAGCCAGCTCTTTAAACTTTGCATTACCAGCAGCTGTTCCTTCAGTGCAACCCCTTGGTCACCTGTAGAACCCAAAACAAACAACAGAGCAGCTACCCTTCAGAAAATCAAAGTTAAATTCTCTTCAGCAGCAGAAAAGCCATCCCTGGATTCTGCTGTGTGTTGTAGAAATGTTACCTGTCATTCAAATTGTCCTGTACTTCTGAGCTTGTGCAAGGAAGGAGAAGTGAAGGGGGGGAGGAAGGTGCCAGGCTGTGTGTTATAGATGATGAGATGAAAATGACCTTGTTGTCATCTGGATTCTGCTTTGAGCAATGCTGTATATTCCTTGGAAGTGGATTAGGTTTCCATTGACAGACTCTTGGAGATAGAATTTCCATTAAAATTAGGGGAAGAATATCTATTAGATAGATACAGGTCCTTATCTGCACTTTGTCTCCTTCTCAAATTGTCTGCATGCTATCTCTCCTTCTCCTTGCCTGCTCTCACAGTTTCTCTGCTCATCAGATTTGTCCTGCTCTTTTCACCTCTCCCTGGGCTCTTCTTGCAAAGATAAAAAAGCTGCTTTTGCCAGACTTGAAGTGCCATTGCTTGTCCTTCACTTTCTAACTTCAACATCCAATCTAGGGGCTTCTCCTGCTGTAAAACAACTATACTAAGCAGTACGCAGGCTATACAAACCCGCAGTGAGCCTTTGTTTCCAGTAAGGCTTCTTGTCCTCTATGCTCTCTACCCACCACTATTAAGATTTCCTCAAATGAGACCAAGAGGTAAATGCAATGAATTTGTACTGTGACACCACACAGGGGTCCCAGCCTTGTTGTACAAGGTCACCTACTAACTCCTATGCAGAAGACGCCCTGAATCCTGAAGGTTTTTGCAATCTACTTGAGAGTTATACTGGGACAAGAAGAATGGCTGCAAGTGTGTATATGGCCATCACACAAATTTATGTCCTTATTCCTGTACTGTGTTTTTATTTTACCAGTGAGCTGGGTGGTCAGTGTTTTGCACAGGTAACTCTGGAACCACTTCTTTAAGAACCACCATCTTTCCAAGTGCTGCTCCTTAAGGATAACTGTGTGGCAAAATGATACAAAACCGAAAAGATCACAGAATAATGGTGCAATTGGTATTACAGTCTATGGTTATGAGTGCTTTAGATCAGAATGTGAAGTGGGATGGACTCTAGGAAAGGAAAAGAAAGGATATAGCAGATTAAGCAGGAGGCAAAGCTCTGCTTACCATCTGTTTTGCTTGATCCTTGACATGGTTGGGAATAGTAGGCAAATTCTGCAAAGGATCCCACAGTGCGTAATGGAAGCTTGAATCAGATCTGTTCTTCCTGCTCAGGGAGATTTTTACCAGATAGAATAACAGAGGCTTTACTCAGCCCCAAATGGTGTTTTAATTTCTGGTAAAAATGAAAAATTGTCACATCAACCTGTATCTCATTTGCAATGGCTTTTCCCAGCATGTCAGTAGATACCTCTGCAAACCATAGCCTGGTTTAATTAGTTACGTATAATATCCATGGAGAGGGATGCTGAGAGACTCGGAATCTACACAGGGCTGATATACTAGATTTTATATTAGGACATAAGTGTTGGACCTGCATACTCATAAACATTTAGTTCTCTGTTGGACTCTTTTCACAAGGAGTATTCCTTGCACACTGAATATTTTTTCCAAGTCAGAGCATTCTGTTGGCACCAAACCCAGGAAAACCTGCAATTTTAGAACAATACCCACATTGAAAGTGAATGACTTAAGCTTCAAAATTTCATGGAAAACAAAAGATATTGGTTTTACTTCACAGAAAGAAAAGTCCCAGTGAAAATTAAACCATTGGACTCTAGTCCTGACTTTTGTAGTAGGGCACTAAATTGCAAAGAATAAAATAACACCAATCGAAAATTGTAATCTTCACTCAAGAAAGGATGAGGAGAAAAATTCACACATATTTAGAAAAATAAGTTTTCCTCTAAATTTGACTACTTTCTGAAACTTTTAGCTTTTGATCGGTCAGCATTTCCAGAAGAAAAAAAATTCTGACAGAACTTTTGGCATCAGTCCTCCTGGAAATTGTTCTTGCGAGCAAGGTGATCTCTGCACTTATGTCTCCATGGAAGTCAGAGTGCATTCTTGGGTGCCATTGAGTGACACTGTGAATTCCAAGACTTGTTTAAAAGATAAGCACCATAGACGAGTTTGCACCTTCACCTCCTACATGCACAGGACCTCTATAAAGAAGTGTTTTCCAGAAGAGCAAATAACATCAGCATTACTTCAAAATGCCACGTTTTTCGAAGCCTTCCTACATGGATCAGGAACCCTAAGCATAACAATGTTTTTCCTATGTGTATTCATGGATATTCATGCATGGTTATTCTGACAAGCTGGAGAGTTGTTTTGCACTTGCATTCTCCAGCCAGTGGCAAAATAATGTCTACCCTCTCTCACATCCACACGTTTTCCATGACAGTCCCTCAACTCTGATTCTATTCTGGTCTCTCAGAGTTGCTGTCTTTTGAGGAAAAAGTATTTTGAAGGAGTTCCAAAGATGCAAAAAGATGGAAACTTGAAGGCAAAAATACTTTCACATGAGAAAGAACAGCCAGGCAGTTTTGTTATGAGAGGAGTGTTGCACTAAACACATGGTATTAAAGCCTTCTTTCCAAATAGAAATCGTATCACCTTGCTTTGACCTTTGCACAGCAATATTCAAAATTCATCCAAGCTTTCAGCTGGTAGAGCTTACTAGCTTCTTTCTCCTTCACATTCTTCTCCACCCCCCTCTGTTTCTCCAAAACAAGCATTGCTATACTGGGCTTAATATTTGGCCCTCATGTCCTCGGAACCTTTTCTGTCAATAAGATACAATTCAGGATGCCTGCTCTCCCTGCCTTCTGAACGGAAGCTAGCAACACCGATGAGAGTATTACAAGTCGTGTTCATCAGCTGCATGGATTGAAGCAAAAGCCACAGAAAAAAAATATCCACCAGGTCATTTGGGCTGTAGGCACGTGAATGTTGGCAGAAGTTGCAAGCATGGGTTTTTTATGATGCTTGCTTTAACTGTAATGTTATTCCCCCTTCCCCTAAAGTCTGATTGATAACACAAGTTAATGGCTTATTTGGGAGGAAAAGCATTATAATACTGTTTTTTTAAGTACGTGTAAATCCCTTCTTGGAAATGAGTCAGACAAAGAAGAGAATTGAGCCATTATACAAATACTGGAGAGTGCATCTTTAAACTCCCAGGCAGACCTTGCAAATGAAACAGAAGACTTACCTGTGAGTGTAAGAAGACATATCTGCCAGCACACAGGCTGAGAAGATATCTGTTTCAGGATGCATTTATTGTTTCATTTTTGTGCTCAGAGAAACAGGTGGATCCATTGTGCCTCTTGGCCATTTTTGTTGCTTTGAAATCTAGGGGATGGAATGTATGCTTAAAGCTGTCCACCTGGAAAAGGAAAGCAAGAACATACAGTGTTTGTATGGTTTTAGTTGGCAATGATAACAGAAAGTACATTTCTGGAGTACTTTGTGCTCGGCAGAATTCCAGATCTCAAAAGCTGGGATGATTCCCCCTGACAAGATTCCTTATGCATGGAAGAGCCATGCAGTAGAGTTCAACCTTCATCATCTTATTCCGCCACCTCTGAAGCCTTGCGATACACATGATGCATGTTGCATTCTGTTTACTTTAAGCTTGTTGAACTTTGCTTTCATTTGCAATAGACTACAAAAGCTCCTCAAGGCTCTTGGAGCACAGGATGGTGTAACATATTTTTCATGGATAAGGGCAGAAAGGCTGAACCAGTCCTTTAGACTGCCTTAAGCAATGCCAGGCAAAACGGTCTCGCTCAGCTAGCTGATTAAAGTGACAGACTCTCAAATGTATTGTTATCCTGCAAAATTCCCCCAGAATTCAGAATATGTCATAGTAGGCAGACCTGCAAGAGAGGGTCTGTCAGTTCTGAAAGATGAAAGTGCTCAGCTAAAAATCAGTATCAAGAATTGTGGCCTAACATTAAAGTAGAATCTAAAGCAACACTGGAAGCATGTCCTTTCTCAAGGAAAGAAGTAATTGGAAGGACAAGGTAAGTGCATTATATCAGAGCAAAAGGGAGTTGAAAGGTATAACCCAGCCCCATGGACAATCTCTAGCATTGCTGATTGTTTTTAAAGATCTTTGAGAGCTGCTATTGTTCTTGGGTCTTGGTTAGAAGTGTTTTAACAAGCAGGATACCTCTGAAACTACAGAGCTACTTTCCTTAGAATATAACATGAAGATGAGGAACATTTAGCTCTGCCCCCACCACCAACTCCATGTTTTAGTCATTAAATAGTGAAATAAAACAAAGTAGCAGGGCACCATACCTTCATCAAATATTTTAGGTACACAAGATTCCCCGTACATGGAGAAGTAGTAGTCACTGGACCTGAATCTCTTTAATTTGGCCCTTAGGAACATGCTTATAAGGGCTTACCAATTCCATCATCATTAAAAGTTGATAATATTTTGACACTTCTCTCAGTATTTGTAAATCATGGTTCATATTAACTGTGTCTTTCTGGTGGTGAAAAACAACTATAAATTTGGTTTAACCAGGCAGACAACTTCATCTTAGAGTTTGTTGCCTTACAGAAACAGCTCAAAGCAGCCAGAGGACCCTTAAGAATCTGGCCTTATATATCAACTGAAAGGGATGATTTAAGGTCTGAGCTTAGCAGAAATACCAGTGCTCTTAGATCCATCTCTGGTACCCCAGGGTCTTACAGAGACCAAGGCCTCTTTGCTGTTGGGACATGTCATCATCTCTCATTCAAGTGCTGATATCAAAAGGAGATTTAATACAGAAAGCACTGAGGCCTCTGAATTCCCATCAATGGTTTGTGAAAAATGCACACTGCTGTCTGTGCACAGAATTAGCCCAGCAAATCACAGTGCATGAAAGCACGTGTTGTATTTTAGAAATACAGTTTAGCTCAGTTCAATTCAATCAGCCTGGTCAAAACTAGAATGCTTTATATTGAAGCCTAATGTGATGATTTATTTTATCCATTATAGTACTACAGATTGGAGTTTACATTTTGGGATCTGCTTTATACTATCTTTACACACCCTGACCCAGGACAGGGTGTGTAAAGATAACATCACATTAGCACAAATCAACCTCAGGCTTAGTTAAGATTCATCTCATTATACTAACCTAGGACAACTTCAGACAGAAAATTGCATTCTCCCTGTCTTCTTTATCATCACCCTTTCTGCTCTCAAATGCCCCTAAGCTAAGGAAGGTGCTGGGGTAGGAGGAGCCTGGCCAGCTGTGCAGCAGCTGGTAGTTGCAAGCCATGTCCAGGCTAGCAGTGATGTACATTCTGTGTTACAGAGTCTGCACAATATCCAACAAATGATACTAAGGTTTCAAGATCTAACAGAAGACAAAAGCCTGAGGTAAAAGTGACCCACTATGTTTCTTCAAAGAGCTCATGTTTCTGACTGCAGCCAGCCAGGATCGACTGTCTGTTTTACTTTATTTCCATAGGCAGAGAGTTTTCTAGCAGACATAAAATTTTAAAATAGTAAACTCAATCTACACAATTCAGATTATTTCAGGCTTAAAAGTCCAAAGTGTTGAGACTTGTGCAAGTAAGGAAAGTAAATCTTGTCTAATCCACCAATAATTCCAATGACTTTGTTTTGTTTCAAGAAGCTCTGTTGGTAAATTTCACTGATAACAAATGATGGCCAAGAGTAAAATTATCTGCACCGCAAGGTATTTCACAAGATTTTGTCGTGTTTGCTTCTTTTGTTTGCTTAAAGTTAAGGAAACCGAACAACATTTAAAGTGCTACATAAAACAAATTAAGGGCTTTTATTTTTGCTTGGTCAAAGCTTTTCTCAATATCATCAGAAGTTTTCATTTTTCATGCTATTTTTAAACTTGAATATAACAAGCTTATGATTAATTTAAAAAATACAATAATTAAATTATGTAGATTTATTTTATCTTTATCACAGCTTAAATTTCTAACTAAAATAATAAGCAATTTAAAAGTTGTTTTAAAATGAATCATTGGAGTGTTACTGTGCTTGTCTTCTCAAATAGAATTTTTTACCTTATGGAAATGTCTTCCTCCCCTTCTCCCCCCTACCCCGTTTTTTCCTATGTCCCATTAGATGATATTCAAATCCACATTTTCTAGTGTGAAAATGTTGGATCACTAAATTCCTGTTCAGCTCTGCTAATTAGACTTTCATGCACATAGTTCAGTTTTGTCATTTGGAAACTAAGATGTTTACCCACTTCCGCTATTCAGTTTTATCTTTCTGGGGAGATTAAAGAAGGGTAATGAGTCAGAAGGGCAAGAGGCAGAGGAGTGGAAATAATTGAATATAGCCCTACAATTTTAACCCTATTTGCAGTGGGTTTTGAAATTCTGGTTCAGTACAGAATTGCATATGTTTTAGGATCACGTGTCCCAGTAAAAATATGAATTAATTTATCAAACCTCTGCTTTTCGTTTCTTTTTTATTTTCATAAATCGGGAATAAAAGCTGACATATTAAAGCATGTTCAAACGAAATGCACTGGACAAAGTATTAGTAGTAAGCTTGAATGTGCCACTATTTCCATATTATACATCACAGCCTTTTGGAAATTAAGCCACCTTTTTGATACATGTCCTTAAGTGGCAGAGCAGGAAAATGTTATATTAACCAGTGCTTGTAGAAGCATGAAAGATTGCTGGGGCAGCTGGGGGCATCAGGCAATGGATGATACTGAATTTCGCTGCATAAAATTGTAGAAAGGCAGCTACATCGTGTGGAAGCCTCCTGTGTAATCACTTCTGGCATCAGTTAACTTTTCCATTATCATCACTTCTAAACATCCTTTCAACCTCTTTCTTCTAGACACAGAACTTCCTTTTGTTTCCAATCCACAGTAATTTTACGTCGTGCTGCTGCAAACAAATGTGAAATCAATTCTGTGTTTTCCAGCTTGTACTCTCCTTTTTCTTGTGCATCAGCAAAACTAACGTCAATGACAGTGTGGGTCACCCTTATTTAAAATATGTACCTCTTAGAAACCACTGAGCTCTGTAAAAAAGGTGGAGAATGTTAGCCTGCATGTGGTAAACACATTGGAGCATCATCTAAGTGCAGTTAAGTAGGACTATTATTTCAGAAGTCACTCCACATCAGACCAGACCAGATCAGGAGAATTAATACAGTGAGCAAAAGACTGCCTCCAAAGTCCATATAGACCTAAATAGATAAAAATACAGTGTGAAGAGTATATATTTGTGATAGTTACTGTCACCTGCAAACCTACGTGGCACTTGTCCTTGGCTTTTAGACACTTTCCTGGGCAACATCAACAGCCAGCCAATGGCATGGGAGAAGACCCAGCAATGAGTGCCTTTCTAGTGATAACAAGGGTGCAGGGCATCTTTCAACAACCTTTCTACAAACCCTATGTATCCCAGCTGGTCTAGCTGCAATTTGGTTTATTAAGAAAGAGAAGGAGAGATGCCAACATGCAAAGGTTATGTGGGATATAGCCAGCCATAAACATTATATGTGAGAATGTTAGACTGTTCAGGTACACCCAGTTTACTGTGAATAAGATGCCTAGCATCTTCAAAAATAGAAGGAAGAAGTCTACGGGTTTTCTATTTTTCCCTGTTTAAGCCCTGTTTGGCAGGAGGTTAGGCAGTTTCTGAGAGGTCCATTAGTGAATTTCATCCTTCCTGTCATCAGGTCTTGATTTTCCATTTTACTTTCTATATTCATAATTTAACTTTTGTTGACATGCAAAGCTCCGACTTATTGCTACCCTCTGCAGATACCCCTTTTGCCTAACAGACACACATTCACCTCTTTAATACACTTTGCTTCTTCACTGAGACTCCTGTCACACTGCATGCAACACTGAGTCCCTCTGTTCAGCTTTGATTTAAATTACGTTTTTTTTTAATTCCTCCTTCTTTCCAGGTCTGAAATCCCATTCCTGAGAAGGCCACGGATTAAGGACCTTCAACCCTCTGTCTCTTTTCTTCCTATGTAAGAAGCAATCTTCTTGATAAGCCAGTCAACACTTTCCTAACTGTTCTCCAGCTAAGGGAGCTACCAAATTCAGCTCCATTCTGAGGAGGCAGGTTCACAGTTTTCAACTCCTCATTAAATTTATTTTACTTAATGCTGAGCACATGCTATTGGCGGACATCATGTTTACTGTAGAATAGTAGAAAAGAGAAAACACTCTTCTATGATTTACAGGATATTAAGTGTACCTGAAATTTAATCAAGAACACATTTGCAATGGGGCTGAAGATGGCCTGTCAAATACTGGCTGATGATTTTTTAATTAAAAGCAATGATAAATCTTCCATTGGAGAGGTAAGAATATTTTATTAATATATCAGTGTGGGATTACATACAATACATAAGAAAAAAAAAGAATCAAGCTAGAAAACAAACAAACAAAAACACAAAAAAAAAAAAAACAACAACAACAAAAACCAGAAAAAACCCTCATCTTCATTCTGTTTTTTAAACATGCATGAATACCCATTGAAAAGTGACAAACCAGCCACAACCAGTACGTTGGAATGGCTACCCAATAAATTGTTGAACAGATAATATTATTCCTGGGCTGATGCTTACTGCTAGAGCTCAGCTTTTGTTTTTCTTGCCTTGCTTCAGCAATACGCATGGTCAGTGGCATCCGTTCTTTTACAGCTATTGACTTAGTCCTTTAAAAAGGAAAGTTTTCCTAAAATTCTCCCAAAGACTGAAAATCTCAGTACAGTGCAAACTACTTAATCCAGAAAAGAAAAGAGACAAGTAGTTTGCACCAGTCTTTTCATGCTGTCCATGGAACATATCACAAGTTTCAATGCAGTAGTTTTAATGCTGTAGTTTAACCACAGTAGGCAGCTAAGCCCCACACACCTGCTTGCTCACTATCCCCTAGTGGGATGGGTAAGAGCATTAGAAGGGTAAGAGTGTGAAAACTCATGGGTTGACATAAAGACAGTTTGATAGGTAAAGGAAAAGCTGCATGTGCAAGCAAAGCAAAAAAAGCGATTCATTCACCACTTCCCATCAGCAGGCAAGTGTTCAGCCATCTCCATGAAAGAAGGGCTCCGTCACTCATAACAGTTGCTTGGGAAGACAAATATCATAACTCTGGACATCCCACTTCCTTCTTCTTCCCACCACTTTTTACTGTTGAGCATGATGTCGTACAGTATGGGATATTTCTTTGGTCAGCTGTCCTAGCTGTGTCCGCTCCCAGCTTCTTGTGCAGACCAAGTCTGCCCAGTGGCAGGACAGTAGGAGGAGCAGAAAAGGCCTTGACTCTGCATAAGCATTGTTCAACTTTGTGTGTGTTATTAATACTGTTTTCATCACAAATCCAGAACATAGCACCACACAAGCTACTAGGAAATCAACTCTAACTCAGCCAAACCCAGTATAATAAATTACCTTTTATCCTTGCACCCAATAGATCACAATGCTACTTGTTTATCTTTCCCACAGACATTTTCCCAAAGGAAAAATACCTAGTTTTCAGTATGCTTGCCATACAAATCTAATCTGGGCCCCACTGGGACTGTTCTGCTGCACAAGCAAACCCACAGTATACAGATAGGATTTGTCACACACAGCCGATTGAAATTTGCAGCTATTGTAGAGCTCCCACAAGTATGGGCTGTGCATGTCAAAACAAGAATCCCCAGTCCCTCTGCCTCTCAGCCATCCCCTATACTATTTATACAGGGTAGGGATTGCCAGCTTCCATTTTGAGTGGTCTTCTAGACTATAGCATAGCTTGCAGAACCCAGGAGCTCTTTTTGAGTGTGTAGCCCCAGATGCCTCTAAACACCACACAGGAGCAAGGCTGGGGGCATACACATCTCCTTACCTCTGTGTCCTGATTTCTGTAGGAAAGAAATACACCCATGTTGTCCAAATGAAAGCTGTGGTGCACACCAGACAGCTCTCCAAGCTGGATGATGGGGATACTGGGTTCTCAGGACACCGCTCATTCCCATTTCCCACAGAACGTTCTTATTTTATTGCCTCTTCTTTGAAGGTAGAGACTACCTTGGACATAGCCAGGTGGCAGAGGGCAGCATTCACTCCCCTTTTACTTGGCAGTCCAGAATCTGCATCTAAAGCACTGTGTCCAGTTGTGGATCCCCCGTTGCAAGGGAAAGAAGGAAAAGTAGAAAAAGTTTACCAGTGTTATGAAGATGGCTAGGCGGTTGAAGAACATGTTGTATGAGGAGAAATGGATGTAGCTAAGTTTCTTCAACCATGAGAAGGAATGGTGGAAAGGGATTTAATTTCTGTTTACTACACCTGGAAGTGGATTTGTGGGAAAGATGGAGCCCATCTGACATGTACGGCAAAAGTAAAAGAATCGGTGATCAAATCTCAGCAAAAGTAAATCTGACTGGATATAAGGAAAAAAGTCTTCACTGTGAATGTGTTGAAGGACTGGAACAGGGGCCCAGAGAGGCTGTGGACTCTCCATAACCAAGCTGGAGAGCTATGGACTGGGCAAGTCAATGGTAAGAAGGTGGAAAATTGTCTGGGCTCAGACAATGGCAATCAGCAGTAACAAGTCCAGCTGGCAGACTCTTACTGGTGGCATCCCTCAGGATCTAATACTGGGCCAATATAATTTATCAGGATTGTTAGCAAGCAGGATGATGAGGCTGAGCTCACTCCTGGCAAGGGTACAGATGGTACCAAATCAGGGAGAGCAGCTGCCACTCTGGAGGGTATGACTGCTACTCAGAGGTACCTAGACAGGCAGTAAAAATGGGCTGAGAGGACCATGAGGTTCTAGAGTGGCAAATGCCAAGTCCCCCACCAGGGATGGAATAACCCCATGTAACAACCCATGCAGCAGTGCAGTCCAGGGACTGATTGATTAGCTGGAAAGCAGCTTGGCAGGAGAAGACTCAGTGGTCCTGCTCAAAAAGAATATAGAGAATCATAGAATCATAGAATCACAGAATGGTTTGTGTTGGAAGGGACTTACAGGTCTGGTTCCAATCCCCTGCCAAGGGCAGGGACACCTTCCACTAGACCAGGTTGCTCCAAGCCCTGTCTAACCTGGCCTTGAACACTGCCAGGGATGGGGCAGCCACAGCTTCTCTGGGCAACCTGTGCAGCAGCTCACCACCCTCACAGTAAGCAATTTCATCCTAATACCTAATGTGAATCTCCCCTCTTCAAGTTTAAAGTTATTTCCCCTCGTCCTATCACTACATGACCTTGTAAAAAGTCCCTCTCCAAATTCCTTGTAGACCCCCTTTAGGTACTGGAAAGCTGCTGTAAGGTCTCCCCTGAGTCTTCTCTTCTCCAGATTGAACAAGCCAAACTCCCTCAGCCTGTCTTCATAGGAGAGGTGTTCCAGCCTCCTGATCAGCTTTGTGGCCATCCTCTGGACTTACTTGAGCAGGTAAACACCATAATTAGGGCATTATTTAACTTTTTCTTCCTCTAAATGCTGCTGAATGGTTGTAGATAGACTCTGGAATAATTTTTGCACTGGAAGTACACAGTAGAATATTTTTGAGCAGCATGTGAACAGTTCAGAAGCTCAAATGCAGAACCTGCCTCTGTTGTTACTTTAACCAAGAAATGAACATGGCTCAGCAGTGTGTCCTGGTAGCAAGGAAGGCCAATCAAATACTGGGCTATATTAATAAAAGGTTAGCCAGCAGGTTGACAGAAGTGATTGTTCCCCTCTGCCTGGCACTTCTGAGACTGCATATGGAGTGTTGTGTTGAGTTGTGAGTTCCCCACCAGAAGAGATATTGACATACTGGAAAAATTCAAAACTTTGCTTGGCAAGGTCCAGAGCAACCTGTCCTAGATAGCATTATATGAGTAGGAGGTTGGAAGAGGTCATCTCCAAATGTCCCTTGCAATCTGGATGTCTCCCTGTTTCTATTTCTCGAGGTACACAAAACTGATAATCAATCTGCAATTTCATCTAATTTTAAAGTTGACCCTGCTCTGAAATAGCAGTTGGACTAGTCCAGAGATCCTCCTAACTTGTGTTAGCCTTTGACTTATGATTCTAGTGAACAACATATTTGCTCATTCACCTGCACAAATCCAGTGCCATTCAAAATAAGCCTGTTAACAGGACATAAAAATGAATCGATGCATAAGCAAGTGTATTTTTGCTCCTGACCTCCAGTGGTTGACACCATTTATACTGAAGGAAGGCCAAAATATATCCCTAAAACATTATTGTCATTTTGACTGCTGTAAAGTATTCCACAAGACTTACAGTTGTTCTTCCAGAAGGGCACGGTTCTCCTGGACCTTCTTTGCCTATCTGCCAGCTCTGAGCAGACCTCCTGAACAGCTGCAAGCACAATAACAGCACCAGAAGGCTATGTTTAAGGCTTGAATTGAACTCTAAGTTTGAGAAGATGTTGAGCACCTCCCTATTGACTTACTAAGTGTTACAAGCCAGGCCAGTTAGTCAGGCTGAGAGGCCACTGCCACAGGAAGAACCAATTTAAACAAAAAGAAGTTTTCTGGGTTTTCTCAGTTTCTGCCGGGCAAACCTTTCAGAAGTACCTTGGGCACTCAGGAGTGTCAGCTCCTCTGACGTTCAATTGGATGTACCCCTGGAGATGCTTAGGGAATTCTGAAGCTGTTGCATTTTGGAAGGAATATCTGTGCAACATCTAAATATCTGTGCATGACAGAGCAAAAAAAAACCCAACTGACATTATGTTGAATCAACTCCTTACCCACTTCTTCTAACAGTGCTTCTTCTAACAGTGGTAAAAAAGGTTCTGTGCCCTCTTCAGCTAAACTGCTTGTGACTTTAGCTCATCAGAGTAAGTACGTACTCTTGTTGACCAGGAATAATTCTTGACATAGACCTGCATTGGTAAATTTCAGTCTTCACAGAAGAAAATCTGAAGGTGAGACAAGGAGGGAAGATGGGAGATTGGGCTGAAAAGAGGTATAAAATTTTTCAGATGGCTCCTGGGGCAGTAGGCACTTTATAAAACCCAAAAGACTGCACAAAATGGCAAACTGAGAGGGTTCTTTCCTTTCTTATATTGCTTTCTCTTACATGCAGTAACTGTTTAGCCACATTTGACATGCAGCCCTGAAAAGCAAGTCTGAGCTATAATTTCTGAAGCTACATGCTGCTTCCAAATCATTTATACAAAGAGATTTTATAAATATCCAGAGATGTCACTCCTCTGCTACACACTAAGAACAGATTTATTTAGAGCACCTAATGTGCCTCAGGAGAGGCAAAGATACAGAAGTGCAATAAAACTCAAAGATTGCCAATGTTTAACAAACTATATAATAAAATAATAATATATTAGATAAGGAGGAGGGAGTCCAAAACAGTGACAGAAAAAAAAATGCTGTAAATAAGCATTTAATTGTATCACACACAAAAAGGAGACTGCCACATGACTCACTGGTACCTTGTAACCCTCTTTTTTGCAAGTGCTGTATGACTTTGTGTTTTTTTCTCCCATAAGCAACTCAAGCACACAACAGGGAATTAAACCCTCCGTGCAATCTTTTTTAACATCAGTTATGGTTTTGTTATCCCTTCTGCAGGTGAATGTATCCCTCCTCAGAAAGCCAGTGCAAAGCTGTCACGTCACTCCAGTGCCTCTTAGCCCTCTAAGAGAGTTATTCCTGCACTCTGACGGATCAGAGCCCTGCTTGTGAGTGGTTGAAAGTCAGGATTGTGCTCTGAAGCACTGAGACAGGGAAATTGTTGCATTTGGAAGGGAAAAGCTGGATTTACAGATTTTCAAGAGGAGGCAAATCACCATATTTTTGTGTTTCTTTCTCATTTCTCTGCATTCCAGTAAAAAAAAAAAAAAAAAAAAAAAAAAAAAAATAAAATAAAAATACATTTGTAAATAGAAAGACCGCCCATAACAGCAAGAGATGTTACATCCTGCAGCTGCAAACTGAAGCTTAGCTGAAACAGAGGCTCAAATCACCACTTTCTATTTTAATGCAATCCCCACAGACGACTCTTGAGAAAAAGTTGTTTGGTTTCTGCACTTTCATAAGCTATGTAAGTACAGTAAGTAAGAGGTACAGTGAAAGGCACGCACAAAAAATGAGAGGCTACACAGAAATGTCCAGCTGCATTATCCAATATGCAAAGGTCCCAGAAGGAAAATGTTGCTCAGGGATTTCTGTAGCCAAGAGCAACTGCGAAAGAAATGTTGTTTGCCTTAAATGCCTTTGCATTCAACCCTCAAAGTGGCTCAATGGCAGCCACCATAACTGTGCAAGGATTCTAGTTTGATAAGGTAGTAGGACTGGAAAGAATGATGAAATAAGGGCAGAAGGACTGGGAAAAGGCAGAAAAGGCTTCTATTTTGTGTCACTTAACAAATGCTGTAGATCTCTGATTCCCTGAAATTGATACCTTTCAAAAAGTTGGCCAAAAGACAGCTCCAAAGAGTGGGTGTCAACAGAGCAACCTCTCCTGTGAGCTGCATCAAGCAAAGGCTGAATGAACTGCTGTGAGAAAGGACCACCTACCACAAATAATTACAGAGAGGAAGGTGGAGGAGACTCCTGACAGATCCAGGCACTACACCTCTCAGGGACTAGAGATAGCCCTATCTGAATATCTATCATGTGGACTGGTAGCAACTCAGAAGATGATTAAAGCTTGTTTTCCTACAATGTGTTCAGGATGCCGCTGCATTTTCCTTAGTGTTTTATCTTCCTCTGACTTCTTCCTTGCGGTCTCCATGCCAGCAAACCAGGAAAATCAGCAAATGGATTCAATTACAAATGGAGAAAAAAAGAGATTTGGCTTGTCCTGGCTTTTGGACAGGGTTTTTAGGCCAAGGAGGCCAGGGTGCATTCCCAGGTGCTGCCAGCTCCATCAGGATGGTGAATTCAGGGGAGTATCCACAGGCACGTGAAGCTCAGTACACTTCAGCTCCACCAGGGCCATGCATCCCAGGGTGCAAAGCCGTAATCCCCTCAGCTGATGCACACGGCAGAGCTGCAGAAACCTCCTCTATGTCTGACTTCTTCCGCTCGCCACTGCCATTCACTAGATTATCACAACTTGACATTATTGTAGCAGTGTTTTGGAAACAGAGGATAGGGTGCATTTAATTATGCATTGTATTTGTAGGTTGTGAGGCTGACAGCTTGATTTTAATAACCAAGCACTTGGTGATAATCAAGCCTTTCGAGTTGAGCTGACGAAGTGCCAGCCAGGAGGAATACAGCAATGCAGAAGATGCAGGGATTTGTGCAGGCGCAGCAAGAACACCCAGCCACCAGCCTGGCTCCAGGGCAAGGACCCCAGTGCTGCATCGCCCAGCAAGCTCAATAGCCAAAGCCTTACCTTGAAGCAGAGCCCTATGACAACTGCCTACCAAAGGACTGTAAGGAAGCTGTAGGTTTTGGAAACTTCATCTTGAGAAATAACTGAGATAAAATACCTCTGCTTCCTTTTCTTTGTTTTTTCATGACTTCCCATGAGTGGCATCCATATTCCCCTACCCCCTATTCAACATCCAAATATTCTCACTGCTGTTTTTCACCTGGTAAAGACTGAGAAAAGACTATCATGTGAACCATCCACAATGATAAAAGGATTCTTAAAGAGTATGACAGAGAAGCAACAGTTCTCTCTGTGGTGATATTTCACTTTTATATGTTTGCCAATCTCAGATAAATCCTACCCTAGGGTTTCTTTCACAGCTAGCTCTGAATTTAGCCACCCCTCTACACTGCAGTGCTTATAAAAGTAGTCCTGCTCTTTATTGTTTATTATTTATTTGCCCAGCATGAAAATCATAAACCCTGCATCCTTTCTAGAACACAAATCAAAACTTTTCTGTACCTCCTAAGAACTTTCAGCACATTCCCAGTGCTTTTTGCAGCCCTTGTCAACATTTCCTCTCTTGTGGCCACATGCTGGCTGCAAAACCTGAGGCTTTTCTGCAGGTGCCCTTTACGTCTACTGATAGTCAAAGCTCCGGGTACTAACATCTTCATGCTCTTGAGAAAGGTCTCATTAAAGACCTTCCAGTTTTTAAAGTGGCACTTATTCTGTGTACACACCTTCATAGCACATGTCCAGAGACCTCTCTTTTATGGCCTGGATTTGAAATGCTCTTCTGTGATCCATCTGGCACTGCCAGTACAAGAATTATTTGTTCTGATTTATGTCAAAAAAAAACCAAAACAAAACAACACAACAACTCAAAGAAAGCTACAATATGATACTGTCCTCTATGAGTATGAAGACTCTTTTAAAACCCTCTCTGGACCTCCCATCTCTCTCAAGGATCATTGCCTTGTTCAGTCCAGATGGACTAGTTTTCCTATGCCATTGAATTTCACTCTTTCCTTCTGTCAGAGGACAGCACTCCTGGATGATTTTTCCCTGCCCAAACTCATGATGAGCAGCCAATTGATAGGTCACTGTGTCTTAACAGGAAGTCAGAGGATGCAAAGTCCAACTCTGTCTCTCCCCCTCTTTTTTCTGTGCTATTTATAAGGGGACAACTTTTTGCCCAACCCTTTTTCCCAAATTCGGTTCAAGGTCTCCAATGGATGACTCATTGGGAAGTAATTTCTTTTTCCAGTTTTCCCACTGTTCAGGCTTGGAGTTGTGATAAACATGCAACTATAGAATGAAAAAGGTACAAATATAGCAACAGTAAAAAACAGTGTTCCAGTGACAGATCCACTTCCAGGTGAGAGGAAATAAGTTAAGACTTAGGTACATGTCTCATACTTACCTTATAATTTGCCAGCACAGTCCTATTTGTAATGCAGCTGTGACAAAATTTAAATATAGTAATTTTGAATCTGAATTATAGATGATGTTTTGTACTTTAACAGAACTCTGCGGCTAAATATTTATCTTTTCCTCTTTCAGGTGCCTCCTTCTGTTGGCAAATTTCCAGTTCCCTCTCCCTCAGCTTTGGAAATACTGCACTGAATAAGGATTCTTTAGAACTTGGCTCCTCTTTCACCTGGCTCCTGTGGTGAAAGTAATTAAGAGCAATTGGTTGCTACAGAAATATTAATATTTATTATTGATACTGCAACAATATCCTGAAGCTTTAGCAGCTGTGATGTAAATATATGAGAGAGTAATATCTGTGATAGTGTCAGCTGAAGATTATTACTTTGACCATAAGGTCAAGAACCCTGCCATCATGTAGACATACTTTGAAAACAACGAAGTAGGGAACCTTCCAGAAAAAAACTGTAAAACACAGTTTCAATCATTTGTATGCAATACAAATGCAATCATTGTAAACCCAATTTCTCCTGAGAGGATCTCTGGGAACTGATAACTACAAATTGGTCTTTTGAGAAGTTGAGGAATATGAGTTGAAAGGAAAAATATTCATCCATTTGAACTTCTTTGCCACGGGTCATCTTGCCTTCTGCAGTTGTGCCGCGTGCTCAATTCTGCTGAAAGTTAACTGCAATCATCGGCAAAAGTTATCATGACATAAACACAGAAAGGAGCATTTTGGCTTGGTCTGCCTGGCCTAGCAAACTACCGTGCTAGACCATTAAATGCTAATATTCTTTGTAAAGTGTATCAGCCCCACAAAAGGCTAATATATTCCTTTTTAGGCAGAAAGTAAAGGTGAGATTTATGAAGGGTCTATCCCACCATGCTATACTGCACATCACTCATATTGACAAAGAGGGAAGCAATTTTAAATGCCCCCACACCAACTTGTTATTTTGTCCAGAAAGACTCAGCATGAAAATCATACCATTGCAGTAGGTCCATTACGGTAGCTGATACACTTTCGAAATATCACAACAGAAAGGCTGTAAGTAAAATCAACACCTTAAAAAAATGTTTTTGCTGAGTCTGCTTTTTGTTCAAATCACATTATAATGTTTTGAAAAACATGAGGCATTGTTTCATGAAAATTCCTCTGCCTTAAAAAGACTGTTCGTCATGCAAAATCACTGTGGAGAAAATGTTCACACACTTTAGTGCATTAGCATATTCCTACTTATGTACACACAGATTAAGAGGGTATATATAGTGTGTATGTGTCTGGGTGTGTTTCTAACAGCTTTATATATTTACCAATGAGTCAAGATGATTATGGTGAGATCATGAGAAGAAAAGATAATGCACTTTAAAGGTTTAAAGGGATTTTATGAAAGTGACAGGGGCCAATCATTCCACTTAGCCAACAAAGAGAGAACAAGATGTAATAGGATTAAAGGGACACTTTCAAATTACATTTTAGAAGCCACCTAATTGCAATAATTCCATATTCTGACAACCTGCACTTTTAACAACATTGCTTGGTTTTGAGATTGTTTGAAATTCTCTTAGGAAGGAAATTTTCATTTTCAGTTTACTTTTGAAGGAATGAGGAAATGTGAAAAATAGTTCCTGTACACAGAGGTCATTGTAGGAGATTATATGTTAAGCAGTTTATTGGGTGTTACATAAATAAGCTAGAGAAAAATAACTTCTGTTAATCTACCAGCTACAGCTAAATTTTCATTTTGCTTCCATTCAAACATGCACGATTTTTTTTAACAGATGTGGTATTTTTCAAGTAGGAAAAGAGAAATACAAAGATGCTGTTTATGTTTCGTTATTGTACCTGCTCTGCTACTGCCTGTGTCCCACTGATACAATTTGGGACATGTTCTAAAGAAGAAATGTTGATTCTGGGTACCTCATTTTGCAATTTGAGACAGCTAAAAACACCCACTTTTCAAACCTGCACTACTTAGTTCTGCCTGAAAATGAGGTTCCAGCTCAATGTCTCAGAAAATGAAGGCCCCTAAAATGAACGGCCGTTTGGAAAAACTTTGTTATTTTTTAAATTGCATAAGCTCTTCCAGAAGTGACATGTCAGGGAATTAAGAAGAAATATTCTCTCTCTTTGGGTATTTCCCTTCAAACGTGTAGTTTGGTCACAGTAATTCTCCTGAGAAGTGATGGAGTAACTGTGGTATACTAACACAAATGTAAAAATACACATTTTTTTCTGCACAGATGCAAATCTAGTTTTAAAATTTTGTTATATAAATGCACCAGCTGGTCTGCCCCAAAACCATAGCTGACAGCTGGAAGTATCCTAGTTCACTTTTTCAGTGACAATTTTTGTGAATTATTTTTTGTTTCACTAGATTTTTTCTTTTCTTTTTTTCTTCTCTTTTTTTCTTTTAATGCCACAGAAATATTTCACATTTTCAGTAAAGAACAAAGATAAATTATGAATTAATTTAATTAGTTTTTCTTTTACAGGGAAAATACCTGATGTTTCCTAACCAGCTGAAACATTTTCCTAGAGTAGACTTGCCATAGGATGATGTTAGCTACTGATGAGAACTGTTTCCCATTCCACGTATTTCTATTAAAAAAACACAGCTTATTGACAAATATGAAGGACTGCAAGTACAAGTAATAGACACCAATTATGCTTTGATAATATGAGAGTTAGGACTGAGGGCAATAACAGCAATGAGAGCTAAGGGTCACATTAGGTAATTGAGTGACTAGATTAACTGGCTTATGAAGAAAGATGAAGGAAGGTAGGCACAACTAGATTGTCTAAACATAAGTGAATTGTCAATGGCAGAATAGACTACACATTCATAGAATCATAGAATCATATAATAGTTAGGGTTGGAAAGGACCTTAAGATCATCTAATTCCAGCCCCCCTGCCATGGGCAGGGACACCTCCCACTAAACCATGCCTCCCAAGGCTCTGTCCAGCCCAGCCTTGAACACCACCAGAGATGGAGCATTCACAACTTCCCTGGGCAACCCATTCCAGTGCCTCACCACCCTTACAGTAAAGAATTTCTTCCTCATATCCAATCTAAACTTCCCCTGTTTAAGTTTGAACCCAGGATACGGATGGTTTTCTGGGCTGCAAGCGCACACTGCTGTCTCATGTTCGTTTTCTCATCGACCAACAGCCCCAAGTCTTTCTCCACAGGGCTGCTCTGAATCTCTTCTCTGCCCAACCTGCAGCTGTGCCTGGGAATGCTCCCACCCAGGTGTAGGACCTTACACTTGTCATGGTTAAACGTCATAAGGTTGGCATCAGCCCACCTTACAAGCGTGTCAAGGTCCATCTGGATGGCATTCCTTCTCTCCAACATTCACAATAAGTAACAAATAATAGAGAGGGGTTACTGTTTATGGCGGCATAACTGGTTGTGACTTGACTATTGCCATAGCCTGATGATCTTGACAGCATAAGAGGCACTGTAAGGTAAGCTTCCTGACAATGAGATCTTCAGGTTATTCAAAATTACAAAGCAGGTGAAGGAAGTCCTATTGCCTCAGACTGGACTGGGCAATAGTCCAGCCTGATAAGTACATATTTTAAACTTCTTGAAATGCATATCAGGAAGTTCTAAGGAATGTTTTAGATGGCAAAAGCAAGGTGCAAGCAAAGACTTCAGAGTTAAAATTACTGTCCCTGTTCCACTAAAGCTCTGTAGAGAACTTTCAAGAAAGGACTTTACTGTGTCTCTTAGCTCCTGACACATGTACAGAGTTCAGGTATCAAGTCTTTGGAGGTAAAAAGGAGCGTGACCAGCAGGTCGAGGGAGGTGATCCTGTCCCTTTACTCTGCTCTCGTGAGACCTCACTTGGAGTATTGTGTGCAGTTCTGGTGTCCTCAACATAAAAAGGACATGGAACTGTTAGAACAAGTGCAGAGGAGGGCCACAAGGATGATCAGGGGACTGGAGCACCTCCCATATGAAGATAGGCTGAGAAAATTGGGGCTGTTCAGCCTGGAGAAGAGGAGGCTGCGTGGAGACCTCATAGCAGCCTTCCAATACCTGAAGGGGGCCTATAGGGATGCTGGGGAGGGACTCTTCATTAGGGACTGTGGTGAGAGGACAAGGGGTAATGGGTTTAAACTTAAACAGGGGAAGTTTAGATTGGATCTGAGGAAGAAATTCTTTACTGTGAGGGTGGTGGGGCCCTGGAATGGGTTGCCCAGGGAAGTTGTGAATGCTTCATCCCTGGCGGCGTTCAAGGTGGGGTTGGACATAGCCTTGGATGGCATGGTTTAGTGGGAGGTGTCCCTGCCCATGGCGGGGGGGTTGGAACTTGATGATCTTGAGGTCCTTTCCAACCCTTACTATTCTATGATTCTATAAGATGAACTAGACGATGCAACAGATCTTTTCCTACTCTAACTTTCAAGAATGGACAAATATTCAAGCCTGGGAACATTAATCACTATTGGGTAGAAGTCAAAACCACAGAAGGGAAATAATGTTTTGTGCATGCCCAGCACACAGTGTTCTAATTTTTATAACTATGTAATTTCCAAACCAAATTTCTTCAAACAAGGTAATACATCATTCAGGAGTACATTCACTTTCAAGAATGATGTTTCAAAATAAAGTTGGTTTGAGTTACTAGGGATGAAAAGCACATGAAAAATACCTTAAGTGGTGAAAATCAGTTTTACCTCCTCCTGATAGGATAATGTTGAAAAAAAAAATGCAAACAGCTAGGTTGATTTTTATGAAAGTTTCTAAAACCATTTCAGTCTTGGGCTGAGACTGAGCATGAAAAATTTGAGCCCCAAAGGTAGTATTTTTCTGAGAAAGTTATAAATGACTGTGATTTAGAATTGAAATGCCATTTTCAAGCTTGGTAAATCATCACAACAGCAATGTTACATTAACTTGTGTTGTGCAAAGCTGTAGTGATAATAGAAACCTAAATTCTCCTCATTTCAACAGTCCTGCAGCAAGTTATTCCATCAGGGAATCTCACACAGAGAGCAGGGAGTAAGAAAAAGAAGAGGATAAGTAGGACCAGAGAAGAGAAAGAGAGAAAAACAACCAACGGTGAATGATAAGGGGGAGACTGGAAAACAAAGCAAAAAATAAAGCAAAAGGTAGACCAGTACAGTCTCTCTTATTAAGACTCTGGCTTACCAAGGGTTCCTCAGTGTAAAGGACCTCAGAATGCACAGGTACAGAGGGATGAAATTGTCCAAATTTGCCAGCTTTTCTTATATTTGTTAACAAACTGAAATGTCCTTCCAGGGATTCTGTATAAACATACCTCTTAAAGATCCTTTCTGAAGTTTCTATAGGTCCTCAAAACTTCAGTGGTAGTCCTGGTTGCTGACCCTGCTCTGCAAGAGCTAGCTCAAAAGCATTTCAGGCTTCAGTCTTTGATTGAGGCTTGCTTTTGTCTTTTGAGCATAGACCTGGAGTCTGATCAGCTTTCCTTTGTCAATATTTTCACTCCTGTCAGGCGCAAAACACATCCTGTGTTCTGCATCTTCTGCTTGTCTTCATGGAGCGTTCAGTGAAGGACTCCCCCATGAATTTCAGTCACAGGCCCCTCTTTTACCGTTTTCCAAACCACCCCCAGGGGTTGAGCATCATTCAAAGCTTTTCCTGTATAAAGCAGTTGTGACATTACAAACATCCATTCTGCTTCTGATTGGCTAGTGAAGAGTGAACTGTTTGCTGCTTTGTGTGCATAACCTGACATGCACAGACAACAGCAAGAAAAATCAGCCTCTCCTTCTGACTATAGGTATTTTTTTTCCTTTTCACACTCTTACTTTAAACTAGCCATCCTTGCTGCTCTGTACCCAAGAGCAAAAATGTTCAGTGACCCATCTCACTCATTCTGGTCTTGCTGACATTTAGAAACAAATGTCAGGTTGATGGCTTACTTGAGAGACAAGAGAGGGGCATTGTTCTCTCTATCCAAAAAACCTTGGTACAATATTTGTTGTGGGGGACTACGTGACTGAGGGCATGAAGTTAGAACTTAGCCTTGAAGATATCAAAGCTTATCCATGAAGAATGAGGCACCAAAGTTATCCGGATGAGAAAGCAGAAGGCATCTGGAGGAGCGAGCAAATCAAAGGGAGTAACTAACCGCAGAACAAGAGCTTGGCAAGATAACGGAGTTTAGTAATGCAGCAAAGGGTCATCCAGTAATGTGTTGTTACTACCTGATATAACCAATGGCTTAAAGACACATGTATGTTAGAAACTGTATATAAGTAAGGGTTTGTAATAGTAAAGAGAGAACTTTCTACTGAGTCACCACAGAAATGCATATGTGTGCTTATTGGCCATCTCAACTGTGATAATTTGTAACATTTTGTCAATATTCTATATACTAAATATCTTAAAATGTATGAGCAACATAAAATTTCACCTTTATTTTTAGCAAATCCTGAGCAAGAAGTAAAATATATGACAGGCACATCAACGGTATGGATAATAAAGCTGATAAGAGAGTACTTTGATCCATAGTTTCATTTTTCTTGGGAACATATTTATATGTTAGCCTTAGTACCAACTTACATGACACATGAGAAGCTTCACTTAACCCTAAAGGTTTGTTTCGCCTCTTGCAAAGTGTGTCAGAGATTGGACCCCACAATCAAACCTTTAGTACAGTGAGAAGGTGGCTAAAGCTAGGTGTCTGCCAGTACTGTTTCAAGTCTAAAACAAATCATTGGGACTGTTTTCCAAAGGTAAATATCATTGACAAATGTGTGCACATAAATACTTTTATCTGTAAAAATGCTGATCCTGCAGAAAAACAAAGCTCCTTATAGATAATCTATAAAGCTCTATCTGTAGCTATGTCTAGACACTATTTTTTGGTGATATCGTACATCAATAGTCATAAAAATGCATTGGGAAAAAGAGAGTTTAGTTGCTTGAAGTTTATATTCTGCATATTATTTGAAGTTCCATGGAAAAAATTTATTACTTTAAGTGATATAAGAGACTGTGGTGCATTCTACAGGCAAGTATTTATATTATACCTCATGCTGTGCCAACTGTGGTATGGCTTTATTTAATACATCTCTGAGCTCAAGGCTTTTTAAACCAAAAAATGTTTTTTATTTTTTCACATATATTTAGCAACTTACTTCAGGGAGCAAAAATAATTTTCAGCTTGATTCTTTAGAAAACAATAATGATTCATGTAGTTGCATGCTAATACATTGTTTTTAGCAATAAGGATGCTTAGTATAAAAGCTGGGATGGGAAATACTCTGTACCACTAAACGGAATAGATAACAGGGCAGAAAACTTCACAGGACTCTGGTACTCATTGCCTTGCTGGAATGAAAAAACAGTGAGAACTCTCTGTAGTGTAATTCATTCTTGTAACATAACTTTGTTATTTTTAGGACAGCAGAAAAATCTAAGCATGCTTTATACTGAGAGATATTTAAGTCTAGACTGGAATTTCATCTTGAGGGAAGCTTTTCAGGCCCATTAAATCAGATCTGACATAATTTAGTTGAATGGCCTAGGCAGGCAATTAGAAAGGTATCCCAAGCTCAACAACTCTATGACAAAACATCCAAAGACAAAGTAGACTGAATTACTAACTTTTTCCATATTCAAAATTCTTCCAGAGATGAAGGGTAAAAAACATTAAATAATTTGTCCAAAATGTCTACAAAGATGGAAACACAGGCACAACACCTGACACGGATTCTGTAAGAAAAATACTATGTGCAAAATAGATGTGTCTTCTGAGTAGTGATCACAAAGGCTCAAATCTGCCTTGATCAAAGCCAGGATCTGATCATAGAATTAAACCTGACAGCCTCGTATTTAAAAGATTTGAAGACCAAACAGTTAAAAGTTACAATGGTTGTCTACAGGAATGGGATCTACACATCTTAGAATTTAAACAGGGTCTGTAATGACATCTAGTCACTTCTGGTTTTAGCGAAAACCAAAATCATCATCATAGAATCATAGAATGGTTTAGGTTGGAAGGGACCTTAAAGCTCATCTAGTTCCAACCCCCCTGTTAGACTTCTCAAAAGCTCCATTCAACCTGGCCTTGAACACTGCCAGGAATAAGACTACGTTCAACTTCTCCGGGCAGCCAGTTCTGTGGTCTCGCCAGTCTTACAGTAACCACTTTCTCCCTAATATTTAATCTAAATCTACCCTTTTTCAGTTTAAAGTCATTCCCCCTTGTTCTATCACTACATGACCTTGTAAAAAGTCCCTCTGCATATTTCTTGTAGGCCCCCTTTAGGTACTGGAAGCTGCTGTAAGGTGTCCCCTGACCCTCCTCTTCTCCAGACAAACCAAGCACAACTCTCTCAGCCTGTCTTCATAGGAAAGGTGTTTCAGCCCCCTGATCATCTTCATGGATCTTTGGATTTGTTCGAAGAGATCCACATCCTTCTTATGTTGGGGAACCCAGAGCTGAACACAATACTCCAGGTAGGGCCTCAAAACAGCAGAGCAGAGGGGGAGAATCACCTCCTTTGACCTGCTGGTCACGCTTCTTTTGATGTAGCCCAGGCTGCAAGCACACACTGTCAGGTCATGCTGAGTTTCTCAATGATCAAGACCCCAGAGTCTTTCTACTCAGGGCCACTCCTGATCTATCCCTGTTCAGCCTTTATTTGTGCTTGGGATTGCTGTAACCCACATGCAGGACATTGCTGTAACCCACATGCAGGACATAGCTAATCCTAACCTTTCTCTTCAAATGGGTGCATACACCCATAATCACATTTAAAACAAAAATGAAAAAAGAATGTGAAATACCTACTTTTTTAAATTGTCATCCAATTTAAACTTCAATTTAGGCTGATTTTGGCTGAACCATGTACCAAGTTACAGGCTGTTTGTTAGCTGACAGTTGTACATTGTCAATTCTGATAATGTTTACTAAGTCAAATGTTTTTTCTAGAGAGGCAGAAAAGATCAGTCAGTAAAAGAAAATGTTCTGGAAATACTCAGACTAATGTTTCATTACTGGCGGCCTTCAGAAAGAGATTGATTAAAATTTTTCTGCCTTCAACTTGCTTCCCTTCCTCCCTCATCCCGAGTGCTTTTCTAGTGCTTACCAGCCAGTGATCTACTCCAAATTATATCTGGGGATATAATCTTTACAAGAAAGCAACCTCTTATGTTGACTTTTGGGGCAAAATCACAAAGATTTTTCTCTCTCTCTGTGGTGTATGTGCGTTAGGTGGTTTTCCATATCTTTAGACCAAGCCCACACAAATAGAAAATGGATG
Source organism: Amazona ochrocephala (assembly GCA_039720435.1). Taxonomy (NCBI): domain Eukaryota; kingdom Metazoa; phylum Chordata; class Aves; order Psittaciformes; family Psittacidae; genus Amazona; species Amazona ochrocephala. The sequence goes on from CM077880.1 coordinate 78,053,590, forward strand.
GAATTGAAGGAGTAACTTCTGGCAGGAGATAAATCACTTAAAGTGGCTCTATCATCAAAGGATTCACAACATGAAAAAGCATATTTGTAACACTGCTCACAAATAGATTAGCATTTTCCAGTCTTGTACAAAGCACGTCTGTCCACGCAGACTGGTGGATTCTCATTGAGTTTTCTGACTGTTCTGTTTTATCACTACAGACAAGCAACAAAGCCATGAACACTTTGTTTTAATTGTCTGTCAGGCACTATGGCAGTCTTTAAGGTCCCTTTGTGCTACACCATTTTTAATTAATAGGTTATGGACCTGCTCACGCCCGTAAGACTCCATTAAATGCAGCTGGATGGTAGGTAACACTGAATTCCAGCACAAAATTTATTTGTCTGAGAATGTACTGTCTTAAGACAAGCTTCACGTCCAGCTAAAATTCAATGAAAAAATTAATGAAGCTTGTCACCTTGTGTAATAACGAATACTACTACTCTGTACAAAGCTGGAAAGCACAGAAAATTTTGTCACAGTCGTTTTGTTAGACATGATGAGCACTGAAGACCAAGCTGAAGTACAGAGTAGAAGCAATTGCTTTTCATTTGATCTAGTTATGCTCCTCTCTTAAACAAATCAAGAAAACAGTGGATAATATATATGAAAGCTGAAAGTAGGAGAGAGAAGGAAGGAGGTAGCTTGCATTTTGGAAAAGACAGTTCAGCAACAGGTGAAATTAAAGGAGGCTGCTGGTGAACATCTGGTGGGTCCATGAGTTGCTAGTCTTAGCACACAAATACTTTTTAGTGACCAGAGTTGGAATGGCTGTTTCATTAGAAACATCCTCTTATTCATAACCAAGTTCTTCTGGCTGTGCGAGAATCCATTGCGCTGTGGGGTGTTCATTTAGCTTCACTTGTATGGTTTTCTTTTCAGTCTGAGGAAGGTAGGGATTCATGTATTTCAGTGTGTCTATTGTAGGGTCCTTAACAACCATACACATATGCAAAACTTGTTATTTTTTACATTTGCTTGCCTAGTGCAATCCGGTGCTATTTAATGCTATTTGTCACACTCACCTGCTGTTCTTTACAGTTGCTTGTTTTCTGGAGGAATATGTGGTTCTTCTAGGGGTTTTGAATACCACTGTTGTAAAATACATTTATTTTGTAATGTTGACTATGACACCTAGAAAGTTGAGGTTGATGAAAAACATGGACGTTTTAATGGACAAGTGGTTGTTGATAAATTGGTGAGGAAAATTGCCATTGGATTCTGTGGTTTCAGGTCAGATAAAGAAGCCACCCTTATACAACACAGATGTCCTGTTATATGAAGCTCCTTGTAAACTTCATAAAGCAAGATTTTTCTCTGTTATTCCTTCAAGAATAACTGCTGGTATGTGTGCACAGGAATTGGTGAAGCTACCAGGGAATGAGAAATAAATGAACTATTCTGCAGTATGACTGGCTTTAAAATCTGAATGCTGTCATGTTCTTCGAGGTGAGACTGTGATGGTATAGGATCCTGATATAATGGATGAAGATACTCAGAATGATGAAAGAGGTTTTATGCTGAGAAGTTTCTGAGGCATAGTTCAAGAAAAAAAAAAAAGCTTTCTAAGTGGGAAGACAGTTCTGTGTATCCAACTTTTATTAGAACCGTGGTTGTATTTGATAGTCCTGTATTCATCATCACTGTATCTGGCATCCTGTATTCATCATCACTGGGGAATGTACAGAAAGCTCTAGGGAACAGAGATGGAAATAAGAAATCTGGTAGCACAGGATTTTCTTGGGGTTCTCTGAGAAGACACTCAATAGTGTCTTTGAGATTAAAGACAGAGAAGAATACGTCTTCTTTCCTTGAGTTCCTTTTTGCTCTATCAGTAAATCACTGTCTTGTCTTGCTGATGCAGTCTCGCATGATGTACCATTTATGTAGCTCTTCTTGAAATTAAAGATTCTCATTGTTTTCAGTGAGAGGTAACATACAACTTGAATGGAGATTATTGGTTACTGTCATTCATCTACATGAAAACAAAGTCACATTTCAGGCTTTCAAAATGTGTGATTTTCAAAGCAATCTAATTTAGAGCTTGACAAGATGCAGAGTGCTTAAAAGTGGAAAATATTATTTCAGGGAAAGGAGTTACTGATATTTAGATGGGAGAGCAGTCTAAAATCTGCTTTACGATGTAAGTTCCACCAGTGGGGCTGGCAGTCACACACCATGAGGACTATCAGGTCATGTGGCCTAATTTGTTCTCTTTCTTTCCTACCAGTAGCTAACTCCAGAGCAAGGAGCATCTGAGATGAGACAGGGGCCACAGACTCGGCAGAAACTCTCCACCTGTCCAGCCCATGTAAACAACAGAAGATATGTCAGAGATGCAAGAACAGAAGGGAGAGAGGTGGGATGGCCAGTTCCACATTGTTTCCCCTCAGTCTACCATTCTCTAGCCTTCACAGGAGAAAGTCATTACAAATGAAACACAGAAGTGGAACATCATTGTTTAAGTGTAAAGGTAGAAGAAAGAGGTTATACAGAAGAAAAAAAAAAAAAAAAGGAACAGAAGGAGAACAAAGCAGCAAGAGAAATACTGACATTAGTTACACTGTGGCATGGCCTGGAGGTCCAACTTTATGCTTGTGTACCACTATGCTAGTTTTTATTTTACACATTACAAAAATAGAGCCATTACTCTGGGAGTGCAAAAATAAATCCTGAAAGAAACAGAAGATTCAGATTTACCTTTTCATCTCCGAAAATGCTAATAGCAACAATACATGTTTTAAGGAATGGCTGTCATAAAAGAGGACTGGACAGCTTCTTAGCCAAACCTACTTAGACTTCAACAACACCCAAGTCCTGTCAGACACCTTTCAGCCTCAGCAAAAGCCAGGGAGAAAACTTGTCCTGGTTAAAAATAACTTTCAACGTGCTCAATGGCACAAGAAGGCTTCTAGCGGCTGGGACCCAACCTGCAAAACCTGACTGCAGAATGGTGAAATATTTTCAGGCATCAGCAACTGCCTAAAAGGATAAACCCAGTTAGCCTAGGGGAGGTAAGTGACCAGTGTGGGAAATACCAGCATAACGAAGTCAAAACTGGGCAGCCTCTTCTGAATGAGCAGAACAAAGGAGATTCTGAAACAAATGCTCCTCCTTTGGCTTTTTGTCCCCCACCTCCTTGAGATCTTGCCTTCTGACATGACATACCCAGGGAATATGTGTGCAGCTGCTGGGTTAGAGGCTTCATTCAGCTGGATACCAGCTTTGGGGGAAAAGACAGGAGGAACAACGGAATACCTGCCGGCAGCCATGCAAGGATCACATCACAGGCAGCATTTTGGCCATTCCAAGCAGCCGGTCAGAGTTCAGCTCCACTCTGCTGACTCTTTGAAAAATAACCATTGTTCTTGCTCACTGGAATTTTTAAGTGTCTTTCCAGGAACATTTAACCCCTTATATGCAAACACATTCATCTGAAAAACCGTAAGAAACCTCTTATTTGCTGAGAAAACTCTGGCAAGTTTTTAAATGCATCTATTAGAATCTCTAGGAAAAAAAAAAAAGGGGGGGAGGAAAAAAATTGAAAGGGGAAACAACAGCTGATTCTAAGATTCAACAAGTAACGGGAAAACTGGTGCACAGTGCAGGTACTAATGCCTTTCTAGTGACAGTAATAGAATTATATAACAGCCAGAGAGACCAGCAGTGCTCATTGCTAAACATTAAGTACCAGGTTCTATCCTAAGTCTGTATGTTATTTTAGGTTTGGGGTTTTTTTTTAGAAATTCCACAGACTCTATCCATGTGAAGTAAAATATGATAATTGCATATTTTCTGTAATTATGGCAAAAAGAAGTTTCAGCATTTGAAAGGGAGACAGTAAAGGAAAAGAGTCTATTCCTTTGTTTTTCATTAAAGAATTTCTAATTTAATTCAATTTAATTTAATTTAATTTAATTTATTTTTAACACGTTTTTCACATACCTGCATACTTTGCGAGAGACATGCCATTTTTTTGCTAGGGGAAGTTGGGAAAGAAAGAAAAGCTTTTTGTTATGACTGACATAATCTAAGTACATTTTGTGAACTGGAATTTTTACATTCTCACTAGAAAAACTTTAGAGCTACCAAATGTTTTTACATGTTCCCTATGTGTTGTGCATGTTTCCAGACTCCTCCACACCACCCCTTCTGTGCTTTTGACTGCGTCATAACATTAAACCTTACCCTCAGAAACATGGAGCAGGATCCAGAAGTCTGAACTTCCATAATGCTGGCACTTCCAGTAAATAGTTTTAGGCCACAGCAGTGAAACGTGTGTCGTCTTCTCTTCCTGTACTTAGCTCACATAGACAATTAGAGCCTACTGATAATATCGGTTACTGCATTAGCTGATAAAACAGAGTCTCACACTGGCACCCAACTTCCCAAGGAAGGAAAGTGACTTGTTCCACGAGACTGCATTGGTGTGGGAGTCAGCGTGCAAATCAAAGGAAAATATGTGCCAGAATGCCAATATCAAAAGTTTGCAAAGTCAAATTCTGAAGCTCAGGAAATGTCAACATTGTACTTGATAAGCACGCATCACTTTCCCTCCCAGGATTCTTGTCTTGTTCAGTACACAGAATGAGCAATGAACGAGGCAGAAGCTGGGAAGATCAGAAGGGATGTTCTCTGCTTTAAAAGCTGGTGTGGGACCTAGGGTGGCTGAGGTTTATTCCAAATTCAGCTGCCACCTTTCTACAGGATGTTGGACAAAAGCGTAACAGCAATTAATACATAAGGAAAGGTGGCTTATGTTGTGCAATTCATCTTAAATCTGCTATCTCTTGATTATTGTTTCAATCTTAACCTTCTTTTAATGCATTTTCTCCAGACCCATTTGATACATGTTGAAATGGATCTATTTCTCATACCCAGGAAACCCTGTTAGCAGGTTGTTCAATGCTAATTTGTCATATACAAAGGGCTCAATTACTCATTCTGCTGCAGCCTTGTCCCCAGGAACCCTGCCACCTCAGTGGCTCACCTTAAACTGAAGCACATTGCTATGCATCTTGATGACCATGTGGAGGTGTCCATGAGCGGGCAGAAATCAAGCTGATTTTAAACCACTGTAGCCTATGTTAAGATTTGAATCTGCTCCTGGCTGGCTCTCAACCAGAGGAATTATGAAAGCATTATGGTATCTGAGACCTTTATCATCCATCTGAGACCTTAGATAAACAGTTTGGTCAGGAACAAGTGCAACCAGGGTATGTGAATGCAGTGTCTAGGGGAGTATACATGTGCATATATACACAGTATATCACAGGCTCATGACATAGCCTTTTGCAAGAACACTGCGCAAGAACTTGCTGCATTTTTTACTTTGCAGTTGACTGGATCTTGCTATTTTGCAGTTTTTAGCAGAGAGGAAAACACATTTTTCTTGATTTTTCCTCCCCTTGTATTTTTGTGAACACTGGGATCCTCACTGATCTGTGCCTAATGGGAATCACTAGCCAAAATGCTACAGCTGAAGTGAAGGACCTTTGCCAATACTGAGTTCATCTTGCAGAAACCAATGGACAGAGAAAGAGCAAGAGAGCAAGAGACAGCTCCGACAGTAATGGGCTGTAATTGAGTTCTCAGCCTTGCTTTAAGTGCCTTGGTGAGATCGCCTGTGAAAGTTGCTCCATTTTATGCTCTTTGTAAGGGTCTGTCAAGCCCCATTTAAAATAATGAGGCCCCTTCACTCACTTTCTCTCCTTTGAGTTCTGAGCAGACAAGAGAACTTTCAAAGGAAGAACAAAAACTCATCTGCGGAGAAGAGGGGGATATTGTAAATTACTGGTACCCAGGACTCTTACAGAGACAGTTGCCCAGGTGTGACCTTGATAAAGGACAAATCAAACACACATTATCCAGCTCTTTCAGACAAGGCCTTCTTTTCGCAGGAGGTGCAAACTCACACTGAATGCCCAATAAAGCTGCTGCTCTCTAGCAGCTGATCCTTCTCTTTCATCAAGTGAGTGAATCCACAACACACATCACAGAAGCAGGATGGATATGAGCACTAATGGGTCTTAGAAGGCCCTTAATGAAAGTCATGTTTGAATTGGGAGCAAAGGCCATGTGTAGAGAGGTGCCAAGCACTCCTAATGGTGCATTTCTCTAGTGAAGATGTAATACCCACAGTAGCCTTTGGTTATGGGACAGTTCTACCATGAAGTGATTGATCTTATCACAGGTGTGTGTTGTAACCATCCACAACTGCTTAGGGTGCCATAACCTGAATGTCACACAATATCAGTACCAGCAGATCTAATGAAAGGACATTTTGCCCTCACAGACTCCTTTTAATCACCGTCAAAAAACCCCTAGGATATGAAACAAAAGGTTTTAGAGACATTCAGTAATATCCAAGTGGTTTTGAGAAAGCTTTTAGAAGAATAAACTGTAAAAAAGTGAAAAATACTTTCCACACTGAAAATACCAATACTTACAATTTTAGTAAAAAGATTGATTTAAAAAAGCTATTTATTTAATGTCATTTTTCGTATTAAAATCATCCCACTAACTTTACTGCTGGACTGCACCCTGAGAGTGTACTGTTAGGATAAAACTGTCTTTTGAACATGAGGGTTCCCATTGTGTTGCTGGAGGCAAAATACCTACGAAAAGAAGGTTCAGTCTGAAAATGTTGGAAATAGCTCAAAAAGTATGCGGAAAAAACTTAGTTTCTTATACATTTACCTGGCTTGAGATTTGTATTTTCTTCAACACAGCTTACTTGTAAGTAGAAAAGGGAAGCTGGAGAAACCAAGTGAGATGGCTACATGCTTTTCCAGGATAGATATCACTCAGTTGAAACCTCTCCTTGGATTTCAGTTTCAAAAAAGACTTGCATCACCATAAGATGGTCCACAAAGCATTCTGTGATTTGTGGGAATGTCCCCTTAGGAACAAGGCTGTCCAGTGAATGAATGCACAGGAGGTGACTCTAGTCCTTTTTAGTATGGGGAGAAGAGCAAGGGAAGAAAGCTATTCTTGATACTAACAGAAATGAGAAAACCAAGTCTGGACCCAGGAGCCACCAATGCCCGAGTTCTTTTTGCTGCCTTTGATAGGCATGTACTGCACTTCTCACTAGTATGAGAAGACATGTACTGTTGGGATTACACCAGTTTTTCCCAGCCAGATTTTTTTAATGAACCATTGTTCTGAGACAAAGGTGGGCACAGGTTTAATTACTGCTTCCTTTCCTTGTACTAAGAGGATGGAAAACAGACACAAGTCCAGCTGACATCGGTGTCCTTACTGAAGAAAGTAGGAGCTCGGGGCTTGAGAGTGGAGTGGTCTAGTACTTCTGGGATGAGAAAAGAAGAGTCAGTTGATTTGTCTTTATCACAGCAGCAATAAACCTCAGTGTCTCTCACTATATAACCCTGTCTTCTCAGGAATGGGAAGCCAAAAGAAATGAGCTGATAGACTGAAAACCTTGTAGAAAAGACATGCATACCTGGCAAACAGAGGCCTGGAAGAATTAATCACATGATATCAATTCTAGCACTGGTCTTGCTTGCAATGTATTAACAAACCATTAGATGTCCCTTTGTGCCTTGTAAAGCTCCAGATGGGGCACAGTCAATGGAAAAAAAAAAGGCAAACAAAGCTGGAGCTCAGCCTGTGCAGATACCTTTCTGCCTTTTTGCTTGCTTCTGTTAAAGTGATATTTAGTAAATTCCACCTGTTCAGGAAGTATTGTGCTATTGCAGTTCATGATGCCAACAAACTACTGACATTACACTCTCTGTTTTAGATAAGTCCTTCTGGGTATGCTGGCCCATGTTAAACTTTGAGGCTGTTGGAGTAGTATGTTGTGAGATAGGTAGACAAATAACATGTTCTTGCAATGTTTAAAAAAGAGGTCCAGCTTTGGGACAACTTTTACCTTGCCCACCCGCAGCAGGAAAAGGCCTCCTAAAATACTGATCCTACAGCAACAAGTGAGGCTGCCAGAAAACATGGCAGGCAGTATGTGGCTGGGATAGTTTTTTGGAGCCGCTGTGGTCTGTGGGAGGCACCCTCTGTAAGGCAGTAAACAACATAATTTCCTCCCAGGGAGCAAGAAGCTGAGTTGTAGTTGTCTCTGATCTGGATGCTTGCCTCTTAAGCCACCTTCTCCTGTATGATCAGCAGTTTGCCACACTCAGCATTTCCCTAAGGTAGACAGGAAGTACAGTTTATTATTCAGTCAGAAGTGTAGTTTTATGATCTCTTAATTGGTAAAGAGACAATAATTGTTTGCTATTCCAGCTCTGACCACACGCTGCTGCAGAAAGAGTATCAAAGCTGAGTCTGCAAGAAACCTTCTGATAAGTCATGCTAATAATCCCCAGAGCTACTGCTTTTCTTCCACACTATTGCTTTTCAGGACTCATTATGCTTTCTTCCTTCTTCCCTTTCACACACATTCCTTTTGCCATTTCACAAAGATCCCGGTGCCAGTTCTCCCACCTTGCTTCTCACTATCTCAGAATCTGGTCATGTATTTTTATGGGTTTTTCTAACCTTGTTCTCTCCATAACTCTGTTCTTCTGTGTGTGAGAGGGCATAGACAAAGCATTGTGAACTCCAGCATTTAGTATGATGTTTATTTGCCTTGTGGATGATTTTATCCTTACAGATATTTATTATTAGTTGTTTTCATTCCTTGGCATTTCTCAGTGTTGGCACTCAGCTTCCTTTATTATACACACCAGTCAGTGAAATTTATATTCACTGCCGTCTCATAATAATAATAAAAGGGGAGGAACATATCCCCTTATGTTGTGTGCCTTGCGCATTTATTAGCAGCTTGGAAGGTCTCTTTGGCAGTGGTGCTGCTGACAGAGTTCTGGAGCTATCATATTTGAGGCAGAAAATGGTATTTGTCCTGCAATGACAAAGACGTTACATTCCTCATCTTGCTGACTATCATATTGTCAATTGCTTGGTTGCTTTTTATTAAGACAGTGTTTTGTGCTATTATTTTTTATTTCACTTATATTGCTCATGTACATTTTAAACTGCTGTTCATCTTGCTGCTCAGGGTTTTCTGCAGCACAAGACGTACATGAACTATGACTTAAAGATGTCTATGGAAGAACTGGAGAGGTGAAAAATATATGTGCACATAGCATCATCCATTAAATTTTAGGAACTTGGGTTGAATGGTAGTGTAGAACAAGAAAAAAATAATGTGCTAGTGGTACATGATGTGCATGCATTTGCCCATGACACAGAGCACCACAACAGGGGCTGCCAGCCAAGCAAAGGCCCCAAGCTAAATGAAAAAAACCCCATATAGAATAGTCAGAGGAAATTCTTGCAACACCATCAGTGCCACACAAGTAATTTAACAGTTATGTTGACCAAAAGCTGTCCAGGGACTGGCATGAGGCTGACAATTCCATTTTACCTGAACCACACCATGACTCACTCTGCAAAGTGTCTTTGACATATTCCTCAGTGTGAATATTCAGTGCAGTAGACTGGCAGGAACTAGGAGACTTAACATATCTGTTTGCTGCATCATCTCCTAGGGAAGAGATCTGATACCATATTATTACTATTGGACTCAAGAGCTACTTTTATCTCCCTATGGTCAAATATTTCTCAGAGGTGGTTTGACTTTGGCCATATAAGAACCAATCCATAGAAGACTTATTTGCATTGTAACCACAGACGGATTGCATCTTTGTCATTCCTTCCTTAAAGTTTTGTTCTGTGAAGAAGGAGGTTTGAATTTTAAAATGCAAAAAATAAACCAAACAAATAAACCTTGATAATTGGATAATCAAATAAAATGGTACTTGGGATCATCATCTCTCCTTTATTCTAGCCAAGTCAGTATCCAGAAAACAGAAGTAAGGTGCCCGGGTCAGGCTAGTAATAGAATGTCATTTACAGAAATATTAAATCCATGCTAAGCTCCACATCTCAGGCCCTGACACAGCGAAAGTCTCAATATTATGGCTCAGACTGGAGCCTCCAGATGTATAACCTGTCACTTGAACTGATTTTCTGGCTTGCGTGGTAGTGCAGTGTACAGACAGATCTTGGGTCATAAGCCTGCTGTGCCAGCAGCATAGCTGCGAAACACCACGGTGTTGTACTGTGCCACTATATGAGAAGTGTGGAAGGAGTAGCAAGGGAGTCCACTTTCTTGCAAAACTAATTGGTCTGAAGTTACAAGGAAATTACCTTCCTATGATCTGTCCAGGACTGTAGGAAGTCAGAGTCCCACCTTTGGATTTCAGGGGAAAAGGGATTTTCAGTGTATAGAGATCTGTCTCTGTAAGAAAAGGGACTTACATAGATAGCAGAAGTTGGCTAGCTCCCTTTGAGCTGGTTTGAATTCAGTGAGTTTGGCAAAGATCTGGGAAGCAAAAAGAATGTGGGGAAGAAATATTTATGAGGATTTCCACTTAGTCTTTTTTTTGTTTGACTTGGGAGAGATGTGAAAAGAACATTTGAGTTCCCAACAGCAAAACCTGGGAAGCAGAAAACAACCAGGGGAAAGGCTTTCTTTTGCTATGCTATGAATCACTTGACACAATCTCTCATGCCTGTCGCTCATGCCCCTGATCCCAGCTTTAATTAAACTCTGCTCAAAACTCAGTCTCAGTGGTCCTCACGGGAGGCAATGCAGCAGCTGCAAAAGTGATTCAGGAGAGAGGTGAGGAGCTGGAGCCTGATGGAAGTCTTGCTTCTATCTGGGTTATTTTTATACTGCTCTCATCAGCACAGTAGCAGTATGCCTTCCGCTAGCACAAGCTGCACAATTAGCATCTTGTAACTGTGCCTCTTTCTCCTCCTTTCCACCCCCCTATGCACAGGGGGATTTTCTTTTTAGCTAAAGATTATATATGCAGAACTATAACTTTATAGATCTTCATTAGCAGCTACTGAAGATGGTGGGTTGCTAGTGGCTAAGCCAGAAGCGTTCTGGCAAGGTAACGTAACATTATGTAATGCAACGTTAGGACTCTTCACATGTAACACCTATTTCTTCTTTGAAAAAAATGTATATATACACACATATATTAAAAGCTATCAATGTAGTCAGTGTCATCAGGGACAATACAGGGCCCATTTCCTAAGAATGCTGCAGGAAGAGCCAGAGTCAGTATGCTAGGTGAGTGGTAAAGGCCAGTAGGTGTTTCCGATGAGTGATAGAGGCAACTCTTCTCCCATGTTCCTCATGCCAGTAAGGCAGGCAGGAAGTGAAGCTGAAATATAGCAAAATGAGAAGTGAGACTACAATGTACCACTAAGCAGACCTTTTTTCCTGGGCTGTGAACAGGAGGAATACTGTAGATCTCACATGTCTGTCTTCTTCAGTGTCATTTGATCTCTAATTGCTACACCAGCTTTGATGGGCTATGATCCCCACTGCGGCTTTGAGACAAAGTAAAATATGGATAAAGTAAGAACTCATCGATTCTTGTACATAATTCATAAAACTTCTGTGTAAAAGATCCAGTTCATGAATTCCAATTTGATGAAATATTCAAAGGAAGATAAATATATTTGCAGCTATTAGACTCCCTAGCACTTAAAATCTCTCAGGACATCATGCCAGAGAGTTCCCAGCCATGTTAATCACACTGTGCTGTGAGTAACCTGCTGCAGAGTGCACACTCTGCCAGCTGAGAAGAGCTGAAAAAGCAGACAGCCAAAGAGCCATGCTTCTAGGTCCTGCTACCCTTAACTCTCAAGGACATCACCTCTAATATTCCAGAGCCATGATGTTGTCAGCACCCCATACTCCCACAAAGCATCGTCACTGAAGACACAGATGCATATTGTTTCTCCTTTCAGGGAAACGTTCAAGGCCTTGTTATGATAACCAGGTCCATTTGATCTCATAAACCAGAAGGTTGTACCAGTGTTTATAAAGTGTCTACCTGCTGAAAGATGAGGAGTTCGAGCTGATAGACCTTGTGACTACTTTCTTTTGTGTTGGGTTAGGTGGTCTCATTCTGTGAGCTGGTGGAGGTGTGCTGTGCCCCCTTTCCAAAACTCTGGTGGGACAACTGGCCGAACATTGTGTCTGGCAGGGTCTGAGAGCAATTTTGCATATCTTCTGAACAGGAAAGTCAGGTGTAAGAAAGGGAAGTGCAGAGGGCATTGAGCTGCAGCCCTTGAGGAGCTTGAAAGTAGTATGTCCGAAAAGCGTTCAAGGTCCAACAATCCAAGGACTTCTTGGTGTCCTTCAGTATATGAGCTACCTTATGCTGAGAGATGCATAGGAAAGAAAAATTTAGATTTTCCTGTGCCTTGAATAAAGGGTCTTTCCCTTGTCCAATTTTTATATTTATTTTAACCTTCTAGCTCAGTTCCTCAAGATTTTGCTTTTATCTCTTTTCTGATTGCTTTTTAGGATGGACTCAAAACCTAGGAATATACAGTGTCAAAATGCAAGGACCTCAATGCAGGAATATCCTAATGGTTATAATAAGCATGAATTTCTTAGGAGCTCTGTAGGTGACTGAGAAAACAGGAGTCACAAAACAATGAGGATTCAGCAACACTAGAGGAGAAAAATAGTTGAAGATACTTTGAGAAGGTATCTTCACTGGGAATCATCACTGTTTCATAGTTTGTCCCAATAACACTTAAGGAATTGCTTCTTCGTGGGTTTTCATACTAGTGCTGAAATGGCTTTCCACTGTAACTCTGGACAGAAATCCACTGAAGCCTTGGAGAGGTGTCCATATGTTGCTAAGCAGTCGTAGGTGTATATATATAACTATAAAGCTAAAAGAAACACATTTGGTGAGCCAAGGAAGACATGCTCCTTCTCTAAGCCACTCATGCCCAGAGTGATGGGAGTCAGGTCATCTTTTCAACTCCAGATCAGCAAAGGCTGAACCAGCTGATATTTGGTATAGAAATGGGATGAATTTCCAGTGAATTCACTGCTAATTGGGAAGATTGTAAACTTCTACAAACTCCATTTTCTACATATATTTTTTCAAGTGTGCTTTTTTTAAAGTTAAAGTTCTCATTAAACTTATTTTAAATGTTAACCTTCTCTAATCTTCAGATTCCTCAGGAGGGGACCTTTTATAAGGTCAAAAACTAGCTGTAACAGAATTGCAATCAATGTCTTCAGGAAGACAAAGATTGTCTCAGTTGCTATTTTCTCCTCTTTCATTATTAATGCAGCTGACGGACCTAGGGTAAAGACAAACATGAGCAGAAAACATTGTTGGAAGCACCTTAAAAGGTTTTCATCTGGAGCACTGAGAGTTATTACATTTCCAGAGAGCACAGCATAATTTGTTTATCTCTTCAGTAGCTATACTCTTTCATTCAATGCCATCGCAAGTTGTTTTATATTATTATACCAGTGCCAACAGATCCATAGAGAGACTATTTACTTTCAGAATGTAATAACCTATGTGTGTACAGTAAGGTATTAGCATGCAGACTGCAGGGTACTCCTGAAGGCTAATTTAGGTAAAAATAAAGGAAATCAGTCTGCTTAGACTTTTTCCATAGTCAGTGGAGGGAGAGAGCTCTTCTAAGCAGGCCATCCCATGGCATTTAACATTTAAGTATAACCATTGTCTCTTCACAGTCTGTAAAATGAGGCTGGCCTGCCCCATATTAGCATTATTCTTGTAAATAACCCCATGAATAGAGCATTCGTTGACAGAGTGACACTGAGGAAGGTTAAATCCAGCTTTAACAACCAAGTGCATTTATAATGGATTAGTTAAACTGCATTAAATCCTTGCACAGCCTCTGGAAAATGGAAGTGAGTAAGCTGAACTGAATAAAGGCTACATTTGTTCTGAAGAAGCATCCATCACCAGCACTGAATGCAGTCAAACAGGCTTTAAAAACAAATGCAGATTCTTTTTTCTGATTTTTTCTGATCATTTTTTCTCTCCACTCTATGGTCAATATTCTTATAAGCATTAACACAAGGTAGATTGCCTGCTGTAAGTTTATACCCTGCTTTACCTTCTACTACTTTTTCCACAGACAGATCTTAGCAGTCTAATGCATCCCCCGTGGAACTGCTGATATGATATCTACAGAGCTCTAGCTATTGCAGTGGAAACTGAAGAGGATCTCATTTGCCAGACCTTGCTGACTAGCCTAGTGAGAGCCAGAGAGGTTAACCAGTTATCAAAGGAAAGTGGTTTGTAGTTTTTTTACCTCTCCTGTTTGGCATATTATGTCAGATGATGTTTGTGTGCATTTGCCTCGAGAAATGGATTTTACTTAAGCAAAACTTTTCCTTTGTTGGTCTTCCTATCTGGTCTGGAAGCATTCAGTAAGTGGAGTCAACAGTTGTTACAATATTTCACTTGTGACTTTATAAGACTTATGGATAATTTGACAAAAGGTGCAAATAAAATAAGGAACATCAAACATCAAAAAACACTGCAGGTGGTGCAAGGAGAAAGCTGGTTTTGGAGCAGACCTAAGCTGGTATAATTGCAGAGGTTCTCCGAGGTCAGAAATCATATTCATCTTCAGAGATATGAGGCATTGTTACAGACATGGAAAAGGAAGTCAAGTGCTGGTCACTGCCAGATTATGATCACAGTTGCTTGCTCACAGTTTGTTTGATGATATTCATCCCTTGTCTTTCCTTCCTTTGGCAATCTGTCTATGAAGGAGCATACAGATGTTCGCTGTAATATTTACAGAAGCATTTTTCTAATCTTAATCTTTTTTGAAAGCTCTCTAAATTGCAGTGGAGAGGAAAAAAAAGCTATTTGAAAGGAAACTGATTTAGGATGCCATAAGGTAGACTTTCTCCCTAGTACATTCCACATCCTTTTATTCATCAGAAAAAATATGGTCTACGGGTAAAACACAGAAAATACTCCTGCTCATAGAGTAGGCTTTGATTTAAAAGATTCATCTGCACAAGATTGCAGGTGGAAAGGATCTCCTCAGAGCTGAGAAACAGCACTCAGGAAACTTCTATAATATTAATTTAGTGCTGTTGTCTGTCTCACGCTTGAACGAGACTTGATATTAGTGGCCAGCATCTCACACACAGATATGCAAAATGCATCTCGCAGCTGATCACTCACTATTGCAGATCTGGACTTCAGAACAGAGAGGGTTCTCTCTGTTTTGCTTCCAGGGCTTTAATTCTGTGATGAGCAAACCCAAGATTTAGGACAGGACTGTCAATATGACACCATGGGAGACAAAGGAAGATTGAAGTATGTTGGAACTATGTTGAAAGGAAAAGCTACAGCATCAAGGGCCCACACTGCATCAAGGGCCAGCTTTTGAAGGAGATTTTCTGAGGTTAGCAAAGTTTTATGAAACAGAGCACTGATCAGTTGCACGCAGATAAATAAAGCAGGAAATCTTTCAGAAAAGAAAAAAAGAGACTGGTAACATGATAAAATATTCAAGAAGGCAAACAGAAGGAGTTCTAAAGTGGAGAAGGAAAATTATCTCATGAATGGCACTGCAGCAGCTCAGCTTTCATTTCCACACCAAAGATGAGTACCTCATTAGGAAAAAGCAGAAGGTTGTATCTATAGAGTCTGGAGGAAAGTGTATTTAATAGGAATTGAAGTGAGAAGAAAAAGTGTGACCTGGTTAACTGTGCAGTTAGATAGAAAAATATTTTTTCTCAGGAACGCTAACATCAGTGGACCTAGCAGTTTAATAACTTGCCCCTCTCCACATTATGGCCCAGATCTCCATACTCTCTTCCATTTTGTGTCACAACCACAAGTGTGCCTTCCAGAAATAGCCAGATTCACTGACAAAGCAGAAATTACGCAAAAGGACCATAAATGGCCTTAGCTTTTGTGCTAGCCCTGATGATGTGTTTGTGTTTTCATAGTGGCTCTGTTATAACCTTGGGGAATGTCATGCTACTTCTAATTCCAAACAGGTTCAAGATGAGCTGTCAGTTTCCACCACAAGACACTGTGACTAGCTTTAGAGGGAAAAAGTTCTCACTGCAAATTTGGAAGACCAGCCAAGCACAAAATGTGCTGGTTTATACCTAAATCATAGAATCATAGAATAGTTAGGGTTGGAAAGGACCTTAAGATCATCTAGTTCCAACCCCCCTGTCATGGGCAGGGACACCTCACACTAAACCATGCCACCCAAGGCTCTGTCCAACACAGCCATGAACACCACCAGCGATGGAGCATTCACAACTTCCCTGGGCAACCCATTCCAGTGCCTCACCACCCTTACAGTAAAGAATTTCTTCCTCAGATCCAATCTAAACTTTCCCTGGAAGGAGACGTTTTGGAGGGATACCACTCACCTAACTTCCATTTGACTAAAGAGTGGTGTCTATAATGCAGTTGTGTATATCTTACTCCCTTTGGTATACCTTGGCTCCCTTTGGTAGCTGATCAAGACCTAGTCAGGACAGCTAATGGAAACTAGATAGCAATTCTTTCTCTTCCCAGTTTTTCATAGAATGTTTTCAAGTAGTTCCAGAAGCCTCTGCCAGGAGGAATATTTGCCATTCTAAAAAGACATCATTCCTTGTCCCAGAGAATTTCTACTTCAGTTAGTCAAGACAGAGAAAAGTGGGAGAAATGCGTTATTATCATGTACTACAACTGTGTTGTTTCTTTCCCCTTGTTACTAAGTGATGCAAACTGCATACAAATTAACTTCCAACCAGGGAGCATCAGGAGGATGTGAAACAGCATTATTTGGAACAGAGCTCTGAAGGAAAGTGCGCAGTGCATCAGTAACAGCAGAGAGACACAGCTAGACCTTCAGCTCACCTTTCTTCCAGGGGCGAACACACATGCAGCTTCTTCATGGAAAAATGTAGTGCAGTTCTTTTCGGAAAACACATCGATAGTTCATGCAAAGGATCACATTTCTGCATTGTAAAAATACTGTGGCATGGCCAATGCCATGAAGGTCCACACTTGCACACTTAAGCTTATTGCACCTAATGCAATGAAAGTAGACTGAGCTCCACTATGATGTTGCACTTTACAAAAGGTAAGGACTCTCACACGAGAGTTACAGCTGACTGACAACTCACCAGGCCAGCGTAAGTTTATCATCTGTCTGAAAACTGAGATTTCTGAGGAACCTGATTTTTCCACTCAAATTGTCTCTATTGCCATAACTTTGCACAGAGTAAGTCTTACTCCATGAGTGATTCCGTCAGGCTTCAGTGCAAATTTTGCCTCATTAGAGGAAAACAGGCAAAATATGAGCAGAACAATTAATAAAATAAAACATGTTGCTGGGGTCTTCTGGAGCAAGTAAAACTGCTTACAGGGACGATTCAGACAAGATGTCCTGATGATTCCTGATGGCCTTATAATCCATGAGACCTGAACATATGATAGGGATAAAAAAGATGAAAATCAAACAGAAATGTAGGACTTTGCTTATTACTCTTGTTAAGTTTAATCTACCTTTAAATTTGGATGACAATAACCTCCCACGTGGCCATGAGATACATCCCACTAACAGAATTTTTTGTTACAGTGAAGGTTGGATGTAGCGTAGAGTACCTTGTCTGAACTCTGCCAGTAAAAGAAGTGTCAAACTGACATTTTTTTCAGCACATTTTATAAAAGGCAGCAAACAGTAGTGGGAACAGGAGTAAATATGGCAATCCCATCTTCCTTGGTCTACAGAAAAATCTAATTTTTCATGAGTTTCTTACTGATAGAGGTGAACTTAAGGAAAATGAATTTTACAATTTACATTCAGAGTAATAAATTCAAGTAGCAGAGATCTAACATGAAAAATGTTAGCAATTGAAAAAGCTTATTGGAGTATTGTGTGCAATTCTGGTGTCCTCAACATAAAAAGGACATGATACTGTTGGAACAAGTGCAGAGGAGGGCCACGAGGATGATCAGGGGGCTGAAGCACCTCCCGTATGAAGACAGGCTGAGAAAGTTGGGTTGTTCAGCCTGGAGAAGAGAAGGCTGTGTGGAGACCTCATAACAGCCTTCCAATATCTGAAGGGGGCCTATAAGGATGCTGGGGAGGGACTCTTCTTTGGGGACTGTAGTGAGAGGACAAGGGGTAATGGGTTCAAACTTAAACAGGAGAAGTTTAGATTGGATCTGAGGAAGAAATTCTTTACTGTAAGGGTGGTGAGGCACTGGAATGGGTTGCCCAGGGAAGTTGTGAATGCTCCATCGCTGGTGGTGTTCATGGCTGTGTTGGACAGAGCCTTGGGTGGCATGGTTTAGTGTGAGGTGTCCCTGCCCATGACAGGGGGGTTGGAACTAGATGATCTTAAGGTCCTTTCCCACCCTTACTATTCTATGATTCTATGATTCTATGTCTGTGTACATATATATTGCTCGAATTAGGGATATCTTCTTTCTGGAAGAGTACAGAATTAGACCCAAACACCATAACCTTAGATGGTGGTTTTGAGAAGACTGTACTTATTTCTAAGATGACTCTTTGTGAAGTTCAGATGAGCCATAATGATATAGAAGAAGATATTAAACGGTAAAGACAAGAGGCGTGTTTATTCACTCCTTGAATTTATGCCTTATGAATCAACTAAAACAAATCTTTAAAAAATGTTCCAGCATGTCAGCACAAACATTATAACATGGATATCTTTACCAAGAGAATCCAGGAACCTCTGTTCCATTGACTCTCAATAAAGCTTAATCTCTTAAACACCTGTTATTTTGAAAATGGGACATAACTCCAGATCCTCAAAGATATTTAGTCCTGTAACTCCTACTTATTTGAATGGAAATACCTTCGAGGACATGAGCTCTAAATCTAAGCAAGCACATATGAAAATGTTATTTTAAATATCTAGCACCATGGGCATGTTTCCCTGAAAGTTAATTCAGATTAAAGTACCATGTAGAATAGGAAATATGCTGGAATATATCTGTGAATGCAAGCAGTGATTCACTACCAGCAACCTGTGGTAATTTAACAAGTCACTGAATTCTGGTCAAGGCACACTAAACCTCTGGTGGGGCAGTTTGTGCTCTTGCTGCTTGTAAGGTAATGAGGCTTAATATCAAGCATCAGATGATGATATAAAAATTGGTATTTTTCTGCCCATAACCTGTGTGTGGACATGATTATTCTTCATTTCCGTTCAACTAAATCCATTGCCCAAAGAGATTACATTAAAGCGATGCAAAGCACTGTTACTCTTGAGTAGGGCTGTAGTCTTTCAGGTAAAACTAAGAGGTTCAGATAGGCATCTAGGCTAAGTTAGTTTCTTCTATAGACTATAAACATGGTGGAGACATATAGCCATGGCCAAAGGCAATTCATCCTGTTCTAAGACAACATCTAAGAGAGTCACTATTGGTTAGAGAGCAAATCTAAGCAAGCAGGCTGAAGAAATCACTTACGGTTCAGAAGGTGAAGGTAAGAAAGATTAATCCTGTCTCAAATGTCCAAATACAGAGCTAATTAGAAATTGTGGAATAGTTTTTTCTGAATAATTCCATGCACAGGGTAGCTTTAAATCTTCATAAACTAACCACAGTGATATGTGGAACACCAGAAATTACATCCAATATATTTGTTTTAAATCATTGAAAGAAAAAAGAAAAAAAAAGAAAACAAAAGGGAACTACGGAACTACTATGGTGCTCTTGCCTACCATGTAACAAATCAGGAATGAAAATAACTGAAATTACGTAAAATTTGGCAGTTCAGATTCTAAAGATTTTTTCCATGAAAGTTCAACATTTATATCATAATGCAAACATTAGGATGGGGGCGGGGAGTTGAGGCATGTCGGGTTTATCTCTTCACAGCTTTCTTGCATGTTAAAACACTGCGTTTTGGGGTAGAGGTTCTGAAATGGTGGCTGAAAATATCATCATGCAAAATCATTTACTTACGATCTTTTCTCATTTACATAATGTTGTATCTCCTGCTTCAGGCTATGAGCCTACAAATGGATTTGAACAAGTAGATTCAGTTTACTGAAATGCTCAGTCCACGTCACCTTTTTATCATGGGATATTTCACACATAATAGTTACCCAACTGAAAAGTATGTCTTTCATTAACATTTAAGAAAAGTTAAAAGGTTAAAAGCTCTAGAGTTAAGGTCTTTGTTTATAGGGTCAAACAAATGCTTAAACTCTAAACGCAGTTCATTACAGCCTCTATCTTTTTGCTACCATATGAGAAACAGAAGCCAGTTCTTTCAAATTCTGTTTATCTACATGCAATACAGGAAGGAATTTATCTTATTTTCTTCCTTTTATCACTAAAAAATCACCACTGTGTAATGTTATGGGACTGCCCTGAATTTCACAGTGACCCAATAGCTCCTGTCACACAGTCTTGGAGCAGTTAGGAAGCAATCTAATGCATATGGCCAGTCGCGCTGTGCTCTGTACTAAAGGCCAGAACCCTTCCTGACCCTGTGCAGATGAGATTCAACCTCCCTTTTATTGGGTTAATAAAACTATAAATATTGTCAATGGCCTTAAAAGCATTCATTCCTTTTTAAAGTCCACTCACTGCATTTGGTTTGATTACCTGTCTCGCAATAAACTCTTGATTATTAACTATTACTAGGAAATGCTTGTGTATGATTTCAAAGGTGTGAATAATGCGTCACAGCTATGAAAAGAACACAAGGAAAAAGATTCTGGCCCTGTGTTTTCTGTTGTTTTTTAATTTCCTGCCTTGCTGTAGGAATACAGGGGGGAGTGAGACAATACCCATTTACTCTTCACAGTGTTAGCTCCCATAAGTCTAGTTTTGGGGAAGCACCTGACCTCTGTGGGCGTGTTAGGGGCACACATGGTGACTGCTGCAGAGGCCAGCACAGACTATGCTGGCTCCACTTGGAGTGGCAATTTAAGGGGTACTTAGCTTATACCAAGGGACAAGTGCTAGCTCATCACCCACCAGAGCTGGGTGAGTAGATACAGGATGCAACTGGCTGTACTGGCTGGTAGGGATCTACATTGGGCAAGGCTAAGTGAGAGGAGGAGCAAGACTAGTCTCGCCCAGCAGACTTCACAGCAGCATGGAGATTGAAAGCCACCTCTGCTGGAGACTGTGTGGGAAATTCAAGTCACCTTTATATGGGGAGGTGGTGCACATTAAAGGCCTAGGAATGCTTAAAATTACATTTTGTGTAGAGTGGGCTTCCTGTCTAACCATGCTGTAAGCTCTTCAGCAGTTCCTGAGATCATCAACTTTTCCCACTAAACGGACATGCACCAAGGGATTCTCTGGACTAGTGGTGGTCATCTGGCCACTGTGTGGCTTTTCTTCATTGTCCTCTCCCAAGCCAAGCTGAGGAAGCCCATGCTGAAGAACCTGACTAAGCCTCTGATGCACAAGGCTTTCCACTGGGGTACTGGGTACGCCGTGGTTAGGCAAGGAGCTGGCCTATATGGTTCACATCATCTCTTGGATGAGACCACCCTCATACTGTGCAGTTACCTTAAAGTCACCCTCGACTCAAAATGGGTCATGAAGGCAAAAGCAAATAAAAATAATATTTATTTACAAAATCCAAAATAGGCACTATAGTTACAAAGATTTATAAAGACACAGGCAAAAAATATGGAAAGAAAACTACATTTAATCTACTTATCCTGAGATTAAATCTAAAGGTTAGTCTCTTCCCTTGTATCTAGCTGACAAGCTGTTAGACACTTATTTAACCCATGTGGCTAGGGACTCAGTCCTTGGGGACAATCTACGTCTCTATTCACATTTATAGGAGGTATCCCTAAGCTACAAAAGTATGTTAGATTTTATAAGTAATTATTCTGTTCAGGTTTCCTTGGAGCTATATGTAGACTCTTAACTCCCTTTCTCTCTTCATTTCTTCCCCTCAAGGATTATCAATTCTTAACTTACTTCATTTCATATAAATATGTAAAATAACATCTGCATTTTATACAAACAGACATTTTTCTGCTCCTTATTGAGCCTAGACATAAGACTATCCAATTATAGAGAGGCGCTGGCAAATCTGGATGATTTATGTCCAACTCTTTTTATAAGCTAAGGAATAGACCCACTTTCTTCATGAATCTTCTGGTGGTTGGACTAGAATAGCAGCGCCTTTCTTTTGGTTCAGTTCATGGGAAAAATAGAGTTTGCATCTACTGCATCCCTGTGAATATGACCTACAAGTTTGTGTCCAATTCACTGCATGCAGAATGAGTGCCCACCAATGCTCAACCCATGGTTACCCTCTGATGCCCCTTTACCCTGGCTCTAGAATGCAGTAGTCCTCTACAATGGCTGTGAGCTTAACACTACAAATTACATGCTTGTTCACAGTGTTGCCATAGGGAATGTAAAGAGTTATGCTTGCAGTATCACCCCTGGTTTAGGTATTACCTATTATGATATGACCTGGAAAATAATATATGAATTTCCTTTCTTTCAGTGAGCTAAAGGATATTGTTCCTTTGGTTTGGAAGTAGTTAGAGGCATGTTAGTTGCTGTATGTAGAAAAGAGAGTAGGGAAGTATAATAGTGTATGTCAATTCATTGCACAGAAGCCTCCGATCCAGCTTAAGGAGGAAAGGCTTCAGGGCTCTGTTCATTTTTCTCACTGCAGGCATCTAAAGTCATCTGGGATGCCCTACGGTATTCTGCCTGTCTTCCAGCTGCTGCTTCAGTGTCCCGTAGGTTCTGTGCTATGTCTGACAGCCCTCTGTGAATGTTTCACATACTCCCAGGGCATTTCAAATGTTCCTGAATGCTTATGCTCAGGGGGAGTGAATTAAGTGTTCAATATCTATCATCACATGCACTCACTCGGAGCAATGTTTTTTATTACCTGTATGCAACTCTCATCTCTGTTGTTCTGCTGTTAGCCAAGGACCTTCACAAAAATCAGAGTCTGTGTGTGCCAGGAGATCTGCACAAAACTCATGAGAAACACTCCCTAGCCCAAAAGTATGGGGAAAAAATAAAGGTGTCATGCCTGAGCTCATGCAAGGGACCTCTTGCAGAAAAAAGAACTAAATTAACCTCTGAATCCAGACAACAGCTACCCATTCCAGACCGTCCTTTTGTAGGGACCTTTTGTAGTATCTGCATTATCTTGTCTGCAAGAAATCTAACACTTTGTGACCCAGCAGGGCTGGTAAAGGAGGATTGAGTTCGAATCTGTAAAATATAAGCTGAATTAAGATAAAATCAATCCTGAAATGCAGTTATTCTTTTTTTGTTCCTTGAAAAATCTCCACTTTCCCTGTCTTTCCCTACCTTCATTTCATGCCATTTGGAGTAAGATTTATTTTCAAGCAGAAGTGGTGAATTATGGTCATGGTGCTGTAGCCACTCAGACCCTATATATCACAGAAATCTCTTTACCAGAGATGTGTTGCTAAGAGTATTTTTGCAAAAACTTCATCTACTCCATGGGGATTTCTTTACACACACACAATGCAAGGATCAGTTCAATGTTATGGTGCTTCTGTATGTATGTGTCTCTTCTTGTTTCTGCTTGTCCTGTTCAGATTGGAGTATGTATTTGTGGGATTTTACAGGTGTCAAACAAGAGTGGTCATCTTGGAGATAACTCATAATCCCTGCCAAGCATGAATTTAGAACAGAAAGATCTTTTTTCTACTCAGAACCATTGAGGAAACAGTCCAATTTGGAGAGTCCCTCTTGGATGCCTTTGATGTATCTTTGTGCCTTGCTTAAGGCAGAACTCCTGCCAGTTCACTTCCCAGTTTCAAAAGTGAAAAACGACCATGTATGCATAAGATATCTCCTTGTTGGGCAGTTGTGACATGCAGGTGTAGTGCTGTGACTGTCAGGGCTGCCTACCTGCTGGCAACCACTTTATCCTGTATTATCTGGCTTTAGTGGAACAGAAGATAAGGCTCAAGGAAAAGTGGCTGTCTGCAAAGGTTGGCACACATTAGGTCAGGTACTTGGATAAACTGGCAGCAGTAGCTGAGCACTGCAGGTTAAGTAAGGGCCTTACCTGGCAGAAGCATTCCTGATACCCAAACCCATCACCATGTAGCATACTACACAGATGAACCATGAGACACAAGCATTTCGTCTTGTTGACTTTTCTCCTGACTGCTGGAGGTAAGCCTCCTGAGGAACTCCACTGACAATAGTGCTGGCCAGACAGCTTAGATGGCACAACCTTAGTGCAGGAGCAAGCCTTAGCCCTGCCCTTGTCAATACTGATGCTCCACATGCTTCTGTTTCCATTTCCCTCTCAAACTATAGGCTCAGAAACATGGTCTTGGTCTTCTACTCACTCATGCCTGGAAGATGCTCATTCGTAGGTCTAGCCACCCACCTCATGCAGCCAACCACTGTTTCCTTAGTGAGAAAAGGCTAGAAAAGAGAAGGGAACAGAATTAGTTTATTGGGATAATCATATCCTGAGTTGCTAGCTACTACCAACTAACCAAGTACATAGCTTCACTTCAGTTTAACTAGCAGCACTTGATGAAATGTTCCGAGAGGTTTGTTTCCCCATATTGAGAATAAACAAAGACAGAGTATAACTTGAGGAGTAGCAATATAAGGCCAAACCTTTTATCTCCACTTTTTTTTTGTTTATCACCACTTTGAACCATCTCAGTACTGCAAAGACTAGGAGTCAGTGACAGCTGCACACTGGTTTGCATTGCCCTAGTCAAACCTGAAGTAGAAAAGCATTGTTACAACAAAAGACTATCATATAGATTGCACTTGTGCTGAGTTCTTGGCAAAAGGAACAAGCTGTTTTTGTAGCCTTTTATTCCGAGAGATGGTCTAATCAATCAGATATTGCTGGGGAGTGCTGACAAAGGCATAATGGAAACCTCTCTATGGTCACAGCAATTAGTTTGACATCTTCACCGTCATATAGCTTCTAGAAAGCACACTTCCAGATGAGTTTGGCTGCCTGTTCACTGTAATGTTGTGAAATTCTGACTATTTGTTGTAGTACTTCAGTAGGAAGATAACCTACTTTGGAAAAAATCTGGTACTAAATATTTTGTCTTTCAAGTATTCAATTCTGGCTCTCAGAAATACCTGTATGTAAAAAAAAGAAGGGAAAAAGTTGCTTCTCTGATGATGCTATGTATCTGACGAATGCCCAGCAGGGAGTGATAGAAAGATGCAAATCAAAATCTTTGTTTAAAAAAAAACAAAACAAACAACCCAAACCCAACAACCAACTACTCAAAAGAAAGATATTAATAATTGCAAACCAACCTCAAAAAGATGAATTGAAAAATCAACCAACTGCAAATCAATTGCATACAAATAGATAAAGCAAAGACAGAAGGACAGTGGTCGACTGTTTGGTTCGTTTTGCTTTACTGAGTCCTGTCACAGTGGATATGACATGCACATTAGCCCCAGATGAATTCATAATGATCAAAAAAGGCATTACATGACAGGACAAATGAATTATTAATGACAGAACACTGCCGGAAAGTGTCCCCTGAGGTAAGTGATAGGCAAGGGGTTTAGCACAATGCATTGCCAGGAGGGAACAGGGGTTCAGTTACTGATCCCAGCCTCTTCCTCCCCAGAGATCAGGAGGTAGGATGACCCAGTGTCACATAGTTAGTGTCTGCAATGAAGGCATCTCTTGCCACTATTTCATTAGTCTTTCTGACTAACTGAAGACAGACATTTTGTGGCTTCACCTGGTGTTTGCATTGTCATGATTCAGAAAAATGTCTTTTAATTGTACAGTGTCACACAGAGGAAAATGAAGGGACAGGGGTCTGTGCTTATTAGTAGACATGCAGGCATGCCAGGAAAGACAACCCAAGCAAAGATATCTGGATATCACAGTCTGAAAGAAAAGCAGGCATTTTGAAATGAGCACTTGGTTACCTGATGCAGTGACCAATGTCCTCTACTGGATGCAAGAGCTAAGACAGCTCCTACCTGCTCTTCCAAACCAGGTCTACCACATCTCCTAAGCTGGCTGCTGCCAGCTGGATTCATGGGGCTTGGAACTCTGCTTTCACTGATCCCTACCACCATCTGTGGGATGCAAGCACTTTGTACTGTGGGACTGACTTCTAGTGGCTCTAGAGTTAGTTCAGGAAATGTTCCCAAAACCCAGCAGGCAACAAATAACAGTTCCCTTTTCAAAACAAGCTGAGGCAGCAAAGGCAATTCTGGGAGTTCTATTTAGATCCAGACACCACTGTGTCTTCCTCCTGGGATGAAACGCTTGAGGGTGTTAGGAGAACAGTTGGGAGAGTTGGCTACTTTGGAGTTGTTTCTTTGTTGAAGAAGTTTCTGGTGGCACATCTCCTCTGTTTTCAACAGTGGTTATATAAAGCAAGGAAAATAGAGACACTATTATCCCACATTTCCCCTCCCTTCTGTGCATTGGAATTCCTAGAGCTGTGTCAGGAAACAGTTGGGGGCAATTTGTTTAATTTATATCTCATCT
Source organism: Amazona ochrocephala (assembly GCA_039720435.1). NCBI lineage: Eukaryota > Metazoa > Chordata > Aves > Psittaciformes > Psittacidae > Amazona > Amazona ochrocephala. The sequence goes on from CM077880.1 coordinate 78,079,981, forward strand.
CGTGGTTCTCTAAGGACTCCTGAGGTTTAGGTTTCCTGCTTTCTCAGAGAGCAAATTATTGTTCTGGCTTTTTCTCTTTTCCCATTAGATTTCAAAACAAAACACAAAATAAAATAAGATAAAATTTGTTGTGACTCTAATGCGTGGCTTTCAATAGGTAACAAAGACAGTGATTTGAATTTCCTTTATTAGCCAAAAAAAAAGAAAAGAAGGATGATGGATGATGCTGTGCAAGGGCACTAGGACTGATCTGGGAAATTGCAAGAAAGAGGAAAAACCCAGAGGGCTCCAGAAGAGAAAGGGGAACTAAATCCATGTGGGGGAAAAGGGAAAGGCAAGGCCTGGGGGTGGGAATGCAGGCTGGGACTGTGAGGGAGCAGGGCTGCTTCTGTGGCTCCAAGTCCTAAATGAAGGGACTCACATGTTTCACTTAAATTGGAGAAAATACCAGTTCTGTTGCCAGTTAACTTGACACAGACATACTGTCAAAGGAATATTTGTGCTCATGAAAAAAACCCAGTGATGGCTGCAGCTGCATTTTTAAACAGGGCTCTGTTTCATCAGTGTGAAGGCTGGACTCGGCATGGAGGGATGGCATAGGCAGGGAGGATTAAATTCAAAAGCTGAGGTGTTCCTCATTCCCTCTCTGACTTGGGCCTAGCTTAACCTGCATGCAGTGCTGTGGCCTGGGATAACAGGCAGCTGTCACTGTTATTCCCCCATTTGGGAGTCCTGCGCCGCAGAGAGTTAGAGCTCAGCAACAAGTAGCTTCGATTTGTTAATTTGCACCCCACTGACATTAACGAGGGCACAATTTGCATAGAGCACTTGCCTTGCTGGCCTTCAAACCGTCTCTGGGGCCGAGGCACATGATTGCATTGGGAATCACATATCACCTGGTATCCCAGAAGGCAGCATAGCCAGCCTAAGCAGAGGGTGGGTGAAATCCAAACAGGGAGGGAAAAGGGCAGCACTGTTCTAGTGGAGATGTCTCTGATGTGGCTACCATTGATGTCAGGTCAGAAGAACAGGTCTGGTGAGAGAGGAGAGCAAGCAATGTGCAGCTACTCCCTTGTCTCCACACCCCATGTGACCAGAAACCTTCACACCCTTCCACAAATCCAACCTGATGCATGATTTCTTTTGCATGTCAAATCAGCAGCCCGGTTCTGCGATCTTTCTTTACAGTGATCTTTCTGCTGGCTTTTATACACCCTGCAGGTGGGCCAAAGGTATTACTAAACCACTTAACTCTTTTCTGGCTTCACTCCCACCTCTACTCATTAACAGGAAAAGGCAGGGCTGGAGCAGCAGTGACCAAGCAGATTTGAGACCCAAATCCGGAGAGCTTCCTGGGAGCCACGTGAGCATTTATCCCCGTGACAGGGTCTCATAGCTCACATCTCACACACAATGTATTTTTCCAAGCAGGAAGACTTCAGACACAAGCACTTACAAGATGCACTGGGTGCCTTAGGATACTTCAGGAGATATGAAATGTCGCTTTTTGTTTCTGTGCTCAATACTGCTGCTGCTGTTCTTTGGTACCACCTCTCAAGGACCAGCTGGCTCTGGCTCAGTTATCCTACAACATGATTGAGGGAGCAGACCAGGAAGGTGACAAGGACAAAATAGATGAGACCTCCCTCAGTCTTTGCATGGCAGCTATAATCCTTTCAAGTCAGGGAGGGTGAGACAGGAGCTGTGTCGGACCCACAGTGTTCCTAGGAAAACTCAGGGGACATCTTCTGTCTCCAAATCTGAGAAACCTCCTGAAGCCATGTCTCCTGGCCAGACCTGTGTGTGTTAAAAGGATCCAGCAGGGCATAGAGAGGAGTCCCGCTTTACAACAACAGCCAATCCTGCACACCAGGGCCGCAGGATAAACTCAAAGTTGCTGCCAGTCAGATCAAGAAGGAGCAGCAGGCAGTTGTTTCACTGCCTTTTATCTGGAGCTGTTTTGGTATTTGTATTTATTTCTTCATGTCTTTCTCCCTGTTTAAGTAAAAGGAGAAAAAAAAAAGAAAGAAAAAGGGATGAAAGGAAACAGCTCTTGTCTTCTTCTAAATTTGAAGGTAAGGGAATCGGGATGCAAATTACCAATAACACACCAAAACAAATGATGACATCTTGTTAAGGCTGTTAAATTGCTCCTTCAGCTCTGAGGGTAAGAGAGGAGTGTGGCAGTTCAGGAGTCTGAAAAGGAGCTAAGATTTTTATTTAACATGCAACTAAAAAGCAACAGAAATAAATATTCAGGAGACACTGGAGCATATGCTAAGGGCTTGAGCTCAGGTAACAACAGGAGGGGCTGAGGGATGCTCCAGAGAGAACTTCCTGTAAGTGCCTCCTCTTCTCCCACAGGTAGAGACAGAGGAGGGAATATGATTGCTTATTGTTCACACTTTCAACAGCAGTGGGAAAACCTCATAAATCTAGCAAGGGTATTTCACCCTGCATGAGCTGCAGTTAAGGTTCCCATCCCTCCATCACTCTGTTGTTCAGCCTGTGTGGCAAGCATTGATCAGGGCTTCAGGTTCCGACAAATGATCACTCTGCCATACCCAGCTCTCAGCTGCTTGCTGCTGTAGTGCTGAGGCTCTCTCATTATTGAACTCTCTTTCTAGGTGCTCAGGGATGGCTGAGTTGCCTATTGCACCATTATGAAACCCACAGATTGAGAATCATTATTATGCTGAGCCATTTTTCTGTCCTTTAAGACCTGTTTTCTCTCTTTGTTTCTATCTGTCATTTACTTCTGCTACTGCTCAGTTGCCAGCGCACTGTCTCTTCCCTGTCAGAGATAATCTGCATTCTTATGGAATTGCCTGTTTCTTGCCATTTCTCATTCATCACTTTCACAGCTGCATGGCCAGCAAGAGAAATGTTTCCATGCCCAACGTCTAAAGCAGCAGTTTTCAGCTCTTTGGCTTATAGATCCTTAGCAGTTCTCCAGTAGATGTACAAACTGCTTAGAAGTTAAATTAATGTCCATTTCCTCCACATTTTTCTTTTCAGTGTGAAACAGTCTACAGAAGACAAAGATTTTGCAAAATACAGATGAAAGCCACCTCTCCAGAAAGACCCAAATCCTCTTTAGGCCTCTATGTTTCACATGTTCCCTTTTCCTTCTCATTTTTCTCCTATTTCTATTCTTCCCCCTTCCTCCACCTGGTTCTGTTTCTTTTCTTTCTCCCATACCTTTTCCATACCTACTAACATCTATATTTTCTTTTGAGCTCCACTGTCAAAATGGTGGAAAAAAATCCTCTAAAGCTCTATTACTTTTCTGCTGAGTGTCTTCTTTTTTTGCCATGTCAGAAGTGCTCCTGCTGCTCTGAATATGTATTTTCCATGCTGTAAAGAGAGATTAGTAACATATGCCAAGCCTTTGTGCCTAAAGCAGCCCAGATCACACTAAGCACTGTTGGTCTTGGAAGTGCAATAACTCACACCGTTCAGCCTCACTGTGCAGAAACTGGCAAAACAAAAGGTCTTATTTGGGAGGAATTCTTAATAGGGATATTGTTTTTCCTGACCGTAATGCTAACCATTTGTGGGATTTCAGTAAGCTCAAAAGTGAGACATGTGTGAGAAGGAAGATTCAAATGGAGAATCTGATTACTGCTAAAGTTTTCCCTGAAAGACTCATGTACATTAATTTTGTACAGCATTCAGTTTATCTGCCTGGGAAAATGTGGATCTAGATTGAGGTCCTTAGGGATTTCAAGCTAGGAACTTAATAGTGGAAAGGCTAATCTAGGTGCAATGTTGCCAGTCCAAAACATTCAGAAAAATCACATTGGTACCACAAAACCATGAGGTGAAGCTTAAAAAAGTCTCGCCTCTGAAATCATAGAAATTTTCTGCTTTCTGTTCCTTTGAATCACAAGCAGGAAGTAGGAAGAAACCTCAGACATCTTTCCAACAGGACTTGGTGAGAATGAGAGATGCTCAGCAAATCTTCAAGTGAGTTGCCTCCCACAGAGGAAGGATGGAAAAAGGGATTTGGCACCCAAATCCTAACACTGTACTTGGCTGATCCCCCCACGTGTCAGCTAAAAGTTCTGTACAGGCTATGACCACAGAGGTAGATGTATGTGAGTATTCAGGCTTATATCAGGAAAAGTCCAGAGCCTCGTTAATACAGCCATGTAGTTTCCAAACTAGCTCTAGGTTGCATCCACACTTTTGGGTATGGTCAGCTCAGCCTCTCACAGATGTACCCAGTGATGCTTGCACTTTTTCAGCCATCCCACATGGAATATTGGCAACCCTTCCTTTCCTGTCAGCTCTGGGAAATGTTCTCATGTGCTTCACTCCTGCCTTCTCTCTCCTCTGTGTATTTTCTATTCATCTCTGTCTTTTTATCATTAGGTAATCCGTGGCATCCAAAGTGATTTTGTTTGCTACAGGGGAGCTCCCAATAGACCTAGAAATCCACAGAAAAAGGGAATTTCATAACACTGCAGCACTTAGTCCATGGCTTGTCAAAGACTTACCTGTATGTATTTAACTTCAGGCACTTGGAAGGCACACTTCAGGTAGCACTGAAGCAAACTGAACTCCTCACAGAGCACAAAGTACAGTGCATGCTGAATGCATTGAATGATTGGAGCCCGAGGCTATAGACACTCTGGGGCAGGACTTTTCTACTTGCACTTACTTCTATCAGAATGATATCCCACTCACGCTATGTGTTTCTCCTGTCCCTAAAGCACTTTACAAAGGAAATCACTACCAGCCACATTTTGCAACAGAAGAAACAGAGCGGCAGGAAAAGCACAGGATACTAATGAGTCTTCTTATACATTTGCCATTTAAGTCCTGTCCTTGCAAAGCGCCTTGAAATCTGGAGGTCGAAAGTGTTCTAACAGGTTTTCATACTTCCAGTATCCCTTGTTAATGTGAGAGATGCACTACAGCCAAACACAATCTTTCAGGACATGAAATGCTGTTTTATCCTGTGAGTGATCCAGCTTGAGAGGCAGACCAGTAGTCTGGGATGTTGCGCCTTCGATTTTGCCAACATTACACATCATGTCATTGCAAAATGGTCTCTGCTGCTGCCAAAGCTTGGGAATGTCTGTGGTAATTTGAAAGTGAATAAATAAATAAAATTACACTACATTTCACAGCCTGTCCAGGAGACAAATGTTTCTTACCTGTTTCGGGTTCGTTTTTTTTTTTTCCTTTTTGGTGTGTGGGGCTTTTTAAACTGAACAACCCTACATCTGTATTGAGCAAAAGTTCTATGTTATTAGAACTGCTGTACAAATTGATAACTCATTTTTTCCATGTCCACCCCAAGATGAATTAAATTGAAAAAGAATTAATGCAGGAGGCAGAGGTCTTCCCTAGATATATAAGAGTAAAGCCTGCTTTTTCCATTGCAATTCTGAGCAGGTGGTATCATTTGAACACACAAATCAGAATTATTATGCACTTTATTAAAAGGCACATCCAGTCTATGAATAGATTTTGCATAGAATTTGCTATTCTCCTGAAACCTCAGGAATTAGTAAAAATTCACTTGCTGATAACAAACAAACAGTTATTATAGTGGGGACCACATTCTTGTAGTGAAATGCCTGGCAAAAAAAAAAGAACAAAACCACCACAAACAGATATATCATGACCAGCAGGGACAGGGCAGTGATCATCCCCTGTACTGGGCACTGGTGAGGCCACACCCCAAATTCTGTGCTCAGTTCTGGGCCCCTCACTACAAGAGAGACATTGAGGTGTTGCAGCAGGTCCAACAGAGGGCAACAAAGCTGGTGAAGGGTTTGGAGCACAAGTCTTATAAGAAGCTGTTGAGGGAACTGGGATTTAACCTGGAGGTAAGGAGACTGAGGGGGGACCTTATTACCATCTAGGGCTGCCTGAAAGGAGGCTGTAATGAGGTAGATGTCATCTTCTCTCCAGGTAACAAGCAATGGAACAAGAGGAAACGGCCTCAAGTTGCTCCAGGGGTAGTTTAGATTGGATATTACAAAAAGTTTCTTCACCAAAAGGGTTGTCAAGCACTGGAAAAGGCTGCCCAGGGAACTCACCATTCCTGGTTTATTTAAAAGACGTGTAGATGTGGTGCTTAGAGACATGGCTTAGTGGTGGACATGGCAGAGCTAGGTTTACGGTTAGACTCAATGTTCTTACAAGGTTTTTCCACAGTCCTGGGCACCCTGCTCCAAGTGGCCCTGTTTTAGTAGAGGGTTGGACGAGCTGACTCCTAGAGATCCGTTCCAGCCTCTGACTCTCAGCTTCAGATTCTGCAGTTCCCTTCTGTTTTTTCAGGATATGTTTGCTGGTATCCATGCAGTATACAGTCTCCTTCATCAGGTGTCTCTTGTTCAGACAAGGCACCTGCTTACAGAGGCCAAAACTGTGTAACTGTCCTTTGCTGCATCCTGGAGTATGCATTGATATATTTTAAACTACTAACTGTGCTGGGTACATCTGTGCCAGGGCAGAATATTTGTTAGGTCCAGTTTTCCAGCTGCAATAAGAACAGTACTTTTCTTCATAGTTTTTAAAATGCTTATTTCTCTGCCCCTTTTGTATAAAGTAAAAAAGAAATCAAACACACTGCTTATTCCAAGACATTTCCAGTTATGACAGCACTCACAGCCCCACTTTCTTAATCAAGACTATAAGTTTCAACCAGTTTTGAAGCGACTAGAATGAACTGGAGGAGGGGAGTTGTAATAGTGCAGCATTAAAAAAAAAGAAAATCGCAGAATTACTAATAGACAAAAAAGTAATACTGCCTGAACAGTGATGCAGTGCAGGGTCTATTAGCTACAGTCCCAGACTCAATCAAACAGCTTTCAGAGACAGACTGACTTTACAAACATCTCTTTCAGCTCTAGGTTGATGTCATTGATACATATTCAATTTCATGGCCACACATTAAAAGAAAATAAATAACAAAATTGTAAGGGGTCTGGTTTGATCCCAGCCAGAGAATAACTCAGGTTTACTCAAGATTAATGCTACAGGGAAAGCTGGGAAGTTGAATCATGCTGTCTGAGCTGAGATACACTTAATTATCTGTGTCCTAGAAAATGAGACTGTTGGGTGTTACAGAAAGCATATTACATTCTTATGGACATACCTCTCATTGCTGTCAGCAGACTGCAATTAGACATAGTTACTGTGTGCTGTTCATCCACTTTTTATAACAGAATAATTCTACTAGAGACAATAAAGTACCCAAGAGAATCCACAGGTAGGACTGAGACATGTGAAAATAGGACCTGCCTGTAACCTCTGTGTTACAGACCTGTCTGTAATCTCTATCCTACAGGCTTTTCCAGGAATTATGAAGACAAGCATAGCAACTACACTACATTGAGAAGAACTGGCAAGGGAAGATAATTTTACAGAGGAAACCTGAAAATAGGTTTTGAAACCCATGCTGAAGCCCAGGCTGTTTGCATACAGGCAGTGGAGTCCATATGGAGTCCTATGGCAACACTGTAGGGAAAATGCCTCAGAGGGCTTATTGGCCCTGGGAGAGGGAACTAGTAAACAGGTCCAGCTCTCCTATTTCCTGCTTTTCCCTTCCTCCCCTACTCTAGCTTTCAACTCCAACTGAAACTGACCTAAAGATGGCAGAAAACCTATTGAGAAAAAAAAGGAAGTAACTAACCTGTCAGATCAGCAAGGTTAATCAGCTAGCTGATGGCTTGGAGGAGAGCTGGAAAAAGGCACAAGGGAAAAGAATGGCCAGGGATGAGTGGAACCATCTCTTTGGAGGAAGCTGCAGGGTCAGCATAGCCATTTTTGCCTGGCTGGGAACCTAGAAGCCCTGAAATTGTCAGTTTCCAAACTCTGAGTTTCCTTATTCAGAAGATGTTATGAATAATGTTTCGTTGCTTCAGATTCAGTAGAAATGGGATCATTCCAGTTCCTGATCCACTCACTCACCTCATAAATTTGAAAACCTTTGACTTTATATATTTAAAATTGAAACAGCACCCAAACCAGCATCCAAACACTGACATACTATTTCTGTGTGGAGCTCTACCTACTAGTATCCTATGCAACTAAGCAATACAAAAAATACAAACCACAGAGCGCCCATTGAGCAGAAGTCTCCAACATGTCAGTGATTTTTTTTTAAGAGCATTACAGTACCACAACAATAATAATAACAATAATTATAATCTATTTAAAGAAGACATAGAATTCCTTCCAGAACCCTCAGCTATTTTCCCATTAACTGATTCATTTTGTGTCCTGCGATGACAATATTTTGCATTCACTTTTGTCAAAGCACAATACTATTTATTGCAATTGCATGACAGGAAAAAGCCACAGGCTTTCCAGTTACTTATGGGCTTATTTTATTTTTTTAAACTACTTTTTATTTGATATCACTTTGCTGTTAACATGAATATAGTGTTATTACAGCTTAAGCAAGATTCTTTTCCACAAATTCAGTTAACAATAGCAGACAGCTCAGATATATCTAGAGAGTATTTTACCCTAACTACTGAAAAGCTATCCTTATATGAAAATCAAAAAGATCAGAGCTCAACATGTGCAACCTGAGAACTCTCCTCAGAGGGTTGCCTTGCTTGACACATGTCATGGTATCATCTGCATTATGCAGACATGTGTTTGTTCTGTAGTGGAAGCATTGTTTTCAATTCTTTGATGTATCCAGAGAAAATATCTGTGCCTAGAAAAGTTTGATCAGATCAACATACAATCCCAATACAGACCTAATAAAACAGCTGAACCAAGAAAGACTTTGTTGTTTCTATTCCATCCCATGCCAGTAGCTCCTTAGACACCTGGATCCATGGACAAGTCAAGAATTCCAGCCTAGCCAATATCACTGCTTGCATGAGGTTGATTGTTCAAGATATCTTCAGAGACAGAGATGGCTGCCATGCATACCCATCACGTAGTGACAACCCAAGTTGTCTTTGACAGCAAATGTTTCAATATGAAAAAGACTGAGACAGAATAAAGCATTTGAGAAGACTGAGTTTCAACACAGGGCTGACAGTAAAAGTTTTTAATGGAAGTAAATTGCAAATCAGACACAACACATCAGAAATGTTTGCACTGTAAGAACAGAGAAGCCTCAAAAAGTCCTTCTTCTGGGTCTGAGAGCAATTTTATCTTTGCCATCACTTCCCCTACAAGGAAGAAAACTTTCCTTCCTTCAGACTTTACACCATGAGCCAGAGTAACAGATTCTTCATTTTGTTGCCTTGATTCTTCTTTTTTTTCCATCTCTGTCTGAGCTTTGATTTTCACAGTCACATCGACTTTATCCTTTAAGAAGTAGGTCACATGCTACCACGTAGAGATATACCACTGTCTCCTAGGACAGAGATTTCTGCACTGTGTTCCATTCTCTGATATATGTTAAGCATCCTGGGTCTGTTACACAGAAGATAATACCAGAAGACAGATTATTCAATTGACTTTGGGAATTCACTGGAAAGGGTGAAGACCAATCTGAGGGGCTGACATCAGCCACTGTCACATTCAACTCCAGTGCCACATGCTACTGTAACTTGTTATAAACTCAGCAAAATTATCTCTTTTCTGACTAGCACCCATTTATCTAAGCCAACATGCAAGAACTGTTTGAATATATGGTAAACACCTAACCTGGGAAATGTGTGGTAATGTGATCATAAGTATTAACAGTTGAAGAAATACCTGCAACCTCGTGGCACCTGAGTCTGCCCCACGTGACCACCAAATGTCTGCAAGTGGAGTAGAGAAGCAATGAAGACAGTTGACATCTGTAGTACCTCTGCCAACTGAGTATGAATCTAGCAATGGAGAGAAGCATCATTGTGGCAAAATCCAGCGATTTTATGTCCATCGCAGAGGCCAGTAACCATTGAGTAAAGATAAGGAAAGAGGACCACTGGTGACAAAGAAATGAAGCTGAATCATTTTTTGCAGCAAGTTCTATACTGGAGCTGTCTCTAACTGTTCCGCAAAAAAATGGTGATTGGCAGAAAAATGTTTCTTTGCTGAAAGAGAAGTTTCCATTGTAAAAACATCAGTTCTTACAAAAGTTTTATCAGGAAGGCTTCTTAAGCCGTGGATAGAATTTTAAGACAGAGCCAGAGACGGAGCCAGAGCCAAAAGCCAGTAGTTGCACCCTGATGCAGATGAGGAAACAGAACATGCCTCTTTGGTATTTCATGTTCTTTTACAACTGAGTTTCCAACTCATTTTTCCTAATGAATTTTTTGTTTATACATAAAGTGGAGGAGAGAAAAAAGCAGAAACTGACTTCGAACTGTTGTTAGCTGTCCAGTTTCACATCCCTATTCTGAACTGGGTGAAAGCAGAGGACTTCACTGTCAGTGTTCTGGTTCTTGGTGCTTTGAGGAAATTCTAGTTCTCAGAATATTTTCTGAGGGGCAGCCAAAACGGTGCTGGACTGCTCTGAGCACCACCATTTTCTCCTGGATAAAACCAGAACTGCACAAATAGCATTTATAAACACAGTTTTGTTAATTGCAAATCAACTTTATCGTAAGGACTTTGATCTTAGGTTCACATCCCAAAGGTGAGCCAAGAAAGCTCTGAGAAACATGATATTAATGACAATTTTTAATTCCTTACTGGAAAACTTACTTCATAATCTCTGTAAATGTTAGCCAATGACTATGTGAAACAGCTATAATACTTTTATTATTTTAAGAGAGGACATCATGCTTCTTTGTTGTCTCCTATCACATAAGCTGTACTGCTGTGAGAAGGACTCATGTTACCATTCACATCCAAATGCTGGAGCAGATACAGTTTGAGAACAGCGATCAGATCCTTAAGCTAAATCTGCCTAGCTTGACCTAAATCCTCAGTTATGAATGATTTGCTCAGATACATAAGTCTGTAGACTACAAGTAGAAGGTTTATCCACTGCTTTGGCTTGTAAAGTGAAGAACCAAATAGAGTAACTATGTTTTTGTCTCCAGGCAGGCAAAAATTGTGTTTCTGTTGTCACCCAGGATTGGAGATACTTGGCTCCTTAGAGACGCTTTAGGGTGTCCACTCCAGCTCCTCCAGTGTAGTTGTCTGGGAACTGTCTAACTCATCTGTTACACCAGCACTGCCACTTTCTTCTGTGGAGACTTGCTCACAGGAAAATGATTTATGTTCTCACCTTCTCTTCAGCAGCTGGAGTTCATCATCTCTGCTATTTCATCCTCATTAGTATTACCTTTGGTTAACCTTGGAGATATAAATTTGATAAGGCTTCAGGAAGATGGTATGTCACAGATATGATAAAAACTTGGACAAAGCTTATCAGCTATTAAAAATATTAAGTCTTCCTCATGCTGCTCACTATGCTCTGTGCATAAAATTTGCCCAGAGCCTGGCCTCAGACTGGGAGAGATTATATTCTCTACTTACACCAGAGTTGTCCTGTTTCATCTCATAACTGTGGTGGCTGCCAAGAATCCTTTATTTAGATGGGTATATCTCTCTTCCCTTTGATACCTCTGGACTGTGTCTTCATAATATAAAATGAAAATGTGTCTCGATCCCCAGATAAGTTTTAAAGGAGAGACTCATGAAGCATTGCTGTTGGCATACCTTTATTTACCATGCAAAGGAAAGTTGACTCAGTAGCAAGTTATTGCAGTGTGGGTTGTAGCTGAGCAGTAGTATGTGAGCCATGCATGGCTCTTCTTGTGAGCATCCCTCTGCTCTCCAGGTCCAGCAAGGACTGAGATGTTGCTTGAACTGCCTTATTTTCTCTCCAAAAAAACAAGGGTGCCAGGTCAGCCCATTGGTCTCCTCTCTCTGGGTCCTCTGACAAGAGGAACTATCACTGATCTCTTGGTCTCTCTGATACTGTTCATGGGTCTCTTGGTTTTTCAGCACCGTTCCCTTGAAGTTTAAACCTACACTTTCTTGGCAAAGCAACTGTTTTCAATGAAGATTGCACCTAGTATCTTGTTAGAATAATGAATGGACTAAACAATGAGAGGTAAGTTATGCAAGGGGATTGTTGTGTCAGTCTGAGGAAATAAAGGAAAGACTCAAGTGTGTTGCCTCTCAGACTAATAAATCTTTAGGTCTTTCCTGTTGTCTTTAAATGCATATTATGAATTAATTTTTACCTCTCTTAAAAAGGCTGTCCTTCGAAAATCTGCACCTCTGTATCGATCCCAGGAAACGGGTGACTTATAAGTCATAAGATCTTTGTATCCTATAAATACTAATTCTGTGTGATATAATGAGGTCCTGACTGGTTATTTACATAAATCGCAGTTCTGCCTTTTGGCACCTTTATGCAGTAGTTTACATTAATGGTAATGTAAACCCTTTGCATCCATTCAAGACCTTAATATAGCCCTAGGTATTATCACATCATTTCATGGTAAATTATTTCTGTCTTTTAAGGCACAGAGCAAATTGCAGGTAAATTATTAATAATAATGATACTTAGATCTTATCTTCAAAGGACTTTGCTAACATTAATTAATTCTTGCACTCCTCTGAGGTAGGTAGCTGCATTATCAGTTACATTCTTTACAAGAGGGGAAATTAAGACAAAGCAGGATGAAATATGCCTATGGCTGCTGCTGGCTATGGGATGCAGAGTACCAGGTTGAGGCAGGCAAGCATCCAAGACCAGCTCAAATGCTTTGCCTCCAGCTATTTGCTATCTTCTCCTCCTGCAGGTCATTGCCTCTGCCTCAGACTGAATGACAAGGTGCAACAAGAGCAACAAGAGATCCTACTCCAGCCCTTTCTTTATCAAGTGTGGCACCTTTATTTACAGATACAAGTGAAGTGTGTTGGGGAAAACAATAAGAGGGTTAAGCTAAGTTTGTTAAATCTTGCTCTGAGAAAGTTTGTCAGCACTAGCAGAAAGAAGACAGCTGTGGCACCACAGTTTTAAACCAATACAGTTTTGGAGGTTTCTTACCTGCAGGTTCAATTTCAAATATGGAAGTAGAATTCCAACTAAAAAAGGAAAAAATTGGACTTTCATAAAGAATTGATTTGGATTTTTTTTATCCTTCCAATATTTCTTACCCAACTTTCAAAAAAAAAAAATTTGAATTTTATATAGGTGTTAAAAATAATTTTATATGTTAACGCCATATAACATTCCCACTACTATCAGTATATAACAGTAAGACAGCAAGTTGTCATTGAAATATCCTGGTATTTGCCCATTTTCAATTATTAAGGGCAATTACACTGAGCTAATTAGAACACCATACCTCTTTTTGTGAATCAGATTGACTCCTGGTTTCACTGATATCCAACAAACTGCTTAATTGTGCTAAAATTAAAATGAGAACATTTCAACAGTGATGTCATGAAAGAATACATACACAAACCAGAAATATGAAAAATGCGTAGGAAAGTACAGAGACAATATTCATGTTTCAAACAGGAATTTTGAAATGGGATCCTAAATCCCTTTTTGTTTTACAAATGTTTTCTCCTGCAGGAATTCCACAGAACTTGATACGATTTTGCAAAAACCAAAAATGAGCTTGACTATAAAGACTTTTTTTCCTAATGAAGACTGTCTGAGAAATGTTATCCTGACAACAGAGAGCTGCCAGCATTCTGCTCACACCTCTACAGCAAGCTTTGTTCTCTTTTGAAATTACATGGCTCTGTATCACTTCCTCCTGTAATGAAGCCTCTCTTAAAAAGCCTCAAGAAAGGAAATCTACACAGCAGTGCCCTTAGAGAATTATAATATGCCCACAACTCACAGATAATCTGCTGGTGGGGCTGGGTTTATCCCCCCAAAAATTCATCTATCAACAGGCACAGAAGGAGAGCTGCTGTATTTTGCAGTCAGTAGGGCTGCCGCACCTCTTGCCCTCTGTGGTCCAGTCTGCTTAGATTCAGACTGTGGGCTGAAGATATCTAGCTTTGTCCTTTGGCAATGAAAGAAGCCTTGGACAACTTTGGTGGCCCAGTTAAGTGCCTCAAGCTTCACTGTAGTAGCTGTGCAACTGGAGCCATTCAGCTCCTGGTTGTGGCCCTGGGGGGAATCTGGAGAGCCTTCCTGAACTAACAATGGACATGGTCCACTTGTGTAAAGGGCTCAAAAGAGTGTTCCAGAGAGTCTAATTGCTGATAGATATCTGCTAATTAGTTATGTTTCTGAGCAAACTCGAACAGAATAAATGGAGATGTTCCCACTGGAACACCAGTACTTTAAGGAATTAAGGAGTACTTTTTTTTCAGGTGTTCTTGCTTTTCTGAGTATGATCTGCTAGCTGTTCAAGCTCCAATTAATTAGCACTGAGGGAAAGTACTGAGCACATGCCTAAATCCATTCCTCTCCAGGTCAGCCTTCAGTCCATGCCCAAAAAGTGAAGGACTATCTGTCTGGAAGGAGGCACAATAAGCAAAGCCTGCCTGATAACAGTGGGACACCTCCAGTGTTCCTGGTCCAGACATCATCCCAGGGCTGAGGACTGATCACTTTCAGCAGAGGAAATCCAGGGATCTGGGATCAGGCCAAGACACCTTCTGCCTATCTACCTGCATCCCAGAAAAAACCTCATACCACAACAGAGCTGTGCCTGATTCCTCCACAGTTATTCCAGTCCCTGTTTCACTGGAGTCCAGGCTGCAAGCAGTGAAGAGAATACAGCCCTGTTGTTATCCTAAGCATGGTTTTTTTCATTTTATTTTTTACCCTTTAAGTTTTTATGCACCAGGAGACCTTCCCATACTTTTTATTCCCTCATTATAAAAAGAGAGCACGTGACTGTGTGCCTGCGCATATACTCAGTGCCTATAACTACCACTGGGAAAGAGCCAGGAAGAAGAAACAAAAAAATCCCACAAATTTTTAGTTTCCTCACACTCTCAAGCACACTTTAAGAAGTGTTTTTATATGGCAGGATTTAGGACTGTTTAAAGCCATCAGTACAGACTGTCAAATAATGGTAGTGAAATTTCAGTTTCCCCATGTGCCCTGCTCAGACCTGTGTTGCAGCAGTGGGAGGGCAGCTGCCTGCAGAAGGCACTTTATGTCCTTGTCTAACTAGGTGATTCAGATACCAAATCAACATAGTTTTGGTGTCACCATCTTTCACTATCCTTAAGTTTAGTTTCATTACATACTTTTTGCTGGTGTCTACAGCTAATTGCACCACTGTTATCTCCTTCCCCCTTCCAACAGTTTTTAAGATAGGGAATATGTGTTTGCTTGGTGGTTGCACAAACGGGATGATTAAATGCTGCTCTGAATACTGAAACTGGATTGTTAAGCTCTGGGCTTCCCATAAAAGCAATAGCTGGAATGAAAATTGAGCTTGGTAATGTATAGTCCTGAATTTATTTTTGTTTCCCTAATAGCTTTAAGACTGCGTACAAAATCCATACCGAATCATATTTATTTCTCTGTGGGTTCCAAGCTTCTTAGGAGTGTGACAGATCCCAGCCAAACAACCCCAAAGCCTAACTAGATGTCTTCCTACTGTTTCTAAGATTTTTGTAGGGACAAATAAAGAAAGAAAGACATCCATCTATACTGAAGCTGAGGCTATGTAAAAAGCTTTATGAATCTGCGTAGCTATCCCTAAGAGTCACTTCAAATTTAGTAGTACCCGAGGTATTAAAAGACAGATTGGTACTTTGAGTCTCAAACAAGCCAGCAAAAGATAAATTGCTGAGATGTGAATCCATATAATCTCCATTTGATGCCCAGCATGTGGGCTGCACTTGCATGGCATTGCAAAGAGAAATAGCAGTCACCAGAGAGAGAAAAAAGTAAAAGGCACATGGTACAATGGAAAGAAAGCATCATCCCAAGCCATGCTTCAGCCTTATATTTATGTTTTGGGAGTCCATACGGGAACAAGTCTGCTTGGAAAAGGCTCTATTCTTGATCAGCCCTTTCTTTGTAGCAGCTGTCCTAAAGAGCCGTTCCGTGTTGTCCATACCATATTACAAGCCATGGTCAGAACTCTGATTTATCTCCCATTCCAAATATCAGTCCAGGCTTGAGTGCCCTCTGTCTTGCACAGGGCACATCATAAACCTCTCAGGTCAGACCTACTTCAGCAGATGAGGGTGTTCAAGGGGAGGGCGAGGGAGGAGAGGGCAGCAAGGCCAGGCTTCCACGGCGCTCAGGCAGGATGCTCTGTACCACTTCCCAGCAGCTGAGACCAGCTTGAGCAAATGAGCATTGTGTGTGGAGCCAAAGCCCAAGGCTCATGCCTAGGATGAAAATACAGTGTAAATATAACCATTCAGATCTGCTGAGCATCTGGTTTGCTTGAGAAATGCCAACAGCACTCCAATGCACAGTGCACAAAATCTCTGAGTGCAAGTATTGGAAATATTTCAGGGGCATTAGCTTTGTTCATGCTGAAAATCAGGGAAAATTAGGTCAAGCTGGAATGAGTGGCAAAGCCAAAATAGCCACTTCTGAACTACTCTATGCCACGCTACATGGTGGTTTCAATGTTTTATTGCCTTGACGAAGATGCAGCATCATGCTAGCAGCCTACCAAACCTAGAAAGGGCAGGGCGGCAAAGAATGAAGCTCCTCAAAGGCACCTTAGGAATAGTCCTTTTCCAGTGTATAGGCTACAGGACTTCCATCTCTGAGTGTTATAAAAGATTCCTTCAAGCAATCAGGAAGAAAAAGAGCCATGCAGTGTCTATCAGCTTAGCTATGTTAAAATAGATATTTGAATACATGTGACCAGGCATCACTACTCCTTTCCACACAAGCTTGAATCCAATATTTTTATCCAGGGTACTCCAATAAAATATAGGCTAAAAAAAAATAAAATTAAAAACAGGTTATTCCCACTAGCCCCACTTTAAGGCAAGTAAATGAGACAAAGATTGATGGACAAGGGGTAATGGGTTTAAACTTAAACAGGGGAGGTTTAGATTGGATCTGAGGAAGAAATTCTTTACTGTGAGGGTGGTGGGGCCCTGGAATGGGTTGCCCAGGGAGGTTGTGAATGCTTCATCCCTGGTGGCGTTCAAGGTGGGGTTGGACATAGCCTTGGATGGCATGGTTTAGTGGGAGGTGTCCCTGCCCATGGCGGGGGGGTTGGAACTCGATGATCTTGAGGTCCTTTCCAACCCTTACTATTCTATGATTCTATGATTCTATGACATGACTTGGCCCAGGTCACCCTGCAGGCTGGTGACAGAGCTGAAAGCAAAGCTGTGATCTCCTGAGTTTCAGTCAGATCTGTCAAACCACAGTACCACAATGTACAAGGCAAAGTATTAATCTTGTTTAAACTAGGAAGACAGGCTGAAGTCAAATGGCCAAACACTCTGTCTTGACAGGAAAAGAAAAAAGAAAAAAGAAAAAAAGAAAAAAAGAAAGAGGAAAAAAAAAAAAAAAGGCAGTTTTTCAAAGCCTGGGAGAAGAGAACCATCCCATAATAACAAAATAATTAACTTTCCCAGCAGGCATGTCTTTCCCAGAGCCACTGTCCCCCTCCACTACTTCACATGCCTGATCAAGATTACAGCCTTCCTTCCCTCTTTCTTCCTTTGTACTTCCATTGATATAAATATTCCTCTCAACTGTCTTACATCAGAACTTGTTTTTCAGCTCAAGCAAGGTTCTACATTCAATCATATCTAGGTCCTTTCACCACCATAAAAACATTCTGATCAGAGAGACATTAATAAAACTACCTTCCTTTGCTTCATTTGTTTTTTTCTACTGGCTCAACAGGGTGCATTGAGCTACATGATAAACATTTACAGCCAACATTAGAAAAGAAAAGAGGACTGTAATAGAGTCTTGCTTTTTGTCTTTCACTCACATTTAAGACTGCAGCAAATATAATCCAGGCTGCAGGAAATAGAAACCAGGATACTTTGGTGGACTGGATTCCCAGCTCACCTTTACTAGGTCTCTAGATAAGGTCAGCCCCATACTATACCTCCAGTGATACAGAATCCCTCACCTTCATTTCTAAAGCTGTAGGGAGGTGGCAGAGAACTTGTAGGCAATGAGTAAAGTGAGGGGAGAAATCCAGGTCCTACCCCTGTTACATGCTAGCTTTATTCTTCTCTTCAGTTCATCCACCTCTATTGCCACCTGCTTTTCAGTGACATTTCTCATGTTTCTGAATTGCCCTCAATACCCAGATTTTGTTTCAGAGCAGCCTCCAATGTAAAAGAGAATTAATAATGACACATCTGTGACATTTACAGCTGGTATCAATGTCTGTAATGTAAACACCAAAGAGAACATGCAATGACAGAAGGGAATGGTGGCAGGGACTGGCAGTGCTTTCTTAACAGCAGCTGGCAAAGAGTCAATGATAATTTTCCCGATGCTCAGCACCCATCATTGCCTCCTTCTTCAGTTCCTAGGAGGTGTGAAGGGTCAGGAAATGAAGGGAGGAAGGGGACCATAGCCAGGGTAAACTGTAAAAGAAGTTTCTGTAGCTTCCTAGTAGATTCAGCTCTGAGATGATAATGATTATGTCTAGCAGTTTATAAATCTGGAAAAGGGAATTAAGTCATCTCCAAGTGTGTCCCTATGCTTTATGTGAAAGGAGCTTCATTCAAGGTGGTTCTGTATGTTTTATTTTCCCATTGCTGTCAGATTAGGAGCCTCAGTGTTTGACAAAGAAGAGAAGATTAGTCAAAAAATAACATGATTATATCTGACTTGAGGAAACTCAAGTGATGATGGTAGTGCAGGGAATCATATGGGATGTTGGAAAAGTATTGAAGACAAGAAATCAGAGAAACAGCAATGCCAAGTAAAGCTTAGAAGGGACAGGGGGCTGTGGGTGCAATCAGCATGCTGGGGATGAGGGCTCTTAGAGATGCTGATGGACCAAAATGTACTCATGGTAAAGTAGGAAAGGGCTCTGTACTGCGACCAGGTCTGCTGTTGTTAACAGACAACAGGTTAGCTGGGCACCCTGCATCTGAGAAGAGAACCTAGCATTGATTCTCTGTTTCAAAAACAGCCTCTCACTGGTGGGGTACTACATTCACTTTCATTATCTTGTTTGTTAACATTCGCTATTTTACTCCTTAACATTCACTATTTTGTTTGTTAACATTCGTTATCCGACCCACTAACATTCACTAACATTCATTGCTCGCCCACCATCCATCAAACAACACCAACCACCACAAATCTCTATTTATCCTAACATGAGTAGGAAGACAACCAGTAGAACACCCATTCACCATCATCGGAAAACTGGCCTCATTAACCTACCTCACCATCATCCTAATTCTATTCCCCATCACCTCCTCCCTGGAAAACAAGATCCTCAACTAAACTAATAGTTTACAAAAAACATTGGTCTTGTAAACAAAAAAAAGAAGACTACCTCTTCTTAGAGTTAAATCAGAAAAAGAGGGCTAAATCTCCATCACCAGCTCCCAAAGCTGGCATTTTACATTAAACTACTTTCTGACTCTAAACTGTCCAAATAGTTCCATGAGACAAGCCCGCACAAGCTCCAACACAACAAAGTTAACAACAACCCTAAACCAGCCACGAAAAAAAATTCCTGCCCCACAAGAATAAAATAAAGCCACCCCACTAAAATCTAATTGGACAAGAAACACTCTCACACTATCAATAGTACCTACCCAAACCCCCGACGCCCCCATCCTCAAACAATAAACCCCACACAAATAACCAAAACAAGCCCTAAAGCATACCCCACAACATGCCAACTGCCCCAAACCTGAGGAAATGGATCAGCCACCAGTGAAACAGAATACACAAAGACCACCAACATTCCGCCTAAATAAACCATAAAAAGCACCAAGGACACAAAGGAAGCCCCAAAATCACCAACCAACCACATCCCACAACAGATCCAAAGACCAACCCAACAACTCCATAATGGGGGGAGGGGTTAGAAGCAACCAACAGCACTGCCAAAACAAAACTAATTCCCAAAAATAGTACAAAATAGGTCATAAAGTTCTCACTTGGGGCCTACCCAAGGTTTATGGCCTAAAAAACCATCGTTGGTACCTCAACTATAAGAACCCCACACCATAAGGGGCTCTCCCTACCTCCCCACAGTTTACTGTGGGCTAATTTCTTTAGGCTATGTGTATTGGGCATTCAATAGTTATCCTATATACATTATATTAACTTACTGTGGATTAGATACTTTATGTTTTATCCCATAACTTGTACTATTGGATAGTTGGTGGTACAGCTCAGTTTTGTTTCTTGGAATAGATGCCTTAATGGTTGGTGACAATTGGCTTAAATGGTTTAGGTCAAGGTAATGGTGCTCTTTAATTTTCTAGCTTGAGTATGCGGACGTGTTCTAGTATGGGAACTTAATGGCAGTGGCCCATGGGTACTTAAATAATCTCTTGATGCACTAGTTTCAGGTATTGGGTTATTTATTGATTGGGCTTCTCACGAGAAATCAGCAACCCGGTGCATGTAAGGTCCTTCATGACTAGCTTCAGGCCCTTTCTTTCCCCCTACACCCCTGACACTTCTTGCAGTTTTGCGCCTGTGGTTCCTTTGTCAGGGACATGAACTGGTTGATTCACCTCACTGTCATCTTCACAGAATCATCTGGTTCGTTATTTGTGAGCACTCTGCCTCGTAATCACGACACCTTAAAGCTCTGGCGCCTCTGGTATTTCTTTATTTGGGGCTTCTTCACTCGGCCCTTCCAGTGCAATGGGAAAATACAATGTGTTGACGTGAGCATGCAATGAGTTGTGGCCTAGTTGTGGTCCTAAGGGGCTGTTTAATGGGACTGTTGAAGTATATGTGGTATCATCTTAACACTGATGCACTTTGTTTTACATCTGGTTATGGTGTTCTCACAATCTCCTTACTATGATACTATTTGATTAATGCTTGCAAGACATAATTTTTCACTTTTCCATCTCCTCTAAATCCCCAATTAACATTAAATATTAAAACATGAGAAATTCCAAATGAATTTTCATCAAACTTCCAACAAATTTTCTTTCTTTGACAGGCGTTCACAAACAACACAGACTCACCACTCAATTTACGAATCATCCCAAGACATTATCTTGTTTGTTAACATTCACTATTTTACTCCTTAACATTCACTATTTTACTCCTTAATATTCACTATTTTGTTTATTAACATTCACTACCTCACTCACCAACATTCACCATCTCAATTACTTATGTTCACTATCCTACCAACTAATATCCACCACTCCAACCTACCTAAAACATACCAACACACAAACAAGCAAACAAACCAACCCTGCCCCTGTAGCTTAAATCAAAGCATGGCACTGAAGATGCCAAGATGGATGCCACCCTCCCAAGGACAAAAGACTTAGTCCTAACCTTACTGTTAATTTTAGCTCAACATATACATGCAAGTATCTGTACCCCAATGCAAATGCTCCCAACCTCTTACCAAGACAAAAGGAGCAGGCAACAGGCACACCTACACACCGTAGCCCAAGATCCTCTGCCCAGCCACACTCCCACAGGTACTCAGCAGCAGTTAACATTAAGCAATAAGCGTAAGCCCGACTTAGTTAGAGCAACCAGGGTTGGTAAATCTTGTGCTAGCCATCACAGTCACACAAGCGACCCAAATTAACTGCACACAGAGTAAAGAGTGGCTTCAGACTATCATAACCAACTAAGATCAAACCACAGCCCAAGCTGTCATAAGCCCATGGTACCCTGAAGCCCAACCTAAAAACGATCTGAACACCCAAGACCTATCCCAACCCACAAAAGCCAGGACACAAACTGGGATTAGATACCCCACTGTGCACGGTCCTAAATCTTGATGTTTTCCACACACAAACATCTGCCCGAGAACTACAAGCAGAAATGCTCAAAACTCTAAGGGTTTGGCAGTGCCCTAAACCTACCTAGAGGAGCCTGTTCTATGATCGATAACCCACGATTCACCCGATCACTTCTTGCCAAAATAGCCTACATGCTGTCATCACCAGCCCACCTCTGTGAGAGCATAACAGCCCCCAGCCCTCTCACAAGACAGATCAAGGTATATCCTCCTAAGTGGAAGAAATGGGCTACATTTTCTAAAATAGAAAACCTAATGAAAAGAGGCCTGACACCTCCCCCTAGAAGGTGGATTTAGCAGTAAAGTAGGACAATCGAGCTTTCTTTAAGCCAGTCTTAGGGCACTTACACACCGTTCATCACCCTCCTCACAAGCCCCCTAGTCCATTAACTAATACAACAAGCAGCTGAAAATGAGGTAAGTTGTAACAAGGTAAGTGTACCGTAAGGTTTACTTAGCACACCAAGGCATAGCTACAGCACAAAGCATTCAGCTTACACCTGAAAGATGTCTGCCACCCACCAGATCGCTTTGAAGCCTACCCTAGCTCCACCAACCACAATCAAGAACCCATTACTCCATTCAACTAAAACATTATTCCCAGCCTAGTATAGGTGATATGAAAAGTACAACCTGGATGCCATAGAAAAAGTACAGCAAGGGAAAGATGACATAACAATGAAAACCAAGCACCACACAGCAAAGATACACACAGCAAAGATAAACCCTTGAACCTTTTGCATCATGATCTAGCAAGGACAACCAGACAAAGCAAACTTAAGCCTGCCATCCTGAAACCCAAGCAAGCTACTCACAAGCAGCTACCCTGAGCTAACCCATCTCTCTTGCAAAAGAGTGGGATGACTTGTTAGTAGAGGTGAAAAGCCAACCAAGCTGGGTGATAGCTGGTCACCTGCAAAACTAATGCAAGTTCCCCCTTAGCCCCCTTCCCCCTAGACAAACCAGCCTAACCCCCATGTAATGGACTGACAGCTATTTGAAGGGATACAGCCCCTTTAAAAAAGGACACAACCTCTGCTAGCGGATAACCCCACCCCACCTCACACCCACGGGCCTTAAAGCAGCCACCCCTAAAGAATGCGTCAAAGCTCCTCAAACAAAAAATTCCAAAACCAACGCTACTCCCTACACTCCTAGCAGGCCAACCTGTAACAATAGATGAGTGAATGCTAGAATGAGTAACCAGGATACATCCTCTTAAGCTCCAACCTACACACCATTAACAGCACAACCACAATACAAAGCCCTCCTCTCAATCAAACATTGAATACATCTTGTCAACCCAAACCAGGAGTGCACACTAGGATGATTAAAATCTGCAAAAGGAACTTGGTAAACTCAAGGTCCAACTGTTTACCAAAAACATAGCCTTCAGCCAAACAAGTATTGAAGGTTATGCCTGCCCAGTGACACCACACTTAACGGCCACGGTATCCTAACCATGCAAAGGTAGCGCAATCAATTGTCCCATAAATCAAGACTTGTATGAGTGGCTCAACAAGGTCTTACCTGTCTCCTGCAGACAATCAGTGAAACTGATCTCCCCGTGCAAAAGCAGGGATAATCACATAAGACGAGAAGACCCTGTGGAAATTTAAAGTCAATAGCCACCACACACACCCAACTCAAAACCCACCGGGCCTACTACCCAAAACACTGGCAAATATTTTTAGGTTGGGGTAACCTTAGAGAAAAACAAATCCTCCAAAAACACGGCCAAACCCCTTAACCACGAGTAACCCTCAACATGCCAACAGTACCCAGACCCAACAAAATTTACCGATGAACCAAGATACCCCAGGGATAACAGCACAACCTCCCCCAAGAGAGAGGAGGCTTACAACCTCAGTGTTGAATCAGGACATCCTAGTGGTGCAGCCACTACTAAGGGCTCATTTTTTCAACAATGAACAGTCCTACGTGATCTGAGTTCAGACTGGAGTAATCCAGGTCGCTTTCTATCTATGACTAACCTTCCCCAGTAGTAAAGGACTGGAAAGGTAGGGCCAGTGCCCCAAGCATGCCCTCTCCCCAAGTGATGCCCCGAAATAAATCACCAAAGGACTACACCCCACATTCCCCCCAACCTCCCACCCCCCCAAAGAAGGTTGCTAGTGTAGCAGAGCCCGGCAAATACAAACGACTTAAACCCTTTATCCCAGAGGTTCAAATCCTCTCTCTAGCTCCCACCATGACCTGACCAAACATCCCTCCAACCTATCCCTTTATAATGCTAACCTGTATAATCCCTATTCTAGTTTCTGTAGCATTCCTTATGTTAATCAAACGAAAAATCCTAAACTACATACAATCCTGAAAAGGACCAAATATTGTCGTCCCCTTGGGCTATTACAACCTGTGGGTGACGGAATCCAACTATTCATCAAAGAATCTATCTGCCCCTCCACATCCTCACCACTCCTATTCATCACAACCCCAATATTGGCTCTCCTCCTCACACTGACAATCTGAAGCCCCCTCCCCTTTCCATTCTCCCTTGTAGACTTAAATCTGGGCCTTCTCTTCCTCCTAGCAATTTCTAGCCTAGCACTCTACTCAATCTTATGATAAGGATGAGCATCAAACTCAAAATATGCCCTAATTGTCACACTACAAGCAGTATCACAGACCATCTCCTACGAAGTGACACTAGCCATCCTCCTCCTATCCATAATTACATTAAACAGAAACTACACCATAGCCATCCTTGCCACCTCACAAGAGCCCTTGTACCTCATATTATACTCCTGAACTCTCGCAATAATATGGTATATCTCAACACTAGCTGAAATAAACCGCTCTCCATTCGGCCTTACAGAAGGAGAATCCTAACTAGTCTCAGGTTTCAACGTAGACTACTCCACAGGACCATTCACCCTATTCTTCTTAGCCGAATACGCAAATATGTTAATAAACACATTAACCACCCTCCTATTCCTAAACCCTAGCACACTCAACCCACTCCCAGAACTATTCCCCCTTGTCTTAGCCACAAAACCCTTACTTCTCTCCTCAAGCTTTCTATGAGTCAGAGCTTCCTACCCACGATTCTGCTATGACCAACTCATATATCTCCTCTGAAAAAACTTCCTTCCACTAGCACTATCCTTACACCTACGACATACCAGCATGCCAATCTCTTACGCAGGCCTACCTCCTTACCTAAGGAAATGTGCCCAAATGTAAGGGTCACTTGATAAAGTGAACACATAGGTACACTAATCCTCTTATTTCCTAATAAACATAGAAAAGCAGGAGTTGAACCTACACAAAAGGAATTAAAATCCTCCATAATTCCTTTATATTATTTCCGAGTAAGGTCAGCTGACAAAGCTATTGGGCCCATACCCTGAAAATGATGGCTCAACCCCTTCCCCTACTAATGACTCCCCTTGCAAAATTCATCTCAGCCCTAAGCCTACTATTAGGAACGACAATCACAATTACAAGCAACCATGGAACCATAGCCTGAGCCAGACTAGAAATTAGCCCCCTAGCCATCATCCCTCTAATCTCAAAATCCCACCACCCACGAGCTATCGAAGCAACAACCAAATACTTCCTAGTACAAGCAACCGCCTCAGCACTAGTACTCTTCTCAATTATAGCCAATGCATGATCTACCAGACAATGAGATATCACCCAACTCACCTACCCCTCATCATGCCTCCTACTAACTGCAGCATGCCATCAAACTAGGTCTAACCCCTTTCCACTTCTGATTCCCAGAAGTACTTCAAGGGTCACCCCTCACCACAGCCCTACTCTCAACAGTAATAAAACTCCCTCCAACAGCTATCCTGCTCCTTACATAACACTCACTAAACCCCACACTACTTACCACCATATCTATCATGTCTATCACTCTGGGTGATTGAATAGGGCTTAACCAAATGCAAACCCAAAAAATCATGGCCTTCTCATCCATCTTTCACCTAGGCTGAATAGCCGTCATTATCATCTACAATCCAAAACTAGCCTTGCTAACCTTCTACATCTATACCTAATAACAACTTCCATCTTCTTCACTATAAACAAAACCAATACCCTAAAACTATCAACACTAATGACCTCATGAACCAAAACCCCCCTACTAAGCACAACCCTCATACTAACACTCGTATCATTAGCAGGCCTTCCCCCACTAACAGGGTTTCTGCCCAAATGACTCATCATCCAAGAACTCACTAAAGAAGAAATAACTACAACAACCACAATCATCTCCATACTCTCACTCCTAGGACTATTCTTCCATCTATGCTTAACATACTGCTCAACAATCACACTCCTCCCTAATCCCTCAAACAGAATAAAACAATAATTTACTAAAACTCAACCAACACCCTAATTCCCACATTTACCTCCCTATCCATCTCACTCCTACCACTCTCCCCCATAATGCTCACCATCACTTAAGAAACTTAGGATAATATAAAACAAAGGCCTTCAAAGCCTTAAACAAGAATTAAAACCTCTTAGTTTCTGCTAAGATCTGTATGATGTTAACCTACATCTTCTGAATGCAACCCAGACACTTTCATTAAGCTAAGATCTTCCTAGGTAGGTGGGCTTCAACCCCATGACAGCCCTAGTTAACAGCTAGGTGCCCCAAACCAATGGACCTCTGCCTAAAAGACTCTGATGTGCTTTAAGCACATATCAATGAGCTTGCAGCTCAACATGAACTTCACTACAGAGTCGATAAGAAGAGGAATTAAACCTCTGTAAAAAGGACTACAGCCTAACATTTAAACACTTAGCTATCTTACCAACTTACCTGTGACTCTAAATTGATGACTATTTTCAACCAACCACAAAGACTTCGGCACAGAACTTGGCCAACCAGGAACTCTACTGGGAGATGATTGTCATGGGTTCAGCAGTAGCAGTTATTTTTCTCCTTTGTAGTAGCTGGTGCAGTGCTGTGTTTTTGACTTTCGGCCTGGGAACTACACTGATAACACCGATGTTTATAGTTACAGCTTAGAATGTTTTGGTCTGACCAAGGACTTTCTCAGTTTCATGCTCTGCCAGGGAGTAGGGCAAGCCAGGAGGAAGCAGAGACAGGACACCTGACCCAAACTGACCAAAGAGGTTATTCCATACCACAGCACATCATGCCCAGGGTGTAAAAACGGAGGGCAGAGACCCGGAAGGGTGGGGGTGCACTGCTTGGTCGGGCTGGGGATTGGTGGTGAGCAATTGTATTCTTTTCCCTTGTATTTCCCTTGTCATTATTATTATTGGTGGTAGCAGTGGTGGTTTGTGTTATACCTTAGTTACTAAACTGTTCTTATCTCAACCTGTGGGAGTTGCATTCTTTTGATTCTTTTGAAAGAGGGGGGAGTGAGTGAGAGAGTGTCTGCTTGAGTTATAGAGGCTTAAACCACGACAACGACCGAATTTACAATGTAATCATCACCCCCCATGCCTTCGTAATAATTTTCTTCATAGTAATGCCTATCTTAATTGAAGGGTTCGGAAACTGACTAGTCCCCCTCAAAATTGGCAACCCCAACATATCATTCCTACGCATAAACAACAGAAGTTTCTGACTACTCCCCCCATCCTTTCTCCTCCTACTAGCTTCATCCACAGTAGAGGCAGTAGCAGGTACAGGATGAACAGTCTATCCCCCCCAGCCAGAACCTGGCCCAAACCGGAGCCTCAGTAGACCTAGCTATCTTCTCCCTTCACCTAGCAGGCATATCCTCCATCCTAGGAGCAATCAATTTCATTACCACTGCCATCAACATAAAACCCCCTGCCCTATCACAATACCAAATCCCACTATTGGTCTGATCCATCCTAATCACAGCTGTACTACTCCTACTGTCCCTACCAGACCTAGCCACTGGCATTACCATACTTCTCACAGACCGCAACCTAAACACCACATTCTTCAACTCTGCCGGAAGAGGAGACACAATCCTATACCAGCACCTCTTCTGATTCTTTGGACACCCAGAAGTATACATCCTCATCCTTCCAGGATTTGGAATCATCTCACACGTAGTAGCCTACCATGCAGGTAAAACAGAACCATTCGGCTATATAGGTATAGTATGAGCCATGCTATGAATCGGATTCCTAGGATTCATGGCATGAGCTCACCACATATTCACAGTAGGAATAGATGTAGACACCTGAGCATACTTCACATCCACTACCATAATCATCGCCATTCCAACCGGAATTACAGTCTTCAGCTGACTAGCCGCACTACACAGAGGAACTATCAAATGAGACCCCCCCCATACTATGAGTCCTTGGATTCATCTTCCTATTTACCCTCAGAGGTCTTACAGGAATCATCCTAGCAAACTCCTCACTAGACATCGCCCTACACGATACATACTACGTAGTAGCACACTTCCACTACATCCTCTCGATAGGTGCTTCATTCTGTAGTAGAACTGGAAAGTCTGTCCTGACCATGAAAGAGCTGCATGATTCAGTGACAGCAAAAAAAAAAAATACATAAAATAACTTTCCAAAGATCTTAAAGTAGGAAATATCTGAGAAGAGACAAAAGATCA
This sequence comes from Amazona ochrocephala, assembly GCA_039720435.1. NCBI lineage: Eukaryota > Metazoa > Chordata > Aves > Psittaciformes > Psittacidae > Amazona > Amazona ochrocephala. The sequence continues at coordinate 78,108,326 of CM077880.1, forward strand.
CACATGAAGCTCAAGGTCTCATTACCGTTAATGTCCCCTAGCAGAAACTGGGAAGAAATTGTACCTGTACTGAAGGCCAGGAACATTACATTATGATTTTATTTTTTTTAAATTGTGAGGAAATGATGAAGAAAATGGTAGAAACCCTATCACTTGGAACTCCTTGAATAAAGTATTAGTTAATGAAACAAGAACAATCCTACATTAAGAAGATGAACTGGGTAATTATTTAGTCTCTTACATCTGTCTTTTACAAACTGCTTGAACAGATCTATTTGTTCTTGAGCACATTGGCTCTACAGAATCACCTCTGCACCTATTTTAAACTGCTGTAGGGTTATCAACTTCAGTGAAACTGGATTGGCCCATGACTACTTTTGAAAAGGGACTTCTTGTCTTAGAGAAAAAAGAAAATCCAACCTAGGGTTAATTTCCAAAAGTACTTTATATCACATATATATCAGATTCATGTGCCACTCTCACACTGACAAAGAGCAAGGATGAGAAACAAGTCTGCATATGCCCAGTTAAATCAGAGTGGTACAACCTAAGGGGCAAAATCAAGAATGGAAAAATAGCAGAATCCCATTCTCATATAGTTAAAGACAGAGAAATAATGAAGATATTCTTAGGCCCATATCTGTGACAGGTGTGCAGTGAGAGACTGCTCTCACGCACATTTGCAGCTGAAGGTGGTCAAATAATGGGCGATGTATGTCCATTAACTTGGCAAGTGTCCTGACCTTTAAGTACAAGTCATTGGCTATTCTTCACCTGACCACTTCATTTCTTTTAAACCCCCATAGAAGGTGGGGTGATGGTCAGCACTGAGGCAAGGATGTGATGAATTCAGGCAGAGATCAAGAGGAGGAAGGTTTCTACAGGCACACTTTCAGTGACACCCAGGGGAGGTGTGAGGGCAGACTGCACAGCTGCTCCCTGTACAGCAGCTCCCTGTTTACCCCTGAGAATTGTTAAAGCCCATCACTCGGATAGCGGTACATTTACATTATTTAGGTATACAGATTTCTTGGCACACAACATCAATTAGAGACTGAAATAAGGAGAGGCTAAAGGTATGCTTAGAGTCTTAAAGGGCTATATCAAGTCCTGAAGACCGATTTCCTATGGAGAAACACTCCTCAGGCATTGCTCTGACATCAGCTCTAGTAACTCCCTCGAATTTCCCAGTTTTCTGTAGTGAACTTGTCTTCCTGGAAAGCCTTGCTGAGAAAAGGCAAGATGCAAACAGTGCAAACTGACCCCTGACTGCCCCAGAGAGAGCATAGGAAGCTACACAACAGTAAGTAACAAGGCATACTTTGAGTTCATACATACCAATCCAGCCAGCATTACCCTATCCTCCAGGAAGCAAAGGGAGGGGGAAAAAATGAGAGGAAACAGAAATAGCTCTCCTTACTGCAAATAAAAATCCCAGCACTTGAAAAGGTTTCAAAACCTTCTTAGAGCCACAAAAGAACCTTTCTGAAAATTCAAAGGAGAGATGTCTCCAGGCTGGCACCTGTTATTTACATGTAGTAGCTGCACATCCCACTAATGCAGATAGTGGAAACTCAGTGTATGATATTTTGTCACAAAGCAGAAGAGGCAGTAGGTTTGAAATTCTTTAAACCAGCCATAAAAGTGGAAAATTGGCAGCTGGAAATAGAATATTTCCATAACCACATAACTGCTTGCAAAGAATTGGTGGTTCTTTGTCCAGTGCTTAGAAGACCAAAGATAATATGCACCACAGCAACCCCCATCATTGTGGAGTTAACCCTTTTGGGAGTTTCTATGGGAATCACACACAGCAGAGGGAACCTGCACACAGTATCAAACATGCGGGAAAAATAAAATTGCAAAGGTAATTCAGAGCACCCTCTGCTCTGGATCCTGTCTTCTCCCATCCACACATTTGCTTCCTGTGCTATCTATCATCTCCTCCAGTTCATAAGAATATCAAAGAAAAGCTTTCTGTTATATCTATCTGCAGAATTGACTGCACTGGTTTAGGACTTCCTAAATGCAATGAGAAAATATTTTTGCTGCATTTATTTTAATAGAGGACACAGATATTGCATGGGTTTCAGGGATTTTATTTCCCACTTGGCCTCTGATGGGTAATGGAATAAGAGAAGATGTAAGAGATTTTACTGTCCTTTGTAGATAAATTATTCTCTTGAACTATTAAGACAGCACTGGAAACAAACTCATGAGTTCATAAAATTAGCTTTTTTCTATCCATTTTGTAGTCACCTTTGAAGATGGTAAGGCTTTACAGTGGAAGTAACTGAAATTGTGTTTTCAAAGGAGGGGCCATATCCAGCCAAGCTGATGTCCCAGCCTACCATTCCCCAACCCTGCAAGCTCTTAACACACTCCCAGAACTTCTAAGAGACCAATACACTCAGGCACACTGCCATTTTCCCACACCACAGAATCCTAGAATCATAGAATCATTTAAGCTGGAGAAGACTTTGAAGATCACTGATTCCAACCATAAATCCTACACTGCCATGCATCACTGCAATTTGAGTGATTTGGACAGTGTGGTGGTTGGAGAAATGTGTGACAATAGCAGTAGAGGAATTTCATACCTGTGACTCCCACCCCTGGGTCAGCAGAAGCAAGAAACAGAGTGGGTAAGCTCTTATAGGTACCTCTCAGCAGCCTGCACATTCTCCTCAGGCCTTCAGCTCTCCTCAATCGTATGGGAGCAGGCTGACCTTGCCCTCAAAAATTCTAAAACCTGTGCTACAGTTACTGTACAGTAACAGCATTATTACGTTGTTTCAACACTGAGGAGTGAGAACTTCAATTCAGACCTGAACCGTGATGCACTGTGGGACACCTCTCACAGGATTCATCATCCATGTTTCTTTTCCAGGTTTTGCTGTACAAGTTTCCATGCCAGGTCAAGCATGTGAACTCAGGAATCTCACAAGAACCTTTACTGTAATATGCATGTTTCTTATCCTGCCTCTAAGTTGAAATTAATGCACCATTGAAAGTTCTCATTGGTCTTATGGCCAAACAGGCTCAAACAGCCACATCATCAAATTAAGAAGTTTCTTCTTTTTCCACCTGGGTCATTGCAAGGAGGGGATTGACAGGTAGATACAATCTTCTAAATAGTTCCTTTACCCTTTTCTTCCCCGCTGGCCAATTTCAGGTCTTTTCTGAAGGGAGTGAACTATCCTTCCCCAAGTAGCCAGTGAAACTTCTTGGAAGGTCCCTTTGTAATTGTGGCTGGCATCAAAGAGGTTAAACAGATCAACAGAGGGGTGGCCAGGTCTGACAGAGACCCTGAGGCAGAAGCCAGTAAAGAGGTCTAGTACCAGAACTGAAGTGAAAGTCTCTTATAAGATGCTGCTTTTAAACTCCTATTCTTTGAACTGATGTGCATTTTAGTAAAGCTGAAATTGGTTATGAAGTCATACAGACAAGGAAGGGAGAATTTTAAATTATTAAATTGAATTTTATTTTACTTTTAATTATTAAAAATAATTAAATAAAACTTAAATAAAAAAATACATATCTGCAGCATTTTCTGACTCTGCACTCTGTCATGTGGGGGTTGTGTCTATAATATACTTTGTTGGGAAATAGGGCTACTGGAAGTGGACACAACACAGTTGTCTCTACCACTTAGGCATGACCTGGAAGAGTGAATTGCCATAGTTCTGTAGGCATGTGTGCATGAACATCTGGGTGCATTACAGAGCAGTGCTTTGTGCTGTGCAGTCTCACTCTCGTCCATTTCTTTCTTCTTTCACTGTAACATACAACCCTGCACTTCCTCCAAGTGAGCTGCCTGTGAGGACTGAATTGGAAACTACCATAAGAAAAAATCATGTCATGAGCGAATTTTTATTGAGTGTGCTTCTGGGGTTAACATTAATCTCCCGTTTGTCACCCGTGGAGAAAGGCAAAGACCTTCCCTACCCGGTAACACCACCTCAGGGACCCAATTGTTCAGGTTTCTTTATAGACACTCTTGTATGCTCACTCAGTCTAATGGAAGTCAAAGAGAAATCAAATCACTGGGAAAGTGATGCACAACTACCCACAGAAAGAGCAGCATCATCAGTCTCATTTCTGCTAATGCACTGCTGGAATCTGTTCAGCAGTCACAATCTATGTTTTACCAGTGGGGTGGAATTTTCTTTTTTCTTTGTTCCCCGCTTGTTCCCCACTCTTTCAAATGCTCCTCTCTAATCAGGAAAACCAAATCTGTACTGTGCCAAACGCTCAGTATGGCACACTGGCTGGTGGAGTGGTTAACACACCAGCCTATAATTACACACCTTTCAAAGCCTTGCTTTTCCTTCTGTTCCTTTCCCATCCCTCCCCAATAAACCCACTATCTCCTTGCACACTGATGGGGACCAGAGCTGTCCTCTGGGCATGCATTACTCCCCATTAGTGTCAGCGGGAGTCACAAGAGCACATCAGGGGAAGAACAAACCCTTAAGGGAAAAAAAACCTTTGATGAAATCCAGCCACCCCATGCTAGGGCCATGTATGAATTCTAAGAAGTTGGATCTAAAGGAAATGAGGGCATATTTGCCCAGGAACTTCTCTGAAGTACAGAAACGTCTGTTTTACTATGTTGGCTCTGCACATAAGGAAAACTTCAGATAAGCTTGCTTATGAGCAGTATGCAGCAAAATAGTAACCTTACCCTTCTACTAGAAACTACTGAGAATATAAAAGATACAGTTCATTCCTTTTCTAGGGTTTTGAGTTATTAACAAACTTAAAAAATAGTTGAACTTCTCATCTGAACCACCTTGCAGTCTCACCTGTTCTTATAGTTACTCTAATAGGCCCTCTGTGTACTAGGTGCTATTTTCCTTCACCCAGACAGTGATTTCCCACTGCTGTAGCCAGAATAAACTGTCCTGGTCCCACCAAGCCAGCAAGTGGTAGGCTGTGGCCTTTTCCAGTTTTGGCTCCGACACCTGATGGAGATCAGGTCACAGAAGACCAAAACTAGCTAGCATTGCACTACTGGAGAAATATGTATATAGTTAATAGTCAGAGGAATTCCACTGAAATCTGTAATTCATTTTGAAATGGGAAAAAGTTCCTTAGAGTGAATACTTTGAGTGCACCCTCAGTAAGTTTGCAGGTGACACCAGGTAAGGTTGGTATTTATCAGCTTGAGGGTAGGAAAGCCCTACAGAGGGATCTGGACAGGTTGTGTCAATGGGCTGAGGCAAATTGCAGGAGGTTCAACAAGACAAAATGACTGATCCTGCACTTGTGTCACAACAACCGCATGCAATGTACAGTCTTGGGGAAGAGTGGATGGAAAGTTGTGTAATTTCCATGCCAGTAATTAAAGATTCCAAGATGATGTATTAATTTCTGTCTCTCACACACACTCTTTCAAAGTGTTAATGGCAGTAATTGCATTAACATCTTTTCTTTTCCTTTTCCCTTTGGGAATTTATTAGGCTTTCATTCAGTCTTTTTCTCATTTCACAAATAAATAAATATTTCCTTTGCTCCTCTGAAAATTTGCTACAGAGTTGAAAACTTTGAGCAGCTTGACTCCCTTCTCCCCTCTCCTGCTAACACCAGGGAATCTTCAGTGCCCTTCATTTTCCAAACTCTTTTAAACAGAAAGTGAAAACTTGCAAGTGATGTTGTATGTTTTTTTCCATGGATATAAATCCAGATAATCCTTGTGATAGCAGAATCGTTCATGCAGATAAATCAAGTCAGCTGAAATTGAGATGGATTTTGAACAGTGGATTACCATCATAGAACTCTAAGAAAGTCTTTAAAACATGCTAAGGACAGTTCATTGCTTGCTCAGCACTTCTTTTCAGTGCCCTCAGCTCAAGCTGGTGGAGGACTGTAAAATTACTAATAGCTTTCTTCCAATGTGCTGAAATGCATAAAACAGGATAAATTAGGAGACAGCAGAGGATGCTTCATCTTAGTTTTTATTAATTTTCTGTCTATCATTTCTTTGGCTTTGTAAAATATTTTGTTTCAAGATAAAAATTTTACGTCTATGGTTGAAAGTTACCATGAAGAGTTTAGTCTGAGTTACCACCGGGTTGGAGAGCTAAACCATAAGCCTGGGATTTTTGCATTCAGTCTTAAAACAGTAGTCCTCCAACCTGGTGCCCATGCAGCAGTGGTGCTGCTTTGTTTACAAGTCTCAAGCAGCATAGTATTTTGCTCTCATTGTTGGTTTTAGCTTTCTCTCTTTTCCAGCTGTAACACATGCCTAGAACATCTGCATTAGGGATGCAGCCCTGGTAAATCCTTGGTGGGCAGTTGGGTACCCTCCTGTAAGCTCATTAAGATGTATCCTCACTTTGTTTCATGCAGTTTTAGTATGTGTTAGTCACTTAAAAAACAGCCCTAGTTTCTGACCTAAAATATTAATAGTGCTGCCCTACTGCCTCTGCTTTTTCGGGGGATCAGCTGTGGCAAGAGAGGAAGAAACATCTTCCAGACATTGAATCATAATCCTGACTCAGGTATTGACCTTGACCTGCAACTTCAGTTTGTCCAAAGACAATTCCCAGTTATGCCTGAAAGTGAAAATAATAGGTAACCATTCATCACCACACCCTGACAAGAGTACTCATTCTTTTTCTCCTATCCCTTCACTTTCTGCTGCATTTTATCTTTCATCTGCATTTATTAGCCTGTCTCTCTTTGTCTGGGGAAAACAAATTTGCTGAAATCTATGACTATAGTGGTAAAATTACAGTGTTTGGTTGCAAGCCAACTTGATGCTGCTTAAATGATAGAAAGGGCTAGGAAAGAAACAACTAGGTTTGTAGCTCCCCTATGTGCATAAGCATAAAAAGGAGTAAATCTGCCTTTTTTTTTTTTCTCTTCTGTGATTTTGAATTGAGCCTGGGACCACAAAACTGATCCCTGCTTATGTTCCAGGCAAGAAGGAAGGAAGAAAGGACATCCAAAGGATGCTGTCACTGCCAGAGCAAACCCAAGATTCTGTTTCTGGAAAATGAGATTTTGCTGTATGGCTTGAAGGCCAAACTTGAGGCAGCTGCAGCTTTAAATCTTTGCTGAGAATGCCTACCCTGTACAATGTGGTGGAATATAGACATTTCCAAGCTATTTCAGGGTTGGAAGTGGTCCAGTAGTGGTAGCACAGAGCTCCAGGCAGACTAATACATGCTAAATGGTATCTCTGTGCTTGATGTAGGAAATAACTCATGCAGTGGTAAACGTGCATTATACAAATATTTATGCAAACTATTTCAAGTGCTTGGACAGTAATAAATTGCTGTCATTTGGTTTGTTAAAGCTCGATGAACAGCGTGTTTTGTTATGGGTTTTTTTGGTCAAGCTAGGTAGCGGGTTCTGTGTCAAACGAGAAATACAAACAGAAAGGCTTCTTGTCCATGCTGCCTAAAGGAGACAAACCTTTCCACTTCTGCTTATAGGCTGCAATAGGATGCTAAACCTCTATTTGGTTGCTCCTTTTTCACACCCAAAGGTTTTATCTTCAGGAATAGACTGATTTCCTTGGGAGAATTGGAGGATGGAACATGTAGTGTCAAAACAGTATCGCAACTGAGCCACAAAAGGTCCCTTTAGCTGGAGGAGAAAATCAATTCTGAGACATGGGAAAAACCACAAACTGCATAAAAAGCTGGATACTTCAAAGGCATGTATAGTTTGTTGAAAAGTATTAAGCTATTAGTATTGTAATTTGTCTGTCATGTATTTTGGATGGCTGAGAGGGACTCTTCATCAGGGACTGTAGCGATAGGACAGGGGGTAATGGGTTCAGGCTAAAACAGGGGAAGTTCAGTTTAGATATAAGGAAGAAGTTCTTTATTGTGAGGGTGGTGAAAATGCTCCATCCCTGGCAGTGTTCAAGGCCAGGCTGGACAGAGCCTTAGGTGACATAGTCTAGGGTCAAACATCCCTGCTCATGGCAGGGGGTTGGAACTAGATGGTCTTAAGGTTCTTTCAAACCCAAACCATTCTAAGATCCTTTTTATGATGGTTATCCAGGAGTAAGACTCTCCATGGGGTCCAGTCAATTGAAATAAATACTGTATGCAGGACTGGGTGTCTCTCTGCTGAAGAGAGTAGGAAGGGAGTCCATGAAGAAAGCAAATGGGATTTTTAGTCTGAATGGAAAAGGTAACCCATTGCCTTTGCAGCATCCTTATTTTGTTTACTTTTATGCAAAGCACAATGTGCCCTCCATTAATTTGATAGGCATGGGAGATTTCCATGGAAACAGCAGGACTCCATTTCATTTAAACTCTGATGCCCAGTTTCCTTGTCAAGCAGTAATCAATGTGTTGGTAACAGGAGAAGTGTTCATAGTATCACTTAGAGATGCTGCCTGCACAGCGACATCTCTGGAGCAGCGCAGTGATCTGCCCTATCCCATCACTGTTCACCTGAGCATGAGCCACTACTCCACACTTCTTCTTTCTTTCCTTTCTTCTGTTTAGTCAGTACTGTTCCCAGTTTCACTGCTCACTTTATCCACCTGACCTCACATGTAATTATTATTCTCCCTGTCTCTGGGTTTATACACAAAGAGATTTTACGTACAAACTGGCAGTGCCTAGATAAGTGCTTCAGCTTTCTACTCTTCACCCAGAATCAGGAGCATCTGTGTTACTGGGAAGTGAGGATTATTCATTGAAAAAAAAAGTTCTAAAAAACTGTGAGAAGCAGCCAGAATTATTTAGTGAGACACTTTCTCAGCTCATTTCTCAGTTTATCTTCTCACGTGCCTTAAGTGACTATCTTTTTTGTCCAAAAAGAACTGACCAAGACCTTTAGGGGTCTTTCTATGGAGCCCACCAGGTAAAGGTATACATGGTTCTCAGTGTGCTCCACCGAAATGCATGGGCAGACTGACAGAACATTGCTCCCACACCTTTCCTCAGCTGTCCACTGCCCAGTGTGGCACTGGAACTTGACCAGTCCTCTTCACCACTTCTACCCACCTCCGGATATCAATGTTGAACCTCACTGCCGTTTTGCTGTCTCCAAGGTACACTCCAAAGCTAGAAAGGGCCAAGGAAGTAACAGAAGCAGAACTGTGTTGGCGTAAGAATGGGAAGTGGCTGTGAGACAGGCCTGGTGAACACATTGATATTCTACAAGGTGAAAAGGTCCCTTTTTTTAGGTGACCTCTGGACTCTGCAAAGGTGATGCCATACAAAGCAGCACATTTTGGCCTTCAAAGCCTTTGAGGCCAAGGTTGATCACTTAGAAAGAAGGGCTTCCAGAGTGATACTGGGGTTTGATATTCAGAGTGTGAACATTTCAGTAATGCAATTTACCCAGAACTTGTCATCAGCTTTTCCTTTTTCTGGGCTCTTTCCAGTCTGTAATATATTTTTAAGTGCAGCCATCAGAAGAAGGCATAAGTAATGCAGGCAGCGGTAGCAGAAAGGGAGATGGTTTACTTGGAAAGGGACACAGAATGAGAGAGATGTGTTGGGAGGCTAAAGGATGCACCCTAAATTAAAGTAATTCAAGTATAGATGAGTGTAGGACCCTGGAGTCTTGGGTTCTTGGTGCTGGCCTTTAATCACTGCATATTTGCTCTTCTCTTAAACTTGAAGTAAATCTTAGGCTGCAGATAAGGCTTCAAACCAATTATAAATTACTGTCAATGCTTCCCCTTTGGCTGGGATAATGGCACAAGTACACACACCCTAATCTTCCTGAAGGCTTTTTTGAAAAGTTGCTTGCTATTTAAAACCTCGTTCATCTTCTCTGCATATGTGTCATGTACTTTTCTTTGGCTGCTGGCTAGTGGAACCTCATTCTAACTGCTCTGACTGCATACTGTGGGAAAAGAAAGGCTCTTCTTCTTGCATAGCTGAAACAATAGAGAAGCCAGACCAATTTATCTTTAACATAGTTGCAAAGCAAAAAAAGTCAGACTCCTAGTTTATTCCTGTCAACTTCACTTCAACATTACAAATTACACTTTCTGCCCGGACTGTCAATCAGGAACTGTAATATATACAGGAAGGTGCTTTCTCCTGATGAACAAACGTTTCCAGGGTGGGAGGAAACGTGAGGAACCTGACCAGCCTCACAATCAGGCTGAGAAGATTTTACCTGACAAGAAAGTCATCACCTCAAAACGCTGCAGTGCCAAGGGCAGCCAGAAACTGAAGAACCAACTGGAGATAATGCTGAAGAAAACTCCACAGCTACCACTGCTGGAATCCAGCTCTGCTTTGCATTGCAGAAGACCACTGCTTTTTGTTTACTGTGACTGCCTGCAGCACCTCTAGGGAAAGACAGGGTGATCTTTGCATGCCCTCTGCAACCTCCTTGCCCCACCACTGCCCTGCGCAGCTCTCTGAGTCTGCTCCCAGCAGTGGCATTTCCTGTGCTGTGGAATGTGCCTCGGAGTATTTTTCTGCCTTTTGACATACCTCAGTTACATCAAGTTGTACAGAGACACCACTGTAGCCTTTCACAGGAAATCAGCTAAGCCCTATTCTATCTTGAGTGAGGTTTATCTTCCCTAGAGAAAGAGGAAGGCTGTATGAAGGACCCAGCGCGTCTCCAGTGTCATTACTGAGAGCAGCAGAACCTTTTGCTGCTTGCAGGAGTTTTCGCTAATACTGCCCCTTTACAATAAAGTCTGAGCTATTCACTAATTAATCATTATGATCATATATCTCTTTTTCATACACGTTTTAATCAGTTAGAGTAAGGGGACCTGCCTGGGATCAGGACTTTCTGTTCTGGAGGCTGTGCTGGGAGGCAGAGACAGGCCTGTGCCTAGGAAACTTTGCTTAAAAATCAAAGGATACACAGGGAAACTCCCATGTTTTGGTGCTGACAAAAGGTAACATTTTCGCTGAAATTTACCTGTGTCAAAATGTAGCTTGAAACAAGCACTGAATTGTCAGGAAACAGTTCAGTGGGTCTCTAGATTAGCAACTGCTGCTGACAGAATTGCTGTCTTTAGCACCAGCATTTTGCTAGCTCTGCATTTTCAAGTAATTTTTGAGCTGGGGCTTTTGTAGGATAGAATAAGTGGCATCTATCAATTGAACCATGATCTGAAATATTAAAAGATTTATAAATTCTCTGTCTGATGGGATGGATTTTTGTCTCCCCTGTGATTTTCCATGCGATGCTGCTGAATCCAGAAGCATCTTATTTCGATTCGTTAAGAAACTGGTGAGCAGGAGTTACGAGGAAGTGGGATAAGCTACATCAGCTCTTCTGAAAATCAAAAATCTTGTTTCTGTTCCCTAGCCACTGAAACTGTGTGGGCTGTTGCCATCCCATAACTTCTGTTTGTGTTTCCTCTGCCTTCCCAGGCAGCCACAAAAAGTGGGCAGATATCCTACAATAGACAGGATCATCAGACCTGGTATCTGGTTAATCTGGTTAAGAAAAGTTATTAGTATTAAACAGGTAGGTAAAGGAAACTGCTGCATGATTTTCTGAATAATGTGCTAGCTTCCTGAAGCTCTCAGAGGAAACGCACAGAAACCATGTTGCTTTAACAGAAAATGCTTCGAGGTGTTGTCTTTTTGTGATCTTTCTCTTAAGGAAATTCTAGCGTCAATCTCAATAAAAGAGGACTTGTGACACTTGATGATGCTTGCTCTCAGAGTGTGAGCATGTGTGTGTGTGTGTAAATAATCCAGAGATTTTCCTGTTAATGGCAGCTAACTAATGGACTCTGAACACGTAAGGCATCCATAGGCTAAATGGCTGCTTTCCAGAATCATGCATGCATGAAATTTCAGATTGGGAATGTTATGTGATTAATCCTGAAAGTATTTCTTTGTACATTTCCATTTGAATTTTGCATGCAGCAAGCTGCCTCATTTTGACATGCACCAGGATGTTTTTATGTGACTTTTCTTGGCAAAGCAGAGATATTGGCTACCAACTGACCATCTGTAAGTTAAACAGACTATCTTAATGAACATCAGCATCACCTTTGATCTGAAAGTGACTGGCACCTTACTATATCTGGCACTCAGATGGAATAAGATGTTCCAGCAGGTGCTGATAAGGCTATGTTGTGCTTATGGCTGGCAGCTAACTGCTCTCTACCAGTGTGTTCGATAAAGCTCATAAAGGTGTTGATGTATTAATAATGGTTTAATAAACCTGATAATTAGATTGTTTTTGTTTTTATCAAAGTAAATTAAAATAAATTGGGTTAATATTTATTTTATGTTATGCTTTTGTTTAATTATTTGACTTAGCAATTGAAGCGCATGAAATTTGAAAACTGGAGGGCTGGAGGATGCAATTTTTTCTCTCTCTGCAAATAGGGACCAAGTCTCTGAGGAGTTCTGGAGTAGATAAGATCAAGCCATTGTGTGTGGTAATGACTACAGACTCATCGAGTCATTGCCACAATACTTGTGAAACCCACCTACAGAGGAAAAAAGGGCCAGTTTTGTAAAGATGCTTTGGTAGCTAGCACTGCATAATGAAATTCAGTTTTATCTTTCAAAACTATGCACACTTTTCTGCATCTTTAGGCACATTTAAGGTGCAACACCTTTAAAACTCTAGGCCAAAAAACTTCTAAGAGTGTCAGAAAGCCTGGGAGAGAAATAGTTAGGAAAGAACAGCATTTCCCAATTAGAGGAGGTAAAACCTATCACATTTTCAATGACATTTTTAATTTTGAAAGGGAAAAAAATCTTTCCACATTTCCAAATGCAGTGGTTTGGCAACTCTCCTTTTTTTCCTTTCTAGTTTATATCAGTCACCGAATAGGCTGAATTTTCAGTGTTGATACCTGGGGGGAAAAAGAAGTTTGTTTTTATTCTCAGCCAGCTTTCATGCAACCCCACTGGCACAAGCATGTAGGTCTGTTATATTTCAGATTTATAACTGCCCCCCTCTCCCCGATAATATTATTGGTGTGGGGCTATGTACAGATGTATATATGCTAATATAGAGACTCTTTCATATATGTAGATGTCTAAAAATACACAGTGATGTGTTCCACTGCCAGCACAAGGAAGATCAAAGAAAGCCAAGAGGAGTGAAGGAGGAACACTTGCTCAGCATCTCCATCGTAACAGCTGACACTTCCCATCACACCAACATGCTCACCCTTACTACCCCTCAGCAGTCAGAAACACCACTTTTCTCAGGGGCTAGGGTTACCCAAAACACTGGAGGAGCTGATGGGATGCTACAGACAGAACTTGTGGCAGTGCCAAGAGCAGGGCTTGTTTTCTTGGCTTTGGGTTTGTTTCCTGTCTTCCCAAAGCTGGATAAATGATATTCCACAACAAAATTAAAAAAGACCCAGACAACCCTGCAAGTGGTAAATAAATGTTGTATGACCCTGCAGGCATATGCTCTGCTTGCTTTCCAGATACGTTCTGGTGATTTAGCAGAAATGTTCTGCCTGTTGGCTGCAAGGGAATATCATGCAATGGTTATGAAAAGTGAATTTTGAGCTCTCTGGAGATCTTCATACCAGAGTTATATTTGCTCAGCACAGGAACAGAAGTACCCCCCCGGTAACCAATCAATATTTCTGTGAGTCCCTCCGTGACACACGTGCACTGTCGCTCCTGCAGCAGGAGATGAAACGGTTTTGGAGAAAAACAAGTGGACATTTCATCTCCAGCTCTCTCCTTCCCTCTTGTTTGCCCCTGAGGGTAATTAGGGATTAATTCGGATCCTTTGATTAGTTTAAGACAAAGAAGGAGGTGAAGGAGGGGACTTGCATGTGCGCCTGGCAAGTGATTGGGCTGCAGCTGGGGAGGAGTTTGAGCAGATCAGGCTGAAGCCCAGGCATGAGTGCAGCTATGCTGAGAGCTCAAGGCCAGCCAAAGGGCCTCAACCTGCAAAGGAGACAAAGGATTAGGGCCTCCTGGGAGTACCAGGTACCAATGTCATGGCTTACAGACTGGACTCCACACAGAAAATACACGGTGCATCTGTCATGCAGCTTTGAGTTTGAAAGCTCCCCAGGGGACTGCCAGAGGAGGAGCTACACACAGAGCATCTTTCACAGGAAATATTCTGGGAATAATGTACGAATGCAAGGAATACTTGATTGGTTCTCAGACAGCTTGAGAGTATGGAGGAGAGGAGAAATTTTGTCAAGTGAGTTATTCATCATAAAATGCATTCTCCCTTCCCCCCTGCAACACACACCAGAGTTTATCCAGAAGGTGGCTATTGCATGTGTAAGAGAGATGGAGGTTCTAAAGCCTTTCATCAGAACAGGGCTGGCTTATTGAGTCATCCTCATGATGAATGCTTGAAGCCTGCATGAAAGTGCAGTACGATTACTGCTGAGTAATAGCAGCAGGTGGAGCTTTTCAGCTCCAGCTGGGATGTAAGAGGCGATGATGGTAAATCAATCAGTGTGGAGGAGACCTTGGTTTGGGAGGAAGGGGGAATGTGGGGGAGAGTTTTTCCTTGAGTAGCCCCTGAGTTTAGGAAAGAGAGTTTAAATCTGTTAAAAGTGTTATGGGTGACTGGAGTTTAATTTATTGTTCACTAAAGCTGCAACTGAAAGGAAATATATCTGAGCTCTTTGGAGCAAAGTGGTAAGGATACCTGAGTAAACAAGGAGGGGATAAAAGCTCTGACAGGGTAAAGAGAAAAAGTAAAGGAGAATTGGGTGTAGATTTTAGAATAACGCCAAGTAACTACAGCAAGGCCATTGCAATGTGCTGGTCTTCCCAAGAGCTCTGTGACATTTTGGAAGGCTGCTTTGGGTGGCACGAGCTCTGTCAAGGTGCCAGATAATGTGGGAGACCTGGCACTGATTTTGTTTCAGCCATGACAGTATTGGATGTTGCGTGCTGTTTTCTGCTTCCTTTATGGAGAACATGCCTTAGCTGCCTGATCTCTGAAAGCTTGCCACAGCATATAATAAAAAAGGTTTGGTTTTCACGGCTTGGCTGGTACCTTCATGACGAAGTATTGTTCAACTGTGACCCACACAGATGTACCAGGGAAGAAAGGCAATTAAACCATTGCAGTTTGGGGCATCAGGAGGGACTTGACTTATATGCTTTAGCTAAACACAAAGTTCAGCCAAAGGAGCAGCTGAAGCCCAGCCTGCAGAGGTCAGTATGTTATCCATACTCCCCTCCCACCCCACAGCCCCTACCAGAGAGAAGGAGCAGAGGAGGGCTTGGACTAGTGGGCTGAAACAACCCCAGAGCTGTTCTACCCTTCACATGCTCTGCTGGAAGAACGGCATGTCCCTGCTTTGCTGTGTGCTGGCACACCCTGTGCTGGACAGGGTAGCCTGGAGACTGGTAGAAAGCTTGTCAAAGTCAGATACTGAGGTAAAGGATGAAAACAAAGGAAGAGAGAAGGAGAGAGACCATGGATAAAGTTTATGCCAGGACTTATCAATCTTCTGCTTGAAAGTGACAGGTAGTGCCTCTGAAACCTACTTAAAGTTCCTCTGTGTCATAGGGAATATTTTTCCAGAATCTTGAAAGAAATTGGACAATTATATATTTAAAACAGATTCTACTTCTGGTCACCTGTGTTTTAGACGTCTGAGCCGTGCATGTTAGATGATATGTCAAAAAGAAACAGCAATTGGATTATTTATTTCCGGGCAACGAAAAGGCTTGACCAAAAGCAGTAGTCTCCACTGCTATGGTGCTGACTGGAATTGAGAAATTAAGTCGCACTTCACTTTGCCTGGCAGTGGGCTGCCTTAAGGAAGGTGGCCCTGTGCATAAAGCACCAGTTTTGGAGCCTAGAGGCTTGTGTCTCAATACTGAGTTATGCCACAGGCTACGAATAACTTCAGGTAAGTTGCGTCAATGCTCTGTGTCACTGCTTTTTTGTATGTAAAAAAGAACTGATAACTAACTGCTTCAGAAGGTTATTCCAAGGGTAGGCTGGTGCTCGTGAATCACTTCAGTACCTTATGATAAGTTACTATAGAAATTCTTATTATCATAAACTCACTCTTCTGCAAAGGTTGGTACTGGCAAGATACAGGGAATTTGCCGTCAAGAATTAGAATGTTCAAATTTAGGCAGAGCCAACTGAAAAATCAAGCTTGTGTCTTGCATTAATTTTTCATTAATTTTCTTTTTTCTTTTTCTTTTGTTAATAGGGACAAATAAGAGGTGGAGGAACGAAGAAAGAAAGTCTCTTCTTTCTCCCCAGTTCATGTCTTCTTCATTTGCTCCTCTCTTCACTCTGAGTCTGTTCTCTAAGAAAAGATGTGCACAATGACCTATTTTAGAGCATATATTCTTACTCGGGGGAAGATGCATAAAACAGCAGGAATACAGGAGCTCTCTAAAGTAATTTCAAGCAAGCATGAAGTTGCTTAGAATGGTGCAACTAGGGCATGTGCAGGAAACCAGTTATTAAGCGCTAATGATTCCCTTTTTTCTAAGCATGTAAATATGCCAGATAAGCATTAATAAAGGGATAGGTGAGAGAACAGTCCAGATGGAAAAACTTGAATTGAAATGGTTCACGGCACAGCTGGCTCTGGGTGATTGGAAAGACTCCTTAGTCTTTGTGCTGACACTGAGAGAATGCAGAGGAGCTTTCTTCATAGCAAAAATTTGCTATAAAACCCCCAGAAGATCCATGGTAATGACAAAGTTTGAATTGCATGGTCTCTCTTAAAGGCAACACAGACCCTAAATCACTGCTCTTTATCTCCAACCTGCCTGGAAGTAGAAAGGCTTATTCTGCCTGGCTATGATTACAGCTGTGGTCTGCAGTGGTAGAGGGAACCTGAGAGTCTCACAGTCTGGCACTCTTGTGAAATTCCCCATTGACTACTATCTTCCTGGGAAAAAATGAGACCAAAAAGACTCTGATCTTCAGTGCTCTCCTTGATGTGCACTGAAAAAAAACTGTATCCTTTGCAAGTCTGTGTGTATTTTGTTCCTATATTAATACCCTTTGCAGGAATGGATAGAAGAGGATTAACGTGGCTATGCTCTTGTCTGTCTAATCTCCTATTGATTGACAAACATCACATAGGGATGTCCTGGAGGAATTAACACAAATCCTTCTAAAATTCTTCAGTGCCTTCTTCCTTCCCTTCTCCCCTCCCCAACCCCTTCTCTCTGTCCCCCATGCTGAATTTGTAACAGAGGACGTGGCCAAGGAGGATCACGGGTAATCAATTACTATGCAGACTTTCACCATTTGAGATGTGTTATCATGGTCCCACATCCTGAAACACAAACTCTATCGCATTGCAAATGAGTTCAAAGTGGAAGATTAAAGAGGCAGAGAAGCACACAGTCTCACCATGGAATTCAATTAAAAAAAAAAGAAGGAAGCAAAAAACATGAAAGCACGAACAACAGAGAGAAGGCTGGCTCATCTGTAGCCAAACTACCCTCCATCCTTCCAATAAGTCAGATCAGCCAGGATTGTTCGGAGTAGTTCGAACCATGGCTTATGTGTAAATAATGGGGGGTTTGTCAACTTGAAATGGGATAAAAGTGCTTTCACACAGACACTTCTCTGTTCTCTCTTTAGCCATCCCAAAAGAATGTCTCAGGATCAAATGGATTGGGTGCAGGTGTATTTATTTTTTACCTGTGGTCATTCCAGGCCAGCAAAGCACTTCACCTCAGTCAGGCCAGGGTGAGCACCAGGTAACTATGAACATTCAGTGCACCTCATCTTGTGTGGTCATGAGTTTCTGAAGTACAAACTCAGAATTCCGCAGTATTTCTCCAAGGTGAGCCGGTGCATGTACACGCTTTTTCTGCCTTGTTGGCTTTAATCTCATTGCCCCCTTACCCTCCTATGAAAGCTGAGATTAAAATCTTTCCCACCCTGTTCAACACTCCTCAAAAAGTGCTGGCATAAAGAACAGTAAAAATTAGAAGAAGTTTTAAATTATGCAAGGCCTTTCCTTCTCCTCTCTCAGTGTTTTCCACATTTTTGTCAAAAGTCTTTGTGTTTGATACAAGTACAGTAAAAGCATAAAGATTTGGGATGAAAACAGAATTTATTCAGTTTAAAACAGAACCACTTATAGGCATCATCAATACATAGCCAACCCACAAATAAGAGCCCACTGGTCACATTCCCATTTATATACTTGCTCCTAGGGAATATCCAAATTCTCAGTGTGGAAATCAAAGTCCACATAAGTTTAAAGGCATTGAATGAAGCTGAAGCCATCTTTTGGATGAGCTTTACCAACTCCAGCAAGGCCTTTGACTCCTACCCCAGAAAACCTTTGTCTGCTAAAAGCTGCCTGTCATTTCTAACTTTCCCTATAAGAAGCATAAGGAGCTGCGGTGGGTCTGCCAAAGAACAGCACTAATTACACAACTGCCAGAAACATATGTGTCCTCTTTCTTTAAAATTAAATTGTCATGTAAACCCTACCACTGGGAGCCTTCATGTGTCACTCCTACAGCGGTTGAGGCACCAGAGGGAAATATGACTGCTAGATTCACTCACTTCCCATTTGTTTGCTCATAGAGAGCTGGTTAAGGAGTCCTTCTAGCAGAGACAGGAGACAGATGCACATAGAAGGTAACGAGGACACGTTGTGGATTCTTTATCAATCAGCCATGGCTCAATTTCAGATTTATTTTAGTGCTGGGATTAATTTGATGCTTATGAAAAGGACAGGCTGTCAGCACTGACAGAAGCTTGACTGACAGTCAGGAGGCACTGGGTGAGTTTTATGTACATGCATTTGCCTTCACCCCTCATCCCTGGTGTGCAGCACCACCTGCTCTGGTCTGTGCTGCACAGCTGTATGGCTAGCACCAATCCTGACCTCCACGCAGGGCAACAGGCACATCTATGCAGTGCTCTTACCCAACTCACTGTGCCAACACAGCCTATGAGCTGGGACCAAGTTAGAGATACATTTGGAGCACGCCAAAGAAAAGGAAACAATTTGGAGAAGCCAAAAGCTGAGCTACTTTATTAACTCTTTTTTTCTTTGTTTCCTAACATTTTCAGTAAGGAAATCACTTAACCTTTAAGGATGGAAAGAGTGGAAGAGGAAAAGAAATTAAAGGAAAGAATTATACAACCTGGAAATGGAAAGAAACCGTTCTGAGCTGCCAAGGAAGTTCAGCAGTCCCAATGTCTTTACCAGGAGTCCCCAGTTTACTGACAGGCGGAGCTATCAGTCATTGCAGGCAGCGTAACACCATAACAAGAAATACTCCATTTTGCTGGGACTCTCACTTAGAAAGTGATGCTGACTTTCTGGACAAGCCCTTCTGAAGGAAGGTGCTGAAGAAAAGCATCTTCATATGTGCTGTCTGAACTATGAAGTTATTTCTGTTTTATGCTCCTGTGGTAAGTAAATTTTTCTACGTTGTGGAGGGCAAAACATTTTTGTTAACTTTTTGTGAAAGCAATTTCTCATGTAATTTTGTTTCAGAAAGCTTAAAACGCTTCATCAGACAGCTCTAAGTTCAAACATTTTAGAATGGATTTAAAGAGCTTGCAACCTTCCAAAGCAAACACAGTGCTCAAAATTAGCCTGAAATGTTGTACTTCATGTAATCCATTTTGGAAAGCTCATTCGTTACTATAAGAAATGGCAGATTGTCATAGCCTCTAGGGGCATATGCATAATCTTAAACAATGCACATCATGTAATGACAAACAGCCATTTATAGAGACCTCAATCCAAATGTCAGTTCTTATTCCTCACTAGCATTCCCTTAAGGACTGATGCCTGATTTTACTACTTTTATTTGTGAAGAGGGCAGAAAAGATGCCCAGTGACTACCCCTATCAATAGTGACTTATGGATTAGGAACCTGCGAGGAAAGAGCAAGTGTCCTTCCTTCCCTATCCTCTCCCTGCCTTTCTGATTCAGCCCCAGTAGGTTAAAAAGAGGAATATATAGTGATTTTCCACAATTTTTTGCCTAACTTTCAAAAATACTGCAGAAGCACGTAGAAGACTATAATCCACTGTTTTTATTTAAAAACTGTTGTCAAGCAAGGCATGTTTTGTTTAATAGTGAATAAACTTAAGTCAACAAACACCATTAACAGTTAAACATTAACTGCTTCTGCTAAGTACCTACTTCAGCTGAGATCTTGACTGTGGATCTTGGTTGGGGGAGAATATATTTACTCTGCCTCAGCAAAGCAACAGAGAGGAAATTCTACTGCAAAACTCTCAGCATAATCCAGCTTTTTTGCATCTGCAGTGATGCATCTGGAAAATAAAGGGCTAGCAAATGAGTTTCTTTAAAATGAGAGCAATTCATACGCTGGGCCAGATGCAGCCTGATGTGGAGGCACTGGCTGCATGGCAGTGCGACGCCTCTCGTGTCTAACGAACAGGATCTCACATATTTCATCAGGCAGCACTAATGAGGAAAGCAAGGGCTACATCCCATTTTTATTCTCCCCTGTGAATCTATTCCCAGGAATACTGATGACCCTCCACAGCTCTGAAAGAAGCATCATCTAGCAAAAAAAAAGGAAGTAAAGCATATGGGAATAAAAAACACATTAAAGAAGGAATTACAAGCTTGAAATACGTCAGACCCCTGCTACACTAGTACACAAGGACATACTGACTGCAAGGCCCTGTTTTCCTGTGATGGAAACTACAGAGCAATGGACTTTGGGTTTCTGTCTGCTGCTGGATGCATTTCCATTTCAAAAACAATACCCTAGCACTTTGTTTTGCTTTCTCAAGGAGGCCATCACACACCTAAAATCCTTCCATTATCCCAGAAGTGGAGACAGAAGTAAAAGAGTTGCAGGATAAATGTTTATGTCAATCCAGGCCTGAGCATGCAGATTGATAGTTACATAGACACAGAACTACACAATACATAAAGCTGAAAAGCACCTACAGAGAATATTCCTTTACTTTTCTCACCCCCTTCTTATACATGTGTCTCCTGCTAGTCATGTATCACATTCTGATGAAAGCAGGTATGTTAGAAGGATCTTATCCGTATCAAAGCTTGTATTAAAAAAATTACAGCATCCCATGTTGGCTCAATCTATCATTGTCCGGGTTTCAGCTGGCAGAAAGTTAACTTTCTTCCTAGTAGCTGGTCCAGTGCTGTTTTGGTTTTAGTCTGAGAGCAATGCTGATAACACACTGATGTTTTAATTGTTGCTAAGTAGTGTTTACCCTGATCAAGGACTTTTCAGTTTCCTAGGGCACAAAAAGGCAGGAGGGAGCACTGCCAGGACAGATGACCCAAAATGGCCCAAGAGATATTCCATACCACAGCAAATCATGCTCACTATAGAAACTGGAGGGGGTTGACCGAGGGGGAGATGGGCTGGGTGTCTGTCACAAAGTGGTGAACAGCTGTATTGTGCATCACTTGTGTTTCTTGGGGTTTATTTCTCTCTATATGTTCAGTATTATAATTAACATTATTATTAACATTATTATTAACTTTATTTCAACTGCTTTAAACTGTTCTTATCTCAACCTGCAGGTTTTACTTTTTCTGACTCTCATCCCCATCCCACTGGAGAGAAGCTGAGAGTGAGTGAGTGCCTGTGTGGCCCTAAGTTGCTGACTGGGCTTAAGCCATGACAAGCATTCCCCTCAACATGTAAAATATTTCGCTTCTTGGATACCTGACTGCCTGGTTAATTCAGAGGCCAGCCTTATCAAAAAAGCACAAAAAACAACAAAACCCCAACCCAACAAGCAAACATCAACAACAAAAAGAAGAAAATTAGCTTGGAAATTCAAAATACTACGGAGATTTGTGTTGGCATTTTGAAGGAAAAAAATACCCAGAAGTAGGCCATTAGTTTAAGAAAGGCTAGGAATAATGCCACCAGCATGCTGAAAGCACACACGTGTGTGCAGAAACACCATACTGAGATGTTCAGTAATTCAGCTGCTTTGAAAAGCCTGCTTCTAATTTAATTTTGAAAAGAAAATGCTTCAAACTAACTGACTTCTGTAAAAAGCTGGAGCTATTGAGACGGGATAATTACTTTTCCTTCAGAGATTTTAGACGTCATGTGTCCTGCAGAGATGACTGGAAGGTCTGCTGTAACAGATAGGTAAATAACTGCGAAAAGATGTCTCCATACCTCCTCTCCAGCCTTATTCTAACTGGTCATGTATCCTCCTGCTCTTTCTACTGTCTTTTGGCTTTCACACCCATGCTTTTTACTGCCTGGCCAAGGAAGACTCTTCCTTTAAGGTCAGCTTGACACCCCCGCCCTCTTGCTGCCGGGTAAATCAAGGTAGCCATAGTAACTTAGAAATAGCTACCAATGACCCATTTCAGATTGAAAAAAATCTCAGTTACTTTAAAAAAACCTCAACCAAACAAACAAAAAAAGAACACAACACAAAAGAACAAAAACATCCCAAATAAAATTGACTTTTTTAAAGCTAGAAGAGCATCTTAAACTGTCATGGTGCCAAGCAACTCTAACACCTTTAAAAATAGTTGAGTGGTCATTTCTCAAGCCTGGGCTCCCTAAGATGGCTTGCTATCACATTTTAGATACATCTTTTTGCTGACTGAGGAGTCATAGAGAGCATCTCACAAAGCCAGATGTCTCTTGATGATGAGAAAACTCATCCATCCTACTTACATCTGGCAGCACAGATTTCTTTTTAGGAAAAGGGTTTACCCTTTCACACCTCCTCCTGCAAAGTTATCACCTCCCCACTGTGTTAAATGCTCCCCTTACAAAATAACATTACTTCCCAGCCTCAGCAGTCACTCCAAAACATCGGGGTCTTGCAGGTTATTGTTGTCAGGAAAAGAAACATTTGGATGATGTAGGCCCACGTCTTTGAACACACTTTTGTAACTGCAGTGGGATGCATCACAGTCCTGCTGCTTTAAGAGGCAGGAGGGAGTAAACCCTCAGAGTTTATCTGCTTGCTGCACCAGTGCCATTCGGCTGTGTGCCTTCTCACAGCCCATCCTCTACTCCCCACCTTCTTCCCTTTCATCCTTTCTGTAGACAGTTTTTGCCTGTTCTTTAGATGCATTTTTTATATCAAGTGATTTTGTTTTCCTGATTTCTCTCTTCTTGAGCTGTTCTTCCCAATTATGCATATGTACCTGTCCTCTAAGCAAAGCGTTTCTAACAAAACAATTCAAGATTGCTCAGCTGCTTTGCATTTTCCCCCACTCTGGATGTGACAATATGTGCTTGCCTTTCTGGTTTGGAGATTGCAATCATTGCCAAAGCTCCCTGCTTCACAAGAAGGTTTAGGGATCCTCTCAAGCAAATAATTAACCAGTTAGACAAAAATTTGGTGGATATAACACCCAATTGTGATACTATTTTCCATTTTAAATTTCCAAGGGATTTAGTCAGCCTAAATAGGTTTATAATCCCTGTGTCTTTCATGATCCTAAATTGAGTAGAATATTTGTATGGGGAATTAATGAAACAAAAGGGTCAGCAATTGTATTCTGCTCAAAGCCTAGAAAGAATAATACCCATTTAATGGCACTTTCAAAGTTTCCACACAGGCACGGTTTAGACATAAAAAAGATTGAAGATTTCTACAGAGAAAATGTACACATTCCACTTTTAAAATTGAAATCAAATGTATTTATAAATAAACAGATATTTAATTGTCAGAAAATTATCTCCACTTTCTCCTTCTGAAAAAGAAGAAAAATTACAATCTCACTACTTTTTTTTTTTTTTTAATTTTTATTTTTTTAATGGGGGAATTTATTTAAAAAAAAAAATTATTGGTTTGGTCCAAAAATCATAGAATAGAATTATAGGATAATTAGGGTTGGAAAGAACCTTAAGATCATCCAGTTCCAACTCCCCTGCCATGGGCAGGGACACCTCACACTAAACCATACCACCCAAGGCTCTGTCCAACCCCACCTTGACCAGTGCCAGCAATGGAGCATTCACAACTTCGCTGGGCAACCCATTCCAGGGTCTCACCACCCTTACAGTAAAGAATTTCTTCCTCAGATCCAATCTAAACTTCCCCTGTTTAAGTCTGAACCTGTTACCCCTTGGCCTCTCACTACAGTCCCTCATGAAGAGTCCCTCCCCAGCATCCCTATAGGCCCCCTTCGGATACTGGAAGGCTGCTCTGAGGTCTCCACTCAGCTTTCTCTTCTCCCGGCTGAACAGCCCCAACTCTCTCATCCTATCTTCATATGGGAGGTGCTCCTGTCCCCTGATCAATGAATATATGTGATTCAGAGTTTGTACAAATCTCACCTTGTCTTAAGACTCGGCAAAACTCTCCCCTTCCTTACAAAAAACATCCCTTCTTAATTCTAAATTTCAGGCAGAACTGAATGACATCACTTTTTGTTGGAAAAAATGTCACAATGAAAACCCACTAATCCCATTTACATTTTAAAACAAGCAATATGAATATAAATCCATTATTAGTTACAGCAGGCTACTCAGGACAAACGAGTTCTCAGGGCCAAATTTAACCCTATTATGAGCTATGGAATTTAATGGAGTGCACTAAAAATAAAAATGGAAGTTGTCTTTGTTTTGCGGGTTTTTAGCAGCAAGGAAAATGGCATGAATTGGTAACTGGCTGTCAGCGAGAAATACGGAAAGACTGGAAACACTGGATTTTATTTTTACCTGTATTTTGCAGCAAGGGGGCAAACACTATTTTTAATTATAATTTCTCCCACAGTGCTCCCTTTTTTGCTCCTTTAGAAAGGACTGACATTTTCCAGTGCAGCCCCTCTATCCAGGTAGCTGCAGGACACTTCAGACCAAGAGTTCAAACATGCCACAGGCTGTGCAGTGACCAGCTAAATGAATGCACACCGCCCACAGAGCCAGCACCTTTAAAAGCGCACATGAGACCTCTGACAATTCAGTGCTTCAGACTGTGAGGCTTCTTCAACATTTGCAAAGCTGAGACTGTAATCAGATTTTTTCAGAGTTTTTGTAAATAGCCTATTGACCTTTTCCAAAGTATTTTCCCAGCTTCCCTGACACTGTGTGAAATAAAACCTTTCCTTGTAGGTTCTGCAGCTCCTTGCTCAGAGGGGGATTATAGAGCATGTGGCTCCTCTCTGGACATGAACCTGCACAGTGCTGATGTTCCAACACAAGCTGTGATAACTTCTGCTTTTAGGTGCAGTGATTCCCTGGTTCAATTTGCAGTGTGCTGATCGAGAGGGCAGTTGTCATGAGAGACAGGACTTCCCCTGGAGACATGCTGATTAGAGACAGCAACAGGGACCCAGGGGTTGAGCTTTGTGTTTCAGTTCCATAATGAACACAGAATAAATAGCTTTTCTGAGCAGAGGTTCAGCTTCGTTCTAGCTTCAAACAAAGACAGGCTTTGCAGTGCCATCTGCGTTTCCTTGCTAGTGGCTGCCCACTGGTGCCTATGATTAAGATACAACTAGACCTTTGAACCTGTCAGCACAGGACAGCAGTGTTGAAAATGTAGGATGCCTCTATTGAATGGCAATGATTAGGTACCTGCCAGCTGCAGTGCTTCCTTACAAAATCTGCTTTTTCTCATTATGTGTATTAAGCAAACTATTTTTGCTTTGCCTTCTGCCGTCATAGGAAAATTGGTCACATGAATTATGTACCTCTCAGTTTCAACTGCCTTCAGAATATGTGTCTTTTGAAATGCTTTAATCAATAACTTTGGTCTCAAGAAGAGACTTCTGTCATTGAATTGTTAAAAAAGCAGTTTCTTTCTCCAGGGAACAGCTATTATGCAGGGATTTGGCTCACAGGTAGTAAATTAACTGATAATTTGCTAGGCAGCAGGAGGATATTGGAGATTAGGAGTCATGCGTTTACCCGGGGCATAGAAGGGAAGGATGGTGTAAAACTTACAGCCCAGACTGAGAGCATCACACTTGATTTGAAAGGCATTGACTGACACTACCTAAAGCAATCTATAAAGTGAAGGATCTGCACTGAATGTCTAATGCAACCTGAACTGACTTTACCCGTAAAATGACTTTACAGGAGAAAAAAAAAAAAAAAACAAACAAATAGGGCCTGACTGTTGGGCAGGTTTTGGAGATGCAGGATTTTGGGCTGCAAAGGGCATGGAAATAAAAGGAGTGATCATGCAGGTATTAACTACATAACGCAAGACATGCTTATTACAGCATTCTGAATGGGAGCTCTCATTTTGCTCGATTGTAGAGCACTGCCAGCCATACTGATGCTGCAGGATAAACAAGTTCATCAGTCAGTCTGTGGTCCCTTGGGCAAAACTCAGATGCATGTGAGGGTGTTTGTCATTCAGCCACTTTCCCAGCAGTTACAAGAGACTTATGACAGCATTCATGCAACTGACGTACTTCTATGTCTGCATAATGTGAATTCCCATACTATGCTTACACAATTGCAACACTCACTTGAGTTTCATAAGTCCCTTGAAGTCTAGTGTAATGTGATAATGTCCTTTTAGATAGCCTCTTTTGCCTTCCCATCACCTTTGCTATATTTTCCATTTCAAAAGCCAACAGTCTACAGTTGTACATACGTACAGCCAGGCCTCACGCTATTGTGCACTGCTAACAAGCATGGGCATTTGGCTCCTACTGTGTCCAAAGGGTTCACTGTCATGCTCTTTGAGGGAAAGAAGCAATACCTCCACTCAATTCGCTCCTTGGCAGAAAGCAACAAGCTCTGAAAAAGCTGTGGCAAGCTCACAGTGCCTGGGCAGTGAGCCTCATCCACAGGCCATGAGGAAGGCCAACCCCCATGCCTCTCCCCACGCTACTGTGTCAAGCCTCAGGAAAAGCCACCAAAGAGAACCGAGTGCCAGTTCTGGGCAGTAGTCATAGGACTTTTAAGACCATCTTCTGCCTGGAAAAGCTGGTTCCGATTTATTGCACATTTTTCGTTTTCTTCTCCCTTGAAAGATGACCTTACCGGCTTGTTGAACTTCTCAGCCTTTCAGGTGTTTTATGTGGTGTTTTCAATAATACTCTTACTAAACACAATTTAGTTACAACTGCTTAAATATATTCAGAAATAACTCAATAGCCTTCCACATATTGAAGAAGGGTTCAGCTGAATGTAGACAAAACAACTGTCACCAAAAAAACAGGATTTTTTCTTATTTTTCAGATATCTGTACTTTAAGGGAAAGGTAAGAGTATCAGGAATGTCTTATTTTCTCCAAAGCAATTAACATAAAGATATAGGATGACTGGACACTTATTTAGATGAGGAGCCCTAAAGAATTTCTGTATTTAACATCAGCATGAAGGTCCTGATTTTTCAGGCATGAAATTCTTACTCCTACTGCCATTTTGCAATGGGCTAAATTTTACTTCCAATGAATTTCACCTGTTAACTACCATAGGCTTAAAATATATAATTAACTATTCAACTGTCAGGCAGTTTTGACTGGAAATGTGCACAGCCTTTCCCTTGTTTTAGCAGACTGAGATTAAATACATCTGAGAAAAAAATAAATTGTGCATGATATCTTCAACTGAGTTCCGTATTCACAGATAATTGATCACCAGAAAACCCCATCAAATTCTGAAAGATTTTTAGTGGCTAAACAGGGGGAACAGAGAAACACAGTTCAGCTGGTGATGAAAGGCCAGTGAATCAAAGGAAGGCTACTTCATAGATGGAGAATGAAAACAATAAGTTGTGTTTTATGTCTGCCAGGAACACTGGTGGAGCTCTGGGAGGAACAACATAGAGAGCATATGAGTTGTCAGAAAGGGGGTGAACCCACCCATGTACCCCAACACAGCAGAGGTAGAGCCTCTCAAACTGCTATGCTGCTTGCTTCATTTAGGACTTTTGGTGTAAAACAGACATTATAACGCTGCTTATCTCGCTTCTGTCTGCAGAGAAATGGGCCACTTATTTCTTTGTATGTGGCCAAATCATGGGGAGAATGATTTACACAACTGCAGGGCTACTCCTGTAATTTCTTTTCTGCCACTGTTTCACTTCAAGAGATGTGCAGTGTCACACCCATGTCACATCAAGCTTGGGATCAAACTCAAAACTGGGGTTTACTTTTCCCTTTCCATCTGCTAACCCTCTACTTCGTCATCAGTGTGTGATTACACAGGTGTTTTTGTGTTCTGCCTTTAAGTTCTGATAGACAAGTGAGAGTAGTACAGTAAAAAAGGGGTATATAGTTTTTCCAGCCCCCACAAAACTATGCTGACTTTACTCCACAGAACTCTTTCTTTTTTCGGAGGTGCTCACTGTGGGCTGTCTTTGAACTGACAGATATTTCTTATTCACATAAAAGGCTTTGTTTCTTCAGTGTAACAGATTTTGAGCCCCGCATACAGATATCTTTAGCCCTTTTCTTGAATGTTTTTCTGGTAAACAATGTGTGCAACTCCTTGTAGTCATGTGCAATCCTGTATAACCTTAGGAATCAACAGCGGGATATGTGTATTTCACCTCTACAAGCTGCCTCTCACACTGAGGAAAGAAACAGGATACACCTTGTCCTAGGCTTCTTATTCTAATAGCCATACTTCCTTTCTCCAGGATTTCATTCTGAGCGGCAGCGATGGCAATCACAGTCTGCCTTTCATCTGCCACCAAACAGACTTTAGGCTGCTTTCTGAAGTGAAAAAACAGCCATACTTACGCAATCACACTCTGAATGTCGACTTATTTATTCTCTCCATGCATTTAGAATCCCTAACTTTTGAACTTTCTGGTTGATTTCAGTTATATTAATGGAGGATCACTCATCTGAAATATTTTAAGCCCATTTAAACTTCTGTTGATAGTCCTGAAGAAGAGAAAGATACTGTTAGTATCCAGACAGGAGAGAAACATGAAGGCAGTCACCTCTAAAGAGGAAAAGTCGATTGACCTTCACACCTTCAGAAACTGTCTGCAAGGTTTCATGTGTAACCAAACTGCCTTTGATCTGCGGCTCACAGAAAGACTTGCTGAAAACAGACTTGCCTTTGCCCCACCACAGACCCTAGATAATCCAGCTTCTCCAGTCCCCCCCTTTGCCACTTACGTTTGCATCCCTAGTCTATTGTGCATCTATACATAGCAGTACTGTCAAATTGCTGATTCACATAGCTAGGATAAAGATGAGTTTCCCCACTGCAACTGCCTCACCCAAGGGTCTTCCTACCTCTTCTGTCCTTGCAGGCTTGCAGGTGGTGATTTCAAACTACCTGTACATCTCACCGCTTCAGCTTTCCTCTAAGGCTAAAGGCTTGTGGAAAGCTTCCCTCTTTTCTAGTTAATTCAGGATCTTCTAAGCAGCTGTAGCCAGGAGCTCTGGCTCTCTCTGAAGGCGCCAAATGCCCCTGGCCATACTTTTCTGCTGTTTTTCCTCAGATCTAAATGTTATCAGTGTGGAACAGATTTTATTGGAGACTGTTTCCCTGGGAAATGCCCTGGGTGCCCAACGCATGCCAACTGTTAGTTTGCCAAAACCATGCCCTAAGGCAAGAATTAAACGTAGACAAATGTAAGTACCCTGAGAAATTCAGGCCAGAAACAGAGCTGATACAGCAAGCAGACGAGAAAATATTTTATGCAACCAAGAAAAAAGATCTCTAAGTAATGGGAAGTGTTTCCATTTTAATGAAAACTTGTATTATGTGCAGATATAAATCCCCAAGAACAGGCTTACTCTTCCCTTGGCTGACATGCGGGTACAGCCCTTCTGTCAGCACTCCTGCTCACCTGAGTTTAAAACACTTCCAGGATAATTTGGCTTTACAGGAGGAGAAAAAACAGTCTCAAGAGTAATAATGATGGAGCACTTGGGATCCTTTAGCTCTAACCTTTGCTCAGAGATTCTCTGTGCCCTGAAGACATCCTCATGTGTAACCATTCTGTCCTCCTGCCCTTGCCAGTATGATTGTTCATACATTTATCCCCATTATTGGATAATTGCCATCTGGTATCTGAACAGAAATATCATTAATTCCCAGAAATTGTAAAAATAGCTCTCTGACCCTGGATCCTATTGAGCTCTTTCTCCTGTTATTTGTATTTTGAGGTGAAAAATATAAAATATAATAAAAAATATGTAATACAGCAACCATGTATTTTTATCAGCTTTCATCCACCACTTTATGTAAAGCAAAGCAGAATTCTAGCTTGTTGTACCTTTCCTCTGTGATCCCAGCATTTTAGCACTGTAGTGATTTTACCTGTTTCACTTCATGAAAGACACATCTCATTTTGTTTCAGTGTGGTATTCAGATATCCCTTGGCACTGAGTCTTTGGACAGTTCTGCCACTGTTCTAGGAAAGCTCTGTGAGCTGTGTACCTGTTTTTGAAACTTGTCAGAATTTAAGTTTCTTCTTAAACTCAAATGCACTTTTTTTTTCCTGCCAAGGTCCTTTTAAAAACACAGTGCCCCCATCAGGGTCATCCTTTCTCTTGCTTTTGCAAAAACCATAAAGCAATCCCCACCAATGATGCCTTTCAGTCTTTCTCCTTCTCAGGTAACAAGAAGTCCTGGGAAGAGTAATCCCCTGACTTTCTTCAATTTTTCAGGTAGCTCAGTAGACTTTAAACTATGTATCTGAGCGTTTCCAGTTACTCAAGTCAAGAGTTTTCATGCTGTCATCTTCCAAAGTAGTGGCTAAGGAAATCTAAGTCTTTTTCAGCCCTGGATTTGTGGTGAGGAAAGGAGAGAAATTGAAGCATGCTTCATCATGCGTTTTTCTGTCTCCCTAGACTACTTCTACCTTTTCCTTTGGTCAAGCCTTTTATCCGCAATCTTCTTGAATTTGTTCTGACCATACTGGCAAACAGCATCTCCGGGATCTTTTCCTTTTTATTCCCCAAGCTCTTATGTGCCCTCTTCTAGCACTCTCCATAGTTCCTTTTTCAGGAGTGGATGACCTCTTCCCCATGCTTCCTGTTCCTTAACCAAGCCCACAAACAGTAGCCTACAGGGCTGTCTCCCAAGAATACTTTCCATTTTCACCAGGCCACCACCACTTTTATCTTGAAGCACTTCTCTCTAGTGGTTCCTTCCACTTTTCTGGGTACCTAGATAAAGTAGGAATTCCCTCAAGGTGAAGCCATGTTATACCACCAGCTTCTGAAGAGTCTTTCATTTACCACTCAGTTCCACAACTCACCTTCATATAAACCAGCAAGTATCACTCATTTTTTCATCACTCCAGAAAGTTCAAAAACACCTAATCTAGCAGACGGACCTGTGTGTTGACATCAGTGAGATGATCCTTGACCATCCTGCCAGCAGATCAACCATTCTGCCATTATTAGCATTCAGCAGTGAGGAGGCACCTCCAGTTAAACACTGAAAAACTAATATTGGGCTTTCAGAAACCACCTCTTAATGATCTTTCACAACCCTCCAGAAAAATCTCATTAGCAGCAGCAGAAACCCTGGAGCTGTGCAGAACACATCTAGCATGTGTCGAAGGAGACCATTAGTTTGCCTACTGATGAAAGAAGTCCATGTGTCACAGATCAGGAGTCACTTGGGGGCCAGGAGAGACACTGAGAATAGTGGGAAAGGACATCTAAGCAATTTAAGTGGAAACCCAGCAGCAACAGTGAAGTTGCAAACAGAGTAGCTGTAGACATTCCAAACTGAGAGCAAACAAGCAGAGTGTCAGGTTCAATATTTTTCAGCTTTCGAGGCAGAATGCCAGTTTAAGTTAATTTGGAGGAAATATCAGCATGCAGTTCAAAATGATCTCTGCTACAGAGATCTCTTGGCAGAGAAGAGTTCAGCACCTTTAGTATGAACTTGGCCAGAACTTGTTCAAAGTTATTCTCATTCTCTTTCGCAAAAGCAATGATTTTACTTTTCCAGTGAGCAAAGTTCAAGCAGGAATTATTCTGCCCTCATCCCCTCAGTGCAGAACTAAAACATCCAAATAAATGGATGTTAAAATGTCTTTGGAATGCAGTAAACACTTTTAGAATTCTTCTGTCTCGGACTACGTCCAAACGACGTAGTTAGAGATGCTGCACCAAGAAGCTGGCTTTTCCTCTGCAAAACCACAATTGAAGTTTTGACCTAGGTGTCTTTTACATTTACAGTCCTCAGGCACCCTTATTTTTAATGGTCCTCATGAACATTTCAGAGATTCAGCTGCTTGTGTCTCTCCATTCTCACCTTCTACTTTCCTGTCAGAGTCAGTCTTCATCTTCTCCAGGGAACCAATTCTTGAGAAGTGCCAGGTATGCTCAGCTGACATTTAACTGAACAAAAATAGGGGCTGCTCAGCCTCCTGAAATATCTGCTGAGATTTTTTTTTTAGGACTTGCCAGATGTACTGATTTATGATGTGGACTAATTGGAACTGGAAAAATCCTCACATTGATTTTGTTTAAGCTAAGTTGGAACAAGAACCAAATTCTTCAGAGAAGCCTCAGCTACCTTGAGGCTCCTTACTGCAAATTCTCCTGGTATCGAATTCCTATTTTTTTTTTTACATAAAATCCATCTTGTCTTCAGTCAAAAGAGTAAAGTCAGGGCTGAATATTGCACTGCTCAGTGTCAGGATTCTATAAAAGTCTCACATTCTGGTTTCTTATCATGTTAACTAGCTTTCAAACAAGAGAATTAAAAAATTATGCTTATTATGAAATCTAAATGCCAGAAAAGCAAACGAAAGGAAGATCCACCTTATTTTGGTCACAAAATCCAGCTGCAAACTGTTCAAAGAGCTTTTAGAACTAGTGATATCTGCTGGCCTTCCCTAGCTGTTTCCTTGTGGAGTTTGTCTCCTGTAAGTGAGCAATAACCTCGCAGATTCACGTAAGTTATACACGGTCATTTATAAAGTGGTGTTCACCACCCAGACCTGCCTATTTGTGGATGCAGAAAGTGAAAGAAGATATGCACAACAGCAGCAGAATGTTAAATAGATCATAAATGTGTACTTTGGATAGTCCACGCCCTCTTTATTTGAACAAGAGAGCATAGGACACAAACCTGATGTGTACCTTTGCCTGTTCTCATTCTAAGAGGTTATTTGAAAGCCCAAAGAAGGGGCTTAAACCTGACAATGGTAATTTAACATTTTCTGATCCCATACGTACATCAAGCTATGCCTGTCTATATTTCATATTAGGAAGTTGTTGCAAACACTAGTGGAGCTCTCCCTTCCATGGAGAGACTGAGGTCACAACCTCTTTTGTTTGCCTCTGAGTATTTTAGGGTGAGTGGGTCAGACTCCTGAATGCCATGAACACAGCTATGCACTTAACAGTCTGTCAAGGGAGCAAATGTCTGTTAAAACCTTAAATATGGAATGAGGCAGGCTGGGGTAGAGGAAGAAAGTAGCCACTATCAGACTATGAGGATTCATTTTTCCCTCTCACAGAGTATGTGCCTGAGGGAAAGCAGAGAATAATGAGCACAGCAACCTTGCTTTAAGGTGGGTTTTGTTGTTTTTTTTTTTTGTTTGCTTTTTTTTTTCCCTTTTTTTTTTTTTCTTTTGTAAACAGAAATTAAAAGGCAAAACAAATCCCTGTTAAATGTTGGATGTTGTACATCCCTCTGCATTTATTTTCAGAACACTTGGAACGTCCTGTGGGAACTTTCAAAGCTCCCCCTTAAGAGGGAAAGAGAGGAAAAGAAAGTCACAGAAATCACAGTGCTCCAGGAATTAGATGCCAAATACTCATGAAACAAATACAGCATCAAGGCTCAGAAGAACAGGATATGGAAATTTCCCTCTGGATCATCTGGTTCTACTCAACTGCCTGTCTCATCGGGCTCTGGAATGTCCCCAAACTCCACCCTCTTCTCCATGAAGTGTCACAAACCCAGATGGTTCTATCTGCCCATGGCATTCTTAATCAAGCACTCTTTCCTAGGGTTGTGTCCACTATATCATGAATACAAGTTACAAGACCTCTTCAAGACTTTTCCCACATTGTCACTTCTTGTACTGGATCGGTGAATCTGTACAAACTCTTTGGCAAAAAAAAAAACTTACTACATGTGGCTTCTGTGTATACAAATGCTATCTTTGTGCAGATAAACAATAATAAGTAAATGCTGAACATGTAGGGATTTGCATGATAAAACAAATGGAGAATGCTGTGCAAACACAAATTTGTGCAGAAACTGAGAATCTCAGTCTATGACTTCTGTGCAGTTACTGAATGTTGTAACAGGGTAGAAAGCATGGGCAGGACCAAATGACAAACAATGAGGGGACAGGCTGCTCACCAGCCTGAGACAGAGCTTGGCACTGAGAAGAGGCATGTTAACGCAGAGGCAAAGGTGGGTAGCACACCAGTCTGCCCCAAAAGGGAGAAGAGGGTGCAGAGAGTCAGAACATGACATAGCACTGCTGCGGTTTGCCGAGTTTCGGAAGTGACAGTGTCATTAGACTGAAAGTAAAAATAGAAAAATTGAAATTCATAGAAGCAGTGTGAACCCTTCATTAGAAGTACAGGAAGTCTGTGGTACACATTAAAGCAGACAAGGGGAAAAACTGAGTACAGTACTGGTAAGGTATGTGAATATATGCAAACGTTTCCCAAAAACTAGACCAGACAGGGCTGGCAGAATCAATGAATGGAAATTACAGCCAGCACAAGGAGACGGCATTGTGGTATAGATATTATTTATATGCTGTTCTGAATACAGCCATACCTAAGCACATTCTGAAGTGTTTCAGCTAAATAAGATTAAAACATTGCCATTGTCTATTCAAAAAGATTCTGCAGTAGGAACTGGAATCTCACGATAGCACATAAGCATGGAAAATGTTCTACCTTTCCTTCTGGATCATATTTCTTTAAAAAAGTTGCTCAGATGAGTTTAATTTACATGTTACAGACAACCTGATCTATATTCAGAAAGAACATTATGTCCCCCTCAGATGTCTAAATAATTTTATCTTTCAACCTGGGTTGGAGTTAGACATAAAGGATGCAATGCATGTGGCTCCCATTAAAGTGTTAATCTGTAACACCTGCTGTTCGCAGAAGTTTCTGTACTTTGAAATAAACTGAAACTTTCCTTTCCCATTCCACTGTTGTGCAGTGCTTACTAGCAAATTGTTTTTCTAACTTGGCTTCCAACTTCGAAAGAAGAAAAATGCAATTTAGACTTGCTATCTGGGAAGCTTAATTCAATTTCCTGCTCCATCACAGATTTCCTGTGTTTCTTTAAGGAAGCCACAAAGGTTGAGATTTAAGAGATAGGCTGGAACTTTGCTTCCCTTGAAAATACTTTGTAGACCTGGCCTTAGTCTGTATGACTATCTATAATATATATGCAGTGATATAGAAATATAGTACCCTTGGAAGTGGAATACAATACCCAAACGGAAGCTTGTAGTGGGTTGAGCTTTTTCTGCCTTCCAGCTATTCATTACACTCCTTCTCCTGTCATTGTAACCAACCTGCATTATGAGGTTGTATGAGCATTTATAGTCTGCTTCAGTACAAAACCACCTAGTTTAGCTTGAATTGTTACTGAAGGCAGCATGGACTACTGGCATAACTCAGGGAGCTGAGGGAGAAATAATGCCTGGAAGATGGCCAATTCAATAATAATAATAATAATAATATAATAATAATAATAGGATGGGGCAAGTAATAGCTTGATCCACTGCACTTCTAGTCATATGCAGAGGACATTCCTGCCTTTTAGACACAGTCATGATTCTGGGTACCTGGAAGGTATAAGCAGGGTAGAATTATGGTACACTGGAATGAAGTACAAGCAAGCTGATATCTGCCCTGGAGAAGTTGAAGAAGTACCTTGACAGAATTATCAAGAAGACACATTCAGAAATTACCATGTGTGTCATGGTACAGAATGGAAGATAAGGGCAGACCAAGCAACAGAACATGGCAAGAACATAGTCAAAGGCTGGGACAAAGATGAGGAACAGGCATTTGTAATGATAAGAGGGTATCACAAGGACAAAAACTATGGCTAAGACTACAGGTTGGCAAAACAGGTGCTGGTTAAGTGGCTTCATTCAACAGAACAGGTGAGGCAATGGAATGAGTTGCCCAAGGAAGTTGTGAATGCTCCATCCCTGGCGGTTTTCAAGGCCAGGTTGGACAGAGCCTTGGGTGACATGGTTTAGTGTGAGGTGTCCCTGACCATGGCAGGGGGGTTGGAACTAGATGATCTTAAGGTCCTTTCCAACCCTAACTATTCTGTGATTCCCTTGATGTGGCTTTAGTCCCCTGGAAGCAGTTACCACCAGGGAGCAGCCACAGTATTCAATTGCCTTTGCAGGGTAGCACAGAGTAGCAGCTCAGCACTATGGCAGTGAAGTCATCCTGGAAAAGCAGTTCCTATGAAAAGAATGAAACACATTACTGGGAAAAAATAACTTCTGATGAGACTCTGCAAAACAAGGACTAAGTCTGTGAGATCCTCCTTGTGCTATAAGGAGTTGACTCAGAACTATTTGGTAGGTATGTGAGATTGGTAGATGGTACAAAAAACTCCTTTGTGAGATTTTGTATCAACATATTGATTTTTAATCAAAATGCAGCAAGTGTTCCAGAAGTGGGATCTATGTAAGAAAATAAAACAATAAATACTTCTTATTCTAATCCATTCTGCACTAAATATTCTGGATATCAGCAATTCAATTTTGGGCGTATCTGAGATGCCCCTTACACACCACTGACATTTTAGTTAGGCCTTCCTCTCATTTCCAAAACATGTGTTTGGCATCAGAGATTTCAAGCAGGTGGCCTGCTCCTGCTGACAAATCTGACTTCCAATGAACTGTCATACTAATAAGCTGTGTTTTCTTTAATGAGGTCCTTACAGCAAGCATAGGGACTGCATTTGAAAAGTGCTTTTAATGAGGTCAGTATTACCACTCAGCATTTGGTTGATCCTGTGGGAATGTAAGAATGAGCTCTAGTGCTGCACTATTAGCAGATCTCTTATCACAAGTGTCATGAAACCTGGTGTCCCGCTTCATTCTGCAGCTCCTGGATGTTTATGACTATTTGGAAATTCTAATTTTCATTAAAAATGAACCAGTTATGCTGCTGCAGAACCAATAATGACTATTTTTCTACTTATTTACATCCTACATCTATTCCTCTTTCTACCTTCTCTTACTGCAATTATCTCAGTTATTCCTCTGCATACCCCAAACTTCCTCCCATGTCCCCTAACTTCAGGGCTATAACTGTATGCTCCATAACCACTGTGGTTAGTTCAGCCCATGTTGGTATCTCTTGTGCTGAAGCTTTTGCCTCAATAACAGTATCATAGAATCATAGAATCATAGAATAGTCAGGGCTGGAAAGGACCTCAAGATCATCGAGTTCCAATCAATCTGTAGCTTCCTTTTTTTCAGAGCCATTTTTGTGAAACTTGTCAGACATTTGTAACTTCAAGATCTTTTGCCCTTTTGATGGCTCTGGTAGGAGGGTGAGGCAGGCAGAGACTGATGGACATAGGTTTCAGTCACACTTTCTTAAAAAGCCAATCCTTTAATGAGCCATTATGGTCATCAAAGAATGCTCATAAGATCCCTATAACCTAAAAATTCAGTTGCCAAAAAGGCATCTCAAACATGTTTTATAATATTTAATGATTCTGTGAACAAGATTCATTACATATTTCAGCTTCAAATCTATATAAGCTATATATCTTTGTGACCTCTTTTAGCCTTTGAGACGGCTAGCTTTCTGCTGGCACATTATCTTTTTCAGAGAGATGTTAATGATGTCAGTGAAATCCCATTTCTTTTAATTTGTTTCAAAAATATTTTCCTAAAATTGAGGAAAAAGAAAACACTTTTTCTTCTCCAATTCCATAGGCTGCACAGTGCATAAAGTCTACTAGTCCCTAACTGGCTAGAAAGCTGTGCAATGCGATTTTACTCCTCTCAACAGAAGGTAAAATGGAGTAGGTTTTTCTCCATGAAATTACCTTTATTCCAAGGGTTTTAATCTTCCAAGTTTGAAGGTGCTCTCCATCGCTTCCTCTTGTATATTCAGCATCATGCACTGATGTTTAGCTTTGTTCTCCCTGCCACTTCCATTTATGTATTAGTGCTTGTGTTTGAAATAAAGAAATCACTGAGAAACTCCCCCTGAAAGGGCAGCTGACTTTTCCCACAGATACAGCTAGGGACATGCTACTCATTACCCTAACTGCCCCTCACATGCTGGCGTGCATGAGAGGAGGGAGCCACAGCAGCTCATTGTGCCCTAGAGGATGCTCACATTGATGCCAGGGGCTATCTGAACCAGAAATAGTGCGCGAGTGGTTTATAACCACCCCAGTGGGACAGCAGGAAAGTGAGCCCAAGCACTTTGCTACCATTGGAGGAGCTTCCCTTAGCACTGCCTTCACAGTCATCAGCATTCTCACCAGGAAAGCTGATGTCCCCCTCAATGTGTGAGAGCCCCAAGGGCTGGTATACAGCCTGCCTGATGTTCCCCTGCTCCACCCCTTCATGCTGCATAGGAACCCGCAAGCATGCCTGCATGCAGTATGTTAGCTCAGTCTCTGGTTTAGTCACTGATGTGAGCTGGAAGCAGAAGAGGCAGCTCAATAAGCTTGCAAGCAAAACCTTCTCCTCTTCCCTGTGACACCAGCCTGAAGCTTCAAATCCCATTCCTACCAGCCCAGTGTCTGCGATTTCTTTAGACACACTGCACCCTGATTTTATGAATGAGTTTGTCCTCCACCCTTTTGCTCTGGGAGCAGTCTCTGCCTACCAGGAAATCAAGCACTGCAAACTAGCTTGTAGCTCTGTGAGCCAAGCCCCAGGAAAACAGCAAGTGTTAGGATTCCTCACCTGCCCAAAGAAAACAGTGACATTGCCTGTGCAGTCTGTCAGGTACATACCAGCCATGAACCAGAAACATTGTCTTCTCCGGTGCCTGTTAATAGTCTGAGTCTCATATACAACCTCTGTCCAATTCCATATGCCAATCCTGTAAATCAAAAAACCTCACACATTAAAATGACATGGTTACCTTATAAATCCTGATTTGCTTTTTAAACCTTTGGAGTTGATATATGTTCTTGGACTCTTTGGGGTACACTGACATTATGGTTTTCAGCTTGTCTCCACAACATAAAATGATGAGGAACCCTGGGCCAGTGACACTGGAGGAGCTGCCAAGGTTTCTGCTCTTCGTTGGCACAATGGGTAGCTGAGTTTCTCCTGTCATTAACAGGCACAGCCTCAAGCCTGTTATTTTATGGCAAAGCAAAATCAAACAGAAAACTGCAAAGGTTTGGGATAAGCTTCACCAGGACTTCAGCAGGAATTGGGGGTAGTAAGATGTAACCTCAGCAGCAGCCTGAAGGAAAACTTTCCTTTTCATTATCTCAGTTCACTAAAACTCCGGGGGGGAGGGGGGGAAGAGGGGGAGGGAATATTGGAAGCCAAGCAATTGCAAAATGTAAGAGGCTATATAAGGATATAAAATAGCTTCAGACAGTTAAATGATTTTAAGATTCACAATACGCTTTCAATTTTGAATCCCTTACTATACTCATGCCTCTTACCTCCCTGATGCCTGAGAACCGCCTCCAGCCAGGAATCAGGATAGGGTTATTCAGATAACACAATGTTTGAACTGTCACACAATGCTACTGCCTACTGAAGATTTTCCAGAAGATGTCTATGCATGAACTTTCAACATTCATTTTGACCTGTATATGTGATAAGTCTGCCTTGAAAAACTAACAAAAAAAGAGGTGGGGTTTTTTGTTGATCAAAAAAAGAACATCAGAAGTCAGAAGCCAGCAGAAGAGTCATTTCCAAAGCATTATAGCCAACAGAGAAGAAAATTAAAAAGAATTTTACTGAAAAGCTAATAAGGGGCATGTTACTGCTCTATTTTCATATTCTGCCAAGTGTTGTGTTTTGACTCCTTAAAGAGATCTTCCTTTCTCATTTTTAATAGTGTATTTACCTAGAAGTATAAAATAAAATGGTAGATGAATTGCCAGTTGCCCTGAGGGTCTTTGTATTGTTCTGGAAACAGAAACTTGTCCTCAGAAGGAGTGGAAATGCCATGTTTCCCTGAAAATGGAGTGAACTCAAAGCAGAGCAGAAGCCTTGCTGTACCTTAGTACCTCTCACAGTAATGTGAGAGAACACCTCTCCCCTTCAATCCACAGGCCTGCTCCTGTGGATCCTGCTTCTCTGAGGCTTACCATCACTTGTGCCTTCTGAACTGGGCAGGACACAGGGAATCAGAACAGGAACATTTCACATCATATCATGGATGTGATTGGCACTGGCATAAGAGTGCACGTAAGGGCTGCTACCATAGTCAATATGTCTCAGGCTGAGCCAGGGGGTTTCACATCTAAAACCAAGAGCTGGTAAAAGCTGGTAAAGTCAAGTATAGTGAAGTCCAGAAAATTTAACGTCTTTCCTAAGGTTTAAAGGTCCATTAAGACTTACACATGCTGCAAATGGCTTCTATTATGCAGCGCTGGGCATCAGCTTTTTAACAAATGAAGTATGACCTGGTGATCTGTAACAAGATAACATGCTCATATCTGAGGACAAAGAGACAGAAAGATGCTGCAGGAGGTTTCCACCACTCTTCATGTGAGTACTGTCTTTTTGCCACATTCTGCCTACAAACACCAGTGTGATATATTTTCTTGTCAGGCTTGGAGTTCTACAGACAATTAGGAAAACATTGCTTTATTCTGCTATTTATAGGATATATTTTTATTCTTATTGTGCTACTCTATCTTCACTTGGTACTGACTCCATGACTGTCTTCAGCTTCTTTATATGCTAAGCCAGTTCAGAGGGCAACTTAACTGGAGTTAAGCAAGTACTTAACTGTTCTCTCAGGAATCGGATCTTTTAATATTAAAAAAAGAAAGAAGAAAAATAATGATTTGAAGCTCCTCTGTTTCTCAGTGCCCTTCTTGAAATACTTAATGTAGACTTGATTATTTTTTTTACTGTAAAACTTCAAACCACTGAGCATAAATCAGCACATATGTAAATCCTCACAGAACCAGAACCAAAGTAGGTTGCACTGTGGAGAAATATTTTGTAGTAATTTAG
The DNA here is from genome assembly GCA_039720435.1 of Amazona ochrocephala. Lineage (NCBI taxonomy): Eukaryota > Metazoa > Chordata > Aves > Psittaciformes > Psittacidae > Amazona > Amazona ochrocephala. Next base: position 78,149,239 of record CM077880.1, read on the forward strand.
ACATGTTTCATAAAAAGCAATTAGTAATTAGCTAATATTCCATTGTGGCTTTACTGCAAATGCTATTAGAATCTTTTGAACACAACAGAACATGAGATAACAGGCAAGAAATAATTCAGATTGGAAGGTGGCAATGAAAAAGAATCTGAAGTGAGGCTTTTTACAAGGGCATGTAGTAGTGAGAGGACATGGGGTAATGGGTTTAAATTGAAAGGGGGTAGATTTAAATTAGACATTAGGAAAAAATTCTTCCCTGTGAGGGTGGTGAGGCCCTGGCACAGGTTGCCCAGAGAAGCTGTGGCTGCCCCATCCCTGGCAGTGTTCAAGGGCAGGTTGGACAGCGCTTGGAGCAACCTGCTATAGTGGAAGGTGTCCCTGCCCATGACAGGGGGCTGGAAATAGATGACATTTAAGGTCCTTTCCAACCCAAACAGTTCTGCGATTCTATGATAAAACAGGCTAATGCAATCTACCTGAGACAACGAGGCCAAATTTCTTGCTGATAATTCCGTTTAGGAAAAAAAAACACATGCAGAGGAAATGAAGGAGTTACAACACAGAGCAGAGCTTTCAGCAGGAGAGTAGCTGTCATATGTTCAAAGCAGTCATTGGGATCATACTTTCCGATAACTGTCTAGGCATCCTTAAAGGAAATAGAGCATGTGGACCCGAGATCAAGACTCAGCAATGAGAATTTTCCTGATGAAGGTCAAATTACCATTACCCCATATTTTACAGAAGATAATTTTATCTTGCAGATGAGAGAAGGAATGCTGCTGCTTTTGTTGTCAGAGATTTTGGTGACTCTGGAAGTGGTCACCTCATCCCTTGAAGTCAAGAGGAGTTTTATAGTTCATTCTAACAGACTCTGAGGCAGATGTTAAAGCATGCCAGAGCTTGCTTGCATCCTTGTTCAGCAGGGCTGGCCAGAATATAAAGAAGTACTTGAAAAAGTCATGCCAAAGCCCACTTTCAAACAATTAAATGGTGATTTTCTAATTATTGTCATTATTGCTATCATTATCATCATTAATGCTACTATGAATATCCAATGATCTTTTGCAAATACCCTATAAGCACCTGTACTAGCAGAAATGTTGCTAAAAATTAACATCTTTTCAGTGGCTTTAGTAAATTCTTAGCAGTGCAAATTTCAAGCATGTCTGCACCAAGTATTTAAAAGTAAATTTTCAGCATGCAAAATCATACTGTGTGTCCAATTGAAGATATTTTTAAGGGACAAATTTTCTAGATGGCCAGTGCTCAGTTCTTCCTCAGGAGTGCTTAAGGATATTGTACATTCAATACTCTCTTCTGAAAATACAATCGTAGATTCCAGGACTTAGTCTTGCTCATTCAGGGATTAGAAACTATTTTAAGAGCATTTGCATTTCCTAAGTCTCAATATCTAAAGTTAAAGGCCTGGTTTACATTAATATTTCAACATCTTAGTAAGTTTCAGTTGCCTAGTCCACATATCGCCTAGTTCACAAAGTCTTCAAGTAGATCTAGGATGCTTCTTCCCCAGAATGGACCCAAAAGACCATACTAGATATAAGAACCTTCCAGTTTCTCTGTGTAATACCTGTGTGACTTCAAGAGTGCGTGTGACTTCAAGAGTGCATTTCATGGATGCAAATGAGAACAGAGATGTCATGTCAACTCTACAAACCCCATTGAATGCATTTGTCTTGCCCCCTACTCTTTTCTTTCCCTTCCTGCCTGCCTGCCTGCATGTCTTTATTTTCTCTCTTCCTTCCTTTCTTTCTTTCTTTCTTTCTTTTTCTTTCTCTTTCTTTCTTTCTTTCTTTCTTTCTTTCTTTCTTTCTTTCTTTCTTTTCTTTCTTTCTTTCTTTCTTTCTTTCTTTCTTTCTTTCTTTCTTTCTTTCTTTCTTTCTTTCTTTCTTTCTTCTTTCTTTCTTTCCTTTCTTTCTTTCTTTCCTTTCTTCTTCTTTCTTTCCTTTCTTTCTTTCTTTCTTTCTTTCTTTCTTTCTTTCTTTCTTTCTTTCTTTCTTTCTTTCTTTCTTTCTTTCTTTCTTTCTTTCTTTCTTTCTTTCTTTCTTTCTTTCTTTCTTTCTTTCTTTCTTTCTTTCTTTCTTTCTTTCTTTCTTTCTTTCTTTCTTTCTTTCTTTCTTTCTTTCTTTCTTTCTTTCTTTCTTTCTTTCTTTCTTTCTTTCTTTCTTTCTTTCTTTCTTCTTTTTCTTTTCCTTTATGTCTCCCTCTCTCTCATTTTTCAGAATCTGCTCTCTGTTGAAAAGTTGCTTTGTAGTCTCTGAACTAATGATAATTTTCTTCTTTTAAAGGCAAAGTATAAAGACCCTGAGGAATCTCTTAATGAATGAGACTTAAAACAGTATTTTGTCAGGCTAATTGCATGCTGTAAAAGATTTCAGTTTAAATCTGAAAATATATGTGGCTCGAGGTTGCGGTGTTATGGATGAAACACTATGCATGTCCTTCTTCACTATTACCTGGCTTATTTCTTTGAGCAAATAATAATAGTCTAATCATTGCCCTTGGATATATGAATACAAGTCATTCTGAAAACAACAGGACTTTTGTATGTATATCCCAGGGCAAGGTTTTGCCCTGAATTTTCAGTGGTAACGAGTAGTTTAAGCCCATTTGTAATTAATAGTTCACCAAGAATTCTTTTTTTTTTTTTTTTTTTTTTTGTTGTGGGTGAACTGGTAAAAATGTCTAATGTAATAGTGGAATATGTCATTCTAGCTGGCAGCAAGGCCAGTTTAGCAAAAGTGACAGACTGTTGTTGCATTTCTCATTCATTATGAACATGATTCTGCATGCCATTCATACGGGCTTATGGCGTGTGCACAACACGGTGATATCTTGTTAGAATTTTTTTTGTTCTCTGAGTATGTAGGAAAACTGAAAGATTTCAATTGCATGTACTGAAGATACAATTTCAAGGTTATAAGGGACTGAAATCCCCTGTTATTCACTATATTACCAGTCTATCTTTGGAGTATTTCCTACAGGGCATTTGCTGAGGTTTTGATCAGCTTAATTTTAAATGTCTCAAGTCATAGAATATCAAGACTTCCCTTCTACTTTAACTGTTCCACAGTGTAAGCGATCCTAGTTTCAGGAACTTTCTCTGATATAAAAGAACATACTTTTTTCTTTTCCTTTTTTCTAATGGTGTTACATGTATATAAAAAAATATACAGCTCTATTACCTGTGTCTAAGAGTGGGTACTCTTCAGGTGTTATAGGCTGTAACTATACCATAACCTGCCCCCAAACACACCTTTCTATCTATCTCATTTGAGTGTCCACCCTTGCCCGTGGCCCATCCCTGATCCCTCGTTGATGTCCAGCGCCTGGGGCTGGATCTGCCCCTGTGCCTTGCTCCCTAGTTGGAGCTGTGGAATGGGCCTTGGCTGCCAGGCCCTGTCCTGCCTTATGGTTGTGCCATCAATGGGACTCTTAATTTCGTATATTCAGTCCAGCTCTGTATGTTCTTGTCCTATTAATGCTAAATGTAAGAGAATAAGATAATTACTATGTTGGGGATAAAGCTCTCACATGGGCTCGTTTGCCTCGTTTGATCTTCATACAAGATAATGAGAAGACAATTATTGTTGGACACAGTCCTGATGAGGGGTCAAAAATTACAGAAGCAGATCAGAAACCCTGGACTGTCAGCACTCTCGGGCAATGGCAAAACACAGAGAGACCAGGACTGCTGTAACTGCTGCATGTTCCCTTACACTCAAATCCCAGAGGGACATCTGCTCCTGGGCAGCAGAGATGCTCTGTGGTGGTGCTGCTCTGAACGTCATCAAGATAATGCAGAAGCAGCTCAATTAAGAGATGAAATTAGAGTATTGCCCTGTAATTACACTTCCTGAGACAGCTGCACTTCCTTTGCATGGCTACAGCCATTGCTTCACTTTCTGGGATGGCAGAAAAGATGGATTTATTTCTCACACCACCTTCAAACAGGCCTTCATATCAGGTGTTGATCAAGGAACATGGGAAATGAATCTGTTCCACTGTGTTAATATTAAATAGTAAGAAGAGAGGATGACCAAAGCAAACTGCAGTATTTTCTAGTGGAACAAAATCTTTCACTGGAGATGAGAAATTCTGAGAAGACCTATTGAACTAGAAGAATTGACAACATAAGAGCAGATTAGATTCATTTTGTACAAGTGCAAGGTAACGAACACTGGAAGGAGCAGTTTAAGCAACCAATACGTACTGATGCATTCAGAATTAGCTGTTAGTTCTGAGGGAAAAAGTTTTAGGCATCATTATGGACCATTCAATGAAGACATCTGCTATGCATGCTGAAGCAGAAAATAAGATGTTTGGCTGCATGGGAAAGGAAATAGTAAATAGCATGAACAAAACGATACAATGCCATTGTATAAAACCTATTCTGCAGCATGTCCTTACTTAGAATACTTCATTTACTTTTGGTCATCTCAGCTCAATGGGGCCATGAGAAAAATCAGAAGAGTTGTTGAGAAAGGCAAGTGAAAATTATTAGAAACACAGGAGGCTATTTCAAATAGGGAAAAAAAAAAGAATCAGATACATTAATCTGGTTAGGAGAAAAGTGAGCTGCAGTAGGAGAGAGCTTTCTAAAATATTACACGGTGTGGAAAGAAAGCAAAGCATATATTACTTCCTCCATTTTCTGATAATGTAGGTATGCTCAAAGAATGGTCTGTGAAGAACAGCAGGTTCTAAAAGGACACAGTGAAATATCGTTGTATGAAGAGTAAAATAGCCTGTGATGCCCTGGGATGCAAGATGAAATTACAGCAAGAGTGTTCAGACCCTTATTAGCCATTAAGATAGTAACTATAATTTACAGGAGGGTGACACAACCACTGAAAGTGCCTCCCTGTAAATAAGAGTAAGTCACTTGTAAGAAAAGGTGAAAAGACAGATTGGGCTAAAATTTTCAAAGTTCAGACAAAATGTCAAGATCTGTAATACCTGCATGCCTCAGGGCACTTGCGCTAACCCGTTGCTGCTGACAAAAGGATGATGCCATAACACACAAGATCTTAGAATTTTGTTAACGTAAAATTTTAGTCTGCGGTCCTGAGCATCAGCCATCTCTGCTAGACTATCTCCTGGATCTACACTGATATCACTTAAAAGCCCATAGAACCTCTTCCCCACTATGAAACATGACCACTAATCTCTCAATATGGGACACCCTTCCACCGAGAATCAGCTTCATGCTCTGTATTTTAATACACAACTGAATTCAGACAGTTCTTCCCCTTCCCAAAAACTGTCAGGGAGGCTGATGACAGAGAGGGATGAATGTCTGGGACTTCACAGAAACAGGGGAGCAGAAATAAAGGAAAAGACACATGTATGTGATGAGAAAGGGAGAAATAAAAGTAAAAATCCTCAAAGGAATGACAGAGGGAGAAAAGGATGAAACCTTTGAGAGACAGGAGGGTACAATGACACAAAAGAAAAGTGAAGGCAATATGGAACAGAAAGAGACTGAAAGGAAAGAGGGGTGGAAAGAAAGATTATAACACAGATTTTCTGAGGCCAAAAGGTAAAGGGAATATAAAGGCATATAAATCGGAGGGAAAAGGAGGGTGGGCAAGTACAGGAGAAGGAGCAGAGAGAAAAGATACAAGGAAAGAAGACTTAAAAAGAAGGGGGGGAGAGGAAAATGTAATAAGTAAGAAAGGCTGTTTCCACAGAAATTAAAATCTCAGCAAAGGATGCTGAAAGGCATCTGAAGACACAAAATGAAGAGAGTGAATCAAGGATGCATGGAAGGTGGAATTGGAAAGAAAAAGACCATGCAGATGCATTACCAATGTACTACCTATGTCTTCCAGTGCAGGACAGAGAATGAACTCTGCCCCAGCAGCTACATTTGGCTAAGAATTTCTTCTGGGATAGTGTAAGATATACGAAAATGCAATACAATAGAAATATATTAGTGATGTAAATGCTGGATGATTCATAACACAATGGAACAAAGGGCAAATTCTGCTAACCATCTGAGAAGAAATAACATATTTTCTGTACACTTTTGCTAATCCCAGGCAAAAACGTACATTTTTCAGAAATACTAGAAAGAATAGCCCAGCCCATGATTTGTGTTCTTCCACAAAAATGGAAACTAATGGTCTTGTTAAAGTAGGTTCTATTGCACTGCTATCTGTGAAGTAAAGTTATCATCATTTCACTTGAGATAACTCTCAAAATTTTTTACAAAAGCTTTTCTGTACCTAATAATGTTCTGATTTTAGAACATGACTGTTACTCAGAGCATGAGAAAAAGTTCTGTAATCTCACTGGATTTCCACTCCTTCTCAACATGTGGTTTTACAATGCAATTCCGTAACTGGATGTTATTCACTCTGGCTATTTCATACCCACAGGGAAATGAATACAAAGACAAGTAAACCTGATATCTGTCCTCCTGTTGTTTGAATGAGGCAAGCAGACTGGAAGAGCAACAGGTCTTAAGGGGTAGGTCTCAGAACTTTAGCCACATTTTTAGATGATATCACTGACTTCTGTGATCATTCACAACCGTCAGTATCAGTGTTTCATCCCTGGCTTTTTTTGTTGCCCATTTAGACAGACAGTAAACAGTTTGATGCAAGATAATCTACAGCGTCCAGAATATAAAGACTTCAGGCCATACTATAAGGAAACGATAATTATCTATTAAACATAGTTTTGCACTGTCTTAGACTCTTATCTGCAATCTACTTAGGTATTCATTGCACTTACTGCGCATCTCTGCCCTGGTACCATAGAATTGCAAACATGAGATGTTAATTATTTTTCTCTGCATTTAACCTAAAAGAATAAGCATTTGTATTTTGTCCCCATCTTTTAGTGAGCTTGTGATGGAGACTAATATTGTAAACGGGATGTAGTTAACAACTTGCTGTGAGTGTTTCAGTTTTTCATTTTCTTGCAGGTTCAGTCACTGTCAAAACATCACTTTCTAGAGATTATTCTTTGGTTCCTGAAGAGAATTCAGTCATCTCTACGGTCTTTTTTATTTTGCTTCATTTCAAATTTGCTACTAATTTTCTGACTGGAACAATGAATAAACTTAGGACTAGAGGAAGGATAGTAAGGGTTAAGATGCTTTTTTATTCCCATCTGATCTCCTTTCTATTCTAATTTATTTTCAGAAGTGGAATCCCCCCTTTGACTTTCTAGTGTTGATGAAAAGGATTAATGAAGGATGGAAGACACAAAAAGATGGGAGAGTTGGTTTAAAATGTGCATTAGGAATTAAGTGCTACCTATAATTTAGTATTATTTAGTCTTTCTGCTCACAAGCTTGGAAGAGTGATTTGGCCTAAGCAATCTCTTATAAGCATTTGTCTGTGATGTCAGAGTCAGGACTTGACTTTACTGCAGCTTCTCCATTTCATCTCGAACTGCTTCTACTTCCCTACTTTCTACATCCTCTGCATTTACAGTAACTCTGCATCCCTCACTCTGTCCCCACACCTTGGCAGAGCAACATTTAATGTAAATAGAAGTGATAATGTGATCTCTCTCCCCAACAATATTTATTTACCCATGAGACCCACAGCCAGTCCTATCTCCCTGGGCTTCCCCTCAGTTACCCTTGACCATTCAGGTTGAACTTTCGGATTCCTGTCACCTCAGCGGTGCATACTATATTCAGCTTAGAAAGGGATTTCTCTTTTTGCTACGAGCAGTGTGGTATCTGATGCCTTGTGACCCCTGAATCATGCTTACCAGTGGAGTGGGAGGCCTAGATCAAAGCAAATCCTACCTGAGGACAAATTCATATTCACTGAAGTTAGCAGAGCTCCATTAGTGCTTATAACTTCCTATCCTTTATTTTCACTCCGCTCACAGCATTATTACAACTGGTTTTGTGGCTCATTTTATATATGCTTGTTTATCACTCCCAGGAACAGTTTAATTTCATTCTTTTAAGACCACTCTCATGGCATTTTCCCATTCAGATTAGCAATTTAGTACTTATGGCTTTAGTTCAGCAAAGCACTTAACCACATGCTGAAGCAAATGCATTTTAAACATGAAGTGACGTATGTTGCTGATATATCATTAAGACTTAATATTTATATGGACACAATGCCTAGCAACCCAGCCCTGTTCCAGGAGTTCTGCTGCTGCTGCATGTTGTACACAACAGAAAGACAAATATTGTTCCCAGAAGCTACCAGTGCTGAGCTTTATATAGTGTACATCCCTTGAATGTGTTACGAATATTAACCTGTGTAACCACTGCATTATGCTGAGGGTTAGATGAGCTAAGGTAGCTCCCATTAGCTGATAAGGAAAATTAATCAGCAAAACAATTGTCTCTGTCAGCCTTCCTGCATCAGCCCTGGCAGCTTATCCCATTACCCCTCATGGGCTTCATGCTAGGCTAGATGTACTTTATATTCGTCCATTCTTCTAGGTTTAGGTTTGGCAACTATACCAAAGCACTGCTTCTAGGGCTAGACATATAAATTGAACTATTTGTCGATCAAAAAAAAAACCAAACCCCACCGTATCTATATGGTATATTGATCACAAGAGCAAAGAGGATTTGCAAGCTCCTACATACATGCAGGAACAGATAACAAACCAGTGCTACAAAAGAAGACCAACCACTATATTAAAACAGCCATTCACATCACAGCATAGTTTTGTTCTTAAAGGGTTTGATCTACTATGGATTTCTACAACCATATTGTCAGTTAATCAGTCTCCTGTGGGTTTGACAGTCACTCTGGAAAGTTTTAATTTAATTTTGCCACCAGATGGGTTGAAAAGGTCATATTTCTGTTTTGCAAATACCCACAAACTGGGCTTTAGAGATGCAAAATTAAAACCAGTGTGTTTCGCATATGTTGTTCCACAGTATAACAATGAAAAGACAGAGAAATAATTTTAGATGCAACATGACCAGGGCTCTGTCTGGGAGCTCTGCTCTGGCTGCCCCGGCAGTGGCCAGTGTAGGCGCCCAGACAGAGCAGATGGGAAGGGAGGCTGCAGTGCAGAGCTCGGGGTGTAGGAAGCGCCTGCACTGCTCTTCTGGGAGGAGGGTGCACAACGGGCAAGGCTGCACTCGGTGCTCCCTGGTGGAGGTCCTCCTGCAGCAGGCGGCTGAGCTGCGGAACGCTGTTACTAGGCTGAAAGGTGTCAGGGAAGCTGAGGGGAAACAGCACTGCTTGCTCCAGGACCAGACTGTGCAGGGGCCTCGAGCATCCCCTGTCACTCATGCAGGAAAGGAGGCTGCTAACCCAGGAAGCTGGGAAACAGTAACAGAGAAAAAAAAAAAAAAAAAAAAAAAGGAGAAAGAGGACAATTAAAAGCAAGGGGCTTCCTCCTAAATCTGTTGTCCCTACCCAGAACCGCTTTGCTGTCCTGCAGGGGGCTGATGAGCAGCAGCGCTCCCACCCGGCGCAACCAGCTGATGCACTGGTAAAGAAGATCACTATTGGTGCTGCCAGGAAAAAGCAGTGCCGTAGTAGTAGGGGACTCTACGCTGAAAGGAACAGAGGCACCCATCTGTCAGCCTGACCCAGGCTCAAGGGAGGTGTGTTGCCTACCAGGGGCTCGGATCAGGGATGTTGCAGAGAAGCTGCCTGCTCTAGTCGGTCCCACTGACTATTACCCACTTCTAGTGATCAATGTGGGTGCTACTGACATAGATAGCAGTAGCCCGGAGAACATAATGAAGGACTACAGAGCTCTGGGAGAGGTAGTTAGGGGCTCTGGAGCGCAGATTGTCTTTTCATCAATTCTCCAAGATACAGGGCAGGACCTCGAAAAGGCTAGGAGGATTGGGCAGGTTAATAAGTGGTTAGAAGAATGGTGCTATAGTCAGGGGTTTGGGTATCTTGAACATGGGACACAATTTAGTAGGCCAGGTCTACTGGGGGCTGATGGAGCTGGTTTGACAAAGAAAGGGAAGAGTGGATTTGGTAGGAGGCTTGCCAGTCTGGTCAAGGATGCTTTAAAATAGATGTGTTGGGGAAGGCGGGCATCATTCCATCCCAACACACCCAGTCACTTGGCAGCACCTATAGTAAATGTTCAGAGCAATGTAGAGATATTCCAGCTGCTCCAGCCAGTGAGCCGGCTTCAATTGGAGCTCGGCTCAGATGCCTCTATACAAGTGCCGGTAGCATGGGGAACAAACAAGAGGAATTAGAGATGTGTGCACATCTACAGGGGTATGATATCATAGGCATCACAGAAACATGGTGGGATGGCTCCTATGACGGGTGTATTGGAATGGAAGGTTATAGGCTCTTTAGGAAAGACAGGCCCGGCAGACGGGGAGAGGGAGTTGCTATTTATGTTAGGGATAGGCTGGAGAGTATGGAACTCTGTCTGGGGACAGGTGAGCCATTGACAGAGAGTTTGTGGGTCAGGGTTAAAGGGAGAACAGCGATGGGAGACATTATTGTGGGGATCTGTTACAGACTGCCTGACCAAAGGGGCTCTGTGGATGAAGCGCTCCATAGGCAGATAAGAACAGCCTCACGCTTGCAGGCCCTTGTTCTCATGGGAGATTTCAACCACCCTGATATCTGTTGGAGGGATGGTAGGGCCCGGCACAAGCAATCCAGAAGGTTCCTCGATTGCGTGGAAGACAACTTCCTTCTGCAAGTAATAGGGGAGCCAACAAGGAGAGGTGCCATGCTTGACCTCGTCCTCACCAACAGGGAAGGGCTGGTTGGGAATGTGATGCTCCAGGGCAGCCTTGATTGCAGCGATCATGAGATGGTTGAGTTTGAGATCCTCAGGACAGTGAGAAGAGCGTGCAGCAAGCTCACTGCCCTGGACTTCAAGAGAGCAGACTTTGGCCTCTTCAGGAACATGCTCAGTAAGATTCCATGGGATGTAGCCCTAGAGGGCAGGGGGGGCCAAGAGTGTTGGTTGATATTCAAGGATCACCTGCCGCAAGCTCAGGAGCTATATATCCCTACTAGAAGGAAGTTTAGCAGGAGGGCCAGGAGACCTCCTTGGATGGATAAGGAGCTGCTGAGGAAAATTCAAAGGAAAAAAGAGGCTTATAAAAGGTGAAAGCAAGGACAGGCGTCCTGGGAAGAATACAGGGATGTTTTCCAGGAAGCTAGGGACCAGGTTAGGAAAGCTAAGGCCCACTTAGAATTAAACTTGGCTAGGGATGTTAAGGATAACAGGAAGGGATTCTATAGGTACACTGCAAATAAAAGACAGGCTAGGGACAATGTGGGCCCTCTCCAGAAGCTATCAGGAGAACTGGCTACTCCGGATTTGGAGAAGGCTGGGGTTCTTAATGACTTCTTTGCCTCAGTCTTCACTGGCAAATGCTCTGACCACACCACCCAAGTCTTGGAAGGCAGACGCAGAGACAGTGAGAATGAAGACCCTGGGCCCACTATGGGGGAGGATCTTGTTCGAGACCATCTTAGGAACCTGAACATATACAAGTCCATGGGACCTCATGAAATCCATCCACAGGTCCTGAAGGAGCTGGCAAATGAAGTTGCTAAGCCACTGTCCATCATATTTGAAAAATCATGGCAGTCAGGTGAAGTTCCCGATGACTGGAAAAACGCAAATATAACCCCCATTTTCAAGAATGGGAAAATGGATGAGCTGGGAAATTACAGACCAGTCAGCCTCACCTCTGTGCCTGGCAAAATCTTGGAGTGGATTCTCCTGGAAGGCATGCTAAGGCACATGAAAACCAACAAGGTGCTTGGAGACACCCAGCATGGCTTCACTAAGGGGACATCCTGCCTGACCAATTTGGTGGCCTTCTATGATTGGGCTATGCAACTGATGGACAGGGGTAGAGCAGTTGATGTCATCTACCTGGGCCTGTGCAAGGCGTTTGACAGTGTCTCACATGATATCCTTGTCTCTAAGTTGGAGAGACATCAATTTGATAGGTTGGCCACTCAGTGGATAAAGAACTGGCTGGATGGCCGCACGCAAAGAGTAGTGCTCGATGGCTCAATGTCCAGCTGGAGACCAGTAACGAGTGGTGTGCCTCAGGGATCGGTGTTGGGACCGGTCTTGTTCAACATCTTTGTGGGTGACATGGACAGTGGGATTGAGTGCACCCTCAGCAAGTTTGCCGATGACACCAAGCTGTGTGGTTCGGTTGATATGCTGGAGGGAAGGAATGCCATCCAGAGGGACCTTGACACGCTTGTGAGGTGGGCTGATGCCAACCTGATGAAGTTTAACCATGCCAAGTGCAAGGCCCTCCAGCTGGGTCAGAGCAATCCCAGGCACAGCTACAAGTTGGGCAGGGAAGAGATTCAGAGCAGCCCTGCAGAGAAGGACTTGGGGGTGTTGCTTGGTGCGAAAATGAACATGAGCCGGCAGTGTGCGCTTGCAGCCCAGAAGGCCAACCGTATCCTGGGCTGCATCAAAAGGAGTGTGACCAGCAGGTCGAGGGAGGTGATCCTGCCCCTTTACTCTGCTCTCATGAGACCTCACTTGGAGTATTGTGTGCAGTTCTGGTATCCTCAACATAAGAAAGACATGGAACTGTTAGAACAAGTGCAGAGGAGGGCCACGACCACGATCAGGGGACTGGAGCACCTCCCATATGAAGATAGGCTGAGAAAATTGGGGCTGTTCAGCCTGCAGAAGAGAAGGCTGCGTGGAGACCTCATAGCAGCCTTCCAGTATTTGAAGGGTGCCTACAGGGATGCTGGGGAGGGACTTTTCATGAGGGAATGTAGTGAGAGGACAAGGGGTAACGGGTTCAAACTTAAACAAGGGAAGTTTAGATTGGATGTGAGGAAGAAATTCTTTACTATAAGGGTGGTGAGGCCCTGGAATGGGTTGCCCAGGGAAGTTGTGAATGCTCCATCCCTGGCGGTGTCCAAGGCCGGGTTGGACATAGCCTTGGGTGGTATGGTTTAGTGGGAGGTGTCCCTGCCCATGGCAGGAGGGTTGGAACTCAATGATCTTGAGGTCCTTTCCAACCCTAACTGTTCTATGATTCTTTGTAGGCTGGGTTCTTCCTCCCTCTCTCTTTCCCAGTCTATTGGGGCTGTTCAGCCTGGAGAAGAGAAGGCTGCGTGGAGACCTCATAGCAGCCTTCCAATACCTGAAGGGGGCCTATAGGGATGCTGGGGAGGGACTCTTCATTAGGGACTGTGGTGAGAGGACAAGGGGTAATGGGTTTAAACTTAAACAGGGGAGGTTTAGATTGGATCTGAGGAAGAAATTCTTTACTGTGAGGGTGGTGGGGCCCTGGAATGGGTTGCCCAGGGAGGTTGTGAATGCTTCATCCCTGGCGGCGTTCAAGGTGGGGTTGGACATAGCCTTGGATGGCATGGTTTAGTGGGAGGTGTCCCTGCCCATGGCGGGGGGGTTGGAACTCGATGATCTTGAGGTCCTTTCCAGCCCTTACTATTCTGTGATTCTGTGATTATTCTTAAATGGGCATGGTTCTGCAGGACTATTATTTTGGGACAGATCAGCTCCTAATTCACTACGTACAAATTGCCTCATATACTCCAGCATTACACCTGTCCATAGTTGTTTAGAAGTAGGTTGATACCAAGAAGATATTCTGCCTACTCTGGAGACCTCCAAACATCTATCTGAGGTCATTATTAGAAGTCCACTAGCAAATTAGCAAGTTTATGAATTTAATCCACTGTGTAAATCCCCTTATTCAACTCTGAAGATTTGATTATGCCCAATCTGATGTGATAATCTCCCATCTATTGAACACCCATTGCTTTTTAATGTGAAGAAGTACTTGGACTACCTAGGCCTTAGATAATTACGGTAGGGAGCCCTTTCTGGTCCAGAGGCCAGGGCAAATCTTGGTTTAGCTTGATCTGAAGACATTTTTTAGCAGATCTACTCAAAATACTGCCTACATCTTTACGTACACCATGACACACACAAGGAAATACTCATTAAGGTACTTAAGAAGAAGACATGCTTCTGTGCCTAACTAAAAGATAGTGTTGTGGGTTCTCTACTCTCTTTGCTTCAGGTGAGCTTTAATGCTTCCAAAAGAGAGATTGCTCCCAGCACAGCCATCCTGCATCATGTACAGCACACACAGTAAATCATAATGCTGGTTCTCATAGGCTAGGTCACACATGAATGGCAGGCAATTAGCTCTCTCTCTATTCCAGGAATGAATTTTGCACTGCCACTTTCCCCACCAGCACAAAGGACAGAAGCTGGTTCTTTCACATCACACTCCCCAATCCTACCTCCATTTGTAGATTCTGGTTATTTTTTAATCAAATGCCTAAACTCATAAGCAGTCCTTGCTCTCTGCAAACGTGTGACTCTGTGCCTAAGTTAGAAGTTAAAGCAAGACAATCACTACGTGCAAGTAACATTTAGATGGAATACTTTTGTCTTGCCACCACTGTTTTTCCATGATACCTCGGGGTTTGTTTCCTTTTTATCCTTTAAAAATGGGCACTAGATACTTTTTTATTTTTTAGTGCTGACACAAATGAAAGGAACTGGTGGGCTGTGAAAACAGAATCAGCAAGGAAGCCTAAGAACAGAGTCTGGCATTCAACACAAAAGGGAATGTGCTACAAGAAGTGTAGGAACATTCAATTCACCAAAAGACTTATCCTTCCCTTTTCCTTTCACCCGGAGGAGGCAGTAAAGGCAGAATAGCAAAGACAACCCAGAGAATTATACTGACTGCAGCAGCCAAGAATCCCAAGGAGAGATTTTTGTCAGAAATAAAAATTAATTTGGTGTCTCCTTTTTAGTTTTTCTTTACAATTCCTGAGTCATAGACATTTCTCAAATGGATAATTATCTGCTAAATAAAAATGCTGTTTGAAAATGACTCAAGCTATTTGTCAATTCAAGTTGGAGTTACAGACTGCTTTAGCCAAAATGAATAAAAGAAATACGTAAGGGGGAGGGTGGGTAAAGCTGAAATGTTTGACTTCAACGTTTTCTCAAAAAAAATGTTTTGCTTTCTTTTCACATCTTGAAGACTGCTTTGAGATCAAGTGGAATTCATTTTATTTCCCCATTTTCACTTTCAGTTTTAAATAAAATGATAATTATTGAATGTTTTCTCTTGGTGGAGAGGAAAGCTAAGAGTATATTTTGGCAAGAACATTTTCTTTGTTAGTTTCAAGTTATCATCCTTAGTAGTTTCCTTCCTTCTTTCAGCTGTAGTATCAGAAATTTGCACTTGAGCACACCACAAAACAATTTTGTACACTCAGCAATCTGCTTTGACAGAGACAAAAGACTAGAATAGAAAAGGTGAAGGTATTTACTGATAGGGGTCTCTGGGGTACAGTTATGTCTGGGACTTTAATGCAGGGAGCTTCAGAAACAGTGGTACACAGAAGAGAGACACAAGACCAGCACAGCATAAGCAACTTTATATCAGAAAGGGAACTGTGCACTAAATCAGAGGCAGGCATAACAAAAGTGGTTCTGGCATTCAGGATTAAGATGAACTGACAAAGCTAAAACGTATCAGCTGGTATAAACCCCAGAGAAAATCAAAAATAACTATCTGTGGTTAAAAATCCCTAACATAACAAACCAAATAGCACTTCCTTCTAACTTGATCAAGGGCTGCATAGGTTTCATGAGATGTGGAGCCAGTGCCACCAGCTTGTTGCTTGTCTGCAACCTGAGCAAGTTTGCTTGCTCCCTGAAACCTGCTGAAATGTTTGGCCCACAGCAGCAGTTTTGCTCTTTTTTGTACAGTTAATAACTAGCTCCTATGGCATCAGCATTAGCTGTCAGCGTCATCATGGCAGTAAAATCTTGGTCTAAGAGTTATTCTGAAACAACCACTTGTGCCCTGGAAGGGAAGGTTTCAGACACCACACATTGAAGCCACTCTGATGCATTTTTTGTTTTGAGTCTTGATCTTCACCTAACAGAACATTTTTTCAAAGTCTTTGTGCCTCCTTCTAGGGCTTGAGGAACTGTGCGATACAGCAGAGACTGCTGAGGCACATATTTCCACACTTCCCAGCCACTGGCTAGCACAGCTGGGAGCAGTTTGTTGCTTTGAATGCAGCCAGTAGATCATGAGCGGTACTAAGATTTCACACAGTATTGGAAATTTCAGCAGATAAACCCTTCTATGTCACTTCATGTTCACTACCATTCTGGGATAACTCTAGAGCTGACACATCACACCACAGTCTCTCTGTGTTCAGCATGTCTGGCTGTCCAGACCTGCACCCAGATTGGTATGTCCAGGACACCTCTTCAGGGAATAGTGCAAAGAGCATCCTGTGAATCAGTGCACTGCATACCCCTGCTCAGGAGTCTCAAGCCCTTGTAGGTTTTATCCCCAGTGATTGCTTTTTCCAGATAAGGCAAAGAGAAACCTCTTTGTGTTAAATATTCATATGACTTGAGTGGGACTTGTGTTGCTGCTCTTTGTGTAAATTAGGCTCATCTTTTCAATAAAGAATGGAAAAAAAATGTTCAAAATCCATAAATGACCTGCCTTAATACCTTTATGCCTGTTAACACATGCGGAACATAAAGAATCAGAGATTCACTGGTCCTTCTTCCAAATACGTGTAGGTTGTTCCTGAGTTTCTCTAAGAAGGACCACTCAAGGGAAAGCATATAATAACTCTGGTGGGAAGTCTGTATACTTAAACAAAAAACCCAATGAAACGTAAGAAAGAAGCCTTACATCTTCAGCTTAGCAGATTCACTAGCTCACCTGTGTGGCTGCATGTAACACTTTGATATAAACCTTGTAATAGAACAAGTACATGAAAAACTCAAGCTCTATCCTGCAGATCCTGTGTACCATTCAGTTGTAGCTCACTGACTATGATTTTACTTCAAATCCTTGTTGGGACACTGAAGATGAAAGAGCTAGCTTTGCTTGAGAAAAGAAAAAGGGGGAAAAAAGTAGATTGGAGAAAAGGAAAACAGTAGGAAAAAAATGGTTGTGCTGCATTTGTTTTCTTTAATTTAAAAGGGTAGAAAAGATGTGCAAAAAAACATTCTTTCCTTATCCTGAAGGACTGAGGAATTGAAGATGTGATTGTAGCTGGGTAGGAGGAATATGATTCCAGCATTCTGCAGGGTTCAAGGAAAAAGAAAAGACCTGCTTCACGCAATCCACGTAGCTCCTGCTGCTGCTCAGAGCACCTCCATTAACAGCTCCTGTATGCAGCTAAGATGCTGCTGGATTTACCACAACTTGGAGGACCATGTAGGTTAATAAACCTAATAAACCTAGCCTAAGCTGATAAGCTGGTGATACACCAGAACCACATTCTCCTGATCCTTCCAGAGAGACCACACTAGAAGCAATGAATCCCTTGCATCAGCCAAGATGCTAATTTCTTTGATTAAAAATAGTATGAAAGGCACACCGTGAGAGGGAGACAGAGTGCCATGTGAAATGTGTGCAGTTCCAGCATTATTTTTTTTACTTTTAATATGAACCCAGAAATTTCCGTGCAGGTTTGCTTACTGTTATTGTTTTGACTGCATATTGACATTCAACTGCCAGAGTCCCACTTCAAATTTAGGAGGTGATGTTTGCTTTGTTGTTACCTTTCAGCCTGCCAATAATATGTCCAGATCAACTTGTCATCAAGAAAATCAGCTCCAATATTCCACAACTGGTGTAATTGCTTCCCTTTCTTCCTCTTTTATATCTCTCTTTCTAAGGCTTCTCCTTTTGCTTGTTTTCCTTCATAGCACATCCAGGAAGAACGGAGAAGCATAAACAAGTTGGTGAAGATAAATTAATATGCAGCTATATGCTTGCTTGCATCTGATGATGATGAGATACAGGGAAAATCATCTACGTATAGCAAATCTGACAACAGTAGAAGTCAGCTAAGCTTCCCAGAAATCATCAAGGTCTTCATTTGGTCTATCAGCATTAGCTTTCAGCAAAGCAAGTGCATCTTTGCATTTAAATTAAGCAGGTAGAAGGGTGGAACATGGGTGGCATTTATTTGCACCAGTGATGTTTAGTAAGTCAGTCTCAATGCTGGTGCATCCATAGGTGGTGAAGCACAATTTTCATGATGTTCCCATCTGGCAAATGACATCTAGGGACCTCTCTGTAGTACAAGGCAGTGATTGCTAGGGAGAAGTGTTCAGGTAGTCACTTAACAGACTGGTGATGGGGCAAATGTAAGTTTATAAGTCCAAGGAGACATGGAAGTGTTATTGCTCCTCACAGGAGACAGCTGGTGCCTGCTGGATGAGTATAAGAGCAGTTCAGCAGTTTAGACTACAGTGCCATCCAGCCCTGAGCTCTGCTTTGACTCTTTTCCTTCCCACTGGTAGTTCACAACAGCTCACAGCCAGGCTGACATTTCTTCTCACTGCTACTGGTGTCTGGCTTCCTTGCTGTTTGGAAACCCCAAAAGGCATTATGACTGAGACATGTCAGTGTGATTGACAGGTTTGTACACACAAATGCTGGGGCATCCAAGAAGCACTGATGACAGCTCATAGACATGTGAAGCCAAGAGAGCAAGTGGATTTGGCAGCCTGAGGAGCAAGTAAACAGGCATTGGCTTCAGCCCATGAGCTCTGGGGAGGCAGTGGGACCACTCCAGAGATTGAATTTGGTGCATGGGGTTACGGAGATGCATGAAGAAGAGATGCAAAGAAGGATGAACAGATGAACATCTTATGGGAAAAGAGGGACACTAGATAAGGGGGACGATAGAAGGGAAGAGGATGAAGATAAAAAACCCAGAAAACAGAAAGAAGAATGTTATATCTCCTTCATCAAAGATGCTTGCCATGAGCCTTTGCTTTTCCCTCCTGCTCCACCTCAGGAAAGAAATTACATTTGTTTTTCAAGCTGTTATCACTAGCCTCCCCATAAGGAAGAACAGCCTGTTGAGTTTGCACATTCACAGATCAAATCTCTTTTCTGGCTCCATTAGAAGATTCATATCACTGTTGCTAATCTTCCCAATAGAACAGTTTTATATAGAATTATAGAATCATAGAATAATTAGGGTTGGAAAGGACCTAAAGATCACGAAGTTCCAACCCTCCTGCCATGGTCAGGGACACCTCACACTAAAACATGTCACCCAAGGCTCTGCCCAACCTGGCCTTGAACACCACCAGCAATGGAGCATTCACAACTTCCTTGGGCAACCCATTCCAGTGCCTCATTACCCTCACAGTAAAGAACTTTCTCTTTATATCCAATCTATCCTGTTTAAGTTTTAATCCGTTATCCCTTGTCCTATCATTACAGTTACTAATAAAGAGTCCCTCCCCAGCATCCTTATAGCCCCCCTTCAGATACTGGAAGGCTGCTAAGAGGTCTCCATGCAGCCTTTTCTTCTCCAGGATGAACAGCCCCAATTTTCTCAGCCTATCTTCATACAGGAGGTGCTCCAGTCCCTTGATAATCCTCGTGGCCCTCCTCTGGACTTGTTCTAACAGTTCCATGTCCTTTTTATGTTGAGGATACCAGAACTGCACACAGTATAGATCTTACATTTACAGCAGTTGTTCCTGCTGTAACAGGAGGTCCTGTCCAGCAGTTCAAGTGTCCACTGACTTGATAATATCCCACAATGGATAACATGGCTGACTCTGAAATTAAGTCATTGCATTACTAATTCAGAAGGATAGGCTGAGTACCTAAGTCTGCCAAAGATCATACAAAAGCTGACAACACCTCATTTTAAAATTCCATTGTAAAATGGAAAACAATCACACCTGCATTCTTCCTTTATTTGGTGGAACCATGTACATGGGTAGGTCCAAATGATGAAACCACTCCTCCTCCAGATGTGAACCTGTAGAATGGAAATAAGAAATTTAGAAATGGCTCTTCAAGGGTAGCCATGGAACTAGCCTGGCCAAATGGTTTCTCTTGGTGGGAGCAAATACTGAACAGGCAGCCCAGGCAAAAGACTTTCAGTCCATCCTATCTAATTAGGCTGTAAACTCTTGGCAGAAGGGATAGGCTACCAGTATGGGTCTTACATGTTAGGGAATTATCTTAGTTTTCTTTCTCCTCCCTATTAACCTTTTCTCCTCCTTGACCCAAGAGCTGCCATCGTGGATTTCACAATACTTTGCCAGCAGCTTCCTTTGTTAGGTTTTTTTTTGAGTTGCCTTATGACTGTTCTTTTAGCAAGGTCAGACCTGAGAAAGGACTGTGATTTGTCTTCTCTCATATGCAAGCTTTGTCATTTTGCCATTTGTCTGGGCTGTTCGCTGAGTTTCACTAAAACCTTCAAGCTCTCTCTCCCTCCTTAACAAGGATAATGAATATGGCAATGAAAAAAATCTACTTTCTTTTCAGAGAGGTGTTTATATCCAACTTATTTCTTTGTGTAGACCTGCTTTTGCCACCAGAGTCAGCAGAGCCCTTGAAGAGGTAGACAAGGGCAACATTAAACTGACTATGAGTCAACCCAGATAGGAACACCCCAAAAGATGTTTGTCTGTATCAACTTTTAGAGCACCTTCAATGCCAGAATGTAAGAAAATGCTGTGTTGGACCAAATGAGTAGAGAGGGTGTCTGTGCCCAGGCTGGGAATGAAGGCATCACCACAGCCAGGCTTACGTTTGCCTGTGGTGACATTGGATTGCAAATCAGGGCAGGAGCCACAGCACTGTACTGTGCATGATTGAAATACGTGTGTGTTTATGGCAAAGGGAAGCAGAAACCTTTAAGGCTTGTGTTTGATATAGCTCTCCTCTACCTTGGACTCTAGCTCTTCCTTGAGTGGGATGCTGGATCAGGTGACATTCATGAGTACCTTCTGACCTAGATTGTTCCCTGATCCTCATATTGCATGTGTCTCAGTGGGACAGGCTGTAGCATGCAGAATACCAGATAGCCCTCATTTGCTCTGCTACACTTTTTTTACAGAGAATGTCTAGGAGACCCAAAAGTCAGTGATTGAAGTTTGGCTCTCACATTCCAGTGAAGGTAACTAAATAAATAGATCACATATAACACAACCATCTGCTACTGGAGAAGTGAATCAAGGCCACTTATCTATCTATCTATTTCAGTTTAAAAAACTAGTTTGAAAATCTCAGCATCCTTGAATGCAAGTATTATCTGTTGACACAGCTGCTACTCTCTTGCTATTGTCTCTTTACTTTCTTTCAACCTGATACAATGCCAAAATACAGCCGAGGGCACTGCTTGCAGTAGCACATGAGCATTCTCATCTCCTTTCTTCCCACGCAGTCAGGGTCCAGGTAATTGCTAGGCATGAATTTGTGATGCTCCCTGTTAAAGAACTGTGGCTAGAGAGCAGGTGTATAGTATATTCACAAAGACTGTAGCTTCTGCTTCAGACTTCCTTATTTAAATATATGCATGAAAGTAATTTTGAATCCACATCCATATTCAAAGCTTCAGATGTACTTGGGTCCAGGTATCTCCTTTTTAAGCCATTTGGATCCAAACTAAATTTCCTCCAAGTTTCACAGCTGACTAGATTTATGTAGTAAATAGTGAGGGAGAGGGTGTGGAAAAAGTCTGAGAGACTATAAACTGTGGAGGCAGAATTATAGCTCCAAATAGGATGTCTTTTACAGTGCAGTACGGGACCCCTTCAGGGGTGACAAAGTTCCAATTTGCGTGTTCAAGGAGAGTCATACCTGGATGATACTGGCAGTGATACTCCTCTTCTGCTTCCATACCCTGTGAATCAAACCTCCATTTGTTGTCCAACTAGAAAACTACTAATAGACCTTTTACAGTGAGAAAGAAGAGAGCACTGGCTTTGACAGCAGAAGAAGGGTGGAGAGAGAAAGAGAAGACAGTTTCAATTTTGCAATCAAAATAGAAATAATTATGCTAAAAGGGACTTTTTTTTTTTTTTTGGTTAAAAATACTGGAAGAGGCTTTTCTCTCTGCTCCTTGATGACATTTCCCTATTCCTGCAGGAATTCCTATTAAGCCTAATTAGGCTCTGTTTCTCCTTCATTTGGGATCCATAACTCATTAGCTTCCAGCTGGGCAACTCATGATTCTAGGATGTCTAATTACCTTCTTCTAGCAGATAACCTGATTGCCTCTGGTCAAAAATTGCTGATCCAGTCCCTTCAGCTGATCTGAACTGACCTCAAAATGAGTTGTGTCATTAGCCCCTTCTAATTTCATCCATTGTTTCTACTTATTCCCCTTGGTCAAGATCAACATCACATATGACCTGGTGTGGCAGAGAACCGAGAATATAATACAGTCAGTATCTTTAAGGGCAACACTCACTAACACTATTGGTCTGCATCATTTTGATAATATCAAGAACTTTGGTTTGAAGTTCCTGAGGCACACAGGTGAATAAGTTATCTTCATCTATTTCAGCTAACCGCAGAGGTCTTTTTCTCTTCTTTCCAAGGGTGACATGAAATCCACTTTAATCAGGTATGAAACCCTAATTCAATTTTGACTCTTTGCTGGGACTGTATCCAAAGCTAATTTGTCACAGTCACATTCAAGTTTACCTCAGTCAGATTCAAAGCAGAGTTTATAATATTCTTGTAAATTTGGATAAATGCATCAGTGTAGATCCAGACTTCAGTAAAAGCTTCATTCCATTCTTTTTGTGATTCAGTTTATTCAGATTTAATTGACTGGTTTTCTTAAAAAAAAGAAAGAGAAGAACATGTTCAGTTGCAAGGGCTGACCCTGATTTAGTGGTCTATACAGATTATATTTTTTGCGTATAATAAATGCCCCAGTCACAAAGGTTCTGCTGTAGCATGGAAGAATTGCACAGTTTGCATTGCTAAAGCAGATCAAGATTGAAGTGTTTTGTTGATTTATTAATGACAGGTAGGTAAATGCCAGTCAGTAAAATACACATTCAGGTATAATGTCAGCAATATAATAGAAAAAAAGGTAAGATAAAACTGTCACAAAATGTTGTACACTTACAAATTTCTAAACAACATTTTACAACTAGTCTAAAATTTCTAATCCCATAGACATGCACTCACAGAATTAATTTTGCAAGAGTGGGCTGTGTAGGTACCACACTCAAATACCAGAGAACAAGTTTATCAATAGTTGGGAATATATGGGTGAGTTATCTACAACCTGACCTGTAATATTTGTTTTAAATGGTACTAAATTGTCTCTTTCGAGTAGCTCCTTCCAGTCTCTCTTTCTTTATATTACAATTTCACTTGGGCTGCAGAGAATTTTGAAAACACTCCATAGAACCATTTCCTTATTTCTCACTGCTGTAGGCTGTTGTTCCCAGACTAAAGACTTCAGCTAAAGTGTCATATTCCTATGTGAAAACAAGAGAGACATTCTCTCCATAGAACAAGAGCATCCGCCTATTGTCTATCATCTATAAAGGCTGCTTTATTCTATTATATTTCACTAATTACCAAAAAGTTCTGTGTTGATAATCTGCCACTCTCACCACCAGTGTGCAGCACACTATGGTACTTCAGACACCTGGAAGTGATAGGAACTGTGCTTCAGCTGTAATTGAGACAGTTCTAAATCACTGCTCTGTAGTAGGTCATGCCGAGTACTAAGTTGTTACCACCACCACAAAATTGCTATTCTGATCGAGGTGCTTATGGATTCAAGAGGTTGAGAGACTGGGTTGTGTTGCCATTACCAGAGTAGCATTACCATTTCAGGCAGTGCCCTGACAACTTCAGGGTGCCAGAGACACAGCAGTGAATTCATGCTTGTGGTGTCACCACAATCACATCAAATCCAATTTTCAGGTGTGAAAGTTGATACCTGTAAAGATGACTTGCTCAAAGTCACACAGACTAGGAAAAAGAAGGGATTACACTCTGGAAAACGTGTTTAATCCAAGAGACAGTGCTATTTTTCCTGTCAGGATTCTGGTTTCCAGAAAGAGATACATTGAACGGACGAAGTTCAGATTAAAGCAGTGGGGCTGATGTTAATTTTTAAGGATTTCCAAACAGAGGACAGTTTATTGACTTCATTTTCTAATTACTTCACCAAATATTTTGATATGTGATTGGGAAATTGAGTTTTCTTTGAGCTGTTACATTTCCCCATGAAGTGATACTTTTTCATCTGTCATTAAAAAGTATGTTATAAAGACCCTGGCCATGGCATAGGAAGAAGATGCTATTCTGAGGATAAAATATTTTGCTTTTGCAGAAACAGTGTTGTCAAAAATCTTTTTTTCCCTTTGTGGCACTTTTGATGGAACACTATTTCTGGTTTGACTGTTTATTATAACCTGTGCCTTTGTGGTTTATATTTTTAGTGGAGATGGTTACCTCCTTGGCTGAAGCATTTTGACTACTTTATGTAAGAGCACACAAGTTTGTTAGATGAACAACACATAAAGTCCTTTTCCTGACATAGAAGCAACATGGTGCTTTTTTCCATAAGTAAAATGACAGATTCTGCTGTTAAAAGGATCAGCTGATGTAACATAATTTGTAATTTTGTAAGAATAATCACTTCATAAGAATAAATGTCTCTCCAAGAAGTTACTGCTGCCTCTTCAGGTGCATGTGATGTGCTCCCTCCTCCTCTCACTCCAAAACTGTGTTAGCTGATATTTTGCCCTGATGTGCCAACAATAGGATAATATAATAGATTAAGCCAAGGCAGTCTCAATTAATTCCTAAACAGTTTTAATTTAATTTTCCTCTTTAAATAAACCCAATTTACCTCTATGGAAGTGTGACATATCTGATTACACACAGAGACACTGGGAGCAGCCATGCTTGGAGAGGGAGAGAGAGGGAGTGAGAGACAGGAATGAGCTCTGTGCACGATGTGATAAGAGATCAAAGCTAACAGAGCTCCTCAATATCTCTATTAGCAATAATTCAAAAGAACTTGCATTTCAAATGTCCCTCTTAACCACTTTCATTGCAGAGATAATAACTCTGAATCCTGGTAAAGGAAAAGTGTCAGGGGTCAGGCCTCTATGCAGTAGAAATTATGGGAATTAAAAAGGCTAGTTAAGGTAAATAATCCTCATAGCCTCTTGTTTCATCCTGGTTTCAGAGGACCTGGTTTTCAGCCCATGCAAGAGTAGCTGAGCTGTGGATGGTGATGTGGGTTGGGCCTCTTGCAGAAAGCAGAGGCAGGTTTTAAAATGTGCTTTAAACTCTTCCATGGTCTCTCTGTTTTGCCTCCCTTTTATGACCTGCTTTACCAGCCCCAAGAACAAATTTTCAAAGCATTTTGAACTTTTCCCTTGATAGCGTAGGCTTCATTGTGCATCTGCACGTGTTGATGTGTATGTGTGTGTCCTTGTGAGAGCCCATTGCTCTGTAGTGATTCCTAATTCTTCAATAGCTTATGAGCCACCTTCCCAAAGGCGGTCCGTTTAAATCTTTGCACTCGACTGAAATATTTCAAAAAATTGGGAGATTTAGCAGCAATGGTTCCTTTTAATGATCTTAATGTATTTGAAGACAAGACCTTTCATTGTGACTAGGTTTACCCCATGTGATTTTTAAGCAGGTGTTAAAGAACAGGACATGGCTTGTACCTTGGCTGTTATAATGGCCCAGAGTGAGGGCTAGAAGACAAGAGTCTAACAGTCAGTCATGAGTGGCTTTACTGTCCACGACACAGTCAGCACAAGGACCTGGAATAGTGAAAAACTTGTTGCTGAAAGAAGAAAACGCTTGCACAGGAAAATAATCACAAAGGCAACACCCAGGCAAGGAGATGAAATCAGAGGCCAAATGGGAAGGTTCATCAGTGCAAGCATCCCAATAGGTGTTGGGATACAAAGGTGTATTTAAGACACTGAAGAATTTAGATCCCAAAATCAGACTTTTCAGCCTGGCACTGTGCCTGGTTATGCGTCCAGAAGTAACCATGTTACACTGCAGTCTGGTTCTCACCTGCACTCAATGGCTTTGATCTACCAGGTCTCAGGTATCTCAACACACTTTCTAACAAGTACTTTGGAGCTCATATGAAGGAGTTTTGCCAGCCTGAATGGGGGGAGTGAGGATGGCTCTCTGTGCACTACAGCTCTTCTCTGTTTCTCATGATCTCTGTCTAGGAAGGCAGAGCAGCCACAGATCTGCTCTGCCACAGGGCAAAGCCTCAGGAAGCCTCTTGGCATTTTTAGGGATATAGGGCACAGGAAATTATTTTGAAGCCATCATAGCCAAATCCCTTCCATCCTTTTTCCACATCCCACAACAGAAGGAAAGGAGAGCCTTGTCCTCTCACAGGTAGCTGGTTCCCATTGAAGTCAATAGGAATAAGGTGCTTAAATACCTTGAGGACTCAGGCAGTAAGAACCTAATTGCTTGGTTTTGCCTATGTAAAACACTCACTACTAAGGTATGGTCATTTCTAACACCCAGTATACTGAGTTCAAAGCTAGCACAAGCAGCATTAGTCAGCACTCAAGTTAATCTTGTGAACATTGCACAGACAGTGCGATTGAAATCCTGATCCCTTTAAAATCCACATAGTAGCTCATACCATAGATTTTAAAAGTCGCTATCACCAGTCTAAGGCACAATGCTTTGAAAGATGACAGGCACCAGACCAGAAAACCTGTAGAAGTTACCTGTAGAAGTTAAACACACAGTTACACGCTCAGGGCCATAGGTAATAATTTACAGGCTTTGCATTTGTTGATTGTTGAATCCAGATGTCCCATTTAATTATTGTATTTCTCATGGAGTTTTTATCTCTAAGCAGTAGCCATGACCAGATCAAGTTGGGAGTTAAGCTTTGAGTCTATTTGGCAAAGATCAAAAGCTACTGTTGATTTTCATCTGCTCTCTTTCCAGCTATCCAAGCAAAGTTTCTAGACATTTTAAAGATGATTACACTGATCCTCAACTTTCTTCATCCAAACTCCTATTAACACAGAGTTCAGGTTGACTGAAGAAATCTGTATCACATTGATTTGATTTCATGCTACTGATCTATTTTAGAGCAATTTTATTAATAACACAAATTTTTCTACAGTGCTTTTCAGGTGGTCTGTGGAGGTTAAAGTGTTAATTTGCCTGTTTTCTTCACAAATTTCACATTTCTAGACACTAAGAAAAACCTGCCTTAACTGCTTCCGTGCCAAGCACTCTGTACTTTCACTGTGTTCATTCAGTGTTCTGAAAAACTGAAGGTTCTGAGATATGTATCATAGTTTTGCTTGAAGAGGTATACATGCATTTGTTTTTTAGAGCCTGCATGCAGGAAGAATGCCAAATGTTTTATCACATTTGGATTTTGATTCACATTTGCTATTTCTATTGATGTGTTTCTGTTCACGGATTAGGTTATACCGTACTGTTTCTGTGTCAGTAATTTCTATCCATCATGCTTGACTGGCATTTATCACTCTTCTTTTGCAGTATTCATTTTATACTCCACCTTACGCACCTCTTCTGCAAAGGAGAAGTAGATTATGCTGAAACAAATAGAAAAGCAGTGACAAAAACAGGGAAATGAGAATGAAATAAGGAGATGCCTACCACATCCTACCTTCTCCTGGGCCATTCTGCAGAGCCTTGCAGAGCCTTGCAGAGGTAGAAAAGAATTTTGTTACTTGAATTATGTTGAGCTGTAATCAAATAGGGTACTTATTTGGCTTAGGTACCTGAATTCACAGTCTAAACCTACAGCTTCAGTTCAGAAAGTCTTCTCCAGGTCACCTTTCACAATTTTTGCTGGCTGTGTTAAAGGTTTCGAAATCCATTTGGAAATTGGAAATTTTCCCCAGAAAGCAGACAACAACCTTGTTCAATATTGTGCTTTTATAACATCCTACCTTTCTCCTTTCATTTAGAAGGCCACGTTTTCTCCTGGATACCTTCCTAATGCATATTTTATTTAACCAATACCTGTTTTCCTAAATTCTACCAGTAATCCCTCCACCATGAGCATATCCAGGCACAAAATGGCCTCTTTACTCATTAATCCAAGGCTTAGCATTTCTTAATTGTGTGGCAAAATTCTGCAACCACATTTATGATGAAATCCTAAGGGCTTGTTTTGTTCTTTTTAAGACCAGTTGTAATATTTATGGCTCTAAACAATACCATACAGTATTTAGTAGAAAGAGAAATAAATGCAAAGTATATACGCAATATTTGCATCCAGATTTCTGAATGGGAAATAAACTTGAAGGTAATTAGTTGTAAGGTCCTATTCATCCTACACTTTACTAGGCTTGTCTTCCTGCTCCTTTAAGGAATTTGAAAGTTTAGAGAAACAGTACTTGTGATTGTCCCATGCCACATAATAGGTAGTAGTCCTTAGCCACCACTTCTCATGAGGAGAGCAAAGGGCATAGGTTTTTATTGAGGATGTGAATTTACTAATAGCAAGACCATCATGAATCTTAGGCTCTGAGTCTGACCTCCTGTGAAGGTAACCAAGCTGAGATTGGATGGTCTTAATTATAATAATTATTTCCCCATTAGGCATCGGGACCCTGCTGCCTTCAGCACTACACAGTAAGGCAGCAAGGTGACCCTTGGCTCAAAGAGCTGTCGGTGGGAAACAAATGGCTGCAACATGCACAATAGGGAGCACAAGATCAAATCCAGGCTGTGGTGGCAGTGTGACCAGACATTAAGCACAGGACCTCCACTCACTTTGCTTGGTAATGTCTAGTGCTGCATGGCACGCTGCTTCTGTCCAAAGTTACTGAAAATCTGGTAAGTATGTGGAGATGGAGTCTTATCATGCCCCAGCACTGCTCAGCTCGTTTGTTATCGCTTGGAGCTCCTGAGGAAAACCAGAAAGAAACTGATACGTGGTGTCGCACAGTGCAGTATGCTCAGTCATCTTTTTCCCCAATCTCCATGTATTTTTGGTCCTCAGCAGCTGCCACATAAGGCTTGTCATTAGTACTGCAGTGCTGCTTCCATTTCATGTTGCTACAACAGACCTAAGATGGGAAAGAGCAGCTGATTCTCATTTTCTACCTTCAGTGCCCTTAAAGGTTGGGACAGATCCATGGAAGCAGCAGCAAGTTTGTAGTGAGACAATTCTAGTATAGGTGCAAGGCGAAAAGAAATATCCCTTTGAGTGTGAAAAAGCAAAACTCTTCACTTAAACAGTTGGTACTTCATGAGTAAAAACCTAAATAAGCCAAGCACCAGCTGCTCCGGGCTTTTTGCTGCCCCTAAACTCAATGTTTTTTGCTCCCTCTGCTGGCTCTGAAATAGCAGAACAGCAGCGCTCGTCTGTCAAAGCAGCCTGGGAGCGGGACAGGGGCGCAGTGTGAAGCCGGAATAGGGCACGGCCTGTAGGATTAGCTGCTGGCATTGTTGGCTCTGTGCCCTCACCGTCAAGGAAAAAAAAAAACCAACAAAAAGAAGAAGAAAAACTGGAAGTACATATCTGATGACAAAGTCACACTCTAGAGCGTGCACCAGGCTTTTAAATCTAACCTCTTCTCACTTCGAGGCAAAATTAGTGAGAAAAAGAAGATAAAGCTTGCTCTCAGTTCACACAGAGCATATTGCTGTGTGGCATGAAAACAAACCGAACAATCTCATGTAAACAAGCACTACTGCTAAAATATTTTTATTTTAGCTCGGAAATTTAATCTACTCAGATCTCACCATGGCCATTTCTTCACTGAGCAGTTACATCCCTGATCCAAAACAAAGTCAGTTAATTGCATTCACAGGTGATACAAAATCAGGAGGTGTTGCGAATCCCAAGGAGAATAGAGAAGTAATGTAGATTGCATTTAATTCCATGTAGCTTCTTGTACTTGCCCCGTAACTGTCAGAGCTGGGAAAGAAATAGAGTTTGAAAATAAAACAAAATTAGATTCAGCCTGGGAAAATGCACACTGGGGAAAACTCATCTGAAACCAGATTTTTTTTTGGAAGAAAGGGAAATACTTGAAGAGCTGACTAGTAAGAGATGGATGGTGAGAATGAATACATGAGTTATGAGTCTGCAGCACAACGTGCTGAAGGAAAAAACCAATGTGATTACAAGTTTCCTCCATCTGAGATTATGCAGTATTGCAGGAAAGATTAAAAGATCTAATCTACCCAAAACCAGGCTATTGGTTTTGATGAGGTCCATTTTGGCCCAAAAGTGTGTCCCAGCACACAGAGTTTGGTTAAACCCTGGAGAAAGCAGCGTCCACCAAGCATGGCAAACTTTCCTGATCCTCCTCATCACATAAGTCAAAGATTCAGGCAGTCACAATCAGCAGCATACGTTCCCTGTAAATTGCAGAGCATAAGGTGGGGGAGCACTGAAAGTGGACAGCAGACAGGTGGTGATAGGATTTTCCCAGGGATCCTGTTTTGGCACTGCAAGACGGAGGGTGAATGGGGAGCAGGCTTCCAGATCCAGAATGCGAGTTAAACTTGAAGAGCGCAAGAGGTGCAGGTTTGACACCCATGGCTAGCATACCTCTAAGCAAAAAAAAACATCAAAAAGAGAGGGAGAGCTTGATCCAAAGGGTGTGTGACTTTAAAGAAATTACGGGTATGTGAGCAGATGGTTTGAAGGACAATTCACATATTAGAAATGTTCTATTAGTAAGCTCTAATAGACTGATGAAAAGTCCCAGGGGATGCAATAGAAACAGTTCAGATATATAAAACTCTCCAGGTCAAAGTGCTAATGAACAGAAGGACAGTCCAACAATGGCTGCAGAGAGAAGACAAGAAAAGCTGATATCATCTCTAACTCACATTATTCTATATTAAAGCATCACTAAGCACTCAGGAAGAGGAGTGGGGCCAGATTTAGCCCTGGCAAAAGCAGATAAATCTTTTTAAAAGACAAGAGATGATAGATCATGATGATGTACACTGAGCTCCTGACAAACATTATCACCCAGCGATTCTTGCATCATACACACACATTTTGGGTGCTTTTGAGTATTGACAGAGAAATTCAGAATGCAAGATATCCCTCAGTTGGTGGAAAATGTGTTACATCTCCTGATAAGGTAATTCAGCGGTTAATTATCCTGATTCTTTAATGCATGCACTTTGCTTCCAGTTTGATTTTTCC
Organism: Amazona ochrocephala; assembly: GCA_039720435.1. Classification (NCBI taxonomy): domain Eukaryota; kingdom Metazoa; phylum Chordata; class Aves; order Psittaciformes; family Psittacidae; genus Amazona; species Amazona ochrocephala. The sequence continues at coordinate 78,180,180 of CM077880.1, forward strand.
CCCCATCTTCTAACGATTGGGTTTCATCATGCCTTTGCTAAAGAGCCTTCAAACACTTTCCTCTCTGCATAGGCAATGCAGCCTGCAAACTAATCTCCATGAAGTCAGATTAAGGCATTCAATCCCCAAGAGAGACGTGATTTAAAACTCATCCCTCCTGTTGTTTTCTCCTATTGCCTAATTTAAGTAGCTCTCTTCTCAGCATGTTGGCTCTAGTGAATTCTGTTCCTTAGCACCCAACCCTCCAAAGTGTCATTAAATCAGGAACGAAGGGTTTGAAAGCCAGGAACTGCAATGTTTAGTGTTGCAGTGCAAACACGCTAGTGGATCTGTGCCTCAAGCTTTGGCTTCGCAATTCTAACCAGAGCAAACACTAACTATACATACGCATCCTACTACAGGGATCTTGGCATCTCCACACCGGTATTTCAGAAATGTTGTACTACCTCTGCTACTCCTTTCCTCTAAATCTGAGGCCTTGTTCTATGCAACATCCCATTGCAAGTTATATAGGGGGTATTTAATGCCATTCTTAAGAGCTGTTCTAATAGATTACTAGCTAGTGACCCATAGACAAGGGCTAATACATTACGAAGAGAAGAGGGTGAAGTAAATTCTGACGTTATAAATGGATGCAGTGGCATAAGGTTCATAGAAATTTAGTTTTAAATCAGTGGCAGGTTGGGTTTCTGCATATTTTGTAGATCCCACTAAAGAACTGCTGGTTTGGGAATCACCAAAATATGTAGTAAGCCACCAAATACTGACAGGGCCTGACATGGATTTGCCAGATGGGGCAAGAGTGGGTCATTAACTGAAGCAGGTGCCTACTGAAGCTGAAATACCTTAAGAGAATTATTTGACTGAAACCTGCTAAGAGAACTACTTCCTTCATGGCTCTGCAAGGGGATGAGGCAGACAGCTGGAAAACCTTGGGAATAAAATTAAAGAACCAGGAATTCATGGTGGGATATACAAAGTCAAGTAACTCACAGGCAGTCCAGTAGGCTTTGCGTTAGAGAGAAATGCAGGATTTTATAGATGAGGTTTTGATTAACTGTGAGACTAACCAAGCTCAAAAGAGATAGCCTGGATGCAGTTCAGAGGTGCCACAGCTGGGAGACTTAGCCAACTGATCAGACTGACAGCCAGATCCAGGGAGTGATTCAGCCTAGCTGAAGTCTGATTCACCCTCTGGAAGTGCCAAGCTTTTGATCTAGACTTTAGATAAGACTAACTCACTCCCTGAAGGTGCCTTTCTCCAGAGACTATAGAGGACCCACCACACAGCAGGAGTAAAAGTCAACTGGAAGAACTAAGTCTGGCCACAACTGATTGTCATTGCAACCTGTCACAAAGAGCTGAACCTGAAGTCAAGTCACCTGCATTATGGGAATCCGGGAAAGGGTGTGTGTAGGGGCTGAGTGAGAAAATGTGGTGCTTTTCTGTGAGCTCTCTTGATGCTATGTTTCCTTGAAAGCTATTACTTTAAATATACACTCCAGGATGTGAAAATTGGATCTTCCTACTTGGTCCTGCCCTTACTGTAGTGATGATTACCTATCTCTTCATGTTGTTGGGAAACTTGTTTCAGTACTGCCCATGAGGTGCCACAAGCCTCTCAGATGGACAACACAATGACCTTGTAAAAATTATTGGTTTGATGATGTATAGACTATACAGACAACAGTGAAGTCCAGGGATCAAATACTGCCTTTTACCTGCTCTGTGAAAAGGGTTACCGCACAAAAACTGTTTCCTAACTATTTCTGCAGATAAAACTCATTATGACTTTCTCAATTCTTAATCAATACTTTAGAGGCCTTCTGTTTTATAGAACAGTTCATATATATTTTATTCATTTTAATAATTTATCCTTTATTACAGAACCAGATGGAGCCTGCGGCACACTTGTCCTCAAGAAACCAGAGCAAGGAGGAGAAGGTGCCCAGAATCCACATCACCTGGGACCAAAGACTCACATTTTCTTCTGTCTTATCCATATGTCTGCTGTGTCCTGAGTTCAGTCATAGGGACTAACCATACCCAGTGGTCCTGTAGCCATGCTGTAACCTTGGAATGGAAGAGTTGTGGAGGGAAGGTTGTTCTGTTCCCCTTAATACTGATTCTTAACTGTGAGAAATTCCATTTGTCCCTGCTGATACGTTCACAGATTTCAGGAAACCTTGACATCATTTTCTAACAGATTTCCCTGGGTGCTCTCTGGACGTGGGGGAAAGGAATTAAATATTATGGTGAAAGCGTCCATCACATTCTTTTCTCTGGATCTGGGAAGCAGAGCTGTGAGTGTCAGTTATCTCAGCTGAAGGATCTTGTGTGTATGGTTATGCAGAACTGCCTCTTGCCCTCTTCATGCATGTATTTGTAAATATATATGATCCCAGTCAGAAAAGACTTTTTTTTACCTGAGATGTAGGCCTGAACTGTGGAGGGGGTAAAACTAGTGAAGAAACTTCAAAGATGCTTTCATTGAGATATGACTTCATGTCTATCATACCAGATAAAGATGATATGAGGTGGTATTTCCTTGGTGTCTAGCCAGGACAACAGTAGGATAAAGGTCATCTTATTAACTCCAGTAGATGGAATATGGCTGCAAATAGTAGCTTGAGGAAAAGATTTTTCAGGATCTGGAATAGGTATCAATCACCTTTGTCCATATTTTTTTGTTCTGAAAAAAATTGAGAGCACTTTTGGATTTATACTTATTACTAGAATCTTGCTAGCAGTGGTGTCTAAGGAGCTCTTCCTTTTGCTCTGTGTCTAGCTAAGAAATGCAGCCCTTGCCTCTGGCAGCAATCTTTGCCTTAGCAGTCTGTTCTCTCTTACTTTCTAGACCATCAGGTGATGTAGGACATGCTGGGCATTGCATTGCTGTTGCATTGCTTCAGCCACTGAGCATGCACTACGCCATACTCCTGTACATGTTCATATCTGAGGCTTAACAGTTAGTTGTCCTGTTTTATAAGTGTTGGCTTTCTTTTCACCTCCAGTTATAGTTCCAGTCTTTGATTTTGTTTACAGAAGTTTTCACCTCTTTATTTTGGCTACTTCAGTGATCATGTTTCTTCTGCGATATATCATGATAGATGGTGTTCTTTATTTTTCAGTACAGATTGGGCTGGTGGTGGGATGTTGCCAGCGAAAACCAGCTGATTATACAAATCGTTCCCCAAGTTTGATGTAACAGAGCCTTTGTTGGCCTTGAACATGGATGACAAAGCCTGCCTTTCTTCTTCCTACCCTGGAAGACCATGCTGATGGAAGAGCATTGTTTGACATATACTTTAGCCATTGATGAAGAATAAGTGACTGTGTTAAGAAAATAGAAATAAATACTGCTGTTTGTTGATACAATAATCTAGGACAACATGATGACCAGAACAGGTATTGACACCTGGAATAGGCTTTCTTTTGGGTTGAGAGTAAGCCAAAGAAAAGGGATTCAGATCACTCAAGGTCTAGACATGTGAGCAGATAAGCAGTTAAGCAGAAGAAAAGGGGATAAAGTGAAGGAGAGCAAGAGAGCAAAGAGAGATGATAGAAGAGCGAGAGGTGGGAATGAGGAAGATTCTCCATGTAAGAAAAAAGTGAAAAGTAGAAAACCACTGAAGACAGAAGAGGAAGAAAGGATTAAAGATAAATTGAGCAGCAAAAGATCGTTGGAAATAGAAACTGCAGAAGAAAATGCAACAAAAAAATAATACGTTGCTAGAGGTAAGATGTTGAGAGAAATATGTTCAGTTTTATATCACAGGAAAGTCAGATTAAATACAAAGTAGGTAAGCAAGAAATAGTACAGTATGTAATGGCAAGAGACATAAAGAAGGGAAAAAAAGTAAGGGAAAGGAAAAGAAAGACCTAAATCAACTGAGGCAGAATAACCACATCACTTCTGATTTTTTCTCAATACAGAAACAATGAATGTTTGGTCCTTGTAGAACAGGCAAATAGGCAGACAAAAAGGTAAGGTTAAAACAGACAGTTTGCTTCCCTTGCAGGCTGACATTCGTCCAGCTGGCAGTTAGATGTCCGACTGTGTTCCCTAAAGCCTGAAATATCATTGCCTCAAAATCACTCTGTAATCAATGGCTAGCAAGAGGGTACCTCCAGGAGAGAATGTAGACTATCCATCTCCCACTATTGATGGAGCCCAGGGTTATGAGAAGGCAGGTCTCCATCATGTGCCCACCTCTCAAGCAATCTACTACCAGACAAGCCTTAATATCCATATCCCTCAGATTACTTATGCACAGAGCTCTAATCTGCACATTCACAGTAACTTCTCATCTTCAGAGTGAAGGCTGCTCCAGAGACATTTGACAGAGCACAATGGAGCTGCTCATACTGCTGCTGCCCCTGTTGAACCTTGTTTGTGAAGAAAAATAAGATTTCAGTAGATGGATCTGCTGATACATCTCAGTCCCAACCTAAGAGATTCCCCAGATAGACCAATTCAAGGCTTCTCTAGAGCAGAGAAGGTCACATCCACCCAACTCTGCTGTGGCAGGAGAGTTGCAGTCAGGACCAGGAGAAAACAAGTCAGCCCCTTGTACTTTCTAAACTTGTTCAGGACTTCAAGAGTTTCCAGCAGTGAAAAAATGTAGCTGCCACCAACCTGACTAAGTATGGGTATCGCACATATTACACATGCTTCCCCTTCAACAGCTCCATCCCTTTCAACAAATCGCTTCATTAGTTACTGAGCTTAGCGAAGCAGCAGTTATTCTTTCACTTGTCCCTTCCTTATCCACCACCTGAGCCTCATAGCATTTTAAGTCACAGCACATGAGACCAGTCAATTACTGACATGGTTTGACAAGCTTTGCTTGTGTGGTGTCTCCTTTGTTTAAAACCCTGTCGATTACATTTTCTTCTAAAACACAGGATGATTTCCAACTTCACGCCCACAGAATGATTCATTTGACTTCTGAATCGTCTGAAAGCTTATGAAGATCCCTTCCCAGCATCCTTTCAAAGGGAGGAGGGTAAAAATGGGGTGAACATCTTTATTTCTTCTGCTTCCAGAAGTTAAGGACATACTCAAGCTTCATAAAGGCTCTCCTTGTGCTCAGTGGAGAGTTTATTAAGACAGAATAATTGAAGTCAATGTTCAATTTTGTCTTAATAATGCAGATGTATTCCAGTTCCCTTGAGACATGCCATACTAGGCACAGATGATAGCAATGGTTTTCACAGCATCAAAGGTAAATGTATTTAAATCCCTACATCATTCAGATTAGTCCATTGCCGATGGGAATCCAGATGCATTCTTCTAGGTCTAATTCTCACAGAAGCAAAGAAAAGACCCACATTAGGCGAAGGGTCATTTCTTCTAATAAGAGGGCTTGGTGACCCAGCCAAGATGCACAGCTAACTACCTGTTCATCCACAGGTTTACACACAGAAAGGATTCCATTGCCTTAGAGAAGGCGAAGTTCAGAGGACAGAAAAGATTCTTAGCCGTGGAAAAGCTTGTAAAACAGATCTACCTATAAAATATCTGATGTTTACAATATGTCTGGCTAAGGACAGTACAAAGACAGAAAGGAAATCCCTGCCCCAACGAACCTACAATCTAATATTGGTACTTTTGTGGATAAATATTTTTTAAAAAATATCTCTATGGTAACAGAATTTCACAGCTTTAAAAAACACAGTGGAAGTGTAGTGTCTATTTATAGAGATGTGTAGGAAACACAGTTAAGGAGAGAGACAGTATATTAATGGGAATGGCTTGGTTATTGAATTTCTGGAATTCAGCACTGAACTGAAAGAGCCTTGAGGGAGAAAAGGATTAGTAATGCAATAACTACTGAAGAGTTCAGAGGGACATGCAAATAGTACCTTTAATTCAAGGATGGATTTCATCCATACTAAGACTCATCCATGCCAAGACATTTCCTTCCCTAGCCTTACTGTTTAGAGAGCTTCTGGAATGATACTTTTTTCTCCTGTTTGGTGAGTTACTCACACAAAGTAAGGAAATAACATATGCATGTGGGCTGCTGATATTCTATAGCGTTTTAGCACTGATGGCCATTTTCAGACTACATGCTGTAGGTATGTCACTTGTACATTACAACTACCTCAGCATCTGATTTCAAAAGACGGATGAACAATCCAGACTTCTTATCATTATGCAGAGTTGCTGAAACATGTCTTCCTAAAGACTCAAGGAAGAAAAGAAATTCAAACATATAATTCCAGACTTTTAAAAACAGTCTGAATGTGGCCCAAGTCTCTCAGATGCTTTGAGCTCTCAGAACTGCAGCATGGTTATCTTTCAGGGTGTCAGAGACTTTATTTATAAATGTTGACAGCAATTCTGAGGAAGATAAGAGATAAAATCTGGATCAGAAGTAATTAGATCTATTGTCCCTAGAAAGAAAAAGATTTCAGTCTTTAAATTCTAACAATGCTATAAAAACAAAAGGGAGGTTCCTGATTCAGATGAAGGTGGGCCCTGTATCAGCTCATTCGTGTCTTTTTGGCCACAGTGATACTGCTCTCCTAGGATCTGACTGACCTACAAGTTCATTTTCCAGGGGCACAACAGCAGGAACATCATGCAAAAAATCAGCCACAATGAGAATTTCCTAAGCATCAAGCACAGATGTGGCAGTATCAGTCAAGCATGGTGAATTGGTTGATCCTGAGGGTTGTGCTGTTCACAAGTAGTTCAAACAGGTCTTTTCCAGAGCTGTATAACATGACTAACAGGGAGAGGCAGAAGGGAGAAGTACTGACTCTCTAGCTTGCGGATTATCTGAAAGGAGCATAGAGAAGCAAAGCCAGTATCACTGGTCTACCTGGGACCCAGCTCACTGCCCACAAAGAAATGGTGAGATGCCCTGTGAACCGCCCACCTGTGAGCTGCTTTTGATTTACCCTCTACTCCCTTGGTCCTCTGTGAGCTGTGAAGTGTCTCAGGACTTAACAAAATTCTGCTGCATAGCTTGCTAGATCAGTGAAGCTGGCTCATCTCTTGTTGTCTGCTTCACAGAACCACCTCAGACTCTACCCTCTTCTGTTCCCCTGGACGTAACACTCTCATAGTTGGCAAAAGGAATGAAAATGAAGAGGATTCAAAGGAAAAGGGTGAATTGCACACAAGGAGACATGACTTCAGGGAAAAAGAGAAACGACTAAAAGGTTACGATAAAAAAAGAATCATGAGAGTCCTAGAGAAAGGAAATTAATACCTGTGTGGTGGAAACGGAAGAAGACGCTGCATCCTGGAGCTCATCCCACACCCTCTTTGGGGTCCAGCTGTGGGCTCAGGGCCAACTTTGATAAAGCAGCCCTGTGGCCTTGAAGTTGTAATACTGCTGTTTGAGAAGCCTTTGTAGGGGTGTGCCATGGCCTATCATCATGCTCTCTGTAGCCAGAAGCTTAATTACAAGGTTGGAAAAGGTACTTTGCCCCTTCTCCAATATAGTGAGACAAACAGTTGATTTAATGATGGAATGCCATCTTCCAGGCTGGAAAAAAATGGCCTCTAAGTACGAGGTATGTATAGACAAGGGTAAATTGGTCATTGAAAAAGTTTTGATAGAAAGTGTTATTTTCACTGCAGTTGGAATGTTTCCTAAAGAATCACTGTTAATGAGTGATCACTGAGACCTCACTTGGAGTACTGTGTGCAGTTCTGGTGTCCTCAACATAAAAACGACATGGAACTGTTAGAACAAGTGCAGAGGAGGGCCACGAGCACGATCAGGGGACTGGAGCACCTCTCGTATGAAGATAGGCTGAGAAAATTGGGGCTGTTCATCCTGGAGAAGAGAAGGCTGCGTGGAGACCTCATAGTAGCCTTCCAATACCTGAAGGGGGCCTATAGGGATGCTGGGGGCGGACTCTTCATTAGCGATTGTAGTGAGAGGACAAGGGGTAACGGGTTCAAACTTAAACAGGGGAAATTTAGATTGGATATGAGGAAGAAATTCTTTACTGTGAGGGTGGTGAGGCCCTGGAATGGGTTGCCCAGGGAGGTTGTGAATGCTTCATCCCTGGCAGCGTTCAAGGTGGGGTTGGGCATAGCCTCGGATGGCATGGTTTAGTGGGAGGTGTCCCTGCCCATGGCAGGAGGGTTGGAACTAGATGATCTTAAGGTCCTTTCCAACCCTAACTATTCTATGATTCTATGATTCTAATCACATTGTCTTAAAGAGAAATGCAAGTCAACGAGCAATTTTTTTCACAGAAATGATTTTTCCCAGAGAAAAAGTGTGTTCCTTCTTATGAAAAAGCTTTCACTTTAGGTTCTTTCTAATACACTGGTTCCGTTTGATAAACTCCCCCTTTGTAGCAGAAATTCTTCTTAGTCCCTGAGCACATGGTGTTTTATTTTAGAGTAGTCACTGTCACTCTATATCTATTATTTCAGACCTTAATATTAGCCACTTTTCCCTGTAGCATTTCTTTCTTCTCCTGTATATTGACAGTATTTCCCAACTTATCACCAAGAAATTTCTCCTATGAAGTAGAAATTCACAGCTTGGGAACAATGCGGAATAGAATCATAGAATCATAGAATAGTTAGGGTTGGAAAGGACCTCAAGATCATCGAGTTCCAACCCCCCTGCCATGGGCAGGGACACCTCACACTAAACCATGCCATCCAAGGCTATGTCCAACCCCACCTTGAACGCCGCCAGGGATGAAGCATCCACAACTTCCCTGGGCAACCCATTCCAGGGCCTCACCACCCTCACAGTAAAGAATTTCTTCCTCATATCCAATCTAAACTTCCCCTGTTTAAGTTTAAACCCATTACCCCTTGTCCTCTCACCACAGTCCCTAATGAAGAGTCCCTCCCCAGCATCCGTATAGGCCCCCTTCAGGTATTGGAAGGCTGCTATGAGGTCTCCACGCAGCCTTCTCTTCTCCAGGATGAACAGCCCCAATTTTCTCAGCCTATCTTCATAAGGGAGGTGCTCCAGTCCCCTGATCATCCTCGTGGCCCTCCTCTGCACTTGTTCCAACAGTTCCATGTCGTTTTTATGTTGAGGACACCAGAACTGCACACAGTACTCCAAGTGAGGTCTCACGAGAGCAGAGTAGAGGGGCAGGAGCACCTCCCTCGACCTGCTGGTCACACTCCTTTTGATGCAGCCCAGGATACGGTTGGCTTTCTGGGCTGCAAGCGCACACTGCCGGCTCATGTTCATTTTTCCATCAACCCACACCACCAAGTCCTTCTCTGCAGGGCTGCTCTGAATCTCCTCCCCGCCCAGCCTGTAGCTGTGCCTGGCATTGCTCCGACCCAGGTGGAGGACTTTGCACTTGGCATGGTTAAACTTAACAAAGACCTATATGATAAATTAATGACAAAGTAACCATGCTTAACAGATGTGATCCTATGATGCAGCATGCCCAGAAAGGAGACAGAAATACTTCTGCCATTGTATGCAGAGGTGGTGAGACTCCATTTATCACCTTCGCTATTTTGCAGTGAGCTGCTGAAAGAAGTTAAGAAAGATCAGAAGAATTCTACTATTAAAAGATGCAGTATTGAGTCTTCTTTACAGAAAATACCAGGACTATATGAAAGATGGATGGAAAAAAACCAGATATATCAGATATGGAGGGGAAGAGAGAAAGAAAAGATACTTTTGCAACCTGTGAAAAAATGCATGTAGGAAGAAAATAAATGTGATGGAAGAAAAGTCAGTGAAATAGGGAGAGATAAATAGAAAGAGAACAGTAAGACCTATGATGGTTTAGGATTGCATCTACTCTAACATTTAGCCACCAGGAAAAGGTGCTTGAACATAGCAGGGAAGAGGCAAAATGCTGCCTCTGGAGTGAGACACCTGAGGTGAGCTGGACCTGCAGGGAGCCTGCTCTCTGCACCTGAGGTGAGCAGTTCATAAGTGGAAAATATCTTCTAACACTGGGTATAGGGCACAGAGGTATTTTTCATCTGCACCTTCTTTTATTCTCCCTGTCTGATTCAGTTGCACTTCAATGCCTCACAAAATCACCTAAGAAAATAAATGCAGAAGGAGAAAGTTGAAGCAGTGTGTCTTAGCATGCTGTGACTCAAACCTCTCATTTTTATTTATTCAAAAATAGGGTTTTTTTTGAAAATGCGTTACATTTTTTCCCAAAAAGGAGAGAGGTTTAACTCCCAAATGTAATCCTCAGCTTGATCCAATATAAAAATCTTAGTTTGTAACAAGATGCAGGTGGTTTTGGCACCAATGATGAACCCGTAACCTGCTGCTCACGCAGTCTCAGATCCACATGCTGTGTGGATAGTAAACAGCAGTGAGTGCTCACAGTGTTGTTTGTCATCTTGGAAGCAATAACATATTTAGCAAAGAGGTGTATCAGCAGCTGACAATCCTCCTCGGTGCCAGGAATATGGTCCCTTCACATGAAGCACAGGGCAGCATTCTAAATATGCCACCGTCCCCATCTAGCCCCAGTTTCTTTATTTATAACCTCTTTCTATCTCAGCGTTATGTCAAGGGTCTTGGGTACTCGCCCTCATGAGATTTTTTCTTTATGCTATACAATTTGACAGGGTAATTTTCTATACTTTCCTCAGAAATATCTTCTGAGCCTGAGAAACTGTAGATAAGTGAATTGAAAGACAAGAAAACAGCTTGGATAGCATGGACAGAGAGGGTAAGAGGCTTCAAATCCTTTCCAGTGCTCCTCAGATGAATTTAAGGTTGGGGAGCTGTTGGTTTTTTTGTATGGATGTTTTTCCCCCCGGTGCCCTCCTTTCACCTTCTATAAGAGATGCTTAGGCTAGTGGGCATGTAAGTCACAAATCTGTCAGGGCACGTTCAGGCAGGTTAAACAGGCTCTGAAATCCAAAGGGGTTACAAATGCAGATGTCAGGTGCATCTAAGCAGAAGAAACTTTCTCCCAAGTCCATGTGCTCTCGTCTATTACGTGGCACAGAGAGGACCACCGTGTCCCCCCACCCAGAGTGCAGACACCTTCATTCCCAGGGAAGGGGTGCTCTCCCACCTTGGGAGCCCAGCTTGCAGGATGAGACCATACCCAATGGGACTTCTCCATCATCTCCCTGTCCCTGATGGCATTACCTTTACCCCAGGCCCTGGTTTTGGAAAATGGGAGACAAAATTGCTTTTTTCTTTTTCAGTCCATCGATGAATGACAGGATCTGTGCCAAAATCAGACTGTTTCTGAAAAGGAACTGAGCCTGAGGCAGAAGATAATGAGATGAGTCAGAAAGCCATGGAGAAACATGCTTAGTTTCCCTGTCTGGAAGGAGTTGGGAACAGTGGCTTAGTGACCCTACATTCATGTTACAACACAAACCCTTAGTCGTTCCTTTATGGTAACATAAATGGCCAGACCAGATTTGCAGATCTCTAGAATGGCTAAACCAAACAGAGGGGCCACAGGCAACAGCCGTGATTGTCTGTGTCTGGAAACCACCGCGTGCCCCACTCTCTGCCCATATCACACACAAACCCCGACACTTTTCTGACTCCTCAGCTCTGCAGCCTCTTCTGTGGACTTCCCAAAGGGTCAGGTGTAGTCCAGTTCTGACAACAAAGGAAGAGATCTGTTCTCTGCTGATCACCCCTCCCTGCCAAATGAGACAGTCATGTTTCTGGGCAGAAGGAAGAAGACAGTCCGACACCTGAGAGCTTCACAGTGCTTTGCAGCATCACGCTGCAGATTTTTCTAGAAAGACACAGTTTCCAAAAGATTCATGAATTGCATCACCCCTGTGCAGAGGGAGTCACCACAGAAAAGGTGTTGACACTGTTGATGGGGACATGTGAATGTATTCCAAAATGGGAGGCAAAACCACACCACAACAGGAGGAATATACAAGGGAGGAAGCCACATGGAAATGGACAGCCATGCGTGCAGTATGAATGAATACAGAACAGAGAAATACAACAGCCCTGTAGGAAAGGCACTCGGAGTTACAGCAGATCACAAACTGGACGTGAATCTATAGTATCCTGCTGCTGTGAAGAAAGCAAACATCCTCCTGAGCTGTATAAACAAAAGGATAGTTTGCCAAGCCCACAAAACAGTCCTTCCACTTCCCTTAGAGTTGTCAGTGAGCCAACCTCCAGAGCCACAGTTTTGTGTACCACCTTAGGTGGCAAATTCTAATAACGCTTTTAGAAAATCTCTAGGACCATAGACTTTGTTTAGATATGATAACCGTCACTGAATGGCAGCTTAGTAGCACTAATGATGTTCTCAATGCAAACAGCCTCCCCACTGATGATAAAGACATTTTTGAATTATAACACTTTACATAAGGATTATGGATTTATTAGACAAAAGGAGAGTTTAAGACAAGGCATCTAAAAAATAATGTTCCCTGTTCAAAAGAACCATAAGTACATAACATAATATTTTGTCTCAGTTAAAGCATATACATGCTTTAAAAACTGGGGATATATATTTCACACAATATATTAATTCCCCTATTTCTACTCCAAGTCTTTCTGGAAACGACGATGAATATTTTTCAGTACTTAATTAGTTGTTCAGCTAGCCCAGGTTTAAAGCTAGCACATCTCTTTGGCACTGTGTTCAAGCATACTCCCTGGTTAGTCAGAAGGCAGAATTCAGTTACATTTTGTAAGCCTCAGAACTGCCGTGATGCTGGTGACCAAGTCATCCAGCCCACATTCATTAATATCAGTTGAGTTGTTCACCCTTAACTTAATGTACTGAGCACAGTGAGTTTGCAGTGCAGAGATCATCACCAAAAACCTCCCTGAAGGTTTGCACACAGCACATTCTGCATGTACCTCGCAAGGTGAAAGCTGATTTGAGTCAGTTCCACCCCTCTTGGCACAAAAAGTCTGATAATGATACTCACAGACATCAGACACTCCATGTTTAAAGTCAGCAAGGTCCCCTGGTCACTTCCGAGAAAACTGAATGTAAGCTCCTATGCTTCTTCATTCTCAGAAAAAAAAAAAAAATCAATTTTACATTTATCTTTATTCCCTTCACATAAATATTAGGTGTCACAGGTTTGTCCTACTTGCAAGTGTAGCAGAGGTGTTGCTGCCCAGCTGGGCATGCAGACTAACCAGTGGCCTGTGTCTAAGAGCCTGAAGGATCAATGCTGTTTTACCTAAGCCATTGAGCCTCACTCCAGTCTGTGCTTCAATTTTTCCACGCATTTTTTTAGGGATATTGTTGTTAACCCAAGCCAGTGTAGAGGATATCCATCTTCAACACCAGTTATAACTGATTTGAACCTATTATTGAGTCTAAGATGAGCAATTAAATTTTTTCAAGAATAGATTGAAAGATTGTGTTGAATTTCATTTATTAATTGTAAAGAAGAGAGGGTTGAGCAAAAACATAACTGTCTCCAGTTATATATAAAACTGCTGCAAAGAAAGGAATTAAGTTTTGTCCATCTTCATGGTGGGTAGGGTGAGAAACAATAGGGAAAAACTTAAAGCAAGATGGCATCAGATAAAGTCCTAACACTAAGAATTGTAAAGCATTGCAATAAGTCTCCTGTTTCACTGCAAGTTTTCATAGAATTATTCTGTTCTCCAAGAAGTTTGAAGAGGACTTTCCCACTCCTGTAACTTTACTGAAAGGCTAAGAAAATTCACAGTTAAAAGTCTTCCTTAACAACAGACTGAAGTGTGAAGACATGGTTGCATGTGATTTGGAAGCCCCTCTCTCCTTTGTGAAAGCGAAGTTCCTCCTTGATATGTTTCCTTTGAAAAATCACCTCCTAACCCACATCAGACAACACCGACAGCCTTAGAGCTCTCTGTGCCTTTGAAAATGTCTTCCTTGGACAGATGGTCCTGAGGTCCTTTGCAGAAATGAGGCACTTGACTTGCTTCAGTCTCAATGAACGTGACCTGCAGGCCTCCAGTCTCATTCAACGTCAAGGGACATTCATTTCCCAAGGTTCAAATTTCTAAAGGCATTCAGGTTTTTCAACAATAACTGAAGCACATAAGGCTTAATTACAAAACTACTTTGGACCTAAAGTCCGAAAACTAAAGGACTTTGAGAGAATACAAGACCTTTTTGGCCCAGATCCTCCAAGATAAGGGGTATTTTATCTCCAATGATTTCACTGGAATAAGATGGTAAATGCCAATAATATTCTGTACTTAAGTATCTTTCAAAAAGAAGACTTTGTTTTCTAAATCACATACATGAAAATATGTCCACTGACCTTTATTTCAATGCCTTCAAAAAAACCTCTCGGAGTGTTATATTTAAATCAGTCAGCTCTGTTAAAATCCCTGGAGCTGGGAAGAGCCTGGGTAGTAACTCAGAACACAGTACAAGATGTTCACCATTATCTAGAGTTTTGGTTTCTTTCTTAAGCTTTGTTTATTCTACAGGCTTTATAGAATTTATCAGAATTTATGTTCTTCAAGTTAAAGCCAATAGGGCAGCACGGTAACGATCTCTGTTCTTTCAGTGACACTGGGTTTTCCTGGGAATGTTACCATTTCTGATAAATGCCTTTGCACTTTTCCCTGCACAGCACCTTCAACTTTCAATAGGTTCACACATAAGTCTACAGTTACCTTTGTATTATTTTCCTCCAAAATCACATTAAGGCCATCAGTGCTGTGACACCCCCAAAATGCTTGACTCTAGCACAGCAGCTGCTGTGTGTGCTCCAGCCATTGTTACTGAGCTCTTCATTGCTGTCTTACAACCCTGCACACTCAGGGTGAGAACCGTGGTTTTCTTTTGTGTTTGTACAACACTTAGCACAGTGGAGTCCTAGCTCAGAATTAGGTAGGATGGATAGATCCTCCCACCTTAAAAAAACAAATAATAATGACCTTGGAAAGAAGGAAAATGTACAGCAGAAATAGCTCCATTGCCAGTTGACGCAAGTCAGAAGGATAGTATTAAATTTAACCTCCTGCAACATTCTAGAGTTAATTTGGTGTCCGTGGGATTTTTAAGAAGAAACATGGCCTACATTTTGGACTAATTAGACAAAAGAATTCCTGCTAAAATGTACTAAAAATGCATAAAGAACAAAAAAATTTAAAGATTTACATTTCCCAAAATTATGAGCTTGAATAAGCATTTGTTGGGAAGGGAGAGAATCTCTCCTCCTCCTGAATTTGCATAAAAGCTTTTAATTAGGGTTTTTAATTAAAGCCCCAAGGTAACTCCAACCATTTTCTTTGGGAGAATGGAAGAAGTTAAATGCTAAATTCTGGCTCTGTGACTGCCTTTACTGAAATTAATCCTGGGTTTTATGACAAAGAGAGCACACACACATATGTAGTTAAGCACAAGGAGATCTGAAAGAGCTGAGAAAGGCTAGGACTGCCATCTCTGAGGGCATTTAATGGATATATACCCTGAACTGGACACCAAAACAGCCCCTTCACTCCTCCTTTGTGTCCTCATAGGCTTTTCCAGTTGAATTTGCCTTGAGTTCATTTTTCAGTTCTCTCTCCCTTTTCCCAGTGTAGATCTGGGAAAGAGCCTCATTTGTGAAGTCCTTGAGTGTGGAGATCCCTGATGTGGCTTTTGGGAAGCCACCCTCACTAAAATTGGTGAGTGAAACTGGATGAGAAGGACCTCCTCCATTCCTTGTGAGAGGGCCCTGATCAAGCATCAGGCACCAGTGGGCATGAGTGGGATCCCAGGAGAATGTTGCTGAGACAAGACATTACTTGCCAAAGGAGAGCTCCATGCTTTGGCCTCTGCCTGAATAAGATTCAGCAGAGAGGTGGAGGAAAGGAAATGATGTGGTAAAGATGACACATGGGCTTATATGTAGGGCATGAGACTGAACTAATGACCCCTACAGAAGCTGTGACTTATTGCTCCTATATATAGGCTGTTTTCATGCTTTTCAGACTTATACTGTGATTTGTTTTCCTCTTTCTTACCTGAGATTTGTGTAAAAACTCACTGAAGCAGAAACTGAAACTCAGCTTGTTCCTGGTTCCCACAACAGTTATTCTTTCTCAGTGAATATTTATATCTATTTTCTTATAAAGGAAGCAGATCCACAGGAGGCTATGAGGGAGTGTAATTCCTCAATTCTCTGTAGCCTAGAGGTAAAGGCAGGGCTGAACATCCTGATTTGAGAAGATGGAGAACATCCCTGAAATATATTTCCTTTAGGAATGTCCTTTTCACTGAAGCATGGTGGTGAATCTTCCGCCATGAATCCTGTTAGATCTATTCCATTTTGTAAGACATTGTGTCAATAAATGGAGATGCAGAATGTAAGCTCAAGCCCAGTGGAGGGAAGACATAGTGTAGCCTTACAGCTGAAACAGCATAAGCTCGCACGCCCAGCTTGATAGCAAGTGAAACCCATATCACCAAAGCTCGAAGCTACAGGCAGGATGTGCAATGGCCGTGGGTAGAACTCCTGCTAAATCTTCAAGAAATACACATGTTGTTGTAAGAGGTAGCTATTAAATTCCTTTTGTGTTTGAGGGCACAGAGCCCTGGCATCTGCCAGGTGCAGTCCTGAGATCTCTGCTACAAGAAACAGGGTAAATAAGCATGCTGTAAACTCTGTTTTGTGTGGTTAGACTTTTCTGTCACCCAAGCTAGTTTCCCTAGTAATGGTCACTGATACCTCTACCCAACACCACCAGAACACTAGTATCAGCAGTGTAAACATACCACCTCCAGTAATGTGCTTGCAGAACTGCATACTATACAAACAAAAAAAATCATCTTGCTTGAAATATGGCTCTGCAACAGCATTTCTCTGTTCTTATAAAGGCCCAAAACACTCCCATCTCACAGAGATACAGTTCTTTTATCTGTAGATAGATACAAGAACCATACTCACACCAGCTCAGTTCTGCTCAACAGGATAGTCAGATGTGCCAGGCTTAATTCCCAGGCTGAGTGGCCAGCTTCTCAGCTGTTCCCAGATCTCTCTTGTCACTTCCAAATCAGATACTAGCTTGGAAAGTGCTTGCCCTGAACTCCATTGATTTTTGTACCCACCTCCTGTGAAAGACAAGAAGAGAAAAAGAAGGATTTAAGTGTGCATGAAGATAAGTTGTTCCTCAAATGAAGCTTTCACAACAGCAGAGGCATCAGTGACAGCTTTCTTCAGTAGATTTGTTATCAGCTAATAAGAGAGGGTGGAGGAGCCAGCACTGCTGCCTTTATGTGGTTAAAAAGGCAATCAGTCTCTGATGAGGGAATGGAGACTAGCAGGCAGGCTGTGGTTATCTAGTGCTCATAAAATCTATGGCTTGCTAGAGAGCTGCTGACCACACAGTGAGAGCTGTGAACAGCACCACTCCAGACAGTAGCATTATTAAAAATGTAAGTGCTGAAACTTAGCTACTGTGTCTATAAGTACATATCCTGGGCTTTCGGAGACCCAGCAGATTAAAGGATTGCTTCCCTGGGTTAATTGAGGGTCTGGTTTCCTGATTTGTCCACCAAACAGTGTGGGGAAATTCCTTGTAATGCTTTACTCTGTGGTCCCAGCTGTGAGATGTGCCACAAGGGTAGGCTGGGTGGAAGTGGGTGAGGCAGAGCCATGGTATTTGCCTACAGAGCACTAAATTACTGCAGTACCATCGTCTGACAAAAATATAGAGATGCTCTTCTGTAACAATGAAGGGGAAGTGGATAATTGCACCACAGGGACAACTCTTCGATCCAGTCATTTGTAGTTAATCAGAATTATTCATCAGTTTGGTAAACTTTTATTTCTTTTGTACCAGGAGGAAAAATTGACTGAGGATGCAGCCAGGAGATACAGTAAACACACCAGCCTGGGAGGCCTGTGAATGCAAGCTAAGGAGTGTGCAGAGAAGTAATATAGCAAGCTTGTTTTCAGGTGGAAATGCTGAGTGCAGGAAGTCTACTGCTCTTCATGTTGAGACTGGTCAATGCATGTCTCACTACGTCCCTGAGATGGAGTGCATTTTAATAGGCTTGGCTTCCATAGTGAGCAGCTTAATGCTG
Organism: Amazona ochrocephala; assembly: GCA_039720435.1. Lineage (NCBI taxonomy): Eukaryota > Metazoa > Chordata > Aves > Psittaciformes > Psittacidae > Amazona > Amazona ochrocephala. Next base: position 78,198,138 of record CM077880.1, read on the forward strand.
CACCTGACGGATGGTGCTTTGCTATAATGATGGCAGCTCCTGCCAGGGCAGCATCTTGCTGTGGTAGAAGTGTGGTGTCAGCAGCAGAAAAGGGCTCAGCTCAAGGTGTCCATCTCTCTTCCACACGCACACAGAGCCTGTCTTCAGAAAGCATTAGGGAAACAGAGAAGAAGAGCAGCAAAGACCTACTTAACAGGTACAGGTGGCTAGTGCTATAACTTTAACCCTTTGCAGCCTAGCTTTTGCAGTTGGAGTTTCAACTTTTATGAGGATCGTGGTGGAAACTGGCCTCCTCTGTCCACATGGACATTTGCAGGAGTGGCTGAAACGAGGACAAAGCCAAAAGCAGATGTGGTGCTAGAGTCTCCGTCTGCCTTGCAGGGTACCACAGTCGGTTCCCCAGTTTGGCCTGTTCTTACCTAGAGCACTCTCTAACCTGTGGTGGAGCTCCTTCAGCAGTAACCTGCTGTATCGTGCCAGGAATAATATTTCCTCACTACCATGACACAAGGTGTCTATGGACCAAAGGGGATAAGCCTCTGCTGAGAGAGGAGGAGGGACTGTTGATCCAGCATGTGGGATTCATGACCTGCAGTGTGAATCACAGGAGTGTGAAACACCACGGATCTCTCCTGCCTGCTGGGCAGCACGTGCACTGTTTATTTCCCTTTCCCAGAACTGAACTTCTTTGCTACAGGAACTTGGAGGGAAATAGCATGGAAATAGCAAAGAAAAATACAAGAGTTGCCAGGTTAACCATCTTTTGATTTCTTATGATTGACAGGTTTATGAAATGCTTCTACCCATCTAGGAAGCCCAGACCAATGGCCTTATGAGTGCTAAGTGGGGGGGGGGGGGAATTAATCTTGGTCATACAATCAGAGACCTGCAGCCTCACTCCAAATTATTTATTTATTATTCCCATTTCCTGAGGAAACAAGCCTTATAAAATTATACTCTCTCTGCTGCTTCCCAGAGCACAAGCCTGATGAAGTGACAGGACAAGAGGAAATGGCTTTAAGCTGCTGTTTAGATTGGATATTAGGAAAAAATTCTTCACAGAGAGAGTGCTCAGCCATCAGAACAGGCTGCCCAGGGAACAGTGGAATTACTGTCCCTCGAAGCATTCAAAACCATGTAGATGAAGCCCTCAGTGACATGGTTTAGCAATGGACTTAGTAGTCCTGAGATGAAGGTTGGATATGGTGATCTTAAAGGTCTTTTCCAACCCAGATGATTCTATGATTCCTCACCTCCTTCCCTGCATAGTTTTAAGTCATCACCTAATTTCACCTTAAACTTAATTTAACGTTTAAGGATGTTTCAGAGATAGGAAACTGCTATGCCTTTGTAAGAGCTGGGGGTAGATAAAGGGATCCAAATCAGTCACAGAAGGAAAGGTTTCAGTGAGCTGTACAGTTACCTGGTTTGCTCAGCTTGCCCATGCAGGTCAGCTGCAGAACAATCTTCCTTCTGCCTAGCTGCCAAACTAGGGGCATGGTAAGATCATGTGACACCCATGATGCAGTCAAAGGGGTGGGCAGGCTATGAGGAGTCCTACAAGCAATGACATTGTATAGTAATTAGGAAGACAGGAAGTTAGGGGGGCATGCATACGAGCAGGGGTACAAATGCAGGTGAAACAGACCTTTACTAATTCTGTCAGAGCATATCTGTGGTGATATCAGCTGCACTAGCTGCACCCCAGTGATTGGAGATTGGAGCACAGGCTAACAGACAGTCCCTACCCCAAAGAACTGCCCTCCACCAAAGGTTTGCCTGCCATTTTTGTGGAGTCATTTAGGCCTTCTTCCAGTGCAGATTTTAAGCTTATCACTGATCAAAATAAATTCAATGGCTTCAGCTGGGCTGTTTCCCAAATCAGGCACAAGGTTGCATATCTTGTTGAATCAAAGACTTGCAGAGTGAAGTGAGGATTGAGGTGGCATTGTGGTAATTACCCTGCACAGGCATAAGTGGCCGTTAAACCTATTTGGATGCTTTAGGTAGCAAATCAAGCCTGTGTAGTTAAATGGCATGTTGATAGTTCTAGTAACAATTTAGGGAAGTACAGGGCAATATTGCAGATAATGAGGCAATCTTATCTATTTGTCAAAAGCAAAACCTGAAAATTTAAACTGCCCTATTGTATTTTGCCTGAAAGAAAAAAAGAAGTAGAAGACACTTGATTGAGGTATTCATAATTATATGAGAAATAATGAAAATTAATCAGTCTGTGCTTTTCATATTGTCACATAATGCAGGAACAAGGGGACCCTTAAAATGTAAATTAATAAGCAGTACATTTAGCGTTCAAATGTATTTAGTGAATCGTGTTACAATTACAGTGTGTATAAATAATCCGCCAATTTCCATAAAACTATCTGATAAAATTCACCATAACAATAGCTCATTTCCCAATTCACTTTTCATTATTAGAAGTCCTTTAGAAACCCAAGGGAAGCTGTGGGCTGGAGATTGTAAATGGCTGAGCGTTTAGAACAAATCCAAGGAGTGGACTGACTTCTGCAGCATGTTCTCCCCTTCAGAAATTCACAGTCCTAGGAAGTTAAGGATACTAATGCAAAGGCTAGCTAAAAGGAAGTGAAAAAAGACCTCACACTGGATAATTTAATGACCATTAGTAACATTTGTGTCTATACAAGCTAAGATAATTATAATGGTAATCATATCTTGTGCTTCAGAGCTTTAAGTGATTGCCTGCAGAGGCCAGGGAAGTCTTGGAGAGTTTCCATTGAAAGGAGGATTAGAAATGCTTAAGATTATTTAATTTGGTCATATTGGACATAGCAGAAAGATGGTACTTATTTCCCCTTTTGCAAGCTTTTTCTTTCTCCTTTATGAATCAGTTTCTTCCCTGTGGATTGACCTGTAAACTTGTATCCCTGTTGGCATCTTCACTTTATTTTTTTGCCTTTCCTACCCATTTTGTGCTTGAATCTTGCTGGTTTCCCCCTGAATCTTGTCTGTTTCCCAGTGTCTCAGCCCAGCTCTCTCTTGTGCTTGTCTAGCTCATTCTCAAGGATATCACCCCTTCAGAGTGAAAAAGCTGTCCTTGCATCTAATATCCTCAACCAGACTTCATTAGTAATCCCTGCTCTGACTTTATTTCTCCCCAGGTGGCATCAGCCTGTCTCTTCTTTTTGCATTCAAGCTGCTCTCTCCATCACTGCAGTCTTTTCCAACCAGATTCTCCAGGCTGTCAGTCTTTCTGTACCCCAGTTTTTCCACTAAGACCTACAGGAATCACGATACCAATATCAAGCAGGACAGTCTCATTTTACAGATCATCTACTGTTTAAAAACTACAGGAAGTGAATGAAGAATCAGAAATGCCTCATGTTGCCCTTTAAGCATTGCAAGAGTTGCTCTCCTGCCATTTTGCACCTTCATTGCACAATGCTTGCATGTGGTGCCAGATTCAGATAACCTCTCAAAGAGAACTTTAGATGTCTCCACAAAGTGAGGTCTCCATGATTTTAGTGAACCAACATGTGTAATAACAGGTATGACAGAATGTCAGAAATCAGCCTGAGGTGAAGAAGACATGGTCATTCTCCACACTTGAGAAAAAATGAGATATGAAAGATATGGTGTCCTTTTATTACTCTGCTCACAGCAACACAGTGAAGAATAACTGACAAGAAAGGGCTGGTATTTCCCTCCCCATGCAAGGAAGATGGAAGTACAGACAGAAATTTTATTGCTTCCTGTCACACAATATCCAGGTCTTCTGAGCCTGCTGCAGAAGGCGCTATTGTACAGAAATGATTGCCTCTGGCTACTCCCTTGCTAGAAGCAGCAACCAGGTGATGACTTTCTGAGGTTGTGTATAGCAAGACAAAGGAGCAAGCCATGAACACAACGAACCTTTTGAGCCATTCGCTTTCTGTCTATGACAATGGCTTTTAGCTAAGGTTTCATATGAGCTCAAAGGATCAATTCTGTGTTTAGGAGCAGAAGAGCTGTTGATGGGCCTGAATCACACTTCATGCACTTAAATTTGATTCTGGGCACACACTGAGATGCTGAGCATGCCTGGGGCTTCTCCTCTGTAGACCGTGGTGTCAGGCTGTTCATGCAGACATGGATGATGAGCAATGCTGGTCTGGGAAGAGAGCAGGGGTCACGGCTTAGCTGACAGTATGTACATAGCCTGGGGTGTTGCCAAACTCTTGGTCTGCTCCTACATGCATCACTCCTGATCTAGAGCTTATGCCAAAGCTGGGACTTTGAGCTAGTTCACTTTAGGACACTTCAGAAGGAAGAAAATGATAATTTGAGAACTAAAGACAGCAACGATAAAGGCATAGGGAGTTATGAATAGGAAAAGGAAGGCTGAGAAAGTACTGCTAGTCAGCCTTTTTGGTAATAAAATACAAAGTGGCAGCCATGGAATGAAATTACCAAGCAACACATGGTGAGTGGATGAAACATAATGTTGTTTACAAAAGGTATAATTATCCATGATATTCACTGCTCCAGAGATTGAGAGGGATGGCTCTCCAGGTTCAAGAAATGATTCAGCATTTATATAAATAAAAAGAACATCTGCAAGGACACTAGCTAAATACAATTACAAGGGCTATCAATCCTTACGCTTCAGGGCATGGTTACCTGCTGAGGCCAGAAAGAAATTTCTTCATGGTATAGCACTAAAAAGTAAAATACATTATTGGGCATTGATGGGTATTGGATACCTTATTAGATGACCCTTTAATCTGTTCCACTATATAATTCTTTTGTTCCTCCATATCGCAAATCAGTGAAGCATTTAGGTGTGTGCTTGAATTCCATTTTGAAATCAATAGGACTTAAAAATATTCATAAATGTAAGTAAGTGCGCAATGAAGTGCTTTCCAGAATAGATATATTAAGCAACTACTTAAATTTTTAGATGTATTGAAGTGTTTTTTGGTTCAGGACTGACTTTTCAGTGCCCAAATCACACACACAGAAACAGTAGCACTTACTGTACCTTATATGTTATCAACTAAATTTGCAGAAACTCTGTACAACGACATGCTGCCAGTTCTAAAGAACTTCCACTTTTCATTTCAAAAGACCATGAATTTGTGACTATAGATCTACAGTTCATTGTAGAGATAATTCAATATGCATATAGACATTATCACACTGGTCTAAAAGAGTGTCTTCATCTCTCGGCCTTCTTTGGTGTGTATAAAATGAGCTTTGCCATCTGCTGTAGTCTCCTCCCTTGTATTTGTGCCCTACTGGTTCATCTTGCAGTTCTAGGTAAGGTGGCAGCCACACATTGAAGATCTCTTTGAAGATTTAAGTAAGTTTCATGTTTCGCTTTAAACTTTGAAACCCATTCATTTTTTATCCTGCTTTTTTCTTAGAGGAGATATCACTCAGTCCCACCAGTCTTTCAGGGTCAGCAGCAGGGCTCTGAATACAGAGGTATCACAGTACTGATCTGATTTCTTTACAGATTTGGGACATAGTAGACATTCCCGATGTCGAAAGGAGTTTCACCTGGAGAAGGTCATATGGAAGTATAAACAGAAGCTTGAGTATTCTTCACAGTCCTTCTCAGCATTGCTGGCAGGTGGTTAAAGGGTTTGTCGGATACACGAGACCACTGATGTGGCTGAAGGATAGATGTTACCAAAAACCCAGGCTCTTGCAGCCTATAGTATTACTCAGTTAAAAGGATACTTAAAATATCACCATAACAGTTGGAGAGATTCCCCTCCTGTGGGTCTATCTTCCCTGCTTTCCTCACTGGACCAATTGCTTCTTGCAGAGGGGTTGTGGCGACTCACTGGGGGTGGCTGGGAGAGCTTCAGTGATGTGCAAAAAGCAGTAGTTCTTCCTTCCAGAGGCTGAGTGTTCAGCCTGAGCAGAGCTCATAGGGATCTACATGCTGAGATCAAGGGAATATTTCCAATGACTCATGCAGGAGCTGGAACCAGGCCTTAATGGAATGCTAAATAATTAAATCAGACTTCATGTAGAGGTGAAATAGATCTGGAGCACTTGAGAATCAGCACTTAATAGCACATGGAAAGGCATAATTTTCAGACCTGTGCTAATAAAGAAAACTATAAATTGAGGGATTTTTTCTCAAACAGCTCTTTTTTTCCCCTCATAATCAAATATAAAAGTAAAAATGTTGTCTGTTGTAATCAGACATACATCTTGAATTGCTATTTGCTTCCAGCTTCATTTGAGATAAAATTGAAACTACTTAGTTTAAATGCACAGTCTTAGATACCTATAAAAGACTGACTTGCTGGAAGTGTGAAGCAGACGCTCTCTGCAAATCTGTTCTACTTAACTCATTTCTAGTTTCATGTTCAGAAGGTACCCAACCTGGTGCCTGACCAACCAGGTAAACTTCTATGATGAAACAACTGTCTTGGTAGCTGAGGGAATAATAGTGGGCATTGTCTACCTAGTCTTCAGCAAGGCTTTCAAGACTGTCTGCCATAAGATCCTCTTAGAGAAGCCAGTGGAAGTATAGGCTGGATGAGCAGCCAGTGAGGTGTGTTGAAAACTGACTGAATAGCTGGGCGCAGAGGGTGCTAATCAGTGGCACAAAGTTGTGCTGGAAGCCAGTAACTGTTGGAGTCCCCAGGAATTAATACTGGGGCTGATCCTGTTTTGCATCTCCATTAACGATCTGGATGATGGGGCAGAGTGTACCCTCAGCAAGTCTGCAGGTGGCACAAAACTGGCAAGTGTGGCTGATACACCAGGGAGTTGTGCTGCCCTCCAGAGAGATCTTGTCAGGCTGGAGAAATGGTCTGGCAGGAGCCTCATGAATTTCTGCAAGGGACCCTAGGCACCAGTAACTTCTGGGGGTGGCCTGGCTGGAAAGCAGTGTGGTAGAAAAGGACCTGGGGGTCCTGATGGACATCAAGTTGAACATAAGCCAGCAATGCGTCCGTGCGGCAACAAAGGTCGATGGTATCCTGGGCTGCATTAGGAGGAATGTTGCCAGAAGGTCTAGGGAGGTGATCCTTCTACTCAGCACTGTTGAGTCACATCTAGACTGCTGGGTCCAGTTCTGGGACATGGTCACAGTGCCATGTGTCCCTTGAAGTTCACTGAGATGATTAAAGAACTGGAGCATCCCACATACAAAGAAAGGCTGAGAGAGTTTGGACTGTTCAGTCTGGAGAAGGGAAAACTCAAGGGCGGAATCTCATCAATGTGTATAATTTCCTGAAGCGATGGCGCAAAGAAGACAGAGCCAGGCTCTTTTTACTGGTACCCAGTGACAGAGCAAGGTGCAATGGGCACAGACTGGAGCACGGAAGGGTCCCTCTGAACAACAGAGAGCACTTTTTACTGAGAGGGTGACTGAGAACTGATATAGGTTGCCCAGGGTGCTTGTGGAGTCTCCGTCCTTGGAAATATCCATGAAGTCACCTGGGGATGGTCCTAGGGAACCTGCTGTCGGTGGCACTGCGTGAGCAAGGAGGTCACTAAACAAGATGACATCCAGAGGTCACTTCCAATCCAGCCGTTCTGTGATAACCAAAAGCCACAGGCACAATTGCATGTCTTGGCCTAAGTTGTTCTGTTTAAGCCACCAAAGAGAGGGTTAAAACCCTGCTAAAGTAGTTTTCATGTACTGAAAGATTCCCTTTATCCTTTGGGAAGCTCTAGCAATAGTATGCTAGAAGCTCACTTGCACATGTAATGTTCTTTTATAGTCTTAGCAATGTGTTCTAGCTCAGGGTTTCCTGAACTTCTAACCATTAGGATTTCCCAAAGGATAGTAGGTACACTTATGATTTCCTTTAACATGGGACTTATCAAAATGTGTACTCAGTGCTTCTGCAGCATTCATGTTTCTGCATCTCCACTATGCTCCCTTCAGACAAATCTCTACACCCCTTTTCTCCTCAGCTCTCATTTTGTGAAAGAGCAGCAGAAGTTCAGCATCTCTGGGTTAGCATTCAACACAAGTGAAAATCTTTATCTCACAGTGTGTGAGACAAATTGGATTTGAAACAGCTACACAGCGTCATCAATTCTTCAAATGGACATAGCACGAGTCTCCCATAAACTGAAACAGAGCCGGTGGTGCAGATCCATCTGGAGAGGTTATTATTAGGGAATTGGGGTGTTTTCAAATGCAGGGATGTAATTTATCATGACTAGGTTTTGTTAGCAGGGAATTTAGACAGTTTTTGTTACTGCAACCTAATAAGTCATTTTATCAGCATATTTATTTCCTTGGCTGCTGACACCTCTGCAACCCTCATAACCTTTCAGTATCACATGGCAGGAAAACAACTGACAAATAAAGAGAAATCATTGGTTGTGAACTTACTGAAATAGCATATTCCCTCTGGAAAGCTTGAATAATGCAGTTCAGTAATAAAGCATAGTCCATTAAAGGCATACAGGCCTCTTGCTCTCTCTCTGTCTCATCATATGCTGCATATAGAAGGAAGAATTTGTAACCAAGGGAATACATCATGAAGTCCTACCCAGCTACCTAGCCAATAGTGGAGATTGACAGCAGCACTTCTGGATACAAAACAGGCAAATGTCCGAAGAAGAAGCCCAGGGTAAATGACAGCAGAGCTGAACCTCCCTGCTTTACTCCCTCCCCAGATATTAGAAGACTTGCGCATATATTTATCTTACCCTGGTCAGACCTCTAGATCTCTGCATTACTTGGCGTCACAAGCAGTCACTCACTCCCCTTAAAAAAATCAGCTCCAATTAGCTCTTGCGAGATCAGTTTATCCTGGTTCAGCTCATCTCTGCTATTGCTAAATAATTTATCATTTATTTGGCAAGTACTTCATGTCTTTTCTTGTCCCTGCATCTCCAACCACAAACACAAACAGAGGGGCAATAAAAAGTGCATTTACCTGTGACTCTCAGTGATTGCTGCATGCTGTGTCAATGTATTTTGCTTCTATTAGACCAGCACAGAAGCAAATTCCAGGGTTTAAGAGCATCAAGAAAAAGTAACATGAAGCCAGAATAGCCAAATCTCCAATTGGGAGACTATACGTGGAAAACACCAAGCTTTTTTTTTTTTTTTCAATTGCTATAATGAACAAAAACAGTCTTAGGAAGGGAGACCACAGCCCACAGTGGGAGGACTTTGTAAATCAGAAATAACTTCTCAAATTGTTCCTAAAAGCTATGAGAAAACTGCGCAAGTACAAAAGGGATCTTCTATTTCCTCTCATAACCACAACGAAGTTAGCATAAGGCAGCCATGCCCTACCCCACATAGAAACAGCTTGGCAGGACGGCCACAAGGGTAGAAGAGGGTGGATACCTTGTCGTAAGTGCAGGGACAGATTGAGTTGGATGTGTAAGGAGGTGGCTGTACCTGGCCATGTACCAGGCACAGCTATCCTTCCTGCCCATTTAATCTCTCCCCATGTGCTTCAGGCTCTTATAGGCCCAGATGAAAATTTTCCATTTTTCCACATATTTTTGCACTGGAAAAATCAGAGTTTGGGTTGGTTTAGTTTAATGAGACAGAGTGTGGGCGAAAGTGAATGCTTTCTTTGAGTTTTGTATTTCATAGGTCAATCAAATTCTAGCAGAACTGAAAGGCTGGCAAGGAAGGAATCAGTGAACTGGGGGAGATAATTTTGTAATTCTGATTACAGAAATGGAAAGGAAAATATTGCTAAGGGGAATAAGAGACTCCATTTTTTATTTTTTTATTTTTTTATTTTTTTTTGTAAATTCCTAGGAAAATCCTCATTTCTGGAAAGCTAGTCTTTGGAAAGAGAACTAAAAGTACTTTTAGAGCCAGCACATCTGCTATCTTACGTTCTCTCTAATCACATATGCAGATGGCAAAAAGGACAATCCTGGACAGCTGGGGAATACCTCTGAAGGTCATTGACACAAATAATCAGCTTCTAGAACCTTTCTTTGGTGCTTATTAGCGAAAAATGAAAGGAGCTACTGAAAGACAGTCCCTGTCCGTTCTTGTCAGGATCAGTCAGGACACAACAGCAACATGATCTCAATAAATCAGTATAGAAAAATGATCTGCCACCTATGTTAAGAAGCCCAAAATCCAAGAAACGAGTGAGGTCTCAAATAATAACTGAAAGTTATTTTGCAAAGGGTGAAAGATTTACAGAGCCCCAAATAGCACCCCAGTCCCTCTCTTCCATCTCTTTGTTCAGCTTTCCCACAAAACCAAAATCCAGGGGCTGATGGGTATGCATATGTTAGTATATACACACTGTGAACAGTCTAATCTGCAGGCTACACTACTTTGCTAATGTCTAAAAGCTCAGAAAGAAAAGCCCAAAGGAAACTGAACCTGGAGAAGACATGATATCTCTCTGCTCCTGCAGAACCAGTCTTTTCATCTCCACTCTAAGGCTACTTGTACAAAGACTAGAACTGTATCAGAAAGGTACCTGTTTCTTTCAAGGTACCTGTTTCTTTCAAGCAGCACCTTGGATCTAAAAGTGGGTTAAGTATTTCCATTGGTCAAAGCCTCACAGTGATTATAGCCAGCAAGGAGAAAACCTCTTCTTAGCCTTGAAACAGATGAAGAATGTTTCCAAACATTGCACCCAGCCCTTTCTTCTTGGTCTGAACATTGCTCTGTAGAATGTAATGAATAGCTGAAGTCTCCTAAGGAGCCCTTCTGGGTGCCAGACCCCCTAAGAGGCTGGGTCAGCTAGAGGTATTCTGGTTCAACACTAGATTTAACTTGTTCAGCTTGGTTGGCTTCAATGAACTTGCTGTTGGTTTTACACCAGCAAAAGCAGAGTTAGAGGTAGTGTGAAAGAAATCAGCAATAATGGGAAGTGACTGCTCAACCCGCCATTCAGTGGGCATCTACAAACCAATGACAGGAATGCTCTAGTATAGTTAACAAAGCCATTTCCTCCTAATCATACAGTACTAGTTAAACTGTAATAGTAGGTATTCATAAATAAGCAATTATTTCTTGTTGTGCTTTACAAAAAGCTTCTTGCTTTTCATTCCAGGTCGAGAGCTGACCAGTCAGAAATTCTTGATTCTCATGATTAGGCTCTGACACTCCTGGTATCGTTTCAGTTTTAAGGAAGGCATCTGAGCTCAAACTAAAGGATGGTCAGAGAAGAGCAGGAAACAAGTGAACTGTGTAGGTTATATCCACCTGCCAAAGTAAAAGCTAACCTTGAGCCAGCCTTATTTGTCTTTTCAAACCATTTTGTGTCAGAGAGCAGGACCCCTGCAAGGTGCAAACAGAATTCATGTTCTCTGTGTGTCAGGTACAGGAATGGGTGATACAGAATTTGTGACAGCTTCCTTCATCCCTGGGAATTCACAGTACAGTTTTGTATCAGTTCAAAGTGAAAACTAAGAACAGTAGGAGAGGCAGAGCTAGAAAAAAGCCTTGGCTTTGGGTGCCTGTATCTGAAGCCAGGATATTGTCCTAGCAGTATATTTACCATGTTCATAATTAAAGCCCTAAGTGCCAGCTGAACTGGAAATCATGCTGTGTGGTGCCTCTCCTACCGTCTGAATGACTGTTAGACATTTGGCACTGTTTTGACACAAAAATGCAGTCCATCATCCTCACCAAAATGAGGCCCATTCATCTGTCATCTGTTGCTTGCTTGTCTCTTTTTCCCATTTAGTTGTGTACAAGATGAAATGCTTTCCTCCTGCTGCTTGTCTCGGGTTTTTTACACTTCATTTTCTTTCCTGTTTTTTATATACTCACAATGAAATAGCCACATAGAGTCACATTGCCAGGCACAATAGTGGATTGAAGCTATATCGACTTAAGAAATATACAGCCATTTTAATATTTTTCCTTTCTCTTTCTCATTACAAATCTGAAATGAACATATCAATTAGTCTCTTCCCCCCTCCCTTCACTTTAAATAACTAGTGGGAGATCAGGGGAAAACTTACCAGTCATTGTTACATGTTCATTACTGTGACATATTAAGGAGAGAGCCAAAGTAATGATAGAGTAATGCAGCCAGAGAAAATTACCTGTATTATATTGTCACAGGTGATTGAGACAGTTACATGTATACAAAACCACATAAACTGTTTAAAGAGCAAGCAATTATGGGGCCAGGGGACAAGGAGTTGCAGATAAATACTCTCATGAATTATTTACTGTAAGACTGTGGAAGATTCTTTTTCCTGAAAATAATTGCAAAAAGTGGCCACAAATCAGGCTATTTGCTGAGCTGCTCTGCAGTAGTGAGTAAGTATGTATATATTTCTGTGCTGGACTATGTCAGAACTGTCTGACCCACTCTGGCAGTTCTCATTTTGTCTGTTTGTCTCCTCAGCGCTGAAGAAAATAAAATAAATGGTTATCTCGTAATTTATCTTCTATGTGATCCTCTTGATTTGCAAGGACAAAAAACTCACAAACCTTGGAATATTGCATTCTGCCCTTCTGGGGTGTTTTTGCATACCACATGACAGCTCCTGAAGCCTGACTCTTCTATGAAACTTTCCCCTTTCAGATAGTGAAAATGATAGAGAAACTTTTGAGATCTCCTGGAGTATCCATGATTCATCATGAGTCATGATGCCTTAATTTTGGAGTACCCTAAACATGAAGGTTAAACTCACCTTTTGTTCCTTTAAGGAAATATCTGGGACTGGGTGTGCAAATACTTTTAGGAATCAGAAGACTTAAAAAATGCTTAACAGGATCTTTAAAAGTTCCTGATGTGAACATCAGGATTCATATCACAGACACGTAAATATCAGGCACCTAATTTAAGCGCGTCCTCCAGTTCATTCTGTCATCAGTGGAACCAGAGGACTCCAACAAAAGAACATTCTGTCCACCAAATGAAAGGTGCAAATAATGTTCACATCTGTCCAATAACCAGAGATGCCCATGTTTTTCTGAGGTTAAGTGGGATGAATCCCGCCTCAATGGCAGGTCTGTGAGAATGCCTGCCCCATAGCCACTCTGCACCGTGGCAGCTCTGAAGCAGCAGTGCCTCTGCCCATGTGTAAATCAGGTGCGTGCACTAATCTTGCACTACCACATATCACCCTGTGTGGGATAAGTTTTGGGAAGAAACAAGAAATGCCCAACAAATGTGTGTCATGCGAATGCCACAGTAGTGTCAGTGTGCAGCTCCCAGCTGGCCGGAGCCAGTCCTAAGCATAATATTTCTTCATGAACTAGTTTTTGCCACCTCTGGTTTGCTCCCCCCACAGAATCAGTAGCACTAGAGGCCTCTATTGTGGTGCCTGGGAGGCACCTGAGCAGACAGACCTGTAACAAACTTCAGTGGGCATCTGGATGGGCACCTCCTGCTCCTGACAACCACAGCTGGACGTCCCTTGCGTCATGCTCATCATGGCACATATTCTTTTCTCTCCAGCCTCTTTATCTGTTTCTGGAATCTTAGCTCTGCAAAATAACCAGAGTATCCTCTGGAAAAAAGTGAAGTTACTCACGAAAAAGGAAAATAATTAGGCTCATGCACAAGTGACTCCTGTGTGCTCATTGTGTAATGGGCACTGATTTTCTGGAGTAAATCTGTGTATAAAGATGAAGATGCTATCTCTTAGAGATACTCTGACCCAAGGTCTATCAAAGCTTGGAAAACCACCTTATTTTTACCAAAATTCATCAGGCCGCATGACAAAGTCCCACTGGCTCTCACCCAGATTCCAAGCTGCCTGAGGAATTACTAGTTTAAAAGCTCCTATAGATCTTGTCAGCTGCATCTAGCTCACCATGTATGTAGGTAAGATTCACAGTTCCTCACAAAGGAGATGGGATCTGACTCCAGGGTTCCCTGTCCTGTTTTAATAATGCAAATATTTAATGGCTGTAAGGAGGGTTGGTTGAGGGTGGGTTTTTTTACTATTAAATATATTAAACTGAAACTCATCAGAAAATAACTTGTTTGTTTTTGAAACAAAAAGTGCAAGTTAAAATAATTATTTAAGAAATTTTCCGTGAAGGAATAGGGTCACAACACCTGGGCTACATAGAGCCAGGGCAGTCAAAATCAGTTCAAGATATGTAAAAATTAATAAAGTGAAACATTTCTCTCTCAGTTGAACTACTTTTTGTATATGGGGAAGGGTTCTCACTATGAACATTTTCAAGAGATTGAGTTCCCTATTTCTGCTTAGGTTAGGAAAAAATCTGAAATGTCAAAAAATGTAACGGGATTTTAAGGGTTTCCCACTTACATCATTCAAGATTAAAAAGCAGAACTGATTTGCTCACATTTAATTTGAACGACATAAACTCCCACCTGCACTGACCAGAACACCAGCATGGTGATTCACCTGTTAGACTTATTATTACACAGTTAAATTTTCCTAAACTGGTATTTAACACTCTACATGTCACCTTGCTAATGATCTTGATTAACTGCCCTCTGAGAGTTCCTTGCATTCACATTGACACTACCTGTGATACAGCATTTCAGGTGGTCAAAATATGCCTTTACGAAAGAGTAAAAAGACAAATCTGTGACTATATGAAAGAATAACAAGCTTTTGACATTCACAGATTATAAAAAGGAAAAAAAAAATGAAAAGAAAATCTCTCTAGGGTTTGTCTAACAAGCCTAATTTAACAGCTGAAACAAGTGCTCTGTGAAGGCAGCTGTGTTCATTACAGTGTTAGTTCATTAGAGGTGAGGTGGCAACTCTTCTGCCACCCACAGCTGAATCACACCCCACAGCCTGCAAGGATAGCATGCAATTGCTCACTCGTCTGCCTTTTCACTGATGAAGCAGACATGCTGACATTTGAGACTGGGCATCCATTAATGCAAAGAAGGGCAGCTCTGTTCCACCTCAGGATGCAGTGGAGCAGAGCTGCTTTTGCCATCCCACATCTCCTTTGCCTGGCCCATGTGAGTTAACCTGATGCCATATTTTTATTGTAACTCAAACACAATTCCCCAGTGATCCACATCCTCCCGGCCCAATGGTACCCCACAATGGCTGCCTGAATATCTGTGCAGGTACTGATCTGGAGCAAACTGGTATAGTCCTGCTTCTCCTGCTCCTGACTGCTAGCCTGTCACATAGAATCTGAGCTGCTTAAGCAGGCTCTAACCCTTTAGAGAGGCTGGAAGTGCGCAGTCACATTCCTGTTTATTTCCCCATTTCTGATATTTTGCAAGCAGCATTAGAAACATCACTTTCCAGAGTTTCCTGATGCTTCTCTTGTTAAGTCTTTATTTTCAGCTTTCACTTGCTGCAACAGTGCAAATGTTTCCCATGTGGAACTTAATCTCAGGATAAGCACATGCATTTTTTAAGTTTTAACAAAAATGCGTGAAAAATTCCCTGAAATGAGTCTATGGGAAGAGAAGGAGCTATTTTGCAGCGTCAACAAGCAGGTAAAACTTTATTTTAGAAACTGTAGTGCCCCCATCCTTTGGAGGAAGGACATAATATTTGGTAGAGGTGGCCTTTCCACTTTCTGCTGTTGCTATGGAAAACTGCTTTTACTGGCAAGGTTCAGCATTTGAAATGTTATCTTTGTGTTTGTTACAGCCTTGTTAGAACTTGGCTGTTAAATGCTTGAGAGGGTTGTAAGGGCTAGCTCGGGTCTGTAAGCACTGCCCTTAAAGAAAACCCATATGGACTCACTTTGGGGCAGGAGAGGCTCAGCAGTGCTCCAGGCAGACAGGCAGGAAAGCAGTGGGCTTGGAGCATGGTTTTCCAACCTTCCCAGCATGGAGATTCCTCCAGCAAGGACAAGGAGAAAGTACTGCAGCACAATGTGCTGGTGGGAGAGAAGTTTATGGGGCTCTGTGGGGAATAAATGCACAGAGGAGTGTGAAAGTCAATGACAGGAGGGAGGGAAGAGAGGAAAGAAAAAGGGAAAGGAGAAAAAACTCCCTGGCCTTTTTCTAGCTACTGAGCACGCTGCTGTCTCTTCTAAATTTATTACGTTTTTCTTTAGGTTGTGGAGGAAATGTCCCAAAATAGCGTAAGGTAAGGTCAAACACTTGCTCCAGGATAGCAGTAATATCAAAAAAACATATGCTGTGTTGTGTTATCACCAATTAGCAATTGCTTCCACTATGACAAATTGTCTCTGAAACACCATGCTTCCAGGGTCAGGAATATGTACAGAGCAATTGTGAGTTACATACATCTGAAGTGTTTATGTAAATGCTTATTGTTAATAATAACAACAACCATAATGACAATAGAGAATTCCCTCTTTTGCAATGTTGTAGTTGCTCAGAACAGCTGTTTTAGTGAGACATCTGCCAGTGAAACAATTTAGCCGGAGGATAACGAATAACTGTTACTTAACTGAGACAGTATTAGCATAAACTCTGCTTAATGGGGACTCATTTGGCCAGTGAATAGTGATTTCTTGGTATTCATCTAGGTGCTTAATAGTGAAAATTTTGAGCTTGTGGCAAAAATAAATGAACAAATGAATAGTCATATACTATGTACTGTGATTTTTTCCGGTTGCTTTAGTTTGAAATACCTTAAAGGGATCTTGTCAGAGAGTGAATTATTCAAAACTTGGTGAAACTTTGTGTTGGGTGCTTGGAAATGCTGAAACAAGATGATCATTGAGGTCTTAATCCTTTATTACAGAAGTTAGCAAAATATTGGGACACAATCATTTGTATCCCTATTTTATGGTGTTATTTGCTCTCATCTGAATCTTTCCGCATATCTATTATGCAGATACATGCACACATGCATGTTTAACAAACCTTACTCTGGATTGTTTCAAAGCTGGGTAAACCAAACATCCAGAATGGCATTTCAGGTATGGAATTCTGTTCTGATAGAATCTGCTCAGCAGAAGTCCCAGGTTTTTCTAGTTCCTATATAGATGTGTTTCACAGCACTGAGACAACTGCGTAAAAACTTGTTGCCGTGATGGGCAAGCACAGCGCTACGTTGTGGTCAAAGCTGTAGAGACAATTTTCTACAAATAGAAACAAATTTTCTACAAATAGAGACAATAATCTACAAAGCAGCAGACTACTGATTGTCTATGCAAGAAGTAAAAGCTTGCTAGTAAGTGATAATATTACTTGCTTTCAAGAGAGATGCACTTTATGTATGTGTTGGCTGTCATCCCTTGGCTTTAAAAAAAAAAAAAAGGTAGCAAAGATTATGCTCTTTATGAAATAAACTAGAATAATGAGGTTAAATGAGAGACCAGTGCAGTGTGATTCTATTTATTTGGCCAGACGTATGAACGAAATTAATAGGAGGCATGGGACCTTTGACCACTGTGAAAAGCTATCTGCTATTTCTCTCAAGGAAACTAAATGAATCCTTTTTTTTTTGATAAGATTAAAGACACTGTTGCCATATTAGTGAAATAATTTAACAGATTCAGAAGAATGCCAGATAGTCCTTCCTCTCATATTTATAGCTGTCTTTTTCTGCATATAAAAAATGCAGCTTCTGTCTAAAGGTAGAAGAGAGCCCTTAGGGTCTAGAAGAGGAAGAAGACTTTGGGCACCTCTAAGTGACTGAGGTCTGGAGCTCACCAGAGACATACACACCATTTGGCGGTCAATCCTGATGCCTGCCTTCATTCTGGAACCCAGAAATGATGAAATTCCCACCTGGGAAATGTTAAGAAAAATTGACAATTATTTTCAATGCATTGAAATATCTTGTTTCATTATCATTATCTTGTTCTAATAATCATTACCTTATAATCATATCTTGTTTGATTATCATTATTATCTTATTTCAATAATTGTTATCTCATATTCATATCTTGTTTCATTATGATTATTATGTATTTTGTTTCAATAATCATTATTGATCACTTGATATATTGATACAGCAACATATATGGACTGTTCCTATAGTGGTTCTAGTGTTAGAAATGTCTTGTGAGAATCATAGAATCATAGGATCATATAATAGTTAGGGTTGGAAAGGACCTTAAGATCATCTAGTTCCAACCCCCCTGCCATGGGCAGGGACACCTCCCACTGAACCATGCCATCCAAGGCTATGTCCAACCTGGCCTTGAACACCACCAGCAATGGGGCATTCACAACTTCCCTGGACAACCCATTCCAGGGCCTCACCACCCTTACAGTAAGGAATTTCTTCCGCATATCCGATCTAAACTTCCCCTGTTTAAGTTTGAACCCATTACCCCTTGTCCTCTCACTACAGACCCTGAGGAAGAGTCCCTCCCCAGCATCCCTATAGGCCCCCTTCAGGTATTGGAAGGCTGCTATGAGGTCTCCACGCAGCCTTCTCTTCTCCAGGCTGAACAGCCCCAACTTTCTCAGCCTATCTTCATAAGGGAGGTGCTCCAGTCCCCTGATCATCCTCGTGGCCCTCCTCTGCACTTGTTCTAACAGTACCATGTCCTTTTTATGTTGAGGACACCAGAACTGCACACAATACTCCAAGTGAGGTCTCACAAGAGCAGAGTAGAGGGGCAGGATCACCTCCCTTGACCTGAATCATTCGTAACAGAGACATGTATGTTTGAGCAAGGCAAGTAGACTCCCTTCTAAGCAGGAATTTCAGGCTGTGATTCATTTGACCTATTTCAGACACCTACGCTAAGGCAAGATGAATCTGGAGAAATGAATCATACCTGTCATGTGTACACTGCCCTGGACTCATGTTGAAACTGCAGTAGAGTTTCTGGGGGCTGGTCTAATTTCCTCAAGTTAGAGCTCCCCCAGTAATGTTCTTCAAAAAGCAGCAGTGATCGAAGTCAACTTTGGAATTTGTTAGCATAGCTATGCTTCTTAGAAAAGGGAAGGAGTCTTGCTGCTGATGGCTTTTCTGAGAGAAGTCCTCAATTCAGTTATATCGGCAGTTTGGTGGGACAGCAATATTGGTTTTGCAAGACAAGCCCTACAGTAAAAGACTTCTTTCTCAAGGACAAGCCTTTCTTGTTTGTACTTAGGGTGCATCATGAGCAGGGGAATGCTGTTCCTTTCACCACCTGAATTGGGAGTGAGGAAGCCTTGAAATCTACAGGAAGGAAACACTTTTGTTTGACTGGATGTAGGTGACTGCTGTTTGCCCAAGAGCTGAGATCAGCACTTAGAAAGGATAGTGTCCCCACTCCATAGAATCATAGAATCATAGAATCATAGAATAGTAAGGGTTGGAAAGGACCTCAAGATCATCGAGTTCCAACCCCCCTGCCATGGGCAGGGACACCTCCCACTAAACCATGCCATCTAAGGCTATGTCCAACCCCACCTTGAACGCCGCCAGGGATGAAGCATCCACAACCTCCCTGGGCAACCCATTCCAGGTCCCCACCACCCTCACAGTAAAGAATTTCTTCCTCATGTCCAATCTAAACTTCCCCTGTTTAAGTTTAAACCCATTACCCCTTGTCCTCTCACCACAGTCCCTAATGAAGAGTCCCTCCCCAGCATCCGTATAGGCCCCCTTCAGGTATTGGAAGGCTGCTATGAGGTCTCCACGCAGCCTTCTCTTCTCCAGGCTGAACAGCCCCAACTTTCTCAGCCTATCTTCATACGAGAGGTGCTCCAGTCCCCTGATCATCCTCGTGGCCCTCCTCTGCACTTGTTCCAACAGTTCCATGTCCTTTTTATGTTGAGGACACCAGAACTGCACACAATACTCCAAGTAAGATCTCACAAGAGCAGAGTAAAGGGGCAGGATCACCTCCCTCGACCTGCTGGTCACGCTCCTTTTGATGCAGCCCAGGATACGGTTGGCCTTCTGGGCTGCAAGCGCACACTGCCGGCTCATGTTCATTTTTTCATCAACCCACACCCCCAAGTCCTTCTCCGCAGGGCTGCTCTGAATCTCCTCCCCGCCCAACCTGTAGCTGTGCCTGGCATTGCTCCTACTCAGGTGTAGCACTTTGCACTTAGCATGGTTAAACTTCATTAGGTTGGCATCAGCCCACCTCACAAGCGTGTCAAGGTCCCTCTGGATGGCATTCCTTCCTTCCAACTTATCAACCGAACCACAGAGCTTGGTGTCATCGGCAAACTTGCTGAGGGCGCACTCAATCCCACTGTCCATGTCACCCACAAAGATGTTGAACAAGACCGGTCCCAACACCGATCCCTGAGGGACACCACTCGTTACTGGTCTCCAGCTGGACATTGAGCCACTGAGCACTACTCTTTGCGTGCGGCCATCCAGCCAGTTCTTTATCCACTGAGTGGTCCACCTATCAAATTGATGTCTCTCCAACTTAGAGAGAAGGATCTCATGGGAGACAGTGTCAAAGGCTTTACACAAGTCCAGGTAGATGACATCAACTGCTCTGCCCCTGTCCATCAGTTCCGTAGCCCCTTCATAGAAGGTCACCAGATTGGTCAGGCAGGATTTCCCCTTAGTGAAGCCATGCTGGCTGTCCCCAAGCACCTTGTTGCTTTTCATGTGCCTTAGCATGCCTTCCAGGAGAATCCGCTCCAAGATTTTGCCAGGCACAGAGGTGAGACTGACTGGTCTGTAATTCCCTGGCTCATCCATTTTCCCCTTCTTAAAAATGGGGGTTATATTTCCCTTTTTCCTGTCATCGGGAACTTCACCTGACTGCCATGATTTTTCAAATATGATGGACAGTGGCTTAGCAACTTCATTTGCCAGCTCCTTCAGGACCTGTGGATGGATTTCATCTGGTCCCATGGACTTGTATACATTCAGGTTCCTAAGGTGGTCCCGAACAAGATCCTCCCCCATAGTGGGCCCAGGGTCCCCACCCTCACCGTCCCCGCGTCTGCCTTCCAAGACTTGGGTGGTGTGGTCAGAGCATTTGCCAGTGAAGACTGAGGCAAAGAAGTCATTAAGAACCTCAGCCTTCTCCAAATCCAGGGTAGCCAGTTCTCCCGATAGCTTCTGGAGAGGGCCCACGGTGTCCCTAACCTGTCTTTTATTGGCAATGTACCTATAAAATCCCTTCCTGTTATCCTTAACATCCCTAGCCAAGTTTAATTCTAACTGGGCCTTAGCTTTCCTAACCTGGTCCCTAGCTTCCCGGACAACATCCCTGTATTCTTCCCAGGCCGCCTGACCTTGCTTCCACCTTTTATAAGCCTCTTTTTTCCTTTGAATTTTCCTCAGCAGCTCCTTATCCATCCAAGGAGGTCTCCTGGCCCTCCTGCTAAACTTCCTTCTAGTTGGGATGCATCTCTCCTGAGCTTGCAGCAGGTGAGCCTTGACTATCAACCAACAGTCTTGGGCCCCCCCCTGCCCTCTAGGGCTGTATCCCATGGAACCTTACTGAGCAGGTTCCTGAAGAGGCCCAAGTCTGCTCTCTTGAAGTCCAGGGCAGTGAGCTTGCTGCACACTCTTCTCACTGTCCTGAGGATCTCAAACTCAACCATCTCATGATCGCTGCAATCAAGGTTGCCCTGGAGCGTCACATTCCCAACCAGCCCTTCCCTGTTGGTGAGGATGAGGTCAAGCATGGCACCTCTCCTTGTCGGCTCCTCTATTACTTGCAGAAGGAAGTTGTCTTCCACGCAATCGAGGAACCTTCTGGATTGCTTGTGCTGGGCCGTACCATCCCTCCAACAGATATCAGGGTGGTTGAAGTCCTCCATGAGAACAAGGGCCTGTGAGCGTGAGGCTGTTCCTATCTGCCTATGGAGCGCTTCGTCCAGCAAGTCCCCTTGGTCAGGCGGTCTGTAACAGATCCCCACAATAATATCACCCATCGCTGTTCTCCCTTTAACCCTGACCCACAAACTCTCTGTCAATGGCTCACCTGTCCCCAGACAGAGTTCCATACTCTCTAGCCTATCCCTAATATAAATAGCAACTCCCCCTCCCCGTCTGCAGGGCCTGTCTTTCCTAAAGAGCCTATAACCTTCCATTCCAATACACCCATCATAGGAGCCATCCCACCATGTTTCTGTGATGCCTATGATATCATACCCCTGTAGATGTGCACACATCTCTAATTCCTCTTGTTTGTTCCCCATACTACGGGCATTTGTGTAGAGGCATTTGAGCCGAGATCCAATTGAAGTCGGGTCATTGGCTGGAGCAGCTGGAATATCTCTACATTGCTCAGAACGTTTACTGTAGGTGCTGGCAACCGACTGGGTGTGTTGGGATGGAATGACGCCCCCCTCCCCCAACACATCTAGTTTAAAGCATCCTTGACCAGTCTGGCAAGCCTCCTACCAAATCCACTCTTCCCCTTCTTTATCAGATCAGCTCCACCAGCCCCCAGTAGACCTGGCCTACTATATTGAGTCCCATGTTCAAGGTACCCAAACCCCTGACTATAGCACCACCCTTCTAACCATTTATTAACCTGCCTAATCCTCCTAGCCTTTTCAAGGTCCTGCCCTGTATCCTGGAGAATTGATGAAAATACAATCTGAGCTCCAGAGCCCCTAACCACCTCTCCCAGAGCTCTGAATCATAGAATCATAGAATAGTTAGGGTTGGAAAGGACCTTAAGATCATCTAGTTCCAACTCCCCTGCCATGGGCAGGGACACCTCCCACTAAACCATGCCACCCAAGGCTCTGTCCAACCTGGCCTTGAACACCATCAGCGATGGAGCGTAGAACTCCATCTCTCTAGACATCTGTGTGAGTGAGCTGAGGTGACATTCTTTGGTGGCCTGGCTACATCTAGCCCATCTCTAAAGAATCAAGGAAGTCTGCTTTTAAATCCACTTCATATCATACTCACTGTCATGCCTGGCTCAGGAAAGATCACAGAACAGTTTAGGTTGGAAGGGAACTGAGTAGGATATCTGGTCCAGCCTTCTTGCTCTAAACTGATTTTAAATTTACATCAGGCTTCCCAAAGCCTTGTCCAGTCAAGTTTCCACAATATCTGTGGATGGGATTTCAAGCAACAGCTCTATTGAGTACAAAGACTGCAAACTTTGCTTACCCTTGTGCAGCCACAGACTGATTTCAAGTGAAGGACTGCTTCGTGGCCTGGTGCAAAATCACAGATGATATATGCCAATATACTTTTAGCATGCCACAAAGCACTGGCAAAATCATATACAATTAAAAGGTCCAAGGACATTGAAGAGAAGGTTTTGCCCTGTACAGAGATAGCACTAAGGAAACTTTCACAATACAGCTATCTGTGAAACTGGCACTGAACTGAACCCTTTCTTGCTCCAACTTCACAGACTTACTCTTGGCCAGATATCTAAACCATTTAGCTGAATAGCATTCCAGACACAGCCACATTTTCAAAGTTATGCAACAGAGAAATAAATTACCTCTATTATGTGAAAAACAAAGGGTGTGCAGTCTCTAAGAAGAAGTAGTTTTGAGAGCAAGCGACTGAATTTATCTTGGAAAACTTAAATACCAATAAATATTGATGATTGTGCATGCACACAGTCTTGGACACAAGTTATATCCAGACCACATGAGTATTTCATTGTGGCTTGAGGACTGTTTGGACAGCTTTGAATTTCTTGCTGGAATTTGAAAATTAGTGCTGTGGCTGGCTTTCTCAATGGACATCCAGCCAGACACAAGTTGTCAGGGTTGGGATGAAATGTTGCAGCCTTAGTTATGTTAAGAACTAACTAAAAAACTTATTTTATTGTTTCTTCTTTTGGCTAGCACACACCACCAGCACTCCCCCCTCGCTCCCACCCAGGTCATCTGCACCCTTCAGAAACATTCAAGAACTGATTTCATCCAGGATGTGTTGCTCCTTTTGCATGTCCTAAAGAACATGTGTTTGAATCATAGGGTTCATACTAATGGCTTTCACTAATTGTTCTTGGAGGGACATCAGACTTTCATTTACACTTGTATACATGAAGACTCTATGAGGGAGTCTGTGGTCTCAGAAGCAAGCTCCCACCCATAAACGTGTTAACTCCAGTCATAGAAAGAGCACATAGCTGGTGAAATTGCTTTAGCCCTCCCAGCCTCCGACTGATACAAGGCTCAAGTACTTTGACCGTGAACACTACTGCAGTCCATTAATGCCCTGCTTTTATTATATTCTTTCTCATTCACAGATGTAATTACCAGAGATGTGTACTTTTTCTGTGACTCTTCTAACTTGGTATCTATCTTCCCAGAGCCAGAAGAACAGTGCATATTCATACTGCGGAATTAAGATCAACCCTTTGTCCTCAAACTGCATTTTCACAAGCATTTTTGGAAATGACAGGAAGGAACCTTCTTCTTAAATTCAAAAAAACCCAACCAAACAAAGCGCAGACTTTTAGTGAAGGGTTAATAGTATCTTATTCTGTGTCCAGCCAAGAAAGAAACTTATTGTGTGATCATGTTTGTAAACTAGAAACAATATTTTTTTGCCTGATAATTGCTCTCCTGAAAAGATGCAAGATTTCCTACCAGGGTGCATGTGGGATTATTTGTACAATTGATAACAAAACGGAGTTATGATCTAGGACTGGAGTTCTCAAGTGTGCTCATGTTACTGCTAGAAACAGTAAGAAAAATAATCTGGAAGGATTGCTGAAGGTGCCTTAAAGGAGCTCTCTTTTAACACCTCTGTTTATGAGTAGAAGAGTTCATGAGTAGAAGAGCTTCTAGATGGACAGATACAATTTCAGGAGCATTTTCTCTTTCTTTTTTCCCCTTTAAAGTAACCTTTCCACTATGTGTGCACTCTATAAGTCAACAATCCTTCCTCTGCTGCAGGAGCTCAATTCATTGCTTGAGGGAAGAATAAAAAGGAAACACACACTGCATCAAAAAGAAACAAGGCTGCAGGTCTGGGAGAGATTTGCCCTTGGCATTTCCTCTTGCCCTGCTCCCACAGGCAAGCAAGACTATAGGGGCCCTCTGTCAGTCTTATGGAAATACATTTCATCTGAAGAAAATGTTACCCTAGTTCACAGATGCTGTAACAAAAAAATGCTGGTCTTCTAAAGGAAAGATCTCAATTGCGGAAAGGGCAGTGATAGGTTTGGGGAGGCTTTGCTGGACCTCTCTTGATCTGGACTTTGCTGATAAATGCACACAAAGTGGACCAACAAAGAATCCAATTATAAAGTGATTAAGAATGCTGAACCTGCCAGTCCCCTTGACTGACCAAATGTGTGTGTCTTGACTGTGTGAAACAGAGCGACTCCTGCTCACACTGTGCTGTGGGTGAATGTAAAACTAAATTTTGGGGACTGTAGCTTCCACTGTGTCAAAAAAGAGGCTTCTGGCATGAGTTGTGGTCATTATAGAGTTAATCCATCACTCAGAGGAATCCATTTCAGGGGTGAGTTTTAAACATGTCAACAAATTATAGCACCGACTTTTTTCTTCTAACTTTTCTCACCAGTTTTTCACATGCTATAGATGGTCACTACTGAGTGTTTTATGAAAACAGCAAATCAGAATTGAACGCACAGCACTCTTTCTCCAGCAAGTCAGGCTCCAACTGTTTGAGCTAAAGCAAAACCTGGGTAAACTACCAGTGAAGGAGAACTTTAACACACATATGATCTGCACACTGTCCAGGAAACTTGTTGAAACTTACCAGGTTTAGCTCATTCACTCTTTATGTGCAAAAGCAAATTGCTGACCAGAACCCTCATGTCTAAGTTTACATTTTAAAAAGTATTTTTAATCCAAAACACTTCTTAAGCATCCTAACTGGGGCATTAGTGACCCAAAATTCCTCAGAATTGGAATGCTGATGCCCTTAAGATTTTGCTGAAAGGACAAGAGACTTGGAGAATAAAGAGAAAACCCTTTCCTGACTATCTCTCCAGAACAGAAACAGTGGGAAGAAAAACTTCACAGCAATTATCTGCTGCCGTTCTTCTACTCTCCCTCCTGCTGACCACCATCACGTGGAAAGCCTCTCCTATTCCAGAATCAAATGCCTCTGAAAGGCAAAATATTGCAAAAATTCCAGATTTTAAAGAACAAAACCCCAGATTTCCATGACTTAGTCAGCAGCACAGCTTTAAAATCACATAAAAGGAAACAAGAGATCTCAAAATTCTGTCAGAGCAGCCAGGACTCCAGTTATCTGCGAAGTACCTCAGCTTCTCCATGTGTGCTAATCCTGACAGTGCTCTGGAACTTGCAGCCTGACAGCAAACTTTCCAGGGAGGCCCAACTGGAAGTGACTGTTGCATCCAGGATGTGAAAGAAATAGGCTTAAACTGAACATAGGGATGCATGTTCTGTTGATGGCAAAATAAGCCCTCCATTTTGAAACATGAGATACAATAAGAAAGAGATAGACCCCCGTACTTCCATTGCACAGGAACAGAGTAGGTAGCTCTGCTTGCCAGAAATGCTTACAGAAGCAGTAGAGGCTTGCTGGCTTCCATGGAGATGTTTAATGTAGAATCATCATCAGTATCCTGGGGCAGGAGTGCAGCAGAAACTGTTAGCAAGATCTCTCTGCAGGCAGAGAGCTCAGTGCATGAAAACAAATGGTAGTGCTCGAGAATGTCAGATTTCAGTTGGAAAGCAATTTTATTGTGTGGTTTCCAAGGTTTTATTATTATTCCAGATAAAGGAAGAAAATTCTAAATTGGTAGCATCCTTTTAATCCTGTATCTTAATTGGATGAGAGGAGTGTCTGCCAGTACAGAGAGAAGCAACAGGCTTTTAGACTCATAATGAAATTACCTGCCCCTACTGCACTTTTCATGAGTAGATCTCAAAACACTTTACAAGAGGAAGTCAACTTTGCTATTTCTATTTTATAGAAATAGTTTATGCAGCTGATATTACACTCTCTTTTTATGCCTCAATACACTATGAAAGGATTTTTGTAATGGAACAAACTGTCTTTTGTAATGGGTAAAACACTAGTATTTAATTAAGCTAGCAGTGGGATGATGCTCATCAGCAGTTTTAAAATATCCCTGACTCCACACCTCTGGGAATATCACTTTAATAGTCAAATAAGAAAATGCACAAAACTTAACATTTACATGGGAGCTTTATTCTCTCTTTTATTTCTGTAACTACCAATAAAGCCTTTCCTCCTGGACAAGGGAGAATAAATACCTTCAATGCAGAATGCACAAAAGTTCAGTGAAGTGGCAGAATTATCTAACGGCTAATTTAGGGATGCACATAACCAGAGTAAAGAGGTGGCAGTTCTTTATACCAGCTGAAGCTGCATTTCCTGAATTTCTCTTCAGAAGCCTGGTGAGTGTCTTTGATCTCGGCACTTCACTTCTCCGAATCTCTGATTCTGTTGGGGCAATGATTTGTTAAAAGTCTGACATTTTCAAGCACAGAAGAAAAGTACCTTGTTGCTAGCATTCCAGCGTTATCCACATTTGAGAACATAGGCTTGATATTGTATGCATGTATAACACCTTACAGTATGTATGTACACTCAGAGAATTTACTGATCCTGGGGTGAAATTTCTTGGGTTTCAGACAGCACATTTACAAGGAGTATCTGGTATCTGGAACAGGTATCTCTCTTCTTGTAGGATGGCAGCAGCTTTCTCTTTCAGTTCATGTTGTTCAACATTAAAGAAAAACATAAGAAACAAACAAACCTAACACAAAAGCAAAACCCAAACCAAATATCTACAGAAATAATCTCTGCTTTATTGTGAAACACTCTCCTTCGACATTTCTAACAAGTAAGTCTTGAAGTTATGAAACCGCCTGACATATAATTCTATGTAAGCTACAGGTAAAAGCAATCCTAAGGTGATCCCACATATAGTCACATCCACTGCCCTGCTGACCAGGCTGTCTAAACACAGCATGTGATCTTGTATTCTTTCCCTAATTCTCTGGATTAATTCATTAAGAAGAATTTGATGCCTTTATTCATAATTTAATTCAGCAATGTGTTAAAAAAAATAGCTTAGTTTTCTCCTCTTTTGAATGGACTATTTTCCCACTTTATGAGACCTCAGCGCATGATTTGTTCTACTGGAGTGGGAGGATTTCATACAGGCATACCCATGCTAGCTGTGGGTTCTACCTCTCCAACACCCGTGACAGTATAGAACTCAGCCCAGAGTAAGTATCTGAGCATGTAGTATTGCAGGCCAGTTTTACTGTCTGCTTTAAACTTAGCACTATGATTGCTATGCTGATAGAAATTTCAATGGCTCTATATGAGCTGTGGTTAGAGCTATGATAATGGTTTTGTAAGCTCTTATTTTTAGTTTTCCTTAAAACTTGTTTTCATCCTGTTATTTAGTTTTTCTTGATCAGTCTTCTATTTAATTATTTCCCCCCTGTAATACTGGAGCACGAACAGAGCGCAACTGCACTACAAACCCGTATGATGTATATTCTAGAAGAGTGCATCCTGTAATTGCTGGTGCCACTGCATCTTGGTGATTTCCTATGCAAGTCTATTAGCTGGGAGTGACACTGCTGATGAAGATGCTCCAGAAGAGTAGTAACCAGGCAGGACAAACCAAAGGGGGTTGCTTGGGCAGTGAGGTAGCTCTCTTATTACTCTACCACATCTGCTAAGCTAATGCCAGCAAACCAATTGCTTTGGCATAGACAGTAACCTCCCAAATCCCCAGAGAGCACACAGAAGCTGTTTCACAGCACTCTCTGCCTGCCAGCCAGGAGTGATGTGTGATGGGATATGGGATCATGAGTCCACGGTGAGAAAGCGCAAGGATGTATCATTCATTACCACCACCCACCACATGCCTGCAGATGTGGGACCTGAGAACAGAGTGCTAGTGTGGAGAATGTCAGGATGCAGAAGTGTGGTAGGCTGCCGTATGTTGGCAAGCTAGAGATTACCTAACGCATGGTTAGTATGCAGTGTAGGCAGGTTTTATTAGCAAAGTTCAGACCATGATGTGCTAATTAAAGAAGAGGTTGTCCTAGTTGCTAAGGAAATGAATGCTTTCTGTATTACTGCTTCTACTTCAACAAAACATGTTCTCAACTGTCCCTCTACTTGTGTTTGCCAGAAAGAGGGGTCAGGGCTTGATATTGTTGCTTCAGTGATTACAGTGCTCCTGTGAGCTGATTTTCAGGTCAAGTGTAGTAGGTGAAAGGGATGTCAGGGAAAAGTGTTTTAAAACACTCTTTTATAAGGTATCTGTCTACTGAGAAGCTCTTTTTAAAAACTGTTGGTTTCAGAGTATATTGTTTCTGGTTTTAAGCTTATTTCTGCTTCTTTCAGGAAAGATGCAGTCCAGACCAGGAGATTTGTATGCTTTAAAATTGGCCTAACTCTTCTGCAATGCAGAATCTAGTGGAGTGTTGGAGTCAGTCCTAGAATAAAGGAGATGTAATGGTTTGAATTTTTCATTAGTGAAGAAGCTGGCTACCACCAGACAGGCATCGTGCTTAGTCTCATGAGAAAGCATTCTGTGATTCATTATTCCTCTACCACAATACATACTGTGCATAGGCAGCTGCTGCAAACATAAGGATGCATCAACATCAACAGGACTGAAAATTGCATATTGTGAAGTTAATATGTAAGTGAAAAACTGTCTTCATGGGGTGGTCCATTGCTGGCTGCTAGTCCCACAGCAACTCTGTCATCCTGCATTCTCAGTGTGAGATTTACATCAGTCCCAGCTTGAAACATACATGATTGTGTACAGCATCTTCAAAGCACTTTGGATCTTTTTCTTTCCCCTTTGCACCTTCCATGGAAACCCTGTCACCAGCACTACAAATCTTTGTCCTCTGTCACTCTCTGGGACAGTGTTTGTCTGGCTGTAACTTTGTGAGATCCCAGAGCCATGTCATGGAGATGTGCAACAATAATAAAAAATTATAAAAAATTAAGATAAAATTGTCTCTGTCTTTGGGACACCATGGAGCTCTATCTTAACCTCCAGTTTCAAGTGTGCTGGGAAAAAAAAGGAATTTTTTTATTTGCTGAAATAATGTACCTCTAGCTATTATACTGGAACACGTTCCCTTTATTTCATCTGCTCCCTTCCTACCTTGATGCAGATGTTGCAATATTTGGCATCACCCCTCCCTACCAGCTGGTTTGTTGCTGCATTTTCCAAGGAATAAGTTGCCCTTTCCAGAGAAAGACCTTTGAAGTCACAGAGTTCCACTTCCAACTTTCTCTCCCTGAGGACTTTAACCCCCCTGTGACATTAATATTTCTTTCTCTTAAAAAATGCTCCCTGTGCAATTTTATCCGGTCTAATTTTGCATTGCAAACTTTGCAATATCCTTTTGCCAATTCAAATGTTTCATGAGGGGCTGCGAAACCCTCACAACACAAAAATCTTTAGCTGAACTTCAAACTGGACTTGACAAATGAACAGGAACCTCTTGCTGCCTCAGGCTCATAGCAGAGACTGGAACCTGCCAGAATCTTCTGCTGTCTGCTGGAGGCAGATACCGACTGTTAGACTTTGAATGTTTAGGAAAAAGTTCTATATTTAGAACTAAGTTCAATTATTTAATATTTAGGAGAGAAGCCAACAACAGCTGAGCCTAAGTTCTTCTCCTGAGTTACTTTGCTTTGGTGTTTCCATGTTGATGTGGTTGGGTTTTTTTTTCAAACAACCTTTCTGTTAATAAAGCTTGAAGCAGAATGAGACCTTGGTGCTACGATGAAGACAGCATTTTCATTTGCATTTTGGTGGGGGATTCAACCGTTTACAGGGAGGTACAAAAGCAGCTGCAAATATTCACAGTGTGTGTGTTGTGTGAAGAACTGTGAGTGCCTATGCGGGAGAAACATTTGCCATAATTAGCTATTATTAGTCTCAGCGGTCAATGTTGATCAGAAGTTCATCCTGCCTAGGAGTCTTGGTCTCTGATGAAGCCTAGTGCTTCAGTCCTTGCCAAATTAACAGGAAACCAAAATAAACAGACATCTCTAAAAATCTTTCCTGCTTATAAAATGTACCAACCATTTTAAAATCTCTTAGGACAATCTGCTTGGATGAGATGTTAATGCATTTACTGGAGATGCTGACATTTAATAGAGGAGTTTACTTTCAGCATGATCCATATTGGATAGTAAAAGGGGTCAGGATTCCTTGACAGATGAAAAGAGCTCTTCAAAAAACTAGGGCTTGTTGTCTACACTGTATTTGTAAATCAAATATATCAGTTCTTGCTTAAATTTTAAGTTCATTTGTACTCAGAGTGGATAGCCATAAAATGCCCTCTCCTTTTCAAACAAGATCAGATCAAGAACCTTTTACTTGCAACTTTCACTTTGGTATGTAACATTTGGAGACTGACTGACCGATCACACCTCATTAGTGCACAAGCTTACAGTGGGCAGAATTGCTATTTTGTCATTCCCATTTAACCTCTATAGAATTAGCATTATTTTACCCATTAATGTTTCACTGCCTGTCATCATATTCACTGGTCTCTCAATTTGAGTTGGTTACTGATGGGACACTTGGGCTCAATAGTTCATTACTTGTCAAATTAATCACTACTTCCACTTTTGAGACACATTTTTAGTGGTATAGAACTGCATTTCCAGGGAGGAGGTTAAAAAATTAACTAAAGGTATTTTCAATGTTCCACAAATTGGATGAGATTTGTTGAGCTAGCCATTCAGTGCATTGGGAAATCTGTGGGCTGCAGTTCAGATGTTTTTAGTCTTCCCTGCTTTTTCTCTATGATTTTCTCACAGATTTAATTTTAATTACTTCCCTGAGTTCTCTGAAACAGCAGCACCTCTTTTTACTTCATGCTTTGTGTTTATCTGTGCATAGGTCTCTGGCTCCACTGTCCCTTTCCGCCTTTTCTTTCACCACACTGCAATCTCCCCATTTCCCTCCTCCTCTCCCATGTTCTTAATGTTATTTTTACTTACTTATTTTTGAGGACTTGCATTCAAAGACCATCTTCTTTCCCAGACATTCCCAACCTCTTCTGGAGGCCAGGTATCTGTCAGTGCTCCTAATCCTTCACCAACCTGTTCCAGCCAATGGCTGGAATATCGGCTTTTTGCCATAGCTGTAGACGAAGGAGCAACACTTAGTCTTCTACTGCTGGCAGCCATCCTTCTTTCCCTCCTGTGTGTTTCTTCTCATCTAGCAATACCCACGAGGTCTGTACAACCCATGAAAAAGTAATGAAGCTGGCAATTTTACATTTTCCAGCATGCTGTTATCACCAGCATCTTAGGAGTTGAGTTTTGACTTAGATACCAAAGATACCAAAAGTGCATTAAGATTACATAATGTTCTAATCAGGTTGTGTCTTTCGCTAAAGGAAATGATCCTCTTATGGGCATCCCCTGTGCTTTTTATAGAAGAGCAGTGTAAAAAAAGTCACTAATTTTCAATGCCTACAACAGTATGAGCATCTAAATGTACATATTCCCAGATGAGAAACAGCATTAACAGTGAGTTAAAGATTTTAGACTATGAATCCCACCAACGCAAGTCATAAAAGGGGAAAAAAAAGAAGAGAAACCAAGAAATAAGCAGCAAAGTTCTTTAGTGCCTTGGCTGCACTCCATACAATTGTTCTTTATTCTGTCTACCTTCTACTCCCTCCCACTGCCCAAATGTTTCCACTTGTACCCATGAATTACTGCTTTAACAAATCAAGGGTTTCTGAAAACAAGTGAAGTAAATAGATCATAAATATAGAAAAGAGGTTCTTAGAACTACAGAAATACAGAAGTCAGGTTGATTTCTTTCTTTCCCCCTCTGAAGAGTATATGTGTCAAGCTGAAAAACTAGCTCTGTATCACATACAGATGACTACTTAAGAAGTTATTTCCCAAAGCAATGCTTTCATAACACCAGTAGTGGATTCCACCTAACTTGTTCTTCTTTACTAATGCATCTTCTGTTTTTTTTGGTTCTTTCTGAAACAAATACTTATGTGATAATCTATTCAGATTGTTTATTTTTTTTTATTTTATTTTTTTGCTTTTCAAATAAAGGAACTGGTAAGTGTAGGGGAACAGAGCAGTTTCCTGCCAAAATCAGTAGAGAGATTCAGTGCCTGATGAGACATATTTCGTGTGGTTTTAGCAGAAACCCTGCAATTATAAGAGATAATTCTGTACCACTCATTCACCGAGTCTCACACTTCAGAACACAGTCAAACCTTTATTTTGTGTGTATGTGAATATGAGATAAGGTTTTAAAAAGTTTATGGATCTGCCTACTCGGGAAGAGGGTGTTCTTTCGGCTGTTGCTTTTAAAAAGGTGGTAAGTTTAGTTGTAAGGAATGTGTATAGCACTGTATGAAACAACTTCTCTCTCACCCAGAACTGCTAAGAGTAATACCTTTACGTAGTGTTTCTTGATAGAGAAAAATGCAGTAAACTTTTCCTAGAATAAAAAAAAAAAAAGAAGCAATTAAGTGTACAAATACATGTAGCAATCCTACCTAATAATCTTGACGAATGATGATGAATGGATCGTGTACACTGCATTTCTATTCACCTTCTGTTCCCGTATTGTCCCAAATTGGGTTACCTTCAGCCATTCAGAATTACTTAAGAAGCTGCCTTTTTTGTTTGCTTGTTTGAGAAAACCTACTAGAGAGGTGAACAAGGCACACCAGCTTTTATAATTAAATCAGATGGGATTTCTGGTATATATTTAAGCCCCAGTCCTGCAAAGCTGAGCCAGATGAACACTTCTCAACAACATATGTAAAATGCAATGTTTCTGCCCTAATGCAGACTAAGGATGGGGCTGCTATTGCTATAGAAAAGGAATTGGAGGGAGAGAGGCTGTAGACCATGTGGAAAGTGTCCACTTCCAGCAACTTGGAAAGCGTGAGTAGCATGTTGCTGGACACAGCACTGCTGGAGCGGCTGTTGAAACCCAGCAGTGGATACCACACCAGACATCCTGCCTGTTCTCTAACGACCTACAGTCTTAGCTCAGAAGACCTGCAGTCCTGGTTTTCCACAGCCATTGTGGTTTTCAACAGCCCTGGCATAGCCAAAGCAGCCTTCTGGACCATAGCTTGGCTGGTCCACACCTGGGCCTTGTCTGTTGCAAAGGTTTACATATTCCTATGAAAGCTATCATAAATTCTCTGGAAAACTGTTAGCATGCAATGTTTGGTATGTCTGTACAGCTTTTTCAGAGTTGTGGTCTCAGCACCCATAGTCTTTAGTGACTCACTGAGGCTAGAGATGGGACCTTCAGTCTTGTCCCAAAGCATCTCAGACTCCCACTCAAGACAGAGACAGTCTCCCACTGAGACACAGCACTTGCAACAGCCTCTGGAAAATTCCTGAGCTCCAGCAGCTTGACAAAAACGAGTAAATAGAAAGAACCTGTTTGAGATAATTCGCAGTGACTGCTGAAATTCACTTGTAATATCCTCTCCCTCTGAGTCTTGTTCATTTGGACTCATGTTACACAGCATGTTCAGAATCCTATCTAATTTCCATTTGTTTGGGATAGAGGTTTTAACATGCATGCCAATTAGAAGCTATGTAATTTATCTCATTAACAACCTTAATCAGTCAAAAAGACATTTGTGCACACGTTTCCACTGGGTACATTACAGCCTGGTATACTGTTGTGTCCATTTATAGAATCATAGAATAGTTAGGGTTGGAAAGGACCTTAAGATCGTCTAGTTCCAATCCCCCTGCCATGGGCAGGGACACCTCCCACTAAACCATGCCATCCAAGGCTATGTCCAACCCGGCCTTGAACACCACCAGCAAAGGAGCATTCACAACTTCCCTGGACAACCCATTCCACTGCTTCACCACCCTTAAGGTAAAGAACTTCTCCTCATATCCAATCTAAACTTCCCTTGTTTAAGTTTGAACCCGTTACCCCTTGTCCTCTCACTACAGTCCCTCATGAAGAGTCCATCCCCAGCATCCTTATAGGCCCCCTATCAGATACTGGAAGGCTGTTATAAGGTCTCCACGCAGTCTTCTCTTCACCTAAACTTCTTAAGTACATGCTGCAACTCTTTGGCTCCTTCCTTTTTGATCACAGCCCCTCCAGGTCTCCAGTGTAGTGTTATTTATGGTGTCTGGTTTGTTTTGACACCGTCTGCCCCCAGGCTTAAATAGCCAATGTACCGCTGATGTGGTTCATCACGAACTAATGCCTTGGTCTCATGAAAGCAACAACAGGTCTGAGCATCAGTACTGGAGACAAAGCTGGTAACAGGAAAAGGCTAAAGAATGAAGTGTATGCTTACCTGCAGAATGGTTTGCTCTGCTACCGTCTTAGCCATGTCAGGCCGACAACATTGTGCAAGGTCCCCACGCAATTGTGATTGTTTGCCCTCAAGTAGTGCTGAGAGTCATTTGGGATTTTGACATTCAAGCCAGAAATCTGGTGTGGAAAAATGAATCCTTCAAATATCTGGTAAGTTTTCAGCACTGTCTTCCAGCATCTGCCAGCTGAAGATTTGGTGTTCAGCACCCAGGAGACAGAAAAAGTTTTGAAAGCTGAAGATGGAAAATTCTTTTTTTCTCTTTCCTGCTCAGAGAGGAGTAGGTGTGAATTCAAACTGGTGGGGACAGGATATTTTTAGTACTTTATCTCTTCGCAATTTCTATTAACTACTTGTCCTCCTGCATTTACTCTTCCCACTTCATCCATATCTTTTTGTTGCTGGTAAAATGACACACCTAATGGAAGCATGCATATTGCTTTCAGTTTGCAGCCTGCTAAGAATCATAGGATCATAGAACGGTTAGGGTTGGAAAGGACTTTAAGATCATCTAGTTCCAAGCCCCCAAAGAAGTTAACCCATGCTTTTGAGATAACCATCTACAGTCTCCAGAAAAAGACTGATCCCAGTCTGCAGACATTCTCTACTGAGTTTTAAGCTTTTGTTTACAAAAGTAAGGGAAGAAGAAGATATCAAAAAGAAAAAGATATCTATATGTTTGCATCTGTTCTGGTTTTGGCTCGGGTAGAGTTAATTGTACCCCAGTCAAAACCAGCACAGCATTAAAATTAATTGGCAGGTATAGAGTTGTGGGACTACTGATGTTGTCGTGTAATCCTGTCTCTCAGGGATATTAAGCAGCTCAATATATGTTAAGATTCTAGAGTAGAAAGTGTCACTTTCTCGCTACACTTGGTGCAGAACTGCACAACTACCCTGAGGACAGGCTAAAGACTGGGTCTACTGAAATTTTCTTCAAAGGATGCCTTTGAAATAGCAAGTTATATCAGAGATGTACACTATGCTGAAATTCTATTGCATTGTATATCTGAGGCATATTTGTGAAGTATCAGGCTGTCTGGCCAACCCAAACATTTTGTGACAATTGGCTTAAAGCATGCCCTTCTTCTGAGGCTATTCTTTGCAGCAGAGAAAACTGAAGATAACTATTTTGCCAAAGGCTACCTGCTTTCCTAGCAGAAGGAACATAGGTCATAGAAAATCAATTGGAACATGATTCATCTGGTGTCATTCCTCTTTCAAATCAGCCCTCTGCTGTTTTAAGACAGTACGCTCTGCTTACACCTCTGCTGGATTCAACATTTTGTCACATGAGGTTAGGCCACAACTTCCTTTGTTCTGAGTCTAAATCTGCTCAAGAGTAGTGAGAGAGATTATCAAAACAATCATTGTGTGCACCTGATTACTAGTACTTAAAGCAATTGATCTTCTGGGGTAACAGTGCAGACAGATGGAAATCAAACAATGACAGCTGTATCTGCTAGCACTCAATTTGTCATGCAGGTGTCACCTGCATCTAAGCGTTTCCCATGTGTATGCTGGTAGATAGGATTATCTTCCTGTTTGTGCCCTATTACACTGACACTGTCAAAATATTCTTCAAAAAAAGAGTAATTCATTAGTGCCCTACTTTCTTCCAAAAGGGAGACTACCTTTGTGAGTATTATTTCAGGGAACAAACCACAAAACTGATGGCAGAATCCTATTCTAACTGTAGTTTACAATAAATATAAAAGGTTTGAGGTGTCGTAGCATTCTGAGAACTTCAATGGTATAAAACCACCTAGGCACCTGACTCTTATTTGTGCCTATTAGGTTTTTTCTATAAATGTCATCACTAGAAAGAGAAACTAAGGAAAAAACCTTCCTGTTCATATAGGCACTTATGAGCAATGCAATCAGTACAAGCTTGAAGAAACAAACTTCACTGAACTTCATCTTCTCCCTTCTGTAATATCCAGCCTTACACACAAAAAGTACATTAACAGAACACTGCTGTGATTGCAAACTCAAGTACGCAAAGTTAGGAAATGATAACAAAATTCTTGTATGCAAACAGAATTTGACACCCTTTTTTTTCCACATTATGATACAATTCTAATTCCATGATCACAGAGTGATTTCTACCAGACCCTTACTTCACTTGGTGTGTAAAAAGGTCAGCTGCAGACTTCACAGCACTTTTTAGTATCCTCATAGCTCTTAAAAAATCTTATTTCTTCATCCAGACAATCCTGGTTTTCATCTTGTATCCCAACTCCCCATCAAATCTCTTGTTCTCCTTCTGGTTCCTGTGGAAGAAATAAACTCACCATTGTTAATTCCTGTATCCATCCCTATATGGGCTTGAGTAGAGAGGGGTAACCACTTTAGGAGAACTAATTTTTGTTCCTGCAGTGTCAACAGAAAAGAAGAAAATAATAAAACCCAAAATAAGTCGTTGTCAGGTATCAGCAGCTGCGAAGCCTGGTAACAATTCAAAGGAGAGTGAGCTTCCTTAGCTGCTGTGTTAGACTAGTCAAGGAAGAAGTTTGAGCTCACCTTCTGGGTATAGATTCGTTAAGGATGCAGCTCTTCCCTTTTATCAACTCTCTACTAAGCACATATGGATTTTTGAAGGCTTACACAAAAAAAAATCCCCCCCCCCTTTTTTTTTTTATGCTAACACAATGATGGCATGTTCTCTAGCAGAATTCTGAGACAATTTGTTAATCCAACACTCATTTTGAGGTCCCAAAAAGTTGCTGACCATCCAGTAATACATGGCCCACCACCTCTCAGACTTGTCACAGATTATCCTGCAGAAAGACTAGTCTTACAACTAGTCCTTCTTTTCAATGAGATAATTGATAAAAATGGGGTAAGACTCCTATATTACAGCCTAGTAATTGCCATAGCAAAGTTACCACTGTATTTGGCATAAAGCCCATTCTCAAGGAATGGTATCTTTTTTACCTTGATCTGGAAGAAGGTAAGAAAATACAGTGATGATCTTGGCTGCATCTACTTTGCATTTTGTTATCCTGAAGGTGAGAAAAAGTCTCAAAAAGCCATTGGCATCAAGTTTGGTACTGTTAAAATCTCAAAGTATTCCCTCCCATTGGAACTGCTGCAATATCAAGCTAGCATAGGATCAATAAGGCAGCACACTTGGAAGTATTTTCAATATGGGCAAAGGTCACCATACCAGTGTAATTTCCAATTCCAGCACTGAGATCTTGTGTGCTGGTTGGAGAAGTGAGATTTAAAATTATTTTCTCTCTCTTCTTTTAATTGGCTTAAACACATGCTGATTTCATTGGAAACTTTGCTTTACATGGTCATTTCTTTTGGGTGCTGCAGGAACTATGAATTCCAGTCATCCATGGTAGTAAAAGCCTACTCCTTTCCTCAGTCCACCGCCTGAAACAGACTTCAACTTTGGAGTAAGTAGCAATGCCAATACAGGCTTTCAAGCTCAGAAATTCAGTCACACACACAAAGTGTAAATACCTACCGCACTGGTCGGGCTTTTTTTGTATCTGTTGCTGGATTCCTTCAATGTCACCTTCAGACATTGAGGGACCATCCTTTTTCTGGGTCTGGCCTTGTCCGCTTGGCCTCTAGTATGTCTGACAGCTTTAGTTTCACCTAAGAATCAATGAAAAAAATCCTAATGTGTCAAGATAGAGTCCGAAGCACAGAATATTGAAGTGCTAAAGTACTTCTCTGAAAAAGAAGTGTTTAACGTTGACAGGTTCACTGGCACTAGTATTGGTCTTGCCTTGTTGCTCGACCTTAGCATCAACTTCCCTGTAACTGCTGTTGAGACTGAGGAGGATTATCCTTTTCTTACTGACATTTTTACTGCTGAGATGGGATGACCTTTCCAATTCTTTTACAACGTAGCAAGTCCAGATCATAGCTCACAACTTCTCAAATGTCAGCAAGAACACAGAAACTTTCTTTAGCATTGACAGTTCTGGTCAGAGAGTTGGATGCCCCTCACAGTCACATTATAGCCCCGGCAAAGAAACATTTTAGTTTATTCACAGTACACTTGTGAGACACACAACCACTTTTGGCCACTGAATGAGTTCATTTCTGTATGCTTGGCCATTCAGACTATGCTCCTTGTTTATATTCAGAAGCATGTACATATATTTCCATTGTGCTTTTGTCTGACAACGACATGAAAGTGGACTTTCTTCTGCCAATTTTGTTAAACTGCCAGAAAAGATACATGTTGGGCAGTCTTACTGTTGCGATGGCTATAAAGCAAATAAGCCTGAGGCATTAGACAGGATATGGGTTTTATTTTATCACTTCATTGGATAGTAGCAGCTATAATGCATTTCTGCTTTATAGAGAAATCCTCTAGAAAATATTAAAAAGAATAGACCTCACTGGGAAAAAACACGGAAGTTCTAGGATCTGACTGATACTTATGTTCACTTATTTTTGGTCAAAAAAATATAATAAGTCTGGGGTAATTTCCTTCCTACAGTGCCTTTCTTAAATTCAGGTATTTTTTTATACAGAGTCTAAAGGCCTGACCATTGCTATACAATTTAAGTCTTGCTATCATGTATTAACTTGTGATAGGATCTATGTTTTTATAGCCACCTGTCTGGTGTAATTTTGTTTACATTTTACATTTAGAATTACTCTTCAGTCCTGTACAGACTTTTTTTTTTTTTTTTTTTTTTGTTGGACTTGCAAGAGCTGTAAAATAAAATCAGCATAAATGTGACAAATGCCAGACGTGTTACTACTGACACTCTGGCTGTGTAAGGAAGCAATCCAAGCATTCATATGGCAACCTCCAAACATGCCTTACTCACCTAGTTGGGGACATGTGAGCTAACAGATGATGCTGGCTACAAAGAACATCGCTCAGACTGCATGAAACTTGATGGACAACTTAACACTGTTTCCTTAATTATTATTAGACTTACTGTTGTTGGTTGTCTGAAGAGGCTATTTCACTGTGGGAATAACCCATTTGTCACATGTATTCTCTGAGTTCATACAACTGGCAGCTATTCCTCCTTTCTGGCAGAAACACTCTGGCAGTGATTGTATGAGCCTTCCTGCTCTCTTAAAGAAGACACAATTCTTGAACTACTGTAAGGCCAGTTTTCCTTCCAGTTAGCATCCTGGCTCTAGGGAGGCCTGTATTGGTAACATTTTCAGAAGTTAATGAAGCTATTCTGAAAACAATTCAACCTTTCATGCATAAGACAGGTACTTCTAATGGAAATGTTAGGTCTTTTTTTTTAACAGGTGGAGTATCCTCTTTTTTAGCACAGCAGTGAAGGTGTCTTTAGATGAATTAAATTTGAAACGTGTTAAGATAAGAGCAGAGGAGTGATACATCCTATGCTTTAATACTTCTAGAAAGGATAGCAGGTTTTAATTATACAGATCTACAATTCATCTATGGCTTTTCATGGTCTTAGCATTCATACTGCGGGGCAATAAACAGAGAAGTGTAACAACAGAAAGAGTAACGAGAGAGAGACAATATATCCACTACTCGATTGTGAGTGAGGTGAAGCAGTCAAATAGAAACAATTACTAAAAAAGAACTTCATAAAAGTGTGTATGTATATACATGTATATGTATTTTTTTCCAAGAAGACAGACTGGGACATAAAGGATAGTTTAGATTGAATACCAGTGAAATCACTGCAGTTGCTCCACTGAGCTTAACCTACCTTGATCTATTCTTTAGAGTACCTGGGTCAGTTTCATCTTCATAGACAGTGAAGCTTTAGATTATTTTAAATTCTGTACAGTGCTGCTTTTCTTTCCCAGAAGATTCTGTAAAGGGACTGATACTTGTTAATACAGAACAGTCATGTTACTTTACATTACCCAGAATTTGACTGCAAACAGCATAGGTGTGAGGATTCCTTTGTAAAAGAAAAAAAACAAATAAATAAAAGAACAAAAACGAACATAGGAGGAACTTCAAACACATCACTTTTTACTTTTTTGTTTGTTTGGTTTTTAGCATGCAGTTATGTATTACTAAGAGATCTGGAAACACTGGCATTGCCTTTAGGGAGTACAACATAAAGTCTTTTCTGAGTTATGCATTACTTCTCTGAGTTACGTATTTCTTAGTTATGCATTACTAAGAGATCTGGAAACATTAGCCTTGACTTTCTGTGGTACAACATAAAGCCTTTTCTGAGTTATACAAGTCATAGAATCATAGAATCATAGAATAGTTAGGGTTGGAAAGGACCTTAAGATCATCTAGTTCCAACCCCCCTGCCATGGGCAGGGACACCTCCCACTAAACCATGCCATCCAAGGCTATGTCCAACCCCACCTTGAACGCCGCCAGGGATGAAGCATTCACAACTTCCCTGGACAACCCATTCCAGGGCCTCACCACCCTCACAGTAAAGAATTGCTTCCTCAGATCCAATCTAAATTTCCCCTGTTTAAGTTTGAACCCGTTACCTCTTGTCCTCTCACTACAGTCCCTGAGGAAGAGTCCCTCCCCAGCATCCCTATAGGCCCCCTTCAGATACCGGAAGGCTGCTATGAGGTCTCCACGCAGCCTTCTCTTCTCCAGGCTGAACAGCCCCAACTTTCTCAGCCTATCTTCATATGGGAGGTGCTCCAGTCCCCTGATCATCCTCGTGGCCCTCCTCTGCACTTGTTCTAACAGTTCCATGTCTTTTTTATGTTGAGGACACCAGAACTGCACACAATACTTCAAGTGAGGTCCCACGAGAGCAGAGTAGAGGGACAGGATCACCTCCCTCCACCTGCTGGTCACACTCCTTTGGATGCAGCCCAGGATACGGTTGGCTTTCTGGGTTGCAAGCACACACTGCAGCTGGCTCATGTTCATTTTCTCATCGACCAACACCCCCAAGTCCTTCTCCACAGGGCTGCTCTGAATCTCTTCTCTCCCCAACCTGTAGCTGTGCCTGGGATTGCTCCGACCCAGGTGGAGGACATTGCACTTAACAAAAGAATTATCAACTATTTCTGTAAGTAGAAGTACAGGATTTACTTGAACGC
Organism: Amazona ochrocephala; assembly: GCA_039720435.1. Lineage (NCBI taxonomy): Eukaryota > Metazoa > Chordata > Aves > Psittaciformes > Psittacidae > Amazona > Amazona ochrocephala. Next base: position 78,240,152 of record CM077880.1, read on the forward strand.
AGTAGGTCCAAACTCAAAGAAGCGTTATCAACCTGAAATCAGATTAACTTCATAAAGTTAAGGTTGCACCATGTTTGTTCTTCATACCTTAACTAGTTTTATGGTTTTAAAACCACTATTCCTTAAAAAATCACAACTAATCAAACAAAAAAAACCCCAACTATTCTCTTAAAGACTGAGTCATAACAAATGGAAAGTAGCAATTGCAAGCATGGAAAAAAAATCCACAGGAAGTTCCATCAGGGATATAAAGAAAACAAACAGGCAAATACCCCTTTACTTCAAGTTTTCTTTGATATAGGGTATAATACTACCTAAGACTCTATTACGTATGTTTACCTTTTTGTGTGTAGAAGTACAACTGAACCCTGAGAGAAATCCATATGAAAATCAAAGTAAGTTAACACAGAACAATGTTTATTGTTTGAAATCTATTTTGGCATAAAAAAAAAGAATTTCTGGCTTAATAATGACTTTCTTTCATTTTTTTCATTTTTAAAGTTTCAGGTTTTCATGATATTTTGTTGTCTTTTAAAGGCACTCAGTTTCCAAGTCTTTATTTTTTACCAGTTCCTATAACCCCAGAGAATCTGGATCTTGTTCTGATATTCTTGGGTTTTGTTGATTTCTCTTTTTTCTGTTAGATGCACAGAAAAATCTCCATTAAATTTTAATTTACTGCACATTGTGGAAAGCATATGTAGCAGAGTTTCCACTTTATTTTCCCAGGGTAGATTAAATTTCACTTATTTCTAGTCTGAAAGCCTTTTCCTACTGCAAAAGATGCTAGGCAGCCTGTTCCACAGTAGTCCTGCATTCACATGCAGTGGCAGATGATAACAAGAATCTCATGATTCAGAATTTTGGTCCTACTCTTCATGCTCTGTTACTATTAACAGTCGTGCTATTTAGCATTCAGAAGGTAAGAGTGGCAATTTGCAAACAAAGAGTCATAACCTTCTGTGCTAAGTGGATCAGTTAACATCATCCATCCAGCCAGCTAAATCAGATTTGAGTTTCTGTTCCTCAAGAGAACACCCTCAATGGCTGATTTTGTGAAAAGTGGTTATCAGCTCCACACAAAAGCAGGTCATGGAGAACTTAGCTTTGTCATAGAATTACAGACTGGTTTGGGTTGAAGGGACCTTAAAGACCTAGTTCCAAACCCCTGCCACAGACAGGGACACCTTCCACAGACCAGCTTGCTCAAAGCTGCATCCAGCCTGGCCTTGAACACTGTTAGGGATGGGGCAGCCACAGTTCCTCTGGGTAACCTGGGCCAGTGTCTCACCACTCTCACAGGGAAGAATTTCTAGAACAGTCCAATCTAAATCTGCTCTCTGACAAAGCCATACGCCCTTGTCCTGTTTCTTGAGTGTGACATAGCAGCATCAGCCTCGGTATGGAGGAATGGGGACAGAACACCCTCCTGGTTTTCAGAAATGTTTTAGCTTCAATTGCAGCTGGCACATAATGCACTATTAGAGTCGCAAAGCACTTTTCAGTCACCTCTTGAACAAAGCACTGTCTTTTTCCTCAAAAGACTTGGTAGTGGTTGAATTCAGCAAGAACAACAAAGCAACTCAAAGAACGCAAAAAGGATTTCACTGGTGTTAAATGGAAAATGAACTTCATGCACTTTGATGAGTTTGAATACTTGTGCGCCTTACACTGTTTTTCACATAAAATTGTTATATTGAAATAATCATGTTCTTTTCATTAAACCATTTCATTGGGGTCTTGTAAACAGACTTAATCCTATTTTACTTGCTGATGTTCTGGTGAAGGTATCACAACCCATTTGAAGTTGTGTACTTTTACGCCTTTATCTCTTGTTATTAGGAAAAAAAGAGACCAAATGGTTGTGTGATAATTTTACATCGGTGCAACTTGATGGTATCACACTACCTCAAAATTGAGATGTTCCTACCATAAAGATCAAGTTTACATAATTTTTTAATGATAGGACTGTTAAACCTTTGAGCTTTTCAACCTTACATAACTGCCACTTTTTTAAAAGCTATATAATTGACATTACTATAGGTTTAGCTTATTTTTTTTAATGTAAGTAGACCTCTCACTCCAGAACCTGAGTCGCTTCTAGACTACCTTCCTCCTGGCTGAATGAAATGTGAAGTGCAAATATTTGCATCTAATTTCTTCTAGCTGTCCTTGGCGTACAGATCCTTTTGCACTGCTTGTTTACTCTATGTCCAAAGCAATTGCCACTTCAAGATTTTCAAGGACAAAGACTGATGGAGCTATTCTATGATGAATATGAAAAGGTTACTTGCTTATAAACACAGTTTCTGAAAAACCATATTTTCACAGGTAGTCCCTCCTCCCATCCCTGTTAGTTTTTGTGACCTAGTGGTAATCATTCTAAGCTAGAGCTTCTGACAAATGCTGCTCTGGTTTGGACAACTGTTGACCATTTTGTGAGTAGGCCACCACCTTGACTGATGCAGAGCAATTGTTTCAGTGTGAAGACGTTTTGTTTCAGTGTGAAGTTCCATATTTGTTATGAATGGAGGTATATTTGATAATCCTAATAATCCATGCTGCTTCTAAGAATTTTTCTGGGTGCTGAAAGTTCCCTTCTCCAACAGTAGACAAGAACATTAAGAACATACAGAAATTGTTCAGTATTTTGTAGGATCAGACTCTGACAATTTGCTAGACAATTTTAAAACATAGCATGAGACTAAAATATGTGGAACTGCTGAGAATTCCAGTAACAGGCAGCAGACAATCTGGCTTTATTAATAATAAAGCTGTATATAAAATCTTGTTTCCTCCTCCTTACATCCCCAGCAATTCATTCATTGTGTCTGTCACCAAAGCAGTTACAATCCTCCAACAGTGCAAGAAAACATTATTACATGAAGGCTGATCCTTTAACTTCACTTAGGAGAATGGACAGAATACGTCACTTCAGTACGGCTCACTTCTGACTTTGATTTGCTCATGAAAACAACTAGCAAAATAGAAACCAATCTGTATGTTACAACAGCTTCTCCAGAAAATCATTCATATTAGAATTAGATGCTTTTTACAGATATGCAGAGGTTTTGTGTGATTGTTTTTTGTTTGTTTGTTTTTCCCCCAAAATGCTTTCCTACTTGTCATAATATGCCAACATTTGCAGTTAGTAACACATGATATCACTGGCATGTTCAGCTTCATGATTCACTTCAGTTCATCTGACACGACTCTTGACTAAAGCATCAGGAAGTGGGCACTGCTGGCAGCAGAATACTACGCTTGATGGACCAATGCCTTTAATTAAGTCTGGCAAATACTATCTTGCCAGGAGAACCTGTTCCAGAGTTCACAATATTTTGGTACCACATACTGCAAAACATAATTTCTGCCCACATTAAAGTGGCTTTTGAATAAGTTACAGCATTTAAGAAGCTGATGTAACAAGAGAATTAGCATCTATGGTATCTTTTATAGAATGACATTTTTCTCTTAAACTATTTCCTTATCCTTCTGGAAGAAGGAAACAATACTGATCAATATCCCTATTATTCTGCTTCTGATTATTTACATTGCTGCTCAAAGCACATGTACACTTTCCTTCCTCTTCCATTCTAAGAACAGATCAATGTCTTTCAGAATCGGACTGTATGCACATTTGCTCCCCTCCTCTCACTTCTGTTCTCCCTGCAGTCCTCTCCAAATCTCAGGCACTCTTTTGCATCCATACACACACAGAGTTCATCACACGGTCCTCTTAGCATGATAACGGATTGCAGTGACCCACTTTACACCGCTAAGGAAGTGAAAGAATAATTATGAATAAGAAAAAAAGAGCGTTGTCCCATGCCCACAGAAAACAAGCAATCGAACAGAAGGTGCACTTATTACTTCACTCCCAGCAGTTACCAGCACACTGGGAAACAACACAGGGACACGCTCCGCCGCATTTAAGTACAAAGCCGGGGTACTCAGCTCTGACGCGTCAACCAACGGCGCTATTAAGCCAGGTCTCCCACTGCCGAGTGCTCACGTTTAAAGGCTGGGCACCGCTTCGCCGCCTTGACGAGCACCCCGCCCCGCCTGTGCCGGAGGCGAGGGGCGGGCTGGGGCCGCCCCTCGCTCTCCCCTCACTCACCACAGCGCGCTCCGCCTTCCGGCCGGGACAGTGCGCTCAGCTGCGGCGCCTGGGGTGACCGCTCGGGAGGCGGAGGCCGGCGAGCGCAGAGCCGGGTCTCCCCTCGCAGTCCCCTCCTGCGGGACACACTCGCTGTCCTGGGCCCAGATGTAGTGGCCCGGGGCGCCGCGCTGCGCGGGCGAGCGGGCGGGCCGCGCTGGCTGCCGCCGCTGGTTGGGCGCTAGGCGCCTGTCGCTGGGCGGTGTGTCAGCGAGCTGGCTCCGCCTCGGCCTCGCGCCTCCGCCCGCCCAGGCACAGACATGACACAGACACACAGTCACTGCAGCTGCTGCTGAGCCCGGGGCAGAGCGGCGGCGGGTATCCCGGTCCCGGCACACGCGGAACGGCAGCGGCGGCCACCCTCGCCTCGGCCCGCCGGGCACAGCGCCGGCGGCGGGCAGCCTCGGCACGAGGCCCGCAGGGGGCAGCCTGGCACCGGGCGCCAGAGAGAGCCGGCGGGGGAAGGCTGGCAGCGGGGAAGGGGCGGGAGGCAAGGGAGGAAGGAAGGAAGGAAGGGGAAGGGGGCAGCCTGGCACTCAGACTCGGAGGCGGCCGCCGGGCACTGGCACGGAGCGAGCCCGGGCGGAGCGCGGCACCCAGCGGCCGCTGAGGCTGGGCCGGCAGCAGTAACAACGACCGCGGCGGTGCCGGAGGGACCCTCTCCGTGCTCTGCTCCACGGTGCCGGTGACCTTCCCGGGGCTGCTCGCCGCCCGCCAGGCCGGGGCAGGGCCTCCTCTCCCCGCGGAGAGCGTGCATCAGGCCTCGGGGAGAGGCCGGGAGGCTGGGCCAGAATCCCCCGTCGCCCCCGAGTCCTTCTGGCCGCCGGCGGGCCTGTGCGCCGCGCGGTTCGCCGCCGGGGAGCGGGTCGGGGGGAGGCAAGCGGGACGGACGGACGGGTCCGGGCTGCACCTCAGGACAGCGAGAAGAAGGGATCGGGCAGAGAGCGTGAGAGGTGGGAGGAGAAGTCAGCCACTTCGGGGGCGCATCCCAGGAAGAGTGCGACCCTCCCCGCCACCCTCCTCCCCAGCCGTCAGCAGCTCGTCCCGCGGAGAGTGGAGCCGCCGGTGCCGCCCCGGCTGGGACCCTCCAGCTGATACCTCCGGAGCGCCGGGCTGCGGGGACGGAGCTGGAGCGCTCGCCTGGAGCGAAGGAAGAGAAAGGACTGCTTGCCTCTGCAGACAGGCGGGAGCTGAGCGCCCGTCCCGGCGGCCCGGGAGCCACACGGGGAAGGTAAGTGCCTCGCCGGGTCGCTGGTGCTTTTAGAGGCTAGGGGCGGGAGAGGGCGAAGAACAATCGGTGAGTGTCTGCCTTCCAGCAGCCCGGGGGAGGGGGCATCCGAGTCCGGTAGAGCTGAGGGGGTGACGGTTTTATCTGCTGGATTTTAATCTGCATCAGGTCTGGCGTTGAAGAGATGCTCCGGCGGAGGCACGCTTTTCGCTTCCCGGGAACAACGGGGCACACCCCCTGTTCCCCAGCTGAGCGAGGTTTCCCTGCCTGGCTCGCACTGAGTTCCAGTCGTGAGCCTGACCGGGCGCTGGTTTACACCGCACCCGTGCCTCTTCCCTCCAGCTGGGTGCGTTCCTCTGCCGCGGGGCTCCGGCCGCGGAGCTGGCGGGAGGGACGGAACCGCCGTCCCGCAAAGGAGCCCGAGACTGCCGGGGCCAGTGGCTGCTGCCGTGGGGGTGGCCGGGTGTCACGCCGTGGAGCGTGAGCGCCTCGCCCCGCGGCGTGCCGGCTCCGGGAGGCAGCTGTCTGAAGGGGACCTGCCCGCCGGCCCGGGGGGAAGCCGGAGTTTCGCTGAGACAGTGAAACGGGGAGGGTGGTTTCCCCATCCCCCTCTGGCCCTCCCAGCAAGCTTTCAGCCCAGGAGGCTCTCCTTTGGGAAGGCTTCTGCTATCGCCTCCTATCCGAGATGGTGCCATTTAGATCATTAATCCCTGCTCGGGGGGGGGGGGGGGGGGAAGGGAGGGAAAATAGCAACTTGCGGCCTCTGTGGAGGTGATGTGAAGTTTGACAGTGGCTTATGTAACACTTTGGAGAGATTCCTAGCTCTTCTGCTGTGTCCAGTTTTGTTTTTAGAAAGCAAGTGATTTCTCGTCTTTGTAGAATATCAGACAAGCGATCTTTATGTGTGTTTTCACCTGAGTAAAGTGTCTTCTGCTTTGTTCAACTTGGAACAGAGGTACTGTTAGACAGCAAATAAAGCCTACTTCTTTTCTGACATACATTTTTTTTTAACTGAAAATTAGCCCGTGGAGACATCTGAACAGTTGTCATAAGGTCTTTACCTTTTTGTGTATGTATTATAGTTGCTTTTTATAGCACTCTTTAAATTACTACAGGAAACATTTTCACAGCACGGATTGTCATTTATGGATTCTGGAAGATATGATGCCAGGATGGAAATGACAGTAAATCAAATGTCTTTTAAACATTGTTAGCTTTTTTTATAGTATTTAAGTGCTAGAAGGAACAGAAGCCACCGGGCTAAACAGAGTACTGTGTTAAAACCAAACCTGGCAATTGCCAACAGGTCAGCACATCTAATTGAAATCTTCTGGATACAGATTAATTTTCTTTGTACAACTTTAATTTTTTTTTTTTTTACTTCCTCAGAAACAGAAACAGCAGGAAATTAGATAAATGGATTGAAAGGTTGCCTAGTTTCCCTGCAGTTTCTCTAAGTGGTTATGTCTTCTGCTGAAAAAAGAAAAGAAGCTAGCTTCACACAAAAAGACGGGGTAGTGATTCATGGCATATTCTTTAGACTCCTACTGCAAAGGTACGCTAGGGGGACTAGTTTGGGTTGTGGGGTTTTTTTTCCCCATTCAGGGTGAAAATGCACAGGCTATTTTAATAAGACCTGTGAAATAAAGGGTTTTTGTCTCACCTTATAGAGCACCATGATTATAATTGTAAGCTTAGAGAAAAAATCACATGTGTAAACTCAGATAATGAGTTCATGGAAGAGGGATCTTCTAAGAAAGTCGTTCTGCTCCCTGCTGAATAGAGAGACAGGTTATTAAAGGTTAGTTTACTTACGAGAACAGAACAAGTTAAGGAGCAAACCACTCCAAACATACTCACTGTGTTTTGGAGTTTTTTGTTTGTTTTAAATGGAGAAATGACCAAGGTGGAGCACGTATCTCTAGGCTTCTTGAAAACTGCAAACTGCTGATAAGTATTCTAAGATTTAAATGTGAAATTCTTATTACTTAGGTGTCTTGTGACGACCCTTAATCAGCGAGGCTGCAAGGCATGTAGAAGCCGCAGTAACTGCAGAGTCTCTGATGGATAATTGGATTGGTAGGTTGGTTTTGCTTAATTTCCCCCCCCTGCCTTTTAATTGCCTGCTGTGGTAGCAGGTTCCTTTTCTCCATCCTGTTGATATTTAATTCTCACCATTTTTATTTATGTTGTGTGTTTCATCTTTCTTGTTCAAAGTACATACCCCTCTCTCAGTTGCTAGTAAGGAAAAATAGCTTGGAGGTATTTGGATGGCAGTATGTAGCAAGATGTATTTATTTATCTGAAATATACATGACGTTTTTTTCTTCTCTGTTTAGATGACATAAAAAGACTGTAAGTTTTCTCAAGTCTGGAGAAATAAGTACTGTTTTTTCTTTGGAGAAGCACTGAAAATAGTATTACCGATATGTTGAATTCCCAGGGCCAGCTATTCAATCTACAGGAATTCCAAAGTGCGGTACTTGGAAAGCTGAAGTGCAGAGAAGTGGTGAATGACTGCATGTCATTTGGCAAATTCAGATCTGTCAGGAGCTTGAGCTGAAATTTCAGTGTGTAGGACTTAATATTAGCAGAAGTAGTATTCCTGCTGAATGAGTTATTTTAGAAAACTGGTGAAACTAGGCATCTCCCATGTGTACTTAAATCACTGAAATGTTCTTAAATATAATGATTTTGAAGGAACAATCCTCCAAACTGTTACTTTTGTGACTGTTTGTTGCTCTAATGTGTATTTTTTCTTTTTACATGGAAGAAACTATCAGTTGTCAATAGACCCTTACTGGAATACTCTTCTCTTTCATTCTCTGATTTCTTTTTTTGTATGTGTGCCTTTATAAGAGCAATCTTAAAAAACCAAACGCACATATACACAAACCCAACAAAACTGAAGTCATTTTGCCTGATGTGTATAAAGGCTAATATTGAGTAAAATTCATAATCTGGCCAGAAGGGCTTTGCACTGTATGTTGAACGTGATCTACATGGAGACTCCTGTCAGTGTTCATGGGAGTGCTTGTCTAGATCCAGAACAGCTTTGATTTAAGACATTTCATCACCTGCATTAGAATAATTAAAAAACTATGCATTTTAAGGGTATGAGATTTCTGGTGTATCTGTTTTTCTTGTAACCTATGTATGCTGATGACATTAAGATGAAGACTTACATGATAATAGGGCATAATGATCAATGCAAATTTACAGTTGGTGAATCTTCATGAGTTTGTCTTTATTCCCTCCAGAGTTAGGTATATTGGTTAATTGCCTAATTCTGTGGCTAAAGAACTTGCTGAAAAGAAGCTTTGTGTAAGGAAACATACACACAAGCGCATGCACTATTTTTGCTCAGTTAGTTGTCTGGGTTTGAATCATCTTTGTAGTGAATGTTAGCTTTAAGAGACAATTATTGTTTATTACCCCACACTTGTCATAATTTAAGAGCTGGAGAGTGAGAACTACCATCAGGGAAAGTAGTTTCCCTTTTTTTGCTTTTTTCACTGGATTCCTAATTCTCCCCTTCCTTGTGGTACGCACACCTGAAGATAAATGTTAAGAAATGAGCTTTGTGCCTTGTAGGGATTCTGACTCTCCGGTGTCATTTTGCCGAGTATTTAAGGTCTGTCCTGTGTCTTGTCAGAGCTTGTTCAATGCATGGCTGTAGAAGGGGAGTAGCAGATAAGAAATTCTATTTCAAGTGGAAGTTGGTGGCTCAAAAATCGAGGAGAAAATTGCTAGAAAGGATTATCCTGGCCTTGGCACTGACTTTTAAGCAAAACTACCAAGGCTAGAATCCTTGTTTAAGAGCCACGTGTGTCAGAATTAGAAGCAAAGTGTGTAGAATAGTTCCATTATCTGTTTCAATTTGTAGATCAGAGCAGGTCTGATCTTACAGTGCTTGCAGTGGTATCTACATCACTGTTCTTTCTTGGATATAGCTACTATTTCCCCAATAATGGAGTTAACTGGATAGAGGCTGCACTTAAAATTGGCAAGAAGAGCCCCAGCAATGTCTATTCAATGTATAACAAAAAGCTAGATCTAATCACATAAGCCTGATGATGGAGGAAGCTGGAAATCTCAGACAGCGCAGGCAGAATACAGTCTTCCTTGCTAACTTCCACATAAGGTAGGTATGCTTGAAAATAATAAATAGACTGCTTTTTAAGAATAGACTTTCCTGTGCTTATGCTTCTGATCTCTTGACCAGTGCTATGAGGAAACAGAGTGTTTGTGGCATCTACTCTTCACCCATGCATTTTTGAGTACTGATGAGTCTTTTTTGTTACTCCACATCCATACCAGTTTTCTGTCCTCAGGTTATAGTTGCACATATTGACCCAGACTCTATGCATGTTGCCTGAGGGGCAGCCAGTCAAGGGTCACATCATTTAACACTGGCTAGCATTACTGATTTCCCAGATATCTGTGAGAATGATAGAAACTCATAACAATTTCTGATTGTTGTTTAGCAAAACTGGAAGTAGCAGTGCTAACACCAGAGCCTTTGCTTTCTTAAATCAGGAGGACAACACCTATATCAGTTTAAACCTGCTTTTACATTGTGGCCCTGACACACTTTTGCAAGAAAACTTTTATTCAGAAAAAAAATTTTAAGCACCCCCGCTCTGCTTCCTCCAGCAGAAATTTTCTGCTGCTTGAAACTTCAGGAAAGTTGAGTTTTTGCCTTGAGTTGCAACTTTCAATAGTTCCGCTAAAGTTTATCCCAGAATGCAATATATTTACATGCAAAATGCCATCATTTCAGTTGTATCATTAGCTTTTGGGTTTTATTTCCTGATAGGCATTTGACAACTAAGACTTAGGACTAGGAGAAAACTATGTTATTGAGCAATCTTCATTTAAATACAGAGAAGAAGAATGATGGATTTTGATTTGGGGGGGAAGAAGAAGAGAGAAAGGGCAGAGAAGTGCAAGAATTGTGGAATTTGATTTACTTTTTTTTTAAATATGAAAGTCTTTGTTTTCCTACAGTGTCCAGATGGACTTTTGTACTTGTTTAGGGACTTGGGTATTAATTTATCTATTTCAAAAAAAGAATGCTTCTCATCCTGGACTGTAAAGTGCTATTGAATGGCAAAATGGTTGGAGCAAGGAGGATTGTGATATTAGGTATGAATTCAAGTGAATTGTTGAAATTAAATGAAGTTTCCAGCTAATAGTCTGGCTTCTCAACCCAGCTCCTTCTGGCTAGGTTTCACCTTCATCTCTGTGATGCCCCTGCTGTGCCCCTGAACCTCAGTCGCCTTGGTTATTGTTTTCTGTTCCATCTTCAGTTAATGTTACTGCTAATCAATACCGCAAATGGAATTTTATGTTCAGAAATTACTGGACTTCAATATATGAATCTACTTAATCTAATATTTTTCAGGATGAAGTTACGAGAAAGGTGTATGCCACTGGACAGAAATAAGAAATTAAACCCAATCATTCTAGCATTATTAAATCTCCAAATATATATTCTTTAGATCATGTTGTTCTCAAGGATATTAGCTTTCATTGTTTTCTAACAGAAAGGAGTCATAAGCTTCTTGATTTTTTTTTTTGTGGAACATGAACTAGATCTTGATATTTTGTAGAACATGAACATTTTTTATAGAACATGTTTTTGTAGAGCATTAACTCTGAGGCTGTGCAAGCAACAGTTATATTCTGTATTTCTGTAGTTTCATCTTTTTTCAATCCTAAACAGGTTCTAGAATGTGACTCAGATTTAAACACAGGGAGGTTATCACTCATGTGAGACGAGTCTTCTAAGATAAAATATTGGTTGGTGTGCCTGAGAAGTCTTGCGTAAGACAAAGATGGTTCCTACCCTTTTAAAAGGGTACAATTATCTGTATTTTTTGGTTCTTCAGTGTGTACCATACAACAAGATGCTGTTTTATCAAAGTAGAGAATTAGAGCATTTAAGAATGAGGTCCTTGTAAAGGTCGATGTTTTCTGTTGTTATTTTTCAAATACTTTGTGTTATTTCCTTGATCTTTCAGATCTCTTTAACATCAACTGCGTTTGTGAGAAATCTGTTCCTCTTTAGTGACTCTTCCAAGTTAGATGTCAGCAGGTTGATGATTTGCTTTTCATGGTGGCAGAGCTACAGGAAGAGGTGGAATGGCTAAGGAGCATAGGAGAATCTGAGGAGGAGATTAACTGCTGGACCCACACTTTACCATCCCCGAGAGAAGCAAGCCAGCCACCTGAAACAAAAGAAATGAAGGATCCTCTACCCTCTAGCCACCAGGCAGATGGAGGAGACGTAGAAGACAGGGGATGTTGGAAGCAGGTTACTCCTTGGCATAGATGGTGTATTACTTCCCAGCTTATGTCACCTTCGCAAGTACCCCCCTATGACAAATTTGAGGCCTTGGTGCTTGATGATTGGGAAGACGAGGAAGATGATGAATTAGATTTGAGGAGGGCCACAAGGATCATAAGGGGGCTGGATCATCTCCCGTGTGAAGACAGGCTGATAAAGTTGGGGCTGTTAAGCCTGGAGAAGAGAAGGCTGTGTGGGGACCTCACAGCAGCCTTCCAGTATCTGAAGGGGGCCTACAAGGATGCGGGGAAGGGACTCTTCATTAGGGACTTTAGTGATAGGACAAGGGGTAGCGAGTTCAAACTTAAACAGGGGAAGTTTAGGTTAGATATAAGGAGGAAGTTCTTCATTATGAGGGTGATGAGGCACTGGAATGGGTTGCCCAAGGAAGTTGTGAATGCTCCATCCCTGGCAGTGTTCAAAGCCAGTTGAATGGAGCCTTGGGTGGCATGATTTAGTGTGAGGTGTCCCTGCCCATGGCAGGGGGTTGGAACTGGATGATATTAAGGTCCTTTCCTACTCTGAGAATTCTATGATTCTAGATAAGGGATCATCCAGGTTAGAAGAGTCACCACAGGAGAGTCAGAGAATGCCTTGTATCACGACCAACTCTACTAGGAAAAAAGTAGAGTGGTTGTGATTGGTGAGTCCATGCTAAGGGGAGCAGAGGGCCCCATATATCGACCTGACCCAACTCACAGGGAAGTCTGCTCCTTCCCTGGGGCCAAGGTAAGGGAGATTACTTGAAAACTCTCTTGTCTGGTATGCCCAGTGACTGTTATCCTTTATTAGTCTTCCAGGTGAGGAATGAGGAAATATCTTCAAGAAGCCTTAAGGACTTAAGGAGGACTTCAGGGCATTGGGGCAACTGGTTCAGGGTTCAGGAGCCCAAGTAGTCTTTTCCCCACTGCCAGTTGCAAACAATGACAGTGGTAGCATCAGAAAAATATTGCAGAGTAATTTCTGGCTCTGGGACTTCTGTCAACATAAGAATTCTTGGGTTTTGATCATGGGTTGGTCTACATGGCACCAGGCCTGTGGGCGGCATATGAGGTATGCCTTTCCCAGAGGGGGAAAAAGATCCTAGCCCAGGAGCTAGCAGGGCTCAAAGAGAGGGCCTTAGGCACATAGAGGAGAAAGAAATAGGAGAATGCTTGAAGGGGTAAATGAATATATCTTATACTTTAAATGTTGCAGGTTAGTGTTCTTTAAATGTATGGGGTTTCGTCTATGGCCAGATGGTGCTAACAACCTGGAGAGAGAAACTTGCGCAGGCCATTGCCATTTAGCTGCAGTCACCATAAGTGAACATTAAGGAGACCACAGTTTCCACTGAATTATTGACACATGCTAACTGGGTTAAAAATGCAGCACTTTTATTTATGACATCAGTTTCTATCAGTTTTGATGAGTGATAAGCAGGGCCAGGCACAGCATCTGTCTGAATAGAAGGGTACTGCGAGGTTACTGGGCAAATTTTTAAGGGTGAAGAGGTGGAGAGAAATGGAGAGAAGGAAGCAGCACTGAGGTAAAGCCACGTTTGACAGGTGTCTGAAGGTGGTATAGTGTCCTGCAGAGCAAATTTTTCACATGCCTTTTTGTTCGTATAGCTCTTTAGAATTTTCATAGATGAGGTTCTTCCCTTTCTGTTCTAAAACTGAAAAATACTGTATTATACATCAGTAATAAAGATTTCTGGCCCTGCAGTTAGTGTAAGGAATTTCCTTAAATAGCTAATTTTGGAGCATGGTTTATTTACTGTGTTTGGTTTTGATCCTTTATGGAATAGTAATGCTTGTCTAAAACAGCAGTATAAACATTGGTGTATACTGGAAGTTTTCGGACACAGCAGTGCATTCAAAGAATCACAGGTTGGTTGAGGCCGGAAGGGTCCTCTGAAGGTCATCTGGTCTACTCCCATATGCCCAAGCAGGCACACCTCAGGCAGGTTCTGCAAGACTATTTCCAGGTGGACTTTGAATATCTACAAAGAGGGACAGTACACAAACTCTCTGGGCAACCTGCACCATTGTTCAGTTGCCCTTACAGTAAAAAAGTGTTTCCTGATGTTCACAGGGAGCCTCCTGTGTTTCAGTTTGTGCCCATTGTCTCTTTTCCAGTCACTGAACACCACTGAGAAGGATCTAGCTCCATCTTCTTTATACCTTCCCTTCAAATACTTATTTTTGACATCCCTCACCAGTTTCAGCTCCAGGTAGGTTCTGGCTTTCCTGACTGCATTTTTTGCATGCTCAGGCAACTTCTCTATATTCCTCCCAGGTTACCAGTCCCTGCTTCTAACTTTTTTATGCTTTCTGTGTTTGAGTTTTGCCAGGACCTAAATACTCATCCATGTAGGCCTCCTGGCATTTTTGCCTGACTTCCTGCTCACTGGGATGAAGGGTTCTTGAGCTTAGAGAAAGCGATCCTTGAGTATCAAACACCTTTCTTGGACCCCTCTTCCCTCCAGGGCCTTATCCCATGGGACTCTTTCAAGTAGACCCCTGAAGAGACCAAAGTCTGTTATCCTGAAGTCCAGGGCTCTGATCAATTTTTCTTTTGCCCTGCTCCCTCCCCTCAGGATGCCACCATGGTCACTGCAATTTAAGGCTACCTTTGACCTTCAGATCCCCAAGGAACCCTTCCTTCTTCAAAAGAATAAGATCCAGCACAGCATCTCTTGTTGGCACCTCTGTCACTTGGGTGAGGAATTTGTCATCAGTGCTCTGCAGGAAAGCCCTGCATTGCTTATCCCTGCCCGTGTTGTCTTTCCTGTAGATACCAGAATGGTTTTAAGTCCCTGGTGAGGATTGGGGCTTGTGAGTGTTAGGTTTCTTCTACCTGTGTAGAGGGCCTCATCCACTTTTTCTTCATGATCAGGTGTCCTATAGCAGTTGCCCACTGCAGTGTCACCCGTACTGGTTTGCTGTTTAATACTTACCCATAAGCTCATCATCCACTCCCAGGCTAAGCTCCTTGCTTTCCAGGTGCTCTTTCACATAAAGGGGTATTCCACCACCTTACTTTCCAACATGTCCTTCCTAAAAACCCTGTATACCTCCACCGTAGCACTGTAGTCATGCAAACCATCCCACCATTTCTCCATCATCTCAATAAGATCCTAACCATGAAACTGCACAAAAATCTGTTAATTCCTTGTGTTTGAAATCTTAGTGTTTATTTATGGGGAAAAAGTCCCCAGCCTCCACAAATGATGGAAGCAATTCAGATAAAAGTGCTGGTTTTGCCAATATAACTGTGACTACTGTGGCAGTTTCTGCTAGCCAAGTTACGTCAATCAACAGTCACTCTTCACACCATCAACCAACATAGCTGGGGTGTCAGAAATTCCCAAAGCGAGAAACCACTCCTGCCCGAAAGAGCTTATAAAATGCAGAAGTAAGAGTGTGCTCAACTATTTGAATACTGATAGTTTGTACTTCCCTTTTTTATTTTCTATTTTTTTAGATTGTGCATTTAATCTCAATAATCTATTATTTGCGCAATATTGGCTTATTTATACATGGTTTTGTTTGTTAAAATATCTTTGGAAAAAGTAAAATCTGTATTCCTGTGTTGCAATCCACTAGAAGCAGCAGCATGGGACAGTTCTGAAAAAAATTCTCTTTAGTTCTGGGACACAACTGCTTTTCTCTGTCAGATTGCATTGTTTGTTTTTTTTTTAATTGATGTGGTATTTGAAGTATATTTTTATATTTGACTTGGAAGTGCTAAAATAGACTCTTACAATAGTATATAACATCAGTTTTTTTGACTAATCAAACAGAAACCTTTAGCAGGATGGTGACAGATCCCACTGCACCTGCCATATAATGGTAGTATGTGAAGGTGAAATGCATCTAACATGTCAGGAGCTGAGTCATTCATCACAGAGAGCAAGAAATCCAAGTTCCCTTATGTTTTTGTGGTTTTTTATTTGCTGGCATTCACTATGCCTATCTGAGTTTGTGATACAACTTTTTTTGATCACCAAGAACATGTCTTGTTTTGTCTGTTTTTAGTCAGGTACAGCTATCATTTTTTGGACCTAGTGTCTTTGATTTATCAGAACAAAATAGAACAAAATGGAATTTCTGGTGAAGTTTGTCTGGATTCAAGTGCTAGTATTCAAGCGCACCAGCGATAACATTATTGATAGAGTGAGAAGCATTTTACAGGAGCTGTTTCTAATGCTGACTTAAGTATTTCTAGTGAGAAATCACTCTTAATTGTTCAGGTTGTCCCAGGTCTATTTTTAAATCCTCTCTGCTTTCAGACAAGGAGATTTTCGATGATACCTAATAATGTTTTCAGTTGGCTATTCCTGTCGAATGTTTACCTGACAGCCAACTGTCAGGTTTTTTATATTTTTTTTCGAACTGGAACTCTTATCTGAGTTGACTGTAGTAACTGAATGCAAATTCCCATGAGTTACCAAGCCTGCTAAACTAGGCTGAACAATGGGAGGACATGAAACTTGTGCTCCTTGCTCTTAACTAGCTTTAATTCCTTTCTCTATCACGTTCAAGCCCCTAATTTTTCAACGCCCTACTCAGAGCCCCAGAGGGAATGTTTCTGCCAGGTTCACAGGGCTTCAAGCTGGGCCCTTAATGAGCTGAACATTAAGTACCGAAGTGAAGAACTTTGCCATTCTTGCTTTACTTTTGCTATGAGTTGTTTCACAGAAATCAACACTGATAATAGTAGTGTGATACTAAGCAATATAGATGAGGATCTGTCAGAGTTCTGCTCTTTGAGATTGGGTCTCCATCAGTTACCAATTTTTGCTGTGGTAGAATGCTGGGAAGCATACAGGGATGCTTCTGGATAGCATGGACTTCTCCATAGAGATCACAGCACTGATTGGTGTTAGTAGTATTAGACACCCAGATGAACATGCATGGGGCAGCTAATGTTTCGTGATGAATCTTTGTAGAAATCTTTCCTGTTAGCTGTGGCTAAAGGACTACAAAACACCCTAAAAAAAGAAAATGAAATTCAGCAGGGCATGTAGTGGACAAATTTAAACAAATTACAGCTTTGTATCTTGCATCTTAACTGTGTTGGTATATGTGCCTTGGAAATGCAGTAATGGGAACTGCAAAGAAAACCCACTTTATTCCCAGTAACAATATAAAAGCTTTTTTTATGGTAGTATAGAAAAAAATAATAGAAAAAAAAACAAACCCAGTCTTCATTGGAGAAAAGCAATAGGAATTTCAGTTGGAAAAATATTAGTGTTGAAAGTATGCTAGGTCTACCAGGCTCTCTCAATGTACAGTAATTCCTTTGCTGTTCTAATACTGCAGAACCTGTTTTGATGCATCACTAAGACAGGAATGAAAACACAGTACACAAAACTAACGTGTCAGCCATCCAGCCATCCATCCATTTTGGTACCAAGTTTTGCATCCTTTTTTCTTGCTTCCTTTCACTGAAACAATGGTTCTTTTATATCTTCACACTTTAGTATTTGCAAAGTGCTTTTGAAAGAAGAAATGCATCAGAAAGGTGCTAAGTATTCTTACTTTCATTTAGAACTAATTTTCATTCAAGATGTTCTTGTTATGGCTTATACTTGGTGTGAAATCTGGAGGGGATGCTGCGATTTTAAGAATTTTGGGCTTACTTGTTTTGCTGGCAGAACACAAATACAGATATGTGAGGTTTTGCTCTAATTCTGTGGCTCAAGAGTAGCTTTTTGGTGCAGATGGGGATTTGTATTCTAGAAGCTGCTTTGCTAAGGGCTGGCATAGAAGTGTATCAGAGATTACTTGTTATATCTAGATTGGGATGTGCTCAGTGCATTTAATTCAACTCACTAAGCATTACTGAATGGCCAAAGTGCTATCATAATTGTAGGGGTTTTTCTTTCTTCTTTTTGCATATCTGTTTTTGCATATCATAACAGACTGAAGTTTTCGATTCTTAGATATTTATTTACAAATAGTGAATATTCAAATAAAGGAGAGATTCTCTACTCAGGCTTAGCACAGTTAATGCAAAATTTCTTGCCATTTTTAAATTACAGGTGTGAGGAAGAAGTTCTGCAGGAGCCTAATAGAAACACTGCCACGTCTACCTGACCCATGTTCATATATAATAAACAAAAAAAAGTGGATGCTCTGTATCTATTAGGAAAAACTTCCTTTGAGGTGAAGACAAGTATGAAATGTTACATAGTCAAAATTCTCATCTTTAAGGTCATTAATTCTTACGAAATTTTTTACAATAAATGGTGATCTGCAGACAATTTCTAAGGTTCTCGGTTTTTGACTGAGTGGGAAATGCAGATTCTAATGTTATTTTTCCATCTGCATGTGCATCTGTAAAACATTCAGGAGTTCACAACCTGAAACCATTGATGTGAAATAAAGTGTAAACTGATACAGGTCTAATTTCTGTAAATACAACTTGGGAAATTGTATTAGGCTTATTAATTACAGAGCCATTAAGGCTTGCTCTAACTATATAAGAATGTAATGGCATGACGCCTGTTGCCTTGAATTTTGGAACAGGATTTGAATATATAATCCTAAATAGTTCCAAGAACTGTTGTCTTTGGCTCTGAGTGGTATTCATTACCTCTAAAGTTTTGCCTTCAATAGTTGTCTTTATTCAAGTGCATACTTACTTTTTATAAGAAGTGATGGCTTACTTCACAGGACAAATGGAAGACTTAGATGGTATTATATCTCCAAGCTCCATTTCAGTACTGTGGGAAATTTCATGTCGTGAGAAGCACATTTTCCCCTGTACAAATGTGAAATTGCGTTGTGAATGAAATCTCTTAATTACCACTCAGCTTTGCTAAGATTTTTACTTGAGTCAGCAGCTGTCTTCCTGAAAAGCACCATCATTTTGAAGGAGAAATTTAGTACTGAAGATTTTAATCCAATTTCATTCTTCCTCATCATTAAGAGAATAGTGGTGTAGCAGTCAGGAAGAAAAGCATTCTGCTCTTATAAACAGTACTCAACTTCTTGTATTAGTAAATTAGAACAGCATGTTCATGCTTATCCTTCGCCTCTTCACTGACTCTCTCACTTCTGGTTTTGCTTCTAGTTTTTTTGGACCTCACCTTTCACTTTGGAGCTTCATTTTTTTACTAGCCAAGTTTTAATCCACATTTTGGATCAAATGTGTGTATATATCTCTGGGAAAAGGCTGTTGCCTTGAGACCAAAAGTTTGCAATTCCTGACTCCAAAAACCAAGCTTATGGTAAGCTAGGTTGTGGGATTTTTTTTTTTTCAATTTGTGTATGCAAGTGTTCTTAGAAATGGAGGGGGACGTGTGCTTAGTGATGTCTGTAATTTCAACAGAGGTGAGGTGTCATGATGACCTGTGTAAGTAAGATTTGTGGGCTGCTTGGTGAAATCTTTTAATTGCACCAAGGGTTTTTAATTTTCACTTAGGGTTGCACAGAGAATCAGTTTTATCTGGAGCCCAGGTTAAAATCTTAATCTGTGCTATATGTAAATTGAGCAATTTTCCTTAACTGTAGTCTTCGAGTAAGACTGTGCCATGTTTACACACTGTAGTCTGTAATGAATGTTCTGAATATCGACAGTGAAAATGGTGCTGTAATTTGGGAATGATTACTCCCTTGTTGCATCACCAAATGTGTGGTGACTGCTGTTTGCTATATTTGCCCTGTTTCCTCTTGTGTTTCAGCTATATTTCCCTGGTTTAGCCACTTGTTTTCCCTAATTTTACCTTTGGATTGTGTGAGTACCTTGGGAGAGACATAGTTTCTTCATTGCACCACTGTTAGCACAACAAAACCATGGGTCTGTGGTGGTGCCTGGCAACCACAGTCCATAACGCCTGGTATAGTGCTTAATAATTAAAGCATTACACAGTTGGACAAGGCTGGTAGGACTCATTAAAAGCACACTCTTATCCTAAGGTTATCGAATGTACCTTCAAAAGCATACCCTAGATTCTCTCTTAACAAGTGAGATGGTTTTTCTGTTTGTCATTCATAACTACAGGGAACTCTAGTCTTCAGACACCACTGGTAATAATAGCTAAAATATTAAAACAAAGATGGAGGTACTAAAAACAAAGAGGCAGGATGCAAAAACCAATCTGTAATCCTGCGATAATGGTCCTTAAGCCGCATGTCGTTGGGATTTATGCACTCGTTTTTAGTATTCGTCCTTTTTGACTGAAAGCTTTGTTACAAAGAGATTTGATAATAGCCTATTCAGTATGATGTAGTCTTCTGTATTTGTATAATAAAACAAATAATTTTGCACCATTTGTGGGTTTAGTCATTCTTGCTGTATGTGTTTCATCTCTGATTTCACCTTCTGTAGCTTAGATGGAGCTAGATAAGGACTTTTTGCTCACTCAGTCCTGTCTTATGGTGATACTACACAGAAATGTTTTCCATTTTGTGCTTTGGTGTATTGGAACACTAGTAAGACACACATGTACCTTACCTGCAGTGTATATATTGTATAGTTGGCAAATGTGAATATAGGTTAGTAGAATTTGCAACTCTGTGTATTTTGACAAGTATTGCAACCACTAAAGGCCCATATTAAGATTAACAATCTAAAGCAGAGAAAAAACCAGGAAAAACAGAATTTATTTCTTTAACTTACAAACTTTACTGCAGCCTCGGTTTTACAGTAGTAAGTGTTGCAGTGATAGAATCCATAAAGGATGGAAGTGAGTTTCAGATCTTAGACAGCTAGCTTATTCCAAGAGTCATGCACTCGAGTAGCTGAAGAAAGCATTTGTGGAAAAAAAGTAACATGCTGGAGTAGGGAGCTAAGAGATGAAGCTATTGCTGGTTGGTTTTGCTGGTTTTGAGGTGGAAAATCTATCTGAGATGAATTTTTCTGAAAAGGAATTTCTTCTGGAAAGAAACACAGCCTTTGCCTTGCTTTTTCTGCGACTGCACATCATCTCACTACATTAAAACGTTACCTTTGGTTTTTATCCATAACCTGGTAATGAAAAAATTGCTCTAGAGCTAGTCTTTTATGCCCTCTAAACTGAGTTAGCTTCCCTGCTGTGACTTCAATAATGCATCATTTCATAAGTTCAGAGGATTTAATGTGTTTCAGGTGAATTTGTGAGTTGCTGTTAGATGGTTAAAAGGAAAATAGCTGTAATGGGTTGGACGCAAAGCTGCTTCCCCAGCTTCTTTTTCATCCCTCCCACTAGCATGCAGATGCATCTGCCTCTCATCTTCTCTTTGCCTGGTGCTATGTGTGAGTGCATTTTGACAAACATTTTATGAAGAGAGATCTATGAGATGAAATAACAGTGGTGAGAAACGCAAGTAGTTCTTAGTAGATAACTACTTGTGCATAGAGGGTGATGCTTTAGCAAATAAAAATATTTCTGTAGTAAAAGTTGCCGCAGCAAATGAACCTGTCTCTTCTAGCTCTGTTGAAATAGAGCATCTCTAAATTTATAACAGTTACTTAGAAATAAAAAAATAAAAAAGTAGGGGCTTTTGGCCTATATTCTTCATAGAAGTTAGAAGATGCTTTTTCTTTTAGTAAGGTTTCTTGAATATATATTCTGTCTTCTGAGTTACCTGAATGCTATATAAAGGAAGAATTTTTTCAGTTAGGACACTTTCAAGGTTATAATCACGTTGTGGCAATACAAATGGCTTTATTTTTTAAAATTTCAGACAGTGTATTTGCAGATAGGAATTATGACTGAAATATTTTCCATATGTGGAGGAAATATTGATGCTGTACAGAAATTCGTAGTAACTTAGGGTAGTTTTCCAAGTACGCATGATACATGTATTACTTCACTTACTGAAACACGTGTATGTGGTGTTCCAAGATGGGAGGATAAAACGAGTTTGAACCACTGCATTTTATTTTCTTGTGTGAACTTGGTGCAGTGATTTTACCTGTTACTCTGCTGGTGTAAGGAGTATTTTAGGTACTTTATGACTGGAAAGAATGAATTAGTGCGCTCTGAAAACACACCAAAATCTTTTGTAAGTGACACTAGAATTTATAGCATAGATGAAGCTTTTAATTATATTGCTAGCATCATGCAATTGAAAGATTGTTCTCATTTGAATTCGATCTTATAGCTCTTTGTGTCCGGTAAGGAACTTGCAAAATGGAGAGCCAGGCAGTACTGGGAGATTCTGGAATAATATCCAAGACAGCTATAGCCAAGTTGGCTGTTGGATGCTTAGTTTTACATGTGTTAGTGGAAATATATTCCTGGCCTAACAGAGTTAACTGTGTCCACTTGGTTTGCCTGTATCTGTCCAGATCTTCATACTTTCAGCAGCTCATAATCAAAAAAGTTTGTAAAGCTGAAGTGGGATGGGGATGCTGGGGATGTAGAAACTTTCATACAGGGTATGAGGATGTTCTGCAAGTTGCGTGCTGCTGGCTTCTGAAGGTTTTTTTGAGCATGGAAGATAGTAAAACAGTAAGAGAATTACAGCTCTGTAAAACAAGTGCTGGTTTTTTGTTCCTTGATGACTGTCCCTTTGCATTCATATACCAGAAGTCTGTTACAACTCTGTTTTAAATCAACTCTGCTTGCTTGTACTGTTATAATGTGCCTCGAGGTTTGAAAGAGGTACTGTATGCATTCAAGCACACTTAACACCAACCAAATAAAAGAATTTGATAGAAATAAAACTCATCCCTGGTCAGGTACTTGGTAGATCTGTTTATTGTGACAACTGTGTAAGTTTTTTGGTAAGATTCTTGCTGCACCAGAACCCCTCGTTCAGTCTGTTTCAATCACAACAGGCATTACAGTTTCTAGCCCATGGTCCAGTGGAACAAAAGGGTACAAAGTAGATAGCTGAGCTACCAAAAGGTCAAGCATTTCATGTGACTTTGAGGATTAAATGACTTCATTTGCAAATCTGTCCAACCCCATCATAACTTAGTAAAATGACTCTGTTGCTTCACTGACAGGCTTGCAAGGTTCTTTATTGTATGGGTTACGCCTGGTGAGAAGAAACCTTGTCATCCTACTGAAACCTGGAGAGAACATTTTGTGGTCTTGTCTAAAACAAACAAATAAACAATAAACCTCCATAGCTGAAGGTTTGCCGCATTAATGTGAGTAAATGTTGGTTCTTTGAGGGGAAAAAGTTGGTAGGCTTCCTTATTGATTTGTGATTTTTGATTTTTGAAAATGCACTTCTTTACTCTTGTGTCCATGTAAGATGCTTTTTTGGTTTTATGAATTCATTTTGGTACACTTTGCATTCAATGTTATTCAAATTGATCCACTTCTGGTTTTCTGCTTCTACAGTTGTAATATTGAAGCTGGCTGTTGTCCAGAGTATATTTCCTTTTGTACTGTCTTTCCTTCAAAATGTTAGCCTGACAGTAAATTGTGTAGTGTTTTGTTTTTCCCCTAGGGGTAGTTGCAGAGATTAGCAGGACAATGAAATAGTAGGGGAAAGCATCTGGAAGGTAAGACTTTCCAGATGGATATCCTTTTGAGATATAATAATGGATGTGCTTGGTATTTTGTTTTGTTTTTCAAGAGAGTAGGGGCAGAAATTTTGCTCTGCATCTCTTAGTATTTTCATTTGTCTCTTTTTCATAATGAGATGTTTGCTAATGCAAGAGGAATTACTCTGATCATCTGACCCGATGGAATCAGGCTATAGAATTCCAGCAGCTATTCCTGGCTCCAGGAATTAAAAATCCGTAAATAATGATTAAGCTGTATGTAGTGCTGAGATTTTCCATCTTCATTTTTAAAATTTTGAGTCATAAAGAAGGTACCGCATTTCAGTTTGACCCACTGATTGTTTTATCTTGCATTGTCAGTTATGTGTCCTGGTTCCTTCCCCAGGTATTTCTGTAGGAAGCCAATTGATCAGTATGGATTAAAAGCACAGACTATTCAGAAAATACAGTACACAAGTGCTCAGCTGACCTTGAGAAATATTTAGAGAGCATGAATGAAACAAAAAATTATGGGAGCTCAAAAGACTGGATACCTATACTAAGGTTAATAGTAGCAAATCTTAAGTGGTATAAACCATCGTAGTTTTTAAAAGAAGCTTAAGAATATGATAGCACATTTTGTTAGTAGCTCTCTGAACACAGTAGGTCAGTTGGAATAAAAAAAGACTTTACATTTCTCTACAAAAGATAACTATATCCAACAGATGGGAGCCAGCTAAAAGTTTAAAATTAGCTTCTCTAGCAAGAATAAAAACCTGTATGCTATTTGGAATTATTCTTTTCCCTCCTTCTAAAATTCCTTGTTGCTTTTTGGCTGGTCCAAGATTCAGTATTGCTAGTAAAACTACAGTATTTTCCCACAAGATGGTTTGTAATTGAAGGAAAAGAACAGGTTATGTTTCAGTAAGAGTTCTTAAAATCACTCTATTGAAATTTAAACTAGCCTGTCCTGTCTCTAGAAATAAGCAAATTCTTTTTCCCTGTAAGGCTAACCCATTTCTTCTCTAAGCCAAGTAGTAACCTAATATTTTTCTGAACAAAGTGAAAATCAATAAGTGAACTTGGGACAATCTGCTCCCTTGATAACTGCAGTCTACTGTTACTTTCCTGCTTTGGCAGCATTGAGCTGCAATTCAGGTTCTTTTTGGATTATAACCTGTTATTATTTGGTTATAATAGAAGATCCTTTATAATTTCAAATGGGTTTTCAGAGAAATTTTATGATAATTGGTCACTTCAACTGTATGTTTGGCTAAATGATCTTTATAGGAGCATGATGTAAGTAAGGGGAGAGGAGAAAGAAGGAAGACTACAGGACTGGCTAGATCACAAAGCATCTCAGACTGAAGTGTTCTGTTTTTGGGGTAGGCATCTGACTAGAAACACCCCCAGCTGACATCTGTGGAGTATGTGATCAGCTTTCAGTTGTCCCTGAAACTCAGTCCTGAAGCATGAATCTCAACATCAATCTCAGAAGATTAGTGCTCATCTGTTACCCTCAAGAGAATTAGAAGTAGATAAAAATGCACTAAGTCACATTTCTGTGCAGTTCTCTTCACTGATGCCACTGACTGCTTCTAACACTTTTAAAAACTTTAAAACATGGAAGATTAAAAAACTGACAAATTCCACCTTGAGCTTTTCATGGAGTGGTCTATTATGCAAGTCATCTCCATGTCTGTCTTCCAAGCGTATGTGTGATTTTTTGTGGTATTTGCAAGTTGTCTTTAAACTAGCTGTGTGAATCTTTTCTCGGAATGGCTGTGGGTGATACTCTGTAGTGGAGATTTCCTCCTAGTCCCCAAACTGATCTCCTTCTTATCTAAACAGTTGTACTGTTCATATTATAAAAATTTGTATTTAATTATCTGCATGTGAATAGAAAACATTGAGACAGTTTTGGTTTTGTGTTTAAAACTTGAAAGGGCTGATGAAGGAAAAGTTTGTTTCAGAAATGGAGTAACACCTGAAACCAAGACAAAAATACTCTTTGGCATATCTTTTATCTTAATATATTGTGTGCTAGAGCCATTCCATGTATTGCTTCTGCCACGAGAGGTGACATGCTGACTTACAGAACAAGGATTACTTTGCACCGTCTCTATTTAATTTACAAACACAAATGAGGGGGTAGGGTAGAGATTAGTTGCTTCATCTTAAAAGAAGTTCAGATCCACCTTAGCTGTAAATTACTGCTACTTTCTTTTTTTCCTTTTTCTTCTTTTAACCTGATGCAGGCTTAAAAAGATTCACCAGACTTGTGAATTCAAGAACAGACTGCTGCATTAGCATGTTTGGTCATGTTTTGCTTTCTCTGCCAAGAATTGTTTTTCTATCTATTAATTGGAGCTGTCGCTGTGCATGCTGAAGTAATAGTGATTTTTACGTGCTGAACCAGCATACCAATCAGTAATTAGCCACAAGTTCAAAGTTCTGCTCTCTGGTGTATTGGTTAAGGTTCACTACCAAAGTACTGCCTTCATCTCATGGACTCTATTTCCATTTCAAGTTGCTATTAAAAGCAGGAGATAATTCTTTGCTGTATGTTGCCTTGCAAGTGGATATTTATACCAAGTTAATCAGCACCATAACTTAAAGGAAGGTGGTCTGCTGGGGTGACACCTGGCCTGGACATTATGTGTGTAAATACTCAGGGTGTTCCTAAGTTGGAACTAATAAAGGATTCTTGTAAAACACAATAGATAGGGTGTTTAGTTAATTGTGCATTTTTTGGCTATTGCTGATACCAATTTCATAAAGTTGATGTGTGGTGCTGTCAAATTGTAGGCTGATCCCGCTTGGATGAATGCAGTGTTACCCTCTTGGACAAGCTGTCTATACTAATTTACTCAAAATACTGGGACTGGTGTGGGGGAAAAGCAACAGTTTGCGCATGTATTTATGGCCAGTGGAAATCTGAAGACAAAGCAAAGTGGTTACTGACTTCTTACACTTCAGATTAAATTATTTTAAAATCAGGGCTATAGTACCTCTATGACCATTTCAGGATAGTTAAAAACTCAGATCAATCTGTCAAGACTGATAAGTATTAGTGCATGACCAGAATGTGATAGATAACAGCACCCTTAGAAACACTTGGCCACTACTGGTGTAGAAGTGGAGATTTATGAAAGAAATACTAAGATTTTATGAATTCAGTATCAATGGAAATGCATAGGTGTGTAAGCACCAGAAGAAACAGCCGAACAAAGCAGAACAGTTGAAAGCATGGCCTGTATTGATAATAAAGAACACCATTCCCACGGCAACATTCTCAGCAGTAAAATTGAGGAATATGGTTTTCAAGACCAAAAGACCTGTGCTTTGATAAACCCAATGGACAGATGGCTTGTCAGCGGAAGACCCTCCATCCTAGCACAAGAAAGGTGGAAAAAGGCTTTGACATACCATGTATACCATTCCTCTTCCTGTTAGGTTACAGGGAAAACAGACGTACATTCCAAGTGAGGAAAAAAACCCCACAACCCTGGTGGTACTACGAGAGTAGAAACTGGCCTGAGATTTTTGGAAAATAAATTTGGCAAGACTTTGAGGCTGAGAACCACCTCATAACAGCTAATGATGCCTAAGTGATGTAAAAAAGTCTGTCTGAAAGCTGGCTTGTCAGTGAACAGGAACTCTGGAGACATGGTATGGACTTGACAGCTATGATCTCATCTTCTCTGTGCAGATTATT
This sequence comes from Amazona ochrocephala, assembly GCA_039720435.1. Taxonomy (NCBI): domain Eukaryota; kingdom Metazoa; phylum Chordata; class Aves; order Psittaciformes; family Psittacidae; genus Amazona; species Amazona ochrocephala. The sequence goes on from CM077880.1 coordinate 78,267,027, forward strand.
TGGGCACATGTATCTTGGTGCTTGTGAGAGTACTAGGCTTAAACATGTAAATGAATGAAATCTATGAGAGAATGAGTGTTAGTGAGTAAACCCAAATTATTTGCAGACTTTGTAAAGCAATACCATGCTTTACGAACGATGAGTTCTAGTATTTTTCAGTAATTTCTATATAAAGAAGATGCAGCTTACAATTTTGCGAAGTTTCCATCATTAGAACGGTTGTTTTGTACTGGTTTATTAGTTAAAAGATGTTGTGATAATTTCCAAGAAGGCAGTCTACGAAAAATCCGGGGAAAGAAAAATCTGGGGAACTTGTTGCTTTGTAAAACAAGTGCTACATCTGAAAATACTGAATTTGTACCCCCTCTGGAAGCTATCAGGAGAACTGGCTACCCTGGATTTGGAGAAGACTGAGGTTCTTAATGGCTTCTTTGCCTCCATCTTCACTAGCAAATGCTCTGACCACGCCACCCAAGTCATGGAAGGCAGGGACTGTGAGAATGAAGACCCTGGGCCCACTGTAGGAGAGGATCTGGTTCGAGACCATCTTAGGAACCTGAATGTATACAAGTCCATGGGACCTGATGAAATCCATCCGCGGGTCCTGAAGGAGCTGGCAAATGAAGTTGCTAAGCCACTGTCCATCATATTTGAAAAATCATGGCAGTCAGGTGAAGTTCCCGATGACTGGAAAAAGGGAAATATAACCCCTATTTTCAAGAAGGGGAAAATGGATGAGCTGGGGAATTACAGATCAGTCAGTCTCACCTCTGTGCCTGGCAAAATCGTGGAGCAGATTCTCCTGGAAGGCATGCTGAGGCACATGAAAAACAAGGTGGTTGGTGACAGCCAGCATGGCTTCACTAAGGGGAAATCCTGCCTGACCAATCTCCTGCCCCTTTACTCTGCTCTCGTGAGACCTCACTTGGAGTATTGTGTGCAGTTCTGGTGTCCTCAACATAAAAAGGACATGGAACTGTTAGAACAAGTGCAGAGGAGGGCCACGAGGATGATCAGGGGACTGGAGCACCTCCCGAATGAAGATAGGCTGAGAAAATTGGGGCTGTTCAGCCTGGAAAAGAGAAGGCTGCATGGAGATCTCATAGCAACCTTCCAGTATCTGAAGGGGGTCTGTAGGGATGCTGGGGAGGGACTCTTCATGAGGGACTGTAGTGAGAGGACAAGGGGTAATGGGTTCAAACTTAAAGAGGGGAGGCTTAGATTGGATATGAGGAAGAAGTTCTTTACTGTAAGGATGGTGAGGCCCTGGAATGGGTTGCCCAGGGAAGTTGTGAATGCTCCATCGCTGGCAGTGTTCAAGGCCGGGTTGGGCAGAGCCTTGGATGGCATGGTTTAGTGTGAGGTGTCCCTGCCCATGGCAGGGGGGTTGGAAGTAGATGATCTTAAGGTCCTTTCCAACTCTAGCTATTCTATGATTCTATAATGCTATGAATTGTTATCTTTCAGACACATGAACAACCTGCTTTTGTGGATACTATTATTGTCTTGATATTTGCTTTGGAAGCTTTTGCTGATTTCATTAGAAGTTTCTTTAAAAGTGTTAATTTCCTTTCCTCTTAGAGAAATTTAACTTGTTTGTTTCCTCAATCTTGATCACTGTAATCTGTCCAAGTGTTTGTGAGCTCTTGACCATCCATGATATGTAAGCCAGAAACTATGGCAAAGGGCTTGCTGTGTTGAATTGCTTTGTTTTGTAAATTTTGTGTGTGTTACTCAATGTTTTTTATCTAATCTTTGGGCTTTTTATATTGCCACAAGTAACCTGTCACATATAAACATTCTTGAGGGTGGTATGTGTGTTTAAAGAAGACTGTAGCTATCTTTCTGGAATTTTTTTGCCTTGGTTGGAAAAAGTTTTTTTTTTTTTTTTTTTTGTGTGTGTGTTTTTTTGTTTTTATTCTTTTTTTCTTTTGGGCTCTTGTGTATGTGGTTTCATATGTACAGCCCATTTTCACGCGTGCTGGGAAGTGTTAGAAATGATGTGGATTTTAATGATGTGGAGTAAAGGCAAAATCAGTGCAATCTCCTTTGGATGCCTAACACAGCTGATTCCCGTGAACTGAGGCTGTGTTTTATTTCTGGCTGTTGTTATTAGGTCTTTTTCTTTAAAGCTTTCATTGGCTGGAGGAAACCCGTTTTTCTTTGGATAGACCATGAACAGCTCAAGGATGATGAGTCAGTGGTGGAACAGAGTTTGCCCTGCTGGCAGTCCTGCCAGGACCTTGAGGCAGCACCAGAGGCGGGTTTGGGAGACTCTCTCAGATGCTCCCTTGCACCTGGCTTTGAACTGACAGTAGGCAAGTCTCTTGCAGGCAGGAAGGCTGCTGTGTTCTGCCAAGCTGGAATAGAGATTTTGGAAAAATTGCTTCCATTTTCTGACCTAATTACAGTTAATTACGATAATTTTCCCTGGAAGTGATTGATGCAGGGATCAATGTGATGTGGCCATGTTCTCATCAGGGAGAAAAGGCTGCTGTTTCCTAGCATGCTAGAGGTTGTATAAAGGGTTTCTGAGTGCTTGTTCTTTAGAAGATTTAACCAGAAAACTGGTATGTTCTTTAGAAAATTTAACCCTTTCAGAACATGAGACCCACTGCTTCAGACCTTAAGTTTTTATGCGAAATCTCTTCACACTTTCCAGTAGTACCAGGATGAACTTTTTCAGAGTTTTTAGTTTATTCTTTCAGAAATATAGGCACAAATGGTGGAAAAATACATATATAGTAATTGTACTTTCCTTTAAGCATTGTGAAAGAGGGCATCAATTGAGCCATGGGCTAAATGCAGCTTCAGCATCTCTGTTCCATCACATTTCATGTTATGTGACAGTGATGCACCCCCATCTTGCAGGAGAAAATGTGTCTTCCTCAGCTTTGTATAGCAGCTTTGGTTGTCTCAAGATTTCCACACAGGAAACACAGAGCTTGAGAGGTAATGTAGGTCCATGTTATTGAGCTCTGAGATTTCAGCACTGATAGTGGCTGATAGTCTGAGCCAGAATTGAGCTCCAGTGATAGAAACTGCTTTTGAAATAACATACTGATGTCAAGCTGTGAGAGAGGAAAAATCAGCTAAGTGAAAGAGGGAAATCAGTATTGAAATTACTTGGAAGAAATTCTCTGTTTTTTGATTTTGTTATTAATATGTACTGAAATTTATACAAAACAGCAAAAGTGACAATCCCCTGTGCCCTGGAGTGTTTATGTCAAGTTTAGCATGGTGAAATTCTCATCTTTACTGGAACACTTTTGTGCCAATAAAAGAAAATTAATGAAACAATAAACATGGGCATTTAGGAATCTAGTAGTAAAAGAGGTACTGGATCTGAACTGCTGAACTGTTAAGTTGCTCAGAGATGCATCACAGAAAACATGCAAGACCATAAAATTAAAAACTAAGCACTCTAAGAAATGTCAGAATTAAGGTTGCCTGTGCAGCTGTTAGTTAAACCTGTTGTGCAGACATTTCCTGGAGGAGATAGTAAGCAGATATTTTACCTCACAATATGACTTGACAGCTTGAAACTTTAATGGAACACACTGTTCTGAAGAATGTTTTGACACTTCAGAATCAACTTCTATGGTACTTCTCAATCAAAAGTGTAATTTTCTATATTAGAGGCTGAAGTGTTTCATTTTGGGCATTTGAATGGCTGTAACCCTACTCCATGTCTTTCCTTAAAACATCCTGAGACACGTGAGGGCTAGGCATGTTGACTGACCTCTTTGGTTAGATTGCATGTTGCATGATGCGACTTGGTCATACAAAATGCTTGTTGCTCAGTGACTTATGACTGGAGATGTATAAAGCTCAGCCAGTATCAATGAAGTTACACAAATGACCTTCTTGTGCTAGATTGTAAATTGCAGAGCACGGTGTAACAATCTGAACAAAATCAGTGTGCAGGGAGGCAGACAGCATAGAAACCCCCCCAGATTTGGGGGTTTTGGCAAAGGTACAAATGAGTGGAAACAGGACCTTGCGTTGAAGGTTGTGTGATACTTTCTAACCTAAGAATCACCACTTGTGCTCTCTGTATCTAGATAAGGAAGCTTTTATTGCCATCTTTTGCAAAAAATAATTTTGTATTTGTCAAGTTTTCTCCTCTTTGGTGTTGTTGTAAGCACTGCTTAAATACAGAACACTGTTCAAATACAAAATCAGAATAGTAGCTGTTCCTGACTGATCACTTCAGACCCAAGCCTTTTCATGGCTCTGGTATATTAGGAGAGTTCTTCTTTCTGCTAATTATACTGAGCTGTTTAAATTAACTGTAACAGTGTGCAGAATACATTACTAACAGTGAGAAAGAGCTAAGTAACCAGCTTGGTGATTCCTACATTGTTTTTTTTTATTATTCTATCAGAGTTACATGGAAGTTTTTCATAACTAAACTGATTTTCTTTTTTTTTTTTTTTCCCTTTGGTGATGGTGGTGGTAGGGTAAATGAGAAGAGAAGGAGCAGTGGAGGTGGTAAAATAAAAGTCAAGGTAGCTGTTTAGGGAGGGCTAAAGTTTGTGATCATCTTGATCTACAGGGCTGAAGTTGAGACTGAGCTGGTTTGCACTATTAAATACGTAGATGATACCCATTACTGTAGAGATGTTTTTGAAGATTTTATTCATAGTCAAGACTGTAAAACTTTTCAGTGGGTTAAAAAATGGGTCCAAGACATCTACAGTTTCTCAAGTTCTTGAAGTCTGCATACCAGGGGTTTCTATCAGCCATGTCAGTATAGAAGTGCGTGACACCAAAAAGTGAGTTCTGTTGCCAGCATTTGTGCTTTTCCTATTTGTAAGAATCAGTAGGCATCACATAATCTTTTTTCCTAGGCAGTCTTTAACAGGAGTTCTTTGCAGCTATCGACAGCCTTTCACTTAATGAAAGAATGCACCAAAAGGTTTTAGCTTACTTCCTGGAGTAGGCAGGAATGCTTCTTAGATCTCCAGCAGACTATTAAAGAATTGGTGTCATCATCGTCATTCCTGCCAGTTTGCTCATTTTCTGGTAGGTGATAATTGTGTTTAGTGAATAATAAACACTTATGTTGTGGATTTTTTTTTTTCACTGCTCCTAACTTTCTCAATGGACAGCTGCCAACTTCATCTGTCCTTAAAGTAAGCCAAGAGAATATGTGGGCTTTAAAGTCAGTCTCTAAGCAAGTGCTGTAAAAGTTGTTTTTCTTAAAATAAAAAGTACAAAAGCCTGTAGAATTGTAAAAAAATTGTGATGGTGATAAACTTATTTCAGAGGATGACAAAATTGTTATTGCCTGAAACCCAAACCCTGCTGCACTGATGATATAAAAGTTAATCTGACTGGCTGAGTTTCATTATCCATCTTCAGAGAGGACCAAAGAACAAGAAATGGACTTTTAAGATACTTAAAAAAAGAAAATCTATCTTATGAATTTGCCCTAGATTAATAAATTTGTTTGCAACAGATGAGTAAGTCAACCTCATAATTTTAGTTAGACAAGCAAGTCAGTAGTAATGCTGATTCTGTTGTTCCTTAATGGCTTCCTGAATATAAACACAGAAATGTTGTTCTTCAAAAAAGGGGAAAGAAATGACATACCACAATTTTGTGTCATATTTGAATATACTGTGACCCATATTTCTACTGTCTTTCCTGACAGCTGGTTTTCATAGCTTGAGTGGCATATGTACCTCTGTTCCCTTTATTGTTTCAAAAGTTCAATCCAGCCTCTTTACCTTTGGTGGAATTTCAGAATCCCCTGAATCTGGGCTATAGTGCCTCTGATATATTCCTTCTTAACCACTGGGTTGAGCTAAGTTCTTATACTTGGATTCTTTTCTTCAGATCTGTAGTGAATATAATGTCTTCATAAACAGTTTAAGTATAGAACAGAATTAGAGGACAAAAAGTATTTTTAGAGTAAGTAGTTGTCTGCAAGCTTATTTGTTGTTCCTTAGCATCGTGTCTAGATAGATACAACTTTATCTATGAAGCTATATGTATCTTTATGTCAACCTGTTGAGACTCCTCAAAGCCAAGACTGCGTAGTCTTCCTTTGCAAAGCCATTTTGAAATCACTGTAGAAATGTTGCTTGTCTTGTTCCCAGGTCTCCGGATGTCCCGCAGCAAATCTTACGACTCCCTTATTGTTTATCATTGATTTGCCAAATAATTGGGGTTGGAAGGTACCTCGGGAATTCAGCTAGTCCTGCTTCTTGCTCGTGGTACAGTTTACATTAAGCCAGTCAGAAGAACAGTTTTTCTTGCTAATTAACTGCTAAGTCAAGACTGCATTAGACATGGGAAACATTTTACAGCAAAATCCCTGTAAACTTCTAAAACACGTCTTAAAAAATGTTTTACTTTCCCTCAGTTGTATTTTATGGGCCTCTTTCTCTTCCCTTCCTTAATTTTCTCCCCTTTCAAGCAGTGCTTTCTTGAGTGTTCTATTTCTGTGATGGATTATTCTGTTTGCAGCAATGGAAAGTCATGCTTTTGCCTAATGCCTTTTATTAAGTTGCAGGCAGCTGGAACCATGGCTGCCATTCTCTGCCAATATTGATAAACAGGGGAGGGGGGTGTGAGACCCATTGTGGAAAATGAAAGAGAGAAGGGTGACAGGAGATATTGAACTGACATAACATCTTTTTTCATTGCAGTGCGTTAGATACCCTTAGAAAATGTGTTTGGGAGAATTGCATTCAGTAGTGTTTGCAGGCAGTGTGTAAAGAGTCTTTTAAGATTAAAGCCTTCCTCAACCTGCAGTATTACAGGTTGAAGAAGATAACTGGCATTAAGGGAAGCGGTAGTACTGCCAGCTTCAGGGCACCTGGCAGCTGGCTAAGAAAGTGAAATTTGCTTGGTGTTGGGAAGTGAAAGTTACCTATAATGTTCTGAAGTGTGTGTGAGGAAGGTGACCTGATGTCTGTTTCACAGTATTACTTAGATTTCTCAGCTCTGCTGCCTTTTTTCTGAGCACTAAACTTGCTTGTGCTTTAGAGGAAAGCAAGTGAAATATTTTAGTGTTTCAATTACTAGACAAAGCAAAGTTGCCAGTATGCGTAGTAAAGAAAGTGCTTCCACAGAAGCCTAAAAGGAAAAATAAGAAACTTGGCTCATCATCTCTGCCACTGAAATGATGTTTATCAGTAAAGTAGTTTTAATAGATTCAGTATCTGGTCAGCTAAGCTGAAGGCAAAAGCTTTGCCTGGGTACCCAGCGGTCTGTGAAGCTTTATAATAAAGCGAACAGGAACAGAAATAATTGCTCATCTTGCAGCAGTATGTGACATCTAAAGGGAGGATTTAACTGGTGCTGTATGATTCATGACAGTGGCAAGGGCTGGGAAACTAAGGAAACAGTTGTGGGAAGCTTCCTGATTTTATAATGGATTCTTAAAGTAGTGTTCAGGTTGTTATAACAGGAAAAAAAAAAAAGAAGGAAAAAAAAAAAGAAAAAGAGTGTATTTTCCACTGCTGGGGATGCTGTGCAACCTCCCCTCTCTCTGGGGCCAGGAGACATGAAATATTGATGCAGTGGGAGATATTTCTGTAACACCTTTGACAGAGTACTGTGGGGTAGGTTCTTTCATCCCTTTTATGTCTGATGTGAGTTCTGAAGTTCTGTCCTTCAGCCAGCCAAGTTGAGTTCCCTTAGGAAGTGGAAACTTCATCAAGTGCTGGTGGCCATTCTGTTATATACTCTAATTCAGGAGAAAAAAAAGGGAGCCGAAGCTTTGTGAAAGTTCAGGCCCGTATTTGATTTGAAAAGGCAAAGCTAGGCTGCTTCAATAAGCAAAAAAATTCTCTTGCACCTCTTTCTGTTGTCTCAGGCTCCTTTCTAGCTTCAGGTAGTGACAGTCATACAGCAGGGCTTAGAGTGTCTTTGCAGCTTTATGATGTATGTAGATCTGTATGTAAATGAAAGTTTAAGATTTGCAGAAGGCAATAAATCTTGTGTCCATTTGCCTTGCAAAATTTCTTATCCACAGTTGGTGAGTGGGAGAGTGTATTTGTTACTGGCAGAGCCTGTCAAATCTATAATTCACAATTGTTTTAAAAAATATGTTATAATACAACTTTCTAGAATGTTTCCTAGTGCTAAAGGTTTTAAGACAAATGTATTTAGTTCAGACTGGAGATTTTGCTAAGGTTGGTTTTCCTCTCTGGGAGCTGGCAGGGTTATAGCTGTTATTAGATAGATATTCATTACACTGACAGTGTAATGAATGTTTTCTTCAGCCTCTGAAACTATTTCTCTTGATCCCTTTATGTGGAAAACTTTGGTCTGCTTTTCTGTCTTGCCTATTAGCAGTATATGATGTAACCTTTTTATTCAGATCAAAGACAGGTTTCTGGATCTTTGTGTGTATATATATATGTACATAAAAATATATATAATTATTTTTATATTCAGTGTCAAATTAATTTTTGGAATGTGCAGTGAACCTTGTTTTCAGGATGAGCTGTTATTCTTCCCTCCTACCTCACACCTCCAGTATGTATGACTTGTGAGTAAGCTTCCATTTCTGCCCTCTCTTCTTTGAAGCTGGCAACCTTATCTGTGCTTCATCCTATGCATGTGTACGTAGCTGCAGTGTGCGTGAGCAGTAGAACCTGTTTACCACAGCTGCTTCCAGGGGAAATTACTTGTATAGGTGGTATAGATCACAAAGGAATTGTCTTACAAACCAAAATTTCTTATCATATATACCTATCAAATGATCAGACAGTAATGTATCACAATTCTTTTGCATTAACGTGATGATTTAGTGTTTATTCCTTGCTGCAAGAGGGCATCAGGAGTATTTTCAGTGATAAAACTTAACTTTGTCCTGTACAGCCAGAAATGGTTAGGAATTATATTAGTATGTCATTCACCACATATCACAGGTGCCAAAACCAGAAAGAGATTTGTTCTGATCTGTGACAGATCTCTTATGTCTTGGTGAGTTTTATTATTTAGTCATATGACTAGGCGTATTAGCCAGCAAGTAGATTGCCTCATTTTGACCTTATTCATTGATTTCTAAAGGAGAAAAATCTAGTCAGTAATTCTACTTGACTCAGGATTTGGAAAGGTGCTTAGGAAAATGGTTGTTCTATTCCTTGGACTGCTCATGTGCCTTCATAATTGGTCATATGTTGTGTTTTTGCATACTCTGTTCTGCTACTATTCCTTATCCTATTGTAAACAGGAGGTTTTAGATAAGTTGTGTTTTGGTTTAATTAATGGGTAGTCCACTTGGGTTTACTATCTTATTTGTAAAGGCAGTATCGATATGGAACCATGCTGCAGATTTTACTTTAAATAGTGGTTTATTCCAATTGAATACTACTTTTAATTCTTTGTCAATGAATCCAGGCTGCCCTCTGACCTTTTCACTTCTTCCCCCCTAAAGTATACCTTCATTATAGAAGGTCTGAGAGCAGCTGGGGAGAGTGGAGGAATTTATTCTTATTCTAATAATATTCTGAAGGTTTGCACTCAGTGTAGTGGGGAGAGGCCAGATAAATTTTCCCAGCCTTAAGAATGTGAGCTCTTTTGGGGACTTATGCAAATGTCACTTTTTTAGTGAAAGTTGATAGGAGAATCTTACTAGGATTGTTTAGGTTTTGGAAGAGTTTTCAGCCTACATTTTGTGTAATGCTCCAAAGTTACAACAGTTATCTCTTAACAGAAGCTCTAAAACCAGGTTTAGGTATGAAGGATTCTTTTGGAAAAATGTATGACTTAAGTCAGGTTCAAGTGTGTCTCCTTGTGCAACAAAGATTTTTGTTGTTTGGTTCTGAAGCCTGTGGTTCTTTCACATGTGTGGAAGGCCTGCTCTCGTGTAAAAGACTGTTTAAAGTGAGGAGATGTGTTTGCTTCTCTCATTGATTGCTTAAGCCATGACCAAACAGCCCTGGATAAGGAGGGCCTCAACCCCTAGCTCCTCTCTTCAAGTGAAATGCTATAGCAGCAATGACAACTAAGTTTGAACTAGGCCATTGCTCAGACTAATGTTGTTTTAGGTTCTTTCTTTAAAACCTTCACTGAAATTATGTAAAGATACAGGCCTGAGACGTGAGGCTAATTCCCAGTGGGACTTTCAGTGGGAACTGACTTCCTGATTTATGTCTCTATGTTTGAAGATTCCCCCTGTTCAAGCTTAAAAGTGCAGTGTTTCAGGGATGAGATCTATTTTTTTAACTAGCAAATCTAATTAAAACCCAGGGTAAATCACTAAAATAGAAATTCTTTAAAATAATGGAAGAGGATCTAAGAATCAAATTGGTAACTGTCATTCTGGGAGTTGGAAATAAAGTATAGTTAAAAGAATTTCCTTGTCCTTTGTATTAACATGGAGGCAGAAAAAGCAAAGTTGTTGGGAGGCAGATTTGATTAAACCAACTTCTTTTTTTTTCTCTCCAATAATTGGCATATATATGAGTTTTGAAGCCGTGGTTACATTTGAGAGAAATATGGGGTTCTTTTGTCATTTAGACTCCATATTGTGAGTCTTGAATTCTCTCTGGGAGAAAACAAGATACAACTGAAAGTGCCACTATGATGCCATGCCTTTAATTATGGGCATATGCTTGCAAGGGTACATACATATGTAATTAGATAAAATTTAAGAATGTACATGTTTTTACAGTCTTTCACATCCAAGCCAGCACGGGAGAGCATAATTTGGCTCTTCTGGCTGCATACGGAAATGGCGAAGTAGAGCCTTAAAGAATCTGAAACCTATCTTAAGTAATTGCATGAGTGAAGTTATGCAAAGCCATGGCAAATACAAGCTACAGTTAGGAGGTGTGATGACAGCTTCTGCAAATAAACAAAAACTGGATTTAACCTAGCTAGTGTAGGAGCTAAGAGTGTGGTCTGCGGGTTTTAGCAGTGCTGGCACTGACTAGTCCAGGGCTTCTGGTTCTTGTGTACTTGCCACTAAACCCTGAATGTGCATGTACCCTATGCTGGTTTGCTACAAGCTTGTTGTGTCTGTTCACAGAACAGTTAAACACTGTTGCAGCCCACATGGAGGTTTTTTTTTTTTTGGTGCATTTTTGTTTTTTTTTCTTCTGGAGGCTCAAATCTTGCTGGTGTTCACTGGCTAAGCACAGTGGCTGGATGTGAATTTTACTCCCAATACATGAGTACCAGTTCCATGTCCTAAAGCAATGAGCGGTGAAGGTTAGGCGCTTAGCTTGTAAGCATCAAGTCTCTCTCTCTCCCTCACAATTAGAAACTCACCTGAGAGGCTTCATATAGCAGACTGCAATTTGTTATAATTTGAAGCAATGAGTGAGGCTGCTTGATGACTTACTGGGTTTTATTCTGGGGGTTATAAATTAGAACTCTAACACATGAATTTAACAAAAAAAATATTCCCTTGAGGCAAGGCTTCTATAAAATTTCGTATGTGAAGTCTATGATTACATACATGGAGACACTGGAAAACTGAGCTGTATTATTAACATGTCAGTGTTAAAGAAATTAGTTTAACTTGATTAAATCTTTTGTGTGGGTACTTTCTCTTCCCAATTGAATTACAACAAACCAGGTAGAAGGTCTCTTGATTCTGAGCGCAGGTGTTCGTTTGCACAGCTTCGAAATGTAGTCTAGCTGATCTACTTGAATTCCACATGTGGAGTTAACGTGAATTAATTTACCTGAATGTCTTCAGATACAGACAAACCAGTCTTCCTGACTCTCATCTGTTTACTGGTAGCACAGATTCTTAAATGCCTGCCTGACAAGTACTGAGGAAAGTTAGTGTTTCTTCTGTACTCTGTACCAGCTCTTCTACACAGAAGTTAACCAAGTGAAAATGAGTTACCCTTTATCTTCTTGCAGCTGTCAATTTTGTCTCTAATGTGGTGCTCAGCTGAGAATACCAAATTTGCTCCCATGCTCACTGACCTTTCCTCATCAATTTACCAGGATAAAAAAGGGTGGTGAAAGGCTAAATGGAAGATGCAAAGTAAAAATGACTCCAAAGTAAATGTACCTATCAGGTAACTATCTTTAATGTGCTTTATATCAGTGCAAGCAGATGCTTTAAAAATAAACAACATGAGCATGAGAGATTCTTTGCAGCACAAGGAGAAACAAAATCACGTTTGATATATTTACAGAACTATGATTTTCAGCCCACACAATATCTGATTGCTCTGGGACTGACGGCCTCCCATATGGAAGTAGGGGGAAAGAACAGCACAGACTCCTTTTTGTAAATGCTGTATTTGTGTTTTTTAGTAAGATATGCCTTTTTTTTCCTCATTGTGGGCCTTTTCTTCTGCAGTAATTCTAAACTGGATTTTTATGGTGATACCAAGGACAGTATCTACATGTGAGTGGGAAGAAGAATTTGAAGAAATCGTTTTATTGATAAATACCATCTAAAAAGGCCAGTTTTGAAAAGCTCCCCAATATTCAGTTTTCGTCTCATACATTGAAGTTTGTTATTAACCCTTGAAAGGGTGTGCTTTTGAGGAAGAGGAACAAGTTTGAGACTTCGTTATTTTTAAATTTATGTTTATTCTGTTCTCTTCAAGTGCTGTACATAATTGCTTCATCAAGGCTTCTTTGCAGTTGCGTGTTATTAAATGGGTGATTGGTTTTGGTTTCATATAAAAATATAGAGAATTTTCTTTCTCTTCGTGCGGTGAGGTCAAAATAGAAATCTAGAATCAAACTTGCATAAAATTATAAAATGTGGACCCATTTGTACTATGTTTTCTTAAATAAAAGTGCTGAGATGCTCAAAACCATAACTGTACAGTGACGAATTTGATCATGTAGAATTGACAATAGAATCATGAACAGCGGCAGTAACATGTAATTGGTGCTGTTTTTACTGGGCTTCATTTTGTGATGCTCTTTTCAATAGTGTAAAATAACTTTTCCCAATTTTATCAGTTCAGATTGTCTTTTCCTCATTCATTTGACTGTGTTTCTGTTCCCCAAAGGTTTTATCAGGAATAGAACTTAATGTGGCATACAGTGTGTTTATGTTTGTTTCTTTTAGTTGCACGTGATAATCACCAACTATCTCAGCAAAGATCTGGGAATAGTTTCTTAGCTGCAGCTGCAGAGGAAGTAAAAAAAAAAAAAAAAAAGAAAAAAGTATTTGCGTGTGTCCTGTGTAAACGGGCTTTTAAAAAATCCATTTCTCAGCATCTGTTATAGCAGCAATGACTTATTTTATTTTAAAAGCAGATTTCAAAGCCTGGAAAATATTCTTCGCTGCAAGTTGTTTATGGCTATTATTTGTGCCGTTTCAAAGTGCTGCTGTTTTAACCAGTGCTTGCTGTACTAGTTTGTGGAGAGTTTCCCTTCGCCGACACTAGTTGTGAAAGGGAAATCTTTATCGATGACCACCATAACAAGCAGAGTTGTCAGGTAAATGCAACTGAGCAAATGCTGATGCTGCAAACCTGGAGCAGAATGAATTACAGACTTGCTGCAATTAAAGCATTGGCCATATTTGAATTTTCATCTTGGTTATATTGAAATAATCTCATTATTTCGGTAGCTCAAGAAATGCATGCTGATTATGGTGGTTTGATTTTGTTCTTTGGACTATTTCTTGGTGTCAGTTCTGGACTAGATTAGTGGAGGGTGGTACAGCAAGGTAATTGGATGCAATATGGAGGCTGTACGCCTCCATATTATTGCTAACTCAGAGTCTCTCTACTTTGCATTCTTGAAAGGACTGTATTCCCTTCATCCTGCTCATATCCGTAGTAGTATTGGAATTGCCTTACTAAGTTGGAGAAGGGACATGGAGTTCATTTAATCACATGTAGATGTTGATATCTGGCTTTATTTAAGTACTCGAAATTTCCCTTGGAAGGTTAAAATTAGTGTTGAAAGAATAATAGAATAGATCAACTTTTGTGTCTCCTGAAAATAATTACATCGTTGAATCAGAAACGGTAATATATATAGTAACATATACAATTTATAGAATAAAACCATGGTGATTTCAAGTCTGTGAGGTTAACTTGTGGAAATTGTAACTGGAACTTTAGAAAGCAGAGGCTTTCTAAACAGAATCCCACTTAATTAATGCTGTGCTGTGTGCCATTCACCTTGTTTTTAGACTCAGCTCTTCTGAAAATAGAAAGGGAAGGAGGAGGGAGAACAGGAAAAAGAAGTGATAATAGCAGATTTGCTTCTCGGTTCCCCCTGTTAAGAGCAGTTTGCGGGCAGGTGATCACTGTGCTGTCTGTAATACAGATGAAGCTTACTGATCAAAACCAATTATCTTTATGTTCTGTCACCTTTTCCTCTCAACTCTATTTCCAAATAGTATGTAGATTATTGCAGCCACAGACTCCCTTGGATCATTAGGGCCATAGTCAAGACTTTAATTTACCACCAGTCTTTTAACCGTGGTGCACAGTTTGAAACCTGCTGTTCATAACAGTCAGAAATCCCAAGCAAAATCTGTGCACTGCCCCTCTACAATCATAAAAACAGCTCTTGCTGAAACCAGGACAAAAGTTCATAACCTAATAAAAAGGAAAGTTGGACCAAAAATTAGGGGAGAGCTAGTATGATATTATTTTTTTAGATTGGAAACAAGGAAGAAGTTCTTTACTGTGAGGGTGGTGAGGCACTGGAATGGGTTGCCCAAGGAAGTTGTGAATGCTCCATTCCTGGCAGTGTTCAAGTCCAGGTTGGACAGAGCATTGAGTGACATGGTCTAGTGTGAGGAGTCCCTGCCCATGGCAGGGAAGTTGGAAGTAGATGATCTTAAGGTCCTTTCCAACCCTAACTATTCTATGATTCAGATGGGAAACTGAAACAACTGTGATGTGACCAAATTGTGTAGGTCTTCATCCAGAGTTATAGATAGAACTCATTTCTCTGGAGTCGCATACCATTGCTTTTCGTAGGAAACCACCATTGGTTTTAATCTCAAACTGTCAGTTAAGAAAGTTAAAGAAGAGTTTTGGTTTGCTGAAAGTTGTACCAAAGTATAATTGTGAACTCTCTAAAAGTGTTTACTAGACAAGGAAGTGCCATTTTACAGCTCTTCTGTTTGGTTTCCTTGCTTGATCATTGTAGAAATTTCTATGCTGCAGTGCCCAAAGCCATGCTTGTTCTTTCACCTAGTCAAGCAAGCATTTCTGCAATCATCATTGTCCTATTTAAATATTAGATCAAACAGGAGCAATTAAAACCTTTAAATGTTATATTTGAAATTCATTTTGTCTCTTTTCATCAGTAATCCCTCCTGATTGATTGTACGTTTCTGAGTGTTGTGAAGTCATGTACTAACTTGTCTGTATATTTTCCATTAGAAGATGCTTTGAAAGTTCTGAATTATGTTTGTTGCCATAGCAATACTCTGTTAAAGATTCATAGTATGGCTTTTTATTTTCTTCCTACCATGAAAAAAAAAGTGTCCAGACTTTAAATCTATTTCTGGAGTACCAAACGTATCTATAGTGATGGGAAGGTCTGTGGCTTTTGGTTGTATCCTGTTCCAGGGGACCTTGTCTTAAAGCTAAAACTGATATGGAAGTCTGTACAGAAGAAATGAGTTTTCTTTGTCCATTCTTGCTTTTCCATTAAAATGTGATGTGCGTTTCTATTTCATCTTTTGATCTCTAAGAACTTGAAATAGTGCCACTCTTCTTGGGATTCTGAAAGCAGAATGGGCAAAAAGTAGGCTCCAAAATTGTCATTCATCGCTAATATCTCATCAGCTGTCTTCATAAATCTGTTTTGAGTAGTTCCTTGTCAATATTTAGAATTTTATTGGAGTGTCAGCAATTGCAGCCTTGGTAAACAACTGAAACCCCACATAAAGCTACATTTTGAATAGCTCTGATTAAGTTTAATCTGGGTTCTCTTCCCAGATTCAAGACTAGTAGGCAGCCTTGGAAAAGTTTGTCTTGATTGTGTTCATGCTTTTTTGTTGAATGTTTCTAGACTTGGCTGGTCACAGAACGCTGGACAAAAAGGTTTTGATTAACTGTGTGTGATGCTTCATATTTTGTTATTGAACACATAATTTGACAAGTGTGGTAATTAACAATGAGATCTCAGTATTTTTATTTCTTCTATGAAGGATTCCGTATCTTGAAGTCTAAAAAAGCTGTTTGAATATCATCTGGTTTCAAGAGCAGCTCTTGTGTCCATGTGCCCAGTGAACTGTAGGAGCATAAAGAAGTTAGGACAGTATTGAATTTAGGGGGAAAAAGAAAGTTCAGTATTTTGTCCATATCAGTTGATTACAGAAATGTAAAACAGTGCAATACAGGGAAATGAATGTTTTCAATTTTTTAATTGGAAGAGGTAAATTTTGAGCAAATGCAACCTTAAACCACACTTGCTTTTGCTCCTGTTTCAGCAGTTTCTTTTTTGTTTTCATTGAAAAAGAGAAAGATAATTTCCCATTTTGCTAGGAAATTCTACTCAAGGTTTTGTAATTTTCTGTTTATTTAAAGGGTTAATGGGGGCTGACGGAAGCTCCCCAGCTGCTATCAGAATCCATGTGCAAAATGAGAAATGAGATCGGCCCTCTTATGTCAGCTTTAAAATCAGAAGGTTGCTAAAAAAACATAGAATTTTTAAATAGATTCTTGTTATTTACGTCTGGGGTTTTGAGCTGTTATGGTTCAATTCTTCAAGCTCTTAAAGCTCTTGTGATTTGGAAGAAGAAAAACAAATATCAGGCAACTTGTAGTAATTGCAAGAGCTGCAACACTGAGATAACAAAATATTGAGAATGCAGTTCCTCTTCACTTAAGCTGTAGTTCTGCAAACACATAAACCATGCATTCACTTGAGTAAAGCAAGCAATTTTGTAGAGAATGGACTACTCTTGATGATGAAGTTAAGCATTTGAAAATGTGTTGCCAGGGTCAGAGCTGTAGGTGTCTGGCTTTTGGTTTCAAGGGCTTGTGGTTCTTCCTTTAAGATACTAACAATTTAGTGAACTCTGAGCTGCTAGAAGACCTATTGTAACATAGGAAATGTGTGAAATTTGATGTTTGGTTTGTTTCTAGAAAGTCCAGGAGTACTGTTAAACAATAATCTCATCAGTAAGAAATGTGAAGAATAAATGTTGCAAAGTACAGACAAATCCAGAAAATCAATGTAAATGTGATATTAATTGATTTATATTTTTTCCTTATTATATTTCTGTATTCCTAATGGACTTGTGGACGTAATCTTAGAATGGATGGAGAGATCATATAAAGAAAAAAGATGGGTGTAATGGGAGGGGGAAAGAAGAGGTGAAAAAGTACCAGCATGAGCAGCAAATAAAAATGGGAGGACAGAGAAGGGCAAATAGAAGGCACTTGAAAGTTAGCAAATTGCTATTCCTCCTCCTGGCATCTATAAATTATTTTTGAGAGAAGTATATGATCTGCAAATCTCTTTTGTACTTTATTTCTTTAGCCTTTGGTGTAGCTCTCATAAATTTTTCCTACATTCAGGTAGTTTAGAGGTAACAAACTGTTAGATTTTGCTAGGGTATGTGGACTCCTACTCAACTGTTCTTTATGCAGTGTTCTACATCAGTAAGATGCAAGTGTAGAATTGCTAAAGAACATGGTGAGTTGAAGACTGGCATGTTCGAATTGTTTTAAGGAAATTTCTCCACTAACATGGCTTGTTGTGAGTTTGTGACGTTGTTCTAAGGAGGTAAATAAAAAATGATGCTGGAATGGGATGCTCTTTTGTGAATCTCATTGTTCTCAACAGTAAAGGCTTGACTAGTCTCAGGTGCTGCATAGTGTGTAAATGCTGTTCACAATAAAATATTACATAGAAATTAAATTGCATAAATATTAATAAAGTAACCGTTTGTATCTTATAAAATGGCTAAATTCAAACAGCATAATTCTAGTGGAATGAAATGTGTGACATGGAATGCCATGGAATCTATTTTGAAAGCAGAAGCAGAATAAAAAATATTTTTCAGTTTTTAAAAAGTTTTGAAAGGCTGTAAAATAGTCTCTGTAGGTTTACTACCTAATTGTTAAATGGAAGTAGAATATTCATTCAATACCATGGAGTATGTGCAGGCACGTGTTTGTGTATGCTTTTTGTGTGTGTGTATATATAGTGTGTGTGTGTGCATGTGTTCTTCTTTACTACAGCTCAGTTGTTGAAAAATGTTATTACTGAATCACGGAAAATAAAGCTTGCTGTAACTTCCACAAGAAATTTATGTCCCTTCTGCTGGCATGTTTAACAAATATGAATTCTAGAGTGGTATCACTCGTAGAGGCAGGTAGGTATTTATTTTTCTGTGTTTGATATAATCATTTTGGTAAGGCATGAATGAAGAAGTATATAAAATTGAATTGAGTTAATTTAAGTTTTTATTACAGTTTCTAGGGAGAAGAACAATTTTGCCAAAAAAAAAAAAAAAAAAGAATAAAAGCGGTAAGAGAAATAATCAATTGTGTTTGAGCCTTAAAAGCTGGTTTATAAACAGTATTTCTGAAAATCTGGATTTAACTATTTTTGAAGTTTGTCATAGTATTCCAGTGAATGATGGGTAAGTATGGCAAGGAGTTTTCACCTATTGCCTTCAAACTCAGCTGACTGGGGCTCAGCTTCCTCAGTTGGTGACTAACTTAGGCGGCACCTTGTTGGCAGTTGGTGGCAGCAACTTTGAATGCAACTTTATCAATCAAACTAGGACAT
Organism: Amazona ochrocephala; assembly: GCA_039720435.1. Taxonomy (NCBI): domain Eukaryota; kingdom Metazoa; phylum Chordata; class Aves; order Psittaciformes; family Psittacidae; genus Amazona; species Amazona ochrocephala. The sequence continues at coordinate 78,285,693 of CM077880.1, forward strand.
CCATCTCTGTCATGTCACTTTCTTTTGAAATGTGCTGTGCTAAACTCCTTTTTAGTAAAACTACCTTTTGGTAGTTCTACTTCCATTCACAGGAGTTCTGCAGAAATAGGAAACTTAAAGCAAGAAGGAAGGCAATACTGCAGTTCTTGGTGATGGTTCAGTTTTAGGTCAGCTTAAACTGATTTTAAGATTACAGCCGGTATTGCTGTGATAACCATTGCACAGCAGATTATTTCTCTTTGCTGTACCAATTTGGGTGGAAGGACCTACACCTTTGGATTTTGCATGGTTTGCATTGCTCTTTTCTGGGGTGGGATATCTAGGTTATTTCCCACTTGGGTGTAAATTGAACTACATATGCAAAATAAAACCAACATCAACATAGAATCATAGAATCACATGGGATACTCTGGTATATTATTTTTAAAGCAGACTGAATTTTGTTTTTCTTTTAGTTCAGAGCCCTTATGGAACATATGGGTTACATTTTCATGGTATGTTCACAGCCATACCATATAGATACTGTTTAAAACTAAGATTGCCAGTTAACCCAAGTGTTTGAACTTTTTATGTTAAAGAAAATAACACATATTTTGTCAATAAATCCATGATTCCAATTATTTGTCTTGGGCATTTTCCCCTGTTAACCTGTCAGCCATCTGCCACTACCACTACCCTGCTTCAGGCCCATGCTCTAGATTTACTGAGTATCCTTTTTTGTATATCTGATTTATAAATCTGATTATCTTAAAAAGAGGCGATAGAAAAGGGCAAGAAAGGAAAAAAAAGTTCATTTTACAGCTGCAAAATCAGAAGTAACTGAATCCCATCTCATATTGCATGAGTTAACTTCCATCTTGGAGAACCAAGTGCCCTTGCAGACAGTAATAAGTATTTCTAAGAAAAGAGGCCAGGCCACATGTCAGACCTGTTGTCGACCATCCTGTGTGTGAAGTTGGGTGAACTACCAGCAATCCCAGAGGGAAATGTAAGTTAGCAAGTCAGTAACAATGCATCTCATTCTGGAGGGCAGGAAGTAGAAGGCTTTCTGTAAGGAAGGAGTAAAGATCCCAAGTGAATATATGAAGAACTCAACAAGAACCTCAGGAATGTTAAAGGAATCAGTTTGTTTTTCTCAGTGTTCGTCATGAACATGTGTTTTGTTCCTTTGATTAAAACTTTTCATCCTAGACCTGAATTGTAGTCCTGATGTTCTGTTCTTCCTGACTGATACATCTAGCAAAGGAAGGTGCCTAAATGGACATTGAATCCTGTGATTCTTAGCATACCTGTAATTAACTGCCGCTGACAAAACTGTTAGGCCTCCTGGATCTTGCAGGCTATTCTCAGAGCAGCTTGTTTTACTTAAATCTTTGAAAGTTTCTGTTGGCAGGAACTGCTCACTTTCAAATGTAGAGAAACTGAATAGTGAGTGCCATTGTATTAGTATTTGTCTGTTACAGGGGTCTGACTCAGCAATTGGAATTGCTCAAAAATTTGGGGAAGCTGGAGATGTGACAAGTTGGACCAGCTCATGGGGTGACCAAGAACTAATAACCATTGCTATCAGGAATGTGTTTAGTTTTCTGTATTTTCATAGAATCATAGAATAGTTAGGGCTGGAAAGGACCTTAAGATCATCTAGTTCCAACCCCCCTGCCATGGGCAGGGACACCTCTCACTAAACCATGCCAGTGAAGGCTCTGTCCAACGTGGCCTTGAACACCGCCAGGGATGGAGCATTCACAACTTCCCTGGGCAGCCCATTCCAGATTTTAATCCTTTACAGTTTGTGACACTAACAAGGAACCTACTCTGAGCTTAAAAAATGTAAAAGAGCTGTGGAAATGCAAGTTAGGAGTTTTTTCATCAAACCATTCCTGTATCCCAGCCCAAAGGAACTTTTGTAGTTGTGATAGAAAACGTGCATCATTATGTGTTGCTCCTTGCACATGTGTTTCTTACATGTTATCTGTTATCTTACAGAAGAAAATTGCCAGGTCAGGAAGTTTGTTATTCCCTTTTTGGAAAAGTTGGACAAATGGACAAAATCTAAATTTTACCTTGTGTCTGGATGATTTTCCATTTGGAAAATTGTATTTCAGGATAGAAACTGATTCTGGGAAACTACATGATTCTGGACAGTGAGGTGGGAAAATAATTGGCTGACCTATGTAAGCTGTTCCATACTTGACATTTGGTTATAACACAGCAACACTTGTTTGGCGCATTCTGTCCCTCCAGGATTTCTGGGAAAATTTCTCATTTTTCATAATGCAGGTATGGTTTTTATATTAACCTTTGGAAAAACAGCATTCTCTAGAAAGTCCTATTGCTTTAATAGCTGCAAATAGCAAATTTTGCAATGGCAAAACTCAATAGTACAGAGCTACTAAAAGAGACTATTATGCAGAAGAGTGACTGGATGCTCAGCTATATCTTGGCATAAGAAGCAGAATTATTCTGGGAAAAAATATTTGTGGACAAGTAAAGGACTTGTCTGTGCTTGTAAAATGATAATCAGCGTAGTCAGTGAAGTGGGATGTAAACCACTGCAGGAGGTGCCCGCAGTACTTTGCTTTGCATTTGATAATTTGCAAAACAGAGCCTTCTTATTTACCACCAGTTCTATCATACTGCATTTAGCAAGAGAAGGCCGTTTGACTTTCTCTTATGGATTGAGCTTCCCTGCCAGATTCCAGACCCAGGAGTCCTACTTTCCTTTCAGGAGGATTTTCTGGTATTCTCTTGATTTGTTTGAAACCATCCAGCCAGTTACTACTCTTGCTGTTTATTAGATCTGGTGTTTGTGTTTTGAATAAGGATAGTCAGTATAGCGTATTTTATCCATTTAGCACATTATCCAAATACTTTTATAATGGGGATTGATTTTTAACCAAAAAGCTAGTCACAGGGTTTTCTTGTTACTGTCAAATCTATCTCGTAATATGTTGTGGTATTTAAGTTTATGCTGTAGCAGTTTGTAAACTCACTAATCATTTGGTTTGTAAATACTATTGAATCCATTATAACATTATCAGTAATGCATAAGATAATGAGGGAAGGAGAACATTCTAAATACTGCTCCATGTTTTCATTTACTGATATGTTTCCAGAAAAAAATTTTGTTCTTAATGGCTTCTTAGGAGGGGACATTGCTTAAAATGTTTTAGCTATGTAACTGTTTTATTTATATGTTGACACAGGACAGAGTGCTAGCCTACAGAATCATAGATGTTGTTTTGGATTGGTAGTGACCTTAAAGATTGCCCACCCCCTGCCATGGACAGGATCACCTTCCACTAGACCAGGTTTCTCAAAGCCCCGTCCAACCTGGCCTTGAACACTGCCTGTGGTGGGGCAGCCGCAACTTCTCAGCCTGTTCCAGTGTTTCCCCTTTTCCAGACAGTGGGAACTTACTGCCACAACTTCTCAAATACGATAGTGGCTTAGCCACTTTATCAGCTAGTTCTCTCAGGACTCACAGATACATCTTATCAGGTCCCATGGACTTGTACACTTTCCAGTTCCTTAAATGTTCTCAAACCTGATCTTCTCCTGGAGTAGGTGATTCTTCATTCTGCCAGTCCCTGCTTTTGCCTTCTGTAACTTGAGCAGTGTGGCTGGAGCACTTGCCAGTAATGGCAAAGGAAATTTCCATCTGATCTGTGTATCTCTTTTGTGTGACTTAGAGCAGCTTGATCCAAATAGGAAGCTCATGGGCCTGACTTGGCCTGTATCATGTTTCCATTCATCCTGCTACCTTTTTCCTTAGAGAAGATGGACAGTGACTCTTTGGGGCTTGAACGGCAAATGTCTTTCTTTGTATGTGGGCAGCAAGACCTGCCACCACAGCAACACTATATAAGAAGTGATGGGAATTGAACAGTAACATGCATCTCACTGTCCGCATCTTGAGTGTTGCAGTTGCGGCTTTCACACTGATACAGGTCACAACTTGGGCATAGGAGTCTCGTAGTTGTGAACTGGATGTATAGCTACAGAAATTGGATTATGCAGGCTTAAGTTATGTGTCTCTGAAGTGTGGCTTGCACTAAGCTAATCTGAAAGCAGTAGGGATGTAGATAAGGGGAGGAAGGTCTTTACCTGAATAAAGAATAACCATCAGGCTTTACCCTGGAGACAGTTCCTGCAAGACTTTTGAACAGTTTCTTACTTTGTTTTTTTGGGTGGATACCAGTGGGGGATATGTTGTCTCAATTGAAGAATCACTCGTGATGTCTTCTGATTGATTTCTACCTCATTCATAGATAATGTATTTTGTGCTTTACTCTGCAGTCCATGAATAGTCCCACTGAGGTATAAAGAACAACTGTTTGTGTGCTGAAGTACCTTGAATATTGAGCTAATTATCCTCCCTGCTCAGAGCTATCCCGCAGTCTTCAAGACATTTGACAGCAGTATGCCAAAATGCTGGCAGTAGTCTTTGCCTGTACCTTTAGTCTCCCTTCTCTCCTTCCCTGCATGGCAGCCATACTGCAGGTTCTTCTTGCTTATTATCCTCTTCTTTTCATGCTGACCCTCATGCTTGGAATTCCTCTCCTAAGGCATCATAAAGCTATTTTTACTTTATACATATTTGCAAACAGTAACCTCTTTTTCTTGCCCAAATTCCTCCTTAAAATACACATCCTCTGCAACCCTGTCACTGTGTGCATGAAAGAAAAATGTTACATATATTAAACAAAAAGCTATCAATTTCACTGCCTGTACTGAATACCTAATTCACATTCGCTAATTTTATTGCATATTTTAAGTTTGCTTGGACATAGGTCACCTCTTTCAGCGGTTTGCCAAGTGTAAGTTGATTGTGCTTAAGAAATAATAGTAGGATCCTGTTAAATTTTAGCTTTTGCCTTTAATTCTATGACTGGCTTTGGGAAAGGATCAATACAGCAGTATTGAGTTCAAGGAGAGGTTGCAAGTGGAAGAGTTAGTTATTCTTACCTGTTTGGACCTCTTTTCTCAACCCTAATCTGCTATGCTGTCTGGCGTAATTGAGTACCCCTTTTCAACGGAGATCTGTGACTGAAATGAAGAGTTATTGCAGATCAGGACAGAGGGTGGCTTGGTGAAGTTAGTTAACTTGGTGCAGTTAGCATGCTGCAGGGTGTTTTCTTCAGCTAATGCTATAGTTTCCTCATTCTGTGTAACCCACAGATCAGTTTAAAGATAACTAACTAACTAACTAAATAAAATCTCATAAGGCTTAGTGACTACGGCATTGTTCTTAGAACAGTTTTGATGAGAATTTATTGGGGATTTTTCTCTGGTTTTGACCTGGTTCACTAAATTTGGGTTCTATTAGCACTTCTGTATTCCTCATTGGCAGTACTTCTCCGCCCCAAACAAGTAATCTTAAACAATCAAACAATCAAACTTAAGCCTTTAGATAGTTTATCCATTCTTCCCCGTTACTGTCTTTGTACTGGTTCAAATTAGTCCACATGTTCCCTGGGGTGTGTGCTACAAGGTGTTTCAAAGATAGTGTGAAAGACATAAGAATTGGTACTTTCTGGACTGTGAAAGATCTTTTGGGAATGGGGAAAAAGTTATGTTATACTGATTTTATGTAGTTATTGTGTTGTGGGATCCCCTGAGTAATTATCCTGATAAATAGGGCACCATGTTTTTTAATTTGCCAACTGTAGAGGTCCAAAGACTATGTGATTAGTGTATAAAGCTATTATGTAAATCTTCTTTGCCCCAGTTTAAGTTAATGCTCTACATATGGCATGCCTGGTAGGGTGAAAATTCATGTTCACTCCTTACCTAAGCAATGCATAGCAGTGCTGCTAATGCTGTGTTGGTAGAAGAGCTGGTCAAGGGGTTTATAAGTACTCAAGCAATCATTTTGGTTTTTCATGTACAGGATATAGATGACTCACTCCTCCTGTGTTTTATCACTGACATGAGACTGTTCTGTAAATAGCACATCTTCAGAAATAGGACACCTCCCACCCCCATTAGCTATGAAATCAAGTTAATGTAGCTATTTGATTTTTCAACAAAAAACGGGTGCTAATTTCAATGCTAGCAGCAATCTAGCATTGTATTCTGAGGTAAGGGACCAAATTTATTTCCACTTCCTGACAGTAGGCCATCATTATTAGTTGCCATCAAGGAGATAAGGGGAAAATAAAGAAATAAGGGTGTCTGAGACACAATGCCAAGAAGATGGACAAAGGATTTATTTTTCCTTTCTCTCTGAACAGCATTTCAAGATTTTGCAATGAAATCTGAGAGTTTCTGAAAAGGAAAAGTATGATTGGTAAAATTAGCCTGCAGGGTAGTGTGCTGATAGCTGAGGAGTTTGAAAGAAGTTCTGTTACGCTGTGTGCATTTTTATTTATAGAGTAGTTGTGTTGTGACTAAGAATTCCTTGAATTCGAAGCTGAGAAAGGATGAGAGGTTCACACTTCAATCTTTCTCTTGGAAATTGTGGATTCCTACCACATTTACCTGTGGCTTACAATCTAGATGAGAAACAGGAAATAAGAAAAAACCCAAAACAAGAAAGAAATCTAGAAGGAAAGAATTAAAGGCAAATACAGAGTCCTGCGCCTGGGATGGAATTAACCTGTGGAGTAAGGGCAGGTTGGGGGCAGATTGAGTAGAAAGTAGTTTTGCAGAAAAAGTCCTGGAGCCCCTGCTTGATGGCAAATAGAATGTCAGTCAACAGCTTGCCCTTGAAGTAAAGAAGACCACTGACATACTGGGTTGTATTAGCAAAAGTGTAACCAGCAGGGTGAGGTAGATGATTATTATCCTTTATTCAGTGTTTGTGAGGCCACATGTACATTACTGTGCCCAGTTTTGGGCTCCCCAGGACACGAAGGCCATACTTGCGTGTGTCTAGCAGAGGGATACCAAAATGTTTGGGAAAGGGGAGATAATCTGCTAGTACATTTAGAGGATTCTGATACTTAGGCAGGTTAAGATGGATAACAAGATGCCATATGCTGGCTGCCTGTGTTGATTGTACACACACTTACCGTGACTCCATAATAGAGTATCTGTGTGGTAGTTTAATCCTTTTTCAGCTGAGGGGTGAAATACCTTATACCTACTGCATTTTAGCATGGGATACAAACATAGATACTGGTTGTTTCTCAGCAGTTGGTACAAGTTAACTACCTGCCTCATGATAGCCTGTGCATATGTCACAGTTAAGAATTAACCTATTTAGTTGTACCTTGCAGCAACACAGCTGCTTTCTGAATCATTCAAGTTCACATATTAGTATTTTTGTCATATGTTCACTGTCACGAAAGAATGAAGAAAATCTGTTAAAAGCCAGTGATGTGAAGATAGAGTTTTCTGTATGAAAATACGTGGTAGGTTTAAATGCTCCACAGCTACTGCATAGGCCTCTTCTGTTACTTCTTTACACCTATTTTTGCTAGATCTCCGTAGCCCAGTTTTCAGGTTGAAGGGTGTGCCAGTTTCACAAGTTCTTAAACTTTTTTCTCTTTTTTTGGGGTTGATTCAGTGATTCCCACTGGTGAATGAGATTGTTCCTATTTATAGAATATCCTTCAACACACATTCAGTGCTCAAGTTTGTCACCAGTGCAGAAGAGTAGATCTCTTTTTAAAGAAAGTCAAAACAGATAGTAAACAGCTCTGTAACTTTAAATGTAATGAGAGGATGAGAAAGGAAAAATGAAAACACCATACAGAAGTGATTGGGTGGTGATTAAAGGTAATCTGTGTCTGGCCGGAAAGCTAAATGAATGCTCTGCTGTTGTTTTCAATAAAAATGATAATGTAGGGCGTGTAGGGAAGGCAGGATAGCTCTCTAGAATGGGTATATATAGAAATGGAAATTAACATTTCTGAGGTAGAAGCAAACTGCACAGAACTTCATACGTTGAAGCTAAACAGATGTGATAATTTCTGCCTTAAAATATTGAAGTATTCAGCACGTGAAATTGTAAATCCTCTGGTTAGGGGTTTTTTTAGAATTTATCCAATAGAGGTTGTTTTCTATGGCTGGTAAAGGATACCTGTGGTGTTTCTTTTTAAATGGGACAGGGACATCTGCCTGACTACAGACTTGTTAGTTTGATCTCGGGGCATTAATTTAGAACATACTTTGAGGGAGGGGATGTTTACAGGAATAGAGGTGAGAGCAAATGAAATGAAATTTCATTAAATGGGATTTCAATAAAACATAGATTCACTGTTACATGGGGAAATGCTAGTTGAGATAAAACAAAAGTAAGTTTAGAATAAGGGATGAAAGGTAGGCAAGAGAAATGGCTGCAGTGAATCAGTAGGTAAAGTGGAAGAGAATGCTGGACTGGAGGGAGAATAATGCTATAGTACCTCAAAGATCAGTTTTGAAAATACTGTAATGCTTGCTTGTTAAGATAGTTGGCATGAAAAATAAGAAAGCTGAAGATTGCTGATGATGGGAAGCACTGGAATAGTGGACAGGAGCACTGGACAGAAGAATAAAATGCATAGTTTGAAGTGGAAGATCATGCCCGCAACATGCAATTGTTGAAATATATTTTTTATATTATATATTTTTACATGTTGGAAATGCTATTGCTTGAAAATGACTGGGGAACAGAAATTATGGGGTATTACTGTCACCTGCAAGGTGATTATGTTCTGTGACTGTGATGTAAACCTGAAGGAAAAGTGATCTTAAAAAGGATCGGGAAAGGTATTTTTGCAAAATAGGGAAATAACAAAACCATTACACTTGTGTAGTGCAATACTTAGCTGAAATGCTATACATCTAGAACTCTAAATAACCTGTTTAGGAAAGATGAATATCATTTGGAAAATAAGCAGAGGGTAGGTACTGCTTTTTGGTTGTCTTTGGGTTGTCTCTAGGCAGAGGAGTGGTACACTGCTTTCTGTAAACGTATTGTGGGGAGACTAGGCACAGTGCTGGAAAGATCTATGTATGTTGAAAGGAAGTAAAGTGCTATCCTTGAGATCTGAAACATGTTTCCCAAAATACTTTCTTGGACTATGAGACATTTAAATATTTGGCCCTTACCATCAAATGAACAGATTGTTCTCTAAAAGACTGAAGATCATATTTTTCAGGTCTGTTACTTCTGGCTTAGGGAACTCCTTGGTAAGGTTACATGTTTTGACAGAATGGTCAAGCATTTCTACTGTTGGAGAATAGGAGGCTTCTTTTCTTTATTCCCATTTGATCTGGTAAGAGGAGCAATTACAAAGTTATGATGTTACTTGGATAGAGATGTAAAAAGTAGGTGTTTCATAGAATCATAGAATCAATCAGGTTGGAAAAGACCTTTAAGATCAAGTCCAACCTTTACCCCAGGACTGCTAAGTTCACCACCAAACCATATCACTGAGGGCCTCATCTACACAGTTGGTGAGCGCTTCCAGGGATGGTGATTCCACCTGCCCTGGGCAGCCTGTTCCAATGCCTGAGTACCCTCTCTTTGGAGAAGTTGTTTCTAATATCCAGTGTAAACCTCCTCTGGCACAGCTTGAGGCTGTTTCCTCTTGTCCTATTGCTTGTTACTTGGGAAAAGAGACCAACTCCCACCTAACTACAACCTCCTTATCCGGGGTAGTTGAGTTATTTAATTTGTTGTGTTTATGCTCAGTTTTGTAAGGAAAATGTCATCTTCTGAGAAAGTGTGAGGGAATCTGTTTTAAACCCTGAACTGTAAACAGAACTGAAAGAGTTTTTGAATCCCTTCTTCCTTTCTCATTTGGCATTCATTCAGGATGGTGAGGAAGCTCAGACCTCCACTTTCATAATGACAGCCCTCAACTAGTTGCTTTTCAGACTGCTGTCTGATTCCTTTTTACAGATCTTCTAGGTTTTATATCAGTAAGGAGTCATAATTCTGGCTAAATTTCTCCCTCATTTTCAATGGTTCAGTTTTCAATCTCTTCTCATGTCAAAACACTATTTGTTCTGCTAACCACAGTGCTCAATAGCACACTGAGCATAGAATTTGAATGTAAAACAGGTTGTTTCATAAACAGCTGAACTAATGAGGACTGATTTTCTATTGAAATGTACCCTGTTATCCTAATTTACCTCTCTAAGAAACATTCTCAGATCCCTCTCATATCACCTATTTACTTGGCTGGAAAATTAACAACAGACAGGGTCGCTAGTGCAAACCCATTCACATGCTAAAGTGTTGGATAAAGAGTGAGGTGTAATTACCTTCCTTCACTGGGAACCCTCACTTTGTTCCTCTTCCTATGCCTCCTTAGTTGCCGATTTCCACAAAAACTAGCAAGAATCCCATCTTTTGAAACTGCTGATGCTCTGTCAAATGTAGATAAAATTACCCAGAAGTTATGAATGGGAAATACCTAGAGAAACAAACCTTCCTTTTCACAAGAAATGAAGCTAAAGACCTTCAGAGGAAACAAATCTACAGTCACTTCAGGTCTTGATCATACCTAATAGGAAAGGTGAAAGCCTCTATGTTTTTTCCATCACAACTAATTTAAAAAATTCAGCTCTGAAAAGCCTCATGAGGTAACAAGGTGATGCAGAAAGCTGTGTGTTCCAGGGCAGACAAGTTCCAATTATGTCTCTCTATCTCAATCCGCCTAAAAGTGGAGCTGCCCTGCTGTCTGTGCTAGATACTTGCAGGCAGAAAGCATTTCTTTGGAGACATTCTAGTATCTGCCTTCTTCAGGTCTTATTTCAGACCATAGAAAGGGACTGACAGACTTTGAGATATTCGTAGCCAGTTGGGAAAAACAAATGAGGGTGACTCTGGAGACTTAGAGAGGACTTGCTGCTTTTTCCTGAGTTTGAATTAGCCAGGATCCAAACCTTTTCTTACATTGTTACTGTATAACACTGATATGACTAATTCTACTGAATCTACTCTGTATTTGGTGAAAACTAAGAAAAGAATCAGGTACTGTCTTAGTATTCTGGTCGACAGAATCTCAACCAACTGCTCCACTTCCCTATAAGCTAATTGAAGGATAAATTTAAATGGAAGAGGACAAATTTTGAGATAATTGGGCTCAGGAGGCTTGCTTTCTCTTTTTACCCCCACAAAGTGGACAAGCCATTGATGTTCTCTTAAAAATGCTTATGATACATGGACTATCTAACATCTTTTGGAATTACGTTTCCTGCTTCTACGAATAAGCTGTGTATAGTGTGTATTTTTTAAAATGTCAAGGCATTTATTGCCATAGGGGTGAATACAATAGACTTAAACAGGTTGTGTATGTTTTATTTAATATGCAAGAAAACTGTGTACATATAGAATATGAAGTGTGTATGTTTTTCTGTATCATCTCTGTGCATAATTCTGTGGTTCAGTAAGTGGGATGGATGGTGTTGGAAGTGCTAATACACAAAATTTTAATTTGCTTTATGCTCCCAAATTATAAGATGCTATTTATAAGGTTCCTGGTTTTGAAATTCTGGATTATTTGGAAATGAAAAGATTAATGTTAAATCTTGGTTGCTTGATTTTTGTAGGTTATGTAGATTGGATGTATTTCCCATATTAGTGGAACACAGTTATAACCACAAATAAGTCATTCATTTCCTGCATATTTTGAATTTACTGAAATTACCAAATGATTTGTACTGATTTAACCAGTTTGAGTTGGTTTTGGTTTTTTTTTTCCAGAATCAGGAAGACAGGAAAGGGGAGAGAGCAAATGTGAGTAAACGTAAGCCTCATCCTTTTGACTGGGTGGGAGTACTGTTCAAGGCCAGTTTGAACAGGGCCTTGAGCAACCTGATCTAGTGGAAGGTATCCCTGCCCATGGCAGTGGATTGGAACTGGATGACCTTTAAGGTCACTTCCAGCCCAAACCATTCTATGATTCTGTGGAAGTGAAATAGCTGAACAATCCAGAGAGTTCCTGGTGGTCTTTCTATACTTGCCTATAGAATTGATCTAACTAATGTTGCTGGTAATGATAATCTTTTTGGCTGTGGAGAAAATAGGTGTTGTTCAGTACGCTGTAGGACGCAGTTCTTCTGAACTGTCATCCATCTTGTTCTATAGATTCACTGGTGATCGTGAATGATCTTTGCCTCCAGTTTCTGTTCTGTACGGGGGATGACATTGCTTTACAAATGTAAAGAGCAGCAGTCAGAGAAGGGATGAACGAAATGGGCTTGGGGGTAAGAAGAGGAACTGCAGGTTCATTTTTGAGGCAACATGTATCTTGCAAGGGGAAGGAATCCACATTCTGTAGGTGATTATAGAACAGATGTTGCAGAAAAATAACCCTCAAAAATTCACTTGCTTTTAAGGAGCAGATAAGACAGTCTTGAATGTGGATAACTCTAAACCATAAGCATTGGTTAAATTCTACGTTAATGATTTTTCTTCTGTTGACTTCACTGATACGTGGAGAAAAGACAGACTTTGACTCAGGCCACTTCTCTTTGGAAGGCTATTTTTCATGAAGGGGTTAAACAATATATATATATTAAGTATAAAAAATATGTATACATGTATTGCATTGTGGGTCTTATGTGGGTTTTTTTTTCAAATTTTCCCTTTTCTTTGATTGACAGCTGTGTATAGATGATTCTAGGAAGAAGGGCAATCAAATGGTAGAGGTGTTTTTCTTGATAGGAATGCTTAAAATAGTTATTGAGCTATGTATTTGCTTCATGTTTCTAATGGAAAACTTGAAAACTAAGATTGGAAATCAAATACCAATTTTGGAATAAAACAGAGCAAAATGCTGTTTTCAGAATAATAATTTTTAAGAGAGCTCATCGCTGTTCTGTATTACTTGAAGTCAATAACAACACTGTCATCCTTTTCAGTAAGAGGAAGGCTAGGCTGGTACTGGGTATTTCTGGAGATCTCCCTTTTATATGTTGCCATAAGAAATATTGAGATGGAAATGGAAAACTTTCACATAAGGACAAACCAAACAAGCCCTCTCTTGTTTTGGGAAACCAGCCAAATACAGTGAAGGTTACTTGAATAACCTTTACTCTGTCAATGGAGTGCTGCCAGCTTCTCACATCCCACTTGGCTGATCCATTGGACCTTGTTTTGAATAGCAGTTCTCAGTGAATGGATGTATGAAGCCTCAAATAATTTTTGTAAGATTACAGACACCTAAAATTGAAGAAGTGACTGTGGGTTTTGTGCACTGTATGCAAGAAGTTGTACAAATGTATATTAGTGATGTGCATGTTCTGTTTTGGATGTTCTTCACTACCTGCTTCAAAGTCCTATTTAATCTGTGTACCCTGAAGAGTGTGTGCAAACTGCAAAGGTGCAGCGCAAAATCTTTCGTAGTATGATCTTGCTAAAATCGTAGAGTAGATGGTCCCGAATAGCTAAATGAACCCTTTCAACAGCTGTTTTCCGAAGCGGTCAAGGATGCCCTCCATCTCCCTTCCCTTAGGGGCATGTGTAAGATGTTTCTCCCTCTTGATAGTTCTTGTTTTCGAATGATCTAAGAATGAATGAAAGATGTGTTATTTCAGATTTGATAGCAGTTGCCCAACAGATGCAGAAGTTATTAGGGACAACAACAATTAATTGCACAAGCTTTGTTTCTTCAGGAGAACTAATCAAAAACACAGGTAAAGTTCAATTTTAACAAGGTACCAGTGTGTATTTTGCTCATGGATGTTTTTTCTAAGAAGGATGAGATCTTTCTAATACCTTCCTAGGAGTATGGTTAAACCACTACAGGTACCCTACTTCCTTTTTCTGTTTTGTGTTCAGGAAGTTTTTTTTGTCTGTCTCTTGGAACCTTACTCCACTGCAATTTTTTTCCTTTCTGAGAATTCCTTTAAATGTTTTTAGTGTTTTTGTAAGTACCTAAATTGGCTTTGTCTGTTCTAGTTCTTCTTTTATTGTGCTTGTGGGCTGGAATGTGTGTTGAGCTTGTAAACCCTTTGGATTACAGAAAGACCTAATCGTTTATGCAGCCAGCTTTCTTAATCTCGCGATTGGATTGGAATGAAATTTAAAAATACACATGATTTATAGTCTGATGCCAGAGGCATGCTCATGCTCACATTGTAATGAGAGAGGTGATTAATAAAGAAATTATATATGTGTAATTGTATAGGCAAAGTATTTTTCTCCTTGTTAACATTTATGCTTATTCTTTTGTGCTCTTAAACTGGCTAAAATTCTTATCTACTCATAGCCTGGAAGCATAATAAGGAAATCCAGTGGATATGAAATTATTTTGCTTCATAAATTGTTAACAAACAGCTGTTCTCTCACCAGACCATGTATATCAGTTTTCTTGCAAAACAATATGATTTTTTAGGTTTTTTTTGGTTGTTTTTCAAAGTGTTGAGTACTGTTGCTATGAAATATGACATTTTAAGTAATCATTGATCATTCCACTTTGGTTAGGTGTAAAGTATATAATTGGATTTCCCAGCAACTTAAGACTTTGTAGGTACCTGAGCATAATTCAGTAATGATCAGATAAATGCAAATAGCCTGTTTGATTTCCTTTTATTCAAAAGAAAAGAAAAAAAGGTAAGAAGAACGTGGACTTCATCCTCTCAGTTCCTATACTGGGAATTATGCTACTCGCTTTAGAGGATTTTACCTCTTTTATATGTAACTCCGTTGTTTGAAATACATGGCAAGAAGGATTGGGAGCTAAGTATTCAGCACTTCTGTTCTCCACTTAAGCCAGATTTGTGTCACTAGTGCAGAGGACTGGACATACATTTGAAGGGGTGAGCGTAGTTACACAGATGTTCTTGTAAGCCTTTTAATATCACATCTTTCAAGTACATCAGCACCTCAAAGGAGTCCAGGGCTTTCTGACTTACCAGTAATCAAGCTACTGTGGTAGCAACTAATAATTACTGTAATGAGCTATTTGTAAGAAGCATAGTAATGCTGACAAGTTTGAACCACGTGACTGACAGAGCGGTTCGATAGTCATTTATCTGGTCCTCACATACAGTAAACCCCCAAAATAGCTCTTGGGCAGCTGCTGCTCTTTCAGCTGTTCGTCTGGCTGCTACAAGAGAAGCTCTGGGATTTTCAGGAATGTTGCTCTAACCTGCAGCACTAGGTACCTCCTCCTTAGGCTAAAGTCACTGTATGTCAATTCTGTCTTTGTATTTGTACACAAATCTTGCTGTGGTGTAAAACAGATTAAAGTTATCTTTAATTAGGACAAGGTGGAGAAGGGACAAGCAGTGGAGTGAGCTGAACATGGCTGTTTTACATCTCTCCTCCTGTTAGCAGTGGAGTGGTATCATTTGAAAGTTGGTCTTCTTTTCTTCTGTATTCTAAATGTTATCCTTTTGAATGAGGATGCTACCACCACAGCTTCCACAAAAATGAGGCTTAAGAGTGTCCTGGCATTAGGGTGTGAAAAGGAACTGTTCTATTGTGAAGAAAAATACATGTGTGTGTGTGTGTAAATATATATATATAAAGTTGACGAGCATATTCCCATGTATGCATTTATGTATTTGTATTTATTTTTAGAAGGTTTTGTAACCAGGCAAATCCTAGTCCTGATTGAATTTCTTGTCTTGCAAAGAATTTTATCGCTATGAACCCATGTTTTCTGACTGGAAAAAAAAAAAAAAAAGTCATATAAAGAAAACCTGAAAAAGACCTAGTGTTTTATTCAGGTTTGCAATCCTTACCAAAACAATTGCAAATTTCAAACTGCATTGCGACATGTAAAACATAAAACGTGGTTTTGGAGTAAACTTTAATCTGATTTGAATTCAGTAATGTCTTCTCCCCTGACCAATCTCTTCCCTTCCTCCCCCAGCTTTTTTTTTCCCTCCTTTTCTCCTTTTACCTTGGCTTTCCTACAGCAGTGGAATTGCCTCAGTGATAAGAAAGCATTTCTCAAGGACTGTTCTCAATCTGTAGTTGCATTGTTGGAATGTATAGCTGTGTAGAGCTAGATCTAGTGTATTTGGAGGCTTGTTTTGATGATCTGTGGGGAGTTATGGTCTCCTGTCAGAGCTGATGAAGAGGGCTGCATTGACAACAGCTATTACTGAGCCTTTTACTTTAGGTAGGAGATGGGGAAAACACATGCACAGTTTTATTTGCACGTTCGAGGCCAACGCTGAACTGTGTCAACAACATTTGTGAGGTAGTTGGTTTTCCACTGGAAGTTTGAACAGTAGTTAGTAGAAATTGCCAGAGAAGACAGATTGGATAAATTTGAAAATGCAAGATTATGGACTTTGTAGTGAAGAGTAATAATCTATTAAAATTGTGTGGTATTTAAATACGAACATGTCCACTGTTACACTGCCTGTGTTCTTGCATGCTGTGATATCATCCCCATTCAGCACACACCCCTGATGCATCACATGCCCCATAGTTTGTGCTTTATGGTTCATGCTTCCTATCTCCTCATACAATACAGAAACAGGGTTTCCCTGCGCTTAAAGGAGTTTATGTTTCAACTGCCATTCTGTTCCTTTGACTAAGGACAGGCAGCTCCATCCATGCCAGAAGTACTTTGTTTAATATCTCATTTGTCCAAGATACATTTTGAAAGGGTGCAACCTTAAATATGGTGCTGTCAAGAAGAGTTATGGCTATGACATTTATTACTGCTACTTGCAAGAGCAAAGGAATAAAGCGCAGGAAACATGCTGTAAAGATGGACAAGAAGTTCTGATGTACACTAGTGTAGCTGCAGTCATTGATTTTTGTTAGCGGAAGATGCTGCACAGAATGTATAGGCCTACCATAGTCAGGATGCTCATGTGAGGTAGTTACATTATTTGAAAGCTTTGTAAAAAAGAAAAGAAAATTAACAAATCATTTTGACAGCTGTGGGAAGAATGGCCTTCCAGCAGTTACAGAACTGAGCTGGAAATGAGCAAAAAATTTGATCTGAAAAGATTTGTGTGCAGTTATTGGCCTTTTTTAATCCCAGTGATCTAACTTAAGTAGCCACGGAAGTGGTATCTATGTTTTGGGATTGCCATGGTGGTCGTACTGTCTGCTATCCCACATAAAGCAGCAGACAGTTTCTCCCAGAAGCTACCAGCAGCAGAATAGGCCATCTTCTTGGTACATAGAGCTTGTGCAGAGAAGAGGGATGGCAGGTGTCTTCTGTCAGTGCAGAAGGCTGCCTGCTGATACCGCTGCAGTTGGCATGATGGGAGACGTAGTACTGCAAGCTGAAGCAACTGTCTGTGTTACCCATTTCTCTTCCACCACTTGAAAAAAAGAATTTGGAATAAATTAAAAATAACCATCTGGGATTCTGTTATACTAGCTGGGGCTATTTTAGTGTCCATGGTGATGCAACTAGCTTTCTAAAAATATGGATCTTGCAAGTTGACCCCCTAATGTATAACTGCAGTATATAGTGTTAGATATGAATTACCCGATTTTCCAAAATTTAATGTTGAGACTTGCCACCACTTCAACTTGATTTTTAAGTCTGCCCTTTGAGATTGTTACCATAAAACCATCTTCCATCAGCATCATACAAATCCTGAATATCACCACAAGCACTGGGAGGCAGTATGTAATTCCTTCCTTTGCTTAGGCTGCACAGAACTGAAGGTTGAATAAGAAATGCAAGTGCTACGTGTAGATGGATTGCATGCAGACACAGTAAACTGAGTCATCAAAGCTTACCAACACTAAACACTGGGAGATATTGTTGTATAATTTCTATAACATTAAAGAAGTCTGTTATGTGCCGCTGTTTCCAAAGATTTCACCATATGAGAAATAGTTAATCCCTTAACTCACTGTGTAAGAGCAACAAATGCACCGGTCTGTTGCAGTTTATTCTTCCACTCTGAAGTGCAACTATGCCTACCGCAATAAAGGTAGCTAGAATGGGATCATTAGGGCTCTGGTCCGTCAATGCTTCTCCATTCCCAGAAACTGAGAAGCCTTTGATAATGATCTCTTATTTGCTGGAAGATCATAGAATACTGTGTTTGAAAAGTCACTCTGTCAGTGCTCTAGCTAGCTGCAGTGCTTATGTGTCATGCCTAGGGTGTCCTTGCCCCTCAGTCTCTGTACTTTAGTGGGAGTTCTGGCAAAGGGCTAGAACATCTATCAGGCTCTTTCAGCATCCTGCTTCTCTTCAATTCCTTCTCCATTTTCCCTTATTGCTCTCTCACTTGTGTTTCCTTCCACCGTACTGCAGGAGTCAGGAGATTCTAAAAACATTTGATTTTGTGGAAAAAAAAAATAAAATAAAAAAAAGAAGATTGCATATAAAGTTGTTCTTGAGCAAATTACAGCTTTTTCAGTCATTTTCCAACCTTTAAATTATCTAACAGGCTGCTAGTGTACTTCATTTTCCTTCACGTTTTCATGGTGATTTTTCAGTGATGCTGTGAAAAGAAATTTGGACTCTTGTTTTAATTACCTATATTCGAATGCTTTCTAATAAGTTAAATATTGATGCAAAAGAAAGCACACAGAGAAGATACACAACATACAGACTCAGTGTGATCAAGGATAGGGCTTAAGCTCAACATTTACTGACCATAGTTCAGGTTTAGTTGTATAGGATGCTCAGGTACCAGACGTCTTCTGCCATCAGTGACACAAGTGTTCTGCTTAGCACAGAGCCCTTACTTTCTTGCTGTAGTTTTTGTCCTGTGTAGCATGTGATTTTAGCTAAGCCTAATGTAGAGCTACAAACTTTTTCATTTAGCTTACATACCATAGTGTTTTGTTTGAGATTGACTGGGTGCTGTGGTGGTATCAATGCTAGTTAATGTTAGAATTTGGAGTTCATGTTTGAGATACATACAGAATAAGTAATCACAATAGTTTTTAAACAGTTGCATATGAAGCATATTGATCTTGGGAAGCTCCATGTTCATGCAATTTAGGATTTGGACTAAGGTCCCTATGCTGTGTTCGTAAGAACAAACATCTGCAATGTCTCTGGCTTCATCTTGTCAGACTATTGTGTGAAGTTGTGTGGTGAGCAGCCTGTCCTGTGCAAATGGAGGGCCCATGTCAGCTTACTAGAGAGTATTACCAAAACTTTGGTTAATTGTGCAAAGCTGTTTAACCTGATGAAACTAGACTATGAGATAAGCAGATCCGGAAGAGGCATAAAAGATGTCAAGACAATCTCTCATTTCTGGGTTGACATAAACTAGCTAATTTAGAAACAGAAAGCTGTCTTTGACCCTAGTACTGCTCCATAATATGCTTAAATAAACATTTCTTATTCAGTGTGCGCATCCTTCTTCGCTATCCAAATTCGTTGCTGCTAAGGAGCCTGAAGGAGGCCTGATTTTCATGGAATATTGACTTCTACTTTATAGAAGCGAGGCCTCCCACTAGAATGTCTTAAGTTAGGTGCTCACAAGCAATGTCTGAAGAAGCTTTGTC
Source organism: Amazona ochrocephala (assembly GCA_039720435.1). Classification (NCBI taxonomy): domain Eukaryota; kingdom Metazoa; phylum Chordata; class Aves; order Psittaciformes; family Psittacidae; genus Amazona; species Amazona ochrocephala. The sequence continues at coordinate 78,305,032 of CM077880.1, forward strand.
ACTTTAGGAACTGTATATCTCTGTTATAGAATGAAGTAGCAGAAAATATTGAAGGTTAGACAGAGGCATGCCAGTTGAGCTGTAGTGTGTGAAGAAGCGTACAATTCCTGCTTACACAGGATTTATGCAATATCATTCATCTCTACACAGCCATTTTCATGGATGTTAAAAATCTAACCATTATTTGAGATTAAGACAAAACAAACAAACAGGCTTAAAAACGCCAAGCAGTATGAATAGGTAGACGTTTTAAAAAATGAATAGTATTTGAAATGACTCAGTAAGTGCTATCAGGAGAACTCCGGAGTATTCACAGCATAAGAAGCAAACAGAAATTACTTGTATTCATAGGCACTGTTGCTGTGTAATTATCAAAAGGCTGAGTCAAAACTGAGCAAGTCTGTCAAAAATTCAGCATGTGTCAGGAAATATTTCCTAGCTAATAAATAACATGGCAAAAATCTTCCCCTAAAGAAATTACCAGCTCCTTTGCATATCTGAATGATATGTAATGGGAATAAGTGAATACAGAGTCAGCAATTGTGTGAGGAAAGAAGCCACATTGCTCCTTTAATTTTTGGCTGTGCCTGAGGTCAGAAGTCCCTTTGTTCTTCTTTATGTCCCATCAGAGCAAAAATAGTCTGCTTCTTTTCTCTTAAGGCTCTTTTTTTCCTATACAACTTTTTTTTTTTTTTTTTAAATAAAATAAAAACGTCTGTGCTGCAAACTGTGCCTGTGTTGGCTCATTATTATTATTTTCAGCACTTGCATGTTAATGACATGTTGCCTTATCCTAAATTGTAATATTTTTCAAAGGAAAAAGCCCTCTTTAAAGAGGCAGAGTAGTGGGGTTGTAATTTATTGCTTGAAACTTCAAACAGTAATAGTTAATGTGCATGTTGTTACAGTAGTAACCGTGCATCAAGTATTTACAGTGTATAAGGCTACTTGTATAATGACATGCTTTATTTATGAATGCTTCCACAATATTGCATGATACTGCTTTTCAGAAATGGAAAAATTGACTCCTTTTGTTTTGCCTTTCAGCTTTCAAACTCTTTGGGGCCAGCGTTTTTGTTTGCTTAAAAGTCATTACTGTTCCATCAAACGCAGTGGAGAACTCATCCATTTGCTGTAGGTGCTTACAGCAGGCAAAAGTTAAATAATAACATTGAGTGCATGTGTGGTGTTATGTTTGTGAGCATTGTTCCTTCTCTGGAGAGTAGGAATTGGAAAGGTTTCTCAAATCGCTGTTAACTAGGGACTGAGCTGTAACAAATCCGTGTCTGCTTCATGGTTGTCACTGTCGTTCACCATAACAGTATGGAATTGTGCAGTGACAGCAGGGGTAGTACCTGGATTTGCACGCAGCACAAATCTTAGCCCACTGCCACTGGAGGAAGGACTCTGTGTGGCTTGGTATTCATGTATGTCTCTCTACTAGCAGATGCTACCTTGTGTAAGAAAAGGCAATTAATTACTGCATTAGTACCAGTAATAACAGTAGAGCTGGTGGCTTTTATTTGCTCTAGGACATTAAGTTGCTTTATCCTTTCCCAGTGGTTAATTTTGTAGAAGACAGTAAGAAAAGACCTGCATGACAAGGGTGTTTGTATTTGAGTGACACACACATCTTTTTTCCTGTTTATGAACAGATTTCCCTAATTATTAAAATCCCACCATGTAAGATGCTTAAGGGTAGTTATCTGATCATGAGCCACATGTTTTCACATGAGACAATGCAGTAAGTATGCATTTGTGAATGGGATCATATGATTCAGCATCCCCAAACATATTGGTTTGTGCAGCAAGGGACACTACTAGGCTTATTTCTATAAGATAAACATAGAATCATAGAATCATAGAATAGTTAGGGTTGGAAAGGACCTTAAGATCATCTAGTTCCAACCCCCCTGCCATGGGCAGGGACACCTCCCACTAAACCATGCCATCCAAGGCTCTGTCCAACCCAGCCTTGAACACCGCCAGGGATGAAGCATCCACAACTTCCCTGGGCAACCCATTCCAGGGCCTCACCACCCTTACAGTAAAGAATTTCTTCCTCAGATCCAATCTAAACTTCCCCTGTTTAAGTTTGAACCCGTTACCCCTTGTCCTATCACTACAGTCCCTAATGAAGAGTCCCTCCCCAGCATCTGTATAGGCCCCCTTCAGATGCTGGAAGGCTGCTATGAGGTCTCCACTCAGCCTTCTCTTCTCCAGGCTGAACAGCCCAAATTTTCTCAGCCTATCTTCATACGAGAGGTGCTCCAGTCCCCTGATCATCCTCGTGGCCCTCCTCTGCACTTGTTCTAACAGTTCCATGTCCTTTTTATGTTGAGGACACCAGAACTACACACTACTCCAAGTGAGGTCTCACGAGAGCAGAGTAAAGGGGCAGGAGCACCTCCCTCGACCTGCTGGGTCATGCTCCAGTGCCCTGGCCTGGAACCGCAAGTGATCATAATTTTTGCAACTAGTATAACAAAATTTAATGTGGAAGCCCTATATAGGGGGAAGGTGCTGTTGCTTTCAGAAAATGCATTTTTCTTTCTGACATTCATTCTTTCACTGATTTCAATTTCTTACTCACATACCCAGAAGCACCAAGGCATGTGGCCAAGTTTTGGGGCTAGGATTACTTACAGTGAGAGGGAGGCTAAAAGATGACAGCTATTAATTCCTCATCATATCTGGTGTTTTTTCTTGATTGGTGATCACGTGGTATTTTTTGACTGTACCTTTTGTACTCTCTAGGGCTTGACAGTGATTGCAATCTTAGCCTTTTCATTCTGTACCATCTCTGTAAGTCAGTAGGCAGCATTGCTGATTTCCCCGCTGTCCTTCTGCCATCTTGTCTGGGTGGTTTATAGCTCTAATCCTGATCTTTATATTCCTGTCACCTTCTCTTAATGATTTAATTTTGCCCTTTATTTTGCAAACCCAGACCTCTTCAGAAACTGCACGTAGAAGTGCAGTTGATAATTGATGTATTTGGAGGTGCCCCTGAACATGTGACATTTTTTATTCCTTCTTTGTCTGTTTTTCTTGGTGCTTTCACAATACATACATGTCCATTCATACCTCATTCAGACTATTCTTTGTAGTCCTGTTACAGATCTCTGCACGTTTAATCCATTGTTGGGATTCAAAAATATCCTTTGTTTAAGTACAGGTGAGTTCCATAATCCATTTGAAGTCTCTAGTCCTCGAGAAGAAGAGGTATATCCTAAAGCCATGGGTATATGCTCTGTTTTGTTTTATTGTGGCCTGAGGAGTCACTAGTGTTCCTCTTCTCCTCTGTCCTCCCTCCAGTTAGAAAATACCACTTTAATTGGGTGGAGCATCCAATGAACTGATGAGTCCATGTTGCCTTATGACAAGCACTGCACTTGAAGGAATTCCTGTGTTGTGCTCTATGTTTATCTTTTCTGTTCCTTTATTTACTGGAATCTTTGTCTGAAAGATAGGACCTTTATGCTTCTTGTAAAAGCATCATGAACTAAGGAAAAAATAGAGGATACTGACTTCATTAGCTTATATTGTGATTAAATGGTTTAAGAGACAGAGGAAGGGTGCTTGTATGTTATGTACATAATAAGCAGAGTAGGTAAGGTATTATATGGAAAAACTATCTTGTAGGGAGGTTGGAGTATGTTTGTTTATTTTACTAAGAGGCACTATCAGTGCTAGAAATGTGAGTGGTAATACCTATTCTGCAATAATAGATAATCTTTTGAGAGTAGTTGGCTCTGTCATCTTTTTTGGCTTTGGCTTTTTGTTGGGGTTTTGGATACTCTGTTTCTTTGATTAGTTTGTGTTAGCTGATTGATTGTTTTTCTAAGGAAATTTGATGATGTTGAAGTTAAAAATATTTGAATTGCTGCTTAAATAATAAAAGGAAGTGGATGGGTGTTTAATTTGAAGTTATGTTCCATTGTATAGAGGATTTGTATAGAGGATTTTGAAAATATATGTGAGTGATAGTAGATTTTGTTTCCTTTCTATTTATAGAACCTTGTATATTATGATTAGCATTTGCTTTTCCAGGGCTAAGATCATAGATAGCAAGTGATGAAGCAACCTTTCTTTTATTGGAGGTCAGGTAGGGGAAAGGTCTTTCATTTCCTTTCCCAGACTCTCGGTATTTGCCAACCAATACAGAGGTGATTGAAAGTGGTGTTTTAAAACTAAAACAAAAGAGATTCTTAATGCTTCTACAAGATCTGTCTTTTTTTTATGAAGAGAAGAGGTGGCTCACTGATATGACCTTTCCCTTCTGGGGCTATTTTGCGTTATAATTTAGGTCATAACTTCTTAGAACCTACATAGGTGAAGCTAGTTGCTAATTCTAGCTGTATTAATTTTAATTCTGAATTTGAGACATTGTAAGACCTTGTTTAGCAAAAGCATTGAGTATACATAATTTCTATGAAAGTCTCTAAATCTAGAATTTGTAGTATTTAATACAAAACAGGCGTTTTTGTTTATAGAACAGCCCAGGTTGGAAGGGACCTTAGAAGATCGTGGAAAAGGGAGCCTATATGAAGTTATATAGCACCCTGTCTAGTTGCATCTTATTGAGTCTTGACAAAAGGGGGTTTATTAAAAGGTTATGCCACAATGGCAAAGAAGATTTTTTTTTTAATATTTAATTTTAGACTTCAGACAGTATTTTCCTCTAGATTGCAACCTTTGAAAAAAATAGTTGGTTTTGCACTGAAGCTATAATTACCACCTCCTGTCTCTGCAACACCAAAGAATGATGAAATGAATAGGCCTTTTTTAAGGTATTATATTTTAGGGGTTTGATAAAGGATAACGAGATATCTGTCTTCAGTAAGTTACTTGTAGTCTCTTTTATGTAATTTGAATCTTTCCCCTATTTCTTTATTTTAGATTTTGTTTTTTTCTGTTGCCTTCCTAAAAAGAAGTGGACCATCTCTCAGCCCTTATTTTCTGTCCATGAAGGATTTGAAGGGCAGTGATGCACCCACTGGTTCAGATAACATTTTCATGCTGCCTAAATCTGAGAATTATGGGGGTCTAAACTAATAATCATAGTGTCAGACTTGAGTGTGAATGGGGAAAAGTATGAACTGAGTTAATGCATAAGGATGGCTCTCTGATTTGTGGTTGCCAGTTAGCAGGGAAAGCAGTGATTTTTAACAATGTGTGGGCATTACAGAGATGATCTTTTTGACTTGGCAGAAGCTTATAAGGTCATTCCTATCATCTTTGTTAGTGTTCTTGTTCCTTTTTCCATCACCCTATTTGGGTAATGAAAGATATTGCTGACCTTATTCAAGTGTTTTATTTACAAAACACCCATTCAGGCTGTAATCTCCCTTTCTGTAGTTCTGTGCAGAGCAAAGTCAGCCACTGTCTGAGGACAAGTGATATTAGCTCAAGTGTTTAGAATTGTAGATACCTCATAGGACTTCATTCTTTCTCCCTCTTAACCATAATCCCACATCAGAGCTCTGCTGCAGTCCTAAAAACATGAGTCTTCTAACCAAGTAAGATAATTTCTGTCTATTTTCATAACATCTAGATTGTGAAAGTCAGCTCCATAACTCATAAAAAAGGATCATCTACTTCCATGTCTGTAAGGCAAAAATGTAAAAAATTGTGTTGTTCTAGTTCTGTAAATTCTTCATGCACATAAACATGAGACACCTGCTTGTGTTCTTATTCGTATGTGTAATGTGAGCAGTAATAATGTGACAAATCAACCTCCATAAAATCGGAAAGAAAGAACAAAATTATCATTGTAATATCAATTTTTAAATGCTCTAAAAACATGCATTGTCAGTGGAAAGGATACCAGTAGGCAGGTAAAATCTAGGTCTGCACTGGCTTTTTTGTGTAACACTGAGTAGGGATGGACAAGAAAAAGACTTTCATGATCCTTAGGTTAGGGGCTGTCTAGCCATAGCTCTGCCTGTCCCGCGGCACAAGACCCACGTGTTTCTTTTGCTTTTTGAATAGCATCACATAGAACTGTTTACAAGTATTTTTTCTCCTAGAAAGACTTTTCTCCACTCTCTTCTCCTTATGTAGTATCATGCTGGAGTTTCCTGTCTGGGTTGGACATTGACAAGCTCATTTAAGCTGAAATTGATCCCTCAATACATCTGTAAAGTGCTCTGGAGGTTGTAATTTTTGTTTGGAAATTATGTCTCATTTCTTTCCCAGAGCTGTAATTCAGCATTAAATACTTGGACACATGACAGATTGCAGGACAGCAAAATAGGCTTTTGAAAAAAGCCTTAGACCTTCCCATGTTTTAAAATGTTTGAGAGGAAAAAGTAGTGACTCTTCAGGTGTGACATTTCAGGTGTGGCTTCCTAAAAAATTTCATCCCCAAATGAATTTCGATGCAAAAAAAACCCAAAGGAGAATTAAGGTGTCTTCTGAATTGTTCATTTTTCACTCTGTATGGTGTTCAACTGTTCTGTTGAAGAATGTTTTGGTAAGTGAGAGGAACAGCCTGAGCCTGTAGATTCTCTTGGGCATGGAACTGAGAGAGAGGATCTGATCATGGCATGAAGGGTTCTGTGGTAATAATGCTTTTAGAGGAATGAATTCCTGTTAAGGTGGTGGACTTGGTCTTCAAAGCCCATTTCTCTGCTCACATTTCAGACTTAGTCTGATGGTACGCTAGGCACATCAGTGTGCCTTGATACTTTCCATACTATGGAAGATCAGAATATTTTCTTTCTAGAGAATTCTAGGTCACAAGGTCTTACAGGGGCAAGAACTTCCTGTGTTTGCACACTGCTTATCAGACATGATGCTCCCATGGTAAGGCCCATAGGCATAATAGTGCAAGAAGTTTCTGGACCATGAGGACTTAAAATGTAGAAATCTTGCCATTTTGACTGCAAATAAGTTTTTGTTTGCGCAGTATGACTGATGTTTGCGCTATGCAGGTAAGCCAGCCACTCGCTTCTAGGATTCAGTGGGACTTTTTTTCCACTGCTTGGCTACTGAATGTTTTTCTGCAACTTTCAAATGTGTGTCATTGTCTTTTATTGCCTACCATTTTCAGAGATTAATTCATACTCGCCTCTTCCCCTTCCTTGTAGTCATCTTGCTAAACACTGTGACATCTGCTGTCTGACTGTGGCATTGCAATGCTTCAGTGTGTGCTGCTGAAAAATGCAAGCAGTTGCTGGAATTACATAGCTGACTTTCAAATGGAGCACCCTTTTAGTTGAAACTCATTTATTTTCTTGGAAGCAGTTAGAACTACAACATTGGGATGTGTAATTTCAGTCGATCTAAGTTAAAGAATTTCTCTGAAGCTCTAAAAGTTAGAGTACATCTAATTCCTTTCATTGCCACCCTTGAGAAAATAACTGCTTAGAATTGTAGATTTGAGGAAAACAAGTGTTGATGTTAAATAAGTAATTTATCTTTTCCTCCTTTTCCTACTGTAAGAGCAAAAGCAGGAAAATGGCCCAAATAAGGTATCTTTATCAAATACCTAATTAGCTGAGCTCTAATGCTTCAACATAAGACAGGTTGTGGATGGGATGTTAAAAAAGGAGTCCTTTTACAGCCTAATTTTTAGATGAAAAAAAAACTTGCATTTGATCACAGCTGTTGATTTTCCTGACTGTGTCACAGCCTGTGAATTGTTCCTCATAGCTATACGAAACTGGTTTTTTTTCAGTACACATCACATTTTGCATGGTTTCGGCTTTTCCCGCAGCTTGACCTGGCACAGCTTTGTCCATGTTACCAAATACTGATGTTCAGCAGGAGTGGACTTGCAGAGTGAAATAGTTGGTGCTGAGGGGCTGTTACACAGGTTGCAGTCATTGAAGGGTTTTGCAGTAGGCTAGTTAGAGTCTTGTCCCAGCAGCTGAGCATCCGTAGCATTCTTTAGCATGCACTCTGGAGTGCATGGTTTTGTTTCATAGAATCATAGAATCATAGAATAGTTAGGGTTGGAAAGGACCTTAAGATCATCTAGTTCCAACCCCCTGCCATGGGCAGGGACACCTCCCACTAAACCATGCCACCTAAGGCTCTGTCCAACCCGGCCTTGAACACCGCCAGGGATGAAGCATTCACAACTTCCCTGGGCAACCCATTTCAGGGCCTCACCACGCTTATAGTAAAGAATTTCTTCCTCAGATCCAATCTAAACTTCCCCTGTTTAAGTTTGAAGCCATACGGGTGTCCAGTTTGTGCCCCATCAAACTCCTCAAATATGTAGCTTAGCCTAGAGTAAGCTTGGAGACGTTGTGTCAAAAGGGATAAAGGCATTCCTTCTGTTGAAGAAAAATGCTGATGTAAACTCAGTCATTGACTTCCTTCTCAGTTGGAGATGAAACTGCCTGATTCCCTGCTTTTTTGCACATTGTGTCACCAAAAGGAATGGAGATTGAATTTTTGGGACATATGTCATGGTAGCTGTAGGGTTTCAATTGATAATGTTATTTCCATTAGCATGCTGATTGAACGTTTTTCCCCATAAACTTTTGAATTTTTATGCCTCCAAGTCTTTTATACTACTCACACAGTGAAACAATTTTAGATGCTCTTATTCAAAATCTCTTAACATCACAGATGGCACTAAAATCTAAACAGAAAATCCAGCATGTCATTCTGAAGGAAAAAAAAACCAAAACGCGACACAAAATGTGTAGATCTGATTCATTAATCTTTGTTAGTGGCACTTAGACAATATTATTGAGCTACTCTGGTAAAATATTAATGAGGACTGAGGTATTGCTTAGATGCAGTTATCACTGCAGTAAGGCCTTTTAGATGCTTCTCCTAACTTTATCATTGACTTTCTGTGTAACCAATTTTTCTGAAATTCTTTATTTGTTTTACTTTAAAGACCCAAGGACTCACTAGGACGTGTAAATATTATAACATTTAATTTACAGATCCTGATATCTTAATATCAGGGTGTGTTACAGGTATGTTAGAAATGCTACAAAGAATCTGAGGCCTTAAATGAAGGCTATCTCTCTTTATTTGTTTGCATGACTTTAAGTATTAGCAGAGTGACACATGGAGTGTTTGATCTTATCATTGAATGCAACTTTGAAGATGCCAATAAAATGCCTCAACATGTATTGCACATTCAACATTACTTCTTAAGTGTTTTTGGAGACTAGAAAGACATGATTCAACTCATGAAGTTCTGGTTTGCTTCATACTACTGGTTGATAATATTAATCTGGGATGGTCTTAATATGGATTCTTATTTCCCTGTGACTATTTGGTAAGGGCTTACCAGCAGTTAAAATATTAAAGGACCTCTACCTTGATCAGCACAGATTATTCCAGGCATCTGTTTATTAAAATCTAAAAACAGTTTGTCACAATGTCTATTTGGAAGACAGTGCAATGTTCCAGATCCAGCTAATATGTATCTGCCTGAATCTGCCTGAATCAGACTGAAAAATTCCAAGAGCTGCATGATAAAAGCCTGAATTTGTGATCATTGCTCAGTGTAGGTTTGAACTGTCTTCCAACAGATACGTGCATTTTCAGTAATGCCTACAAAGGTGGTGCTAAGATTTTTTACCCCTGTAGTTTTTTTCAGAAGCCATGAGAAGGTGGGATTTTATATCAAGTTCAGTCCTTGAAGTTCTAATATGACTTAAGATTTCATTTAAAAAAATAAAAGGAAAAGTTCCAAGTTTTCGAAGTTGTAAGTGTAATTTGAGATACAAACTTAAAGCTTTCCAATCTGAAGGTGCTATTTAAGAAAATGAGAAGAGCAGCCTCTTTTTTCTCCTCTCTAGCTGATGTGGCCTCTTTTACCAGTTCTGTGACAGCAGGTTGTCAGGCCGCTAATGCTTGTTAAAATGGCCACTTAGTCAGAAGAGACATATTATTGTAGTTTAAGGGGCATTTTACAGGAGCACTCTTTTCTGCAGAATACTTTTCACTCAACTATACATTTTTATCGTTGTCAGCTCTACTGTCCAATTATCTAAAGTTTCAATTTCTTATTTAAATAGTACTTACTGTCCCTTTCAATATATTTCACTGTCTCTCTCTTTGAAAATCAGTTTGTAAAAGCCTTTACCTGCAGAGATGAAATATATTTTTAAGGGCAGTTGTAACAATGAATATTAGCAGGTTTCTTTAATCTATTCAAATCTGTTTAAAAAGTGAAGTATTCTTCTAACTACTATATGTGAACTAGAAACAAATACATTTCACAAGTTTTCAAATGTGAAATGTTACTCCATTTTCTTAGACAATGCTGAAACAGCACATGAACTTGACGAAATACAAACAATTAACATCCATATGTAGCATTTTATCCAGTCGGAAGCCTTCAGGAATAAATGTACTTTCTTTTAAACATTATCTAATTTTAGAGAAATGGAATCAAATGAAGATGATTTTGCTTGGCGCCTTCAAAATACAAAGTCAATGATATGCACTTCAGAGCTAATGGATATTACTGAAACTCTTCACATTTTTTTTCTGCTTTCACAGGGTATGTTTTAGGTTAGGTTAAGAGATAAGAAATATAGTTATGGCCAGAGAATCCACCACTTAAGTTGTAATTTACCCTGTAATTACAAAATCATATCTAAATATCAGCAAATGTAAGATCACACTATTCTTAAGACCGTACAAGACATTTTCAACATATTACAGAAGAGGTATCAATAGCCTTACATCACTTCGTAGGTCTGTCTGTCATCTCCAGCTTTGTCATTATTAACACATTCAAAACATGCATCTGAGCTGTCTTCACCTGATGTACCAGAGCACCTTCTAGTAAGTGGAGTACATTGTAAGATTATTTTTATAGCATGGTATGAAACATATAGTCACTACAAGGTATGCCTCGACATTTCCATAAAACAAGGCAGACAAAATAAGCCTTGTATGGCTTTGAGCAACCTGGTCTAGTGGAAGGTGTCTCTGTCCATGGCAGGAGGGTTGGAACTAGGTGATCTTTAAGGTCCCTTCCAACCCAAACCATTTTAGGATTCTGTGGTTCTATACATCTGACACTTTTGGTCACTAAGGAAAAGTAATTGAAAAATTAATTTCAGAACTTTGAAGACCAAATTATAAGTTGCCTGGAAAATATATGCAATATATATTTTTCCCAAGCAATTAGTGGTGAAAAAAACCCTCTAATTTTATATTAACTTGTGTATTCTAAGTTAACATTAGTACTATGAATTGCAATGATTATTGAAATTCAAACCATTTCATTTGAGCCTGCTCTCTAAATTTTCAAATGGTCTTAATGCGATTTCGTTGTTGTATTGGAAATAAAGGATTTTCATCTGTGCAATAACATGTAATCATTGCAAGTATTTTATATATTTATAGTTACAATCCTCAGCAGCCGACCCCACTCCCCACCAGAAAAAACAGACACTCAGGCTTTTTTAGCCTTCTTTTAAATTCTTTTCACCAACTGAAAAAGTAGTTAATATAATCTTGGCAGTAAACAAAACTTGTCCTATCAACATGTATCCTTATAGCTCTGGGTGAATCTTGGAAAAACAGTATTATGTAATTTGTTGTCAAAATCAACCAATTTGTGTCAACCACTATAGCTAATAATACTGCAGTACATTTTTTATAATACTATGGACTACTTTTGTTGCCCTTCAAATAATTGCATTGTTATGTCCTATATTTTTGTATCTCCTAGCAACGAAAAAAGTTTTAAAAAGTTTTATTTTTAGAAGTGTGCTAGAATTGTTTTCACAATCATTGCATCTTCATGCTGTCTTAGTGACAGTTCCCCATGAGCAACTGAGAAAATTCACATAAAATGCAGTGATCTATAGTGATTATTACTATCTGTTGCAATACATAGAATCATAGACTAGTTAGGATTAGAAAGGACCTTAAGATCATCTAGCTCTATCTTGTTGGTAAAATATTGGTTTTGGGGTCAGTATCATCATCCCAGCCTTTGTACTGGTGTAACTTTTAGTTTATGATCATTCTATCTGCTGTGTACCTGCAGTTTACATGGCTTTGTAGATTCTAAACATCGTGCCTCATATGGTTATGGTAAAAGATAATGCTTATGGTACAAGAACAGGCTACCCCATCTGAGATAACAAAATAGAGGTTGTAGCAATGACATTTATATGCCAAAGGTGTTGCCTCCAGACAGTGTATCTTGATCTGTCAGACAGAAGGTGGAGAATGGCCCTGTAGAGCAAACTGGCTGCACCCTTGTTGCATAGCATGCTTTGCCTAGATCCTAATACATTGTTATTTTTCTTTATATAATTCAGAGAAGCTGCCACCATTCACCCACGTCATGACATGATGCAAAGAGGTATATATTGTTTCTTGAGGCATTGCATGATGGCAGCTCATGAAGGCAGTGCTGGGGGATCGTTAGTAGTGCACAGAGTGCGATATCATCCATGCTGTCTGTAGGCAGTGCTACCTGTAGTAAATCTTCAAAACTTCCCAAGTTTGTGTCAAAAAGACCTAGCTGGCTTACTCTGAGAAGCCCAGGAGCCAAGATATCTGTGGAGAACCATAGCAGATCACAGATCTGAAACAAAGGAGAGGGCAAAATCGTGGAACAGTGTTGGTAACAATAACAGTATTTTAACTGTAGCTTCATTGATTAAACTTTTTCTTTAAAGTATATTTTATATGTGTTATTTTGGCTTTGATATTAGTTGAAGGTATATTTACATGTGTGTTCGTATAGGGATCTTTTGGTTTTAAACTGGTATTAAGATGTAATATGCAGAAGTGTTGCAGAAATAAGTCTTGGGCACAGAAAGCTCAGATATCTTCCAGAATTCCTTTAAGGTGTGAGTATTCATAGTATGACTTTCAGTCGTTCCTACTTGATTGTCTCACTCAGGTGAAGTAGTTCCATTCAGTTGACAACAGTCTCAGACTAGAGAGTGATTCACTCCTTCACCTTCATTCTTCTCTGAGACTTCTACCTAATCTTTTGCTTACTCTCAGAAGACTCACTGTTGGAGTTACTAGAAGTTAGCTTTACTTCTCTGGATTTATATTAATGATTGGTAGTACAACACAGAGGCAAATTGTCTTACAAGTTACTAGGATATAGAAGCAGAATCAGGAGACAGTAAGAGGTGTTCTTTCACTCTTCCCCTCCCCTCATCTCAAACATCGGCCAGTGCAAAGCATGCACATGTGTTATACGATGCATCCATGGCTGCACAGTCCTCTATATCCTTTGATCCTCCTCCTTATCATTTTCCTGTTTTGCTTTGTTAAAAAAGATCTGGCAATCTCCCCTCTGCCATGAAAATGGTGAATTATAATAAAATTTAAAGTGGAAGTTTTAATTATGTGCATATGAATAAAGTACTCTTTTCAGTATATTCTTTTTCATTCCAAGGGACTTGCTAAATATTTTATATTTGTTATTTCTGTACCCTCATCTAATTGCAGAATTAAAGCAACTTCAGGGAACAATAATGATGATAATGAGATCAGTAAGAGATTACAAAGACTGAAGTTCTCATGCAAAGAAACAGTCAAATGTTCACTGAAAATCATTTCAATTTGAGAAAATGGGGAGAACATAGAAACCGTTAGCCCACTGCCCTTTTTCTATAGGCAGACCACCTTCTCTCAGGTGATAGTTTTGTAATGAAGAGTAAAGAGCTATCCAAATTACACATGGGTTTCGAAGAACAGTATTCAACCTGCTGTGTGGAGAGGATTGAACTGGATGACCTCCAGGGGTCCCTTCCAGCCTAAACTGTTCTGTGATTCTGTTGAAATGCTAACTCCACACAAGGAAAACTTGAATTCTTTAGTAAGTGCTTTTGCCAGTGTCTCCTCTTGAGGTTAGTTTCTACAGCTTTGTTAAACTTTAATATCACCTTTCATGTTCCTTTTGTAATTGCATTAAACTTTCATGCCATTCTTGTCTAATACCCACATAAATCTATGTATTGCCAAATAAGAAGCCATTAGAAATCTGTGTTCACAAATTCCGGTTTATCAAGCCCTTTTCCAGTGCTCCAGTGTTCAAGAACAGTCCTATGTGAAATAACCTAAATCCACTGCTGCCTTTCTTACTTTAAAAAGTGAATGACACCAAATTATTCTGAAAAAGCTTTGCTTGTTTGTCAAGTGAGAAGGAGTATGGAGGGAAGCACCTTTCCCATCAACTTGTATAGAACACACTCAGCCCTGGGAAAGCCTGGGAAATGGATAGTCCTTGTAGCCTGTCTGGGTGGCATATTTAAGGAGAAATTCATACTTAACCTTGAGACAGAAGGATTTGAACAGGAAATTTACTAAAAAAGTTGCTCACAACTCATGGTACTATTTAATGTTCTGTAGTAGTAAAGAATTATTGGGAATGTATAATGTGCTTGGTAAAGTAACACACCGTCACAGTGAAGAAATTGTCTTCTGCTCTGCATCATGGCCATATATATATTATGCTGTTTTACTATTTGCTGATTCTTTGATTATTCAAATACAAAATTCCCAGCAATTTTTGGAATTTTCATTACATCATTTATTTTTTATATAAATTTGCTAGAAATATTGGTGGGTTTAGTAATATTTAAAGTGATATGTAGTGATGAGGGGATAACTTTGGTGCTTACATAAAAAAGTCTCTCATCCCTTAATTATAGGAGACTTAGTCCATGTTTTTTGTGAATTAATGCAGGTTGAATTTACCTCAGCGAAGCTATATTGATTTGTGCAAGCTAAAATTTTAACATGGGATTCCCTGTGTATACAGTTGTTAGTTGGAATTTTTGAGGATTTAAATTGAATGGCCACTGTGTGTTTTATAACTGGATGCCAGGCTGTAGAATTATGGAATTATGGGATTGAGTTTGGAAGGGACTTCTGGAGATCATCTGATTAAACATCAAAGTAAGATAGTTGTTCAGGCCCATGTCCAGTTGCGTTTTGAATGTCTCCAAGTGTGAATGCTGTGCTGCCTCTCTGGCTGTATCTTTGCACTGGCAAGCCCAGATCTGGACATAGTACTCTAGATGTTTCTTACCAGTGATGAGTTAGAGGAGAAGGATCCCAAGGAGAGCTCCATGCATTTCTGCTGCTCTTACATACAAGGCTATTCCTCCTCCTTGTCTTCTTCACTAGTACTTCCTAAAAAACCTGAATGTATCAATTACCTGATTGCTGCAGACAGGTATTTCTTGTCCACATCATTCAGCATCCTTCGATTGCCAGCTAGTCCACTGCTTTCTTACTTGCTGGTGGGTTTTCACTTCCCTCCTTATTACTCACAATTTAATTTCTCACCAGTTGGTGCCCACCCCACTGGAAAAGACACTTTTGCCCCATGTGGTCAGGTTGATCCTGTCTCTTGTTAGCAGTCTTCCATTTTCAGAGAGGGTCCCATGGTTGTAAAATTAAAGCATCTTTTTGCAATACCAGCTGTGCAACTGTCCTGGTTTTGGCTGGGATAGACTTCATTATTTTTTTATTATTAGCTTGTGTAGTGCTGTGTTTTGGCTTTAGTCTGAGAGCAATGCTGATAACGCACCAATGTTTTGGTTATTGCTCAGTTGCGCTTACCCCGATCAAGGACTTTTCAGTCTCTCAAGCTCTGTTATTGAGGAGGGGCAGAAGAAGCCAGGAGGAAGCAGAGGCAGGACCCCTGACCCAAATTAGCCAAAGGGGTATTTCGTACCACAGCACATCATGCCCTGTATATAAACTGGGGGGCAGTTACCCAGAAGGACCAGATCACTGCTCGGGTCAGGCTGGGTATTAGTTGGCAGGTAGTGAGCAGTTGTACTGTGCATCACTTGTGTTTATTGCTTTTTCCCTTTCCCCTTTTAATTTTATATTCTCTCCCCTTGTTATTTCCCTTATTATTATAAGTAGTATTATATTGTACTTTAGTTATGAAACTGTTCTTACCTCAACAGTGACAAGCCGTTGTTGTCACACGGGGATGAGTGAGTGGCTGCATGGTACTTATTTACTGACTGGGTTTAAACCATGACAGCAACCAATTTTTGACCCACTGGATCTATCCACTCATCCTCAGCTTATTCCTCCTCACTGCAGGATTGAGGAGGGAGCCACCTGGGCCCATTTCTCTCTATCTTTTTTTTTTTTTTTTAATGTAATACAAGTATTTCATAAAGAGCAATTTGCAAGTACGATGCTAACTTCTATTTCCATCTGACAAGTAGCTGCTGTAAGCATGTTACAAATCCCTATGTAAAACTAGCTCGTAATGTGAGATGTAGGCAGTAAAATAAAGGGTTTCTTTTTCTTTTTTAATATGATAAGCTTTTGCTTCATAGAGGGACATAGATTCATAAATTCTTTTGTAAAGGAGGAGCACTTCAGGCAGTAATTGTTTTCTGCCGGGAAAAACTTTCTTATGAATCTTCAAAAAAATTCCTTGTTAAAGCAGCTTTGTCCATAGAGGATTTTAATGAAGGTAAACATTGTTTTTAAGTAAGCATCCAAGAACTGCAGCTGAGAAGCAAAATGTTAGCATCAAAATTCTTGAGAGGTGTTACGTATGTTGCAAGTAGCACTTCTGATTTAAAGACCTTTTTGTTTTCTATGTGATTGCATGCACACAATACTTAAGAAAGAGACTTAATAAATGGACAATCCTATGACTCTTCAGTACTTGATTATGAAGGAGAAAAATGCCCTGGCATAGAGTTTTGGACTTCTGTCGTATGCAAACTGAGTCAGGCTCTGAACTGCGCTGAGTCCTGAGATGAACTGGGGAATCAGCAAACACTGATACTATATACCCCTATAGGTGAGGGGGTAGAGTAAAGCAGAGTTTAGAGAACTCACTGAAAAATGAGGTCAGTAGCTGCTTTGAAAATAAGTATCATTCTTGGGTTGCAAATGGAATATGAGTAACAGACAAGATTGATCTTTCTGTCATGATTGTGTTTTGTTGCTGTTATCTCTTCTCAACTGATAGATATATTTTTTCCCCTCATATTCACGGTGACATTTTAGAGGAGGCTTAGGAAAATATTTGTTTCCTCTTCATCTTAAATTGCGTTATTCTTTGCAAATAATTTTGGAAGTTTCAGGCTTTCAGTTTTTTTGAGCAGTCTAGGCTTGAAAGTAAAAAGGAATGTCATTAAAAAGGCATCTATAAATATATATCTGTACATACATATAGAGGAGTAGATGGGAATGAAAATGGAAAAATGTGAAAGCAAATTATTTATTAACTTTTGTCTTTCTGTGACTGTGCTACTACAGGTTAGATCCCCATTCGTAGAATCATAGAATCATTTAGGTTGGAAAAGAGCTTTAAGATCGTTGAGTCCAACCATTAACCTAGCACTGCCAAGTCCACACTAATCCACGTCCCCCATTCCTGTGCTGGTGTTGCTTACACATGGAACCTTCTAGAAAACTTTAATTACCAGACTTTTCTGTGAACCGCAGCACATACTGAATGAAAATATAAAAGAAGGTGTAAATCCTGTGTCCCCTCAGAGCAGCTAGCGCAGTTCCAGGGAAGAACTCATTTGGGCTGTCAACTTACTGGCTGTTTTCTCTCTTATAGATAGGACTGGTTTTTTGTAACTAGTTGAGAAAGAGTAAATTTGGTAGCATTTGGAAATGGCTGTAATCTGTTCCTTTAAAGTGGATTTACAGAACTTCTGAGGTGGATGAAGAGTCCGAGTTCACATCAAATCCTTCTTGAAAGTCACAATACAATGGCATTAAGAAGTCTGATTTGGGGGGGAAGATCTCCAATGCCAAGAAAAATCGGAATTTCGGAGCACAGTGAGCCTTAGATTTGTTTCTGTAGCACGTTCTGCCATGTGGGAGAAGAAGTTGATGAGAGAGGAGATGACATTTTCCTTCAAAATGCTATTTCTGTTCTAAGAACTTAAGAAGTGGAGTATATTAAGAACTATGTTATTTAAACAAAGCTCCACCATTTACTTTTTTCATCTTTTATTTCATAATGTGTTTATTCCACACCCTGCCTTTATGGTACCAAACTTTCCTCTAATATGACAAAAAAAGCTGTCACATGACAACCAACTTTCATAATTGGAAGACTGCAAAGCTGCAAGATAAAAAGCTGACTATCAAGCAGTAAACTCATTATAACCCCACATTATCAACATTTTAAAGAAAAACAGAAAAATACTGGCTAAGATACTCTTTTTTTCTTTAGGTTATTTATATTTTGAGTCTGGCAAAAAAACTGTGAAAAATATCTTGTAAGGGACGGATGCTACATTGACACAGAGCCAAGGGAAAAGCTTTACAGTAGAAATTGTTCATTGACTCTGTGACTACAAGTGTGGAAAAGCAGAGAGAGTTAGATAACATTAATTCAAGAATCACAGCAAAGCCAAGGCACAGGATTGGTGTATAAACAGCTTTAACTGTATATATTCATCTCAGTGGCTCTGAAAACAAATGAAAGATTACTGGGATAAGATTATCTGTAACAAATGCAAGGAAATGTATGAAGCAGTTGGAAAAGCTTTTTATAGTAGAGCAGTTAAATCTAGTTAATTGTGTTTGATTTTTGTTTTCATAATTACTTCCATTGTTCCACTGAACTCCTGCTGAATGTCTGACATGCCCTAATTAAAAAAATAAATGAATAGTGATTAGCGTTGTGTTACATGCTTTAATATATGTCCTGCTTCTACTGGTTGAGAGCTACTTCATACTTAGCTGAGGAGATAATCTTTGATTTAAAACAAAAAAGACACTATGATTAGGTAGTGTGGTTAAGGGAAGCATTTGACTTTATGTGATGGTAACAAAAGTAATTCAGTTTGCTGTTGCCATGTGGTAAAGAAGATCAGGAGTAAGTAATGAGAAACCCAATTTATGTTATTTCCCACTGTGACCCCTCACACAGGCACTGTCCAAGTTGGTAGCATTTTATAGCTCTGTTAGAAGTAGTCAAGGACGAGCTGGCCTGAGATTGCTGTGTTCATGTCTGGTGATCTGTACATGTGCAGTAGGTTTTATAAATCTTGAACTGGGTTTACTGTGGAAGTGTAGATCATTTGGCTTACAGCAAGGCATACATGCATGATGTACATACAGCTGCTTTTGTGGATATTACTTATTTAATCAGATTGATTTCTAAAATACGACTATATGATGCTCTTGGAGCACATGCAGTGCGTTAAATTCATGGACCTTTCCTGTATCTGTGGCACAGACATAAAGTCTGATTGTGTCTGGAGGAGTGAAGCTGAGAGCGTGTTTCAAAGTACAGCCCCCTTTCCAGAAACTGTCACAACTGTTCCCTTTCACTCTGGGGCTAATTTTGATCTCCCTTGCTTTGAGATAAACCCAGTAAAGGTGGCTGAAGTTGCGGATGTTCATGTGGGCAACAGATAAAGAGAAGCTACTGGCTCTGTTTTGACCGGAGTATTGCACCTAGATCCTGTGCTTAAATTGGCCAGTTACTTCCTCATCCTTATTATTTTTTTTTTTCTATCGTAGTTAATGCCATGAATTTCTGAGTATCATTATGTTAGCACAGCTTTTAAGACTGGAAGCTGTCAGGAGGAACACTGCATAGATTCGTGTAAATGAAGTGAACCGTCCTAACAGTGCTTGTTATTACTGAAAAGACTATTATAGCTAGCAATGTCACATACAAAGTTGCAGCTTTCTAAGACCTTTCAGGCAGGTGGCCATCTGAGTCAGTAGGACTGTGGCTTGAGGGGCAGTGGATGCTGTGGAAGTTTTCTAAAGGCAAGTTCATATGACAGAAATATGTGCTCCAGGCAGTGTTATCAGTCACTTTCCTTCCATGATGGGTATCAGTCTGGCACACCAGTTGAAGTGAAAGGAAAACCAAATCAAAGAGCTGCAATATCTTCTTTCAGTTTATTTGAAGATGGTGTCTTGGGTAAAACTCTGTAAGAGGAAAACCAATAATGGTGGAGTCCAAAGCTTTTCATTTGAGCCAAGCATCTTCATTACCATTCATGGGCATTTTATATACTTGCTAGTGTAAAGGTTTACACTTGATTCACATGATGCATTGCCTAGTTTGGAAAAAAACTACTCAGCAGGTGTGGTGATATTATACACTGAAACTGAATATTTAAGACTCAAGGGAAATTATTTACAACTTTGGGGAGGTGGGAAGACAGTATAAGCTTCCTTTAAAATAATTTGTCTCTTTTCCCTTTTAAAGTACCACTAAAAGAGATATATCCACGTTTCCTAGGGTGATCTGTCACAAGCTGACTTGTCTATGATTTTCCCAAATATCTTCCTACTTAGATAAAATGTGCATGAATGTGCAGAGTGATTTGTCTGTTTTGTCTCAGTAATGACAATCTGTATTCAACTGAATTTGCCACTTTCCTAGATTTCGTTTATAGCTGAATTGGGAGTTCAGTGTTGCTTCTTATACTTTCTTAATTTGTTGTGGTACTTCACATTCATGGGGTGGAAAAGCTAGATTTCATCCTCCATGTCGACTGTTCAGAAACTTGCATGGATATTTAAAAAAATATATAAGAAAAATAGAATTATTTATTACAAATGCAGCCCCAGGATGAATCCACCTCCAGCGCCATAACCCCAAGCTTCAGAGCCTGGTTGTCATTGCCCCCAAAACTTCTATCAGTGTACTTGTAACAGCATGATTTCAGAAACATCTAGCGTTGACTCTTACTTTGGTACCATAGGAGCAGTACCTATCCAGTGCATGTTGCGTTACAAGATGTGGCTAGTTGAAAATGACCCTGCTTGTGAGTTTATATTTTCAAAGGTTTATTTGTCCATGCGCAGACTGATGTTGGTTGTGCATGTGGTGATCTTAAAGGAAGAAAAAAATAATTTCCTAATTAAATTAAGTGGTTCTGTACATTTTACAATATACACACATGCAGCAAGTATAAAACAAAGAAGCCAGGAAAGTTGTCTGTGTTTTTCAAGTAGGCATGTAAAGGACTTTCTTCAGAGTAGTTGTACAAGCTTTGTGATGTAAGGAAAAGAAATTAAATTTAATCATTATTCAGATGCAGTGAGTAAAGATGAAAGTTCTCTGCAATTTATCTACCAAATGTTTGTGTCTGACACAGTGACTCTAATACCACAGTTGTTAATATTAAGTCTGTCCACATATTTTGTGCAAAATGTCTGTGGTGAGGCATTCATTGTGTTGAAAAGCTGACATAATGGAATGCTTTTTGTGCTGGCTCTGGACAAATTACAGTCCATTTTATCAGTTCCAAGGTCAGAGTACTATCATGGCTCTTAAAGTGTAGAGTAGTTGAAGTGGGCTCTATTGAATGTTTGAGGAACAGCTCTAAGTTTGCCTGATTATTGCAGCCAGGTATCTCCAATAGCAGAGTTCTTCGTGTGAGCCCATTTCTCTTGTCTACAATTCTCATTTTTGCTGTAATTTGATTTCAGAATTACTTTCACTGCATTATATGTAGAGTTGTAGAGCTCAGTCATATTTTCAAGGTACACAGTAGCCATTGCCAGTGTAGAAATGCTTTCATTGCTCATTTCAGCTCTACTGCTAGTTTAAGCATAAGCCAAAGGGCAGTTATTAAGCACCTTGTACTGCCCGAGTCTGCGTTTCTTTCCCTGTCATTCTTGTAGACCAATTCTTTTTTTTCCTCAATCAGAAAACATAAGCCCTTTCACACGGAACTTGGAACTACATTTGCATGGACTTAATACATCCTTTCTTTCCCCACCCTCTCTAGTCTAACACTAGCCTTTCCTCCTTCAAATGATGTGAAACATTATTTTTATGCCTTGCAAGCCAGCACCGGTTTTTCTATGAATAAGAATCATCAGATTATTTTACCATTTTGGCCTCTCTGAAGTGCAGCATGATTGTTTTAGACAAATTAAGATCAGAATTACTTTTTTTTTCCATTTCCCTCATAAAAACAGTGGTACTCTCCAGAATCCCTTTCTTTTCTCACAGCATAAAATCTAAAGTTCTTGATGCCCATTTTGTTCTTTTCCCGTTCTATAAAGCAGTTCATCAGCATTGCTTTTTGATTAGCAAAGTGGGTCATTTTAATAACATACATCTGCACCCAAAGTGTACGTTTAATTTTTCAGTTCATTCTTTTGAGTTCATGACCACCTGCAGCCAACTCATTGATTCACTGGTGTGACTTTTGCTCTTTGGGAGCAGGTGAACAAATAAGGGTGGCTTTCTCTTATCTGCCCAGGGGCACCAGCACACATAAGCATCAAAGGACCCAGAGTTTCTGTAGAGTAAAAGGCTGGAAAAGAAACAAATAAAGGTGATGTCTCATTGTAAGACTAGGTCAATGTGTATTTAGGTGATACAATGTGTTTTATTGACTTACTGTCTTAGTCTGACTTCTAAAACTTGCTTTATTACTGCTTAGTCCTGGATAATTTTGAAATGGGTATTGCTTTGCCGTTGTGGTAACTCTAGCCTTGTACTTTTATCTCTTTAGGAACACTGGTGTATCTTAATTTCCATATAGAGATAAGCTGTTAAAATATTTTGTTTTTCCTTTACAGGGAGTAATATGTGGGAGGCTGTGGACTATTTGCTTCCGACATAGGAACAGCACTGGGTTGGGAATCTGCACTCCTGAGAGAATGCTGGGAATCTGCAGAGGGCGACGGAAATTCCTGGCTGCCTCTCTGACCGTCCTTTTTGTCCCTGCCATTACGTGGATTTATCTGTTTGCTGGGAGTTTTGAAGGTAGGAGGAGAATAAGGGCTGGAGGTGAAGGGCTGGGGTGTTGAATGTATCAGGGCAGACAAATGTGGGTCATTGATTTTATTGAAATAAATCTGGTTTGACTTGCAGAAGAAGGTGCAGATTTCAGCAGAGTGCCTTCCTTACTGCGATGTTCTCACCGCCAAGGAGGATGTAATTGCTGGCCCCAGTTATTTGATTTTTTTCTCATTTTTTAACTTGTAAAAAGTGAAAGAAACCCAAACAAATCCACCTTACGCATTTCTTTTCAGAGTTTTCTAATTTTTAGAGTTGAACTATCCTATGCCCTGTAAGATTTTACTTTTAGTTGAAATTAACATCTCATTTCAGATCTGCCCTTAGTATTATTTTAAAGTGCTTAAAAATATTTATTCTGGGCACTCTTTGCACAACTCTGTTTTTATGAACCTATGTGTTAGACGTTGTATGTGTCGATGAGACTGAGTCTAGTTCTGGGTCACAAAGCAGGAAGTGTATCTAGCTGGAGGGCCTACAGGACAAGTCAGGAAAAAGTGTGTCTGGCATGGTTCTTTGCATCGTGGACTCTGCTAGGTCATGGTCACTCAGCTGCAGGATTTCTCTTGTCATGTGGTCCCTTGTGCTGCTGCTCACTGGACCATGGAATACATGGTGGTACCTAGTTTGGAATATCAGACAGTGGTGGGACACTGCTCTATGAGATATAAATGTAGGAGTAAAGAATTCTATGAAATGTTCTCTAGGCTCCTTATTTAGTTATATAAATGCATATGTGGCCAAAACCTGCAAACACATGAGGCTCTTTTCTTGCCTTTGTGTGAAGATTGTTAGTTCCGGCAACTGCCTTTATGTTTATTGTGCTAGGAGGCCGAACACAGAAAATCAGCAAATACTTGTGTAAAATCTCTTTATATAAAATCAGTTCAAATCCATACCACAGTGGTCTGCTATAGCTGAGTATCTTTGTCCTTTTTTCAGGTGGAGATCCTCAAGCTTTTAGGTACATTGGCTTAAAACTATAAAACTAGCACTTTTTATAATCAGACCTGGAATAACCACTGCTTTGCGTTTTGTCTGTCTGATGACCTTTTTTTCTGGCTTTAAAGGAGTTCAGTAGTAATACTTCAGTTAGGTGAGGTTAGAAGATGCTGGATCTCCTATTTCTTATTACTTTGTAGGCTGGAGGGGGAGGGTGTTATTTTTATTTTTTAGTTTTAAATGAGATGGAGCATTTTATGTTTGGCAATAGATGTGTTGTTTTGGCGAGACTGAAAAAAGCTGTTCAGCCTTTGTAGTTCTCTTAGAACAAGGAAAGGTGTTTCAGCTGTTTAAAATCTGTTCAAATGCTAGTTTGCAGTCTGATAATTTTAAAAAGGCATTGTTTAAAATGTCAAGCTTCTTTCATGTAACCTTGGCTGATGAATTTGTGCTTTGTTTCAAAACAAAATTGGATTCCAAGTTAAACTACAAGGAAGAACGTGAATATTTTTAATGTATATTGCATGCATTTCTGTATTAGTTACATGCCAGGTACAAACATTTGCTTATGCAAATTTATTTGCTTACTTAAAATTGTGTGTTAATGGGCAGTAACTCTGTGAGCTCATTCTAGGATGAAACACTTATGGGATTAAAGTTAAATTGGAAATATAAAGGGTGCTGGCTGCATACTTGAAAACTAATGATCTGGCAGGCAGAACAGTACTGATTGTGTTTGATTTTAAAAGCTGAGCAAATGCAGGCCTCACCTTTTTACTTTTAGAAGAATATTATGCTGCCTTGTCGTAATGACTATTTTAATTGTGTCCACAATTGATAATGGCGTGCTGCTTTAAATTCTTCTGTGTGTAGAACCCTTTGTTTTTACAGAGCACTCAATATAAATCTTGAAATTCACTGCTGAATGTTATTTGAAGTGACTTAAACCTCTCAGTGTGAATTAATCTTAAATGCAAACCAGGGAGCAAAACCCATTACCTATTAAGAAGCCTTCTACTGGAAAAGGACTGAAAATTACATACAAAGAGTAACTCTTTCTGCTATTTTTCTGTATCTGGTTTGTTGTCTTTTTTTTTTATTTTATTTTATTTTTGGAGGGGGCACAATTGTCGGTTAAAAACTATGATCAGTTAAAATATTTATTTAACCAAGTGATAGCTGGCACTTTCCTTAACTTGTAGGTTATTATGGACAGAAAGTTAAAGCCATTTTGTCATTTTATCAGCTTTTTGTTCTGTACTTCCCTGTGGTTCACACAATTTACTTATGTTTTAATCTGTCTGCGTATAGTTGAGTAAAAATTTCCCACAGCAGCATCGTGCCTTGATTTGAAACCAACACGAGTGGAAAGTCCGCTCTGTCTTCTGGCATTTGCTTCTTTGGTTAATCACAGGCAGAGACAGAAGCTTTCTTTTCAGTTCGTTTGGTTTTAGATTCAAGTAAATGGTTCTTGTTATACTTTTATCCACTAAGTTAAAGAAATTGTCAGTGCTTAGTTTCTTCAGAGACTCAAGTATTCAGGGTGGAAGGGGCCTCAGGAGTTCTCTAGTTAAACTTCTGCTCAAGGCAGGGTGGGCTTTGGTGTCAGGCAAGGTTTCTTAAGATTTTATCCAGTCATGTCTTGAAAACCTCCAAGCATAGAGACTACATTGCCGCCCTGGGCAACTTGTGCTACTGCTTGACTGTCCTCAGGTGCAAGAGTTTTTCCTTATATCTAATTTGAGCCTCTTTGGCTTCAATTTATGTCTGATGTCACTCATGCCCGTGCCATGTATCACTGTGTAGAGCCTGGCTCCATTGTCTTACCACTTGCTTGTAGATGTATTTCCATTTGAACGTACTTACATGTAGTCAAACCACCTCTCAGTCTTTTTTTCACTGAGCTAAAAAGGTTGAGCTCACTGAGATGTAATAGGAAAGAATGTTGTACTCTTTTTTCGTATTATTTTACAGGTTTTTGTTTGTGTGTTTCAGGGTTCTAGAATCAAATATCTCTTCGGTACTGGTATCTGCAGTGCTTTGTCTGGGAATTACTTGTTCTTGATGTAATTAGGGATTACATTACTTGTCTATGTGTTTACATCTAAGAAGTTATTAATTTGCCATGCCATGGCAGTGGGGTCACATTTAGAAAGCCTCTATAAGCTCTTTGTTAGTCAATCTGTAATACAAAATATGGGCTAATGTAGTCAAATCCCACGTTCTGCTTTTTAAATAGTTTGCAACTCTTTAAGAAGAATTTTATTCCATTTTGGGTTTTGTTTCTCTGATCAGAATGTACATTGCAGCCTGATACTGCACAGTTGTCACTTAGACACTACAAGTAAGACTCCTTCCTTGGAATATTCATTGGAGGAGACATTACCCAAGCTGTGACAGTGACAGCTCCTAAAAGCTTTATTAATCATGAATATATGTCTATTGAGGTTATGAACTAGAATATTAGAGGATTTTGAATATTGTATGGCCTTTGAATGTAACTGGTTACTGTTGTTGTTTTTAATAATGCACGAGGACAGTGTTATTTCAGTTATCAGTTACTTTGAATGAAAAAGCTAATTGTTCCAACATTCTTAAATAACATTCAAAGGGGAAGGTAATAGAGTAGGAAGGGTGGGGTGCATTTAAAACAGGAAAGAGGAAATAAATAATATATGATAAGGCACATGAAAACCAACAAGGTGCTTGGGGACAGCCAGCATGGCTTCACTAAGGGGAAATCCTGCCTGACCAATCTGGTGACCTTCTATGAAGGGGCTACGGAACTGATGGACAGGGGCAGAGCGGTTGATGTCATCTACCTGGACTTGTGTAAAGCCTTTGACACTGTCTCCCATGACATCCTTCTCTCTAAGTTGGAGAGACATCAATTTGATAGGTGGACCACTCGGTGGATAAAGAACTGGCTGGATGGCCGCACACAAAGAGTAGTGCTCAGTGGCTCAGTGTCCAGCTGGAGACCAGTAACGAGTGGTGTCCCTCAGGGATCGATGTTGGGACCGGTCTTGTTCAACATCTTTGTGGGTGACATGGACAGTGGGATTGAGTGCACCCTCAGCAAGTTTGCCGATGACACCAAGCTGTGTGGTTCGCTTGATAAGTTGGAAGGAAGGAATGAATGCCATCCAGAGGGACCTTGACACGCTTGTGAGGTGGGCTGATGCCAACCTGATGAAGTTTAACCATGCTAAATGCAAAGTCCTACACCTGGGTCGGAGCAATGCCAGGCACAGCTACAGATTGGGCGGGGAGGAGATTGAGAGCAGCCCTGCAGAGAAGGACTTGGGGGTGTGCGTTGATGAAAAAATGAACATGAGCCAGCTGCAGTGTGCGCTTGCAGCCCAGAAGGCCAACCGTATTCTGGGCTGCATCAAAAGGAGTGTGACCAGCAGGTCGAGGGAGGTGCTCCTGCCCCTTTACTCTGCTCTCGTGAGACCTCACTTGGAGTATTGTGTGCAGTTCTGGTGTCCTCAACATAAAAAGGACATGGAAGTGTTAGAACAAGTCCAGAGGAGGGCCACGAAGATGATCAGGGGACTGGAGCACCTCTCGTATGAAGATAGGCTGAGAAAGTTGGGGCTGTTCAGCCTGGAGAAGAGAAGGCTGCGTGGAGACCTCATAGCAGCCTTCCAGTGCCTGAAGGGGGCCTATAGGGATGCTGGGGAGGGACTCTTCATGAGGGACTGTGGTGAGAGGACAAGGGGTAATGGGTTTAAACTTAAACAGGGGAGGTTTAGATTGGATGTGAGGAAGAAAT
This sequence comes from Amazona ochrocephala, assembly GCA_039720435.1. Lineage (NCBI taxonomy): Eukaryota > Metazoa > Chordata > Aves > Psittaciformes > Psittacidae > Amazona > Amazona ochrocephala. The sequence continues at coordinate 78,332,454 of CM077880.1, forward strand.
TCTTTACTGTAAGGGTGGTGAGGCCCTGGAATGGGTTGTCCAGGGAAGTTGTGAATGCTTCATCCCTGGCGGCGTTCAAGGTGGGGTTGGACATAGCCTTGGATGGCATGGTTTAGTGTGAGGTGTCCCTGCCCATGGCGGGGGGGTTGGAACTCGATGATCTTGAGGTCCTTTCCAACCCTTACTATTCTATGATTCTATGATTCTATGATGAATTTTCATTAGAAAGAATATAGCAGTTTCGCTAACCAATAATAGCTCCAGAAATAGCATCATTTTCGAAGCTATATGCAGCAGTTTCCTATCCCCTTTACCATGAAAGTCATGTAAAATGGAGACTTGGAACTGTAATTTGACACATGCTGTCTAGATTACTGCTTCCTCAAAAAAATGCCCACTGTGGCTATGTATCCTCAGTCACCTCTGTTTTGAAAGGATGAAAATACACTTTAGTTACTGTTTTGTGAATCCACTCGAGGTTGAAATCCCTAAAGTGGCTGTGGAGGGTTTCTGTGTAGAGCGTATTTCACAGGAAAGGAAGAGTCAGTAGTGTAAGCTTAAGATAAAGACTTGAGCGGCTGTGTGAGACGCTATGTAGGAAGTCTGTGAGAGAGCAGGAAGATGACTGTTTTTTGTCAGCTGTCAAGGTAACATTTAAAAAACATGACCTGCCTTCTTTCCTGGGACTTGCTTTCCTCAGTTGTTCTTTTTTTCACTCCAGTGTTGGGCAACTATCATTTTCTGACTACATTTTAGTCCAAGTAATCTGTAGAGACATGATTGAAGCCACAGTTGGGCAAACACCTCATAAAATACAATAAAGGAAAATGAAGGAAGGCTGCAAATATTCATCTTAGTATTTAAATGGATTCACTTTGATGCTGTTCACACTCTTTTTGTGTATGCTTTCCATAAATATTCTAGTGAATATGTTAATTGGGAAAAATGTCTACAGAAACAATGAATATCCAGTTTTAATATTCATGGGAAGCAGATTTTGAAATCATATTCGTGAATACTTGAATCAGAAAACCGATTCTGGGAGTTCAGCTTTATAGAGTTAAGTGCCAAAAGTTTATCACATGATCTTATGTGCGTGATGAAAACTGCCTGAATTTTTAATTCTTGCATTAAGCTGCTCATAGGCAGAGGCAAACAAATAATTAATTGCTAAAATGTCTATCAGACACTTGCAACTGATTAACAAACATCAGAAAATAATACCTTCAGAGACAATGTAATCAGAAAGAAGCAAAATCTGAAATTGCTTTTTTTATTACAATTCGCTCAGTTTGCCTGAATTTTGTCTGCTCTGTGTCTCAGCAGGATTAAACAAGAAAACTTAATCCACTGTGCATTTAAAGTAGAAGTTTCAACCTCTGTATTTATCCTGTCTTTTTAATAAAGTTCTTAGAAGAGAGGTCCTGAAAGGGTTCCTTTGCATATAATAAGGATGTTACTGTGATGGGTGCTGAACACGTTTACATGTTCAGTTACTCATTATACATGCTTTAGTTTGGCTTCATAGCAACCCCTTCATAAAAGCTTCTTCTGTGTACATTTCCATTCATGGAGCAAATGGTGGTCATTTACTCCTCTCTTGTTATGTTTTTTTTAAGAGGTATGCTGAGAGTTGTCATTTAAACACTTTTATTTCAGCTGCAATCAAGATACCTTCTTTAGTGTGCTTGCAGTTTTTACTGGAGGATCCTCCAAGAATAAAATCAGCCATGATAGTAAAGATCTCAGGCTTACGCCAGGTTTTATTGCTTTGTTCTTGAAAGCTTGAGTTTCTATGCAACCCTTGTGATTCGGATATACAGAGTTTGGTATATGTGATATACTGATGAAGTTTGAATGAAGTATGCTGTTGACCAGGAGGTCCGTGCTGTGAAAGCTCATCATCTTTAGCTTGCAAGCCAGTATTCCCACAATTAGATCTTGTTTTGCAGACATGTACAGACATGAGAATCATTATTTCACCATCATATAAGAAAATAAAATTAACAAGCGAATATGAAAAAATAGTGTTATTCGCCATTATATAAAGACACAGTCTGCTCGTGAGCGGTGACTGGAAATTCAAGTAGTTCCCATGACAAAAAGAGAATGGCCTTAGGCAAATAATGTGAACCGAAATACAACATGGTCATGAGAAGCTTTCGAAGGTCAAACTGTGGAGTTACTGAGGACCATGTTTGGTTTTTAATTCTCAACCACTCTTTCAGTTAAACCAAAGGATTCTGCAGTACAATTTTATCCTTAACTAATAAGGTCCACCCAGTAGCTCAATACCTAAATGCTGGTTTCAGTGCTGTTTCTTCTTTTGCTTGCCAGGAATTCACATCCTTAAATCAGTATGTTATCGTCTCAGGAAATGCCATGAATCTTGCAACAGCCACTTCTTTTGTGAGTATATTGTGCCAAATGAAAGCAAATATGCATTGCTCTTTTGAATTCCAGTGCAGGACATACATGTTCTCTTTGAGCACTCCTTTCAAGGTTCTTATTCCATCTTTGACTTCCTCATTCATTGAGCAAACTTTTGGGAAAAATGTAGTCTGTGAAAGTTGCATTACACGAAGGTGAGCAAATTCCTTCCAAGAAGAAGGGACATCTAAATGCCTAAAGTCTGTTAGGGCTTCATGGAAGGCTATCAGTAGGGGAGTTATTTCCTGATTATTCCTCTTTCTCTTCAAAGAAAGATTCAAAGATAGGTACTTACAACTTCGTAGTCGAAATATGATTTTCTGCAGAAAACCAAGATGAGCTTGAATGTCGTTATTAAAAAAAAAATAAAATAAAGAAAAAAGAAAAAGCCAACCTCCTAAGCAGTTGTGCTTGTCTTTTTGAAACAAAATATGCAGTTTATAAGTCCACGAGACCTTCTTTGAATGTTGGAACTAATGTAGCCTAACTTGCTGTGAGTGATGGCATGCAGCTGATTGATGTTGAAGTCGTTTTTCCTACAATTAAGGCATTTATAAAATTCTAGCTCCCATATGGGTCTCCTGGTATTTAAATAAATCTTGAATTCATGCTGCAATATATTTCTCAATACTGAAATGTATAGCATCTCTCTATGCGTTCCTGGCAATTGTAGAAGCTTCATTACATCTGACTTCTTTCCTTCTAACAAAATAATTTGAAATCAACCAATGAGCTTCGGGGGCAAACAGGTCAGCAAATGTATGTGTATGGGAGAAATAAAATACCTGAAATCCTAATGTTTTAAAAGATTGAAATGAAAATTTAGTATTTTGATTCTGGGGAATGTTTCGGTTAACTCAGAACAATTACAATATTTGGTATTAGTGGAATATTTCTGTTTAAAATTTGTGGGGATATTTTCAGATGTGGAAAAAGTTTGTAATCAGAATCTTTCTTGTTCGTAAATTGCATCAGTAATGTTGTTCAGTAGTTTTGAAACTTACATTTTGAATATTTATTTAAATGTGTATAATACCAGAAGGGGAAGGAGTCAAGCTAAAAATAAATTTGAAGAAGTATTTCACACATCATGTATGGTCATTCTTTTGTTCTGCAGATAATGCTCTGGCATGGTTAGGAAAAGCAACTGAGTGTGAAGGTTAATAGCCTGGTGTTGAATGAATATGTTTTAAGTATGCTTACCTTAAGAATCCCAGTATCTTCAAGACATCTCTTTATTTCCTCTTTACCCGTTTCAGGCATGTTTTCAGTCATGACAACCATTCAGTTTTTCAATTGAGTAGTTATTTCCTTCCCTTGAAGTTTTACCTCTCTTGCGTTGCTTTTCCTTCTGCAGTTCTTGTTCTGAGACTTGAATCTGAAAGATTTTTTTTAAATTGTATCTTGATATCTTTGGACAATTGAGTGAAATGCACAGCTACCTTCAAAACCATGGGCTGACAGCAGTCATCTCCTTTCACTCAGCTCGTAGATGCCGGCAATAGGAGGCAAAGTTGATGACCTGGAGAATTGTATGTTTTTAGCCTGATATTCTTTCACAATTTAACAGTGCTCAAGCCATTTGAGCTATCCTGTGGTAATCATTTTTCAAACCTGTAGCACAGCTGTCCTTCTCCGTAGTTCTGTGAAACATGAGTCAAAGTCCAGGGTGTAAACATGAAGGTTTTAAACATGTTTTGTTTTCGTTATAATTCTGTTTAGCTTTCAAATTGCTTAATGTCAGTTTTTGCAGAGATCAGTAATTAGGGGAGAGAGCTGCAAGTTTTCAAAGTTTAATTCAGAGACTGTAACAGATTGTGCTTCTGTTTGGTACATTTACTTAAAAACAAAAATAATGGAAGATAGCAATTTATGGGCCTAGTTAAAATATTTTACTATCTAAATAAAGTGTTTCATAAGGTAGAAGCAAGGATATGTGGATAATGCAGGCCTCTTCTGGAAGGAAATGAGAGAACTGGCTGCCCTGGGTTTGAAGAAGGCTGATGTTCTCAGTGACTTCTTTGCCCCAGTATTCACCAGCAAGTGCTCTAGCCACACCACTTTAGTCTTGGAAGGCAAATGCAGGGACTGTGAGAATGAAGACCTTAGATTCATTGTAGGACAAGACCAGGTTTGAGATCATCTTAGGAGCCTCAATGTGCACAAGTCATCCTGCCCCTTTACTTTCTCTCGTGAGACCCTGCTTGGAGTACTGTGTGCAGTTCTGGTGCCTGCAACATAGGAAGGGTATGGAGCTGTTGGAGCAAGTCCAGGGGAGGCCATGAGGATGATCAGGGGACTGGAGCACCTCCCATACAGACAGGCTGAGAAAGTTGGGGCTGTTCAGCCTGGAGAAGAGAAGGCTGCGTGGAGACCTCACAGCAGCCTTCCAGTATCTGAAGGGGGCCTATAGGGATGCTGGAGAGGGTCTCTTCATCAGGGACTGTAACAATAGAACAAGGGGTAATGGGTTTAAATTTAAGCAGGGGAAGTTCTGGTTAGATATAAGGAAGAAGTTCTTAATGTGGGGTAGTGAAGCACTGGAACAGGTTTCCCAGCGAAGTGATAAATGCTCCATCACTGGCAGTGTTCAAGGCAGGACAGAGTCTTGGGTGCATAGTCTAGTGTGAGTTATCCCTGCTCATGGCAGGGAGGTTGGAACTAGATTATATTTAAGGTCCTTTCCGACCCTTTCAATTCTATGGTACTATAATGAAATAGTTTCCCAGGGAGCTTGTAGTAACAGGTCTATACCTATTCTAAAGAAAAGGTGCATGATCTGCTCTCTGCATACTGATTCCTGAACTTTTGTAGATGCCCAATGAAATCACTATCATCAATGTATACTTCAGGACACATGGAATAGCTTACAATCTTGGTTGTTATACATTAAGGTTCTGAATTGGAAAATCCAAAATCTGTATCTACAAAATAAACTGAAAGTGTGATTGTAATAGAATCAGACCTGCTTGTGCTGGCTATAATTGAGCGAGCACAGGTACTGTTAGGGATAGAGATAGGCCACTATGAGAAGCAGAAGAAGCTTGGTCAGCTTGTACACTGCTTTCTAGACAGTGAAGCCTCTACATCTTCAAAGTGATATTTTTTTCTTCCTGGGTAGATTAAAACCAGTGCATCTATGGCTGTTGGTGCTACAGTAGCATCTTCATTTGGTTCTCTTCACACAGTATTGAGGTTGTCATGGTGTATTTTAATATCAAACAATATCACATAGCATTTGTGTAATATATAGATGATTATTTCTGGAGCCAAAATAAAGCCATGGCTAATAAGATAGAAACATTCTTATATGCTGGAAACGGCTTGAAGAAAGTGCTAGAATAAAAAAGATGAAAGAGCTGTATGTGATTGCGTTAAAAAAAGAAAATAAAATGAACTCTATAAGCAGTGTTCCTCCCCACCATTTTCTTTCTTGCCTTTCTGTTTTATGATTCATCTTTCCGTTACATGTCAGTACATCTGTCTTAGAGTAGTTGCACCAGGCTTTTGCTTATTTGTGTTTCAAAATGGAACTGGCAGACAAATTTGTAGATTCTCCCCAAAATCACATAGAACAGGTACTTATGTTTTGTTGGCTTATGAAGATTTGTAGATGTTTGCCATCAGATGACTGTTAACATCTCTCTTATCTTGCATAGTGTAGCCTGTATTATGTTGTAGAGTTGATAGAATAATGTTGGCTGGTAATTCCTGCATCTGACCCATGCCTTCTAGATATACCGCAGCTTTTTTTCTAACCAGATTTCCAAACTTTATTTTGAAGCTGGTGGAGGATTTTAGCACATCTCTGAGTAAATTATGCCACCTTTTTCACAAACACATGCTTTAATCCTTCTCTGTATTTTTATGGCTTCATGTTTGGAAGTGAAAGATGAGAAATAGATGAGGAAAAATAACAAAAAAGGATCATTTGAACAGTTTCAGTTTTGTGTAAATAAGTGCTCAAGGCTATGAGATATTGCAATACATAAAGTACACAGCAAGAAATATCACCTTGAGAGCTATAGATGAGAGTGCTACACAACTACAATTACCAAAACATATAGCTGTTTTTTTTTAACAAAAAAGATATATTTACAGGATAATTACTAACCTTACCGTAGCTGATAACCTGAGTTATCAGGATGATCAGTTGTCATCCTAGGACAGAAAAACTAATTTCCCAAGTAGATACTTTGTTTTGGGCTTCAGGTTACTGTACCTTTTCAGTAGTGAAAAATAACCCTTCAGAAAAGATCAAATCAAAGACAGTTTCAGGTGCAAGTTAAAAATGTTTATTAAATTTGAGAAACATGATTTATTTGAGCACTAATTTGTCAACCAATTATTCATGAGATGAAGGCTTATAAACCTACATTTTATGAGTGTTGTAATCTCAATTCTCGAAATAAAACAGAAAATCACTGTACAGTGTTTTCAAGTTACCTTTGCAGCATTAAGAAATGAAAGATTTCTCTCCCACTGTTTTTATATCATTAAAGCGTTCAGTATTCTAGAATTGTATTGAACTAATACCACAGCTTTAATATTTCACAATCAGTAAATTTCCTGCCTGTCCCTGGATTTAATTTAACCTAACTCCATGATTTTGCTTGTTAACTTTAGCAGGAATAATGTTTTCAGATGAATGGGTGCTATAAAAATCTGCTTTTTATTGTCTACTAATCAAACTGTTATAGTGTATATCTCAAGTGATCTACGGTGACTTTAACAGAGATTTCCTTTGGTCTGAAAATGTAATACACACAGAATGTTTTCTAGGGGTATTAACTATAATGGATTTAGCTATTTCACCTCTTGATTCAGTGCATTACAAACCCAAGGGTTTAAGGTAAAAATCTCAACAGAGAGGTTACATTTTGTAGAGTATTCTTACAGCAACCAAGTAGAAAAATCTGTCTGCACAGCTAAACGTAATTATTAGCTTCCAAGGAACTCCAACTAACTCTTTAAAGCTTTGCCAATATACACAGAGGTAAGTAAATCTGAAAATAACCATAGTCTAGCATACTTGAGTTGGGTGAAGTTATTAGTTGCTTGTTCATATACACTTTAATGGAGGTGTGATGAATTAAGTACTCTTCCTATGGAATGCAAATACCTTTAACCAAATGGTTGAAATCTGCTATTTATCTCCTTTAAACTGTATAACTTTTTTTTGCACAAGAGGTGCCTGATGGTAACCTGACTTCAGAGCCTCTGATGGTGGCTCTCAGCTTCATTCTGAGTTTCTTGCTTTAAGATATTTAAGAGCAAAACATACCTCAGTTATTTTTGTCTTTTTCTCCCCTCAATTTTAAACATTCTCATATGCCCCCTTTCTCTTCAGCTACCGTACTTACACCTCAGTGATTTGATATTAATAGCAAAGATTAAGCAGTTTCAGCTCATCAGAGAAGAGATATTAATCATCATCAAGCCCAATGAGAAGTTTAATTTTCTGCTTCTCTTTTTTCACTAAGCTCTGGCGGCTGTCACTCGCACCGATGTCTGCGGGACATTTAATAATCTACTTCTGAAGATGCATTTCAGTAGTTTTTTTCCTTTTATTTCCTCTGTCAGTCTCAGAAAGTTTCATCATTGCAGGCTTTAATTGAAGACCGCTGTCAGGAGATGAAGAGAAGAAAATTATTCCTTGAACAAAGCCAGCTGTGGGACTCATGGTTTTAAACTGTATGCAGGAGGAAGATGGGTTAAATCAAGATATTGAAAACTATGGGTTTGGGTCTGTGACTCACTACCCATTCCCTTCAAAAATAACATATTCTTCCTGTCCCCAGCTACTGTTTGTACACATTTACTTGTTTGAGCCTCAGAAGTATGGTTAAATTTGTGGTGCAGTACAGATGTGCAGCACACTGAATCAGGGGATGACAAGAAAGAACCCACACAGAAAACTTCATTAATTGCACAATTATACTGGTCCGTGTCATTGTTGTAGATAGCATTATTGCAGTGTAGGAATGGCTTTGCCAGCTCAGTTAAAACGGCTTCCAAAATGACGTATCGTACCAATAAAATTCATGTGGATATTATGCTAGTTGACATAACAATAGCTGTTTAAAATGGGGCGTCATCTTAGACTGGGACAAGCTTATCTTACAGAGAAGCCCTGAGGAGTGAAGTATAGGTGTTAATGTGCAATTTGCATATCCCACCTATTTGTTTTTTTTTTAATCAGGTTACAAGCAGTTTTAAAAGCAGAAGCTCTCCATTGCGAACAGAAGGTTGCAGTTTTGTAAGTCAAAGAAGAACAGATCAGACTAAGACAAAGCCACACTGGGAGCTCAGAAGCATAATGGTTAGTCTTCTGTATGCATCAGGTAGACTTCCTTTATTGGATAGTGAATTTGCTGGTTGATCTGTGATGTGGCTGATTAATTTGTACAGCCCATGCTGTGAAAGCACTTAAGAAAAATTTTAAGCAGTTTGTAATTGTGGCTGCTACTGTCTTGCTTTATTGGTTCTGGATGTCTGATCTTGAGTCAGTGTTTCTCCTGTTGAAAAAACAGGCCACTCTGAATGTGTAGAGGCTCAGGTTGAGCACCTGAGAGCTTTAACCCAGAATCAATCATTATGGTTTTTTTGCAGAAAAGATGGCTCCCAGCCTGGTACTTTGCTCTACTGAGAAGGTTGATTTATTCCCTCTTGCCAGGAAGACTGTTGTGTAACTGCATTTTTCTTTTTACCTTCAAAAAAGGCCTCTATCTACACTGCTCATTTAGGATGTAACTGTAGCAGCCTCTAGGTTTTCTGGTCATGGAACCTTCCTGAGCTTTATTAAAAATACCTTTTTAAAAAGAACTTTTTTGATATCAGTAGCCACGTTTCCACCTTGGGTACTAAAACCACAACAGGCAGGTAAATCAAGACAAAATAGCATTAGCTTAGAAAAATTTGCTGTTACCCATTACAACTACTACCACTAAAGAAAGGGCAGAATCCCTTCCTCCACCAAATCTACAACAACTAGTGCTGTTCTAATTGGCTTAATAATTTATTTTGCAGGTTGACTCAGGGGGGCCAGATCTAAAATAATATGGTCAACCTAAAGCATAGTGGTATTTTTTTTGGGGGAAAAAATGTTTACAGAGTACCAGACTGCATTCTGAGAACATACGTAATGTGCGTTTAATTTCCTTAAATTTTTTAAATGGCAAAGTATTGTCCTTGGGAACAAACTGTTTGGGAAAACATTTGCATATTTGAGCAGACTGTCGTATTTGTAATAACTAAATGATCATTTACCTTATATATCCAGCAGTAAAGTACAAGGAGTAGGAAGATACTATATTATTTCGATACTGCTTGGAAACATTCCTGGTGTTTTTGTCATAGTTTCACTGCACAGAAGTAATGGGAAAATCTGAGCCATTTCTGAGCAAGGGATGTTTTTTGTGCTATTACAGTTTGGTTGCACAGAAGTAATGTACTTGGGTTAGGAGCTGTGGTGGAATAGAGACTCCCCTTGGAGGCAGACAGGAAATGGAAAGCTTCTACTGGTTGGAAGATGGTAATTTTAGGTGGTGCTTGTTGGAAGAACCAGTTTTTCAGTAACTGAGAGTAGGAATCGCAAAAGGATCAGTGAAGTGTGGGAGCTTTGTTTTCAGTGGGTCTCACGAAAGAGATGTTCTAATGGTGTGGTGAAAACTGAGGACATGAGGGTTTAACTAAAGATGGAGGAGCTAATGAATGAGAGTGAGGAAAAAACCGTGCTTAGGTGTTATTGTCACTTGTCATAAAGACTTCCTTGGTAGGAAGCTGAACAGAGTACTGAGAGCTGGCTTTTTTTGTAATAATACAAGCAGGAAGAGAAGACAAAGGATAGATGTGCATGCGCACACCTGAGATGTAGTGAAAAAGTGGATTCGTATTGAAAAGATAGAGTATTATCTTGAGGAGACAAGAAGATACTGAGTTCAATTATGAAAACGTCATTTGCAATATTACTATAAGCAGTCTCACAGTGCCTCAGACTAACCTCATTGTCGTATTTGAGCATCACATATGCATGAAAGGATTCAGCATCATGGAAACCTGTATGTTATTATCCATTCCAAACTATTCTTTTAGGTTTCAAGCTGCTGAAATTACAGATTTGTATTTGTAACTCAGTCTAAACATAAAGGCGACCAGTCTAACTTGCAAATGGATAATTGATATTTGATAGTCATCAAGTGTTTGTTTGTGGCTTTAACTGAATCAGTGTTGTAAAGTTGAAGGAAATCATTAAGAATTATTAAGAGATAATTTGCTGTTACAAGGAATATGGAAAACCTGCCCATTTGATCCTCTCAAGAGCAAATGTAAATTGAATGAACAATGCATTGAAGAGAAAGAGGAGGGTGATCCTGTAGGTGAAGCATTTTTGGTAATAGTAGATGGAGCAATGATTTTTTACTAATTTAAGTCTGTCTAGACCTCCCAGCACCTTTTTATTATCAGTCTAGCTCAAGAGCAGAAGCTTTATATCATCAACCCCCCAGTAAGACAGCTGAAGGTTATGAGGTTAAAAATAACAAGAAGAATAAAATAGCTGAAAGACAACGGCTGGAACTTAATGAGCAAGTTTTATTCTGCCTGTGTACTTGATTTAACAGTTCCAGTATATCTCAAAATAATCAACTTAAGAAGTAATTAGAAAACTTAAATTTTGGGTAATTATTTTCTATGCATCTTGGAAGGGACAGGTACATTTCTGGATGCTGAGACTTAAAAAAAGGGAGAAAAGTTAAGGGACTGAACTGAAAGAGTCACCATTTTCATTATTTTAAGTTGCCTTGTTGAAGATGAACAGGTAATGGCTGTGAGAATCCAGAATACAGGTAAAACCACATTCCTCCTTTATTCTATTGATTATTTGCCTCAAAGAAAACAGCAGAATGTTGTTACCAAGTTGATGGAGGTATCGATCAAGGATACAGGAGAAAAAGGTAAATTAGGAGGTCTTTGCTTCTTTAGATAGCAAAAAGTAGGGTAAAAATGTTCAGAACTTCAAAATGTTGTAATGCGAGATATTTGAAGTACTTCTGATGATGTTTGTTGAAAAAGAAACGTATCTTAGTACTGTTCTAAAGTATGTGGTGGAAAGTCAAACATCTTCCTTGGCTGTTTAAGGAAAGGTTAGTAAACAGTGAAATTCTCAGGAAAGGAGGACTGCACATTTGTAGTCAACGCTGCAAGCTGACTAGCCTTTTTATAGCATACAGAAGTGGATTTAATCTGAACGTAACTAGTTACAGACTTAAATTGCAGCAGTGGGAGATTTAGGTAGAATTTGACAAGAGGAAAAGCAGCTCTAAACATAAGGAGTGTGAAATGTCCTGGTAGATCATTAATAGAAGTTGTGGAATCTACACCATGAGATTTTTTTTAAAGCAGGACAATACAATGGCAAATGAAGTTCAGTGTTTGTAAGCATAAGGTACCTTGGGAAAGAATAAGCTTAATACACTATAGTGGCCTCTTAGGTGATTGTCACTGCTCTGGAACAATAGGTCTTGGACTTTTAATAAATAGTCTTAAGAAAGCTGAGCTTGACACTGGAAGGTATATATGTCAGCAGCCACAAGCAAAATTTGATAGACCTTGTTAGTTATTAGAATGCGAGACTTAATTGTATTTTCAGTTCTTTTACCAAATTGAGTGCTTTCTAAATGCACAAGGCAGGGCAGAGCTTTTCACATGAACGGGCGCTGTTAATACCAAGACAAACGGTTTTTATCAGATCAACAGTACATTTACGATGGACATGGGAGGAAAATATCTGTTTGTCAGATCAGTGCACTTCTAGCAAAACCTCTCAGTGGGATTAATGAAAGGCAAAAGGCACTCACTAGTTCTAATGCAAAACTTGAGCCGTTTGAGAAAGGGCTTATATGATATATCGGCATGGGACAATTGGGCCTTAGCTCAACAGCTGAAAAGGTCCTTTCTAATCCTATGTGGTATCTTTGCAAATATATTCCCTTTTTGCTTCATGTAACCCTCTTGGGGTCCACTGAACAGGCAATAATCTCCTTTGCTAGAGAAAGCTAGAGAAGGTGTATTATTTGGAGATTATGTTTTGGCTTCTTCATGGTTTTAAAACACCATTTCTAAGGATTAAGGTAGCAGCAGAGCTGATTATTTAGTGCATATTACTTACTGAGGTAATAACATTTACCTTCTTTACTAAGTACTTTTTGATCTACTGATGAAAACCACTATATAGTGTAGGTAATATTGTTATTATAATGGAGTGTTGGGGACTAATTAGTTACACCAACCTTTTTAGGCAAAGGAGAAGAAGTGTTGATGGAGAAAAAGGAATGCTGTTAAGCTTCAGGATCACTGCTTTGAAAGTCTTTTGAGTGACAGCCTGTCTGTGTAATATGAACTACTCAAAGCATTTGTGCAGGAAAGTGGACGCGCCTCTCGTATGAAGATAGGCTGAGAAAATTGGGGCTGTTCAGCCTGCAGAAGAGAAGGCTGCGTGGAGACCTCATAGCAGCCTTCCAATACCGGAAGGGGGCCTGTAGGGATGCTGGGGAGGGACTCTTCATTAGGGACTGTGGTGAGAGGACAAGGGGTAATGGGTTTAAACTTAAACAGGGGAGGTTTAGATTGGATCTGAGGAAGAAATTCTTTACTGTAAGGGTGGTGAGGCCCTGGAATGGGTTGCCCAGGGAAGTTGTGGATGCTTCATCCCTGGCGGCATTCAAGGTGGGGTTGGACATAGCCTTGGATGGCATGGTTTAGTGGGAGGTGTCCCTGCCCATGGCAGGGGGGTTGGAACTCGATGATCTTGAGGTCCTTTCCAACCCTTACTATTCTATGATTCTATGATTCTATGATTTCAAAGTGGGTGGTTCAGGGTGTGTTAAGTTTGTGTGGCAAGGTTTTGGTAGCAGGGGGGCTACAGGGGTGGCATCTGTGGGAAGCTGCTAGAAGCTTCCCCCATGTCAGACAGAGCCAAGTCCAGCTGGACCTGCTGCTGGCCAAGGCCAGCTGGTCAGCAATGATGGTAGCACATCTGGGATAACATATTTAAGAAGGGGGAAAACATACTGTGGAAACAGCAGCAGAGAGAGGAGTGAGAACAACTGCAGACTCCAAGGTCAGTGCAGAAGGAGGGGAGAAGGTGCTCCAGATATTGAGTCAGAGGTTCCCCTGCAGCCAGTGGTGCAGATCGTGGTGAAGCATTTTAGTTGTTGCTATATAATGCTTATCCTAAGTTAAGGACTTTCCAGTTCCCCATGCTCTGCCAGTGAAACTGGGAGGGAAAACAGCCCGAGCAGCTGACCCAAAATAGCCAAAGGGATATTCCATGCCATAGACCATCATACTCGGTATATGAACTGAGTGATTTTCTTGGGAGGGGATGATCACTGCTTGGGTCTGGCTGGGCATTGGTCATCAGATAGTGAGAAATGGTATTGTGCATCACTTGTGTTTGTTAGGCTTTATTCCTCTGTCTCTCTTTTTCCTCTTGTAGTTATTACTACAGTATTTTACTTCATGGTCTTATCTCAACCCATTGGTTTTACCTTTTAACGATTCTCCTCCCCATTTCACTAGGGAGATGGAGGGAGAAGTGAGGAAGCAGCTGTGTGGTACTTAGCTGCTGGCTGAGGTTAAATCACAGCAGGTGGTTTTGCCCTCTCCTTATCTCGACCCATGAACTTCTAATTATATTTTCTCTCCCCTATCCAGCTGAGAAGGGGAGTGACAGAGCAACTTTGGTAGGCACCTGGCATCCAGCCAGCATCAACCCACCGCACAGGGAATGCAATTTGTAAAGAAACACACAGCATGTATTGAAAAAGCTCTGATCTACCTATTATTTCTTTGCCTGACACATTGATTTTCTGCCTACTATACTTCCTGTCCTGAAGGATACAGAAGTGTTCTGCAAAATGCAGACTTCATCCTGAGAGATGCTGAGAACCTGTAGCTCCCAATGACTTAGATTTTATTTGTGGGGAGGTAGTGTCCATCATTATCAAACATAAAAGCCTCTTGCACAAGAGGAACTGTTTGAGGAATAATACTGTAAGACACTGACACAGAAGGAGGAATTTTAAACATGAGTACAGTTATTATATACATACTTGACCAAAATGCAGGGGCATACAGCCCTGGTACTGCAAAAAAATTGTTAATAAGAGGTAATGTTCTCTCTTCATAGCAATTCCAAACCCTGTTTGGGCATGGTGACTAAACGTGCTGTGGCTAGCTGGGTCTCACATATAGTTTCTCACATATATGTCTTGGTGCTTATTCAAGTCAGGTGCCCCACAGCTTAGACCCAAGCCCATCTTGCATGTTTTTGCACTCATGGCGCAAAATTTACATTGTCCAAGTCTCTGAATTTTCAACAGAAAGAGAAGGTAGTGTCTTCAACGTAATGTATAAAAGTAATTGGATGGAATCAACTTTCTTTTGGATTCACTTCCCTTTTCATATGCTTTTTTCATTGCTCATCAGATGATTTTTTTTTAGCACTACAAAGCCATTCCGTGGATAGGAGAATGAGCTGTAAACTCTTCTGAACTCTTGTGAGACCTCACTTGGAGTGTCGCATGCAGTTCTGGTGTCCTCAGCTAAAAAGGACATGAAACTGTTGGAACAAGTCCAGAGGAGGGCCACAAGGATGATCAGGGGACTGGAGCACCTTCCGTATGAAGATAGGCTGAGAAAGTTGGGGCTGTTCAGCCTGCAGAAGAGAAGGCTGCGTAGAGACCTCAAGCAGCTTTCCAGTACCTGAAGGGGGCCTATAGGGATGCTGGGGAGGGACTCTTCATTAGGGACTGTAGTGATAGGACAAGGGGTAATGGGTTCAAACTCAAACAGGGGAAGTTTAGATTGGATCTGAGGAAGAAATTCTTTACTGTAAGGGTGGTGAGGCCCTGGAATGGGTTGCCCAGGGAAGCTGTGAATGCTCCATCCCTGGCGGTGTTCAAGGTGGGGTTGAACATAGCCTTGGATGGCATGGTTTAGTGGGAGGTGTCCCTGCCCATGGCAGGGGGTTGGAACTAGATGATCTTGAGGTCCTTTCCAACCCTAAAGATTCTATGATTCTATGATTCTATGAGTTGATTATCCACAGAATTACTAGCAGCTGATGAGCAGCTCATTTTATTTTTGCAGGGAAAAAAAAAGGATTCTTTTACTTTTCTGATGCAGGTTGAATTTTGGATATTTCTAGTTCCTGAAACTAGTTTGTAAGTAAACCAAATTGCTGAACAATAGTTAAAGGACAAAAACGCATTTATGAAGGTATTCATAAGTATGTATGTGTAAAATATAAAGGCATGTTCCTATTTGCCTGGTTGCCTTTGAAAGCAAAAAAATCACTCCCACAGAAAACTGAGGTAAAGAAAACTATTTTAATCATCTGTTTCCTAATTATTTATAATATATTCAGTTTGTACTTTTTTAGAAAGTTATTGATGAAATCTAGCCCATAAGATCCAACTTTGAGGCTGGATAAGCGCGAATAAGGTGTTTATTCACCACAGAGACCTTCAATAACCTTCAAGATAGAAATGAATCTATGAGAACCCTTTACTGTAGTTTTTCAAGATTATGACAGGAATACGACAAATTGAATCTTTTATAAAATAAATATGGCTGCAGAAAGGTTAAACAAAATCTGTATTTTTGAGAACTTGAGTGTTCACAGGGAAGCCATCCAACCTTTTGGCTTACACTCTAATAAATTTGAGGCTGTCTTCAAAGAAACGAAGTAGTTTCTCTGTCATTAATGACACAAAATGAAATAACTCACTCTTTCTTGACATTTTACATAGGTGGAAATTATCTTGAAACTCTTGGAGAGAGTACTACATTAAAAAAATAGCATCCTGTAGTCTAGTTATGAAAAAAAGACTGCAGGAGATCCATCAAGGCTATCTGGGATAAGCAGGGCAATTCAAGCACCATAATTGCTGTTATCCAGAGAAGTATTTGAATACCTGTATTTCTTTCAAGTCTCTTTTATGTGAATGGAGAAATATTTCCTGGTTTCATATTTTTGTGTACCTGCAGCTGTGTGGTGAACTTTTAGTTAGCCATCTCTAACAGATGTGCATGTCTATAGTCCCTAATTTCTCTGCCTCTAATTCCTTGCAGAAGTTATTTTGTTGTGATACTATATATATGTTTGCCATCACAGTAGACAGTGACAAGAACAGAACATCACATAAGCAAGAAAGCTTGTGAACACTCAGCTGCACGTTTGAAGTCATTGGTTCCCCTTGCTTCCAGTTTGCTGTTTTCCAAAGCACATGCTACATGATCATTCTCACCACCTTGGCTTGGTGGATAAAATGGAAGGCAATTTCCAAATGTCTTGTTTATTAATAATCCTTTGTAGTTACTATAGCTCTTTGTCTCTTTCTTATATTGCTCTCTGGCCTGTTTTTTGTCTAACAGTCTCTCTTCTGATAAATGTTGAAGATAAAAGGAAGAAAAAAAAAAATGTGAACTACATTATTAAAACTGTATTCTATCTAGTTTCCCTACTTTTGCCATCTCTTACTGCATCACAGCCTGTCACTCTGCCATGCTCTATTGCTCACTTGGATGCTCATTCGTTACGCTGTTTTTTCTTTCACGTTTATGCTTGGTTACCCTCTATCATTTTCAGCCTCACTCAAAATCCTGTTCCTGTTTTCATCTTGAACTTGCACTGGTTCACACAATCCCTCACACTCTCAGTGTTTTCACACCTTGAGCCCTTTTAAGTCTTTTGTGATGTACTTCTTTTTCGTGCTTCATTTCTCTCTGGCTGTCTGTCACGCATGTTCAATTTTCTCTATTTTATTATTGAATTCCTCGGGGTATATTTGCAGTAATACTGAGCAGGAATAAGGGCTGCAATTCTGGTATTTCTCTAATAGTCTTATGTTCCTTGTCAGCATCAATGATGATGTGATCAGAAAATCTTAACCACTGCTAGTTTCACTCCACATGTACATCATTAATTCTCTCTCTTCTTCCTAAAAAAAAAAAAAAAAAATAAATCCATTTGCTTCCTCTTTTTAAAATTGATTTTCACTAGGAAAACAATTTTCTTTTGGAGATCTAAAACCAAGCAACAGTGTTCAGCAAAGTTATAATGTTTTCTGTGCAAAAAGTCCCAAGGAGCCTTGAAATGGAGCTAAAAGAGAGAATTGTTGCATCCTCCCAGTTATAACAGGCAAGATCCAATATGTCTCAGGTGTTGCTTTCTATACAGCAGTGCCATTTCAGAATAGAGAAGTCATGCAAGCCAGTTGTGCCCAGTTCACCTGTATTGCTTTACTGTGCTGTACTGTGCTGTATATTCTAGTATCTAGATACCTGCTTAGCTATGCTTAACATAACCCCACTGACTGCAGTTTCTGCTGCTGTATTGGGACTCCTCCTTATATGATAATTAATTATCCTCTTTATGTGTAAACTTCCCCTACCAACTTAGCTTTCTGGTTTTTTTTATGAAACATACTTTTCAGCTGTATAATTTTCTTGCATCTGGTTTATTTGCACAATCTTAAGTGCTGTGTAGGAGCATTTATATTTAGGGGTTCCACTGAAGAAAATGTGGTTTGAAATGGTACAGTCCGCCAAGAGTAACTAGAAAAGTACAAGATTTTCAGGGAGTTCAAATTTTCTTCACAAACCTATGCACTCCTGCTCTCTGCTTAGTGTTCATGATTTAGCATTTTGGGCTAATGGTGGTGTTGTTGCAGGGTGTTTGCACTAGCTGATTGCTGGATGGTTTTAGCAGTCTTTCACCGTAACTGATACAACTAGGAATATGTAAAAGGTAAGAACATGTTTTCTGTTACAAAGAGAACAAGCTCTGTCTCTTTTTCAGTCATTTATGACAGTATCCCAGGCTTGGGGAGGGCCGGGGGGAAGAGGTGCTAGGAGGGAGAAGAGGTGGTTAGATATTTTGTAGAAATAAGCAAAGCAATTAATTCTGACAAGATAGCAAACTCAAAGTATGTCTACATTGCATTTAAAACCGCAAATGGAGCACAGCTGTTGCATATCCAGTATCTTCACTGCTGTTTGTACTGTGGCCGAATGGTTATTTTGGGATTCCGTGAGCAGGTACAGCCTCACTGTTGTCAGTGTCTAAACTTGTTAATGAAAACATTTCTGGTGTGTCTGGACTTCAGAGCTGCCATGACCCATCACCAAAGTTACAGACATAATGGTTAGTGTGATAGGAGTAGGGGCAAGAGGGAAGCTTAAGAGCAGAGGAACAAAAGAAAGTCAGCAGAGGCCTTTCCAAGTGATCCAAGCCACTGATCCATCCAATTATGTCCTGTCTCTCAACCAGCACCTGCTTGCTTCCAGGGAGGTTTGGATCTGCAGATGATAAGCACAAAGAGGGCAATTTATCTCCTACCTCCTATTTCCTGCTGTCAGAAATTTGCAAAGTCTTGGGGCAAAAGATTCAACAGAACTCTCAAATTACTGATTAGTAATTATTGGGGTAATTACTCTTAGTAATTATGAGGCATTATTCTGATACCTATTTGTAGTCAAAGTAGACTTTTGAAAGTCTGAAAGGCAATTGAATTTAGGACATACTTAAAGAACCAAGTGTTATTGATGGAGTACATACAGACTATTTCTCTGTTGTCTACAGTCTGTTTTTCTACAGTGACAAAAAGAGTATCTTTTTGAATGATGAAGGTTTAAACAGATCAGCGGAGTTGGAAGTGCATTTTACTTAGGGAGCAGGGGTTTTGTGGGGAAAAAATGTTTTTTCCTGTCTCTAAGGCTTTGAGTCTTGGGTTGTTTGAATTGCATATAAAGACTGCAAATGTCTATGCAGAGTAGAAGCACATGTTACCTGGAGAGTAATGAGCAATCTGAGCTTGATAAATAGCATGCAAAACTGTGTGCATGTTATGGCACTGCTGCAAGGGGGAGATCTTATATACAGGTAGGAAGCAGCCCTAAACGTACCGTGTATGACATGGCAGAAGGACGTAGTCTGCTCCTAGCTTGAAACCTGGTTTGGTTATAGAGGGGATTCTTCCTGCCAGCTATACAGTGTGTGTGAAACCCAGCTACTATGCTGCAGAGCCTGACACAGAGTTTCCTTCCTTCCCACTGAAGCCACTTTCTGGGACACTGAAGCCAAAAATAGACATATGGAGAGACCCCAGGTTATAGAGAGAGATGCCCAGTATCTGTATGTTTTCACATGTATCTGTAGAAATGTGGCTATGTTCCTTGTTTATTTCCAAGTCTGTAGCATCAGGTGAGCATAAAGCTCCTGAACGGGAATGAGATACCAGCTTACTGGAGGCGAGGAAGGGAGGACACTAACATTTTACCACATAAATCAAAGCAGACCTCACGATTTTCTTGAAACTTATCAGAACAGAAAATTCAGTACTTTTTTTCTTTTTTTTTTTAACAGTTCCATTAATTTCTTTAACGAGTATCAGAAAAATCTTTAACATTCATGGGTAATTATTCTCTAAGTCTTATCCATTCTTTCCATTTTGTAGATATTTTTCTTCCTTTAAAAAAGGAAAAAACCTGATTAATTATAAGAAGACGGATACTTAACTGAGCTTCAGGCTTCTTGGTGAATCCCAGCCTGAAGCTGATGAATGTTATCTCTGACAATATAAAGAGTTTTTTTCTTTTAATTGAGTTTTTAAAAAATGGGGATATGTTAAAAAAAAATGCAAGACAAGGTGATACATAACTGTCATGAATGAATTAAACTCACCCTTAGGAAAGCTTCATTACATACACATTTTCAATGTCAGAAAAATGAATAAAGACTATATCTATCTCTATGAACAGAAAACACTTATTAGTCTGTAAAATAAGAAAATCTAATAGTAAAATCACAAAAATAGACAGAAGAAAAAGGATTTAATTCCTCAAACTTCTAAATATTTTAAATACTCTCCATTTTTAAAGAGGTAATAGAATTTAATTTGATTAATAGTGTCTCTTTGGCTAGAAAAGAATATCATTTACAGTATTGCCAATCCCAAATGTCCTAATATTATGAGTTCTGGATCACAAAAATCATGACACTGAATTTTTAGTTTTGTTTCTAAAGCAACTCCGCATCTGTTCTCCTAAAAATAAAAGTCCTCATTAGTTGGCATTTGGGTTATGAATTATTAGATCAGAATTTGTAACTAGATAACAATTTCAAGCTTTGCATTGGCATTCTATGGAACAAGAAATCTATTTGTTTTTTTATAGAAAAGAAAACCAAGAATGTTTGAGCAACAATCTACATGTGCATTTACATTACTGGAGATTGTATAAATCGAAGCAGTACTCGTAAGGCAGGTACATGGGTTTGTCATGTAAATGGCTTATGAATTTTCTTCTTTAATCTCTTGTACAGTCCTAAGGAAAATTTGTTGAAGAATTATGATATCTCAAGTAGTACTTGGGAATGTTGATCTTTATTTCCTCCCTTTCCTGCCCTATCCATATTACCTACAGCTTAAGAGTGTTGAGTGCTGCATATCTCTTTTTATCTGACTCCAAAATAGACTTAGTAATCATTAGTTTTCAGATGAAATGACCAGAGAATGGAAGCTCTCAGGAAATCCTGTGTTAATCCACACTAATTTGCACTGTAGCGTGCAGCTACCAATGGTCACATTGACATCTGGCGGCTCTGTAGGCTCTGTGGAACTTGGCCACAGATGCTTGTGGCAATTGCCTGCTTGTTTACTTAGCAAAAGGTTGTGAAATATCTGCTTTCTGTCTTGATAGTTGCCTTTCAATTAAAACATGGCAAGAGGGACACTTGGGGATGGACAGCATCCATCATATGGATGCAACATATGTATGCATCCAGCATATGTTAGGTTAAACCTTGTATGAAGTGGTGGCATAGGTAGAGTAGGGCTTGATCCTGACAGCAGCAAAAACTTCAGTGTCACTGTGCTCTACTCAGGACCAATTAGAAACCTTGATATAAATCATATGTTCATTGAGTTCTAGGCCAGTAAAGACCTCTCAGTTGTATGAGCTGATCTTTTTATCACATCATTGTATTTTACCCTGAAGTTCATTGTAGTGAGGCAAACTACTTATGTTTTGCTGCAGTGTTAGTTTTATGAGAGTAAAGTCTATCCTTCAGAAATGTAGTAATGGTTCAAAACATAGAAAACTATCACTCCGCATGGGAAGCTTATGAGGTGATGAGTCATGTTCAACGACAAAAATTCGTACCCCATTTCCAATTTGAGATCGTCTGAGTACAGCTTCCAGTTGCTGGTTCTTGCTGTAGCCTTCTCCACTAGATTAAAGAGCTCTTCAGTACCTGCTATTTTCTCCCTGTGAGGGAGCTTATACAGTTTAATCAACTCCTTAGTTTCCTTCTTTATAAGCTAAACAGATTGATCTCTTTCAATTGTGGGGCATTATCTCTAGTCGTTAGCTTATTTTCTGGCTCTCTTCTGAACCCTCTCCAGATTTTCAACATGCTTTTAAAGATGCATGTGACAGAAGTCATAGCAGTAGGAAGTATCATTCTTGTCAGTACTACATATAGAGGTGCTACATGTATTTATTTCCTGCTGCTCTTTACTCCCCCAGTTATACTTCCAAAGACCTAATTACTTACACATCCCTTTCTTTTATAACTGCAGCTCTTGGAGCTATTTTTTTCAATTGCTTGCTTGTATTTTTTGACTTTTAAGTCCCTTCCATGATTCTTCTTTTCCAAAATGCATGATTCTGTTTAATAGATACTGTCTACAGTGTTTGTTCTCAAAAGTATTCCTTTGCAATTGGACATACTGAACTGCATTATGTCTGAGTGGGACATAAGTCCCTGTCTTTAGCATAATTTAACATTGTGTCATATGTAAAGTTATTTTATTTTTTTTTTTTATTTTACAAACATGAATGAAATGTTAAATAAGAACGAGCAGAATACTGTCTCCTTTGAGGTCCCAGCAGATATTCCTGTTTCATTAATTGACACCTGTTGCTTGCAATCTGTTTAGTTAGCCAGTTTTCAGTTCATAAAATAGAATGCCATGGTATTGTATCTTTTCTACGTGAAAATTTGTTACTAGATCAGACACTCACAGATGCCTCTATATATTACATCTGCACATAATCTTCTTTGACAACTTTAAGTCTGATCAAAAGATAAATTTAGTCTGATCAGAGCAGATCCATAGTAAAAAAAGATAAAAGCCGTGTATCTTTAATTATATTCCTATAAATTCATTTTCTATCTACTGATTTCTGGATTAACTTTTTCATTACTTTAAGTGCACTTAGTGCATTTGGCATCAGTGTAACAGCCCCAGGAATCATCATCATTTTGCTTACCCTTATTGAGTACTGGCACAGAATAAATACTCAGGTCAATAAAACAGCCTATCCTTTCTGATAGATATTATGTAGTGGTTTTGGCTCTTCCCTGGAAAATTTCCCTCCTTTATTCTTGAGCACGCTGTCTTTCTCTGGTTATTTAGTATGGATCACTGGATAGAAGATATCCTGGTTTACATTCCTGTTAACAAAACTCAAGTCTTAAAATTCTCTCCAATGCAACTATTTTGTGTAAAATCACAGTCCTCACTGTGTTCAAAACCTGCAGATTTTCTAAAACTTTTAAATAAGGAAAAAATTTACATTCAGTTGGACTTCAAGTACATTTAGTTTTCCAAGCATGCAGTCCTTCCCAAGACTTTGGTGTGTGATGAACAGACATATTTCTCCTCTTTTCACATCCACAGATTGGCTTCCTCCATTTTTTCAATGAAGTTTCAAAACCATTGCTTGAGGGAATATCTTTCTAGCTTGAATCATCTGTCTTCAAGACCCCTTTTGAAATTTTGCCGAAGCCCCATTTTAAGCCTGCATTAGAGCATTATGGGCTGAGTTTACACGAAGGTGCATTGCATTACAAAGAACTGAATGGCTATATCTTTGCACAGTAATTCTCCTTTAGAATGACTAAAATGGCACTTCCAGCTGTGTACCACAATGAGGCTTCACAAGGGAAAAATTATGAACTCTTTCTAATCTTCTCTTCTTTAGTTTTCTAGCTCTCCATATGTCTGTTTTGTTATTGCATACCTTTAAATCTAGCAGTTATCACTGAGAATTAAGTGACTTATAATTTTTATACCTCTTAAATGGACTAAACTACACAAATTTAGAAAGGAAAACTGAAAAATCTCCAATTATCTCTGTTATGTGAATTGTTCTTCCTTCTAAACATTGGAGTATATACACCTGACTGGGCCGCTCACTCTGTTGTGAGAATTCCTCTTAAAAAAATCAAGTGGAATACCTTTATAAGCAATAGGGGCCACTTACTGCAGTCAAGTCATTCTTCAATACCTCTACTAGTAGGTCTTAGTTTTCCTTGAGATTTGGTTTTTTTCATTGGAATTTAGCTTGTAAAGCCCCTTGTTCTTCTTGTTCCCCACAGACAGATACCATCTGGACATTGTTATGTTGTAATTGTGGAAAGCATAATATTTTTTTTTTTTTGTTAGGATTATAGGATTAGTTTGGCTTTTAAATAAAGTGAAACAGGCATCTTCTCATTAACATTTATATTACTTCTTTCTTTGGTTGCAGCCAATAGTAGTAAAGCATAAGGTTTGTGTGATTTAGTAGATTTTTTGAAACAAAACCTGTCCATTTTGGCTCCATGGGATATGGCAACAGATTAATGCGGAGTTTGGCTGTGGCTGGCTTGACAATGAAAGCGTGGTAGAACTGCATTAGTTCACATGCCCTAAACTTTTGAGTTCTTGCACTTCCAAATTCCAATTTGAAATTTCAAAAGTGTGGTCCCCTAGGCAAGGTCTAAGGTGCAGTGGAGATCACTGCACTATGGGTTGCGCATGCTTTCGCTCTGTTAGTGCTCTCAATCCTTCACGCACATCACTGTTATAAAGGGAATTCCTCATATACCAAGCAAAAAAGACACAGTTGCACGATGCAGGCCACAAGATTTCTTTTGCACTGGCTTTTACAAAAACTTGTCCTTGATTTTTAAATGTACAGAGGCAAAAAATTGGTGGTTATTCTTGCTAGTTATTTCAATGCTTAATTACTTTTTTTGCTCTACTTTGTACCTTGTTTCTGTCTTAACATTTTTGGAAATGCAGTTATCAGCCACTGGTTCTTGTACCATTCTTTTGCAATTGGAAGAGTTTTCTTGGAATGAGTTTTAGTATTTCTCATAGGTAATTAAGAATATGAGCAAATTGTCTATTATCCGTACGTTTGTCGATCTGAATAGATTTCTGTTGTTCAACAAATCATTCTGAAATATGTTTTCTAGGATTTGGGCCATTCTGTAGCTGTTTGCATCATCCTTCTTGTCAAGTTCCTTGTTTAGTAAGGGACACCAGAACAGAACAGTGTTCCATATTCTTCATGTATGTATATTGTATAAATTCATATAGGAAAATATCAAAGTGTCAAGACTTAAGAGTTTCAGAATTTTTCTATTCTAGATGTCTTTTTAAAGAGGCTTAAGTTTTGCAAAGACTGTGAGGGTGGTGGGGCCCTGGAATGGGTTGCCCAGGGAAGTTGTGAATGCTTCATCCCTGGCGGCGTTCAAGGTGGGGTTGGACATAGCCTTAGATGGCATGGTTTAGTGGGAGGTGTCCCTGCCCATGGCAGGGGGGTTGGAACTCGATGATCTTGAGGTCCTTTCCAGCCCTTACTATTCTGTGATTCTGTGATTCTGTGACTAGTCAGGCTAAAACTTTACATTTTTGTTGCAGACCCTAATAAAGATTCTTTTAATTATTTGAGGAAACTGCTTATTTTCCAAGAGAAGATAATTTTCCTTGCAAATATTGTTCAATCACTGTTTAACTGTAACAGTTAAACAAGTAACAGTTAAACAAGTGCTTTTCATTCTTTGTCCCTATTCCTGCTAATTCTGACTTTAAGGAAGTTACCTGTTGAATTGAGGTTTCTAGTAGTTCTTTGCTTAGAAGTTCATTTATTTCATGGTGAGGAAGGG
This sequence comes from Amazona ochrocephala, assembly GCA_039720435.1. Lineage (NCBI taxonomy): Eukaryota > Metazoa > Chordata > Aves > Psittaciformes > Psittacidae > Amazona > Amazona ochrocephala. Next base: position 78,357,892 of record CM077880.1, read on the forward strand.
AGATGTGTACAAAGGAGTTGACTAAAATGCTGTGCAGATTGTCACAGGATAGGGGGTAATACAGTACATTCATTGCCTTGCCCTGATCTTGTTTTCTGCGAGTGGGTGATTTAAAAAAGGCTTAACTGGAAAACCTCACACGTGGTATGAAGATGACCTTTCACAAGGGCAAGAGACGATGACATCAGAGAAAAAAAGACACACATCTGAGAAAATGTTAGGTATGAAAATTAGGTGTTGTGCAGGAGCAGCAATAAATGACCTGCCATTGTTATTTCAGAGTGAACTGAGGAGAGCTATTTCAGCAGGCGATCAGTATGAGTGTGTTGGTTTTATACTGGGGAAAAAAATTAAATCTAGAATTAAATTTGAGTGCAATAAAAGGCTTTGGTGTATTGTTATGAATGTTAATTTAAAAGCACAGAAGCCAAGAACTTTAGAGTTACAGCAGCTGTGGGAAACATAAGTTGGTAATGTTTTACATACACTTCAGGGCATAAGTTCCTTAGCATAAACAGCAATACAAAACGCTGCATATGTGCCAGTAGATAGGGTAATGGATGCTGTGGGAACCACGTATGACTTTGAATTTCTGGACTTTAAATTCAAAACCCCAAGACTGCACTCACTCACAGCTGTTTTCCCACTGAATATATAAGGTATAGAATTAATTATGTCCTGTTCTAAAATACAATGCCCTGATTCTGCATAAACTAAAGCGCTTACATAAATTCAAGCATCTAAGTAGCCGCACTGCTTGCTATGTAACTTCTTCCTTGTATGATAATGCTATGTAACTTCCTCCTTGTATGATTGGCACGCCTACAAGCTTTTACCAGGCGTAGTTACTGACATCTTAAAAACAGTGTAAATCAAGAAATGAAAATGAGCATGTTACGCAAAGTAGAAGCTTCTATATTTTCGGAATCACCCATCTCTGGATCTGACAGAGCCCTGTTGACCCTAAGTTTGAGCAGAATGGCCTAATCCTGAACATTTATTAAATTCTGTTGTACACAGAAGTTGCTGTGCTGGTGTTTTGTCTGGAACTGAGCAAACGTGTCTTGAGCGGGGTGTGTTCCCAGGCTGACTAATTTATTTAGCTGGTAGCTGCCCTTAGATGTGCAACTGCGAGGCAAAGAGCATGAGTCATTGGTCCATGGCATGGTGAGGGAAGGGGCAAAGGCTTATATCAAGATAGCTGTACAAGTCACCTCCTGTAGGTGGAAGGAGGAAGGATCCCATGGGATTAAAGACTTGTCTCTGTTACCGGCAAGCTCTGATTGTGCTGCAAGGTGCAAAGATAGATGCTGTCTGCCCAGGGACTTTGAAAGGCACTGTGCATTTTCTAGGACAGTAGCCTTAACTCCTTCCCTTTGCCCTGCTTCTCAAAGCATATTTTCTGTCTCAGAGCAGCTAGATTAATATTCTTGATGGTTTGTCAATTTGGCTTCAGCTTCCTGAACTGCCTGTCTTGAGCAGCAGAGGAGATCAAGGATTCTCTCTGGATATTTTTGCTTTTAGCTAATAGTTAATACTGGCTAAGGTTCAAATTAATTCACTTAATGCTGTCTGAGTCTTTATGGCCTGTAGATCACCTAGTGCTGATGTCCCTATATTACATGTGCAATGTGATTGTTGGCTCTAGTCATAGAACTTTGTAATAAAAAGTAATAAGTTTCGTGGTTTTTTGTTCTCTCCTTAACCCACCATTCATAATATTTACACCCTGAGCAACCCACTGTTGCTTAAAGTGTGTGTATTATAAAATAATCTGTGTCCACTTGATTGATTTATTCTCTGTTAAGCATCAGGTCTACATACTGTTGTGTTCATTTCTGACATGTTTAGTGTGACAGTTTATAAATACACTGAGTTGACTTTCATTTTCTTCTAATCCATCAAATCAGCCTAACCAGTAAGGAAGTATTTCTTATTTTTAAAACGTGTATGGTCTCAGAACAAATCAAATTTCCTTATGCCTTTAGTGACCTTTCTGCTGAAGCTTTTGTTGTGAAACCTCTAAGAACACATCGGAGTGGGAAAATACAATGAACTTAGCCTGGCTTCTTTGCCTATATTTAGCAAGCATGGTGATTTAAGAAACAGCTGTGACTGGATGTTTTTGGGGGCTTTTTGGTTTGGGTTGTTGTTTTTTTTCCATACCTATCTTTTTGATTTAACAAAGACTGAAAACGATCGTATCAGAAGGTTGGAATTTTTACCATTGATATTAGTGGGCTAGGACTTATTTTAGAAAATCTTGATGGGTGGTCAGGGGGAAGGTTTATTTACTTTTATTTTTAAGAATTTAGGGAACTACTTGTCAGTCTTTACCTTTAGCAGGGCTAAATGTACTTCTGCGCTCATTTAGAGCCTGAGATCCTACATAGTCTTCTTGTGGAATTTAATGCTCCATCGCTGGCGGTGTTCAAGGCTGGGTTGGACAGAGCCTTGGGTGGCATGGTTTAGTGGGAGGTGTCCCTGCCCATGGCAGGGGGGTTGGAACTAGATGATCTTAAGGTCCTTTCCAACCCTAACTATTCTACGATTCTATGATTCTATGATAATTCCATTATGGCCATTGTGAGAGACTGGAGAACGTAACTGAGTATTTTGAAACTCATGATAGGAGTTTCGTGTCAGTGCTCATAATGTCTAGATGCTTTGCCATTGTTTCCTTCTATGACAGTTCATTGTAATCTGGTTCTCCTGAATGATTGACAGTGGTTGACACATGGACTGGGTATCTGTCTTCCCACTCTTGACGGCACTGCAGATTGAAATTACATGGGTTTGTTCCCGAAGAAACATTCAAGGGTCTTCTCAGCATGCCTCTACAGGTGTTGATCAAAATCCTGTTTAAAGTCAGGAGCTGAGTTCACATTAGCTACCTTGGTGCTTAAATTCCAACACCGAAATTAAAGAGATATAAACAGATAATTTTCTGTCTGAGCAGCCTGACCCCAGTTGCTTACATAGCAGCTAGAAGGAGGAAGGTGCACTTCCTAAATTCAGCAGACTGTAATTGGCACCCTGAATTAACCTGTGACTACCAGCCATAGGTTGGTACTACTAGCCTTTTCAGCACGTAATGATAAATACCAGAAGGGCGGCTGTGCTTATGAGCATACTAGTGCTGTCTCTCTCTGCATTTACAGCAGCCAAGAAGGATGGACTAAGAAAGAGATGCTGCACACTTGCCAGTATAGCCAGTATTCTGGATGAGGTCTCCAGCCTCTGTGTGGCCTCATCCTTTCTCTTCTGACATATCGATGGTATTTTGGCCATGATCTAGCCTTCAGGGATCTGGGAGGAGGAAGCAATGGAGAGGAGGGATGAAGCTAGCTGTCTGTTTTATAGCAACCGTAACAGATGTATGGCAATGTGCTCTTCTTCGGCAGCTGCCAGCAGCAATGCTATTAGTTGCCAAGACAATTGGCAGCAGATGGCTTTGTCCAATTGTGCCATGAAATTCATTTAAACTAAAAAGATGGAGTATTGTAGCTGATTCATTACATGAAAATGAGACTCCCTGTACTCTGATTTTGTAAGTACTGAATTTCACAATTACAGCTGAGAATCCAAATACTATGTATCCCCCCCCCACCTCCACAGCCCACCAGCATGACCATGCAAAAGTGAGAAAAGCCTGGTTGTTTTTCTTCAGTGATATCGAAGGAAGATTTCCCATATTTACTGTAGCTGCTAAGAAAACTTTTTAAAGTAGGATTGCAACCAAGGTAACTTTGGACCTGCACTTCCTGTGGGTTTTTTGTCCAATTACTCATCCTGTTCTTTATTTTGGCAGCTGACCCCATCATCAAAACAGTATTACATTGCAATATCTGAGTAAAAATATATGGCATCTGCGGTAAGTTCTTGAATACATTTTTTCCTGCAAAATAACATGCGCTTAATGTAGCTCCTCTTCCAGCTTTTCTTCTATACAGTGACCAGAATTGTTATGTGAGTTTGAACTGCTAGTCTTCACGGAAGTTTCTGAGAAAAAGGAATAAAAAAAGGACAGTATGGAAGAAGTTGTCCAATTTATGCCGTTTTAATGCTAACGCGAGCCTCACAGAATCCGGTATCTCTATATAGTTTGCAGTTTTGTTTCTAAAATAGGCTCATTTAAGTAATAACAAGAATTGCTAGACAGCTGTTTTTCTGGAAAGAAAGAGCTACACTATCAGTGTATACCCAATTTTTTTACTGTTATTTGCCTTTTTTTTAAAAAACCCAAATTTCACATATTAATGCAGTTGCTGACATTTCTTCAACTGAAGGAAAAAATCGTAGTTCTCACACTTCCAAAAGGAAGATGAAAAAAAAGTAAATCTAAAAACTCCAAAAATATTTTGCAAAATTTATAATTTGAAGAAAAATCGAATCTTCCATTTTGGATATCTAATAATTTTTTAAGTGCTTGGACTTAATGCTGTTAACACCAAAAGCAGATTCATTATATTTTTAAATTTTTGGAAAGCTAAACACAGCAAAACAATTTTTAATATCTTTTTAATTCATGTCAAAATTTGAATATTAACTTCAAAGCTTAATCTTGGCCATCCCATTTTAAGCGTCTTGAAGACAATTTATTTTGACTAGGAATATATTTTTCTATCGTACCTAGGTGATTTAGGAGCTAGGGAAATAGGCCTACATATCAGGCTCAACAGTATTCAAGAGATTTAGGAAGGCACGTGCAGGCTCTGTTCTTGTAACTAATGAATGCCATTCTATAGATCCCACTCCAAGTCCCAAATTTTATAAGTATGTTAAATAGCTGGAAATTAAAAAAAAATAAATAACTCTATTTATAGAGTTGTAAAAGAAGAGAAGTGATAGAGGAATTCCAAAATACTGCAGTGGCCTAATCAGGGTCTTTTCTAAGAACACTTCACCAGTATACAGTCATTTATATGTTATGCTGGTAAAGCATTTCTAGCATGGAGGCAACTGTACCAGTAAAACCCCCTCTGTATTGATATAATAAGCAGCTTCCCAACAATGAAATGTACAGCTGGTGAACATGAGGGTTTTTTCTGGTGTAATTGTATGTACTCATAGTACTTCCGCAAGGATAACAGTTCAGTCAGGGATTAAACATTTTCATACCCCATTTCATGGCTCAAGAAGTCTCCTCAGAAGCTTAGGTGTATTGCTTGAAAGCCTGAAAAATCCCCCGAACAACAATTTGGTTGTTAGTTTGTTACCAAAGTAACAGGGCTTTTAATACGATAATATACAATCATTAGAGATTGTTGGTTTGTTGCATTTCTTTATTACTTCCCTGATCTCTGCCAGGAAAAAGGTACTCTTAGGACCTCCTATTGCATTTGCAGCTGGTGAAACAAATGGGGAATATTTTAATTTTAATTAATATGATCCTACTTAAGAAGAAATTAACGAGCTGTTCTTCCAAAAATCTTTTTGTCAGTATTCCGTATTGACATTACACATCCATACAATGATGTTTGAATGTATACAGTTTTGTGAGGCTGCTTAGTATTCTTCTCTGAAATTCAGCTTAACTACTCCGTGGTGGCTTTGAATCAGTAGCACAAATAGTTCTGCTCTGATTTTGAAATTTCGTAGCACAGACAGCCTCAGGGTCACTGCAATGAACTGAGCTGCCTAAATCTAGGCTGCATTTATCAAGACTCATACTTAAGAGCTGACTGAAATACTTCATTCGGTCATTGTGGATGACAAGGCAGTACCTTGTCTCATTTATTAAAATAGGAAAGAGATTTCAAATTTCAATTTTGGCAGCATTTTCATTATCATTATAATAAATATGAAGCAGAGGTTAACATCCTCAAAGCCAAATTGTTGCAGTAAAACAGAAATAAAGGGTTTGACATGGTCAAACCCTTTAGGAGCAGCCACTGACATACAGAGCATGTTCCAGGTTTGTGGGATTTCTTCTCGTTTAAATATTCTTGCATTTCCTGAGGCCTGTCTCCTTACAGGGCATTGGCAGGCTGTCAGAATCGATTCATAGTGAGTCTTGGAATAGCATTTTCAAAAAGAATATTAAGTTTCACATTCAAGAGCAAAGTTAGTCAGTTAGGACTTACTCTTTAAAGTCATTTAAGCAATTTGAGTAAGGATAGATGCCTAAAGGTGCACTTACCTGCTTTTTAGACACCTGCTTTTATTTGAAAATCTGTTCCTCTCGAGCCTGAGAGGCTCGTCAGTGTCTGTTTCTTTCAATGGAATGGCCTTCTAAATCATCTAAGCAATCTTTAAGACCTTATTTTTGTCAGAATGGTATAAATGCATACAAAAAATCCAGAGACTATACTTTCATTGGAAAGTTTCAATATAGATGGGGTTTAAAATTAAATAATACTCATTGTCCTGGGTTCAGCAGTAGCAGTCATTTTTTTCTCCTTCTTGGTAGCTGGTGCAGTGCTGTGTTTTTGATTTTGGGCCTGGGAACAGCACTGATAACACCAGTGTTTTCAGTTACTGCTTGGTGATGTTTAGGCTGGTCAAGAACTTTGTGAGTCTCATGCTCTGCCAGGGAGGAGGGGAAGCCGGGAGGAAGGAGCAGCAGCACACCTGACCCAAACTGACCAAAGAGGTTATTCCATACCACAGCACGTCATGTCCAGGATGTAGAAACGGAGAGGAGAGACCCAGAAGGGTGGTGAGGGTGCACGGTGAGGGGTGCACGGTGGGGGTGCACTGCTTGTTTGGGATTGATGGTGAGCTATTGTATTCTTTCCTTGTATTTGCCTTGTCATTATTATTATTGGTGGTAGCAGTAGTGATTTGTGTTATACCTTAGTTACTAAACTGTTCTTATCTCAACCTGTGGGAGTTGCATTCTTTCGATTCTCCTTCCCATCCCTCCAGGAGCGGAGGGAAGAAAGAGTGGGGAGTGAGTGAGAGAGCAACTGTATGGGTTTATAGACTTAAACCACGACACTCATCTTCATCACCTAAATGAAAACAATGATTATGGGTGCCTTACTATCTCATTGTGCTTCCATCCCCCAGTCTATACTGGAAATGGGAATGAGAAACAGGGGAAAAATAAAATGAAAAAGTTTTCGATGCTTGGACTTTATTTGACAGCTGGGGAATAAATTAATTTCAAATTAAGATTAAAAAAATAAGTTTGGTAAAGCAAGCTGTTCTGGGAAAGAGTTCTCAGACAACTGTCTTAATAATTTTGGCCTGCTACATGAGTGATATTTTCACCCTTATCTGAATTATAAAGGCAATCACTACTTCTTTTATTGAAGTTAGCAATTTTCTTTTTCTTTCAAAAAATGTGTTGGTGGAGATGTCACTGCTTATGGACATTCTTATATAGATATATCTACTGATTTAGATTTATTTCTCATATCTATGAGTAAGTCAGCATTACAAAAACTTGTACTTGGAACTAGTTTCCTCATTCGCTAGGATTTCATTGTCCTCCAAAACTAGGATAGGTGAATTTAGTAAAAGTAATACATGTGATCTTCAGGTTTTCCTAAAATTCAGTAGTCTTAATAGTGTCAATCTCTTTTTCTTCAAAAATTTAACCCAAAGTCAAGCAGGTATGTTTTTCCTTAATAAAATTTAAATTAAGGTCGGCGTCTGTTAGTCTTGTCTTAAACTCGATGGATATTTTTTGACATCTTCACCCTAGCAGCTCCATTCCTGGGGTACCATTATGGGTTTTTTTCTGGCTCGTGTGTTCTCTATTTTAAATTGGCTTTGTGCCTCTCTTTTGCTATTTTCATTTTACGAACCAGTATATGAAATGTGACCTCAAGTTACTGATTTTCATGTTTCTCAGAGCAGCGTTTCACTGCTCTCTGCATACTCCATTCCGTTAACAGTTTAAATTCTTTTTCTTGAAGATATGTATAATCCCATGATTGTACTGTGCCTTAAGTTCAAAATTTGGCTCCATGCACTGATATTCAGTCAGCAAGATAGAATCATTGTGATTTATTGGTGGCTTTAATTGATATGGTAGGAGTGGTCGAAAAGAGAACAAGGGGACAATTTGCAGTCTGCCCTTTATGCTACCTCTGTGGCATAGGATGGAATTGTTCTTACACCACTCGAAAGTGCCATTGCCTCACCTGTTCTGACCTGCCACATTTATGAAAGTATCATGGATCGTTACTGTATTTTCAGTAATGTTGCAGCTGAACTGATAATAGTTCCAGATGGGGCTTCTTCTGTTTTTCTCTCTAGAAGCCTTTAATAGATCTGCATATAATAAGCATGCACCAATCTCATACATATCCCAGCATCTCATATGTGACTGTATTGGATCAATTCCCCAGAGATATGCAAGTCTTCAGTAGTCACTTTTTCTCATTTCTTTTGTTATCCATTTTTAATTGAGATCACTGACTGTATAAGCCTTTAGAGGCCCTGCAAGTTTTAGTCCCCTGAGCAGAAGATCTTTCCATTTCCAGGTGAGACAACAGTGCTCAGTAATAAAGGGTGGGAAATTATATTACCTTGGCAAGCAGAGCTCTGTCGTCTATGCCACCATCTTTTTGTTGAACTTACCTGTCCACAAGGATCTATGTGAGTTCTTTTTGGTTCTTGTTTTGTCACTAACTCATCTCAGTAGCTTCTTTTTATCTCCCCTAAAAGTTCTTCAGTAACAAATCAAATCTCATGTGCTTCAGAATACAATTGAAAACCTACTATTGTCATCAATGATTTGTCTTTACCAGTGGCATAAATTAGCTTCACTTCTCCTCATGGATCATATTTTCTAAGACTTCTGAGTGGTAGCTCTGCTGTGGCCGTACTCCAACCCATCTGTTTCTTGGGCTGCAGAAATGTGAGTCTTTCGAATATATTTGCTTTTGGTCCTGGCAAAGCCTTTGAGAGCAACACTGCTCAGGGAAGGTGTGTGCCACTGTTGTAGAAAGGATGTAACCAAAGGTGGATTTCTATGAGGCTCTGGCTCAGCTGATGTGGGATGTTTCTACTCCCTGCCTGTGCTTCTACTCTCTCTCTCCTAAGCAACTACTGATTGCCACTGTTTTGTTCTTCCATAAGTTTCTAACCTTTGTGAGGCTGTGCTAAACCAACATTTAAGTGTTCTGCATTTAAAATAGCCCATTCTTCATGGCAGTCGGGAAAAGAGCTTGTGAGTTTCTTGAGCATGTGTGTCACAGTACTGCAGTTTGTCAGGCCATCACCTCTGCAAACTGGAACCACTCTTAGTGTTCGCACTTCAGCTGCTAGTACATGCAGAAATGTTTTTTGCTTTATTCTCTCCTGTACACACTTGGGGCAAATGAAAGTTGATGTACTTCTGGTATGTCCTAATTTGTCAGAGATTATACTTAAAATCCATGTATTCTTTCCACATATATTATTAAGTATAGTGTGGTATAATTGGCATATGTTCCTAAAGTCCCTTTCCCTCCAAGTACTTCTATCTCCAGTGCAGGAACAATAGATACATGCATTCCTATGATTTGATTTGCTCCCTTTCTGGCCGGGGATTTTGCCTGTAGCAGTAGCACAAGCTACGCCCCTGTTCTCCAAAGCAGTAAATGTTTCTTTTCTTTCAGGCACACAACACTAATTCTAAGCATTCCACAGCACAACAGTATTTTCCTTACTATCCTCCTTTACATACACATATCTTGAGAATTGTATATGTATCTTTGTTCAAGAGAAAATGAGTGAACAGCCTGCAGAGTGCTAACAAATTATCCTTATTAGTTTTATCCATAAATGCGTGATTCTTGTCAATAGAAGCTGTGCAAAAACGAGTTTTGATAAGTAACAGAGGTTTGTTTTCACTTGGTTTTCTTACATGTTTCTCATATAAGTAGACTGTCATTAGTAGATTAAAAAAGAATTTTTGGCTGCTTCATTACTGCATTTAAAACCTGTAGTTGTAGCTCTTGGTTATGCCTGTAGCTTAGTGCCAGCTTGTTTAGATTTACTTCACCAAAGGAAAAGCACATAGAGAAAGGAAAAGAAATGTAAGATAAAAACTGAGTGTTAACAGCACCTCTGTGGTGTCTACAGGGTTTATGGTAAAACGTATTTAACTGTAATTGTTGTTTTTTTTTTTTTTTTGCCATGGTGGATGTGAAACAGGCAGGATTAAGAAAAGAAACAAGCATTCCTGAAGTCACACAACAGCCTGAAAAATCATGTCACAACAGATACAGGAACATTTGAACAATATGGGAGTGCATTTGTGGCTGCTAGTAATAGCCCCTCCAGAATACAAAACTCATTCCCCCATTCTATAGACCACTGTTTTACTGGGAATTGTGCCCACTTGAGCAGGTACTGAATTTTGCACAATGTCTTAGGATATTTGAAAGTGAAAGCTCAAGCTGTTATGTTTTAGGCTGAATTTATAGATGAATTTCCATCTAATTTAGAGAATCCTTACCTAGATTAGATGTTTTATATCTTGGATACTTCTGTCACTTCATCCCCTACTTAATTACTTTCATTCTTCCCTAATTGAGTTTAGGGTAATAACTTTGATAACTCAGGCACCATCTGGCATGGGAATATAGATTTCACAAGAAGAAAGCAGCAGAATTACACTTGAAATTCGGCTGTATTTGTTTCCTCTCTCTTTTTAAGAGGAATAATAAAATCCAGGCATGAAAATATTGTCATTCCACAATTTTCAAAGAAACATGCACCATAACAAATCCAGTGATGTATAACTACAGAGTGTACTTTAGAATTCCTCACACATACTCATTCTGTTAAATAAAATAAATAATAACATGGTTGTAGCTATGCAATTGAGGCTTGAAATGAGGCTTATTTTCACATCTCCTGTGTGCAGTTGGTAAAAGCCAGTCGGTTAGATTAGATATACCTGGGCTGCTCGGGGCTGAATTTGGAAGGCATGAATTGATGAAAATTCATTACATAAGCATTTTACATTGCTTAATCCATAGAGCAGGATCAGCATCAGACTATTATGAGGGATTACAGTCTGCACAGCCACACAGAGGATGAATCTAGAATTTGCAGAAATTTCAAAATGAGGAAGGGAATTGGGAAATGCTAGGCTCTGAAATTAAGGCATTAACGATCTTCAGGACCTGCTTAAGAACCAGATCCAAAATGCCTGAACAAGAGAAGCATAAAAAGGGGAAAAAAATATCAAAAGGGAAAAGGCACAGCCATGAAATTAAATACATGGTAATTGATATCTAACAGATTTTGAGGTTTTTATATTGTTGGCAGACTTAAAGACTTAAATTGCTTTGTAAGTGCTGTAGTGTAACAGAATGGAATTGATATCACTTTACTTTGATTTGAGCATCTTTTCCTGGGATCTGGAAACCTTCTGAGTGCCCTAACCCTGAGTTACACCTCAGGGTGTACTGGGTGCCTATCTGTGAAAATAACATGTTTTTCAGTATAAAACTTTCCTTGCAGAGCTTTCTCAAGGGTAATTCCAACAAAAATAAACAAAGAAAGCAGTAATTCAAATGATTGACCATACACCCTTGATAGTTTTTTTTTGTTTATTTATCTATTATAATCCTGTTGTCTTGCAAGTTCTGCTAAAGTTTACCACGGGGTATTTAGTACTCCTTTAAATGCCCAGCAACACTTCTGTTTGTGCTAGTAATCACTCCTCAGGTGAATTGGTGGCTCCACCATAGCTGTCACAAGTTTGTTACAGGTGCTGGCCATGCCATTTACCTACCCTAGCTGACGTGTCTGTACCTATGGTAGTAAAGCACAAGTCATTTGAATAGTTGTAATAAAAAACTGAAATTTCTAGTTCAAAATGTTCAAAAGTCATAATTCACTATATCTAAAATTATAAGGTTTTAAGAGCTTTGTCTCCTGATTTTTTTTCATTGTGACAGGTCATGGTGTTTTTTAGCTCTCTCCTGTTGAGATAAAATGAGATTTTACTGCAAAAAAAACCAAATCAGCCAAAACCATTGATATTTTCTCATGTAACTTCAAGATTTGACTTTCCAATATATCTAAGATATTGCAAGACTTTAAACACAATTTTAAGAACTGGAAATGCTGAATACAGGCAGAAAATTCCTTGCTCACTGCTACATCTTATGTGCTTCTTAATGTTCCAAGTTGGAACAAGATTTAATGACTGTCACATAACAGCAGAGTAGAACAGACCTATGTGGTCTTTAGGCAAGTCTGGAATTTTACTTTCCCTCTTGATTTGATTCAGTCAGATTATTCAGGGAAAGAAAGAAAAGCATTGTCTCAGGGAATTTACAGTAAATACTTGGACTCATCAAATAAGAAACTAAATTGTTTCCATAGAAGGTACTAATACAAGGTGCTAGTATAAATTTTAAGTATATACCTGGTGAAGTTACAGTTTCTCAGAACATGAAAGACTGTCTTTCAGAATAGAAGAAATCACATTCAAATGTCCTGCCAAGTGGAATTTTACCATAAGGGACAAAATACATATTGTATACTGATAGAAACATGGGATTTTCTTCAGAGGAGCACATGAAGTTAGAGCTGGTACAATTCAGTTTCTGTACAATTTTAATGACAGTTAAGACCAGAAGGCGGCATGATATAAAAAGTAAATTTGATAGTAATACCACAAAAAAGTATTCCTGGTATGTTGTCTGCTTCAGTTTTTCCTGGGCAGATGGGTATAATTTGGAAGTAGGGAAGGCTGTATTTTCTTATTTGCTATAAGGGTATGTATTGCAGCTGCCTGGTCTCAGAGCGAAAAGGGTGAAGTAAGCAATGTCCTTCTAGCATTCACTCCTCAGCCTTATCCTATGTCAGTTCTTAGCAGCTGATTCCTGTCTCTAGATTAATTCAACTTCATACGTACGTAGCAGAATATATAACTGAAAATAATGACTAAGATCCTTCCCTTTGCCTCAAACAAGATGGGAGTAGTTGTGAAAGGGAGCTACTTTTATTTTCTCTCTCTTATTTCCCCCCTCACCCCATTGTTGTTTCTTTTTTAGCTTGACCCTTAAAGGACTTTTACAGTTGCATTATTTTTTTGTGTAGCTGATCTATTGTTTGGGTTTCTTTTTCCCCCATGTCTGATTGTTCTTTAGGCATAAGGTGTGTTAATTCAGGGGTTTTTATATGAAACAGTTTTGGCCAAGTCTCCATCTAGTCTGCTTAGACTTCAAGATAACAAAAGGTATTTCAAATGATAGAAATAAACCTATAATTACAGTAACAAAGGAAGATAGATAGGTGGTTTAAGTGCATCAGCAGCAAGAAAGGGTAATTGCAAAGCTGTAATTGACCACTATACACAACCCATTTGCACCTAAACACAAAAATTTCTGTAAATGTCTCCACCTTCATCTTCCCTTTAGTCCAACACAAAAGCTTATCATAGACACCAATTAGTTCATAATATAAGTCACTGTAGAAAGGCTATTGCTATCAGCTCCGATCACAAGTTACTTAACTCATTAAATTGCCACACTGTAGTATTTCATTTGTACTTATTAAAGAGGTCTCCCGCAGTGTATTGTACTTTTGAGAGGAATTCCTGGAGATAATGAAAACTTAGAAAACAAGAGATCTTGTTGAAAAAGAAAAAAAAAAAGAGAACGTGTTTATTTAAATACATACAGATCCTATTAATATTGAGCACTGCTACCCTGATTGAGTAAAGCAACTTTATTTTAGAACAGCCAGTGAGCATGTCAGTGGAACTTCACATCAGTGTCATCTTACACAAGTATAGGCATATTCTTTAGGATCCTTATGTAGGATCCTAAACATACATTCAGATGTTTCTGTGCACTGGAGCAGAAATTTCAATTAATCTCACAGATATACCTCATTTATTACAAGACAAAATCTTCATGGCAGAACATCTAAATCTTCTTGTAAATTGATGATATTTAACCCTAGTAAACTTGTGGCTGCTCAGAAAGGGAAATTTTCATTTGCTTGCTACACAGGAAGCTTGGCAGGTTTGTGATGGGGCACAGGGGATATGGCCCACATTCTGACCTACCACAGAACAGCACTGTGTACGTTTATGGTACAACATAAAAATGACTAACAACACCATGCTGTATGCATGCAGAATATCATGAAATATTAGCCTATGCTTGTTTTCATCAAAGTCACTGAGTTTTGCATTTGAATCACTTGAAACAGAATTAAGTTTCTGATATGCTGTCTTCACTTTTGTAACAAAACAGGAATGTCATAAAGAGGAACTTCCTCATGTTTTATAGGAAATCTAGGTCACCAACTGAAATGAAATCTGTATCTACCTGATATATCTGATATAAAATCAATTCAGTACATACCTATTTCTTTGTAGAGGGAGCATCTATAATGTATTAAAGCTAAATGGTTTTTAAAGAGGTAAGTTTTAAGTAAGTCAACGAAAAAAAGAGGTCCCATATTACATGTCAATGGAGTCTAGTCACCAAAAATATATCATAGTCTTGGGGTGGATATCTGGCCACAGTGAAGCTAATTCTGAAACCACTGTTAATTTCCATGGGATTTCATGAGAATTAAGACTACATTTTCTACTTTCTTTGTTTTAATTTTACTACTCCCTCTGTGTATACTGTGGGATTTGGAGATTTTAAGTAGGAAAGCAGTATTTTATCAAACACAATATATCGGCCAGCCGTGGCTTTCTATTTGGAAAACATGGTGAAATAAGAAAATGTGAAAATCTATTTATGATTATACCAAACTGTATGGACAACTCATTGCTGTTTGATGTAGTTGTAACTTCTGCAGATAATCTAACTAGTTGCTTTTAGTTAATTTGCGAAGTGTTGTTCTAGTGCTAGGGTTTTTTGTAATATCTGACTTATTTTTCTATCTACTGTCTTGAAATGTTCTGTGTTTCATTTCTGATGTCATAGCCATGACAAGTAAGCTACCATCTGCATCACTGCTGTGATGTTTTTTCTCTGCCAAGTGTGTTAGAAATTTTGCTGTATATATAGTACATGACGATCTGTTATGACATATTTCTTCATGAGGAGGGTGGGAAACTAACTCATGAGTTATTTTATCACTTGTCATTGGTGAAGATAAATGTCATAACACTGATCAGCCTTCACGTGTTCTGAATGTGCTGTTATTTGCATTTTCCCCTCACTGTTCTTCAGGACTGAAGTGGCTGAAATGACAGGTGCAGCAAATGAAAAGGGCTGAGAATGTGTGGGGAAAATAAAGACTCAATACTGAAAGATATTAATATCTTATGCACTGCTATGTCATCAGTGAAATAACACTGATGTATTTCATAACATATCAAACTAGAAGTATAAACTTGAAATATTTCTGTCTGCATGCGTAATATTCAGGTACATTTAGAAAGAAGAGAAACCATTGTTTTAAAAATTGGTTCTTTGCTACTTGCCTTTACATATATCTGTGCTCCTGTCTGTTGCTGGTGGTTAGAGCTCTGTAAGATTTGAAGGTTCTTACAGACGTGGTTCCTGCAAAGGAAGAAATTGTGTGGTGCAGAATTTGGATTTTCTTATTTGCTTACTCATTTATCCTTGAACAATCCTTGATGCTCAGTCAGTATTCAGGCAATCTCCTTTTTCAGCAGCATCAATCAAAATACCAGTGCATGGATCTCTGATGGCGTCTCTGTGCCAAGGGAGATTAAGGGATATACAAGCTTTCCAGCAGGCTTCAGTAGCACCAACCAGCCTGAACTAATACAGCATTTCTGTATATGTGTTAAAAATTAACTTTTGAGATTGTGCGTAGCAGTGCTACCAGGTGACTTCTAGCAAGACACATCAATTTTGCTATAGCTAAATTTTAAACTATCACTTACGAGCCTAAATGCTGGCTTTCAGAGGAGCTGACCACCTGCATTCCCTTAGACCGTCTGTATTTAACCAAAGCCAAACTCAAGTCATCTTTTCCTTTACTATTCATTGCTGTTTGATAAAAAAAGATTCAGGTCTGTTAATAGTAAGCATGCGATGGACTATGGTACAGTAGCTACATGGGAGCAGGTATTTGTGTTATGGATTCCATAAAGATCTTCCCAATTCTTTGCCAGATTTCCTTATCCCTAAAGCAAATGTGCCTATGAATTCCTTTGATATTAAGCATATCTGGGCATGCCTTGTGCATCATATAATTGTGAAAATGTGGAGAATTGCACACAAATGTAATCTACCCATTGTGCGTGTTTAACTGTATTCTTGATGCTATAGTTTAACTGGGGTGGGGGGGAAGGCTGTGACTGATGACCAAGAATCACATTCAGGAAATGAAGTTCTTATCTTGAGAAATCAAGATAAGAAAAGACTAAACAGGGAACCACATAAAGATACTCCTTTGTAGGAGAGAGCCACATCTGGAGGTCACTAGGATTAATGGGTTGAATCTGTGCACTGGAGTTTCAGCATGTCTTTTAAGGGCGCCAGGCTGGCTTGTCACAGAGCAGCTGTTATACATTTTTCAGGTTGTAAGGAAACTTAGGTAAATGTTATGAGGAATATGCAAAACTCTGTCTTATATTATTCTTATTAGAGATATTCTGGAAGAAATGAATGATTGCATTTTTCCTGTTATGCAGGGTTAGGACTTTTTTTCGCTTTAGCTTGTAGATGTCAGTGTGTGCAAGTGCATTTCTTCTGAATGATTGGCCTGATGAGGGTAAGGAAGGATATGCAAAGCAGACTCTCTTGCCCAGGTTCCCCAAATCTAAGTGCTGTACAATCAGGAAATGCATTATAGCATCCATTGTTGCTTCAGCAGGGAAAGCGTGATTTACATATGCAAATACTGCTCAGAAGTTTAACTTAATAATTATCAGCTGGAGACTCTATTGATGAGCAGCTGAGGCTAATCATCAGCAACAATCTGAATTAACTACTACTAGGCTTTGATTGAGCACACTTGTCTCATGCTTGTGGTTACTGTGGCAATTGTAGAAACCTATAGGTATTTTTATAATCTTTTCTAAGCTTATAGATAGATATTTCTTATACTTTCTGTACTCTTAAAAAAACCCTATTGAATGCTGTAATTTAGACTTTTTCTGTTCCTATCTCTTCCACAGTGTTTTACTGGGCAGGAGCCAACATAGAAGAGTTTCAGTCTTTAGCATCCCACTGCCATGAATGGCAGTCACAGTACTGTGTACAACTGCAGGGATTTATTTGGGCACATGCTTTACCTTAAAGAGCTTGTAGTGGCTGCCTGCTATTGATTATGTATCCTGCTTTATCGGGGCCTCAGAAGTTACCTTAACACCAAGCTCACACCTGAACATAGAGAAATCTCTGGGCATAAGATATCCAAGTGGTTAAGAGAAAAGAGATACAGCTACTCTGTAGGAAATCTTCAAATTAAGAGAATCCCATTGTCTTCCCTCCTACTCCTACTGTACACCAGGGAGATTCAGCTGGCTACAAATACTAACCCTGCAGATATCATTCATGTGCCTTTTCCTAAGTGTGCCTAATTATTCACATCACACTCCTACAGTCCCTCCACAGCTTCCCTTCTAATTATTCCCTGCTTGCCCATTCCTATGAATAACCAGTGGCATTCACCCATATTCTGCCATTTAAGGCAGTTAGTAGTCCATCCTACTATGAGTTTGATTTCTCATTTTCCAGGAGGTACCACAGTTTATTTAAATGCATCTGGATTATAACTCTGAAGATTTATAATTGAGTTGCAGAGGGTTTCAGCTTTGGGGCAGAGACACCCACTGGATAGTGGTTTGTCTCTACTGCTTTAGTGGAGGTTGTAGAGAAGAATGCTTCAGGGCAGAGGCAATGATGAGATTGCTCAGATGAGCTCCATTGATGGCTTAAACAGAGTTGGATGCTTTGCACTGCAGAAGGTAAGAAGTGTTGCATGACCCTTTGGGTCAGCTAAGCTGTGGGAATGGTGACCTCTAACTGAATGATAATGTCTGCAACTGATCTAAAAGGGGTCATTTATTTGTGCCCCTAAGTGACCAGTGCTAACTGTGATGTGGTTGTTTGTGACAAAAAGTCATTGCTAAGTGATGGCTGGTCATTGGCTCTGTAGAGAAGTGCATCTACCAAAAATGCTGTGAACAGCACCTCTGAGCCTGACTAGGGTGGTCAAGGACAGGAGGGATATTGAGCCTCCTCTCCTGTAACCAGATTGCCTGCAGTATATTTGCAGAGTGTTGTAGGAGTTTTCCATGCAATACCCATTTGGTGTCTGAACATTTTAGTCTTCTGAGCTGTCACATGAGTCTTTACCTACATGAAGAGTTTTGGGGGAAAAAAAGTGAGATATACTATCTCTCTAGCTTTGTGGAGAAAGAGCTTTCTTTTCTCCTCTGTCTCCCCTACTTCCCCGACTGCTACAGAAAAAAATCAGCCAAAAAATCAACATCTTTACAGGAATGGGGCTTGGAGAAAATAGCAATTCATCAAGAGCACAGATGGCTTATTTAGAATCTAATAGGTATTAAACCATTATTTTCCCCAAGCTTTACTCCTGATATTGATAACGTGTTATCTTTGCCAAGTTCTCCTCTGATAGCATGTTCTGTTTGTCAAGCCAAGTCCCTGATAAAATCTTATTTTCACTCAGTGCTTACTCTGATAAGACATTATTTTCTTACATCTCCACTCCCAGTGTAAAGGAGGGAAATGTTATTTTTAGTCCTCTTCTGGGGGAGGCATATATTTTGCCAAGGCAGTGCAAAGCAGGGAAAGGAAGAATGAGAAGACAACAGAAGAAAGAAAAAAAAGAAGTCTTTTTATTCTTGACAAGGAAATGAGCAAATAATTTTAAGACTTAGGGGCTTTTGTATTAAATCTGCTAATCAGCTAACATTCATAACATTAGCTAATAAGCTGATATTTCATTTGGAAAAAAAAACCCAAACTATTAAAAAGAGCAACATCCATTTGGGGGAAAGATGTATGATATGTTTAGGTTTCCTTCCTCTCTTTCTTCCTGTATTCTGTTGCTATGTGCTTTTGCTTTACCTAGAGCCTTTACTGTTTACCATCCCTATTATTCCTGTTGGAAGTACCAGATTTACATTCACTCAGCCAACACATAAACAGCTTTCTGCAGCTATGCAATGGGATGCCATCATTGACAGTACAGTGGCTAACTCTGAGACACAGACCCTTCCTCATCCTGTGTGCAGAGCAAATGCAGCAATGTGGAGAGTGGTTCTTGGACCACTCTCTTAATTGAAGAAACTTGAAGGTGTGTCTTGAACAAGGCAGAGGTGAGTAGAAAGAAAAGGGACATCTTTGTAGTTTATGAAGTTGAATCTGCCCTGGATAATTGTTTCTATCTCTACTATTGAGTTCATTACATGATGTTCATAAAACAAAGCTATTACAAGTGTCTGCTATTTTTCCTCATTTTCTGGGTTTCCAACTTGCAGACTCTTGCATTACAGAAACCTTAAGCATATATTGTTACATACACAGATGATGAGGTTTGTCCTTTGAACAAATGAAGTGCAAAAAAGGTACTTATTTGTTGAAACACTACATCAGAACTCAATTGTGCATTCCAGCCTGGTATTTTCTTTTGATGTTAATGACTCCAAACTTCCCTGCCCTGCCTGTAAGGAGAGACTGATAGTACCACCTTTCCTTCGAATAACTTTGAAGAATAAGTCACTGATCCTTGTGCCGCATTCAAGTGTTGTAGTGATGAGCATCACAGGCCAATGAGAGAATAAATATGTCCTTTTGCAGAGCAGAGTCTGTGTGGTCACAAACTGGATGATGAGCTGAAAAAGCTACCGAAAAGCTATGAGCACCATCCACCCTGTGCACTCAGTTATACCAGTTTTCTCTGGAAAGAAAGTGGTGATCATGCAGTTAATGATCCTGTCATCATGCATAAGGGAATGACTGCAACTATTCCCTTCACCCCTCCCATCTGTGCAGGTTCAACTTCACTCCTGAGTTCTCTTCCTCCTTCCTAATTCCTGAGCAGCGTAGGGCCAGGGAATGGTGGTTGTGCTCAGTTCATCACATGTTGTCTATGCTGTTCTTTCGTCCTCAGGAGAGAACTCCTCACACTCTTCCCCTGCTCCACCATGGAGTCTCTCGCTGGAGAGTCCTCCATGAACTTTTCCAACTTGAGTCCCTCTCACAGGCTGCAATTCTTCATGAGCTGCTCCAGGGCGGGTCCCTTCCATTGTGTCACAAGTCCTGCAGCAAACCTGCTCCAGTATGGCCTCCTCTCTCCATTGGGCCACAGGTTCTACCAGGACCCTGCCCCAGCACAGGTTTCCCATGGGGTCACAGCCTCCTTCAGGCATCCCCCTCCTCTAATATGGGATCTTCTGTGGGCTGCGAGTGGATATCTGCTCCAGGATGGACCTGTATGGGCTGCAGGGGGTATAGTGCCTCACCACAGGCTGCAGGGGACTCTGCTCCACTGCCTAGAGCACCTCCTCCCCTTCTTCTTGACCAGCTTTGGGGTCTACAGAGCTGTTCCTCACTGATGAGCTTGGCCTTGGCCGGCGGTGGGTCCATCTTGGAGCTGGCTGACATTGACTCTATTGGACATAGAGGAAGCTTGTAACAGCTTCTCACAGAAGCCACCACCCAGCTGTGAAAACCTTGCCACTTTGCAAACATGATGTTCGGTGGGATAGGGTTTTTCTATGTGATAGATTTAATTTCCGAATCCGCTGGATATAAAGGGCTATCTTGTTCAAGGAAAGGGCAGTGGGAAGGTATGTGCCTGTATATGTATATTGCAGCAGGCAATAATGTGATGCTTTAAGTAGGGCTGGCCTGCAGTGGAAATTAATGGTACAGGTTTGGGTTGAATAAAACATGTTAGCATGTGCTTAAGCACCATTAGTAGCAGTGGAAGTGAACAAAGATTTAACACTTAAAGGACAAGCTGAAGGGCCTGATTGCAATTACTGTTGCCTAAGTCTAAGGCTGGTGGTTGATGGGTGGCAGGTGTGGAAACTGTCCTTACAATGAACATGTAATTTAGCACATATGCTGTCTGTGCCAAATCCCAAGAAGGGCTTCATACTTATTATAACAAAATAATACTTGTTATATATAAATAAGATGGTGGGAGCAGCTTTTCCGTCAGAGCTGAGGAAATTTGAGCAGTATGAAAAGGTTTGGTTGCCATTTCTTGTGCTGTTTCTGTCCAGTGGACATCAGCCTTCAGTGTGTTCACTGTGACATCTTTCAATAGCACAACTTTCTACCACTGAAACTTGGAAGCATAAGCTTATAATTGCCTCATGTCACGTTAGGGTGAAAAAGTTCTGTGTTCACAGATCTGTAGTAAATTGCTTAGACTATATTCCACTATTACGACGGTTATTTGGGGAAGGTTTTCTACTTCTAGCTGAGATCACACTTCAGTGATTCAGAAGAAGGTGTCAGAGAAAAAAAATTACTTAGTGAATGTGGGAATAGTCACCTTGGGATGCCTTAGCACCTACTCTTGGAGGTATATATCTTAAAGTTCCAAACTGTTAACAAAAAGGATTTCATTCATAGCTGCCTGTAAAACCGGTACCTACCAGAGCATCCAACTGAGCAGAAGTGCATAGAGTACTAAGGTTTTAGATGATTAAAGCTTTGCTAGAGCTCCAAAGGAAAAGGAATAGTTTATTTGCTTACATAGAGCTTTAATGTCTCCGTAGTCCTGACTGCAGTCTTCTTATTTTTCTTTTCCTTTGGGGTCCATGGAGTTTTCTACAATGATCTGTATGGGGAAAAAAGTAATTGGAATGAACTTCAAATGATTTTGCTCTTGGCCTTAACAGGGGGAAATTCATGAGGGTAGTTGCCTGCTATCCCAGTTCTTTCTGCAGAATTTTGGCTTTTGGTTAAAATTGTTATACTGATAGTCCTCAAAGCATGCAGTGATAATGTGAATTTTCAAATGTGAACAAATGTGAAATGGGGGAGTGATGTTTTCTTGTGTCTGTAGTCAGAGAGACTGGAATATTATCTGTGAGCAGCATAACTTGCTCTTATCTCAGATGCAGCCTAGGGTTCACTGTCATCAGTTACTTCATTATATGCTATTAGATGGGATGAATAATATTTAAAACACATAGAAACATGTATAAATTGTAAAAATGCCAAAACCAAGTAGTTTGCACTTATGAGAGCAAAAGACATGTAAAAATTTAAGGAAAAATAGCCCAGAACATGCTACATAAATTTGCCTGTCTCGATTACTTCCTAACAAAATTTTAAGCATTTGAGTTCAGATCAGGGTCGTGTGAGAAGCTTGGTATCCCTGCCTCTGTACTTGTCTTCTCCTCTGAATCTGGGTGAAATTCTCTTTCCTATACTCTTGATTCTTTCTCTCTTATCCACCTCTGCAGTTAAACTTTGGCTTAACTTTGTTTTCTCTGTGGGTCTTCCCCAGCAAGCTTCCAATGCCACTGAGTCCTTTTCAGGACTATCACCTCTCCAAGTTCGGTAACTACAAAATAAGAAACTTGATGTTAATATTTATTCCGTATGTTTTGTATGTAAGAAAATTCCACTGCTTCAGTCTCTATCCTTTCAAATAAAATACGCTGGTTTCCTTTCTAATAGGCTTTATTTCTTCTATTGTCTTAAGGTGCTCTGCTTAAGTAAGGTTTAAGGAAGTCTCTTGCCTTAAACAGAGGTGACTTCACATTTGCAGAGCATTCAGTAATCCATAGAATTCATAACTTGCGTATTATCAAGCTTTCTGAACTGTTGGACCGAGTGTGATGATAAGCCGTCGACTGCTGTCAACCATGAAATAATTATTCAGGTTTGGGTTTTGTTTTGTGGATGGGAATTTCGCAGATCATTTTTATTTCTTTGGTACAATTATATTAGCACAAAAAGTCTGAAGCAAAAGGCTTGAAACCCACACACAAAAAAATAAATCTGAGACTTTCAAGGCCCAAAATTAAGCCCAAATGAAGAATAAAAATTTATAGTTTTTTTATCATTTATTGCACCATTCAAAATTATACTGCTTGCTTCAGAGCACAGCAATGTTTCTTGAAGTAACCTGTGGGAGATCTTCTGTCCCGAAGTTATGCAGACCTCGTTATGTGTTATGTTACTTTATTTTGATTTAGATTGGTGTCATGGTTTAAGACCAGTCTGCAAATCAGCCACTCAGCCCTCACTCATTCCCCCCAACTCTTTCTCCCCCCTGCTCCTGGAGGGATGGGGAGGAGAATTGAGAGAATGTAACTCCCATGGGTTGAGATAAGAACAGTCCAGTAGCTAAGGTATAACACAAACCACTTCTGCTACCACCAATAATAATAATGATAAGGGAAATAACAAGGGAAGAGAATACAACCGCTCACCACCCACCGACCGATACCCAGCCCGACCGAGCAGTGATCTAGCCCTTCTGGGTAACTGCCCCCAGTTTATATAGTGGGCATGACGTGCTGTGGTATGGAATACCTCTTTGGTCAGTTTGAGTCAGGTGCCCTGTCTCTGCTTCCTCCCGGCTTCCCCTCCTGCCTGGCAGAGCATGAGGCTCAGAAAGTCCTTGATCAGAGTAAACATCTAAGCAGCAACTAAAAACATCGGTGTTATCAGCGCTGTTCCCAGGCTGAAAGTCAAAACCACAGCACTGCACCAGCTACTAAGAAGGAGAAAAATGACTGCTACTGCTGAACCCAGGACAATTGCTTAAAAAGTGTCTAGATATCAGCTCAGAGCACTCTGCCAGCTGCTTGAAACTATGACATTCAAGTGCAGTGCAGTCCGTTTAACTCTTCTACCAAGCAGCACACACAGTCAAGTATTAGTGATCCCTTACATTAGTTCACTTACTCCTTTTTCAAAGATGGAGTGACAAGAATAAGAGATAAATGACATCTGTGTCATACTGGATATTCACCAAATAGGGAGTTGTGATTGCCAGTGAAGCATTTGACTAGATTTGCATCGTAATTGTATGTCTGATGCTAACACAGATTGTTTGGTATGTGGGTAAGTAGGGATGCTTGTTCTCTTTCTATCTGAGAGTATCTACACAATATACTCTTGGTGCCCAGTAATGGGAATGCACTATAATCACATCCAAATGAGTTTCATTCTTTCTAGCTTGGGTATCAGCAGCTGAGAAATAACACAATTTCAGTTCCATGCCTTCCAAGCTGGATGGAGAAGGATAATTCTGCATTTTATTTCACTTCTAATTATAGCATAGTTCTGTCCTTAATGTTGACATTTCTCCATTTTTGCACCCATGATTTTCATGCTCTTCAAATCTTTCATTTAATTTTTAATAACTATTTGCTTGAGCAGTCACATTCCAAAATATCAGTGGCCAAACTTCAGAATCTGTCTTGAGACGTTTTTCAAGCTCAGATTTATCTATCAGCTTTGTTAATGCTAAAAATAAATAAATTAGATTTTTATTTTCTGGAAGAAAGTCTACAAACAAATGCAAAATAGTCTGTCCAAATGGTGTATTAAAACCGGGATAGCTCTTTATATAGATAACAGGAAGTGTGTATGCTGGTATACCTCAACAATGGGAATTATCACTGTGGTTTTGATTTCTATAGCTGTTTTTTCATAAGCTCAGTTTAGAGGACTGCTCACCATTCATGTAAATGTGAAACAATGGAAGAGAACAAGCAATGAGCAGTTCATTAAAGCAGGGAGATAGTTTTGAGTCAGAAGGTGAGAAAAGTACTTGATAAGGAGAACTGCTAAACAATAACTATGATTTACATTTTCTGAACTGCTCAGGCTGGTGTTTATTTGATAAAGCCAAAGGAACTCTCTGCATGGGAAAAAATATTAAACAGCAGACTTTTTCTTTTAATATAAGCAGGTAGAAAGTTAATTCAGAGAAATACCTCAGTATATGATACTCGCCTATCTTCATGGTAAAGTAATGTCTTGTTGATTATGACACTGTAGATAACTCTTCCCATCTTTTGCTTTGTTTCAATTTGATTTCAATTGAACATTTAAAACCAGTAGCTTAGTTTGAGGGTTTGTTACCACCCATCAAGCATTTCTAGTCTGTGTATATATAGCTTCATTAAAGTTATGTGAAAATCTGTCTCCTTTGAAAACACATCGATTGCATCCCTATTTGCCCCCTTATGTTTTGGCAGCAGTAATGTACTGGGAGGTGATGGTAGGCTGTGCTGCAATTGTTGTCTTTGGTTATGGATCTTAGTGTTAGGTTGATTTATCTTTTTTTTTTATACTTTTTATCTATCTCAGTATTTAATGCTGTTTTGAAAAATGTGAAAACGAAGTTTTTCCTGTTTCTGGAATGTAACTTTTTAGTTAAATGTGTTGGATTGAACCATTTTGATTTTTTTTTTAAATTCCCTTGTTGTCTTTTTCAGCCAAAATACTTTCCAGAATTTGACCTACATGTATATTGAATGTTTCTGTCCTTCTGAGCCTCTCATTTCTCAGCAAGCACGTAATACTGTGTGGCTGAATAAAAACCATCTGCTCCTCACATGTGAATCAGCTGGGGCCACTGTTTGGCAGAAAATGGTAACCAAAATGCTGTAGCTTGAC
This sequence comes from Amazona ochrocephala, assembly GCA_039720435.1. Classification (NCBI taxonomy): domain Eukaryota; kingdom Metazoa; phylum Chordata; class Aves; order Psittaciformes; family Psittacidae; genus Amazona; species Amazona ochrocephala. Next base: position 78,383,370 of record CM077880.1, read on the forward strand.
TGTGGAGGAAATAGGGAATAGGAAAATTATTTTGTCTTGCATACATTTGTAAAATATATGTAGCTGTATAGTAATTGCTTTCATATTAAATTCTTTTGGTCTTGACTGTCTTCGCAGACCATAGACTGACAGGCAGCGCTATCCAGAGCAAAAGAAACACATGCTTATCTTTTAGCGTGGTTTTAGTGTGGTAGCTCATAGAACTTTAACATTTGTCCAAGTTTACCATGGTCTTAAGCGTTGCCTTGAAGTGTCAATTCTGTGTAAAACATGGCTGGATTTGAAACACATCCCTGCCTCACAATGCTGGCATTAAAGGAAAATGCAACTCCAGGTATATTCTGACAGAAGTGCTCTGTTTCCTCCTCTTACAGATGGGAAGCCAGTGTCGCTGTCCCCCCTTGAATCCCAGCCCCACAGTCCTCGGTACACGGTGTCAAGCCAGCGGGAGCGTGAGAGCTTGGAAGTCCGCATGCGGGAAGTGGAGGAGGAGAACCGCGTGCTTCGCCAGCAGCTCAGCCTGGCCCAGGGTCGCAGCCCCTCACACCACCGCGGCAATCACTCCAAAACCTACTCCATGGAAGAGGGGACAGGCGACAGCGAGAGCCTGCGGGCTGGCATTGTGGCGGGGAACAGTTCTGAGTGTGGGCAGCAACCAGCAGTGGAAAAATGTGAGGTAAGTAAACAGAAGGGACCTGCCAGAAAGAAAGCTTCTTAGATTTGATCCTTCAAGGACGTTCCAAATCCCTATCTCCTTCCCTCTAAAACTTTCTCTTCAGAAACCAGCCTCTTTGAGGACTACTGAGTGCAACTTTTTAGATAAATTTTAATTATTCTTAAAAAAAACCAAAAACTTTAAAACATTTAATCATCTGACTATCTTTCAAGTTACTATTTGATCAGAGTTTTTTGTCTTTTTCATTCTTGTGTCCCCAAACCTGATGTAAAAATCAAAGCCTTGTTCCAAGCTGACTTCAATACAGCTGTGCTGATAAAACCTGTGGCAAACTGACCCTGTGCATTTCTAAATGAAAGCGCCACAGTGCTTTCAAAAACCTTATTCCTTTGTTTGTGTATCTGTAGTAGAACAGTTCAGGGTTTACCATTAATTAAATTGTGGCTTATGGAGCCAGCCTGTGCTTTTGAGTCACTTACAGGAGTGTTTCTGGATGCTACTGTAGAATGACCTGCTTTGCATGAGCTGTGCAGAAGAGGTGTGGTTAGCTGCAGGGAAGAGGAAATCAGTTGCTAAGAAGGTTTTGGGGTTTTTCTCTGGTTTGGTTTTACCCATTTTATGCCGCTAGTTTTGTGGATGTCATCCAGCTATGTAGTTGTCAGTTATGTGAATGATGACAGTTCCGAATATGGATAGATCCAAAGCAGAAAGCCTTGCTTAAAGGCCTTGTGCCAATCCCAGCTGGTGAAGATATCAAAAATAACTTTCTCCATTTATGTCTACAAAGAGGGTAATACTGTATCACCTTTTATCTTGCTTTCTGCCGCTAGGAAGATAAAAGCTAAAAGAAAGTAAGTGGGAGAGAAAAAGAAGTCCTAATTATCTCTCTAAGTAAAGTCTATTTAGTGGGCAAATATCCAGTATTGTCTAAAAATGAATTATTGCTTTCCACTTAGACATCAGTGTGGAAGAAAAGAACCAACGTTGTTTTAAGGAGAAGGAAAAGGAGGTTTTTCATTTTCCCTCTTCCTAATAACGAGGGTCTGATTTTCTGCCCTGTGAGCATTTTGGCGTTTATTTTAACTAGGAAAGTTCAGTCCATCAATAAACAAACTTCACTTTTCACTTATTGTCATGCCAAGCAGCAATGAGCTGAACTTCAGTTCTTGGTTTTTCAATGTACCTACCAATCTGGGACACAAAAATAGCAGCTTAAAGGAGGAATAGTTTAAGTGGCCTTTTAGTTCATAATGTGTTTTCCCAATAAATTTACTTGCACTGTAGGGTTTAGCATTGTGCTGAAGGCAATGGTTATATAAAACATGAAACCTCGCTTTATTTGCTAGGCCCCTATCTCACCACACACTATTTTCGTAGCAGAATAGCTTTTTCTTAAGGAATTCACTCAGTAATTCAGTAACAGCAATGGAGGTTAAAATTAAACTTCCTTCTTATCAGATTTGCCAGGGGTCTCATCTTTTATCCTATTACTGTAGATTCTGGTTCCATGTTTATGTGAATGTATCTGGACTACATTCACCCTGTGTTTCAGTGTTTCAAAGGTGTAAACTAGATTCTTTTTAGTCTCTGACTCTGGAATATATCACAAGAGTCGGCAACTTGGGGAGAAAAAGGCAAGATACCTGAGAAAAAGACTGGGCTGTGGGGGAGAAGAAGAGAGCTAGAAGCAGGGTGTTTCATTGCGTCAGTTCTTTGAGGTTCACTGAAGGTAATTTCAGAATTAATTTGGGATGGTCTTTAGTGATGATTAAAGCATTTGAGCATGCATTTACAATGAATGAACATTAAATCTCTGATAAAGCATAATCTGTGGGATAATAATTTTGATCTATATCAAATAGTAGTGGGTCTGTTGCATTCCAGCCACTGCTTCCTACTCCGTTGCATCACGGGAGAGCTGTTCTGATGTTATAAAATGGACCAGCATTATATTGTGAGAAAAAAATCAGTTCCAAACAGGGCCTTCTCACTGGAGGGGGCAGATCCCAGTCACGCTTTCCCAGAAGGAGACAATTTTAACACAAGCTGGAAGTATAAGTAAGGGTAGTCCTTACACAGATCTAGGCACGAGTAGCAGCCTTCAGAAGGAGACCATAATGCTTAGAAGCTGACAATCATTTGACTCTGCTATGATAGTAGCCCAGTATCTTTCCAGTTTATGCCTCCATAAACTGGACATTTAGTTTGAATTAAGTGTGTATTTATAAATATTTTAAGAAAATATTATATATTAGAAAATGGTTCAATAGCAGCATAGCATTTAGTAGATTAACAGAATGCTTAACATCTGAAGCATTTTTACAGGCATATTTGTATTGTTACTAATCTTAACTGGGGTGCTTAATCGGTTTAAGTGTGTAGCACTACAGAACCACAAAGAACAGGGCCCCACCAACTTAAACACTGTAACACTGGAAAAGCAGATGCTACCCGCCTCTGGGAACCATTTGTAGCATATTTACATTTTTGTAACTTGTTTTTAATATCTCTTAATCACATTTAATGATTATTTATGAAGGATTAAGTAACTGCAATGGAAGGCCTGGCTAGTGCTACTGGAAAATTATTGGAGTATGAAATGCTTTACCAAAGAGTATTTTCAGCTATAAGAACTAATTAGAGTTTGTTAAGCTCATTATTTCACCATTCTAAAAAGTAGCCTGAGGAGGAAAAAAAATGACATCTGTTTATCTAGGCACCTTATACTCCTCATCACCATGGGATCTTGGGTATTTTCTTCCCATTAATATTACCCCAGAACAGACTTATATTAAATACTGGTCTCAGAACCAGTTTTTCTACACTGGTCTCTAGTGGCTAAATAAATGGTTCCTAAACTATGTTAGCATGCACCTTGGTACTATTTAAACTCCCTTTCCTGCAGAAGTTTGTCTTCCTTAAATGCCTTGAAGTGCCTTTGCCTGAGTGCTCCCTAAACTATTTAAACCAAAAATAGTTCTGTTTGTGTTCCTGATCCACAACCTGTAGGAAGAACAGCATGATTAACTTCCACAGTGTTTTGATTATCTATTCATATCTGTATGTATAAACAGAGGGAGAATTCATTGAGTCTGGAAAGCAAGAAGTATCTCATTTAATGTGTTGTTGCAATGAGTTCTATTGTCTAAAAGCAGCTCCAGTGAATGGCCTGTGTCCAGACTTCTTGCAACATCTATTAGTGATGAACATCTCTATCATTCAGTTGAAAAAGAGCATTGTAGGAGGCCGATCACTTTCAAGGAGCTCGGTTTAGTCTTGCAGTGACTTTTGAATGTCTATGCTACAGTTAGACAACTGGAATTATCATGGGCTGTAAACAGTGAGGAGTGAATGCAGCATGCAGAGCCTTGGTGTGAGAAGTTTGGAGGGTCATGTTGAACCAAGAAGACAGGCTGCTCCCATGTTGTGGAAGGTGGCTTCGTTCCTAGGTGTTGCAGTCATGAAGTCTGGAGCTTGTGTGAATCACAGTGCACAGTTCTGGTGGGATGGAGATACAGTCTTCTAGCCACCTCCAGATGAAAAATGAGGATTTTGAGAGAGCTTTAATGTTGCTGACCATCTTATAATCCGGGAGCTAAAGCTTACACTAGTATACTCAGGAGAATGTAAGTTCTTTGAAGTGCTTCCTTCTTCCAGCCACTGTTGCCCTGTGTTGCTAGGATTTGCCTATAATCCATTTGCTCTCTATCCAAACATGTGTCTGGAACAAGCATGGAGAAAGCTGGAAATAAAACTACATTAGGATGCAAACATCTGCAGACAGTTCAGGTTGATGACCTCATTTTGCCTTACCTGTTTAACAGTTAAACAACATGGGAGAGGAAAGTGAATCAAGAAAAGGAGAGGAGCAGACTGTCTTGCAGCATGCTGCAGGCTAAAACTTGGGGGGAAAAAAACCCTAGCTTTTTATTCTCTGAGGATTATTGTTCTTACTTGTGTCTGATTGCAGGCAGGAATAGAAGTGATATGTAATATCAAACGCCACAGAGAGGCTGAGTAGAAGGTATATGGGTGCCTGTGTCTCTGAACTGGAGAAGGACATAAAGAAGAGCAGCAAGTGCGGTCTCCTCTCTGTGCTGTGCCTGGAACAGCATGCAAAACAACAGCACCTGCTAGAAGAGAGTGAGAAAAGCATGCTTTTAAGTTTTGAAACAGACTGATTTAGGAAAAGGGGAACAGATGTGGGCAAGTTGTTGACTGAATAAGCTCTGATTTTGAGGGGAGTTTGAAGATGGAGAGAGAGTTTGCAAGGAGAGCTTTTCTGGCAAGTAGAGGTAGTATAAGATGCTAACAGTGCCATTCTGTCAAAACTGATAAAATGTTTGTGTCTCGTCCAGTGTCTTCAGGTGAAATGTTTAAAGCAGGCATGAGACTATTCTCAGTTAATTTGGGTTTAACTGGCACTGAAGGGAAGAACCTTAGGTCTTCCAAAAGCCTGAGAAAGATCACGTGGCAGAGAGAAGGCAGTGTGTGCAGGGTCAGGAACCAGTGCATCTATGCCCATAAGTATGGTACAAAATGCTGCTGCAATAAAAGGCATTAATAAGAGTGTCTGTTCTGCCGTACTTTTGTCACAAGAGAGAAACACCATCTTTTTGCCAAGTGCTGAGCCATGCTCAACTCCAGTTGGCTTTAACATAAATTTGAAGTGCTGAATACCTCACAGAGCTGTTGCCGAAGTGTTGCAATAGCTTTTCTTTCTCACGCCTCTCTGGACAGGTGGTTGCCTTATTAATTCAAGTCCTCTTAAAACCTCACATTTTCAATGTGCCTCAGCTTGTGAGGCACACTATGGCTGGAGGCAGCTGCGACGTTCATGGGGAGGTTGCACAATGGCACAGCCACTCGACAGTTACATGATTCAAGTTGTGCCCTGTACCAGGCAGTGTTAATGGTTGGGGTATGGACTCTTAAGACGTGCCTAACTCATTCCACCTTCTGTTTAAATCTGCTTCTGTAACAAGCCAGACTTTGGGAATCTGACTATGTGAGGAGACAGAATTCCTCATTTGTTCTCTGCGTAGTGGGCTTTCTGTGGAAAATGAGAGCTGTGTGAGAAACCAGCTAACCAAGCTTCAAATGGAAGCCAAATGAGGCTTCCCTGCAGTTTCACAGCTGTGTCCCCAATCGCAGCTTTGTGCTGCCAGCGTGGTAAACTCTCCTTCATTTCTGTGACCACAAAGAAACAGAAAAATGCAGAAGCTGGAGTCAAAACTTGCTAAGATTAATTTTCTTTTGTCCCCAGGGAATAGCAGTGGCTAATTTTAACACTAGACAAGAGTAACTTAGCAGCATTTTTCAAATTATTACTTACTACTTTAATAATAATGACTAGTAGCTCCTTTTCACTTTTTCCTTTCCTATTGAAGAGATGAGTAAACCTCTGCCTCATACCAAAAGGGAGGTAAGAAGGCACAGAACAAGTGATAATTTACCAAGGCGCTGGAGTGGGGAGAGTGTGTGTGTGGGGGGTGTGTATTTAACTTCACATTATCACTGCCCACTACAGCCCATAATGGTAGTCACAGGCAGGGAAGTGACCACCCACATTCACAGATCATGTCTGATCTTGTCACTGTGATGCAGCCTGCCACTGGCAAACCAATTGTCCCTTTCATGCTCATCCATCAGAGCTTGCTCACCTTCTTCTTTGTAGCTGTTCTTAAGATGGAAATAATGCAAAATTTATAAGAGCAGATCTGCTTCTAATTGTCAGATATAATTTTAAACTTCAGAAGGCTGAAGTGTCTGCATGTTTGCATAATCAGAATTTTGTGTGCTGCTAAATGGGGGGAAGTGTGTACATACGTGCACACATATGCTCATGTGCTCTTAGCTAATAAATGCAATTCTGTTCAGACATCTGCAATTTTGGGACAGTAATGACTTTGGAATGATGATGGTGTTATAACTCAATTAGGATGTTTTTAACAAACTGCCTCAAATGGGCTGCAAGCAGCTGCAAAACACCCACTCAAATCCTTAACAATCGCCGCACTAAATAATAGCGCTGTCATGTATGTGCTGTCCTTAAGGAATGATAGAACACAGGAGCAGGCCTTAACTTTTATTCTTTCTGTTCCTTTTCTCCCACAGACTATCCATGTTGCCATTGTTTGTGCAGGGTACAATGCCAGTCGGGATGTTGTCACGCTTGTCAAGTCTGTCTTATTTCACAGGTAAAGGTAGCTTTCTTTTCTTGTATATTGTATATCTGGTTGTGGCTAAGTAAGCTCCTTTTGCATTTATTCTCTTATTTCAAAAGAAAGTCGTATTCCCTTCCCTGGTTCCTTTTTCAATGGAAGGAAAAAAGCATGGAATTTATGCCCGCCACAAGTAGATTCACCTGTGTAAAGATTTCTAGAGTTAATTAGGGGGATCAGAGATCTACCTGCTACCTTTGTTGTATTGTGGGAATAGGGACAGTATCTCTCTGTACTGTAAATCATCTGCATACTCCTGACTGTTGTAAAATAATAATAGTAATGGTAATAGCAGCATTGTATTCATTTAGCCTATCTCTGATATCAGTTTATGGCACAGGTGTAGATGATAATATAAAATCCATAAACATAAATAGACACTGGTTACTTGACTATTCCAGCTTTCCATTTAGACACTTATTTTTTAAGTAAACCTGTTACTACAATCAGTATTATTTTATTAATTATTTGTTACCTGTCTGCCTTTGGAAGGGCTACTTGCAGCCCCTCAGAAGGCTTTGCAACCTGATTCTAACCTGTGGAACATGGTTAGATCCTGAAATTGGGAGGCATAAATATACAATGAAGTCAAAATAACCAATTATTTTAGTGAACAGCAGCTCCAGAAAAAGAGAAATGTGTTTGGGCATATGTGTAATTCCTTTGTCCAGTTTAGTAGTGTCTCTCAGAGGTGTCTTCCATCAGTGTTTCAGAAACTGGATTAGAAAAGGTGAGCAATCAGGATGTTTGACTCAAACAGGACAAATAGACTAATAAAATGTGCACAGATTCTACAGAGTGTACTAAGGTGATAGGTTCAATACGCTGCTCTATTTTGAATTATAATTTTATACCAGGAGATTGACTCTGGTTTGTGTCATGTGCTAAGATCTTCTTATAGCTAGCTGAAGTGGAGCTTTCCAGTTCCCCACATTGCTCCTTGTGTTTGCCTTCAGTCCTCTGCTGGAACAGTCTGAGTCATCAATCCCTTACAATTGTTTTAGTACACCATTTTAACTTTTTCCCATTTTTGGTAAGCTTCATAAAAGAGTGTAAATGTTCGCCTTGTACAACATGGAAAAAGACTCAGTAAATATTGTGTAAGAGGTTGGCTAGAATGCAGGTGGAGAGGGAAAAGTCTTCAAAATATGAGAGCAGATTTCACTGTCAACACATAGAGTTTGCAAGTCTTTCCAGAAGCAGCGTGTTCATGTTACATGAGGACTAGGAGAAGAAAAACAATGCTGAAATAAACATAACAAAAGCAAAACAGTAAAAGACTGTATCATGCTCTGTGCAGAATTTTTCTGAATCCTAAAATTTTGTTAAATTTTAAAACTGTATCTATTTCCAATTAGACTTCTGAATTATTCAGTGTATGCTGGCTTTATATTGCAACGAGGAGGGGGGATGCTATCTATTTTGATTGTTGTTACTAAGGGATTTCTAGCAAATACGCATTTTTATGGTGACAGGATTTATCCTCACCACCATGAGTGGTTAGCTTTGCAAGGTTTTTGTCTCCTAGTGCTTGCATCCATTTTAGGAAGACTCTAATCTGTTCTGTAAATAATAGGAATCTCACAGCTCACAGCTTTAAACAATCTCTCCCTGTGTTACTTAAAGGAAAGGTCCCTGTTTTATATAAGCCACTCATCTGAGCAATTAGCAAATGTATAAGCAATGTATGACAGAATTATGTAATTTGCAAATATATTTAATTGAAAATTTGAAGCCAAAACAAAGGGAGTCAACATTGGCATATCTAAGTCTGGTGAATTCTGCCCTCATCAAGAACATGTTTACTATTTGGCTAGCAGTACTACTCATCTGAAAGGTTTTGTCTAGCTCAGCAGAGGTGATAAAGTCCAGTATAGCTAATGAAACTTTAGTACAGTTATTTACATTCAAGAGAACCTATCTCACATGTTTGCTCAAAACATACATGGAGACAAATCTAAGTCCGTTCCTGCCTAGAACTACCTTTTGTAACTAGTCATAAAATTGTTCACTATAAAGGGAGTATGTTCTCAAAGAGACAGAGCTTCTTACAGACCTTTCTTCCTTATAATCTAGAAAACACAGGCTTCTTAAGCATCTGTTGATACTATGGCTGTATGTGCAGAGGGCCATGCTTCACAAATGCTCCTTTCTTGGATCTTTATCTTTGGAGTGGCAGTGGTGATGAAATCTGGAGAATAAACAATGAACAAACAACAACCTCAGCTAAAAAATTATTTAGAACCAAGATTCCTTGCATTGGTTGCCAAGTGCAATTGGAGACGAGCATGCACTTCAAAAATAATGATGATTGGAAAGAAGGCTTCTTTTAGTTCTAGGATCTATGTAGGAATTAAGGACGGAGACAGGTCATGACACTGCATTAAGAGGAATGAATTAAGGGATTTGGAGGTGATTGGTTTAGATAGTGCGTGCTTCGTGACATCAGTAGCGAGATCACTATCTGGCTTGAGGGTTTTCAGTGAGAACAGGCATGCAGGTGCCTCTTCCAACAGCTTTATGTGCACGAGGGAATGCATCCTAGCTGTCATTGTCCAATAAGCCAAGACATTTGAAAGGACTGTATGTTTCCATTGGAGAAGAAATTTGCTTGTTCTATCCTAATCTCTAAAGTTAGGATTTGCAGGATCATTTGTAGGATCACCACATTCAATCTCAAATACAGTTTTGCAGGAACACAACAAATATACCTCCAAGCATATTGTCAAAGGGAGGGCTTTTTTTCCTTTTTTGAAGTTTCTGATGATTAGTGTTCAGCCAAACCTGATGACCGCCAGTGAAGGATTTGCCTGTAACAAGGGTGCATTGTATACTTGAGGGATGCTTGTGTAGAAATCGTGGTTGTCAATATGTAGCCAGGCACTGTGTGGGTTCTCCTTGGGCAGCTGTAGCATTACATCTCAATCCTACCCTGCAACACCCTGGATACAGTCTACTGGTTAAGCAACTGGCCCTTCAAAGTAACCACTCTTAATAGCCTAACTTGTTCCTGCTACACTTCTCTTGGTGTTGTAAGAGTACTGATTTCAGTGAATCTGTCTGGAATTCATGGAGATGTCATGAACATTTATCAGCATTTCCGTCTAGTTTACTAATTAAAGCATATTTCAGCTGTTCATTTTGATACAAAAAGAGGTACCTAAATTCCCTACTTCTGTAGGGAATCCCCACTTCTCTAATAGAAAGATTCTGAGTAAAGGAGGTCATGTCAGTCTAATTTTCTTCCCTCCATGCATTAACATATTTGTTACACCCCAAAACTTTGAACTAGAGGGACACAAAATGGCAGGGGTGCTGGGTCATTAAGAATAAAATCTGCAGGAGTTTCTATAGATGTAGTGTGCTGTCTCTTCTCTCTTGCCTGAATATACAGCAAATCCTGCATATTGAACAGTTCAGTTCTCCCCCAGTCTAAAAAAGCAAGTTGCTGATTCTGGTCATACCATATATATCGTAAGACTTCGGCAAGCTACTTGTTGGAACTGTTTGAGAGTATATATCTGTCTTTAGGTTCTAGGGAGTGGGAAGAGGAGGGGAAAAGAGGTGGTGTGGTGGATTCCTTATAAGAACATCGTGGTTCATTCCCAATGGAAAAGGAGCTTGATTTCATTTTTGTCTTCAGAAAACGTATGCTCAAGCCACAAAATCCCAGCAGCTTTTAACACCCAGTTTGACATAACTGACAGTCTGTTCTCAGGAGGAGACTCAGCAGATCTTGGATAGTGCAGGGCTTGCAGAGTCTGATAAATATGCATTGGCAGTGCTGCACAGAGGGAGGCTTGTAGAATAAGTTCTTAGTCCTAGTCTGCAACTTTCCTGCTTTCCTTCTTGGGCACTTAGCTCCTAATTGTGACAGATTTTATAAATCTGTTGCAGGTTTAAAAACAAAAAATCCATCAGAGTCAATTTAACACAGCCAAGCTCATATTGCTGTGTCCTCAGTGCAACTTAACTTTAGTTTTTTCAAAGCAAAAGACTAAACACTAAAAATAGTGGGTCAAATTGGCAAAATGAAATGCAAGTGCTTTGGGAAACTCTGCATGTAGTAGTATGCAAAGCATCTGCATTTCTTTTTCAAAGCTGAAGCAGTATCCTGTGGCTAATAACTCTCCTTGAAACTTTTGCAACTACCAGTCCAAGCTACATGTGTAATTTTCAATGTTTTACTTCTTTTCTGAATATTGTAAAGCTTAGAGTGCCACAGAACCATGAGTTATAGATTGATATTGCAAAGATCATTTCTGTCTCTGCTTAGGTAAGTCTTAAGTAAGAGCTAAAATGATTTTTATTGTACTCTTATGTTTTCCAAAGACATGCTAAACACCATGTTTCATTTGGGAACAAAGGGCAAAATTACACAATTATTAACAAGTTGATGGCAGTTGGGTCAACCTGAGAATCTGTGAAAAATTACCTTCTCTTTTGTGCCAGCTAATACTGGCTTTTTTTCTTTTTTTTTCCTTTTTTGCTGTGTTAGTCACTCTTCTTTGGAGAACGCATTATGAGTACTTCCTTAGCTGTATGCTTCATCTATCCTATAGGAATAGGGGTATAGTAATGGTGGTAGTTTTTCTTAGTGTAAACAAAACCAGCCAACCAGATAAATGTGTTCTAATACAAAGTAGCCTCTTGGTGTCAAGAAGGTTGCTTATAAATTTAAAGTTCAGGATAAGTCTAAGCTTTTCTAAGATTAGGATATGAAACTGTATTGTACATTGCTGTACATATAACAAATGTGGGTTTGTTTTTTTTTTTTCTTTGAACAAGTGGAATAAGGCAAACCAAATGAAAATCTAAATTAAATAAAAAGTATGACATGCAATTTCCAAGTAAGAGTCACAAGTCAACACTGGCTGGTAATTAAAGCTTATGTAATCTAATGGCTGTATTCCATGGAGACCACTTTGCCTTAATGGAATTAATTTGAGGATTTAAAACCTCTGTCATTATTTCCAACTTTTCTAATATTAGTCTGTTTTGTGGGAGATTCTTCTGGCAAAATGTATGAAGCGTGGACTTGTTTCTCTGATCCATATAGATTCATCAATAATACACACTTTTTGTATTTTCTAGCTCTCGTAACAGTGGAGGCATCATGGAGAAAGTAGGGTTTAAAAAAAAAAATCTGCCCATGAAATCTCTTATTATTTCCCAAAGTGCTTCTAGAAGTTAACAAAAAGCAAAAAGATCCATGAATGAGGCATCTAGTGCATCTTTAAGATCTATCTAATAGTTTGGGGAGCATTTTAATCAATACTGGATGTGAAGAGGTATGAAAAATCTTAATGATTTTCACATTAAAATTCTCCCTATATGCGAAAGGGGTTGTCATATGTGCATTAGGAAAAAAACAATATTTCCCAAGCTGCCTTTTATAATTTCTGTTTGAAGTTCTTGTAACCATTTGTTACAGATATAAAAGGTATTACCTTGTTGTGCTTCCCTTAATAAAGTATAGGTTTTGGAAATAAACCCCCTGGGCTACTGACCTTTTTATATGCTTACAAAATAAAGTTCCTCTGTTGTGGAAATAGAACTGTGCAACCAAGCAGCTGCTTTTTAAATTGCTAACAGTTGAGCTATGGAGTAATATAAAAGGGAAGAGTGAGCCTTGGTTCAGTACTCCCTTTTCAATTGTAGATTTTTGTATTTAAGTCTGTGGCAGTGGCTATTCAAAAAGAATGGACCACCAATGCTTGAGCAAGCAGATCAAAACTCTGATGAAGGATAAGAAGTTTTGAAATGCAAAGATAAGAGATGGTGATTTAAAAAAGAAATCGAAATAGGTACCTTGGAAAAGGCTCCTAAATTCATAGTCTGACTTTTAAAATTACTTTCTTTACATTTTACTAACTTCTTAGGACCTCAGCAATTCTGAAAATGGGAGCATTCATTTCAGCTCCTATATTTAGGCCTAAGAGCCTATATTTAAGCATCCATGCTTGAAAATCTTGGCCAGCATATTGTTTCATTCACTTTTGAGGAACGGAATTTAAGAAAATAAATGAGTGCTCTTTACGTATGGTTTACTTTGTCAGATAGCATTCTGATTTTAAGATAAGTGAGAATAATTAAATATATGAAGATTTGCAGCTTTCTAAATGAAATGGTTAAGTTCTTGACTTTCCACTTGATGGGAAATACCGATACTTTGAAAAAGAATTCTTCTGCGTTAAGACATTAGAGCATCAGCATTTTCCATGTAGCAGAAACTGTGAAAAGTTGTAGCTCATCAAAGTTCAGATGTTCAAATCTTTGAGGTAAATGAGATTAAGTATCTCTGGAACTTTAGAGAAATTCTCTGGCTGTTTCAATATCTGCTTTTATAGTGGGGAAAATCGAAGACTTAGTGCTCAGAATTCAAGAGCTGTCTATTCTGAAACCTGGGATACTAGAAACCTTGACTTCTAAATGCACAAATTCATATGAATACCGGGAATTTTCTAAACCCTATTGATTTTGTACATGAAATTTATCAAATTTGTCATGTATTACCTGTCTTATTCCATAGTTGCGTATACTGTCACCGTTTACAGTATAGTACTTTCTAGCAGTACAAGATACTACCAGCCTCTACTGTGTGTGGATCTTCCGTTCTGTTGACATGACCAGTGGAACATGAGTTATATGGGGTAATATATGCATTAAAAGTAAACACAAGACGCAACTGTGCTTTGAGTTAGAGAAATTCAAGTCAAAGGAAGTCCTTCTCATGTTTAGAGTGAGAGAAGAGAAAGTCTGTATTGGTCAGTCTTTCCTCTGAGGCCTGATTCCAGGCTCCCTTCAACCCAAGAAAGATGCCTTGCATTGAAGTCCTGAGGCTCAGGGAACTGGAAAAAATCTGTTGAGACATCTCATTAACTCCCCTGCTATTGCAGGAACCAGCCTCATTGAGATCCTTTTCACAACTTCATCTACCTTCACAGCAGAATGAAGTTGGGTTTTTCTTTAACCAGAGCATCATGTTTTTCAAGTTTCATGCCACTCAGTTTCCACTAGCAAACTTCGGAGTCTTCAGCTTCTCATTTCTTGAAAGGTCATTCCACCCTTCCTTGTATACCCAAGTGAGGGACTCTAGCCTCCCTCTGGAAGAGTCGGGTATCATCCCCCACCTTTCCCAAAATTTTTAAACTGTAGCTGCTAAATATCTGTAAAGAATAGCTTTCCACATAGCTATCCCTTCGCTTATCGTAGGAGCAATAGAGTTTGATTTCAGTTTTATAAACCCCATATCCCAAAATAGCTTTGTCATGGAAGAAGACCAGTCTGAAGAATGGAATAGCTTTCACTTGTATCAAATGGTGCAGCAAAACATCTGAGTCTAATTATATGTTGCTTTCAGTGGAATCCCTCACAGTATCCTGATTGTCACCCCTAATTCTAACAGCCCGTGATTCAGCCATGTTGGCAAATAATGATGACATCCCTTTCTCATATGTCTTAAGAAAGACTTCTCATCCTACAGAATCTCTTCTGTATCTTTTACAATGGATGTTATTTGATCATTAAGCTTCTGAACTTGCTTCATAAACATTTTGAGGCAATCCTTATCTTTTAGGCTTTGCATATTACAGACACCAGAAGAGGTAAAACGTCATCTGTGTGTATGCTAGTACTGTTACCTTCAGAAAGTCTTGCAAGTTTGAGTCTGTGCTCTGTTGGCTTCTAGCACCATGCTAAACCTCACATTTCACATAACTAAAATCTTGTCTGGAGTAAAATGTTGTGTGGATGATGCACATTTAGTTGTAGATGTCAGTGGGTCACTGTTTCGGGGATATATTTTTGTAAGTGATAATCTGCTTTTCCTCTGACACACACTTTCCTTCCAGCTGAATCTCTTCCATGAGGCTAACAACTTGAAAGAGATTTCTGTGTAGGAGTACAACTACTCCTTTTTTCTTTTTCACAGTAGGAGCTGAACTAAAGAAAATGTCACCCACTTGTTCCCATTTAAGTTTCATACACTTTGGGTCATTCAGATAAGTATAAACTGCTACTGAAGATCTGAGTCTTTGTATCAGATTTTTTCTTTTCAACTAGTGTGTTTCATCTTGAAATTTTATATCAATTCCATTTAACTAAATGATGGATTGAAAGAGATACAGCTTTCTTGTTTTTGACTGATTTTTTACTCTTCTTATTCTACTTTGCAGTATATAGATAAATGACCCTGAAAAAAAGGGAAAGAAGTTGCTAAAGAACACCAACTAGGGAATAGTTCTATCAGATACTGGCCTCAGCCCCTGCTAAGCAGAGGGACCTGTGTAGGATATGTATATTGATATTCAACACCTGTTTGCCTAGAGATACTGCTTTGCCAATACCCAAAGCCACTGATGCTGTACTTCCTTTCTCTTGGCCTTTTCTCTGGTAATAAAATGTATTTCCTTGTCACTGCTATTTCCCGATTTTTTTCTTGGCAAGGTGCCTGGTTACTGCGGAATCTGCATGAGCCAGGATGTCCTCCTCTTCTCTCCTGCTGGGCTGGTGAAGCAGTTATAATTGCTGTGATCCCTTTAGCTTGGTAATGGGACACTCAGCAGCTGGCAGCCTTCTCCTTTCCCTCTCACCCCTCATTCCAGGGCAAGCTGGGGATTGAAAGACCTTTGTCTTTTTGGAAAGCAGTGTTTTGGGTATAGTTAAATGGAGATCAGATGTGGGTTTATTCTGCCATCATGATTAGCTCATACATAAGGTTTCCAACCAGCATGTAACCTGTAAGCACATTATTTGAATCATGGTGCCCTTGAAGCCCATATAACACCTTCACTGGCATCCATCGGTATTGGATCTCAGGTGCAGTATTTCTAACATTGCAAAATCCAGCCGTACATTGCTTCTCACAACAATCTCCTGTTTCCTCTGAGTAGTGTGTTATGATCCTATGAGCCATTATATGTTTTTTTACATTTTGTTGTGGGCTTTTTCAGTGAGAAACAGTATTACTCATCAAAGCAAGAAGAATAGCATTAAAGAGAAAGGCACATCTTGTCCAATAATGAAGAAAATGGAGAAAGAAGTAATCTTCATCTTTTTGGGTTAAGCTCAAATGTTTAATGGGAGTACATTGGCCTGAGCTAACATAGATTCCTTCACTTCTTGTTCACACAGCAGAATGTAGTAGCATCAGTCATCCACTTTAACCAGCATCTGACACTAAATGCTCCTCTTTTTAGATGAAAAATATCAGATAGCAAGTATACATCCATTTACCTGTGCAAATTTCACATAAATAAAACTATACTGTTCCACCGTAGGAATTGAAGAAAGGTTGAGCCAATGCTATAGTCTACATGAACCATCTGTCTTCTTAGTGGCTTTTGAAACTCTCTCCTTCTCTGCTGACATGGAAGTTTGCTAAGCTAGGGATAAACATGGAAGACTACATATCATGGCTAACTTCCACTGGCAAATTTTCCTACTCTTGCCACAGAAGTTGAGTAAAGATCAGACTTTGTTGCTTACTCTCCCTCAAAGAAAGAAGCTAAAACATGGTATTTGTAATGTCTAAGTTCATATTACTGTTGAAAACTCCATAGACTTTGTCAAACCTTGCTACTCTTGCTGATACTGGCTTCACCCATCTTGTTTTGAAGTTTTTCACTTAGCTCAAGTCTTGTAACAGAGGTGAACCCACATCTGGTGTTTTGGAGGAAAATAATTCTTCCTGCTTTTCTTCAACCCTCCCTCTTTCTTAGCAACAGGGATGTGCGGAAATTTGCAATCTCCATTCTACTTATTGTGCCAGTACCTAGTAGTCACTCTCCTGAAACATCT
This sequence comes from Amazona ochrocephala, assembly GCA_039720435.1. NCBI lineage: Eukaryota > Metazoa > Chordata > Aves > Psittaciformes > Psittacidae > Amazona > Amazona ochrocephala. Next base: position 78,400,071 of record CM077880.1, read on the forward strand.
GATTTTGTCTTCCCATAGGACAGCTGTTGATGCCCCAAGTTTGCTTTGTTGAAAAGATGTGTGTAAACTCAATGGTCCTGGAATTTCACCTCACTCAGATGATTAGGTTTTAACTTTTCTTTCTACCCCTACTTCTCCACAGAAAACTGGTTATACCATAAAGGTAAATTAGCAGGTTGACCTAGCAACTGAAAGCAATCAGTTTCACAGCTCAAGTCCCCAAAGAGAATTAACTTGGCCTTCTTTTAAGCAGCTGGTAGAAGGGACCAGATCCTTAGCTGTTATAAGTAGTCATATTCCACTGAAGTCAGAGGAACTATGTTTTACAACCACCCAGAGACTGCTCCAGTATTTCTATTACTGTCATGTTTATTCAAATTGTAAGTGTCTTAGGATTTTGCCCACAGAACAGGACTCCACCAAATGTGCTGTATGCTTTACCTTGAGACCTTAGACATAGTTAAAGCTTTGTAAGTTCTGATGTTGTCCTTTCACAACAGGGATTAGAAACCTTTGAACTAATGCATTTCTTTCTCTTCTTACATCAGGCGAAATCCCCTCCACTTCCACCTCATCGCAGATGCAATTGCCAAACAGATCCTGGCGACTCTGTTCCAGACATGGATGGTCCCTGCTGTGCGCATAGACTTCTATGATGCAGATGAACTCAAGGTAAAGAAAGACAAAAACAAATGTTACTCATGCATTTCATGTCATCCCTTTTTCATTCATTTCTCTGGATTGGTGACTTGTGAGAGAACTGCTGGCTAAAATATTCTTCCTGGCTAAAACAAATTTTAACCCTTATGATTGTAATCCCAGTTACACTTAACTAGAAGATACTAAATGGCGAAAATCAGTGCAGTTTCTCCGTTGATGGATTATGTTCTTTAGCATCTTAGAATTTTACCTGCTAGCAAGAGGTTTCTGGCTGCCCAGGTTGAATTGGAGCTGATCACATTATGTTTTGCTAAAGGTACTTCTTTCTAATAGCAATGGTGGAATCGTTAATCATCTTGGTCAATAACCCCAAATCTGTTATTGAAAGCACTCAACTACCCTGCATTCCTTAAGCATGGGTGCGCACATTCTGATGAGGTATTAGTACTACATTTTAAAATAGCTGCCTTTTTTATCCGGATGGCCTTTCAAAAGAATGAATGTGAAGAGAGTTCTAAGGGGGGGGTGGTGAAAAATCACTTACTCAAAGCATAAAGTAATTATCTTTTCATAGTTACAAAGTTTAAATTAGATCACGAAGGCACAGTACTGAGTTTGAGCTGCACATTTTTCATCTGTGGAGGTAGAATGAAGTAGTCTGATTTTAGCATTTGAGGTTGGTGGCAATAATTTGAATGACTTCCCAGACTGTTCTGAGCAACACCCTGAAACAAGGGAAAAAGCAAAATTTAGCAAATTGCTGTGCTAATTAAGGGGTAAATTCAAAGCACACCGTGTTGTAGAATCTTGAGAACAAAAAGTTGTAGAAAGATGGAAAAGGCAAAAATTGATCCTTGAGAAAAATGTTTTGTTTCTAGCTGGTTTTATTTTTTTATTTGTTCTTCTACATGAAGCCATAAGCTGGTATTAACCTAATTAGCTAGAGACCTCCCTTCTGTTCTTTAGAGCTTCATAGCAAGGAGGGGGTTTATTCTTTTAAATCTTGTATGTGTCTATATTACATGTGGTTTTCTGCAAATTGTAGGGTTTTTACTGTGCTTAATTAGCCTCTCAGCTGGGAAAGACAGACCTCTTAGTGTTTTCCTTCTGGTCATTTGGGTATGGTCCAATCTAGTTAAATAAATAACAACCAAGAGACCTTACTTCAGTGATCCCAAACTTCCTGATTTATAGGCAAACACTGTGCAGATATGAGCTACAGAGCTGACTTTTGTTTTGTACCTCTGTCTTCCACTCAGCTTCAATTTTCGTATGGTAGGTAACCTAAAGCAAGACAGGACTGTCTTGCTTTAGGTTGGGGTCCACTTTCTTACCGGATGCAGGTATTGATGCATAAATATATCTTTCTAGGTCTGCCAGTCTTGCTCAGAGCTCAGCATACTGCATACCAATCAATTTTCCTGATTTCAGTAGCCAAAAGTACCCAAGTGTACTTAGCATAGGTGAATGTGACAGACACTGCCAAAGGACAGCAAAGAGTTGTAAATACAAATGGGTTTTTAAGAAACCAGATATGATGCTGGCTCATATCCAGATCATTCTGCAAGTTTTAGCAGAGACAGAGGAGCCCTTTACAGGCAGCAGTAGAAGCTCATCTCAGTGTTTCCTACATAGCCTCTAGAGGATTTAATGATTGTTTTGGGTTCATGTAGTTTACCCATACTCTTAAGAACCGTATTATGCTGTCCAGTGTTTCAAAAACATAGAGCTGATGCTGGAATGTTTACTAGAAACTCTACCTTTCTCTAAAGTGATGTATGAACACAGTGTTACAATACATACTGTGTTTCAGTTTTAATGACACTCAGTAGTTCTTTTTTAAACATGTAATCAATGCCAATTGCTGGCACTTTAAAGGGTTTAGGCAGAACAATAGCTTGAACATTTTCACTTCGCTTTCATTTACCCAGGTTTCATTGTTTTGGAACACATTTTAGATGCTACAGAAAACATTTCATTTCATGTTTATTTTTTTTCCTTTTTGATATGGATGAGCTTCCAGCCTCATGCTTCCAATGCAGCAGGAGCTGGCATGTTAGCTTATGCCCTCAAGTCATGGGAAAAGTCCTGTTCTGTTCCTGTTCCTGCTCAGACAGTGAAAGGGAGCACATAATGTTAGATCCTCCATAAACAGTATGGATGGTGGGGTTTTTTTTGTTTTCAAGGAGCTGTTTAGAATTATGGCAGCAGTTTCCACTAGAGTTTTGTTAGGCTTTTTTTTTTCATAAGGCAGAATTCAGAGATTAAAATATTTGGCAACATTTCTTAACATGTCTTTCAATCCTTAAAATATTTGCCATTTAGCATAGAGTTAGAACAGCCAGTGTCCTGAAGGAAGGTGTAGAAAATAAGGCTCTGCAGTAGGTGTTGTTTTTTCCCGGGTTTTAGAGGAAAACTGGACACTTCACTACAAGAAAGGAAAGACAAGGTTCCACTGATTATCCCAGAATTTCTATGGCCCACAAACCAACATATCTACTTTGCTGCTGTGAACTAAGCAGGTCAAATGTTTCTTTCGAAACTTAGAGAAGACTTGTTTTTCCTTTACAAGGTGTCACATCTGTTCATGCTCATCCTGCACCACAAAGAGCCTATGGTCATCCTCTCCCTAGAGGCAGGTACTGCCAATCTAACACCAGCCTGCTTGGAAGAAGGATGGAGCACAGGGGAGGATGGCCAGGGAAATGCCTATCTTTGCTTGAGGCACATGATAGGGGATGAGGTGGGAGAGGAGGAGACCTGGCTTTGGAGCTGAGCCATGATAACAGCATCTCTAAGAAAAGGGTCACCAACAGTTGAGATGTAACCTTTCTGGCTATATTTCTTTTAAAAAGCTAGTTCGATCATTTCAACAGCCAGTTCTACTAAGACAGTTGTAACCTCCCCCAACATATCTTGGCCTGTCTCCTTGTTACTTTGCCAATAGCCAAAAAGGTGATCTGCGGTTAAAAGCTCTCCCTCAGCTTATAAACAAGTTCAGATTGTGAACTGTACTGCCAGTGCAACTCTCTCCCATTAATTAGATTTGCTACATGCATGTAGTAATCAGCAATAAGCATCCTTGAAGTTTGGGCAGCTGATAATGGTGCCAGTAATTGAGCCATTCCATAGCTGCAGATTTCATTCTTGTTCTACTCAATATGGCCCACATGTAACTCTTCCAAATTTGTGTGGCCGCATATGGCTGTGACTACAAACTGGAAAGTTACTTGACAGTGTAGATTCACTTTGTATGGTTATATTAGTCATGTTACTCAGCTTTGGTCCTAATGCAGTAGATGTAGCGATTACAGCAGTGCGTCCCACAAAATAACTGGAAGCTGAAAATGGTCTTCTTTGAACATTAAATAAAAGAAAAAAAAATGTACTTGTGAAACATTGATCTAAAAGACCCCTTACAGCAGTGGCTTGCAAATACCAGGCTGCGGGATGTTGTGGTTTATTCAATTCAGTCTTACATGAAGATACTCCAGAGCTAACCACTGAAGATGTGCGAAGTGCAAGGTCCTACACCAGGGTTGGAGCAATCCCAGGTGCAGCTACAGGCTGGGCAGATATTCAGAGCAGCTCTGAGGAGAAGGACTTGGAGGTGCTGGTCAATGAGAAACTGAACATGAGCTGGCAGTGTGCACTCGCAGCCCAGGAAGCCAACTGTATCCTGGGCTGCATAAAAAGGAGCGTGACCAGCAGGTCGAGGGAGGTGCTCCTGCCCCTCTACTCTGCTCTTGTGAGACCTCACTTGGAGTATTGTGTGCAGTTCTGGTGTCCTCAACATAAAAAGGACATGGAACTGTTAGAACAAGTGCAGAGGAGGGCCAGGAGGATGATCAGGGGACTGGAGCACCTCCCATATGAAGAGAGGCTGAGAAAGTTGGGGCTGTTCAGCCTGGAGAAGAGAAGGCTGCATGGAGACCTCATAGCAGCCTTCCAGTATCTGAAGGGGGGCCTATAGGGATGTGGGGGAGGGATTCTTCATGAGGGACTGTAGTGATAGGACAAGGTGTAACGAGTTCAGACTTAAACAAGGGAAGTTTAGATTGGATATAAGGAAGAAGTTCTTTACTGTAAGGGTGGTGAGGCAGTAGAATGGGTTGCCCAGGGAAGTTGTGAATGCTCCATCCCTGGCGGTGTTCAAGACCAGGTTGGATCGAGCCTTGGGTGACATGGTTTAGTGTGAGGTGTCCCTGCCCATGGCAGGGGTGTTGGAACTGGATGATCTTTCCAACCCAAACTATTCTACCATTCTATGATTCTATGAACATGAGCACTGAGATTCTACACTTCATTATTAGATGTGGAATCTCATGTCAGTTCACTCATAGGGAAATATAGACATTAAACCCATTGTGGTCTGCGTTGACCCAGAGCAGAGGGAGCAGCTGATAAAGCAGTTCAGTTTGTGTTGTGTGGAATACAGATGAGTTGAGATTGTTTTCCCAGATGTTGTTTGACAGACTGCTGATAACATCAGGTGAGCGAAGGGAAGCAGAAGGTAGAATGAGCACTTGCCTGCTCTGCTCCCTGTGAATCTTGATGCCCCAAATAAATGTGGTCTCTTCATCACCAGTAAAGCAGAAAACCCATTTCCCTTAAATAGCTCAGCCCACAAGCATGCATGCTGCAAGTGATCTTTTAACTTGGAGGTAGGAATGGTGAATTGTTTTTTGCAATAGGTGAGCATTTGACCTGGAAGTAAAATGTGGAAAGCTCCATACTTTGCTGCATATATCCACAATATTCCAGCTTTTACTGTTCCCTGAAACAATAGACCACACATCTCACTACAAGTGCTGCCTCAGGTGATTTCATATCAGAAATGTTGATGTAGTCTGCACACTCAAATTCAGTGATGTGATCCAGAGATCAAAACCAAGCTGGGATAAATGTGATATGTGATAAATGTGATATGTGATACTTAATGTATAGCGCAAGTATAACCCAACTTGAGGCTTTTACTTAAGCATGAGATGTGTCACTGCTTATCCACTGCCGTCTGAACTGGTAAGGTAGTTCACTAGGTCAGACGCTGACATCATTTGGCCAGATAGATGGGCAAGGGCTGTAAGACTTAAGCAAAACAAAATAATGTTTAATTATTTAACTATAATTGAAATGTAGCTGGGTCTCAGGGCTGTGCCTATGTGCACGCCCAATGCACTTAAGTTATTAATTCCCAGAATGGTCCCAGAACTCCTAGGCTAGTCGTTTGCATGGATGAGATAAAGGACTGGTTTGAGACAGCAAACCAAATTGAAAGGAGGTGATTGACTGAACTGCTGGCTATCTGCACAGGAAGTTTTTGACAGATCATCGCAAGAGCTGCCCCAGCGGGAATTTCAGGCAGTTCTTGAGATTTCCCAGGTGGTTCCTGCTGTGCCTAGACCAATTTGTATGCTTAAATGTGTTGATTAACATCCTGGATTGTCCCAGTGATTCCCAGACAGTTCCTGCTGCAAAGTTAATCAATTGTGCAAAGATAAGACCATCAATAGAGACAGTTCCAATGTGTAGACGTGATCATGTAGGACAGTGTTTTGCACATACTTAAGATAGTTACAAAATCTTTGTGTGTAGGTTAAGGTAATCTATAACAATGGGTTATACATGTTTTGTGGTGGTCATGTAAGACCACAGACCACCTGATCATAAAAATTGGACAGAACTGTGTTTTAGGGAGTCTCACTGAAATCTCACCGTGTTTTTACGGAGTCTCATGTAGGCATCCAACTAAGATGTCCCTGCAAGAACCCTTACCATGGTGACTCCATCATCATGGTGACTCCATCATCCAGCAAACAGTTGTCCTCTTTGACAACTATATTGTCCACACAAGAGTTACCCTAAGACAGCGATGATTCAAAGTAAGCTCGGTTTGTAAGTGTCTGTACAACAAATGCAAATCAAATCCAGTGCCAGGGATTTTTATTTTTTTTTGCTACCAATGCAAGCATTTCCAATGAATGATAGTATTGGTTTTAATGTATGTATCATACATTGCTGTATGCCAATTTTGGATCCGTGTTCAAGCAAACACTTCCAACACAACTGCAGATCCCATAATCTGAATAGGGGAGAGAGGGACTTCTTTGACATTTGGGAAGATGTGAGATGATGTTTGGTGAAAAGATGATTTGTTTAGTATTGGTCACATCAGCTGCAGAAGATAACAGTGATAACAATGCTGATAAAGCCTTGAACAACAAAACTGGCCAGCATTCTCCTGCATTCCACCATCTTCCTATTCAAGCACTTCCACTGGATGCTGCAGAATCAGATATTCATAAAAGTTTATTTTCACAAGACTAGTGACTGGCTTCTAATTATCATGGATTATAACTGTTGGACTATATTTGCATTGCACTGCATGCAGATAATATATTGTTCAAGGGCAGTGCATGATTGTTTATCTGTTAAATAGTTCACTGTATGCCTCAGAGGCAGACACACAAAGTTATTAAGCAGATGCACATTACTCTCCTTCTTTTCCACTTCATATGCAAGATCTAATTGCTATTAATTCAATACAGGATGTGAAATGCAGCATCTCTTTATGCTCTACATTCATTTATGCAGGGGTAGGTATTCAATTAAAGTGTTTCTACAGCACTGTGGTTTTGGTCAAATACTGTCACGTTATGATGGGCTTGCAATGCTGCTGCGTTTCACAAGCCTTTTGTCTTTTTGAAAACTGGCCTACTCCACGTCAGTGAAATAAGAGGCGTAGACTGCTGTTTCTTCCTGCCTTTTCCCTTTCTCTTTTAAAGAATGATTAAAAAAATAATTAAATGCAAATTGAAGACTCTGAGTACCAAAATTTATAATCAAAACATTATACAGGTTTTGATAACTTGTGTGGCTTAGTTTTAGATTTGAATTTGCAATTATAATTGAGAATTTGTGTATTTGCTAATGAACATATTGAATACTAGACACGTGAAGTCTCAGGTGATGAAATATGCTTGTGGTTATGACACAGTGTTGACACACTAAGAACAGGGTCTTTTATCCATGGTTTTCAGTACAGACGACTAGACATTAACAGATCAGGTTTTGTAAGCCAAGTTATTTTCCTCCAGGCTGCTTGGGAGGAAATGAGTATCCACCAAGAAACAGATAGCAATTCAAACTCCCCAGCACAGTGGAACCTTTGTGAAGTGGTCAGAATCTATCCATGCAGTCTGAGTAGCCTAAGCTGTACTTCCTCTATCCTCCCGTCCCTCTTTTGCACAGAACAAAAAAAGCCATGCAACATTACGTATTATTATTAGATGTGCTTTCTGTTATTACTCAGGCCTAAAATATGAAAAAAGTCATTTTAGATAAAATCACACCCAGTCTTAAATTTATGCCTGTTCAAAACAGGCAGTGATGAAAGGAGTGCTGTGGAAATCAGTGAGGCTGGTCAGAAATTAGTCATGAGAATGGGAATCATGGTGCTGTTACTGACTTCCAGCAGTTGTTATCTGCTTAGTGACATCCAGCTTTCATAAGCAGCCTCACTTCTGACTTTGTGGAGGGAGACAAGATGCCAAAGGTGCAATAGGATTTTGGAGATTTCTGTGTAATTTCTCCTGGGACTTACAAATATTGTCAGTTTAAGATTTGGTACTGCAAGAATTTGATATACTGGGATGAAGCCCAGTGTGATGAAAGAAGGTGCACCCTGGGCCTCTTTCAAGGGTCCCAGTCTGCCTACAGACTCTGTTCTGTTGTGCAGTGCTTCTGCACAACTGGCTATTCCAAAAGAAAGCCTCATCCCTGGCTTTATACCCCCCTTATACTAGTGGTTTATAAACATTGGAGTTCTTTGTTAATTTTATAACTTTATCTGTTGTGAGCTTCTCTGTATCTCCACCTTTTTCTTGTCTCTAGGGAAAAGCAGTACAGTCACTATGTACTACCTCCACCAAGAAGCCAGGGTAGCTGCTCTTTGTAACATATGTGAAGTGAGGAAAAAGGAGCCAACTCATTTTTTTGACATCACCCACATTTACATCGTAGTAGCTGACTGTGACATTTGAATAGCAAGGATTCCTGTTTCACATTTGGCTTCTTAAACATCACTGTTATTGCAGCAATGTGTTGCACCTTCAGGGAAGGCTATTTTAGCAGAGAATGAGAAAAAGATAAATAGCTACACATGAGATTTTCCAAAAATTATTCAGTTTGACAAAATATCCAGTGTACCCTGGGAAAAAAAAGAAGTTAAAAACACACAGTTCCTCAAACTGACTGCTGCAACTATTGTTTGTGCTATGTATCCCCATTACAGCAACTGCTTTCTCGGGACTTCATCACCCATCCATGAGAACTGAAAGCATTTTGCTGTCCTAATATGGGACATTTAACATACAGAAATTATTTAGCACTTTGCTATGCCTAAGGGTCATAGTTTGTATATCCCCAGTACTTGCTGGGGAGAATTAATGGTCAGTCCGTGTTCCAGCACAGTTTCCTCCCTTGGCAGTAACAGATAAAAAGCTGGAAAGACATATAATGAGTATGGTCTTAGGTCTTAGTGGCTTTTACTTGCTCACAGGGATATAGGGCAATCGATTACTGATAGCGACAACAGTGACTGTTTAAGGTGTTCCTGTTCACTATTGGTATTGATGTGAGCGTCTTATAAAAATGTTCAGTGGTTCTTGCTTTTAGATTTACAAAGAACTGAAGTACGTATATTTCCGTGTCTGATGGATAAGCTGGAAAAAGGTAGCAGGCTGGAAGGACTCCAAGAGTATCCTTGGTTCACCACGAGGGAGCTGGAATTGTTAAAATTCATTATTTGCAATGTGCTTGGCATTGGCTTGTTTCTGAGAAACAACTGGAATTCAGGGATGTGTTGCATGATAGTTCAGATGTGAGCTCATTCCCACGGAGAAGTCCAGCAGACAGGGTAAGCAGAAAGTATTCTGAAGGATGGGGGCTGAAGTGGTCATTCTTGTAGTGAAAAATCATATTCATCTTTACCTGGGCACATCTTTTTGTATGACACTTTTCCACATCACTGGAAATTACAAGCCATGCTGTGTGTCTGATGTAGCACAAGCACACAGTGAAGTCACTCTTCTTATAGGTCTGAAACCATCTCAGCCTGGGTAAGGGCATTCAGGCAGATTTGGAGTTTGAGTACCTGCTTCAAAAGGGAGATACATACTAAGGTTATTAATGAGATGCCACAGAGTCAACTCTTTTTGAATCAACTTGATATGAGAACATTTGGATTTCTAAAGTGAGTAATTTTATTTCTGTTAGTGGAGATACCACTTTTCAGATCAAACTGATTTAATCCTGCAGAAGTTTCATTTCTGATGGCACAACACTGGTGTCTAGGTCTCATCCTTTCAGCAGCAAAGATGAAAACTCAGTAGCATTTCAATCCCCTGATAGTTTTCTTATATACTGTTTCATTACTTCAGGTTTGACCCCTTTCACAGTTGAATGGATTCCACAGTTTTTAGCTGATATAGTTGAAAGCCTTTATAAAATGGTTCCAGCTGTATTGTTTTAACCAGCCATTTAGGATCAGTGTTCACCAGTCTATCTGACTGCATTTTTATCCTTTAGTCCTTAGGTAAAACTACAAGATTATCTGGAATTAGGGTGACGCAGGTGACAGCCCTCACACCGAAAGTTTCAGGAAGTGTAAGAGATACATGCCTGCTACATAGACACTTGATTTAAACACCACTCATGTAAACTTACTGTTATCTCAGGTATTTGACCAATACTTAGCCAGAACCTAGGCAAGAAGGTGTCCTGAACACCAAGTTCAATATTTCTTGCTTTGGAGGAGCCCAACTTTCTCAATAATGTCTTTATTTTCTTCAGGTTATTTCTCTAGTTAGTCCTGCATTATTCGAGAGACAGTTTATCTCTTTCTAGTAGCAAAGAAAAATAATACTTCCTCCCCATCCCCCAGTTGCATTTAGTGCTTCTTATACTAGATTATTGTTAGTATTGCTTCTTCATACTTGTAATACATTTTATCCTTTATTATCCTTTTTATCCCAGTTGTATTCCTGGAGCTTTTTTAGTCCTCAGGAGTTTTGATCTATTATAATACTTACCATTGAAGAATAGCACACTGCTTCATATAATTTTTGTTCTCTTGAAGCAATAATTGCGATATAAGAAGTTTCCACTCTGGCCTCCAGACGTGCAGGATGGAGGATGATTTGTTTTCGTGCCAAGTCTTTGCTTTTGCAGAAAACAAGAGACTTAATAGTGGGCTATGGCATTTATTCCACCAACTGGATGGATGTGTGTTCTTATCACTAATGGCGTCTTTCTTAGTGCCGCATTTTCAGCTGTCTAAAGTTCCACCAGAGCAAGGCTCTGAAGACAGAAACAGTGAAAGTTTAGGTCTGGAGAGAGGTGCTTTTACAAGTGAGATGCTGGATAGTAGCTAGTAATTGCCTTCTGTATATCATAGAATTAATTCTTTTTTCTCGTATAAATTTGCTGTTTTTTTTACTTCATATTAGGATGTCAGTGGTCTGGTGGAAGCTACATTCCCACATCCTTTCCATAAACTGTCACTGGACGTTAGGAGAAGGTTCTTCACTGAGGAGGTGGTCAGTTACTGGAACAGGCTCCCCAGGGTCATGACAGCACCAAGCCTGTCACAGTTCAAGGACCCTCTGGACATTGCTCTTAGCCATATGGTTTAGTTTTAGCTAGTACTGAAAGGAACAGGGAGTTGGACTCACTGATGCTTATGGGTCCCTTCCAACTTTAGATTTTCTTTGATTCTATGATTCTGTCTTCTGCTACTCCGGTTGTTGCATTGAAGTGCATTCTGTTTTGTATTGGATATGAACAGGATGAGATCTTTTGGTCTTAACAGGGTGTGAAGTCCTTCCCTCAAAATTTTGGGGTTTTGGTTGGGGATGTTTTCTGCATGATAACTAATATTTTAGACCTACAGTCTCCTTCCAGGCATTACTTGGTTAATAATAATCACTGTAACTGTTCTGCCACCTTCTTTCATCATCCTTAAAAAAAAGGGCTCTTGCGCAAAATCCATTAGAGGAAAAAATCCCACTTCAGATACATTTTTGTCACTGAACTGAAGGTATTGTCTGTCCAACATAAGGTTTTTATGCAGGAGATGGTGCTGCTTTTTATTCTGGACAGTGTGTCTTGATGACACCTCTATAATATCCTGACAACATGAAAAATATACATTGAATGACTCTGGGCTTTCACCCCAAGAGCTGCATGGAGTTTTGCCAGAACATATAATGGCTGCAACTAATGGTCATGTATTTGCATAGTTAGTAAAATTAAAAAGCTGACAAAATAATACTTTTACGAATTTCTATCTTCCCTGATGGATTAGGACTAAGAGCTGGTAGATTGAATCCACTGGCCATTAAAGAATGCAATTAATCATTCCTATCTTTCCATACAGGTGAAGTGAAAAGGGCAGCCATGAGTTGCTTTTGACCACTGGCCAGATTCTTGCCAGACCTACCTGGCAGTCAGCTTTTAGCAGAAATGGCTTCCTGCCATTTGATCTAGTCCAGCTTGTGTGTCTCTTTTCACTCATTTACTGACAGGAAGAAAAAAAAAAAAAAGGAAAGTAAAAAGAAGGTTTTTTTCTTATCTTATAGAGAAGACTTGTATTTTTGCCTCTGCTGGGGAGGTAGGACTGGGAGGCTGGTGTTTGGTTTATTCTCACTGACTTCTGACAGGATGCCCTGACTCTTGTAGGTCTTCCATCCTTGTCTCCCACACTGAAAACATGCAGAGTTGAGACTGAAGGGCCCAAAGGAACAAGAAACAGCACTAACTGAAACTGGCCAGACTTTTCTATCCTGCAGTCTCATCTTGCACAAATGAATAGAGAAAAACAGAGGGCATTCAGCATTTTGGAGATAGTGTAGAAAATTAAGAATGTCTCAAATCAGAGTAAAGAAAAGCACTCAGAGTCAAATGGAAACTGTCCATTTGAGTTTGGTGGGGCTAAGCGAGGAGGGAGGAATAGAAACATTGTGGAGAAAAGCCAGCCAAAGACTAAGGGAAGGGAGCTAATCCTCAAAGATCCAGGAGGTGAATTACTTTGTGCTTATTTCTTTTCTAAAGAAGCTGTATGGCTGAATGTCTTGTTATCTAAATAGCAGAGACAAAAAAACATCCATTACGCTTATGTAACAGTCTGCAGTCTCATCCATTTAAAGCATGTTGGTTCCAAACATAGAGCTTGTCTTAACTCTTAGCGCCCTCAGTCAATTTTTTTAGTAAGGAAGTTGTTTTGAAGATGCATTCTTAAATCAGGTTTTTCCCACTTGTCTGCCCTGTGTGTATTGGTGAGAGATTTGTGAAGAAAGAAAAACAACCCAACAAAAAAGAAAAACAAGCATCAGTCAGACTGCATTACAGAGTTTGCTACAGAGAGGAGAATTAATTTGCAGTTATTCTTCTTTGCTGTATGCTGATGCCTTTTTGGGAGGTTTTTTGTTCTGCCTTTTTAATATCTATTCTTCCTTTCCAGTTGTGGCTTGCTTCACAGTTTCTGCATTTGCTCTACATTATCCAAGACCTAGAGGTTCAGCTAATCATCCATTTCTATCTCAACCTTTTTGCTCACTGCTATTTGTATCCAGACTTGTTGCACGTATGTGTGGAAGATATCATCTGTTCATAAAGTGAGAGATGAAGTGGAATTCTATTAAAGTCACCCAAGCTTCTGTGATGAGTAAGAACAACAGCCATGATGGCCAGCAGAAACAGAAAAATAATTTTAGCAAAAATGTCTAAGTTCCCATCTCCTTTGAGTTGTTTCTCAGTGTGAATTATTATTGTTACTGTAAATACTCAGGCACCAGAAATTCTGAACCTAGAAAAGTTACCCAGTTTTGATGATGGATTCCTGGTTTCCTTGACAACCATTCATATAAATGGTAAGGACCTGTTATGGGGAGAGGGGGGAATATCGGAACCTGTGAATCACCAGGACAAAATTAAATCCAAGGCTGAAGTTACAAGATTTCCAGCAAGCATTAACAGAAGAGTCTGTTTTCTTTTAAATATGGCTCTTCTGTTAATGTTTGCTAGATACCTGACAAGGATGAAGCAAAGGCAGTGATTTTCCAAAGGTGAGATGCAAGGAGATTCCTCTTGACATTACTCCTGAGGAAACGATACCAGGCGACAGTCACCTTCTTTCTTCCAGGCTCTTTGGTCACTTGGGATCAGTTTCTCTTGTGTGATTTTGATGCCTTTTTTTTTTTTTTTTTCTTACTATTATTTGTAAAAAAGAAATAGTGTGTGCTAAAGACAGGCATGACTGCTACCCATATTTAAGTGCTATCCTGTGTCCCCTCCTTTCTCAATGATTCAGTTAACCCAGTCTCAGCAACAAGATGTTGATACTGCTTTCCTGGAAGCAAGAGCTTGATAAAGGAGATCAGCCAGATGTCCCTGCAAAGAGTTTAGATACCGTAAGGGATGGTCAGTGTGAAATGGGTAAGATTATCCTGAAAGTATCCCTGATCTGTGCTAGTGTCACTGGAATTGTGACTCAGGTTTCATTTATGTGGGAAGAGGTATGGCAAAAATTGATAGTAGGATGAAGTTCTCCCTGTGCGAAACCGAAAAGCAGTGAGGAGGAAAACGGTACTTTTAAAATTCCAGCTTTCCGTCAAGTCATTCATTACAAGGCTTAGTTAGCATTTCTCTTTATTTCAATCACTATATTCTGATCAATAGTGATTATTTCAATCACTGTATTCTAGATTCCAGGTATTTTTCATAGCAAAACCTGGGTGAAAGCCCGAAGGAGGCAGAATTACCTTTTCAACCTTTTCAGACTGCCTTTTCAACTTCCCCCAGCCTTTTCTGTTTTCTGCCTCCCCCTATTTGCTGCCGGCTTTTTCCCCCACCATAGTGAATCTGCAGCCATTAAGTCTGAGTGATGGTGGGATTTGGCTCTATTTGATCCCTTTCATTAGCGCACCTCTGAGAGGGGTGTACGTAAGTGGCACCTTCTGCCTCCAGGCTTGCTGTTTCTCAGCCTGGTGCATTAGCCCAGCCAGCCTGACCTTCAGGCTCTTGCAAAATACTTGCCTTAGTTATGCTTTTGCAAAGTCAGCTGAGCAGAAATGGTATCTTTTATTTGGAGTGGGAGCAGGGATATTATGTCATAGCTGAGGATTATTTTTATTGATTTTTTTTGTTCAAAGGTATCTAGGAAGATGCAGTGAATGTAGTGAGAAAATCAATACAGTATTGAAGGTTGCATTTTTCCAGTGTGAAGTGTTTAAGGACATGCTGCCAGGGAAAACGCTTCATCAGCCAAACCTCCTTCATCTTACCACACTAAACAAGAAGCACTTTTTGTAGCTCAGGAGGTGCTATGGTGCTGTATATTCTGTGGGACAGTGAGGAATTCTGTTAAGAAAATGGAAGACAAGACAGTCTAACAGGAACTTCATGAAGTTCAACAAGAAGTGTGAAGTCTTGCACTTGGTTGAACATGAGCCAGCAATGTGCCCTTGTGACAAAGAAAGCTAATGGTATCCTTGGCTGCATTCAATAAAGTATTGCCAGCAGGTTGAGGGAGGTGATCCTTCCACTCTACTCAGTTGAGGGCACAGCTGGAGTGTTCTGGGTCAAGTTCTGGGCTCTTCAATACAAGAGAGACATGGACATACTGGAGGGAGTCCAGTGAAGTCTAGTTCACTAAGATGATCAAGGGTCTGGAGCACTTCACGCATAATGACAGGCTGAGAAAGCTGGGACTGTTCAGCCTGGAGAAGAGAATGCTCAGGGGGAAACTCATCAATAAATACCTGAAGGGAGGTGAAGATAGAGCCAGGTTGTTTTCAGAGGTGCCTAGTGACAGGTCAAGGGACAGTGGGCACAAACTGAAACACAGGAGGTTCACTCTATAGCTGGGTCCAAACAAACAGGAGTTGTAAAAAAGGTGTGGTACTCTGCTGCAGGATGTTGTGTTTGCTAAAAACTTACCGGACATAAAAAATCAATGAAATTCACAGATGAGAAATCCATCCAAAGTTGTTAACAAAAGAAATACCATCTCTAACTCCAAAATCTGGTACAGATTGCTAGAGGATGGGAGTATGTATGTGGGTGGTATGGCTGTAGAATTTCCCTGTTTTTAAATTCTTCAGTAGGCACTTGCCACCATCCGCTGTCATATCCTGTCTACTGAGCTCTGTGGACTTTTGATCTGACACAATATAGGCACCCATAAGTTGCTCATCCTTTCCTGTTGGTCACTGTTCCTGCTGCCATTCTGTTCATGTTAGTAGTGTTTTCCAAATTTGCTCTCTGCTGAGTCTCAAGAGTCTTTCAAAGAGGCTTAAGATACCTGCCCATGTGCAGATTTTGCTTACAGCTACAGAGCAATCAGTATTCACCTGGGAAGCCTGGGCAAATTCCTGCATCACCTGTTTGTGGGGAAAAAATAGCGTACTTTGGGAAAACTGTGTCACTGCAATTCCCTAAAGAAGTACAGTATAAGAGTTGAAGTCTGGCTGAATGTATTTACAATGACTTTGTAGGAGAGTTGTGCTCTTGATCTCGATGTGTGAGCAACCATACTCAAGTGTTTTTAAGAATGAAAATACTTGCTAATGTATACAATTCATTCACAACCAAGAAGGAGCTGCTGTTCCCCTTTCTCTGTCACAGAAACAGGGAAGCATGATTTTAAGTTATATGTCTCTATGAGATTTCACTCCTTAAAAACAGCACTTCTGATAACTCGAATGAACATTTATACAGTGGAAGCAACTGTGAGAAAGCTGAGTTAGGATGCGTACAACCACTGTGTTTTAGCCAGCTGTTCCCAGAGGTAATCAGAGCGTAGTTATTGAAGACAACATGCTGGTAAAGTATTGCTGGTCATGGAGACTGTTTCTCCCACTTCTCTGGCGTTTACCAGGGTGATCAGTTGTATACAGCATGCAGACTCATGGGCATGTTATTTCTAGATTCAGAGCCAGAAGCACCGAATAATTTAGATAATTTAGTGCACTTTCAGTCTTCAATTATGGAAAGAATGAAGATGATTCTGATGAAAGATCTATACTGAGGAGATATTTCACTTAGCTTACTTGCAAGAATCACTGACAGCACCAGCTAAATGCCTTTCTTTACTCTCCTCTTATGAACAAAAATCCAGATCTTGAGAGCTAGAGGTCCAAGGTGTGCTATTTCTGCTGAACTGGGAATTATACAAATGGCAAAGTGTGTCACTCTATTTTGTTTCACTTTCCTCTTTTACTTTTTTTTTCTGTTCCTGCCATATCTTATAGGAGCATTTATTCTCTGAAGGCAACTCTGATCTAGCTTGTAAAGCAAATGATTCACAGATGTTCCATATATGGGCCATTTTAACCACACTGGAGAGAAAAAACTGTATTAAGGCTTACAGAAAAATGTTTAGACAATATTTGGATAAATGAAATGGCTAAATGTTACCAGTTATACCAAAGTAGACAGCCTGGAGGTTGCAGAATTTACAAGAGTTTGTGCTTATGCCACCTTAATTGTCTCAAACTGGCAATTCTTAACTACTAAGCACCTGTTCAACCACAATGTTCTTGTATTCCTTTTAGGAAGACCACAGGTAGTACCCACAGAGAGTGAGCCTTCACAGTGCTGTTGTGTAGTGTAAGTTTTCCTTAGCATGAATTTGGAATAGTTGGATTATTCATGAATGGCAAAGCCATGAAGAAATTATACTGGGGACAAATTAGGACCCCTCTTCATGTCTTAGACAACTCTGCATCAGAGGAGATAAAACTTCAGGTATATTTAACCGATTGACAGTTCGAACTTCACCATATGCTCAGATCAAGCATGTGCTTGTCAGCTGTGATGGACCATTTGGGACTGCTCTTTTCATTTTTAGATGTGATCCTTTCCGGCTTCAGGATGGCAGGCTTTTGGCTTCTGTGTGCCAGATCAGAAGCAACTGCCAGGCAAGGATCTACTCCCTGCAGTGAGACATGTAATAGCTTCTTGAAGGTGATGTACTTTTCCAGCCACCTTTTACCTTCCCTGCTTGTCTCAGGCTATTCATGCAACATCTGAAACCCTGCCTTATTAGGCTTATTTGCATAAGAATATTAGGAGTTATTCTGGAGCTGTAATATGTTTGGACTAATAAAATGAAGGACATGCCATCCAAAATTAATAGCATAGGGACTCGTAATAATAAAAGCAAGCTCAAGTCTGTAAAAATACTTTAACTCTTTAACCTTGTCAATATGACTAGAGGGCTGATCTCCATGGCTGGTCTATTGCAGAGATGTCAAGTGGCAGGTTAAGAATGACATGCAGAGTACGGAGAAGCAGAGTAAATTCCGCTTCGCTGACACCTTAATGTGATGGTCCAGAAGCTATCGGGAGAACTGGCTACCCTGGATTTGGAGAAGGCTGAGGTTCTTAATGACTTCTTTGCCTCAATCTTTACCGGCAAATGCTCTGACCACACCACCCAAGTCTTGGAAGGCAGACGCGGGGACGGTGAGGGTGGGGACCCTGGGCCCACTATGGGGGAGGATCTTGTTCGGGACCACCTTAGGAACCTGAATGTATACAAGTCCATGGGACCAGATGAAATCCATCCACAGGTCCTGAAGGAGCTGGCAAATGAAGTTGCTAAGCCACTGTCCATCATATTTGAAAAATCATGGCAGTCAGGTGAAGTTCCCGATGACTGGAAAAAGGGAAATATAACCCCCATTTTTAAGAAGGGGAAAATGGATGAGCCAGGGAATTACAGACCAGTCAGTCTCACCTCTGTGCCTGGCAAAATCTTGGAGCGGATTCTCCTGGAAGGCATGCTAAGGCACATGAAAAGCAACAAGGTGCTTGGTGACAGCCAGCATGGCTTCACTAAGGGGAAATCCTGCCTGACCAATCTGGTGACCTTCTATGAAGGGGCTACGGAACTGATGGACAGGGGCAGAGCAGTTGATGTCATCTACCTGGACTTGTGTAAAGCCTTTGACACTGTCTCCCATGACATCCTTCTCTCTAAGTTGGAGAGACATCAATTTGATAGGTGGACCACTTGGTGGATAAAGAACTGGCTGGATGGCCGCACGCAAAGAGTAGTGCTCAGTGGCTCAGTGTCCAGCTGGAGACCAGTAATGAGTGGTGTCCCCCAGGGATTGGTGTTGGGACCGGTCTTGTTCAACATCTTTGTGGGTGACATGGACAGTGGGATTGAGTGCGCCCTCAGCAAGTTTGCCGATGACACCAAGCTGTGTGGTTCGGTTGATAAGTTGGAGGGAAGGAATGCCATCCAGAGGGACCTTGACATGCTTGTGAGGTGGGCTGATGCCAACCTAATGAAGTTTAACCATGCTAAATGCAAAGTCCTCCACCTGGGTCGGAGCAATGCCAGGCACAGCTACAGGTTGGGCGCGGAGGAGATTGAGAGCAGCCCTGCAGAGAAGGACTTGGTGGTGTGGGTTGATGAAAAAATGAACATGAGCCAGCTTCAGTGTGCGCTTGCAGCCCAGAAGGCCAACCGTATCCTGGGCTGCATCAAAAGGAGTGTGACCAGCAGGTCGAAGGAGGTGCTCCTGCCCCTTTACTCTGCTCTCGTGAGACCTCACTTGGAGTATTGTGTGCAGTTCTGGTGTCCTCAACATAAAAAGGACATGGAAGTGTTGGAACAAGTGCAGAGGAGGGCCACGAGGATGATCAGGGGACTGGAGCACCTCTCGTATGAAGATAGGCTGAGAAAATAGGGGCTGTTCAGCCTGGAGAAGAGAAGGCTGCATGGAGACCTCATAGCAGCCTTCCAATACCTGAAGGGGGCCTATAGGGATGCTGGGGAGGGACTCTTCATTAAGGACTGTGGTGAGAGGACAAGGGGTAATGGGTTTAAACTTAAACAGAGGAAGTTTAGATTGGATATGAGGAAGAAATTCTTTACTGTGAGGGTGGTGAGGCCCTGGAATGGGTTGCCCAGGGAGGTTGTGGATGCTTCATCCCTGGCGGCGTTCAAGGTGGGGTTGGACATAGCCTTGGATGGCATGGTTTAGTGGGAGGTGTCCCTGCCCATGGCAGGGGGGTTGGAACTCGATGATCTTGAGGTCCTTTCCAACCCTAACTATTCTATGATTCTATGATTCCTAGGTCCCTCATGTGGGAGAGCTAGGACCACAAATAACTGGAGCTTTGAGGGTGTGCATTTGAAATGATCTCTGATTCAAACTCAGAAAACATTTCTGGGGAGCTGTGTATTACTTCCCTCTGTAATTTCTTTCATAGTGGTTTATACCACAGTCCTAGCAATCATTGCTTGTATTAATTCTGGCATTTTACAGTGCAAATCCTTCAGAAAGCACAAGTAAGTAATAGATACCCATGTAGGTGACAGTGCCAGCCATATTCAAGTAATTGCATATTAATTATATGCGCAGACAATGGAACACACCAATGGATTGCCAGGATGTGGTGCCTTTCGAAAAAACAACTGAAACTTCCCACTTCAGTTTGCATTTTCTGTTGCTTTAAGATAAACTGCTTTTCCTGCCTTTTCCCTTGAAATTTTGCCTTTCTCCTTAGAGGTTTGCTCTACTGCCCTCAGTCTTTTTAATGAACTTAGCAGTGGGGAAAATCTCTGCCCTGGTACAGGAACCTTGATAATACAGGAGACAGCTGTTTGCCATTTTAAAGGGAAAAGAGCAAGTCAGCTTACATCAGCAGAGGCCTTGTTACTTTATATTCAAAGAGAAATGGTCTCTGAGCAGCTATTATTAGCCGTTCTTCAGCTACTCTTCCAACTTCCAAATAAAGTTTAGAAACCTATCTCTTATCAGAAGGTTTTCTTGAGGGATTTTGGAGGAAATGAGTTCTTCTGTGCAAAAGATGGTTTACGTTTAAACTTTACAGTGCCAGTGAACAGATATGAGACAGTTAAACAACAGAATAAATCTTCTGGTTTATGAATGCAGTTAGTTTCTGCCTACATTCTCTGAAGTATAGCATGCCAGGACAAATCCTGAAATCAGCCTCCCTCAGGTCCCCTACAGACAAAATGCTAATTGAAGTTAATGGGAGCATGACTCGGGGAAAAACTTAAAATCGGAAAATTCTAGGGCATGCCTTTTAAAACATTAAACAAGGAATTTCAGACAGGATAACAGGAACTTTACAAAAACTTCTATATCCCATTTTTATATCCCAGGGATATTTGATATTTGAGAACTTGAGTCTCAGAGAAAGAAAATTCAGCACAGCTCATGGAATATTCTAGTGGTGATAGCACAATGTAATATTGAATTTAGTATCCCAACTTATTTTAGAAGCTGTAGAAATGCTTTGTTTAGCCCTTACTGAAGAAATGTAAGTGTTTTGGTTTGCCTTTTCAATATATAACTAATAAAAAATGTGGCTAAAAATGTTCTCACACTTTCTTCATTTTTGAGCATGTCTGTGTGATGTCAGCAGTTACAAATTAAAGATGTAAGGCTAAGGAAAAATTTGAGTTCATAAGAAATAATTCTTTAGCAGTTTTCTGGCCCATTGTTCTAAATGACTGGCCTTTTGAAATTCTGCCCTCGAATCTGGGAGAAATAAAAGAAAAAAAAGCTTGTTAGTTCTACTTAAGAGTCATAAAATTCTGGGAATGGCAAACATGAAAGTTTTTGTTTCATTTGAAAATGAAAGCAGCATACAATACACCTGAAATTTTGATTTTAAAATGTACTTCAGTTTTATCAAGATACATGGATGGCTCACAATGGATTGTACTAAGTTGGGCAGGCTCAACTAATTTCAATTACATTGTGTAAAGCAGTTGCCTTGAAGCACCCTTTGTCAGTCTTTTAGAGGCTTTACCATATTTCAGAGCTTCTGAAGTTAATTTAAAAGCAGGATTTTAGATGGCTGTTTCCACCTCAGTGATCTCCCACGATTACAAGAAACTAGTGTCAGGAAGAGTTCGTCTCTCTAATGAAGATTATTTTTTTCTTCCTCTTTCCTCCTTCCTTTTTCCTGTCAGTCGGAAGTGTCTTGGATCCCCAACAAACACTACTCTGGGATTTACGGGCTGATGAAGTTGGTTCTGACTAAGACTCTACCTTCCAATCTTGAGCGAGTCATTGTCCTCGACACAGACATAACATTTGCCACTGACATTGCTGAGCTATGGGCCGTCTTTCACAAATTCAAAGGTATTCTAATGATTTTTTTTACTGTCTTTATTTGATGGGGAGGGAAAATGGTAAAGCAAACAGTATAGTGGGGGTTAAGGGCTATCTGAGATTTGTTACATGTTTACACTTTTTCGATTTTTGGTATTTGAATATAATTGTTCTATTTGTGAGCTCTTTCCTCAATGATTTGCTGTACAGAGTGATTGATATCAGTGATTAGCTATGGAGTGTGTTTTATCGGTCTTATTATTTGGGACAAGTGAGAGCTTGACAATAAATTAGGTGATAAAGAATTATGAGGAATCTGTAGTGGTGTGCCATTCAAGTACCTGTTGGTATTCAATATTTAGAAGAAATTGGTTTATATTGCATTTTGGTAATGAAAATTAATTATTACTTTCAATATAACTTCTCCATGTTACCACTGAAAATGGATGAAGTTAGAATCATACCTGAACCAGGGAGGAGGATGGAGGGGGCAGAGTTTTACATGTGAATAGAAAGAGTTACTGCTTACTCCTCTTAGTGAGTTGATAAAGGGCTCTAGATTTAAAGTATCCATCTAAAGTAGTTTTTTTTTACCTATCCCTGTTTCACACAACTCCTTGAAAATTTCCTTAATAGTTTGACTGAGAAAGGAGACTTTCAGAGTAACTGTGTAAGGAGACAATCACAAAAAAGTTCCTCACTACCCTGTCACAAACCAGAGCACTTTCCTGGCTGACACAGTGCAAAGGACATTTAATCCTCCCAGGCCTCGGTGTTGCCAGCTTTTAGGAGGCAGACATGCCCTATTGTTCTCCTCTTGCCTTCAGAATATGTATTGCAGTGCTGGTAAGTGCAGACACATTCCAGTATCCTGCTTTGAAGGTGTACAGCCCCTCAAAAGTATAACCTTGGTGCATATCATCAGCCGTCTTGACACACCTCAAGCAAAGTCAGCCTAAGGAAGTGGGAGTATTTATCTACAGAAGCAAAATACACCACTCCATTAGAAAGGTGACAGAAAAGACAGCACGTTTACTGTACTTTACCCTGTGCTGAAATGCCTTTGCCTGTACCTAGCTCATGGTCAGGACCTATTCTCTCCACCTGTGCAGTCAAGGCTTGGGTTCTAGTGCTTGCTTCTTTATACATGTTTCCTTTCCCTTCTCTGGATATACTGTTGTCCCTTCAACAGGCCAGAAGCAATTACCTTCTTACTTAACTGAATTTTTCACAAACTTTCTTCATTAAGGAATATAAAGTTTTTCCTCTTCTTTGGGTATTGATCAAACCTCTTCGCCAAGCCATTCCTTACACTGAACCTTGAGTTTCATGTAAACATACACCTTCACAACCACAATTTACGTTAATGTATGTCTAGGGAGTAATGCTGAAGTAATTATTGTACTGCCCCACTGTGTGTTACTGTCCCATTAATAATAATATTTCACTGAGTATGGTGTATTAGCATGATGTAGCAGGTAAAGAAATGTGTATAAACTGAACTTGGGCACTGCATGGTCAAAGATAGCAAAATCTGCATGGAGATAATTAGGGGGAGCATCTCCTTGCTTGTATTTTCTGCCATAATTTCAATGAAGATCCGTTGGGGAAAGAAACCAACCATAAAGACTTATTCTAAAGAAAGGAATATGAAGCAGAGGCAGGCCTAAGATTGAAAAAAAATACAGACAGAAAATACAGAAACACAGAGAAGGATAATTATTGGGAGTTAAAAAGTGGGTGTAAGTCAGTCTCCATAGAGCAAGGCAAGGTTGTTAAGCTGATAAGAGCTGTGAAAAGCTCTAACTTACACATGGAGACAGAATTCCTGTGCTACTGGCAGCCCTCATAACATACATATCACAGCTCCCAAATGTATGATTTTGTAAGTTGGCCAGTCTGTCCTTTTAATTCTGTCTGACCACCTGCTTCTGTACAGTTTTTTAACCCTGGCAAGAAATTGTGCAGCATCTATACCTGCTCATCTCCCAGACAGTCATGCACAAAGAAAGAATTAATGGGACAATTCTATAGGCCCAGGACTTTGCAAGGCTCATATGCCCAAAATAGTGATCCTATGTGCTGGGTAGGAGAGGGAAATTAATATATCCAAGCACAAGCTTATTCTCAAGCCTCTATCAGGGGATGCAGTCCCATTAGACAACAATGAGTTTGATGGTGGTGATGATAGGATTGAGGGTTTATGGGTAAGAATCATCTATTTAAAAGATGTATAGTTGTGGCACTTACTTAGTAACATGGTTTAGTGGTGGACTTGGCAGTACGAAGTTAATGGCTGGACTTGATGATCTTAAGTGTCTTTTCCAACCTAAATGATTTTATGATTCTGTGGTTCTATGTCTCAGTGGAAATGGAACATCCTAGAAAGCAAGGGCAATTAAGTTGGAGAGATACTGTTGCTCTTTTACTACTGTAAATATTAGTTTAAATCATATGGTGATCCTCAATTTGTCCTCAGCCTGACAGCATTACAGAAGATTCAAAGGGTGTCTCATGTCATTTGCTCCAAATATTCTTCTAAAAGAACTGGGTTTGAACTGATACTTTAATCCCTTCCTTGTTTCTCCCTCAGAAGTCCCAAGTAAGTTTATAAAGATTTCTTTGGGACAACCTGGTGTGTTTCTTGAAATATTGCTTAAACAGAAGAAAAATAAAACTCTTGTGAAGGGAAATTGTACTCTAGAGGAACCTGACACCTGACACATTAGACCCACAGGCCCTCCCAGGAACGTTCAAATACCCGCTTGTCGGCTAAAAGTGGCCATTATAAACTTGCTTGCACCAGGATGTCATTAGAGCAAATAGAAGATTTTTTCATATCGTACAGGAAACACAAGAGCTTCCTTATTCAGGTTGCTGCAGGATAACAATCCAGCACAGCCTCTTCCAAATAACAGCCATGCAGATAGAAGAGGTCCTAGAGTATGCAATTCTTTCTGTGCCCAGGAAGACTTTCCTTCCCAATAAAAATAGTGACAGAGCCCAGTAGCTCAGATTCCCTTTTTCTAGGACACCGTGCTTGGAAGAAATTCTGATTCTGGATTGGTTTCAATTTAATCAGGTCCAATTTACTGTGTAGAAAGACCCATGGTATGTTTTAAATAGCACCTGCGATACCCAGTGTTCTTGTTCTGCAAGGGTTCTTCTTCCATTCCTCTTAAGAGTTGCTGAAAAGATCAGACCCTTACCCAGTGACTTAATATTTTAGCTGGTAAAGCTGCTTACTGCATTTGCTCTCTATATGGAAAAAAGGAAGTAGGATTCCTTTGTAAATTATTGCTCTTCTTCCCTTTTCTGATAAGCTTTTTGCATATGCCTTTACAATAAACGAGCCAACTATTCTGTGAGTGCACAAATTAGGGCTGTACATATGTGATTTCAGTTTGAAAAACCTTCTTTGAAGTTGCAACCTTAGGATTTGGGAGAAATTCATACCTTTCTTTGGTAGCCTGAAACAGTGTCTCAAGCAATGTAACATTTAAAAACTTCTCTTAGCAGTTTATGGGGGTTTTATAGTTATATTCTTTCCATATGCAAGCTTCAATCTCTATGCATAAATATGTCTTTGGGAAGTGGTAACTTATATTCCAAGAGTCAGATACAGCTTTTCAGGTGGGATTTGGACATTTCTGCTTTAGCCTCATTCTCTCTTGCTCTCCCAAAGACAGGCAGTCTGTTTCTCTAGGACAGATATATAACTCCAAAATATGGACTTCAAAGGCATGAGACTGCAGCCAGTCTGGTGAGGATAACCTGTCATGCATGTTTTCCGTGACTTAGTTGACACTGATTATGTTTTCTATTCATCTTTCACTGGATTTTGATAGTTCTAAACTTGAGAAAGCACCTAGCCTAAGGGAAGAAGAGTGGGACTGTAGATCATACGCGTTCTTGGATGAAGTGCTACAAAGTGTTTCAAACAGTAAGGATTAGTGTAACCAATATGCCTTTATTGCAGAAATTGTCTGAATTCTTCTGAGAAAAGAAACAGTCCAAAGCTATGCTCTCTGCCATCAATCTTAAAAGTTCTTTTAAAAGCCATATCAGCTAATTGTTTTGTTATTCTTGCTAACCCAAAATATTGGTACTGAAATGTCTGGGGTTTTTTTTGTAACATGCAGTTTTTACTTTAAATGCATGGTAAATATGGATTCTCAAGAGCATTCATGGTAAGTGGTATTGTGAATTTATTTGGGACCTGACTATAGCAGTCATCATGATTACAGGTTGTGTTACAGGTTGCAGGTTCAGTCAGAATCACAGTCTCTTTGTGCTGGGTGCTGGACATATAAGTAGCATGAGACTGTCTTTGTAGTTTACAGGTGACAATTCTTATGTCTGCCTGTTTCTTTAGGCCATTGCTGTGCATGAGACACAGCTGGGACTGACAAAGGAGACCTGAATAATCCCTGTAGAGATGAGTGTTGAGGGACTCTGAGTTAAGAACACCACACCTAAGGGCATTATGGTATTTCTAAGTACATGTCATAACTCAGAGACTATATTGAGCAGTGATGTTCTACTACTACATGTTAGTCTCAAAATACAGCTAGCTGATATAATGAATATTTTAAGTACTTCTGTGCAACAGCAAGTGGATAGTACGTAACTAATCTATTTCAAATAATTCTACTTGTACACTAAGTCATCCAGAGAATATAAGCTACAATGAATGTTCATCTGTGCAAGTAGTCTTCTCTGGAAAGCTGATGAAGGCAGTAAGGCAGAATCATCTACCTCCATTAATCAAGCATCCAAGAAGGAGAAATGTCAGGTTTGATAGGGAGACTGAGATTCCCATATTCATACTTTGCATGAATAGAAAAAAATTTATATAGAAGCTGTTTGCTTTGTGTCAGGAGCTCAAACAATGATAAAAATCCATACTGGCATCATAAATATCAGAAAAGGTCAACAGCGATTTTGGTGCAGGATTAAGTGCCCACAGCTGAAGGGGGATCGGCACATAGTCAATCCCAAACACAAAATTTGCAAACACTCAGTATGTGGGTGCTTTGGCATACTGCTCTGCAGAATGCGTGAGGTAACAGTCTAGGTTAGTGCTATTTTTGCAGCTTCTTCAGGAAAAAGAATAAACAAAAAAAATAATCACAAGCATCAAAAAATTCAACATCCTGTGTAGGTGGTTTAGTAATGATATTCCTACAACAACTATTATGCATAAGGTTGTAATATCAAATGCATGCATGACTTTTCATTTGTGTGCGAATTTAGTGTGCTGGAGAGTGAGATGCTGATGGCTCTGGTGAGAGTCAGGCAGAGTCAGCAGGTGCTGTATAAATTTTCCTGAATTTGGCTCCATAAGTGAATCCCCAGTTTAATAAACTATACCTGTCACAGACCTAGGCTCTTCTGCAAAAATTGTACTTTTTATAGGTGTGCTCTTCTTATGGTGATGTAAAATACTCTGTTGTTGCCAAGGTTAAAATTTAAAATTCATTGTCGCCTATGGCTGAAGCCAGTAGTTGAGCCACAGAATTGATTCTGGGCGGATCATGTAGTTCAGTCTGTACTGAGTAAATCATTAAAGCTACCATGGATCGTTTTGAGACAGAATCTCTGCAGGCTGACACACTGTTTGTGTTAAATCCTGCAGAGATCTTTCTGTTCCTTCTGGTCAGTACAATAGGTTTTCTTTTCTTACTGATCAAGAGGAAGGCATTAGCAATGTGCACCTTAGTATGTGTAAAAGTCCATGATATGAGTCAGTCTTTTTCTGAAGGAAACAGGATCACATTGTAGCAGAGTGCATTAATAAAATTGTCAGGCAGCTAATAAAGTAGCTTAAAATGAGATGAATTTTTATAGGTGTCTAAAAAGGCCGAATGGCACTTGTCTTTGCTCATAAAAGGAACATCTGTTAGTTTCTGAAAGACTTGTGTAAGCTTTAATGGTTAGACTACAGTACATAGCTCATCCTAGGGTTATTCCACAAATGAAATATATTTTTTCTTTGAAAAGGTCCCTGTGGAGACTCTATCTGCTTAAGATTTTCTATTCCTGATTGTTACATTGTGATGTTTTCTTCTTTTCTGCTGAAGAATCTTTGAAACTTCATTGATAAAGGATCCTAGTTGTTAGGTATAGCTGATAGAAATGTTGGGGTGTGTCGTGCTCCCCTGTCTCATGATGCTGTTGTTATCATCTGTGTGTGAAACTACATGAGTGAACACTGATTTATCTTGATAAAGTATCAGGAAAGTAAGGATTTAGGATATTTTGAAAAAAAAAAAAAGACAGGTTTCTAACTGTGATTAGAGTTTAATTTTGCTGATTTTAATTAGGAGGGTATAAGCAAAGAGATGGGGCTTACTGATTCTGTGGGCCCAGGGAAAAACACTTCTGTCTCTCCATACTTTTTCAACATGCAGTTTGCTTTGCTGTGGTATTCCTATATTGAGAAGGAAGTATGTAAGAAAGTTGACCTCAGTAAATGAGCTCAAGGGGAGAGAGTTTATTATGGGGATCAGCATGTGCACATTCTAGTTTATGGGTTTTAATGTGACAAGGGACATAATCAGAAAATTCTGATTATGAATTGCTGCCAAAATAGAATGGCTGCAGTTTCTGAGACATCTGTAGTTCTTTTTTAGCTGAATGGTTCTTTGTCTGTTTCTGCCACCAGACAGAAACATTTAGAGGTGAAAGGCCAGCAGTGCATAGAAATTAGGTATAACTCATGGTGGGGGAAATTCTAAAATAAAGTAAAATAAAATAAAAGATTTGGGTTCTTTATTTTTCCATTTTGATTTCCAAGGGATACCCTTTGGTCATGTTTTCAAGCTTTTTCCCATGGGGGATAGAAATGTTTTAGTTAAAAATGAAAGCTGATATTCTTTTGCCATCTTTTGATTCCACAACTGGAGTTTTCAGAATAAAACCCCACCACATATGACAAGATTCGTAATAAAATCTTGTTGGCTATACTGAAATTTTGAGGACTTTTTTCTACCTTCTCAGCATCAATCTAGTGCTTTTCCTGCATTATTTTTCTCCAGTCATTTTAAACCTGCCACTCATTCTACAGCTGTCCTTTTGGGTTAGTTGCTATGATGTATCAAACACCCAAACTAAACATTGCATGACTCACAGTGTTAAAGCAGAAAAACAGTTTCTGTCTCCTCAGAGCTTTACCTTCAGGATTTCAAGGTGCTTTAATTCTACTAATCTCTCATATTCCAACCGTGGAGAATGGACCTAGAGCTTTTTGAATTGCCTTGGAAATATTTATTGAGAGAAATCTGGGCGGAGTGCAGCGTCAGAAGAGCAAAGTGCATATCTCCATCTCCCTTGACCAGCAGAAGCTATGACTTTCCAGAAGCTAGAAAATGTGTCCCCCAGAGGGTACACACTGGGAGAAGCATTTCTGCTTTGTGTGTTTGATCTCAGCAGAGAAAAAGTGCATTTCTGGGAGTGGGATGTCAGTAAGCTGTGCTGAAATGAAAACCTAGGAGAACAGAGGGTGGCGACAAACTGAGGAGGGAAATAATAATAACCACCCATCACAACTTAAAGGGAGGAATCAATCAGAAGTTACAGTCCACCAATAAATGTTGATCATTTTCTCCTGCTATCTGTTCACCTTCATATGCAATTATAGACATGTTCCTCCTCGGATACACTGAGCACTCCTGCCCCATCAACTCACAACTTGTTTATTTATATAGATTTTTAGAGGGCTATTAAAAATCTCAAGCTGAATGTCTGCCAGTCTTCTTGAGTGGAGTACACAAATTAAGTCCATGTACTAATCCCTCTGGCCAGTCTCTCTGCAGTCCCTGAGTGACAGTAAAGCAGAGCAAGTGTATGAGCAGGCAGTGAATATGGAGAGAGTGGCAACTTGTCCATTGTTCCAATTAGTAATGTGTAATGATGATTTACCTCTGCATTTGTGAAAAAGCCAAGCAGATGAGACATCCAGGTCATTCACCTGGCAAATGAAGTTTTACTCTAGGGTTTGATAGTTATATCTCTAGGGCTAAAGAAAGAATGATATTTAATAGATAGGTTTCCATGCCTAAGGCCCTTATTCTAATCACATGCAATCTGTCAAGCACATGTGCTTTTCACAGTTCTCTGTGAAATGCATTGTAATGAGTTGATATTCTGTTTTCTCCCTCTCTGAACCAGGCATATTCCCTGAGCCTACCTTATTCTGCATTAGCAATACATATTTTTAAGGACCTAAGGCCCCATTTCCAATTAGAAAGCTCTCATCTGAGGTTTCACCTTTTTGGTTTCATGCAACAAATTATGTCTGTAATACTGTCCTGGGCAGCACATGGATTTGCATAGGGTAAAGTGGAGTGGGAAATATCTGTCTCACAGGCTCAAGTTGGAAGGTAGAATGTGTCACCCAGAGGTCAATGGTGTGATTGTCCCATCAGCAGGATGTGTGCAAGGTATTGTTTTCCGAGCAAGCAGAGAAGAGGGAAAAGGGAAAATTAAACCAATTTATGACAACTGCACTTAAGCTGTGTACAAATGCACCATGAGCAGTAACTGGGGACAGTTGCATGAACTAAAAGTTATCCATATAAATGAAATCAGTAATCAGTCCAATTTTATGGAAATAGTAGAAACCTTTTGGGGTGTTCCTTTCACCAAGCATTCTAGAAAATCAGGAATGTTTGAACCCCCCATTTAAACCCTCAAGCTATAAGAAAGAATTAGGTATGTCTTTAATGGCTTATTTCACCCTGCATCTCCCAGGTGTCTTTACTTACAGCTCAAGCTTGCTGTACTCCATGCCCTTTGCAGTAACCTCTAGCTTGCATTCAGTATAGGCCTAGCAGTTCAATTAAAAGGTTTTTTCCCTCTGACTCTTTCCTCAAGATACATCTTTTTGTGCTTTCAGACACTGCTAACAACCAACAGGTTTTTATCCTATCCCTTCCAGATACATACCAAAAGATGATTGATAAAAATGTACAGTAAAACGAAGGGATTGTGTCCAGAACTTTTCTGTATCTTTATTTTATTTCTTGCAGGTAGCCACAGTGGAATTCATGGTTTGGTCTTAAGTGTCAAGTGTGCTGATCTGTAACATCTTCTATTGCACAAGGGCCGGTCCTGAAAAGAATTTGGACCAAAAGTGCAAAATTCATAACTGCAGTAAATGGTGTGCAGGTTCATGTCAGTAAAAGAGACGCACATTCAACATTTCCTGGTGAAGACCCAGGCCAATTTATGTTTCCTTTGCACTGCCTGAATACATAAAAGGATCTCAAGATCTAAGCTGTTGCTATTCCTGCTTGGGTGTAAGATCAGCCTTTGTCAGCTGCTTCTGCTCCTCATGGTTCTGGGATTCATTCCAGAGCTGGGACTTGATATGTCAGCAGAACAGCTTCTTGAGACCCAGTAGGCACAACTAAGTGAAACTCTGAAGCTGCTTACATCCATCTTTGGGGATGTGGATCAGGGCTGGCTAATCAGTCCACATGAGTAAATACTCAAAACCAGCAAAACAGGAGCTAGGGTTTACATTATGTACCCGGGAGTTTGGATGAAAACAACTTGTCATGATAGGTGTGGTCATCAAAAGATGGGACTACTTCAGTGTTCTCTGCATAGGGCCTCTCCTTGAGACTATTTAGTGGCTGAAGTGAGAACTGCTGAATAAGGCAGCACTCTTACAAACCACTGCTTCATTCTGAGAGTTGGTTCCAGCTGCATGCTTATAGCCTGCGAGCTTCAGAGTATTGGTTGTAACCTGGCAAGCCCTAAATTTTTTTGGGATCTATCTGTACTGAGGACATTCCCTCTCCCTGTGTGGTATCTTTAATAACTGTGCTCTGAAAAGTCTCTTTTGCTTGTAAAGAACGGTAATAGAGCTTTTTCTTCCACAAATCTGCATCTCCATCTACTCATTATTTGGTTCTTCCGGAGTAGTGGACCGCTGGAGCATATCCTCTCTCCTAACTTCTGATAGATTACTGTGCATCTCTACTATCAAACTTCACATTGAAGTTATGGACCAGTTGCAGACCATTTACTCTGTCCCAGCAAACCGTTGTAGTACAGAGCACAGTGTTAAGGATTCATGATTTTATGACAAGCCACACAACGTATTTGGAAAGAAGACAAGCCTAGCCAGGCAGCCGTGGAGATTGTTGTTAATCAATAATATTATGAGGAGGCACAAGTCTGTCAGTTTTCTGAAATCAGTTGCATCAACGATGAATGAACATTTCATTCCTTAAATGCATGTTTTAAAGAACATGAATGTTTCCTGCTGTGATCTTGCAAGAATTTCCCTTGTCAAGGTCAAGCAGGCAGCAGGGAATGTCATATAGTTCAGACATGTTTTATGGTTTCTGATCCCTCTGCAAGCCTAGACAAGTCTGCTGTTACTTCCTCACATTTGACCCTCAAGTCTTCAAGCTCCATTCTGGATTTTTCAGCCCTACCTGCAGGTGATTAATGGGAAACAGGATTCCCTTCCTGCTTTCTCAGTGTCTCCCTCTAACCTGCTCCGTCTGACCCTAGGATATTATGTTCAAAGAAATTATGTCCTAGGCTGCTACTTATCCTTCATTTTTATGGATTGGAAATCCCCTTCATGATCTTGAAGTTCCCAGATGAGATCTGTTCTATCGAATCTAGTCAATATTTGCTGGACACAATTCCCTCCTTTGCTCTTCTTCAATTCCTGTCTCCCATCAAAAAGTTTCAAATTATTAAGTCAAAAGCTGAAGTTATATGTTTTAAGTACTGTCTTCTCCTTCTTCTGTGTATCCTGATGACATGTTGACTTCTACTCCATGAAAAAAATTGTAGCCAAGCTTCAGAGGGACTTCTGTATCACCTTGAAATTAGTTCCGGTTTCAATTAAATTACTGAAGGCTGACCACCATGCCTGTGATTTCTACTCGTTAATCTTACTAACTAGCTACATGCAGTACAAATCCATTCTCTGAACAGTCCTTCTGCCTCTGATGCAGAACAGGCTGCACAGTCTCTTCTTTTTTGCTAATCTTGCTGTAAGCTCTATGGTTGATACTTGGGGTTTACAGCTGGATTAGATCTTAATTTTCTAAAGAGCTGGACCATTTGCAGATGCTCAAAGCTGCCATCTTTTCCACTTCTTTAATAACTAGAAAACACTGTTGAGCAGGACATATGCATGTGTGGATTCTTAAAGAGCAGTATTATCAAACCAAATAAGAGATACCCTGAACTTTTTAAAACTGGTGCTGCCTTACCCAGTACTAATGCTAGGACAGCTGTTAGACCTTATAGGAACTTCATTTTTAATGGGGTCGTCTATATCATCAAATAGCCCTTCTTTCAGTTTCTCCTGTTTCACTTGACTGAGTTTGCTGTATGAGGCGAATTTACGTAAAAAAGCAAGTTTGCAGTCCAAGGGACCACATCAGGGCTGGATCTAGATCTGGCATATGTACCTGTGCAGAAGGAGTATTTGTGGGGATTTCTTTTTAAAGAGAGGCAGAAGTAAGAAGGAGCTGCAGGTTGCAATAAGCTCTTCACTAGCCCTGTAACAAGAGTACTTGGCCTAATCCACTATATTCCACTGGGAGTCCCAGTGTATTGGCAGCACAGAACATACAATCAGCATTAGCCTGACCGGGCCAGTACAGTCAGTACCGTTTAAGAGTAGGCAGCAAAAACCACACTTGAATATTAGCGTGTTTCAGTGACAGTAGTTCTTCATGTGCTTCAGGGCTGTTTTGTCATTGCAAATGTGACACCAATATTTGAGCTGCCTTGTTTTTCACCTTTCTTATGTTTTACAACCCTTTTTCTATCTTCCCATCACCATGTGTTTTCTATAGAGCGCTGAAAACATTAGCAGCCTACACCTGAGGTCCATCTGCATTTTCTTGCTGGAACACACTCTCCAAACTGGTAAGGCACACTTCCCCAGATATCCAGATCTGTACTTAACCTTCCCCCAAAAGGCGCTAAATTATGAGGTGCAGAAACTTATTGATGAAGACTGCTGTTTAGTGATAGAGTAAATAAAAAAACTAGAGATTGAAATGTCATAGCCCCCTCGCACTAAGTGGTAATCTGGCATAAATTCACTGATCCATTTCTGTGCCAAAATATTAATGGATTAACTATTCTGAGAAACCTTACCCTGGATCACATACCATCTGTCTTTCTATAGAAAGCTTAAAGTCAGCATAAACTTCAAATCATGTGTTCTGGCTAATGCAATAGAAATGTCATTCTGTGCCCACACTTGACTATCTATCAGATTTGCTCTGCTGGGTGTCTCAGTCATGAACAGATCCTGTATACTAATGAACATAGAGCCATTTCTGGAGTGAGGCTTGGAGTAACTTGGTTGAATTATATTGCTCTAGGGTACCTCACTATGTAGGTCTGACTTTCACACTGAAGGCAGATGGGAATGCTAATTTCTTGGGATGAAGTTTAGAAAGCAGAATCTAAAGTAGAAGAAATTTGATTTGCGTGATCCAAAGCTGTGATTAGTCTTAATTTGTCCCTTGGTAGAAGAGGAAGATATTTAATAATTTCTCTAACAATATGTAAGGTCTCCAGGTTGTCAAAATTAAGGCCTAAATATTGGGTTAGAAATCTCTGGAAAGAGTGTTGAGACCTGAAGAGCACCTTTCATTATTTTTGTCCCCTTGTGAGTAATGCTTGGAAAAGCAGTGATAAACTCTGAAGGAAGTTGCAACTAGTGTTCAAAGCAGAGATGGCTGTGATTTAAGGCTGAGGACTTGGGGGGGGGGGGGAAGTCATGCTTGCATGTCCACCTCTGCAAAAACTCACTGAGAATATGCTTCTTAAGACATCCAAAACAGCTATTACTTTTTGTTCTACTCTCCAAAGACTGCCTTTGTGAGGCCTAGCTGTCCGACAACCATGAGCTTGTTCCTGGGAGCTTTGTAGGTCTTGATGCCTTGTTCATAGCGGGTCCGTTGGCAAAGAGGAGGCAAACTCTTCCAGATGAATCAGGATTAAGTACTGTCACAATTGTATTATTAGCCTGAAAGCTTGAAGCACTTTTACCAATTACCGGTACCTATTCCCTGCCTTGCAAGTGGGATTAGGATCTCTCAACAGTGCATTGAAAGCAATTGAATATTGTCTAGCGATTGCCATGAGTGAACTTGTAAGTAATTAGTACTAATGATACTTATGAGGGAAAACAGGTGTGGTTGAATCATGCTTTTCCCTTATAGACTTACGATATATGCGCACTGAAACTAATTATGTAATTATATGCTAGGATTGTTGCAGTTTCTTTACGTATTTCTAGTGCTGCTGGTAAGGAAGTATATAGAGATAGCAGGACATTGTAACCTTTTCCCCTGAGATCTCACCAAAAGTTTCAAGGTAATTGTGTAGAATTAATGTTCTTAAAAATACCATTTTTCCCCACCAGGGCATCTTGCAAGAATGTGGTGCATTTTT
Organism: Amazona ochrocephala; assembly: GCA_039720435.1. Lineage (NCBI taxonomy): Eukaryota > Metazoa > Chordata > Aves > Psittaciformes > Psittacidae > Amazona > Amazona ochrocephala. Next base: position 78,435,347 of record CM077880.1, read on the forward strand.
TCACTAAAAAACCCGTGTTACTAATGGAGATCTCAAGGGAAACATTTGTGAGATTAGGTCAAGATCCTTATCTCGTTTACCATAGACTGAATCCAGAGTAACTCCATTAATTTAAGCTATCCTTGGATTTATGGTGGTGAAAATGAGATGAAAATCCAGCTTCTAATTAGAAAACAGTGCATATGTGAGATGTACTCTTTTTTCATGAGACATCAGACTTCAGTGTGCAGCAGAGGTGTCTCAGAAGTAATCTTACCACCTATCTCAACTTAAAACCAGGACAACAGTTGATCCAGATATGGATTTTTCTTCTGAAAAATAAAAGCTTGTGAAACTCTGTTAAAAAAACAAGAAAAAGCTAAGGAATCAAACTTTTGGAAACTGTGAGACGTGGATAAATTTGGTGATCATGAAAGAGAAGTTGTGATAGCTTTCATTTAGCTTGGAATAGCATGGGAATTGTCTGCTTATGCCTGAGCTCTAGTTTAAGGGTCTCATTTATTCCATACACTGTAGCCCATGATATAGTGGCACAGCCCTGTTCCTAAAATGCCATTGCAGTGTCAATAGCTGTTGATCATTACTTGCTTTCCAAACTGATGGGATTCCTTGTGAATCACAGTGAGATTTAGCTTATGTGAATCACAATGAAATTTAGCTCACAATGAGATTTTTATCTCACAAGAGAAACAGCTAGAATTGTTTGTACAGCACTGTTAGGAGGGCATTTTAGATACTTGGTACCATAGAGATGCTCTGCTGTGCCCATCTGCTGTCAGCAATGACCAGAGCTGTTTCCACATTACTTAAAGTTCAGGCAAGACTCAGCATTAGAAGAAAGAGATCTAATTCAAGCAGGGGCTCAGTGCCAGGGAGCCTCACAAGTGAGACAAGAACCAAGCAGTTACTGTCTCAGTTCCTGTGAAAAGCACAACAGATCATAGCTCTCCCTCTTCATTTTCTGATGCACTGCTTTCCACCAATTTCCACCCCATTCATTATTTCTGTTTTTTTTTTTTAAATTCTTCAAGCTTGCAAACTTGCACTTTTTCCAGGATGATTTTTTCTCATTTCCCCACCCTCGGTGTTGCCCTTCTAGGTCTCTCTGTGATATTTCTGGTCTAGTGATGTGTGCAATAGTTCTCAATTTAATGGTACTTACGCTGGTAATCAAGGTGCTCTATACCCCACTTTCAGTACTGTTAACATTCAATTGGACAGCCTCATCTGAAGGGAATAGAGGAATTTTAACAGCCTGGTGTATTACAGGTCATGATTTATGGACCTGGCCAAAGCTCCAGATGAGAAGCATGTATGGCATCAGCACACATTTTTTGTAGCTGTGAAATAACTGCAGGATTCTGCAGGTTTTATTGTACATATGCCATTCCTTTCTTCCCTTTCATTTTAAGGTTAAATCCTGTCCTTAAAATTTCCCAAGTCATGGGTTATTATTTTCATAGCCAGTTCAGCCATTCCATTATGAATGCTTCTGCTTTTATGCTGAATATCACTGAAAAGGATGTATTTCTGACCCACCTCCACTGCTCACTAAGTCAATGGCCTTTGAAGTATGTGTAATAAACTTTCTCTGATGGCAAAAAGAAAAGCCTCATTAGTTCCAGTCCGTATTTAGGATGTGTCTCTAATCCACACTTGTTCTGCTTCTTTCTCTTTAATGTTTAATTATTGATAAACCTTACCTGACTCATTCAGTCTTATGGAGGTAAGATTTTCCCTGCATTTTCGCAACTCTCTCTTAACATTTTTCACTCACTCACTCAAAGCCTGGGTCACATTTATGTGAGGGTCTGTCAAATGTCTGACAAAAGACCATAGCAAAAGAAACCTATGTGCAGTAGGTTCTTGTCATGGTTTAACCCCAGCCAGTAACTAAGTACTACGCATCTAGTTCCCCTTCCATTAGGATGGAGAGGAGAATTATAAAAAGCTAAAACTCATGGGTTGAGGTAAGGACAGTTTAATAATTGAAATAAAGTAAAATATTGTAATATAATAAAATACAGTATTAGAAATAATAATAATAATAATAGGGGAAGAGAGAGAGGAATAAAACTCAATAAACACAAGTGATGCACAGTACAATTGCTCACCATCCACGGACTGCCCAGCCTGTCCCTAGGCAGTGATCAACCCCTCCTGGCCAGCTCCCCACAGTTTATATTCTGAGCACAATGTTCTGTGGTATGGAATACCCCTTTGGCTACTTCGGGTCAGCTGTCCTAGCTGTGCTTCCTCCTGCTTCTTGCGCACTGTCTCACTGCCGGAGCATAGGAAACTGGAAAGTCCTAAATACAAAACACAACACTGCACCAGCTTCTAGGAAGAAAATTAACTCTATCCCAGCCAAAACCAGGAGAGGTATAAAAAGTGCTGCCAGCTAGCTCTCAGTGTGGGACCTCTCTTTATCTCTATTGTATATTTGCTGGCTGCATGAGCATTTGATGGCTACCAAGGAAATATCATGTCTCTTTGTAAAACCCTGGCATCAGAAAAGTTACTTATAGTTGGGCCAGAGAAAGTAAGAAGTATCATTATAGCCTTCTGCACCCAGGAGAAAAAAAGTCCCCTGTGAGAAGGAATGTTTGGACCACAAATGCTGTCTTTGAGAGTTTAGGTCCTGAGGCCTGCCTTAATGGATATAGCTTGCCATGGTAAAACACTCAAAGATCAGGAGACTTACTTAGAGATCATGATGTTAAGAAAAAGGAGGGTATATAGGTCTTGTTTGTTGTCTGGCTCATTAATGTTACACTTCCTTGCTTTTCATAGCAGTCATAAGAGCAAAAAGCTTACTCTTCAAAAAAAGCAGAAGTAAAGCAAGTTTTCCCCGTTATTGCATAGTTTTAGAATATGTGATGCTAGTAAATACGCTCAAGTTCTTCGGCATATATGGCAGGGATGTTTAGACCCTCGAAACCCAACACCATTTAGCAGGGCACATGTCAGAGCAGTAGGTACTGCAGATCTCGAAATGTCAGGCATCATTAAATAACAACAGCAATAGTATGGGTATAATACCACTCTTTCCCCAACAAGTAATAGGAATCAGGGGATTTTTAACATAGGGAATTATTTTTGCCTTTTAATTTGTAGTGCTGCAGAAGCCTACCCAGGACACCCCTCATTGGAATAGGAGCTATGTCATTTTAGTATATGGGAATTACATGATAACATATCAAATACATACTTCTGTGAGCAGAATCAGGTCAAAACCAGAGTAACTGATTTCTAGCATAATCAAGCCTCTTCTACTGTGTTTTTGAAAGTCCTTGTTCCACATTCAATATTTCTTTCCCTTTTTTAAATGTTGCGTAGGAAACTCCATCTGATGATGTCAGCACCTGGTCTCTACTCATCTGGAAGAGTCTTTTTTAAGCCTGAATGAGGGAGTTTAGCACAGTGAGGTGAAGCTAAAGTAAAAAGCCTTTCCTCCTCGCAAGAAGTTTGTTGATTAAAATATTCCACTAGGATTAATCTTGAACCCTGTGCTGATAGGTCCCTTTATTTCAGGCATATTCAATCTTCCAATTAGTTGTTAAAATAGGGTCTTTCACTGATAGTGTCTTCTGTCTCTGTTTTTGAAGGTGCTGAAAGCACCTTCTTCAACCTGCTCCCCAAGAATAAAGCATGCCCCACCTTTAAGCTAGTATGTGGAGCCATGTGGCATCAGGGGGAGGTTAAACAGCCAGATGTGCCTGGCAGGTGCCCCTTGTTAGCCTGCCAGTTGCCTAGCAAGAAATGAGTAACCTGCTGACTTACCCTGGACAGGGCTTGGGAAGTCACTCAAAAAAACCAGACATGTAGCAGTAACAAGTGGGGCAAAGAGAGCCTCTCTTTTTTATAGTGTTTCCTTTAGCTTTTACCTGGTATGTTTTTATGCTGGTAGAATCAGCAATGGGCCCGGAGCCCTAGAAAGAAAAGTCCTTTTTCTGATACCCTGTCAAATCTATGAATAAAGACCCCTTGACAGGGAGAGTGAGCCAGTTTGGCCAGTTTTTCAGAAGCGTTCTTATTAAGATCTATGTGAGTTGTGGGTGTTCTTGCTCCTTTGAGAATCCAGGCTCTCTGAACACTATTCACTTCCTTCTTAGCAGGTGTCTTATTTTGTGTTCAACTCACTCTCTTTCTCCAGCAATGTAACCCTCACAGGCCACGTGAGGAAGAGGAGGAAGGGCAAAAGGTTTAAGGTAACCAGCTCAGGAGCAGTTTTCACTTTCCCAGTCACTAGAAATGGGCAGAGAGAGACCTTCCGTTGCTAGCCTGCCAAAGCTGTTGCTCCTGGTTCAAGACTAGATTGTGCTATGATTAATGAAATGTGTTTAGCAGTCTCATTTGAGCTTTTAATGGTCTGTTATCTGCATTATGGCTTTAGCATACACTTCAGCATGATTGATCGCCTGTTTGGGAGTAGGAAGCAGGGTAGAAGGCTGCTTTGAGGCGTACATACTTAACACAGAGAGAAGTGAAAATACCTTCTGAAAATGCTGTGTTAATCCTTTGGGATATGTCTCTATGGGGGCCAATATACACATGTGTACCTGAGCTAGTTAACCGCGCTGGCAAAATATTGTGTTGGCTGATCAGTCCTGCTGAGAAGTAGCAAAAATACACAGTGCAAAAATGCTGCATTAACACAGTTGTGTGACTTCTGCTACTCAAACAAACTGAGGTATCTCTCTGCTAGACACTGTGGTATGCCAGTTTCCTACAGCTTTCCTTTTCCGTGTACTTCATCCTTTTCTGAGAGCCATAACATGCTACTGTTCTTCCCTACCTTAGCAGTAGGGTAAGCACAGCTCCCTCCTGAATCAATCAATTTCCCATATCTCAAGTTTAGTGGGAGGATTGCTGACATGCAGATTGGGATGTTATTTTGCCACTTGTTTTGCTAGCCATGAGCCTGGAGAGAATATGTTGCAGATGAGAGAACAACCTTCACGAGTACCTTGCAAGCATCTACAATTTTAATTTAATGACCTTATTTAGTGAAGTACTTAATCATAGGCTGAAGTGTGAAAGCTCATGAGTAATCTCATTGACTTCAGCAAGACTGAAAATGATGATGCACTTAGATACAGCATTGACTTAGGGATGATAACGTCTGAGCCTGTCCTGGTAATAGATTCAGGGCCAAGTGTTGCTCTCCACCGGCATCCTCTTTTATCCCCCTCATTGAACAGTATCTGCCACATGTGGTCTTTTCCAGGTTCAGAGGAGAAGATGTGATATACTAACTTCCCATTAGGCCTTCGATGCTGATGTTTAAGGTGAAATTTAAAATCATTGAGTTTAACATTGGGAAAAAGATGGAGCAGTCAGCAAAATGTCACAGGTGACCATGATGTACTGCTGCTTCTCACCAGCATGTGCTGTGACAGGTCATGCATGCCTGAGGCTATAGAGCTCAATGATCCCTAGGGGAAAAAAAAAGCTCTTGCCCACAACTCATAAATTCTTAATACTAAAATAATTTTGCCACTAAACTTCATCAGTGTTGAAAGTGTTTGTAGCAAGAGAGCAAAGCTAACTGGAAACCTCCAGCTTCCATAGAAAATGAGTTTTTAATCTGGCCTCTTCTGCCCAGTTTCTGACTTGTCACATCGTAAACTCTTAGTGTAATCATTTTGATATTTTTTTGTGAATCTTAGGAATATGTCACCTCTGTGTCCATCTGAACATGCACCCATCAATTTGCTTGTCACCTGTCTACCTATTTTTATCGCATAGAAGATGTGAGCTTTGTCATCCATTTATTCATCTTCCTGGGAATGTTCATGAATTATTCTGGTCATTTAATGCATCCTAGCTCTGCATTTTGTGGGTATCTGTTCTTGGTAGCAGTAAATCTGTGAGTTTAATTGCTTTCTCTTCATCCTCAAACTTTTTCTCATTAAGTCGATGAGTAATCATCTTATATTATTAAGTTGTTACTGGTTCTCTTTGTGTTCTTTTATTTAACAAAATGAACTAGCTAAATAATAATCCCTCCCCACTGTTTCCTAAATGGTATTACTTCCTGTTAGGCGCATGGGAGCTTCAGCCTGTTTGCTTTTTAATTAAAAGTAAGTTTTCAGCTACCTCTTTCATCATCGGGATTTTCTGTCACCTTGAAATGAAGGCTCTGGCATTGTCTTTTAAATTACTGAGCGCTGGCCAACTGGGGGAGTTCAGTTTAGAGTATACATTAATCTTCTTAACTGCTCCCATCAAACTGACTGTCCAGACTGCTATGGATTCAGTATCCCTGTTTGCTGCCCCTCCTTTGTTTGTCTACCCACCAAGACATACAAAACATGAATATAATCTTTCTTCATGCTTGCTAATTACTGAATTATATATTCTTTGTGTTCTGACATGTTACAAAACATTTCCCAAGGTCATGCCTGACATGAGTAAGTTGATGTAGAGAGCTTTTTCTTTGCCACTTGGTTAGCAGAACTTGGAGTTGAAAGTGGTATTGCTTCAGGAGTTACTTCAGACCTTCTGGGTAAACACTATGTATCTATCTTTTTTTCCTTTCAATTACTCTGATTTGCAAAAGATCAAAAAAATTAATCCTTTAAGCAGAGCTGAAGTAATTTGCAATCTTAACAGCTATTTAGACTCTTCTGTTGAAACAAGAAAAAAGGCTAGTGATTTGCGCACATTACTGTTGTCTGTGTATTGGCAAACTGTTGCTTGCGAAATAAGCTGTTAAAAATCCATAGCAGGGTTGAGAACAAGAAGAGCAGTCCCACTGGGTGGAAGACCAGGGATATGGGCTCTGCTTCCCGGCTCTGATGTAGATGTATGTGGGTACCTTACTGGCTCTGCAGTCCTGGGTCCTGCCTGTGGTTTCCTTTCTCCTTCCCATTGTCTGTCTTGCCTAGTCATTACTAGTTGTGCGTTAGTACAGCACCTAGCACTGCGAAGCACTGGATAAGTTCCCCCTGTGCAAACAAATTATCCATAGGAATAAATATTTTCTGCACTGAGCCCTTTTTGCACTGGGAATTCACAGCTCCCTTTGATTTATCTCGCATTTAGTCTAGGTGGAATAATTGTGCAAGATTTACTGTGAATGCGTGAAGTTGTAGCTGTCTGGTTTCATTGTGGTTGCTCAGATGCTATTGTGTGTACTCCTGAACGTTAGCTGTGGGACACTTTAGAGGGCAAATACTGACTTCTGTGAATTTTACCATTTAGTGCCACGCATGATTCTGGTACTTTCTTCTCTCAGAGTTTCTTCCTATAAAAAAATCAAATTAGATGTACTCTCACAGCGATCAAGCATCAATTTACACATCCTGCTATGCCATCCTGGTATCAGTTCAAAAATAGTGGTTGGATCCTTTTGCATTTGGGGAAGCTGTTAGTTTTAATTTAGCTTGCTCTTCTACAGAACTAAACTTGGGCTGCTATGGATTAGAATTCATGAAGCCCAGTTTCACAAATGGCAAAGCCTCTCCTACACAGCTGCGTGCTTTATGGAGCGTGCCTTGGCCAGAGGATAGCTTGCCAGCAATCCTGTTCTTGGTCTGACAGCTTTCCTCAGCAACTTGCCCAGAATGGGAAAGTGGGAGGTTGTTAATCAGCAGCAAAGCCAACAGCCGGTGTTTTTATGAGAAAATATATGAAAAATGCTTCATTCTTCTGTAGAATAAATTTAGACAAGTTCTGACCTGCTACAGGTTGGAATGGCTCCATTTGATATGAAAAGAGTCATACCTGCTTACTGTATCCCTGTATTGACTCTTTCAAGTCAGTGTGTGTAAATGGTAGGGGCTTCAGTTCCCTGTTACACTCTCTCACACGACTGAATCCATTTTATCAGGAACCACACTAGCTGCTATTGCTGACATCTAAGATCACCCTGTTGAGTATGTTTTATTCAGCTACACTTCAAAGCCAGCAGTGCTGTGTTTCGAGGACTTGATGGTGCTGGTGTTCACTGGAGCACCCTTGACAGATAGCATCTGAGGACACAGGTGCCCATGCAGCAGAACACATCAAATTTTAATCCAGACCCAGATACATGTGATATTGTTTCATTCCTCAAGTATGATCTAAAGTACAAATCAAAGTTGATAAATTGAAATAAACCAGAGAAAAGATCAAATTCCATGTGCAGAGGGACATGGACCAGAGATTCTGTAGTGTCAAATCTAGACTGAATTTAACGATCAAAGCTGCTGCAACAGTCATTGAACTAAGTTATGTACTGAACTAAATCTGAAGTTATGAGTCAAATAAGTCAGTCTTCAAAAAGGTGGCTAACATATTCTGAAAATCACCATTACCCAAAATAACCTTAAAAACTTTGTCACAAGCCTCTATGGTTATCAGCTCCCAAGCAAATTTAACTGTACAGTTTTGGATTTTTTTTCTTACACTAGTCTTCCCTTAATTATTGATTAGCCTAACCAAAGCAAGTATTTGTAAAAGAGGGTTGGGTTTTTCTCTCCCTTTTCCAGTCAGTTATGACCTGCTTACCAGTCTCATTCAGGAGTGTGTCTCAATCTGTCACCATGGAAATCATTTGGTGTCACGAGTGTGAGGCTGTAGAATCAGTTAATATGTCAGGCAGGTAGACCCAGACTAATTACAAAGGAGAAAAATTAAATTTAACACACACACACACACATTTATTGACAGTAAGTAATAATGGGAAAGGAAATTAAGCAGCAGCTCATGATTGTTAAGTGGTCCAGAAAGAAATACATCAAACTTCTTCTGAAAACTGCTGTAGGTGTTTAAATCACTATTGGATTATGCTGTGGAAACATTTTAATATTTGCAGTATCATATACATTACAGCTTTCTGCAGACCTCCACTTTATAATCCTTATATAGAATTCAATTAATTTCCATTAGCATTTCCATAGGCTTTCTTACTTTCCCCCCCTTCCCCCTGCATTTGTATATGATAGAGTTGCAGGCATATTTATCATGTTAGTCTCTCTCATTCGCAGTGCCTGACTAATGGAGTATATCCAGAAATTATAAGAATTATTAAAAGAAACTGCTGGCTTTGTTACATTGTTCAGCAATGTCCATCTAGTTCTGCTAGATGTGCACATGAGCATGTGGATAGCTATTCGAAGCTCACTGAAATTACTAAATGTTAGGCCATGTTTTTCCTTGCACATACATTCACATAGACTTTCCACTTACTTACTGTTTGCATCGGACATTTGTTGCCTGTTCTTGCTATCCTTGAGAACAAAGAGTGCATATGCTGTTTCACAAACAGTGGTGTTGGGAAGAAGCAATAATAGTAAAAATTATGGGGTTGTTTTATGTAGCTTTCGTTCTTTTCCCCTTCAGAAAATTATTTATTTTACCTTCCATACAGCAGAGGGAATAATAAAGTTTGACTAGAGGTAGATTTTCCCTCTTAGCTGTCATTTAAAGGGACTCCGACAAGGTTTGGTAGACCTAAAAATCAATTCACGGTACGTTTTTATTTGCTGTATCTGTAATGATTTTGTACAAATTATTTTTTTTTCTTCTTTTTGCTATGGTTTGCAATTAAAGAAAAAAAAACCCAAAGGACTGATTTGCTTACTGCATATAAGTAGTAGATATCCAGTATGTAAAATGGCAACACCTTTATCTTCTGAAGGGAGTTACTAAGGATTTGTATTAATAACCAACTTGGTTGTTCCCCACTGGATTTTTTTCCAGCCAAGATGCTAGTCCAAATAACAAGCAATAGCTTGAAGTCTTTCCATCCTAGTTGACAGTGGCTAGAGATTTTTGCGCTAGAAATTAACTGCAAATCCTTGCATTTATCCACCAACTAGACCGTTTCATTCAATTCTGCAGCCAAATGAAGGCAGATCAAGCTCAGATGTTTATTTGTCGGAACAGTTTGCTTAATATGACCTCAAAAGACATTTTCATGGCAGCAAATAAACTTCTCTCTTCCCGAGCTCAACCACAACTTCAGGTGTTCTTCGGTACAGTTCAAAAAACTCTGGGTACATCTGTCGCAGTTCTCCTGTCCTCGGCTAGCGGTGTCTCACAGTTACTGATGTGGGCAATAAGAGAGGTAGAGGATCTACTGACCTTAACTGCTATCCACAGTATTGGTTCTCCCTTCAGGCAGTGCAGAAAACAGTCTCAGAAGAAAGAGCTGTTTCTGTCCCACTCTCGACTTGTTGTTCTGAGGAGGCAAAAAAATCCTTTGTTCTGCATATGCTGCTTCTTTGCTTAAATAGCAGTGCTTTCCTTACTTCCTGCTGTTGTTTGTGTAAAACAAAAAATTGACAATCCCTTTTGTCTCTCAGAGCCCACTAGCAGACTGCTAATGTTTAGTAAGAGCTCACTGAAGTGACTCACAACTTTACATTAAGGAGAATTCCTGTGTGTAAACTCGGACCACAGAGGGACACTGCCTTTCTGGTCTGGAAGCTGTCCTTGTTCCAGTAACACATTTGTATAACATTGCAATCATCTTGGTTGGGGAGAGGAGCATGCAAGGAGATAACTTTCAAGGTATGTCGATTTATCCTAATGCTCTTGCCAGTGAGTCACTGCTGTTTTGATCATTTTGGGTTTTGAACTACAGACTCAATAATAGATTGGAAAAAGCAAATAAAGGGAAGCTATTTTTCTCTCTTGCAGCAATTTAAAAAATAATTTTCATGTTTCATCTACACAAAGATGATTTAATTAAATACTTTAATCCTGACCACAAATAATTTATGTAGGGTTCAGTCAGAGAAGCCCAGCATTGTCTTGTCATAGAGCATTTACTTAATCCTGTCATACCTGCTTGATAATTACTGCCTCAGATCTGTCCTTGCATTAGGTATAAAATTAGCTTAAAGGACTTGGAAAAAAAAGAAGAGGGGAAAAATCCTTCAAATTAGTTAATAATTTATGATTGCTGTTGAGTCAGTCCTCATTCAGTCTTTCTGAGGGGTGAACCTTCCCATCTGCTGTGAAATGAAACAACATTAGTACTTCTCAATTTCTAGAGCTGATCAGAATCTGATAATGATACATAGAAGAGCTTTTCTCCTCTTCCAAAACAGATAATGATCTCTTTTTAATGCCTTTGTGTCTTAAGTCACAATATACATAAATCTTCCTTTCCATCAGTGCATGCATACTCACACATTACTCTTCCTGCAGCAGTGATCTTATAAGCTTAAATGGGAAATTGTTTATTTTCCTTTCATGGAAAGGCAGAAGCTGAGTTCTTCTTCATGTAGTGATAACAAATGGAAGGCTGTCCCAGAATTTGATCTGTGCCTTGGAGTTTGTTTCCTCATGCAATTAATGGGCTGAGCCTAAGTGACAGAATAAGAACTTCAAATTCAATCAGAAGGTCTTATCTTATTCTAGCAGGAAAGAAACTGACATTTCATATGTTGTAGAGGGGGTGTTGTTCTTTTACTCTGTTGTTGCTTTGAGTATGTATGTACCACTGAAAATGATCCCTACATTTCTTATGCCAATTTACAGAGCGCAGTTGACAATCCATATTTTGCGGCATTGAACACAGAGAGAAAATCATACAAGTTAGAAATAAAACAGTCTTGTGAAAAAGAAGTTCATTTCTGAAAACCCTTAGGGCATGATAGGGAAGAAGTGTAGATCCAAGCTAAAAGCAGCGCTAATGAAGTGAGGAGTTAAGAAATGCCCCAGGGGTACGCCGTAATAGAAGGAGGCTGGGACTGGATGGACTAAAATAAGAGTTAATTAGGGTGCATTTGGAAAAAGAAAAAAAGTCGGTGCTTATATGATTTCACAAGAGTTATTCAGAGCCACCTACATTATCTTCTGTTTGTGAAGAATAAATCCTAGGCAGGTCTGTCTGGGACTACACAGTTGAATTTTATGAGTGAGTACAATATTTGTGCACCTCTAGGAAAGAATCCTAGAGAGAGAAGATCAATTTTGACTTTTAAAAGGGCAGAGGTGGAAGCTAAAGTGAGATACAGAAAGGAAACTTTCACGAGTCTGTGAGTTTTAGGGCCTGTCCTCAGTGCTAACAAAGGATTTGCCTGTTCTAGAGATTAAGATAGGTTAACTGTAAATGTCCCATTTACTGCATGCTTTTGGAGACATAAATTGACATTCTGACAATTTTGGTTGGAGTGATTTAAGAAATTATTTCCAGCATCTCTTCATTACTTTTCCGTGAGCTGCATTAACAGATTTTATGGGGACTCATTGTCCCTCTCTCCATAGAGTCATTACAGAGGGCCAGTGAAGAGGACTGCAGCTAATTCCAGATGGCTGTACACTGAGATGAACTAGGTAGGCAGCAACTCTTGCTATGGGGTGATAATTTCTCAAATTAGTGTGCTTGCTTGTATAGCATTTATGTGATTGAGGTCTGAATTAATTCTCACAGCGTTAAATCCAATAGAAGCCAAGATTTCATCATTAGATTTGACTGGGTCTTACTGATCTTCCCAAGACACAGCCAAAATTGTCATCTACAGCACCCTTTCTTTGACTTATTGCTTTTCTGATCTGCAAATGCATATTAATTTGTTGCTATTTTTCAGTACTTGAAAGGCAATCCATTTTTAATTTGCCAAAGTATTAAATGTGTTTCTATTGTAATTTGTATTTATTATGGTGCTTAATAGATCTGCAGCATGACTGACAAAAAGATGACATCAGTTTCCAGTACAAGGAGCTATGAGCGGGTAAAGGGTCTGTCTTGTGGTCATCTGGTTGGTGAGGGATTCTTTTTATGCTCCACAAGGAAGACAGAAGGTGAAGCCCCTTTTTTGTTTGGCTTTTTTCTTTTTTGTTGTAATACCTATTTTAGACAAAAGAGGCTTATCATACAGATAGGTTGTGGGTAATTTTCTTATTTATTTCATAAGTTTGTTCCCTTTTTTAAGAGGAAGTACAGTGTGTCATCTAACATCTGTGGTTGTGAGGGAATGAGTTAGCCAAACCCATTTTACAGCTTTCAATTTTTATACTGTTTTCCATCTTGTCCCTGAACTGCTGAAGAGGAAAATAAGTGAAGGGAAATTTTCTCATATTTGACTTGCTGTACTTAGCCTTTTGATTACCAGATTCATTGAGATGCAAGATAGATTCAAAACTCATAACAACGTTTTACTGCTTCATAAAAGAAATGGTGCTTACACTCCATGCATTAATAGAGATTAAGAGGATTAACTGATAGCATAACTTCCTGCCCTTTGCATGCTTTCCTGCAGTGGTTGCACAGCTGGTTCACTGCATTTCGATGTCCTCAGAATTCTTAATACTTTCATGCCTCTCGTTGTGGAAGTATGGTTTATCTTGTCTAGACATTTTCAGTATTTGAGCTGATCGTTTTGATTCTGCTGTATTTTTGAAGGAAAGCTTGCATGCTAAACCTTATTATAAAATCACTTTAAAAAGCAGGGCACTTAAATTAGGCTCTGATTAACAAAGAGACACTGTTTAAATTTAAATCCAGTTAGCGTTTATACACGTAACTAACAAAGCGGCTCATAAAAGTTTTTCCAAGCTGCTGCTTTTAACCACTGCACACAGGCACATTAGGATATGCTGCCATACCTGCCTGCAGATGCTGTCATTTGGTCAAGCCAGACAATTGACACGTATTTTCAGCATAAATCCATTTTGCACCTAACCTTTCAGATGATCCAAACAAGTTGACCTCATTTCAGGGGAAAGAGTATGAAGGAGAGTTTGTGGGGTGCTAGTGCTACGTTTAATGTACTAATGTAGAGGAAGTAGCACATGGCCAGAAAAGGGAGGACCTGTTCTTCTTCAGCCTGTAAGGGTTTGAACCAACTTCTGTTGATTAAAAATGTACCTATCTGTGACATGTGGCTGCAGGCTGCTTCTTGGTGAGGCCATACTGCTGTGCATTAGGAATGCAAAATTAACAAGGCTAGAAAGAGAGGGAGAATAAGAAGGGATGATCGTAGCCCAGTCATTCACTGCAGAGGATAATTCTGTAATAGGGAAAGTTCTGGACTTTTTTCCAGAAACCACTTTTACTTTTTGCATTCTCCTCTAGTTCCTTCCAAAGAGGGCAAAGTTTGGAGTGCTTTTCCCACCAACATTGTTTTAGAATTCATTTTAGCCTCTGCTAGGTGGATTTAGGAATAGGCAGGTTATTTTGGGGTGCTTTTTGAATTTCCATATGCATTTCATTCTTTGCGGTTTGGCTTTTCCATACATTTATTCCTGTGGCTTAAAGGAACTCTGAGTTCTTCTTTTCCTCTCAATTGATGCAACCACTTGTAGCTATTGAGTATCGGTAAATAGACTTCCAAGGCTTCTCTGGTGGTATTTGCTACTGGGACTTAAAGAAGATGCACTCAGTTGAATACATATGTGGGTCTCCTCTGTGTTTTGTAAGCCAAATGCAGAATATTTCCTTAAAACTAGTTGCCAGAAAATTTAATAGTTCATAGACTTCTAATCTTCTCTCTTCCTATATCAGAAAAGAGAGGTCAACTCAAAAGTTGAATCCTAGGCTAATAGAGCATATCTCAAAGCACCTATGTGAGAAGTTTGAGCAATGCTTTTTCATAGATGGAGATGACATGTGGGGCATGCTGCAGTCTAACCAGCGGAAAAGCCCATCAGGTTACAGGAAGAGAACCAAAGAGACTTCTAAATATTAGGACCGGTAGACTTTTGCACTCTTTTTGCTTCCTACCCATATAATGTCAACGTTATCCAGCCAGCAAACTGCCAGTAATGAAGTCTGGGTCTCTCCCCATCTGTCTCAGTAAATGCCACTTGGAACAAGCACCTTTTCGTTTGACAATAAAATCAATGAATGAAATATTAGAGGCTTGAATGATATGATGTGCAGAATACATTATGGGAGTTGTTGTGTTTCACTGGACAGCAAGTCTTGCCCTTTCTTCCCGTTATCATCAACATATCTGCTTAATGAAACTGGCACCTTCTGTTAGTTCTCACCTCTTTGTTTTTAGACTTTAACTCTTTTGTAACACTTTAGATTCACTCTGGCTCTGGGCTGTGTAATAAAATTCTGCACTCTGAGTACTCATGGGCTCACATTTTGTCTCAATTAAAGCCAGACCTGCACTGACTAAATAATTAAACCACAGAAAGGGAGAAGGAGCTTAAGCTGATTTTCATAACACTTATTTTTATCCCTTTACTCAGCCTTCTTCCTCTGCTCTGAGATATTTCAGAACAACAAGAATCACTCAGTGCTAAGCCAATAAACTGGGGAAAAAGGGAAATGTCACTGCTGAGGTTCCTAAAACCTCTGGAATGCTCCACAAAGATTGATCTGCAAAAGACTGAAGGATGAGATTTTTAACTTCTTTTTCTAAGCCTTATTGAATTCTTCATCAGGAATATTAACCACTTCATTGTCATGCTAGCCAAACGTGTCATACATGTAGTAAACAGCTGTAATCTCAGAAAGTAAACAGTAATTAATGCTTACTAACAATCCATGAGACATACCATACTATTCAACCTAGCATCTCAAGGTACTGTGTGAGTGGCAGCTTCATAAATTTATCTCTGTGCCAATCTTGACTGTAGTATTGGACAGGGTTATTACATGCTGGCAAAAGTGAGTCAGTGCTATATGTGATTTCAAGTTGAGTTTATGAGTAGACACATTTTCAGCAAGAGAACATCTCAAGCACTTTGCCCTGTAAATCCAAGTGTCTCCAGGGTACAGGTTAAGAGACAGAGAAAGACATAGAGAAATATCAGCTCTGTTCAAATTTAAGAGCAATTCTCTGCATGTTTATTAGGTATTTGCAGTGGTCCATCTCTTGCTGACAAAATAGCTTGCAACACTGTGTCAGGATAATTTTCCATTCTGTTCTCCAGGTTGTTCTGTTCTTCTTATTTGCACATCCACTATTCAGCCTGACTGCAGAATCATGCTCAGCTTAGGGAGGCTGAAGCTCGACAGAGGGGTGACCCATCTGAAATTGCACAGCTGGTCAACATTAGAATGAGGAACAAATTCCGAGACTCTTGAGCTCATCACTAAAGCATGAGGCTTCTGGTACTGCCACTGTTTTGTTGTATCAGGGGGAAGCATCTTTTATGCTGTAGGCTCAAGATGCAAAACAGCAGGTTGTTGTTTGGTATCAGAGCTCTTATCATATTTCCTGAGATAGGACTAATTGTGCTTAACCATTAGATCTGAAATAATGTTTGCCATGTTACCTTACCATCTGATACTCCTAATGCAGAAATCATTCTTAGCTGTACTGTTTATGATCTCTAACCTGTCTTGAAGCACATAATTAAAATGATAGGTGAGCTGTTTACATAAACCAATTTTCAGTATAGTAAATGGCATTAACAGCACTGGCAAGAAGTAATAGGCAGGTAGCAGCATCTTACTGCAATCTGTGTCTACCAAAGAGAATTTTTATCTGCCCCTGAATTTTTATCTTGAGAAATCTGCATAGGCTGGTAAAGCCACATAGCCAAAGGCAAGTGCAGAGCTTGTTTATTTTTTGACAGAAGTAAAGTGGAAACATAATGTCAACATAGTTGGATTTTAATACCATGTGCAATATCTTGGCAACCTTTTTGACAGGGATTGGGTGATTACAGCCCTTTTCTACTAAATATGGCCCTGTTTTTTTCTGGTTTGGTTTGGAATTTTTACTTGTCACCAAAAAAAACAATCCTTTTCCTTTTGTTCATCTTGAGATTTTTTCCTGCCTCTGCTTCCACATTCTGGGACTTCTGTGATGCTCAGAGAAACTAGATGATCTTAAGGTCCTTTCCAACCCTAACTATTCTATGATTCTATGATTCTAAATGCAATATCTTAAATTCTCTTTGTCTGGGTGGACAGTATGTGCAACAAAAACTCAAGGAGTGTAAAAGTATTAAGCACTGTCAGGGGCACTACAAAATAAAGATTATCACAGAAATTAATTTCTCTTTACAAATGTTTAGATTTATTTGGGTTGGAACTAGATGATCTTAAGGTCCTTTCTAACCCTAACTATTCTATGATTCTACGATTCTACTTATGATTCATACATACTGATTTCTTGCTTACAAAAAAATCCTGGTGTGTCCATCAATTTAGAAGATGTGTTCCTTTTATATAAAATGGAAGGGATTTTTGTATCTTGCTGTTTATATATGATAACTGCCAAAAAGGATATAAAGTAGGAAGCTGTGCACAGTTCCCATGAACAGTCTCCAGAATATAGAATCATAGAATCAGCTACATTGAAAAAGACCTTTAAGATCATCAAGTCCACCCATTACCCCAGCACTGCCAAGGCCACTGCTAAACCATGTCCCTAAGAGCCTCATCACACAGACTTTGAACATTTCCAGGGACGGTGATTCCCCCACTGCCCTGGGAAGCCTGGCACAGCTTAAGGCTGTTACCTCTTGTACTATTACTTGGGAGAAGAGATCAGCCACCTCCTGGCTATTAGAAAGCTCTTACCTGCCCTCTGTCTCTAATTCATTGCTAATAAGCAACAGTTTACTATTCCAACAACCTCAAACGCCAATTACTGAAACCTGATGGAGTGTAGTGAAGAAGCGGTGTTATCCCCCCTTTGCAGATCGAAAGTGAGGTGCAAACAGCCAGCTGCTAACCTCTGTTACCCTGGTGTGAATCTGAGTTAAGTTTGTTTGTTAGCAGAGGCATTTTAAGGTTTACATTGCTACGGCTGAAATGGGCAGCTGCCTGAGTGCCAAGTGTAAAATAAAGAGTCATAACCCAGAATCCCAAAGGATGGACCCAAAGTAAATCTATAGCAGAGCAGAACACAGCATTCAGGATGTGGTGAGAAAAATTCCACCATCAGTGGACCCAGTAAGCTGACAGCTGTTCAAAAGACTAGCTGAGTGGGAATTTCTACATGATTACTGGCAGTGACAGTTCAGGCCCTAAGCTACTAAAAAGGACAGTATCTGTCAGTATCTAAGAGCAGTGCTCTGGATCTCACAAGTCCTGGCACCTGTTCATAGATCACCACTCGCCTCCCCAGTGACCTTGGAAATGTCAAATGTCACTCCATCATCATATGCCTCTGTTTCTTCTGATGTAAGGAGGGCTCTCCTTTCCTTTGTAAAGTGCTACTAGGCATTGCACACGAGTTAGATTATTGATTACACATTGCAGCTTACTGCTTAGCTCCCCATTACTGAGATGCATTTCACAGATGGGGTTTGTGCCCACAAAAATGTGCATATCAGGACCTTATCCCCTTCATAAAATTGACACTGTTATGGCAATCAGAGTTGTCACAGTGCACAGACAGTTACTGTCATGCTCTTCAGATGCTTCTCCAAGAAAAGTTTTATTACATGGTCTTCGGCTGCAAAAAAGAGAGCATTTTTTGTTCAGTGATCATGTATTCCTGCATAGCACAAATTCAGTCAATAGCTTGTATATTCTTGAAATCTGGCACAGTCATTTAAATATATCTTTTCTCTCAGATCAATGCCTTGAATGTTGAAAGTAATGGATTTGAATTGTCTTTGCTCCCAAGGATGTTTTGCTGCTTTCAGAGAAAGAAGTTTTCAATTTTCTAAGTGTAGGGATTTATATTGAATAAATTAAAAATTAAAAAGGAGACCATGATGAGGAGGAAGCAGTGTCAGGGCATACAGTCGTTAAGCTGCCATCAGTGTGAATAAAAAATTGAGGTGTGTAGTCAGAGCAGTGAGTACATCTTGCTGACCTCCTGCAGCCTGGTGAGGAAAGAATACTTGCTAACTGAGCAGGGAAGGGGTTTGTGTCAAGTCTCCTAACTGAGCTGCTGTCATTTAGATGTCAGTTCTACTGCTGGGTCATTTTGTGCTATTAACAGTGACATAAAAAGTGAGGTCAGGAAGGGCAAGTGAAGCTGGGATGGGCATCTCTTGCGTTATAGCTTACAATTTCACAGTGGTCAGGCTCGTTCTTCCCCAGATTCCATGTAGAGCACTTTCCCTGGCAATGTGTGGGGCATATCCTTACCTGCCAGACAGAAAACAAACAAAAACTTCTGTGCATGTCCAAATCACACCACCTTCAAATTCTTTCGAAGTTGCTGGCAGCACAGGAGCCCAGCTGTCATGGGCCCATGCAGATTTGCTGTTGTCACAGAAAACTTCAAAAAGTTTTGTTACAAAACGAAAGGTTTTTTTCTGTGCTTACTCTCTTGCATTCAGCTACTGAGAATCCATTTCCCTGGAATTCTACAGATGAAGGGGCTGCAAACATGAATGGTGGGTTTGCTAGCTTTGCTGTGGTTTGCTGGAATCCTCACTGTCCTCTTCATTTTTCTAAAAAGCTCCTTGGAGAAGAGGAGAGGATGCAAGGACACCCGATATATTCTCTTCTTTTGATTGATTTTGTTCTTTCATCTTTCCTTCTGAAGATCAATCAGAGATTTAACTCTTTACCCCAACCTTTCTCAATACAATTCTGTATACATCATCCTCTTGATCTCCTTTTGCGTATGATTGTGCCTTTTGAATCCTCCCTCCTACCACCTACAAAACACTTGTCAAGTTTCTTGCTATACAGACTCTTGCAGAGTTATTCTTCTCTGGCTCAAGTTGCTGTAACTTCTTTTGCCCTGGCCACATCACCGACTCTGAGTACCTCCAGAAGTCAGCTGATACCACTGCTTTAATCCTTGTTCCAGCATTGCCAGCACCTTCCTTTATTCCTTTCACTGGCAACTTTCTCCTTTAATGAGTCAACCTGGCCCATCTTGTCTTTCCCTGCCCTTAGTATACTCTGTCTACCTCTTCTTCACTTCTTTACCCTTCTTTCTTGTCAGGTATTCCATGTCTGTCTTCTTTCTTCCTCTCCTGGCACCAGTGTGCTGTCCAGTGTGATGCTCCCACAGAGCAAGCTATCCACTCTTCTCCTGAGGCAGTCCTGCTCTTCCTTCAGTGAGTTACTCCTTGCCTCCTTTTCATCCCAGTTGCTCCTTAAGAACTGTCCATGCAGTTTCTGTCTATGGGCAATTAGTCCGCTAAGAAGGACCAATGGCTGTTGGGAAACAGCAATGTACTTAATGCAAATGAGATATCAAATAAACAAGTTAAACTAGTGTGGTAGGTATTTTTCCCTGAAACTTGACTTTTTCACATTTAAAAGATAGATAAGTTCTTCACAGGAGAGATTGGCTTTTCCTGTATCTACTTAAACATACACACACACAACTATGCATTTATGCACGTAAAATATGTGTGTATATGTGTATATGCATGTGCATGTGTGCATACACCTGTAATGCATACATCTGTTACATGCATGCACATTGTGAAGTAAATGCACGGTAGAGGTTAAAGCATTCTATTTTGTTGAACACAGTATATCCTGTACTTTACTGGCATAAGAGAAAATGTCATGCCATGTTTCTGGGGACAGCAAGCTTGTGTTACACACAAGATTTCATGTGCATATTTTACACTGGGTTCATGGTAAAATTTCTGAAAGCTTCATAGAGGAAAGTGCTGAGAGTTTTTGTGCTTGAAATTATTTTTCAGAGATAACTCAGGGCATTTGTTGCATGAGAAGACAGAGCCTTCTGTAATGATGAGAGGGGACATGGCAGTGGAAGAGGGAATTGTTTAGAAGCAGGAACATGAGTTGATATAGACAGTGCAAGAATTGCACAGGGCATCAATAGTGAGGATGAAAGGCTTGAATTTGACAGTGATCTGAAGAGATAGGTGTATGAGAGATGTGGCAGGAGAAGTGAAAAGTTTTAGAAGGTGCATATTTTGTATGAACCAATGCAAGATCAGGGACTAGAAGGCCATAGAGAAAGGGTCAGTCACTCAAGGCAAGAATTAATGTGAAGTGTAATACATTCAGCTGGTATCAGTCAGTGCAAGTGCACTGATTTCATTGAAGTCACGCAGATTTAGACCAGCTGAGGATGTGGCCTTATTTCAGAAAGGGTGTCTTATGCAGGTGTTTAGAGGATAAAGAAAGATAAAGAAAGATAAATCAGAAGGAGGGAAGAGGGAAGAGACATTAATAAAAGATCTTAACTGAGTTGTGCAGAAAATAACCCAGCTTCATTGTACTGTTAGAGAGTGAGCTAGACCTATGTTCATCGGACGTGGTACTGGCCAATTTAGAAATGTTCCCACATACAGGATGTGTAACTTTTCCCCTACTCCCTCCTGTCACCTTTTTATTCTCTGTTTCTCTGTCCCATTTTGAGAGCAGAACTCTGCAGCTCTCCTGATTCCTACCAAGCTTGAATCTTAAATTCTTATTGAGTCCTTCTCCTGTTTTTTCAGCTTACACTGCAAACATGGATTACTCTGGAAGTACTTGGCTGTGGCTCCAGCATTCATATATGTATTAAATTCCTAATGATATAAACCACAGTTGTTAAAGTAGTTAGAAGCAGCAAGACAGTTATGCTCTGTCTTGCTTTAATAACATCCACAGTGTAGAAATTGCTTACTTATGTTTTTAAAGGCTGAAAATGGTTTGCACTTGCTTTTCACTTTGGAGGCCTGTACCAAATACAACTAAACCTTGTGAATGTAACAACCAGGAGAGATGTGCTAAAGTGGATCTCTCCTATGGCATCAGCTCACCCTTTGGCCATGGGCGATGAAGAGGTGGCATCCTACTACTCTAACATGTCTTTTTATCTTCTCTTTCTGGGAACAGCCTGATGTCTTAAGGACCACAGAAGTGTAGCTTACCTGAAGTGTTTGCTGTGGGCGCACTGCTCTTTGTGTGATTGCAATAGAGTCATGTGAAAGACCTGAAGTTAGGCTCCTTTGCCCCTCTTTGTAGACTCTAAAGAGATATAATTCCCTAAAACCAGGTTAAAAATCAGTGCAGAATAGGAAAGTATTGTTCACAGGCATGAAGATTGTACTGGGCACCAAAAGAAAGTAGTGTATACCAGATGCAACATAAGCTGACACTTCAGATGTGTCATGTGCCGCAAGTGACTGGAAGCCTGAGGGCCACTATTAGGAAGTGCCACAACAGAGCTTTGCTGTTGTGCTCCATACTGTACAGCTGCTACTCCCGGCTGCTGGAGGCTCAATAATGTGTGGATGGAGCTTCAGGCTGGCCACATGCAGGTGCTGTTATGCTTTCAGTAGAAGCTAGCCCACAGTTATTACCTCAGAGGACTTATATTTGCAGTATGTGAGACAGTCAAAATGGAGGAGGCGTAAAACGTTATTGTTATCCCTATTTTTATTAAGGGAAATTTGAGCAAGAGGTTGTCATATGCCCTGTCCAGTGTCACTCAAGAAATCAGTACCAGAGGCAGGAGCTGAAGATATGGAGTCCCCAACAATGCCTGAATTAGAGAATCGTGCTTTCCCCTCCATTAGCCACCAGAAAGCTATGAAGTGAAGACAGAATCAAAGACATGGAGTTGTCAGGCTCAGAAGTATCTGTTTTTCCATGGAAACATCTTCCCAGCAACAGCTAAGCTTTTGCAAGGAGAGAAGCAGTTCCCATCATGCGAGAGCTGTCAGGAAGCTGTACCGTGCAAAATGCTGCGGCTGTGCAGCTGTCTTCTGGAGAAGTCTCACCCATAGCCAGGCAGCATACAGCCCCGTTCCTGACAATCCAGCTGTAATTCTGCCTGCCTGATAATTTTTCACCATGATCATGCCAGAATCATAGCCTTGTTTTCTGTTGTCTGGCTGTTAGTGGTGATGTATGAATAAGTAGGAAAGACAGCTTCATTTTCATAAGCTAACTTGTGCCTGGAGGAGCACAGAGAGCGAGGGGTGCTCTTAATCATAACTGCAGGTCCAGAGCAGCAAACAATGACAGAGCTTTTGCTGTTAGAGATGGTATTTTATTATAATACCTCTTAGGAAGGAAGACACAGGCAGCTCAGAATGCTGAATGATTCAAATTCATTATTGTAACCACCATGTTCTTGTCTGGTAGAGGAATAACTCACGTAACTCTCTTGCGCTCGCCTTCTAGAAAAGGCCATTGTGGGAAGGGACTCTAGTCTTTCTCCTCACGATGTCTGAATTCAGACTGTGGTATGACCAGAGGTGAAATGAAGCTGGCAAAAGTTTCTGCAGAACTGCAGATGCTTTGCAGGGGAGGCATGAAGAGTAGCAGAGGGACAGACTGAGGCTGATGGATGGTCAGAGAACTGAGGGCAGGGGGAGTGCTCACCATGCCTGCTCAACACGAAGCATGCATTGCTTTGGCCAGTGCCTCATTTCTGTAACTCCGTAACATATTTGAAAAAGTAAATAACTAAAAAAAAGTGTCTGTTGATGCTCAGATACACTGGACAGATATTCTCACAATGTATAAAAGAATTTTGATGAAAGCGTTGAGTGAAACATATTTAGCTGTTCAAAATTGGAAGGGCAAAACTTAAGAGTTTATTTTGTTTGAACTTCTAGATGCATAGAATGATGTGTACATGGCATCTATTATGCATCTGTATTATGTGCTACGTTGTTATTAAATATATAATATATATTATATATATATATAAAACTGAGAAGGGTTATACATTGACATGTGGTTATTTTGTTATCTTCAGATTAAAATGTTTGGGAAATTTTTTCCAGATAATATTTCTGAATTTGAATTGAGGCTTGGAGCAACCTGCTCTAGTGGAAGGTGTCCCTGCCCATGGCAGAGGGTTGGAACCTAGATGACCTTTTAAGGTCCTTTCCAACCCAAACCGTGGTATGATTCTATTATTCTTTGATGATTTCTTTTTTCTGCACTGATTCAGAATGAAAACATATTTTGGAGCCATTAATATTTACTATGCAGCTGCAGTTCTGGTTTCCTGATCACTTCTGCCGTAAGTCAAGATCATAGAGACAATGCAAAGGGAAATAAAAATATGTTCTTTGGCAGAGACAGCAATACTATTCCAGCCTAGAGAAAGCAGAGATATAACTAGAGAAGATAGATACAAAATACATCTTCATCTCTTTCTCCAAGGTGACTTGGGAGGCTTGCCATCACATCTGCCTAGTAGGTTTTCAGACACCAGCAGGAGTTACAAACAGCCTGACAAGTTTTGTAATGCTCTACCCTAAGATAGTGCATGAACATGTGCATATTCCTAGGCCATTCAAAAGCAGTGTTAGCTAATACATTGTACTTTGTATTTGTGACAAGCTAAAAGCACATCTACAGGCAGTTATACCAGCTCAGTTAATATACAGTGAGTCACATTATATCTGATCTATATATCTAAGCTTTAAAGCTTACATGGTGGTAATTTCTGCCATCATCCATGTCCCATATCAAACCTCAAAGGATACTGGTGAGAGCAGGATTTGTTCTGACATCTTCAAAAACAAAGGGAAAAAGGTGAAGGAAATGGTACAACTACAATAAATATGTGCGAACATAATTTCCTGAGACTTTTCAGTTTACCTTGGCATGAAAAATAATAACTGAGAAATAAGTATTTCAGGGGTACATTGTCAGAACTGAGATTTTGGACTGGTAGGTGGGAAAGAAAAGCCATTAACAGCCAGCAAGGTTTGTTCATTTTTTGTTATTCGTCAGCTGGAAGGCTGAACTCTGTGGCTTGTTGGGAAACGCACAGGGCTAAGATAATGAAAGCAGATTGATGCTCCATGGTAAGGAAATTCAATATCTGCTTCCTGCAAATGGAATTCTAACATTTCTTTTGATGTTCACAGTACTATCCCAAGAAGGATCTGTAGACTGCTGAGTTGTGAAATGCACTGTTAGAACACGGGCAGGGTTACTCTCTTCGTACCAGCTGTGCCAATCCATTCTAGCCCAGCTGCACCTGCATTTTTTATTGGGGTCTTTTTCTCATCATTTACTAGCCATAGTAGTTTCTTACTTTGATTTACTCTACCTCAACTGTAAGTGATGTTGATAAAGAACAGGTAGTCTTCCAGCGTGGATTCAACAAGTGTTGGTTAAAATTGTGCCCTTCAGCTGTTTTTGTCTAGGGCTTGTTGCAGCCAATTAAGATCCCTTTCATATTTCCTCACAATATATGGCTCGTGGCACCTCATGTGCTGTTTAGTGTGTTCTGTGTATCTCGCAGGTTAAGAAATCCTACAGTTTATTTGTATAAACAAATCACCAGTTGCTTAGGATGCATCTCCCTCTAAGTTGTCATTTCCTTCATTCTCCTGTGCTTTGCCCTCTGTTAATATTACCAGTTTTCAGTAGCACCAATGGGGTGATATATGTGTGGTGGTCTTTTATATGATCCATTCTGCTCTCCCCCAGATTTTCCACCTTCTTGAAAAGTGAGTTATGGAGTATGATGTAAAATTTTAAATATATGTATTACATGTAATCTATAATGGAAAAGAAGAGATAACATCAGAAAATTAGGTCTGGCAAGCACTGGCATGTTGTGATTAGGATAGAGTAGGATGATCCCGAACAGTTGTGTGGAATGGACTTGGTAATTTCTCAAGGTTATTTCTAGATTGATTTCCTTTCACTCCTTGAATGCTTTTCTAATGTTCTGATTTATTTGTTATATGCATCAGCCACTCACTGCTGCTCACACTCATTGAAACAGCATTTGAGGCACACGTGGGGGGTTACTGACAGAATTAGAAATATCACAGGAGAGTGTCGCAATCACCTGACCTATCCTAATATCTTCCAAGCTGATAATAAAGTATGAATTAATCACTTCTGTCTTAATGTCCTGCTTCCCAGCCTAATCTTGACTTGGGCCATACTGAAATTTGTTATACAGCTGTGGTCCTACATAAACAACATATAATGATCATTTAATGCTTTCAGTGCACTGCTGTGGCCATACATCCAGTTTTATGAGTGTAGCTGGGATTTGAAAATGTGCCTTCAGAGCATGATGCTTAATTGCTTTCTCAAAAGGTTGCAAAATAATCTCCAGTCCCAATCTTAGTGCCCTCACTGAGCAGGTCCCTCTGTCAAAACACCATTTCCTTTTCTTTCTTTGACTAGAACCAAAAGCAGTTTTCCCCTTCCCTCCATCCTCTGTCACCAGAGCTTTATTTCAATCACTTCTCTTATTTACATTTTATACAGCACATTTTAGGATAGATAATTAAGTCCTTATCTATACAAACATTCATTTTTCAGTTGATTTTTAAGCAGTGCAAGCTTTCTAGACACATTTGATTTAAAGCACATTTTACTCCAGCTGAAGCCAGCTGCTAGTCAATGTAAGCTAAACCAAAATAAGCCCATCCAGGACTGAAATCATAATATCTATGCAGCATTCCACGCAGGCTTACCTAAATGACTTTTGAATTACACTCTTAAATTAAAACACTGCAACTTTCTTTTGTAGGTAAACTCTCAGAATCCAGTAATTTTCTCAGCAAAAGGGACTTCCTTTGTGACTGATAAAAAAAATCCCCAAAACCACTGGGGGGGGAACATGGGAAGAATAATTTGCTATACTGAGCCTTGTTCTTCAATTGTATTACCTTCATCAGAGTATGAACAGATCTTCATATTAGGTGATCATTTTACCAACACTTCTCACTTGGAGGGTTCTTCATCATTGTATTCCAAGATCAAGCAGCATTCAGATTTATGGGTGATATATTTTTGTCAGCATGACAAAGGTTCCCACAGTGTTTAATTACTCAGACTAGCCAGGGGAGAAGGAAAGAAATGAGCCATGCTGAATTTGCTGTGCCAGGCTTGCTGTCTGTTGCATAGGCAGGCTTCTTCTGAATGCATGGAAGGAGGGCAGCACCCAAACTACTGTCTTCTCTTTCCACTGGCTTTCACTCTCCAGATTTCCTATTAGCTTTCCATTGATTGACTGTCTTTTGTCTCATGATATTTTTGCAATTTGCTCATTTCCAGGGCAGCAGGTTCTTGGCTTGGTGGAGAACCAGAGTGATTGGTATTTGGGCAACCTTTGGAAGAATCATCGGCCCTGGCCAGCGCTTGGGAGGGGCTACAACACAGGTAGGCCCTGGGGGTTTTCTCTGAATTAAGGTTTCCATCAAGCTTGCAGTCAGTCTCCCACTGTAGAAGAGTATGAGATGTGCTAACTTGCACCTCCCTTCCTAACCTACCGCAAAACTTGTCATTTAAAGCAGTAAAAATGATGCAGTGTGATGCATTTTGAAATTTCTGGTACTGTGCTACTCTGAGAAAAATATATTCCTTCTCTAAATGGTCTTAACAGAGATTGTATGGCATCCATCAGGGAAGGATTGAGCTTCTCAGCAGTCTGACCCATTCTTAGCACATCTCCTGCAAAATTTCTCTCCATGATAAGCTCTTATAGACACAGCAAGAGGGAAAGAACAGGGATCAAGGCTCATTTATTGTAGAAAGGTAAATGATATCACAAAATGTCAGCCCAATAAAGATATAACTTCTCCAGGACAGCAACAGAGTCATAATTGTCTTAATAAAATGCAAACTACTGGCCATCAATTTCTGCTGCTGTGGGAAAGGAATAAAGGCATTAGATCAGAGAATTTGTTAGGTTACAAGAGACAGGTCTTCCTTCTGATTTGTGTTTGGTATGTGAAAAAACATACCAGGTGTATAAAGAACACACACGTACATCTAAATCATTCCAATGCTAGGCTTTACATGCTGATGCAGTGAGTTAGGTCCCTCTCTATTTGTAATAAAAGGGCAGAACAGATGGTGAAGCCTCCACTTAGAACAGGTGAGTCCATTTAAATACCCCTGCACTACCAGGAAATTACTCACCATAACAGAAGTTTTGCTTCGCAGAAATGCATTCAATTTAATTAAACAGAGTAACTAAGAAAAGAATTGCGCAAGTTGTGGTTGGGTCATCTGTATTTCTATATTCCTTTGTCTGTTTGGGGGAATCGCTCCAGTTTTTCTGAATTTGTGTTTCAGCCTCTGCAAAGCATCTCTGTTCTGTGAAAATGTTCCCAAGGGTAGCCTAACAGAACGAAATAGATATGGATACAAGATTTTGGCCAAAGAAGTTCTTGTTTCCTGACTCTCCACTTGCCAGAGCAAAATTGCATATGTAAAGGTTTGGGCTGCCCACTCCTGCCCCTCACTCTTCCAAAAGCATTAGACGGAGCCAAGTTTAATGGATTTGTCCTGAAATGTTATACACAGCTAAACCTGTTGATGTCAATTCTGTTCACTGTTACACCACAAAGCAGTATCTTTTGTTCTGATGAGAGATTAACACCTTTTACAGGTACTTTCTTTTTTGCTACATTTTTGCTTTTTCCTTTCAGACGTTTTAATGCTGGCAGAAAGCGTCACAACCACATAACATTAGAATAACCCAGAAATGTATAGTGGATGGTATCTAAAATGCAATTAGATAAATCAAAGTGCTGCAAAGCTTAAATTTATATTGTTATAACTTACTGTTCCATATGGTTTATAGGGATACCAAATGCCAGTTTATCACAAAATTCTTCCACTGAAAGCAAAAATAATTGAGTGCCTGCAGTCCTTCAAATAAATTGCATGTGTTAATTCCTGGTGTGTGTTAATACATACCTACCAGGCTATGCATAATCCTGCCGATGGTTTTAGTTTGTCCCCAATTTCTTTCTTCAGACAACTCACCTGTAATTGTAAAAACTCTTTAAAAAAACCCAATCAATCAAACAAAAAACCAACCCAGAAAGTAGATAATGAATGGAAGAATGACAAGTGATCATAAGAAGTGGACTGATGTTTTTTTAACTGCATGCAACAAGTGGTCACTGGGTGAAGCAGTTCAAGTTCTGAGAAGTAGCAAATGATGTTATTGACAGAATCAGCATCATTTACTGTAATTTTCTTAATTGAATTTATTGTTTGCCTGAGTAATCTAGCAGAGATTGGAGGTATAAATATTTCAAGGAAGATGAAATATCAAGTGAAACTGGAGCTTGTTTGATGTGTTCAGTAAATTAAAACAATTGTCACTGAATGCAACACTTGTGGCCAAGGATTCAGAAAACTAAGGGTGGGGGAGGAAGGGGGCAGAAAAGAGAGACTATAAGCAAAACACTCATGAAAGGCAGTGGGCTGGGAAAGGAAAGACTTGGAAATTCAGCTGGTTAGAGCTGTACTTGGGAGCAATAAAAGGGCCCCCAGAACCCTGAAACTTCAATGAGCTAAACAAAGCTGGATCAGACAGACTTTGCTTTTGCTCTTGGGAGAATGTTTACTACAGGCGCAGGATACAATCCTAAGAAAAATTTTTATGTGAGCCTCTTCAGCCAGACCCAACACTGGCAGGGTTGATGCAGAAGCACCCCTCGAAGTCAAAATTATTCCACTTATTCCTCCCACTTTCTGAAGGAAATAATTTATCTTTCATTCATACTTTTCTGAGTCACTCTAGACAATGTATAGGTTGGGGGGAGTCCCAGAAGGCAGATACATAGAAGCTAAAGGTGTGTTTTTTCTTTCTCCACTAGCTCTTTAAACACAGTAATCATGTGTGTTCTCCTATTACTGTGTGCCCAGACCAAATCTCCTGGCAACCAATACAGATTTTCAAGGGAAAATTTTTTTGGGGGTTGTTTATCATCCTTCTTCCTCATTCACACAGACAGATAATTATTTAGAAGTGTGTGTAGGGATTTAAACTGGCAGAGGGGAAATCTAGATTAGACATTAGGAAGAAGTTCTTCCCTGTAGGAGTGGTGAGACACTGGAACAAGTTGCTCAGAGAAGCTGTTGGCTGCCCCATCCCTGGCAGTGTTCAAGGCTAGGTTGGACAGGACTTTGAGCAACCTGGTTTAATGGAAGGCATCCCTGCCCATGCAGGCAGGTTGGAACTAGATGATCTTTAAAGTCCCTTCCAGCTCAAACCATTCTATGATTCTATAACCCAAATTACATTTTAATTCATGATAATATAATCTTAGGAAAAACAGACCAAACTCAAAACTGAGTTCAGTGACAATTTAATTGGTGATTAAAATAATCTTAGTTAGAACCATTCTTTATTTGAGATAATATTCCCTTCCTCAAGCCATTTTCAACACAGTTTCTTCTGTATCACAAAGGTACCCAGGTTTTTTCTGTACCTCATTTGCCAAAACTGAGTAAGCTGCTTAATCAGATGCATTTTTATGTATTGCCCCTTCCATTTTGCCTGTCTACACTATTCTTACAGACACTTTTCTCTCTGTATCATCTACATTGTCTTTCACTGACCAAACCTGTGCTTTCTAAAGTATTGCCTGAGCTGCACTATGATTTTTCTCTTTACAGATGTTAAACTGACAGCTCCAGAATTGGATCTTGGTGTTAATTTCTGAAGTAACAGTCATCTTAGACCTCAGAAAAATGTCTTGTCAAAAAAATTCTAACCATAAAAGCTTTTAGTACGTTGTTGGCTTTATACTTTCCATCATGGTGGAGAACAGCTTTTAAAAGCCATTTCTGGTGGCTGTTATCATGATTTCAGGCCGCTTCCTCAGCTGGTGTGAATCACCCCTGTCTTCTCTGGCTTCAGTGCAGCAGGGCCAACTTATATCAGCTGCGAATGTATTCTCTGCCTTTCAAGTAGAGCTTTAGGATGGATTTGTGCCTCTAATTTGAGTGCCAGGAGGGCATTTGTAAAAACTTTGGCAGAGGGGATTTCAGATTTCTAGACTACAGAAGCCCATGCTGAGAGTTTGAGGCTCATCTGAAATACACTGCCTCAGCGCAACTACTAGATACTGTAAGGATGTGTCTTAACAGCTTGAGCTGAGGACTCATACTCCCACACTGAGAGATGTCACTTTACCAGATTTGTGGATTGAGAACAGAAGGGAATGGCTAGCACCTAACGATTACCAGGCTACGTGTGCACCATGCATTATTACTCCCATGTTTGTTATGACTGGAAGAATGCTTGAATGAATCTCTTTATTGTTTCCCTGAAGACAAGGACCTATGAAAGATGATTTGGAAGTGAGAAGCATATGTTGTGTCATTTTTGCATAATATTTAGCAATTGTAAATAAGAAAGACAAGCACAGGGCAGATTGTTTATATGAAGTTAGACTGGATTGCATCTTGCGCTACTTCATGATGATAACTGTGCATCTTCAGTGCAAAGAGCAAATGACTAGTAAAACAGAGCACAATGGGGTGGTGGTGGTCATGGTCCTGCCCTGGAAACATGGAAACCGCTTTCATCTGCACTCCATGGGCTTCTGCTCACAACATTATGATAATGGATCTGATGTTAAGAAGTGCTGAGCACTTCTAATTTAATCAGACATTTCTGTTCGGTTTGGGTTTTTGTTTTGGGGTTGGGTTTTCTTTGTTGTTTTTGTTTTTGTTGTTTTGTTTTTTTTCCAGAAATCCTCACAATTAATGCTTTATATAGTTATTTTTGCCTGTCTGGATAGATCTGTTACCAAAATGCCTTCCCCCCCCCCCCGGAAGAGTCAGAATTCTATGACAGCCATCTGAATATAGCACTAATTTATGAACTATTTCACAGATTCTGACTTAAAACACTGCTTTTCTCCATGGTGTAAAGAAAGGAGTGTAGTGGTTGCTTGAGAGAGAAGACTTTTTCCAGATTGTCTCAGCAAATGCTGAAGTCAGAAAACTCATGGTTTATGGAACCCTTTAAACATCAGGGCCTGTCTCAGTTTAGTCATGTCCTCTCTAAAAGCCATCGCAATATTCCTACCTCCCATTACATAAAACATTACTCTCATTTTATACAGAAACTGGTATCATTTAGATTGGATATGAGGAAGAAATTCTTTACTGTGAGGGTGGTGAGGCACTGGAATGGGTTGACCAGGGAAGTTGTGAATGCTCCATCCCTGGCGGCATTCAAGGCGGGGTTGGACATAGCCTTGGGTGGCATGATTTAGTGGGAGGTGTCCCTGCCCATGGCAGGGGGGTTGGAACTAGATGATCTTAAGGTCCTTTCCAACCCTAACTGTTCTATGATTCTATGATCATACGAGTTTAGTTTTAAGCACAGGAGCCTCTGCAAACAGATGAAAAATATTTTAATGTTAAAAAGAGAGAGGAAACTCCAACACTAACATCAGGGCAAAAAGTAGTATTTTCTTTAGCTACTGAAGTTCACACTGTAGCAGGGTTTTTTATTAGATTCTTGCTTCTCTAAGGTACTGTGAGCTCATTCAGCAAATATTATCGGTGCAAAACATGCTTGATATACCTATGCTTTATAATTCATGAAGATGCATTTGAAGTGCAGGTGTGTACACATTGTATAGGTAGTGCCAACACATTATTGCTTGTAGGCTCACCAGGAAATAATCAATCTGTTTCTGTCAATGTTGGTAAGCTAAAATGATAATTCTGCCTTTGATGACCACATCTCTTTCTTTGTTGGCTATAATCTGTAGCTTGCACTTAAAAATAAGCTTTCTTAAAGCTGACTGCCCTCAAAGAATAGCTTCTTTTCCAGTCTTCCTATTACATTTTCTAAACCATGTGATGCACTGAGAACTTGTTTACAGCACGCTTGACATTTCTGAAATGAGAGTCAATATGTATTTGATTTTGAAAATGGTGCCTCTAGTTTGAGAGGCCTATCCATGTAGTAATGGTATTGCTGTGGCTGAATTAGTCTACTTTTTATTGCATTCCGTGAGAGGCATCCTCTGCTCCTTAGCAATTGGATCTATCAGACCCTGTAACAACTGTGGCTTTTTTAAAAAACAACACCTAACTTTCTTTGAAACACTGAAAACTTTCATCTCCTGAGAAACCTGTGATAAAAAAGTGGCATTCGGATAGTCTATACCAGATTTTAGTTTCCATTGTATTGGAGTAAATAAAAAGTGGGGGTTTTTTAGTTGATTAAATTTTCCTATTTAGGTTTTTTCTTTAGTGGTCTGGCCTGAGTTCATAATGTGAAGTTCTCCATGTAATGTACACCAATAGGATACATATATATATATATATCTAATTTAACGATTGAAAGAATCATTCAGAAGTGTGATATTTTTAGCTTGGTCAAGACAGTTCTTCATGTGAACATACATAGCTTGATGAGTAATTATGCTGTCCAGCACTCTGAAATGCCCTCTCTTTATTGTAGAGAGACCATCATTAGCAGGTTAAATTTAGATGAAAGTCTTACACATGAAAGCTTAGTAGACATATCCAGGTGCCTAAACTGAGAACAGAAATTTCTATTATATGACAGGAGAACCCCAGACAAATGCATAGTAATAGTAACCCCAGTACTTTTTCTTCTGAAGTGCAAGTTCACTTTCCAGTTTCTCATTGTGCTTATAAAAGTGATTGAGTAAAGGCAGTTCTTGTTTTGTAGGTACAGAAACAGAGATTGTAGCCATAGTCCCAAAACAAAGAAAGAGGCATCACTGTTAGACTCCATCTTTGAGTCTAATGGGCAGCCTGGTGCCCGTCACAGAAAGTAGCAGAGTAACTAAGATTTCTTTTCTATGCTTTTATGTCAAAGCTGTCACCTCTAAATGAGTGCCAACTAGAAACAGTTGAATTTGGGCACAGTCAGATGATCAGATCAGAAAGGATCTCCAGAGATCTTCTGGTCCTCTTCCCACTGAAAACCAACTCATGTTGCTCAGGGCCTTTTCCAATTGAGTATTTGGTATCTCCAAGGATACCTCCCAAAGCAGCCTGTTCCTGTACTTGGCTACTGTTTTGGTAGGAAAATTAAAAAAGTAGAAGTAACAATTCCAAATTCATGATTAGAATTTTCTTTGTTGCAGTGTTTGTCAGTTATGTCTCGTTCTGTCTCTCTGCATCTCTGAGAAGAGTTTGGCTCCATTAAGTACTTTCAGACAGCAGTAAGAGATCCCCTCAGCTTTCTCTTTCCAGGTAGAAAAAACCCAGTTCTCTCAGCTTCTTGTATGTGTTTTTCAAGCCTCTAACAATTTTGGTTGCCCTCTGCTGGACTTACTCCAGCATGTCAACGTCTAGGTTTGACTAAGAAATCCAAAACAGTACTTCAGATGTGGTCTTATAAGCACTAAGTAGAGAGTGTTAATCACTTTCCTTGACCTAAGCGGGCTCAGAGAGCCCAGGATGTGGTTGGTCATCTTTGCTGCAGGGTTGCGTTGCTGCTTATGTTCAATTTGCTGTCCACCAATCCTCTAGGACTTTATCTGAAAAGCTCCTTTCTATCCAGCTGTCCTCCAGCCTCTGCTGCCCATTCAGGAAGAGGCCCATGCAGGGCTTCTCATTGAGCCTTATGATCTTTTTCTTAGCCCAATTGTCCCACCTGCTAAGGTCCCTCTGAATAGCAGCTCTGTCACAAGGGCCGCAGACCCCAATTTGGTGTCACATGTGGCATTGCTGAGTATGTGTTCTAGCTCATCTCCATCTAATTAATCAGAATGTTAAACAGTATCAAACACAATATCAACTCTTGTGGAATACCACTTGTACCTGACTGCAATCTGAATGAACACAGCCCCCTGAGCTTGGCAGTCCAACTTATTTTGCAGGCACCTTGTAGTCCACTTATCCAAACTGTACCTCAGTTCAGCTATATGAGCGTGCTAAACAGCTCCACACACATTTTCTCCTTATGTAAATGCATCTCTCTATTTCTGTTGTGAACCTAATCCTATCTCTCTGTTACTGGAAGAGAAATGATCATGGAGGAAGGATTGACCTGCAGCTGACCTTTAGGTTAAATCATTGCAATAAAGTACATGGTGTTTCCTGTTTGTTCGTGTTTTATTAAGGCTGTAATTAATTTTTAGGCTTGTTCAGTCTGTACTGCTTCTT
Source organism: Amazona ochrocephala (assembly GCA_039720435.1). Taxonomy (NCBI): domain Eukaryota; kingdom Metazoa; phylum Chordata; class Aves; order Psittaciformes; family Psittacidae; genus Amazona; species Amazona ochrocephala. The sequence goes on from CM077880.1 coordinate 78,469,986, forward strand.
TTCTTCCCCTAACCCATTTCTTAGAAATCTTCTATTCCTCCTGAACTTCATTCAGTCAATAAACTGCCTATTAGAGGGAAAGAAAAGTTGTCTGGTTGCTTGTGAATGCAGAACCCCAAACCTTTCTGTTATCCAACTCTAAAGAAATGCTTGAGAGGCTGTTCAGCTCATGAGCCACATCTCTTCCTCTGTTGCCAGGGCATTGACTGAGCACCCGAACAAGAAGAGCTATGACAGGTTCTTACTCACTGTGCCCATCCCTATAATTAGCCTTGTGGACCTCTGTTAGTATTAGAAGCCAGCCAAAATAATTATCACCTGTGCAGGGTGTATTTTTCCTCTTCACATAGTCCAAAGTGGAAACCTTGTAAAATTGTTGACATTTCAGCCGCTATTAAATATGGTGCTTTTGAGAGGGTCAAAACCAGAAAAACTCGCATAATTTAAAGCAATGGTCCCTCTTGCCTTTCATTTTTTTTGCTGCTTTCTGAGGAACAAAAAAACATAGATAAACGTCATGGGTGGGGTCCAGATCTGATATAAATGCCTGACTCTCGCATTAAAGAGACCTAAGCTGATTTATAGGAGCTGAAGATCAGGAGATAATTTTTTTTCTTTTAAAGGTTGGTGAGTCTTTGGTGAAGAGTCCAAGACAGATTAGTTTTGGAAGATGTACTTGCTTTTTTCAGGGCAAATATCCTGCAAATTCCAGCAGACCTCCTAATTTTTTATCCATGAAAACAAGGTTTGTGTGATCTCTTTTTCCAAACATCCTGCACAAGACTGGACCTCCTGCACAGTGACCCTGTACAGTCTGTACTATTCTGTGATTCCTTTTCAGGACAGCTCACCCAAAGTCCAGCTACTCTGCCTTGGTGTAGACTTGCGACACTCACTCACACTTCTGTGTTTTGAAGCACTGGCATGTAAAATTGTACACTTGGAAGGAATGAAGAGATGCATGGGAATCAGTCCAGGATAGATAATCAGACCTCCAGGTTTAATACAGTTGTCAAAATACTTTGTGTGATCACTGGATGTATAAACAGGGATGTTTCAAGTATGAGTGCAAGAAATATACTTCTTTTTGTATTGGGTGTAGGCTTTTTACTCCTGACATACTGGATGTCTATGCTGTCAGCTAGCTTAGCCCCCTGGGTCTTCCTTTGCTCTTGGTACCCTAATCAACAGGACATAGAAATCAGTAGGTACCCTGTCTTGTCTTTGCCAAGAAAAAGGAAACTTGGTGTGATTTTTTGATAGTTCACTCTGGGAGGTATTTCTGGAAGGTCGTATGGATAGGACTTGCCTTACATGCCTTGACATTCTCCAGTGCACGCAACATAGACCCTCAGTTCCTTGCTGAAAACTCCAATCTAGAAGCTTGTAACATGGCTCTCTCATAATATTGGACACTGAGAATTGCAAACAAAATAATTGTTATGCCTGAAAATGGAAGGAACATGAACTAGGCCCTCAGATAAAGAGTGCTATGTAGTGTGGATGTGGCCAGCCTGCTTAGTGAAGAGCTAGACCCCAGACAGTATGTGCAACCACTCTATAGTCGTTGATCTGGATGCTAGGGATCACTTCTTAGAGTGGGTTTATTTTACAATATAGATTTATATACTTGTCCAGGTCTAATCTTCACAGGTCAAAGATACGTACTTATAAATTAACAAAATTCAGAGAAAATACTGGATAAAATCCCATAAAGTTGGAGAAAATAGCTCCAGGAGCTTACTTGGAAGTGAGTCAAGGGATAGTTTAATCATAGCTTATTAGTATCTGCAGGATGAAATAACATTTCCTAATAGAGGGCTTGCCAGTTTAGCAAAGGTTCAGCAAGATCAAATGACTGCAAGTTCAAAGACATGTTCAAATCAGAAATAAGGGAAGTATCCCTCATCAGAGTAATTATGCATTGGAATAACTTGGCAAAGTTTGTGATGGATTACCCACTATTGTAAATTTTTTAATCAAGGCTGAATGTTTTTCTAGAATTTATGTTCTAGTTAAAGCACAAATCGATTTTGAAAAATCCTATGGCCTCTGTTATGCAAGAGCTGAAAATCATCCTTTCTGACTTTAGCACTTAAATATGTATTTAACTGGGACTTTGTTTTCCTCTCGGCTGAAGTCACCTAAGCACCCTTGTAAAAGAAATAACCGATAACCTGCCATGTAAGAACTCTGCATTTTTAGCACCGAAGACAGGAAAAGTTCTCTAAAACTTTGTGGAAATTTTCCACATTTCCCCCATGTCACTGTTCTTTTTCAGTCTCACGTTTCAGACTGCTTCATAATGAGAATTGTACCTGACCATCTTTTTGTTAGTGTCAGCTTTTGGCACCTCCATTGTGACTTCCAGATACACACAGAGATGCATACTACATAGCTGTTGGGTGATTCTTGTGTATGGCAGTGGTATGAGTAACATCTTTGAGACAGCTCTCTCTGCTCTATTTAGAATGGCCATTGTCATTGTGTTACAGCATGTAGAAGTGGAAACTGCCCTACTCTCTCCCTTTGCTGGTCTGAAGTTAGAATGTGTTTTCTGAGGTTTAAAAATTCTGAGCAAAAACATTAGCAATCTTTTGAATTTGGGGGAGAATTTAATGATTTGCCTCTTGGAAGCCGTCTTCCCAGTTTACCAACTGAGAAATCCCTTTAATATTTGCTTTCCACTGCCTTTAGAATGTAATCTCTGGACCCTATATGCTCATAAGGGTCACGGAATGCAAAGGAGGAGCTTTTTAAAACCCATGTGAGGAGCTTCTTCATAGGTGGTTTTCATCTCCCATAACTCTCTGCAGAGTTCAGGAAACACAGGGATTCAAGAAAGCTTACTATCCTCACTGTCTTCATCGACTCCCAAAGTAGAGCAGCTGCGAGAAACTCTAGCTTCCCTTTCTGATTTTACTAATATTTGTCTTTTTGTGAGTCATGTTGTTTTCTGTTACAGGATTTTGTAAAATTTTATCAGCAATTTGGGCAGGAAAGTGTATGACTTGGCACTTCTTGGGATCTATGTAAGAAAAGGCCAGTTCCTCTGGGTCTCAAGGTGGTTTCTCTTTACTGACCTCCGAGAGCCCTGCGGAATTGTTACTTCTCTTTGTAAGACTCGGGAAGATAGGAGAAGAGAGCATTACTTAGCAGGATGCTCTTTAAGTAGCAGAGATTTTCCTCCATAGACTTCCTAAAAATCTTATGGCTCATGACTTCTCTCCTGTAGACCTTTTAGACTTCTGAATCAAGGAGATTGTTCTGTAGCAGCCTTTGGGGATTAAGAAAGTTGGAGAAATTCCCCAGAAATTGAAGTCGTTAAAGAGAAGACAGAAAAGAAATGTTTCTTTTTTCAAATTGCTAAGGAAGAATAGCATATAAACAATAAAGAAATAATTAGAAAACTAGGAAATTCTGAGCTACAGTCAGTAGCTCTCTAAGAAGTTTGAATCATGCTTGAGTACATCCTTCATCTTAATTTTGCCTAAGGAGAAACAGCATACTTCCTAAGACGAGAAAAAGCAAAATAAAAGTGTTCCATTTCATTAAATGGTCATCAGGAAGTGTAAACAAAATGTTTATAATGCTTCAAGAGGAACCAGGCTCCCAACAGAGTGACTGCAGTACATTTCAAAATGCACTCTATTGCAGCTTCGTTTTCAATATATGTGGAGAGAAAACAAGGGCTATTGCATTCTGTCACCATGCCCGGAGGGACACCCACTCTCCATTTCAAAACAGCTTCTCAGCTGTATTCTGTTTTCTCAGAGAAAAGTTCAAATGTGGAGTCATTGTTTATTCTCAATTAACACACTGTGGATCCCTGCAAGTTTTCATTAGATTTTTTTACATTGTAAAATGCCTGTTTTTTGAGGAAAACCAAAACAAAAAAAAAGGCTGGTGTATGTAAATCCACAGTTAAATAATGTACCAGGATACAAAAAAATCTTATACAATTGAAGTTCTCTGGTCATACTGCGTTAAAAGCTACAGACATAAGCTATGGTTTTATTGTACTAATGATATGGCTAGTCAGATTATGAACATCAGTTAGATAGATGGTCTATAAATCAAGTGAAATAAACGCATGGTTTTTCATCCACAGAATGATTTAAAATGAAGATTTAAAAATGTGTGCAGTGGCTTGTTGTGGGATTGCAGCTTTAGTTCATTTTTTAATCCCTAACAGCTGTATATAGTTGTGTTTTTCTCTTTGCTATAGATACTATGGGTAGAGAGCAGAAGCCACATCCAATGGTGTGGAGGTGTAGGATAGCAGATTTCATAGCATCATAGAATAGTTAGGGTTGGAAAGGACCTTAAGATCATCTAGTTCCAACCCCCCTGCCGTGGGCAGGAACACCTCTCAATAAACCATGCCACCCAAAGCTCTGTCCAACCTGGCCTTGAACACCGCCAGGGATGAAGCATTCACAACTTCCCTGGACAACCCATTCCACTGCCTCACCACCCTCACAGTAAAGAATTTCTTCCTCATATCCAATCTAAACTTCCCCTGTTTGAACCCGTTACCCCTTGTCCTATCAGTACAGTCCCTCATGAAGAGTCCCTCCCCAGCACCCCTATAGCCCCCTTCAGATATTGAAAGGCTGCTATGAGGTCTCCACGCAGCCTTCTCTTCTCCAGGCTGAACAGCCCCAACTTTCTCAGCCTATCTTCATACAGGAGGTGCTCCAGTCCCCTGATCATCCTTGTGGCCCTCCTCTGGACTTGTTCTAACAGTTCCATGTCCTTTTTATGTTGAGGACACCAGAACTGCACACAATACTCCAAGTGAGGTCTCAAGACAGCAGAGTAGAGGGGCAGGAGCACCTCCCTCGACCTGCTGGTCACACTCCTTTTGATGCAGCCCAGGATACGGTTGGCCTTCTGGGCTGCAAGCGCACACTGCTGGCTCATGTTCATTTTTTCATCAACCCACACCCCCAAGTCCTTCTCCGCAGGGCTGCTCTGAATCTCCTCCCCGCCCAGCCTGTAGCTGTGCCTGGCATTGCTCCGACCCAGGTGTAGGACCTTGCACTTGGCATGGTTAAACTTCATCAGGTTGGCATCAGCTCACCTCACAAGCATGTCAAGGTCCCTCTGGATGGCATTCCTTCCCTCCAACATACCAACCGAACCACACAGCTTGGTGTCATCGGCAAACTTTCTGAGGGTGCACTCAATCAAAGTTTGCAATACTGGTAATTTGGGCTTTGAGCCAATGCATAGTTGCATTCCTAGTGTTATGCACTGTGACCACTTCTGTTAGTTTCAGGTACCATAAATTGGAATTCAAAGAACATGCATTTATATTTGCTAGGGCACTAAGTGGTCAGCACTGCCATGGCACTTCTGGGATGGCAAAGCTGCAAGCCCCTTCCATAGTGGCTAAAACTGAAATTGACTTTGTGGTATCAAATCTATTTCACAAAACATGGTTGCTTACTGTTGTTTGTACTGCCTTAAATCTCTGCATCAGTTATTTATTGCGGCAAACCCCCATAATGTCAGCCGTATTTAACATTATTTCTAACAGCATCTAAGTCTCAATGTTTTGGTGTATGGTCTTTGGTATGTGCGTTAGGTATTGTAGAATCCTTGTAATTCTTTTAAAACTCACTATTGCTTTGTAATATATTTTGATGTGTGTCTTGCCTGTCTTTTTCAGATACTGTAATGGTATCTACTTGCTATCTGTCTAGATGATTCACTGGTATAGACATAGTTTGAGAAGAGTTTTTAAAAATCTGACAGGGATAGGCTCTGAGATGCTGCTCACATAATGCGGCATTGCCTCAGCAGCTCACAGAAGCGTCCTATTCCACCTGAAAGAAACGGGCAAGGTAGTGCTTATAGAAAATGATCTCTTAGTAGCTATAGTTTTTTTCCACCACAGCACTGAGCGTTTTTTTCAGCCACCTTAAAAGGGCCATTGTCACAAATTGATGGAGTTTGAAAGCTTGTCCAGTTTCACTATAACTTCTGTAAATGATCCTATGCTATCTTAAAATGTTGTTTATTGCTTCCAGCTCCGATATATATTCATTCTGAATTCCAGGAAAAGCTATAGTATGTGTTCCCGAAGCAAAAGGTGGGAATGCTTGATAGCATTCCAAGGGAAATTGCTGATGTTTCTGTAAATTTTTACTTATTATTCAGAAAAATTAAATATTTTGTAGTGACACCATTGCTTAGTCAAAACGTTGGAAAACCAGAGAATTTTATTTGGATTGAATGAAAAAATGGGAAAAAGACAAAAAATTTAGGTGACCTTCAGAGTTTTGTTAGACACAGAATCAAACCTTTATTTTCCTTTTCAGCGCTTGTAAACATTTTCAGTAAGATTCATAACTTGTATAAATTTTGGAGTGAAAAATACCATTTTAGAATAAGTTGGTTTTTAAAATATGCCAAAATAAAGTATTTCCCAACTGATCTGTTTTAGTCCAAAAATGTTAATTCAGGTTTCTTGCCTTGTTTTCTCCAGTATATTCACCAAATTCCTTTTTTTGTTTGCTTGCTTTCCTTGTGGGGCTAGGATTTTGTGTGCGTGTCCTGAAATTGCACAATTGAGAAACTCCTTTGTTGTTTGCTTTCTTATTTGTTTGTTTGATGAATCCAGAATCTGTCAGATTATGTTAGTTCAAGTAAAATCTCATCAAGCAGGGGGGAAAATGGCATTCAAGTGAAAACTAGCCTAGGACATGTTCCACAGGTTTAGTAATAAAGCATTGTTTTTCCAAGACCTCTTTGAGGTATTTGCATCTCTGCATATGCCTGAACTATTTCCTCAAGGTGACAAAAATAGGGTAGTCTGTGACTGATCATTATTTGTTTAATACTTATGAGATATTTGGGTTGCCACTTTTCTCTTTTTGTTTATTTGCTGCCAAGCTTTCCCTTTGTTTTTCTCAGGTAGGTTAGGGTAGGACAGTGCTGCACTCATCAAAAGATGAGAAGTCCCACGCCTGGGGCCAGATGTACATAAAATATTCCTTTGATTTTTTATTTTTTCTCCAGTCTCTTCCTCCCCCAGCACAGCAGCTGAGAATGAGTCCCTTTTTCTATGTTCAGCTGTATGTCATCTTAAATTTAGTCTGAGATTTCAGTCAGTTTCACGCCGAGAGAAGGAGCTCCCGAGGCAAGTATTTCCCTAAATTCAGACATTTTGCTTTCAAACTAATAGCACAGATTGGAATAAGTTCATTTTTATGTTTGCTTTTGGTAACAAAACAATATAGAAGAGTAACTGAAGTGCTCTGTGCTGAAGAAATGTAATTTTTCCTTTGCATTAACTGAGTTCCCAGCACACATGGTTTTGCTTTGCTTTTGCACTAAATAACACTAATTAGGTCAATAGTATTAAATTCTCCTCTTAGTAGAAATCTCTTATTCTCGCTAATTCTAATGAGTAAATATTTAATCTTGATATAAATATTTTCCAGTAGTTACTTTTACAGCAGCAGTGAATTAGAATTCCACAGCGTGAGAAGCCCTGAACAGAGGCTGCACAAAGGTGTTAAACCCAAGCCTGTTGGTGAATTAAAATAGAAATCACATCAAAATTAGTCTTGACGACGGAACATTATAAGCCTGTGAATATTTTCAATAGCCATGATTGCATCATAATTTAATACATCCTTTCTCACATCTATTCCAGTTTTTCTACCACATCTGCCTCTTTTATTCTCAGCTGCTACCACGATAGCCCCTCAGGACAGCATAATCTCTTTAGCTGCGATGCAATAATCTCCTGCTAGCGTAAGAGTGGAAGACAAATAAATTGGAGAATAATGCACATGTTAAAATATTTTCCCTTCTCCTCCTCAGACTGGAGGCTTAAAAAGAATAAGAATAATTGTTTTATTGTCTGTAAATTGTAAAAACTATTAAGTTGCGGTTAACTGAATCTCGCGGTTATTTTTTATTTTTCTTAATACAAAAATCTTCTCTGTTGCATTTCACTATTGAAACAAAGCTGACAGTTCTTGCCAGCTGGAGAAAATCCACTGCTAGAGAGGAGCATATCCCACCCAGTTGATTGCTGCAACACTAGGAACCTGCTTCACATTGATGTCGAATTTCAGACAGTGCACAGTGGCTCTCTGAGAAGCTAATGCACGCACACTACACACTCCAAATAGGCTTCAGTTATGCTGGAGAGAAGACAAACACACTGGCAGAAATAAGTTATAGCATGTTGTGACAATACGTCCCTTTCCAATCCAACAGCTGGAAGCAGAAAGGTTGACTGAAGATGAAAGGGGATCCCTCCAGTACAGGTTCCAGCATCCTTGGGAACCAGATGGACTGAAATGGAAAACAGAACTAAAATAGGCCACAAAATTCCCTGCCGGAAGAGGTTTTCTTTTTATTCATGGCAGTGCCAGGTTTTACTAGAAAGAAATTTGCCATGTCAGAAACTGAAGATAGGAATGAACTGGAACCACCTTTGCTCTCTTCCCACCAGTGGAGGATGTTCCAGGTATACTCTCTCATCTTTGTGTAGCCTGATTTTTAAAGACTCATGAAATAAAGCATTTTATCTGCCATTTTTCGGTTATTTCACAACTGCTTTAGGGGAATTTTTCTAAAGTATTCAGATTACATTTCCTTTTTTATTCTCATTAGTTTTAGTTTTATCATCTTAGACACCCTCAGGCAGCTTTTCCCAGTGCCTGCTTTTTGCCATTTCATATTCTCCTGTGTAGCTGTTATGTTTCTCTGCAGTTGCCATGATATTTTTTTGTAAGACCTCTTGTTTAATGTCACTTGCAGATATCATTACTGTTCTGTTCACGTCCCCTTCCACTAATGAAGATGTGAAACAACAGACTTTGCTCTTGCTAGGTACTTCCTGATGACTTCCTAGGCTGCTCTTTATCAGTAGTCTTCCTTTATGGTCCTTCAGTTTGCCTTCATTCCCAATGACGCTGCTCTTATCTTCCCAAATTAATTTTCCATGTAAAGATTTCTGACACACTGGAGAAGAGGTTTTGCTGATGCTTCAATCCAGCTACATTGCTTCTGCTGTTTTCCCTTCTTCTATACTAGGGATTTTGTCCAGACAAAAAAAGCAGCAGAGGAATAACAATGCATGTTGAGATAGCTCTTTTCCCACTTGTAGTGTAACTCTTATCTGAGGATCCTGCTCTATGAGCACTTGCTGCCCTACCGGTGGGCACTCTCAAAGGCTAGGTTGTAGCCAGCACTGATAATCTGTTACTCAGAATCAAGGATTAGATGTGTCAGGTGGTTAACTTCTTACTAGGTGGAGTATGCGCTGCAGTTTCGTCTTAGGCAGTGTGCGTATTGCATCCTATGCAATAAGTATTAAGAGCCAGATTTTGCCACACACACCTTGAGTAAAATGTTTTATATGAGTGAAAAAAATTTTGTCTCATCATTATTCTAGGCCAGATAGAAATTAATTTAAACAGTGGGATTTTAGAAGAAGCCATCTTCAGTGTGAAGATGGCAGAAAGGGAGTCACATGAGTTAAATCAGGATTGTCTCTACCCTTTCCCTAGTAGACAATGACATGAAAGAATGTCCTCTCAGAGCCTGCAGCTTTTCAGAGTCAGGAGTGGGGAGGGTCACTTCTGAGTGTTAAGAGGGTGCTGCTTTCGTTCTTGTAGGATATTGTCTAATTCTCTTTGGAATGATAATGACCTCTGGATGGAGTTAACCACCTCATATGAATCACCCTTATGGATTCATTTTTTAAGGAATAATCCCAATGCTAATTAAGTCATAATGAAATCAAGCTGTATCAATTAAGACACTGGAAATACAATATCCTTCTCCTGCCTCTCTTTTCCCCAGTTTCACTCCTCTTTAGGTACTTTAGCCTTCTTGCAAGCCTGTATAACAGCATTCATTTGTATGCTATCTCACCATTTCTTCTCTACAGCCTCAGGGGTTCAGGAAAGCTTTCTCTCATGGCCTCTTCAAATCTGAAGCTTTTTAGTCTATCTATCTCCTGTGATAGCATGGGGTAAGGACTGCAGTTTCCACTGGTAGATCTTAGCTCATGTCCTTGTTTTACCTGCTGATTCAGCACATGGACAGAATGGGCCCTGTCTGGCATGTGACATCATGGTTTCTCTTGTTTTCTGCCCTGTGTTTTCCTTCAGGGGTTATCTTGCTGCTTCTCGATAAGTTACGGAAGATGAAATGGGAGCAGATGTGGAGACTGACAGCAGAGCGGGAGTTAATGAGCATGCTATCCACTTCACTGGCTGACCAGGTGAGTAGGATGTTGCAGAGGAGTGGTACAACCGCTGCTCCATGGACCGAGGAAAGGGAAAGAGGATAGGATATTGGAAAAGGTGGAGACAAGATACTGTCCATGTAGTCATCATTTGTTGAGTCGTCCTGGTTAAAAGGTGCAAGAGAGGAATGGAGGTTTACTCATGAGGTTTTTCTTATTGCACTGACATTTTTACCTCCTCTGCACAGATGATTCACAAGATAGACAAACGGTGTTTTCAGGCTTTAATTTTCTGTCCTCCTTTCTTCAACATAAAACTCTCCAGACACGAGAAGTCCAAATATACTGTGTCTTCCTGCTGCTTATTGCCTAAGCAGACTTTACTTTTAAGAGCCTCCAGCTACTTCTTTACTGTTTCTAGCAGATGAGTCCCAGCAGTCTTTTAATGTACTCCTTGCCATAACACCCCTGTGAAGACAAAAGCACTGCTTTCTTCCTGCCCTGGATGGGAAACTGAGGCCAAGAGAAGAAGTAGTGTGCCTATACACAGAAATGCATATTTACTCTTCTTGTGGTTCCTGCCAGCTCTCAGTTTTAAATCCAGAATCCTTGTTTATATAAGTACTTGACCTGAACAGATAAGTCTTGCTCAACAGCTTGAGTGTATTAATTCAGTTCAGCATCATATTTAGATATTTTTACTGCTTCTGAGCTATATCTGGTTTATGAGTCCTGGGGTAAAGGCTGGACTTGATGATCTTAAAGGTCTTTTCTAGCCTAGTCAATTCTAGGATTCTGTGGCTAGTCACCACTAAAGAAGCATGCTGCTTACTGTGCACATAGAGTTGTGCACTTGTGTACAGTATCCTTGTAGATTGATCCAAAACCTACTGAAGTTCATTAAAATGATTCTTAAAACTTCACTGTGTTTTCAGTCATGTCCTGAGTTGCTAATACTTGCATGGGCCAGAATTTTGCAGAGCAGACCAAGGTTGCAAATGTCTTACCTAATACTTTAACCACAAGACTGTTCTTATAACTTACTTTTCTAACTGGATGGCTGCGCAGAGGCAGAACACATTCTGTCCCTTTTTGGTGTAGGCTGTTTTGCAGATCTGTCCTACATGCCCTTTCCATGAAATCCCTAGAATACTTGTAGCAACAATGAAATGTTAGCTAAAATCCCACACAGTAATTCACCTTGAAGCAGCACAACTGCCAGGATTACTTTCATCCCCTTTATTGAAAAGTGATGCAGTACTTACTAACAGCAGACAGTTTGTCATTTACTGCTTGTTACTCTCCCTGGTGACTAGAACAAGAACCACATCTTTTGCCAGCAGTACAAGATACATGTTTTGAAAACTTTGCTGGAGTCCATTAGCTCTGTGTGTCAAGAGAGCCTGTTCCTCTTGTTCAGACCTATACATCACTCCATAGATTGATAGCCCCCTCTATGGAAACAGAATGACAAAGCAAGGTTTGCAGAGTTCAGCTCACACAACCAATTGCATCTCTACCTGTGACAGGGAGAACAGCCAGCTCAGGCTCAGGGAGGGGTTGAGATCACCTCGCTGTAGAAGCAATGTACCCTACTGTTTCTCTGGTTTTGTCTGATAGGATATCTTCAATGCAGTCATCAAACAAAATCCCTTCCTTGTCTACCAGCTCCCGTGTTTCTGGAATGTACAGCTGTCTGATCACACCCGTTCCGAGCAGTGCTACAGAGATGTGTCTGACCTGAAGGTATGTTTCACAGGAGGCTGGGTGGCTGGTATGCTTTGGGACAAGACTTTGCTGCGACAGAAAGGTGATGTCCATTGAGTGTGGGATTGAAATAACACATACAGTTTGAGGACAACCAAGCAGTAGAAGCAAATATGACTTTGGCTTTGTGCATTTTGACTGTTAGAATAGTCAAGAATAGATGCTGCTTTGAGGTTTGGCAAGGTGTTTGAATAGTGCTTCACCTTTTTACATTCTGCACCTGTCACCTATGCCACTGCACCTTACTGCTGAGTTCTTCTTGTTGTCCCAGTTATTAGCTCTTCCTATCCAAAGATTATGAAACCTTTTTCTTCTTGTACTGGACAAGTTTGAAACTCTTTAGTCAGCATCATTTTATAGAGTGAAATTCACAAAGAGGGTTGGGCGGACCCTAGCTAGAAATACATTAGCTGAAATTTAAAGACCTTGTACACTTCATATTTAGCTTCCTCATACACTTAACCCAGCCACACTGCCACTCATTTTCCCAGGATTTGCCCTGGAAAAAAGGCTGTATAGAATCCTATTCATTTAATAAAGTGAAGCTATAGTATCAGTTTAATAGCACATTTTCTACTATTGTCAAGTAGAATATAAAAGCAGGATAGATTTGAACAGTATGGGTAAATTAACATCAATTATTCTGTGGTCATTTTGAAAGGCCAGACTCAAATGTAGCACGCAGAGAGTTCAGAATTGAAGCTGATTGTGCTTCTACCAGGTGTAGAATAATGCTGGCTGGCTAAGCAGCAGTAGATTCCATCAGAGCAGACTAGTGGCATCAGAACTACCTAAAGTTTTTGCTGATCCATTTTAAAATTCAGTTAAGATTCATACACTTAATTAATGTTCAAAGAATACTTTAGTAAGTGAGGTTAAAAAGAAAAAAAAAGAAAAAGAAAACCACAGAACCATAGAAGAGGTTGCAAGAGACCTCTAGAGAGTGTCCAAACCCTGCTCAAAGCACTTTAGATGAGGTTGTTCAGCGCCTTGTGCAATTGAGTGTCAAGTTGCCAAACACTCAGATTCCACAACCTTCCTGGCCCCCTGTCCCAGACTTTGACCATTCTCCTGGTACAATATATTTCCTAAATCTAACCAGTTTTTCCCTGATAACAATTTGTAAGGTGACAGCAGGAGTATTGAGTATGAACATGAGATACTGGATGAATACTGAAAGTCAGTCACACTGATTTCAAAAGCTGCATTTCGCAAAACCCAGATTTGCTACGTGGGTTAACTGACATGTCAAAGCTGGCCAATATTGCTTGAATTTCATACATAAGGTATTTACAACCAACTGTTCAGGTGTAGTCCCTAGAAGACAGCTTTTAAAGTTAGATCAGTATACTAATCAGTACACTGATAACTAAATGTTTATAGTTGATAGTTGTAGGGCAGGATCAACAAAGGGACTGAAAAGCATCATCGTTTTATGACTTGTAACAAAGTACTGGTAGCGATTTAGTTCTGTGCTGATGCTGAGAATCATGCATGACAGCAATTGCAAGGCCTGAAACAAAAGAAGAGATGTAGTAGCAGGGAAAATGTTTTCTAAAAGGTGAATTTTAGAAAAATACACCTCCTACCTGGGAGATATCAAAGTATTTTTCTGTCACTTAGAGGCTGACATTAATTTGTATTATCCACTGAGACAGTCGGATTGGATTCAACACAAGGTTAAGACACATACATTTACATGAGAAAAAAAATTTTGAAGCTAATAACTGAGGATCTGGGGCTTGGTTCAATTGCCTAAACACAATTAGAGTCATCATAGATGCTCTCAGATATCCATATGGGACTGGCAGATACAACACAGACCTACAGGAGATGGTGTAGGTCTGTGTGGTATCTGTATGTTTTGTCAAGGCAGCTGATGGGCCAGCGGGATAACACTAACATGCTTCCAGTGTCACTATGCGTCTGTATTTAGGGAGCTCAATTGTGGTCCCAATTAATGGTTTTGGAGACTGGTTAAGCTCACCTGAGAGTAGACAACTGACAACTAATTGGGCAAATCACTCTTTAGGCTCCAATGACTGTGTTGACTTATCTGCTTCAAGTGTGGGTCATCTTGCTCATATGTAACATCTACAAATAATTATTTAATTGAAGTATTTTAAAATCAAATTCAATCTATCTTCACTCTCAATTAACAAATTTATGTTTACAGGTATAACTTTGGCTTGGTTGTTTATTATAGTACATAGTACCAAACTGTTGGTTCTAATGCAACATAGGCAATAAAGTCTAAGCTGCACAATATCCTCCACTGGCTTTCTGGTCTGAGATATTTTACTCAACAAGAGGTGCAAATACATAAGCAATTTCTTCAGCTGAACTGGACTTACTCACGCGGCTAAAATTACCCCTAAATACTGAATCAGGGCTGAAACTCTTTGCTGTGAAAGAGAGGCCAAAGCCTTATCATCTAGTGCACATTAGCCCCCTGGTTTCAGTAAAGCTCTTCCTATATTCAGCAGTTAAAGAACTAGCCCCTAGGCAGCACTGTTTAAAATTCTTCATGCAATTAAAAAAAAGATGTATAAACCAATTAAAGCTGTGATTTGCACTATGGAAATGATCAAAATTCTAGTTCTGAAAAGAAACTGTCTGATTTGGTACGTTATCCTCTCAAAAAATCAACAGATGTCGTTAGCCCAAGTTAGAAAATATACTCTTAAAAAATCACCAAAGTTAGTCAGTTCCATGGCATTCAATATTAATTGTATGACACAACGTATTTGGCACATCCTGTATTTCATGGTAAGACTGGAATAGGAAACGAGGTAAAAGAAACCTCCAGGGTAAGAGGGAAAGAAAGACAGACTGTGAAGTTTGTACTGGAGGATTAAGAAGAATAGCATGGGAAAGAAGGAAATGCAGGGAGGAATTTAAATTCCAAGGTAAAGCTGGCCCAGTTAAGTATTCCTCAGTTAAATCAGACTGCATTCCTCAAGTCAGACTGAAAAGACGTTGATTTAATTCCATCCAGCCTCAAAGTCCATGGGACTTGCAAATTTGTCATCTCCTACATACAGCACTGTGTAGGACTTGGACCTCCAGGGCTGACTGCTGTTCAGGTGGCAGGGGGTATATATACACGCTTTGTTGCTGCTTTGGTCACATTCATGCAAGCACAAGATGGCTGGCATACTTTATGCAGGCCTGTAGAGCACTTGGATATTTCATATTGCTTGAATAAGATTCCTATCACATTTTTGTCTTTATAGTACTCATTAAGTTGCATCTCTATCTATTTTGTTGGGGAAAAAAAAGAACAACAGGTTTTTTGTACCATTTTGTGTTAGAGGTCAGATTTACCTCCTGTGTCATATTCTGTAGTGCTAGATGCCACACTGTACACAACTAGAGGGAAGTCTGTGAGCTTCGTTCTGCTGTCCATGGCATATGGAACAAAATCTTACATAAACAATTACACTTACAAAATCTTCCTTTTCCCACCCCAAGGGCACCTGTAATAAGGGTGGTTTGCATCAGTGAAGAATGTCTTGAAATGAACGATTTTAATAGAAAGCAAAGAGTAGGCTAAGAGGAACCAGATGTCCTTTAATTCTTTTTGCCAAGTAAGCCAACTGCAGTCTCTAAAGGCCAGAGGTGATTGGTTTTGTGTGTCATTTGTTACACCTTGGAGAAATACTCAGGAGTTGTTATTGATGACTGTCCTAAAGATATGGAAGTGCTAGTAATCATTCCGTGTAGGTATCCACTGTCTGTCTTGCTTATCTCAGCTCTTCACATGGTCGTCAGTAGCTTGTCCATGAGCAAGCATGTGTCCTGTAGGACCATGCCTTGCTGGGCTTCGGAGCCTGTAGGGATCTGCCTGGAACTGAGATTCTTTTATGCATTACTTTTGGTGAGTTGGGTTTTTGTTTCCTTTTTGGTTAATAGTTTGTTCCTGTCTGTAAAGGAATCTCAATTACTATGATTTGGCACAAACCAAATGGCAAGAAAAATCCTATGGAAGAAGGTAATGAATTGTGATGCCTCTGGCAATGAATCATGACCTCACTGAATGAGTCAGTCTTGAAGAGAAGTCTGGTTGTCAAGGATACAGAGGCTATTTACACACAGAGAATCTGGTAATTCACAATCACAAAAATCAGATGCTAGATTCTTCAGTGGAATATGTCGAATTATTAGACTTTACCCCTCAGCTCCAAAGTAAAAAAAATGCTTGAAAACCTGTTGATGGCTTTTCAAACTGGTTTTGAACACGGCTGATATTAAATTAGCAGATAAATTTTCTATTCTGAAATTATATTATGTGATTCACTGTGTCCTCCCTCGGAATGTCTTCTACATTTTCTGAGATCACTTGCAAAAGTTTACACAGGTTCTTGCCCATAACCCAAATACATCATTTTCGTATCTGCCTCAAACATGATCTTTTGCCTTTGTGCACCTTTCAATTCCAACCAAGAAAGAGCTACACTGAGTGGAGAAAGGGCTCAAGAGGGTTGAATATACCCCTCGCTTAAATGACCATTGGAGTCAGTAAGGTGCTTCCACTGTCCCAAATAGGGAATATTGTGGTATTATAGAGGTGATTTTAGGGAGTGTTTTTGCAGGCAGGAGGCCTCTCATTAAACATTGGTACAGAAGTTGAAGGGAGAGCTGCAAGTCCTTTTGAGGAATAATGAAGAACTTTGAAAAGTACAAGACAGGGACAGTCTATCAGCTTACTGTCATACAGCATAGGCAGTAAGCTGGGGAGTAAAGAAATACCTGGGGCCATGGGCACCAAATAAGACAAGGCAGGGATTTGAATCCCACATGCAGAAGCAGTGTGTGGACCTCTGGGTTGCTGGCTACTGCACTGTGAGCCACTTCTGCTTATGTAGTTCAGAAATATCTCTCTGAAACCTCCCTGATGACATTTTTGTGAAGTATTTGATCCTTTCTAAGGAAATTGGTTCTTTTATTAAACCATATATTTCTGACAAAGCACAGTTTAAAAATAAAATTTCCAGACATCTCTAATTGAGGCATAAGTTACACACAGGGTGCTTGTATGCAGTGTGGCTTGGGGCATATTTAAACTTCTCAGTAATACGAGCCTGAAAAAAAGCCTGTTGAGATGCATTAAAGTGCTATGTATTACGTGGCTTTACTGTGCAGATTTGCTGAACATTTAACTCCTGTTGATCTCAGTGGGAACTGTCTGGTTGACTAAACAAGTAGTCTAGTTTTTAAGCAGGAAAGCTCCCCCTCTACAAAATACCACTTTTACTTACCTGAATTGTGAAGTACTCATGGGCTTAATTAGGAATATCTGTTCAGTGCTTTGCAAGATTGAACTTCTTTAGACTTAAATTTAAGCTGAATTTATTCTTACTTTTTACCTTTTCAGCCTGGAAAGTATGTGTACAGGATATCCTTTATTCTCTGATATTATAAGGGCTGAAGCAGAGTGAGAAATTATCAAGATGTGTCTTCAGGTAAAAAATGGAAGAGATTGTTGTTAAGGAAACATTTGGCCAAATACTTTTGGAGAGAGAAGATGCTTCAGGGGAAAAATGGGTCGAAGTACCTGTAGAAATAATGTTGTGTTGAAGCTTAACATTTAGTGGTTGGAATATCAGAGTAAAAATTTTTCATCTCCCCAGGGAGGACAATGCAACTGATAACCTAAGGATTTTTGCTGGGATTTTTGTTTCTGGTGTATTTTCATGAGTATAAATGACCTTAGGGCCATGTCCTATACTCCACCAGCATATGACATCCTCTGTTACCTTCCGTCTCCAGCTGTGGCATCATTTGGGTGCTTTGGATCAGAACCTGGTGAACAAATGGGAACTACTGGTGCAGTTAGCCTGTTTCACTAGGTCGTAAGTGTATGGCAGGAAGCTAGCTGAGTGTAGTCAGTGAGTGATAACAGTTGCTGATTAACTAGGATGGTATTAACAGAAATGTAGATAGTGCCCAGTTGCTTAATTACAGCTAACCAAGTGTCAAATAGATGTGGATTTTTAAGTTCTGCTCTTTCAGTGCTTAAACTACTAAATGAAGATTAAGGAGTATATTTTTCTTAGTTCTCAGGAGGCCTTGATTAAGGGTGGAAAGGATCTGTTGGACAGCCTGAAGGTTAGCACTGTTCCTGAGGTATCCACCCAGATAATGAAACTGGAATTCTGTATGTTCTAGCTGCAGTTCCCTTTGTAAGCCAACAGAGCTTTGGAATAGCTTAGAAACTAGGAGAGAAAATAGAAGAAGAAATATGCACAGTATTATGGTACTATTCAGTCTTAGAAAGAGGATGCAGTCGTGAGCATTTTAGTTTCTAGGTTCACTTTCTCTTTTTAATGTTGAAGTAACAGTCGCAGTCTGCAAATAAAATGCATTCTAAGTTTGAGGGCTTTTTCCTTTCTGATTTCCCTGTAGTCTCAAACTGATTTTTTTTTCACCAGTCAGTTCACTGTTGCCTGCAATAAACTTTCTAATGTAATGGCCGTAGTTTTACCTGTGCAGCCCACTCTTTATCAGGTGCTTCACTGATGCCCATGACAGGATGTCATACATGCAAGGATGTCTTGGCCTGTACAACTTCTGCTATAGCTGATGCGCAACAAACCAAATCAGACAGCTACAGTCTGAACTGAAGGTGAATTTGTGGGCTGACAGCAAGATAGGAATACGGTCTTTGGATGTACTGTTCTATGTCAATGTTTAAGAGTCTTGCTGCTTTTTGAAACCTGCTGTTCTTTTTTACGCTTTCAGATATCAGATAATATTTATCTAATCATGTTACATTTGAAAAGCAGCCTGCTTTTTCACTAGACCTGTTTCACGGTTTTCTTACCTCAGGTCATCCAGATGGTTGCATAATTCCTTGATGTTCTTTAGCACATCATCTTAAGCACACACTCACATGTGCTGTCTTTCTTGATTAAAAAATCAGCTTTTATGCATAGTCATCAGCTGCATTCAGCTTTCTTGAGTTCACTCCAGGCTCCATTGACATCTGTGTACATACAGCATCTTGACACGTTTCAGATCTGATCAGATGTGAACCACCAGCTAGGCCCTTGACAGCTTTTACACACACAACATATTTTGAGGCACAGCAGCAAAGAGCCTCTATGCTGACAGCTGCAGTTGCCTGGCTTTGACATCCCCTATACAACCAGATAGAGGTTGCAACACCAGTACTTGGCTATGATGTGACATAGTGTATGTTGATGGGAAATTTCTGCGGCACTGGGAAGCCTGTCCCATAACAGTTACTGAGTTTATCATCATTAGCCATTTCTGTGCTCACAGTCCCCACGGTGAGTGGTCAGAGTGCTCAGTAGGGGGGTGGCTCATGAGGTTATCCAACAGGAAACTCATGACATATAGGAGTAGTATGGAGAACACACAGAAGATTTCTCTTAGTAAGCATTTTTGTCCCGCTTGCCAGCTTCTCACACTTCTTTGATCCACTCTTAAATAAGTTCAAGTTACCAGCAGACAGTTAACATTCTTTGCCTGCTTGTAAAAATGCATACTAGTACCCTGTAGAACTGTTAATCAGTTCTTTAGGTTCCTTCAACCCTGTGCTTCTATTACATGTGCCTGTTTCCCTGAGGTAGGATTCAATCGCTGAAACTTTCTTTGCATGCATTTAGTACCTTCGCTGCAGTTAAATACAATGAATTAAATGTCAAGTTCTTTTCAAAGAAATAAGATTTTGGAGATCCATTTTTCAGTGAAGGAAATCTGTCATCCTAAGTTTATGTCCTAACCTCCCTAAAGCTCTTTCTGTTTCTGTGATGTTCTGTATTTTTAGCAGCAACATGTTATTGCACAGATAAGTTACACTTCCGAACATATGGACAAATGTAAAACCAGCAAAGAATGCAGCATTACCTGGGAAAAAATATCTACACTGAGTATTTTTGTCCAAGCAACTTCCCAGATTTATACAGTGTGTAGATGCATCGTGATCTTGATTTGAAGTGTTCCTATAACTGGAAAAAGTGATTTGCTGATTTCCAAAATGACTTTTTTCTTTCCTTACAGTTGCTTTTCTTTAACTGCATGTATGGTTTTTCTGACATCCTGGTGGTCTCAGCAGTGACATCCCAGGAAAGGATAAAGCTTTCCCTGTCAGGAGATATTTTCATTGGTGTTAGGTACATGGAAGAGAGTGCCATAGCTTTTATGCAAGTATAAGCACTCAGCAGAGAGACCATGTTGTTTGCTCAAGTTGGTACAGGAAGAATTCAGGCTGTGTCCTGCTCTGTTCTCGTCGAGTCCACTCATTCAGCAACAGATAGCATGATTTCAGAGGGCTCCCTGTTCCTGTGGAGCAGTGTTGCTGACACCAAGGGAGCTGCATTCCTCTGCTCTGGGCTGCTTCTGTTGTACCTGCTGCACCTCAGCTCTATGCATTCCTTCCCACAAATGCAATGTTCAGAGCAAAACTCACCATCTGACCAGCTAGGCATGGCTCAGCAGCTGGCATTGCAGCTCTGTAGCTGTGTGTGAGTGACACAGTGCCTTCATGCAATTAACTTAATGGATTCAGAGAACCTCCAGAACTCCCAGCTTGGAAGTATTCCCAAAGGAGACTTTTTTTTTCTAATCTCTTTAGAAGTCACAGGAATGAAACTGAATACAAAGCATTTGGTGGTTTTTTTTTTTTTTTTCCTTGTGCCTAAAATACAGCCTCTATAAAATGAAATAATTCCTGCAAGCCACTTGTGGCTCCCTCATAGTTTTTCCTTGGGGCCCCATTCTCGTTCACATTGGCAGCAGCGCAAAGTTGTCTTGATGTAAATGAGAATCAGGCCCTTTATGTCAGCCTTAGAGTTAAATCTTGGCCACTGTGAAAGTCATCTCTCATTAGCAGAGGCCAAATACCTGCTAGAAATTGGAATTCAAAGGGTGAAGCATTGTACTGCATCACTGTGTTGTGTAACACAACTGAAATCAGTCTTGGTTAAAAGAATGGCAAAATGGAAGTCAAGTTAAATTCAGTCATTTCTGAAGGGTGTAAATAGGTATAGAAATTAATTTCAATCTTTTTCTTCTCAATACCTAACCCGAGAAGAGTCTGTCTGGCTTGAAACAGTGAATCAATTTCATTAGCTGAAACAGTCATGTGGAAATCTGAGATTAATGTTTAATACCCCCATCCCTGTGTCCCTCGTCCTTCTACCTTCTTCAACAGAGTCCATAACCTATAAGCTCCATTATTAGAGTGATGGCAGCATTTATGTGGTGCTGCATCACAAATTACAGCAGCACCCTAACTCACATGTGCAGGTAATCCTGTGGAGGAGTTTCAAAGCACATCACCTGTAGAGTTGGAGTTACCTGTGGAGGATGTGGAAAAGTCTGCCTGATAAAAAGACAGAAGAAAGGCTGTGTAGGTTTGGGGTTGTTTATTTTGTTTCTAAGAGGGCAGCAAAATGAACACACATAAAAAGAGGAGATAAAGCAAATCTGTATTCTAACACCAGGATGTGTTTTCTCTTTTTTTTCCCTCTGAGGTGATTCACTGGAACTCACCAAAGAAGCTGCGAGTGAAAAACAAGCATGTGGAGTTCTTCCGCAACCTCTACCTGACATTCCTGGAATATGATGGGAATTTGCTGAGACGGGAACTCTTTGGCTGCCCCAGTGAGGCAGATGTTAACAGTGAAAATGTAAGTGGGATGTGTAGGGCTTGACGATTTAAAGAATGGTTTGTACAAGGCACAGGCTACCTGAAGGCTTGGAGAGTTAGTGCAGGTAGTGCAGTGCAGAGGACTCAGGAGAACTGAGGTCAGTACTCAGATTCCAAGAGTAATGCTGCAAATCATTTAATCTCTCTGTGCCTCAGTTCCTCACCTGGAAAACTGTGATATTAATCCTGCCTTTCCCCTGGCTTTTGTTGTCTTTTTTTTTGTTTGTTTGCTTGCTTCCACTTTGCCTTTTAAAAATCCCCATGAAAACTAACACCGCAAACTGAAAATGAGGATTTGAGCTCTTAATTCCATTAGGCAATTTCAAGTCTCACCCTTAGACATTAAATTTTCTGGGGGAAGGGCTTGTTTCTTGGGTTTGTTCTGCAGATAGTGATGTCAGTTTTGGCTAGTAGATACTAATGCACAAATAGTGAAGAAGAAATTTAAATATCGAGATTGCTGGAATTTTGGTGTACAAGGTTTTGCCATGCTGCAAACTACAGAAGGAGCTAATATTTCAAGGTACACATAGGCTGTGAGACTGCAGGTTTTTTCCGCACTGCCCCTAATCAAACACAGCAGCGTTTATGTGTATCTGCATAGAAATTGCAATCAGACCTATTCAGACAAAGCAAATCATTTGAAAATGGTCGAAATCAAGGATGTTTATGTACAGATGCTCTTATGTGCGTATGTGCCTTAGTACATGTAATTCCAAAGTAAAAACTGTTAACTGAGATGTTTATACACAGATTTATATGAACTCCTTGTTTATAAGGGCATTAAAGTGAAAGAGGGTAGGTTTAAATTAGCTACTAGGAAGAAATTCTTCTCTATGAGGGTGGTGAGGCACTGGCACAGGTTGCCCAGAGAAGCTGTGGCTGTCCTATCCCTGGCAGTGTTCAAAGCCAGGTTGGACCGGGCTTTGAGCAACCTGCTCTAGTGGAAGGTGTCCCTGCCCATGGCAGGGGGTTGGAACTGGATGAGCTTTAAGGTCCCTTCCAAACCAAACTTATCAATGATTCTACAATGATGTGGTCTTTGGATATTTCTAGTCCAAGTACCAATTTTGGCTACATAGTCTGAAACAAAATAAAAAAGCAACCTGTAATACTTTGTGTTATCTTCAAAAAAAAAAAAAAGAATTCTGAAGTATGAATTATCTATATAAAAATCAGTAAAGCCAAGAGAGTATCATGTACACATTAGCAGTTAAGATGTAATTGGCAATCAATAGCATTGTTGAGGCTTGTAGTATTTCTATTTAGTCTGTTGATAAAATGATCACAAGAGAAACCATTCCCTTTTTTTGAACTATAGCACTCATTGCTTGGATAGATACATTTTAGCCTAAGGCATGACTCCCCAGATACATACTTGACTATCCCACTGTCTTCTGAAAGGAGTGGTGAATGTTGGGAAACTGGAGGTCAACATTAGCTAGAAGAGACTGAAGCAGGGATGAGAGAGAGAGAGCACAGTGAGAGCAAAAGCACATGGAGAAAGAAAATCTCCTGCAAGAGTGAGAGGCTTCTAGACACTCAAGTGAACTGAATGTGATAAAAGACCACTCAGATTCTGACATCAAGATACAACAGACAGGGTAGAGGGTAGGAGATGGAAAAGAAAAGGGGAATGAGACATTAAAAAAAAAAAAAAGACAAGAGAACAAAACACATCTTCATTGGATTTTGAAAATTCAGGTTAAATTTATACTGAATTCCCAATATGTTGTCTGGGTTCAAAGAACATGAATGCAGTAACAGACTTGTTGCTTTGTTTTCCAGAGCTCTGTATATCCTTATTAAATAGATTTATTCCAGATAAGTTGCTGGGTAGCAGCACACAGTGAATGCATTTTCTTGCTACTTGAAAATGGCAGCCCTGAAAGTTTAAAATGGCTCATTTTGCTGAACTTGTGTCTAGTTGACAGACACTGGAAATGACTAACTGTTCAAGCCTGTTTCTTATTCAAGACAAGTAGAACACAATATGGTATATGATATGGCTTGTGTCTGAAAAATATAACTCATTTTTCCATTTATAAATAATTAAAAAAAGAGATACTGAAAAAAGAATGAGCTAGACATACAAAAATACAAAAGTCCTAATTTGCCAAGAAACACCTAAAAGTTAACAGCTTTCTATCAAAACCATCAGATACATTAAAAAAGCTAATTTCAGATAGCTTAAAACTAGTCACTTAGGAGAATACATTGGTTTTTATTAGTTACCCTTGATGTAAGCTCCTCTCTAAAGTTGGTTATGTCCTTTTTATTGTAGAATACAAAAACCAAGTTTCAGCTCTGAAGTTACAAGACCCTAGGAATAGAATTATTACAAAATCCACTCTGTCACTGTGACATGCTTGACCTCGTCCTCACCAAGAGGGAAGGGCTGGTTGGGAATGTGACACTTCAGGGCAGCCTTGATTGCAGCGATCATGAGATGGTCGAGTTTGAGATCCTCAGGACAGTGAGAAGAGTGTGCAGCAAGCTTACTGCCCTGGACTTCAAGAGAGCAGACTTTGGCCTCTTCAGGAACCTGCTCAGTAAGGTTCCATGGGATACAGCCCTAGAGGGCAGGGGGGGCCAAGACTGTTGGTTGATATTCAAGGCTCACCTGCTGCAAGCTCAGGAGCGATGCATCCCAACTAGAAGGAAGTTTAGCATTAGGGCCAGGAGACCTCCTTGGATGGATAAGGACCTGCTGAGCAAAATTTGAAGGAAAAAGAGGCTTATAAAAGGTGGAAGCAAGGACAGGTGGCCTGGGAAGAATACAGGGATGTTGTCCGGGAAGCTAGGGACCAGGTTAGGAAAGCTAAGGCCCAGTTAGAATTAAACTTGGCTAGGGATGTTAAGGATAACAGGAAGGGATTTTATAGGTACATTGCCAATAAAAGACAGGTTAGGGACACCGTGGGCCCTCTCCAGAAGCTATCGGGAGAACTGGCTACCCTGGATTTGGAGAAGGCTGAGGTACTTAATGACTTCTTTGCCTCAGTCTTCACTGGCAAATGCTCTGACCACACCACCCAAGTCTTGGAAGGCAGATGCGGGGACGGTGAGGGTGGGGACCCTGGGCCCACTGTGGGGGAGGATCTTGTTCGGGACCACCTTAGGAACCTGAATGTATACAAGTCCATGGGACCGGATGAAATCCATCCAAGGGTCCTGAAGGAGCTGGCAAATGAAGTTGCTAAGCCACTGTCCATCATATTTGAAAAATCATGGCAGTCAGGTGAAGTTCCCGACGACTGGAAAAAGGGAAATATAACCCCCATTTTTAAGAACGGGAAAAATGGATGAGGCAGGGAATTACAGACCAGTCAGTCTCACCTCTGTGCCTGGCAAAATCTTGGAGCGGATTCTCCTGGAAGGCATGCTAAGGCACATGAAAAGCAACAAGGTGCTTGGGGACAGCCAGCATGGCTTCACTAAGGGGAAATCCTGCCTGACCAATCTGGTGACCTTCTATGAAGGGGCTACGGAACTGATGGACAGGGGCAGAGCAGTTGATGTTATCTACCTGGACTTGTGTAAAGCCTTTGACACTGTCTCCCATGACATCCTTCTCTCTAAGTTGGAGAGACATCAATTTGATAGGTGGACCACTCAGTGGATAAAGAACTGGCTGGATGGCCGCACGCAAAGAGTAGTGCTCAGTGGCTCAATGTCCAGCTGGAGACCAGTAACGAGTGGTGTCCCCCAGGGATCGGTGTTGGGACCGGTCTTGTTCAACATCTTTGTGGGTGACATGGACAGTGGGATTGAGTGCGCCCTCAGCAAGTTTGCCGATGACACCAAGCTGTGTGGTTCGGTTGATACATTGGAGGGAAGGAATGCCATCCAGAGGGACCTTGACACGCTTGTGAGGTGGGCTGATGCCAACCTAATGAAGTTTAACCATGCTAAGTGCAAAGTCCTCCACCTGGGTCGGAGCAATGCCAGGCACAGCTACAGGTTGGGCGGGGAGGAGATTGAGAGCAGCCCTGCAGAGAAGGACTTGGGGGTGTGGGTTGATGGAAAAATGAACATGAGCCAGCTGCAGT
Organism: Amazona ochrocephala; assembly: GCA_039720435.1. NCBI lineage: Eukaryota > Metazoa > Chordata > Aves > Psittaciformes > Psittacidae > Amazona > Amazona ochrocephala. The sequence continues at coordinate 78,495,706 of CM077880.1, forward strand.
GTGCGCTTGCAGCCCAGAAAGCCAACCGTATCCTGGGCTGCATCAAAAGGAGCGTGACCAGCAGGTCGAGGGAGGTGCTCCTGCCCCTTTACTCTGCTCTCGTGAGACCTCATTTGGAGTAGTGTGTGCAGTTCTGGTGTCCTCAACATAAAAAGGACATGGAACTGTTAGAACAAGCGCAGAGGAGGGCCACGAGGATGATCAGGGGACTGGAGCTCCTCCCATATGAAGATAGGCTGAGAAAATTGGGGCTGTTCAGCCTGGAGAAGAGAAGGCTGCGTGGAGACCTCATAGCAGCCTTCCAATACCTGAAGGGGGCCTATAGGGATGCTGGGGAGGGACTCTTCATTAGGGACTGTGGTGAGAGGACAAGGGGTAATGGGTTTAAACTTAAACAGGGGAAGTTTAGATTGGATCTGAGGAAGAAATTCTTTACTGTGAGGGTGGTGAGGCCCTGGAATGGGTTGCCCAGGGAGGTTGTGGATGCTTCATCCCTGGTGGCGTTCAAGGTGGGGTTGGACATAGCCTTGGATGGCATGGTTTAGTGGGAGGTGTCCCTGCCCATGGCAGGGGGGTTGGAACTCGATGATCTTGAGGTCCTTTCCAACCCTAACTATTCTATGATTCTGTGATTCTATGACACATAGTATCACAGGTGTCCTATTAAAATTCAGTACATTACCACAACCTGTTGCAGGGTGATCATTAGGGTAGAGCATCTTGTAAGGTGAGCAGGAAACTTCTGTCATTCCTCCCACTTCAAGAACTAGGGGACATGGAATGGAAATTGCAAGTAGCAGGTTCAAAACAAACATATTTTACCCAGGGTGTAATGAAGCTTTGAGCAGGAGGTGATGTTGGTAAAAACATACACATCTCAAAAGTGACTCTTCATGGAAAGAAAAATGGTCAGGAACTGTTTAGCTTTCATGCAGAAAGTCTTGAACCACAAGCTCAGGATTAGGGGAATGTTCTGTGTTGTGGTTTAAGCACAGTCGGCAAATCAGCCACGCAGTTGCTCTCTCACTCCCCACTTTCCTCTCCCCCTCTCCTGGAGGGACGGGGAGGAGAATCAAAAGACTATAACTCCCATGGGCTGAGGTAAGAGCAGTACAGTAGCTAAGGTATAACACAAAACCACTGCTGCTCCCACCAATGATAATAATGATAAGGGAAATAACAAGGGAAGAGAATGCAACCGCTCACCACCCACCAACCGATACCCAGGTGGACCGAACAGTGACCTAACTGTTCCGGGTAACTGCCCCCAGTTTATATAGTGGGCATGACGTGCTGTGGTGTGGAATACGTCTTCGGCTAGTTTGGGTCAGGTGCCCTGTCTCTGCTTCCTCCCGGCTTCCCCTCCTGCCTGGCAGAGCATGAGGCTCAGAAAGTCCTTGGTCAGAGTAAACATTACTGAGCAGTAACTAGAAACGTCGGTGTTATCAGTGCTGTTCCCAGGCAGAAAGTCAAAACCACAGCACTGCACCAGCTACTAAGAAGGAGAAAAATGACTGCTACTGCTGAACCCAGGGCATTCTGATAAAGCATCACCATACACTTGCCCTGCTTTCACACTTCTCTCTAGGCAGCCAGGTCACAGCTGGAGGCAGAATGCTGGGCTAGATGGACCTATAGTCTGACAAGAAACAGCCATACATTTCCAGTTGAATTCCTAAGCATATATGTTACATAAAAGTCTATAATTTCTGCGAAGTAATGTATGTATGTATAAAGTAGAAATTGCTATTTGATTTATCTTAATACCTGTTGGTTTTCCTTTCTTTGAACTGAGACTATCAGCCCAAAAGCACAATTGGGCTTTATTGTGCTAAGCACTGTATATGGGTAAAAGGTGGTCCTCCAGCTGCCTGTGTGTCTCTGCTTTGTGCACCGGTGGACAAAATGTTAGAATATCTCTGCTTGTTTTATAATCAAAGATAATTACTTAAGCATTGGTTGAGCTGAGCCGTGTTGCTGAAGCTGCGGCTTGGTGTGAGTCTGCCACTTACAGTCTGGCTGTATCAGAATCTACCCTTAAGTTCTTGTTCCAATATGCCAGCCATTGCTTCTCTACAGTTTAGTATTTGTAATGATGTTTTCTTCAGAATGCAACCTGTAATTAAGGAATCTCGTTTGTAATTGAAATAATGTGGAAAGGAGGTATGGCAGTGGGTACCACTGCACTGGTTCTGTTAACTCTAAGGCCCTTTACACTTCTCATCAGTACTGAGATGGCCTTAAAATGAATGTAAATTTTGTATCTTTACTTTTCAAGGACTGTTTACATTGCTAGAGAGACATAAAGGGGCATTAGTTTAAAAGGTAATCACACCTTACATTAATATCTCTGTATGTGTGCATATGCATGTATGCTTAAATATGTGTCTATATGCGTGTCTCTTCTTTTAATGTTTGCTAAGGATGTATAATACCACAGACTGAGTTTTAAGAGGTCTAAAAGCAGTCTTTGGATATTATATTGCACAGTACTGATCTAGACAGCTCTTGATCTTCAGTGCACCAAGCAACACTGTTCTAAGGTCCCAAAATATTACAAATAGGAATGAACAGAACAGATAGGGCTCTGAAATTAGAATATTGGAGACAAAGAAATACGGATGTGGTAATTTTTCTGTTTATGTAAAAATGCTTGTATGTATGTCTATGTGTACATGAGTGTTTCATCCTTTCCTGAAATTGTCAACCAGAAAGACCCTGTGTATTGCAGGGACAGGCTGCGGACAGGAGCCTGCCACATGCTCCTTGCCATAGAGCAGTATTGTAGGGCCCTGTAAGTCAATATGTTGCTAAAATGAGATTACAAAGAGCATATTCTTCTCTGCAGATTGGTATTACAATCACACCTTTGCCTTTTGTGCGGATTCTGGGTGGGAAATACAGAATATGAACCATATCCTCCTGTAAACGTATCTATTGACTCAAGTGGCCTCTGGAGCACCTACTTAGTCATTCCATCCTACTTGTTCCATGCTATTTCTCCCTTCTCAGTCCTTCTTTCTTATTTTGATACAATGCAGAAGATTTTAGGGAAAGCCACAAAGGCAAAGCTCACAATGATCTCAAATTTGAACATTTCCTGTTGGCTTTTAATGCTTATATTCAGCATTTCATTCTAAAGGACCTAATGTAAAGTCTAAAATATTTCAACAGGATCTTCTCTGTACCAGCCTGTCTCTGTCGTTACACTATGAGGTAGATACTGTAAAGCCTGATTTTTAGCACACAGGCACACAGTCAACTCATGAAACTTCTTTTCCTGCAGTCAGCTTCTCATCAGGTACTTCTACCAAAGCATTAAATCTGAAGGTTGAATGGGGCGTCCCCTATTAGTGAAGCTGTATCCTGATCCTAAGTCCAGAGCAAGATCAGTGGAAAGTTTTATCACTGTTCACTCAGTTTAAGAAAAGGACAGTAGATTCCATTGGAGGAGACTTTCAGAAAACACGGGGAAAAAAATCTCTGCATATCTTTATTTTCAGACTTTCGAAACAATACAAAGAAACAGTGTAAAAAAGAAAACACTTGTTTAGGTGTATACTTACTTACTAAATGTGGTTTTACTTACTTACTTTTTCGTGCAAAACCAGGGATTCTTAATACCAGGAAATGGCTGTGCATGCCAGTTGGTAATATCCACAAGAACAGGAAATTCTGTCAATGTAGCACATGCTAGAAACTCTACTAATCTAGCAATTTTTGAGTGTCTGAAAATAGCATGCAAAGGGAACTTCCAAATCAGTATCAGGGCGCTGAATATGTAGTCAGACTGATGCTTTGAGTACCCTTTACTCCTGCAGAATTTCATCGTTTGTAGGACTGGGAATTAAAGTTACTATTTTGTGACGGCGTGGTCTTTCTCTAGTAATAACAGATGGTTTGTGGCAGTTTTGAGGTGAAATCCTGACTTCCCCAGCTGTGTTTTTTCTATTATTATAACTTATTGTTATTAAATGCTGAGGTGGTAGCCCATCCTGTTAGTTGCTTGAAAGTCGCTGTTATACTGTTTTCAACTGCTTATAATATTGATAATGGTGGATCATGTGGATGGGGATTTATTGGGGTTTTTTTATGCCATGCTGGTTACCTCTTTCTTTCTTTAATTTTTAAAATTAAATATGGGGAAAAGCTTGGGAAGAGGTTGCCCGCACCACAAGTTCTGATGACCTCTTCATGGAAATACTCCACACCTTACAGAAGGAACTGACTTTTGGGCCCAGAACATGTTTTTTGCCAACCTGGTGAAAACTTAGGCAAATTACAATGCTGAAAAATACTGGTGTACACATTGTCAGTAACGTTTTATTTGACTTCAAGAAGGCTCAGATCTCTGGAGACTCCTAAAGAGATTTGGCAGGCTACTTTTGAGTAAGAACCATCGGATTAGAAACAGGACTGGGACTGACCATGAGACTTGTCACACAAGAAGGAGCAAAGCGAGAAACAGTCTGGGATAACAAAAAGCAAGGAGACCAGCCTTTCATGGCACTGGGCTGCAGGGGAGGTCTGGGAACAGCTCAGCCAAGAAGGCTTGGCAGGGACATGGGGAAATGAGAGGCAGAGGATTACCATGATCCAACATCAGCAGCTGAGATGAAGGGAATTTGTAATGCACGTGTACAGAACTGTCTAAGATGTTATGCATGCCTAAAAATTGGGTCTTAATTGTATTGATTATTTGTGGTCAAGATAAGACATTTAATCAAGAGGGTTAGCTACTTCTTACATGCTACAGCAAAATTCCTCTTGCTAGGTAGGCTTGTTCAGACATTATCCTCTTTGTCCTTAGCACAGCTTTGTTTCACAGAAGGCTCAATTTGACCCATAGCAAATGTACAAAATTTTATGGTGTGGGAGGAATAAAGATTTAATTGACATGGGATTAGTCCGGCTTTTATTACTAATCACTGTAGAAGCCAGAAGTACTTTATGTAGGTCATCCCAAACAAGATTCAGTGAGTGCTTTTTCCTCCCAACACCATCATCTGCTTTGTTTGTGCGTGCTGTAGGCAACGGTTAATTCACACACGTTGAAAGTGCTAAATGTTGCAATCCAAATTGCCTACTGGTGGGAACTGGGACAGCTACACAGGAGGAAATGAAACTGCTGCAGTTCATAACCAGATTGTAGTTTCATCCCGGGCTGGTATTAGTTCTCATCTCAGCAGCTATGCTGAGTTGATTTTGTGCTATGAATCTTAACTGCGTACAGCTGGGAGAAGAAACGATGATCTAAAAGGCGGAAGTTTTCATCTACGCTGCTCAGTTCCTGTTGTGTTGGCATGAATATCGAGTGAGTGACTTAAGCCTCGTGTCATCTCACCTCACCTAAACACTTGATAGAGATGCCTATATTAGTGTTTCTATCCCCTTCCCCAAGATCTAAATAGCCGCTAGACACAGTGTTTTTTGTTGGTGGTTTTTTGAACATCGCTAATCCCTTGAAAATACTTCTGATCCCAGATTTTGAATTGATCTCATATGAGATGAAGTCTTGTTGATTTTGGTGGGGAGTAAATGGTTTCTGTGGCACAGCAGTTAAAATGAGGCCAATCACAAATTCGCTTACACTAGGAACAGCCTTAGGAAGGGAGATTTATGAACAGACAACCTAGTTTGGTGGTGAAAGGTATACGTTGTGTGCCATGTATCATATGGGTCTACTATCTATCTTATGGATAGAAAACAGCACCTCACCTCATACAAATGTATTAGTCAGACAAGTAGACCTGATAAATCATGATGATTTATGGCAGAGTTGAATACCTTCTGGCCTGCCTGTGCCACTCTGGCCAGCCTACCTTCAAAAACAACTTTTCCTGAGATGAAGTCTGATCACCTGCCACAGCTGGTTGTCCAGAGAAGTAACTTAGTGTAGATTTCTTTTTATCTGTTTGTCTCTTTGTTTTAGCACAATGCATGTCATGGCATTTTTATTGCCATTTCTATTTCCATAACATTATGATGCTAATGAAAGCACTTGGTTCCCACTACAGTATTTCCTAAGAGAACATCTACCATACACAGTCTGAAAAGAATACATTTTTTACTGTGATAGTGTTTTCTAGAGGTAACATTTCCCACACACCCAGTGGCAAGTAGCCTTAGCAGTGAAAATCTTGTAGAAACGATGAATCTTATGCTTAGCAGGTACTCATTTATGAGAATGCATGCTGTCACTCTAAGGTTAAGAAGTCTTTGCTGTATTAGGCCTATTGTTGTAAGTATAATGGAGGGGTCCATAATGAGGATGCCATGTTTTTATCAAATCCAGCTGATATTTTGATGGTGCACTAGTGCACTGTTTAAGTAAGCATCTGTTTGCGTAAGTCATGTCAGCATTCCCATTATAAACCCATCTTTTCCAGAAGACATAATGTGGTGGCAAGCCTTAAACCAAACTGTAAGCTCTTTGTCTGTAAATAATGGACCCCTTCAATGTGCATGCTATAGATAAGATTATATCATTGGAGAAATTTTATGTGATCATGTAACTGAAAATTAATATGAGGTAACTCAGAAAGAGATAAATTTAAGGATATGTATGTGTCTGTCTCAGACAATTCACTGTCTTTTGCATGTCACACATCTTTAACATTCTTCATTTTAAATTTGGGAGTAAAAAATGGCATATGACTTTTTGCAATATGTATTTATAGGTTGTATGTGTCTCTTCATAGTAAAGAGGAAGCAGTCTTTATGTGTATGTGATGCTGGGGCACTGGTGTCTGAATGTATATATGAATATACATATATATATATAAATGAAGGGAACAAAGAAAGTAAGAGAGGGAAAAAGGCTCTTAAACTGCATTAAATGTACAGCACCCAGCTGTTGGTCCTGACAATTTGTCCAGGTCATACTGCTAGCTTCAGTGAGATAGCCTGTGATCTTACAGGTTTTGCTGGACCAAATCCAGAGTGCCTAGCACGTCTAGGATTGCTTCCAGCAGAAGTATTTTCATATGGATAATCACATGCTATTGCATTCCAGTGCCTGTTGACTCAGCATTGCAGGATAGCTCCATCCTTAATTCAGACAGCTTGCCACATACGCAGAGCAATGCTACAGGCCAAGTCACAGCCTGTCCTGTGCTGGGTGTCCCACCTGAAGGAGCACACCTTAAGCAAGCTGTGTTTTCCCAGCCTTCAGAGCATGGCTCCTGAGGCAGCCTGGCAGTTTAGGCTCATGGTATGAGTGGGCAAGGATTGCACAACCATTGCTGCAATGTGCTGATGAAGCTGTGTGTCTGATCCTGCCAGGTGATGTCTGCATATTAGGCAGGGTTCTCTGACAGCCTGTGTTTGAGCTTCCCCCTGGCAGCCTGTCTGCACCCTGCACTTGAGGGGAGGGTGCTAGGGGCAGAGGCTAGGGTAGATAGGGAGCACGGTCTGCCCTCTCCAAGGCTGGGCTGTGTTTCATCTCTTCTCCTAAGAGAAGAGGTGAGACACAGCCATCACTTGGGTCCCAACGCTACATGCGGTACCGAGCATGAGTCATGTGAAGTGCCAGTGAGAACCTCGCAGACTGTCAGCATAACTGAAGGCTCAGAAAAAGTCTGGCAGGGCAGAGATAAAATCCTGACCCTACAAGGTGCAGAGGAAAGAGCGAGATTTCTCCTGCCCTGTAGCAGAAGGGATCTTCTGCTGTTTGCTGCTCTCCTTCACCTCCATCACCAGCTCTGTGACTTGGTGAGTTTCACCATCTGAGGCCTCTAAGAAGCTGTGTCTCCTTTTCTTTTCCCACCCAGGGCTCAGTAGATTGCAAAGACATAATTTAGCCCCAAATGTTACTGTTTAAGTCATAATTAAGTATTTATATCCTCTTAGCTTGCAACCCAGGTGTAATCTGATAATCATTCAGTGGCTGCCTGATTAGTAGCTGTTGTGCAATTACAGACTTCTAGCCTGGTCATTTATATATACAGCAGGATAGTGAGGTGTCCCTGAAATGTGCTTTGCTATTGTCTTAACCATTTAAACTTCAATTATCTCCTTTATAATTCACTTAAGGTCATACTAATATCTCTTTTTGAGGGAGAAATAGAAAGATGCAATAGTCTTTCTAATCACTGTTGTAATTATTTGGTTTAATTCAATTATTGCTTGAATGTGACTTGGAAAAGAAAGTACAGGCTCAGCTGAATGACAGTTTGTAAAGCAGAATCAATGAAACTCCAAGAATATGGAAAAGAACTCCCAATTTCTATTCCACCGAAAGAGTTCTTGATTTCAATAGAAGTTTTGCCTGAGTGAAGATTTGTCACAATTTGGATTCTCATCTTTCTAAAAGCAGTCTCTCTTCCGGGATGTTTTAAGATCTGTGCAGAACAAAAGCACAGAAGAATGAGAGCCTGATCCAAGACTCTTTGAAATCAAAGGAGATATTTCCATTATTCAAAAGAAGATTATAGAGTGATGTACAGGAAAATATCAGGAATTATTCCATCAGCCTTCACAGGAAAACATTCATTCGTAAGCATTATTCTTGGTGGCAACCATTATGCTTATAGTTCCAAGAACAACAGCTTTTCTTAATGCAGTATTAGAACAAGAAATGTCTACTTTTTTTTTTCTTTTGAAGGTGAGGAAACTATAACTTTCAATCATCCTGAACAGGACAAAAAGAAGAGATTTTTAAATATAAATGAATGTCTCTAATTCAGTAATCTGTTTGTTGCATGAAATGCTTTTGAAGTGCACTGTGATTTCTATCAAAACTTGTAAAATTTCCATTGAATTGATCTTTTTCTTATTTACTGCTAAATATGCAATTGTATTCTTCTTACAGGAAGCTTTCTAAAAATGAAATATAAAAATACCTTTATTAATAACCTACATTTCAGAGCAACACAGAACCCTATTTGACCTGTCGAGACCATATGTTATTTTCATCTTCATTACATTTTATAGTGCATTTTACAGCAGATATGACTGATTTTATTTTCCATTTTAAATAATCTAGCGGGATGTTTTCTTTAAAATAATGAACTTCAGGGATGGAAATAGTCAGCTGCATAGACCTTTGGTCAGTTTTTCTCTTCCTCATTTCCTCAGAGCTAAACTTTCATTCTCTTAAAGCTACAGGTCTAAGTGACTCCGGATTGAGTTGCTCTGATATTCCCATTTTAACTTTGAAGGGGCTTGGTTTCCAAGGAGACAAAACAATGCCTGTTCTCTGATAATCTGCCGTCCTTTGGATTTCTCAAACTAGGTGTCCAGAAGCATAAATCCCATTAGAAGTGTAGGCTTAATTCTGCAGCTGAAAGAATACTTTCATTGCAAAATTGAACTGGTGCAGATACATAAATCTCAAGAGATAAAATAATGATCAGTTAAAGATGTTTCTTGCAGCTGTCTGTCCATGCTGCTGGCAGCAGTTACTATTCTCCAACAGAGGCAGCAGAATGGGAATTGCTCAGTCCAGTGCATGCAAGCTTAATGTGCTGCTGAGTTTTGTCTACTGAAGCTGTATGTCTATGAGTAGTTTGAAACACTGCTTCTGGTAAGGAATAGCATTATGCGTCACATTGGAGCGTTAGCGCTGAAACTTGGGATTATTGAACTTTGATCATCCACTGTTTCATTTCTGGTCTGGATGTTGAACGTATGTGATGCAGATAATATATATGATATATAGACCATAATACAATGGTCTGCCTGCCTTATCAGTTTACTTACAAGTGCTTTCTTCTAATCTCTTGTCCTGTGACTTGCAGGAGCAATGCTACTCTGTATGTTCCACTTCCACTCCCCATTGCAACATGCTGCAAGTTTCCAACCTCATTCTTTCTGATTTACTAAAATAATTACAGAGAATTTATGTCCACTCTTTCCTTACAGCTCCAGAAACAACTGTCTGAGCTGGATGAGGATGACTTATGCTATGAATTTCGTCGAGAGCGTTTCACTGTCCATCGCACTCATTTGTATTTTCTACACTATGAATATGAGCCTGCTTCGGACAATACTGATGTAACGCTGGTGGCTCAACTTTCAATGGACAGGTAGGGAAAACCTCTTGTTCATCTGAAAGCACAACACAATTAATATTTTCTTACAGAGAAATCCAACTGTGTAATGCTTTGGGGCCAAACAAGACTCACTTCCATAGAAACTTGGACGTCATATTGTAAGATCTTTCTTGAATTAGGAGTAGCACAGGTAAACATGACGCAGACATCCAGACTTCAGCTCTGCAGTGTACACATGAGTGTGGGTATAGTTCATGAGAGGCTGAATATTGGAACTGCAGGGGTTGTTACCTGTAAGGTTTGTCAGGTATTATTAGTTTGTGGAGTTATGAAGGGTTTTTTAGAAAGATCAGGAGTTGTTTGTAATAGGGTTAGACAAGCAGTTGTAGCTGATGAGGATTTTACACTCAGTATTTCATCATTAGGCATTTGCTTTTATTGCTCTTTTCCTTGCAGAAAAGCTCAATTAGTGTTTTTTCTTACAGTGAAAAATCAAAACTAAACATTTTAGTTTCAAATTGGGAAGTTGAAAATAAAACTCTTTTTTAATGTGCTAGTGTGAAACAGAAGATCTTTTGAGTGGAGTCATTGCATTTTTATACAAATGTTGATTTTCAGAATAACATCTCTATTTTTATTCTTCTCAACTGTGAGTTCTGGTGTAAAGTGAAATTTAACTGGTATTTCACTTGGGAAAATGTGAAAAAAAATATGAAAAGTTTCACCTGCATCTTTGTGATTCCCACCACTGCAATTAGTTGTCATTTTTCAGAAGCCCTAGATAAGCCAGCTTTGTGAAATTTCGAGTTGTCAATCTCCTTTTTCCTCCTGTTCCTCAGTTTTAATCTGGACCAACCTTTGTAGTTACTAGTATGAGAACGGGTTACAAACCAGGTCAGATCTCCTTGAATAGACCTCACTTGGAGTATTGTGTGCAGTTCTGGTGTTCTCAACACAAAAAGGACATGGAACTGTTAGAACAAGTGCAGAGGAGGGCCACGAAGATGATCAGGGGACTGGAGCACCTCCCATATGAAGATAGGCTGAGAAAATTGGGGCTGTTCAGCCTGGAGAAGAGAAGGCTGCGTGAAGACCTCATAGCAGCCTTCCAATACCTGAAGGGGGCCTATAGGGATGCTGAGGAGGGACTCTTCATTAGGGACTGTAGTGAGAGGACAAGGGGTAAGAGGTTCAAACTTAAACAGGGGAAGTTTAGATTGGATCTGAGGAAGGAGTTCTTTACTGTAAGGGTGGTGAGGCGCTGGAATCGTTTGCCCAGAGAGGTTGTGAATGCTTCATCCCTGGTGGCGTTCAAGGTGGGGTTGGACATAGCCTTGGATGGCATGGTTTAGTGTGAGGTGTCCCTGCCCATGGCAGGGGGGTTGGAACTCGATGATCTTGAGGTCCTTTCCAACCCTAACTATTCTATGATTCTATGATTTCATTTAGCGGAGCACATACAGAATGCAACAAACGTGATCCGTGAATGCCACCACTGCTACACCAGCAGAAGGTCAGCAGTATTCCAGGAGGGTCAGAGAAAATCAGATCAACAAAACATTAACAGCCTGTTTTAAAAATAAACATGAATGAATGAGGGCTATTCTCTTTGGCCAGTGCCTCAGCACTGCATCCTGCACTATGTGTTATGATTTACTTTGCACATCAGTGTCTGTTCTATTGATTTTTAGTTGAGGAAACATTTCTTAAGTGTTCACAAACCTTTGAGTAAAAAGCTAAAGACATAAATTAAGCCAGGCCCTGAGCGAGTGCCACAGTAAATTAGTAAAGCTGGTGTGTGCACATGGTATATTTTCCCCCCAGAATTTAATTCAAAAGAATGAGCTGAGGCTCAGTGCTTATTCACTGGCACTGATGCAAAGTTTGAGCATCTGTTTCCCTTTCTAGATTCTCACTGGGGCACATGTTTTTATTGATAGACAGGACCACACATTTTTATTCAGCAAGAACAGCCATCCTGATATGTGCAGGAAGGATCTGAAAAATCTTCCCTGCTTCTTTGGTGTGTTGCTATAAATTATTGATTTGAGTTAGAAGTACCTTTCAGCTAAAATCAATAAATAATACCATACCGAAGAACTGTTTAGCTGCTTTGTTTTCTTTCACATCTTTCAGATACTGCTTTTTTTTTATCTTCTTTAAACCACTTTTATTAAACTCCTCCAGCAAAGCTGTAGACATTTAAGAATTGTGTCTCAGATGTAAGATGGCATGTACATAAACAATGTGCTATACACTGCATTCCTGCATTGTTCTTTCAAATTATCATCCAAGATGAGGAAAGGCAAAAAAGCAACTCCTGGTTTCTCCAATTATAGTCCTGTTGGATATGAGACTGACATGACTATTATGACAGGCTTGTATTTGCCTATGCTTGAGGAATGCAAGAGGGGAATGAGGTTTAGGAGCTAACATTAATGTCTTTAAATAGAAGTTTTGAGACCAACCTCATTCAGTGCTGTTCATTACTGGTTAATTCTCACCTTTTATACTGATATGGCATTTTCTTGAATAATGTCTTGGTTGCATCACTGTGTTTTTCATGCTTGTTTTGGCTAGGCAGCCAAGGCATGGCATGTACCTGGGGTTGAGAAAGCAGAGTGGGAGTTACAAAAATGTGAGACTGGGATGCGGACAGGAAAGACATGATTATCATTACACCACTTGAAGTCTGGGTGAGAACGAGTAGTAAATTGGTTGAGTATTCTTAAGAAAAGTGAAAACAAAGAACCTCACAAAGTAATTGAATTTCAGCAAAATTCACTTGACTGAAACAGACCTGTAAAAAATTTACCAACTAAGTGATAACCTCATTATTATGCAGTACAGCAGTACATTTATTTTCTCTAGAGTCCTTAAGAGGACACACTCCTCAAGACCACTAACAAAATCAAAATAATTTGGTCATGTTGTGCTTAGAAACTCATAATTCTGAGCTTTATGGTAAGACTATTGTAACAACCTACAAAGGGTAGATTATGGAGCACCACCCAGCAGGTCCTGCGTCGAACTCGTGGAAGTGGAGCCTTGTCAATGAGAACCCCGCAGCAAAATGGAGTATTCTGAAGGGCACTGAGCTGTCCAGCTGGAAATTTATACCAGCAAAACCCAGTTCCCACTTAACTATTGTGAAAAGCTTTGCAAGCATTATCAGCTGTGCCATTTAGATAAGTTATGTATGCCATTTGTCCATTGCGTGGAGTCCTTGAAAAGCATTTTGCTGCATTTCTTGCTAGGCAAGTATTCCATTTTTTAAAGGCTGCCCCTAAATCTGAGTGCTGATAAAGTGGAGTCTCCTGCTTAATAGGTTTCCACTGGGTTGGAAAAGGAAAATAAAATAAAAAAAAGGTCTTTTTCCCTATTTATTATTTGTATAGTCAAAAGCCTAAAGCCTTTGCATACTTTTTAGATCTTTTTTATTGATTTGTGTTTCTAGTTCGGCTGTATGTTTCAGGCTTATAATAACCATTGTTTCAATAACAGATAAAAAGAAAATAATGTACCAGGTGTAGACTAGCAAAGGTAATATCTCATATCTAAGAAAAAATGATTGTATCGTCTTGGATGTCATCACGATCATTCAGAAATGAAGGAAAAAAAGCTATTAACGTTAAGTTGGAATGTGTGTTTGCTGGCATATCATTCCTTTCTGCTGCAAAGCTTAGAGAGATAGTCGGAGGGGAAATTATTTTCTCTGATTACAATGATGCAGAAAACTTTTCTTGTATTCTGTATAAATATTAATAGGAACAATCTAGTAATGTGGATTTGGAAGGGAGAGAAGATACTCATGTTGCATAGTCTACTCTTCCTAATTTTTAATAGAATATCTGACTGGGCTGCGTAGGTTCATTTCCCTTTGTATTAACTCAAGAGGCTTTCTAATCAGTCCTTGCTGTATTTTTGGGTGGCATATCTTAATCTCTAGGCAATTCTCTATAAATTACCCGCAGTGCTTAAACGATTTTGACCAGCCTGGGTTTGATTTACGTTTATGTATGAGATCTTTTGTTGTCATTTTCATCAATAGTATTGTAACTGCTGGAAGTTTTAAGAAATACACATCAATGCAACATGTTCTGAAAATGATTTAATGACATTTGTGATACTGTTAGAGCATGTACAAATTAGTAGTTTAAATTATGGCTTTGTCTGAAACTTTCTTTTGATATTCCACAGCAATGGCCTCTCCCTCCTCTCCTTAATCCCTACACACAGTAGATCCCATTTTTATTGATATGTCATCCTTTTACCCTTTCCCTGACAGGGAGGCTTCTTCTAGTCCATGCAAATGTCTATATTCCCTTGACCTGTTGCTTTTAACATCTTGTAAGATCCAGCTAACTGCCTTGCAAAAATCTTGGGAAGGTTTTCCTAAATAGGAGGCAAAATGATCTGTGGGTCTGTACATCTTTCTCTTCCAGAAGCTTGTTGAAGAGTACTGTAGTATGCTGTAAATAAATCCTCATAGATAGATCCCTGCAACTGCTCAAAGCTCACATCAGATGAAGTCATATCATCCATGTGGGTTTTCCTTCAGCATCAACATTTAAGGCAGCAAGAATGGTGTTGATTTCACCTTACTTTAGGTATCTGAGTTGTGTTTGTGTCTAAGCTAGGGCGATCTCTAGGCTTCCTTATATGCCATGGAGAAAAGTAGCCATATCAAGGGTGCCACCCATCTGTCTGGAAGGAGACATAAGCTTACATGAGATTAACTGTGATATAGAAATACTCATCGCTTTCCACAGCATATAAAGTGACTCTCACTTAGAGACAGATACCTGCATTCGATCAGATGAACCCAGGCAAAGGGCTCCAGACAGGAAGACAACCTTTTCTTATTCTCACCCTTCCTCTTTCAGGCTCCAGATGCTTGAAGCCATCTGCAAACACTGGGAAGGTCCAATCAGCCTGGCACTCTATCTTTCTGATGCAGAAGCCCAGCAATTTCTGCGCTACGCCCAGGGCTCAGAAGTGCTTATGAGCCGCCACAATGTCGGCTATCATATCGTGTACAAGGAGGGCCAGTTCTATCCTGTGAATCTGCTAAGGAATGTGGCCATGAAGCATATCAGCACACCATACATGTTTCTGTCCGACATCGACTTCTTGCCCATGTATGGACTCTACGAGTACCTCAGGTAAATGAACAGTGGAGGAATTCCCACTGTCACCCGCCTTTTCAGCCCCTCCACACCCATCTTTCTCATACATTCCCAAAACAATGCGGTTTGAGCAGAACTGGAAGAGGCAACTGATAGATGTTTAAGTGCCTAGCAAGGCTTTTAGGGAAAAAAGCTGTAACTGGAAGGAAAACAGTACAGTTATGAAAGAAAAATCTTGGGTCTAAATGTGAGCCCTGTTAGCCATCAGAATAATTCCCTTAGAGCAGCAGAAGAATCAATTTGAAAATTGAACTGGACTAAGTATTATTAAATGTGCAAGAGCATCCTGTATTAGCAGAGATGTGAACTGGGCGATTTGCCTAAAAATCTCTGGTTCTTAATGACAGTGACAGAAAAAAACATTCAAAGCATTACGGAGCTTACTATCCTCTGACACTTAATCGAGTTCTGTAACTTGAAAAGAGGGAGCTAGTCTAACCAGCTCAGAAATATGACTGCAGTGCCAGCACCTGTCAGGGCAAAATGGCATAAGGAAACTGGGAAAAGTAACCTCAGTGTGAATTGTATTATAATGAATGTGAGCAGGTTAGGCTGAGCAAGCTACAGACCTCTGATCCCTTAACTGGGCTTTTTTTAATAAAGACCTTTTTCCCTTGCAGAGGCTGGTCCATCGAGGCCAGTGCGTAGAGCAAGGATGACACCCTGTGGCCATACAGGAGGATTTCAGTTCCTTAGTTCTGACCAGTTTGCTTGTCATCTCTGTTCTAATTTGGTAAAAGTTAATCAAAATGTTCCACTGAGGATCTGCCTGTAGGTGATATTTTTCAGTCAATAGCTCCCGCGTTCTGGAGTGTAAAGGGAAATACACATTCCGGTACCGTAAGCTTACGGAGGAATTCCTTTATTTCAAGCTTAACAATTTAATAAGCGGCTTCTCACTTCTCCCTCATATGGAGAATTAATTGCCTTTTTCAATGTCTGTGTCAATGTACGGGGTTAAATTCGCTATTTAGAGGGATGGAACACCTCACCTATGAAGAAAGGCTAAGAAAGTTGGAGTTGTTCCCCCTGGAGTAGAGACAGTTCCATGGATACCTTATAGCAGCCTTCCAGAACCTAAAAGGGGCCTATAAAAAAGATGGAGACAAACTTTTAGCAGGCTCTGTTGTGACAGTACAAGGGGTAATGGTTTTAAATGAAAAGACCTGACATAAGGAAGAAATTTTTTACGATGGGGCTGGTGAAACACTGGCACAGGTTGTCCAGTGAGGTGGTAGATGCCCCATCCCTGTAAACATGCAAGGTCAGGTTGGACAGGGCTCTGAGCAACTTGATGTAGTTGCAGATGTCCCTGCTTATTACAAGGGTGTTGGACTAAATGGCCTTTAAAGGTCCCTTCCAAACCAAGCTATTCTATGATTCTATGGTTTTAAAGACCCTGTTTTCAATAATATGACTGAAGTTTCATCACACTGTGTCAGCTTGTTTCCCACTTAAGGATATTTCTTTTTGATCTGTGTTGTCAGGACTCCAAAGTAATTCTGTCCCTTCCACACATTAGTTGTCTCAGGATATATGTAGGGACAGTTGTTGTTAGCTTCTCTGTTCTTCGACGTTAGTGTTGCATATTGTTACACTTTTTCAGATTGATGCTGGACGCAGTAAGGATGGCATCTATTGATACTGGCATGTAGTACTAAAAAAGCAGCTCATTCCTTCATACTGCTTCGCAGTGCACTTACAGGAGCCAGCACTGAAAGGAAGAAAAACAGACAAAATGATGTACCACAACATGCTTGAGATATTACAACCATAGAAATAATTCTTGTATGGTAATAACACATCACAGAACTAAATGCACAGTGATACCACTGATTGGTGCTGTTTCAGAAGAAAAAAAGAAACCAACACAGATTCACACTGAAAGCTGTTGCATCCAAGATGTGTTACTCTACCAGTACTTTGTGACTCCCGTACCACCTTAAATCTCACTGTGAGTCTCAGTTGCCTGGGAATATTGAAATTGCTAATCTGCTACTGCCAGCTCTTGAAAAAGGGATTGGGTTTTTTTGCATGTGTTCTAGAGGCTTTTGTTGCTTTTTCAATAATCATTTTCCCAAGCAAAACAGCAGGGAGGAGCAGTGAGAATATTTTAAATACAGATACCCTGTATCTTTCTTCATTGTCTGTTCCCACTGCCCCTGCAAATAGCTGATTAGTGCTATCTATCTGAGTGTCAGTGATTGTTTGTTAGAGAGATGTACAAACGTTTTCATCTTCATTTCCTGAGATAGAGTAACCAGAAACAAACAGAAATAGTGTGGTTTTTCAAGGTATCGCTTTGTACGATGGACCAGTCAAGTCTCTCACTGCAAGTTTGCTTATTTATATATATTATATATTGTGTCTCCGCAGACAACATATTCTCAGAAAAGAAGGAATTTTGAAAAACATTTTCACAATATTTTGAAGGTATTGTTTGTGAAAGTTTACAGCCAGTTCTAAAAAAGAAAGGTGGGCCCTCTAGTTCTCAGTTGCTAACACTTAGATTTTTTGCTAATTGAGCTTTTTCACAACTGTGAAGTCAGACCATTTCAATGCTCTTAATCTCCATCAAACCCCCTCCCTTACTCTTTTGTGAGGTACAAAAGGAATGTATCATTTAAAGATTTCCTGTTTACAAAACTCAGACACTTTCATGATCTGGCTGAGTGGAAGTCTTTTGTCACCATCCCTCGTTAGTTACTAAGGTCATCTTGTCATTGCCCCAGAGGTAAGAGCTCTTTCTGGTTGCTACAAGTAAGGTGTGTGGGTCATCCTAAAGGTTCTTCTAAGATAAAATAACTAGACAGGCTGCTTATCTACAGTTGTCACAGCTAGCATTAAAGTTCTTCCCTGACACATTTTGTGTAAAATATGCCCTTCACTTCCAGTGACACATTTAGCGTGATTGGGTCCTGGCATCCAATCTTTAACCACAGGTTTTGTACCTGTCCCTGCAGCATCAGTTGTGAAGTATTTCTGGGTTTTCTTCAGCATCTCAGCAAGAGACACACTTCACATTGTGTCTCTTGGTTTTTATTTGTCAGATGCCTTTGTAGGCTATGCACTCATTCTCTTTGCTTTTGCAGAGAGAAGGAACGTTCTAAGAATATGAATTCAACAGTGGAGTGACAGCTCTCCAGTTCTTACCACAAACTCTGTGAATGCTGTATTCATTGATCTCAAACTAACCACTTACTGAGTTCTGATGGTGGAAGTTGATTTCAATTAGTGGACCTTTTTCTTTTTCCCCGAATTCAGTGCTTTAGGATAAGGTTGCTAACCTTTTTGTGTTTGAGCTTCTCTGCCCTCTAGAAGTGGGCATGATATTACTGTCTGCCCCTATAATGATGAGAATTCTGTATGAATCTTTGGAAAGGACTATGGAGTTGAAAGGATTGCCATCAATATGCTGGGAGTTCATTTAACCTGTGAGGAGACTCATGATTCAAGATGCATTTCTTCAAAGCTTTGCAAAAAAAGGGGTTGATTAGTAGATTTAGGAATTTAACCTAACCTTCACTGTGTCAGAATGACATACATCAGGTCTGAACACAAAGATGCCTGGGAAACGGTTTCCTGGACAACACTAGCAAAGAGAAACCTCTTCATAAAACCATGTATCCATATTTTGGGGGTTGGGGGAAAAGGACAGATAAAGGAAAAAGGATACTGAATCAATATTACTGAATCCAAAACCCAGCCCTCATTAGGATAGTGCAGGAATTAAACAGTTTACCCAATGTTAGTTTGCAAAATAAGCTGAAAATTTTCCGATTCCAAGTACCACAGAACCAATCAACCAGCAAACAGCACATCCACTGAAAACAGGATAAAAAAGTCACCCCATGGAAAAGGAAAAGTAGATTTGCTTCGAATAAGAAGAGGTTATATTTTCAACTGGCTGGTTGAGGAGCAGACCATCAGCCATCAGGAGAAAATGGAAGGTGTTTTTCATCTATCAAATCCTCCTTCCATTATCGCGTTTTCATGGCCTCTTTTGTCCTTTGTCACTCAGGTTCAACTCCTAGATGTCAGCACTGATTCCTTCTTCCACTTACCGTAGTTCTTTATGTCATATAGTCCACATCAAAGGCAGGCTATTCTACTCAGAGGTCAGTGCTGCTGGACTTCTTGACTGAGAATATCTCAAGTCCCAGCTCAGTTTTGGTGAACCCCTCCACTTTGACCTGACTGACACACACCTTAGATGCTTAACATATCTCTTGAAAATATATCTGCAGAGATTATCCCACTATATTCTTTCACTGTTGAAGTACCTCTGCCAGTTCTCTGTGTTTGCATCTATTACGAGCATCTTGCTTTCAGACTTCTGCTTCTCTTCACTTACCTATCTTTTCATGTTGACCTTTGACAGTAAAAAAATTTCGTCCTTTTGTATCAGTTTATTCCCTCTTCCTTTTGTTCGTCTTCATGATGGTACTGTCATCTATTTTTCCCAACAGTTTTGCCATTGATACCTTTATTAAATTTGCAGATGACAAGAGTAGGGAGTATGCAGAAAGGATTATTGGTACCCATGTTGATTTTGTACTTGTATCCCATATCTTACAAAATTAGTCACATTCAGCACTAGCTTCAGCACAACTTGCTCTGTCTTACAGTCTCTGCCATTAACCCTTTCTTGATACCTGTCCTGGGTTCAGCTGTAACAGTTGTTTTTCTTCCTTGTAGCTGGTGCAGTGCTATGTTTTGGTTTCAGTCTGAGAGCAATGCTAATAACACACCGATGTTTTAACTGTTGCTAAGTAATGCTTACCCTGATCAAGGACTTTTCAGTCTCGTGCTCTACCAGTGAGGAGGGCACAAGAAGCCAGGAGTGAGTATAGCCAGGACACCTGACCCAAACTAGCCAAAGGGGTATTCCATACACATCACATCATGCCCAGTATATAAACTGGTGAGAATCACCCAGAAGGGACTGATCGCTGCTCGATTCGGGCTGGGTATCGGTCTGCGGGTGGTGAAATATTGTATTGTGCATCACCTGTGTTTTCTGAGCTTTCATTTATTCTCTTGTTGTTTCCTATTGTTATTGTTGGTATTCTTTCCATTACCACTATACTTTATTGTAGTTGCTGGACTGTTCTCATCTCAACTCGTGGGGTTTACATTCTTCTATTCTCCTCCTCATCCCGCCTGGGGCAGGGGGAAATGGAGGGGTGAGTGAACTTCTGTGTGGTGCTGAGTTACCGGCTGGGCTTAAACCACAACAGTACCTATACCTACTTCAGCTTTGTTCAGTGTCAGACTGTGAACACTGGTGGATAGGATTATCTCTTCCTTCTTGACAGTGCCAAGCACAAGGTCTTCATTTTTGCCTGGGACTTTCGAGCTCCCCATCAAACAAAGAGACAGTAGCAGCCATAAATGGAAGCTGCTATTTCCTTGCAGAGCCCAAAGGGTGAGCATCACTGCAAATGTTACATGCTCCTTCCTAGAAGTGAATCCCCAAAGCTGTACCACTCAAGGCTGATAAATTGCACAGAGACCAGAAAGCCTGAGATGTTGGAAGAGAAGCTATGTCAGTGTCCCCTGCTCTCAGAGAAGGTGTGAAGGGGGAGAAACATTAAGAGCATCATGAAGACTAGGTGCTGGCACTACTCAATGATTCTGGAAGGTCATGGAGTCTGACTGTGAAGGAGTCGTCAATTTACATGCAGATATCTTGGCCATTAGTGATGGTGAGGGAGAAGGTAGTGAAGAAAGTACAAAAATATTATAAGATGCTGTTACAATCATTCAGTTGTGAAAAGTTCACTGGAATGTAGCATGGCTTTTTTAAACAATACAAACTTTGCAGCAAGGTGCTGAGAACAGACTTCTTTTTATAGAACAGGCCTATAGGGTGGTGTGAATTCTCTAAACTTGAGGATTTATTAAATAGCCCTGCTTCTCTTCTTTTTCTCTGATAGCAATATAAATGAATTTTAGATGTTCCGGGTCAAGAAAAGTGGTTTGTTTGGTTCTTCTGTTATTACGACTGTGATCCCAATTCCTTCATCTTATAAGGCTGCAGAGAGTTTGCTGCTTGTCAACAATGTCCTTGATTGCTTGTTGCAGTAACATAAAAATCAGGACAGTGAGTCCTGTTAAAGGGAACTGACTTTGACAAGGAGAGAGGGGCATATTTCTCGTATGAAATATGAAGATAATGAAAGGAAAATTGAGACAGAGTTATTTCTAATGACAAGCATAGTAAGATTCAGTTTGGGGATGGAAAAGTAACTTCTTTTTCTTTTTCTTTGGGTTTTAGTTTATTAGGAAAGAACAGACTGAATACCTCTGGCAGACAGGCCATAAGATCACTAATTCCTGGCTCCGTGACTGGCGTCAGAGTCAGAATGTTGGGGGGTTTTGATGATGGGTTAGTTTTTACAGCACCAAGCCTGCAGGCAGCAGATGGGGTATGCCTGTCCCAAAGCGGGAGAAGGATTCTAGCCCAGGAGCTAGCACGGCTTATAGAAAGGGCTTCAAACTTCTTTCAAAGGGAGAAAGAGATAACACTAGGCTCACTAAACATGAGCTAGGGGATAGTGTGCTGCTGTTGGAGTCCACATCCACAGGGCAACTTAAAAGTATTTATGCCAATGCCCACAGCAGGGGCAGCAAACAGGTGGAGCTGGAAGCCATTGTTCTGCAGGGAAATCATGATGGAATCACCATCATAGAAACTTGGTGGAGTGCTTCGCATGATTGGAGTGCTGCAATGGATGGCTACAGGCTCTTCAGAAGGGATAGGCAAGGAAAAAGAGGTTGTGGGGTTATGTTGTATGTCAGGGAGTGCATCAACTGCCTTGAACTCAATGCTGCGAGAAGGCCAAATGTTTGTGGGTAAAGACCAGGGGGAGGCCAACCAAGCAAATATCCAAGCAAACAGGAGTCTGTTATAGACCACCCAGCCAGGATAAAGCTATGGATAAAGTATTCTTCAAACAAGTGGGAGAAGTTTCACAATCCCTTGCTGTTGTTCTCGTGGAGGTCTTCAGTCTACCAGATGTTTGCTGGAAGTACAATACAGAAGAGAAGGAACAATCCAGGAGGTTCTTGGACGGTGTGGAAGGTAACTTCCTAACCCAGCTGGTTAGTGAGCCAACTAGGGGAGATGCCTGGCTAGATCTGCTGTTTGCAAATGGAGAAGGACTGGTGGGTGATGTGATGGTTGGAGAGCATCTTGGGCAAAGCAGCCATGAAATGATTCAATTTTCAATCCTTGGAAAAATCAAGAAGAAGGTCAGCAAAACCTCCACCTTAGATTTCCAGAGAGCTGACTTTGGCCTGTTTAGAATGGTGGTTAGCGTATTTCCTTTGGAAACATTACTGAAGGACAAAAGGTCCAGGAAGGCTGGACACTCTTCAAGAATGAAATCCTTATGGCACAGGAACAGGCAGTCCCTATGTACTGAAAACGAAACCAGCGGGAAAGAGACCAGCCTGGCTGAACAAGGAGATATTACTTGAACTCAGGAAAAAAAGGAGAACTTATCACCTGTGGAAGAAGGGACTGTCACCCATGAAAAGTACAAGGATGTTGTTAGGTTATGTAGAGAGAAAGTTTGACAGGCGAAGGCACTTATGGAGCTAAATTTGGCCACTGCTATAAAAGATAATAAAAAGCAGTTTTACAAATCATAGTGTTCATGAGAGCAAATGTCTGGTCTATAGTGGTGTTAAGGTAACACTCCCCTTGCAGGACTGACAGAGCTCTAAAGCAGAGGTAGAAAGCAAGTATGATGGCACAGCTTAGCACAGAGAATAACTGGGCTGAGGTGCAGCCAAACTTTCCAGCTCTTCATCTTGTGAAATCCCGCTGAATCCTGAATAAATCCAATTTTTTTAAAACTGCATTGACTGGGTAGCTCTTTCCCATATATGTATTAATATTCAGCTGATTTTAAAGGGGTGGTCAGTTGGCTGTGCTTAGAGTGCTAGTTCAGTCCTGTGTACCCCTGGACATGCAGGGCATCATTGGTCATATCATCATATCAAAGACACAAGCTCTTTTTGAGCTCTGTTGTTCTTCCTGCTCAAAAGTAGCACCCTTGGGAAATATATGAGCCATAGTTACATTTACAGTACCAAACTGCCCATTCTCTGTGCTTTGTTTCAAAAAGCCAAGTGATTTGCTCAGTTTACAGTTTTCCTGCTTTTATTTGTTGTTTCTGTTTGCCAGGAAGTCCGTCATCCAGCTCGACCTGGCTAACACCAAGAAAGCTCTGATCGTACCTGCTTTTGAGACCCTACGCTACCGCCTCTCCTTCCCCAAGTCAAAAGCAGAGCTGCTCTCTATGTTGGACATGGGAACCCTCTTCACTTTCAGGTAGTGGAAAGTACTTTTGTTGAATGTGGTCATGATCTCTAAAGAGATCCCTCATGTGACCAAAAATAATTTTTCTCTGCTGGTTTGTTCACTTCCTTACTGAGTTATGGGAAAAAACAAATGCAGGTTTGTCATGTGTTCTTTCAAAGTGTGAAGCAGCTGCTTAAATAGCTAGAGTTTCTCAAAGCAGAGGTAAAAGTATACTCTGACTAGAAGTTGAGAAGCGAGGAACACCTTAATTTGGAGCTCCTCTCTGAAGCAGGCACCTTTTATGGCTGTGAACAAGTCACTTCTATTATCTGCCAGACTCTTCGGTTTTAAAACACAACTGCCAGGGTTAACTGTCTCTTGGGTATGTGTGTGGTAAGGTCTGATTAGCAGACATTTGTGAAGCATCTCAGTGATGAGATGAGTACAATATGGCCTTATGATGTTGCACAGAGAGGGGGCTTAGGAGACCTACGTTCTCTTCTCAGCTCCACTACTACCCTGCTGGGAGGTGGTACACGAATCAGTTCGCTTTTTACATCTCTGTTCTCCATCTCTGTAATGCAGGTAACAATGTTCACCTCTCCTTTTTACAGTATTTTGAGATCTAGAGATAAAAACTCTGAAAAAGCTAGGTATTATCCGTGGCCAGTGGAGCTCTGTATCACCTTTCCCATCTCTTTAGAGCTCTCCTCACACTCCGGTTATGTGTATTAAACACCTCTCATTGCAGCAGCCACCCTTCCCTCATGTGGCTGCATAGCAAACACGCTGGTGAGCCTGGAAAACAGTCTTGACACTGCCTCTACCAGTGACCAACTTGAAATAGAAACTTGAGGCATGCCTCTCTCTGGAAAATTACTTAAGAATACTGATGGAGCAAGCGCTGTTCACTCTTCCATCATTCTTTAAAGTCAAAGACATACAAATTAACAAGAGATTTGTTGACAGAAAATGACTGTTTCTCCCATAGTTGAAAGAAAAGTATCCTTCCAGTGGAAAATAACACCCTCAGGATTTTCAGATGCTACGTTCCACCAACAATCAAATTTTCAACTTGCACAGCAGTGGGCTTCCGCTACAGATTTTATCCTCAAGCTGTACAGCATGTTGGCATGTTACGTACACAGACAGATTTGCAGGTCCTTTCTCAAGTCTCACTTAGGCAAAACTGTGTTTAACATCAGTGGGAGTTTTGCCAGAGCAAGGTTAAATAAGAATTGAAGGACATGCGGTCTGTAGCTGGTGTTCTTATTAATGTAGGACACAATTTGCAAATGCTTCCCAAGTTTGCTTTGGCTCATTTCGTTGCTCAAATCTATCAACAGCCACAAATCAGCTGTAATCTGGGCTGAGAATTTCCGCCTCCATGTTCAAGGTGCTTTAATAATGCTGCAATTCGAGGCTGAGCGGGTGGGAGTGAGCTGGGGAGGACTGCTGTGACAGTGATTGCTGAAAGTGCTTGCAGCATCCCAGTCCCTTATGCCACGTGGTAGATTGCAATCTTTTCCTCACTGAAATTGCTTTTGCCACCTCTTTTCCAAATGGTGACCTTTCCTAGCTCTGGGCAGCTAAGAAGTACAAAAAGGCTCTCAATTACATCCCCCAGTCACTGCCAGAAGAAAAGGGAAGACGTGTGAGCATCTGTGGCTTGCAAGGTGTGCTGTGTGGAAGCCCTCCACAGAAGCAGGCTTCTCTGTGCCAGCTTCCTAGCTTTGTTTGCAGGTGCTGGCTGTGCCTCCTGAGGATGTGCCCACTCAGTGCCTGGGTAATAGCTGATGAACCACAAATGTACTGCTGACATAGCTTTCAGGCACAAGGGAGACCACAGCTGGTAAAAGATGCATCACATTGGGAAAACATAACCAGCAACAACTGATTAACTAATTAACTGATTGCATCCACAAGCCAGCCAAATGTTTAAGCGTTTGAGAACAGATCTGGAAAAGTTTTTCTTTCACCAAATTATCTTTCTCACTGAAATGGGAAGCATCTAGGGAGGAATAATGATATAATTTCACTAACTTTAGCAAAGTTTGCTACAGTTTTGAAGCTTTATTTTAAATCACAGCAATCAATAATACAAGTAAGATGAAACATTTGATTCAAAGTGGTAGATATGATTTTTTCCAGTTGTTTTCTATAAACTATAGGAAACAAATTGATCGGCACTTTATAGAGGTTGAATGACTGTTTGGATTTGCCAAAATTGCCAGTAGTAGTGAAAAATGCATTGTTGACAATTTTCAGGAAGTTCTGGGAGTCAGTGAGTGCAGCCTTAAATTTTGATGAGTATTTAAATCTTGAGTGACAGGGGCCTGAGCAGGAAAATTAGATTTATTCATTTGTCCTGTAAGATGGAGGACCAGTGCAGACAGTGAACCACGTCCCACAGCTGCATCTCTGAGAGTAAAGTCTGTTGGAAATGACTCGCCGTTTTATAGTAACTTCCTCTGTATGGACACCCATGTAATGGTCTCTGCATATCTTACTGTGCAGTACATGTCATTTGGTGATCAGCCATTTGCCATGATCCAGCTCCAGCAGATTATATGTGTGTGTGTATGTATGTAGACTTGTATGTATTGTACGTACAGATACATATGGAATCCTGAACTCTCATAATTCTTGTTTCTGGTCTAATTATTCCTTTATAATTAGTGTGCACATACCTCATTTGAGTATCATGTACTCATTTTTCTCTTCATCCTGACCTTAGCCATCCTTTTGTCTTCCTCTTTCCCTCCACTCACATCTGTCACTTCGAAGAGGCAAGTAGATCATCTCTGGTGTTATTTTGTTTGGTGCAATCAGGTCTATTCCTTCCTTTCTACTTTGTTTCATCTCTCCAATCTCATTTCCGTATTTTCCCCTCCCTGTCTCTTCCCAATTTTTTTCCCTGCTGGTCAGCTCCCTCGACTCACAGAGATTATACCTGAGCTGCTGTAGCAGCTTACACTGATATCCCTAAACATGGCGGAAAGAAATTGCTGGGTTTTATGGTTGGCATCCTGTTTTCCCCCTGTTTAAATCAGTGGGAGAGTATTACTAGAACAACAGCAGCACTTGACTGCTTCTCTGCAGGGATCTCTCAATTAACTGAAGTTTATATGGTGCTCTGAAGATAAAAATCACATTGGAAGTGTTTAGTAGTCATTATTATTATTACCATAATGAATTCCAAAATGCTGGAGGTAGGATTTTGGAAGATAAAGCATTCTCCACAATCCCATATAATTTTAAACCCCACATTGTGATAATATTTTTTTTCTGGCATAGATAGCTGCCCATTAGTGACTAGGTGGGTTACCCGCTCGTTTCCAAGAGACCAAGAAAAGGGACAGGCTTTTTTGGAGATGACTGCAAAGGGCATTAAGCATTGTAAACATCTTTGTGAATCTGGCACTCTTTTCTGATAATCTCTGGAGAATTAATTCACTGTCATTTTTTCTAATACAGAAGGGCTGTTTTCCTAGGTCCTTCAGCCAGATAACTGAAAGTGATGCAACCTGTTTACAGTTTACAAATGCAGCCTTCAAAGGGCGACACGTAGCTTGGGACCCTGGTGCTATACTAATTATTCTGTCTTCCTGACTGCCCCTGAATAAGAGTAGTCAATACCTCTCTCTGTTTTTCCTGTTACAAGCCATACTAATATACAGTCCTAGTGAAAACTCCTGGGTATGATTTTACATCCCTGCTTTTAGCAATGACTCTCAATGTTACGAGAATTTCTGGGGTTGAAACATTACCTCAGGTCCTAATTCTGAAAAGACTTAATGCTCAAATCTCATCACTTTTAGTGCAAATCATCCCTGTGAATTCAATGTACCTTACATTATGAATTGGCAGGGTGTTTGTTTTGCCCCTTCTGCTACACATCTCTGAGCATTGTAATACAGATGGCCAGCTATGCCTTTCTTTCAGTATTCAATCTATGAGTCTGCAGAAAGAGCTCGTCTCATTGATTTTTGGAAAGTGTAAGAAGAAGTGGGTGAGAGAGTCATTGACCCTGGCACTAATGGGGTGCATTCAAGCTGTGCTTGGAAGAGACTTGCTGTGACCTAAACAAGATTAGCGAAGTATAAAAGGATCTTTTTCTGTAAATCAAATTGATTATCTTACCAAGGATCACATGGGTACTTCCCACAGTGTAGAAAGTACAACAGAAAGCTTTTATGTAATATTTTACTTATTAATTTAATTGTGCACTTTGGCTCCTGCCATCATAATCACAGTAACTAATAAAACAGAACATCTGTCCAGAGCTGCAGGTGTCTCTCATACAAATTATAAAATTGCATATAAAAAATTTAGTGAACGACAGTGTGGTGTAGAAGGAAATAGCTAATTTTAGGGACCTTATCTGAGCTGCAGACTTTCACAATGATTTTAGAGCACTGATACAGCCACTTGGTTGCTAGGTACAAGCCACAGCACTTTGTAGTGCAGATGAACTGCCTGCGTACTTTGTAATTGTTTCTCACATTGGCATCAGGTAGTGTTTTCACACTATCCTTCATCAACTAGATGTGTTTAAGCACTGAGTACATAGAGGCTCTGGGAAGCGTGCTGGAAATAGTCCTAGAAATTGCCTCTGCTCTGTCTTGAAAATGATGATGTGAACTGTATGCTAATGTCCTTATTTTTGAGCGTTTCATCTAACATTTTGTTGCCTTGCCAAGATGCATTCTATCTAATTGCCTCCCCACATCCATGCCATTTATGTCTGTTTTAGGTATCACGTCTGGACGAAAGGGCATGCGCCAACAAACTTTGCCAAGTGGCGAACAGCCACCACCCCCTACCGTGTCGAGTGGGAAGCAGACTTTGAGCCGTACGTTGTTGTGAGGAAGGACTGCCCAGAGTATGACAGGCGGTTTGTTGGATTTGGCTGGAACAAAGTAGCTCACATCATGGAACTGGATGCACAGGTGAGGAGACAACACCTGCATATCTCACCCAGCATCTGGGCAGGAGGGTTGTTAAAATGAAATCGGTGTTCTATAGAAAGGCTTCGGGCTTTGCATCACCAAAGTGCTCATCTGGCCTTATTGAGCTCCAGAATGAGCCTCTTGAGTTGGGAACACTCAGCTTAGTCCTTGTCAAGCATTAAAAGCAGAGCTCAGTCTAAGTTAGTTGATTTGTCAGTACTGAGAAAGTTGTTTTGCAGTGGCACAGTCCCTGCAGTGTCCACCTCCTGCCCAGCAGTGTGCCTGAGCACTGCAGCACATATTGCCAGTCTTGTAACCTGCTAGGGGATCTGCAGGCTTAGCTAGAAGTTTTTGCAGTTAAACAGAGGTTAGTGAGTCCCGAATGCTAATTTAGAATTCAAAAAGCAATCTCAAATTGAATCCAAAGCACGCTTCTTCGGTTTCTGGCCTGGATTTGCAGCACATCTCTGCAAAGCCAAGGACTTTGCATTTCCAAAGTCTCTGGCTCTGGAGCAGCCTCCAGAGGATCCAGCTACTTGATCCTTGGGCTACCTCCCTCTAGTATCTGTGACTTGGGATGGAGTTGTTGGGCAAAATATGTAAGAGTAAGGATGCAGAGAAAGCTTGAGAGTCCCAGATTAGCACTAGAGCTCTCAGTCCCTGACACTGACCTAGATCTTAGGGTCTGGCAGTGACTGTGGCTCCGTGAGAGCCTGGTGCTGCTGCTCCTTACTAAAATGGTAGGGTTTGCATCTCCCTACTGTCCTAGAATGTGAAGCTAACCACTGTGGTAATCAGCAGGGTTTGTCATAGCATTTCTTTATAGTTTGGGTTTGTTTGGGTTTTTTTTCTGTTTGTTTTCAAACCTAGTTTTTGAACTAGTAGCATTTCATGCTAACCCCAAGAAGCATGGGGTTTGGCCATGTGTATTCTCCTATGGTAGCTTCTGCTATGGAACTGGAAGAGAGCTGATGCTTCTCTGCTCAACTTTTAACAGTTTGCGTGAAGCAGATCAGCACAAGGCATACAGCAAGTCACTGGGAGATTATGTCTGGGGTGTGGGGTATTTGTGTGCAAGCATGTTTGTGGGAGGCATATTTTCTACTGCTTACAAAACCACATGGTCACCTTGCACTGTCAGCCATTTGCCCTATTTGCAGAAGAGCATTCCCAAGGAATTTGATCCTACTTATGTTGAGAAAAAAAATTATGACAGACTAGAAAAAAAGCTCCTTATATTATCATTAATAATAACACTTTGCTCTGGTATAGCACTTTAATTTTCCAGTGCACTTTCCAAACACTAATCATTTAACCATCAGTTGTGGAGAGTGCTAGGGTAATGATTTATTATTTGTTAATCCAGGTAACAAGGCTTATGTTCCCACTGGCAGCTCTCATCTAGCGCTCACAATTTAACTCTTCTGTTCAGAGATGCTTGCCCAGCATACAGATTTACACATGGGAAAATGGAACATTTTGCAAAGTTGTTCATCGTGCAGATATTTTAAAAAGCCATTCAGTTGGAGCGAACTCTGGGGAATTGTTTTTCTCACTCTTCCAGCCTTAAAAACATTCTCACATTGAAAAGAAGCTTAATTTCCCTCATGGGCAGGAACATGGATGTTGGCCTGTTCTCCCAGAGAATCAGCCTAGAGAGGATCTGGAATCACATAGCTACGTCCCCATATGGCATTCCTCTGCTTCGGGATGTCCATAGATCAGGTTGCTGCCAGCCTCGTGGCTGGTTTCATTACCAGCAGGCAGAGCAGCTTCTCAATTGAATTATTTCACTGCTCCTCACAACTGCAGTGTCTGTCAAGAGGACTGTTTCATTCTCCTTACCAAGGGCCTGTGCCACTGCCATCCTTCAAAGCAGCACACTGCGTGGAAGTAACCATCATTATTATTCTGGGAGCATTTAGATGTCCACTGAGCTGGATGCTGTCCTAATACATAGATAATGACAGTGTCCATCTAAAGAATTTATAACCTGTGACATAGGCACAGAGGTTCCTGCAAGTGCATTGCTTTGTCCATAGATGTTTCCATGTAGTAGAGATGGATCATTAGGAAACCTTTCCCTGTCCTTCTAGTGACTGTGAAACTAGACTGTGAGCATGCCTTTTCCCAGGAACCTAGCCCAGCATCTTTCAAAGAAGTTTATTAGCAGCAGACTCATACAAGTTTTTGGAAGGCTGTAGGTGCCTGAAGGATTTTCAGAGGGATGGGAGCATTGCT
Source organism: Amazona ochrocephala (assembly GCA_039720435.1). Taxonomy (NCBI): domain Eukaryota; kingdom Metazoa; phylum Chordata; class Aves; order Psittaciformes; family Psittacidae; genus Amazona; species Amazona ochrocephala. The sequence goes on from CM077880.1 coordinate 78,526,397, forward strand.
GTGCTGAACAGTTTACACTACAGAGCATAGGCAGTCCCTGTACTGCAGGATTACGGACTTGTGATGCAAACAGAGAACAAAGATTCTATGAGGGGAGTGGATCTTTCTCTGTAGCTTCAGCTCTTAGTTTTAAGGTCTTGTAAAGACATACTTTATAGTTTGTAGTTTATCAGCTCTCCTCACTCCTTCATGCCAGTCTTTTTTTTTTTTTTTTTTCTGCATTTGGTTCCCCATTAATTCCGAGTGTTTTCAAGCTAAATAAGTTCTGCCTGTGAGCATCGAGATTATTTTGCTCTTGCTGTACATTCATCTCCCCAAACAGAAGCTCAGAGGGGCCTATTCCCATATATGACAGCATTGCAATTTGGCACAGAGATTTGCCACTTCAGCACTGTCTGGCAGGGAAGAGGCATCCCCATAATAAGAAAGGAGCAGCCATACAGTTGCATCTGCACCTAGCTGTCCACATGCTGCCGTTTCATAGGTGTCTCTGGGAAGGTACTGCAGCCTTAGCTACACTTTGGGGTCACCAGTACCACTGCCTGAGTTGGGGTATAGCTCCACATTGCATTCTGCTCACTTTTTCCCATTTTGTTTGGGCTTTATTTTGAACTGTGTTGCTCAAACACTTGGTTTCCGGTAGCATTGTAACCAGCAGCTTTCAGTCCTTTCTGGGTTGATCATGTTTGTTCCACCAACAACTTCCCTCGGTAGCCTGTTCCAGTGCCTCACTACTCTCACAGTAAAGGATTTCTTCCAAATATCTAACCTAAATCTCCTCTGTTTAAGTTTGAACCTATTACCCCTTGTCCTATCACTACAGTCCCTGATGACAAGACCCTCTCCAGCATCCTTGTAGGCCCTCTTCAGATACTGGAAGGCTGCTCTGAGGTCTCCATGCAGCTTTTTTTCTCCAGGCTGAACAGCCCCAACTTTCTCATCCTGCCTTCATACACGAGGTGCTCCAGTCCCGTGATCATCCTTGTGTCCCTCCCCTGGACTTGCTCCAACAGCTCCATGTTCTTCTTATGTTGGGGACACCAGAACTGCACACAGTGCTCCGAGCGGGGTCTCACAAGAGCAGAGTAGAGGGCCTTCAGGCCTGCCTTTTGTACCATTTCCCCATTATTTGGCTTATATGGAGTAAAATATTGCAAAATATAAAGTAGATCTTTCATAAAACCAAGCAAAATCAACTTTAAAAAGAAGGCTTGTTTGTCTTCCCTGTATGAGTTTGTTATTTCTGAGACTCAAGCTGCACTGTTGTGTGATGGAGCATGTATGACTGTGGAGGCATGGGAGAGATGTGTTACAAGGGGGCTCGGGGACATCCTCACAGCCAGTGTCTTTCTCCCTCAGGAGTACGAGTTCACGGTGCTGCCCAATGCCTACATGATCCACATGCCGCATGCCCCCAGCTTTGACATCACCAAGTTTCGCTCCAACAAGCAATACCGCATCTGTCTCAAGACCCTGAAGGAGGAGTTCCAGCAGGATATGTCACGCCACTACGGCTTTGCAGCCCTCAAATATCTCACGGCAGAGAGCAACAGCTAGCACAGCAGAGCCCGTGTGAGGGAAATAGAGACACCGGAGGGAGGAGCCATTCAACGTTTGGGGTCTTCGAACTTCAAACTGAGAAATACTTTCTGGTTTTATATCATACTTGGCAGTTCTAACAGTAGAAATTTGAAGTGAGATGTCTTCGACCTATGCTCGTTCATCCCTTCCCCGACTACCCCAGGCCTTTCAGCTTTAGCATTCATGAGGTGTCAGCAAGAGGAGCCGACCACACGCCCGCCATGCCACCGAAGGTGGGGACTGGGCTGGGGCTGGGAATGCACTCTGCTCTGTTAACTGCAGAGCAAAGACAGACCTTCAGAATGTAGGATTTCATGTTGCTATTTAATAATTTGACATGCTTTTTATCTGTAAAGGAAGATCTTCGGGTCGCTGTCCTGTGAATTTCAAATCTGCACTACTCTAAAAGGGAATTCTCACCTGTGAACTTTCACAGGGGCCCTGTTACCATGGATGACCTTGTTAATGCAGGATGAGCCAAAGGTCTGAATTAGCCTTGAAAACAAAGGGGACGCTTATACAATACTGCACTCCAGAGAAGGTGTGTTAACTGGCTTAGGTGTATACATGATACCAGTTGGTCTTTTACTCTCAAATTAATTGTTTTATCAGGAAAATTCCCTATACCCCACCCTGCCTTTTCCCCAGTCCTAAATGCTGCTCCTTTCCTTGCCAAGGAAATGTCTCCCTTGTGTTTCTTTACCATCTTCGGTTCTGGTGGTCCAGTAAAGAAGATGAGTAGGCTCTGCCAGAACATGAACAAAACTTGTCAGTGTAAGGTTTGTTTTCACCAGAGCAACTTGTTCGTGTGTGTCTCATAAAATAAAGGGCCTGGCTGAAACTCTTTATCCTTTTTTAGGCAAGAATTGGATTTTGCCTATGAGGCACATTGTGCCAGGGGGATATTGATTCGTAGGCTTATTTCAGTGCATGCCCATCTGTGAAGGCATTGGGCCTTGGGCTTTAAGTGGACTTCTCTGATGAACAGGGAATATAAACACAGCAACTAGCAGCCTTGGTGCTCTCCTGCTGCCTGCTGCAAGGTCTCAGAACTACTTCGTTAAAGGAGTTTATAATTAAAAGGAGCAGAACTGTTAGGAATAAACTCCCCATTCGAGGGGGAGAAAAGAATGTGTTGGGAATCTGAGTGTGAGTGTTTGCTTGAATGTGGGCTGGTCAAGTTCACAACTTTGGTACACACAAGAATATGCTGGTAGGCAGACAGGAAACGTAACAAGCAAAATGCAGGAAAGAAGACACTGGACTTTTTACCATTTTCTTTATTCTTCAGTATTAATGTTGTGTTTACATGGGATGCAGAGATGAGGTTTAATGCACTACCCTTTGCAGGGCTGTTTGTAATTTCTGTTGCAATGTTAATAGAGAAAGCAGAAACAACTCAGTGAGAAATGTGTCTGTCTCCTTACCCCAGATCCCCATACAACCACGGTACCAATACCACTGCCTGAGTTGGGAAATGGATCCACACTGTGTTCTGCTCAGTTTTTTCCACTTTTGTTTTTCAGCCACTGGACTTTCTACTTTCCTCCCACCTCATCTCTCTAGAGCTTGGTTTTATTTCTAACCTGACATTTCGTGAGAGCTTTCTGTTATGGTGGAAACCACGTGGTTAAACCAGACATTTAAACTACAAATATCAGTTCATCATGCTGTGTATGTGTAAGAAAAGCCAAAAAAGGCAACTTCTTTGACAAGAAATAAAAAGGGGTGGGAGGCTGTGTGTAATTTTCACTTCTTCCCCTGGGAGTGTTGGCTGCATAAGAATACATCACTGCATAATTTTCCAAAGTGCTTTTCTTCTGTTCTTAATGGCTTTATGGAAAGATTTACATAAAAAACTGGGAAGAGCTGAAAAGAAGTGAAATGAGTGCTCAGTCCTGGCGAAAGTATATTATTTTAAAAACCCCAAGATCTTAACTACCCAAGTCCTGTATTACTCACCGTTAAGGGCCAAGGTCACTGCGGTATTGAGAATGAGAACCCTGTAGCACAGGGGCCTGTTCCTTAGCTAATGTGCAGAAGGATGTTGAAAGCTGATCCTAAGAGAGCCTAACGCTGGTTGTCCCTCTATAAAATCTCTAATCAGAGCTTCAGAGTGACCATCGTTATGTTTCATATATATTAAAAACTTTCATTTCCAGATGTATGCTTCTCCTTGGCTAAACAATGTTGCCCAAGGATGGACTGGATTGCCCTGCAGCAGCACAACCTGTAGCATGGGCATGTACGTTGTTTCGATGTGCCACTATCAACATGAACATTATTTTCTCCTTAGTGGTCATGAGATGATGCAGATGGAGGGAGCAGGGAGGTAATCATTTGCTATTTGCCTGTCTGCATAGCAAGTCATGGAATGTGCTGGCTAGGCTTAGGTGTGCTGGCTGCTGTAAGCAGCTCAAAGATTGGCAGTAGGTTCAAAGAGCCCCTTTTTTTTACCTTTATAGACACTGTACTGACTTGTATCTGTCATGTCATGTTTCTCTATGTGCTTCATAATTAGGGAAGTATGAGGCTTGTTTTTTTTTAACACATTTCAGCCATTTTACAAGATAGCAAATTAGAATTACATATCTGTCTGTAACTGCCAGGGCTCCTCCAATACCACGAAAAAATCGCCACCGACAACTACAGAAGTCCCCAACTCAGTTATAACACTGACAGTCTTCCAGTCCTCTGCTGTAGTAAGTATTTGATAGCAACTTTGTTACTTAATTCTCAGTTTTCTCCTGGAATCTTCAAGAAATATCAGGTAAACCTGGTAACTTCATGCCTTTGATTTATTGATTTGTTCCACCAACTTCTCTCTTGAGTCGTCAATCTCCTTATCTTTAATATTTGGAAAGTGTGAGTCTTTCATTTAGTTTTCACTCCAGCACCCTCTCTGGTGAAGACTGATGCAAATAAATCATTTAGATTCTTGGCAATGTCCTTATTGTCTTTAATTGTTTCTTCTACTTACTGTTTGGGGTGGCCTTCCGGTTATGTCCGGTTTTCTGCTTTTGGTGTACTGAGCAAATGTGTATTGTCAGTTTTAACTTCTTACTATTTGCTCTTCAGTTTCCTTCTTAGCTTGCTCAAACTCCATCTTAACTATTACATACTTTCTTTTCAGGTTTACAAAATTCTGATTTCCATTCTCTAAAGGTTTCTTATTTCGCCTGAATAACTTCTAAAATCTCCATTTTAGCCATACCAGCATTTCCTTGTCCTCATCTTCCATTTATCTAAGGGGATACCATACACCATGACTATTGATAAGCCTTTTCCATTTTTAGTCTGAGGATTCAGTTTTTCTTTTCTTTTTATTTAGAGCCACTGGTTCTTTAAAAGGAAAAAGGGGTTTTGTTTTTGAATTTTTATATCAAGTATCACCTACTGTTGTAGGTTTGTATTTTCCTCTTTACCTTTCCTAAATGCTACCCTTTTCCTGATCAAGGGATCAGAAATAAAATCTTACAAAATTCTTTTGTTCTTCTGATTTGAGCTCTTACCTTGACATGTTTTGTTCTGTGGCTCCCTTTTCCCCCTTCACTCAAAAACATTGACACGTATGAGTCACTGCAAAATTTTCAGTTCCAGAGCCTGAAATATGTATTTCCCAGCACTTTCTGACATCCCACCACATTTCAGACATAATTATTATTCCAAATACTAATCTGCGGGCTGGCACCCAATCCTTCTATTTTTGTTTTCATGTTTCTCCCTTTGATAGAACATGCTTTGCAAGTTTAAGTTTTGGGCAAAGCGCTTGCCTTTATTTAATGCCTTACTGTAACCTTCTAATAAATTTCCATGATTTCTCTCTATTGTCACAGTATATGCCTTCAGATGTTTAGCTGTAGCTTCTATCATGTCATTTTCTGGCTAAGAGTCATCTAACATTTGCCTACCTGGTAGACCTAGAAAATGTCTTTCTTTATTCTGTCTAGTCCTTAGTATCCATAATGGTTCTTTTCCAAGTCCTACTTTTAGTAATTCCTTACAGCCTTTCTTGTTTCCTGTGTCAGCAATGTGGTTCCAGTTCATAATTTGGTTTGAGGTTTTTTTCTATTTTGAATCGTCATCTTGGTCTCTATGATATAAAGGAAATAGCCGCTGTACTTGCGGTTCCATTGCCTTTGTTAGACTTCATATCACATATGCTGACATGATTCCTAAAGTGCTCATTTTTTACCTGGTAGGCTTCATGTGGTTTGTTTGTAAATCATAAACTGCATTTTCCTTTTACTGCAACAGAGCTATTTTGTAGTGTTTCTTGCAGTAGCTGTTGCAACAGCGTAAGCCCTGTGTTAGAGGGAAAAGCACAAAAACCTTGTCAGAACTGTAGCTACTGTTTCTTTCCACAGGGGACATAAGGCCCTAGCGCAGCTAAACAGTTTTATAAATGCCCTGCACAAAACACATTGCACATTATTTTCTGGTAGATATAATCATATATTGTCCAATTAAATATGAAAAATACATTTTTAATGTTCTCGTTTTTACATGCAATTCTATCCGGGAGATAATGCATTTCCTTCTCTATCTTGCCAGTTTCTCCCACTACTCCAGCCTGCCTAATAGCCCCATCTGTTTTCAGCTGAGAAAGATTAATGACCAGCAGCACTGGGAGTCCTGGCAAATCAGCAGAGATATTACTCTTAGGCATTGCACAGGACATTCTTTGCTGTTCTGCCAGATACTGTATGGGTGTTCCTCAGGTTTCAGCACAGCAACAGCAGAACACAGCAAGCTCAGCAAGTGGGGTGAGCATCATTATTTATGAACTTCAGGGCGGCCTAATGCATTAGATGGTGGGAGTGCTAAAAAAAAATGTATCAGTGTGAGCTCAGAAGGTATTTCAACTTTAGGAAAAGAAAACAGCTTAGTTTCTGCAACTCAGCAAGTGAGACTGGAACAAATAAGTCACTAGTAGACAGTGACAGCCTAGTATTTCCACTGCAGTATTCAAAATGCAGGAGCTAAATGAAGTCACTTTTACAGTAGGAATTCATAATGTATATTTAGATGGTGTGTTTACATCCAAACACATAGGTGAACTGGGGATTGTTTGAAGGTTGTTACTTTGGTTCACAATATAAAATTGTTCGGAAAAGCTTCTGGCTGTGCACAGCAAATTACAGCTCAGGGAATGCTTACAAACCAGAATTTAGAAATACCTTGCTTTTATAGGAATTTGTTTTCATGAGTGGTTAAACATTCGCAAAACAAAGGCTGTGGGAATTTCAAAAGGTGCTGTGTATGTGTCAGTTGTCTGGAACATTTTCCTTGTATGACTACTTGGGATTTGGGAGTCATTTGCTCTGTAGAGATGAATTGTTATGATTGGTTGAAAAAATAAGCTGGGAATTAGAAAGACAGCTAAATATTTATTTGTGTGGTGGATCATATGGATGTATTTGTCCAGACATGTTAATGGGTACAGCAATGGACTTAGCTCATTGAAGGTATCAGGATGCAAAAGACCTGAAACCCAGGCTAAGAGCTTAGTATCTTTTCAGTCATTCTGTGCTAGAGTTTCCCCTTTTAGCATGAGAACAGCTTCCTGCCTCCCAGCTAGTTGCTATTTCTGTAGGGTTAAAATGTCCTAAACCTCTGCAACATGGATTCATGGCAAGTCACTGTGCAGGTGATATAGGCTGCATTTGAGCTCCATGGTCCATTGCCATGACATAGAAGACTTCAGTCCTATAGAAATAGTTCTGACCTGAGGGTAATTCTCTGATCAGGTGTGTAGAGGTCCCCAGACACATAAGGCCACATAATTCGAGGCAAGCTAAGCCTATTCCTCAGTATTATGGCAACATAGTTCTCAGACAATAGACGTGTGACTTTTCAACATTAACCATTATATCATAAGACTCTGCTAAGGATGCATAATCAGTCATGTGAAAGATAGAGGATCCAAAATCCAAGTTACAGTTGGAGCTGGTGATTTGCTTATAGAACTTCTTTCTGCCCCCGGCACGTATGTAATACGTCTCTACACAATTTGCTGCGTGTTTTTTAGAGGACTCCTCTCATTCTAGGCAGAGTGGATGGGGTGATACTTAGGGAAAAAAGCAGCTGGTGAATACTTTTTACTATTGCTCTCATTGAGCTTTTCCTAATATGATAGCTGCCTTGATTCTGAGCAAAGCCAGACTTTTTAGTTGTTTGTTTTTTTTTTTTTTTGGGGGGGGGGGATGTTTTTTTTCTTTTTTCCCTAAAAGATAGGTTTAAACTGTGATTTAGGAAAGTCAAATATCCCCCATACTCTCAGGCTTTCTGAGCAGAATGCCTGCAGTTCTGTTCTACAGGCTTTTCTTGTGTGGAGGGATCCCATGCAGCAGATGGGAATTGCCTTGTAGCACTCACCCCCAACCCATGAATGCTAACAGCTGAACATGCAAGAGTGGTGAATCCTAGCTCTGACCAAGCACATTTGCTCCATCTCTGGGGGCATTCAAAAGACTTATCAGGAGTCTGTCAGATAAGCCATGAAAAGATAGAGTAAATAACTGGGGGGGGGGGGGCATGAGGGGTTTAAGAAGCCAGATTTCCAGGATTGAGGAAGGCAAAAGCATCCTGAGGTTCCTCGGAAGATCTGTTCGCAGGAAATGTAATGCTCCAGGGAAGCCTGGGCTGTAGCTATCATGAGATGGTTGAGTTTGAGATCCTCAGGACAGTGAGAAGAGCCTGCAGCAAGCTCACTGCCCTGGACTTCAAGAAAGCAGACTTATGGGTTCAAACTTACGCAGGGGAAGTTTAGGTTAGATATGAGGAAGAAGTTCTTTACTGTGAGGGTGGTGGGGCACTGGAACGGGTTGCCCAAGGAACCCATTCCTCGGGTTCCTTGAGCAATGTGAATGCTCCATCCCTGGCAGTGTTCAAGGCCAGGTTGAATGGAGTCTTGGGTGACGTGGTTTAGTGCGCGGTGTCGCTGCCCATAGCACGGGGATTGGAACTTGATGATCTTAAGGTCCTTTCCAACCCTAACCATTCTGTGATTCTACAGTTCTATGATCTGTGGGTTAGACTAAGCTCATTCTGCATCTGTGGCACTTCTTATCCAACACTGGATATATGTGGCCCACTTGTAGTAAATCCTATAGGTTGTAAAATGCATGAAAGTGAGCACTGAGATTAAACCATTCTCAGCTCAAAGATGTTTCATTTGTTTCAGTTCTTTGGGTTCCCACATTGCTCCTTTGCTGATCGTGAGAAAAGGAAAAAAATAGCAGTTTGATAACAGTTGGAGTCTGACTACCCAGGCCTTTTTAAATTATCAGCACTGAGGTCAATGGTTGGGGCAAAGCTGGCGTTAGCGAGGCTCATAGAATTTCTTCCTTTTATCTGCCTGGGAGTCTGTTGCTCCAGCAGTGCCCTCCAGCGATCCTGTCAGGGAAGGAAAAGCTATTCATGAACTCTTCATCCAGTTGGTACCAACCACCAGCAGCAGGAAGGAAGCCGCACCACTGTCTGCTTTGAGGTTTTCTAGCTGGCAATAGCGAGTTCAGAGTGAAATCTGTTGTTCTGATGATAGACTTTGCTGAGCTTTTCTGCATTTTAGATGTATGCTTGAGTATACATCTGAGTGACAGAGGCTACTTGGAGCTAGGAAGAGCTGGGACTCAGCAGTTTTCTTGGTCAGAATAAGAACAAGAGAGGTATGTATTTTCCCTCAACACCTTGCACAGCTTTTGCTAATAATATTAGCATCAGTCCAGCTGGCCTGAGACTCAGTGTTCAGGCTGGGCAGTAAGCTTCTGTTGTCTGTGTTGATAAGAGGACTGATAAAATGATGCTTTCTGTCCATAACATCAATAAATATTGCCGTACAGATTCAGATAGCTCATGTGGAGTTCACATCTTTTACTTTCCATTTTGGGGTTTATTCAAAGAACAGCGAAGGCAATTAAAAAATAAAAGAGTGCTGAGACCTGTAAGGACCCACAAGGGGTAACAATCATGGAGATTTACCAGTGCAAAATACCCACCAAGTTAACCTGCCAGCTTTTGTCATGGACATGGAGAATGCAGGCACCATCCTCTCCTTTCTGATTACCCTTCATAGAGCAAAACAAGTGCATGTAATAAGAACAGCTCTGTGACCAGATCACCCAAGACCCAAATATTTTACATGTTTTGTTGCTTTCATTTCCATTTTCATATGTGGAATTTACAGTTTGCAAAACTTTTTGGCTTTCTTAAGCTATTACAGCTTTCTTTGGCATCAGTCAGACTTGCAAGCATCATATAATTGTCTGGGGTGAAGAATACAACTGCAGGGTCGTTGAGATGTCGTCAGCATCACTTTAGTGCAGAGAGAGCTCCTTCCGTAGCCTGGTGGATTTTTCTTTCCTTTGTGCTATCACAGACTTTATTTTTATCTTAGCAGTGTCTTGTCCAGTAAGTATGAAAGACTACTGGTTTGTGCTACACTACTGTGTGAGTTCATTACTGAAGCAATGTTTCTGGCATGGCACCTAGGCCTTCATACAGATTTATTCTTAAGGGGTTTTTTCCAATTTTAGTCTTCAGACCTACACCCAAGAGAAATTTCAGCAACTTGAAGCTGTAAGAAGGTATCACTATGCTTTGTTTTTAGTATATTCTTATTGTTTTAACTTTTCTGTCCACTACAGCCATATATCTTCCAGAAGAATACTATTTTGGGAGGAAGAGAGCCATTGCCAGTAAGCCAGTGGGGCTGAAATCATCAGCAATGCTCTAACCACACCACCCAAGTCTTGGAAGGCAGACGCGGGGACGGTGAGGGTGGGGACCCTGGGCCCACTATGGGGGAGGATCTTGTTCGGGACCACCTTAGGAACCTGAATGTATACAAGTCCATGGGACCGGATGAAATCCATCCACGGGTCCTGAAGGAGCTGGCAAATGAAGTTGCTAAGCCACTGTCCATCATATTTGAAAAATCATGGCAGTCAGGTGAAGTTCCCGATGACTGGAAAAAGGCAAATATAACCCCCATTTTTAAGAAGGGGAAAATGGATGAGCCAGGGAATTACAGACCAGTCAGTCTCACCTCTGTGCCTGGCAAAATCTTGGAGCGGATTCTCCTGGAAGGCATGCTGAGGCACATGAAAACCAACAAGGTGCTTGGTGACAGCCAGCATGGCTTCACTAAGGGGAAATCCTGCCTGACCAATCTGGTGACCTTCTATGAAGGGGCTACGGAACTGATGGACAGGGGCAGAGCAGTTGATGTCATCTACCTGGACTTGTGCAAAGCCTTTCACACTGTCTCACATGATATCCTTCTCTCTAAGTTGGAGAGACATCAATTTGATAGGTGGACCACTCGGTGGATAAAGAACTGGCTGGATGGCCGCACGCAAAGAGTAGTGCTCAGTGGCTCAATGTCCAGCTGGAGACCAGTAACGAGTGGTGTCCCCCAGGGATCGGTGTTGGGACCGGTCTTGTTCAACATCTTTGTGGGTGACATGGACAGTGGGATTGAGTGCGCCCTCAGCAAGTTTGCCGATGACACCAAGCTGTGTGGTTCGGTTGATACATTGGAGGGAAGGAATGCCATCCAGAGGGACCTTGACACGCTTGTGAGGTGGGCTGATGCCAACCTGATGAAGTTCAACCATGCTAAATGCAAAGTCCTACACCTGGGTCGGAGCAATGCCAGGCACAGCTGCAGGTTGGGCGGGGAGGAGATTGAGAGCAGCCCTGCAGAGAAGGACTTGGGGGTGTGGGTTGATGAAAAAATGAACATGAGCCGGCAGTGTGCGCTTGCAGCCCAGAAAGCCAACCGTATCCTGGGCTGCATCAAAAGGAGTGTGACCAGCAGGTCGAGGGAGGTGCTCCTGCCCCTTTACTCTGCTCTTGTGAGACCTCATTTGGAGTATTGTGTGCAGTTCTGGTGTCCTCAACATAAAAAGGACATGGAACTGTTAGAACAAGTGCAGAGGAGGGCCACGAGGATGATCAGGGGACTGGAGCACCTCTCGTATGAAGATAGGCTGAGAAAATTGGGGCTGTTCAGCCTGGAGAAGAGAAGGCTGCGTGGAGACCTCATAGCAGCCTTCCAATACCTGAAGGGGGCCTATAGGGATGCTGGGGAGGGACTCTTCATTAGGGACTGTGGTGAGAGGACAAGGGGTAATGGGTTCAAACTTAAACAAGGGAAGTTTAGATTGGATGTGAGGAAGAAATTCTTTACTGTGAGGGTGGTGAGGCCCTGGAATGGGTGGCCCAGGGAGGTTGTGGATGCTTCATCCCTGGCGGCGTTCAAGGTGGGGTTGAACATAGCCTTGGATGGCATGGTTTAGTGGGAGGTGTCCCTGCCCATGGCAGGGGGGTTGGAACTCGATGATCTTGAGGTCCTTTCCGACCCTTACTATTCTATGATTCTATGAAGATAAGTAACTTACCTAAGCCAGAAGTTTTAGCACAGGTTTCTACAATTTACAAATTTGCTACTGTTTCTGTAGGGCCTGAGTTCAGGATCCTTCTTCAGCCAGCTCATTCTTACACTTTTTTTCCACATTCCCAATCTGCTGCACCCCCAATCCATGTTTAAACCAGCCTTAGGTAGGTGTTGGCAGGTATTTTGATGGCAGTACAGACAGTTTCCACAGTGCTGAGGTCTGGTTACAGCTATTACATAGAAAAGGGTATCTTGCTATTGCTGGTTCTCTTAAACTGGCAAGAAAAAATAGGAGAAAAACAGATAATTGGGCTGCTGGGGGAGAAGAGAGCAAGCGACTTGAGCCTTTAATACCTTTACTACCAAAACAAGATCAGGCTGCTTAGGACCTGACACACTATTACAGGTTGGTAGCCATGCATAAGATGACAGTGGTGATTATGTGGCCTCTGGAAGAAGCAATGACTTTACAAGACTTGACATAGATCATTTGATCTGAGACCGTAGGTTTTGCTTTTCCCATGCATTTGAATTGCCTTTCATAAAGCTATCTCTCAGTAGCAGGATTCCCAATGTGCAAGCACTAACTAGGACAACAAGTTGATAAACGCTCCCTTTCCTTCTAAACTCACTATAGGTCATGTTGCCATCAATTCCTCTGTTTCTCCACTCTACAGCAGAGGGTCCAAAACCTGAAGAAGCTTAGCACCAAAGTGATCTAAATACCAAGTGTACTTTGCAGTGCTGGAATCCAGCATACTTTGCAGTGCTGGGTTTTTTGGTGCCCAGCTGGAAGCATTCAGTCCCAGATTCAGTCCATACAATGTGACAGCTGTCTGAAACCCACAGCATTGGAGATGGTCCCTTTAATTTCCTTTGATAGTCGATGGAGTGAGCAGGACTTCTGCAGGGAATATTTATGTTCACCTAAACCCTATATGACCCTTTGCTATCTGACTACCGGAAATGGTTACAGTGCTGATGGTCCTCACATGGGTCCCTCAGGTGTACACCTGCCCAAAGTAACATGGGAGACAAATTGGGCCAGTGAGCATCAGTTTGAGAGCTACCACCTGTTCAGTTAAGATTGCAGGTGTCAAAATCTCCTGAAAGCTAAGCAGAAAGTGCTACAATGCCATATACTCAGTATTAGCTGACAAACTTGAAAACAACCATCTACATGATGGAAAACGTGGGTGGATCAGCCATGGGAGGGAAATGATTTGTGGATTCTGGAGATTGTGATACACATTGTGGCAGACAAACTGTGCTGACAGCCAGGAAAGCACTTATTCTCAGCATAAAACTGTGGGCTTCATGATGGTGGTTAAAATAATACCCTTGGCATTGCGGATCAAGTTGTGCAGTGTTAGTTGCACTGCATTATCACTGTGCATCTCTGCCAAGAGCAGAGGCAGCGTTGGAATGTGCCGTCCAGCACTTTTCCAAAAGTGTAGGGAAAAAATCCATGAGAAAAGAGGGGGAAAAAAATAATCAGAAAACAAAACACAACAACAGTATTCATGTGTGTTTCTTCCTGAGACTCAAACTTCATTCCCTTTCTGTCATGACCAGGGTGATTCTACATTCTCCAGGAGACAACTGGGATTGTTTGCCTTTAGGGTGAGCTATGCATGAAACAAGACTTGTAATTTTCTTGCAAGGTTTGTGGCACTGAAGGGTTTTGAATCTTCAACTTACCACCCTGTCAGTACATTATCTGACTGGCTGGACTTGTGATTGAACTAATACTGAACCCTTTTGCTTCTCTCCCTGGGTTGGGGAAAGATCCTTAAGTAACATTTCAGGAAAGGAAAATGAAAAATGTGTCTTTCCTTCTGCTGCCCCACCTCCCAAGCGCCTCCCCCTCCTGGGTGAGACTGAGGCAACTTGCATTTAGGACAAGCCACTTAGTTTACACATATGCTTCAGTCCATGTGTAAGTTTTCTAGGTGACAATTTTATCGGGGAAAATACTGTTCAGATTGTGTGCATAAAACAAATGGCTTGTAAATATTAACAAAAAAAAAAAAAGAGGAAAAAAAAGTTAATTTTCAGTTGTGCAATAAAACTGTGAAATAATCCTCTCAATTCCTTTCCAATCCCTGACTTGCCATGTGCTGGTTTCAGGAGCTGGTTTTCAGTTTCTGGCTGCTGTTTCTTCAGACAGAAACAAACAAAGAGAGGTCAGGGACTGTTTTGTTTTCATCTTTGAGTTTTTTATTACTATTTGATTTTGTATTGTCATTCCCTTTAATCCGGTTTATTCTGTCAACCCTGGGTCAATTGGACACATTAGTACAAGGCTGTTCCCACTGCAGACAGGTGAGTCATTATCTGCTCAGTGTTAATCCTATGTTTATCTGCTTTATTTGACCTTCTTCCTGCTGTTGTCTTTATGTAATCAAAGATAAGACTTTAGTAGATGAGGGGAGTTTATTCAGTTCATATTTAGAGTATGACAACAAGCAGATTGAAGAGGAATGACACCTCACCAATAGCATGGAAGTAAATCCAGCTAACAGGTTAGCATTACAAATGCTTTATGTGCCAGATGAAAGCATGGATTTTCCATTGTACAGGAGTCCTTCACTTGGTAACAGAAAAATACCATGCAAAAACCAAAAGCCTTCACTTTGCTGTTAATTAACCCTTTACTGATAGGTTTCTCAGGTGCTCAGAGCTGCAATTGCACCTCCCATAATCTCACAGCTGATGCATCCTTTAGCACTAATAAGTGGAACCATAGGACTATAGCTTTTTCCCTCCCTCCTTCCTTTTTACTTGGTGGCCTGAGGCTTTTCTACAGAACTTCATTATCAAGAAACGAGACAGGAGGTAAGAGTGGGGACACAGGTCAGCTGCAGAATCCTTTGTGTTTTGGGGTTTTTTTTTAACTAAAATTCAAAGTAAAGTCTGCTATAAGAGTGTGTTTGCTGGGGGTGACAGCACAGATATTACATTTGTAGGGATATCATAAAGAATAGGATGTCCCTGAATGTGGGTTATGGAGCCTCTCTTAAAGACTGAATAGAATATGAACAAAAACTAGTGTAAATTGGGAGGCTATCTGACTTTAGAGTCATAGAATAGTCAAGGTTGGAAAGGACCTTAAGATCATCAAGTTCCAACTATTACAGAATCAAATGGATTTTGTGTGGTGCAGAAACAGGCTGGGAGTCCAAGAAGACTTAGAAAGAATGAACTTTGGATTCATTATCAGAAACATAAGTGCTTGGAGAAGTATATATACATATAAATTGGTAGAAAAGAATTCACAGAAAAAGACGAAGGACTGGAAATGTATAAGTGGGAGTTTTACAAGCTGAACTCTGCAATCATTGGAGAGAAAGAAAGAAAAAACCTGCAGGTGTAGCTCCCTTAAACTCCCTTTCTTTGCAGCAAGGCAAAGCTGGCTTGTACTGGGAAATGAATGTTTGAGCAGGTGCAAGAACTGAATGGCATTAACTGTGTAAATAGCAGCTGATTTTCAATAATCAGGCTCCCAGAAGGGATGCTCTGCCAATGCTATTTCCATATTACTCACAAAGCTTCCTACCCATCCACCTCTGACAAACTGGTAATAAAGAATGGTGCTTCTTTTAGGACTTATGTCAAATGTTAATGCTCCAGAATAGATGCAGTAGGGCAGATTACCCTGGGGTCGGAAGTTATGTTTCATCAAAAGGGGGCAAATTGAGTTCCCAGGGCTGAAGTAGTGATGGGGCATTACCTGCTTTTGTACCTACTCTCCTCCAATGTCTCTGTATGATTCCCAGTGGTATTTGTGTAGCCACGTTTACCTTCAAGCTGCTTTAAAAGAAGAGTTAGCTAGTGACCAGATCGTTCAAATAGATGTGGGATAAGTGTGTGTGTGCTGCCTCAGGGTATGTTATGAAGTTCAAGAGCCAGGTGTTAGTCTGGGAATTGCAGAATGGTTCAAGTTGGAAGGGACCTTAAAGATCATATACTTACAGCCCCCCTGCCATGGACAGGGACACCTTCCACTAGAACAGGTTGCTCAAGGCCCCATCCAGCCTGGCCTTGAAACAAGAGTTCTTCCACAGATTTATCTGTTAAAATGGCATAAAAGAGGATTATTTATCTCCCTAGTTTGCCACTTGATTTTTTTTGTCTCTGGTTCCACAGACCAGATCTGGCTACCATTCTTCACTTTCCTATCACACAAAAGCAGTCTACAATATCCCTCCTCTCTCTCCCCACTCAAATTATACCTCCGGAATAACTCTTACATGATGGTAATATGAATTGCATGCCCTGTCAATGTAGCTGTAAGGTACCCAGTGTCTGAAGGTAAAAGAAGAATCACGATTTAATGCACATGTCAAAATTTGGATTCCATAGTCCAGGCACTGGGAGATGCTGAAAGCTTCAGTCTTGGTAATTCTGTATTTCAATATAAATAAAAGCATAGCATATTTATTCAAAGCCAAAAAGGGGTGGCAGTTGTACTAACCCAAATGTGGTGAAAACCTGTGGTGAAACCTATTTAGTCATTTATTGGTCTCTAAATAGCTTATGTATACCAGGAGAGGAATAGTATTTTGCTAACATTCACCCCCTAGTTTGTCTCCAGAGCTGGCAATTTCAGGTGGCAAATGGCAACAACCTCTCAGAGCTCTCATTTCAGGCTTTTGCTGATACAGCATCTCATTTATGTTGGGTTCTGATTTTGAAGGTTAATTTTGCAATTATAAGTGCTCTGCATAATTTTTTTAAACAAAAGACTATGTTTTGAAGCGGCCACCAGGGAGAAAGATGAACAACTCTAATGGGTTCAATTCATCCTTTGCTTCAGGGCATAACAACAGTTCTTAGAAGCAATTGTTCCTCTTTCCTGAACTGCTTAGACAAGTGTGAGACATCCATATAGAGTTGCCTTTTCTTTAAAATGCCCTTGGATTATTCTTTGTTTGAGGACTCCCATGTATTTCTTGCTGAGAATAGCTCTTTTAGCTTGTTTTCAGGGAGCAGCCCACCTGCTTTCACCCTGTTAGTCTCAGCACTGCTCATAGAGAGACCCAAGTCCTTGTCCCTTCTTCAGCTGATTAAGCACTTTCTCAGTGCTGGGGGAGCATGTAGCTGCTCATTGCCTACTCAGATAGAGCAATGTTTGTAACAGGTGGAAAAACTTTACTTAGATTTGTGGTAAAGAAAATGGGTGATCTATACTACTGCTACAGTGTACTGATGTGTTGGTTTGTAATCTAGGGGAAGTTTGTAAAGTCAGGCTTTTCCAGGTAATCAGGCTTGATTTCCTGGACAAATCATCAGGAAGCTTAGCGAACATAACATCCAGAGATTCACAGGCAAACCCCTTATTTAGATTGCAGGTTCATCATAGATCTCTGTTAATTATCCAGAATGTTGTTTGCCTTACATATTTGATAACAGCGCCTCAGCCTGTTTAATATCCTGTGACTAATTACTTGATTAATGTCATATTTCCCTAACTAGGATATTTTGCCTCCTGGCGCACATGAAACATTAGCTGCAAGGACTTCATGAGTTGTCCATTTAAGGCAGTTAGGGGTTTTTTTAGCAGCACTTGGCAGGATGCTCGGTGTGGCTGTATTCTGGAGGATGGGGTGTATGGTAGTCTCCCGTAAGGGCACACAGGCTCTAGCTGCAACAGGTTGTATTGGTGGGTCACAAGGCACCCAGCGTTTACATGTTTGTTTCCCTTTGCCTGAAGGTTGGTGGGATCCTTTATGATTTAGTCTTGCCATCAATCTCTGGTTGAGAAATCCTATAAAAAGCTAAAGTTTTGTTCTTTGCATTTCTTTGGGAATCATTTGGATTGTCCCATATGGATGTCTTCAGATGTTTCTGCAAGGAAACTCAGTCCTCAAAGGGTCAGCTAAAGGATAGCAAACACAAGATGCTCCAGTAACATGTATTGGTCAGCTTGGTTCCAAAACTTCTTTAATAGGGGAATAAGCATAGCAGCTCAGAAGGCTGCTACACTGCTCCATCAAACATCAGACACAGCTTTCAAAGACATGAAATGACACTTCGTAATGGCAGCATTTATTTATTTATCTATTAAGAATTTAAAAAAAATCCAATGCTGCCCGTTCTCGGTCCTGAAGTAACATTCCTCCTTGGAGCTCAGCTCTTGTTTTAGTGATGTTTGTCTTCAGCCTTTCTTGACTTCTCTTTGTATTTTTCCATAATGCAGTGGCTCTTCAGATAGTGAGGCTGTGGCTTTCATATGGGTAGGCTGGAAGCCTGCAAACCACAGGACACTTCAAGTGTGAAGAGAACTGCCATGGCAGATATCCCCTTGCTCTCTGCAAGTTACTGCCTCACAGGAGTGTTTTCACAATGTCCCTCTGAGGTGCCTCAGGCTGGCAGAGTGGGAAATCTCGAGCTATTCCAGTGAGGCTCAGTGGCTTCCTTAGGGTTACCTGGGAAGGAGCAGAGCTACAAATCCATGTCACTATGTCCCCACACAGTAAATCCATTAACAGAGCATTATCATACTTTTGCTTTCCTTCATAGCAGGGTGTTTGGTACTGTACTTCAAGAAGTTCATGGATCAGAGCTTTCTTCTGACAGGGAATCACCTTGCTATAGGAACATCTGCCTACTCATGGTCTGGCTTAATTTTGTTGTGTTTCCCCCTGCAGAGAAGGCAAGTTTATTCTGAGCAATAGAATCAATCCACCAGCTCTGCTCATTCCAGTTAACTGTGAGGTATAGGACCTGAACTTTTAGTGTTCCTTAAAGATAACAACAGGATGTTTAATTTTCAGCTGGAGCCTGTAAAAGTCCTTCTGCAGCAGTGTTACTCAGCCGCAATGAAACACATCAGAGGCCTGGCAGTTTATCTGCCCTTCCTCACACAGCAAGGAGCAATCACAGCCCTGACCCTGAGCTGGGTGTCTTCTCCCTTCATGTCTTTGACTTGTCAGGAAAGGCAAGAACCATACACTGGAGCCCCCTTTCAGCTCAGTGTCTTCAGTTTGGTGGTTATTTATCACACCTGAATCTTTGTGAAATGTTTGTTCCATGAAAAACAGATTTAAATTTGATGGTTCATTGATTTGATTAAGAAAAGTGATTAGTATGGCAGTGAAAACTTCTTAATTAAAGATTTATAACCCAGCTGTTTGGGGGGGGGTGTATGTGGGGTGAGGGGGAGGAAGTCAGATGGAATTTTACTGCTGATTCTAGCACTCAGTGCGGTTTCCTTTACAAGCTGTTGAGAGCTAAAGGCACAGTAGCATTTAGTTACTGAAAAGGAAAATATTTCACCGTGTCACATCTCTGCTTGGCTTTGACTAGAAGAGAAAGGTGTAGATCTATATATGTGCATGCATTGTGATGAAGCAAGAAATGTGTGACTGAATCCCTCCTTTTGGGGCAGAGCTATATTTTCTGGCTCTCTTTGGTTGAAGGCTTATCCTTCTCTTGATAAGGAAACAGTGGTCTGATGGCTGCCAAGATTGTTCTTTGTAGGTACCCATCTGTGGAGTCCAGGAGATGGGATAAAGATGAAAGGCAGATACTGAAGCCCTACACCAAAGGCTGTAATACTCAGTGTCCCCTGAACGTCCATCCTCCATTTACTGAGTCCTGTGATGTAGGAAACAGTGCTTAGCTCATTTTAGAACTGAGTTATCTGAAGTGGGTTGAGGTTAAGTGGCTTGTAAATGTGTCAGTAACTCCAAAAAAACCCTCCAACTAGCTGAAAAGCCTCAGCTATATTAAAGCCCGTATTCCGCATGGGTGAAGGGTTCCTAAATGTTATCGCCTCCAGGCTGCTCCACAGAAAAGGGAAAAAAAAAAAACCAGGCTTTAGCAATGGATTATTAAGCTGCTTCAGCCTGGTTGCTTTCCTTTTACTGTACAGAAGAGACTGGAGAGAAAGGTAAGGAAATAGGAGGAAGGAAACCTGTAAAGGGCTTGTCCCACATTCTCACCAGACACCTGGGGGTAGGAAGTTTCCACTGCTGTGTACCAGCCTCTCTCCAGAGGTATAATGAAGTGGTTAATGGATCATACTTCACCTGAAAGCCAGAAACAAGTGGAACAATGCAGGACTCTTTCCTGGCACTGTGCTGTTTAACATCTTTATCAGTGACTTGGAGGATGTGGCAAGGTGTGTTTTCATCATGTTCTCAGGTGACACAAAGCTGGTGACAGCAGCTGGGCAGGTCAATGAGATGGTGGGCAGCGTGGTGGTACACCTGAAATACTGCATCCAGTTTGGGGACCAGACATTGACAAACTGGAGTGAGTTGAGGGGAGGGCAAGCTGGCTAGGGATTGGATGGAGCTCTTGCTCTCTAAGGAGCAGATGAGGAAGCTGGGCTTGGTCAGTCTGCAGAAGACTTCAGAGGTACCTAGCCATAGACTCCTTGTGTCTAAGAGGAGGCTACAAAGATAGAGCTAGGCTCTTCATAGTACTGCATATCTTCCATGCAAACTCATCCAACCTATAGAGAAATTCCCATAACCACCTACCTATCACAGCCCTGCTTTGCCCAAGCATCTGCCTGAATTGTTTTACTGTTGGCACCTCAGTCCCAACCCTTTCTGGGAGCCTAGCAAGCCCAGACACTCTCTGGCTTTTTCTGCACACCAGCTCTCCTACCCTCAGCTGTACTTTGCTCCTGCCACTACATAAACTAGTCTGTATTGCCATGACCTGAAGTTCATGGTCATAGGCAGGCAGTATTTTATTATTATTATTTAATGCATGAGAACTCTTACAACAGCTCAAAACTTGAGTGCTTTACTTTTGGAAACAACTGATGGGGAAGGCAATAGCCTGAAAGAATGACCCAGGACTGTAGCTCCTAAGTGGGTAAGTTAGCATCCACCTCTGTTCTGCACCCTGTCAATTGAGACTGCAGTTCTGCTTGGCATCTTCTGAGTGATGTCAAGCTGCACAGTCCAGTGCCAAAGGCTTAACTAGGCATACTCTAAAGATACAGAAAAACCATGCAGCACAAAACTGTTTATCGTCTCCCCATCTTCTAGCTGAAAGATGGTAGATAGTAACTCAAACCACCGTGCATAGCAAATGATTCAGGAAAGCCAATTGCATGGGCTGCAAGCCTGATGAAATAAAAATTGTCTGTATGGAATGGGTCAGACAGGCACATTACAGGTCCCTGTTTCCCCACACTGTGGCACGTAGAGCTGTTGGGGGCTGTATCAGTGAAAGAGAGAGCACAAGCAGGACTAGACTGCCCCAAGTCTGCAACAGGAAATACCCTAATTAATTCACAGATTGCGGGCAGCGTGGGGACGAAGGCGGGAAATCGGGGACACCCCGCTTGCTTTTGGGAGTGCATCGGTGTGTGCATGGACTGGCATTGCCCTCTGCTGGCTGCTGCTCACGTGGGTGATGTGGGTGCCCGGGTGCGCTGGGCTTTTTGGGACTTCGACGGGTTTCTTGACATGCTTATCACAGTCTCTCCTTCCCTCAGTATGATACGAAGCCCAACGGGTGGTTCTGCTTCCCTGCTTTTCTGGTGGCAGCTGGGTAGGGTCCAACTTCAAAGTGTACTTAACACTCTGTTCCACTTATTTTTCTCCTGTGGGTGTGTTTTTGGCCCTGTGTTCTTCTTCTCTCCCTCAGTAAAAAAGTTGCTGCCTCTCTCTGTAAGGGATGTCATTACCCACTGTGTTAGCGACTCCTTGGAAGTGCTAGCTTGTGTTTTTAACAAGTCAGCTAGCAATTGAAGTGTAAAATGCTGAATAAACAGGGCAGGATCCCTTTGGAGGCAGCCAGGAAGCTGAAAGAGCTTTCTTTCAGTTTTATTGACTTTCGGTGTACCGGTTAATGACTTTCTTTCTGCTCTTGCTCAAGTTTCTGGGGCATTATTCCCTGATGGACACAGGCCCATTGCTTTTAGTGGCATTGCATTAAAAGAGAACAAAGCTCACAGCCCTAACAACCTTAAGTCTTTAGTGGCCTCCTATATCAGATTACACACATTGCACTTTGCATTCTTCCCCTTGGAAAGCTAGTATCTTCCCTGGAGAATAAGCATCACTTGACCAAGATACAGGAATGAAGGTAAGCCAGATTTCAGGAGTGCAGAATGGAAAAAACTGGCTTTCTAATGAATTGTTCCAATCTCACAGAGCAACAACAGCCAAGCTAGTCTCTCAGGGGCTGTTTTTCTTTTGCCCTCACCCAGCACTGTATTCCTCCACCAGGAGGGCTTATGCTGCTGTCTGGTGGGTTGCACAAGCTTTTATTGCTGGAGATAAGGAAGTTAAGAAAGTGCATGGGGGGAAAGGTTGGTTGGAAATTATATCCTGCCATGTTCACACTTCAGAGCCAGATGACACTGCTGGCTCAGTTCCTTCTTTGATTTGACTCCCAGAGTCTCCCCAGTGAAACACTGCAAACACCTTTTGCAGGCAGAGCAACCAAACACTGGGAGAAGGCAAGAGTAGCCATGAAAACAGGGTAGGCATCACTCATCAAAGGCAAGAAATGGACATTATTGATATTTAACAGCGCTCAGCTCCCAGTGGTGCTGGTGCAACAGACATAGCAGTTAGCACCAAAATAAACAAACACCTTTGGTGATGGTAGCCTGCAAAATTGGGCCAAGAAGAAAAAACCTAGGGGAAGAGCAGGGGATGAAAACAAACTGGAAAAAGGTCTCAGGACACTACTGGCAAAAGATTGTGAAGGATGCTCAACAGTGAAAGAACCACTGTAGGTGAAGGTCTTGCTGTCTGGGGCTGAGTACCTAGATCTAATTCAGATGGAGCTCATAGGCAAGTAAGATGTATCAGCAGAGTCCAGGAAAATGGAGTTGGACAGATGCAGGTACAAAGTCACTGTTAACTACCCCTCACTGAGAGGATTATCAAGAAGCACTGATGTGAGACACAGGTCAGGCACCTTAAATGAGCTGGGAGCAGGTGCCCCCTGCATCTTCCAGTTGTAAGGAAAATCTTGCAAAGGGAGGCAGAAGCCACTAATGTGGGCATGAAGCCACCTGGCTTCCAGATCTGGCACTGCAGTAGCCTCAGATAATCCACTGCATCCTTTAGTGTCTGTGCTGAACTATAGAGAAAATTGAGACACTCTTGCAATTGCTTTGCAATCTGATAAATTGTCTGCTATGATAATAAGTTCTTGTTGTGATTGACAGTGATGCTCCTGTGGTAGAGCAAATTTCCAGACTAGTATCATGGAGTAGAGCCTACGCTGGGCCTTTATTCCATACAATAATATTGCTTCTCAGTGGCTTGGATATCCTGTTCCTGCCAGCTGGGAAAGAGAGATAGGATCAGTTTATCTCTTTCCCTGAGTACTTGGGACATTAACCTGTGCTGGACATAAGCTGATGGTCCTTGGAGACATAACAGCAACAAGGAACATGGACCTTAGTCTCAAATTTCCCAAATTAAGGTGCACTGCTCTCAGCTAAGCATCCTTCGATGTGGATGCCTGGAGAATCAGGTGGAAGATCGCTCTCATGACTAATAAACAGGAATCAGTGGTTTGCTCAGTGTTGTTTTGCACTCAAGATGATTGGCAACAACAACAAAAATACAGATGGAAAATCATGTAGAACTTGAGAAGCTCCTGCCCTGAAACTTTACTCTGAAGGGTCAGCAGCAGAGTGATGTTAATCTAGTCTGAAAACAGCTGTTCCCTGGGGAGCAGAAAATAACTCATTTGGGGAAATCATTAGTATAATGATTTTTTGTTTCTATTTGAAACTTTATCTGCCTGTTTTCTGCTGCATTTTGGATTGGTTTTCAGTTTTGGCTTCAGCAAAGACAACTGTTTCATCTGAAGGGCCACTTGCTTATGATGTGCATTGCTGCCTGCACTCTGCAAGTCAGAGTGACAGGGGGAAGGAGGAAAATGAAGAAATGGTTAATTATAGCCACTGTTCTGCCGCTAGAGACTCCTGGAAAACATCAGTCACCTTCCTGAGTACCTCAGAGCAGTTACAACAAGTTTAATAATCCGAACAAGGTGAAAGTCTGTATGAGGTAGAAGTCTCTGAGGATGCATTGGAAACACTTGAAGGAGGGTAAGTAATATGTCAGACTGACATTATGGTTGGGGATAAGGTTATCCAAGAGACATTCTTAGCAAAAGACCCAAGGAGGGAACAGCTGCTCCCCTGGGAGTGTGCTGCTCTCCCTACAGCATGAAAGTGTCTGTCTAAAGGAAAGGAGTCACATTTGCATGACCCAAATAACAGAATTCAAAGTGTGCTAATGATCCAGGCTGTTGCATTTGGCATTGACTGGTAATTTGGGAAGCCCACTCTTGATCATGGAAATGGCCAAATGAACTTCAGAACTTGTAAGCTTATGCCCCACAGTACACAGAACATTCTACTTCATCCACTGCTGTTATATTCAGGCCAGAGGCTAAAAGCTCTTCTGACGGTGAGCCGTTTTTGAGAGTTGTACCAGCTAGGGTATAGTCCTGTATCTGTTACCTTTGGAGAATTCTGTGCCAGAATGAGGAGGAAATTTCTGGGATGATGTACCCAAGGGAATTTGTGTTGCTGCTGCTTGTGGTGGAAACAAATAGATAAGATCAAGTTTTGTCAGTCAAGTGCTTTGAGAATGACTAGCATGGAGTCTTTATTGTGGGAATAAGGGAGCACTTGGGGAGGAACAGAGTTCAGGAGGTATTGACGTGTTAAGTTGCAAGATCCCTGTTTATGACTGGGCAAGTTCCAGGGAAGTCTTTGCTAGGCCTTGTCTTGGTTTCCTTTCTGAAAAAGAGGGAATTAGGCTCAGTGCCTCTACCCATCAGTCTCTCTTACATGCTTCTTGGCACAGGGACGGTACACCTCTTCAGGTCAAAGCTCTTTATATCGTTTGCATCTACATTGATTGGATTATCCACAGACACCATAAAGCTGCAGGTTTAAAGTACCTGCAGTGACTGCAGCATGTTTTACACAGGTTATTGGTGTGATGCTCCGGGGGGATCTGAGTCAGTCAGGATTTTCAACAAGCCAAATGAACTAATTCCTGTCTGTACAGCCAGCCCAAAGAAAATTGTATTATAACACAGACAGGGTTATCCGGTACAATTGATAGAAATTTTACTCATTCTTGGAATAAGAGAGGAGAAGAGTTCTTCAGTGGGCTTGGCTGAAGGGCATATAAGCCTGGGAGTGTAAATATGCTTTGTGATGCTCTCTAGTGACTTGCATGCCTTGAGTAAGTTGAGGCAAGACAGGCTGTGAATCTAAATTGCGTTGTCGTTCCTGGATAATTCCATGGGTGGCCCAACTTAATCAGTGTTTCATCTCAAACACAGTCTGATTTCTCGGGCTGCAAAAAAGCCAATACACTTCAATGGGACAAAAAAAAAAAGGAACGTTTAACCCTACATGAGAAAAACTCATGTTTTTAACTGAGGTTTCCACTTCATTTGTCACAGTGGGCTCTATTACCTTGTCCTTGGAATCCATATCATTTCAGGAAGCCAAAGAAAAACCTGTCTTAGGAAGCTATGTCCTTCTGCTCCAAATGCTATAGTTAGCTAAATGTCACCTCTAGAAACATTGTAATTCAAGTTAGTGGGCTGTATGGGAATATTTGTGAGAATTTGATTTGCTTATATCTGTCTTTGTGGCCATAATCTCAGATCCTAGCATTGCCCTTTCAAAATGCCAAACACAACAGCTTGGATCATTAGCACACTTTGAATTCTGTTATTTGGGTCATGCAAATGTGACTCCTGTCCTTTAGACAGACACTTTCATGCTGTAGGGGGAGGAGGGAGGGAAAGGGGCATAGTATTTAAAATACCACAGGAAAATTCTCATGTCATGTACAGTGTTGTAACTCTAATGAAACCAAATAGACCTATCCCCAGCTTAACTGACATGAAAAATTCGCCCACTTGTGAGAGGTTTATTATTAACCCATTTCTCTCTTTGAAATTTAATTTCCCCTGCGGTATTTCTCATCAAGTTTGTTCACTACACATTTGACTTTGAATTGTATTTCTTCTCTAAGAGCCTAAGTTTCTTTTGGGTGATTCCATATAGAAATCATATTGAGGAGGAAGAAAAGGCAAAGCTTTAGGCGACCTCTTTTTGCACATGCTGCCGCCCAGCCGCACAGGCTGCCACCCAGCCATACAGGCTGCACAACTGCCAGAATTGCTGGGAGATGCTTCATTGAGCTCTGTGATATCTCCAAACCCTCCTAACCTCTGCTTCCTCTTGCTCTTTCACTCTTATTTTGGATCACTTCTCAGTTCCACAGTGAAGTTTGTACTCAAAGTCATGCTAATCTGTTGCCACAATTCTTGCCAGAGAAATTGTTTTCTATCTGAATGTGTTAGGCTAGGGAAGTGGAAGGGCATAAAAGGGGCTCTTGCAGAGATAACACAGTAGATTAAATATAAGTGGGGAAAAGAGAGGAGAAAGGCTGGGTTCTGAATAAAAAATGGAACCATGTGAGGAAAAAGAAAAGGAAAAGGAGGAAGGACAATCAGAAGAAGAACAAGACAAGAGACGTAGAAACTGAAAAGCAGCAGTCCTGTCGCAGGCATGACGAAACCTGATCAAATAGAAGGAAAAGCAACAGCAGAATGAGTTAATTAAAAATAAAATGTAAGAAAAATTGAATGGCCAAGTGCTAATCAATCACTGTCAGTAACACTACTGTATGAAGCGTTGCTTTCCATTGGTGTAACATATACACCTGGACAGATTCTTCCAGCATAATATTTTATCACGCACCTCTAAATACTTAATTCTTTATCAGTAGAAGACCTACAGGTAGACAGCTATTTAGGCTTTTGGCCAACTCCACTCATATCCCCACAAGGGAGTCTGTTGCCTTTCTATGTACATGGTTCCTTCTATGTATACACTGACAAAGGGAGAACATTTGCTCTGCAGCTGCCATTTATATATGAAATATACATGTCAGAATTGCAGTGTAACTTGTAACACACGCAGACGGAGAAGCCAAACTAAGAATTCACTGACTACCTTAAATTTGGCATTTCCTAGCTTTCAAATGCTTCAGCTTGCAACCTTGATGTTTTTAACAGGTTTTTTCTCTGCAATTATAAACAATACTTTGCATTTCTCTGATGTAGTCTGCCCAAGAATTTGACAGTGTTCTATAAACATTTTTGTGATGAGTCATGACGGCAGCCTTTTGAAGTAAGTAACTATTACCATTATTTCAGCTTTTGAAATGAGCTCATGCAGAGATCATGCTTTACTGAGAATCACACAGGATGTCAGTGGATCAGAAGTGGCAGTCTCTTCTACATCCTGACCTGAGTTTTGACCTTCATCCACACTTCTTTTTCAGCTAAAAAAACCCTTTTGCAGATCACAGAATTGCATTTGTGACTGTGTGAGGCCACCTCCCATCCACAGTAAGTCTGAACAGGGTGCTCATTATCAGTAGCATACGCAGCCAGGCTGGGGTTCACTGCAAAGGGCCACATGAATACTTGATGAATAATAAAATGGACTGGAAAAGTTCGGAAAATGCAGATGAGGTCTTCTGTAATGGCTATCTGAGTTACTAATGACAGAGCATCATTAAATTCTTGTTACCTGAGTTTAAATTTGACCTCCTTTAAATAGTTTATGTGTCCATCAGCAAAGGTCTTCTGTGCATCATGTTGCCTTTTGATAAAGTAGTCTCTGTCTGTCATGTTTTCATCCTGCCTGGTAAACAGATCTCCCCTTATTCTTACAGCAGTTCATGCTTCGCTTGTTTTCTGGTAGACTGCTTTATTTCTTCTGTCAAGTTATAAAGGTCTTTTCTTCCAAGGGAAGAAATAATAAGCATTAAAAACAAGTTCAGACTGAAACTTTATAGTCTTTTGGCTAGGTACAGGCAAAATATTTCATAAATTCAGAGCAAACAAAGCTTCACTCTTCCTGTACTTACCTTTTCACTTTGTTCTCATCCCTATGATCTCACATTTTACTTTTACTAGTTCCCATTTCTTAAAATGTGTCTACAGTGTTTCCATCTCTAAATCCCTTCACAGAGCTTTTCCAGACCACCTTCCTGGGCTGTCTCCCAGAACAGATCTTTCTTCTCTCAAGATGCATACAGTTTGTTTGAGTACCATCCCTGGAACACAAGACAGTGTTTGAAGCCTCCGTGAGGAGCCAGTGGTAGCAGCAGGAAAAGGAGATGGGCTGCCTCTCCTATGGTTTTGATTAATAATAAGAGTGTCACTTCAGCCCTCAAACAGCAGTGGCCCTCCTCCACAGTTAAGAAACCAGTTTGTGAAAATCAGTCCTCCTTGACACCTCTTCTGAAATAGACCTTTCTTGACACCCACTCTCTTCCCTCCTCTTTGCCTCCTCCATCATGTGAATTGGACTGATGGATAGGCTGATAGTGTAAAGCAGCTTTTGCTGAAATAAGGGGTAGATTGAGGTGTAAAACCTTGTGTCAAGATCATATTTCTTCCTGCGTGCTTTGGAGCTTCTGACTTTTCTCCACTTGGTGATGAATGGCAGGAGGGAGGAAAAGGAGGTGTAGAAAGCCCCCCTGCTTTCATCTGGGGAAGAATGCTTAGTGTGCAGTAAGTTTGTCATATTTCAAACTCATTCTGGAATATGTTTGCCAAGATTTCAGAATTACAGGCCAATAAGTCAAATACCTTGCAAAATAGGTGCCATAATCCTCCAATTTTTCACCTGAGCTTGTAGGTAGCCCCCATATATCTTTGGGTCACTCTGCAGCACAGATTTCTTCCGTGTTCCGTTGCCTTATGTCACTTAAACTCCAACAGGAAAGTGATGTATGAATTAATGTATTTCATCAAAATAACCACTCCCAGAGCTTGACAATCATGCTCCAACTAAAGCCATGTCAACGATATTGCGTGCCGCGAGGCGTCATCAGAATTTATTTTGATTGTACTCAGAGGCTCCTATGTGCAGCACCACAACTGCTTGATCACAGCAGACACATCAGCATCTTTTGCATTAGACACACGGCCAGCACCCTGCCATTGCTCCAGTTTTCAAATGCTTCACAGCATGCCTCTCCCCTTGTAGCCATACTTGGAAGAAGAGAAATGTTCTCACTTCTGTTCTGTGGTGGGAGAACTGAGGTACCACCAGCCTAATTCACTTACCTAGAGGACTTTTTATGAGGATTAAGGATGGCTAGGAAGAGAAGGGGTCCACCTGACAAACAGTGAAGTAAAAGCAGAGGCATTCAGTGTTTGCTTTTCCTTTTTTATTGCCTCAGTGTTTAATAGTACTGTTAGACCTTGGGCTGCCAGGTCCTCTGAGTTGGAGGACCATGGCTGTGGGAACAGTGATACTAGGAAACGTTTCTTTACCAAGAGGGTAAAACATTGAAACAGGCTTTCCAGAAAGTATGGATTAAAAGATGGCTGCAGCATGATGATAAGAAGCCTAGGCAGGGAGGGCAACCCAGTGCATATGCACAGATGTGGTAGGAACTTGCAGAGGTTCCCTATTCCTTGTAGAACAGACCTTTATGGGAAAACCTTCCCATCACCATATAGTTAAGGACATGCATATGTCCCTAGAAGCTGTATTTGATGAGTTTTCCAAGTGATGGTAACAATGTGGAGGAAGGTTGCTAGCACTGATCTTTTCTCCCTTTGTAGAAGATAATGAAGTGTCCATAAAACACCAAGTGTTTCAGTTTTGTTTTTTCCCCTCTCAAATGGAAGGTGGTGACCTCTGCCATGGGCTGTTGAGCATAGCTGAGCTGCTGCTCATTGTTATGAAAGTAGTGGGAACAGTCAGCTGTCTGCAGAGAGTGGGAAAGTGAGGAGAGGAAGGGAAAATCACCTGAAGGAGGATCTTGAGGTTGGCAGTGGAAGATAGGTAGCAGGCGACGCAAGTGAGCACCCTCAGTGCCAACATCATATGGGAAGAAGACAAAACTCTCTTGTCCTGTATGGAGTTTGCAGTAGAACTCTGAAGGAGGTGAAAGTCCTGAACATTAGGACCTAGAGCACCCTTGTAGGAGTGCTGCAGAGACAGGTGGGGAGGTAGGGTCATCCCATGCCTCATGGGGGTGTCTTAGGCACTTGCACAGGGACAGCCCTCAGTAGTGAGCAAAGAGGACAATGTAGTTACTTATTTAGATGCCTATAACCTCTCCTCAGCATTAATGCGTACAGGATGTTGGCCTTCATTTGGAAGTGTTCCACAGGAAGGGCTGCCTATAGTCTCATCACTAAAAGCTGATAATTAATGGTATTTCCCATCCTTCACCCAAACTAATCCTGGAAAAGAGAAACTGGTATAATAAAGAAATGGCCAGAGAAAGCACAATTGCAAATAGATTAAGTATTTTTATGGGAGAATAAGAAACTTTTATTAACAATACAAAAGAAGTTCATTAAAATGAGACAGCAGGAAATAACAGGCCAATGTTTTAGGCTATTCTAACTCCGTTTTTCCCCATTCAATTAAAACCTGTAGTAGACATTAAAAGAAGCTCTTTTTTTCTTTCGAATGAGTATTTACTGCTGTATTTTTTATTATGTGGTAGTTCAGGAGCACCTGTATTAGGTACCACACTTATTTTACCTTTGTCCCATAGTTAAAGAAATTCAAGTTACATACATGGTCATATTCAGTAATGCGTTAGATGTATGTGTATGATAGTGAGATTTTGGTAGTTAACAGACTCTTTTAGTTTAGTGTCTCTGGAAATTTCAGTCTTCTGGAGAAATAATCCAGTTTTTGTTAGAGAGGGTAACAGTAAGATGAAAAGGTAGACTTTGCTTCTTGGCTGTTATCTGTTAAGTATACCTGGAGCTGACAAACTCATCTTTGATCAGAGTCTTGAATGACAGATTAAATCCATCCCTGGTTTGTTTGATAGTATAGTTCCAGTGCTTTGCTACACACAAAGTTGAGGAACATGGCCTAGTGTCCTATCACCAGTCATAGCAGAAGGCACATGCTTGTACTGCTGTTTAAGTGCTCTTGGTCGTGGTAACAAAGCCCAAGTTAGTGCTGGAGCTGGACAAAAGTTTTCATTTGGAAATGGCACCATGACCCTGTGCCTCAGACTGCATTCAGCAGCTCCTTGGAGTGGACTTGGCCAAGCTGTCATGGGCATAGATCAAAGACTGAAATGTGCCTAAGTCAACTTGGCTACAGCTATCCTTCTGCTTTCCCAAGTGGTGGTCTGTAAGTCTTGATGCCATTTCACCCTCTCTAGCTTGGTAGTATGTCACTTCTTGTATTGACTTCTGAAGGAATTTCATACCAGCAACCCAGCTGGGGATAGGCAGGTACAAGCATTTTTCAGCCAGACTCTCCCTTTGCCATCATTTGTAAATGCAGTGCCAATGTGAGGTGTATGCAGGAGCTGCTTTTGCCAATACACACCTTCTGGGTCTTCCCTATTGAGGGCTTAAAGAGAAGGACTGAAAACATGCTCTGGAATACAGGATGCATTTCTTGACTTCAAAAAAAAGGCCATGGTCATCACTCAGACATAAGAGTCTAAGAAGTACTTTTCTAGGGCCATCATATCCAAAACTGGCTGCTTAAAGTCAAGCTTCTCACAGAGTGCTTAGGCATCTAAAAGAAAGATTTTTATTTTTTTTTTTCCTCAAAAATGTAGACTATCTAACTTGATGTTTTCCCAAACCAGGCATCAGAATGAAAAATAAGTGTTGAAATGACATCGTGGTTTGTAAAGCTCTCTTACAGATGGAGGTGAAAAAATAAATTGAGGTTAACAAGACAAGTCAGGAAAGTGGAGAGGCAGGAAATGAAACCTTACTGTTCCCAGCACTTATTTGGAGAAAAGAAATGAATAGCATTTTGTTTTGTAGCAAATATTTTTCACAGTGGTTCCTAGCAAATATCAGCCACAGATCTTTGCTTTATCAGAAAGCTGGCAAGCAACAAGACAAAGAGTACAGATGTGAATGCAGAGATGGAAAAATAAGCAAAAAGTATCCTGGCTTGTACCTTAAGTATGTTTATGGTGCTACTCTGGTATCGAATTATAGGCTGTGCAGGAAGTAACAACTGTAGTTTAGATTTCTTGACATACTTATCTGCATGTCTTCTACTGCTTTCAACGGCAACAGATTGTTTTAGCTGCTGTTTTTCATGGTGGGTATTTGCCTCTGACTATATTCCAGACAGAATCAGCCCAACTCTTTCAGTGGTTCTGTAGAAAAACAGTAGGAGAGGCCACCTTGGAACCCAAATTTATCCATCTTAAAGAAATATTTGCAGCTTTTATTTGCAGTATGCATTTAAAGATATACCTCTGTAAAGCTATATCTTATTGTTGGTGCCCACAGTTACTGAAATGGTCTTGCTTTTGATTACAGTTTAATACTAAAAGAGAGCTCCCAGGATAACCATGGTCCAGACACATGATCCCTGTTAGTGCCAAGGAGAGACCCCATATTAGTGCCTGTCAAAAAGCCAAAGACAGAACCATAGGGTCCCACCACATAGTGCAGTCCCTCCTGGCTTGAGGTTGGAGATAGTTGGTGGGCTCAGCTCTCACACTGGCACCACTGAGGATCTCCATTCTCCTCCTGCTCCGACTGCAGTGTGATCCTGCTCTTGCTGACCAAAATGGATTTCACTGCAGTGCTCCTTACAGGCTATAGCATGGAGGCCAGTCTGACTTGAAGCACACCAAACTGTAGCTGTAACAGTGGTCTGATAGTTCATTAATTTTGGAAAGTTTCTTGACAAAAACCTGATTAACCTGGGAGAGTGCTTCTAGTGCTTTATCTGCAGGGGACACTGAAAAGAACAGAAAAAGCTATGTTCATAGTTACAGGTGTGGAAATTCCAATTATTTTATATTCCTTAAATAAATATCACTACAGGATGAAAACTGTCCTTGGAGAGACAGTATAAACAGTAAAGGAGCTGCTTTCTTTTTTATGTGAAGAGTAAAGACCAGAGCAGCTGCGCTCACAGCTAACTACACAAAATACCAGTGCCACAAAAGGGTAAACCACTGATAAGGAAAAAGTGACAAGAACACTCAGTGACATACGCAAAACCACCTCAGCCCTGTGCTGGGAGACAAAGTGAGGCAAATGCCTACAATAAAACTCTTAACCCTTATTCAGGCTCAAGCATTACTGCAAGAGGCTGGACATTGTTGTCCTTGGATGATATGAAAACATCACGACTAAACAAATAGTGTGAAAGTTTTAGTATTTCCAGTATTGAGCGATAATAATTAGGGAGCAATACAGGTTTTTTCTGTCTAAAAAAGCCTTTATGTAAAATATCCACAGCTATAAAGGCACATAAAATGGGAACTACCAGGACTGTTCTGTGGAGTGTTTTGGATGGTGGGAAAAAAGTTAGTGAAGAAAGAGAGGGGAATAACTGCAATTTTTAAAGCACTGGGTTGTATTTTTCATTATAAAATTTAGGATAAGGTCCACTTTATCCTGGAGGGACAACAGCCTGATGGAGCTGATTTTTGGCTTATGGTAACAAGAGCCCCCCCAAAACAGATTCGGCTTCCAGGCAATTGCCAATCACCCCCTCTCCACAGGGCTCCCGATATTCTTTCCGTGTTTAGATCACCTTACTCTTTAGAAACAACTAGAAGAGATGCCAATAGATGCTTTTCCCATTATATAACTGAGCACAAAGAGATCACTCCTGAGTGATCCTAAATAATAACTGTGGACAGTGTTTTGTTAAAGCAAAACTGGCTGTGGTGACATGGCAATGGGCATCTTCTGACCAAAGCACCTGAGACTTCAATCAGCACTACCTGGTACCCACCAAGTCCTGCCAGATGAGAGGGTGGCTCAACCATGGAGAACTGAGGCACAGGCAGTTTCTGAGCAAAAAGATCTGTTTGCTTGGGTGCTCTGTTTTCATCTATGAGGATGTACTGTTCAAGTTTCAGTTTGTTTTGGGGTGGGTTTTTTTTCTGATTGTGGAGCTTAAGGCTGCATTACAGAGTTTCAAATCACAGGTTTCGCTGTCTGGCACTTTCAGAAAAGAGTGGTTTTTGCCCAGTTTCACTACAAATGCAGACTTTTGACGGGCTAAAATTTCACAGTAGCTATGTTGTTATCCAGGAGGATTTAATAATCCCTCCTTTCTTCCGTCCCTGTTTTGCTGGAGGGCCCATTTTTCTGGTCAGGGCTATCTTAATATAGACATTCAAAACAATTTTGGATTACCCATCCCCCAGTACTGGCCACAGAGAAACCCTTACACATGTCATGGTTTTGTCCTGGGGTACCAGAGTTAAGTCCACTGTGCCATCTATTTTAGGGATCAGTACTCCTCTCTAGTTTTACAGCAGCGGTGTTCTGCTGACAACACAAGTTTGCCCCAGATTTCCAGTGTGAGTGGGGACCTCCAGCCAAATCTGAAAGCTGTAGCCCACCTAACAGTGGTGTGACATGGGTGAGTTTTCTGGCTTTCTCCTGCTTGTCCCAGGAGGCAGGAAAAAGCCCAGGCAGTAATCTCTTTGCAGACGCTGTGGCTTCTCATCACTGCTTTGCCACACTGCAGGACCCCCCAGCCACAAATGCAGCCAAGAGGCTTTTTCTAATCAGTGCTTCTTACCAAGCTGGATACCACAATCCTGCCTTTCCCAGGACCCACGACCTTTCTCTAGCCAACAAACTAGTTTGCAAGCTACCTATTGCTTCATTACATCCAAATAGATTCTCACAAAACATTTCTTCTCTTCACTACTTCCCCTCCCTCTTAAGGATAATAATGCAGTTTATCTGACAATAGCTACAATAAAAAGCTTTCTGTAATTACTATATATGGGTATTAGGCCAAATGCAACCCTGGCAAACTTGTATTGAAATTAATGCAGTTGAGCTAAAGATGCCTTTTTCCCTTTTCCGTCATTTCCCTGCCAGCAACCATTGTATGATAAGCTTTGGTACATGGAAGGTGAAACAAAAGGGTATCAGGAAAAAACAAAGCAGTTTCGTCATCTGAGGAACAGGTTATTGTTTGGGAATGCGAAGACCTACGTACGCCTAAACATTTTATTTCAGTGCATAGTCCTGTCTGACCTCTGAGCTTTTAACAAAAGAAAACACCACAAAAGTGAAATAAAAGAGAAATATTTTATGAACCCTTATTCCATCACTTTGTGCTGAGGTCCTTTGCGGTTTTGCCTTTTATTAATTCTTAGAGATACTCCATCTATGTCATAACCAGACTATAGAGAAAGCATCAGTTAATAACGTTACCACTACTACTGTCACAGCTCTCTCACAGTCTTTTTTTATTTATAGCTCCTATGATGTTTGGCTAGAGGGTAAGAGATCATTATCATGAGGAATAATAATGAAGATAGAAAGCCATCCCTGCTTTGGAGACTACCCACAACTTCATACTCCCCTTGGCTGATGTGTTGACAGCTGCAGCCCAGCAGATCTGATTTCAGATAGGGTTTGGTAAAACAGCTTTGAAATACTTTCCATCCAAAACCTCAAGGGTTTTCACTCTTTTAAAAAGCCTGATGAGTCCTTGGGTAAGTGCCACCTCCTGTGTCCCAAGTTCTAACTTTGTTGGCCATCTTGCTTAGGCTGGGTAAGAAGCAATTTGGTCTGCAAAGTGCTTGAAGGATATAAAGCTTTTTAAGACCTGCAGTAGTTTTTATGCATAAGGTGAGTGTTTAGAGGCCTATGACAAAGGAGTTAATTTCATCCATGTCCAAGTTTAGGGGTGCTGATTCCTTAGTTTTTGAAACTTGCCCTAAGTCAACAAGCCCTCAATGCTGTTCCTGCAATGGGATTTTCCCCGCTTAAAAACAAGTTGCTGCCCAGCATCACTGTTGGGCATTGAGCCCAGCTTTGCCTGCATTATATTACCTGGGCAATCAGTCATTTGACTCACATCAATGGGTGTAGTGGATGTCTCTGAAAGTCCAGGGGGGACCTCCTATGCATATTTGATTAAAGGTTGTGTTGGATTAGCAAAAGTTTTGAAGAACCTTACAATGTTGTGAGAAGCTATGAGGCTCTTGGGGGAGGGCTGAGTTGGTGCTCGGATAGGTGTGTCAAAAACTGAGCAAATGGCTAATGAGGGCCTTTGACCTAAAGGGAGTTTCCAGGGAAGCTGCCTTGTTGAGTGTCCTTTTGGAGATGGTAGAGATGAAGTGAACGTAAAGGATGGATATCATTATATGTTTCTGGAAGGTAAAAAAAATGCTGAAAAATTACACTGTGCCATATAACGATAGCAAATGCTGTGCATGGACTGCTAGCCAAAAGCTTGTGAGGGTAGCTCATTACTCTTTTCCTGAACATAGAAAAATCCTATATTCACCATGGGACAAGAATGAATCTTTGTGTGTTATCGTGGAATAACTGAAGGTCATTAAGTTCACAGCATATATGTCTCCTAATAACTCATTCAAGTGCATGCAACTAAAGGGAGAC
The DNA here is from genome assembly GCA_039720435.1 of Amazona ochrocephala. Lineage (NCBI taxonomy): Eukaryota > Metazoa > Chordata > Aves > Psittaciformes > Psittacidae > Amazona > Amazona ochrocephala. The sequence goes on from CM077880.1 coordinate 78,562,782, forward strand.
TGCAAATTCCAAGTCCTAGGCATGGCCTGTTTCTTAGTTTGTGTTAGTGTCTGCTTTTTTGGCTTTCCTAAAGAAGGATAGCAATGGGAATAAAAATAGCTGTCAAATGTGAGGGAAGGATAGGCTTTAAAAAAACTGTAGGAGTCCTATTGTCCTCATACTGACTTTTGCATTACATGGCCATATTGTCAAAATAGAGTTGCCCCCTTTGGCAAAGCTAAGGGGGCTTTGGTATAAGGACCCTATTTTTCACAAGTTCTTGTCTTGACAAGGGAGATACTTGCTCTGGGATCACTATTTGTGCCTCTAGAAGCCTGAATGTCCCTGGGCATCATCCAGGGGTAGTACCCCTGTGCTGTGTTCCCAGCCAGGGGCGTTGTGCACTAACACTCAGTTCAGCCTTTCTATACAGCTTATTTTAGGCTAGAGCCTGTCCATGACTGAGGATCAGTTGCTTGTCATACCTGTTTCTGCAGGGTTGTCCTGCCTACTCTATGTTAGGTTTCCTTCCCTGTCTGGAAAGGGGTAGGGGGTGCTCACTTGGAATGTGGCACAAAGTGTTTCTGTAGGTCTCAAGGCACACTAACTACATGGAAAAGTGGTTCTCTTGGTTTTCTAGTTTTCTCTAGGCGCCACTAGATGGCGTCCTGGTCTCTATCGTTGGGGGAATTGTGCCCATCCAGGGAAAGGGAGAGCAGCCGAGGAGGGGAGGGCGCTGGATTGTGCAGTTGATGGGGGAGCGGAATGGCCCAGCCTGGGGATGAGCGTGCTGTCTCGCAGAAAGGCCAGTGCAAGTGAGTTTGTTTTCTCCTGTGAAAGACACTGAACTATGGAAACATTAACGTCTGTATAATGTGAGCTCACCCCAATAAGAAAAGCTGATTTAGGGAGGAAAGAGAATTTTGATTCTGTGCACACTGGTTTCTTTCCTTTCAGCATGGAAATTCGGTTGCTCATACTTGCAAGAAATCCATGCAATTAGATGAATTGCAGGTACAGAAGTAATCCGTGGGTCCCGTAGCCTGTGAGCTGAAGGATTTATATTATTCAATTAATAAGCCAAGTGTGAATGAAAAATATCCAGAAGGGCTGGGGTTCAGATATGTTTGAAGTAGCAATATTAGCTAAAACAAGGCAAGCAAAAAAGTTAGGAGTAACCCCTTCACCGGGAAGGCGGGGGGAGGGAGGAAGTGATTGACTTCTAAGTGTCTGAAAATCATCATACATATTTTTAACTTTTTAAATTAAATTTTTATTTCCTGCACTTATAATCTTGTCATATTTTTATTCTTGTGTATTGTCAGAAATTCATCTCTAAGAGACAGTTCTGAAATGCTCAGGGCTGAATTCTGGCTTGAGTAAGTCTGGGGATACCCTTGTCAATAAGTTTACTCAAGGACTATGAATAAAGTTAGAGTGGTGTCTGCCACTTGCCAGAATGACAAGTACATCTGCAAAACAGATATTTGACTGTGTTCTCACTACACCAGGGTTCACCTCTATTCTTGAACTAGACTTATTTTTTCCTCTCCCTTTTCCTCTTACTCCAGTGCTTACTCTTCTGCTATTGTAATCATACCACTAAAATAAGCGTGCTTTCTGCCAGGGGATAAAAGCCTCAGTTCCAAGACACGACATCCTCTGCCACCGTATTTTGGTGCTGTGGTTTATGCCAAGGCTGGTGAGGTGGAGAAGCCAGATCTACAAGCCCTCGAGGGAAGGGTGTGTGCTTTCCTGCGGCACACATGCAAAGACAGGATGTTGCTATGTTTAGCTTGGGTTCCTCCTGGCAATAAAACATTTTCCATAAAGTATCTTCCATAAATGCCAGGTCGGTCTTTGAAATCCCATCCGGAATACTACGATTCTAATAAAAAGCACAGTCAAAAATCAAGACACTGTGTAGTATGTTGGGAACACATGGGGGGAAAATATTATGAAGCTTGAAAAATCAATTGGTTTGGGTAGCAGAAGGCAGCCCTGCAACTAACAAGTCAGCAAAATGGCAACCTGCAAAACAGTAATGCTGCTGCCCCTTAAGTCCCTGAGTACCTTTCATCAGTAGATGATGCCTGCATTTCAAAAAGGATAGTTGGTGGTGGGAGAGGTCTCAGAAGGTTTAGAAAATGTTTATGAGGCTAATTCAGGAAAATGTATGTAGCAAAATTCATGGTTAGTTGCTTCTATGAAAGATGATTAATGTTCTGTAGTAGTCTACAAAGCACTGAGACTACTGCTAGATGGCTCTCTAACCTAAGAGAAAATTCCAATATACTGTGGTTGGCACCTGAAGTGAGACAAAGTAACTAAAAGCTGAATTCCAACTCCCAGCAGTGAGGATAATTGGTTAATGGGATGACTAATTGCAGGGAGAGCATGAGAACTCTATGACTTGAATCTTGATTAGAAACCTGGCACTCGTTCTCACATTGCTGTATAGCCCAAAGACGCGTTCTGGGCGTGATGCAGAAATTTCAACGGAAGTTTTAGGTCTGCTCTGTAGAGGGCGAGCTTCAGTCTCTGAGGAAAAGCGATTATAGAAGAACAACCTCTGAGCTGGTAAGAAGTATGGTTGTGTAGAGTGCCTAGTAGGAATAAGGGATTTTGTTAAGTGACACAGGTGAGGCTGAGATTGGATAAATGAGCTTTGCACAGTGACAGCAGTCACCAGAAAGCATGTGAACATGGGTGTTTACTAGAGGTGAGTAATGCAGAGGAGGCAGCACAAGACTGCTGTGCCTTGTTGGTTTTATGCTAGAATACCCTTGCTGCAAGAGGTCAGCCTAAGGTGCCAATGTGGATTACAGGGCTGTGCTGTCTCTGGCTCTGATCTTTCATGAAACATGAAGTGCTAAAAGTTGCTGCTGTCATCTGTAGTCTGAACCTACAGCTTGGTACTTTTCTCTCTCCTTTGTGGTGGCAAGTATCATCTTGTATCAAGTGTTGGATTGTATCAAGGTTTGGATACCTGTCTATGATAGGACACTTACCTTTTTCCATGTACCTCAAGGTGCTGATGCTCAGTCCTGTCTGACTGTCATCAGTGGTCTGTTGTCTTCCACACTTCCTTCCTTTTTGGAGTTCAGAGCCCCTTGCTTGCCTCAGATGCATATTTGTTGCTGAGTTTACACACCAGTAATTATAAATAGATGTAGTGGCATAGCCCAGAGAGGCTGTATTGGCTTTCAAATAAAGGCTTGGCTGTATAGCTGCTTTCCTCAGACCAGAATGACAATGTTTTTCATGTCACGCTGTTCTGGAAAAATCATCTGGAGCAAAAGGGAACCTTCTTGATGCCACTTTAATGGACATCTGAGGTTTCATGAAATGCTGACATCTCAGTTATGCTGATAGCACTTCCAAGCATCTCTTCTCTGTCTGCAGAGCTCAGCCTAGCTTGCCCAAAGACACTTGCCAAGTCTGTCCAGCCCATTCACCGTTTCACTTTCTGTCACTAAACCAGACAACTTCTTTAGGTAAATTTGGAGTCCAGGAATGCATCCCGGTAGGATGTTACTCTGAAGAACACCAGGTTCAGAGAAGGGTGGAAAGAGTGACTTTGAAAGGTGAAGGTCCCATGTGCAGTTAACTTTCCATCAAATAGGGCCCTATAATTCTTGCCGGAGAGCTCTGCTCTGTAGTCATAAACAAGAAACACAATGCCAAAGTGTACTTATAGGCTTCAATATCTGTATTCATGAAACAGCCTCTGAGGTATTTCACTTGCAGGTGTACTACCTTGACTGCTGTCTGTGCAATTTTCACAGACCCGAGCAGCTCCTCCAGCTGTTGATGGCCAGAGGAGTGCAACTGTTAGTGTTCCTTGAGAGACAGCAAAGAAATGCAGCTGTCTGCTGAAGCTGCTCTGAGGACTAGCTGGGGTCTTTGAAGAAAATGAGATTCTCTGGCCCTTCAGTCAGGCAGAAGTGAGCACAAAAGCCCTGTTGTTATGCAGTAACCACTACGTTGAATGGATTTTCTTGTTACTGCTGTGTGCTGCAGGATAACAGAGACAACGATCAGGCACCTGAGGTGGAAGCTTCACTGCTTGTTCCTGCTGGTGGTTGAAAATTTGCTTTGATGTTTCTAAGCCTCTGTAGCTTTTAGATGATGTAAGCCTTATCTACTTGCTCACAGAAGCACTCAATGAATTTTCGTATTTAAATCTCGCACACTGTTCATTGAGTTTACGAACAAGACCAGTTTATGAACCATTTGTAGGCTTCATCCATCTGCAAAAACATCTCATCGCAGAGACTCTGCTCAGTCCATAGTATATGAATAATGCAGAAGAATTGCTCTGTTGAAGCTGGCTTCATTGTCAGTTTAAGCTGAACATGAATAATTGAACACATTTTCTTTGCAGGGACAAGAACAGCTGCCATCTAAACAGTTTAACCCCATTTGCCTTCTCATGTTTCTCCTTCAACTTGCTAAAGCCCCTGCGCTTAGCCATGCTATATAGGAATGCATCAGATTCATGTGGGGTTTTTCACTTACTTGAGGTTGTCTCACAAATAATCTGCTGTGCTCCTTAAGCAGGCAAAAATGAGGGCTGGTTACAATTATTTGTCTCCAGCTTTAACTCTATGGCTGCTGGCTCCCTGCAGAACCCCAGTGGACTTCAACAGCAGGGTGCTGGGCAGCTAGTAAGTGCCTTCACAAAGCTAAACCATCAGCAGTGAGGAATATCATTAAGACATGTCAAGAGATTAAATATTTAAGCAGTTGGTGTGGAAACTATAGAATTAATATCCTGTCAGTTAAGCCTTCGAAACTATAACTGACTTCCCCATGGAGCTTGGGCACAGTTAGTCCCACTAGATGAGGGGAAGGAAACCTGTGATATCTATTTCCCATGTATTTTAATTGTAACATGTAGGTTTAAAATCATGGGAGCTGCTCTGCCAAACTGAACTTGCCTGTCCATTTAGAAATGTAGTGTTTATAATTATCCACTTTTAAACAAATTTATTCATGCATGGATATTCTAATTAGATGTGTGGCCCATGGTGGGGAAACCTGAAGGCAGCAATATTTTTCCTGAAGCCTGATATGGGAGTGTTAGGAAATCATGAAAAAGACCTGTAAAATGTTCACCCTAAGAACAGTGAAAAAGCATTTAGAGTATCATAAAACTTCTCACCTTCAAAACGCTCTTACTTGTAATTGCCCAATTATGTTCCTTTGATATAGTCTTTTCACACGTATACTTGCAAACATTATATATTACAGTGTCAAACCTTGGGAGCATATATTAAAATGAATGTATCTTAAGATTTGTTTGTATTTCATGTCTTTTTTCCTTAGAAATCTTTTTCCTTCTTGGTTAGTGAGTACCTCTTTACATGCTGTTTCTGGGGCAAATTTCCTCATATTTGTGGTTTTTTTTTAACAAGCCAGCACTGATATTTTCTACTTCGAATGCATTTCCCTCCATGGTAGAGGCTTTGTCCAGCAAGAAGTGTAGTACATTATTAATGAGTGAATAAGTAAATTCATAAAACAAACGTGATTTGAGTAATAAAAGCTATACTTAGTGATAGAGCTGTTCTGCATGTTGTATGTGCTGACTGAATTATACTCTATTCTTCACATACTTAAAGCGATGGAGACTGATAACCAAGTAGCTATTACAGCTATTTAAGCTGTTTCTGAAAATAGTTTTCTTGAACAGAACAAAGGAAGCTGGGTGTTGGAGAGTCTTCCTCCTTCCAGAAATGTACTTCTACAATGTTTCATATTTTACATGATGAAATGTAAAAATGGGATTCTGTGGAACTGTTGGCTGATATCATGGCAGGGGTAGAGTGTTCTGTGGTGTTATGGGAAGCGGAAAAACAGAGTTCTGTGCAACTGGCTCTATGTCAGCTGTTGGAGGAAAGCTGTAATGACTCACAACCTACATGAATTTTGTGTCTTATGGTACTCTTCAGAATTGCAGAGTTGTTTGCCAAAGCTTCCTTTCCCTGCAGCTGTGAAGTTGGCTCTCACCTTTCAACTTCCAAACTGTATTTTAGCGGTGTCATGGCTTTGAGCCTGTGAAATTGGTAGTAAAGCATGAGATTTCTGCTTAAAAAAAAAATAATAAATCTGAATTGCTGAACAAATTTGTTTCAGGATAAGAACTAGGAGACAGAAGCAGGGGACCTGGGATAATCTGAGACCCAGTTACTGCTACACTACTGCACCAAAATGGCTGGGGATTGAGCCTTCTGCATTTGATGACCTGTGTTGTGCCAGTAATCTGGCCATGGTGAATATGGATACTGCTGAATTACCTTGTCTTTTCCAAGGTCATCTACAGCGAACGCAGGAAATACCCTGTGTGTTATTTTCACTTTGTGTTGAACAGGGATCTGGTGACAAGGGCCACACTCTCAGATCCCTTCTCAAGAGGTTTCAAAGGACTGTGGCTCCTACAAGTAGCATTCTTGAGAGGAATCTGGAAAAGGCTCACTTTCCCAGCCCTCTTGCCGCAGGAAGAATTTGTTTCTTTTCTAATGAGGAAGCATCACAAAACCGTTGAAATCTGATTAGGCTATTAATTAAACATATTGCTTTAAAGTGTTTTTATTAAAGGAATAAAGACATCTGACCAAAGCCTTTTCTGTGCAGATGTCTTTGCTTTATCTTGACTTTAAAAATGCAGCTAGCTTGAAGCAGCTCATTTACTGAAAGCAGTAAACTGGCTGAGCAGAAGGCACTTAGGAAATTAGTGAGGGAATAAAACTTAAACATGAGTACTTTGATCCTAAGCTCTAAATAGTAAACAACCGTGAAGAGACCAGTGCAGCCTGCCTCTTCAGCAGCTGTGCCAGGGAGGTGGAGAGATAAGTGTAATTCAGCTGGGCATGTTGTAGGTCCAAAAGTGATTTGCAGCCCACACAGCCTGAGGTTGTTGTTGCCGAAGGTCCCTTTTTTTAAGTGGTGGTAGGCAATGTTGAAATGCATTTTTACTGGCCTTCAGGATGTGCTCAAGTTGTCACTTTCTAGTCAGTGAGTTGGGAAGTGAATGAAGCAGCAGAAGTCATCTAGCGTAATATAAATCAATGGACTCCCAAAGCACAAAAGAAACAATTAGCAGCAGCAAATGTCTGTGTTTTCATGACATGCAGCAGCTCCTTCCTCATGGCAGCACTAAGCTCTGACTGTCATGGTGTCGGTAGGAAGGAAGCAGCTCTCTGAATTCTGCTCAGTGCTAATTTAATGAGGTGCAGCTCAGTAGTGTGGTGCAGGCCTTCAATCATAGTGAAAGGCAAGAAATTCCTTGTAGGCAAGCTGAAAGAATTTGGCTCTGACAGCAGCCTACTTCCAGCCAGGTGATTAATTTTCTGTGATGGGTTCTATGGAGACAAATGAACCAAAATGAGTAAACATATATTGCCTGTTCTGCAACACATTTATCACTAGTTGTGATTTCCATTGCAAACAAAATGAAAGGCTAGAATCTGTTTTTTAAACGTGCTCCCCTTTTCCTGTCTGACACTACTCAGTGGAGCTGAAGTATCTTGTCCAGAGTGAGGAGAGAGGAGTTACCAATTTCCTTCTTGTCATTCTTTTGAAATGATCAAAATTCCTCTTGATAATGATATTTAAATAGTTGCTTTGGTTAAGGTATGTAAGTTGTCAATTTCTAGATGCTCTGTCTGGTGTATCTGTAGAACACTAATCTTTTCCACTGTCTCTGTTCTAGTGGCATCCCTGGACATAGGCATAATTTTCTTCCCCTTCCCAGAAAGACCTAGTGCTCCATACACCCAATTACTCCCTGGCTAGCTTGACTCCGGTATGCATTAAATAAACAGCAGCTCTGTGCCCATTCTGCTATCCTCACATATTTGCTAGCCTGTTCCATCCTGGCCTGTTCCACCAACGTTAGGCAAAATGCACTCACCTGCAAATAGTGTCTGAAAATGTGGTATTGCATGACACACAATACTCATCCTTGTCATCAATAATTAATATTTGTATTCCTGTAGTACTAAAATATCACCCAGACCTGTAAACATGCAGTCAATGTAACAGACCAGTGTAAGCTGAGGAGAGGACATAATGCACCTGTGGCCTCCAAGGGTGAGGCTTAGAAGGCTCCAGAAGCCAACTCCCCAAAGCCTTAATTGTGTCCCAAAGTCTGTCACTCTTTACAGTGCAAACAAAAAACACTTCTCAGGCATGCAGATGTGTCCCGTTGTGCTGAGAGGGGTCCTCAGTGCTTGAAGATGCATACTTCAGGTGAGCAGACAAGCATTTGGTTTCTCCTCCAGAAGCTCAGAGTGGAAGCAGATGAGGGGGAAAATTAGAGGACAGTGAGAATCTGACCACTCATTTGCAGGACACAGAAGCATAGAGTGACTTAGAAGCATCAGTAGAAAATGAGTCTAACTAAAGTCAAGCTGAAGTTTAGCATTTTAATTTCTCTGTCAAATTTATTTGAGATACATGGAAATGTAACTTAGTGTCTGACACATGGAGAGTGATTGAGGTTTTTACACAATATTTGAAGGTGTGAGAAAGACGTTCAATATTTCTTAGTTATTGCTCTACATTTTTAAGTTTTGGTTAATATATCATTTCAGTGAGATTATCCTTCAGGTGATGCTTCCTCACCTACCTATGGGACTTGAGTATGCATGTCTCACGCCTGTTGCAAACTTTTGCACACACCCTCTGACAAGAGAAAATAATTCAATTCCTCTTAGTAATTGAATTAGGCCAGGATTCAGTCTTTCAAACTGGTAACCTTTCCTTATACACAAAGTCCCTTAGAACGCACTACTTCTCTATTTTCTTCAGTTTCTTCCTCATTAACAACAATATCAAATATATACTGAAAGATTTCTATCCTCGATCATCTTTCAAAATGATAACAGAGGTTTAGAAAATATTGAGTGAAAATACAGAAAATATTCCAGCCTTCACTCTGAAGAAATAATTGTCTAGTCGGTGGAATTGATTTTTCTATTTAAAATTGAAATATCGCCAACTTCCTTCAGGCTCTTTGCAATTTAAATTTATATATATGTATGTGTGTGTGCACCCCCACATGAGCTCTATTTTTCTGTTTTCTGACCAGCTTACTATTGACGTTTCTGTAAAGATAATATTAGTCTTTCTACATATAGCTCTGAAATGGAACACTAACACATTCTGTTGTGATAGCAGCTTTGTTTCCCTTCTCAGGGAAGGTAAAAATGCATTTGCCTGAATTCAGAATTCAAAGTGTATTTTATTAGATCTCCATCAGACACAAAATCCCTCAAGGTTTTTTATATGCAGCTGTTGCTAATCTTCTGTAAAAGTCTTGCAAATAAATGGATATGGAAATTTTTTCAAAGTCCCCCTGATCGTGGCACCAAAAAAAAAAAAACCAACAAAACAAACCCACAAACACACAAACAAAAACAAAGAAAAACAAAACCCAAAAAATCCCAGAAAAACATAAAAGTGTACGGCAACATAAATGTCTTCACTGCTGGTGGACCCAGCAGTACATATAGCTCTTCTCACGTGTGGTGAAGTCCTTGTGGAGAATGCCCAGACTGGTTGTTGTGATGGAACTCAAGCCTCCACTCTACATATTAGCTATGTTGTCAGTACTTCTTGCAAAGTAAGTTACAGTAAACTGCCATGGAACTGCAGGCATTTGTCAGATCTCTGATCCCATTTGCTTAATTATACTATTTGAACATAGGCATGTACTCTGAAAGCAGTTCTTGAGACAAGTTACATCTTTTAGAATCACTTTGAATTAAAAATTTCTGCCTTAGTAGATGCCAACTTATTGTGATATGTTGCAGCATATAATGATGAAGCTATTCTTGTGGTTTGACTGGTGGGGGTCAGTTCAGCAGGCACCCTCGTTGAATGTCTTTCTGTCTTAATAATTATCTTCTTTACTCTGTTCAAGAGCTTAAAATGTTTCAGACTGTGCATCACCCATTCTGTGCCATTTCTGAAGTATGTGTATTGGTACTTGTGCTGGGAGGTTAATAATTCCTCTCTAGTGAATAAACTGAGGTTTATAAATGGTACAACTCCGGCTTTGGTTTTCCTGAAGCATGCTATCAAAAAAGAAAAAGATTGAGATACCTAGGAAATTCTCAAGCATTTCCGTGTAGTCTTTATTTGTTCTTCTGAGAATTCATTGAGTCTCAAGCCCTTTTATGACTTGGATATCTCCTATCCACTGAGTTTATCATATTAGTTGCTTTCCTTTTTTTTTTAAACTCACGTTATCACCATATACTGTTTTGCAGTAGTATCATAAGTCACTGAAGTAGTAACTGTGTGAGTACACATACCTTACTTTTATTGTTTTCCCACTTTTTTTTTAACTGCTTACCCTTGTATGGACTTGAAATGTTGGGAACAATATACAGCTGTGGTGTCTAAGAAGTACTTCTCACCTCACTGCATCTACATTGCAAATACTGCTGGGTCACTAAAGCTGTCAATAATGCAGGCCATTCGGAGACTGTGCTCATATTTCACCTGCTTTTTCTCTATACTTATTCCCTAACGTCCTTATTGCTAGCATAAAAACTCTAGGACTTCTTGGAGTCTTCCTGACCAAGCAAACCTCACGGGTGTCTCTCTCTTAGGAAGAAACACCACTTGGTTTATACGTGTGCTCATCCATGGGAAGGCGGCAGCTTTCCCAAGATCATTGACTCACCTGTGTTCCCCTGTCCAAGGTGCTGAGTCAGGGTCTGCTTTGTGGGTCCTTACCCAAAACGGACCCAAATCTTTATTCAATTTCCCTGGGGTTTTGGGAGACCTGTGCTCTAAACCATCTTATCATTATCCATAGGTATTTAAGATGCTGAAAGAATGATACCAAAGGTCTCAAAAATCCCTGCAGTTTTCTGTAGCATGAGCTTCCTAAGGGCTAAAACAGCTAAATTTGAGGTTGAGTGCTGCAGGTATCTGCAGATAATGGGTTCCTAAACCTGTTTCTGAAGAGTTTGCTTTTTGCTAGGGTGAGCAAGATAAGGTTGAGGATCCCTTTAAGATAACTTCATTGTCTCCAGCATGGGTGAAACCCTGCCATGAGAAATACTCCATACATAAGTTTCAAAGCTGGTTATAAAAATGGAGTAGAGGATTTCGGAGTGAACTTCAATAAAAATTGTAATGAGCCCCATTAATGCTTTTTGCTTGGCATTTCTTCATATCCAAACCCCTGGTCCATTGAAAACTTGAACAGGAAGAAATCACTCAAATTGATCCAAAAGAAAACTTTGCCTGTTTAAATGGAAACATTTTTCTTTGGGGTCTGAGTTTAACTGAAATCCAGAGTTGCCTTATGGGAGTATCAAAAGAGGTGATTCATGACAACATATGTCTTCAGTGGATTGAGTGTCCTGGCTAAATTTATCCAGTGAGGCATACTAAAAAAAGTCTACCCTGAGGAAGTGTTGAAGTTGTTCCTTTTGAGATGGAATACAGCAGGGCTAGATCCTGAATCAGTTATCTTGGATTTCTTTATTGGCCATCCAGTCTATACAATTGGCAGGACTCTTTGCAGAGGTTGAGAAAATCTCTAACATCTGTGAGTGGATCCTGATCCGAGAGAATAAAGTACAGTATATGTCACATTAACTGACTTAATGCAAACTTTGTATATTTGTCGCTTCTGATCTCAGCCTAAAGAATTAGTCAGGAATTCAGCATCAGCCACAAGGAATTTGCTGTAGAATATACCTGTATGTTTTCATGACAAATTAGGGAACAGAGCCAGACTATGCTTTTTCTCTTCCCTGAATATCCTGGATAGAGGAGGTGGAGGCAATATCCTTTATTCTTCTAGCCAAACAGTTTTGATTTTACAGTTGAGGCTGTGTCACACATCTTGTTCCAACTTCATGCTGTGCTCATATAATTTACCAAACACACAATGCTAAGAAAGAGCAATAGGATCCAGAACAAAATCAAGTCCTTTCTAGTTTCTGAAAAAGGAGTTCCAGAGTACAGATTAATTCAAAATGAAATGTAAAGTAATTTAGTTTTATTACTTCAAGCAACAAATTAATTACTGAATAGGGAAGTAGTTGCACAACAGATTACCCTTTGCTTCTGTAGAAAGAAGAGCAGCAAATCAGATGACAGAAATGCTGTGAGGAAAATAGTAGGGGAAGCAGCAGATTACTCTCTTTCCTACCAGTGCATTTGTGTCAGTGTAATCTTCTAATTCTCTGTTGTTGGCTGTAATTGCATGTCACAGATTTTTTGGGCTGGGGTGTGTTCACTGCTTTCCTCTGTTAAAGAGAAGGCGTGAACGGTGTGTTTCATACATTATGCATCAAGGGAAGATGTTTTAGCCTTGTTATAGGTGATCAGTCATTTTCCTAAGTAAAGAATGGAAAATAATAGCTGCTGCAATTTTATGCTTCTTGATGTTGTTAGAAAGAATGTCTTTACAGTTGTACAGCTTGAACCACCATCATTTGAGCCCTACAGAGTCTAGTTATTTTGCTGGGGCACTGGAAGACCTTTTAGGTGTAACAAGTGACTTATTCGGCCTATTTTTCTCATACTAGGGAGCTACATCAGTTAATCAGAATTTATATGGATTTTTTTTTAATTAGCTAAAACAATTGGGTCAGCAAGATCTTGTTTCAAGTGAGAGCAGTGTCTGTTAAATACCCACACATGTTAAATACCCAATACATGCACAATACAAATGGCACATGGCAACTTGTGGGGAATACTTCTATCTCATCTCTGGCGCCCAGCTAACACTGTATGCTGTCTTCTAGTACATTATGGACTGTGTTTCTATTATAGTACTTTAGAATTGATATATCCAGATGGCCCGTAACAGTAGGAGTCAGCCTTATGGAGACTTTCTGAGGGTAGGAGAGTTAAGTTATCAGTACACATGCCTGAACAACCAACAGCCAAGACATTGTTTCCTGAAGGATGCTTTCTCTCCACTGGAGAGTGGGTCCAGTGACCTAATAAAGGCCATGCTGCTCTCATGAGAGAACATGATGGTTGGGAGTGATTGCTGTTTAGGCAGGCTGCATTCCCTTCTAGCCACAATCTGCTAACCAAATGCTGATAGTTTACCAGAGCACTTCACTGACAGGTCTGAAATACAGACTTTACTTCAGACATGATGCTGTGGCTCTAACTTAACATTCAGTAGTCCCTAGCTAGACCTATAGACTTCCGTCAGCATAGTCTCCCCACCCAGATCTGCCCTTAATGAGAAACCTGCTTCGCTGTTTTCCCTACTGTGAAGGGGGAAAAGGGCAGAAAATTACTGCTCTCCTTTTTGATAATATTGTCTTTGCCCAGTTCAATCTCCAAACCTAAATACGTTAAATGTTTCAGACTAATTGAGTTCTCTGTAGAATGTAGTGTTCAATGTATGTACCTGAATGCTTATCTCCCATCATTGTGTAGGTGAGACTAAATCTTGGTTAATCTCAGCATTTTCAGCAAACTGTTAGCCATTTTGTAATCCTTAAGGGACTATTAGAAAAATCATCATGCAGAAATACAAGCTTATTATATGCATATAAACTGGTAGTCCACCTTACAGTTCTTTCCTGAGCTGTGGATTAGACATTTGGTACACAGCAACAGGGACTCTCCGAATGGCATGTCAGGATTGACGGCTGCTTGGCTGCCTGCTGTAATCTCTGTTCTGGAAAAAACTAGCAACTATTTTGCTCTGCTGACATGAAAATTGCATCCTTTCAGCTTTAACAGCTATAAACTGGAGCTGCTTTGGTGTCAGGCAGGTTCAGACTCAAGACCTGGTGACAGGAGAGAGTTGATAGTGGTGGAAACCATCTTGCCATCTGTCATTTCTGATGTAAGCCCTCTCAGTCTGATGTCAGCCCCATGTGATGCTACACTCCACGACCAAAAAGCAGAATTGGGCTGGCTTTGTTCTCTGTGTCTGAAAGGTGGTTTCAAAGTTCTTTCCCTGCAAAAAGACCCAAACTGCACACAGCATAGAGCTGGTCCAGAAATAGAGCTTTAATCCCTGGAAAGCTTACACATTTCAAAATTAGCTTCTCCTGTGGTTTGCAGAGACAGAGTTGTACTGAAAGAAAGCACTTTCTGAAAGTCTTCAAATTGGAGATGCTGAATTCTTTTAATCAGAAATTACATCCTTCATTCTGACAAAAGAAAATGAAGGGTTGACACTTCAAATCTTTCCAAATACACAATTGAAAAACTGCGCTTTCAAACTCTTCTGAGAATTTGTTGTAATTTTGATGCAAGGCTGTTGCTTCTACCAGGCTTCCCTCTAAATTTCAGTTGATAAAATCTCCAAGTTCCTAATGTTTTCTCACATCACCTGTGAAAATTCAGAAATAATTTAAGAATAAAGTTATGCCTGCTGCCAGGAAAAAGCAGAAAGACTCTGCTGGGGGTGGTGTTTTTTGGTTGTTTATATTCTGTGAAGTGGACAGGGGAGACAGAGGGATTTCTTTTGGTATGTGCTGTAATAATGATAGTAGTGAGACAACTAGAGATTCACTGTGGATTAAACCACAGGATAACTTTGTGTTTTCACAGTATTGTTTCTACCTTTAATTCTCTGGAATTGCCACTCATTTGGTATAGCTGGTAATACTGGGTCAGGAAAAGTTAATTCCAGGGGTTTGGCACCCTTCTTTTCAGTGCTGAAGTGCAATTTTTAAAGTTCATAGGAGCACTAGAGCTAGAATACCAGTAACTTAATCCATCTACTTGTATGTTCTTTTAGTTAGTTCTAGTTGTTCAGGTTTTCTATTCTGTTATCTCTAAAACTGCTCTTTTGCCTGATTGTGATGGAATGGCAGCTTGCACTTCTATAGCAACCATGCATTGTTCACAATATTCACTGCAATTTTTGTTCACACATACCCCCATCTGTCAGTCCACCTGTGTATCCCCTATTCTACATCACCATCCCATCCCTGGAAGTGTTCAAGGCCAGGTTGGATGGGGCTTGGAGTAACCTGGTCTAGTGGAAAGTGTCACTGCCTGTGGCAGGGAGGTCAGAACTAGATGATCTCTAAGGTCTAAGCTTAAATCACTTCTGTTCTCTTCTAAGGTCTCTTCCAACCCAAGCCATTCTGATTCTATGATAAACTCTGTGCCTCTGGACCTCTGAGGTGCTGCCTACACCCTTCCCACTTGCCCATATAGCTCCACCTAAACTCTGACACCCCTCCATGCTTCCCTGCACGTCACTCACACCCAATTCTCCCTCCTTCCATGTTTTGGATTTGTGCTGATAACACAAGACTGTTCTAGTGACTGCAGAGCAGTGCTTACACAGAGTCAAGTCCAGTGGCTGGCTCCTCACACCCTCACACCAATGGGTAGGCTAGGAGTGCACAAGAAGCTGGGACAAGACAGCTGACCCCAACTGACCAAAGGAATATTCCATGCTCACCTGAAGCATTGGCAGCACAGTTCGTCCTGCTTACAAACTATTGCATGTTGCAGGCAGCAAAGTGCAACTGGAGCCGCTTGCTAGCAGGAGCAGCAAAGAGTGCAGAGATATGCTCCTGTACAGAGCAAAGATGAGACCTCTTGGGCTCCACGGTTATCTACTGAGGGCATCTATATACCTGCATGCCTCTTTGCTTTCCCTGCTTCATGTCTAGTTACTTTGGCAGAGGGTAAGGTGAGGCTAAGGTTGCAAATAACATTGTACAGTGTCTTTTATCTAAGTGACGAGTCCAGCACAGGAAGCCTTGTGTGTGTGCAGGATTAGAAGAGCAGATTACTGATAGCACAGAGGTGAGGAAAGGCACAAACAACACAGTAGTCTGTATAGAATAACTATTTCTTACCACTCTAAACTAAAGTGAGAATAAAACAAATTAAGCAATGGCTTCCTTGTTGCTAGAACAACCTAAAAGAAGCTCATGCTGGGACAAGTCCAGACAATTTCTGAGACTCTGTACTGCCAGATGAGTACGAAGCCTTCAGCCTCTAAGTCATAATAAGAAAAATCTAATTTATTGGGAGACAGAACGAACATTGGAGGCAAGGCAGAAATAAAACTCCCATGTGATGTATCTAATCAGTATCCACATTGCTCTACAATGGGACCGCCTCTGTAATCTAGTCAAATAGGTTTAGTGTGTTTCTTTTATATCAACTCAATCAAGCCTCACTATTTCTGCTCACAAAAATCTTTCAAAAAGGAACATAAGAGCATTTTCTATGTTTATGCACCCTGTTTGCAATTGCCTTACTATACCCACTAGTTTTTTTTTTCCTTTTTTTTCTACAATTGGCTGCAACGCAATGCAGAGAATGAATGTCTTGCAAAAGCTTAGATGCACAACAAAATTGGTTTCTGAACTGCAGTAGAAATTCAGAATTATCAAATCCCTCTTCTCATATGCTGGGAGCAGTCAAAATAAAAGGACTAATCAGTTTTCACTAACAATTGTCCTGCTGAATGTTAAAATGACATTGCATCGCAAGAACTCTTTGTGAAAGAACTTTGCGCAATACAAAGAGCAATGAGTACTTTGTGCATTTTGCTCAGCCCAGCTTTAACTGCATCCACGCAACAAAGCCAATCCAAAGATTTGAGGAATTGTGAGGTTTGAAGTGCTGGTACCTTCATGCTTGGAAGCTTGGCTAGGAAAGCTTTCCATGTTCAAAATAGGGCAAGAAGCTAGTTTGATGAATGATCTGAATTGGTTCATGACAAACAGAATATCTGTTTCATTAACCAGTATTGAGACTTCTGAAGCATCTCTGACCATTGCTGTAACCCAGGATAAACACTTGGAAACCCTGAGACTATTAACATTTGAGGAAACAGTGGGTACAAACTGATGTGGTTCTGCTCAGAGCTGTGCAACTCCCATCATATTCTACTGACTGAAGAGGAAAGGCACAACAGCTAAGGAGCAGAAAATGTTCCGTTTATTGTGAGAGGTGGGTGGAACAGCAGTTCAGTTGCTGAAGAAGAGAACCACCGTACTTAAACTGCATGGAAAAGGACACCAACCAGCAACTTGGGCTGCAGGAACCAAGTTCAGTAACTCACAGGATCAAACATCCCTGTCACTGTAGATATTGTGTTTAGCCTGCTTGTTGTTCTGACAGATTTAGCTTTGCTTTTTGCTTTTCTCTTTATCTTAGGATCAGGGAAAGGCAGGAACTACCACTGTTTTGTGTAGCCATTTAAAATGCTTCTGCTAGGCTATGTAAAATGTGGTGGTGTTGCTGGCACAGGGGAAGAGTGATGTTCAGTAAAAAGGAATTGAGATTTGGTCCAGCACCTCTGCCTATCTGACTTCCCCATGCTCGCATGCCAGCAGGCAGAGACCTGTGGCCTCAGAGTTGTCAAAAAACTCCCCCACTCACACATTCTTGACAGATCAATAGAGCCTCAGCATAAAGCAATTACAGCAAATTGGAAGAAGAAAAACCCTCCCAGTGAGTCAGCAACAGTTGGCAGTGGAGAAGAAGGAAATCCAAGTTATAAAGTATAGCAAGGGGGTGGCATGGGGCTTCCCAGAAGGTTGTTTCTTCATACTGGTATAGCAAATACTAATAGTGCTGGAGGGCATTGCTTTGGGTACTAATGTGACTGGCCTTCAATGTTTGGAATAACCCTACAGCAGGTGTCTCAGAATGGTTTCTCAATGCCCTGCTTTGTAAATGTAACTTGAACTGCTTGACTCTAAAAATGGTTGCTATTTTAGCATGTCTTCATTGCAGTAAATAGCTTCACATATTTCCGGGTTTTGCGTTAACCATAGTACTGCACAAAAAACTTCTTTTCATGATCCCATGGCTGAATTCCCAGTTCAACATAGTACTGTTACACTCTTAAGTGTTTGGCCAAGTTGGGCTGGAAGGGCATTCATGAGTCCAAAACAATTAAGAATTCTATCATGCAAATCTGGGCTCAGGAAATTGAACTCCTCATTGACTGATTGAGCATTGTATGACTGATAGACCAAAACATGACTGAGCTGAGTTCATGCTTCCCCTTTGAATCTTGAAGGATTAATCAGTTTGCCTTTCTTCTAGCTCCCTTCTTTGAATGCGCTTTTTCTGTGCATTCAAAGTGTGAAAAGCATAGCGTGAAGAGTTATTTACTGGCTTTGCAGCAAAAGCCACATCCCAATTACACATGGAAGAGACCCAGTTAAAGAGAATTTGATTAGTAGGTGCTTTATAGCCACACTAGTCTCAGTTTTGTGGTGATGAAGAAAACATCCTAGAAGGGATGTACATGCACTGTATGTTATATATGATGGAACTAAGGAATGCTGTTACTTCTTCCTTTTTCTGCTCAGACTGCCAAAGCTTTCATCTGTGAGACATGTAATGAAAACACTTTTCTTAAGTTTCCTTTGTGTCACCTTGACAGTCTAGCACCACTGATGACAAATGGAAGCAAAGTGGCATTTGCATTAATAAAAGATTTAATTAAATGGGCTATGATGTCTAAAGACAGCACCTTTAATTATTTTGTCATGTGTTTGTTGGGGTGTTTTTTCCTGTCACTCCTCTTTGATTGATTTTTCTCTGCAAGATTTGCCTTGGTAAACTGCTAAATTGCTGCTTGGAAGCCCATTGGTTCCTGCTGCTCATCTCCTGACATAAACTTGAATTAGAGCTTTTACTTTAGTGCTAGAAACATCAGACTGGTCCTCTTGCAACAGCTTTCTGCCCACTGCAACTCCATTTATTTACAACTCAGTTAACTTAATTTACAGCATGAGAGAAGCTTTTAAAACCACAGATTAAAATCTGGACTTGGTTGACTTGTCCATTTTTTCTGAATAGCTATTTTCAGTTGCATATAGTTTTCTGCAAGGTCATTTTGGTTCAGGCTGTCTGAAAAACAGCAAAAGCTTGGAAGTCTGGCAGTACTTGTGCAGCAGTCAAAGACAGTATTGTTGCTTCAATTAAAACAGCACAGACCCCAGTGGCCTTTACCAATGACTTATTTCTCTGTGCTGTTCTTGGGGTACCCATTGAATGTCACTGTAATTCAAAAGGTGGCTGCACTTTGTTATTGCTACAGAACCTACCAGGCAAAATGTTGATGGAAAGCCTTCATGTCAAGTATTGCTGTTCTTTATTAATGAGGCTACAACAGCAGGTTTGCTGATAACATCCCCAGTAGTGGTTTGTCAGCTAAACCTGGTCAGGCTGCAAGGCTGGGTAAGTGTATATATATTGTCATTTGTGTTTTATTTTGGTGATGGCGGTAACTGTGACAGAAGCTTTATTAATGATAATTGCAGCTGCATCCCATGATAATGAAAAGGTCACTTGGGACAGCAGAACTGAGATGCCTATGTGTGTACTTGTAGCACAGTTACATCCAGTCTAATAAATGATATGTGTCCAGGAGTATCCCTGGGTACTGAGGCCAGCTGGAATGGAGTGGCCATTTTCTGTGGTGGTAATTACTGCTGGACTACAAAACAGCAAGGCTTGTACGGTCTGCCTATTGGGAACACTCCCAGCAATGCCTTCATCGCTGAACCAGGCATAGGGATGGTTGGTGGGTGTCCTAGTGCAGTTTGTATGCAAGGTGTGCATTCAGATGTCTTCTCCTCAGGTCAGAAATATCCTGCGCATGTCCCACTTACCTCATCACAACTGACCTCCTGTGCTGTCTGAATATGGAAGATTTGCAGGGGACTACTGATGCTTCCACTGCAGACTTGAAAATAGTGCTCCCAAATTTTTGCGGCTGTATTGAAATGCAGCTATTTCTTGAGAGCAAAAAGCTGCATTCATTTTGATAGATGATATGCTATGAATTGTTTTCTCAGCCTAATTAAAAACTTTAAACGAGAGAAGGAAAAAGTAAGATGTGATATAACTGGCATAAATACTCACTGAGAACTGAATGGTGTTGCCCAAAATACATCCAGTTTGAACAAAGAACAGAGAATAGGGGATGCTAGGAGCCATGCTCTGGAATATCTTGCTTTCTTCTGCAGTTGGCAGTATTCCCGCTTTGTGTGACAAAACCTAGTGTCTGTATAAGCTAGCACACTCCTAGTGAGTGAGAAATCCACTCCCCCTGCCATCTGCTCTCCTGCATGAATAATTAGGAGGAGGAAACAGGCCCAGCTCTGGAAGAGAGAAAAGCAGAGAGCAGGCTAATGTGGGGAGAAAAATATCCCATCAAAACTAACGGCGGGCTGGGAGGAGGGAGAAAGGGAGAGATGGATTTCCAGCCTTAGGCAAGTGCAGCATGCAGTGAATGAGGCTGTTCACAAAACAACCAGCAGTGCTTGGAGTGGTAGAGCTGTGAGGGGAGGGAGCAGCACTTCAGTTCCAGGAAACACTGTCCTTGCAAACTCACTTGAGTGAGCACTGTCAAGACCACTGGAGGTTTTTTGGCTTGCAGCTCATGACTTGTGTGTGATGTTTGAGGTGCTCTGCATTGGCCAAGCAGCAGGAATGGAGACATTGTCCTCTTCAGAGCAAACCTCCTCTGAAAGTGCTTGGTTTATACCCTCTGCATCTCTCATTTAGTGGATCCATTTTGTTTTTGCAGTTAACAGTCTTTTGTCATCCTTTATTTCTTAGAGCAAGAGATTTACACTCCACGTGGCCTTGTGGGATACTCAGAAACAAGTACCAGAGATGTCCCCCACAAAATGACTCTCTGTCTGACACTTTATCTTGCATTGGCTGTTCACACAGAGAGAAATGTTAGTAGCACTGGAGGAAATTTGAGCTTCCACTTGTAGGTCTGGTTTATATTCTGTGGGTTCATGTCTAAATGAACAATCTTTATCACCCACATCTGTAACTGATTTTAAATCCATATTTCTTTTGTGGAAATCTAGAACCACAGAAATACAAGTAAGACCACAAATGTTCATCTTATGCTTCCAGTGAAAATATTTGCAGACCACCTTATAGGTAACTAAAGAAGGCAATTGCTATCCCAGCATTTGACTTGGCAAAATTCTTCAAGCTAGTTAATCCTGCAAGTTTATAGTCATTCATTTCATACCTCGTACTCCATATTGTGGCAGTAAACCTTTAAATGAAAATTTGGAAGGTGGCACTGAGTCACTTCTTCCTGGTCATCATCACGCATCATCAAAAATCACTAAAGCAGAATGTGCGTATTTTATCTCCTCTCACCTTTACCTCACCCTTGTGGTTACTGCTAATTATTTGAACTTTAATTTCATGAAGTAATTAACGTGCTGTAATAAATTAATTCTTGGCTTTCTTTCCTCCTTCATTAATGCAGGAAATTCTTTGTTGTTCAAAGAGGTTATGTGTCTGCCAGATTTCACACAACTCATTAAAAAGGAGCTTTAAATACTGTAAACAAATTAACCCTCAGCCCAAACTAAATTGAAGGAAATATGGCAAAGCATAGTGCTTCTGCTTGCATATGAATCTCTTCTTCACACGTAGGCAGGGCTGCTCTGCCCTTATCCTCTGCATCCTGGGTATTGTATGCTTCTATAAAATAAATAACAAAAAAGTGTATTATTTTTCTCTCCTTCCTTGAAGCAAGAGGTATTTTGTTTTTTATTTTCTCCCTCTTAAATAACCGGCAGTACATAATCTGGGGCAGTGTCTGTCTAGTGACCACAGTGAACTTCCTTGTATCATAATGGTTAGAAAGCCTGGAGAACTTAAAGACATGTCAGAAATCATTAAAATGTAGAAGCTTCATCCACCCACAGTGGTTCCTGTTGATCCTTTTAACTTTCACTGCATTAAAGAATCCTTGAGTGTTTTCCTTCTCTCTTTAATTAAAGCAGACAGAAGACTTCTCTGTGAGGTTCTGTGTCTGTTGAATTTCACACATTGCTTTATTTGAGTAAACAGACCCCATAAATATGTATAGAGAAGAAGTCCCAGCACAAATAAATTGTTGCAGCTCTTTTCAGAAAATATAAAGCTTTCTGAGGGTTTTACTGGTAGTGTTCAGTGTGTAATTGCACTGGGGGTGTATTGCAAAATGGTTTTGAACTTCTGCTCTAAGCATAAATTTAAATGGGAAAAACATCCATCTTTTTGCCATCGTGTCAGGCAGGAGGTCATTTAGGTACCAGCAGAAGTAGAAGTAAATGAGAAGTAGGGAAGACCCCATGGCAGAGACCTGTGCAAAGCCAGTCTTAACTGTAGATGTGAAAATGGTCTCCTGTTCAGGAGACGGGATTACCATGCAATCTTGAAGTGCATTTGTGGGACAATACTAGGGAAAAACTGTGAAATTTGAGAGTGTGTCATTACCCATCACTTTATATATAAGCTTTATATATATAACATGTAGCACAGTTTCTACTACTAAGGCTGTAAACAGTGTTAATCTGTACTGCAGTCTCTATAGCTGGAGCTTCTGCCTTATAAGAATGTGGAAGTGTACTTGCATGGCACAGAGCACTGTGCTGCAGACACCAGAGCTGGGGCTACAGCAGTAGCACTGGGACCAAGGAGGCCTGTGCTGCGCTAGTTTGCTCCTCTACCTATGTGAGCTTACTGTGCCTGTAGCACAATAATGCAGCTGGGATGGGATACAGATATGAACTACTGTATGCACCTTCACATGGTGTTGGGTGCTGCATAGACATAGTCTAAGAAATAAATGTTAGGAGTGACTCTTATTCAATACCAATTACCCTCAAAGAACATGCTATTTCAAAAATTACACTGAAGTCACATTATTTATGATACCACAGAGGAGATGTCGAAGGCACTGAATGGGAGTTGTGGTCAATACCTATGCTGTCCTGCTTTGTCATTTGGACTTTGCAATTGTGTCTGGTGCTGTAGCATATGCCCAGCTTTGCCTCAATTCATTCCAGCTTGCTGCTGCTGTCTCCTTCTTTAAATTGCTTTGAGAAAGGCATTTTTCCATTAATAACATATTCATATTTTGTGTCTCTTATCAGTCAGTGAATAACTCTAAATTGAAACATGACATTTCACTTTCTATATAGTTTCATTTTACAGCCTTATGAATAGCTTTTCATTTGATTCCTATACCCCTGGGAAGTGAGCTGTATTTAAATATGATGGTTTCTTGCCCACTGTAGACTGCTATTTGAAATGCTCTCCTAGGATGTGTGCATTCATGAAAGAGTTTATTCCCTCACCTTTCTTCCACACAGAGTAAGACTTCAATCACCTCAGATGAGAGGAGCTTGCATGAGGCCTTCCGTGTTACCTGCCCTTCACCCTGCTGGTTCACTGCTCCTCTCCCTGCACAATTTGCCCCCCACTCCTTTGTCTGCTCCTTCTCGATTTCTCTCAGCCTCAGCCTGGTCGTTGCAATGTTGCTGGGCTGCCATGGCCGATGCTGCTGTCAAGTGTATGTAGTCAAGATCTTTGCACCACTCATAAAAATGTGTCCGTTCATCCTGCCTATCCGTTTCTTCCAAGGAAACTCTTTCATCTCTTATTTTCTTATTCTAAGGATTCTCCCTCAAGACCTAGTAAAGGGATAGACCATTTTAAAATATAATGAAGTTTAGTTGCCAGAATTCATAATCCTATACATACCCCTCCCATAATAGCAGGGGCACCTTGACATGAAACAGCTGAAAAGAGCATTTAATCAGAGCATCTGTCTTGTTTTCTAACCTTGGGTACTAAATTTAAGTGGTTTTTAGAAGGGGGAAAGAGACAACTCTGCAAAAATCTATTTCTAAATCATAATTTCCTTTTATTAATCACTCTAAACTTCAAATTTCTACTCCAAGAACTACAAAGGCACCATTGAGATTTTGTAATAGGGTACTGCTTGGACTTCAAACCTCAGCAAAAAAGGCATCAAGTGAAACTGTGACCTGAGGGAATAAGAGAACCTTGGATGTGCCAGGGGAGGAAAAGAATAGCTAAAAAACATAGGGACAAAGATTAACCACCTGTATTGAACTGCTAGAAGACCAAAGGAGAAATCTGCTTATAATGGTTGATTTAAGCTGTAAGCTCGAAGGCTGGATGCAGTTGTTTAAGAAAGGCTCAAATAAGAGCAATAGAACCCACAGTAGGACCTTTGCAGTCATGATTTTATCTCATTGATAGTAAAACTCAGCCTTGGTTGAGGTGTATGGGTAGGAATCAGTATCATTTCTCCTTTCAGCTGAGAGCAATATGTGGGTCTGGTTATGACTGTGTCATTTAAATCAACAGTAATCAATTGTCTGTGGACTATGAAGAGATAATAAGTGGCTACTTGAAGGGCAGGGAAGGAAGGAGAGTTCTTAGGGAAACTGTGGAAATGTCCACTATATTTGGGGTATGTGGTTAAGAGGATTTGGTCCTTAACTATGACTTCAGAGGCTGTAGTGAATATTGTTAGGTTGAATGGCCTCAGGGTACAGCCTTTATCAATTTAGGCAGAAGAGTAGATAATAAAAATGGAAAACTTTGCTTAGAAAAGATGGCCTTTCTGGCATGACATGTAGAGGAAGGGGTAAAAACCAGATTTTGTTGTGCAGTAATAGGTTTCAAAAATATACCTGAAATACTGAAAAGCATCAAGAATTCAGTCTGATTACAGGAAATAAAACATAATATTAAAGTTGCTAAAATGGAAAGTTTCTTTTCTTCTCCTGCCCTCCTTGGTACATTCAGTCCTACACAGGAAAAGAATTTACAAATTAAGCTTGTGTTGAAACTGAAGTCACAGACATGTGTCTAATCTTCCAGGTATTTTTTACTTGACTTTGTACTTGTGTTTGGTTGAATTTTTAAACTAAATTTTATTTTGAAATGCTAATTATTTTGAGGTATATGTATTCTTTTTTACAGCTCCAGTCATCAGAATCAGGGGGTTTATTCATATACTTGAGACATATTCCTCAATTATATCCCCTGAGGGAAGGAAGCTGGGTAGACCTGGGAGAATGAGACAGCCTCTCCCCCACCAAGTTGGCCATGGGTTTTTGTGGAGCCCAATACAGGTCTTTCCATTTCACTTTCTAGTGGCTGATCTCAGTTATTTCTCATCCAAAAGTGCCTGAGCTTTTGTAAGCAAACAGAGTTTTGGTCAAAAATATTGTGTTTCTCTTGCATTTGCCCCATGGGACACACTGTTAAGTCAGTACTGTAAACATATGGCTATGGCCAGCTACTGCAGTCATCCTGAGAGATGTTGCGACAGCTATACGAGGTATCTGGTATTGTGAAATCTCCTGCTGTACAGGTGGGTGATTTCCATGCTTGAGCTCCTTAAATGGTTGATCTCTGGAATTGATGGAGAACAGCTGAGCCCCAGAAGCAAGCCTGGAGTCAGGGAAGGCATTTATTTTGGTTATTATGGATATACATCACTTGCCACACAACCAATGTTCATGCAAAGCAATGCTTCACAGCAAGACGTTGCTGCCAAAGCCAAGTCCTCTTTGACCTTGAGTATTTCTAGGAGAGAAAACCAGAACCCACCACAGTGCCGTACAGGGTGGTTTCCACCAGCATGCTTTCTGGTCCTTTTTGTAGTTGCCTGGCAACTAGGGAAGAGAGGAGGAGGAAAGTTTGAGATCATGGAGACATCTGAAGAAGCAGATTATTTCTAGCAAACCAGCTGGCCAAATCAGCTCTTGGTTCTCCTGAGCTATTCCATTGCAATAGATTATCTGCACAAGCCCTTTTTAGATGCGTGTCTGCTGAAGGTGAGGATTATGATCCTACTTGAATTTTAGGTGAGTTTCATCCTAACATGAATCCTTTACTATTGCTAGAACTATTCTTGAGTGGGAATAAGTGAGGTAAGAAACAAGATTTGGTCAGTGCATAGAGATTACCTATAGCATTATAGCTACACTGTAGTATTGAGGCCATTTCCTCTTGTCCTACCGCTTGTTACTTGGGAGAAGAGACTGACACCCCCGTTTGCTACCACCTTCTTTCAGGTAGTTGTAAAGAGTGATAAGGTCTCCCTTGAGCCTCCTTTTCTCCAGCTGAACAACCCCAGTTGCCTCAGCTGCTCCTTGTAAGACTTGTTTTATAAATCCTTCACTTTAATTTACTGAAGAAAGTAAAGAATGCCAGTAGAAAAATTGTTTATTTTTTTTCCTAATTAAAGATGTGATACCTAGGTGGTATAAAAAAACCCACCAAAACCAAGTTTATTAAAATAACAAGCCACTATTGCTGAAGAATGAAAATTAATTTTAATCTGGGACACTGAAACATGTTTTCAGTGGGATGGCAATATGCTTCTTAAAGTCCACCAAACACATACGCACTAGTATTGATGCCCCAGGATAATGCATCAGTCTAACTAGGCAAAATGCAGCTTGTCCCACAAGCATCTAACTTCAGAAAATAGAATCTCAGACAGTTCTAAGGAGCCCATTCATTTTCTGATATGCATCATCCTTTCCTTCTTTTCTTTCTCACCTTGTCCTCTATTCCTCAGATTTATTTCTGTGGAACCTGCCACTTGAAAGCCTCTGCTGCTGTTACACCATCCCAAGAGCATGTTTGCCAAACAGACAGCTGTTAAAAAGGGTGTTGCAATATATTCTGTATAAAAAAATGCTTATTTCAACCACTCATCTCTGCGTCTTATTCTGGGTCCAAAACAAACCTACATGGCTTGTGAGCAGCCCGACCTAGTCTTGGTGCTACAATGCCATTAGCTAATAAAAGCCTTTGGCAAAATAACTGGGAAGGCAGTGAGTCTCATTTGCAAGTCAATAACCAATTAAAGACTTGTTTTCTATCCCATTCCAACCAATTAGAGGTCAGACCTTATTAGCAACCTATAAAAGTGTTACCCAAGCAAAAGGAAGAAGACCCCATTAGAAGATCAACACCTCCAACTCATGTTACTGAAATATTGCCATGACATCCCAAGTAAAGCAGACTGACAATCAATCTTGGACCCTCAGAGGGTGAACAGGACATCAAATAAGGGGGAATTTATATACTGAAAATGCATACTTGTTATTAGTGGCTTTTTCACAATTTCTTGAACTTTTAGATCCCTGTAGTATGTATGCTTTTGCCTTGGCAAATATCCTGCTTGGAGTATAACACTCACAACAATACAATCACATATTTCTCCCTGAATTTCTCAGTTCCTTATTGTTTTCGTCACTAAACACAGTTCCTTTCATCTGGGCGTGAAGAGGGAGCAGGACAAACTTTCACAGTCTACTCCATTTGCTTGCGTTTCATTTCCTCTAATTTTGAGCATGCTCCCACTTATTGTTCCTACCCTCCACAAGGGGCTTGTGCCCAGTGAGGCATCATTTCAGAGAAGAACACCAAAGCTTTCATTGGCAATAAATACACCCATCAAAAATAATTATAAGGAAGGAAACTTCTTCCACATTAAATACAAAGCTATTTTTTTTCCAAATAAATGTTTTTTATTTTATTCCAAAAATACCTCAGCTATTTCAATTGAGAACCAAAAGACTTCACTGAAAAGTTTCTACTAAAATAACGATTTTCTTAGAAGGCTTGTAACAGGAAAAGTGTTCAGCTGGGAAAAAAAAGAAGTATTACACAGAGAATCAGCTTTGATGGAAAATAATCAACAATCCTACCAAGGATTTAATTCCTGAAAAAGAGCTCTAGTAGCCTATCTTTCATTTGCTCAGTGTGCCAGCTTCTTCTGACACCACTGATCCTTCTTTTTGTCTTGCCATTTTGGTCTCTTATTTGCTTTAATTCATTTTTTTGATGTTGGCAGAAGACTTTGCTCAGCTTATTCCAATTTCCATGGGGTTTCCATGAGCAGAAGCTGCGATCCTGCTTCCTTCTCTTCTTCCCCATCTACTCTGTCAATGTTCTTATTTACCTTTACTGCATCACAGTCATGATCTGCCCTTCTATTCAGTGCTTGTCTGCAGTGAAGCCTCCTTCCAAGTCTTCCACCCTGCCTCGTGTGTTTATGTACTACTGCTGCCACTTCTGTGATTGCTGTGCGCACCCTTTGGCTGAGCACCTCTTACCAGAAATAAATTCACATTCATACTGAGAGAGTTGGTTTGTGCCAAAGCTTTGCTCTCAATTATTAAACTCTTTTTGATGCTAGGAATTAACTTGAAAGGGATTTGATAACCAAGGGCCATATTCATGATGCAGAGGTCTCCTGTGAAGAGCTCTTCCCCCTCCCCAGCATCTCCTGAATTTTGAGCAGATTCTTTAGTTGTCATGGTAACAGCCTAATTTGCTCTCTTTGTTATTTAAGTAAGCATCATGTAAAAACTCTACAGTAAATGATGCTAAAATATCCCGAGTTTTGGTAGTGACATTGGGCAACTTGCCACATGGCTTAATTTAATTGTTTGGAAGATGTCCCCAAGTGCATAATTCAAGGTTTCCTTTAACACAGAAGCTCCTAAAAGTTTGGATGGCTGCAAGGGAAAGAGGAGGAGGAAAAGAGCAGCTGCCATTCTTCTAAAGAGGAGCATCTCCAGGAACAAGAGGGCAGTTTTGTCCCATTATGTGGCAGGGAAATCCATAACATACAAAGACAACTTGGTTAAGAATTTTTCTTTTCTAAGATCACCTTGAACTTGGTGGGAAAGACAAAAACATCCGCCATTCCTGTGCTGTGTTCTCCTGAGGAAGACAGTATGACTCCATCCTGCACTGGGGCTTTGACAGAGTAAAGACAGCCCTGAAATGAAGAAGATGGCAATAGCCATGCGTTATCCCAGTCTCCTGCTAGTCCTTCACCATGAAGACAGTGCCTAAAGAAAGACATTGCCTTTAGGAAAACTTCTGATAAGTGGTGGTCTGCCTTTGTAGCTATGCTGGTGCTTGGGCTTGACTTCAACCTAATGTCCCTGCTGCCTCTAGAGCCAGGCAGTCCTGGGAGATGAGCCAAACTGAGAGCTGGTGTAGGAGTTGCTCAAAGGAGTTTGGGCTCTAGTGCAAATATGAACCTCACATTGTTATGTTAGTAATTATATAGACTCTGCTGAGTAAATATTAGACAAGGGAAGCAGAGTGGAAAGGGTGTTCTTGGGCTTTGAGGAACGCAGGCTTCTATGAGGGAACAAGAATGGCTTCTTCATCCTGTCTTTTTCAGCTGCAGTGGAATGAGGTGGCTGTTTGTAAATACTGTACTTGTGAACACGTATTCACAATAGCTTTCAGTATTGCTGTCAATAGTCATTAGAAAGGCTTTCTGGCTGCTTGGTCTGATCTGAGGGTGGGAGGGGTTGTCCCATTGAGCTCCTCCACTTCTAGCACTAGTTCCATAACAAAAATGCAGTGGTAAGAAGCAAACGAGGTGGTCTGAGGCTTGATTTAGATAGTGGGGACCCTGTTAAGGGAAGCTGCAGTGCTTTGTAACTCTTCAAACAAAGCATAACCTTAGGAAAAAGAGCAAAGTTTATTTTGTTCATTTTGGGAAAACTGTTTCTTGGAAAATGCAGGCACAGTTAGATGGCACTACAGATTTCTGGTCAGGAAATAAAAAAAAGGGGCAAACCAGAACAGCTTAGTCATTTGGTCTGAGGGAAAACTGTCAGTTTGGTGTGCTTTTTTTGATGTGGGGATTCAAACTCCCACAGCAAGCATGTGAAATCACAGTCCCCAAGCAGTGCAAACCATGTACTTGCATCCTTTGGATGACTGAACTGACAGGATGACAGAGCAGTTGCTGAACAGAAGATGTCGTGATACAAGGCAGACTCTCCCATTTCTTTGTGATCCACTTGTCTTGTCACTCCCTTCTGGAGAATGGTTTTGTTCTTTTCTCACACCTTGTATGCAAGAAGAGGCAAAGTGTTTGAAGTGATGTGGTATCGCTTTGCCTGGAGAGAAATCTCTGCATCCACCGAGACGGTAATGGCCATTCACCAGGGAAATACTGTGATGGGCTGGGGATAGATGTACAACAATAAAAAGGGAATGCCATGCCTTTAGTGGGAGGAGGACAAGAGGGATGAAATGGGAAATACAAGCGGGTAATCTAAGGTCTCCTTTTCAGGAGAGTGACAGATTCTGGTTTCTTTACCCACCTCTTTTTGATAAAAGCCTGCCAGTGGGGGTGAAGTCTGTGACACCAGAGCCTGCACACCCTTGTTGTTTTACTAAATTATTCATCCTGTTCCTGTGATAATATAGTTATAAGGAGGAGCTTAATTGAATTTACTGTCTGGCTTTAGCCAATAGGGCGATAAGGATCCAGCAGAATGGGATGACGGTGAATCCTGCTAGTGTGCTGTGAATGTGAAGCAGGAGGGACTGGCAGTTTGTGTGCAGGAGAGAGAAAGCAACTCAGTCCAGGGCCCCTGAATTAGCAGACTAAGGAAAGGTAAGGGAATGAGTGGGAACAGCGTTTGCCAGATTCATGTACTGACCCTGTGCTGCAAGGCTGGTTTTGTTTATAGGAAAGCACTCTGCAGGCAATGTTTTCCTGCAGGGTTTGGAGAGAACAGGAATGCGTGTGGTAGCACTTGCTCAGTGCATGTAGCTTGTGCCTTTGTCTTTATATGTGCTGCAGGGGTTTATAACATTGCATGTTCATTATGTGTGTCTGTACTGAGATGCCTATGTTTTATGTGGATAAAGCAGCAATGTAGGAAGCCTATGCATTATAAATGTAATGAAAGGAGTCAAAAGGGAGAAATTACCTCATGGGCAGTGTGGGGAAAACAGTTGTGCTTTCTGGTTTGATTAAAAATGAAAATGCTGAGGTTCTTAGCTGTTTGCCATTAAAAAAGAGCAAGTGTGTGTGCATCTGTTTGTATATGTATTGGACCTTCAGTGAGATGTTAAAATGGGAAAGAGGAGGTCAGAATGGAGCCTTAGTCGTGGCAGGTGTAGATGTATTGCAAGCAGTCTGTGTAATCAGATTCTCTTAACATGGAGAGCGCAAGTGAGTAGGAAAGTGGAATAATCCTGCCTGCAGAGCCAGCTACACCTGGAAAGCAAGGCGGGGGAATCAGGACAGGTTATCTGACTGGCCAGAAGAACTGAGGATCAAACCCTTCAGTTTGCATGCTGCTGAAGTGATAACCTATAGAGTTGCTTCCATAGATTTCCTATCTCCCTTTTAATGATGCTAAGAAAGGGTGAGCATCCCTGAGGATCAGGTTAGAGCCCACAGATTAATGTCACCTAGAAGAGCAGGAGCAAATTAGCCTCTGCCCTTTCTTTTGTTTGCTTTGATAACAAGTGACTGCTAAACAGACAAGGCAGGTAGGGGAAGCTGGATTACAAATGTGACAAGTGGTATTAAGCTCTGTAGACAGGGAATGTTGTTTGCAGTGATGATGCTGTAATTGCCCTTCTGCAGCTTACATCTTTGCAAGCCTTTAAGTCAAGGCTGTCCCAGGCTGGGTAACATAAGTCACTAACCTAAGTGGGATCACAGCTTGCTGTAAGGCATTAACAGGTCTGTCTGCTTCTCATATATTTTCACCACCTCATTCTTTTTAAGTGAGGATCCAGAGGAAAGTGTTGTTGAGACAATGTTGCTCACCTGTGGATATCTCATCTCAGTGGGAAACTAGCTCTTATGATGAGTCCTGAGGTAGATATGCTCATTCTTTGATCTCAGAAAGCAATAGCCAGAGGCTCCCTCTGAAAAGAGCAGTAAGTCAGAAAGCCCCACAGAGAAAAGCAAGAAAATGGCTTGTTTTAGATTAACCAAACCTGTTTGCCAAATAAGTTCTCCTGCCTCCCTGACCCCAAATTTCATTCATCAGGGGTCTACTTTCCCCTACCTGAATTCCTTTTTTTTTTTTTTTATTGTGGTTTTCTCACATGCCCTGAAGATGGGAAAATACAAACCTGACTGATACTCCCATCAATGACCACCTCCATGCTCTCCTGAAGTATCTGGGATGTGCTGCTGGAGGTGGTGGGCTGAGTCTGACTGCTTTTGCCTCCTAGCTTGTGCAAGTGCCCCAAGTGAGACCACAGAGGCAGTCACCTGGTGCAGGTACAAAAAGGCTCCACCTGTTTGGTGATGGAAAACTGAAAGGGAATGTGTTGCAGATTCCTGTAGGATGGAGCTGTGCTCCCCTGATCTCACCTAAAACAGCTGACTGAAATGCAGGTCTAAGACAGGGCTTGATTTCTTATGCTTTTCCTATGCTTCAGCTCCTCTTAGAAAAAACATGGTCGTAGTTGAATTTGACTCCAGCTTTCAAAGTGCTCACAGCAACAAAGCAAGCTAAGAAATGATGCAAAACAAGCTTGGCCATCTCAAAATAAACTTCTTTCCCATTTCTGCCCCAGGAACAGAGGAATAACTAAATAACCTGTTTATACAAATACTGCAAAAGGCTGTATAACTTCCAGGTGCAGAGCAGAAGCCTGTCCTTACTAAAAAGGAGGCAGATACTCAGCCCACCTGGAGAGTCCATCCCTCTGCACATCTGAAGAAGCCATTTACACTTGTATGTTTTGGGATACTAATCTTCCTTGGGGTAGGCACATGGCGGAGTTTGGCAGGACGAGTGTCCCTCTGATGCTGCAGCAGCAGTAACCTGGCATTGGCTTGCAGCTTTTGTCACCGGTTGGATGACTACATTGTTTGCTTCTGCCCTCAGAGTCAACGCCAAGGCTCAAGAGCAGGCAAAATGCCAGCGTATTCCCAGGGAAGCTTACGTCATTGCCAATTCACTGGTGCCAGAGACTGTGCTGGAAACCTGGGGTCTCTTTTGCTGTTAATTGCCCAGATGATTAATTCGTGCAAGGATATAATTGTCATGGGTGGAGGCTGGGAGGTTGTGTACTCTAGTAATGAGGGGCATGATGGGTGTCAAAAATTGTGCTCTTTATTGATGTTAACGCTAATAACAGCAAACTAGCCAGTGTTCTCTGCATCATCTTTCCTCCCCAGAAAGGGCAGAAACGGTACGGGCTCTCTCCTGTTGATGTGTGAGCAAATGTCCTTCTGAGATTTGTAGTACTATAAATTCTACCCTAGAGGACTGAAGCGTGATGCCCTTAACTTTCGTAACTCCTCTGTAATAAAGGTTGTTGCTTTAATTTTAAAGTTTAATTCAGGCTTCTTTCACCTTGCAAATCTCATACTGCCTTTCAAAAATTCCTTGTATTTATATCATTTATATTGCACTTTCTGGCAAGAAAATAAAACAATTATCCTAATTTTTTTAAGAAAAAAAAAAGAGGAAAAAAAAGTGATTTTGGTTCTTATTGCACAGTGTCTGTTGTGTTGTGGCATTCTCCCCTCAGAGGAAGCTGCTGTCTCTAAGGGTGTAGGATCACTTTTTAGTCAGCCTGCAAACTCTCCAGAATGCCTCACTCTAGGATATTTTATTCTTTTTTTTTATTTTATTTTTAGGCTGAAATCCCTTTCTTGATACTTTAATAGCCGAGCAAATAAGCCCAGAATTCCCAGATGGAGATTACGAGGAGCTGCCCTGGCCTGGATACAGTCAGTATCTGATAAAGGTGCAATGATTGATCTCATAATCTATGGGTAGGTGAAACTGCTAACTTGAAATGTCAAAGAAAACACCTAGGACATTTTCAGAGCTGTAGTAAGAGCATTTGCTTTCAAACGACGTCACTGCTCTGCCTCCTGTATCCTTCCCCTTTGCTCATTCCAGTGTTTCTCTTCTCCCCTCAGGCCTCCACATTTTTGTCTGGCTTCTGTCCCTAGAGGTACACAAAACACTGGATCAGAAGTCTTCAAACAGACTTGCCAAGACCAAATAGAACGCTTCCAATTTCTAAATATGCCCGTTATTTGTGGGATAAAATGGTTTCCTTTCTGTTTAAGCAGTGAGGAAGACTTGCTATCCATTCTGGGTAATTTTTTACTTCTTCCCATCTTTCATAGTTTGTTGTGGTATTCTGCTATCTTATCTAGGGATAGTAAATGTAATGGAACTTTTCTTGAATGCTGACAAACAGCGGAGATCTGACTAGCGATTGTAGGAGATTTGTTACCAGTTCAGTACTGTCGACTTCTATGTATTTATAATAGGGTTATTAAGGAAAATTAAGTGATTATGCAGAACTAACGATGTCTGTATTAGTGTCTGTCAGATTCCAGACACCCATTGTCTGTTTAATGAGAAATCATCCTACTGTGTCTGGGCATATCAAACACTATAGCAAGTTTGGAGTATGACTTTGCTGCCACTAGCAGACTACACTGGCCACAGGAAAGGTGGCCCAGGGCACATGCTTGTAATTTAGACTCTGCTCATAAAGGGGAAAAAAAATAGTGGGATGGCCTTGGAAAAGTAGGAGAAAGAGTCTGTGGTTTGGCCTTTGGAGTGAGCATGATCTTTTGTCCTGGCGACAGCACTCTGGCGGCAAAGGGCTGAATTCTGCGTTGCTGCCAGAGTGATACAAAGTAGAAGAAAAGATCATTTGCTTCCCAGTGTGGCCTGTGGTGGGCTATCATGAGTGGGAAATAAAGAAGATTGAATGGGGTAGGTAAGCCGCTTTTCCAGGCTTCCTGAAACTGGGAGTATTGCCTTCAGATCACTTCAACTAGGAAGGAAGCATGTAAAAGCATGGGCTTCTCTGTTTCTTCTCATACACAGGAGCAAACACACATATTAACTCCTTTTAAAAGATGTCAACCAGTGTCTTCAGCCAGCTCTTCATGGTTTGAAATGGCTGTTTGTTCAGCTCCCTGAAGTCTAAAAAGTTTGTTACCTCAAGCTCTACATGATTTAATTTTGCATTTAATTGACAATAGCAGAAACACAGAATGAAATATTGCTTTAACTTGCTGGGTCTAGGCCTTTTAAAACCACAGTATTGTTTAAGAAAAGATACTAATAAGCCACTTTTGGTAAAAGTGATAGCTAAAGCCATTCACATTACTTGGAGCAGAGTAAGAGGTTAACTGATGCATCATTCCAAGTGAATGGAGAAAGCCCCACTCCACTGGGACTTAGGACTTCCAAGCTTGGTGGAAAAAGCCCAGCCAGAAATGTTTATGCCGTACCTCTTATATAGTGAATACAAACCATTTTTAATCTAGAAAGACTGATAGACTTTCACCAGCACTAAATTAACTTCATAAGCAAACACAAGCATATTTACACAGGACCATTAGAAAAGCAAGACCAATAACAGCGGAACATTCAGCTCCAAGATGATTCAGACCTTTAAAATCTGTTGTTTAAAATATAGTAACACTCCTTCTTTAGAGAAAATGTATTATTTTTAATACAGGGTATCTTGGCCCTGTGTGGATGCCTTCTTTTGAATAATACAGTGAACATATCCGTTACACTGTCATCTTCCTCCTCCACTTTAATCTGATTTGCTGGGTTTAGAGTAAGGCTGAACAGCCCTGTGGAACCTTGCAGGCTAGGAATATGTCAAAGACTTTCTTAGCTGCAGAAACACTTTTGCTTGACTCTACAGAACAAGCCCATAAGCTCCAGAGGAAGATGCTAGAAAATATAGATCCTTCTCAGAGAAAGAAGTCAAGAAAATCAGGAGTATTCTCAGTTTATCAGGAGCTTATCAGCACGATGTAGTTGTTTATGGCCACTGCTGTAGTGCAGTGAACAAAAGAAATGAAGATTCAGGATAAAGAATGATCACATGGTCCCAGAGGTAATGGAGTGGGTGTTTCTGAGTCACTGCATGCACCTCTGATGCGCTGTGCCCCTCACAGGCAGCTGCCAGGGATGGCGGGCACACACGTGGGCAGGGAAACACATTCAGCACCCGTCTGTTTTCTGAAGTGGGCTTGACAAAACCAAAGAATGTGACAAGTTAGGAAGCATTTATTCTTTTTTTAGCCCTGAAGTTTTGGGGTTTGTTGCTTAAAGATGAGACTCGGTGCCTGTATTTCCCTTCTGGTTGCTGAAGCATTAATGTGCCTTGCTGAGAGGGGTTGGATGAAATGCTGCATTCCCTCCGGCAGCTCAAGGCTGCTGTATTTAGCTCGATGCATCTGTCTAAAATAGGCCTGTGTGTATTTAGTTAATCTTGCGGGCAGGCTTTCTTACTTCAGCAGCCATGTGAAGTGTCTTTTAACAGGAGAGAGAAGAGTAGGCGAGGTGAGGGGCGGGGGGACTATTTCATAATAAAACTGGAAAAGGCTGACAGGAATTAACATGAAGGTTACCTTGGTTTACTCTGGGCAATCTTAATAATTCAACAGAGCCATTCAGTCAAGGCTTCCCCTGCTGTTCCTCATAGGGGCAGTTTCATGTATGAGAGTTTCTTGAGGCCATTCAGTGCCAGCTCCTCAGAAACACAAGGAGAAGCCTGTTAAGAGCTAGAACTGACAACCCCTGTTAATGTGAAGGGAGGCTTTTCCCAGGAAGATTCTTTGATGTCTCTGACTCTTGGTCATGGGTCACAGGCCTCTGGCTTCACATGTCATGCCTCTGTCTTGAAAGAAAGTGACACGTCTTTTGCTGAGTCCCGCTGTCAGACTGCATGATTATTGTCCCCTCCTTAGGAGCAACCCACAGGAAGAGCAGGGTGGTGCCTTCATCACCCAGGGCAGTCACAGACCTTCTGAAGTCACTAGCTGGCATCTCCTACAAACGTCATGCCAGCCATGCAAAATCATCTCCCTCCCATTGCAGACAGCAAGAGAGAGGGATCAGATCCGAACTCCAAACTTTTTTTATTTCAGTGAGAATCCCTTTGAAGTTAATGGGAATTGTGCTTGAGCTGGAAGGGAAGGAATTGTCTCTGCTTTCTGAGATAGTAGCCACTTAAATAAATAGCATAGTTTTTCTGTTTCTGCTAACCTGCACACACTATTGGACTTTGGTAAATGCTTCAGTAAAGGTAATGCAATAATCAGAGGAAGATATAGGACATGAGCTTCTGCATTGCTATGGCATTTCGTCTTTTGGAGAGAAAAGTTCTGTAACTGGCTTTGATTGCCTGGAATAAATAATAACAGTAGTATGCTGCTAACCTGTGATATATGACACTCCTTCAACACCACTATTAGAAACAGACAGCCACATTTCAGTGTATCTTTCCATTGAAAGACCACAATTCATCAGCTATGAGACAGGTTCTGGAAATGCTGTCTTTGAAAATCTGTTTGGAAAAGGAAGCCTATGAATAAATGGGATGTTTGATACCAGATGTAACATGTAAATGTTACAAGAAGTTTTGGAATATTTGTTGTGCTGTTTTGGGGAAAAAAATGAATTGAAGTGGCAAAATTTCTTTGAAATGAGAAGATTGGTTTCCAACCTACTCCTACAAATGAAAACTTTTCAACCGGACCATTCTCAGCCCAGCTCCGTGTGTTTCTCTGAGCTGTAATTCCTTCCATACAGCCATGGCTGAAAAGACCTTAGTGCTTCTGTTCAGAAGAACCTACACCTTCAGCTCTGCCTCTGTCAGTCTATCTTCCTTTCCATTTGGTCACTAGGTGGTTGTGATCTGCTGAGTACCCTGAGGTAGTTCTGAGGTAGTGGTCCTCTGCTTGAAAACAGAGAGGACACCTACAGGTTTTAATTCTTAGTGAGGCATCTACAACTGCAACTTTCTCCAGAGCCTCCCACACCTTGGACTAATAGAAGCAGTAGCTGATTGGCTTCATATTATGCTGTTGAGACCAGTATATTTTCCCAGAGCAGAGTAGGTGGTGATGAATTAATACACTCTTTAGTTCTCTAACCTCCTAAGCATGCTTTTAAGCACTCTTATTAAGGAGCATCAGGCAGGTGCTGTGATTGCACAGAGATGCCAGCAAAGACCATCAATTTGACTGAAGTCTTCAGCCTCACTGCTGCTTGCTTTCAAAGAAACCTTAGTGGGCCATGGATTGCAGCAGCCCCAGGGGACTGGCTCTGCTGTGAGGCTCAGTGACAAACAGGCAGAGGGAGGGCAGGGCCAAGGCTGTCAAACAAGCTGCCATCTCCTGCATCACTTGGCAATGTTTGTTGTTCAACCTTCAGGGTAGCACAAAGTGTAGAAACAGCTCAGGTGATTTTACATCAGCTCAGGAATGCTGCCAGGCGCTGACTAGCCCTGCAGATGATGCACTGGCAGCAGCTGCTTCTCAAGATCTAGCTGCCCAGGAGACAGCGACTGCTTTACAGAGTGAACATCTGAGCTCTTCTTAAGCAAGTGTCTTTGTGTTGGGGTATCACACGGTCATGCAGTCCCTGCTGAAGTTGAGGGTTTGTCACAGCCAGAGCAAATGCTGTTTTCTTCACTCAGGCTTTCAGGGTGCTGCTGCTTTGCTCTTGCTGCAGTGCGGGTGCACTGGTGTTATAAGCCTGGTTTGGACCACACCAGTGAGTATTTGCAAACTAGCCATGGTGCTGGTTTTTCAATTAGAAATAAGAAACTCATGGCAGGAGTTCCTGGGAAAAACTACACAAGCTGCACTCCGTGGGAGGCCAAGCTCAATGATCCCAGTCTTCAAACCTATTTGATTTTTTATGAGTGCTCTACAGTGCTTTAGTGGTAATTTAAGAGATCCAAAGCAATTACCCTCTTTCAGAAATGAGATGCAAACAATGAAGAGATGAAGGAAGAAGTGAGGAAGTGTTTAAACTAGTAATAATGAAAGACATTTATGTATTTGTTATCATGTGTTATTATTAGTGCTCACAATATGACCCTCTCTTGCGCTAGTTTTACATGTGAATTCTCAT
Source organism: Amazona ochrocephala (assembly GCA_039720435.1). Taxonomy (NCBI): domain Eukaryota; kingdom Metazoa; phylum Chordata; class Aves; order Psittaciformes; family Psittacidae; genus Amazona; species Amazona ochrocephala. Next base: position 78,601,280 of record CM077880.1, read on the forward strand.
ATGAAGTGATTTAACCAGGTTCTTCCTGCAGATCTTGGGAAAATACATGTGGATGTGGAGGAACTATCACCAGTGTGTGAAGGTGAGCCACTCCTTCGATGGAATCCAGTGATGATATTAGATTTTCATAACCCTGCCACTGGACCATGTTTGGATACTGGTTTGAATTGGAGTAGATAGGAAAGGGGACAGAGATCTTTGTGTCTAACCTGGCTTATTTATCAAAGCTCACCCAGAAACTACTTTCTTACATAAATAGCATCTTCCAGGTATCCATAACAGTTTTTGCAGTGATCAGCTCTGAAACTTGACTCTGGTGACCTCAGAAGCTCGCATTTGAGCTGAGAACTCTGTATATTCTCCCATGTTAAAAAGTGATACAATTTTCAGGTAGATTTAATTTTTAAACAGCTTCTATACTTCCTTTGTATATTATTGAGCACCTCTACAATCTGTATTTATATCACCATGCATTTCAGCCTCTCTCAAACTTGACCCAGTTTAACCTTTCCATGCTTTATTTAAAGCAAATATCATTATACAATCAGGCATGCTAAGGCACAAAGTAATTAAATGATGTGCTTGAATTAAAAATCCTGTAAGAAAAAACCATAGAGAGAGGAGCAGCTCCTTCTATCCACAAAGAAAAAGTAACTTTGGTTTCCTTCTGTGCATAGTCTTGAAATAGAGAATAATGTTTTGTGTATTTCAATGCACTGACTGTTGTACTGCAACGCACAGGAATATCAGCTCTGCTGATTTCAGTGGAAAACACTGAATATACAAGTGTAAGCACAGGCAGAATTCAGCTTGCCATCTTAACAGGGGGAGGCAAGGCTTCCTTGAGTGCATAGTTCTGTGCAAAGCTGCAGGGAATAAACATACCTCCTCACCTGCTGTAGTTAACACCTTGCCATTCATGCCACCTCTGAAATCTTGAAGCTAAGAACTTGTGCCCTGAGGTTGGTTGGTTGGGTTGCGTTTCTTAACCAGTTGTGATTGCACAGAGATGACAAAGTGATGCTGTGGTCAGTTTCAACATGCAAAGTTTTACACCCGTTGGCCTTTATGAACCTGAGGGTTCAGGCACTTGGTCTGGTGTAGAGCTGAAAATAAACCCAGCAGAGCAAGGGAGCTCTCAAGCTATTACTCAGAGCTCTGTCGAGTTTGTTTTGGACTCCAGCTGATCTTACAGCCCACCCTTAGGCACATCTGATTTTCTTCAGTCACATAGGCCTGCATCACTTTAGCTCTGATCAAATACACATTGTCCCACAGAAGAATAGGAATACTTACCAATGCTGCTTCTATCATTAGCTAACTTATCATGTAATTATTCATAAATAACAACTGCCTACCTGTCCTGCTGGTCAGGACACAGATGCAGAAAGGGAGGCCCCAGTGTGGTGTTCAGCTAACTTCTGTTTGACGTGTAAGATGTCCCTATTCCTCTTCTGCTTGCTGCAATGCTCATGCTCTGCAACCAGTTAGTCAGACTGTACTTTTGTGCATACCCAGGAAGAGCTCATGCCATCTCATGTGCTTGAGTTCCACTGCACCCTGCCTGGGCTGTCCAGCTGCAGAGCTCTTAAATGGTCTCCCTGCTCCTCTTCCCCTTCCTTCTCTCCTTTGGGAAAGAAGTTCTGCGAGTATGGGAGAAGGAGAAACTGAAACATCTGTGCAGATCAATCCTTTACATTCCCAGTTACAAAATTGTTCCAAATGTCACATATATTCCTCCAACAAAGCTTTTTTTTCCCCTCTACTCATGGTGGCTGGAGACCTTGGAAGGCTTGGTGGTTTGGTTCCTAAAAAAGGCTGGCCAATTCTGTAATCCTTGAAAGCTTTGTAATTCAGCTATTGATCAGCAATGGAACCAGAGCTTTTGAATCTTCTCATGCTTGGTTCAGTACTGCAGCATGGAGGCATGCAAGCTAAATATTATGATAGCTTTGCACTCTACAAAATAAAGTTTGTCGTCTTAAATGAGGAGACCAAGCACTGACGTTGACTGACCTTTCCCCAAGCTGATGGCAGAGGACTCTCTTAAAATCACATTGTGCTTCATTTTTGTGCCTAGGCGTAGCCCACCAGTCTGCTCTCTCAGGACTTTGTCTGGGTCAAGAATCTGTTCCAGTTCCCACACTCATGTATAATATTATCTGATGCTTTTTGCCTAAACATAGTTCCTGGTGTTTGTGTCCAATTATGGAGGGCTCCTACACTGTGCAGCATGAATGCAAAGTCTGGATAAGCAAGCAGACCAGAACCAGGAAAGAAGACAACTTGGTAAAGGACAGTTAGTGAAATAAAATAGGGAAATAATTTATGATTAGGCTTTTAAAACATACTTTCTCGTTATAGCAGTGTACCTCTAGCGATGCAATTCTTTGTCAGCATCCCTACGATGTTGACAGAATATCTGTCAGCATCCCTACGATGCTGACAGATATTCTTAAATGGCATTTGAAACGTGGCCAGATGCTTTATTAAGGAAGCAGAACACCTAACCTATGATTGTCCTGCACAGGCTCCTTCTGGCACCACAAATATATCTGCCTTGCAGCTCCAGCCTGCCACCATGCTGGAACAGGATCTGATGGACACTTTTGAGGTTGCAGCTGGGAAGCAGGCACTGGCAATGGTGCAAAGACTGGGATGCTCAGACTATCTCTAAGAAAGGAGATTGCAACCCTTGTTTGGGTGAGAAGTGCAAGCAAAAAGAATGTATTACACAAAACCGCGCATCTTTTCATGTGTCTCCATGTGATCAATAGTAATGATGAAAAAAAGTGAACAAACATATCTCCTACAAATAATCAGCACAGTTTGGGCTGGTCATCACAGAGCTGGAAACAGACATAGCCAGTTAGACCCTTACATTGCTCCGGATGGAGGTCTACCAGCCCTATTTTATCTGCCTCTTTGGGGAGAATAGTCTAACCATTCAATCTCCTTCCACTTCTGCACCACATGGAAGAATTTGGCGTCAAGCTATCTTACCATTGTGTCAGAAATCTTCACCAGAGTACAGCAAAACATTGTCTTTTTCCTCCATCACCAAAATAAATCAGTAAATGTGCTCAGATTCTCAGCTATTCTTCTCTTTGTAGTAAGTGCTATTACTTGAGATGGGCACAGATAGTTAGAAAACAAATGAGCACCTTCCTGTACAAAGGCAAATTACAGCCTTTATTTCTCCGGCTATCTGCTGTTCACACAATTAGTTAAGTAAATCTCAAGTATTATAAGGGGTTCCTTGCCATATGGGAAAAAAACTGGGAAATTGGTATATAGTGGTATCTGGAATGGTACAAGTGGAAGAAAAGGTGTGAACGCAAACAGCAGTAAAACTTAGATGGAATACACTAATGCTGCAGATGTTTTAGAAGGCTTCATGTGTTTGAACGAAGAATTTTAATCCCCAGAAGCATAGAACATTTAAGACAGAAATCATTTTTTTGCAGTATTTTTAAGTGAGTTAGAAGCAGTGATGCAAGAATTGCAGAGTTGTGTTTGAAGCTGTTATTCGGAAATATGCAATCCACTTTTATCTTAAACATATGAAAAATAATACAATTTGTGCTCCAAAGAAAATTTCTTTGATCATTTTCAGTTAATAAATAATAACCTATTGGATATCTATTAAGAACTCTTAATGAATTGTTTCTTCCCTTTCATGAGCCATAGCACTTTTTTTCCCACCAACATATCTAGTTAAATCTATAGCAACAAAATATTCTGTTTATTACATTTTGAATAACTAGTCTATTGTGGCAGAGTTGAAATACAGTAGAAAGAAAAAGGCATAGGAATGAGGAAGAGTGTGTGATGATAATCAAAACAGGAGCCCCATTATCACTGGGCAGGCTGCTGCGGTTTCCTCTGAGAACCCATGAGTTGTCAGTCCCTTAGGCATCTTTTATCTGGATGAGCCCTAATGCATATTGGCAGGCCCTACATATTAAATACATCCAGCTTGCTGATTTTATTCAGATCAGCACTCTTCAAAGCAACGGGTCTCTTAGCTGAAGGAAATCCCTGCTCTATTAACAGTATGTCTGCTGCCGCTTTCATTCTTATCATCATGAAATCAGGACTTGTATGGTTACTGCAAGGAACTTAGAGCATGTCTCACAAGCACACAACATGAACTGTGTCAGATCCAAGACTGGGAAGGAAAAAGAAGAGGGCTTCAGAGTCCTGCTTGCTTCCTTCTTACAATTTCATCTACTTAATATGCAGAGCATTTATCTCTACAGATTCTCTGGTTTGTACTGCTGTCTCCTGCTTTACGTTAATAGAATCATGAGGAGCTACTTTGGCATGTGTGTATTAGCCTTAATGGAAGCATTAGTGTTGCTACTACTCACAGTGGGACTGACCACAATACTCTAGGGAAATAAGAAATGGAGACACCATGCCAACTAAACCGGCTTTCAGATGGAGAGGGCTCTGTAGTATTCAAGGATAAGCACAGGATTTCTTTGCCCCATACTGCCTGCTCCAGTTGAGCTGCATCTGGCTTTGCTGATAAGCAGGTATTGATGTTGAACAGAGACAGGCCGAAAAGGTCTCCCTAAACCCATTGACAAAGGGGATATTACCACTGAGACAACACTGCGGCCTTTAGGTACCAACAGGATTTCCACAGAGAGAATAAAATCAGGAAATAATATATTGTTTCCAAGAAGCAGCGCGTCATAATTTGTTCTTGTGAGTATTAAAGCCATAGAGCATTATCATAATATTCAGATTTATTTTTGCTAGAAAATTTTTGACTGTTCATGGCTTTAGTCATGTTCCTTTGCCATCTGCCTGAAAGCCCAATGGTCTTACAATGACATTTTGTCATTTTAAAGACTATTTCTTTTCCCTTCTTCTTTTCTTTGCCTGCCATTATGAAGTAACAGGCAAAAGAGGAAACAGACTAACTCATTTTCTGTACTGGGTGTAGCTCTTGGGAAATGGTCCCATTGGCACTCAATTTGGTGTGTGTGCACCCATTATCTTCAGCATAAGGCAAGCCCCCTATGGTGAAGCTCTATATAGAAAGCACTGACATCTTTGCAAACTGAAAATACAAGTAAGATTTGTGAAGCCCAGACTTTTCCAGTTAAAAAGCCACCCAACAGAATAGATGGGATTTCTTGTCTACAAGAATGCAGCACATTCCTATATATCAATCCTGAAAGCATGTTGAACATTGTAAAGTGATTAGTTTCTGATAGAGACCTCCTGGCATCCCTGAGGTTCTCTCTAAACAGAGAAACTGGATGTACAGGACACTGATTTCTTGCTAAAACCATTAAAGAGCATGTTTCCAAATGAAATGAATAACTGCTGCTGTGAAAGGTAGTAAAGAATTTGGGAAGCAAGTGGAATTCTTGCAAGCAACTAATACACAGCAGGGAACTTGGGCCCTGGGTAGCATCACTGTCCTGATGGCCTCTTGTCTCTGCTCTCTTGCCGTACCACCCCCTCTAGCTGCAGGGTCCTGACATTTTACTTCTGTCTTGGAGAGGCAGTACGGCTCTGCTGGTGTGAGTCATAGCAGATACACAATTTCTGGAGGTGTCTCTGGCAGCAGGGTGCACATACCCTTCTGATTTTAGGTGGGATTCATGCTGTAGTTTCACATGCTTCAGAAAATTCCCACCACCAAGAGTTGTACTGCATTGGCTGTGCTTGGGAAAGCTCTCTGCAAACTGAACACCAGAAGGGAAGCTCTGCTTTCCTCTGTTCTTTGGGGCAGCATACAGCCTTTTCAACCCTTGTGCTTTTTGTATATGCTTCAGGTTTACAAAACATTTGGGAGTTTGGTGGGGTATCCTTTTCCTTTTCTTTTCCTAACTCCTATTGTTTCAATTTCCTGATTTATGGAATTTCAGCTTGCATTGAAAAATACCAAAAGCTGTTTGAGCACATGAGCCTCTTGAGTCCAAAACTGTGGCAAGCAAGGTAAAAATGCAACAAAAGTTCCAATTATTTTCAGAGCTAATTGTCTTCATTCTCCTTTCAATTCTCCACCAAGAAATGTCAGGCTATGCCAAACTTGGGGATGTTGAAGCCATTCAGGGTGAAACACTGAAAGCTTGCCAATAATAAATGATCTCTTGCTTTCCTCTTTTTGAAAATAAATGCGGAAAGCCATCCTGCTGGATTTGGAGCTCTCTAAATGTCTGTCCCTTCATAGAAGTCCACTTCCACATTGTGTCAATATGCCTGAAGTCAGAAAGGGACCCATGGAAATACCTTAAAACTTGAATGTATCTGAAGGCTATCTGCAAAATGTAGGTGAGGGATATCAGTAAGTGGCTGTTACCAAGTGAAGTCATCCTCATCTTCCCATCCACCATGGGGGCAGATGTAAGTGTGCAGTCCCTTATGGCGAGGTGGGAGGATAATCTCTCTGCATTGGTTTTCCATGCTGACACCTCCAGCTTTGCTCCATTGAGGCTGTTAAGAGCAGGAATCAGATGCAGGCTGGCATGGTTGTGTCAGTTCATTACCTGACAGCATAGATAATAAGCTCCGGGGAAATCTAAGCATGGTTAACAGACATCAGCCAATTGAGTTTTGTTCCCTGTAGATGCTACCGCACATTAGAAAGCAGCCCCACAAGAGCTTTAAGTGAACATTTTGTTCTTGTTTTCTAACACATGTCAACAGGTTTTCTGAGATAACTTGCATCTCTGTGGAGTATACCCTTGAGAAAAAGCAGGTAGGTGCCTGGCTGATGTCAACATGCTGAGGGAGCAGATCGCTTACCCTCCATTGCCCCTCCAAAAATATCAGCCAGGAAGTTTAACTACGTGATAGTAAGTGGCTGCTGGTGCCAGCCTCTTTGCTGTTGTTTCCAAGGTCAGATCTAGTTGACCTTCCGCTTGCTTCGTTTAGTTGCTCACATTGTTTCCTTCTGATTCCCTGACTGTGCCCTCATTGTTGGCATTTCTGCGTGTTCCTGCATTGTCTTTTGGTTAAGCTGACTCCTGCTTACTTCCTCCCTTTCTGCTTGTACCTTCTCCTCCTTCTCCTCCTCTCTCCCTCTCTCCTGCCTGCTCTCTTTCCTCAGGACTTACTCATTCTCCTATGCCTCATTTATTATTTCCCCATCCTGAAATCGAGCCCAGTTCCTTGACCTGCAGCTCCATAGCCCAGATTCCCTCTGTTTTCCCAGCTGGCTTTTGCGAGCAGGTGTTTGACACAGCAGCAGGTTACTCCTGCCTGGTGGGAGGCAGCTGCTCTATTGTAGCTTGAGGAACACAGCAGGACCTGCTGCCTCACCTGGAAGTAGCCTGTGTGCTGTATTCAGATGTGGAGGGCTGTAGCCACAGTTCATGCCTGGCACAGCATTAAGTAGGCAACTTGTCTCCATGTGAGCAGTAGGAAGATACTATTGTACACAGAGGCAAGGTGCAACTTGGTGGTGTATAGCCAGCAGCTCCCATGCCTGTGGCTCTGGAGTGACAAAATACCACTCAGCAGATTTGTCTTGCTTCTGAAAGTGGTGTCGGATCCTGGCTTTATTGAAGTTACAGCCCAAATTGCCTCCTAGCATAGGATCTGTAAATACACTGGGTGGTTGCTGCGCTGTATGAGATCTGCATGCCACGAAAGCTGCACAGAGCCAGATTTGGCCTGACATGCCGAGCCCTCAGGATGTCCACAGGGAGTTTCAAGCAGCAGGAAAATGAGGTACATACTCAACCTGTACCTATTTGAAAATGCCTACTGCTGAAAGTTAAATAACATCAAGTGTGCATGATGCAGAAGAACATGAGGTTTTTCAGTAAGCAGAGGAATCCACTGTCACTTTGCACTGCTCTCATTGTGGAGAAGGTCGCTGTGGCAGCACTAATGGCTATCAATAAATCAATACAGTGAAGCTACCAATAACTTCACTCAAAAACAGAAAGTCTCTTTTAATTGCATTACGCAGCTCATCAGAAAAATGTAAATAACAAGAGGATCACCACTTTGATAGTTCCAAAGTCAACACTCCTGGTGGGTTTGCCATCCGCCATCCCAGAGTGGAACCACTCATTATGCTCTGCTGCAACAGTGTCATCCTCTTTGAATTTAGCCTCTGCATGCTTTGCTGGAGAGATTTCCCCATGACATCAGCTGCTTAGGTTTTTCTCTCCTTCCTTCCCAAGCCAGTGGCACCCAGCTCAGTCTTCGCAGCAAGCAGGGGCAGTGCCAGCCGGCAGAGGGAAAGGCTGGCCTCAGTACAGCATCCCAAACTTTGAACAGGAGAATTTTGCCAGCTTCTAGTGTTTCCTGGGCAACACCTTCCACTACCAAACCCCTGGTGGAAAAAAATAATGGGTCACTGTAAATATTGTTATCCAGGAGGCAAGTGGTCATGGCCTTGCAATAATTATGATAAATTGTTTATTGTAAAGAAATCTGTGTTGTGAAATACCTGCGTACACTTCACAGGCTACCCTGAACCTTCCCAGCCCTGGGACACCCTATACCGGATGCCTCCATGCCTTTCTTCCTCCAGTGCAGGGCAGAGCATCATCCTGTTGCTTTACTTGCTGATGCTTTACAAGGAACCCATGCGCTTTTGGAAACTGCAAATCTCGCACAGGAGGAAGCAGCAATGCAAAAGCCTGGAAGTGGGAGAAAACCACTTTTGAGTGCAACTCCTGGTGGACCCTATCCCGAGGATGCTGACTTGAAAAAGTGCCTTGTCCAGCTTGTAAGGCTGGGGTCAGGTTCCCTCCCGTGGCTGAGAGCTGCCACAGCAGGAACAGGCAGCTCTGCGGTGCTGTGCAAAATGTGCAAAGGGCAGGCATCTCTTCCTAAAACAGATTATCCTGAGACTGGTGTCAGAATTACATCCCGCCTCTTGACAGTTAACTACAAGGTCGTCCAAGAGAAGCACAGTAACAGGATCCTCATTTGAAACCCCTCTAACAGCAGACAGATCTCTGGGAAGCTCCTCTTAACCAGGACTGGACCCATTCTTGAGTGGACTGTCATTAAAGAGTGGGGATTTTTCTTATTTGTGGCACACAGGGTAGAAAATACAGTTTTATGAGCAGAGGACATCCCAGTGCATATTTATACAGCCTGTAGCATATAAATTCCCCAGACTCTTTGTAGGCTTTACCACTCTGTTCAACCAGACAGGTAATGGTGGGTGGTACTATCCTGGCACTCACAGTTACTGCGGCAGGACATGAGCAGGCCAAGTGCTGGGTGGGCGTATACATGAGCTAAGTAACTAGCTCATAATTCATGGATACTGTATGTTACTTGCTTTTTTGGAACAACTGCTGCATGAAGAGTCTGTGCTGCTGAAGTGCCCACCAGTGCCTGCGTTTGCTGATGTTGTGCAGCCACAGGGCGCGCCAGGACCAGGAGGGAAGTCAGCACAATGCCTTGAGATACGTTATCAACTGTAAATGTGGCAGGAAGTCATTAAAGATTTCCTGAGCTATTCCCTGGGAAAAGACTGCCTTCAGGCTCTGGCAAAGTCAGACGGCTTGCATTGCCAGGGCTGAGAAATCAACAGAAAATTGCTCTAATCATACAATGTCAGCAGCTTCAACAGGGAGCCCTCTGCTCCAGAGAGATCCGGTGCCCATGGGGTCAGGGTGGTGATGGATGATTTGGTGAACATGTGCCAAGGAGCTCTTCATAGGTCACTGACTCCCAGCAGGCTCATCCAAGCTTTCCTAAGGCTCTGGGGGCTAAGAGAGGTACGGACATAGACAAGTCTGAATACTTTATCTCTAAAGCTTTGTAAATCCTTATGAGTAAGAATAAATCACAGCTTATTTTAAGAAAGCTGTTTGGTTGCACCATGAGAGAGATTTGAAAATGCCAACCTCTCTTGGACCGACTGGGAAAGACCATCAGGAGGCAATCGGAGACTAGGACATGAGTGTGAGCAGTGAGGGAAGCCAAACCAGGCAGATGAAGGCAAGGAGTTCCAGTGTTTGTAGGGGGCTCCTTCAAAAAGGCTTGAAGGGGGTTATGGCATGAGTTGACGATGATACTAGGAGTTCATGTGACTCATCTTACTTGACGCATGGGAGAATTCTCACTTTTGTTGCTGCAGATATGTCTGTCCTGAAAAACATTGATGTTTTACCAGCAGTATGTGTTGTGGGCTTTTTCCCCTCAATCTGACTGACCAGGGCTTGGTCAAGACTCAAAGGTTGTCTCAGCAGATAAAAGGTCTTGGGGAATTATTGTGGAAATCTCACTTCTTGGCAGTGCCTTCAAGTGAATTTTTTTTTAAAAGTAACTCCTAACTGTGAGATTATTTCACAGCTGAAAAACTTAAGAGTTCTGGGTGAAAACAAAGTCATCGTACTATGGCCAAGGGACAAGAGCCAGCTAGTTGTATTTCACACTGCTCATTATCTCACTGGAAAAGATGAGCAGAGTAAGAGACTTTCCTTTTTAACACAAAACAAAAACTCAACGACAGAAGGAAAAGAAAAAGTATGTCAGGATTGGACACACTTCTGGTTTTGTGTACCTGCAAAAATCCTGCAAGTGAACTTGTGAAATCAGCTAGTCTGCTGTGTTAGCAACCAGCAGCAGGCACTTGGCTCAAAGTCTAATTGAGTGCAGAGAGCAGCATGGACAGTAACAAGTAGAATCGTAGAATCACAGAAAGTTTTGGGTTGGAAAGGACCTTAAAATCATCCAGTTCCAAACCCCTGACACGGACAGGGACACCTCACGCTAGACCATGTTACCCAAGGCTCTGTCCAACCTGGCCTTGAACACTGCCAGGGATGGAGCATTCACAGCTTCCTCGGGCAGCTGCCCCTGAAATTGATCAAGATGTGTATTTTTTCTGTTATTTATTTTCTACATGTTATTTGAATTTATGACTTTTCTTAAGTTCAGAGCCTTGCTTACAAACCTGGTAAAGATTATACAACTTTTTATCCTTTTGGTCATTTGCTGGATATACTGTAACAAGCACGTGTTATTTCCAGCACACAAAATACCAGAAATAAGCTGTTTCTCTTTTGAAAATAAACATTCACAGTGAGTAATATTTCTTTGTCCATAATGAGCAGTTATAAAATTGTTAGCACCTAAGCAGCCCCAACCAGGAAAATCTTGGGATGAGAGAGAACCATGAAATATATTTATCCTATCTGTTTGGCTGTGCCAGTGTAGCATACAGGATAGAAAACAGTAGTCCTTTTTTGTCTCATTGTTGACTTAGGTACCCATTTAAAAGCTAAAAGAGTTTATCTTATTTCATGCTGACTGTATGTATCTCACATACACGTTTTTGATTCTCTTCCCACAGGAAAGAAAGAAAATACAGCTGAAAAACTAAGGCATATATCTCCACCAAGGTTTCAAGGGAGAAAGCCTGGCTGGCTGGATCACAAGGAGGTACCCACGCGCACACTGAAACATTCCCCAGGACTGGTGACACGGTTGTTCAGCCCTACTCTTGCTGAGAAGGTTTCCACACAACGTTGCAACAATGAATTTCCTCCGGCGGCGTCTCTCGGACAGTAGTTTTGTGGCAAATTTGCCCAATGGGTACATGATGGACTTGCAGCGCCCTGACAGCTCCACAAGCTCCCCAGTTTCTCCTGCTATGGAGAGAAAGCATCCTCAGCCACTGCAGCAGACGCATTCCTCCTCTACTGGCGCCAGCATCTTCAGCTCCATCTCCAGTGCCATGAAGCAAACCACGCAAGCGGCTGCAGGACTGATTGATCACTCAACCAGCCCCACACCTCCTGTGGCCCAGAAACCCAAGATCCTCCTAGTGATTGATGATGCACACACAGAGTGGTGAGTTATCGCGGTCCTCCCTGCTGAATTCAGCTCCACAGGGTTGGGGGATAAGAGGGGTCTGGGAAGCACAGGGCATATGCAGGGGGGTACACAGATGCTTTTGCATCTATGTCACCAACTCTGGCTGCAGGTCAGTTTTCTCATATCTTTCTTGAAAAAAAAATGTTCATTTGGTGCTCATTGGCAAACTTCTTCATAGGCTCAATATATGAGCAAGCTTAGTTGAACTGTCACATCTAGCAACGGTCCTAAGAGGTCACAGCTGAAGGTGTGTTGGTGGTGTGGTTCAAGACCTTAGCCTACTGTTTGTGTTGGATCTAAAAAATGAAAAGGGACTCAATCTCTTCAGCTTTCAGTCTCTCTTGGGCTTTTCTCTGTATGCAAATTTGTGCATAAATTATGAAAAGATAAGCCAAGCTTCCTACTATTAATGGTAATGATCGGAGTTCATTCACTCGTCAAGGGCCCTTCACCTGCTAAGCAGAGAGGCTATGGGCAAAAGGCTCTCAGGCTCAGCTAAACCTTGGATTTGTCTTGTACATGCAGGTCTCTCTTTACAAATAAAAGTTTGGAAGTTTGTTTCTTGTGATATTGGGTAGCAGAGAACACTTTCCAAAGGGGAGGACAACTGAAGTGTACTGAAATGCTGTGGAAATTACTGGTTGATGTATGCTCCTGTTCGAAGTTGGCTGTTCTAGAAAGCATGAGGCAAACTGGCTGAGAGAAGACTTCTGGGGGAAAATCCAGAGCAAGCGTTTGAAGAGATGCTCTTGTTTTATCCACCAGCCTGTCAAAACAAATTAAAAAGGAAAGGATAGATAGCACAAGCAAGGGGACCATACTGAAGACTTCAAAGTGAAAGAATTTGAGTTACCAGGTCTTGGACAAGTGACGTTACTTTATTGTTCTTTTCATCTCATAGCACTCTTCAGTAAAGTTTTCGCCTTTGGTCTTCTCTGCTGTCCAGGAGAGTGGGGACAAGGTGGGACCTTCCTCCCTGAGTGTATCTTCACGAAGCAAGAGCTTAGTTTTTAGGTAAAGAGGGGCAATGACAGCGTACAGCCAGCTCAGGCTTCCTCAGTCAATTTGGAGTAAGAGAGGGAAAACAGTGGGATTATTCTCATAGGGAAAGCAACTTTTTAACCGAGTGGAAAACTCCCTGATAAGGTTGTTGTCACATCAAATGTTTCACCGGCCTCTTTTATCACAGTAGCAGCCTCTTAATGCCATATAGTTCAGTCTGCAACACCAATCTGTCTCAACCCTGATCTCTCCTCCCGGGGTGCACCCGCAAGCCTCACATGAGGTAGATGCTCACCAGCCTCGGTGTCTGATTAGCGTTTTTGCAGTTCCTTGAAGATGCTGCCAGGTGGCAGTCCATTAACATAGCATCCTCCAGCTGGGAATGAGGGTGCCTTTAATGCACAGCTCAAGCATTTGGTGCTTAGCCTGCACTGCTTAGTCCAAGCACAGTAACTAGAGTGGAAAGCCTTAGCTCTAAGACCAATCTAGTTTTTCCTGGAGATTAATGGAGCTGAAGGTAGTCTGGGCAGGGGAAAGGACAAGGGAGGATTGGACTCTGACAGTCTTTCCATGTTTTAAAATACATACTTGCATTCAAATCCCTGCCTTTATATCTCCCAACTGCTGTTCTGTCATGCAGACTTCGTGGTCTGTGAGCTGGGCTTGCCCAAGGAGCAGCAGCTGGGAGATATAAAGAGGAAGTATGGCTACCCATGCTGTCTTCACTCCTCCACTCGTGTAAGCACTCCATGCATCCTGCTGTCTTGGCTATCCCTCTGCTGTCTATAACTTAGCAATTTCTACACATTATGTGGGACACCTTTCATTTCTCTCAGCTCTCTGCCTCTATCCCACAGGCTTGCAGATATCAAATAATGCTTCTTGCAAAGGCTCCCTGCTTCACTCTCTCTGAGGCTGTGAGAGCACTGAACAAAATTAGTGTGTGCATTCATGACCGTATCCTGGCATATATATGACATGAAAACTAATGAAGCAACGTTATTAACTTTTGCCTGCCACAGATCTCCATGGCTCTCTGTAGCATAGGCAGAAACACATGCCTAGAAACTTTGCCAGCCTAAAGGTAGCACGTGGTCTTTTCTGAGAGAGAGTACCAATGCAACCGCTCCTGGATGCCAAGAGTGCTACTTGGCAGTCAATTTTTGTGTCTCCAGGAAACTCAGTGAGCCCTTGAGAGCAGCTCTGGAGAGCAGCGGCTCCATGGATGTTTATTCTTGGTAAGGTACTTCTGAGCAATGCCAGTCATCTCCTTGCTCTCAGACAGGGTGTTATGTGAGCTCAAGCTGATCAGCCCGAGGCAGCAGTGCTTGCCTTGTGGGAGCACAGATGAAGAAGCTGGTTATCCCGTGATTCTGTCTACTCTGTATCACATAGGGAAACAGCCCCAGACTTCGGAAGGTGAACAATGGCATATTGTTACTTCTGTGCTGGCAATTTTGGGTTCAGAAGAAGCATCGTGTTTGCAATGCATTTCACCTCTGCCTGCTCAGGTTCTTGCTGCTTGTGAAATTACTGATTTGGTTTTCTAGGAATCCTTTTCTTCTACTGTTGAAATACTTAACTCTACTAGAAAAGATCCCAAGAAATAACTACTGAAGTGCTACCTTTATTTTAAGGGTGGGGGCTTCCACAATGCTTCCTCCCTCATGGCAAGTTAGATGAGGTTTACAACAAGGACTAGCTTGTTCACAGACAGGAAGGGTGAGAGGCAGTGGAAGCTGCCACTTGATTTCTTTTCTCTAAATGAAAACACTGTCTCATAATTGGATACTGTAGCAATATTGCCAAGACAGACATTAATTTATCATCACTGTTTGTATTACAGCGAAGAGGTGCAGCTGTGGGTTAGGATGAGGTGTTACACAAGTGCATGACGAAATGGTCTAACAACCCAAAGTGCATATTGAATGCACTTTGAAGTGACAAATGACAATCCTTCGTCTTTTTAAGAAGCACCTATGTGTCTGTTGGTACAGTACTGGTACAGTATAGCACTCAACTTCTCTCAGAGGTCTGGAGGAAGCGAAAAGAATCCATGGGAATCCATGACTTGTCTTCCTCCATAAAATCCTTACATTTTTGACATGCAGTATGCTCTGGTTTGTTCCAAAGACAAAGTATTAGAAAAATAATGTGAGCCCCACAGAATATGATCAGCTGCTTTCTGCATTAGCAGCAGTGAAAGAAAGGTACATTCTATTAAAAGTAATGGAACTCACCCAGCTTTCTGTTAAAGTGGCAAGGTTTTGACAAATTTTCCATCCTTCTCAGAGCAGCCCTGAGGAGGAGAACTTGGGGGTGTTTATCAATGAGAAAATGAACATGAGCTGGCTTCAGTGTGCGCTCGCAGCCCAGAAGCCAGCCGTATTCTGTCTGCATCAAAAGGAACGTGACCAGCAGGTCGAGGGAGGTGATCCTGCCCCTCTACTCTGCTCTTGTGAGATCTCGCTTGGAGTATTGTGTGCA
The DNA here is from genome assembly GCA_039720435.1 of Amazona ochrocephala. NCBI lineage: Eukaryota > Metazoa > Chordata > Aves > Psittaciformes > Psittacidae > Amazona > Amazona ochrocephala. The sequence continues at coordinate 78,616,589 of CM077880.1, forward strand.
GTTCTGGTGTTCTCAACATAAAAAGGACATGGAACTGTTGGAACAAGTGCAGAGGAGGGCCACAAGGATGATCAGGGGACTGGAGCACCTCTCTTATGAAGAGAGGCTGAGAAAATTGGGGCTGTTCAGCCTGGAGAAGAGAAGGCTGCGTGGAGACCTCATAGCAGCCTTCCAATACCTGAAGGGGGCCTATAGGGATGCTGGGGAGGGACTCTTCATTAGGGACTGTAGTGATAGGACAAGGGGCAACGGGTTCAAACTTAAACAGGGGAAGTTCAGGTTAGATATAAAGAAGAAATTCTTTACTGTAAAGGTGGTGAGGCACTGGAACAGTTTGCCCATCCCTAGGCAGTGTTCAAGGTCAGGCTGGATGGAGTCTTAAGTGACACTGTCTAGTGTGAAGTGTCCCTGCCCACGGCAGGGGGGCTGGAACTAGATGATCTCAAGGTCTTTTCCAACCCTAACTATTCTATGATTCTTCTCCAAGGCATGTCTCTTGCATTTTGCAAGGAGGCACAAAGTGAATCTGCGACATTGAGAGTATGCACAAAAGGAAAACACTGTCTGTATGGTTCCCTTGTGCTCTTGGTTTCAACAGCTGCCCCTCAGAGGCATCCACAGCAGTGAATGTGTCTGTGCGTCAGCACACTAGAGAAAAACTCTGCTTCCCTTCAGTAATTACTGGTACCTATCTGAGCTGGGTAGCTTGCACCTGGAGAATGAGGCACCTTCTTGTGTGCCGGGAGTATCTGTGCCTTGGGAGACTTCCAAAAATGCATCTACAACACACCTACAGCAGCTGCCAGAAAAAAAAGGGGGAGCTCAGATGTGAATACACACACACATGTGCAAACACACGGCAAAAGGGAGTGGGACCATGGGGAAGGGGAATGGCAGGACTCCATATAATGGCAGACAGGCCAGCTCCGGCAGCCTAACCTCAGCCAGGAGGAAAACATCCTACCTCTGGCAACCTCCTCTCCCAACACACTATTCAGTAAAATCATGCTCTTGCTGCATTAAATGTCTCAGCAGATCAAACAGGATTTAATACTCTGAATTGTTAACCCCCTTCCTCTGCAAAACTGCTCAGCATTCTAGTCTAATGCTTCATGTTTAAACAGCTTATTTGGGAAGTGATCAAGCACAGCTAAGGCTTCTATTAACAACATATGCTAAAAGCATTGCTTTCTGGACCAGACAGCTGAACAGTGTTGTTCTTGTATTTGTTAGGTATCTTGGTTGCATTTGTGAAATACCTCATGTTGCTTTTCAAAGCCACTGATGTGTTTTGTCCAGATTTCATGCCATTTCAAGTGCTAATGGTGTTACATGCTGTCTTGTACGAAATACATGTGGACTGTGTGCAGCCATTCTGCACGCGAGAATTGTGTCATGTTTCATAGGAAAAAAGCCAGAGGATATTTTAGGAGACACTGAATTGTATTGTTGCTTTCTCATTTATTTTACAGCCCAAACTGCCTGAAAATACTGTCTCCAAAAATTTAAAGATGAAGGAAGAGAAAAATTGTGATTAATGAATGGAATCCTCTTAATACACCTGAAACAGTTCTTTGTATAACAGTAATGTCATGATTCAGGTTTAACTGTGGACTGACTCAACAGGATTACTGTTTTATACTGTTCAGAGGAAATTATTACTCGCTTTTTTGTTAAAATAAAAATATATTTACTTCCGATAGTACATGGAATCATCGAATCATAGAATAGTTAGGGTTGGAAAGGACTTTAAGATCATCTAGTTCCAATCCCCCTGCCATGGGCGGGGACACCTCCCACTAAACCATGCCACCCAAGGCTCTGTCCAACCCAGCCTTGAACACCACCAGTGATGGAGCATTCACAACTCCCCTGGGCAACCCACTCCAGGGCCTCACCACCCTTACAGTAAAGAACTTCTTCCTTTCATTCAATCTAAACTTGCCCTGTTTAAGTTTGAACCCGTTATCCCTTGTCCTATCACCCCTTATCCTAATGAAGAGTCCCTCCCCAGCATCCCTATAGGCCCCCTTCAGATACTGGAAGGCTGCTATGAGGTCTCCAAGCAGCCTTCTCTTCTCCAGGCTGAACAGCCCCAATTTTCTCAGCCTCTCTTCATACGGGAGGTGCTCCAGTCCCCTGATCATCCTCGTGGCCCTCCTCTGCACTTGTTCCAACAGTTCCATGTCCTTTTTATGTTGAGGACACCAGAACTGCACACAATACTTCGAGTGAGGTCTCACGAGAGCAGAGTAAAGGGGCAGGAGCACCTCCTTCGACCTGCTGGTCATGCTCCTTTTGATGCAGCCCAGGATATGGTTGGCTTTCTGGGCTGCAAGCTCACACTGCCCGCTCCCGTTAATTTTTTCATCTACCAACACCCCCAAGTCCTTCTCTGCAGGACTGCTCTGAATCTCTTCTCTGCCCAACCTATAGCTGTGCCTGGGATTACTCTGACCTGGGTGTAGGACCTTGCACTTGGCATGGTTAAACTTCATCAGGTTGGCATCAGCCCACCTCACAAGCGTGTCAAGGTCCCTCTGGATGGCATTCCTTCCCTCCAGTGTATCAACTGAACCACACAGCTTGGTGTCATCGGCAAACTTGCTGAGGGCGCACTCAATCCCACTGTCCATGTCACCGACAAAGATGTTGAGCAAGACCCGTCCCTACACCAATTCCTGAGGGACACCACTCGTTACTGGTCTCCAGTTGGACATTGAGCCATTGAGTGCAACTGTTTGCGTGCGGCCATCCAGCCAGTTCTTTGTCCACCGAGTGGTCCACCTATCAAATTGATGTCTGTCCAATTTAGAGACAAGGATGTCATGTGAGACAGTGTCAAAGGCTTTGCACAAGTCCAGGTAGATGACATCAACCGCTCTACCCCTGTCCATCAGTTCCGTAGCCCCATCATGGAAGGCCACCAGATACATGACAATATTGAGCCTCAAATAACATTTGCCCCAAAACAGAATTGGCCCAATAATAACAGTCTAATACTGAATTTTGGTAACATGGGACTTCATAAATCCTAAATTTTTGGATGGAATACGTTTTCAAAAATATTCAATAAGTATAATTTCATGCTTTTGCTAGCCTGAAGATGATGTACTAAGGCTCCCACTCTGAGAACTATTTCTGTCCCTAGCTCGTTTAAATACAATGGGAAGTTTTGGACTAGCTTTTGGCTTCAGACTACATTATAATTTACTATTATGAATTGTTGGTTGTTGATGTTATTATTATTATTCAGATTTGATTCTCCAAGCTTGACCTCAGGCATTTGCAGTTTAAATTTGCAGTTTTGTCTGTATCTCCCAATAAGAAGCCAAAAAAAATTTAACATGGTGATAACTGAAAATAAATGATTATGAATTAGTTTTTATTATCCAGGGGGTACCTTTTAAGATTTCACAACTTCTGTGCAACTGCGCTGCTATAATTTGAAAAAACTCAGGTAAAATTTACATTTTCACCAATCTGGCTAACAAGCTTGCTTACATATTAATCATTTAGCCATATATATCCAAGACTGAATGATTCATGCCAAGTGTGATACAAGGGTAAAAATTCCACTTTAGGGAAAGAGGAGGCAAGTTTGTGTTGAACAGCTACAGGTTGGGCAGAGAAGAGATTCAGAGCAGCCCTGCAGAGAAGGACTTGGGAGTGTTGGTTGATGAGAAACTGAGCATAAGCCAGCAGTGTGCGCTTGCAGCCCAAAAAGCCAACCGTATCCTGGGCTGCATAAAAAGGAGCATGACCAGCAGGTCGAGGGAGGTGATCCTGCCCCTCTACTCTGCTCTCGTGAGATCCCATTTGGAGTATTGTGTGCAGTTCTGGTGTCCTCAACAAAAAAAGGACATGGAACTGTTGACACAAGTGCAGAGGAGGGCCATGAGGATGATCAGGGTACTGGAGCACCTCCCGTATGAAGAGAGGCTGAGAAAGTTGGGGCTGTTCAGCCTGGAGAAGAGAAGGCTGCGTGGAGACCTCATAGCAGCCTTCCGGTATCTGAAGGGTGCCTATACGGATGCTGGGGAGGGACTCTTCATGAGGGACTGTGGTGATAGGACAAGGGGTAATGGGTTTAAACTTAAACAGGGTAAGTTTAGATTGGATATAAGGAAGAAATTCTTTACTGTAAGGGTGATGAGGCACTGGGATGGGTTGCCCAGGGAAGTTGTGAATGCTCCATCCCTAGGCAGTGTTCAAGGCTGGGTTGGACAGAGCCTTGGGTGGCATGGTTTAGTGTGAGGTGTCCCTGCCCATGGCAGGGGGGTTGGAACTCGATGATCTTAAGGTCCTTTCCAACCCTAACTATTCTATGATTCTATATGTGTATGTGTACGTTATATGTGTGCGCTTGGAAGCAACATGAAAGGTTTCCATATTGCCTAGCACGCAGGCATAGGGATGAAAAGCAGGTAAGGCTGTCAAAAATATTCAATAAATTGTATATACCACATTGCTTTCCATTCTGTCTCAGCTATGTCACCATCATGTCTGCCTGTATTTTTGTTCTGCATATGTAAAGCGGCTTGGGATCTAGTCCCGCTAAATGAAAAGTGATACAGAAATGTAAAGGATTAGTATCATTACAAAAATAGACACAAGGAATATGGAAAACATTCCCCACCAGGTTATAAATATGCTAATGCAAGTCAAATCTGGGACCTTAATTGCTTTACCAGAGTTCTTCTAAATGCACAGAATTTAACCTCAGAATGTCCTGACTAGTCCTGTACATATTTAAAAAATGAAATAAAAATCCTTCAGATGTATTTCTCAAGGTTTGTGAGCCAGATTTCTTCTGCTTGAAAGCCAGAAGCCCTGCCTCAGTGTTGGTTCAAGTTAGCCCCGTTCCCCTGCTCCTCAAGTTCATGGAGGGCAGAAGTGGGCTGGAATAAAATATTGCACAACCCTGAACAAAATGATACCCCTTGAGAGCAGCTCCAGGCCATACCATCTAGATTTAGCAATGTGGAAACGTTCCAGCAATGTACTATTTTGATAATAGGCTAAATAAAATTGCTGCCTCATGTTGTACTTAAAGCAGACTCCCACCTCCACTCCCCACCCACCTCAGGTCTCTGTGGCCAGGAGGAATGTGATTGCAGTGTAGCTGGAGGTGGGGGACCAGACCCACAGCAAAGTGTCCTCCCTATTCTGACAGGTCGGAGAAGCACAAAAAGCTGTGCCCAAAAGCAGTTGTGCTGCACTGACTAGCGCTTCTTCTCTTGAGGAGGGATGGCTTTGAGTAGCCCCATTTCACAAGCAGGAGGTGGCACAGGAAGATGCTGGGAGGCTGGTATTGTGTGGGACTCCATAGTTCCTTGAATAGGAAGTGCAGCCTGAATGGTTGTTTTCTGTGATCATTAAAGTGCTGGTGGCTTGCCAGCCCAGGTCTCCCTCGAAAACAACCCTTCAGTTCCCTTAGAGAAAGGGAGGACTCACAAAAGACAATTTAAAAAACCCTTCTTCCTTCCCACCCCAAAGCTTCCCTTTCTGTGTGCACTCAAGCCAAGAAAATCCTTACAGCCCTGGAGGGTGGAACCTCAGACCTCATCAAGGACCTCACCATGAGGACTTCCTCTATCAAAAAACCCCAGCCACCACACCACAGACCGATACACACCTATTCAGAGGAGGCGTTTCTTCCCTTTATGTGATCCCACAACTAATAATGCCTCGGGGGAATTTTACGGTAACAAGAGTGGGATGGGTCTTGTGGCTCTTCCCAGAAGGCAACAAAGGCAGTCTGTTCCCATGGCCTGACCTTGGACACCGAGGACCTACCTGCAGTACAGCTGAGCTGACTCTCCATTGGTGGCTTCAGGAAGAGAGCATTGAGAGCAGGATGATCTGAACATGGGGCTGAGTGCAGCAATACTGCACCCCAAGGCTGGAGATGAAACTTCTGTGGAGCTTCTGGAAACACATCAGTGTAGTTAGTTTTTATCCAACCTAAAACTTAGATTTACATCTTTGTTCCTCATTGTCTTTCTGTAGAAGGCAGGTACCCTTTCCTTCTTTCTGCACTTGCCTCTGGTCCATTTAACCTACAATTCAGACCTTGTTTTCTGAGGTATTGAAGTCCACATCCATCATGCCTATACACCATCTTTAGCATCCTGACACCCCCCACCCCTGGCCCAAGGTACTCCTACAGAATAAATACTAACTACCAACCAGTCCATCCCATAGCTGAACAGTGCATAAGGGTCTCTGGGCTGAGGCAGATGTGGACAAAAGCTCCAGTAGACTGCAGATCTTAGCATTTGTGGAGTGAGTTTTCCCTATGCCCTTGGCATTCAGGACTTTAACATCTCAGAAGCCCTTACTATTTGCTGAGAGTTGCTAAACTGGAGAAAAGTGGTGGAGGGGTTGACGGCTGGCTCCTGAAAGGAAAACCTCCCTTGTTTTCACCCGTGAAGGAAAAAGGGCACAAACGCATCTCTCCTCCCTCTTCCCCTCCCCTCCCCATTGCCTTTATAGCAAGTAGGGGCTGGGGGGGTCAGGGCATTCCAGCGGCTGCTGGCCAGTATCCTGGAAACTGTCTCCTTTTTCCCAGTCCCAGCCCCTTTTACGAAGGAGACAATACAGACATACAGTGAGTGCCTTGTGCATCACTTGGGCCCCCAGGCTCTTTGACACAGGGATTTCATACAGTGTCTACCCCCCTCCTCTCCTACCCTGAGGTCCCCCACACCCAATCCAGGGGGTTTCAGCCTCACCTTTTCCAGGCTGATCCAGAAAGAAATTACATGCCTTATTTTCCCAAGCATCTTAAGAGAAATATGTGTAATGTGATTCCAGGGAAATAATCCAGATAATTCCAGAATTTACCCATGGGTCCTTTTTGGTGTATTTACCCAGGTCTCTTCTTACCCATTTCTTTCACTCTTTCTTCCACCCACTCCTTTGCCCATCTCTCCCCAAGAGTCCTGCATGTTTCCCCTCTTCTCCTCAGTGTGTTTTGCTCTGGACTCTTCACAGGGTAGAAAAGGCTGCTTCCCACTCCGGATGAGAAGTGGTCTCCATCCAAAGTGTGGCTTGAATTTCTTTGTTTGTTATGTCTTGCTCCAAAGGCACAAGCTCAGTCAGAGGATTTGGAGGAATTAGCTATTACAATATCCCAGTGACCCTCTTTGGCACACTTCCAGTGATACTGAGCCCAATTCTGGGATGAAGCTACAAGCCTGCTCCTAAATTTGTGGCTGAAGGCCTCTGTTAGACAGTGATTACCTAAAAAGTGCCTGGGTTCATTCACATCACAGGAGATTTGGGCTCAGGTTTGTTTGTTCATCTGAAGGATGGCTTCCCAGTTATCAAGACATAGTACAAGCAATTGCAATGATGTTTGCTACATCAGCTCCACTGAGGTCTCTCACAAGAAGATTTGAGCTATGCTTCTTTGATTTCCTTGATCTCTTCCTATCCTAGAAAAATGCTTTATACAGAAGCCATTTTACAGGATACCTGAAGAAATACCATGAATTTAATACAAAATATCAGCCTGTCTTCAAAGCTGCATTATCTGTCATAACTTCTGCTTCACCCAGCTAATGAATCACAGCACTCCTCCAGGCCATCACAATCACTTCAAATCTCTTGTCCTTCCTGACTACTCCCTTCCCAAAGCTGAGGCCAGTGTTCTGCACCTTTTCTTACATGGGCTGCTGCCTAATGGCACTGTATCTGGGGAAGAGCTCCCTGGGCACTTTCTTTAGCTGCTGCTTGATACCTGCTGCAATCAGGCAAGAAGCTGTAATACCTGCTGTAATTGTACCTGCATCTTTTGCTATTCCTCACCTGTGCAGAGCATTTTCCAGCATGGTAGAAGTTGTGCAGTCCCCTGCTGTATCCCTGATGCAACTCTGTCCCACAGGTACAGAGGCAAACACTGAAGCAGACCTCTTAAACACCTTGGATATGCTTCTTTGCACCAAGAGTCAAAAAAACAGGGAAGAGAGAAGAAATAACTCCAGGACAAACAGCAAGAGGTCTGCAGAAATAGCTTGTCCTGGATTCCTGTGCTGAACATGTTTATTGGCTGATGGGTTGAGCACCCATTGCACCAACTTTTGTTTTAAAGCAGAAAGAGCACAAGACAGAGGTAACCGGTTATTTATCGTACAGAGAGAAACAGCAAGATGACCTATCCTCACTCAACAGAAGTAGCTTGTGAGTTTTGGCCCTTTGCTGCTGATCCTGGGCAGCCCTTACTCCACATGTGGGAATTGCTTCTCTTGTGCGTGTTCCTCCAGGACACAGGAGAAGCGCAACAGTGCAGGCTGGCCCCAGCTCCTGTACCTGTAGCCCTCTGGCCCAGCTCTACTTCCCCTGGGCCTTGTGACACATGAGGTTTTGAAAGGAAGATTCACACCCCATGAGTAGTGAATCCCTGTGTTTGCAGACTAAGGGCATTAGTACGAAGGAGCAGGGGAGCATGCTGATTTGGGCACCCCTCACACAGGCACAGTACAAGTTGTTCCAGCTGTCAGTGACGCCCAGAGGGATAAACTCTGGTATTCAAGTGTCTCACAAATGTGTTTGCAGTGTTGGGTCAGTGATGACATCCCTTGCTCAGACAGATGCTTTGCAAACACCTAATGGCACTAATGTTATGCATGGCCTTTATGTAAATTATCCCTTATGAAGTAACCAGAGATAAATTGATCATTTATTTTTCCTTGCTGCTGTTAAGGATACACTCCGTATCTGACAGAGAATTGTGTATGTGTTTCCTCCAGCCACAGTCACTGAGGCAGACAGGGACTGTTTCATGGCAGCTCTGGAAAATAAGCTTTTATTCTTTCCAAATTACCTCATAAGAAGAGTCATCGGGTTTCTTGTGGCCCTGTAATCATGTCAGGGCTGAGGCAGAAAGCAGAAGTTTGTTTGATGCTCTTGCACTCAGAAAATATGTCCTTTTCCAGAGCATGTGGCTTCTTCCATCACAAAGAAAGAAGGATTCAAGGCAAGCTTTCTCCCTGGAAAAGAAACAGCCTTTGGCTGTTTTTTATAGTGCTTCCTCCCTCTCAGCCAATGCATCCACATTTAAATGCATTGCCTCGCACTGTAAATCCTACCCAGGAACTGTTCTTGAGCATGGCTGTGCAGTTTTCTTCAGTCAAAACATGTTTACATGCTCATTTACTGAGATCACAGCAACCACACGATCCCATCTGCACCCTGCCTCGCAAATTATAACGCTGCATTCTCGCGGGTTTGAACATCTGACATGCTTTATAATAAAGGGATGGCCAGCCAAGCGGTGGCCAGTGCTGCAGGCTGCCCAGGAGAGGGGGTAGGTTTGTATGGCCACTGCCTTGCCCAGTGTCCCAAGCTGGGGGACAAGCAGCCCCCATCCCAGGGCAATGAGCTGCTCCTCTGATCACTAGTAATTGGCTATGCTAGAGGTGAATGGGGACATTTCTGAGGCACCCCAGAAAGGCTTTTGCCTGGTCTTCTAGGTGCTACTCCCTTGCTGCGTTGCAAGATGCCTAGATAGCCCTGGAGCATGTAACATGCTAGGCAGAGGTCTGGAAGAGCCTTGCACAGGTGGTTTTGAGGCAGAGAGCATCTTACAAATATCTTGCACAGTCTCACGTACCAGAAACATCAATCTGCCTTTCTCCTGCATCCCACCAGAGCAACATAATCTTCCTTTCCTCCATCTCATGTCCACGGTAGGAACCTGAAGCCATTTCACACATTGTGCACTACTGACCCAAAAGACTCCCTCTTGCAACATAGGCATCATGATGTTTCCACAGCATCAGCAATAATTCCAATTTGCTTGAAATTTCAGGGCTCCAGGGTGAAGCTAAAGCCATTTTTCATTTCAACATGATAGCCTCTACTGCCCATGGGCTCCAAAACCCCAGGTGTGAATTGAAAACCTCACTCCAGAGATGCTTCAGTAACAAGTGTTTCATTCTTACCCTGGGCCATGTCAAAATGATGGGCTGACCAAAATACCTAGCTGCAAATTGCTTAGCACCTGTAGTCTTCAGAGACACTCAAAGCAGGTTAACCCTCCTGGAGGGCTTTCTTTGAAAGAAAGTGATATATTGTGCTGTTAACAGAAAGCTATCTGAGACATGGGATGAGACAACCTGTGTGGAAAGAGGACAAGAAGGAGAGGTCATGTAGTGCCTAAGTTGAGATCCCTTGCTCTATTCAAATGATTGCTTACTCTGGATACCCTCTCTGTGTGATTGCCCGTGAGTAGAGCAAGTACTATAGAGATGGGAGAGAGGACTTTTTTAACCATGTGAAGGCTCATTTCCTGCACTAGGCAGTAGAAGCCTCTTTGCTCCATCTGTACTGGGCTAAAGACTGTGGTTAACCACACTTCATTACAAGCTGAAGCAAAACAGCACCAAGGAGTTTGCAACCAGCTGGTCAGCAAAGAGGAAAGGCCATAGAGGGAGGAAGCATGTTTCATAAATGTGGGTAAGGAGTATATATTACGAGTGTGCTGGGAATAAAAACAAGCTTGTACCAGTGAATAGTGCGCCTCAAATTTCAGACCAGTTCCTGTGGGCCCACTTAAAGCTTATTCCAGTTTTTGAGAAGTCACTGATTCCAACAATATCCCCAGTGTTCAGGAGTGAGGAATGTTGCCAGGCCCTCTAGAGCCATGCCTCCAGAAATACGATGGAATTATTAAGTGCATTTAGCGTTCCTGTTTATTGTTAGATGCATGATGTCTCCGCTTGTCTGCTGAGCTCCTTTTTTTCAGGAAACACTCATAAATTCAAGGAAGAGAGGAAAAATAAGCACAGCTCTGCTTTTTATACTGGACAGGGTTGTTTGAGTCATTTGGTCTTGGTCACACCTGGCTGCTACACTGTCCCTCACTGATCTCTGTGCAAAGGTCTTATCACCACCATGCTGATGGATGAGCTGTCTGGGAAGGAAAGCCTGATACAGCCTTCAGATAGCCTGATAAGAATGAAGCAGAAAACTTTTGGAATTATTTTATATAGGTTTGTTTTGGTTTGTTTTGTTTTTAATAAAATGTAAAGTTTTGACTTGGTTTTGAGCCAGAATGGCAAAGCAGTTTTTTATTTACATGTCACATTTCTGGGGGAGGGGAGCATTCAGCTGAAAACTGATGTGTTTCAGCCATGGGGAAAATTGACTTCCTACTGTCTCTCCTCTTTTTTTTTTTATTGGAACAAACAGACACATAGTAAAAATGTGAGCCAGCTTCTTTTTCTTTTTTTTTTTTTCTGCTAATACTATGAAATAGGGAGCAAAGCCGGCTTCCCTTCATTTTCCTTTACTCCTTTATTCTGTCGTCTCTTTGCCAATTGGAAACAGAATGCAGAGTTACTGTGTCTCTGGAAACAGTCCTTGCACGGCTGAACTGTGTTTTCAATGGTTTCCAAATAGAACAGCTTTTTGGAGCCTACATGGTCTTCCTGAAGTTTTAGGGGGGAGATCTGAGAAAATAAAGGCATATTTTCTTCTGTTGAGCCTGTTTGGTGAGGGGAAGAACTAGAGAGATATATTCTCAGTGGAAATTATATTGGCAAGTTCCCTGCTGAATATTCAGTATAAGGAGGATTATACACAAATACGAATAAAAAAGCTAAAACTGCCTGTTGTTTTCCTATGTTTTCTTCTCCAACGCTGCTGTCAGCCTTTCCCTATCATAAACAACCAATCCTTCTGAAAGTACTTTGTTGTCTGCATAGCATAGGCAGACAGGAGCAGAGGTGGTGGAAGGTATATGTCCTTCTCATGATGCTCTTCAGCTCCAAAGCAAACACAGAGATCCTTCATTAGTAACACTGTAGATGCATATACTGTTTTCCTAAATCAGTAGTGGAAAAACAAACAGAATCAAAAAGCAGCTCTGTAGCGATAAAGCAAGAGAGTAGGCTTCACAAGTAGTTCCGCTATGATGATAAAGATCCTTGCCCAAAGTCCAAAGTAGTTTCTAACATTGTGCCATATGTTGCTCTCCTTCTTTTACAGAATAAAGATTGAGTATTAAATGAGATATAGCAAGGAATAGTCTATTAGAGTCTTTGCTCTGGAAAAGATTAGGAGAGCATTTGGTTTTCAGTTTGAAAATAAAAATGAAAAAGCCACAAGCCTTGAAGGAACTTTCCAATGTGGTTTTCATCTGGCTTGGCAGGTTTCTTTTGGAGAACAGAAAGCTGAAAGAAGATAGGAATTAGGAAAACATGCTGTGACCCGGATAGAAATTATTCAGTAAAAAGGGAAATGCAGAAGCAAAACAATATGTAATGAAAGCCAAAAATCTTCTTTAACCATGTTTGTCTCTCTCATTTCTTCTGCAGGGCCAAATATTTCCAGGGGAAGAAGGTGAATGGAGAATTTGATATTCGAGTGGAACAGGTCAGTAACAACTGAATTTGGCTCCAAGAGATGTGTGTGGACAGGGCTGAGGTTTTGATCACAGATAATCTGTGGATATTTCTTGTCTTGAAGAAAGGAATGAATGAGTTTTAATATATGCCCATTTTATTCTATGATTCTACGATTCTATGATTCTATAGTATCAGTTGCTATTTCACCTTCAAATGCAATTTTCTATTCTGGTGATGGGATTACAATTTCTTCCATTGGAAGACTACCTCACAGCTCTGTATCTGTGCCTGAAAAAGTGTAAAGCCAGTATGCAACAGTATATGGTGATGTTATGTTCCGCATCAGGTCTATACAAGTCTTCTGACTTACCCTGATTTAAGCCTAAAACCTTTGGTTGAAGTATGCACATCAACTACATATGGCAAAATCTTTTAATCTGTTGAAAGTCCATAACCAGTAAGGAGGTTTGTGGCCTGTTTTCTGATGTGCTGTGCAGGGCACTGGACGAATTTTCTGTTTCTCTTTTAGCCTTCATCAGCCGTTTGTTTCAGTTGAAAACTCTTGATGTTGGGTCGGCCGCCTTCTCTCTGTGTTGGTGCAGTGTGTCAAAATGAAGTCCCAGTATTGACTGGAACTTTGGATGCTGTTGTCAAAGTAGAAATCATTGTTAATAGTCATTTGCAGGCACATAACTTGAAAGCAGGTGTAAGGAGAGATGTAGAGATGAGCTGGTGATCCTGAAGGAATCATATGCTTCCTTTATACTCATTAGGGCTATAAAATTACTTGGATGGATAAAGAAATGCAGTGAATGTTGTTTGAATGACCTGATTTTTTCAGTCTTTGTAAAGCTTTTGATTCTACATTGTATGTGTGTGCACATGTGCATGTGTGTGTGTGTAGAATTATTAATGCAGTAATTTTGAAGGCTTTCTCAAGACCCATTGTCCTTGAAAAAGTGCTCCTTCTCCTTTCAAAGGGTTTCTGTCCAGTTACCTAGGACTATTCGTGAGCACACATATTCTGATCAAAGGCTGTGTCTGGAGCAGAAAAGTTAACAAGTTTGGTTTTTGTTGGGTTTTTTTGCAACTGTGATACTATGAACACTTCATTTTCCTCTTTTTGTTGGTATCACACTTGCCACTACTGGGTGGTATTAGGAAGAGCAATTCTCACTTGCACTTCCTTATCAAAGTCTTTATTTTACTGGCTCCCTCGCTAAATGTTCTAAAAGACAATTGGAAAGGAAAAAAAAAAAATCACACCTTTCACACAGAAGCATAAAATCTAATAATAATTCAGAGTTGTCCTTCAAACCTCTGATCTAAGCCACAGCACTGCTCAAAGCAGGGTGAGCTTCAAAGCTAGACCTGGTACTCTTCAAAATGACCTGTTAATTCCTTCCTAAACCTCCAGCCTCTGCATTTCCCCTTATAGTCCTTCTCGAATGTTGCTGCACTTGAAGTCCTTATAAAGAAACTATCTTCAAATGGTTGGTGAGTGGAGAAAGGCAAAAGTGACCTCTTGATCCCTGATGGGTTAAACCCAATAATGACCCTCGTCATTGTCACTGGGCAGCTTATCGCATTTTCCCAAGGACTCTCTGAGGGAGACTTTCCCAGTCTGTCACTTGAAATCCTTCACATTGGCTGAATGTCCATGCTTGAGATGAGGCACCAAAGTGCTCCAAGTAAAGACCCTAAGGCTGGTGTATAATCCTGCTGGTGAGGACCATTGCTAGGGCCCTTGCAGCCTTCCTTACTGAGCAGTGTCTGCAGCTCGGCACAAGGGAATGAAAAGCCCAGTGGGTAAGAGAGATGAGGAACAACAAATAAAGGTCCTGGCCACTTCCCTTGAGCCCCTCCTGCCCCTTAGACCAGGCAGCCAAGCCTCCAAGTAGTGGGCACCGAACTGCTCTTGACTCACCCAGACCTCAAAAGCAGAAGGGATGATCACTTTCCCCAGCTGGATCACTGCCTGTCAAGGGAAATACAGAAGCTGCGTTATCACAGGCAATCCCTGAATCTGACCTCAGGGCCCTCTCCATATCATTGAAGCCAAGGGGCTCTTCTTTCTTCAGACTCTGTGGTTTTGTCCCCTTGTGTTTTCGTGCCCATCTATCCTTGCTCAGTATTTCTTGAAAATCAATTTTCTTTCGTTGCTCCCACCTGAATTACCTGGAGCTTTCCTCTCTTCTTCCTCAAGCACATATCCAGGAGCCTTAAGCGTTGTGGAACAGGTCCCCTGCGGTTGAATGCAGACCATCCCAACCTGAAAAATGAATGTTAATCCATTATGGGGAAAAAAAAAAGCAGGGAACAGCTCTGTTTACCAGACTGGTCCACGCGCTTGTCTTTAAGTGCCCAGCTCACCAGTCTTCACTACTATAACTGACCCATGAATGGTAAATAGCCTGTGCCATCATGCTCAAGCCCTGCTCAGTTCAGAGTAATATCTGCATCAGATCAAGGTTTGGTTCTCTGGCACCTCTTAAGCCACTTGGTCTGCTCAGTTTGTTCATTTAGTTTTTCAGTTTTCCATTTGATCCTGCTTCATATAACCGCACATTGTTGACTTAGACAGGACTGCAGTTTGCCTTTGGAAAGTTTTGTATATTTCATAGGAAAAAAACACTTTTAATCTGAAAAGCTAAATAGCAAAAAAAGTTTGAATGGCAGAAAACAGTGAAAGGAAATATCCAAATGTTAAGTACTCTTGAAAAACCACATTGGGAAAAAGCAACTGCCCTGTTATTCTGACAGTCCTAATTTTTTTGCCATTCTTCCAGGATGCTCCGTGGTTGGTTTAAACTGAAGGGAGAGTTTGCTTTACTGCTTTTTCTCTTCTTTCATGTCTATCTCTATTACATCTTAATTCTTTCTTAGCAAGCCATTTCGGAAGTCTTTGGGGGGAAGCGGAGTAGGATAGTAGGTGATTTTTTCTTTAAGTCATGACATCACTTATTTGTAATGGGGCAGGAGTGCTGAAAGCAGTGCTGCCTCTCCCTCTTTCAGCAGTGGGAAGTCACTTATCTAATCTGGTTATACACCCCTACCAGCTCTCAGAGCTGCCTCTCCTCCTTGGCTGTCATCCGAGGAATGCAGGACATATGCGATCATGCTGTATCTCTCCATCTATCCCCCACACCCAACACTGCGGAAGGCATTGGCTGATTTCAGCCAAATTTGAGAAACAGGCAGAGTTTCAAGATATTGAGTTACTACAAGAGGTGAATTCAGTTCAGATACTGGGTAATCCACAGGGAAGAGACTATTAAATGCCATCCTGCTGCTCAGGGAGCTGCTTTTGTAAATCTCAGTTTGTATGAAAATAGATTTTATGGACTCTCGAAGATTTTATGGCTCAGTAACACAGAAATGAATTGCATGACCTTACTACCACCTCAAGGTCCTTGCTGTTCAGCTATGTCCATTACCAGTAGTGAAAAGCAATGGACAAGAAATGCGGTGGGCACCTCCTGGTGCCTGTAAATAGGGGAGAGGGTTGTAAGGGATAAGGGTGGGTACACATTTTCCAACCTCTGCTGTTTCCTGTCATCCCTTAAAATGAACATGAAGCCTGACTTTGTTTCTACCTTTGTTTCTTCTGATCTTCAGTGTAACACCCAAATCATATTTATTAAGGTGCTTTAGAGGCTGTGGGATTTATTATTGCCTGCCCTAGACTGAAACCCAGGCATGCACAGCATTGCCTTCTTCATGTTGACTGCAGAGGGAGAGATGCAGGGTTGATTGAGGGCTGGATAGATGAAAACCAAGTGCAAGAGAATCAGGCCACCTTTTTCTTTGAAGGCAGTTTAGATTGCATTTTGATTATTTGGATAATTTTTCACTACAAGTCCTTCCATAGCAATGATAGTTATCTGTAAAATCATGGAATGGTTTGGGTTGGAAGGAACCTTAAAGCTCTTCCAGTTCCACCCACCCTGTCATGGGCAGGGACACCTTCCAATAGAGCAGGTTGCTCCAAGCCCCATCCAACCTGGCCTTGAACACTGCCAGGGATGGGGCAGCCGCAGCTTCTCTGGGCAACCTGGGCCAGTGCCTCACCACCCTCACAGCAAAGAACTTCTTCCTAATGTCTAATCTACATCTCTCATCTGTCAGTTTAAAGCATTCCCCCTTGTCCTGTCACTGCATGTCCTTGTAAAAAAACCCTGTCCAGATTTCCCAGGTCCTCTTATGCACTGGAAGCTGCTCTAAGGTCTTCCCAAAGCCTTCTCTTCTCCTGGCTGAACTACCTCACCTCTCAACCTGTGCTCATAGGAGTGGTGCTGCAGCCCTGTTATAATTTTCATAGCTCTCCTCTGGACTCGTTCCAACAGGTCCACATCCTTCTTGTGTTGTGGGCCCCAGAGCTGAGCCCTGTACCCCAGGTGGGGTCTCATGAAAGCAGAGTAAAGGTGGAGAATCATCTCACTTGACCTGCTGGTCACACTCTTTCAGACTGAATGAAACATGGATCAAAAAGCGAAAATCTGTTTGACCTAGTCCCATTAAAATCCTGCTGGTTTAAGCTTTACTCAGTGTGGGTAAACCCCTAAGCTTTAAGAAGCAGCCAAGTCTAAAAATACTATTGCTATTTTATGCTAATAATAAGGTTCTTAGATTTTGATCCATATTGTTGCTTCTGCTTCTCTTATGATTTCTAGCTTTGAGAACTGCTGTCTGTACATATTCAGTTCTTTTCTCTAGAAATACAAATGCTAGAAAAATTCCTTTATATATGAAAAGTGTAAGTTTGATTAAACGGCTCTAAAGCTGAGCTTAAAGAAGAATCTTGACGTGCCACAGGAGCTGACCACATGCTTTTAGTCTTTCCCAAAATTAATTTTACTTCTCTCTTCTCAGTCCTTCACTGGCTAGAAGAGCATCAGGAAACACAGTATCTTCAGGAAGGGGAGGAATTAGACCATAGGCCTTATGCTCTGTCAAATGTCTTTCATCACCAGAGGCAACTGGTAGTAACTCAGCAGCTTTCTGCATCCAATCTGTCCTGTCCCAGAGAAAATTAAGCTTTGCATGCTCTAAGGATTTCATATGACTCCGGGGTTTCCCATGTGGATCATAACATACCCAAGGTGAGGTACTCCTTGGGCATTAGGTGTGCTGCTTGTATAAGGTGGATGCCATGTGGCTGTGTATCCCTAGCACATCCAGATACAAACAGAAGAGGGCAAGAGAGCTGAGGCTGGGACCTGGACAACCCAGACCCATTGGACAGACTGTAACATTGTGGGCAGTGGCCAGATGAGTGGACACTCACCATCTGTCTGGGAGAAAGATGCCAGCAAAGCAGTATGTGCGGAGCAGGGTCCATGGAGACGTGATTTATGAGAGGAGGCTGAAAGAGATGGGTTTGTTTATATTGCCAAAAAAAAGGAGACATGGTTGCTTTTAATAAACACTGGTTTAAGAAAGGGTTTTGTGGTAGGGTGCCTGCTGTAGCAAGACCCTATGGCTCTGGTGGGCTTTTCCAGTCCTGTGCACTGTGTTGACCAATGAGAGCCTAGGAGGGAGAGAGGAGAGCACGCACCTGGCAGGCAAAGCAAACAGCACTCCTTAGACAGGGCCTGCCACCTTTGGGATACCTTTCCTTCAGATATTTCCCAAAGACATTTTTAATATATGCAGAGACATCTTTCCTGGCATTGACTTATTGATGGTGGAGGGGGGTGGAAAAAGTGAAGGGGGAGTGATGAGGCCAAAAGGTTCATCTAAACTTTTATTCCTGTTGTTTGTCCTCCCATCTCCTTCCCACCATTTCCTGCTGTGACGAGGTGGGTCCGTCTCTCCGCCTGATACGCATTCTTCTTGCACAGCTCATCCGCTTGTTCCCGCTGCCTGGTTTATTTTCACGGAATGATTATTCAGTGAACTCCTTTGTACATTCTTCTGGAAAAGTCTTGTGGTATAGATTATGACTCCATTGGCAGCACTGTCAGGAAAAAAGTTGTACTTGGCACTCACAGAAGATAATTGTAATACAAATCATGAATTCCAGCTCCATTGTACTTCCTGTCCTAGAGAGGTATTTTCATGTGCGGCACAAAGTGGTCCTTTCAAAAGGCAGAGTCTGATAGACCCATGTGTGATGAGAGACAGAATTAGTCTCTCATCAAATAACTGCATATTTTTTGTTCATTATGTGTTTTGGTTTGGGGGTTGGTTTGTTTTTTTTCAAGGGAAAGCCAAAAAGCAGTTCAAGAACAGCAACAGCGGTTCTCATAGCTTTGCCACACACGAGCATTCAAAAACTATGAGTAAAGAGACCTTGAGAAGCAACAAGAATGACTCAAAAAATAATTCCTCACATACATAGTATCTTCCTTTATTATCTTTTTTTCCTTCCATTGGTTTTTGGAGGTTTGCAGAGTTCATGGTTTTGAGCTATTTTTTCCTGGGACCAAAAATTTAGAAATGTACTTAAGCTAAAGCTCCGATTTTTGGGTAGTCGCACCACTTCTCAAAGGATAATTCAATACACAGTTCCAAATGCCATCAGAGCTGATGCACCAGAAGACACTCACACAGGTCAAGGTTTGTGGACCTTCAGCATCAGCGCTGTCTGCAGCCTTAGAGTATTCATCCTAGCTTCAGGATTTTTGAAGAGCAGTTGTGGAAACTCTCCTTAGAGTCACACAGCAGCATTCTCTTCCCAGCTGGACCTTCTCCATGCTCTTCTCCCAGAGAGCAATCCCAGCACTGTGGGTGGTGGGGAGCAAGGTGTCTCCCAAGGGGATGGTGTCTCAGGAAAGAGTCATAGGGAATCTCTAATTCTGCATGCATGTGCACACCAAGCCCGCGCAGCCCCAGCCCTCCCACTGTTCATATCCATTTGATCTGTTCACCCTTCTGTCTGTGCGGGATTTAGGGACTGCTTACTGCCCTCCTGAGATGCTTGTGATGGTTGTAGTGAAACGCTGTGTTCCAGGAATGCAGTCTGGTGTCTGCTAAAGTCTTTCTTTCCTTGTACATATTGGAATATCCACCAAAAAGTAAAGCATAAAATCCACTGAGGAATGTGATTTGAGTAGACAGTAGTAATTCCTCATTCCAAGTGCTTAAGTTATGACATGGACCAGCCTGTTATCCTCCCTTTGTGTCACAGGGCAGGGAGATCAAAACAGATATGTAGTGATAGTTTGTGAGAAGTTTCAGGAGCAGGACTGGGAGAGTGAAGAGCCTTGGTCAGAGCACAGTCCATGGGTAGGGAAAACCCAAAGAATACATGGAGAGTGGGGAGCCCCAGACATGCAGAAGACCCAGTGCCCTGCAAGCTTTGTGACTCCAGTGCCACAGGTCAACCTCCCTTCTTCCATGTCCATGCAGGTGAGAAGGGCTGGTCTGAGTAGCTACCAGATGGGATCTTGATGCGGGTACTCTGCATTGCCCAAAAAGCCAGTGTATGTGTTATAGCACACATCACATTGCATGGAGGAAAGCACGAAGGTTCCCTGGTAGCACTTAAGCCTGCTCTTATTTTTGTGTGTGTGCAGTATATATGTGAATGCATATATAAATGTAAATATTCACACAGAAGTCTAATACAACCTTGTGTCTCCCTTCTAAGCAATAACCAGCCAGAGCAGCATTTAGTTAGTTATGTACAGAGCAGGGTTTAGAAAGTTCAGTACCTCAAAAAAACCCAGTGTGGTCATCACTGCATGGACAAGCCTGCCTGCTTTAAAAAAAAATATCAATCAGCCACCATGACCCCAAAACATAAATCTGAAAACCTGTCTTGAACCCCTGTTTCTGCATTCCTGTGCCGCAGTGAAGATGAACCGACCCTCAGCATCTGCTGAAGCAGCAAACTGGAATGCTTTCCTGTGCTTCCCCTTTGACATGCAGGGAGAAGTTTATTGAGGATGACTGCCAGATACCAAACTTATCACAGGATGGTTGAGGCTGGGAGGCACATCTGGATATCTCATAGTCCAATATCTTGTTCTGAGCAAGGACACATAAAGCAGGCTTCCCAAGACCACGGCCAATAAAAGTTTCATGGTCTCCAGGGATGCAGACTCCACAGCCTGTCTGGGCAACCTGTGCCAGTGTTTGACAATCATTGCAATAGAAAGGGAGTTTTCTTGTTTTTACATGGAACATAGTGTTTTTCATTTTGTGCCCGTTTCCCTCGTCTTTTCCCTGGGCACCACTGGAAAGAGTATGGCGCCATCTTCTTTACTACCTCCCATTAAGATTTTATAGACATTGAAAAATCTCCCCCTTTTATGCATCAATCATCTGTGGCAGATTCACAAGACAGGAAACAGAAGGCAAGTCAGTAGCCTAGACAAAGCAATGCAAGGATTGCTGTGGATCTCAGACAGAATCTGAGTTAAAAAACAGTCGCTTTGCTGCACATATGACAAATCCATGCTGGAACATATGGACAGCAGTATTTTATGTAAGGTGAGTGGCCTTACTTCTTACTCAACAATGTCCAGGTCTCTGCTGAAGGATCAGGGGGAGTTTGGGCTGTTACAACTCAAGGAAGTTGCAGGCCTGTCAGAGAGGATCCCAGTGACAGCAACAACATTAATCAATGGGCTGAAAAACATCACCTACATGAAAATGCTCTAGGGATGAGGTTGGTTTTGTCTGAGGAAAAAAAGAAAAAGGAAGAGGGAAGGGTTAGCTTTCAGGTTCTGCAAGAGAAAGTAATGGACAAAAAAAAATGCACAGTCTTAAAATATAAGGGGAGAGATTTAGGCTGGATATTGGGAAAACTTTCCAGGGTGGTTAAGCCACAGATTGCCTAAGGAGGTTCCTCGTCTATGGAAGATGCAAGACTATGTAGTATCTGCACACAATGGCAGAGGTAGACCTGATCCTGATTTAGGAATGAGAGAAAGGTATGTTGTCTTGAGGTCTTTCCAGCACAGCTTACTGTTATTGTATGAAAAGTGATTAAAATCCACCTTGAACACATGCTTCCCACAAGTCATTAACAGGTATAGCTACCAAGCCAGGTGTTTCTAATATTGCACAATTTAAAAAGACAAAATCCTCCTTGTTTTATTATCAGCAAACAGAAAGAGAAACTCTAGAATAGCTCACCAAAAAGATGTCCAGCACCTAGAGAACACTGATGGGAGAAAATGAGAATAGCTTAAGCTTTAGTTCAGATGATCTGAAGAGATTTCTGAGTCTGAATACCTGAAAAAGGCATTAACAGAACTATCCTCAGAATATCTGTGGGCATCCTGCAGGTCTGGGCCTCACAGAAGCATGAAATACTTCTACTCCCACAGTCTGTATTACGTTATTATTCAAGACAGATTGTGTCACGTTTGTCACACATGGTTCTTGCCCTGAATGTTTTTGCAGCCACTGGCACCGTTGCAAAGCAAGTATAAAACACCATCAAGTTAATATAATGCCTCCTTCTATTTGATGAGTCCTAATACTAATGACTCTGCAAGACCACGGGGAGCTGGGCTCTCCTGTCTTATGCATAGTTACCTGTCACTCTATCTGCACGGACAGCTTTCAAAGACCTCTTTGTCTGCAAGGTAAACTCAGGCTGGAGATGATCTCAGACTTGAAATCCCAGCCAAGGGAAGTCATCAGGCTACAAAACCCACAAAGTTAAAAATACAGGGAGCACTGGAAAATCAACAGGAAACAATTTCTGCTGACTGAAGTTTTCAGCTGCCTTCTAAATGCCAGCTAGCAGTGGCCTGTTGGGTGGGACAAAGCAGCTACATGAAAGCAGCTGCGGCCCTTAACTTAGTACATTAAAGCATGAGCAAATGTCATGAAAAGATTAGGATCGTCCCTCAGCTGTGATGGTGTATGTGGATGTTTTGGGAGCAAGGTAGTTGAGTCCTTTCTCTCCTCCCTCCTTGTCAGGGTCCCCTGGACAATGGTTGCCATAGGGGATTTCTCCTTTTCTTTTGGCTCTTGACATTAGCAGGCCTGAAATTGGTCCTGGCAGTTTGGTATGAAGTACTTACCATCTAGGGGAATCCCCAGGCCTGTTGGACATTAGGTGTCTGAACACATTTTTGTTTGGTCTGACTTGAGGCAATGCCTGTCAGACCAACTTACTTAGATTGTAAGTACCAGCCATCAAATGAAGATTGACCATTTCCACCCCTAACAAAGCAAAGTGTTAAGCTTTTTAGTGCAAAATCACTGTGGAAAAAAGTTACAGAATGAAAGCATAAAAACATGAAAACACGGACCTAAAACTTCTTGCTCTGGTGTTGACATCAAATGGTTACATCCCTCAGCTGCCGAAGTCGAAGATCCAGCTCAGTAAGCCTCTGCCTTCAGAGAGGGACATGTCTGAGGCATCTGAGGCACATGCAGATACAGATGTGGGAAAACTATCCTTTCATCTCCCCAGTCCATAGAGCCTCTTGAGCGGACGCACAAGCTGGTAAGCTTGCCTTGACCCACTAGGGAGCATGCTGATAGTACACACAGCTCTTGGCTGAAATTCAACAAGGGGTGCTACCCCCTCCCTGCCCCTATTGAGATTTTTTAAATATATAAAACGCAGGTGCCCTTTAGAGGTATATATTTTCTTCTCTCTTATCCAATATGATCACTGAAGAAGCGTGGCTGTGGCCAAGACAACACTGGGCAATCTCATGAGAAAGTCCAGCCAGTCACCTGAACTTCTGTCATTCCCTCTGTTCATGTGTGTGTGTGTGTGTGTGCCTGAAGCAGGATTTATTTCCTTGCAGCAGGAATTTTCCCCCTCCTTTCATTGTAATTGGGAGTTACAGTGATGTAAGATCATGTAAGGGTGTTGCTTTGAAAAGTTTACCCAGGGCCGCAGACATGAAATCTCATTACATCATTGGGTCACCAGTCCACGGTCATCGCTTTAAAATTAGGTGGATTTAAAAAAAAAAGGAAATTTGGAAGTGACTTTTTCATTTGTCATCTGGTCTCTGAGTATTTACAGGTGCACTGGTTCTCCATTGGCAAGTTTTTTCCATGCATTCATAAGGACAAAACGCACTTTTTTCAGTCTGGGGGGAGTGTCTGTATGAAAGTTGTTCCTGGCACTATCTTTCGGTTCCAACTAGTAGAAGTATCAAAAGAACATTAAATAGTACAAGGTTCTCAATAAAATTACAAGCATTAGCAATGCCATCTGTGTGCTCTGATATTACATAGGCAATGGTTAGAAGAGGAGTTTACTGCTGCCTAGTCTCTATCATACTAATTCTGAAAGAAACACGCAACAGGAAAGGGAAGAAAAGCTCTAAAGGGAGACAACTAAATTTTCTGCCTCAAAAAAAAAAAAAAAGAAAACCTGATGAGTTGTATTCGTATCTGTATTTGTATTTGTATACAGCAGCACTAACTTAATATAGGATTCTGAATCTATACAGGTATGTTTGCATCAAGTTGGAAAGGGACAGCTTGCATGGCACAATAAGAGACTATTCTAGTTTAAGGTCTACTCATTTGCTCATAAAGAACAGAATCAGGATTTGGAGACCAAGATGAGCACTGATTAGCTATTCCTGCCATTCTCCTCCTACAGAGAGTGAACTGAGACCATTGAGTCTTGCTGGCACTCCTTCTGAGGGGCAGCAGAGCCAGTGGCCATGCAGGAGGATTATCACACCTCTCGCCCAAGTTAATTGCTCTGATTTGTGTCTTAACCTTCACTGACACTGCAGTCATAATCGCTCCCACAAACATTGCCTTTTGCTCCCCATAGCTTTAATATTCCTGGCCAACATTTCCAGCCTTGTAAATCACACCTCTTTGAAAATATAAAATGTTTGAATAATTGAGCAGTACTGTTAATAGCCTTCACAGCTTTGCTAGCCCTCTGATAGTTAAAATCTTAATTAGTAAACCAGATCAGGTGGGTTTCCCTGCTTATCACCTTCCTGCAGCTTAATGAGGCTTTTCAGCTATTTAAGTTTAAATCTTTTGTATTGGGTTTATAGCTGGCCAGTAGCACAACAGCCAACTCAGACATAATTCTAAAATTGATGTTTCCAAGTGGAAACTTGGAATTTGAATTCAAATGACCTTACTTTATTTTTATTATTATTATTCTTTCCTGTATGCGTTTTTCAGCTTGCTCATTCTTAATTCCTGCAGTACTTATTACTGCAATAAGCCTAATCCTTTATACTTGTACACCCCAAGAGTGGGAGCCAGAAATACTTCTGCAGTCTCTCCAGGGCAAATCAGCTGTAATTGGATCTCCTATTGCCTCACAGGAAAAAAAAGAAAAATAAGGAAAGGCACATTCTAGCCAAAGACAATTCTATGTCTGTGTCTGTGTGTTTGTGCCCTCAAGTAACACTCTGTCCTTTTGCTCTTCTCTAGGCTGAGTTCTCCGAGCTGAACCTGGCTGCTTATGTCACGGGCGGTTGCATGGTGGACATGCAGGTCATGAGGAATGGTACCAAGGTGGTAAGGTGAGGAACACCAGCTTGTCTTGAAAATCAGGCTTGCTGGAGCAATGCTGGGGGGAGCAGGATGACTTCAGGGTCTGATTGGTATCTGAACTAGGGCAGCATAGTCCTGAGGACTTCAAGGTTTCCTGGAAGCAATGGAAAGACTGACCTGACTGATGGGTTTGTATCAGGTCTCAGATGCACATTATGCCATACAGTCATTGTTTTCCAGTCTAGACCCTTCATGAAACTACAAATGCCTCCTTTTCAGGTTCTTTTTAGCCTCGGGCCTCCCAATAAAAGGGACAATGAATCTTCCTTTCCCTTGATTTTTCTCTCCTTCTGTGTCAACTAACCTTCGTTGTAAACAGTGGCTTGCATTCATTAGCCTAGCTATGTTAGTAATGTTAATCTTGATCCCAGCGGTTTACCCTTGTAGTATCCACAAAGCCTTTCCAATATCCTGATCTTTGCAGCCTGATTTGCTCCTGAAATACCACCTTTTTTTGTCAGAGACTCCCAATGCCCCAGACTTGCACTGTGATATATCTCAGAGGTTATACGATATATCTGATGGGGACTTTTGTCCCTACTAGCATTACTTCATAACTGAAGTCATTGCAAACAGACTCTTTTCCTGAGCAATGCTTCCCCAGTCATGCACCCTATTCACTTTCCAAAAGCATTTCGTGCCTTCATTCTGACACCAGAGTGCCTGCAATTTGGAGTTAATGTTAGAGGCATTATTACTGGTGCTGTATAAAGAGCAGTATGAGCTGTCACATCTGTGTATGATGGTAAAATGCCTCTGTTTACATAGCCCTGGTATTACCTCTCACCCTTTTATTCCCAAGCCTACATCTTAATGAGTTTCTGTCATTACAACTTTTAACTCTACATTTCATCCTTGATAAAAACAGTTTTTCTCTGCTCATGTTGAAATCTCATTGCTATTCCCAGTCCATTTTTCTAGCCTCCTTACTTCTTTTGTACAAATCTTTTGTGGGTTTTGGTTCATACAGTGTCTCCAATTTTAATATTGTTCACACATTTAGTCAATGCTTTTGTCTGTTAGCTTCTAGTTCAGAAGTAAAGCTATAGACACATAATATAGCATGCAGGGATATTTTTGAAAGAGATTATTAGAACAGCTGAAAAACAGTGATTCTGAGTGTGCTGGCCTCAGTTTAATTTCTCAAGATGTCATTTCCAGTCCAAACAGTGCAAAGCAACACTTGTCACTGTCAATTAGCTATGACTGTGGTCCATCAATTCATTTCAGGTCTCGACAGCTCTTAATCTCCATTCATTCTTAAGTGCAATTTCACAAGCCCCTGCTAAAATTTTTTAAGGTTGAGTCTGTTACATCCATTTGCTTTCTCTCATCCCACAAATGTCTGTTTCTCAGTGAAACAAAGCGTATGTCCCATGAACCAGCCTCTGGCGCATCCATCAGACAGTGCGCCATTCTAATGTGCTCTTGCATTCGCTTGCTCATGATGCTGGAAGGTTTCCGAAAACTATTTCCTAGGTTGATCACATCTTCATTTTCCTTCCCTTGCCTCCCAAAGCCATTCATACATCTGGCAGAAAGATTTCGAGCTATTAAACTGAAATTGAAGACAAAATTTATTTCACAAGAGTGTCTGGGACATGATGTTCATGTTTCTGCTCACAGTAAATACACAGGTATCACAGCTAGCCTTTTTGTGTGGGCATTTATATATGAAAATGTATGTCTTTATGAATGGCATTAGTTCAGGTTTTTTGGGTTTGTGTATGCATGCTTAAGGACATATGCATTTATGTGGTGGGAAATGGATTCGGTAAATACGTGCTTGTCTCGATACCCAATTTATATGGCGTGTGTTGTCCACGGTTTATTGAAAGTCCTTACAAGCACTAGCCATTTGGTTACAGCCTGTGCCACTGTGCCCCTGTCCTTCCCAGCTCAGAGGGGTTAGGAGCATAAGCCAAACAACTTCCACAGCCACTCCTAGAACCTATAGAAATAAAAACTCTTCTTCACTTTCGAAGGCGAATTACTGAGCTGTGTGGAGGCCCTTCACCCATCCTCATGGGTGCAGCTTGCTTCTCACTCCAAGTTCCCCATCCCCACAGCTTTGTCCTGCCTGACCACAGACACCCCTCTGAATGCCCAACCGCAGAGAGACATCGCACAGGACACCTTCAACTGACATGAGTGCATCAGCCATGCTGCTGATGACATCTTTTCCCATCACTTATTAGGCCTCTGGTAATTATTAAGCAAAACACTCAGTCACAAGTCAGAATGTTTGTAGACAGTGAGATATAACACTCATTATCATTTTTGAATACTCAAAGCCCTTGGAAATCCCATGGAGAAGTTACAGGAAGGAAATATGACAACATCTTGCTTACAGGCACATTTGGGATTCCCCCCTGCAGGAACCATGACTTGTTCATACTCCTCTTCAAAGCAAAGGCAACAGAGTGTGACTCTTGGTGTAGTCAAAAGGCAGTGAATGTACTGCAGACCAGTAAATCTTAAGTCAATAAAATAATGAATATTTATAACAAGAACAAGAGCCATAATAATAATAAAGCAACCACGGGTCTATTCTCTCCAGTTTGAAATTATGCTAACTGATAAACTATCTAACAAACTATTAGCCTATTAAATTCTGTCATTTTGAAGCAGGTCTTTTAGTTCTTTCTTCAAACTGGGGGCATACTCTTGCACATTTAAGTCAAAGCTTTTTCTCTGCTGATCCCTTGATCCCTTCTGACACCTTGGAGCTAACACATTCTTTCAGTCTCTGTGCCAGCTGACTTGAACATCACCAGGAAAGAGTTGCGGTTCTTTTACCTGGGAGATAAATCTCCTAATAAGAAAGTATAATGGTCCTTGAAGCCCTAGGCTTGCCTCAGGCAAATTTAGGAAAAAGAAAATATTATAATGAGCTCTAGAAGCGTTATTGTCAACTAGAGAGACTTAAAGAGAGCAAGGAACTGGAAGAATAGAGATCTCCATGACTATTAGACTGTGTATGTTGAAACAAGTAGCTTCAAGCAAGCTAACAAACAACAACTGAAGCCAGGCATTACTTTGCTTGCCTGGATTTAAAACAAGTGCATCTCCCAAATTTAATTTTACAGTAATGTGATTCCGGGTCTCCACCTCCTCTTTTTTAACTACTAAGTTCTGCACA
This sequence comes from Amazona ochrocephala, assembly GCA_039720435.1. Lineage (NCBI taxonomy): Eukaryota > Metazoa > Chordata > Aves > Psittaciformes > Psittacidae > Amazona > Amazona ochrocephala. The sequence continues at coordinate 78,644,549 of CM077880.1, forward strand.
TCTGCAGAATGGGGCAAGGGATTTGGTAGTCTCAGTGAAATGTGCTACTGGAGAGAAAGACCATCATCTAACAAATCTGAAACAAGATGCATGTGCTTTTTCAGCTCCAGTCTGACCATGGTATCATGGCTCCATCAGCCCATTCAGTACATTTTCTTCAGAGACAGAAGAAAAAAGAAGTGGCCATGGAATAACTTGCACAGTCCCTAGCAAGCACTTTCCTATTTCAGTGGCCTGTAATACATGCCCTGACTGAGGACAGTGCAGGGGTATGATCTGGGGTCCAGGAGCAGCACTGGGCTCAGCCAGGGCCGGCAGGTGCAGAACCTCCAAAATGTTGGTTCTTGTTACCCCAACACTTCTTTGGGAAAAATTGGCACCAGAGCTTCCCATTGAAAAGTTAAATGTGGGAACCAGGAAGTGGTACTTATTCATCCCAAAGTATTCCTCACCAGCTTAAACACAGCTGCCCCTTCACAACAGAGAAATGGAGAAATTTATGGGTGCGATGGCTGGACTACTAAGCAGTGTGAAAAAAACAAGCATGGGCTGGTGCCTGCTTTTAATACACTTGGGTGGATTCTTCATCCTCCTTCCAGTGCATGCAAAACTTCATTTTGCACATGTCTACACACACACACGCAGACAAAATGAACTGTCTGGAGTCTAATTTACCATAGAAAGCTCTTGGGCTGTGTCACCTCTAGTGGGATTAGACATGAGGAACAGGATTTTCATTTTCACTTGTCTTCATTTCTCTGTAGGGCCCTTCCTACCAGTGTTTCCACAGTGCAAAGAGGCTGTCAGTGCTGGCACAGCACCCACTCTGAGGTGCATTTATGCTTTCAGGATATTATCAAAGTGTCTTAGTATGAGTGAGAATTCGGGTTGTCTCTGCTTCTGACAACGGCACTTAGACTCCCAAACTATGATCTCAGCCTCTGTGTCAGATTAAATGCAGTCCTGTGTTTGCCTTTTGGGCTTTACAAGCCTTCAGCTATTAATTCCAGTAGATGTGGGAATAAGACAGGGATATGTTGAAAATCTGGACAGCTTTTTTACGTGGGGAATACTAATGTCTTTGGGAGCATTTCAGACTTTTAAGGATATGAATTAATCATGCACCAGACTGCTCTCATCTCCTGTTTCCCTGTAGAGCTGGCTCTTCTGCCATTGGGGCTGATCATCTAAGGGAGAAAGCGCATTTTTGTGTGTCTGCATGGGACCCACCACAGTGGTGGTCATACCACTTTGAGTGTGCTTATGCAGACTCACTGTAATACCACAGTACAGACAATACCTGATAGACCATGAGGTGTCCTGGGTCTGAAATGGGGAGGACCCTGCATGGTGCAATGGCTCTGGCAGGAGCTGAACATTGAGGACAAAGCCTTGCTGTGGGGAAGGATCTCTTCCATAAAGTAGTGTCTAGTCCTATAGGCCTTGTCTGAATTCGGCCTGTCTGTATAAGAAGGTGCATGTGTCACCCAGCTCCCCCTGGAAGATATGCCTTTCTCACTCACAGCTGTGGTGGAGTCAGTGAATGCTCTAATTCCTCTATAAAAGCCCATTCATTCCTTTAATTAACACTGACTTTCCCGCTGGTTCCATCTGATAGAGTGCTTTCACTATGCTCCATACTCTGATAACCAGGCAGCAGCCTGTTGAATCACCATCCTGAACAGACTAGGACCTGAGGGTGCTTTTTTTCCCAGAGCATATTTTTGCACTGCAAGCTGCAGTGCAATCACAACATGAGGAAGCAAATCCTTCTACATGGGAGCAACAGGGAAGAAACTGGCCAGCCCAGTAGCAGGTGTTTTCCTGCTATTCAGAGCTTGCAGACCTCAGGAGATGTGTATTCTGGCTAAAAAAGGCCTGCATGATCCAGGATGCAAAACTCTTTCAAGTCCAGTGAGGACACCGTCCTTTGCCCACTGCCCCTTTTCCCTCCACAGTAGGTTCACTCACCCCACAGGGCCATCAACAAGCTGCTTCCTGAAAGAGGCACATGAGTTTTCTCACCACACAGTAGCTGCACATTGCTAGGAGATGGATGTTTTCTTGTCTCTCGAGGGCTATTCATTCACGAGAATTGGTTGTTTCTTGCAGTTCCTATACAGGAAGAATAGCCAGGGAGGTCATGGGAGCAGCTACAGTCCCTGAACAGTGGTGTAGCACATATTGGTAAGAAGTAGGCTACTTTCTAGCTTCTGATCTTCCAGGAAGCTTGTGTCAAAGTGGAACCTTAGGCTCTGTATAGTCCCTATCTCCTAATTTAGCTCTTGATCTAATTGGTCTAATTTCTTAGAATATCTTATTCTATTTTTTTGTTGTTTCCAACCTAAAATTCTGAAAATTTCTGCAAGCATGCAGATGAGAGAAAAAAAGGGAGAATCTGATTGGGAGAGTTTAGGTTCCTAGAAGCCAGATGGAAAAATGTGTTGAGCGCCTGGTTCTCCCAAAATTCACAGTATGTGCCACATGGTACAGTACAATATGTGCTGTATATTTAGCACTGAGCAACATTTGGGCAATATTTTTGTATTGATGGCATGACAATCTGTGCATGTAACGGAGAACTATGTGTAACAACGAGTAAGCTTTCAAAAGTGCTCTTTAACCAAAACACCAACATGCCAAATGACCACTTCCCTTGTTGAAATACCTTGCAGAGACAATGGGCTGGGACAAGGTGTCAAATAGGGTAGACCCGGGCAAGTTGCAGTTACACATGAAGTGATATATCACCTTGAGTAAACATTTATAAACCAAGAAGTTATTTCCACATGGGTGATGATTTACCATCACCTCTCACTAATATTCTCTTCCCTCCTCACCTGCCTTTCCCAGACCTTTTTTTCATTTTTTAAGCAGAAGCTAAAAAAAAGAGAAGTTGGAATATGCTTATTTAGGAATTTATTCTCAGTTGTTTCCACCTCAGCTCCTGCTGCTAAACATCTGCTTGGAGACCTGCTTCTCCCTTCGGGGTTGACAGATCTCCCAGATGAATAATGTCCCCCTTCACCTCCCCAGCAGCTGGCGCCCAGCCAATGTGCAGGCCGGATGCTGACAGTTACTGGGAAAACATTTGGCTTGCAGGCAGCTGCCAGAAAGCAAAAGTCACTCTGAGCAGACCAGGGTGGGGAGCATCTCAGAGACTAAACTACTCCCTGGCCCCTTTTGCATTTACAGTAATTCTTTCCAATAAGAAAAGTGCTTCCACGGCCTAGAGCACTTATTAATTAGTTAATCCTGGGCTGAATGCAAGAATGATTTAAGACTGATGTAGATTGTTTCAGCCTTGATCAGCTTTATTTTCCTTTCCTCAGTCCTGCTTTAATTTGTTTCCTTTATACATGGGTTTTTACTAAGGCTTCTTCCAGTGAATGGCTAACAGAGAAATGAAGGGCCAAGTCCTGCTGCACCTGCTGGTTAAGGTAGATCTTCATTAATGATCTGATATTGAGACAGAGTGCAGCCTCGACAAGGTCGTGGGTGGCAACAAGCTGGAGGGTGGAGAGTGATAGATATGCCAGAGGGCAGAACTGCCACAACAACTAAGGAAATGGTCCAACAGGAACCTCATGGAGTTCAATAAGGACAATTGCAGTCTTGTGATGAAGGAGGAATAACCCCAGTATTGCTGGGGGGCAGCTGGAGACAAAACAGCTCTCCACAAAAGGACCTGGAGGGGAAGAAGCCCTGTGGCTCACTGGGAGTAGTTAGCAAGCATGTAGCTAATGAGACACTACTCACATCTCGAGTACTGAGTGCAGCTCTGGGCTGCCCAGTAGAAAAAAGACATTGACAGACTGGAACAAGTTGAGTGAAAGGCCACCAAACTCATCGAACTGGTCTGAAGACACCTAAGGAGAGACTGAGAAACACCTTTGCTTGGTCTGTAAGAGGGGGCTGCGGGGGATGCCTCTTCAGTCATCAGGCAGCTGAGAGGAGGGTGCGGAGCTGGACTCTTGCTGAAGGTGTGCAGTGGAAGGAAATAAAAAAAAACCAGACACAAGTTGCAGCAGGTGAAATTCTAATTAAAAAATAAAAAATATTCCACAGTGAAGGTGGTCAACTCCTGGAACAAGTGCCCAGAGATGACAGGGGATCTTCATCCTTGGGAATACTCAAACTTTGTCTGGGACAAGACACTGATCAACCTAACGTCACGTTAAAGTTAGTCCTGAAATGAGCAAATGGGCCAAATGATGATTTCCAGAAGTTCTGGCTGACATAAATTACTCTATGGCTTTATTCTGTGATGTTGAAAAGTATTTGGATCACCTTCTGTAAAAGCTTAGTGTCACAAGCATTTTGAAAGCAAGCCACTGGTGGCAGGTGTGGTTGGTATTACGTGAGCCATTATCTGGGTCCACATGTCTTTCTTTGTCAAGGTTGATCAGTTTACAAGTAACATATATGGCAGACTTAGGAGACTGCCACAGTACAGTTCAGAGAGTGTGTGACATGCAATTTTATGGCTCACTGATCATTTGCCTGTTCTGAGAAGCAAATCAGAGCATCTTCCAGGGTGTCCTCGTCTGCATATAGTGGTACTGGTCCTGCTGCAACCATGAATCCTGGTTCCTGCTGCTTTTGCAAAACTGATCTCCCTCTCCCAAACCCTATGGTTTTAACCCAGCCATTTTCTTTTACAGTGTCTCAAAATACTCCGTGCTCGTCTCCTCCAGCCTGGCCAAGAGAAGACATTCTTTATTCTATGTTGATTCCTTCTTTCTCTAAAACCAGCTCTGTGTTACCTTATTTGTATAAACAACCACATTCATTCTTTCTTTGAATAACTTCAGCAGAGAGTACTTCTTTCTGTGGAAAAATATGACAGCAGGTTTTGACTGAAATGAGATTTTTTTTCTTAGCAAATATCCCATTTTGCTGTGACATCCAACATAACATTAAATTTAACATTGTGATAGGTGAAAGTGTCATAGATTTCATATTGTCAGTAATGTAATAGCAATATTAATAACACCCAAGCAAAGGACAAAAAGAACTTGTTCCTATTTATTTATGCCATTTTCTTTCAGCTCTCAGGTATGTGAGGCACTGCATAGTTGGAAGGATTATTGAACTTCTCAGGTAGTTGCAACCACTTACAGCTTGGAGATGAGTCTCAGAATCTTGCCTGAAGGCTCCATCAATTGCCAGTAATGAAAAGCTTGTATCATATTGTTTATTTATTCCTTTTTCTTCCTGTCTGTGTTGTGCCAAGCAGATAGGAAAGGCTTTGGAAGAGAACTTAGTCAAAATGTGCTGATCACTGGGAAGTGTCAGAAAACTGAACTAAAAAACTCCTTGAATAGCGGTGGTTAGGCAGAACCCGAAGTGAAGATGTGCATCTTCAGTGTCCAGGGAAGATCTTTTTCTACTGATATAACGGATGAAGTGTCTTGTAAGACTGGCACTCTTTCAGGAAGAGAGCAGGAGAGCCCATCCTTCTCTAACAGCACAGGCAAAAAGCTCTCTAAACCCGTCACAGTGCTAAAGTATAAAGCAGGTCTATCCTTTGGCTGCAGGTGATTATTCACAGTGGAAGGGATCATTAGAATGTATTTTGGCAACATAAGTTATTGTTGTGTGTTCTTTCTTCGTGTCCATAAAGCTCTTTGTGCTTCAGTAAGAAAAGCTGAAGGACCAGGAAGAAAGCCAGAGTTATGGATTATATGCAGAAGTGTAAAGCATTAAACCTCCCGGGAGGATTTGCTGTCATCATCTTCTCTATCCCAAAGCAAGCTGGGGACCTGCTTTCTGCAGAGAAATGTTATTGATGATCTTTTCAGAGCCGCTCCTCTTGTCATAATTAGAGAAGTTAGACATATGGGCACCAGAATAGCTACTACAGTTCCCGAGATGTTTGATTTCTATCTTTTACATCAGGAATCTCTTATACAGTTTTTTTGTAATGTCTGACAAAACTATTTCCATGACAGCTAATACTGTCACAGATTTAAGGGTGGATGGGTCCAACCTAAGAAATCATGTTCTGCAGTCAGACCTCTTCCTATGAGGTATTTGGCATCCAGCCTTTATGCTTAGGTTTATCTCTAAAGTATAGTTTTACTGCTAGGAAAGAAAAAGATTGCTAAAATGCATTAGAACAAGTTGGAAAAGGCTTCATTAAATGCAGGTAAGCATCTTGCACCACAGAACCAGAGTCCATTCTCAGGATTGGCAACACTAGCAGCTTCCTAGCCAGATACTCACCATTGCTCAGGGGTGACTGACTCTGGTAATAACTGGCCTATCTCTATTGCAAGTGGGAGAGATAGGCTGAGGGGCTGCCATGCGCCTTTGCTAGCATCTGGGACAAGAAGACAAATGCAAAGGGAGAAAATCAAAGGGACGTGTGGGGGGCTGCTTCGCTCTAGGGGTGGCCTGTCCAGTTGTACGCCACTTGCAGCACTTAAAGGCTCATGCTATACATGGCAGAGGCCATTGCCTGTGGCAACACAAGCTGAAAGGAAAGCACCTTTCCATTCCAGAGGAAAAGTAAATTTCACCAGCTATTCCAATTTGAAAATGAAAATTTTCCACTCTCCCAGATTATTTAAAAAAAAAAAAAAAAAGGATTCTTTTATCTCTACACCACTCTGGGAATCTGTTATATGCATTTCAGTGGCCTTTATTTTGCCAGGCAGTGGTAGGAGCCAAATTCTACATGAGAACTGAGCTCTTGGGGTCTGAGAAAAAGCTTCTATAAATGGCTGTGGCAAAAGAAGGGCTCCAGCTTTCTCCTGGAAGCTTCATTCATCTGGCTATCATGCTAAGGATTCACAAGTTCAGGTAGGTGTCTGCCACACAGCCCAGGAAGGGCAGCACACCCACATGCAGAGAACAGCTTATTAGCCACATGCTTTAATTCTGTGCTTTGCATTTAGTCCCATTTATCTATCTCATCATCCTGTCCATTAGATGTTCAGATGGGCTCTCCTGCATTCTTCGTGTGACCAAACCCATTCCCATGGCCTGTCTTTAGCAGGGGTCTAGGTACAGTTGTACTCAAGACCACTCATGGTCATCCAAACACTGGCTTGACAGATCTAGTGAGAAGGAAAGGTATGTGCTCCTGCCATAGTTCTCCCATGCCTGCTGGACTTGAGTGCTAAGGACCTCAGCACAGTAGGTGCTACTGAGTTTGGCTCACACAAAAGTTTTGGCAAAGGTGCTTCAAATGTGGGACGTCTGCCTAGCCTGTCTGTCTGCCAAGGATTTCAAGTTTCTGACATGGGAGATGTTATTGGGTTGGGTTGAACTAGCAAAGAAAACAGTTATGCTACTAGCTATTCCAAATCCAAGGCTCGCTATGTTAGCTTAAGCTTTGCACTCTGAGAATGAGCAGTAGATTGCAAAAGTAATTGCCTACCAAAAAAAGCAAGAATTCTTGTGTGAAGCAATTGAACACTTTTCTCCCCAGATCACTGGTACACGCTGTTATTCAATTTTCATACTGCCACTTCTACCCTGACTATTCATTTCACTTTTACTACCTGCTATCCTTCCTAGCTCCTTTTCTCACATATTGCCACATGTCTCTGTGTCTCTGTTACAGACCTCTCACAGACTCCAGGGCTCTCCAGCTGATGTTTATTCCCAGCTAGTTCCAGGCCCTGCACTCCTCTGCCTTGTTCTCAGTATCCATGGGAACATCCTCATTGTCCCGCAACTCAAAACAGGGATTCAGTGTCCACCTTCCCTTTAGAGATTCACTCCTCATCGGCTGCATGAGAGAGTGCTCTGCCTTACTACATGATGCAGAGTTTGAGAAAAGGCTTTTCTACATCAATTCTGTATTCTTGTGTCCATCTTCTAAGTTGAGAAACTCTTCCTTTGCCAGGATATATAAAGACAAGAGCTTTTTTCCCTAAGCCTTTAGCTGGCAGAAATAAAGCCATTGAAGGCAGTTTCTCAGCTGCTGTGTGTACTCCCTGCCACCCCAGAGCTGGCCATGATCATTTGCATTTGCTTCCTCCTCACTACAGCACCACGTCCCCACAGTGGGGTGTTTAGGGAAATGTTCAAGGGCAAATACAGCTGCTGCTTCTGGGGAGACTGGAACGATGTTCTGAACCATTACCCTGCAGCCCCAGTAAGTGCTATTCTCTAAATCAAGCCTGGGGAAAGACTTGGGATCATTTTCTTCTTCATACACTCAGAAAGCTGGATGAAGTAGAGACATGCCTGAAGCTCCTGCCCACCGGGCACCACCACTGTTTAGTAACTCAGTGCACATACCAAGTCCTAGTCCTAGGAAGCTGATTAATCCTTCTTGAGGACCTGCGCCTGCCTCTGGGGTACTTTCTGCATGGCAAATCCAGCAGAATGGAGCCACTCAAGCTTTCCAAGATTTTCATTCACTTGCTGCTTCTCAGCAGGGGTTCACCACTTGCCTCACCCTCATTGACATCAGGGAGGTCCATAAATCAACTGCACAGTGATAGCGCAGCCCTCCCAATGTTCATTATGCATCTCGCTGCTGGAGGAAAGCACCAACTTTGGTGCCAAGTACATTAGGGAACATGCCTGGGTTTAAAAATTCTCCATGGGGGGGAATCACAACATTTCCAAAGCTTGGCCTCTTGCATCACAAAAGCAGAGCATGCTCCTCACCATGTCTCTGGTGATAACAAAAGTCCAAGGCCAAAAAACAGAATGAACAGCTTTAAAACAACAAAGCTGTCCCTGGATTTTGTACACAGTGTTTGTTGCCACAATCTGCCCCAGAGTCCCCATCTCGGATTTCCCTGCCAGAATGATGGAAATATAAATAAGGGCTATAAACCCAAAGTATTTCCAGCTCATACATCCAAAGGATAGAAATTATAGTCTCTTAGTAAGGAAAATGTTCAAGGGTAGTGAGGTAATGGGACCTGGTTACAGAGCTCATTTCTGTGAAAAACTTTAATACAGTATGGAAATTTTTCCAATGTCCTTGATGCAACCTCCATTAAAGTATAAAATAATCCCCTCTTTCAGTGGAAAAGTCCCCTCCATGCCTTCGAGAACGAACTGCTGAGCTCCATTTTGGGAACAGTTTCTTTTCCAGCTGCTGTTCCCAGAGATTCCTGAATGGCTCCAAAGGCACAGCATCAGCAAGGAATGAAATCTGGCTGCTTGAAGGACAATTCATCGCCTGTTGGCTTAGCTAGAAAAGGACCTTGCTTTTCTGTGTGTTTGCTGCTGTGGAGCCGTAGGAGTCCCAGCGCTAGTCTCACTAAATAATATTCTGGAAGTCCATGCCATGAGTCACAGTACTGGATGAGGGACTCTGCTCATTTGATTAATTACATTACCGTGCCTGCTCTTTACTTGTTGACTCACAGCAGTAAGAGCCTGGGATGTGCTGCGTAAGTAGTAAACTGATTAAAGGAATAACGTGTGTCAATGTATGGATGTGTACAATAGCTTTTTGAAATCCCTTATGATCTTCCCACCCACTGGGCATTGCTTCAATATCCAGTTCAATCATCAGGAAATAAACTTGCTCCCTCATCTGCGTCGCACATTGCAATGAGCTTGCCAAATATGGCCAAGCCTTTAGAAAGAAACGAGAATCCCCCCACCAGTGAATTTATGACCCTTGGCTCCGCTTGTAGCTTGTTCCTGTGCATGCCTGAGTGACATGGAAACTGCAGCGAATCTGTTTGGCCTGTTTCTGTGCTCTCACACTTGCAGCTATGTTGGATTTTTCACCTTTCAGATGACTAGATTTTTTTGTTTGGTTTGTTATCTCCAAAAGCAAGCAGCCCATGACGAATAGCCCAAAAGAGAGCAACATGCGTTAATGAAAAGAAAGGGAAGGATGGAAAAGGAACAAGGGGAGGCTGGAATTGTTGCAGAGCATTTGAAAGCAAAACGTCATCCCCCTTTTCTCTTGCAGGTCCTTCAAGCCAGACTTCGTCCTGATTCGGCAGCATGCCTATAGCATGGCGCTGGGAGAGGACTTCCGCAGCCTCATCATCGGCCTCCAGTACGGTGGCGTCCACACGGTCAACTCCCTCTACTCCATCTACAACTTCTGCAGCAAGCCCTGGGTGGTAAGTGCCAAGCCACCTCTACTGCATGACAACACTGCAAAGTTGATACCTGATACCGACAAAGCACCAAACTCAGCTTCCAGTCATAGGAATTCATCTCTTTAGGTTAAAACCACCATCTAAATACCTTAGGAATCCTGCTGGGAATTCTTGGGGGGAAAACTAGAAACACTGCTCCTTTGCCAGCCCTGTAGCATTATTTCAAGGTGCTCTTTCCTCACCTTGAGTGAAATGCTTCACTTGTCCCAAACTCTAATGTGTCACAAACAGTTAACAGTACAGCAGCACTTAGTTTCCTTGTAAGATAGAGTAGGTGAGTAGTAATAGATTGATAATATCAGCTCAATAGTAACACATCTCTGTCCTGCCCAAAACACAATAAAAATACCTTAAAACAAACATTAACATTCACTGTTTCACAAGGTGTCTGAACTATGCTATTTCTAGCATCTTTTATAAGATGTACACTTGTGGTAACCAGGTGTCACAGCCTAAGATTATCCATTCCTTGCAGAAATGAAAACTGCACTTGTCTTCTCTTCCTACTTTTTCTGGCTAGTGCTTTGTTGTGAGGAAATTATACTAAAAGAAAGGCAAGAAAGGTAGAGATGATTTCTTCAGCTGCTAGCTCCAGGGAAAAAAAATAATATAGAATGACAGAGATATGGGAAAGAGGCAGAAGGGGAAAGCGTGTCATATTGGGTTTGTGTGGCAAGGTTTTGGTAGCCTGGTGTGACTTCTATGCAGGGTGACTTCTATGAGAAGCTGCTAGAAGCTTCCCTCATGTCCAATGGAGCCAATGCCAACTGTTTCAACGCTGGCTGAGCCCATCAGTAATGGTGATAGTACCTCTGGGATAACATATTTTGAAAGTGGGGAAAACTGCTGTGTAACAGCCAGAAGAGAGAAATGAAAATATGTGAAACAGCTCTGCAGACCCCAAGGTTGGTGAAGATGGAGGGCAGGAGGTGCTCCAGGTGCTGCAGTGTGTCCAGAAAAGGGCAACAGATATGGTGAAGGGTCTGGAGCACAAGTCTGATGAGAAACGGCTGAGGGACCTGTGGGTGTTTAGTCAGGAAAAGAGAAAGCTCAGGGGGACCTTATCACTCTCTGCAGCTACCTGAAAGGAGGATAGAGAGAGGTGGGGTCAGTCTCTTCTCCTAGGTAACAAGTGATAGGACAAGAGGAAATGGCCCCGAGGTGCACTAGGGGAGGTTTAGATTGCACATTAGAAACAATTTCTTCACTGAGAGGGTGCTCAGGCATTGGAACAGGCTGCCCAGGGCAGTGCTGGAGTCACTGTTCCTGGAAGTGCTCACAAACCTGTGTAGATGAAGCCCTCAGTGACATGGTTTAGTGGTGGCCTTGGCAGTCCTGGAGTAATGGTTGGCCTTGATCTCAAAGGTCTTTTTCAACTGAGTTGATTCTATGATTCTATGACCCTGGTGACCAGACAAAAAGCCTATGCCTTTATACCAGCTTTTGCTGAGGAAGACAGCCATGTGGTTAATCCTATCTGATTTTGGGGTTGAGTCAGTCAGGATTTAGTTGGCATTTTTCAACTCATGCCTTGTAATTACGTTTCTGATGGTGTACAGGGGACTCAAGATGTAACAGGTCTATTTTTAGGAGTCTAAAATGAAAGAAAACAAACAAACTCAGCACACTGGGGAAAAAAGAAGAAAGAAAAGAAAAGGAAAAGCAGGGCTGGCAGGGCAGTGTGGGAGAAATTGGCTCTGCCAGTAACTTGGCTGTAGCTATTCTGGGTGCAGTTGTTCCATGCTTTCCTCATGGGGAATACAGCTGGCTCAGAAAACCTTCCCAGAGGAGCCAGGGAAACCACTTGTAAACACTTAAAACACGTTTGCAAAATGCCTTCTTTCCCTACTGCCCCTGCACACACATCACCCCCAAACACATGACTGTAGTGCTTAGGGAGCACAGGTGGGACCTGATCTGGTAGTCAGCGCCCTGGACATTTTATGAGGCTGAAGCTCAGGTAGAGATTGTGATGGGGCATTTGAGGGCAGAAAGCTTCAGTGGCAGAGGAATGAGAAAACTGATTATGTGGTATCTCATTTAGAGATAGGGACAGAGACTCTGGTGTATATTCCACTCTGATTGCAAAACAGGCATCTCGAAATAAGGGATCTGCTTAACACAGATTACTGGAAACTTTCTGGACCTAGAAAACAGTTGAGATATATGAAGAAATGAAATTAAATACCCCTGGGAAATGTGCTTTTCACTCTCCCTTTTTATTCTTTCCAAAAATGGTTCCATTTCATAGAAATGTTTATGATTTTCTGGAGAGTGGATGGAAGTGAGACTGTTTTTCCTTGGCAATTTGCAACGATGTTTTTTCTCAGCAACTCTAATTACAATCAGCTGAGTTTGGGTTTTGAGTTTACTCAAACATGCAGTCCCATTTCTTAATGACATTTGCCAGGTTTCCAGTACTGAAATACACAAATTTCTTCAAAGGTTAAAATTTGCATTAAATGCGGGCACAGTTTGTAATAGGCGTTTCTGAAATAAAAAGAGTATTCGGGGGTCTCACATACAGAGAAACATCTAAGTTTTAAGATGATTTAAGAATTATTGTGAAAGAATGTTACAAGCACACTAAAGACAACGCCTCAACCAGTAATTGTAATTTCTATGTTAGAAAAGTTGTGATACCAACAGTGCTCAAAGCAGCACTCATATTGCATGCAGTTAATATCCGTAATTGCCAGGCAACTTTTGCATCTGTAAGACTGCAGGAAACATGAATTCTTGACAGAGACCAAGAGATTACCAGCCAAATTTATTGACTGTCAAGGGATATAAGCTACCTGATGACCTAGGCACTTTCAAAATACGCAAAGGCCTTGAGATCATAGAATCATAGAATAGTTAGGGTTGGAAAGGACCTTAAGATCATCTAGTTCCAACCCCCCTGCCTTGGGCAGGGACATTTCACACTAGACCATGTCATCCAAGGCTCCATCCAACCTGGCCTCAAACACTGCCAGGGCTGGAGCATTTACCACTTCTCTGGGCAGCCCATTCCAGTGCCTCATCACCCTTACAGTAAAGAACTTCTTCCTTATATCTAACCTGAACTTCCCCTGTCTAAGTTTGAACCCGTTACCCTTTGTCCTATGACTCCAGTCCCTGATGAATAGTCCCTCCCCAGCATCCCTATAGGCCCCCTTCAGATATTGGAAGGCTGCTATGAGGTCTCCACGCAGCCTTCTCTTCTCCAGGCTGAACAGCCTCAATTTTCTCATCCTATCTTCATAAGGGAGGTGCTCCAGTCCCCTGATCATCCTCATGGCCTCCTCTGGGTCTGCTCCAACAGCTCCATGTCCTTCTTATGTTGGGGACACCAGAACTGTACACAGTGCTCCAGGTGGGGTCTCACAAGAGCGGAGTAGAACCTCTGAATGGATCTTTTTATTTCTCTATAAAGACTCCCCGTAAGTAGCCCTGATGTCCAACCAGTCAGTCAAGGCTTTTCACTTCCGTACCTGTTCTGGGTACTTTAGACCTGGCTGTGCCACATTGCCTTGCACCATGTCTTGCTCTGCAGTCTGGGCACAACCTCACCAAAATAAGTGGAAACTCAGCACGTAAGAACTGATACCAAAATGTGGAAGGGGTAGTTACATCTTGCTAAGTTGCTGATAGTAACATTCCGATCCACCTAAAATGCACTGGGAGGTGCTACTTGAGCCCTGCTATCAGGTATCTAAGAGGCTGCTGCACCATGTAACATGGCTGTCTTTTTGCCAAAATCCTGTCCCTAACAACTGGTAGAAAAAAGATAGCAAAAAGGAGGGAATTTTCCCAGGAGGGCCAATACCAAGGTCAGACCTTTTCACAAACTTGGCCGATGGAAGAGGCTTCCAGATGGCTGAGCCTCTCATCTGTCCCTATGAAACTTGCTATTTCAGCAACAGCCAAGAGCTGTATGCTTCAAAAGGAACCCCAAGGAACAAGTCAGAGCACTGTCTGTCAGCTGCACAGTTGTTCCAGTTATTTTGTTGGAGCTGTTTTCCTAGGATAAATGTATGTCCATGGTTCAGCAGTGCTGTGTTCACGGGCACTAAGGGCCATGTGCTGCTCTCAGCCAGGGTGTTTTTCATCCTCTCCCTGTCTCTGCCTCATTCTGTTTAATTTTTAAGCCCTGTTTGCTCACTTTTCTAGTCTAAACAGGCCTTTATTTTTCTTCTCTAGGATGTGCAGAGCTAGTGCAAGTAGTTAAGAGGAGCAAGCTGTCCTCCCTCCCCAACATCAATACCCTCTTTGCCAACAATAATCATTCTACATGGGGAGTTTTTCTCTTATCTGCTGATGTGGGGTGGGAGGGGTGTCAGTGATGGGATATGCCACCTCTTGATGTTTTCTGGGGTTTTTTAAATGCCACATTTTAACCTATGAGATTAGGGAAGGAATTCTTCACATTTGTTTGCAAATCTGCTGGCAGCCGCCCCTTCAGCTCTGGCACACACCTTGCAGCCTCAGCTTTTGCACACTGGCTCCATCCTGTTTTTCACACCCGTACTACCCTTTAACTCTCAGAGGGGTATTTCTTCACCACCACCAAGTGAAGTTTCAACTTGTTATATAGAAATGCTTTTGCTTAACTAGCCGGGTGACCAGGACAGGAACCCTTAAGGTAGCGATTCAGCAGAAACAGTCTTGTAACTCTCTCTTTATCTGCAATGTAACCTTGGGGGTACGTTTACTGGCTTCAGCCATTGCTCAGAAGTGCTCAGAACATGTAAGATGAAGCAGCTGATGCTACTGGGAAGAGAAAAAGGCTTTCTTGCCCTTCCCTTGTTTCCTTGTCGTCTCCACTTGTTTCCTTGTCTCCTTCCCTTCATTTGTGTGTTACCTCCCTCAGGTGACACAAAGATTTCCTTCAAGACAAATGCATCCCTTTGATGAGAAACTTGAAGGACTCTGTACAACAGTGACTCTTGGCCCAGACTGGCGACTTTTACTAATTTAACTTGATTTTGTCAAATTCTGGGGGGTCTTTGAAACTAAATTCAGTTTGTAAGTTACTTTGCAAACAAGACATCAGTGAGGAACAGTCACATCTACCAGCACAAGCAGGAACCAAAATTCTTATTCAATCATTTTATTTTCTTAATATCCATGAAAATAATCAAGCTACTTTATTCAGCTTTAGGGGGTTGGAACTAGATGATCTTAAAGGTCCTTCCAATCCTAACTATTCTATGATTCTGATTCCCCTTTCTGCAAGGCTGCCAGTCTAACCACTTCACCAGCAGCACTGCCAGTTCAGCATTGTCCATGGTAATGGGGCTGTACCTCTTCAGAGAGAAAGTAGGGTGTTTAGGTGTGTGGCTGTAAAGAATCTAAGTTGCTCTTGTGATCCAGAAGGTTTCTGGGACATATTACTTCTTATTCTCCTTGGTAAATCAACCCTGCTTCAGCAACATTTTCTGTCATGGTTGTTAAGTTCCTATCATAGAGTCCTGGGGTTTTCTCCAGCTGATCAATGATAGATTGGACAGGGGGGCTGAATACAGTGTACAGAATAGTCTGCTTGCTTCACAGATGGCTGAGACTGAGCAAGAATTTGTTGTGCTGCACTTCTGTTGGAGTTTTGGAACCTGAAAAGAAATCAAAACTCAGTCTCGCCATGGGGAGTTTTGTGTCTGGCTGGGAACAACCCTGAATGATAAACAGGTTATAATAGTAATGATAATAGTGAAATTCGTGCTGACAGGTGGGAACAATGGTAAATATTCACCTTGTACATGAAATACCAGCACTGTTGCTTTCCCCATCAATGTTACATACTGCTTTCTCTAGATACCACCCTCACAGTCTGATTCCTCCCTCAGACCTCACTGGGATAGGGCTAGCAGATGATGTCCCCTTTCTCCTGCCATGCACTGGGGGCTGTTTGGAGACTTGGTTCATAATAAATGTCAATTATGATTGACACTGAGCTCATGCTTCCTTGGTCCAATAGCCAATTCAGGTAGCACTGTCAATTCCCTGTAGACATCTCTGTGCCTTAGCAATTCTCCTTCCCTTCAGCGCAAGGAAGAAATGTGCCTTGCTTTGATTTGGCTGTGGGGCAGAGATCCAGGGAAGAGCTTTGATTTATTTTGCCTGTGCTCATGAGTGGTGGCACTGATTTCCTGCCTGGTCACTCCTCTGAGACCTTTCCTCTACCAAGCAGGGCCCCCCACTCTCTTCCCAGCCACACTTGGAAAGCACAGCTTGCTCATACCATATCTGTAACTAAATCCAAGCTGATCCTTTCTGGCTCTTGAGCCCCTTCTCTGCTCTCTCAGTCCAAGGTTTGTGTACACAGGCTGGCTTGGCCCTGGGTAAATACAGCAACTTCATATTTTCTCAGGTCAACAAAGCAAGGTAGGAAAGGCACAACAACATGTTTTGCTCACTCTCAACTCCCCTACCGGTATCAGAACATTTTGCAAGCACTTACACAGAATCATAGAATAGTTAGGGTTGGAAAGGACCTTAAGATCATCTAGTTCCACCCCCCCTGCCATGGGCAGGGACACCTCACACCAAACTATGTCACCCAAGGCTCTGTCCAACCTGGCCTTGAACACCGCCAGGAATGGAGCATCCACAACTTCCCTGGGCAACCCATTTCACTGCCTCACCACCCTTACAGTAAAGAATTTCCTCCTCATATCCAATCTAAACTTCCCCTGTTTAAGTTTAAACCCATTACCCCTTGTCCTCTCACTACAGCCCCTAATGAAGAGTCCCTCCCCAGCATCCCTATAGGCCCCCTTCACAGTAAGTCACTGACACCCACTGTGTCTGTTTTTTGTTCCCCCTCCCTCACCCCAAGTTCTCTCAGCTCATCAAAATCTTCAACTCGCTGGGTCCTGAGAAGTTTCCCCTTGTGGACCAAACGTTCTTCCCAAGCCATAAGCAGATGGTGAGTACCTTTTCTTTCTTCTGATGCCAGCAGAGATGGGGTAAAAGCAACAACTACGAGCTGGGCCTGAGAGGTGGCAGTGGCAATGCTGGGAAGAGTCTCAATTTTACTTACAGGGAATTACTAGCTAAAAAGCAATATGCAAAAATCACTGCTGTGGAACCTCTTTCCTTTCTTGCCCAGTGTTCCCCAGGTCATGTATGAACCCTGAAAAAGTGAAAAATAGGAACAGGCTCAAAACCAAAGCAAAAATTGCTCGTAAAACCTGGTCAACAAAAGCTCATCCCTTAGAGCAAGAAATCATTCAGATAAAGTGGATTTTTTTCCCTCCTGGAATTGTTTAAAATATGTTGACAATTTGGGACATGGGCCATACGAGGTGTTTCTTTCACAATGTCAGTTTGCTTGGTCTATCTGTCACATGGTTGCCATCCATGAAACATTTATCAGCCTGACTAGGTACTCAAAGTAAATGGGAGCTCTTGAAAAACAGTTTGTTTCAGCCTGTAATGTTCCTTTGCGCAGTGGCTCTGGGGTCTATTCTTTCTGTCAACATCTAAACACTTAGTGCCCTGTGTGCCTGCTGAGCACTGTACCAAACTCTTGCAAAGAGATCTGCATAGGTGCCTTCAGTCCTTGACAACATGGCAAAGCGAGTGGCTTTGTTTAAAACTGTTCCTGCCTCTTGTTTCCCCTGGGTTAGAAGGATGAGTAGTCCTTCGTGAATTTTCACTCTCAACTTGGGAAAAATCCCACTGGTGCTCGCTAGGTACGGGAATACCTTGAGGTACCAGTCCATCTCCCTGCTCCAATACTCTGTTCTCTACCCATGCTGTGTGGACAACAGCGCTTCCGTATTTCACAGGCACATCACAAAGGTAAGTGCAGTCATGCACATACACTGCAAGTAATGCAGTGGTAAGAGCTGTGTTACTCAAGATATGGATGGTCCTTTAACACTGTGTGACACTTTGTTGCAAACTTTTAAGACAAAATAGTTGATAAATCCTGTTGTACATAATTCCTGCTGATTTATGAAGAGGGTTTTGTGGCATGTGATACTTCAGGACAGTTATGATTTTGTCTGACCATTACTTCAGGAATGGTAATTTTGAAAGAGTTGATTAAGGTTTTTGTTGCAAATGTTACCCAGCACTTCTAGCATTATTTTCTTGTCTGGGAACACGATTCTTGATTCCTTGGCATGTAAACACATTTGTTAACAGCCTAGTAGTTTGGTTTATCAGAGTATTGATCTGAACTTCATATATTTATTACCTTTAGAACTGATCACCTACCTGCAGATGCTATTGCTTACTTCCAAAAGAATACAGGAATGTTTTGAAACTGTAGATAATCTCATCTGAACACAAACACTACCGTGGACAAGCACGTTTAAGTAATCTTGTTTAAACCAATCGCTTTCCAAACATTTACACAAGCAACAATCCACTTGAGCAAATTCAGGCCAGCCCTTTCCAGGTTGGGGTTGTTTACCTCACAGAATGAATCTACACTTCTCTAGATCTTATCTGGGTGCGCCTTCACAGCATCTGGGGCTGCAAGAGGCTGAGAGGGCAAATACTTACACCGAGTAAACTCTGCTGCAGTCATCCTGCTGCAGTCATCCCCCACCAAGCACCTCTGGAAGTTGCTTGCCCACTGTGCATCAGCTTCTCCATGTGTCAGATAGGAATATAATGATCCCTCTTTCTCACTCTTTTTCTTCCCTTTCCTGGAGGCATTTTCAAGCTGTACCAGTTAGCACTCATAAAATACGCTGTGGTCCTTTGATGGCTGACCCCCTGGAAGTGTTTATAACTAGTGTTATGGTTTTACTTCGCAATGTGATAAACTTTAAGCAATGGAGTTCTCACATAAGACATCCTCATCCTTCTATGTCCAAAACTTTCCAAATCTTACTTTCTAAACCTTTAGATTAAACATAGATCAAAAATCTGTTCCATTCTTTCATCCATGTAGAGATTTTCCTATAGTAAAAGTGAGATAATGGAAATTTCTAAGAGTAGGCCCTTTTTGTAAGCATTTTAATTTAGTTGAAAATGTTTTTTCTGAAGCTTCCAACTCAAGACAACAGGGCGTTTTTAATCAGCCTTAAAACAGCAAGCCTAAAAAGAGCGCACAAGGCTTTGACATTCCACAGCAGAAAAGATCTGAAAGATGAATCTTTCCTTCCTTTGCCACGGGCACACACCATTTAACCTTCCCCCCAGCGATCTGTTTACGGGAATTAACAGCAATCTGGCAACTGCTCTTCCATGGCCCTACTGGTGCTACATGACAGCCATAATGACTGCCTTGCTCTGCAGTGACCCCCTATGGCCAGTTAACAAGTGGGATACATTAACTTCAAAAGGGATATTTCACCTCTCCTGGGTTTACGACCCCACCAACAATTCTTAGATCAAGCTCTTAAAAAGAGGGAGTGACTGCTGGAAGGATCTTTACCAAAGCGCAAGAGTTGCCAGAGGTGGAATATCTGCCCTGGGCCCGATAAAACGGTATCACAAAAGGGAAGGAAATGAATAAATCCACTTGCAAATCCATTTGTGTACACTTGAAGTGGACAGAAACTAACATAAGTGAAGCAGAGACAGAATGTCTGTGATAGAAATAAAACCACTTTACTGTTTAGAATAAAAGGACACTATAAAAAGTGAACATTATGCAACATTACCTTAAAAGACAATATACATTCACTGAATATAAAATTTATAAATAACATGGAGGAAAACTGTAAACAGTGCTAGAAAATTTAGCAACAAATACATTCCTTCTGGACAAGATTTTTCACATGGGTTTGGTTCCCTCCCCAAGTTTCCATGACTATCAGGAACAGCAGAGCGGCTCTATGAAGGAAGGACAGTGACAGAGAGAAGGAAAAGCCAGTACAGGCAAAGCAGCAGCAAATGTTTAGCGGATTGGAAGATTGTTCTCAAGACTGGTAGCCCCAAAAGCCACTTATTCTAAAAAAGACAAAAGTTTTGCCATTCCCTAAATTTTGTTCTGCCCTTCTAAGCTATAAAATACATAGTAAGTGAGATATACCTTCAGAGACACCTGAAAGAATAGACACTTGTTCCCACTGAGGCCTTTACTTCAGTCTTTGCTGTAAAAAACACAACAGTATGCTGCCCTTCAATGTGAGGTAGCATTTCACTCCGGCCAAGTATGAATGGGATACAGTCATGTAGATTTCGGTTTTAGAATAGTCCTGCCGGAAGGGCCACATAACTCTTCAAAACATGGGAAAGTTAGACCTAAAACTGCAATTCTGTAACATACAGGGGAGGGGGAAGCCTCCCATTCAAGGTACTTCATGCACAAGTCTCCTTTTGCTCTCTACCCCCTCCATTTTGGAAAAGGCAAATCAAATCCAATCTTTCCCAAACATTCAATATATTTTTTCATAATTTTTTGTAATTCTAAAGATAAAAACACTTCAAAGGAAGTATCTGTAAATAAGAAAGCCAACAGCAAAGTCCAGAATTGAGCTATGCATTTTAAAAGTACTTTTAATAATGTTGGTATAGCTAAAGAATGGAGGGGGGAAGCCCTCATTCTGTACATGTCCAAAGGTCGTGCTCACATGGGCTGTGCCACTGAGTCTGACCTTAGGCTATGAGGTGAAGTGAGGAGCATGTCAGAGGTGACAGGAAGATACTTGTGCTGTTGCAAAGCATTGTATGCTCCACAGCCTAACAGTCTGGGGAGAACTTCACACCTGCCTCCTCACATCACCATGCCTGGTGTTCCCATACATTGCACGGCCTGCTATAAGGAGGGACAGAGTTTTGTCCACTGGAAGGCAGAAGTGACTTAGCAACACGGAAGAAAGGAGAGCAGATAGAAAGGAAGAAGTCTTTGAGCCTGATTTAGAGCCTCTTCAATCCATTTAAAGGTCCCATCCCACTTCAAGGGAGCCTTCCTTCAGGTTCTTAACACAAGCACAAGCTAAAGCTTAGAACAAGAAACACATGTCCCTGATAGCATCCACAGAAACAAAATCAAGAAGCCTCCCAAAAGAAATGTATTTTTACTGGATTCTTCCCCCTCCTTTTGGCTCCACATTTTTAAAAGCCTTAACAACTGTTTCTTTACACAGCAAGGGGAAAGATTTGCTACCAAATCCCTACCCCTGCTGTTCTAGCTGTCTGCATCTCAGAAATACTTTACCATCTGCAATATAAAATGGGAATACGTTTCATTTTCTGGTAATGCATCTGCTGGTTTGTTGTTTACAAAGCACATAGCTACATTATATCCTACTTAGGGACACAAGTCCTCTTAGTATTAGAATGCAAATACTTTCACAATAATTTGAGTGCAATACTGTGATGCCTCAGCTAGCTAAATGGATCAGTGACAGGCAAAATATGCAGAGCTGCAGGATAATGAAAATTCAAATCAACACTTCACTGCATCAAGGGGCATGTTCATTTAGCCTTCCAAAGCCATGAAAGGTGGCTGCAGCTCAAAGAGACGTCAGCTTTGCGATGTTGTCTTGAGCTTGAGGATGGCCATCTCCGGTGATGCCGACTCCACGTGATGCAAACAGTGAGGGTGACTCCACTCCGTCCTCAGTGACTCTCAAGAGATTTTGTCAGCTGTGCACAGCTTGAACAGAGATTGTTCCACTATGCCCAAAGCCAGGCTTGTTCTTGCCAAAAGAGGCAAGATTCTGACCCACAACTTGACCCTATGTAATTTAGGAGTAGTCACTTGAAAGAGGACTTTTCAAAACTGTTCCAAGCCTGAATCACAGGAAAATCCAACACACTTTCAATGCGTACGGTGCTGTGTTGCCACTAAGCAGCTGGAAAAAAAAACACACAGCAGACCTAGGCACCTCTTACCTCAACTCTTTGAAAATGCCCTTTCAAGTTCATGTCAAATGTGAAACTACATGCTTTTCCCTGCAACAATCATCTAGTAAATGGGGCATTTCAGAGGATGTAGGAATACTAAAATGCATCAGGGCCCATCCCAGACACCCCTTCCTTTCCATTTGGCAATAAGGTCCCAAACAACTCCCCAGTAATTGAGGTCACTGACTGTAAAATGCTGTATTGCCTTGAGCTGGAATCACTGCAACACTTTTTCCTGCTGGTGGCTGCTCTGCTATCTAAGTGGAATGAACTGAAGATATATGGAAACTTAAGATAAATAATCATAATAATACAAAAATGAAGTTATGCTTAATCTTCTCCCTGCCCAAGCCCTCCCCATCCAAAACTCAGTCACCCATTTTGTCAGCACCCCTTCTTCTTCACCATCATTAAAACTTAAAATACTTTTATTTGATAAGAAAATTATATTATAGTTTTCTTAATAAAAAACAAAATAGAACAAAAAAAACTTCTCCAGTCAACAGCAAAGCACAAGACAGTAAGGCTCCTCCTCCCACATCACTGCAGGACATGGTATGAGCACATGCACAGAGCTGTGCTTAACAGTGCCTAGAGGGAAACACAGCACTTGACACTGAAGGAATCCTCTGGGCAGCTGAGATTTTATGATCCCAGCCAGCAATTATCAGGAGACCGCTCTTCCTTGCCTAGCGCCTCCCCCCACTTCCTTTCTCTATATAAACAAATGCAGCTAGCGTAGCTGCAGGGGAGGAACTGTGGTGCAAGGAGGTACAAAGGAAACAATGACTGTAGCCACTACTGCAGATACACTGGAGCTTCAATATCTTAAGAACAACTCACTGACTCGGAATGTCAATATTTCTGTCTTTAAAACACAATCAAACCATTCTTTTGTTTACAACGCCAAAAAAATTCCACGTCCTGTCAAAAATAGCTTATGTCATTATGTGTATATACATCTTAGTTCAGCAAAACACTATTTTGGCAATAGACTTTTTTTTTTTTAATAGTAAGAGCTCTGGCAAGTCTCCCCTTTCCCTCTTCTATGTGATTGATTTACAGTTGGCATTTTGCATGTGTTTGGTTGAAGGTGTTCACAAGCTGGTTTTGCTGTTGAAGCTAAGCTGCAAAAATTTCAGGGGCCAATGCTGCTCAAAACAGGATGGCACAGCACTTCATCTGTTCTGCTGTAGGCAGATTTACCTCCCTGAAAATAGGGGATGGGGTTTTTGTTTTTTAAACAACAATGAAAATACAAAATACGCTTTCTTTTGTTCTGGAGAAAGCCAGAACTTTAAATGTGCTGTTACATCCACACTGTGACTGAATTAGCTAGGACAATCAGGCAACAATTCTTTTACCAGATGATGCAGTCAGACACCAGGTGAATTCTCCCACTGCTGGAGTCAATCACATTGCCAATCTCTCCCATAGAGGAGGATTTTTTCTGGATGTCATTTTTTCCACAGTTTAGCCTGGGTTTCTTTTCAGCTTGCTTCATTTGCCAATCTGATTAATGAAACCTGTTTTCCTTCAGATAGATTTGTCTACATATTTTCAGCACTTAGCGCATGAGGAGGGGTGACGGGAAGCCAGCGCATAGAAGAATACAGTGCCTAATTGGCATAGTTTTTAGATTTTTGTTTTCCTAAAAAAATAGAGATTATATTGCTACAGCTAATGATACGTGTAAGAGAGCGAGAGCTCCAGCCTTTTTTTTGCTTTTTTTTTTTTTTAATTTTTTCCTTTTTTTCCCCTCCCATTTTCCCTCTGGTGTGCAAAAGTAAGCTCCCAAATGTCGTCTGATCAAAATGAGTGGTATCAAAAAATGGAAAAGGTGATTACAAATTCAGTAAGGTAGCACAGACATTTTTTCTTTTCTTTTTTTTTTTTTTTTCCTTTTTTTTTTCTTTTTTTTTTTTTAAGTGTTCGAAGTGCTAAAATTTGCATGAAAACAGGCACTAATTTCATTGTCATCATCATGATCTGGTAAGAGTTAGTGTCCAAAGGAAGATCAGCCACAAGTAAGGGAGAGGGGAGAGACAGAAGGGACAGCGTGCTCAGGGATCTGTGGCATTGATTATCGTTTTATCTGGAGGCGCCCATCCTCTGTACCAGCTGCAGTAACCTTCCACCCTCTGGATGCAGGCATAGTGCTTCGCCTGGTATCCTGAGTGGCCGAAGTTGGAGAGCATGTCTGTCCAAATGCACTCGTTCTTGGAGGTTGCAAAGCAGGGCAAATAGTAGCAGGGCCTAATCTGCAATTGTAAAGAGCAATCAGGTAAGGGTACATGGAAAAACATCATAAAATATCTTTTTATCAGTCAAGGGATTCAAAATTCCACACCCACAAACCTTGCTTTCTAATCCAAAATTCAGCCTCAGTTCAGCTAGCACATAAGCATGGAGGAGATTCAGAGCAGCCCTGCGGAGAGGGACTTGGGGGTGTGGGTTGATGAAAAAATGAACATGAGCCAGCAGTGTGCGCTTGCAGCCCAGAAGGCCAACCGTATCCTGGGCTGCATCAAAAGGAGCGTGACCAGCAGGTCGACGGAGGTGCTCCTGCCCCTTTACTCTGCTCTCGTGAGACCTCACTTGGAGTATTGTGTGCAGTTCTGGAGTCCTCAACATAAAAAGGACATGGAACTGTTAGAACAAGTGCAGAGGAGGGCCACGAGGATAAACAGGGGACTGGAGCACCTCTCGTATGAAGATAGGCTGAGAAAATTGGGGCTGTTCAGCCTGGAGAAGAGAAGGCTGCGTAGAGACCTCATAGCAGCCTTCCAATACCTGAAGGGGGCCTATAGGGATGATGGGGAGGGACTCTTCATTAGGGACTGTGGTGAGAGGACAAGGGGTAATGGGTTTAAACTTAAACAGGGGAGGTTTAGATTGGATATGAGGAAGAAATTCTTTACTGTGAGGGTGGTGGGGCCCTGGAATGGGTTGCCCAGGGAGGTTGTGGATGCTTCATCCCTGGCAGCGTTCAAGGTGGGGTTGGACACAGCCTTGGATGGCATGGTTTAGTGGGAGGTGTCCCTGCCCATGGCAGGGGGGTTGGAACTAGATGATCTTGAGGTCCTTTCCAACCCTAACTATTCTATGATTCTATGTGCTTAGCTTCACACACACAGGTAATTCCAGAGTCAAAAGGGCTTTTCAGGTGTAGAAAAGTTGAGCTTGTGTCTTATGTTTTTGCAGGCCTGGGGCCATGAGAAAAAATCTTAGTGCCAGTGCCAGGCTGTGAGGTTTTAAGCACTCAAAATGTTTGCAGAGGAAAAAAGCTGGACATATCTTGCCAAGCTTCTGGTACGTGATTTCATTCACCTGCAAATGATTCTGCATGGATTCTGAAAGCCTTCCACAACCCCAATTAACTCCAACAGCGCATTAAAAAGGCATAGACTCTGCACTTTTATTGGATTATCTCTTCTCTGGTCTCAACACTAAAGCTGAGCTTTACTTTCTCCCTGTAAAACTTGTGCTCCATTTCTCTTCCTGGCTGTTCACCAGCATCATTGATATTACCAGCCAGGGGAAACAGAATTCTAGGATTTGAATGTCTTAATGCCACCTAATTAGACACACATACCTTGCATCCACAGCCCAGATGATAACGATGATTCAGTCCTTTACGCTGGGACAGAGTCAGACGGTCCCATTTCTCATACCAGTTGCACAGTCCAGTGTAAACCTTCCCTTCATACACACGGCCTTGAAAACAGAGATATGGCCACAAGTTAGCACTTCTCAGCTCAAGCACTTTTCTCATTTCCCAACATTGCTAATGCTCTCAATATGTTTGGCTTCAGTCACTGCTCAGCAACTGCTTTCTTTTTATTAACTTGTTCAGGCATCTCTGGCCAGCAAAATTACAGCACTTCTGTATGTTATAGGACTGTTGTGCCAGCTCTAAGCACCAACAACATGCAGATGAGTAATGCTGTCAAGCTCCTCTTAACAACAGAGCAAAGTGGATTAACACCTTCACTAGAAACAAAACTTGGCAACTGCTACACCTTTATCTACTTGCATCTCCCCATCTCAGCAGCCTGCATTTCTCCAGCTCATTCCAAAAGGTATCTTCCATTTCTGGCACAGCTGAGTAGTAACCATTTGTATGGGACAGACATGCCAGCTCATGTACAAATTGACAGCTGTGGACTGTCATATAGCATATTTGTCAAGACATGACTGGGTATATGAGATACTTTAGAAAAGAGAGGGAAATCTAGAGAGTGAAATGACTCTCAGCATTAAAGAGTACTGAACACCAACATACTGTTGACCATCTTAACACTCGGGAAGCTGCATATAGAGCTGCCTACACAGCTGCCCATGTCATTAGCAGATGTATGTATAGAACAGAAGAGGTTTTGTGTATGAAGAAGTAGACTGTCCTTTACCTGTAATCAGATACTGGTACTTGTTGACCTCCAGCTTGACTCCACAAAGACTCTCAGAGGCTTCTGTGTAGATGTACTGAACATGTGGCATTATCTGAAAGCCCCTGTACATCTAGAAGAAGAATAAAATGCTTTAAGTCATCTTAAGTAACAACTTTTCACTTCTTTACAATCTATGTTCCTAGACTGTGGGGTGGCAAGCAATGAACTTTTAGCGCTTACAAGGATGAAGGACTAATGGCACTAGCTAGACCATGATGGAAGTCTCCCCACACGATCTGCTGGTAAAGCAGAATACCCACCTGCTAACAAGCTATTGCAATTCAGCACAGGGACCACTTTTTCCCCACTCACATTAGTT
The DNA here is from genome assembly GCA_039720435.1 of Amazona ochrocephala. NCBI lineage: Eukaryota > Metazoa > Chordata > Aves > Psittaciformes > Psittacidae > Amazona > Amazona ochrocephala. Next base: position 78,671,215 of record CM077880.1, read on the forward strand.
CCAGTGGCACTGAGTGAGCAAAGTGCCAACACTGCAAGCTCTGCCAATATCCTGAACAATTTTTCCCTTATATAGCTCATAATTAGGGAGAAATTAAATTAGTTCAAGTTTAGAATCTTACTCCTTCATGTGATTTAAACAATTTCTTCTGAACCAAAGGATTTTTCTTTTAGACAGGGACCCTATTTTCCAGTGCTGCTGCTGTAAGAGTTTCAAACTTTTGGCGCTTGTTCTAAGTCATCAAGCCAGATACCTCCTTCTCAAGCACCCAGCATATGAAACTCCTGCTGACCTCAGCAAGGATTTGATGTTTGTCTAACTAAATGAATGCAGGAATAGAATTCTACCCCACCTCCTAAAATTAGCCCAGTACTGATGGGCGCCATAAAGAAAATATCATGTATACATAATTCCTCTACACTCCTCCTCCTTTTTCATAATCTTTCTTACAGCTCAGTTTAATTGAAATATGAACCCATAGATATACTGGCAGTTGGATACAGTCAGAAATTAGCATGTGTCCCTATCTGACCTGACCTTACCACTACAATTTAGGAAAACCCACCTGTTAGCAGCATAATGGTGTCTGCGCATAGCAATGAAACGACCATTGCATGTGTACACTGGATCAAATAAAACATACCTTATTTCTGAAACGCTGAGGATGATTTCCTGAAAATTTTAGCTTTAAAATTTGGATACCTTTTTAAAACAGTCTCTCTTCCCCCCCCCCCCCCCCCCAACTCTCTGAATGGCCAGTGTTTGAAAGTTCAACAATTAAGAGCCAGTGAGAATTACAGTTTCATAGCATTTCCCAGCCTATTCCTTTCTCTGTAGGGATTATCTATAGAGTGCACATTCATATTCAGTTTAACTGTTATATTCAAGTGAGACAAAAGAGGGAAAAAAATCCCAAGCAATCCCAGAGCTATAGATCCTTGCTGCTGTGCCACCTAAGCTATGGCATTTTTCTCTAGGCTGTATTCTATTTCTTGAACTCCTCTATTATCCCAGGGTATTTCTCTATTGCCCACTTCCTTTAAAAACAACAACCTTTTTTCTTTCTGAAGAAAAAACAACATTGATTTAACAGATCTTATGCCAGGCCCAGATACTGCATATAAAAATATAACGAAACTACTACTAATTCTGATATGCCGAGAGGTCTAACTATCTTCTGGGCATCCACAGAATGTCTACCAGTTGTGGGTTTTTTCCCTTAGTTATATTACCCAAATCAGCATAACCTTTTAACAGTATCACAACTCAGTAACAGCACTGCTGTGTACAGCAAAAGACATTCTAGACCCAGCAAACACGCAAGAAAATAACTGTTTTTTTAATTAAACATACTCCACCTGTAGAAGCTCACAGATCATGCCTGGAATACACCATAATGCCCATAACTGAGCAAAATCTTTCAATGAGTATGGAAGAACTGAACCTTGACTAATATCTGCTTTATTCCTGCAATTTTTGAGTATGGGATGATCTACACAGATTTTCCAGTTATGCTCAAGATAGCTGGTCATCTAGGTTCTGGCACAAGCATCCTGCCTGTCCTTGGATGAGCTAGCCCTCAGTACACTTTTATCCCTCATCTGCAGAAAATCTCTGCCTTGCTTCTCAAGGAAAGGCACACAGAACATTCAGATGCTGTTCCTGAACATCACCTTCACTGCAGAGAGCTGCATGCTGTGCATGTGCAGTACAAGTGATGTCATTCCAAGTGCTTAAGCTCCAAGTAGTGTTGGGCTAATTAAGTCTATCTTATCTGTGCTATAAAGTCCACACATGCAGAGGCACGCTTTGAGTCCATTCTCCCACTTGCAGAAAAGGCTACAAGCTAGATTAAATCCTCTGAGAAGCTGCTCAGGCCCTTCCTACAGGACCCTTACAGTCTTCACTCCTTGCATGTTCTGCTCCATCAAGCTCAACATGACTGCCTATGACGTAAACAGTGATGCTGAATTGGGGCTTGGTTTTCAATTCTTTGACCTAGTAATTTCCTACTTAGATTACCATCAGGGACACTACTGTCAGGGATGCTGAAGAAACTGTGCTCAGCCTCTCAGAAAGCAGTTCATGTCACCCCTCAGTGACCTCATCAATGCTAGCAACTGTCACACTAATTGATCCGTTACCAGGGGCAAACAGGACCTACCCCATCCTCTGATGACTAAAGAAAATTCACCATGACCTTGGTTCTCAGGGGAAGAAAATTTGGCAAAAGGGAAATCTTTTACAGATGTCCTCTTTCAAAAATAAAAAAAAAAAAAAAAAAAACACCAAAAAACAATACCTTAAGCATTATTTTTGGATACACAAAATATCCTGGAAGTGCTATTAGACCAGTCAAAAGAAAACCAACCATAAAGCTATTCACTCTCCTAACTGCTACCCTCAGAGTCCTCCTGTCGCCAGAGATGTATATTTTCAGAAGCATAATGACAGGGAACATATTAGCAAGCATCACACAGTGGTGTCTAGTAATGCTGCTCTATTTCCAGCTGTGTCAGCATTCTCCTCAGCAGCCCCCATACTGCCTCAGAAATGCACATGCAAATTCTATGGTGGTTCCTACAATATTAACTCCACCCTGTGATATGATGTTCCTCCCATTATCCCTCCCATGTGAGGGATACCAAGTCTTGGAATCATCCTGCCTAACCTTTAGCTACCTAAAATTACCTTCAGGTGAATTAGCCTTCCTCTCTAGTCAAATGCCAAGAACAGGCACCTCCAGAACAACTGAGCCTATCCTAAAATAGCTGTCTACAACTGGTGGGCTGAATTACACTTTGGTGGTTCTTGTCTCTCTCCATTGACAATCAAGAGAATGAGAAAGCCTCAACACCTCATTTTAGTCTGTCTAAAATTAAACTAAACTAATCCCACTCCACTTCTTTTCTCTTGGGACTATCATGTTTCACCCCTTAGACTCACTTTACAGATTAGCAACAAACCAAGGAAAGCCTCCTGGCAGCCTGTGCTAAGCGCTGCCATGGTCAACCAGAACTGTTTGTGCACATGCAATAGAAATATCTTATCTCCTTGTTTCCTTTGCAGTTTCCTGAAATAGGCTTGGGCCATTCTCAGAATGCACTGAAGCATCACAGAACATGCAGGGGTTAGATCAGTCCTGTGCAGATACCTGACACGTGATCTTGAAATATCCTTAACTTATTTGAGAAAGCAGTGGGGGGAGGCAGAGATTGTTTGAAAAAGCACAAGACCTTTTCAGACAACCAACCTGAATGCTAGGAAGCCTGGCACTATTCTGTGCCTGTGGGCTGACCTTGTGCTCCAGCCCAGGCCCCAAGCTTGTTGAGTTGTGAAATTCAGCAATGAGCTCAGGAGAGTCAGCAAGAGCAAGAATTGGCCACAGCAAACTCCAAGGAACCCATGAAAGAAATACAAAGATTGCTTGTTGCCTTTTAAGGCTCTCAATGCTTTTCACATGCAATTCAGTACACACTAACAGACTAAAATGGCTTGTTTATTTTTCATCTGCAGGTGCAGACGGGATTATAGGTGGCCAAAAGCTCACTGACATGTTAATTTTATCTTCAGAGTTGTTCCCATGCAGCTGTGCAGGGCTATAGGCCTCCTCAGCTTTCTTTTCAGCACGACAGTCAGCTTTCATTGGGCAAGCAAGGCAGAGATTTGCTGTGTCATTTTGAGCTCCCCCACTGTATGGAGCCGAATCCCTCTTTATACTGAAGTTCCTAAGCTCAGCAGAAAGCAGGGTTTCAAAGAAGACACTTGGCTTGCTTGTTTATCAAGAACTATGTCCTCCGGACATTCCAGTTCTACTGAGCACTTCAACTGCTTCAGGTTCCTTCCTTCCAAAGGTCACAGTTAAATGTGCGATACAACATCTCACCAGCCCACCATCTATGTAGCAGGCATGGAGGCAGTTTGATCAACTCATGAGCTCCTCTTTAAAATCACTCCTGCTTTTGTCAGGCACATAGCTACCTAACAAAACACTGTGAAACTGCTCCTGCAAAAGGGCAATTGTTCTCTTGTGGTCTCAGCACAAGGGCATTGGAGATTACGGCAGTACCTGCTGTAAACACCCTGGCCCTGTGCTGCAGAACAACCCAATTAAAACAGCCAGGACAGGCTCAGGCATCTTATTTAAACATTGATATGATGGCCTCTATTGAAAGTAGAGTGGCTGCTGCTCCACTCAATATGCTTGCCTGGCTTTATGCCCCATCCCCATGCCACCAGACACATGGAAACCCTTTCAGTTCATAGCAGGGACACTGCTGCAGGCTCCTAGGTCAGAAGAGGAATGCGTAATGCTGTTCCAGAGATCTCTTCCACTACAGCTCACTGGCTGACAATGGGGCAGACTGTATCATTAGTTAGGAGAGAGGCTAGTATTATGGTTCATGAAGGGCAGTAATTAATTTTGGGGACTGCTGTTATTCTAGGTCATCACTGGACACTGTTCATGGTTATACGTTAGACAGGGAGTACCAATCCCTTACAACCAAGTAGGAGAGAAAGTAGGCATCCTGGACAGACTAGGATGAAGTCAAAGAAAGAAAAGTTGACAAAGCCACTGCAGCATGTGGACATTGAGTTGTTTTATAAAGTGGGGTACACTTGCTGAGCTGGAGAGTGACAAAACTGGGAAAGAACAGCATACAATGCTGTGAGCCTGATGACGCCAGGGACAGCCACCAAAAACCCCAACAGAAAACCCCAAAAATGGAGTGGCAGCATCGTCTTGCTCTTGCCAACATAACCAGGTGCCTTTTTCACGAAAAAAGTTAATCAACAAACATGTATTTCCTTTTGAATCTTAAAAAGACATTTTTAAGATTAAGGAAATTAGCAAGCCCAGCACCTCATACCCTCTTACTCAAAGCACAATCATTCCACTCTAGTGGAAGAGCCCTGCCAGGACCAGATTTGGCTACGTGTGCGGTTTTGCGACAGCTTATGAAACAGGCTTTGCGTCTCCTCCCCCCAGCTTTCCTGCTGAGCTATAAACTGCCTTATAAAGAGAGTTACTGTTACAAGGCAGGCAAGTGACTGGTTTTTTCTGAACCTTTACTTTGTCTAATATGTTTCAGATTTCTGCAGTCTCTGCCAAGCTTTTCCATTCCCTCTTTTTTTCTTTTTTTTCCTAAAGACATAAACTGGTCTTATGACTGGAATGGCATAGCCAAGAAAAACAATCTAAGGCTGATTTTTAGCATTACATAACAAGGGGGTCAGTTTAAGAAAAAGCCCTGAAGTCCAAAGCAGCAGGTTCAGTGCAGTTTGAGCAACAAAGAAGTAGAGCTCCAAAGAGAGGTACATCAGTTGCTTGGTGTCTCTAATTCATCTACTTGTTTTCAACTTTGAGTCAATACTTTGCAGTTCTTCTGAGCTGATATTTGACAGCTACAGTGTTTGGTTTAGTTTTTAATATAAAGACTTCACTATACAATTTCAATTTGTTCGATATGTGGAAAAAAATGCCATCGCTGTAACTGGTGGCCACAGAGAATGCAAGGAAAGTAGAGATGAAAGACCATTCTCCCTAGGGCAGCAGGCCCCCTACCACCACCACATATTGAATTTAATGAAAGTGCTAGATGGAAAAGCTTGCATTTCCACAGTCTAACACAAACAGGACTCCAATATCCAGGGAAGCCCATCTGGCATCTTTTACTACCAGAAATTTTAAAAATAAAGGAAGAATTAGGTATTCAGCATTGTCAGTCAGGAATGACCTCCTCCTTTGCCCTCCCCAGGCATATTTCTACTAGTTGCCAGATACCTTCTATTCTGGCTGACCAATATGAAAAGCTGAAATGTTATTATTTTCAGTATGCAACTCTGTTCATTATTACATGCTACTGTAATTTATCTACAAGCCTACATGAAACGTCTGCAAACATACCTTCATCTGCTTGACTGTGTATCGCATCGTTCCAAATGGTCCATCTTTCATAAGCTTCTTCCCCACAACTTTAGCTCGGATCACTGTCATAAGAGAGGAAAAAAACGAGAAATTATAAACTTTACACAACATTCAGGCTAGACCCTCCACTTCAAAAAAGACACTTAGAATAAATTGAGAGGAAGGTTGGCCTGGAGTTCTGTTTTATTTTACAGAATAATTTATCTAACTCTCACACACAGTGAAGGCATATAAAGTGGGATGCCAAAGCAAGTATTTAGAGGAAAGCCAGTTCTGTGTGAAAAATTAGAACAAGCATTATTTATGTTGAAATCTGACAGCAATCTGCAAAGCCGACTATAACTGGGACCAAGACAGGTTAAAATCTTTGACCAAGCCACTGGGATGAAGTTTGTATTTAGTGTTTTAACTGTCAACATATGGGATGATGTTCAGCAAGATGCTACTTTTAAATTATTCTTTGGGTACCCAATGTAGCTTCTGTTTCACAATAGCCACAACAATACAGTACAGCACACTGGAATATCTGGGGATTTCACTACAGCTGCCAGCTTTCAGATACTGCAAAACTCCAAACAAATGGCTCCCTTGAAAAATTGCTTCTGTGTAAAAGCAGATTGTTCAGCAACCACCAAGTCCACAGTGAAAGCTGCAGCCAGAAGCCACCTGGAAGACAAAGCAAAGCTAATCCATCCAACCTTACATACACTGGACTTCATTTCTTCATGAATACTAAGGGGCAGTGTGTGTGCATGCATCAACACAGTACCCAGCCTGACACAGATACCTTCACTGTACCACAGATGAGCTACAGCAACACCTATTGAGCCCAAGTCACCACAGATGAGGATTTAGTGGTCCCTCACATGGATCTAGGGGGTAATTTACAATCAGAGTTCAATGAAGAGTTTTCTTGCTCATCTTTTTTTGCTGCATTCCACAAAAATCCCTACTGTTCCATTGACCCTTTCTGATGAAGTTCTTCAATCACCTGCTCATCTCAGTAGAGGAGCAAAGCTTAGTGACTGGTCAGGCATTATTTAGCTGAAGTTCACTACCCCAGAACAATCATCTGACAGTATATAAGCACCAGAAGTGGCTTAATTTTTACAAGAAAATGAGATGGAGAAGGGCAATCATGGAAAGAATAAGGATCACTGTTAGAAAATTCTATATCCCAAACACCACTCATACAAACAACAGGACAAAATATCAAACAAGGAACCCAAGATTCTATCAATTCAGAGAAAAATTAAAACTATAATATAGCCATGCAAATTACACCTAAAATCTTGCACATCAAGCTTCTAATTACAAGGGCTATGAAAATTATTCCAGCAGAATAATCCAAAGAATGCAACATACTCATAACACAACTGAAAATTAATAGGTATACATAGCAGGGTGAGGCGTCCCTGCCCATGGCAGGGGGATTTGACCTAGATGATGTTAAGGTCCTTTCTAACCCAAACCATTCTATGATCCTATGATAAATTCCCCAGAAACCTTTTCTTGTTGAAAAGGAGGTACAGCTACCTTTCCTTAAAGCTTATCATCATTACAAACAATACACCTCTGCTGAATATACAGCCCAATGGCTCCACACTACTGAAATCCAGCAACTAAAAATGGACCACATACATTTCCGCTGAGCCTATGAAGGTCCTGATTGTAACTCCCTGTACAGGACAGAGGTTACTGCTTTCACAGCAGTCATTTACAACATTTCATCTATGTTCCACTGAAATGCATCATACTAGTGCATCACAAATAATAATTCATTAAAAAAAGCAGGAAGGCATGGAAGGGAGACAAAGAGGTGGAGGTACTCCCTTGCAAGCAGGAAAACCCAATGAGTTATTGTTTGCATTGCAACACTACCTAAAAGAAGCAACAAAGCTCGGGGATCCATTCTGCTACGTATACAAGACATTAAACAAGCACCTTGTTACTTCATAGCTCATTTACGTTCCAAACAGCTGCAGAAGTCCCCTGGAAGAAATGGGGAAAAGAGGAGGCTAGACCAAATAAATGAAGCAAAAAGCTTGTCCCAGCTTTCTGAATAATCTGAAGAACATATTTAAAGGAAGAGATAGATCTGGTTTATACACACCAGTTCCTGGAACTTATTCCATGAGGATGGTGTGAAATGAAGACAAACTCACTGTGCTCTGATTTATACCCTGTGCTTCAGCCAGACTTGTCAAATTTTAAAGTAGATAAGACAGTCCTACTGGCTTTGATTCAAAGGACCAACAAAACCTTCATTCATTGAGTGTAAAACTTCATTCTTAATTTTTTTTTATTTCTATTATCCAATGGCAGTAACAGCCAGTACAATTTTATTGATTCTTCTATTTAACAAGTTATTCAGACTTCAATTTGCTCTCTTCTTCACAATTTACAGGCTATACTGAAGCATGTCCTTGAGGACTGCAAATATCTTGAAAGAACTAAGTTCTTCCATTCGCTGCCTCCAGCCACCACAACCACTACTGAAGCTACAAAAAAACAGACTGCTTAAGGGTCAGTGAGAAAGAACACAATTTCTTTAAGGCTTTGTGATTCCAGGGCACTTCACTAATGTTGGAATCTATACCAAAGGGTGTCAGAAGTCTTATCTTCATCTATTGCATAACTGATACATTGAAATTGAAAACCTGGTGTTTGTCCAACACATCTGAAATCAACAATCCAATCTTTTATCTTATTGACAATGATAAGAACTATACTAAGAGGCAACATTGCAAAACACTAGGGTTCCCAAAACAGAACATGGTTAGCATAAAAGATGACAGGCACATTCCCAGTTGCTGATAAAATATCTAAACCCCAATTTTCGTCATGGGCTTCACTGCTAGCTTGGCAGTCCTCTACTTAGAATCATAGAAACATAGAATAGTTAGGGTTGGAAAGGACCTTAAGATCATCGAGTTCCAACCCCCCTGCCATGGGCAGGGACACCTCCCACTAAACCATGCCACCCAAGGCTCTGTCCAACCCAGCCTTGAACACTGCCAGCGATAGAGCGTTCACAACTTCCTTGGGCAACCCATCCCAGTGCCTCACCACCCTTACAGTAAAGAATTTCTTCCTTATATCCAATCTAAACTTCCCCTGTTTAAGTTTGAACCCATTACCCCTTGTCCTATCACTACAGTCCCTCATGAAGAGTCCCTCCCCAGCACCCCTATAGGCCCCCTTCAGGTATTGGAAGGCTGCTATGAGGTCTCCACGCAGCCTTCTCTTCTCCAGGCTGAACAGCCCCAACTTTCTCATCCTATCTTCATACGGGAGGTGCTCCAGTCCCCTGATCATCCTCGTGGCCTTCCTTTGGACTTGTGTCAACAGTTCCATGTCCTTTTCATGTTGAGGACACCAGAACTGCACACAATACTCCAAGTGAGGTCTCACGAGAGCAGAGTAGAGGGGCAGGATCACCTCCCTCGACCTGCTGGTCACACTCCTTTTGATGCAGCCCAGGATACGGTTGGCTCTCTGGGCTGCAAGCGCACACTGCCGGCTCATGTTCATTTTCCATCAACCAACACCCCCAAGTCCTTCTCTGCAGGGCTGCTCTGAATCTCTTCCCTGCCCAACCTGTAGCTGTGCCTGCGATTGCTCCGACCCACGTGTAGGACCTTGCACTTGGCATGGTTAAACTTCATGAGGTTGGCATCAGCCCACCTTACAAGCATGTCAAGGTCCCTCTGGATGGCATTCCTTCCCTCCAACTTATCAACCAAACCACACAGCTTGGTGTTATTGGCAAACTTGCTGAGGGGGCACTCAATCCCACTGTCCATGTCACCCACAAAGATGTTGAACAAGACCGGTCCCAACACCGATCACTGAGGTACACCACTCGTTACTGGTCTCTAGCCGGACACTGAGCCATTGAGCACTACTCTTTGCGTGCAGCCATCCAGCCAGTTCTTTATCCACTGAGGGGTCCACCTATCAAATTGATGTCTCTTCAATTTAGAGACAAGGATGTCATGTGGGACAGTGTCAAATGCTTTGCACAAGTCCAGGTAGATGACATCAACTGCTCTATCCCTGTCCATCAGTTGCATAGCCCAATCAGAGAAGGCCACCAGATTGGTCAGGCAGGATTTCCCCTTAGTGAAGCCATGCTGGCTGTCACCAAGCACCTTGTTGTTTTTTATGTGCCTCAGCATGCCTTCCAGGAGAATCCGCTCCAAGATTTTGCCAGGCACAGAGGTGAGGCTGACTGGTCTGTAATTCCCTGCCTCATCCATTTTCCCCTTCTTAAAAATGGGGGTTATATTTCCCTTTTTCCAGTCATCAGGAACTTCACCTGACTGCCATGATTTTTCAAATATGATGGACAGTGGCTTAGCAACTTCATTTGCCAGCTCCTTCAGGACCCACGGATGGATTTCATCCGGTCCCATGGACTTGTATACATTCAGGTTCCTAAGACGGTCTCGAACCAGATCCTCTCCTACAGTGGGCCCAGGGTCTTCATTCTCACAGTCCCTGCGGCTGCCTTCCAAGACTTGGGTGGTGTGGTCAGAGCATTTGCCGGTGAAGACTGAGGCAAAGAAGTCATTAAGAACCTCAGCCTTCTCCAAATCCAGGGTAGCCAGTTCTCCCGATAGCTTCTGGAGAGGACCCACGTTGTCCCTTACTTGTCTTCTATTTGCAGTGTACCTATAGAATCCCTTCTATTATCATTAACATCCCTAGCCAAGTTTCATTCTAACTGGGCCTTAGCTTTCCTAACCTGGTCCCTAGCTTCCCGGACAACATCCCTGTATTCTTCCCAGGCCACCTGCCCTTGCTTCCACCTTTTATAAGCCTCTTTTTTCCTTTGAATTTTCCTCAGCAGCTCCTTATCCATCCAAGGAGGTCTCCTGGCCCTCCTGCTAAACTTCCTTCTAGTTGGGATGCATCGCTCCTGAGCTTGCAGCAGGTGACCCTCTAATATCAACCAACAGTCTTGCCCCTCCCTGCCCTCTAGGGCTGTATCCCATGGAACCTTACTGAGCAGGTTCCTGAAGAAGCCAAAGTCTGCTCTCTTGAAGTTCAGGGCAGTGAGCTTGCTGCATGCTCTTCTCACTGTCCTGAGGATCTTGAATTCAACCATCTCATGATCGCTGCAATCAAGGCTGCCCTGGAGTGTCACATTTCCAACCAGCCCTTCCCTGTTGGTGAGGACGAGGTCAAGAATGGCACCTCTCCTTGTCGGCTCCTCTATTACTTGCAGAAGGAAGTTGTCTTCCACACAATTGAGGAACCTTCTGGATTGCTTGTGCCGGGCCATACCATCCCTCCAACAGGTATCAGGGTGGTTGAAGTCCCCCACGAGAACAAGGGCCCACAAGCATGAGGCTGTTGCTATCTGTCTATAGAATGCTTCATCCACCCAGTCCTCTTGGTCAGGCGGTCTATAACAGTAATGTCTCCCATCGCTGTTCTCCCTTTAACCCTGACCCACAAACTCTCTATTGACTGCTCACCTGTCCCCAGATAGAGCTCCATACTCTCCAGCCTATCCCTACCATAAATAGCAACTCCCCCTCCCCGCCTGCCTAGCCTGTCTTTTCTAAAGAGCCTGTAACCTTCCATTCCAACACACCAGTCATAGGAGCCATCCCACCACGTTTCTGTGATGTCTATTATATCATACCCCTGTAGATGTGCACACATCTCTAATTCCTCTTGTTTGTTCCCCATGCTACGGGCGTTTGTATAGAGGCATCTGAGCTGAGCTCCAATTGAAGCCAGCTCATTGGCTGGAGCGGCTGGAATATCTCTACATTGCTCCAAGCATTTATTATAGGTGCTGGCAAGTGACTGGGTGTGTTGGGATGGAATGATGCCCCCCTCCCCCAACACATCTAGTTTAAAGCATCCTTGCCAAGTCTGGCAAGCACTCTTCCCCTTCTTCTACTTCTGGTTAAGTAGCACAGCCACTTCAGAAGGAAACCAACTTTGACTTACAGACTAATCGACAGCTTCACCACAGGACCGAAGATCCAAAATGTGTATCTACACTAGCATGTAACGGCATCCCAATTTCAACTAATGCTTCCCTTGCAACTAAGTGGAAGGATCTGTATTTTTATATTACTGTTCCCTGATAAAGTTAGAGAAGAACAACCATCCTAAAAACCATGAAAAACTTCAGTGTGGACCATCACTTCAGGCCTTTTGTAAATGGGCAAGCCCTCTGTATCTCAGAGAAATTTTCTTTACCACCCAACTGGTAACTTTTCTAGGTAAGTTCCTTTCTTTAGCAATAAGCTAGGCCTGAAAAAAGAACCCATCCCACCTCATTTTTCCCATATTACAGGAAAAGTCAAGCAGTTAGCCAAGAAGAGGATACTCAAACTTAAGTCTATCCCCTGTATTTTGTGATGCTAAATTCTCACCCCCTGAGGATCAGATGCATCTGTGTAACTGGGGAGAAATGCTGGTTTGACAGGACTGTTCAGAGGTTGCTCTTATATGTCCAGCTTCATCCTAACCCTAAGCCTCCAAGTATGAGAGTTGTCTGTAAATCTGCCCAGAACACAGCTCCAAGCTGCAGATCTACAGCCACACATTTCCCTGGTCCCATTTTTGCTCCTTCAAACCACTGCTCACCGGTTATGTTACTAGACCACCTGGGCAGAAGGAACACTGTTCCTGAGTGGGGACCATGCATACTTGCCAGAGGAATTCTTCATGCTCTACAAATTATCAGAAATTTACAGTATTTCTGCTGCAAATTCAGTCTATATTATGTTAATAAAGTCAACTGTTTACTTCTGGGTACTCCTACTGCTTAAGCTGACTGAGGCAAAAGGTGCTGCGACTGCTCCCCTGAACTCTTTTCTTCTCCCTGGAGCTCAATTACAGTCCTGCTATTACTAATGGGAAACTTTATCCCACACAAGTGGTCACCAAAATAGCTGCATATTTTTAAACCACAATTCCTTTGAAGTACTGGCTATGAAAATACTCTGAGATGAATGTTTCTCAGTACTTTGGGGTTTCAGGTCAGGTCACTTTGTGGGACTGGAGCAGTTGGCAAGGTCTCATGAGTGATTTGTAATTATTTATAAAAAGTTAAATTAGATGAGGATGTAAATCTTGATAAGCATGGCAGCTTTAGCATGATTCAAAAAGGAGAAAACATATGCGCTGCTTCTCAACATCTGACATGATTTAAAAAAATGAGAACAGAGAGAAAGAAAAATGGATATTTAGTTGATATTAAAAAAAAATATTAAGAAAATAACCTGCTGCGTTTGAGAATTCAGGAAATACATTTAACAATCAGAAATGATTAATGTATTTATCTCTTTCCCTTTGCCTTTCTTTAATGTAAACTGGCTTACTGCTTAGGAAAACGGAGATGGCTCAGATTTGCTGCTGGACTAGTATAGTGCAAGCAGCTAATGATTTGTATCTCACAGACATCTCTAGCATGGTACAAGCTGTCTGCATGTGTATGTATACCCACAAAAATGGCTTACATCTTCTCCAAAAGTAGACAAACAGGCCATGCCTGACCTGAGGAAGTAGACAGGTGGGATTAAGACAAGCATTTGCCAAGCTGAGGAAACAACATGGTGAGAAGACTTGTAATTACCACATTATTTCACCCAGGCACATGTGTAATAGCTCTTTTTCCCACTGGAAAGTAAAGGCATCAGCTATCCTAGTTCAACCTAGCCTGTAACCTTTATCGGATCCAGCCACTAGATGGTGACACTACCACAAATCTCACCTTTGTTACGGAGAGGCAGTGGTACAGGCGCAATCCAACACCATGAATCCCACTTGCAAGCCCAAACGCACCATGAGAACTAGATGCTTTCAATGCAAGTGGGCTGGCTGTCAACCATTAACAGCATTTTAAGTGGAGGCACACACCCTTTAGAGACCAGGATTTGGTCCAAACCCATTTCCCTTGTGACCAATTACTGGGAATGGCTCAGGAGAGCAACAAATGCTACACTTCTCATTATTGTTTCAAGGATTTATTTTATTGGCGTGCAATATGAGCATTTTTAAGTGAGAGGTTTGGCTGAGATGCGTGCTCACTGCACTTAAGCAAAGGATGTGGAGGATTCATGTTGTTTACTAATGGAGACACAAGGGACAAGTCATTCTCCAAGCCCATTCTTCGATGTCCAAACAGTGGCAATATAAAATACATGGCAAGCAGCAATGTGACCAAGAGGCTGAAGAAAGGCTCCTTCTATCCTGAGGCCACTGACTACACCAGAAAATGGACAGCAAAAACAACCCCTATTAGAATGGTACACTTGGAAATGCTGCCTTAACAGTAGACACAGGACATACAGGATGGCTGCCATTTTTTTCATCCAAAGACTATACAAGGGTTCACTTCCAAGAGCAATTTACTGAGAACTTTCTACCAACTTTACTAGCAGGTATCTCATTCAGTCTCACAAAACCTCCTCACTGCCCTGATACACGCTAGAAGGCTCACATCATGCAAGATTAAGGTGGCCAGTTATGTTTAAGATTTCTATCTAGAACACTAGTGAGGTACTGGTTCATTCTGGCATTTACTGGGGTGTCTCCTAAGCTAGTCAAAGCAGGGTGCTTTTACACACAGATTTTCTAGCATTGATGCTGGTGGTGCTGCTCAAAAGACACAATCACTGTGTCTCTCTTGCTTACTCTCACTAGCTACATTCCTTTTCCCACTACCCTGGCTGATCTGTTAGCAATTATAACCAACACTCCTGGCCTCCCTAAAAACAGAGGACCATAACTACAAGTGGATTATGTCGTTTGGACCGGAAGTCTGGCCCAGCTATACGCAGCCTCTTGGGAAACTACTAAATTGCCTGCTGGCTATAGGCTTGTATGAGCAGTAAGTGTGTGGGGCCTGCTTTGGAAGGGGGACAAGAGAGCAGCCTCTCACCATTCCTCCACATCAAAGCAGAACAGAGAGAGAAAAAACTGAGGACAGCAGGAGAGTCATGAAGAGGGTAAAAAACAACAGATATAAGTCTCCAGTCTGTTTGATGATCTGTCTGTACTCTAAGTCACCTCATCCTATATAAACAAAATACAATTATTTTACAAATTAAGAGTACTGAATTTGATGGTTTCTTGCAACATGAGAGGAGCATCTTCTTGTCTTGTTCCATCATGAAATCCAACCAAATCCACAAAGGCAAATCAAATCTCTTTTGCTTTGTCTTGGAAGAAGTCAAATCCAGTTGTGTTGACACATGGCACCACCAGAGAACCTCATCAAGAAAGCCAAAAAAGACACTGAAGCAAGAGATCCACTGCTGGCTGCTTTCCTCTCATCCCCTCAACAACAAACTACCTCGTTTCTGGCAGTCCTTGACCTCTTGCTTTTTCAAAGAGTTGTGAGGAACGCTGGCTGAGAAAGAATACCTTCTTGACACCAATCACCTCTATCAGCCAGACAGTTGCCACATGAATATTGCACTGGAAGGGACTTGTGCTTACTTCAGCAAGCATGTTGGGGCATTTAAACTAGCAATAAAAGTCTAAATAAACCCAGGAAGGCTAGACACCCAGACCTCTTCTGATATTCTAACCATAACTATGGCATTTACTTTTGACCTTTGCTTTACAGATCCAGAAAACTCTCCCTGTCTATGCACAGCAAGGCTGTTTGAAGGCCACCCAAAAACATTGGAAGACAATTAAATGGCTTCACCCAGGCCCAAGCTCAGTCTAAAACAACTGATCACATTTGCATTTGCTAAATATTAACCAAGTTTCCCGTCCCTGCAGATTTCCTTGCCATTAGGCGTCTGTTTGAAAAACATGCTGCACTGCTTTATTTCCAACACTACAAAATAAGGCGTGATACAACTCTTGCATACAGGCCCATGAGTGCATCAGACCTCCCATCACTTCAAAATATATAAACTACTCTAGAAGGGCTTTACTTGGGAGAAAGTGAATCCTCCCAACAAGACCACAGATTAAAAATGCAAGGTTGCATAAAACAGGCTAAATTTGGTTCATGCTTGGTATTTCACCTGTAGCTTATCAACAGGATACAACTTTTCTGATGGCAACAGTAGAAAGCATTTGTCTCCCTCCCTGTATGATGCATCTCACCCTATGGAAGCCCAAGCTCCCTTTGAAATACATTAGAATCAGAAAGGAGATGTCTCAGTTAAACAAGAAACTGCAAATTTTCTTCTAGATATTTCATTCAGATTCCTATATGCAATTAGGCTGAAGACTCTTCAGATTGCCCAGCACTGCCCCCACACCTAACTAACTTTTAGTTCCCTTGCTTTCCCATCATACACAGATAGTCTGCTGCGAGGATGGAGGAAAGACTTGAAGGGAGGAGAAAGAAAGGGAGGATCTACAATGCATTTATATCCAGCTGTAAGTAGAATCTTTTAGATCTTTTAGATGTAGATAGTATGTTTCATGCCAAGGGAAAACAGCTTCAGGAAATACCTTGTGATAAACACAGAAAAGCTAAAGGAAATAAAAGAAAAAAAAAATTATGCCGTGTCTGTTGTTACCAGCTATTACACCTACTAAACTCAGGGAAGCCAGGTAGACTCAATAGATTATCTAGAACATGTGAGTCACAGGAGTTACAGGCATCACTAAGTCTCAGCTTACATCAATAAAACATTCCAGGTTTGCTATGGTTGTAAGCAAACAAGACACACTGCAGACTATATAATGAGCATGCCTATAGCCTTGAGAAACCTTTGGTAGAAGAAAAAGAGAAACCAATGTCATTCCTGCCAACTAGTCATTTCTCTGTCTTCTTTTTGGCAGGTGTTTTTTTAACTTCCCACCTAAATATTTAACTAGTTACTAAAAGCTGAATTCAGGCAAAAGGCAATAGGCAAGTATCAGATAAAAGAAGGAAAAGTGACACAAGCAGACGGAAGGAGTATCAAGGGACAGAGTGCAGTAGAGAGATACCTTGCACCTCTCTCCAAAGGATGTTTTCAGCAGAGTGTGTTTTGCCTCATTTTGTGCCACTGCCAAAGAAAGAACTGCTTGCAGCCAAGGTTAGTGTTGGAAAGATGGTTGTCAAAACCAACGCACAAAAGCACTTCCAAACCCAGCTTACAACAGTGGATAAAAATAACAAGCATGTGACTTAAAGCAGGTCAGGCAATGTGCAGCTCAGAACACCTTCTCCATTTTCTTTTGGTCTTCATAAGATCTGTGCAGTAAGATTTAACTCAGTCCTCACTTTCACATCAAGTACTTCCAGACAGAGTAAATACTGGATGAAGGGAAGCCAGGCTGAAACAGACAAGGCTCTGGTTTCTCATAGCTCTTTGGAATTGCTCGAAGGAGCCACAGGTCTAAGCGTTCCACTCAGAGAACATGGCAGAGCTGAAGTGAGACCAATTAGGGGCAAATGGAAACCATATGTGATTTTAATAAAATGAGGAGCTGGTGCACATGACTTACCGCTGCAGCGGCATTTACTGCCCAAAAAGAATGTGCATCTGGCATCAATCATTTCCCAACCCATCAAGTGAGCAGTAACATGGAAAGCAAATTGCAGCATATGATGAGAGATGAATTGCCTAAGGAAGCATAGCTAGGGGAGCAGCCTCTGAAAGGAGAAAACTTGTCCTCTGCCTGTGACTTAGTGATAACAGTTGCAAGTGAGGCTGATCTTCCATTTCCATGGATCATGACAATAAACTGCAAGAACGAGTGCTAGAGTGATTAAAATGGATCAAGTGGTATTTTAAAGAACCTACTACAATCACAGAAATCTGATTCGGATTCACATGGGGCAGACTTTTACTTCCTTGAGGTTACATTCACTGCTTAAAGAATAAATACAGTCCTCAAGCGTGATGTCCTCTGCCGCAAGTATTCAAATAAAGTTGCTTTCACACATACATCAAAAGCAAGGAAACTTAAGGCTGAAGAGGAAGTGTAGATGCACTCTTTTTTTTCCATTTTTTTCTTTTTGACTGCATATTTCCCCTGAAGTTTCAGTTCTGCTGAGAAAGGAAAGTCCTTAGCCTGCAAAGCTGTAGATAAGTTGCTCTACCAGGATATGGTCATTCCGTCTGCAATCTGTTGTGTGGCAGCTTGATATCTGGTTCTCAGAGCAAAACCACTATCTTCACCAAGCAGCCTAGAGACTGCTCACATACATCCCAAGATGGGGGGTGGGGAAGATGCTCTGATCCAGCACTCAACCATGTACATACAGTGAATGTCCAGGGCTTGAACTTGGCAGATGCTACTTTGTATGTCATTTAATAGTGAGACATCTGCAAAGTCAGATACACAGAACTGGCATATCCTTGCTCCTTGGTGCTAGGCTTCCTCTGTTGGATATCCAGAGTTAACGAGTGTAATAAAATCATCACTGTCATTTTCAAAGAGACAAGAGAAAATTCTTGAGCCAAACCTGCTTATTTCTTAGTCTTCCTTAATCCACCATGCAATTCATGAACACACTGGGAGCTCACATTCAAATGGTCCAACAGGAGGAAGAGGAAGGAGAGCCCAGCTAAAGAGAACAACTGAAAGCAGTTTTCTCCTGCACATTAGAACTAGGGCAGCTCTGACAACCCATGTAAACCTTTCAAAACAGGGAGTATCAAAAGCTACAGTCCTGGAAACTCCCTGCTTCAGCAACTTCAGAGGACTCTTGCTTCAGCACCTTGCCCAGCTGGGATGGGTGCCAGCGTTCTGCAAGGAGGCTGCACTCCACTGATCACATGGTTTACGCTCAGTTTTGCACGTAGGAGCTAGGGAGGAAGAACCATTTGGGAACATGTATAGATTTCAAGGGTACTGGGTGGGCCTGAAAATTCCTTCCTGCATTAGAAAACTTGCATTAAACTGATAGGCTGAGCAGCTGTCCACACCAAAGAAGTATATGTATTTAACCAGATCAGGCCTATATGTGCTGCTCTGCTGTTCCTACTTGCACTGGACCTGACCTAGTATTATACCTGCTGGACCCTGGAATTAAGCCTGTATTCAAAACATTTTTTTCCTGTGAGAAGACAGTAGCATTGCCCACCATTCTTGAGCCATTATAAATAGCTCAGAAGCTGACAGCCTCTGCAGACTCTTCACATACACTGGACATGTTCATTACACAATTCTGGTTTATCATAACGCTTAAGGAATGTACTAATTGCCCATTTTATTAATGTCTATTATGCAACCACAGTCAATACTATATAGCTGAGCTTAGCTACATAAAGAATTTTATCCTAGAGTCTGAGCACTATGTAAAGACTTAGGTATAGCACTCAGATTCTGATACAGTGTTCATTAAAGCAAGTGGAAAACCTTCCTGGGTCCTGAATCAGCCTCATGTACCACAATTCCCAGTCAGACTACAGGTCAAGATCACGACAGTATCACGGCAAACTTCACACTGACCAATTTTCCCACGTTCCAGGAGAGTGATATGAGATGTCTCATGGAAGAGGTAATAAGAAGACCTGGAAGTCTAAGAACATCTATAAGCAACAACTCTTTACATGAGTAACAGTAATCCTGTACATCCTCTAGCTCTGAAGACACAGATTTTCCCTGTACAATGACACAGGGCACTGGCAGCAGCAAAGGTAGGCAGGCACTGACCAGTTACTTCAGTTCTCAGCAGCTCGACTATTCTACTGACAGAATGGCCAAAATTGTTCTGTAGGAACTGCAGCAGAGAAGCTTTAACCATCTCGTTCTCTTATTACCCAAGCTTCCTTCATACAAACTTTTCATTACAATTTCATGTTCATAAACAGTCTATCAGAATAGGGCTCTTCTGATAGGCTACAGAACGGCCATCATCAGCATAGATTTCAGAAGTTTTGTGGCATTATCTGGATGCTCATATGCATCCTCGTGTTCCCAATGAAATATTAATGAGATAGGACTCTTAGCTAGACTTCCGTAAGCACAGAGAATACACAGAATGGTTAACAGTGCCTGTCTACCAACAACTGTTGACTTTTTTTGCACAACAGGTACTTTTATAAATCCAAGATCAACCAATTTATTCCTAGTCAGTATTGCTAATTAGTGGGTTTTATATGGTAATTCCCAAGTCTGACCATGTGAATCTGACAGAGATTTACTTAAAGCGAACCTACCTGTCAGTTAGCTCATCTGTGCTATTAGAGTTTGAGAGCTTTGTCTTGTATTCTTAGCAAAAATTTCTCTAAAATTCCAATTTGGGGAAGGTAAGCCTGCATTCTGGCATGACTTCTTAGGTGTCCTTGTAACTTTAGGAAAAAATAAAAGCAAAACACAAACACAAGAGGTCACAAGATACGGCTGGATAGCCGTTTCACGGCCACCCTGGCACAGTGATGGCTATTTCTGAATGCTCTAAGGCCCATTAACTGTTTGGGACGCAGAAGTTGTCTGGACACTGCACTTCTGAATGTTTACAGATAAGAGTAATCCAGGGTATACACTAAGGCTGACTGCTTCTTGCCTGTCTAGATCTCCTGACATCGCTTGAACAGGACTGTTCCGGCAAAGTTAGGAACCACCCTCCCAAGAGACAACTTTTCAGGGCTTCAGTTCAGCTCACACCTGGAACACAGGTGTAAGCATGTTTAAATATTGACAGGGAAGGAACTAACAGAAACACAAGGAGAAATACCTTCTCTCAGTCCAGTGGCAGCAGTACTACAACCACAAACTTGTTTGTTCGTTAATGTAGCAAAGCCAAAGAGAACTGCCCATTGCCAAGGACTGGAGCGAGTGAATGATATGTACATTTGTGTTTTAAATGGAATTCTCAGCATTCAAAAAAAGCTAACTATAAACCCCAGAGGACTTCTGAACTGCATTCTCTGCCAGCCTGAGAGGTAGTGTGCAACTAGATCAAAATCAGCACTTCCACAACGAGAGGCTGTTACTGTTAAACCATCAGGGATAGCATTGGTAGAAACGTTTCGTGAAATACTGTTTCCTGTCAGTAAACATGACTTTACTTAAGTCACAAATTTCTAAGGAAAGCATTAACTGCATCAAAATTAGGTTTTATTTCTCTTCTCAGAAAAACTGAGTCCTATTTTCATCCTGAATCAGCATTTCGGTTCAACTGCACTTGAAGTCTAAATGTTGATGTGAAATGACATCTTTGTTCAAAATGCACATTTTGAATTAAATCTTCCAAACATTAGATTCAGATGCATCAGAATCACTTTTCCCAGAAGATTCCATGCAGAAGACTGATATTTTCAGATTTCCCCTCACATTTCAGATTGGATAAATTTCCAGCATTTCAAAATTCTCTATGGAACAGAAATTCTGACCCTCTCCAGCAAGTTTCTAGACTTCTTTTTCACTGTATAAATCAGAGGTGACAACAAGAAACTCTAACGACAGAAGCAAGAGTAAATGCCATTTTTCCCCTCGTTTTTCAGAAGCAGTAAACTCAAACCAATGAGAGCTGCAGGTGCTGAGAACTGGCATAATTTCAAAAAGTAAGCTATTATTCCCTATGATCTCAAAGGGTATCTAAACTAAGCATTCAACATCAGAGATCAGTCCTTTAACTTACTGCACCAATAAAAGTCTGTCAACACTGCAGACTGTAAATGAACACAGACATACTAGAGCTATCTTTAAAAAGTGACTTAGGATAAAGCAAACACACTAATTTAACCTGTGCCTCAAGTAAAACATTGGCCTGCTGAGCGCTTGTACTTAGAGACTGCAGGCAAGTCAGCAAGCCAACTCTATGACAAATGCCTTCCTACTCGCTTTTTCCTTTTTAGCCGTTTCCAGCATTTTGAAGCAGTATTGTTTGATTGCAGGCTGCTTCCTGAAGCTGCTTCCTTCAACTGCCTGTTGAACATAGTGGGAATCTTACCACCGATTTTAACTGGAGAGAGATCAGGCCCTAAAAAAGTAGTGGCGGAATCCCCAGACTTACGAACTGAACAGCTGTCTCTGCCTTGCCGAAATAAAAGTTATTCCTGCAGCTGTTTTCCCCTAAGTGCCATTGCTCCAAACTGTAATAGGGCTGGAGGGAGGGAGAGAAGGTGGAATTTTAATAACCTATTAAAAAAGGAGCATGGGCCATTGCGCAGCAGCTCTTTCAGTTCTACTCAAGCAGGGTCACTGCTGCGAGGCTCAGACAACCCTAAGGGCACGGGAAAAGTCGTCTTCTTGTTTTCACATCTCATTCACAGAATGGATAACGAGGGGGAGGGGGGAATCAGCTTTAGGGTTAATTAGCACCATGAACAGACAGCTGCATTGTCATTAAAAGTTCAAGAAGTCAGCAGGGTCATCACTGAACTGCAAGATGTACACACACGCACACACGAGGCACACGTCTAAGCCTGGATTTGTTGGACTCTGATTTTCCACCACCCCAAAAGAAACACTTTGAGTCAAGAACACTGAACTGCTGTAGCTCTGTGGAGAACACAGAAGCACAAAGACACTCCCTCTGAATAGCAGTTGTTCACCCTTTGGAACTGCTTAATTTCACACTTAATATACCAACTAAGAACACTTACACAGCTTTTTTTCCCCCTGAGAAAAATCAGAGGTGTGGCTTACCAATGTATAGTTTCATGTCCACTTCTAACATTCTGTGGGATAAGCAGAAGCCCAGTTAACAAAACCAGGCTATTAGTGCATGGTTTCCTTCCACTGCTTCCTTCCACAAGCAAGGAAGCTGAGGAAGTGCATGTGCATATTAGCAAACACAGAAATGAGCATGTGTGAATAATAATGAAAAGGTAAAACCTCTAAAATGACAAGGACTGCTATTAATAAGTTTTGGAGCCGCACTAGCTTCAAAGAGTCACAAGTTGGCTTAGAAACAAACCCAACAAACTATCCAACTATGCAAAACAGCCACAGATTACATTCTCACTGCCACAGTTTGCAGGGACATTTTCTGGCAAGGGATTTTACTGAAAATGCGCCACAACAAGTAAGGATTCCCCTGCCACCTTCCAAACAGGGCAGGGAAGAAATACAACCTTGTATAGTACAGAAAACAAACTGGCATTGCCTGGTCCTGTCAGCTGTAGCTTTGCTGACAATACATTCTAAAACCAAATGGGGCTGAAACCACTGTCATCGTAGTGAAATTTCACCAAAACATAGTTTCTGCAAAAGGAACTCAGATTCTGCTTGCCTTTGCTATTAAATTGGCAGGCAAATATGTAGCTAGCTCATAAGTGTGTAAGTTCCATTCAGCGCTTGGTCTTTGCCAAGGGAAATTTCTCTGGGAATACAGAAACAAGGTTACTTCGTATGACTATTTTTACCATTATAGCTCTGTTGCTTCCAGCATACACTCGTTATCCAAATTACTGAATTTAAATACATTTATGACAATACAGCTGTTGCAGCAACTGTAGCAGGGATGGCCTCATGAGGAAAAAGAGATACAGTCCAAGATTCAGTGGGGAAATAACATGCATCAGCACTTTCATTCTGATTTCCCCAGTAATGATGGCTGCTGTGAGCTCTGATAGATTTCATCAGAGAAGGACATCCAAGTGGGCTAAAGCAGCTCCTCTTTGACAACTCTTCTCCATTTTTTTTCTCTCCCATTCAGGACTCTGGGTAATTTTTTGAACAAAACCTGCCTTTTCCATATTTTTTTTATGGTATAACCTTTGAAGCCTCAGAACACCACCACAATAACAGCTTTGGTCAATCTTTCCTTGGTCCACATATATATTGAGATATATACACTGGAAGGAACCTGCCATGTCATGCTGACCTCATGATGGCTTGATGAACAAATATGGAGCCTGAATAAAAACATGGACCCCCAAGTGTGCCAAGGCGACTGTCACCCTAAGATCCTGTTCTGCTTGCTCTCCTGTCCAGCCTAGTAGGGATGTGTGTAGGCAATGTTGTCAAATTCAGAAGAGGGGAGCTTTGAACAGCACAAAAGGACAAAGTTTACGTCAATGGCCCAAGCTGCCATACTGCGTAAAAGACAAACAGGAAAACAGTTTCTGAGACAGGAGGGAAAGAAAGACCCAGTGCTTTCCTTTGCCCTACCTCTTCCAACAGCCATTAGTACTGGAGGAAATCAGTATGAGAGAAGGGCGTTCAGAAACAAACATGAGATCTTGCACTGACAGGAAGGAACCTATTGGCTCGAAAACTTTCCGGTACTAGTGAAAGCTTTGTTTCCCATCCAGCCAAATACACAAGTGCTGTATGCTTCTTTCAATCTACACAACTTCTTCAACCAGTTTAAACATGGCATTGGAATAAAGGCGTGTTAAAGGCCTGCTTCCCACTCAGTTTGATATTTTCTCAAAAGTGTCAGGCTATTGGAAGGTACAAGTCTCCTTAGGATCAAGCTGGCAGTGCTATTCCAGCAGGGTCCTACTAAATCACGCAACACAGAGGGACGCAGGGCTCTGTAATACAAGAATTTATTAGTCCTAGCTTTATAGTCCTGTAATTATTTGGCCTCAGGAGAATCCTCAGAATAAAGTATGAGTAAATACATGATTTCCATCCTGTTGGCCTCCCAGTCAAACAGAAGAAAAGCAAACCAGAATACACTGGGAAATTCAAGAGATAGCTGCACATGGGAGGTAGATCAGACATTCCTACTGATAAAAAAAAATAAGACTCTAGAGTTAAAGTAACAAGTCCCTTTAAAGAATTTTGTAAGGAACTTAAAACTGCAGGGTTTGAATCAATCTCTAACAATGAGGAATTTAGGATGACAGCAACAAAACAGGGCTATGGGAAAGTTAGACTATCCCACACCGGGCTTCTGGGAGCATCAGCATAGGAACTCCAGCCCAGCTGGATGATGCATATGACTAACCATCACAGGTTCTGCTGCAGGGTGCTTGTTCCAAAGCAAAGGTGTTAAAGGCAAAATACTTCTAAGGGTCATTGGCTATTTGCCATGTCTAGTCAAGGTCCTTTCTGAATGGGTAATATTCCATTAAAACCTTCCTGTGATAATTTGGGGTCTCTTGAAATGCCACCTAGGAATTCGGTTTGATATTGTAGACTCCTCTATTTCTGTGCCTCTGTAAAGCTGCAAATTGTTGCATAGTGGGGGAAAAGCAGGACAGCTTCTTAATTCTATTGAAATATACTGTCTGTAGAGAAGATGGAAACAGACTTATTGAAGTCTCCTTTTTATCTTGATCCTCTAAGGAAATAACCAACTAAATCCTTAATCCCCCACCCCACTGGAAAAAATAAAAGGGAAAAAAAAAAAAAAAAAGGAAAATAAGAACAAGGGTCAGGTGCAGCTCCTCATATTTAGAGAAGTAAAACAAAGGGCTTAAGAATTCATCCTGCCCTTTCCCCCAGCATAATCCTTAGCAATACTGAGGCTCTTGCACAGGAACTGCCGTTCTTGTCTTCCCACACTTCCCTGGGTTGCGATTTTTGCCCTGCGGGATGCTAAGGGAAGAACCCTGTGTTTTGTGGCTATTGAAGTACTGTACACGATGGCTACTTAAGTGCCCCAACGGTCACTTTGCTGTTTTATTTCCTCTTGGTCTGATCCTCATCACCAATGCATTTAATGTATTCATTATTGCAAGTGCTATACTTTTGCCTGCAGTGTGGTCCCTCAACTAGTGACTCCAGTTCCTTCTTAAACCTCTTTTCCTCACCCTCCCATCTCCCAAATACCAGAGGTTTTTCAGTTTTTAGCTCAGCGCCATATGTAGTTTATTATTTACTGGAGGAAACTTTACTTAGAAGAAGGCCCATGTATCCCAGTGCAGAGGTATGATAAACAGTGAGTCTGTTTCATCCTTAAAGGACTCCCTCCATTTTCCCAGGGAAATTTTAAGCAGGGGACCCAGCAACCTCACACTTCACAAGTTAAAGCAGAGGAATTGTGCACTTCACAACAGCTGCTCTAAAGGCTGCTTGACAGTGTCACCTCAACCCCCTTTAATCTGTAATGTCCATTTCTCTAGGCCTATGAAAAGCAGGCGGGATATTTATAGCAGGAAAAGGCAGGAAGTAGGAAACTGGGGTGGATGTTTGGAAAGCATATAAAGGGTTTGGAACAGAGGGGCCATCCTGGAACTCCTTCCCCCAAAAGAACCTGGAGCTGAAGGAGAAGTGTCTGGAGAATAGCTGGCTTTCTATAGATATCCTCTGGTTCTCTCCTCCTCTATCTGCTGCCTTTCCAACATCAGCCATTTCCTGTCTTTCAAAGTCAAGTGGAAGTTTTCCATTTTGTGGTTTTCCTGTCTTGGTACAAGCAAGCACATTTTTTTCCCCTTATATTTTAACTGTTTGGAGACCAACAACAAAACCTGCTCACTAGGGGGAGAGCTTTCTATCTATCACTGATCCAAGAAATTTGAGAAGGCTGATTACACATCAGAGGAGCAAGATCTTTGCTTGTTCTTGTATTCAGTGAGCATGAGAGATTGAACTTGTTGTCTGAACAAATGCTCCAGTGCTCTTCTATAGATAATTAACATAATGCCAGCAGGCCTCCCTGCAAGCTGCACTGCAGTAACGCCCAATACTGAGGGAAACATGGAGAAAAGGAAACAGATGTTGAAGTCCCCATACTGTAATTACAATACAGCATGAGGGTGTTAAAATTCATGTCCTTCAGTCCAGGCCAGCAGGAGCTTGGGTCATTTTGAACATGGCCCTTTAGAACAAAGGTACTCCTGTTTCCTATGTGCTGTTGCGGGACTTTTTTAGTGTTGTTTTTTTTTTTACTGAACCACCAGGAAGCAAGAAGTAATAATCATAGAATCATAGAATAGTTAGGGTTGGAAAGGACCTCAAGATCATTGAGTT
Source organism: Amazona ochrocephala (assembly GCA_039720435.1). Lineage (NCBI taxonomy): Eukaryota > Metazoa > Chordata > Aves > Psittaciformes > Psittacidae > Amazona > Amazona ochrocephala. Next base: position 78,697,898 of record CM077880.1, read on the forward strand.
CCAACCCCCCTGCTATGGGCAGGGACACCTCCCACTAAACCATGCCATCCAAGGCTATGTCCAACCCCACCTTGAACGCCTGTGCAATGCTGTTGCACCAGGTGTAACCACTACTATCTGTGCAAGCATTGTGCGAATTTGGTGCAACTACTGTTTTGCTGAAGTACCAGTGATCGTGCAGGCCAGCAGAAACCTGGGCCTTTTCATGTCAAATTTAAGGAATTAAGAAAGGAAAAAAAAAAATCTATGAGGTCTTTTTTTCACCCTTAGACCCTTTCACATACCTTTCTTTCCCTCCCCAATAAATTAGTTCTAACCTCCTAAGAACCAGCGAGATTCCAGTCCTATGACACTTTAACAACAGATGGGTAACTCAGGAAGATGTAACTTCCTTTAACTCACCTGGCAGAAATAAAAGGAGTCCAAGCCCTGCTCACACACGCATGCAACCTGCACTTCTTGAAGGGCTATTTGAAGGAACTTGCATTCATCTAAACGAAGGAAGGCAACAACTTGGCTAGTGTCCACATGGAGTAAAGTGCATGTGCTCTGTCTATGGCCAGTCCACCCAGCCAGGCTTTTTCCAAGCCTAAGCCTCAATTGCCAGTCATAAATAAGCATTCTACAGGCCGTTAGAGACCAATCAGTAGAGCATCATAGAGTTTTATGCAGGTTCTCCTACTTACGTGTTCCCTGAAGCCACAGTACCCATTCACTTTCCTGGATGAATAAGATGCACCTTAGGCATGCCTCCCATTGTTTCAGATGGTATGGCTTATCACTTCACAGCTAATGATTTTTCTTAGCTTAACCACTTATATCTAGCTGTTTATCAGTGCTTCCATGCAGCATCTCTTCCTTCTTCAGTAAATCTTCTCTACTTCTTATATTCTAAGACTAGTCTTTGAAGGGCCTTAACCACTTCTAAAGCTTCTAAATACCTTCTCCCATTTTATAGCTTTCCCACTAAATTGCTGTGATCGTCTTCTCCCCCCCCCCCCCCCCTTGTAACAAGACTTAAGTTTTCACAGCTGAGCTCACAGACACAGAACACTAGCTCCCCAGTAGCACTGCCCAAGACCTTATCCCCAAGTTAACAACGGCTTCCCTGACATTCTCCCCAGGCACTGCTTTCTGCTGGTTCTTGTTGCATTGCAGTCCTGGGAGAAACACCCCAAATCACCTCCTTTCTTCCTAAAAGAAAAATGAGATTCTACATCTGAAGCAAACCATAGCAGGTATTTGATGAGGTTTGACGTTATTTTTTGCATATGCATGCCTCTGCTATTTAACTTGAGTTTTATTGTCTGCATACTGTTTCTAAGGGCTGAAGTTGCCCTTTGGAAAGGTCTTATATAAAGGAATTTGGACTATTCATAGTCAACATTTATTTTAGCAGCACACAACTCAAGAGACTTCTATCTTGTTTCCAAAAGACTCCCATAATCTTTTCTAGCTGGCAGCAGCACTGAATAAATAAAATAATCAGGGTTGTGTAAAACTACTTGCATTTTTATGCTATTAGACACTGTCAGTTAATGGACTAAATCTTCATTCTGGTCACTCAAGGGAACTACTTCACATTACAGTAGAAGGTTAACTTTTTTTAACAATAGTTTTAAGTTCTCTAGTGTTTGTAACAGTCCTTTTAGAAACCCGAAACCATCAAGTCAAACCCAACTCTGATAAAAGATGGTGAAGTACTGCTAACACCAGAGGAACTGCACCTGCTTTACACAAGTTAATGAGCCTGTTCCCATATTTCTGTTCCATATGGATTACTGGGACATTGTAGATCTAATGTAAGAGGGTGTAAAACCATTTAACCCACCTTGGTCCAATTTATCTCCGGCCCAGTACCAGCCTAATACTTTCAAATAGCAGAAATTCTAAATTCACCAGTTATTCTTTTCTCCAGTTATTCCAAAGCAAATAAAGTTTAATCCTAGCTTTAAAAAAGGGATCTAGCCCACTTTGGGCAAATAACATTGGTAGCAGGGTCACTGGTGGGCAGAGCACTGATAATTTTGGCATGCTCTTTCAGGTACCTGGTCTAGAAGAAGAGCTCTGGGTTCGAATCTAGCCCCAGCAGTATGCCTCCCTTCTCTGTGCCCCAAATACTTAGACACAGAGGGTTATCAAAGAAGTTGATCTTCAGTTCAATTTCCAATGACTGTTCAGTGCCACAAAGCTGAGGAAAAGTCAAGATAGTTGCAAATGCAGTCAGCTGCTTTGCTCAACCTTGTCTCAGAGAAATCTATGTAAGGTGCAGTTACCTTAAAGAGCAATAACAGTTCAATAAAGTTACACTACTAAAACTTCAAGTGTCATGTGGAGGTTCTTAAGAGGTTGAGTTGAGGTACAGCAGGCCTCTAAGTTTAATGAACTCTGTACTTGCTTAACAAATTGGTACTTGAAGGCCAAATTTTCCTCCCATCTTTTATGCTTCTATCATTTCAACAGTATCATTTAAGTTGCTTCCAATTTATAACATCATATGAAAGACAGAATCATACCTTGAAAGTCTAGAGCAGTAAGTAGTATATCAGAGCAAAACCCTCTTCACCCTGAATCAAAAAAAAACCCAAACACAAGCCTCATAATTAAAGGAGACTCAACCACATGCACTGCAGACATTATTAGGATTGAAATGAGTCTCAGTTTCATTTGGTTCAGAACTGGCAAGCACAGCCTTCCTTGGCCTTCCCCGCCAACTCAAACCAAGCTGTCCTCTCAGGTTTACTAGCTCTTAAGAACTACCAGAGAACATCCAGAGGAAGTTTCGTTTAATGACAAGACCTCCTGCCCAGACCAAATGGGCTCCTTTCTTCTGTAATACTTGCTTGGTTGGGCTACATAAGAGCACCACATGGTACTGGAGCTGTGAGGGAAAAGAAATATGACTTTAGACAACATCATGACATCAAAAAAAACTAAGTGTTCATCTTAATAGCTTAAGTATTAAGACCAAGGTGACTCACTGAGTGCTCCTACTAAAGATTCTCAGTCCCACCCACCATGACTGTCAGCAGATCACACATGAGTACAGAGATCCATTTCATCAAATGCCAATCTAGTTGCCATATCTAAAAGACTCTGAAAGGGCAGGATTAACTGTATTTAGTGTCTTGGAAAATCTGAGTCCACTAATGACTTCTATGATAAAACAACCAAATCTGCTTATCCTGAAAAACAGACATGAACAAAGCAGGCCCTTCCCAACCCCAAATGAAAACTTGAAACATTCTCAGTTCAAAGGAGGCCACTGTAGGTATTATGATCTTAGTGCTACGGGTACAGCAGGACGGAGGAATGGCTGGCTTCCTTGTCACCAAGGATCTCTTGGCTTATCTTCACCTCCCCAAAGCTTGCGAACTCCAGCTCACCAAGAGTCAGGTTATTTAGAACAGCAAGGGGCAATACCCACCATCATCCCTACTGAAACAGATACTTCTTCCCCCAACACAAACTCTACAAAGAAATATTATTTTGAGCTCCTTTGAACTTAGGAAAGAGACAGCTAGCAGTACCATAGCTCTTTTCTGAAGTACATGCATGAAATAAAAGCAAGATAAGTGTGGAGTGGACAAAGTACTTCTTTATCACTTGCAGACTGGTTTGACAGAAGTCCAGTAATTTCACGTATTTTTCCTCTTTTTTCTTTTTGTTTATTTTTTGTTTTGTTTTTAAAGAGGAGGTGAGGGAGAGGGGGCCAGCTCAAAAGTTCCTGCTGCTCCTGCAAAAAAAGGACAAACAAGCCCTTTTCATGTCAGCTACGTCCAGCTGGAAATGTCACAGCTTTGTCACAATGGAACAAAGCATGCCTGGTGTCTGTTCTTTCAAAAGGTCTCTTAATTCAAATAAAAGAAAAATACATCTGGAAGGGGTCGTAGGCAGGGGATGGGAGTGGAGGAAGCGAAGTTCAGATGGCAACTCATAGCAGTTGCTGTTTGTTTGCTATTTGTCTGATTATTGTACTGCCTGTTCTGGCACTTATTGATCCAGTTAAAGAAAGCGAGCCAAGAGTTAAAACAGCAATTTTATTATCAATTGACCTCAGACAGATGAAACAGACACACCTCTTCACTTTTGCTCCATTCATCACACTGGAATGCTCAGACTGAGTAAAAAGACCCCTTGTGACAAGTCTGGCAGTAGCTACTCTTCCCCCCACCCCCCTTGGTTAATAATAATAAAAAGACATTGTTGTGTATGGAGCCCGAGCTTCCTTTAGAAGACAACCTTCACTTTCAAAGGATAGATATTTTGAAATCTTCTTCTTTCCAATGGGCTATTCAACCATCTGTTTCTGTAAAGATTAAAACCTTCTAATGACTGCAGAGCTGGGAGGTCATATCAGAACTGAGCCACGCAGAGATCAAAAATTAAATGTCTAGTAAAATCAGATTAAAGGAGAAGAGAATAAACTTGAGAGTAGGACTTCACTGGCTAGTCATGAAAGACCAATACTAAGAGTTTGTCTTACACTCCTAAAAGCCTTCTCCTTTTTCAAAAGGAGCAGAATGAATCTTCTGAATCTTCTGAAGATGAAAAGCCACTCCTAGGCTGCCACCTAGCTAGTTAATTTCTTGTATTGTTTTAGGAGCTATTTTAGAAAGCTCTTTTTCTCCAGCGCTTACTGCACTGACTCCTCCCTTTTGAGCTGGTATTTTGTCAGGAGTTTCAAGAGCGATAAAAACTTGCTGCCAAGTCCCTTTCTTCCCCACAATGTGTTTTATAACCCAGCGTGTAGTTTAGTCTGTCTAAACACTGCATTAGTACACTGCCATCAGTTTCCATGGAGATGATTAACTCCTCCAGAGCCAGAATGCTTTAGCATGCTTTTTGCCCTTTCAGCACATGAAGGACATGACAGCATCTACTAAAATCAGCCTGCAAAAACATCACATTTTCCAGACAGTTCTAGCAAATGTAAGCATTTACTTTTGCTTCAACCAACACACACAGCTGTGGTCTTAACCAAACTTGCATTTCAGTCATCTACTAGAATGAGCTGCTCTTTCCCCTCATCCTTCTCCTCTTTGCCGTGATGTCTGTAGGTGTGACAGACTCACTGACATTAACTGTTTGAACTACTATGTCCCAGAGCAAAGCCAAGGCATGAGATACAATGAAGCATCCAGAAGAGACGAAGGAGAGATGAAGGTGATGACTTTGAACTCAACCAGAAAACAGAGTAGAAAACAAAAAAACTGCCTCTTGAAGTTTAACAGCACTGTTACATGAAACATCATAATTTACAACACTCCTAGTTACTTGTGTCTAGCAAAAATATATTGTTAGTGTGTACTCATTACATATTTAACATCATTTTAAGAAGTTGAATTAAACTGAAAAATACCTTTAATCTAGTATAACACAACCTAATTAAAGCAAGAAAGTAGACCTTTGCCCAAAATGCATCTAATGAAGGCCACATGCTGTCATCAGCTTCAGCTGTGGAAAAAACAGTTTCCAGCCTGACTTTCACAGAACAGACAATCTCTGCAGCAGTTGCTACTCTGGTGGTACGCTTATTGATCCAAACTATGAAAACAGTAACAGAACTTTGAATACTGCAGTTTCCTGGGAGAATTCCCCAGTATATTTTATAAACATTTTCCAGGGTATCACCACCGAAGCAAACGGCAGCCTTCCCAGCGCTTTTAACATGTTATGTTTTTCTTGGCATTCAAGAGCTGATACACTATACAAGCTAGACATGAATACCCAGGCATAACTGCAGTTTCTGTACAAGAGTTAAAGGCAAGAGGGAGATTTTTTTTTGCCAGTAAGCTGGGTTAACTTGAAAGAGTCACTGGCAGGGTTCATAGCAATGGGTGTTCCGCTGCTGTGAGAATTATTTTCTAGTTGACTTCCACATCAGTTGCCAGAAGGGTTTCTTTTCAGAGTGGTAGGAATCAGTACTGTGTAGGTACCAACAGTGCAAAGCCCCCCAACCCCTTTTACACTGCGCTACTGAGCCTATAGAGGTGCAAGAAGATTTTACTCATGTAGCCCACTCACAACTGCTGAAGTGACAGCCTTTATTTACTGTTATATAGACATGTGTCAGTATTAACTCAAAAGACACCACTAATTAATTTCAGACACTTTCCTACTGGACACCAACCAAGCAGCAACCATACTTGGTTAACCAGCCTTGGCTACAAACAACCCAAGCAATTTGAGACCAGACTCTCCACTGCCTCCTCCTCAGAGATTCTGAGAACTCTTGTCCCCTAAAGTTAGTGTAGTAAAGACCCCTAGGGATGTGAAAATCCACAGCAGAAAACACCAGCAGGGATCCAACAAATGCGTTTCAACTCCCCAAAAAGCATGCACTTTTGCACACCTCCCACAGCTGCAAAGATCACAATACAGCATGCAGAAAGCCACCTGCTGCCTGCTTCTCCAGCCCTCCCCAAAGTGACTGGCACAGCACCACCAGCCTGTATGAGCTGCACCTTCCACAACAACCGCCACAGGCAATTTCCCAGCTTGAGAGAACTTGTCCTAATCCTGCCTCCTATTAATTGTCACCAGGCTGTGGAGGAAATTTTGCTTGCCCGCACCTCCAATTGTGTTTTTGTTTTGCTGTAGAAAACAAGCCACTCTCACAATTACTTGTTTCTTCCAAGTATTTCTTGGAGAGGCTGGCACCATTGCCATGGGACAGGACCTGCTACCTCAGGAGAGATAAAGGGGTACGCCACCACACACCTCTCCACCCAGGCATATGCAGCTACGGAGCCGTTACCCATCTTGAAAGGGCAGGTCACCCCTCGCAGGTTTAACCCACCTCACCTCCATTTCCACCGGGTGACCTGCAGGACGAAGGCTCGCTTGTGGCGACAGCCCGACTGCTGCCCGCACCCCTCAGGGTCCCGCGGAACTTTAGACACGCGGACTCCGCAGCAACAGGGCAAGTGCCGAGTCCCCCGGGGAGTCCTTCCAGCCCCAGCGGGGGCCGCCTCAGGCTGAAGGGCAGGAGTTGCCACCCGCGGTACTTACCGATGTCGGAGTTGCAGAACGCGTCCTGCGGGTGGATGGGGACGCAAGTGCAAGCCTCCACCACCAAGTCCCGCAGGCTCCAGCTGCAGAGGAACACGACGAGGAAGCTCAGCCACGCCGTCATGTTGCCCCCCGGGGTGCCTCCTCACTTGTGCGGAGCAGGAGGGCAGCCGCGCTTCTCTTCGCCTCACTTTACTCTCACCTCCTAACAGCCCGTGCGCCGCGACCGCCTGCCTGCCTGCTCACACTACCTCTCTGTCTTGCTGGCCTCAGCAGCACAGCCTTAGCTCGGCGGGACGGTGCAAGCCTGATGGGAGGGCAAGTCTGCACACCGCGCAATACCGGGCCGTGCTCAGCTACACTGCACCGCAGAGAGCCGGCGAGTGGAGTTATAGCCTGGATCGCGCCCTCTCACACTCCGGGGGCGCCGCCGCCCCGGACCAATGGGAGCCCCGCATTACCTCATCGGCGGGAGCGGCCAGCGGGACGGGGCGGGACCGCGGCTTCAGCGCCTTATACGGAATAGTGCGGGGAGCGCTGCTTGGCTGAGTGCGGGCGGCGGTCGGGCGACCTGCGGCCGGTGGCGCAGGTAGCTGGGGCTCTGAGGGGAAGTGCCCGGTGCCGGCCCGTGTTCCCTCACTCACGGTGTCACCGAGGTGTGTGTGCGCGACACTCTCACAAGTAGTTGTACCGCCGAGTATCAGTCCCGCAGCCGTCGGTGCCCAGAAGGGTCTGGCCCTGAGGAGCCTGTGTGTCCTCCTTCAGTTAGGACCCTCGGCGATCCCTCTGTCGCCCGCTCCGCACCTCAGGGTGCGAAGAGCCGCTTGGAAAACACGCACGGGGTTTGCTGTTCTCTTGGAGGAAAATAAGGTGGAGGTCCTGCTGAACTAGAAAGCAGGACTGCATCCTGCAGGTTTTAATAGAATCGTAGAATGGTTTGGGTTGGAAAGGACCTTAAGATCCTCGAGTTCCAACCCGCCTGCCATGGGAGTATAATCTTGCTCAAATGCTCCTTCTCCTGTCACATCATTACCCACTGCTTCCCCTTCTCAGGGCTCTGGGTCAGAAAGGGGTCATAAGCTGCTAAAACCAAGCTGGCAAAAGCAGTGTCATATCTACCCGGGCACTCCCAACATTTAATCTCAAAGTATATTTTAGCAGAGCAGCTTTAGTGGAATTTATAGAAAAGTCCTGTTTGTTTTGTTTTCCCTTATCCCCTTTTGGAACTATAAATTTGTATCAGCTGTAGAAATGTAAATGTTATAGAAGAGCTGGGACTGTAAGGAAGGGGATTGCCAGCTGCGAGATACAGACAGTCTTATTATCCTGCAAAGGGGACCGAGGGGTGATTAATCACAGTATCAAACCAGTGTATATAATGTCAGAGTACTTTCCATGAGGTTTACAAGACTTAAGCATGTCTAGTTATAAATTATGCTGGTATTAAAGGCTAGGGACCAGCTGTCCTAAATTTCTAAATAGTCAGCTAAGTCTTTAGATTTACAATTCTACTCCATCTGGGTGAAGCACAGCCTGCCTACACCTTTTCTTTAATCATACTGTCCACATAAAATTAAAACCTCCAGTCTTATGGAAACATAGGCTTTTATTTGGAGCACACACAAAAGCTCCAAGATGGGTGTTGCTGGTAGAGATCAAGGTTACAATGCTAACAGTGGGAAATGCAGGTTCCTGCCCTTGCTGTGACACAGACAACCTGTGTGACAGCTTTGCCTCACTATGCTTCAAATCCCAGCCTGTGTAATGGGGATAATAGTGATGGGAGCTTCTCAGGAATGTGTGTTAATGAACACACTGAAAAAATTAGGTGGTGTTGGGGTGCTAACGGGTCATGAAGCGGGGTATTAAACAGGACGTTTGATTTAGTCACATCAGTGTTCGAATTGTTGGGTTCCAAATTGCTGTGTGAGAAACTCTGTGAAAAAAAACTTCTCAGGTACTTGGACTGTCTGCTCAAGGTACTGTAGCTGAAGTTGAATCCATCAGATTGGACTGTCATTTCAATCTCACTGAGTGTAAACATGGAACAACTTCACTGATCCAGCAGAGTAACATGGAAGAAAAATGAGGTGTGTCTGGCACTTTCATTTTTCCTTTGTTGTTGTAAAAGGTTGGGTATCACCAACATCATGATACACCTGGTCCATCAGCATCTCAGATCAATATCTGAGAGAAGTGGAGTTATTCCATAACCTGACACTGGTGTAAATAAGAGAGAGTTTGGCCCACACACAACTAGATTATAATCACAGCTCCAGCACCACCTCCCTTCACTCTCTGGCCAAGTAACTCCCCTGAGTATATTTCTTCACTCCTATAATAACACCTTTCCTGCATGTTCTGAGTTCTAACAAGCTGCATGCTCTGTAATAAGCTTTAAATTGGGTACTGTGTAAATGCTGAGTGTCTGTGACACAGAGATGCAGGACACATTGAGAGGAGACTGAAAAACAAACCCTTCAGTCATCTTCTCAAGAGGGAAGAGGGAGAGGAGGGGGGCTAGAAGTTACTGCAGTTATATGGGGCCCTCCAAGGCATGGAAGTAGATAGTTTTCAGTGAGACTGACCAAGCTTGTTTAAGTAACACCAAGTCTGTGCCATTTAGAGGAACTAGTTCAAGCTGAGAAGCAATCTGCTATTACTTTTCAGGATGAAAAGGGGTGCCACCACTTGATCCAGTGGCAGGGCACATCTGTGTGGAAGGGGTGGCGTGCAGGCTGTCTTTGTGGTAAGGCTTCCATACCACTATTTGAGAGGTGATCCAGAATTATTTTAATGCATGTATTAGCATTGCCTGGACAGGTAATACCTGTGGCCTTTCAGTTAAGGCTTAGCTGATTCACCTGCTTTTTGGACACTTAGATATTCTTTTACAAAGAGTAAGCTTCTCTGTTAGTAGCAGGGATGCAGGTTTTCAACCAGGACTGGATACTGTACAATAATAACAATATTTATTTGCCATTTAAAGGGTACATCTCATGCACAGAAACCAGAGTGCTTTACTTTTGTAAATCACAGGTTAATAATACTGAGAAAAGCTCAGTCTGACCATTGGCCTGCTGGGAGGCCTTGGTTAAATAATTTCACCTGCCTGTACATTCATTTTGTTATCAGTAAATAGAGATCTTGTGTGTTATCCTCTGATAATGCCTACTAGATATTCGATATTAGCCTCTCTCCTTTGAGACCCACCAGTAAAGTGCGCTCTGGAAGAGCCAGGCAGGGGTTCTGAGTGTTTATTTATATGAGCACATTTGATAATGGTGTCAAAATAACACAGAAAGTCAGTAAAGGAACTGAAAGAAGAACTCTGTCTGAATTCTTGTTCTATGCTGCATGGGAGAAACTGCAAAGGGAAAAAATAAAATAAAACCTAGCATTCCGCTCCTTTGACTAGATAAAACTTTAAGCCTTATATGGCCATCAAAATGTAACAAAGAAAGAAGGAGGAAACAGAGACCTTGACCTTCATACGAGAAGATTAGAGTTCCCATTTGGTTAATGTCACCAAATAAAGAAATCAATGTTATTCCAGTCCTCCACCAAGAACACACTGTTGAACGCAATTAAGGATCTCTCTGCTTTACTGGGCAGCTACACCACTTCATGCTGTGATCTTCTCGGATCCCACAAGCTAAGCATGACCGGGCTGGGTCAATAGTTGGTGTGAAAATTCCCAGGGAAAGCCATGTCCTGCAGGTGTTGTTGACTGAGCAAAGTGTCCTTCTTCCTCCCCTCCATCCGGCACGAATGTGTAGAGACAGTGCTAGGGGGCACTGCGCTGCAAGAGATGGCTGCATTTTCGCGGCTGGAGCTAGATTCCTTGAAATATCTGAGGAACCGAACCTGGAAAAGGAAGTATGTTAGGCCGGGTGTCTTAGTTAAAATTCAGGAGAGGGCCCTACCATCTGATATCATAGATACTCACTGAAGATTACATCAGGAGCATATTAACAATATCATTTCCTTCCACAAGCCCTGCTTCTGGCTGGGAAGGACCAACCTGGAGCTAGCTGCAGACGCTGAGATAAAAGCCGTTTGGGATATTCCTTCCAGAGGCATAAAGTGTTGCTGTAAATGAACTAAAGGCATATTCCCTTCTATTCACATTTCATTGTGGGGGATGCCGGCTGCCTCAGAACTGACAAAAGCATTTGAATGTAAGTAGTACAGAAGGGCTTCATCAAACTACAGGAACTGCTGGCCAAAAAAAACCCCAAAACCAAACAAGTCAAAAAGAGAGAGAGGAAAGAAAAGCAGGAAGAAAGAGGCAGTGAGAACAAGAAATACCCCCCACTATCACCACCACTAGAGAAAAAAAACCCTGACACATGTAGTGGCTGAGAAGACTCCTGCTCATCAGCAGGGCTCACCTGGTTTAAACTGGGCATGGCATGAATGAAGTCAGGAGACTTCACCTTAGCATCCAAACAGTACTGCCACCTCCTTAACAATATATTAATTTAAAAAGCTTAGGAGTATGGACATTTTTTCCATTTTAACTTTTCCTCAGTAACTTCACTTGATTCATGAGTGTGGAGTCCGGCTTTTCAGCTGCCAACTTACTCAAAGGCCTCCTCTTGTCCTACTAACTTCAAGTTTTGTTTCCTCCATTGTATCAGTGAACTTAACATGCTACTTAAAATAGGAAGACTCTTTCTTCAAAAGTGTCTTTGATTCTATAAATACATATTAAAAAAAACCCAAACATTTGATCTCTTTCTCTGAGGTTGCGAAGGAATTATGTCACCTTCCTGTCTGCAAGCCAGACATAGGTAGCACTCTATCCCATTCCCAAGCTTTTAATTAGAGGTACGCCATTAAACCTTCATCAGCTCTAACGGTTCTATACTGTATGTTCAGACGTCAAGGAAACTTTACAGATTGTGCTTCCTGAGAGTGCGCAGCCGAGGAGCAGAACATAGGCACCATGTGTTGCAGGAGTATTACTTTAGAAAGGATTGTAGAATATGAAAACACCCTCTTGGTAGTGGGGGGATCTCCAATCAGGCTGTGATGTGGCATCAGCTGCAGAAGGGCAACCAGGAAATATCTTTTAACAGCCTTATCAAGCTGAAAATGTTTCCTGCACATGACTCTGCTCTTTGGCCCCAGTCCAGCAAAACACTAAAGCACATGTTCAACTTTAAGCACACAAGATGCTTTACTGAAGTCAACAGGACCATTTACATGCACGAAGTTAAATATAAGCCTAAGTGCATTCCTGGATCAGGGCCAAAGGGCTCAGTACCATGCAGGGTTCAAGCCAGGAGGCCATGATTAGATGGCCTGACAGAGTCTGGGAGGGGAAGGACACAATATGATTTGCTTGGTTCTACCTGCCTGTGCCTCATTCCAAGCAATTAATTTTCCCTCATTTTTGTTTATAATAGTTTTTCCATTTCTCTTGCTTTCCTTTCATACTGCTGTAGTCGTTTCCAAATTGAAGTTTTGTTTTTCCTTTTTAAACCCTTCTAAACTGCATCAATAGCTTTAAGTGACTGAACAAAGAGATTTCAGATAGATGAAGTGCTTCAAATGGTAATAAGGGCTGGTGTTCCCAGAGCTTTGGAGGCTCCCACTAAGAAGAGGAGAGAGTGAGAGCGATTGAAAATCACTTTTCTGTTGTTCCTTTGTATGAACTGGTTTCTGGCTTATGCAATGCCCAGTAATTAAAATTACTGGAATGCCTCACATTTTTAAGAGAGCTTTAAGGCAGCTCTGTGGCATTGTGGCCAGCAGAGTTCATGAGCAGATTCATGGCTGCAGTCGAGGTTTGACGTTTCCATCAGCATGACTTGAACAAGACAATGGAGGGGAGTTTGAAGAAGAATGGGTAGGCACACTAAAGCAGTAACATCTGCTCCCTACATCAGCTCCATGAGGAGCTATGGGGCAGCCTTCATTTTGGTGAGATGATAGCCTAAAGGCTGGTGTGATCATCAGAGATCTGATTGCTTTCTTTCACTGTAGCCTTCACTTCCTGCCCAAATTCAAGTGTGGGACAGCACTTACAGCTTCTCTATCTCTCGCTGTAATATCATTTACTCATAGTGCTTCGTCCTAGGCGTTGTATAGGATATGTCTCTTTCTGTGAGAGAGGGTTTGCATTGGAGTACTGGCCACTGCAGTTGCTGGGAGTACTTGTGGGGGTCCAAACAACTACTTGATATTTAGCAGGCAGAGAGCCCAGCAGACTGGCAAGTCTCTTTACTTACAACAGGTTGCTCTCCCCATGATGAGGTTTACTCTGCTTGGCAGTGGTAAGGCAGTATCTTGCTGCTTTCAAGTCCTCCTGGCACAGCCCAGAATTTCATCTTCCTATCTTCCACTTTTATCATTTAAGGAGGCTGGTCACTGCATTCCTAGTCTTCTGTCAAGAGCTGGCCTGGCCTCTCACTGTGGTGAATGGCCACAGAGAAGCAGGAGCTGAATTCAGCCTCTCTTGGGAGGGAAGATGACTGGCCTGATGATATGACCTTCTTGGCATGTTGAGCAACCAGATCCTTCTCTCCTCATTTCTCTGCCTCTCACCAGCCTTCTGAGGACATGGACTGAGCCTGCTCCCTTACCTACCAGCATAATCCTTCTCCCACACATCAGAGGGCTCTGTCAGGATACAGTGCTTTCCACAAACCCATCTGAGTGTAGGGAGGTAGAGAAAGACCCCAGGCAGCAGACAATAATCCTGTATCTCTTAGACCATCCTGGCTGGCAGAGCTGCAGTGCTTACATATGCAGTAGGCCACCCAGGCCCTAGGGTGTAGCATTGATTTTGAAGCATGTTGGAACCTTCTGAAATCACCACACTTGTGAAGAGCAGAAAGAGCAGTGCCAGGGGGTTGGCTTTCCTCTTCGTTACATTAATGAGCCTGAAGACAGTGTCAGGCTGTCAGGCCTGTAGGAAGGGTCTTCTCTTTACCCGCAGAACGTGTGCAGCTGCAAAAAAAGTTGCTGTCTCGCCTCTCCCTGCAAAACCTGCAAAAACTTCCTGCAAGAATAAGCTAGTCACTTCATCCCCATAGTCCATGTGTTACTGGTTTCACCCCTGAAACTGCAAGTAAAGGTGTTTGCTAGTTACAAAAATGGACTCTAATGATGAAGATAGTGTTCCAGGAGGGAATGAACTCGGTGATTCCTATCATGCATGTCAGCAGGTGTCAAAAGTGAGCAGCTGTTCCTCTGTGGGGAGATCCCAAGAAAGATTGTTGCCTTGGCATAGGATTTTTTTCTTTTTATATCCAAATTGACTTTTTCAGTGCTTTTGTTTCTGTGTTCCCAAATCAATGCTGTATTCCACACAGTAGCTGACTGCTCGCTTACACCAGCGCCTTCCCACACAGATTCATGGTCCCAGCCAGTGGAAGCTAGGGGATTTTTGATCTGAGATTTCAAGGACGAATCTCTTTCTTCTCTGGAGCAAAAGGCAGCACTTCTGTTTTCTCTCTCTTTTGGAATTTTTCTCCGTGAATCTTGGCATACAGTGTGAGACACAAGATGAGGACATGGTAGATCTGCAGCCTAGAGTAAGAGTTCTTTCATTTGTTTATTGTATTGCTTTTCCGTGAGTGAAGAGCAATACATTCCTCAAAGGACCTTTTCACATAGGCAGTGTGAGTTCCACACCTAATGTATTAACATCAGGAGTGAAAAGATCAGTGTTCAATTTAGCACAGATGTGTGAAAATAGTATTCTTTCTCCGCTGAAGACAGAGGTAACAATCTACAGCCCCTCCTCCCCTTTCCTTTAATCTGACTGCCTCTACCACTTAGTTGTGCCTTTCTATGTGCTTCTGAGGGGTGTTACAGTGGGGGATGCAGAAGTATGCAGAGACATCACAGTGTAATTACAGAACCTTTCTGTCCATTTAGCTAAGTAGCCTTGGTTTCCATTTCAGTGCAAGTGATAGATTACAGGTATTATGCAGCAAGAGTTAATTTGTAACCAGATACAAAACGAACTTCCTGGCTTTCCTTTGCAATGAATAAAAGTATCTTTACCAGGTACTGTAGGGCTAGGATTAGGATCACATCCATTATTAGCAGAAGCTTAAAAAAACTGTCCTGTACTGACAGAGTTTGACTCTTTCTGATTTTAACTCAGTCTGTAGCAAGAAAACATGCTAGCTCATAGTGGGAGTGCTCTTCTGAAGGGGAGGCACATGGTTTGGGTGAGGGTACTTGCACGCTCCGGGTACTACCCAGAAAGAAGGACTTCCAGTGCATAGCAGAGGCAGCAATGAGAACTACCCGGAGCCGCCAGGAACCAGGAAGGAACTTTGAGCAACCTCTTCTACTGGAAAGTGTCCCTGCCCGTGGCAGGGGGATTGGAACTAAATGATCTTAAAGGTCCCTTCCAACCCAAACCATTCTATGATTCTATGATTCTATGAATGTATGCACAGATTACGTACCAGGAGTTGAGCTATGAAATTACCAAAGCTTGAACATGTGCCCTGAGCACGAGAACACCTCTCTGTAGCTCTGCCCCTAGTAACAGTGCCATCAAATCTCACAGAGTGTTGGCCAGGGGTTGGCAGCCCTTGTGCCCTGATGTGAGAGTCTGGACTGCTTCAGTGCAGTGGTTCATAACAAGAGGCTAAGCAGCTGGAGAGGTACCGAACATTTTTAGTGTTAACAGGTGTCCAACACTAGCTTAGTACAGTACATTCTCCCCTTCTTTCCTCTCCATTGGTGACTGTTGTGCCTAGGGCTGACAGTTGGCCAAGAGGCTTCTCCACAGCATAGCTCCCATTCTTGCCATCTCCCAGCATCTGCAGCAATGATTGTAAGCAATGCTTAAAGCTAACTGCGAGATTGAGTTCTCACCAGACAGGATGGGGCTCTCCCTAGACACCTAGCTGAGATCAATGAGGAAGGTGCCCTCAGTGCAAAAGTTTTGCAATGCACAGGAGGGATCTACAGTTTGCTCACTTGATAATTACTGGGAAACAACCGAAAGAGTCTGAGCAACAGCAGTTTCTACCAACAGAGAAGTGGCTCTCCAGCACCCAACAGCATGAAAGACAGTAGTTTGACAACCATTTTCTGTATTTTCATTTGAGATGTGACTTTGTGTTCTGTGAGGGTTTTTTTAAACAAAATCTTGCTTCCCCTTCTCTCAGTTCAAGTTCAGTAGAACCACCATAACCCCAATGAGTGGAAAGGGAAAGGAGGGAAGAAGGTCTGCTCAATGCAGGCAAATCCTTACTGCAGCTAGAATAGAAGGCACTAATCTCACGTCCCTTATCTCATAGGATAGCTATGGGTATACCTTCTGAAGGCATTGCAATTCTCTCTCGCACTGTTCAGATTAAATGATCTAATGCTCAAGAAAACCTTCTTCCACTGATACTTGCAAAAATTCACTTTTGGTTCAAGGAATTTATTGTGCAGGATCATCAAGAAGAGCACAGCCTGCCTCATGGAAGGATAAGGAGCAGGCTTGGAAGGGAATTTTTTTCTTCATTTAAAATTGGTTTTCCCATCCAGAATAAGCCTTCACCTCTGAACATTATATATAATGGCAACTTAGTCTAGAGGGGCCAGTATAGCATTCGCTGTGCACGGCTGTAAGGAAGTAGCACCACAGAGAGCTGGCTGGAGGAAGCAAAATCTTATTCCCAGTGAATACGAGAGCATTTCCTTCTCCTCCTTGTGGAGGCAGAACCTAGCTCCTTAACACAGACAATGCCTCCAACTCCCCTAAGGTGTTTCTGCAAGTATCAATGTGATTACTTTAAACAACTTCTCCCCCGCACCCCTTATTCTTATTATTCCAACCTTATTCTATCTGGCATTTCTGGGAAAGAGGAAGGAGGGCAGCAGTTAAAGCTATGCCTATGGCTGAATGTAAGGGATAGTTCTCAAAGGATTCCCTTAATCAGATTCTGCAGAAGATAGGCTGTCTCTCTGTAATTCACTCCATGTCTTATTCTAAGGCCATATGCTTTGGTCACGTGAAGATTTACAGTCTCAGATTTACTGGCCTCAGAGAATCTGACAGAATTATGCAAGAAATCATGTTCCATGATAACTGAGGCCTCACACAGCCATGTTTTCTAAAGACTGCTTCTAACTCAATAGATGGTTCCTCTAGGGCTTTGTAAGCCCTTCTGGGGAAGAGGGGAGGGGAGAAAAATGGGAAGCTGCTGATCATTGCCATATGTGAGAAGCATCCCTCCCTGCACGTGGGTGTGACATCCGTGTTGTCACAGAGGCTGAGCTCTGCAGAGCCCCCCTGTTTCCTGTTTCCAGTCAGCATCTTGCTGCTGGAGAAGGAATCCCAAATCATTCTGTACTGCAGTTACAAAAGAGGAAAATGATGGCCAGTGGAGGGGGAAGGGGTGGGGGAAATACTCTTAAACAGCCTTGTAGGATGTCTGGGCGGGGATGTGTGCCAAGAGTCCCAAGAGGCAGTAGAATAAGTGGGAGTTTAGCAAACAACCATTTTCTTTCTTTGACTAGTGTTCCTCAGAGACCTCAGCACTCCAGTTCTCAGAGCTAATTTTAGCTGTTTGTGGTTGGCCTGTTCCTAATGTCCCTTTCCTATCTCTCACACACACTGAACCTTGGGATACTCTCTGTGGGCTGACAGATGACGTGAAAACCTCTAATCTGCAGGTCAACTGTCAAAAATTAAGTGGGATCAGGGAACTGGAAGCACAATTTGCTTTTTTCCAAATAAGGGAGATATATTCATATTAGAAGTTCTTAGCATACCAAGTTAGTGGTTTGTTGGGGTTTTTTAAAGTATATGAGGGGAATGACTTATCCTTGAAAATTTGATGGTATCCACCAAAGATGTTATCATCCCATGGACACTGCCTTTCCTATGAAGACTATGACTGACACGCTTTATTTATTGGCACTGCTCTTCTGTAGGAAAACCAAAACCACATTGTCCCAAACATGGTACTGATATAAAACAGACAGAGCAAGTCCCTGCCAAAGGGCACAGAGTACATGTTAGAGAGGGTTCAAAATTAACACAGTGGCAATAAAGCTGCAAAGCCAGGAGAGAAGAAACTTGCAACAAGTGGCATTCATACTGCAAATGGGAGTCTAAGTCTTACCTGCCTTACGCTCCTGTGGTGATTTGATGTCAATGCTTTATCTTCCACAAAATTCGCTATAGGATTCTGGAAGTGTTCAAAAACTGCATGGATGAGGTCCTCAGTGACATGGTTTAGTGGTGGCCTTGGCAGTCCTAGGGTAACAATTGGACTTGATGATCTTGAAGATCTTTCCCAACCTGGTTGATTCTATGATTCTATGATGTCCAGAGGCACCACAGGTTACAAAATGAAGGTAAAAGGTTTAGGACAACTGCTCCTATTTCAATGAAATTTTCCCAGATAGATGAGCAAAAGGTGGCACTTTTTCTTCACCTAAATTTCTTGTGGACTCCCCCTCTGTATCTCCCCTTCTGCCCACATACAAATCTGTAGAGGGTGCTCTGGAGGCCCAAAGTGTATGGTATGCTCGGAGTTATGTATACGTGGGACTGGGGACAGTAAAAAGGCATGTGGACCCATAAGGGATCTGGAAGAGATGCTGGCTCCACTCTGTAAGAAAACTGAGTCCAGCGTCTGGGAATCAGATCAGTAACCTTATTTTCACTTGATAGATTTAAAAAAGCTTTGAGTTGCATGTGGAATCCTGGGAAGGTGTTTAGGAGGAGAAGGTAGTTATTATGTCTCTCAAGGACAGGAGAGCACTATAACTTGAGCTGACAGAGGCCAGATTTATGTTTTTAATTGGGCAGAGATCCCTTGTTTTGTATTGGACCGGAAATAAAAGACTGACCAGGATATCTTGGACAAGCCTGCCTGTAGCGCTCTGCTCTGGCTGGCAGGAAGCTGTCAGTCTGCTTATGAAACAGACCTAATGAGCTGCCCATCCCTATTCTTTGTGTCCTGCAAGTATTTCCCAGGTGAGGCTATGCTGCACAAGGAGCTGTTTTCCACTCTACAGAGACCCAGCCAGGACTCTGTAGCATCACTGTTAGCGGAAGCATAGACAGGCT
The DNA here is from genome assembly GCA_039720435.1 of Amazona ochrocephala. Taxonomy (NCBI): domain Eukaryota; kingdom Metazoa; phylum Chordata; class Aves; order Psittaciformes; family Psittacidae; genus Amazona; species Amazona ochrocephala. Next base: position 78,716,961 of record CM077880.1, read on the forward strand.
GCTTGCAGTAGGGAGAAGCCCAGCAGTGGGAGCACAGGGGCTATCTCATGGTGTCTCTGGCTTCCCACAGATTCCTGAGAGTTCTGCTAGTTGCTGAAGATCTTGCCCCATTTTTAAGAGCAGTGTTTGCAGCTTGTTTCACTTTCATACAGCGATAAGCCGTGTCCAAACTGAAGGGATGGATGGGGGAAACCTCCCACACACACCATCTACATATAGGTTTTCCTAATAATCCCTGGACAGATGAACACGGTTATGTGAGTCCTTGAAACCCTATCTGCCTTGGAGGAGTAGCGGGTGTGGTGCTGTGGACATGGCCAGATATGTGTGTTGCCCTTCACAGAGAAGCTCACTGTCCTCCAAAGACTGAGTATCAACAAAATCCTTCCTGTGGGGACTTCCAGCTCTGCCCGAGCCAGCTGTAAATTCCTTTGAGGCTAAGACTAAGAAAACTGGAATCCTGGGAGGACCTTGGTACAGTCCCAAAACCATTTCCACTGAACCTTCCCAAAAATATGTTTTTTCTGACCCTGGAATGTGAGCTCTGTAACAATGGCAAAGCTGAAGTCCTAGACCATTGGCATTAACTAGTATTAGCTCATTACTTCTTTGCATGCTGTCTCATCTGAAACAAAAATCATTGTCCCTCTGGGAGACAGACACTCTTTTTGTGCCATTTCTGTTTAGCACCTGACACGATGGGGACGCTAGTGTTTGAGTGGGGTGCTATCTCCATATAAACAAATGAAAAATGAACGAGACTCCTTGTTTCTCTGTTTACTGATTTCTTTTTGAGTTGATTATTTTGGAGTGAATAATCGTAATGCATCTGAGTTAGCACAGCAGGGCTAACGGCTGCTTCAGCCAGGAAAACGGAGAAGGGTGTATGAATTGCCGTCGTGCAGTGGAACAGAAGCCACGAGCTGGTATGGAGTGGCTGAAGCAGCAGATAGCAGTACTTCTCAGCTGGTCTCAACAAATGTGGAAGAAAGCTCCATTTGCTCCAAGGCAGGTGAAGGTACCATCCTTGAAACCCAGGACAGCTGGCCACCCTGACCACAGGGCCTGCCAGCTGCCTCCTTGCTTGCCAGACCTCTATCCCTCACCATCTGTTTGCCCATTCTATGGGAGTGCTGCCTACCAGTTGTCACCCTCCTCATGAACCAGTTGAAAAGTTTGGCTCCCCTGCTGTGACAAAGATTCCTGCACATTTTTGTGCTTCCTTGCATGATGCAATGTCTTCTCTGAACATGTGCAGGCTTCCGCTTTTAAATGCAGGGGTTCTGGAGGGATGTAACACCTCTTGTAGCGAATGCATTCCCCAAAAGCCTTCCCCATGATGTGTGGCCCCAATTGTCAACGCTCTTCCCTCCAAGGATGGAGAACGCAATCCAGGTCTCCCTCCCCTGCCTGTGGTGGCTCCAGCAAGCAGCCAGCCAGAATAGCCACCAGCATGCTGGGAAGGGCATGTCAGGGGTGGGAAGGAAGACTGCCTGCACCACATTGTGTTCCAGGCATGTTTAATTGGCAGATGGTCCCCAAGGGGCTATCGGGTGCTGGCGTATGTTTAGGCCAGCTTCTGGCCTACTTGCATTCACACTGATAGAGGTAAGGCAAAGTGATGCAACTGCAGCCAGCTCCTGGGGTCTCTCCTTCTCCCCACTGCTTGTGAGCAAAGTCTGAACAGAGCAGAGAACCTAGCCCCTTATACACACTGGCTTTCCTGCCTTTTCCCATCTGTCAAAGAAGAAGTGTGGGTGTTTCAGTGAAACCACCCCTCCGGAGTGAGGAGAAAGGCAGAAAAGTTCTCACTTTTCCTTGCATCCTAAACTAAACCCACAGGCTGACATGAATGAACTTACTTGTGCTCACATGCAATACACACAAGCACTGAAGGAGGGAAGGCTCTCGGCTGTGCCCAGCTGTAAAACAGCCCTTTGACAGGACTGGGCTTCTTTCTTCCTTCTTTTTTCTTTCCCAGATGAGAGGCTGGTCATCGGCACCCCTCAACCCACCTCCACCCCAAACAGCTGTTCTGCCAAAGGGTGGAGAAGCAGACCTCCTGATTGAGGGTGGAGCAGTTTGAAGGGGAGGAAAGCAGTGACTTCACTTTTTATTAAGTAATAGCAGAGCAGGGTGTGCGTCACTCTGAAAAACAAGACTTTGGGTGGGGGCAAAGGCTCTCTGCAGCACCTTATGCGTGGAGCCTCCCCGTTTGTGTGAAATAAGCAGAACACACCATTCTGAAGAGGGAATTCAGAATATCAGAGAAGTCAGAAAAAAGATGCGGTACATTAGCCACCTTATAATCTCATTTGAGGGGATCCAAGAAGAGCACCAAGATGAAAGGGCATGTAACGGCGAAGGTGGTTTGGGCTAGGCTTTAAGGAAACATGTTCCTCCAGCAGGGATAGAGGAGCATGGGAATAATCAAGTCCATGTGAATGGAATAGCATGGGAACAGATTCAAGTCTATGTGAATAAAATGAGAGTCAAAGAGTGGGCTGGACACAGTGCTGCATCCAGCCCTCAGCCAGGGTGAGGCAGGGCAGGGCAGCACTGGAGAAAGGGCTGCTGTCTGCTTACCATGGAGCCTGGTCAGCCTTGGCTGCAGCACCAGTACTGCCGCAACTCCAAATGCCCTGCAGCCTTCTGTTACTCATGTTGTTGGCCTGGTCTCTGTAAGGAATCTGAAACTCCTGCAGTTTATCTGGCTTGTCCCTTCCTTGGTGCCAACACACCATTTACTGCGCAAAGAGGCAATTTTTGTACCAGGGAGGATTCTCTCCCTGGCAAGGAAATTCTGCCCAGGAGACAGAATGGAGCTGCTCAAACAGCACGCAGGGGTCAGCTTCCGTGGGAGCAGACAGCACGTACAAATACCATGGGAGATGATGGCAAAATAGACAAAGGTGTCTTTCACAGAGAGTTAGCTGTAAGGGGACTGCTGTTCTTAGGCTGGCAGCAGCATCTTCTCAGTCATGTGCTAGTGAACAAGTACCATAAGATTTGGATCTATCTCCCCACATAATCCTTTCACTGAAGGGCTGTATGGGCAGCCTCAAGCCAGACTGTAGCTGCATTCCCTTCTCCCTGATTCAGTTGGCTTCTGCTAGTCCTAACTGCTATTGAAAGAGTCTCTCAGGCTTGAGAGCAGTCTGGTATGTTAGAGATCACTCCAGGCTGTTCTCACTGTTACAAGGGTTAAAAGCAATCTTAGACTCTAAAGGCTGCAAATGTAACAAGTATTTTCATACTGCTTGTACTGTTTATACTGCTCTGAAAGCCCAGCCTCCAGAGTGGCCATCAGAACAGAAGCTGTTTCACAGATGTTTGTGGGCTGGCTGTAAAAAGCCTTCCTGATGGCTCTGGGCAATGCTGATGGCACAATCACTGAGTGTCTCTGGTCCTACTTACAGTGGGAACATAACCAAAGCCACTTCAATTCTCTCCTAGTCTTCCCAGGTGAAACTCAGAACACCCTGACACCATCCTTCAGAGACATGACAGTTTGGGGAGCATACCTACCTAGTGTTCCTCTAGCTACCACAGGTACTGAAGCATAGTGCATCAGTGCTGGCATGTGCTTCACTTGTTGGATATTTATCCAGGATCTTACATGGGCTTGCTTGACTTGTCTCAAAGTCCAGGCTGATGTGTTTAGACTTGTGTTACCGCTCACATGAGTTATTTTATGTCTGAGTCCTACCCACCTCTGCATACTGCAGCCTCACGTGGTGAGCATTTCTCAGACACAGTGAAGAACTCAGGCTTTGCTTAGCAGAGCTGTAAAACAATGCTAAGCTCTCAGGCCCTTTAATAAATGTTCAGGCCCTTTATCTATCTTTTTCCTGTATGTAAACTGAAACCCCAGTTTTGTGGTACCTAGCTCCCAATGGGTCCTCATTCAGACTTTCCCTAGAGACTTGTCAAGTCTGTAAGGAACTCAAACACAAGCAATAAGCTGCTTTCCTCACTCCTGCCTCAAGTATAAGAGAGGTGAAAAATAAAAAATGAAGGATGCAATAAATGTGCCCTTTCTGCCCCACCGATTGACAACTGCAAGCACAGTTCAATTTCTACGGGTCATTAACAAACAGAATTTGGTGTTCCCACTCCCAACCTGAGAAAATTAAATTAACTGAGTGTTCAGAGAGCTCTACTTGCTTGCTCACGTATCATCAATGGCTTAGCAGAACAGCACTCTTTCAGAGGTAAAGAAGAAAAGGACAAAGGAATATAAACAAAATAGGCATCCACCACTCCACCACTGATGCTTGCCAAAGTCGTCTGTCATTGCTTGGTGAGGTAGGTGCTGCAGCAGACCGTTGCTTCTCTGTGTTCTAGGAACACTCCACACAGAGCTGGCAGTTTAGAGGTACTGCCACTCACCTGCTGGGTAGCAAAGGCTTCTTCAGAGCTGGAGCTGAGATGGGGTGAGAACCCCTGACCAACCCCTTTGGCTTGCTACTTCTTGTAGCCAATGTAACTCTTTTAGCAGCTTCTCTTGATGGCTCCAGCTAGGCATCCCCCATCACCTGCAGTTCCTACTAACCACCTCTAGCACTCAGTGGGTCCTAGATTTTTGTTGCTCAAAGTCGACTTCTTAAACAAACTTTCCTGGCCCTCTAGTTTGCTGTATTTTTTGCCTCCCAAGACTACAAATGAAGCTAAGGGTGGTCATCTACTATGGGTACAGCTAATCTCGGCTTTTCACACACACTGAAATTCATTTTATTCTCCTTTTTATGATGAGATTAATGTTGTTTTCTGATACAAATCTTCCCACATGTGCTAGCTTATAAGAATCAGAATGTACAGGTATTAGGCCTGCCTCCAGGCTCTTTCAGTTCCTTTTCTCTGCAGCTGAAGCCAGCAGAGCAGTCGTACCCTTCTAGCTCTCCATCCCTTTGGGCCTCCTTGCTGGCAGTCAAAAAAAAAACCACAAAGAAAGACATGGTGTCCAGGTTAGTTCTTTGTGTCTTGCGGTCAGCATGAACATCTTATCAGGATTCACCAAAAAATAATAGTTGTCCTATCTAAGCCTCAAGACAATCCTCTGTTCGTAACAATTGAAGATCCTACTGTTATATCTGTGCCACAGACAAACGAACTAAGAGATGCTAATGAATTTGTGACCTGTTCTAGTGACTTTCACCGCCTTCCCTGTTTTCTTAGAGTGGGCAATATTCCCTTCTAAACCAAGGAATTAGTAACACTAATGACTGGATGCATCACCCCTGCATGCTGAGCATGACTCATAAAGTCAATATGGCCCTAGCAGCTGAGGGGAACAATGCGCTGTGTTCTCAGTTATTCTTTATGGCTACACCATGGCTGGAGCCCAGAACAAGGGCAATGATGTCATGGCCACAGGCTTAATGTGTAAGTAATGTATACAACACTACAAGCTCTCTGTGATCTATTATTTCCACATTAATGTAACTTAGGGCATATATAGACAATTAGTTGACAGAGCCAAGAACAAGTCATTTGGAACAGATTATTTTCTTTCAGCCTTTTAACAAGAATACTTCTCAGTCCCAACAGGCTAGTTCTGGAGAGGTAGTACCTAGCTCAGCATTGAGCTATATAATTCAGTCAAGACCTCAGCTATAAAGACAAAAGTTTGGAATGTTGAAATGGGCAGACAAGAATCCCACTAAGAAATAGCTTACATTTTTCTGACTATTAGCCATTGTTGCAAGTATTTACATAAAAAAAACAAGAGTAAGAAAAAGCCCTGAGGCAAAGAAAGAAATTATTCCCAGCCATATTCAAGAAAATGACTTTGAAGCTTTTCATGCACTTGTATTTGGGCAAGGCTTTTCTCCATTAGCCTCTGAGTGGAGGGTGGGGGGTTGTTCCTTCTTTTCAGAAATGTGTTATATGTATTTAGTGGCCTGTTAAAGGAGGCAGTGCAGGAGGGGGCACAGAGGCTAAGCATGCAGCGACATTGTAATCAGAGGCCAGCCAGTGGCTCATGCAGACAAGCCCGTACTAGCTTTAAACTGTCTCGCATGTGTGCTGATGACTGTAGCCACAGAGTTCACAGTAAAGCTATTAGCAAGCATACTGCCCCAGGGAACTGGGCAGGCTCTGCAGCCTGCCACAGCTATGCTGCGATAGCACCCAGCACAGGTAGAACTGAACATGGACGGGACTACATGAGCTACTCTCCACTTCCTGCATGAATAGCTGTGCCAAGGGTGACAGCTCCCTGCTTCATACACCTCTTCCCTCATGTACTGCCAAATGGCCTGTGCGCACCTCAGGTAACAAAGCCTGCCTGTGTCCTGTATTATGGGACCCTTTCATCGTTTGCTGGGTTAAGCCAGGATTCCTCTGCTCAGCAAAACAGGGGAAGCCCTAAGAATTCATAACACAAAATCTTATCTCAAGGGAGAAAAACAGAGGCTTGCTTGTGTGTAGAGGCTTGTTGAACTACGCATTCCTGCAATAGTTTCCCAACGCTGAGTACCAGTGGAACAGTCACACACTTCGCTGCATGTTCCCAACAGGCTGGAACCTTTATCTGCTGGACAGGCTCAGGCTGGAGCACTGCCAGTCTGTTGGAGACCAGCTGTGGCCCCCGTAGGTTCCTGTGCCTCTGCGCTGGGCAGTAGACTGGCGGAAGCTGGTGCAAAGCTGCCCGTCCGATTAAATTTGTTGTTTTGCAAAAGGATTTAGCTTTGTTTGCTGGTTATTACTGAAGAAAAATCCTAAGCTGCTGCTTTAACCTGTGTTAAACCTTTCACGGGGTGAAGGAATCTGGTTCCTTTTCTTCCAAGTTGTAAACAAGGAGCAGAAACTGAAGAGAAAGCGGAGAAAGAAAAAGTTTTCAAATATCATTTTTATTACATCCTTTCTACTTTTCCGATCAAAAAGTATTGTACATTTCCTGTGCTGAAGGGCTGCCACATCAGAAGAGTTGCTGAACTGAGCTTCAGAAAAAGATCTGACAACAGGTCATCAGCCACCATCTCAGACATACTCCAGCTCCCACACATACCTGCTGTCTTTTCAGGGATGTGCTAGTAAGCCCATCCAGAAGGGTCTGTAGAATATAAACTGATGAGAGATGTTCACATATTTCATAATGTTTTTCCTGTGCAAACAAACCAAAGGAGGCCAAATCAAATAAACCACTTGTTCCAAAACAAGCTTTTTATATAAAAGATTTGCTCTGGTTTAATTGAGGCTGTCGAGAAAGTTTTAGATCACCAGGGACTCATAGGCTACAAAAAGAAGATGACTGTAAATGTATAGGGTGAGCACAAAACCTCAACTACTACTGCAGCTGCAAAGCCAGTAAGTGCCTATAGGAATTGCCCTTGCAAGGGTGGCCACCAAAGTTTAGCCTTCTCTGAGCCCTGCAATATCGATCATTTCTTCACGTGGTTCCTGCCACAGAATTTCTGCAATTAAAAAAGTAATATTTCATACTGAGTTTTATCCTTCTGCTTAGTGGATGGATCTAGATCTTCTCTAGTACACAGGATTTAAACCATGTGCTGAGAGCAGTATGACTAAAACCCCTTTTGAGTTCATGGCATTCAGCAAGATATCATATCTAACTGCTTCAGAAACATCAACAGATTTGTTTTCATAGCTCTACAGTGGCTATTATGTATTTTGTAGGTGAGAGGCTGCCTGCTGAAACCCCAGAGTCAAAAGATTTTGTGTACTTGATATGGAATGATGAGGACTTGGATTTTCACAGTTTCTAGCATGCTGAAGCACTTTGTATTCAAAGCACAAAGCCCAGATGCAGTTACAAATGTTCAGTCCCTTTTACATGTCGGCTGTGGTTCAGCCATTAAGGGGCTCTGGCTGCAATGCCAGCTTCAAGAGCTTGTACCCCTGTCACCAGAGCCCATGCTTTCCCCCTCTTGTCCTACAGCAAATCAGCCCCTCGCAACACACACACAGAGCTGTTTGTGGGCCTGTTTGCAAATAAGAGCGGGGAATCAATTCATATTAAAAGTAATCTTTCTGGGCCTCAGAGATTAGCCTGGGTCTGGAGGGTATGCCAGGCATCCAGAAAGCAAGGGATAGCCATGTCACAATCACCTGCGGAACTGGTACCAAATAACTTACTTGCCCAGCATCACACTGGAGCTGTGTGGCAGCATCAGGGGCACCAGCCAGTTCTGCAGGGCAGCAGTCCATTGCTTCCATCCCTGATGCTCTTGCACCTCCTGCAGTCTCCTGCCTCCTCCAGTGACCACCACCACAATGCATAAAGAAGGGGGTACTGCAGAGAACTGCTGTAAGGCTTTCAGAGCCACCAGTAGCCCTAAGAGCAGTTCGCTCCTGCCGGTGGAGCAAGGGAATGTCCAGAGAAACAACAGTCTATGTGCTTTGAAATGAAGGCAGCATCATAACCCATCTGCACAAATGTTGCCTGGGTAACTTTAATCCCAGATTTCCCATCTTCTTAAGCATTTGACTGTGATGTTCAGCACAACCTTCTTCCTAACCCACGATCACGGTGAATATGGGAATTAGTGGTTTTGTTGGACACACAGAGCATGCATGACAGGCTCTGCTCCATGTCACTGCCTAGCAAAATGTTTTTTTCCCCTCCTGTAAGTAGAAATACATGAGAGGTGAAGGTCCCTTCTCAAGGATTGCCATCACTGGGATGGTCTGGGAGATACCATTACTGACCTCTACACAGGTTTGTCTAGCTGCCTCCAGTAGGATAGAGGGAAAAGTCTCAAGGCCTTTCTGACTGCTGCATGATACATAAAATATTCTTGTGTCTCCTGCTTCCTTACCTGAGACCATGTCAGCAGAAAGGGACAGCATTTTGCTTATATTCCTGTGCACAGAGATAACTCTTCACCAGCTCATTATATCAGCTTTAGTGAATTCGTGTAACTAGATTGGCACAGAACCAACTATTTGGAGGGGCTAAAAACTCACACAGAAAGACAAGCTGTTGTGAAGTTCCCTAAAGTAACAGACTCAAACTCAAAAAAAATCATCTTTTTTGACTTCCTTCTTCCACTGCATCAGATCCAAGCTCCTCTTTCTCAGTTTTTAGACTCAGAAAATCTGTGTCTTCCTGCCCCCGGTACTACCCCAGTCCACTTTTGTTTTCTTGGGAGTACCCTTCCAAGGCTTACACTTTGTTCTGTGCCACTTGCCCCTCTCCCACTCCAGAATCCATGGGACAGACTCAGCCACGGCCAACTTATTATATCTGTCATTACAGTCTGCAACACACTGAAAGGCAGGCTTCGTACTTGAGTTTTCTGTAATGACCTCTCCATAGATATTTCTATGTTAGTGATAATAACCATAAAACTAAGAATGCAAATAGCAGGAGTAATGATAACTGTAAGGTGAGTGGTAGAATTACTCTTGAAATCAGCCTTAAATTTGAACAAAATGTAGTAATATTCCTTCTGGAGAAGCCAGAAGCTCTCTCCTCTCGCAGGATGAAAGGAGCTGAGGAATGTGCTCGCTGGCACTGAATCCTTGTCCTCTTGGGCCTTTAATGGGTTTCCTGCTCCTGTAGGTTCAAAGAGCAATTACAGTCTCCGGCAAAAGTACAGCAAATGGAAAACAGATTCTTTGGCTCTCACTAAAATGCCAAGAGAATAAGTAACCAAAAGATGGATGAATCAAAGTCATTTCATTGCAGCAGTTTACTGAGCTGAAGGGAAATTTCCGTCCCTTCAATCCCAAGGCCAGAGGAAGTCCCTCCACGGGATGTGTGGTGGTAACCCACTGACCAGCTCTGTTCACATCCATCTCCCTGGAGGGGCTTACGTTAGAGGAGAGAGATATCTGACTGCTGGAAATTGCCTCTGGGGTCCAGTTCCTTCACCTTTTTGTTGGAGGGTTAGTTTGTGCCTTTGAATTCACCATCAGAGAGGAGCAAAAGCAAGGTGTGCAGAGATTGGAGAGCAGCAAAGGTAGCGCAGCTTCCTTCACAACAGCAGGTTATTGTAAGGGTATATAGAGGATAATATCCAGTACAAGGCACCTGGGTAAGCAGAGATAGGGGCTGAAGAAGCAACTTTGGCTACCACCAGCTTGACAGTGGCGACACTTGCTAGCTCATCCAGGGAGACCATACTCTGTACAGAGGAAGAAAGTTGTGAAGATGAGTGATGGAATATGGAGGAAAAAGGCCTCAGACTCAGAAGAATCCTTCCAGGGAGCTACTGGATGTATGTAGCACAAGAGGTTATATCAAGACAGACTAGTGGGCATGAGTACTGTGAGCTGCACACTAATGCCTTTATAATATCTTATGATCCTGTTCAACACCTTTGTCAGTGACATGGACAGTGGGATTGAGTGCGCCCTCAGCAAGTTTGCCGATGACACCAAGCTGTGTGGTTTGGTTGATACGCTGGAGGGAAGGAATGCCATCCAGAGGGACCTTGACACGCTTGTGAGGTGGGCTGATGCCAACCTGATGAAGTTTAACCATGAAAAGTGCAAGATCCTGCACCTGGGTCGGAGCAATCCCATGCAGAGCTACAGGTTGGGCAGAGTGAAGATTCAGAGCAGCCCTGCGCAGAAGGACTTGGGGGTGATGGTCAATGAGAAAATGAACATGAGCTGGCAGTGTGGCTCACAGCCCAGAAAGCCAACCGTATCCTGGGCTGCATCAAAAGGGGCATGACCAGCAGGTTGAGGGAGGTGATCCTGCCCCTCTACTCTGCTCTCGTGAGACCTCACTTGGTGTATTGTGTGCAGTTCTGGTGTCCTCAACATAAAAAGGACATGGAACTGTTGGAACAAGTCGAAAGAAGGGCCACAAGGATGATCAGGGGACTGGAGCACCTCCCGTATGAAGATAGGCTGAGAAAATTGGGGCTGTTCAGCCTGGAGAAGAGAAGGCTGCGTGGAGACCTCATAGCAACCTTCCAGTATCTGAAGGGGGCCTATAGGGATGCTGGGGAGGGACTCTTCATCAGGGACTGTAGTGACAGGACAAGGGGTAACGGGTTCAAACTTAAACAGGGGAAGTTCAGGTTAGATATAAGGAAGAAGTTCTTTCCTGTGAGGGTGGTGAGGCCCTGGAACAGGTTGTCCAAAGAAGTGGTAAATGCTCCATCCCTAGGCAGTGTTCAAGGCCAGGTTGGACAGAGCCTTGGGTGACATGGTTTAGTATGAAGTGCCCCTGCCGTGGGCAGGGGGGTTGGAACTAGATGATCTTAAGGTCATTTCCAACCCAAGCCATGATTTTGTGAAGATCTGTGTAGGTCACACAAGATGGCCTTAAACAGGGCAGCACTGCCCAAGCATTTCCTGAGGGACAAGCACTGAGGGTAGAAATGGAACCCACAGACATGGCAGGACTAGATTTAGGACCAGAAGAGCATGTCATTTGCAGATCAGGGCTTTGACTTAATAAAAGATACTTATAAACCAGGATTAATTAACAGAAAGTAGTATAAGTACATTGTGTGTATAAAAGGCAGCCTTGACTAGTTCTCTCTTATACATGGCTCTAGGAAATGAATACCTGTGATCAGTAACACCTGCAGTATTAGCACTACAGCACTGGTGTGTTGCAGAAGAGGCTTCTCTTCCTTAACTAAGAAGAGCTACTGCTCTACCATTAAGTTTCTGATTTAGTATTCAGTAAACTGTGCCATAAAAGGGAAAGTAAATAAACCTGTGCAAAGTGAAAAGCCCTTCAAGTTGCTTTGCATCTTGTTTCATTTCTACCTCAGATTACTTGAGATTAAACCCTATCAGGGATGGCAGAGAGAAATAGCTCATAAGCCTGAGCATCAGCAATAATACCAACTTTGTGCTCAAACATGGATGCTCAGTATCCAGTGACAGTACAAGTAGATCATCCAGCCAGCTTAGCAACCAGATGAGCTTCTCTGTTGGAACTTACTTCTGGCACTATTCAGTCATGCTGCACACATATGGGATGTAGCACAACCCTGCAGCTTCTTAGGTGTGAGAGGAAACTGTATCCTTACATAGTTGTGATGTAATTATTGCTAAGGATTTCTCTGGTCATCTTAGGTTACAAATTGATGCTTCCTCTAATTTTCCTTACTGTTGATAGAGGAAGAACGAATCCATTCTCTCCTTAGCGTACGGATGTGTAATTCCCCTTAACCTAACAGGAACCAAAAAGGAATTGAACCCTGGAGAGGAGTGGTAAGGAAGAGATGAATGAATAAAAGGCCCCCTTATAAAAGCTCTAATGTGGATGTGTGAGGTGGTTTTCAGCTCTGACCTCCTGCTAACAGACATAGACTACAGGCATAGAGATCAGATATGAAATAACTGAATATAGAACCATGCACATTCAGACAAGGAATGTCATTGATTTGGCCTCATCTTTCAAACCAATAAGAAGGACTTGCAGCCAAAGCAAACTTAAAGATAGATCAATTTAATTTGGTTGCCTTTTGAAACTCTTCCAATCTATCTGAGGTGGTGGGAGAAGGCTGCTGTAATTAAATACTATAGAATCACAGAATCATAGAATAGTTAGGGTTGGAAAGGACCTTAAGATCATCTAGTTCCAACCCCCCTGCCATGGGCAGGGACACCTCCCTCTAAACCATGTCACCCAAAGTTCTGTACAACCTGGCCTTGAGCACCGCCAGTGATGGAGCATTCACAACTTCCCTGGGCAACCCATTCCACTGCCTCACCACCCTCACAGTAAATAACTTCTTCCTTATATCTAACCTGAACTTCCCCTGTTTAAGTTTGAACCTGTTACCCCTTGTCCTATCACTACAGTCCCTAATGAAGAGTCCCTCTCCACCATCCCTATAGGCCCCCTTCAGGTATTGAAAGGCTGCTATGAGGTCTCCATGCAGCCTTCTCTTCTCCAGGCTGAACAGCCCCGACTTTCTCATCCTATCTTCATACGGGAGGTGTTCCAGTCCCTGATTGCCCTCGTGGCCCTCCTCTGGACTTGTTCCAACAGTTCCATGTCCTTTTTATGTTGAGGACACCAGAACTGCACACAATACTCCAAGTGAGGTCTCACGAGAGCAGAGTAGAGGGGCAGGATCACCTCCCTCCACCTGCTGGTCACGCTCCTTTTGATGCAGCCCAGGATACGGTTGGCCTTCTGGGCTGCAAGCGCACACTGCAGCCGGCTCATGTTCATTTTCTCATCGACCAACACCCCCAAGTCCTTCTCCGCAGGGCTGCTCTGAATCTTCGCTCTGCCCAACCTGTAGCTCTGCCTGGGATTGCTCTGACCCAGGTGTAGGACCTTGCACTTGCCATGGTTAAACTTCATCAGGTTGGCATCAGCCCACCTCACAAGCGTGTCAAGGTCCCTCTGGATGGCATTCCTTCGCTCCAATGTATCAACCGAACCACACAGCTTGGTGTCATCGGCAAACTTGCTGAGGGCGCACTCAATCCCACTGTCCATGTTGCTGAGAAAGATGTTGAACAAGACCGGTCCCAACACCAATACCTGAGGGACATCACTTGTTACTGGTCTCCAGCTGGACTTTATGACAGAATGCCAAGTAATTCTTTGTGAGAGGAGGATGTTCTGAGTTAACAGATTTGGACAATGTAAGGTAAAAGTAGCCTTTTCCCACTACAGTTTGTTTGTGTCTGTAGACACTAGTTACCACTATGAGCTTCGCTGTTTCTCTACCACAGGCATCATTCCTTCTCCTTAAACTGTGCAATCAACCTAATTTTCAGTTTCTGTAGGTAAGGAATTAAGTAAAGAATGGGAAAGGAAAGGTAATAGTCTGAAGCATCTCCATTGCCGATGGATGTGAAGCAACTGGGGAGTGTTCCGCAGAAGGCTGCCACAATGCTCAGACACCTTGGAGCAGTCATCAAGGGTATATTGAGGCATCTTGGCTTGTTTAGGAAATGAAGAGAATTAGTAGTCTACAACTACCTGAAGGATAATTACAAGCACAACAGGTCCACATTCTCCTCAGAAGCATCAGGTTATACTGCTGTACTGGAACAACAGCCACAAACCGTTGCCTGGGACATTGATCTGGACATTAAGAAAAGATTTCCTATAAAGGTAGTGCAGCATTGGAACAGATGAATACCCGATTTAGGCAGTTTTCAGGACTTAGCTATTCAAAATTAAGGCTGACCTAATGATGTGCTGGCAGTACTTCTGTAAGTGGGTAGACTAGACAACTTCTACAGCTGCTTCAATCACAATATCTATTGTTCTGTGATTCTTTACAGTCAGTAGTCAGTGGATTTGGCAAGGGTATTTCCCAAAGTTCACTGCCCAGATAGATTCATATACTAGCACAGACTTGCATCATTGCACGTCTGACAGCCAGTTTTCCTCTGAATTATGGTGAGCAGTATTACAGTTAGATTTACTCATGCCCAGCAACATGATTCTAATTTATTTTGTGGGGTATGGGTTGACTACTGATCATGCTTAGGTACAGCTTGAGTTTAAGATGTGTGCCCATTGGGAGCAATGCTGTGATCAGTTGCACAGTCAACCTCTTTTCTTGAATTGGTCTTCAGTCAGAGAGCACCTCACCAAGCAGTAACATGGGATTTTAAAAGCCTACACTTGATCCCGGTCTTGAGAGCAAGCTCAGACCTGTTCTTGATGGTCAGAGATACCTTTTGGATTTTCTCCTTGGTCCTGAGAAGCTATAAAGACATTTTCAGAGGTATCCAGCCACAATGAAGAGATGTTGCCCCAAAAATCCTGAAGCAAAAGGCCAATAGGCTTCAAATAACATTTTGCCATCTAAAACATCTCTGGAAGCCCATGCCTATATCCAAGGTATATGTACCATACCTATGAGATAAAATGATCTTATTCAGGTAGCAGAAATACAAGAATCATTCCTTCGTTCTAACAACTAAAAAGGTAATGCTATGTCCCCTTTTTACCAGTCTAGTCTCTATCACAGAGTAGTATCCTTTGAGAATCCTGGCTATGTACACAGAATGATGACAAACAGCCATCTCCAAACCTGGTAACAGCCAGATCACAGCCCACATTTCAGTTAGTGATTCTTTAGCTGAAAAGGCTGAATGGTACCAAGGAAAAGCCTAAACCCAAAGTGTTGCATTTCTACAAAGAATGCAATGGTTTTACTCCACTGTTTATGACTAATGAATCACAAGGGCTCAGAGAACCACTAGTTAATTTGTAATATGTGTGAATCACAAGAGGGACAGCCTTGTGGTTAAGGCTGGACTGACATTCAGGATGTCTGGGTCCAATTCCAAGCCTAGCATAGATTTTCCTTTGTAAGCATTGGCAGGCTGCTTAACCTCTCATCCTCAGTTCCTTGCCTATAAATTTTTTCCTTTCTTTGACTTTCTGGCTGTCTGAGCTGTTTTAGTTCTGGAGTATTTCTGTAGTTTCTGACATCCAGGAAAGTACTGAGCAACATGTATGATGTAACAGATAGATTGTACTTTGAGCTGCAAGTATCTCTAAAACTGCCTAAAGGCTGAATTGGTTCACTTTAGCCAGCTAACAAACATATATTTGAAGAAACTAGCCTGGACAAGTGAATGGTTAGCAAACACAGAGACTGCCTTCAAAAGTAATTGTTTATAATGAATTCTGTTAAATGCCAGCTGCTACTATTGCCACTGAAACCAGCACCAGCATAGACGTCCTTACTACCATTTCTTGCAAACCCATTTAAAGTGATGGTGTGGGTTTCCATTGGTGTTTACATTATGGGCACCGTAACAAAAAACACCATGTATTTGTGTTTTTTTCTGACCACCAAACAGACATTTTATGTTTCACATTTAAAAATATTCTTTACAAATTGCAACATTCAAGTGCTTATCGCTGATGTCTCCCAGGGCTCATTCCTCCATCTTTCAGCATAGAAAATAGTTCTAAAATTGAGCTTCCTGCTGATTAGGTTGCTTTCTAGCCTGAAATTTTCACAGATTGATTGAAATGTCAAGAGGAGACAAAAAATAATGTGGACATCATTATCTCTATCTGACTGCCTAATTTCAGAAGAACTTTCTTGGCACCGGTAGGTCTAGATTGAAAGAAATAAAATCAAATATAAACAGGTAACACCGTATTCTCTTGGTTCTTTGGACCAAAGACTGGAAACATGGATCCCAGGGTATTAGAACTAAAAAATTATTAAAAAACCCATTTTTTATTTATAAATAATTTTTGTTATACCGGAAGAGTTTTACATCCTTACAGACATGTTAAAGCTGTCCTCAAAAAGTAAAACAGCAGTATAACAACACAAGGGAGATTTAACTTGTAAATAATGTCAGACTCACGTGGATGAACAGAGAAGGTGAATGTCTACAGAAGTGTATACAAAGATGCCAAGCAAAAAAGACTGACAAAAAAAAGCTTCTGGTTTCCTATCAGAAATGCTATTTAGGGTAAAATCCATGATACGGGGCATATGAGCTTTCACTTTAAGCTGGATGTCCACTACATCCAGCAATGCAGTCAAGTGAACCCTCTTTTTTCCTCACTGAAAACAATCTTTGTGCAAGCCAGGCATCTTTCATTCTTAACTAGGTGAAGCCATAGGATGGAGTTAGTGGGACAGTGTCTGTTCTGTGAAACAGTGTGACCTGGAAAGGTTTTGAACTGTACAGAAGGACAGCAGGACCAGAGAAACCAGTGAAGTTTTTCCCTCTACATAAGATAATAACTTAACGGCGAATAGTTGCATGTGCTTTGGCTCTTCCTGCTACAGTGCACACAACACTGCGCTGTGCACTTGTCCCAACACTGGTCATTGTGCCCAGCAAATTGTGTCTCTTTGTTATATTCAACTCTGAATGCAATACTGCTATGGAATTCAGGAATCTGCTTTGCATGTAGCTCTGCCTATGTAGTTATAAACCACAAATCCTGAGGGACAAATGAGCAAGCCATAGGGAAGTTTGTCAAAATTAGTGGTAGGAAGTGATGGACTCAATGCGTTTCTTAAAACTTGCTGTAGGGGGATGAGGAAAGTTTATGGAGCCTCAGGCCATTACCCCAGGACTGCCAAGACCATCACTAAACCATGTCATTGAGGGCCTTATCTACACAGTTTTTGAACACTTCACTGTTCTTCCCTTTGTTTAGTTATATTGAGAAATGAAGTAGATTCTCAGAGGAAAGAATCAGTGTAAAGAGAAGCTAAAGTTGTATAACCCTCTTGCATGATTCTAGGCCGGCAGCAAAATGGTATAGCTGGATTTCTAAGGCTCTAACAAACACCAGATGAATCTCCCACCTCAGAACAGGCGAAAACAAGAATTGATGGGCTCGTCTGAGAGCTCAGCCTCCTTACTGCCATATGGTGAATCTAACGACTTACCAAAATAGCACATTGTTGAAGAAAGGGAAGACAATAAAAATAAACAGGATAATGTACTGTAAGAACAATGTAGTGTAAGGGCTAGATTAATCCATTAGCCCTTCCCTATAACACAACCATCACTTCAGGGCCTCAGGTTTTGGTGAAGCAGCTGCTAGTGCTGCTGTGAATACAACTGTCTGCAGTTTCTGCTGGCCTGAGACTGTCACAGCACATCCAAGCCACTTCCACCAGTCACTCTTAGCCCATTAACCATGCCTACTGCTACTGCTTTACTGCAGCTGGCCACCCACACCAACTTCAACAGCCACTTCTGTCCTTCAGTGTCACTGTGTTTTAACAGGAACATGCACAGCTTAGAGACACATACATACTCCTTTCTGTCCAAAGAAAGGCTTTCTAGACAACATATTCTAATCCATCTTTTAGACTGGTTTTTCACCACCCGAGAATACCAGCTATTGCCTAAAATGAGGGGGTTCCAACTCTTCCTGTGCACATTTAGGTACCACTGTTTTGCCCAGCTTACGATACATAATTGAAAGCTATAATATCCCTTATCTTTATATTAGAACCTTTTTTTTTTTTAACTACTCTTATGATAAAACCTAACGTGCCAACTGAACAAATTCATGGCTACCGATCAGTCCCTTTCAATTGCTTCCCAAGATGATGAAGGGACACTGTCCCTGCCAGACCCCTCTCTCGTCAGCAGGTCTCCATCCCCTTAAAACTTCAGCTATCCAGTTCACAAATGGTAACCTGCTTCAGCAGTCAAAAGCTGGCTGTTGCTGGTATTACTTACAATGTCTGTGACACAAAGTAAACTTCTTCTGTTAATCTCCATCATGAAAATAATGTACTAGCTTTTGTAAACCACTCACCAAGGCTGGCTTCAAGCATGAGACCTTACTCCTGTTATTCCTAAGCTGGCCATTTTTGTTCCCCTCTTGATTTTAAGTGTGATTTCTCAGGTATCAGAATGTCATAGAAGATAAACAATACAGTATAGGACCAAGGCAGGGAACAGCCTCACCCATGGGCAGGCATCAGAAATTAACCTCTGTCAAAGCTGTATTGTTCTGACTTGGACCCTGAAGTGCATTGAGGCAGCCTGGTCAGGGGCAGGCCCTCATCCTGCCTTGAGTGTAAACATGCATGAGGCTTCTTTTACCGCATGTTTCGGGAAGCATCAACAGCTCTTGGCAAGCAAGAGAAAAGAGATGACTGAGAGGCTGCTGGCATGCTCTTTTGGCTGATGTCATCTTACAGCCTGACTAGAACTCTGGGTGCACACACTTAGTCACACACACACACAGCTACCAGTCACCAAACTTTTGTTATGGCTCAAAAAATTAATTAGTTATTTTTGGCTTCAGAGTTCTCCTTCCCTCCCTCCCTGACTCATTACACTGCTTTCTGGTTCTATCTGGCAAGGCAGCCGCTCCCTCTAGAGCACCCAACATCCGAACACCAGGATAAATCTGCCAGGGAGCAGCAAGAACAAGGCTGCACCTTAAAGGAAGGGGAGCCAGAAGCCAAGGGGGAGCCTTGCCAGCCATATCTCAGTCCCACAGTGCCAGAGCAAGGTGAGCAGGACAGACCCAGAGGTGATGGCAAGGTCCAACTGAAGTTCAGGACAAAATGCAGTATAATGGTCATAAGACAGGTCTGAGGTCAAGCCAGGAAACCAGTCAGTAGGTCAGGAATAGAATCAAGTCCAGCAATCATCAGGCAGGTCCATAGTGACAAAAATCAAGCCAGGAAGCCAATCCATAGGTTGAGGTCCAACTCAATGGGCTTCATAGCCAGGCAGGAGAAGGAGACCGATACTCCTCCAGTATAACTCATGAAAAAAGTGAATGCCCACGACTGAGCTTAAATAGAGCTCATGGGCCTATGGGTGTGAGCCACAGGTGAGGCATCAGGGTCATTAAGGCCATTAATGAGCTCAGTGCTTTGACAAGACTAGAGGCTCTATGTAGTCTGGGATCATTTGGTATTTGCGTATTGCCTTCTAGGTGTTGACTCCTTACCCACATGGTAACTGACATCTCTCCTTCGACATGATACACCCTTCTTCTAATCATACCTCTGTCCGTCCCTCACTGGGAGGATTATTTTGCCTCCAAATCCACCTGTAGAGATCCCATTGGCTCCATTCTCTGAGATTTTCCAGTCTTTGTGACCCACATTAGACTCACAAAAGCTCGGGACTAAGTTGCTGGTTTGTGTAACTGAGACAGGTTTCTCCCTAGTGTAGGCTCAAAGGAGGCACACCTGAATTTATGTCATGATGCAGTTATATATTTTACCGCATTGCATTTTTGTGTATGTGTCTCCTGTGCAGGATATATCAGCTAATAAACTGAGGAACATGATCAGGCTGAAAACTCTAGGTTTCTTTGGAAATTCCAGAACAAGGGTTAATTGTGCAACTTTATTTACTTCCCTTATGCATATATCCTTGATTAATGGATCACATACTGTTGGTTTTGGAGTCGGTTTTGTTTTCAAGATTTCTGCATCATTTAATACCCAGTTCTGACTGAATGAGCTGTTACCTCCTCAATTTTTTCACAGTATTCAAATGCTGTCCTGAGGTGAGAATACTCTTTTACCCATGGCCATTTCAGTGGTTCTCATCAGTGAAGATTCACAAATGATAATCAGTATACATTCAAAGCATCATTTCCAGCTAAAGGGAGATTATCAGCCCCATTTTATATATGGAAAGTAGAGCTAGTAAGAGATTAAGTTCAAAAATATGTACTACATTTGAGTGTCTTAAGTGAGATACCTTAGACCTTGTTATTTCTGTCTGTGTAGCCTTATTTAGCATTTTATATAATCATAGAGAAGTTTCCACTGACTTCAGCTGCAGCTATGGCTGCCTGGCACTTGGATTAATAAAGATAAGGGCTGTTAGGTCACAGAGTCTGACTTCCTGTACTTTGCAGACCTATATATACATTTCACTCAGTTATCCCTGTAATTAGTCCAATAATTCAGGATTATCCAAAGTGTAAATCAAGTAGTGTAGGAAGGCAGCTAGTCTCGATTTGAAGACCTCAAAAGATAATGGGCTGGTGATTTGCTTGGGTTCATTTTTGAGGGGTAATTAATAACTCTCACTGTTAAATCTTTATGCCAAATTCCTCAAATGAATCTGCCCAGTTTCTGCTCACAGACAGAGGTTCTTACTTTACTTTTCTACACTGGATTAAAGATTCCTTTTACAGCTGTTATTTACTCCTCAGGAACATATTTGTAACCTGTGTTCAAGACACATGTCAAGAAGTTTGCAGGCAGCTCACTGATAGACATTTTGTTCAGCTCTTAAATAATTTCAATTGCTCTTTTCCGTGCCAATTTTTAAGTCTTTCTTCTTCTTTTATATATGTGAGCACCAGTCCAAGATGTCACTCTCAGGAATTAATTGCAGCAGAATTTTCAAGTCAGTTTCCAGTGTTTGAAACTAGGAGTGCCAGAAATTGAGGGACGCAACATTAATTCCCACAGAGAAGTGTGATTTAAAGGATTTTCTCAGAATTTCACTTGGATTTTTTAGCACAGTTCGAGAGAGAATCCAGTTCACTAAGATGCCTTTCAGCTGCCTTAATCATCAAAGTGCCCTTTCTTTTTCCGCTACACCCTGAGTCATAATTTATGCATTTTCCAACTTTTGGAAGAAATGAAGCAGGGGTCCTGCAAACAACCTCCTCGTGAAGTCTGGATTCAGCCTCAGAGCAGATCTACCTGGTGGACCCTACTGAAGGGGAGCAGTGGAAAAAATAACTCACAGTCACATAATTAAAGTCTGATTCATAATACTGATGTACAAGGAAGGAAAATGAAGGCTGTTTCCTAAAGTTTGAGTGCTTAACTTTTTGACCTTAATAAGGTTCTTTTTAGATGCTATATGGGGATGGTGGTTCCTAGGCTTACCACAGAGTAAACTGGAAAAAAATCCCTCACTCAGCTGTATATTGGCACACGCATGACTCACCAAGGTTGGCACTTTGACCTGCACTTCATGAAGAGTGGGCATGCATTTGCATTCATCACTTGTGGCCATACGGATGTCTTCCCAAATATTTCCTATTAGGAGAGAACTGATAACACTCAGGACATTTAAAATCCACCCTGGGCTCTGAAAGGAAAAGGTCACAGTGGAGACAGGCTTTCCTTTCCCGTTCCCTCCAGTTCATCTATCTTAATACCGAGTCTGTCGTATCCTGGCTCGTTAGGCAAGTCCCATTCTCCTCTTGTTGTTGGTTTTAATATCTGTCCTATTCTTCCCTGCCCTAAACATTTTGCCCACTGAGTCCCAGTGTTTGTCACTAGCGTCACTGGGCTTGGCTCTCTGGTGCTTTTATCCCTGGCTCTCTGTCCATGCTCTCTTCCCCTCCCTGCCAGTACTCTGCCTTTCTGCTTATTTCTTCTTTCAGACTCCCTTCCCAGACACTTGGTTCATTCACAGCGTACCCCTTTATTTCAGATTCTCCCTCCAGCCCATCCCAGTTCTGTTTGCACCTTGATCCCTGTGAGATATCTGCCTTCCATATGATACTTCTCCACACCCTGCTCTTCCTTGGTCCATAGCTCCTTGTCCAGCCACTCCTTACCTTCCTCATTTCTGCACATCAGATTACGTCTGTGCTGTCTCCTGGCATAGACTTTTTGTCCCCATGTATTCTGCTTTTGGCTCCTATCCTTATTCTTACCCAGCCAGACCTTTACTTCTAGTTTCTCTCTTCCACAGCAGTCTTCAGTCCCAGTGTCATTGCCCGATTTTCCACTGCTCTCTGTCTAAATTCAGTCCTTCTTCCCAGGGCTGGTTCTTCTTTTTTTCCTGTTTGAGCCACGAATTTCACATGCAGCACTCTATTCCCGACACTGGCCCAGCACAGATAGTGTAGTATGCACACAGAAAGGGACAGATATGCAAAAACATCACCATGCAGGACCACATCCCATCAGCTTTTAATGACCATAAACAGGTATTTGTCTGCATGACAACACATACTATGTTGTAAACATAAGGTAGTTTATTTGCCTTCTACTGAAGATTAGATTGCCGTGAATTACTCCTCCCCCATTTTTGCAGAGTAAGAATGAACAGGAATAATTGCTACATATCAGCTCACACAATGTAATTTGCTTCCCTGTATCTGTTTGTTCATGTTTCCACACCCACAGACTCCCTTGTTTCAGTTCAATACCTATAGCACCTGAGATTTGCAATTGCAGGGGAAGATCTTGGTGAGCCTCTGCTTTTCAGCAACCTGCTCAGTGCAGGCTGATGCTTTGATAGGCTTGGGATAGATCTTTGGCAACACTGCGCTTAGCAGGTGCTAACTGCAGGTACCAGAACTTTGAAACTTGACCAGATTTGGCTAAATTTTCATTAGGATGAAGAGATCAAAGGACTGGTGCATTTCATTGGCTTTTTTCGTAGCCGGAGCCATCAGTTTGCTAAAGAAGCAGTAAGAGGTGTTCTTCACCATGAGCAAACCAACAACTCTTCCTTTGCTTGTGTGTGTGAATGTATATGTGTAAGGGTTATTTAGTCTCCTGGTTTACCTGCAATTCTTCATATATTCTTCTTAAGGGAGGCACTCAGAGTGGAATATTCCAGCCTTGAATGGTTACCAGAAGGGAAATTTGTCAAAAGGCAAACCAGCATGTTTTAAGTTGTAGGCAGCCCGAATATCATCACTCCTCTGACAATGCTGCAGTGTTACAAACCACTGTGATCAGCCCAGAGACCTGATAGCATGTCTGCATGGAAATGAAACCAGCTCATAGGAGATATTGTTAAACATACGTATCATCCAAAGTGTGTGTGTATATACATATATATATGTACGTAGTGCAGTCTGCTGGACAAAACAAATAGTAACTGCATCCATAAAGTCACCAACAGAAACACTTGTGATCTTAATAAGAATAATAATAATAACAACAACAACATGCCTGAGTATGAAATATTCTGCATATATGATGAAAGCCCAGGACTGCTTTGAAGCATGCAGTTAGACAGACTAATATATATTATCCTAGTATAAAGCTGGGCTGAGTGATAGGAAGCATGTTTCTTGGTACTTGTGGTTGCACAATGGTATAAAAAGAGTCCTGACATTCTATAGGTCTCTGGACAATTCTGCTATTGATATGTTGTGAGTCACTGCAAACAGACCATCGTATGTTTCTGAATCACTTCCTGCTAGAGGGGTTCCTCCACTTCTTCCAGAGATTGTATGTTGGGGAGGAATTCAGTGGGCTAAAACCCTGGAGACCCATTCTAAATACTTTCCCTTTCCCTTCCTTTCTATGTAGCTGAATGACTCAGAGAGGGAATGACACCTTGAACTGCTGTCCCTATTCCCTTACTGGGATGGGACAGCCCTATGGGGACTCCAGAAGGAAATTTAATTATATGTTTTATTTTAAGGACATCCCTTTAGTTTTGCTTTGATTTAATTTTTGCTGTTGGCATTTTGGGGTTTATAGGGTTTGGGTCAGGGAACGGGTTTGGAAGTTAGAAGCTATGCTGTGATAAAATAAAGGATGTTTCAGCTATTTTCAACACAATTACAGTGCTTTGTCTCTCTGCCCCAAAAGCATTAAGGCCCAGATCACAGAAATGGTCAGTAGATACGTAAGTACATCTGAGGCCTGATTAACTTTACAGTTATTAATGCTTGTAACTAGCTGCATTTAGATTCCTGGAACATTCACAGCTGCTTCTCTTAGATCTGCGCTGTTGATTTGTTGGTGTTTTGATAACACAGGAGACTGCAATCCTAGCAGAAGATAGCAGGTAGACCATTATAAAATTGAAAGTCTTGTGTGATTTGGAATTTCCCAATAGTACTGCTCTGCATAAAAAGTAATGTCAATAGAACTTTTTAATGTATTTTCAAGGAGAAAAACGTCTGTGTTTAAGGGAAACCAAGTATTCTGATACTATTTAAAATGCTCCTGGTTTCATTCGACATTTCCACTAGAAAAAGCTGTCTTAATGACATTTTTTTCACAAGAAGATAAGCCATTGTGAATTGCTGAAACCTTGCATTTCAAGTACTTTCTGGTTTGTTTTTCACGGGCTATACTGGACTGATACATGATCTTTTGGCAAATCTGCATTGTGATGAAAGTACAATCAGTTTCCGAGTAATTACAAAATTATTTTGACTTCAAGAGATGCTTATCCTGAATGCCAGCTGATGCAGTACTTTCTCACTTAACAGCAGTAAACAGTATTCCTGAATGAACTGCTCCTGTTGTTCAGAAATCATTTAGAGCGATCATATCTGAAGGAGGTGTGCTTCACTGGGGCCTGATTTCCTCGTGTTCATCAATGTATAACATAGGCCTATGATTAAGGTAGTTGCTGCTGCCTCTTTCTTTTAGAAGGACCCTTAAATGTACAGTTCTCCATATGCATCTCTGCCAGCAAAAGGTAATACAGAATGCCAGATACACGTGTACAGTTACAGCACACTAACTTTGTTTCTGTACCCTATATGTAACACTATAGGGTACAGTAGCATTGCATGGACCTTCCCAAGATCCCCATCAGTGCAAAAACACCAGCACGGTTACTGATGGGCACTTCTGAGTTTGTTGTTTCTATTGCCATAACCTAGGATTCAGCTGCCTCAGCCAGCTCATCCACTGCCTGAGATCTTCCTGAGCAAAATAACTGGCCTTGTGATCTTCATCTCTTTGTTGCTTTCCGAAACTGGAGAAGTTGCCTATGTTTTTAGAGACTGAATGTCCATTTGTTACCACCTCATGAATTCAAGACTGCCATTTCAGATCTCACTACTGTTTGCAGCTGTGAGAGTGGATGGTTCCAAAACTTTAGTTCTTAAAGGTTTGGTTTATGCCATCTGTTTCTTTGTAGATGTGTCTGCCTTTGGTGTCATCAGTTTCTAATACTGTAAGCATTCTTACTTCTTCAGATTTTTGATGAAGGAAACTTTTGTAGCTGGCAAACCACTCATATTCTGTATAGTCCTGTAATATAACAATGCTAAATGCAGGTCTCAGTTAACCTCTGCACTCTTTTCAGTTGGTGGTTTCATATTTTGATATTGCTTTCTACCAACCTGTTGCACTGAGTGCAAATCTGAGCTGGTAATAAAATGTGTCATACTGTGTTCACCACAGACTACTTAAACTCAGATCCACTAAACTGTGGTTTAGTGTGTTAACCATTAAACTGTGTTAGCCATTAGCTATGTCAGACAACTAGAGCTAGCAAAAACGGAGGTGATCGCCTTTATGACTGTCTAATAAGGCTGTCTCTGAAATAAATATCTCATTTCTCAAACATAAAGAAATCAGCTGACCAACTGTTCCCATACCATGGGAGTATTCGCTTGTCTGGCCTGTACTTTCAGTGTATGTGACAAGCCTTAACAGGTTCTCTTTCCCTTGGAAGATATCCTCAAACCCTTTTTCAATTGTTTTGATCTTCTGCCTCTTTGGTGAATTACCTCTTTAATGAGATGAAGGGAGTGGCATGTTTTTATTCATGGATAATTTTTTTCCCTTGGTGTGATCATAAACTGTACTTCTTCCAATTTGCTAATTGCCCATGAGTTTAGTCACAACTCTAATAGGAATTAGCTCACCACAGTAAGTCCTGAGCTTCACCTCGTTATGGTCAATTGCCTATGGTTTTGCTTTCGATGCTAACATGCTCATTCCTGGCAACACTTCAGCTTGCACCAACATCTGTGTTGAAGGCACAGGCATTTCATTTGCTTTCAGGATGATAGTGCTTTAATCCTCTGCAGCACTGCTCACCGGTCCCATGAAAAGTCATCTGAGGACATGGTGCTATTGTCCTCTTTGTCCGTGCTGGGGAATCTCTTGGAAAGTGATAGAAATTACTGTGGTTTGTGAAGGTTTTTCCAAATACCAGCCATTGTCCTGACTTGTGTTGTTTGCAGATCTGTGTGCTGCTTTATGGGGATGCTCAGTATATCATTCTGCTGCCAGTGTCTTGTCTTGTAACAGCCTACATCCTCTGCTGCATGATAGCACTGTCTCATGGAGGTTTTAGTCTGAATTAGGTAACTTCCTTTGACTGACAAATTTTCCTCCAATAGATAATGACTACTGTTTTTCTGGTTCCAGGCATGTTTGCTCTCTTCCTAGAGGCTCAGCTCCTCAAAATCAAGAAGCTTGGCTCTTCAACCCCTTAACAGCCCCTGATTCTGCTGCATTTTTGCCTGGTTATTGTACTGTTTAATGGCATATGGTTCACGTGTTTCATTGTTATGTGAAAGCCAGTATTCTTCAAATTCCTGTGATACAGCATCCTGGTGAGCCTCAGATGTCAGGCTTAATTCAAAGCTATTAGAAGCATCCAGTACTTCAGCATCAGCTATTATCAAAAATAAAACCACCCCTGACTGTTATAGAAGCATTCAGCTGAAGAGTCCCTTTGCATGATTTCCCACAGAGGCCCACATTCTAGCAGTGGAGACACAGGAAGACACAGAGTGTCCACACTTCCATGCAAACACCGCAGATTACTGCCTAACACCTTAGAGCAAACCAGTTTCCTTCTTTTCCTTGGACTCCACTATCTGTTGGCAGACAACAAAGCCCTGCTTAAACTGTCTCCAGTTATTCTCCATACTCCCAGAGAGCACCAGCTCCTGTGAGGTGAGGACTTCAGTGACTACATTCTTCCAGTCAGAGCATTTTCTTATGGTTTTTTACGTATGGACACCAAGGTGTTGCTCAGAATCAATTTAATTCAAGGGCTAGGATTCACCTAACTAAATGTAGACATGTATTCTGTAGATGGGTATTTTGTAGGTGAGTATATTTGACCTGGTCACCAGCATCAGTCTTTGTCATCAGTGGGGAGAAATACAGGCATTACAGGCACTGGGGAGTAATGCTCTCAGCCTGAGGTACGTGTCTGGACAAATCAGGCTCTGAAACCTCCAATTTCTCTCACTGATTTTAAGGTTTGTCCAGACTGGCTGCTGCAGGTGTAAAAGTGAGATTCACAGGAGTCTAATGTTAGGTGAGTGTCTCACTGAAGGAGTGTGACAGAGGTCTGCTTTATTCAGTCTCTCATTGCCAGCTCTTCAGCAGCAAGTAACGTAAACCTGGGCACAGGAATGGGATCTATCTAGACCTTATGAAGGTCTTCAAGCTTTGATCATGGAAGAAAAGTAGTTTCTTTAGGAAAAGGATGCAGTGGCTGGAAGGATGCAGCCACCAGGTTCCAGTTTGCTAAGTTTCTGACTCAAAGTGCCATCTTGGACATAATGCTGGGTGTATCAAATACTGACATTTTCCTCACAGACAAAAAAATGCATAAAATTGCCCAGTGAAAAACAAAGCAGGGTTTGTGTCATACTGGTAGCAATGTCACAGGAAGAGAGTGTTGTGCCTTTTCAGCTCTGTAGACAAAAAACGGGTCTGGCAAATGTGCTAGTTTTACTTTAACTGTGGGGAGCAAGATACAGAAGAGACCTCAAGATAGTAAAGGCTGATCTACATACAAAATATGCTCCGAGTAGACTTGCAGTTGCTCAGCATGTGCTCAGGGCTGACCAGGAGATACATAATCCTTCTAGCATACCGCTGAGCTCCAGCTGGTATATTCTCATCTGCAGAGGTAGTTGCCTCAGGCTTAGTACTCTGCTATCAGGGGTGGTGATGTTACTGTGATCTGGGAAGGGTATAGCGTGCAGACATGCGGCTGCGCTTGCATCACGTATTGCCAAGAGTGATTACCACAGAAGCTGTTGCCTTTTGACCTTCCCTGTGAGTCTATGCTGACCAGAGCTACATGGCCCTTGGCTGGCAAGCAGGCCTTGCAAAATAATCTGTTGTTTGCCTGTGAACACCATCCCCATTGATGAGTTTCCAGCTGGCTTATATTGATTCAGTTTAATTCAATACAAGTGTTTTGCATGTATAAAAGGCTCCATCAATGTTCCCATGAGGTCTAAATCAGTTCCTCTGTCTCTCTTTCTCTTTAAATCCTATTGTCACTCATATGTAGCTTTCCTACACTCAGTACATGCCTATTCCTGGGGGAAGCAATTGCCAGGGGCTTAATTTTAGAGAAGAATGCTCACCCTGCTCTCTGGGAATGAAGCCTGGTGTAGCCAACTTCAAAGACTACACAGATTTCTTGTTGAGCTTAGAAAGCATCTTCCCCTTTACTGGGATTTGCTATTGTATCTCTTTTGCTCTCATCTTCCCTTTCAGGGCATGAAAGGCCTCAGGTGCTTTCCAAACTCCTTCCATCTTTGGACCCTTTCAAATATACTTATTCAGTGCTCTGCCTCTTGCGCTGAACATCACTGAGCTAACTGAGAATGCAGTGGATTTGATGGGATCTGTGCTTAAAGATCTGTCATTTGGCTCTTCTGTTTACACAGAGCCCAGGCACTCAGACAGCACAGACCTAAAAGAAGGGTTATTTTTAACTCCAATAATCATAGGAGAGAGTTCTTTGCCTTCAATTCACATCACAATTTTAATCCTAACGAAGGACTTCACACCAAAGATAATAAAGGGATGAACTATTTTTCCTGTGTGTCTGTTGTTTTTCTGACAGGCATATGTGTTTGTTTATTTTTAGATTATAAAATGCAATTATCATGTTCTCTGAAGTACACATGTAAAATTAAAAACATGTTGAGTCAACTGGCTGCTTAATTCATGTTAATTAAACTATTCAATGGGAAGGATGTTCCTGGTTAGGGTGCTTCAGTGGGATCTGGATTTTATTCTTGGCTCTGCCACAGATTGCCTGTTTGATTCATGGCAAGCCACTTAATCTCCCAGTTTTCCAGTTCTTCGTTCCCAAAATGAAGATGATTCTCCCTCATCTTGTCTGCTTTGAAGCAGGGTACATTTTGCACACCATTCACCATAGTATATTCTAAGTTTAATTTATAATTGTACATACTGATAATAAGTCATTTTGTCTCCAAGAAAAAAACACCACTGAAAGTGCTTCCCAATGCATGGGTTTGCAAACAAATACGCTTTCCACCACACCCAGACAGGCAGAAAGTCAGAGGTCTGCAAGATCATGCTCAAAACCGAGTTTTCATCAATCGGAATATGCTGATCTCGGGTTTCCAAACCCTAGGCTTTTATTCTGGAAGTTGAGAACTCACCTTCAAGAAGATCTCAGTTCTTTCATTGTATTCTTAAACTTTTCCTAGGCTAAGGAGTGTGTGAAATTTCATCAGGAGTTTTACTACAGATCACATCCAGGACTGTGGGTTAGGTAGGACAGAAACTCCGGCTTGAGCGCACTTGGCCAGCGCACCTGGGAAAACTCAGGGTCATGTGAACGGCTGAAGGACATACTTCACTGTGACGGTTGCTCACATCTCCATCTGTGAAATAATCAGTCTCAGAATAGGCTACACGGTGCAAACAGGATCTACCCCTGATTAACCAGGTAACTACTTAGGAGCAGTGATGATTTCCTATCACAACTTGACATAAACTCATTTCTGCTGACCATCTTTCCCATTGCACCTGCATGTGTCTGCTTTCCTGTTTATTCACCGGTCATGTTTCCCTGGATGTTTCCTTATGGTTTTGCACAGTGCCCAAAACCCTGAAGACCTCAGCCTCAGGAGTAGCAGATACCAGAGGAGATGGCCTCTGTTTTCAGTCAGTGCTGGCTATAGCTGAATCATGTTCTTAAACTAATTAGCTCTACTAAACCCTAGATCTAAGCCCTTATTTCTTCATATCTGGGATATTAAGCTATATTTGCAGTTAAGAGGGTGAGCAGGAGCTAATGCATGGTGGGATTACACTGTTACTTTATTACCTCAGCCAGAGTGCTTTTTCAAAGATATCTGTGGTCAGTCTAAGACCCGTACAAAAGACCATGGTACCTGTGGGGCTTCTTTCCTTCCTGTCCCAGAGCAGTGTAAAGGCTAGGTCAGCCCTACAGCTTTCCTACATGCACAAAGTCCCAATGTAGGCACACTTCTACCATCCTACAACTCCTTTCTTCACTTGGCGTACATTATACCATCTTTGCAAATGCAAATGAGACACATCTAACGTGAGGTTCACTATATGAGCTCAGGCTATCATGTCACATAAGAGTCGAGCCTAGCACTGCTGCCAAAACACACACAAGTTTCAGGGCCCATACTCCAAATGGACTTCAACTAAATTACACACTTCTCATAGCCAACCTGGCAGCAAGGCCCACACCCCAAGCGTGACCCAAAGGACCAAAGTAGCTGTTCTCCAGTGGCTTGTCCGATCATGTTCACAGAAAGGTATTGTCGGGAATAGCAGTAGCAGTAAGCTTTCTCAGTGTCATCTGGAGTCAGTAAAAACCCCACTCATTATAAAAATTTCGTGCGCAGTTTAAATCTGCCCTTCTCATTGCTGGATACATTTGCCCAACAGCATTGTAGGCCGCATGATGCAACTCACCCTGCTCATGAACAACAGAATCATGCAATAGACCTCTCTTGCTGGCTATCCCTTGGGAGAAAAGTTCTGGCCACCAGCTAACACTCCTGAGACAGATCAGACTAATGAGCCTGAAACAGAGGTCACTGAAGTTCAGAGCTGGTTCACTTTGCACCTGGGTATTTAATTCTTCACGTCTCTGGTTCCCATCAATGAGCTATAAGCAAAGAGAGCAGTAGGAACCAAGGATCAGCGTGTTCTTGGGCGTCTGCCTCCCATAACACTCACACTGAATTAAAACAAATAGCCTCTGCTTCACCCCATTTAGCCAGCTCACTTGCAATTCACACCTATCCCATGCAGCCATTTCCGTTTTCATTTCTTCCTCCCGATTCACTGAAAAATTCTTCTCCCTCTTTCCGTAAACTCAGCAGCTTGTTTATGTTGAAGTTAAAAGTCAGATGTTAACTTAGTTGGTGATTAATACCTTGAAAAGGTCAGCTTTGAATCTCACTGAAAAATTCACCCATCTCCCTAGGCAACTCCTTATACTTCTTCTCTTCCCTTCATAACATATTTGCAGTTGAAAATAATTAAAACTGATATGCTACTTTACATCTTGAAACATTAGTTGTTATCTTGCTTTCAGGTGTTGGGAAATGTTTCGAGGCTGGGAGGACCTCTTTAATCCACCTCTCACACGCATTGCTTGCACTCCGAAAATCTGATCTCTGTCTGTCTGTCTAGTGCTGTGTACCACCAAACCACCTCTCTAAGCAGCCTGGTGGATCTGAAGAAGTGAATTCAATCTAATTATTGTCATCTATTGGTGGAGTCACAGAAGGACCACGTCAAATTTTACAAACAAACTAAAGGGTCCTCATTCTCCCTCACTCCCAAGCCAGAACAGTCTTTGTAAGCTTGCACAAATAATCTCACCACTTTGAAAATTAAAGCTGGGTTTGTCACATACTGCACAGCTCAGCTTGTCATGGTTCTGTCTGGCCTTCTATGTGTGCAGCGTCACCAAAGAAGTGGCTCTGCTGTACATCAACAGATGCAAAGTAACCCTTTTGATAGGTAATATTTAGGGAATTTGATCCTGGAGCCTCTCGCATGGAGAAATACATGAAGAGCAAGCACATTTCGCCTGTGAGTGTTTTTGTTTTCTTGTTCCTTTTGAAGTAAAGGGGGAAATGTGGGAACTATTTCTAAATTACCCATGCAGCAGAGTGACAGAAGAAACCCAGAAACAGATAAAGACTAACAGCTGGAACACATTGTGGTACAAGGAAGCAATTAGCCTATGGCATAAAAGAATGAAATCACATATAGAAATTATTTGTGTGCCCTAGCATTACTTTAGCAAACTGGAAACTTCGGGGCAAAGGAGACCAGTGGTCCCAGGCCAGCGCTGGTGTGGTAGGGAGTTGTGCACCCGAGGGGGAAGAGTTCCAGTCTTTCCTTAATGGTCTCATATGAGAGCTTGCAGATGTGGAGAAGAGAAGAGAGGGAGGAAGGGGTCAGTCACTTCCTCTCTCTCTGAGCTTTCCCAGCACTGCTCCAAGTTCCCGGAAGAGCTTGCTTCTCCCTGCCACGGGAATGCCCTGAGGTAGCCTTTGGTCCATCTACCTCTGGGAGCTTGCATCATAAACTGGGTGACAGTTTATGTATAAACATATACATTCAGTGTAAACATATATATATTATGTATAAACATATACATTCAGTGTAAACATATATATAATATGTATAAACATATACATTCAGTGTAAACAACTGAACTCTCAGCTGCTCTCCTACTTTTGGTCAGCCTCAACATTGGGTACAAAAGGCCGTCCTCATGGGATTGCTTAAAAGTTACATCATCAAGCAATAAACCAGTGAAAATACCTCAGGGTGGGAGAGGAATTTGAGATAAATGTTCTTTACCAGACATTGCAAAAGAAACCATAGCCTCATCAGAATGAATGAGCTAACTCCCATCACCTTCAGTGTGGCCAGATCTTCAGTCTTTACATGTGGGATGCCATGCTGCTATAGTGATGAGTTCAGGATAGCTTTCGTTGCATGAAGTCAGACAGCCAGATTGATGGTTGTAATCAAATTTCCTGCCTCGGTTACAGTTTTACCATCCAAAGCCTCAATTTATTCAGCGGTCATACTAATAGTGGGATTTGTTTCAGGAGGGACCCCATTTTCCACTCCTAGTTTCTGAGCTGGTTAATCCTTTCATGGGGCAGGGTTTGTATATCATGCCTCATAAAATCCCTATATGAGGATTTAGGAAGAAAGGATGGGATTTGTCATAAGTACTCCACGAGCGTGTCTTCACAGCAGGCACAGAGATAGCCAACCAGATGGCTTCACCCCATTAACTTCTCACAGGTGGAGAAAAAGGTCCAAAAATACACAGCAGCCAGATCCATGTGCGCTAATCTCCTTCTTCCTCCCTAGAAAGGTCTGGGAATAGAAACACCCAAGCTGTCCCTGCAAAAGCCATTTCTTCCAGCTCTACATTTCACAGCTCCAAACCGGTGAGCCTGCATCATGATGTGTTTTGTGAGCTATCAGCCCAGACGATCTCCATGCAATGTCCCTGTCCTGCCATGCAGTGGACATGTCAGCCCCAGTCCCACTGAAGTTATGGAAAAATCCACTGCGTACAAAGGATCACAGCAGCATTTGTGCTATTGGGATCCCCTCCCACCAAGAGCTAGTGCTAGCCCTGTGTGGTGCAGGATCGGTTTAAAATAACTTCACTTTAAGCGCCCCATGGAAATCCCCTGCCAGTCACACTCCTCACGTGCTTTTTGTTCTGAGAATCAACAGGCCTCAAAGAGCAGTCTCAGAAGAGGCCACATCTGTACAGAGTTTGCTTTCATCCCCACTAGGGTTCCCAAACAATGCCAGTGCCAGCCGGAGGTTTGCTGAATGGTATGAGAACCAAAGGCTTTCTTTGCTTTCTGTTCATCCATTAAAACCTTGTGAGACAAAATTAAGAGGACAGGAGTGGGAGCTTTTGGAGGCTGTGGTTTCTGACAAATGCCGAAAGCTAAGTACTAATGAGAAAGTTTAAAAAAGAAAAAAAGGAAAAGTCTGCAACCCATCACCACAGCAATGGCACAATTAGAGACAAATCCAGGGTACGCTGCTTTACATTAATGATGCAGACAAACTAATTTAGCTAATTAGGGCTGTCTACGGAGCACATATGAAATAGTACTCTGTCCTGAAGTCCAGTATCAGAGATTCCTGCTACTGAAGTCCACAAGTGTAGAGACACGCAGCCCGGACACCTGCTACTGTCTGAGCAAGGAATTAGCTGAGCCACCTCTGCATGGGAAGCATTGAATGTTTTCTTCATTGTCCACCCACAACAGATGTGTGAAACACCATCAGCTGAGAGGCCCGCAAGGAGAAGTGTAAACAAAACTCTCTCTGAGTTCAGAGTTTAAGAAACAAAGCCAAGAAAAAGTAAAAAGCTCAGTTGGCTTCTCCTGCTTGAGACTAGGTTTTATCTTACGGGGTTTGAGTAGTCCTAAGCAGGCTAAGGTGTGATTTAGCTTCTTTGAGAGAGCAAACATTTTATCTTTGTCAGCGCAAAGACTTCGTTGTCGTTGTTTGAAAGGAGCTCCTACTTCACTGAAGCTTGCTCTATATATTTTGATGGCAACTGTTTGTGCAGCGCAGAAGCCCTGAGCTTCTACGGAAGCTCAGCTGCTGCATTTCCGAGGTGCGGACACTATCTTCGGGTTATATCCAGGACCACTCTAAAAGACTTCAGCAACCAGTTTTGGAGAACAACTTAATGGCATAAAGTCTGATAGGAAGAAAAGAAGTAGAATGATTAAGGAAACAAGTACCAGTCTTCATAGACTAGTTTCTGACTTTGCCTCTGAGCAGCCCAGTGCTCATGCAGCAATGGAAGGACAACGCATTTCGTGACAACTAGACAGCATAGGCAACTGGCACCTTCACTTCTCTTGCCTCACCCCCTGTGCCAGTGCTGCCTCCAGCCAGAGTGCCAAGCTTGAGCTCCCCTGGTGAGCCCAATGCCCTTCTTTCGGGCATATGCCCATTTACCTCCATATGGGTTTCTGCCCACTTTCCAAAATCCTACCTGGGTCCCATGACAGCCTCAATAATGTGCCTGGGAAAGTAACAAATACCTTCCTCTACTGGGCGTGGACCAGCTCACTCACATTTGTCTCACTTATCCCAGAGAAGTGGAGATATTGCCTCACAGATGAAATCAGCCCAGGTCTCCACCTCTTTTTCCAGTAAAGGGCGAACCCTTTCTCTCTAGACAAAACAGAAGGAGTGGGCTCATGGAGACCACAGCATCCTTTGCTCCTCCAGGCTTGCCCAAGCGAAAGAAGAGGGTCTATGTGTTACTCCAAAAGGAATTTCTCTGCTTCCTGCCGCTTGCCATTCCTGGCCGCTGCAGCTTGAGTGCGATACCTCAATGTGTATGCTCAGCAGGGAAAAAATGCCAGTGACCGAGGTGGTGGTTGAGAGATGAAAAAGGCTGATCCACACAGTGGTTTCTTCTGTCTTCCTCTAAATGTGTTCACTCCAGTAGCCCTTTTCTCATTAGAGCCGGAAAAGATGTAAACAGAAATCAATCCCTGCTGAAAATAACCCTGCTTATGTCCTGTATGGAGCCTGCTTGACTCTCCTGCTGGGTTTGACTCCTAATGACAAACTAGGTTGTTACTAGTCGAAGTTTGCATATAGGATAGTTGCAAAGGACACCCACTGTACACATTTCTTCCACTTCATTGGAAGCTTGAATGGCTTTAGAGAACAGGTGGAGCAGGATTGCGTCTTATCTCATGGAATAAGCCACAAGAGGGAGACAAATACCCATGTGGTGCATTGGGGGCTCATGCCCTTAATGCTTGGGTAGGAAAAGGTTTTCTCAGCTCCTGAGAGCTTCCAAGGTTTCAGATTATTTCCCTAACCTAAAGTCAAAATCTCAAAAAGCCTCAATAATGAAGCATGGAGAAATAAAATGCATGTCAGAAAAACTTCCCCTTTGCAGTTTGAAAGTGTTTAATTTCCTTTTTGGATTAAAAAAGAGAAGCTAATCGTTGCTCATTCACAGATTCATTGAAATATGACACTTCCAGCTTTCAAAATATGAAGTCTTTGGAACCTCATTTTCTTCCCAAAGCAGCTGCTGAACTCAGCACTATGGTGAAGTAGAGCCCTTCCTACAGTTTTTGGCTCCTACCAAGAACATGTAATTTGGAAGTTCCTAAGAAATCTCAAGAGACACAGAGCCAATTCAGTCATAGCATACAATTGCTTCCTTTCATGTCCTCAGTCTCTCTGACATGGGTCAAAAATTAGTCTGGAAACACACAGAAGACTTCTATCTGGAGAAAGAAACAAAAACTGAAGCACAAGAATGAGGAGATAAGAAAAACAAGGCTCATACTTGGCCCCCACCTGCTCTAGATGCGCACAAAAGATGCCACAACAACTTCAGGGTTTAGAAGAGCTGCTGCTATTGCTCAACTCCATGTACAGCCTGTGGAGGAGGTAGGTCCATGCAACAGGGCTTTGGAGACACTCCTCACGTTTATGTCCCAGAGCACAAAAAGTAGGCCATGTGTATCTCACTGAGGGGCCACATTAGTGAAATATTTGAATTCCTGCATGAGCCCAAGGACTCAAAATGCTGAAAACAGGATCTGCCTGTAAAACAGGGCAAACTGGGCCCACAGCATAAACATTTCTCATGTGAGGTAATACCTTACTTTCCAAGTCAGTGGACAAAAGAAATGTGGTGGAAGTATCTGTGGCTGTAGGTGAAGAATACACCTACTATGAATTGAGTCTGAAAAAATCAGTCAGTAGAAATTATTATAAGGGAACAGTGTGACACATGGCTGCATGTAACAGTCCATCCATCTCTACAACTGAAATGAAACACTAATGTGAGAGCACACAAACACAGGACATAATGTGAGATAGAAACTACTCTTCTGCTCAACCCTGTATGACTGATTGAGGCTACATGAACAGCAGCAAAGCATACAGCACCAGTTCTCTGGCAAATATGGAATGGAGCAATCCCAACTGTGTTATCAAACTCTTTTAGCTTCCAGACTGTCTTATAGGGTACAGTTGCAGACTTATGCTTGTTTCCATATTGTGCTTTGGAATAGTTTTGGAGAAGGCTATTTGGCTTGACCTAGAATATGCCAGAGATCAATCTAAGAGTTTAATAGGATATTCTACTAAGGGCTGTTGTCCTTGCTATGTCATTGCTCTGTTAACCAGTATAGATGTGGCCTGAGATGCCAGCTGCGGGGTAACACTTCCCATATTCCCCCCACTTTTTTATGTCCGAAGTTCCTTATGCTCTGGAGCATTAATCAAGATTACTAGCTGTGCTTTTAAAAAAGGTATAAAAATAAAACATGGATCTTTCAAAAAAGTCCTACTGTGACTGCTTGGTTCTCTGTGCTACTATTTCTATAGCCCTTAGTGCTGAAGAGTGGCAAGAAGGAGGAGATGGTGACCCACTGCCCAACAGCTTTTGGGAGCCCAGAGGGTATTTGAAATGTTTCAATGACCCATGGTATTCTGTTCCCTGTACGAGGCAACATCCATGGCGCATTGCTTGTTGCCCTCTTCCTGCCAGCATCTGACAAGGCCATGTCAGCCAAGGCCGCTCGGGGCCATTGGCACAATTACAGTTACATGAGACTTACAATAAGACATTAGAGCTGTTTCTCAATGAATGTACTAATAAGCCCAGAGCCCACTTCTCATTTTACACTGACTGCACCACTCTCAAATGTGCTACAGAAGGTTGTGAAATCATGACCAAGCCCTTGGAGTCGTGTGTGAATCTCTCCCTAGCTTTGCAGTCAGGCACACAGCTTCACTTCTTGTTAAAGCTGGGGTGAAAACAGCATTCACTTTGCCCTTTGGAGACAGGAAAGCACCTGCAGCAGACTGCATGGTGAGGTTAGAGACCAGCAGTGACAGGGAAATGATCAGCTTCCGTGAGACTCCTGTGGTGCCTGTTTCTGAAGGTTGTTTCCCACTGTGAAGTTCAGGGAAGTTCTGTTCCCTCCAAAGAAACCCCGTGCTGCTCATTTTGAAACCAGTGAGAATTCAGAGTTTGCCCAAAAAATGGACAGGGATGCCTTGAGAGCAAAGAGAGAGCTCTGTCGGCCAACATCTTGTGAATATTAGGGGTTCTTGGAGGAAAGATTGCTTTGGCAATTTCAGCATAACTCCATAAGGCATTTTTCCCCCTCTGTCTCCTTCCTGTATCTTCTACCACAGCTTAGGCACTACAGTTTTCCAAAGGTAACCCATCAAAAGAAAATTTCTAGAGTTCCACACCCTGTCAACAGCTGTTGTTCACCATCTCTCTCTCTGTGGTGTGTTTACATGAGGAAATGAATTTTCAGGTTAGAGAAAAACACAGCAAAAAGTACCCAATCCACAGCAGGGGAAGAGGAAACTCAAGAGTTTCTTCTTCTCTTCCACTGCACCCTGCAAAAATATATTTAAAGTTTCTGATGCCCCATCCCTGGCAGTGTTCAATGCCAGGTAGGATGGGCTTTGAGCAGCCTGGTCTAGTGGAAGGTGTCCATGTCCATGGCAGGGGGGTGGAACTAGATGAGCTTTCAGGTTCCTTCCAGCCCAAACCATTCTATGATTCAACATAAGGAGTTGGGAGAATGTATTCATTGTCCCAACAAACAAGAAGAGACAGCAGGCTTCCCTGAAGGCAACACTGCAAAATACTGGCTAAGCAAACACCATGCATGAAGAAATTGAACTTTTCTATGTACTCATAACAACCTTTAAAAACACTTGCCTGTATTTTAAGGTGTGGTGATGAGGATTTATTGACCAGGACTGCTAGATATGTGTGTGAATACAACCATGTGCACATGCATACACATGCACTATATTATTTTCTTTTTGCTGAGCATCTGGTTGTCTGGATAAGTTCATATAATTCTCACACTTGAAGCTCCAAGGGAATGAGGGTAATATCAAATGATCACACTGTTATTCTCCAAATGCTGAGGAGGACTTCTGGGAACCCAAAAGCATCCTGTCTCAAATAAAAAAGTTAAGTAACATTAGAGGTGGAATTAACGACAAAAAGTTCCATTTTGTGCTTAACCCTTTCCACTCACTTCCATGACCTGTTCTAACCACAGCAAGTGTTAGAAGCCCTGAAACATTGGTTTGTGGTTTATTTACTCAGGGATGTGGGGACTAAGTCATGTTGTTGTTGGGTTTCCTTTTTTTTCGTGTGCGTGTTGTGCTTTTTAAAAGCAGTGATGGAACCAAAGGATATTTTTCACCACCCTGAAGGATCTTCACACCCTAAGGCATTGCTGGCATCATTTAGTAGCACAATTGATATATGCCATATCCGCATTTAGTTATTCACTATGCTCATTCCTATCTGAAGGTGGAGGTCTCAGCTCCAGTGCTAAAAGAAATGAAAAGTTCAACCATCTAAAGCATCTTAAATCTTTCCCTTTGCTTTGCTCTCATTCCTGGTCCTCCTATTGCTCTCACAGATATCCAGGCCTGCAGCAGTGTGGTCCCCTTCGAAGTACTGAATGTTTTCTCTCCCCCCAAAACCTTGAATGAATCAGCAGCCTCATTCTTGCCTCTTCTTTATGCCACCTCTAGAGCTTGCTTGCTTGCTAAAACTTTGGTCTCTGCTCTCACAGTGCTTTGCATAAAGTGTGTTAGCTTATTCCCATTTTATATTACAAGCCTTCCTTACAGACTACTAAAACTACCATGGACTAAATCATCCACCTCATCCTGAGCACTGATTTCATCACCCAGCTCAATAAAGCTCTGTAAAACTTGACTCATCCTAAAACTATATGCTGTCTTCTCTTTTGCTAGAAGGAGCACTGTTGTGTTTCAGCTGACATCCCATCTATCAGTCATCATACTGCTTCAGGTCCTATTTTGTACAATGCTGTCTTGATCCAGCTGTTGCTGAACTTCTCCTATCACAAGTATCTCATCATAACGCCTATGTCCTTCTTCCTTCAGAGACCCTTGAGGATACCTAGTCCTTCTCAGGCTTTACTTCATCTGAGCACAGGCCCTCTTTCCGCAGCCAATGATGTTTTCTTTGTTGTGTTATAATTATAAAACAGACATGAATACACATGTGTGTGCTTTAAAGGAATCCATATCACATGTATTTAATAGAGAATAGATGCTAATGTGCATTATTTGGCATGTTCTCCCACCGTTGCTCATTGTATATCTGATCTGGTAAACAGCAGAGGGGAAGGACTTGTCTGTCATAGTCATTGGCTACCACAAACCTCCACGGGGCTACAGTGTTAATCCACTGAGTGATCCATGCTGCATGCAGTTGTTCATTACATAAACTCATGAGTGATTAAGTGAACAGTACGGAGTGCTACTTCTTCTCTGTATTTCACTATACAGCTCTGACTTTGCCATGCCTGGCAAGGCTGGCATGCAAGCAGTGCTGATCTTCAGCTCAGATTTTCAGGAAGATAGTTCCATAAACACAATGACATCGTGTCATGACATCATTACTTTCCTGTAGGTTTGAATCAGCTTGCTTGCTTTTACAGGAAATTATATATATTCACTGCTCCTCCAACTTGACATCAGGGAAGTGCCACACACAATTGCTTTCACCATTTAGCTCTCAAGTGCATGAACAACATTCCCATAATCCATTAAGTACCCACCCAGATCAGCCTTTGTCATCATAAAACTAAAGGCAGCTAAATAAACAGAAAGGTCAGGTTTAGACTATAAAAGCTTGAAAGAAATCACAGTATTACTTCTAGAGGAAGGGTAAAGCAAAAATTACAGCACGTCGTACTATGGGGGCTTCTGTCCTGATTGAAAACACCAGGTAATACAATATTGGTGCCAAGAGACCAAAGTTATAATGTCTCCATCTCCCCAGGTCCTTCCTAATATTATCCATGATGTCATTGCACCTTGGACTATTCATTTTAGCATTGACTGGAAAGGCTTTGCAGAAGAAAGAATTATACTGGAAATTGGAAGTACACCATATGAGATGAGATAGATAGATAATGTGAACAAATGCACAAAATTAAACACATCAGAAGAAAATCAAAAGAGACATTCTGCATTGTTTGTGGACTACAGAACAGTACATGAAACCAGAGACCTTAGATCTTGAGGGCCTCAAAAGAGTGGAAAGCATTGTATTTATGGGGCAAATCAGGTTTCATCTAAGATTTCTCCTTTCAGATCAATTTAGATCCAGCACTGTTCTACTGCTCCACCAGCAATAAATACAGAAACTATTCATGTATTTACAAGAAGTATTGTAAACCTCGTATTTGTTGGAAAGGAGGGACAGAGGGTAAAGGGGAAACTGTCATAGTTTACAGCCATGTGTTTTCAAATAGAGGCTAATGCATGCATACCGACACTCACTTTTACACACCAGTGCCAAAATACTGATGAACTGCAAAGTGGTCTTCGCAGTGACACTTCGCACAAAGCAGAGCCCTTAAAATCAGGGGCTAAAATGATATACTTTGGGCCACCAGGGTTGTAAGTTGGAAACAACTTCATGACTCTCCCTTCACTCCTATCAAAGATGGCTTTTCTGAGTTCCAAGTTCAGGATTCAAACTCCTGCTTGACTCTGAACAGGCATCTTCATACCCCAAGTTCTAGACACGTATGTAAACTTTGCCATCTGAAGGCTTTTGTGTGACAACATCTGGGAATACATTTATGGGATGTTTATTCAAAGGGATGAGTTATGCATATGAACTAACACCCTGAGTCTGATCACCAAGCTAGCTGCAGTGCTACAGTCCCCTCACATCATCTGTACCAGACTGTCAACAGCTCATGCACACTTTGAAAGCATCAAAATGTTTTTCCCCAATTTCCAAGAAAATATTGCCCTTAGAAGACATAAAACAAACACATAGAAAGACACAGACATATTTCTTTGCATAATTTCAGCAAAAACATGCTTTTCTTATTAAACTCTGGTACTATCCTTTCATTATAAGCATCTTCTTTTCCAGTAAATCTATGACTAAGTATGTGTAAATACTCATCTCAGGGGTCTACCCCTGTGGTGGTTGTGGACACCCCCAGAACTTCTCACTATGTATCTGTGTGAATTGCCTCATAGTCGCGTGTATGATACATTCTCCCTTCTTTTGGCTCCCCTATCCACCTGGTTGCTTGCCAAGTATGCTGGCTGGCTATCTGTTAGCAACAGAAATGGGATTTGAGTCCCAACAAGACGCCGGTGGAAGCTGGAAGTATCCACACTGACTGCAGTGGAGTTCAGCTGGCTTCCACCACTTCAGCAAGGGCTTCCAAGCGCCATTGTTGGCTTGTTGTGGACTCTGGTTGCTTTAGTCCTGTGGGCTGTTGAGAGCTTTCAATTCCACTTAACTTCTACACAGAGTAAGGTCACTTCCTTGTCACTAAATAAACCCATTATAAAATGCAGCTGAGTGTATGTGCCACCTTTATGTGGGACAAGACCATGCCTTACAAGAAAGCTGAGCTCATGTTTTCAAGAAGCAAAGAGAAAAAGAGAGGTTTGAACAGAGAGCTACCACTGCTGGTGGTTTATTTAAGGTTAGCAGTAGACGTGGGTTGTTTATTGTATCCCAGCTTTCTTTGCATGTACACAGGAAAACAGATGCTTCCCAGTCCCAGGCCCCATGCTTGAGCC
Source organism: Amazona ochrocephala (assembly GCA_039720435.1). NCBI lineage: Eukaryota > Metazoa > Chordata > Aves > Psittaciformes > Psittacidae > Amazona > Amazona ochrocephala. The sequence continues at coordinate 78,759,449 of CM077880.1, forward strand.
ATGCTCCCTCAGCAAAACCCACAGGTAGGGTACACAAATGGGGTGGCAGAGATGTTGCTTCCTGCCTCTGGCTGCTCTGAGCTGGTGATAGGACATTATCTATCTCGCACACTTCTTTGGCCTCCCTGGCAGGGTATCAGGCCAGCTCACAGCATGCGCTTTGCTTTTCCTGTGCGGTAAAAACAGCTGCAGCCTCTGCTCACAAACAGGGAACAGGGGCCAGGGCTTGCGAGCGCTTTGGCTCTGACAGTGCGCATGGGGCACAGATGACAGTGCTGGGAAGCAAGCCAGGTCTCCCAGAGCCTGAGCAGCTGGGTGCCCTAACTGCTAGGTTACCTTTCATCTTCCAGCATTAAAGGCCTGGCATGGTCCATCCGTAGCCCCGTCTTCAGTGAGCCTCGGTTGCAGTCCTCCACTCATCCATTTAGATCAGCTGCAAATTGAGTTTCAGGCTCTTACAATGCATTAGAGAGGCAAAGGGGAAATAGAGTACAAACTCATGTGCCTGGACATATGCTTAACCATGGGGCTTCAAGATGGGCACCTACCACAGTCATCCGCTGAAACGGTGGGTGCTGGTCCCTGCCTGTGCCAGGACCATGATTTATTGCAGCTGTGGCCATTCTGTGGCCTGAAGAGGATCTTCCAACTTTCTGCTTGAAGAGGTCCTTGCACTCCCTGCTCTGCTCTGCTGTGACATTCCTTTACATAAGCAGCTGAAGAGCAAAACATATCAGTGCTCATTGCTAATTTTGTTATTTATAGTGAGCCGCCACAGATGGAGACTGCAGCACCATTCTATCTTTAGGATGTAGCGCCTGCCTGTCCATACAGACAATTGGTAATTAGCACAAGAACAATTTGTTTATCCATTCTTAAACTCAAATAAATCGGACAGCCATTTATCTGTCAAAGTTCAACTCTTTCCCATTGCCAGATCACCGTGTTAACTGCTTAATGAATAGAGCTCGCTGCTTCAGGCATTTAGTAAAGAAAATGTATCTTCTAAAAGAATTCCCATTAAAGAAAATGAAATATGCAATAACAAATAACAGGTTACACACTGAGGGGACAGCATTAAGATCACAAGAATCAGGAGCACAGGTCAAGGTAAAGATCACAGCAATGCTAAGCAGAGGCGTAGAAATGCACTAACCTGTATGTAGCGGAGGTATGGTGTGTATGTTATCCTGGTTACTCCTGGCTAGTTTCCATGAGTCCAGACACCCAGCTCTCTGCTCCAAGTAAATCCTTGTGTGAGCATGAAATAGAAGACAGAGAGGACACTTGCAGTTCTCAAAGTAAAATCCCGTGTGTGCACTAAGATGCAGTTGCATGGCTTGGATGGCAGGACCTTGCCCACTGTAAACACCACACAAGCCAGGGAGAAGACATGACATATTTTTTCCTATTCTTGTTGCTGATTCCAGCTGTTCTCTGTTTTCTTTTATTCCCTATACCAACCCCTGAAGTTAGAGAAGAGAGGAAGAGGCTTTATGAACAGATAGACTCCGTGAGTTGTGCCCAAGGGTTGGCCCCTGTCCCTTCTCTCCTGGCCCCCACCACTGCTGATAGGAGGGGAATGGGAGCTGCTGGAGGACTGCTCAAACTCATATTAAAGGCCAAAGTAGTCTGTGTGGAAAAGTAAAAACAACTAACCCTTGTCTTTCTCACAATTCAGATATTCTCAGCATCTGAAGATGTTCACTGACTCACACTTGCATGTGCAGCCTCTTTTACATGCATGTGGGAGTACACACATCCATATGTACAGTGTGTGAAAAGCACTGGAAAAAACCAAGGCTTTAGAGGTCACTGCTATCAGGCAGCAAATGTAGGTGAGATCTGAGGAATTCTGCCTGGCCTCCATTTTCAATCATATGGGTCCAGCAACCCCTATTAGCTATTTACTTATTGTGCTACCACCTGGACAATCTTTATTTGACCATTTTATTCTCCCATTAGCATACAGGAATGGGATAAAAGCTACTAAATAAAAGTAAATTATTTCAAATACAGTGGCCGAAATAACTGAGAAGCTCCTTCTTTTGTCTTTCAGCTCACAACTCCAAACTTTCCTGTAGTGGTCAAGCTGGGACATGCTCATGCTGGAATGGGAAAGGTAAGTTACAGAAAAAACACTTGTAGCTCAGGAAACAGCTATATATGTGGCACAGCATTCCTGTGATCATACACGGTGTGTGGACAGCCAGAGAAGGGGTTAAACCTCCCTGCAGCCTATCTGGGTTGCACTGGCTGTTCCTGTGGGAGAAAAGGCCTTTTTCTTCTGTCACGCACTCGGAGAGAGGCAGTGGTATTGGGTTGGAGGCTGTCTGGGATGCGGGAAGGGGGGTTGTGAAGAGTGGGGGAAAAGCTGGCTGGGCTGAAGTCATTAGGCTCGTCTTTTATATATTTTCTTCCCTCCTTAAAGTGGTAATGCTGTTTATTCAAGCACCTGTAATGTGCAGCTACACCCCATAGCTCTCACAATGAGGAGCAGTGATCTTTTTGAGTGCATTATGATGACCTGATTCAATAAAACGGGAGCCCTTCAGTTATTTTTTCCCTCCTTGCAAGGAAGAACAAGACCTTACAAAGCAGAATGGCTGGTTGCCTGCCAAAGAATCCTGAAAAACATTTCACTCCCCAGAAGGACCTATTTGTTTTTCCCAGGCTCTCTGGGATCTTTATTCCTCCAGTGAATTAGCAGCCCCTGTTTCTTGGGGTGACTGGGCTCCCCTTTCAGTGAGGCACCACCAGCACATTCCTACTGCACTTTAGCCTCCACTTTCTTGTATATACCTTGTAAAAAAGCATCCCCTGTCTGCCTAAAACTTGATTTGTTCACAGGTAGGAAATTCTGATGTTATCATCTCTGAATCCAAATGGGAGGTACATGAACTTTGTACACCTGTCACAGTGCTTCCCTAGAGCAGACAGACCTTCTCCCAGCCTCACACTTCACCTGAAAATTAGATATAGGTACACCAAACTTAAACTTAGTCCAGATTGTTTGCTTGTGCTCTGGAAACAGGAGCTCATTCTGGCTTCCTGGATTGCAAAGGAAACTCTTATAATCTTTCTTGCTTTGGTTGCAGTGCTCCCCTGTCTGGATGGTAGTTGCTGGAGAGGAAGTGGGCCCAGATCCCTGGGCCAGTGGTGAAGTTGACTTTCAGCTTCAAAGAGTAAACATTTAAATAAGCAGGAAATGTTTGTTAAAATATGGTACTGTGTGTGTTAGAGAGAGGTGTCATTGAATTAGAGTACATGGAGACAGCCTAGAGCTGTTTGTAAAGTGAGCCTCTGAACATGTCCCTAGGAAGGATTTCATTAGCAAAATCCTAACTGGAACATCAGGAGGAAGAAACTTCTTGCTGAGGAATGGTTTCAAGTTCCTTGAGATCCTGCAATCCTGGATCTCCCTGCTCTGCAATTTGACCTGTAATGTGGGTAGGGCTTCATGTGTCTCTCTTGTGCACAAAGGACCCTCAGTGACTATGGAAGTAAGTGCAGAATCAGAGAAGAGTACCCCAATCTGAACAGTACTTCCAGACAAAACACTCAGTAGAATATTTACCCATTGTCTTCTTCACCAGACACCAGATCTTCTTCCACCTCTCACTTTCCTCCTTACTTCATTCTTTAGTAATGTTGATTTTTGCTGTCACAAGTTGTAAGAGAAAAGCATTTCTATTCAAACTTCGGGCATAGTTGTACGCAGAGGTACAAAGGGGGTATGTAGGAAGTCATTCCAGATGAAGATAGGCTGACATCCAGCATCTTAGAAGAAAGAATTGGTCTGAGGCCAAGTTTACTTTTGTCCATTATGAAATTAAGAACTACAAGCAAAGTCTGATGTGGATTTGGGCACAGAGTTTCAACACTGCTCTGTTTGGTAGATGAGGAAGGAATGGGAAGGAAGCGTTGTTGACCTTATGGTTTTAGTTTGGGACCTTCTCCAGCCACAAGCAGCCTAAAGGAAAGTTGAGACTGATTAAATTAGTCTTCTTGAAGTCTCACTGCATTTCCTTACAGAGAGCAAAAAGAGAAGAGAGAAAGTGAAAACAAAATAAAGAACAAGTCTGTTGGTTTAAAAGACAAGTTACAAGAATTTGTTTCATGTTGGTTTTAAGACAAAAGAGTTCAAGCCCAAGTGGGACTGACAGAAAGAAGCCATAGAACATGTCAGGAAGAATACAGATAAGCAGAACTATGGGTATACTAGAAAAGTAACATTTATAGGTAAGCAAAATCAAACCTCTGATTAAGTAATTCAGAAGAGGAAAGTTTTCAGGAGACAATATGGTGTTTTTAACTGTCATAATGCAAAAGCAATAACAGTGATGATAAGGAGATTACAGAGAGATAATGGATTTCTTTGCCTTGGTCTTCAAAAGTGGAAATGATAGCAGGAAATAGTGGGTCTTTATCTGTAAAATATAAGTGATATGAAAAGAGAGAGATTTGCTTTTGGTTTAGAAGAGTGTAAAAAAGTAAATGTTAATAAAGCACCTGCATCGGGTCATGTTTTCTATGAAAGCAGTGACTGAAGAAACAAAGGATAAAATAACCAACCTATTAGCCAAAGTCCGCATGAGAATATTAAAAATAGTACTTACTGTAACAAATGATGCCAAGATAGTGAGCCCTGTATTTGTACCTGTAATGGGTGCTTCAAGGGATGTAAGCATTCAGATTACAGTCTCATTATCAGCAGAAATTGTCAAGGAATTGCTTACATTTTTCTTGTTATTAATGATAAAATCACACATAATGGGAGGTACCAAAACTTAGAAAAATTAGCAAAAATGGGAAGCCCACTGTTATTCTTTATTTGTACTGAGGCAGTGGCCACAAGCCAAAAAAACTCTGGGCACAGGAAAGGCCTCTTCCCCAAAGAGATCCAGCATTGACTTGCAGAGAGGTTTGTGTCATTTCACTGTTCTTCTCCAGTTTCTCTGTGTTACAGAGCAGAAGGATTACAATGATTACCTTATTCTTTTGCTAATTCATGGTCTTAAGGCTCTTGGCACTATAAGAAGTGCCACGTTTTTTATTTTGCAATAATGGCTACAAAGAATATAATTATAATGGCCAGACTTTCACATTCACATATCATTTGTTTTCACAACATTTTCACAGAATTCACTCACCACATTTTTTAATCAGAGGTTTGAAGAGGGAATCCTCAAAGCTAAAATAACCATGTTAGGACTTGTAAAAAACGGGCTCTACTGTCTTTAGTTTGGAAGAGGAACAGTTAATATTCAAACTCAGAACCAAAAGGAGTGGCAGTATACCATTAGTGACAGAAATGCTCTTGCCAAGTGCATGTAAGGTGCAGGTGGAGAGGAATAAAGCAAATTTGCAATAAAAGGCATCTTTAGAAATCTCCATTGAGAAATCCAGAAGCAAGAGCCTCTCTATTGACTTGAACAGGGACACCAGGAATAGCCTTCACCCACACAAGACAAAGGGGTCCCAGACAGTCTTATCTCAAAACAGGACATGTGTCCCTCAGCCTCGCCCATGACCATCATTATATCTCTTTTAAAATTTGGAGCTACTTCATATTTTGCTGGCACTGGAAAATCATAGTAAGTGCTCACTGCTGGTCCAGAACAGTATCAATAAAAATAAGGTATCTGTAGAAATACTGCTTAGACAATGGTCTACAATGGAGTCAGGAGAGAAGATGTTTCTCATGTTGTATGTAAGTTGCCTGGGCTTATGGGGTCAACAGTACTCAAGGACTTTTCCAGGGAAACTGTGTATGGACACAGAGAGGAGATGCCCTTCACTGTGCAGAACTATTGTTCACACAACAGCTTCTAAGAGATCAAGACCCTTTTAAGCATTGTGCATTTTGAGCCCATCTACCCCAGAAGTGATTGGGCATCTCTGCTGAATAGGGTGAGCACTGCAGTGAGAAAGGAGTAACACTTGTTCCTGACTCTGGATCTCATAATGCCAGAGCCCATGGAAAAGAATAAAGCTCTGAGTGTGTTGATATCTGCCATTTGTGTGCTAACATGACCCTAAAGTGCCCTAGGAACAGAGCCCAGCACTGCAAATTCACTCAAAGAGCCTCTTCACCTCTTCCTGATCAGATCATGAGAAGGAAACAACTGCCAGATCTGCAGAGGAAAAACAGTATCTGTTCATGTGGCTATATAGCTATTTATATTAATTAAATAAATATATATATATTGCTTCTCTTACTTTATTTTTAGACCTCTCTAATTTGGCCAGTTGAAGAGTCACCTCCTGTCTCCTCCTGCCCCATAATTATGGAAACACCTCCCCAGTACAAATCCTGGCTCAGATGAATTCATTACGTTGTTGAAGAAAAACTTGTTGTTTGTAATAACATGGTCAGAGTTATTTTCTCTCTTACTGGATGGGAAAGACTTCTCTACTTTTTTTTTCTTTTTTTTTTCCCTGGTATAAATATAGCATAAACCAAACAGAGCCACTCTGTAATGCAAAAATACTGCGAGCTTTTTATCAGGAAGGACAGCTCGTCACCTTGTCTCTCTCGGGACTGGAAATAGAATGTTCCAAAAGTGAGAGCTTTGAAAATCCAGTGTGCTAAAGAGGAAAGGAAGGGGAAAGGGCTACCTCGGTTTGTCAAGGAACAAATATTTTCTTTTACAGAGGACAAATAATGACTTGACATGTAACATTCACAACAGAGCAGCCCAATCACTGCGTTCCCACTGACTCATGAGCAAGGAGGTACCACCCGTCTTGAAAATAGCATCCTCATTTCTTGCACTTCAGTCTGGAAGCATTTTCTGGACACAGAAAGCAGTGACTGATCCAGGCACTGGGGTCCAAAGCCGCCAAGATCTGGGACTGAGAAGCTCTTCGTTAGGAAGTTAGTAGGGATTATGAAGTTCAATGCATTAAAGGCAGCATAACATATGGAGAACATCATGAGGATAATAAGGAAATGCAGACTCTGTTGTGCCTCTATTATTTCGAGGTGAGTCAAGGTCAATCCTAAACTCTGTGTGTTGGTTGGATCAGGTATTTTCTGAGAAGGGGAGTAGTAGAAGGAAGAGTGAAGGAAAGACTCAGGAACCCCTCTCTGTAGAGCCATGCCTGAAGAGCCATACCTGTTGTCACAGAATGGTAAAGTAACTACAGAAAGGTTAAGTGTAGGTTGAGATGGACAAAAAATCACAAATTTTACTTGGCCATGCCAGTTACTCTGGAGAAAAATACTCAGACTGCGCCCTTTCACAAGTCTACCAAGACTCAGTCAAACATCATGTTGCCAAGCCAGGCCTTGGCTCAGGCTTGGACACTTACCTTTCAGCTGAACCTGCCTCTAACCCCAGTTTGGACACGGAAACTGCTTCTGCAAGTGATCTCCAAAGTGGTGTGGGTTTAACCTGAAAGGCAAAGTTACCTCTGGATGACACTCAGAAAGGCAAGGCTAGGGCTTCCCTAGAAGACTACTATAATTATGCCACTTTGGCTGACTGACTATTCTTTCATGTGGCCACTTAACTAATGAAAGCAAAAGGGGACTGTAAGCAACACAGTACTCAGGCTAAAGATGAGAGAGGAGTGCCGTAGCCCTGGCACCCTGATGTCCAGGAATATCTAGGATATATTTGAGAGAGTAGATTCAGGAACTATAAGATAGGAAGCAGAAATCTCTACCCAGGAACCTGCACTCACACAGATCCCAGGAGTGACTCAAACTACACAGGAAATACCCATGGTGGGTTTTTAACAGTGCCAGGACCCACTCTCCAAAATCATGTCTTGCAGGAAAGCCTCAAAAGAAGGTCCATAGCAGAGAGGTATTTCTTTCTGATCTGTCCATTGGACTGCCAGGGGCATGAATATCAGTGCTTCTTGGGCAGGCTGAGGATAGAAATGGGTACCAGCTCCAGATCATGTAGCCGATCGCTAGCATCAGCCTCTGAGATGCCACAGCAGGGCAAAGGGACAGTCACATCTGCATGCACAGCTCCCCAGGGATCCAGCTGGACTTCCCTCTCTAACGCAGCAATGGGGAGCATGCTAGGGCATAGCCAGTGCCTCGGTTAGAGAAGAGAGCCAGCTATCCCAGAGAGCTTTATTACACAGAAAAGGCATTTATCAACATACTGGCCCAAACTCTCCACAACAGGTCACTAAAACACTACAGCAAACAGCAGCTGATGGCTCCAGAATGAGTCTATTGCTGCTCAAACAGCCAGCACAGCTAAGCAAACGGGCCACCAGGCAGGGGCTGTGTTTGCACTCACTGTTTGCACTCCTCTGTGCAGCTAATGGGATATTGCATTTATCCTAAGAAGGTTACAAAGAAGAGAGAGGAGAAAAAATGGCTTCCTGTTGATCTCTTTCCAGCTTCTTCCCTCAGTTTCCTGCAGCGGCTAACCTGCCATTTTAGAAGACAGATTTATCCCTTATTAGGTGAATTGGTAACTGTTTGCTTTAAAATTGTTTTTAATAATCCCTTCTTAAATAATGCCCTCTGGTGCCACACTACATCCACCCTGGCTTTGGTTATCTCTAGGGATTTTTCTCCTGTTAGGAGAATGGATATTTTATTGACATGTAAAAGGGCTACAAAGCAAGAGGAAATGAATTATACAAAATTTAAAAGCAGAAAGCTAATGGTGGACTTGACAGATAAGGCAGAAAAATAAATCTAATTTGACTGTAACTCAAGTGCTTCTTGTTCATGAAGTAATAACCATACCCTGGACTAAACCACTGTTAACCTAGGGCATGGCTGTTATTTTGTCAAATTTGGCCAACTCTAACAATTTGCAAACACTGGATCAGATTTCAGCTTTGGTGCGGTGATTATTTTGATGCCTGGTGGGAAATAAGGACATGATCTACTTAAAGGGGACCTCTGTGAGGTGCTTTCTCTGAAAAGTCCATGGAAGGGCTCTGGTACAGGCCAGAGATAGACGGCAGAGGTGTTTCCTGAGGACTGCGCAGTGGTGTAGCACTGTGGGAGTCACCTTCTTCATTTGAATTTCTTACTTTGCATCCCTGATGAGTCCCCCTCTCTTTATTTATCCAGCCAAAAATCGTCAGGTCCATTGGCAAAAGCACTTTCAAGTGCTTTCCTTTTCTCCCCATAGGGAGAGGGTGATAGAGAGGAAGAAGAAATGGACCCTTCCTTTCCATATCATGCTGTATTTAAACAAATTTAAATAAATCTAAATAAATTATTAAGATGAGCATACAGCTAGCAATAACAACACAGTCTAATTCCAATCTGGAGGGGGAAGCAGCATCCCTTCCTCTGCCTCTGGGATAAATGTTCCTGGGCTGGGGATGCAAATGTTTCAGCTGGGGTCCAAAGACACCTGCTGCACAAGCATAGGACTTTGTTTCAGTTCCCACAAAGGTCCTTATTCCAAGGAAGTCATTATATAATGGCTTTTGTCTTGCCCATTGCCAAAAGAGTCTGGTAGAATATGTCATAACACCATGCATCGCCTGCCCGTGCAGTCCCTTCTGTGATCATCTCATCAGGGTGGGTCTCTCTCGCTTGATGTCACTCAGCCCAGCGTGGCTCTTCTCTGTGCAACAAAAATACCCAAAATACCGAGACCCTACACATCCTGCATTGTTCCCCCTGGGGTTTTGCAAGCTGCGCTCAGGTTGGGGGCTTCCTCCATGTGAGGTGCTCCCCTCTCCTGCTCCTCCTGCCGCCTCCGGGGCACTCCTACCACCTCACCCTGCACTGCCACACCAGCACTGCAGCCCCAGACAGACACAGAGGGGGACAACACAGCCCAGAGCAGGACTGCTCCTCCTGGATGACGTGCAATGGTTGCTTTTATATTTCCCCTTTGTGCTTGTTATTTCCTTTTTTTTTCCTACCCTCCCACCCCCACAGACAACTGTCTTCCTCTACTGCTTTTCTCAGTGGTCCCTGAATAGTGAGAGCACAGTTCTCACCACAGCAAAAGGGAGGAGGACCAGTGGCATTTGGCATTCAACAAAAGGAGAAGTAAAGACCAGGTCTCTTTTCCTTCTTATTCAGGCATCTAGATGGTCACAGGTCAAACTAGTTGCACTTTTCACCTTCCCCACAACCTGTCCGGTTCTTAAGAGCTTTTCTGCACGAGGATGTGGTTGCATCTTTGGCTTATGTTACAGCTGGTGCTTGCACAAAACCATCTAATAGAATAAAACAGGTTAGCAACAAGCTTGTCCTCTGTTTTCTAGTGAAGATGGCTCCTGCCCTCTCATGGTTGAAGGCAGATATGTAGAACCACTTTGTTTGTTCTTTGCAAAGAAACACCAAATTCCACTGCACGCATTTCCTTCAGCTGGCTCCACATAGTCTGGCATCGCCCTCCTTTAACACACAAACTGACACAACTAGAAAACTCTTCCGTGGCAGAGACTGACAGGTTGTCATGAGCAAGTAGACACTTTGCAATCCCCAACTGTGGCCTCCAACTGCTACTGAACTACAAAGTAGAAGGAATACATAAAGAAAACCACTCACTTGCTCATCCTTTTCACACAGTGTTGGTCTTTTTTCACCAATTAACCTACCCTTCCTGCATCTGTCCGGCTCTAAGGAGCAAGATTCACGTTTCTCTGAGGCACCAAACACGTTTTTGCCAACAGACAAAAGGCCAGGGTTGATGGTATGAATGACGTGAAACTGTCCACTGTGTCCTCATTACCTGATGTGCAGTTTTTCTCTCCCAACTTAATGAGCTTTTGTAGAGATGTGATTGTATCGTTAGAACCCCCACTCACTGGTTTGGTCCTTGCTTCGTTTTTTTCGGTTTTGAGTGAGATACAGAGTATTTCTCATAATTGAATACAAAACTGTGAAAAGCCAGCTTCTCAGAAAAACTCCAGCTCATAGGGCCACTGCTCTCTCATTTCCAAGTGCGACTCAAGTCTAACACCCAACCAGTTGTCCCACGCATATGCCTCTGGCATTGCACTCACACAAATCTCCCCGAGAATCACAGGCTCCCCCAGTGACATCCTTTTCCTGCAGAGCTTGCTTCCAGCTGGGAGACCTGCACAGCTCCTCAAAGAAAGTCTGGAGCGGGCGTAATGTGAAATGCCAGGGAACTAAAGCCTAGAGGTGGCAGACAACCAGCTCTCTTGTTGATTTCCTGGCATTGGTTTGTATTTCCTGACCACCCAAAATACTCTGTTTTCATCCATCCCAACATGGGAAATAGCAGTTCCAGTGTCTGAATGAAGTAATGCTCCTGAAGAGATCAAGTATTTTTCTGAAGTATCATTAAAGCAATGAGCATTAGCAAGAGCCATCTCCCTCTCTGGTGCCAGGTTTAACAGGGCTTGTGCATAAGAAAGGAGAAAGGGGTTGATTTGCTCTGGGTTGGGCTGGTCTGGGGAACTTCTGTCTTTAAATCACACAATCCCACCTCTGTCTTCAGCTCTGACTGTGTGGGTTCTAACTGACATTGTGTCATTCAGGCACAGAGATGACTTCTGCTCATGAAGTATTCTTGTTCTTTTTGCTCTTTGTCACTTTTCCCTGTATTTTGGCAATCAAGGTCAAAGTTGAGAACCAGCACAACTTCCGGGACATGGCCAGCATAGTTGCCATGGCAAAAACCTACGCCACCACTGAGCCGTTCATTGACTCCAAGTACGACATCCGAATCCAGAAAATCGGCAGTAACTACAAGGCTTACATGTGAGTGTATGGCTATGCCAGAGCGAGACGGGGGAGACAGTGCTGTGGATGTGACTGACTTGGTGTCTGCTCTGGGCAGGAGTAGGAAGCTGATTAATTTCCTTGAAGAATAGCCCTTCTGTTCTCCTCCCACCTCTGAACCCAGATCCCTCATCCACCGATCATCTTCTCCGTTACTCACCGTCAGCTCACTATTTCTGGAATGCAAATCTTGCTACCTGTTTCTGAGATTCAGTTAGTTCTCATTATAACAATTGTGCTCTGCCGTCACCTGTGACCTCTCCCTACTGCCATCAAAGGGCTCATCTTTCCCAGCAAAATCCTCCCCATACCCTCTAGTGGGAACCAAACCCACTCCCTTCCCCACATGAGGGAAAACAATAAAGCAGATTGAGCCAGCTGCAATTCATGGAATTCTACAGTGTCCAATCCATAGCAACAGGCCATCCTCACCCAGCTGGAGATGATGGCACCACAATCACATGAAGAGCACACAAATGGCCAGGTACGAATGGCCTCAGCCTGGCCAGCTTGCAGGGCTCCTCTGGGCATCTTGCATCTGTGCTCCTTGAAGCATACAAAGAAAGGAAAGGAGAAGGAGGGACATACCCTGCCTTTTGGGATGTGCGGGAGGTGGCATGAAGGCAACCCACGGCACTAGTGTGTTTAAAAATATTAAAAAGCATGCAGCCAAACTTCAGTAGTCCTCAAGCTCAGTTAAAGATGAAACCACAAGAGTCAGTAAGATAGCTGTTTCTCCTTACTACAAACCAGTAGATGAGAAAAGCCAAATAGCACAGCTTCTCCAGAAGCTCCTTTTCCAGCCACAAAATTCTGACAAGTAGACAGCTCCAGCAGTACATTCTTCAGGTCACCAGATAAATTTCATATGTTGCCTAACACCCATAACACTGTGAGTTTTCAATTCGTGTTTACAAACCCCTAGGCCATAATTCTGGTGAAAAATAGTTAAATAAGATAATCAAATGTACGTGATCACATATTTTTCACCTATAGCTGCCTAAGATTCCCAGTTAGATTCCTAGCACAGAGGTATTTATGTAAACTAGATGATGGCTGAGTCACATTCTTCATGGGAAGGACTTGTGGGACACTTGGCTGCTTCATGAGAACTCAGTGAGAGAAAATTTGTTTTAAATCTTATCAGGTCAACAATAGCACAGTTGCCTAATATTACATTAACATCTCAGGGAGTCTGGCGCAAATTGGCCTGAGGAAGGAAGGTTTAAAATATCAATTAAAATTCCCTATTCCTGCCAACCTACCCAGCCTTGACTCCAAAGCCTGCTCCCAGCCTGTCTCTAAGTGAAACAAAGGTCCAGTTAGCCTGACCATATCCTCTCCTTGTTTATTATTCACACTCACCATGCACTCATCCAGAAAGGGATCAGAAATAATACCAGATGATTGAGGAAAGAAAGCAGTCACACTAACAGCTAATCCCACTTGGGAATTTAGCTGCTCAAACAATTGTTTCCTAAATGAAAAATGCTTTCACATGAAAACAGCCACGAACTGGAAACACCTTAATGAGACATGAAGCTTAATAGCAAAGAAAGCAAGCAGCAAAATTCACCCAGCAACTTGCTAACCCACAAGGTTGATTTATATTGACAGGCATTTATGGACGTGAGCTTGGGAGAGCCATACAGTCAGTCCCATCGGGAGCTGTTGCTTCTGTCCCAGCATCAGACAGAATAGAAAGTTATTTCTAAGGTATAAATAAGTCCCTACTATATCCAAAGACAGAGGTTAAAGCACCCAAAATATCAGAGTTCTCACTGGTCTCTCAAATAGAAGACTCAAAGTCATTAGTCATGCTAGCAAATCTCAGCCTTAAAGGCAATTACAGCATCTGCAGTAGCGTCATACTAAGTGAATTGCTTTGATCTGTGAGCCTTGGAATCTACCCAATATTTTTATACCTTCACCCACACATATAGACTTTAAAAGCCCCCTTCCTTCTGAGAACAGACTCTGTACTGAAATTCTCCAGAATATGTTTACTTTGCACCAAGCATCTGCCAGAGGGAGGATGCTGCAGGGTGACTCATACATTCCTCCCCGCCCCAGATGTTCAATGTACTTCCTTCCAGCCCATGACCCAAGGCTTGAGTTCAGTTTCCCATTGATTTCAGTTCAGTGACTCCAGATTTACACTACTAACAAACACCTACTTAGCCCATGCCTTGGGCCAGTCTCAAAACAGCAGATAAGCAGCATGTGATACATGTCTAAAATTCCACCAAATGTATTTGACTGTCATTGTAATACCGGCAAAGAGAAAACACAAAAACTTCTCATGTGGCTAGGGAAACTGGGGCAGAAATTATGCTTCTACCCTTACCCTAACTCGGGGCAAACAGGGGTATTATTTCCACTTAAGACTCATTAAATGTTAGCTTTGAATGAAGCCGGCAGCTATGCTGACTTTTAGGGAGAGATATTCCTTGCCACCAGCTCTTAGTAAGAGGGTAATATTCTTTCCTTTCCAGTTTCGTAAGTGCGACTTCCGATCTTGTCATCTCAAAGGCAGTTCAATGTGTTCTGCAGGGGATACAACATGAACTGTATCTAAACTAGTGCTACTTTTAGACTGATATGGCCCAGCTTGGAGATGGTGAATATAATATACCAACAGCCCATGATCTGCTAGTCTATTCATTTACCCTAAGCAATACTGCAGGTGTCTTGGTCACAGATCTGCTTGATCCCTAAAAGTCTGCTTACATTTGATATGCCAGGTACATCTTCTAAACACCGACATCCAAGTATCTTGTCACTAATCAAGACTCCGGGAGTTCTCATCAGTATTAATGGGATTCTGGATGCCATCTGCCACTGTGGGGCAATTTTCTGTACCTAAACCTTAATAAAGAGTGGTTCTTCCCATTGCAGAGCTGAAAAATGTAATCCTAAGAATCCCATGTCGAAAGAAGAAGAGAGGCTGAGGGTTGAACACTGACCTTACAGGCCATCAAAGGGCTTGTAACAGTCAAAGCTTGAAGAGGAATACATTCTTTTGCTTAGAAAGTAGGGCAGGAAAATGGATGTTGGGTGAAAAGAGCAAGGGACGAGAGTCAGCTATATGGAAACACAGTTATTCAACACAGTAACCATGACAATTTGCCCCACATACCCCTTTAAATATTGTTACAAAGACCATTTAAATCTCACAGCAAATATGCATACCCCTTGAGAGGAGAAATGAAAAAAGACTCTGGGCTGTCCCTCACCAGAGTAAAGGGGAATCTTAGGCAGTCAACTATGATGATCCAGGTTTATAGTGTAGCAGTACATCAGTATTACCAATGCTCCACATACATTTGCAAGTTCAGTCTCTTTTCTACATCAGGTAAGAGAACTGGCAGTGAGAGTTTCCACAACCTTACATTGAAGTGTTGGATCACACCTCCTTCGCACCCCATAGACCCCTACCTAAATCTTCTTCAGCTTGGAGATGCTCCCTGGAGCATCCTGTCGTTTTGTTGACTTGTCCTAGCTTGTACAGTATGCCAGGGTTATCTGCACAGTGTTATCACAGCAGGCTGGCCAAGGTTTGCCTTGTGCCTCAGGTTAAGAAAAAGAAAGTGCTCACCCCTTGACAGATGATGTTGAAACTCAGGATTTGCCAGCAACAGTGCCTTGTTTTCTGGAAATTAACCACCAGCAGCAGCTGATGAGACTCCAGCAATTCTGCAGTTCTCTTAGTCCAGACACAGCGAGCCATGGACAGGTCAACGCAAAGT
This sequence comes from Amazona ochrocephala, assembly GCA_039720435.1. Lineage (NCBI taxonomy): Eukaryota > Metazoa > Chordata > Aves > Psittaciformes > Psittacidae > Amazona > Amazona ochrocephala. The sequence goes on from CM077880.1 coordinate 78,774,902, forward strand.
CAGTGACAAGAAAGTATAATCGTATATTCTATGACACCAGTACAGTCAAAATCAAAGTAAGGGAGACCCAGAATGCCAGAGCTGACATTTGTGCAGCTGCTTAGGCAGATGTTTGCCTGGAGAATTGCTCTTCCATGGATGGATGATGCGAGCCACTGCAGAACACAAGGGTGATTATCCGAGCAATCTACAGACATTTCAGCTTTCGTGGCCTGGTGTATAAAGAAAGAAAGTAGTCACAGAGCTGATGTGTGCTCAAGATTCCTTGGAGTTTTCCCTGTCTAACTCCTCATTCAGTTTTTCATTAGCCTGAACAACATATCCTGTATGGAGTGTTGTTGAGGCAGGATTTATGAATGCTTCTGTGAGGAAGAACCTCACCTCATCCCCTCTTGTACAAGCACTGAGTCAAGGATGAGGAGGACTACAGTACAAGGGAGGATGGGACAAGAATGTATTTTCATGTTTGGATTATGTTTTTGGTTTGTTTTCCTAGGAGGACATCCATCTCTGGAAACTGGAAAGCAAACACAGGGTCTGCAATGCTAGAACAGATTGCAATGACAGAGAGGTAAGGAAGAGGGTTTCAAGACAGTGTTAGCTATTCTCTGGTTAGAAAGGAGGAATTGTATTTCAGACTCTGGTTAATTGAGAGAACTGGTAAGTGAGGTCTCCTGGGAGGTGGGATAAAGGAGTTTAAAAGACCAAATGTTTCCTTATAAAAATACTAAGGGCACAAAAGCAAACTGTCCTATTTTGGAGAACAGATTGGAAGTACAGCTAGAGACCAACATTGCTAAACCATTAGAACTTAAGCGAATGTAGCCACAGGAAACAAGACCAGCATGCTAAGGTCAAGCACACCAGCACAAACATGGAGGGATAAAATCAGGCAGGTCACAGCACAAAACAAGAAGTAACAAGAAGTTATTCTAAGTTCATTACTAATGAGAGGCAGACACAGAAAAGTGTTCTTCTTCTGCTCAACAGAGGGAAATATCTGTCAGCTGAAGTGTTGAAAGATTTAGTCTCCCAAAAGTGGACCCTCTTTTTGCTAAGGTCTTCTCACCGCTGAACAGAGCAGAAGGAATTGCCTCGTGCATCTTACAGACTGAAATTTGCATGTGGTAGTTCCATATATTCAAATCACTGTGATATTTGCTAATATTGCAACTGCCTGACATTGTTGACCCATGGTAGCTCATGCTTTGCTGTAACTCCCAAGCCCTATTCTGCAGAAATGCTATCATGTCACTTGTTCTCCGTATTATTTAAGCAGCTTATTTATAGATTTATAGAATCCATAGATAATGTGTAGGCACTCATCCCTAGTGAATCTAAGATTTTTTTAGATTATACCTCAGTTTCTCAGGATCATGATTAATTATGCTGCTAATAATAGGCATTACTCACTCTTTATATTACTAGTACAACGCTATAAGAGTTAATGGACTTAAATTAGAGCAGAAGAGGTTCTTCCGAACATTTCCCATATTTCCTAACAATAAGGATGGCATAGCAGAGAAATGTATTGCCTAGATGAGATGGGGAATATCTGTACTCTTTCAGACCAAGTTAAAGAAATGTCTCCTGTTTGGGCTACAAGAGCGGCGCAGGTGCTCATCTAAAGTCTCTTCTGCACCTTTAGTTGTGTGAAACAGGGAAGCCAAATGTTAAATCAGATGCTGAAAGTCACTCCGCAAGACCTTAATAGCACTGTGGGACCTGGACATTATTATGCATCCTGGTTGTTCATAACACAGCTGAAGCTGGAGAGACGAAGGGCAGGCATTCCCTCATTGCAGTGTTGTAGAAGTATAACCCAGATTCCTGCCAACCTGCTACACTGCATTTTGAAGGTTCATTGTATAGATGTAGTACCACAATTCATCATTCTAGCCTTACCCAGACATAAATGCAACAAATCTCATTGAAATCTCTGAGTCATCGCTGCATGCAGCAAGGCAAGGGTGTGCTGAAGTGCTCTGATAAGTAGGAGCAAACTGAAGTACTGCACAGTACTAAAGTGTACTGAACAGTAGCCCAAAGGATTGACACATTCAGATAATGCTAGGCAAAATGTCAATAAATCCTCTGCAAATGCTACCCCAATGCATATGCATAAACATGCTTTTCTGTTCCATAGCACTGTTATTACACCCAGCAGCCCTGATGCCTCCCAGTGCTCACCCAGGGGCAGCAACATTGAAGATGTGGCTGTCAGGGTCCCTGGCAAAGGCAACAATTCCCTAAGCCTGGCTGCTGAGATATCCTTTGGGAAGAGAGGTTGTTCCCATGATTGTGCCCGTGGTTGTGGAGCCACAGCAGTGCCCAAGTGGGGCTCACTGTGCCTCCTGCCTGGCTCAAGGGGTCCATAGTTCTCCTCTTCCTTTTCCTACTGACCCTTCCTCAGGCGCTGTCTTCTTCACAGGGCCAAGGGTGAACAAGCTCCCCACGAGGGATAAGAGAGCACCGGTAGCATGCTTTTGCTGCTTCCCTCAGATACTCTGCTCACACAAGTTGATCACTATATTGTCGAGCCATGGGGACTCTGGCTGGCTTCAAGGACATAAACTTGTTGTTTGGCCAGAACAGCTCATTTCCCAGTCCCTGTAGGGTCTGCAAAACGTCAGTGTTTTCATGAGGCTGTGGCCTTCCCTCCCCTCTTCGCATCTTGTCATGGTCCTGCTTACAGATCTGCTGTTCTGAGATTACTGTTTGTATTGAAATAGTCAGGACTGCGGCACAGCTGCACAGGAAATAAAACCAGGCCGACATGTTCCCTCCTCATTTACACAGCAGTGGGATGCAGTCCCCCCATAACATGCCTCTTTTCATGCTCTCTCCTCCTCTGACACCAGGATAGCTAAGGGGGCACCAGCTCATATTCCCATCCTGGGAGAGCTAGAGACAAAAGCTGCAGCCTGTAGCTCTCCCTTTAACAGAACAGTGGCTGGTCCACATGATGGGACTGCATGGCTAGGAGCAATGCCCAAGGGATAGAAAGGAGGCAGGAGACTGTAAAAGGATGAAATTGAAAGAGTAAGTTGTAATATGCAGGAGCTGCTGGGTTACAGATCAGGAGGAGGATGGCTACTCCTTGCTAAATTCTGCACTCACTTTCTGATCCTATTCCAGCCCCAATGTGCAGGACATCTTATCAGGAGAAAGCTGCCTGCATAATGGAGGGCTTTCAGGCAAAGCCAATACAAACGCTGAGGGGCCAACACTACCGGGAGATTAAATGAGCTAAATATTTATAGCTTGGCTAAATGACAACCAACTGGAGATCTGATGTAAACAGCAAGGAGGGAAAGAATATTTTAAGGTGGCTTTGAGGGCTGGATTGAAACAATCTGAAATGAAGGAAAACTTTAGGCAAGATTCTTGGTTTTCTTGCTCCATCCCATGTGCAAGAGGGGGAGGCAATGACCCAGCAAAGCATATGAAGTATGCCTTGCGATAAAAAGGGCTTCTGAATCTCCTTGCGCTCTTAGGGGCAGAGGGATGGGTGGCTGTATTTGATGGACCACCCAATGACAGCTAAACCGTGCTTCTGTGGTTTCTGCAGGTACAGACTCTGGGCAGATGCCTGTGCAGAAATGTTTGGAGGTCTTGACATCTGTGCTGTCAAAGCTGTCCACAGCAAAGATGGAAAAGACTATATCATTGAGGTGAGAGCATGGGGAACCTGAATGCAAGTCTCCTTTGGGAAGGGTATGTGCAAACACGCTCCCTCAGAATCCACATGCACCCTTACTCCTGTGTGCATGGTTTAACAGACCCTGCTCCTCCATGCCCACCTGTATCCTCCAAGGTGTGACCCACCGATATGCAAGAAATTGATTTAGAGTCCCAGCTAGACTGGCAGATAAGCAGCAAGGTGTCAGAGTTGAAGTGCCTCCATTTTTCAATGTGGACTTTGAAAGGAATTGGAGAGCCACAGAGTGCTTGGCCACCCCAGCTCTCCAGCTGATCAATCCCCATAACCTTACAAACATGGGCCAGATGTGAAACTTACCTTCTTACAAAACTGCAGGTGTTGCTGACGGCATCCAAAGTTTTGTGTGCCTCAGTGCAACAGTGCCCCACTACCATCCTTCCTAGGCTAGGTACTTGCAAAGCCAGCGCATCTCCTATAGTTCCTAATAATAGGGACTAACAGCATCATGAATAGACATGCTCACCTCCAGCCAAACCTAAATTCAGGTGCCAGGTGATGCCAGCATATTAGTCATGTTAACCTTCCCTCACTACCCAGAGGGCCAGCAGGTGATTCAGTCCAATAAAAATCTCATTTCTCTCTGAACGAACCTGTCTTTCTCTAATCACTTTGAAGGGAACCTCAATAGCAAAAATCCTAGCTGCGTCTAATTCAAAAGGGTAAAATAAATGGTGAGAGCATAGCAAAAAGGTCCATAAGCAGCAGGAAAAAAAATAATTTCAAAAAAGATGGATTTTCTGGAATCTTTGTCCCAACGGTGTTCACTGCAATAACAGACCAGCAGGACAAAGCACAGCAGGGTTACTCTGGGCAGTGTGGGCTACAAACTCTTGTGTTCAGAGCTGAGCAGACTGTAGCTCTGAGAGCTAAAGTTCAATGTGCTCCTCGCCAGGCCAGGGGGCAGATGTGGGAGTGGGGTAAATAGGGTCATCCTAACAGGGCAAAGAAGGGAAAGCTGGCCAGAAAATCAAAGGGGAAACTTAAGAGACGCTCTGGGGGAGAGAAAATGTGGCAAGTAAGCAAGAGCCTCTGTCACTATGTGACTCAAGGACGCATAGCATCTGACCTGCTGTAAACTCCACCAACACAGGCCAGCCGAGGAAGATGAGCAGAGGCAGCCTATGGCTTCATGCAGGGGTGCTGACACACTGGAAAGCTATGTGTGGGAGAGCAGTCCCACCCGCTGAGGGTTGGGATGCTGATGAGAACCACATGAGCCCTCCAGCGACTGCGCATTCCTGCATTATGTATCTGCTCTCCCGGGAGCAGTGACCTGTCAGAGGCCATATGATATAAGTGCGCTGCCAGCAACCAAACACTCCATCTTTCCTGAAGTGATGGGGCTGTGGCTGATGGGTTTGCTCCTGTATGCAACTCATCAGCACCTAGAGGAGCATCCCCCAGAGCACTTTGTCTCCCTGCCATGCACTTTTATGCGCACATGTAGCTGAGAAAGGAAGAGCAAGAAAGCAGTCTTACTAGAGATAACTGTGAGGACTGTGTCCATACATGGTCAGATGTGAGATGTGGTTTTCATATCCCTGCATCTATTCTTGCACATAAGCCTACTTACGTGCACACATGGCTAATTCTGCACTCAGAGATTATATGCCTCTGTCTGTGTATACCTCTGGGTTTTCACATCTGCCCCCATGTGTGACTGACTGAATGGAAAGCACATCCATATGCTAACAGCCATCATCAGCCTGCACACAGAGAGAAAAGCACGCTAATACTCCTCTCCCCAAGGCCAAGGTAAAAAGCAATGGATCTAATATGACAGAAATCAGAAGAAATACAACAGCTACAGATGGGTTACGCTGAATTATCCCTGTGGATTTGATTGAGCAGGCCTGATGTACCAACATCTAGCAGGCATTCATATGCCAGGCTGATGGACATTGTTGGGAAAGGAGTAGAGTAGTGCAATACAAAGAGCAGAACAAAGCCAGATAGGCACCTTTTCTACTTTATGCATATCTGAGGGAGATGCTGACAAGTAATTAATTGCCTCCAGCCTACTTCCTGTGGTACTTTTCTTGGTCTGAAACTGATCCTTTATTTTGCTTTCTTCTTTTGCTCCTTGGAAAGAGAAGTTATTTGACAGTGTGACAGTTGTAGTTTTCTTGGTGAGAAGGAACAGCGTGCTGTGACATTTTACAAGAAAGCACGCCTAAATGGGCTGAACAAATAAGGAATTTGCACAATGCAATTGAGGCAGTAACTAATTTTCACAGTCCAAAGCAGTTCTCCAGGAAAGATTTGCAGAGGGAGTGATGGGCAGTCCTAAGAACTGAGATTTACCACAGTGGCTTGTTGCAAACAGAATCAGATTAAGACACATGAGCAGCACAAGTGTAATCTTGCACCCATGGTATTTGCTGTTACTCGAACTTCACCTTCTTTTCCCATGGCAAACAGCAGAATCCGGTACATTTCTGCCCTTCCAAGGACTAGCACACTTACAAACCATTTTCATGGCTCATATTGAAAACATTGTGGAAATCCACTGATTTCTGCAAAGTTTCATTCTACTAAAACAGCTGTGAATTTAATGGTTAATGCTGGTACTTCTTTCAACCCTGCATTAAAGAACTTGAAGGGAATATTCAGCATGAATAGTCAGCACTTGATCAGAAGGCCAGAGCCCCGAAACAGTGCAAGTTCAGTATCACTGGTAGTAGCCAAATTCTCAAAAGAGCTCAGCATTTTGTACAGCTTAAGAATCTTCCGGCCTCCCTTATTTTGAGGGGGAAGGGGCAATCTAACCCTTTTCCACATCTCTGCTATGCTGACAAACATGGAATGAGTAGAGAGGGCAAATAATATCATTCATGTGATTTATTCTTCCTCCTGGATCAGCTAAGCCCTACCTGCCATACAGCTAAGTTGTATTACTAAACATGCTCCTTGCTGCCCTGCAAGAAGACCTGCCCACCCCTTCAGCACTGCCATATCAGTTCTTGTGATACGTCTAATCATCTGTTTCCTTCCTTACTTCCCTAAAAATCACCTAACACTCTGTTCTTGCACACCAGAGCATGGAATAACAAGTCCAGCCTTCAGGCCTCAGTGTCAGATAGGACTAGGATGGGGTTTTCCTGAGTCTGTTCTCCACCCAGCTGCTTTCTGCTTCCCCCTTGTACACCTCAGCAGGCAACAGCAGCTGCATCAGGAGCAGGCACTGACCTTGGGTGGCTACAAAGGCCAGGTCCATATGTGCCAACACCTTGTCTTGCCTAGCTATCCTGTGATCTCCCTAGGACGAGACAAGTGCAATCTGTTTGTGATTCACATATTCCTCTCAACCATTTGATTTATTTCAGCACTGTCATTTGCATCTACCTAGTTCCAGAGGAATTCCCCTTTCCTGGAGAACAGACAAGGTGACATCTCATGATCCTTTTCAGTTCAGCGGCAACAAGCTGTGTAATTTTGCCCAGAGAAATCACTGCCATTTTCAAAGACTTTCCCCTACATATGCTGTTGCTCATTCCCATATTTGCAATCTCCCACCACTTGTGTTCCCCTGTCAGACACTACACAGCAGGACAGCAGATACTCTCCATGCTCGTGCACCTTCACTGGTTCAGGTGGGACCCTCACCAGGGTTCATTCCCACTAGTGTGTTTGTTTTACCAAATAGCATCTTCCCCTTCCTCTCCAGCCACTGCTGCCACAGAAATAGGGGAAAAGAAGTCCTTAAGATGGGGAAATGAGGGGCTTAAAGCGTTTTGACCAGGGCTGTACGTCAATTACTCACAGGAAGGGTTAGGGAGTCAGGAGCAAGGCTTAGCTGGCCAGCCTGTTAGTAATGGCAGAGTAATGGCATCATCTAGTGGTCACACAGGTCCCTCGCACGGTGCTTTGCAGGGAGCTGAAGAGACCACCTTTGTCACCACTAACTGGAATTGGAAGTGCTTTTAAGGTGGGGGAAACCTGGACAGAAACCTGCTGGTGGGTCTTCAGGAACCCCTGGCTAGTGAGACACAGGCAGGAACTGGCCATTCCCTGACACTGCTACAAACATCTCCTTGCCTTGCTTTATTTTTTAACATAGAAACAGCAAAGTGGACAGTGGAACAAAAAGCCACATTGCGTATTTAGCCAAGCACTGCCACCTAATTTTCCAACCTCCTCTTTTTGCCCCATGGGCCAAGTAGGCTATGAATAGTAAACACCAGATCACTTTTCATGTGAACCCCACTTAAAACTTGCTAGGCAGCTTCCCTAGTGTTTGTAAAAGACACATAAGAGAAATAAATCCAAATTGTTATTTGCAAGGAAAGACTAGAATACAAACTCAGCGAACTCATCTCACTGATTTCCCCTCCTTTAAAACTAAAAAAAGGGTCAAAACTTTCCATTTCACCCCAAGAGTGGACTCTTGCAGCCTTGCCAGGGTGGAGTGCACTTGTGATTGTTATCTGAGCATGAGTCAGTGCCTTTCTTAAGCAATGCAGCCTTCAACTCTGCATTTCCAGGGGTTTTAATGTTTGGTTTAAAAATAAAAACAAAATAAAATAAACTCTTCCAACCCTGATATTTTGGTACAATTCTATTTACTCCAGCTGAATCTTAACTTCATCACAGTACAGTTCTTCCTGTGGGAGCTAGCTATGTTTGAAAAGCACTTGATTTATGATGAACTGTTGAAAATTATGTTTAGGGCTGCTATACAGCTGAGGGTCTGCTGCTGTGCTTCCTTATTACTGCTGTTATCACACCATTTCTTACCTCAAAGAGCCTTTGACAGTTCTTCTTCCTCTATGCCCTTAGTCTCGCTTCCCAACTTTACCCAGTACACTTGTAGTACCTGCCTGGCAGTCATATCACAACCAAATCAGGATGACAAGCAGAGAATAAGCTTACTTTCCTGCATTGGATGCTGTTGTTCCAGTGACATCCTTTTCATTCCACATGTGCAGTGTTTATTTCCCCTCTAAGGGTGCAGTGCTTTCTGATTAATTCCAAATGTTTCTGGTTTCCTCCAGTCCTTGTTACTCTCATCTCCTCAGGTGTTGGTACATATTGTTTCCCTTCTCCTGTGGCCCTTTCTGCTGCAATGTCCCCCCCAAATACTGTGGGACAATGCTAAAGAGACCTCATCCATCAGAGGCATCTCCTCAGGATGTGGGAAGAAGGTTTGTGTTTAGTCGAATTAGAAAGCCTCCAGCCAGCAGAAGAGTTAGCTTGGCTTCCAAGTCATGGATGGAAGGAAGATGGGGAGTGGAGAGGAAGTAAATGCCATTTCCAAAAAATCCTAAGCAAAATCCCATGCCTCAGAAAGTCAGCTTGGAGGGGAGAGGTGATTACAGGTTTTGGCAAGGATTTGGAGGCACAAAACATGCTCATGTGAGAGGTGAGTTGAAACAGGCATCTGCCACCTGAAAACCTCCTTACTAAGTGTTGTTTTTCCCTCTTGTGGCAGGTGATGGACAGCTCAATGCCCCTGATTGGGGAGCATGTGGAAGAGGACAGACAACTTATAGCTGATCTGGTTGTTTCCAAAATGACTCAGCTTGTCACCACTGCTGGATCTGCACTGTCACCGCTGAGGCCTTGGGTATGACTGAAGAGACACTTTATGGCCAAGTTGTTTTCCTGAACTTTTTATTCTCTCTTTGCTCCCCTCAGGTGTCAGGCAGTCAGACATCTCAGCGATCAAACAGTCCCATATGGGGGTATACTGGATAGACTGATTCCTGCTCTTCCAAAGAAGTCTCTCATAGACTCTGAAGTCTAAGAAACACCTCTTTCTCCCTTTCTCTCCTTCCATATAATTGTGACATCACCTCAGAAGTGTGGTCCATGTATCTAGATATTCTGGCTTGCTGAATTCATAGATTGATACCAAAGACAGCCATTTTTAGAGGTTCTTGTAACATCCAACTTCATCTCCATCTAACACCATTCCTCGGGATAGGTTTCATTCCAGGTTTTGCATCCCTAATGAAAATCTGTGCTTCCCAGAACAGGAAGTGAGAGTATCCATCAAGAATTGTTCCACTCCTTAATGCAGCCTTTCTTCTTTGGAGATTTCCTTCACCCTCTTCATCAGGAAGAGGCTTGACTAATGCTAAATTCATGTCAGAACCTGTAATTTTTGCATTTAAACTGACCCCTTAGTGCTTCTCATATATATTTACTTTGAGTACCAAATGCACCAAACCTTAGTACGTTTCCCAGTGGCAGTTCTGTATAAATGAAGCACACCAGAACATAATCTGTGTCTCTGGGTGTATGTGCTGCACCTCTTTCAGTATTGAGCAGGGAGCCAAGAGCAAAGGTTTGAGGGCAACATGTCTGTACAAAAGAAAGGAGAGTAAACAGGCTGAGGGATAATGTTGACTGCAATGAATTGAACAGTCTCCATTTCCACTTGGGACAAAAAAAGGGAAAAAGCACTTTATAGCTTTCTGCCTTTGTCATATGACACTCCTGCTAAACCAGATGCACAGCATGAAGGGTATTCATGGTAAACTCCAAGTTTTAGCTAGAGCGACCAGGTGAACATTTAATAGACACTAAAAATGCTTCGAGGCAGGGAAAGTGATACAGATGGGATAGGATTTACTGGGCAAAAAGGAATCAACAACTGCCATCCGAAATAGCCAAGATAAGAGAGTGTATAAACTAAGAGCAAAGGGGAAGGCAACAGAAACTGAGAACATGGATGATGAATCTGCTTTCTATGCCTGTAATATACTGGTACAGGATTGGCTTGGATTACAATAGACCTAAAATATGGCCAAAATAAGAACAAAACAAATGGTCTTCGAGGGATAGCACGTCAAAAAGAAGAGTTGAATAAGAGTTAAATAAGAGAAGGGTCTTCATCAAGAATACAACCTACAAATATCTGTATATAAACCCAAGAAAATTAAAACCACAAACTAGAGTATTTTGCTATAGAGAAAGATCTTGGTACAACAGACATTGCAGGGACTGCACACTCTAAAAATACAAGCATAATGCTATAACACAAAGTTACAAATGTGCAGAGAAGAAATTACATGTGAGGCTGTTGAGATGGGGAACTAGAGCTACAGGTGAAGACTGACAGAACCAAGAAAGATGACAATTCTGAATACAAGGACAACAGTACTGAACACATAGAAATATGAACCCTTGGGTACCTGATGGATATGTGTGGAATATTAATACATATTATTGGAGCTGTCTGTACTAGTCTCTAGATCAAGAAAAGCTGAGAAATTATGAACCTGAGTACACGGCACTGATAGAGATGGAAAAAGCAACAAGTCATAATAATGTGAGACTATAGCTATCAAGCAGCAAGTCAAATCGCACAACAGCAATTCAGAGAGAGTTCTCAATCTCTGTAGGTGTCTGCTTCCTGTAACTGCAAAATCCAAGCACAACAGGAAACAACAACTTGACCTAGCCTTAAGAAACATCCAGGTACAAATTCAGGAAGCAAATATGTACCATTAGGTTCGACATCCAAGGGGCAGATATCAAAAAGTAAATGTATGATGCAAGCAGATGGAAAAATAATCAACTCCCTAGCAATTAGAAGTAAAACTGTATGGCTTTTATTTGAGACACCATTGTTTCCCAGAATGCCTATATACATTTCTGATCTTCTCCTGAATCAGGAATGCAAGAATAAACTTCTAGAGTTAAGCGGCAAACATTCAAGACAAACAGGAGAAAGTATCTTCCAAATTTGGAAATCTGCTATTTAAGAAGACCTTTAAGCACCATCATGCAAGTAATAAAAGGAAATGTAAAAAGGATAGAAATTGATTTTGAAGAGCAGGCAGAGGAGAGAATGAAGCAAATTCTTTGAGTTCATCTGAAGATGGAACCCTACCAAAGGACTGGTGGGCTGCGTGGACCATCCGAAGTTAAGGGAGAAAAGGAAGGCAAAAGAGACAGTGTTGAGACTCTCCTGAATTTAATTACTGAAAGTGGGGAACTTATTAAACTAGATACAGGCTTTCCTGATAAGAAAAACAGGGGAGAGAACAAAAACAGTGATTGAATCAGCGATGACTTATATTTTTAAAAATATTAAGCCCCCAAACCCAGATGGCTACGGCCAGTGAACTGAATTTAGGAAGTGACTAAGCTGCAAGAAAAAACCTCGTCCAATTTCATGAGAAGCAGTTATTGCTCCAGAGGATTGGTGTACGGTAAATACAAAATACGTGTTCAAAAGGTTGAAAGAATAATGTAGGAAAATGTAGAGAAGTCATGGACCTTATGAATTAGCTCAGACAATAACTGAAAGAACAATACAGAAGACTAGTGAACTGACAGAACCACAGTTCACGAGCATCTACCACTTGAAGAAAAATGTCACAGTAATTTCCTTTTGATTCTTTTACCCTTTTCTATGAGAATTCTTTCATAAAGTGGTAGATAACAGGCAATCAGTCAAAATGTATCTAGGCTGTCAGAAAGCCTTCGGCAAGGCAACAGTCACGAGCTATTAAAGCAAGCAGGGAGAGACTGAAAGGCAGTTTAATTTGAGAGCAGAAGCTAGCCTGAGGTAAGGATATTGGTGTAAGAGATTTTAATTCTTGCAGACAGTTATCAGAGTTGATACTTAAAAGTATCACCTTTTCATATATTTTAACTTAAAAGACTAAGCCTGGTCATGTTGATACTTGGGTTGAGGCCAGGACAGGATGTTAATAACAAACGTGTTTTCATGCCTACAACATGAAACTTGGTTTCATGGTTACAGCTGCAGTTCTCCCCTTGCCTCTCTGCCTCCCTTCCATCCTTTCCCCTCACTGTTTCCCTTCCAAAGGTAGATGATGATCTTGGGCTGGCCCTCACCCCTTCATGTCTGAGAAGCCCTGGTTGGCTGTAGACAAAACCAGCAGAGCTGAATATGTGCTCTGATCCCCTTTCTTTAGCTGGTCTAATCAGGATGTCTCACAGCATTAGGACAGTAAATTTCCACCAACACCAAGGCAAGGTTTGTTTTCCCAAGCTATGTAGGACTAGAAGCCACTAATGGAAAATTCCCAGATTTTCCTCCGTGTCCCTTTGCAAGTTCCAGACACAAAAGCATAAAAGATGGCCTGGCAACCTCATCACATTCATGTTAGTTAAAACTCATTCCAGTGCTTCCAACTATGAAGCATTTCTTCCCATTTCCAGAATCATTTAGCTCATTCTCCTGACCTTCCAGGAGCTTTGAAGACCCTTTTATCATTGTGTTCTCCATGTAAATAATCTGGCACATACCAGCCTATCTGTCTCCAGCTTCCCTTGCTCTCATAAACAACTTTGTGCAATAGGCTCACTCAGACTTTTGTTAACTTTGGACCAGCCTTTTTGTGCAACAGTTCTGTGTTGCTTAACCTGTTTACTAAAATATCTGTCAAAAAGAGTAAGAGTGAGAGAAAAGAAAGTGCAGATTTGCATTAGTCAGGACCAGGGAGGGCTGTGAAGAACATCTGATAGAGCTATATATGCTCAGTCACCACAACAGCAAATGAAACTCCATGTGGAAGATTGAAAGGTAAGCTAAACTGGGGGTAGAGAGAGGGAGGACATACACAATCTGTGGACCTTGCAAGTGGCACTAGCCCTTCCCCTTGAGGGAGACTTTGTCACATATAAGCTAATGAAAACCATTGCTCAGCCTATGGTTGCGTTGACAAGGGAAAAGCAGGAAATTAGGATGCAGGAGAAATGAGCCAGTGATGTTTACAGAGAACGCAGATACTGCTTCATCTGGAATAACGTAAGCAGACCTGCCTCTGGCATCTGCAGAAAGAAATCACAAAGCTGGGAAAGAGAAGTGGGTGATGAAAACAATTAGGGGCCTGGAAACATTCCCATGGAAGGACTGAAGGGATTCAGTCTCCCGGCTTTAGAAAGGAGGTGAACGAGTGAGAAGGCAGTAAAGGTTTGCAAAATAATGAATGGTCTAGGAAGGGCAGGTTGTGAGAAGTCTTCTCAAAACTCAGAACAAAGCAACAGAGTTAAGAAATGGGAAAGGTAGTGAAGCTGATTGCTGAGCAAGACTCAAAGGGTTTGGGTGTAAATATCAAAACAAGGTATCTGGAACGTTTGCAGAGATTTTGTGGAGCAGATAATAAGCTTCATGTTTCACAGTTGAAGCTGGCCCCTGCTTATTAGCAATCAAGAGGAGACCCCTTAGGGTATAGAGATGATTACTCCATAGATGTTTCCACAGTCCATCCCACCTTCCTTTGGAACATCTGCTGCTGGCAACTGTCCAGAATGGGAGATGGGACTAAGAGACCCCCTCAGGCCTGATACATTGGGTAATTCCCAATTGCCTAAAAAACATTCTAAACTTCATCGTTATTCCCTGTGAGCAAACAACTTCTGTGCTCTTTATTACTCAGCTCTCCATTTCAGTCCCACAAGATTTTACCAGCCAGATGCTGCATGTGTGTGTGTGTATTTAAGGAACACTTCATGACTCTGCAGTTCCTGTATTACCTCAGAGCTTCCCTTTGGGGACTCTGTATTAACTGGAATGGCGTTTTTCCCCCCTCTAGCCTCCACAAGTTCAGCCTGCACCAGTGAAACCTCAGACTGGACCTCAGCTTGGACAACTGTCCCAACCACGGCCTCCTCCTCAAGGTACCATTCTTTGGGTCCCATGACAGTGCAGACTGTCAGACCAGTTTGCATTCTAAATAGAAGCTATCAGGATAAAGGTTTCACTCACTGTTCCAATTCACTGACAAGCAGGCAGCAAATTCACTGTGCTCTTAAAGCAGCTGCTGTCATATTCTACAGCAGCTCCGAAAGTGGATGAAAACTTGATAAGGATCCAGTTGATACTGCTCATAGGACTTGGCTCAGCCAAACAAGGCCACTTGAACTGGCACTGGAGCTGAATTCTGGGCACAGAGTATGTTTGTGTTTGCACAAAGCTATAGGAGCTTCAAGTGTTAAGAAGAGATGGGAACATGCTAGCGCTGCCAGGCCTGGGACAGGCACCAGTGTGGTGATGCCTAGGTATCCCCATCAGCAAGAGCACACCCCTAGCTCCTCCTGACAACAGGAGCTAGTTTCGCTCATGTGTCTCGGTCACAACAACGGGTGTGATTTACGGTCTTGATTTATGCTGAGGTAATGAAGCACAGGGCTGCCCATGGGTACCCAGACCACACCAACCAGTCAGGTCACTTAACCAATTAGCCCTTCCTTTTTTGTCACCTTTATACCTTCCTTTCTTCACTCCAATCTCCTATCAAATTAGCACCTCTAATAATCTTTTCCTCATTGGTCACAGTTTTGCTGTATCTAAAATGTAGTATTTCAGATACCAAATGCACCAATGCAATCCTGGCATTACTTAGTGTTACTGATAGGAAACATTGGCCTTGCAGTCTGTCTCCAATACTCCCCTTCAATTCCCTGTGAAATGCTTCTCTCACGCAAGTTCCCCTTGACCACCCATGAAATCCAGCCCCCACAATGCTCTCTGTAACTTCTGTCAGTTTCTCACATTGTTACCTGTCATGTCCAGCAATTCCTCGTGTCACATCCAGTTGGTTTCCACATCCTCTTCAGCTTTGAGAGTCTGCTATCAATATGGCTGAAGCTACCCGATGGTAATGCTGGAACAGATGCATGGATAGCGATAGGGTGTGCAGTCTCACGTCAAACTGCAGGGCCCAAGAGGGGACCGCTGACACAAACCAGCACATTCAGCTTTCATTTCCTGCACAGAGCTGGTTCTGCAGTGACTCTTCTTTCCCAATGAAAAGAAGTGCTTGCCAAGGCTAAGAAATATTAGTTACATGGAGAGTACAGCACACTCCCTGTGGGGAGAATGGCAGAGCTTCTTTAGCACTGAAGGAGGTAGAGGAATGGACAACTCTACAGGCAAAGGCATGATGTCAGTTTTAGGCCTGTAAGAGAGGCTTTCCCTTATCCTTCTGCATGAAGCTATTCTGAAGAGTCTCCCCCTTACCAAAACGTGTTTTTGCATACAGATGCTCTTTGTTTGCTGCCCACCACGTGCAATTCCTCATGTCTACACGTCCCTTCCAGGTGGCCCCCGCCAGCCTCAGGGATCTCAGCCTCCACGGACAAACGCACCTCCACAGCAGCGGCTCTCTCCTCAAGGACAGCAGCCTCAGAGCCCCCAGTCCACTTCCCCTCAGCAGCAAAGGTCACCTGGATCTCCACAGCAAGTCCGAGCAGCAACTGGGTCTTCTCCAGTCCAGACTCCCAAGGCAGGCGTGTTCCCTCCGCAGCAGCCTAGACCTCCTGCTCAAGGCCGTGCTCCTAGCCAGCCAAGCCCCACTGAAACATCCAAGCAGCAACCCACCCCTCACCCACATCTGAAGTAGGTGCTCTGTTAAACTGGTAATATCTGTAGATATTAGAATAAGGCCGTCAAGAAGCACCCTGAGCTGGTACAAGGATGCTGGAGAGTCCCTTCATCAGGGACTGTAGCGATTAGATAAGGGGTGATGGGTTTAAACTTAAACAGGGGGAGTTCAGGTTAGATATAAGGAAGAAGCTCTTTACTATGGGGGTGGTGAGGCACTGGCACACGTTGCCCAAAGAAGCGGTAAACGCTCCATCCCTGGCAGTGTTCAAGGCCAGGGTGGACAGAGCCTTGGGCAACCTCATCTAGTGGAAGGTGTCCCTGCCCATGGCAGGGGTTGGAACTGGATGATCTTAAGGTCCTTTCCAACCCTTAGAATAGTTATTCTATGTTTCTATGGTACAAAGAACTCCAGATGGTGACTACATGTTTAGTAGCTTTTCTGGAGCAAAGCATACCACTGAATTATTGTGGATCTTTGATAGCAGCCTTTGATGCCACCTTTCATGGAACGTATCTGGCTGGCACCATGGCAGGAAAGATGTGCAAATTTTTTTGTCCGGTGTTGACAAAAAGCTGACAAGTAGATATGAGTGAATTGGTAAGATCAGGCCAGACCAAAATATAGACTAGGAATCAGAAGACAGTTTATAGGCAGCAGAAGAGTGATGCTCTGGAACAGGCTCTCAGTGATGATGTCTACATTAGCAAGACAAACCAAGAGCAGTGCACTTAAGGATGAAAATATTGGTGCTAAGGATGAAATCGACACACTATACATGTTTCAGGTACCTGAATTCAGGGTCTGGTCTTATGCTGAATGCCTATTACTGACCAGGAGAAGCCACTCAGTGACAAAGCATGGTAATAGGGAAAATTGGGAGATTTACTTCAAAAGCACAGACCTGATCAAAACTTAAGCACTAGCATAGAAACACCCAACAGGAGCAGTGTGGCCAACCAAAAGAAGTGCGTAACATAGCTGACAGAGCAGACATGCTGGGGGGGGGGGGGGGGATAGGCAACAGGACATATTGCACATGACATGACTAACAACTTGTCAAACCTCTCACATTCTCACATGCAAAAGGGCAGGAGCATCGATCATGGTACAGCTGATAAAGACACAGGTGACCCTCAGTATGAATCCATTCTTCTGTATTAGTAGCAAAATTACTCAAGTGATCCTTACAACAGCTGCACCAAGTGGCAGCTGAATACTTTCAGTCAGGTGTTTCCACAAACACCAGTGTGGACTCTGATATTGGAGCTACCTGCCCATGTCCCATCGTCTTCCACACGCACCCCTCCACCACCTTCCCCATTCCTGGATGTCTTAGCATATGGACATCCTCCTTGCTAACCTCTCCTTTCATCCTTGAATTTGTTTGTGTGATGGAACACAAAGCATCAGGAACCAGCTTTGAACTACCACCTTGAGTCAGAACTCTGTTTTCCCTTTCAGCAAATCGCAGTCCCTGACGAACACCTTCAGCATACCTGAATCATCTCAGCGGGGAAACACCAATGAAGATGAAGCAAAAGCCGAGACCATCCGCAACCTGAGGAAATCATTTGCTAGCCTATTTTCTGATTAACAGCCCTGCAGCTGATACATGCTTCTGCCCGCCCTCACTCTTCATATCAGCATACCTGATGTCACCCTGCAATACACTCAATGGTACCCAGCGACGTACAACTAATGTCTGGGTAAATGAAATCTGGAAAACTGTATTTGTTTTAATACAAAGAAAATATTCCAATAATAATGGTCTGAAAAGTGACTGTATAAAAGTGGCACTATTTCATTGGGGTTTTTGTGCATAACCAGAATCATGTCTGTTCAAATGACCAAGTCGTAAAGCAAATTTTACTCTTGCTAACCCCTCTGGCATCACCACAGTTATAACAGTGAAAAGTAGATTTTAATTTGATTTGTAGATAGTCAGTACAATTTGCTAACTCCCAATAACTGAAAGAATATAGCCTAACTTCAGAAACCGATGTGCAAAGATGGAGTCAAGAATAAGTATTCATAGACTGCTAAAGTAAGCACGCTTGAGCACGGAGACATAGTGACCTGTGAAACTTCATGATACCAGTTTTATAAAAAGTCACTTTTCAGAGCAAAACAACATTTCAAGTTAAATACAGAAGCTGGCATCATTAAGCGCCAAAGATCACATGAGCAGGTCATCCAGATGGACTGCTGGTTTGTTCCAGATCAGTCTGCCCATAACAGATAAAAAAAATCTGTTTCATGCCTTGCATTCATGTCCCCTGCATGTGATGGCCAAGTTCCGAGATAAAAATGTCGTGTTCTAACTCCGTAGCCCCAGCTCAAAATAACCTGAGAAATGGGCCTTTGACACAAAAAACAACTTTTTCCCCTGTCCTTGGAAACACTGGAATTCATATTCACAGTTCACACAAATTCCAGACAAAACCCAGCTAAACTCCAAGCACTCTGGTGACTTGGTCACATCTGGCTAAGTATGTCCCCCAGGAGCATGCTTAATTAATAGCAGAGCTGATGAAGTGCACATACTTGTGTGCTGAGTGTTCCATAACACCAAATGCACAGAGAGATGGAGTGAAATCCTGCCTCCCTCCCTGAATCCCCATTGACTGACTGGGGAGTCAGCAAAAATGAGTGCAAGGTGACAAACTTGCAATAGAACAGGCAAACTATCCTTTCCGAATAAGACAAGCTGGGGTTCATCCAAAGACACCAAGCCATGGGAGAGCATGCTGGGATTGTCCCAAGCAGGTAATGAACAATATTAGTCCTCCCTGATCACCTCCAAGACTTATTTTTCCAGAGGAGACAGAGATGGATCTTTGGCAGGTGTGCTTTTATAAGAATGAAGCTGTGTATGAGCATATAGAATCATAGAACTCAACTAGGTTGGAAAAGACCTTTAAGATCATAAAGTCCAATCTTTACCCCAGGACTGCCAAGCATACTAGAACCAGGCAAAAAAAAACAGGAAGGACACAAGCATGATTGAAAAGACCCACCCTGGGTAAAACAATGTATCTATGGCAATTTCTACCAGCTGAGAACCCACCCCTTGCACTGTGCTCTATTTAGAACACACCTAATGCAGGCACAGTCCCCATCCCACCTCCTCAAAATTTTCTTCAAGTTTTGTCAAGTATTTAGTCACAAACCATGCATACAGCTTCAAGGCCAGACTTCAGGCTCTGTGCTTCCCTTAGCAACTTCACTTTGATGACACTTCCGAATGCTCCAGGAGGCAGGGATCTCAGTAAGTTAAAAACAGTTGAGCCAATGGCACAGATTTTTTCTGTCATTGAAACAGGGCGATCCCCAAAGCAACAGCAGCATTTGCCATCTTGGATCTTATGATTCACTGTTGGGAATAAAGCCAAACAAGCAATTCCTTCATGCGTAGTACCTGTAACTAACATCTAAATCCAATGCAGTCATCTGGAACTTGTCTGACCTACCCCTGAGCAGGCCTTCACACATGTAATGGCTTTTGTGACCTGTGACCACTTTCAGGCTAGTAACAGCACAGCTTTTCCAGGTTGGAAGGCTCTCGAGAGACTCATCTGTATCAATGATTTATACCTGAAGTTCAGTATTACAGAACCACCCTATTCCCCAATTGTTTTATTTTTCCCCCAGTTCTGTGTTGTCTTTCCAGGTTTGCTAAGCATCTTACAGTATAGCATCATAAATACATGTCACTGGGAAAAAAAACAGACCCTGCTGTTTTGCAGCCTCCAGGAGCAATAAGAGTGACAAATGGCCTTGAGCAGGCACTGTCCCACTGGCAAAAACAACAGCAGATTAACATGCTCCACTATATTCAGAGGAGGTAATACAAGCCTGATGGGAGAGGATTTCCTTCTGCAACACTTCCCTCAGCATGATTTAATGCCTTCTCCTACTAAGCAGTCACCAGAGATAAAGACAGAAATAAAAGTTTACTGCCAGAATCCTCAACTGCTCTATCCCCTGGATCTTTTTATGTCTCTCTCACCAACATAACCTACACAAAAAACAAGTAACTAGTGACTAGTATGGCATAGCCCCATAAATCTACCCTACTTCATCACCAAAACCACAACAGTTGGATCATTTGCTGATGCTGCATTTCAACACAGCAAGGGTATCCTCCAAACCACAGTAACAGGATAGCACTGTTGACTTCATACCCAGCAGTGTCTCAAATCTCTCCATTTGCCTTCAGCTTCCAGTTGTCATCTTTCTAGGGAGAAGCAAAGAGAATGGCATTCCCCCTCCTCCTAGCTGCAGCTTGCAAAAATCAGTGACAGCAACAGGCGCTCTCAGCTTAGCTTGGTTACTCCCATAGATCCTGAAAAGCAACTTCAGTTCTAGCCACAGAAAGTGTCTTAATGAAAGCATTAAGTCAATTTCCCAAATCAAAATGATGAAATTCCTACTGTGTTCTATAAATGTTCCAACAGTACACTTCAATCTACAACTAGATTTTGTGGCCAGCAGGAGATTCACAAATGCATCATCGTATACTTGTGTTATCCCCTTTAAGGCAAGGTTCCTATTCTAAAACCCCTACAGTCTAACAAAGCAAGAGAGGGAGGAATAAAAAGGGTATATTCTCCATTTATATGAATGGGGAATTAAAGTGTACCCAAGAGGTATTCAGGTACTTAAATATAACAGCTGGAGTTAGGGGCAGTAAGAAGGCAACAGGAAAAGTCAGTGAACAGAAGTTGCATTTTAATGGCAGGGCAGTCAATGCCCCACAACATGCCTTGGGATCTCACACAGCTGTGAAAATGGAGCATCTGGTCAGAGCTTCCCTTCTGTCCTGCATGCCTTAATTTTCTTCACCTGGGAGCCAGGAAACAAGAATAATCTGTTTGGATCCAGCCCAAGGAGCTGGATCCACCTGAAAAATCAGTTTCTATTTTGCTGTTTAGATACAGCCTGAGAAACATCTTAACTTTCGTGTAATATCTAGGTGTGGTATTTCAAGAGGAATGTCACATATGCCCATGCAACTACAAGTCTTGTATAAAGCCAAGGTTCAGAAGAATAGCAGTCCTGCTCATAACTGCAATGCTATTTTCCCCTTTCACTATTGACAGGCAGGCATGTAAGACCTTACACCCTACATAAGACCCAGTTATATCATCTAGCTGGTTTAAGTCTCATGAATAAGATAATAAATAGAAAAGCCAAGGACTATAGCTCCTTATTTCCAAGCATATAGAGGTGAACAGTACAGGTAAGAAACACCCACCTTCAGGCATGTCACCTTCTGTGATTTCTCAAACAGCAATCACATGCATACCTGACTTAGGAGCTGGTGAATAAACAAAACAACAGCTAGTTTTCAAGTATTTCCTCTATTTTATCGTCTAATTTTACACTGTTGATCCCAAGACATTCACTTAATATTTCATACCCTGTTTCACGAATGAAGGGGACACCTCTTTAGGGAACTTGACAGTTCAGAGTAAGTCACATCCCTCTACCTTTGGCTCACAATAACCTTACTATAATGTGAAGCAACAATGAAGAACAGGAAGGAATATCTTCAGGTCACTTAGTGGTGTATCTGTAAAAAGGCTGAGTAAACTTCTTCAAACTAACATTCAAATGACAGAATCCAGGATAAACAGAACCTGTGGCATCAGCCTGGCAGAAGTATGATGATGCTGTTTTCATGGCAGGGAGGGCTCAACTACAGAGCAGCATGGGGTACACTCATTGGAACGAGGCAATTCAACCACTGCAGGAAGATGTTAAAAATTAAAGCTAATATTGGCGTTGAAGGGAAACCAGTGTCCCCAGAATCTTAGGTGCTTAATTATGGCAGTATTTGCACTTGCCATTGCTGTGAAATAGAAAAGAGAAGAAAGAAGCAATACAACTTTTGACAGCAAAATAAGGTATCATATTTTACTTCCACTGGAGTTAACGGCAAAACTTCCTGGCCCTACTGAAGTCAGCTGATTTTATACAAAACAAGATGATGAATCACTAAAATATCACCTGAAAAGCACAAGTATTACCCATTAAATAGCTGGTATTTAACAGGAAGTGTCATTCCATTCTCACTATTGGAATTGCAAAAATATCTTAGAAAACAGTATCAGCTGTCACAACAGTCATTAGTACAATTTACATTTACAGGAACACTGAGGTCAATCCATCTTAAAAAAATATGTAAGAAATAAGAAGTTCTAGCAAACTTTAGTCATTCCAGTCTTCTTTTAACTGAGCTCCAGCATCAGCCTGCAGGTCTGCTCAGGCAACTTTAACAGTGGTCTTGTTATTTTCTCATTAGTTAATAAGACAACACTTGAAAGGTGCTCATAAACTCCTACAACACATTTCCTCTTGGCAAGATATATTTTGATACTCAAGCAATGGAATTAAATGGCATTTACTGCAGTAAAGTCAGAACTGATTCCACTTCTCCTGCTGGGTTCCCATTTCCACTGCAACCAGGTCAACCTATTCAATTCCTTAAGTTAGGCAGGAGAAAAGATTGATTTCTGCACCAGTTTCAGTTCACACACAGTAAGTGCAGCCATGTATTACAGCTCCTTATTTGTAAAGTCAAGGAAGAAGACAAAAGTTTTGCTGCTGGTTCTTCGTAAAATTGCCCTGCTTCTGTTCAGACTTCTGAGTTGCACTGTAGCATGACTTTACTCAGCTGTTTGCAAAACAAACTGATTTGTGTTCTATTATTTCCACTGTAAAGAAAACCCCTTCCCTGTATTCTTTGTGTATTAAGTAACACTACAAAAATGCTTTTTACCTAATAAAACATTAAAGAAAAAAGGAAACATCTTCGAAAATTTCCACAAACCCGCACCTACCATAACAGTGGCAGTATCCTGTTCTATGTGGAACTCTGTACATTTCTTTGTTAATACAGATTATTAGCCAGGCTGACTTTAAAACAACATCATTTTTCCTGGCAATTTAATAAAACTCTTCAAATAAGACAGACAAGTATAGGGTTTGTATTTAAAGTGCTCTTTATCTGATGCAGCAAACTATTTGGCCGGTATCCTTCTGGTCTCTAAGTAGCACTTCACAGATTATTAAGGGCAAGGGCAAGGGCAAGGGAGAGCAAAACAAACTGTCCTACACTGCAGCTCTGTGAAACAGACCTTAGTACCAGGTGGTACAGTACTGCCAGAGCATAAAACAAACCCAGCCTTTGTGGTTGAAACATTACAATGCACACATGTTCTTGCTACAATCAGAAAAGAAGGCAGATGTTAGTGCCTGTGATTTGCAATCTCCTGCAGTTAAAAAGCAAGCTCAGGGACTAGAAAACTCACTGAAGGAAAATAGCAATCAAATGAATGCACGGCGAATGTCCATGGGGCGGCCTCGGCTGGGTCTAGGTGGAAACCTGTCACTGGGACCAGCTCGTCCTGGAAGTGTGTGGTTTGCTCCTGGCAAAGAACCAATTGGGTCAAAATGTGGTCTGAATGGAGGAAACTGGGCTGGTGCTTCTCCTGGGCCAGGAATGAGTGAGTTAATTGGGTCTCCAACATATGGAAGTGTTGGTCTTTCATCATATTCTCCACCAATGATCATTGGGGGATAGATTGGGTTTGATGGGAATGGGTTGGGAGGAAAGGGATTAGGATAGAATGGGTTGGGATGAAAGGGGATTGGATGTGGTGTAGGGGGCAGAAACATCATGTGCCTCCATCTGAGGGCCTCCTTCTTCTGTTTCAACTTTTTCTTGTATAGCTGCAGACAGAAAACAAAGGCATCTTAAAGCTCTGTAACTGCTTTGCATTCCAGCTTCAGCAACAGCATTCAGTTCTGCAGCAGAAAAGCACTCGTCACCAGCCTGAAAACCCAGAACAGCAACGCCCCCCTGCCAAAGGCCAAACACAGCATCTCTGGAAGACCTGTAACTCACAATTTGGACATGCGTCATAACTTGTTGATGCTGTGCTCTGACCACACTCAACACATGTACACAGAACACCACAGTTTAAAACTAAAGATTAGCTCGAAGTTTTGCCTCCCAAAGCCTTTGCTTTATTCTCAAATTAGCCCATGGAGACTAATCTCCAAGAGACTATATAAAAAAAGCCACTTACTTCTTTCCAGTCTGTGTCACGAGGCCTTGCAATAGGATCTACAATGAGAAGTGAAAAATTAAGAAGAGCAATCTAGTTTGGTTTTAAGTAGCATTCACACTACAGATGTCCGCAGTCTTGTCGGAATTCAAAGAATCAAGAGATTAAAATGTTTTTGGTCAATACATTTTTCATAAAGATAAAAGCATCTTAAAAATATAAAAGCTCCAGGGCCATTCAGTAGGTAATCTACTTGCACACCTATTCTACATAAAGCATCACCTCTAAAAGTTACTAAGCAGGGAAATCCCATAAACACTGTCCCATCTTTGATTTCTGACAGCACTTCTCCAATCACCTTATTTCTTCAATCTATTGTGAGAAATTATAGCAGAAATATCTCTTTACTTCCAAGTATCTGCAACAGCTGGTACACCAAGGTAGCCAGCAAAACAGATGAAAACAAGTCTTCACCACACAACAGAAAGAACTATGTGGTTCATCAGTAAGGGCTCAGCAGATTGTCAACAGTTTTCCGGGCAGAAAACTGTGCATCCACCTGAATTACACCTGATCACCTGTACGGTTAGCACCACAAATGACTGCATTTAGTCACAGTGTTTAATAATAAGAAGTGGTTGCCTGAGAAGTATCTTATCAAAAGCTGTCAGACATAACCCCTCTGTTCACATGAGAATGTAACTAAAGAAACATGTGTCTCAGCATTACCTCGGAAATCTCGCAGATACATAAACCTCCACAGAAGCTGGTCATTTGTAGCTGTGTAAAGATCATGGCAAACAGCAGAGAGAGAGATGAGTGAACGGACATCCAGAAGTCTGAAAATCCGAAGCTTGAGCTCAAGAGGAAGGACCACTAACCCAAACACATCTGGCAAGTTCAGAGCTACAAAGTGGAGAAAACAGAAGAATTACATAAGCAGTGCAGAGTTTATTTCTAACGGCCCTAAAAGAAAGGACATTATAATCTTTCCCTTAAATCGTTTCCCTTTGATGCCCGAGTCCCACAAACTTTCTCAAAGTACTGACGCAAATTCTTGTAGAACAGATCTCTTGCAATTCTAAGTGCATTTACAGAGTGCACAAAATAGGGCAGATGGCACTTTATACTGACTGCTATTGGCCACTAAGCCTCAGAAACATTCCACACATCTAACTATGTTTATGGGCTACAGAACAAAGGGATAGCTCACAAAAAAAGAAAAGGCCCACCCAATTTCATGAGCCCACAAAAAACACATTAAGTACAGAGCACATACTTCACATAAAACCTTCCTGCACTGAAGTCCAGAGGGAATTCTATTGAGTAGTCTTTAAAGCTAAGAACTTTTATGGCAATACCTATGCAGAGAAAGCCTGGCTTCCTACTGCTGCACAAACACCAGCTTGGGTTACTTCCTACCATCCTTTCCAAATCCTCAATGACTGGTTACTGAGAAGATCATTCCAAATATGATGCAATATAAATCTTCCTGCTTTGCCAAAGAAATAGATCAAAACTACAGAACTACTGCCACAAAGTTATTGTGATGTGATTTTCTCATTGCTAAGGCTGGAAAACAGCCACTCCAGTCTCTTAAGTGAAACTAGAGCAATCAAACATTAAAGCCAGGAAATTACCATTGTATCAACATTTTCTAAGACACAAAGATTAATATAATTTCTTTAAAATGTATAAATTACTTTATGCTTAGTACTTATATCACTGAACAGCTCTTTCTAACACTTCCCTCAAGGTTTCAGACAGACCCCCTTCCTTCCATCCTCAGAAATTAAGTACCCTCTCAAATTGTAAATATGCTCTCCCACCTTGTCGGGCAGCCGCCAGAAGAGAGTAAACCAACTGGTCTTTAAAGAGGCGGGATAATTTCTGAAGGTCTTTGTAAACACCTGCAACCTTTTCTGTCAAAGAAGAGAGGTAAAAAGCTTAGCTTCAGGAGGTTATAATGCAAAAATGATGCAAGGGAAGAAGAATGATGGTTTTCTCACAAGCAGAACTGTAACCTGCTTGTAATCTTGATGAGAACAGCTATGCAGTTAGAACGTAACTATCATGCAGTAAGTAATTCACTGACAAACTACAGATGAGTTCCACGGTCAGGTGAGGCTTTCCTTGGGCCTTAAAAAGCACCACTAGAAGAAATACTTGAGTTCTTCAGAAATAAAGCAACTCTTAAGCTGTCAGAGCTTCCTTTGTCAGATTTCAAAGCTCGTGTGTAACATGCGCTTACGTTGTAAATGCCCCAAATATTCGTTTTTCTGACAGGAATGGTTTTCCAATCTGTTCTCTGAAGAAACTGGAGCCAGAAGACTCCGTCGTTACACCAGACACGTTTCAGTGCTTAGTTAATTCTTCTAAAGCCTTTCAGCTAGACTTGTACATCAGCGACTGGGAATACCCAGAACACAGTATAGGAGCCTGAGTCAGCCTCAATTGCCACAAAGGTGTTCATATACTTCAGAGAACAAAAGGCTAGTCAGGTCTGTGCTCACAGGGACTCACATCTATCTACCCTTATCTACTCCCCCACCTTAGTTTTCCCTCTAGTTTTGGCATTCTGGAGAGCACTATGTGGTCAGCACGTTTTCTGACAAAAACAATATAATAATTATGGTGCCACAACAAAAGCATAGGTACTATCAGCCTCTGAAGTCCTGAACTGCCAGGCTTAAAGACGGTATAATGCAGCACTGCTGCCCCAGAGATTCACATACATGCTTAAGACCTCATAAATAAAAAGCATGTGGGCCAAAGTATGACTTAGGCTTCATGAGGCTCTTTCCTCACACTGCTAATCTAAGAAATTTAAATTGTTGTAACAACAAATGTAAATGGATACAACCTGAATGCCTTTTATCACAAAGCTGTAACTAACATAAATAGTAACCACATTTTTATTCTTTTTTTTTTTTCCTGCTGTTCTATAGAGATTTTGTTCCTCTGCTGAAATATATTCTCAGCCACTGTGTCACTTCTTTACTTTTCAGTTTACTTACTACAAGTATCATAGTTCAATCATACCTGGCTCCTGAAAGCAAACAAAGGATGCCGGCAATAGCTGTATTCTCTTAACACCTTTAATCTCTTTGTTGATTTTTAATGTTGCTGCAAATACAAGAGGAGAAAAAAAAAAAAAAAAAGACATTTCAAAACATAAAACACATTGAGAGATGACAAAGACCACTTTGTTAGTGCCTTACTCTTTGGAGGTGTTCGACTTTGCTCCCTACCATATCCCCTCCAGGAAAATACCCAACTAATAGCAAGCAGTTAGACAAATAATTTCAGAAAAAAAAAAAGGAACTTTAAATAGCATGGAATAAACAAAGACCTTGGTGACAGAAAATAAGCACAATTCTACCACATGGGAAGACACGTAACACAGCTATAAAAGCTATACAGAAAGCCATTATTATAAGCCAGACATTAAAGAAATACTAACCAAAGACTCAACAAACTTACTATTTGAACACTATATGCATGGTAGCTATAACACCATCCTAAATATAACCTTAACCTGACTTGGTTAAAACAATTTGACCAGAATTTATACATGTTCTGAGAAAAACATATGTGCTCATAACAAATTGGCACAATCGGTTACAAATTTTACAAATAAACATAAAGAATTTAATTTAGGATACCCGGAAATTCAAACCAAATCCCAGTTTAATACTGGCTCTACAGAAACATTAAACCAATATTGCAGAAACGGAATTTTTCTAATGCTCAATAAAATATGAAAAAGGGGAGAAAGACAAACACACCAACAAGTGATGAAAGTTGCCCTAAAAAATCAGATCACAGTTAAATTGTTAGTGTGCTACAGGAAAAATTAAAGCTAAAAAATAAATAGTCCGGAAGTTGTCTTATGCTCTTTGCAAGACTTACAAACAAGACAAAATACTGTAGCTGGACCAAAGCTACTTCTTTGAATATTTGGCAATGTAAACCGAAGTTCCTATGAAATGAGACAAGAAACGGATTTCTACAACATCGCAATGAAAAGGACAGCTGAATCCCCTAAGGATTGATCTGTTATGACTAAAGGGAGAGACACAGTTAACACCGAGACAGGAAATGCCATCAGCATTAGGAAGTGCCAGCTCTTGACCTCAGCAACACCGATAATCAAGTTGCAGTTTTAAACAAGAGTGCACAAAAGCACGTTTAAGTTTTCTCTCACTAAACAGTGGTGATATTCACTGTGTATCCAGGATAAAAACTCAACTATCTTACCATTAACAGCAACAAGATCTCCCAAAGGCACACAAGTCAAACCAGCAGAACCTTCTTCACATAGAGGATGTGTATACTGTAGTTTATAGACACCATTCCCTCTCCATTTTTCTGGCATAGATACTGCCTTGGCTTCTGTCCCCTAAAAATGCAGAGATAACACACTGACACACTTTAGCCACATACCAAGGCTGAAGGGTTTAAAAAAAGAGGATTAAAAGTTAGGAAATGCCAGAATTATGCTTGCAATTCAACTCTTAATTTAGTCCCAGGGCACATTATGACACAGACTATAATTACAAAATATAAGCACATGTAGTGACAGGACAAGGGGGAAAAGCTTTAAGCTGAAAAACAGTAGATTTAAATTAGACATTAGGAAAAACGTATTTACTGTGAGGGTGGGGAGGCACTGGCACAGGTTGCCCAGAGGAGCTGTGGCTGACCCATCACTGGCAGTGTTCAAGGCCAGGTTGGACGGGGCTTGGAGCAACCTGGTCTAGTGGAAGGTGCCCCTGGCTGTGGCAGGGGGTTGGAACTGGATGAGCTTTAAGGTCCCTTTGAAGCCATCTATGATTACATACTGTTTTCCCCAAAGAGACAGCAAATCTAAGGTGGTTAAGAAATTTTCTGCCCTGTCCCAGTTTCTGACAGGAAAGGCTGTTCTACAAGCACTCACACCTATTTCTTTTCTGTCGTACATTCCAGCATTTTGACAACTGCATGTACATTAATTTGCTGAATAAAAAACATGTTGTTGCACCTTTTCTGTGAGCTTTACATGTCTGACAGAACTTGAAGAACCATAGCTTGAAATTAATTTGAATATCTGAGCAGACTAACAGTATTTCCTTTCACTTTCAGTACGAAAAGGCTCAGATGGCATCACAGAGAGAGGTAACAAAACCACAAGTACAAACAGACTCATTTTTTCCTCTGAAATCTGCAATGTAATCATTTTTCCTACTGCCAAGCCTACTCATTGACAAGAACATTCTTCCCAGTGGCAAATGTATTCTTCAGAGAGCGTTTCAGGCTATGTGATTGCAATTAACTCAGCAGATTGATTAAATTGGTACTGACCGACCAGATACCTAAAGTGACCCCCCACATGTGCTTAGTTAGCCTCACTGCAAGAAAGGACACAAGAATTTCAACATCTTCCCTGAGACAGTCTTTTTTTGCATATTCAGGCACACACTACTAAACATACAATTCAAATCTGAAAACTTAAGGGAAAAAGGTGAATTTATACATGGTAACAGAGGTACTGCCATAGATGCTCAAATAGAACACCTCTGTAGGTTAGTGAAACCAAAGCCAAAGTTAACACAGGTGGCAGGGCTGGAACTAGATGATCTCTAAGGTCCCTTCCCACCTAAACCATTCTCATGATTCTGTGACACACAAAGGCAGAAGCAGTTCTTCAGATGCATCTTGTATCACACATTCGCATGTCATTTCACAACTTTCATACACTGACCAAGAAACTTCCTGTTTGGTTCTGCACCTACCTGAGGTACATAGCCTGTCTCCATCATGAGAAGGTGTAGTAGAACGATCAAGGCATCAGTGGCACTGGTACACTCAGCAGAAAGATAGAGCATCTCTAAGGAGTGTGGTATTTCACCGTCAGCAGCTTCACTGCACAGCATGGGTTCAGAGGGATAGGAACCTGTACCTTCTTCCAGGTCAACATCTTCTGGGACTAATCCTGAAGGAAATTCTAGGCTGGATCCTGCCTTCAAAGGAAAGAAAAACATACCTCTGTTCAGAAAATTACATCTATATACATCAACATTACTAGTCTGCTTATGCCAGTCCTCACAGGCACCAAGTCTCCTGTATTGATTTTCCATACATATTGAACAGGTTCGTTAGACCTCCATTTTCTAGTATCCCAGCCGGAGACCAGGATGATACAAATAGCCTATTTTTTGATGTTTATAATGCAAGCCCTTCATAAAAGAGTCTGTCATGTTACTGCATATACTACTTGAAGACAAAGTGATAATAAGATATTAAAGCTTCATTAGAATTTTTACAACACGCACAGGAGTGATTTACTCACTACAGTATCATCATTTATTTAAATTTAGCCAACACATATGGCAAGTAACCAAAATAATAACTTGAGCTGCTTAGAAACACAACAGGCATAAGTAGCTGGGGAAAAAAAAGTAATCACTGGAGTGGTTTTATCGTGGCTTTCTTCTTGTACCAAAATCATACCCTATTATCACATTAACTGATAAAACCACCCACAGACACAAAAAAAAGTGCTGAATGAAAAATGTAAGTAGACTCACCTAAGGGAAGGGTCATGAAAAAAAAACGGTCTAAAGAACAAGCTATTTCTACCTCACATACATGCCCAGTGGCACAAGACACCCTTATGAGGCTGGCATGGCCATCCACCCATGGAACTTTCTTTCTCATTAACAGCAAAGCACACAGCCCCAGTTAAACAGATTTTCAGACTTCCAGAGCTCTTCTACAATGACAGTTGCTTTGAAACTTTCTTGTCGTCTACAACTACAATTTTGGAGGAAGATGTCAGAATCTTTCATCTAAATAAATAAGGAACATACATAGCCAAATAACTGGCTATGTATACATAGCATACATAGCCAAAGAAGTGGCTATGTATCGGACAAGTATAAGAAGCCCATACTCTGAAGATATTCTCTACTGTGCAGAGCAGCAACTGACACAGAGATCACTTTTTTTTTTCCTTGTGTTGACGGAGCAATTCTTATGTACTTACCCTCTCATCCCTCTTTTGAACTTCCACCTGCGCTTTCTGGTGGTGAGACTGCTCATTCTGCCCTTCTTTTGGCCTGCTGACCTGACTTTGGCTGGATAGCTCATGACCATTCTGAAGTGGGCAAGAAGCAGACGAAGGAGGTAGACTGGGTTGTCCATCTGCTTCTTCTAGTAGTAAGCATATCAAATCACCAGAAACAATCCCATATGAAGCTAATGTTTTCTCATCTTCTGTGAGAGCATCTTTTCTGTTCAATGTTATTGAAAACCTGGTATCAGGACTGCAGAACGAAAAAGTAAGGAAACATAAGGACTGCACCTGGGTAACCACACACAGAGGTATAGTTACGAATGCATGCTGCATGCTATGACAGTATTATGCCATGAGTTTTAACCCATTAATAATCAGCCACATATTAGGAAGAATGAAGAAAAAATACGGTATTTAATTATGTTTTTCTCCAAGTACATTTTAAGTAGCTGTAGCTGCTTGGTAGGTAAAACTTCACTTATGGTAACTTCATAAAACAGTTACAAAGGAAAGCAAACAAGTGCCCTCCAAATTAGAAGGTATCACACCTGGCAAAACAAGCATTAAATAAACTACTAGCTGAGATTATTTAAACACAAGAGTGTTGCAGACTCGACCACCTTGCTTTCCCGTTAAACAAAACATTAATTTGAAAAGGCCAGAATGCTAGTTAGAAATGAGGGCAAGAAGAAAAGATGCTTCAGGGCAAGCTCGACAAAACCGAACAGAAACAAAACTGGTTAGAACAGAAGCAGCTATCCAGTATCAGCTATGTAACACATCCACTGTGGCAAAACAAGCAGTTAACTTCAGATCTTACCTGTCCACACTGCTGTGCAGCACAGTGCGGTGCTACCAATGGGCTTCACTAATGAAGCATTAGCACACGGCACCCAATTAAGGGTGAGCTTTTCCCAAAGCAAGTTTCGCTTTCTATCCCTGCAGCGACCGGCCATGACGCAAGCTCCACCTCAGGCGGTGGAGAACCGGTCAGCAACCCCGAGAACGGGGCAAAAGCTCCAGCCAGGCTTGCTTATAACCCCCGCGATGGGCTGCTCATAACCCGGGCGCTGCCCCGGGGCCCCTCGGCAGGGCACCGCAGACGGGCCCTACCGCCAGCACCCACCCTGCAGGGGGCAGCACCGCCACCACCCCCCTCCCCTCCCCAACGCGTGGTACGGCCCCGCCAGCCCAAGCCCCGCGTACACGCGGCCACCGCTCTCCCCCGACAGCTTTCCCCCTCTTTACCCCCCACCCCTCGATCTGTTTCGCTCCGCACGTTACCTGTACCCCCAGGCAGGCAGCAGGGTCTGGCGCAGCTGCGCGCGCAGCTCCCCCAGCGTTGGCTCCGCCCCCTCTACCTCCAGTGGCGCCGTTTGCCTCTGCATTCGCACACGAAGCTTCATGGCGGCGGTAACAGTAAATCGCCCGCCTCACACCTTTAAACCAGGCCCCACCGGAAAGCGGCGGCGGCGGCGGCTGTGGCGGCGCAAGGGCTGCTGGGGCGTGCCGGTGTTTTGGTTGGCGAGGCACCGCCCCCGGCCGGCACCGCCCCCGGGGCGCGTGGCTGCCCCGTCAGCGCGCCGCCGGCCGCGCGCGATCGCTGCCTCGGCTGTGCCGCGTCCTGGACTGCGCGGCGGCCCTGCCCAGCCGCGAGCGGTGGTTGGGCGCTCGGGCTGTGGCGCGCATGCGCCGTTCGGCCGGTGGTGTGCTCGGTGTGTTTTCACGTGATGCTCCCTTATGTCTGTTGTGTGGCGGTTGTTTCTCCTATTCGCCTCCGTTACTGAGGTGGTTTTGCTGCTGTAGCTCAGCAGTGGTGTGTTCCCTACACCAGGATATCCCCGCCATGCCTGGAAGGGGATGGACACTGGCGGGAGTGGTCTCTGCAGGCTGGTTGCCGGCAGCCATGTGGTGTGGAGGGGTCCGGTTGATCTCCTCTCACCTCTTCTCTCCTCATTCTAAAACCTGCTGTGAGAGGGCCTGCTGCTGCCTGGGCCTTAAACTGTTGGTGACGTTTGTGGAAACGTGCTAGGGGAAGGGATAAAGGATGCTGCCCTCTATAAAACATTTAGTTTTGTAAAGGAGTGTGGGGTTTTTTTAAGGCAGACGACTGAATTGGCATCTTGAGGTAATGTTTTAATGTATACGGTCAAATAATCTCGCCAAAAATATAAAGTGGCACAAAGTCAAATTACTGGTTTTAATTCCCTTTTTTCTGTCATGCTTGGGGAAAAAAAGTCCCTCTCCACATCTTAGATCTTTTACAAAGTATACTTCACCTAGAAAGGCACTTTGCAGAAGTGTAATGTCAGTTGGGGAGGAAATGTAAAAGGTATGATTTAGTCAAGTTTTGATGAATACTGTTAAATTTATAGAACAGTGAATTTGGATGTAACTTC
Source organism: Amazona ochrocephala (assembly GCA_039720435.1). Classification (NCBI taxonomy): domain Eukaryota; kingdom Metazoa; phylum Chordata; class Aves; order Psittaciformes; family Psittacidae; genus Amazona; species Amazona ochrocephala. Next base: position 78,808,468 of record CM077880.1, read on the forward strand.
AGAGCAATGGTTATTCTCAGTTCATCTTGGCATACTTTCTAATCATACAAATTACTTCTGTACAAGGAATAGTACAAGAAATACGAGGTGCAGGAAAACAGATACTTTCTAGGAATATAGTACTAAAACAGTAGGTGAAGTGAACTTGAAAGGCCTGTCTTACACAGCTACCACCAAGTATAACTGTTCATTACGGTACTATTCACATTGTTTAAACCTACATTTATAGGAACAGCTGTATCTGTGTCCCTTCAGCACTTACAGGGCCAGTCAGAAAAAGGAGACTGAAACGACAAAAATTCTGTTCTGGGCTACAGGTGAAATCTCCTTAATGTCACCTGAACATGGTCATCCAACCCACCTAAACGTGGCTGCTAAACTTCAGTTCACTCTGACAGCACTGGTTTGCTGTCAGATAAGTCTCAAACTGAAGGGCAACCATCATCTGATTTCCACACACCAAGTCAATGAAAGGCAAAGACTAGTACTGATGAAGGTAATGCAAGGAAAGGCAAAGGGACTACTGAGATGGAATAATACTCTTCGAGCAATGGAAGAGCTGATGCTCATTACAATCAGCTTGGTGTTAGGTACCAGGCCCTCAGCTGTGAGTATTAAACCAAGTGATTTCCTAAGAAGCTTGCTGTGGCATTTGCCAGTACCCCTTTTAAGAAGTGCATATGCAGTCTTCATCAAATGGGGCCACATCCTGGATAAATCTGGAATAGTAAGTTGCTGTTGCAGAGGGGGATGAGAGTGGGAGGAAGTGGCAAAGGCAGGGATAAAGAGGCTAGAAAGGAAGAGAATACATGAGAAGGCATCAAGAACATTGTGTCTCAGAAATTGCTCTCCTCTCTCTTGAAGAGGGTTGAGTCCAGTGAGTCATGCTGCTGCTTCAACATCATGACCATTATCCAGTAGCCATGGATGCCTCACTCTGTTTTGTCCTTCAGTGTCACCCCTATCCCAGCCACCTTCCAGTGTTCTCGCTGTCACCAGGGCAGCCTAATCTGCACTCTTTAGGAAGGGTGGAGGAGGCTTCCCTAGTATGAGAAATGTTCCAGGGTACAGTTGTGATATTTCCAGCCAAAACACTATTTCAGTATCTTGCACAAGCTAAAGCAATTGCCTGAAACAAAATAGTTCAGTTTCTCAGGAGCTAGCTGTAGTAGTTATTATTAGGTAACCAGCTACACCAGTTACAGGTGAGCATTTCTGATGGCATTCTGCCAATTTTCCTTTTGAATTTTATGAATCATGCGTCAGTGTAAGGTTTAGACATATTCTCTGGACAACAGTATTAAATAGGAGAACATCTGTGAAACAGTCATGATGACAGGCTAAAACATTTTCCACAGCTTTCAAGTTTGTGCAAATTTCAAACAATCTGGTATTGTTACAATTTCCTCACACATCTTTCTTAAAGGGCTGTTATTTGATGAGTAATGTTTTTCTCCGCCTTTTTCATTTTGTTTCAGTTTGCAAGCGGGAGACTTCCAATGGCCATGTATAAATTGGAAGAGCGCTGTGTCAAAATAGTACAGGAAACCTGTGTGCTTACAAGCTTGAAGAAGTGGTTCTATTCAGAAGAATTTTGACTTCCAACATAGTTCACCTTCATCAGAAATGGTGAATTATTTTTAAGTCTAATTCATTAAAGTAATACACAGTATGGTGACTAAGGAAAGCTGGCTATAAGTAGCTCAGAATGGCTGTTAAAGACAATTGGTTGAGTTAAAGACTCAAAAGTACTTTATTGAGGGTTTTTCTCCCCTACATGGTCAATGTAAAACACAAGCAATAGGATCCATTCCACCAAAGAAGGAAAACCCTATTGATAGCCCTGGTGGTTTCTCTTGAGAAATTTGAAACTTAATATAGTTGGAGTCCTGTTGACCTGCAGTTAACTTCCCATGGTAGAGAACTATAGAAAGTAAAGGTCTCTGCTTCAGTTATATACCTCATGGAATTATTTCCTTTTTTTTTCCTGAAAACTGAGTGTAGACCTTTTCCATTATTTTTCTTTCTGTATTTGCCACTATAAAGAGTGTTTTTTATAATACATATAAATAAATACATATGTGTATATATTAACCTTTAGGATACTCATATTACGAATGACTAGGGTCACATTGGAAGATGTGAGAGGTGGTGGAATGAGAAGGGTGTGAAAGCTGGAGCATCATCAGGTGATCTGTGAAAATCTGAAGTACCATTTTAAGTGTGCCAGTGGGGGAGGAGTTTCAAATCAAACCCAATGGAAAGAACCTCCTAACTTCTTGCAGCTTAATGGTGGTCAACTTTATTCCTAGAAGGCATTTTAAAGCCCATTATGCTAGTGCTCTGTGGCTAACATATTTAGTGGAGCTCTGCTTTACACCATCTCAGGTTGGTTGTCTAAAGATGACCCTTGAGTGGTGTCTGAAGTTTGATAACATGGCTTTTGACTTCTGTGTTTCTGATTAAAACCTTGAGTGTCATATGGAGCAGAGGGCCTTTCAGGGTTTTTTTCTAGAGTTTGCCAGACTGTTTCAGACCTTTTTAGCTACCACGTTTTCTTTGATTTGTTTCTTTACAGTATTTAATTGCTGAGTTGCAAAAGTCTTTGAAGTGGCATATCAAAGACAGAGTTTGATACCTTTGCATTAGCAGCACAAAATCAAATTTCTCTGTGTAGTAAAAAGAGGCTCCACCTGTGGAGGAGGATTCTCAGATGAACATTTCCTATGTCTTGTGATGAACGAAACGGGTCAGGAGGATTTTCTCAGTGAGATTACTGCATCCACGTTCTAGGAGTCTGGTGACTTCTTACAGGACTGCAGTTTATGTAAAACCAGGATAGGAGCTGCATAGGTTGAGGGAGTGCCTCATGCTGCTGCCACCTCCATGAAAAGTAACTGAATGTGTACATTCAGTTGTACAAGTGACTAATGAGTGAGCCAAACAGCTGGAAGCAGAGAGGAAAGCTTAGAATAGATATACACAAATGATGGACTCGAGTCTGAATCTGGACAGATCCCAGACAAGTAATGCTTGCTGTATTCCTGCCCAAGGTCTCAATATTTCTTAGTCTTCCCTTGTCTCTTGGGGACCAGCTTAAGAGCACCCTTACTATTCTTGATCATGAGGGCAGTGTGCGGTGCAAAGCTAGAACACTGAATATTTTTTTGCTAAATGGACTTCAGTAAAAATGAATGCAGTAGTCTTGGCTCAGGTGCTCTGATAGGGCAGTTACAGAGGTCAGCAACATGAACTCAGTGGATCCAAGTAGTGGAAAGTGGGTTTTTTTTCCAGCAGTTCATCAGACAACTGCCTCCCAACAGAGTTATCTGTTGTTACCTTATTCTGTTTAGGCACTGGAGCTATGTTATTTGTTTTGCAGACTGACACAGGTTAATAGTTCTCTGGCAACTCTACTCCAAGGCTTTGAAAGACCGTATGAAGGGCATCAGTAGGCAAGCCACGATCAGGAAAACCTGTGCTAACACAGTGCTTTTGCAAAGCCTTTGGAAGATTAGGGGGGTCCCAGACCTGCTCACAAATATAACCTGTGGGGTAAGGGCAGCATTTTCTTCCTATGGATTCTATTTGAAGATTTCATTGTGCTAGAGTGACTGCTGCCTCATGAGTTGAGAAGTGGATAGCATTGCTTTCCACACAAATGGAGGAAACCACAAACAAGAGTTTACTGGAGTTTTTCTGTGGGTATTTCCAGTGGTTGTGGAGAGGTGGAGATCACCCGCTTTTATGTCATTTATCAAACTTGTGTCTTTATTATTTGCTGCTTTCTTTAAGTATTCCCACCAGTATATCTCTCCCGTCAAACATAAATTTTGTATTCCTTTTCCCTCAGAGGTGATTTTCCATATGGAATACCAGTGTGTAGGAAGGGTTAAAGTCTTGAAGCTATTGAGTCCTTTTTGATTTGGCCTTGCTGAGTGAGCTGTAAAAAACCTACCTATATTTGAACATGCTGCAGAGTAACTAGAAACAATGGAGCAAGAGAGAAACTGAAAAATCCATTCCCAGTTCTGTGGTAACAGCAGAGAGATTTGTGAAACTAAAGTGCTCTTTCTGGACTTCAGGTTGGGAGACACTACATTTGCTATCATGTTTCAGAGCTGTTTGTCTTGTGTTTGTTAACTGTTGAGGTTTGTTTCTGAATATTTGGAAATGAAAGAAATTCCTCTGTGGGCTGCAACTGGAGAGTTTAGTGCAGGACTAAGGTGAGACAAGGGTACGCTTCTTCCTGAGAGATAACTCTTTAAGTCATAGAGTATCAGTTTGTGTGGTTTTATGGCTGTGTTAAACCTGTACAAGACAATGATAGTGACTTTTCTTTTTTCCTCAGAAGCTGTCTTAGTTCTTGGGCAGATTTCAGCTGTAATCTTTATTGCAAGTTTTATTTAAAGTTTTTTGCACACTGTTTGCAAAAGAGAAACCAAATGTGGTATCTACAGACTGGTAAGAAGGGTACTTCACTAGGGTGAGACAGGAACACAGATCGAAACAAAGGGGTTTTTCCTTGAGGGAAGTGATGGATACAGATTTTTTGCCACTTACGGTATGCATCGTTTATGATCATGTTTGCATCATAAATGTTGTTAACAGGTCCTGAGACAAAAGTGAGAAGATGCTAAAAGCATGGTATTCTTTCCTGCTGTGTTGGCTGTCCTTGCAGCTTGAGGCTAATCCTGGTCTTAAAGTGAGGATTACTCAGAAGGGGCTGGACTATGGTATGTCAGACATTGCCAAAAGTTAATTTATGATAAATACATTATGCACAGAATATAGTTCCTTAATAAAGGTGCAGTGTAGAAACACGCTCCTTAAATACTGAAATAGAATAAATTCCTTTTGTCACTTCATACTAGGTACACCCTTTGTCTCTTCTCTCATTTCCTTCTTTTTTGTGCACCCTAGGTGTGAATTTATTCTTCTGTTGGTGATCCTTCTACACTCCCAACAGTGTTTCTGCCATATTCCTCATATCAATCTACTTTCTTAGAACTAGAATGAGATGGTCATATAATTGCTCCTTTTTTTTAAAGTGTCAAAAACCTAATTGGAAATGCTGTATTTTATTGAAGATAATATGACATAATTTGGAAAAAAGCTTATAATTTTGGAACTGCCAAGTAGCAGCAGACCTTTACTCCCATTCATCTATTTGGCATGGGATAGCATCTGGTATCAGTAAAAATCCAGTAACTGCCTGCCATAATTCTGCTCCTTAATAGAATATCAGCAATTTCCACAATATATTTTCCTTATTCTTTCTATTCATGCTAACTTTCGCTGTCTCTTACCTAAAACCTAGTCCATGGGTGTGGAGGGCACACAGTATAATTTCAGTTGTTTTCAGAATTAATAATCAAGGTTAACAAGGCACAAATTCAACAAAGGCTGGGTCATGCTCAGCATTAATTGTCATTTATGTTCTGAACATGCTGACAGGCAAACAATAGGCTTGTGTAATGAAAAGTAGAAGCTCAGTGTTTATGCCTTCAAGATGAAAGCAAGGATCAGGTCCACTTATTTCTCTGTATGAGCATTGTTTTAAAGGCTTTTGAGGAGTTGAGAAGTGCAGGGCAAACATCAGTCACCCAAGACAGACTGATCTTCATATCTTTTTATGATATGCAGGAGAAGTCGCTCCCTAGGGATCTCTCACGTCTTTAGAAATGAGAATTCAGACTGGTATTTCTTAGTGTGAGCCCAGCACGTTTTGTGACATTCAGCCTGGCCTTCAAATGCTGAGCCAACACCCCTGCATTAGTAGCAAGAACGGGCATTAACAGTGTGCTCCCCAAAGGTATTTCTTGCATTTGAAGAGCATGGTGCCTTTCATGTATCTTCTCATAATATGAGATTTGAAGGCTGAGGCAATAGATCCTGCCTACGTGCTCCTTTCCTGCTGCAAGGACACTGAGAGAAATTCCACCAGGATCACTGGCTGCCTTCACTGACAGCCGTAAGAGAGCTTTAAATTATTTCAGTGTCAGCCCATATTTTGCTTTGGAGGTAGGAATTCTGAGGGAATGGTAATTTACCTCTCCTTCATAAAAGATGCGTTTATAAAAACTTATTCCAGTGATGAGTTATTGATTTCAGTTCTTTGCTTTTTTAATGTGCTGAAGTCTGGGGGAGAAAAAAATACGTATTTTGTATTTAGCAACTGTATGGCCAAAAGCTAAAGAAACTGATGCTTAAAAATATCTGAAAGCAGAACATCATTCCTGTATTAAAGTTTAAGCAGTGTCTTTATCACAGATGAGCAAAACAAGGAAAACATGAGGAATCTGGGATTTAAAGATGTTCTGTTTGTTGATTATAGGTGTATTATCAATGCATAAGTAGCAGGGAAGTGTTCAAAAGAGTAGGGCTTCCTTAAAGCAAGGAGAGAAAGTAAGAAAATAAGTCAGAAATCTGCAGCATGCTGTAATGTATAAGGTGTAGTGGCAAAACAAATGTACTGGAAAGAAATGGGAAGAAAACATTTGAAAGGATTGTCTTTAAACCTCAAACAACTTCCTATACACACGCAGCAATCCACATAGTTCCACATTTGACCTGCCAGCACTTCAGATGCATATATTACACTTTTTTCTTAAGTAAACACTACATATAGAAGTCATCTTCCTACTTATTAAGTGTCTTTTTCATCCAAAAGCTGTGAGACAATTTGAGGTAAAGGTGATGACCAAGTGTTTCCCAAGGCTATTGAAGTGAAGGAAGTACAACAGTTTCAGAAAACTGACAAAAGCTGTAGGATATAAAATACAACTCAGGGACAAGGTGATCCTAACAGATGATCTTGATCTGGGGTTAAATGGTTTGTATGTGAGGCTGATAGAAGTTATAAATGGGTGTGTAAGTAGCTGGAAGGAGGTCTAGGTAGGGATCATAGAATCAGAGCATTTCAAGAACTATGTTAAAAGTGATAATTATTTAGCGGTATATCTGGACCTTTGGGTGCCTGAATCCAACCCGCAAGGCATGTGCTTTTCTCTGTCCCCTTGTAGGCAGGAGGATTGGGCTGGAGCTCCTGAAGCAAGAAGTACTGAAAGAGACTTTCCCAAGCTGGAGTGGGCAGGAGAGTTTCTCTATTGTTAAGGTCAACTATGTCATTTCAAGGTAAAATAAATATATTTCAATGTTTTAGGATGAAACAGCTTTTTATTACCACATAGTAATAATTATGCAGGCTTTTTGTTGTTGTTCTAATTTGCTTCTTAAGTCCTTCCTTATACCACACTTGGAGATGAGTTTTAGAAAGCTTCTGAAGGAGCACCTTGATATTTTAGGGTTTTTTTTATCAGTTTGGGGCAAGACACATTCATGACTATGATAAAGCAGGGGGAATGGGTTGGAAAGATGGTGGAATTGGTGTTACTAATAGTCTGATACTAGAGATAATCTGTAGCAGTGAAAATTGTTTGTGTTTGATGAGAAAAAGCCGACAAAGGGCTAAGATGAAAATGTGTGCAGGGGGTGGTGTCATCTGGGCTGACATGGCAGGAAGATGACTTTTACAGAATCTTTTTGTATGGATTTACAATGGTAAATCAGGATTTTGATTGAACAGGGCTCAACACCTATTTCCTCCTGAGGAAAATCATTGTACCAGGAGCAGCCAGTAGAAAAAGTTTCATAGAGTTTCCTGCAACTTCTCCAAATAAGACTAACATAAAAGCAGGTTTTCCTACAGCCTTCAATCCCATCTTCCAATAGGCTGTTTTTCTGTCTCAGAAAAACAGAAACTTTTGGTCTTCTAATATTATTATCAAGCCAAACTGTTCTGGTCAGTAGTGTTTTATTTCCTTTTCCTTACATATTACCCATGGCAAGAAATACCAGTCTGTGAGACTTCACGTACTTTCTGCTGCATCTTTTGCCTATCCTCCTTTCCAGCATGATTCATTCTATTATAATAGCCTGCTTTCCAGATGGATTCATTCTATTATACCATCCTTGTGACCTTAATCCCTGCACATTTGAGAAACCTGTGTTTAGACAGGCTGGAGAAGAAGAGTCTATAGGGGCAGAGGTGCATGTGTCTTACTGCATGTCTTCCAGTGTCTGCTGGGTGGTGATTATAGACAATATGGAGCCAGATTCTCCCTAGTGGTATACAGTGGAAGATGATGGGCAACAGACTAAGTTACATCAAGAAAAGTTCCAATTAGAAGTTATGAAAAAATGCTAGGGAGCACCAGAGAAGGGGCTCAAAGAGTTTGGAGAATCTCCATCCTTGGAGGTGTTCAACACTCACGTGAGCAGGGCCCCTGAGTTGGCCCAGCTTTGAGTAGGGGGATGAACCATAAAATCTCCTGAGGTCCCTTTCCAGCCTAAATTATTACACGGTCTTCAAAACCCCAGTTCATTCTCGCAACCATAGTTCTTGAAATTGGCCTTCTTCCCAGTGGATAATCTGACTTTAGCTCACTGCAAACAAACAAGGTTACTAAAGGCATCCTTACTGCTGCTCAACGTATTATTGGAAAATTATGGTCATTTTAACCAAAAGCTGGTGCCTTCTACCCCCGAGAAAGTAGGTTAAAGACAATTGTTTCAGAGATCTCTGACAGATATCAGGAAACAATGAGAAATGTATGCTACGTGGTAAGATTACAGCTGATATCCTTACAATGTTCAGTTTAATTCAACACACCTATTTGCCAGACAATATGCTTGAGTATCAGAAACATTTGTTTTGACAGGGAAATCTTGAAGTAAGATTTTATTAAGAAAAATGGATCCTCTCCAGAGCCCTTTGCTGGGAAAAGGGAGTAGACTGGGGAAAGGGAAACTTTGGTGTTCTTCAGCAAATGCTAGCATTCAGGCAACCTGGATGTATTTATACATGTAGCATCTGGGTTTAACACACAGACTTATTTTACCCCGTTGAGCACATTTGCTTTAAGGAGTTTGGTTTTCTGCCAAGGGGAGGATTTTTGTTTTAACCAGACATCCTTTTTTGCCTGGCCAGATATCAAGGATTTTTTTTCCAAGGATGCTATTAAGTGTAATGATGCAAGTGTCCTTTTTTTCCCTAAAATATACAAGGGTCAGTCATTTCTGAGAAATTCTTCCACCAAAACACAAACTTTGCCTTTTATAGTTGAAGGGTTTTCAGTGATCAGAAGTTGTTCTTACTCTTTTGACATACAGTCTAATACCCCACTTTCTCTATTCTGTAGGCTGAGAATTAATGCTATAGATTTCCCAGAATCTTCTGCTTCCTTTATTCCTGGCACTGGCATTAGTCTGTCAGTGGCACATGCTTCTGCTACAATCAGTGCAGACTGGAAAATGAATGCATGGCTGCTGTAAGTATTGTACAGAGAGATGCAGGTGGGAGGGAGTGGATGTGGGAGAAGGATTGCAAATGAGATTAAGAAATGTCATTGGTAATTATTTTTCAGGTCAGATATGCTTTATCATTTAATAGCAATCAATTGGAATAAACTTCTTAAGGAAACACATCCCCCGCCAACTAATGCTTTTTTGTTAGTTTGCTTTAAATTATTCTGCCTCTCAGATTGTCTCTTTGGGAAGTGTCAGGTCAGACATCTGTTAGTATGCTCAGTTTTTTCAGACTGTATATTACATGATATTACAGGAATATTCAGGACCACAGAGGCCATGTTTGTTACTTTCATTGTACAGTATAACTAGCAGGTTGACTTTATACAGAGCACTCTGCCAGTTGCTGCTATAGTGTATATTCTCTTTCAAAGTGCTCCTATTAAAGGAAAGGCACTGTCACAATGCCAACCAATTCGGAACTGTGAAAACTCCAGAATTAAGATCACTATGGAAAACTGACTTAGCTTCATGAGCCTGTGCAGTATGAGATTGTTTATAATGACATGATTGAATACTGATTTTTCCACTTTTACCTCAGCATTTTAGCTCTAGAACTTTAATATAATATTCTAGATTTTCTTGTGGGCAGGGAGAGAGCTAAGACTTCTGGGATATCAGAAAAGTTGGCAAGGTGCTTATCTGTACAAGTTTGGGTTAATGGAGTAACTGGTTAACAGCAGTAGGTGTTGCTCTATTTGTGAGCCAGATAGTACAAGATGGGTCACCAGGCTGCAAGTTTTGCAGCATGTCCTGATTTCAAAGGAGTATGGACATGCAGTTCTGCATTCAGTCTCAGTACTGCTGGCTGGAAATTGCTGTCACTGTGTCCCCAGCCTGTCTGTTGTTCCTTCTGATATACCAGTATTGTGAGGAAAAGGATACTGTGTTCAGCAGAGCAAATCAGCTGTTCCCAAACACAAAGCCACCTTCTCTCTTGCTAGAGGATAAGGACCTGGGCACAATTGGAGAGACCCCACATGTGAAAAACTCTAGAGACTTCAAAGCAAAGACTCCAGAGCAAAGGAGGCAGGAAGCTGGTGTGCAGGATTAGGTGGAATGGATTCCTCCTGAAGAAGAGCAGATATAAGGATGCAGGAACAGAGGACCTAAGTAGCTGGGTTTCTCCCTATCTCCCAAGCAGCCCAGAAAGAGAAGAGGGCTGAGATCCTTTTGCAGTGGTCCCTGTCACTCAAGGATGAAAGTAGAAAGGGTCTCTGGAAATCATTTTGTCCAGCCTTCTTCTCAAAACAGAGAAGTCACCAGACTAGATCAGGTCAGCTGTCTAGTGATTTTGTTTATCCAATGATGATGATGACACAACCTCTCCAAGGCACCCATTCCAGTGTTGCACAACCCTCCTTGGGAAGATGTTTTTCCTAATGGCTTGTGATATTGGGATTTAGTTAGGGACTGGAAAATGAGGGTCTGAAGAGTGGTGCTTTCTCCAGATAGCCACTTAATGCACATATATGGACTGAAAGTTCCATTTTAAAATGGCAATGGTGGTACGAGGGACTTTGTGACTGGCAGTACTACTCACTGCTTTGGTCAGGGGTAATCTATGGTTTGGGGCTGGGTTGAGATTAATCTTTTAGGATTACATCTTCTTTCCCCAGGACTTTTGCTTAGCTCGAAAAATTAAGAGGAAAGCGCACAGACTCACGGTCTGAGCTTCGTATTGGCATGGGCTCTTTCTCTGTAGTATGGTGCAGCTAGTATAGTAATGACTGGGAAAAGAAAACCTAAGTAATCAGGAGGAAGGTATGAAAACTGATGCTTTCAGTGCCAGTCTGTTATGGTAAATAAGGTTTTTACAAGGCTATTCTAACATCTGTTCAGTTCTCTGTATGCTGTACAGCTTACACAACTCCTAATTGTAGTCCCAATACCTAAATTAGATGGAATGTTATGTAAGGATTTAGATATATTTTTGTTGGGATCTTAGTAGGGATTTTTACAGAAAGGAAGATTAGTGGGTTTGGGGCTGAACAAAGAATGGAGTAATCTATACATTTTAAAGGGTTATTGGGGTTATTGAAAATCATTCCAGTAAAGAGGAATGTATAGCAATTGCAAAGGTGAGAACCACTGGGTTATATATTTATTAACAACCTGGCTTCTGCTGCTGCAGTCCCGAAGGCCTTCAGGGTAATCTGTTCAAAGGACTGGGATGTCTTGTGTTGTGAAATCGTGACATTTTTACAAACTTGTCAAATCCTGCACAACGCTGGAAAATTTACATCCTGGAGACTCACACATATAATCTGGTTTTTGAATACCATGCATGTCCCTAATCTACTTTAATCCCTAGAAAACCCATTCTTCATTCTAGGTGATAGAAGCAAGTCCTTTCAAACTTGATTTATAGGTAGTTTCCTAAATTGTTTCCTTAAAGCAGATGTTTCCTTGGCTGAGTTTGTTTCTTTTCTCTGAGCAGCAAAGACCAAGGAGGAATTACTGTGTCAATCTCAGGACTGTTTATTGCCGTTATCATCAAAGTGTCACGGGATAGCACAGGCCGCTTGTCCATGTTGCTACACGATTGCCAGACGAGCATTAATAGTGTAAAAGTCAAGCTAAGTGCTGGATCTAGGTAGGTAAATTAGGTTTTCAAATTACTTTGTGGGAAGTAGCAGGGTTTGTAGTATATTCAAATTCTTCTTTTTAGGGATCCAGTTACAGAATCCAATTAATTAATGAAGGTGTGTAAATAGATTTTTAAAGGTCCGTTTTCAAAACCAGGATCCTTTGCTGAGCGTGTGAAGTGTGGTTAATTCACACTTCTTTGGGCATGTGCCAGCAAATGAGCTGACTAGCGATACTGCATATGAAAAAAATGGCCATTTGAGCATAATAAAGAGTACACGTTTCCAAATGGAGGTTTGCAGGTATGAAGGTGGTCTAGGCTGATGATGCCTTTTGACAAGCTGACCTACAGTTTAAGAATAAAACTGTCAAAAGAAAATATGAAACAATGCTTGGGAGTTCTTATTGTGATTTTCTAGGAATTTTTTTGTCTCACTCAAAATGTGGCTAAGTGAGCGTTGTTTACCAAGATGCTAACATGAACATTCACAACTTCACAGATTTCCTTCTAAATAGCTCTTAGAGACTGAGAACCTCTAGCATTTACCTGAAACTCACAAATTAATAGAAACAGTCAACTGTTCACTCTACCAATATAGCTGCGATGGATTTTCATTATTATAAAGTACATTGATGCCCCAGTCTGCAACATTTTATCTTTCAAAGATATCAATCCATGGTAAAAAGTCATTGTGTTAATTTCCTTTCCTCCAGCTGGATCTACAGCTTTCTATCTGGTTATATTGAGAAGCCCGTTCACACCAAATTGAATAAAAATGTAAGTTTGCAAAGATGGTTTCAGCTAGTGAAGGGGGTAGTTGAAAAAAGGTCTTTCATTACTGACTTGTCTCTCTTTTCGTATAGCTATGCCTAAATATCAAATACAAAATCCAGATGATGGATGCGCACCTTAGAAACCATAAGGGTGAGTTGTTCATGGTGCTCAAATTGTAGCCTTTTTTATTAGACACCAAACCTTTTCTGTGTTCACAGTACAAAGAAAGCAAGGCAAGAAAAATACAGTCATTGTTCTGTACCTTAACCTATTCCATACCCCACTCTAGAAATCTCTTGCATGCACCTTATATATAATATTCAGATTTCTTCCGTGCCTGTAGCAAGTCACCTGTAACTTTTCAGTCTGCGGTAGCTGACCTGTGTTATTTCCGTACATTTTCAAGATGAACATTTTCATGCTGATCCTTTATGCTCTTGGTACTGTGAACCTAAAAAACCTGGACTCAGAAGAGCTGAGTTAGCAGTAGTCTACTAAAGACCTCACAAACATCCCATCCTGCACTGCAGCCCTGTAAGATCTTATGAACATAGCACATCTTGTTTTGAACTAGGGTTCAGTGAGATAACAGGATGGTGCAGGAAGACTATCACAGTAACCATGTTTCTCTTCCCACCAGTTACAATTCCTGTGTCTTGCAAAGACGTGAAGACAATGGAAGTCCATGTCCAAAAACACAAATAAGATTTTCACTACTATAATCAGTGCCACAGCTTTTTTGCCTTTTTTCTTTTTTCTCTTTCTTTTTTTCTTTTTCTTTTGGTCGTTGTGGTGAGTTTTTTTCCCAGTACTATTTGTTGGACAGGTTGAACAGTGGACTGTCGATGTCAAAACTTAAAGGTTAACGTTAGCTTTGCTAAATCTTTTGGTGGACTTGTTTAAATTTTAACAATGGGTAGCAATTTATATCTGTCTCAGATGGTGACCACAGAAGTGAATAATGGTTTGTTAGGGCACAGTCCATCAAGTACTGTATAGAGTTGCAAAAAACAGATAAAATTAGGGAAAAGGTAATTCTGGCAGTGGGAGATCGCAATCACCAACTCATAGACCACTTATCCCAGGCATAGCACCTCCTCAAAAAATTAAGGAAGTGAAAATCTTAAAAACTGTAGTAAACACATGTATTAATCTACATGGTGTGTGAGTTAGTTTTAGCCAATCTGACTTTTCCAAAGGGAATGCTATTTTTCCCTTATAGCATGTTTCTATTTTCATCTTCCTTTTCCCACCATTATTCTTCTTCAGATTCATAACTGCTATCATGTCTTTTCCTTTAGCTAAACAATAACTGCTTGTGATGTGCTTTTGTAATAACAGATGTTTTGGTTTTATCCATCCTTCTAGTCTTAAACCAGATTGATGCCTTTGTACAAATAGACTATTCCCTAGTTAGTTCCCCTGCAGTCTTCAAATCACACATGAACTTGGATTTGAAGGTAATTTGTCTTTAATATCATCATGCTTTATGAGATTTTTTTGATTCTCTTTTGTGTTGATTTGTTTTCTTTTACTACAGTCTTACTCAGCCTCTCCAATCTTTAATTAGAAAAGCAGTAAGACAGACATTTTGGTCAAGAGCTATTTTGGAAACCAGATACAATTGTTCATTTAATAAATTAACTGCATTTGTTAAATAACCAAAGCTGTTTCAGAGTTGAAACCCTTCAGAGGTGCTTTATAAACAGCATAACGATGTTCTTTAGATACATGGCTCTTCTACTTCTGCTTGGTCTTTGCCTATTACTGGTGATACATAATCTACGATGGCTACCAATGTGATTGCAATCCAAAGCATTTTTTTGAGATGACTCAACATCTTGTATATGTGCAGGTCACACCCCGAAAAATAGACTTGAGCAGCAGACAGCAGTTCCTTTCTTATTTTTCACCTTTGTTGGCAAGAGGTATCTCAGCAACACTCAGCTTTTCTAGCAACTTCAACAGTTCTTGTAATTCAGAGCATCCCCATGGCTCTCAGAACTGACTTCAGTTAAGAAAGATGTGCTAGAGCTGTGGTTGGAACCCTCTTAGTTATTTTGTTCAAGTAACTTTTGCCACCCACAAAACCCACTGCAAGCAGGATATACATAGCTTAAATGTACTAAGCGATCATTTATCAGGTACTATAGCTAACTAGAACTTACAGGATAAGGTTTAACATGTTGACACCCTAGTGGGATACCAGATGACTCTTTGTAAGTCAGTTATTAGTTAAGGAAGTTATTGCTTTTCAGTGCTGCTTCTTGATGGTTATGAGTTGCCATCTTCCACCTCTCAGCTCTTTTTCTTAGAGCTTTATATCTTTCCATGTCAGTATTTTTCCTGTTGTATCTTTCAGCTACTAACCATTACAGTGTCAATAAATACACTACTAACCATTATAGTGTCAATAGATACACTACTTCCTGTCTGTTCTTACTTTTCTTGTCTTAACACGGTCTGAGCTCACATACCTTCTAAAATTTTAAGAATTATTTTCTTAATTTCTGATTAAGAAATTATTTATTATTCTTAAATTATTTCTTAATTAAGAATTATTTTCCTAATTTCTATTATTTTATATAACTGAACCAAGGTCCCACACCTGTGCAGCACCTAGACCAGAGCTAAGAGTTTGGAGGTATGAAAGTGTCCTTTGTGTCCCTGTCCTAAGCAACTTCCAGTGCTTTTGGGTGCTCTCAAAGATTTTCTTTAAATGCCACTATTAGAATTAACCAATGTGTGTTTGCCACAAGAGAAAGAAAACTGTCATCCAGAGTATTTTTTTTGGTGTGTGTCTCATACATAGTTGCAGTTCAGAATACCCACGTGAATGTTCAAATTCAAACTTTCTCTGAGATTCCTCTATTTTTTCCAAAAAGCCTGAATTTGCTGATTTCTAGAGCATATTGAAAACTTCTTTGCTTACTTCAGGTTTTCTTAAATGTCAAGCTTTTCTTCAGTTTAGGAAGATTTCTTTCTGTTCAACCACTGCTAATGCATTCTGACAGATACAGGTGTTTATAACTAGAAATACTTGACAAAGACTCTTTGCAGGGCACAGTCTATCCAGTAGGAAATCGCACAGACCCTCCCTTTGTGCCAGCTCCATTTGCTCTCCCAAACAAGGATGATTCCATGCTTTACTTGGGAGTTTCCAGTTATTTTCTTAAGTCTGCTTCACTGGCTTACTACAAAGCAGGGGCCTTTAACATCACCATGTCCAAAGAGGTGAGTATAATTTGCATGTAATAGAATTACATATATCAGCAGTATGGATAGTCAGCAAAGGAGAGTAACACATTATATTTGCCATTTCACACAAATTTGGGTCACACTTCTGCCACTTGTAGAAGGAATTCATGGCATTCATTCTGTATGTCATCATTTAAAATAGTCAAAATCAGAACTTCTTGTCACCTCTAAGCAAGGGATGACAGATATGAACATCACAGAGTTGATGTGCAAGAAGTGGCAGAAAGAACAAAAAAAAAGCTTTTCTCTGCATGTATTCCACATAGGAAAGGGCAAAACAGGAAAAAGTGTACTGAAGCCGAAGTCTGCTGCATAGAGGCTCACAACAAATGTATTGGTTATGCTGAGAGCTAGAACAAACCCTCAGACTTAACAGAGCAGCAGGCTGAGGTAAGAAACAGGTACAAGGGAGCTAAGCTTTTGGCTATGGGTGAAGAACATACAAGACTTCTTTCACAAATGCTGTTTCCATACTGGCATTAACAGTCAAGAGTTTCCAAGAAGTTTTGCGAACTGAAATGGTGCTGAGAGGGTCTTGTTAAAAATTGGTGACACAAACGGCACTGAGAAAAAAATCATCAAAAGTCAGTAGCAAAAGACTAATTGAGATTTTTGACTGCCTCTGACAGATTCAGTGTATTTCATCTAAGAAAGTTCCAAAAGGCAGGAAGTAAGCAGGATGCCACATCTGTTCTGTCAAGGAATAACGCTTCTTCACTGATAGCTCCTTCTGAAACATGTCCATGAGAAATCTGTCTCTCTTCTGTCCCACAGACCACTGTGGGCTCCCTAGGAATCACTCTGGGGCAAGGAAATACTAAATCAGAACATGGATTATCTAAAACTAAAGTAAACAGGATCTGTTGTGATTTGTTTTGTTCTTTTAAAAGAACAACTAATTTCCAAGCTGATATAATGATCTGATCAATTTCATTTGTTTACAGCTTGCTACAACTTTTAACCTAAATCCTGCCCTATTCAAAGATTTTGTTCCTGAGGTGGGTACTTTTACTTGTACAGACCTTTTAAGGAAGATGTTTCTTATGGATATTACTGTCTAGTAGCTCATCTGCAAAAGTCTGGAAGAGAAAGAAATTGAGCTGATCTATGATTAGTATAAGATTCAAAGATATATGTCTACCCCATCATAACTCTATGTTCTTCCTAACTATATCACACTGCTCTTTAGTAGTTCTCTACCTCTCTAAACGCAGGATCTTCTCTCAGTGTTTGAAACAGTTGTAAAGACTAAATGGTATACATCTGTGAGATCAGTCTCCTTCACTCATGTTCAAAGTAATGGTACCTCCGCTACTGGTAGCCTGACCTCTATGCACAGATACCTGGTGATTATATACAATGGGCAGTAATAGCTGTGAGTAGCTAAGTTTATAAATCTGATAGAAGAAACTCAGATACTCTGAGATGCTTTAAAAATCTCTAATATAGCAGCATTTACTATAAAATTACAAAATTTGCAATCTGTAGCACTGCAAACCAAAGTCTTGTCACAGAATCATAGAATGGTTAGGTTTGGAAGGGACCCTGAAGATCATCTAGTTCCAACTTTCTCTAGGAGTTTCTGTTTTTCAAAAGATTGGCTCTTTTGAAAGGCTGCCTTTTTTCCAAATATTTTGTATTGTCAGGGTCATTTTTTTTCTTCTTTCTTCTGGAATCACTCATTTCCCTTATTTCTTTAACATGGCAGTGCTAATCCCCAAATCCTGAAATCCATTTTTCAGGAACAACCTTTAAATTGCTTCTCTATATATATTCAACATCAGTGGGTTTAAAACTTCATTATTTGTTTTACAGTTTCTGAAACTCAGAGTATATGCAATGCGGATTTCATAATTTCAGATGGTGCAGTTAAAATGGCATGTTTTTAATATAGGTAACAAGAGGAACGGTATATAGCAGGTGATTATGATGCAGCCACAGAAACTGTGGCTTAAGAAAAACTTAACTCTGTGTTCAATGTCTTTTTCCTCTTCCACAAATTCCATAGATTGCCCTGAGTTACTTAACAGCATGCCCAATGCTGCTGAAGCTGATGGCTACCTCACCCCCTGTGGTCAGTTTAAATGCAGACAGATGCATCCTACATATCACTGGTTGTGTGGAAGTGTTTGCTGTTCTGCCATATTCAACCACCCAGTACATCTTTGCAGGCAATCTAGTAAGTAATATGAGCTAACATTCAGTGCTGGGGTTGAACAAATCACACAGTAATCTTCCAGATCCTTTGAAAATCAGCATAAAATAGTATACAGTGGTCTGCCACAAATACGCATACTGCTCTGTTGTATTTCACAGGGAGGAAACATGCACCACATATTGCAGAATTTAATAGGCAGGTGGAGAGAGCTACTTACGAAAGCCCTTTTTTTCCATGTGGGAGGTTGAGTCATCACTGCAGAATAAACTGTAATATATAACTGATGGACAGGGGCAGAGCAGTTGATATCATCTACCTGGACTTGTGCAAAGCGTTTGACACTGTCTCACATGACATCCTTGTCTCTAAGTTGGAGAGACATCAATTTGATAGGTGGACCACTCAGTGGATAAAGAACTGGCTGCATGGCTGCGCTTTAAGAGTACTGCTCAATGGCTCAATGTCCAGCTGGAGACCAGTAACGAGTGATGTCCCTCAGGGATCGGTGTTGGGACCGGTCTTGTTCAATGTCTTTGTTGGTGACATGGACAGTGGGATTGAGTGCTCCCTCAGCAAGTTTGCCGATGACACCAAGCTGTGTGGTTCAGTTGATACTTTGGAGGGAAGGAATGCCATCCAGAGGGACCTTGACACGCTTGTGAGGTGGGCTGATGCCAACCTGATGAAGTTTAACAATGCCAAGTGCAAGGTCCTACACCTGGGTCGGAGCAATCCCAGGCACAGCTACAGGTTGGGCAGAGAAGAAATGCAGAGCAGCCCTGCGGAGAAGGACATGGGGGTGTTGGTCAATGAGAAAATGAACATGACTGGAGCACCTCCCGTATGAAGATAGGCTGAGAAAATTGGGGCTGTTCAGGCTGAAGAAGAGAAGGCTGCGTGGAGACCTCATAGCAGCCTTCCAATACCTGAAGGGGGCCTATAGGGATGCTGGGGAGGGACTCTTCATTAGGGACTGTAGTGAGAGGACAAGGGGTAATGGGTTTAAACTTAAACAGGGGAAGTTTAGATTGGATATGAGGAAGAAATTCTTTACTGTAAGGGTGGTGAGGCCCTGGAATGGGTTGCCCAGGGAAGCTGTGAATGCTCCATCCCTGGCGGTGTTCAAGGTGGGGTTGGACATAGCCTTGGATGGCATGGTTTAGTGGGAGGTGTCCCTGCCCATGGCAGGGGGGTTGGAACTCGATGATCTTGAGGTCCTTTCCAACCCTAACTATTTATGATTCTATGATTCTATGAACATGAGTGTGCACTTGCAGCCCAGAAAGCCAACCGTATCCTGGGCTGCATCAAAAGGAGCATGACCAGCAGGTTGAGGGAGGTGATCCTGCCCCTCTACTCTGCTCTTGTGAGAACTCACTTGGAGTATCGTGTGCAGTTCTGGTGTCCTCAACATAAAAAGGACATGGAACTGTTGGAACAAGTGCAGAGGAGGGCCATGAGGATGATCAGGGGACTGGAGAACCTCTCGTATGAAGAGAGGCTGAGAAAGTTGGGGCTGTTGAGCCTGGAGAAGAGAAGGCTGCGTGGAGACCTCATAGCAACCTTCCAATATCTGAAGGGGGCCTATAGGGGTGCTGGGGAGGGACTCTTCATTAGGGACTGTGGTGATAGGACGAGGGGTAACGGGTTTAAACTTAAACAGGAGAAGTTTAGATTGGATATGAGGAAGAAGTTCCTTACTGTAAGGGTGGTGAGGCCCGGGAATGGGTTGCCTAGGGAAGCTGTGAATGCTCCATCGCTGGCGGTGTTCAAGGCCGGGTTGGACATAGCCTTGGATGGCATGGTTTAGTGGGAGGTGTCCCTCCCCATGGCAGGGGGGTTGGAACTCGATGATCTTAAGGTCCTTTCCAACCCTAACTATTCTATGATTCTGATTCTATATAAAAATGTGATTGATTAGCTGGTGCCCACTCTTCCTAACCTGTTTGTTATAAAATAGTTCAGTGTGTCCCCAGACATCTTTTCATTAGGTTGAAAGTGAACCAGTTATGTCAGCCATGCAAGGACTTAAATGATCCTAATGATAAGGAGGCAATCAGGGCAGTACTATCACTTTGCTCACCCAATCTCAATTGCTGGCAGAAAGTGGCAAATTCACAAATCATTTCACTATCTACATATATTGACCAAATAAAATGTTTAGACATTGTGTTTCCAATCACAAAAGCAACTGTATCTGTGCCTGTATCTAAGACAGTATCTGTGTATACAGTCACAGAAGACTGTTTTTGTCTTTTTCTCTGCAGACAGCCAGTACCAGAGTGTATTTGACAATAACCAAACAGAAGCTGATTATCTCATTACTTCTGAAGAGGTAACTAAGGAAAATTCAGTAAGCAACAAAACGTTGGTTTTCCCCATGATTGTATGTACAGTGATCTGAAGATGAATTGCAGGCATCTGTGTCTGGCAATTCCAGAAAAAATTGTTTTCCCAAGTCTTACAATCACAGCCCGGTACTACAAATGACTGTAGGAGGAGATTAGTATCAGAAAGATCCCAGTGGTTCTGGAACTCGGTTGTAGTTTTGTCAGTTTTGATTAAAAGCTGTAGGGAATCAACCAGTCTTTGGCAAAGTTAAATGCATGCATCAGCATGAAATCAATGTGGAATTCCACAAATGAAGCTTCAAGCACTGTGTGTAACTTTTGCTTTCATCCTGTTTAGTGAATTGTCTTCATTTACTTCTTTTCCTCAGGCTCCAGTTCTCCCTGTTGCACTCCATTCTTGGCTTCTCTGAGGTGAGATGATGTTTTCAGTGCCTAGGAAAGGTAGCTGAGCCCTTCAGAAATTCACCTGAATTTGTTGCTGGACAATTCTTGGTCTGTCTTGGCGATACCATGCCACTGCTCTTTCTGCTTTGAAATAGTATATTCTCTGTTCTTCTTTTTCTTTCCAGTAAGAGGAAATACCTCCTGAAGTTTTTGTTCGGATTTGGGTTTTGGTTTTGATTTGGTTTGGGGTTTTGTCTGTTTGTTATGGTTGGTTGGTTTTGGTTTTTGTTTTCTCATCAAAGGCTCCAAATACTACAGAGTTATTGCCATGTAACATTAATTGAAACAATCAGAAATGTCTGCCTGGGTCTGCATGATGTAGCCAGCCATCAAAGTTGATTATGCTCACTTCAGCATCCAACAGCACAAAGACAGCATGGCATTAGCACCTCTTCTAGCTGTTTCTGACAGCCAGCCTGAATTCACATCTGGATTGAGTAGCTATAGCAGTTGGAGTGAATACAAACTCAGGCTTAAACTCAGTTTCAGGAATTACCTTAAATCACTTCAATGAAATATTGTAAAAAGGGGAGTCAAAAAAAGGGAATAAAAGAAACCCCATCCCATTTGTTAGATCATGCACTGTAGACTGAGAAGTGATCAGTGTGACTCTCTGCAGTGAAAGGAGGAGGGCACTAATCACAGTGGCATAAGACAGACCACCAGGACAGGGCAGGTTTTGCCACCAGTAAATGAAAAAAGATATATTTTACCTGAGACTGTCAAGCTCTGTTCTGACTTTTTTGCATGTCACTCCAGTTCTAACCCTCCATCTCCACTGTCAAGCGGCAGTCCCACAGGCACCAAGTGGTAATCACCAAATGTGTTCTCCCCCTCACAGCAGATGTCCCTGGCAGAGAATTTTCTGTCTTACGCTTTGCGGAGTGCAGTGATCCCAGTAATCAATGGTAAGGATTGTGGCCAGTTCCTGAGCACAGCTGGTGGGAAAGCAAGACCGAAACCATAAAGGGGAGTGCCCAACATTAAACACTATGTTATGGCAGGTTTTCTGTCCATTTGGCTACATCTGGACAGGTCTGCTGTGTGCTGGACTTCAGTCACAGTCCCTCAGTCACACAGATCAGGGGTTAGGACAAAGTCATGGCTCTCTTCCAAACACTGGGCTTGCGTTTCCTTTTCACTGGATGCAGCATGGCAGCAGAGCTGAGATATGGTTGCGTCTTGTCCTAACAGTCAAGCCATGACCAGAGAGCAGCCCAGAGCGGGGAAGCACAGAAGCATGCTTGCATCTCGGGGCTTCAGGGTAGCATCTCTAGCTTTATCATCTCCCTCTGCGTTTGCCTTCACTTGTCTGCCACAGACAGGACAAAATAAAAAATCAGCTCAGTGGAATGCAGAAAGCGAGGGATGATGAAGAAGTGAAGGTGGAAAGAAGCAGGTGGAAGAGTACAAGAAGGTGCCTATGAGGTAAACAGAGGTGAGGAAGTCTGCTGAAGAAGCAAGTGAGCTTTCCTCCTATGATGAGGAGAAAGGAGATAGAATCATAGAATCACAGAATGGCTGGGGTTGGGAAGGACCTTAAGATCATCCAGTTCCAACCCCTTGCCATGGGCAGGGACACCTCACACTAGAATGAAAGGGAGGGATGCAAAAGAAAAAAAAAAAAAGCAAATTGAAATAGAGTTGGGCTTGATCCAAAGATTTAGGGATACATGAGAATAAGAGGGACAGACAGGATTAGAGGGTCAGATAGAGAAGAAAATGAAAAGAAGATGGAGAACAAGTCTGAATGGGAAAAAGCAGAAACCAGATCTTCCGTGGCAGGTCCTGAAGAGGAGCAAAGGCAGGTCCCAGTGTCAGATAGCCAAGAGATTGTAAGAGGTTTGTATGCAAGTTTTTCATAGGATTTTTTGCTTTTTAGGACGTATGAACAATAGCTCCCTTGAGAAGCACAAGTGCAGCTGGTTAAAGGGAGATTGCAAAACAGAGTTCCTTGAGAAAGATGCATCTGATGTGCATTTCATAATTACATTCAAATGGATTTATATTTCTTTTTTCCAAAGATAAACTAGGAAAAGGATTTCCTCTCCTTAACTTGGCCCACACTACCCTGACTGGACCTGTAATAAAAATGAATCCGGTGAGAAGCCCAATTTCTTGTTAAAGAATACTGCTGCTTTGTCAGGCCTGCATATTTATGTGTTCCTGTGTTGGGTAAATCTAAATGTTACTAATAGTAAAAGCTTTAAATATACACTAGATATAAAACCCAAACTGTGTGTCAAAAATGAGCCCTCCATCCTCCCACCCCTGGTAGTTGTAGGTTGCAAAGTGTCCACTAGCCCTTTTGGGGTATGCCAGCATGGGGACACCACAAGGGCAGTTCCACTATTCCCAGCAGGACTTGGGAGCATTGGGTGTGTGGGTCCTCACTACTCCCTCACTACTCCCTCACTACTCAGACCATTCTATGACCTGTGCTTATAGGCAACCTGAGTGTCTCTGTGGTGTTACTCAGCCTTTTGGAGATCGGTATTAACTTACATCAGAGCCCATTCCTACCTTAAAGTTAACTAAAGTTCAGGAGGCATAAAGGCACTCTTGTCTCCTGTCCTGCTGAGGATCTTATCGTGGGACCTAGTCCCAGAGCACTGACACTGACTATGTCTGTTTGAAACATAAGGTAATTTTATATGTTCTTCTTTCCTCAGGGTCATCTGGTGATTTCCACTGATGTTGATTACAAACGTAAGGAAGGGGGAGATGAGGACCTTCACAGTCACTCCTAATGTCCCTTTGCTTTTAAACAGTAGAAAGATAAAAATGTAGTCTTCCTTCTGTTCTCTTACAGGGAGTAGATGCTATAATTTAAGGAGCTGGCTTCTCGGTCACCTGAGAGTGGTGTTCAGAGAGTCTTTACACAGATGGAGTTTTAAGTGGCAAAGGGTAGATATCCATGTTGCTGCACCACATGTAGGTGATGCCTAGCACCAGGTTTCTGTCCTGGCATCTTAGGAGCAGGGTCTGGATGTTTGCACTTCCAGAGCCTGCTCTGAGCCGTGGGTCTGCTGGGGTCTGAAGGGGTCCGGGTGAGCCCCCCGGGGCCGGGCTGGGGCCGAGCCGGCTTCTCGCTGCTGGGATCGGCCATGGGAAGCATCGCCCTGTGCCCACCGTCCCCAAGGAGCCGCTGTGAACTGTGCCCGGCCCCGGGACGCCGGTTCGGCAGACGGCGCTCTAGGAGTCTGCTGCGGGACCCCCGGCACCGCGACGAGTGGCCGGAGCCGCACAGCTGTTCCTGACGTTCTCCGGTGTTTATATGACCTGTATCTGAGGAGATGCGGGTGATGTGATGGGGGAGCGAGTCCGAGGCGCGCTGACCCCTGCTCAAGGGATGGATCCCGGCCCGGTCCTTCCTAGGAGTAGGGATCGCCTTTCCAGGCTGTCCCCGCACAGCCGGGTCCGTTCTGCAGCGGCACCAGCGCCGGCCACGCAAAACCCCGCCGGGCGCCCCGCACAGAGCCTGGGAAGCGGCAGACGCCGGCGGAGCCCCAGCACGGTGAAGCCCGGTTCGGGGCCAGGTCCCGGTGCCGGTGCCGCCTCACCGGCGCGGGCTCCGCGGAGCCCTAGCAGCGCCCCAGCCCAGCTGAGGCTCTACCCCCGCGTCCCAAGTGACAAGTCCCACCCAGAGCCCCGGCACCGCCTCCGCCGCGCTCGGAGCCGGCGGAAGGTGCGCGGAACGGGGCGGAGCGCAGCGAGCAGAGTCGAGATTTCAGCGCCGGCGGCCACCGTTGTTATCAGCATTGGCCCCCGGTTTTGCTGTGTGCCGCAGCAATCGGGGTGGGCTCCCGCGGTGGGGCCAGGTGAGGTGGGGGGCAGCGGGAGCCGGGCAGATGTCGCAGCTCAGCGGGTGTTGGGGGGGCACAGCGGGGGGGCCCGGGCCCGGCGTGGAGCGTACGGAGGGGAGCCGGGGAATAGAGCCCGGAGAGCCGGAGCCGGCGACCCCCGTCCTCAACGAAGCCGCCCGCGGCCACCTGGGACAGGGCCCGGCCCGCGGATCCACCCGGCCAGTTCTCAAGTACTGATCGGCCCTGCCCCACAGCACATGAGAGTTCACGGCTCAGTCAGGGTCGGGATTGGCCTCAGGAGGGTGCTGGGCTTTCAGGAGTGTTTGGGGGCTGAGGGCCGTGCTCTGGGGCTCTGGAGGGTGTCTGGGTGCTCAGGACACGGGGCCGGTCTGTAGTTCTGGAGTCAAAGCCTGGCCGGGCTGGGTGCCCTAAGAGGTGATGGGCTGGTGCGTGAACCCCCTCCAGAGGGAGGGCAATCCAGTCACGTTGGTCCCTGAATGCCAGGACACTGACACCCACGAGCCTGAGCTCGGTATCTGAGAGAGTCTCTGGGGCGAAAGGTGCTTCTCACACTGGGTTTGGGCTGCACCACCTTCTTTACTTCATGGCATGTACAACCACCATTGTACATGATGTGTAATGACTGGTTGTCCATGCAATGTACACGAGTCCTGGGCGCTTGTTGGCCCAGGGCTGGACAATGAGCAATTACAACAGGTCATACTCATCTCCACATGTGACAGTGATTGATTTACAACCTGGCCACAAACCAGGCTCACTTCAACAAGCACAAGCTGTAACTGGCTGGAGCCGGAGCTGGGGAGAGCACCAAGAAGCTGGAGGCTAAGATGGGCTGGAGATGGACATGACCTGCAGACACCATGGTACTGGAGCCATGCAGGGGGGCAGAAACAGACCTGGAGCTGCAAAAAAATGGAACTGCTATGGGGACAGAAACCACTGACCTGAAGCTGCAAATGAGCTGGAGCCATGACAACCAGGAGCCAAAGCTGTCCATAAGCTGGACCTGAGCCCAGGGCAGAAACCAAGCAGCTGGAGCCAAAACTGAACTGGGAACGTCCATGAGCTGTGGCTGAAAAAAACAGGGACCTGAACCAACACACAAAGCGACCAAATCAAAACCCAAAACCAAACAAGCAAACCCGACCTCGAAACAACCCCCAGAGCAGCAGCAGGGTCAGTGCAGCAGCCCGGCTGCTTCCTGGGGCTTCCCACCCCACACGCTGTGGCTCCTCTGTCCATCCCTATGGCGCAGTCAGCAACTGGGAGCTGAAACTGGCCAGAGCTGTCTGTGAGCTGGAGCCGAACCCAGAGCAGAAACCAGCAGGAGCTGCAAATGAACAGGAGCTGGGCCTGAAAGAAAACACAAACCAACCCAAATCAAATGTGCAACATCAAAACAAGCAAAAAAAACCCCAAAACAACCAAACCCAACCCAAAAGCAAGATGGGGCCCAGACCCCAAACGTGTGGCTGTGTCCACACGAGCCACGTGTCACACTGTCATGGGTGGGCACGGGCAGGGCAGGTGGCAGCGGCAGCCTCAGCACAGGCAGCCCGGCTGCTTCTGGAGCTCCTCTGCCCATCGCTGTGTCCATCCCTGTGCAGGGACAGACACGGTCAGATCCTGGCAGCACAGCCTGGCACAAAGAGCCCAGAGCTGCTCCCTGGGCAACCCTGGCAGCTCTGCCCAGCCCCACAACCTGGCCCCGCACCCCTAAGACAGCCGGGGAGGGAGAAGTGGGACCAGGACCCCAGGCATATCCCGCTTCGCCCCAGAAGGGCGGGAGAGAGCCAGGATCCGGGCGAAAACCCCCCGGGCCCGTGCGGCACAGACCGAGGGCGGCAGCGCCCGCTCTCGCCTCCCTGTGCACCCGCATCGGGGTGTCCTTGCCGCCAGTGGAAACCCGTTTCCCCCATCAGCCTCTCCCACACTCACCGCTCCAAGCTCTCCCCGGCTCCAGCAGAGCCAGAGCCAGCGCCAGCCTGGAGGGGTTTGCCCCCATGGCAGTTGCTCCGACAAAGAGCTGGGGAGCAGACACCAAGCAGGGCCAGCGCCAGGAGGAGGGAGCCCGCAGTAGCGGACAAGCCCAGCAGCAGCAGGCAGGTGGAGCCAGCTCAGTGCCTCTGAGTGCTCACCAGCACTAGGGCACTGACTCCATTGTCTCTGCTCGCACTCCTTGGAGACCCCGCACTCATCCAGGCTGGGTGTTCCAGGGTCATGCCCAGGTGTGCGGGAATGTCCAGCCTGCACAGCCCAAACCGTCCCGGCATGTCGGGTTGGAAACGCGCCGGGTGCAGCGCAGAGAACGCGTCTCACTGCGGGATGTGGCAAATCCAGCAGCGCTCGCTGGATTTAGATCACAAACCTGCACCAAAAAAGCATTAACTGCACCACAGGGGACCCCGGACACTGCTCCACCGCTCCACCACCCCCCCGGCGGGCACGATACCGACCCCAAGCACACCGTGTGGGACAGGGACGGACGTCGTGTCCCCATGCGCAGCTCAGGGATCCCACCGAACACAGACCCTGTCAAAGGGCTCCAGCGTCTGTACTGCCAGCGCCCTCTCTCAGCCCCAGGGGACCGTCACCCCTTACCCCAGCGCCACGGGGGCGCACCGCCGCCACCCCCCCGGTCCTCACCCCTCATACCCACCGGGCCCGGACACCACCTACAAGCCGCGGCGCTGCCCAGGCACGGCGGGACCCCCCTTTCCGCCAGCGATCCCTCGGACCATCCGGGGCCGCCGTGCCCCCTGGCGGCTGCGAGCGGTACTGCGTCCCGGGCCCAATTGTAGCCTCGGGCGCGCTCGGCACGGACCCGACCGTGATCGGTTGCCGGCGGGGAGGGTGCGGTGCCGCCCTCTAGCGGAGGAAGGGAAGCACCCTTCGACTCTTGCGGGGGCAAGGCGGGGGGGGGGGGGGGGGGGGAGAAAACAAGAGCTGCGGGAGCAAGGAGGTGCTGCGGGAACATCAGCCACAGCATTCCAGGCTGTCCAGAGCACAGGGAGGTCCTATTGTATGGAATAAGGGAGAGCAGGGTGCGTGTTCCCGCGGGGGGAATGACACGTCCCATGAGTAAGGGTCTCTGTGGGCAAGGGTCTTGTGTCTGAGGCGTGATTTTAGCATTATCTTGACCCAAGTTCCCAGCTGTCTTCCGTTCTGCTGGTCTTGTCACAATCACACCTGCCTTCCTCCTCTGTCTGAAGTTTGTTGTTACCCTTCCTCGTATCCAGAAGGTTCACTGATCAGTCTTCTACTTCTCGAGCTCTGGGAGCTCGAAGGAATTCCTTGCTCCATGGAATTCGAAACTCCAGTTTTACAAAACCACCACTTCTTCATTGCCTCAGCAATGTTGTACGTGGTCATTCCCTTCCTAGCCATGGTCAGTCAGTAAAGCATCTTGAGAAACAGAGTGAGACATCAAGGCAGGAATGAACACACACCCCAAACCCTCTCCAGGCGGATTTCCAGCAGCTGTTGCTGGAAACTAACCCTCACCCCAGCCAGACCTAACTTGAACCCTTCAGAGTCACAGCAGCTGTTGCTGCTGGAAATGTGTCTGCAGTGGGATTTGGGCACTGGCCAAACTGGATCCTGGCTGCTGTTGTAAGGCAGGATCTTTACAGATGAGCTCAGAGGTGCCCAGGACTCACCTTGCACCTCTGCTGCAGCCTCCCTGCAGCCGTATGGCTGCAACGTGGTGTTAACACCACATTCAGGTGTGCTGAACTGAAATGCCAAAGGTCCTATGTGTCTCGGATTGAACTCCTCTGCCATTCTGCATTCACACTGCATCTTACATCCCAGCCTGTGCTGCTGAGCCCGCCTGAGCTCCTGTGCTCGGGTTCTAGAAGTAATGCTGCCCTCGTGTCTCTGCCCCGAGAATGGTCCCTGCCCCACAGACGCCAGCTAAGTCACCCCGGGCCCATTCTCCTCCCTGCCCTGGGTGACCTGCCTGACTCCAACTCCAGTTACAGCTTTGTCACTGGCTGCAGAAAATCACCATGGCCAAAACCTGTTTTCTTTCAAACTCTCTTCTAATACACAATAGAGAACGGGCAGTTGAGCCACACGGGACAAAGAAGAGCACAAAGTGCCACCGTATACCCACTGCGTGCCCTTTCAGTACCCTCCTGGAGCTAAACATGTTGGTTCTGTGTCCTGGTATTTGCCTCTGAGATCCCGCAACTGTGACAAATGAGATCCTGCCTCAGCACATGCCATGTGGCTTACCCATTGGTGAGCTGTTTGCAGTTGCTCTCCTCCGAAGGGCCCATTCCTCCAATCCCTCAGCAGCATCTCTGTGAATTCATTTTGAATTGACCTTTCCTGAACATGTGGGCTGTGACTGACACAGGCTACTCCAGGTCAAGGCTTTCTAGTGCTCCAGCTTGTAAACCCACCACCTCCCTCAGAAACACCTCATGTTGTGCTGTCCTAAGTTGCCACCAAATTCCTTGGGGGAATAAACCATGAGCTTCCTTCTTCCCTGGTATTTCTGGTGGATGAGCTCCCAGAATGTAGAGCCAGAAATCCTTGCTGTGACATAAATCCTGGCCTTGTGCTCAGCATGAAGTCTGATACCGGTTTTACTCTCTGACCTGCCCGGGCTGTCATTACCCTCTCAGCCAGTCCCCACGTGTGTCATGATGGGCACACATGCCATGACACTGTGCTGGAGCAGTGCAGAGAGCAGGCAAGCCGCAACTCATACATGCACACACAGAGCCCAAAATCACTCGCCCTGAGGTGGATATATTTTGGGAAGGATTGCTCCAGAACACAAAGCAGAGGGGATCCTTCTACTCTGAGGGATCACAAGCGTCTACAATGATGCTCCACACAACAGCAATGTCACAGGCCCTGCAAGAATAAAAACAAGTCTATACCTGCAGGCATAAATCACCTCCTGCACAGCAACTTCTCTCACCACTAAAAGACTTTCAAATTAGGAGAAGAAATCAGAGCACAAGATAGCCCTGCAATGCATCAACACTTTGTGAGCCATTCACCCCATCACACCCACAAGCAACTCACACAGGACACAAGCTTGGCCTGATCCAAGATTGAGATTGATGCTCCTGTCCCTGCACAGAGACATCCTGGCTTCTTACAGCCATCTCATGCTGCTGGCCACAAATGGTGACAGCCTGGTACTGGCCTTGATGTGCTTGGGATGGGTCTGGGAAAGCCGGAGATGGTTCTCCCTTGTTCCCACAGGTATTATTTTAAATGCGTCTTTCCGATTCCAGCTGTTGTGGATTGATGTGAAGGGCAGCAGGCAACAAATAGTAAACATCCAGCTCATTGTCTGTGCCCATCATTTGCCTGTTCTAATGAGAAAACAAAGGAGTGGACTCCCCACACAATCAGATTTGATGCCACAGATCCCAAGGACCATGGTGTGTAGGGTGACTCTTGGCACCCCACAGCCGCTTCTCACCGCTTGCCCTCCCTCTGTGCTGCTGCTGAGAGGACACTTGGAGGTGCTGCTCCTGCTCCCCCATCACCCCAAGGTGCAGAGGGCCTGGCTGGGAAGTCTGCCCTGGAGATGGCAGTGGAGATGTCAGAGCTGCTCAGTTCCAGCTGTAGCTGAACAAGGTTTTCAGGGTGCCCAGCAGGTCCCCATCACCCTGACGGCCTCACCTGGAGCCTCCCCAGCCACACACCCTTCCCCACTGGCCCCAGCTCCCTACTTAAGCTCAGGTCAGGGGCTGCTTTTTGCTTCTCTGAGAGCTGTGTTACTGATCTCTCATTTTTCTGTTAGTTTTTGATTTTTAGGGCTCTGCTTATTTTTCTGTCTTAAATCAAGTAGTGCCGTTGGACTGTCCTTGGCTCCTGTTTAGGTACTGGGGGGGTGATCTCTGGTTTCCTGCTGTCCTTAGGTTTAGGTTTAGGTTTAGGTTTGCTTGTCTTCTGGTTTTGTTGCCATTTGCCCATGTGGTCTGAGCTGGTACCAGTATGTGACTTCATGGGGATTTTGCTTGTATTGACTGATACAAGAAGGCAGGAATGTGTTCTTTTTAAAGCATGCTTGTTAGCTTTTGTTCTATTGATTGCATGTAGAAATGCTCAGTCTGCTCACGCCATAATGGTTGAGCTTCTTGTTAACCTGATCTCTGGCAAGCTGCTGCTTATGTTTTTAAGACTAGTTCAAATTAAAGGGGCTCTTCTGGTGACTTGTACCTATGGAGGGGGACTATAAGGGACCTCCTAAAAGTAAGGACACTTTTTCCAGTTCAAGTCAGAGCCCTGGAGCTTCTGTTCTTGCTCTGGATGTGGAGACTTAAGTAAAGTCTGGAGTACTCACTGTCATGGCTGAGATTCTTTTCTTCTATCCTTAATCTATATGAGGAGGGAGAAGGCTTGCTGTGATAATGGTGGGATGACCTTTACCAACTGTGCTATGGGGCTGGATTTTGGGGAGGAAGGCAGAACACGAAAGGCAAAACCTGTCATTCCACATACAAAGGCCATCTAGTCTAACTTGCACTATACAGACTGTTCTTTCCCCTCCTGGCTCCTGATCCTGGCTAAAAAGCTCCCCTTGTCTTCTCTTAATGCTCAGCATGCAGGGTGAGAGCCTGAGAGCTGCATGCTGTGCTGGGGAGAGCTTAGTATGTTGGGGATGGCTCTAAAGGGTTGTACCCCAGCTCTAATGGCTGAAGGGATGTCAGGGAGCTGGGAACTTAGTCCCTGACCCTGTGAACAAGTTTTCTAAGGCCAAGGGATACCTTAAAAAGCAGAAGTAGGAGGATTTGCAAAGGAACACATTTGAGAAACATAGCCCAGATGTGCAACCAGTTGTCCCCCCCTCCATTGCATGATGCTGGTGGCTGCAGGTGACAGCCTTGTTGTCCTAGGGCTTGGGACCTGGGCTTTGGGTTGTCCTGCATGGTCCCTCCTTCCTCCTCTGCCTCCTCCCTGCATCAGGCAGGAGCTGCAGGGTGTCTCTCTTCCCTCTCTGCTGCACTTGGGGCTGCATCCTTCCTCCTTGCTGCACTGAAGAAGGGGCTGCTGTGGAGCTCTTGCACCTGTAAGTGGGGGTCTCTGGTTTGAGCGGGGTGGGGGGCTGCTCTTAACCTGGGTTGGGCTATTTCTCCCTTCCTGCTGTAGCTGGGAGCTGAGGTAAAACTGGGTGCTTTATTAGCAACAGGTTTTGTGTGCAGGTGAGGTGGGATGCTGATCCTGCTGCTCCGAGGTGGGGCTGGGATACTCCAATTGACTTGGGGACATAATACGGCCTATGTGGGGCTCTGAGTGATGCCTCTTGGTAACCAGAGCCCTGTGTGATGCTTAGGTTGGTGCTAGGGAGGTGCAAGGCTGCAGTCCTGACCACTTCATGCCCTGGGGGGTGGATAAAGGGCGGCTGTAAGTGTTGTGGACCCAAATGGCTTTGTAGTTCAAAAGCTGGGTATACAAAGGACGAAACTTCCCTGTGCCAGTGGGGTGACTGTGTGTGAAGGGGGAAAGCACCTGTGGTGGTGCTGCTGCTACTGGAGATGCCATTCTATGTGGGCTGGCTGCTTAAGCTCTGTACAGAGCTCCAGCTTTTCATACAGGAAAGCCTGCTGCCACTACAAGCCCTCCTGTGGAAGAGGGGTGAGCAGAGCCACTGGTGTCACAGGATTTGATTTTTCCTGATTGACTCTACAAAGAGCTGTCAATTTAAAAGGGCTGAAATGATGTTGCAAATGTCAGTTGTCAAATGCTGCCAGTTAACTCTGTTCCCCTGCTGACTCTTGGGGACTTCTGTGCCAGGGATCAGAGCGATCTTAATTTTGCTGTGAATGAAGGTGCAGTGTTTTAGAGTGAGTTTTATGTTGGCCCTACCTCTAATAGTCCATGCTAGCAGTGTAACTGGATCCAGATCAAATGGCAAATATGCACAGGGATACAGCGGAGAATTCTGCCTCAATTTCAGTGTTATTGTGAAGGGAATCAACATGAAGAGTCTCACTGAAGATGTGTTTCAATGGATGGTTTAGGTCAAGGACAGCCTCTTGTCAATCAGAACACCTCTCCAAGGGGCAACTCTGCAATTTTTACTTTTACATGATCTTACTTTGCTTTTAGATCAATAGCAGACAACTACCAGTAGAAGTATCTGGAGCTTGAAGTACCTTTTATTATCTAACTCCATATACAGAGGAGCAGTACCTTGTTCTTTAAATATGAACCATATTTGGGGGCTGCAAAGGATGAAGTGCAGTGGGTGAATTTCAAGTGCTTTGCTGGTGAAAGGATAATTAATTAAAGCAACTCTCTGCAAGCCTCAAAAATGGCTCTCCCTTGCAATGAGGGAATGTGAGATGTCCTTTCAAAACAAAGGAACAGGCCTGGGCTGCTGCCCTTCTCAGAAGGGGAATCTGAGTAAGGAAGACTTAATTCCAGTCCTTATTGCTTGAGGCACAGGAGCAGTGTGGCCGTTTGCCCTTCTGGCTATTGCATGTCCCAAATCCTGGCTTAGTTTACCTTATGCCTATGGCACACCATAAGTTCTGGGTTGTGTCGATGTTAATAGTGGTTTTAATGAGCATCTCTGTGAAGCTTATTTGCTCCCCAGAAATCTCACCCTCTTGAAGGGTAAAAGCTGAGGGTTATGTACCATGTGCTTTGGCAAGCAGTCCAATTGTGCAGACCTCAGACTACAGCTCGCATCCTGCCAAGACTCATATGGTGACCTCCTGCCACCCTCATGGATTTTTGCATTCATCTGGACTTGTTCTTTTGCTGAATCTGCTGGGGCTGACGGTGTGGCTCTGTACAGCAGTGCCGAAGGACAAGGTACTGCCGGGATTTTAAGAGTCTGTGGAGAGACAAGCAGGGGGCAAACTGCCTGGGGTGCTGTAGCTGTGCCTGCTGTATGAGCTTGTAGAGCTCCATAAGGGAGGAAGAAGATGGGGGGGAAATGGGCAGAGAGCTGCAAGTTAATTGAGCTGGGTAGGCTGCTTCCATGGCACTGCTCCAGTCATCTTGTGAGATGTGGTCTGAGCTCCTCAAGCTACAGTAATGCGTAGTTTCTATGTGAATCGTAGTGCATGAGAAAACTGACCCTCAGCTTGCAGTTGCCTATTAGATGAGGATGTTTGTATGGCGCAGCCAATGCCATGCAAGAAATAGAATGGGACTGTCTGCTGGAGGGAGTGGGGTATCTCAAGGGTAAACTGAGAGGATCTGGTTCGAGACTATCTTAGGAACCTGAATGCATACAAGTCCATGGGACCGGATGAAATCCATCCGTGGGTCCTGAAGGAGCAGGGAAATGAAGTTGCTAAGCCACTGTCCATCATATTTGAAAAATCATGGCAGTCAGGTGAAGCTCCCGACAACTGGAAAAAGGGAAATATAATCCCCATTTTCAAGAAGGGGAAAATGGATGAGCCGGGGAACCACAGACCAGTTAGTGTCACCTCTGTGCCTGGCAAAATATCCAGAGGGACCTTGACATGCTTGTGAGGTGGGCTGATGCCAACCTGATGAAGTTTAGCCATGAGAAGTGCAAGGTCCTACACCTGGGTTGGAGCAATCCCAGGCACAGCTACAGGTTGGGCGGGGAGGAGATTCAGAGCAGCCCTGCAGAGAAGGACTTGGTGGTGTTGGTTGATGAGAAAATGAACATGAGCCGGCTGCAGTGTGCGCTCGCAGCCCAGAAAGCCAACCGTATCCTGGGCTGCATCAAAAGGAGCATGACCAGCAGGTGGAAGGAGGTGATCCTGCCCCTCTACTCTGCTCTCGTGAGACCTCACTTGGAGTATTGTGTGCAGTTCTGGTGTCCTCAACATAAAAAGGACATGGAACTGTTGGAGCAAGTGCAGAGGAGAGTCATGAGGATGATCAGGGGACTGGAGCACCTCCCTTATGAAGAGAGGCTGAGAAAGTTGGGGCTGTTCAGCCTGGAGAAGAGAGGCTGCTTGGAGACCTCATAGCAGCTTTCCAATATCTGAAGGGGGCCTACAGGGATGCTGGGGAGGGACTCTTCATTAGGGACTGTAGTGAGAGGACAAGGGGTAATGGGTTTAAACTTAAACAGGGGAAGTTTAGATTGGATATGAGGAAGAAATTCTTTACTGTAAGGGTGGTGAGTCCCTGGAATGGGTTGCCCAGGGAAGTTGTGAATGCTCCATTGCTGGCAGTGTTCAAGGCTGGGTTGGACAGAACCTTGGATGGCATGGTTTAGTGGGAGGTGTCCCTGCCCTTGGCAGGGGGGTTGGAACTCGATGATCTTAAGGTCCTTTCCAACCCTAACTATTCTATGATTCTATGAAGGTAGGATGAGTCTGACAGGGACATCTGTGCCCTGAGCCATTGACCTGCTGAACAACCTCAAGTCCTGCAAACTGAAGGCAGCACTTCAGTTGTATTGGGTAAGAATGGCACTAATTAAAAGTAGAAATTTAACAGTTGGTAGTAGCTGATGCCAGTATTTGACATGTTTGTGCGCTTATACCAGAAGTGATTAATCAATCCTATAATGATAGATGGCTTTATAGATAAAAGTAACTTCCCCCATAACATTTAAATCTAAGGACAAGACGCTTTGAAGCTTTTGGCCTGACCTCTCCTGGGAGCAGGGTCATCTGCCTTGAATGCCAGCTTTCTGCCATGGTAAGTGAAAGCTCTCAAGAGTACAGAAAAGCAGTTGTCACTCATGAAGGTAATGATTAACTCTCTCTTTAGAAGGGAAGAGTTACTGTACTGCTAGTTCTCAAGTGCCACAGAGACTGAAGACTCAAATCCTGAGCCTGAAGGTTTCACTAAAATGCCACTAGCCATGAGGTGACCCTGGTAAACATGGCCAGAGGGTGCATTTTCTGCTGTTGTCTTCCAGCTGATAAGCCCAGGATGTTTGAGCAACCTGCTGGTAGCAGTGTTCTGATATGGCTGGCAGACCTTGTTATTTAAGGTACATCATTAAACTGAAAGATGAGCACAGCTTAATGACCCATTAAATACACTACACTCTTCAGCATCAGCTGCTTTGAGTACAGAGGCAAATGCTGTTCATCCCTGTCACTAGTGCTGCATGTTGCTCCCTCCTTCATCGCTGACAGGATGCAGTGTACCTGGAAAGAACAGAGCAAGGGAGACATGGATGACTCTAGAACAGCCTATGTTTGGATAGAACACCACTTGTATGTTGACAGCTTGAACCCCACAGGTTACATCACAGTATGGTAAGAGTATGTAAAAAATCTGACCTCTTCTAGAGGTATCTATCAGAATTATCAAGGTGAGGGTTGAAATTGGAGTGGTTTTAATGGCTCAATGCATAATGACAAAGTCACTGAGGCAGTAAATAAGAGTTCAAGACTACTAAATGAATTCAAATAATTGGAGCAATTCACAGAAAGAATTGGTGGGTCAATCTGTATGTAGCTGTGTAGACAGTAGTGTGCCAAGTTGGTAAATGTGAATAGTCAGAAAGCAGGAAGGTATGGGAGAAGTTCACTCCATTATTCTACAGTCCTCCTACAAACTACTAGCTCTTCCTAGAGAGATGGCACTATGCAAATTAAACCCTTGCTGTATCCTTATAGCCATGTTTTGTTCTTCTTTTAGTGTTGCTGTCCAAATGAGTCATGTTTCAGATGCATCTGCCAAGGAGTGCTCTGGCAGCCTGAGAAAATATTTCTGTTCTGGGACCTGAATGACTTGCACTGCTCCCAGCTCTGCCTGGGGTTGGCTTGTATGGTGATGCTGGCTCCTGGAGTAGCTGACAACAGGGCAAGTTGAGTAATTATTTACTTAGGACCCTTACTTCATTATTAGGATCAACAGCATCTTCCCACATCACAGAATGGGAGCTTCTGTAGGTACTTTCCATGGGATGGTTGTCCCATGTTGCAGCTTCTGCCTAAACTATGATTACACTTGCTTCCACCTTCTACCTGCTTCTCCAGTTACTTGGTTCGCTTTCAATACTCCAAATGACATAGCTGTTTTCTCTACTGGTGTGCTCTGCCAGGGACTGGCTCATGTGCGGAGCCTGAACCTGCCTGTAAAATCAGATGAATCAGCTTCGTGCCTACCATCCAGCCAATATTGAAGGACTAGGGATGGTAAAAATCAGCTCTTGTGCTGGAAGGTGGCAATTGAGGAGGCTGATCTCCCATTAGTGAGCACTTCAGTGCAAAAAAAAGCTCAGCATCGATCATTCAGCTGTTCCTAGGGCTTAATCCACACCACTTAACGCTAAGTGCTCACTGGAGTGTGTATGTAATTTCACTGTTCCCTACTCAGCTGAGTGCTTTAGGATTATTTTCCCTTGTGTTGCTGCTATTAGTGGTAGTACTGCTCTTATTTCTTGCTCTGCTGCTAGCCAGGAGTCTAAGGCTAAGAAGACTCCTTAGATTCTGGTTGCAATAAAACCACTAAGATGCAAAATTATGATGTTTGGGTTGCGAGTAGTCTTGAGAGAATTCTTGTGACAATGACAAAAAGCCATTTCCAAGTCTAAGGCAGCTAAACTCTTATGACTTGTCTGGCTTCTTAATGAAGTGGCTGGGTAAGTGTGCCTCTGTGTGGAAATCTCACTTTAACCTGATTTCAGGGAACAGTTGGCTGAGCTTTGAGTCAAAATTCAAAGCAGCTTGTGATGATGCAACTAGAAAAACTGTAAATTCAGAGTCTTAAAGGCTGAGTGCAAAAAAAATAGGAGCATAATGATAAGCAATAGGCGAGCAAGCTCTAATTTGTCAACAATTCAGACATTCTAAACTTATTAAGTAATCTTTCAAACCCGTGTATTTTTTTCCTGACATTCGTATATATGGAGGGGAAGTGAGCACCTCATGGAAATGATTAAGCAATGGTGTTGCATGAGTGGGACTTCTGGAAAGGGTTAATTCCAGAAAATCAACATCCACATCCCCCTTAAAAACCATCTTCTTTTGCTCTGCAGTTGTGTAAGGAAGTGGTAGAGTCGCCAGCCCTGGAGGTATTTAAAACACATGCAGATGTGGCACTGAAAGACATGGTTTAGTGGTGGCCTTACATGATTCTAGGATTCAGTGCTTGAAAGGATAAAATTCATACACTAGGAGCTTAAGGTCAATTGCAAATGGCAGAAAATGTTTAGCTAGAGCAAAGGTTTGCTATGGAACATTTTCGACTTTACTCTTCCTTGTGTGGTGACAAAAATCAATGTTGGACACGAAAACTGTGTCATTATTTGAATGTCAGAAAAATGAAGAGGGTGGAAAAAAATCTGTCTTCTAGAGAAACATAAACTTGTTGTGAACTGGAAGATGGCAGGTGAGGCATTTACATTTCAGATTTGGCTTTTGGATGAAATTTTTCAGGTTCTTAGCTCAAGTGGGTGAGTAATCTGCAGCGAAGTCTTGGTTTATTTATTATAGCAATACTACCACTACCATTGCTCTGGGGGTAGGGGTTGGGGTTCCAGACAAGATAGGAAAAGTTCAAGATCTTTAAAAAAATAATACTTTGATAAAACCCTTTCTTTGGGCCCAGATCAGACTCCCCAGATAAATGACTCTTAGGGGAGGAGAAACGGTTTAAGTCCATTCACAAGAGCTCTGAGTGAGCGTTAGACTGGTGCCTCTCCCTGGCATTGCCCAGTTAAAAGTGAGACATTTCATTCTCATTGGATATTTGGTTTTCTTCATGGAAGTATATGTCAGTAAGAAAATGCATTTTTATGGCAACTTGCTGTTTTTTGTGCGGCTTTTCTTTCACAGCTCCTTTTTCCTAGCCAAAAGTATACTATTTTGAGATTGGACACTCGAAGGTATTTCATATATCAGAATTTCCATCATATTTTGTATGAAAAAGTTAATAAAATAAAGCTCTACTACCTTAATTCATAAGTATCCTCAGAGTTTGTACTTTGCAGGTTAAGCCTTGTATTCTGCAGCCTGAGAACTTCTGCTTAGGTGGGAAGCTGACATTAAGTGCAAAATGAAGTTAAAATGTACCTTAAAGCAATTTCCAAGCAGTCAATGGTACTCTCATGCCATCCAGACCCTGGGAAAAGGCCGTCTGGCCTGTGGCCTGTATCTTGTTGAGCCTGGGTCCTGCAACGTGTTAGCGACAGTCTCAGCACATCATTTACTTGAGCCTCAGCCTGGATCCTGGTGTTTGTCTGGCACTGAAGCCTCGCTTCTTCTCTGGAAGAGAAAGCAAAGATGAGCCGCACTTGCACTGAACTGCAGACATCCATCCTTCATGTCTAACCCATGGAATGTGTGATGTTATGATAAAGTATTTCTAAAATATACAGCAAAATGGGAGAACATATTGCCACATGTTACCTTTTGGATTAAATGACCCCTTATCTTACCTTAGTACTTCCCTGTAGGTCATACTTTTGAGCCCTCTGCTTTTTTTTTTCTACAGGCTTTCCATACTTGATCCAAGTCTGTATCGAGTTAAACCAGCAATCACATCTATGACAAGCTATTGCTTCCTCCAAAAACATTACATTTATTTAAGACAGAGGTCAATTGTGACAACTTTCTGCTCTACTGCTACTTTATATGCCCTACTTAATTGTTAGAAGTAGCTGCTAATAGCACTTCACACAGGTGGGAATGGTCACAGTTGAGGTTTTTACACTTTTTTTTAGGTGAGAATAATTAGTTTGTTTTGGTCAATAACATCTTCTGATCCACTGAGGTGTAGGGAAATCCATGCATTGGTCTCCTGTGTATCTCTAAGACACTTACAGAATGAGCTCATGCTGGTTTTGCCATCCTCAGCAGCTTCATTTTGCCAGTGGGATTTTCTAATGTTTCAGCAGACCAGAGAACGTTTTCCAAGGTCTCCAGGAAATGGCTGTAGTTGACCCATTACTGAGCACAGAGCTCAGGGCAAGGGAAGAACACATTGTTTTAGCACTTAGCACACTGAATTCTCTTTTTCTGTGACAACATGTTTCTGTTCTTCATGTCTCTGAAGGTTCCTTGTCTCTGTTTCAGCTTCTAAAGGATTCTGTGACGAAAATCAAGCTAAAACCAGATGGTTGGTTGTAACAATAGATGAACCTGTCTCCAGTGGTTATGGGATTTCTTCCATGTGGCCAACTTAAGAATAATTGCATTCACTTCATAATCACCTTGAACTGGTTTTGCTAAATAAAAAACTGATTTTCCATACCCAGTGGCATGGGATTGTCCTGGTCACACTGTGAGGCTTTACGTTGACTGTTTGTATCTGCGTGCTGTTACTGGGATTTCACCAGTGTATCAGCCGTGTGTTTAAAATCCCAGCATGTGGGACTGGGCAGCTTTTCACTAGTGCAGGCTCTTGCTTCACTACTTTGCAGATTTTCCTCTGGTACATTAAATGAAGTGGGGAGGCCATGCCCTTACCAAATTGCTATGTGGAAGCAAATTACTTTTCTTCATCATCTTGTTTAATTTATGCATTGCATTATTTTGTCCCTTATCTTAGATGACTCCTGATTCTGTCTTCTGTTCCTCTCTCAATTATTTATCCCTGTGTTAGCTGGCAAGTACCTTGTGAAAACGCAAGGCACTGCTTTCATTTCTCCTTCCAGCCAATCTTTCCCTCCCTCAGCTTCAATATAATAAAAATACAGATATCTTTTCCATTCCCTGTAAGCTATGGTATTCGTACAGCAAATTCACTGTGTTTGCTACAGTGACACTAGATTTCATTAATGCAGCTGGGGTCAGACCACATAAGACAAACAGACACAGCTCCTGATTTGCTCTGAGGCTGTTTACAGCTCCTTATTTATCAGTTAGGAACAAGAGCTAGTACAGAGTTCATGATTGAAGAGATTGAAAGCTGTTGCTTTCCAATACATTGGTAGACAAAGAGAGAAAGTCCAACAGCTGTATCCAAAAAAGCAATTTTAAAAATGATTCATCCTGCTTTTAGTGCGTTAAGGCATCATTTCAGTTGTCTTAATGAACAGAACTGCAAGTAATTAATTTGCTAGAGAACTGCCGTTGCATGGGACTGACTCACAAGGGTTTATGCTCCTGGGCCCAAAGCCCTCAAAAAGCCAGCCTACAGAAGGCAAGGAAGGAAAAAGCCACCTCTGTCTCATCTGCTGGAGTGTCCTTCTTCAAGCACCACCCCTGGGAAGCAAAGGATTGCAGAAGAAAATTAGCATTCATTTATAATAATAACAGCAAAATTGAATGCATTTATGGGTGTTCTATTTGCAGACAAACACTGAGAACATGAACTTAGGTGGAACTTCAGAGAAGCCAAAAAAAAGGAGCAAATACACATTTAGTTTTGTTAGAGGCTGAGAAGGGGCAGAGGGCCTGACTTTACCCAGATTCTTCAGATTGGTTGCTCTGTCAGAGAGATGCTGAGCTTCAAATAGAGTTTGAGTGACACAGCATCTCCTGGGATTGATAAAGCAGATCCAGGCCTGTGATTAAACAGAGTAAACTACTAATGCCAAACATCTACCTGTGAATTCTGCCGATACTCTTCATCCTGTGTGTATGCAAAGTGAATGGTAACACTGCCATTAAAACACTTTCCATCGCTGTTCACTCTGATCTCTGGCTATTTAAAGTGTTTGGCACTTAATACATTGGAAAAGAAATATTCTCAGTCATTGGCACCTAACACTCATTTTCTTTTCCTGGGGAGAGGGCTGCCCTACACAGAGTGACAACAGAATGTTGCCTTCCATCATTACTCCACAGATAGGGAAAAAAACAGCACATGCCTGGTCATCAGGTACCTGGAGGGCAGCTGAAAACTGAGCAGTACAAATCAGGGCCTGCTCCAGCTTCCTTTTCGTAAGACAAGAGATGTAGCCAGCACTTCCCTTCCCTTACATACAAGCTCACCAGGATTTGGATACTTGTACTTTAATATAAATCCCATTTATTCTAATGAATTTCTAAGTGTCCTAAAGGTACCTGCATCCATACATTAGTCTTATGCCTTCTGCCACCAATTAATTTTGCTGTTCTTTTAAGTTAGGAACTCCTCCATCCTCCTGCCTCTTTGGACAGCTCCATCTGGTAGGTAAAATAAATGAATGTGGAAAAACCTTCTGAATGCTGTTTCCAAGTCAAGTTATCTGGTATCAGCTGTAAATGTCCAGATGCCCATGTTGGCCTGTTATGTAGACTGATACCATCTTTATGTGAGTTGTATAATACATATGTTGGAATTTTGCCACGTGAAGATTTGATTTAGAATTTTGGTGCAGCATCTGGTACAACCAGATGTTTCTTCAGGACAAGAAAACGCATTGTGGTCTGTGAAGTTAATCTCAAACAGTTAAATTTGGAAGTAATTCAATGTGGGGCATACAAATTCTGTACCTGCCTTAAATTGATTCTTTCAGCCCCAGGCGAACAAGAAGTCTCACATCCCTTATGTTCAAGCCGTCACACCAGCCCAGATGATTCAATATCAAGAAAGTTCAGACTTTTTGAAGTCTCTCCTAGAAAAGCCTTGTAGTGTTTGACAACAGTCATCTAATAAAATATAAAATACAGGAATTTACTTGACAGTGTAAATAAACCATGTGGAAAAAGCATTACATTTCATAG
This sequence comes from Amazona ochrocephala, assembly GCA_039720435.1. NCBI lineage: Eukaryota > Metazoa > Chordata > Aves > Psittaciformes > Psittacidae > Amazona > Amazona ochrocephala. The sequence goes on from CM077880.1 coordinate 78,850,764, forward strand.
CAGGAAAACCACAACAGAGAAATTACCAGTCCCCCTGTATCCCATGGGAGTACAGTTGCAGAGCCAGGAAATGAATCCAGACACCCTGTACCTCACTGTGTTCTAAACACGGCGTAGTCCTTGGTGTTTATGGACTCATCTCCTGATCTACGCAGCTTGTGGGCAGGGCAGTGAGATCAACCGTGGGCTCATACCGACTGTACACAAAAATATTTCATTTTCAATCAAGGGGGATTGCATTTGGATGCATTCAGGCAGAAGGCTTGAGCCACTTCACAAAGATTTCATTCAGTCATTGTTTCTCCTATCCAGGGAGGCTCAGAACATGGACTGTTAAAAAGCCACAGAGGGATGAGTCTACATAAGCAATACATGCTTTTCAGCACACAGTATGTCCAAACTAGTCATACTTCTTCAGATCAATTCCAAGCACACTAAAATGACCTCTTTAAAATGTCTTTTAAAGCACATTATACACGAGCAAGAAAATGGACTCAAACTCTCCATTCGAATGGCCTCACACTCTGAATTATAATGGGACTTACAAGCATCTCTACTTAGAACGCAATGTCTCCTACGTGGACTTCTACCTTCATCAGCCTTTAGTGGCAGCTGTCTTCACCATTTCTTACCTCTTGATCTTCCTGCTCTGTATGGCTGGCAACGGAGTGGTTTGTTTTATTGTGCTGAGGAGCAAACGTATGCGTACAGTCACAAACCTTTTCATCTTAAACCTGGCTGTCAGCGATTTGCTGGTGGGAATCTTCTGCATGCCCACCACCCTCCTGGACAACATCATTGCAGGTAGGCTGGTTCACACCCCGTGGTGGAAAGAGCTCAAGGGGGGGCTTACCTTGAGGCCCTGAGAGCCGGGTGCATGTTTCTGAGTGGGCTATGAGAGGAGCTCACAGAATGGGTTGGAAGGGACCTTAAATCTCATACAGTTCCAACCCCCTGCCACGAGCAGGAGCGCTTTCCCCTAGACCAGGTTGCTACAAGCCCCGTCCAACCTGGCCTTGAGCACTGCCAGGCCAGATTCAAGTCAGTGGAAGTCAGAGATGAGGAAGACAAGCCTCTAACCCACCTCCTGACTGGGGCTGTCTCCACTGACTTCCAGATCCCTCTTCTTTCAGAAGGGATTCTCCCACTGCCAGGTTACATGTTTGGAAAGAGCATGCTATGAGCCACGTGCAAGAACAATCAACTGTGGTGGTCAATTCTCTTCCTTGTCTTGAGATCTCCTTTCAATGGGATGTTAAATGGAATGCTTCTGGATACGAGGAAAATTTTTCACAATGGGAACAGCCATTGTTCTCATAGTGAAAATCCACTGGGGGAGTGGTGGATTCCCCAACATTGGACACTTCCAAGATTTGGCTGCACAGGGTGCTGGGACATCTAGTCTAGGTCATGCTTGCCTAGAAAGGTTGGACCAGAAGACCCTTGAGGTCCCTTCCAACCTGGGATTCTATGACTCTATGAAACGTTGCTTTGCTGTTTTTTGGAACATCAGAAACTCACCCAAGGTGTTTGGCAAAGCATTTGTTCACAAAACCTCTGCTTTCTTGACCCTTGCTATGGCCTGACACAGCCAAAGAAACTCATTAGCGCTGGGGTGGAAATTTCCTGTTACTTGTATAAGCACAATGCTGCAGTGAGCTGGTGGAAATTTCAATTGCCTATTTCCTTCCAGGATGGCCATTTGGGAGCCTGATTTGCAAGATGAGTGGGATGGTCCAAGGAATCTCTGTTTCTGCCTCTATCTTCACTCTAGTTGCAATTGCTGTAGACAGGTAAGACGGTGCAGAGACTGCGAACTGCCCCTTCCATCTCCCTCAGGCTACCTGACCATGCTGAGGCTGATTCATTAATCCATACAAGAATGCAATGAACTGGATGTATTTTGCTCCTAAGGCTATTAAGCAAATCAAAATGTGGCTGGGTCTAAAGACCAGCCATGGCAATTTGCTCCTCCCCTGGTATCTCTTAAAGATGCTAGATATGGGCTATGCCTGGCTGCCTAGAATTAGACTGTTCCTTACCTATGAAGATACATAGCAGAGGCACTAATACCTGCTTTGGTTCAGTGAAGTAGCAGTAGCAGGAAGCTGATATATAGCAGCTTTCAGTATCTGAAGGGGACCTCCAAGGGTGCTCAAGAGGGACTCTTCATCAGGGACTGTAGTGACAGGATAAGGGGTAACGGGTTTAAACTTAAACAGGGGATGTTCAGGTTAGATGTAAGGAAGTTCTTTACTGTGAGGGTGGTGAGGCACTGGAACAGGTCGCCCAAAGAAGTGGTGAATGCTCCATCCCCGGCAGTGTTCAAGGCCAGGTTGGATGGGGTTTGGGCAACATGGACTAGCAGAAGGCATCCCTGCCCATGGCAGGGGATTGGACCTGGATGAGATTTAAGGTCCCTTCCAACCCAAACTGTTCTGTGATTCTATGATATGGAGATTAAAATGAGGAAATTTTAATAGTAAATGTGCCCCTTTTTTAAGATCGTTTTAACCATACAGTTCTTGAATGGAGCAACTCCATGCAATTCCACTGGTTCATGCAGGATGAGATGATTCCATCTATGTTTTTAGAAGCCATACAACTTCAGTGCATGTGTAGGGTTGCCTGTTAGACTCAGCATTCCTCAAATGGCTTTTTCACATCTACCTTTACTGCAGGTTCCGGCGCATTGTTGACCCATTCAAGCAGAAGCTGACCAGTGCAACTGCAGTTGCCAGTATTGTGCTCATCTGGATTCTGGCTGTTGCCATCATGTGTCCTTCTGTGGTCATGCTACAGGTACAAGAAGATAAGCACTTCAGGGTCATCCTTGGCTATGGCAATGAAACCCGCCCTGTGTACTGGTGCCGGGAGAACTGGCCTGACCCTGGTATGAGAAAGATCTATACAACAGTTCTGTTTGCCAGCATCTACCTGGCTCCCCTGTCGCTCCTTGTTCTCATGTATGCCAGGATATGCATTGCTCTCTGCAACACAGCAGTGCCTGTGGGGGGCAAAGACAGCCAGGAGCAGCGGCACAGCAGATCCAAGAAGAAACAGAAAGTCATCAAAATGCTCATTATTGTGGCTCTGCTCTTTGCCCTGTCCTGGCTTCCTCTGTGGACTCTGATGATGCTCACAGACTATGCCAACCTTTCCGACATGCAGCTGCAGATCATCAACATTTACATCTACCCCTTTGCTCACTGGTTGGCCTTTTTCAACAGCAGTGTCAACCCCATCATCTACGGGTTCTTTAATGAAAACTTCCGCCGAGGCTTTCAGGCAGCCTCCAAACTCCAGCTCTGCTCCAGGGAGGTGGGTCACGGGGAGCTTTATTCTCAGCAAGACCAAGGCAATGCCATTCTGCCAGCTGCCAATGACCAGATGCCCCAGGATCAAGCTTGTCAAAATGCAGAGGAGGAGGTTGGGAAGACAGTCAAGAAAGGAAATTGGGTGAATAACCAGCAGGATTTGGTAATGGAGGATTTAGAAGAGCCCTGCAGTGATGGGCTCAAGTGAAGCGTGCTGTGAAGTCCTCAATGATTTATGCCTGGCAGAGTTTATTTATCTTGTGAAGTTCGTGCTCTGTAAGCAGCCCTTTCTGACAACAATTTCAAGAAGGAGACAGACAACTTGCAGCACATCTGAATGTCTGACATCAGTAGGAAACCGAATTCAGCCCTTTGTGTCACCAGCTTAAACGGGTGGCAGCTCCCCTGCAGTGGGTGCTGACTGACTGCTCTTGAACCAGGCTGCAGAAAGGACCTCATTTACATGGGGAAGCCTTCTACTTACTGTGACATAAAAGAGAAAGAGAACTGAGATTCCTGACTTGGATACAATTACTGCGGATACTCACTGATGAAGAGGAGAACATTTATTCATTTTCTTCTATGAATCTGAAATATTGGAGGTACAGTCTGAATACCTGAACTGAACTCACTGGTTCATGGGTCTTCTTGTGGTTGGACTTGTGTTGCTTCTGCCTGGATGTTTGGAATGCCAACCAGTTCCGACCCAAGTGACCAGAAGGAAGCATCCTCAGCCACATTCCATTTACTCTCCTTTCTGGTCACCCATCCTGTTCATTCTGTGATATCAATTATTGTTGCAGCTAGAAAAATAAATAGGAGTGAAAACATGAGAAATAAAGGATGAAAAATGGCCTTTGTGATACATGTTTTTGGGGAACTCAATTCTACTTTGGGGGAGGGGGAGAGAGGCAGGGGTATGGAGGATATGGGTCACCTAAAAAGATAGAAGTACAACACCAGCCAGATAGAGCACCTTTAGGGCCTATTCAGTCTGATAGAACCCAGCACATACAGAGAGCAACCTTGGAAGCGTCTCGGGGAGGATACTGAAATGGGTGAGGAGCACTGGGTATTGTCTACACAGATTTGCTACAGGATTAGAGCATTGCCGTGTCTCATCCCGTGAGGGTCTGTAGGGACCAAGCACCAGGGAAGGTCATTCTCCAGCACAGTCCTCCTTCAGGTAAACCAGAGCACCTTTCAGATCATGACGTATTTCCACAATTCAGGAAAACTAACAACTTTTCAAGCTGTGTCATCCCAAACTATGTTCCGTTCTAAAGATCAGAAAATAAGGAAAACGTGGGCAGTAATGAGAAGAAAAGCTACCAAAGCAGCTCTGATTTCACCAGTGGTTTCCTTACTGCATTTTATCTAGGCTGAGATTGTCAAGCGAGATGATCTTAAAGGCCCCTCCAAACCCAAAACATTCTATGATTCTACGAAATATGGATGCCTGACCCTGCTGCGTTTTGCTTGACAACCCCACCACAATGGTTTCCCACACATCCTGCACCCCTTCCATCAAGAACTTTGTCCTTAACATGTAGTTTGTACTTGCCAATGATTCAGCAATGTTTTGAGAATGTTTTAAAGTGTAACTGTATGCGCATGTTCATCCCAGTTCAGCAAAACACTCAAAAAACTCCCAAAACCTGTACAAACTGAGTGCAAGGAAGACACAAAAATGCCCCAAAGTATTTGGCTCAGGATGGTACTTCTTATTCCACTGGAGAACAAGGGTGCTGAAGTAAAAGCCATCAATGGTTTGCCTTCATGAGACACTGGCCTGTGCTCAGCGCAGATGTGCACTTTCTAGTTTGACCCACAGCTACCAACATTTGCCGACTTTCCCCACATGAAAGGCACATTCCCAACCCAGCACCAGAGGAGGCAGCTTGTCCTCTGGATCTCTGGCAACCCTCACCAGTAAATAATTATTGCCTGTACTGCTTTTCCTTTTCTTGTGATTCAAGTTACATTGATCACGAAAATTATCCTCTTCACTATAGAAGTGATTCAGTCCTGAAATCATTTGACAGCTTATAAGAGCAAGTAATGAAAATTAGGCAACACAAGCTTTAGGAGATGGCTCAATACCTACGCTCAAAGATAGAAATTGTCCAAGATCAGCAAGGACTAAGTGTTGCATGGAATGGCCAAACAAAATGTGAAACACAAAATGGGGTTACACTGTATAACACTAGTGCAAAAATAGATCTGGGGGCTTTGGTGGGATAAACTGGAGAGCAGTGAAAACATCCTAACAGTGATGGTGTTGCAGAAAGAAAGGCTGATATTAACAGTAATAATTAATCATTAAGCTTCAGTTTCCAGGGATGAATCAGTACATTTGTCATGTCAGCTTGGATGAAACAGAACTAAACACTATACACATGCTGACATTATATATATATAATATATATATATCACTCTGAATTTGCAGCAGCAGTTGAGAACCAGAAAGAACTGCCCAAAAACTATAAAAACCTCTGTGCCCCACCATGCGCAAGGAGCTTTCTTAGAGTCTTCAATGTCAAAGATGACCACAGACATGTTTTCTATGGAAGGACAGAATTAAAGGAAGGAGGAGGAAGAAAAATTTCCTACAGCTAATGCTACCTTTTCACAATTCTAATGAAGGAATTCTGTGGAGCCAGGGAGCATATGTGGTTTACACACACTGTAAAACTTCCTGTGCTGGGGCTTAATAAACACTCTCAGTTTGCAAATACTGAGCTTTCCGACAGCTGTCGGGATCCCAAGGTAGAATCCTCGGCTGTTCTGAGGATTGCAGCAACAGCAACCACCTCCCAAAAGTATGAATTCATGTGAATGTGACCAAACGTCCAGCGACGTGTGGTACACAGCCCTTTCTTAGTACTGCCTTGAAGTAATTCACATTTGCTGGCAGCTCCCCCCTGAGCTTTGATTTAATCAGCAGCTCCCATGCTCTGGGGTGCTATGGTAGGGCCCAGCAGAGACAGAGCAGCACCCAGTGCTTCCTCATCATCCTTCTCTCCCAAAGTGCTGCTCTACAACAGGTGGCTTCCAGACTTTACAACACAGACTGACCTGGTCAAGATAGATATTTCGAAGGGCTGGGAGAGACTTGCCCTTTCTGAGGACAGAGGAAAAGCCTCCAGACAAGTCTCTTTGCTCTAAACTGGTGAGCAATGCTTGCGGATATTGAAAACCTAGTAAATGCTATCAGTCATGCCTGGCAATCCGATTAACAAGAAATCAAGTTTCCAGCCTCACGTGCCAGACTAGCAAAGAAATGCCACAGAGAAGTAATTCTCCCATCCACAGAGGAAATAATGGATGTTTCATCTCCCTGGACTTGTGCCTCTGAAGCTATCAGCGCTCTGACTCCATGAAGAGAAGGACAAATCTGTCCCCATAACTTGTCCAAGGGCTCAGACCACATTTTTGGCCCTGTACTTCCATCCTCATGTCTAAGAAACTGATGTAGTAGTAGAAATATTCTTCCATCCTATGCTCTGGACCTTCCATGAACAGTCAAGAAAGGCAGTTATGGCAAAGATGCCCCCAAACCCAGCACTGCCTGCTTTCTTTAGCTCCCAAGGTGCAGCGGCACGCAGACTGACAGCCGAGTCTTGCTGAGAATGGCTTTCATTTAATTTGCTCGAGGGACTGCAGGAGCACCAGACATCAGCAGACACCACAGATGATAAATCATGCCCTTTGCCACTTGTTTGGCCCGTGCCTGTGTTTGTTCTGTGGGATTGCTGCTGCTGCTCTACAATATCAGCCAAGAAAGATGCAAGAGGAAGACTTACGGAATGAACACTACATTTGCTGAAGATAACTTGCTTCCAATCCACTGTAAGGCTTGCTCTGTCCAAGCCGTGGAAAGCACTACTCCATGTATCCATTCACTGAATCAACTTCCAGTGCTGCGCTGGAGCTCCAGGCTCAGGACGCTTGCTTAGAAAGTGTCACTTGCAACAGAAGCACAGATTGCAGCAAACACAGCTGGTAACAAAGCTAAAATGTCTCCACAAAACAATGGCAAAGCAAAACCACACTGACAAAGGCCCTGCACCTTGCGCAGCATTTCAACACTGCCAGAAAAATTCCTTCCTTTCTCTGTTTTCTGCTGCTGATTAGCAAACATCCCTCCTGCACCAAGTCCAAGACTGGAATTTCAGAGTTACACACCCTGTTCCTGATTGCTTGCTCAGGGATCTGGAGATAACCAGCAGTGACTCCCAGGACCCTCTCACTACAGATACTGCCTCTGACATACCCTGCTGTCCCACCACTGCAAAGCTCTGGGACTGAGCCATCCCTCTTCACTACAGAAGTGAGCTGCCTGGAACGAGCTTTGGCTGCAAGGACCACTTCTCATTAGGCGCCTCTTTCATACGTGGCATCTGTAGGCCTAAGTGCTGATATCAACAACTCATCACTTTACTGCTAAGAATTAAGGGACAATTTTGCCATCTTCCAGAAATTGAGCATCTCATTGACTGTCTTCTTTGAAAAACAAACAGAGTCTGTCGCAGGCATTGATACTGAAATGATTCCAAAAAGCACTTAGCAAACACCCTGCAAGTCTGGAAACCTTTGCAAGAAATTCATGGTCCTTCCTCTATAGACGCTTATTGCTCCCATATTCTGCTCAAACTAAAAAGCAAATGGCTAAAATCTCTTCCACAAGGTAAAGACAATGTTATAAAAATTAAGCCAATGTAAACCAACAAAAACAAACAGATGCTAATTGCCAGAATTGCATCAAGAGGGAAAGTAACTTTGTCACTGGCTAGAGAAAAACAGGTCATTAAAATGAAGTGATCCAAAGCCAGCACAGTATCAAGGGAGCAAAGCGAATTCTGCAATATGTCAAAATCCTCTGCGGTGATGACTGTATTCTGTATGTTTTTCCATTGCTTGCTTTTCTTTACCAAATTAGTTTTCCTCTAACATACTGTTAGACAACATCAATTCCTTTACGTGCTTTTACCTTCAAAAGAAAAACGTATTCCATTGAAGCCTGACTTTGCAAGCTGCTGTTATTGAGAGCTTTTAATTCCTTGCTCAATCAAATAAAATCCAGCAAAAAGCCTTCAAAGCCAACACTGTGTGCAACTGTCAAGCAATTCCTCAAGAAAAGAGAAGTATCACACCAACCATGCCTGCTGAAGGTACCCAGATAATGCTCGGGGGAGAGCAGCAATGAGCAATCTGTGAAGAGGAGATAATGGAGGTGCGGATTGCAGCGCAGATGCTTGAATTTCATCTGGTGGAGGGAAATGCGTGCTTTATGATAAATTTAAGTTTCTCCCTTACAATCAACACACGTTACCTAGGAATTTAAAAACCCTAACGCATTCTCTTTTTTGGGGCGGAGGTTTAGTCAGAGGGAGGATGGAATTTTCACTGAAAAAATATAACTTTTGGAAAAAAATTAGCCCCCTTTCTAGCCAAATGAAGATTAGTGTTATGACAGCTCTAACACCTCTGTCAAGATCCAGCTCTACCTGCACCAACACCTTCTCTGAAGGAGAGATCGCAATCTGCCATCCTCCCTGCAGAAGCATTCGGGAGAGAGGCCATCTGTGTATTTCCCTAGTTCCTTTAATGCTAGAGGAATCTCTAACAAGTAAATTTACACTGGCAGAAGGAGAACAAACAGCAGCTTTTTCCTGGCTTGGAACCCCTCACATCAAGTCCCTGGAGAAGGGCTGATAATAAGCTCTGTGGTGTTAGAGCATTTCTAGCTCTCCTGCAGCCATCTGCCATTGCAATCATCTATTAAAACCACAGAGCAGTCACTCACTGCAGTCAGTTACCAACATCGTAACACATTAGCACATCCATGTCCGTATGTCCTGCTAGAAAAGGCTCTTGTGTGCGCACGTGGATGCAAATAATAGTGCATGGAGGCAAAACTACTCCTCCTCTCTGGGAATAAAATTGACACTCCTTATCTCTGCAATCACTGCATTTTAGAGGCCAGAGAGGCCTCAACAAAGTCTCCACTGAGTGTGGAAAAAGGGTCGTCAGCTTTCAGCTCAGCCTGGTAAAGACTCCCAGTATCTGTGTGAGCTGGGAATGCCAACAGCAGTGGGAAGGAATAGACTGAAAGTACTCAGCAAAGACCATTTCCATAGCAGAAGAGATTTTTGGTAAAGAGTATTTGCTCTGTAAAAGCTGACTTTGTTTTGCAGAAATCGCTCACAACACCCCATGTGCAGCCACCAGCGATCACTCCCAGAGTCCCCTGTTGCAGCTCTCCTGACATGCCATGGGGACATTTTCCAATGGAAAATTACCATTTGGGAAGTTTTTGTTAAGAATTTAAAACCCTTTGAATTTTGCTCAGCTCTTTACTGCCACAAACACACTGAATAACACTGCTACCCTGACCACCCCACACCAGTTCTGGGGTGAGAAAGAGCTTTACCTGTTTGCACATCTCTTGCTCTTTCATAGCTAAACAGGCAGAAAATCCATGGATCAACAATCTGACTCGGCACGTGCCAGATGGGGCACCAGGTGATAGCTGACACACACTGCACCAGGAGCAGAATTACAGCCTCGGTAAACATCTAACATATGGGAGGAAAAAAAAAAACAGTATTTGTACAGAAAATGTTTCTCACCCTGGGTGACCTTTGTGCAAATGACAAAATGCTCACGAGCATCATGTGCTGAAGTCCAGACATGTACTGGAGAGGTTACTGGTTCTATTATACCTATTTCAAAAAACAAACAGGAAAGAAGTAGGTAATTAAGACTTGCTTACAAACAGGGGATTAGGTATCCAACCGCACACGTCCATTTTCCAGAAAGAAAGTCAGTCTGGAAACAGAAATAAAAGAGGAGGAAAGCCCATCTCAAAACCAACCATAAGCTCGTAGCTGCGGGGAATTCATGCAGCAGGTGGAATGACATAGGGAATACCTGTAAATTCAAAGGCAGAAACACAAGATATGCCAGCAGAAAGGCAAGAAAAGGGAAAGTTTTCAAAAAGCATTTCTGCAATCTAACGAAGAATCATTTTCAACCCCCTCAGTAAGAAAAATACTAACTGGCAGCTATTAAGGCTTTACTTTAAGATCCAACTGATCTATACCGGTGAGTTGCAGAGGAGATGAAGCTCTCTGAATTGCAAAGAATGCTGCTCAATGACACATTACAAAGTAGCTTGTCTTTGAGTTGATTTATGCTTTTTTCCAGCAGTGAGGAGGTGGTTGAGCTGGCTCTGCACTCAAAACCAGCCCAGTTCCTGTGTTACCTGCCCATTGCACCTCTCTCTGACACCAAGTGAGCAGAAATAACTGTGTATGCAAGGAAGATGGTGTAACTAACAGCCCCAAGTTACAGCAGCCCTCTAACTGCTAAGTTAAACTAGTTTTACACTCAGGGGTTAAACTACCACGTCCATCAGCAATCACAGCTATTTGTTCTGAAGGAATAAACACATGCATATGGCTGTATAAAGTTACCTTCACTTGAAAATGAAAGGTGTACATCTTGACATTTCACCTCATGAAGTACTAAAAATAACATTTTCACTCTGATGAAATTCAAAAGAGGTTAAAAAAAAAAAAAAGAGAAGTTGCTAGCAGGTAGAAAATACAGACTGAAAATAGCCTGATCTATGGGTACGTTACTGATCCGCTGGTCTGAAAAGCATTTGATGATGATAAGGATAATGGTTTTTTGCCCCCATCTTCCCACTTGTCACTCCAAAAAAATGTACAACACCAGTTAGAAGGAGCTATTCATACTTTCAAAATAATCCAAACAATCATCAGAAAGCTGTGAAAAAATTTGAAGCAGACCCCTGGTATTTGGCGACTGATTTGCAAATCAGAAAAGCTCTTCAATAAATTAATTTCATTTAATCAAACACTATTTGACAAGTCTTCTCATACTATGTGAGCATTGCAATACTTAGGTTGCGCAGGCAGGCTAATCTATCAGCAACATCTTCGCTAAACAGAATTAGTCTCCATTTCAAACTGCCCTTGGACTTTGGTTTTTTCAAAGATAAATTAAGAAACTGCTCGTCGCAGTTTGGAGATTGAGCATTCACAAAGGGAAGAATAAATATTCATCGAATAGCTTTTGTGATCTGCTGGGCTGGATTTAGAAGGTTGAATTATCAGCACTATTAGCATGAGAACCTCAAGTGGAAAACAAAGACTATCCAGTGGTGTATGAAAGCACCAGTGCAACAAACTTCTTTCTTTTGCTGGTGATTTTTCAAATCAAGCTTTTAAACTGAGAAGCCTGAACTTCCAGTGACACTCCATCCCGCTGGCTTGGAGCAGTAAGAATGCTCACATTGATGGTGCATTTAAAGCAATTTTCAGAAAGCACTTACAGCCCAAAGAGGAAGTACAAACAGAGGCTTGTGGTTGTGTTTGAGGCTGTAAATCACTGCAAGTAGTACGCAGCTCCCCAGGTGAGGTGACCTTTGCAGTGGCACCAGCTCATCTTGGCCCTGAGGAAGAGAAAGCATTAAGCAGCATGAGCAAAGCACACAGAGCATTTCTGTCTTGCATGGCCTTAAATGTCATGCTTACAAAGACAGAATGCCAATTCCAGGCCGGAAGGGCAACGTTCTGCCACTCTTCAAAATAACCACTGCCAGAGCTGTAAACACAAAATTACCCCTTTTCAGCAGATAAATGAGCACCGGATGCAGTAATCAAGTTAGACCAATCCACTTCTTTTCCTTGTGAAAGAAAAGGTTGTATTTGTCTAATAGATGTTTTGCCAGCAGAATAGTAGATAAAACCCTAAGAATAAGTGAGAGTGTGGTGTAAAACTGAAACTTCCAGGCTTTAATTTAAATATAATACACAGTATGGCCTTCACTTTTTATAACTCTGTGTGAGCAATGAGCTGAGGGACTGTGCACACAGTACACTCAACCCTCGAGAGCTGAGTTTGATGATTAACCTATTGACTTCTTGAGCTCAAACTCTGGTAGACAGAAAAGGGAATATTACATCAAGGCATTGGAACTGTGTATATATTTTAACGTGCATTACCACATTATCCAATTTATCACTGGGCTGCTGAACTCCTATCTGGTTTGAAACACTGGGAGGCCAACTAATTCCTGCTTTAAATCTACAGAAATCAGGGAAATCCTGCCAGAGATGAAATATGTTCCATGTGGGCTTCTGAACAGCAGAATACCTTGTTGCTAAGGTTATCCTGAAGCCTAATATTGAGTCCATCTCATCTCTGACAAAGCCACAATTTATCTGTTAAAGATAGTAATTGCACAGCAGGTCAGTTCTCTTTTGGATGCAGTCAGCTAATTATTTATATACACTCCAGCTGTTTAGGAATGCACAACTGATATCAATTGCATATTTGACTGTATGTAGAGTCATGAAGCAGGTACATATCAATATGGCCCATTCTATTTCACCTTTTGTCCATGAGGACATAGAACAGAGATGGCAAAAGGAGCTTTGCCTTGGAGGAGGCTTCGGGAAGCCTCACATTGATTTGTGAAGGCTGATTTAAAAACCCCAAATGAACAGTCTTTTGCTGTGAGCTTTTGCACCCAAAAGTTTAATTCTTCCTTCTCAACTGAAAAACCTTGCTGTTTCCTACAATAAAAATCATATAGGCTAAATAATCAGTCATGAAGATATCTAAAGACAAAGTACGTGATAAGATTCCAACCAGGCCAGATTTTTAAGTGGTATGGGCAGGGGGGTTGGAGTATTTGATCTTTAAGGTCCCTTCCAACTCAAACCAATCTATGATTCTATGTTTTCCAGCCTTATTTTGCAAGGAGTTACCAACTCAATTAAGCGAAGACTCATGCAACTCCTGGACACGAGCTGGCCATGGGCCACAGAACAAAGATGGTATTTTGGCACTTTCCAAATACACAGATAATGACGCATTCAAGTCCAAATGCCTTGATACATTAATGGCAAAAAAGCCACAAATTTTGCCGCTCTGCACGCTTAGCAGCATATGCTAAGCCTCTGAAGTAGCAGCTGAGCCCTACCACTGCCTCACTTGGGGCTTTGGAATAGGTCTTTATCTGCCTCACAGTCACTTCTTCCTCATATTACTTAACTAATCCAAAGAGATTTCTCTGATAAAAGTGCAGTGCTCATTTCCTCTGCATTTATAGATCCTACTGCTCCAGCCCAAGGGCAGATAGGATTATAGGACACAGCACACAATTTATAAGTTTGCAATACAGAAAAAAGAAGATACTAGCCTTTCACATTTAATACATGGAGAAAAACGTGTTTCTTCCCTTTTCCCTGCTCTCACACCAATATGTTGGATAAATTGTGTATTGTTCCCAATGGCAGCTCATGCGTCATCCTGTGCTGCCAGCCAAACAACCTGGAAAAGAAAAAACAAAAGGAGAAAGACAGGAATATAGAGAAGATTGAGCACAAGATTCTTCTTCTCAAGTAAAAGAAGAAGGTCTAACACTGGTTCTCATCTCAGCTTTTACCAGTGCACTCTTCAGCAGCCTGAGCCTTAGGAAGGAAGCCGTGCAGGCAGGAATTGGTGCCATACCCATTTCAGTGCTAGGAAGCAGCGCAGCATTGGCAACCCACAGCCAGGACAGTAGAGAGCAGGAACAGAGTAATTTCTGGAGGTGTCTGTTATGATATGTATGTGATGGCAAGAGCCATCACAATTTGTAGTCAAAACTGTTGTAGGGTGCACCTAAGCACATTTATTACCCTGCACATCAGGCAAAAGCTTTGATTTGCTCCTACCTAACTGCCACTCGCTGCACAGATGGCTCTTCTCCTTTTTGTTGGAAGCACACAGAGAAAAAACCGGGTGGTGACAAGGGCAGAGTCAACCTCTAATAACTCTGCATGGTCTCCCTTGAGCTACACATAGAATCACAGACTGGTTTGGGTTGGAAGGGACCTTAAAGCTCATCCAGATCCAACCCTCTGTCACGGGCAGGGACACCTCCTACAGCAGGTTGTTCCAAGCCCCGTTCAACCTGGCCTTGAACACTGCCAGGGAAGGGGCAGCCACAGCTTCTCTGGGCAATTTGTGGATTCCCCCCTCATAGGGAAGAACTTCTGCCTAAGAGCTAATCTAAATAGATACTAGGAAAAAACCATTTGGATTGAGACAATGAGGCACAAAAGCACAAAATGTAATCAGTTCTAAGTAACCTTAAGTTTGATGGCTTTGTAATGGAAAATAACTGAAGTGCTTGAAGGTAGCTGACATAGTTTTAGGTCCTTACAACCTTAGCACAAAAAGTGCAAGAAACACAGAATAGAAAAACAGGACCTGGGAATGAGGAGTATCTGGGACTAGCAGATGTCCAGGATGGGCGCAGTTAAACTAACAGGTAGAAGGACAGGATGATTGCTGTGTTTGTGGTGTTCATGAACCCATTAAGCTGGTGTAAACATCTACCACGGAGTATCCATGACTAGCAGATGTCCAGGATGGGACTAAATTAACTGATAAGTAGAAGGACAGGATGATTGCTATGTCTGTAATGTTAATTAAGCTGGTGCTTCAAAGGCTGCCAGAAGTTATGAAGATTGTTGGAAGAAGTAAACAGACCCTCAGAGACCACCACCACATTTTTGTATGTATGCAGGAAACTTTGTGGAAAATGATGCAATTCATGCGTAGCCTCACAAATATGCATGTATGCCCAAGTGACTGTATCAGGACGGCTTGCGTAGCATTACGGTGACACATGTTAGGAGGAGCTATCCCCCCGTGTCTCCCAGTGCTGCAATAAAGAATATCTGCTTGTCAACTTGAAAACTTTGTTGGTGAGTTTGTTCCTGGAGTTTCCTCCAAATCAGGATTTTTCTCCTATAGGTTGTCTTTCTCACTCAGACTTTAGCACCCTTTTTTCTGCTAAGACATTCTCTGTTAGTATTTGATTTTAGCAGAGGCAGCATTAGGTTCTTGTGCTCACAGACATCCACATGCACAATAAGAAACTTATAAATGGTTCGCTGCAAGTAATTGCACCAAGTCTTCAATGTGATATCTTGAAAGATACCCTGAGAAAAACTCTTAGTTCTCAAAAAACAGATAATTAGCTTGGTTTTGGTAGCCTCAGCTGACACAGTAATTGCCACTCTATCTACTGCACTCACTCCCACAGAGCAGACATTTGATTTCCAAGACAACAGCTAAGAAGAACCCGGCAGCTTTCAGATTACAGATACTTTCCTCTTTACTTGCCCAATTACAGTTGAAAAGATGAAAGGGAAAAATAGAGTGATTCAAAGCATCTCTACTACCATTACTAGCACCTTCCACTACAAAAGAGTATTTTCCTTGTGGATAAAAACACATGTTGCTGCTTAACGCTGACCAAAGCAACCCGATACACACAGGTCTATCACATTTACCAGTACTAGTTTGTCCCTTTTGCCCTGCCACGGGAGCAACCACCTCTCAACATTCATTACTTCCTTGCTGACTAGTCTCATGTGCAGAGGTTTCCCCGCTGGAACATGAACAGAAGTTAATGCCTGGATTTCCCAGTGTGTTTAACTTAATGCTACTGTGTCAGCCAACGCATGGAATCGCAGAACACAGAACGGTCTGGGTTGGAAAGGACCTTAATGATTGCCTAGTTCCAACCCCCAAATTCAGTTCTTATTGTTTAAGCCCATCCAGCTGGTGAGAGTTAAAAGCACATCTCACAATACTTGGGAATACGCTACCTTCCACTTCTGTTTTGCAAAATAAAGCTCTGTTGTTCCCACAGCTCTTTTAGGGTTTCAAAGGCTTGTTTATAGCAAATTGCCTCACCTGGATGCTGAGCATGACAACTGGAAATCCCAAAGTACCCAATTTGTTGGCAGAGGAAACTTAAAATTCCTCCTCTTTTCCCATGCTAGGAAGACATAAAGAAGAGATTTGTTCTCTTCATCTCCTGTAGAATTTTACTAGGAGCTTTTCCTATGGAGGAATGACAGATAGGAAAATATACAGACTCTTTCTAGGGCATTTTGTTTTGCTTAAGAGCCCATTGTCTATGACCCCAGCTCACAATTACAATTTCCCTACTAAGCTCCTGTCTGCTAGAAGCTAAACTTCAATTGCATTGCTGACTCTCGTGTTTTCCATAACATCCCCAAAGACATGAGTTTGTGTGCTGGGGCTGGAAACTGCAATTTGGAATTGCATTTGGAGGAAGATATGAATGCTGAGAAAGTTGCTGAAATCACTTGTTTTGTAAAGGAGATTTTGTAATCTGGCAGCCAACACTTCTTCCCAATCCTCTTTAACACAGATCCACCTGAATTTGGCCTCTCATGTTGATGCATCACATTAAAGATTTCTGTACAGGAGAAAGAATTCTCTTTATTTCAGACTGGTTTGGTTTTCCTCTACAGTACATAATGTTATTTCTTTTAATAGCTGGTTTTAGCTTCTTTATTTTTCAGCAGTACTTTTGCCATCTTTTTCATAAGCAAATTGCCCACAGATAGAAAAATCAGATAAACACACCACCAATATCCATGCAATGTCCAGGTCTGCCTTCCCTTCACTTTGACGCAAACATGATCCTGCACAACAGCGATATACCAGGAGGAAATCTCATGGTGGGCACAGTCACTTCCACCATCACGAACCTTTACTAACATAGAAGCACAAACCCTCGAGAGCCTATATTTATCTAGTACCAGAATTAGGAAGTCTTCACATGCCTAAACATGGTACCTCAATTCCTGCTGGAGTAAAATCAAAACTTTTCCCTTAAACTAAGCCTGGACTGAAAAGCCGGCCAGTCTGCACACAGCCCATGGGAAACCACTTTGTTCTCTGACAATCCAGAAAGAGGGAAAATGCAACAAACCAATCCTTCACCATAATTACAGCCTTAATTCTGATCCTAAAGACAGCCCAATGCAATTAGAAGGCAGTAAAGTCCACTTTGGTAAGTGCTATACCTTTTTCTTTATAGACTTTAGGGACTGCAGCAACCAAGGTGCTTCAGCACGTAAAGCCTGAAATGAGAACAAATCTCTCAATTGAAACCCTGTATTGGCAATAAGCTGTTTAAAACTAGGAAAAAATATCAGAAACCATCAGCCTCTGTGGCTACTACTTCATTTTAATCACATGCACTGTGTAAAATTTAGGAATGCAGCTCCTCAGTCCCTCTTACCATGAAACCTAGTTCTGACCTAAAGTGTGATACTAGAATTGAATCTGAATGAGAACAGTGCCAAAATACTCACAGTAAAGCTGGAAACAAACTTGCTGCACATCCACCATGATGACTAACACATACGCAACGAAATGCAGAAGGATAATCATTTTGTGCTGCTTTCATGAGCCTTCAGCTCAGCTTTGCAAGAGGTACTAACTGCATGGTCCCTGCTTTCCAGAACACAGGTCCCTTCCCACCCAAATTGTTCTGTGATTCTAACACCAGCCATTAGTTTCCTCAGCTTCCCTGGAAAACCCTTCCCAGCCATGACAGGTGACAGGTACAGCCACAGCTAGGCTGAGCAGAAGGCATTAGGCTTCACTAGGAATAACCCTCACCTTACTGTTGCAATTTGGGTGAGATCCAGCTACAGATGGAGCTCTTGAAGTATGCTCCAAAATTTTCTATAATCAAACCTTTAAACAAACAAAATGGCTAAAAATTGCAACAACTCCATTTACAGCTTGGTAGCTGCAAGAGCCCTTATCCCAGTCATGAAAGCCTTATGTGCACACTCCCAAATAAACAACTTGTCATACACACCTTGCTTTCAGGTTTCCTAGCCCAAAGCCTTGCCTTTCCTGGCAACAGATGCATGAAAATCTGGCCTAATATTACTGAATAACCTTTGCTGAGAGCAGTCATCACTCCAAGCTGTTAGGCTTTGCAAGATTTTGTAGTGAACAGCCCCAAATTCTAATCCTAAATCTAAATCTCTGCCAACTTTAGCAATATATACATCCCCTGTAATGTGTCAGCACAAAGATAGGCACTCATTGTAGTGACAGAGACTCTGCAAGAGGCACCAGAAGGCAGGGCTCCCAGGCTTCAGAACTTGCAGGAACTAATTCTAGCCCTAAACCAAGAACCAGTGGTGGCAGAGTAGAAGGCACTTTGGCATGGCCCAGAAGCCCTCCTAGCACTACAGGCATTATGAGATGCACCGGTAAAGAGAGATCTTCCCTTGTTGGTTTGACTAAATCTACCCCTAGGTTTTCTGTAGAGTCTGGAGATACAGGGAGAGAACAGATGCTTCCCAAGATGCAGCAAAGAAGAGAGACTGGCATTGCCAAATCTCCGTCCACAGCAATAATCAGCCACTTGTTCTGATACTTACTCCATCAGCTCACCTTCTCTTTCCTTACTCTATTCCAGGGCTAACCCTTGCCTTCTGCAAAGCTTGCAATAAATCTGGCATTACTAGCATGTCTCTCCCTTCTACTGCCATAATTGATATATTAAGACATGACCATGCACTTTAGGCCTGCCTCTCTGCCCTTTGACCATAGCCATTAGCCATGCACAGCACCAGATCTCATCCCATCCCCTCCCTTATTTTGACGCTACTTCAACAAACAAGTGCAACAAACCACGAAGTAGCAGATATTGGGAGAGGTTTTGGTCAGAAACAGATTTCTTAGCATGCCACCTGAGAGATATGCCAAAGACAGCCTGAAAAGAAAACAAGAATGTAGTAACAAAAGACTCTTGACAGTAAATCATACAACACAAAAGACTGCACAATGAATAACAGCAGCTCTCCCAAGGCAATTAGTTGGCTTGCCTGAAAAGAGAAAAAAATACGCATCGTGAACATGAGAATAACAGTAGTTCTCTACTAGTGACACCATGTTGCATATAAGAGAGCCAGGACGGTTGGAGAAATGAGGATTTTCTGTTGCTCCAGATATAGATTCAATTTGTTAAATTTTTGACAATAAATTCCCAAGTTATACAGCCCTGCAAACCTTGGAGCTGTTCCTGTGCCTGGGAGTGCACCAGTGACAGGCACTAAATGAGCCATCTTTCCCACACAGTGTCCTATTGCTATTTCTCTAAGTGTGAGTGGAGCAGAAATTGCACTGGAACCTGTGAACAAATGCTCATCTCGGAGTCAAGCAGGAGAAAAGGAAGAAAGAAGCTTTGTCCAAAGAATCCATAGGACATATCCCCAGGTTTCTTCTTCAGACTTCACAATTTCATAAGCATTTACAAACCTATAGGTGCTTCAGAGCCTCGCTGACTGGACTAAATTAGCTACTGGACTGCTGCCATGAAACTAGGTGTGGCTAAAGCTCCCCAAGTCATTTCCAAACACCTTGGTGCAGGAGCACGAGGGTCACAAAATCAGGGGAAGTGGAGAAGCAGCCAAACTAGTGAGAAATCCTTCCCTCTCTTCACAACCTCCAAAAGACAGGGAGAGGCAACTTGTTTTCCTGCTGAAAGGAAGCAGGTGGCAAAATTACAAACAGAACAGCAGCACCAAGAGACTGGTGGAAGGCAGTCAGTGATGTTGATAGGAGTGAGACCTGCTATTTTGTGTCTGGCTGCACATCTCCTCTCACTGCTACAGGGTATTTTCTTCCTTCCTCAGTCAGCTTCTGTTCCTTTCTTTCCTCCCAAGTAGGACTGAATCTATGCAATCAAGTGACAATAGAGTTGTTAGCAATACTTGTGTCTCTCAAACACTGCTATTATTCAAAGAACCATGCCAGCACTGAGCTACTGACACATGCCTTGAGAGGTTACTGGGAGAAGCGCAACAACTGACCACTTTTGTTTGGAAAGATTCACAGAATCACAGAATAGTAAGGGCTGGAAAGGACCTCAAGATCATCGAGTTCCAACCCCCCCGCCATGGGCAGGTATTAAAAGTAATATCACTTATCTCTCTCTGACCACAGCTAAAGCAGTCACATAGAATGTGGACTATTAATTGAAGGCCACAGTAAAGACAGCAGCAAGGTTTTGAAAGTAAAGGGCAGAATATCAAGCTGCTAAACCAGCATAAAGCCAGACAGGAGTTATTCTACCACAGACTCTTCTTAATAGCTCCATTTATAAGTTGACTCAAATGCTCTGCACTGAAACACTGTCTTGTTGATAATTACAGAGGAAATGGACTATGTATCATAAAAAAATACTAATGATTTCCTCTTTTTTAAAAGGAATTACTGACTTGGTTTGCTGCTGAAAGGCTTGAGGCATCCACTCATGTTTTGGGGACTTGGTGGGGGGGTTCTTGGCAAATACTGACAAACCGAGGCTAAACCCAACAGCCAATGTTACTGCTCCATAACAGATTTGGGCAAAATATTTATGTAGTTTTATAAATGCTCCCCTTTCATGCTACCCAGTCCTTACTGCACAACTTTATTTTTGCTTCTCCTCTTGGCTTTATACCTTAGGTTTATTTTCAGACCTTTACAAGATTTATTTTTGGCTTCTGCAGCTCTTGCTTACACCTACAATTGAGCACATGAGACATCCCATAGTTGGCTGTTCAGGCTCTTACCATTTCCGTATGATTGTGACCCTCTCAGCAAAAAAGCTTCACTAGGAAAACTAAAAATTAAGAGAAAAAAAAAGCTGTAAAGCTTCTCAACACACTTGGAGTGTCATTCCCTCCAGTGCATCACCAATGCTGCTGCATATCCAACACCTTCGCATACTTACAGACCCAGTCAGTGATGAAGCCATTGATCAAGATAGATCTGATAAAGCTAACACTAGAAAATCAATCCTAAAAATACCCCTATAGCCCTCATGTCCTCAGAGCCCTGTGTCCAACAAGTAAATATTACGGAGTTACAAGCTGGCTGCTTGACATGATCAGCACTGATTCTTCTTCCAGAGGCATTACAAAGTCATGGAGCAGACTTACTCCATTCTTTGTTCCCTAACAACCTCTCTCCAGTCCAAATCCAATTTCTCACAAACTAGCCTAACTTAAGACAATTGTTCTAATCAGTACCTGGAATTAAGTCGCCTTTTGTCTTCTTGGCTTTTGTTCTGGTCAATCTACTAATTTCTAATCATGACCAAACATCCAAACGCAAATGTCTCATCCATCACCCCCCTTTGCCCTCAAGTATCAAACTTGCCATCTATGGATTCAATTGCCATAAACCCATAATGTAAATACCAAACTGGACAGCCTACCAAGTCCTGCACCAGGGATGTATAAAACAGAAAGAACACTTCTCTCATTCTCCAAGCCCTCCTCACTTTAGCATGCACCTTGGGTAACATGAACCTAGTCCTGGACTGTGAAACTAGAGATTGCCAAGAAACATCTACAAGTCATCCCTGGAATAACAGCCTCCCAACCATGCTCTAACTTCCCACCCTGCCACTCCGCTGTGCTTCCATTTAGGAAAGGGGTTAGCTCAAGCTGTACTTCATTTCTGTCCAATGCAGACATCTGCTGGACATGCTGGTGATGGCAATTGAACAACAGCGCTGCTGTCATCAGACAAGAAGTGACCAGCAGACTCATGTTCACTGCCCACTCGGACACAAGTTTTTAGTGCAGTTTGTTGCCTCACCTCAGCAAGAATGCAAAGTCTTTTTCCCCTTACAGTGGCAACCAGCGGTAGAACGATGCCCTCCCCAGGGAATGGAGCAGGGATCGCGTTTCCAGGCTGTCCACGCACAGCCGGGCCCGTTTTGCAGCGGCATCAGCGCCGGCCACACAAAGCCTCGCCGGGAACCGGGAGCCTCGGGATGTTCCCCGGGGCTGGGGCTGCCCCCGGCTTTGCTGCTGGGGGCGCTCCTACAGGGGTCATTGCCTAGAACCGGCCCCGTGGGGCTCTGGCTGACGCGAGGGGCGGTGATGGGTCCCAGTGGGAAGGTTCCGGGGCCGTGCGGCGAGAGGAGAAGCTGCTGTGGCTCTCCTGGGGAGAGGCACAACCGGGGTTAAACGGAAAAGGAGAAGCGGCCCTGGTGGCAACCAGTGTGGAACTGGCGTTGCCGGGGCTTTGCATGGACATTTCCCCCCAGCGCCCCGTGTTCTGCCCGGGACGGAAGGAACAGGAGAGACGCGGTGCCGGGAACGGGGTCGCAGGCTGTGGCTGACAGAGATACAGGGACGTCACAGACTGCAGATTTAAGCGAGCGGGCGGCAGAACTCATGCTGGCCCTGATGGGCGGGGAGATGCTGGAGGAGGGAGGGTTACGTCTATAAGAGGATCGGTACGGCGGGGCGATGTCCATAATAGGAGGGGCCGGGGCCTGCAGGGTGGGGCAATGTTCATACCAAGGAGCAAGTGAGGGGCGGGATGCGGCTCCGGCGACTCTTTCGTCGCGATGTTGCCCGCGGGGCAGCCGGTTCTCCGGGTCCCGGGGAATAAAGTCCGGAGGATCGGAGCCCGGCGCCCTTGCCCGAGCCGCCTGCAGGTCCCCGGGGCGGAAGGACTGGGCCGGGCTCCATCCCTTGGGCAGGGCACCCTGCTCGCTCTCCCATCACATCACCCGCATCTCCCCAGTCACAGGTCATATAAACACCGATGAATATCTCGAGCAGCTGTACGGCTCCAGCTCTGCGTGTCCCCAGTCCCGCAGCCCCTCGGCGCGGTGCCGGGGGTCCCGCAGCAGGCTTCTGGAGCGCCGTCTGCCGAACCGGCACCCCGGGGCCGGGCACAGTTCACAGCGGCTCCTTGGGAATGGTGGGCACAGGGCAACGCTTCCCATGGCCTACCCCAGCAGCGAGAAGCTGGCTCGGCACAGGCTGCTCCCGCAGCCCCGGCCCAAGCGGGGCTCATCTGGACCCCTTCAGACCCCAACAGACCCACGGCTCAGGGCAGGCTCTCAAAGCCCATAAATCAGCTCGCTAATTGCAAACATCCAGAGCCTACTCCTAAGCCTAAAATGCCAGGACAGAAACCTGGCGCTGGGCTTCACCTACACAAGCTGCTCACTGGAATGGTACCACCAACAAGGCAATCCACCCTTTCTTAGCCACCTAAAACTCCATCTGTGTACTGCCTCTTCGGGCAGCACTCTGAGGTGTCCCAGAAACCAGATACCAAAGTTCGAATGTCTTTAGTACACAACTAATCTTGCATTAAGCGTAACAAAGTATACACACATTCTGAAACGCTCTGTACTGGCAAAAGCATTTCATACAATATTGTTATGGTTTAAGCCCCTCACATAGTTCGCTCACTCACTCCCCCCTCTTTCTTTCCCCCAGCTCCCAGGGAGACTGGGAGGAGAATCGAAAGAATGCAACTCCCACAGGTTGAGATAAGAACAATTCAGTAACTAAGGTATAACACAAATCACTACTGCTGCCACCAATCATAATAATGACAAGGGAAATACAAGGAAAGAGAACACAACTGCTCACCACCCAATACCCAGCCTGACCCAGCTGCGAACCCCGACCCTTCCGGGTCTCTGCCCCTCGTCTTTTTACATCCTGGGCATGACGTGCTGTGGTATGGAATACCTCTTTGGTCAGTTGGGGTCAGGTGCCCTGTCTCTGCTTCCTCCCGGCTTCCCCTCCTCCCTGGCAGAGCATGAGGCTTGGAAAGTCCTTGGTCAGACCAAAACATTCAAAGCAGCAACTAAAAACATCAGTGTTATCAACGCTGTTCCCAGGCCGAAAGTCAAAAACACAGCACTGCACCAGCTACTAAGAAGGAGAAAAATGACTGCTACTGTTGAACCCATAGCAAATATGTATCTCACTGCCAAGAAGACACCTGAGGGAACACACTATGTATCCTTCCACAGTTTCTTGCCCTGCATATAGACAAAGAATGCAAGATGCTCTTAACAAAAGGAATATGCAATATTCTCACAATAGTCTGAAACTGACTGAAGCTACACTTCAGGTCTTAAAACTATGGAGAATGACTGATTTTCCTATTTCCTCATTGTGACTTCTTATTTTTAAAACTACAGAGAAACAATTCTGGCAGGTGTTATAGATTTGAAGGGGTTCTGACTCTCTTAAATTTGCTATCAACATCCTGACATTTTCCCCATCTGACCTGTATAATCCAGGTGTACACTTTAAAGGGATGCCTGGATTTTCTAGAAAATGGAAAGGCTAAGCCGTTTGAAAGCACCCAATAAATGCCAGTGGTTTGTGCTGGCTGTCTCCCTTTACTAGCTCTGAAGAACAGGAATGATTGAAATTAGATTTTCTGAGCATTTCTGCACTGATGAAAAATGCAGCTGGAGAGGCTATATGTTGTTACTATTACAATTACTATCATTATGATGATGATGATTGTTCTGTGGGAGGAAAGGAGCACAGACAGATCTCACCAGATCTGAATGATAGTGGCTTTACGCGCAAGTATCATGCTCATTTTTGCAAATACACCTGCAAGTTCATTCTCCCTCCTCCACACACAATCACTGACACAGTCTAATATCCACAAATGATCCTGCACATAAAACATCTAATTGCAGAGTAGCTAGAATACTTTCTTATTCCAGGGTGCAGAATATTGAACATACCATCTCTACACATTTACTAGCTATCATTATTGAATGCTTGCCATCACCAAATACTAGGTTAATTTAGGCTTTCAAGTTTCAAAGCAATTTGTATCCCTGTTGGTGCTACTAGCTTCTCCTAACCATGATACTGGCTCAGCCTAAAGACTGGTGGGATTTTACTCTGATGTGTTTATAGCTGTTGCACTTGCAGGCATTGATCTGTGCAGAGGACATGCCCTTCACTTTGGATCAAACTATACTTTCATACAGCATAACAGGCCTCTATCCTCTTCCAGCTCCTCTAGGGCTTACTGTACTGCAATTGTTGCCATTATCATGTACTTATTAGGACACAAAAGCACCATCAGGACCAGAAGGCAAATATGTAAGTGCTGGGAAACCAGCATGCCTGTGATGGGCCAGGTTTGGCTCAGACACAGCTGGTAATTGTAGCCTGCAGATTGCATGTGACTGTGAGCAGCCTCTGACAGAGTGATGAGTGTCTGCCTGCATCCAAATAAAAAGGAGTCTCCTGCATCAGTGGAGATGATGGCATTTAAGGTAAGAATTAAATGAGGTTTGTTGAACAGGGACCTCCTGAGCAGTCAGAGTTTGGAAAGACTAGCCTGGTGGGAAAAAAAAAAAACCAAACTTGTCTTTTCTGACTAAGCCATTTCTTGAGCTCTTTCACCTTTTTTGAATCATTTGCAGTAATGAATGAGCACTTTAGAAGACACTAGAGGTACTTCACCTTCCTCTTGCCTGCTACCTTTGGACAGTTGATTGGAATGAGCATGAGGGTGATATGATGCCTTCACGTGCAGTAGCCTGAAGTGTGCTGTTGAGACGTGCTTATCTACCTCAGCCGTAGCTTGTCCTGACTCTCCACTACGCGCTATCCAGCCCGATTCACACCCCAGGGAACGGCGCTCCCCGCCCCGTCAGACCATCGATGCGCTCGGCAATCTCTCACATCGCCGCCTCCTCCGCCCCGCGGGTGACACGTTGAAGGTTCTCGGCGCTCGGTTGACTCCCCCTGGCCGCGGCGCCGGGTGGGTGTCCCTTGTGTTCCCGTCCAAGATGGCTGCGGTGGGTAGTGGTGGCGCGGCGGGAAGCGGCAGTGCCGAGTGAGGCGGTTGTGCCGCCTCCCCGCCCTGCGGCCGCGGCTCGGCACCGGCGGGCCCTGTCGCCACTGACGGCCCCACCACTGGGACACGCTCGGGCGTGCTGTAAGGCCGGAGGTGCGGGCTGGAGGGAGGCCGGAGCTGGCTCGGGTGAGACGACGCGCGAACAAACGGCAATGGGGCGGCCGAGCCTGCTTTAAACGGAGGCGGCGGGAGGGACGCGGGCGGTGGCGGGGTCGGGCCCTGAGGGTGTTGGCGCGCATGCGCGTTGCTGTGCCGTGAGGTGCTCCGTTCGGTGTTCGCGTTTGTCCTCTTGGCCGCACTCGGAATTCACGGCGGGACCCCCTCGTCCCCGCGGCTCCTCCAGGTTCCCCCGGAGCGCTGGCAGGAAACGGGGCGAGGGAACCGGGCTCGAACCGTCGCCCCTCCGCTTCCACCCACCGCTGCCAGTCGCCAGTGGGGTGTGCAGACTCTTTCGGGAACCGGAGTCACTGTGGGTTCGGGGGGCTGAGGAATAGCAATGCTTGGCCTTGATCCCGCTAGCGTGAGCATTAAGCAGGGGGAGATGTGGAGAGGAACCGTCTGCAATGAACCTCTGTGATTTCTGCTGAAACCGAAGAAGCTGAAGCAGGGGAACCTAATTAGGATTTATAGATAATATTAGTTAAGAATAAGTTTTGCTTTTTCAGGGTTAGAGGCTTAGGTTATAAGCTCCTTAGGGTGTTACCTACCAACCTTTATACCTACCAAGCAGATAAGATTTAAAAAGAGAGTAAAAGGTAGTAGCTAAAAACTGATCTTAGTTTCTCTGTATCATCCATTCATGAACGACTGACTTCATCTTTGCTTTGCTGAGCAGTATCTAGATGAAGCCCTTATCCTGTTGAACACAGTGCTTTAGTATCAGGTGTATTCCCACTGAAGTCCCTGTGACATCTCAACATCATAAAATGTTGACACGATCTGGTTCAAGATTGTGAGCCTGCAAGTGACAAAATGCTCTTTTTCATTCCAAAGTGCAGTGCTCTGTTGTGTATACATATTGCAGTGCTCTCATGTATATACATATTGCAGCGCTCTCATGTATATACATAAATTCTGCCTACAAATCGTTGTGCTAGCTACCAACAATATATAGTCAGAATACTGTCTTAAAACATTTTGTGGCAGATGGTTTCCCAAATCCTGAAGAAATGACATGTATTCCTATGAATTTAAACAGAAGTACCTTCCATGTAACTGCAAGCTTGTTGCGACTGTTTCACTTGAGTAACCACTATAGGATTAATATGTTGTACATTCTCAGCCTCAGCCAGTTATTTGTAAAATTGGGATACATACAGGGATGCATAATCACAGGGATATACAAGAGTTTCCTGCTATCAAGGTATTCACATGTAACTGGCAAGATTGAACAAGCCCCAAGGTCTTTGTGGCTGAATGCTTACACATGGAAGTGTTCAAGGCCAAGTTGGACAGGGCTTGGAGCAACCTGGTCTAGTGGAAGGTGTCCCTGCCCATGGCAGGGGGTTGGAACTGGATGAGCCTTAAGGTCCCTTCCAACCCAAACCATTCTGTGATTATGTGTGTGCACATACACACAAATATACAAAATTACTTAGGTGCAATTAAGGTTTAATCACTTCTGAGCAGGTTGATCTGTTCATGTTAAGCCAGCCACTGACTGAAGAGCTGTCGCTGTTTACTCAGAGAGCCAGACTGCAGCTGTTCCATAAGGACACTGTCCTGCTATATGCCAGCAACTATGAAAAAGAATTAACATAGCTCTAGGAGCCCTGAAACCTGGGGTTGCGATGCTGTGAAGGCCTAAGTGAAAGGAGTGCTTTCTTTTGTTCCCTCTCCCAAGCTGGCACTCAGAATGGCTGCAGTGGTAGTATTGGGAAGCATAGCAGAAAGATGCACACCTTCACTACAGAATGTGCAATTCTTTACTTAGATTTGAAATAATTCTTTTGTAGTACAATGATTTCTAAGCTAGTTCCTTCTTTCACTTCATCTGAGATTCAGGGGTTTGACATCTCTCTTTAAACATCCCACTCTTTGCTACAGCGGCTCCTGACAAAAAAAATTGTTTTGACACAAGTTTGGGTACAATATTGTGTGTCATGAAAATCAAACTCAGCTGTCTTCTCACCCTCTTCCTGGTTTTGTAAATAAACTACTTCAGTGATTTGAAGATTTTCCAAGGAAGAGGTGGTGTTTTATATCTTTAAAATAATAGAAGTACCTCTGATTTAATTTTGGAAAAATATTCTGTCAAGCCTGAAGAGTAAGCATCAACCAACCAGAAGGCAGACTCCTTTCCTTCCCCAATGTCTTCTGGAGAATCTTCACTTGGTTCAGAGGAAGTTCCCCATTTTACGTCATGATTCCTTATGGAAGGGTTATTTTCATTCTCTGTTTCTCAGACCTTTTCCTGTACATGGGAACGGAGGAAGGAGCCCAGACGTGGCAACACATTCTCAGGCTCCTGCAGGACCACCATGGCTTATGATGACTCCAAGAAGAAAGAAGGTATGACTGCTTTATAATCTCAGAGGGAGTTGATAAAAAAGGGGGTGCCCTTTGCAGTCCTTGCCAGGCCATGCAGTTAGAGTGGGAAAGGAACCTAGTATGCTGTGGAGCCCTTAAATTTAATCTGGCCAAGTTGCTAGAGGATCCCAAGCCCTTGACTTCCAAGTGTAAAGTACTGGCATGAGAATTTGAAAGAAATAGGTGGTATTTCCTAATGCAAACACCTTGAAGTTTACAAGGAATTCTGTCACTGCAGCCATTCTTCTCCCTGCCACGTCAATGGAATGGGGGACCAGGAATAAAGATATGTTTAGTCATGGTAACATTTCTAGGTCCAGTTCTCCTTAGGAGGAAATGTACAAGAGTTAGAAGTGAAATACTGAGTGGCTGCTGCAG
The DNA here is from genome assembly GCA_039720435.1 of Amazona ochrocephala. NCBI lineage: Eukaryota > Metazoa > Chordata > Aves > Psittaciformes > Psittacidae > Amazona > Amazona ochrocephala. Next base: position 78,879,572 of record CM077880.1, read on the forward strand.
CGTTAAAGCACTGAGCCCCATCCCTGTGGTCAGAAGGTGCAGATTATAATCTTTAGGCCTCTGTGCTTGTTGGGTTTTGTGCAGTGTCCACTGTTCTCCTATTTTGTGCATAGTCCACGTCTGTCATTTCTTAATGGGGTATTTAATTTCTTCCTTTTTTTTTTTTTTTTCCCATTTCATGTAAATCTCAGAGTTCCTAGAGAGTGACCGAAGTGTTGATGACGGGCTGGCAACTGGCAGGATACAGCGAGAGAAGAAGCGCTCTTACAAGGATCTGCGGCAAGAGGAAGATGAGATAGCAACTCAGGTCAGGAAGCCCTCAGAGAACAGGTTGAAGGTGTAAGGATATATAAAAAGCTAGTGATGGAATGGGACAGATGAGTTTCTTGTTGTTTTTCACATAGAAATGCATTTTGAAGACAGCAAGAGCAGCTAATCATGTCCTGTATTGTTCAGTAACTTTGCTGGGGAAAAGGAGGGGGTCAAGCCAAATTAAAACTGATTCTGATTTTTCAGGCCTCAGAAAATAGAATAGTAGGATGCTGTCCTAGCCTTGATGTAGAACTATGCAACTCATAAGACAGCCTGAATAAGTTTATACACACCAAAAAAACCCCCATGATTTTAGACTTTCTCATTGTATAAATAGCAAAGGATGAATATAATGTTAACAGGGGAAGTTTAGATTTGATATGAGGAAGAAATTCTTTACTGTAAGGGTGGTGAGGCACTGGGATGGGTTGCCCAAGGAAGTTGTGAATGCTCCATCGCTGGCGGTGTTCAGGGCGGGGTTGGACAGAGCCTTGGGTGGCATGGTTTAGTGGAAGGTGTCCCTGCCCATGGCAGGGGGGTTGGAACTAGATGATCTTAAGGTCCTTTCCAACCCTAACTATTCTATGATTGATTCTATAATGTGCTGTTGTCTTCCTGATTCTGGAGCAGGCTGAAATGGTCGCTCTTGAGAGGTATGAACTTGCCCTATTGACCTTTTAGGGGCCTTAACTCTGAAATCACGTAGTGACAGCTGAAGTTTCTTCAAAACCTTCCTCTTTGAGTTAAAATTTCTGCTGTTATGCAAAGGTGACTACCCGGTATTTTTTTTATTATTTTTCTTTTCATTTGGAAGAGAAGTTCTAGATGGAATTCTGTAGAGGGGCTTCATTTTCAGACCATAAGTTGGTCAAGAGACAAATAATAAGTGGGTGACCTGACATATTAAGGACAATTTTTTGGCCCACCATTTTAATTTTGACCTTTCTCTTTTCACTTATTCTGTCTCTTTCAACACGTTAAACATGAACTGTGCACTTTCATTTTCAGGGCTTGTCAGCCTGTGTGTGCTTAGTTATTTCTTAGCTTTATTAAGAGGTATATATCTGTATTTTATTAATTTACCAGCTTAACTCCAAGTGCTGGCTTTTATTGTCCATTTCTTAACACTTTCAGATATGCTTTTTCAAGTTTTCTGGTGTATTGATCCTCTCACTTGGTGAGAGCTCCCTATAGAGATCTGTCTTTCCTTTTCCTTATAGCCCCCTTGTGCTGCAGTGCCTACAGAAAGCTTGGTGCTGGTTAGGTAGCTGATGTGCTGAAATGAATCCTGATGTGCTGAAATGAGTCCTGACTAATATAATTTTTTGTATTACCATGGGTTTTGTCTCTTAACCTTAAACCTATACTGAGGGCTGTTAGAAAGAGAGTATGTTTCTTCTGCTTGTTTTAGCACCTAGAATAATGATCCTGGTTCGTACCTAAGGTTCCTTGATGTTACCATAATACAAATAACTCTTGGTATCTCCTACAAATTATTATCTGTGTCAGTAGTCCATGTGTTATCTCATACTATTTCCCTCTTGTTTGTCAGCAACTTTATTCTTCTTATCCTAGGACAGCGAGCGTTCTCCAGGGACAGAACCTCACAAAAAGAAGAAAAAGCACTCCTCTGATGAGTTCTGCTACAGAGGTAAAATAGTAATCAGGCATGGGAATGGGCTAACGTGATCATGACTTTCAGGAAAGGGTGCTGTTAAACCAGCTTCATCAAACTTTGTGGTTAGCACTTTATGGGGGGAGGGTACATCAACCTGTCTTAGGAGAAGTAATCAGAAACCTGATGCTGATCAGTGTCAGACAGCAGAAGATTAGGCAATGATATTTTCAGAGTCTAGCTTAACAAGTTTCCACTGTTGTGAGTAGAGATCTTCCACCCCCTTTTAGTTGAAAATTTATGGTTTTCTAACTTATACCTTCCCTTTTGACATTTGCTTTTTTTTTCCTGTTGCAATAAAAAAATTAATTTTACTTGAAGATAGTATTACTTTTGCCGAATATATAAAATAGAGCTGGTTATAAGCTTCAGAAATCTTCTGTTTATACAGGGTGTAAATCTGTCAACTACAATTATGTCTTGCTTATTCCTGCTTCAGTTCTTCACGCTAATGTAATGCTGTCTTTAAGGGAATCATCTTCGTGTACATTTCTCTTGACCTTTTTCAGGTGTTACGCCTCTGGATCTACCATCAAAGAAGAAGAAAAAAGCAGTTTCTAGCCCATCCTCAGCTGATACAACCATGGATTTACTCAAGGCTATCACCTCACCTTTGGCCACAAGCTCAAAGTCTTCAAAGAAGACCTCTGAAAAATTATCTTATTCTTCATCTGGCCATTCTGAAAGCAAAAAGGAGCACCCCAAGAAGAAGCTGAGTGGGAGCAGTGGGGAGCATTCAGTGGATGATGGTAGCTTCCACAAATCTAAAAAAATGAAACCTCTGTATGTTAACACAGAGACACTTACTCTTCGTGAACCTGATGGCTTGAAGATGAAGCTCATCCTTTCACCAAAAGAGAAAAGTAGTGCAGCAGATGACGATTCTTTTTCTTACTCTTCAGCACCAGCAGCTTCAAAGAAATCTTCAAAGAAATCAGCTCGAGATGAGCAAGGCTCATTCCTGCTGGGTCATGAACTGCAGAGCTTTCTGAAGTCATCCCGGAAGAAGCACAAGCAACCTCCAGACTCACATCCCCCTTCTGAGAGTTTTGGTGCTGACACCTCTGTTTATTCAGAGGGCCATGGGAGCGAGTATGAGATTTCAGGTATGGAGGCTCCAGCAGAATCTGGCTCCTCTTCTGGTGGGGAGTTGGAGGCTGGGGAGCTAGTGATAGACGACTCCTACCGGGAAATCAAGAAGAAGAAGAAGTCAAAAAAAAGTAAGAAAAAAAAAGACAAGGAGAAACACAGAGAGAAGAAGCACTCTAAGTCTAAAAGGAGTTCTGGGCACAGTTCTTCTGAAGTAACAGTGTCACCACCACCTCCTCCCAGTACCCACTATATTCTTCCTCCACCTCCTCCTGCTGTTTTCCACTCAGATGGTCAAAATGAGAAGAGAAGGAAAAAGGAAGACAAGGAGAAGGACAAAGCTGAGAAATGGGAAAAGGAAAAGGAGAGAGAAAAGGAAAAAGAAAAGGAAAGAGAAAGAGAAAAGGAGAGAGAAAAGGAAAGAGAACGAGAAAAGGAAAGAGAAAAAGAAAAGGAAAGAGAAAGAGAAAAGGAAAGAGAAAAAGAAAGAGAAAAGGAAAGGGAAAAAGAAAGAGAAAAGGAAAGAGAAAAAGAAAGAGAAAAGGAAAGAGAAAGAGACAGAGAAAAAGTAAGGAAAAATAGAAATTGGGTGGTGGGTAATACTGCATTAGGCACTCCATTACAGAGGGATGTTAAATTGAAATAGAAGGATAACTAATACCAGGATCTATGGTTTCACTGAAGCATGTTGGGGAAAATGTACCAGCCACTGTAATTTCTCTTTGTAGTGAAAGGAATATACGTTATTCTGGTTTTGTGGCACAGGCAGTCTGTAGGCGATAGAGGTTCTTTAAAGAGTTTATGCTTAATTTGGTTGGCACAGGTTATGCACAAAGCACAACTGCACCATTTTCTAAGGTAACTGGTTCTACCTTTTGCCAGGCAGTATTTTTGACTAGTGATCTAGTCCATCATCACAGTTCCTATAAAAAGGAATTGAGCTGTAGCCTGGCACATGAAGACATTTACCCATTCACTCTTGTATTCAAATGAAATTCTAATTCTTACTGCCACGTTCCCAGTTCTGTTCTATTCCCATAAATTCAGTTTTCCATGGTTAGTGTATCAAAGTGTGACTAGGAGAAATGGTAGTTAGCATATGAATAAGATTACAGGTGATAAAACTGTAATAGTGTAAACATAAAAATGGGGAAAAGCAGTTTCTGTCTATTCAGATAGACAAGAGTTGCTTTGTGTCCAGAAATGGGCCCGAGGTTGTTCAGCCATTTTTCTATTCTATTTCGTAAGTTTTCCCTGATCATAGCTCAGCAAGTGCTTGTGCCTCTGCTGTCAGTATGCTTATATTGTCTGTTTTCCTGCCAATTTGAAGTGTTTTGTAAGGATGGAACAAAACATGATGACAGCTGAATTGTTTTGACAGACCTGTAACGGGTACTATGAATAGAGGGACAGATATATATTTTTTATTATTTTTAAGTTTTAGAACTGAGATACATTAACAGATATGTATATTGATCCTGAATTTAGAATATCAGGTTGTTGAAAATTGTGAATGAAATGCATTGATCAGAATTGTTGCCAGATAAGCCTTGTGCTAAGACTGGTTCTGGCTGGTTCCTGTGCTTACATAAACACCACATTCAGCCAGAGCACGTAAAACACTGCTTTTTTAGGTTCCTGATCTAAGCACTATGTCTTTCCTTAATTCTTCAATAAATGCCAAATTCTTAATTAATTTAAGTAGGTCTCATGATAATTAAAAATCTTTGTTTCTTTTTCTTCTTCTGACTAGCCAAAGAAGAAAAACATGTCTGCCTATCAAGTGTTCTGTAAGGAATATCGTACAAATATTGTGTCTGAGCACCCTGGAATAGGTGAGACAATAATCCAGCCTTCTCTTGATCATACACCAGTTGGATTAATTAGCAGAATATATCATCTCTGTTTCGTACCAACCTCTTTAATTTTGCAGCATGTGAAGAATCTGCCAGTTTTCTTTGAATAAGAGGTGGCAAAGGGGACAGGAGTGGATTTCGTTATTTGATTTCATTGCATTTTAACCAAGCTGTGAATCTGGATGAAGAAATTGCTAGCTCTTTCTTTCTTTACTTAGAGAGTTACTTTCATTGTGTACCTTTCTGTATATACATGTGTGACTTCATATTCCCAGTATCGGCTTGTTTTAATTTTTAACAGTACTGGGATTCCACACTGGCAGTCTTTTTCTGGTCGGTGTGAAGAGTTCTAGTTGTGGAATGGTTTGCTTCCTAAATGTGTATGCATGGGCCAGGAAATTTCCTATGTTCTCTTCATGATACTATTATTTAATTTGTTTAAAACGTTTGCTTTAAACAGTTTTCTTCTTTCCTTCTACCAGATTTTGGAGAGTTAAGTAAAAAGCTGGCAGAAGTGTGGAAGCAGCTACCTGAGAAGGATAAATTGGTGAGTGTGTGAGAGATCTTTTTGTAAACCAGTTTCTGTAAACTAGGTGCTGAGGTCCAAACGTGCTGGCAGCATTGCCACCATACCTAGAAAAATAGTACCTATGTCCCCAAAGTATGGAAATACTGCCCTTGTGATCATAAAGGCATCCATTTTCTTCTCATGGTATTACTTCACCAGTTAGCTACTTAACATCGTTCTGCCTCCAGGTCTTGGCATCAGGTAACAGAATTGCCTAATGTTATGAATGTCTTTTGTGCCATGGTAACTGCAGATCTGGAAACAGAAAGCTCAGTATCTCCAGCACAAGCAGAATAAAGCTGAGGCTACTACTGTGAAGAGAAAGGCATCATCTTCAGATGGTGCACCAAAAATAAAAGGTAATTGTTGCACTTCATTTGCTCTGGTCTTTTTTCTTGGACAGGGAAGATAGTGTTGCCTGTGAGATTTGAACTTTACTAAGTAAATAGGCTTGTAAGTAAAAGAATTAAAGAAGAAAATACGGAATTTGAATTTGTCTGTATCCAGCTTCTCCAACAGGAGTGATTTCCCCTCAGAAGAAATCCCCCACCAGCACTGTGGTGGTGCCTTCCTCACCAGCCAAAGCCCCTGAGACAGAACCTATTGATGTAGCTGCACACTTACAGTTGCTGGGTGAATCTCTGAGCCTTATTGGACACAGACTGCAGGAAACAGAGGTGAGTCTGCAACCAGCAATGTCACAGTGATGTCATGTGATCTACACACAGGATTACTGTTTTATTTTACTTACAAGTTTACCAATGCTTCTGTGTTAGGAAGAGAAATTAGAGATGGCGTGTCCCGTTTCTCTGATGCATTGCTCTTTGATTTCCATGAAATAAAGCACTGTGTTTCTTAGGCATTTAAGACAGACAGATCCTTTGCAGCTCTAGGTCTCTGAAGGCAATTCAGGATACTCATCAGTCTTTTCTTACTATATGTTCACCTTGGATCTGATACTTCCTTGCTGCCTTTGCCAGTCTCTGGTCCAGTTTCTGTTACAGTCTCAAGCCTTCTTAGAAAACTATCAGCCTTTACCAAGGTGGTTTTTGCATGTCCTATTGTTTTCTGGCAGTATCATATTGCCAGTACTTTGATAGGGGCTACTATTGTTTCAACTTACCTGGTAATGTAGAAGCTGTCATATTTAACGTTTACCTACTGTTAGATGATAGCGAATTGTTGCATGCATGCACACAGACATGCACTTCCAGAACTCAGTCCAGTAGGAGAACACACATTTGGCTCAAATAATGTAATTTAATTTTATGGTTAGTACAATCATCTCATGCCACTATGCTTGCTTGTTTTGTCAGCAGTGAAATAAATGTTCTTGCATTTCGGTTTTGGTGTGAACGATTAAGGTCATTCTTCAAAGGAGCAACTGAAGAAAAATCTCCCCCTTTACAGAAAGGCACACAAGCCTTTCTGTTGCTTGAAAATATATCAATGACTAAAGCATTTGTTACAGACTTAGCATTTCTTTAGACTTAATAATAAACCAACCATTGCCTTTAGGACTTGTATAGTTACAAAATAGATGGTACGAAATGGCAAAGAAATTACATTACAAAAAATTCTGGAATTGAAGTGTTTTATGCGACTGACAACTTTCTGACCCTTTCAGTTGCCTATTTTTTTCCTACGCCAGTTGCTCAAGAGTGAAGATACTTTATCTGCATGAGAAGTGATACAGTTGTGAAGAAACCATAATTGCCATTAGTCATCCCTATCTCTTTTCTCATTACAGGGAATGGTGGCTGTTTCAGGAAGTTTGTCAGTACTTTTAGATTCAATCATCTGTGCTTTGGGCCCGTTAACGTGTCTGACCACACAACTACCTGAGCTGAATGGCTGCCCTAAGCATATTTTGGTGAGTTATTTCCATTCTAGCACTGGTAATTTCAATAGTCCAGCTAGCTTTTTATGCATCAGTCTTATGATGTGATTATGATTCCGGAGCAATAAGAAAATTGTCTTGGTCATAGACTTTTATAGAGGAATGTTTCTTTAAATTCTCTGAGGTTTCTGTTCTATGATACTGTGCAACTTTTTTTTCCCCTGATGGCAACTGGCCTAGTATTTGTAGCATTGATTGCAATGTGTGTAGGTCATGTTTTAGTGACTGAATCAATCCATATGAATAAAATAAAAGCATCTGTACAAATATTTATGAAAGCTCTAATTTTTCATAAAAGTAAAACTCACCTTCTAGTTGCTTTGTATGACACAATCTGTTTTTCCTTCAGCAGCACAACAAATAACTTGTGATCTCAGGATTCCTAATGTGATTGAGTAGGGCCTTTACATGTGGCTGTAATGTTCTCCAAGGAAAATAAAACAGCCTCTGTTTTAAGCCTCTGCATAACTAGAGGTTATTTCCCACTTTAAACTACACATAATATGGAGCCCTGGTTTAGCAACAGCTTGTGACATCTATGTAGCATGGTATGGGCATAGATTAAGATGGCAGCAGTGTAAAAGGAATTAGGAGTCATACCTCGAACAGGAGACATCAATAAAGCAGTGAAGGAGAGGAACAGAAATGAAAAATAAATATATAGTCTGCAAAAGTTAAGAGGTTAAAAACAAATCTTGCAGAGATCAACAAAAAATGGGATATAAATTGGCATGTTAGAGCAGCCAAAGTACTGATTCATTTTGAGAATGGACTATTAGCAACAGCAAACAAGTTGATAGTTTTAGGCTGTGAGCTCCCACAAACTGGCTGTCTGCACAACAGCTGAGTCAGTGGGGTGTTCCCATCCTAAACCAGGGAAAAACGTCCTATGTTTTTCTTCCTTGCTTGCCAAATGCATTCAGAGCAGACACCACATGACTAATGGTGCCTGTATTGGAAATTTGATCATCTTATTGTTACAAGGAGCAATGGCGCTTTAGATGGATTAAGGCACTTGCCCTTCACTTCTTAAAACTGGCATTCAGGCTTGATAATAAATGAAGTGTTCTAATTTTCGCTGTCAGATACATACCGACAATGGTGTTTTAAGCCAGGTAGAATTGCCAGTGGTCCTGTTGCATGTAGAATTTATCTTTTCGGTCAGTAGGTGGCATTGTTGAATTCCAAAGTCACAAGTGCTTCAGCTCTAGCTCCTCTTGTCTTCAGCAATTGAAAGTTGATATCTCTAAGGCCTTCTTCAGCATCCAGCCACAGGCTTGAGCTAACTGAAATACTGCATTTGAAGAGCATACAATAACATATAACAGATAACATGCTGTTTGGTCTTGTTTTCTGATGTGCATAAAAAGGACTATTATTCTCAGAATTCTATTATGTTTTGCAAGAAAAACTGGAGGGCACTTCTTTTTCCTGTCTGACACCCTATTAGTGGGTGTGTTTAAGGGTTTTCTTTTTTATGATACAGAATTTCATAAAGGATTTGTGAGTGTAAAGTCAAGTAATGTTGGGGGTTTTTATGTGCTAAACTTTGATCACTTTGCTTATATCTTTATCGCTGATCTTTCCTGTGGTTGATGTGATAAGGTCGATGTGGTTTGTTTCAGATTCAGGGATAGAGTTTAGGGTTTGTAAGGAGGAGGTCACCCAGGGAAAGCCTCAAGCATTTTCATTGTTTCCAAGTGCTTACAAATATTGAGGCTACCTTTATGTTCAGTTAACTTTCATTTGCAAAAAGTGAACATAAGCCTAGCAGTGGTAGTGATGACCAGACAAATACGGTTGTCTCATCATATGATAACTTGTAAGGCAAGTGAACATGCTTAATACCCTTGTCTGTGTCATTCTGTAAGGATTTTGAGTCATTACCTGACACTAAAAAATACTGACCTTTTTTTTCCAGTCAAACACACTAGACAACATTGCCTACATCATGCCTGGACTGTGATGGGAAAGGATCCTGGGATGTACTCAACCTCTGCATAACTGACTTGTGTACATATGCACTACGCGGGCACTCCCAAAGGGCTCCGTGTGTAGGGTTTTAAAGTTTTGTATCTGTATAGTATATACATAGGATTGTAACTATTTGAGTTCTGTTTTATGAAAAGTTGTGAAGTTAAGCTGAGAAAATCCTTTTGTGTTGGTGGGTGAAATGTCCTCCAGTCTCCAAGTATTTTGTACAAAGAATTCAGAAAGGTTTCAAGATACTCGCCTTAAATTGAGACCCTTTAGTGGGGGAAGCAGCCAGAGAATGGACTTCTTGATATGAAGAAAAAGGTCACCATGAGAAGGGGCCATTGAAACAGATGGCCCAGATTGCTTGTTGACTCCCCATCCTTGATAATATTCAGAAACTGAATGAGCAGCCTGCTCTAGTTGAACTTTTTCAAAGCAGGGGGATGGACGAGATGACCTCCCGATAGCCCTTCCAACTTAAAGTATTCTGCTATTCTTCGGGCAGGTAGAGATGGTAATATATTTTGGACCAAGGAATAGAACTGAACTCTTCACCAGCCCTATTTGTAAATGTTTTTCAGTTTAAAATCTGCCACATGAGGGGAAAGCTGGATAGCTGATCAAAGATACAGAGGACTTTGCCTCTTGATCACTTTTTCTAACCCCCTCTTCAGTCAATAGTAACTGAAAGTGGTCAGCATCAGCTGGCATTTGAAGTACAGTGGAAAATGACAACAAATTTAATCTCTTCTTGTGGACTTGCATCCAAATTGTCATTAGCATGGTATACCAACCAACTGCATTGGCCTGAGAGAATGAACCTCCTGCTGATTTTTCCAGGGCATGGTCAGCCTGCTTTGATGGAGAAGAGCATGGAAGCAGATGGGAAAATCTTGGATTGCTTCTGCCCATCTTGAACCTCTTTTGTGAACAGACAACTTTGGTTTCCAAGATCGCTTGTCCCTTTCACCAGCAGTATTGACAGAGCCATGGTGCTGCTGTGAGGCAGTGAGTAGTGACCAGTCTGAAGCAGTTACGGCTGAGAAAGGCACATGTGGGTTGAATGGACCAAATCCCCTTCCTTCCAGCCACATACTTGGTGTTTGGTTTTCTGCTCCTCTGGAAGAGGACCTGCAGGAGAGCACTTGATTCTCATATAGGCTTTTGTGTGTTTGTATGTGGTGTTCACATCATATGTATTTAACTTTTACCAATATCTGTAACAGATTTTAATTTATCCTGTATATTTCTATATATAGATATGTGTGTATGTATATATGCACATCATTTAAAAGCAAAAATCCCTCTCTCCACCAACAGTGTGTGGAAAATACAAATCGAGTTTGCCTCACCCCACTTTCTGCAGGAATCAGCTATATATGTAGTAGTAAGCATTGGCATTGTAAGGGGAAACACCAGGAAGGTTTTAAAGCATTTACAGAAACAGGCTATCTTGTGAAGGTAGGTAGAACAACTGAAATATAATTTAACTCAAGCCTTTCCAGCCTTACAGAAGTTTTTAAATGAGAAGAACACTTTTTTACTTCCAGCCTGAAGTCTAGCTTCTGTTTTTCAAGGCAGTCAAAGTGAGCTGTTCCTCATTGTGGCTAAGCACCAGATCATGTTTAAATTAAATCCTCAGGTGTGCAGGAGGGTTTTTCCTCCCATTCCTCTTTGCCACGTATTCCCCAGCTGTGCCTGTACAAGGTAGTCTATCTCTTACAGAGCTTTTCTCAGTGCAGTGTTAGGTTTTCTCAGTCAGTGGAGGAGGCAGAAGGTTCTCAGACCACCGTACACATTCTCAATTCAAGCTTCACACCAGAGCGAACATGTTTTAACAATGTATGACTAATCACAGTGAGCCTGGAATTGGGAAGGGCCCAGGAGGGAGGCAGTCCCAGTCCTACTGCGGATCCAGGCCTGTCTTAAAGCATCTACTGTTGGAAGCAACACAAAATCACTGGCTGTTTCCAGCCCTTCACAACAGAGCATTGTGGTGAAGGTGCAGAACTGTTCTCTAAGGAACAGAAGGGGATCAGCTTTAGCTGTGTCATCTGTACAACAGACTTCTTTGACGAATGAAACACACACACACACACAACCCTGGTGTATTGTATTTTTATTGAGATTTGTACACTTTGTATAATCTGTATCTTGTGGTATTTGGTACTAGAGAGAAAACTTTGGCAATACTTAGTTTTTATATTTTTGTTATTTCCTTGCTGTTTGATCCAGATTACACTTGTACTAAGACACTTTGGTTTTGTTTTTTGTTTTTTTTTTGTATTATACTTACAATATAATTTTCTTTTGTAACATTTGGAGTATTGTCATTCATTTCTGGCATTCACTGTGTTTTCGGCAGCTGTTGTTACTACTAATATGTTGTTACTACTAATGTGTGTTCCTCAGCAGAACGCATCTCAGTTAAACTCTTAAATCTCAGTCTGCAGGCAAGCTGTTCCATTTCCAGGAGCAGCCAGAACACCGCCCCTGGACTGCCGCTGTATGGGGACCTTGCCGAAGGGAGACCCGGCACCGACCACTGCATATGGCACCGCGGCTTTTCCCTCCCGTGCTGCTGTGCCTCCGCTCGGGATCGCGGCGTTCAGGCGAGGCCACTACAGCGTACCCGAAGCGAATGTGCGGGTGCGTGGCGGTGAGTGCCGGGGCCGGGAGTCGCTCGGCCGCAGCTTCACTTTGGGCGGGGCGGTGGCTCCGCAGGGAGGGCGTCGCGGAAGGCGGTGCCCCGCTCGCCAGCCCGTACCCGTTGCGCCGGTACGCCTTAGCGCAGCGTTACGGAAGCTAACCCCATCATCACAGGCTCTCCGCACCGGGGCGTGCCTCGGCAGCCGCGGCCCGGCTGAGCGGCGGTGAGGAACCCGGCATCACCCCGCGCCCCAGCCCCTCCCGGGCGGTGGCCGCTGGCGTCACTGCGAGCCCCACTCGGGGGCCCGCCCCGGCCTGGCGCGCGGGTCACGTGAGCAGCACGGCGGCGTCAGCTGATCGCGGCGCGGCGGCGATGGACTTTCTCCTGGGGAACCCCTTCAGCTCGCCCGTGGGGCAGCGCATCGGTGAGCCCTACGGCCGCGGCCCCCTCTGCCCGCTCCCCGCACGCCCTAGCCCGTGCCCCCGGGGGCGCTCGCCTGCCCGCCGGACCCCTTCCTCCGGGAAGCGTCGGCACCCGCCTTCGCGGCGGGACGGAGAGGGGAGTGGACCAATCAGGGGAGAGCTCCGCTCTGACTGACGAGTGCTACCGACCAATAGGGGATGTGCAGCCCGAGGCGGTGCCGCCGGCGGTCCCGCCGGCCAATCCGGGCTCGAGGGGGTCTTGAGGTGGCGAGGTGAAGTTTCCGCACTTAAAGGGGCCGCGGCCCCGTTCGTGGAACCACGCCCCCTCCCCCGGGAAAGCCGAGGCCCGCGATTGGCTCGGGGCCATTCCCGCCCGGGGGCTTCGCGGGAGGCGTCTGGTCCTATCGGGGGGCACGGCTGGAGCTGCTGTCGCATTCCAGGCGGGAAGGGGCTTTGCTCTCCCTGAGGTAACAGGGTGGTCGGTGGTGGCCATCACCGAGCTGGAGGCTGCCGGGGGCACTGCAGCTCACCCAAATGGTGTTCCTCACCTAAAGATGAGCACTCCAGGCATCCCAGGGTTGGGCTGCCCACCCTAAACCTCCCAGCATGGAGGTCTGGGACAAGGGGTAGGTAACGCTGGCTCTGTGGAGCGCACCTCCCCTGTGCCACGGGTGTTCTCATGGGGCTCCCAGCTCCAGCAATAGGATCCGCGTCAGAAGTCCAGCCTGTGTCTCTCTTAGTCCCTGTGCACAGGTCAGCTAGATGAACACAGGAGAAGGACGCAGCCTGTGAAAGTGGAGCAAAGAGATGCTATAGTTAGAAAGCACAAGAGCGTCAACAGCTACACAGGTCTCAAAATAGAGATGCAGTGCTTAAAATACTCAGAATTTTTGTTCCTATTGTCTAAGTGCATGCAAGTTGTGCTTGAAGGGTGTTTTGATGTTGCCCATTTAAACTCTCCAAGTCATGCAACAGCCATCTATAAATGTATGCGCTTGCTTAATCTTGCTTCTTGTCGCTTGTGCAGACCTCTTCCTTGCTGTGAACATCTTGTCCCTGATTCAATAGGTTCTGGTGTGCTTGCATGGGTGAACAGGTTGCTATGGTGAGGTGGGAAGGGAGCAAGCAGCTGCTTTGGGTAATGGTTTTATAAGTGTCACTTATAAAGCTCCCCAAGAGCTCTATCCAAATGATGGGTCAGGGACACTGTGGTGTGCCACTCTCTAGTGCTGGGAGAGGTAGGTGAGACACTCTATAGCAAGGTGAGGGAAGGATCCCCAGGGAAGGTTTTCTGTAACAAAAACCTCAGATGATCTTTAACATCTCCCTGGATGAATGTCACATGTTTCATCACGCTTTCCAGGCCAAGCCGTCCCTCCCTTTCCAGAATGAATGCTCTTTGATTCCGTCAGTGGCTGCATCAGATATGTTTTTGTTTGGGTAGAGGCACTCTGAAGTTGTCTTTAGTTGTCACAGATCCCTTGTCCTCTGAATCTTCTGATCAATACAGATTACAAGTGGGTTCCCTCTGGGCTTTGCTTCAGTTAAAGAAGGGATTTTCAAGCAATGACAACAAAAAAAAACAACGAAAAAGAAGAAGAAAAAAGTATTTCAGGAGTGTTGTCAGAGAGGATTTTCAAGTTGTTAGTATCAGAGGTATGACAGTAGAGAGGTGTTGATGATTTGGGTTACTTTAGGTTATGGGAGCCCAAAGGGGTGGAGGAATTGCAGCGCATGAGAAAGGAACCCAGTATGGAGACTTGAAAGAGCTGGAGACTGAAAATATGAATGTTTTTCTCCCTTTGAACATCACCTATCAACATCCTGGGGACATGGATAAATGCTATCTTCCCTGTTTAATTTGAGACGCGAAGATGACTTACCCAGACTTGTTCGGTAGGTCTGTGACAGCTGCTTGTTGAACCCATGAGCCTGATCACCAAACCTGCACAGCACTTCTACTGTGGGCTGTCTTTGTCCTTGTAAATCACTTTGACAAAGTCATGTATGCCTGATAGAGCATATAAAGTCTAAAATAGCTTTAGGTGAAGGCTGAAGAACAAAAAATACAATCCTCTGTGGCACACTGCAGCAATGTTCTCAAATTCCTTCAGCACTGTTAATCTAGTAAGTCCTATTTATTTTGCTGACGAGGAAACTGATGCTCAGGTAATCTCAATGATCAGTCACAGAATGAGTCAGTTGCAGAGGAGTAGGTTTTCTAACTTCTTACACCCAGTACTGAGATTTAGTCAAAAAAGCTGCCTCTGACCTGGTTTTGGACTCTGATGTCTCTTCCCAAGTAAGATGAATACAGACTTGTTTGTTTGGAGAATTTTTGGTATTTGTTTTTGTGTATGTGGATTTTTTTAAACACAGTACTTCTGACCAGTGGGAAGTTTTCCAAAGAGTGCTGAAGCATCATCGTTTGAATTCCCCCCCTTCTCCAGAGGGAAGCGTACTCCATCTTTATCCAGGAGCCAAGAGAAGCTTCAAAATGGAAAGTCTAATTTCAAGGTGGTGCTCTGAGTGAGAGAATGGAGAGGAAACCACCAATGATCTCTCGTGACCCTGGAAGTCTGGAATAACTAGCAATTACAGCAATACCAAAAGGGACGGAGACGAGTTATTTTGGTGAGTGAGGGCAAGCCAGAGAGAGAAGTAACAGTGTAAGCACAGAGATGAAGAGGATTTTTTTATGGTTAGGGGTTGCTTTAAGCATGATAACCAGGAAAAGTTGAGACTGTAGAGAGGGAGCAGGTAAGAGAGGGTCACGGGTGAGGAAGAGGGGCACATACAGCACAATATGCCAGAAAAATCCCAGTAGCCATTTGGATCCCAGCTTGCAGGTGTCCTTGCACCCCGCTGTGAGTTGGGACCTTGGGAGCTGGTGGGCAGCAAACTGTTGTCAGTAATGCTCTGCTCTCATTACAGCCAGATGGGTCCCTGCAAGGTACTGCTTCTCAAAAAGGTACTGCCTTGTCTGCTGTGCCCACTCTGTCTGGAGGATAAGAGGCAAAGGCAGCAACTGAAGGGTTGTTTTGATACTTAAAAGAGTATGAGCTGAGTCACAGGAAAGGAGCAGGAGAAGTTCAGAGACCCAGATACCCACAGCACTATGTCAGCAGCACAAGTCTGTGTCCATCACCATCCTCTAATTAGGTCTGGAGCCATATCGCTGTTCTCTCTACAAAGCATGTTGTCACCTCTGCCTTTGGAGGAGCAATACAGCTAAATGGTGGAGTCCTGACTGAGCTGGTGCTGAGGTTTCCTCAAGGGAAGCAAAACCACAAGGCTTAGGAAGGAGACTTTTCTTTGTACAGGATGCTGATCTGGGCCAGGGAGAGTATGAACTGAATGAAGGTTGGGAGAAAGGACTGTTGTGTTGCTTTGTGCTGAACCTACACTGTCTCATGCAATAAAATGCTTGTGCCCCCAAACACCTGAAATGGGTGAGAAGATGCTTGGTGCTTTGCTGAGGAACGTAAAGCCAGAAAGACAGAGCACTGTTGGGAACGCTGGTTAATGGCTTGATGTGGAGGGGGGACAGGCAGTCTCTGATAAGCTATGGCAGAGCACGTCACAGGCTTCTGAACGGCGCCTGGCTGGTTATGCATGCTTCAGATCTGTGGTGGGGAGCAAAGGGAACAGGATCTTCTGTTCCCAGCTCCTGTACTTCTCCAGGCTATTGACTATAGTGCCGGTGTGCTGCTGCAGGCACGGCTGCGTAGGATTGCCAGTCCCACAGTGAGCTCTCCCCTGCCACAAGGGCAGAGACAATAAACTCAAGAAGAAGCAAACCTGTGAAATTCACTCAGCACGAAGCAGTGCATAGCCCTGCTGTGTCAGTTGTGCCCAGCTCAGAGTTATCATATGATTCCACCTAACTCTTATAACCCAGTTACAGTCAGCAGGAGCACATCAAATGCCAGGCAGGGAAAGAGTTGATGCTCTGGTTCAACCTGTACCACAGTCCCCAGTGGTCCTGGGTCGATCCAAGCAATTTGTGAGGCAGCAGACTGGAATCAGACAAACCCCAGTGCTGTTACACCTGGAGAGCCGCACTGGCTGCCAAAACAATGTGGCTTTGAAGTGGCCCCAGGAAGGGCCTCCTGTACATTCAACAGCCACTTGGTTTCAGGCTTGGAGGGAGATGGCATTCATAAGCTCTCCAATAACCTCCCCCGGGGGAGTTCTCGTTTGCACACGAGTAGAGGCTGCCTGATGAGCCTCACAAGGCAAAGCACTGGGTGGGCAGCCATGCCCTGCCTCTTGTGCTCGCTGTTTTTAGGGCCTTGCTGCTGTCCTCAGCCATCCCAGGCTCAGGTTTCATGAGGGGCAGAGAGCTCATGTGCTAATTACAGCTGATGAAATGGGGCCAGCCGCCCTGGTCCTTCATGTGATTAATGAATAGACTCTGTTTCCTTCCTTCTGCAGGCGTTATTAAAAGGGTAAAGTTCAGGTTTTCAGAGAAAATGCCAACATATCTTAGTAGGCTTGGACAGCAAGCAGGCAAGGAGGATTTAAGGGGCATTAGCTCCAGCTCTCCCAGGGCTAGCTAGGCCAGGGCTTAATCTGTACTGGGTAAATTCAAGCGCTTTGTCCTTGAAAATGCCTCGTGGTCCTTGAAACATGCTCCTGTTTTCCATGTGTCCTAATACTGCTCTTCTAGCTTTGTATTTTTGAGTCTCTGCTGTGCAGGTTTGCTGCTTTCCTGCAGTTCTTAACTGACCAACGTGTGAACAGGGATGACGGTAACAGGATGACCACAGCGCTGCAGGGTAACAGCAGGGCAGTGTGTGTCACCTCTGAGGAAGCCCCATTTTCCCCTAAGTGGCCACCAGGTGAAGAGCACGCACAGTTTATTTGCATTCCTGCCTGAAAAGCAAACCTGTGGTCTGACCTCGGCAGGACTGGTATGTTTGGAGGGAAAGGGGGGTAGTGGGGAGCAGGTTACAGAGTGCCACCAAACATAGAGAAGTGAGGGAAGGGTGTTTGCAGACCCAGTTCGTGTTTGTGTATGGTGAAAATGAGCACAAGGAGGGTTGGGGAGACTTGAACAGCAAGGACTTGATGGTTCAAGGCAGGTTTTGTTTCATCCTTGGTTTGTCCTGTAGCTCAGAGCTTCCCAGCAGGCTCACCCCCCATTCCTGCGTTGTGGGGTGTTTCCTTCCATATGTAGTGGTGTTCTTCAGGGTTGAGAAGAGTGGATGTAGACTTCGCTTCAGTAGAGCAATGACTGTGTGATTGATTTGTGTGCTTTACTGCCAGAGGCAGCAAACAGTACAGAGAAACCTCTGGCTAGGCTGGGGTTCAAACCAATGTGTGTCATGATTAGGGGATGCCGGGGGAGAGCGTAAGTGAAGGGTGGCTTTGTGATCATCACAAATCCATCAGACCAACCTGACCTACATCAGCCTCCTGTGGCCATGTGGTGTCCCAGAGCAGGAGGGAACCTGGAGCTCTGCTGCTGTATGGAGTCCTGATCCCAAAGGAGCCCTGACAGAAAATATTTCCCCCCATGCATTGCAACAACTTCACACATTCATTATTTTAGGCATGGAATAGAAACATAGAATAGTATGGGTTGGAAAGGACCTTGAGATGACCTAGTTCCAACCTCCCTGCCATGGGCTGAGACACCTCGCAGCAGACCATGTCACCCAAGGCTCTGTCCAACCTGGTCTTGAGCACTGCCAGGGATGGAGCATTTACCACTCTTCTCAGTAACCTGTTCCAGTGCTTCACCACCCTCACAGTAAAGAACTTCTTCCTTATATCTAACCTGAACTTCCCCTGTTTTAGTTCAAACCAGTTACCCCTTGTCCTGTTGCTACAGTCCCTGATAGAAAGTCCCTCTCTGGCATCCTTATAGGCCTCCTTCAAATATGCTCCCCTATAGCCCACTGCCCTATATATATTCTCCACCACATCGCCCAGCGTGATGCTACCTCCTATGCCTCACTGAGGAAGCTCAGATCTGCAAGAGGCCAGGATTCCTATATAAAATTAATACTCAAGGTGAGAAAAGGTCGACTGAGTCAAGGGGCCTTCAGGATATCACAGCAGTAGCCAGACCTTGAGAAAGGTGAAAGAGCCTCAAGAACGTTCTGCCGCTCTCCCTCGTTTGCCCTCTTGCATCTGGCTGTGTCCACAATGTAACCAATGTAATCACAGTGTAGTCAATACATTCTGCAGCCAACAGAAAAGGTGGCGGTTGGATTGTGATAAGGGGCAGATAGGTAACTTTATGCTGTGATGTGTAATCTGTGGGAGGGACACGTGTAAGGGGCTGCATTGCACAGTGTTGTGAATAGCTTTCTGCCTGACCCTTAGAAATCCCTAAACATGAAGGATGTGCTTACGCAGGCAGGAGTTAAAAAAAAATCTTCTTTTTCCTGTGTTTTGGTCCTACCCCATTACTGTGCGAATGGGCATTTCATTTCATGGCCACACAGGGATCATTAGCTACCTGGTCAAAAGGAGAAAAAGGCAGCTCTGCAGAGGAAGGGCCTCTCCGAAGGGCTAGAAGACCCACAGCAGCCAGGGCCAGCTCCAGATTTTGCAGGGAGAGCAGTTTTGGAAATGCATGCGCCTCTCTAAGTACCTTGTTGAGTCTGAGCTCCCTGGAATTGCTCCTGGTACGTGCTAAACCGGTCTGGCTAGTTCTAGTTCTCTTCCCCCAGCGCGAGGTCAGGCGTTTTATAGGATGGGAGAGCTGTGAAGGACAGTTCTTGTCCTCTGCCATCTGCTGCATGTCTGTGTTTTCCAGTGGTCTGGAGAGTGCCTGGGCCCTGCCTCCCCCACTGGCAGTTCTCTTTCCCCCAGCCTCTGGTGGTGCCCCTAAAGGCATCAGTCAGTCAGTGCGGCTGGGGCCAAGGCATGGCTGATTATAGGGTGGAGACACTGGTGCTCTCAGTAATAGCTGCTCATTTCCCAGATCTCTGCCTTGAATAACATCAGGGCTGACTGAGGAATTCCTAATTAAAGGGGACACAATCAAAGCTGAAACAGTATTGCTCCAACATCAGCCTGCAGTCCACTTGTGTCCATAATCCCCCGAGGCCAGAAGTTCAGGGGAGAGATGTAAATGTGAAACAAGAGAGAGCCCTGCTTTGGCTGTTTATGTTTGCTTGTTTGGTTTTGTAGGGCCCATATACAAATAAGGGAGTGGATTTCTTTTTCCCCCCTAATTTGGTGCAAAGCAAGAATGGTGCCACTGATATTAGATCTGTGTCAGTGTAAGCCAACTAAACTCACAGTTTGTGGCCCTGCAGCGTCAAAACAAATAAGCCCCCTTTTCTCCACTTGTGTAGCTGAAGCCATGCTGAGCCCCTTCCCTTCACATGTGGGACACCAGAGATCACACAGTGTGTGTTTGTGTATTGGTAGCGTGAGTGGCATGGGCAAAGTTGAGCAACCACCCTTGCCAACGCGGGCCAGGATGTCCTTTGTGGTGGTGACATCTAGTGGGGAGCACTGAGTGACCCGGACTTTGCAGCTGCATTCACCTCCTTGCCTCTTGTGATGGAAGCCAGAGGGAGGGAGGCTGTGCTCTGGGGTATTCCGACAGGTGAAGAGCAGCCTGTGAGTGCCAGGGCTGCTCTCAGCCTTGCTCTGTCTTGGTTTCTGTTTTCCAGAGAGAGCTACCGATGGGTCCCTGCGGAACGAGAACTGGGCTCTCAACATGGAGATCTGCGACATCATTAACGAGACTGAAGAAGGGTAAGGGAGCTGGTGCACATCCAGCAGCCGGTCCCAGCACACTTTGTAACATTGCATCCCTACACTGCAGTGGCAGCGTGCACTGGTGGAGGTAATAAGCTAGCTTTCCCAACAGTCCCTTAGACAAGATTCTGCTGGGAGACCCAGAGACACAGTAAAGCTGTTACAGCAGATACTTCCCCATTATCTTTGTGAGAGCTGGGAGCCGTTCATACAGTCCATCAGGGTCCCCAGGAAAACCTCAGTTCAAGCCAGGCTACCTGGCATTTTCCAAAGGCGTATGTGCAATTCTTCCACTTCAGTTTATTCCTCCTTCATACCCCTCTCGTTCTTTCCTCTGGGAATGTAAAAGTCTACAGGCTGGTGACTGAGGAGAGAGGAAAATCTCAGGCTGCTATTCAGTCTTCTGAGTATGCAAATCCTGCTGGGCTTCACTTCTCAGGTACTTTCATGTACAGTCACTCGGAGACATGCAAAGTGGGTCAGGGAGGCCTTGTCCCCCTTTGGGGAACTCAGCCAGAGTCGTTAGCTGTGGATTTGCCACTGAATTCAAAGGGGGCTGCTCCTTGTCACAGTGGAGATGTAAAGAGCAGCACTGAAAAAGGAAGGTGCTACGTGGAATAAAAAACGTAGGGTTCACCCTTGCCCAGGAGGAAACCAGCAGATTTCCTTGCTGGTTAGCAAGCCCAGTTTTCAGCTTCACAGTTGTTTGAAAACAAAGCCAAATATCTCTGCTCAATTCTTTTCTATGCTGTCCTCATAGTGCAAATACACCTGACTCTGTCCACAGTTCTCAGTCCCAAGCTGTGGCCACTTGGTGTTTGGTTTTGAGCATCTGATAACACAGCTGTACTCTCCTGGCATCGTGGCTGTCCCATTGGCCTGCTAATGCCCATCCATAGCAACCGTGCTGTCCCACAGGTCAACACACTCCTGACCTCCTCAACACACTGAAGTTGTTGCAGACTTCTGCACAGAGGCCTCCAGTTTCAGTAACAGCACTCATAAGCAGGACCCCTTTCTTGCAGAACCACGGGCAGAAACTGCTTTACTAGCCATTGCTTCAGGCTGTCCTGAAAACATGGTGGGGAAGGTCACCTCCTGAGTATGGGTCATCAGCCAAAACAGCCAATGGCGGTTTTGCTTTGCCTCTCTGTAGGTGGGTCTCAACCTTCTGACAATCTTTCTTTGATTTCTCCTTAAGGCCCAAAGATGCCTTCCGAGCCATTAAGAAGAGAATTGTAGGGAATAAGAACTTCCATGAAGTTATGCTGGCATTGACGGTGAGTGGTCAGGGCTCTTACTCAGCTGTCTGATGTGCTGCTGGAAAAGACATAGGTACCTGAAACCAACAAGGCAAACATGCATAAATATGGAGAAGTCTGTAGTTAATGCTTCATTGCTTTTGAAGGTCCTGGAGACATGTGTCAAAAACTGTGGCCATCGCTTCCATGTCCTTGTGTCCAGCCAGGACTTTGTAGAAGGTGTCCTGGTAAGAACAATCCTGCCGAAGAACAATCCACCTGCCATAGTGCACGACAAGGTGCTGACCCTCATCCAGGTGAGACAAGAAGCATGAGTATCTGTGCCAGTTCAGACAGTGTTTGTCTTTAGCTGTTTATACAGAAGACTCCTGTAAATCATATTGGGCTGTACTGTCTCCTTCTCCCTAGTCCTGGGCAGATGCCTTCCGCAGCTCACCGGACTTGACTGGTGTCGTTGCTGTGTATGAAGACCTGAGACGGAAAGGCCTGGAGTTCCCCATGACTGATCTGGACATGCTGTCACCCATCCACACACCACAGAGGGTATGGAAACATTGCTGAAGAGAAGGGGATAGGGCAGCTATTATTCTGGAGCTATGAGGGGACTTCAGGAACTATAACTTCCATTTAGAGGACTTTTGGGGAGTGAGAAGCTTCAGGACAGCCTCTTTGTTGAAAGACCTTTTGAAAGCAATGGGGAGTTTCCATCAACATTTCTCTGCTAATTCCACTGTCCTACCAGCTGTGAGTGTCTAAAATCTCCATGTGACTTTTCTTACCTCTGTGTGTAGACTGTGTATAGCTCTGACTCCCAGTCCGGGCAGAACTCCCCTGTGGTCAACTCCCCTCAGCAGATAGAGTCCATCCTCCATCCTGTCAAACTGCCCGCCGGAAGAAGCACATCCAGCGATGCGCCCATCACCCCCACACCGGAGCAGGTGAGTTGGACACAATCCCCATGGTGTTGTTGACTCTCCCTGCATTTGGAGGCTATTTCTTAAACACTGTTCTGGGACTGCTGTCTTGGTCCTCCCTCAGCCTCTGTCCTCAAGGAGCCATTCCTCTAAAGCATAGTCTCTCGAGAGCTCCCCAGAGCTCTGTTTTGGCCACAGTGATGAGCTGGGACACCACAAACACTGAGTGGTTATATTTTCCTAAGACAGGCTTGCTGGCAGGTAGAGGGAATATCTGGCTACAGGCAAGTGAGGAACTGAGACACAGAGGTTTTGAGTGAGGTCTTTGTAGTGCTGTATAGCAAAAGCTGGTTCAGTAGATGCCTCCTTATCATCTTTATCTTGCCTCACTGCTGACTTAATATGAATGAACCCCATCTGGCTATGTGGTTTCCAAAGGCCAGGGCTTTCTCACTTGTTTCCCATCCTCTTTTCTTCTTCCTCTCCCTGACTTCATATGACTTAAGCACCGAACCTCCAGCTGTTGGTACGTTGCAGAACAGAGGGTAGAAACCATTCTCAAGAAACTCATCAGTAGCTTGTGAAACCAGAGGGATAAAGCTTCAACTGCACACTTGGCCAACGCTTGCCTTTTGAATGGGAATTCATTTCTCCCTTCCTCCTTTTACGCTGCTTTGGTAATGAAATTATTTGAGTGGTTGACACACAGGAGGTGCTAGCTGGGGAGAAATTTGAATCATACCAGCAGCCTGTGATGGTTATTAAAAATCAAGGTTAGGCTAGTGCCCAAAGATCCCAGGTGAGGGCTTGACATCTGTAACCAGCAAATGAGCTTGATGGTAAGTAATGGAGCTTCCTTCTGCCGAGAGCTCCTGAGAGCTAATCTTAATGGTAACAAAAGAGCTCTCCAGTGGCTGCTGGGCTCTGTGAACACATGCACACAAGCGGTGTGCTGCCATTCAGAGCTTCCTCAGCTATCTTCCTTGTCTTCTCAGGCAGAGCTGTCATTTGCCCTCCCTTTTGCAGGTTGGGAAGCTGCGCAGTGAGCTGGAAGTGGTGAATGGGAACATGAAGGTCATGTCAGAGATGTTGACGGAGCTGGTGCCTACCCAGGCTGAGCCTTCTGACCTGGAGCTGCTGCAAGTAAGGAACACTGGCAGGGTGGAGGGCTGGCGAATGCAGCTTGATTTAGCAATGACTGGATGGACTGAGGCATGACACGTGGTAGGCGTGGGGAACAACTGGAGAGTTTAGTGTGGGCCTTATCAGGGAATGATGGGATAAGGGAGAAATGGGGAAGGTGGAGTTTTAACAGCTAAGGGAAGTCACACTGTTGAGGCTAGAATCATCTCATATGGGGATCTGTAGTTCCTAAGGGCCTTTCTTTCTGAGCGAAGTGTTACACAAGAAGCATACAGTTATGGTCTGTAAAGCTTAAACTCAATTTACATTTCACACCAGTATCTGTTGCTCATCAACACTTGCTGATAGACCCCTGTAGCTTTTCGTCTCTGTCCCAGTCAGACTTCCAAACCTGTGGGTGTTCAGCCTTAGCTTGACCTTTGTGGTAACTTCGCCTTGCTGTGAGCAGGAGCTGAATCGGACATGCAGAGCCATGCAGCTGCGTGTTCTGGAGCTGATTCCCCGTGTCCTCCATGAACAACTCACTGAGGAGCTGCTTCTCATCAATGACAACCTCAACAACATGTTTCTACGCCATGAAAGGTACCTCTCTTCCTTTCTCTGCTTTGATCTTCCACAAGAGTTTACTCCCCTTTGATGGCCTTCTATCCCACCCTTTTCATCTGCCCATGAGTGTAATGCTCAAGATGGATCAGCCTGTATCATCCATCTTTGAGAACGAAGCCAGGTTTTGCTGATTTATTCCTATCCCTTCAAAACTGCTGTGTAAGTTACCGGTGGAATATAAAGATGTCCTAATAGCATAACCCAGAAGAAGGAAGGAACTGCATGGAAAGAGCTGGGTTTCTAGCTCTGAGGCAGACAGTGACAGACAGGACTTTTCCAGATGGGGATCAGCACTCCTTTCTTCTTATTTCCATTTCATCGAACCCATCTCTTAAGCTAGGATGGAGTCTGGAGAAGTTAGTCCCTATGTCTGGATGGAGAGCTGAGTTTCAGCCATTTTGGTTAAAATTAGCTCTGGAGGATCACAGAAGTTTCCTCACACCATCTCACAGGAGATACCAACTCTGAGGGCCTTGTTAAGGTTTCTTTGGTCTTGAGGGAGAATTGGGCCCTAAGCCATGGTTCCCCTTTCCTAGTATGTAGGAAAGGGCAGGCCGTGCCAAGCCTTTATGAGAAATCTCTTTGGCTGGGGGTGAATTAGCAGATGCTACTGAAACACATCCTGTCATCTTTCTTGCAGGTTCGAGCGCCTCCGGACAGGACAGCCAGTAAAGGTAACTCAGAGCAACTGCCCCTCTGTGCAGCTCAGTTTGCGTCTTGCAGGTCCAGCAGTGTCCTGCTGATTTGGAGAAAAGTTCAGTCTGCCCTTGTTCTCTCCCAACCCAGCTGTACCAGGCCATGCTGGTGTGCAGGACACTCCCTTTCCCACTTCTGACCTCTCCCTCCCTACCACTGAGAGCCTTCATCTCACCCAAAGAGCAAGAGCAGATCAGCAGCAGTTATGATTTTCTGGTATTGAACATTGAGAAGACCAATTCCCATATGAACCTCCCTTTGTTCTCTGAGCATTGTCCTCTCCTTTGAACTAGCAAGCATCTACCCCCCTTTCTGGAATCCAGCAGAGCTGGGAGGCTGCCTACCATGGCATACTCTGACCTGGGACACTCTTCCTAGCCCATTCTCTCTGTTCCACTTTTCACAAGGAGAAGCTTCATAACTGTTATCTTCTGATGGGTAGAGAATGGCTTCCTTCTGCAATGAGCTAGGACTAGCAATGAGCTAGGACTGAAGAGTCAGGGTGTCCAAGCTTCAGAAACTCTCTGTCATCTTGCTTTTTTTTTCTCCCTCCAAAGGCACCAAATGAGGCAGAGAACAGCTTGATTGACCTGGGACCCAGTACTCCTTCCGCAGTGAGGCAGCCTGAAGTCACCAGCAACCTCTCTTCTCAGCTGGCTGGAATGAGTAAGTTACCATGCAGTTTTCCCCCAGTCCTTCTCCTGTGCTGCTGTGGGGATCCTTTCAATGCCCTTGAATCACCTCCCCAGATTATTTAGCCACATTCACAAAATAACCTAGAGAAATAGGGTGTATTGTCAACTAATAAACTCATGAAGAAACTTGAATATGCCCCAAGGCACACAAGCATATGTCTCAGCATCCACCTGATGCTGTGCAGGTCATGACACAGTGTTAGGCTGTGGCTAAGCATTGGGCCTTCCAGGGGCGCAGGGGAGAAAGTTGCTCCCTCTGCAGTGCCACGCAGCAGTGCAGTTGCCTCTCTTGCTGTGTGGTGCCAGGCTGACCGCTGAGGTCTGGGAGAAGAAAAGCAGCTAGGTTGTGCAGGAAAGGCAGCCATGAGCATCTTGGGCTCAGGACCCAGGATGTGACAGGTTGTTTACTTAGCCTGAGAAATCCTGAGGGTTCTTCAAGACATACCAACAGCCTACATAGCACTGCCTGAAGCTCTTGCTAGCTGTAAACACATTCAGTAAAGCTTTGGATGCAGCTACAGAAAATTGGCAAGAGATAAGCCAGTGGAGATATTTTTGAAGTCAGGGTTTTTCAGGTGATGCCTGAGTCATGAAAATCCACTCACCTGTGTCAAAGATGCTTGTCCAGAAGCACAAGTTATCCTCTTCCACAGGTTATGGAGCAATTCCCTCTGAGTTGTCTTAAATGGTCAGGAATATCTAGCCTTCAGCATCAGTGCAGTGAATTGCTGCTGCTGCCTGAGATTAAGCTAAATATACCTGCTCAGCAGGCGAAGAAACTGCTTCTGTTACACCACATATATGCATAAGGAAGAGCAGGCCTAGAGCACTGTAGCCAGTTCTGATGCTTGCTTTCCACCCAGCACCCTCCAAGCCCACAGGCCCCTGTTTAGTGCTCTGTGCTGCCTGCTCACCCTGCTCTCTCTCCCACAGACCTGGGCTCGAGCAGCGTAAGTGCAGGGCTGCACTCCCTTGACACCTCTGGCAAGCTGGAAGAAGAGTTTGACATGTTTGCCCTGACCCGTGGCAGCTCACTGGCTGAGCAGCGCAGAGAGTGAGTGTAGCACCCGCTCGGTCCTGTCCTGCCTTCTGGCAAAGGGCACTCAGGCAACTGGGGCTGTGACCCAGCTCCTGGGAGACAGCAGGATGCAATAGAAATGCATTCTTCTGAGGCACAGTGTTTGTAGGATGACCTCTGTGTTCCCAGTCCTTCTTGCATGCTGCCATCATCTCCCCTTCACCTGGGCACATGGAGAGCAAAATGGTTCTCTGTGTGTGGAGATATATGCTAGGGAGACTCAGTGTCTGGTGACGAAGGTGTAGAGCGGGACTTGCTGAGTTTTCTTGTCTGTCTCTGAACTCGTGCTCTGACTGGGTTGATGTTGAATTTGGGAACTGCTGAATATCAGTGCAGCCTAATGGACAGAATATTGAACTGGAGTGCAGCAAGTGTGCAGCCAGCTGTGGATTGCAAGGCAGGGCACTGCTCTGTGCCTCAGCTTCCCTGTTGGTAAGTGGGACTGATGTTTCTTCCTCCATAACATGTTTTAGACCTGGTGTAAAGCACTCAGATCTGGGTCTGCATAGTACTGTTGAACTGAAGATTCGTGACTGAAGAGGTCTCTACTGCAGAGAGTGGATTCCTGAATCCTTGTTCTGGGAGGAGCCAACAAGAGCTGTGCTGTCTGATCTCTTTGGCTTGAGAGGCTGAGGCTGATCTTGTGCTGTTTTGCCTGTCAGTCATCCACTGCTCTCTTTCGGTTTCCAAGCAGTAAAGCCCACAGGCACACAGCTGCCCCCAGCTCCCGATGACCTGTGCTCCTGATCTCTGTCTACTGGAGTGCCTTATTCTGCAGCTGGACTGTAGCAAGTTAAGTCTCTTAAGGATGTCTCCTTTCATTCCCCTGCCTCAGACTGTTTCTGGTAAAAGTGGTGGGGAAGCTCCTGTCTGACACACATCTTCATGTGTTTTGCCCATGGGTTTCCCCACCACTTTTACTGTGGGGTGTGCTGCCTGAGGACAGAGGAAGTCTAGGACAAAATCAGTGGTCACAACAGCACCCAGTCTGGGCCTGAAATCTGAGCCACTAGTATGTGGTCAATGCTAGAGCCTGGGGAGATCTGGACATGGCTGGAATCATATCCTCTCTGATGTGGCGCAATCCTTAACAGACTGAGGCTTATGATCTCTGCACAAGTAACGAGACATCTTCTATTTATTCCTCACTGCCCTCCATCTGCTTGCACTTGCACTCCTGCCAGGTAGCCTCTACTCTGACTGGCTCAGGCTTCACATTTCATTCCCCAGCCTCTGCTCTCAGTGCATCTGAACAGACCCATTGCCCTGCTGTTCCCAAACGGGACGTGCTGGCAGGAGGCATAGGCAGGGCTACTGGGGTTTGTTCCTGACCCACTCTATGCTTCATGTGTGTCTCGGCAAAGCAGTGCTTGAAGCACCTGAAGCCTTTCCTGCCATTCTTCCTCATCAGTGGCATGATAGCAGCATTGTACTTCATCCTTGATGCCATTGTCCACAGTGGCCCCTTCACTGATGAGCACTTCTTTGAGAAGTTTGAGCGCCGGTGGCCCAAGCCCCTGGCTCCCAACAAAAACAGCTCCACTTGATGGCCTGCTGGATCTGCAGAAAAGGTCCTGGGAGCAGCTGCAGAGGACACTTGCGGAGAGTTTCTGGGAGAGGCTTCATTCTCCCAGCATGGACAGACTGTTTTCTCCACTCTGCTTGGATCAAATGGTGACGTGTGGCATTAGCATGTGTGATAGAGCCTAGAGGGGACATAGAAATGGGATGAGGGAGATTATGCCTGTGTGTGGAAAAGGGTTGCTGTAATGGTGTATTTGGAGATCTTGGAGCAACACTAGGCTCTTCTGATCATCCAGTCTAACCTCCTATGTAGGTAGCATAGACCAGTGAGCTCTTGAGTAGTATCAGTTAAAGAAATGTTTTTGAGCTGTGTTTGTGTCTGTTAAGGTAGGCAAGTATGTAGGGGCTTGATGCTTGAATCCTTTCTAAAGTAGCTATAATATCCTGGTCAGTCTATGTTAGTTATCTCTCTTCTGTAGTCAACCCCGGAGAAGATGAATGTCATGACTGATGCACCTTGCTCTGTAAGTCTGTGTTTTTGTCTGTTGGATGGTTGTTTTCATATGTTACCTTGTCATCCTCCTGTCATGTGCCAGGGCTGTCCTGTGGTATCCCACTGTGATATTACAGTGAGTAGCTTAGTCTGTTTTGTGGTGGGCTACGATTTTGGTAGGGGTTTTTGCACACCTTTCTAAAGCTCTTGGGAGCAGAATGATGAGAGATGAAAAGTAGTGCAGTCAGAAGCAGAGAATATATGTTCGGGAGTTCCTGCTCTTCACTCTCAGGCATCTATCAGCTTGTGTGTTATCTAACTTCATGCTTTCAGGGTGAAATACGAAGATCCCCAAGCCTCCAAAGGACTCGCTGGTGCCCTGGATGCCCGGCAGCAGAACACAGGAACGGTAAGTGGCCACAGAGCTTTTAGTGCACCACTGGAAATAAAAGTATTCTCCTTGCTCACCAATGCAATAAATGTGCTGTCTGTGTAGAAAAAATCAAGTGTTTAACTTGACTGATGTTGTACTGACTGATACTAGAACTGACTCCCAGTCTGTACCAACATGCATTTCCTACTTGGGCTATATGCCTCATTCTTTAAACCCCAGAGGTGGGGAACTATAGAAAGTCTGGGATTGACTTAGCCAGTAACAGGATGGCCTTCTTGTATCTGCAGGGAAATTTCTACCTGGAAATGTATGTTTTACCCCACTTCAGCAGGTTTCCAATTCCAGTTGCATTCTCTCTGCAAACAGAGAAGTAGGTCACCAGCACTAGTGTGTTCTTTCTCCTACCCTAAACCCACTGCCTTCCCTCTCCCTCCCCTTCTGCAATAGCAGCTTTCAGTGCAGACTGTCTCTCAAGCAGGGGGAGTCTGGTGCCTCTAGTGATGGAGCCCAGCTGACTAAGTGGATGATGCGGCAAGGAATGGTGAGATCTTGAAGTGTCAGCGGGGAGGAATGAGGAAGGAAGCTGGGGCTGCTCAACTAGAAATGGCACTGGCACAGCACATGAGGATGCACAGCAAACATCAGCAGAGGCTGCATACTGAAATGGAGCAGCCCTGGTCTTGGCTAGTAGTGGAGACCAGGGTTGGGAAGGAAGCAGGCAGAGTTTCAGTCCTTCCTCAAGTAGACATGACTGTAAGAAAAAAAAGCATAGGAGCTCTGAGGCCAAGAGGGTACGTGGCACTCTGAGTTAGAGGATGGCCTGTTTTGAGGTGGGTGTCTGGGGCAGAGGCAGTAGCTGGCGGCATCATGAGGAAACTGGTGGCATCACACTGCCATTCATTCTGCTTGCATCCTCTCCTGCTCAGCATGAGTTGCCCCATTTGGAGGAAAACATTCTGGCTTTTACCCTGTTCAAGGCCTCCTCCTCTAAATTGTTAGAGCTTTCAGGCTGTTGAATTCGGTCTTTCAGCAACAGGAATTCCTGCAATTATGTGACACACTCCCAGTTCTGAAGCTTGTTAGTCTGTCTTCCTGAAATGGGCACTGCCCAAACTGATGTCTGCTTTAGGAAGTTTCCACACATGCTGTCCAGTTGGCTTGAATGTACTTCTACCCCTAAGACTTCCTTTCTGGGTAGAAAAAGCCAGTTTGCTTCGAAACTTCCCTAATCTCACACATCCTCTTCTATCCCCATTCATCCATCTGCCAGCTATGGTAATTATCTGCTCCCTGGTTTGGGGAAAACTGCCTGGCCTTGGTAAGAAGGCATTGCTCTTTTTCTTGGTCTTGCTGTTTTCCTGAGATCAAGGGAGCTATACATACTGGGACACTAATAAATAACTACCCACAAACACTCTCTCACGCTTCTGCTTGTGGAGCCTCTATCAAGGGCTGCTCCTTGCTCAGCTTTATTCAGGAGCTCATGGCTGGAAAAAGGATCTGGGGTTTGGAATCAGACTTGATATCTTCCAAGGTTATCTCTGTCCTCTGGAAAGGTGTCTCTTTGCTGTGCTCCGTGGGAATCACCTCTTGGCAGATGTCTTTCCCCCTTATTGTGTGCCAGACCTGTGTGCCAGTCCAATGTCTGCAGCTTCACAGACTTTGATATCAGACTGTCACTGGTTTGTAGAAGGGAAGAGGTGTGAGAAAAAGCACACCTCTTGTTCTCTGGCTGCCTAAAACAAGCAGCTGACTTCCACCTAGTGAGTCCTCACCAAAATGGGAAGCCTGGTCCAGTCCTAATACCCGAGAGCCAACCACCAAACCCCAGATGCTTTTACTGGCATGTATTCTGAAAGCTGTAAGGGTTTGGGTATGGATGGGGCAGAGGAAGCAGGTGAGCGGTGACATTGGTAGCTGGGAGAGCTTTGTAGTGGCACTGGCTGGAATGGGAAGAGCCTCAGCAGACTGAACAGTGGAACAAGGTTAGGTTTTGGGTTGGGCTTTCTTTTTGCAGGGTGGGTTTCCTGGAATATCCCCTTTTCTTGGCCTCATAGCTCTTTTTCCTTCTGTCCTAGGTGCCAGTTCCCCAAGCCAATTTCATGGAAGACATAGAAAAGTGGCTCTCCACCGATGTGGTAAGTGAGGGGCTGCTGCCCTGGAGCCAGCAGTCTTGCCAGAGTTCTCTGCAGGGCTGGATTTTAGGCACTGTACAACAGCACTGATACTGCTGAATTGGCTCAGAAGGAGCAGGGGAGGAAAAGCCAAGGACATAGGGTTTGGGATACCACACCAGTATAGTTAGCCTTCTGGGAGGCATAGCTAATGAATGAGGCTCAAGGCCACTCTAGCATGTCTGTACTGCAGAAGCAGGGGGATCACTGTCCTGTCTCTCTCCATGCAGACAAGGAGATGCCTTCGTCTACCTTGCTTCTAACCATGCCCTTCTCCTTCCCTAGGGAGAGTCAGAGGATGCAAAAGGTATCACCAGCGAAGGTAAGACTTACAAGCCACCCCCTTTCTCCAGCTATTCCTGGCAGCACCTTGATTCTTCCACAAACCTCCCTCCTTTCTAATTCCCTGTTCTTCTCTTGCCCAGAGTTTGACAAGTTCCTGGAAGAGCGAGCAAAAGTTGCGGACCGACTGCCCACCTTGTCCAGCTCCTCAGCAGGGACATCCGTCTCCCCTCCTGCCGCCAGCCATCATCGGAAGCAAGCAAAGGAAGATGATGCTATGTTTGCCTTGTGAATGCTATGGACTGGTGTGCTGTGGAGCAAGAGGCTGTGTGTGCTGTTTCGCTTGCCTCTGACCAGGGGCCAGCAGGGGAAGGACTCTGTGCCCTTCCTCCACTCTCTTCCTGTTTTCCCTTTGAGTTGTTTTTATTTTTAAGCTGCTTTAAGATTTCATATAATCTTTATTGTGTTTAGGGATGTCACACAATATACTTGTGAAGGGGGTTTTCAAAGCTGCTAGAGAGTGTGGGAGTTCAGTGGGCTTTTCTTTTGGTACAGTGTGGGCAAAGCTGAAGAAGCTGCCCATTCTTCTCTCCAGTGAGGTAGAGCTCTGCACAAGGAGCAGGAAGAGGCTGAAATCATTCTTGTCTGCCTCTTTCCTTACCCTATCCCTCCACCCCTCTGCCTGACAGTGTTAGACCAGGAAAGCATGGGAATGCAAAGCATTACAGATGGCAGAGGAGGAACACTAATTTTAGAGGGGCCCTGTTGCTCTAGTCTCTCTTGCACAAGTGCTTGTGGTATGCAACACCTTCCCGCTCACAACCCCTTCTCTTCCTCTTCCTTTCCTCCTCCTCTCCATTATTTTATCCATAATCCTACCCACAGCCCGAATGTTTCTGTTGCATGACAGCCAGTTACCAAAGCCCTCACTGCACACAGGGCTTGAGCTGCAAGCGGTACCCCAGGCTGTCTGCTCTCTGAAGGGGCTGTCTGCTATGGGGTAGGATGTGCCTTCAGCAAACTCTTTGCAGTTAATTTAATTCTCCCATTATTATACTTTTCTCCCCTCTTTCCCCAATGCGATCCCACCTCCCTCTCTCACTTTTACTGATGCCTTCCACCACATCATGCCATGGTGTGGGGAGTCTCACTAAGCCTCTGATTAGGCCAGTGCTATAGACTCCCTTAGGGTAGCTGTGTGTGCTGCTCCCTAAAGCATGAAGCCCTTCCATCAACACTGTTACACCATGTTGTCGCTGGGATTGCTTGTTTGGCTGGTTGGCACAGAGGTGAAGTGAGACATCAGTCATCTCATGCCAGCAAAGCAGCCCTGCAGCAGCCAGGAGCTCCTTTGCTCGTGGGGAGGAGAACCTTTCTGAGTAACCCACACATGCTGCCCAATGATAAAGGCAGCCAGGGAGGAGGATGCCAAACCCGGGGCTCC
This sequence comes from Amazona ochrocephala, assembly GCA_039720435.1. Taxonomy (NCBI): domain Eukaryota; kingdom Metazoa; phylum Chordata; class Aves; order Psittaciformes; family Psittacidae; genus Amazona; species Amazona ochrocephala. Next base: position 78,912,454 of record CM077880.1, read on the forward strand.
TGCTTGTGGGGTTTCTTGTCAAGCTCAGGAGGGTTGCCTTTTTTATTGCACATTAAAGGAGCAAAGTCTTGAGCCTCCTGTGAAGATCTGTGTGTGCTCTCAGTGCTGGTGATGGGGATGGGAGGACCTGGTGTGGGAGAGGAGGGGTGCAACCATGCACCCACATTTGCTCTCCATGAGAAGGCCAGGGCACTGTGGTGCTGAGGCATGGCGTGGGGCCCAAGGGTGCTGCGAGCCAAGGCAAGTGCTCACTGGGGCGGTGACTACAGCCCATCTCAAAATAGCAAGAGGGCGACCTACCTCCTCTCCTTTCTGCCTTGTGACCAGATCCAAATACCCACCCTGCAGCCCGTAAGTCACTTAAAGACATGCAAGAAATACAGTTGCTATGAAAGGGCTCCCTGGTATCTGCAGGGTGTCCTCAGCTGTCCCCATGCCATCCCTCCATGTCCAGCTGAGTGGGAGCTGGGGGAAGGATTCTTAAAAGGAGGTTGGACAGCTTGAAAGTGTCATCTGAACCCCAGGCTCGTAGGAAGGAGTTAAATCATTACAGAATCATAGGTTTGGGTTGGAAGGGACCTTAAAGCTCATCCAGTTCCAACCCCCTGCCATGGGCAGGGACACCTTCCACTAGAGCAGGTTGCTCCAAGCCCCTGTGTCCAGCCTGGCCTTGAACACTGCCAGGGATGGGGCAGCCACAGCTCCTCTGTTCAATCAGCACCTCCCTCTCCCCTAGGCCTGTACTCAGCCACACCAAGCTCAGGCTGATAAATGCTTGAGGATAAGAGCTGCTAGCAAAGCCGGTCTGCAGCTGGTGGCAGCAGCACTGGAAAGAGCATGGTGCTGGGTTTCCTCCTTCGTAAATAGTTGTGGGGCGGTAAAGGGCTTTGTGACTTCAGCTTTCCCAGATGGACAGCACATACTGTCCTTGGACAGTTTGTCCTTTGGAAAAATGAATCACCATTTCCAATTCTATTGCATTCCCGATGCCTCTGTGAGGAACCAGGGGAGATGCCTCCTCCTTTCTGAACCAGGTGGTAATGTGTGTTTAATATAACCCTCTGTTATATTATATGTCTGTGTGCTATCCTCTGGAGGTGGTGGTGAGGGGAAGCCCAGCCTAATGAGCTTGAAAGCCACGTGTCCTGCCCCAGCAGAGTTCTCTGCTGGAGGTTACCTGAAGCTGAACAGTCGTGGCTTCGTCTCTGAGCTACTCCCACAGCCAGTTCTGCAGCAGGACATTATTGCACCATGGCACCCCATGTTCCTCACCTAAGAAGGGCTTAGATGGAATGAAGCATGCAAAGCACTTTCTGAGCAGAACAGCCTAAGAGCCACAAGTTCCTGCCTTACCAGCTGTATGAGGCGTCCCTGCCCATGGCAGGGGTATTGGAACAAAGAACTTAAGGTCCTTTCCAACCCAAACCATTCTGTGATTCTATGAGGGTTTCATGCAGCAAGCACAGGTAAATGCTTGGGGTTGGCACAGCTGCAGACCTCTATCACGAGTTCATTTTTACCACGCTCGCAGCTTCCTGAAATATCATCTTTGTTTTTAACCTCCAAAGCATCCCCGTCCCAGCAGATGCTGAAGTGAAACCTGGAAGAGAGGCTGGATTTGTGCACACAGCGCTGGCTCTGGCCTCTGCTGCCACCCTGCAGCAAGGCCAGGGCAGAACTCAGCTCCCTGGAGAGCAGGTCCGTCCCCCCCACCCCAGCCAGAGCACACAGAGCTTGCACCAAAGGCTCTGTGCTGGGAATGTGGCTGCGGGAGGACACTTGAAGTCAGGGGACAGTGAGGACTCACAAGCTACAGGCAGCACAGCATCCCCCCAGTGCTGCAGACCTGCAAGGGCTGGTTCTTCCGGTGAGATGGGACTGTGGGCTGAGACACGAGGGTCTGAGGGCTTCCTCTGCGGCTTCTCTCTTTCCAGTCTCAACAAACAGAACAAGGAGGAAAGGCAAAGGGGCCAAACGCTTTTCCCTCCTGGACCTCCTGCAAGAGGAGCAGCAAGAGCAGAGGCATGATGGCGCTCAGGCTGGAGGGTTTTGCAACTGTGGGGCCAGAATGGCCTCTGGGTCAAGGTCTCTGGCACCCAAACCTTCTTGTCAGTGCCTGGACTCGGGCTGCCTGGCTCTGCTGAGAAGGGAGGGCTTTTGGAGCCCCATCAGCATTTGCAAAGCACACCAGCCTGTTCACACCATGTTTTGAACACCAGTTCATGCCTCAGAGAGCACTTCCAAGTTCTCGGCGTCTCCAGCTCCCTCTGTGCATTGCCTGTGGCTGCCTCTGAAAGTAAAACAAAGCCATCCACAAATGGGGCTTTGGGGATCAAGATTCTCCTTGTCGCCCCCCATGGGATGTCTTGAGCCCCTCTCAGGGTAAGGACCCTTTCTTCACCCTCTCCTTGTTTCCTTCCTCCCCCAACAGCCAGCAAAGCCGAGAGGGGACAGTCTCCAAGGAAGATGTGAACATAGGGGAATGGGCTCACTGCTATTTCTGTCAGGAGAGAACATGTGGGAAGTGTTTTTGGTGGCTGCCAAGTGAGATCAGTTTAAGAGATGACCAGCAGGTGAAAACCCATGTCCCTCCAAGCGAGCCCATGCTCTTCCCACGACACAGCCAGCCTGCAGGACTCCCAGGGCAGAGATTTGTCCTACAGGGATGACGTACCTGTAAACATGAAGAATGGGGACAAGTACTGGCATTAGTACTGGCATACTTGTTATAGGTTATACCGGTGATAGCTTGGATCATATTGCAAGGTTTCTTTTGAGGAGGAACTTGGGGTAAAACCAACCAACCTGCCAGCTCTGCAAGAGATTGTTGTAAGCAGAGGCCAAGGGGTTTGGCACTGGCAAAAGCTGCTTTATCACTGCGAAATACTAAGATGACAGCACTGGAAAGAACTGCTTTGAACACTTTTCCCTTTATAAAGCGTTTTCTAATCTTGCTGTTCTAACAAACGCTGCGTGCTGGCTTCTGACCACCAGATGGCTGTGGTCCCTCACACACTCAGCCCCAGCTCCACCGCTCAGGACAGCCCCTCGCATCGCAATGACCAGCTTAGCAGGCCGTGCAACCGCTGGAAACAAAGCAAAGCAAAACAAAACAAAGCTTTTCCTTATTCCAAGTATTATGCTGAGCCCATTATCCCAGTGCAGTGTGGGCTCACGCAGCGGCGGCTCCAGAGCATGGATTCATGCATGGGGACTGCACAGAGGCCACAGGGGAAGGAGCGCTTGCGCTGCCTCCAAACATCCATTAATAACCACGCTGGGAACAGGATCCTGACCTGAGCAGCTCTTTTGCATAACCCCGAATAGTTGTTTCTATGTAAGCTGAAGGAAGGCGTAACTTCTGTGGACTGGGTCAGAGTTGCTTCATGTCTCTAAAGATCAAATCTATGCTGAAAGTTAATGTGAGTTTCCATGATGTTTGGGTTCTGTGGGCTTTGGCACACCAGCATTCTTAAAGGCAAAAATATACAAGTTTCTCGTTTACCTACTACCAGCCTCCAAATAGCGTATGATTTTGTTTGCTTTGAAGAGCAGTTCACAAAAAAACCTCCTGATACCCACAGCATCATCTCACAAATCAGCACGGAAGTGTCTGGGAAGGCTGGTCTCCACCCCACAGGACTTTCATGCTGCTCTGCCATCTCAAAACTCCCTCAGAGCTTAATTTGGGTAATAAAATTCTCCCTTCCTTCACAAAATGAGATTAAAGCCACTTCCCCTTCCCTTCAGGTCACTATTAGTGGTGCTGCATAGGGCAGATAGAGACGCTGTATGTTGGGGACCCAGTGGGCAACAAAGAGAGGGGTTATGAGGAAGGAAACCATTCCTGTAGGTAACTCATATTTACCCTGTGGGGGCATAAGCAAATGGAAGCAAAAGAAGTGAGGAAAGAAACAAAAAAAGGAAGGATAGGAAAATGTGGAAACACACGACAGGAAAAGTGGATACCCCAGTGCTTGGAAGTGAGGAAATGGAGGTGGCCAGTGGTCACCAGTGCAACAGAAGGAGTTGTTGACAGCCAGTCTGGGTTTTCTATCATTCCTCCTGAAGACATTTCCAAACCATGCAGACAGAGGTGACTTCTTGTACCAGGGTGATGCCAAGGTGGTGGTTAGCTCTGAGGAGATTCCTCTTTTGTTAACTTGGCTGCTTTCCCCTCACTTTTAGGGCACCCACAGCATCCTGCATGGCAGCTCTGCCACGTGTTGTGCGAACAAGTGTCCCTGTTGCTTTGTGTCGGTGATGGGGACTCAAAGACACGTGCTCGGAATCAAAAGCTTCCCCTTCCCAATCTGCTGTTGTCCTTACAACATCCCGTGTGTGCGAGCGTGCACAGGAACCATAGCAGGTTCGCACTACATGAGTGGGCAGATTTGCTTCCCCATCCCGGTGGGGTCACCAGCAGTCAGAGGGACGGAGATGGGTGAGGGGGAACAGGATCACTCCATAGGAGCAGAAGTTGATTCTGTGCTGCCTCCAGCCCTGTTTCTGCAGGGCTGGACCATGGTCTTTGCTGAGACCCCCTGGCTGGGGGATGCGGGAGTGTTTTATGAGCCCTGGCAAGGACAGAACCAGGGAGAAGGGCTCGGGATCAGTAATCCCACCCAGCACAGAGAAGCTGCATGTTGCCATCTCCGGGCACTATGTTCTCCTGGTCCTGGCAGAAAATCATGGATAAGACACAAAGTGTATTTGACGGTGGGGTGAGGCAAGGACACAGCTTTCCTGTGGCTTTAGGGGAGGCTCTTTCAGCGGCACAGAGTGGCAGGAAGATCTGTGTTTATAAAAGCTGCTGTGAGGCACTTCAGTGGTATTTTTAGCTCCTTGACCAGAAAAAAAAAACCAGGCCTTAAATACCAGAACAGCCTCAGAGGGAGAGAGATGCCAGGTTCTCTGAGCTCCTTCGCACGATTTCAGTCCACAGGGTGTGGGCGATCCCCTGCTTGCAGTGCCTCTGCCTTCCCCGCTGCCTTCAGTGCAGCAATTCCCACCATCAGTCACCAGTGAGCACAGGGTGCTCACCCTGTGCAAAGCACCTTCAGGCCCTCTCACCTCTGCCAGACTGCACCCCACAGGCAGATGAAGGCTTTAATTCCAATCCTACGTTGCCCAGATGCTCTTGTTGGTATTATTAGTGAGTGCAGAGAAGGAGGCCATGAGGATGCTCAGAGGGCTGGAGCGCCTCTGCTATGGAGACAGGCTGAGAGAGCTGGGCTTGTTCAGCCTGGAGAAGAGAAGGCTCCAGGAATACCTTAGAGCAGCTTCCAGTGCCTAAAGGAGGGCTACAAGAAACCTGGAAAGAGACTTTTTACAGGGGCAGGTAGTGACAGGACACAGGGAATGGCTTAAAGCTCAAAGAGAGTAGATTAGGATTAGATATTAGGAAGAAATTCTTCCCTGTGAGGGTGGTGAGGCACTGGCACAGGTTGCCCAGAGAAGCTGTGGCTGCCCCATCCCTGGCAGTGTTCAAGGCCAGGTTGGACAGGGCTTGGAGCAATCTGCTCTAATGGAGGGTGCCCCTGCCCGTGGCAAGGGGTTGGAACTGGATGAGCTTTAAGGTCCCTTCCAACCCAAACCAGTCTGGGATTCTGTGATTATTTAAGAGCCACAGCCTCAATGTCCCACTGTGCTAGGCACTGTGCAGGGGAAGGGGGTCTGTGCCACATAAAGCTGACAGCCCTGGCTACTCAGTGCCCGGGATGCCAGGGAAAGCCTTCCCAAAAAGGGGGGGGAGGATGCTCTTGCTCTTTTGCACTAGTGGCTGCAGTCACTGTGTTGCATGAGGCTCCAACACTGAGCCCACTCTGTACCTAAATGAAGAAATACCTGCCCTTGCTAACCTTTCTTTGGCTTAGGTCTTGGTAGCATGTAGCTGTCACCCATTCAGAACAGCAGCGGGGTGGGGTATATACGGTCCCATCTGGCAGGAGCTGTCTTTGGCAATGATAAAGGGAGAGAGAAGGGAAGGTCACAGGCTGTGCCATAGACACCCTGCGTGGCCTTGGGTAAACCACTTAAATTCAGCACGCCCTGCATGCCAGCCTCTAAAATAAACTCATTCCCACACCCTCTTATCGTCTGGATTTGGAGATATGACAGGCAAAGCCAGATGCCCATACAGCACCCGGAGAGCCGTGTTCCCTGCACTTGATTCCCTCTATGGAGGGGTGACTGTCCTGGTCCCAGGGCAGATAGCCACAGCTCCCTCCGTGTCCCCATGTCAGTGAGGACTACAGCTTTCCCAGCCTGCTGGGTGCAGCTACAGGGAGCTGGCAGTGTTTGCTGCTGCTGGTGATGCTGCATGTCCTGCATAGCATCCCCACTCTTGCGTGAACCCCCGAACCCCACTAACGCTGACTCACCCCTTCCCCAGCATGGGCGTTCTGCTGAGTCAGGGTCAGCGCGGCCGCCCCGAAGTGCTGAGTAAAGGTTCCGTGCTGTGTCAGAGGCTGTTTTGCTGAGTCAGAGCAAGGTCCACGTGAGGCTGTTTATTAAGGGGTGGTTTCCTGCCCGCCGAGATTGCAGCTGCTGCTCTTGGATCCGGTCCCGCTTCTTGGGACAATGGGAGAAATCTCCAGAAACAGCCCCAGGCAGGAGGAAGAGAGTGACTCCATACCCCTGGGGCAGGGAAGCACGTAAGGGTGGTTTGGGAGCCTTGAGAAGGAGGGGCTTGGTGTCTCACTCCCTTTGCAAACCTTGGTTTCCAGTTCCAACTCTTCCCCTTCCCTGTGAGCTGTGGTCCAAAGTCCTCCTGATTGCATCCGTGTGATTTTCCAATCCAGGTTTTCATGGTCTGTCCTGTCTCGCAGTCTGGGCACGCTTTGTTTTACACGGCTGTAACACTGACACAAAGGAAGAGGCAGGCTGAAGCATTTGCACAAATGCGGTTTTATTCACTAACTCTGCCTTGCTCCCCTCCACACCTCTCCTTTGCTCCCAACACCAATTCTCAGCAGGGCACCGGTTGATCCCTGCCACCGCCAAGGCTCTAAGGAGTGTGGTGAGCTCTATGCACCCTGCCCTGAAATTTCAGCTCAGTGTACCCATAACCTGCAGACCTGCTGCACGCTGTAGGTCACTGCCCAGCACGGGTCTGATCACAAAGCAGGCACATGCCTTGCGGGGTGTTTGCTCTGTGCTCCGTCCTCCTCCCTGCTCTGTTCCCAGCCAGCTCACAGCGCTCTCTTTGCTCATAGCCATGTGCTGGAGATACCATAGAATCCCAGACTGGTTTGGGTTGGAAGGGACCTTAAAGCTCATCCAGTTCCAACCCCCTGCCACGGGCAGGGTACACCTTCCGCCAGACAGACCAGGTTGCTCCAAGCTCTGTGCAACCTGGCCTTGAACACTGCCAGGGATGGGGCAGCCACAGCTTCTCTGGGCAACTTGTGCCAGTGCCTCACCTCCCTCACAGGGAAGAACTTCTTCCTAATATCTAATCTAAGTCTCCCATGTGCTACAGCACACATATATCCATACCTCTATAGAAACACGTATTGTAATCTGTGTCTCCTGTTTTTGTCAAGGTGGTTCGTTTATGCCTGAGGAATCTCCCTGCACCTCCACCTCCCACCATACTGGTCTCCAGGTTCCCATGTATGGGGTTTGCCCAGCACAGCCATGGAACCAGCAGTGCCAGGCTGGAGGACCCTTCCTATTAGGTCTGCCAGTGCACTGAACTCCTGACCTTCCTTTTCCCACCTCTATCGTTGATCTAGACGTGGATTGTTTGATGCTGACCACAGTGAGCACAGTCAGTTCTGCCAGGGCCGGCCAATCTCTCTTTGGTAAACATAAATTAACCCACAGAGTATCGCTGGATACTCCAGCACTGATTCCCTTCTTCAGCAAGTTATTAAAGGGGTTATCACAACTTCTTTTTTTACCCTTCCCTGTGACTACACAGCAATTCCCGGTTACTGAATCAGCTTTCCATGTGCAATCTGGGCAGCAGCGTTTTGCTGTGTCATGCTCTGAGACAGGCATTAACCCCTCCCAGCCAGCTGGTTAAGGCTATTTTCACCGGGTGGTGCATTCCCAAGGGAAGGAGCGGAGGGAGCTGCCTGCTGGAGCCTAGCATGGAACAGTCAGTGCTTCCCAGGCGGGCTCAGGAGAGCTGACTTTGCACTCCGTTACTGCCTGCGTAACCATGGATCTATTGGCAGAACAGGCTGTTAACTGTGTAAAGAGGAGAAAATCCCCCATTTTCCTATCCCAACCAACTCCTCAATAACTTTCTGTTGTTGCTAATCATTGATTTACACCGTTTCTTGATAAAGTATTTCCTCAATTCTGGTAGTGCAGATGGAGGCTTTAAAGCTCAGCAGGAACTATGACAAATACCCCACCCGAGGCTCCATCCCTCATTTTTGCTAGAAATACCCCAGGAGAATGCCCAGGCGCATCACCCTCACAGTGAATAGTTCTGGCACCACACAGCCACAGCTCACTGCAAGAGTAGGAGGTGACAGTACTTCTGCAGGTACAGTGGAGACCACAGGTCTGACACTTGGATGAGATTCCAGCAGAATCCCCTAGTGACCTGGATGAGGGCTGGCCTCTGCTTTCCCATGGAGTGAGCTGCTCTGGGAGCCAGTGTTCTCCTTCCACTAAAAGCACAGACCTCCTTCCCTGTGCATCACCCTCTGGTGCCACTTCCCAAGTTCTCTTCATGGAAGAGATGGGTCCTCACAAACCTCTGCCTGAACATTGGCACACTCAGTGTCATTAACCTTCCCCACAGTACATAGCAACAGCACAGCAGAAGCAATACAGGTCCTCTCTGCAAAGCGCTGTATGGAGCCAGAAACACCCCAAGCCAGCAACTGCAAAGATGATGACCCTCTACTTTCAGTTCTTCTTCCATCTTGCTGCAGGACATTTGGGCCTTTTAGGAGTGCTGGGTCCCATCTCACAGCTGCTCCATCTGAAGTGACCCTGATCAGCTGAGTTGAGGCAGCATGAATCAGTTATGGAGCACAGCTTGCTTGCCTATGCCTATGGAAAAGATTACAGCAGAGGTGAGCTGCAGTGGGGACCTCATTCATCTCTTGTGAGCAGCCCAGGAGAAGGTAAAGTCTCAACAAGATGCAGAACTAGGTAAACTGGTTCCATGTACAGAGGTTACAAGCCAGGACCTCTTCCTGGGAATACTTATCTTACCTGGAATGGCAGTGACATGACAACACACCGTCAATCCCCCAGTCTTACATTCTTATCTACTGCATCCCTGGATGGGAGGGAAGTGGGAGGACATTTTGGATGCATCCTTTACAGGGCCTCCAAGCATGCAGCCTCTTGGAATGAGGCAGGCAGAGGACAAAAGCACTGGCCTGAAACCAGCCAGAAGGTCCTTGGGGAGGAACTGGGTGTGTTACCAGAGCTGCATAACAAAGGTGAAAGGACTTGAGGGTTGGGTTTATTTTCATATTACCTCATAAAATGAATAATATTATTCATTTTCATAGTCTTATATATCTCCTACTTCCCTCCAGCAGAGCAACGAGTTCAATCTGTGCTCCAGCTTCCCGTGTCAGAATAGGGCTCACTGAAAAGAACAGAAAATGTGAGCTTTAAGAAGCAATGCCAGAGGGAAATGCTCATTTTGGGGGCCATCCCTGTGGCCAGAAATGGTATCAATGTTTTCCAGAGGGACCTGCCATGCAGCCCTGATATATTTATTTTACCTCACAGAAAAGCAAGCAAGCCAGCAGCGAGTTGTCTGCAATGAAATGGGGGTAAGAGTGGAAGGTGACAGCTTTTGCTAGCAGCCACTGGTGCTTTAAAAGACAAGGCAAGACAGGAAAATTGTGGCTGAGTCAGGGTGGAAGCGCTGAGTAATCTTTCCCGAGCCCTGCACTGCATGCCAGATGTCTGCCAGAGCTGCAAAACAAGTGAGGAAGTGTATTTCCTCCAGGACAGCTTTCTATCCTGCAGCACTTAACCCAGTTATGTTCACATGTAAGTGCAGTCACAGGGAGACCTGCAAGGAGCGTGGGGACAGATGGACAGAAGATGCCCCAGTCCTTCTCCTCCTCCCCAGGCTCTCCCTCCTCACCACCCCCTGCAGCACAGGGCTTTTTGACACCCGCAGCATCAAGGGAATGGTGGCTTTAAGTGCCTAGCTCTTTGGGTTGAGCACAAAATGTGTGCTTTTCCAGAGTACAGCTGCTCCCAGTACAGCTACAGCTGGAAAAGAAGGGTCTTGCTTCATCCCCTGGCTGCCTTGTGGACCACCAGACAAAACAGCAGAGCAGACAGCTATGGGCAGAAGCACGTTGTCCAACTCCCAAATCAGAGAAATTATTTAACCTTAAAAGTCTCTGCAGACTTCCTCAATGTCCCCCAAGCCTTGTATGACATCTTTTCAGTGCATCAGTTACCCCAGCCTTCCGGGTGTCTAGGAGATGGCGTACTATTCTCCTAAATCGCCCTGCACACAGCTGTGGTAACATACAGGTCACAGGCCACACGAATCAGATGGTATTTATGCCAATGTGGAAGAGAGTTTGGAAAGCCTTTTCCTGTGCATCAGTGCTGGCACACCCATGCTGTCTCTGTGTGATGTGACAGGGTTTATTCCTCAGTGCTCAGCACTGTGCAAGGGCAGTTCAGGTGCTTGTATACCAGAGCTGATGCATGTATGTGCCACTGCAGCCACATTACCCTCAGTGCCTACAACAGGTACATGACCCAGGGTCCTTCCTGTGCTCCCTGCTGTGCAGGGGGTATGCTCCTAACCTGTAGTGCTCCCCATCCCATGACCCACAAGTACCATGTTACCTCTCTGCATATAGATAGACACAGTCATGGGGAATAAGATGTTTATACCCAAGCTGTGCTGCATTAGCTCCCCAGGCAGGGTGCAGTCCTATGGGACTCAAGCTGAGCATAGCAAGAAGAGGCTACCCTCCCTGCCTCAGGCACTAGCCCTGTAAATCCACCCCTATTTGCCCAACCCATCTGCCCCCAGCACAATAAGCACCTCTCGCAGCACTGGGGCTCTGTCTGCCATGGGCACTGCGCTGAAAGGGTTACAGAGCCAGGCACCCTTGAAGGAGAAGTTGCTGGACATCCTCTTGTGTTTGTGCTTAGTTATCAAGGCGAATCAAGTGACTTCCTTCTGGTCCCTTGGGATTGCAGGCGCAGGGAGGCTGACAGCTGTGCTGGAAGGGAAGTGCAGTCGTGTGGCAAGAAGTTTGTACTCATGCTGAGGTCAGTGGTTTGGCTGCTCACGTGGCTTGCCAGTATAAAGCTGGATGCGGGAGCTGGGCTGCCCAGCTCAGAGCTTCACTATCCCGGGAGCAGAAGGGAAGGAAGGAGGAAAGCACAAGCGAGAAAAAACAGCAGGGAAGCAGAGGAGCGAAACGACTTGGATAAACATGGAAACTTCCCGGATGCACAGCTCTGAAAGGTGAGAGCGGGACGGGAGCGAGAGGGAATTCTTCGCCAGAAGGGTATTATGTTTCTCCCTTGCTTTTAGACATGCTGGTCTTGTTTCTGCTCTGTGGTGAATTGCATGCTCCTGCTTTCACCTCTGGATGGAGTCTGTCAGTTTTGGTTGCTCGGGACAGTGTTTGGGATGCTGGTTTTCATCCGTGGCTCTCGGGAATGCTCTGCTCCTATTCCTGCTATCCTCTTATCCACTCTTTTCTCTCATAAAGAGCTAAGATCTGTTTAGCCGGAGGAGAGCAACAGCACTGATATCTCTTTTTGCTGCTCTTCCCCAGCATGTCCAAGGACCTGTCAGAACTGTTGAAGGAAGCTACCAAGGAGGTGCACGAGCAGGCAGAGAACACGCCGTTCATGAAGAACTTTCAGAAGGGGCAGGTGTCTCTCCAGGAGTTTAAGGTATTTTGTAGCAGCATTGCTTGGGAATGGGATTTCCTTGCCAGGAAGTATACTGTTAGATGACACGGAGTGTGCAGGGACTGAAAGGGGGAGGATGGGGATGGCACAAGGAAGGAGGTCCTGTGCATTACAGCTGCCTGGTATCAGCATCTCCTGTGCAAAACATGCTCTTCATCAAACTCCAGCACCCTGAGATCTCTCTTGCGGAAGGCAGGGCAGGACGGTGCTTATCAGGATGGGCAGCCAAGCTGAGGCAGGATGAAAAGACAAAGAGGTTGATGAGATTGATGCAATTGCTTTTCTCTTTCTTCATAAAAGCCTGCATGTTAATTACTGGCAATGGTACTTAATGGAGATACAACTATGTGCAGATACTTGAGTGGCTGAAATGCCAAAAAGAGGGAGAATATTAAATTTGCAACCCTCTAAGCAGCCACAACAAGAAATGATGGTGGAACGGCAAAAATGTGAGGATGTGGGATCATCTCTGGCACTGAACTTTGTGATGTTTCCGTTGTCACTTGGGTTATACCAGAGCTGAGCTCATGAACAATAACTCAAAGGCAGACTGAACTTGAGCAAGCCATGTCTGATGCTAACAGGTAGGAGCCTGTTGCTATTCCTCAGATAAAAGAGAAAACATTTGCAGATATCAGTCTGCACCTAACCTGGCTAGATATGTGATTCCTGGCATCTGAGCCACATAATAAAGCCATGAGCAAAACCAAAGCACACACCTGGGCCAGAAATTCCTGGGACGCTATAGGATGTGACTCATGGTCTTGGAAGGAACAGCTACCAATCCAATTACTTTAATTTAAGTAATTAAACCAGTGGTTTAATTAGTTTGTTTTCTGAATTGTTCCTTGGCAAATAAATCCACCAGAGTGGGAAGAAGACAACTTATTTCTGACAGGTCGCATGCAGGATACTTGGTCAGGCACGAATTTAATCCAAGGTGCTGACTTCCTGCTGTTAGGAATGCACCACTGGTTAGGCAGTGAACTTTGAGACAGGCTGGCAAGAACATAAAACGTCAGGCCCTCAGGAATACAGCTCCATTTTGTAGCAGACATTTACGTGCTGTTGGGGGAATGAGATGTGACGTGGGTTTGAAAAAGTAATGACAGCTTTCCGAAGCCACGTTTCCCCTTAGAACTCTACCTGCCTCTGAAAGCAACCACGCAAGTTATATTTTCTCCATTTGTTAGGCAATGCTCCCCTATCTCGTTTCTTTCCCAGTAAGCTGGCTACCAGGTTATTGCCTAAAATCCTCTATTTTTGCTGACTCTCTTGGCACACGCATGTATCTGCCCTGATACGTGACTCAGAATCTGAATATTTGTTTCCAAATATTCAACCAAGCCACTGCCCATGTGCTTATCAAAGTCCTGTTTGCTGTCACAGTGGGGGAAAGTTGAAACAGTAACTCTTTCACTGCAGAGCTGATTGCTTTGTGGGAGAGTGACCTGCTTTCTCTCCTGTCAGCCATGTAACCCACCCCTGCCCAAACCTGGCTCACTGCAAGACCTCAGTGTTTCACCCTTTGCCGCTGATAGGGAATTCCAGTGTCAGGAAGGGGTGGTGTATGTATAAATATGAACACAGCCCCTGAAAACAGAATGCCCGGGGCAGGAAAGTACACAGCTAGATTGTCTTACACCACGTGGAAAAGCTGGCAGATGGAAGAAAGCATCGCGTAAGCTGGGAAAAACAACAACAACAGTGGTTTCAAAATAGAAAGGAGAACACATAGCCTTGCAGTGCTCCTCCACAAAGGCATCTTTCAGAGGCAGGCTGTGCTTCCAGCCCCCTTTTATCTGGTCTCCTTAGGGCAACCCCTCTTGCAAGTTTGAACGAGAAGAGCGTGGTCCCTCAGTTCCCAGGATGGTGGGATGCCAACAGGACAAGTATGTTGAAAAACAAATAGGGTGTGTCATCATCTTACAAGGCCATGCAAAGGGAAGCCACATCCTAAAGCATTCAGATTTGAACAATGCAGCAGAAAATATGCCTTTGGGAATACCTTTTCTATTGAACAAGGGGATGAGGAGAATAGACCAGGCATGATTTAACACAGCTCCTGCTTCCGTTACATCAAGCTGCCTTTAACTGGATGGTGAAGTCACCTTTTAAGAGCAGCTAAGACCAACATCTGCTGGAAAGGACTTAGGTCTTACCTGATGCTGCCTCAGGCAGGATGGGAGGGGCTACGTGGTGTCTTGCTGTACCTTGCAACTCTTATTTTCCACATGGGAAACCTGTAACATCACAGACGTGCATGGCTCATACTGGGTGTACTCATAACTAACTTTTTCATTAGCAGGATTTGTCCCCAAAACCTGAAGAAGACATATATATACACCCACAGCTCACCTCTTCATTCTCTTTCAGCTGGTTACGGCATCCTTGTACTTCATCTACTCTGCTCTGGAGGAAGAGATTGAACGTAACAAAGACAACCCCGTTTATGCCCCCGTGTACTTTCCAGCAGAGCTGCACCGGAAAGCTGCCCTGGAGCAAGACTTGGACTACTTCTATGGCAGCAACTGGAGGGATGAGATCCCATGTCCTGAGGCTACTCGGAAATACGTCGAGAGGCTCCACTACGTGGGCAAGAACCACCCAGAGCTCCTGGTGGCCCATGCCTACACTCGCTACTTGGGAGACCTCTCTGGGGGGCAAGTGCTGAAGAAAATTGCCCAAAAGGCCCTCCAGCTGCCCAGCACTGGGGAAGGGCTGGCTTTTTTCACCTTCGATGGGGTCTCCAATGCCACCAAGTTCAAGCAGCTCTATCGCTCCCGCATGAATGCCCTCGAGATGGATCTTGCCACTAAGAAGAGAGTCTTGGAGGAGGCCAAGGAAGCATTCCTGCTAAATATACAAGTGAGTAACAAACAGTCAGCCCTGCCTGCCCACACCCTCTGTGAAATAAGATAATAGCCACAGGGGAAGGGCAATTAGCTGGTATTTCTGCTGTGGAGCTTATGGGAAGTTGTGGATTACAGCAAGCTAGTCAGGATTGGATGGCTACACTTGTCCACCCAGGGAGCCTAGTAAAAGGCTGGTATCTGGAAAGTTGTTCTCTCTCCCTTAAAGTTTGAATTTAGCCTCTTTCATGTACCATTAAGGGCTTATACTTGGAGCGGGGATCACCACCTATCCGTCCTACCTCTGTAGTACAGTTCCACAGGTCCTCTGTGAATGCTGACCAGATGCACAGGTACCTTGTTTTCCTTCCCATCAGAAGGGAGGAGCTGGAAGCTTCAGGGAGAACCTGTAAAGTGAACAAGGAGTTTGAAAGATATGCTCTTAAACCCACAGGCAGATTATGTGCTGTGCAAAAAGTGCCAGAAGAGTTGGACTGAGTTGTGTCTTTGTCTAGCTCCTAAAGTGGTTAGGGCAGGGGCAAGGGGCAAAGGGGCAGACAAAGAGGAGGCCACATAATGAGACTGTGTTCCTTCCTCTCAGGTGTTTGAGGCACTGCAGGAGCTGGTGTCTAAGGGCCAGGAAAATGGTCATCCTCCGCAGCTGAAAGCAGAACTTCGCACGAGGAACGTTAACAAATCATATGAGCATGGTAAGACACTGCTAAGGGCAGGGGTTTAACATTGCCCCTTGTGGTTTTGTTCTCCTCCCTTCCTCTATTCTTGTTTGTAAAAGCCACTGAGAAAGGAGCATGAGGTGCTTGCCCTGTCTCTTCCCCAGCCATCAGTAGGTAGTGCAAGGATAGGCACTGTGTGTGCAAAGCTGCTTCTAGACATGTCAGAACAAGGATGACCCATGGGCTCTCCAGAAAACCAGTCAATAAGGGAACTTGACAAGAAGAGACTGCCCTCTCCTCCTGTTAGGTTTTAACGAGCTTGAGGTGACTTTTGACCACAGTCAAAACCAGCCTTGAGTTCACAGAAGCAAAGGCAGCAATTTTGGACCCAGCAGATCAGCCATGGTGCTGTGATGCTCACAGAAAGTTCTTCTGGACACACAGCCCTATCCAGTGTTCTGTCCTTTCAGACTAGATCTCCTTCTTGTGATTTTCCTACCTTCTACAAGTATTCACTGAAAACTCCCCTGAAAGTGTGCTGTGGTTATATCCGGATGGTGAAATGTAGCCAGCTGGGAAGTGGGGATGAAGAGGCTGCCCATCCATTTTACTACGCTGAGAAAGCTCCGCTCCTGGCGAGGGTCAATCCCAAACTGGGCAAAGCCTGAGCAGCAGCTGCAAGCAAAGCAATCCCTTTACACAGTCAGACTTGCTACAGAGTGAGGAGCAGGCTCAGATGTTTACAGAGAGTGGTTTCCCTGATAACATGTGATTCAAATAAAGAAGTCCTTATGACTTACCCACTCTGAAACCAAAAGAGAAATCTTTCAGTGCCCGCTGGACTGAGCCATCATTTTCCCATGGCAAAGAATGAGAAGCAAACCTCATCCTGCGCATCTCTAGGCAACGAAGCTTGAAGCAACTTCTTTGGGAAAAGCAGTAAAAGTCCTCTGTGAAACTCTGCTGCTCCTTTCCCAACATGCTCATAAAAGTAGGACTTTTCTGAAAAGTTTGGTGTTGGATGAGGTATCCCATACTGGGAAAATTGTCTGGAGTGCTGAGGACTGTTAAAGGCCATTAGACGCCTAACCAATTAAATCAGTGAGAAGGAGGGCAGAAACCACCTTTTAAAATACTGGCTTAAGTATTTGACCATCTTCTCCACACACCAGGGGTTTGATGGAGCTGGGCAGTGCATTTACATAGCTGTAAGGGGACAAGTTGGTACTCACATACAGAGTGGTTGTGAGCCTTTGTGGTCTCCACATCAGGTCTGCTGCTTCCCTTCTTCCCCTACCCCAGGAGAGCAGAACTTGCTGCTGCTGTTTCCCCCCGCCCAACTGGGCTCTGGGCTTCCTCCTCTTCCCCTTGGCAGCTCCAGCACTGGGACAGCAAGCATGGCATACCAGCAGCATCTTGCCTCAACCTCTTCTCACGTGCCTTTCTTTTCCCTCCCTATTTGGTCTAGGTCCAGCACCTGGGAAAGAAAGTGAGAGGACAAACAGGAGGCACACAGACATGGTGCCCACCACTCCCCTGGTGCGGTGGATCCTGGCGCTCAGCTTCCTAGCCATGACAGTTGCCGTGGGCTTATTTGCCATGTGATGGAGAAGGAGCTTCACTTTCTCTTCGTGCCTTCCCTCATCCTGAACTAATCCAGCCTCCCCAGTCTTTGTGAAAGAAATTTCCCCACTGGGTACTGTGATCTTGGCTCTGCCACTAACATTAGGAGACTTTTTCTCCCCAGAATCAGTGCTGTAAGGGGGGTTCAGGCAAAGTCTCCCTCGTGCTTGGTATGAGCTCTTCTCAGAGACTAACTTTATCACCAAGGGGTAGAAAGGGCTAAAAACAATGGCCAAGAATTGTTGTTGCTTTACAGAGTGCCTGCAAAAACTTCTACAGGATCAGAAATGCAGCTTTGATGTCTGTCTCTCCTCAGAAACACGAAGCTCCCTGGAGCTCTGTTTGCTCGATGTTTTATACTGTTAGATAACACTGTGATCACTTTTCCTGCGGAGCCACACGGCTCCCGTGGGTTATAGACTGTTTTATATGACACGAATAGGTCTTTTGTTAATTCCTTTTTCCAATCATTTTTGTTTTTTAAAAGAGAAGCAGAACATGGTTGTTGAAGATACACTGTCGTTATCTTGTCTGGTGATGTAATTTATACACATAATAAACTTCAATTTAAACTCTTCAGGCCTGGTATTCCCTATTATTTAAGCCTAACCTGGGGAGAAAGGAGGTGTCTTTTGTCCTCCAAGGTTTTTGGGGCTGCTGCCTCCACAGCCATGACAGTAGACAAAAGCGGGAGCTATCATCAGAATCTGACTCTTCTCCCACTTGGTGCTATCAATAACCTGTTAGAAGCTGGGGCAGGTTTCTGCAGCTCCTACACACTGCTCTCTATTTCTAGAAATGGCACAAAAGTCTGTGAGTGTACAAAGGATTTTTAAGGGGTGGAAGGCGTATGTATGAGCTATGAAAAGCAAGAAGTGATGGGACCCTCAGACAATCTCAACCAGGACAGATCTCCCTGACCACTACCAGCTAAGGGCTAGACTCCCAGACTGCCTTTGCAAGAATCAGAAAAGCAAGTGTGTTTTCACCACCCAGAAATTAAATACGCACTAGGCTTTGATCCTATGAGGAAGCTAAATGGGCTGCATCAAGCACACAACTGTATGCCCTCACTTAGGTAATAAACCAACCCAACTTCCTCCCAGGACTCAGCACACACACGGCATTGCTAAAGACACTCCAAACACACAGCACTGCTGGAGCAGCCTGCGCACACAGCTTTTTTGCCTCCCTTTTTGCTGAGGTAGCTCTGGATGGTTGGCTTTGCGGCCAGCCACTCTTACAGCCATAGGCTCTATGTGCTTTGGAGGGTCTCCTAACACAGGAGTCACTGCAGGAGAGGTTGCAGCTCAGGTATGGAACAGTAGGTACCCACAAGGCCATTATCACCTCAGAGGCCTTTCTGCTCCTTCTACCAGAAAGCCTCTGTGATCAACCAGTCTCTACGATGCTGCCTGTTCTGGCTGTGACCTTAATCCCAAAGACATACATTCCTAATGATCTGTTTTAACGACCCACACTGAATCTGCTCACAGAGCAAGCATCACAACGCAAGTCGCACTGAGAACAAGCAGTGGGAAAGAGGGACTGATTCAGGTGATTATTCTCAGGCTCTATATTCCTTCCGAATCCGCTTTAATACTTCTCTATTTGGGCCCATCTGAAACCCCTGGTAGAAAAAATAGTTCTTAAAAAGATGGTCAAATGTTTGAAAAGCAGGCATATATGGCTTGATAGCTATTCAAATCTAAGAACTTATTCAAAGTTCTATTACGTTCAGCCTGCCCAGTCCCTTTAACCAACCTCAACTAAGGCATTATGTTCAACCGTGCTGAATAACTGAACATCCCAAACATGCAAACAAATGCCCATGAGCTCAGAAATGCACTCTGCCACAGTCAGCTTCACTCCACTAACCAAAGGGATTGCAACTGTGATCTCAAAGTTAGGAAATCTGGGTTCAGACTGACATCATCCCCTCCCGGCTCATGGCAGAAGAGGTATAGTGCTGTCATTGTGCTATCACACACTGAAGGACTCCACACTGAGCCTAAGAAGTCTTCAGAGGCAAAGACTAAAGCTTTGCTTGTACTTGCCTATGATCTTTATGAATACATAAAGAAGGACATAGACCTGGTAGAGTGAGTCCAGAGGTGGGACATGAAGCTGCTTTCTCCTATGAAGACAGGCTGAGAGCTGTGCTTGTTCAGCCTGGGGAAGAGAAGGCTCTGGGAAGACCTCACAGCGGGTTCCAGTGCCTAAAGGAGGCTTACAGGAAATCTGGAGAGGGACTTTTTGCAAGGGCAGGTAGTCACAGGACAAAGGGGAACAGCTTTAACCTGCCGGAGGGTAGATTTAGATTAGACATTAGGAAGAAGCTCTTCCCTGTGAGGGTGCTGAGGCCCTGGCACAGGGTGCCCAGAGAAGCTGTGGCTGCCCCATCCCTGGCAGTGTTCAAGGCCAGGTTGGATGGGGCTTGGAGCAACCTGGTCTGGTGGAAGGTGTCCCTGCCTGTGGCAGGGGTTAGGACTGTGGGAGCTTTAAGGTCCCTTCCAACCCAAACCAGTCTGGGACTCTGATTACCCCACAGCGCCTCCAACCGCACGCCGCAGGTTTCTCCTCTGCCGTCCCCCATGGCCATGACAGCACCGGCCGCCTGGGGGCACCCAAAGTGCTCCCTCCGCCCGCAATGGTTTCACCCGCTCCCCCCCTCCGCGCCCTGCCACGATGGTCTCACCCACCCGCCATTTCGCCTCTCCCCGCCCTTCTCTCCCAGATTTCGCGCCAAAGTGCTCCAGGCTGGCCGGGGGCCGATGGCCCCAGCCAATCAGCGGCAGAGGCAAGGCGGCGCTCTTCCCCTTGGGGCGGGGCGGGAGAACGCGCTGGGTCCAATCCGCGGCGGCGTGCTGCGGGCTGCCAATCGGAGTGCGCGACGACAGCCTCGGGGCTGAGGTTTGGTTTCCGCCGCGCGTTGCTTTTGCCGCGAAAAGGTCGGTGGTGGCTTCTCTTGGACAGCGAGGTGCGGAGCGGGATCAGGGTCGGGATCGGGATCAGGGTCGGGATCGGGATCAGGGTCGGGATCGGGATCAGGGTCGGGATCGGGATCAGGGTCGGGATCGGGATCAGGGTCGGGGACCATGGGAGGCATGGGGAGGACGGGAGCAGTGCCAGGGGTGGTGAGGCGGAGGGGGCAGTGGAGTCGGGAGGAGGGTATCCCCTGGGGCATTTGGTGCTGGGAGGGGAGAGGAGGTGGAGAAGAAGAAGGGGGTGTTTGGTGCTGACCGTGGGCTTTCGCCCCCCTCAGGGCAGCAGCAGTCGCCATGTCCGGCTTTGACGACCCCGGAATTTACTACAGCGACAGTTTTGGGGGCGATGGGTCGGTGGACGAGGGGCAGATTCGGAAGTCGCAGCTGCAGAAGCGGTTCAAGGAGTTCCTGCGGCAGTACCGGGTGGGCACTGACCGGACGGGCTTCACCTTCAAATACAGGTGCTGCTCTGGCCCCTTTTCTCCTTTGTTGCCTCTCCTCTTCGGACCCCTCAGCCTTCTGTTAGCTTCCCTCCTGCTGTGTGCACCTCAGATATACAGTGGCATGTGTCAGCTTTTCTCTTCCCATAGACCATAAGTAGCTCTTTTTGAGTATAAGAAATGTTCACATTTAGTCTTATAGGAAAACTGAGGTCTGGTGTTCTGCCACATCGCTAGGCAGCCAGCAACTGGCAGCGGTAGCAATAGAGGGAGCTGCACTGCTAAGCTTGCACGTAGCTATGAAATTCAAGGTCTGTCTTCAAGTTTTAGTGCTTGCTGGTCTAGTATCCATTGTTTCTATCCATTCAAATCAGTGCAGCACTGTCCATATGTGCTGTTGGAGGCTACGAAGGTGCCATGGCCATCCCTTTGCCTGTACAGTTTGGAGACACAACGGTGAGAACATGGAGATGTGTCATGCAAGGGCCGGGGCAGGCCTTTCATCTCTGAGTTTCATGGACCCTGTGTTTTTTAGAGATTATTGTCTGCTGTGCTATTACTTCGTTCTTTAAAGTCATATTTTAGATATAATAGGTTATCCTGTGTGGAAGTTTTCTAGTTGCCTGTCTGGTCATATAACTAGTGAACAATTAGTCACTGTAAGCACTGGTATCCCTGTCTTATGTCACATTTCAAAGCGGTTTTGGGTGAAAGATTTGCCCAGGTCCCCCTACACTCTCCCGGTTGTTCCTGTTTGCTTTCCAAACCAAGGACTCCCTGCAGAGCCTGCCTTCTCTGCTCCCTGCTTGTCGTAAGGTTGCTGTGGGTAACTCTTGCTTTCTGCCCTGCCAACCTTTACCGTTTACTGCCTTCCAGGGATGAGCTTAAACGACACTATAACCTGAGTCAGTACTGGGTGGAGGTGGAGATGGAAGACTTGGCCAGCTTTGATGAAGATCTCGCTGACTATCTGTACAAGCAGCCAGCGGACCATCTGCAGCTGGTAAGGAGGGAGGAGATTGGCAATCTGGTGTACTGACATCGTCACATCACTAGAGCAGCCGTGATGATATACTGTAGTACACCTATAACAGCTAGTTGTTCCCCTTATAGTTTGAAGAAGCAGCAAAAGAAGTTGCAGATGAAGTCACTCGTCCTCGTCCTTCAGGGGAGGAAACTCTCCAAGACATCCAAGTGATGCTGAAATCAGATGCCAACGCAGCCAGCATCCGCAGCCTGAAGGTGAGGGGAATTGGCTGCCACACTGAGCAGAGAGTGGCAAGGTTTGCTTATGTGGGGATGTGATTGCAGGGAAGCTTTTGATACTTGAGCACATAGTTCAGAACATGGGTTGTACGCTAATTTACAAGCAGTGATGCTTTGCAGCTTAAATGTGACTACAAAGGACTTATTGCTGGTTTCTATTGCAGGGACGTTATTGCTGTTAGTGATGTTCTGCGCACTGTTTTGTCCTTTTTCTGTACTGCTTTGAAATCCGCAGGCTTAAGTCATGCAACATTCCTTTACTGGTGTAGAGCAGAAGACTGACATTGTGCAGGCGTTTTTGTTCTGGTACCATAGTCCCATAACTGTAGGAATTAAAGCTAAGAACTGTGTTTCTTTAACTTCTTCAATTTCCCATCCATCCTTCAGTGATGGCTTTATCACCTTCCCTTCGCCTTTTCACTTTCAGTCTGACCAGATGTCCCACCTTGTGAAGATCCCTGGGATTGTAATTGCGGCAACCCCTGTGAGAGCCAAGGCCACCACAATAGCCATCCAGTGCCGCAGCTGCCGCAACACCATCACAAACATTGCGGTGCGCCCAGGCCTGGAGGGCTATGCTCTACCCAGGAAATGCAACACGTAAGGACCAATGTGGGGATGCATGTGGCAGGCTGGTGGGGGGCAAAAACGCTGCATCCCTTCCTCCTGCTTGCCCTCCATCCCATGCATGCTTCAGAGTCAGCTCTGTGATGCATAATGCCGGTGCATCTGCACTGCTCTCTGCCTCCTCCCTTTGTATTGACCTTGTGCCTGCATGTACCTGTGGCATTTGCTGTAACCAGCTGCTGGAACTAAAACTGGCAAGTTTTAACTCCAGCAGCTGTCTATGGTCCTGCTGGTGGTGACAGTACATGACCAGTGCTCCAAGTTGTCCAGAGAGTTCTTTTTATCTGTAGTGCATTTTACCTGTTGTACCTAAAGGTTCATTCCTGCCTACAGCTGCCCCATAATGCTGTGCTGAGCTGCTGGCCTAACTTCCTATTAAGTTCTTCTGGTTTTCAAACAAACTTCTTGCTTCCACATTCACCTTTCTCAGGGGACTCGCGTTACCTTCTGTAGGAAAGCTTTGCTACTAACCTTCAAATCCTGCTTTATAGCTCTTGATGTCCAGGTGACCCATGAGCGTTGAGCTGCTGCTGTGCTGCCGCTCTCACACCAACCTATCCTGGTGGGTTGTGCCTTGAAGCTCATGCCTGCCAGTATTTCTTTTCTGCGCCTTAACTCTAATGCAGCTTGAGAGGCCTTTGGAATAGGGATTGTTCTTGTGCGTGGTCTGTACAGCACCTCGCTGCTGATCCTTGACTGCACAAGAGCATCTGCACTCTCATGTTACCCTCCCTGAAAGCCCTGCATGGGGTCAGGCATCAGTAGTGATGTACTGAGATGGCAGCAGGACGTGGAGGTTCTTTTTGTCTCAAAGAGCTTGTAGTTTAGCAAGGCAGATGCGTCTCGAGAGACTGGAAGGTTGATGGCAGCCTTGTCACATTGCTAATTGCTCTCTCACCAGAAACCACTTAACATTTGTTTCGTGCATGAGGTTATAAAGAAAAATGCCCTGCTGTGTCGCTGACTCTATACTGTTACCTTCTGTGTAATTAATGAATTACCTTCCTCCCTGCTTTTAGCTAGCAGGGGACGGGGGGAGATAGAGGGAGCACTCAGACAAGTATCAGCCTGTCTTTGGCTTGTTGTTGTGCATGCTTTTGGCAGCTGTTGAAGGCAACACAGAGGGCTTGGTGAGCCTTGGGTTCAGCCTTATGTGACTGCCCTTCTCACCTCCTGGGCACCGCTTGGAGGGGTGGCTGCTTTGGGCTCTGTCACCACTGTCCTCTCTTCAGGGGTGCGCGTAGGGTGGTTGTTGAGTGCCAGCAGCCTCCCCTCATTGATGTCTCTGCACAGAGAACAAGCTGGCCGCCCGAAGTGTCCTCTGGACCCGTATTTCATCATGCCAGATAAGTGCAAGTGCGTGGACTTCCAGGTGCTGAAGCTTCAGGAGTCTCCGAATGCTGTGCCACACGGAGAGATGCCCCGGCACTTGCAGCTGTACTGTGACAGGTACCAGTGCAGTCTCCCCACCCTCACCCCACTGGGGCCATCCTTTCCCCCACTACCATCTCTGCTTTCCTCTTCCTCCTCTTAGGTACCTCTGTGACAAAGTTGTCCCAGGGAACAGGGTCACTATCATGGGCATCTACTCCATCAAGAAATCTGCCCGTAGCAAGAGCAAAGGCCGTGACAACGTGGGTGTGGGCATCCGAAGCGCTTACATCCGTGTGGTGGGCATCCAGGTGGACATGGAGGGATCAGGTGAGGGCTGCTTTTAGAGCCCATCTGGTCTGTGTGGCGCCGGGAGAGCCCCCTCTCTGAACACAGTGGTCACTCACCGAAGACTGTGTGGAAGCACAGCCTGGGTCCTTCTCTGCTGCTTATATAACAGAAGTTTCAAGCCAATTCAAGTGTCTAAGTTGCCCTGGATGCTCTGTAGTCATATCCTGAATCACTTTTTCTCAGTGATATTAAATGAGGAGGCTTCAGCCTGAGTCCTTCAGGGTATTTAAGTTGTTTTTATCTTATTGATCTTAGTGGGACTCTGCTAAGCCATCCCTGAGGATCCAGGCTGCAGCCGATGGTTAAATATGAGCTATGTATTAAAAACATTGTCCTGACTGTAATTCTCCCTCTGGTTTCTCCAGAGCTGCTTTGCCCAAGATCCTTGCTTTTTCCTACCAGCCTCTAAGGAGACAGCCTGCCTTGCTGGGATGCAACTGCCTGCCCTCTCCACCCTTCCCTGCTGGCGTGATCTCAAGAAGGGGTTTTGGTGGTAGTGGGTGTGGGGGGGGAAGTAATGTAATTTACTTTAAAGAACATCAATTTATTCACTGTTGCATCACACAAACATTGTCTGTGTTGCAGGACACAGCTTTGCTGGCTCGGTAACCCCTCTAGAGGAGGAGGAACTTCGTCGCCTTGCTGCCATGCCCAACATCTACGAGACCATCGCCAAGAGCATCGCGCCCTCCATCTATGGCAGCACCGATATCAAGAAGGCCATTGCCTGCCTCTTGTTTGGAGGCTCCCGCAAGAGGTGGGGAAAAGTCAGCCTGGTGGAGAGAGTGGTGGCAGGGGTGTCATTCATGGCACAAAGCCCTCATATGGTCTTCTGGTACTTGGTTATCAAAATCAAAGCTCACTGTCTCCCCCTCCCTCTCTTCCTCCCATCCTGTCACTCCAGGCTCCCGGATGGGCTGACCTGCAGAGGAGACATCAACTTACTGATGCTGGGTGACCCCGGCACGGCCAAGTCCCAGCTGCTGAAGTTTGTTGAGAAGTGTTCTCCCATTGGGGTAGGTGGTTTGAGAGACCCTCTTGTAGTGCAGCTTGTTTCTTCCTTCTGCTCCTTGCGTAGCACAGAAGACCAAACCATGGTCACAACAGATACCTGCCCATGCATCCACAGCTGGCTGGCAGGGGTGTGAACTGTTAATTCTGGTGCTGGCTTGGAAGAGATGGGTTGCAGGATGCAGGCCAAAGGAGGGAAGGGGAAACAGGTAATGCCTTTCATTATGATCTGAGCCAGACTATTTGCAGCCGTCCAAAGACACGGCTGGTGCTGTTGTTTATTGTTGAGATTTGATCAGTGGAGATGCTGGCTGGTCAGGACAAATGAAGTTGACTGCATCTCAGGCACGGACCTCCAGGCTGAGTCCAGGCATGAAATTATATTTTCAGCTGTGTTTTCTTGTAGTCTCTATTAAACTCAGCCTCTGACTGCATTGTTGCCTCCGGAGGGAAACAAACCTAATACAGCAGACCACCAAACAATGAATCACTCCCTGTTCTGTACTTAATACTTGTGTTTGTGTGTCTGCAAGCCCTCCGGTGCGTCACAGCTGCTTGTTCCAAGGCCTGGGGCTAGGCAATAGTCTGGCTCTGTACGCTGCTGGTCTGCTTCCTGTATGTGCTGAGGGGTTTTCCTGGAGATCCTTGTGTTTCCTCTGGATTTTGTGGTGCTGGGGGTGCTTTATCCTCTAGCTGGAGCAGTGGGCTCCTGGGTCCCACAGCAGCTGATGTGCTGTCCCTTTCCTTGTCCCACATGCCACTAGGTGTACACCTCTGGGAAGGGCAGCAGCGCTGCTGGTTTGACGGCCTCGGTGATCCGGGACCCTTCCTCCAGGAACTTCTTCATGGAGGGGGGAGCCATGGTGCTGGCGGATGGAGGAGTGGTGTGCATTGATGAGTTCGACAAGGTACCCATGGCACTGCCTGTGCAGGAGAGTCCTTGGGCTGACAGCTTCTCCCGGGAGAGCCCAGAGCTGCAGGGGATGGCCAGGGGATGGGGCTGCAAGGGAATTCTGGTTACATCCTGAGCTCTTGGGCAGAAGCCCTCACAGAGCTTCCCCTTGGGGAGCAGCATCAGTGGGTGTGTATGTGGGGGCTGGCGGAGGTGACTGATGATGGCTTCTTTTTCTCCTCACCTCATTTCTCCTAATTTGATGGGAAGATGCGGGAGGATGACCGTGTAGCCATTCATGAGGCCATGGAGCAGCAGACCATCTCCATTGCTAAGGTGAGCTGTGGGTGGGTTTCTGAGAGACAGTTGTCATGCATCTTTTGTTAGACTTTTGCCATTTCAGAGTCCAGGCAGTGGTTTCGATGGTCACTGTTTGATCTGTGACCGCTCAGCCCTACCTGTAGGCTTTGGGTTGTCTTCTCTCAGATAGCCTCAGCAGGACTGAAACGAGCTCCCTCTGCTCTGCCTGTCCTCTGCTCTAGATTTAGTAGTTCTGCTGATGTCAGAGCCTAAAGTCTCTTCTTTTCCTCCTTCTCCTCCACCCCTTCTACTGAGGCTGCCTGACATCCTGGTGCCTGATCTCTCCAATCACACTTTCTCTTAATTTCTATTGTTCAACTTCTTTTGGTAGCACCTCTGCTCCCTCCTGGTTCCTCTGTTTCACCCGTTAGCTATTGAGTCCCTGGTAACAGAGCACACACCACTGCTGTTCCTCTTGCCTTTGCTACCTGCTTTGCCACCAAGGCTGGCCAGGGAGACTCACCCCCAGCCACCCAGTTTCTGGCTCAGATTGCAAACTTGGGGTGGGGTCTTGTGTGTCCTTGCCCTTGACATGAGGTTTTAAGTGAAACTAGTCAGTGCTCAAGTGCCAGCTGAAGCCAGTCCCCCAGAAGGCTGTGTGGGTCCAGCCCTATGTAGTTCCTGTACTGACCCCTCTTAAAGGAGGAGCCATTACAGTGCAGTTGGGTTTTATTTAAGTGCAAGTGATTGAGGATGAGTCCTTGCAGATTGCTTTTGACTTTTCACTGTGATTTAATAGCCTTCTAGCCCTGCTGTGACATGGTTGTGGTCTTTACCCCATCCATTTCTCCTTCCATCCGCAGGCAGGAATCACAACCACACTCAACTCCCGCTGCTCAGTGCTGGCAGCTGCCAACTCT
Source organism: Amazona ochrocephala (assembly GCA_039720435.1). Lineage (NCBI taxonomy): Eukaryota > Metazoa > Chordata > Aves > Psittaciformes > Psittacidae > Amazona > Amazona ochrocephala. The sequence goes on from CM077880.1 coordinate 78,939,657, forward strand.
GTCTTTGGGCGCTGGGATGAGACCAAGGGCGAGGAGAACATTGATTTTATGCCCACCATCCTGTCCCGATTTGACATGATCTTCATCGTCAAGGATGTGCACAATGAAGAACGAGACATGGTGTGTGAGGCTGTATGGGTGCAGCTGGGTCTCGTGGTGCACTGCTTTTTTGGGAGGGGGAGGTGTTGTGGTTCCTGCTGCCTGACTGACTTCTGCTCTTGTAGACACTGGCCAAGCACGTGATGTCCTTACATGTGAGCGCCTTGACACAGACCCAGGCCGTGGAGGGCGAGATCGAGCTGAACAAGCTGAAGAAGCTCATCTCCTTCTGTCGGACGTGAGTGACTTCTTGGCAGTGCCCAGGCTGCACGGTGGGAGGCAGCGGTGAGAAGCAAACCGTGCAGCTGATGCGTGCAAGCACTCTATCTGAGTGACCTTATTTAGTGCTTGCCTTGAGAAAAGAGGAGCGAGAGCAGCTCACAACAGTGCCACAGCGTGGCCCAAGGAAGGGAGGGGTGCCTGGGGACCCCCCTGCACAGAGGGACCCTCTGTGGTGCGGCTGCCTTCCAGCTCCCATCCCTCCTTGCAGGAAATGTGGCCCTCGGCTGTCAGCGGCAGCAGCGGAGAAGCTGAAGAACCGCTACATCCTGATGCGGAGTGGCACTCGCCAGCACGAGCAGGAGAGCGACCGCCGCTCCAGCATCCCCATCACCGTGCGGTGAGCAGCACTGCCCTCCTTGCCCTACCAGAACCCTCAGGGTTGGGATTGTATCTCTGGGACTCACCTGGGGCATCCCAGGAAGCGGATTAGTGGGGTGCTGGGGTTTGGGGGAGCTCTCTGAACAGGGCAACGCTGTGATGCTGCCCAGGGAGCTGTGGTGCCTGGGATGTGGTGGGCAGGGTGTCAGGGGGAAGGAGGAGACCCCTTGGAGCTGCGGTAGAAAGCAGGGAACATCTTTGGCTGTAGGCAACTGGAGGCCGTCGTGCGCATTGCTGAGTCTCTGGCAAAGATGAAGCTTCAGCCCTTCGCCACGGAGGCGGATGTTGAGGAGGCTTTGAGGCTCTTCCAGGTGTCCACGCTCGATGCAGCCATGTCGGGCAGCCTGTCAGGTGAGGGGGAGATGCTCTGTGCAGGAGGGGCATGCAGGGCCTGGCTGTTGAGGACAAGGAGAGATGAGCTCCCCTCCCAGGGCTGGGCTGGCAGGGGCAGGGAGTGCTACCAGACACCCCCAGTCACATGCTGGACCTATATTTTGAGCAAAGGCAAAGCAATTTGTGCTTTTCTCAAGAAAGGTTGGGCCAGGTGATCCTTCAGGTCCCTTCCAACCTGTTATTCTGTGATTCTGTGAATGCTTATGGCAGCAAGGCACCATCATGTCCAAGGCGCTGTGGCTCACAATGGCAAATGACACCAAGGGTCTCCACCTGTGATGAGCAAGGGAGGGATGGTCTACCCCCTTGTGGTCCAAAGGGTGTAGTCTGCTGCTGAAGGTGATTCCCTAGCCTGTTTGTCCTCTAACATCTTTCTCTGCGGGGCTGGAGGCAGTGGTTTCTTGAGAGGCAGCGTGGCACAAAGGGTTTGAAAGGAGCTCCAGCAGTCTGGTCCGCATTCATCTGTGTCTTTGGAGTTTCATCACCTTTGATTGTGGATTTGCTCCTGAGTTCTCTAAAGTCTTGGAAACATGCAGGTGTGGTGGGAGACACAGAGATGGGCACTCTGGCTTCGAGAGTGATGCCTGGGTGCCACAGGGAGCTCACACAGCCTTTCCCTCCAGGGGCAGAAGGCTTCACGACACAGGAGGACCAAGAGATGCTGTCCCGCATTGAGAAGCAGCTCAAGCGCCGCTTTGCCATTGGCTCTCAGGTGTCGGAGCACAGCATCGTCCAGGATTTCATGCGGCAGGTAGGCCAGGGGCTGCGTGGTTGGGCTGTGAAACCAGGGACCCCGGGCTGCTGCTCAGGGGATGTGAAGTCCATTCCCCAAAGTTGAGATCCTACCCTTGAAACGAGAACTATTTGATTTGTGACACTGAAGGTGGTCAGACTGGAATAGTGAAAAGGGAGCGTCGGCACATGGTACTGCTGGGTCTTTGTCCCTCCAGGGAGGCATAGCCAAGCTGCAGTGTCCTGTGGGTGCTGGTGAGCTTTCCCTGCCAGCTCATCTTCCCCTGCTCTCTTCTTTTCCAGAAATACCCAGAACACGCTATCTACAAGGTACTGCAGCTGATGATGCGGCGGGGGGAGATCCAGCACCGCATGCAACGCAAAGTCCTCTACCGCATCAAGTGACCTCCCTGTCCCACGTGTGGGGAGGGAACCGCTTGTCGCCCCATGGGGCGCCTGGAAGAAGCTTTTCCTTGGGGAACCAAACAGCCTGTCCCACTTGAAGCAGGGTTTGGGGTGGTCAGGGTTCCCCTGTCACAGTACACATTGATGTTTCTTTGAACTCAAAAAGCTTTTAGTTTGTATTAAAATAAAAACTTATTTGTACCCCAGGCTATATTCCCTTTCCCCTTCAAAGGTGGTGCAGGATTTTGGTTGCAAAGGCATCCCTCCTGCTCACCCTGTGTTGGCCTGTGCCCACCATGGGGACTCCCCTCAAGGCAGGGCATGCCTCCTGCTCTTCCTGTGTTGGCCAGTGCCCACCCTGGGGACTCCCATCAAGGAAGAGCATAGCCCCATGGGCAGCACCAGCAGCTGGGAAGACAGAAACTCATTTCTCACTTGGTGGTTGATCTGTCTGTAGAGGCATAAATCCTTTTGGTGCAGGCTGCCCTCAGCTGTTCAGAGGCACCTTAACCGGTCACTTCATGCAGGCTGCTGCCATCTTCCCTATCTGCCAGCAGCAGTGAAGGAAATGCCCTGCTGTTCCCTGCTTCAGAGCTGCTTTTAGCTTATCCCTCCTTTTCTCCAAGGGCTACAGCAGCAAATGCTTTACCCTGCAGTGTAAAGTGATGCTGAAGGCATCAGCAGAAACCCCTGCTTGCCCCAGTGAGAATGGGGGTATGGGGTGATGCCCAAGAACTGTGTACCCTTCTCCAGCTAGGCTCTATCACCTTATGCCAACAGCCATAGGGAGAGTTTTCCCACTTGCTAGGAGTCTCTCTGGGCTGTCAGTCCCAGGGTGGACTTCTGCAGCCACTCATCCTCCTGTTTGCTGCATGACCTTGCACTTGTCAGGCTGCAGGTTTTTATCTCTACTAGCAAAGAAGTGTTGGCTCTGAAGAGGTAAGGTGTGAGTAGATCCCTGTCCTTGTCCTCTCAGGGCCAGCTTGCATGTGTGAGAGCCCTGTTGGGGCATTCTGAAGACAGTGCAGTGTCCGGCACTGCAGGCAAGTGAAAACACTCCCTGGCTGCAAGTGACCTTCAGGCAGAGAAACATCCCAGGAGAGGCTTCATTAGGAAAGTAACGTTCAGGGCCAGCAGAGGGTACCAGAGCACTGAGGATGCTGGGTTGTGCACAGAGCTCCGTTCTCCTTGGAGAGGAGTAACCAAGGGGTCCCTTTGGGCTGGGTGGTGGGGTGAAGGGTGCACCCAGCCTGGCAGATGTCACACAAGGGCTGTGCTCCGCTGCAAACTCTGGGGGGTTCAACAGCATCCCTCTTTGTTTTGGTCTGGGTGTTCTGAGTGGTTCACAGTGAACTGACAGCTGGAGGTGGTTGTAGGATTTGGGGTGTCTGGAGGGGCTGGTGCAGTGGTGGCCCTGGTGAGACTGGCTGCACGTTAGAGAAACAGCCTCCTGCTCTTCATCCTCCAGTTTTTTCAAGAGGAGGTGACCTGTGTGGAGGGCTGGAGGGGGGAGGAGGCTGGCACAAAGCCTTCCATAGGAAAGGCAGGGATAGGTCTCCAGAAAGCTCACCCCAGTGATTTTATTGCCCTGTATTTTTACAGGTGCCAAGCACCTCACAATGCTTCTTAGAGCAAGCAATGCTGGGGCAAAACCAGGTACCCTTCCCTTTATAATGAAAATGAGGCACTGCCTCTCCTTGAACTGCTCCTGATTGGGAAGCAGGGCTGGAGTAAGAGAAGGATGCAGCTGCCATCAGATGCTGCTCCATGGGGAGGATCAGCTCCATGGAGGAGGAATAAGTGAGTGTGGGAATAATAGGGCAACATTCTCGCCTGGAGACTGAAATTCCCACAGCTGCCAATGTCTGTTTGAAAGCATCCCGCCCTCTCACAAGCTTCTGTGTTCCTGATCAAGCACTTGATATTGCAGCATCAGGAGGTGGCCCAATAGAGCAGTGTCAACACAGCCCCAAAGCAGCAGCATGGTGTCATGCCACATCCCATGTAGCATGGTAGCAACAGGTCCTACAGGTCTTTCAGCCCCTTCCACCTTTCCACAGTACCTCTGTCCTTGCTTTGGAGATGCTGACAGTACTTGTCTATCTATGTTCCTTCTTCCAGAGGTGCTGCAATAGCAAAGCAAACAGGGACATGAGATATGGGATCGGTACCCACAGCCTGCTCTTAATGATGCTTCTGGACGAGGCTATGAGCTCTGCTTCCAGGCTTGGAAAAAGCACCCAGCAGTGGAGAGGCGCTGGATAGGGAGAGAGTGTCCTAGGGAGGGAAACAGTGCAAAGGGCTCTGTTTCCATCACCCTTCTTGTTCCCTACCCTTCCCTCCACAGTCATACCCCCAGCCTTTCTCCATGGTCTTTGCTCTGTGCTGGAGCAGAAGCTCATGGCTGGATGTCAGTTCCTGTCTGCCAGTGGTGGTGATGTGGTGCTCGCAGGTTTGAGAAGAGTCAGCATCTCAAGGTACACGGAGCTACGCTGGGTGTTGGCAGGTGTGGAGGTTGGAAATCCTTTCTGTTGGGTTTTTTTTGTTGTTTTCATGGCATGAAAGAGAGCAGAGGTATAATTCTGTGACAGGGATCAGAATGATTGATCTCTTCGTGTTATGAAATGTGTTGATTACATGGTATGAGGTTATGTAAGCGTACGTATGGTTTCAAACAACATTGTTTAGCAGCTAATGTATGCAGCTTTATCAGAAGAAACGTGTTGATGTGCGCAACTCGCACTATCTTGGAACTCGAGACCATTGATTACTAATAGCTTGTTTTGAACATTGCACTGCAGGTGGAAGCTTCGTGAGGAACAGCAGCTCTCAGTTGGGTGGATGCTTGACGATACCTACTTGACAAGGGACTGGAGGTCCTCCTGGTGAAGATGACCAGATCTTCCCTCAAATGATAGCTACTTGGTAAAGGATTGGTCATCCTCCTGGTGAAGGTGTCTTTTTTTATCGTTCCTGAGATTCTTGCTTGCTGAGACTTGGGACAAAGTCCCTGTTTAGGTCTCCTTAGATGACCAAAACCACTGTTCTCAAATCTAATACTAACAGAGAGCACAAAACCAGCCAGACTTAGCCACTTCACATCTGAGCAGCACAACATTCCCTTACCTAGCCTACCACTTGACCTTGTCCCTTACCTTAGTGCTGCGTCACTGGCACAGGAAGCCCATTCCCCAACCTTCGCTTGTCCTCTTGGGAAGTACAATTGGCGAAGTGTAACCACCCCAAACTAGGCAGCTGCCAGGGATGCTCAGGTGCCTTTGATTCAAAGCTTGGTCTGGTACAGGAGCAACCCACCTCTTGCCACAGTGAATTATCCCCCAGAGAACTTGCAGATTACATGTAATTCTGCATGAGATGTGTTCATCTGAGTGAGAAGAGGAGAGCTTCTCACTCAAAAGAGACTCAGTGCACTGGGCTCTTCCCAGCCTTTTTGGTTCTCCATGAGAGGGCTGGGTTGGGGTTCATCTGACCAGGCATCAAGAGCTGTGTCTTGAGCAAGGTACTCTCTGTGTCTTGCACAGGGGAGTGAGCACTTTTGTTTTATCCAAAGTAAAAGTTTAAAAGAAACCAGGCAAGCTGTGCTCTAATCGCATTTGTTTTCTCTCTTGACTACAAATGGGGTCAGGACAACTAGATTCAGCAGGTATTTTTGCATCAAAGGTGTCTCAAACTGGGGAGATGTGCACGTCCTTTCTTGTGTGCTGCACTGCTGCACTGGAGGAGGAGGGCTCTGGTGAAGGCTTGATTTGGGTGCTAATTTTGGGGCAGCTTCACTAGGTTTGATTCTCTCCTTGTACACCAAGCTCATCAGAATGCCGCTGTGGGAATGTCACTGGAGCTCCACTATTGTAAAATCCAGCAAAACTGAGTCATCACATCTGCACCGCTTGGATCTCTTCCATCTCCATGTAGGATGAGAGCTGTTGCAATGCAGCAACCTAACCTCTGAGAGTGTTGTGTCACTTCCCCCATAAAATGAAACAAAGCCGAACTGCAGAGTCCTGAGGGCTGTTGCTCAAGGATGTGAGATAAACACGGGCTAGGAGAATATGCTGATAAGGGCAACGTGAGAAACAATCTGAGCTGATCCACCAAGCGCCAACTGCAGATGAAGGAAGTCTCAGCTCCTTTTCCTTTTCTGCTACTGACTTACTGGGCCAGGGGAGCAAGTGACTTCCTCTTGCCTGCTCTGGATAGCAGCCCTTTTGGAGCACAAATAGCCTCTTACCACCATTTTGTGTAGTACCTGACACAACAGCAGCCCAATCAGTGTCAGAGTTAACCTGCTAATATAAATGACACCAACATGTTCTAGGATCTTGCCAGCCCTTGCCAGACTGAGAAATGATCTCCCAGATGCAAAGAAATCCTTGCTTTGCTCTGGACAGTGCCAAGAGATGAAGGGAGAAGTCTGGAGGGGCAAGTCCATAGTGTAGCAATGCCACTCTGCCATAACATTACCCTGCAGAACGGTGCGCATGTCGTGGGTCTGGGTGCCTGTGATGTGGTCTGCTGAGCAGGGGTGTCTCACACTGAGTTTCAAGTCCTTTAGAAAGTCTGACTAATGGCCTGTATCCCAATTTCCTGTGTGGGAAATTTGGCCAGAAAGCACACAGACCTCTGGCCAGAAACGCCAGGCAACACTGATTAATATGCCCTTTGCACCACAGAATTTTGGACCCTCATAGAATTAACCAGGTTGGAAAAGATCTTGAAGATCATCAAGTCTAACCATTATCCCAGGACTGCCAAGGCCAACACTAAACTATGCCACTGAGGGCCTCATCTACATGGTTTGTGAACGCTTCCAAGGATGGTGATTCCACCATTCCCTGGGTGTTAAAATGCCTGAGCACCCTCTCTGTGAAGAAATCGTTCCTAATAGCCAATCAAAACCTCCCCTCACACAGCTTGAGGCCGTTTCCTCTTGTCTTATTGGGCAGAGTAGGGAGAAGAGTCTGACCCCCATCTCTCTACGTCCTCCTTTCAGGCAGTTGTAGAGAGCCATAAGGTCCCCCTGAGCCTCCTCTTCTCCAGACTAAACACCCGCAGCTCCCTCAGCCGTTCCTCATCACACTGTATTCCAGACCCTTCACCAGCTTTGCTGCTCTTCTCTGGACCCGCTCCAGAACCTCAATATCCCTCTTGTAGTGAGGGGCCCAGAACTGAACACCGGATTTGAGGTGCAGCCTCACCACTGCCCAGTACAGGCAGTGATCACTGCCCTGGCCCTGCTGCCACACTATTGCTGGTACAGGCCAGGAAGCTGTTGGCCTTCTTCAGAATGAAAGCAGGAGCATTATCCTGCCTGCCTCGATCAATGTAGCCATGAAATGCTTGCTGAGCGGAAAGTGGATCTATCCACAGCTGGCCACATGCTGTGTGCTCATCAGCATCCAGCACCTCTGTGGTATAAATAGGCATCTATAAATAGGGATGTAGGCATCTTTCCTTTCTGGAAAGCCTTCACTTGATGGAATCTGTCAGGTCTCAAACTGCACCTGGTACTGTGTGGACTCTGTCACAAATGATCATAAAGATGAACTTCAGTATATCACTAGGAGTTGAACACACAGTGCTCAAGATATTTACAAGGTTTTTAGAGTGACAGTTGACAGGTCTTCTAGCATACATATAATCATACAATCATAGAATAGTTAGGGTTGGAAAGGACCTGAAGATCGTATAGTTCCAACCCCCCTGCCATGACAGGGACATCTCCCACTAAACCATGCCACCCAAGGCTCTGTCCAACCTGGCCTTGAACACCGCCAGCGGTGGAGCATTCACAACTTCCCTGGGCAACCCATTCCAGTGCCTCACCACCCTTACAGTAAAGAATTTCTTCCTCATATCCAATCTAAACTTCCCCTGTTTAAGTTTGAACCCGTTACCCCTTGTCCTCTCACTACAGTCCCTCATGAAGAGTCCCTCCCCAGCATCCCTATAATAGCACCATCCTAGTCCTTTGCACCAGTATAAGGTGCACATACAACATTATCAGTTATCTTCTAGTTGTGTTTTGCAATGAGGATGTATTTGGTGGTCTGACCAGGAGTGCAGAGACTGTCACCAGACTGGCAGGTTTGCCATTCTTGCAGGTCCAGCTTCCCAAAACTTCAATGGAGAAACCAGGACTTCTCCTCTTTTGTCTGTTGCACTGGGAAAAGGGTAGCCTCAGGTCAGAGAACCAGTTCAGAAGGAGAAGTCCAGCATTTGAGCCCCTGCTCTATGAGAAAAAGCAGAAGACCTATTTGTTTGTGGCTCATGCTGCCTGCCCCAAACCCAGAGACACAATTTACAGTCATGACCCCTTAACCTTTCTTGCTCCGCAGGGGATAAAATGGTTTCCTGTTTATTCCAATGGGCAGCTGTTGTATCCACAGGGGAGAGCAACACTCATGGTTAATATGGCTGATGTCCAGATACGTTTTGCAGAAGCTGCTTGTTTGTTTGCTGGGCCATCTAGCAGCTGCTGAATGTCCTGTCTTTGGGAATAGGAGTCTCCCAGGCAATTCTCAGATGCCTGAGCATGGGAGAGGACTTGCTCTCCTCACACTCGGATCAGCAAGCAGGAAGATGGTCCTGAGAGTATCTTTAAACTGTGCTGTCTGGTGAAGTATATCAGCAGCTATAGGGCCTCCTTCATCTGGTTCATCTGTGCGCCAGGGACATTCCGCATCGCTCAGGGGAGAGTGTCTTGGGGTCTCATAACCTCAGTAAATGCTGCTGGACATGAGGTGGGGTTGCCAAAGCTATTGGACATCCTGGACCATTGAGGGGAAATCCTCAATGTAGTCAGTGCCCAGGCAAGGGAAGTCAAGGACTTGGGCAATGCCTGGAAAACACTAGAGGAATACTAGCACCATGAGAGCCGCTCCTCAGGCTGCTGTTGTGGTCACTTGGGCAGAAGAGTGTCCAGGGATGCAGTCACTGGTGGGTTCCCTGCCAGATATGCAATCATCATAGGACATTTTTCCATCACCATGGGAGAAGCAGTGAAAATTCAGTGCCCTTGGGAAGGAAGCATCAAGGACAATCAAATGCAGGAGAAAGACAAAGCTTGCTGCCTCCTGTGTCTGTATGTTTCCTTTTTGATATCAAGAGCACTCCACATGTTTGCTTTCCTTCTTTACCTCTGCCTGGCAGGGCTGTGTTGGCTGTTTGTGTTTTTAAATGCCACAATGACCTAGATTTGGAACAGGCAGGTGGTGATCCAGGCAATGGGTTTGTATCTGACTGCTTATGCAGTCAGCTAGGAACTGCTGAAATGGAAAGCAATCAAAGCCTAATATCCAGTGACCCATACGCAGGCATCAGAGTCACCATCACTCTGGAACTGGGGCACCGAGACACAGGCTGCGAAGTGGAGGCATGGAGAGCTAGCTTAATGAATCAGTCATGCCCCCTACTCAAGCAATACCAGGTACCAGCCCTGTATCTACTCATTAGCATTGCTTTTCAGCAGCACCTACTGTGCACATCTGCAGGCTGGGAAGGATGCTGGCTCATGGGCACTGCAATAACCTAGGGCTTTGAAGAACCCCTGCTGAAGTGGTAATTTGTTTTAAGCGTTTGTTTTAACTTCTTTTAAGCAGGTTTGCCACTTGCTTATTGCATAAGAAAGGATGTGAATGGCTCTTTTCTGGGTCCCACGGTGAGCAGCAAGAGGTAGGTGGAATCTGTGCAGCCCAAATTGCTCTAAATAAGCCAGCTTCTCTGATTTTTTTGGTCACTTCTGTGGGCTCCCTCATGTGCAAGTGACATGCAGGCAGTCCATGCGAGAATATCAATGGGTGCTGGTGGAGGCAACAGGAATACAAGGCTAAAAGGGGCTGCTGAGAGGCAGGAGGAGAGAGATTTTGTGTAAACCGTGCCTATGCAATCTCACTCCTCAGTCCTAAACTGGTTCCTAGTCCCAGCAGTGACTTGGCACCTTGCAATCAGTAACACATCTGCCCTTTGGATTCCTTTAGTGGTAGAGAAGTCTGGTCATCCCTCCTGCAGCAGAGGGGGTTAGGGCACAGGAGAAGAGCATGTCTCAGCCCAAGGTGCCCAAGAGTTAACAGCGAAGAAGGGTGAATGAAATCCAGCTTCTTCAATCCCAGGCTCTGCTTGTGAGGATTTCCTTCATTTTACAAATGCCACATCCACAGCATGTTTTAATCCTCCTGGACACTCCCCTGCTCTTTAAAAGGCAGAGAAATGTGTGCTACGACTTTTCACCTCCGTGATGCCCCCTTCCTTCTGTTGTTAGCTCTTTTTGTTTTCCTACCTTTTTTCTGCCTCAACCTGTCCTCTCCTGGTGGGCTCAATCCCAGTCCTTTGTGTGGAGCACCCTTGCCCTACGGTGAATAAATCCGCTCTGAAGAGTTTTGCCTGGCTGATCTGTATTTGCTGCTGCTTCAATTATGTCTCCTCAGCAACTTAAATGAAATGAAAGCTAATTTCCCTCTTCATGCAATTAATACTAATTTGTGTCAGGATAGTCTTCCTAGCGCTGATTTCCCAGGTTCCACTCTCAGCCCCTGCACTAGCAGCAGCAGTGTGCCATGCGAACCTCTCTGCTCGTGTCCCCTCCCTGCCCCTTGCCTGTTCTCATCCTGTCTTGTGCTCCTTGCCCTGTGCCCATTTCCTGTGGTGCGTGCACGGCCTCATCCTGTGCATTTCCTCAGCTTCTGCTCAGTGCTCACCCAGCCACCCCTCTGGGGCGCCTCCACAACCCATTTGCTCTTTCTGCTGGATGCTACACTCCATTGCCTCCCAGAGCTGCTCACTGTGTTTATGAGTTGGCTAGAACTAATAGACAGGCAAGTCATGGTGGTGCTGTGTCTCTTCCATGCTTTCAGTCAACAGGAAAGTGGAAATGACCCCAATTAAAGAGCAGCTCAGAGCTGTTGTGATTGTTGGTGGCGATCACGTTTATTGCAGCAGGATATCAGGAAGAATGTGGATCTGAGCCTCACTCTCTGGAAAGAAAGGAGTCCCTGCTTCAGTGTGTTTCAGCCAAATGCATTGACGAATAGCAGAGGTGAGGACTGTAATATGTTAGCGAGAGAAAAAGTGATTGCAGTGCTTCCCTGCAGAAGGTAAATGGGTTTCTGTTTAAGTGTAAATTAAACATCGGAGGAATGATGATCTTACGAATGAAACACAACACCTCCGGAGGCTTAGTCCTGTATCAGACACTAATTTACTATGTGACCTTCAATATTTCATTCAAGATCTCTCTACCTCGGTCACTTCTTGTGTCAAACAAGTCCAGTGACAAATTCCTTTCCTGTAGAGGTCTTGTGAGGACTACACATCTCCATGTGATCCTCACAGGATACATCTAAGGCAGCGCATTTTCTCACCGAGACCGCATTTAATATGCCCGGTGATGTAATGTGGCACATTAGCTCACTGATGCTAAGCCTGGAGCCTCCCACTCGGAGCCTGTCCCACCTGCCTCATGCGAGGGCGTGTGTTGCCCCTCTGCAGCACAGTTCCTTCCTCTCCCCCTGCTTCCCTGGGTACCTTTTTAGCCTCCCTCACACCTCCTCCCTTGCCATAGCATGCCGGTCTTCAAAGACAAGCCCTTGCCTCAGCACAGATGGGCACAGCCGATCGCTTCCCTTTAAAGGGAGACGTTGCCTCAGCAACCAAAGTTTTGAAGTTGGGCAAAGTTCTAGGGGGAAAAAAAGAAAAAAGCCCAACTAATTGTGATGGGAAATGACACCCGGGAACAAATGTACCACGTTGCCATGGCAACCGGGATGCTTGCACGGAACTTGGTGTTTTGAAAATAGAAAAAGACTGTGCTTCAAGCGCGTCCAACCAACTTAATGCCTTTGTCAGGTAGCTGCGCAGCGCCAAGTGTCTGGTGTTTGTGTTTTATACCTGGCGTGTAAGTGACTCCGGCACTTCTGAAATGGAAGTAGCTTCTGCTCTCAATCCAACAGAGGACTATTTGAGACTGCAGGTTTCTCTGGGCTGCCCGGTCTGGTATTGATCTGTTGGGGTTACAAAGTCCACTGATTCTTGGTTGTCTTGGTTTCCACATCTGCATTTATCCGCTTTTTCATTTGGTGCTCTTTCATTCCACAATGTCTGGGCTGAAGACAGCAGGTGATTTGCTCAAAAACATGAACCTTTTTCCAAGTCCCACATTAATCCATGCCTTTCCTTTGAGTCATAAGGTGTGTGAGTGGCTTTCAGGGGCCACAGCCTGTTTTGTTTAGCTCTGCTTGCTGAACCAAATATGATTTTTCTCCATTGGGATTTTTCTCTGTTTTCTCCTAATTGTAGTGAGGAAGAGGAATAACCAGCCAGAGGATAAACCCGTGCCTGTTGGACAGACTGTCTTTGCAAACCCAAAGGTGAACCACACTCCTGTAAGAGTCTGTAAGAGCGTACAGATCTTGAGTTCCTCACCATTTCCTCTAGAAAGTCTTTTATTCTCATATGGCATCTACTTGGTAGGACTCCCTATGGCCTGGGAAGCTGGGAAAAGCAGAAGGAGAGAGGAAAATTGTGTTTCAGTGGTCCGTTGCTGTTATTCTTCGCTGCCCCAGGCAGCCAGCCCTCTGGTAAAAGCAGTATGGGCAGGAAAAGGGCTGTGAGATGGAAAGCAACCACCAGTTCAGTCCTGAGAATATTAAGTCCCAAATGGCTCATAGGAGGAGGGGTATTCTCAGTATTTAATGAAGAAATAATCTGGGGCCCTGACACTACATTTCATACCTTGCCAGTGAACCGTTATTGAGAGCTGAGCACGGGGGGCAGCTTTCTCATCTGGGCAGAGACAACCATCGCCTTCGGCAGAGTCAGCTCTCCTCTGTTGGCAGGAAAATACCCCAGCTGGGGACCCACCATGCTGTGGGTGCAGTGAGGCCACTGATGGACCCCGATGTGCAAGCCTGGACTGAGTACCTACATAGAGCATCATGCCATGAGGACTTCCCACCCTAGACTGGGCCGCAGCTCAGAAATCATGTTCTACCATCATCCATGAAGACCTTTTGTTTTCCCTCATCCACTGGAATGTATGCTTCTATTGCCCAATCCACCCTTGCATCATGTCATCTGTGGTTCTGCTTCATCTTTGTTAGTCTCCTCCCTGTTGCCCTGGGTGGTCCAACGTTGACTGCTGTTTCTTGCAGGCTGTGCGGGAGTGACCTAATTTGGAGAGACCGTGGAAGGAGCATCGGGAGCCCCACATGGGAGCAGGGATTTCTGTGCTCCTTGGCAGGACCTCAAGCCACGTACCCAACCCCTGCAGCTCCTGGGCTCTCTTCCCTGGGTCACCTCCTTCCCTGGTGATACATACCCTGCATGTACATCTCACCCCAAACTGCTCATCTCCAATTAGAGTATGAAGGAGATGGTTTATCCCAAGTGCTTTGGGGAGGGCGTCGCTGTTCTTAACGTAATTACTTGGCATTGCAAAGGTTTCTAGTCTCTTATTTCCCCTTGACAGTTTTATTATGGAAATATTTTTTACTCTGGACTCTCTCCTTTGTATTTCTGTGTGGCGTTTACAATAGGGGCTTCTCAGTGCCTCTTCTCAAGCAGCTCAAATGAGACATTGGCTTTAGACAAAACACGCAGCTGGCTCCAAGGAGGCAAGCAGAGATGCAGTGACTGTTTCATAAGGCCACATTCTGCTCAGCCACAGCCCCCCAGCCTTCAGTCCCCTACCTGGCTATTCTTCTCTTGGCCTTGACATCTGCAGCAGATTTAAGTGTGAGGACCAGTTCCATGCCTGGTGTCAGATTCCTCTTTGTAGCCGTGCCCCCCTAATGCTATTTGGGACCACAGGGCTATGAGCTTTGTCCCTCATAGGAGTGTCATCTGCTACTCTACCTAATTTCTGCTTCTTACCTACTGTTTGTGCAGAGCCATCCCAATGCGTGGAAAGTTACAGTACTTACCAGGCAGATTAACTTGGGATCTGGAGAAGGGTGCAAGAAGAAATGGAAAGGACATGAGGTCACTTTAAATATTTCCTTGAAATGGAGCCCTTGATCTGAGCTTGATTGGTGTCCATGGCAGTTTTCCTGGAGACTAATCCCACAATTACATGATTTAGGAACTCTATAAAATCCATAATCATCAGTACCTTTGGGATTGTTCCAGTTTACCAGAAGAGCACTTGCTTGTGCTCAGGCCTACAGCAATTCCATTCAGGAGCTTTATTTTGCCCCCTAAGGACTAAATATGTTTCTGAGACCCATACTTAATAGACTTAGAGGGACAGAAGCCTCTTCTCAATCTATAGAATTCAAAAGGAAAAGCCTATTTCTGGCAATCACCATTTACTGAAATTAAAGTATCGCCCTGCCCACGATCCTGCCCGCTGTGTTTTGTTATTTTTGTTCTTGTGTGGGGCACAAGGGTGTTACAGTTACCATAGGATGGACAGGACATTGAAAGTAGATGGTCTGTACCCTAGCTTGCACCAGTCATCTTGCCCCAGTGGCTTTCAGGGAGTGAGATCTGTGTTGGGTGTTCGGATAAGGAGTGAAGGTCAGTTTCATGCTGTGTTAGTATTTTCCCAGGGGGGTGTGTTTTGCATTAGTGGGGATAAGTAAAGCTGGATCGGTGGGAATGAAGCAGAAATGGTTTCTTAGAGAAGTCCCAGTGGATCCATGGTGGTTGTTTTCCTAATAATTTGCTGCTCAGAGTTGACTCACTCTGTCCAGAGGGGACCTGATTAGCAATGGCAGAATCTGCTTTGTAGGACAGAGCCTGGTGATGTGGATTTGTGAAGATGTCCACATGCCATCACCTCTGACAGTTCCTCACTGTCCTTCTCTAAGTAAGGTTTCTGCAGGTGGGAAGTGTTGTGTGACTATGTGATTGCCTGCAGTTTTGGTGTGTTACTTGGGTTTTGCCCCTTTTGGTACAGCAAGAGTTTGTGTGTGTGCACTCATTTGTAAGTTATAAATCATTATGCCCCTCAGCCAAAGGAAACTGTAGCTTCTTGCTCCCAAAGACCCCTGAGAACTGCCAGCTGAAAACACTAACAGCATAAATAACCAGTGACTTGCAATTTACCACATCCCGAAACAGGAAAGTGGCTTCAATTTCTCACCATACTTTATTTATCTGTTTTGTAAAAACAGGATCATGGCTGGATGAATCCCTGCATTCTGGTCTCAACAGCTGGCACAAACATCTGTTTATAGTGTGTGTATACATGGGCAGAACCAGCCCCTGTCCATAGGTTCCTGCCACCCCTGGGCTGCTGAACTGAAGCCATGGGAATTTATGATCAGGCCAGAGAAGGAGGAGAGGGACAAGGGAGTTGAAGGTCGGGCCGGATTTTGACACCCGTGGGACAGAGGGCAAGGCGGTATCGATGACAGTTCCAGAAAGGAGGAGGGAGGGCAGATGAGAGATTAAGTGTTTGGTGCTAGTGGTTGCCACAGATTACACAGATGGAAATACGAGAAAGGTCATGGGGAGCCTACATCAAGGAGGAAGATCAGGGATGGAACATTGCAGAGATGCCAGAGGAAAAGACAGTAGCTAAGGGCACAAGAGTGGGGTTGTTATGGGAGGAAGCAGAGGAGACACCAGTGAGGCAGCATGCTCACAGTAAACAGATGTCAGCTGCTGGCCAGCCACATGCTTGGCCAAGTTGGAAAAAGTGCCAGCATCCGCCAAGATAAGCCCATCCTACCATTGAAGAATATGCTTTCTCTCTGGCCTCCTCTACACCGAAGGGACCTGCTGTCCTCAAACACAAGGACATTGGTTACAGGAGATAGGGACTACTCCTGAACATGTGCTTTCCACCTAGAAGCTGTATCTATCTGTTCTCCAGTAAGGCATGCTGTGATATCCCTCGTAGGATATCCACAGGTAGGGGTAGTGGGACTAGATACAGCCCATCTCCTTGTAACTAGGGCAGAGCCTTTTTTGGGCCCCAGGAGAATGCGGGCTACACTTCTGCTTCTTGTGTGCATCCCTGAAGACCACTAGTTTGGCCCTGCACTCATCTGGGTTTCACATGTGACTGTTTTCTAACAGCCAGTGTGAGGTTCAATGGTAAAATGGGTTACCCAGCAAGTGTTTCAACATACCTCCCATCCCGAAAGAAAGGAGGGCCAGCACCTCCTCTTGGGACTGGTTTTCACTCAGCCCTGAGCCCAAAAGCACTATAGCTGTGCAGAAGCAGTGGCAGAATAGCTCCCATGTCCAGGGGACCGTGCAGAATGCAGCAGAAATAGGCGCAAGCATGTTGATTAATACCTGGAATCAGAAAGAAGGAGGGAAGCATTATCTCTAAGTACTGAGGCCGTCAGGATGGACCTGCAGTACCACAGAGTGGAACAAGCAGCAGCAGGTACACTGTAATAAATAACTCAGAAAAAGGTTGGTTATACTTGATTTGCCAAAGGCAATTTGTGGTGAGCCTGCAGGCTGTGACGTGCAGCAGTGACTGTCTTCAGATGATTCGTTTTGAGGCAACAGTAAATCTATCATCTTGGGAACCATTGCTCTGAGAGCCTTCAGGCAGTGACGTCTAATCTTGAGGAGAGTGGATTTCAGCAGAAATGGGATGAAGGGGGCACAGGCAAGGGTCTTTGAATTGTCGGTAGGCAAACTTGGTCAGCAAACTAAAAATAATAGGGGTTTTCTTTCCAAACCTTCATCTTCCAAACATTTTCTTTGTCACAGAGAAAAGAAAAATGTTGGGATTTCAGAAAGAAAATATTGGTGCTGATTTTCATCTTGGGGGGGAGAAAACAGATCTTCTCTAAACATGCTAAAGGGAAATTCTGATGGCTTTCCACAAGTGTTTTGCCATACTGCATCCCAGGTCTCTCCCAGTTTGCACAGAGGGTCATTCCATAAACACGCACTTAGGACACCCTTTGGAAACAACATCCTCTCAGCAGGATATTCCTGGGACATCCCAGATAACAGAACAGAACATTTCTTCTTCTTCTGAAAACAGCTCCCAGACAGCCTCTTGGCACTCTCAGTCTGGTTATATGAGTGGCTTTTGAGTACAAGATGTGGTTTGGTCATTGCAAACTCACGTCGTTAAATAGATTTACATTGGTGCTTCACTGAGAATGTTTACTCCTGCTTCCCTCAGTTCCAGCCATCAAAACAAATGGGTTTTGCTTAATGAAAAGCATGCTACAGGAGTGCTCCCTTAGCTGGAAAATGGGGGGTCAGAAAAGGAAATAAATGGGGAATAAGGTGCATTTCTTCCCTTTGAATTGCAGATTTGTGGCAGGATCCCCCATTCCGGTAACTTGTTGTACATGGTGTTTGACTTTGAAGTTAAAATCCATAAAACAAACGAATTCATTTTAAGCTTCCCACATGGATCTCAAAAAGAACAAGCTATTCCTTTGCACTACAGCACAATTGGGAGTCTTTCATTATTTCATTAAGGTGTTTTTTTGCCTTTCTCTACCCTAGCAGGGTGGGATGTGTTTCTGAAGGATACGATGATGCTTTCTTGCCTGAGCACGACTCCCTTTTTCATGGTGGAGAACAAGTGCAGCTGAGAGGGATCAGGACCTTTAGGGTGAAGGAAGTATTACCGCATTGCAGACCCCCAGATTTAGCAGGCGGATGATTGCCATCACAACTGACCCTGTGAATGAATGTTCTCAAATATGAATCTCAAAGACTTAAAAAGGTGCTGGTATTGAATATTAAATGAAGTGAAACTGTCTAAAAATAATCGTAGTATTAATGTTAGTGTTGTAGCAGCTTCCAGACAACGATTCTCAGCCCTTTTCACTGGTGCATTGTCTTTGCTCTGGCTTTAGGAACAGCACTGATCCTAGTCTCAGCGCAGCTATATTCATGGAAGAGTGCTCTCTGGGATCCTGGATCCTGAAGGCATGACAGCAATTACAACTACATAAGCTGTTAAAGAGCAGTTGCATTTACAGCAGCGAGCTGCAAGATGAAAAGGATACCTGCTAGCAGGCCCATACTTCTCCCTGTGTGCATCCAATGTGGTGACAGAAACAAGAGTCATGATTTTCAGGTTAGGTTCATGTGATTTGTGTCAGTGGAACTAAGGTGAAAACTGCCCAAGACCCATCTTCCCTTTCCCTCTTCCAGCAGAGAGTTCTGAGTGCATAAGGAAGAGTACAGCGTGCAGGGTAAATCTTGAGTAGTCCTGCCGCATGAGAGCCCTTCCAAAAATCAGCGGTTACAGAAATTCCAGAGCTGGGAGATGCTTCTGGGTGATCACGTTTAGTAATCGCTGGAGAACCCAGTTATAGCTACTACAACACCTCAATGAGAAGTTCGACTCTGCAGTAATGAGCATTTTTTGCTAAGATTCAGAGTTGTTACTGCTGTCATTGTAACTGCTTTTTTATACTTGACAGTTTTCAGAACATTCAGGAATTATAGGAAAGTGAACTGGATTCAGTTCTGCGTGTGTTGGATTGTGAACCGAATTGGGTGTTTCAATTTAGCCTCCTTACTAGCATGCCAGAGAGAGAAATACTCCCAGCAGCCTTGTGATGAGGATAAAAACCTCCAACCATAAAGGAAACAGAGAAAACAAGTAACTCTGAACTCTATTATTATTCAGTATTCATAAGCTGAGAATATTTCCTATTCCTAAGAAACAACATGCAAAGTTATTCTCATAGAACATTTTTGCAGAGCATCTCAGTGCTGAATTCTATGACCAAAAAAGGGTTTCTTGGTGTTTCTGAGCTGCTTTTACCAAATCCAGGTAACATACAGGATTTTCCAGCAATCTTAAATACTTGGCCAGTGAATTTATGGGATGTCAGTGTTCTGGAACCAACTGATATTCCTATAGCCTTGTGTAGTACTGAGGTTACCCTTTCACACAAGCAAAGACCACTGTGGAGCTTTCACCTTATGAAAATATTCCTAGAGCAATGGAGGAGGAAGAAGTTTAAAGAGCTGTTGAGAAAAGAGGGTTATGCAGGAGTGAAATGTTTCACATAACAAGCAATATTAGAAAAGTAAGCCAAACATTAGAAATGAACATAACAACAGAAAGAAAAGCAGAAATATTTAAAAATGCATCAGCACATCCTCATGGAGATGGCCTTTATACAACCTAGTGCCATTGGGTTTGCTCTCTACTCACCATTTAAGGAGCTCCTTTCATTATCTGTGCATCATTACAACATTGATCTTAGTATGCAATGAGTAATTGTGTTTGCTTTTAGTGAAATGCTCCAGCCCCCCAGCTTGGTTTCTAAAGCCATGTTCTTGTAACCATTCTTGAGATGGTGCCTGATATTGTTCCACTTATTCATTAATAACATGTGTTGTGGCTTCTTGTGATGTAAACATCAGCCAGGCTTTCCTGAAGTTTTCAATAAACTTCTCCAACACCACATACACTAAAATGAAAAATTACTGATGACCCCTTTTGCAAGCCATTAATGATGGCACGCAATTTGGCTGATGAATCACAAGCTTGCTGTAGATTTAGGCTATGTTTGTGTCCATCTCAGTGGAGTCTGTCCTCTTCTTCTCCATGGTAACTGCTCTGCCTCTGACATCACCAGGCAAAATAGAGCATGGAGGTTATAAAATCCTGAGGGGGTGTGGGGCGGGGAACGATGATAGGGACAGAATGAAAATATAATTCAATAGAGAAAACTTCCTTAACACTTAAGTCACCAGGCAGTGTCCAGTACATCGATCAGGTAAAGTACATCTGAAATCTGAGATGAGGTTATCAGCATTTTGGAGCTGGAAATTTGGGTGAGGTTATTGAGAACTTAGAAAACAAAAGAATCTATGACTCCTTTTTGGACTGTGTCATGATGCACTCGATACATAGGATTTTCTTTCTCAGCATCAGAAATCTTCTTCATCACAATGAGAGTGAAGAGTCCTATGTTGGGAGTCAAAAAATCTCTTGGGCAACTAGTGAAGACAGTGAGAGGAGTAGAAATCTCAGAGTCAGGGTACTAAAGAGGATGCCAGTCTTACTCAATCTTATCACAACCTTTATCTCTGATCTGGGATGCTGCTTTTCTAAAGCCCAGACCCCAGGAACCATCACCTAGATGACCACTTCAATTTATGAAAAACCAAACCAAGACAAAAAGGGGGTGGGGGGAGAGCAGACTTTATATGTTAGGAGAGACAAATCTGGTTTTTGGGAAGTTCAAAATCAGACGGAAAAGTCAATGAACCCTATGTTTTTCAGCCATTAACACTTCACAGTTGAAAGTGCAATTGGGAATTTCCTAGACCCCAATTTAATGCTCTGGAGCCATCAGTACTGCAGTTTGGATGCCAATGGAAGACAGGAGAGCTTAGAAGTTGTAATGTGGGGTGGGAGGAGACAGCAGGCATAGGGAAAGGTCGAGAGGATGGGAGGATGTTTAGGCTCATCTCTTCATTTGGGCAAGGCTGAAAGACCTGGGAGGGTTAAGTGTTTCTAGGAGAATGGAAACTCAGCTCCAGCCTTGTCAGAGCTCTGATGTGACAACATGTATAAAATAAACACGAGTGGAGTGCTAAGATAATGCACATACAGCAGGTCTGTGCAATGTCGGGATCGTTTTGGTTCACTTCACAAAGCTATTATCCCTTTCTGACTTGCATGGGTAGCCAAATTAAAATGTTCTGAGGGCTGTTTCATTTAGGAGGCAAAAAATAGCTAATAATGGAGCCCTGTATTTCCTTGCTGCAGCCCTGCTTTATTTACAAGAAGGTACATGAGACCCTCTTTTCTTGGACCAAACAGGAATGAAACAGCAGGAAACAGTTCCTTTGTTCACAATTCTGAGCCAGCGTTCAGTCGCAAAATCTTTTTCTCCGTGTTCTTTCACTCCCTTTCTCAGTGCTAGCTTTTTTCTCTTTTTCCATAAACCAGATGTATGTAGGGGTTTTGTTTATTTTTACATTAATAAAACGTATTCTAGGAAATTTAGAAAGCAAGTTGTCACAATGAGTGGTGGAAAGACTGCAATGTGAGCTCCTGCAAATTTGGACCCACTGTCCCTCTCTCTATGTCCGCCCAGAGCCCAAACTGCACAGACAGTCATCATCTGGCTGATACCCATCTGCAGTTTGGCTGGCTTGACAGCATACCAGGCTGGAACAATAACTGTTAAATGTACACTGGGGCCTTTCCCTCAGCGAGTTCCTAGCTTGGATATCTTCACTTGGTCATTGATTTTCATGCGACGTGTAAGAATTTATTATCTTTGTGACTTCCACTGTAGCAACTAAGGAGACTGATGGCCAGAGAGTGCTGTCTCAAGTCTTCTTTATTCAGGACAGACAGATAAAAAAATAAAACCAAATAAATCCACTTTTTTTGTCTTTTTGTTTCAATCAACTAAAGAAAAAAATGATCAAGGAAAGAAGGAGGGAGGGAGAAATCTGGGGAACAAAGGAAAATTACATTTTACGCCAACGTGAGAGAAGAAAGAAACTAGGGAACAAGAAATTGAGGAGAAATAGAGATGAAAAATCAAAAGTAATCCACACATATAATTAAGGTAAAGGAACTTTATTCTGCTTATTTTATAAAATGAATTAAAGCTGCCTTGCAAATACTGGTGCAGTTAAATCACTTTCCTTCATTGAAGTCAAACATGAAAGAGTAATAAAATTTAGTTGCACCATCTGTAGAAACAGCTGTCAAATGTCTGCTGTTTTTGTTTATTTTAGTGAATCTGAGAGAGTTTGGGCTATTTCAGTTATGCACAGTATATATATAATTATATTAAGAGGATAACCGACATGATGTGGTCCTTTCTTGAGCTGGTTTTAGCCGGGTGCTTAAACATACATGTTCCAAAATGCTTTCAGCTTAAAGGATGGGTATTACATTGTGGCCAAAGTCTTAGTGTTGAGGTTCAGACTGGCGTCCAGTAGCACTAAGGGCAGTGCTGTGCAACCACACAGGATGATTTGCTCCCAAGCAAATTCCCAGGTTAGAAACTGGCACAGAGCAGGAAGGAGAATGCAAGAGATCGTCATGGGGTGAAAGAAATTATGAAGTAATGCTGCCATTCCTTTCCAGATCACTGCGCTTTATCGGGGGGCACTTGCAAATCTCTAGTGTTAAACTCCCACCTCACCTTCCCCCCATCTTGCTCTTTTGCCTCATCATGACGTGTGGCCTGAGCTGTGCAATCAATCACCATGCTGCATGGTGATGCATGGCATCACTGAAAGTCGCACCTACCAAAGAGTGACGGCACATAGAGATATTTTTAAAGCAATGAGTAGACAAGATGACAAGAATCAGCCCAAGAGCCTAACCCCAGCTAACACTGCAGTTGGGATCCAGCTAAAGCAGCAGAGAGGATCTAGGGGAACACTTCCAGGGGTGAGCAGGCAGGCTGGCTAGTCTTTTAAGGCAGAGATGGAGCTCCTTTAGACTAACCAGGGAGCGTTGTGAAGTGAACAGAAGATGTTTTGTTCTTTGGGTTCAGCTGTCCTGCTCCTCTTCTGTGTGAGGCTGAGAGGAAGCCCTTTTGAGGATGCTTGTTTTCATGCTGGCCCCTTGTTGCAGAGTTGACTGGAGGCCTGACCAGCTTCACCAGGTCCCCATGTCCCACAGGAGCCACAGGAAAAGAAGCTTCCAATTTCTGCTTAATGCGGAGGTCTCTCCTTTGTCCTGGGTTAATCTGCAGATCTGTTGAATGACAAGTGTGGGTTTGCTCCAGCCATGTGACAGTGAATAAACCCTGGCTGTGTGATTCAGATCATGCAGAGGCTGAATGATCTGGGCGAGGATGCAGGGGCCGAGCGTAGGTAGGAAGAAAGTGGAAAAACCTGCCAATGGGTATCCTCCTCATCAGGCAGGGAGGTAGGTGCTAATTAAAACACCATGTCTGGTTTCTCCAGTAGCAATGGCTTCTCTGCTTCATACTGCCTGTGCCCCCGGTTTCTGATCTGCTTCAGGAGACACACAGTGATCTAGGTTCCACAGCATCCACATTTGATTTCAGCAGTGTGTGCCAGGGATGTGCTGGTGAGAAAGATGGGGTGGATCTTGACTACCTCCTACAAGAACAGCAGATTTAAATACAAAAATGAAATGATAAAGAAGGCAGTTTTAACTGTGGCATTTATGGATTCCCTGGTGATTCTTGGCAGCTGTACTCAGAAGTCCCCCATAGCAAGACAGGCTTCTGAGCGTGGGGTGGAAATGCCGTTGCTGCCTGGTTGGGATGGTACTCCACTGCAGCTTGATTGTGGAGAAGTTGCTTTAGGAGGCAGAGGATGTTTGCCTGCTCATAGGCAGAGGATGTGATGTGATTGCGTGGCTTGCTGCTATTGGACCCAAGTTGCAGCTATTACCACAGATAATTACAGGTGTTGGTAGTTTATCAGTGTGCTTTTCCCAGAACTGTATGTCTTAGCACGTTTCAAAAGAAGCAAGCAACCCACAATGAGATGCTAATTAGCAAGTGACGCTGATGAGAGGCACCAAAGAGATGTTGGAGGAATAAATGCCTCAAGTTGTTCACAGGATCAGGCATTGCGGCTCTCATACAAACTCAGATACTGCAGTCTCATGGCTTTGTGTGGTGATATTTCTAGCCTTTGAAGTCACATTGTCTTTTGATGCCTTTGTGTGCCCATGCTGCAGTCCCTGATATGCAGAAGCAGATACAGATGGGCTAGTACAAATTAGTCCTGTGGCGGAGCTGAGCTGAGCACAGCCTGCAAACCCTGCAGCAGGCTGGGGACAGGCTCAGTTTGAGCAAGGATGTCCTTGGGCAAGCCAGGCCAGGCACATGCTCTGCACAGCAGGTCCCTGTTGAAAACCTGACTCCTGGGAATGCCGGGAGGCTGCTAGGTCTGCTGCTGGATGAAGGAAATGGCACCTTGCTTCAGCAATGAATCATAAAGTCTTCTCCGGCACGTTGCCATAAAATACACAAAATTGTCCTTTTTTCCTCCTTCTTTTCCTGGGCAATCTCCCAAGTGCTTTCTCAGAATTTCCATGAAAACTAACTGACAGAATAATGGAAATAGAATTAAAAAATACATTATCTCTTTTTTCGTGCTAGCCTCAGCTTTTTTTTCAAGGTGTGAATGTCACGATGGATGAATGGGAAAGTTAATTTCCATTTTCATTTTCAACTGCAATGGAGTGGGTCACTCGCTTCATTCTCTGATTGAGTCACCATGTGCTGAAAGCTGTTATCTCTCGACTGGGCTGCATTAAGAAGTGTATTACACTAATTTCAGACTGCTTTACGTTATAATTAAACTCTACATGTGCCTACTGGCTGGATTTGCAGAGGCTACCGTTAGCCCAGTAAAGCCAATCTCTCTCTTGAAGCTGCCCCTGTAGCCAAAGGTGAAAGAGGCTGGTCAAAGTCCTGTTTTAAATGGTGGAATGAAGGCCCTGACTTGGACTGGATGAAAAGAGGCTCCATCTTAGTGTGCCTCTTAGTAGGAAAGGTAGAGGCGATTGGGTCAGGCTGACAGAGGAAGTTTTACATCTATTTTTCTCAACAAAAAAATGTAAAACCATGAAAAGCAGTGTTCAGATACCCCTGAGGCCTTTTTGCTCAGGCCGGGAGAAAACACTTCGCCATTAGCTTGTGAATTTTCTGCAAATCTTACTTTTTTCTTTATTCTCTCTTCTCTCTTCTCCACTTCCTTCTCTTCTCTCGTTTTTTGTCCTTTAAACAGAAATTCTAGTTGACTTTTCAATCAAAACCCACTGTTTTGAAATTCAGAGGTTGGAATGCAGTTTGGAAGTCTGAAGTCACTCCGAAAAACCTTGATGGAACTTTGGCTTTTCCAAAATGGAACATCTCGGTTTTCACATGTCTAAGCGACATCACACGGCATTTTCATAATTCCTTCTTCTCATCACACTTTTTCTTTGCCAGCCAAAATTATTTGCTAATTTTGACCTAATTTTGCAAGTGTTTGTCAAAAAATTCTCCAGATGATCTAGCTGTGCTGGAGTGAGAGGCCAGAAGATGTGAGCTGCAGCAACATGGGCTGTGAGGAAGGGATGGAAGAGCATGGATGTGGATGGTTGTGCAGGGGCACAGCTGCTAGGGATCCTAGCCACTGTCCTCTCTAGGGATGCTTAAGCTCAGCAAACAGGTCATTACATGGGCACCCCTTGGGGCACAAGAAATAGGAGGAAACCTGGAGTGCAGAAGGCACCAGCAGAAGAACAGAGGGGAAACAGTGAGAGAGTTAACTGGAAAAAACCCAAAATAAACCTCAAGTGTATTCTCTGGTGACAGTAAAATTGCACTATTTCATCCCAGCTCAGTAAGGAACTGAAAGCAACAAAACTGACTTAAAGCAGACTCAGAGTCTATTAAGAGGGTTGCACGGAGAGTTAAGCTCAGCCAGCTGAGCAATATGTCTTTGTCTGAGGTGGCCCAAAAGGGTATGGAAAGAGGATAAAGTCCCAACTGCAGCTCAGGAATGCTTCACAGGGAGCAAAGCTGGCAGACAGACTTGTTGCCTGTTAGCCTGCCAGTCTTAAGTCTGTGAATTCTCTTGCTCACTTACAATAAGGCAAGCTCTGTTTCCATCCCTATCCCTATGCTGGCTGCAGAAGCCAAGTCCCCGTTGCCCAGATGCACCCTGGAATGGGCGATAAGAAGTGCTGTGTTCTCTATATGATGCCAGGTAAACGACACACTGAAAACCCCCAAATCTACCCCCACTTGGATAATCCCGTGCTCCTTGAAGGTGAAGTTTCTGCATTCAGACCCTGGCTGCTCTCCTTTCACATCCTGGGACTGAGCCAGCATCAGACACATGGCACACAGCAGAGCAGACCTGTGGGAGACAATAGGGTCTGCCGCTGCAGGCAGTAAAGGGAAGCAGAGGCAGGAGCACTCTTACACATAAAGAACAGGAAATCCAGGAAAGAGTTCCTGGAAATGGCATCTTAAAAACTGGCAGTCAGTTTTCCCTTCTTCGTTTTTGGACTGTCATCCCATGCCTCTATGCTGGCTTGGGATGGGAGCAGCTGGTGGGGTTATACAGCACTGAGTTGCCATAGCAGTTAGAGCCAAGCAGATACTCAGGGCCAATGGGGACCTGTCCTCCATCCTATTACTTATGCATTGGGCTGGCTTCCATGGTAAACGGCTCTAGATCATTTTCTGGTCATGTCTGTGTTGTTGTGTGATGTTTAAGCAGAAGAGACATCCATGCGAAAGAAGATTCACTCACAGCGCTAGGGGAAGCCCCTGGTTTTAAGTATTCCTCAAAGATACAGAAGATAGACAGGGATAAAGGACGCCTGGCAGCTTCAGATTTGTGCAAGCAGTGGTGGAGGGAGGCAGGATAAATAATAGAGCCTGGTGATCAAAATATGAAATTCATAATTGTCTCACTTCCCCTTGCTGCACGCCAGGTATCTTCTGTTGTGTGTGTAGGACATAATACTCTGGCTTTTTCCTTTGCCACAGCCTCTGGGCCAGAGGCAGCTGGACATCCTGAGTGTCTTCTGTTCCACAGCGCCTGTGTGGGAGAGGCACTGCAGTACCGCACTGCTGTAGGGAGTACACCAACCTCCACGGCTGCTGCTTCCTGATGTAGGCCCTTCCCCATCCTCCCTGGCATGCTGGATACGTCTCTCATCGCATAATGTGACCGTTCAAGTATTACACAGGAGGATGCTTGAAAGATCTGGGCAAGCAAGATAGGGCCTTTTTACAGAAGGTGGGGGGGAATGGTATTCATCTGTTCAGGGTTAATTGGGGAGAGTTATTTCAAGCTCTAGTTTCTTCTCTGCATAAAGGGATAATGGGGTAGATACTCAGCTGAAGAAAATTTGCTGCACAGCCAAAAGAGCATCCCTTCACAGACATAGCAAGTTGCTCTTACACAGTTTCTCTGCCAGCAAACCCAAAGCATCCTTCTCAGTTCAACACTGAGATTAAAATCTTAAGATCTCTGAGGGTGCCATTGCTCCAGCAGCTCTCTCTGACTCTGGCTAAGTCCTAAATACTTTTCCTTTAGTTCCCTGTTTCTCACAGATCACTTTTTATTTTATGGAAGGTTTTCCAGTGAAAATAACATAACAGGTAAACAGAGAGCTCTTGTGTATGCTCAGAATGGAAGAATGACTCCACAGTGAAGGCTACAGCTTGGCCATACCATGGTCACAACTTTGCTCTAGGGTCCCCAGACAAGTCCCCTAGTTTTTAAGTTATGACTATAAACCTCCTGCAAAAATAGCAGCTGGAAGCATAAAAGCCCAGTTCTATGGGATGTTGGAGAGTTTCAACACCTTCACTTGGTTTCCACTTCATCCTGTGAGTATTCAAGTGCAGTTCTGCCCTGCTTGCATGATGCCTCACATGCAGGTACAGAAAACTATTCTAGGAGCCTCTCACAAGCCCCAGCTGGAATGAGGAGCCAGGCTGTGCAGAGGTTGAAGTAGGAGGTGTTGTACAAGGCTAATCTCTTACTGAGGAGGAAGCAGTGCTTGGCCAGATTTCTTGGCTTAGGGTGATCACAGAACACAATCACCTCAGTAGGAGAAGGGGATGCCAACCTGACCTGCAGTTTCTTGGAAATGTTGAATTGAAGAAGGATTAAACAGCACTGCAGTCTGAATTTACAAGCAGGGGATTCTAGGAAAACCAAAAAAAGTCTGATAGAAAGATCGAAACATGTCAAGGTTAAAATGAAATATCTGAGCAGCGCGTTTGTAACAAAGTGCAAAGATCTGGTGGAAAAGGTAGGAAAGTCTTAATTCTAAAAAAGCAACGCTGCAATCTAGGTTAGCTGATTCCTTCGTCTAATCCCTCTGTTTAAATTCAAAAGAGGATCTTCTGTCATGACAGCAGCTTCAGGCACACAAGACCAGCACTGCTATGCAGTGGATCTGTGGTACCCCTTTTGCTGAAGGGGGAAGTCACATCCCCCTGTTGCCTTTCATGCACACTTCTGGTATGCGCTGGACTCCTTGGTTTACTTATTTGACTTGCTAAGTTGACAGAAAATTAGTTCAACCACAAAATAAAAATGGTTAGTCTGCTGCTAAGCTACTGAGGTGAACTGAGCTTGACCATGGGAAGGATAGAGGCTTGCCAATGGTCTGGGTTTTGCTTCAGAAGAGGATGGGACAAGGGCACTAAGGGGCACAGTGACCTCTGGGACACAAGGCTCTGTGGGAGGATAAGTGATTCAGAGATCTAATGTACAAAAGCACATTGAAAAAGGGGTTTGAATCCACCCAAACAACTCTACCCAAAACATTCTTGTATATGGAGGGTGCACATTCAAGGTCCCCTTTCCATCTTCACAGGAGATTTCTGCTGTCCTTCACACATGCCTTCCGCCTCTGGCTACAGTACATGGCTTCAGGCTGTTCTGCCTGATTTGGTCATATCGCTGCTGGAACTATCCCATGTCATGCTGGGATATTTCTGCCAACGCTGTTATCAGTGAGTATTAAGCCCTGTTTTCAGTGGCAGACTGGAGGGATTTTTCTGGCAGCCCCAGACTGACTGGTTGTTGTTGACTCGAGACCTTGACATGGCGCTTTCCATCCCTCTTACCCATGCATGTCCTTGACAGTCTCACTTTCCTCAGAGTAACAAAAAGATGCCTCTCCCTGACTTACTGTGTAGAGCCACTAGAGCTAAACTTATCAATCAGAAATGCCCTTAGAGCAGTTTCACACGCTTTTAAAATCCAAGGACCACCTTTCCATACTGAAAGGGCTCCAAGGACATCCTACACTTTTTGTCACCATGGAGGTTTGCATTCACAACCCAACAACAATTAATCCATTAGAAATGCATCTGTTAGTTATGTTTATTCCGTCTGTGCGTGTATTTTCCAGCTCTTACATCAGGAGATGTAAGAAAGAATGGTGAGTGGGAGGAGGTAGGAAATAAGGGAGTTGCACTCATTTTCCTGGTCACAATCTGATTTTTCTCCAGTGCCATCTGAGGATACCATGCTGTAAGGGATGTTTCTATTTTCCTCCTTACTGATAGCTACCATCTCCCCTCCTTCCCAATGGCACTGGGGTCATTTTACCCTTCAGTATGCTGGTTTAGAGACCAAAAGAGGTGAAGAACTAATACTTTCATTATTTCCCTGGCCTAGCCCTGTGCTGTGGGTAACTCTGGGGACAGAGGTTCGCCAATGTCAGGGCAAGGGAAGGGACAGGGGCACCTGTCTGGGGACAGGGGCAGGACAAGCTTGCCAGAGACGGATGTTCATTGGATCTGAAACCAAACACATGGGACCATATTGGTCCAGTGGATACAGAAGGTTGCCCAAGGACCTTGATGCTGGCCTGGATGCTGAACTTCTAGTACCTTCCATTTGACTAAAACTGCTGAGCATCCCTCACACATTTATTCCCTCACTAGAGGTATTCACTAAAAGTAGTAATATTTAAACTGAAGTTTTGTCTTTAGAAAAGAGTAATAATCAAATCCTCAACAATGTGAAAGATTACAGGATTAAGAGAGTCCTTGCAAAAAAGGACTGAAATTAAGGAGTACCAGCCACTCATTCAAGCCCAGCCTTGGTCATTACTAACTGGAGTGGTTCCTGCCTGCTGGATTTTGCATTGTGCTACATAAAAGAGAGGTGCAATGGAGAGGACCCTTAATGCAATGGCCAGATGCCAACATCACAGCCCCCTGATACTGTTTTCATTGGAATTGAATGGCTCAAATGGATTATGAACAGCACCTTTTTCAGTCGGTTTCCATATTTTCCTCCACGTTCCTCTCCTGGTGGTGAGTAGTTTGCCTTACTGCTATCGCAGCTGTAGCTTTTTTGTGGATAAGTGGAAGATTTCACTCTTCTGGGCTGCCAATTAGGTGGCTTTCACTACCAGTTAGAACCAGAGAGGTGATTAAAATAAAGTACGGCCTTTTGTCCTGCCCTTTGCAAAAGGAACTATCAGCCATTTCAGATGAGAATAAAGACAACTCCTACCTCTTGTAGTCCAAAAGATGGAACGGGATAGCTTTCAAAAAGTTAGAAGTAGATATTGATTTATACTATTCTTGTTTCCCATTTAAAGAAACAACTTGACTATTTTTGTATTACCCCTGGCATTTTATTTTAGTACGTTGGCTTTTTCCAGCACCTCTGCTCACAGTACTAATGCAAGTTAGTGATCAGTTTTAGCCTAGCTTTTACTCACAAAGTACACATTTCTTTTCTTGTTACATGGCATAACTGTACAATTTCCTGTTCTCAGAAATGTAATGATATCTTTAATAGGAGACTGACATCCTGGTATCAGAAGATGCTCTAAATTCTGATCAGACAAAAGCCCAGGCTACTCACCACTCATGGTCTTTTGCAAACAAAAAGCACCTTCTCAAAGAGCTGCAGTCAGACTGCTCATGTCCTGGACAGATCCCAGTCTGGCAAACTTCAGTTGCAGTTTGGGCTGGAACATTCTTTCACTCTCAACCCTAAAGCTTTCTGCAGGCTGTTAAACATATGCCAAATTTCATACCAGATGTGAGTTTCCTGAAGTAATTCCTGCTGTATATAGAGAGTACTAATCTAAAGCCTTTGAAGTAAGTAGTAAGACCTGCTGTTGACTTTGGATCACATATGTATGTGCTATAAAGATATTTGCAAGTTCTTTGGGATAAGAAGACCACATAGATGCAGAACCGTAGATGCTTCTACAGGCCAGTAGGAAAGTCTGTGATTCATTTGAGATGGGACTCTGCCTGCTTTCTTCAAAAGGAGATACATTTCAGTCAAAATAGGGATAGTAAATGTATTTTTCCATCATTAAAAGTTTTTGGAATGGTAAATATTCTTCTATTCCTGCACTGATATGAAACCTACTGGGGGGGCAAAAAATACACAGCAGGGTGCTGAATAATGGCTATATTCTCCCATGGACAGTTTCATCCCAGATGATGTATCAAATGAAAAAAAAATCCTCTGTTTCAGTGGATAGTCATGACAATACGTTAAAAAATGCTCCTCTGGAAAATTCCTGATTGGGAATTTTGTTACAGACAGTTCTAAACAGAGGCTGTTACTGAGAAGGAGATTTGGAGATATTTGATTCCTGCCAGGCATTGTTTCTCAGTTTGATTAAGCTCTTAATCTTGTGTTTCCTCTGTGGGTATCAAGCTCCAGGAAACTGCCTTATTCAGATGCCTAAAGGGAAATAAGATTCAACTTCAAACAAATAACAACCACGGCTCCATTTTTGATTGTAATCTGGGGGGAAATGTATAATAAAGCACTGTGGCTTGATACCTCAAAAAAATCAACTTTGGGAGTCAGAATTTAAGAACCTGTCAGAGCTAATCACTTCAAATAATGTTGCAATAGAAGACTGGACTCACCACAAGAAGCAATTGCAGCAGGAGATAGAAAGATTACATGCTAAATGATCTGATGTGAATAGGAAAGATGCTATTCTTAAAGCCCTGAGCTCCCATGATGCAGTATTTCAGCTTTGGACTGAAATGGTAAAGCTAAGCTACAATTGTGCGCTGATAACGTCAGAGCAATCAACTGCTGGGATGGGAGGAGAATTCCTACTTCAAAACCATTTTTTTTGGTTGAATTGCAATTGTTAGTATTCTAAACAGCAGCAACTGGAGTCACTGAATAGAAGCCACATTGTGCTAGGCTTTATTCCATACATCATAATACACAGGCATTGGCCTGAGGACTGTAAATGTGTAAACAGACAAAACAGACATATGGTTGGAGGGGGTGCAGAGAATACAAGGTCTGCTTAACCCTTGATATCAAATCAGCATCAGAGCTAAAAATACAAGGCTGGGTCCCAGTGTGCTACCTGCTTCAGACAAAAGTCCGCCAAAGCTGCCTCCCACACGGAATCACATTTTGCATAGAGGAATCTCATCTTTATGAGACTTTTCTCAGGTGGAAATAGGGACGGAAATGACAGCAGCTGTGGTAAAGTAAATCTCATATCTTAGTTACCTGCTCTGCTTTCACCTCTGAAATGAAAAGCCTTTTGGAATGAAGCATAGAAAGAGCCATTCCGAAGGGAGCAGGGATTGAGTCCAGATCTTCCTAGATAGGGCACATTGTGGGCACCTTTTCAGGGAATTAAAAACTGCTCTGCAGATGCTCAGACATCTGAAGAACAGTGGGTATCGGTTGCAGCGAAACTTAGTCTGGCAGGCTGCATTCAACCCCAGTCAAACCTGTTCAGAACAGGTGAATTCAACAGAGAGGAGTTTCTTGGGGAGATTAGGCAAACACTGTCAGATGAGAGCCTATCTGTTGAGTCTGGCTCCAGCTAAACATAGCAGGAGGAAAATACAAGGTTGGAAAGGCAGCTGTTAAAGGATGATGTTTAAAAGCAGCAACTGAGCAAATGTTTTCGACAGATGCATTTAACCTTAGAGCAAACCTGGCTGATAGGACTAGTGAGGTAAAAACTAGTGACGCTTTTAAAATAGAGGTAGGACAGCTTGTGAACTGGATATTGTGATGTGCTTCCCTATGGAAAAGTGAATGGAGTAAATTGATCCACCCAGGCTTTTGTTCCTAAGAACATACTGCTGTTCTTGAAGAGTTACTTTTCAAGAAAAAAGAATTATATATTTTATAAAGCTCTGCTTTCCTCAGGAACTTTGTGAAGCCACTTTCCCATTGTAACTTCATGACATGTTTTAGAAATATGGGACTATCTGACAATGTCTTGGAGAGGCTCTTGTGGTCATTGACTCATTTGGGTTTATTTTTATTCAGCTGGACTGCTCACAGTTTTAAGAATGATGCTTCTAAAGCCTGAATCTTTTTAGTCAAAATAACCCAAGCTCCCCCCAAAATGCAGGCAACTGAAAGAACAACTGTCCCCATATGAAAAGCAAGCCATTGAACTGCAGTTATACTAGAGTTCGTAACAGACATATTTATAGTGATCTTTTGACCCCCTTTGAGATGATTTATTATACAAGAAATTTGAAGCCTGCCTTTAAAGGATATTGTCACTGCCACATACATCCATATCTGTTGCCTCTGGGAAGAAAAAGACATTATAATACATTGCGTTGGTATTGGTATGTTAATCGCACGTATGCGATGATTATTCTTGATAATGCAGCATAACAATGTAAGGCAGCATTAAGGCAGAGGTCTGATTAAATGCCATTCAGCAAGGGTTGAGCCACTATATTTAGATGCTAAGTAATTTGGGAGAGCACTTATCCACCTTCCTGCGGGATTTCTACAGCTCCCCTATCTGAGGAACCTGAAGACTTCACAATGACCTGGGAATTTTGCTCCCTGTGCTCCTTCAAGATCAGAAACTGTTTACCTCCCCTGCCCCATACTGCCTCCTGGGGCTCCCTGCCTCTGCTTGTGAAGGTGGTTTAACAGGTACCATCACTTCTCCTGGGTCTCCCAAATGTGGCAAAGCCCTGGTTGCTTTTCCCTTACTCAAGATATCACCTGGACAGGGCTGAACTGAAGGACATGTCCCAAGAAAACTGCACCTGTGAAGGTGGAGATCTGATTTCTCTGATACAGCATCACCCGGATGGATGTTTGCACCATAAATCCTAAAATGTTGGTTTGACTTAACTGAGCCTGATTCTTAGTTAAAATATGAGCACAGTGTATGTAGGAGGTGAGTAGAGAGTTCTTGAGTAGGTGTAAATTCTCCCCTTCAAATTCCCTTCACAGTGCCCCAGAGTATATGTCCAGGTCAGTGTTCATCTGCAAAGCAGCTCTAAGGAAGCATCCTTACTGAGAGGACATGGGGTCCCCACATCCACACTGCTTCTGAGACACAGCTACTGGGAGCTAGATAAAAACACTGCTCACGTCTAAGATAAGGAGCCATGGTTGCAAAGCCCTCAGAGACAGCAGAAGTCAACTCAGCAGTGACTTTCTCAGATTGAAAAAGCTCCGTGTCTGGGACAGATCCTGGGACTTGCAGCCAACACCTCTTTAGGAGCCTGTGAGTTGACTGTGCAAGGAGTCCTACCAGTGGCAAAAGCTGGAGGAGGCAGCAAAAGGCTGGCAGAGAGGCTGGCAAGGACAGGCTGTGAGAGTGAAGCTGGCACAGGAGGACCAGGAATCACCCATCACTCAAGCCAGAGCTGTAGCAGCACGAAGAGACAAGACAATCAATCTTTCTAACTTACTTGGCTACATGAGAGAGGAACATTAAGCGGTGCATCATAAGGTTGCTGTACTTGGAAAGGTATTTTGAGTCCACAGTGTACTGAACCAGAGCGTACTGAGCAAGGCTGGATGGGAGGTTGCTGATTGATTCTTACAAAGACAACTAACTTCTCAGCGTTGCAAGGAAGGACCACACATAAAGATCATGAGCTATACATGAGCTATACAACTTTTACAGTCCTTTAATCAGGCCCCGGGGATCCAGGCAATAAAGCACATCTGAATGTCTCTCCCATAGGGCACAAAGGCAGCATGGTGCACACAAGGTTAGAGATGGCTGAGCCAGGGGACATGGGAACTCAATCTCAATCCCTGCTTTGTAACAGGTGGACAACCAAATAACAGGATCATATTTGATTGCCCCTCTCAGAAATGTCAGGTCACCGTTGCAAGGGCAGCTGGCTGAAATGAATGTGACCTTCAAATCATCACATCTAGCTGTGATTGAAACTAGCAAGCAAGCAAGTTTAATTTATTATTGTTATTCATATTTGGGGATTTTTGCCTTTTTGCCTTTAGATTTAGATTCTCTCTGGCTACTTAACAGTCATATTTGCAACTAACAACAACCTGAAGAATAAATAAGGTATTTGGTTTTGCTAATCAAAAGAATAACACTTGCTTAAACTATTGGAACCACAATTTACAATTCCCTAGTTACATTTACAAAATTCCTAATCTCTGTAAAGATAATTATGGAGAAAGATTAGGTAACAGCTGAGAATCCAGAAAGCTAACATTTAAACTGATGTTATCAGCTAAGCCAGACAATATTTCATGTGCTAGATAGAAGTCACTTATCAAAATATTTTGCATTAAAACATATGGGGTTTTGTCCAAAGAAAGCATGCTAATGGAAGTTATTTTCCTTTTGGAGTCCATCAGGATTGTAAGGCTAGTAGATCTCAGCCTAATTGTTAGTCCTGACTTCAAAGAGAAAAGCAAACTTCCCTTTTCCAATGTCTATTCTATTCCTTAGCTTTGAGTGGGTTAACTGTTGGACTGATATAAACTAGAAACAAAGGCAGCTGCCAAAGGGATCTCAGTTGTCAAAGCGATCCACCACTTTGGTAAACTCTCACTCCTGGCAATTAGCCAGCGCAGCCAGTTTTTAAAACTTATAGCAGTTCATGTCTCGTGACAACTGTTATTTTTAAACCTCAGTCCTCCACCTTTTGTATCCCCCAGAGGAAACAGGCTAGATCTTTAAGGCTAATAGCAGCCTCTGCAGCCTGTCCCATCTGTGTCCTCCTGCTCCCCCCAGGCTGTGGAGGCAGCTGGCTAGGAAACAGCCAGGTACAGCTCTCTTGCATGGGAAGAAGGAAGGGGAAAGAGGCAGAAGATGCTACAGGCAAATACTAGAGGAAGGGAGGAGATAGCTACCTAGCTGTTCCCTCTAAATTAGATGCCTAAGCAACTGGTTGGAAGAATTAGGGTTTGCAATTGCTTTCCTTGTAGACTAAGACAATACCCAAACTAGCCAATATGTGTCTGAAAAGATTCTGGCTATACTCCATCCTTCTCAGGTACTTTGCTCTCTGAGTTCCTTGGCAAATACTGCAAAATATCAAGGTGCTCAAATACCACTGCAAGAAGCAGATAGGGACTGACTGCATTTTAAAGCATGTACGTAACCATGACTTATTTTTGTTCTGAAAGCAACTTCTGTTCTTCACATATGGGTGGTTTTGAATGCAGCCCCAAAATAACAACCTCCAGTTGGTTGGGAGTGAGAGTACAGAAGAACAAGCAAAGCCGTAAACAACTAAATCCTACAGGGAAATAAGTAGCAGTTAGGAAGTCCTAATCAAAGGCTATTTCATATCCTTACAAGCATTATTAGACTCCTAAAGTGGGAAGTTTGACTTGAAAACTCACCATCTCTGCGATTTCCTCTGGCAAGTAAGTCTTGGACGGAAGTTACATGGTACTTCACCAACAAGTCTCAGATGCTGGGGGAGCATTGTCCTCAAAATCCTCACTGATTTTGAGGACATCATCTCAAAAGCAGTTCCCACAGACCTGAAAGGTGCATAAACTGCTGTGGTTGCTGGGGAGAGTGCCCAGGGATCACCCCAAGTCTCGCACCACACAGTCATTGCTCTGGGCCAGAGGAAGAGACAGAAAAGTGCCCTTGGCAGAAGGTGGCTATGGTTACGCTGTGAAGTTACCCACTCCAGCTCTCCATCCTCTGGCCACGCAGTACAGTGTGAGTTATATCTGTCTTGCTGAGAGCTGCCCACATGAGACTGGCTGCATCTCCATTGCAATGCACTTGGCTTAGAGCCTTTTTCAGGCACCCATGTGCCCCAAAGACATGCATTACTCCTCGTGTGTTTACTCTTCCACTACACCCCTGCACTTCGGAGCCTGAAATTATGAGGGCTGTGTTGCAGCCCACCAGTATTTTTTATAGCTTCATGCTGCGTGCATATGTTGCATGCCTTGAAAAGTAGTACAAGAGGGGATATGTAAGCATGCAGTGCCTGGGGGCACAATACTGGCCGGCTGTACAGGGCTGAGGAAACCAAGTCGGGCACAGACTGCACCACCTTGCTGCCTGAAGGGCAGAGCTAAATGTCATGGACATTCAGCTTTTGCCTCAGCAGCATCTGGTTTATTCATTCCGAGAGAGGACAAGAGTGAGCTAATGTACGTGCAGTGTGGATGATCCCATGACCAGGACTCAAGATCCATACTCACGAGAGCCCTGTCTTACAGCTGGTGTGTAGGACACACAGAGTTCACAGCCAAAGCAACAGACTATTCCCCTGTTCAGGTCTTGGGGTGTCTTGAAATGCCTCTTAATAGAAAAACCTGGGTTTTTTTTTTAACCCTGCCTCTAATGTCGTCTTGGTGCTGTCAGAACAGGGCTTTGGTCTGTTCGAAACACAGGATGGCTGTTAGCACTTACACCAGTGCAGACTGGTTAAGTGAACATCATTCTACCACCCAGGTGGTAACTGCAACATAATGCTGCCCTAGCCCATGATTACCGCACTGTACTCTTCTCCTAAGTAAGCTGTATGCTAAAGCACCCTCTGTACAAAGCCAATGTGCTGCACACATAGGGAGATGTTGAGTCACATCATACACAGTTTTCTGAACTACGCCAGCACTGAGCTGAGCTATTCCATCCGTCAGCCTCTGGTATTTATTTTCAACTGTCAAAAACCAAATCCAAGCCTGAAGGCTTCCAGGAAGATCCTGGATTCCGGATCCAAGCTTTGAGCAGAAGGAGTAAAAGTCACAGGTATTTATATTAACATGTACAGGTTTGTGCATGTGGAAAACATTTTAAGGAAGACAGAATTATCAAGTACACAGCAGATCTTTACCTCTGATGTTCAACTCTACATCCATGTTCACATTCAGGCTGGTTAATATGTTTTGCAGCCATATGGAGGTGCCATATTTTAGTCCTGGAGTCAAAAATATGACATCAGTAAACTGCCATATTTCAGTAAAAAACCCCATCTTGAAAGAATAGTCTGGTCTACCAGTAAACAACACAGAGAGGGGAAATTACACCTAACAGGCTTTATCACGTAAGGGGGAGATGGAAATGGGAGGACTGCCAGATCCCCATGTCCTATTTAGGACTGGGCTTTTAGTGGCAGGTTGTAATCACTTTCAAATTATCCCTGAGCAAGTGTAAAGGCACCCTCTGAAGCTGACTCCAGTCAGTGTGGCCAATGGTTCCATGTATCCATATACCTTTTCCCACAACTTTTTTGTTTAAACCCTCTCTTTCGAAGAATAGGGAATTGTAGTTTTTGTGGATTGCCAGCTGTGCTGACACACAAATCATTCATGAGCCAGGCTCTGATAGTGATGCCAGGCTGCCACCAAGGCTTAGGCTGTGGAGATGGGTTATCCTGACAGAAACCACAGCAATCTTTCACCACTGAGCAGCTAATTACCCTTAATGTGTTGGGACATTTTGCAGGTACAGATGAGGGCAGAATTAGCTTCTATAATTAAGCTGTGTTAGTTGGTCTGAAAGACCTGCATCCTGACTCTAACAATAGAAAGACAAATTCTTAATCTCTTTCAGTAAAGGTCTAGTATAAACTCTGAATTACAAGATTTAATATCTCTTCCAGGGTGGATTAACAGGCTCTGACTCTACCCTTTTCTTTAAACTCAAATGGGGATTTGCAGCTGTGTAAACGAAATGAGAATTGCATCTATATCTGTGCCAAGAAAATGTGCTAAATATACAAATAGGCTGAACTGAATATGATTTAATCTTCAAAGCAGACACATTTTGAAGGATTTAATTTCTTTTCCCTTCTATAAGTCAAGCTTTTGCTGTGAGCCTGTATCTATAGAAAGATACTGTTTGTGGGGACCCATTAGCCCTTTCTTTGGCTTAGGGAGTACCATGACCCACACCAGCTAAGGTAAGGAGCAGCCTCTGTCTCAAGGTCCAAATAAAGAGTGCGGAAAGCTGAGAGGAGCTTTCTGGGCAATTTTATCCCCTATCTCTCCAAATATGTACCCAGGACTAGCAGCAGAGTTATAAACCAGGCTGACTTACTAAGGAAAGATACTTATCAGTAGATGTAATAATATTCCCTCTTGCTGGTCATTATGGCAAAAAATACAGAAGAGGCAGAAGCCTACACAGTGTTGATGAGGAGTTGCACACGCAGTGGTGAAGTTACATCTGCCTGTCATCAAGCGTTTATCTGTGGCTTGCTAGCAAAATGAAACCCACCTGGGCAGGATGAGGGGAGGAAAGCTCTTCAGTGGGTGGTAGAGTGCAAAGGGATGTTGCCATTTTGGAAATGGATCCATAATCAAAAGCTTTGCAAGACGTTATTCCTCCGATGAATCACAAGGAGGGTGACTTGGATTAGCTCTGTGATGAGGATGCCTGTTTCTCTGCACTGTGGCTCTTCACTTTTGCTGGAGAGGCCATGGCTCGGTCAGCCTTTGCAAAGACACATTGGAGTGGGACTTGGGGCTGTTCTGGTGATGTTGGAGGCTTTGATTAAAACTATTTATTAAGGTGATGTCCCCTTAACCCTCACTGTGCTGAGGGTTTCCTGTAAGTGTGCAGATAGATGCATACGTAGGTGAAGTAAGGTGAGTAAGACTGAAAGGAGAGAAGCATAGAACAATATATCCATAAGTAGCAATAATGCACTCTGGGGAGGTGGGATGAGTGAGCAGGAGAGGGCTGTCACCCTTTTACTAAAACAAAAGGGGGACCCAGCCCTCCCAGGACATAGCATTTAGGGGAGTTTCTGTGTGATTGCACAGAGACTGTTTCACATCAGAGGCATGGTTTAATGAGAAGGATCTACCTCCCATTGCAACAGGCTGGGGCACTTGCCAGATGAGCTGGGAAGGCTGGGCTGCAAAGCCAGAGGGGAAGGCGGTCATTTACTGTGGGCTTCCCAGAGCCTGGCATGAGTGGGAGGTCCATCTGGAGAGAGCAAATGTCGATCGCTTATGTTAAAGGAAGAAAAAGAAGCAAGAAAAGAGGTGAAGGCTGCTTACTCTTGATAAAGCTTTAAGCTGCAAAATGTCACATTCTTCAAAGCCTAATCAGCCAGTCATGCTCTAGGCTTTAACAGCTGTAACTCTAATTGGACCAAGAAAATTAGCTGATCTGCAGCATGAAAATACAAAACACGGCAAAAAAACCCTAATTGGGTTTGCACAGAAGGAAGGTCTGCACTACATACGTGCTAACTGTTCCCCCTTCATTGAAAATGTGGCCTCTCCAGAACCCCCCCAGATGACAGAGTCTACTCCAAACTCTGACTCCAAAATGCTTGAGCTCCTAAGGTGCAGCAACCATACCAAGTTGCCCCATAAAGAAAGGCGGTTTTAATTAGTGCTATCAATCAGCCTGGGAGCAGCAGCAGCAGCAGAACAACCAGCTCACCAGGATGATTAGCGTTCTTGCTGCTAGAAGAGCGTGAGTCCTGCCTTACCAAGGGAGGCAAATGTTGATTGACATCTTCCCACCCTCACTGCACTGCTGTCTCCGTCCTTGGGAGATGGCATGCTCCTCTTTGTCCACATCTGACAGCATCAGACATCATCTCTCATCCTCCTGCAATATTCATTCAGTGACACCAACAAGAATAGCTCCAGACCTCAGGACAGGGAGGGATATGCCCAGGATCAGGTTTTAGAAGCAAAGAAAATTCTTCCAAGAGACAGTCAGACGGGCAGCTCCCAATTTAAAAGTTGTGCATTCCTTATTTATTTATCTGCACTGCCCCCCAACCACCTTCATAATGGCAGACTAGACATGGATTTCTGCTTGCAAGAGTTCCCTGCAGCGCTGCGCCTGAAGGCTGAGATGGGCTGCAGCCTGTGCTGGGAGGGCTCTGGGACTCTTGTCACAGGGTTGCTCATGAAAGGCAGGGCTGTGCATGCTGCTTGGGTTATTTAGGGGTAAGAAAGGCTGGCATTTATTGTGATGGTGTGCTCTTGCAGAGATGGAAGAGGATCTGAGGTGGTAGCTTCTTGCCAGAAGGGGACTGCTCCCTATGGGGCACTTCCCAGGGTCTGAGCCAGTTGAGTTGTGCAAACAACAAAAAGCAACACAGCTTTCACCATTTCCTCTGGAGATTAGTCCAAAGCCAGCTATATCCCCGCGTTCAGAGACTCTCATGGCATCAGACTAAATGTTCTGTTCCTTGGCTCATGCCAAACAGTTCTCTCTTTTCCTTGATGTCTACATCCTTGGGGTGTTCATGGACTATGGTTATATCCTGTATTAATCTCCCTGTGTAAGGCATCTCCCATGTGCAAAGGTCTTACCACTCATAGAAGGATAGTTATACAGCTGCTCTCTCTTTCAACCAAAGGGTAATTTTCATCAGGCAAATGAATTGTTAATGCAGTTGAGGATTTTTGACATAGTCCTGTATGTTTACAAAGGAGGTATTAAATCCTGCTTCTGTGCACACAGCAGGCACCAAATGTGGAGGGAGATCTTCTCTCCTCTTGGGTCCTAACATCTTTTAAAGTGCGTATAGCATAAAAGCCTCTTCCTCCAGGCTCTCTTCAGGGTCATTCTCCCATGCATTTCTTTTTCCAAACATTGCTGCCTGTTTTTCACAGGCACCCGGAACTCTACAGCACAGTGACTGGCTAAAGCCTTTCATCTGCCTTTAATTTGGGCAGAAAACCCTATCTATGTTTTAGGTAGCAGATGCTCTTGATTAAGTTACTTCACGAAGGAGCTTATCTACTGTCTTGTAGGAAAGGCTTTATGGGTAACTCATACATAAAGTTGCATAATTCCTTGATTTGCTGAGGTATCACAAAGATCATCGTATCAACATGATCATATGAAGAAGCCAGAGAGGAGTGAAAGGCATTGTTCCAGGGTCCATGGGGAAGCACCATGGCCATCCCCTCTTTCAAAGAGGAGTAGCCCCAGCAGAACTTCGCATCCTCAACTCTTGAACTATCAGGAATATGATAGTTTGGGTTTAGTCCAAGCTCTAAATAAGGCAAAATAACGGTGTCAAAAGCAGGTTTCTCCCTTTACAGATTTCTGTGGTGGATTTTGGCAGGCTGTGACTGAGAGGACAGGCCCTCTGGGAGAAGAGGGTGATCAAAACTGGACTCCAGTCAAGGAGTCACAGGACACTCCACCATTCTCCAGTATCTTTTGGGTAAAGGACCACACTCAAGCTCATTATCCCTAAAGATGGCTGGTCAGAATCGCGTAAATAGCTAGCTATCGCCTTTCAAGGCTGTGACAGAAACCAATGCAGACCGAACTGCTTGTGTTTGGTTTTCTGACTGACATACATGGCCTGTGTAGCCAAGATCAATTTGCTGCCCGCTGTGTCTCTCAAGTGTCTCTTCAGCCGCTGTTGCTTTGTGTTTCTCCCTCCCAGGGAGCATTTGTGCTTTTTGCTGTTTTCAACAGATAGCATTTTACACAACTTGCTCTTACTGTCTTCTCTACATATGCCTTCTCTCTTTAGGCTTCTATCAACTATGGTTGATGCTTTTGAAGCTGGACTGGTGCGCATATCTCAGGATTACTTGTTACCGCAGGCTGGGTTTCAGAAATTAAGTAAGC
Source organism: Amazona ochrocephala (assembly GCA_039720435.1). Taxonomy (NCBI): domain Eukaryota; kingdom Metazoa; phylum Chordata; class Aves; order Psittaciformes; family Psittacidae; genus Amazona; species Amazona ochrocephala. The sequence continues at coordinate 78,982,147 of CM077880.1, forward strand.
ATTTTGTTGGGGTCCTATCTGAGAATTGGAGAAGAGCCAAGTGTGTCCACTATCCAACAATCCATCTCCCTGGAGTTTCATAATAATATCCATCTGTTCTTTAGTTTGCTTATGGGAAAGGATCGTGGGGTTACAGTGGTACCAATTAGCACATCTCGTTGAGACTGTGTTTAAAAATATTCACTGCCCATCTGTGTGGAGAGAAAGATCCATTTCTGTTAACAAGGTTGTTTTCCTTCTGATGCTTGCTGTTTGTGTTGCCTGACTTGGAATAATGAGTCTTGGGAGAAGGGAGCAGCTTTACAGCAGGTGGACCAGTACCTAGCTTTGAATGGGACTGGCCATAATCAATGATGGGACTGGCTGGAGAGTGAGAGGAAAGTTTTGGGTGCAGGAAAGAGTCAGAAGAGCATGAAGAACGGGAAGTAGTTGTAATGGTCCCCCATCCCCAAATCCCACTAAAGACAGAGCCTACAATGGTATGGTGCTACCCTTGGGGTGCACTAACAAGACTCTATTAAATGCATGGTCACTCGTATGTTGCTGGCCAAGGAGGGACCATAAAGGGTGGTTTTGCAGAGCACAAGCACTGCACTGGCCACAAACTGGGATCTGTATGTCTTAGAGATGTCCTTAAAGGTCTCACGGCAAGAAAGAGCCATTCACCACAGACATTGACTCCAGCTCCATCATGCTCAGGTGCTGTATGTATGATAGTCTTTTACTCTCCCTGACAATGGAAGACAGCATAAAGCAGCACAGATGTGAAAGAATTTGGCTGTCCTCTCATTTGGGGGTAACTTTGGTTGTCAGGCCAAATGCAAGAAAATGGCTGGCATGGAGCGCTTGTAAATCCCTGTGTGAGCACAGAGACTGAGGGGGGCAGCTGCTGTGGAGGAGAACAATGAGCAGCTCTCCACAGTCCCTCTGCATGCCCCAGCAAGGAGACCTCTCCAAGAGCCATGCAGCCCATTCTTAAATTTCTCCCTGTCGACTTTCTTCTCAGAGCTGGCTCTTTCCTCCTGCAGCAAAGTGCTGTGAAAGGCACTAACTATGTCTCCCACAATTCCCTCCAACACCAGCAATTTGGCTTCCTGCTCATGTCTGTACACTGGGTTTAGGCTTGCTGCTGGTGCCATGGTGAGGAGAAATGCAAAGCAGCCGTGGCTGTAGAGACACTTGAAATAAATAACAGCAGCAAATCATGCTAGGCTGTGTGGTCCATGTATGCTGGCCAGAAAGCAACATGTAAGCTTGGCCTAAGCTATTCACTGGTCTCTGTCACGACCTCAAAAGGCAATACCCCTTCTATATAACTCTGTCCTGCTGTATCAGACTGTCTCTTGGACAGACAGCAGTGGGGAAGGTGGATGCTATCTGTGTGTGGTAGCAAGGTCTCACAGTTTGAATAAAGCTGAGGGATGTCTCCATCACAACATGCAGATGTAAGGGATATTCCAGGACTTCACTGCACTGCAACTATTGGACAGTTAGGGAATACAAAAGCTTTAGCTTAAGTAAGTTATAAGATGTGCTGTAACATATTTCTTGGCTATTTATGACTTTGCGTGATCTCAGTGGAGTCAGGACTGACATGCTGCAGCTTCACGTCTGCTTAGCTTCCTTTGGCAATAACCAGGGGGGAGGTGTCATTTCATTCTTATGGCTACCCATAGTTTTCATCTTAGTGTCATCACCTCGGGTTGTTTGAATAGGTAGCCTGAAGAGAGCTTACAGGCTGAAGTCACTAAATGTGAGCACCTCTCAGTGCAGTCTGCCTTGCATGCAAGAGTTAGCTTGCCCAGGTGTTGCTGAAAAGACCATAACTTTGCCCAGCCAAACAGTCTTGAACCCCTCTGATCATCCATGCTTAAAGAAGCTGGCAAAGTCCACTGAGAAACACAGCAGAGCATGTTTGGCAGGCCAAGGCACTAAGAGCTACCAAAACATTAATATCCGGGCAGCCAAGGCTTCTTGCTTATGTGGTGGCTACGTAGGAAGTCCTAGCACCTCCAACTAGGTGCTAATGGGACACTGAAGGTGTTTGTAGCAATGTTTGAAGTCACCTCTTCCCAAATCATGAGACTGCAAGTTATGAATATTTATTTTCTGGATGAAAATAGGAATAACCTGCCTTAATTCCAAACCTTTGAATCTCTAGGGTTAACTCAAACAATGCTTACTGAATTTTCTCTGCTCACACGAAAACTTCAGTTTGTTTTTGTGTTGCTTTCCTTGATTCAAATAAAAATAAAACTGTGGCTTTTCTCTCTCACATCACACAGCACATATCTAAATCCAGGAGGGCTTGAATCTCATCATCTGTTAGGCGATTTACTGTCAGACCATGGGGATTTGCACTCGTTCTTGAGCAGCCATATGCTTGGCTGAGTGCAGTGCCCTTTTGTACCTCTGACCAAGCTGCCTCTCTATCCACATAAAGGTCTCCCTGCTGGCAAGAGTTTACATTAACTCAGATAGAGAGAGGACATCAGATTTATTTTCTATTTGCCCTTTTCAGTATTGCAAGTAAAATTTGTCTAGCGTGATAGATACAGTTGCTAGTGGTGTCTAAAAGACTCTGAACTGAGGATGCAATGAGCCAAAATGAAAGCAGAACTCCAATCAATCAGCCCTGTGGACTGCTTGCATGTGGGAAGAGCCTCTTGGACATTCATTCTACAAACAAAAACCCCTGGTTTCCATTCACCTTCCCCCTTTTATTACAGGGGGATGATAGAAGAGCTGTTTAGCTGCTACCTACAAATGCTTGGTGCCGAAAGCCTTCATGCTTCCTATTGGCAATGAGAGCAAAAAGCTGTCATAGGCCCTCAACACCTTGTCCATGGAGCTGCAGGATTACATTTCTGTGGTGCAGGACTGGAGCACAGGGTTTTGTAAGGCACACAAAGGGTATAAGAAGTATTAGTATTAGTAGTGCACCGTGTACCTGAAGCACCCTTGGCTGGCTGCTGGTGCTGGGCAAAAGCACTAGGCCAGTAACCTTTCCCAAGGCATGCTCTGATGGCTGATGGATGGGGTGAAATATGCTTTGGAAGCTCCAGCTCTTGCCCAAAAGCTTGTGAAGGCTCCTGTCAGATTGCTGATTTCTGCTTAACTGCCAAGGATATGAAGTATTGCTTGACAAGGCTTTGCATGTGCAAGAGGAGGGAAGTGCCCTTTTGCACCTTCCCAACCTGCTTGTTCTTCCATGAGCCTGAAAGCGCAGCACCTGATGTTGCTATGACAACTTGTGTCCCTTATTCCTTCCATCCATTTCCCTATCTGAGTCTGAACAATGCCATAGGCCTTAAGGAGCAGGAGCCCACCCCAGAATGATCCAACAGCAGCAAAAGCTTTGCTCCATCAGTGGAACAGGCTGAAGGATTCGCTCTGTGTACCCATGATGCCACTGATGAAGGGCCGCACCACAATGACTGGCTTCCAGCACCTCTGCTTCATTACCCTGAGTGCTTTACCTTTGCTGATGAATTTGGTTTCAAGTCCTCACTGGCAGCGCTGAGCCTGTGCTGTCACCCATCAAAGGAATCGCAAGTGCAGTATGAATCTGTGTGCCTGTTTTCTTTTCTGTGGTATTAAAATAGTGTAAAGTGCCTTTCAAAGACACTGAGAAGGAGGGGTTGCTATTTCCGGGTGCTTACATAAACTGTCTTCAAGACCAGAGTGGAAAAAATTGAACTCCTTATGTTCTTCCTCTAACCCCTCTCTTAAGAAGGGCACTATACAGAATTAGGTTGTATGGTAAAGGGATCACATCCCTGGGACAGAACAAAATGCAATGTGGCTTAGGTTTGTGCCACATGGAAGAGGCTGGCAGATGAAGCAGCTCCAAGTTTTTTGCGTCCTATCCTAATTAGCAGCAATTTCCAGCTCAAATTCTTATGGTTATTGCTTCCCTTTCTTTCTTTGACCTGCCACATAAATCCCAGCCCCTTTTCTATACACTCCAGCATTATCCAGAGTGGAAATCCTGATAGGTTAGCTTGACGGTAATTAAATTTGCCCCTTTGTTCATTTCACAGATGCAGTTGCCCTCTGCTTTGAAGCAAAGTACAGGTCAGAGCCAATGGGAGCCTTTAATAATATGTAGTCTCACCCGGCATTAAAGACAGACAGTTTTCTTGGTAACTGGATTGTTGTGAGATTATTTGAAGAGGAACAATCTCCTCTGGACAGAGGGAGACCGGGAGCGTGCAGAGTGATGGAGAAGGTAATGGGTAAATTTATACTCCTGTACACGTCCATTGAGCCTTCAGCCAGAACAAACATAGAGGAAACGTCTTAGATCTGATTTCTTTTGACTTGGCAACTTGCTTAGTCATTTACACCAGAATAAAAGCCACTCTGATAGGCTTTCATGGCAGAATGATAGCTTTGTACACTGCTAAAACTGGGGTGCCAGGCTAGCATAGCCTGCAGCCTGAGCAGAGGAAGCAGGCTTGAAATCTTGTTTTGGGGAGGCAGGCAGCAGCACTGCTGGCTCCATATAAACAAGAGCTGCTTGTAGGCCATCACCAAAAAATCTGAATTTTCTTGGTTCCAGTTCATCAGAAAGATTTGCAAGCAAAGGAACCAGACTGGTTCAGGAATATTCTCCAGTTTCACACTAACTAAAGGGACCCATTCAAAATTGGCCTCTGACAGCAAATATGTGCAAATACAGAAGCTTTAGTCAGAGCTCTGGGGTTTTTTAGGTAAAAATTAAGATGCTAGTCATTTCTGCTCCAGAGAAAAACCTGCCCCTTCAGCACCCTGAGAGCTTCTTCCCTCTTAAATATCTGTGGAGAGATTGTAGCAGACAATGCTGCCTCTTAAGAAGGCGGCTAAAATGGTTTTGGTTTATGATTCCTTTGAAGGATGTAGATGAGGTTATTGACATGTCATTAACTATACTTCCCTGGAAGGTTTTGGTACTCTGCAGCGAGCATTTGTTATACACACGTCTCTATGTGCTGTGTCACCTCCTGGCCATACAGCCAATGCCCGGGACTGAGAACAAGGAGATGAGGACTCTGTTTCCAGTCCTGCAGCCTGGAGGCTGTTATTTGCATGGCCCTTTGCAGACAGATAGAACTCATTCTGCTCATACTCTGCACTGGCCAAAAGCTATGTAATCTCTCAACAGTACCGATTAACTCGCACTCAACAGCTCATTAGCAATGGCTGCTCAGTTTTCAGTTAGTTTGTAGCATAGGCAGTGGGAGCTCATTTCTGGGGACAGTCGCCTGGGAGTAAAAATCTGTATGCACATTCAGCTTTTCTGTTTATAAACTGCTAAAATATTTGTGCTCCTGCTCCAGAGGAAGGACTGAGCATAACTTCCTGGATAAATGCATAATATGTGTGGAGATATTAGCAAAAAAGTTACACTAACAGTACACAGTATTGTCATTATTATGATAATGGATTTCACTTTGGTTCTTGAGTACATGATTACAGTCCTCTGAAAGGGGGAAACAGAACAAGAACAAAAAGAAATATAAAAGAATAATCTGTCATTCTTACCTGTTCTTCTCTCTGGTATGACTCCCATTCACTGTCTTCTTTTTATTATAAATAAAGGTGTATAACCCCTCAAATCAAAGAAATGAGGCATTTTTCAATGCCCAAAACTTTATTATTTTCTTAATGAAAGGAATAGTAAAGAAAGAACAAGTGCTGTAATTGCCCAGGTTCTAGCATAGGACTGGTCCTTTACATAGAGGAAAGCACAGAAGCAACCTGGTATAAGGACACAGTACCCTAATTCACACTGATCATCATCATGTATGAAGATAGGCTGAGAAAATTGGGGCTGTTCAGCCTGGAGAAGAGAAGGCTGCGTGGAGACCTCATAGCAGCCTTCCAATACCTGAAGGGGGCCTATAGGGATGCTGGGGAGGGACTCTTCATTAGGGACTGTGGTGAGAGGACAAGGGGTAATGGGTTTAAACTTAAACAGGGGAAGTTTAGATTGGATATGAGGAAGAAATTCTTTACTGTGAGGGTGGTGAGGCCCTGGAATGGGTTGCCCAGGGAGATTGTGGATGCTTCATCCCTGGCGGCGTTCAAGGTGGGGTTGGACATAGCCTTGGATGGCATGGTTTAGTGGGAGGTGTCCCTGCCCATGGCAGGGGGGTTGGAACTCGATGATCTTGAGGTCCTTTCCAACCCTAACTATTCTATGATTCTATAATTCTATGTTGCTGTTGTTCTCGTAAGTAATCACAGCGAAACCAAGTGCCAAATAAATCTGTGCAAGATCATGCAGATGTAGAGCCAGAGCCACCAAGAAGCATCCAAGAAGATGACTTAGTACTAGACAGCTTCAGTGCTCAGGCTCTGGCTCCAGGAAGGCAATCAAGGGAATCACCTGAGCGTTCAGCTCCAGGTCTCGAAGTCCACCCTCATGGCTTCAGGGCACAGCCTGTCACTTAGGCATGAAAAGACAACAGTGTTTGCTAGGACTCATCTGTAAAGACCATCAGGTTCTACAGGTGAATTAGCCCCTGTTTTCTGGAGGCAGAGCTGTAAATGGAAGGTGTTGGTAGAGTATGAATGAATGTGAGAAACCAGATCCTTAGAGAAGCAGTATTTCACTTGACAGGTTGCAAGGCAAGGAGAGCTTCTGAATGGGAGTGTTTATATGGAACCAGCTGATCCCACATATAGTGGCCAGACCCAGACTTGTAATTGCCACTTCCTAACGGAGACCAAAATAGAACAGCTGGTCTCAGGCAGAATCATGTGTGCTGCAGAGGGTTCTGGCTTGTCAGCCTCTGTTTCATGCATTTTTCATGCATCTCGTCTTGTACCATTTGTTTTGTCTTTGTTTTGAGCTGTATTTAGTGAGCCTCCACTGTGCTTTTTGATCAGAGATTTTTCTGCAAAGACTTACAGAGCTCTCCTTCCCAGTTCTCTTCATCTTTTCCCAACTCCTCCTTCCCCTCTGCTCTCCTTAGTTGTTCATATTCCCATTGCAGGTAAAAATCTTCCAGAGACAATCATCAGCCCTGGTAAATCATCATCTGTCAAAACAGATGATAAAGGAGGACAATCAAGGGTGCATCTCAAGGAACCAAGTAACAGCAGTGGAAACACAGCTACAGAAATGGCCCCAAAGGGATCCTTTCTCTCTGTCTTTTGGAGGCACTGGGATGGTGTCAGCCAGAGGAGAGCTTTGGGTGCCTTTTGAATGAACCTCTTCCTACCAGCATCATTCAGCAGAAGAGACGTGCGTTGGCTCCCTCCCAGGTATGCAGCTATCTGTCTGGACACGGAGCCTGGGAGCAGCTAGGGAATTGGGATGCTGAACAGAGACTGTGAGTCGTGATGTGAACCTACGCTCCTTCCTGAAAGGCTGACGCAGCACTCTGTAGTCACTGTCAGGTGGGTGCGTGACTTGTCCTTCCACTCCAGCAGGATCATAAGCTACACAGTTGGATGTGGTGGGGGTCACTTATCCTTCATCAGGGCCTGGGAGACTAGGAGGTAAAGAAATGAATGATACACTTCAGGGATTTTTTTTCCTTTATGTTCTACCCTGAAGCTTTTTTGAATAATGGAGGTTTTTTTTAAGCCTCAATTTTGCTGCTTAGTAATTTTTCAAAGATGTGGAAAGTTTTAAAGAATTCCAGCAGTGGGATGAAAATGAAAGGGTGTACGTGTGTCTGCTGAGGAAATTTGGACATGCTGCGGCAGTGGCAAAAGGAAAGGAGGGGGACTGTAAATGCAGTCTTTTCTCCAAAATATTTCATTAAAATCTAATTAAAATAATTATTCACAGCAAATGCATCAAGTTCACTTCGATGCTTTTCACAACAAAGTAATGCTTCTCCATTTTGCAGGGATCTCACTAAATATCACATTGTACATCCCATTTTGCACCCTGGGATGCTGAGAAATTACAGCCATACACAAACTCTGTGACAGGACCAAGTCAGACCAGCACTTTCTCAAAAGGATGCCTTCTCCAGCTGTATTCTCCCTACTATTACTGTTCTCACTTGTATCTGATGATCACTACTTACTTTCCCAATCACTGTAACACCCATGGAGAGCTCTTGACTGAGTTTGAATGCTGGGGGGGTGTGCACAGGTAATGGAGGGGCAGTAATACTTATGACTGCTCATCTACTTGCTGTTCAGAATATGACTGAAGTTTACTGACTCCTGAATACCAATTTTTTAGCATTGCTTGAAGGGAGGGCACAGAGCAGGAGAAATGAATGTGGGAGGGAGGGAGGGAAGGTGAGGGGGTGGAAAATGAGCCTGCTTTACTGAATAATGAGGGCAGTGAAAACGAATGGGGAAAGAGAGAGAAAAGCTGGTTTAAATATTTAATCTCTGTTGCATTTGCTTTTGAAAAGGAGACAAAAGCCTTGGAACATCTTTTGTCTTGAACTAATTCTGACCAGAGATGAAGGGCTTGTGATTGTCACTTCTTCATTCGCTTTAAGGTGGAGAGAAACAGATTGGTCCAGATGCATCAGCCCATCACAGGTGTCTCTGCCTCCAGCTGCAGCCAGTACCTGGAGCTGCAGAAGGTATAAATTACTCATGACAGTGACATTTCTGCCCCATGAGCTGACATTGCCCTAGCTCCTGGTGTTGGTGTGGTCAGTGTGTGTGCAGCCTGGGAGTGGAGCAGAGTAGAGGAAGCTCCTTTGAGGAGTCTGAGAAGCATCTGTGTCCCACCATAGAGCAAGTCACTTCACTTTAGGTCTCCACCATTTGGAGCCAGGTGGTCAGCAGTATTTTCCCCTTGTCTCTCCCCATTCCTTTGTACATATTTCTACCCAGCCTCTCCCTGTGGCATTTCTCTTCCCCTCCCCTTCACTTGGCCTCTCAAGCCCTTCCTCTCTGCACACCCAAGGTCTAGGCAGTGCCAAAAAGCACATCTGTCCTGTTCACCAGCCATAGCTGCACCACCTGCAGCCCCATGGATAAGCCAGCAGGACCTGCGCGTCAAGTGGTTTGCACAAGGCCAGGTAGATGACATCTCAAATATGATGGGCAGAGGCTTAGCAACTTTAACCACTAGTTTCCTCAGGACTTGCAGGTGCATCTCACCGGGTCCTATTGATTTCTGCGCCTTCAGGTTCTACAGATGGTCTCAAACCTGACATTCAGGTGCTCTCCTGCTGACCTGTGATTTCTCTCTAGGCTCTGGGCATCTCTTGCTAGCACTGACACCAAAGTGGTAGAATTGGGATGGATTGAGGTTCCCCTCTCCTGGCATCTTTAGCTTAAATCCCTTTTCATCAGGGCTCTTGGTCATTTGCTTTCAGTGAGTACTATTTAAACTATATTATTCAGTTGATATAACACATCTGCCACACGTTCTGTTTCTCTTGTCTCACGCTGGACACTCAGGCTCAAGGACTGCACCACAACCCATAGCCAGTGTCAGCCAGTGAGGCAGACACAGACCTTTGTAACTGTGGTGGTTCTCTGCAGCCACAGCTTTATCATCCTCTGAGATAGCCTTAGCCAGATACAAAACCTCAATCAAGCTTTCTTTAGAGACTGGAGGAGTAGGATGCAGAAATACCTCCAGAGAGTAATTCATTGTAAGCCTGGCTTTTAAATTGGTAAATATCTGTAAGCTCTAAGAAAGGCTGATGGTCTCTGACCAACCAGAGGAAACTACTGAGACTCTGAACATTTTCTCTTGTTTTGGCAGTGGCTTTGTCTCTCTGATCCACTTATTCCCTTAGTAACCCTAAAAGCAAAGAGGTGCTGTTATTTCTGCTTCTCTGATGAGGGCAGATAGAAGATGACTTCTCCATAAGAGCCCCTGAGGATGTCTTTGAAAGAGTGGATTTGTTGAGCTCTGGACTCCTGAGCACTATAGCAAGGCATGAAAGCATGGCTTTTCCTCTGCTTCTGAACTGGGAGCACACCAGAACAAAGTGAAGGAAAAAAAGACCCACCCAACAAGCTACAGCAACGTCTCTCGACCCTCTGAAGGCTCATAGATAGCAATTATCTTTCAAAGGTTTACTTCAAAAGTAGTTTATTATTTTATTAGCTGATCACTAAGAGATCAAATAAAGCCAAGGTGCCTAGTCAAGTATGTTCCTCTTTAATTCTGATATCATTTGAGGAACCTGATTTGCTACTTTAAATGCTGGAGAAGTCAGCTGAGTAGGAGTTTGGGCTGTGCAAAGCCAGCTAGGCAAGAGTTTGCATTTGGTTTACAAAAGAGCTTGAGTAGGCTGAGATTCCAGGCTGATGAGACGGTCTCCAGGATGACTACAATTCTCTTTTGGCAGAGAACTTGTACCCTCAACACTGAAGCTATAGGGATGAAAGAGGAGTTTATTCTCTGTAGCTCTGCAGGACTTTGCTGTTTTCTGCAGCAATTGCTCCCATGGCAATCACACCAGGATGCTGCTCTGTTTAGATCTAAGCTGCACAAGTAGCTGACCAGACACCAAAGATGGCAGCTTTTGGTCCAGGCTTGATCTGAACCAATGACTTATGAATGGAAGCATTATATCTGACTTAAAAAAAAAAATACTGCCTGAGCCATAAAAATACTCCTCTACATTTGCCAAAGTGAAAAGTTTCAGGAGCTGACAAAGGAATCCTGGGACTGTGGTCAGGTCATGACCCATTAGCAGTACTACTACTACTGCAGTGTTTCAATGGTGCTGTGCCAAGACATGCTCTTCCCTCCCCAGATCTAAAGCTGTATGCTGGAGGTGTTGCTTCCCAAATTCAATCAATGGTGTTTTGCATTTGTGTTAGCCTGGGAGCCCCAAATCCACCTTCTGCTCAGGCCTGACCCTAGCGGGAGCTGCTGCCTCTCACAGATGGTTGCAGCAAGACTCATCCCATTGCCTGTGTTGTGGCCTTTAAAGTCTGTTAGCATAGAGAGATGTACAGATGTGTCAGATCATGTGCTGATGGCTGGTGTGCATGGCATGAAGGAGGGAAGCATTGTTCTGAGGTGACAACAGAAACCTCCTTGCGCTCTTAGGGGGAGAAGAAAAAGCAAAGTATCTCAGGAATTCCTCAAATGCTTCAGGAATTGTTGGATGAAACACACAAGGTAGCTGGAGAAATCTTTATGATCAATGAAGAATAAAATTGCTCAAAGAGAGAGAATTGTGGGTAGACCTGAAACCATATTTGGATTTGGGAGATTGTGCCTCCCTTCCATTTTCTTATTGTCAATGTTTCTTTCAAATCTTTCTTCCTCCCCCCCTCACCCCTAATCCCTCTCTGATTAGGAGTTTTAGAGTGGGAAATATTGAAATACTTCATTTTGAATCTTTCAAAATCTATCTTTTTGACATCTTTTAAAATAGATTTGTAGATCTAAACTATTATTTCAGATCAAAAAGGAGAAAAAAGAGAGTCAATAAACAGTGAAATATACCACAAACATGATTTTTCACTTCATATTGAACAAACACCTTGAATTCACCCTAATTTTTGCTTGTTTCTATTCTTTTTTTCTGACCCTCAGTCTCCCACACTTTCTGTTTGACCTTTTTTTAAACATTTTTATTATGCATCCCTGGTTTTAATTTTTAATTTATTTAAATATTAACGAAAGAACAGCAGTTACACATTATTCTTATTTCTTAATCAAACCAACCAGCAATCCTAACATATTGTCTTCAAGGTTGAGGGATCAGGAGAAAGTATTCCATATGGCAAAAGAATTACAGGAATTACGGACCGAAAGCCCCAACTTGGGAAATGAGTCAGTCTGCTTCTGTCTAGCAGAAACAATTGGCACAGAAGTATAGAGCTTTAAGGAACAGCTTATGAGTTCACAGCTTGCAAAGTAAATGAAGTCTCTGTGTCTCTTGTTCGCATACACTAACTCAGTTCCCACATAAGCATACATACAGGTCTCTGGTGGAAAGCCCGGGAATGTGCAGTCTGCAGTGCGTATGAACTTTCTGTTTAGAGGAGAAAAGGAAAGATTTTTTTCAATAGGCACAAAATCCCACCCCCTCAGCACCCCTCCTTCCCCTGTCTCTGACACTGACTTCAAGGGAGGAGTTGAGCCAATTATCTGTGAGTCCTACAGAAGGAAAATCTGCAATTTGCCAGTAGTTGCGAGAGCGAGAGGGAGAGAGGCAGGGAAGGAAGAAGAAAGACTTAATTGGTGAGTGTAAAGAAAAGCCCCTTCTGTCTTCAAAACAGAATATTTTAAAGCAAATTTTGGACCAGAAGAAAAGCAGCTCGGGGGGAAGGTGTGCCAGGCAAGACCTGGGTAAGTGTAGGTTCACCACAGACAGCTTCCATGCCCCCACTGCTTTTTGCCCATAGGGTCTGAGATGGCATAGAAGCAGGGTGGGCCAGCCAGATGCACCCACTACCCTGCCCAACTAGGTGACGCTCCGGAGATCCCCTCCCCACAGCACAGCCTACAAAGCACAACTTGCAAGAAAAGCCAGCGGGAGTGGAAGAGACTCTGCCTCTCCTTCTCTTGAACTGAGGCAGTGAGAAGAGCTCATCTCACCAAAGGGAAAGCTACCACTGGTTCTGAGACCCTTCTTCAGCCCTTGTCAGTCACCTGATTCAGTACCTGCCATCCATGGGGGAAACTGCTCTGGAGCATTGCAGTCCTTCCAAACCCTGCTAAGTTCCTGGGAAATACTGGTGAAGAAGTGAGCCCAGAGCAAGCAACGTGGGATTCACAGAACAACAGCCTTTTACAGCAGCAGCCACCTCTGATTAAAATTATCAGCATCACCAGACTGTACCAAGACCCAGGACTGCTCCTACAAGGAGAGAGGTAAGAAAACAGCATGGAGTTTGGTATAAAAGCAGGAAACAAACATCCCACAGGAGTGATTCTGGTGTGTATGAATATTATGGGGATGCTAGTAGTGATTAACAACTGTTGGGTCTGTTATGCATGACTCAGTCTGTGTCTGCCTATGTCCTTCTTAGCTGGGTGCACTGAATTTCATTGGGATAGCAAACACAGACACAAACAGTAGCTGAGGACCGAGGAGTGCAAGTGAGGTAGTTCAGAAGTCTGTGAAAGGGTGGGGTGTGGTGGTGAGCATACCCCTGACAGGAGGATTAAAAACGAAGGTGTAAAAGCTCTGGGCAGGTTGAACGAAGAATGTCTTCCTTAGATATCTCTACAGGTGCTCAGTATCAAATCTGTCAGCACCTCACTGGAATCAGGCAAGTGCTCCTCAGAGCATACAAAAGCAGATTCACTGCTATTAAATCTGATGTCTGCCTACAAAACATGCAGCAGTGGTTAGCAGGTAGAAGATAACATAGGAAGTCGAAAGAAATAGGATTTAATGTTGATTTTGGGCAGCTTTTTCAGCTCTCTCTGCGTGTATGAGCGTTCCCCTTTATTAAGTGGAGATAACACTCATTGCCTACATTTCTATGACATTTGAGAATCTCTGTGCTATACCAATATACAGTACTAATGCAAAGTTTCTAGCATCAAGCCAGTGCATAAAGCAGAAGGTACTACTGGGAATTAATCTATCCTTAAGCATTTAATAAACTGGAAGGAAAAGAAGTAGATTAAAGCCAGCTGGATGTTGTTTGTCTCCTCATTCTCTTCTGATTGATTTTGCTTTACTTAGTATATGAACATGTGGTGTCTCTCTGTTTCCTTTCTTCTGCCTTTAATCTTTTTCAATGTATACGTCCCTGTGTACCCCCCACTCACCCCTGGGTGTGAAGGCTGAAGTTTCATTCCTTTTCTGAGGAGGAAAGAAGGCAGATTATATTGAACTGGAGAGAAACTGGAGTAGGGGGATAAGAAGAGAGCACAAACCACAAATAAAAGCTCCTGGTTCGGTGGCACGCTCTTGAGTCAGATTTGCAGCAGAGGTGACTCGATGAGTAGCAACTCCATGAATCAAAGTGCTGAAAAGCATCTTTTGACTTTGTGTGAAATGAAACAGTCAGGAAAGCACAATAGTTCCCTTGACTGAATGCCTTGAGAGACGGAACAAGTACAGCGTAAAGTGACTATTTAACACCTTAAAGTCTGCATGTTCTTATACCCCTCCTTCACTTTCATCGTTGGGGCAAAGCATCCTGAAATGAGCACGTCTGCACATAGGATTTTGCTTTGATGGGGGTGGGAGGCAATGTGATTTAATTACCAGAGATAAAAGGGTGAGGAAAGGTGGAATGGAGAAAGAATTTGAAATGCAGGGTCCCAAAGCCTGTTCACATTTCTCATTTGTTGCACCTTGGGTAGTCATTCAGCTTCCTCATACCTTAATGTTCTGTGTCTGCAGGTAGCTATGGTGCCAATTCCTTCTCCAAGCTGTTCAGTGTACTGTGACATTAACTGAGGTCCAAAGCAGTGGAATTAATTTCAAAGAAGTGGATGACAGAAGTGTCTCTTGCACTAAAGGTGCAAAATTAATCCTCCAAACAGCCACTGGGACACAGTCCACCTCCTTTGCTGTATGATGGGAGTTTTTCCAATCACTAACAGCTCAGTGGTTACCTGCCCATCGGAAGTATAATTTGTAGGATTTTGGCCTGTAAAGCTGCTGGCCAGGATCAGGTCCCTCAGCATGTGTGTTCTGTGCAGGACATATAAGGCATTTGCTTAAAAAGCACAACTGTGCTCACTCGCAGATGCTGCCACACCAAGTTATACAAACCTCATGTTCGGCATGTGTGAACCAGCACAATCCACTTGCTACACTGGTCCATCCCAGGCTGAAGAGCTGACTTATTTCTAAATACTGGCCCTGGGCTGTAGAGAAGTTTGTTATTTTCCCCACAAAATCTATCTCCCTGGTTTCTCTGCCAATTAAATAAAACCTGAGAGAGTGAAAGGAAGCATCTCAAAGCAGCTCTGTCACCATTTGTCTGCCCGTGAATACAAGACAGTATTGGACTGGCTACATAGGAAAGGGCAGAGATAGCGTACATGGCAGTGCTATTTCAGAGATTGAATATAGTGTTTCTGTTGGATATAGGTCCTGTTCTGAACAAAACACAGAGTCCAGTTCAAATACCAGGTGTGCTCCTTACTGTCATTCCAACCAGAGCAATCCCAACAGTACAATAACTCTGCACATTTGTGTCCAACCAAATTTATGTTCTGCCATTAGCGTCTGGCTCTAATATTACAATGTCCTGCCCGCTGAAAATAATTCAGAGCGTAAGCTGCTCTGAAGAAAGCATTACATTTTCTTCTGCGCTTTAGATAGGGCTGAATGTGCTGCTGGCAGCAAATTATAGCAATAATAATAATAATAAACAGTAGTGTTTTGCTGTTGCCTTGGGCTATAGCAGAGCAATGATGCTGGATCAGAATTCCACAGACTTCTTTATTTAGCAGTGACCGTATCTTTGCTGCTGCTTTGTCGCTTAGCACATGTTAAACAAAGTAAAAGATTCTAAGCTTTTGACTAAGTGTCAGCTAGATAAAAGCTTGGGAGATAAAATTCACTCAAGGGAAAGATAGGAATCCAGATCTGGACCCAGATATGATTTTTCAGTGTACATAAAGTACTTGCATTGTAATATTAAATAAGCAACACTGAAGTTAAACAAACAGCAGAGTGGGAACTTGATTATTCTTTAAAAAGATCCTAGTAACCAAAATGAACTCTGTCAGAAATGCGCCTTCTTTGCTCTACATGTAGCTTTCCCCACACAGGGGTTATATTTTTCCCTTCAGCCCACATTTGAACTGATACATGAAAAATGTCGGAGCAGCACTCTTTTCTTCCTAGCAAAGTTTTCTGCAGCTGAGTGCTATGTCAAAATATGATCTCCAAAGTCTCAAGACTCATTTTATTTGTCAGGGGTTGGGAATCTTGTCTAGTAGCGATGGAAGATGGCTGTCCTTTATTCTTTCTCCTTCTTGTATTTAGCACCCTCACAGACTGTGACACCCACAACAGCTGTGTATGTATAAAGACTGAAAATCCCATGAAATCTATGTTTTTGCAGTTCCATCCATTGCCAGATATCCTGCTGCAATGCTCATAGTTTGTTATAGGGAGTTCCCACACTACCAGTCCAAACCGCATGATTAAAATCTGCTTTCTAAAAGGTCACCAAAGGCAGAGATCATTGAATTTATCATCAGCCAGTGCTATTTTTTGGCTCGGACTCCCTGTATCAATGAAGGTTGTACAGGACCAGCTATTTAAAGTTACTGAGATGTCTAGCTTCCATTGATGTTGAGCATGATTCTTGTTTCTGTCTGACTTTTGGTTGATCTCAGAAAATGAGTATTATGCGCAGCTCCTACTTAGGCAATCAAACAAAGCCATCAAGGCCCTGACGGCAGCTGCAGTGGATGCAGTATATTGGGAAGTCTGACCTCTATGTTTATGTATCTAAATGAGAATCAAGCTCTTCTGAAAAATCTGGTAATGTCGAAGTGACGCAGATGGTGGGAAGGAACTTGGTATCTAAGTTGAAGCACAGATGATAAAATTAGCCCTTAATGTTTAAATGAAATAGAAAATACAGTTCAAAACCATGCTATTTTCAGTGTAAATGACTTCATTTTTATATGACTTTAAAAGAAAAGTAAAAATACACCACCAACAAAGAACCTCACTCCCTGGAAATGAAACTGAAAAAATTAAGCATTTCCAGAGAAAAGATTTCTGTATGGACCATTGATCTACTAACTACTGTGCTCCAGAGCACTGTTTGACAAGCCTGTGGTAAGGAGCTGCCCCGTTTCATCCTCCGTTTAGTTTCTGGTCTTCCTTCCAACTCTGCTATTTCTTCTTTCAGGACCAAGCAATGATGAAGACTATGTCTGGTGGAAACTGCACTCTGAATGTGCCAGCTAAGAACTCATACCGCATGGTAGTGCTGGGAGCATCCAAGGTGGGGAAAAGCTCCATTGTCTCACGCTTTCTCAATGGCAGATTTGAGGACCAGTACACTCCCACCATTGAGGATTTCCATCGCAAGGTCTACAACATCCGGGGAGACATGTATCAGCTGGATATCCTGGACACCTCTGGAAATCACCCTTTCCCTGCTATGAGAAGGCTTTCCATCCTGACAGGTGAGAAGAAAGTGGGGAAAGTTTGCAGATGGGGAATGGTGGGTGAAAAATCATAAGGATAGACATTACCTTGAAAAACCGCAGCCTGGAGATGACTCTTTCCTGGGAGGTAGCTGAAAGGACTGCTTCATTTTGTTGCAAGATGTGCTTCTCTAGAGAGATATTTCCTGGCTGGGATATTCCAGGCACTATAGGGAGTGCATTATCCACAGAGGAGAAGTCCACTGGGCGAAGGTCTGAAATTAAGATTTCCCCCAAGTTTATTTCCCTCTTACCTTCCCTTTCTGCTCTGTATTTTTTTATTGTAGCAAAAAAAATAAATAAATGGCTGAATAAAATCTTGTGGGCATAAAAAGCAGCAAGGGACAAAATAAGCATGTTGTTACAACACATAAACAGTGAAAAACAAATGTAAAATGCAGAGAAAATGATCCTAACAAAAAAAAAAATCTCAAAGATTAATTTTTTTTTCCTAAAATTTCCTGTCTGATTCCTTGATTTGATATTCCAGTAAAAGGATAGCTCTAGTTTTACGCTTTCTCCTTAATCTGTGGTTAATCAAATACATTAAAGCGAAAAAAGGGAAAATCATGGGCTCATTTTGTATGTTCTTATTGCCAAGCAGTTCCTGTTGTGATGAGCTCAGATGTATTCTTTAATTGTGAAAGTGACAGTGGAGATATATTCAGCCACAGGAAAAACAAACCCACTTTCTGGATTTGCTGTCTACCCTTCTAGCTAGCCAGAGAAACATGATGCTCGCATCTGACTAGGCTAGTGTCCACATTCAGTGAGGTCCTAGGGCCTGTTTCTGCGATGAGGATATGCGCTCTTCCCCATGATATGCGCTCTCTTAGCGTGTTCTACATGAACATCATTCAAAAGGCAATGATTAACATTACTTTAGATTTGCAAAAGGAATTTTAAGTCAGGAAATGTCAGAAAGGAAATGCCAGGGGATCTGTGTAATTAATGTATTTCTTTATTTTTCCATGGCCTGTTTCTCAGGACCAAATGAAATGACAGCAGAGCACTGCGCATTGGAAAACCTCTCATTCCTGACTTAGGTATTCAGGCCTGACTAGATGTAAATCTTCAGTTCAGGTGTTGCTCCGTGTATTGTACAATCAAAAGGGCGAGGCTGAGTGGCTATTAACTCTCCACTGATCCTGGTGTCAGAACAGGCTGTATTTTATGCAGAGATAGAGATGAAAGGAAGAAAGAAAAGCAGCACAGAAGAGCTGAGATAGAAACACGTTTACAAATGAGATTAAAATGGGAAATAAATTGCAAGTCCAGCGTGAGGTAGGAACACAATCAGATATGGATGAAGTAACGTCATCGCCAAAAGTCTTTTCCATAGCACTACAGGAAGGTGTGAGGAGTTGAGTTAGGAGAACTGGAATTAAAGTACAACTGAGTGAATAGATTCAAAAGGACTAAACAAAAAATATGGGGAGGAGATGGCAAAGAAACCTACTGCTTTTTTAAAATTAGCTTCTCTTACATGTGCTGCAAGCAACATGCCTTTACAGTATCTTTTTGTAATTGCAGGGGATGTTTTCGTCCTGGTATTCAGCCTGGACAACAGAGAATCCTTTGATGAGGTCAAGAGGCTCCAGAAACAGATCCTTGAGGTCAAATCCTGCCTGAAGAACAAGACCAAGGAATCAGCTGACCTCCCCATGGTGATCTGCGGCAACAAAAGTGACCACAGTGAAATCTTCCGTAAGGTACGTTCAGATGAAGGGGAGAACCTTGTCTCCAGCGATGAAAACTGTGCTTATTTCGAAGTTTCAGCCAAGAAGAACACCAATGTGGATGAGATGTTCTATGTCCTCTTCAGCATGGCCAAGCTACCTCATGAGATGAGCCCTTCCCTCCACAGGAAAATCTCCATCCAGTATGGTGACCCCTTCCAAACAAAACCCTTTCGTATGCGCCGAGTCAAGGACATGGATGCCTATGGTATGATCTCTCCTTTTGCTCGCCGGCCAAGCGTCAACAGTGACCTGAAGTATATCAAATCGAAAGTTCTCAGGGAAGGTCAGTCCAGGGAGAGGGAGAAATGCACAATCCAGTGAAGGGGGCTTGCACTTCTGTCTGAAGTCATCATCCACATGCAGTGCCTTAAAGAAAAATGATCTGTGGAAGCACAGAATGGGCTTAAGGGGTTCAAGAGAACCCAACATGAAGAAAGGATAACTTCCTGTGGATTCTGCTGAGTCATGAATGTAAATAACATCGTTCTTGTAAATGACTGGGAAAAATCACAGGCCTGAAATACTAGTCCATTCCTCTGTCCGTAATGTAGTTCCTCGTTGTTTCCTGTTTTGTTTAAAGAATAGACCTGAGAAGTATAGACATTTGAACTTCATCCTTAGAAAGTAGGTAAAAAATGCACAGAAGGCATTAAGTTATCCAGCATGCAGCTCTTGCTAAGAGAGATGAGATTTTAGGGGGGGGTGTGTGTGCATATCCCTGTGTGCCTGTATGTATGTGTGCATGCATGTGTGGAGCACTCCTTTGAAAAAATGGGGCTATCATTTCAAAGGGCAGCAGTCTTTACTGAGGTTTCCCAGATTGGGAGTGGACTCTATATACGGATGAACGACTAAGTGATTTCTGAGAAGACCTGCATTCAGATCTTGATTTTGTGTTTGCTGGGACAGTTATCATTTGATGTTGATATGAATGTTGTTTTGTATTACAGATTTTATTTGTTTGCTTTGTTGTTGTTTTGGTTTTTTTTTTATTGTCTCGGGGTTCTTAGCAAAATCAGATGTCAAGTGCGTTTGACATCAAAACAGTGTCTACTTTCTAGCAGTGAAAGGTCATTTGTAAAACTATCATATGTGCATTGATTGAAAGTGAAATTGTTCTGCAAAAAGCCAATACATCTGACTGCTTTGCAAGCCTGGTGTGATATTGTTTCTCAAAGCCGCACTGACTTGGAATACTATAGTATAAATGCCACCCTTTGCCTTGCTGGCAACCAGAGCAATGGTTCCATCCTCTGCCTGTGTGAGCTGAGACTGACCAGATTCATATGTAGGCTTAGACCACTTCAGAGGCACTACTAGATTTTCCTTCAAAATTAAGAACTGAACAGTTGTAGAGCCATCTCCATTGTATTTCTTCCATTAACATGTCTCTAGCAATTTTGTTCACGGTTTTGCTTGTTGTCTGATAAAAGTTGCCTTGATGGAAACCTTTGCACTGTAGAAGGCCTTCAGAACAGAAAATCTGTGCTGGCAGTCCCAACAGAACTGATCTGGCTGGCCATGGCCAGATAAATCTGGGGCTGTCCATTCATTTCTTCCCTTTCTCAGCCCAGTCCAGACTTCTTTGTCCTCAGCTCTCTCCCTGTTCTGCTTCTGGCTTTGATGTTCGATGTGCTCCTGTATGCCCTCAAAGCCCAATATATTCTCTCAGATGTGAGCTTTCCACTCTCACTGACTGGAATGAGACGTGTACACACATAACTGTAGGCAAAGCATTGCCCCAAGACTGCACAAAACAGAAGAGTATATACGTTACATATACCTCAGAATGATCTTCAGATATCTTGTCCCTCCCTCACCCTCCAATTCTCTTCTTGGCTACATCTGCCTTGCTGTGTCCTGGGCAAAGCTGTGAGCTAGTTCATGCTATAAATTGACAGGAAACCAAGAATGATGGTTGTCTGTAAAAATTAGCCTCTGGGACTCAAAATCCCATATGCATTTATCAGCTGTACCCATCGCTGGTACTATATATTGACTGGTAAAATACACTGTTCCAGTTGCCAAGGCAGCACCTTTCAGATCACACCCCCCTCCCTATCAATAAATATGTATATAGTTTATGATTAAACTTGATTTATTTATTAGATGTGTCCTGGTCATTTTTACTTTCTTCAGGAATAACGATCAAGGTCCTATTTTTCTGTCGTGCAGGTGCAACTAGGCAAGTGAATTGTGAGTTGAGAGCCTTGATGAGACCTTCAGTAAGTTCTGGAAGATCCTTTTATGTCCTCCAGACACCAGGGGCTACACATTTGTCTGTTTGGAGCAGAACTGTGTTACTGTCTACATATTTCTTTCTATGTATGTATGTATGTATCTATCTATCTATCTATCTATTTGTACATTAGCTTATATATACAAATATCCTCACAAGCAGAAGCTGACAGTTACTTTTCCCCATGCTGCCTCCGATACAAGAGAACAACTCTGTCCTTCATGCATACAGCTGCCATGCTTATTCCTGATGTAATTTAATGGGGACTCTGCAGAGACATCACTGTTGCTCTCAGCAGTCTCTTCATCTTACCATCTGCACCTCTCAACTTTGTGAGTCTTGGTCCCCCTGAGCATATGCCCACCTCCCTACAGGCTCTCCACCCAACTGCACGAATGCTGAATGTACCAATGATTAAGCTCTGGGACTCACATGCCACAGGGACATGGTGAGGTTGAAAATGGAGTGAGAAGAGCATGGGCAGTGGCTATTGGTTGGGTTAAGGGGCTCCAGGAATTTAAAGAGGAAACCCTTGCACTATAGACCATGTGCTGCCCCTATTGAGCCTATTGTCCATTCCTCCTGGCCTGCTGGATAAAGCTGAATTTTTAATGAGCCTTCATAATCATCCAATCTCTGCCTTTGTCTTACAACACTGACCTTACAATTATTTTCTCTACTGTCCTTCCATTTCCACAAAGACACCAGCTTTCGTCACCCTTTCATGTCCTCCCATTCCTGTCTTTTGCCCCACGGATATGAAGCCACAGGGCATGGAAAAAAAACATTGCAGTGACAAGGGTGAAAGAGTAGGGGAGGCTGAAGACCAAGGAGCAGGTGCTCGCAGAGATATTCTGGATCCCAGGGGAAGGCCAGTGAGCCCCAGCTTCACAGTAGTCCAGCTTGGCCTTAAAAAGCTCACGGTGGGAAGCATCTGGGAAAGTATCTGGGAATGAAGGTGAAGAAGCATTACAGTCACCCACAGAAACAAATGGCAATAAGCAGGTAATCTCATTAAAGTAATCCTAATCTTCCCTTTGGATTTTGTTATTGATGGTAATTGCTCTTGAAGTTAGGTTATCATGCACCTAAGGATATTTTTTGGCTTTTATTATATCATTAAAGTTATTCTATTAATATTCGTGTATTATTTGGGCACTAGAAGTGCTTACAGCCCCTTAAACCAGACAGTATGTATATCAGTTCTTTATTCACAGCAGCCATTAGGTTCTGTGAAAATGGCTGGGGCTGGAAAACAGAGCAAGGCTACATGTCTATACAAGGGGCATAAGGTAAGGCAGGAAGAGGATAGGAGAATTGTTTCTTCCCTGCTAACTGCTGGATATGTCTGTCTGTAAGACATAGCAGGGAAGGGTTTTAAGGGCTTTCTACTACGTGTGTGCAGAAACTGTGAGACCCTGAAAGGAGCAAAGAGTAGATCTACAGCCAGGCCTTGGAGGCAATGGAATTAGAAGCAACATTTTTTTAATCACCTTGGGATTCAAGGGACCTGCATAGAACTTAATCTAACCTAAGAGGTCAAGAAAATGCACAGGACTGGAGGAAGGGATATGTCTTGCAAAGATGCTGCGAGCAGGTGGACCCTTACTTGGCCTTACGTAGCGTAATTAAGTTGCTTTATTCCAATATCTACCTTGTCCTACATTGCAATATATAAAACCTAACATTAATGATACAAAGCCTCACTGATGTTTTTCATGTACGTACTTTCAGGACAAGAAGCAGGGACACACACCTGACTGAGGATCAATGACAGCCATGGAACAAGACAGGGCTGAGATTTATTTTGTACATTGCTCTACACAGCAAGAAAGTCCTTGTCCTGAAGAAATGACAAGCCAACACATCATAGAAGCTATTATAAATAATGACAAAAATCTAATTAAGCCACAGGGTCAGTACAAATCAGGAAGGAAATAGTGGTCATGGTGAATTAAGACAAAAACTAATAGAGGGTGGGAAATGCAGAGTGAAAGCCTGTTTTGACATCCAAAGGACTAAATTAGGCTTCTGTTCTGAAGGACTCCCAGGAGAACTGCTGCCACCAGGCCAGTCTGATGTGAGAGAGGCTCATGGTGCAGCTTCACAAAGAGCACTGTCTCCTTAAGACACAAGGGTGCAATAGGTGTAATAGGTCTCATTGTCTGGGAGGGCAAGGGCTCATTATTGTCATGAAAGCAAGTAGGAAATGGTGGGATAATTTTTAAAGGGGCAGCAAAAGAGAAAACAGCTTCAGAAGAGGGCTCACAAAGATAGGATGGCAATAGGAGGTTGGGTGGTAAAGAAGAGAAAAAAGAAGCTAGACTATATGCTATAAAATGCACCTTTCACTTTATTTCTTTCTTCTCTACACATCTATAAATCTGAAGACGTTTTATTTAGATTTGTCTTTCCTCAAATGTTAACTGCTATTTACCACTATGTAGGACCCATCCCCACCTCTCATCACACCTTTTGATGCCTTAGATTTACCTGTCATGTACCATATTGTGGGCTGCCTTGACAGCCCTGTCCCAGTGTCTTGGCTAGGGTAGAAGGTTGTAGGCAGAGGCGTTTTTGAAGTAAATGATGATTACTTGGTTTGACTTGAAATCACTGTTACTCTTATGGGGTTTATTAGCATTATTGTTTCTGTGAAATTACATGATGGCAGGCTCAAATTAAAGAGTCTCCTTGGAAAAATATACAAAACATGATATAATGTACATTTCCCCCACTGGTTTCTATAGCAACAGCCTTTTCTCTGCACTCAGAAAGAGCAGAGAATTTGCAGGGGGGAGATGAGTAGCAGTGGCTCTGCCCTAGATCTTTCACCTCTGAGTTCTTGGGAAGTTCTTCTCCCTTCAGTATCTGTCATGTAGAAAAACAAAGACAAGCCAGACCCACCTCATAGACCAATCAATATGTATGGCAAAGCTGTAGGATGGATATGCTACTATAAATAAGCAAGTCATTTCCATGATGTGATTGTAAATTGGGGCATTGCTCCTGGCACAGTACCTGACGTGGAGAATATACATCATAAACTGCTATAAACCAAACTTCTGTACTCAGGTTTGGTTAGAGCTTGCTATGAGTCTCACCCAACTTCTCTCTTCTCTGTGTCTTTATAGGCCACCATCTGGTACAGTCAGCTCCTGAGACTTCCCAGAGAAACCTTTCCTTTTGCTCTCATGACTGCATCAAAGACCTTTCCTTGCCCCCACCATCACTGGCCATCCTTAGCATGCAGAACTGCCCTAAATCCCACGCATCATGTTCCTAGAAAGTTACTGACAGCTTGGAAGGAGGCCAAGAACTAGCAAGAAAAGCATTTCATAAGCCTAGAGGGATTGACTTCAGTAAGCCTTAAGAAAACTCTGAAAGGGATAATTCTGTGCCATGTAGGTAAACAAAGTCTGAGAGAGGCTGGCTGAAAACCCTAGATATGTTTGGAAGGTGGAGATGACAACTGTGACAGCACTTTATTTAGAGTCGGACAGTGGGATATCTCAGTGGGAACAAGATTATTAAGCAGGAAATCATAGGCAGAAGAGCAGAGCAGACTTTGGGGTAGTGGAATCTATTGGGAAACTTTCTAAGAAATGTCATGAAAGTCCTATTAGGAAAAGACTTGGAAAAACACTGATATCTACATAGCCAATGGTGATAACCTGGTGCTGGCAGTGGGCGACCCTGACTGAACCAGTAGGTTATTTTGATCCTCACACTTGTTTCTGTGATGAAGCCTGATCCCAGGTCTGCTTCAAAGATATTTCCTCAGACTGCCTGTCCTCACTGCATGCTGTCGACACGCTCAGTGGAAGGTTGATAGTTCACTGGTCTTCTCCAGCCAGAACATGAACAATAGAGACAGGACTTCTTACGTCAGACCATGCTTTCCAGAGCACTTCCACAAAGATCTCTGGATTGTTGGCAGCAAGCAGCTCCTTCAGTGAATTGTCTATGAACTGTTTCTTGTGCATTTTTTATTGTTCAGAAGTATTCGATGAATGATTTATGTAACGTGTCCTGTGCTTTGGATGGGATGAATAGCTAAGTTTAGCTCAGATTAAACATGAAGACAAGGAGGGATGGTCGCTGTATTTCAGAAAATTTTGTAGCAAAGTAAAAGAACATAAATGAAAAAAAAAAAATCCGACTCGAAGATGTGTCCTCACATCACTCTGACCTAGACGGAAGCAAAATCCTCCTTTCCAGCCCACTCCTGCCCTCCGCCCTCCAGGCTCTTGCAGGAGGGATTTCAGATGGACTGTATTTATGCAAGAGCGTCCTCTCACAGGCATTTGGCTTTCAGCAGTTAGTGTAGAACACCAACTCACACATGAGAGCACTGAATATTTTAGATTGGTTTTAGCAATATGTCTTGAATCCATATTCTGGAAAATATGGAGGAAAGGAAAATAATCTCTACAGTTGTGCTGAATGAAAGGGGACAGGCGGATAATTTCTGGCTCCAAGAAACAATTCCTTCACACACTGAGACCTTTTCTGGAACACTGCACAACTGTATTAAACTGGGACTTGTGGTCTTTCTGTGTTACACCGGGAACCAAAGCAACACAAAAACATGCTCACAGCAGTGAAACTAGATCTTGCATTTCAGACCCCATTAACATCAGGACTATGACAGATCCCACCTAGTTCTTCAATGTCTTTGCAGAGCTCACAGGAGCTTCAGAGTTAAAATAAAGATGCTAAAATAACTGGGTGTTAGGTACCATGGGTTTCTGTCTAACTCTTCAGGTCAGAGATCTAACAGCCCCTAGAAACAGCCCGTCCAGTTTCCAAACTCTTTACATAAACCAGCATCTTGGTTTCCCATCCCTGACAGAGGGCCAATAGCACTCAGGGGAGAGCTGAGAGAGGACAAACACCTTCTAGATTGTGAGGTACTTGGGTACCGCAGTGATGGATAAACACGTTAAAAGGTGAAGAGGCGGACCGGAAACAAATATCACCTCAATCAAGAGCTCAGCTGCTGCAGTGCCAGCTACACAGGAGAGCAATTATTTTGCATAACCCCTGATTTCTGACTACCTACAGTCTTATTCTCCTCAGCATCTGCTCATCTGGCAAGTCCCAGGAGCCTCAGGATTAAAATTATACACTGGCTACCCCCTACTCTTCAATTACTGCATACCTGTGTGCTAAACAGCACTGTACCACAAAAAGGTTTTTGCTCAGGGACCCTTGAGTGGATGCACAGCATAGCCTCCCCTTTCACCCTCTCTCTGCTGGAGAAATGAGTGCCTCAGGGAAACACAGCCTTGTTAAACACAACCTGGGAGGTTAGAGGACAGCACAGGGAAGGAAGATCACTGGCATTGCTTTTGGATGGTCCAGGGTGAATGTCTCATCCTTTCTGTCACAAAACAGTTTGTTCCTTGCTGGGTGGCTCATTGCCAAAGTAATAAATAGAAGTTTCTAAAAAGAAATAAAATAAAAAGGAAAAATAAATACAGAGCAATGACTTCTTCTGCAAATCGACAGAAGACTTGCCTGAGGCTATGGAGAAGGGATGACAGGGATGAACAGCTCTCTGGTGGAGCCTTATTAGAGAGCAGACTGGAGCTCTTCTCAGATATTCTTTATAAGATGCTGCCATCTGGGAGAAATCCAGATTGGCAATTATCAGAGAGAACAATTCCAGCTGGCCACAACACTGCCAAAGCAAAAATTATCCCCTTACACAATAGTACTGACTCAGTCTGCTTACAACTTTTGTTGAGTTTGGGGCAGTCCTACAAGGTCTGCCATTAGTCATGGTGGTATTTATTTGTACTATGAAGCCCTGCGCACAGACCAGGACCCAATTATACCAGAAAATACACAAACAATAAATATACACACAACAAATAGAAAGTCACAATGTACACAAAGGCCAGGGCATCTTAATCATTAACTACATCTGCCACATCCATCCTGTGCCTCACAGCATCTATCTTATCTTATGATGGCTATCCACCTGTTTCGTACCAACATCCTATCTGTAACCTAAAGCGAGAAGAAGCTGCTATTAATCCACCATTTTCCTGATTAACATCTGAGAGCTAATTATTTCCATACAGACCTTGTAGCTACTATACTGTGGTAGCAGTAGCACCAAGACCTAATATAATTTAGTAGCGCTCTTCTTTCCCCTGGACTTACTGAAACAGAGAAAGCAGATATAAGGGTTATGCACTGCTTCCAAATGCTCATGGGATGGGTAAATTCTGCACTGTTTCCTTGCAGTGGTGCCT
The DNA here is from genome assembly GCA_039720435.1 of Amazona ochrocephala. Classification (NCBI taxonomy): domain Eukaryota; kingdom Metazoa; phylum Chordata; class Aves; order Psittaciformes; family Psittacidae; genus Amazona; species Amazona ochrocephala. The sequence goes on from CM077880.1 coordinate 79,009,426, forward strand.
AGCAGTTTTGCCTAGGAAAATCTCTTAGGTAGACAAGGCACCTTTGTGCTGTGTTGGTGGTCTTGTGGTTGTGCAAGCCCCAAGGCAGCTGTGGCTTGTGGTAGTTCAGAACTAATTCTTAACGGTGTCCTGTGACAGGCAGCAGAACTGCCTTACATATGGCTGCCATAAAACCTGAATCTGGGCAAGGCGAGGAAGTATGGCAGCTGTGCTGGCATAGCCAAGTCATGGCAAAGGCCTGGTGATTGACCTTTCGTTTAGTAACCAGCTGATGCCTCAAGAGACATCTGCTCATCTCCTGCCTAGCACGCCAGGACATCTTATAGCTCTCAAGGGAAAGAAATGGACCACATACTGCTAGGAGCAGGGTGTCTCCTCACCTCTGAAATACATATAGATGGAACAGAAGGCATTTTTAGCCACCCATGGAATTTAATATTGAAAGCAGTGAAAAAACATGGAGAGAACTGTGATTCTCCTCTGTGGCCCCTTTGTGGATACTGCAAGACCTGTTATTTGCCCTTGATCTCCCAGGCAGGACAAATACCTCTAGCACAGACTTTGGCAAAAGAGTTCACAGTGTTCTAAAACTTCATTTCCACCCTCCACAGATTGTTCGAGATAGGCAGTGAAACCCTTCCAGATGATCCAAAACCCAGCTGATGGAGAGCACCCCACCAGCAAAAGGACACTTCACTTTTCTAGACAGTGGACAGATGCATAAGAAGTGAGCACTCTTGATGCAAGAGAGAGCTTAGGGATGTTTTCTATCCCTTCTTCTTAGGCCTTGACACATCTCCCCCAACGCATTTTCTCTTTTCAGACAAGAATTCTGCCAGAGGGAAATGTCTGAAAGCACTTCGTTAATTAAGGGGCCTTGAGTTTTGCTGATTTTCAATGAGACTTCAGACTCTGAATTGACTTTTGAAAATAAGATGAGCTTAGGCTTACTTAAGCACTTTCTCAACTTTACCCAAATTGGTTGAATGAAGAGGGAGCATTTAAGGACTGAGATTTATCAGGAGCAAATGCTGTTCTGACCAAATTTGCACTGAAAGAGAAAACTGGAAAGCTAAGTGATTTTGCATAACAGGTGCTTGAGTAGTGAAGGTTTTCTTAGTAAAACAAGAACTGTCTGAGAGTCCCTTCTGCTTTCCCACTCATTTACATTAGGAAAAAAGAGAAGCTTGCTGTTTCTTGACAGAACTGAGGAAAGGAAGGTATTCCAGAGTGAAATGTTTGGCTTGCATTTTCTTCCCAAGGTATCTTTGTATCGGCCAGGAATTAAAGCAAAAAAGATGCTGGAGGCCCAAACAGAATCTGTCATGTGTGCCCCACCTGGGTTTGGCTGGGTCTGTGTTCCCTACCTCTATCTTTTCCCTCACTGGCTAAAGGAGAATATGAAGCAAGAACACATAAAAGAGCCAGTTGTTTGGTTTGTTGGGTTTTTTTTGCCTAGAGGTATGTGGGATGGTCTAAGACTTCAAGGCAGTAGGAAGAACAGAATAACCAAGCAAGTGGAAAAATTATCTCCAAATTAGCTCTACGTCTAGTATCAGCTGTCATTCTTCTCCAGAAAGTTCCTGTTTTCCTCCGTTTCCCTCCAGCATCCAAACAGGGAAAGATAGTACCTGCTATTTCTAAAATTCAGGTGAAAGCTCCCTCTTTTTTCTGCTTTGCCAAAATTAAGAAGAAACCAAATGGCTCTGTTGAGCTGTGTCTGTTCTGCCAGGTATTCCCCATTTTTCATGTCAGTCCTTGTACTCTGACTGTCCTCATTACCTGCATGTTGTTGAGTACTGCAGTGCCACGTTTGTGCCTGCTGAATGGCTTTTAATTCATGACCTTGAGCATATGCTGAAGCCTGTTACAGGAGTCCCCACAGATGCAGTTCCCAGTATCCTTCTGGCACTTCTAAGGAGATGGCTGAGGAGACAAGGGCTTTTCATACACAGTGACTCTTCTCTTGTGTCCCATCTCACAAAGCCATCAGATGTCATTTCATGCCATGGCAAAAAAACAGAGACTGACAAACCACTGCCAGAATAGAGGGTCTTCCCCTGGCCTGTCCTTCATACAAGCACTGGTGCCAGACAAAGCATTAGGAACTGTACTGTAAAGAGAAAGCCAAGATTACAGGAGTCTTTCAGAACTTCCATGCAATAGTCCTTATTCTATCTGTGTCCCATAACTGACATGACACACTGTCTTAGTCTGCACAGAAAGGAAACCTGGGTGAATACCCTAAAAAGGGACTTGTGGAATGCTCCAACAGATGCATGGTGTGCTCCAAAAAGTCTTTTGTGGGGCACAACCACAGACCAAAATTACTTTAACTGCAGAAGTGAGAAGTCAAAAAGAGAGCAGTGTGGAGGCTTTGCAAGGCCAGTCACTGAATAAACTATGCCACATTCAAACAGCTTGATCCTGGGGTATTTACAGAAAAGCACAGCTGAGCCTAGAGCTTGGGGTCAGTAGCCTTAGAGGGACCAGAGTATGTTGGCACCGCCCTAACAAGCTGGCAGGGTAACTTTAAGGACACACCAGTCCTTAACACCATGCCAGGAAGGCAGCAACCTCACAAAGGCCTGATGCATGATAACTGGTCCAACAGTTGTCTGCTGTGATAGGAAACATCAATGTAGCCCATGCCTTGACAAGACTCCAGCTGAATATGGGCATTTAGCCAGAAACTGCACTGTGGTCGGATGTTCTGCCTGCTTGTTTGCCAGAGGGTCAGAGTATATCAAAAAAGGTCAGGCCAAGAGGTGGCAAGAGTCAATCTTCAGGTTTCCCCAAAGCAACTAGAATCAATTGACTTTTTTGAGCCTGGAAGGGGCAGAAGAAGAGAATGTACAAAACGGTGTTCAGGAACTGGGAAAAATTAAGTAGACATAGTAGTCACTGGGTGAGGCTGTCCTGTGGACAGGAAATGTTTCCTTGGATAGTTTTTAAAGTTCAATTTTCTGCCTCTGCTCCAGAGGCCAGAGACAAGAAGCCTGACTATTTATAAAGACAAGTTTGACGCATTATGAAGGAGCTTGTGTGACTTGATAGGCTGTTGCAGTCAGGAAATGGACACCCTGACCCAGGAGAGGCATTCCATCACTGTGCTCCTGAGCTCAAGCTCCAGCCGCCTGCAGGCTTCACTACCTCAGGATGAGACAGGAAAAGAAAAGGAAAAAAAAGTGCCTTTAGTTTCAACTCAAACAGAAGTAATTCTGATTAAAACAGCAGACTTCAGATGAAACAAAAAAACATGTCTAAGGATATGAGCATTTCAGACGTTCCCTTTAACTAACTGGCCTGTAGTGCTGCTCCTGGAGTCTGGGGTTTGACATCAGGTCAGCAATAGCAGTTGAGCACCAATGGCCTATGACCTGTTGGGTTGACATGAAAACACTAGCCCACACAAGGTATCACAAATGCCTATGCCTCCAAATTAGCTGTGAGAACATGTTGCCAGGGCGAGTTCATATTAGCATGTAATCTGATGCAAGCCCAAAAATCTTAAGGTGTTGATCTGGAGTGTTAACCAAAGACACAGGAAACTAATACCCCAAAGACTTGCTCTTTTATTTCTGACCAGAAAACGAGAAACTGAACAGTGCTTGAAGTGGCAACTTACCTGTTGGAAGTACGTGTATCATCCTTGACTAGAAGTACTGACTTCTTCTCCCAGCATGGAGAGCACAGCTTCCCAGGTCCTGCCTCCTCACAAAAACAGCAAATGCATATTCAGTGAGGGTGACACTAAGAAACAGAAGCCACCAAGAAAGCTGGAAGGGTTTCCCACTAGGACAATTACAGTCTCTGGTGCTCTCCTGGTAGAGGTGGAGTGACACAAACCTCCACCTACAGAGAATGAGATCCTGTATGGGAGATTCCCACCTGCTGCTGGTTTTTGCTCCCCTCCAGCAGGGCTCATGCTACCTTCCTAGAATCATAGAATTGTAGAGTGGTTTGCGTTGGAAGGGACCTTAAAGCTCATCCAGTTCCAACCCCCTGCCACAGGCAAGGACACCTTCCACTAGAGCAGGTTGCTTCAAGCCCCATCCAACCTGGCCTTGAACACTGCCAGGGATGGGGCAGCCACAGCTTCTCTGGGCAACCTGTGACAGTGTCTCATGCCCCTCAGAGTTAAGAATTTTTTCTTAATGTCTAATCTAAATCAACTGCATCACCTCTCACCCCAACACAGGAGAAAGGGATCTGAGGTGGCAGTTGTTAGAAGGTTTACGAAATCAAATGTTCAAAGGCAAGAGGTATCTTGGCAATGACTATATTCAATCAATTAAATGGTGTCAGAGCATGTTCCTGGACTCCAGAACTGAATCACTCATTGTTAATTATACATTCCCTGTCACAGTTTTGAACCAGACCAAGGAGGGGTCCTCCCAGACAATCCCTTCAAGCAGTCTGTGATTTATCTCAGGCCAGGAACAATTCTTCATAAGGAGTCTGCAGGAAGCTGCCTACTTCTGGAGGGTAATGAGGTTGAATGAAGTCAATGCAGACCTTTCTATTCCAGTTGGTTTCATTGCCAGAGAAAGACCTTATATTTATTTTCTAGTACAACGGTAGCCTATAGTACCGTTCAAGGAGCAGGGTAGAAAAGGTTACAGGGTTTGGAAATATCTCTGATGTAAAATGTCACCCTTCACATCTTTTCAATAAACAGAACTGTGGCTGCTCCCTTCAGCTCTATCTCAGTTTACAAAATGTCCCACTGGCAAACTTGAAGAAATAAACTGGAACAGGCATGAAACTCACCCATTTGAAAGATACCACAGAGGAACAGCAGTACATTTCTACATCCACGTCTCTGGAGTGGTAAAAATAAACCCCAAACACGGCAGGGAGGAGGGAAGGAAGGCTGCTCAGAAAGAAAAGGAGGCATGAAGGCAGCTGACACAGGACAAGGCTACTGATTCTAACCATGCTTCAAAGGTCTCATACCAATTCACACTACCCTGTGGAGGCTATGCAAAAAGCCTAAATGCAGTTGCAAGCCAAGTTACAAACTTTCAGCTTCATTCATCTTTTGCATCAGAAGTACCCGGAGCACAACAGCAGTAAATTAGTGCCAGCTCTCCTGCTGAGATAATTCAGGTATCCTTCCCTGCCCAGCAGGGCCTGATTTTTCGTGTTGATTACATATTGCGATTAAAATGGAGGCATTTGCTCACCTAACAGGGGAAAAACCCAAATGCTAAAACCTTCACCAAATTGGGCTTTTGGGGGGAAAACTTGCTTTGTTTATTCTTCTCCACTTAGTGAACTATTAATTTCAATGAAGAGCTGCACCAGAGATGGGCAATGATACAAAGAGATGATGGATGGATCCAGTCTGCTTCACCCTCACATACCTATTGGGGTACATGTACATTGAGTGAGGCTTGCCAATCACCTCGGTGCTCGATATTGTCCCTACCTCCCACACCACTGATTAGTGTCACTCACCGAATGAGCGGAGGGGGTGCAGAGGCAGAGTCTATATCAGTAAGAAACTTACTTCAAATCAAACCTGTGAAATACAATCTAAGATTCATGCCATGTAGGTGGAGATGGGGAGAAGAGAGGAAAACATATGTCCCTAGATCCCTGGAAGGACTCATGGCTGCTTTTATTTCTTGTAAAAAAAAGAAATTATCTAGTTTGAATGAAGGGAAGAGAGTAGGTGGGTTGATTTTAGGAGCACTGTGTGATGTTTTGGCAAGGAAATTGTTTAGGGTTAGGGAGCGCAGGAATATAGTGGGAAATTATGCTACTTGTGGAGGGCCCCTGTTGAAGGCAGGTGATCAACACCCATCTGCCAGAGATCGTTGGATTGCCTTTATAGGATTAGCTCCACATGGTGGGAGCCCAAGAAACTCTACAGTGTGATACAGAGGTAGGGAAGGAAGGGGGAGGGAGGTGGGAGGCTGGTTTTAATGTCTGCATGTTGACAGCTAACATCTTGGAAGCTCAATGCAGAAGAGCTTTGCTAGAGATTGTCTAGAAAGAGATGGCATGCGGTAGCTAGAAATGGTGCTGAGCTGCAAAGAGCTAAACTGGAATCTCTCCACAGCTTGAGTGTGCTGGAAATTGGAGCTATGGTCAACATTCTGCGAAGGGTTAATTTGGATGTTAGGGAGTTGGGAGGGGGACTGGAGGGTCTCAAATTAAATCTGGTTAAAGATGAGAATAGGAATTTATGCCTCAGGCTGGGGTGTGACAGAAATATCTGTGTTGCTTAGTGGTTATTCAGTGCATTTGGAGTCAGGACTTCTGGAACAAAAGGAAGGAAAGTTCTGTCTGAAGTGAGACTGAGATTTAACTGTATGGTACCACCATACATACATACCAACTGTATCACCTTTTGCAAAACTAGACTGTTAATATTGCTGAGATAGACACTGTAAGCCTTAGGAAGTCTTGCAAAAGAGTATAGGGGAGCTCAAAAACCCATCCCAAGAGATACCTGAAAGTCAAAAAACAGCAGGCACGCCTGGTGCTGAGCACCTACCACTTCCAGTGATGGCAGTCAGATCAGAGCAAAGGTGATGGGGAAGGCTTTTGATATGGCTGGACTCAGCTTTTAAAAGAGCCATATCATAGAGTCTCATGAGCTTTGACATCTATGGGATGAGGAGCCTAGATTAATTTTGCTGTGGGAAGGGAAGATCCAGATCCACCTTGACTCACCTTTCCTGTAAGGTGAGCAAACAGACACTTTAAAAAGCAACAGACACTGCGCTATACCAGCCCTTTGCAGCACCTAGCACATGGGAATCCATCCCCTCCTTGGGGCTCCATCTGCAACCCACAAAGCCATCACTACCATTAAAAGGCCATTGTGTGGTGACATACAATTAGGGTTTAAAACACAGGTTGATTCTGCACCCTCTGCCACTGCTGTCAAAGCCCTACTAGGGCAGGAGACCTTTTTAAGGCAGAGACGGGGCTCTCCACATGATGTTCACACTTTGGGGAACTGATCATGTTGCTGTCAAACAATAGTCATACAGCTGGATTCCACACACAAATTACTCCATCTAGAAAGAGATGTCCAATTAAGGCAAAATATGTTTCCAAAAATAATTTTGTTTCCTACCATTTTTTGTTTATTATTGCTTGTTCATTTTTTTTTTTAACTGACTTCTCATGTCAGTCAGTTTGGAACTGGTTTATTTTTAACTGAATTAGTAAACTCCTATACACCAAACCCACGACGAGGCAGGAACAGTCTGCTATTTGGTTTTGGGATGGTTTTTTTTTAATTGCTGAACAGCTATCAGATTTTCCACTCCATCTTTTGTCCCAAAGCCTTTCATGACGTTGTAATACAGTGGATCTAAATTTCTTTGTAAGGGAAGCTGCAGAGGTTCAGGAGGCCCAAAATTAGGCCCTGTTTGCTCTTAAGTGCTCTTAAGGATGACAGAAGTGCGGAGTTTTAAGATGAGATTAGTGTCATGATCTAGTTTACACTCCTGAGAAAGCACATCCAACAGTCCTGGCATCAAATAAATTACCTTAATGAGGACAGAAAGCGGAGAGTTCACAAAGCAGATCCTTTTTCCCTGTACCTTCACACGTAATCAGCCATTCCCTGGAGGTGGTGAAGACAAAAGGACACATGGAGAGAGGAAGGGGAAGCTGCTTGGAGCAGATGCATGGTAGGCAGGTCTGGCTGCTTGGGGTGTTTGGGTGCCACATCTTCTGGGCTTGTCCATCTTCAGTGTCTCAGGATTACCATTCTCCAGCAAGTGTTGGGGTCGGATGGATGTGAGGGTCCCCATCGTTCCCAGGCCTCTGGAGGGAAATGAAAAGCCTCCTGGATCAGCGTGCTTTGCAGGAGCGCTGGGCTGGAGTTGTACAGCTCTTTTGGCGCCAGGTTCCTCTGGGATTTCAACCCTGCTGTGTTCCTTCGTTCCTCATCCCCCCGTGCAGGTACAGAGCAATCACAGACAAAAGGCCAGTGGATGGGAAGGAGAAGAAGGGAGATTCAATTCACCTTCACCACACTTAATATGGATTTGAGCACTCTGGCGTGTGGCCAGGGCTTGCTGACCCTCACTCTCAAGGGATGCTCTCCCTTGGCTGTCTGGGGGCCACCTTGTAATTACTGCAATAAGAGAAAAGCACACTGCCAGTAACCTCAGAAATATTTAGGAGTCCGCAAACCAGTGGGAAACCATTATCCTGAAGTCAACCAGCCTCCTAAAATCCTTGCTGGGCTTGTTTCACCAGAGCCGCTCTGCATGTGTTGGTGCGTGGGAGAGGAGCTCCAGCGGGCTTGTGTGGGCAGCAGAGGGATGCAGCACCACGGTTTCCCTGCCGGGTGCTCCCCGGAGAGTGTCTCTCATGTCTCTCACACACCTCCGCCACTGCTGGCAGCCGGGATCGCACTGCAGCACTGCGCAGCCCCCTCCTCCCTCGCCCAGAGACTGTTGCATCGCTCCCCAGACTGTCGCTGGGAAAAGAAAATAAATAAGAAAAAAAAAAAACACAAAAGAAAAAACCAGAAGCTTTTTTAAAAAAAAAAAAAGAGGAGGAGGGGACAACACATAAAAACCCACAGAAAAGAGCAGTAGCACCTGGGCCTCCTACACATCGCCGCCATCGCTTCTTGCCGGGGCGGCTGTGGCAGGGTGCGTGAGGCTCCAGGGCGCCATCTTGTGGCACCGAGGCGGGCGCCTCGTCTTCCCTCGCCGTCCGATGGCTGCCGCCTCGGTGCGAGGAAGGCGGGAAGGGTCTGGCCTCAGCGCCATCCTCCCCTCAGGGTGTTAACAGTGCAAATATCTGGGTTGAGGGGGAGTTGAAATTGTAGGGAAAGGCTTTTCATTATTTTAGCGACAGCAGATAAAGGTGTCATGGCGCCATTGCAACCGTGTTGGAAGCGGTTCCCACGCAAACATGGTTTGCCCCCTCACCTGGGCTGTGTTTCTCCCCACAGGAAACATGCATGCAGCTCCCAGCAGACCAGCTTTCCAAGTGGACAGGGGATGAATTCTCTGACAAAAAAATGGTTCAAAGTAGCAACTGTTGCGAGACCGCTTTAACCACCGTGAAGCCCGGTGGTGTGCTTGTAACTAAAAACCTGAGTAATCGCTCCTTCGCTGCATATGCCAGGTAGGCAAATCCTCAATTGGGAAATGAGATACCAGCGGGATCTAAGGGCAGCTTGTCTTGGCAGTGTCACAGGAAGATTTCCATGGCCCAGCATGGAAATCGTTGTCTAGGCAAGAGGGAAGGCAGAATAAAAGTTCCTGGGAGCAGCTGGCAGGCAGATACTGTCCTCTGCGCTCACCTCAGAGTGCTCAGCTGCCATCCACAGAAATGAAGATGACCCAAAGCTTGGGAAGAGGAGATGGTGAAAATGAGTTCTCAAGATTTATTCCACAGTCGTCCAGTGCCACAGCAGAATTGAAAGAAAGGTCTGGTACCTTCATTTCTGAATTATGTGGTCTTGACCTTTGTAGTCATTGGGCTCGATGCAGTGAATCAAGGCCGAGAGAGTAAGAGCACCTTCACGTGAAAGTTTCTCTTCCTAGAGAATGGTTTCGTGCTCTTCGGTTTAACTCAAATGTGGCAATCCAAGCCAGATAAGTAGAGGGAAGTCTGTTATGACAGTATCAACCAAAACATCATGTGTGTCACTCAGCACCCCTCACATGACGTTCATGTTTACCCCGGCGTCATTGGTGACCCTTGCAAGTGCGGTCGGCTTCTATGGATTTTTCTGTCTTGTTCTTTTCTAGGATGGTAACAATGTAGTTAAGTCTGATTTGGCAACAGAATAGCTTGTTTACTCTGAAATAAACATGAGAGAAATAAAGACCTATGGACAATAAGCTCATGCATGCAGTTTTCTTTCATCTGATCTCCTTATGAGTTTGTCTCACATTCTCTGGGAAAGAAAATTGCTGGGATTGAGGTCCTCTGAGAGGTTAGAGTTCTTCTAGCCCAGTGTTGTAATATGGGCCGCCATATGGCATGGCATCAAATGTGGTACTCTAAAGAAAATATCTGCCCTTGTGTTGCCTCTCCTTCCCCATCACAAATTCACATAAAAACCTTTTCTTAAAATCTGAGACGTTGAAGGGAACAGCAATATTTTCTGCAAAATTCCCCATAGAAGAAGCCTTTGAACATTCTATTTCTGGTCTTTATGACATAAGTGCAAATGTGCCCTGGATAAGCCCTGGTGAGATCCTTTATAGGAACGCTGTGTGCTGCATAGTGATACACAGACGTACATATACCTTCTGTCTGAGCTAGGTACGAACCTCTTGTATTGGAATATCACATCTCTGTTTTCCTGTACCTTGAAATTATCACATCACGTAGTCATGCACGTGTTTTGAAAACATAAGGAGCTGTACTGTATCTCCTGCTTTGTTTTCATGCAGTGCTCTCCAGATTAATGACAGTCACCAGAAGTGCTATAGTGGCCCCTCTGATCTTAAACTAGAATCATTTTTTTCTTTTTCTTTAGAAAGTAGAAAAGATCTGTAACATCTGAGGTCATTTTGGCTGTCTTTCAATACAGCATGGTTAAATAATTTCCCTCCATAAACTTTGAGTTGGGCTCATAATTAAGCTAATGTTCAGTGTGTCATACCTTTCTTTTTTTATCTGTAACTGAATTCAGTTTTGTTGCAGTCTTCATCTTCTTCCCCTGGCTGCTCTGTAACCAAGACAAGCTGCCTCTTACTCTGACACCCTGAATCACTCCGCTATCTTTTGTGTCATGGTGCCTATTCCTGCACATTCAGTGCATTGTCTTTCACTACCACTCAGAGGAGTTGTGTGGAGAGCAAGTAGATCCATTTGAGTGTGTTTTGTGTCTTACTGGTGTTGTTTCTGTATAGTTTAAAGCTCTGTTGTGTGTATGAGGTCATGTAATGAGTTAATGTCACATTACCTTCTGCCACAGGACATAGTGTTTGGAAGCAAATAAGCCAAAGTCTGTCTTTTGTTGAAGTGAATGCCTTTTCTGGAGCGGGTTATGCCTAGAAGAGAAACAGTGGAAGTTAACAACTGCATTTCAGGCAGGCTGTGCTTCCACCCAGGTTTTCTTGAGGAACATTAGAAGTTACTCTACAAAACTGCATGTAGTCTTCTGTAATGGTGTGTCAATGCAAAGGTGAACCTCCAGCAGAAAACAGGCAGATACCCTAGGGAATTATAGTTGTGCTCATCTTAGTTTTTCACATTCTTGTGGGGTGAAGCTGATTGCTTTCGCCTTATTGGGAAATAGTCACGGTGCAGCCCTCACTGGCAAGAACAAGCCAGCTCAGCAAGGTTGTCTAGGTTTCTGTGGAGCAGGGACTGTTCATCTTTGGTGTCCTGTGCTTTGTCCAAACACACTGTCAGCCCTCCACCAACTATAATAAAGGTAATACCTCAAACAGATCAAAAGCTCTTAATTGATGAAGGACATTTTTTCTTTCATTTTCAGATAAATGATGTGTTGTGGAAGTCTAGGAAAGATGCCATATAAAGAAATTATGAAGCTAGTCCCAGTTCTCATTCCAGGGTCTAACCAGATGTCCGACATCTGCTTGATATTGCTGTGTGAGCAGCTTTCTCACACCTGGGATATTGGGCAGTAACAGTTATCTGAATGAGAAAAAGAGTCTGAACCAGGAGTCCCAGCTTAATAGCTGTCTTGGTTTGAAAAGCACTTTAGGATTTACTGGGGGGGTGGGATGAATAAGTACTTTGTACTTGGGCCAAACAATATCTCTTCCAGTAATGCAGGTGACAACATTCCAAAGCAATAAAGAGAAGAAAGAACTAGGACTAGCCGCTGCTAGTTAAAGCTCTTTTTGTTGTTTTCCCTTGCTCTTTCTCCTAGCTCCATACCCCATTCGTCAGAGGCCTACTTCTTGAGACAGTTGTGCTGTGCAACCATGTGTAACTCAACCTGCTACTTGACTAATGTTTGCTACATAATTGAAAATCTTTCTCTGCAGCCTGGGTGGGCAGATATGTTTCCCATTCCTGTGTCTGTCAGAGGCCAAGTCCCAGTTATTTAGATGTATTTCAGGAAAAAAACAACCAATCAACCAATGTCATGACAACTGGTTTAGGCTGTACTGGAGGTTTTCATTAGTGACTCCGTAAAAATTATCTTCTGCCACCAGCTAGCTGAGCGTGATACACACTGTGGCTGCAAGGGAAAAAGTGTCTCTTGCTAGTCTAGGCGGCTCTCTAGTCTGGTTATATCATACTAACTGTAGCTCATGTCTCTTGAATTAGCCTCACAAAGCTTAGTAAAACACATCAGAAGCCTTTTGAAACTAGAAAAACCCAGATACAGAACCTACTCTTGGAGAAAATGTGGCTATTCTCTTCCCTGCAGCCCACATCTCTTCCAAACAAAAATACCCTGCTATTGCTGTGCATAAACTAGGGACTTAAAATTTTTATTCTTAGGCACATTCACTTTTTCCTTCATGAGGTGGCTGTGCCTTCCAGGAACTTCTTCTGAGCAAGCATAAATTGCATTTGTTCTTATAACTTCATGTCAGTGTGTGGCCTACAGGAACAAGGCTGCAGCCATGATGCTGCAGTACTTTCTAGTACTGTGTGTGGTACTAAAATACTTTATTTCTTGCTTCCTGTTTGAGGGTGAGATCATTTCATTCATCCAGGCACTGATGAGATGAACAGAATGGAAAAGCAGAGTGACAAGCCAGTAGGGAAATGAGAAATAGAATCACAGACTGGTTTGGGTTGGAAGGGACCCTTAAAGACACCCTAGTCCTACCCTCCTGCTATGAACAGGGTAGGTCTTCTGCTAGACCGAGTTGCTCAAAGCCCCATCCAACCTGGCCTTGAACAATTCCAAGGGATGGGGCACCCAAAACTTCCCTGGGAAAGCTGTTTGTGTGTCTCATTGCCCTCATAGCAAAGATTTTCTTCCTTGCATCTAATCTAAATCTACCCTCCTTCAGTTTAAAAATGCTGCCCCTTGTCACTACAGACTCTGGTAAAAAGTCTTCCTCCACCTTTCTTATAAGCCCCCTTTATATATTGAAAGGTTGCATTAAGGTCTCCCCAGAGCCTTCTCTTCTCTAGGCTGAACAATCTCAACTCTCATCCTGTCTTCATAAGAGAGGTGCTCCAGTCCTCTGACAATTTTTCTGGCCCTCCTCTGGACCCGTTCTGACAGATCTATGTCTTTGTTGTACTGGGGACCTAGAGCTGGACACAGTCCTTCAGGTGGAGTCTCTTGAATGCTGAGTAGAAGGGCAGGATCACCTCCTTCAACCTGCTGGACATGCTTCTTTTAATGCAGCCAGGATACAATTGGCTTTCTGGGCTGCAAGCCAGCTTTGCTGGCTCACATCCCATTTTTCTTTCACCAGTATCCTTCTCTGCAGCGCAGCTCTCAGTTCATCACTCAGCCTGTACTGACATTGGGTACTGCCCCAGCTCAGGTACAGCATCTGGTTCTCGGCCTTGCTGAACTTCGTGAGGTTCACATGGGCCCATTTCTCAAGTGTGTCAAGGTCCATCCAGTTGTCATCCCTTCCCGCTAGTGTATCAGCTGCATCACTGAGCTTGGCGTCATCTGCAAACTTGCTGAGGATGCACTCAATCCCTCTATTTATGCCATTATCATTAAATGGCATTAATATTAAATAGCGTTGGTTCCAGTATGGACCCTTGAGGGACACCACTTGTTACATGGTCAGGACACACACAAGGACATCACTCTGCCTCCAGAGTGCATACCTGATGTCATTTTTGTTCTTTTCTCCATTTGCTTCAGTCATGCCACATGAATTTAGCAGTAACATCTTTTGAGGATGCAGAGCTAGGCCACAAGAACAGCAATGTCTCCTCTCCTTGAATACCCTCTAAGGGGGAGAAATGAAAGAGAGGGTATATGAATCAGGGAATATAAATTACAGTATGACTTTGCCAGGAAACCTAGCCTCCCTCTAAGCCCCAAACCACCAAAGAAGGAGCCAAAGCCTGTCTTCACGTGGCAGAAGTTCAGTAACTGTTAGTGACTGGGATGGAGTCCGACCTTTGAGCAGCAACACAATGAGTTCATTTTGACTTGCTTCTGCGGATATCTGCTTCTACTACATCTGCTGCAGGAAACTGCAGTTCGAAGGCTTAGCACTTTAAATAGATAGCAGCTATTGCCACAAAAGGCACTAATAAAGGGGCTCGTACTGCAGCTGATGAATTGATGCAGAGCTGGTTTCCAAGTTTCTACTGCATCAGGAGCAGAATAAAAAGAGAGGTCTGAAGCCTGTGGTGAAAAATTTTGCTGTAAGAATCCAGGTCTTTAGAAGGTCTCACGCCCACTGAAATTAATGAGTGTTGAGAGGCTGTGTACCTTTGGGACTCCAGAACAAAACATTTAGTTCTATGTACTAACTATAGGCTTTGTGCTTTACATACATACACACAACCACCCACACACTCTTTTATCACAGACTTAATTGTAAGCTGAGCACTCCCACCAGGAGTGAAATTAAATGCTCAAAGAAAGGTTATTCCTTAAATTTATTTCTAAGATGCTCTGCCCTCAAGATACAAGTGATGTATGTTCTTTCTCTCTCTCTGCTTTCCCCCACCTTCCCACCCCCTGTGTATTATCTCTTATCTCACCATCACCAGTATTTGAAAGGATGATGTACTCCACAGCACTTTCTTATTCTGTTTTGGTCTATTTCTCACACTGAAAGTCTCCAATACACTTTTCTTCACAGATAAAATTAACCTTTTTACTGAGGTGGATGTAGTGTTGTCCATTTCCAGCCTGACTGTAGAAGGAAAGAAAAGGCATTGCTTCCATTTCTATTTTTTCCCACTGTATGTTGCCAGAAGGATTGGAACTGAAGATTTCCCAGTTATGAGCCACTAGTCGGTCCCACTGACTATTACCCACTTCTAGTCATCCATGTGGGTGCTACTGATATAGATAGCAGTAGCTCAGAGAGCATAAAGAAGGACTACAGAGCTCTGGGAGAGGTGGTTAGGGGCTCTGGAGTGCAGATTGTCTTTCCATCAATTCTCCAGGATACAGGGCAGGACCTTAAAAAGGCTAGGAGGATTGGGCAGGTTAATAAATGGTTAGAAGGGTGGTGCTATAGTCAGGGGTTTGGGTACCTTGAACATGGGACTCAATTTAGTAGGCCAGGTCTACTGGAGGCTGGTGGAGCTGGTTTGACAAAGAAAGGGAAGAGTGGATTTGGTAGGAGGCTTGCCAGTCTGGTCAAGGATGCTTTAAGCTAGATGTGTTGGGGGAGGGGGGCATCATTCCATCCCAACACACCCAGTCAGTTGCCAGCGCCTGTAGTAAATGTTCAGAGCAATGCAGAGATATTCCAGCTGCTCCAGCCAGTGAGCCGGCTTCAATTGGATCTCGGCTCTGATGCCTCTATACAAGTGCCTGTAGCATGAGGAACAAACAAGAGGAATTAGAGATGTGTGCACATCTACAGGGGTATGATATCATAGGCATCACAGAAACATGGTGGGATGGCTCGTATGACTGGTGTGTTGGAATGGAAGGTTACAGGCTCTTTAGGAAAGACAGGCCCGGTAGGCGGGGAGGAGGAGTTGCTATTTATATTAGGGATAGGCTGGAGAGTATGGAGCTCTGTCTGGGGACAGGTGAGCAGTCAATAGAGAGTTTGGGGGTCAGGGTTAAAGGGAGAACAGCAATGGGTGACATTATTGTGGGGATCTGTTACAGACTGCCTGACCAAGGGGACTCAGTGGATGAAGCACTCTATAGACAGGTAAGAACAGCCTCATGCTCGCAGGCCCTTATTCTCATGGGAGATTTCAACCACCCTGATATCTGTTGGAGGGATGGTACGGCCTGGCACAAGCAATCCAGGAAGTTCCTCGATTGTGTGGAAGACAACTTCCTTCTGCAAGTAATAGAGGAGCTGACAAGGAGAGGCGCCATGCTTGACCTCGTCCTCACCAACAGAGAAGGGCTGGTTGGAAATGTGAAACTCCAGGGCAGCCTTGATCGCAGCGATCATGAGATGGTCGAGTTTGAGATCCTCAGAACAGTGAGAAGAGCGTGCAGGAAGCTCACTTCCCTGAACTTCAAGAGAGCACACTATGGCCTCTTCAGGAACCTGCTCAGTAAGATTCCATGGCATACAGCCCAAGAGGGCAGGGGGGCCCAAGACTGTTGGTTGATATTCAAGGATCACCTGCTGCAAGCTCAAGAGCGATGCATCCCAACTAGAAGGAAGTTCAGCAGGAGGGCCAGGAGACCTCCTTGGATGGATAAGGAGCTGCTGAGGAAAATTCGAAGGAAAAAAGAGGTTTATAAAAGGTGAAAGCAAGGACAGGTGGCCTGGGAAGAATAGAGGGACATTGTCCAGAAAGCTAGGGACCAGGTTAGGAAAGCTAAGGCCCACTTGGAATTAAACTTGGCTAGGGATGTTAAGGATAACAGGAAGGGATTCTATAGGTACATTGCAAATAAAAGGCAGGCTAGGGACAACATGGGCCCTCTCCGGAAGCTATCAGGAGAGCTGGCTACCCTGGATTTGGAGGAGGCTGAGGTTCTTAATGACTTCTTTGCCTCAGTCTTTACCGGCAAATGCTCTGACCACACCACCCAAGTCTTGGAAGGCAGACGCAGGGACAGTGAGAATGAAGACCCTGGGCCCACTGTAGGAGAGGATCTGGTTCAAGACCATCTTAGGAACCTGAATGTATACAAGTCCATGGGACCTGATGAAATCCATTCGCAGTTCCTGAAGGAGCTGGCAAATGAAGTTGCTAAGCCACTGTCCATCATATTTGAAAAATCATGGCAGTCAGGTGAAGTTCCTGATGACTGGGAAAAGGGAAGTATAACCCCTTTTTCAAGAAGGGGAAAATGGATGAGCTGGGGAATTACAGACCAGTCAGTCTCACCTCTGTGCCTGGCAAAATCTTGGAGCGGATTCTCCTGGAAGGCATGCTGAGGCACATGAAAACCAACAAGGTGCTTGGTGACACCCAGCATGGCTTCACTAAGGGGAAATCCTGCCTGACCAATCTGGTGACCTTCTATGAAGGGGCTATGGAACTGATGGACAGGGGCAGAGCAGTTGGTGTCATCTATCTGGACTTGTGCAAAGAGTTTGACACTGTCTCACATGACATCCTTGTCTCTAAGTTGGAGAGACATCAATTTGATAGGTGGACCACTCAGTGGATAAAGAACTGGCTGGATGGCCGCACGCAAAGAGTAGTGCTCAGTGGCTCAGTGTCCAGCTGGAGACCAGTAACGAGCGGTGTCCCCCAGGGATCGGTGCTGGGACCGGTCTTGTTCAACATCTTTGTTGGTGACATGGACAGTGGGATTGAATGCGCCCTCAGCAAGTTTGCCGATGACACCAAGCTGTGTGGTTTGGTTGATACGCTGGAGGGAAAGAATGCCATCCAGAGGGACCTTGACACGCTTGTGAGGTGGGCTGATGCCAACCTGATGAAGTTTAACCATGCCAAGTGCAAGGTCCTACACCTGGGTCGGAGCAATGCCAGGCACAGCTACAGGTTGGGCAGAGAAGAGATTCAGAGCAGCCCTGCGCAGAAGGACTTGGGGGTGTTGGTCGATGCAAAAATGAACATGAGCTGGCAGTGTGCGCTTGCAGCCCAGAAAGCCAACTGTATCCTGGGCTGCATCCAAAGGAGCGTGACCAGCAGGTCCAGGGAGGTGATCCTGCCCCTCTACTCTGCTCTCATGAGACCTCACTTGGAGTATTGTGTGCAGTTCTGGTGTTCTCAACATAAAAAGGTTATGGAACTGCTGGAACAAGTCCAAAGGAGGGACACGAGGGTGATCAGGGGACTGGAGCACCTCTCGTATGAAGATAGGCTGAGAAAGTTGGGGCTGTTCAGCCTGGAGAAGAGAAGGCTGCGTGGAGACCTCATAGCAGCCTTCCAATATCTGAAGGGGGCCTATAGGGATGCTGGGGAGGGACTCTTCATGAGGGACTGTAGTGAGAGGACAAGGGGTAATGGGCTCAAACTTAAACAGGGGAAGTTTAGATTGGATATGAGGAAGAAATTCTTTACTGTAAGGGTGGTGAGGCACTGGAATGGGTTGCCGAAGGAAGTTCTGAATGTTTCATCCCTGGCGGCGTTCAAGGTGGGGTTGGACATAGCCTTGGGTGGCATGGTTTAGTGGGAGGTGTCCCTGCCCATGGCAGGGGGGTTGGAACTAGATGATCTTAAGGTCCTTTCCAACCCTAACTATTCTATGATTCTATGATTCTATGATGAAGTTAGGAGAGGAAATGTTTCTTGACCATCATACATGAGATCTAGAAGTTCTTTCCAGTCAGGCACAGCTGCAAGCTATCCTCAAACCAGAGTGATGAGGAAAGAAAACCTACTTTCTGCTGTTGCACTAGCTCTCTTCTGTAGAGAATTGTGAGTGCGGGTAGGTCCAGATGTTACTGTCAGTGAGGTGGGAGAGGAAATTCAACCATAGCTCATGGAGGAAAACAAAAAAAATGAAACAAACTCTCCAAGCACCATATAGCAGGCTCTCACATAGCCTGTTGTTCCCAAACAGATCCTTCATGCTTTGCAGTATATCCCTTAATGCTAGGCATTGAAATCTTTCCTCCCTCCTCTCTTCACTGTACTTTACAAAGAGACTCCCCTTGGGGAGAAGTGGTCCCATCAAGACACTAACAACATCAAAGTTGCATGGAAGTTTTAGACAGCCCTGTTCTATTCCTGCTGGAGTACAATATGAAGGCTGAGCTACTTTCCCAGGACTCCAGCACACTGCTAGAGAGTTTGGTTGTCCAAAAAGGATTCAGACAGCCATGTGCTGAGTGGGAAGGGTTTCCAAAGTACAGCTAGTACGAAACCCAACTCTGTTTCTTTTTTTCCTTTTTTTTTTAAAGCCTGTTCTTTTAGAGCCTAGGCACCCCTGTCAAGCAGTGACTCATCAGCCAAACCTGGTTTTGTGAAGGCAAACCTCTTCCAAAATGGGCCGCAAGGCACAGCTGATTTTTAAAATACCAGAGGAGTATGAGCTAAGTGATCTGTGTGGTAGCAGGCATACACCTGATCTGTGTTCACTAACCATACTGTTGGACGGAAGCAGCTGGAACTGCAGTTTTTGGAGGTCAGATGTAAGTAAAATATGTCTGGTTTCTTCCAGATTAGGCAGAGGAAAGTCACGTATGAGGATTATAAATGAATTTAGCCAACACTGGTTGGTTTAGACCCACCCAAGCTGGTGGAAGATCAGGCCATAGCAGAGGCAGAATGTTAGAAGTCAAGGAGGGGTTACAGATGGAAATGCAAGCATGCGAAGAATTACATAGGAGGATCTGAGGTTCACACACTTGGATTTAGGGACCTCCCTTTTGCTAGTAACATGTTTTAGATATTTACATCCTCTATTATCTCAGTCCAGGGCCTTTTTCTTTGGGAGTGAGAAGATTAGCAGTGCCCCAAGTGATACCATAGTTCAGTAATATCTAAAGCACTTTATCCAAGTTCAGCCTAAAGGTCTTTACGCTGCTTTGCTTTGTATACAGCATCTGTAATCTATCTGGGTATTTACACCACACCACTGTTTCAACTGAATGTCTACATACAGGATGTCCTTTGACAACTGCTGAAACTCAACCACATCAAAGCAAGAACTGCTTACTAGCAGATGGCACAACTTCACATGTCTTCCTACACAAGAAGCCCAGCAACATCCGCTGCCATGCAGTCAGCAGCCTGGCCTAGTGGATGGCTAAATGACCAAAGCATGAAACAATGAATGTGCTGGTGCCTGGCTCTGCTTCAGTGTACCATCTGTAAAAGCACAGATAGGTCTCTAACTAAGGTCTAGGGTAAAAACAGTACAGCAAATACCTCAGGCATATTGTAAGAAGGGTGTTGTTTCAGATGGTGCATTTTGTAGACTGAGAGCTTTAAACTGGATGAAACCAAGTTCTTAATTACCATTAAACATCAGAACAGAGCTTCTCCCAGATGACATGCATAGTCAACAAGTTTCTGATCTAAAACAGACAAGAAAGCTACAGCACAGCTGAACTAGAAAAAAAAATAGTTAGAAATATGTTAAAGATTATTCTCTAATCATTCTTGTTGTTATGAGCAAACAGTTTGTGACTATTACAAAGAATTCCATTTTGGGACAGAGAATTTTGACTGAAAGAAAAAGATTGATGACTTTATGTGCTAAGGGATCATTTCAGCTGTACAGGGAATATAACAGAAGACATAGGGACAGCAGCTTAAACGTGACATACTGA
The DNA here is from genome assembly GCA_039720435.1 of Amazona ochrocephala. NCBI lineage: Eukaryota > Metazoa > Chordata > Aves > Psittaciformes > Psittacidae > Amazona > Amazona ochrocephala. The sequence continues at coordinate 79,029,690 of CM077880.1, forward strand.
AATCCATTGGGGGGTTAGCTGGTTAGCAATACGTGCCATTATCAGTGCAAAAGCAAAATGTACGAAAAGCCTCTTTCTCATGATTTATGGGCCAGCTTTGTGAAAGTGTCACACCCACAGTGCTAGCACCATGAGAAAACTTCAAGTCCAGCTTGCTTCCCATACAAAAGTACACAGATTACCAGCTGGTGTTAGAAAACTCCCACCATCGCTTACAGCAGAATGATTGTCAGAATGATCCTGTTGCTCTTAAGAAGGCACTTATAGCAGTAAATAGGCTCTGGGGGAAGGCACTTGTGCTTCCATTTCCCACCTGTATTTCATTTTTCATTCTTTACCGACCACACAGATCCATCTGCCTTCAGAGGGGGTGACTGCAAGTGTGGCACATGGCTTGCTCTGCCTGCTCTTCCTCCATCTCTGTACAGCTTGTCTGAGCATGTCTGGTAAAAACCCTTTGTTCAGCGCAGGCTCTCCCACAGACTCTGCAGGAACACAGGATGGCTGGCTTAGGCAAAACGCTGCTGTTAGGTTTTTTTTTCTCCTTTCTCCCCAACCAACTTAAAGTTAATCCATGACATACTACATCCCTCAAAGGATGCCAGACTATTCATCCAACTGAGAGGTGAGTGAAAAAACACAGACCCACTCTGACACCATATCAACTAACTCTTCAGATAACCCAAAAGCTCACCAAGAGCCAAAAGGAGCAGCCTGCTGTCATGCAAGTCCTGAACAGAGCAATCCCAGCTCTTAGTGAGGGTATCAGCTCCAGGAATTTTCCACCCCTTTGGTGACAACATTAATGCTGGAGTTTAGGTTGAAGAAGGAAACAGACATGTTGGGGGAGGACAGAACATAGAAAAACTTGAATGAATAAAAGCATCGTTACTTATACACACTGGGAAGCAACAGGAGATCCTCAGGTTAAGCATGGAGACATAGAGAATTAGTGTTAATAATCCAGAAGGTCTTCCACCCAAAGCTATTCTGTCACTGGAACATTTGAACCTGCTTTAAGGGCAATCTAAAATAAGATCAGACACCCAGCAGCTGCATTCATACCAAGCTTTCCTTGGAGAGGGGAAATGGGAAACGAGCACAATTTTCTCTAAGCTCTACTCCAGACATAAGGCTGCAACTAAGATATACATGCCAGTATTAGCTTTAAAGCAGCCTTCTTGGATACCAATAACAGCCTAGATACAGCCCCACATACAGCTCTCCAACTTGGGGAAATTCACAAATTCCTATACAACGGAATGTGTGTCATACTGATTTTTAATACCTGGGGTAGTTAACTGGAAAACTGGTTTGGGATCATGTCTGCTGCTGGTTTGCCTGGTAGCCACACCACCAACAGCATCCTCTCACTAGCTGTGGGTAAATCCAGTAATCCAGCCCCTAAGTGCCATGACATGTATCCAAGCCAGTGCCTTAAATGAAATGGAACAGCCTCACATCCAAGCTATCCCCATTGACCTCGTGACACTTGCATTTACATGGGCATAAACCAAGTAACCATTTGGCCAGTTCAGGGCCACTGAACTGCTGTTTATTTCAGCATGAGATGCTTTTCTTGGTATATTGAGGGAGGGACAGAGACTCCAATACCCACCCCATCCCAAATATACATTGCTTTTTCCATCTAACTACCAGCTACATTGGCATGCCCTGTGCCAGGGCTTGCCTTGCCTTGCCCTGCCCATCAGAGCCCCAGACCTTCTGTCTGACAGCTTACCATGGGTGGTCTCTACAGGGCTGCAGGATAAGGTGGAGGCAGCCTGTTCTGTTTGTATGTTTAGAGGGAATGAAAGCCAAATAGGGAAAGGACTTTGGTACAGTGCAGCCAAGTGACTCTAAAGTACTGCTTTAAAAAGCCACAAGGTCACCTTTACTGACATTTGGATCAGGATTTTATAGAAGTCACAGGACTGGGAGATGGGCTTGTTATGCCTATGATTACAGAGAAGGGAGGTATTTATGTGCTGGTCAAGAAGGCTGCATTGTTGTGACTCTTTCATGTTCATAAATACTCATTTATCAGCCTGTTGGATAAAAGAGGCTGATTGGGATTTCTGTCTCCACTTGCTGTAGTTCCAGGTGGCTTCCTCAACTCTGCCAGCATACCTTCATGAAATTTAACAGCCCCCTACTTACCAGTACTCTCAAGGTGCCATGTCTTTTCACAGTCTCTCTTTTTAATTGGTTAGACCTTAGCAAAACCTGGTTTCAGGGCCTTACTTCATTTAAGCACAATGTGAGAACTAACCCGTATCATCCTCTTAAATGAAGAACCAGCACACAAGCACAGTGAAATCTGAAGGATTTGGATGAAGTGTCTTTGCTAGTGATGTGTGTTGTGAAGCTGGTGCATGCGTATAAATATCCATATGTGTGCGTGTACTTAGTCATAGAAGCAGCACAAACTGATTATTAGGCCCTATGCAAACCTTAACAAACCTTAACAGGTTAAAACCTTAACAAACCTTAACAAACATGCAGGGATGCAGCCTTTAACAGACCTGAGAGGACTGAGTCCAGGAAGAAGGACAAGCTCTGACACCATGTACCTTATGAAAAAAATGTCACGAGTGAGCAAGTCTACTGCAAAGAAACACCTCTTTGTGGTGGCTCCACCACTGGTTTCTTTTTCTCAGTGGCATAACATACAGGACAGGTTTTGAGCAGGTGGTAGAAAACATAGGGATCATGACAAAAATAATCTTCATCTGAAAGCATTTGAGTCTCCTTACTAAATTACAGTGTCATATAGACAATACATTCTTTAGACAACTGTGCTTCAATACTCAGAAACCGGACCTATCTGTTCAGTGACTATGACGTGGACAGGCAACTTCCCTGCCCTTTCCTCACGTTAGCCCTGCAGGGAGATGCAAACATGAAAAATGTCATAAGCTTCATGGTAATGTGCTAAATATTTAACATAATTAGTTATTGGAGCCCCATCCCTTTCTCCCACTAAGGTGACCAACAGACAGATCACAGCACTATTAGTAAGATCCCCAGGATTTGCTCCTTGATGCCACTTGCAGCTGACAGGTACCGGAGTGAGGCAGGATCAGCAGTCAGAAGTAAAGACAAGGCATCAGGCAGCGCAGCCTGCAGTGTTGTTGCACTGTGGCTTGGGCTGAATTGTACAGCGCCTGGGAAGTGAGGGCCTGCTCCCCACTTCTGAGATCCTGATGAGCTGCCGGCATCTGACACCGAAGCCTGAGAGAGCATAAACAGGTCACTGGCTCAGTGCCATAGGGAGCTCTGCCATGCAATGGAAACCGAGGTAGTGGGAGCAGAATACTGTATCAATTGCAAAGCAACAAGGATGTTTTCCAACCTAAGGGCGGATGCAGGTGCATAACCCATTTGCTGCCAGAAACAGCATTAGTAGCATAAAAGAAATTGCAGGAGTGCATGGAAAGCATAGGACAGCCATAAGCCTGACCTGGCTGTAGTCATGTATGTACTGGAGAAACGAGGCTGGCAGCCACACAATCCATGTCCCATTGTGTGACCAGGAATGTGTATGTGACACCAAATGGTGCTAATGGAAGGGACTGGGCACAAACCCCTGGGACCCATCCTCCTTGTGTAAAGCTATTCCTGGAAAGGAGGCAGGAAAATGCTGATACGATTTATCTCTACGAAAGGACTTTGTCCCATACACGAACCAGAAAAGCTACATGTACTAATAGCACAGTGGAGAGGGTGACTCCAACAAAAATGCTGAATCAATACATCCTGGAACTGAAAAACCCTTTCCCCGCCATCCCTTTTCCTCTAGGAAACTACCCCTATCCTACAAGGAGGGGCTATTCCTGGAGATTTAAACACTCACTGTGTGGGAATTACATATATTGCTACACTATGTTAGGACCGCAGCCAAGGACCTACTTGGTACCCAAAGTAGCAAAGGTGCAGACACATGGATTTCACCACAACCATCCCAACCCACTGAGCCTGCTGGAGATATCTCCACAGTTACTGGTATCTGAACTTGCTGGTTCATCTCAGTTTGCCCATCTTCGCTGGGCCATAGGCACAACCGGAAAACCTGCACCAGGCCCCACATCTGACCAGCATGGATTTAAGGACGGTCCTTAATGGGCTGACACAGTGGGGTAAGGCTGGCAGAGTAAAGGGTTAGTGCTCCCAATGGACCGACATTTAGTCCAGGCACCTAATAACCAGTAGCTAGACAAAACATATATGCAAACCCTCTCTCCTCCACCGCACTGCCCTATATAAAAGTACCGGGACATGACTCCAGTCCCACTCAGACTGACAGAGGCAGCTGCTATAGCAGAGATGTTAATCCTAAAGCAGTGCATGTTGTCACTGGCAGGAAATCTTAATTGTGTTGAACAGGCAATTCTAGACCTTAATTAAATAGGTTGCCCTGCCCGCAAAAGCAGACAGACTAGACTGGAGTCAGATGAAGCAAGTTGCTTTAGCCAGTGACCACCTGGCTGTAACTTCATCTAGGTGACAGCATATGCTTTTGTGACCCCCTCTGAAAGGTTGAAACCCCAAACAAGCTCCCAGAGGTAAAGTGAGGATTTGTAAAGAGCAAGAAATCAGAGATGCTCCCTTCTGGGAAGGAATTCATTCCTTCTCCTTTCGGAGTCTGAAATTCTGTGGCCTTTGCCCAGATCCAAGATATAGCAGATCACGCTGGTTCAGAATTTAGGGGAGCTGGTGGTGCCTCCTCTGTCTCCACTGCACACAGTGTAGCAAGGAGTGCTGTGAACCAGACCCTGCTAGTAGCTCCCAGTACTGAGCGCTTCATTTTTCTTTCTCGTGCTTGCCCTTGCCCTATCTCTGCATTACTTCCTCCCTACCAGAATAGAGCTAGCCACAACCCAGCTGCTTGCCTCTGTAGCATCCTGCTGCTGTGCCAAGATGCCACCCTGCCATGAATGCTCTCTACCCTGTGCAAATACACAGAAAGACAGCACACTGCTCATCCACCTTGCTTTCTGCATGGAGACAACTAGAGTGCATATGCTAGAAGAGGCTGCAGCAGCCTACTACTGAAGCCCTGAGATGGATGATGTGGATGGAGGAAGAGGAGAGAAGAAAGACCCCGCTGCTCACTGTGGGGTATAATTGCACCTCCAACTAGGTCCAGCCAGAGAAACTGCATGATTCACAAAGAGTCAGCTAGTCCGCTGTGAGCCTGAGTGTCAGGTCAAGACTTTGCACTCAAATCTCTTTTCAGACTCCAACCAATTCTGACTGACCCTTGGGCAGCCTTAGCACAATGTGGCCCTTAGCCTCTCCTACCCCAGTAAAATTAAGTTACTTGAACCTTATTCTGGTACCAAGATGGGGAGAGGGCAACAGGCAAACATAGGTGCCTTGGCACCGTGTCTGTTCCTTAACTCCTGCACAGGATGTGGGTATACATCTGTAAACACACGTCAGCAAAAATGCAAAATGGTACAGAGGCTAAAGCTTGGGTCTTAAGAGCATACACTGCCATTGCAGCCTTCCTCCTGGGCTAATTGGCCCTGCTTTACATTGCTTAGAGGGAGCAATGCACTGTGCTCTCCTGGGACCCAAGGCCACTTGCACAGTTACCTCCCCATAAATAAGCAAAGGGCCTTTCCTCGCCACCTTCCCCCCAGCACACCAGTGGCCCTGGCCTTTTGTCAGCTTTGAGGCACCGAGTCCATGCTGCTGCTGTTGTGAAGTCCTGTAACCAGGTCATGACCCCATGGTGACATCTGAGTGCCCCAAGTCCCCTGGCTAAGGCAGATGCCAAGTGCCTCTCAAGTCATGGACTGACACTGCAGCTGGATACATACACAAGACACCTTTACGCTTTCCCCTTTCTCCCACTTCTCACCGGCGTGCCTGCAGAGCCAGGAGCAAACACACGACACTGGTGCAGGAATTTTTATTTTCTGAGAAACACATACTTGACTTCCCAGTGCAACAGAACTCCAGATGCGTAGCAGCAGCTACCAGAGACCTACAGATGGCAGGGAGTACTGCTCTTCTTAGTTTTGCTAATGTGAGTTTAACAACTAACACAAGTTTCCGAGCTAGCAGACACTGGAGAATGACTGGCTGAATTCACCCCCACAAAGCGAGGCAATACTGTGCTGGAAGCTCTCCACAGTAACCTGCGAACAGTCTCACCTGTGGGAAGAATGGGACATTGTGCCCCTGCTTCCCATCCTGACATCCCTTTCATACCGTTTGAGTTATCCCTTCACTCTCTCATTCACCACACTTTTCAACACTCCCTTTGTTCCTCTACATCCCTTTACCGCTGGCCATGCCATTCGCCTCTCGGATGGGACTGGGTTTTGAAGAGGGAGAAAGAAAAAAGGGGTAGGGTAGGCAGAAGCTCACAGATAATCCCTTACATTTCTCCTAAGGAAGCAGATTATTTCTCTTGTATACATGAAGCCAGGAAACAACGGTTTATCATGGATATCATTCTGAGTGCCTCTACACTGCCTGGAGTGACTTTTGGCCTCTCATCAAAGCTTTCCCACAGATGTTGGATGGTCAATTGTGAGATGTCCAAAACAGTGCTGGGGAAGCTACTCTAAGATGCATGGACACGCCTCCATCGTGGTGTTCCTCTGTGCGTATGTGTTAACCCTGGAAACCGAACTCCTTGTACTTGGCGGCCATATCATTCCGGAACAGCTCTAGGGCCTTCTTCATTGCAGCCTGGGAATCAGCCCCAAAGTCTGCAGCATGTTTTTCGGCAAGGACCTTGATAATGACTTCAGAAATGAACTGTGAGGAAGGAAAGAGAGAGAGAAAAAAGCTGAAGGGACATTCAGGGTTTATTTTCAGAAACGCCAGACTAAGAAATAAGTTGCTGAGCCTGGAAATATCTCCAAACTAATTCAGTAGCCCTTCCCACAGCCTCTGGAGAGACAGTGAGGTCTCGCGTGCAAGGAGCTTGGCTGGGCAGAAGAACTGGGCTCTGTTCCTAGCCCTGACGCTGATCTGCTTCATGACCTTGAGTAGATCATGGACCTTCCCACTCTTTGTCTGCCTAACCCATTAAGGCTGAAAATTCATGCCCTGTGTTTGTACACTTACTTTTATGGGTCTTGGTCTCCCATAGATCCCCCAGGGCTTACCCTAACACTGTATGTCCCTGGTATCCAGCCACTGACAGCTCTTATGTAATGTAGTTTCCCAGGCACGCAGAGTCTGCATAGGCTGGTTTATTATTGTCAGGGGTTGGTCAGACTGCATGTGGTGTTTGGAATGGGAAATCTAAACTTGGATAGTCACATACCATTCACATACCATGAGCCCTTTCCAAGCCTCCTCTTGCCTGTACACAGAGACATTGGACTTGACGGAGAGCTCACTGAAGTCCAACTAGCCATCAGTAAATAAAGTGCAACTCTCACGTAGCCATCTTGCACACATTCACTACACATTAGACAAAAAGGTTCCCTGCCCTTTTCCATACCTCCAGGTATTTGACAGGGATTTTGTGCTTGGTTGCATGGGTTTGAGCCAGGGGCTTCAACTCCGCCTCATGATTACCCTTCTGCTTCAGGATTTTGCCCAGTTGGGTAAGGACAGTAGCTCCATGTTTCTTCAGATCTTCAGAGCCCTTCATCTGATCAGGGGTCTTCAGGCCTTTGAACTTTTCAAAGCGATCCAAGGTCTCAGGGTGGTCCTTGAAGAGTCTATGAACAAAAGTAGAGGGACTTGTGAGACTTGAGAGAGCTGTCTTCCAGACCATAACTGAGGTCCAGCTGCTCCAGGTATTTCAGACAAAGGTGTGATAACCCTCTTCCTTCCCTCTTACCTAGTTCCTGTTAGTAGAGGCTACTTTAACCTGGGAACTCTGACAGTTTACATCCTTTCCAAATTACCACCGTTCACAATCACTCCTTTTAGCTGGTATATAAGCCAGGGAAACATCTGACCCTACTCTGAATTTGGTTTAAGTGTTTTTCATCCTTCCTCTGGTAGGTTGTTCCATAACCTAATGACAGTCTATGTGGAGAAATTTCTCTTTATTTTATACAGGCTGCTTTTTGTCATTTGCTAATGATGTCTTAGGGAGCATACCTCCCTCTACTTTAATCCTATCCTCTTACATGTCCTAAACATGATCACCGCTGTCTTTTTCCATTTCCTCTGGCTGTGACAGACACTGCCCAGAACACATCCAGCTAGAGTGACAGAGCATTTTTTTTATATATATAGCTCTGCTAACTCTTTGGCACCAGTCCCCTGGGTTATGTCAGCTGTGTTAAGATAGAGAGAAGAGCCAAGGTTGGTTGTGGTACTGAGAGGTGAGTTCTTATATTCCTGTGAAGGAGAAACAAAACCATCTCTCTTGGTTGACTTACTATTGCTGAGGAGCTAACCTGTAGACCCCTGGCTCTCACCAGGACACTCTTCCCCAGCCCATCTCTGCAGGAAAAGAGACTTCTAGAGGCTTCTAGGTACACACACACAAAAAAAGGGAGCAGTCCCCAACCTCATGTCCCTCGCATCTGGAGCTCAGGTATTCTTGAATATCAGCTGAATGGAACAGCTTACTGTGTTCCCACGATATGACTGCAGACACAGAGACATTTGGTTCCTTTCCTTCTTTCCCAGCCCCTAGCTCAGCCCTGCTACCAGCAGTGTATTTTGTCCATCAGGAACCACGGCACCTTAGAGAGTCCTCGGGAGTAAGTGGGTAACAAGACCGTACAGCCTTCAGGCATGTTGGTGCCATGCCATGCAGTCCTATACATAGGCACTCTGATTCAAAAATGGAAATGAAATCAAAAAGGTGGAAGAGTGGCTAAAAGACAGACCAAAGTTGTTCCTGGTGCTTCCTCCTTGTTACGTTTCCTGGGAGACAAGATGCTGACACCACTGGCAACCAAAGTATTGGGAAATTTCACTCTTCTCTGCCAGGGTTGAGGTGGAAAGGGGATACTGCCTGTCCTGATTATTAGGAGCGGTTTAATAATTTGGTGTTAGGAGACATTAGCTCCCTTGCTCAAGTTTATTTTCAGATATTACACCCCGTGATGGGCATAATACAACCAGTTGAAGCACCAGAAAAAGCAATATCTGTCTTTACAGCCAGGGCCCTACAGCTCACATCTGTGAAGTGGCTTGCCCAAGTTACCTGCAGCAGTGTCTGGAGCTCCAGCTCAGGACCTCAGCCGTGAAACCGCCTTCCCTCTCATGGTACAGTGATTGCATGCTTGCTCTGCCCTTGAGAGGGTGCTGCGACTTGTGTCCCATCTAGAACTGGACATTCTTTTTAAGTAAGTTGCCATGAGGGCCAGACTCTCTACTGGATGATGTGAGTATAGGTAAAACTACGTTAACAAATACCTTAAGCACATGGAAAACACAGAGTGTTCTGCAGCAAAAAGATTCTGTAGAGGAGTCCAGTCTTTGGACCAAAGATCAGTCTTCGCTGGTGTCTCATTTCAAAGGATTTCTGCAATCTACCAGGTGCTGCGCACACCACCATCAGCCTTTTCTTTTCTCTTGTATCTTTCCATAACACAAGTTGTGTCCCACCCAGAGAGATAAAAAAGCCTCTCACTTTGGAATGGGATGCAGTTACTTCTAAAAATCTCCCTCCACTGTGTCTGGCTATGCCTGAATTGTGTCTGACAACGATTATATGCTCCCAAGACACTTGAAAATTCTCCTGAGGAATTATTCTTTTGTTTCCTTTGGAAAACATCTAATTGAACTGGCATTTTCTAACCATATTCCCAGAATGTGACATCTACCTAAGAAGCCTTTAACAGTTCACCTGCAGACACATTTCTAAACTAAGAGCTGCTGGCCTTCCCCTGCTTTTCTCTTCCTTCAGAAACCCCTTGAGGAACAAGAAATCATCTCGGTTGGTTTGGCTGGGGAGCACAAAGTCACAGGGAAAGGGGGTGTCATCTATTTAATGCCATGCTCTTTCCTGCAATACCTGTAAGAAAAAAATGTATTTTCTTTTCAGCCAGAAACTGCTTTTACTATCTTGTGGCACCTCCAGAGCCAAAGTAGCCACCTCACAGAGATGAACTGGTGGGAAGGGCTCAGGTTCCTGCTACCCCTGCAGCATGCCTGCTCTGAACCTCATGAGGAGAGAGCCATCATGCTGCCACCCAGCTGCCCCATCTCTCCCTTCCCTTCAAGCTAAACTGGGCCATAATAAAGCAGGCAACTAAAACAGCCCACTGCTTTGGCTCATCTTTAAACAAGCTTTTCAAAGCTTTTCAGTGGATTCACCTGGTGGTGTGGGCTCCTTCATTTGTGCTTAGCCTGGGAAACCTCCCAAGTGGGTGCTATATCCCCACCGCTCTCCTCAGCACTTGTACCCTTCCAGCACATCCTACTGCACACAGGCTGAGGGGGAGACCTGGAAAGAGTATCCTTGAAGTCTCCATTCCTGCTGGTCTTTAAGGACAGGCTCCAATGCCACCCAGTGATGTTTCTAACTCCACAGCCCTGAGATCCCTTCCAGATTGCAGTTCTGTGACTCGTTGTTGGTGCCTGGAATGTTCCCCTTGTGGGGGGCCAGGACCACAAGGACAGAATGGGTGCAGGGGTCCTCTTAGATGAGCACTCCCACTCTGACACCAGAATCATGGAGGAGGGAAGTGGGGAGAAGGATGTCCCATGTTTCACAACCAGACCTCAAATGCATCACTGAGAAGTGGACATGTGTTACCACCCAGACTTCTGGCAGAAAAGCAGGTTGGGCAGGTCTCTGGCAGGTGAGACTAAGCTGGGGAGAGGGAAACATTCATATACTTCACAGTTAATTTTACTGAAATCATTGACAGAGGTGATTTTCCTCTCCTCTCCTTCCCTGCCTCTCCACATCCTTGCTGTAGAGCATCTGAAAGCCCAGGACATACAACTTGCTCCAGCATTTCTTGCTGCAGTGCTTGAGCAACGAGGATCCAAGCAGAGCTTTGCCAGCAGAAGCATAGAGAGTGACAAAGTCCCACCATCTTTTGAAAGCATCACTGACGTGCTGTTGCACCCACAGACAGAGAGACAGAAGCACAGCCACTTTATATAGTTTTTAACCCAGAAACCATAGCAATGGAAAAAACACCGCCCTACAACAAAGAAAACAAAGCTGATTGAAGCAAACACTGCCAAACACAAGCCTCCATGCAAAACATACACCTTCCTTGGTCTCTCTTCAGGAGCTTTCAGCTCTACTCTTAATGACCGAAGCTTCTTGCCTACCTCATTAAGATCTCATGCCCATGGCCAGCGATGTCGGACTCCACCTTTCCCCAGATGGCCAGCACGTGCTGCCATTCCTGGTCACTGAGCCCCATGGTTCACCGAAGTCAGGTCCCAAGTGCTCCCCACAGCCGTTTTCCCCAAAGGGTGTCTAGAGAGCTCACTCGTGGGATTTATAGCCCCTGCTCGCAGACCTACACCTGTCAATCGTCAGCTGGATGTCTTGCTCTCTCTCAGGCTTGTCTAACCTAATCAGCCTCCCTGTTTTTTTCTAGGAAACTATTTTGGGTCAGGTGCTATTGTGGGTGCCACTGATGGCATCATTTCTGCTTTTCGTATTGGACTGGCACATATCCCACTCTAGACAGAAAGGGCACCGCCGAAACACAGTGCCAGGAGCCTGTCCCAGGTTCACAAGGACCAAGGGACAGTGTCAAGCTGTATGGCAGGAGATTCCTGTAGAGCACTGTCATCTGCAAGGCCACCCTACCCCCTCTCCCCTGGCCTGCCAAGGGCAAGCAGGAGAAAAGGCCAGGACAGCTGGTAGCATCGGCTCTGTTGCTCAGAAGGCCTTTCTTTTCCCATGCTGATCTCACTCTCCTTTTTCCCTGGGGTAACACACACCATTTACTAATAGAGAAGGGCACAGTTAAAAGAGACGTCCTTAAGAGCTAACCATATTCAAAGTGGCTCAGTCATCTCCTCAGCCTCTGCAGCAGGGAGGAAGTGGATAAAAGCTATATGGGAGCCAGTTACCCTCCATCTTCCTGCTGGGGTCCTTCTGCCTGTCTCTTTGGGGAACACCCAGGATCAGCTGATGGCTGAGCCTGGATATTGGAACCAAGAGACATATAGCTGAGCCAGGAGGGTTTGTGGCAAGCCAGAGACACAGGGCCACAGCAGGGCTTCACTCAACACACACCCAGCCAGCAGCTAAGGTCTCTGGCTACCTCTGTCAAGTCAAATATCAGTGTTGGGAAGAAAAGCCACCGGGCTGACAAGCAATGTGGGTGTGCTTCAGGACATGTCCCAGCTTTTCTCCTCTAGCCCCATCAGGACTGATAATGGCCTGGCACACCAGCAGGGTGATTAGTCCCTTCCAGGGGATGACTACAGTCAGAGCACAGCCTGATAACAAAGCCCAGCTAGTCCTGCTGTCCTGAAGCACGTACCTACCTCTGGACATGTCCAAAGGGGCACACGAAGCAGGCCTTGGCAAGTGGGAAATGTCAACTGAGCACCGAAGACACTTGCTCTTGGGGCCCAGAAGAAGAGCATGCAACCCCACTGTCCCTACCAGTGCTGCGGGACCTGAGGTGCATTGCTGCCTCTGAAGCCATCCACTCTGCAGTGTGGGAACAGTCTCCCTGCTCCAGCAATGCAAGGGGAAAGAAGTGCCATATACAAAGGGAAACAGGCAGTGAGGAGGGTGGAGGCACACAGCCACCATCCCCTCACAAATGAACAGGTTTAAAGGGAATTGCTTGCGTGAGAACAGTGGTAAAAGCCAAATGGAGGTGTCCGCTGGTATCCAAGCTTAGAGATAAGGGAATTTTGGCCATTACATGTTGTGAGACTCAAGGCTCACAGTCAACCTGCAAACCCCCCTTTCTCTCTTCTCCACACACCAGTTTGCTTCACAGCCAAAAAAAAACCCATGTCCTAAACATTCCAGTGCCAAGATTTCATCCTGGTTTACCTGTGCAAACAGAAGGCTACACCAATTACGCAAACTAAGCTAAACAGATGGAAGAGATCTCATTCCTCATGATGTTCTCCACAGCACAGGGCTGAGATGGGAGAGATCACATACCTGCAGCCTCCCTCTTCAAGTACTTACAGCAGTAGACAAGCATTAACACCATCTCAGGCTCGGCCTTGGGCAGGATCCTGAATACTGACCTTACTGTTTTACCACGTTTCAGACTTGACAGAAATGTGCTCCTGGTATATGAGAGGCTGCTGCTTATGCACCGAGCTCTGTCATATTCCCCAAGTTGAAACCACTCAGTTGCCATAATAACTTCATTTGAAGTTGGGTGACCCTCTGCTCCCTATAGATTTAAGCGGGGTTGGTGAAGCCAGCAGTCCTGGTATGGGCATTAGTGTTAAATGGTCAGAAGGCTTAAAAAGAGTATGGGATTCCATATTGCTTTATTTTCTTAAAGTGAAGTAGCAATAAAATGAAATCATAAGCTCTCCTTCCTATAGCTTAAGTAAATAGTCTACAGAAATACTAAAACCTGAGCCTCAACCCTGCAGCAGCAAAAAGGAGGTAACATTTTTGTATCTACAGGCCACCCCTCTCTCCCTCGGGGCAAAACCTATCACTTGCACAATCCTCTAGTAAATGTAAATTACAGAGAGCAAAGATATCAGATGCCCCCTTTAAAAAGTGCCAGGTGACTGAATAACCTGTTTCGAACAACCCTGGCCACATCAGAGCCATGGTACCTCCATGTGTCTGCACCCACACCAGAGGCACTCTCGCTAAACCAACATAAGATGTACCGCTCGTATTTTTGGCCACGTTTTGGGGTGCATCGCAGCGTGATGCGGGCGCTGTCCTTGCCTGGCTGCAAAGCCTCCGGGCGCGCCTGGACCAGCCGGCGGAGGGACCGACCCGTCTGGGGCTCCCGCTGCCCGAGCAGGAGGCGGCCGAGCAGCCTGGCTCCGTCGGCCAGGGCTTGCTACCATCTAGTGGCCACGGGCGACAAAGCCACGGGGACTGGAGGCCAAGTCCAAGCCCCTTCCCGGGTTTCGGAGGCTCGGGGAGGGGCCAACATGTAGCTCTCAAATTTCGGAGGCTGGGGAGTGACCCTGGGACACGCAGGACTGCAGAGTGCCAATGCCACAGGGTCACTCCGCGATTGGGCGGCAGATGGCAGAGCTCTTTGTAAGGGGCTCTTTCTCAGTGTGAAGCATAGAGACTGTCTCTTTTCCTCCACAGCAGGGCCTTGGGGTGGCCGGGCAGCTTTGTTCCCAGCCCTGCAGCAGGTTGCTGGCATGGGCAGGATGCTGCACCTAAACCCCCAGCCTTGAGCACTGGTGGTGGGATTGGGGCAGAGGAAGACCCCGTGGGCAACCATAGCAAAGTCTTGTACTCGCAGGGAGGAAGGCTGTCCTAGGGGCTTTGTACTTCTACCCAAAAATGTTGCCAAAAGGTGCTTAGGAAAGGACCACCCATCTAATGGGTGCAGCAGGCAGTGGAAGAGACATTTCTGGCAAAGCAGTGGGTAGAGTCTCACCCTCTGCTTTGCTCCTTCCTCAACAGGCAGTAAACCTTTCTATAGGCATTAGTGGATTTAGATCATGCCACAATCCCAGTAATGGAAAAGATGCTTGTTTTCCCGATTTATGAAGGGTCAAAGAAGTTCTAAGATTTGCTTCAGCCCGCAAACACACCAGTGGAAGGGCAAGGACTGGCTCTTGGGTATGGGTTTAGAAACAGCAGCTGTCTGGTGGTTATTAATATGTGGCACAAACACCCAGCTGGAGAAGAGATGCACAGAAGGAATCACACAGTAGCCGCAGTGAGGGACCAGCTCAAAGTCTGTTTGGTCACAGGGAAGAGGTAAGTCCAACCCCAGCCTGTATAGTGAACATCAGAGGGCCCAGCAGTCCCCCGCATTGCCTTGGTAGTTAATGTAACTAGTCACCAATGATTTCTAGCCCTGTCTACCCTGCAGCCAGACCTGCTGCAAGTAGGGAGATGTATACACAAGAGAAAGACACTAGCAGAAATAATAGCTTTTTTTCTTTTCATTTCAAGTAAGTTCATGAAATAAACTTTCCAGCAAGGAGGAGAGAGATGCTCCGAAAAACACTCCATTTTCCTCAAGGAACAACCCAAACTATCTTATGTGCTTGTGCAACAGAACAGCTCAGAGAGACAAACAGGGTTTTCGACCAAATGACTTCTTTTCTTTTCAATGAGCCTTTTCCCCCACAACACAAAAACTCTTCAAAGCAGCCAAGGGTCCTGCGCTGGGAGCGGTGGTGGCGATGGCCCAGGCTCTGCCACGACCTGGGGTTGCATGAAGCATGACATGACATGACGTGATGTGATGTGACATGACGTAAGCGTGGTACATGCCACTCTGCCAGGGGAACGGTCGGGGGAGGCCGGCACTCCAAAAAAAGCTGGGAATGTTATTATATAATGGGAACTTACATAATTACCTATTGCATAATGCCAGGGAAAGGGCCCTCCATAACGCAGCTGTGGTTTCTATGGCATTTAGCTGATAACGTGACTGCTTCTCACAGATTCATTTGCACTCTGCTTCAGGAGCCTGCAGCTCAGCCTGTGCAGGTGAGACACTGTGCTTCCAGCAGCGTTAGCAGGACAGGTAAGGGCAATAGTAACAGGATCTTATATCCACAGCAAGGCAAGAACATTGAGTTTTGTGCAGCTTTTCCATTGATTTCAGTATTCAGAGGATCAGAGGACTGTCACAAAAGAGCACTATATGAAGCCGCATGCACTGCATAGCCTCCACTGCTTCTAGGAAACAAGGGGGAGAACTGGTGGTGGTGGCTGCGGCCAAATCCACTCCAAGCGCAACTCTTCTCTTCCCTGGCACTTAAACACTATTCTTAGCAGTGCCTCCAGGCAGGGCTCCCACACACTGATGGATTTCAGCAGCTGAGAGGTGACCCAAGGCAACTGCTTTAAAGGAAGGGGAAGGATTAGGAGGAGATTTCAGCATCAGGACAAGATTTGGGCTGTGAGCTTGCAGGGCTGTGGTATATACTTATTAGTATCTTGGCATGGATTTGTTCATGGATCATGCCCTGTGCCATAAAGTCAGAGGTAGCATTACCTTCACTTCATTGCTCACAGGATCCAGCTTTCAGTGACTATGAGGCAGGCAACCGTATGACTCAGTCATTTTCTTTTTCCCGAAGATGCATAGCATAATGCAGGCATGACCCACAGCTCCTGCGCAGTCACCCAGGCATCTCATGGTATATGGGACACTGCACATCACCTGGACAAAATGTTTATCTGGGCTAAGCAGGGCACTTATTGCAGGCCAGTACTTGGCTTCAGTGTGAGAGCAAGCAGGAAAGCAGCAGGGCTTTCCAGGACCAGGATATTTAGGCTCCAGTATAGAAGCTGAGGTTGTTTCCGTGGCTGCGTGAGCTCTCTCTGGGGATGAAAACCTCCTCGGAAGGGCTGGGAAATGAGAGCACAAAAGAGCTGAAGATTTCTGAGGGAAACTGTGAGTGCAGTTGAAAGAAGGAGGAGTATGATTAGAAAACAATGGGCAGATTTTAAAGGCTTGCCCACCCCAGAGGCAAAGGGAGGAGATTCCCTTTTTGGAGCTAAGAACGTAGATTATAGCCGTGAGACCCTGTATTTGTCTAGGAGTCAGTGGGAAGACATGAAGAAACTGTGGCATACAGCAGTCCCTTCAGGTGGATTAAATTCCATAACATAATGGCACACAGGGATTTGTGCAGTACTTACTGAAATAATAAAGCAAGAGGGGAATTCCTCCCTCAGCCCTCACGATCAACAAAATACTAACTAGAGCCTGCCAAGGGACAACTGGGAAAGGCAAGGGCCTTAAAAACACATATGGCCAAAAAAGCCAGGCAATCAGCATCCATGTAGTACGGTGCCTGCCTGACACCCTGAACACTAGCTCAGAGCTACACATAGGAAGCTGTAACAGAGATGCTTGCAGCATGTCTGAGGCTGGGATTTCAAAATCAGGTTAGACTGAAATCCAGGCAGTTGGAAGGGGGGCTGTTCCCACACCATGCCTTATGCCACAGAAGTGTCCTCATTGTCCTCCTCGCAGTGCCTTGGGAATACGGGTGCAAGGGGCACCTTCAAGGTGCATTGCACTCTAAGAGAGTGGGGTGTGCTTTGAGCACGGCTGGATGCTGCTGGAGAGGCATACACATGCCTGCAAAGGCAGCAGCAACTTCAGCACAGCCAAGATGAGAGCAAGAGCAGCATCAGAGGTGAGGAAGCTGAGCCACTGTGCAAGCAAGCATCCTTTCAACAGCCCACCCTTCCTTGGGGCTCGCATACCCTGAGCTGCTCCTCGAGGGAAAGAAATTAACCAGGCGCAACTAGGAATTAACTAGGCACAGTGCTCAGCTCAGCTGTGGGCTCTCAGGCTCCCGAAAAGGGGTGGGAGAGCACATTGCTTCATGGTGAATTTGGGTGATACAGCTGCAAATTGCCTTGCCCAAGGGCCTCCCCAGTGGGCAGGCAAGTAGCCCTTGAAGGTACCAGCACTGGAGGCTGTGCATGTTTTCAAACTGGATTTGGAGGCGATGGCAGCGGAACCTCCCCCACCCCATGATGCTTGTGCAGATCTTTATGAAGGTTTGAAATGAACTGGATCAAGGAACTGAGGTGAGTTTAAAGTAATAGTATTTATCTTTTGGTGAACTTATTTTGAAGCCAGCTCAATTCTGCTCTCTGGGCTGTCGCACAGTCAGACTGACAGTGGCAGAGGGGAAAAGGGAGGCAGAGCTACTTATGCAGGCATTGCTTGTGAAAGAAACACCATCCTCCAAAACCCCGGGCAGCACTGTGTAAGCAGTGGCACAGCACACACAAGTTAGCGTTTCCCTTTGCCTGAGTTCTGGGGGCTGAAAGGTGAGAAACAGACACATTTTTTCACTCCCTTTGCCTGCAAAGCAGCCTCCCATCCGCAGAGCACAGAGCTCCTGCAAGATAAGAGCCTGTGGGGAAGCCAAGATCTACCCCTTGTTTGTACTGCTGTTTACACTTGCCTTTTAATGAGCTCCAGCAGGTTCTTGCTTCCAGCTGCAGTTGGCCCTTTTCAAAGTTCACGCTCTCGTTTTGCATTATCATCCCAATGCCAAGCACTCCCTAAGAGAGGAGAGGAACCACCGGGTCTTTTTCTCTTCCGAGAAGCAGCACCAATTTAAGCAGTCCTTAATCCAGCAGTGCTTCCACGGCCCTGTTGGTACCATGGGGAGCGGCTGCAGGAAAAGCGATCCCTCTGCAAAAAACACCTGGCAAAAAAAAGACTGCTCTCTTCAAGCAGATTAACACCGGATGGCAGTGAGCACCCTCAGCACAGTGCTGGCAGCCTGGCCCCTCAGCAGGGTGTCTAACACTCAATTTGGGATGGGGTCTCTGTTCTGCATCTTTTCCCCATTATTGTCATTCTTGCCATTTCATATAATTTTCACTGCTGTGCTTGCAATCAGATCTTTTGACTAATTCACATTAGGGTCCTGCTGGCAAAACAGCCGTAGTGGTGGAGCTTCATAATGGTTGCAAGATACTGGCCCCCAAAAAAACAAGCACTGGAATATCTCACCTGTGTTGAGAATCCTGGTCCTGTGGTTGCTTTGGTGCTGACACAAGTACTAGTACAGCATCCCTACCATGTGCTCAGCCTGGCTACCCCTCTCAGCTGTTTGGGTCTAAGGTTGTGTATATGGATGTCCCAGGCTGGGCACCTTTGGAAAGCTCACCCCTAAGTACCTTACATGCACAGGATCCATGGACAGCTAGAAGCTTATCTAGCCTCTTCCCCCAGTTAGCGCTGGAGGCAGTTGGCCAGGAGATGTGGAAGAAGTCCTACTCCATCACAGCAGCTTGAGGGTGAAGGACTTCCCAAGGTTATATTTGCATGCTTGTGTTCAACAGCCTAAGGCAGAACTCTGCATGAGTTTATCAGTTTTTAACCTTCTTATACATGCTCCCCAAAACGTATTTCAGATGTGGCCGCAGCTTTACAAGGTCAAACTGTGAAAACCAACCTGCTGAACTGGTGGCTCTGCAGCAGATTCACCAACGTGCAAAGATAACAATTTGCTTTCTAACCGTTCACAAATGGCTTCAAGGCATGTCCCCCAAAAACCAATAAAAGAAAGCTCCATCACCCTCAGAGATCTCTGCACCATGCAGGGCTCCCACCCTTGGCACCTTTTTAATTGTGAGTTCCCCAGATGTCATGGCTTTATTTTCTGATCTTCCTCCTTCCGCCAACTGCTTCGGTGCTGGTGGCTCAGCTGGTTGGATCCAGCTGGTCTGTGGCAGCATCTGCCTGGAAATTGCTTATCTTAACCTGAGGTCCTTTATTTCCTTCCCCTTCAGCTGCAGCGGAGATCTCGTTGCACGCTGCGGTTCTCTGCTCTAAATGAATCCATGCTCCTTCTTGGGGTTTCGTTGTTAATTTTCTGTCTATCCATGAGTTTACCGCAAGGTCCACATCACACTGGGTTGGTTATCCTCCTGAGCAAAAGGCCAGTGGTTATCTGCCGGACAGGGACAACACTGGGGCCACAGGTCAGACAGTCAGGAGAAGAAACGGGACTGCAGATAGACCAGAAAAAGCGGGTAGACCTTTGGTGGGAAAACCAAGATATTACAAACGTCCCACCCACTGTGCATAACCTGGGACTAGAGGGAGTCTGTGGGGTCAGGGGGAGAGTTCGGGCAGAAACTCAGGTGGGAACATGGGCAAGTTTTGGCTTATTTTGGTTTTTTGAGCAATGTGGGAGGAAAGGAAGCAGGAAAGTGAAGTCCTGGCCAGTCTGTCCTGACAGGAATGGGCATGGGAGGTCATTGATTCAGTGCCTGTTTCCTTCTCAGGACTACCCATCCTGTTTTCGGGTGTTTTGCTTTACTGACAGAGATGACCAGGTTCAACAGGGCTTGGAACAACCTCGTCTAGTGGGAGGTGTCCCTGCCTATGGCAGGGGGTTGGAACTGGATGAGCTTTAAGGTCCCTTCCTATCCAAACCAGCCTGTGATTCTATGTGCCTCTCATCTGCTGAGTGATGAGCCTGATGCCAGGGGCACTCCAGGTACCGGCTCTGCAGATCAACCCACTCTCTAAGCCTAATTCACAGGGATATTTAATACAGGAGTTATTGTGAACCATCACGTCCAACCATCTCATTTCAGCCGATGGCAAAACCATGGGAGGTTCGAGGCTGCTAGCGGCAGCTACCAGACGCGACACAAAATAGAGGGGATTGTCCACAAGAGGGAGAGTTGGTGCCAGTCTCGACAGTGATTTTGTGCAGAAGGCGCTTCATGCCTGGTGAGTGTAGCAGAGCAGTTCCCCTTTCTTCACTTCCTCCTGTAGAAATGTTTCCTTCTCCTGGAGATTCCCTTTTCCACACTATTTGCCCTCCTCCTCTTTCTGCGGATGTCCATTATTTCATTTTTGTGTGGGGTGTGCCGAAAGGCCACACCATACATGCACTGGATGTGGTGCCTTGGGAAAGGGACTGTGATTAAGACGGTGTCTCTGGTCATGTCTGGAGCTCTGAGTGAATCAAAGTTAGCGAACCAGGTGAAGCACCAGCCCTTCAAACCAGCGACCTTCCTCCAAGCCATCCCACCCCAGAGAGACGTCCAGCTCCAGCTCATTTCCACAAGCCTGGAGAGGTTGGGGGCACCACAAGCTGCTCTGGCAGCAACTGAACTACATCCTTCCAGTTGTCCTCACATCCACACAGGAAGGAGGCATGGACCAGCAGTCAACCATGTGCAGTAGAGGGGAGCACCTGCCAGCTGCAGGTCCGCATGCCTTTTCCTTGCCACAATCCATACAGCCTGCACTATGCAGCCTTTCCCAGGGTGAGCCTTCCACCATGAACAGTCAGGGCTCTGTGCCAGCCTCTGCTGTTCTTGCTCTTCCCTTTTCTTTCCTGTTTTCCCCTCACCAGGGTTTTGGCAAGATCTTCTCCACTCGGCAGCCTCTGTGGTTGGAGGTGCTGCTTCGTGCTGCACCAGCAGCATTTTCCCTGTGGGATCATCTCAGTAGCTCCACAAACAGCATCCCCAGGCCACCAGGTCCAAAAGTTTTCAAGATACATTTTGATGATATTGGCCAGTGATTTAGCAGAAGCTGTAATGAAGCTCAGCATTCCTGGAGGAGCTTCCTAACCTGAGAGCCTAGAGAAATGTATCCGGAGGAGATCCAGACAAACCACATCACCAGGATCACCACAAAGACCCCAAGCATTGCTCCCAGCACCTTGGCCACCCTCTGGCCACCATTGGCCTCCAGCTTGTGCTGAGCTGCCTGTGGTGTGGTGGCAGCAGCAGCCAGTGACATTTCTGCAAGTATGGAGGAGAAAATCAGCTCTCCCAGGGAAACAAAGCGGGGGAGCTGCTGGCTCCCTCTGGGGAGAGGGATTTCCAGCCTAAGAACAAAGCTATGGATGCTTCCCCCAAAGCACACTGCATATGCTGGCATTAACGTTTCAGGCACTGTATGCAAGACTGCCCCAGAAACAAGCACTGACAGGAAAGCATACGAGCTCCTAGGTCTGAGCACTGGCCAAACAGCTCGCCACAGCAGTGCCAGCTGGGGGCATTGGGCAAGCAGGGCAAGGAGAGCTCTACCGTGTCCAAAGCAAGACGATTTATCAGTGCACCCACAGGACCTGGCTTGCAGGACAGCCACACCATTGTGAGAGATGCTGCACGTGATACGGGATGCAAATCTACACAGAACACTGAGGGAGGAGAGAGGTGCCAGCTTTATTGTAAGCCAAAGCCTTAATTGCTCTGCTCCAAATTATAACTGTGGGACTGGGTGAGCTCATGCACCCAGCAAGCCTTTTAGAGCAGCTTATCACCATCCAGCGGGTGCAGAAAAGCACAGTGTGAGGAACCAGTACCTAATCCCATCTCCTGCAGTCACTCAGAGCGCCTTGTTCAGCATTACCTGCTCCTTTAGGGTAACCTGAGTGGATACAAGAAGACAACAGTGTAAGCAGCAGCTTAGCAAATATGACTAACTACTGTAGGCAGCATGTTTTAACTTGGCTTTAGGCGTGCTGACAGGAAATAACATAATCAGAAGCCATCAGACATGAGAAGGTAAAGAAGGAAGAGAAGGGCCACCCCCTTGGCAAGGCTGAGGCACCAAGGTTATTTACAAAACAGCCGGCAGATGTACGTCTTATTTATACAGGATAAGAAAACTAAACCCCTCTGCTGTTAGTGCAAAGTTCTCTTTGTGTTATGAACAGGATCATTTAATAATATACAGTTACTTCCCACAGATTAAGATAGAAGTAATTAAAGGAAAGGCTGTGCTCTGAGGCAGAGTTCCCCTGGCACTCAATTCTAGTCCACAGGGAAGCTCTTACTTGTAGGCACCCCCAAAATCAAATCCCCAGACTTCAGACCATTTTCCCCAGCAGCTTAGCTGTTGTGTCCTTTGAAGTAATGTTTTTGGTTTGAATTCAGATCTTTATCCTCCTTTCTTACCTTTAACTTCTTGCTAGTTTATTATCCATACAGCCACGTATTTCAGAATGCGTTGCCTCGTTAGCGTGCAAACTCACCTTTGATGTATCTCTGTTGCACTGTTCTTCACTGGGCAGCATCTGAAATCCAGCGGCAACTCCCCATTTACACTGAGGGTGGTGAAACACCAGCATGGGCTGCCCAGAGAGCTGGTGGATGCTCCATCCGTGGAGACATTCAAGGCCAGGGTGGATGTGGTTCTGGGCAACCTGGTGTAGTTGAAGATGTTCCTGCTCATTACAGGGGATCGGACTGGATGAGCTTTGAAGGTCCTTTCCAACCCAAACCATTCTGTGACTCTATGTATGTGCATTGCTGAGAGCCCAGGTTCATGGGGCAGGTTCCCATGCTCCTGCCAGGTATCAGGGATCAGGGCTTGCTCCCTGCCCTGATGAAGAACCTGAAGGTCAGAGTTAGGAGGATATTAAGGGTTGTAAGGAGACCTGCCTTGGTACCAGAGCTGGGAACAAGGTCTCCTGTGAAATGTTTTCATCTGAAAGCAAAATAAATCCGTGTAGATCCCTGATACAAAACACTGCCAGGATGCCAGGAGGCTTTTGGCTTGCCAGGAACCTGGAAGGAATAATCTGAGCCTGAGTGAAGTTGACATCAAGATTTTCTTTCTTTCCTGCCCCCTCTGTGAGCTCACTGGTGAACCAGAAGCCATGGTTTTGGCCATCTCGAGAGTGAAATCACAACAGGAGCAAATGCTTTTCAGGTGCCTCAGTGAAGTATGAAACTTGCTCCTTCTTTTCTGTCTCTGCCCATGTATGTGTGCATTTGGAGCCTCCTTTCACCACCGCAAGAGCCTGCCTTCAGTCCTCCTGCAGCAGGAAAACATTAAACCGTATTTGACCCAGCTCTCCATGATTTTTCTTACCTGCACAGCACACACAGGCCATGCCATGGACCAGGGCACTGTGCCACAGAGGTGCCTCCAGCCCTGCCTCAGAGCACAGGTGCTGCTTTGTACCCACACTGGGGGGACCCAGACGGCATCCTTGGGTCAGGGCATCGATGGCTCCAAAGGGACAAGGATAGGGAAAAATGAAACTAATAAACACAAATGATGCACAACACAATTGCTCACCACCTGCTGACCGATACCCAGCCCAACCTGAGCAGTAATTGGTCCCTTCCGGGTGACTCCCTCCAGTTTCTATACTGGGCATGACGTGCTGTGGTGTGGAATACCTCTTTGATCAGTTTGGGTCAGGTGTCCTGTCTCTGCTTCCTCCCGGCTTCCCCTCCCCCCTGGCAGGGCATGAGAGACTGAAAAGTCCTTGGTCAGGGTAATCATTACTTAGCAACAACTGAAGGCATCAGTGTTACCAGCATTGTTCTCAGAGTGAAGCTGAAAACAGAGATCTGCACCAGCTACTAGGAGGGAGAAACATGACTGCTACTGCTGAACCCAGGGCAGGAACCAGTCCAGCAGATTTCCACAGTGATGAACCCAAGGGAACAAAGCAGCAGAGGGATGTTTTGTGAAGGCTGCCCCCCCAGCTTTGAAGAAGTGTTTTGCTCTTGCAGCCACACATTCGCATCCCGCTGAGGCAGCCTAACCCTGACTTCTCACTCAGGCTTCTTATAAAGCTACCGACGCTTGAAACAAAGCGATCTAATTAAAGAATAAACATTAAGCTTGACTGGAGCAGGCAGGTATTCGGGCCCGTTTTCTGACATGACAGATGATCTGACGGGAGCTGCGCCACGGGCACTGTGTGCTGTTCAAACCCAATTTAAAAATACACGGCGTGGTAGCAAAAATAGACGTGACCCTCAGCACAACCATCACCACACACACAAACAGCTCCTGTAAAATGCCACCGGTGATCCGCGTGGCTGCGCTGGAACAGCATCACCCACCTGCCTAAGTGCTGCTGTGATCAGCCCATGTGAGCACCACTGCAGCACATTCCCATGGCAGGGCTTGCACAGCTGCCTCAGGTTTGGAACCCCAAGTTGGGTCCCAGCCTTTCCTGAAACCCTAAGGGAAATTCCTGTCCCCTTATGCACGTGAACTGACATCCAACTCTCGCATGCTGGGAGATACCTGAAATGACTCTGCTACCTCTGCCACATCTAAATTAGTGTGACATCTAAGTGACAGGTGAGAGCCAGCAGTGTGGGGAAAATACCTTTTCACCCTTACACACTGAGGAGCTCACATCCAAGCGTTCACACCCCAGAGATGCTGAGGAGCATCTGCAAGGATGCAGGATGCAGAGCTGCAGGAGCAGCAGCACCAGCTCCAAGCACACATGCACACCTGGAGATTGACCCGGTCCAAGAGCTTTGGCTCAAACCCTGGTGCTCCCGAAGCAGCTCTCAGTTGCAGAAGAAGGGGATTCAGGCACAACCCCAGCTTTGGTGAGATGGGTTGGGAAACACGAGCTATAGGGCCACATACCACCCATGAATGGGAAAACCATCTTGAGTGGCCTGAGCCTGTGCTGGGTCCCTACAGGAACAACAGGGTATGACCTCACACATGTGTGTAGCTGCATGTGAAAGCACAGCTACCTGCAAGACCTAATGCAGTCTAGAGGTAAAAGAGATAGGAGAGACCTTTTCAGACCCACCTTGGTACCCATACATGAGAAACCAGCAGGGCATTCATGGGGTTAGATACAGAAGGAAAACCCTAAAGGAAGTAGCTTTGTGATGGGAAAGTGTAAGCGAGCAAATCACACAATACCACTGAGTTGCTGTACCCACATGCCAGGGAAGGCATTAAACAAGCAACGCAGCGTCTCCACGATGCCATCCTGATGCCTAATGGCCCACACATTTTGATATCAGAAAAGTGTAAATTGCAGCAATGGCAACTTCAAGCTGACTTCAAGCAGGCAGTACCAGACCCAGACACATCATGGCCCTGACTATTCTGATGGGTAAGACACAGCTCCGGGTGTTCAGGGTGCTGCTGAAGCCACATCCAGGCAACCCACATGCAGACCAAGTCAAGAGGGGATGCTCTGTGTCCCGGGAGGCAGGCTAGACCTGGCTTTATTTGCTCTGGGTCCTCATTTTAACTCTATCTACATGAGCAGATTATAAAGCACAACTCAAAATATGCCTTTCTGGTTTTGCTAGCTTGGATCATCCAGCCTGCTCCAGCCGTCATTCCCGTGGGTCATTCCTTTGGGCACATTCACGGCATGTGGTTTCTCTGACATAGACGGTGAAACGGCAGTGTCTAAAAGCATTCCTATTTCCCCCAAAGCCTGGAGTCAAATCAAAGCCAGAAACACTTCTGGGCATGAGCCTTGGCTCTGGGCATGTTAGGACTTTGTCCCGTGGGGAATGCCTGGCTGCCAGAGGGCAGAAGTGAAGGGTTCGGACAAGATAACTCCCACTCTGCAGCACTCCCTGAGCAGCACAGCAGAGCTCAGCACCTGGGACCTGATCATTTGCAAGGCAGAAGAGATTCACCCATTGCTGGTTTCCTCCTCCTGGCAACTCTCACTGTGTTTTGGGCACAGATGTTCGGAATCAGTGCTGGTAACTGATCCAGAAACACGTGGCCCCAGGAGACCCACAAGGCTGCAGCAGGAGGGAGGGAATGGAGTGGATGCACTTGGTGAGAATCATCTCCAGGGTTTGCCTCAGGGCCCGGCTGTTTTCCAAGACATGCTTTCTGCACACCTCGGCTTGCTGGGATCTCAGCCTTGGCAGCGCCCATAGGATGCTCCTCTGTGCCTCTGGGGCCTCTCAGCTGTGAGGCTCCAACACCAGAGCACCAAGTACTTCACATCTTCCCAAGGAGACCCAAGTATAAACCCACCGTGCATCTGCCCAGCTCAAGCTGTCACAGGAACAACCTGGCACTTGGCTCTGCACCGTGGCCACACCAGACATGCCCCCAGCGCCATCAGCTGCCAGGGGAAGAGGGGTGCTCAGCCAAGGTGTTTCCCACAGCACCACATCTTTTTTGTCAAGGTGTTTCATTTCCAATGGGGAAGCTTGAGGAAAAGCAGCTGCCGAAGACCTCCTGGTTCCCTGCCATGGGACCAGGTCATGGCCTGCAAGTCACAGTGGGTTCTCTGAGACACCTCCCTGCTGCGGCTTGGAGCACCCCAGGCCACTGCTGGGGGCCTTGGATGGTCACCGCTCCCAAGAGTGGGGTTTAGCAAGAAGACACTGGCTGCTGGTGAGGAAATGTTTCACCATGGCCCACAGCTCACTGATGGTGGTGGGCACTGTTGACTCACCAGCATCGTGCTGCTCCGCAGAAAGACCCCTGGTACTTAGGCTGGTGTTGACAGGTCCTGACTGCGTGTTGCAGGCAGTATTTAACATCACTAGCAAGCCCATGGGAATGGCATGTTTCACCCAACCCTGTGGTTAGCCCACGTATTCGCTCCTGTCAGGTCAAAGCGATTTGAGAGCCCAGGGCTGAATTGCTGTTTTGCACAGCCACTCAGTGATCCCAGCTGCAGAGCTGGGCTCTGCCTGGCCTCCCCACCACGCACAACAGCCCTCTCAACTGCAGCAGGACCTAGATCTCAACCAGGGATGAGTCGGCTGCAGCATTGGCTGCAGCATTGGCTGCAGCATTAGCTGCCATCTCCTGCCTTCAGGGCTGAGTCTCACCCAGTCTGACCCTGAGCAGTGCGTTAGACTCATCTCTCTGGACCTTGGCTCAGTTGCACTCATGCCACAGCACTAGGGGCAAGCAAGGGTGGGTCAGTTGCATTCTTACACCATGAGCCCCACTGCTGTCTATGGAGGAGAAATCAGTGCATTATGCCCAGGTCACAGCCCTGCAGCAGCTCATTCCTCACCCTCCAAGGCAAGCTCAGCAGCCACTGGCTTTTCCCCGGCCCTGAACGTTTCATTTTGCCTCCCAAGCTTTCCATTCCACGACGCAGGTATGAAACCTCCTACCACCACTGCATGGGATTGTGCCTGTTTTCCCTTTTCCTTTTCCTTTCTCCATAGCCGAGCGCGACATGGGAGCAGGCAGCAAACCCCTGGTGCCTGCTCATGGTCATGCTGGGGGGAGACTAAAGCCCTCCCAAGCCTCCCATGCTCAGGGCACCAGCATCTGCATCCACCCTTCACTGGGAGGAGACCTGCCTCCATCCTCAGTGGAAGCATGGGGACAGCCATGCCAACGTGAGCCATGCAGGGTCAAAAGCGGGAGCTATTTCTAGGGAGCAGCATCTCTTAGAGCAGAGGCGGCAGAACCAGAGTGCACTGACCAAAGAGGTAAAGCCCCAGTGCTCTAAAGGCAAAGGGAGGTTTCCCAGCCTCCCACCAGGGAGGACGGGCGACATCCTCTCAAGAGTGGGAGAGGGCTGCAGTGCTCTGAGGCTGCAGATGAGCGCAGAGGCTGCTGCAACAGAAGCATAAACCCGCCGGACCTGCTGCAGAGCGGTGTGAAATCGGTGCTTTCTGAGCAGAGTTCTGCTGGAGATGCCGGCGCGATGAAAACCAAAGTGACTTTGAGCTCAGCGCTTCCTCCTGACACACAAAAAGGTGATTTGTGATTCAAAGGATGAGGAACTCATCATCAAAAGGAGCTGGGGCAGAGCTCGGTGTTTACACATGGAAGAACAAGGCAGGCACCAGGAGCAGATATATTTATACCCATCCATTAATAAAAGAAGCCGAGTCAACCATACCTTTGTGCTAAAGTTAGAGCGCAGCACTCGGCATGTCCTTAAAAAGGCAAGAAAGTTTCCACAAACTGGGACAGCTGCTCCCGGTGTCAGCTCCGTGCATCCTGTCCCCGGCACTGGGAGCAGGAGCCAAACGTGGAGAGGCTTCTCCATGCAAGAAGGCTGACTTCGAGGGTCTGGTCATGGGGTGCCGGCCGCTGCACATCAGGAGACCTGCAGGAGACAACGACCTCTTCCCATGAGCAGAAATCCTCCGGCTTTGACTCCAGTGCTCTTTGCTTCCCCAGTTATGGGGCTCAGACAAGCCTTCACCTCCACATGGGAGAAGCCATGAGGGCATGCTGGCCACATGGATGAGGACTTGGTTGGTGGGGCTGTGTCCATCAGCCAGCAGGGGGAAGAGAAGCAGCACCCAAGGGTTGCAGGTTGGGGTTAGGAAAGGGTCAGTGCAAGCCCAGGAGGAACAGAGAGGTCCCAGGACAGTCAATGGCTCATCCCCAGTTGAGGTTGTACCAACAGGGCTGCCCAGGATGGATCACTGGAAGCTCCTGGATCAGGATTTGACATTTAGGAAGGCTTCAGAAATAACTAACTGCAGCAAGTCCCTTAACACACAGGCAAGGCTGGAGATGCCTGGCCTCAACTCCCAAGCACCGGGGTGTGTTACAACACTGACTGGTAGGAAAGGCCTAGGAAAGTGGAATCTTTGTTCCTTGCTTCTAGAAAGCAATTAGTTGTGCTGCTTCTTGCCAATAAACATGAGCTCTTGCAGTCATTTCCCTGTTTGCCATCCCTCTTCCCTCCCCACTCCAGCCCCTGAACCATACTGGAAGCTCTTTGCTGAACTGGTCCCAGCTCATGTGGAGCTGCATGAGCCAGCGCTGGACGTGCTGTGACAGAAATGCCCACGCTTCAGGCAAACTGAGAACAACCACAAACCATAGATTGTGTTTAAATCAGTGTTAAGTGCATCACAGTTTTTCTTCTCCATACCCCAGTGAAAAGAGCCACAAGTGACGACCAGTCCCAGCCTGTGCAGGGAAGGAAATGGGACTGAGGGCAAGCACAGGAGGCTACAGGTCACTTCTCACCTTCCAGGATGTGTTGAAGTTGTTGGCATTCCAGCATGGATTTCACCCCCGAGCTCATGCTGAAGATGCTATGGTTACATGAACTTGACTGACCTTTGAGCACGACCTATGCCTTGGGCCTCCAGGGGTTTCTTCCAACCAACATTATTCTATGACTTTGTGATTTCCTGTATAAAACCAGAAAGCAAGCATGCGGATAACTCTCCTTCCCTCTCCCGTCATCCAGAGGGATGCTCAGGCTGCCATCCCCAAACTCCTATAGTCAGTAACAGACCAGCAGCAAAGTCTGGAGAACACGTTAGCTTCCCACTGAGGCGGGGATCAGGGCTTCTTCCCGCACTTCCAGGCTCAAATCTCCTAGGGCAGCTTGTCGGTGCCAGTGCAAGACACAGCCTTAGCAGTCACACTAAGCTCACCCTGGAGATCTCCTGCAAATTCAGTTTGGGTTTATCAGTCCTCTCAATCTGATCCAAATGCTCTCCAGCAAACATTATCATTTAGTGACCATGTCCCACCACGCCACTGCCCAACACAGCTGCACAGCACAAGGATTCTTGCTCAGCAACCATGTTGGTGGACCTCGGGCTGGCACTGAGCCCTGCGGCCTGGAGCCCACGTCCAGGTTGTTACCAAACCCTCTTCTGAGCTGCTTCCTGATGTGATGGAGGGACCCTCACTTAGTAGATGCTACCTCTGCACAGTGAAATAGGCACTGTCGCCTGCGGTGGGCAATGGGTAGCTGTGACTTGTGGGATTTGCCTTTTATTATAATTACTTATAGTTTACAGAAAGGGAATTCGTTAAATGAGAAGTGCCAATTTCCTTAGCCAGCCTGCAGCGCATGCAAGGAATGTGTATCTGCTTCCTTTGACCAGCTCTACTTTTGATAAACCCATCTTAAGCAATGCAATCATCACAGTCTCATAGAATGGTCTGGGTTGGAAGCGACCTTAAAGCTCACCCAGTTCCAACCCCCTGCCATGGGCAGGGACACCTTCCACCAGACCAGGTTGCTCCAAGCCCCTGTGTCCAACCTGGCCTTGAACACTGCCAGGGATGGGGCAGCCACAGCTTCTCTGGGCACCCTGTGCCAGGGCCTCACCACCCTCACAGGGAAGAGCTTCTTCCATATATCTAATCTAAATCTAATCTACCCTCTTTTAGCTTAAAGCCATTGACTGAAATACCGTATTACAACATTTTGAACGACTTATTAGTGAATTCCAGGATCAGCCATTTTATAGCTTTGCCTTGTAATGAAGGCAGGCAGGAAGACCTGGAGCACCTTTGCTTCGCTCTGGAAGCACGCCTCTGCTCTACCTTTCTCCCAGCGCAGCGGAGCTTTGTTTCAAAGCCTCTCCATGTCTCCTGGATGCAGAATCCCCATACCAGCTCTTCCACAACAATTATTCAGCCCTGATTTCCAGGCATCTAATTTTAGCAGTCACTGTTGAACATCCTCTCGAGTTATTGTTAGAATGAAATGAGGATCATCTGACAGGAACACATTGCAGCTCCTTGGTAAATACCAGGAAGGAATGCTTAAGGAGCTTCGGGTGCCTTCCTGCATCCGTACCAACTACCCCACTATGAAGGGACCCACCTTATCCCACCCCTTTTGGTCCAGGTACCTTGTACTTCCAAAAGCAGCAAAATCCTGTGCCCACCTCAGCTGTACTGGGCATATTTCGCTCCATCATTTTGCTCAGTTACCAGTTTCCGTAATTACTTGTAAATTTGCCAGAGGGATTTATTAATTACCATTTTTAGGATCATTTCAGCTGAAAGGGCATCTGATTATATGCATATATATATTTGCATGAGCTCTTTTTCTTGAGGATCTCTTAAGTAGTTCATAGAATATGAATGAATTCCTGCTTGTCTGCAGTGCTACTCCTTTTACAGGCAGGACAACAGGGGCCGTCATTAGGAGACATGTCCAAACTCCCAGAGGAAATTTATGCCAAGCACAGGAACACCGGCTTCCAGTGGTGTGTGTTGACTATTAAACCTGCTCTAACACAGGCAGCGGGAGGTTGGCAACACAGGCATTAAAGAAAATGCTGATACTGTAATTTGAAGCCGTCGTCTCTCCTTCCACACCAACAGGTTCAAACACAGATCAGGCTTGGAAAGAGACAAAAACCCCAGGCTCCTTATCAGATAGCAAACAAATGGCCTTTTTCTGCTAGTAAGCAGCTATGGGAAAGAGCAGCAAGGACAGGTGCTGGCGTATGAACAGACAGGGCTGGGATTTTGCCCTTCACGGAATCATGGAATAGTTTGGGTTGGAAGGGACCTTCAACAGGCATCTAGTCCAACCCCCTGCAATGAGCAACTTCTAGTAGATCAGGTTGCCTAGCACCACATCCAGCCTTGAGTATCTCCAGGGATGGCGCATCCACCAACTCTCCGGGCAACATGCTCCGAGGCTTTGCCCTTTATCACTGTTAAGAAGATGCTATCACTCTCATTCTTCACACCAGCCTCCTTTCTTTGTGTTTTACCTGCTAGGGATGTAAACCAGCAAAGTTCATTCAGATGCACTGAAAAACAGACAACACATGGGAGCCAGCAGATTGGTGTTTCTCTCTTTTATTTAAAAACAGTGCTTCATTACCATTTGCAAAGGGTTAGGAAGGGTTTCCCCCCTTGCTTAGAGTTTATAAAAGCCAGCAACATGATCAATAATTTATACACATGGATAGTAATACAAAAAAAAGGAATAAAAGCTAAAGATCTAACTACTCCGACCTTCACAATTCCAGCTACTTGATAATAATAGGAATAACCCAATGAATACTGTATGGTCTGAAAGCTACTATACAATATGATACTTAACGAGGGAGGGCGGGAAGTTAGAGGCTGTCACAAAGCCCTGGGATGCAGATACTGCTTCTCCAGAGTCAGCAGGGAAATGGGACCCTGGGCAAGCGGCTCGGGCGTCCTAGGAAATGATCCAGGGGAAGGGAACGCATCCCACTTGCGGGACACATCCTGTTCCCCGGCGGTACCTGGCAATGGGAGGTGCTGGGGAGACCGCGTGAAGGGGCAAGTCCGTCGCTGCCATTGGAGGTGCTGTGGCATCTCAGCCTTGCACTGAACGTCTCCAAGTCTCAAGTAGATCAGCCTGTGAGGTCAGTAAATACTCCACCAGCTCCGTATCGCTCTACAGCCCTGGCTCTCATCTGCTATCAGCCCCAGGTTTTAGCTCCAGCTATTTACAAGCGGGATTTATCATATAAAAAAAGGGGAAAAAAAAGAAAAAGGAAAAAAAAAAAAAGGGAAAAAAACCCAAACCCAAATCACATCCCCTGGGGTAAGAGAGGATTATCTCGTCACTTGATAACGCAGCCAAATCCAGCTGCCGAAACTGCAACTCGCACACACACAAAATACTGTGAGCAGGAAAAGAATTAGTGAAGAACATGACTGAAACTGAGATTACTGACGTGGGAGAGGCCTGAATTCTGTCAGGAATTCCCTCCTCAGGGAAGCAACAAACCCCTCCAGCAGCAGAGAGCTGGGAAGCTGGCAAGAGATTCACTGACCCACTTGACAACAAGCACACAAACAAAAAGAAGAGTAAAAAAGCAAATCCATTCCTAAGATGAACCGGCACTTTGCTGACTGCCAGCCAAGTCAACGTGCAGGTGGACGGCTTCAGACACCAGCGATCTCCTGGTGAAATCAGGTAAGGGGTTTTGGCTGATGTGTTCTTGCTCTACCATGAGTCAAGAGGCAGCGTGGGAAGCCCCAGAGCCTGTTTGCCACGGGCCCCATTTCACACTCTGGCTACGAGACTCCTGCTTGCCTTGTTGGCTGGCGTTTTTACTGTAGAAGTTTAACCAGGGTTGGAGGGCAGAGAGGGCAATCAATACGGTGGGGGTGGAGGGAAGGGGCTTTTCAGACATTAACATCACCAAAAATAGTGTTTTATGCAACGAAGAATCAAGTCTCACTGGTGTATACTACAAAATGTTTGACGTTTCCCAAGAGCATGTCCAAATAAAAACACAAAGAAGTTTACACTGGATGTTCATCTTGCTCACTAGGTTGGGTTTTTTATTCCCACCCCCCCCCCTCCTATATCGAAACAGTGCAAACAGGTAACACACTTGAAAAATCACCCCTCTGCACCAAGGACAGCATTCCCCTGACCCTGCCAGGCTGGAGGGCCGCAGCAGCAGACTGTCTGCGCCCGCTGCTTTCCCTTTGGAGCTCAACTCAGCAAAGGCGCGCCCCAGAGCTGGTGTTTGGGTTTCCCTTTATTGAATTCCTAAGTGCTCCCCAAGCCCGCTCTCTACTTGCCTCCTCCTTCGGGGCTGGGATGGGAGGGTACACATAGGGATGGGTGGGAGCTGGGAGGCTCAGCTCTGTATTCCCTGCTGCTGTGAAGCTATGGGTGCTGGAACTGAAACCCCAGCAGCCAGCTCCCTTTTGGGGCAACGAAAGTTTCATTAACCGTTTCACAACTAGAACTCGAGCCAGCTATTCCGGTAACCCTCCTCGGCTCTCGCTGCGCACTTCACATCCGTAAGATCCCAAAATGGACGAGAACAGGGGATATACTTTCACCTCACTTTAGGGACAGGGAAGTGAGGTCTAGAGTAGCGAGCGACATGACTGCTCCATGATGACCCTTGAGGATGACTGACGGAGCCCAGACCAAAAACACAGCTCTTGATCTCCTGAGCTAGCGCTCTTCTTGCTGGGCAAGTCTGCTCTCTCTCAGGCACTGAAACAGCCGAGCCACAGCTATTTTGGAACATGGCTTTGTCAATCTGAACTCATGACACAGCATCCACGTAACTGCTTAACCTGGGAGAAGCTGGCTCTAGCAGGCTTATACTGAGCTCTCCCTTGTCTCCAGGTCCCATCATGGCTTCACTTAGAAAAGCTAACCCACCTACAGCAGTGCAGCCTCCCCAGCACGGGGACAGCAACAACGGTTTGTTAACATGCTGGGTATCAATATAACTTATTCCCAATAGAGAATATGTTATACCAGCAGAATTCATCTTTGTACCAGCACAACTGTACCCACAAGGAAAGACAGACCAGCATATTAAATAAATCAACTCTTCAATCCAAAATTTCGTCAGTATAATATCATGTGCTGGCCAGATCTATTGCAAGACAGTACAAACAGCAACACTTAAAGAAACATCTTTTCCTCTACATCAAGAGGAATCCCAGATGCCACCAGACTAGAGAGTGACACATAACAAGCTATTTGCCAGGCTGCCTGTGCGGTTTCCCTCGGAAAGCCAAGCCCTGCTCTGCGAGGGACCTGTGGCTGCAGACCCATCTCAGGGCAAGCACCAGCTGCCATCGGTCAAATAAGCCAGGGCCCAGTTTAGTTCATTAAGTTTAATTCCTTAAGTGTAATTAATTTTGCATAGGGAGATATAGGCTTTGTCCTCACTTCTTTAGAAGATGGATACAGCCACGGCTTGGTTACTCTGAATACATATCAAACCAGTTTATAACACATCTGAGTGAAACCAGAGCTGTTGTTTGCCAAGAGGGAAGAAAGGCTGAAGAGCTCTCCCACCATGGCCCAACACTCACTCAAAATTCCAGTTGGCATGCAAGTTTCTGGGAGGTTCAGTGCTCTGGAGACGTGGAACAAGTGAGCACTCTCCAGCCCCCAGCCGTGCAAGTATCCCGGCATCCCCTCTGCAGCCTACTGCTGAAAGCAGGAAGCTGGGATATCAGTGAGCTGCCTCAGCGGGCATCCTGCAGCATTAACTACGGAGTCAAGGAGACACTGCCTGGCTAATGCATTAGAGGAGACTGGCGACTGGAGCAGGCCAGGCTCGGACACAGGAGAAATCAGGCTGGATGGTCTAGAGCAGGTATTTCTCAGAGATCATACAGCAAGGGACTACAGCCCTGCAAAGGTTGGGCGCTTCTGCACTAAACCCCTCACTCTCCTAACATACCTGGGTGGGCTGAAGCTGCCATGCATAGACTCTCCTCGGAGGCAGAAACGAGGCTGGCCTCCCTACCCCCAGGGAGGCCAAGGGGCAGGGGGGGAATGCAGGCAGCACTGCCAGGGCAGGGGAGGGCACTGGGGCAGTCAGAACCAGCTGAACTGAAAAGCAGGAAAAGGGGCAGAGGGATGAGCAACCACCACCGCCGGGCTCCACAAGCTGCGCTCCTCCTGCTCGCAGCCTGCTGCACCAGAACTGCCTGCGGGCGAGGGAAGGGATGGCCTCACACAGCCCCTCTGCTCACAGGTAGGTAGAACAAGTCCAGTAGAGACTTCTGCAGAAGTCCCCTGGCTGCCCTGTGGTGGAAACGGCTCCCCTTGAATATGACTATTTCTACCACCAGTCCTCACTCCCCCCTACCCCAAACTCAGGCAGTAAAAGCCCCCGGACACCCTGAGTGCCCCTCATTTCCTAGATTTTTGTGAAAGCCCCAACACGCTGTTCCCCCCTCCCCACTTTCAAGCTAACTAAAATATTTATATACAAACAACAACAAAATTGTCATAACAGCAACAAACCAAACTTTGGCTTGGAAAACAAAAAAGTTTAAAAACCAACAATAAAACCAGAAAGAAAAAAAAACAAACCCAAAAGGTGGCCAACAGGCTGGCAGTTTGGTGTCCCCTTTATCTAGCTATTCCTCCGGAGAATCAATAGCTTCAGGGTCGCTAGCTTAACTAATGGCTTCCCCATTCTTCCCATTCGAGGTGCCACCTCTCTGCCACACACAGAGAGGACACGTGCATCGCTGGGGAAAGAGCAAAGAAATTCATGGTTGTGCGTGGCTAGGCCAGGACACCTCCCTGGGAGCTCTGCCTGTCGACATCGCTTAGTGTTAAATACAGGAGGTTTCCTATGCTGGTATCAGCAGTGGATGGAGCAGCCAGTGCTCGACAGGAGTTGGAGAGGCTCCACCAACAAACCCACACTCTAAGCAGTCCTTCTGTGGGCAGTGAGCTCACCCCAGTACACATCGAGGCAGCCTAATCAAACCACGCTTCTGCATTCCTCTGCCATGTGGTTAAGCGACCCTGCCTCTGAGCATGGGGATACTGGGAGCACTCTAGGAGCCAGCAGCTGAGTAGGGAGGTCTGGAGAGAAGCAGCTCCCCATCACAGCACAGCTCACACGGTCATCCAAGAATGCTGACTTTGAAACACAGTGAAATCACTGTCCTTGAGAGCAGACAGGAGATGGTCTCGCGAGTGGTGGAGCCTTCTGCTCGACAGTCTCTCTGCTTCTAAGTCTTCTAACATGTAGTGTCTATACGGACTCAGCAGACCAGGTACAGAACTTTCTATGTGAGGCTGGGCAAAACAGACTCGGGGGCTCCAACACAACTATGTAAGGGTCTGAAATAGCACATGGTGGGAAGTTCCTATGAATTCAGAGCTTGCACAAACTGCTTCTGCCTCCCCTTAAAACTCCTGACAGAAACAAAGCTACTTCAGGATCAGGTTTAGATGTAAAAAACCCTCTTCCCCCACACAAACCCACATGCTTGCCCCTCGCCTCAAGCAGCTTATACATGACTTGTGTTTCCTCACTCATGTTATTTGAAACAGATTACTTGCAGAGGCACCTACGCATCTCAAGATGAACAGGAGGAGAGACCTTGCACGCTGGACCTCGGTGCATCGGAGCATGGCTCTTCTGCTAGCTTTCTTCCTCTGCGAGGCTGCATGCGCTTCGCCTCTGCAAGCTTAACCACCTGCTGTCCACAACAGAGGCTCTCTGTGTGATGCTGCACTGCATCTGCCACTCCTCGAAGGATGAAGGGGAGGAAAGGGACAGCAAGGGAGAAAGATCTTGAAAAGGAGGAAGGAAAACTAAGGTAATTACAGCCACCAGCAACGGACAACAATCAGCTAGAATATGTGGGGGGTGTGTGGGAAAGATCATCCTCATCAAAAACTCCTTTCAAAGTCTTGTCCCCTATACAGCAGGTAACAGCGAAAGTCTTTGGGCAGGTTGAGGAAGTCTTCTCTTGCCACGTCTAGAATCCTGACACTGCTGAAACTGTCCCAAACCTGTGCGTGTCAGATGGTGATAAAAACGAGGAAAGCCTCTGTGTTTCCCCCATGTTTCCAAATGTAAATGACTATTTCCCACCAGCACTTAGGTCCCAGCCACAGCCATAGAGTGCTTCCTTCTGCAGACCAGAAACACGGCAGGTGGAGACTTCTCCCTCACGTCCTCCTGTCTCACAGGCACCAAGCACCAGACCCAGGGAAGTAACTCTGTCTGCGTGTTCCTGATTAATTGCATGATATCAGTTTCTAACAGCTTTCCTTATCGCTAATTGCCTTTTCCGTGATTGGTAGGATAAGCTATGCGCCAACATACAGACACGGAAATGCATTATTTTTACCACAGTTAAAAAAAACCCAAAACACAAAAACCAAAAACAGCAAAAAAAAGCAAAAAAAAAAAAAAAAGGCAAAAAAAAAAGCACAATCTTTGGAACAAAAGAATTAAAGGCAGAAATTTAAAGGAAAAAAAAATACATATTCAAAGAACATAGTGAGGTATAAAAAAGTATTTTCTCCTTTGTTGTTTTTTTTTGTTTTGTTTTTGTTTTTCCTCCTCGTCTTGCTATAGAGTTCCTCTACTAGTAAATATTGCAATAGCCAGGCCTCATGAACTGGGGGGGCTGTCCCACTTGCAGGGGGCTCACGTCACTTCAGTAGGGGGCAAATCGGCTGTAGCCACCTCGGTATAAACTCGCCTGTAGAAATTAAGTGAGAGAAGAAGAGGTTATTAGGAGGAGATCTGGGAAGAAATACTCAGGACAGCACCCAAAGGACTAATGGATGTGTCCAGGCACTGACCCGCCACCATCAGCACCTCTAAGAGGCAAGAGAGGAGAACCCTGCCTGCAAAACCAAAGACATGCCTCAGGAGGACATGCTCAAGGCCAGCCAGCTGGAGGTGAAGCTCAGCAAGTCTGGATCAAAGGGAGCTCAATACCAGAGAAGGGACTCATGAGTCCTTATCTCTGAGAGAGTTGTCCAGGCTGCCTTTGTAGACAGCACAGACCAGGACTTCTAGGATGCTTCACCTCACGTTAACGTGAAAGTCTAAAACAGACATGATGACTGGTATCCTAGAAGTACCTGCTTTTCTTTTACTGACCCTGAAGAGGATCTACGTGATGAGCTGATGCTCTAATGGAGGTGGCTACACTGCAGATATCTATATTTAGGTGTCTTTTTCTCTGAACACATTTGTATTCCAGCCTTTGCTACACCACAGATACTGTGCTGGCTAGCAGATGGGCAGGCATGTGTTTCCAGCAAGCTGCTCCACTCCCCTCCAATGCCAGCATACCTCGTTCCCATCTTTGTGTAACTACTGCTGGCAGGCAGGACACTGCATCCCTCCACTAGAGGAAGAGGGAACCAAGTGAAGCAGCTTTGCTGCAAAATGTCATGAGAACAACTTATTCACTTGCTTCCTAGAACTGATATCTCAAAATGCAACACGAGCCTTTACACTTAATCAAAATGGCAAGAAAGGGTGTCTTGCATCTCTAACTATTGCTCATTTTTGTTCTATACTATCACCTTGATAAATTTCTACTGATTCACCAACAATGTTCTGGCTCCTGGTATTTCTGGTCTCCTTGGCAGTAGGTGACATGCAAGACCAAGTAATAACTGCTCTCCTACAACCTGGCTCCTTTCCTAGTGCACACACACACCAACATATGAATGCAAAACAACTAAGGACCTCCTCCACCAACGAAAAGGTTTTTCTGGGTGAAGTTTCATTATCTGATACCCCAAGTTGGAAATGAGAAACAGCACAAGAAAGAAAATCCCACTTACCACAGCGCCAACTCCGTAGCTAGCGGCAGGGGCAAGGGCATGGTAAGGATCTGCTGTGTACACCCTGCCATAACTGAAGAGAGGGAGAAAAGATATATAAAAATAAAAAAAAAAGAGAGGAAAAAATGTCACTTCAGAGGGGCAGAGAAACCAGCTGTCTGACCACAGGCAATGGAGGAAGCTGCATGCCCTTCTACACACATGTATGCATACATGCACACACATGCAGGCAGCCCCTCTTTGAAGAGATCCTACGGGCATGCTGCCATGCATCGTATGAGATGGGCCAGAGAACAGCCTGCAAGGAGGAATGTGGCAGAAGCCATGAGCTCGACCTGTAGGAAAGAGGTCAGCGCTTTTGAAGTGACAGCCAGTGCATCCCTTACCTCGCGTGGTGCAATTTGGGAGGAGAGTGACTGCTGGTGCTAGCACTACTGGCACGGAAACAGCTGCTAAATGGAAAGCAGTGAGGGGTTCTCCAGAATGAGAAGGGAGTACAAACTTTAATGGTCTCACATGTGCTAGGATTAAAACATGGCCTCGCTGCACAGGAGATAAAAAATCTTAAGGCAAGCACTCTGCTGGTGATAATCCTTTGTATCTATACAAAGCAGCATGTTACAGAATCCTAGAGTACTGTATCAGCTGAATTTTACTTCACACATTGGGAGAGAAATGCACCCAGGGATTAAAGAACCTGCCCAGAGTCGCAGAGCAAGGAGCTATCAAGGCAAGCCAGATCTTTTGACTCTGAGGCTGTAACCACACTGCCTCCTTTGTGCAGAGAATCACAAGGATAGGGAAGAGGCCAGGATTTGTGCCAGC
The DNA here is from genome assembly GCA_039720435.1 of Amazona ochrocephala. Lineage (NCBI taxonomy): Eukaryota > Metazoa > Chordata > Aves > Psittaciformes > Psittacidae > Amazona > Amazona ochrocephala. Next base: position 79,069,572 of record CM077880.1, read on the forward strand.
TCACATACACCGGAGAGCAATACTTCCCAGGAGCAGAGAGACAAACCGTGCATTCAAGTCTCTCATGTTGGGCTGTGCATGCATGTGTGCGAGTGCAAGTAAGACAAAGAAACAGGGAAAGAAGTGGAAGTGCTGTAATTGATCAATGTTCCTTGAACCCCTGAGCACAGCAAGCTATTCCCCACGGACACCTCCCCCCTTACATACCCATCGCTGTAAGCTGCTGCAGCGGCTGCAGCGGCTGTGGCTGCTGTTGCAGTAGCAGGCTGTGCATATCTGTAGGCTGCATATCCACCCTGCAGGAGAGAAGAGAACTGACTTTACAGATACCTGTCCATCCACACAGAGCATAAAAAATAAAATGAAATAAAAAGTCACACACATCACAAGGAGAGGAAGTGTTTCAAACTGCATCAGCTCCCATGTCAAGCATCACCCGTTAACTCATGTACGTTCATTTCCTCAGAAGGAGCAGGGAGACTCTTCCATTAACCCATTTAGCAGAAGGAATAAACTAAAAGCAAGCCTGAGCATGGTCACATCCCTGCAGGAAATTAAATTTGGCATGGAGGAACTGAAAACCAGAAGAGAGCTGAAATCTTGCATGCAACGTCATTTTTACGTCCCCTTCCTCTTACGCTGGGGAAACCGGAGGCAGGTCTTACTTTCTGTGAATGTGTATTTTAGAAGGAGACCATTCAGAGAATTTCCTGTTCTTTTCCCTCTACCTCCTTTCTTAAGCCTCAGAAACACAAAAGGCTAGAAGTTCATTTAGTCCAGATGCGTGAAAGTACCAAAAGCCAGAGACACTAAAAAGCGATCAGGAAAAGACGGTCAGAGAAGACAGTCTTGGGGCTGGCAACAAGCAAACTGACAGTGATACCAACCAGACCGTTCTGCCCTCCCTCTGTGTAAAAAGGGAACAGGTCACGGGAAACTGTGCCAGAACAGTCTGTATTGCTGCTGCATTTCTGCCCATGCTACACACCTGTAGTTAAGGTCTTCAAAATGCTTACACTGATAGGGACAAAGGCTGCATGGCAGGTAGCAAAGTGGGCTCTGAAGCCCAGGTTAGATTTTTCTTTATCATGCACTTCTAAGCACATTTTTGTTAACTGGGGCGGGGCGCTGTCAATGAACCATGGCTTTGATTTGCCAGAAATACAATGAGCCATAAATAACAGATAATTCCAGACTGCTTCTGGCTTTTTGTTTTTTTCTCCAATTGACATTTCGGAGCCTGAAGGACCAGAAAGCAGACTTACGCTCTTCACATTCAGAATCAGCTCAACATACCTCTACCACTTTTTCCCTATAGATCTTTTGCACATAAGTAACAAAGAGTGCAAGATCAGCTCTATTAGAGGGTGATGTGGTTGCTCAGCAGAGCTCAGTTTTGGGCTAGAGAGCCTTGAAATTAGAAGTAATGATTTTAATTTATTTGTGGTTGCTTTTGTGTGGCTGTGTTGGCCCCACAAAGACTAACATGCTATCCAAAATATGGCTGGGTAGCCTTTCCTATGCCAGAGGACTGTGACTTATAGCCTCTTCAGTCTTGTAGTTAACAGAAGAAAGAGCAACACAAATCTACACCTCTGAAACATCACCATGTTGCCCGAAAGAGATGTCAAATTGCCCTTCTAATGTCAACCTGCTGCTTCAATCCTGCATTTTGGATTGATGGTTTGTGGAAGTTCAGCTTGGTACAGGTGTGCTATCACTGCATCACCATTACTGCCACATCCAAAACATGACAGAGATGAGAGGAATGAGGTGCAGCCTTAATCCAAATCAAACCTTCATCAACCTCACCAAGTCAAGACACAACTTCGTACTGACGTCACTGCGGTATTCCTTGAAGCTTAGCAGCTTCCTGAATTCCTGATGGGGTCTGCTGTCACTTGGACATGGTGTACCAGGCAATTCTGCCCGGCGCTACCCTCCTGCTGGGTGGCTGGCCTCAGCACGCACCCAGATTCCCACCCTGCCCCACACCTGCCAGCCACATTCCGGATCAGAAGCCATTTCAAATGTGCCTGGCCCATACTCTGAACATGAGAGCAAGATGCAGCTTGAAACCAAAAAGGGTTATCATGTAATTCTCTTTTAACTCATGTCTCTCATAAAGGAAAACGAAATCAAACCAAACCAAAACAAAAAGAAAAAAAGAAAAAGAAAAGAAGGGTTGGAATCAGGTGTGGGAGGGGGAATGGCGTAACATTTATTAATCAAAATTAAAAACTAAGCATGCTGACATCTGGAGCTAGAACAACCAGCAAAGTCACCACGTTCAGACTCATATTGGCTAGTTCTATCCATCCCAGCATTCTCTTGGGACAGCAGTTCGCCCTAGGCTCTACCACAAGCTCAGTGAAGTACACAGCCTCAAGTACTAGAGCGTGCAGCCACAACAACCTGCTATTACGGAAACAGTCAGTCACCACTGGAGTTAACATTCCAACCTTAACGACTCCCGCAGCCTCCCACCCTCACCCCCCAGAATGGCTCCCACCCTAGCCCTGTCCCACACCACAATGTTAATAATTATAACAAGCAATAACCCATCTGTTATATCAGAGAAGGGAACAGAGACTCCACTGAGAGATTTAGAGCGGGATGTTAACATTTCTTCAGTCAACTGCACAACAAACAAAAAAAAAACAGGAGAAATAATTCATTGGAGAAATGAAGTTAAGGAATAGCTGACATGTGTATTGCTTTTAAACCATGCACTGATGCAAAACTGAAGCTACTGTTAATTCAAAAAAAAATAAATTAAAATCACAGGATAGAGGTACACACGCATGGGCAGACCTGCTCCGTTCAAAGTGGTCTGCAAATCTACTTGTGCGTACTTCAAATAAACCAAAAATGGGGATTTTAATGGCCATGGTACGTTCCTGTCATAGGAGCAATGAGCGTGGACAGCTAGGGGATTTCTGGCAGGGGGATGTATTTAGCATGACCAGCAGGTCCAAATACACCAGCACAGGCTGAAGGAAGGAGGAGGAAAGTTGCGACTGTAACTTGTTATTTCGTAAACCCTTCCACGGAGCTCTAGGACCAGTACACAGCAAAGGAGTCACTGTGCTGGTTGCCTTACCCAGCTGATGTTCCTGTTCTCCATAACCCAGGACCCCCCCTGTAATTCCAACAATGTGTCTAAAGACTTGCCCAGCTTGCCCAATGCACCAGTTATTTTCTCCCGTTGTCCCTGTTCACACACAACTTTAACTGGTATGCAGAGTTCATCCATAACCTCCCCTACATGGTCCTACCACTTCCAGTGATTTCTGATGCCACTCACTTTAGGTACTCTATTAAATATAAACTGTAACAGAGTACAGCATCTTCAGCAAACGTGTTTCCCAATAAAAGAAGATTTTTTAAAGTTCCTTGCTAGCTGCACCACACTCCTCCAGTGTCACAACCCAGCTGCAACAGAAGACACCATTAAGTGGCACGGTCCCTGAAACCCAGCACAGCCATGCAAACTCCATCTACTGAAGTGAAGTGATCCCATGGGACATGTTTACCTATCTAGGTTTGGTTTTTGAAATCTTTAGCCTAATCTTAAAAGAAGTAAGTGTGGCTGAGCTTCTCCTGAAGATGCTATGTCAGAGACACTTCTATCAAAGGGATAGTCTAATCACTGCCTTGACAAGGAAATAGGGGAACTAAGGAAACGGCTTATGCATTTTTACTGGGCAGTAAGTAACAACCAAAAGGCCTTTCTAAATCAAGATCAGTCCTTTCCGGTACAGTCTTTTGGATTGCCTGGGGAGCACAAGAGAAAGTCGAACACAACCCTAATGTTGCTTATCTTAATTCAAGTTCTCTTTCTCTGGATATCCTACCTAAACCTCTTTCCTCATGTCAGTGTGTAGCACTTGAGCCTATAGATCTCAAGTGTCAAAAAATGGTACTTGCTTATGTATCCACTAAAGCCCAAATTTAATATGACTCTTCTGTGATGTTATCGTCCTTGGCTCACCAGCAAAGTGAGAAAAATTCCTTCTTTACCATTAGATGATAGCTTTCTCAATATTGTCATATATTCTCTGAAATAACACAAACACTGCAAAACAACATTTACAGGAAGCTGCAATCCCAACTAAAGCAGCATTCCAATTACTGAGCATGTTAACAGAAATAAATGGGCACTTTAAGACTATATGGTTCAGCTCAAAGTAAATCCATCTTCTCTTCCACTCTTCAGGTCCTTATTAGGTGGTCAATCCAGCAAGAACATGAGGAAATCCAAAACTACAGCTTACTATGTTGGTGTACCCTATGGTATAAGCTTCCCTTTTCTTTTTCCCTTGTTGCCTAAGACGGGTGCAGGAAGCGCGTTGCTGGCCCTCTTTACTCCGAAGAGCCTTTATGCACTAAGACACAAGCATTCTCATACCCCTGAAGAAATGAGTACCAATTAGATACGTCTGACCACCTGCCAGGTTTAGGCAGTGAGCCCAGTTCTAGGCTCTTTTTTATGTTGTATCTCAAATGCCCTACAATAGAAGTTAAGAAGCAGAAAGGGCTAGAACCGTTTCCAGTATTTCTGTATTAGAAGGGTGGCATACGTGCACCAGGAATGAGCATGAATGAATTAAAAGAGGTGACAGGACAATGGTGTCCATTGCAGCAGGTGCTTCTACATGGTAATGGGACAAGCATGACCTTGTTAACCCTTCCACTGAATTTGGTTTTTCGAATGAAATGCCACTTGGTGGGAAATCTGGACACTTGCCGCCCTGCTACAGCAGGGGCTTGGCTCACACGTGAGTCTGCGCTGCCCTATAAAAGCCTCTGTTCCCATCTCTAATGTGGTGCTGGAATGGTTAGTATAATTCAGTTTTTTCCACTGCAATCCACAATCTGATCGGTTGGCAGGTCACACTGGCACTCCTACCTGAGGTATTTTAGCGCTAATGATTGGTTCCTGTAAGACTATTCTATAACAGAACACAGGAAGAGCAGTTCAAAAAAACACAGCTGTGGAAAGAAACAATCATACAAACAGCCCGCGGTGGGGCTCACCAGCCTTTTCTTTCCAGTGGATGCAAGCACGCTTTTCACAGGCAAGAGCAGTCGTCGCACAGGTGGGTTGGTTTGGGTTTCCCCCCCGCCGCCCAGATTGACCCCACTGTAGAAGAAATAACTTTTCTGATGAGCCGAAATGAAGCCCTCTGCATCCTGGGGCAGGTTGTTTTATGAATTCAGGTGTCTTGCCAGAGTGAGATGCATCCAACAACAGATGGAATGCCTTCTTCAACAGAAGAAATGGCTAGCAGGATGGTTGCCCCAGGAAAGAAAAAAGAGTGAGGAAGAGGAGGAGGAGGAAAATGAGAAATTGGTGCATAGCATGTATGCAGAAAAGCAGCCCAAACCTGGGACGCTTCCCCTTCATCTTGCCTACCATTAACCCCTCCCTGCCAGCTCAGCTCCTTTCCACCCTTCCTTGACACAACCCTACACACTCAAAAGACCTGAGGGAACCTCAGTTTTACTTTACCCCCCCAGTACTAACTGAAGGACCCTCTGCCATCCCTTCCACAATCTGGCCAAGCCTTTCAGAGCAACCAAAGGGGCAGAAGCACTGCAGCGAGAAGCATGATAAGTCAGTGTGGCACAGCAACACTGTAATCTTTCTACGTGTGCCAAGCAAATCGTTTGGAAGGGTAACTTCATGTCTGGATTATGGCAACTTTTTCCTCAACTCCATCAGTCAGCTCTGGGCACCAATAACATAAGAAAAAACACCCCCATCTACCTTGATGAGTCCCCTTTGCTATCATTCTACTTTCTGACAGTGACACCAGAGCCAATACATCAAAGTTGTCAGAAGTCAACCTAATGGTTCCAACTGGACTTGGGAGCTTGGTTTTGTGTTACATGATGCTACTGCACTGCAGCACCAAATGGTTACCGGGATTCTTCATTAAGGAAGTCTTTGTCCTTTAAACATATTAAATAAGCCTCTCCTCATCTGCCATGGAAGCTCTGAAGGAGCTTTCTCAAAAGAAAAAGGAATCAAGCCTGGCCAGTCCTCCCTTTCAACATGACAGCCTCTTATATGCCATACTCTGAAGGAAGAGGCACTAAGCAGTGCTCATTTGCTTGCTTACTTGCTGTAGCAAAGTCAGTGGTCTGTAAAGCTGGTGTTTTAGGAGTGAAGTGGGAAAACCCAGAACACTCTGTAGTCCTTGACACAGTTTTATAAAGGAACACTTCACTGGGCAGGTCAATTTTTAAAGGACTGCACACATGATAGTATACGTAAGAATGAAGAAATGGACCCCATATCACTGTGCTCAGAGCACACATCTTCCAACTGCTGTAACTGTGTTGGGAAAAGCACTTTGTAAGACTTGACCCTCCATATAAGTCAACAAAATCCCAGAGCTAATTCCATCCATTATCTTGAGTCTAACCCCAGGGTCCTCTCTATAAATGTCAGGAGCAGCACCTTCGAAGGACCAGGGATGTGAAATCCATGCTGACAACTGTGCCACTACCTGCTACAGAATTGCCCCCAGCTCCAAAGAGTTATTATGTATGATACCACAAAAGGCAACTCCGCTGGAACTAGGCAGTCCACAAACTGCAATGGCAGTAGTGGACCTGAACACTTTGGCTTTGAAAGGCATATTCCTACTATAACTGCTCTGCAACAGCTCTCCATTGGAGAGGAAACCGCTTTTCTCACTGGCCAGCCAGAACCCCTCCCATCCATGACCCACCTATGTACACACAGATGCCCTGGAGATTTTTCCAATACAGACTGGCTGGATAGGACAAAGACAATGCCAGGACAAAGTCTCCCGTGGTATCAGAGCTAATTCCCAGACAGGAGGAGGCTGCTGATTCTTCTAACCGAACATCTCCACATGTTTGTACTTTACAATTCCCCAAAGAGGCGAGAGAATCTGGCCTATTTAGGTACCATTTCCACCAGCAAAATGAGATGTCAGTTTTCACTCCAGCATCTTGGTCTCCATTTTTAATCAGTCCCTGTGCCTTCCTCAAAGGGATAATCTCTACATCCCAGTCGTACATGAACATTTTCAAACATACAGCTCGCTCAGTTTAGTGTGGGCTGCACAGATCAAACCTGAAAGGGTCCCAAGAGGGGAGAGAAAGGGGAGGGCAGAAGGGGGAGAAGGAAAGGGAAGGTCTGAGGCTAAACCAGTCCTGTTATTTTTATATCCGAATTATGTCAACGAAAGAAGTGTTGAGAGAAATTTGAATTTGCTAATCATCTCTCAGGTTGATTAGTACCAGTGTGCACGTGAGGGACAGGACACCCAGTAGACTGACCCTGGCAATGATCAGGAAACCCAAAGGCTTAGGTCTTGCACCCAGGGGCAAGCGCAGTGACAGAGAAGCATGCTTGCATTCCTAAATATATAAATATATATATCCACAAGGAAGAAGAAAATCAAAGTAAATGATACTAAAAAAAAAAAATCAAACCAAACCAAACCAACAAACCAAAGGAAAAGAAAAAAAAAAATAAAAATAAATAAATAAAAAAAAAAGGCTGGCTTGTCAGGGGTTGGGGACAAGAAGGCTCCGGTGTGTGTACTTACATAGAGGTCAGCACCGTAAAATCCGTCCTGGTAAACCACACTGCAGAAAATCCACACAAAAACAAAAAAACAAAAAACAAAAAACAAAAGAACAGAAAACACATTCCGGTTATTGAGGACGGCAGCATGCACATGCGTTTTACACAGGCAGGTGATGTATGAATCCACAACCTAGGCTTTTGGCAGGAGCAAATCAGCGAGAGAATGTGTGTGCGCACGCACGTAGACGGCTCCAAGTCATCTTCCATGGCATGCAAAGGGGGAAGGGGTGGGCAGAGGGGGAGACAGTATGCGAAGGAGAGAGGGAGGGGAACCACCATCTTGTATGGTAAAAATAGACTCAAAAAGATCTGACGTCCTGAAGAAGAGAAACAAGGGTTTAGAAACCTCCACTCTGCTTATTCTCCTGGAATGATTTTAATTACCCCCTAAATACATGGAAACATTGGCTTCATGAAGTGGGCTTGTGAAATCGAAGAGCCCCTCAGAAGGCTTCCCACAGGGGCTGGAGTCACCTATGTCAGAAGCACGCTTCAGAGAGTTGTGTATGATTATGTATTTCGAGCTCCACGGGGCTGCATGACTTTTGTTACTGACATCCATACATCACCTGCTTTTACCCTGCACATTAGACATGCGATAAGATCTGGCTGATCACACAAGCATGCAAAGTATTATTATTCAGCATCTTAAAGAACCAATGCAACACCTCAGGAAAACAAGTCAATCAATTCTGATCAAAGTAAACACAGAGAAATGTAATTAAAAAGAAAAAACCAAAAATACCCACAATGCATTGCTTTCACAAGCAGAGATAATGAGCTAAAAAGGTTAGGTGACTGGTCCAAGGTCCAAGAATTGAAAGGTGCAGTGGGAATCCCTGGTAGTAACGACCTATTCCATAGCAGAGAGGAGCAACTGGAAGGGTTTCCATGGGGTAGTGCTTTTTCTGCTTTAAGCCACGGTTTTGTTTCTCTCAGAACTTCAAGCAGGAAGATGGTTAAACCAGAGCCTGGGGTTCCCAAAGAGCCACTCTTACCAGAGCATTTGCTAGCGTATGACTATGCAGCTCGCTTTGGGGACAGGGGTTGGGGAAGGATGAGGAAGGAAGAGAGGGGATGCCCCCCACCCATGTGCTGTTCAGGGTGTGCTTCATACTACGGAATTTCCTCCTGCTTTGTCCTCTGAATAGCTCTGCACGAACTTGCTCAAGGCTTTAGAAAGCATTAGCCCTGTCATCTGTGATGTTCATGGATCTGATGTGCATGACTTACCAGTAACATTAAGGAAAAGGAAGGTATGGAAAACTACCTTTTCTTTTGATTATCATTTTTTTACTCATCAGATGGAATGTGAAAAGCTGCCAAGAGCCTGCCACCCTCAGACACCCACCTATTGTAAGGCACGCACACACAAAAAAAGCCCAGCAGATCTTGCCAAAATTCTGCATGCTATTACTAAAAAATAAAATAAAATTAAAAGAAAATCTGTTGCAGTGTTAGCTACTGCTTGAATAATTTAGTCTTGCTGTCTTCCCCAGGAAAAGTACAATCCATTCCCAATGGACAAAGTTACTATGGTCTCCAAGAGCACTGGGAGCAGGTGTGAAGATAGAGACCCTTGTTAGAGGAAGAGGGGAGCCACTTCAGCAGGGAGAAGCAGGCCATAAGATCATGTTTGTTGAAGCTAAGTTTTTACAACCACATAACAAAGAATTTGGCTCCTGGGGCAGTGACTTACATTGCTGGGTTCTCTATCTAGGACCAGGAGCGTTTTAGCAGTGATACTCCACCTGCTCCTGCAGGAAAGGCAAACGCATGACAGAGGAAGTGACTGTTGGTTTATGAACAGGTTAGCAGTTTTAACAGTTATTCTGAACACAACCAGTTGGATGAATATAAGCATTACCACATTGGATGAGGCCACTATTTCTGTAACTTAGAATACTGTCAGCAAGGGATGCTAGCATCAGTTCTCCAGCAAAAACTGCAAGGAACACTAGACACAGGTAAGACTTCCTGGGTGCACATCACCAAGCAGCCGTGCATCCTCCATCTCTCCTTCAGTTAGGACTTGACTGCCCGGGCTGAAATTTAGCAAGGTTTATTTATATGTCAAAATATTCATATCTGTGATACTTAATGCTAGCAAAACCTGAGAGAATTCCTTAATTTGAGAACCACAGAGACCATTCTGGTTATGTAGACTGATCAGAAGCATGAAGCAGCCCAGCAGCTTACCAAATCTCAGTGGCATCTGCAGAAAGCCCACTGGCTGAGCTAAAATACATCCATGAGAAAAAGAAAAATGCTGTTCGTAAAGCAGCCATATCACTTAGGTGTAATAACAATTGACTGTGTTGTAAAAGGAACCAAAAACCACTCCAAACCTACAAAGCTCCCTACTGTCTTATAGCTAGTCTGATTTTTATCTACTTTTAACTTCAAGCCAGTGAATCCTCCACATATTTACACTCCAAGACTAAATTGCTCTCTACTATGAAAAGCCTACTCTTCATATAGGTGCTTAATGACCATGAACAAGTCAACACCTAATGTATAGTTTGAGAATTAAAAATGATCAGTGTTATTAAGTTTTGAGAGTTTTATAGTAGGCAAGGTTTTTTTTCCAGACTGACTGAATTCTTACAGCTTTTGGTCCCAAGTGTAGTATGTCAGCATCCTTGCTTAGAAAGCATGGCTGCTACAAATCAGGGCAATATTCCAGTAAAGGTTTTACTCATGGTATATATCAGAGGTTATAATGCCTCCTTACTTCTACTGAATGCTGCCTCGGCAGTAAATTGAAGGTTGCATTTGTATTCTGAGGACAGGCCCAGGTGACTATCTAACATCACCTCCAACAGTCCGAGCAATTGCTTTCTAAAGTGTGAATAACCTTCCCTGGATAAACAGCCATGTCTATATGTAAGTATGTACATTCCAGATATGCTTTACTAAACCTTAGTTTGAGTTCTTGAAATAAATGTTAAAACTATTAAGAGCGACATCATTTCCTGCACCTTCCTCCAGGGTATCTAGCACTAGACACTGTCAAAACTTACTCTAACGTGAATGACCCTCAGGTCTGATCCAGTATGGCAATTCAGTAAGCTTTTATTAATCTACATTCTGTATTTTTTAAATTCTGGTAAGCTCTCAAATGCAGTGATACCTTTAAGTTTTGTAACTTAAACATCGCTGAGGTTTGTGAAACCCAGTTCCTCCTACCAGGTTTGAGCTAACCTGCAGCTTACTTTACTGTCTTTTTCCAAATGACTCACTACATCTTGACCTCACTGCATCTTAACTCATGTGTTACTGACTGATCTCATGGTGTCATCTTTCCGCTGGCCAGGAAAAAAGCAACTGATGCAGGGTAAAGCGTCAGGAATGCGTGCCTACCCCTAACTCCATGGAGGTCAGCATAACCCACACGGAGCAGCGGTTGTCCTACAGGTTACTGCAACATGGAACTGAAGAACACATTTTGCATAATTCCACAAGGAATCGAATTCCTTCAACAAAATATCTGGTAGAGATTCAGACTATGATGACAACAAGCATGAGAATTAGTTAATTACATCCCAGTGCTTGGAACTAGGGACAGTTCTGGGCCATTTGCGCACCTGCCTTGTTTACTGCTGCCCTGTAAATGTTTACTGGATAATACGCTGCCCACCAGGATGTGAAATCAGTCAGCAGGGTCAGGCAAACTCAACATAACGTAAGTAAATGCAGTCATGAGACAGTATTTGGAAGGAATAATCACTGGAGTCTGGCCCATATTCCAAACAAAAATAAACTTTTTTATACAGGACTCAGGCCGGACAGCCCAGAGTCCCTCCCAGTGTGCCACTCGTGATAGCCTCTTGCTAGGAATGCTTCAGCCATTACTCCCAGGGATGAAGAGCACATCCTCCCTTCCCAGTGCAACTATTTTGTATTCTGCTAGACAGAGGCACTTAACTCAGCTTTGCATCTCTGTTTCACTATGGAGCACTTCCTAATAACAATGGACTGGCTCATGTTTATAGCAACAGACAAGCTGCAGGTCATAGGCTATGGTTAGAGGATATACAGCATGACCTAGGAGCGGTGGCAAAGAGAGGTGGATCTGAAAATCCAGAAGAAACACTCTGTCGGAAAGCCAACGTGTTCAGACAAGAGCTTTTATTTAAAGTCTTCTGGTGAATTAAACAAACATTGTCAGATTTGCTGGAGAGTAAAGCTAGACAGATACATGACCACTACAGCTTGCCTCCTTGAGCTCTACTTTAAATACGAGAGTGGACTCTGAAAAGGAAGGGCCAACAATAGCTCTCACCACTTAATCTGCTTCAGAAGGTTCTGCAAGCTTATCCAGCATATATAAGGCCAGCTCCTTGCACGGATGTGTATGTATTCCACCTCCCTTTTTAATAAGGGGTTTGCAATTTATTTTCTTCCCTTTTGGGGCTAGTTCAAAGGAAAAAAAGGGCCAGTCCATTTCTTCGTGTTGGAGGATTCATTCTTACTCCTATTCTTTCTGAGAACGTTGCCTGGAAAATACGGCAAGTAAAATCCCAGAGACTGGCAATATGAATAAAGCATCCTCAGAATCAGGAACAAAATAAGAGAGTTGGAAAGGGATTTGCTGATTTATCTGTTGTTACATCACACTTAAACAGAAACCCAACCCAAAACTCGTACACGAACCTAGTTCCCTGTACTTTTAAACAGCAGAATACTCTTTTGTAACAGCATCTATTCCACTGCATTACTACTGAAAAGTCAGAGGGCAAAGAATCTAAGGCCACGCATTCACCATTGCTTCAAACAATAGTCAGAAGAATGCTGCACTTTCGCTCTCTCTGTATCCCCAAAACTCCCAGATTTAAATTAATGGACTTGATTAATCTTTGTTTTAAACCTTTTTAAACCGTCTCCAACAAAGAAAGCAAATCCATTGTGGGTAACTGGCTCTTCTGTGTCCTACTGCCAGATGGTGAGGCATGAAGATAATGGATAATATTCCTCATTCCTGGATATGAAAATGCAAATGGAGTGCAAAGAGCAGAACCTTTTCAGAAAGTTTAGACCTTCTCTCTTTGTGTCCTTCTCAGCAGCACTATAACATACTGGGTCAATGGATGACGAACACCACACAGAAAAATTGAGGAATTATGAGAAGGAATCCATCAGCACTTTAAGCTGCTGCAAGTACTGAAAATTGTTTCAGTCACAAACTTAACAGAGATAAATTTAGATTTGACCCCACTGGATGCCATCATGTGCAGAATGCTCTGGCACTAGCAATATCCTGACTCTCACCATCCAGACAATTTTAGTTATTTTATGGTTAAACCGATTAGCTATTCGACATGGTTGTGCAGAGCACTCTGCTCTTGTGACTAGTGCTTACCCTGGGTAGGCAGGGATGGCTGTGGGAGGTACCGCCCGGACTGCCCCATACACTGTCCTTCCTCGGCCCCTCAGGTGGGCTCCCCGAAATGCGGCTGCTGTGGTGGCTGCAGTTGGATAGGGGAAGCCCGGAACTGTAAAGACAGACAAGGTGGAGGTGAAAAGGATCCGAGCTCCCTCCCATAGGACAACCGTCTGCTTCAAACAAAGTGACACAATAGCTCCACAGCGGTGGGACATTTTGCATCAGTCCTGCAGAGGGGCATGCTTATAACCCAGCAAGCATCTGATACATACTTCCTGCTACACCATGGCCTTTGGGGGAAGAGGGGTTGCAGAGAGGTTTGGCATGCAAGAGGTTAATGCTTTGGCATGCCTCGCCCACCACAAACAGGGTACCAATCCCCCCGCCTTTTGACACCGCCATGCAGTCTGGTTAGAGTCTGAGAAGCGCAGAGAGTTACTATCAATATAGCAGGCGGCTCTTCCAAAACTGCAGAGGCTCTTTTAAAGTAATTTGTCAAGAGGCCCTTAAAGTCAACCAACTTACATCAGTCTCTTCCCTCCTTTCCCCTCCCACTCTTTGCCACCCAATCCTCTGTATGTTCATTTTAAAGCCTGAAAGACAAGATAGCCCATATAACAGCAGCAGAAATTTCCCAAAAACTGCCAGTTTACTGAGAGCCCACCTTCATTTAACAAGCATGACCAGTAACTGGCTCTGTTTTATTACGCTTTACACTGGAGTAAACTGGCCTGTGACGAAATGACGTAAAACCTCAGAGGCATCTGCAAACATGTAATAAACAGATACCAAGAGGGAAGGAGTCCCAGGACGCAAACCCAACCCAACGTGCGTCCAGGTGCATGCCACGAGGGGCCCTGCAGACTCACGATTTAGCAGCTTGTATAATATGTACTTCAGGGTTTTCGTCTGTTTGGTTTCTTTGAATTCAAAAAGGGGGAGGGGAGCAAGGGAATGGCTGATTCCTCACACATCCCTTCCCTTTGTTCCGCAGCCTCCTCATCACTCAGAGAGACCCATTTGCCAGTAAAGAAACATACTGCAGATGAACAAGTTACAGCACAGTATACTCTGGCTCAAGGTAAACCCATTCCCAGGGCGACCCATCCTTTCAAGTATATATTATACAGACTGGAGAAAAGAAGGGTAACAGGTCATTGTTAACTCAAGCACAGAAACAATACAGGGGCCAGTGGGGGCTACTTACTGATTAAAGGAATGTAAGTGTTAATACCCCCCCTTCCTGACAGGGGCACTGCGGCGTCATTGCCCAGCGAGACATCTGCTTGAAAGCTGGACGCTGATTTGATTATAAAAAGAACAAAAAAAAAAAAAAAAAACAAAGAAAAAAAAAAGAAAAAAAAAAGAAAAAAGAAACAACAACAAAACGTAAAAAAGGTTATAAAGAAACAGCAGCTTGAGAACATAAACAAACACCACTGCAGTTAAATGGCAGAAGTGGAAGCATCTACTTAAGCTCTACCTGCATATAACTCAGGGCCGTACACCGCTCCAACCACAGGACTCAACTTCCAACCTGAAACAACAAAGACTGCAGTGAATGCCAAAATCTACACCAAGAGAAGGAGCGGGCAGCGTGGGTAGGGGGAATGGTCTCTTGCATGCGCCCCAGCTTCACATGCACAGCTCTTTCCAATTTCTGCTTTGCCTCAATCCCCCTTGGTGTAGATGGAGGCCAACTGCCTTTTTCTAATGTCAAGTTCTAGGTACAGGTCGCTGCATTGGAGGGAACAGCAAAACATCAGCTGATCCGAAGCACAGCAGAGGCTCCGCTGAGGGAATGCCAACTACCTTATATGCATATTTGCCACGAGCACCATTCGACCCTGCGTTCCCTGCATGAACCTTGCTGCCAGCTCCTCTCTGCTTCCACCAGGCACACTGTGAGCCCAAAACCTCTCTAAAGCCACCAGCCCAGGCTGTCATCCTGGGCAAGTCAATTTACAGCCTGAAATTCTCAAAATACCCTTCTGTCTTAATTTGTTAGAGACCTGCTAAAAACCAACACTGTCAGAATTTCCTCATTAACTGAATTACATGACTGCGGTGCAGAAGAGCAATTCACTCTATTCATCTCACATTTTCTCTTGTCTCTTATTTTAGCATTTCCTGTCTTCTTTATGCTGCTTTTTCAGGTGAAAGCCTTCCCAGAGAATTGATTTTAGTATCATCTGGGTAATTGGCAAGAACTGCAAGTCATCAACATAAAACCTACAAGAGAATAGTTCTTAAAGAAGTCATCACTGGGGTATAAGGAGGAATACATTTCCAATCAGCTGTGGAAAGCTGTCTGTCCCGCTGTTATCCCCTTTCTACTGGGGGAGAGAAGGGATGTAAAGCCAACAACATGATATGCTTCCACAAAGCATTCCTTTCAGGGAAGACCTCAGCTGTTGAGCTACCAATCAATCATACAGGTATTTTTATTTAAATAAATCCATGCCCTTCCTCTGCCTCCGAGTCCTGATGCACTTGCTGCACTTAAACACCTCTAATCAGCCTACAAGCCATATGAACAACTTTGCAAACTGAAGCCCATCAACATCACCCCTTGATCTCCTGGCTCGATGACAAAATACTCAGATGAGCGGTGGCAATGAAAAGACTGGGATCTACCCTCATGTTTAATAACAGTCATACACCCATTGGTCAGCATGCCTTAAGCCTGGTCTAATATTGAATACTAGCAACTTGAAAGCTGGCTTTAAACTACAGGTTGCAAAAGCAAAATATTCCTGCCCATTACCAGGGTTTCACAAGTAAGTCAAGTCATTTTACCAGTCATATGTATTTTCAGGGCAACATAAAATGGCTGAGTAGCCTTTTGCTACCAAATCTCCTGGTTCCTTTCAGACACTGAGACTCAAAATCCCAGATTTTCTGCCTGGCCCTGTTCCCCCATTTCTGTAACCAAAATAAGATTTATCTGATAAAAGCCACACAACAAGTCAGTAGCAGAGCCACAGATAAAATTAATATCCTCCGACTTCAGAGTCTTATGTTGTAATCAGAACTGACTTCTCCACTAGCAACTACCTATATGCAGCTTCCTGCCTTGCTGAAGCCATTTGGAAACATTTTCAGAACAAAAAGAACTTTTCTGCCTGTTTCAGGACAAAGACTTAGATTCAAAATCTCTATCAAGGCAACATCCATGTTCTACTGGGAGAATGACTTTTTATGCTAGATATGCCTATGCAATAAAATTACTGCACAGACAGAACCATCAAGATAGCCTGATGAAGAAGGACTCTTTACTACCCAAGCAACTTGGTCTTTCTCTGTTCAGGTTCACCGAAAAATGGCTGAACACAGGCAGAGTCTGGGACAAAAGGGAGCGAGCAAAGCAGCACAATGACTCCATTTTCTCAGTTGCTTGGGGACAGCTGTACTTTTACAGCTAGAACCTAAACCGAGATACATCTAATTATGTATCTTAGTTATGCTTCCGCATTCATATTTAGGTATCAACGTGACGGCAAGGAGACTAAGAAGTACTGCACATCCCACTGTACAGCATCAGCCTGCAGCAGTGGCAGACAACCCATTGGTCTTTGGCTTCTTTACCCAGCTTGGCCACATTGGGTGAGTCACTACTGCTCTGTGTCCCCACTTCTCCATCTATAAAATGGCACTCCTCCATACATGCTTAAGGGTTACACTGAAGAATAATGCTAGAAATTAGGATTTGTGGGGTTCTGTCGGTTTCTTTTGGGTTTGGGTTCTTTTGGTCCTGAGGAGAGGTCATGACTTTTCCCTTTGTCTTTCTTCCAACCTTTCAGCTCATCGTTAGTACAAACAGCTTCTCTTACCATTTGCATATGGTGTGACCATCTTCTTATTGGTCATCACTCGTGCAGTGGCGTTGTTAACCTAAAAGTAAGAAAGGGGAGGGGGGGAGAGGGAAGGAAGCATATGGCATTAGGGAAAATGATGGAAAACTCTCCAGATACCACACACACACATTATATTTCTCTGAGCAAAAAAAAATTAAACAACTAATTTTAGAAAAATGCAATCTTTAAATTACTTTTAACAGTTGCCATTTAATTATAAAAGTTACA
Organism: Amazona ochrocephala; assembly: GCA_039720435.1. Lineage (NCBI taxonomy): Eukaryota > Metazoa > Chordata > Aves > Psittaciformes > Psittacidae > Amazona > Amazona ochrocephala. The sequence goes on from CM077880.1 coordinate 79,086,676, forward strand.
GCTAAACATGGCACTTTAAAATTATGCATTAAACACAAGGCCAGTGAGAGTAAAGCGCAGATTCTCCATCGCCCTGCCACCCCTTGGTACATGCTTTTCTTCAGCTCATTGATAGAAAGGGTAAAACTTACGAGGTTTTGTCCAGGTTCTGTTCAAGAGGCAGCAATAATCTCTGCAGCCCAGGGTAGGGGAACTGAACCAGGCAATGCACTAGCTCAATTGTTTCTCAAGCTCACCATTCAGATTGGGTCCCAGCAGGGTGCTGGCCCGCAAGCTTTTTAGATAGAAAAAGGTAGCCTGGAGTCCATCAGCTTTAGATTTGACCTCCCAAGGCTTGAGGAGATGCCTGGAAAGCCAGCAAGTGTTTGGATGGTCTGTGTTCACCGACTTCCTCCTCCTCATTTTCCAATCTTTTCCCAGATTATTTTTTCCTTGCCACAAATCTCATGGAACAAAAAGAAGAAATACATAGCAGTAGACCTGGGTCTTTTTTTGTTTTATAGTGCCCTCCACCCTCTTTACAGAGCCTTGCATAGTTCGAAGCGGTTTGATTGCTCAAGCAAGTGGGGTGTTACCACAGAGATGGTGCTGATAAAGAAAAGATGGACCAGTCTGGAAGCCAAGTTACTGCAGCCCCGTGTCAGACAGCCTCAAAGTTCTTGCAAGGAGGGTGAAGTCCTTCTACAACATCAATAACTTATGAAAACCCATGCCAAATGGGAATTGAGGCCAGCGTGAAGAAGGAATAAAAAGAAGGGATACAAAAACAAAAGCTGCCTTAGGCCCTTGAGACTTATGGATGGTGAGCGTATGCAGGGTGGGGAGTCTGGAGCTACGTTTTACTCTCATTTCAGCCCCAAAACAATAGAAACATTACACATTTAAAAAGAAAGAATGGGAAACAACAATGATGAGACTGAGAGCATGCAGTTAAACACACACAGATAAAAGAAAGAGAAAAAAAACAAACCACAATTGATTCAGAGGGTGGGGAGGGAAGGAGGGAGGAGATAGGGTCTCACAGACAACCATTAAGACAGAGCGAGTGCCTGAAATCAGCTGCTACAGCAAAGTGCAACACAAGCACTTAAAGGAAAAATCGCCAGAACCAATCAGAAACCACCAGTCAGCAAAGAGACCAACAGCTGCATTTAACTGAGTAAAGAAATAAACTTGGGGGGGGCGAGGGGGGGGGGGGGGAAGGAGAGAAAGAAAAAGAGAGAAAACAAACAGTAACAGCTACAAACAGGTCTCAGAAAGAGAGAGCAGCAGGAAAAGGGGCAGGGGAGAGAAGAGGAAATGGGTGCATTAATAAAAACCAGCCAAACTGGAGTTCAGTAACTCTGAGTAAGATGTGCAAGGGGAAATCACCATGAAGTCAGTAATCAAACAGCTCAGACTGCTACAAAACAATATGTACATCCAAAGTCCAGGCGGCATTACTCAACAGCATTGAAAATAAAAGGGGGAGAAAGGGGAAGGAGGCGGGTGGGGACAACAAGTCAAATCACATTTCGTAGTGTTAATGTGAGATGGCAGATGGATTTTTTTTCTTTCTTATTTAATTTTGGTTTTTTATAATTTAAAGAAAAAATTAAAAAAAAAAAAAAAAAAAGCTTCTTCTCTAGCGCTTTTGTTTCACTTACCGCCAACTCGTACCATCGCCAGCATTGTGTATAGTTACCATGGAAAGAGTGAGTCAAGTGAAGGGCCCTAAACGCTAAACCATCGAAAAGGGAAATAAAAAAAACAAAACAAAAAAAAGGCAAAATATGCAGACATCTTACTCAAAAACGGTGGCTTTTTTATATATATTTTTTGTCGTTTTTATATTTTTTTAAAGAAAGAGGGAGAGAGGGAAGATGCCAGTTAGCCTTCAACACAGTGGAACACCAAAGAGGTCAACATCAGGCATGCCCAATACGTGGCCATGTTGGCCAGCCAACATTAACCCTTCACTCCCCTGCAGTGAGAGCTATAAACTTTAAGGATTAGCCTTCACCGAGCCAACTCTTGACAGCAGGCAGGTCAAGAAACCAGCAGTACATGCATAGCATGACCCACTCAGGGCTTCTGCCCTGTGTCTCCCCTTCCCTCCCACCATGGGCATCATCTCACACTTCTGTGGAGGAGAACTGGCCTCGGAGGAAAGAGAGGATACTGGCTGGCCCCCTGTTTTCTTTTTTGGACACAGAGTTAGAAGTCAGACAGTACTCTTTTAGTTAGTTTTGTTCAGGCCTGGTAATAGGAAATCGGAGCCTCGCAAACTGAAGCAAAGGAAAAATCAAGACAGCAGAAGGGCAAAAATTTGGAGTGGGTAGGAAAAAAAAAAAAACAACAAAACTGAATAAAAGAAGAAAGAAAAGAAAAAAATACCCAAAAGAACAATAAAAATATTCCGTAAGGGGTGTAAACTTTTATACATTTCAGTGCAGGGAGGTGAAGGACACGGACACAAACACACACGCACACACAAGACTGGGATCCAAATGTGAAATAAGTGAGGCAAGACACAAAAAGAAATCAAAAGAATAAATATAAAGAAGAAATTGAATTACTGAAGACATGCACCTCGATTTTACGGCCCTCTACCACGGTGCCGTGTAATTTCTCCCTGGCCCTGTCTGCATCAGCACTATTCTCGAAAGTTACGAACCCGAATCCCTGCATGCAGCGGGAGAAGGGGGGAAAACATGCACATCGTTATATATTGAAATACTGATCTCTAGGTAAATAGAGAAAAAATATCACAGTATGAAATCAACATCAGCACAACTCAGCAATAACCTCCTAGAGTCACATTGTTGGTTCATGCATGTTTCATAAATGAGAGAAATTAAATTCGATAAAATAAAGGAACTGTAATCATAATAAGAAGAATAATTAAAAAAAAATAAAAATAAAGAAAACATAAAAGCAATTGAGGCCAGACCAAAAAAGAAGTACGAAGTTACTCGAGACAATGTTTTAGTTTGGTTTGGTTGTTTAAAAACACTAAACCCTGCTTCTGACACAGGCAAGCTGGTCGAGCCCAAGCTGGGCTTCTCTTCCCTCTGCTCATTAACACACATGCTTTGGAGGACCCGCTGCCCACCCCAGACACAGTACAGGACATCAACACTGAGCAGCACTTCGTTCTCTTGAGAAACTGCTATGAGAGCGAGCAGCGATCTGAGTTCATGCCTGGCACCAGGAATTCTGCGAAGCTTTGGGTAAATCAAACACTGAACCTTGCTTTTCCCACCTGTAAAATGGAGACAACAATAATTACCTACCTTAGAAAACTGCTGAGAGGAAGGGCTGTTTGTAAAGCATCCCTTGTAAGCTCTTCAGGGCACAGCTCCTGTCTACTCCTACTTGCCTAAGAAGTTACAGGGCCCTGGAAGTAAGCAGGGCTTCTAGGTGGCACCATCAAATAAATATTACTTAACGTGAAGATTTAGAGCATTAAAAAATACTCATTACTTAACGTGAACATCTAGAGTTACAAAAATTTCCTATCTCTGCATAATGTGTTGGACTTGAGTGCAAATCCAAACACCCAAGTACCAATTAATCAGGAAAGTTTTGTTTGACACGGCTGACCCACTGCTACCTCCCTCCCACCCTGCTACACATCTTACTTAAGCTTTGTTCTGAGATGGCAACCTCTATGCCGTGGATAGCAGCAAATCTCTGCCTAGCTAGAACATGAAACTGGAGATGAACTGATGTTGATGCGCCCTCCCTGCGGCAAGCACAAAGGCTCAAGGACCACTAAAATGTCCCTTTAGTCAGATGAATTTAGGTTTACCATATCCATGAAGGCACATGCAACATGCCTGTCCTACATGCGCAGCCTGCTGCCAACTCATGCAGTTGTGTAATAGGGCAGAGTAAGAGATCATGCTTCTTTCCATGGAGATGGGTGCACTGACATTAAAACAGAGGCAACATGACTGAGCCAATTAGGATTTTAACAAGTAAAAAATGGTGTGTTACTACAGCCAACTGTGATGAGATATTCTTCTTGCCACTACAGACAGCAGGGCCAAACAAAAATCTTTGTTGCATTCTGCTTTTAAAGTATCTTAAGCACAGGAGTAACTGACTCCTGTGGCTTGGTAAAAATCAAACGGGTTTCAGGTATGGAGAGTAATCTCTGCTGGCTCCAAGGCCCTCAGGAGCAGGAAGAATAAAGCTTGCATCTGATGCAATGGAAATTCCTGATACTAACTGGAGAGGGAGGTGATGTAAGTGACCTACGGCTATGCCTTGTCAGGCAATGGCATGCCAGCCTCACAGCCCCCTCCATGCATCTTGGGGTCAACACGTATGGACCCCCCCCTCTTGATTTCTGAGCACTGCTGGCAACAAGACACATGCAAGCCATCATTCTTCAAGTGCTTTTTAAAGGCCTTTACAATACTGATCTTACAAAGCCCAAGCCATTTCCACATGCTGGCCTTTATCATCCACAGCTAGGTTTCCAGCACAAAACTGTTACACATTTGTAAATGGCAAGGGTCCTTCTTTCCCCCCCCTGAACAGCAATAATAAAAGAACTTAGCCAAGTACTGCAATGTTGAGATCAACAAGAGTGCTCCTTTGGGCTCCAGCCCAATAATTTAGAGCTTCAGATAATTTCATTTCTCCAGCTCTAAATAAAAAGCTATATAAACAAAAAACTGATGCCTTTTTCAGATCAGCATTTTTTTGTTCCTGTTTAAATGATTAAAATTGGAGCTACAAAAGATAGGGGCTAATAAAACAGCCTAACCGCATATAACACTCAAATATGCTGCAGTGAACCAGGGGAGGCGCCGGGGGTGCAATAGCAAAGCTGATTATGAAGGGATAAGGTATCATGTCTGCTTCAAAGAACCCCTACAGAGAAAGGCAAGACTGAGAAATAGAGCAACACCTTTCCCTCTGGTTCTATATAATGGGGAAAAAGCATCTTTAAAAGGCTAGGGGAGGAGGGGAGCTGAAGACTGCAACAGGAATCTCTATTTCCCTCTTTTTACATTAAAATTTCTGTTTGTTCTAGACAAGCCTGTGGAGACCGAATGAAATTTATGTCTTCGGTGATGATGTGAACTGAAAGCTAGAGAGCACAGGGAAGGTAATTTTTTAGACATCAATCTGAGCAGGCCAGAACCAAAGTAAGACTATTTGAATTGCTATTTGTTTGCGATTAGGGAAGTCTGTATGGGATTTTAAAACCACATTATCATTAGATATCTTTAAATGGAACAGCAGTTTCCAATGTTTTTAATAAATTGACTCAAGGTAGAATATATCCACATGTGCAAATAACTAACAATGTGAATTAAAGTAGAATTAATCCAATTCTGAACAACGTAACTGATTACCCACAATTTCAGTTTTATTGACAGATCAGTCCTTAGATTGTGCAACATTTTTTGTTGAGAACCATTTAATGTCAATGCTGAATTAATGCTTTACATGGTTGACTATGGCAGTCAGCATTTGTGCCCCCTTTGTTTGTCATCTTAATGCATCTCTTAAACATTCAAAAATTTTCATCAGGAAAAAAGGTGAGCCATGCTTGACATTTTTGTTATTTCTAAGTTTAAAACCTAGCAATTATATAGATATACATATGTTTGATGTGGGAGAGAAAAACAGCACATACATATATTTTTAATTCCTTCTCACAGATGACCTGTAAAGAATAGGGATTAATTTGCACCTAAATACATATGCAACAAACAATTCTCTGTTTCTCCTCCCAAGGTTGTCTTGCCCTTGAAAAAAAGAAAGAAGACAAAAAAGAGGTGGCAGATGTCCAGTATTTACTTGCTTAGCTTTAGAGCAGGTACTGGTTTGCTCCATAATTAGTAGGTATGGAGCCAGAGGAAGGGAAGATACAGTCCTGGGTAAAAAACCAAAACACTTAAGGATTCTAAAATTTAGATTATACAACTAGGTTGGTTGAATAATGCTGTTACAATAACAAGGCTGAAATTTTCAACAATTCCTCTCCACCAGCAATTGCCAGGAACTTCTGCCAAGCGGAAAATAAGTTTAAACCTCAGTGTACCCATAAAACACTAAATAACCCCAGCAAACATTTTTAGGACTGGTGAGTAATTTGCAGTACCAGACTAACCCCTTTTTACCCAAAGCTTTATTCAAAGGGCCTGAAGAGACCGAGTAACTGCCACCCTTTTAGTCTGGCCTCAGACTCTGCAATAAATAACAAGCAACATGATGAGCAGTGAAAATAAAGTAATAAATGTGTATATATATATATATATAGTATTTGAATGCTTCCATCTCTGAAGAATGAGAAAGAAAATTTACCATGTAACCGTAAAGGGAGAAATCAAAAGCAGACGGTTCTCCTGGGTGTGGCCAGAACACAGAAATTAAACAGAAAAAAAAAAAAAAACAACAAAAAAAAGAAAAAAAAGTAAAATAAAATAATAAAAGAAAATAAAACCAAAGGAAACTAAATAGAGCCCCTTGAAATCCATGCATTGTTAACCCTTCTTTTGTCAGAGTTTAGACCAGTCACCTCAGCAGCAGCGTCTTTGCCTCGTACCACTGGAGCACGCAGCCAGCAACCGGCCTTGCCATTATCTGCTGCTGTGCTTGGTTTTAACGAAGTTTTTTCTTTTTTTCTTTTTTTTTCTTTTTGATGCTTTTTTTTTTGTTTGTTTGTTTATAATGGAAATGAGGAGAAAAAAAACTTTCAGAAGCCTGAAAAAATGGCAGCAGTTTAGGCTATCTGTTTCCAAGGCATGTGGAAAGAGTAGGAGGGTGTCAGCTATAATCCACCTGAGATGAGCAGGACTGAATGCACAGACAGAAACAGCATGAAATTCAGAAGCACATTACTGAAGTTACACACAAATGAACACTTCAAATTGGTGAGGGAACCGGCGTACACCAAGCTGCCACCGTTCAGCAGCTCTTCCAGCTTCTCCCTGCCTCTGTACCACACTTTGAGTGCATACAGGTGCATATGCACAACGCACCCATCTGAGTACCTGTGCAATCTGGTGAATCAGATGCAGGGATTAATCTGGTTAAACCCCCAAAAAACCTCTTCAAAAAAACCCCGCAGGGCTATTTTTAAGCTGGATCATTTCCCTGGTTCTGCTTGTTGTGTCGCTGCACTGCCAATTCCTCCTGCAAAACTGAGACGGGGGCAGAGGCCAGGAGTGAGCAGCGCGAATCTGGCCAGCATAGCTGCGCAGAGAGAGCCTGGGGCTTCAGAGTAGCTCCAGCCAACTTGGGTCAGGGGCTCCAGCTCAGGTCAGGGGCTTCACAGCCCTGTACTGTTCCCAGCTGCGTGCTCCTCCTCCTCCCTTCATCACTTGTGGATCTCACTGCGTGGTCCGTGAGCTCAACTAGCTAAACTGGCAGAAGACAAGCTCCTTCTCTCTCTCTCTCATTGCTGCGCCAGTTTTTGGCTAATTTAGCACCCTCAATTCAACTCCCTGCACGGTAAACAAGCACTACTGGGAAGGCACTCCCACGGGAGCAGTAAATCAGTTTATACTATCAAGCTATCAACTTCAGCCTTGATTATTCAAGTTTAAATAAAACAGTTCAGTGTATGGGCTAATTTAACTTGTTAGTTTAGCATCACAGAGTTGAAGGTATAAAACTGTACTTCACTGAGCTAGGATAAAGGGACACAGGTCAGGTCTCTTTCATGCCACTGTCATTATAAAGGGATTTGGTGAACTGAGAAGGCTACGCTGGTCACTGGTACTTAATTTCTTAAGCGTCTTTGTGTTAATAACGCTATTTGTATTTCTGGCTCAACTCACAACATCTGGACAAAAATTATAAAAATAGAATTAAAATTAAAACAAGACCTCCAATTGATTTCATGCAACAAGGGGTGGTATCTTTTTCACTTAGTGGAAACTTGTGGCTCAACTCAAGGCACCTAATCCATTCAAAGAAGAAACAAACAGACATGCAAGCATAAGGACTTTTTGGCATGGTTATCAAAGCCTAAATTCATATTCTTAACCTACAGTTAATGGCAAATGTAAAAACCCCAAAACCTTGTTTCCACACTGCTTTCTGCCCATGATTTTAGTTAGTACCTCTTTACTTGGAGAACTCGTCCACAGATGCAATTTCTTTGTGAAGACACAACGTAAACTACTATGCAACCTATTTCTTGATTAAATCTGAAGTGCTTCTATCATTCCATCACTTCAGCCCCCTGCAAAAACTTCGACTATCTGGGCCTCCCATGTGGAAAGCAGTGTGTAAACTTACACTATCCTGAAACCACGAGCTTGCAGTCTGCACTGACATGAACTCCTACTGCTCCCCATTCAGCCAAGATTTTGCTGTGCGCTTACGCACTCTTGGTCTCTGAATGTCATTGAGGGCACATCTTGGCATACCACACGGTACACAGCTGATGAGCAAAGAGCTTGGATTCTCTTCCCCTGCAGCTTTATGAATGCCACAGGGTACTCGTTACACAGGCAGACTGCATTAATTCTGAAAATACGTCCACTTGTTCGGTTCAGCACAACAGTGCCAAAATATGCATCTAAAGGATGCATCTCCATTAACAAAAGGAGCAGGAATCCTCTCTACTTCCTCTGGAGGTGTTTTATTCACGGTTCAGTGAAGTGCATGGTAAGCTAAAACCATGAGCAGAATGCTATTCAAAGGCATTTATATGGGTCAGAACTAGAAATATAATGGTAAACAGGATAAAAGAAGCAAACAGCTAGTTTCCTGGAAGCAAGCAAAACACCTGAACACACCAAGGGAAGACTGATGTCATTCTATTAAACAAGAACAAATCAAAATGAAATTGAAGGGATATTTAAAGTTTGTATCTTGTTTCTTATACGTACAAATGAATATCAGTGTGATACCTACCAGGGACCACATAATCCTACTAAAACAGATTGAATCTGGGCCGAAATGAAGTTAGCAAACAAGGATCCACATTGCTTTGAGAGGAGAATCAGCAAAACTAATTATTTAACTATCTCCTACTCTGATGCAATACAAAAAGTCAACAAATAACATTTCCTAAGCCAAATACAAGAACCTGTGGTGCGAGGAGGCTGCGATGGACACACGCTGCTCTCTCTTTGGTCACCAAACTTCCTAAATACACAGAAATCCCAAGGATGCGGCCAGTTTGATATCATTCCCCAGGCTGTCGAAGAACACTGCCTGCTCATCTCAGGTGGATTCAAAAGGAAGGATGCAACCCACACGCTTCCTCCAGTCCCTCCTACCAACCAGCACTGGGGCGATCCCAGCAGAGTTCTCCTGCCACAGCTCAGCAGGGACAAAGCGCTGCTCAAACCCATGGTACACTGGGTGGGGGCGAACCCAGGGCAGTTTGGGATTTACCACTGTACCTTTTACATAGTTACAAAACATAATACACAAAACTCTACAACCCTTAGGAACCCAGGGAAGGGAAGGGAGCATTGAGAACACAGCACAAGGCAGGCAGCAGGAGCATCTGCTTTCGGATTCCCAAGAGAGAGGAGGAGAAGAAGAGAGAGAGGTTTCATATCATTAGAATAGAATGGAAACCACAGGGCAGGAAAATGCATTCAGATTTTTATTTCATTTCCCTAAGGTGGAGGAAGAACCCAAGAGTGAGTGAGTGGCCTCCAGAAAGATCCATTTCCTTTGCTTCACCATCAGATCAAACTATTGCTTTTCCATTATTATGTGAATACCAGGTGCTTCGTGCAGCTACACCCCACTCAAACACTGGGGCCTCCCATTTTCATGCTAAGCAGGAATAATCTTGCATTCTTTTTAAAACAGGAATTATTTGGGGTAAAGAAGGATGCAAAGACACCACAAGATTATTATTTGGGTGCTTTCTCATTCTGTTCAGATTCTGCTCCCTTCCTCATAGTGGCTATCAGTTTTGCAACTGCTTTTTGCTGTAAGATGACAGAAAAGCAGTAGAAAACTGCATGGTCAAGGACTGGAAGAACATCTCTTTGGATCACTTTCTTTTTTCATGTATTTATTAAGGGTTCGGGATAAAATTCATCAAGGAACTCTTCAGCAGTAACTTTTGTTTTAGCTGAAAACCAGAAGCCTTGGGCTGTAACAACTGCACAAGGTATTTTTCATAGTCATAAATCAAGTCTTCACAGAAAGCCTCCAACATTAATGCTGCCTAGAAGGGAAAGGGCAGTTGTGGGCTTTTTAATACAGGGTTATATGGATGGAAGAGAGGGAGTGAAGTTCATGTGCAGAGAGGAAAACACTGCTCTGGGAAGCACAGGCAGTGGGGGACGAAGGATAGAGCTCACCACTTTGCCAGGCCAGTTATTTTTGCTCTTTCTTTTGCAATTACATCCAAACAAGCAGGGATTTGATAGAGGCCAGAGGCTATTCCCAAAGCCAAATAGAAATGACTAAAATCAAGACTAATTCACAGATAGCTGTGGCCTATAAATATCATAAGAACAGCTGAGAGCAGAATAAATATTTACAAACTCAGCATAGCTGATTGTTTGGGCCAAGCCTATAGATTTGTATCCACAGAGGGACACAGAACTCTCTAACTAAGCCATACAGACATTGACTTGTCCAGACTATCTAATTAAAAAGAAAAAAAAACAAAAAGCAAACCCACAAACAAAAACCACCCACCAAAACCATGGTATTAAGCACAAACAAAGGATGGGGAAAGGGCTAACGCTCATTCCTTTTCTACACAGAACTGCTTTCTGGTTTCCAGCTAATATAGACACTGAAGAATTTCAGAATGCATCTTGGGCAACATGGGTGGAAATTTGTGGAGGGCTCTGAACATGAACATACCCCAGGTTATATGTTGAAGCAAAGAGGCTGCCTTAAGACTGTGAACCTCAAATCCAAGCGAAAGGCATAGACTCTAAACCAAAACTGCTCAGATGAATTGCAACTTCAAAATCTCTTGTGTGCATGCACACATGTGCACACACGTGTGTGGAGGGAGCAGGGGAATTTTGTTTTAATTGAAAATGGGAATCTTAGCATTGATTAAGTCAAGCAGAGTATAGACATGCGCTGTGCAAGCTTCCCCCATAGAGCTTTGGCAATGCACCTTGCTCCTGACCTGCAAAACTCCCTGCTATTCCAGTGCTGAACCTCCTGGGCAGAGAGAGAATCACATCAATTTGTCATTGTGGTGATAATGGTTACGTGAGGAGAACCAATTGCCAATTAGGACAAAGATCACTGACTCTCTCTGCAGCTGACCTGAGCAACATTTGAAATCTCATCTCCAGAGAAATAAACTATTACCATTAACCGTCAACAAAGCATCCCTCTTAACACATTGGTAAGATAAAAATAAGACATGTGAACGCAAATTCAGTGGGAAGAGGTCCACACTGGGCAGGGCAAATGGAATGAGAATACTTGTATTAAGCATCAAATATCTCAAAAATGAAAGGTCAGTATCTCAGAAGAGGCAACTAAGTCTGCAAAATAGAGTAAATAAAATCCTTTCACATATGAGATATGACAATTTTTCCACAGAAGTATTTTAAAGCAAAAGAAATATGGTTTGAGAGTTGGGGGCCTTAGGGTTTGTTCTTACAGTCTCCCATCACTCAAAGCTATTTTCCCTTATTCTGCCTTCCCCACAGGGCACCCATTGCTAGTGCAACGGGAATGGGTTGGTACGAAGGCTTAAGTGACTGAATTCCTGTTTGTTCAAAAGGCTGGGGAATCTGATCCCACATTATGGACAGGAGTGTCTAGGAGCATCTGTACATGCTGCCCAGAAATGACCATGCTCAGAGTCTGGAGTCAGAGGGGACAGTCCCCAAAATAGTTTTTCCCTTTCCCCATCACACTAATTCCTGCTGGTCATTACAGAGTATATTCTCTAGGCAATGAACTGCCTTTTACTCTGCAATCAAAACAAGAGAAGCGGGTACAAAACCAGGACTTACCTTCGAGCCACGCTCATTAAAGATTATCTCTACATCAAGGATTTTGCCGAATTGCTGCAGAGAGACAAAGAGAGAAAAAAATACTAATTTACTTCTGGCAATCCATTTTTCCTACCTTTTGGGGGCTGGCTTAGTGCAAGAAGGGAGGTGAGAATATTTCCATTTCTATCATACAGCCAAAGGCATAAAATCCCAGTGACATGACCCAGTTCTCTCAGGTTAGGACATGCAGATCCTCTTAGTCACAGACCCCACATTTTCTAACAGAAGTCTACAGGAAGAAAAACAATCTCCAGAAGCATTTTAGGGATTTAAGGTGGCTTTTCTTTCCTCTCTTTTAATCTAAACAATTCTTTCTTCCCTCATTCCACTATTTCATCTAAGACATGGTTATATGATTTCATCTCAGACATCTAACATTTCTCAAATGCAATTCACCATTTCATCTTCCTCCTGAAGTGGCTATCACTAAAAGAAACTTGTTTCTCTGGAGGGGATAGTCACATAAGACACCCAAGCTCAGGGATTCCAAACTCTAAATCTCCTTTCCTCCCACCTTCCCTTTATTTCCCAAAACTCCAAGCCTTCACAACAACTAATGACAGATTCAGAAACCATGAAAATGGCCATCTCCCAACAGTTTGCTTTTCAAAAAAGGATCATCCAACTTCAACTTGAGACATACAGCAGTCTGTCAATAATCTATGCAAATTTCCCACATATGATGGGATTTTGACCTCTGTCTCAGCCTGGAGACCCTAGGGAAAGCAGGACCCCACCACTCTGTTCCCACAGCTGGTTCCAAAGAGCTCCCTACACAGCACAGAGCAAAAGTGGGAAACAAGAGCTACAAGCTAGAAAGGAGATTACCATACTCTGTGGAAGCATACATGGATCATATCCTTCTACTTGGAACAAATGTAAGTATTTTTACTGAACAGACCAAATTCAGAACAATAGCCTATAGGTAAAAGTATCACCAATACTGTATTTCCAAACTGGAGGTCTTCTCTCCGGAAAGACAGGTCTAAGGTCTCATTTTCAGTAAAATATATATGGAGTGGTCTTCACTCTAGAGATGCATATTGCACTCAGACAAATTCTGTATCTGAGCATCTTTCTTGCCCCATTATTTATGAAAGCTTCCATCAACATGGGTTTGATACTGCTGCTTGCAGAAGATTTAAAGGTGGTAGCAAATGAAGGAAGGGAAGACAAAAGAAGAAAGGGTGGTTTCACGGTTAGGGAAGATGATGAACGCAGGCTCTGCACACTGGGACACTATTCTTTGCCATGGTGCTTTCAATATTGTATTTGCCTTTTTTTTTTTTTTAATTAACATTTCCATGTGGAATCAAATAGGTATAATGCTCATTTTGTGGGTATACCCTGCTTGAAGAAAGACTTGGGGCCAGATTTGCAAATATGGGACAACACTGAGCCATGAAAGTTGAGGAGAAGTTCTGAATATGTAAAGCAATAAAAAGCTATTAAGTCCCTTGAACAAGCACTCCATAACTTCCTGTAAGCAAGCAAAATGCTTCCAACAATTTTAGCTATAGTCTGTGTCTGCTTCCATTCCCCATTCTTTAAAAGGAGATAGTTGTATTCTTTTACAAATGTTGGTTCACAGATGTTGTTTTTATTATTCTATTGTTTAAGGACAATACTGGATCTTCTATTCATCCAAAGGACAATTGAATTCACAATATCCTACGTTACACAAAGTTTGAATAATGCTAATGTAAACACGCATCTTCCTTGAAATCTCAACATCTCAATAGCTTAGGCTTGATCCATGCTGGATCCTCTTTTGACCACTGCTGTGCCAATCACAGCTAAAATACATTTTCTATTTCTATCTCATGCTTGATGTGGGCTTCTCTATAAAGGAGATTAGCTGTTGATTGCTTTTTGTTGTCTTTGTTGCATATGGCTTGGGCACTGCCATGAAAGAAATCAGTCATGATTGCTTTCTTGGTAGACTATTTCAGCATCGTTGCACGACAGCGGTTGAACCAATTTAACAGCTCCCGGCTGCTGCAGGGCTGTCCCTGCTCCCTTGTCCCTCCTTGTCTGGTCTCACCAGTTTCCTGAAGCTGGTCCCCGTTTTCATTCTCACCTGCAGGTAAACTGACAGAGCTCAGCAATCCTGCAAAAAACTAGCTCAACAGAAGGAATAAATAGGAAGTTTTTGATGATTTACTGATCTGGAGTGGCTCAAAGGTTCAGGCAAGCATTAAGGCTCTGGGAAGCACAAGGGAGTGGAAAGCAGCACACCCTGCCCAAGAGCAGGATCGGGCCCTGGCCAGATCAGCTCGGCTGCCTAGCCTTGCCACACACACTGGAAAGCCGGGCTCTCAACAAATGGAAATGCCAGAATTATTTTCAGAATCTTCAATGGCAGAAGAAAAAAAAAAAAAAAAAAAAAGAAAAATTCACCATTTTCTACCTCATTAGAATCATCTTGAAAGAGAACAAATTGTGCAGCTTCTGGTGCACAATTATGCCATGCCATCTTCCCCTTTCTCCACACCCAGCTGGGCCTGGATCCTCGGGTACTGCGGCCAGCGCTGCCTGCCAGCCCCATTGGGCTCAGCTCACTGCACAGGGCTCCCACACCAACAGGAAATCCTTGTCTTGTGCGTTTCATGTCTTGTGGCTGACAAAAAGCTGGTGGCAATGCTGAACACAAGTGGTCTGACCTAGCTCCAAGAGAGATGGCAGGGCTGCCTCCCTGCCCGGCAGACAATGGAGGTGAACCATCTCCTAGATGGCAGAATTAAGATCAGCAAATCCTAAGGCTGCAGCAAGTACAGGCTTGATGTCTCCTGCAGTGGGCTACATCCAGCCATGCAAGTGGCCACAACCTCTTTTCTACCTAGGACTTGAGCGTGTTTGAGGAGGCAGGAGGGAAGGACCTGCTTGGGAGAGAAGAAGCAAAGACAACAGGAGCTAACTGCTGAACTGAGGTTTGCTGAGGAGGGGTTTCCTGCTCTATGAAATTCCCTGGAAGAAAGTAGCATGGCTATGAAGCAGGAGGACATGCACTGGGCTCTTCAAGTCTGCTGCAACCATTGCCACAGCTGCTCTGACAGCTCCTAACACCAAGGCTCTTGTCACTGGTGCTGCAACGGTTACAGTAGGTCCAGCACTGGAGGCACTTTTGCTTGGGTAGCATGCCAGACTTTTCCTAAAGAATGAAAGCCTGAGAAAAAAAAAAGAACTAGTCCATTTTAACAGTTTGTATCTCCTTCAAAGCTGAATCTGATTTAGTGGAACATAAAAAGGCACTTTGTTCTCTGATGGTGCTTTGCCTACCAAATGTCAACAGCCTACTGCAAACAATGGAAGTTTTAAGAGCTCCTTAGTGAAAGGTCACAATTTTTGTATGGAAAAAGCTAGGCCATTTACATACAAGGGTCAACACCAAATGCCCCCAGGGCAATTTTTCTAAACGTGTACACAAGCATGTTTGTATTTTCCAGCAGACCGAGAGGATATCCAAATAAAACCCATACTTGGGTCATCCATAAGGACTATCCCTCTAACCTGGAATATATGAATCGCTTTGCTCACAGACTCGATTTGTTCACTCGATGATCACCAAGAACTTCTACTTACAACCCTGCACAGCAGCCAAGGAAAAAAGTCCTTGGCAGAGTTCATAGCCTCTGAAGAAGGCACTGCAGGACTACACATTTCAGATGCTCCCCGCTGTGACTTAAAAAGCTTACTGTGTGACCAAGAAGCCAGCATCGCCCATCACACGTCAAGTCATGCAAGAAGCCTCCTCCATGAGCTGCTCACGCACATGCCATATGATGGATTGATAAACACACACACACACATCCAGTCATGCCATGGCATAGCTATTGCATCTTATTTTATCTTAGCGCTCCATTCCCTGGAGTGACCTTGTACAAGCTCCTACTTATTCTTCTGTAAAGCAGGTAAATGAGAATCATCTCCTCTATAACAGTAGCAGGGGCTGTGGGAAATAACAGTTTTAAGAAGCATAAAGATATTAACAGACATCAGCTACGACCAGAACCCAATTTTCTTGCTTGAACATTATGTACCTTATCACAGATGCAAAGGTATTGTGCAAGAAAAGGTATATACATGCTGTGTCTTTCTCTCCACCCAGCTGCCATGAAGGCAGCAGATTTTTCCAGCAGAGGCCATAACTCCATTAACATATATTACATTTAAGAGATCTGGCACCAGAAAGCTTTTGCCTTCCAAAACACTGACAGTTTGGTAGGGCCTCTCCTGCATACTCTGTTCCAGCTGGCCCTGCCTCCTCTGCCTGTCTAGAGCTTTCAAAATCAGCTCCAAAACATGCCAGACAAATAACAACCCTAAAGATGCTAAGAAGAGGGAGTATGAGGCAAATTCTCTAGAAATCACAGAACAATAAAAGGTAATGGTGAGACACCATGCAGTGACCTCACATACCTACAAGTGAGCTCTGTATCCACAGCAGCTTTGCACTGGCCCTACAAAATTCACTTAAAGATGAGTGCAGTGAACTATCTACACCTTGAAGATGCCAAACAGATCCTTCTCAAAGATGGTCAAAAAACCTTTACAGGTCCTCAGAGTTAAGCAAGAGCATTTCATATGCAGGATAGAGCTATACTGCAGAGAGCATCCTTACCCTAGCTCCCAGCTCCACGGGATATACTTTCAGCTGAGAACATCTGTCTCATAGTAGCATGTATTAGTGCTTAGTTATGGCAGCATGGGGTCTGTCAGAGCTATGCTGCTATCAGTACATGAACTTCCTCACCTAAAGCTGGGTCACACTTCTTCAAAATAGCAGGGCCAACCCAGCCACAGCCAACCCTCATCAACCAAGCTACACCAGTATGCTTTGCTGACAGGAAGATGGAAACACTGGGGATTTATAAACCAAAACACTACCATAGTTTACCAACTGAACAGACAGTAAACAAGCACCACCAAGCTCTTATCAGGGTTGACCTGTTGCCCAACAAAACACATGTTTTCTATGAAACCAGGCTTTAACAAGAAGCCACACAAAGAGCAAAGATTTCTAATAGGATTTACAGACTGCAGCCATCCCAGCAAACAAAGTGACAAGGAACAAAGTTTCTCAGTCATTTGTTATGCTCCGACTCACAAATAAAAGATTTTCACACAGAACAGTGAGATGGGGGTGAACAGTACCATAGGGTACCGTCCAGAGATCTTAACACCAGGCCAGCTTCCAGGTCCACGCTTCCAGCTCCTTCTTCCTGCCTTATGCCATTCCCAGAGGTATGACTGCGCTGTAACCTGGCACTGCTGCCACAGAAAAGCTACTTGGACTCGTGCTCACAAAAGCAACATACACTCAAAACTCAATTTGAGAGGACTCAGACATGTAGACTGAACCCATAGAAATCTGGGTTATAAAAAGACAACTCCATGTAATTTTACCTAGGTCTTTTATGCAAGTAAATCCAGCTACAGCACAGCATCGTTTCCTAAATGACATTCAGCCCTGTCTCACTGCAGACTCATTATGAAAAGCTAAACAAATCTCAGATAAGTGTATGATCCATTCATCGTTGCCCTCCACCAGATGGCCATTGCAGTTTCTACATACTGTGGCATAAGCACACAGCTTTTGCAGAGCAAGATTGACAGTACAGTAGCTGCAGAGGCACAAATACCCCTATTGCAGAAGTACCACGGTTCCCAGCACAGCTGTGCAAAGCAGGATGCTCAAGCAGCACTGAGCACACAAGTCCTTTGCAAAAGGCGATTCCAGAAACTGGCCTGGTAAAAGACATCAGTATAAACAGCATTGCCTCTTCAAACTCTAACCAACTTCAGCAGGAACAAAATCCTCTCCTGTGATAGCTGGACCTCTCTCACTGCAGGAAGAGCTTGGAAACAAGAATCATCACAAAAAGGCCGCCCTGTGTCAGAATGTTATCCAATAATGAAATGTAGGACTTGTTATGTGTGATGGGTGGCCAGAACTATTTGGAGATAAAAACCCCAAAAATACATCTTGATATCCAGAAGACAGAATTTTCCTCCTTCAGGTGTCCAATCCACTCAGAAACCACAGCCCCTTTCATCTACCTTCCTACTGCTTAACTTCAGGCCTTATGGCATCAACACCTTCAGGTCACAGTCTCTTGGTCTATCCTATTATTTACTTACTTACCTCAACACCTAACAAGTAATCTTCTACCACTGCCAATGCTTGTGTATCATGAATTACTTGTGCATTCAAATTAATTTACTGGCAAATGCAGACTTAAAATTCTACCAAAATCTTGGTGAGAAAAAGCTGTAATCTAGCTTGTCATTGCTTTAGCCTCAAACTGCAGGCTTATGGAGGTGTTTTGCACTCTTGACATCAGAATGAAGTTGGACGAGATATTATATCCACTGAGATATTTTAGGAAGTGCAAAGTGCCAAAATGTTTCCCCAGAGGCCGAGATCTAACGGCTACAAGAGCTTCCAAAAATATCTGAGCTCAGAGCTGTGTTGTTTGGGTCATACAAATCAGCGGTCTACCACAAGCATACACCATAAAGGAACTTGCAGAAGAGATATGAACTATGCTTAGAGAAAGAAAAGGACAACAACATTACCTCCTTTAAAATCCAGTGTCAAAAAAAAAAAAAGATGCTACCCTTCTGTCACCCTTAATAAATTATTAATAACTTCATTAACAGAAAGTTATTAAATGCGACAGAATAGTCACCTTACTATAAAACAGCTATGCATTATTACTGACATAGCTGGTAACACACAAAAACCATTTATCAACTTGGGCTGATGATGTTCCCCAGCAGAAACAGTTAACAGCCTACAAGTAGTAGCCATGGAGCGAGCATGTTTTTAAAAACCGGTGTCTCCATCTGAAGCCAGAGCCTGAGGGAATTCACACCCTGTATGGTGCTATCCCACCTTCATCTGCAATTGTCATCACTGCAGTCCTTTATTTTTATCTTACACTATCTCCTTCTTTTAAAACAGTTAAAGACTTTTGAGCAAAGAGCATTTCACCATTTCCTATGGGGAAAGGTTGAGAGAGTTGGGGTTGTTCAGCCTTGAGAAGAGAAGACTCTGGGGAGACCTTATTACAGCCTTTCAGTTCTTAGAAGTGGCCTATAAGAAAGATGGGCAGAGACTGTTGCAATAGGACGAGGGGTGATGGCTTTAAACCACAAGAGGAGATTCAGGCTGGACGGGAGGAAGAAATCTTTACAATGAGGGCTGTAAAGCATTGGCATAGGCTGCCCAGAGACATGGTGGATGCACCATCCCTGGAGACATTCAAGGTCAGGCTGGATGTGGTTCTTCTGAGCAACCTGATGTAGTTGAATCCTGCTCATTTCAAGGGGGTTGGACTAGATGACCTATGAGGGTCCTTTCCAATCCAAACTATTCTATAATTCTAAGTTCTGAGAACCATCTATTCTGACTCCTCATACCATTGGCTCTTACAACAGATAAGAAGGATTTAGTGCACAGAACTACCAAACAATCCACTTTGCTTGTCTTTGTGGAGATAATTGATGATTCAGCTTGAGAACAGATGGATTTTCTTCCTGCAGGCAGTCCAATCCAGTATCCATCTTCCCCAGGAGACTCTGAAGGCCATCTGACTCTAAAGTCCTGAACTAACCAGAGCATCCTAGCAAATTTTATACTGGGAGGAAAACTGCTTTTTGAAGCCTAAGAGGGAACGACTGAAGCTGTAATCCATGAGGTACAACCACACGCACTATCACGGCACAATGCTAAAAGGACCAGAAACATGTTGAGAGAAACATGAACTTATCTTTTGTATACACAGTCCAGTGAGGAAGGGGACAGCAGTTATGAAGACCGCTACCATCATGTCAGAGTCCTTACACACACTAGCCAATGAACATCCCTCAGAAAGTGGATACTAAGATTCTGAGGAGAGTTGCTAACTTGTTTTTAACACTGCTGGAAACTCTTCCACTCCCTGGTAAATTGTTCCATTGTTTAAATTAGCCTAAATGACTAAGATTTTTTTTCTCTTCTTTCAAGGTTAATTGTGTTAAATCTCAGGGTCCAACTGGAAAATCTTATTATGACTATAAACAACACTTAAACCCTCTATTAGTAGGTATCATCCATGCATAAGCACCTGTACAGAACAGACTTGTCATCTTCCAACCTCTCTTTAATAAGCCCAGTAAATCATGTACCCAACACCTTACACAGTTAAAAAGCCATTCATCTTCAAAGCCCAAGATTATTTTTTTGGTCCTAAACTGATCTCAGAACTGAACAAATTTAAGCAGTCACAGTCTTTTTGTCTTTGAACATGATTAAGAACACATCCTTCCTTCAGCCTAATACCCCATCCCCCTCTGCACTGGTGAAGCATCTACCTTCAGCAGTCACCAGTACTCTCCCAAATCAGTGTTTTCCAAAGAAAGCTATCCAACCTACAAGCAAACCCTGGCTCCCACATACTCAGTTCTCTGCACTGAGCTGCATAAAACATGTTTTCGTTGGATTTATCATCAGTTAAACAGGCATCTCAAGTCATTCTCTAACAGGAACCTTATCTTTCTCTTTCCTCCTCCTCAAATAGTTTTTTAACCACAAACCTCACTGGCAAGGTTTTAATAGCACTGTCTCCATAGGCTGAGATACAGATACTGAACAGGACTATGACTGACACAGACCCCTGGGGAAACTGACACTTGAAACAGACTTGATCACAGATTTCTCCCCAGTAACTACAACTTATTATCTATCATTAAAGAGGTTTTTAATCCTTCTGATGTGTTGTGTTTGACATATGTACACTTCTTGTTAAAAATTGACACTGGTCACCCAGAGGAATTCAATTGCTTGGGCAATGTTTAACTGTATCAGTATCACTTTGTACAATCTTGCCAAAACAGGCAAGACAGCGTTTGTCTGCAAAGATGTATATTACGCTATACAAAGTTACACTTGAATAGATATTAAACAATTTCTTTAGATTCTAATGGCTTTAAAAACTCTCCCAAATTAGCTTTTATCTTGGACCAACATATAGTTAGATAGTTTGTAGCTCTTTGGGTCATCCATTTCAATTCTTTCAATGGTGAATCCCGGTGAGCAGTGCTCCAGCCTTCTGCAATTCCCCTAGTTCACAAGGATTAGCTAAAAATTAACATTAATGAACAAAAGAGGTTCTTGCTTTGGCAGTTACCTTTGGATGTAGCTTATCTACATCTGCTGGATTGTAAATACTAGCAAGCACTCTCATCCTCCTTTGTTATATATTATATACAAAACCAGAATATGGTCCAAATACCACCTCTGAAACACAGCAATATGGGGGGTTTTGCTGTTCTTTTTTCTGTTTGGTGTTTGTTTGTTCATTTATTTTGTTACATTTGTGGTGTTTTTTTCCAAAACACACAACTATTTCCTAATTTTATATTGTACCTACACCTGGATCTTTTCTCTCTGCATGTAAAAATTTGATGCCTTCTCCTCCGAACCCACACCACCACTACCTCCATGATAAGCATATTTCCCTTCTCACCTGCTTCGTTTAAGTTTGCAATTAATTTCCTGCCATTTCATCTTCCTCCTCTTCATCCTCCCTCCCTAACTTGCAGGACACTTTGAGATTTATTAACGCAGTTTCAGTGACTGCGAAATCATGTCTTTTTGGCAATCAGTATGTTTTGTTGAATACTTCATAGCTTCCATTAACGCCTCCCTTTTAAAGGTACCTTCCCAAGCAGTTATCCTGCCAATTGTTTAAACTTGAAGAAACACTCTTCTAAAGCTCCTTACATTACTGCCTGATGCCATATTCTGTTTGCACAAAGCAAATACAGACAAATAACAACCACTGGCACCTAGGCAACCGTGGGATTTCAGGTCAGCTATTAACTCTTCTTTATCTGCTAGAACAAGGTCAACTATTGATTTATTCCACAGTGGGTGCAGTACTGTGTGCATTAAAAAATGATCTATTCCTTCTAGAAGCTTTCTGGAAGTCGCTTTCTTGGCATCATGAAATGTCAAGTACATATTACCCGTTTTAAGCAGCCTATTTTATTTGCCTCCCTATAAGAAGCATATACATAAGGAAATGTTTGCTCCATTCCCGAGGATATCTTGGGGACCTGTTAGAAACACATAACAGGCGAGAGAGGTGGCTTGAAACACTGATAACTTGAATTTGTCACGAAATCCTTCTGTCTGCAGCGCTTTCAAATGGTGAAGGCTTAGAAAGTGTTATGTAACATCCATTTAAGCACACATGGGACAACACAGCTGAAGTCCACCTCTACTCAAGCCTGGGTGAAAGCGTTAGCTACTGTTCTGTGCCCCAGGACTGGGCTGACCTCTTGCATGCTGTTCCATCCTCAGGGGGGACTTCTTTACTCCCCCCCTACCATCACGTTTATTTCTTCCTCCATGGCTTTGCTGTCTACCCAATTCCTCTCTTTGTACAGTAGGCTGGGAAAATCACTCCAGGCGAGGATTTTGAGTCTCTTAGATATGACGTTGAAGAGATGTGACCTGACACACAGAAGGGAGAGGGAGGAGATGGGGGAAAGGATGTTACAGGCTAGCCACAGCTGAAGACTAAGACAACCATGAGTCCCCTATAGGAAAGAGTGCAGGTTTCAGTGACTCACCCAAGGGAAAGCATCCTGATCCTAGAAAAGAAATAGCAGCAAGGAGGATTCAGAGAGTAACTCTCTCCTGCTTGAGTCTCTGAGCACGCCAATAGAAGCAGCACTCAGTGAAAAAGGGAGATGTGCAAGAACCATTGATTATTTCATTGGCAAAGTAACAAAGTTTTCTATTACAGGAAAATTGCACATGCTTTTTTTGTGACCCAAAAGATGAATGCTCTTCTGGCAGGCATACTTCTCAGTAAACACAGGGCCAGGTGAACTAGCAAGAGGCTATATAGGCAACGTACCACCTTAAAATCACATCACTGTGCTGGAAATAGAGATTATATTTAGAGAAAAACTAAACCACCTAAAGCAAAAATTAAATAACTTGAGGAACACCAGAAACCAATTCATATAGCGTATTTCCCCACCCCTTCTATGTACAACAAATGGCACCATATGGGCCCAAAAGAGAACAGGAAACATTAATGCAAACAATTAGGCTATATTTTCCACAGGCCCCTTCTCAAGACAACAGTTCATTCAAATTGCTTGGGTCTCCCAATCTGCAAAGCTGAGGTAAGAGTCACCAGGACAGGGATGTTTTTCATTTCCATTCATGTTCCCCACACCAGGAGCACAGGGAAGAACAGCATCAAGGTGAATGAGTGTGAAGGGGGCCAGCCGTCAAGCCAAGCACCGGTCCCAAGGGAAGGGGCAGTAACAACGTGGAATAATTTATGTCAGCAATGCAGCTCCCAGGAGAAGGGAGCAGCAGTAGCACAGATCAGGACGTGCTAAATACAGATTGCAGCAGGTGGCCCAAGAACTGGCTGTGATTTCAGCAACCGGTTTATCCAAACCGGACGGAACTGCCTACCGCACAGCCCTGCAACAGCAAAAAGCAAGCTAAAAACACAAAAGCAGAGCAAGTGACTGAAGATTCGGCAGCTGCAGATCGCCAGGAGATGAGCTTCACCCTGAAAACATTCCCAAGGATGTCAAAGACTGTGACAATCTAATGTATGAGGAAGACGGAAGCAAACCCAGGCCTCTTGCAACAGAATCACAGAATCCTAATTTCGGCTGGGATGTACCTCCAGAAGTAATTTAGTGCAACCCCTGCTCAAAACAGGTCTAATGAGACTTGGTTGGAAAGTCAAGTCAAATACCTTTAAGGATGGAGGCTCCACAACCTCTCCAAGCACCATACTGCAGTATTTAAACCCCCTTACAGTTAAAAAAAAGAAAAATTCCTGAAATGTGATCTAAATTTCCCATGATCCAACTTGTGTTTGTTGTCTCTCATCTCATCACTACACACAACCAAAAATAATCTGGCTACATCTGAGAAGATGGCTTTGCCTGGAGGAGGCTCAGGGGGGACCTAATCACTCTACAACTGCCTGAAAGGAGGTTGTAGTGAGGTGGGGGCTGGTCTCTAGTCCCAAGTAACAAGTGACAGGACAAGAGGAAACGGCCTCAAGCTGCACCAGGGGAGGTTTAGACTGGTTATTAGGATTAATTTCTTCACTGAATGGGTGCTCAGGCATTGGAACAGGCTGCCCAGGGCAGTGGTGGAGTCACTGTCCCTGGAAGTGTTCACAAGCCGTGTAGACGAGGCCCTCAGTGACATGGTTTAGTGGTGGACTTGGCAGTGCTGGGGTAACAGTTGGACCTGATGATCTTGAAAGGCTTTTCCAACCTAGCTGACTTTATGATTCTATCTTTCCTGTATCTTCTCAGCAGGTAGCTGCTGACAACAAAAATATCCTCCCTCTACCTTCTCTTCTCAAAGCTGAACAGGCCCAGGTTTCAGAGTCTGCTCACATTCCATGTTCTCCAGCCCCCTGACCACCTTAGTGGCACTCACTAGGCTTGCTCCAGTATTTCACTTACATGAAGTGCACTTCTTGCACTGGGAAACCCAAACGCGACACAGTACTCCAGATGCAGTCTTAGCAGAGCCCAAGGTGTGGATGGCCACCTTTGCTGCAACAGCATGCAGCTGCTTATGTTAGATTTGTTGTCAATTAGGACAATGCAGAGGGCTCAAGAGATGCAACAACTGAAACACGAATACTGCAAAATTTGGAGGAGCAGCTGGGTATGTAGTTAGGACCAAGGCACATACCCAAAGCCAAAGGAGGAAAGAGGAACCTTAGCTTTAGTCTATCCTGACTTGAGCCTTCTGCACTGCATCTTAAGCAGGCAGCAACTGTGAACTTTATAAATAATAAGATTTATTTCTGAAGACTTCAGAATGTGCCATCAATCAAGGATCAAACAAGTCAAATATTCCTGATGATGATATACAGATAGATAACTTCACCTGTACGTTAGGTCATGAAGCATCTAGCTCATTTATCTCTGTTCGCAGGGAATGAGTCACCACCTATACTCATGCGAACAAACTCTTCCTCAAAAAGCTTATAAACTGAGAATGATGAATAGCATACAAAGATTAGGGAAGGCAAACTATTTGGTCAGAAGAAATAGAATGTATATTATATACAATGTAAAATACCATCTGACTTGCACTAGCTTTTCCACATGCAATCTCTAGTTGGCCAATTCCTTGAAGCAATTTTTCATCACAGAAGTGGATCATGAGGAAAGACATAAATATTTCAACAAGTTTCTAAGCAACTGAAAAACAGTGCTCTGCAAGGGATATATTAAGTCAATGTTTAATCCTAGCCTTTACTGGGAAGTAAGACGAAGTTTCATTTTGTGGTTTGTTTTTTCTTTCCAAACCAATTGTTAGGTTACACTGAACATCGGGATATGAACAACACAGTTATAGTTTTTATGTGTATTTACCAGCTGAGGTAAACACTAACAACTGTTCTAGTCCTGAAAGTATTGCACTGTGTGCTTCATTTTCCTTCACACAAATATACCACCACCACATGTCCCACCTGTGGGGACGGAGAATCTACCATGCCTTTAAAGGCACTAGTAACTTACCCCAAACATCTGCCGAAGGTCAGGATCTCGAAAGCGGAAGGGAATGTTAGACACGTGAAGTCGCTTTGGAGTGGATTTGCTCTCGGTATTCTCACTGCTCTGTGTCTGTGATTGCTGTCCATCTGTCTGTGCCCCTCCTTCTGTCTGCTGAAATCAGAAAGACAAAAGCTTGCGCATGAATAGAAGCCACACAAATTCCTTTCACGGGGTTTGCCTGTCTTTTTTTAGGTATTAGTACTACACTTGCGATTGCGGTATCTTGCACTTGACAATTATTTTGATAAAGCCAGTAATGCTTAACAATTGATCTGTTGTTCTTCCCCTCCCTTTCCACGAGTAAACAGTAATGAGATCTCAGCCTCCCTCCCCTTGTATCACCTTTTAGCTTAGTAGATTTGCCTTTGGTTTTCTTAAATTGCTTCTCTCTTTTTGCCTGTTCTTCCTCACTTCAGCTGCCACCATATGAAAGCTCTAATGAAGAGGCGGATCTTTCATATCCTGAAGCTGGGAGGTAGTGCCGCCACTCTAATCTCATGTGGCAGGATGTTCATGCAATCATCCAAATCCCACAGCTGAAGTGGCAGCTCTTCACTTGGCCAAAACCAGAAATGCATTCCCAGGCAAAATGGCATCTGCTCTGTCAAGCTCCCTTCAGAGAACATTACCCCGAAAGAAGATCTATAACCAAATGGTAAAATCCATACATGAACAGCTTATGGATGTCTTTGGTCAACTTTTCTCACACATTTAAAAGTCAGCCCAGGGACAGGAAACAGTCATTACCCCTGCAGGCTTTATAAATATATACTTTCTGTTACCAACTCCACAGGTAAAAGAAGGGAATTTGTTCTAGCATCCCCAAGCACTGACTGGTATGGCAAAGCCAGGTCAAGGAGTGGGACTTGTGCTCAGAAAAGGTACAGAGGAACAAGGGAGACCAGTGTGCCAGAGCAGAGAGCTAACACCCCCACAGAGATGACTTGCAGGGGAGAAGAAAGGAAGAGAGTGTCAGCCACTTGTGCTGGGCTTAGACTAAATAGGGCTGAAAATTGAGCACAGCACTAAATGTGAAGGTAAGGTCCCTTTTGTAAAATGGCTTGATGAGAAAATGGTATTTTTCACACCTTAGTCAGAAAAAATGACCTCAAAAGGTCAGAGCTACAGAACAAAGCAGACTACAATTTGGTTGTTTTATTGCTCTGTCCCTTTCAGAGAGCACACATTGACAGGCCAAGGTATTCAAAGAGCACTCACCCACTCACTCTATCTCCCTCTGCTTGCCTCAGCCTTGTAGGAGTCATGCTTTGACCACCTGCATGATGCACTTTTAAGCGTCATTTCATTTCTTTAGATGACAACCTGATTTCTTCCTTAACCCATCAAGTGAAAAGAAGTTCTACAAGGTGGCAAGGGCCATGCAATTGCTCAAGCCAATCTTATTTTTAGGCACCTTCCAGGACACACACAGGCCTTAAAAGTAAAGATTTCAGAGTAGGGGTTTTTCTGCTGGTTTGGAGCCTTTTTGCCTCTTCCCGCTCCCACTGGCTGTTTTAAATACATCATTTGTGAACCAAGGAGGAAAGAAATCTTGCGATAGTTGCCGATACTGACTCCCCAACCACTGACTGGGCTTGCTAGATTGCTCTGCACATCACTTCATACACAACACTTCCTGAATACTTTGAAGGAAACATCTCTCCACAGATAAATTAAACCGGCAACATTAAGAGAGCTGCTTCTGGCCAGAAATGTCTCCTACAGGCATGACCTTGAACTTGTGTATTGGTTATAAAGCACTGACAACAGCAAGCAAACAGCAAGCACTGGGGTCCTGTCACGCTGCGCAAAGCAGTGGCAGCTTTCCACTTTACTTTCGTAGGGCTGCACAGGCAGCACAAAACATGCTTGATGTGGTTAATATAAATTAAGCCGTGATAGGAAGGACAAATATATCACCCTGCGAGTATCTCTACTTCCCAGAGCTGTGCAAGTCTCAGGAGAAGCCTATCAGAATGAAGCATTTTTATCTGGATAAGACTCGCCCATCAAATTCTTCTTCGCAACCTCAGAACTTCCATCTGATCATATCTAAAAAGCTGCCTCTCCCTATTCAAGTTCTCCCTCTTCTCCTATCCTCACCCTTATGATAAGAATGCATCTCTAAACATACAGAGAGTGCACCCTGGGGGAAGAATCAATGCAGCTGGCCTGCGATTAAATCACACCATGCTATTTGGTGGTTTTATTTTTATGACTCCATCAGAGTCCTTTGCTCCTCAGGGCAAATCTCTCCAAGAAGGACAAAACACAGGAGTAGCCTATCCATCACCACCATACACAACACCGGCAAGTGAGTGCTCCAAAGTAACTCCCCAAAATCATCAGCTCTTCTGCTAAATGGGATCTCTACAGTCCATTCTGGAGCTCTGCTAGTGCAATTTGCCAAATCCCATGTTTTCTATGGCTTTGCATAAACTGCCAAAGTGGGCAAACACCCATGCACATAGGTGCAACTTCTGCAGTGTGAATGAGGAAAGGCACAGACTCCGAATGGTGGTGACAAAAATGGTTTTAAATTCAGACATAGGTTGCACAGGACTGGATCTGCCGCTTCTACAGGAGAGGGAGCCGGGAGGTCATCTGCACTCCTCTCTCATCCTCTGCCATTTGTTCACAGACAGAGGGCAGAACTCCCATCATACCAAGGGTGCGATGTCAGCATGCAGCCATGGCCTGCCCAGAAACACTCACAGCTGTTCCTGCATATGGCAGAGTGCTGCTGCCACACAGGAGTCATTTTGCAGCACATGAGATGTGTACAGTAAGACAAAGGCTTCAAAGAGGAGGCACAATAGAAGGAACAGAGGATCTCTGTCCATTCTTACTTTTTTGGCTACACTGAGTCCCTGAATGCTTTTCAGGCTTTCACATATCCTGATTTTTCAGCAGCAGTCTAACATTGAATACCTTCTCGCGCTGGATGCAGTAGCTCCCTCATTTCTATTGTCCATGGCCCTAAGGTAAGATTTGAACTTTCAGCCACTATAACATTAGCTCAATGCATTTGTCTACTGCCACACATTCAGCTACAACGTAAATGAAAGAAAGGCTCCTCAGATCTTGTCTCTTTTCTTTTTTTACCCCTTTTATAGTTATTCCCCATCTTAATTCATTAGGAAGGAGATGAAAGGAAGGGCCTGGAGCCTGTTCTCAGACAGCACATAATGGAGACCAGCAACAGCGTTACCTTGACCAAGCCAGACGATAAAAGCCTGCATTTCAGAGTGCCCACTCCCCACCCTGACTCCTTCCCCACACCAAATTTCAGCTCTTTGCTTCTGGCCTCATATCAATATTTTATAGCAAAGAACCAGCCCTCACCCTTTGCTACAGATAGCAATTTCGCTTGGAAGGGAGCTAATACATGTTCCACAGGTCTCGATGCCTGTCATCAGGCAACACAGAAATATACTGCGGCTAAGATCCTGTGTTTAGAAGCAGTGCTGGATTCACCTCCTCAGCACAGCCTGTGTAACATATACTTATGCAGGTGATAATGTCATTCATGCCTGCACACGCGAGCTTTGAGCTCTGCTCAAGGTCACCGAGAAATATATCAGAGCTCAGGACGCGTGCAATATGTGCTTCACTTTTAACTGCTTGCTGCCTGTACCCCTATGCCAGCTTCTCCCTTACACCCATCAGCAATAAGGAAACCCTAACCAAGAAAAGGCAGCTGCAAAGAGAAGCATGGATGTATATATGTGCACATATGCATGTAAAAGGGGAGAAGGACACCTGGCAGGTGAAGGGTATTCTGAAAAGTTTGGGGGCAGCACTACAACCACCTTCCCACCTCTCGACCACACTCTTCATCCTAAAGCAGCTGGTGAATAAGGAATTGCTGAGGATTCCTCCTCGACAGGAAGGGGCTCCAGCCCCTCCTGGGCTCCAAGCAGATCTCCATCTGTGTAGCCAGAGGGCTACATCCCTGACAAGCCAGACAAGCACCAGTGCGACAGGCCAGCACACGGACTATTAATACCCAAGTACATTCTGTTTTCATCTCTCGCTTGCATCCAGAACTGGAATCGATTCAGGTCCAAGTTATAGAAAAGGAAAGAACAACTCCTCATCCTCTCCCCCAGAAAGCAGGTGGTCCAAAATGTTGTGAATCATAATGAGGAGGTTAAGAGCCATAAATCACTGCAAAGAAAATATTTACAAAACACAAACTGTAACTAATAACTGTATTTAAAAGGGGACTTGGGTGGCTTACAAAATCTGGGAGGCAGATTGTGCTCACTCCACTGCTTCTAGATCAGTCTTGGATCCAAAAAGGAAACCAAACCCAAAGATCTTATTTCAATCAAGAGCTTGAGGAATTGTGTGGAGGCAAGGACAGCAAGCTATGACTGGCAGAAGGCAATCTTCCCACCGCAAAGGAGAGCACAGACAACGTGGGAAGATCTCTGCAGCTTCTAATGAAGAAGCCGCGTCAAAACAACCCGTCACCCACCAATGAACTGGTATCTACTGAGCAGGTTTGGTGGAAAAACAAGCGACGAATTATGTACCAGATACAAACCCCTTTCCTTGCCCCACCACACTCTAACAGAGTAGGAAGTAACACTGCCAATGGAGCAGTGACAGACTAAGATCCATCCAGCCCTGTGTTTTCTGACAGTGGCCAAGTCTGTGGCATCTGTGGAAGAACACAAATGAGAGCAAACATGCAGTGATTTTTCTCCAGCCTCCAGCAAACTGAGCCAGTTGATGTCTCAACTTCCAAAGCACCTTATGGACAGGAGTTCCAACACTAAATTCGTAGTTATATGGAAAAAAACCAAGAAACAGAAACCTGGCTGGGTTTGTTTTTTTCCACATGTGGCACCTGATCATTCCCTATGTGTATCCTTGTAAGTGAAAACAGGACAGTTTCCTATTTTATTTCTCATACCATACAATATTCTACGTACTTGTCATATGCCTTCACTCCTGTCAGCTCTTTTTGTAAGTGAAGATTTCATTTCTTCTCACAAAGAACCTGCTACATCCCTTTCATCACTACCATTATCCTTCTCTGTACTACTTCTAGATCTGCTACAGCCTTTGAGAGATATGCAGAAGTACCACAGCTGTATACTCTAACATAATGATATTTGCTGGTTTATTTCCTATTTCTCTTTCAAAATCATTTTTAAATCTGTCTCACTAGGCACAAGTCTACAAGTGCTGACAATAATCTGCCTCATACTCAAAACAATAAAATAATCTG
The DNA here is from genome assembly GCA_039720435.1 of Amazona ochrocephala. Taxonomy (NCBI): domain Eukaryota; kingdom Metazoa; phylum Chordata; class Aves; order Psittaciformes; family Psittacidae; genus Amazona; species Amazona ochrocephala. The sequence continues at coordinate 79,117,495 of CM077880.1, forward strand.
CCTCATACTCCAAGCAAATTCCTGATGCTAAATGTCAGAGTTTGCTACCTCAAGACAGCAATTTCCAAGCTGAGGTGGCCAAACAATCAGCAGCTAGCTACTTATTTGAAGCTAATTCTTCCCAGTGTCTAGCTGCCTAGCAGTATTGAAAGACAACTGAGGATATTCATTAAACATACTCTTCACCTGAAATACCTCACATGAGCAATTGCTTTAATTACTAAAGTGATGAAAAATAATTACAGAAGAAAATTCTGCAATCTCAAACTAGGCAAAAAATACCCAAGGGAAAGTCATCATTATAATATCATCCATGTGTTTTAAGGCAGTTGAGGAGGCCTTGGTGCCATTGGCTCCCTTCTTTCCAAATCCTTGCCAGATGTATGGGGCACAGCCAGATGACCAAGCAGCTTCCCTGTCTTGCTTCTGAATACAGTATGTAGGGGTCTCCCACCACAGATGCGTCTCCTTTAAGGAGTCAGAAAGTCTATACCCCTTTATCATACAGCAGATGAGTTAAATACGTTTCAGTACGGCACATCGAGAAGCTGAGAGATACGATGCTCTGTAATTAAATAATGCTGGATGCTGGTTCATGACAACTAACACCAAGGCGACAGCACCTGCCATTTTCATGTGAAGTAATTTACATAAACTTCTTCCTCTACTTCTATACCTCCAGCTGCATGCCATAATTTATACAGACACACAAATTCTTCCTTCTGACATTAACAAGAGAAATGAGTTGAATAATCAGCTCACAGTGTTAAGTGCATTGCATTTACTATCAAGCAAGCTTTTTTAGTTCAGCAGATGATTAATCTTCCCTCTGCGGGTAGAGTACCAGGAGATGCAGAGAGCTGACAATTGCTCTCGGCTTCTGGCCATGCACTCCATACGCTTACCTTGCAACAGCAGCACTTGCTGGATCCCTCCAAGAGCTGCTCTAATTCATTAACCCAGCAAAAGAATTGGGCAACTTTCTGCCAGGTCAGTAAATTAAAGTAGCTCACGTAAGGAATGCCAGAGCCAGTAAAAAGGAGCGGGAGTTTGTGCTTAAAGCCAGATTTCGCCTTTCTAACAGCAGTGAATCTTTAGATCAGCTCAGCTGCCAGAGGTACTGCAGCCTCATTAGCATCTCCACTCACAGCTATTTGTGCTGGGTGCCTCCATTAGGGATAAGCACACTAATGTAAATCAAAAGGGGGAAGGGGAAAGTAACCAGGGGACCCAGCACCATAACAAGTGAAAACAGAGTGTCAATGGTTGAAGGGACAACAGGCTGCAACAGGCAGACTCAGTAGACCAAATATGGTCCGGTACCTCAGTCTATTTTTAATCCAGGTCTTTCAGCTGTGCTTTGGGACAGTATCAAGAGACAGGACAGATGCTCGGAGATGCAGACTGGGAGACTCACATGCCAGGCAAGAAACAAAGCCCCACGGATGAGGCCTCATCCTAAAATAAAAAAAAGCTTTCAAAATACTAAGCTGTTTGTATTACACCACCTATTGTGCCAATTTCTTTTCCACGCCCCTGCTCTGAAAGCTTAGAATGCTTTCCACTACACTCAGACTTCCAGGATCAATCTCACTCTTAGCTGATGACACCAACCAGTCATTCCCCTTTTGCTCAAGGCTTTTAGACTGCGTAAGAAGGCACAGACTTTGACTCTCAAAGTTTATTTTACTGAAGTTCACTGCCGAAGTTTGACCTCAGGCTTCCAGACCACTGCCTATTAACTCAGACACCACCAATCTCAATTCATTCAAATGGACTTCCTCACCAGAATCTGCAAAGTTCCTATGAGAAGGTGCTCCTACACAGTTAGGGACACAGTTATAGACCCCATTACATAGCTGCATCCCATCTTGCCAAACAGACGGAAGTTCCCTTTCTGTGAGTGACCTTTAAGTCACTCCATATTCTCTGCTACTTTTGCATTTATCATAAAGGCTTCCATCCTGAAAAACAAGAAAGCCCTGCCATCTGAGCACACCTTTTGCTATCTTTGTCAACTGGACCAAGCACAGGCCTTGCTCTTAACAGCAAAGAGAGACCTTATCTGTCTGGCTGAAGGAATTTCTGAGTCATCCCATGGGAGCACATGCTTTAACTCAGCAGCTAATAAATGCACCGGCTGTTTGGTCTGGGGTATCGCCTTCACATGACAGCAGCTGCGCTTGTCAGTTGCAGTAATGGGAGGGAAGCATCATACATCACCTATGATGAGTTTTGCTCTGCTGAAGTGAGCACTATTGCTTGAGCAAGACAACAAAATGCTGAAAGCAAAAGATGCCTTAAAGCGTAGCAGCGAAGTCCACATGTCCAATAAGTAAGAACCAGCATGTGTGATGGACTAAATGCTTGACATTGGCTATTGATGTTCAGGATGAAATAACCAAGTTGCTCTGTTGATTTTTAATAGCACACTTTAGTTTGAGTAACTACTGAGCCTTCCTCCTTCCCCTAGTTCCTACATCATTAACCAGTGTACTGAGAAGGAGAAAAGTTACAAGCAGTTACAGCCCAAGGCAGCCCACAGAATCAAAATAACTTCATATAGGAGTCCTAGACAGAAAGATAAAGGGACTCAAAAGATCCAGGACCCTGTGCATGTGAAAGCCTGGCATGTGAAAGACCCTTATCTGAGGTGCCTTCTCCCTCCCCATGGATTTCTTCATGTGCCACCATCTGGGATCCTCTGGGTTTGATCAGTCCCAGCCATAGCAGCAGGAATGTGCTCATCTGCTCCCATACTCTTTCCCCAGCAATCTATGACCTGTGAGCCCAACTCCACATGCTCAGCTCGCACATCTTTAACCACATCAAATGGTCAGACCAGACGTGCCCACCTGCTTCCAACAGCCAGTACAAGCGTTACATGTTACTGAGCCTGTTTCTCACATAACCCCTTGCCAGCCAGGCTTCCTCCGCAGCCTCCTGGCAACACCGCTGCCTCCCAGCAGTCTCCCAGCAACGCTCCCTCTGGCACAGATGGGCTCCCAGTCCCTCCTTGCAAGCTAGCCAGCCTCCCCAAGCACAGCGGGCTCCTCGGAGCCGGCATCAGTTGATGAAACACAGAGCTCAGCCTTGCAGTGCCACGGAGATGGCTCCTAATATGGAAGAGGAGCAGAAGGACTGGCAAGAGCTTACATCCAAGGTCAAGGCTCGCATCATTTCCATTAAAAACGAACACTCTAAAGCTCTGGGCAAGGATGGGAACAGCAAAAAACACACGGGAAAGCCACTGCCCTGTTTTATTCCCTGTTTCCAGCTTTCCCATCCAACTGACAGCACTTGAGATAGCCGCTGGAGACGGACAGCCCAAATCTTACGAACTGGAACAGCACTGGGCAACCTGGTACTAAAATGATGACTTGCATTTCTGCACACTGCACCAGCGCTAAGTTTTATTTCCAGCCTGATCTCCTCTCATCTACATTTGTGTTTGCTGAAGCTTCATTTATGCACTATCAATGTGCTTTACAGAGTTTGTACTCTTTTTCTTCTTCAAGATGCTGAAGTTGCTGCATTCCCAGGACGAACTCAAAGATACCAGAGTCGTAGCCAGCGGTGCCAACCATGCAGCTACTGCCCACTGCAGAAGAGGCAGATGCGCATGCTGGGGACCATGCACACTTGAGCTGGCACTATCAGCTCTTCCAACTGTTGGCACTGAATTCACTCAGTACTTAAAGGGGGGAAAAATAATCTCTATGAGCCAAACACCCAACTACAAGTAAAACTGAAAGCATTAACAGATTAAATCCGCCCCTGAGAACCAAAGGCTCTCACATAAGGTTCCTTATTAGGAAGTTAAGTCTTAACAAGTGGTTTAAGGGGTGGATAAAGCTTTTGCTGGGATAATCTGCCAGCGTGTTGCCCAGTGCCAGTTCCAGGCCATGGGAAGAAGAAAGCAAAAAACCTAAGAAGGTGAAAATCTTTGGCAAATAGATGCCCAGTAGCTGAGAGGTCCTCTCCTATCTTTACCCCCTGAAGCTCCTTGCCACCTTCAGAAAGTCAAAGAAAAGTATTTTTGTACTCTGCTAACTTCCTGAAAACAAAGACACATTGGGATTACACCTACATGCATGTGCTCATCCTAATCCTTTGTACCATCAACCTTTCAGAATTTGCCTCCATCACATTCATTTGAACTGTTTGCCAATTAACACAAGGTAATTAACACCTTTGTAAAGGACTGTCTTCAGACAATGCCTCCATGGTAAAAACACCATGATCCCAAGTACTACTGCTCTTTGCAAACACCAATTTACAAGCAGAACATGCACAAGAGGAAGGTAGTAGAAGGTCAGAAGCTATGTTTTATTTATAATTCTCTCCTTTTCAAGCCTACCACTGATTTGCTGCGTACTTAAGAAGCAGTCAGCAGTCTAATCAATGGCTGCTTTTCCCCATAGCACTGTGCTGCTCTCCTGGCTCCTCACCCTTCTGCACTTACTGCGAGAGATCCGTTCTGCGTGCTGGCTGTGTTCGTGCTCTGCTCTCCATGCGGCTGCGTGCTTCCGTAGAGTGTCAGATTGTGCTCGCTGGTCTGGCCTGCATAGTCCTGAGTGTGTGGCACCCCATATTCTGTGGGAATCCCGTTCTGTGGGGGTGGCGGAAATGGGATTGTGGTGAATGGCTGCACCATTGCATCAGGAGTTGCTGCTGGCTCCTGGTTACCCTGAAGAGAGGGAAAAGGAGAAAACAGCTGTATACTACAGAAGATAAATCAAACCATCAGCATGAGAAATTACACACAGGTGTTTATGTGAATATCCCACCCACTGCCACCATCATATTGCACAGTCTTTATTATCTTCTCTATCAAAAAGAGCACGCCTTGCTCCTCTGAGCCATGACACTGTTTTCTTAATCTTTCTGAGCAACTTTCTCACTACTGGGTGGCACACAAAGAACCAATTATGGGGCTTGCAAATTGCATGCCCCTGTAATCTCACACAAGGCTTTATGCACAGTGAAGCAGTATTTTGGAAGGGGGAAGAGGCACTGAAACATCAGAACAGAGAAGGAAATACAGACAGAAGAACAGGGTTCTTAATATCCCTAAAAGTATCATATCTGGGTGCAGCTCCTCCAGCCTGACCCTCATGGTTCTGCTCACAAGCAAGCATATTCTGTGGTTCAGAGCACACTTCCCTGATGTGTTACCGTAACAGAAAAAAGGGATGCTTTTTAAAACTCATCTGTGTAGCAGCCCCCTCCTTTGCTCCAGCAGCACCAAATACAGAGCATGGGTGCTTAGGAATACCCCATTTGCTTCTTGCTGGCCATACAGAAGACACCAAAGAGCTGTGGGGAACTGAGCCGAGACTGGAAACCTAGAAGACACTCCCTCCCTCCCAGTGCTGAGCATCACACACACATCGCACTACCATCACATAAGGCATTAATTACCCACTCTTCCCCCAACTTACACTATTCCATGGAGACCTCTACACTAGGACAGTGAACTTTTTAGCAGCTTTTAGCACTGCCTTAGATGTAGTTGACACCAACCAGATGACTCAGAAACAGACAACTGACCATGCAAAATATATTCCCGAAAGACAATTAAAATGCTACCCCACCATGCCTGAAAACCACCCAAAGCAAACACAAAAGCATGCAGCCACTGCAGGGATCTCACCGAGGTGGGAGGAGGGAGCTGTATTCATTCAGCCACCTGGGGCAAAGGAGAACAGCCTTGACATTGAAGCCCAGGCTGCTGCACTGCTCCTACTGCTTCCACTGCCGCAGCAGGGGAAAGAGAAAATCCACGGAACAGATTTATGATAGGAGGGCTGTTTGATTTATGTGTGTGTCAACAGACTAATCCTCATTTTAAATTTTGGCTGCTGTTCCAGCCCTGGGTCCTCCGCCACGAAGCCCGGAGGTGCTCCGAGCCTATTTCTGACACCAGCACGCTTAAATCAACGGAGAAAAGCAGAGCAGACCTTGTCCCATGGATCAGAAAGGCGGAGTGGGAATTACCAAACAGTTTGTCAGCAGAGAGCATGCAGGGGCTGACAGACCTCCAGTAAAGCCGGACAAACCTTTCAGTCCTTTATCAGCCTACCTGCAGCTTTCCCTTCTGGGCGAAGGAAACAATGATAAATGCAGCGCACCTCCAGCCAGCATCGGGTCATTCAGACACTGGCTGAATCCCAAATTTGCTCTGACATTAGTCTATCTGGTCTGCCTCCCTTGGGGGCCACGTGGCCAAGTGCTCCCGCAGCTGGGGAGAAGGAGAGGGAAGGGCATTCAATACCACTTAGCAGAGCTGAGCTGCAGCCTTGGCCGGCACCCGAATGGCCGGCCTCATTAACTGAAGTCCAGCCCTGCTGCCTGCAGGAACACAGAACTCTGCAGCTTTATCGGAGAAAGAAGCATTGAGGCAAGCACGCCAGCCACAGCCAGTGCTTGGGTCCTTGCACACACTGCCCCAGGCAGCTGCAGCCCTGCATAGCCTGCTAGCAGCTCTGCAGAGGCTTTCCACACACACAGCACATCTCCTGAGAGCAGAACAGGGTGGAGGGTTTTCACCCCCCCAAAAAGGAGGGCAGCTCCACCGGCCCTCTGCATCTGCTCACTCCTTTGCCATTGTCAGCTTCAAAGCAAGGAGCTTCTGGCTCATCCTAAACCATCCCCAAGATCCACAGGGAGAGTGTGACAAATGGGAGGGAGAAGAGGCTGAATGATGGTTATCCCAAACCAGACATCAGCAACCACATCACTCCCCCACTCAGACTATTTATCCCCTGTCATGCTAGCTCCACTCTGTCCACATACTCTATTGCTTACTGTTTTTAATTATATCCAACTGCCTGGCATACTGCTTAGCGTCACAGACTAGAATCACAGAATAGCTGGATTGGAAGGGGCCCCCGAAGGTCACCCAATCCAACACCCCTACAACTAACAGGGACACCTTCAACTAGATCAGGTTGCTTCCATACAGCCCACATTGTCCATCCTTTTTTTGTATTTAAAATACAAGCTAAATATGAAACTGATTCTTTCAAATTTAAATTCAGAAAACGGGCAGGGTAACTCCAGGAAAGATGCAGTGGCAGAAACTATTTCCAGTTTTCTTAGAACAAGTTGGATTTAAAAGCAGTAGCACCCCAGATCAGAGGAAGAGAATTCTAATTAGCCATAAACAAAACCTATTCTGCCATCCCCTCAGCAGCGCAGGGCTGCTCCCCAAAGGACACACTCCAGCGTTTTGTTTCATCTCACTCTTAAGACTACTTAAAATGCCAGCCCATCAACCTTATATAATCTTATTTTCAGCATTTTCACCCCTCAGTTAATACTGTTCCTTCCAGTTTAAATGCATTTCAACCTTTTAAGTACTTTGTCCCTTCTTCAATTATCCCCAAATGTTTGAAGGATGAAAAATGCTCTCTCTCACTTCTGTTGCTTGTGGCATTTTGATAATACATATTTATTTTGAGCTTAATCACACCTTGCAAGCCAAAATATCCTGGTAACTTCATTACTTCTGTCTGACCTTCGTAAGGTTTTCCAATAAGGGATTTCTGGTGCAGAATGAAATGTTTTTTATACCTTTGTCGCTCCCTCCCAATCACACTAACATGCAAAAATCGTATCTTTTATTACAAATGTAGCCTGAATTTAATGTCTCAGGTTATCTGTAGTTCTATCACCATTATGCTTGTTCAGGTTTCATAATCCCATAGAGTACTTCTATCTCAAATTATTTTTCGCTTGATATATTGATGTACACACTTCCCATATGATTTTTTTTGGTAATTTTAATTTCCTTTGATGCTTTACAATTACTTGCTTCTCCTGTTTCCACCAGTGTCTACAGAAAAGGACCCCCGATGCGATCTCTGCAGGTTCCACGGCATACTGATATCCTCCAAACCCAATGGAGATTCTACCTCCTCTGTTATTCTACCAAATTTCAACATTTACACAACACTTCATATTTTCAAGAACTAACACAGAAAAGGAAAAAAAAAAAAAATCTCATTTATCTTCAAATACAGAACCTGAACTCCTTTCCCTACTTCTAACTCAGCAGGGAAAATCCGGCAGTCACAGGCATTGCTTTTCCCACTTCTCGGGAGGTACAAAGAACATGGAGAAGCACCCAGACTTCCTGGTGAAGGTACACAGGTAGAAGGAGAGACTCACCTGAAGGAAGGTATTTAGCCCACTCTTCACAGCATACCCCACTGCAGTGCCAGTCTTGTCTGTGTTGGCTCATTAAATACTCTTATGCATTTACTCAAATGCAACAACAGACCACAATGGGTATGTCCAAGAGTAGTCACCATCCCCAAACACACACAAGTATGCCATCACAGGACTAGGAAAGCCTGGCTGCAGCTCCCCACAAAAACTATCACCATCTTCACCTCATGTGATGGCATATCTTAACTAACCCTTAGGAGCAGTCAACCACAATGCAGGGTGGCTGCTGGCATCTCCAAGAAGGGAGCCTTAGGGACATTTGGCTGCAGGAATAATTTCATCAGATCCAGGTTAACCAATTCTCTTTGTGAGTTTATGCTGCCATGCACAGACCACACTAGCTGCCATCCTGCGCTCGCCAAGCTGAGAAAGGCTGTTCGGTGCAACTGGAACTCAGCGTAATTAACACACACTCCTCTTTGAGAAAAAGGAGAATATTTCAGTACAATATATAGTAATCTATGGTTCAAAGAAAACCAGCAGGTCCTATGTTTTCTATTCATTCTGCTGCTCTGCTCCCAACAGAAATTACTCATCCACATCAGGTAGGAATTCAAAGCAGCTCCCCTCTTGCAAAATGTTGACATCTGATTCATCAGCACCCAAGCCCTCAGGGCACAAAAGGGATACCCATCTGGGCTCCCCTTTCAGGTCCCTATTCTCAGCCCTACAAAGGTCTAGTCATGTCCTCACAGGTACCAGTTTCCTTCCTTAAATCGGAGTTTTGCCTACACAGGTCAGTACAAACCCATCCCACGTTTTGTTTAAAAAGCCAAAATAGCTATACCAGTGAAGAATCCCTAATGGGGACACACTGCTAAGAGTTTACGCAGCTTTAACTTAATTAACAAGATCTGTAGCTCCAAGCTAAGCAGAGGAGCAGTAAGTAACTGCACGTAGCAGTACCTTGCAGAAGGGTGGAAGCTGGGGACCACGTCTCAACAAGGAGCAACGTGGTTCATTCAGCAAACGCGACACAGGATGAATTCTTTCAGCAGACAGCAGGTGGTGATCCAAGATCACGGCACCGGAGCGCCAAGAGGGAACACCAGAAAGGCACACAAAGGCCTCCTACTTCCATAAAGCTGTCAAAGATCAGTCTATTCTGTGAAGGGTTGGTTTTGTTTTGCTCATTAGAGAAATGGGTGTAATTACAGGGATATGAAAGCAGCTGTATAGCAGTGCAGCTCCATATCCCTCCTGCATTAGTAGGCCACAATATGCGAAGATATTAAAGCATGACCAGCCACATAGAAATTACAATCCTCGTGAAGCTGAACTGGTACAATTTCTGTACAGACTTTTCCATGCAAACTGCCACAAGGTCTGTGCTGTTCACAACCCTCCTGGCAAGTCATAAGCATCACAGAAAGGTGAAGAGAAATGCTACATCATGTAAACATCAAATAATCCCTTAAATACGCCTCTCAACTCTGGTAACCCCCAAATCATTGGGATAGATGCGAATATATGCCTATTAGTGGAACGGGGTTTCTAATAGGTATGCATTTGCTGAACTCATCTGATGAAAACTCGAAGCAACTGACTTGCAGCTAACAGAGGCAATTAACCTGTTTGTGAAGACTTGTGCGTTCCAGGCTACCCGTTTGCTCTCGGCACTAACCTAATCCTTTTCGTAAACAGCACAAACATTTTTGCTCAGATCTGAAGAGCCTGGCACGCCTGTTCAACCTGAAGCCTCTGCATGCCCCCAGCTCTGTGCATGAAAGAGATCCTTGTGAGCAAGGGGGATGTAGGGACCACGCTGTCTCTCCTCCAACCCAGGTTACAGCATGACACATGACTTTGGCAGAAGAGGCCAAGCGCTGCTCCCAGGCTGTACATAGACACGAGAGAAAGGGCCTGACATACCACACTGCTGCCCAGGAGCAAGAGAATAATAAGGAACATGGCCTGGGGTTTACCATTTCCCCTTCCCCCACCACCCCCCCAGCTGAACACAAATTAAGATTGCTGTTGCAGGCTCCCCTCCCCAGCTTCTTCCAACACAGCCTCCCCTTCATTCCAGGGCTGCTCCAGCAGGAGCCCCAGTGGGGCTCATGCTCTCAGCCATGGCTCCAGAGGGGCTTCCCATCCCACCTCCAGCTGTGCACTCATGCCTTCTCTCCCTGCCAGCCACAGTGCTCCATCCACCCTGTGCTCTGAGCCATTTCAGCACATATCCCAGGGAGAAAAACCAACTCACTTTTTACTGTCAGGTTAGTTTGTTCCCAGTTAAGAGCGCTGAAATGGCTTGGCAAGGAGTTGGAGGAGAACCAGAGCCAGAAAGGAGAGGGGGCGGAGAAGCTGGGGAGGGAAGTGCCATGTGCACCAGCACTTGGATGAGCTCAAGCAGTCTCTGACATCCATTAACCCTCTCCCCATGCAATCCCACAATTTGCCCACTGACAATGAATGTATCAGCAAGCAGTTTCTTTGCAAATGTGAATGGATAAAGCTGTGTGAGGGATGCTCCAGAAAACCATGGGTTGGCGCCATTACAGAGACAAACCCCAACCTACACTAGTAGCTCTTACAGCAACATGGAACTTAAGCCTTGATTTTAGAAATTGTGTTTTTTGCTCTTTACAGTCATGAGGATATTCAAACACAAGGCAAAGTGATGAACAGGGTGATGAAGTGCTAACAGTTTTCCAACTCCCCAGTCATGCTATGTATGATGCCCATGAACATCATACCAGCTCTTAATTCCCCAAAAGTAGTAACACTTTCTCCATTATTACAGATTAGCTTCTGAATGGGAAAAGTGAGTAAAATGCGTATGGAAAGGAAGTTTGGAGGTGAAAAGGATATGTACAAAGGCTATAACCATCTTGCATTCTTCATCTCTGTACAAACCTGTTCTTGGATTCAGAGGGTATGTGACCCTAACCTGACACCCACAGTCCACACTACAAAGGTATCTGTTGCACCAGAGAGCAAGACTGGCATGTCTGTCTGTTTGGCAACCCAGACTGATGAAAATCAACACTCTCTTTCTTGATGTGGGTTGACCATAAAAAGTACCTTGAAGAGGATCGCAGTAATAAGAGGTTTTATATTTCATCTGCACATCTGGCACTTGATCTTCATTTGATCTATGACACATGGCGGTAACAGGAAAGGATAGTGAATTTTGACTCTGCTACCATGGGCACAAGAGCAATTCCTCCTGAATCCTCTCAAAAGCAGTGCTCTACTTACAAGTAATTTTTCAAGTTTGGTGGAATTTTATGTCAGTTTTGTTAAAACAAAGGGAAGTTTGTATGTATGCATCATTTTTTTTGAAGCCAGATGTAATCAATTTAGGAAAAGCTTTTTGCACTGGGTTAGCGTATGCCTAAAAAAGCTAATCAGAAAAAGATAAAAAGAAAAAAAGATGCCTGCACTCAAGCTTGCACCTAGCTAACCATTTAAAGGCATGTTTTCTTTAACTTCCTGGTGCAAGCTTGCACTAGATTATCTAATCTCTCCCTTCTTGATATATAAAGCAAGGGAAGAACAAGTTATCTTCCAATATACACTCTATCATTCCAGGCTACCAAGAACTGTTCTGTAAAATAAAACAGCTGGCCTTTTTTCTTTAAATGCATTTAAGAAGTTGGAGAAAAAGATCAAGTCCCTCTTTTGTAGGGAAGGATGAAGGAAAATTATAGTCTTATCTTACTCTGATACACAGGAAGCACTCACTCATCCTCATGCTGTCATTATTTCCAGTAATGGTCAACTTTTGCTCTAGCCCAATGTACAAATGCAAGCTCCTAGTGCTGAATGTGTACATGCTTAAGAAGCCTCTGGGCAACCTGGAAAGAGGCTTCCTGTTGGATATAGCCAAAGCTTTAGAGTTATGCAACATTAATAAGGCCCAGAGCCACATCTACTTAGCAGCCTGAAGCATACCTTTCAGATTGTAAAAAAGCACTGATTTTCTGCTCCCAAAATCTACATAACTTCCCCATTAAAAAGAAAAAAACAAAACCAAAACCAAGGTTAAATGTTACTGGCACAAAGGCATCCCAACAAACGCTTTCAATCAATTCACCTCTCTGGGGTTGATTAGAAAGAGAGAATTGTGCTTCAAGAGACGACATCAAGGTCTCAACATCTGTTTCCATTCCGTATTAGGAATGAAACTACCTCCGAGAATTACTGGGGAGAAAGGGGTGGGGGTGTGGAACAAAGGAAAAAGTCACCAGGATGGAGACGTCCTCAGCGGCAAAGCCAGCAAGTAAGAGAAGGGCCCAGGCTCAGTTTTTCTGTTCCAGATCAGCCCTTTAGCACCTACCCTGGCTGTGTTCTTCCCACCTCTGCAGTATTCCAAGTGAATATTTTCCACTTCATATTCACAGTCAAATGTTCTTGGGGAAAAAAGGATTTCCAATAAGAGAACCAGCTTTCAACAAATCAGTATAAAAATAAAGTTTAAAAATATTATGGATCTAGTCAGGCGCTAATCTACCAAGCACCCAGAGTGGCAGCAGCATCACCCACGTAAGTGAGATTACTGTTGGGTAAAGAGGGTTAAATTTCTTCTTTGGGACCAGGATTCATAGTGAATCATAGCTGAGAAAGTGTGCTGCAGATGTGGTGTGTGTGTTTAATCCAAGCTAACTGCAATTAGCTTTTCAGCAGATTAGCAAACTAATCACACTCACAGTTGCATGATTGCGGATCCTCACACAGGGAGGCAGCAGGAACCGGAGGCCACTGGTGGGGAAGGAGTGTGGTATCTGCTCTTTCAGGAGCGGTCTGTGGTAGCACCAGGGTACCCATGGACATGACTTTCAGAGGGCACAGGGGACCTGCCTGTACTGGATTTCTGCCTTCCTCCTGAATGCTAACCAGTGGTTCCTGGTGCTGCTCAGTAAAAGAAGGGCTGCAGAACATGGCAATACAACAGGGAACAAAATCCCACCTCATCCCATGGTAATTCTTGACCAGACTGTTAGGGCAGCATCACAGCCACTATCACCTCAGCTAATTCTGCAGATTGCTCACTTCACACGGCTTTGTTTCAAGAGAAGCCTAGCTCTCCACGTGACATATTTTTAAAGACCAGTATCTGCTTCTTCAACACCAATCAGGTATCTGAGCTGGGCTGATAAACAATTTTTCATCCCATGTCCCTGCTCTGCAAATGGACTATCGCCCTGTATCTGCAAGTAGATCACCGAATCGCAGTGAGCATGGAGCGTTATTTCTGCAACCTCAAAAATTCAAACTGCCTTCCTGAATGCTTAAATCCTCCTGAAGCTCACTCAGCCCCTTAAACAGATTCTATCTACTTCAGTCATAGGAATTTCTCAAAGCCCTTACAGTGTGACACAGCTATCTGTAATAAGACTCTTCCAGATCTCTCTGTATACCCGGTGCTCTTCTAGGAAGGATTTTGAAGATCACTTTTGGCATGGGGCTTCCCTGTCCCCCTCTCCCCTGCTGTGAAGGGAATGAGCTGAAAGCCATAGTGAGCTGCGCAGAGGCGCTGCTCTGAGCTGACTTGGTTCCTGGAGGATGGATAAACCTCAAAGCCCCATCAGGCAGCTTCACTTACACTGGCCCCTTCAATTCCCCTGATTTCAGTGGCCAGCAAGAAAGTCCTCATGGCTGCCTGCACTAATTCCAGCACCTCACAGGGAAAACGCAGCCCTGCCTCCCCTGCCAGCACAGGAGGAGGAGGAGGAAGGGAGAAAGTGCCGGGAAGTGGAGAGCACATCTGGAATCAATTGGAGAGTGCTGAATGCCTCAGAAAGAACTGCAGAGCTGGCAGAAACCATAGCGAGGAGCCGTGTGTTCAAACGTGACTATGGAGCAAAGGTGGGGGACGAGATGTATACAGCATACTTAAACACAAAACCAGAGCTCCTCTTGGGGCTCTATTCTTTACTGCAAGCAGCTAGGCATCTCAGCCCTGTCACATTTGTGCTGCCACTGGCTTGTCATGGGTACAGGAAGAATTCAGTAGGGAAGACTGGGGATGAGATGCACACAGCCCAGCCGAGGCAAATGGGACTCATCTGTGACATAAGCACCAGGGCCCAGTAACACAGCAATAATATATCAAGCTCCTTTCAGGGTGCGGGGCAGAGGTAATCTGACTTGGCACGCACTCGAGAACAGAAATTTGACAGTTTAAAAACTCCGATCTCTTCTCACAGTTACTTTCCATCCCAGCAATGCATTCTCCAACCTCCTGCTACTCATTTGTTCCAAGAGGAGTTTTCCATTTTCAAGGAAGCCTCCACTATGTGCCCTGGAAAGCGGAGGTTCTAGATAGGAGCAGAGGGTCATGGAGAAGCAGCTCACCAGTGCAGCAGCCTGGAACAGCGTGACTACATTTGTTCAGACATACGAGCAACAAGTAGGATGATGGAAGCATTGCTACTTTGGTTCTTGGCCTCAGAGAGATAAAAAATAAGATACATGCTTCCACATATGAATTTTTTAAAGGGAATTAAAAAAACCCAAAAGGCAACACAAAGGAGTCACAAAAAATACCACAAAACTGGAAAAAGCCACATGGCTGTACACTGAAAAACATTAAAAGCCCAATCTATTTTGCTCGTAATTAAAAAAATAAGTTGCAACGGATTACTTCCTGCAAGAGGGGGGGGACAAAAAGTAGGCATTAATGATATTTAATTTAATGAACAAAGGCATCAAGAAAACCAATGGCCAGAAGCTGAATCTGATAAATTCAGCTCTGGTAAAAGACACCATTTTATTTTGTTCACTGATTTCTAAATGACAGTCATGAAGTCAGCTGGTGAGTAGGACTCGGTCCTTTCCACCTCTTCATGCCTTCATGCTGAAAACATTATGCCACTCAAAACAGAGGTACCCGAGTGAGACAGAATGGCCTACAATGCACACGTCCAGAAGAGACAATCTAAAGCCAGATCTATAGGACAGCATCCTGGAAAGCTAAGAAGAGTTGGTAGAAGTCGATGCACATAAATTAAAGCAGATTAGACTAAGCAGCAGACACGTTTATAAGTAAAACGACTTCACCTTACGGAGAAGAACAAGCTATTGAGAAGTATAGGTGCAGTTTCATGTACCACCTAATATGATAAACTACCAACTGGCCTCAGAAGCAGCAGCTCCGCTTCCCTCTTCGGCTGTTGCAAGATCTAGGCATGCCACAGCCACAGCCAGAAAATTAATCCAAACAATAGCTCTCTGTTTGGTCATAAACTGAACTGTCTCGCTTTGTATCTGCCTAAGCATGATGCCCAAAGTGGTGAGGAGGCTGAACATATGGCCAGGGCAGAGACACGAGGGGGACTATTCTTTTTGCAGCAGCACATAGTTACGCTACATTAAACACAACTTGAAAATGCACCTGAAAGCCGCTTCATCCCAGAAGTTGCATGGACATTTAGCGTATGTTATTGCCACTACCTGTTTCGCTTACGCTTAACTTTTAGGAGTGTCCCCATGTAAGCCAGCATAAAGCTGGTTTATACACAGTGAATTTGTCAAGTGTCTTAGGAAGGATTTCCCCCTTTGTAATAAACTCCCTTTAAAGCCTCTTACCCCCAGGCCTTCCAGCTAAAGTATGTTTACCAAATTCCTGCCGTAACCACAAACCAGCACAGACTTCTCCCCTACACAGGCCACCTCTGGTAGACTTCTCCCCTACACAGCTCAAAGTCAGCAGACCACCTTTCAGATGGCTCCTCCTGGTCTGGGGGGGTCATTAATGCAGCTCCTGCAGCCCCTGTGCTCAGCAGCATCTTTGGGAGCATGCTGCTCTTCCTTGTCATCACCTCATCAACGCCTTGGTCACATAAAACATGCGTGGGTTTAACAGCAGCGATATACTAAATATTCACATTAAACTACTGCATATTACTGGCAGGCCCACTTTTAAACTGCTCAATTTTACTGAAGCTGGATCGATAAGCCTTAAAAGCTAAATTGATGTAAGAGCATCTCATTTCGGTGGCACTCCTATCAGCATCTGCAGCTCCATTAATACGTTACTGCATGAGTTCCTGTGAAATTTACCCCTCTGTAACTCCCAGCAGACCTCCACCTTCCACAGCCAAGTGCATTAAAAGGTCCTTTTTTGTATTCTCCCCCTCCTCGCTCCGTTTGTCTGCTCACACCTACAGAAAGGCAAGAGAACAGGCTACACAAAACTTAAATCCTTTCATCTAGTCGGTCTCCCCTTCTGTACATCCCCTTTCACGCACACAGTGTCAGGCTAAACAAAGCCGCTCGCACCAGGATACAGGCCTGGAAAAAAAAGCATTAGCATCTGGCAACCAAGAGCAGCACCCCGGCATACGAGCCTGAGAGCAAACACAAGTCTCTGGCACGAAGAGGAAACACCGAGACGTACGCCTGACTGCTCCTGTCAATCTTGCAGTGGGGGAATGCCCGGTTTTGG
This sequence comes from Amazona ochrocephala, assembly GCA_039720435.1. NCBI lineage: Eukaryota > Metazoa > Chordata > Aves > Psittaciformes > Psittacidae > Amazona > Amazona ochrocephala. The sequence goes on from CM077880.1 coordinate 79,134,125, forward strand.
GGTTGGTTTTTTCTTAATATATTTTTATCATATTACCGAAAGGAAATGCCAGGGACTGCTGCAGCCCCTGTCCCTTGAGGCTCTGCTGCTGCCATCAGGCTGTGCTGCCTTTGCAGCAATGAATATTTAAACAGGGCAATAAATATTTCAGAGCACATTCATCCCGATGAGAAGTCTACTAGCGTAAGAGAGAGGAGACAACCACGCACGGCCGGGACTGCTCCCTGCTCTGCCCCTCCAGCTCCCGCACTGCCTGCCTGCCCTCCTTCCCACCAGCCCTCGCAGGCACCCAAGGGCCTCAAATATTGATGAGCACAGCTCCGGTTACTTTCCAAACAAGCAAAAACACCCCGACAAGGTAAAAAGGTGTTCTGCTTTCCAGAGAGATGAAGAACAGAGCTACTGCATGCTGTGCTTTTACCGGCCTCTGGCTTTTGGGTGTAGCGTTCACACTCAGGGAGAAAATAATTTGCTTTAAATCTTTTAATACTGTGCCTTAGAAGAGCAAAAACCCAAGACCAGCAAACCCAAAAGCTGGACCAGCACCTGGTGAAGTGAGAAAGCCTGACTCTTCCCCCCACAGCTCCCTCTCTCCATTTCAGCAGTGGATTTACTCAGGCATTCCTTGGTTGCTAGCAGCTCTGCTGGGCTCTCTGTGGGATGCTAACAGATGTATACAGCTTGGCCATCACTGGCATAAATAAAATCTGCTACAAGATAGGTTTAGGACCTAACAGAAAATGCAGTCATTTACTCGGCTGTCATCTGCATGTCGCTCACGTACTAGGGGCTATTTTGACTTTCATAGTGCTAAAGCTTGGGGTTTTTAACTAGGATCTAGCTATGCTCTCACCTATAAAGAAACTTTTCTTTTTTAAAAAGACTTTCAGGGGCAAGTAAATTTTTCAGTAAATTTGAAAGGAAATCAAAATCATGTATAAGACACTTGTTCAGCATCAAATTTACAGGGCCAAAAAACCCATGACCATGCTCAAAAATGAACTTTCATACCAGCTTCTACTGCATATCTCACCAGATTCAAAAGATGCAAGATATTTGCTAGTCACACAATACACGGTGAAGCCTTCAGAAGACAGCCTACTGAGTGAAGGGAAGCCAAAAAGATACTCTCATAAACAGCAGCCAGAGCGTTATCCTTAAGTGACAGCCACAAGCTGGCCTGTCCTGGCTAACTGAGCTGCATCAGGGTATCTCCTTTCCAGGTAAGGGCTGTAATTAATAGTATATAAAAGGAGAGGCATCTCTGGCTTTCCTGGTACCCACATTTTAAAGGATGATAGTAACTAAATCACAATCTCAAGGTGCCTCTCAAACTGTACAAGGAGAAGACACACTCCTTGTACCTGGATCCTGGCCCAGCTGAAGATACAAGCTGGGCACCAAATGGCTCAGCCCTGTCACAGCTTGGGCACGGCAGGGCGCGTGCAAGGTTATGCGACAACTCAGCAAGGTCTGCAGATGCACAGTCCTGGATTAAACTGCTGAATTCCCCTGCAGTCTCATTTCAGCTGCTTTTAAACCTTTGAAGGGGAACAGCTGGGTCTTTGCTATGCACAGAAAGGGCCCTGCGGCACATCAAGAGTGAGCTCCCTACCACAAGCCAGAGCTCCTGCTATTTCATCTATGGTCCTCATGGCAAAGGGAAGAGACCAAGGCAGCACCTGAGTGGCCAGCCTCCTGTTAATGAAATTCTCTCTCATCCCCTTGCTCTGTGCCACAAATTGGCTCCAAAGTGAAGTACTGAACTGTCAAACAGCAAAACCACTCTCCAGATAGCATTTCAAGGAAGAGCAGCTGCCTACTGAATAGGTGGATCAATCACCTGCCGCCTCCCTCTATCCCTTCTGACCGACGGCTCCTGGAAGAGCAGCAGCCTCCCTCCTTCAAGACTGGCCACCAGCCACACTGCCAAAAAGACGCTGTTTACGTTAAAAACATAAAATAGCAATCACAGCAGTGTAGTTCAGAGAGTGACAACAATCCCGCTGCTTTGCCAGCGGCATGTCCTGGGATTTTATATCTCTGCTCCTAATCACAACCCAACTATCCTTCCTCTATAGCTAGAACTAAAGGATGCAGTCAGAAGTCAGACCCAACATGGCCCAAGAAACACCTCATGCTTTCCTATCCTATTAACACAACTCACATAGAGAGGAAGAAAAATATCCTGGAAGATGAGCAATTACCTCACCAAGTAATTTAGAGCAGGAGCCACCATTTTGCAGCAGACATCAAAATAATGAGCGCTCCTCTGCTGACTGTGCAGCTCCCTGTTATTCCCATGATGGACCGTGTTATACCCAGCAGCACACCAACATGCAAAAAAATCCAGGCAAGAATGAAAACATAATGTTTGCTACAGTACAAAAAGTGTTAGGAAGAAAAACAACATTTAATCCTGTGGCTCCCGAGGACCTCTCATGACTCAGAAAGCAAATGCAAACAGATGAAAAAGTTAATTTGGATCATATCAGCCCCACTGGCAAGCAAAGGGCAGAGCAGGCACCCCAGGGAGAGGGAGGGAAAGATTTGCCGTAGATCAGGTTACTATCACTGACAGCTGACCTAAAACACCACAAGATTTCAGCAGATTCGGCCAGTTCCTCTAATTTTCAAAGGTGTGACCACCTCCTTAAAGAAATGGGATGTGTGAAGCTCGGAAGACTGTAACTGAGGTCAGGGAGGAGGGAGATCCTGCAGCACAAGTGTGTAAGTGGCCAAGATGATAATCTGCACTGCTTTAGAACAAACACAATTAACTGATAACAAGAAGAAAGCAGAAGTGAATTGCTCCTTTCAAGACACAGAAGTTTCAATCTGAAGCAACGAGGACATAAGGAATCTGAGCCATTTCTCATGAGCCTGAAGCTACTGCATGGAACAGACAGACAGACAACTGCTGTCCTACGAACGTGCTCCCCTGAAACAAATGTCCCTCTGCAATACAACACGCTCCCGGCTTAGGAAGCCAGAGATCCAGCTTGCTGGATGGGCTCTACAGAATCATCCCCTAGATGGAACAACACAGCCCACAGACATACTTCATCACCATCAAATCTGAGAAATGTTCTCCAGCACAAGCCCCCAGCACTTGGTTTTAACTTCACCTCATTTGAAAGGACCTGAACTGCCCCGCTCTGCTGGATGCAAAGGGTAGGCAACACTGAGAACTCACAGGACTAGCCAGGAGCCGAACGCAAGAACAAATCAGCGCCCTGTAACCTGTTTTTCTGTTCTGGGTGATCCTTTCCAATGTCACCTATCTAGGCTGGTAAAGCTCATCCCAAACCAAGCATTGTCTCCTATTAAATTTTTTGGAAGAGTTAATGTTCGAAGAGTTAATGTTTAAAGAGTTAATGACAGCATGAGTAGCAGCCCAGAGAAGAAAAAGCGTTTATTGTTACCTGAAGTCCCTTTGCTTTGTTAGGCCTTCAAAATCCAGGGGAGGATTTGCAGGAAGACTGATTTATGTGAAAAAATTCCTTTAAATCATTTAAGATGAGAATTGCTCTTACGGGTTTCCCCCACACGTCCAGGATGAGAAACCTTTCCAGAATCCCAGAATTCAGCCCCACAGTGCACAAGGACCACCTGCATTTTATATCTGGGGTCAATCTTCATTGATGACAGAGGGAATGGTTTCAGCAACCGCCTCTATCTACTTCTGCTGGGTACATCACACCTAATTAACAGGCTCTTCTCCATGTACTTCAGCAGGAGGAGGACTAACCTTCGGACCTCACAGGGGTGCAGAGGAGCAGCTCACACAGGGACAGTCCCCACCAGGCACAAAGCTGGGACAGACACAGTTAAGGGCAATTCCCAAACCACTCCACAGCTGGATTGGCTGCAGGTCTGGAACCACGCTAACACTCTTCTTGCTAGGACTGCCAGAAGAGTAGCCAGGAGGCTCATCACAGCTCTGCATTTAAATCATGTCAATCAAACATGCTCTTCCCTGCCACCAGCTTCTTTTCTCCTAGATTGAGGCCACGGAGCATCTCAGAGTAATTGTATGGTGACACACAGACCCTCACAGCTAACCTAGAGGCCTACTACGCTTTTGAAAGCCACTACAATCCTCTATAAACCCCCTAGAAGAGTTAAATTTATCTTCCTTTATGCCCCTCCAAAACACTCAAATTCCTATTACTCAGCTCCAGCTATTCTTCTTCTCCATGTTACAAATAACATAGCTCAGAGTTTCCTACCCGCCCATTAAGAAAGCCACTGGCTTTCTGGATACTTCTACTTTAAGCAGAAGTGGGGCCAGGAGATGTGTTCTTGGCCCCACGGCTGAGCCGCCAGGCAGGACCCTGGCCGCCCATCAGTCAGGGAGGCTTGGAGCTGGCAGGCACAGTTCTGAGGTGAGAAGCTCAAGTCTGCAGCCTCTGGTGCTGCTCTCTCCTAACTTGTGTGCCACACTTGCAGTAACTCCTGCAGCTCACTGTAAAACCAACTAAAGAGTATTCCTAACAACAACAACGAAAGTCCTGAGAAACCACATGGAGATGAAAAGGACAGTCACGTCACAGCCTCTCTTACCTCCTCACAGCAGGGCTTGTTTCAGGAGGGCCTTCATTTTGTCTAAAGCCAAAGCTGCCATCAGGCTGCTCAAAGTTACAGTTTCAGACTTGATGGAAAACATGGCTCAGGGATCTTTTAATCTGATTTAACCCGATTTACTTAGGTTCATCTCCTTGAATAAGTCAAGGCATTTAGACGTCTTGTTTTCTGACGGAGCACAGAGATCTTCACAGTGCTTTTTCTGCCTTTCTGAATCCCGTGTTACCAGTTAAATTAATTCTCACACCCTTGCAGCATTTTGACCAAAAAAAAGGCTCTGAAGATCTACAGTCCCTTGGAAACTTTCTCTTAGGATGAAGGTTTTCAACTTGCTTTGGATGACCTAAATTCTTTCTGCCACCAAGAGGGTCAGTCCCTCCTTGACTACACCTCTTCATCAGTCACACCGTATGCTCATTCACAGTCTGTCACCCATGTCCCTGTGAAGGACACCTGGAACAGGGAATTGTCCCAAGTTCTCGCCACAGCCTCCAGTCATCACCTTCCTCAGTACTGTTTCTCACCACACTACATTCTTTACCACAGACTGGGCCCACCACACCGTCTAAAGTGACCCATAAAGCCCATCATCACCACCACCACCCCTAAACCCAAACTAAACTTGCAGAAGAAGGACTCCTAAAAGTACTTTTCCTTCCCTTCCACTGCTTCGAGACAGAAGACAGCTTCATCCTGGAAGAGGCTGGAGGCAGACCAGCGAATGGTTTCGCAAAGCAAATCTAACAACACTGAACAGCTTCATCACACACACGAAGAAAAACAAGGGGTAAAGTTAAAGCAGACTAATCTGCATTAAACATTTTAACACGAAGCAAAGCTATCATACCACGATACCTCGTAGTCCAACCAATAGCCAACAAATCAACTAATTCACTAATTTCACCAAATTATCACTCTTCCTCCTCTCCCTCCTGATTCAGGCTGGAAGGATCCTTTCTAAGTTAACATAGATTAAAACTCCACCTGTTGAAACGCTGAAATCCTTCCCCCTGCTGCCCTTTTTATCTCAACCACATTTGAGAAGGGACAGATGCTGGAAAACAAAAGCTTTTCATACTCCGGCTCCCTAATATTCCTAAGTACTTTGCATAATTGTTCAGTTTGGATAACCTTTCATATACTGCAATAGCAGAAAAATAAGAAAAGCTACAAAGAACAACAAATCAAATTAAGGGCTTCACTCTCCATGGAGAGTGAGACAAAGGAGGACTAATACTATCCAAGAAATCCAAACTCATCTCCAAGGCATTTTTAAATCAGTCTTTTTAAGTAATTTAAAGCAGGTTTTGCTATTAGGACTGGAGGGAGAGCGTAAGTTTCAGATAAGGAGCCTCTGTGAGGCCCGATGGGTGAATGATGGTCTATGCACTGCATAGGTCAAACTCTGATTATCTAAATCTTGGTTAATCAAAAGCAATTATCTGAAAGTCAAATATGCCCTCCAAGTCAGACAGCTCAGCAAGACCAGGGCTTATAAAGCACCGAAATCCTAAACTCCACAGGACCACAACTGCAGAGACTATGAATTTTAAGCAGGATAACCGGGAGGACAGTTCAGAGGGTTTTAACCATACTCAAGACTCCCAGCCTGAGGGCAGGCTTCAGAAGCGGCTAGAAGATTACCCTCGCAATTACTCGGACATTTTTGGTGTCTCCATGCACCCTCAGATTACAGGCTACTTGCAGTGCAGTTCCAGTTAGGTATTTTGACACTACTCAGAGTGAAAGACTCCATTACAGGCAGGGCTGGTGGAGCCAGGCTGGCTGATAACTTCCCATTGTAAGACCCGGTTTTCAGTTTACAATTCTGAGAAACCAACCAAACTGATTTAATTTTCCCATTATCTATAATTTATTTCAGATTTGGTAATTTCTCTATTACTTCAGTCATATCAATCCAACCCAAGAAAGAAGCAGGGGGTGTATTTTGTTTATGATTAAGATGGGGGAAAGAAAAAAGAAAACACACCACCCCACACACTTTGAAAAGCCCATAAGACTTCATATTTAACAGAAGAATTTGCATTTTGGGAATCCTTATTTAGCAATCATACTAAAAAGCTACCAAAATTTGACCAACATTGTAACAAAACTGTGGAAAACTACAGAGCCTGTCTTATATATCAACTAAATCTGCTAGTAAAGCCACATATGATGGTCCAAAAACGCTAAAAACAGGACAGAAAGAATAAAAACTGGCAAGCAAAACCTACCAAAAAGCGAAGAATTAATCCATTTTTTTGATTTATCATGGAAAGAACAAATGGTGACAAGAAGCTTTACGTTAAATTTTACGGAAGACTTAGCAACGCTCAGGAAGGAAAGGACTTGGATTGCCAAGGCTGGCAGTGGCATTACAAACATTTTTAAGGCAGGTTACTCACCATCAGAAACGGTTTAGACAGTTTATTCTATCAGGAAATAGAGAGGGTGGCTGGCAGTGCCACTTGTACCCCACTTTCTCTGATTTCCTGCTCTTGTTTGGGGGACAAATACAGTTTCAGAGGAGAAACCAGACATGTCAGATCCAGGTCTGAAGATCAGTGACAGCAGGGAGATGACCCAACTCCTGTATTTTGCACCATCCCCTTTGTAGGGATCATGTACTGTGGAGTAGCAAGTTATGCACCTCAAATTCAAAAGACCAAAGAAACAGATGCCAAAGCGTAGTGGGGGGAAAGTAAATAGGGGTAAGAAGCCTGAGCGGCAACAGGACACTTACTGATGGGGGTGGGGGGAAGGAATAGATCAGACAAGTTTGACTGTAATAGGAGCAGAAAAGGCAAACTAAATGAGGAATGCAAGGAGTGGGTGGAGAATTAAAAAGGTACATGACAAGGAGACTGTAGTGAGGACAAGGAGGAGGAGGAGAAGCAGAGAAAGAATAAGCAGACCTAAAAATCAGCTGAGAAAGAACTGAAATGATTCTGGTAAAGAAGCAGTGTGCTGAAACACAATGGCACCTAAGTGGAGAAGAACAGAGACAGGGTTAGCATGGACATGGACTGGCCTAAGAGAAGCTACTGACCAGAGATTATAAGGAGAACATGAGAGAAAGAAGGCACATCATCCATGATGGATGGCAGAACCAAGCTAGGAAAGGCCATACAGGAATGGAAGTGAGGGGTAAATGTGCCTACTAATGTACACTCCCAAAGCCTAAACCAGAGCCTAATATTACGAAACATCACAATTTCTCTGCTGTCAGCAAACACACAAAACCAACTGGCAAACACACATCAAGCTGGCCTGCGCAGAAAATGACAGCTAATTACACATTCAGTGTTAAGTGGCAGAGGTCTGTGGGATGCATCTGGGACAGCCAACCCTGCTACTGATACTTGCAGAGGTCATCATGGTGCCACATACACTGGAGCTGATGGAGACGGGTGGAGGGTTCTCTGGTTTTGCTTTCCTTTCTTGTGGAAAAAAATAGCATGTAATCATGTGATTAAAGACCATCACAGACACAGAAAGAAAGAGAACAATTGAAGGTTTCTTTCCCAACTTAAAATACAGAAATGCCCCAGAACTGAAGTGCCTTCCCACTACCATCCTGAAAACTCTCAATTCAGTTTGTGAATAGCATTGCTCAATGGACAGTTTTGCAAAGAAAAATAAGAAGTCAGAGATCTATTTTAAACAAAGCACACTGTTGAACAGGCCCAGCATTTGTCCTATTTTCTTTCACATAGGCAAAGTGCACTCTATTTTTGCAAAAAGCTTTCAGTTGAGCATTAATTGCTCTGTGTTCTGCAAACCCTACAGAACCAGCCTATACATCGTCAGCCCCCACTGGTCATAGCGCAACCTCCAAGAGCCCAGCAAAAGACCTTCCTGCGTAGCACAGGATCATAAGTAACTCTGCAGGAGCACACCAGAATACTTCTGGGTGGGAAAGTTAACGTTTCTCAACTTTGATTCCAAGGAGCATGTCAGATAGGAAGAGTATGTGACCACATGGTTTTACATAATATTTGAGAGCAAACGGAGGCAAATTAACTACCTCCTCCTCCCCGGTACCTAGATCTCCAAGAGCCGCCAGTCAGTAAATCCTGGGAAACAAATAGGTCAAGGACCTCATTGCTAAGGAGTGGCTAACTGCACACATCATCTGCTGAAAATGTGTCTAAACTAGGAAGATCCAGCACTTTACCTGAAGCAGTTAAGACCACAACCCAGATCGAGAAACCACCAGACTCCCCACTGCAGCCCCTTTCGCACTGGTGTTACAATTTCACAGTAGAAGGCTGGTCAATACTAATCAAGTGCAATGGAACCATTATGAATTAATAAATTGCAGGGGAAAACACTGCTGGTTTTAAGGGCTTCCCAAGCTTCTCAACTTTCAGCATTTTTGGGTAGCTCACTACAGTCTTTTCGCCAGTCCAGATACTTCACAAATTAATAGTTCTTAAAATAACAGTAAACCAGTATGTTAAATTTACACAGCCTTGCCATGTGAGTATCACAGCACGTACTGTGGCAAACTTAGGCATCCTCATTTCTCAATTCCCAGGTACCCAGGGATAGTTACCTAGTCACCTGCAGGAGAAATGCATTAGGGAGCAGCGAGGTTATTTCTAGGACAGGGACTTAAGGAAATGGCACTGCTGTATCAAGTTCCCTCTAACACCATCCTGCCTAGGCAACGTAGAATGCAGCTTCTGCCATCCCAAGGCTGCACTGCAAGCTCAGTTCGCTTCTGCTCCAACGCATCTGAAAGTGCTCAGCAAAGGTGGCAATGAGAAAAGGACTTTAAAAGACACTCATGGGGTTCTGATTTTTAAGCCCTTAAGAACAAGCCCTTCTTACCCGGCAGCTAAATCTCTAACTATTGCAACAGTTACAGACACAACCCATAGGCCCACCTTGAGCAACCAAGTCCTTCAATGAGGACTGAGACGCAGATCTGCCTCTCAGTTTGCAGGGGAAATTGTCCTGGAGAAGCGACTGGCCAGGATTCCTCTCACACAAACCTTTGCTGCTGATACAGTGCGCGCAGCGCTAAAACAAAGTCCTATGACAGAAGAAGGGAAGCAAAAACTCGGGGACAGGCATAGGCTCAGAGCCAGGTAACAAAACAACACAAGGTACCGACCAAGAAAGAGGAAGAGGCACAAGGCCATGGGCAGGGAAGAGAGTGATCCTATTCAGACTGCTCGCACAAGTTTACAAGGGCAACACCAAACCGAGAAGCAAACAGCAAGGACACTTGGCTTGAAAGGAAAGGGAGATGCAATCCTCAAAGCAATGAAAAGGGACAGGGGAATAGCGATAGCTCCTAAGAAAAGTCAGAGAGCAAAAAAAGAAGCCTACAACCACGCAGAGAAAATGCTCTTTTTTTTTTTTTTTTCCCTAATTATTTCTTTTAGGGCAGCAGGGGACTCTTGCAGCATCTAGCTTGCCTGGAGGGGAACAGATCCTAAAGCAGACATAAGGGGATAGGAGGGGGGAGGCTGTGCTGGGACTCAGTCTCCCTTGCAGACAGTTCAAACAAAGGAGGACGGTCTCCTATAATGGGATGCATTGTACAATTTTAGCTAGCACAAGGTGGCTGTCGTGACTGGGCTCCCCATCTCCTGTCTTCCCCCCCACCTCCTCAAATATGCACCCCCTGCAAGATCCCAACATGGAGTACAAAGATCTGTTTTATCACACCATTACTGTAACGGGAGGTAGAGAAAGATAGGGAAAGGGAATCAGGCAGAGGAACGAAAAGGAGACAGAGAGGCCTTTAATGAGTCAGCCGCTGCTCTGATTTAAATAAGATCTCCATTTAAGGAGCTCTGCCTTTGGTTTTGTGGGGTCTTTCTTCCAATTAAAAAAAATAATCAGTGACTGAGCAAGTAACTTTTGGCTGCACAAGACAGTCTCACAGCTAGACATGGGGTGTGGGAGGGAAGGGGTTATAGAAGGGGGAAGGGAAAGGGAAGAAAACCTCTGGAAAAAATGAGGCTGCTTGCTGGTTCATTTTAACAAGGACATAAATTAGTCTCAAAGCCACAAACGCCATCACCTCCCTGAGCCCTGGGCAGAGTGTAGCAAATCAAACACGTGCCAAGATAAACGGCGCTGGCTGGAGCCTCTGAGGGGTGCTGGGGGGGGACACGAGGGGGCATGCTGGCAGGCAGGGCAGCAAAGATGCTTCAGATGGTGCCACAAAATGGAGACTGATGATCCTACAGCTGCACAAAAGGGGACCTTCAGATGTTCCTGCCTATACCCACATCAAAAGCTGGGAACTCAAGGCAGAAGAAAAAAGGGGAAAATGGGATGCTGCAGTCAGAAAATAGCAACTCTCCCCAGTCCGACTTGAATTATCACGAGCAATCCTTCCTCCTCTTCCCCTTCCCATCTTGGAAGAAGGCCCGGCAGGCAGCAGCCCAGGTGAAAGGCTCCATCAGTGGCAGCAGGGAGGGGAGCAGACAATGGCGGGGGGATTCATTACAAAGGCATACATATATACATATATACACACACACATGCTTGCTCGGCACTGCTGGCTGCCACATGGGCTGGCGGGACTCCTTAAAGAGGCAGCAGCTCCCTTCCCACTCTCCGAGATGCTCAACACCTTCCCCCTCTCCCAGCCCTGATGGGAAACAGATTCGGAGGAAAACGCCAGCAAGGCACTGGGCTGTCCAAGAAAGGGAGGGCTTTGTGCTCCACGCAAGCCAGCAACCTCACCATGCACCGCACAGAGAAAAAGCCTTTTGGCATATAATTCCTGTCCACCAAAGACTCTCTCTTTTATCTGCAATTAGCACATGATGTACCAGGCCTCGTTTAACACTCATTTTCACTGATTTAGGATTAAGGGGGATAAGACAAGGGTACTTTCTGTTAATAAACCTGAGCTCTTGCTCTCATTAGCAATTTCAGTTTCCTCCTTTTCAAGCACATTTCTACCTTACAGTATTTCCCATTTCTTCCCATCACTGTTTCTAGTTTTCCCACCCCACACACCCCTCATTTATTTTGTTTTACTAGCCCCTCATGCCTATACAGAAGCTGATGTCCCAGATTTCCAAGGAAGATGCTTCCTAAAACACAACAGAGCACAGACCAGGCAGGCAATGCTCTCTGGAAACCGAACCAACAGAGCAAAAGCCTGTAGCAATGTTGAATTCATTCAGTGGCAATTATCAGCTTAACATACGAACAACATTACTTATTATAAAAGAGACAGAGCCCCAAAGAAATAAGTTCACAGTTTGTGAGTAAGGCCACTCCACTGCTTCAACAGGCACTGCAGAATGAGAGGAACACTGCTCTAGATGCTGTCCTCAATGTGCCATGCTCCTCCAGCCTCACAATTGGCCAAACCTAAGGTGAAGCGCTGCTAACGACCAGCCTGAGAGCCAAATGCTCTCCCTGCAAGTAGCAGCACTATGCTACAGCTGAACTCACCTTCGCTCTCTTCCTCAACTCCACATGAAAGGGGTATTCATAGCTCATGCAGAGACCCCAACTGAGACATGGCCCAAGCTCTCCTCCCCTGCTGGCTACTTTAATATGCATCTTCTTCAGCATCAGCATATAAATATGCAGCACAAATCCTTAAAGCTATCTTAGTACATACTCTTAAGACAATCATAATTCAAGGTCAACCAATACTAATAATGCATGGTCTCAATGCCTCCTTTCCCACGTCAGTAAATTAACAATCTCTGTGGAAGGCAGATTTCCCCGAAATCTATTAGGATGTCCTGAATCTTTAAATGAGTTTATACACCCTCCTCTGTTTCAGCCAGTGCTAGAGCAGAGTCCCATCCTTCCCAGCTCCACATGTATCCAAGCCAACCAGCTCATGTTTCAGGGTGCTCAGTCCTAGGAATGCACAAACTACACAACCTGCACACCGTTGACCCAGGCACCCTTCTGCACTGCATACACACAGGTTATGCGTGTAACAGTTGTGGCTGAGAGCACACTGCAATACAAGGCTGTGCAGAACAACTCTCTGGAACATGCACACACCAGCCTGCAGCTTAGGGCATACACCTCCATCTAACCAGGCACAGCAATACACAAATGGACCCTGACTGCAGAGACAAGGCTTTTCAGCATCATTCACTCAACTAAATATAGGTACAGAAAGCCTCGGGAGATTTCTGCGGAGCTCCTGTCTCAAAACAGAAAGCCTTGGTCCAGATAAAAAAGGAATCAGCAATGGAATGGACTAAACAGCGGAAGGTGGGGCTTTGGAGGCTGGGAAGATACCTTAAGAGTGGAGAGAGACCTATTTTTCAGCAGCTGACAATCAACACAAGATGAGAAATAGAAAGGGTCAAAGTGGGTGTCACTCCTTACAGCAGATTCACTCTGAGAGAGGCACCCACAAAAGCGCTGCCCCTCACAGCGGGACACACAGGATCTTGGCAGCAGCTAACGGAGGGGGGTTCTGCCAGGGCAAAAGAAAGGCAAGATGACAATATACACCTAGCCTAAAAACCTGCAAAGCTCTGAAGAAAACAGTGCTTGTGAAACCCAGATCGAAGGAAAAGTTCCTTTCGAGAGTCCTTCCCTCCACCCGCTTTGGGAATATCCCCCAAAGGTTTTCAGCTCCGCAAGGCACTGCGGGGGCATTATATAATGCCCAACTCCCAAGGATTCCAGCTCCGTGATGCCGCTCTCCTCCTCCTCCTCCCCACTTTGCCCCCTCCCTCCGGTGCCAACTTGCAGATGCCAAGCCAAAAAAAAAAAGAAATCTTAAAAAAACCCAAACCGTACAGCAGCCTTAAAAGGCAGAAATGTCCGATAAAACCCCGCTGCGAGGCAGGGGAAGCGCGATGGCCCCTGCAGCTGGGTGCGCTCCCAGGAAACGCCAGCCGCTTTCCCCTGGGAAGAGACGGGCAGCCCCACGCCTACAGCTACCGACAAGGGCTTCCCAGCCCTCCCGGTGACCGCAGCCGGATGGAGCAACGCCTGGGAAGACGTTTACCTTCGGGATCACTCGTTCAAAGGCGGGTTCAGCCGGGAGCGGGGGCACCCGCGCCCCTCACGCCCCTCTTCTCCCTAGAGGGCACTGCGAGGCTGCTCCGGGCAGGGGGACTGTGGGAACCCCTTCCCCAAAGCGCCCTGCCCGGATCCCCGGCACGGCGTGGCTCCCTCCCGCCCTAGCACCGGGCTGAGGCGGCGCGGAGCCGCGGTCTCCCCGGGGAAGGCGGCGGGGCAGCCTCGCTGCCGGTCGCTCCGCGCCGCACCGCTCCTCGCCGTACCGGACCGGACCCCCCACTCCCCGCCAGACAAAACCGGGCGAGCAGCCGCCGCACCGGCAGCCCGGCCCGCCCGCTTTACCTTACCTGAGTTACCATTTTCTTTTTCTCCATAAACCAAAATGGGGGAGCCCGGCCGCGGAGGGGAGAAAGAAATAAAAATAAAGAGGGAAAAAAAACCTAATAAAAACGTAAAAAGCAGCAGCCCCGTAGAGGCGGGCGGCGGCGGGTGCCTGCGCTGCGCTGCCTCGCCGGCGCGGTGCCCCCCGAGCCCTTTTTCCTCCCTTTCTTCTCCTGTGTTCCTCCCTCTCTTCCCCCTCCCTCCCTCCCTCCCGGCCGCCGCTCCCCCCGCCGCCCCCCCTGCTCGGCCAGATGGCTGCGGGAAGCACCGCCCCGAATGCCGAAGGTAATTAATACGAGCCGGGACCGCCCCGCTCCGCCCGCAGCCCCGGCGAGGCGCTCCCCGCCTGCCCGCCGGGAGGGACACCCCGCAACGGGGAGCGAGGGGCTCGGCCGAGGCTTCCAGACGCGAGCCGCAAACAAAAGCGAAGCCGGCCCCGCGCCGCTCCCGGCCCGGCAGGACCGCAGGGCTCGGCCGCACCTACCATCGCCCGCGGCCCCGGCCTGGCGGGCAGGCCCCGGCCGGCCGGCCCTCACCAGGCGGCAAGGAGCATCTCCCGGCAGGAGGATGCTCGGGAGAGAGCTGTCAGTTTGGCACAGACTTCGCTCCTGCCACAAAGGGGAGAGAGAACGCGTGGGTTACACGGTGCTGCGTCGGCTGAACCGGAAGCAGTCACCGTGCCAGGATCCGCATTTCTTTCATCATAAAAGCTGGAGAGCTCTGGACTCCTTCCCAGCTTTGTTTTTTTTCCCCTCTCCCATTTATCTTCAGTAAGCATCTGGCCCTTAACACCTGAGCACGCCATGGTTGGCAGCGTTTGTTCTCCCGGTGACCCCGCAGAACAGGCCGATACACTGCTACCCCATTTGGCAGACGGGATCCGAGACACAGAGGGTTATTTGTCCCAACACTGCACTCACGGAAGCACACAGAGAGGGCCAAGCGCAGGGCTGGCAATCCCTCAGTTAGACAAGAGGGCTGTGCTGATGCTCCAGTGCTCGTGACACTGACATAAAACCAGAGGGGCAACATGCCTGAGCTGATGCATCTCTTCTTGACAGTTGGTACTCACGAGACTCCTGAGGCTTTAGCATCAGAAAAGCCAAATTACAGTGCAGTAATACCTTGCATGAACCTTGGCCAACATGGACTAGGGTACAGAATCCCTGCCCATGGGAGGGGGTTGGAACTAGGTGATCTTCAGGTCCCTTCCAACCCAAACCGTTCTATGTTTCTATGTGCTCTCCTTCCCATGAATATGCGCAGTTATAATTTCCACTGGTTTTGCTTGATGGCCTTCTGCTACCGCACTGCTCTCCAGGCAGCCCATGCTGACCCAGAGTGCTTTTCAATTTCCCAATCTCACTCCCTGCCAACTGACCTCTGGCTCCCTCCCTCTCTTTCCTTTCTCTCCTAAGTCAGGAGGCGCCAGCAGGAGCACACAGCCCAGCACAGCTGATACTCCCGTGGTGAGAAAGCCTAAGATCAAGACACCAGCACACCCTTAACATCCCACCATCTACAGGTTTACAGGCAATATTGCAAAAACAGGGAAAGTATTGATTGTCTGGATTAGTTTTGGTTTTTTTTTTTCTCTCCTCCCCTATTACAAACCTGAGATTCTGGAGCACAATTCTGGGTCAAATGTAAATTCCATCTCAAAGCAGCAAAAAACACAGTGACCTCCTTATACCTTTGCCATGGGAGAACACCAGGTTTCAGCAATGTGCATCACATTCACCAGACCTCTGCAAATCACAGAATGGTTTGGACTGGAAAGGACGTCAAGATCATCTAGTTCCACCCCCTGACATGGGCAGGGATGCCTCACATTAGACCATGCTGCCCAAGGCTCTGTCCAACCTGGCCTTTAACACTACCAGGGATGAAGCCTTTACCACTTCTTTGGGCAGCCTGTTCCAGTGCCTCATCACTCTCACAGTAAAGAACTTCTTCTTTATATCTAACCTGAACTTCCCCTCTTTTAGTTTAAACCCATTCTCCCTTGTCCTGTTACTGCAGTCCCTGATGAAGAGTCCCCCTCCAGCATACTTGTAGGCCCCCTTCACATATAAGTCACTCAGGATAATCTCCTGACTCCATTTAAATTAACTACCGCGTTCACTCAGTCTCCTCTGTCCCACAGGGTGTCACTTCCTGTCCCAGATCTAGGGCTGTATCACTGACCTTCAGGACAGAGAAACAACATGCTACCATCATCCCACCACTGTTAACCAGGATAGCATAATTTCTTACCCGCTTTGGCCTTCACCTTAGGAACCTCTAGAAGTGTTTGCCATGAAGAAGAATCTTGTAAGGAAAAAGAGGTGCCCAGCCACATGCTGAACCTTCACTTGCACCACCCGGTTGGTACAACTGCTTTGCTCATGTGCCAGCAGAGTGGGAATTCCCTTCAGTGTGATCTACTGCTGGTCTCTCTCTTTCATCTCCATTGTAGGCCAGAAAGCAGCTCCTCCCCCATGCTTGGAATATATCCATCTTTTCTCCCATTTAGTGAAAGACAAGCCCCTATTTCCAATGAGGTCCTCAGACAACAAGAAACACAGGTCTGCAGGAGCTCTGACTGCCGCAAAACCAGCTGAAATGAACATCTGATAGTTTCCAAAGCTTCAAGAATACCACGGAAAACATGACCAGACTTGAGAACACTTAACGTCCTTGTTGTCTTGGGCTCTACTGGAGCCCAAAGCAACACCTGATAATGAACAAGACCGATAAAATTAATTGGTGAATCTGTGCAACTCACCCTTCCTCGCTGAGGGTGCATAGGTTGTCTCATGGCCAAGAGATACAAGTTTGGTGGGCCTCTACTTGTCCTACGTGCGAATCATGGAACCATGGCCCAAATTAACCACCACCCTTTGCCACCCTCTGTGAGGATAACCAACGACTCTAACTGCAGAACATGCTGCTGAAAGCAACAGAGAAGCAGTAGAGCTGAAGGCTGGAAGCCTGAAGAAGGTACAGCTCAGAGCCATGAGATCATCCCTTCCTACTTACTGCATTTATTCAAAAAGCAGCACATTCAGAATGGCTCTAGATGCCAGTGCTTACGAGTTCTCATGACTTCTCGTGCATCACATGCACATATGCTTTGAAACTTCATTACCATGCTGTCGAAGTAGCCTTCTGAAATAACTATGGGCACATTTAACTAGTCTGCCTCTGCAGTGCCAGGGCACAGCTTATCATCTCTATCATGCCAGGCAAAGCTCATTGCTCCCACCTGAACACGTCTGCACCGCTTTTATATTCCCTTTTGTATTCACATGATGTACATGATGGTTTTCAGTTAGCTCCTATCATTCAATTCCTAACTGAAAATAAGCTGGAGAAGAATGTTTATGCAGCAGGCGACAGGATGAGGCCACTGAAATCACACTGTTGAGATCACAGATTAAGAACTAACCTCTAGTTTGACAAAGTGATCTTTATGTACCCAATGTGCTAAGCTTTCAAATACTTGGGTTAGTTTAACACTCACATAGGACTCAGAGAAATGCAGATGAGGAGAGGAGGACAGCAGGACAGACCACAAGTACTCTGTTTTAGTGAGTTTCAGGATTTGTTTTCCTTTTTCTTTTGCTATGCCTGTAATTCCCCTTCTCTGCTAAGGTGGAAAGGAAGCACAGTCTTCGATTTTAACATCCCATTACCTGCATTTCTGTGCTGGCTCAAGCTTAGATGGAGCAAACCTGCCAGCTGGATCAAGGCCAAAGGGAGGGAGAAGAAAGTTTCAAGTGCAAAGAACCAATTTATCAGGAACAAATCTTAACAACCAAAAGACACACTTCTGCTGGTGGATTCTATTCATGTGCGTAATAAAACCCCTGGTACAAGGTAACCTAACAAAACACTCTTTAGTGACTATCTGATGTATCTCAGGGTAGATAATCTTCAACCCCTAGTCTATGTTTCACGTTTTCTGGATAAATTTGGTGCCTGTGAGGACAAGGAATGCTGACACTGAATAGCCAAGGACTGTGCAGAGAACATCATCTTTCACTTGGCTCCAAAAGTATTTGAGCCTGACCCATGGCCTCTGGCTTCTGCAGGACTCCACACACCAGGCCAGCAAATCTCACGTGTGCTCCAAATATAACCCCCTCCCCAAGCAGAGGCTGCAATACAGGCTTTGCCCTGCCCTGAGCGCTGCTCTCACCTATCACCCCAAACAACTTTGCTGGCCCTCCAAAAGTAAAAAGGTGACAAGCGAGACTTTGCTGGAGGTTTTGTGGGTGGTTTCAGAGGAAGGAGGAGGGAAATAGGTGAGGAGCTGCTCTGGGTGGCTCGCCATCCCCATGGGACAGACTGCAGTCACACGTACAAGTCACATGCGCCCAGACAACGCAGTAAGGCACGCAACAACACACTAGTTTGCAGAACACGGCACTGCTGTCAGGTCAACCCCCTACAAACAAACAAAATTGAGAAAAAATGCCAAAAACGCAAATCCAAACACACAGGTCTCAAACGACGCAGACCTTGGAGTTAAAGTGTCAAATGGTACTGTTCACGTACAGGAGCCTCAACACCCTCCGAGCTTCTGGGCTGCCTCCAAGCCTCTGGGCTGCCAAGGCCTGGGATGCACCAAGCCAAGGAGCCCAGCACGGAAGCAGTGTCCTTCTGGAGCTTACATGCCCGGAGAACATACAGAGCAAACACCAAGACTCTGTATCGCCACTGTCCTTTTGCTTACCTGGACGACTGGGTATTGGT
The DNA here is from genome assembly GCA_039720435.1 of Amazona ochrocephala. NCBI lineage: Eukaryota > Metazoa > Chordata > Aves > Psittaciformes > Psittacidae > Amazona > Amazona ochrocephala. The sequence goes on from CM077880.1 coordinate 79,152,815, forward strand.
AATCCATACAATACACACCATACATAGCCAAAGATCCTTCAGCTAAAGGCCAAATGGACACAGGACTGGAAGCTTCAAACCCGAGTCTCCGTCTTTCAGCCTTGTGGGAAGGACTCTGGCAGCCCTGCGCAGTGCTTGGCTCGGGCCTCTGGGGCCACTCAGGTTGACACTAGCTCAGCTGAAAATAAAAAGGAGCTGCCTGGCTCAGCTCAGCCCCTCTCTTCTGGGATCCAGCGAGGCAGCGCTCAACCATAGGCGACAGAGGCTCCTAAAATTAGAAATCCCCTACTGAAAATGACCCTGAAAGCCTCGCCTCAGGAGCGTCCTGCAACTCCCGGGCAGCAAACAGAGTGACTGCCAGGAAGAGGGGGACACGGGATCCACTGCCGCCGGGGATGGGAGGAAGCAGGCAGCATTTAGGATCTGAAAAGAGCATATGTTCTGGGCTCTAGGTGCGTCAGAGGGAACACTCCCAATCCAGGACAGGGAAAAACATATGGGACTCCACTCCTCCCCCACCCCCATACCCTTCTTGCTGTCCTCGGCAGGGACAGGTGCTGGGATTAGCATAGTAAAACCCTTTGGTGCTGGGGAGGGAGGGAGAGGGGAGAAGCCACACTGATACCTCGCACTGAAGGGATCTCTTTCACGAGGGAGTATGTGCCCGGATCGCTTAACACCCATCCCTCCCTCCCTTTGCACATGAGGCGGGCAGGGACAGCTGCTGGAACCAGGGCTGGTAGGGGGGAGCCAGGCCCCGGGATGGCCCCCACCACCCCAGCCTTAAACCAGCAGGTTGCCCCCCTCAGCTGTCCCAGTCAAACTGGGGGTGGATGGGGGATTAACTTTGCCCCAGAGGACAGCAATCAGTGGAGAGAAGTGGGCAAGGCCGGGCAGGGCCAGTTGTTGTGCCCGTTTTAGGAAGCCTGGCCTTCCATATTCCCAGGCAGGAATCTGCTCCCTGAGTGACGGGGACAGATGGAGAGCTACCCAGGCAGGCTCACCCTGCTGGCCCTGCGTGCCGGGCGCGCTACCGGACACCCAAGAGCCCACTGATGGTTCTCAGAAGACACACCGTGGCCAGTGGGTGCCGGGGGGCCTCACCTCCCATAGCAGATCGCATGAGATTCCACCCATCACTAAGGTGACGATAACCTGCACCAGGCCCAAACCCAGGCTCTCAAACAGTTAACCAGGTTGGACGGGGCTTGGAGCAGCCTGGTCCAGTGTAAGGTGTCCCTGCCCATGGCAGGGGGTTGGAACTGGGTGAGCTTTAAGGTCCGTTCCAACCCAAACCGTTCTATTAACAGCCCCAGACTGCAACAGATTCCCACCTTCCCCCAAAGGACGGCAGTGATAAACCCCCTCCCTCTAAGGTTTCAATGATAAGGATGTTACAGTGATCAAACCCAAGGACTACGCGAATCCCCATATACCCCCTATTTTAAATCCATACAGTCAGGGCTTTTTTCCATTTCTAATCTTTAACTTTTCTGCAGTGCTGCTGTGCACCACTAAACAGCTACCTCAGCCTAGCCGTCGGTAGCTGCCTTTCTACTATTACTGATCGTTTCCCACCCCTCCAAACCAGTTAAAACTTCAGATTTATTTTTTCCTTCAAGAGGTTAAATAAATACTTGGATCATTTTCTAGCACAATCCGCACGTGCAGCGGCAGTTTGTAACTGAGGTAAGGGGTGCCTGATCCGCATCCCTCTGACCCAGCCAGCCCGGCAGGACAGCTCGTGGCTTGTCCTCTGCTCCTGCTGCCCTTTCTCTGTGAGATGCCTGGGGAAAGGACAGCTACGAGCTGGGTGAGTGGTTACAGCAGCTGCCACCCACTCTCACCATCTTTCCTAGGGCCGGGCCACGGCACCGCTGCTTTCTTACAAAAGGAGCAAGGCCAATTTGGGGACTATAAAGCATGACATTTCTGCATCCAAAAAAAGTTTCTATAGCCATTGTTTCTGTGTGAGGGTTTGCAAAGAGAGAGAGAGAGAGAAATTAATTGCCCTTAAATGGGAAAGCAGCTATGCTTCTAGATGTCTTCACTGGGGAAAAGGATGAGGTTCCCATAAGGAACTTCCATCTCGTTCTGTCTTTGGTCAGTTTATTTTGCCCCAGACCCAAGGAGGCTTTTTGGAGCTTGTATTATGCCTCCTCCTCAACTTCAGAGGCTGTTTGGCCATCTCTCAGCACTCCCCCTGCAAGTCTGGCTTTGGGGCACAGAGAGTATCTGCTTTCCTCTGAACATGCAACACCTTCATTTTTTCCCTTCTTTCTGTAACTACATGTTCAAATAGGTGCCTGCCCTTCATTCTTTGGCATAGCTCATTACTACGCAATCAGGCAATTTAGTACCTCCAGTAACATTTTTTTTATGAAAAGGCATAATTTATAAAAAAACAAAGTCTTTTCCACAGCCTGTTTCCGATACTCCATTTTACTGCCCGAAGTCTTAAAACCAAATCCCTAACTAAGTTAGAAAACCTTACATTTATTTCACAATCCAATTCTTGTCATTTCCAACCAGACCTCAGGGGAATAAACATTTCCAAATCCTAGTGCAGATATCTTACCATCTATAAATAACCAACACATGGGCAAAACAAAACAAGGAGGGGGAGCCGGGAGCATCACCTCTGTGTTTTAACTACAGATCCAGATAGAACCGCCATGCTTTAAAGTTTCTGACTCAAATTTAAGTACGTTGCCTTAACCAGCACTAAGATACTTGGGTGACACTTCAGTAACAAAGCATCACAGCACATGTGTCCTACAGAAAATTAAGTGACAAAAAACTAGTTTTAAACTTGTATGTGCGAATATGGATAGAGCAGGACTTCACTGACCAGTAATAAACTATGAATTTTCTGCAAGGCTGGCCATTATGGCTGGTTTACTACTACACACCGACTTGCAACAAATAGTAGTCAAATACAGGATGGCGCTGCACTCTGTAATTTTATTTGGAGATAAAGGCCCAAGTACATTACCATATAACCTGCTATGCACATGTATTTCCAGTAACACAAGTTAGGTAACTGTTATAAAATCATACCCTTGTTCCTGCAAATGCTTACTCATATGAATAAATTTAGAACTACAGAACTATTAAGACTGGAAAAGACCTCCTGACAGAATCAGATCAAATGCTATCATACGTCATCTAATCTTTTTATTATAAAGTTATCATGCTCCATCTTAGAACTAGGGCTTGCAGCTACGCAACCCCCAGCCAAAGGCTGCTCTAGAACCGCACTCCCCAGCAGCTGGGATCTGAATCTGTCTCCAGTTTAACGTTATTCCTGAGCAGTTTCTGATATTCTTTTGCCAGTTCTGTCCTCTGGCTTCACCACATTTTCTCTTTCTCTTATAATTAACCTTCCTCACATATCCCTGTTCTACCCATCTAAACCAGCAGCTGTTCCAGTCTTTTGTCATACAACAGGCTTTCAATTCCCCAACCTCTAGAAGCCCTTTTCAGCACCTGATCTAGCCTGCGCTCTTTTTTTTTCCCCCCAAGACATTACTTAGGAAAAACACTGTTAGCTCCTAATCCGCTTCACAATTTCATCACTAAACTGTATCCTCTCTGGCCTCATCAGTACTTTCCTCTGAAGCACGACATCAGATGCTGTAGGACCCATCTACAGCAAGACACGTCATCCTATTAAGAAAAATGCATGTTATCAAGTTAAGAAAATTGGTTATCTTAAAAACAGATAGGCTGATATGGCATCACCCTGTTTTGATGTATTTTTGTTGCCCTTTATTGTATTTTTCATTCATATCCAAGCCTTTAATTTATATTTTTGTGTCAACATACCACTAAAGTTGGACCAACAGGTCTGTGTTTACTCAGGTCATCTCCCACCACCAATAGGGCTATTACGCGTCCTGTTCTCCAAATGTATGCTAGCACTCCTGATTTGATAAGATTAAAACTTGTATCAGATGTACAACTTTATAAACTGGCTCTTTCACTTTCAGGAATAGGTATTACAACCTTCCTCAGGCACCCCTGCTCCCCAGCCCAGCCTGCATGAAACTAGGGTCTTTGATGCTTCCAATGTGGTTGCTTCTACGGTAGGTTCATGCCTGTTACCCATCCAGCCCTTGCTCCCATGGTCAAGTCCACCTTCAACAACAACAACCAAGATTTGTTCAATTCTGTGACCACCACAAGAGTATCCTCATTAACTACCCTACCCCCAACATGAAGGGCCCCCCATCTTCCCTTGTCTCTAACTGTATTTTGAGAAACTGTCACACATTTCCTTAGCAACATTTGCAAGGTTTAACTCAGCCTGATTTTTGGCAGTTCTCATTTTATCCCTACTGACTTTAAAGGCACAGCAATCTCTGCTGATAAATTATCTTTTGTAAGTTCTCTTTTTGCACCTAACAGCCTTTTATAAGGTGATTACGTGGGTTGGAACTAGATGATCTTCAAGGTCCCTTCCAACCCTAACTGTTCTGTGAATCTATGATTATGCCTTTAGTTAGGCTGAAGTTTCTTCTTAAAAGATTCTTCCCCTTCATATATATCTTCAAGAATTTGTATCCAAAGTACCTCTAACAAAAAAACCCAACAACAGTAACAAACCCCCCTCCGAACCACACACTCCTACCTACAAGTCTGAGTTTTCAATCCCGTTCACTGACTTAATCAAATATTTTGCTTCATTAATCAAAGCCTGTATCACGATCAACCCATCCAAAGGTGGGGACATGAAGGCTTGTTTTCCTGTAGTAGTCACAGCACCAATAATTTGCTAATTGTCTCAACAAAAGGTGATGATGCTACAGTGACAACATCTTTTGACCCCATTATTATCAGTAGCATTTGTTCTCCAAGCTATATCTGAGAAATTAAAGTTTCTCATACTAATATTTGTATCTAATGGCACTGGGAATAGTATCATTTCAGAGCATCAAGTTTGTATCTGAATGCAATCCTATGAGGGATTAGAGCAGACTCACAGTACTCCCTCTGGGACCTCTTTTACCATTCTTCCCCAGAGCAATTTTGACCAGAAACAGATCCTGTGTTATCAGTATTACTCTTCATTTTTCTTTACAGTCTACTGCATACAACACAGCCTATCACCTTTTACATCTACCCTATCTGAACAACACATAATCTCGAATGCATGTTAAAGCCATAATTACTATTCTTGCAGATTGATATTATCCCTATAATACCCCGTTTCATGTTCTGCACCAGTAGCTCTAGTTCCTCTACATGTTATTTCTAATGCCAGGAGCCTGAAAAAAACCCTGATATGTTTGTGCATTTATCAATCACACAGCTCCCAGCTCCCTCAACTAAGAGCATCGCTCGTCTTGTTACTACTGAATTTTATTATTCTTTTTATAACATCCAACTTTATTGTTTCCATCTCTACCTGCCCATTGGTTTTTCTGGAGATACTGTTTCACATGCTACTGTAGCAGCATTTACCTAATCTTCCTCTTTCTGTCTACTAAGCAAGGCATGGAGATTACACAAGTTTTTCCCAACATTCTCAAACCCCAGAATTTCACTTTACATGCACTGCTCTCTTTGATGTCTGCAGATTGAGGAGCTTTTTAGGAAAATGCAAGACCACAGCCCTGGGCTTTGCCTTGCCTGCTGTCTTCAGCCTGCTTATAGCAAACATGCTAAGTCACAATTACAAGTATAGCTGTAAGAACATATTCTAGCCATAGTGTCCCTATGCTTGAAGTGCAGCCATGGTAGTTCTAGGCATTTTCCATGTATATATATGTATTTATTTTTAATTGCTAAAAGCTGTGGTACTGTGGGAACACAGCAGTACAGCATGGAGTGTGAGATATTTCCATGCTGCACAGTCATTACACCACATTGATCTCTACTAAGGAAATTACACCAACAGTTTCATTTTATAAACTGAATTTATAAAATCTTTAGTATCATTCTCTGTTCTCCAGACAAATTAATCCAAGCCTTATCTAGTTACTCCCACTAAAGAGCTCTTACCTCCGCTGATTCTAACTCTTCATCGCTAGAAGCCTGGCTGATGCTCTTCCTCTCACCCACCAAAAATGGCATCTTTAACAATTAGCCAATCACTACATCTGCTAAACTGGGTCATCAGGGATCTGATGAGCAGCTCACAATATGTCTCTGCTTTTTAAAGACTGATGTAAATGTAGGAAACATGCCAGCAAGCAAGGATGCATTTTCTGGCTGGGTATGTACTGATTTCCATAGCAGCTAAACAGATCAAGCAGCTCAGCCAGCTCGTACCGGTGTTAGACAAACAGCACACGATATGAAGATTACATCTTTAGAGCTGAAAGAGATCCTCATTTTGCACCAAAGCATGTCCCATGTCCTGAGCACGAAGGTGGCTTTCACTCACTCCAGGTGAGAATTTATACCAGAAAGCCATCATTCCTCCATAGAGCTACATTTTCTGGGCTGCCTTGTTTGATTGGATTGAATAGGTGTAACGTTTTTCAAAGAGAAGCATGATTTTTTTCTTCCCAGTTTTAATAAAACCATCGACTAGAAAAATTACATATGGTCTAGTTGTTGGTCGAGTTGTTATTTTGACCCTGAAATCATTAGAGATTCAAGTGGGGAGGATATAAATGTAGGCAGAGCATGCACAGGAAAGCTCAATATTCTGAAGGAGCAAGCAGAAGCAAAGATGATGACAAATAGGCGACTGCTTAAATTGTTTTTCCTCACATTTCAGAAACCTGGCAGTTTTACACAGGTGTCCTGATCTCAAGAGCAAGAAAATCTGGTGGTGGATCAGCTGCTGCACAGGAGAGCAAATAACTCAGCACTAAGCCAGTGCGTTCTTTGCAAGTAAAGCATCCAAAGCATGCAAATGTTGAAGATCAGGAACAAGATGCATTAAGCAGAAATGGAACCAGCAGTTCTGGGGGGTGTGGAGTAGCAGCAGAAGCAAATGAGAGCATGTTGGATTAGCATAACAAGGACATCACTGGAAAGAATTTGAATGCGTTGGTAAAGCCATAGGAGCCACTGCTTGCCTGAACCCAGTCTGATTAGTTAGTGCAACTGATTCCTTGTGTTCATTAGGATTAATGTTACTAGAACACATTAGCACAAATGAAATTACCAAAAATCCACTTGGAATCCAAGGAAACTAAAATCCTTCTGGCAAATGGCCTAAGAAGCCCAAAGCTAGAGAAAACAGCAAATACCAGGTTATATGTAGCAGAGATGATAGCCCCAACACACTGCTTCTGCCAAGGAAATGCCTCAGAAACAAGCTCAGCCATTACACATTCCAGTTTTCATGGATAAAAGTCACAATTTGAAGAAAACGTAAGAGAGAAAAATACCAAAGACAATATTTAATAAAATGGAAGCTCTGAAATAGCTCCTGCTCATGTCCTTTTCCCTCACAGTGCTGGAGATCTCCCTTTTCAATCTTCTTATGCAACACATTCTCCATTCACAAGGCAATTTACTTAACACAATGGAATTTGTTTGCATCTGCCCCTACCACCCTAAATACTCCCCAAGCAAGCTCTGTAGTCCTGAAACTGATCTAACATGGCTTAACACCTAGGCACCATGCACACTTTAAACTGTGGACATAAGATACCTGCATCCTGTTACCGCCCTTAGCTTTTCACTGCATCATCTACACGTAGCTATTAAACATTAATGGTTTGTCTAGACTGGAAAACTAGCACAGTTTTAAAACACAATTACAAATGCACAGCATAAAAGGACAGGTCAGAATTAAAAGTTATTATTTCTTAAGTACCAGTCATTTCCAAAGCCTCAACAAACTCTGCTTTGGAAAACAGAGGCAGAGCAGACACCATGTTGGTCTGCTAAAGCAGGATACTGCAAGACTTTTTTTTGCTGACAACTGACTTCTGGTTCGTTGAACCTTCTTACAGCCATCCAGAAGAATGGCAGCATTAGCAAACCCCAGAAACCTACAGACCGAAAAAGGAGTCATGAAATCACACGCCTGGATCTTCCTCAACTAGAAGCCAACATCTCTGAGCACCTGATCTATGCATCCATGGCTGTCAAGAGAAACAAAGACTCTTCATGAAATTACAGGAGAGTAAAGACTCTTGATCCTGAAGTTAGACCTGTGTAGGCAGAGCCTTCCTGCAGTTGGAAGTACAGATCCTGCCCACACAACTTCAGCTGCCGGATAAGGACCTGGAGTCAATTCAGGTAAAATTTAAGATTGCCCAGAGTCTGCCTCTGAAAAGGAAAGAAGTGTAAGGCAGCAATGAACACTCACCCGAGGTTTGACAAATCCTCTGTCAAAGGACCATGCTTCCAGAAGAGAGGTTTTATGCACGATGCTAGCTAACGAGCTGGCTGCCAGGAAGGCAGCTTCAACAGAACAATAACTCACAAAAACGTATTAGCAATTAAGTTACAAAATAAAGCGGGCAACAGTCTGAATATACCAGCAGCACAGCTCCAACTTCCATTTCTACTCCAACCCATTGCTTTACATGCACGAAAACAGGTTTTGATTATGCTATCTTGAGGAAACTCCAGCACGCCTGAGCATAACATGCAACAGGTCCGAAAGGAGCTTCTAAAAGCAGCCAGGCTGCATCGCCTTAGTTACTACCAGAGGCACAGCATAAAGGGGGAAAAGAAAGCACAGAGAGACTTTCCAGCAAAAAAAAAAAAGAAAAGAACCGTGTGTTAGGCCTGGGCCTCCTTTCAAGAAGAAGTATAAGTGCTTGGCACAGCTTCAGGGAGAAAATAAGTGTACTTTTGGGCTAAGCCATTTGGCAAAGAAGGTGATCGCAGCACAGCTTTCTTTTGGGACCACTTGTATATGCACTGATCTTGGTAATGGTACATGTCCATCAAAGTGCTTTTTTGCTGCTACATGAAAAACAGAAAGGTGTGCAGATGCAGAATTTCAACATCAAAGAAGAGACGAAGTTCTCTCTTGGTACGTTAGACATTAGATGACAGCCACGCTGCCTTTCTGTGTTACTTTGGGGCAGTGGAGAAAGGGGAAAGAAAGAATAGAGTGGAGGCAGTTTTCCTTTGCTACAGAGGCTATTTGCTAGCTCCAGAACCTCAGCCAGATAAAAGCTTCGCCCATTTTGCCTCTCATACTCCCACTTCGTTCTTCACTTAACAAGCAGCAGCAGTTCAATTAGCTGATCCTAAAGGGGATGACGGGGAGATCTGAAAAAGGAAGACTTGACTCTTCTGTGAAATACGGCAACTTAAGCCTAAGCATTTCTCCCAATCTATGCTAAGCCTACAAAAATTAAGGTTAATTCCTTAATTAAAGAACTGTCTTCCTAAGAATAAATATTATTAAAAGTCACCAGATGGTAGTATCAGAGATACTCTCACCAAGTATTTTTAATTGAATGAATCACAAACTAAGTCGAGGTGGTACTGTCGATTTTCCCCGTGGTGTAAGTACAGTTATCTCAGCCCACCAGCAAGTCACTGAGTGGCAGCTGTGGGGCCGACAGTGACGGCATTCCCAGTCTATCCCAGCAAACACTCCTGGGATAAACCACTTTTGCTGAGGGTATGAGCTAACATGTTTTACCTTGCCTCTGCCTGGGGCAAAGGGAGCACATGATCAACTATTGCAGAGCATTTCAGTACATGGCCGTGTCTTACTCATCTGGCTGAGCACTTGCTCCCTAACGGAGACAGCTTTGGTATGGATTTTCCTCCCCACCTCACCTCCCAGCTTATCAAATTGCTTCCATGTGACAAACTAAAATAGAAAAAGGCTTGTTAAAAAGCTTGTTCCAAGTCACAGGGTGTCCATACAATAAATTACTCTAGTATTGACTTGAATTTATGCCTACCTTAGACTGGTAGAGCTTCCCACCTCCACAAACAAAAGCAGAACCTGGGGGAAAGGTTGTTTTGGGGCAGCATCTTGTTCTTCTGACACAGGAGCAAAAGCATTCCCTGCCCAACTTGGTTCAACCAGAATAGCAGAGCAGCTGCCCACACACTGTAACTATGCGTGCAAGAGACAAAACATGTCAAAAATCTTAAACCAAACTCTTAATTGAATAGAAGTAAAATGGAAATAAACAGGCAGCACAGTCTACGTGAGATAGCTGGGTCTGAGGCCGCATTCCTGGCAGGAACTGAGGAATTTGAGAACATCATGCAGGCAGGACCTTTAGCTGCCGCAACAGCAAGTCCCCAAATGAATCTCAGGAAATCATTTGGAAATACTTCCAGCATGGCAGTACGCAGAATATGACACCTTCAGAGTAAATCTGCAAAGACAATTTCATGATAGAAAAATTACATCTGTCCATTAATTTCTGTACGCCTGAGTTCAAAATCCTGCTTGCCTGCTAAGCTTCAGAAGATGAATCCTGCTCTTTCCCCATTCCTATTAAAAACAAAATATATGTATATATAATCCTAAACTCAGACAGCTCCAAAGAGATTTGAGAACAACATGCCAGAAGTGCTGCAGTTAAGAGTTTGATGCGTTTGCTGAGTGCACAGAAAGGAGCCAGAAATAGCATGCAAAGCCGAGGTTTGGCAAGAAGGACACAGTGTGTACCCTGAAAGAGGAAAGTCGAGGCATGCTAAATGAATGGTGACAGCAGCAAGTCATGCTTTCATGTAGGGACTGACCCCAGGGACTACTCTTGTTGGGGCAGAGGTGCTAGTTATTGCTGTGTCCCTCCTCTGGTGGTTTTAGTGGAGAAGCAGAAGGCTGTGGTGGAGAACAGAAGAGGTATGTTGAGGCTATGCCAGCTCTTGGGCAAGAGGCAGCGTTCGCATCACTTTCTGCCTCAGACTAAAACAAAAGTAGTAAAAGGCAGCAAACACCTGGAGTTTGGGGGGGGGGGGGGGGGGGGAAGGGCCCTGACCATTTCTGAGAGAGCAGGAGTGATCAAAATTCTGGACACCTTTTTATTCTCACACAGAGCCCCAAGATGGGGGCACAGAGGTCTGCTATGGGCATGTAAGCTAACTTCTCACTCTTCTCCCCAGGAGTCAAAGGAAAGACATGGTTCAGCCCAAAGCCCATTTCCCAGGCTAGCTTCAATTCCCAGCAAGTCCTAAAACAAGCCACAGCAGCTGAAATCCCTGGACAACAAGAACCAACCAATGGCTTTCTCCTGTTGCACCATCTGCATGATCAAGATACCTGCTCTTGCCAGCAGCTTTCCGTGACCTCTAAAGAAAAAGTCATACATGTTCATTCACCCCAATTTGCCGCTATCTGCATCCTCTGTCCCAAAACCGGGAAGCCATAAAGATGGTTTCCTGGCTCCCTTATCTCTGTTTTCTGTCATTATCAAGAAATCTCCATGAGAGACTTGGCTCGTGTTCTCTGCACATCTCTCCAGTTACTCTGCAGTGGGGCTACTCTGACTTCCTGGTAACAAGACTACCAATGCAAAAATTAACTGCAACCCCCCTGCATTATCAGCTTGGATATCAGCAGCACTCAAACTTCAGCCTCTACGGCTTTACGCGTTTCTTAGCATGAATTTAAAAGAACCACTTATCTCAGGCTAGAGATTCATGCGTAGGCCAGAGTTAAAGTAGGGCAATACTTTAGCTGCATCTCAAGCTCACACTGTAATGAAGCAAAAGCTGCAACTTCAAGCTCTGAAGGCGCACAGCAGGCACACCTCCTGCAACTGCTCTGAATTAGATAGCTTCTGAGCAACTTGTGTGAATCTTGAAAACCTAATACTGCTCAACAGCCTGCCACTGAACTGCTTTAGCAGGCAGGTTGAGCTGCAGCATTCCTTCACATACATTACTGGGTCCTCAGTATGGTGCTGGGAATAAGACCCTTCTCCGCAGCAGAGGAATGTGGTAGATACGCAAACCCTGCAGGAAGCAAACTTCAGAATGGCAGATTTCCAAAGGCATCTCTGGGCAAAATGAAGGAAAACTGCCACTGCCAAACTGCCCCAGATTGTCTGCAATAGGACAGAAAAATACTTAACTGCCATCAAGATGAAAACAAAGAAACTGACAGCCTCATTAAAAACAAAATCCACACCATGCTTTCTGCACATTCTGTTCCTGACTTACCTTCTTCACAATTATGAGACAGATCTAGCAACAGCCCCTAGAAATCCAGCTGTCACATTTTGATAGTTCACTGATTGCCCACATACATCTAATTACTCAGCCAGTCCACATGCCTAAAACTTCACGTGGACACAGCCATTCCTCAGCCTTGCCCTGCCAAGGGTCTGAAGAATGGAAGCAAGAGCAGTGCTAGGATGATCAGATGTTTTTTGGAGGCACCAAGGTCAAAGTGTAGGGAAAAGAAGACGGGAAACAGCTGCTCTAGAGCTAAGAGACAACAGAATGCTTACAAACCTAGAAAAATAATTAACGAACTAATGAGCCATAGTTGGCAAAGGAGCAACAGGTCAAGGAAGAGACAATTCCTCAGTGTAGGGACAGGTGAAGAAGGAGGGAAGCTCTCCCACTTCAGGGCAGATTGGGACTGAGTTAGCAGCTCTGTCACGGAGCTGTGACAAGCAGGGATATGTCAAGAGATGAGGCGATTTATTCTGGAGTTTCAGGGCTGGAATAAGCAGCAGAAGGTGAACAAAAGGCAACATCTGTGGTGGATCCAAACAGGAGACAGAGGTGGGATGGCAATGCCACAAGGTTTGTTTTGTTCTCGGGTTTGTTTGTTTTAAAAGGAAGTTAACAGAAAAACACCAGCAGCGTAAAATGCTCCAAGCGTACAGCCTACCACTCCTCCTGGGTCATGACAAAACCTCCCACCCCATAATGAGAAGGGCTTCTTGGGATCCAGCAGCCCTCCGACTCTTCATCCCCGGCTGGGGGGCAGAGGGGGTTCCCGTATCAGCGGCTCAGCAGCATGGAGCTCCCCACACTGGCATCGGCCGCCGGCCCAATTCAGACCTGTAATCTCCCTCGACTTTGATTTAATGCAGCAATTACTGGTAATGTGGTTTGAAGGAGATAAATGCCCAGTACAGGGCTGGCTGGCACTGACGCTCATTCCGCTCATGATGCGAGAACAGTTTTAATTAAAATCCCCTTTATGATAAAGGAGCTGCTTGACTGGATGTTTCTGTGCAGCCCTGATACGGAGCCTCCTCCAAAGCGGATTAGAAATCAAAGTTTCCCCCTTCTCGCTACTGGCAACACACAAAAATAGGGAACACAGTCACCATGTCACCCTTCTGCAACTTCCTTAACCCTAGAACTGCTGGGAAAATGCCCACATTTGCTAAAAAGCAATTGCCGCCTCTTGTCATAGCTCTAAGTGTTTTCCAAAACCTAAACACAGGGACTGCTTTAATTATAATAAACATATCCATAGAGGTCAACTTCCATGATCCAAAATGGCTTTCCTCTCTATCTGGTTTAAAAGGGAATCAGCTTCACCTCTTCTATGGCAAATGCATCCATACAACCTGCATTCTGGCAAGGAGAGAAAATCAGACCCATGGTGCTCTGGCAAGATGGGAGGAAGTCAGGATCTGGCAGAAAGGCTGGAAAAGCAGAAGCTGCTGCTGAGTGAGGCAGAGTGGCACGGACAGGGAGGAGGAAAGGAACAGCACTGCAAGATAAAGGCATAAAATTTGGCAGAGCGGTCAGGATCCCAGCACAGACATGTTCCAGAAATGATCTGTCAGCTCTTGATCGAGTTACAGCAAATGTAGGTACAATTTTGGGTTAGTTTTTTTCTTTACAGTATAGGAAATACCAGAGATGAATACATTAAGCACAGCTAGTTTTTATTATTGCAAGTGCCAGGAGCAGATTGTCACAGTGAGAAATTGGCCTTGTGCATTACATAGAAAAGGCAGCGCTGGGTTTGGAGGCCTGCAGACAGTGCAATGTGAAGATAAAGAGCCTCAAGTCTGAATGCACATTATTCCTTAAGCCCCCAAACACACACACAAACATAAAAAGGCTGATGTAAGCAGCTGAATTTCTCCATGACCTTCAGAATCTATCTGTGCACCATGGGACTACCCGAGCCTTGTCCCTGGAACCTCCTCCCTTTTCAGACCCTCGTTACCCTAGAAGTGCTCCATATTCCCTGACATGGTCTTGTCCTCCAAAGCCTTCAATGCCAGAGTCAATGGGATTCTGCCCCAAAACCCATTTTTCTTTAAAATAAGAAAGTATTTGAAAGTGGCTGTCACGTTCCATAATTCCCCACCCCCTTCACACAGCACAATACAGATGAAAAAGAAGAAAGATCCCGATAGAACCAAGAAGGATTCCGCACAACAGCATGACCAGCTGACTCCACGGGAGTCTGAAGCATCAGCCACCAAAGGCTGATGTGGGTGAAATGGTTTTAACCAGCTTTCAGGAGCACCTTGCTCCTCAACAGGATGAACAAAGGGTAAAAACGCCAGGTCAGAGACAGCAATGTGAAGATTTAATGTGGTTTTGCTGGTCCATATGGGAGAAAAAAATGAAACCAAAAAAGGCCTGGTATAATTAACAAGATTAAAGGGGGATTTAGGATCAGGACAGAAAAGCAACGGGCCAGATTGATCCTTACAGGATTAAAGCTGGAATCCTACTAAGAGTCCAGTGGTTGAGAGATCAACGCAATGTAATGGGATTAAATCAACATCAGCTTTTGTTTTTACAGAACTGAAGCCCAGCGCCCATGTCTTACCGCTTAGGATAAATGTTGGAAAAGCTGATTGGTACCTACAGACCAGTGTGCAGGTTGTCTTCCTACAGGGACTTGCCCCTTCAGCCCTCTCACAGAAGAGCAATAGGCACTTTCAGAAACAAAGGACAAAAACCATGTGGTTGGTAACAACTTGTCCAACCCACCAAGAAAGCTGAGGATTTACCGAAGTCCGTGTTCCAGCCAGCTCTACATTAACTGGTATCAAGTGTGACGGCATCACCCCAGGACGGATGGGGAAGCCAGGAGGACGGTCCCAGCTGCATTCAGACATGCTGCCGACAAGCAATTGGATTTTGATATTGTCTCTTGCCGGTGCGGAACAAAGGACGCAGTATAGTGTGCAGAACACATCAGCAAACACATTTAAGACAAATTGTCGCATGTCCCCGTGGCACAACAATACCCAAGAATTACAAACGTGAGAAAAGCCTCTTTCAGCATGTTTCATTTGCATTACAGCTGGTGCAACACATGCAGGCCAGCTGCACCTCTATTCCCCTGCCCCAAAGTTTCCAAAGCTTCCCGGTAATTTGAGTTGGTACAGGGGGGAGAGAAAGAGGGAAACAGGACAAGGAACTCAGTTCTGCATAAATATGTGTACTATGCTTACAGTTTTTACCCTTGTAGGAGAGAAAACTGTGCATGTTTAAATGGGAGGGTGTCCATCACCACCCTGCTTGGCTGAAGAGGGAAAGGGTGTTTATTGCACACCCATTCACAGCAGCTAAGGAGCTGCACTGGAGAGCCCTACTCCCCATGCAAGGAAAAAGCATTAAGGCACCTCATATTTCTACTGTACTTGTGACTCCTAAAGGTGTTTAAAAGCAGCAATTACACATACACTATATACACTCCAGCAAAGCTTTTGCTGCAGAAGAATTCCCCAACACTAAAATTCTAAGATGCAGATACCACCCATTTATTAAAAGATGCCTCAATCAATAGCTTCACCTATGCTGAAAGTGCTTCTCCTTTTCAGCTGCCTGGACCAAAGTAATTGGCATTCACTGCTCCTCCTCACTGTGCAGAACAGTGAGGAAGCAGCCAAAATTCTCAGCATAATAAACTGGGGTGAAGCTACTGATGGATCCAACAGGCCTATGCAGCATTACTGCGATGGGCCTGATGGAGCTACAGGCCCCACACACACTGCCAAATAGGCACTGCCAGCTTCCTAAGAGATGCTTCATCTTTACTCAGAAGGCTTCTCCATCCAAAACGGTACATACGTCATGGATGCTAGCAGATATCACTGTAGTGATTGAGGGTGGGCTGAAAAAGGAGGCCATTACAACAGAAATGAAAAAGTAAAAAATAGCAGCAGGCAGATCACACTGCACATTTTCTGTTTTCTACCCACGTATACATATCTGAATTTCAGCTTTTTTCTACATTTAAGCTTTGTTTCAATGCTACATGCTTTATAAATTATAAAAAAGTACAGAGGAGTGTTCCAGTATTATCCTCTGCCAGCTCCTTAAAGCACGATGAATAATAATCCCTAAGAATATCTAAAAAACCCCTGTCATCTGGTCAAAATATTTTCACTTCATCACTATCTTATGTCCAAGTTTCAATTAGAGCATTGTGTGGGGGACAGCATGGTTCATTTGAAGCTTCACTTGAAGCAGGAGAAAAACTAACTGCCTTTGCCCTGGATTCAGCTACAAACCCAAGAACCATCTGGTAAAAAATCAGCCAGAGCATTGTGCAGGCAGTATATTAGTCATGAGACACAGGACTCTGAGAACAATGAAACCTAAATTTAAGGGACAGACGAGGGAAACGTAATTACTTGTTTAAACTTCTTCACAGCTTTGAGGAATCTTTAACACTTTCAGCAAAAGAACTTAGCTCTGGAGGGTACCAAGCACAGCCTCAATTGATTTCTTAATTTTCTTTAAGCCTGTTTCCACTTCAGTGCGGAACTATCTGTGCTGGCCCATCAGCACAGCCTGCCTCTTCAGCACACGGCCACAGGATGCATCATACAGTCCTTGGTATGGAGTACCATCCAGAGCTGCGGTACTGCAGACACAGACTACAGATCCTCCTGCAAACTGAAACTCCCAAAAGAAAACATTCTGTCTGACCCCACAACCCAACTCAAACTCCTGCTGTACCCAGTAGCCTTCACTGAAGGCAAAGGGATCTCTTTCAGCTAACCACACAAGCCATCCAGTCACACCATGCACACATACACAGTTAATACCCTAGACTGCTTAGAGCTGTAGCAAAAAAGGCCATCCAAATACGTATCACCCAAAGACCTTTCTTATACCACAGCTGTAACCTTGAGGGTTAGGACAAGTGTAAGGTTCTGGTGCTGCTGGAATCAAGATTTGCAAATAAGCACCACAGGAAGTGCAGGAAACACAGATGTTCAATCTCAAATTGCTATTATCTGCACTCTTCGTCAAGCTTTCAGCTGGAAACCAGGAAGGCTGAGGTTTATTCTCTTCTTATTCTCTTATGGTTTATCCTCTTCCTTCCAAGATAAACAGGCTGTTTTGTGAAAAACTAACTTAAACAGGACCCGGTCCTGTTAGTCTCCCAAGACTTGGACAGGCTTAGAGCAAACAGGGTCCCCTGTGCTCCTTGCTGTTTGGACAGGTGGGAATACAGCAGTCAGCCAGAAGAGCCACTGGAGAAAGTCATATCGACTCAGCCAGCCTACAGCCCTCTGATTCTGTTGTTTAGACTCATCAGGGAAGAAAATTCCTGAACGTGATCACAATGTGCTGGGCACTGATTTTACCTGGGTTTACATTAATCCAATGTAGCCTATGGAACAGATCATCCTGATCCTCAATCTCCCTTCTCTGAAGCCAGGACCTTAATTTGAAATGCCTTCTCATTTTTGAGCTGCACCAGGCTCTTTGGTCTCAGCAGTGACCTTGGCATCTTCCAGCATTACAGGCTTGCAGGAACACAGGACTGGAAAAAATTACCTGGATTATCAGCTCATGGTGCTCTAATAACATAGGCGGTCGCATTATATAATCTCTTTTCATAAACTCTTCTTTCTCTGTTTCCCAAATCTCCAAAGCCTGTATAAAACCCTAGATGCAAATAGATGCAAGTTGCTTCATCACATTAACCCCCCCAGGGGAACACAACGCAGGCATTCCCAAACCAGCTGTGCAGGGAGCACCTTGGGTGTGGAAGCAGCACAGCCACGTTCACAACGTGCTGCATCAAAGCTAATAAACCTTATCGAGCAGCAGAACTCATTATCTCAGTCGCAGTGCTGGACAAACATAACTATATTACTCCTGGATTCATGCTGCTGCGTATGCAGGCCACAGTATGGCACCATGGAGACTTGAAGACCGGGGAATCAGCTCACAGACTACCAGCTCAGGGAATTTTTCCATGAGCTCCATTTTATGATTCTCCAGGGCTTTGTTGCTCTGGAGCAAGAATCCAAAATCAGTGTTATATAACACGAAGTGTCTTTCACCATATTCACAGAAATTCACACCCAGGACTGACCTGTAACATGCATTCAGGAAAACCTTCTGACAGGCTCAGGACCACCGTGTCCCACATCTTAACCTCTCTCGGCACCAACTGAGACTGCTGCCCTTCATCCCATCAGAGCTTCAGTTGATGCCCGATGTGTTTATTTGCCATTCCTACAAAACAGGTTCCAGCCAAAGACCTACAGGCACAGCCAGACTTCCCCAGCAATAGCTGCCCCAGGTTTGGCAGCCGAACAGAGCAAGGAAGCCGTTTTCCTTCGATAGCCACTTGCTTTGCTGCTATCAGACGCATGCTTTCAAAGCCATGCCATAATGACCGTACTTGTCACTGCTGTAGTTACCTCTCATGAAAAAAAAAAAATCCAAACAAATAATAGGAAGACCTGGCGTGAGGGAGAGCACGTTGCTAAGACCCAAATTTGGCAGCAGAGTTGGATTTCCAGTCCCTTGGTGGTAAAACTGATGAGCTGGGAGCCTAGGGGGGAAAATTATTCCAGTGAATGCAAAGAGAGGCTTTTAAGTGACAAAAAGGCAAGTAAAAGGCAGGTCAGGAAGAAAACCAACAAAAAAATGTTTCAAAATGAGCTTGGCAAGCTTACCGGCACTGCTCTTGCTTGTATGGTAATTAGTAGGTCTAGGTAAGATCTTCACTTTCACAGGGCTCTAGAGAAAGAAATCATTTCTTGTTGCAATAGGCAGCCAGCCCTCTCACAAACACTCAGCATGTACTCTGTACATGGCTGCAAGAAATGAGGAAATTATCTATACCCACTATAATCTGAGATCAGAGCGATGAATCCAGTGCTTTCCTACCAGAAGCCTAGCAACAGCATGGACCTCCCCTGCCTTGGTCCCTCTTGCCTTTGATAGTTTCAGCTGTCTTTGAGCACAGGAGAAGGATGGTTGATAAATTGCTTGCTAGGGCTGCTGCCCCTTCCTTTCAACCTTTCTTGTAACAACAGACCTCCAACAAGGCAACATTCATACATGCAACTCTCAGAACACATCATGCTCTTTAGAAAATACTTGGAATGAAATGACTCTAGATTGTATCTTATGACTCACAGTACACACAGATTCATCTGCTCATAAATGAAAAAAATAGGCTTTCTTATCCAGAAAAGGGTTGAACACTTTTCCCACACTCAAACCACTTTGCTCCTGGCTGTTGCCAGCAGAATACCTGCCCCTGTTGTTGCCAGTACAGACCTCCTCCCAAGCAAAGACCCTCTCACCTTTGGAGCCCAAATTACCCCATGGTAACTGCTGACTAGGAGCCCTCTTGAGCAACTCAGGACTCTACACATCTGCAGGTAAACAGGGATGAGTGCATGAAGACACTAAAACAGTTTTAGATGGTCCCTTCTGGACAAAAAAAGAGCCCCTATACACACTTCCTGTATGTTGAAACTCATTGAGTTTCGACACTGATGATCAGATGTATGCGTTCGGTTTTCAGCATCAGAAAGACTATCACACTGTCTCTGCTGCAGAAAGACTTCATACAACTGCATCCTACACAATGAAAGTGTTAAGATAAATAGTCTCTCTTGCTATTTATTGGCACAGCTAGTCTGCCACCTTCCCTTCCCTCACAATGCCAAGCATTAGGTCACCACAACAGATACTTTAAGTTTCCCACTCTTCAGCTCTCCACAGCCCACAATCCCCTGCAGTTTACAAGGCCCTCATTTAAGAGTATCCTGCAACAAGTTTCACCCGAGGGAATACAGTTCAGCGAGCAGGAATGTCAGTCTGAACCAAGGCTACATCACCACTTCATCTCAGAGACAGCATTATAATCAGGATGGGACTGCGATGTTGCAGGTTGTTGTGATGTTTGGGGTTTAGTACTCACACCATACAATAGCTACAGAGGAAGGTGCGCTCTCATTTTATTATTTGTCAAGTGTGACAGCATTCAGTATTGCACAATCTCTTCAAGGAAGACAATTCTGTAACGTGCACCCTTGGGACACACACACACACACATTATGGTTGCTGTGGGAACCTTCATTCTGGATTTCAGGACTTGCATATTTAAAACCTCAAATTTAACATTGCATTAATGTAGCTTCATGCATTGAATTAAGGAATGACTCAGTACAAACCACCATGCATCTACTGAAGTCCTGACATTCCAAGGACAAGAAGCACAGGACTGTAAAGACAGCATGGAGAACAAGATGGGAAAGAGGGGCAGGGGGAAAGGGAAAGGAACCTGCGAGCGGGGAAGCAAGAAACCAGCACAGCCGAGGCACAGCAAACCCCAGATCAAACCAGATCTGTCACTCGGGGCTCCTTGTTCTCACTGCTAAAGGTTATGCAGCCCATCAGGATAAAAAGAGCTTAAAGCAGAAACACAAATGAGCACAGAGGAAAAGGTTCCTGAAAGGACTGAGGAGGGGAAAATTCCCTGAAAGTAACAGGGTAACTTGTACTGAGAAAGGAAAGAGTATATCCAAAGAGCACAAATTCACTAATTTTTTTTTTTTAGTTATCATGGCATGATATCTGGATGGTGCCCTTAAAACTCCTTCAGCTATTCAAGCGTTTAGCACTTATTTTCCCCACTCCTGTGAAGTTGAACTGAAAGGCAAGCATAGCAACAGCACTGCCCAAAGTTATGGGTGCAGGCAGAAGCAGCAGCCCATGGAAGGATACCGGCGCTGGTGTGCCAGCAAGCGTCCCAAAACTCAACCCTCTCTTCAGAATCTAGGACAGCACTTCACCTTTTGGGCCAACGCTGCTCTCTACACAGGCTGACACCCTCTGCTTCGTACTACCATGCCCACACGCCCCTTGCCAGAGAGTGCAACTCTCCTCAGCTCCCACACTCGAAAGCCAGCATCCTCCATGCTTCAGCCGGTAAGGAACATCTCCATTGTTTCCTGCTTATCTAAAATCAGCAGCAGCACGGCTGAACTAACTTCTCCTCTTACCCCACCCACCAAACGAAGCACAAATCTTTGCTGAGCCATAGGGCCTGCTCAGCCTTTCTCCCTAAAACCCAGCACCCCGCACGCCAGGAAGCAGCAAGGGGGAAGAGTGAGGAAGGTGAACGTGCCTGCCAGTGGGGCCAGCTGGATGAAACCAAGCAAGTGTGCATACCCCGGCGCAGAATCAAGTTACCCTGCAACAAAGATAGTGTGTGTATGTGCAAAGGAGGGAAGTCAAATCCTTCTGCCTGGCTTCCAAAGCTTGCTTTGTTGCTAAAATAAACCCGTGTTTGTTCCTGGGAGTGATGGGAAGCTGGACTCCCAAAGCAGCAGCAGGGAGAGCCTCCACCTTCAGACTCACAGATTTTTTTAGAAGACCCAAAACAAAAACTTGGGAACTGATTACTCTGCACCTCGAGTATCCAAGGTAAGGAACGCAGGGGCTAACTGCTGATCTCAAGGGTGCCTAGGAGCAGACGAAACTTCAGGTAGATGACTGAGCAGCCTAACAGCTGACTGCTCCAGAGGAAATTCCAGCTCTTGCTCAAAAGCTGAAAATATATATATGCTTTTATGTATGCTTTTACTTTGCTTGCTGGATCTATATAACGCTTCACACATGTTTTTCCTGACATTATTTCCATACTCCACCAGAAACTTGAGTAGCTGTGCCGCTTCTGGAAAAACAACCCTGCATCCAACTTCTGTCGAAAAAGCTTCTTCCCTAAAGCCCCAAACTGCAAAACTATCTATTCCCTCCCTGCTCCTCTCAAACTTCAGTGACTACAGATGCCTTTCAGCAGCACTCCTCCACTCCCTGGGCTGTCTCTCCGTAACACCAAAATCCCATAAAGCAGCAGCACATGGGAACAGTCGTATGCATAGGAAAAAAAATAATTAATAAATATATATACACACAGGTCTCTCAGATGGCAGACACTGAGCAGCCTTATACCAAACATTCTGTTTCTGAGGCACCTGCCCAAAACTTCTCCCTCCAGAGGAACTTAGAGCCGCAGGAAAAGCTTGCTCCATACCCAGTTAATACTTGCTCTGAACATTCTTTTTTACAAGGGAAAACTACAGCCCACTGTGTGTAGAGGCTGCAGAGAGCTAAGCCCAACAATGAAGGCCGCTCACATTAGTGCAGAGTCCTTCAGCTTTCCACTCCTTATATGTGCAAAGTGTGCAAGCCCTCACACACGCTTCTCTACTCACCCAGAGGTACATCATGTTAGCCTGGGTCCTTCAAACCCAGGGAGGTGATCCGGCAACACAAGAGGCACTTCAGTGAGGCTGTCGAGGCTGAGGTTGGTTGAGAGTTTTTTGCTTTTGGTGTTTTGGTGTTTTTTTAAGGAAAAAAAAAATTATATATATAATATCCGAATGGCTCAGTTTGAGGCTTAGAAAGCGTCTCGCCTCCTCCTCCACCCCCCTCCTCCAGCTCTGGCTGCTCTGCGCTCTTCTCTCGCACTTAATCTCTCCCTGGGAGTTCCCAGCCCCGTGTGTCTGTACTGGCGTGCACAGCACACACTCTGCATTCGCCTCCAGGGAATTTCTCTCTGTCATTCTGCTTCTAAAAACACAATCTCAGCCTCACAAGATTCTTGCAAGAGGCAGGGATGGGTGGGGTTAGTAATAAATGCAGCCCAGCTCCCAGTGCCCGAGTGTGCTTACTTTAGAAAGGGGATATTTAGACTGAACGAGATAGAGCGTTGTAATCCAAGGTCACAGGGGGGGAGGACCCATTTCCCCCTACTTGCTAATTGCTTCTCCCAGAACCATCCCCAGATGCAAGAGCCCTGCACGGTGCCATAGGCAGGTTCTGCACGTCTTCATCTACCCCATTAGCCAACACCCAAAAATTCGGTCACAATTCAGTAGCTGTATTTAATCATTAACCACTGACAGGCACCGAGGAACACAGCTACGGGGATCCTGAAGCTAAGGAGGAAACCTGCGGTGTGCCAGCCACCCCGGAGCTCCCGCAGGAGCTCACTGTCAGCATGAGAAGCACCTCACAGATAAAGGGGTTAATCTTCTTTCGCAGGTGGCTCTGCATGAGTATTTTGCAGACTTGCATATATTGCTAAAGGGAAAGCAGCAGCTGGCTCCGGTTCCTCCGAGTGTATCGGGTTCCTGCCTGCCCGGCGGCAGCTTCCCCCCAAGTCTGACTGGGGCAGGCACCCTTGCAAGCCTTGCGCTCCCGTTTCAGGCAGCCCCAGCGCGGGCGCACGACACACTTGCCCCAGCGCCCTCGACAAGCTCCAGCAAGCCTTTCCCCATGCGAGCAGCTCCTCGTCCCATCCCCCATGCCCGTTCCACGGGACAAGTGTCACCTCTCATCTCATTCATCAGTTAAGCCGCTCTTCCAAACCAGGGAAACGGGTTTCTCGCCCCCTTCCCTTCCCACCTCGGGATGAAGAATCGACTTCCCTCGCTGGGCTCCAAACGCAATGTTAAAATTGGCCTCACCTCAAACGGGGGGGGTGGTGGTGGTGGAAGGAGGAATATATATAATAGAAAAATAAATCATGTTTTCATTGAGGCACTGGTCTCCTTGGAAATGAGTTTAGAAGAAGTATTTTTATCACAGCTAAAGATATAGAAATGGTGCGTTTTTCACGTATCAGCTCTACTTCCTTCACCGATAGATTACAAGAGCACAATCCAGCACGCTCTAAGCAAAGCAAGCGGCCATGCAGCCTGCCATGCTCCACCCACAAGTCAAGTCCTATCTCCTTATGGAGCAACAAACGGATGGGCCTCCAGTTGTAACCAGCGCAGATATCCCAGGCAGGCTCCGCACTCCCCGGGCTCCCCTCACCTTCAGCAAGCCACAACCACACCCCAGGCCAGGCTTGTCCTGGGTACAGGCACGAGCACGTGAGATGCTGACAGCCTCCAAGGAAATAAATACATGGCTATCGCTGCAGTCCTGCATAAAAACCTAGAGAAAAGGCTTATCGCTGAGACCAGGACATGGCAGCCACAGGGAAGCACTCATTAGAGACAGGCAGGATGCTGCTCAGCTTTCCAGCAGTCAGGAAAAACAAAGTCCTGCAGCTCAGTGGAAAGAGCAGAAGCTTTGATTCAGGAAACTTGAATGTTCAAGTACACCATCTCTCAGGCTGCCCATCTGCTCTCTTTTGGCATGATGGGTCAGATCGAGAAAGCAAAAAAAGCGATGTTTCTAAAATTCACTTAGAATCATAGAATGGTTTGGGTTGGAAGGGACCTTAAAGATCATCTAGTTACAACCCACTGCCACTTTCACTAGACCAGGTTGCTTACTGCACCAAAACTTATGTACCACAGTCTCCAAAGAGCAAAACATGAGATCCACAGACCTGTAATGCTCCAAGAGGAGTGAAACAGCATCAATGCTGACATTTTTATCAGGGTTGGACACTTCAGTAAATGTTTCAGCAGCAGGGTCACAGCAGCGGTAGCTCTATGAGTTCAGCCAGCCTGCACACTCAGGCAGCCCAAATAACCTTGCACCAAATAACCTTGATGGCATTTTCAAGGTTTCTTCTGATCCACAATCGCAAACCAAAAAATTATCTTGCTGTCATTTTAATGAGAGCTGAGGTTCCTTGTGTGCAGAAGAGAAAGGGAGAAGACACATGAACCAGATGAGGAAACCCAAATAAATCCTACTTTTAGACTTGAAAAATATGAGTGCTTAGAACTAAGCTTAAGAATGACCCAGGCACTGTCACCTTTAATCCCCATGGGATTAAAAAGAAACACTTTCAGACTAAATCTGTTTTCCTTAATTTCAATACCTGAAACTGGTTACAGATCATCCCACCAACTCCACAGTTGGACAGGTCACATTCAACCCCCACAATAAAACATGACCTATAAACCCTCCTTGAATCATTCAAATACCGGCTCGAATCCATTTGCCACTGTTGCTACTAGGCCACCACCGCTCCGTGGAAGGTATATGGGAAGATTACCAAGAGCAGCAGACTTCTGGTGATGAAATCCCGTCATCCTGGAGCACTTCTTGATGAACTGCAAGAGCAGGTTTCTCAACGCTCAGTATTCTCAAGCAGTGAGAGGAGTACCCATATCCGTCAGCAAATACTGCTGCAGGGTGCCTCTAGAGGCACCGCTGTTGCAGACAGAACTGGTGGCAGTGGGATAAGTAACCATGTCAGCCTTCGGATTATAAGCAAGAAAATTTCTTACTTGGCCAATGTAATTGGGGGGTGGGGGGAAGAACGAGATGAGCTGTCAGGCCTTCTTTAAGCTTTTATTCAGATTGTATAGGTCTTCAAACCACATTAGCTGGTATGTAAAAGACAGCAATAGAAGACATTTTTTTCTAGAAAATTTATCTTAAGAGAACACAAAATACTCTGTAAGCAGCAAGAGGACAACAGCATGTTAATGAGTCTAATTCCAAGAAAACAAAGACAGACATGACTGAAATGGGCTTCTGAAACAGGTAGCTAGGCTCCTCTGCAAATGCTTTGTCTTAATCCTAACAGCAGTGCTTTACAGGAATATGTCAGGGAACCTGGAAGGCTGCTGTGTGTGGAAATATACATGATCTCTCAGGGATCTTTCCCGTCTCGAAAAGGATTAGAAGCAGACAGAAAAAGATTTTGAAATTAATAATACCGAGCTAAGAGAAAATTGTTCAGAGCTGTAGCCTTGTGAAACATTGGTCCCTCTTCTCTGGTGGGAGGCTGTTGCATAAATCAAAGCGAACAGGGAAGAAAGCAGTCTGCAAAGACATTAATGCTTGTTAAGAGAGGTAAGGAAGGTCTTAGCAAGTAACAAAGGCTGAAAGAGGAAAAAAGGGAGCAAGTAACTACCTATTTAATATTATATCAAGGTATTTGGCAAAATAAGAGGCATTGGTAAAACAGAAAAAATTCTACCTGCTTCTGTACTAGTATCAAAAGCCTTAATCCATATAAAAAGGATTGTGTCTGCTTAGCTGTGTGCATACATTCAACCCCCGAAATAGTGCTGGTATGTAAGTTTCAAATAAGCCAAATGCTTAAAAAATATTTTACAAAAGGTTCTTCTAGCCTATTTAGGAAAGATCCGAGTGGGCGAACAGGGAATAGGTATGGCACAGTTTCAGATTGATGTTATCGGTTTCTAGCTGATTGTGTCTCAGAGGCGTATGATTTCAAATGCTCGTGGATTAACATTCTAGCAGATAAAGCTCAAGATGGTACGAGCTGGTGTGTCTGCCTCACACTGCTGAAAACACATTAGATAGCACGCAGGATGAGTGACTTGCTAAGCACCTCTTCATAAGAGAGGGAAAAACCCATCTGATCACCAGGAATTTCAAATGCAACAACACTCGCATGAGGCATCGGGGGGCTAATGCCAAAGAACACCCTTGAAACGTCCAAATTACAGAAAACAATTTCTTAGTTCAAGAAGTGTTACATTGAAAATGAGCAACTCCGTATTCGATTCTATCTTGACACAAAAGAGCAATCAATTGTAAAAACAGAAATTAGCGGTAGCTTAAGTAAAAATGATTGTGACAATTGCATTTGGATGCATGAAAGGAGAACAGAGACCGAACCAGTGAATCTACATAAATACTCAGCACTTCAGTGGAACCAGAGGTACACTGGCATATTTTTCCTGGACAGCCAGATTGTTTGTTGGGCTTCCCTGTCACATCTCCAACACTTGAACACTTTTATACTTTTATATATTCTAGCAAAAAAAAAAAAAAAAAAGAAAAGTCGAGAGAAGGAAAGAGAACGGAAGTTAGGAAGGGGGCAAATAGAATTTACCAGGGAATCCGAATGACAGGAGGCAAAATCCACAGCCAGAGCTGGAAGACAGTGAGTTTTTCAAAGCTTCTCAACAATAGCAACCCCAGCAATTGCCTTGACCTGCTACTACAGGGAAAAGGTAGAAACATCCCCAATACTGAAGAACCAAAGCATTCAATATGTATTTCTGTTCTATATTTGGAGAAAATTCAGCTGTTGCAGTGTGCGATAACAAAATGCTTTTCATTCCAGCAGTGACTAAGGAAGATGTTCCAACAACTGCTCAACAGTGCTGTGGTTCTCTTACCCAGCTCGAGCTTACAAACAAAAGGGACGTAACCAGATAACAAGTAGGTTTTAACCAAACTACAGCTGTGAACATATTCCAGTGGGGACACTCAGGAAAGCCAGCAGTCTGCATCAAACTGCATGACCTGTATTTGCAGCTCTAATAAACCCTAACTACAGCACTAACATTAAACCTGCTGTAAGGCCAAAAGCACAACTGTGATGCAATGACATCCTCAAATGCAGGTGCTTGCTGGAGCTCATATTATTAATGCCCTGCTGCTGTTAGCTAAGCTCGGCCAAACAATTATATCTCTGTCAACACTAGAAGACTGCGTCAGGAAAGCAGTGTTACCAGTGAAGCCACCAATACCAATTTCCGCAGCTTATGAATCTTCCTAGAAGCATCTAGGTTGGAACTCTTCCACTAATGAGAGCTAAAATAATATCCCAATGCTGAGCAAAGTGAAAAGATGAAGTGGGGTCTGATAATAGGAGGTTTGCAGAACAAAGATGCAGGTGGAAGGTCTCAGGTGGGGGAGCACAAATTAAATGGCGCACCTGAATGCATCTGGGAGAGCATTTGAATACCTGAATGAAAAATACTGACCATAAAAACATCTACTCCTGATGTTTAATAAGGCTTCCTGGCAACCTCTCCTGTAATACAAAACCATAACAGAGTTTTAAAAAACAGCCTGAACTCTAAGATGAAATTCTTTTATAGTTAAGAAGTGCTGTTGAATCCATGTATTTGTTCCTCTTTGCTGTGTAGTTTCCCTTGGCTGAAACCTGGGAAGGGGAGGTTGGGGCAGGTTGAAGAGGGAAATCTCATTCGAACCAAAGGAAAAGAGTTGGTCTTATAGCCAAGAGCCAGACCGAGTTTCCACGTTTTATGCAGAAGCTAGATTCAGACTGGAGATGAAGACTCAATCATTGTCCCACCACAATAAACACTTCAAGCACCATCTACTAAAGGTCTGAGTAGAGATAGGAAGGGAGACATGGTCTGCGGTGCTCAGAGGGAAGTTTCTCCAACTCAGTGGCTGCTTTCCATGGCTTATCTGCCTCTGGCAGAACATCCCAGCAAGAGAACAAGGGAAATCATACTCCTGCTAGCTGTGGGGTTTGGGCATGCCTTGTGTCTTGGCTTTTATTTGGTTTGGTTGGTTGATTTTTGTTTGGTTTGTTTGGTTGTTTTTTTTTCCAAAGAAGATTAGAGATGGGGCTGGGAGCTATCTGGAGAGAGGCACAGGAGGCAGCCCTGGGCGCACATGCAGTTCCTATGGAGATAAGAGGATCTTCTTTGAGGTTGGTTTACCCCTTTGGGTGCCACTGGAGACTACCCTGGTGGCAGAATACTGCTCATTTGCGAAGCCTCCCTCCACTCAGGATCCTGGCATTATCTCTGATTATCAGAATTTCGGAAGCACAAGATAGATTTCCTGTCAGCATCCAAAAGGACTCCAGGAAGCCTCTTTCTGCATTATCCTGTTTGTGAAAGGAAGCAGGAATACAAAGTGCATACAATAAATCACCCAGAAAAATACCACAATCCCTTTTAGATGTTCTGCCAAGCAAATAAGCCAAATGTTGGCATATTATAAGGAAAGAAAGACATTTTGTTATAGAGCAACCCATTTCATTACTGGAAAACTGGATTCCCTATTCTCTGTCCTGTAGGTATGATTCGGCTACACATCAAGAGGCTTCCGAGCAGAGATTACTTATTTAAAAGCAAAATATCAAGGGCTAGTTTATCATCTACAAAAAGCAGAAAACCTGAAACAATAAAACACCTTGACACGCAAACAAAACCAACAGTTTTCAGGGACTGTCCTGCTCCTGACTTCACACAGTAATTACATTTAAGTCCTTAAATAAACTTCAGAAGGTCTCAATTCGCAGGCTTGTCTTTTCAAATACATAGGAAGGAAAGTAGGAAAATAAGAAGAAAGGAAAAAAAAAAAAAAACCACTATGGGTACCAAGAAAAGCTTTTTGCACTTTATTTTGTATCATCCCCTCCTCACAAGTATGGTCAAGAGCAGTATTCTGGAAGGCACTGTCAATCCTTCAGGAGAGGCACAACAAGCTCAGTAGCTAGCAGAAGTACTTTGTTGAAAATGTGCTCCCAGACAAATATACACTTTTAAATTAAAACTGAGGAACACCCACATCAACAAAACTGAAATGTGAATTCAAGTTAAACATTCAAGGGCATGCAAACATTTAGATATAAGGAATGCTTACAGCTGCAATACGCTGTTGTGGGCATTCATCTGCAGAAAATAAATGGTGATGCAACTGCTCCCAGGATATTTTGGGAATGATTTTGGGAACTTCAGTGTATTACTCCTGTCAGCCTTACTATGGTGGAACAGGAGTGAAGTCTGCAATCCTCCAATGTTCTGAAGAAAAGCTAGCAAGCTTAAGGTCTGCAGAAGGCAAAGCCCCTCTGCAGTTGTGCTGCCACCCCAGGCTTCATCTTCAAGCTGTATCTCCTCCATTCTACCACACACTAGATCTAGTCTGAGTCCATACTGAATTGGCACATAGCAAATACATTTAGATACGTGTAAGAGCAGACTAGAATAACCCCTAACACTGGTACTTAAATATTTTTTTTAAGTTAACTAATAGCTGCCTTAATAGCTTCATTAGTAATGTCGAAAGAACAGAATTTTATCTCCCTTCAGTTTTTCCATTAAGTACCACAAAGTATTACACAGCATCAAACTACAGCAAAAGTGTATTTTTACTGTCAAATCAGGAGTACAACTTCCACTTGAACTTATAAAGGGCAGAAAGATTCTCTATGCCCTAGACTTATTTGTCAGCACTAAAGAGGATATTTATTTGGTTGGGGATTTTGAAGAGGAAATAATAAATTAAAAAAATGCAACTCAGCTCCTACATCAATAACTCATCTCTTTATGGTCCACAAATCAAAAGGATGAACTGATGGCATCCAAGTATTAGCCTATTCAAGATGTGAGACTTCAGGTGGAAAGAGAGACACTGCTTCAAATACTTTATCAATGGAGCTATAGCATCATTACAACACTTTTTCCTGTCTCTGTGCTTACCATGTGACGTGCATCAGTCGTTCATCAGCAACAACCCAGCAAATTAAGAAAGGATATGAAGATGAAAGTATTGCAACAGTGGGGAAAGGAGAAGACAGGGTGTAGCTCTCTTCACTGCACCACACAGGGGCTTATTAATACACTGAAACTTTGGCTTAGGCCTGCTGCTGATAAAGGGGAATACTGATACAGAACACCACCATTCTGCAGAAAGGGACTCCTCCTGGCTTGTTTGTGCAGAGGAAGGTTAACAATGTTAGTGAGTTATTCAGGAAGTAATGGATACCCTCTTGCCCTGAGCAAATTCCTTTTCAATAGAAGTAGTCATTTCCTAGGCAATACAACTATATCAAGGTATAATGGCTACTATATTTACCTACAAGTCTCTGTAACATTGGGATCTAATTTACTGCAGCGTAGAACACAGTTTACAAATCCTGTGATAGTAAAGTTGCTAGCAACAGGAATGAAATGCTACCTTGTATCACTTGGTTTGAAGGCTGGGTTTTAACATTCCTTTTTAAGAGTATAAAATGCATTCTCTCAAACTTAAAAAGACTCAAAGGCTAATAAACCCAAGGGGCAGACTGCAAATACACCTATGAGAGGTAAGGAATCAACTTCACAAATACTACATTGTGCACATTTATTTTTACATATCCTTATTGTGACAGCTGCTTTATTTCTTCTTTTATTCAAATAACATTCTTTCATTTGACCCTCTGAGAAAAATATTATCTAGACATTACCTAGAAGCCTTACATACCTAATGAAGACAAAATACCTGATTGCCTGAAATATGGCTTCAGCATGAGAAACGGCAGAAGTATATAACCAGCAGAGAAGAAAGGAATGACTCCAGCTAATGAAGAGGTAACACCGATAAACATTGAATGACAGCTCCTGGGAAACAACAAAACTGAATTGCTAAAGACTTTAGTGGAACACAGCATCAACCTGTACTAAGTAAGGGTGGGTGGAAAGAGACCAAACACACGTGTCAGGGGACTGCGGATACTGCCATTACGTAATGGAAGTAAGAAAATCCTGGCAAAACTACCATTAACAGAACTAAAAGCAAACTACTTCAGCAAGAGTATTGGCAGTTGTCAAACCACATAAAGGAAGAGCAGCCTGTTCAAATGTAAAAGTCATTAATAAAGCATAAGACAAGAGGCATAAATAGATATATAGAGGAAGATTTCTAGAGGACAGAAATGCTACTGGAAAAAAATCAGTTACAGAATACAATATCCTCAACTTCAATTCACAGCGATCAGCAAAGGTCAGTTGTCAGAAAAGCAATTCTGCTTCTGATCTCATTCTGAGCAAAGCAGTCCTTAACCATACCTGTGCCACCACCACCTAGCTGGATTATTCTCATGGCTGCACCAAACAGTTCCCTCGATCTGACTGGTTCCTCAGAGAATTATGAGCATAAGACAAATTAGAAAAGCATGTGTACATACTTGTTTTCTGCTTCATAAGACAGTCCATTCTTCAAAGTCTTTTTCACGTATATATTTAATATAGGACTTCCAAGAAGGCATGCAGATAAATACCTACCTATACCTTTTAACAGGGCATTCTGCAGATCTCACGTGCAGTGAGTACAGGAAACACCTCAAATTTATAACATGGGATGTCCCAATGAATTCAGATGTATGTCTTGGCACTTGTGTCAACTGATATATGTGAATCTGTAGGATTTTGGTTCTCATAGGAGCAGACCAGCTATATATCTGGTCCTTAGCTGCAGTCTGTGGGGTACAAACATACTGCGACCCTCAAACACCTTCAGCTGAGCTTGTATTAAGGCTGTTTCACTTTCCCTTCTTTTCTCAACATCCTACCATGACAAAAACACTGAAACAAACAAAAAAAAATCCCAGTACTGTATATTCAATTATTGTGCCTTTTCTGGAAAAATTAGGCTCTTCCCTTAAGAGACTGACTGCACTTCCATGCTCTTCTAGCCCCTAAGACAAACTGAATGAGTAGCAGCTTCCCTCACATTTGGTTTAGACAAGATAAATGGTATGGAGTAACTATGGCCATAGTCAACATGTGCAGTTATTGTGCCCTAGGTCCTATGCAATAAAGTCTCATCTGATCTTAATCCAGATTTAAGCTTTGATGTGTAGCCATACTATCTGACAGCTATTGCACACACCAGAGAAGCCACTTGCTTTGGTAACGAAGCAACCAGTGACAACAGTATATTACATTCCTCCCTGTTCCCAAATTCCCAGAAAGCAACAGTGACCAGAACGAGTTTTTTTCACCCTTGTGTGACCTGAAGAATGCATGTTTCTTTTCAGATAAAGGCCTTGCTATGGTTGTCTAATGGTAATGTCACTACAAACTGGATTAGAGACGCCCAGAAACCTCAAAATATGTACATGGATAGTCAGCTGTAGCCTAATTCTAAGTCTGAAGGAAATCAAATGCTCCAAATTGTGCCTAATGTAGTTAAGTTTGCCCTTTAGGTAGGATAGACCAGTAAGAACATATTACGCAGTGATTAGATTAATTCTTGAGTGGAATTCAGAGGGATGTCTCTATCTGTCTATTGTGCCAGTATATTTCAGATTATTTCACAGACTATCACTCTCTCCGTGCTCTGCTCCACAGCAGCAGCTGCTCATGAAATACAGCAGTTCTCTGTCTGGGGTGAAGTTGGCAGCAACTGGGGACAACGCTGCTGTCAAGAGTTCAGCTCCCAGTTCTGAAATGCCATTCTACTGGAAATACCAAAGAGCCTAAATCCGGCTACATATACCGCAGGATGTAAAATATCTCTATCTCAGCTTTCAGCAGAAAGCTCCAGAGTCTCATGACATTTACTCCTTTGGCCCCTGTCAGTCTTTCTTCAGACCCTGCAAAGGATTGGAGCTAGCTGCCATAAATGGTTGGAAAACAAGATGTTCTCCAAGCACTTGGAATTGAGGAGCACTGTTTTAGCTTAGGGATACCATGGCAAGGAGCCAGGGTGACAGGTGCCCCAGGAATGGAGATGACTATCAAACTGTGGCCAGCATTAGCCACCGCTTTCCTCTTGACCTGTAAGAAAGGGCAGTCCATGCTCTCCAGGTGTATCAGCAATAACAGATCAGAAAAAGCAAAGATGTGTCTGCTGGCAGCACCTGAAGTCTCTCCTCAATAAGTGAAGGAATTTCAACAGGTTTTATCAGATACAGTCCTAATGGAAAACCTTTATTAAGCCTGGAAGCAAGCACAGCTCAGTGCTGCCGTGACACCAGAGCACAGCTCATCGCAATCCACAGGCACCAAAAGAGTTAAAAACACAGATTCCTGCTAAAACTGCCAAAATCTACAAACCTTCTCCTGTGTGGGAGGCAGCAGCAACTAAATTCACTCCCCAACAATTGGCTGGCCTGTGGAAAGAGAGGCAGGAAGAGACAGGTCATGGGGGACAGTTTCCCCCACCCTGAAGTAAATAGCATCACAGCATCTGCTCGGGTTTTCACTTAAAATCAGTGAGACAGTTCTCTTCATTTTATCACCAGCCTCTCGAGACAGCAGCCTCTGACCTTTATCAGGAAGAACACCCTTGTCCTCTAATCACAGACTTCCTGGAAAACGCAATCTAGCCAGCAATTAATACAGAATGAAGAGGAAAAAAAAAACAGCTCCATAACATCAAATTACCACGGCAAGGTTTTTAAATACACCCCCCACCAAAATGGCAGAAGAATTCAAGCATGTTCTCACAAGCCATCTCAATCCCACTAGCATTATTTAACAGTACTTATGAAAAACATTTTCTCACCTCTTCCCCACCAAAAAAACCTGCCCCCCCCCAGTCTTGTTTTGCAGATGTTGCCTGCAGCAGCATAGCTTCTTACTTTGAAAGCTTCAAAACAGGTGTGCAGAGCGTGACCTAGGCAGAATTACATGTGCCATTTCCACTGGGAAATCTAAGAGACTTATTAAGCCAGGACAGTGACGATTAATCTACTAATGGAATGAATCAAAAGTGTGTTCCTGGCCCTTTCCCTTTCACATCCCAAAGCCTCAGGGGAGCTGAAACCATCTGGCAAATGCCTGCTCCGAGCAACATTATGCTACTGCTGGAAATACCTCTCCCTTAATATTGAAAAGAATGAAACCATCTTCTATCCACCAGCTATTCTCGGGAGCATCTGCGTATCTTGCTAAAGTCGTCTGCTTGCACGCAGCATCCTTCCCCAGCCAATGCAGGGCTGCTCACTCACCATGCAGGAGAAGCCAGCAGAACAGAACGCGATCCCATTCATTTACTCAAGGTCCTGCTGAAGCGACCGGCACGAGCGGGTACTCGGTGTAGTGCACACAGGCTGCCCTCCCACAGCAGATCCCAACCGCGAGCAGGCAGAAGCACACTCCCTGCCCTGCTGAATGCTCTCAGTCCTTTCTTCATGCAAGGGGAGTTGCAGGTAGGGGAGCAAGGAGGTGTTTGTTTATGTTGGTTTAAAAATAAATAAATAAATAAATAAATCTCTCTCCTCTAAGCACGCTCGAGATGGAGATCTGGCCAGGGAGCTTAAAGGGAAATCAGGATAGCAAACAGCTCCAAGGTTCATACATGATACATATTATTACTGTGAGACAGAGGGGAAGGACTGACTCAGAGATGCTGAACACCCCGCACCCTTTGAGTAATAAGCAAGCTCAGGAAGAAACAGAGCTATGAGGCAGCTGTCACAAAGAAAGGATCTCTGGCACTTTCAAGATCAGACAGGAACAGAGGAGTCTCCTATCTCACAATTTAGACATACAAAAACGAGAGAGAAAGGCCCAAGACAACACCAACCATACAGCTGCAGAATCATGTAGATGGCAACAATTGGCTTTTGACTGTCACAGAAAAACACCAGTACAGGGCAGGAGAGACACGGTCCTCCATGCTCAGAGGCAGCACAGAACATGTTTAGACAAACATCCATCAGGAATTGCCTAACTTGTTATTACAGACTCCTAGAAACAGGAACTCCAGCCCCCTGAATTGCTGTTCCAGTGCTTTGCTACACTGAATCAGGAAAATACTGTTTTGCCCCTAATACCCAATTTAAGCCTTCCTTGATGTAACTTAGACTGCCTTCAATGGAGACAGCTAATGATCAATCCCACCCTCCATCCTTTCCTACTATTTGGTTTTTTTAAACAAGGGAACAAGTTCAGTATTTTCCTGAGCCTCCTTTTCTTGTTCTTCCCTGGACTCTTTCCAGATTATGTCTTTATCTTTCCTAAAGTGCTTAGAACTAGGTACAGTGCTCCGCTCGCTGTGCTGAGCTCTGAAGAATGACTGCCTTCTGCAGTTACGCAACACACCTGGAAATGCATTCCAGGTTTTCAAGATCACAGCAAAAGGCACCAATATACTTGGTTTGTTATCTGCTATTACCTCAGATCCTACCTTCAATATTACTGCATACACAACTGTTCCCCATTTTGTACCGCACGTACAGTTATTTTTGTTAATTCAGCTCGGGTTTGCTTAATTTCAAATTGTTAGATTTCAGGCCATTTCTGCAATGTACTGTGATCTTTGCCTGGAGAAGAGAAGGCTCAGGGGAGACCTTAAAACAACCTTCCAAAGTTTAAAGGGGGGCTAACAGGAAATCTGGGGAGGGACATTTTATAAGGGCATGTAGTGACAGGACAAGAGGGAATGGGTTTAAACTGACAGATGCAGATTAGATATGAGGAAGAAATTCATCACTACAAAGGTGGAGAGGCACTGGCACACGTTGCCCAGAGAAGCTGTGGCTGCCCCACCCCTGGCAGTGTTCTAGGCCAGGTTGGATGGGGCTTGGAGCAACCTGGTCTAGTGGAAGGTGTCCCTGCCTGTGGCGGGGGTTTGGAACCCCCTGGATGAGCTTTAAGTCCCTTACAACACAAACAATTGTATGGTTCTGTGATCTTTTTGACATCTAATCCTATCTTCCAAAGGCTACCTCACCCCTGCATATACAGGTATTCACTGGCTATTTCATTACTGTGATGTTTGATGAATAGTACAGGGTAGCCATAGCAGCGCACATGAAAACCCCATATCACACATGCAGAGAAAAGCAGGACATAATTACTCCAAATATGGTTTTCTAATGATGCTCAGCCCCTTCTTAATATCACCTTTCATTTGCCTAGTTTATGTAAAGGTCATGCAGGACTAGGTCCAAAGCCAGCAGCTTTCTCCATCTGCCAGGCCTGATACCATATGAGAGGAGAAAATTGATCTGATATGACTGTTTCTTAAAAATTAGCAATAGACAGACGTCTGTTGTTGTCTTAATTTTCTTTAGTAATGGATCTGACTGTAAGCATCTGATCTTTTTCAGCATCTTTCCAGGTTTTGAAACCACACTGGTCAGCTAGTTGTATTTCTTGGGTTCTCCAGCCTCATTTTGGGGAGTGAAGGAGAAAAGAAAAAAAGATGGAAGATAGGTATTCACATTCTTCATTCACTTACACGCTGCGAGATTTCATGATCTGCAGAACACACACTGGAGACAACTGATCACCCCACGGGCCTGAGGGAGGCTGAACCCCCTTCCCCCTCTCTTCCTACGGCCACGGTCAGAGCCTTAAGACAGAGGAAGGACACCCTGGGAGGAGAGGCAGGAGCGGCGGCCGCCTCTCACCGCGCCCCGGGCCTGGCCCCAGCGCCGGCCGGGCGGGGCGGCTAGCGCTGGCCGTGCGCCGGCTGCCCTCTCCTGGCAGCCCGCCGCCAGAGCGGCACCCTGGCCCGGCACCGAGGCTGCCGCGCTCCTCCTCCGCCCTTCTCCTCTTTCTTGTGCTTTTTGCTTTGTTTTCCTTCGGTTAAGCAGAGCATCCTCGCCCGTGCAATGCCAGTGCAGCCCTCACCTGACAGCCTTAAAACCACTTTGGTTTCAAGTTAGCTGTGCACAGAACAACTTTCTCCCCCCATAAAACAAATCTTGTTGCCAACAGGATGTTGTGGATGCCAAAGATTTAGACGGGCTCAAAAACAATCTGAACAAATTAAATAAAGAAAAATATCAGAGGTGACTTAGAAAGTAAATAATAATCTGTGGCCAGGAAATCCCAAAGCCATGGGACTGCTTCAAGAGTACGGAGAAGGGGAAGTATCACCAAACTTTGGCACTGCTCCCTCTGCTTTAAGTATTTGCTGTTAGACACTGTCTAAACCAGAATACTGGAAGGCAGAGACCTCCTGTCTGACTCAGAACAGCTGCTTTCATGTAATCAGTAGAACAGAACACCCATCAACAGGCTGTGTGTGCTCAACACCATTTGGTTTTGGTCCTCCGACCAATCACTTCATACAATACTTCTAATACACATGCCATGCTCTCTAGCACTCATCATCAGAAGGGGATATCTAAAGAAGATACTGTCCCTCCTGCCAAAACAACCAAGAGGCTTGGGAGTGTCCAAGACCCTTGCAGACATCAGGTAACACTTCAGCGGTCAAATAGTACATCACAGGGGTAAAAGTGGTCTCCTGGTCCTCTCCCAAGGATGACTCACATCTCCTCTCTTTAACCCCAAGCAAAGATGAGAAATTGCTTGAATTGGAGGGCTCAAACATGAAAGGAATTTGCATTACATCATCCAGCCCATTTCCTGCCAACGTCTTACAACCCCAGAGCTTTAGCAGGACTATTCATCAGCAAGGTAATCGCTACTTCCCTTGAGAAGCTGTTTACAGGACTGAAGGAGCTTATTGTCAGGAAGTCTTCCCATGTATCTCAAATTGGATGCACTCCTCAACTTCTCATACAACTTTTCTCCACATGGTTATATTTTTCCCTCTTGATGTTGAGCAACCATGACCAAGGCATGCACTGGTATGGAGCTTGCTGGAGGTGTTTACAGAGAAGTTCTGCAAGGAAATGATTCCCCCCGCCTTGTATGCAGAGAGGCTAGAAAGGCAGCAGACACAAGGGAAAAGATAAATATAGGGCCAGAGCCCTATATTTGCCCTGTTTGCAAGGCTTGTGTCAACTGCAAGACACTGTGCTTCCTGTATTATTTAAGAGGTTTGATGGTAGGAAATAAGCTGAATGGAAAGGAAAGGAGAGATTTGGGGAATGTGGCCAATATAAGCACAGAGACTTGGTTCAGAGTGACATTTCAGAAAGCAGTTTTATAACAAGCTCAGTTATTTAGTGGAGTTACAGTTCCTTCCAATCACAATTCCTAAGTCTTTTCTGCAGTTTCTCAGAGATGCAGTCTGGCTTGAGAAAACAACGAACCACTTCTTTGTGCTTCAAGTGATCAACCAAATGTCTTAGCAAGACAGCTCTGGATTCAGGGGAGAAGTACTGCTGTATTAGTTTCCATGGATCTTATCTTTTGTCTTCCAACTCATCCTGATTGATTGGACTTCAGTCTGTAACCAACTCCTCCTTCAATTTTTAGCTAAACACTCTGCTCTCTATTTTCCTTCTCAGACATCATGATTTATGTTGCTTTTAACTTAACCCTCTCCACTCTCTCAACACTTTTCTTACCTTCTGAATGTGCTGAGTTATAAGCAGTATTAGATGCAATCCAGTAAAGGATTTCCCAAACTCCCCGCTCCTGCAGTGTTAAATGCCTTTCCATAACACATCTTAACTACCCCACATCCTTTACAGCTTAGGTGTTAAATGGTAACCCTCCCACCTTACCCCACTGGTTATCCCACTGCACATCCTCTGCGTGTAGCTGCCTCACAGATGCTTCCCATCTCCTGAGTATATGTTGGACATGTTTGCCCAGACCCCATTCTCTACCAGGAAGCTCATTACTTTCAATAGGACATTGCAGTTAGGTCAGTAACAGAATATCCCTTTGGTTCTGTCTAGTATAGAGTGGAAACATTTCACTGCTTGCCTGAAGAGAAGCTGTGGAAACCAGGAAGCAGTAGATTTAGCCATCTTAATCCCAGTTCACCTCATTTTAAACATAAGGAAGATGCTTAGAAGTTTTCCTTTCATTCGCTTGCTCCGATCCCAAATCTGGGGTTGTTTGCCTTCAAGCAGAGAGGCACTCCTCAGAAGCACCAGGAACACCAAGTCTGGTCTTCTCCATTTTGTTTGGAGGATCTCAAGCTGCTTCCTGATCTTTATCCTGGCTATTCATTCAAGAAGTAAGGTGTTAACTTTAAAGCTTTCTAGAACCTCTCTGTCCCCCAGTTCAAGCACTTGTATTAAATACACTCTAGACAAACCAAAAAAAAGTGTAAGCAACAACCAGACCAAAACCCCACAAATAACCCTTCCTTTTAGCTCCTGAAAAACTTAACACTTTGACTGCCACAATCTCACAGGTTACCAAGGCAGTTAGCACACATACTACAGGGTTTACGTGCATGGTCAGTTACAAGCAGGAAAACAAATCAAAACCCAAGATGCTTTTCAGGAACAGTAATTACAGATTTAAACTCTTTAGACAGGGAGTCTTTGTTCCAAGACTGACAATACAGCACTGGAAAGAGAATGTGGCTGGTGCTATCATGGTACAAATAAAAAACAACCAAGTGGCCAAACCATTTTCCTCAAGAAGGTGACTTTTTACTTGTTTTATGACAAGAGCATCTCTGCCTGTTAATACTAAACCAAGAGGGTTTTGTGGGTATCCTAAACCATGCTGCTGCTAAAGTTCCCAATATCCCCAAATTCAACTTCATCCACATGATAGAGAAGAGGAATTTAGGTGAAGGATCCTCAGACCACACAGAGGAGAGGACAGAGGTTTGCCCCTTTGAACTCTCTGCTGAGATCCCCACTGCTCACTGCAGAGAGACCACCAGCGGGAGCAGTGCCTCTGTGCAGGCAGCTCCAACAGGAAGCCCAGTGACCTGCTGTCCTGCCTCCCCACGGGAGCTCACACACACCCTTCACATCTCAGGATGAAGGGCTTCCTTGCCCAGCTCCCCATGTCAGGAGGGACTAAGCAAAGAAAACAAACAGGGAAAAGAAGCAACAGGGGAGGTTTCCTGTTCTCACAGGCTGCCACCACAGAAGTTCAGTTCACCCAGACCAGCTTGTGGCCCCAGGGAAGGGAGTACATACAGCCACCATGTCCCAACAGGTATTCCAAAGCAGCAAGTGAATGAAGACCCAGGGGAACAGGCTGACAACTGGAGAGGATTTAACAGCATTTCACCTTAAGCTTGAACTCAAACCAAAGGGATAGTGATAAAGCTGTTCCTAGTAGTTGCCATGGGCACCCACGCTACCTTGTACTGCAGTTTCATCTACAGACACGAGAACAACAGGTCAAGCCTGGTGAATGCTCGATGGAAAACCAGCCACTGAAATTAAGCTGTTGAAGGAAATGTCACTTGTGAAGGGTAACAATGTTTCCACCACATTAGTACCAAGCCAATGGCCCAATTTGATTTAAGAATTATACTCACACAAGTACAAGCTTTTAAAAGAGGCTTCAAACCAATATCCTAACCTGTTGTGATAGCTGAGGATCACTTTCTATAACAGAAGAGGTGTAATAGCTCAAACATCCTGAGTTCTGGTGTCTGCAATTACCTCTCTCTCCTCCTCTCTTCCTTTCAGCAGCAGCTAAACAAGGTGTTCTTGACCATTTTGCTTCCTGTTTGGGCACAAAATTACTCTGGGCAGCTGCCAAATTCTGCCACAGAAGTGCCAGCATTCGGCACTTGAATAAATTTCAGATACCATGTCGAATATACGTTTGGACATGAAAAGCACTAGAGCTGTATGACATAGGCCTTGGCTTTATATAAAATGAGCTGGCACAGCTAGCATGGGGTAGCTTTCTGGAAGTATTTATTCTTGATGAGTTGGTCTCTATGTAAAAGTTGTATCAGTATAGCTGTAACAGTCATTTTCCACGCTGAGATCAACTTATAGTACCTCAGAGCTGTTTGTCACAGCTTGGGAAATGAAGCAAGGAAGTCTTGGTTCACTGCCTTTTAGGCAGGCGCTCATGTTACTAAGAAAGAAACACCATTTTGTTGGCAGGCCCAACAGAGGGATAAAGAACTGAACAGTCCCCAGAGAATAAGCTCTCCTCACCAAAAGACTTGGTTCTCTTCTTGCTTAACAATGTTACACTAATGCTTCCCTTATTTTGCCTTTACTGTCCCTGCCATCAGCCTACCTCTGGGGAAAAGGAGGGGCATCCTGCCATTCCTGTATGTGCATTAGACATCCACAGAGCAAACCTTGAATTCTTGAGAACAGTCCCAGAGAGCTCTCCAGCTCCTTACATGGCTGTAACATAGACCCAGTAGTATACGCTGCAACACAAAACCTTCTCTTTTCAGGCAAGCACACACCATAATGACTTAGCACGTGTTCCCCAGGCCCTGTCACCACAAGAAGTCCACTAAGCCAGCACTCTGGCAGGGCAGATGAGGAACGAGGGGGCTGCACAACAACCTGAAGTTCTAGGTTATCATAAGGTAATCACACACCACCAGAATTAAAGAGGAACACAGCTTCAGCATGACCCATCTCATTTGCCTCAGTGCTACTGCCCATGTGTGATGATGACAGAATGCTTAAATATTTGGGAAAGGATACAAAATAAACTTCATGCTGTACACCTAAGCATTCCCAAATGGCCAAAGTGAGGACTCAAACCAATCACGTATATCCACTAGCAGGAAGAAAAAAAAACTATGATAATCTGCAACATCTGGGCATGATTTAACCACTAGAGGGTGTAAAAACAGCACAGTGAAAGGTTTGCAGCCAGCAATTAACAGCATTTAGAGCTTGAAGGAGCGAATTAAAAGGGCACATAAAGAAGTGAAGGAGTAGGATGCTATGTAAGGTGAAAGAGAGGGCAAGTTATAGCCCCGGAATTTCTAGCAGGACTACTGTGGCTACACAGCCCTAAAAATAAAGCTCTGCTTTGCTATTTCTGCTAAGGAAAACATTGTGGTAAAAAGCACAAGTATTTACAATCAAGAACTGCAATGGGAAAGAACAAAACACAGAGATTTACACTCACCAGATGAAATTCAGCTCCTAATCGGAGGAAATCAGACACAATTGCTCCTGCATGTCATAATTACTTTGTTACAAGCTCAAGATCACTACATATATTCCCACACCACTTCCTTCCTCCTTCCCCAGAGCAGAAAGGCAGGTGATGGAACAGCCATTGCTGCCTCCCACACCAGCCTGAGTGTGTGGCAACAGAAGACTTCTTTCCCTGCTGCTATCACGTTAAAGGCTTCCGATCAAATTAGCTAAAAGCTTTGAAACCTCATTAGTGAAAACCAGACCTGAATTTAAGCTGCTTCAAGGCCAAAAGCAAGACAGAAGGACAAACACCACAGATCAAGACAATACCAAAACTTGGGGGGGGGGAGGAAAGGGGAGGCCAAAAATAGTTTTTATAAGTATTTGCTAAAATGAAAACACACAAGTTAAACTGAAATCTCCCTAAAGCTACCTGCCATCTGAAATGCATATGCACACTTGCTAATATACATTACTCCTATGTTCACCCATACAGAGCCCTCCAAGGCTGTCCAGGCTGTAATTCTCATTTCACACCCTAGCTGTTGTAGAGCTTCCTGTGTCCATGTCCACTGATCTGGTGACCTACCAGCAACAGCAGCTCTGGGCTTTCAAATCAGAAGAGTTATTAAGGGATGAGTAGAAGGAGGAAATCTGTGAAGCAGGACATGCTAGTAGTCACCAAAATGAAATACCTGAGAACACCCCTAAATAGGTAGGTACAGTGACGGGCAAAATTGGGTGCAGAGGTTGCCACCAGAATGGAAAAACTGAAAGCAGATATGAACTGTTTTAAGGATCTGGGACTGGCTCTGCCTCTCAACCCAGCATACCTTAGCCTGGGTAGACCAGGAATCCAACTCTCACAACATCCCAGTGTGTAATATTTATTCATGCTAGTTACCAGTTTAATATACCCCAGTAGACATTCTGAATAATTTCCTCCTATGTGGAAACTCATAGACACGTTACAAGCACCAAAGACCTGAGCTCTTCAATCGCTGAGGCTGCACTATGCTGCACTTCCTTCATAAAAACATCTCCCATTAAGCTGTTGCTACATATACCCAGGCCTCATCAAGATATGATGAAAATCACTTTCTTTATATAGCAGTACCTGAGAGTATTGAAGAATTTGATTCTGGTTTTGTTATTTGCTCATTTCTGAAATGTGCTGCATTATTGATTTTCTGTGCATATTAATTTCCTGTTACACTGGTTCATACTCTGCTTTGCGTTAGCACTGCAGAACACTAAAAAAACACCCACTTCAATCTAAGAAGGGAGATTTAATGTGTGGCACTTGTATCATACAACCCATTAAATTTCATTTGTTCCAAAGCATCTCCTCCTTCCGACACACAAATTCATCAACTGGGAGTTCTCCGTCTTGGGCTAGGAGGCAAGAGAATGCTTATGGATGTAACACAACGAACAGTGGGATTTCTACTGCTGTAGGGGAACATCCCGAATAAGAGCAAGGGGCAGGGGCCCTGCAGGACTTGAAAGGAAGGCAAGACAAGTTCACAGATACTACAGCAACCCAACGGGACATGTTACTCCCTAAACTCCACAAGCAAAGCAGACTCCCACAAAAACTCAGTGCTGGTTTGCTCCCCAGATGCTAGAAATACAGCAGTAAGTATAAAACAGGGCCAAGCATGCACTGGCACTAAACATGTACATTCACTAACACTGAGGAGATAGAGTGGGAGCTTATGACAGTGATTTTAAGTTATGACATTTTTAAGAATAAAGAATTTCCTGAGCTGTTGGTAATATAGATCATGTTTAACCCCTTACCAGGCACATTGCCACATACTACTGGAGGCCATAAAAAAGATTCAGCTTACCACATATAACTCTGCAAGCATTCCACAATAGAACAAAAACCATTTCCACTCCTTAATAAGACAGCCAGGAAGCTGTTGGACAAAACACCCATAAATGCACAGAGACACACGCACACATTTACAGCAATCAGACTCTTACTTGATTGTCTCTTGCTGGGTATCCATGATAACCTGAAGTCAGAGGCTCGTTCTGCAAGACAAGAAAACAAAGAGTGAATGTAGGGGTTACAAGGAAGAGAAACCAAGGAATTATGCGTCTGTCTTAACTCAGCCAAAAACAAGAACC
This sequence comes from Amazona ochrocephala, assembly GCA_039720435.1. Classification (NCBI taxonomy): domain Eukaryota; kingdom Metazoa; phylum Chordata; class Aves; order Psittaciformes; family Psittacidae; genus Amazona; species Amazona ochrocephala. The sequence continues at coordinate 79,197,189 of CM077880.1, forward strand.
TGCATGAAGCGGGGGAAGGATAAGCTAAGATTAAAGCATTCTGCTAACTTCCTATTTCCCATGTAAGCCAATACACCTAAATTAATTTTCAACTGCATGTGCCAAACTGTGCAGAAAGGAAAAGAATAAAAGAAAAAAAGCCATTAAAATAAGCATAAACGAATCCTGCCTTACCCTCTGTAATTTCAGCGGTGTATAATATTCGTAATTACCAGAGAATTCTTATATGCAAACTTCATTTATCATCATGAACACTGAGCAAAACAGAACATCAAATTACAGAAACTACCGCCCACCTTGCCCAATCTTGAAGAAACGTTTCCCTAAACATTAGCCATAAAGTGAAATTTTCTCCTTTTCAAAACTATACTAACAGCTTAACGCGAACTTAAAAAGCAGTCAGTGTATCTTCAAACACGCCAGTAAGCCCAAGCAATATGTTGCACACTCCCAATGGGAGATTAATGCTCTAGATTTGCTTATTTCACCCCACAAGGGTCTCTGAGCCAACACGTTTTGTGCTATTGGCAGCCCCATCACACTGTTCTGTGGGGATTTATGAACCTCCAGCACTTCTGGAATATCTCCATGAAATTCCCAGGCCTGTCTCTGCTTTAGCAGTGCAGAGGGATTAAGATAACATACTTCACAATACCTCCCAAATGTTTATTTCAGTCTCTTAATTTATTTTCTGTTACTCTCCCTCCAACACTTCCTACTTGAAACAGGGAGCGGGCACTCATACGTGCCCTGTGCATGCATCTGTCACTCTAAACTAGACCAAGCCTGTATCAGTTTCACCCTGGTACCCGTGCATTCACAAGCAACTCCTGGCAGAATGCTAGGAGGAGGAAAGGCAGTAGCCACCCTCCACAATCAGTTTTTAAGTCTGCTCGTATCTGTTGTTATGACTTGTGAGGAGGAACTCCGAAGCCAGCCATGCACTTTCTCCAGCAGCTCTTTGGGAACTGGGGGTAGAGAGGGGGGCCAAAGGGGAAGACCCTAACAAAACAGAGCAAAACAATTCCAAATTGTCAAAAGCAAAGATATTCTGTGCACGAAGCTGACAGAGATGCGTGCTCGCTGTCAGCAAGAGTTTTTGTTGAGATATTTTGAGTTTTGCACTGCGATATTGGGGTTAAACAGGCCAGCTCCTACCAGAGAGGAGTCTTCTGCCCTATACAGGGCCTATGGTCACTGGCACACCTTCGCGGTTTACACAAGAACACTTCAAACACAACTTCTGCAATGTGCTAATATTTCAATACAGGGACTAGCAATGCTATTTTAAGTTTGTATTCATCCTCTCTCTCTTCCTCTGTACCTCAAACCTGCCCAGGGGATTCTCCATGGAAACTTGCCAGGAAACACCCAGCCTCTCAGGCTCTCGCACTAAAGCTACAGTAGCACGCACAGTATGAGAGCTTCAAGGACAACAAAGCTTCTGGCAGCCAATTTTGGGGGATTAACAGTAATTAATTAGGTTGACCACCCTGTGAGCACATTCTTCTCAAACGCTACTAGCCAGCAAGCAGGTAAAGCAGAAATAATACAGAAAGAGAAGGAACGACAGAGTAGTTGGAAGAAGCAAGTGAAGACTGACAGCTGCAGCACCATCCAAAGTGTTTGGGTTTTAACTGTGAATGAAGTTAAGAACAAACAGCATCATGATGAAAAGGCAGGCTAGTACTTTCCTCCCCCAGTGTAACTACATATTATAAGTTCAGTGATTGTTTCTCTTGCACACTGTAGTCTACCAACTTATATCTAAGTGCCATAAATGTTCACTTTGTATCAAGAGATACAGTGTTCTCCAAAAAGGCCATTCCAGGTACTCTTTTAACAGTACTTGTTCACAGCACCTGCAAGGTGAGTACTTAGGACATGCTCATGTGGCAGTCTGTCTCAACACCTTGGAAAACAGATCTCCACACAGAAAACAATGAATAAATGGAGAAGTTGCCTCTACAGAAAACAAGCTGAAAGTTATCATCAAGAAAGGAAAAGGAATTGTTATTTTGAGAATGATGTTCTTCACATCAGGGACTGTTACTATGAGGCTGTAGCAGAAAAGAGACAAAACAGAACCTTGTGGGATTTCTCAAAGTCAAAGAACCTAAATGCCCAGAAACCATGTCTAGAAACAGAATGGTTTCACTGTAGAAGCAAATGGCAAGAGTGAGAAAAGGAAGAGAAAGACAATTACAGAGATCTGAGGGCAGCCCACTCTATGGAAGAGAAAGAAACAAGGTGTGAAGGAAAAAAAAATCCCAAAACCCACAGCTAGCAATTTGCACTTTGTTTTTGGAAGACAAATCCCACAAATCACAGACTAAAAATGTTTGAGGGGTATGGTTGCATCAGAAGGCAAAAGAGGTGAAAGAAGGTTAGATTAGCAAAGCTAGAATTTGGAGAAAGCAGAGGTTAGAAAGAGGGTAGCAGCTGGAGCATAAGGTCACAAAAAGGCCAAAGATATCTCTGCCTCTCATACAGCAATGCAACCACCAAGTACTGAACCCTTTACAAAATCCCCGCTGTGCGTATCATTGCTCTAATTGAACTTAACTCTCCAAGAGAAGGCAGGAAGCGCCTAGGGAAACCGTCTCCCGCCAATAATCTCCAGTGCTGCCAATTTTACAGGTCACTAATGGTGAATCCAGGGCCTGCTGCATGATTATTCCATACAGAGTTTGCTTTTGTTGAAAACTAAACAGAGCAAGAAGTAAAAGCGTTAAACTCCTGCAACTGGAACATGACAGTCAAGCGATGTCCAGACAGAAAACCTCGGTTAGTTAGTGGGTGATCTAAGGCAGCAGAGGCTGGGGATACAACTCAATCTCCTCCTCCACCTGCACACACACAAAACTAATCTTACAAAATGGAAGTAAAAAGAGAGAGAGAGGGAATGTTTGACACACAAATACCCTGCCAACAAATATGGACTGCCCCTGTCTTCAGGCAGCAGCCTGGTGGGAGAGGGAATCCCCAGATAACTCCATCTCTCTTGCAACTCCCTCCTGACTATTACATTTCTCTTTCAATACCAACATGTAACCAGACATTGGTAAAGAAATTGAGTCAGGCAGTGCTAGCCTGCAAAATCAAATCAAACTGACACTGCGATGTTTCATTACTTCGTTTACCATGGAAAGGCATTTCTCAGGTACTTGCAATTTGCTTGAGAGTGGGAAGAAAAAAACCAAAAACCCTAGAAGCTAATACAGTACATCAACTTTCTGCAACACATATTGTGATTTTATTCAAACCATACTGACGATCTCACACATGAGCTGCCACAGTTTCATGGGATTTGTGAGCATTGCGGCTGTACCTCAGCCACAGTCTCTGTGCCAGCCAATTGGTTTTAACAGGATGAAAGTCACAACTCAGTCAAATCCATGAAGCCTATAACCCTCTCTCTTTCCTTCAAATTTTCCCCCTTTAATTTCCCAGCCTTGCTAACACAAGTTCCTTTCCATTGACATTTGCAATAGTAACGTTTGACACAACTGCATGCCACGGGTACAAGGTAAACATAGTACAGCCACTTGCAGATGTCTGCATCAGCAGAACAGCCAGGCTTTGGGGGGTCATTGGGTTTTTGACACCTCTCAACTTGATAAATTTTAAAACTTGCTGAATTAGGTGCATCTGGAAAACGTGAGGAACTGCCAAGAAACCAGAACACCATTAAGAAGTGATCAGTTCTGCAGGTGCTATTGACTTAAGAAAGGCCACAGAGGACTGGAGTAGAGTCAGTCCTCTGCAGGAAATGTCACAGCTGTAACATAACGGAAGGTCTAGAAGTCCTTCTTCTTAAAAGTAAGTTTTAGCTTAAAGAGGCAGTAATTTTCCTTGACCTAACTTGACCCCAGAACAAATTAATTTTACATCACAGACTCGCCACTTTGCCAGACACAACAATTAGAGAGGCCTGATTAGCAATTGTTTCTTGACAGCCAAACTAAACCTAAAGCCTGCAGATTAAAACTCTGCTGGTAGGAACTGTTATCATAGTGAGGTCATCCGTGTGTCCCCAGCCAAAGAATCAATCCCTGCCACATCCAAGCTTCACCTTTAAGTGTCGCGTCCTTTCGGGTGCAAAGATAACCTCAGAAACATGACCAAGCAATCTCTTCCCTGGATCTGCGTTGTGCCTGCTTTCTGGACAATACTGGAAAAGCGGAGTGAAGTTAATGCAATTATTTTGAGTTTCACAACTGCCTCCGAGGTTCTGAGCAACAGCAGCAAAACCGACACAGGAACAGCTCATCTGCCTCTGCTCCGGCTGCCCCCAAGAGTTCCTGGCAGCACAGCAGCCCGGTGGCTTGGACAGAAGAGGCGATGGAGACTCGCAGCTTCAGAAAGCCAGAAACCCCCACACTACACAGAGCAACGACAAAGGCAACAAGAAATCACTTGTTCCTCCTGAAAGCAAAATGGGATTTTGAAGTGGTGAGATAGCACAAGCTACACACTTACCAGACTTGTGCTACACAGAGAGAAACCACTTTCCTAGAAGACAGAGAATAAGATGTTAAAAACCAAAACAACAACAAAAAAAGAAAGCTGAACACTGGCAACTAAACTATTAATCTGAAAGTGACAGCTGCGAAAAAGCAAAGCTTGCGAGCCAGACAGAAATCCCAGCACTGTTCACCACAGCCCAGGCCTTTCACCATCTTTCCTGCTTTACCTCTTGCACAGCAGGAAAGACAGAAAGCCTGTGCTGGGTAAGGGGGGGCTTGAAAAAGGCTTTTTAGCATTTCAGCTGTGGCAGAGCACAAGTAAAACTGTAAATGCCTTGACCTTATCAGTTACCAAGAAAATAGGCAATTCCTCATTGGACCCTTACATGCACAAATTACTGCATATAAGCAAAATGGAAATATCTAAGTGTATGTGATGCATTCAGTCTGGCTTCACAATTGTGCGTGCCATCTCCCTACCCCAAATTGTCTGTGGATAAAGTTAATGGGAAAAGCAGCGTGTAAGGGTGAATTACCAATTATTAATGAAAAACTGAACTAAAGTAGTTTTTAAATGGATCTTAATGTCACCCTTCTCCCTCGATACTTACCCTAATTTGATATATAGCTCTTGCTGATCACTCTGCAGTTCCAGTAACTGCATCTATAGTGTGGGACAAATCCCTTCAGCTGTCTTCACTTTCAATTAAACTTGCTTCTCAGCTTTTGGCCAGTTTCCAGACATGCAGACATCATCTAGCAAAGGACTTCCATTTATTTGCTTCCTTGTCAGTGTCCTGAAATCAACAACCTGTACAGCTTTGTGGATGCAAGTACATGGATTTACGTTTTCCTTACTACCTGTCCTTTTCAGGGTTTTTCAAGTTGCGTTTCGGGACTAAAGGCCTGAAATTTGATGAAAGGCACCACACCAAGTACGCTGCATATCACTGCCCTTGATGGCTGGGAAGAGTCATGCTGCCTAGCACTGCCCTGGCTTCCCATACACACCCAAATCGCTAAGGACACTTCCTGAGGGAGGGAAAACCGGAGTTGCTGCTGCTAACACGGTGCTCCAACTGCACGGGGCCTGATGCTGGCAGCTGCCTCCAGGAGAGCAGAAGAGCACCCAGGGGCTCCCTGCTTCAGGGCCTGGCAGAGGCTGGGATGCAGGCCCATCCGGCCCCTCTTCCTTCCTGGAATTCTGGCCCAATTGCTGCAGTGACGGCAGCCTCCAGCCTGTCCTCCTCTCCCCAGGTTTCCCCTTCTCCTAAAAATACCTTGTTTTCAGCAGGAGCCAGTATGATGTTGGACAGATAGGACAGGAGAGCTCCTGGCCGGGACCCCGCTGCCTTGCGCGGCCCCCTGACAGGGTTCCCCACCTCCAGCCCCACAGCACACTGCCACACCAGCCTCAAGCAAGCTTACAGCTCTCCAGAGCTCCACTCCTGTAGTACCCTGCAGCGCCAGGCAGCCCATCACCTGCCTTTGAGCCTGCAGGCCCTCCTCTCCACCATCACTAAAGAGCAGGGGCCCAGCCAAGAGGGAGGCCAGGCCTGCCAGAGGCTCCCTGGGCGGGAAGCCCAGTGACACAGTAAAGACAAGAAAGGAGGGTGATGTCAGATTAATAAAAATAGCCACCTGCCCTGACCACAGTTTGGGGGCAATTAGCCAGGCAAGCCCATGAGGTGGACAACTCAGCGGGAGGCTGCATCTCTGTCAGACAGGGAGCACCCTGGTGAAGCTGCCCAAACGCGTCTGTGCAGTTTTCTGCATTTGAAATACATCTTAACTCCGACCTCCTGGCAACTTCTGGTCTGCAAAACCCTGTATATACTACAGGAACAATAACGGGTTGGTATAGCAGCGGCTGCAGAACAGAATACACACAAATACACATCTGACCAAACCGCACGGATTTAAACTTTCGGGACTGTTAAATCCGGTATGCAACAAGGTTACTCAGGGTTTAAGCTGACAGTGTCCATATGAAGTTACAATACAGACGTCTCATTTTGCAGAAAGGAGGGGGATTTTCATACACAGAAATCACTTCCACAGCCAAAATAGAAGAGCTAAAATTGAAGTATTTTACAGAGATTTGTTATAAGAAGAAGTAATGGAAGTAGCTTTCTGGAGGTCAGAAGCAGCTTTCCACCAACAGGCTTTTTCATTTTCCAGATTAGCCAAGGGGTGTCTTCAGCTCCTCAAAGACATAAGACTTCACTAAGTTGTGTAATTTAAATGTACAAAACATACAGTTTTATTTTGGACTACATATGGCAGCACCCTCATACTGCTCTGGGCATAAAGGAAATACAGCCTGCTTTTGCTGGTCCATGACCTAGGTTGGCAATAATAGATCCAGTGTGAGTTAAAGCCCCTGGGAATACTGGGCACAGTGTGACATCTGTGATTGAGCAAATGCAAGGACACTCTGCATGCACAGAAGTCAACAGCACAGGATATTGATTTCCCTCCTCTTTTACTAGGCAGAAGCATTTTAAAATGGCAGCTTGTCTTCACTTCCACTCTTACTCAACAGGGCAGGCTTCATAACAAGGCTTTAAAATCCAGCACTGGGGGCACCTTTGGATGCCGTAATTGCTACACGGGGCTGAGGAAGCATTTCACATGTAACTTATGCTAAGCCACTCATTACAAAGCAACATGCTCATGGCATAAAAAGCTGGACTGCTCACACAGGATAACTGCAAGTTTTTGTAAAGGGGAGTACAGAGTTCTGCTTTAGTAGACAGCTTCATTGCCCCTGCTGTCTCAAAAACCAGACTGGCGAACATGGAAGAGAACAAGGTGAGGGAGGTGACAGACCACAGATCCAGAAGCAAAGTCAGTTTATCACAACCTTCATGGCTGATTTTAAAGATATTCAGAGGCTGTTGCTCTAAGGTGAAAATGAAAGAAGAGTACCCCTAATTTTGAGAAGAAAATTATAGTTGTTATATTACCTGCAGAAGAGAAAGCTGAAACCAATTTGCTAGTTGGGTGTGAAGAGGCTGTGACAGAAAATTAAACCTGCCTTTTTTTTAGGGAAATTGGCACAAAAAAGAGGCACAACAGCACACAATTCATACAAAAATCTTGCTGTATACCAAGTGCTGCAGGCAAATAGGTGCGAGAGACATCTTCCGTGCCCTGGACACGCTGGCCTCATTGCATAAGCTGCCCTAGATAGTTACAGAAATTATTTTCCCAGGTTTGCATCACAAGCCAACTTTCCTTTCCCCAGAGACATAATTTCTTCGAGCAGCCTAGCCAAACGCAGTTCGACCTCCAGGGCACTGCAAGTACCCATAGCCAGCCAGAGAAAGGATTGAAGCGAGGCAGGCAGGCTGATGGGACAGAGCTGTAATGGCAAGGGGTTAAAAAGGAGGCAGAGAGCACAAGGCTTGGGGCACAGGGTGAAGAAAAGGCAGGCTTCAGGAGTGCCTCGGCAGCCAGGGCTGTTTCTGATTAAGCCTGCAGGATTGTGGAGCTGCACAGGAAGCGCCGAGGGGGGCTAGGGGTCTCACTGCCGCCATCCCAAACACACTAGAAATCTTTGTGTTCCAGCAGCACCATCTGGAAACAGTCAGAGAGAAACAACTCCCAGGCCTTCCCTCCCAAAATAATGAAAAAAGAATAAATCCACTCTTAAGACCATTAAGCCTGGCCTCTCCATCCCCCTCCTGGAAAGCTCCTCTCCCTGCAAGAGTGGGGAACAAAAGGGTATCTATAAAAGGGAAAGAAACCCCCTTGAGTGCTGTGAGGATGACCTGCACAGCGTGGCAGCTCTCTCTGCTCACAAGGGGCATCCCAACGTGGCATCACAAGGGACACAGAAACACTGAACCCTCTGTCTCTTGGGCACACTGCTTCAGAAGCAGCCCTCATGAAAGATCATCCAGTGCACTAACTGCACATCATAAGAACAACAGGGGGAAAACACGGATGGCAAGTCATTCTGAAGTTGGAATATCTACAAATGGGACCTGCGCATGTTGAGGGCTCACCCTGAATTTTGGCCCCTTGAAAGCTCTCATGTGTGTGCCACATATGAACATATGGATGCAAGAGAATCCACTCCAGCAGAGATGAATATTCCAGTCACAGGCAAGAGACTCAATTCCATTCTTAAGACAACAGAAAAACCATGATGTGAAGCACATCCGCATGGCAATGCTTCCCTGCTGCCTCAAAGGTACCAAGAGTCAGAAGGGCAACAGAGTCCAATACAGCCACTTCCAACCACCGAAGGGCTCCTTTCAGTAAGGCCTGGGACAGCTCGTTAGCGCCTCAGCACATGTTCTAGAGACAAAGAGGGTGTCTGTTTCCAAAATGCCATTCACTAGTATTTTAAAAGGGAAAAGGAAAGGTCATGACTGTTGAGTTTTACCAGAATAAATCCCTGTGTAACAGTTTGCAAGAGAGGTGTTCCCCTTGCAAGGGTTGTTACCTCCATGAGGCAGTAAAGCCTGCAGGGTTTTTACCCTTCCCTCCTTGCCTTTACCTTTATTCACCTCTCCCACACATATCAGTATTTTTCAGGGGTTTTCTTCTAATGAGACATTCAAGCACTACACACTTGCCTATAAAAATGTAGAAACATATCACAACAAAATCAAAGCTAACCTTTCAACATCCCAATTAAGCAATTACACATGGAAAGTCACACGAGTGATTCCTGCTACAACACAATGCCATTCCACTACAGAAAACACACCTTTGCTCTTCTTCTTACATCCACCCGGTACCTGAGTGCTATCTCTTTATGGGCCACAGACAGTCTGGATGGGATGTGACCACATGCTAATGCAATTCATAAAAATAAGTCCTATAATAACAGGCTTTCTCAGCCATTAACTAAGGACTCCTTGGAACCCACTTCTGTTACACAAACCTCCTCAATGTTCCTGCAAAGCTAGCTATTGCTAAACATGACTGTCCCAAGATGCCAGCATGGTAGCTGTGGTCACACTTCTCTATTGAGCATATGGAAAGAGAGAAATCCTACCTAAACTATCAGAAATATCCACCCTACACAAGCTGCTCAATAGGACAGATTATAGCCGATGTCCCAACCTAGCTGAATAACTTATGCTGGAGGTATGAAGCATCTCAGTGCAGCCAATGGTCACAGCTAGAAAGGGGTTAAAAGAGGGAGGAAAGGAGCACTAATCAAAGAATCTCCTTCCCTCCCAAAGGAGGAACACCTCCTGTGTGGAATAGCTTTGAGAGGAGTTTCACTATGTGCTTTGTTTCAAAACCTTCACAGAAAGGAAGAAAGACCTGCCCTTCATTTGGAAGGCTGCATCCAAAAACTCAAGAGAGCTAGGAAGATTCAAAACAAAACACCACCCAACCCAGCCATGGGGACAAAACCGAGCATTTACAGTAAGTTACTGTTCCATTTCATTGCACACAGAAGTAAGCGAAAGCCACTCCAAAGGAGTTTCTAAGAAAGACCATGTTACTGTGGAGAGCAAAATTATCCAGCGAGATATCTCTAACTGGCCTGAACTCTTCAGTTTGGCCCATCTGAGAGCGCTAGCCCTGCTTATAAGGGGAAAAGTGGTTTTCTGCTGCCTGTGTTCTACTCTTATGGGCCAAGAACTTTATGTATTAATGGAAAAATAAGTGAGACGCTGCCAGCAGTCTCGGACATTGGATATTCTTATACTACTGTACATTCCGTGTTTAAATACGGCCATCAACCACAAAAATAAGATTGCAATTAAACAGTAGGAGGTCGTAAGAACAGATTGTGCCTGTAAAAGGTCAAGACATATGCCAGAGATCTTTGTGATGCCTGCAGCATTAAAGCACCAGGCTGCTGCACACCAGGCACATAGGAAGCTGCGAGACATGGGTCTGCCAAGCAGGCAGGAGACACAGTTCTCTCCTGCAGCATCCCACAAGCCTGCAATACATTCCTCTCTTTTTACCAGCTTTAGGTTTAGTTATATCCCAGAGGTCCTCAAAAACGGCAGACCACCTCCTGACAGAGCCTCAGTTCCACCCTATTGTCTTTAGGGATAGTCTGAAGCCTCTGGAAGAAAAAGACACACACACACGCACACACAAATTCACCCCCAGGATATCTCAAAACCCCTGGATTGCACATTCCTGCCAGCACCACACAAAAGCAAAGTCCCTTCCCTGCCTGCAAGACAACGCAATAAACAAGCCACAATACCAGCGGTGGAACTGACCAAAACTAGTTCCTTACAGATTTGCGCCCTCTGCCCCCCAGCTGCTTCCCATCCCAGCCTCCCACAGCTATACCCACAGACCCCTCACCACATCCCCTGCCATTGTCCCACAGGGCAGAATGGAGCACATACCCCAGCACAGCCAGACAGTCCATCCGGCTGCTCCATATGGAGTGTGCAATACACAAGCTCTGACCGCCCTGCCCTCTGTGGGCACTTCTCTACATCTCTTGCCCATCACCACCCCATCACCATTTTCCACAAAGCTTTCCAGAAGGCAATAACATTAAAATTCTAACAATTTTTAAAAGCTTTTGAAATTACCACTTGGTTCGGAAGCGTGCATGTGTGGGAAGCGATTGTCACAGCACATCCACCTAAAGCTTTTTCCTTCACAAATCTAAAAACCTCCTCTGCGTGCAATCCCTGGAGACTTCTTTGCATCAAGAAGTTACATTTCCCTCCCTGAGCCTACAGATGAAATGCAGAACAGAGATCTAAAAACACTCAGCTCCTGAAATTACAGCATCGTGTATCTTCTTATGTGGCACATTCAGATGAAGGAAACAAAAAACGGAGCCACCCTCCCACTGAACATGAAAACATCTTAAATTAGGTACAGAGAAACTGGCAGTATAGCAAACTCCTGAAATGGAGCAGACCAAAGGCACCGTGGCAAAGAGCAGATGAGAGAGCCAGTCAAAGCATCAAACCACGCCAAGGCACCACTTGCCTTTTCTGTTTCATTTCTCAAGGTTTCTTTGTAAATACAGCCAACATTCTTATTCAAAGGTCTAGACAGTTGCAGCCCTATAAATTCAGTTCTACTTGCTCCCTCCTGCAAAAAATAGCTAGGCCCAAGTATAAACAGATTAAAACTGAACGTCGTTGGGCTACACAGTGATACAAACCTTTTAAGAGCATGGTTTTACAGTCAGGTTAAGCCAACCTCAAAAATCCCACTACCAACAAAGGGAATTGCCCTGTTTTTTCCCCTCTTGCTCCCAAGTGTGCATCCCTTCCTCACCTCCTGCACGCACTGTAGGGATCACAAAAGAACACGGCAAGTCAGATCAGCTTGTTCATTCTCCTGGAAACTAATCCATCAAAAAGGAGAAGGATTAGCTTCATGAACAAAGGTGGGCACTACAGGCCATGTAATCCCAAACACCTGTACACTGGAGGGTGCAGGACCACATGGTATCAGGGAGAAGGCAGGGCTCCTCCTTCAACGAAGGCATAGTTTTAGAACAGCTTAAACCAACGATGAAACTGCAACAACATGAGCTTTGCTGACAAGCTTCCTTCTAGAAACTATCAGTCCTTGACATCCATGCCTTTTTTAACACTGCTTTAAGATTCAGAGTTTTTACTCCCTCGAAGAACTGATCATAACATCCCCAATCCTGTATAACCTAACCAGATATGGGTGGTGTTTGCTCATAATTTTCTCCTTTTTTCATCCCTCAGAGCAGGGACCAACTCAAGACTGCTGCTGCTCTATGAAAGACTGGAGCTGCTTAAGTGAGTTTTCATGATCAAAGGAATGCTTTATAGATAGTAGCCATAAGTACCCAAAACCAAGCTGTCATACTTGATCTGTTAATTATTTACAGGGTTGTGAGAATGCACAAGGGAAAAGGTATTTCTATCAACAAAATCTACCCACACTTGGTAGCTAGTTTTCAGATCAGTAATAGGGGAGGGCCTGCAAACACAGATGTTACTATGCTTTTCCCCACTGAATTTGCAATGACACACACAGACCCCTTCTGTCTTCAGTGCTTTGGATTTGTGACCTCCACGACTTCCAGAAAAAAATCACTGCTCTTCACTACAGGCCCATATACCACCATCACAAAGAGATGTCAAGGATTTGAACAAGATCAACTGCAGAACTACTGGCTGATGCTGATTCTGGGGAGGATACTCGTGGCAAGATGAGGCACGTAGAAGACCTTACTATTAAGACATGCAAAGTATGCATGTTCTGTCATCAGAGCTATCTGTATTTTAGAAATGTTCCTGGTTCTCAGCTTGATGCTACTCATTCAAGAGCTTTTCCTAAAGAGGACAGGAAAAACAAACAGCATTTCATTTATATTAGTGACACTGCTTCATGCATTACAAACATCCAAACTATGACCACAAGGAGATAACACTGCATGTATATAAAATGCACATTTGTGCGCATGTACTACACATTATCTATGTATGAGCCTGACCAAAACTGAAACATACCAGACCGAAAAATCAAGTCTTAAGGCACCAACACTACCACCTGCAGTGTACAAATGTCTGTCAAAATGAAGCCTGTAATCATCCTGGGTGAAAAAAAGAACCTCCCAAATCCTATCCAATATGAAGACAGCATTGCATCAGTCAGAGCTGGTTGAAAGATAGCACTGGTGCCTGGAGGATTACTTGCAGCTTCAAAGGAGCAGCAGAAAGGAAACAAAAAATAAAAGATGTTGGAATTTCACATAGATGCAGCTGCTGCATGGGAAAGCTGTTATCAGCCGCACAGAAAGGCACCGTACAGATTCAGGACAGGAGGGCTGAACACATGCAAATCACAGATTGAATGAGATTGCTTCTCTCCCCCACTGCTCTTCAATCAGATCAGGAGGATGAGGGGAAGAGCTGGAAATCTGCTACTTTCTGGAAGCAGTCAAAAACCTCCTGGGGGAAGAAAAAAAGAGGGAGGGAAGAAGAACAAGTTTTCCCTTTCTCCTGCTGCCATTACTAAAGCCAAAACGGGTATAAATGAGAAGCTCAGAAACTTGAAATCTCTACTCCACAAAGATACTTTGAAACCACAAAACCCCAGACTCTGGCAATGCCAATTCTAGCTCCCCCCTGCATCCCAGAAACCATGTATTACAATAAGCCTTAGCTTCTCCACTGACTACATGTAGAGCTTGCCATTCATGAGTCCCAGTCTATCAGCTTTTGTATTTATTTCTGGAGGGGCTGAATGCTTTTACCCACAGCAAAAATCACATTTGCAAGCCCTGTGTGCTAATGGGGAAGGCTCCCAGACTGCCTCCCAGTTGCTGCATGAACACCACTGCAGGCTTCACACCTTTGCAACTTGCTGCCTCCCACTCATACAGCTTTAAAAGCAATAGGAGGAAGCTTGTTTCAGACATTTCCCTCTTCTCTGTTGACAGGGAATACCACACCTCTCTCCATTCCAGCTTGATGAAGGACAAAACAGGCATCTTTACCCTGTTCCCTTCCTTCTAGCCTTTTTGATGCAATAATCAGTCAATGCTCGTGGACATATGCAATGATCTAGGCCTTCCTAGGGTTTATTTTGCTTCTCTCTCCATTAAATCACTTCAAGTCTCTCTGCTGCTCGCTGCAGAGAAGCCACAGCAAGCAGCATTGCAGCCACCACTTCAGAGGTAACAGCATATTCCGCTGCTCCAAGTATGAGTCAAAGGAGAGGAAAAAAAGACAGCACATCCTTCCTCTGGGTTGTCCATCACAGCCACACAAAGCAAACTGAGAACAGGAAGATAAGCAGTGACTCCAAAAGACTTTGTCTTTGGCTGAGGGAACGATGTTCAGCAGGAAAAGCTTTGCGCCGGCCAGCAGAGGTGCACCCCTCCAGCACCCAGCATTCGCACCTGTGTGAAAGGACTGGGTTTCTCTCTGGAAGGGAACTTTGTTTTTTCCAGCCTCTGCAAAGCTCCAGGGCCCCCTCAGCACTTCATCAAGCACTAAAATCCCAGAGGGCTGTAACAGCACAGGGCTTAAATACAAAAAAGGGGAAAAAAAGGGCAGCCAGCCCCTGCCACTTTGTACTCAGTCACTTACATACCACCTACAGAAATCAGGTTTTGAGGGAAATCACTGGTCACAATTCTGATTATTACCCCTATTTGCTCCTCAGATACACCAGTTTTTAAATATCAACATGGCTATTGAACAAAAATTCAACCCGTTATCAAGGCCGATTTATTCATCAAAAGTCACCAGAAGGAGATTCTGGACAAAGAGGACAACACAAAGAAAGAGCTGATTTACATGATCCAATTAGAGGTGAAAAAACACTCACTCCTCTGTGTAGCCAGGAGGACCTGAAACCCCATCCGATCCTGTCAACCGGGACTAGAGAGCACTCTGGTCAAAGGGAGTTTCCCCAGGGACCAGCCACCTGCTGTAATTGCTTAAAAGAGAAAATAGAGAGGAACAAAGCAGAGGATCAACACAATGAAGGTGGTACCAAGCGCACACTCAGAAGTTCTTGCAAGGAGAAGTGATGACCTCCTCCGAAAGTATAAAATGTGTCTTACAGCTTTTACGAGTTGTGATAATGTGAACAGTAGGGATCTTTAAAACACTTAAAAAAATTAGCAAGACTAACATCATAGGCAAACAGGGAATGATTTCCATTAGAACAATCAAGGAAACATTTCCTCTCAGAAAATGTGAAACGTGATTGCTTTTTAGCACAACAACCCCTGGAAACTTGGTATGCAGAAGAGAACCTCAACTTGTGTGTAAAAAAAATAAGGATGTGGTTTGCAGAGAAATCCACGCCACGAAGATGAAATACAGATAGGGTACAATACCAGATACCACACATGGAGAGATAACAGAAAAAGATGAGGACCTGGGAGCCCAGGCAGTCTTCAGCATGGCTGCAAGGCAGAACCAGATATAGACACGCAAACCTGCCAACAACCCTTCCAGCAGCAAAAAGGCTGGTGCCCACCTACGCTGCCGATGGGAAGACTGCAGGGCAACTCAGCCTCATCGCCCTGCCGCTACACAGCTCCCCGGCCCTGAACACACAGGGTGCAGGGTGCCCCTGGGGCTGGTGCAGCAATGAATTCATCACCGGGTGCTGGCAGCGTGCCTCACACAGGGAATTCAATAGGAACAGCAGGCCAAGGAGGAGTGAATAATTCAGGCACTCTGCTCGTTTACACGGTGTTGAGGAAAGACGAAGCCACAGTGCATCACCTTCAGCCACCCTGCGTGCTTACATGTGGGGTCCAAATGGGAAGCCAGTGAGCCAGTGGCACACGCGTGGGAAAGCCCCACGCTACCTGGGAATGCTGCCGGCTTGCCGAACTGTGCCATGCTAGCAGGAGCTGGCAAATCCTGCCTGCCCTTGCCACCAGCGGGAGCGGAGAGCTGACTAGCTACACAGCGCTGCTTGTTTCTCTCACACACAGCTCCCTGTGTCCCGCCGGGAAGGAAAAGCCACCGGGAGGGTCATGTGCTCTCCATCAGCCCAGCTCCCAAAGCTTAAAGCAGAAGAGGATGTAGGCTAATCTCCCACAGCCACCACTGTGCCCTAGGAAAGGCTAATGTTAGATTAGTCTATCAAAAAGAGGGAAAGCTGCAGAGGGAGGGGGGAAAAGGGATAAGGGAAGACAATAAAAATGGGTCGGGGATATGAAAAACGTCAACCTTCAAAGCGACAGGCTTACTGACTCAACATTGCATCATGCAACAGAGGAAACAGCTTTTGGAAAAAGCTGTCTGTGCCCGTCAGTAATGTCTGCCCATGACCAGGAGCACACAGAAACACTGCAGAGAGTCTCTGCCTCTGCCACGCAGACTGAGAACAGACACTGATTACAACCCAACACACTCCAGAAACACAATTTATCTCGCCACCACAGGGAATGGGAACACCTCAAGAAAGTATCTCTGGATTTCTTTCTTCCCTTTTCCACAAAATCACATGTAATGCTGAAACTGCTCTGCCAGGCCTCAAGTCTCGAGGCCAGAAGAGACCTGGCAGATCAACCTGATGTTCTGGGTGCTCCCATTTTTAAGGAATGCCTCCCCCAGCACATGCTGTGACATGGCAAAAATGCTTCCAGCACGAAATGAGCTTGCTCCCTCCTCCTCAAGCCCAGCAGTCTGCTTTGCCCCAAAACCAGGTACCCCACATTATCCCACCAGCAAGAACAAAAGCATGCTGCATCAGCCAGGGCATGAACAAACAGCAGTTACAGCAGCCGACGGCAAAGCGCAGAGCCTCGCTGCATACCAGGCTGCTGCTAACAGTACTGAGTCAGTCAGTCTTCACCATGAGGAGCTCTCCCCATCATTTCTGCTTTCCAGGACTTTCCAACAGACTGATTTGGAGCCGAGCACTTACAAGGTGGCAGCACCAGCATTGTCCAGTGACCACTTCTGGGCATCATGCTCCAACTTGTGGACACGCTCAAGCAAACAGCATGTACAATGGCACTGTACAAGGCAAAGCAGATGGAGGTAGATCAGGTCCACTGCGCTCAGCAGGAGCCCCGGGGGGAAAAAAGAGAAAACAAGAAAATTCAACCTCTCATTTGCTACCTACTCCTTTTCCTGCACAGGCAGATGGACAGGGCAAGGCATCTTAAGCACAGATGTCTGTCCCATCACAGATCTCCCTGGGGCCTGCCAGGACTTAGACTGTGGTTCAGCAGACAAAGAATCCCAAGTCAAATATGAAGCCCCAAGTAAATCCTCACAAGCCTGGGCTCCAGCCGCAGGTTCTTTATCTTCACTGCATCTCTAACGCTTTTAAATATTTTTGGCACTCTGCTGACTGTCACAAAGGTAATGTTTGGAATGTACAAATCTGCACCCAAAAAAACAACTGCAGAGAGAAAACCTTAACTATACTGCAGCTGAATACAAGCTTAGTACATGGCATATTTAGAGCAAGCCTTTTGACACTTCAGATCATACTGTACAAACACCTGCAAACCAGCAGCTCTTCCTCAGTAAACAGAAGTGGGATGAGAGAGGGAGGGAGGAGAAGAGTTTGAAGTCTCTCTCAGTCTTAAAACTCTCATTCCTTTTAACAAACAGGAATTACTGCACCATTAGATTTAGCAGCAGTATTTAAAGACAAATCAGATTTGGCAAGAGGAAAATTAAGCTATTGACTCCTGACATTTGCAACTTCGAGTGTATTAGACCAGCTACTCCATTTATATTTAGTATGCCAGTAAAGAAAGCAGCAGTCTCTAATTAAACAGGCACAGTGTAATCTTTACCGAGGGATCAAACGCACCAGAAACCTTCCCCTTCCTGGTGCCACGGCTCCCTGGGAAGCCAGGCTCTCACAGGCTGCGGAAACCATCTCAGCCACGTGAGTCACTGCGGCTATCCCAACGGGGCACGATACAGAGGGCAGTTGCAAGCAGCTGCTGGGACATCAACCAAAACAAGGGAGAAAAATTCAGGCAAGGTCCAGATCTTGCCTGCTCCAAAAGGCAAATGCTTCTTCTCACTTCTGTCTTGGCCTAACCACAAGCATCCTCCCCAGGCTCCCTGTGTCTGTCTCCCCATCAAAGGGGACTATCATTTTAGCTTCACTGACACTGTGATAAGACTCCAGAAGCTGGAAGAAACCCATGTGATGTGCCTCTTGCTGGCCAGGGAGGGCCCCACGGAAGAGCTCCTGTGCAGCAACGTCTCAAGCCATTTCCTAGCATAAGGGAAAAGAAAAGCAGCACAAATTGGAGGGGACAGAGGGTTGCGATTTTGGGGTGCAGAGCTCTGTCAAAGCAGGTTTTGGTATCCCTGAATTTTTACAGAAGTAGCAGATTTGGAGCTCTCACTTCCCCAACTCAAGTCTTTCAAGGAATTTATTTCCTACAAGCTCCTCACTATAAAGTGTTTCGTGTTTTTTCCTCACTTTTGCACTGGGCACAAACAGTACTGGCACTGCTTGGGCACACACTGCCCAAATTCAGTGAAAAAAAGATGAAGGATGCAATTTCCCTTTATCTTTAAACTCTGAAAACCATGAGAAGACGACATCTGCCACATACACAACACCTGCAGACATGGATGTACAAAGGGGTCCATCATAAAATGGACCATGTCAGCCTCCTAATGACACAGCAGCACCTGAGAACCAGCAAAGCATCCTGAAACAAAACTGACCTGAGCTTTTATAACCAACCCTTCTCACTCCAAAAAAAATGGAGCTATCTTATATCATGACCTCCAACCTACAGGAAGCAGCCAAGAGCAGAGAAGGAATATCTAGAGAGAGGAAGCAGCTGGAAAGGGGCCAGATGAGTATCTTCAACGTGTACAAAGTTTTCCATCTCCCCATTTCAGTTCCTGGCCCAGCTGAGAGTCACTGAGCAGCGCTGTGCTGAGCCCAGCTGCAAATGAGAACCTCAACCCCGAGGCTCCCCTTGACAATCAAAGGAAGGGTGGGAATCTCTCAGTGAGCCTGCCCAGGAGGTGGAAACACAGCGTATTTGGCCAAATCTTACTACAGGGCATCTCCGGCCTTTCTCTCCTCTGCCGCTTGCTCACCATGACAGACCATCTACCAGTCACACAGCTCACCAGCACACAGTCAGCCTCCTGTCCCGTCCCGTCCCCCCCCCCGCACATTCCCCAGCACGCAGCAGTAATTGCCTTTCCTATTAGCCCACAGCGACAACGGCTGCCATGGCAACCAGCAATGATTTTAATAAGTTGGGTCTGGTTTCAAGGGCAGCATGTGCGTGCGGGCACACGAGGGAAGAGGGCCTGCCGCCAGCTACACAGCCAGGGCTGGGAGAAACCCCACAGACCAACACGGGTTTATCCCCCTCCTCTGCAGGATGGAAGGGCAACTGCAAACCCTGCCAGCACTGTGGGTGGGAGAGAGGTCAACAGCTGTGTGGTGCACTGGACATGCAAAGGGCTCTGCCACTGCCCAAGTGACAAAAGTGATGTGCAGCTGCACTGTGGGTACAGCATGCCATGTCAACGTACACAGTGCTGTACATCTCTCAGCACCAGAGAGACAGGCACAGCAAGCACTTGATGCCACCTTCCTTCCTGAAGGGACAGCAGAGGCAACTCAGCTTCTTCAACAGCTTTCTTTCTACACAATACCAGCGTCTACTCTCAGGTCATTCCCTGAGTCTCCTGGGTTCCAGAAAGTCAACCTGCAGTTACTGGTTTAAGAAACAAAAAAGATCAGTATTAAGGAGAAAAGTTATGCCACCGTTGTTGTGCATGCACACAGAGAAAAATACTGCTGATTTACTGGTTTACTGAAGTAAACCAGCATCTGCCCCTCAGCATCTGGGGTCACCTGTCATGGCCTCAGCTACTAATAAATGGGAAGATATGGAGAAGGCATGGAAACATATGGACCTCTTCGAGAGGATCCAGAAAGCAACAGAAATGACCAGAGGGATGTAGCAGCTCTCCTGCAAAGAAAGACTGAGAGAGTTGGGGTTATTCAGCTTGGAGAAGACTCGACCCCGAGGACACCTTAGAGAAGCCTTGTAGTACTTAATCAGAGCCTGTAAGAAAGATGGAGAGAAACCTTTTAGCAGGGCCTGTTGCAATAGGACAAGGGGTAATGATTTTAAACTACAAGAGGGGAGATTCAGGCTGGACACAAGGAAGAAATTCTTTACACTGAGGGTGGTGAAACACCGGCACAGGATGTCCAGAGAGCTGGCGGACACCCCATCCCTGAAGACATTCAGGGCCAGGCTGGATGTGGTTCTGGGCAGCCTGGTCTAGTTGAAGATGCCCCCGCTCATTGCAGGGACTTGGACTAGATGAGCTCTGAAGGTCCTTTCCAACCCAAACTATCCTATGATTCTATATAAGCACCTTCCCTCCTCCCAAGCACACCCCCAGGCAAGACCTTCCTGGCATGTGCACCCTTCCAGCATACCACAGCTCCCCACGTCACCCCAACTCCCCAGGTAGCAGCTGAAGCCCTGTCCCCCTTGATCCCAGCACCACAGCACTGAGGTCAGGACTGCGATACCTCAGGCTAACCTGCACATCAATGTAAATTCATAGAATCACAGAATAGTTAGGGTTGGAAAGGACCTCAAGATCATCTAGTTCCAACCCCCCTGCCATGGGCAGGGACACCTCCCACTAAACCATGCCACCCAAGGCCATGTCCAACCCGGCCTTGAACACTGACAGGGATGGAGCATTCACAACTCCCCTGGGCAACCCATTCCAGGGCCTCACCACCCTAACAATAAAGAACTTCTTCCTTTCATTCAATCTAAACTTGCCCTGCTTAAGTTTGAACCCATTACCACTTGTCCTATCACCCCTTGTCCTAATGAAGAGTCCCTCCCCAGCATCCCTATAGGCCCCCTTCAGGTATTGGAAGGTTGCTATGAGGTCTCCATGCAGCCTTCTCTTCTCCAAGCTGAACAGCCCCAATTTTCTCAGCCTATCTTCATACAAGAGGTGCTCCAGTCCCCTGATCATCCTCGTGGCCTCCTCTGGACTTGTTCCAACAGTTCCATGTCCTTTTTATGTTGAGGACACCAGAACTGCACACAATACTCCAAGTGAGGTCTCATGAGAGCAGAGTAGAGGGGCAGGATCACGTCCCTTGACCTGCTGGTCACGCTCCTTTTGATGCAGCCCAGGATACGGTTGGCTTTCTGCAAGCGCACACTGCAGCCGGCTCATGTTCATTTTCTCATCAGCCAACACCCCCAAGTCCTTCTCTGCAGGGCTGCTCTGCATCTCTTCTCTGCCCAACCTGGAGCTGTGCCTGGCATTGCTCCGACCCAGGTGTAGGACCTTGCACTTGGCACAGTTAACCTTCATAAGGTTGGCATCAGCCCACCTCACAAGCGTGTCAAGGTCCCTCTGGATGGCATTCCTTCCCTCCAACATATCAACCGAATCACACAGCTTGGTGTCGTCGGCAAACTTGCTGAGGGTGCACTCAATCCCACTGTCCATGTCACCCACAAAGACGTTGAACAAATTACCCTGGAAGATGCAATTACTGCACACCAAGAGCAAAGTTGTGCATTACAGATTAACTACTCCAAAAAGTAGGATCCAAAAGGCACACCCGTTTCTGAATAAACAGGGGGTTCACAGTTGATACCCTCGTTTTAAACATGACCTAGCAGGCAGACAGGCACAACATCCACTGCAGTGGAGGCGGCTGAAGTTAGTGATACTCCTCTTTGCCATTACTCATTTTCTATGAGATCATGAAAAAGAAACTAAGAACCAAAAGGAGAGTGGAGGGAAAGGACCACTTCTTTCAGCAGCTGTTTACTATCAGGTCAGCTTAGCCTCAAGGTAAGGTTTCACACCATGCACCCCAAAATAGAGAGTCACTACGTAGGGGCTGTGTCTACTGTAGATATGCCATGGACACAAGCTCTTATGACCCAGAGCAAAGGGGTGTTATCAGACCAACCTACATCAAGTAGCCTGACACTGCTTAACCCAGTAGTACTGATACAACATTTGCAGAGCATAAACTTAAATACTACTTTTTTTTCTTTTTCTTTTCTTTTTCCTCCCCAAAAGCTTTTTGAAGGTTTGGTTTAATCAGCTGTTGGTCATCCACTCATCAGCTGCTACAGAGGAACAGTTTCTGCCATGCAAACTGCACAACTATCTACAAACTCCATGTAAAACTTGAAGGAAACAGACGAGCAGCAAGTGTGGCATGGTGAAGCCCAGATTTCCAAATGGGCTGCAAGGCTAAACCCATAGTACCACCCCAGTCTCACAAGCTACAGACACTCATGGGAGTAAATTCTGTACAGCCTCTTCTACCATACCACCTATTTTGCACGAGCCTAAAGAAAATATGAAACATCTCTAACAATAGAACGCAGCCCCATCTATGTATTTACTTTTAAGTGAATTTTGGTGCTATAGAAAGATGCTGTAGTTAAGTTAAAACACTGCAGAGCCTACCTTCTGTTAACATAGCAAGTTGACACTGCATAAGATGGTAGCAGCATGCAGCTCACCATGCATTCCCAACACCCTCCGAGGACCATCCTTAGAAAGAATGTGCAGCAATTAACTGAGGAAGCCACCCAGCTGAAATTAGAGGAAGAAGGATGGCCCACTGAACCCAGTGCTCCAAGATTTCTGCTCCTCCATAGGCAGCCTGGTAGTCATTTCATTCCTCTGTGCATTACCTTGCACCACGCTTTTCTTCCTAACATGAATGCTATGCAATTAAAAGCATTAGGATTTAAGAAGGGCTCAAATCCATGATAACGGAGGGTAGGCTAAAGAATGCATGGATATTTAACTGCTAAAAACAACGGATTAAGTCTATGAACAAGAACCAAGAGATTTGTTTTGATTCCTGCAATGCTATCCGCCTTGAACAAACTCTGTGGATACATTAGTCTCTGGCTAGCCCATACATGACAAAAACACCTCATGCTACCTAACTCACTAGACTGACAGAGCCACACTGGAAGCAATGGAGGAAAAACACTGCTGTGCTCCTTCTCTATTCCCTTCATACAACACCAGAGCTGTGACCGTGAATCTCCCCCCCAAGCAATAGCACTACTTCATTTTGCTGTACATCCTCCCTTTCCAAGCAATACACGAAAAAGATGCTCCATCCTTGCCAGATTCATTGCTGCCCAGGGGGTTAAACACAGCAGCAATGAATTGACCAGCCTTGTTAATTTAATTCAGCTACATGGGAAATCTGTAAACAGAAGCAGAAGCCATGACAATACTATCAGAGGGCTCTAAACACAGCACTGTATAATTTGCTCTTGGTTATTACTGCTAACCATGCAAGGAAGAAGAAATTTTCCTACCAGACATTTTATATCTTTACTGTTTAAATTCTTCCAACTAAAAAGAAAGTTTCCTACAGGCTCATTGGGGCTTCTTCTACCCTTCATGCATAGCATGCTGAATTAGCTTTTGACAAGACACATTGCCAGCAACTCCAACCTGGGGCAAACTGAACATTAGATGGTGGTGAAAGTCCCCCTCAAGCCACAGGGAAGGCAGCACCATCCTGAAACGGAGCAGCTTTTGGGAGATGAGTGGTACCATGTCCCGTCCTCCCTTCCCACTGCCATGTCCACAGTACACTTGTTCAAATGCAGCCCATACAAAGGTCATTTTTCAAATTCGATTTTTTATAGCATCTTCTTGGAAATAGAGGCCTCCATGACAAACACGATGCCATCTATAGATAAGAAGACTGTTTGGAGAATGAAGGTAACCATTCAAGTGAACTTAACCATCCAACAGCCTTGGCACCCCAGGGAAATCCATACAAGGCAGAAAAAACACTTACGTAGGAATTGAAAACGAGAAGTGACCTATTAAGAAGTTCTCCACTACTTCATGTGACTGTATTCAACACCAAAATCCTGCCCAGGAAGTCGGAGGCAGAGAAAGCCTTACAATGGTAGGAATTCACCCATGGAAGGGGAACAATGCCACGTGTTTACTCCTGCCCAAAGGGCCCAGAGGTTTAGGGACTGCCTTTAAAATCATATTCTGGAAACAAAGTAAAATTTGCTAATCCCAGAATCAACCAGACAGATCTACAAACCTCTGAATCTTAACTGCAAACTCCAAGGAATTCAGGCGTCAAGAAACTGGTGACCTAAAATAAGAAACTGTCCAAGAGAATGGACATAAAAATTGTACTTCAGACTAACCCTGAGGATCAAGTAAGCCACACAAGCCAAACAACACACTTGACCCAACTGTGCCATGAAGGCTTTGTCCACTGTACTACACCTTTTCCAGAGTATTTGCATCATTTCTTTATCAAGCACCAAATCCAAGAGAAGCATCCCCACACAATACTTTACACTAGATATGGCAGCCCAAGCATAGAGATTTAATGCTCAGAGACAAACACAGACCACAGAGTTTACAAAGGAGCTTGCTAAAGCCTTGTTAGCAACAGTGACAAAATAGACGAGACCAGACATCTTGGAAAACTTCAGTCAACTCCTGCTACATCTTCCAAGGGCTGGCCAGGGACAGGCACTACTTCAGGCAGCCTGTCACCACATTCAGTTGTATGCAGCAGCTTCCTCATTCTGAAAGGACTGGACCACTCTTCCCAACTCACCTGCAATCCCCACACCAACAGTTACTAAAACCCAACAGAAACATTTTTATCATAGGATGAACCAGACTTAGTGAAGCACTATCCATTCCACACCAACATGTTAAAATAGACTTGGCTAGTCTTTTCACTATATATACAGATACCTCTGATTTTCAGATGCCAACATGATAAGGAAGGAGAACCACACCACCACAGGCGAAAAATAGAAGCTGGTACAGAAAGGATGGAACAAATACAGAAAGAATAAATGCTGCATCAAATGCTGCACTGCAAAGCAAGCCAATCTCCATATCAAACTCCAGCAGAGCTGCCAAACCCTGCCCCATGAAGTTACCAAGACTGTGAGCTACTTCTATGGTAAATGCCTGCAGTAATCATGAGCTCCAAAAACGAGACAAACACCAAGCTCAAAAAAAAACCAATGCAAAAACTATCTTCCTGTTTTCACTGGAAAGGTCATGCCTATTTAAGGAAACCTTCCCAAGCAACATGGACATGTTCCATCTACATCCATCAACTAACAGCCCAGAGTTAAGTGTAATCACTCATCAAAGAATTCCTAGTCCTTAAAAGAATCGTGGTCCATGCTGCGAATCCAACCCATGCTCATCCCGGTATGCAAAGCAGGCACAAATACCTTATACCACACAAGATGAAAACATCAACTCACTGATCAGCAGAGGAGGAATCCTGATTCACCCCTTTAAGCTCTGAATAATAGCAGAACACACACACACACACACACACACACACACACACGAAGTCTCACAGCACCTCCATCTATTATAATCAACACCTTCCCCATGGGAAACACCCATCCCCAGGAGAACCTATACAATGGTCACAGTCGGGCTGAAAGAGATGGGCTCAGACATGTTCCCAACCCCATAGTCAAAGAAGTTTCAGGATAGAACATGAAGCATCGAGAATTCTTACTGGTGCTAATTTGTGATTTATCGACAGAGAAAAGTTATTTTTCTGAATCTGCAGTATTTGGCACTGACCACACGATGCTCTTGTTGAAAGAAGATAGAAGAGGCAAGGTGGTAAAACGCAGCAAGCCTTTTCTGGAACAATGCAATCAGTGGACATAGGCACACAAAAAAAACCCAGACCTAATTGCAAGCATCATTTCAATTTCCTGCCACAGCCACACACAGACATATGAACATATATATATATATGAGAGACACACATATATCAGATACTTGGTCAGACAGCATATACTCAAATCCTAGTTTCAAGTCCCATTCACCACATCCAAGTCCCCCACAATAGTCCAGTTCTTGGCCAAGACTAACTCACAGGTCAGAACTGGGCACTGGAAGAAGGGATAGACAGACGTTGTGCTGGTTTTGGCTGGGATTGAATCAATTTTCTTCATAGAGTAGCTAGTATGGGGTTGTGTTTGAGATTCATGCTGCAAACTGTGTTGATAATACAGAGAAGTTTCAGTTACTGCTGACCAGTGCTCACACAGAGTCAAGGCCTTTTCTGCTCCTCACAGCACCCCACCAGCAAGCAGGCTAGTGGTTCATGAGAAGCTGGGAAGGGACACAGCTGACCCCAACTGATCCAAGGGGTATTCCATACCATATGACATCATGTTCAGTATAAAAAGCTGGGGGAAAAAGAAGAATGAAGGAGGGACGTTTGGAGTGATGGTGTTTGTCTTCCCAAGTAACTGTTACTGGGTGATGGAGCCCTGCTTTCCTGGAGATGGCTGACCACCTGCCTGCCGATAGGCAATAGCGAATTAATTCCTTGTTTTGCTTTGCTTGCATGCACAGTTTTGGTTTAGCTATTAAACTGTCTTTATCTCAACAGTTTTTCCACTTCTACTCTTCTGATTCTGTTCCCCATCCCACCGGGGGAAGAGGATATTTGAGTGAGCAAGCAGCTCTGAGGCACTTCATTGCTGGCTGGGGGTAAACACAACATGGAAAAACTAGAAACAGTTACGTCCCAGCGTCACCCTCTTTATTTGAGAATCAAAACCCACAGTTGGCCCATTTCCTTTTTAATTCATCTTCTCCTCTTCTCTGAAGCTTTCTCCAGCCCATGGTTGACGTTCAGCCACCACTCAGACAGCACTGTTCACCTTCTGCTGAATCCATCACACCCTGGCAAGCCATAGCCGTGCCTCCACTGTGTTCGTGATTGTGACCTCCCAGCCCAGTTCTCACAACATGAGGCATTTGGCTTGCAGACCACCACTCTTAGGGAAATCTGACCAGCCCAAGAAGTCAGAAGTTTCCAGGAAGAACTCAGGTATAAAGGTAATTTAGAGAAAAAGCTTTTGGATCCCACTGGTGACATTAGCAGGTATCAGGTCTCCACTGGATTCGTGTGCGCGCTTGGGAAGCCTCCAGCCTCATCTCCTCCCCTCATTTCAAGGCAACAAGAGTTCCTCGAACACACACAGAGGCACAAAGGTGGCATTGTCAGGTTGGTGCTTATCTTCCCTTGGGAAAAAGCAGTGGGATGGATTGTTTTATCCTTCCCTACAGCTTTATGCTATTTCCAGTGCTGTAGTCTGACAATCCTGGCAACAAGATAGAGCATTCAGTCCAGCATCCTGGCCTTCTTGTCCAGGACTCTGCAGATGGCAGAACCCCAGCCGTACAGCACATTTCTGGTACCCCCATCTTCTCAGCGCTGTACTCAGCTAAGAAGAGAACAGAACCAAACACCCATGCAGAAGCAATGAAAACCAGGCAGTAATGGGATGCATTAGGGACATGTTCTTCAACAAAAGGACAGATACCACAATCACCCAAGTACTTTCCACCCAAGAATCCCAAGTAGCAAGAATGTTTTGCAGCCCAGATGTGTCACAATTCCTCCCCAGCAAAACATGCTTTAGCTTGCCTCCTTCTCCTCCCCACTATTCCCACGCTGAGATCTGTGTCCCCAGGAAGGGGGAAGAGTGGCCCATCCTCACATAGCCAGCACAGGGAGCTGGGTGGGAACCAGCTCCTGCCTTTCCTATCCACACAGCAGCTTTCTGCTTGGCAACAAACAGAAACATGCTTGTAACTCAAGAGACAAGGTAGCCACTTTCTCTCCTAAAACATCATTTCCATTGCAAAAGTCAAGACCGTGGATTAAAGACACCAGTTGCAGCCACCGATGCAACTTCCACCCTGTTTCCTCATGTGCAAGGATACTACCACAAATCAGGCTTATGTGCTGTATTTTCCCCAGCTCCTGCTTCATTCAAGCCTAGAAAGTGCTGCATTATGAGCAGGAAAAACAGCTGCAGAAACCAAAAGGTAAAACCAAAATGGTTTTCTCATTAAACAGAAGGTAAAAAACAAAAATGGTTTTCTCATTAAAGACAAGCAAGATCCCCTATACTTAAAAAGTTTTATTTCAAACCTCATCTTCCAAGTGAAAGTTTGCTGTGATGGCAACCAAGTCACTTAATTCAAGCTTTTCCACTATTTTTTACATCACTTTATATTTGCCCAACATAAAATACTTAAGCATCAGCTTGTGGAAGTGGTAGGTACTCATACACACAGTGGAAATTATAGAGAGCTGTAGATCAAGGATTTAAACATCACCAAAACCCCAGCAGCTACAAAACAAAATACAAATCAATCAGGTTGCAAGTGTCAATCAGATTTTTGCAACACTAGTGTTATCAACAGCACCTCAATTCCTCATTTCTCAATTCCCCATTTCAAAAGGTATATTATATCTTTTCTACCCCTCAGGAAAACAGCAAAAATAAGATCATTATTATCTGTGAAGCACCCACACTATGCTGGCAAGTACTGTGGAAAAGACCATTAGAAATTGATAGTTCTGTATTCAGTGCAAGGTTTAGATTATCTGCAGTAAATTCAGTTTGGGGTCACACACGAGATGAAAAGGAAGAAGTGAAATATTGAATAGCACTCAGCCCAAAGCCTGACCTCACACCCATTTTAACTGATAACCAACCTCCTGCTAGATATAATAGCACCGCAGTGAGCATTATCTATTCAATGCACTTATGGAGATGAAATCATCTCTGAAAATGAAAAATGTACAACCACATTCTTAAGACCTCATACTGTGCCTTCTTGTCATGTCCTCCTGCTGGGCACTTGCTGGGTCTGAGCTCCAGCCACCACCATACTGGCTGCACCATGTACTAGATCTCCCTTGGCTGCAGCCTGCTGCTGCACTGGTTCTCACTTTGGCATATTCTCTGTCTCCTCACCCCTGTGCATTGAGGAGACAGCACCCAGCAGCTTCAGACCACCCAGGACAAACACCAACTCCCACAGCACTGCCACATCATAACACACCTCTTCCTAAACTGAGTCATTGAAGACACTCTGCATCTTCACACACTGCACTCCTGGACAAATCAAGTAACAGGACAGACAGAAGCTTCAGAAGTCAACTGACTTCTGCAGGCTGCCCAAGATCACACCAAACCAGCAGAAGTGATGCGCATGCTTTACTGCCTCATATTTTGTCCACGATCCAGGTCATTCTGCTGTGGCAACACCACAGGAAGCCTAGGTTTCCTTCCCTGAACAACCCTTGGATCTCCCCATGTTGCATGGCTGGTCCCACTCATAGGAGTGGAAGCAGCATCACTTGAGAAAGTGGTCTTTAATCCCAGGAACCACCCCAGGTCACACCAAATTTGAGCTTCGAGAGCAACTGGTGCCTACAGGCAAGGAGAAGCACCTACAAAACATCCTCCATCCTGGTCCAGCTTTGCTCCGAGGCTATGCAGGGCTTTTAACATGAAGGATAAGAATAGATAAGAGGTCTCTGATGAACCCTCTCTTCAGGACAAGATTGTACAAAGGGTAATGTAGAAGCTCTTTAATGCACACACTTCCCCTCATTTCTTCTTCCCACGAAGAGGAAGCAAAGCCACAGAACAGAATAAAAACCAAAAAGATGGGCAGAGATGGCTCATAAGCACCATCTCACAGCAGCTGCTCAGAGCACATGGGGCCCAGGGAGAAGGCACCCAGCCCTGTAGCAGGGCAGAGCCCAGCCTTCTCCCACTTTGCCTGCCCAGAGAGGCAAAGGCAACCTTCCCATCCCTCTCTGGGTAAGGGAACTCAACCGCAGGAAGCAAATTATAGATCCAGGATTCTATCTACGGCCTCTCCTCAGCCCACGCAAAACTAAATCAGGGTTTTTAAGTGATGCCTTGGTGGGATTTTCTTCCCGGGCATCACCCCCAACGGCAATGACCACCCCAAGTGTCTGCAAGAATCTCCTACTGAAATAGCAGGGGGAAAGCTGTGCAGAAAGCCTCAGCTGTAGGAGCACACTACAGTCCCTTGAAGAAACCTGAGTGGGATCCAGATCCCAGGGCCTCAAAGGCCTCTAGGGAGAATATTTTGATATTTGACACACAGAGAAATGCCACATAAGGTTGTTTCTTCAGCCTCTCTATTACAGGAAATTTAGCTACATACAGCCAGAAGGTAAAAAGTGTTTTTTTAACATGTTGGAGTTTCACCCCCCCTTAAATGGTGCAGGTTATTCCCCATGTCTATGCTAATACCTGCATTATTACCAGGGCAATTATGAGCAGATAAAACCCCAGAAAGTCATACAAAAAGAGCAACAATTACTTATAGACCACACTCCTTGAAGCAAAGCACACAATCTTCCTGCACAAGGAACTCTCCCAGACAAACACAAGCACCAGCCCTGGGAACACACAGCCACTTCAAAAACATGTCAAACCTAATCCAGATGTCCCATCCAAGATATGCAAGTAAAAGATCCTATGACCTCTTTTCTAATCAGTATGAATCACAAGTACAGCCTGCCCATGCTCCAAAGGTTAGGAGGTGGCAATGGCATAGCTTGTTGAACACCAATGCCGCACCAACTGTGCTGGCAGAAGCCACCAAAGTTTACAGCTCTGCCCAAAGAGATGCTGGATCCAGCTCAAGTTCAGCCATCGCCCCTCACTGAACAAGGGGACTTTGGTATACAACCCTTCCAACATCCCTCTGATCATTCAGGGCCACAAAAACAATCACAGGAATGGAGCAGCTCTTCTATGAGGAAAGGCTGAGAGAGTTGGGATTGCTCAGCCTGAAGATGCCGGGGACATCTCATGCGGCCTTTCACTTCTTTTAAAGTGACGTGTAAGAAGGAAGGAGAGAGACTTTATAGCAGGGCCTTTTGCAATAGGACAAGGGGTAATGGTTTTAAACTACAAGAGGGGAGATTCAGGCTGGATGTGAGGAAAAAAGTCTTTACAATGAAGGTAGTAAAACACAGGAACAGGTTGCTCAGAGATGTGGTGGATGCGCTATCCCTGGAGACCTTCAAAGCCAGGCTAGATGCGGTTCTGGGCAACCTGATGTTGTTGAAGATGGGATGCTCACTGCAATGAAAGGGACATTTCCTTCATTACAGCAAGAGACCTGCAAGGGCTGGTTTTGATAGATGCTGTATGCACGCGTGACAAGCCAAACAAGATGGAAAGTGGAACAGCTCACAAGCCTCTCCCCAAACACCCTGCAAAACCTCAAGAACATGGGCTTAGAAACTTCAACCTACAACAGACCCTTCTCAGTAAAGCCCAGCGAACAGCAAAGCTCTTCTGCAGAAAACGTGCCCTGGCACAGCTTGGTGGGATAGCTCGGCCCTGACAAGGAGCACTGCGGGTCAGGACGGTGGCACGGGTCTGCTGTGGTTACAGCCCCTGGTATCACTGGGCTTGGCTCCTACAAACATCAAATTCAACCCGGAATAGAGGAGGTGCGCTTAGGACAGTAAAGTGGCGGGAGTGGGAAGCATGCTGGGGAAAATACATGCCTCTTAAACTAGCATTTTCCCAAATTTAGAGAAGATTGTTGGCAAAAGTAAATTTACTGGAGAGCAAAAGGAGTTAAGGCCCAAAAGGCAGCGAAGCAGCTCTAATCCCTAAACACTGCGAGTATCTCATGACAGCTACACTTCAGCTTCCATTCAATACCACTGTAAAAATGTAGATCAACAGAGTGCTTCAATGAGCTGGAACTTGTTAGCTCTAATTGCTTCTCTCATTTCACTCCTAGATGTTCCCCTTATCCCTCAAGCCACTGCATTTCAAAAGCACATGCACAAAAGGTCAAGTAATACCCAAGATGGGCAAATTAAATAAAGAGGTTTCCAGCTGACCAAAACACCTGCCCTCCTCTTTCGCTTTATATGAAAACTAAGGTTTTCCCCACACCATGAGACAAGTCAGCAGCATGGAGCAGGTTTCAAAACACCTTCAACCAATGGGACCCCTAACGTTTTCCAAAGGGGCAGAGGTTCCTGTGCAGCAAACCAAAGGCTGCTAGCAACAGGCTTTATTTTTCCAAGCTAACAGGGTCTGTCTTTCAGCAGCAGTCTCCAGGGCGCCATGGACCACACACAGAATCCAGTTCAGGTCCGTCTCAACTTCAGTTCGGCTTCCCTACTGCTAGTGCAAGAGAAGCAGTTTATATTATGGCTGCTTCCTTAGCATGTCCTGCGTCCTGATGGTCCTGATGCCACCAGCTTCATTGCAGCAGGGTGGCTGAAAGCCCTCAGCACAGCCAGCTTAAAGCACAAAGCAACACAGCTGCTAAACCTTCAGTGACTGGCACTGCTTTGAGACAGTTGTGAAAACAGAGGTGTGAACCCCGCCTAATGCAAAAGGGCAAGTGGGAGCCCTGCTCCCAAGGTCGGTGGGACAAAAAGCTGACAGAGGCTATCGCAGGATGTGCCTGGCAGAGAGGTACGGTGCTCTGAACTCACCTAGGTGGGCAGCCTTTTCAAAACGCAAGGCAGAGCCCAGGCTTTCTGCAAAATGCCAGCAGACTCATGTTTCTAAATGGGAAACCTGAAAAGGAAAAATAAAAAGCATATGTCTATACACACGCAGAGGGAAACCATCTCCAGTAGAGCCAGACCTCTGTTCAGCTTCCAACCTTGCAACCACAGCCATCACCTTCAAACACAAACCTCTGAAATCCAAAGAGAAATACCAACAGAGCCTGGAGGGGTATAAAAGCATCCAGAATACTTTACTTGGGCTTTCCATTCCCCTGAATATAGGAAGAAAAGAGGCAACATTAAAGTGCTCTCAACACCTCTAAAATCCCAACTTTCAGTCTGTTTGCCAAATGCTTTCTTTGAACTGGCGATTTTCTAAGTCTTCCCAGACTGTGCCAGGACTAACTCATGACACTAAAATACTTCAAAAAGAACCCACAAAGGACAAAAGCAAACACAGAAATAACAACAAACTTAAAGGTGATTCATTATGTCTCATCACATCAGCAATAGTCTGTCCAAACAGCATCCCAGGAAACCTCATCCTGGATCCAAGGCAGGGGTTAGATTTTAGAAATTAGAACGCCATTTCTGTTCTAGAATATGCTGTATCCCCTGTATTGCTCTGCATGTCTTCATGAGATGGCCATGCCATAAATAATAAGAGGGATGAAAAAGCTAACCTGATTACACTGCTTTCCCACAATTTACTGGAAGTAAACATTCTCTTAGCTCAGATTTAAAAATACAAATTTCCATTGGGCCCACTACAGCACAAAAGCTGCTATTCAGTCCCCCTCTAAATTACAGTTCCACTCGGCCTCGTACTTGTAAAACCCAAACCTGTCTTTGGAAATTATCAGCAGATTGATTTCTTGCCCTCCACAAAAGGGCCACAGTTTGAATGAGGACACCGGCTGTCACGAAGCACCAGCAACGTCCCCGCTCTCCCCTTTCTGTGGCACGCTGCTGTTCAAGGTTCCGGGCCTCCACTCCGGAAGGAATTAAGCTGGTAGAAGGTATTACAGGACATCTTCTGGTTTGTGGCAGGAAGAAAAATCGCAGATTTTCTTGCAGAGCAACGACTTATTGTCTATTACGTCATTATTCAGTCACCAGGGACTGACCTCAACACCACTAGTCATCTTTCTAACCCTACGCAGACATTCCTGAATGACACACCAAGTCACCACCCCTTGCTGCCAGTAAAAGTTTAGGTAGACTGGGTAAGGCATAGGTCACGAGACATTCATGCACACAAGGCATTCGTAAAGGAGGAACAAGGATCAGCTCTGTTCACACCTCACATCCAATTCCAACCACATATTACCCCTAGGTATAACTTCAACTCACTAACCAGCCTAGAGCCCCATTAAAAAGTAAAATCAACATTCCGCTTGGGAACCAAATGAGGAGTTGATTAAATCATTCGACCTCATGCAAAGCAACTGGAAGATATTTTAATAACTTTCTTCAACAGTGTAAGCTGGCTGATACACCTCCAGCACCTTGATGGAGAAGACAGGACAGCACAGCACCCTGGAATTACATCCTTGTCTGCAGCTCCAAAGGGAAAGAAGGGATACTTCCCATCTAGCCATAACATTTCTTGTCTTTCATCCTGCAGGGAACAGAGTAGGATAAAGATTATTGCAAGGGTACTTTCTCTTCCACCTGTGAAGCAGCCAACCTCTTCTGACAAGCAGCAAATACAGCTGCATCAACAACTGCATTTCAGTGCAGTTTCATGAGTGAGTTAATCCAATATAACTTTCTTTTTTCTTTCCCCTCTGTTAGGTTCTATTTTTTACCCAGATCAGCAAACTGATCCAAATGATTCAACTCATCCAAGCCAGGAAAAAGAAACCAAGTTAGTATTTATACAGTTAAAAAGCAGCAGTACCTTTGGGGCCCTTCACTTCCAAACACATCCAAATACTTCCAAGAGACATTCCTGGCCAGTAGCATTTTATTTTTGACACTTATGGACCAAAAGGAACTACAAAGAAGCATTTTGTGCTGGACCTTTTCCTCCCACACCACGATTAACTGAAATACGGCCCAGAAGCAGATAGCAGCCATGATCCGATTTGTCCCAATCCCATCTCAAGCAGCTTTACACCACCCTCCTAACAAGATCAGCACTAGCCAAACACCGTTTATCCGGCCTGATCAAAGATGGATTAGATAATGAAACCCTAACTGCATAAGCTGTCTGAGTATGCTAGCCTGAGACAGCAGAAAACAAGAAGTGCAGTAAATTTGAGGGCTACTCTAAGCTTTAAGGCACACTTTGCCCCAAGTTCTTATTAACTAGTTACTATCTTATCTTCCTGCAGGCTAGTTCTTATATTTCATATTAATAGACAATAAAAAAGCTATTAGTTTTACCACTGCAATAGTAATTCCTATAGCTAAATTATTTATTTCAGCATTAAAAGCCATATTCATATACCAAAACACTGGTAGGTAGGGGTTATGCAAGGAAGAAACAGTGGCAAGCGCAGCACCCAGGATTTCTCATTATCAGCCCAGAGACACGAGGTCACCAAGTTTACACAGCAACAGCCTGTGGCTCTGGAACAGGAAGTAGAAAACTGACAGGATCTGCAGGAAAAACAAGGTACAACAGTTCCTGGTGTTATTTCCAGCTTCCAGAAAGACTCCGCTTTTTCTAGGGAGGAAAAAAAAATACCAAATAATACGTTCTTTATCCCTCTTCTAAGTATTATGTACAGTTAAATAGGGGGAATTTAATAAAAGAACCCGTTAAGTCTAAAAGCAAGTACTTCAAAAGAGTACACTATATGAACAGAAATCTTTCTGAAAGGCAGTCTTATGTTTTGACGTTTAGATAAAGATTATCAACTTTCCCAAACATTAAAGAACATTTTTCCTAGCTCTGATATGATTTGTTAGTTCAGCTTCAAATTAAGTATTTCTTGCTTACAACCATGAAAAGATTCTTCACATAAATAAATCACAGTCTTTAACAGTAAAAAAAAGTCAAGAGAAACTTCTGGCCATAACAGTATGTGTGTGCACATATCTACATTTTTATGTTTATTTTCATATTTTATATTGAAATGGTTGAAAAATCTTTTCTATATAGACACACACCTAAAGATTAAAATGATGCCAAGAATACCCAATAAGTACAATATGGGAGTCCTTATCTGAAGAACAGATACACTGACTATAAGCACAGCCTTAAAAGTGGACTTTACTAGCTTCACTCCTCCACTGTTTGCCAGTGTTTGATATGGAAACAAACCCCAACTTTTCACTAAGATTCACAATTAATCCCTGCTACCATTATCACCAATATTACACACTGCTGTGCACAGACACTGTTGCACTGCAATTCTAGTATCTTGTACTACCCATTGAACAGATAACACAAGCTTTCCTCGATGCAAATATAGAGGGGAGCCTTTTATATATACAGAAATTACACTCAAAATTACCTTTTCTATTTTTTATTACAAGACTGCTTTGTTAAAACAGTTCAAACTCCTTCCTGGGCAATTTTCAGTTGATTTACCACTGGTTTTCATCAACACCAACCAGTTTAACCACTAACTGCAGGTCAGCTGGCACATCTGTAGCTACACAGGACCTGTGCCTCAGTTCAACTCCAAAGAGCTGGAAGAATTTCATGTCACCACGTTCATGCACTCATTCACAATTCCTAGCAAAACGCAACGTATAAACACTACTCCTTCAATACTGAGCATCTTTCTCCTTGCCATTATACACGTTGTCTGAGTCATACTCGACACCTACGTGTAGAAGATACTACTTCAAGGAATAAAAGAGCACAGCAGAGTTTTCCCTGGCCCTCGCAGGAGCACAAGCAGCAACACTGGGGTGTGAAGCTCCAGGATATATTCAGCCCACACCACCACACCAGCGAAAAAAGTGATGTTGTGAGGTGGAGGGACCACCACGAAAGGCTGAACATCAAACAGAACCACAAACAAACCCCTCCTGATGCAAGCTACGTAAAAAATAGTAATAATCAAGGAAAACTTTGAGCGTGCAAACTGAGGACAGCCTGGGAAATAAAAAGGGAAGATCGTTGGTCAGCATTTGGTGTCTAGATGAGAAGCATGCTGCAGAGGACAGGATGCCCTCCTCGGAAACTATCAGCAACATTCACCAACACAAGAGAAGGTGAAATTGAAAGGAGCCCAGGTGAACAAACTATGCTGTTTCCAAAGAGTTACGATATACTCCTCACAAGAAACACAGAAGCAAAAGAAGGCCAGCACAATGGCCACAACAAAACGACCCTGCACAACACCCAGACAAAGGAAAGCAGAAATCCCTCAGCAGCATCACCCCACAAACACAAAAGCGAACGCACCTGGGAAGAGCAATGTTTTGGGGACGATCAAGACGAGCAGGCAGGAGACGGCGGGAACGCAAGATCCGGCTGGCAGCCCTGGACCGAGCGGGAAGGGGCCGGCCCGACGCCCCGCGGCCCCCTTCCTCTTCCCAGGCACCACTTGGGATTGCTCTCCATGGCTTACGAGACCCGAGGCGAGGCGGGTCAACCCCGCCAGCCCCACAGCCCTGACGGTGCCAGTGCCCAGCCGCACTACCGCGGCCTCCCAAGGGTCCTCGGCAGGGAGGCAATGCCTGGAGCACCGGACCCACTGGCGGCTCCCCGAGGGCCGTCCCACGTGTTAGGCTGCGCCCCGGGAGCCGGGGACCCGCGGGTAGCAGAGCCGGTGCCAACGGCGGCGGAAAGGGCCGCACACCCGTAAGCAACGCCCTGGCTCCCGCAAAGCGAAATTAAACGCGACCCGGCCTCCCCGCTCCCGCCGAGCCCCGGTGCGGGAGAGCCGGAGAGGGCCCGCCCGGCCCGGCCCTGCCCGCTACCTGCATGCCGCCGCCGTCGGCCTCCGCCTCCGTCCGCAGCCGCTTGCTGTGGCCGCCCTCGGCGCCGTCCCCACCGGGCATGGGCTGCTCCAGCTCCGGCTCCCGCTTCACGCCGCGGGCGGCCCCCGCGCCGCCGCCGGCCAGGAGCTGCGGCTGTGGCTGCTGCTGCGGGGGCTGGCCGCCCTCCGCCATCCGCGCCGCCGGAGCCCCGGCCGCCCCCCGCCGCGATCGCCCCGCTCTGTCACCGCGACGCCCGGTGCTGCCGGAGATGAAGACGGGACGAGAGAAGGAGGGCGAGCCCCACGCCGCTACTACCGCAACGGGCGCGGTAGGCTCCGACCCACCGGAGCGCCTCGGTCACGGGCTCGGCGACGGCTGGGGAGGGGCCGAAGCCCCTCGGCAATCTCCGGAAACGCCGGCCGGGCCGCCGGAGCCGCACGACCCCTGCTCGGCAACCTTCGGCGGGCGGGGCAGGGGCGGGGCAGGAGGTGGGGCCACCGCCGGGCACAGGCGGCCCGCCGCCGCTGCCGCGAGGCGCGCGGGGCGGCGGGAAATGGCCGCCTGCCCGGGCTTCCCGCTGCGCCCCGACCCCGCCTCAGGCGGCGTCTGCCCAGCCCTGCGCCTGAGCTGCCTCGTTCCCCGCGGCCCGCGCTGAGCCGGGAGCGCAACTGCGGGAGCGGCTCCGGCGCGAAATGGGCGAAGGCGGCCTAATCACTGCCTGCCCCCGACGGTGTCTTGTGGCCGCGGGGCTGGGCCGGAGGCTCTGGGGGCAAGAGTCTCCCGCAGGGCTGGGCAGCCGCAGGGGTGCAGGGCGCACATCCCTCAGGCAGGGCCTTGTCCCAGAGCCCCCACCTCAAGCACAGCCTGTCCCCGCTTGCTGTAGCAGGGCTGCCTGTGAGGAGTGTTACTCGGCTGAGGGGGACTTGGGGTGAGTGGCATTGACTTGATCCCCCGCTTCAGCAGCATCCAGCTTCGAATCATAGAATTACAGAATCAGCCAGGTTGGAAAAGACCTTTAATATCATCAAGTCCAATGTTTACCGCAGCACTGCCAAGGCCACCACTAAACCATGTCAGTGAGGGCCTTGCTGACCTGGTTTGTGAACGCTTCCAGGGATGGTGATTCTTCTTCCCTGTTGCAATGCTTGACTACCCTCTCGGTGAAGAAATTATTCCTAATATCCAGTCTAAACCTCCCCTGGCGCAGCCTGAAGCAGTTTCCTCTTGTCCTATCACTTGTTACCTGGGAAAAGAGACCAGATGGGGATGGCATCCAGGGATGTGCTGCCCAACTCAGTACCTGATGCTGCGCCTGCTCAGCACAGCCTCAGGTCA
Source organism: Amazona ochrocephala (assembly GCA_039720435.1). Classification (NCBI taxonomy): domain Eukaryota; kingdom Metazoa; phylum Chordata; class Aves; order Psittaciformes; family Psittacidae; genus Amazona; species Amazona ochrocephala. The sequence continues at coordinate 79,235,711 of CM077880.1, forward strand.
CTCATGGCACATGTTGTTCCTGGCCGTTTTCAAGCTTCTTCATGTCTGTTCTGGGTGTCTCACCCAGGGCTCATCTCACAGCCCTAGTCTGCATCTGATTTCCCGAGAAAGGGGCTGATCTGCTTTCCCATTCCCGACAGCCTCCGTGGGTTTCTCCTGCCTTTTTATGTATAACTCGTCATTTGTTCTGCAGATGACTTTCAACCAGATGGAGATGCTGGTCTTCTTCAAAAACCTGAAGCCTGTTCATTAGTCCTTTTGTATGACTTTACATTTTTTGATATTGAGAAACAAATTTGGGATCCTCAACAGAAACGTGGAGTTGATTGTATTACACAGCTGCTGCCTGGTGGCACCAGGGCTGATGTCTGCTCTAGAATGAGGAATGCACAGGCAGACTGCACCTTCCTGAAAGCAGTCTGGAAGCCATCACAGCTTCATGGAAAACTAATCAGCAGATCATAATACAAATCTGCAGTTGGCTTTACTATGGGATGGGAATCACACTCCTCCTCCTCCGGCAAATCCTTTGGAGAGAAAAGAGAAAACCAGGAATAGAGGTGATTATTGTGAGTCAGTGCACACAGGAGGAAGATCTTGACCTCTGTCACCGTGCGTAATGGAGCCTGTGGACCAGTTTGGTTATCTTGGTGTGTCTTTACACATCTGCTGATCTTCATGAGATGATAGAGCCTTTGATTTTGAGTGACAGTTACAATACACTGCTCCAGTCTTCCCTTACGCCACATTTTTCCTGATCCAAAAATAGTTTTCAAGGCCACGTTAAAAGTTATTTTAAGTGGTATGTTTTGTGCTGAGGTGCCAGTGTGTCTCCTCCAGTGACAGGGAAAATCTCTTTTCTCAAAACGATTACAAATCCCCATGGAGTGGCAGGCACCCAGAGGACAATTACATGCAGCTTTTGTCTGCTCACCCACCAAGAGTAAACACATGTCTCATTCATCTTCACTGGGTTTGATAAAATGAGCCAGACTGTCAAACAACATTGAAGGAGCATGTCCAGTCCACTCACTCTTAGCTTGAAAAGAAGCTGAGGTTCTCGTGACTGGGATGCTCCTCTTTCAGAGGAAAGCAGCATTTCTGTGTTTGTCTTCCTTCTAATTTTAATGAGGGGTTCTAGATGAAGGGTGCAGGTGAAGATGTTGCCTGTGGGATGTTGCAGAAGGCTTCAACCTGAAGACAAGTTAGGAGTAAACACTTTGGAGACAAGTCTGTGTGTGCACTTGGAAGTGCTCCTCTCCCTGTGACTTCGGCATCTGTTTGATACTTCCCTTGAGGAATATCAGAAAAAGGAGCTGCTCTACAGTGCCCAGTCTCTATTTTTTTCTCCATCTTCCCATCACCTCATTTCCATCTTCTCCCACCTGGTAGGTGCCAAAGCTGCTGCCGCTTCCGCCTTGCATCCTGTACCCACAGCGGTGCCTGGGAGAGCTGGCAGTGCTATGGGCTGGTCCCCCAGCAAGGCATTTTCACTGGTTGTGGTCTGCAGCCTGCCAGTGGAGCACCACAGAGCACCCCCTGTGATGGTGCAGGTGAAAAGAGCTGAGGCAGGGCACCGTGCCCTCCCTACCAAACTGACCCGTGGGTGCCACTGCCTTGTTCTAGGCTGTTGTTTGCTTTCTGTCGTTACTGCTGTGATATTTCATATTATTATTTCTCTAGATTTTTCCATTTCCCCTTAAAAAAAAAGAGAAAGATTAATGAATTAATCTTCACAGTATGCTTGTGGGATAGGTATTATCTCATTTAACAAATGCAATATGAAGCATTCCTGAAGTCACAAAAAAAGCTTTTGAGCTGGGACTACAATCTTAATCCGTTGATTTCCTTTCACACAACCCAGCTGCCTTCTAGGTATTTGGATGTGACATCTGAGACATACTAAACAGAGAGCTGACTCCTCTGTTAACCCTACCATTGCTGCACAGCACTTTTGCCAAAGGCTCCTACGTGCCATGATTTTATGGGCACGTTTGCAGAGCACTCACCAATGTTTTGTCTTCGACAGCTCAGTGAGAGGCAACTGTAAGAAATGTTATCATTCCAGAGAGTTCTCAGAAGCTGGCATGAAGAATGTATCTTTCTGAGCAGATTCATATAACTTCTGAGTAAAACTGTGGGGGTTCCCCTTCCCGACAGACATCACACCCTCTGAAGGGATTCCTTGAAGGAATATGTGCTAGTGCTCCCATTGGGCTGGAGATCAGGTGGCATCAGGACACTGGCCGTGAAATGTCTATAGAAGTACAAAGAGCTGGGTCCCACAACGTGCTCGAATGGAGCAGAGGCAATGACTCATGCAGGTTCTAAGGCACAGGCATGAATATGAGGCACAACCTCAGCTATTAGTCTTTGACCTGAAGGCATAGAAATCATTAGAAGGCAGTTCAGAGCAAATCCCTCTTTTCCACCACCACAACTGAGAATGGTTTCTTGCTGCTGCCATCATCTACACACCATGTCTCATCTTCCTGATCAGCTCCCTCTTGCCCTCACAGCCACCTGCAGCTTTGCCCCTCTCCCTCCCAGTGGATTTGGTCTCTGCTAAGCAGGTCAGTGAAGGTTTAGTGTCTTGCCCAACCCTGCTCATTCCTGCTGTTTCTACCCTGCCAGCCAAACACTCTTCCTCCCAACAGCAGTACTCCCACAGGTAATGAAGTGCCGCCAAGGTAAAGTTTCAGCCTGTACTTTGGTCCTGGTTTTGCAGGAAGTGGCGATGGAGCTTCCCGTAGCAACGAGCCCGAGTAAATGTTTCTCTTTGCTTATCTCAGGCCAGCTCTTTGCTACAAAATTTTATGAACAGGAGCTGCCTTTCCTTGTCACCGATTAGCACACAGCCAGAAATACATAACCTATGTCAACAAAATCCAAAGACCTTGTCACCTGACTTACACAGACTGCCGGAAGGATTCCAGTTCCCCAGGCGGCGGCAGGAGGCCAATATCGACCTGTCACTCTGACGCAGGAGTGCTGGCAGCTGTCTGCCAGTCAGTGGGTCAATACCCACAGTGCACCCGGTCTTTTTCCCAGTGCCACCCCTTGCAATGAGGACACTTGGCTTCAGCAAACACCACCTAGCACCTCAGTGCTCCAGCAAAGCAGCAATGTCAACAGCTGGGAATCAACCAGGGAGCTCAGAGCGAAACTTTCCTGATTCATTTTCCTGCTGCCTTCAAATGTCACTGCAGCACATTTATCATTGCTAAATGCTGCTTGATCTGTGGTTCTGTGTGACGTACAGAAGTTGTGCCATTTCAGGTATACCAGTGCTGCTAAAGCAGCACAACACCTGCAGTGCAGATGCAGTTATCTGCATATATGCAGTTAGAATAAAAATGCCATCTGCCTGCGCTGCTTTATGCCTGGAAGGATGGGGAATAATACGAAATTCTAATATGAATGGGTCTCCCCCTATATCCCCAAAAGGTATAATAGGAAGCTGTGTGAAAAATGTGTCTGGGACACAAAAGCACTTCTGCTTTCCCGTGCAGACAGTGGGGCAGACTGATTCAAGGTAATCAGCATGAGCCTTGGAGCTACAACAGTAGCTGTGTGGAGAGTGCATGGGAATGCAGACCATAAGAAAATAAAACATTGGCTCTTCCCCACCCTCTGGGTGCCAGAGACCAAGAAGCAGGGAAATACCTGCCATTTATTCCCCTTGTCTGCCTATCGTGGGTGAATCAAAGGTTGTTGGAGGCTGGAGTCTATGTCAACAGGCCAGCAATGAAGGGTGTTGATGCAGTCCTCCGGTAGCCTTGCTGGAGTCACAGCCCCTGCAAGAATACGTCCCTGGCTGTGTCTCTGGAGTTCCTCAGGGCTGTGCCACCCTCTCCTCTTTCAGACACAAGTCTGTCGCATGGCCATGACATTATTATTCAGCCTACACAGGCACACAGACGGTAGGAATCATTATTTGCAACTACTTGTTTCCAAATAGGCTGTAGGCTGCGCAGCTTGAGAAGGGCGAATGCCCCGCCAGAAGCAGCGTTCATTCCTGGTGTAATACGCAGACGAAGGGAAGGACAAAGCAAAACACCCACTGTGGTGGCTGGGCACATCACACGAACAGAACGGCTATTATCGCGTAACTCCTGTTCGTTACCGTGAAGCACCCTGTTTAATAGAGCCCCTTAGCTACAACTCAATTCACTATGTGGCTGATCTATGAAGTCAAGGCTGGTTCTCCCTCCCTGACAGGTTTATTGGAAAGCATCTGAATGCCATCGTTATACACAAAATGCCAAACTAAGATGGTCCTTAGCACGACTCAAATAGCAAGAGGAGTCATCTCCCAGGGCAGAGAATAGCTTGCAGATATTTTCTACAGCAAACCCTGTATCACCTTTCACTTCTGCGACTGATGCAGGGATAAAGAAAGGGTGTGCGGTTGAAGCCGGCCCACACCCTGATGTTTCCCAGCTGTTCAAGCCTTCCCTCGAGACGGCTGCCATCTGTGCGAATTACAACAGCATGAATTATGCCTCAGGATCCAAGCCACAGGAGTGTTTCCAGGATTGCTCCAGCTTTCCGCTATTCCAAACATTTTGCAGGTCCCTCCTCTTCTGCTACTAAAGCTTTAGCTCCTTGTGTCCTCTGCGTGCGCAGTTTTCCAGTTCCATTCTTTGTATTTTCCTCGGTCTCAACTTTCAACTGAAACTTCCACGTGTCCAGTGGTGCTTACTCAACTTTCCAGATCACAACACATACATTATAGATGACTCCACCTGCTGGCTATTCAGTAGTCCCGCATTCGTATCAGAGGGAGTATACTCATATAAATATGATCCGAAAATCACGCCCTTAGATTGTGTGTTTGCCACAAAAGTTCGTCAGTTTCCCTTTGCACAAAGAAGTACAGTGTGAGTTTGTAACATTGAACCAATAAGCACTTCCAATCTGATTTTACCCTTTCACGATGCTGTTTGCTGCGAATACAGCTCACGTTTCAGATAAGGGTTGAAAACATACTACTTTTTTTTAATGTGATTTCTCCACTCTAGAAATAGTCACTGCCTCTTTGGCTTCAGACCCAAATTAGAAACTGGCAGTAAAGCACAATAAATACTCTACATATGAGCAAAGGGGTTATTTTCAAGTTAAGCAAACCCCAGTTTGTGAAGAATATCCCCCCCGTACGTGCTACATCTGCATAAATACTTAGAGTTCACATAAAAACTTGATGCATGCACAAACACGGAGCCAGCTGGGTCAAGAGAACTGACTGTGAGAGCAGGAAGAAATCCTCGTCTTGTGATTCAGCGTGACATTTAAGCATTCGCTTAACTATAAGCATGAGAAATATCAGTGCAATCAATGAAGTTATTGACATGCTTCTGGACAAGGCTGGTCTGAATCAGGGCTGTGCCTTGCGTGCGTGGCCAGAGCGCGTGTGCAAGCTGCAGGCAGGGGAAGCTGCCTGCATCTGTCTCGGAACATGTCTGTCTCTTTTATCTCCAGGAAAATGAAATGATTTCAAATGCAATTTGTGGCTCCCACTGCAAAAATAAGAAGGCTAACCCTCTCTCCCAGGATCGTCCGAAATCCAGACACACATAATCTACTACAGGAAATATAAATGCCTAATGCAGTTTTATAGGCGACTGGAGGGTGCCAAGTTTGCTAGCCCACACAATAGGTTGCAGATTTCTGTGTGGAAAAGGAAAAAAGAAGGGGGGAGGGATGGACTTCAGCTCTTCTCATACTCCTCAAACCTTGGGAACTTCAGCTGTGGCTGCTGGCAAGAAGGGGCCACTAATCCCGCAGTCTGTAGCAATCAGAAACACAGCCATATTTAGTCATGTTTTCCAGCCCCTTCTCCTATTCCTGCCTGCTCCACAGCCGTTTGGAAGCCGAGCAGGGCTACAGATTCAAAACAAAACAAAACGTTACCAGCCCATGCAGAATTCAGAAGGGGAGATCCACAGCTATGCGAAGCTGATGATAAAACCAATGTGGAAATCCCTGCTTGGGTGACACTGGAGCTGGCCGGAGACACCCAGCTCTGCGCAGTGTGGTCTGGCTGACCCAGAAATCGGCTGTATGACTCAGGATTACCACCGCCGTGCTGGCCCCACTCTCTCCAGAGGCTTGCCTCTGACTTTATTAATACCACTTCTCTTCACACAAGTTGCACTCAGGTGGAGTTGAGGTGGTTTGAGTAACGTGGGTTAAATATGGAATGGGGAAATTGCCATAGTCTCCCAAGTATGTGCTATAAATTCAGGCAATTTAGGGTGGAGGAGAAAGCTGGAAGCAATCTGAGCCTATATTTCAGCAGTGGGAATGCACAGGTAGGGTACCTAAATAAATGTAATTGCAGTACCAGCCTCTAACCATTCTAGAGGAATCACTTTAATTTTAGCTCCCAGATACACTTATACTGATTTTTAAAGACACAGCATCTTTTTCTCCCCTCGATTCCCATTCTCCAGCCATCAGCCCGTTAACATGCGTTAGCTGCACATCTCTTACCCTAATACACTTACCAATAGACTTTGCATTTGACCATATGCAGTATGTATATTTAAAAGCTAATTGCAATACTGATGTGATGGGCTTTACCCTGGATACCATCCACATTGTGCTTAACGCAAACTTCCATACATGTTGTGTCTGTTTACACCCGTATATAAGCTTATGGGTACATGTATGCACTTGCACACACGTACCTGGAAGGGTTTAAGAAAGCCTCAGCACTGCTCTTCTCTACTCCTTCACGGTCTACTTCATGCACACAGGCTGCTCACCACTCACGGTGCCTCTCCCAGGACCCTCATCTCCTCCAGCTGCCCGTCCTGCTTGGAAGAGAATGCTCTGCCCTCCCACCCCATGCATGGTGCTGGATGTTGGATCCCCAGGAAGCCTCTGGCCTCCTGCTGTCAGAAGTTTGCTGGGGATGTGGGGGCACATCCTTGACTTGCACCCTCCTGTGCAGCTCCCCACTGGCCTGTACTGATGGGAACCCAACCATGGATGCATGTTTTGGGGCGGTGGGTGTCTGTCCCCACTGCAACTCCTTCACCATCATCCCTGTGTCTGCTCCAGTGGCTCAGTCCCTTGGAGGCTGCTTTCCCCTCTGCACTCCTCAGCCCTCTGCTTTTGTCGTTTTTCTTTTCCTCCCCTTTCCTGCAGCAGGAACTTTCCCTTGGGAGCCTTTAGTAGGGGAAGGGAGATGAGGAGAAACAAGACCCAGAGGTTCAGATTCTGAACAGGCACGAACTCACCCTTCCACTGCCAAATCCTCTTTGAAAGCTGCAAGAGCTACTGGGAATGTGACCTGCATCCGCTCAGCCCTCTTCTTTCCCAGCACCCACCAAGGTCACTGCAGCATACCCAAAGTCCCTCCACAGCGTACCCAAAATCCCTGCTTGTGCTGCCCATGGCCATCCTGTGTCACCAAGCCCAGAGCCCTGCTGGCAGAGACATCACCAGCAATCCCTTTCATTAATTGCTCGAGCTCCAACTAAAACCACTGTTAAAGCAGGTTCAGCTCCTCTGTGGGGCAGCTGCTTTAGCGTTAGTTGATAGGAGAGCTCTCTGTTCAGTATAAAGCTGTTACTAAGATGTTGCTTGGTTCCGAAGAAGATCACCTCATGCTGTCAGCTCTGTGCTGCGGTGAAATGCCAGCTTGGGTGTCAGGACACCAAACCAGTTCAGAAACAGGCCAAAACAAGTTACCAGCTGAAGTAGAGTCATAGAATCAACTTGGCTGGAAAAGGCCTTTAAGATCATCAAGGCGAACCATCACCCCAGGACTGCCTAGGCCAACACTAAACCATGTCACTGAGGGCTTCATCTACATGGTTTGTGAACACTTCCAGGGACTGTGACTCCACCACTGCCCTGGGCAGCCTGTTCCGATGCCTGAGCACCCTCTCAGTGAAGAAATTGTTCCTAACGTCCAATCTAAACCTCCCCTGGTGCAGCTTGAGGCCATTTCCTCTTGTCCTGTCACTTGTTACTTGGGAGAAGAGACCGACCCCACCTCTCTCCATCCTCCTTTCAGGCAGTTGTAGAGAGCCATAAGGTCCCCCTGAGCCTTCTCTTCTCCAGACTGAACACCCCAGGTCCCTCAGCTGTTCCTCATCACACTGTGCTCCAGACCCTTCACAGCTCCATTGCCCTTCTCTGGACCCGCTCCAGCACCTCAATGTCCCTCTTGTAGTGAAGGGCCCAGAACTGAACACAGGATTCGAGGTGCAGCCTCACCAGTGCCCAGTACAGGGGATGATCACTGCCCTGGCCCTGCTGCCACACTATTGCTGATACAGGCCAGGATGCTGTTGGCTTTCTTGGCTGCCTGGGCACAAGCTGCTCATGTTCAGCTCCATCAATCAGCAATCCTGGGTCCTTTTCCATGAGTGGCTTTCCAGCCACTCTTCCCAAAGCATTGCATGGGGTTGTTGTGGCCCAAGTGCAAGACCTGGCACTTTGCCTTGTTGAACCTCATATCACTGGCCACAGCTCATTTGATCCAGCTTGTCCAGATCCCTCTTCAGAGTTTTCCTATTCCTTCAGCAGATCAACACTCCCACACTACTTGGTCTCATCTGCAAACTTACTGAGGGTGCACCCCCATCCAGATCATCAATGAAGATACTAAACAACACTGGCCTGAGGGACCCCACTGGTGACTGGTCACCAGCTCAATGTGATGCCATTTACCACCACTCTTTGGGCTTGGCCATCCAGCCAGTGAAGAACAGACTTATCCAGACCATAAACTTCCCCCATGTGCTTTTGCACTCAGGCTAGCTGAGCAGCCTGGGATCCACGACCCTCAGAAACAAGCCCCTGCTGCAGTGTGCAGCTGGCAATCACATTTCATCCCGGCACAGATGAATTCCTTCTGCACTTCCTCTGTGTCACCAGGCACAGCACGCCCGCCCGGGAGAGCAGGTTGTAATCAAGCTCAGCAGGGCTCATAATCAACACAGGTAAGTACACATCGCTTCTTGCTGTGCCTCGGAAAGAAATAAGGTGCATTCTTTTCGCTTGCTGTATTGACAATTCCTCCCCTTCCTCCAGCTTCCGACCCAGAAGTTTCTCCAACTGAAACCGTTCATCATGAGTTTGCTGAGGTACTTGATAGTCACACACATCCCAGCCCATCAGTCGCAGCCAATATTCACATCCCCCCAAGTTTTACCTGACAGCACCTACATAAGCCAATGCCCAGGCCCAGACGCGGGTGTGAGCATTCCCTAAAGGCAGGTTTTGTCTCTTCACCACTGGCTTCCCTCCCATCAATGTCTGTCCCTGCTTTTTCCTTCTCAAAAGGACAGAAGTTCCCATTGCAGAGCAGAAATTGCCACAAGCACTCCTTATTCTCTGTGAAATGTTACGCTGTGACTGGCTCTGGCATCAAAGCATTTGCTGGGTAGTTCGGAGGAGAGAGAAGAGGAGAGAAAAAGGAAAAGATGAAGGGGGAAAAAAAGTATAAGAGAAAATACAGTAAATATTTTATCTATTCACCACTCAGCAAAGCAAGAAAGCAGCAGCATCAAAACCACACGAGAGCAGTCATTATCCTGGTGCAGCAACAGCCCAGATTAGCAGGGGCCGTGCCGGTTGCAGCCAGGGGGGAGGAAAGGCAGCACCAGAAAGCTAAGCAGGTAAAGGGAACAAATTAAGTCAGAGCAAAACGTTCTTGTATGTGCAGCCAATCACTGCTGCTTGGTTTGCTCTCTTCTGGCAACTTAAACATGGTGAGTTCACCCTGCTCTCTGCACCGATGGGTCCCCACTTCCACACGAGGAGCACCACAGGGCTGATAAGCATGGGAATGGGATGGCTGTGATCATCCCCATGAAGGTACTGGGGTGAAGACAGTCAAGTCTCTACACCCAGCCTAAACAGAGCCTAAGCGCACCTCAATTTGGGTAGTGGTAGGGGGATCAATGGTAAGGGTGCTCAGGCATCGAAACAGGCTGCCCAGGGCAGTGGAATCACCTTCCCTGGAGGTGTTCAAAAGCGTACAGGTAAGTCCCTCAGTGACATGGTTTAGTGGTGGCCTTGGCAGTGCCGGGGTGACGGTTGGACTTGATGGTCTTAAAGACCTTTTCCAACCTGGTGGATTCTATGATTCTATGTTACCTGCCTGCATAGAGGCACTGAGCAGACAGGAGGTTACTGAGACCAGGCGGAGGGTTGTCGGGGAGCCTCTAACCTGTGCTGGAGGAAGTGGCATGCAGGAGGAAGCAGTGAGCTCTCCTGGTCGGCCCCATGGTGGGCCTCCTAACCGTCCTACCAGCCCTCCAGAGCAGGAAGCACTCTCTGCCCTGGTGGGATGGGGCTGCTGGAAGCTCAACTTTAGCCCAGACAAAGCACACGAGCAGGGCACAAACACAGCCCATGGGGCTGTTGGTGCTGGGGGTGGACCTGGCCAGGCACCCGGCCATGTGGCAGACCTCAGCCCCATGCTTTGCCTGCTGCAGGGAGTACTGGGAAGGTGGCTGAAGCCGTGATGCACGCTTTGTGGTGCGTATGCCTGACCCTGCAAGAGCCAGGCAGGAGGGCTCCCTGCCTCTGAAATACACTGGTCCCAGAGACACTGTGCCCTGGGAAGCCGGTCCACAGCCAAGAGGTGCCCCGTGGGCTCCTCTGCAGCACAGCCATGGCCCGAAGGAGAGCATTGGCCTTTCCAGCCCTGGCTCTTCCCACCACCATGGAGTTGCTGCAGGGTGTTTCCTTCCTCTGTCCCAGTGGTCCAGAAAGGCTTTGTTCCATGGGAGAAGCTGGAGTCTGCTGCCTGCAGCTTGTCAATGGAGAAGGGGGTCTGACAAGCCTCCTGCCAGCACCCCCTCAACTGCCTCCCAACTTCAGGGCTTCTCCTTTGCCTGCAAATATGGATTGATTTTCCTAGGACATGAAGGATCCCAGCTCCCGCTTTTTGTTTGGCATGAACATCCCGTGACAGTTTATTTTAGTCGTCTTGCTGCTTTTAATAGTTCATGGCAGTGTCATGAGGCAGCTTCTCCTGCTGGGCGAGCTGTGGGTGCTGCAGCTCTATGGGGAGCAGGCATCCCACAGCACTGTGCACAGATATCCCAGAGGCTGCTGAAGGAAGAGTTTTGGGCACTGCTCAGACGCATCTTAGACAGCAGAGCAGGGAATGGCTGCTCTGTCCACTCAGGGGACCAAGACCTTGAAGTCTTGCTTTGGAGAGAGGCTATTCCCGGATGATCCTGCATGATAATCTTGGATGCAGCTCCACCTGTGCTGTGCCCAATGTCCACGCAGTGGGTACTCACCTCCTCTCACCATCACATGCCTGTTTGCTCTTAGTTTACGAGAGAGGAGCCACAGAGAAGCTCCAATCCAGTCTCCCTCCATGATTTCATTCCTAACCCTTATTCACCCACTGCCCAAAGCAAACGAGTCAGGTCCCTTCATGGTAACGTGGTGCCAGGCTCTGCTCATCCTCAGTGTCTCCCCAGTGTTCCACCAGGGCTGCAGGCTACACTCTGGGAGGGGAGGACCTCTGCAGGGCCACACTGCTCTTGGCACCACATCCCTGGCCACCAGAGCACCTTGGCAAAGGAGAGGGGCTGTGCTGCAGATGAACGCCCTTCAGCTTCATAGCAAGTCAGCATGTGCGACACAGACCCATGGGGCACCTTTCCTCGTGTGGGATCCCACCGCAGCTTCTTAGCTCTAGATCCTCGCTGCAGCATCAGCCCCGAAGTCACCTCATGGAGACTTCCCAGGTGAGTGAGAGGTGGTGAACCGGGCTTCAAGCAAAAGCTGACCAAGGGCTTTACCCATGGCCTTACCTACGAGGGCACTTCAGGGTGGGCAGCCAGGTGCCTCATGCTTCCGGAAGCGAGGAGCTGGCTCGCTGCGAGCTGCACGACACGCAGTTCCATCGGCAGCAGGAAGGACCAGAAGCCTGTGCAGCACTATTGGTGTTACCTCATTCGAACCTGGCTTGGCTGTGCCCACACCTCTGCTGCAGTTCCCAACGGCGTCAGCAGCGCTTCCACTGCAAGCCAAGAGCCTCGCCTGGGACCAGAGTGGGCCCCTCCTCCAGAGGCGAGCTCATCACCCCTGCACCGGCTGCAGGGGAGGCTTTGGGAGGCAGAAACAGGGCCTGACAGAGCCAGCTCCAGCCCAGGATGAATTTGGCAGTGTGGGCACAGTGCACGCAGCCCCTGTGCCCCTCTCAGCAGGGGGGAAGTGCTGAGAAGGAAATGAAACAAGCTTTCAACACATGCCCGCTGGCACGGGGAGGCTGCATCCATCCAGCAGCCTGCGGGGATGGGGAGCTTTGCCAAGGGTCCTCTCAAGCCCCAGGGACAGCTCAGGACTGAGAAGAGGGTTCTGGGAAGGAAGCTCCTGGGCCAGGAGGAAGGATGCTTCCCTTGCTGGGAGTGCTCAGTGCCAGGAGTATGGGGGAGGAACAGCAAAAGGTGGGCTCAGCTCTGGTGCGATGCTGTTTCTTTATAAGGCAGCACAGGGAAATGTTTCCCTGGATACAGCAGGAATGAAGAGCAGGAAACAAATTTCCTCAATCACAGCTCCAAGGGGTTGAGTTATTTCCCTCTTTTTTTCCTTCCTTTAAGCATCACTTCACCCACAGAGCTACTGTGAGCTGCCCTGCCGCGCTGGTGGTCAGTGCTGTTTGGTTCAGCATCTCACTGACCACCGCCAGTCCCTCCACCAGCACTTTGTCTCCAGTGAAGCTTTTTCTGGCCACAGAGCCCCACTTCAGCCTTTACACGAGGTCAGGGATTTGAGTGATGGCTCCTCTTGTGAAAACGAGCCCAAGGAAGCAATGCGTTTATCCTGAGTGATGCACTCTGCCATAGCAGCCTCTTCCATGATGTTCTGCGCCATTTCCATCAAAAGTCAATTAAGGCTGTGGTGGCTGAAGCCACCCATGGTACCATTCCAGGTTAATTAGCAGCATGCAACCCCATTATGAGCAACGCAGCATTGCGAGGCCAGACGCTCCATCACCATTTCTCCGTTTCCTCCCTCGTCCTTCCTGAGGGCCTGGATGCTGAGCAATAGTGAAACCTCTGGGGCAAACCTCTCCTGTCGCACACACTTCTGCAGCCTGCCTCAGTGCTCCTCATGCACAACCGGGGCATCCCCCATATGGAAAGCACCACAGGCCAGTCCTCCCCAGTCTGGGTGAGGGAGCTGGCTTGAGGTGAGGCAGCAGCACCTCTCACACGGCAGAGCATCATCGCTTGAGGCGCTTCATGCCTTCCCCTCGCTGCAGTGCTGCTCGGCTGTGCTCTGCACAGCCACGCTGGCTCAAAGTGGTAGCGAGGATGGGAGTTACAAATTTAGGACTGTGTTTGTTGGGGTTTTTTCTCCTTTTCCTTCTGCTTTTGCTCCTGCTGCTGAAGCCCCAGAGGAAGGGGAAAGGAGGTCCATACAGAGAGCAAAATGATCTGCTAGTGTTAGTTATCTGTCCTGGAACTGGGAACACTGTCTCCCAGCTGTGCTTGGAGACATGGTTCAGAAGGACGTGCCCCCAGTAAAGTTCATATCCAGATCTTTGGGGAAGGCAACGCAGCTGGGATCTCGCACGTAAGGCTGGGACAAAGCCTCTCTGGAGCAGGCTGAGCAGCTCTCAGGACTGGGCTTCCAGATGAGCCCCATCACCGGCCACGGTGGGGACCCTCACCAGCCCCAGAGCTTCCCCTCTGCCCAAGCTCCATGGACGAGGCTGTGCACCCGCATGGATGGATGCTCCCGGACAAGCACAGGCCAGTGATTAAGGCTTTAAATGGACTTGTTGCTCGCTGACCTCCAGTTGGGCTGCAGCAGCTGCATTTTAGTGTCAGACCGCTCAAAGCACTGCTCTGAGGCCCCTCTCACCCTCCAGGCAGGGAAGGCTGCAGTTTGCCACTATAGCTCCCTTCCTGCCATGCCTGTCACTGAAGCATCCCAGCTCTGCAGCCGTTTAATCTGCAGCCTCAGCTCTGACAAAGTGATGGAGAAGAACACTCTGTGGTATTTGAGACCATTTTGGGAGGAAACGGAGGAGGGATAAATCCTAACCCTGGCAGGTCAGTGCTGCTGCACCCAGGCTCTAATGGCCACCACCTTTGCTCTGCCGGGGGGGAAGCCATGGCAGGAACAAGCAGCAATCTGTGGAGGAAAGCTCTTAGTGGCAGGACCAGATGCTGCAGCACCAGTGATATGCCTCCATCCCCCTGAGGCTGTGACAGAGCTGTTGGCTCTGCCTCTCAGTTCTGCTGTTACAACAGCAGTGAGGGCCATGCTGGAACCCGCGTCAATTATTGTGGTTTTTAGCCAAATTTATGATATTGAATGATGTGGTTTATGGATCCTTTGTGCCAGCACAGTGGCCTGGGGCAGGGGCAGGAGTGTTTGAAGTTAACTTTACCATCATCCCTTCCGTCTTCTGAAGCTCTATCAATGTGTGCCCTCTCATTCAGACCCTTCCAATGCCTGCCAGGATTAGCCCTGATGTTGGATGGTGCGGGCCACAAATAGGACTCCAGCACCAGCTTCCAGGAACGAGTCTCGTCTCATGGTTCAGCTCCCAGTTCAATTTCTGTTCCACAGCATTTGTGACCACTCACCGGCTCGGACCATCCTCGGGACCTCAGCAAAACCCACGTGAGCCACTGAGCAGCTCTGGAGAGCCATGGAACAACCAACCTGGAGCCATGAGGACTTGCCAGCTCAAGGCTGCACTCTGCAAAGTAGAGAATGGTGTAAGAAGCCAATTTTGGCCTTTCCTTGTGGAAGCAGAAAGTGTGGAAAGCTGAAGTACTGTGAAGGAAAAGAGACACAAGTCTCTCTCCACCTTGCACGGGACAGAGCAGCATCCAGGCAGAACCTGGCCCATGTACAGCAATGTTAAAGGACACAAAAAGCAGCTTGAGCTTAAAAGGGTGAGCACGCCATCAGCACACCAGTATTAGGGCAGTTCTGCTCTGTATGACAGCAGTGCCTGGCCAGCTGGTGTTACTGAAGAAGGTCCTACATTGGGAAAGCAGCTTTATCGTCACCTAAAAGGCTGTTCACAGAGATACCTATTGAGAACACCATGGAAAAAGATTGAGGCATCTGAACCAGTAACCTCTCAGAAGAGCGTAACTCCAGTCCTGTTTGTAATGGTATAGGCTCAAACCATCAGCATGGCAGTGCCTGTATCCCACATGCCATGAGTGCACCTCCATCCTGCCACCCATTAACTGCACCCAGGCCCTCACGAGCTGCAACCTGTGTGACACACCACCAGGCCTTGCTTATGAATCCCTGTGCTTCCTCCTCCCGCACCCCAACCCACCTTTTATGTTGTAACTTCTACCAACACTGATGTTTCTCAACAAGACGACTTTCCCCCTCCCAACATTTGTTCAGGCAGAAATCCCACCCATTTGGAGCAGGAGATGTGTGCTTTCCCGAGGAGGAGCCGACTGTGAGCTGAGCCCTCCCTGCCCACCATTTACCAGCCAAAGGGATGAGGGTAGTTACCAGGTCCTGGTGTCACAGGTCTACATCCCTCTTGTGTTGGCAGCCTCAGAGCTGAATTCCAGACATCTGTCACCTCCTCCACTGACGCAAGCTTCCAGTGACTCCAGAGATTGGAAATAAGAGCAAAGCAGAGAGTTCGTTTGCTCAGTTGTTAGTCCCCGTTAGCCATAAATACCACCTTCAGGCCCAGAACAGAACTAGCTCAGCTCAGAACCTCGTGTTTGAGCAGGTAACTCCCCGAACAGACACAAACAAGGTGCGTTATCTTCCTCCAGACCCCTTGGTGCTGCTGTGCTGATAGCCCAGGGGTACCTCAACACCTGATTCCGGCACGGCCGACAGGACAGGCTGATGCTCTGACGCCGCATGGCCTTATCTGCACTGAGAGAGGGAACGGCAACACACACACACGGACTGCAGCACATGGATAATCTTTATTGGTAACATCAGTGGAGCACCAGTAAACCATTACTGACTGTAGTGGTGACACGCAGCTGAGGCACATGCTAAGGCACTTTTCTTATATAAAACCAACAAAAATCTAAAGTTCTTTTTGTGACAGCAACTGGGACACGAGGCTCCTGCACTGAGTGCGCTTCAGGCATACAGTATGGTGCTTCATATGGAATTATTTTTACTTCGCTCATAAGTAGGTCTAACCGCAGCATATACAATATGGTTAAGAATACAGGTAAATCCAGCAACCAGTGTACGGTGTAGAAAAGTAAAGACTATCTATATATAACCATGGTCCCAAGAGAAAGGCAGTGATGAAGACCTTTATTTTTTTTTCTTAATTACTTATTACAAGAGATACAAAGGCCTTACACATATCTGTGCAGATTAAAGGGTTTTTAATATACTCTTAGTCAACGGTGCACAATAACTAATCCCAACCCCTGGTTACAGAGCAGGTGCGAGAGGCCTGGACATGTCAATAAAAGAGGGATTTCTCTCCCCTCATCCCCACCCTCTGCCCACTACCCTATTAAATTCCCCTAGATTCTGTCTATCACCATTAAATATATTTGGTCCCCCAGAGATTCTCAGACAAGCCCAAGGACACTGTTCTGCTTCCCCCGCCTGTCATTAACTACTGGTCCTCGCTACCTTAGATGAAACCGCTCGGAGGCAGACGCTAACAGGACATCATTGCACTTCAGAGATCTGTCCAGACAGTAAAAATAAGAGGAAAAAGAAAAAAAGACAACTTTGGCAAGTCCTCCAAATACCTGGTCCCGAGAGGAGCTTCCCTCTTCACCCCTCCCTGGAAACGTGTGAAAGAAGAAAGGGCAAACTGCCATGGCCAAAGCACACCGTTTTTCCTGAAACTGCTCCCAAACCATGTGGGTGGGCAGAGTAAAAGAGGCAGAAGTCTGAGGTCACTGAACATGATTGCCGAAAGCAAACAAAGAGGGAGGGGAAAGAATACAGGAAGGAGCTTCCCTGCAGCTAGAATTGAAGACAAAAGGAGATTTACAGCAAAAATAATCTTTCCCTAACCCCACTCCCTCCAAACTGTGTACGGATTCACCAGCAGACATGGCACGGACAGTTCTACAGGCCTTTGTGGTGGCCAAACTGCTGGTCAGATTTCAGAGACCCAACTCTTTGGCATTAAATACAAGAGGATTAGGAAACTGGAAAGAGGAGGAAATGAGGAACACAGATGCCCCATGGCTCCAGATACACAGAGCTGGGCTTGCTCTGCAGATCCCCAGCCAATTTAGGAGGACAGGGTTTGCTGAAAGTCCAGTGGAAGAGGGGAGGGTGGATGGGTCACTCCACCACGCGTAACCTGGGTCAAATGGGAAGACTTATTCAGTAGCTTTGGTATCACCAGCCTCTGCCTTGCCGTCCACTTCCTCATCGGAGCACTCTCCTGTACCCTTCCTGACAATTCGACGTGTCACGACAAACGGCAGGTCCCCACGCCTAGGGAAAGACAGACAGCACGTTAGCAACACGAGGTTCCACTGACCTCACCAGAGAGGGCAGGCTCTGCAAAGAGGTAAGCAAGTACCTGGCCATGCTGTCTGCGGTGGGCAATTACAGCAATGGCACAGAATGCTCCACCTTACCTGAGTTTGCTCTTCAGGGAGCTGACTTCTCTATTCATGGCATCAGCTGTTTCAGTGGCATCCTCCAGCTCACGCTGGAGCTTCCTACGGGATGCATTGGCTCGCTGGGCCTCCTCTTCTGCTTCCTCAAGCTGGCGTTTCAGCTGCTTCAAGCGCATGTTTGCCTTATCCGCCTGAGCGTGTACGGGGAAGAGAGAAATACAAATCAGTGTTTCCCCAGAGCTGCAGCACAGTTCATAGTGAGAGCAGCAAAAAGCGGTTTTCAAAGCCTCCTCTTTGTTTTCTGAAAGGACCTGCCTAAGACTTGACAGCTCCAAGCTTTTCCTTAAAAGCATTTTCATCTGTGTCATCTTGTAATTATCACAGTGAGGGGAAAGAGGAAAAATCCATAGGAATGTTAATGCCGTCTTAATGCAGACGATGCTTTGGCCATAGGAGGGGAGTCCTCCCACCACAAGACTCACCAGTGCTGCAGTAACTATACACACCTGATCTTTGAATTGCTCAGCATTGCGCCTCTCATCATCCACCTGCAGCAAGATGTCTTTCAGCTTCTTCTCGGCACGGCGCACTTGCTTGCTGGCAGCCTGGCGCTCCCTACACAGAAACAGAGTGATGCTCAGACAAAAACTCATCTCCCCTTGTCCCCAACAAGATGACATGACTTGGGCAAGTTAGAAACAAGGAAGATAGCAAAACTCTTCATAACTCAGGGAAAAAAAGGGGATGGCAGGCCCTATTTCCCAGAAATAACAAAAAGGCACTGATGTCACACAGATAGGATGCTTTGTGAAGCTACAGAGGGGCAGCAAATGTATCACAGCTGCAGTTTCAGGAGTGGTTAAGCCTGGAAGGAGCTAGAAATCTCTACAGTGAAAAACAAGGAAGGTTTGCCAAGATCTTACTTCTGTACTACCCACTATACCTAGAATAAACTTTCACTAAGAGAAATCAGAATTTAAAACAGAGTTTCTGCTAGGACATACTTTGTCTCCATGTCCAACTGCTCTTCCAGCTGCGCTATCTTTGCTTCCAAGGCCGTGATGGAAGCCTTGTACTTGGACTTTACTGCACTCTCCATCTCCTGCAGTTTAAGCTTAAGCTCCTTGTTCTGGCGCTCCATCTGCTGGCGAGCGTTCTCATTCTTCTGTGCGTTGCTACGCTCAGCATTCAGGTCGGCATTCATCTGATCAATCTGCAGAGAGAAGTACTGATTACATCCAGTGCTCCAGCCTGAAAGGCTGATTTACTTCCCAGGCACATGCTGACAGCAAAGAAAAAGGACTCTCAGGGTAAGCTGAATACCCAAAATAACTGTGATGCAGAGGGAGCTCTCTGTAGGCAGGGCACTTCTCAAAACACCTTAGTTTACCCAGATTTTCAAAGTAGTTCCTTGAATAACAGGTTTATCAGCCTCTTCTCAGGGCTAAATTTGCCAATCACACACAATGCTCTCAGTAGCAAAGGCCATGGTTTGGCACTTAACACAGTAATTATCAGTGAATTACAAAAATCCTGAGGCAAGTAGATCCAACACATGTGCTTTACTAATTTATCATTTATTTGCTGTCTGTCTACTCCCTCTGTCTACTACAAAGAAGCAGCTTAAAAATACCGACTTTCAAAGGGGAAAAGGCAATAACTCAGTCCACTTCCAAGCCAGAAAGGGCTCTCTCTGGCTGACAGTCAACCAACTCGAGAACTATGCTCTCATCCACCAGAGTGAACAAGCCATTAGAAAAACCATCAGCCTAGCTCCTTGGCTCTGGAATGCTGAGAAAACAACATGCTAAACTCTTGAAGCTGGGCAGACAAAATATGGCAGAGAACAAGCAGATTACAATCATGGTTTCTATAGCGGCCTAACAAATTCCATATGGTTAGTCCATCAGAAGCAGCACAGAACTGGCAGGAAAGTAATTTTCCAAGCACACTGTGGCACTGTTCAGCATGCCAAGTTGGAGCAGCAGCATGATATGGATCATCTTTCTCATAATCTCTTAATACAGAAAAAAGGGACTAGGAGGTTTGGGGTATTTTTGTGAGTTGTTTTGGGGTTTTTTGGTTGGTTAATGGGGTTTTGTTTTTGTTGGGTTTGCTTAGGGTTTTGTTTTAAATAAACTTGAGAGATTGCTCCAGCCACCCAATCATTTAAGTGTTCAAAACCAGTGAGCTAACATCAGTTATGACTGCCCACCCTATCTTCTGTACTGTGGTATTCAGGTGTTTCATGTTGCTCACATCCAGGGACTTCTGAGGGCCTACACAAAAAGTGGCAGCTGGCATTAATCAGAAGACAGTATGACAATTTACACAGACTAGAGAGCCCCTACTGACACACACAGCCTGGATAAGGTACCTGAAGGTTTGCCTTCTTGAGCCGGTCATTGATTATCTCTGTGTTGCCCTGTTCTTCTTCTAACTCCTCCTCCAGCTGAGCTATCCGGGCCTCCAGGCGTCTCTTTTCCTCCATGGCCAGTGCTCTATATGACACAGAATCATTAAAGCAGTGTTAGTGGTGTTAATGCCTTGGAGAAAATCCACCATTTCTCATTTCTTTAAATAAACTCAGTCTTTTGAGAGCAGAGGGGATACAGTGCATGCTGCAGACTATATAAAAATAACAGCCTGCAAAGTATTTTCTCAAACCAGCTCCTCCACCCTTAAAACAGGGAACATGACTCACCCTTTACCACTGTTGTTGGCAATCTCATCAGCCAGCTCATCCCTTTCTTGCTGGGCCTGGCGCTTGGCACGCTCAGCAGCTGCAAGCTCCTGGAATGAAAACGAGACGGTCAGTGATCCAATGGGAAGCTACCAATTAATGCAGCATAGGAAAAAGTAGTTACTGGTAATGGATGGTATGGTCTCTAGCTAGATCCAGACATAATTATAAGACATGGTCTGCTCCACACCCATCCCATGGCTTCCTTTGTTTTGCACTCTCCTATCACAGCTGTCAAGAGAGGGCCAAATTCTGCATTTTGAAGTGGACCTCATATTTGAGCAGAGCAAAAAGTACAGAAGAAAGGAAATAACCACTCAAGCTTAGACTGCTATGCTTAGTTCTTGGCCAAAGAAAATGAACAAACCCTTTACTTGCATGCATATCCCATTACCTCCTGCAACTGGATCATCTCTGCCTCCATGCTCTTCAACTTCTTCTCATTTTCTTTGGCCTGGGCCAAGATCTCTTCTCTGGAAGTACGTGTGTCCTCCAGTTCCCGCATGTAATCCTTCATTTGTGCCTGAAAAAGGGAGAGCAAATGATGAATTTCGGAGCATCCACATTACCAAAGTGGGTTTGTTTGTCTTACAGGAAACATGAAGGGAAATGGAAACAGGGATTCATTAACCTTCAGCTACCAAAAAGGCTGCTGTAAAAACAAAAGGAATAATCCTTTTCCCATTTCACAAGTAACAAGGAGAAGGAGTAATGAAAGCAAACAGCACTGCTTAAATTGCAAGGGAAAAATATTGTCAGATATAGGCAGGGAGGAAGGCAGGGTACAGGAAGCTTTCTAGTGAAGCAATACAACAATTGTCTAGAGCAGATTTGGAATTTTTCCTAAGAACAGATCAGACAAATGCCTGTAGGAATTACAAAAGCATAAGAGAACTGTGGTGGGCAGGAGAAGGCCTAAGTGATATTTAGATCCCTCTAGCTTTGCAGCTCCATAATCCTTTCCAAAAACACTGACATGAGACAAGCACTAGAGTGGACTTTCCCAACAGCTTGTCTCTCAGGGAATTAAACAGGCAGATCGGGGTTAGAAGGATATTTGAAATGCCAATAAATCTTCCACTGTAAATTGCTACAAGGTTCTGCTGCTCTTGTGCCACTGATGCATGGCTCTCATGAGATGAAATCTTGTATCCCATTTCCCTGGGTAAGTGTTCTACACTGACAGCTAAGATAGTTGCAGCATCTCACCTGCAGTTTGCGGAGCTGCTTGATGGCTTCTTCACGATTCTTGTTAGCAGTGTCTATATGGCTTTCCAAATCCTTCAGGTCCATCTCTAGCTTCTTCCTGGCAGCCACAGCAATGGAGCGCTGTTTCCGTTCATCTTCCAATTCCACCTCCATCTCCCGCACCTGTAGAAAGAAATACAGGCATCAGCATTTCAGCTCCTTGATTTCCTAATAGCCAGTTTTCATATCCCCCTTTCAAATTGTACATAAGCGCAAGCATGTGATTCGTTTTCGTTCTTCCTGGCAGGGGGATGGGGCTAACATTCCTCACTAATAAAGCCACACGGGTTCCTTTGATAAACAAAGGCTGTTTGAACAATCATGCACACAAGGGATGAAGTATATCACAGCCCTGCAGTGCTGCCTGGACAGCTACCACTAACGAGAATCTGAGGTTTGACACTCTCTGTCTAACCATCTTTGGACACAAGTGTCTTTGAGTATGGAACTCTTTCAGGATTTACAGAGCAACTCTTACTTGTCTAATCAGCTGTTTCTTCTTCTCTTCATTCTGTTCATCACGTCCCTGGAGGTCCCGGTCAAACTGTGCCTTCATGGCCTGTTGGTTCACTTCTAGCCGCAGTTTGGCATCCTCTGTGGCCTGCAGTTCATCTTCCAGCTCTTCCAGCTGTGTCTTCATCTCCTCCACCTGCTGCTCCAGGGCTCGCTTAGCCTTCTCCAGCTCATGGACCTACAGCACAGTGCCACACATGAGGTTTCCTCAGAGAGAGACAGACAATTTCACCTATCCTAAGCGCAAAAAAGGCTAAGAACAACCATTCACATAAGGCAGAACATGAGAATGCTGCATGTGTCCCTTGTAGTAGGACAGAGACACCCCTCAAAGCCAGCTGTTCGCATATGTGCAAGCTGCCAGTCAGAATCACAGCTACCTATTAGTTCTGGTCATGCAGGTGTGGTGGGGAGAAAGAGAAAAGCATTTGTTAGCACAGTCCTGACCTACTGCAGACCTACACCTACTGCAGTCTCCTACTTCTGGAGACTTCTGGTTCTGACAGAATTCAAGAAAATACTTTTTGGCCTCTGATTTTATTTTATTTTCCTTCCAGCTTATCATAACATTTTTTTTTGTTTTGAAATATTGGGTTTACTGTCTTCCACTGCCTGGTTAATCTCTGTATTTTACAGATCAGACTCTTATCATATCTTCATTTCTGCCACAATTAATTAACAGCAGTTCAATCGCCCACTATATCAGTTTTCCACTACTTTGGGTCATTTCCAGGTTCTTGCAATCCATCTTTCACACTTACTAATGCAATACAAACATTCATAAACTCACAATGTGTCCAGTATTCTCTACTACATTCATCTGTGTTAACACTAACATAAGCTTTTTGCAGTATTAAACTAACAGGATCACCTGTGTGATATTTCCTGGCTAGACATTTTAAATTCATACATACACTTTTCCCAACATCATCCTTTGAACTCATCAGGTCTTCCATCTCTGCACGGAACTGCTTATTGATTCGTTCCAGCTCATCTTTCTGCTCTATGGCTTCTTCCAGGGCTCTGGCCAGGGAGAGGGCCTTCGTCTCCTTCTCACGGGCTTCTGCCTCAGCACGGTCCCGTTCTTCTGCATACTTGGCAGAGATACTCTTTTCCTCTGCCAACAGCTACAAGAGCACAGTATCAGTATTCTGAGAAATTAATGACAATTTTCTAACAAGGTAAACATGCACCTTTTCATTAGTGTCTTCATAGTACTCTGCCACAGAAAGTAGGAACCAGCTTCCAAGAATAAAGCATGCCATCCCACCTTTTGTAACTGTGCTGACCCCAAATGAACAAACTTCCGATTCCCTAGGCCTCAAACCAAGTATTTCCAACTCCCTCTCAATGATCTGCAAACAATGCTTTAAACTTGATCTTGGTCGTGATATAAATGCTATGCCTTTGGGAAAGAAGCATCACTAAGCTTCCTATGCAAGCAACAGAATTAATTTAATTCTATGAAAAACCTTATTTCTCCACTCTATATGCTATGCCTTAGTTTGGAAATAATATGCATTCTCCAAGCAGCATTGCTTAGGCATTCTTAAAGCAGAGCTGACAAAAAGATGCACCTACTGAATGCTCAGTGACTGAAGTCATACCTGGTCAAACTTCTTCTGCTTCTTCTCCAGGTTGGAAACGATCTGCCGCTGATGATCCAGGTCCACAGCAAGGTCATCCAGCTCCTGCTGCAGGCGGGTCTTTGTTTTTTCCAGCTTGTCATACGCAGCTGTCTTCTCTTCATAACGCTGGCTCAAGCCCTCCAAGTCCTTCTGCAGCTTCTTCCTGGCTTCCTCTGCTGACTCAAGGCAGCCCAGACCATCATCCATCTTCTTCTTTGCATCTATTGCCTGAAAGCCAGAAAAGCTCAGCCAGAAAAGCTTGCACATGAAGTCATACCACAGACAACACTGTATGTAGTTTACTGGTACCAGAAGTTCAGCCTGCTCAATTTTGAAGGTCCTACTCCCCCCTCAACTAATACATTACTGAATTCCTACAGGAATTGCTGGATACAAGTCTACAAGTAGTTCATACAATTGTCATCAGAGACCTCTTCATTTCCTCTCTTGCCCAAATCAGTAGGATCACCTTTTCCCAAGAAAGGATCTGCTACTTAAAGTTGATTCTCCATTTAGATTTTACTTCCCTATAGACAAATTGCACTTCTGCTTCCTCTCAAAAGTCATTGGTTATAGGATGCAGACTCTGTACCTGTTGCTGAAGCACAGCAATTTGTTTCTCCAGGTTTCTCTTGGCTTCCTCTTCTTCTTCCAGTTGCTCTTTGAAACTGTTCTTCTCATCCTCCATTTGCTTCAGCTTAGTGCTGAGGCTCAGTTTTAGGCGAGTCTCCTCCTGCAGCAGCTCCTATGAAGCAAACACCCCAGTGGAATTCAGCACCGCTCCTTGGCTTTAAAGGCTCACAATGCTCACCCACTCTCTCCAGAATGAGTACTTTTGAAGTTCATTTTAAGTATGCAACTTATTTCACAGATAACACAACCAAAGACAGAATTTAAATAATTGTCTTCCAGCAAGTCCACGCAGAAACAAAAATACTCAGAATGGTCCTACCCCCTCATACACTCTAATAATTAAAGTATATTACCTCACCTCAGAAGCCATCCACAGTCTTTTCTGGAGTCTTTCAAGCACACAAACCATTCAAACCCTTCCCAACAATACCAAGACTGTATTCTGCTACATGACTTTCTCATATTCAGGTATCAAAGAAAAGGACAACAGGCTAAAGCGATGTAGCATGGTTAAAATCAACCTTAGTAGATTTGAAAGACAGCGGTCATTTATCTACTTCAGGCACCAGCATCATCTTACTTTTGCAAATTGTAAAAGACATTTGGCTGCATCACACAGAGATGCCTTGGTTTCCAAAGCTCTCACCTGTGTATCCTGAAGTTG
The DNA here is from genome assembly GCA_039720435.1 of Amazona ochrocephala. Classification (NCBI taxonomy): domain Eukaryota; kingdom Metazoa; phylum Chordata; class Aves; order Psittaciformes; family Psittacidae; genus Amazona; species Amazona ochrocephala. The sequence continues at coordinate 79,260,692 of CM077880.1, forward strand.
TGATTCCAAAGCAGAGAAGTCCTTTGCTAATTTGGCTGATTTGCTGTCAGACTGGTTCAAGAGACCTGTGACATTGTCCAACTCAACCTGAAGGAGAGATCAGAGTATCAGTTGGTGAATACATCTGCAAAAACAAAGCCAGGAACAAGTGAGCAGCTACAGGACCCAGAACTGAAAACTCAGGCACCTCATGACAGTAAGGCATGCATATAGTCTCTCAGGAAAATGAATGCATCATTTCCAGACTCAAAGGGATGAAGTATGAGAAGTTGAAAAGATATTTTTACATGGGATCCCCCCTGTAGTAACAGCCTTCTGTTTCTGGGTGATTTGGGTTTTTTAAGGCCTATATAAGACTTCAGACAGCCTGGCAAGAATTTTTAAAGCTTTCATTAAACTAACTCTCTATTTTATATTATCTGCTTCAGGACTATATCTCAAGTCTCAAAATCACATTTGCGCATTCTAGAAGTGCACACACCGGCAGTGCTCAACTTTCAATAATAGCCCTCCAAAAATGAAAAGGCAGAAGACAATGCTCTTTGTGACTCAAAGCGATTTGTTGTTCGCTTGAAGACAGGAGGAGAAACCCTAAATTTACACATCAGCCTTGAGCCACACCTCATCACCATCAACTGCATTACAAAGCTTCAAGGAGCCGTCTTCCAAATGAGCTGCACAATTGCTGGTCTGTTTATGCCGGTCTAGGTCCACAAGCAGCTGAATGTTTGCACAACTGCAAACTGTACTGTACAAACCGCTGCATGCTGAAGGGGGGCAGACATGCTGATACTTTAAGGCTTACAAAACTCAAATGGCAATTAGTTACTTTACCTTCTCAGAGCTGGTAAGCAACATCAATCTAAAAGTCCTGCCCTGGCAATGAGTTAAGTAGCTTGCATAGCCCTTGGGAAGCAACCTGTGGATTTCCTTTTTGTAGGAACTTTATCCTCAGCAGGAACAAGATTTTTGAACTAGCTGTGGGGAGGTACGACCCTACAATGCTTTCAGGCTAATCCTGGACTCTACCAGAAGCTAAGGAAAACCCATGCCACTCACCTGCAATTTGTTAACCCTCTCAACCAGTTCAGTCTTCACTCTTTCGCCTTCCGTGAATTTCACCTGGAGTTCTTGGAGCTGAGCATCTACTTTTTTCCGCTTGTGCTCAGCATCCCCTTTGCCCTGCAGAAGGGCCTTCACCTCATTGGCCAGTTCAGTCCTCTCACTTTCCAGAGCCTGCTTTGCTTTTTCAAGATTTGATTTTACCTGAAGAAGAAAAAACCACAGCAAAACCTCTCAGACTTTAGATACGGCAGGATCCTTCCACCAAGTACTTTTTCCTCTTCACCCACAACAAGCAAGGTAATGCTTTATGTTTAGCAGCTAAGTTGTAGACTGCTTACTCAGAAAAAAACAATTTAAGCAGCCTGTCACTGATAAGCAGGAGACAATCTAACAAGCCGAGAAGATAACACAGGAGATCGTTTTCCACCATCAGATTCCATATTAAGGCTGTACAAGTCAACAAGCACAAGCTGTGAAAAGAATGCCTTGGTTATGCAGTATAACATGCCTGATTGGAACAAAGAATGAATGCAACTATTGAAAACAGCTTCATAGTGAAAAATAATCTACCAAGGGAAGAAGAGCACATGTATCAGATGCCTAGTATCACAAACGCTTCATGTTCTTCTGCAGCTTTAAGACATGGTCATAGAGCAGCTGTCTTTTCAGGGAGATTGACTGCTTTGGCCTTGTGTTTTCTATTCCACATACCCGTTTGGTTTGTTCTAACTGCTCTGCCAGCTCTTCAATAGCTTGTGAATGTTTCTGCCTCATCTCTTGGATTTGAGCCTCGTGTGTCTTTGCCTCATCTTCAAGGGTCTTCTTCAAAACCGTTACTTCTTGTTCCCTCTTTGACCTACAAAATTCACAAATTCCATTAGTGAGAAAACCAAACAGATGTGTATATCCACCAAAAGCGTGTCTAACGCAGAAAAATGCCAACGTCTGTTTAGCCCTACAAGCTACAAAGACACTTTTCAAAGTTAGAGCTTAGCAATGCACTGTTCTTAAGCAGAAGCTGGCAGCATTACTTTCAGCCTAAGTAGTAATAGCCTGAAAGAATGAACATTTCTGGTCTATCACTAACACTGTGGTTAGGGAACAAATTAACATTCCTACATCAGGTGAGGTAAATGCAGTTTTGAGTACAGCTTGCACACTACCTCCTTCTATAGCCACTGAGGCTGCTAACCAGACTACTCCAATAAAGGCAGAGCCTTGCTTTGGTAAGAGACTGGATGCTCCAGCATTTATTAAAAAAGTCAAAAATAAAGACACCAGCTAGATTTTGGAGTTACCTGAGCTCTTGCTGAGCAGCTGTAGAATCTAGTGTGTCTTCTAGCTCCGTTTTCAATGCTTCCAGCTCTTCTCCCAGATCCCGCTTCTGTTTTTCGGCTTTATTCCTGAATGCTCTCTCTGACTCCAGATCTTCCTGCAGCTCAGTGATCTGGGATTCAAGCTCCCTGATCTTTTTCAGGGCCATGTTCTTCTGAGCTGCCTCTTCTTCCACCCTGTGTTCAACACAGGGTTCTGGTCAGAGCCAGATTTAAACTGTAGGTAAATTAAAATCACCTAACCTACCAAGAATAATCAATAAGGAAAGCTACCACGGGCCAGCTCTACAATATTACATTCAAACTTTGATGCACGTATCACTATGGATTCTAAGTTCTATTTCCCAATATCTGAGAGAGCACAATCACTTACCTTAAAGAAGGGGACACAGAAAGACTGACAACAGAAGAAAGCACCATTTTGCACTGGAAACTGGACACTTTACTGAACAGATGAATATAGCAACTACCAGTGAGAGAGTCTGTTGTCACTACTTTTTAACCCCCTCTGAAATCTTACAGCTCCAATGAAACATTAAATTCATAGCCTTGCTCTGCAAAGAGAATGTGGCAGTGACGAGCAGCCAAAAACTCTGATGCTGAGAACACGGATCCTAACAGTCCACAGGCTGAAATACAAGTACCACAGATTCCATTTAGTCCCTATTTCAAAAGGAGACAAGACAAGAAATACTTCCCAGCTTGGTGGTCCCTGAACCCTGCAGGTCAGGTTCTCACCTAGCTAAGGCTGCCTGCAGCTCCTCTTCTTTCTTGGCCAGCTGCATTTTGAGTTCTGCAATCTGAGCCTGCAGCTCAGCAATCTGGTCATGCAGATCACTGGAGTCCCCTTCAAGCTTTCGACGAGTCTTTTCCAATTCTTGCCTTTGCTTTTCTTCACGTCGCAGACGTTCTGAAGAAGATGGGGACACATTAAGCTACATAGACGATACACACTCAAAGAATGTTGTATGAGCAGAGAAAATAAAGCTATTTAATCAATAGTTTCATTCCAAATAATACAACTGTCCCAACTGTGGCTGGAGTGCATTATTTTGTCAGGACTTACACATGCAACTGCCCCATATTTTGCCCTCAAAACATATCTGCATGACTTCCCTTCCCCTCATCTTACAGCCAAACCCTCTTCCCCCCTTTCTCTATACTAAACAATGCCAGCACAATGCCAGTCTCTCCCAACACCCACACCACACAGGCATAAGCACTCATTAAGTGACACTGAACACAAGGTCTGCTCTCCCTTTACAGAAACTAAACAGGCTAGCTCCTGCTGTGTTAACCTGGGCAGTCTCCAGATGAAGTACCTCTAGCTTCAACTCTGAAGAGCTTGTGCAAACAGGATATCAGAAACAGCACTAACCCTGACAGATTGATGCTGCTGCTGCTGGAAGTAGAAAAGTGGTTACACTTCCACAGCAGGAAAAGAAAGAGAACCAGCCTCTCTTCTCCATTGGCCTGCTGCTTTAGAGAGGATTTTTATTTAGATCAAGGGCTCAGCTGACAAGGCACATAACCTTCAGCCAGTCACTGAACAGCTCTACCAAACCAATCAATAGCATACACACTATAGAGTAACTTTTAACCCCTCAGAACCTGGGGAGGACTTAAACTCCAGAAATCAAAATCAAGTTCAACAAATTTTAACAGGAAACCACCTAAAACTAAGAAGTGAGCAGGCAAGTCCTTTCCAGAATCTACCTTAAAAACAAGCACACAAAAAACACCCCCACACAAAAAAACCCTAAACAAAACCAAAACCACCTTCAAGGTCTGTGATCATGGCCTCATGCTTATTCTTGAGTTTGGCTAAGCTCTTAGATTTCTCCTCTTCCTCTGTCAGGTTCGTTGTAAATTCAGACATCCTGTCTTCCAATAGTTTCTTTTCCTGCAGAATTGAGAAGGCAGTGTCAAAGCAGTTGCTGGAATTACAGGACATTTTTCCACAACTGACTGCGCTTAAATATGTCAGTCATGAGTGCCTACTACTCCTGTAAGGAACTTAGAACAAAAGAAATCCTTTCAGGATTACAGATAGTATTCAAATCAATGGCTACTTAAAGATTTGTATTTGAAGGCTTTCCAAATCTGAAAGGGAAGTCTGCTCATGGGACAACTTGATATTGTTTGGCATAATGATGTATCAGAAAACTTTTGTTCATGCACCATTATTTAGTCAAGGCTATTAAAACATTATACACTACTGACTTGCAAAGAATATAGGCAGGCAGTTAATTTCAGGTCAGAGTTGCCACAGACAAGACTGAACTCATCTGAATGTTCCCCCACAATATGGGAAAGGTGGGGAGCTCCAGGAGAAGCACCTGTACGTCTTCAGCCTGTGTAAGAAGCTGCAGGAATCTTACCTTAGACAATTTGACATTCTGATCTTCCAGAACCATCACATCTTCTTCCAGTTTCTTCAATTTGGCCTCTGTGGTCACTTTTTCCAGCTGCAACTTCTGCCTTGCACTTTCCTCTTCTTCAAGCTGTTCCTCCAGTTCCTTCACAACATCCACAGAAAAACAAGGCATCTGTTAGGGCTACTCACCAGCCAATGTAACAGCACAGTAGCAATCCTAGAACTTGGAAGTTTTCTTTACCTTTCCTCAAGGTATTATTAGTACTTTCCAGAATTAACATCTGTCGTGACTTGATGCAACATACCCTGTCCTAACAAACAACTTTTCTAGCAGAACGAACAATACTATTTTGCAAAGAAGAATGCACCATTCTAAAACACCTTGCTTAAGCTTACTCGTCTATTTGACAAGTGGCCACCATCTTCAAGAAGGGAAAAGCTCATTCCAGATGACTGTCTGAACACCTCAGGCTCAGCACCAGAATCACTATGTTCTATTCCACAGATTGATTTTTCTATGCTTTATTTTTTGTTCTCTCTCTCTCCTGTTCCCCTCCAAGCTGAGACAACGTAACAACTCTGACCCTTACTATACTCTTTACTGACAAGAGTCAGCATTCCTAAGGCATTACCTGGATATTCTGTTGCATTTTCTTCTTTTCAGCCTGCAGATGTTGACACCGTTCTTCCTCTTCCTCCACTCTTGCTTCCAGGTCATGACATATCTCCTCCAGTTCTTGTTTCTTGGCTGTCAGGCGGGCTCTTATCTCCTCAGCTTCAGCACAGAGTTCAGTTTCTGCTTGCAACTGTTCCTGCAGCTGCATCTTCTCTGCCATTAGCTACATTAGACACAAAGCCAGAAATAAGACACGCTCCAATTTACCAAAGCACTTAGAAATCTGTTATGTTCTCCTGTTTCCACAGTTAGTCTTAATCATTGCAGCAGTCTCCTGCTGCTAATCAAAAACTAAATATCAAAACAGTTTTTAAGTGTTTGTTCCCCTTCACAAAAGATACACTGCAACCACATATTACATTAGCCTTAATAAATTTCTCAAGACCATGTCCATTTGAAAAAAGATTGTCTAATTTTCCCCTGCAAAAGTAACACAAATAATTATCAGCCCTACAGAAAAACAATCCTGCTGCCACCTTCTGTGTTCCAAACGAAAATGATTCCATTAACAGAGAGACTGAATTCAACTAGCTTGCTATAATACCTGGCCAACGGAGACTTAACATAATGGCTATAGAAGGGCAATAAGTGGTCTGCTAGAGGAACTGAGCTGGGAAGAAGGGCACAGGAAATTGAACAAGATGGCAGCCAAGTCACATATTTCAACAGAAGGAATCCTGCAGCTTGTCCATCAGACCAATAAAGCAAGGGGTGCTCTCAAGCAGTTGGCCAGGTAGAGGGGAATAACTTTCACACATGAGATTTTCAAACTCACCTGAGCCTGGAAGGTCTCCATCTCACTCAGTCTATTTTCTGCAGCCAGCTGCTTCTCCTTGACCTTTATTAGTTCTTCTTCCTTGGCCATCATCTCCTCTTCCTGTCTGCTTACTTGCAGAAGGGGCTTCACCTGAAAGGGAAACCAAAGGAATGAGACATGTATAAGGAACAAAGAAAACATGAAGAAACACTCTTGTACTTGATAAGCACTGAATATAACTTATGTAGAAAGTGTTATATACTCTGCCAATAACACACTTTCTGCCTGCCCAAATTTTCCTCCAGGACAGGGTGCATCAGGAAAGGGTTAGGGCAACTCCAGGCCCTCAGGAGCCAAGTAGTAATAACAGGAGAATAAAAAAGTTGCCGCAGAGTGGGTAAACTCACAGGTGGGTCAATGTCACCTATCTGGACTTCTCTAAGGCCTTTGATATGGTCCCCCACAACATCCTTCTCCCTAAATTGAAGAGATACGAATTTAATAGATGGACTCTTCAGTGGATGAGGAACTGGTTGGATGGTTACATCCAGAGGGTAGTGGTCAACAAATCAATGTCCAAATAGAAATGGGTGCAAGTGGTGTTCCCTTAGAAGTCATTTCATAGGAAAGAGAAAAGTTTAAACTCTGCTCGCAACTCTCATTTAGCTGCAAAGTCTTATGCTAAAAAGCAAGAAATCCCATATGTATAGAAAAAAGACCATCTCTTCATGTATTCATTATTTTTATAAAGGTAAATTATATACAAGCCTAACAGCAAGATCAGACCTCAGTGTTTTTCTTTTGCTCTTACAATGGAGAAACAGATGGCAAGCCATCCCTGTATTATCAGTTTTTGCCTAGCTAAATTGACTAGCCATACAGTAAGTGACTTTTTGAAGTGCCATACCGTCAAAGCAAGTGATCCTCTTACTCTTCTTAGGCATAAAGCATCAAAAGACAACTTCTGCTTTTTCACATTATTTGGATATAGTCTTACACTTGGTTTATGCAGATATACTGCATAGCTATAAAATACGCTATGATATTCTCTGCCTAAATGAATCAACGTGCAGTTGCAAGCCAGCCCAACTGCAGAAAAGTGGTTTTTGGTGCTCTGGTTCAACCTGAGAAGCTGAAATTGAAACCAAACTGTCAAAACTGTAAAGGGAAAAATGTTACCTTGGTGAACAACCTCCACCATTGCCAGTTCCGCAGCTTCAAATAGGCAGCACAGTTTCTCTGAAGCACTTTCATGGCTGTCAACTGCTGCTGGCGCTTGGCAAAGGCTCTGCAAAGTAAGTGGAGGTCAGACAAAGGAACCCACAGCAGCATGCAATTCTCTCCACCAAGCCCTTTCTTAGATGCCTCTACATTTTTACTTTAGAAGCCCCCCTCCTAAAAAAAAAGAGCAAGACTTCCAGTGAACTTCATCTATCAATTTTTTTCTGCTCCGTTATGAGCACTTATCCTTTCCTTTATCCAATTTCCTATTTAATAAACTTTTTCCCTAATGTCTAATCTGAAAAGCCTCACTATTTTCACTTCAAAAAAGGGAGACCTGAAACAGAAGTGTGTTCTGCCAATCTGGCAGACACTGATTTTGTTTTTAGAACCGTATCATTTGCAGTCCTACCTAATATCTTAAGAGAAATCCTACACCTCCTGGATCAGTACTGTACTAAGACCTTTTCATTTTCACATTCGCAGTTTGCAGCACTGTAAAAAGTTTGCCTGCTGCACAGTATTCCTGTAGAGAGGAATACACTTTACTGCTCTGGTAGTATGTGGGATAGCAGCACATGGATTTTCTTGCAGGTGCCAGAAGTCCAGCATTACAGAGATCAGAAAGCCCTAAAACACCATCATCTCTAATATACAACAAATAAATCATGGCTTTTCTGACAAAAAAAATAATATAATTTCTAGAAAGATTCTTTTGAAGAAAAACTTGTACCTGAGTGGGAGAAATATATATGTTTATATGGGTATTTTATGTACATATGTTTATATACATTTATATATGCTCTTTACAAAAGATGGTCCTTACTTTCTGGCCAAATAGCCTCTGCAGCACGCTTGGAAGCCAATAATGACATCAGTAATCTTCAGGTCTCTCTCTTCTTCAAGATGAGCAAGGACTCCAGCTCTGAAGAACACTTTACTCTGTCCAATTCGGTAGAGGTTGGAATCCAGCTCCAATGCTTTGATCTAAAGTGAGAGAGAGAAGAATTCATGTCCTGCAAAGACTGCTTCATATGAAACATGACAAAACATATTTGTGTCTCATGGTTTTAAGATATCCCTTCCCTACAGTAAGCACTCAGGCCAACCAATGTTGCCAGTTTCCAATACGGTTCTGTCCCACTTAGAGGAGTTGGATCTCAGCCAAGCACAGCATAAAATGGAGGTAACCAGAGAGAAAATATGATAGAAAGCATTGTTTAATGCAACACCACATCAAGTATTCAGAACTATAACGATGCTGTGAGGAACATATGCCTAGTTCAAAGAGCCCTTTCCTTTCTGAAAGGAAACACATATGTTGATCCTTCCTATTTATTTCTTTAACAGAAAAAGGCACTCCAACTGACTTCCTCATCCTTTAAAGGATTTGCTGTCAACACTTACACTAGTGTAAGGGGAATAAGGTATACCCCTTTAAGACAGAAAAAAGGGAATCCCTTACAGCCAAATTCAATCCAATCTCCCCTAGTCTTCAAGCTACAGAGCCAAAACTTTCCTTTAGAAGCAGACAATTCTGAATAAATTAATTGGAGCCTTCACTGAAAGCATTCGTCATCAGCAAACCATTACAAAAAGTTTGTTGAAGCTCCTACTTTAACCATGTGCTAAAGATAACATTAATGCTTCTACACATTTTGATTCCATGAATACTGCTGGCAACTCAAAGTGTATGCACCTGTAGAAACAGAAAGATCCTCTTTGCCTAGGACTATTGAACTCCATGCTAGTCAAAAGCCTCCACCTGTGAAGCCAAGAGAAAGGCTTTTGCACCCTCAGACCAAATATTTAACTTCAAAATTTTGGTCTGCAAGTATAAGATGTATTTTTAACATGCACAACTCAGATTTCCAAACCACACCCCCAAAATATATTCAAGTAGAGTTTCAGGGTGTCTTACCATCAGCACGCAAGCTTGCTTTCCATCCATGAATCCTTTTGGAATTGCATTTGGAGTTAGAATTTCATATCTGAAAAAGAGAAAGCATTAGACTAGTTGCACAAGTATATCTGAAAACAAACAAAAACTAAAATCAGTAAAGCATTCCTACGCCATTCTGAATTTGACAATTTACAGTCTTATTAGAAGAAAAACAAAATTGTATCTCTAGACAGCAGAATATGAAGCAGCAGTCTTAGATGAGCTCCCTCTATGACTCACCTTAACTACACACTTACTAGAAAAGTCATGGGTGGTTTTGGGAGGCTTTGTGCCAGGAAATACCAACGGCCAGATGTGTTGCCTTTGAAAAGAGTGGCAATCCCACCGCAATAAAATACTTCAGTTTTTGCAATTTGCAAAGGTTCAGATTCTTTTCTAGGCCTTACCTTTGTCTGAATTCCTGGAACACAACTCTGTTGGGGAAACCTTGACGACAAATACGGATTCCCTCCAGCACTCCATTACAGCGAAGCTGGTCAAGGACCAAGTGGGGATCTAATTTTCCAGCCTGGTGACAAAAAGGCATATTTTATTAATACCACAAAGCTTGTGCAAAAGGGGTTTATCCCTTGCCTCCTCCTCTTTTTTGTAAAACAGCCAGTTCTCTCTTTTCCAGTTAGAAGCATTTGAAAGCTTTTATGCCAGCTTAAAATGAACCAAAAGATCAGTCTCCAAGATTTCGGGAAGTATACAGTTATTTAAGATGACCTTAAAGAGAGATTCAGAAGAAACAAGACCTTTTTAAAATCTCTTTCGAAACCTGACAAAAGATAGCAAACCCAGCTATATACCCCAGGAAGTTACTGTTGAAACTTTTTACCTTTTTTTCATGGTTGGGGATAATACAGCGGACAAAGTTAGGGTTGGTGTTCCTCAAGGTAGCCATCAGTTTAGCCAGTTGTTCCTTATAGAGCTGTCCCACTGTTCGGAACATACCCTTCCTGGTTTTAAAGGCCCCTGGCAGTGCTGTATCTGACATACCAGCTACCTGATCCAGCCCAACAATACGGTCAACTAAAGAGAGCACAAGAGGGAGCATTAAAATTCTGCCACAAACAAAAGCAGCTTCGGAACGTACATAGAACATCTGGGTAGAACAGGATAAATGACAGGAGCTGCAGCATCCTTTTTGCTTCATCTCTACACAGATGTTGACTCCTGTACAGATTTGTGCAGGGATAGGAGCAGGAAGGAAAAAAAAGCAACAGCTCACTACAGGAAGTATGAGTGATGGAGTCAAACTTCCTCCCAAACATATTCTACTGATGCTCTGGATGGCAGCTCTGGAAGAGCAATCTAGCCGTGAGTTTCAAATGCTTCTTCTTGCTTAGGTTACAGTGAATAATAACAAACCAAGAGTTCTAGCTGTTGCCCCAGCAGAGTCTGTTAACTAGAGTCTACAGCTAGTTAACTCTGACCCAGAAGAGGCCACAGTTAGAGAAAAATCCCAGCTTCACTCTTGCATTACAGGCAGAGCTGCCATGTCCGGTGATCAGAAGAAGCGAATCTACTTGTAAACTGAGCAAACATGGTAAAAGGCAACACACAAACCAAACCTCAAGATACCACTGTTCGAGTTATTTTTGGAGTACAAGTATTCTATGACAGAGACACATACAATATCACTAGGAGAAAGTCAGAACTCCCTGCCCCAACAGTTTCTCCACTATGCCACAGTGACATCCAATCACTGATAAAGCTATCGCCTTGATGGATGGACTCCACAGATCTTTTTTTCAAAAGGAGCCAGTTAAATCTGGGAGTACCAGGGGCAAGAAGAAACTAAATCATTACTTTTTCACATTGCTCTTCTACATGGAGATAAAGATACATCCAACCAACCAAAACCAACCGCAGCACTGTAAGTTTTCACACTCCCAGTACATTTTTATTAAGGGTTTTCAAGCTACTACTTCACTTTGTCTTTAGTGGTTGGCTGATGCCTACACTCAGGCTCCCGATCTTCACTTCAGAAAATATATCAACTTGTGCTCAACTGGCTTCTGCTTAAAAAAAAAAAAAAAAAAACAAACTGCTAAGAGAAACCCCTGCAAAAGAAGAAACAAGAAAGGATGCTCTGATTTATAGCTAGTATTAGTTTAGAACTGCTCAATTCTAGAGCAGCTGTTAGAACAGGGTCAAGGTTGTCCTACCAGAAAAAGGAGGTTATGTTACTAGGTGACATCACAGGGAAATCCACAGAAGAGTGTCCCAGATTACAGCTGGAACAAACTTCTTGAAAATCCTGAGCCCTGCAGTCTACATCAAGCTAGCAAAGAGGACAGTCACTTGCAACAGAAGATTCAGCTAAGAACAATGAGAACTTGTAAGCTGTGGTTCAGCTGACATTTGAAGTCCAAAAGGAGCAGCACACAGCAAAGGCCTTGTTAGGCACAACTTGCTGACAGCCATTTTTCATGCAGTACAAGTTCCTTTGCCAAACTAACTTTGCTGATAGTTTAAACTATCAGCAGCCAAAGTCAAATCCCAATACTAGAATAAAGTTAAACTGGATTTCAATTTAAACCTAGTCACAGAAATCATCCTTCCAAATCTTGCAAGAAATACAGCCTTACTAGCTCTGCATTCAAACAGCTGACAGGGATTTGCTTTTAGCTGTTAGAGCAACCTTTAGCACCTGAGTATGTCCATATTTTATTTGTATCCACTTGCAAGGTGAGTTTTACTTTTGTTTTAAAGTCCATGAGGAGCTACTAGCACAAAGCAGAGGAAATGAACAAGAAAGACAAGCAGGTATGACAGAGGGACAAAGAGAAGTCAACGGAAGCATTTCTTGCATGGCTCTAGGATGCATTACACATGACACAACAGCTGGGTTTCTCAGTCACCTGGTTCTAGATGAAGAATAGGAAAGTGTTGATAGAAATAGGCTCTCTGAACGTTCTGCATCTCTGCAACAGACAGAGACGTCAAAGAAAACCTATCACAGAAAGTGACAGCAACAGTAAGACTCAAAAGCAGATAAAACTCAGAGAAGATAAAAGTAAAATACTGAACAGCACTGCGGAAAGAATACACTAGCTGCAGGACTGAAAACATAGATTCAATCTCAGATCTTGCGTTTGACTGTTGCAGCTATGCAAGCTGCTGGGACATAATGGTATATTCATATTTTATCCTGGTATTCTTGGTTTCGAGAAGCAATTGCTATATATGCAGCAAGCTTAGCATAAGCTGATGCAAGTGAACCTTTCTCTTGAGTTACAGAGAACCTTTAATGAGATACCATGATCTAAGCAAAGGATGTTCCAGATGATGCTCATCTTGGTGGCTTAGTCTTCAGGAAAAAAGCAACACAGCTCATCACAGACTTTTGATGATCAAACAAGCTCTCCCACATAAAACAAGAGAAAAACCCAATGAGATTAAGTTTAATTACATACCATCTTTCCACAGCTCAGACACAAACTTATCCGATGACTGGTGGAGAAGAGTAGCAATGTTATCATTCAGTGGATCCATGTTCTTCATCAGCCATTCATCTGCTTTATAATCCACCTGGATAAGATAAATACATCAAGAAACTGGAGGGTGGGGGGGATTTTCGGCAGCTCAAGATGCACTGAGGTCCTGCAAAGTCTACAAAAGTAGCACTGAGGTTGCACAATCAACAACAGATCACCTGATCATTCTTGGATTTCCTATCCAAGCAAGCGTACCTACAAATTTGAAACCCTAACAAACAGCTGCATGTTCTGTTTTGTCAGTAAAGAGATTTGCAATGCTAGTTTGCTCCACCCAGAGTGTGACACAAGAAGCCAACTGCATCATCATTTTTGGTGATGAAGTCTGATGCAAGGTTTCTGAAAAGTACCTCCAATCTCACCAAGCCACAGAGAACAAATTTAAATTGGTGTCAATTTGACACTGTCAACTATTCATACACAACTTGCAGGAAAACCCCCTAAGGCACTTTCAGGTCCACAACAAATGGAACAACTTTGTTAAATCTTCCACTGGTTTCCCATAGGCAGATAGATGTTTTGGTAAGTAGCCATTCCTAAGTGGTGGTTATGCATTAGGAAATACAGCAGAAATTTCAATGTTCACATTTTAGCTCTGAATTCTTTACCTTGCCAGCATAATGTATGATACAGAAGTCAGCTTTGTCTTTCAACTGTTTGGGCTTCTGAAATTTGGGGTGAGTGCCTTGTTCTTGTACAACTTTTTCCACAAAGCTTTTGTCTGTTGCTTTTGGGAACCAGCACTCTTCATCCAGCAGGGCCAGAATACCAGGAGGCCCAGCCTTTAAGAAGGGAAACATCAAAACATTATTAAATATACAACTACACCAATAATTAAGACATTTAGATGACTAGAAGAAAAAAAAAAAAGGATACCTAAGTCTGATCTGCATTACATTCACCTGTTGTTTGGTATGAGCTCTACCAGCTCTATGCCAATAAATAGTTAATAACTCTTCAAAATCCTCATCTGAATTTTGCAGATTTTTATGAGAATGTCTCTTCCGTGACATTTGTCTAGGTTGGTTTACATGGAAAAAAAAATCTTTCTAATAAAAGGAACACTATCACACTGTTTGCCAGATATTCAGGTGTCCAAATGCAGAAGACTGTCAAAGAACATTTCCCAAACTAATACTTACATCTACTACGATATTCATAGTTTTCTGAGTTTCATTAGGGCAGAATGAAAGCAAGAGATAGTCGCAGCTTCCCATCACACTTACAGTTAAGTGAGGAAGTTCTACACAGATTAAGACAATTTTGTGAGAGGAAAAAGCGGCTCACTTGACATATTTTCATGCCATATTACCTACAGAACTGATACTAACAGATTTATTGGTGACATACTTCAAGGCAAAGAGGAAACTGTTCACTTCCGCTTCTAAGCGTACCACAATGTCAGTAGAGGATTACAAAAGCTAGAAAGCTAGCTTCCAGTCTACAGGTAGAGGTTATGTCCTCAATGGCAAAATTAGCGCAGCCATTTCCTACTGCTTGATGGCAGAACAACAAGCTTACCGGCTTCTCTATGAGGTCAATGCAGGGCTGCAGATCCAAGCCAAAGTCAATGAAATTCCACTCTATGCCCTCCCTCTGGTACTCCTCTTGCTCCAGAATGAACATGGTGTGGTTAAAGAGCTGCTGCAACTTTTCATTTGTGTAGTTAATGCACAACTGCTCAAAGGAGTTCAGCTGATGAAGAAAAAGGTAGAAAGATGTTTGAACAGTTGCTTTTGAAGACACACCTACTATACTCTTAGCACGAAAAATCACACCTGTAGTTCAGGAATTCAAGCTATTGTTCTCTGTGGGGTGGACAGCCCAATGTCAATAAACCTATTTGCTTATGAACTGCCTTTCCAGTCATGTGCCACTGCATCACTGCTGCAATCCCTAGGGAAGTTCATGCACTCTGCTTCTCAGCCTTTGCAAAGAATGTTTAGTTACAAACAGCAGAAGAATTACTGCAGCTACTTCACTTGGGAACAGAAAAGACTCCAGTTTTCTCACAAACTCAGAGCTGGCAAGTCCTCTTCATAGGAAGAGGAAGCAACAGAAGCCTGAAGACAAATTCCTAAAAGCATGTGGACTGGAAAGTCCCTTTTTAATCCTCATATATAAAATCAGATGAAGGAAAATGAGGGGAGTTTCTTCATCTTCAGATTTTTTCAAACTGTAAGGACAAGGTTAATAAATGACAGTGCATATTCACGTTAGATCACACTAAATATAATGCAGCTGCTAAAGAGAATGGTCCACTTCTTCCATGTTTCAGTAATTCCTAGCAATGTATTTCCATTCCTCTCCTTTTCATGAGATCCAGAAACTACGAAACCAACCATGATCAGAGGGGGAATGAAAAGAGTAAAGTGATCAATGAAATTGAAAACTAAGGCACAGAAAAGTTGATTTTCTTTTTCAAATTGGTCCAATTCATTTTGCAGCTACACATGAGCTAGATCCAGTGTAACAGGTCAATAGGAGCTGCCTAGCTGGGATAATGACAGGACAGTTCTTTTCTGATGGCAGCCTGTCATTGCTTCAGACTAGGTGTAATTCAAACACACGTTCTGTAACTGTTTCATAGACGTGATTTTGCCTAACAGTTCACTGCCACCTACAGGGAGCGCTACCACTTCCCCTCTTTTTTCATCTCTCC
The DNA here is from genome assembly GCA_039720435.1 of Amazona ochrocephala. Lineage (NCBI taxonomy): Eukaryota > Metazoa > Chordata > Aves > Psittaciformes > Psittacidae > Amazona > Amazona ochrocephala. Next base: position 79,276,232 of record CM077880.1, read on the forward strand.
CTCAACTTTCCCTTCAGCTCTTCCTCACCAGCATTTATCTTGCGTAAGTTTTTATGCTCAGAGTCCCCTTTGCAGACTGATTCAATTATAAAACATCTAAGAAGATATTTTTCATAGAGGTAAAGAGGAGAACAGTACAAGCAGCTGCAGCCAGGAGCAAAAGAGAAGGAGTAAGTTCACTCCTTTTCTGCATCAGGGAGCTGCTGCTAAATCCATTTAGCTGTATGTGAAACCACACTCTGATCCTCGACTTTCAGGCTTCTTTGCAGAAAGGAGCATACATAGAATTTATGCTGGATCTGATTTGGTATATACCCTGTCTTTGCCTTTTCCCAAAACTCATCAGCAGGAAGAAGAAACCATTTCTAACAGTTTTTAATGACAGCAATAGATTTTAGTGGGTCACCCCTTAAATGTTTTAGGACAGACTAATGTGACATAAAATTTTAAGTTCAGTGATGATCCAGTGATGACATTTTAAAGGACTTCTTTTGCAGGTTAGCAAACTTTAAAGCTGTGAGCTATAAAGAATCAAGAACACCTGGAACTGTGAAATTAAAGTACTTCTAATACACACACCAAAAAGGATGTAAACACCAGAATACACAGCAATGAGGAAAACTTTTTTTCAGAATACAAAAAGTACTATAGCATGAGCACTTATTAACATATCTGACAGTTCACTCAGCAGAGATTTCTAGGAATAGAAGTGGAATATATACCCTATCCAAAACCAAACTCTTTTTTCCAGTTTTAAAGCCATTTCCTTCAGCAGTCTTTGCTCCGTGGTAAACTGTACCAAGTGCAAGGACCTGACATCTCCTTACCTCGAAGATCTCGAAGCCAGCAATGTCAAGGATTCCAATGAAGGACGCACCCTGGCGCTTGGTCTTATCCAATGCCTTGTTGATTCGCATAACCAGCCACCGGAACATACGTTCATAAGTGGCTTTAGCCAGCGCTTCAATGGCAAAGTCAGCCTAAACAGAAAAAAGACAAAAATCAGGAGTTATATTATATATCCAAAGAAATGCACAGGTTACACTGTTTTGGCATCTAATGGCCCAGAAGTAGGCCGATATTTTCTCTCCATCAAACTCACTGAAAAAGCTTAACTTCAGATGTTATTCCAAATGAAAATTTGATGGCACAGTGACACTCCATAAACAAGAATGAAGAACCTGTCTTACTTAATTAGTGTGTGAAAGCCAAATTTCAGGATCCTGCCTGTTGGAGAAACCAATGCCTGGTACTCAAGAAAGAAAAGTTATGACCACTCACCTCCAAAAACCTATAGTAACACAGCATGTTTCATAGGCCCAAAGAAATCATTTAAATTCTTTTGCAACTTGGGATTTCTGAAGCCAAATCCCTCCCTCTCATGCCAATACCCTTCCTGTGATGACACAGAAATACTATTTGTAGTAAGAAATTAAATATCAAAATTGAAAGGCAACATGGAAAGGCAGCCTGTGATTATTTCCAGACTTTGTGCTCTTCCTAAACCCTTCCATGTTATGTGGACACGTTTATTTACATTGAGAATAAGAACACGCTCATGAAGAAGCCATGCAGTGAGTAAGCACAGGGGCTTTCCTCCGTTCAGGAGGCACTAGCTCCTAGGTCAGGTTTTATTTTGAGCACAACCTGATTAAAGAGTGTTACAAAACTTACAGTCAATTTGAAGGGTGAGCAGCAAATTCTTCCACCCTAGTAGCTGACCTACTCAGAAGTGCCATACAGAATGTACAATCCAGAAGTGGTGCTTTCTGTATCACAGCTATTTGAAAATGTCACCTTTGCATATAGCACTGAAGGAACTTACTCCCTTGGGACAGCCAGGTTTCTATCTTCATACAAATAAAGTGAGAAAATACTAGAAACAATATGTTTGCTGCATTATTCAAGTGTGGTAGCCATACCTTGCAGTCATAAAGATGGTTACTAAAAGCTACAGAAACCTCTAATATATTTGTTAGCTTTGTAGTGGCAAGATAAAAGACTAAAGTACACGTTCACTTTTAGAGAATGCATACCTGCTCTTTGGTCTGAGCTTTCTGGACATAATCTCGCCCAACTTTGATACGAGGAGTCAGGATACCTCTAGTGAAATCCGTCACATTGATACCCAACAGGTGAGACACTTTCTGAGCAGCTAAAGATGGTCAAAGGAAGCAACAAAAAGATGAATGTTCTTTTTGTTTTCCTCACAGAAAGCAAGAGAAAAAGAAAAACATTCCCGCAACTGCCTTCCTAAGAGCTTTCAAACACCCCCCCCAAAAAAAAAAAAGTTAAATGAAGAACAGGTTGATGAGACAAAAAAGGTATCTTCAAAAAAAACCCCTTGCAACTCATACTACAGGTTGAGTTTCTCCTGAAGCCACGAGAGTAAATTTGAAATGATACTCTCATACCATTAAGTCATAACACAGAAGCTTTACAAAGTTCATAGCCTGTAATCAATTTAAAGCTATGCCAAGTAACAGATTTCTTAAGCTAACAGTTCTGTCTTCATGTACTGATCAGTCTTTGAGGCAACTCTGTATTTCATACTCAAGATACTAAACCAAAATATTTTAATCTCCTCCCCAAAATGCCACTTAGAGCACATTTTCCATAATAATAGCCAAAAATATAAAAAAAGATAAATTGGCAACCTCTTCTATTTCTGCAGTATGTCTATAAGAGTTAAGTCTTCCTTCTATTATGTGAAACATGGTACTATTTACACAAGCAACAATAGGCAATGCAATTAAAATATGTACATGTACTTTACACCCACCACAAAACTATCCATCTTACTCTTACAGCCACAAGTCTAACTACCAAGTCAGCACAGAACATTCCTTAAAGTCTGATAATACAGGTTTGTAGGAGCAATTACTCCTAGATTGGCTAAACAAACACACACATACACTACATATTCCAGTAGAGTAATTCTTTTCATCTGGTCATCACAAGTACTTCCTGCCTAGCCCTGTCACAAGAACAGTGCCACATTCTTGCCCATGGGTGGCTGCAAACACACGCCTGGCAAAACGGTGTGCATTTGTGTGAAGGAGCATGGCAGCCCCTTTAACAAATAATTCACTTTACAGAAAAACAGGACTCCAGCATTCCCTACATACTGTAATACATTCTTATACTTGCAAGAACTTCCTATAGGGGTTTTTCTGCATTTTTCTTTGTGGCATGGAGAGGAGATGGGTTACCTGTGTTGTCTGGCATAGAGGCTTGGTCTGTATTACGCTCCTTCTTGAAGACTATGTTGCCAAGTTGAAGAACACCTGAGATAACCTTCAGCAGACCTTTTAAAATAATAATAATAGCTTAGTGAAAGACATCATCAAAAGCCCTGATATCACCCATTTATTTTTCCTGTCATGATTAAGAGGCCCTTCTCAACATCCCAAAGATTGTTCTGGGAAAACACACCAGAGGAACTACCTTACATGACTCTCATTCAGGACACAGGACGCACCCTATCCACCCTATGCAAGACTACACAGCCTAGAGATTTACCTATTCTCAACATTGCTATAGCAAAGTGAGGGACAAGATTGAGGATAATATGCCATCTTCCAACATCGACATTTTTTGATAAAACATTTATTCCCTGATAAGGGTCCAAATTCACTCAATGGATTCAATACTCAATTTTCCTCAATGACTACTGTTAAACACAGGAAAGAGAGTTAAGAGTACAATCAGTTAAGAGGAGGAGGTTTCTATTCTTTTAACCCTGTATCATTTTCAGCTCTCTAACCAAGGTCTGTAGTCCACACAGACATACATTACAACGTATGAAGGGCAGCAGGATGTGGGCAAAAGTGCCTGTACTGTAACTATTACTAATTCCCAGCTGAATCACCCCACCTATTGCTAGCGATATATTCATACTCTTCAAATGGTACGTTACAAAAGCAGCACCAAATGCTAGGAGAGGAAAGACGTTTTTCAGTACCATAGCATCAATTCAGTTTTCACCATGTATTAATCAAAACTTATTGCATAACAGCTTCTAGTTGCTTTAAGCAAAGCAAACTGCTAGTAACTTGCAAAGGGGATCTCGTACCGCAGATGTCTTCTCAGCCCCTAATTTCTACCTGTTTGTGCTGGTTTTAGCTGGGATAGTTAATTTTCTTCACAGTAGCTACTATGGGGCCATGTCTGGGATTTGTGCTGAAAACAGTGTTGGCAAGACACTGGGAATACAGTGAGATGTTTCAGTTACTGCTGGGCAGTGCTCACATAGAGTCCAGGCCTTTTCTGCTCCTCACAACACTCCAACAGTGAGTAGGTTGGGGGTGCGCAAGAAACTGGGAGAGGACACAGGAGGGACAGCTGACACCAACTGAGCAAAGGGATATTCCATGGCTTCATACTCAGCATATAAATATGGGGGAAGTAGGAAGAGAGACATTTGGACTGATGGCATTTGTTTTGCCAAGTAACTGTTATGTGTGATGAAGCCCTGCTGTCCTGGAGGTGACTGAACACCTGCCTGCCCATGGGCAATAGTGACAAAATTCCTTGTGTGCACAGCTTTTGCTTTACTTATTGTCTTCAGCTCAAGCCAGGAGGTTTTTCACTTTTATTCTTCTGATTCTCTCCCCCACCCCACAAGGAGGGAGTGAATGAGTGGCTGTGTGGTGCTTAGTTGCCATCTGGGGTTAAACCGGGACCCTGTTAGAGAAACATTTGCTCTAAAAGAATACCCTTTTGACAGCAGAGTAAACAAAGGCTCCATATATGCTACCTCAGGACTCACATAAAAGGAAAATGTAGGTTCCTAGTGGCATGTTATGAAAGTCAGTGGTCTGACAGCTGAATCTGGAGTCCTGGCAATTATTTTGACATTGACTCATAAACGAGGATAGTCAGTGCTTAGACTTAACATCAAAACCAAGTAAGCCTACCATACAGCCAGCTACAGTACATATTATTCTTCTAAGCCTATAAAGAACATTAGAGCACTTTACATTTTGAACAGCAAGTGCAAAACACTAAAGTTATCTTTGCTGCAGTGGCTGGAACCAATAGATCATCTACGTGACAGCAAAAACATGCCCTAGAGCATACATTAAAAACCTAACTTAAAAAAAACGAAGCATAGCAGGACATCCTGACAATAAATTAGTCTGCCAATTCTTTTATTTGGTCTAGGCAAATTTCTCTTCATCTCCATATAGCAGTTTCAGTCTCAGATGATTCAAGATATCAGGATGTGTATTAAAATGTGGATAATGACAGTGAGGATTTATAGCACATTGGACTGTGAAAAGCAATAGTTAAGGCAAAGGCACATATTTCCTACAGCAACAAGAGCTGCAGCCTCCAGCAGAGGAGGTGGTGACCTCAAATCACCACAAATGCTTGCTTCAGTGTAGAGAAAAACACAGTACTAGTTTTAAAAGACTTTATATATATAGAAACTATATACTTTGCAGAACACTGGCTCCCAACCAGTGAAGCAGATCATGAATGAGATGGCACAGAGCTCTGGTGAATACATATCACGGCACTTTGTGCTGGCTGCATTCGATTCTAGCTTCACTGCCATGGTACTGTGCTCCCAGAATCAGACAATATTAATTTCTGATCAGCAGTTCAGTGTTAAGCTGGAAAGAAAGGCACTATGACCAGGCCATTCTCAAAGTACTAATCCAGCAGTGGCTGGATTAGATACTTTAGAGCTACTGCTTAGGGATAGGGGGAGCACACAAGCTGTGCATTGCACAAGAGAACGAGGGGATTCTTTTATCTTGGATGTGCTATTCTTAAACTGTTATACAGCCCTCAGACTGGGAACAAAAACAGCAGGCAGAAGCATGTTTTCATTAGCTGCCTGACTTCAAATGTTAACTGCATAAACTGAAACTGTGCTAGCAGATCCAGAGGTGGGTCACTACAAAGCCACTGAGCTTATTACTTGCACATTGCTCACTGGGAGGGGTGTGGGGTGTGGAAACAGACATCATACAAAACAAAACCAACAAAACCCCCAACAAAGAACCCCAGAATAAAAAAGGTCCAGAGACATGATCTGCTCACTCTTTCACTTCCTCACATTTTCAAGCCCTTCAGAGGTTTCATACCTATCTGCTCCTCATCTGGGATGCCCATGATCTTCATTGCCTCCATGGTCTCTTGAAACATGTCTTTGTCTTGCTGACCCGGGATCGTAACATGCCCATTGGAAAGGAAGCGGTATTTGTTGTAAGGCTCCAGCAGCAGATCAGCTTAGGAAATAATTGAGAAAGAAGTTATCATGGTATTTGGTTTTTATTTTTCCTTTTTTTTAATGGACAACAAGCTACCACTGAGATCAAATTTCTGATTTGCATATGCTAGCAGCTGCTGGATGAATGTGGGATCAAGCCCAATTTAACTGCACGCGGAACGTTCAATGTATTTTAGACAAAACTGAAGGTTTTCTGCCTTATTTGTTTCTAGTGCCTCCTCTGGACTACTTCTCCACAAATGAGTGTCAATCATCATTATGTCCAAATGCTGTAAGAAGCAGGGATTAACATGAAAGTAAATCTGCCTTTCATTTCAGACACCTCGTTTGTTTCAAGGCAGATGGAAATTTATACATAGCTCTTAAACAGTAGCAAACATGCGAAAAATCCTCACCTATCCTTCCTCCAGATCAATTTGCATCTCTTGCACAACATGGACCCCAATTACTAGGCTGAGGTATTAAAGCTAGATGTGCTAGGATCCTAGACTTCCAAAGCTGCTTAGGTACTGGCAGCTTTGCTCCATTCAGTTAAATGCTGAGCACATCACAGTAGGACCATTCCTGCACTAGAAGGTTTACATCATGCAAGACGAGACTAAACATGGGACAGTGATTTAGATAAGGAAGGGCGTAGAGTCATTGCTGGCAAGGAGGCAAGTGCAGGAAGGAACCAGAGAAGCAAGTTTTCAGGAACTGGGAAGTGCAGGGGGAGGAAAGCGGGATGTATGAGTGTATGGAAGAAGTGGAGGAGGGGTGACAGTATCTAAAAGGTAGAGCCACTAAACTATGAAGGAACAGATCCTAGCCTATAGGAGTTTTGGACCTTGGCATTGTGATGAGGGAACCCCATAGTTACAACAAAATTATACTTACTCTTCAAATGTTCCCCTGCCCCAGACAGCAGATAGTAAAAGATGTGGAAGGTTCTCTCCTCTTTGGCTTGGCGAATTGCACGTGACTTCTCCAGCAGATCTTCAGAGAGTCAAGGCATATAGCAGGATATACAGATCACTCCCTATTCTATGGCAGGAGAAAAAAAAACTTGTACTACCTGCTGTTCTCCTCATAACAATTAACAGGGGTATTGATCTAGCAATCATTATCAGTCAACAACCTGCTGAGGTTCTGCCAGCCTCTGAACGATGGCTATGATAAAAGACTTAACTGATTAACAGCCAGAAAGACAGTGGCCATTCATCCCTTCTTGCCTTGGACAGAAGTAAGAATGGCTTATTAAAAGCTATTAATCTTATCACAGTTCATGCTCCCATTTTAGCTTCCTAAGATTAGAATGCATTCATTCATATTTCCACCATGGTGGAAAAGGTCACAAAGAAACAAGAGACTACAACAGTAATCTTGCTAGCATAAATTTAAGTGTTTCCAACAACTTGCTCGACCTGACTACAGAAAGCCAGCTGTGAAGAGATTCCTAGGTACCATCACTGCCACCTCTACAGCCTTTAACTTCCCCTTTTAAGTGGTTGCAGAAAGGATACAGGTCTCAATATTGGCTCCAACAATGTAACCGTTGACATCAAAGTTGATTCTGATGAACTTGCCCTAAGAGGAAGATAATAATATTAAAATTAGTATTCATTCTATCTGGTAACAGCAGAAAACAGCAAAGGTAAACCTTCTCTTTTTAACCCAGGAGAGGAAATTCAGAACTGGTCAGGCAGGTTCTCGACAAAACATCAGATCAGCCAATATGCAATGCCCGATGATTACAACAGCAGTTTAACAAACAAGACACCAAACACTTTCAGACATACCTGACATTCAGACACCCTACAATTTTAATTCATTATGCTTCAGGGTAACCAGGGTCCCTTCAGTTTCAGGTGCTATATGATCTAGACAGCTCTACCTCCCTCGATCTTAGCTTCAACTGTTTTCATTAGGCGCCAGCTCTAGCTCACCCATCTGCCTCTCAGATGCTGCCCACTGCTCTCCAGAGCCAAAAAGGAAAAAAAAAAAAAAATCAAGAACCAGTATTTGTTCTCCAGGATAAAATTGACTGCAATAAACTTGGAATAAAAATCAGCATAGATGATCCTGGCCCAGGGTCCAGTTCCTTCACTCCAGAAATTTATAAGGTCTATTCTGGATAATTCACTGAATGAAATACACTTCCCAGATTAATACGAAGGAAGTCACTCACAGGCAGTTGTCCTATCCCTGACAGCAACTCACCCAAAAGCAAACCAAGTCTTCCCTCTGCAAAGTGTAGAATACCAGGATAGTAATACTCACAAATCTTGAGGAGTTGTCATTCTTTACCGTCTTGGCATTTCCAAAGGCCTCCAGGATGGGATTAGCCTGGAGCAACTGTCTCTCCAGTTCTCCCTAGAGGGAAATCAGAAATTAATAAAGTAGGTAGCAGCTCACTTCACTACCTTGGATCAAACCAGCACTGAAGTTTCAATTCACACTAGCTTGGCATCTGTTGCAGAGAAGCCTATTAAACCTTAGGAGACGATCCCTTAAACCTTCAAATGAGACTCAGTAGTTATCTGGGTAAAACAGAAACATTCACAAATATGCCTTATTTCCTTCCTCAACACAAGGGCATTCCATGGCTTACCTTATGCTAACAAGAAGCCCTTCAAAGCCACTTGGCAATAACATTCCACAGACTTCTCAGGATCAAAGTGAAACACTGTACCATCCAAGCCCTTCATCCCAGAAGTGTCTTGCCACCTAGGCTTGAAGAGTGACGAAAATCCTATCTTGCTACTGCAAGAGAATCCTGAACTCCGCTAGCAGTATGTTAAGAAGTCTGAAAATACCCAACATTTAAACAAAACCAAAACGCTTGCACTAAGAGTCTATGCCTTCCAAAATACAAACAACCAAAAAACTCCTTTGTAAGGAGACACACAAAAAACAGAATTAGTGGTATCCCATAAACTGCATGATCGCTTGCATTCTGCGGCCATATTGACACACTCCTCCCCTCAAGGAACACAAAATGCTGGAGCTGTAGGAAAAGAAAATTCAGAACTTCTATCCCTGCCAAATACTAGACCACTGGAGCATATGCACATTTCCCTGCAGGCTCTAGATATAACCCTGGCTGGTTCAGAAATTACTTGCCCTCTGTGCTAAAAGCACGGAGTTCTATATATTTCAGGATTACCTAAAAAGCTTCAACAGACACAAAAGGACAGTTTAACGTTTCTCTTTTTAGCAGTTATCAGTAAGTACCCAAGACTTCCTGTGCGTAACGGATGGAAATGAAGTTTGATTCGTGAGAATTGGAATTTATGGGCAAATTATTTAAGGGTATTTATAAAGGAAAATTGTTCCCATTCATTCTCAAAGTGCATTATAAAAAGATTAGTCCTTACACAGTTTCTCTAAAAATACATGCAATAAAAAAAAAAAAAGAGGAAGATACATGAGAAACTGTACAAAGAACTACAAGTCATTATTTCTTACTTCCACAATTACCTCACTTCATGCTTGCAAAGTGCAAGGCCAAAAAAGACCCTCAGTTCCTGTAGAACTGCACATATACAGCAAGGGCAGCTGCTGCAAGCATTTTCATTCACTGTCAAGTACATATAACAAAGGGGTTAGCTCTGAGAAGGGAACCTGAGCTGGGACATCTGCTCTCTAACAACAGAACAGGTACATCGCTTTTGTAAGGAGAAAACCTTGAAACTAGGGTTCAGTCCTTGAAACTGCATGGCAGTCACATTTCCCCTCCTATTCTGGCACATAAACTGAAGTTAGAACCTTCTTCCCTCACCCCATTCCTACTCCCTATGCTGCAGTGAAGTCCTAGTACTTTGTGACTGCAATTGGTCGCTATGCAAGTGAGAGATGCCAGCAACATAGCATTTCAACCCAATTATGGAACAAGGAGGGGGGAGATACTAAGAAAAAAAAAAAAAGGACATTATTTTCCCTCTAAACAGAAGTCAAGCTTTGACATCAAATCAATTTTATTTAGCTAAAAATAAAACTAAGGTCATGCTTAGCTACACAAAGATCTGAAGTGTATAGAAATCCATAATAAAGACCATTCTGTTATTTAGTACCTTGTGTCAAGTAGGAGCTGCTAAACTGTAGTTTAGAGGCGATCAGGTCTCTTAAAACCACCAATGTAGTAATATGCATAGAGAACACCAGCTCACACTCACACCAATATAAAGCTGTATGAAAAGGTCATCACTTAGCTGTCATGACTTGCTTCAGCAACATGATACAGTGGAGGGATAAGTTCCCAGCATTAAGTGGCTGCGATTACTGCACTGTATCCATTCCTCACTGTACATGACCCTTATTTAAAAAGACAATCCCATACCTTCAAAATTTTTAGGAAATTTTTTAGTGGAGTTTGTTGTTTGGGTTTTTTTACCTTAAATTTTGATAGTCACCTTTCATTGAAGAAGAATACTTCGTTATTATTATTATACAATGGGTAATTCTGCAAAGCAAAACCAGTATAACACAGAGCTGTCCATCACAAGCTTTCTAGAAATTCTAAGGTTCCTATCATTAAGTTGCTGCCAATTTTCTGACACCTGTAATTGCTATTCCTTGACCTAAACAAATTTGTTTAATACTTGGCACGCATTTGAAGTATGTATAATATTCCTCATGAAAACAGAAGCAATAACAGCTACTGGATCTGTTAGCCTGTGGTTGGGCAGTACACACTCTGCAGTACACTCTTTCTACAGCTCTGAAGTTACAACATCAACTTAAAGCAACTAAAATCTTTGACAACTATCTTGCACTCTGAATTTTTTGTGTCTCACACACTTTTTGGAATTATTTCTATGCAAGGTAGAAGTTTTGCCAGCCTCTTCAAGTACGGAGAAAATCACAGATAACAGCATACAATTTAAAACACTAAAAGATGGGGAGGGTGTTTGGGGTTTTGTTGGTTTGGATTTTACACCTCAGGGATTTGCTTTTGTATTCCTCACCGCAGTTATGTGAGAGATTCTTGGATAACTGAATCTCAACAAGAGTTAGTTGGATGGGGAAGGGAGAAAGATCATCGGTAACCTAACCTTCATTAAAAATTATTAAGCACCAGTAACTATCACCCATGAATTTCTGATTTGCTGCAAACATTCTCATCTTGAAGAAAATATTACATGATTTATGATATCAGTAGAGAAGCAGAGACTAAACATGGGAAAACATCAATCAACTTCCATAAATAAAGCTTCATCAAATGAAAAAAAAAAGTGTTTATATAATTAGATTCAATAGGCCTCAAAAGCAGCCTTAATGTGCTTAGTAGTCACACCATGCAGCTAGAAGCTATTTAGCTGAACACACTAATGCACTGGGATTGGCGGAAGCTGCCACTACTTCCAAACCAAGAGAGCTAGAGTTGAGAATCCACTTTACAAATCTGATTTTGCCCTGATACTTGGAAAAACAGGGGTTTACATGCAAACCTTCTAAGAGGTGACAATCAAGAAACCTTCCTGGCAGATAAAGCACACTAGTTTCCATACTATCACTGTGCCTAGTCTTGCAGCATAAAGGTTTGACGCTATCATATTTTACCTAAGGAAAAAAATCCGGCACGAGCAGTATACCCAAGATCCTCAAAAAATTTAACTTATTCAAACTTCATAAACCCTCAAAGTTTAAGGTTTGTAAAGAATTGTTGCATAGAGCACTCGTTACCAATTAACACTCAAACACTCCAGTTCTAAATCCTCTCTGTTAAGGCCAGTGGCTACTGTTCAGTCACAAAACTGGAGGAAATGGGAGCTGCAGGATTTTTTGGAATAATCAAAACTCAGGGGAACAAAAAATAGAAATATCAAACTTGGGCAAATCACTAACCAGTCCAATTTAGGACTGTTCTACTCTCCTAAGCAGCTTGCCTTAGTGGTTGAAGTTTTGCTCAAGGATAAGCAGTGGAAGAATACTTAACTCAACCTCATGATTCTATTTTCCATACTTAAAAAAGAAAAAGAAAAAAAGGAGAATGTTTCTAAATACAGCTACTGACAGACCATGGAAAAAGTCTTCATATGTCTGAAAGTTTGGCACATAGGAACTTTTTTTTCAGCTGGATTCCAGAAGTTACTTATTACTATGTGCACACACACATAGCATGCCTGCGTGCAGAGATGTCTTCTAATTCATGTACTCTACATGCATAAGACATGCCTACACATTAAGCTACTACAGGAAAACTCTTATGTAGGGATACCGCGGACAACACTTGGCATCTGGCTTTCATTACACAGCTCATCAGTCAACATTTCCAATGTGTTCAGCTCTGGCTAACAAGCTCAGGGTCCTGGAACACCCTGTCTGCAGGGCAGCCTTCCCCCCAGCCTTTCTTTGCAACCTGCAGCCACATCTCACTGCAGGGAACAGAAATCCAAACACCTAACTATATTTATCTTACTAGGAGTACCACGCACACTAGAAAAGAAAGCCTGGTCCAGTACTATTGCCCTGGAGGTTTACTTCTGGAACGGTGTATCTGGGAAAATCCTGCAAGAAAAAACTTAAATGCAAACTAGTATTGAGCACAGAACACAAGTATTCTTGATGTACTTTAGTCTCCAATTGAACATCCTCACAAAAAAATTACTGTGCACCACACACAAAAAAAAAAAAAAAAAAAAATTGTGAATTGTCTATGGATTTGTTTTAGCTGCAGAAAGTGATATTGGTGTGGAGTGAAAAGCTGCTCAAAAAAATCACACAATGGGACAGAAAACGCATTCCTGGTGCAGAACGTGCAGTAAACGTGCAGCTCACCTACGAGGATACAACTGACGAATTCGGCAATAGTCCATCGGGGGAGAGGGAGGGGAAAAAAATATAAGTGAGACATCTTTTAAGTCCTCCCACCATCACCACCACCCTCCTTTCATGTGCCAACGCTTGGCCGGTTTTTACCCCTTTCATGTTTTACCTACAATTTCAAAGGTTCCAGCTGATGTCCACTAGCCTATCACTGTATTCTCCAGTTTTGAGACTGTGTGTCTATATATGTATGTATAGAATAGCCAAACCTAATCCATAAAAGTACAGAAGAAAGGAGACAACTCCACAGAAGGATCAGTTTTAAACTGCCTAGATTGGTTATAAGCAATACATCTGTGTGAGGATCAGTAAGGGTGATGCTTCATTTACAGTCCCATGCACTCACCCACAAATCCAAGAGGTTGTAGATGAGTTTATTGCCACTGTAGCTCCACTGAACTCAAAGAAGTTATGACTTAGAACCATGTTCCCTGGCTTGCAATTTTGGCATACTTTTATTGCTTCATAGTTCACTGTCCTACTCAGTCCCTTAATAGACACTAGTATCTAGTTTTTATTGAGCAATATGGCTTTTACCACCATCAGCCAATATATATTTATTGTCCAAAGTAGGCACAGCAATACAGCATCATTAAACCTAGGTCTTACCTGGTCTTTTTTAGATTTGTGCGAGGAAGCAACATGAGCCAGATACTGAATGACCTTCTTGGTGTTCTCTGTTTTACCAGCTCCTGATTCACCTCTGTAAAGAAAATCTGAAATTCATTCACAAACAAGACGTAGGGAGACATACCCATATTTCTAACCCCAAAAGGGCTACAGAGCTTTGTTCTAGCCATTGCAACACTTCCCTCAAACCCAAGAAAAAACTAGGTGTATTGGTAAGCAGTAGCAGCGTAGCTGGTCTGCAGGCTACCCCTCAGCCAGTTTGCCACTGGGTGCGGGTTCCATATGAATGCATGGAGGAGGGAAGGCAATAAAGAACTGTGTTTCCTAGTCACTCGCATACAAAGATTGCCAAGTGCCTGAGGAATAATTCTAAGGCTGTTGCAGAGGTAGTGGTGAAAAGTAATGAGATGAATCTTTCAAAAGGAAGCCTTCTGACTGCAAGAAGAAATACACCAATTCCTTAAGCAGAACTGAGGGCAAACCAATTTTGCTGTGTCTAGAAGAGAAACTGCTGCATCAACAGTATCTGTTACTCTACTAGCCTCATCAGTATGTGTGTACTTAAACATAACCGCTGCACCAAATCTGAAGAACTTGTCCAAGCCTTTTCCATCTAAAAGCTCTATTTCTTTAGGAATTTGAGCAACAGGGCTGTGTCAAAACTTCCCTTCTTCCTCTACTTCTTACAAACACTATTAAATATATATTGGAGAAATTGGAGTGGGAGCTTCCTTGACTCTCAATTATTACCCGATTTACTAAGCTTACCCCCAGCACTTACAATTAAGAGAGTCTTTAAAAGAATTTAAACCACAAATTTGACATCTAGTCAAGCTGACAACTGGAAATACTCACGTGCAAAGGATGGACTGATCCTCTCGATCTAGAATAAAATTAAAAAGTAGTCAGACTAAGACTGCAAAATAAAATTTCTCTGTCAGAACGAAATCACCACCAAAGACAAGACCAGAAACTAGTAAACTCTGACAAGTATCTCCAGAAATACGGCCAGGTAACCTCTTCTCCAGCAACAGACCCCAACCTCCCACCATATGCCAAAGTATAATGGTACCATAGCAATTTTCTTCATCCACAAAGAATACTGTTGGCATTTACAACTTTTCTATGAACAATACATAAGTCTTCCCCTGAACATTTCTTTATCACGGAGCTACAGTCTGATGTACATCTTGTTTGACGTACTTGCTCTTCAGCCCACTCCCCCCATTATACTGGGCCCATATTGACTTAACAAAAGTTATCAGCAGAGCAGAGGAAACAGAAGAGGGAGGAAGCAGGACAGCAACCACCACAAATATCAAAGCATCAAAACCTTATATCAAACAGAGGCTTTCACCCCCAAAACAAACATTGGAAACAGTGAAAAATTTTTATTACTTATTTTGTACAGAATGGACTTCAAAACTACAATACTGAGAAGCAGCCCAAGTCCTATACAGCCGATCTGTTTATAGCACCATTCCCTATTGTATTAACACAGCAGCTGGTAACAGCAGAAACCTTTTCTTTTTCATGTTGACATATCAGTAGGCATACTAATCCCTGTGTTCAATTCCCAGCTGTGGATGATAAGATCTTTCCAGTTACGGAACTTACTTCACCCAGCCACTTCACCACTATCTTCTCCCACATCTTTAATCTCCTTCCAGCTTTCACCCATGATGCCAATTCCTCATACGCAGCCCTGACTAGTCCTTCTACCATGCCTTCATCCCACTGCTCCTTCACCACTTCTATGGGAACACACTTCCCTGCTTCTGCCTTGGTCCACCCTGTGTTGTCCCACTCCTCCCTCCCCACAGTGTGCATCCTATTCTTCCTCCATGCCACCAGAAAGCTGGGAGCACTGGGCAGACTGAAGAGTGCCTGTTCCCACACTAGAATAGCCTTAGAAGCTTATACTCATCACACGCACAGTAAGACCTCTTCACACATGGAACAGACTTGGGCACAGCAAGTCACTAACAGACAGTCCACAAGAGCTAATGTGGCACTCACACGAGAGACTGTCACTGAACTCAAAATCCCCACTAGCTTGTAAGTTAACCATTTGGGGGTTGGTTTTGTTGGTTGTTGTTTTTGTTTGTTTTGTGGGGGTTTTGGTTTGGTTGGGGTTTTTGTGTGTGTATATTATTTTTTTGTTTGGTGGGTCTGAGTTTGGTTTTGGTTGCTTTTTTTTGCTTAAGATCAAGACCAAAGAACAATCAGTTCATCCAGTCCAAGAATCTCAGTAACAGAACGGTTGGATTCCATCCAGTTATTGTCATTCTTCCCTTTTTCCACACTAGGCCCCAATTTTGTGTTGGACCGAAGTCTAATCTCTGAGAGAAAGCGCAACTCAAACATCCAATTCACTGGATTGCTCCAAAATGTTATTTCAGCAATTAGTAACCTTCATCAGTATGTTTATGAATGTTGACTGCCCTCATATGTAGCAACTGGTTCTTTCTATTCTTTTCTCCAGTATCTTAAAGAACCCATGTACATTCGCTACTCCCCCCATCAGAGTACTATACGATATAACTGAGTCACCACTCAAGTTGTTTTGTGCAAGATAAGCACAAAACTTGATTTTGAACTGTAATTAGGCTTTATAGTCAGATAGAGTTCAAGTACCTGGAACTACTTTCTATACTCTTACACACTGCTGCTGCAAATGAATTTAGCATTTCAGTCTTAACATCATCACTAACATACTATTATGTTAGTGATGATGTTAACGTATGTTACTGCATAACATTCTGAAACCAATAATGGAAACATTAGGTTCACACACCAGACAGACAACTCATGCTCTTAAGCTTCTTTACTGAAAACTAACTGTATGCAGATGAGCACAAAAATTAGAAGAAAATAACCTGCTTTATCCCAGTTAATACTGTTCTCAGAAAGAGCTGATTAGCTCTAAGTCTGGAAGAAAGCAAGCAGAAGAAAATCATCACTCAAATGGTTTTGCCCTGGCAAATTCTTGAGTAAAATTCAGAAGTAGATACTGCAGCTTTACGGGCACTGCATATTCATTTTTTCAAGCGCTGAATTTTATTCACTGCCTTTAAGTTATTCACCCTTTTTGCTGAGGGCCAGGCTAAGAGTACATGTTAGCCGGCTCCCTTGAATCCATTCAAGGTTCCCAGTGGGTCAAGGGCTCAGCAGGCGTATGCCAGACATCTTTGTGACTGGGCACTTTAAGGGTGGATCAGGGGAATAACTAATGACTCATTTATGGATTGCCTGAGGTAATGTATTCTTCGGTAGTGTGACTGCCTGGGTGCCATTCTCTATCACAAAGCAGCTATGCAAAAGGACAAGACTGTGCCTCTGAATAACATCTGACTTTTGAAAGTTTGGCTATAAAAAAGCAGCCCACTTGTCCTAGAAAAGGTTATGTTCACATTCAGGTACTAGAGACTCTTGAAACAGCCAATCTGACAGAAAAATTAAAAAGGGAAAGAAAAGAAGATAACCCTAAGGAAGGTGCTCATTATTCCTAGTAGCCAGCTCTGGTCTTTGAATTATGAGCTGGGGCTCCAAAGACAGGCAATGAAACCCCAAGCGCTTGAATTCTTTCCCATTCCCCCCTCTCCAGAAGATCCTTATTCCAGAAGAAAAAGAAGTTGGTAAGCAGAGGGTTAAACCCCAACAGAAAAAGAGACGATCAACATCAGATAATACCAAGAAGCTCTTTGACACCAAAGGCTTTTTGATCATGACAAGTTTTGTCATATTTGGTTGCGCAGCTCTTTTTGAGCCTCATTCCAGTAAGGCAAGTTAGTAACTGCACCCTGGAGTGACCCGAGGAAGTCCCAAACGGGCAAACACAGGATTTTTTCCACACCTTAAACACAGAGCAAGGTGCTGAAAGGTGCTCAGGCAGGAAAAGTCGCAGACAGCATTCAAAATCCTCTCGGCACTACGTTGTTCTTCCCCAGCATACCTTCGCGGTGGCCGTCTGCAGCTGCGTTAGTCACCTCTACTTAAAGCCTGCAGGCACGTACCTGCGAGTGCGGGCAAGTCACCGGCAGCGTGCAGACAGAGCCATAAAAGGCAACATTCCTGTTTGCAATCCGGGGGAAATTCTTTCCCAGGACTGCAAAGC
The DNA here is from genome assembly GCA_039720435.1 of Amazona ochrocephala. Classification (NCBI taxonomy): domain Eukaryota; kingdom Metazoa; phylum Chordata; class Aves; order Psittaciformes; family Psittacidae; genus Amazona; species Amazona ochrocephala. The sequence goes on from CM077880.1 coordinate 79,294,030, forward strand.
AGCAGTCATTGGGATAGCTGGAATTCTTCTAATTGTGTACAGACAGACAACTCCAATAATGTGTTGAGCAACAGGAAACTGGAGCCGACCAAAGGGGCAAAGAGCTAATGCACACAAAAGCGTAAGTTAGATACGCTTCCAGTTAAGAGTTGCTTTAAATGCCAACATTCCACTCCATACAACACTGACTGGTGCCATCACGAATCAGAATTCAGTTGTCCAGACAAAAGGCCACCTCCACACCTCTTTTTTTTTGTTTTTTAAGGATCATTCAGCATGGGCGTAACTGCACTACTTCAGTCAGCACTTGCCTTTACTCCATTGTCAGTTGTGCAAGCAACCTACTCAGCAAAAGAGAATGTGCTGGGTACCATAAACTCAGTGGCTTATAATAACACCATCAAGAAACGCCTGATTAAAAGAAATCTGCATCTGCTTTTCAATCCTAAACAGAGTCACTTATTAAAAACAATCCAGAATAACAACTCATTAGTTAATTATAGCAACAGTTCTGTATTTCAGACCAGCTAGCAAGAAAAGCTTTTTATCTAGCCTCTTCTTTAGGTCTCATCACCATAGTATTCAAGTGATCATAAGATGCAGCAGCCTCAAGCATCCAGAAATCCAGGAAGTAAAACATTCTTCAAATTTAAGCTATACAGCAGTATGGTATATTAAGATCAGTAGATGAATTTTAATATATTAAAAACCCATAATATCTCATTCTTGACTTTCTTCAGTACAAAAATAAGACTGCATTTCAGACTGCTTCCAGGACATTGCAAACGTAATTAAACCAAATTTTGTTTTCACAAGAGAGACATCTTGTACATAAGAAGTCCTCAGCCAAATATTCTCCTGCAAAACAACAAATCTGAATGAATGCTGAACTGCTGTGGTTGAATTTATTGGCATAATTGATAAATAAACAGAGCTTCAGACTCCTGAATTTTGTTTTTAGATGTTTTGGGGAGGGAAAAAGAAAAAGGTTGGGAGGCTAGAGGAGAATGTGCGATTTGAGCTCCACATCTCGGTCACAGAACATCCCAGCAGGCCTTTATCACCCACTTCCTCTGCATGAGTGACTCTAGTTTCAAGCCTGTTCTTCTCCATAAAAGGAGAAGTACTATAGCGTTCACACACTGGTGACATCATCTCTGCAGCTAAGAGGAAGTGTAGCTGAAAGGCAAAGGCTTGGCTCACAGTCCCCTGCCTATAGCTGACTCATTAAGGCTCAAAGCTTAACCATAGCTGACTGGTACCACCCACCTCCTAACCACCAGTGTCTGGCAGGACCAAGCAGCCTGGCCCTCCAGGTTTCCGTTACTGCACTGCTCCCCCAGCACCGCAGTGTATGCTTCTACCCCAACTTAGACAACTGGCTGCCTCAACAAGTTAGAGATGACCTAAAGCAAGCATTAGTCTTAAATGCGCATAAGTGCTTCAGCCACACAGTAGTTTCGGTTCCTCAGTCCCTCCTCAAGATTCTCTTCCGACCTCAACATCATCTTACAACCCACGTCCTTCCCTCAGGGCTCTAACACAGGAGGAGCCCCAGGCACTTGACACTTGCACTATTTGGAACAACCCCACTGGCACAGAATCTAATCAAGTATGTTCACTGTGGTGCTCTAACCTACATGCTGGTGTGAGTAAGATCAAAAACACTCCAGGGGAGCACCAGAACAGAGCCAAAGAGCCTGGTTTTACATTACCATTTAAAGAATACATTATAGAGAAGTTTCCAAATACTAACAACCTGTCATCAAATACAAAAAAGAAAGAAAGGAATCAAACGAAGGACAAACATAGCACATCCAAGACAGCTCTCAACAAGAGAGCTTCAAGGTAAAACCAACCAAAAACCACACAAAAAAGCACCCCAACCAAACAGCAACAACAAAAAAATACCCTAACAGTCAAGTTAGGAACTCTGCAGTGCCAGGATTATCTGAAGTTTGAGGACAGTCACAAGGAGAAAAGTAAATCCCATTTCAAAAAATGAAATATGTCCTACTGGGTCAAATGCAAATATTTATTTCCCCAAGCCATTTTTGGACTAGAGCCCATACCCCTTTTTCTCTAGCATTCCTTAACTGAATCTGGAGAGAGCAAAACAGGAAAACAATTTGGGCTGTAATTTTAAGTTAGACAAATGTTTATGAAGTTCTGACAGGAAAGGAAAAGTGGTATACAGCCTGCAAAAGTTCAGGCAGCTTGTGATACTGAAACAGTGAACTTCAGGGAGACTGACAGCAAGGGCTGAACCATTACAAAAGGGACTGCCAGATTGCTCCTGCTCTGGTTTACAGGAATGAAGCAGAAAGGGTGTGGTAGCTACTAAAAAACAAGTGGGCAACAGACTTTTTTAGCTCTTTGTTCTACTGAAAACCACATTTTGAGACACAGATTTTGAGAGCTGCACTTAGAAATCTGAAGTAATTCAAAGCATGTAAGACATTTCTTAAGAAAACACAAAGCTACATACATCTTTGCTTACATTTGTATGCAAATGCCATCAAAATCCTCCATAATTAGTATCCCAACTTAACATTGCCTTTTGCATCAGAAATCTGGATGAATCTTGGAAACTAGTGAAACCACAGGCTATATTCTTTTGGGGTTAGTGGAAACAGAACTTGACCTTTACATGCAAGTTGAAAGAGACATATGTGCCTCTACATAATCTGAACAGCTGTCAGTCAAGTATCTCTGAATCAGTAAACAAACCGAGAATGTTATATAGAAAATAAAGATGCACTTAGGGACAGGGCAATATACAGGGCAGTGTAGCAGACCAATACTAAGCAACAAGAGAAGGTCTACTTGACCAAGCAAGTTAAAACAGAAATGTTCTACTGGTTGGCAAACTTATGAAATATGTAAACACCCAGCAGTTATAAATTAAATACTTCAAGGTTATATGTTATAGAAGCAGATGTAGAGGACTGTTTCTTGTAAAAATGACAAATGGGCCTGAGGTGCATGTGAAGATCAACAACAGCAAGTGATTTGTCTTAAACAGCAAACACTGGTTCCTCTCTTAATGTAATAGGGCCAATAAAAATCATAAAGTTACTATCCTTCAGAGTTTTTTCCTTTAAACACCAAACCTAGAGACTGTCTAAGTCCCAAGTGCATATGAGCAAGGTGCAAGCTGCAGAGGCTCCTTCACAAACTAATCCATGAAGGGCAAGGAGGGTTTAATTACTGCACTATGATTTCTAGACTTACGTTCAGTGAACCATTAGGAGCCCTTCACTAATAGGTGGAGAAACTGGATAAGAAAGGAGATGGAGTACACTCATTACCAACATGCTATCTCTATCTATTCCCTCTCCTACCTGTCTCTTAGTTGAGCAGGTTGAGTTTTGGAAAATAACTATATTCCAGAAGTTTCAGACAATAGCATTAAAACAGCCATCATGCTCCAGACGCCAATGAAATTCCTAGGTTCTATCAGAATTTGACCTAGAAGATGTCCTATATGCGATCCAAATAGAAAACCAGGTGCTATTTAACAGCTTTAAATATATTTTTCTACATAGATTCCCTGGAGACTATGAATCGAGGTAAAACATGTACCCCTTCAGTGTACACCTGCTGCATTAGAATAATGATTTGACACCACTGCACTTGCAGGAACTGTCCTCCAGTCATCAGCACCAGAAGAATAATTCTGAAAGCACTCAGACCCGAGGCTTCTGGCATCCAGGTTACCCAAGGAACAGAAATATTAAGACAAATGGTTGTTTTCTCTGAAAACAAAAATTCTATGCCTTTTTTCAGAGTTCTCATCTTGAAGTACATGAAGTTTTTCCGAGTACCATGCAGCAAAATAACATTTTCATCTCAATTCTGAGCTTTAATGTGTTGGGTCAAAGGAGGGAAAAAAGAGAAAAAATAATCACTTTGAATGTGTTCTCCATCATGTTATTGCTTCAAGGAAGTACTTCTAGCAAAATTTAACAAAAAGCGATGTAACCTCTTGGAATATACAAATGCCACATAACAGTTTTGTAAATGGAGTAACCAGGGTAGACACTAAAAGAGGACCAAGCTCACCCCTAGTGGATCAGCATAGATGCTTGAAAAGGGTTAAACAGTTTCTAAATTAACAGAGGTTGGAATAAAGCTCTCATCTTTCTCTCCCTTCCCAACTCCTTTCCTGATAAATGTCCCTTTGAAAGGCCTGCTTATTAAAATACCATAAATGGACTGAAAAAAAGATAATCAGAGTCCAAATCAATTGACATGCAAGGCTTTTCCACTCTGTCATGTCAGCTTAAGAGATAACTATACCCCATGCTGACAGAAGTCAGTCGACAGCTTGATATTCTTCTTCGGACCACAAAGGATTTCCAGCCTTTAGGGCTCTGAAAGTAACCTGGGGAAGGCAGCCTAATCCCAAATGCCTCCAGCTCATGCGGAGCACCAGACGCTTTCATCTTCTATTCTCTGTACAGATTCCTGCCATACCACTGGCTGCTGCACCAAGCCTCCCTCACTGCTAAGCAAAACTGAGAAAGTGGAATAGGAATGTTGCTTTCCATTGCCCTAGAGGCTAGCCACGACCAGAGACACTGATACAACAAACCTTCAGTTCATTCCCAGCAGCAGACATCAATGCTTCAAGGTAACAATACCCTTTGCAATAAGGAAATAGGGCAGCAAACAACCCTAAAATGATCTCTAGGGTTCTTGCTAGCACACATATGCACATGTGAAGTGCACACACACAAATCTTTCCAAACCAAGCAGAGGTCAAAGCAAGCTAGTTCAAAAGTTGATTGGGAATGATACTCGCATCCAATAGGCATTCGGAAAAAAAGTCAGTGACAAGATCTCAAACCGGGCAAAGAGGAGCTGGGCTAAACCCTAAACTGTCAATACTACTGAGAATACTGCATAGCTAGAATTGTTCTGGGAAAGGCAAACATTCCAGCAGAGCTCACAGCAAGTCAGCTAGGGAAACAGAAGCAGGGCTGCCATTCTTTAGCTTTGTGATTCAAGTCTGGAATTTCCAAGTTTTAGACATCATTCAAGCAGTGGTCCAGTGGAGACGTCTTCTCTTTCCAAAAGGAAATAAAGTACCCACGTAGATTAATCACTAGCTCTGAACCACTGTCAGACCAGGGAAAGTCACCTGTCCTTTGTTGCAGAATTGTAGCTGTCTGGATATCCACTGCCACACACCAACATATCTGGCAGGGATGAAGGACAAGATGCATGCACATGCAATTCCAAATGGTTTAACTGTTGTCTATAGGCGGACAAGGACTTCAGTCCCTTTACAATAACGACAAAGAAACTTTCTGACTCTATGAAGAAACGATTTTTTCGTTTAGGTGTCCTGGTTTTGGCTGGGGTAGTTAATTTTCTTCCAGGTAGCTGGTACCATGTTGGATCTTTTTTTATTCAGCCTGAGAACAACGCTGGTTAACATACCAATGTTTTAGTTGTTGCTAAGTAGTGCTTATTCTAAGTCCAGGAGTTTCCAGTTTCCCATGCTGTGCTAATGAAGAATGGGAGGTCAGGAAACAGCATAGTCAGGATAGCTGAACTGAACTAGCCAAAGGGATATTCCCTACCACAGCACATCATGCCAAGTATACAAACTGGGGGGAGCTGGCCAAGAGGTACTGATCACTGCTCAGTGACAGGCTGGGCATTGGTCAGCTGGTGGTGAGCAATTGTACTGTGCATTTCCTGTCTTTCTTGGGGTTTATTTCTCTCCCCTTTTTGTTGTTTCCCTTCTAATTGCAATTATTACTATTTTAGTTTATTTCAAGTATTAAGCTGTTCTTATCTCAACCCACAGGTTTTGCCTTCTCTGCCCCCCCGCCCCCCCCCCCCCCAAATTCTCCTCCCCATCCCATCAGGGGCTGGGGGCTGAGAGAAGAGCTGCGTGGTACTCAATTGCCAGCTGGGGTTAAACTAAGATATTAGGGAACAGTAGCTCTGGTACAGTTAAGTCAATAACTTGCTTAAGAACATATATGTTGGTAATTGAGCTGACAAGGAGTGGGCAACGGAGAGAAAGAAATAACAAATGAAGTGAAACAGTTGATAGGAGGTTTATGGATAACCATACTGCCACATACAGTATTAGCAGTGCATCTGTCCTTGTCCTTCATGGCAGATCCAGCCTTTGTCTGAGGCAAGTGAGGTCTTACATAAATGAAGTCCAGGTTGACAAGATTTCTCCTCTGGATACAGCATTCCTTTCACAGTAACACATCAGTAGTATAGCTGTATTTCTTAAAGAGTTGCCACATCTTCAACAAATCGCCATCAGTACCTGGCCATCAGTTCCCTGCAGCATACCTGTATGGCTCACCCCTCCCCACCCAAAGCTCTTATAAACATAGCTTAATCCATCTATCATGTTAATGCTCCCATGTGCTCTGCTCTACATAGCACCACACTTCAGCAAACTTTTTCAGCATTCTTCACACCTAAAATTCATTTAAAGCCACAAACACAGGTAGATGGAAGTAGTTTTTCTTGCACCCTTTCCAGTCTGGGCAACCATATTGTTGTTGTCGCCCATAGTTATGCTTAGGGAGCAAGTGGTAGTGAGGGCAGGGGAAAAGGTGAACTCTAAAACTGATTATAATTAGAATTTTAAAGTATGATTTTATTATATCTGGCCTTTGTCATTAGCCTCACTTTTCTGAACAAGACCTGAGACAAACACCTTAGTCATTGCTAGTCATCATAAAATAAAGGAGTAATCAAATTCATAGAAGCCATGCCAAATCAAAGCTTCCATTATAACCTTCAAACCTTACAAAGCACGCCTCTTCATATAGCCCAGCTACAAATAGGAAGAAAAGCCCAAAATACCTCCACACCTGAACACTCTCCAAGCATCCCCAACACAAGCACTGGCTCTGTGTAAGAAAGACCTCCTCTCAGAAAAGGGGAGATACAGGGGAGAGATGCACAAAACATTCAGAGCTCCATATTTAAAAGTCCTCAAGTGACAAACAAGCAGCAGTTCTTCATGGTTCTTTACTTCTCATTTGTAGACACAGGGAGGGGAATAGGTCAAGCAGCTTGCTTTCATTTATTCTGTGAAAAGCCAACAGATACATCTAGTATTTCCTGATAATAAGTTTTATTCTTAACAGAATAAAAATGTAACCAAACTGCTCCTGATGAGTAAAACTACCAGTGACCATCACACTTCAATAAACTTGTTTCACCCAACCAGACTGTATGACTGGATTTTAAATACTTTTGTTAAAAGCCTGTATCAACTAGTACACATATTTGCTCACCAACAGCTATCATTCCACAGGTTCATCACTGAAAGGGAAAGTTCACTACCTCAGTTTGTCTATTTTTTATGTCAAGTTTAACTCTTGCCAGACGTTTTGTAAGGTTCTTCAGTCCAACAGAGCAGGAGAAAGCTATTCACCTCAACACAAAGCTGGCACCAAGTAGGTGTCAGGTGTCTGTAAGCAAGGAGGCAACAATGCCCTTTGATAGCAGAGTTGTTCTCCTACAGTGTTTTGACTGCTACCCTGATTTGCAATTTTAACAAGAATCTTTATCTCAGTCAGCACTCACCTTGCATCATACTCCTGTAGGCTGTGTCTGTGATGGCATAGATATGAGGTGGCATCTCATGTCTCTTTTTGCCTTTGTACATTTCCACTATTTCTTCTGAGTATATGGGCAGGTTCTTGTAAGGATTGATGACCACACAGAACAAGCCTGAATAGGTCTGCAAAAAAAAAAACACCCCAGCAAACAAAGACAGGAATTAAAAAAGTTGAATACTTGCACATTTTAGCAGTATATTACTTGGAAAAAAACAAATAAACCAGTCCTTTTTTAAGTGCTTCTTCCACTGATGCCACTAAGCAATATTAGAACCTGAGCAACAGTTAAAGTCATGTCAACTGAACTAGTACAGAACCTTTCCAAGTACGCACAGAGCATCAACTGATACATTAATCACACTGATATCAAACTAGACTGCTCCCTGGCTAATAAAGTCCACTAGGGCTGGCTTTTTCTTCCTTACAAAGTTCCAATATAATGTAAATGCATACTTGACTTGAACATAAGGTAGGTGCTCAGCTCAAAGAAACATGCATTTTATTATGTTCTGCCTTGTATTTGCTGTGGATTTGTTACGTAATTGATCAATTACAACATAATAAAACTTTAAGCCAAAATAGTTACTGAAAGAAAAATAAGACCACTGTACTCCTTAGATGTTTTCAAGACAACTTGACAAACTGGACTAGGCTAAACTCAGTGTTCACACTACTCTGAACAGGATGTTGGATTAGGTGGCCTCCCACAGACCTTTCCACCCTAAAGACTTTCATGATTTATAATGAAAAGAATATTACTAGAACTAGATTCAAAATGGTAAGGTCATTAACATAGTATAGTTCTGAACTAGTCAATACAGAAAACAATTCTGAAGTATTCCATGCTCAAAGAGTCAATGACATTTGCCAACGTCGATTTCTCAATTGGTTTCCGCTGGCTTAAATTCAACAGTTCTGATGGAAGACAACTGTCACAATGCTTCTAGTTTAAAATATTAAGCTTCTTAAAAGAAAAAAAAAAAACAAAACACACACACAAAAAACAAAACAACCCTTTAAGATACAATTATCTAACAAAAAAAAAAAAAAAAAAACACCAAAAAAACCCACCCTAACAAACATTTTACTTCCAAAGGGAGTAGGAGGAGCAGAAGCTTCTTAGGTATTTCCTTGATAACCTAAGAATAGCATTCAAAGCCTTGCTCCTGGGGTTTACAGCTACTCTACAGTTCCCTGACAATTTTAGAGGCAGCTGTTTGAAACATCTGGAGAGGAACAGCTTTCTACAGCAACTTGCAGTGCTACCACTAGACAGTATATTTGGTGCTTTTCTATTGCTTCCACCTCTTCTACTGTTTGTTCAATGAAGAGTGCTTCAGAGTGGTAAAGAGTTGTCCACAAGCACAGAATACTTAATCAGATTTAGCCTCCTTATCTAGACAAAGGTAAGAATTAGATCACAGGGATCAGAAGGGTGAAAATAGCATATACTACACAGTTTATTATCTTATATCCAAATTTTCTACATGCTGGCTTAACATCACGTAATTAGCCCACTCTTACAAGCAGGAGGTTCAGATACAGCTTTCAGCCTATGTCTCCCAGAAAGCAAATTTTTTATAAGTATTTAAGGTTCCTTTTCCATACACCGGTATAAACTATCAGGATATGTTTTGAGACTTACCTGTTAAGTATTTGAGGAATATGTGAAAATACTAAATCTCTTTCCAAAGTGGGAAACTATGAAACTACGAAAGTTGGCTAAAAACCTTTTAGCACAGGACTTTGAGAGCTCCAGGAAGCTAAGCTTCAGTGAGATGTTCTAGTGAGGTTAGGTCTGAGGTAGTGCTTGAAAGAAACAGTTTCAGGAGTTTGCAGAAACCAGCCTGGCTAGTTCCTTTTGCCTCAGCCTTAGTTCCCGATCATGTCAAACAGTACTTGTACAGCACAGAGTAACTGCTGAAAGTCTGGGTCATGCTTTCCTGACCTTTGACTACACTAGTGGATGACAGAGTAGAACCAAGAGGTAGGAAGGGGTCAACTCAAGAGTAGCATGTTCACAGTACATGCAGTACACCTTTTTCCTTACACTGCCATGGAAATAACTGACATTGGAGTCAACTGAACTGCTAGAAGAAAAGCTGCAATTTTATCAGAGTTCTGGAAAAAAAGTAAGCAAAAACCTTCTAGGTTGCCCGTTTCAGCTGCCTGCATTAGCAGCTATCATGCCTCAAATCCTATGGCAGCAGCAACAGGCACATAATAATCAAAAGAAGATGCCCTAGACATTCCCATGTCCCCCTGGCCCCAACAAAACTGTAACTTATGGCACAGACCGAACCTACCTCTCCTTTCAAGATCCTAATACAGCTGAGGGCCTGTCTGCTGCTTTTGGGGAATTAAAAGTGAAAGCAAAAGGAAAGTGGTAGCAAGTACTGTGGTAATATTCCAAAGGGAATGTAAAGTTTTCTTGTCTGCATTTTTGTGACTTTTTATGGCTGTGTTTGCTGACACATTAGAATTGTTGTTTTTCAAGTAAGAATAAAGGTCTGAAGCTGGACTGAAGCACTCTTACAGACTAGAGCAGCAGTTTAGAAAACAGAAAACATTAATTTCAATTAGAGTAATGAAGCCATGAAGCAGGTATGCAGGAAGAAGCCATCACCTTTCTTCCAGCATTCTGGTTGCCAGGAGAAATACCTACGGGAAGTTTCCTGCAGTATAATGATCTCAGGCAGATGTGTGAGGTGATATTTTAGTCTAATAAAGAGAGGCAACTAATCATGGCTGGGATAGGCAACTGAGTGAGAACAGCACATCATGACTGCTGTTCAAGCACAGACAGAGTTTTATATAGGAAGCAAGTCGAATTGAGCAGAAGCTGCCAGCCCTACAAAAAGACAAAAGTCATCTTCATCTTATTAAAGAACAAGTAAAGACTTATATGCATAAATCCCCAAACTGAACCCAAGGCTCCAGTTGAAAGGCTATTCTATTACAAGCACAGCTGGCTTGAAAAACTGTACTTTGTTTCAGACATTACTATCTCAAAATAGAATTCTGGCATTACCTTTTGCTAGCTATTTCAAGTGACATGGGCCAAACTGGAACTGGTTTAATTTTTCTAACTGCTAACCTAGCTCTGAATAGCTCAAAGGACCATCTACAGCATGGCACAAAGCTGACAGTCTCAGTTTATTTTCCAGCAGCTGTTAACTTTAATGAAGTAACTGGAACACGTAAGGCAGTTCAGGTAACCAACACAGAAGCCGAAAATGATCTTAGATAAAGCATTCATAGTAGAAAGGATTAATATGAAAGCCAGTCTATTAGCAAGTCACCTCAGTGCAGAGCTAATCAGCACATAGAAACAGCAAATTGCTGTCAGACTCAGGCTCTTCGTTCTTGAAATGCTTAACACGCTTCCTGCTAAAAATCTGTGTGCACCAGCCTTAAGATTTCCCCCTTCTTTTTATAGGATGGGTAGATGGAAAAAGTTTTAAAGTAAGAAAAAAAAAAAAAACAAGAAAAAAAACAACCCACCCAAAACCACACATCCCTGCTGGCAAAGAAGGCAACGGACAAGAGTAGAACTAAATAATACTTATGATCTTTCCAGAGACATTTATGCTAGAGATACATTGCGTGTATTCTCTTTCTCCAAGAGGATTAATGATCAACCAGCAGCCATTCCAATGAAAGTATTTTAAGCCTCCGCATTAATCTCCTGACTTGCTGAGAACTGCTGACAGGTGAGATCAGTCCATTTCACAAGTGCGCAGAAACACAGTTTTGGCAAGACTTAAGATTCTGTAATAGAGAATTACTATGCTAGGATTACTTTGGTGAAGGGTGTGGAGATATTTTAATACTTCTTACAATCCAATTAGAAGAACTCAATTTATTACAGTCACAGACTATGTCTGAAATTTCAGAGGATATCTTGCAAGATATGTGAAACAGCCCATTGCATAGTATGCAAGAGACTTTGAGATGCTGCTGAATTATTTTCAACAACTTATTACATAACCCAGCAGCTTCCTGTTTTAAAAATGTTGCACATGATCTTGCACATCCTATTTCATCTCACTACCAAGATTCTTCCCTCCAAGAATAGATTTTGACAAATAGTCAAAGGAATTATTGATTACAAAGAATAACTTATTGCATCAACCTCCAACCACATCAGCTCTCCAAATTTTGACATCAGCTGGTAGGAATCGGACTAAGTTTTTGCTTTTTATCAGCTTTGCACCCTTCAGATGTTCTCTGATAATTTCTTCAACAGTTCTTTATATAGAGGCGATTTAGGAGGTCATCCTGCCCCTCTATTCTGCTCTTGTGAGACCCCACCTGGAGTACTGTGTGCAGTTCTGTTGTCCCCAACATAAGGACATGGAACTGTTGGAGCGAGTCCAGAGGAGGGCCACAGGATGATAACAGGGCTTGAGCAGCTCCCATATGAAGACAGGCTGAGAAAGCTGGAGCTGTTCAGGCTGGAGAAGAGAAGGCTATGTGGAGACCTCATAGCAGCCTTCCAGTATCTGAAGGGAGCCTACAAGGATGCCAGAGAGGGGCTCCTCATCAGTGATTGTAGCAATAGAATAAGGGTAATGGGTTCAAACTAAAACAGGGAAAGTTCAGGCTAGATATAAGGAAGACGCTCTTTGCTGTGAGGGTGGTAAGGCACTGGAACAGGTTGCCCAGAGAAGTGGTAAATGCTCCATCCCTGGCAGTGTTCAAGGCCAGGTTGGACAGAGCCTTGGGCAACATGGTCAATGATGAGGCATCCCTGCCCATGGCAGGGGGTTGGAACTAGATGATCTTAAACTCCTTTCTGACCCAAACCATTCCGTGAGTCCATGGCTTCATGCCACTCCAGAAGAGCAGTGGTCACAGCACTAGCAGAGTAAAAATTTCTAGCTTGTCTTCATGTTCCTTAGCTTAGAAGGCAACAGTTCACAAAGGTTTCTACCCAAGATGGATAACAAGGGTGAATTCCTGCTGTGTGGTGTCTTAGATACCACCAGTCCCTCCTAGGGCAGAAGAGATCATCTACAGTTTGCCACATAAGATGACTACACAGAAGACTGCATCATTACAGGTATGATGAAGTAGCAAGCATTCAAAAAAAACCCAAAAACATACATACAGATATGGCAGAGAGTTTTTATTCATGCTGTCTTCTCCATATGACAAGAGGGGCAGCTTTTGGGTTTTAGCAGCACAAGAAAGGGAAGGGAGAGGGAAATCTAGACAGACATCTTCAACGACATCTACATATGAAATTTATTCTTTAATACATTTTGGTTTACTAGATCTTTTAATCTACTGTGAAGAATATTTCATAATGCCGAAAAACATGAACATCCACTGTTTCGGCATCCCTCAGGATTCCACCTCAGGCAGTCACATTTTAATACTGTTAGCAGAGGCTAGTCTGAAAATAAACCACAACACACTAGTTCCTGCTTTAACCAGTCACTGCACCCAAATTTTACATTAATCATTCTTTCTATGCCTGCAGAATATTAATAAAGTAGATGCTGTCATGACCAATATCTGCTGGCTAAACAGAGGCCACATGAAGAGGAAAAGTGAACTGAAGGACCAAATTGAGGTTCCAAACTCTCCTTCCCCATTTTTCCCTATTTATTGCTTTTGGTATTCAGTGAAGTAGTTGCTGCATGCTTCATTTGGGTATGCCCACTGGTTCCATAAATGGTATCTTTGCCATTTCCACAGCAAAAAAGAAGCAGGAATCTCTGCTCTTGTCCATTTTGGGGTGCAAAGAAAAGGAAATATTTCTTATCTGTAAACACATGCAGGCCCACATGTGCCTTTTCTAGTAAGACACTCTGAAATCCTGAATTTTTATGACCCAAAAACCTTGGCATCAGCATTCTTTCCCTCTGAAGCTCCAGACATGGGAAAATGCAATTTAGATGTTAGGTATATTAGGACTGCATTTTTATTATTACTTGGCTCAGTTCAGAATAAACTTTGTTTACTACTTTCCAACTGCATTCATGTCTTGCTTAAAGAAAGTTAAATGGCATTCAAAACATCCTGCAAATGAAGACATTAAAACGTTAAAGGCAGATTTACCACAGCATTCCTTGAAAGCTTCAACTAGAGGGGGATTGGCATAGCTCAGTGAAAAAATGTTAAGCAGAAGGAAGAAGCTAAGTCACATGAGACTTGTGTATAGGGGCAATGAAAGGTTAACATACACATTTTTAGAAGCAAAGTAATTACATTAGGTTCACATACTATGTAACCAAACACTCTTACCCCAACAGACAAGACTACTTACATAGATCAGTCCTGAGTAGTATCTCTCCTTTAAGTTGTGAAGAACAGAAGCCTCATTCAGGCATGTGAGCTCTGCCATATCTTCCACTTTAGAGAATTTGGGAGGGTTCATCTTCTGGATGTCATCCTTATTTACTTTCACTCTCTTCCCATTCTCTGCAAGTTCCACCACGGCCTCATCTCCTACTTCTTCCTTCAGGCTGGCCGCCTCAAACCCATTCTTCTCGGAGGGAACCCATACCAACTTCTTAGCTGCCCAGTCAGCCTGAGTCAGAGGGTTATTAATGATGTTTTTGTCCACATAAAGGTACTTATCTGCATCTCGTTGCGACATTGTGTTTTAGAATTGGGGACCTGTGAAAACAGAAGGAAGAAAAAAGCATATATTTTTAAAGCCTCAAGTTGCCTTGCAAATTCCTAGAGACAGACAGGCACATGCTAAGTACTCCAAGCCCTTGGTCATCAGAACATGCCTCCCCCTCCTTCAGTTTCATGTTAGGAAGCACTAGTAAGTTCATAGAATCATAGAATAGTAAGGGTTGGAAAGGACCTCAAGATCATCGAGTTCCAACCCCCCTGCCATGGGCAGGGACACCTCCCACTAAACCATGCTATCCAAGGCTATGTCCAACCCCACCTTGAACGCCGCCAGGGATGAAGCATCCACAACCTCCCTGGGCAACCCATTCCAGGGCCCCACCACCCTCACAGTAAAGAATTTCTTCCTCATATCCAATCTAAACCTCCCCTGTTTAAGTTTAAACCCATTACCCCTTGTCCTCTCACCACAGTCCCTAAGGAAGAGTCCCTCCCCAGCATCCCTATAGGCCCCCTTCAGGTATTGGAAGGCTGCTATGAGCTCTCCACGCAGCCTTCTCTTCTCCAGGCTGAACAGCCCCAACTTTCTCAGCCTATCTTCATACGAGAGGTGCTCCAGTTCCCTGATCATCCTCGTGGCCCTCCTCTGCACTTGTTCTAACAGTTCCATGTCCTTTTTATGTTGAGGACACCAGAACTGCACACAATACTCCAAGTGAGGTCTCACGAGAGCAGAGTAAAGGGGCAGGAGCACCTCCATCGACCTGCTGGTCACACTCCTTTTGATGCAGCCCAGGATACGGTTGGCTTTCTGGGCTGCAAGCGCACACTGCAGCCGGCTCATGTTCATTTTCTCATCAACCAACACCCCCAAGTCCTTCTCCACAGGGCTGCTCTGAATCTGTTCTCCGCCCAACCTGTAGCTGTGCCTGGCATTGCTCCGACCCAGGTGTAGGACCTTGCACTTGTCATGGTTAAACTTCATTAGGTTGGCATCAGCCCACCTCACAAGCGTGTCGGGGTCCCTCTGGATGGCATTCCTTCCCTCCAATGTATCAACCGAACCACACAGCTTGGTGTCGTCGGCAAACTTGCTGAGGGCGCACTCAATCCCACTGTCCATGTCACCCACAAAGATGTTGAACAAGACTGGTCCCAACACCGATCCCTGGGGGACACCACTCGCTACTGGTCTCCAGCTGGACATTGAGCCACTTGAGCACAACTCTTTGCGTGCGGCCATCCAGCCAGTTCTTTATCCACCGAGTGGTCCACCTATCAAATTGATGTCTCCCCAACTTAGAGACAAGGATGTCATGTGAGACAGTGTCAAAGGCTTTACACAAGTCCAGGTAGATGACATCAACTGCTCTGCCCCTGTCCCTCAGTTCCGTAGCCCCTTCATAGAAGGTCACCAGATTGGTCAGGCAGGATTTCCCCTTAGTGAAGCCATGCTGGCTGTCACCAAGCACCTTGTTGGTTTTCATGTGCCTTAGCATGCCTTCCAGGAGAATCCGCTCCAAGATTTTGCCAGGCACAGAGGTGAGACTGACTGGTCTGTAATTCCCTGCCTCATCCATTTTCCCCTTCTTAAAAATGGGGGTTATATTTCCCTTTTTCCAGTCATCAGGAACTTCACCTGACTGCCATGATTTCTCAAATATGATGGACAGTGGCTTAGCAACTTCATTTGCCAGCTCCTTCAGGACCCGCGGATGGATTTCATCCGGTCCCATGGACTTGTATACATTCAGGTTCCTAAGGTGGTCCCGAACAAGATCCTCCCCCGCAGTGGGCCCAGGGTCCCCACCCTCACCGTCCCCGCGTCTGCCTTCCAAGACTTGGGTGGTGTGGTCAGAGCATTTGCCGGTAAAGACTGAGGCAAAGAAGTCATTAAGAACCTCAGCCTTCTCCAAATCCAGGGTAGCCAGTTCTCCCGATAGCTTCTGGAGAGGGCCCACGGTGTCCCTAACCTGTCTTTTATTGGCAATGTACCTATAAAATCCCTTCCTGTTATCCTTAACATCCCTAGCCAAGTTTAATTCTAAGTGGGCCTTAGCTTTCCTAACCTGGTCCCTAGCTTCCCGGACAACATCCCTGTATTCTTCCCAGGGCGCCTGACCTTGCTTCCACCTTTTATAAGCCTCTTTTTTCCTTCGAATTCTGCTCAGCAGCTCCTTATCCATCCAAGGAGGTCTCCTGGCCCTCCTGCTGGACTTCCTTCTAGTTGTCAAACTTCCATCAAGGTCAAGGTTTTGCTTGCCAAGAGGATGCAACAAACCCCATAAACTAGCAAGTAGCTAAAAAACCCCAACAAAACACTGACCCTTAAGCATTTGAAAGCCGTTATTGGGCAGAAAAGAGAATGCACATTAAAGTAGCAAGCATCAAACAACTCGTAAGGTGCACCAGTACTCATAGCATGAGACACTGTATCAGTAATATTCAGTTCAAGATTAGCCCTTCACTGCTCTACTTGGTAAAGATATCAAAAATATGTTTAATCAGCGGCTTTATTTCCTATCTCCTGGTTCTGATAAGTAACCAGTCAAATACCACAACTTCTTAGAAATGCCACAAACCAGTCTAGACAATACATGAGATGCACTCTGCTTCTACAAGACATCATCAATAATTTGAGGAAAACAGTTACAACCAACATCAAATACTTCCCATCACCAGCTCAGTAGCAACACCCAGCCCACCAATTAGCATCTCTTTTCTAGATCATGTTCAGCAGCAGAATACCTCCAAGACAGTAACAGAATAAACCTGCGGTCAGAAAATTTTACAACCCCAAAATCCCTCTATGCAGCTACAGTCAGGTAAAAGAAAAGGTACCACCCCTACAAAGAGAAGATTTAGGCAGCATTCTCAGAAAATGGCACCCTAGATTTAGTGTTTCACCAAAACCAGAACATTGCTGCCATGGATTTTCCAGTTTATAAGGCCACAATTTTATTGGTGCCATTCAGAAATCCTTCCAATCAGAAGAAAGGACTGCATGTGTCAAGGCACACTGACCATGCAAAAGCAGCCTCTTTACAAGGTCCCATAAATAGTACTTGTTGGATCCTTCCTCACAGAGATACCAGTGTCCTCAATATATGTTTACCATAAGTTGGATAGAAGCTAGAGCTCTTTATCACCAAAAGAACAGAAAATGAAAATATCAATATTCATGTCACTGGAGGCTGTCAGGAGCTCCAGGGATAACTTTCCTACAGAGCAAAACCAGCCTGCAAATTAAACAGGTGAAATTTGACTATAGATACTGCAGACAAAAAGGTACTGAGAGCAGGGCAGAAGCAGTTTAACTCCCAAAATATGCATGAGAGCAACAAGAGATGTTGAGTCCCAGCATTAGCAAGCTGTAAATGAAGCCAGAAAAACATCAGCTATAATAACGATGGGCACTCATGCCCACACTAGTCATTTGTAAGCATGTAGGGAAATTCCTTTCAACAAGTGTATCACTGTAGGTGGTATGCAACTTTGTGCCAGAGACTGTATGGCTAGCTGTATGTTCACAGTCAAAAATTCTTTAGCAAAGATAAAATTACTCTATAAATAATTGTTTCCTTCAGCTTGAGTTTCAAATCTTCATCTCAAGCCTTACAGGATATGCCAAGCAGCTATCCCACACTTTACCTCATCTTCCCTTCCCCATAGGGTCGCTGACACTTCCACCTCAATCGCCACAATGGTAACTCTCAGAGCAACTCCTCCACCCTGGCTTTTCATATTTTTGTTGAAACCCCAGATTTTAATGGGTACATGATGAAGAGACTTGTTGCAGAGATAAGATGCAGCAATCAAGAGTCTGCCATGAAAAACCTGAGCTCTCAAGAGAGCTGCAAGACCACCCTACAACAGCGAGCCTGGCAGAGTATTCAGGAAATAGAGAAGACTAAGAATTCAAGAAAAGATACTGGGACTCCATGATATTGCAGCGTATCATCTGCACGTTGTGGTCAAAGGGTTAAAAAAAAAAAAAAGTAAGGGAGAAGAGAAGGGAGAAAAAGAAAAACAAGAAATAAATATTCAATTGTGTTCAGAGTTGTATCAGGTTTGGCAAGGCAACAGCTCTGTTCTACCCTCCATTACAGAATTTCCTGCCTATGCAACTCCCAGAATCTAACCAGTTGCCTTTTTTGGCTATAATCAGGCAGGACACAGAAGCAGTATGCTTCAGCTAAATTCAGTTTCATCATTTCCTGAGGAATCCTAAGTAACCAGCCATCTGAAGTGTCCTACATTACACTGAAACCACAGCAAGGAAGTGAGGAACATGAAGTACATGCATTCAATACACCTTGGAGATTTCTTCTGGGATGAAAGCTAATTCTTTTTTTGGTAAGAAATACATAAGACTGCAATAAATCTTTCAAAGGGTATCTTGAAAGCCAGTTCTAGATCTGAAGAGAACTAAGGAAAGAAGATAGCTACAGAGAGGTTAATCAAATTCCTCACAGGAGGAGAATGCTGAATTATCTTGCACACAGCAAAACTGCATTCTTCAGCCAGTACAGGATCTTTCTATATCATCTGCCCCTTTTTATTCCCAGAACTGAAACCAAAATCTTTCACAGCAAGAAGATAAATAGCCTAACACAGCTATTCTAAAAAAATCTCACCGAACACTAAGGGGTTTTTTATACCAGTACTACCAAATAGTGAGGAGATTCAGGGATGGTCTGCACCTCAAACTTCAAACAGACTTGAAAATTACCCTATTGCATGGCCGCAGCAAACAGTCTTGTTATCACCATTTCATATGGTCCAGAACAGAATCATCAGGTACTAGAACTAAAAAAAAAAATGAGGATCATCCTAAGACAACATGGTATTAGTGCTATTCTCAAGGCTGACTTCTAACCCACAGGGCCTCTAAACTAGCAGTACCACAAACCAACCATTAATTTGTCTTCTCCGCAAGAACAGTATCAGAAGAATCAGATTCAGCAAGTTCCATCTCATGGGCTGCAAAATTTATCTTCCTAGCTTAGGCTGCACTTCACTGGGCATTTCTAAAAACCCCCAAAGTGGTGAAGGAAGCAAGCCCAGTAAGCTCTTGCAGCCTCACAGCAACTCCCAATGATTGCAAGTCATTGCCATTTTAGGAACAAATTAGGAAGCTATTTGTCTGCCTAGTAGCTTGCATTTTGGGTGTAGATAATTATGTGGGGCAAGGACATTTATCTTTACATGGCTATTGTGCAACTGTCAGAGGAGAATACCGTTAACAATATTCTTTTTGATGCAACAACGGTCTATGGCTTAGAAGACCAAAAAATACACAAGGAAGACAGACCATCCTTGTTTTGAGTTTAAATGCCTCCTTCCTAGTATTGTCTCCAAATATGAAATACTACAGTCACTTCCCTGTTAACCCAGGATGCTTCCCTATTGTGGTTCATAGCAGTCTGAGGAACAGGCTGGTCAAACATTGCTTGTTTTTCATTATTTCATGTGCCAAAATACATTCTTTTGCCATTTAACTAATTACATAGGTGCCACAATGATGCAGTTACAGATGGAGGCAAAGCAATCTCTACAGTCGTGAATAGCGTGGGACCAAGACATTGATAATATTTACTCCAACCTTAAAAAAAATTTTTCAAAAACCCTTTGCATACATATTCCCCTACAGATTCTTTTGAGATGAACAAATTAAACACTGGCTTTAAGTTAAGATGCCATGCATTCCCTTAACGAGGCAGAATTAACCAAAACCCTCATGCGAATACAATCATATGGACAGAAGTTCGCCTTAGCCTCCTACAGTTCCAGAGCCTTAAGGCTATGGGACGCTTCACACACTCCTCTCCCTATTTAAAGCACCAAGTGCTTCCCAAAAAGCTGGAAATAAACACCTGGCTGGCTTGGAAAGGTCTAAAAGATGCCTCTGCTATAAAGCCCCTTCCTTTTGATCACAGTGTCATACAACTGCTAGAAGCATAGAACATTATCTGTTTGCAATTTAATTTTCCAGAACTGTTTGTATTATTCCCTCCTCTCCCCCAATGTTTACTCTGTCAGCAGCCACAGAATTGTTTCTGGGACTGAGCCATTGCTCAAGGAGAGCAGTTTGGGCTATGGTAAACTATCGAGGTAATGGCTGAAGTAGCAATAGAATTAGTATATTCAGAAGATCATCAATAGCAACAGCTAAAGCATCCCACTTACTAACAAGTATTCAAGCACTAACTAGGCAAGGAAAGTACTTCTAATTAGAGCCATATGAACTGCCATCAAAGTAAGGATCTCCAAAACATTCTTTTGAGGCTTCAGCCTCATTAATACAAAGATAAGCTGGAATAGGCAATTTTAATCACACACCATTTCTCTACTTTGATGAATTATTGGAAGCTTGTGAAATACTGGGCTACCTAAACTAGACACATACATGCACTGTATACTTGTTGATTCAGATCACCATTTCAGAACCTTGCTGTAAGACTGAGCCTGTGTGAAAAGGGACATACATTACTGGAAGTTTTCTTTTACTTCACATCCAACAGTAAGGCACTGCTATAAAACTTTCTATGATTTCACATTAAATGATCCCACACACATGATTTGTCTAATGGCCTTTATACTAGCAGTGGAAGAGGAGCTTCACTAAAGATAAGGGTGACAAACAGCAAATACATATAGACCAGAATTAAAAAGTTAACAAGTTAACTTCCCTTTGTTTATACATTTACATTTTAAAAGTATTTCAGGAACACAATTCTCATGCTATCTACCTCTAGCAGGTTGTGAGAGAGTGCAATACAAAAGGTCCTTCCACAGACCGAAAGGAACGTACATGGTTTCTACAGGCAAGACAAGACTTTTACACTAGAAAACTACACCACTATGCTTACAGACCCATTTGAGTTACAACTAAGTTGTCCTCAGTGAAGAAACTTGATTATGTATTCATACATAGAATTTTAAAAATAACCTGACTCTGAGAAGTAGCTAATGATTCAAACTAAGTTTGCTCAGTAACACTTATATGATGGGAATCCTCACTAAGCATACAATCTGAACAGCCAATACTTGCATTATTTCTGCAGACTCAACTATTTCACTTTCCCATCCAGCTGAATACAGTTCATCAAATCAACACAGTTGCACACAGTGCAGCTAGAAAGCCCAGTAAGTAGAGTTCTGTGGCCAGACTGCCTACAGTGACCATGGACTGACAACATCAAAAAACAAAACCTCACCCACCAAAAACCCCTCCCTGTAATTCCCTTGGGTTCACTTAGAAACTGTTCAGGTCTGTTTAGCTCGGACATACTAGGCTGACACTTCACAGCTCCATGTGCCAGGATGTTTATGGGAAAGAAAACTGTGAAGTTACTCAGTACAAACTGCTCCAGTGTGTAAGTAACACCTATATATATATATATATATATACACACATATATATATACAGAAAATAATTTAAAAAAAAAAAAAAGTCTGACTCATTAGTGAAATGTGAGAAATGAATCCCACGGGGGGTACGGGTAAGGGGAAAAGCTGGCAGAAGGCTAAACTGATGAGCTGATGATACCTGCTTGCTTCTCGAGTTCAATATATTGTGACACACCAGTACTTGATGTTCAGACTGAACTCAAAGAATCACGAGTTTCAGTTATCTCACAAGGGAATACAGCATCGGACAAGTACAAGAGTTTGCAATTAATACACCCTCATAGATAGCCCCCTGAGCTGAAAGCTTTCAGCTCCACTCCGCCTTTGTGTTCAGAATGCCATGCTGCCATGCAGACTCATTTCTTCTAGTTAAGCTTTATTTGGGATTCATAATGATTGCTATTAGGCTCACTGTAGTTCACTGCTTTCCTCTCTAGTCACAGTCTGACGCACACAACACATTGTTGAAAGATTTATTTCACAACTGGAATGCAGATTGCTGGCAATTATTCTTGCATATTCAGTTTGACTGTAGTGCTGCCCAGACTTGCAGCTACCGTGTTTATTACTGTAAGTTAAACTCCGGTAGAGCACTAAAGTGCCCTCTCTGTATGTGCAGGGCTCCAAGAATAAAGAATCCAATTATCTAATGTATAAATGATACCTGCATTACACAAAAGCGATGTGCCGACCAGACTACATGCAAGACAGAAGAAGGAAGTTAAAGGGAATTCCTTACCTTTCAGGTGGCCTAAAGGTACCCAGCACAAATACTCAGACAAACATGGAAAGAACATTTCTCAGTTTCAGTATGTCCAGCCCTCTTCAGCTGTCAAGTACCACTTTCTGGTATGTGTGAAGCAAGCTCTTGCATATTCTACTGTAACAGCTGACACAGGAGGTTTGCTGTGAAGCTGGGACTTTCCATGGCAAATTGCAAAGGCCACAAAACCACAATTAAGACACTGTCCTTATATGCCACTTAGTAGTTACCTTTTCTCTTCACTGGGTTCAAATGAATGGCAAGACTGGGAGAACAGAAGCTACAAGCACAGCACCTGTAGATGTAACATAAATCAATGCTAATCTGAAGAGGCTAGTTTTGGGTACCAAAGAGTGAAAGCGGGATGGTGCAGGCTTCACCACAGGGTATACAAGCACAGAAATTATCTTGGCCAACCACACTACATACCATAAAGAAACTAACCACTGAAGGTTATGAAAAAATACCGGCAGGCATAGCTTCCCTAAGTAAATGCTGAGGGGACACTTGCCCTTATTTTACTTGCAACTTCTCAGTTCAGTTAGACACAAGACCCATTACCACATACGTGGCACCAATGAAGTTAATCAGTCCTATGAAGCCTGCCCACATTGTTTAAACACACCAAGCACTGGTTTAGGGAGGGGGAGGGTAGCCTTCTGTTGATTTCAAGTCCAGTCTTTAGCATGACAAAGCTAGGCTGGCTGCCACCCAACCCCATTCACTTGGAATAAATATTCAAAGTTTACAATCCTGCATAATACACTTTCTGCAACTGTTGTTTCTCATTAGTGCATGTACAGTACATGCCTCCTCAGCAGAGGAGAGCATTCCTTTTCCAGAGACAGTGTGCCCACAAGGAAAACATTCCAGGGGGAGAACACATTCTTCGTGACCATTCAGCAAAGTAATCCCACTTAAGGAGACAGCTGTAGTTCAGAAAACTGCAGCCCATCCTGGCTGTTCAAGCTGTTTTGCTGCAAGACTTGTTTTCAGGAGACATAATGGACTGTAAGAGTTCTGATCCCTAAGGACATTGCATGAGAGGGGAAGGAAGAGCTTGGAAAGTTTCAGCCTGTCCTTGTTACCTCAGGGTCACTTTTCATCACTTCCCTAATATTCTGATTGAAGACTAAAGAGAGATCTGCCAAGAACTCTGTGACACCGAAGTGGAAGGGAGCTCTTCCAATATATAGTTCTATATCAATTAGGTCTCCCTATCATCTTTGTCCACTCCAGGTTTCATTTCATAGCAAGAGGGAACAAGGAAAAAAAACAACCACACGTCAATACAGACAGCAAAACCACAGTTCTTTCAGTCTTTCAGAAAAAAGTATTTTGCATGTATGTATGTGGCTCCTCTAGACACTTACACCCTAACCTACTGTGCCAAACTATGACTGGGTACAAACTGCCTTCTGCTATATCTCATCTTTTTATTCTTGTTTCAAATAGTTCTGCTCTGCCATTAACAACAGCTATTAGGGATGGTAGGCAAAAACCCTAACACAGAGAAGTCTACCACTTTTACGGGTCCATGTTTGATTCTCAACTCTTCTAGCCATACATACAGATTAATTAAGAAGATCTACCTCTAATTATGAAGGTGACCTTAGAGATAGGGGGCAGGAGGAGAGGAGGAGAGTTACTCTTTCAGGACGTGAGAACACCAACTCCTTCACTGAAGGAAAAGCTATGTAGCCTTCAGCTCCAGGATGTATAAGGAGGCCAGGTTGAAAACAACCTTGCAGAGAATAAATACCAAATTCAAGATGGTCTCAAAAACTTTGAAACATTCAGATTGCAATATTTCCCTGTTGTGTTCAACAACTTGCACAGCATTGGGGCTTCTTTCTTATGCATCCATTATAAGCAATGCTCTAGAGAAAGGCTCCAGTGCAGCAAAGCATACAGGAACACTTGCCCGGTCTGTATGTCTCAGCCTCAGGCTTGTTCTCTGGTTACATTGTTCCTTTCCTTACCTGCGCTTTCTTCCTTAAATGTCAAATACATCACTGTTTAAAAAGGAACAGCATTAAGCACCTCTTATTTTAGAATTCACCTAACCATGCCCTCCCGTCTGGATGTCCTGAAGTGTTGATTTGTGTTTTAAAGAAGAACAGGCTCATCTTTCAGTCTGAACTGAGTAGAAGCAAGGGCACTTGAAGTACAATCATGGCTATATGGGCATATAAAATTTTCTCCATTCTGGTATTAGAAGAAAAGACTTTTAAAAAAAAAAATTATCCCCTACTGACATTCTATTGACATTCCATGGTCCCAGTAAGAGAAGGCAAATATAACTTGGAAATTTCCAATAAAGTTTTGCTTTCTGGCATAATAGAGTAAAAGTCAACATAAGGAAACACTGACCACAGAGTAGCAGAATTGTTTCAAGTGTTTCCTTCATAGTTAACAACATTCCCCACAACCATATATACTATAGTGCTATGGCAGTGAGGCACTGGCACAGTTTGCCCAGAGAAGCTGTGGCTGCCCCATCTCTCATTGTTCAAGGACAAGTTAGACAGGGCTTCGAGCAACCTGGTCTAGTGGACAGTGTCCCTGCCTGTGGAAGGGAGGTTTGTACTCAATGATCTTTAAAGCCCCTTCCAAACCAAACCATTCTATTATATTCTTCTCCTTATCTACACAAGTGAGAGCTGAACCATTACTGCAGCTGTACTTTTTCATGACAGAATTGGTATAATACAACATGGCAATATTTATCAGTTAAATCTACACTAAGTTTTCAGAGCAGTAACGACCTAAAATCTACCTTTATTGTTCTGCTCCTTAGGAAAACACTTTAAATTTGCCATGTAAAAAGATTAACTCCCACATGTGGAGGAAGAAGATAAACTATCAACATCCATATACCAGTGCTGTGCAGACAATATGTAGATAATTTTCAGAAGTTACATCAGTTTTTCTAGTAAACTGACAATCCTTTTTTTAAAGAAAAAAAATGACTAATACATCTTCCTTATTGTGCATTCTCCTTTTACACTTCCCATCATATACTGCATTAAACTACAAGCTCAAGTTCATCTACACAAAACTTTGACTTGGGAAAGGCCATTAAACAATTCAGAGTAATTTACTGCCTAATGAAAGGTCAAAGACTTTAGTATCTGCTATAAACATACATACTGGAATATAGCCTTGAAGATAAAACCCAAGTAAACTTGTTTAAGCCACAAATTTAAAATCACAGTTTAAAGAGGTTTTGTGGAGAAAATTTACTTTGTATTTATGCTCTTTTGAGAGAGGAAATTCCCTTTGTCAGTAAGCAGACATGTCCATTTACAACATGACAGTTTCAAGTCTCTAATTGCTTAATTACTGTTAATAGTCTACCATATACCTGCATCCATACTTCCATATCCACTTATTTAAACAATTCTGTAAAGTTTGAATACATTTTCACAGAACCATAGAATGGCTTAGGCTGGAAAGGACCTTAAGATTATTTAATTCCAGTCCCCTGCCATGGGCAAGGACACCTCACCCTAGACCATGTCACCCAAGGGTCTGCCCAACCTGGCCTTGAACACTGCCAGGGATGGGTCGGAGCAATGCCAGGCACAGCTACAGGTTGAGCAGAGAACAGATTCAGAGCAGCCCTGCAGAGAAGGACTTGGGGGTGTTGGTTGATGAGAAAATGAACATGAGCTGGCTTCAGTGGGTGCTTGCAGCCCAGAAAGCCAACCATATCCTGGGCTGCATCAAAAGGAGCATTACCCGCAGGTGGAGGGAGGTGATCCTGCCCCTCTACTCTGCTCTTGTGAGACCTCACTTGGAGTATTGTGTGCAGTTCTGGTGTCCTCAACATAAAAAGGACATGGAACTGTTGGAACAAGTCCAGAGGAGGCCATGAGGATGATCAGGGAACTGGAGCACCTCTCGTATGAAGATAGGCTGAGAAAGTTGGGGCTGTTCAGCCTGGAGAAGAGAAGGCTGTGTGGAGACCTCATAGCAGCCTTCCAATACCTGAAGGGGGCCTATAGGGATGGTGGGGAGGGACTCTTCATGAGGGACTGTAGTGACAGGACAAGGGGTAACGGATTCAAACTGAAACAGAGGAAGTTTAGATTGGATATGAGGAAGAAATTCTTTACTGTAAGGGTGGTGAGGCACTGGAATGGGTTGCCCAGGGAAGTTGTGAATGCTCCATCGCTGGCAGTGCTCAAGGCCAGGTTGGACAGAGCCTTGGGTGGCATGGTTTAGTGGGAGGTGTCCCTGCCCATGGCAGGGGGTTTGGAACTGGATGATCTTAAGGTCCTTTCCAACCCTATTCTATGATTCTATTTACCACTTCTTTGGGCAACCTGTTCCAGTGCCTCACCACCCTCACAGTAAAGTTCTTCCTTATATATAACCTGAACTTCCCGTTCAGGTTTAAATCCATTACCCCTTGTCCTATTGCTACAATTCCTGACGAACAGTCCCTCTCCAGCATCTTTATAGGCCCCCTTCAGATACTGAAAGGCTGCTATGAGGTCTTTACACAGCCTTCTCTTTCATTTCATGACAAAGAGATAAAAACATCTTTGTCTCTGAACAACAGAAACAAAGACATCTGAACAACATCTATGAAGAATAAAATACATTAAGTGATACTCTGCCAAAAAATGTAATTTCATTAATAATAATAATAATAATAATAACTAAAAAAAAAGTATTTATTTGACTAGTGCAGATAAATTTACAAGCAAAAACTAAAATGGTTTTCCAGCTACCTGCAATCAGCAATTTATGAATTAATTTGATTTTGGACACCTTCATCTCAAACTCACCCCTCATCTGTGAAACACAGCTACCCACTCCCCCAAGCACCCAAAAAAAGAATTAGGAAAAAAGGCCAAAGAAAAATGTCAATGCCTTCCTGTACATTTTGAACGACGAATTACATAGCCAAAACGGAAGCCAGAAAGCATTTTTCTTCATCTACATTTAAAAAGCTGTCAAAAGTCAATTTACCTCATCAACCAACTAATTCCAAGTACTTAGGCAGGAACTTTCTCATCCAGTTCACTAGTTTGACTTCAGCTTTACACCCTGTATTTGTTGCCAAGTTCTTAGATTCAAGCATCTTAGATTTGTTCAACTCTGCCCAAACCCTAAGATAAGCTATCAAGTTAAGAAAATAAATAGCATGAATGAAAATTAATTTGTGCTCACACATTTAAAAATAATTGATTTTATCCATTGTGAGCACAGCAAAATGAATCTCTTGCACTAAATGACAAGCAGACCTACAGTGTAACAGTCCCTGCCAAAAAGACCTTACTGACTAAAAATTGACCTATAAACTGATACAGCAGTTGGTTTAAGTCAGTCACATTTGGAGAAAAAAATAGCAACTGAAATAAATTTAATTTAAATTTTGCTGTAGGTTTCCTTTTTTTTTTCTTGGCTATTTAAAACAACAAGTATGTCAATAAAACTGCTGGACTGAGTGTTGGCCAGAACCAACTTTAACCAGAGTCAAATCTACAGCACCTCCAAGGCTGATTTAAAAGCTTAAATTTAAGTGAACTGGTGAAGTCTTGACCTTAAAAGAAAAACACAGATGAATGTACTCTCATCACTACAAACAATTAAAAAGGGAGTAAACTATTAAAAAAGCATGCTTTAAATCTTAGATTTTAAACAGGAAGCTGCCCAATTGGGGGGGGGGGGGGGGGGGGGGGGGGGGGGAAGGAAGTCTGATTGCACAAGACTGTCAAAGTTGAGTGCAGAATTTCTCTAAACCTCTTTTCTTACAAGTCCACATGCCTACTTTGCTTTCATTCAAATCAGAACTCCAGTCCTGTGTTGAGGCATATATCACAATGAATTTCCTGCCGAGACTCATTAAAATGGTAGCTCTTGATGAATAGAAGTATTCATCAGTTGAGGAGTCTTTATGATACAGATTTCCACGTTAAGTTTCCCTCAACATATATTAATTATTAGCTTGAGTTTACTGAAATCACTCATCCATGCGGTTTTATTTACTACTCTCAGTAGAGCCACATGCATGCATTAAGAGAAATTGAAGTTTCTAGTCATGAAGACAAGTAGAATACAAACCCTATGTACAAAACTCTAGAGGCATAAATTTCATAAAGAGGTCATGCAGTCAAACCACAGTATGCAGAGATGTATTTCATTATACCTCTCTGCATCCAACAGCAATACATTTGTAGTACCTCCATAAGAAATAATTTGCAGTAGACAGGTGTGCTAGATCAATTTTACAGTCCTTACAAAAGGACATGACTTAGCAGTCCTAGCTCCAGAGCTATCAAACAACTAAATCAATCACAGTTCCATCACTGGAAGACTGGAGGTACTACTATTTCTTTACACTTTTTAGGATGCCAAGACAGGCAACATATTGTACTGAATAGTAACAGGCCAAAGAGCCACTAGCTGAAAAAAGGGACTGGTCCATTACACTGAACATGACTGCACTAGAGTGAGGCCTGAAGACGTTAAACACTACAGTAGCCTGGGATTGCAAGATGAATCGGTGTTGAGATTATTACTTCAAGTACACAGAACAAGTTCTCACAGCTGCTAAAGAAAGAAGTGAAGCGGATAAACCATAATTAAGATGAACTTGTAAATTGATGCATTTCATTTAGTTGGACAACACCCATTTGCATTAGCTTCCAGGGCAGAAGTTGCATTTGTGTATTTGTCTCATCATACTCTATTCAAATCAGGTTGCTAGTTTCCATCTCTTTCTAAACTAGGAAACTCAATTAGAACCATGGTGTGCTTAAAGTGAAAAGAAATTTAAGGTACAAGGTCACCAAGCCACCATTAAGCTAGAGCAATTGCCAGCAAAAACAATGCCGCTGTAGGCAATCCTATGCTATTATAGTTTTGTTTCAACCCACAGAAGACTTAATATAAGGCACACAGTTTCTCTACTTAACATGCAGACAGCTGTGCCTCAATTATAAACTAAGAAAACAAAGACTAATAAGATATTTATACATGAAATCAAAGACAAAAATCTATGTTACCAGGCACCGAGTGCATTACTGAGTCAAAACGAATTAAATCATATGCTCAGGACTTTTAGTAGATGCGTAGCTAACACTGACCCTCTGAAATGCACTTTAGTCATCAGTAAGGTTCAGCACATTACCCAATAGCCTGAAGTTACCACACAAGAAAGCAGATATAGTATGAAGAGGTGGGGGTAAGACAACCTTAACTTTGACTTCCCCTTTCAGTAAACCTTGCATTAACCAGATGAGTTCCTGTACCTCCAGTGGGTCCACATGCAATCTCACCCTATTACAGTCACACCAATTCCAAAGTGACATAAATCTGGACAAGACATGGGCCTATGGATGGAGGGGTAGGAACAGAAAATTCAGCAAAATCAGCTCATAAATCACAACACCTATGACACATGTCCTGTCCTATCTGTTCAGCATGCCAGAGATCAACAGAACAAAACCTGAATTTTCGGATATAGACAGGCCAATCCCCCAGTACAACTGAAGTGTATTTTCACATACTTAGTAGCCACACTGAAATACATACATTCCCTCCTACATGCATGTAAATGTTCTGACAGAGGACTAACCTGTGAGTTATTAGTTACTATAACCATTTAGTACATTATTTTTAAAGACCTGCCAAGATAATAATGGTTCAAGTTCTGAAAACAGTTTGTTGCAGTGGTAAATGCAATTTCTATTGCAAATGCTGAGACTATCTGCAGTGCCAAATACTGTTGCAGAGAAATTTAAGCATCTGTGGCATCTAGCCCCACTGCAGTTTTAAACTCAAAGATGAGTATTAGATCTACCACCCACTATCACTCTTTAACATTTTGCATAATAACAAACTAATGCGCTGTACAACACACAACAAGGTTATTTCAGCCTCCTAAGTGAGAAACTCTTCTAATCCTTTTCCTGTAGCTTTACTGGACAAGTAATTTTATTCCTCGTTTTTACTATTATTACTTATTCACTACTGATTCACTTAAAAGATTATGGAGCTCTCAACACATTTGTCTTCTTAAAACTATTCTGAAGCACATCAAAATCCATCTTGAAGAAACAATAATTAAAAAAGAAAATAAAAAACAAAGCCAAGAACTTAGTCTCTCTCTTCAACTTTTTTCTTATGAGAATAACTCAAAACAAAACAAAAAAAAAAAAGTAATCCCAGAACCATGGAATAAATATCCTTACAATCTATGCAAACAAAATCCAATAAAACGCCTTCAGTTTCTACACCCATTCTTCTGGGACAGACAGAACCCAACTATACAGTCTTCCTGTTTATACAGAAACAGCCACATGCTACCCAGCAGAGCAAACTTTGAGGTCAAAGTCTCTTCTCCAGAGAACTTCTAAAATCCTCGCTATACAAGTCAGGCATCAAATTGCTGAGGACATATTACAAACAGAACCATGTAACTCACCAGCTTGGCACTGGTCATACTCACTTTAAGGTTCCAGGTCAGTAAGCAGGAAAATTTCAGACCCCTGTTTCTATCTACTACCAGCAATTTTGCAGCTGCCTTAGAGTTACTGAAAATTTTGCCTGTCCACCTCCAGAAAGACAGTGCACACCCTACAAATAAGTGCAACAAATAAAGCTATCAAGAAGGAAAACATGTCAATTTAAACAGTTCCACCTGACATAGAGCTTCATGGAACCACTGCATGATTTCACTCTAGTTATTTTTACAAGGTCAGATTAGCAGCACAATCTCGTGTTTATACAGTTTTGCCAATTGTGATTAACAACTTCAAAACTCTTTTGTGCTAAAGGCAACTCCACTTACATTTATCTATTGCTTCCTCCTCATTACAACTTTCTAGTTAACAAAAATATTTGCTTATCTCATTTAAACTTTGGAGAGAGTGCTACAGTCGCAGACAGTGCATCTATGACTCAATACATATCTGCACCATTATTTGCCATTTTTACTGGAATGTCATGGATAAGTGAACTTAGTCACATTGTTACCTAGTGACTAATTTCAAAAGCATCTTTACACAAGCAGTAACCGATTAGAACGCTGTTACTTTGGAATTAAAACTTTACTGTATCTAGCCTTACAGACTGGAGACATATATGATGACGGTTAAGGATGTGCAATTTAATCTTTCAAGCCATGGGTCAACAGCCTCCCTGCAAATTAACTTGTATTTCTTTATAGTGTAGGGCAGAGACATAGAAGTCATTGTCTGCAGGCCAAAGTCCACCTACTACAATATCTCTTCAGGTTTGAAGCAGAAAATTCTTATGCATTACTTGAGAGAATATTCTCTTCAGGACAGACCTGCTCACTTAAAAAAAAGCATAGGTTCTTACTCCACTCTAGCATAGTGTGGCTGAGGATGTCATGACATAGGTTACAGAAGAAAAAGCTGCAGAAAAAGAGAGATGAAGAGCGCAAAGTTTCAAGAGGAAAAAAAAAGAAAAGGAGGAGGGAAACGAACCTTAAGGAGAGAAAAAAAGGTGGAATTTAACAGCCATTGCATCCCTGGAGGTGCTTAAGGCCAGGCTGGACAGAGCCTTGGGCAACACGGTGGTTTAGTGGGAGGTGTCCCTGCCCATGGCAGGGGGGTTGGAACTACATGATCTTAAGGTCCTTTCCAACCCTAACTATTCTATGATTCTATGAGTCTGAGAGCCAATAAGACCAATGTAGTTTACTTATGAGAAATTTCACTTTATTACCAGAAGCATGTTACTGCTATAAAACTCATTTCACCGTGTGTTTAGACAAATTAGGAGCAATCCTTATGAAACCCATTGGGTACACACTACCCTTGGGGGCTACGAAATTTATTACTTCCCACACCTACTGGAGACAAGTTGGAAACGATATCACTAAAAGCCAGAGAACTTTCCCCACTCGGTTGGAGGTGATGCCTGAAAGCACAAGCTATCTGCAAGAGTTTTTACTACAAGCTTCATCTTGCCCTGTCACTCCCTCCTCCCTCTCTCCTGGCTTCACTGTACAGACTAAACCGTACGAGGAAGTCGAGATCTGAGGGCGGAAGCCAAGCCCATTGCAATGTCTGCAGGAGGATTGTCAGCCTGTGACTCAGGCAGCAGCCCTGACAGCTGCCAAACGGTCCTATTTTCTCCTACCCGCTACTTCCAAAGGACGGACACTTAAACGCGAGAGGGGATATGGGGGGAAACGCACCGGAGGGAGAAGAAAGGAGACTGTGAGTTGAAAAAGAGCGCCAATAACGCCACCCCACCTGCGAGAAGGCCAGTTAGTAGGGCGTGGAGGGAGGAGAGAGGCAACTCCCTGGGCATAATGCAACCGTGCACATACGCCCCCGAAGGAGAGGGGGAAGGACAGAGAGCACTCCAAGCACGGCAGCTCGGCTCCCCTGCCGGGCTGCCCACCGCCCGGCTCCGCAGGGAAGACGGAAGAGAGCAGTAGGAGAGCAGTGCCCTCTCGGCCGGCAGGACAAAGAGGCGCGAAACCCGTGAGGAGAGAAGCGCGGCGCCAGGGGGAAAAAACCGGGGCCACCCGTGTCCACCGCCCCACTTTACCTGAGCCCGGCTACGGCGGGAGGGAGGGAGGGAGGGAGGCAAACGCCGCAGCGGTGGCGGCTGCGCTCCTCGCGGCGAGAGAGTGGCGTTTTCCTCACGCTGCCGGCTTCTCCCACAGGCACCGCGACCGCCTCTCACTTCACCGGCACTGCGAGGAGCCCAGCCGCCAACAGCCGCCGCGGCCCAGCAACGCACCGACCCGCCCACCCCCCGCGGCACCGCCAGCCAATAGCGACGCCAGCTGCAGAGAACTGACAGCCACCCTCACCAATCAGAGACGGCGCCACGGCGGGGGCGAGCCTTGAGGAAGCGGCGAGCCGTTGAGAAACGGGGTGGTGCTTCGCGCTCACCGCCGTTAGCAACGCCCGGGCGGGCTCAAGGGCCCGCCCCGCAGCCGCCGGGCCGGGCGAGGTGAAGGTCGGCAGCCGCGGCGGGAGCAACAGCTGCCGCTGCCGCTGCCGAAGGGCTCGGGAGAGGCGCGTCCCGGCTCTCTCCCGCCGGCCACGGGGCTGGGCCGAGACCCCACTACTTTGCCTTTCGCACCCCTTCTCCCCAGGTCGAGCCGTGCCAAGGCGTCCCCACAGCGCCCCGCTCCAGGCCGTGCCAGGCCGGTCCCACAATGCCCCGCGCCGGGCGGTACCGGTGACCGTTGCCAGCCGCTGCCCCTCCGGAAGCGCTGCCTCGCTGGCACTGCGGAGGTGATGCCCCAGGGCTGGGAGGAGGGAGGTCGGGGTCAGGCTCCGGTAGCAGGGCTGGGGGCCGCGGCGCCGGCGTCTGGAGGCCGTTCCAGAGGTCACTGGAAATGAGAGGAGGGGAATTCCCGCTCAGCCCTGTTGTCTTACAGGGCAGAGATCCAAGTCGGGATTTCGTTTCATTAAGAACTGAGACAAGCAGAAGCATTGGTGTAAGCAGCCCCTGCTGAGGTGTTTGAACAGCCAGCAAGTGCGGTGAAGTAGGCTCCAAGTGGATTACAAAAGGCATCCCAAAACAGTAGAGATTGGAAAAGCAGAAGTGGTGTAATTCTGCCTCTTTGCATTTACCACAGTGCTCGTCAGGGTTGAACTTAAGTACAAGTAAAATGAGGAAGCATTTTACACAAGTAGCTAAGATGCAAGAAAAAAGTCCTTCGGAAAAGAGCACAGCATATATAAATCCGAACGTCAGATCTATCTATGCAGATGAGTTTTATTGCACACTTTACAAGCATGCTGAAACACAAGGCTCACTCCCTTTGGGGCTTCTTACTTTCTGCAAGGAGAGCAGGTTTGCAAGTTGTAGATCTTGGTGATGGAAAACGCAAGGTGAGGTTTACTGATGGCAGTATTAAAGGTACGAGTGCAGGGGCAAATGAAGTGAAAGAGACTTGAATAAAGAGAGAAGTTGAGGTGTAAGTGTCTCGAGTAAGCACCTCTTGTACAAGTGGAACACTTCAGGCTTAGAAAGATTCACTGCCGCAGTTTGGAAACAATGCTAGACCTTTGTATCTCAAGACACAAAAGGCAGTGGGAGAAATCACTGAAAAGCTTGTACAGATGAATATCAGGAATACAGAGGTGTCATTGTTAAAGGCAGAGATGATAAATATAAATACAAGTGTGAAATAGAAATGGGAATTTGATTTGGCAGTGAGAGGGGCACGTGCTGGATTGGTGTTTGCTAATACATCAAGGCAGAAAATTAAAGGAAACTGGAATTGTGACAACCAGAGACACCTACATAATCAGATACCTTAGATGGTGAAACTGTCTGCAGTATGCAGTGACTCATTTTGATCCATGAAAAAAGCGACCACACATGGGAAGGATATTTACTGGTTGTACAGCAAGGTTTTAAATTCTCCCTCAAAAATTAAGCCGAATGAAAACAGTGGCATAACTACATGTATCAAAAGCTTTTTAAGAGCAGGAAAGGCTGCCTTTTCAGCCAAGTGGCTGTGAAAGGAAAGGTAAGTGAGGGAAAGCAGTCAGTATAAAGCTTTTAAAGGAGAAAACCATCAGATCTTTCTTAGCTGGGAAAGCAAGGCAGAATGAACTGACAGCGGTAGTAATGTGGGAAGTAAGATAATGAGTGCAAGCATGAAATGCAAACGTAAAAAGCTGCCACAAAGTCATTTTAGAAGAGGGTATGATCTTGGGCCTTTTTAATTATTATTCTTTTCCAACTCTCATACTTTTGTATATACAGTGATAGAGGAGGTCCAGATATGGCCATGAAGATGCTCAGAGGGCCAGAGTACCTTTCTATGGAGACAGGCTGAGAGAGCTGGGCTTGTTCAGCCTGGGGAAGAGAAGGCTCCAGAGAGACCTTAGAGCAGCTTCCAGGAAGGATGTGTAAGGAGTAATGGCTTCAGGCTGAAAGAGGGTAGATTTAGATTAGACATTAGGAAGAAATTCTTCCCTGTGAGGGTGGTGAGGTCCTGGTACAGGTTGGCCAGAGAAGCTGTGACTGCCCCATCCCTGGCAGTGTTCAAGGCCAGGTTGGACGGAGGCTTGGAGCAACCTGCTCTAGTGGGAGGTGTCCCTGCCTGTGGCAGGGGACTGGAACTGGATGAGCTTTAAGGTCCTTTCCAACCCGAGCCATTCTATTATTCTGTGGTATGTTCTCTGCTCCTCCTGATGCTAAGGTTTAACTTTAATGTCAGGCTGGCCTGTCTTTTTAAAGATTTGGCATCCATTTTTCTTTCTTTTTTAAACTTTGAAACTTGGTCCCATTCCTGCTTAATCGATATCAATATTTTCTTGATGATTTTGTCAGTAAAGCATCAAAACTAAGTTCAGATCAAAGGTTGCTGCAGGTTTACACCGTCCTTTCCCTTAACAGAAAGTGTATCCCACCTCTTTTGAAAACTGTGTCTTTCCCTCATGGTCAGATTTGTAGATGTGCAGTACCTGGGGCAAATCAGATTTGAAATATCTGTTTTGCATAGCTTGATTACTATGAAATAAATGCAATAGGTTTTTGTGTTGATCTTGTGGTAGGAAGTTACCCAGGAAAAGAGACACACCTCAGAGAGAGTGTGACTAAAAAAACCTTATATTTTACACATCTGTTACTTTCTACAGGTTCACAGGATGTTTATTTGAATCATTTTGATCAACTTCACTCACATTTTCCACTAGTGTTTGCAAGCCAGCATCCTTTGGAAGAACAAACCTGGTCATTGAATTCTGAAGAGCATATCTCAACTGCAGACAGATTTACCAGTTTGGTGGGAGTAAATTAATGGTACTGTAGTATTTATAGTGGGGAAAAAAAAATCTACAGAGCAGCGAGCATCCATAGATGCCTCTTCAATTTGCCAGCCTTAACTGCACGCCAAGCAAATGCCCACTGCTGAACTATGGTGTTCTCCCCTACAGTGGTCTAATCCAAGACAACTGGGCTTAAGTTTGTTGGCAAGCAGGAGTCCCAGGGAGATTGCACTTCTGCAATCAACAATAAATGCAAGGACATTTGATTTCTATGTCTGACGAAACAGGTAAAATGGCTACATTAATTTTTGTGAATTGTTTCCAGTGCTTTGCAGGGCAGAAGAATTCTCTTCTAAAATGCGTTTCTAACTGACAAGCTTGAGTGAAACAAGAAGAGTGACAGATAGAAAAGGTGTTTACTTCAGTGGAGAAGTCACATTGCTAAACTCTAACCACAGTGGGTTTTGACAGAAACCACACACGTACAGATCTGGAGAATGTCACAATCTGGTATTGCTGAGAAGCCTAAGCTCTGCTTTTGCAAAAGCCTGAAACATCAGTCGTTTCAATGCAGATTCATAATTAGAAGTTCTCAAAAAAAGCAGCTCTGGACTGGCTTTAATACATACACCCATAGAGTAGCTACAAATGCAGATGACAACTTGGAGGGTTTTCACCTACTGTAACAAAAGAAAATGGCTCTTTGGAGATGGGTCTGTAGAAGAAAGCCACGCATGTTTGTGTACTTCACACCTATGTCCTCTGAACAACCTGAAATCTGTCTGCAATGTAAGCACCATCTCTTAGCACATAACTTCCTTTTTCCCTTATACTGATTCTTTATTTTTCTGCCCTGTATCCAATGCCAAATCCAGACTGTGAGACTGAAGAAGGTGGAAAACCATGAACTTAAGATGTGGAAGGAGTGAAAGCAAGTGATGTTTCCACTGGGGGGTCAGAGCTTACAAATGTAGTGACTAACCATTTAAGCCCAAGTGCTAGCTCTGTTCATCTAAATCCTACCAGGAGCAGCTGAATAAAAGATCTGCGCTGGACCACAGTAAGGGAAATGGAGCCCAGTAACTTGTCTCAAAAGCAGCCAGTGGCAGATGTTGGAAGGAGAGTAGCCATTTTCTTACAGAATGATCTTATCCTTAACAGAGCTATCCCTTCTGTCATGTCTGTGGAAAAGGAACAACTTAATTGGCTCATTTTCATATGTGGGTGTGTGATTCCATTGTGCCCTCTTCATCAGCGAAGCTGGTTTGAGATGTTATCCATTCTCCCACTAGCAATTCATTCCTAGTGCTGTGTCATAGCTTATCACTGCCCCAGCAGTGCTGATGCAGATGTTTCAAAAGCCATATTGTAAACTGGATCACTGAAGTAGAGTTATAAAAGAAGGTTAAGGAAAAAGATCAGTTCACTGATCTAGTTTATAGGCCCACCGAGAGATGCATCAGCATGGCTGAAGGGATTAAACTGAGGCAATGTGACAGGAGTCTTTCAAATTGACTTTGCTGATAGAGAAAATGTAAGAGGGAACTATTCCTGCACCCCAAGACTGAGGAGGAGGGGAGGAGCCATACCTGGCATACTCTAGCATTTAAAACAGTTATTCTACTTTTCACCTCTCCCCAACCCTCCACCCACACAGCCCCATGTGAACAACCTGCTGAACTCCTGCTCCCTCGTGGTTCTTGCTTCAGCATCAGTAAAAGAGGAACATGTTTTTACTTTCTTAACACCCTAATGACAAGATCTGTAGCTGAAAAATGAAGTATTTATGGACAGCATCTCTGCTCGTTTGGAATACCATTTGGAGGCATTGGTTCTGTAGCATAGTAAGTGTTTTGTGCCAGAGTCCCTTGTTTCAATAAAATGGGAGTGACACCGTCTCGTAGAATGGGTCTTTACTGGGGAAGTATGTACCAAATAGATGTGTTCTGACTGAAGTCGTGGAAACCTCATGAACATACCTAAATGAACACTTCTGGTTTAGGCAGAAGAAACTTCCTCTTGAAGCTTGTCAGTTCTTCCAAACCCTGAGATGAGATTACAAATTCATTATGCATGGATAGAGACGCCACATTCCTGATCTGACATACTAAGAATAACGCCCCAGCGGTCTTTTCCTCCAAGGAATTCTAATATAATCACCTCTACTATCTAAATGCTAAATGACAAGCACTTTTAGTTCAGTATACCCCTTCCTAACCTTGTTTCCTCTAGCCCTGTTCTCTTGATGCTCACGCTTTTTTATTCAGCTTTAAATTCAGAGAAAGCTGGCGTCAATACCATTTTACAAAAACGACAACAGGAATACAAGCCATCCAGCGAAAGTATCTTTGCCCCAAAACTGAGATTCAGAATCTGAGTATTCTGCCTTGCGCCTACCCAGACTTGTCCAGAATGCCATCAGAACACATCCTGTTACCCGCCTGAAATAAACACGGCAATTCTTTGCCACAGAAAACTAACATTTTCACATAATCTGTTACAGCTTAGCTCCTTCAGTGCTAATTCAGCGAGTACCATGCACGTAATGTCTGCCGTGGCCTCACAGCTCCTTGGTTCAACAAGTGCTAAGGATCCTTTATTAACATCTCAAATACCGCCTTTTCCTTCTCCCTTTCTCAGAGGGGGTAAGAAATGCTTCAGATTCCTGAGTTTAGAAAGGCTTGGGGGCATTTTCACTCAGCAGAGGGTAAGCTGAAAAGAGACTAACATCCCTCCTCAGCCCCTCTGCCACCCTGCACTTGTCATGCTTGTGAAAGGTAGCAAACACTTGCCAGGCCTGGGTCAGATATTGACAAGGAAAAAATACTTTAAAGAGGTTGGCAAATCCATCTAAATGCTGTTTAATTTGTCCTGATAAGGCAGGGTTTTGGAGTGTTTTATACCACCTTTTCTTCTCTTTTCCTTCCATAGGTTTCAGGCTTGGCCATGTTTTCAGAGAACCAGGGTAACTGCAATATTTGGAAAACAGGACTAAGTTCAAAGAATACATAAAGGTGATAAGTATTTAACTACTTCACTTCATTTTTTTTCCATTGTTTTAATGCTTTTCAGCATCCCTTACACATCTAAACCTCTAAGCAAAAGGCATCTAACTGGATATTTACTTCTCTCTTCCTTTCCCAGCAGGATTTTAGTCCCCCCTTTTCTTCTCCTCCCTACAAAAGAATGAGAACACCCAACTTTCAGCTTGCTGCCTTTCCTGAGGTTACTATGTGAGCTTTTGCTTGGCTGATGGTGCCTCTCAGCTTACCTCATGTTTGCTGTTTGTTTTTGGGCTCAGCCTGCAATAGTAATCAAGACTAAATATTTGCTCAAATGAAGTGGCTCTGTGGTTCTCATTCCAGGGAGCTGGCTGAGGACAAAATGAAACTAGCTTGAAATATTCTAGTATGCCCAAGAGATGTGAGGAACAAGGGATTTTTCCAGTGCTGTAGAAAGTCATCCAATTTCTCATTGCAGCTTTGTTGTGGGAACTGCAGGGGAACTAACTCGTTTATAGCCTGCCACAATTAAAGACACCGCTTTTGTCTGCCAGAAACCAAAGTCGGTCCAGTCAAAGCCAACCTTCGGGACCATTCTGTCAGGCCACAACCAGAAAGAAGACTCAATGTGAAGTTACGCAAGCATCCATTCTCCCTCTTCTGCAAGACTGAAGCCCACATTTTTCTGATAAGAGGAGGCTACATCCTTTGTGCTTGCAAGTCAGTGGAAGGTCTTATAAACACACCCACAGATTCCCAGCGTAACATATTGCAAGCTCTGTGCATCTGGAGCCAGTGCATGCTTTGCTCAACAACCCCCCTTTCATTTCTGCCAAGATTCCCTCCCACATTTGGGACTTCTTTCCTGCTCCCTTGAGAGCCTCCTCAATTCTCCCAGCTCCTCCAACCTCCCACTGTCAGAGTGGACCAT
The DNA here is from genome assembly GCA_039720435.1 of Amazona ochrocephala. Classification (NCBI taxonomy): domain Eukaryota; kingdom Metazoa; phylum Chordata; class Aves; order Psittaciformes; family Psittacidae; genus Amazona; species Amazona ochrocephala. Next base: position 79,334,082 of record CM077880.1, read on the forward strand.
TCTGTACAGCTTTGCCACTCTGCTCTGCCTTTGGAAGCATATGGGCCAGTGCAGGAAGCTGGGCACGAAGAAGATCCATGCATTGCCCTTCTTCTCAGGCATGTGTTTGAATCGGATGGATGGACCAGAAGACTGAAGTGACAGAGCTAGCACAGAAGGCAGAGAGTTAGCCAGGACTTAACTGAGGCATTTGCTTTGTAGGATGTGAGAAAATACCAACAGAGATACATAACTGTATCACTGTGGGAAACCACCTTTTAGCTGAGGTGCAGACAAACACCATGTAACACAGTCACCATCTTTCCCATTTATCAGAGCATCATTTCCTGGGATTATTCTGGAACAAAGGCGGCAACTCACTGGGCATCCTGCGTATTTGTATAACACAAAATTCCTGTCAAAAATCAATACCTCACTGAGGAGTAGCAGGCTACTGAGCCACCCAACTACAGGCTAGCACCTGCTCTGCGTATTTCTCTGCTACCAAGAGGCAGCAAAGCGTTAGAGGAATCAAACCCCCAGGACAAAGATGCTCAGGAGCTGCTTCTGAAATTCCTCTGCATGAGGCAGCAGCTTGTGCTAGGTCAGGGTGTAAAGAGTCCTGCAAGCACTGCTGCCAGGAAAAAAATAAATAACAAGAGGTTAAAAGGCTTTTTGTAGAAGAGAGTATTTGGACTTTGAGTTACAGACCCAAGCGTGATGCTGATCTAAAGCACAAAATAATAAGATAGCTTTGCTGTCTTCTACTTAGTGGGACAAGGCCTTCAACCCATGGTAAATCGTGTCCACTCCCTCATGTCTTTTCTGTTCACACACGGACTAAAAGCATCCTTAAACCTCTTGCCGCTCTATCATTCTCCTGATTACAGCCGCATCTAACACTGAACTTGAAACACACACCTGTACATAAGTTTGTGGCTAATTGCGAGACAGCACAGAGGCCTGTAATTCCTTGACTCTTTATAGAGGAATGTACATGTATAAAAGCCTTTTGAATTTTCATAAGCCGCCCTTTAGATGTGGGATAGCAAAACACAAAAGGCTGAAAACAAGATGCTCACCCAGTGATTCAGCTTTCCTGCAAAGTTTTTTCTGACAGCCATCATAACCCTGAAAATAATCATCCCAGCTCTTTTTTCCTGTGGGCTAAAAACACATCAGCAATGAGGATCATAATGTAAGGTTTTTGTTCTCATTAGGAATCCATGAAAGAGAGCTTTGCATTACATAAGAAAAAAAAGAATCATATGCAGGAAAAGAAGGTGTGTGTATGTGTGTTTGGGTTCTTTATTTTATTTAAGTAATGCTAAATCAGGTTTGGCTTTGCTAGGGGACACACCAGCTGTCTTCAAGCTCTTTTTGTTATGATCTCCCTTGTACCTTAATTGAGAAAGCAGGGTGTGGAAGATTCAACAAAGGTTCCTGTTTGCAGTGTGCTAATTAGGCAGAGGAGTTCACAAAACCCCTCAGTTATAAACAATTACCTTTCCCCAGGCTTACTTTCATTTTCATGCAACTGCATTTTTACTCATTTTCTATTAGTTTTCCAGAGTGGACAAGAGTAATTTCTAAAATTAGTTTTCTAATTAGCAAAGAAAAAAAAAAGGCAAGAAAATTGGGGGGGGGGGGGGGGACGGGGGGGAGGAAGGTATAATTAAAAGCACTTTAAGAAGCCTTTTTTTTGTGCTTCCTCATTATACAGGAGCCCAAGGTGTTTTCAGATCACTGTGAAGTCTCCTTTAAAAATCTAGATTATGATCCCCTGGAAATGGCTCTGGCTGTGAATAATGGGGGTTTGTGTGCCCTGAACTCCGTGCTACTCTCACCCCTGCAGGAGGAAGAGCCAGAGGAAAGCAAGAGGGGCTGTGAGCTGTAATTCCTCCAGATCTTCTCCATTCATTCCATTTGCAATGCAAAATTTGCTTTAGAAAGAGGGCCCTGCTTGGCCTTCAGGGTATCTTTTTGCCTGCCATTGTCCTGGCTGGCCTCTCAGTGTGTGCTCAGATCCAGAGCCACACACAGCTGGGCAGGGAGAGGCCTCTGCCCTCCTCCCTGCCAACGCAATGCTTCCTCCTCATGGCAATGACCTCACCTCTTGGCAACGAGCTGTCCCATCCCGTCCCACAGAGGAGCCAGCCACCCTGGCACAAGCACCCCTCCTCCTCCCTCTGCCTCCTGGCAAGGGAAGGGAGAAACTCAGCGCTTGGGACAGTCCTTCTGCCATAAAAAGAGGCAATCCCAGTGATGGAAAACTGTATTGCAAGGACAGCTGCCACCTTAATGCTGAAAGCTTTACACCCTGCATTGGCATGAAACCTTTAACACTGCTGCTCTCTGATCTTGTTCTCTGTTGAATTTCTGGAGAAAGGTCAAGCAAGGCAATGCTAACCCATGGTATCAGGAGAACCGCGTTATGATTCAGTCTCCAGTCACCATCATACTTGTCACCTGTGATAGTGCTGTTTGCCCAGGACCTTTACAATGTAGAAGACACCCAGATATTCAAGAATAGATTAAGGGCTACATCTGTGTTTCCTGAAGGTTGCTTTTGCATTCAAGGAGCTGCCTAGAAAGCAGGAGAGCAGTGTTTATGTGGGACTGGGGCAGGAGTTGCTCAAGCTACAGTCCCAACAGAGCGTGTGTCTCCCAGCCTGCCAGCAGACCTGGAAAAGACCATGTAGAGGAAAACTCATAATTCTCAGTGGCAGCTTCCCAAGTATAGCAGTTCTCACTGGGAACAACCTTGCCTCTCCTCTCTGGAAGAGGCTGAGGATAGTCTAGTGAAGATACCTAGTGAAGATAGGCATTCACCTCTTTATTGTTGCATATCAGACCACAGTTGTTCTTTCTCACTGTGCTGCAATAGCACAGATCGATTCTTAAGCCAAGATCAGCTCCTGTTGCTTTCCCAAAAGAGCTTTCAAGCTCTTTAAATGGACCAGACAAACTCAGTGTGAAAAAGCAATCAGAAGTGAAGAAAGGCTGAGACAGGCCCTAATACCTGCAGCAGGCCCCAGGCAGGAGCTGGGTACAGGATACTACCCCAGCTAGCAGGAACCAAGGACCCCATGGCAGCACAGAGCTACTTCACGTACGATGGAAAATGTTTAAAGTGCCGTAGTTGGGGCCCACAGGAAACTTTTGGGAAGCATGTGCTGGGTCTAAGACAGGAACCAAGAGTCAGTATTTAAAATATGCACTGACAATGAATTGCTTCATTACTTTGAGAAAAATTGAGAAGCGGGGGAAGGAGTAAAACTCAGCCACATCAGGAAACAGGCAAATAATTGTCTGACGGATACACCAGGTCTCCTGACTGCTGCCCTAAGACTTTGCTCAGCCCACAGTGTCTTCCTCATCGTGATAAGCGTTTCCTTCCAAGAGACAGCAAGATCTCCTCTGCTTTTAGGTATTACCATAGGAACACACTGCATCTCAGAATGGCAATATACCCTTGGAAGATCATTTTCCCAGAGAGAAAAGATGGGGCATGGAGGTCATTTGAAGGTTCATATGCTAAGCATAAGACCCTGAGGACAGCCTCCTCCCTCAACACCAACAGCAGGGGCTGCAAGGCACAACGAAGTCTACCCCACATGCCTCAGGTCCTCAGGGGTTGTGTAGGGCGCAGGGGACCCCACAAGATAAATGCCATAGCCATGCTATAGGATTAGCCAAGCTCAGCAAGGTGGTGTGACCCCTGCCTACATGCTGGTCAGAGCCTTCTCTGTCGCGCCTGGGTGCATCCTCTCCAGTGGGATCTCATGCTCTGGAAAAGAAGCAAGCAGAAATGTCTTGCATAGGGCTGCTTACAGTGTCTGCTAGTGTCTTGTTTTCATAGAATCGTAGAATCAGCTAGGTTGGAAAAAGCTTTTAAGATCAAGCCCAGCCATTACCTGGGATTCCAAGGCTGCCACTAAACCATGTCACTGAGGGCCTCAGCTACACAGTTTGTGAACACTTCCAGGGACGGTGATTCCACCACTGGCCTGGGCAGCCTGTTCCAATGCCCGAGCATCCTCTCGGTGAAGAAATTGTTTCTAATAGCCAATCTAATTTTTGCCCTGCTGTACTGCTTTTCTTTCTCCTCCTACATCTTCCTCTGTACATAAGACTCTCAATTGAAGAATGAAAGTGCCACCCTTCAAACTAAGTAAACTTTTGGTCCATGAGCAGCTGAGAAAAGGCACATAGACATGTGAACTGCAGCCCTCCTTCCACAGCACTTTGTAAAGCAAGTGAATCATCTTAGGCAGGAGGCTCCTGAGCTTTGAACAGCTCAAGGTGAGGAATGGTGTAGAGCAGAGCACCTGGAGAAACTGGACCTCGTGTCTGGGACTTGCACATCCTTGAGCAGAGACATGGGAAGCGCTGCCTTTGTGGAGCTGGAGTGGGGAGGGGAGCCCTGGAAGCCGCAGGCAGGAAGAGCTGGGCTTGAGACTGTGCCCAGCCTCGCACGGAGGGAGGCAGGTAATGATCATACCACTATTTATGGCTCTTTTTTGCTGCGACAACCACTGCCTTATTTGGGCAAGAGCGCTCCGCTGGAGGCTGATGTGCAGAGGTGGAGCCTCCAGGGGCACTCCTGGTGCTTGCTCCCAGGCTATCTGCCCAACCTCCTTCCCTGGAAAAACCCTGGGAACCCTGGCTGGATCCAGCTGTTTAAACCTCAGCCTGCGAAGAGACCCATCTCCCCTCCTCTTCGCCCCCATACCTCCTACTAGCTGGAGCTGCGGTGAAGCAGAAACGCCTGCATTTGTGATGTTGTGGGTATCTGGGAGCACTGGGTTGGAGCGTCCCCCGCATCCTACGTGGGAAACCTATTCCCATCTGGTTGTGACAGTACTGAGAACCGGAAGCAAAAAAAGAAAGGAAAAACAAACAAGCCTCCCCTCGCCCCCCCCGTGTTGCTTGTCAGACACTGGTGACTGTGTGAAAGGCTGCAGCTGGCAAATGTGCTGCACAAACTCCATTGCAGATCCTTCTGCCTTTGCATGTGCTTTGGAGCCCCTCAGTATCTCTGGCTGAGCTGCAGTGAGTGAACCGGGCTCTTGCACATTTTAACCCCATCCAATCCACCCAGCTGAACTACACTGGTCGCAAATAAAGCCGAACATAAACATGCTAAAAATGTCACTGTCATCAGATAAGGTTGCTATGCACATAACATTCCTGACACCAGCTCATTAAAACAAGGACATGAGAAGTTAAGCCACACACATACTGTGGCTGGGATGGGGGGGGGAGGGGGCTACACCGAGCTGTAACTCTGGTTTTGAGCTCTACTTCTCCCAATGGGAGGGGAAAAGACAAAAAGATGTTACAGCACCCATCTCCTTCTGCAAACACCGGTATGTTCTGGGAAGGAGCCGCAGGCAGGGGTTAGCCGTGCCGCTCACAAGCCGCAGAAGGCTGACCACCATCCCTCAGCTGTCGTCACCAAACCCAGTCATATTTAGCACACCAGGAGGCATTTATCTCTGTTTTACAAGAGAGGAAACAGGCACTGAGAGCTTCCTCCATAATACATTTCTTACAGTTGTTCCAGTCACAGAAATGCAGGGTGGAGCAGGCTAGATACTGCTGCATGGGCTTATTAGTTCTGACACCCAGGTTTGCAGATACACATGAGCTGCCAGATGTAAGAACCTTCCCTGCCACATACTGAGTTTTTATGGTCTCCAAACCATGCATTTTAAGAGCCCAGGTGAGGGCAGGAGCTCTGGGAGTCGTTCACAAGTGATTTCAGGTGAACCCCCTCCCCTGAGCTTACCACAGCAGCCACCCTTTATCTGCTTGCAGGCTGTCTGTGGCTAAAGACAGAGAAGCTGTCATCCCCCAGGGATGAGTGATGTGAGTTAGGTTAACCTGCAAGGGTGGAACAGCACGTTCCTCCTCAGCCTCACAAGGGTAAGGATCGGGGCTTGATGACTGAGTGAAGCCAACTCAAGTCCAAGCAGCCCTCGAAGGGGGGCTGTTCCCCTCCCTCCTCTGATCTTCCCGCTCCCACTGCCAGTCTCAGCTGATGCAGATTCTCATTCTGTTTTGAAACAAACTTGAAGCAAAAGAAAGATGTTTCCAGCTTTATTTCCTTGGTCCATTTGGCTACCAGGGTACTAGAGAAGCACTGGAAATGTACGGTCATAGGAGGTCAGACATGACTTGGTCAGAAACCATGAGGGAATGCAGACCAGGAGAGGCCAAAAAGCCTCCTTTCCAGTGATACCATGAATGAATCGACTCCAGCTGCATGGCTGGTCACAGGGGTTGTTAAAGCATCCCGCACGCAGTGGTTGCAGTCAGTATATGAGTTAAGGAATGTCTATTGCCAACCAAAATCACAGCATCATTTAGGGTAGGAGGCAACTTTGGAGGTCTCCAGTCCAACCATGTGCTTGGAGCAGGACCAGCCTTAAGGTAGATGAGGGTGCTCAGGGCCATATGCAGCTGGGTTTTGACAACCTCTGTGTTGCCTCTTGTCCTTTCACTGAGCACCTCTGGCAGTTTGGCTCTACCATCTGCATAGCCCCTATTTGGGCAGTTGAAGACAGTGGTTTGATAGCTTCCCTCACAAGCCTTCTCTCTTTGCAAACCACCCCAGCTCCCTAAGCCCCTGCTCACGTGTCAAATGGTGCAGGCTCCAGTTCTTCACTGTGAGGGTGGTGAGGCACTGGAATGGGTTGCCCAAGGAAGCTGTGAATGCTCCATCCCTGGCAGTGCTCAAGGCCAGGTTGGACAGAGCCTTGAGTAACATGGTTTAGTGTAAGGCGTCCCTGCCCATGGCAGGGGATTGGACCTTGATGATCTCAAGGTCCTTTCCAACTCTAACTCTTCTATGATTCTATGCTTCTCCACTGGAATTCCTCCATTTGTTAATGTCCCTTTTGCAAAAGTAAGGGATCATCCTGAAGCAGCCTGAGGAATTGTCCATCTCACCCTCTGGAGTAGAGCAGGAGTCTCTGCCTCCTTGTAAAAGCACAAGGCTCTGTGAGTGTGTTTGTTGGTGCGTGCATGCACAACACCAGCATGTGTAGTGTCACATGGGGCCAGTGCATCCACCCATCCTGTAAATACTGGCTCAGAAGTTTAGGTCGTAAATATGGGTGCAAACTTGATCAAATCTGGGGAGCTGTGCTGGTTTCTGTGAGCAGAGCTGTGCTGCAGGTACACCATGTGTACATCCATGTGCATACCCAGGGACATCTGTGCACCATCTTTCTCCTTCAGCAGGTCTCACCTTAGCAGGCACAGATCCTCCTTCCCATTGTTATCTGAGAAGATGTTTACAGTCAGGTCCAAATCTGGTCAGGTAGCTTCTCAATTACTCAACTCTCAGCTATTACTCTGCTTCAGTAACCCTGAAGCTGAGGGAGACAGGGTGTACCAGGTGGTAGCTGGGACTGGAAGACAACAGGAATCATGTTCTGCTCTGGTGCTGTTGCCGGAGGGCAGTGCATCACTGCAGTGATGTCAGAACTGTCAGGCACAACCTTTGGAGCGTGAAAAAGAACACCCATTGCTCCATGGGCCAGCAGGTGATTTCTGAGTAGGTGAGCAAGAAGGGACACCTCCAGCTTTTACCTGCTTGCTGTCTTGGGGATAATGGTAGACAGAGTGATGTGTAACTGCAAATCAGCGGCGCCTTTTGCAATATCAGGATTGCGGTGTGGTGAGCAATTCCTCTGAAGTCTTCATAAGGGATGGGTAATGGACAAAGCTGAGGTGAACTGCAGGCTGTGAATGGGGGAGATACACCACAAGGATATGAGATGTAAGGTATAAGGCTGGCAGATAGACAGGTCATGGGCATGGTCTGCAGGCAGGGAGGGAGGCAGGTAAAGGGCATCCCTGAAGTGCCAGCTGAGTGTGCACCCAAATCCACCTTACGGAGTTGAAAGCCCCATCAGGAAGAGGCCCTGGAGGGGGAGCTTGGGGCTGTGCAGTGCAGGCCATTCTCTTGTTCCTGTGGTGTAGATGGACTGGGTAGGGTAGAGCCAAGGCTGGACCAGCGGCTCACCCCAACTACAGAGGCTGCAGTAGAATGAGAAACCCAAGAGCTCTTGTTCTCAGCCAGTCACATCCACTCCTCATTTGGCAGCAAGAACTGCCATCAAGCCTATGCCAGAAGGAGCTTTGCTGTTGCAGCACAGGGTGCCTATATGTCTGACACAGAAGGACAAGGGATGCCAGGTTGAGACCTCCTTGGGGTTAAGCTCCAGACTTCAGCTATAGGCTTAAAAAGAAGAGGAAGTCAAGCAATATAATCTGCTATGGGGAACAGAGATGTAAATGTGGGTTAAGTAGGGTGAGGTCCTCAAAGGGCTGGCCAGCCAGTTTGCTCCCCAGCTATAGGTGGTTATTACAGAAATGCAATATACCAAGCTTTTGCTACAAGACAAGGACAAGAATCATCAACTGTTCAGGTCACCCAGCTCCCTTTGTCCAAAACAATCTGGGGACTGCACTATGTGGCATGAGCAAAAGGCAGTCAGGTCAGGTTTGAAAGGCAGAGCTTGTTCCAGGGATCAGCATCTCCTTTTGAAGTCCTTTGGTAAATCCCAAAGCAAGGAAGGGAGGTAAAACACAAATTGAGCTGATCTCCATCAGTTCCTCCTCTGGACCTGTTGGTCCCAGCTGGGGTGGGATGGGATGAGGTGAGATGGGATGGGAAGCTGTGTCTGTGCCACCTCCACTGCTGGATATAGGTTAGAGTCCAAAAAATGCGCACAGCCACCCTAAGCCATGGGACTTTGTTCTCTGCCCTATCCCACCCACTGGCGCATCTCACCACACTTATCTGGTCGTGTGTCCCCCTGCCTCCCCAGCAGTACTCCAGGGCCAGGTTTTGCTGCTTCACCCCAAACACTCGGTTTTAGTATTTTAAGACAAACAGCTTTGTGTCTGTTTTGGTTTCCAGAAAAAGGTTAGGGGGAGGTCGGAGCTGACATCTGGGCTGGAGATAACATTCCCGTCTAATTAGCAAGCCCTCAATAATGAGGGCCTTCCTGTCCCATCCCCCTGCCCTGGTGCAGGAGATGGTAGAGCCAGAAGCGGCTGGGGCAGAAATGGGGCTGGAGAACACCCCGTTAGATGGCATTTCACTTCCTAGTGCCCCCACAGCAAGCTTATGGGGCTGCTGATTAGTGCCTGGGGGTGATGGCTGGAGGCTGCTCCTCCTTCATCCTCATGTGGGCTCCGTTTGCAGGCACTTATCCTCCTCAGACTCTATTTCCAAGGAACTGCCCACACTTTCCAAGGGCACTGCCAGTCACCACCAAACCTGTTGCCCAGGAGAGTCCCTTCACCCTTTCTGCAGAGCAGGGGTTACAGATTCAAACACCCTGGGTGCTACCCGTGCTGATGTATGTGTTGGCAAGAGAAGACACCAGGAGATGTGGTGTTGGCTGGAGACACGGACGAGGTCCCTGGAGCACAGCTGGCCCGTGTGCTGCCCTCACGGGCAGTTCCATCCCCGCTGCCGGGAATCGGGTCATCCATCAGGCTGACACGATGCAGCTGCTTCTGCGCAGCAGCACCGCAGAGAGGAAGCAGCCACGGCCGGAGCCAGCTTTGGCCAAGATGCCGGGCTGGGGGGGCAAAGGGACAGCAGCGCTGGGGAGACCCAGTTTGGGAGCGCTCCTGCATCCCCCCTGCAGCAGAGCATGGAGACATGGGACTAAATAAGCCTGACTCAGCTGGGAGCCGGGCTGAATCATGCCGTGCTCTGCACCTTCCCGGCAGCTCCCCCTCCATTGCCCAGCCAGCGCTTGCAAAACCCCATGAGATCACGGGCGCAGGAGGGAGCTGATCTGCAGCCAGGCTCCATCCAGGTGAGGTTACAACACCAGGTGCATCCGCTCCATGCAAAACCCCTGCTGGCACCCCTCAGCAGAGCCGGTGACACACGGATCCAGCTGCCCCGTCAGCACTGTGCCGGGGGATCTGCTTCCAGCAGCCCTCAACATGCCTTGGGAACGCCACAGCCTGTCTGTGCCTCCAAGGGGATGTGACCGTCACTCCTGGCCTTGGAGTAAAGCCCCACAGAGGGAAGGAGAAAGGAGTCAGGGGACAAGGGTGGGATTTAACACTGGCACAGCTCAGCTGCTGTGCCCCTGGCTGCAGAATGGAAGCGATGCTCTTGGGTCCGCCATGTGCTGCAGGGCACCATGGCTGGGCACAGTGTCACAGGAAGGCAGAGCATCATGGGAGAGCCATGGAACAAGGAGATGACAGCAACCTAAGGAGTTTGCTTGTGGCCATGGCCACATGCTGCTGGTCTCTGTGCTGCAGGCTCCAGTGAGACCAGCAGTGATGGGGCCCTTGTGTTTCCACATCCTTTCGTCTCGAAGGCACTGCCAGCTTCTGCTTTCCTGTGCAATGCCAGACATGAAGAAAACCCCGAATGTGCTTCCTCTGAGTGTGATCAAGAAAACCCAGACTGGGAACAGAACTTGAGCCTGAAGCCAGGGAAAGGGAAACAGGAACTAACCAGGGACCAGAGAGGTAGAAGGGTCTTGGTGTACTGGGCAGCCGCACAGTTTAGTGTTAGAAATGCAGTGGCAGGCATGGCAGCAGCAGCCTTTAATATTGCCCAAGTGCCACGAAAATTCTCCATGCTCCTGCCAGGACGTTAAGGGCGAAGCCCATGGGATATGGCTGGGGTTGGAAAGGGAAGCTGGACCTCCTCTGGTGGTGAGCTAAGCTGAAGGACCAGCCCCTGGAAAGCAAACCTGGCAAGCGAGAAAGAAGAATGTGAGGGTTTTGTCTTGTAGCTTCCTGCCAAAAGCTGGCACGGCTGTAAACAGGAGCGCAGAACAATGCGGCCTCCTGTCCCACAGATGCTAAAGCCGTCACCTGGGGAGCTTCCTGCAATCAGCCGGTGGAAGGACACAAAGGAGCCCCCGCATGCTTTCCTGCTATTTGTCATGTGCCTGATCTCTGCTCGGTCCCCACCATCCCCCAGAGCCGCCTGTCTCACACTCCAACAAGAGGATGTGGTTACAAAGACCGACCTCTGGTGAGGAGCAGGCTCATCCCTCAGCCTTGCTGCTCCACGCAGCGAGAAGTGCTTTTCTTTACCACTTGTGACTCACCCCACAGCTTCCCCACACTTAGCATTTACCCGGGGTTGGTTCTACAGGAGCTGCCTTGTCTTTCCCCTCTACCTGGGTCCTGGCACCGCAGGGGGACCCCCAGCACTCTGCAGGTCCACTCTGCCCGCCACGTGTTGCGGCTCTTACAGTGCCCAGAGCTGGCACGATGCTGCCACCGGCTTCTTTCTGAGGCTCTTGTATTCAGACCACTGCACCTCTGCAAGGCGTTAATCTCTGGGTCTGAACACTGCCATGCTGGAGCAATCCTCACGGGTGAGTATTTTTAGAAGGCTTGAGCTCAGCCCATGCAGTCACTCCTGAGCTATGCCAGGACAAAAAGAAAACAACCACTTGTGCCTGAACAATACCAGCCCAGAACAAAAAGCCGCTGCGAATGGTGTTTTCCAGCATCACTCAAAACCAGCCAAGCTTTGAAAGATGAAACTTGCAGTCAAAAAGAAAAGGAAAAGGTTCCTCGTGAACAGAAAGGGCTTTGACAATTGACTTAAATAGCCAGATTAAAGAAAAACAATGTTATATAAATACCACTGGGCGTGCTGGAGCTTGCCTGCAGCTCCTGCCTCTGTCTCCATCCCAGCCGCCTTGCTGCACCAGCCAGACCCAGGGTGCTTGTTGCCTGCTGGCTGCAGCATGGCATGGCCCTGTGGTTAAAGCCACCTGCAAGGGAAGGAGCCCGCAGTCTCTGCACCCACAGCTACGGGCCCCGAGGGAAAGAGTTATTGATGGAGCAAGAGAGCAACCTCAGGGGATGCAGCTCCTCTCTATCCCCAGGCCATGGAGCTACCTGCAGAGCTGGCCAGGACTAACACCGTCTTGCTGCTAGCTGTATGCTGGCTGGCATGCAGGAGCTGCAACCATGCGGGTGGTCAGAGGTCACCATGGTCTCTGGAAGCCACCAAAACCTCTGGTGCGTTTTGTGCCCTCTGAACAGCCTCAAATGGGTGTTTCTGAGGGCTCTCGCTGCAAAAATGGCCTGTTTTCCAGTATTGCTCAACCACTCACAGGAGACATGGAACCAGGGGTGCCTTCAGCAGCAGAGGGATGAGTAGCGTGTGCTGAGGGTACCAGGAGCTCAGGGTGGTGGGAGAGCAAGCGGGCTGGCTCCTGTCCTCCTCCATCAGCAGCTACAGCTGCTGGGGACATCTATGAGCCCCAGAAGCTCTTGGCATTCTCCACAACAGAGTGGATAAACACACACCTGTAAGTGCAGGTGTGTTTCTTCACTGCGGGCCATGGAGAAAACCAGTCAATTTTAGTGCATTTTGGTTGCAACTGTTTGGACAATGAGGACTTAGGAAGTCAATGTGGGAGTTCGGGTGCTGCCCCGTTGGCCATAGCTGCAGGCTCTCCTCAGCCCGCAGGGCACAAGCAGCTCCAGTGTCCCCGCCTGGCCTGTCCTCATGGGACCAGCTCCCCCATCCCAGCAGGGAAGGCAGCCACAGGGTATCTCCTGGCTCCATCCCCACTGGGGTATTGAGTGCCAGACTGTAAAGCTCTCCCTGGAGGTCTCTGGTTTCCACCCATTTGGCCCCTGTGGGTGTAAGAAGTGTGGGGTTTCCCCTGCTGTTCCTGCCTCCATCCTTCCCTGGATGGTAGGATGCACGTTGAGGAAGAAAGCAACCAGGCATGGCACAGCACAGCAGCTGCTTCTGACATCGCATCCGCCCTGTGGCTACAACTCTCACCGTGAGTTGCAGCCTGGCTTTTCCCTTTGAAGAGGGAAAGTGTTGCTGAAGTTCCAAAGCTGTAGAGGCAGAGGAACGATAAAGCTCACAAGTGCACCCCATGTCCTTGAGAAGAGCAGTACCAGTGTGTGGTGGTGGACTTGAGCCTGGGCAGGTAACAAGGACTGTGTAACAGGTGATCTGGTTTGGTTTGAGTCTGGAAGCAAAGCCTATCTTATCTTTTTACTGCTTAGGATACTGCAGCTGTGCAAGCTGTTATTCTTTAACTTGCAGGAAGCTGAAACTCACAGCAAGCACGTAATGCCATTCAGCAGCAGTTTTGAACAGCACTGAGCTTAGGGCTGCTGCTAACAGCCTTGCAGGGTCAGAGCATTTAATGACTTATTCCTAATTACTTAGTCGAGGAGAATGAGGGGGGTGGAAGCCCAAAGTGATTAACAAACTGTTAGGGCAAACAGCCCAGCCAGGCTCGTGAAAGGCAGCATCAGCTCCATTTCGCTGTTGACACGGAGCGGGTCTTTGTTTTCCTCTTTGCACAGGAGGAATCATGTAATACGTTGATAAAGCAAAGGATTTACTGTCAATGCTGGGGCTCCTGAGGCCAGACTGCATTGGAACTAAACACGGCCAAAATTATCCTCTTCAAAGGACTATGTATATACAGCCCACTGTGTGCTGCAAGCCAGGTAACCTGACTTTTCCATCCTCCACCAGCACTTAGAGCTCGTCTCCGCATAGCATCCCTAGCAGGGAAGGTAGCACAGCTCTCCCTCCTTGCAGGCATGCACCGTGGCCTGGAGCAGTTGGACATTAACATGGAGTTCAATAGGCAGCACAAATGTCTTGGGGAAAGGAACAGCTGTGTTAGGGCTTGATGCAAGTGTAAAGGCAACAGGAATGAATGGAAAACCTCAGGCTGTGCACCTTGGACAAGGCTGCGAGGACAGAGGCACCGCACTGGACTTTGGGGGGGATCTTGGCGTTGGGTTCAGAACATACCTGGGGAGGGGGAAGAAGTGGACTTAGGCACCAACCACCTTGTCCTTGATAAAATAGCAACCAGGAACATTAGAAACTGAGAAAGCTGCTGTAATATAGCCAGGCTCAGGCAGGAGACAGCAAATCCTTAGCAGATCACGAGTGCTCAATGTGCTTAACTTCAAGAAGGAAAACCAACTGCATCCTTATTGGAGTGAACAGAGAGGAAACATTTTCCCAACCACCATGGAAAAAGCAGCTGCTACTGAGGAATTACCTACTACCTTCAGATCTTTCTTCTTGGGAAAAGCTGCTGCTAAAGGTTCCATGCACCATGTTCAGGTGGCATGAGAACTGCTGTGCAACCCCTCTACATAATTACACTGCTGGTTGCTTCCCACTTGCACCTCCTCTGTTTCCAGCAGCTGTGGGAAGCCCTGAAGCCTCCCCAGTAGTCAGCAAACAGGGACCTGAATAAAAATCTGGCCACAGAAAACATCCTTGTGCATTGAGTCCTGTCCCGTGGCGTGAAGCGTGCAAAGCACTTGGGGAGTCTCAAGGTGACCCCAAACCCCTCCTTCTCCTCTCCACCCATCACACTGTTTCTGAAGGGTTTCCACAGGACACGTGGGTCTTCAGCATTTATCTCAAAGAAACAGCTGAATGGCACCTTAGCTCTGCTTTTCCTCAGTAGGAAGTGATAAAGTAGCTAATTTATACTGCCCCTTAATTACACAATGCAAAATCAGTGTTTTTTCCTGTTCTGGTGATGGTGAAGCATTAAAGTTGACTGTTGTTGGGCTCGTGACGCTGTTCCCCTGCTTTTCCTGCTCATGCAGGAAAATGGAGACAGTCTTTACTAGAAGTGTTTACAGAGCAGGAATACCAGAACTGCAGGGGAAATTGCCTGGCCTGGAACATGAGCAGGACACGAGCAGCAGAGCTTCTGTGGCCTCCTGAATGAAGTAAAATGCCAGTTTTTTATTGACTGTAACTGACCAACAGTTCTTTACCAATTACATCCAAATGACATCACCTCTTGCAGCGTGCCAGGGGTGAGGTCAACCCAGCCCATCTCAGGGGACCAGCACCACCACTTTGTGCTGCTGCCCAGGCCCTGGGGCGATGGCAGCAGGCGGGAGCAATGCCTGCAGCACTGTGGCTGCAGCAGGACATGGATCACCACTCCCCTGCTTCGTCAAAGGTCATAAAATGTTATTGCAGAGGTGCAGAAGAAAATGGCCTCACCTCTCATAACAACCTGTGCCAGGGTGGTGAAATGGAGCAGAGTCAAAGCAGGTTTAAGAGTGACTGAAGGAAACAGAAGCTGAGAAGGAGGAAAAAAAAAGGAAAGAAAAAAAAAATCAGCTTGTACTTGGTGATTAAGCACTTACAATGTTCTCATGTGGCTTAGATAAGCAAAGTGGAAATAAGCACCACAGTGGGCATCAGTCCTGGTGCTGTACTCTGCCTACAAGCACAGGAGGAGGCTGGGAGCACTCAGAAGCCAGGTTGACTGGAAACAGGTGTATATAGGGAGGAGATGGGAAGGGCTGAAGGCTGCTCACAATACAAGCTCACACTGCTCCCTCAGTATAAAGGTCAGGGCTATTAAAGTGAAAAGGCTGCCTGTTGGCTGGGCTTACCTGCATGAGCAGATTTAATCATTCACACAAGGGACAGGGAGGCTCTTAGGGTCCACAGGCAGGCAAGGAGTCAGAAGAACAAAGGGGAACAAGAACAGCTCAGGCTCCTTGTGCGCAAGGAGCGCTGTTACTCTGCATGCAAGAGGCAAGCTCTCCCTCTGGCATCCTGGAGCCAGCAGCACCCAAAGGGGGTCCTAGAAGCAGCACTGAAAGCCCTGTGAAAGTAACCCACTTGTTTGTTCTTCTGTGCTTGCCTTTTCAGTAGGGATCAAGTCACAACCTGTGCTCTTCCAACCCATCATCACAAACCAGCCACTGAGGTGCCGATACTCCCTCTCACCTCTCTGGAAAGATAAGGGACTTCCCCGTGATTTCTGGGAATGAAGTTTTATTCTCCAGCTAGACAACAGCAACTGATAAAGCTCTCTTTATTACAGACATATAAAAGGAGATCCATAAAATATTTCTCCCTATTTTCTCTTATAAAATTCTGACTTGAGCCCGTGGATTTGTGGAGGAGTTGTACCTGTCCCAGCGACACAAGGAGAGAGGGACAGAGACAGGTTTCAGACAAGGCAGAGGCATTCTCAGATTTAAATAAACCCACCCAGGGCAGGTATGTACCAACATCTTGCAGGGAGCAGCTGCCCTCTGCTCCGAGCTATCAGATACTAAGCAAAGAGAAGAACATTCCTCCCCTGAACTCAGCAGCAGCAGTTCTGCACGTCAGCTCTTTGCTGATAAACACAGGCTAATTCCAGCCGCATTCCCCATTTTGAGAATAAGCAGCCCTGCTCCTCAGTGCCCTTTACAACTACTGCTGCTCAAGAGAAGAGGGTGGGTGGGAGCGAAGGGTTACAACACTGTCCATCTCCTAAAAGCCCCAAACCAGAAGAAAACCCCAGGCTGTACAAGGCAGGTTGTTCACATGCCCCTCAGGTCTCTCAGGCAAGGAATGCACAATGTGGACGTGTCTGGAGGCAGAGGTACAGCCACCCTTTCACTTCAGGCTCCGATGAGTTTCTTGAGGAATGCCTCCAGCTGATCCTCATCCTTTATCCCCACAAACTTATCCACAACGTCTCCATTCTTCATAGCCAGCACGGTTGGCACTGCTGACACCTATGGGCAAGGGAAACAGGGAGACATGGGTGAGCAGAAGCTGGGCCTGGGCCTCACATGGAGCTCCACAGAAGTGGTTACAGGAGTGACTTGTCTGCTCTCAAAAAGAGAGGCCAGTTGAGCTCCATGTTCCTCCTCTCCCTGTGGCTTCATCTCTGCATTGCTTAAGTCAAGGCTGAGCAGCGTGTAAGTTTAAATAAGGCCCAAAATGTTAAAGACAAACCCGAAGCTAATGTAAAAACAAGGCAAAGCTTTTTCTCCCCTCTCCAGTACAAATTCCTCTTCTCCTTCCTTTTTGTCCTATCATAAGCAAACAAACCCAGTTTTTTACCAAGACACCCTCAGACATGATGACCTTTGGACATTTTATGGCCAGGGCGGTTTCAGACTTGACCTGTGTTCTTACGCAGACAGGACTGGAGCCAGAGGAGGGTCCCCCCCATCATTGCACAGGCAGATTTCCTGCCCCATCCTATCATGGTAACGACAACCCCCTCCAACCATCCTTCCTTTTCGGGTCACACACCAGTGCAGTGTCTGCTGTGGATCCCTGATGATCCTGAGATCCTAAGAAGAGATAAAGCTCCTCTGACCAAAGCGAGTCCTGCTCTGGGAGCTGCTTTTTTAGCCAAGAACAAAATTTTCTTGGCATTATCCAAGGGGACAGCAGCAGAAATGACAACACTCCCCAGGGGCTTGCTGGATGACCAGTGACAGAAGAGACCCCAGGGACACGATTGAGAAAGGAACAACTGGAGCTCAAGAGAGCTGCTGTGGCAAGAGAGATCTGGTCATGTTTGTGACCCCACAGTGCCCTTATCTCTGCAAAGCTTCCCCCCAAAACACATCCTTATCTTGCCTGCTGCCTCCCCACTAGCCTGCAGGGCCTTCCCATGTGTGCTGCCAGCCTTGCTACCAGCAAGGGTCTGCAAATCCTTCCTTGCGAAACCCGCCAGAGGGCTGGCTTTCCTCCCACCAGGAGCCTCAGATGAAAGGGACATTTTGTGCTTTCCTTCCCACCCAGCCAGTCCAGGGTAGCTGCTGCAGTCTGTCCTCCACGGCTTGAGTCTTATCTGAAGGGATGGGAGCGCCGGGGCTGCCTCAACGCACGATCTTCAGCTCCTCCTAGTGACTGGTGGAAGCGGATCCAGAGGGCTCAGGCCCCAGCACTGGCAATGGTGCCACCAACATGCTTCGTTGTGATTTTAGGGGTTAGAAAAGATGGCACCAGCACTGCACTCAGCTGGTCTCTCCCTCCCTGAGAAGGCCAAACCTCCACTGGGCCTCCCTCTGGTTTGCAAAGTGGGTTAATAATGAACAGAGTTGGCCCAGCTCCATCCAAATATCCTGTATGCCCAACCAGCAACAGCAAGGACCAGGCCATCGCAGCCTGGGTGAGGAGGAAGAGGCTATTTGAAGCACTACAGAGAAGCAGCTAATGCCAAGTTACAGGGCTCTGAGCACTAAGCAGCACACCCAGGAGCTGCACACAACCTCTATCCCTCCTTCTCTTTCCCTTTCCGTGCTGGGCAGCAAACCCCAAGAAGGGGTGGCAGGTCTGGGGCTGGGTGAGAACCAGGGGCACTGAGCAACTTGCCTCTGCCCAGAAAACATGCTGCTTTTGACATCTTCCTTCCTGCTCTCTGTAGCAGGGGCAGCCTCTTAACGGAGCACATACTTTATTTGCAACTCAAGAAGCAAATGTCATGGGAATTTCTAGAATGCAAA
Organism: Amazona ochrocephala; assembly: GCA_039720435.1. Lineage (NCBI taxonomy): Eukaryota > Metazoa > Chordata > Aves > Psittaciformes > Psittacidae > Amazona > Amazona ochrocephala. The sequence continues at coordinate 79,352,355 of CM077880.1, forward strand.
GTTGCTGCCCTTTTCCCTCCCTCCCCTCTTCTTTTTCTGGGTCCCATCTGTACTGGACCTAAACAAACCCTCCTCCTCCCTCAAGAGCATTTATAGAGAAAAAAAGTCAGGCTGCTTTTGATCAGCGCTGACCACAGAGATAAATAAACGGGGCCATCCAGGCTATTCCTGGCAACACTCGCTCCAAGGGAATTCTCTCCCATCTGAAACTGGGGCTTTTATACAAGCTCGGATGTCACACAATGGAGCAGGGAGAAGAATTTCACCCACGCTTCAGCACAAGGCATAACATGGGATCAAGCTCTGCTGCTGAACAACCATCCTCGTATCAAGCAGCTCCCCTGAGCTGCTAGAGAAAGGGCTGCCCCTTTCCAGCAGCCATGCATGCAGGCAACAGTCCAAAACAGGAGATGAATCTGAAGAATTTTAGGAGTCCGCAGATGAAACAAAAGTATTCCTTCTCCCTTTCTGCTCTGGGGTCAGAGGTGAGGAGCGGGCTGGAGCAGCAGAGAAAGGCCACGACCAGAGATGAAAGGTGTTAGATAAAAGGAGGAATCCCCAGAGAAAGAACTTTTGTGCTGGACATAACCGGACAGGGAAAGGCGCCGGGGACGTGTCTAGTTGCAGGAAGCGTGTCCCCACTCTGTGCTAAGCTGGGAGGGCTGGGAGCCAAGAGGAGGAATGCACCAGCATTCCTCAGCTCTTCCAGGGGGTCTGTCCCCTTGCCCTGCCTCCCCCCATGGTCAGGAGGCTGCTGAAGAGGACGTTGTGCAATTGAGCAGTGAGTTGGGGGCTGCATGTGTGGGCAGGGAATTAACATGGATGGAAAGAGACTTCCTGGCTGCTTGTGGAGAAGTTGTGGATGCTGAAACCCCCTGAAACACAAGCTTTCTTAGCCTGCAGATGCCCAATCCCCAATGGAATGACTTTAAAACAACTAAATCTTTCCTGATCCTTCCCAAATACCACCTTTGGTTATCCTGATCTCCCCTAAACACTGTCTTTGATCCCTCTTTGACATCAACTTGGTGTTTTCCCATCAGCCCTTATGTGCACATCTCAAGTAGTAACTTTCCAGAAGAAGCAGCAAAACCAAGCCCGTGCCCAGCACATGAACCAAACTCCTGCCTTGAAAAGGATGCCCTAAACTATGAAGAACAAAGCAAAAAGTTCTCCTTTACCCCTATCCGTCTGCAGCAACCCTGCTCACAGACACTACCTAGGGATGGGGCTTAGCCATGGGGATTATGATCAAAACCAGATACATCACTCAGGGCAGAGGATGCAGCAGAGATCCCCAGGACCTCCTGCGAAACAAAATCTTCGTCATGTTTGTATGCAGGCTGGGAAAGTTGGGGCTTTCCAGCCTGGAGAAGAGAAGGCTGCGTGGAGACCTCATAGCAGCCTTCCAGTATCTGAAGGGGGCCTATAGGGATGCTGGGGAGGGACTCTTCATGAGGGACTGTAGTGGTAGGAGAAGGGGTAATGGGTTCAAACTTAAACAGGGGAAGTTCAGATAGGATAGATATAGGAAGGTTAGATATAAGGAAGAAGTTCTTTACTGTGAAGGTAGTGAGCCACTGGAACAGGCTGCCCAAAGGAGTGGTAAATGCTCCATCCCTGGCAGTGTTCAAGGTCAGGTTGGAAAGAGCCTTGGGCAACATGGTCTGGTGTGAGGCATCTCTGCCCATGGCAGGGACTAGATGGTATTACGGTCCTTTCTAACCCAAACCATTCTATGATTCCATGATGCTCAAGAACAAATTGCTGGAAGCTGGCCCTTGCCTGCTGACAGCCTCAATGCTGCCTGCACCTATGTCACCAGGGCTGCAAGACAGGCAGACCCTGCAGACAAATGTGTGTACATAGGCTGTGCTGTGTTCCTTTGCCATCCAGTGGGAGAACACACACAGAGTGTCAAGCCGGTGCAGTTTGGGAATTTCCTGCCTCTTTTTAATGACCTTTCTTCACATGCACACACTGCTGTTTTCCAGCCATCTGTGATTATCCTCTTGCAATCCCTGCTAATCCCATCTACTAGAAGGCTTAGAACAATATAGAAGTTGAGCTAATAATCTTTCTTCTCTTCTCCTTTTCTCCTTAGGATGGTTGCTACAAGAGCCTTGCTTGCATCTATTAGGATTTACTAACTTTCTGATCACCAGTGAAACAACTTCACCCTCTTCACCTTCACCCTCGAGCTACACAGCCTTCAGGCTTGCAACATACAGCCCTGCTCAGGAGCCAACAGCCATCTTCCTTGGCCTGGGGCATCTCTGCCAGCACATCACCTTGTAGAGCAGCACCTAAGGCTTTCATACTCAGCTTGTGGGAACTGCAAATCACGACTGCGGGCACCGGCTGTGTGGATATGCCACCACAGCACAGGCAGAAACGTCTCCTTGGGAAAGAGTGGGAGGGAACAAGCTGTTTCCACTTCCTCCTGGCTCGGCAGGGTGTGGAAATGGCACAGAGTGTCTCCTCCAGGCTGAAGAACACAGCAGCTTGCTTGGGACACTCTGCTGGGCAGCTTGAGGAACTTCCTGTGCCATCCTCAGCCCTGTGACTCATCTGCAGAGGGGGAGCAGCTCCATATGCGAGTGGGAATTAAGCATTTTCTTCCCTGTAAAACACAGCAACAGGATGCCCGGACTCCGCAGACTGAGTTGTTTACAAGGAGAGACAACAGAAGCGAGCACAGTTGTCAGAGGAGCTTTTACACTTCTTAGACTACCTAATCACTGACACAGTCATGTACACCAAAGCGTCTTCTCCAGTCACTCTGCTCTATCCTGGAAGCAAGACAGCACAGAAACACACCCAAGAGGCATGTGAAGCACTAAGGCCTGTGCTTCTCAACAGCAAGATGCATGTTCCTGTTGCTTACGTGTGTTCTCTGACCTGGCTTCTTCTACCTGTCTAAACAAAACCCGTGGTGTCTCCTTGTGCTGGGGCTTGAGGATGGGACATTGTCACCCATCAAGAAATTTTGCACAGGAAAGGGCTGGCTGCATGAAGAGCCAAACCACGTTCAGGGCAGAGCAGATTTGGGCTTGTTTATTCATGTTCCTGCCCTGCACTTGAGCAGCCACGCATGCAGTACAATGCTGTGTATGCTGCAGGCTCCTTGAGGCCAGGCAAGCATTCACATTTACAGATGCTTGCAAGGCTCAGAGGACACCTGTCTGCAGAATTAGAGGTGGGGATGCTGAATGAGCAGCAGAGCTGCAGGAAGGCCAAGCAGCAAACCCCACCTACTGACGAGTGAACGAGGGATCAGGAACCTGTAGGCACTGGGTTTCCCCTCCCAACACCAGGCACACCTCACCCCAAGGAGGGATCTTCTTTGCACTGCCAGCAGAAGAAAGTCTGTGCTCTTCCAGCTCCTACCTCGTACTCAATAGCAAGGTCCGTGTGATCATCGATGTCCACTTTGGCCATCAGCACCTTCCCCTCCTGCTTGGCCACCATCTTCTCTAACCTGGGGCCTAGGATCTTGCAAGGACCACACCATCTGATGGAGAAAGAGGAGAGAGGACATTAGAGGAGGCAAGCAGAACAGCCTCCATTCAAAAGCCAGCCTGGAAACACCATTCCCAAATGACAGTTCCACAGAGGAACTGTCAAAGAGTTTTGTGTGTGTGGCAGTGGGGCTGAGTGGAAGAAGAGGTCACCATTCAGCATTCGTGGTGCTTTTCATGTCATTTGGATCATACCATAATCGGCTCTGCCAGCCTTGGTGGTCTTCCTACTCCTCTTCTCAGCCATTTATCCCAACCCTGCTTTGTGTCCTTGCTGGTGGGTATGTGCAGAGCTGTGACCCTGCTGCCCACAAAGCCGCCCTGGAGCCAGCGTTGCTGCTGGGTGCAGGGGTAGCAGCAACACTCAAATCAACTTCTGCCAATCATCACAGATTTCCCCTCCATACCCACTGTAGCGTCTACAGAACTTCCCTTTAGCTGCAAAACTCACAGAGGCATCATACCTGTTCGAGGAGAGACCACCTATGCCAAACCCAAGTGCAACAGCAGAAGACTTTGCGAGGCACTGTATACAGAAAATACCCCCTGCAGCCTCTAACAGCATCAGTTAGGATGGTTTGAACTTACTCAGAAAACATAAGTTAAAGCTCTTAGTGCCCTTTTCTTTTAGAACTGAAGCTCTGGTAAACTTTGCTCCTCCTCAGCCTCCCTCTGTACCAGGTTTCAGGCTTTCAATTATTTGTCCTCTCCTCTCCGGCTGATCCTGGTTAACATTCATTTTGGTTTGTTAGTTTGGTCTATTTAAAGAAGTAGTTTTAGGGCTGTTTCATACTCTGCTTGCCCAGGATCAGCCACAACAGGCTCATATGACAGCACTGTGGGACTAGGGAGATACATGAGAAAACAAAGATAATCAGTATCGTTAATCCAGCAGATAACATCTAGGAATATTTTTACTGGCAAGAGGATGACACTGTTTTTATCGATGACAAATGTTGCTGTTGGCATCACATGGCTGTTATTAATTCCTAAGGGCATTTACAGTCAAGAGCCCTGCCTCAAGAGCACATAGCGTAGAAAACTGGAAAAACACAACATGACAGTGCAGGGGTATACCAACTGCAGTGTTCTTCCACAGCTGCTCACATCAGTTAGTGTTTTTAAGAGGGTATTTAATCCACAAAGGGGATATCAGAGCTTTTTCTTGAGGTGTCACTTGCAGGATGATGCAACACCAGGACCAGGGTGACACCCAAGCACTTGGGAGCTGCAGTTACGCTGATCTGAAGAATGCCTTCCTGGCACTTGTGTTTTATGCTCCCGCAGGGTGTAGCTACACCTACAGCGGTGCAACTCAACAAGTGAGCCCTCTATGGACTGTGCTATGGGAACAAAAGCACCTTTTAACACCAGATACTCAGCAGGGTGGTCAGCAGCTCCATAGCCTGGTGAGCCCTTGCACATACTTGCATCTCTGCACTGTGTCAGGAAAGCAGCAGGGACACACCTGCATGTGTGATGGATGGCAGAGAGGGACACAACAGCCATGGAGGGGGGAACTTACTGTGCATGGAAGTCCACCACAACAGGTTTGGGGTTGTTCACCACCCGGTCCTGGAAATCGCTGCCATCCTGCACATTGAAGGTGCTCTTGCAGTTTGCTGAGGTGCTGAAGGCCCTACTGTGGCGTGCCACAGGGGCCCGTGGTGGCAGCGTCCTGGGAGTGAGAGACAGCAGCTGCCGAAGCGCCAGCCTCTGGGCCATCTGTGGGGAGAGGAGGATCAGGTATGTGGGGTGGGGGCACCCCACAGCCAGTCCCACTGCAGCAGTGCCTGGCTCCAAGCCCCCTCTGCGGGGGAGCCCCCAAGCCAGGAGATATCCTGGATAGACATAAATGGGGCACTGCATGGGAGCTCTTGCTGCCCCTGTGCCGAGCCCCTGCCACCCTGCTGCAGCCTCAGCCTCAAAGCCATGGGTCCCACCTGCTATGGAGCCCCCAGACACAGACCCAGCTTCCTCCCGCTTCTGTGAGGCTGCTCCCCCCGTCCTAGGCACAGGGTCCCCGTTTCCCCAGCGCTACAGAGCAGGACTCTCCTCCCGGCCTATTCCCTTCCCCTGACGGCAGAGGACACGGCTCCCACTGGCGGGACAGGCCCTCCAGCCGTGTCCAGCCACCCGAACCGGCGGGGAAAGACCAGCTCTCCAAGTCCGGGGGCGAGCCGCAGGAGCCGGGCGGGCCACCATGGGGCACCCCACAACCGGGACCCCCCTCCGCAGCCCCGGCCCCGCACCTTCCCAGTCCCTGAGGTGACCCGCACGCAATCAAACTTCCGCCCGCCTCCCCGCCCACCGCACGCTGATTGGCTGCCGCGGCAGGAATTCGGCCACCAACGGTGCCAACGCCCTCCCAGCTGATTGGCCCCCGCCCCGAGCGCCGATCTTGGATTGGCAGCCGTGGCCGTCCTTCAAGCCCGGTAGGGGTGGGCGGGCTATGTCACGTGAGCGCTGATTGGCGGAGGTGTCCTCCAATGGGCGCCGTCAGCACGGCGCGGGGTGTGGCGCGCCTCCTGCACGTGGTGGCGGCCCGGTGCCGGCCCTCGGGTCCGTCTATAGGCGTTCCGGGAAGGAGGCTGCCCTGCACTCCCCCGGGCCAGCGTTTAGCTGCCTTCCAGGAAACACACAGCAGAGCCAGGCACCGGGGCTAGCCTGCAGCCCTGCTCCCATGGGTGACTGCAAACCAGCGCAGCTTGCTGCCCCACAGTGCCACATGGAAAACAAGCCACTACCTGCACTCCCTCCTGCTGTCAGCTCCGGCAGGAGCAAGGCCAAAAGGCACTGCTTGCTCAGCAGCACATGGAGGAGCATAGGTTTAGATTGCATATTGGTAAACAAATTTTTCATGTGAGGGTGGTGAGGCGCTGGCACAGGTTGCCCAGAGAAGCTGTGGCTGCCCCATCCCTGGCAGTGTTCAAGGCCAGGTTGGACACAGGGGCTTGGAGCAACCTGGTCTGGTGGAAGATGTCCCTACCTATGGCAGGAGATTGGAACTGGATGAGCTTTAACATCCTTCCCATTCTATGACTCTGTGACCCAGATCCCTGCTCGTGTGGGAAGCAGGAAGCAGCAAAACCCTCTAGAGCTGGATCACCAGATCCAACCCTAGCATGCAGGCAAAGAACATGCTGGAAGAGTCAGTGGGTGCCAGTTTTGTCCAGATTATTTTCCTAAGGGGAATCACAATTTAAGGGGACACCTGCACTGTGGGCATGCAAACTGCTGCCCCCTTGTGGGCATTTGAGGTTGGAAGAGGAAAAACCGGGAGAACATGCACACACACAGGTGTAACAGGGACACCTTCCATGTCCGTTCGCACAGGAATGAACGAGTGAAAGCAGCTCCTTCGTGACAGCCAGTCAACCCAATTCAGTCAGACAATCAAAAATAAAAAGCCAATAGTACCACGGATGTAGCAAGTAGTGGCACCCCCCAGACTGCTACAGGCCACAAGAGCCAGACTGGCCTTAGAGCTGTGGCAATGCCACATAAGCTCATGGAAGGATGCTGACTAAATGCACATTGAGAATGTGATTATGTCCCCCTTCCAGCTGCATGTGAATGTGTAAGATCTTCCAGCAGCAGAAGTGTTCCCACAGAGAAGCAAAAACTCATTTGTCATCTTTACCTCTTCTGCTCCTCAGCCTCTGAGTGGGGTAGAAACTGGGACTTTACAGAAACAGCAAATTAATTTGAAGGATTAGGGGAGTTTTAGGACTCCCCCACTTTGGAAGCACAGAGAGTAACATTCCTATAGATGCCTAAGGGTTGGAAAACAAGTGCTGAGGCAAAAAGCCTATTCCCTTTTACCCCTCCTCCATTTCCTAGAAATCACAGGGACATCATAATGTCAAGCTCGAAACTGCTCTTGCTTTTCAGCTTCAGTGGAAGGAGCCCAAGGAGAGGTGACAGACATATGCATGTGGCTGACAGAAGGAGCAATAAATGCCAACGGCCTCCAAGTCAGTGCCAGCATGATCTCAAAGTAACAGGAAAGGGAATAAAATACGGAACAAGCATTTTAATTACATCAATTTCTACCCAAAACTTTCTTGATGGGACATAGTGCAAACAGGAGAACTATTGGTCATGCTTTATAAAAGACAAGGGCTAACCTTTCATGGCTGCTTGGGGCGGGAGAAGAGAAACGTGAGAAGAGTGAAGTTGAGCCCAGTGTAAGTCTCTGTGCATCTGGCATTCCAGAGAAGCTGCTCATCCTTCTTGGAGGGAAGGGTCCCTTGTAGTGCCCTTAAGAAATGACAAATTATCTGACCTATAAAGTCAGTAAAAAACACTCATCTTCACTCAAGCTACACAACTGCCCTAACTGAAATGCAGGAAAAGTACCAGGGAGTTTGTCTGGAGTGCCACTTCGGGAACCAGCATAGAAACAAACCTTCAAGTATACACAGTGTACAGTAATCCAGAACTAGAGAGCCCACACAGGGCTGCAAGAGTGCCAGCAGGTCACCTCTGACATGGGATGTGACATTGTAAGTTACCCAGGTGATCCTGCACAATCTTCTGTGAACTCTGGACGTCGCTGCTTGTACTGGTCTGTGAGATAAACACCAACACTATCTTCAAGCGACTGAACTCTGCAAGGATAACACGGGAGCCTCAGCATCGCTGGATTTTAGCCCCTCACTTATCATTTAAAGCACACTGGTCCTCTTTGTAACAGCAAGATCTGAGCAGGTCTTTGGCAACTCATGATCAGTGGAAGACATGGGGATGGAGAAGGTGCATGGGCCAGGGCAGAATCCTGCTGTGGATCTCTGTTACAGTATTGTCACAACAGCACCTTTGAGTTTCAGTGTGGAGAAGGAAAGGTTAAAGCTCATCCTTGGCATTAACGAGATGCTGCAGCGGATGAACCGATATGACATGATCTCTCAGCAGCTGGTCCTGTGACCCTTTGCGGCTATCAGGGGGTCTGTCACCCATGAAGTCTGTGATGCTGTAATCCTGCAGCAGGCCAGCTTCTACGGCGTGGCGCCAGAGCCCCTCGCTCCCCTCCAGACCTTGCATTCTCATGTAGCCCTGACGACAGAAGGGAGGCAGCTTCTGACGGGTGAAGGCAAACAGGAAACAGGACTCTGTGGGGGAAAAGGATCAAATATCAGGCTCAGCAGAGATATTCTGCAGAGAAAAATTCCCATAAACTTTCGAGGACTCATTCAAAACAAAAAGCAGAGAGGATGAGGGAAGGTAACCAGAGTTTCCCAGCCGGTACTCTGCCCTGGATGGCAGCAGAGTAATGGACTTCATTCTACAGAGCTCAGGAGATGCAGGGTGGGAGCTCAGTCTGTGCTCTGAGAGCAAAAGCAGCTGGATTTGAACTTGCAGCCCTCTGGCATGTTCTCTGTACCACATGTTCTTTGCATTCCTCTGTGTGCCACGTGAAGGTCCTGCAGAAGGTTCCCAGGCCAGCACTCCAATTTCCCATCATCAGTATGTGAAGAGATCTGGTACCCAGTGCATAAGGGAACATTCAGATAATGGAGAAGGAAAGAAAACTGAAGCTAGAAAAGGGATTGAACCTAACCTCCTACACCTTTCTGTAATCTGGGTGCACCTGGGGCAGTCTTTTTCTGGTGGTGAGCAGGAACAAAGAGTTTTTGGGAGCATACACATAGCACCAACATCTTTTACTGTTTGGAGAGTGCATTAGAGAGGTGTGACTGATGGTGAGACCACCAGCACGCCATGGGGAGATCTCAGCACTTTGCAGATCACTCCTGTTGCTTGTCCCTCACATCCCTCCTCCTCCTCCTGCCACCTCCATCCTGTGCACAAATTACCTGCAAAGAAATTGCGCAGGTCAGTGCTGAGGCAGTTCTCCAAAAACCGCCTCAGGGGCAGGATGTGAGCATTTGGGGCCGTCCAGTCCGTCAGAAAGTCCTCCACAATGTGATGGATGGCATCAGGGCGAGGGAGAGGCCAATCTGGGGGCCGAAGTTTCATCTCATGCTCTGGCAAGAGAACATTAAGGGAATCTCTCAGAATCAAAACAGCATTAAAAAGTGCTTGGGCAGTAGAAAGCAGCTACCACAGCTGTTTCAGCTTTTGTCCTGACCTTTTAAATCCCTTTCATCTGCAATCCCCTCTGTTAGCTTTGTCCTCAGCAGCCCTGCCACTGCACAGCTACCCCTTGTCCCTGCCCGCAGTATTCCTGTCACTTCACTCCTGTTCCCCCTGGGCAGGGACTGTCAGATGGACTGAGCTCCTTTCAAGCTTTAATGCTGCTACCCATCATGCTTGTTCTTGTACAAGGCAGGCCGGACCCTGACCCTAGGTTTCTGGAGATGAAGATTCAGCACAGTAATTTCCCAAGGAAATCTATTCTGAGTGCATTTGTTTGCTGGCTGTAATACTCGTCTTCAAACCCCTGCCTCTGGCTACCTCTCACTGTGTGACCTCTCAGACCTGAGCAGGCCACAGAGAACAGCCTTCTTTTGGCAGTAACACTGAAAAACCCTGGCCTCATCTGCCAGGACTCTGCAAAATAAACACAGGGCGCCAGCCAAAGGGAAGCAGTGTTCCTCTTTTTGGGAACAGAGAAATTCCCAGTGTGCCTATTTGTTTTGATTCTCAAATGTGAGGTCTCTGGTACAACTCCCCCACTGTGCATCAGTCTGACTGATGGAAACTTCTTGCCAACTTCCAGCTTTTTTTAAGGCTCACACAGCAGTGGTGGGTGTCCCAGAAGATGGACATGAAGGAAGCGAGGAGAAGGGTGTGCAGTGCCTTTAGGTTCCACCCCCTTCTCTGGCTGTGAAGTATCTTTAAGCCTCTCAAGTTTTGCTAGTATCAGGTAACTAAACGGAAAGCTTACCTGTTGGGAGGTGTTTGTAAAAGTAAATAACGGGGTGCAAAAAGTTGGACTGCCAGGCATGCTGTGCCTCTCCCACCGCTCGGTTGTAGTAGAAGACATCCTTGTCAGCCCCAGAGAAATTTTTCCCATACTCCATGATGACGACAAACAGCCCACTGGGAGCCTTTCTCCCTGTCTGCATTTCCAGCTCAGCCAGGATTCCTACTGGGTACTCTTCCAGGTATTCAAATGCTGTGGCATTCCTGTGAATTGCAACCACAACCACCAGATTTTTCCACTAGAGAAAAGCCAGCTGGGATCCAACAGCCCCTCAGCTGGTCCAGGCTAAGGCTAAAAAGCCATCAGACACACTGCTCAATGAAAGCTTCTTCCTCAGGACAATAGAGGAGTATTGCTCCTCTGAGCCTAAAGAGAAGGTCTGAACCCTTTCAGCCCTTTAAGAGAGGGAGGTAACTGGCAGAATTGGGCATACTGGCACCAACTGTGGCAGTGGTACAAGTTTTGAGGTGGCTGCTTACATGACTGTAACATCCTTAGGCAGCAATGGAGCAATTTAGGTTGTGGCAACATGGGAAGCAGTGGTCGAGAAAAAAGGAATGAAATGATGGAGTGCAGTGCTGGGAATAATTACTCACTCACTCTCTCAGCAGTATGATGTCAGCCAGGACACTGAACATCTGGTAGAGGCCCGAGGCCTCGTTCACCCTCTTGATGATGGAATTGGTCAGCTGTGTAACAGGGTAGACTGCGGATGGCCAGGGGACACCATGGTGACGCTTTTCCAGCAGGCGGTGAACTGCACGAGCTAAGACATGGGAAGAAAGAAGGACAGCTTTTTAGCACATCCAAGCTTACTTCAGAAATCACACAGATAACTGGCAGGACACAATAAATAAGCTTTACAGCTCATCTGTGCTTAGGATCTCCCACCCCAATTGCTGGTAACTGCAGTGGAGATGCCCTCTGAAAGCTGATGTGATACTAAGTGGTTGATGAACAGACAGGGGGATCCTAAGGGATGTTTCATTACTTCTGAGTAGTCTTAATGATAAGGATGAGCACATACATAAAGACAGAAATTCTCTACTGGCCAAAGCCACTGGGTTTTAACTCCACAGCACAGACCTCTCACCCACAGCCTGTCACGAGGCAGAGCATCTGGCAGGCAGAACTCTATTGTGTTACATAAGTAAGAGACAATGGGCAAAGAGAGACACAAGACAAAACAGACAACCCAAAACTTCAGATATGACCCCAAGTGACTTCTCCTCCACTTCAGATGATGCAGCTGCAGCTTGGCTGTGTTTTGTTGCTCTTACTGCCAGCCGTAAGCTATGAATTGTTCCTTTGAAGGGAGGACCAATTGCCATCTCTGCCCTTTCTGTACACCCCAGTACTCACTTGTATACCGGAATCCATGGATGAAGCCTCCAGCAGATTTCCTGAAGTCAATGGAATGGCTAGCAGTACCAAGAACAAAGAGCCCTTGGGTGCTTGTGGACTCGTAGTTGGGTTTGATCTGAGGATACTTCTTTTTGTCCCCTTTCCCTGGCATCATTTTAAGGGATCTAATGTGCAAAAGACAAGAGCAGGCTGTCAGAAAGGGCTTGGGTGAAAAAAATCGAAGGGGTTTCTGATATTATATACACATTATATTGCAGCCACTGCAAGACACTGCTTCATGCTCCCACTGTCTTCAGCAGGATTTACTACTTCAACAAGGATCTTCCAGAAGACAAGGGTGCTCATCCCAAGTTAGCTTGGGACAAGATCAAATTCCAGCCTGAGCTGATGACAGTGAATTTTAGAAGACAGTGAAGTTAACAGTACCATTTTCATCTCCAGGATGTACTAGGAGACAAACCAAGGCAGAGTGAAGGTTGCAACTTCAGGGAAAAAAAGCAGACAACACCTTTCTATAGCAATTTGTACCTTTACTATCATTCAAAAAAACCCAACCAACCCAAACCACAAAACACTGCTAGCCTTCTCCATGTGATCTGGCAGGTCAGGATATTAATTTCTAAAGGGACAGGTTTTTCTGTGTCATCCTGGTCTAAACACAGCCATTTGCTCAGCCCTACAGCCTGTCTGGGACAGTGGCATATACAGTGGTTCCCATTGCGACACAGCTGCAGCATCAACAAAGAACTGTGCAGCACCAGCTAGTTCAGAGCATGTGGAGGTCTAGGCAATGCTGCCAGGAGAGGATCTGCTCTTCCCATTCCTCCGTACTCCAAATACCTGCTTTCCTGAAGATTCTGTTTCCTCCTCACCTGTTGTAGATAGAGAAGTCAAACTTCCACCCCAGGCAGCGGATGACACGGTCATAAGGTGCGCGGGGGGCAAAATTATCCAATTCATCCTGTGGGAGAGTGATGGAGTCAATGCCTGCACTGATGTTACTGTTCTCCACATAGAACCGGAGCGTGATGTGCAACTTCCCTTTCTTGTCCTTGACGATAGCCAGGTCTTCCAAATCACCCTCCAGAAGCCCATCCAGAGATTTCAGCTGGTAGGTGTCCAGCAGGCCGTTGTTGATTGCTCTGTGGAAAAAAAAGGAGAATGTAAGAAGAGCTAAAAGAAGGGGGGAGAGGTTCTGTCTCCACTGCTGAAAACAGCAAACCTTTACCAGGTATCCCACATCCCTCTTCAGCGTGAAGGTTATCCCCAGAGCCTCAGGGCTCACAGGAACAGCACAAGTAACACACCTTCACAGCCCTTGCAGGATGCAGTCAACCTCTCAGCTCTTCTCTGTGACTGCAAGCAAGGGAACAACTTAGGACCCAGCACTTTTTATGACACTGTTTCCAAATGGATATTTTCCTGTTTCACACAGATCCTGAAGAGCTCTCAAGCTCCTGTGTTCAGCAACTGCATCCTGGACTGCCTTAAACCAAGGTCCTAAAGATAAAAAGCCCCATATTTCTTCTGCCATGTGCAGGACCGCAACACCTCCAGTGCCAGTCCAGCTCACTGCCTGGGCAAGAAGTGATTATCCAGGTTTGTACTCCAGCTGCATTAGAAAGAGGAAGAGAAGCGGTTTCCTACCTCAGATCCCCAACGTAGTGGGTGGCCCACGAGAGGCGCACGCGGGACCGGCTCACCATGTGGATGAAATTCGTGACGCCCAGAATGTTCTCTGCTGTCTCAAAGGCTGAGTTCCCTCGGCCCAAGATCAACACGGTTTGGCCAGTAAAATCCTCTGGGTTGGTGGACACAGTCTCATAACCCTCAACGTATTCTGAGCCAGGGAAGTTTACCACATTGGGGACCCATGTCCCAGTGGCAACCAACAAGCAGCTGCAAAAACAGGGATAGCACTAAGAAATGCAGGAATTATGGGACCAGGGACCATCACTCTGTCTCATCACTCCCTCCTCCTGCTATGGAGGATGGCTGTGATGTAAACCCTGCAGTCATGCTGGATCAGCTGCAGAGGTCATGGTTTCAAAAGAAACTTCTCCCCAGCTTCAGCTATTGAGCTGCTCCTCTTTTCCCTGTCCTCAGGCCAGCAAGGACAACTAGAAATACTGTTATATATAGCAAAAGTCAGTGTGTGTGCTGTACATAAACACAGAATCATAGAATTGATTAGTTGGAAAAGACTTTCAAGATCATCAAGTCCAACTGTTCAACCAGCACTGCCAAGACCACCACTAACCCATGTCACTGAGGGACTCATCTACACAGTTTGTGAACATTTCCAGGGACGGTGACTCCATCACTGCCCTGGGCAGCCTGTTCCGATGCCTGAGCACCCTCTTGGGGAAGAAATTGTTCCCAATATCCAATCTAAACCTGCCCTTGTGCAGCTTGAGGCTGTTTCCTCTTGTCTTGTCACTTGTGACTTGGGAGAAGAGACCCGTCACCTCCTCCCTCCATCCTTTTTTCAGGTAATTGTAGAGAGTGATAAGGCCTCTCTAAGCCTTCTCTTCTCCAGACTAAACAACCCCAGTTCCCTCAGCCGTTCCTCACCAGACTTGTGCTCCAGACCCTTGACCTGCCTCCACTGTTCAAGAATGTGCAAGTACTACTTATATGTACTCCCTGAAAACAGATATAATACTAAACTTTCAAAGGTGATTCTATGTTGCACAAAAAAGTTACTTTGATTTAGAATTTGTGTTGCCTTTTAGCCCAGCAAAACAAAAGTAATTTTTAAGGGGGACAAAAAGTGATTTTGATATTTAAAACCCTTAACTTCTAGGCTAAAAACATGTTAGCAACATCACTAATTTCTATCACTAAAATGAAGAATAGTAATCTTTTTATCTTTCTCTGTAAATTTTACTTAAAACTTAGAGAAAGCTTTGCGACTTCAATGGAAACACCAGGCAGCCGAGGCTAGAGGCACTGCCTGCCGTCCCAGCCCTGCTCACACAGCTCCTGGTGCGTGGGTGCCCGGGATTGCCTTCTGTCCCCCCCAGGCTTGCCTGCCAGCTCACCTCCAAATGACAGCCAGCAAACCTGCTGTCGTAGAGCTGAGTTTCCAGGAGAGGTGAGAAATAAACTCCGTATGTTTACTCAAGTAACTTCTAGGTTTTTAGGAATGGAGCTCAGTAGCAGTACAGGATACGCAGAATCATAGAATGATTTAGGTTGGAAGGGACCTTAAAGGTCATCCAGTTCTGACCCCCTGCCACAGGCAAGGACACCTTCCACTAGACCAGGTTGCTCCAAGCCCTGTCCGACCTGGCCTTGAACACTGCCAGGGATGGGACAGCCACAGTTTCTCTGGGCAACCTGTGCCAGTGCCTTTGAAAACACCCATGGAGAGTGGCGTAGCTAGCCCTGGGTTCGCCCATTACCTGCACTTGTAGTTCTGCCTGTCCTGATCGGTCAGGATGAAGTAGTGCCCATTCCAGGCTTGCTCATCCCTCTCCAGCGTGACGTGGATGATGGCTGTGTTGTACTGAACCAGCAGCTTTAGCAGGGAAGCAAAGTCCTCCAGGTAACGCACCATCTCGTCAGCGTTGGGGTAGAAGTCGCGTGAGTAGTGCTGGAAAAGCAGCCGGCGGTCGTGACTAAGGAGCGAGTTCCAGTCATGGCGCAGGTTGAACTCACTGTTGGATTTGCCCGTGTAGCGCTTGTTGATGCTGATGAGCTTGCGGTGGCGAGGGTAGAGCGCGAAGAAGCTACCAGGAGCGTGGCTCCGCTCAAAGACCAAGTAGTCCCGGCTAGCTCGCTGGAGGAAATACGCTGCCTGTAAGCCCGAGGGTCCGGCCCCGATGATGCAGTAGTCGTGGTAGACCAAAGCGGCGCAGCTCAGCACAGGCAGGCTGCCAGTGTACAGGGCCAGCCCCAGGAGCACCCCACGCACCAGTGCGGTCATGGCAAGGCTGGGACAGCCTCCCCTGTTGGGGAGAGCACCGGTGAGGTGTCACACAAGGGGGGAGACACTCTGCCCCCGGCCTGGCCGCCATGACTCCGCCACCACCACCACCCCCCCTCAGGGCACAAGGTGGGGTGTTGGTGCAGGGCCCTGCTCCCTGCCAGCCAATACCGAAATGGGCCACAAGTCAGCCAACCAATGGGCACAGAGGGCCCCGTGCCCCAGCCAATAGCAGACAGCATGAGGCCCGCAGGTAGCAGCAGCACCTGTGGGCTAATAGCCGCAAACCCCTCACTGTGCCTCTGCGCCCTAACAGCCAATGGGGAAAGGGACGCGCGAGCCCCCCACCCAAGGGGGTCCGGTCTCGTCCCCGACGCCTTCTCCCGCAGCCCCTCACCCCATGGCGTCGGGGCCCCTGCTGCGACCCGCCCGCACCGTTAGCAGCGGCGGCCGCACCTGCACCGCGCGGCCGTGGCCGGCGCCGCTCCCCGCCTCCCGAGCCGAGCAGCAAGTGGCGGGGGGGGGGGGAAGGCGCGCACGGCGCGTCACGTCACCTCACGTCACGCCGCCGCTGCTTCCCGCCGCCGGCACCATGGCGCCAGGCGCGAAGGAGGGGATGGGGGAAGGGAAGATAGGCGGGGCAGCGCGCTTAAAGGGGCAGGCGCCGCCGGGGAGAGCAGCCCGGCCCAGGCCGCGCACACACGACACGGCAGCGTCACTGAGCCAAAGTCACTTTATTGCGCTCGGTCCCGCCTCGCGATGCCGGTGAGGAACCGCCGGTGTGAAAGGAGAGGGGGGGGTCCCGGACGCTGATGCCTCCTCGGGCAGCCCGCAGGGTTCAGCTCTCTTCCTCTGAAAAGAGATGAGAGAGAGGAATGAAGTGAATGCAGCTGATGAAAGAACGCTCTCGGTCAAGGAAACACCACAAGAGGAAAAACCAGGGAACCATCCCACCTCAGCTTGCCTGACACCCAACAGAGCTGTCAGTCAACACCACGCATTTGGAACAACAGTGCAATTACATTCCTGGACAAATGATGCAGAGACCTAAAATTCCACAGTAAGAACTAGGTCTATAGCCCCCACCCCCACAAGAAACACCAGAAATTGCCAGAAGATGTTTTGCGTATCACAGAAGCAAGATCTCTGGGTCAAATGTTTTCACTGTTGCCTACTGCAGCATCATCAGTGCTCTGGAACTCCTCAATGACCTGCTAGTGAGAGCTCAGCTTCACCAGTTGCCTTACAGAAGCCTTCCCTGAGTCACCTGAGTCAGGCTTGGTCACCATGTGTTCTGAATGCACTGACCTGGCCACTCCTGTTTCTATAACTGTACTAAACAAATATGCTGGTACCGGCAGAAATGCGCACCCACCCACTGCTGCTGAACAAAGGGCTCCTGCGGCAGGCTTTGTTTTCCCAGTTGGTGCTCCAGGTCCTCTCCCCAACCCCTGACAAAATGAGTCCTCGCTCAGCATCCACACCAAGGCATGATATCTGCCTTTCCAAATCTCAAGCTCTTTTTGCCTCCATCTGAGCTCTCCAAGCGTCAGCTGCACCACCACTGGATCCCATCCTCTGGACCGCGGGTTCTCCAGCCTCACTCCTCTCCTGCCATTGCACTCATCAGATCTCACCCTTTAGACTGGGTCTTCACCACAGGTCACCCCTTTTCATCCAGATCAGATCATCTCTTTAAAGCATAAATCACTGAATTTGCTACAAACCTTCCTCCTCCTCCTCTTCCTCCTCATCTTCCTCATCTTCATCAGAGCTGAAGGTACCATCGGGCAAGCTGTAGATCCGGATCACCTGCTTGTTGGGATCCTTCAGGATGAGGTACTTCCCCTCATCCAGCTTCATGCAGATGTCAATGACGCATCGCAGGATGCCCCAGGCGTTCTCTATGCTCAGGTTAATCTGGCTGGCAAACTCATTTGGCTTGAACTGCTGCGTGCCCAGGATCACGTGGCGGGCAGAGTCCTTCACATGGTAGCGGGACACATACCTTTGGAGGGCAAGAAGAAAACAGAGGGACATCAGGAGGTTAAGCCCAGCCAGGAGAATGACAGCAAGAAAACCAGTGCCATCATCTTAGTTTTGTTTCCTGAGCTTAAAAAAAATCTAATACTCCCAACACTGAAAGTTAAGAGGACCTCCTGACTACAAGGTGTCAATCAGTAACGTACCTGGAATCCTTCCACCACCCCAAATCAGATGGGGTAGTACAGAAGATAAAGCAGAATTAGTCCCACAGGTAAAAATTAAGCAGTAACATGATTAGCAAGGAGTATGGAATTAAGCAGCTGCAATGCATCAGTCCCATATCCAAAGATTGAATCTGAACTGCTGAACCACCAGAACCAAATTAGCAAACACCTCTTGTTCATTATCCACAGTATGGACCCAACTGATTCCACACTGGCATTTCAAAAAGGACTGTGGCTATACCCCTCCACCATATCTCCCAGCAACAGGACACTACGGACCTCAAATTCCTGACAGCCAGCACAGTCCCTGCATTTATTTCTATGCTGGCAATAGAACCATAGAATAGTTTGGGTTGGAAAGGACCTTAAGACCATCTAGTTCCAACCCCTCCCCATGGGCAGTGACATCTTACACTAGACCATGTTGCCCAAGGCCCTGTCCAACCTGGCCTTGAACACTGCCAGGGATGGAGCATTCACCACTTCTCTGGCCCACCTGTTTCAGTGCCTCACTACCCTCACAGTAAAGAACTTCCTTACATCTAACCTAAACTTCCTGTTTAAGTTTGAACCCATTACCCCTTGTTCTATCACTACAGTCCCTGATGAAGAGTCCTTCCCTGGCATTACTGTAGGCCCCCTTCAGATACTGGAAGGCTGCTTATGAGGTCCACACAGCTTCTCTTCTCCAGCCCAGAGCAGCCCCAATTATAATCCTAATCATATAAAGCTGCTTTGAAATGTTATGACAACACATGTGAGACCTCCCAAGGTCAGTCACAGTGGGGGACACAACAGCTGGATGCTGAAGGGAAGTGGCTCACACCAGAGCCAGTGTGCTCACTGCAAACCTTCCCCTTCTGGCCATTCAAAACATGGGGTGATACTATGATTACTCACTCTACAAATGGTTCACTTGGATGAACATGCTGGGTTACCTCATGGGAAAGGCACCTGCAAGATGTCTGGTGTGAAAACCCCATCTTACCCGAGTTTAAGATACTCTGATCCGGCCAGCAGTGCGCAGCACGTCCAGCGGGCTAACTTGTAGCTGTTGTTTTTCAGCTCTGTGGCAATCACAGCTCCCCTCTGAGAGTCAAGCTTCTGGCGCCAGTCCACTCCATTGCAATACTGAGGGGAATCAAAGCAAGGGTCAGCCTCAGAAGCCAGTAGCAGTCATCTCTTCTGCTACCCTGACATCACACAGGGAAGTTTTTTGTCTACCTTATGGTATCACGAGGGAATGCCAACAGCAACCTACAGGAAAAGCCCTTGCACTGGGAAAGGGAGTAATGTGAACCACAGGTATTGGTCAATGCTTGTGGCACTGGTTAGGATGGGAAGTTTGTGAGGGAAATGTTCATGGGAAGCATGGGAACAGATTGGCTACTGTGCTCAACACCTGGGACAAGAGGGTTCAAACCAGCCACCTCACACCTGGGGGAGAACCCCACCAGCACTGCTTGTCCACCAAAGTTATACTCCTTTGGTGGAACATAACCACCTGGGGGACACCACCAGATGTTTGTCTCATCTTGCCTGCTGTACCTGGCAGGTCAGGCAGCAGTGCAGCTGTTAGAGCTAGCTTTGGGATCAGGTTCTTCCTCACCCTGGAATCCCACTCGTTCAGCGTTTTGATGTTGATGAATGACACCTCTCCATTAGCTCCTGTCATTACTCCATCATGCTCACAGCGGACAATGAGATCTATATCATCTCCCAGCTTCCACCTTCGGTATCTGCCAACAAACAAACCATCAGGTTATTTCTGACTCTTGCTCTTACCCAGACCTGTGCAAGTGCTCAGCAAAATCCTCTTCCCCTTGGATGTCATGTGAGAACATCCAGGAGCCCCACTCATGGCAAAGCTTCTATCATAACACTCTCAATTTCTCTTGCCTCCGTATCATGCTGACATCCTGCCCCCTTGCCAAATCTGAGCATCAGAAAGATATCAACATACCTGTAAGCAACAGATGCTACTTCATTTTTATCCATGTCATCCTCCACAAAGGGGTTTGGGTTGGGAAACTTGTATTTCTCCTTTCCCTGTAGAATAAAACAGAAAGGCATATTAGAATTAAAAACCCAAGGAGTTTATCTCCCCTAGGGGATAAATATTCCTTTACAGCAACAGAAGCCCATTTCCCTTATATAAAAAATACTAAGCCAGTAAAACAGCTGATGAGAAGCTTCATCTTCACATTAGTCACTTTGCTGTAAGCAGTACTTCTACTGGCACTTTGGCTTCACTAAACATACTCAGAAGCCTGCCTGCTTCACCAATAAGAGTGGGGTTTCTTCTTTGTGGAATAAATGTGAGAATCTTTCCACAATAAAGTCATGCTGCTCATAGCAAGTAATCCTACCTCTTTCCAACCTGAAAGAGCATCAGTGTGATGTACTTATGCCAAATAAAATGCTTGTGTGCTTTATTACAACAGCCCTAACAAAGCCTCCTCTTGAGGCTCTCTCGAACACAGACCTGATTACCCAGCACTGCTTGACCTTACCATCCTCAAGCACTGCTGGGAGAAGTTGTGATTGATGTAGGTAGCTTCCATGGCAAGGTTGCGTGGAGAATTAAAAGAGTTGCCCTCTTCCTGTGGTGGTTCATTGGCTGTTTCACTCACTGTCAAGAGGTCTGGGAAGAAAACCAGATACAAGTGGTTATACTTTGGGGAATAACTACACCAGCTTCAGTGAGACTCTAGCTCCACACTGGAGCAGATCAATACTGAAGCGTTCTGCTGTAATCACATTGTTCCAGGAGTCTCAGCCTCAGTGCTGAGACACAGAATAAACTCCAAAAGAAAAGCATAAAGAAAACTTTAACTATTGTAACAGAAATTTCTTTCATGACTTTTCCTTACCAAAATCTGAATTGTCCCTCTTGTCAAAGAAAAGCTTGGATCCAACTCTCTGGACAATGATGTCCCAGGAATAGACGGAACGCGTACAGCTCATCAGTGTGGCCAGGATGGCATCTGTGGCAAATACATTCCCTTGGGTCTTGGCCAGCTACAGACACAGAAGGAGAAAACTGTTTCAGCAACAAGAACAGACAACCTTTCCCTTTCCCACAAAGGATGAGAAGAAATTAATGATCTGGTTTGCTAATGCTTTTCCCATGCTGAGGAAGCTACACTGGTAGGTATACCACCAACTGCCAGAGAAAGCATGAGGTACTATCCAGCAATCCAATCCAACCCTCAGTCAAACAAGGAAAAAGTAAGAAATCTATTACAAAACGCGAATTCTGTTGGGAAAAGGTGTGGCTCCTCTTTCCTGATCAGGTCACAGAGATCTCTGAGCCTTCTTCATCTCCAAAAGCAGAAACCTCAAGAACCAGGTCTCTGACATAGACATTTCTTTCCCATTGTAGGTCAAGCATGGGTCTGCTTGCTTTTCCAGAATGACAGCTTTTCCTTAGCCAGTATTCCTAGTTTGGTATTAATCTAGTTCTGCCTTGGACCTAAGAAAAATAATGCTACCAACTAATGCTTCTACCCCTTTGCCAGCTTCAGGATGTGGAATTTTTCTGCCCTTAACTTTGGTCTGACAGTGACAGCTGGTCTCTCACAACAGCACATGCTCAGAAATACAATACCGGGTTTTAGAAACCACTAAACGTACCTTTCGGATAACTGGGTCATCAGTCGTAGTGACAGTATGGAAGATACGCTTAATGCTCCTCAGTAGCTTCTCATTCCTTGTCGTAATGCGGTCGAAGGCTTTGTCATAGTATTCCAGGGCTCCACAGCACTCTCTGCAGAGGTTAAGAGGAAGACCATCTTGATACCCCGACTACACATACCAACACTCACAAACTGCACAGGACTAAGGGGGGGCCTGCTGACTGCTCCATTACCTCCCACTGCTTTGGGTACCCCAGTGAGAACACTGGAGCTGAGTAGGAAGCCCTTGCCCTTCTGCTTTCCAAAAATCCAGTCAGTTCAGGAAGCAGGCAAACAGCTGTTTTACGAACTCACATGTCCTGCGGCTCTGAAACCTCCAGGTAGCGCATCTTCATCAGCCGAGGGAAATCCATCTCTTCCTTCACCTCCCAGTCACTGCGAACTTCAACAGAGGAGTCACGAGGCTTCTGCTGTGCGGCCAGAGGCAGGACAGATAGAGAGAAACAGAGACACAGATATCAGGCAGGATTCATGCAAGAGAAGCTGCCCCGCGAGCACAGCCAGAGCTCACCGCAGGGGGAAGAAAGCTGGTTAGTTTACCTGTGATTTTTGGTCCCATTTCTGCCTCACTCCAAACTGCTTCTGAAACTTCTTCTGCAAGCGCAAACGATCTCTAAAATGACAAATATGAGAAGACATGAAAAGAAATTCTCGATTCCTATGTGCCACAACCATTCCTATGCTTCCAAATTACCACCAGAGGAGCAGCGCTTTTAGGCACCGAGCCACTGAAACAGTTGCTGAGCTGTCTGTTGATCAAGACACCCCAGGCCTTAAAAACTCTGCTCTTTATTCCGAGCAACTATTTAAGCATTTTCATCTCTAAAGACTGCAATGCAGGTTTTGGAATGCTCTGCTTTAAAACACCCATTTACTTTCTAAATACAACTAAAACATTTTCCTAAATTCTTAGATAGCAGCTTGAAACCCATGCTTGTAACTACTGCTGGCATCAGCACAATGAACTGGAAATACCCTGAAATTCTTCCCAACTGACTGTTTGCTTCAGTGGGCTTTGTTACAGCAACTTCCTAAATTTATCAACAGCATGTTCACATGCTCCAATCCAAGCTTGGTACGCTCCTATCTGCAGCCTCACCTCTCCTTCTGCTTGGCACTCTTTGGCAGGGTCTGCATGCTAAACTGCAGCATATTCCGACGGTCCTTGTCTCTCCGAAGGTTCCTCTACAGAAACAAAGGAAACAAAAGAAAATAATATTTTAGTTGCAAAATCCTCCTGTGCCACTGAAGCTCACCTTTAAGCCTGTTTCTGACAACAAATTACCTGTGCAAACCGCATCCGATTCCTCTGGTATGCGGTTTTCTGTGTCCGAGCCGTATCCACCAGCTGGAAGCTCGTCTCATCCTCCTCATGGAAATATGCATATTGGCTTCCGCCACCAAACTGAGATGAGTACTTGTCTGGAAATAAAACAGAGCATCTTGACAACAGCTGCTAGGAAAATCCCTGACACTTTTTTGACCTTTTTTCTCCCAAAATTCCTTCCAACTGCCTTCACTTATGATGCATACATCAGGACTCAGGCCTTACACCAGCATGTTTCTGCCCTTCCAAGTGCCCCGAGAAGCCTCAGTCATGAGGCAGTACAAAAATCAGGAATAAGCCCTAAGGACAGGGAGAGCCCCACAGAGCTCTCCCAGCAAGGTGAGGCATGCTGCCTAATTTGAGTAGCCTCTCTTGCTGAGCTGTGCAGGTAACCACCAGAGCGGGTGTGAGGCATGAAAGGAGGAACGACGCTTGAAGAACACTTGGTAGGAAATAAACCATGAGGAGCAGCCACGAGACAACACGTACTTGTGTATCTTTTATCCTGATACGTAGCTCCTGTCCAATCAGCCACCTAAGGACAAGCATAAACAGTCACAGTATTACCTCACAGCAGCCTTCCTGTATCTGAAGGGGGCCTACAAGGATGCTGGGGAAGGACTCTTCATTAGGGACTGTAGTGGTAGGCCAAGGGGTAATGGGTTCAAACTTAAAACAGTGGAAATTCAGGTTAGATATAAGAAAGTTCTTTACTGTAAGGGTGGTGAGGCACTGGAATGGGCTGGTTAGGGAGGTTGTAAATGCTCCATCGCTGGCAGTGTTCAAGGCTGGGTTGGACAGAGCCTTGGGTGGCATGGTTTAGCGTGAGATGTCCCTGCCCATGGCAGGGGGATTGTAACTAGATGATCTTAAGGTCCTTTCCAACCCTAACTAACCTATTCTAAAATAAGTATGACAGTTCCCCCCACCTCTGGCTTTATCTAGGCAGGACTTCAAGCAGCAGAAACAAACACTGCTTTGTGCTCCAGAACTAAGCCCTTCATCTCCCTCCTCCCTTTGCCAGCCCTGCTAACCGGCCATAGCTATGCTATGCGTTAGGAAGGGTGTCCGAAAAGCAACCGCAGCGGTAAGAAAGCAAAAGCCGGTGGCAGCATGCAGAGGCAGAAGGGCAGGAGGCACACAGGGCTTGCTCAGCAGCTAGAAGTACCTTTCCCAGGCGGTCTCCTTTACTGAAGGGCTGGTAGGGCATGTCCCGGAACTGCTCGGGCACAGCGCAGGGGCCCCAGCCCGAGGGGTTGTCCTGGATCACGGGTGTCACGAACTTCGCCATGGTTTAAACTTCTAGAGGGAAGAAAAGGCAACAAGCCCCCGACCTCCAGCTGCCGCGCGGCCAGCCCCGCCGCACGCCGTCACACCCGCTACAATGGGCCACAGGGAACCACGGCCTGACCTCGGTACCGGCCGGGGCACGATGCCACCGTGAGGGTAGCCCCGCACCGAGCTGAGCGGCCAGGGTGGGCCGGGAGCCCCGGCGCTGCGTGTGCGAGCGTGGGGAGGGGCGGGAGCTAGGCCCCACCCGAACTATCAGCGCCGGCGGGGCGGGGCCGGGGGTCCCCGCGCCGGCGGATGAGCGCCGGTAGGACGGGAGGCCGGCCCCGGGCCGCCCCCAGCGCTCCCCTCACCTGCACGACCCCCTCACGGCCACGATGGCGCCGGATGCGGCGACCTCGGCGACAGGCGAGGAAAGAGGGCGGGCGGCCCTGTCCCGCCTCTTGTGCGACAGCAGTGCCGCCAAACGCCGCTGTCGTAAAAGTAAAAATCCCCCGACCGCAACGAAACGCGTTGTGCTGCCGTAAAGCGTCCCCTCGGAGTACGCAGTACTCCGCGGCCATAGAGTTGCGGTACGTGCGGGCTAGAGAAGGCGCAGCGGGTGAGAGCGCCCCCAAGGATGCGTTCCGCCCCTGGCGGACCCGGGTGTTCGCGTCCTTCAGTGTCCGGTGGACGCCGGCGGGGCGGCTGGACGCTATGGAGCTGCATCCATGTGGTGTGTGCCCCTGTCGGGTCCGTCTGTCTCCTGTTTTCCTGTGCCTTCTGTCGTGACAGTGCCACTTGCTGGAGTTTTGCTCCCTGTTAATTACTGCTTAACGACAGAAATGTGTAGGAGTGGGAAGAGAGTGATGTTAATGGTAGTAAATGTGCTCCATTGACTAAAATGTTTGGGTTTGGCTTTGAAGTACAAAAGATGGGGCTGACACATGACAGAATGCTCAGTTTGTACCTGGCTGTCACAAAGAGGAAGAAAACATTGATTTTGGTGTCTGCTGAAAGCACGGCAGCTCAAACAGGAGATGGCGAGGTGTCAAAAGCGTCTTCTCCAGCAGAAACAATGATTAAGCTTCATAGAAGCATGGAACTTCTCTTGGCAGAAGTATTTCTTTTCAAGGCCAGGTTGGACAGGGCTTGGAGCAGTCTGCTCTAGTGGAAGGTGTCCCTGCCGTGGCAGGGGGTTGGAACTGGATGAGCTTTAAGGTCCCTTCCAACCCAATCTATTCTATGATTCTATGATATCAATGATATCAATATAGACACATGTCAGGACAGAAAACATGACTTCATGCTGTGCCTCTTAATTTTCACACACACACAGCCTCTTGAAATAAAAATACATTCCTATACGATGATTTTATAGAAAACCAGGTAACTTTTCAGTTTGTAGCTGTATGATCATTCAACTGACTTTGTGTTTTAGAGGTTGTTATGAAACACTTGGCTTTGAGAGGTGAAGATGCACAAAGAATGGGAATTGCAGTTGCCCTCCCTGTATTCACGGCATGGCATTTGAGGTTTTGCATTGTTCTCATGGCTTTCCTTGACCTGCTGGAGGGGAGACCTAGCACTAGACGCTAGGATTCAGCCCTATGGGCCCTCTGGGAGACCATGAATCAGTGATTTAATACAGCATGTGCCTCAGATCCCTGCCGCTGGCACTGGTGTAGTATTCCTTCTCAGGGATTGAGGGCAGTAAATCATTAAATCACAGATGTTCATATGCCAGAGGAATTGAAGTTTCCTCTGCCCCTAAAAGCAGCAGGGTCTAGCTTACAGCTCAGAGGCTAAAATCTAACTCTTTAGATAGTTTTATCGGTTATCTTTTACCTAAGAAGAGTCTGGATCAATATTTTCCAGGCAGAGAGGTGTGCATTTTCTTCTTCATTTGCCACTTATAATTCCTCCTTGGGAAAGAACTGAAGCTGCAGCAATCTTTCCTTTGCCAAGACGCCCTGCCATTAATCAGAAGTGGGATTATTAAAGCACTTTTCCCCGCTAGCAAAAAAATCCACTTATAGGAATACTGTTTATAAAATGCAATTTGTAACTGTCTCACCTAGATAGCCCTTTTGGAGACAAATATCATTAGTGCTGGAATTGCCTCGCTGGTTCTGGTGGTGGCTCAGTGTGAGCCCAGCTCCAGGTAACCCCCACAGCACCCATCCCTCACCCTCCTGCATTGAATGGGCTCAGAGGGACTATTGGTGGTGATAAAAAGAGTGAGGAGTTCTGAAGAGAAAACTGGACTAGGGAATGAATGAAGTGATGACAAATAGACTGATACGCCACAATCTTTTCCCTTCCATGGCTTCCTCTTTGCTCCCAAGCCTGTGCTGGTGCTTACAAGAGAATGTAATGCTGCTTCTATCTCCCAGAGATGACAGATCCTGTGCAATTTGGGCTTAGCCCTTCAAACTACCTTTTGTGGGGTCAGAGTTGGATATAGGCATGGGTCAGAGGACAGAGTGTGTGTAGGGAGTGGTTGGTGTGGGACAAATGTCCATCTGGGCACAGAGACAACCTTCTGGTTTCTTATCAAGGGCAAGAACGGATCTAAGACAAAAACCCAGTGTTGAAGCAGACAGATTTGCTGCCCCATTTAGGTCAAATTTACTGGAAGAGGGGAAGGAATGAGTGTGTCTCGCTTTCTGCTTCATGCCAGGCACTGCACCTCCTGTATCCTATGCAATGCTGCACCTGGGGCCCCTCTCCCCCCTGCCACAAGCCTTTCACCACCCAGCCTCTAGCTCTCATTAAAGGCACATGAGATATGTCGTTTCCCGGAAAAGTACTCAAAATACACTTGCTTGCAATCATTTGATCCTTGATCCATAATCTCAGTTCATCAGTTAATTAGTCACTTAATCAGTTAATAAGGCTAATCACTCTTCCCTGGAAGATGCTCATGAAAAGAGCCAGGATGAATTGCTCCCATCTGTTTCTCTGTTCTTGTCTCCCACTTCACTGTTTCTGGGCTCTGTGCTGGTGTTAGATCCATAAAAGAGGGGCTCAGTCCACCACTGTGGCTATTCCGGTCCGAAACTTCCATCACCATCAGCCTTCACCATGGTTTGTGACGTGTTGGAGCTCTGTTGCTCTGTCTTGAGCAGCAGCCTCCTCCTGCTGAACGAGGACAATATGCAGCTTGGTGGTGTTGTCAGAGGTTTGCCAGGTTTAAATGAAGGAAAGCAAGTCCAAGTGCCCAACCCGTTAGGGGCCTTTCATAGAAAATAGATCCCTTCTGTCTTGACCAAAGATGCCTTGGAAAGCCTTGAGGCAGGGGTTGCTTTCCAGCTTGCGTGACTTTATTTCCACTCAAAGAGGCAGCTGAGAATTGCAAGACTAATGTTCACATTAAACACTATTTTGCAGTAGTTCCTTTTCTCATTCTTATAACAAATGCATCAGAAATAGACAACTCGATTCTTCTTCCTCACTAAGCAGCAAGTACAGCTTATACCTGTGCCGTATGCTTAGTATCCACTGCCCCATGCTTCTTGACAAACCCAGAAAGCGAGGGAAATAGTCTTCAGCCTTAAAGCCTTCTGCCTGTGGGGAAACCTGATCTGTACACCCCTCTTCAGGTCAGACTCTTCTTCTGAAGTCATCATCATTGTCTTTAAACAGAAGAGCTCACTGCTGGCTCTTGGGCTTTCATTTCAACCAGCCTTGGCTGAATAAGAACTGGCTTCTGCCACAGAGCGGCGTTCACGCACTGGGAAGTCTGTCCTTCCCTGGCTTTCTTCTTTAAAACCCATCTTTCCCCTTGCTCTTTTATTTGCCTTTTCAGTCTGCTGTTCTCCCAAGCCATGTGCTTCACTGCAACATGTGGCCTCCTTCTCAGCACCTTCATCCCCCTCCTGGAGGCTGGACTATGAACTTGCCCTCTTTGTGTGGCAGCTTTCTTGCGGAAATGCTTGACTGGCTTTTTGGGAACCCTGTCCTTCTCTGAATTAGTGCTGCTTCTTGCTTGGCTTTGACTGTTTTTATCACCATTGTCAGATGTCTCCCACAGCTTCTGTAGCTTTGACCATCAGGGCCGGGACCATGGGTACCATCGAAGAGGCAGCATGTGTTATACTCCGTTCTCATCCTCCGCTGTGAGCACTGCTCTTTCCAGAGCTGCAGAAGGAGCCTGGGTCCAGCTGTCTCCCCACAAACTGCCAGCAAGACTGTCTCCTTTGATCTGCACTCAGCGCTGGATTTCATCCCAGCAGCCAACAGGCTAATTCCACACGTTTATTCTACAAAGCTCAATTAGAGCAGCTGGTGCCGGCAGTGTCCCTACTGGCTTGGAGCCTGCAGAAGGAGAGGAAGGCTGGTGCAGTGGCTGGGGTATGAGCTTGGGAGTGCACAGGCTGAGCTGCAATCCCTGCTCCCTGTGCTGTCTTTCAGGCCACCCCAGTAAACTTCTCCAGTGGGAGCTGGCACCTCCATGCTGTGCAGGGAGGGGCATTATTTCCCTGCCTCACTGAAGGAGAAATACATTGGAGATACAAGCTATTGTAGTGATGGGGAACTGTGTGAACAGAGGCAGAAGCAGGTCACAGCTGCTGCACTGGGGAAATGCTGCACAGGTCCAGCTGGACCAACAGCGGGGAAGAGGATGTGGCCCAGGGTGATGGAGGGTGATAGACTTCTCACTACTGAGGTAGTGGTTTGCTTTTCAGCTGCAGGAGCCTTGCTCCGTGTCCTGCGGTTCTCCAGTGTCTTGACTTGTATTCAGCACTGAACTGAAAAGGATCCTGGTGTGTGTGAGCAGAACCACAGGCAACACAGGCTTTCTTTACAAGGGCCCCTGCCCAGCACAGAAAGGTCCACAGAAATTTCCTTCAACACTGTCAATGTTACGGTAACCTCCATGAAAAATCAGAATCTTTGGGGCTAATCATGCTCTCCACATGCTCCTGCCTCACTGATCTCCCTTCTGGAAAGCTTACTGTTTATTCCAACCAGGTAAAGAGGCCTGAGTAGGACATCAGGAGGCAGGAAGAAAATCCTACCATAGAATCATAGGATCATAGAATCACACAATCATCACCAATGTCTCATAGTGAAGAATTTCTTCCTAATGTCTAACCTAAATCTTCCCTCTTTCAGTTTAAAGCCATTCCCCCATGTCCTGTCATTATATGCGCTTGTAAAAAGTCCTTCTCCAGATTTCTTGTAGGCCCCCTTCAGGTACTGAAAGGCTGCTATAAGATCTCCCCAGAGCCTTCTACTCCAGGCTGAACAACGCCAACTGATCTCTGCTCGTGAGCAGAGTTGCACCCCATTTGCACAAGACCTTGTTATCGAGGCAGTAAGGAGTCAAACGCAGATGCTACCTATGCACAAGATGCTATTTCTCTCTGGGGTCTCTCAGGAAAGTCCCCACAAAAGAGCACAATGGCAAGGGACACACAGCAGCTCAGCAAGCCCACATTTGCCATTCCTTTCCCTGCTCCTTGGTAAGTCAGAGACTGGGCTGGGCGACACGCTTGGCTGGGAACAAATGTGCCTCTTGGGGTACAGGGACTGTGGAGCCTCGGGGCTATTCCTTCCTCTCCTCTTGAGCAGATTTCAGTGCCATCTGCTCTCTTCTGTCTTTGGAGGAGTCAGCCAGGTGCTTTTGTCCCTTCTGGCAAAGCCGTGCTGTGCATGTCCCCCATCAGGCGTCAGGCACCTCGAGGCAGTGGAAAGGATGTGCACTCTCAGCCTTGCTCCAGAAAGCAGGCTCCCTCTGCAGCAGCCCAAGGTCCTTCTTTCTCTCCTCTTCCCTGACCAGAGCCTGTCCTTCTGGATAAGGTACTTCCCAAGGTCACAGCTGATTTGCAAGGTCTGGTCCAGGCTTTGCTGTGGCCTCTGCAGGAAAGGATGGAAAGGTCTGGGACTAGCAAGCTTCTCTCCTTCCCTGCACCACTCACTCCCCAGAAGGGTCCATGAGCAGCACGGAGCCCTTGGCTGGTAGCAGCCGGGGCAGGAGGAGATGTGGGGCAGCCATGGGGCTCCCTGACTGAGGACTGCTCTGTGGGATTGCCCTTTTCTCTGCATGAATGAAGCATCTCCCCACTGAACACTCCTGCATGATGCCCGGCCTGGCACCAGCCGGAGAACAGAGAAGCTGGAAAATTTAGAGGAGGAGAGGCGGGGAGGTTTGCTGATGGCTGGTGCCTTGCTGGGACATGCTGCCTCCAACCTCACGACCACACCAAGCTCAGGGTCACGGCTTTATTGTCTGCCCTCCCCGCCTAAAGTTATACCTGCCCCTCATATATATATATATATATATACACCTGGGACCTGCTGGAGCCTGTCCTGGGTGGGAGTGAGCTGAACCCCATGTCCAGTTATGTCATTACAACCTCTCAGAGCTTTCCTGCTGGAAGGAGAGGGGGAATAAGGGGAAGCAAGAGGTGAGGAGCCCTGGCAGACTGGAAATGGTCCCAGCCACTCCTGTCCTGTGTGGGACACTCTCCCATGGGAGCTGTGTGGCTGCTCTGGCTCCCGCACAGTGCGGCTTTGAGACTTGGCTGCTGTGCTGATCTCATCCCACGGGATGGCACTGCCTGCTCAGGAACGGGCAGGCAGGCCAGCCTCCTGGCAGGCATAAATTCAGCAAATTAAACGGTGGTGGCAGATTCTGATTGACAGGTCCCTAGAGAGCGAAGTCCCTTGTTTTCTCCATCCCTGAGGGGATCAGGAGGGGCAGGAGGAGCAGCAGCAGAGAAAACCCTTTCCCAAGCCCAGTGCTTTGCCCTTGCAGATCCATTTCTGGGACTCAGCCCATGCCCATGTATCTTGACCCCTTTGCTGAAGCTGCCAGTGCTGGGTCAGCCTTCTCCTGTACATTGCAACTTAACACAATGTCAAGAGCTGACCGCTATGGAGGCAGTCAAAGACACCTCGTCCAAGCCCTTGCTGCACACGAGACATTGCATCCCTGTTGGTGTGTGCCCAGGGTGCAAGGCCCGGAGGTTCCAATAAAGGGCAAGTGAAATGAGGCCAGCAGGGTTTGGCGTCATTCGCACTCCTCCCCACAGTGTAAAACTGGCACAAATGAGAGTGCTCTGCCAGAATGGTTCACGTCGGCGTTGCCTTTGCTGGAGCCAGGTCAGAGCTGGGATTTGGAGCCTGGAAACATGATGGCTGGGTGAGCATCTGCTGCTCTGCTGCTATGCCTGTGGGAAGCAGCATGGCCCGTCGGGGTTCTGTCTTCTCTGGTGGGGTCCTCACTGCAGCTCCACGTCTGGTAGGTCCTCAGCAATGCTCTACCCGCCAATGGTTGATGGTCCAAGGATGGAGTGTCCATCATGGATGCCGGAACATCACCGATGTCTGCCCTACCCTTGTGGGCATAGATCCCCAGGAAAAGGGATTTTTTTAGGACCTGTCCCATGTACTGGAGGGTTTCTCCTCTCCATGATGCATTTTTGCTTCACAGCTGCTCTTGAGCTGTGTGGAGCCACTAAAATGTGGCATGGATGTGCTTGGTTTGGTCACAACTTCTTGTAAATGCCCTGCCTGGCTGAAGAGTAGCATACTGAGCTGCAGCCGCCATGGGGTCCAGCTCAATGCCTGAGCATAGCAACAGGGATGACTTGTTCTCTGCTTTTGGAGGGAAAACTCAGGCTGGTGGCATTTAATTCATATCCCCTTAATCTGTATAGATCCTTGGCTGCTCTTAATATTTGTCCTTCCTCTGCATCCCTTCCCTAACAAAACTGTTGCCTCTTCTTTCTGTCTCTGCAGGGGGGTGTTCGAAAGGGCCTGGGGAAAGGAGGGGAGAAGCCCCCAGCAGCTGGAAGGCACCCAAGGAGGGGATGCCAAGTGTCTGGAGCCACCTCTACCCTCAGACACACCACCCAGGACATGCAGCTGGCCTGCCCTTTGCCATCCTTGCTCACCTAGAGGCTTTTGTTAAGTTGACTACATCCTCACAGACCCCCTTTCTCCATCAACTCTCCTTCTTGAGGCTCTCTGCATCCTTGGCCTCAGTGTTTGGCTTTGAAAAGGTGAGATATGCGACCGCCTTCCTCCCTTGTGTCAGTCCTCACATGCAAACAAGACAGTAGGCTTGTGTGTCTGATGCTTGTCCTCTCTCTGTAGTCATTTGGCACTAAAAATTACCTGCAGAGAAAAGTACTGGGCTCCATACCTGGCTCTTAATTTCCTCCCTCACCAAACCATTATTACTAATTACTACCTCTAGGTGTTTAAACCATTTCAATGATGATATTAAATGCCCAGTGTTAATTTGATGGCCATGTATCTAGGTTTCCCCATATCAGGAGCTCTCAGAGTGTCTCCCAAAACCCAGCCAGTCCTGGCTAAGGTCCATATGAGGAAGGCAGCAGAGTAGCAGTAAGCACACATTAACAACAGACCCATGAGTGCCAGGAGCTGGGCATTACTCAGCATGAAGTGCTCCCTCACTCTGTACTGTCCCCCCAGAAGGAGCCCCTTCTTCAGCCATGCTGCCTCCATGGTGAGGGAAGACCTAGCATCATTGTCAGTGCTGGCTGGCATTCCTTGGGCAGTACCATGTGCTCTCAAGCTTGGATCCTTTGCCAGAGCCATCCTAGGGGGCTCCTCTGGGTGAGGCAGCATCTTCCCTGGTAGATGCCTGTCTGCCTTCCACCCATCCCCAGCCAGCATTTGAGAACATGTCCTCAGATTTGAGAAACCACCCAATGCAGGGGCATTTTTCCAATCTGGGTATTTTAACCGACCTCTCAGTTGCAAGTCCCTGGCATCCCCAGCACCAAAGTGTCTCAGTCCTATGGAGAAGATGCTGATCCCTGTGGAAGAGGCAAGCAAATGTTCTGGAAAGCATGGAGACCCAAGAGGGGCACAGGATGGAATTTTAGGGTCTTGCACCTATTGAAGTGTTAATGTCCCCTGGGAGAGAGTGGGAATTAGGTCGCCTGCCCATGCACAAGCCCTTTGCTTTCAACGTCACCCCTTTAAGATATCGCTTAGTATGACAGATTAATTAGTTAATGTTTGTAATGTGCTTTGAACATGAAAAGTGCTGTAGAAGTGCTGAATATTAATTATTATGGAATGGGGGCTGCCCCATTTGAGCAGTGTTCCCCATGCATTCCTCATGCCTAATTTCGGTTCCCCTGACATTGCCCCACCTGTAAAAGCCAGAAGAAGGGGAGAAGCAGAAAGGATAAAGTGAGACCATCTGCACCCTGTGAGGAAGAAACACCTCCTGGAATCATGTAGGGGGCTAAGCCATGCACTCCCTGTGCTGCATCACATGGGAAGTGGAGCCTCATCTCCCCGGTGCCCCAGGGAGCATGGATGAAGATGCACAAGGGTTTCTCCAGCTCATCCCACCCATGCCTGGATGGGAGCACTCAGCACCGGTGGCGGATTTAGAGCCAGGCAAGGGGATGAGAAGGAGGTGAGAAGGTTTTGGGGTCTGTGAGCTAGACAGGGCACGAAGACGGCTGCACCCTAGATGTGTGTATGTCAGGTTCAGGAGCTCCCTCGTGTCCCCCAGAGCTGGCACCTGGCCTGCTTTGCTGCCTCTCCCCACCTTGTGCCCTCCTTCTTGGAGAGGCTGCTCCTGGGAAGGGTCCCTGGAGGAGGAACATAAATGGGGCAGCAGGTGCTCCCAGTTACTTTGGTGGTGAAGCATCTTGCTGGCTGGCCCATGAACTGTGTGTGCTGACAGCCACCCTGGGGGACATAGGGTATCTGTGGGGTGCTACCAGGGGCCCAAAGGAGAGGGGTGAGCTGAAGGTTGTTGGGCTGCGGGAGCCCAGTGGTGCTGATCAGAGGATCTGCATGCTGAGCATTGGTATCAACCTGTGCGAGGTGCATCAGGCAATGGGGTGGACTGTGTTGCTGGGGTAGCACACAGACATCAGTGTCTGGCTGGGACATTTTGGAGCCAAGAGTACCTCCATGCTGCTGCCCCCCTGCCACTGCTGAATTAAACCCTCATTCTACCTGCTCATCCAGTCCACCATGGGTCAGAGCCTGGCTGCACTTCAGAGAGACTTTGTCCCTCTGGTGGCTTTCTGTCCCCGTCACCCCTCCGAGCTGGCGGTGGTGGGGTCTGATGAGGATCCTGGTCCACTCCACAAAGCCATGGAGGGTTCCACGGTAAGCAGGAGCCCAGCGGAGGTGAGGGGATCTCAGCACATTGGTGGCACCCCTGCTGCCAGGGGTGGGGTGGAAGGTGAGGGGACATACCCATTTCTGGGTGTAAGTAACCCCCAACTCAGGGCTCTGATGCTGAGCGTTTCCACCAGGCAGCCACTGCCAACCCAACTACTGAGGAAACCACCCAAATCCCGTGAGTGGTTGAACAACACCCCAAAACAACATTAGTCCCACTTTCCTTTCTCTTTCCTTTTGACCCCTCCAGCCTGTGTGAATGCTGAGCTGACGAATGCTTCCTGGCTTGGTGATACGAGAACTGCTGTCTTTGGGTAGGAGTTGTACCAACATCCTTTGTGGTAACACCATCCTGGGAGGAATGGGACAGGAGCAGCAATGCTGGGGGCTAAACAGGGGCTGGAGGAGATATTTGGAGGGCAGCAGGAAAAGCCCATGTGTGTGACTTGCATTTACCTGCGCTTACTTTGAAAAAGGTTGTAGCAAAGCCCTCTCCTCTCACCTTGTATTGTGAAGACCAACTTGAGAAGAGCCATCGAAGCAAGACCATCCACTCAGTTGCCAAAGAGGACAGAACTGTCCAGTAGCGGACTTTCTTGCTGGCATTAGAGGAACTCGTCCGGCACAGCGGGACAATGAATCCTCCTCCCCCCCAATAAATCCACATAAATGAAGAACAAGTTATAAAAAAAAAAATCTTTATTTCATGTACCAGGATTTTTTTTTTTTGTCATTTTCTCTTTTTAAAATTTTTTTTCTTTTTAACAGTCTGAAAAAAACCATGAAATAAAGAAAATGGAAGTTGGTTTCTTGTACTGGTTTGAGCTGGACATGAGCAACACCCTTGGAAGAAAGCTTCCTTGCCAGCCCTCGCCTCCCACCCATGCTTTCCCGGCGCTCTTCCCTTCCTGCCTGTCCCCAGGGGGCACACTCAGCCCTGTGAATGCTCCCCAGCTCCATACGGCATTGGGTGGGCAAGGGGGCAGCTGGGGATGGAAACCCCAATGCCAGGGTCTGGGAAAACAGCTTTAACTTATTCCTTGAGAGGCACTGGAACAGGGGGGGTCACTGTGAATCTCTTTTAAAGAGCTGTGGGGTCACAGGAGGGCACTTCAGTGGTGGTGGGGGGTCTGGACACCCAGCCAAGCCGCTCACATCCTCCTCTTGCCCAGTGATGCTGTTTCTTGGGGTGACCCATCCCGATTGCTGCCCACTGCCCTGCTCTGGAGGAAGGAAGGGGGGTGAAGGCAGCGGGGAGGTGGAGGTTTCTTTTAAGCAGAAGCCCCGCTGGGACCCAAAGCGGGGGACTGCGCAGCTCTGAAAAACTGGAGCAGCAGGAACGAGGACGGAGAAGAAGTCGAAAAGTGGGTCTGAGCTGCCGAAGGGCTCAGCAGCCCCCTCCTGCAAACCTCCCCACAGGGAGTCCTGTCCTTACCCTGGGCTGGCCAGCGGCTTGCAGGGTGTCATTGTAGCCCATGTGCTCCCCTACCTCTGCCTCCATAGGGGAACTGGATTAAAAGCTGACCCTGGCACCCCGAGAGGGGGCTGCCATCAGGGCAGGGGTCCTGGGGTGGGGGCCCAGCTCACCTGGTCACTGTGGATGAAGCCACATTGGGACAGGATGCCCCAGCGAGGAGGGGATAAAGACAAACCCAGCCGGTGTGGAGATGCCCAATGGCTTCTCACCTCTCCCTGGCATGGCCACTGGGACTTGGGGGGCCCAGGCCTGGAGCGAGGGGCTCCCTGGGATGTGGGCCGGGGGCTACATGTGTCAAGGCTAAAAGCCGGTGGCCAGCTTTGGATCAGGGTGGGCTGATTGCACCCGGGGGGGGACAGGAGCTATTTCGGGGCTGGGTAGACCTTGCCATGCCCCCACATGGCTGCAGCCCCATTAGCAAGACCTAAGTGGGATCCGGGCAGATTTGGGGGGTGCCTGGGGAGCCCCTGGAGCATTCACAGGAGAGCGTGCCCATACCTGGGCACACGTGTGTGAGCACACGGGAACGTGTGTGCATGAGTGCTGTTCCCCATCAACATGCTGCCCTCGGCTTTGGTCTCCCATACCCCCCCCGGACCACAGCAGCAGCATCCCGAAGGGATAGGAGTCATGGTTCCCCTCCACAGCCCCCCACCCTCTACCTGCACTTCCCACCACACTCCCCATTGCTTTTTCTCTTTGTTTTTTTGTTCACAGTTTAAAGCTGGAGAAAACAAAAATGAAAAGAAAAAATAATACTGTTTTTCTTGCAAGTAAATCCGCTTATTATATTTACATTTATTTATAGCTGTTGCTGTATTTAAAAAATTGCCACTTTTTTTTTTTAAGAAACCTCTTTTTTTTTGTCCTTTTTTGTTTTTCGTCTGTGTGTACGTCTGTCTCTCCATATACTGTGTCTGTTTGCTTTTTGCACTGTCACCGTTAAATCCAGGGTCCCCGGGGCCAGGGAATCAGGGACCCCCCCTGGGGACACTGTGGAGGGGTGACTCAGCATGGGCTCCTGCATTCCCTAGGGCCAGGAGTTGCTCTCAACCCCTATGGACCTGTGGGGCATAAGCGGGTCCCCATTTATCTGGGGGAATGAAGCAGATCCCCATGGATCCCAGGGAAACAGAGTGGGTCATGGCTGACCCCCCGGCACCTTGGGATCCTCTGTAAGCAGCCCAAGGACACCAAAGTCGCTGTTGTGGGACCCCCCAATCCCTGTCCCCCAAGGAGCCTGTGCTGGATTAAAGGTAAGTGGGAAACAAACTGTAAAATTAAAGAATAAAACCCCCCAAAATCCAAAGAGCTGCCTCCTCCTCTTCCTCATCCCACTGGATTTATTGTCTTTTGCTATTTCTTGGTTCCCTTTTACATTTTTTTTAAGTCTGTTTTTTATTAAATGTTAAAATAATGGTACATGGGAAATCATGCATTTTCTTTTAAATTTATTTCTATTTTTTAAATCTCTTTCTCTCAGTTTTAAAGTTTTTCTTTTTTTCTTTTTTCTTTTTTTTTTTTTTAAGAATTTCTTTTTCTTGCTGTTGTCTCTTTCCTCTCATTTCCTTTTCACTTGTTTGGTTTTTTGTTCGCTCACTTGTTTGTTTATCTGTTTGTTCGTTGGTTGTTTATTTTTTGTCCTTTTTTTTTTTGTTTTGTTGTTTTTTTTGGTGGATTTTTTTCTTTTTTTTTTCCTTTTTTTTCTTTTTTTTTTTTTTTTTTTTGCATTGGGAAGGTCCCCACCCCCCCAAGGGGCGCTTCCTCCTCCTCCTTCTCTTTCTCCTCCTCCTCTTTCCCACCCACCTGCTACCCTTGCCTCACTTCCACCCTTCCCTCCCCACATCCCACCCCGTCTCCTGCCCGTTCCTGCCCCATTTTCAGCTCCTGGTGACGGCTTCATACCGGGGTGGTCCGGCGGTTGGCTGTGTTGGTGTGGATAGAGTCCTTGTTCTCTTTCTGGATACAGTTGTGAACCTGGAGGAAACTGTTATCCCTGTCGGAGTTGTAGGTGGCGGTAGGGGTGGTGGTTGCCTTCAGCGGGTCCCTGGTCAGGGTGTACATCGAGATCTCTGTTGATGGGAGGGTGTTGAACCCTTTGATCCCGACGGGAGAGGCATCCCTGGAGTGTGAAGGCTCGGTGGAGCGGGAGCTGGAGCGGCTGCGTCTCTGATAGCGGTACCGGTAGCTGGGGATGCGGGTGATGGCGGAGGACTGGAGGTAGTCCGTGGCGCGAGCATTGGCGCGCAGCTGTTTGTGCCGGTCTATGAACATGTGGACTGCCAGCACTCCCACCATCTCAGCTATAATGAAGGACAGGGCCCCGAAGTAGAAGGACCAGCCGTAGGAGTAGCTGTTCTTCTTAGAGTCACTCTTGGAGGGGTCTCCAGCATTGGCTGATATGTATACGATGATGCCAATTATATTACTCAGACCTGCCAGCCGGCCAGTGGGGAAGAGAAAGGGAGATGTCAGGAGAGTCACACATGGGGATTATGGGGGTTGTGGACACAAGGGCACCCAGACTCCCATCCCCTCCCAGTGGGCCACTTCCCTTAGGAAACCAGGCAAGACCCTCCTTGCATGCCTGCAGCATCCCTGGACTGCACTCTCGACTGGCTCCTGAGAGATGCCATAGGTAGGGAAAGAAACCCTCTCCCTCCAGCATCTCTCAAGCAGCAGGAAAGCCCCTCCTGCCGGCAGGGTGCTGCTGCCTGCCTCTTCCAGGCAAGGAAGCAGGGTGAAAAGGCTGCTTTCACCCCGAATAAGGCTCATCAGAGCTAGGACCCACAGGCATTCCTGCCTGAGCAACTGAGCCCCTGAAGGATGCCCCAGCTGAGCAGGCTCTCCATCTCCCAGATTCCAGGAGCATCAGGCCTTGTGCATCCCTTTACCTGCAGACACGAAGAAGATGCCGGCACTAAGGATGATGTTGTGTCGGGTTTTGTAGAACTCGCTGGCTGCAATGCAGAGTCCACCCATGAAAAGCAGAATCACACTCAGGATCGGGAAAATACTAGAGGCTCTAACAGCCCCTGCAGAGGAGAGAGGGAGCGGGGCAGAAAGAACAGCAGAGGTGTGAGAGAGAGGAAAAAGGGGTGAGGATATGGAGTTACATGGGGGTACGCGAGTGGGGGTAATGGGGAGACACAGAAGGCAATATTTGGATGGGGGGAAGTAATGCAAGGAGGGATAAAAACATCAGGGAGGGAGAGAGAAACAAAGTGTGTCAAAAAAGGAATGCTGTCTGAAGCATCTCTCTTGCTCCCTGTCTGCTACCACGAAGCCGGTGGCTCAGTGTGGGGAGGTGTGGGGCTGTTGGCTGAGCTGGGAGCCTGCAGTGCTGCCTGTCTCCCCTTCCACTGTCTTATCCTCCACTTTCAGGGGGACAACAGGCTGGAGGGGGAGCCCCGACACCATCCAGCTTCTCCTCCTGCAGGGCACTGCTGCTCCAGCCCGCTCTTCAAAGAGCAGCCATGCAAATGCTTCCCGCGGAGCTGCTGGATCTCGAATCCTCCCAAAAGGGGCCGAGCATCTCAAGGAGAGATTTATTTACTTATGTAACTTTTTAGGGTTGGGAAGGAGCTCCTGGTGCTCCGTGGCTGAAGTGAGGACAGAGAAGCTGAAGTGCCAGGCCTCCACACTGAAACGCGGGGCTTGTCCTAGTGATTGAACAACTGGGCTCCTTTCAGAGGGCAGAGATGGGTTCGGATGTGCCAGCTCCCACACACGCACTCTCCAATGGTCGATATGGGAATGGCTCAGCCAGCAGAGGGCATTGGCACTGGTGCATGTATGTGCTCATACACACATACAAAACGTACCCCAAAGCTTCTGGGGGGACTCTCTTGTAGTCATGCAGCAAAAGGCCAGGTCTGTGTATACGTGTGCACACACATGCAGGCACGCACATGCTGACTGTGGGCTGCTCAGTGAGTGCCAACAGGCTGCCTGTGTTCGCGTGGCCAATATTCCTATGTTTTAATTAGGAAGGCCTTCCCTTCTCCCTTCCCAAGAGAAAGTAAGCTGTTAAAGCGTGAAATGAAGCCTTGCTTGGTAAAGAAAGGTATCAGAGTGGCTGGTGCAATTCTGCATGTGGAGTGAAGATCTGGAAGGGAGGATGAAAGCCAATCCCTCCTTGCCTGCAAGAATGAACCCTACTGAAGCAAGAGCAGGATTTACGCCTAAGTGGGCAGAGAGCATGCTTCAAAGACCCTGTTGGCATCAGAATCCTACCAGGCACAAGCAGTCAGCTCTTTGAGGGGGGGCCCTACCCCACTGCCTGTGCATAGGGAATGCAAACAGCAGGGAGAAATCTCTCTTGCTTGCTCTCCAGTTCTGCCTGGCTGTGTTTCAGGGACCAGGATAGCGATAATAACCTTCTAAATAGCTTCTGGAAAGCAAGGTGGGATTTGACAATGTGAAGCTTAAACGGCAGGAAGCAAAGAGCTTCCTGACAAGAAGCGTTTGATTTCGAAGAGCCTAACACACCTTAAGGGGGTGGTTGGCAGAAATAAAGTCTAAGCCCTCCTAGCAAGGCTGTGGGCACTGCCCCACAATTATGTCCTGGTCCCCTAAATGAGGGAATTGCTTAGGCTAATGCTAATAAACAACTTCCTAGCTGTTCTTGCCAGCACCACCAGGCATCACCCATGCAGAGTGCCCAGGGACTTCAGTTTGGCAGTAGTACAGGGAAGAAGCTGTTCATTGGGATCCCTCTCGAGTCACGTCTAAGCCAGCAGAAATCCCACTTCCCTCATGAATGATCCAAGTAGTCCTTTATTGTCTCACCAAATTCCTCTTTGAACCTGTTTCTTTCTTGAAAAGGGCTCTACACTGGGACACCATCAGCTCCTGATGATGGGTAAGTTTGTGTACTCAGATCTTGTTCCCTCCGAAGGAACAGACTCATCCTACTTGAGATGCTTGGCCCCTTCCCCCAACTCTTCTTTCTGAAGTGCAGCTGATGCTGCAAGCAGCTTCCTCTCTCCCAAACAGCTCTGCAAGAGCAGGTTTGGCCTCAGAGGCAGCCTGCACAACCACTGTGCCAAACTGGATCAAACCCTTGTATTCAGCTCTGCTGTTCAGGGGCCAAGCAGCAATTTAAGAGGCTGATGCTGCAGAAAGGCATCTGAAGGAAGCAGTCTCCCTTGGTTATTTACAATTTACAGTGGATGAAGAACTGTTTGAGAAACCAAGAGGAAGCAGCATAAGGTCTGCCTCTT
This sequence comes from Amazona ochrocephala, assembly GCA_039720435.1. Lineage (NCBI taxonomy): Eukaryota > Metazoa > Chordata > Aves > Psittaciformes > Psittacidae > Amazona > Amazona ochrocephala. Next base: position 79,393,407 of record CM077880.1, read on the forward strand.
TTCACATACAAATGAGCCTCACAGAGCCTAAATTATATCTCTCATCCCTGCCGCAGGGCTGGGTCTCCACATCTGGCTTGGAGAATGCCTGGCTGACAAGGAGCTATTCTGAAAGACTCCCAGCCTTTTGGAGTCCTCTGATGCTTAACCTTGGGAGGTCAAAAGCTCTCATCTCAGATTTCTGAATGGAGAAGATCTCTTCTCGTGATGTCAAAAGGCATTGGGCTTGTGGAGGGAGGGCAGGATAGCAAGGTGGGAACCTAAAAGGAGGAATGATCCCTGTTCAGCCGTGCTAAAGAAAGACCAGGCTCTTGCCTCTAGGGCAAGGTGGAAATGCTGGTTGGTGATCAGGGAGGGCAACACACAGTGTGGATCTGCCCTGCTTCACCCGCATGTCTCAGGCTGGGCTTGGAGCTCAGGTTAGGTGTCCTTATGGAGATGCCATGTGCCTGGCATACAGCACCTCTCCAGGGGGCTCTGTGTGAGCACCAGGTCTTTTCTTCAAAGGGCTCTAACTGTCCTTTTTCCTGCTTCCTGTTCCCATCACTAAACCCAGCACAGATCAGATCTGCAGCCTCTACAGGCAAGTGGTGTTTGGGGAAAGGTAATGACAGAAATAGGTGCTCCCTGGACACAGTGCAGCTAATTTCTTTAATGTGCTGCAACTGGAGTATCAGGTAAGGAAATATAAACTTCCTCTGCTTTAGGAAGACACACACACTCTGACATACACTCAAGCTGCCCCAGCTAGCCCAGTCCTGACCTTACACCCCACTCAGCAGCTCTCCAATGGATTTGAATTAAGACTCTAGATTTATATCAAAATTAATTGCCGTTAATAGTGGAAAAAGCCACTGGCTGTTACTGTGAGTTTGAAACTTGCACTGTCTCATGGACAGGGCCCCAGGGAGGTGAGAGTGGAGCTGGTCTGGGGGGGCAGTGAGGCTCTGGGATCACCTTCTCTGGTTTGTTGAGCCTCACAGGTCCCAGCACCTCCACCACCCTACCTACAGAGAACAAAAGGCACCCGACACTAGCACCTATGAGCCATTGCAAGAAGAAGAACCTGCAGACTTACGGAGGAAATATTCTGCTGTATCGGCTTCATAATCTGCATCCTCAGGGAAGTGATCGATTTGCTTACACAGACCTTTAAAATTCCCTAGGGAACAAGAGAAAAAAAACAAGAACAAATGAGAACACCAAAACCTGCCTTGCAGGAGCAACTGCCCTCTGCATCGCCCTGTATGCCCTCCCTGCCTTCCCTCCAGGCAGCGCGCCTGCTCGCATACGGATGCCCATTAAATGCCCAGGTATTCTCCTTGCATGCTCACATGTGCATCTCTATCTTATTTGAACAGGAACAAGGGATTCGCTGTCTGGATCCAGCCTGTTGCCCACCTTGCCCAGCACCCTTCGCTCAATGGTGGAGAGCAGCAGGAGCTTTGGCCAGCAGGCATGACTCTTGCTGCAGATAGACAGAGCATTGCCCACCTTCAAGGAAGGTAGTGGGATGTCAAGAGGAGCCAGAGGCTGGATCACCCTATGAAGCACAAGGGCCAGAGTCCCTTCCCTCAGCATTGACCAGTGTAATTGTGGGTGTTTGTGCTTCTCCTGGTGTGGCCTCAGTGGATCCCAGCAGTGATCAGGTTTGGGTGGAAAAGCACTCTTTTCTCTCAGCTGTGAGTTTGTTGCCTATTCTTTTCATGTGCAGGATACATTCTGTTGTTCTGGTGCAGTGTGAGAAGAACAAAAGCTCTTAGTCTACTTTCTCTGTAGGACTACTTGGGTTTGCAAACCTTTATCAGGTCTTCTCTTGTGTCCTCTCACAGACTAAGGCTACAAGAAGCTTGGTGCATGTGTGTGTATGTAGCTCAGCAGCAAAACACCCTTTGCATTGGGGGAGCAAAATCTTCTACTGTAAGTGAGGGAACCTGGGCTGGTCACCCTCAGTTTCAGCAGACTGGCTTATGCTCAGGGCCTTCTACTAGCTTTAGTCACGGGGCATCCTTTTTCGCACACTCCACGACCAACAAAGCCATCCCAGCAGGAGGCAAGCAACATCTTCCTAGCCTGATGTCATCTGGGATGTCTACCAGGTTCTAATTTTCATCATTCATGTCTCTCTCCTCTTGAAATCACGAACACCTCTCCAGAGAGGTAATCTTCAAGCCATGTCATCATCATGACCACTGATGGACTAGTATCTCAAAGGATCAGGTTGTTCATGCTTGTACAGGGGTGCCCACATGGAAGGCAATTTCCTTATACCTCTAGGGTTCCCCCAAACTTCTTCTCCTGCCTTGCCTTACATTTCCCTCTGGACTCTTGCACCGTCTGGCCATCAACACAGAATTAATGGGCATAATCTGTTCAGAAAGGAGAAATGCAGTGTCTGCATGAGGTACCTGGATAGGCATGGTGATCCCATTGGCCCCCTCACCAGAGGTCAGCCACCAAAGCGGCTCAGGCTGACTGATCCCTTAGCAGAAGGTTTGGAGACTGAGTCTGGAGAGTGACAAATGCTGTGACAACATGAGAAAGCTGCCTGCCACCCTGTCCCTAAGCCCAGCCACTAGGCCAGCTGGGTGTGCATGGGGAGGGGACAGTGAAGCCATTACGTTTGTGGTTGTTTCCTCTAGGAAGGGTTGACTCTGATGAACCCAGAGCTCTTCTAGGACAACCCTACCCAGGCTGAGACCTGCAGGCACCATATCAGGTCCCACAGTCATGTTTTGGAAGGTTTATTCCAGATGAATTGCGATGACCTTCCAGATATTTGGTAATAGCTGGAAGAAGGACCAAGCTCAAAGGATTCCCTCTGAGTTTCTTCTTGAGACTGAGCCTTGCTGGAGCAAGGTTTGGAATGCTTTGGGAGGCAGTGGTGAGCAAATAGCTGCAGAAGGCAGGTAGGGAGGTTCCTGTAGGTCAGCCCGCAAGCTTAGCTCCTTCTGCATCCAGTCATCTTGTGTCTAATGCTTCTGAGATACCTACTGCCTTTAACTACTAGTTCAAAGAGCTTCCATGGAGTGGCTAGAGACAGCACAGAGGAGTGTGTGTGCATGTGAGAGGTAAGTAATAGGAGAAGAAAGCAGGAACAAAGCCTCTCTGTGTAGCTCTGAAGTGTTATTCCCACACTGAAACTGTGGGTTATGAAAGGAGGCTATTAATCATCCATCCTCAATCCAGTTACCTCGTTCAAGAAGTGTCTGCTTCTTAGCCAGGTGTCTTCTGAAAGGAAAGCTACATAGCCAAATTCCTTTGCCACACTCCCACCCTGATTCTTGCCCACTTAAAAAAAACTGTGAGGAAGGTAGACATAGCATGAAGGGGATCCTTTCCCTTGCTTGCCCCTGACTGCCTGGAGCCATCTGCCTGCAACAGGCGAGCAGCTCATCATCCTGGTCCTTTGGCTGCGGTCACTGCTGTACAGTACGCGTGAGCACCGCTGCTCTCTGAGGCATTGGAGGAGCCTCCAAAATCAGGTTTCAGCTCCTTGCCCAGCACATCCTGAATGGTGGGTGCCTCCTGTTTGTACAGTGTTGGGGAGCACTTCCCAGGCAAGGCTCCCATCACACAGCTGGAGGTCCCCAGTTGGAATCAGACAGGGAGGGAAGAGGCATTGCATCTGGAAGCCTCCTCTCTCTGTGCCATCCTTTCCCTGCTGCTTCTCTTCTCACTCTCCCCTACTCTATTTCTTGCTGTATTTGAGCCTGATTAATTCCTATGTGAAGAATCAAGCTGCTTGGGAAAGACACCACATCTTGCGCAGGGTGCCTTTTACATGGACTTGTGTGGGATAGCTAGTTAGAAGTTCAGGTACTTAGGCAGGATGAGGGGACATGCAGGCTCTTTGCTGCTGGTGCTGAGAGTACAGAAGTGTGGTTGACCTGGCTCAGGAGGGTGCTTGGCCATTGGGCTGTTCAGACTTGGCTTGCTTAAGATGCAGTGGCATTGAGGAGCTGCACTTCACCGCAGGCTGGTACGCTGTGCCAGGCTGACTCCCCTCCCTGGAATCACTGGTCCCACTTTAGCCCCTGCTTTGTCTGTGCTTAGCACAGGGCGTGGTGACTCTGGATTCCTGCGCTATTGCACCCTCTCTGCCAATGCCTCCTAGCTCCTCTGGGCAATGATGGGGAAAGATGCAGAATTTAGGTCATTAACACACTCACTGGGGATGTAAGAGAACAGGATTCAGTTTTTGCTCTGCCACAGGCTTGCTGTTAGAACCCCTTCTTCTCTCTGCCTTGGAGTCCCACCCTGTAAAACGGGGGTGCCAGCACTCCTCTGCCTCGTGCTGCACACGAGGGCATGGTGCGAATGCACCAGTTTGGATCGGTGAGTGATGGATGGCAGCAGTTCAGCTCGGTGTGGGGAAGGCCTCAGTGTCACTCCTTGTGCCAAGGTCACTCAGCAGCTCTGTGACAGACATCTGTGGCCTGCTGAGATGGTGCAGCAGCATCCCTGGCACCTGTGCTGGTGGGGAGGAGGGATGGAGCTGCTCAGCAGCGCTGCTGAGGTCTGACACAACAGCCTTCTGTGCTGCACGTGCGGTTTGCAGAGCCAGGGAGAGAAGAGCCAAGTGCTGCCCTATAGGTAATACTCCTGAATGCCTCAGCAGGAGCAAATTATTATTTGGGAGAGTGTGTAGGAGCTCCTCAAGGGAGTAAGAACAACATCTCCCTTCATACTTGTGTCCCTGTCCCCTTCCCATTCTTCCTGACTTGAGCCATTTGGTGCTGTGAACCCTGAAACAGGCAGGTGTCGAGCACTCTGGCTTCTCCTGCATGCCTCTCTGAGAAACTTCAGCCATGCGCTTCCACCTCCTCCCTGCAGCTCTCCCAGCGCAGTCCAGGCTTTCCCCTCCTCCTCTTTCCTGTGCTCACCCACCAGCTCTTCAGTCTCTCATTCATCGCAGTCACCACTCTCTCCCTCGCATACTGGCGTGGGCATCCTCTGAGCAGCCTGCTTTGGGATGTGCAGGCTGCAAAGGAGATGCGGAGGAGCTCTATGTTGTCTCAGGATAGAAAGGCTGGGAATGCCCAGGCCCATAGAAAATCACAGAGCAGCCCCCAGGTTCCCTGGCTATTACTGTGAGTCCTTAGACACAATCCCCGCCATTTGCTTATGGCTTGCCCAAGCTTTGGAAAATGCCTTCTGGAGGAGCTAGGACTGGTGCAACAGGCACCCCCCCAGTGCCTGGACTGGGACAGAAGTTGCCCAGCCAGGGCATTTAGACAGAGCAGAGACAACCTGCCATACTGCCAAGAGGGACTGAGTGCCTAAGGTGCATGAAAATCATCATTAACTGCACATTCAGCCTTCAGAGAGACTTCCTCCAATGCAGCCGGGTCATTGTTTGGGTACATGCTGTCTATCCAGGGCAGCTGGCAGCAGCCAGCTCTGCTGCAGCGAGAGTCAGACCAAGCTACCCCCGATGAGAACCTGGCTCGGTATTGTTGGTGATGGGGTTTATTTTTGTGCTGCTTTGTGCAGCCCTGCCTCTTTCAGAAGTCGCGCTTGCCTGCAGAGTGCAATCCATCACAAAATAGTAAGTTCCAAAGAATGAAAAGCTACTCCCTTCCTGCAGGGTAGGAACACTTTAAAATGGTCAGGACTGTACATCTGAAAGCTGGGAGCCAGAGGCAGAGGAAAAGGCGTCCAAAAGGAGAGAAGCAGACAAAGAGGGATGAGAACAGAAAGACCTGTTTTCCCAGAATGATTTGTGATATTTCCATTTATGGAAAAAAGCAATCCACTGAAAGCTTTCCTTCAGTCTCACTCTCCAATTTAACAGAGGTTTTGGCATGCTGGCTTCTAGAGAAATAAATAAAGGGGGCTGGATATAGCTGTTGTCGATAAAAGCTCAGAAAGGTGGCTTGGTGTTAACCAAGGATTCAGTACCTCTTTCTGCCATGCTCCCTGTATCATTTTAGGCAAGTCACTTCACCCCTCTTTTCTTTCACTCAAAATGGGAATAACAGGGAAATAGCCTGAGGATGTTTATAATAAGAATATGAAAGCAATCAGACACTGAATCATTTTGGGCCAGATAATTCTCCCCACCTTCCAGATCAAATGTAATGTGCTCATCTTTGACGTGACCTTCTCCTCGACCAATGCGAAGCTTGCACACGCATGAAAGCTCTCCCAGATTCACACTTGTGACTCCTACCTTAGATGTGATCTTTGTTGCAGATTAAACTAATATTCACTATTTACCCATGAAACGAATGCAAGAAGCAGCACAGGAAGTGCAGGCCGTCAGACTCAACACAAACATTTCTGTCCGCTCCAGGACCCTGCTTCTGGACAGAGTCCTTTTGAACCAGATGGTGAAGTGGGGCTCAGAGCCAGCCTCTGGGCTCGTGGCAAACGGTGTGTCTTTCTTACATGTATTGGCAACGGGCTTCCAAATCAGGAGAGGAGGTCTGCTGTCCCTGTCAAAAACTGACACCAGTGACACTGAGTTGTTAATGCCCAACCTAACATGACTTCAAGAAGGAGTGAGGTTTCATGAAGCACCAAGGGGAGCACAGAAGAAGCCCTCTGAAGGCGTTGCTCTCCACCCTTCCAAGAATGAAGCACTCACAGGTTTGGGGAATTGAAGAGCACAGTGGCACAGAGCACAGAGAGTGCTTGTAGGCATCTGCTTTTACCCACCTGTGCTGACGTGCCCAAAGGAAAGGCTGGCTATTTAAAAGTACTCATTAGCCCTCTGGGGGAATCTCTCTGGAGATAGCACCTCACAGAAATTAGGCCATCTTCTCAGGTGCGTTGGTATGCATTTAAAGGCCTCGGTTGTAGGGTGTAGGGCTACACCAGCGAAAGCAGCCTCTGTGCCACAAGGGATGGTCATCTGGGGGCTTGAGAAGGTGCTGCTCTAGCAGCTCTGACCCTGATGCTGTGATAGTAGCAATACCTTTTGGCTCAGGTGGGTAATTTGAAGCACCACAGCTCTGTCCTTAAGGACAGCTTCCCACTACAAGGTGAAGCTCAGTGGGGCAGCAAATGGGGTCTGCAGAAGGGCGCCTGGGACAATCCCAGATATTCCATGGGAACAAAAGACCATCAGAAATCTTGCCACCTTCCTGTCCAAATGCAATGTGCCTGCCTTGACATGGTCTTCTCCAATGTAAACATGCAGCAGAGCATATGTTAAAAAACCCAAACAAAACCTTAGCAAAATAAGCAGTATGTTGCATACATAATTCTCTCCCTGGGGAGAGGATAAAAGAACAAATCACATGTGACTGATATCAAGCCCCATCACTTAACGAGCCACTGGAAATCATTTAGGTATTGTGGTGAAGAAGCCTGTAAAAGAACTGATGCAAAATAGAAATTGATCTTATAGTTATGACAGAATATCCCCCCCCTGCCTACAAGGGGGGATACCAGCTCTCCTCACCTTGTATTAATAATCACGTTTATTACAGCCGTTGCTAACGATCAGATGATAAAGAGAGTTTACTGCAGTAAAAATGGCACAAACACTGCCTTAAAGATCTTGATAAGCATAAAGGAAGGGATATATCACCACACATTAGCCATGGCCAAAGCTACAGCAGCAAATACCAGTCCTACCTGATAATACCAATTCTCAGGAAATGTGTTTAGTCAGGAGATGGTTAATAAATAGAAAAAGAAATGCAGACATAGATGGGCAGGGGATGAAAAAGCAGGGGAAATGGGTGTGGGGTAGCACTAAGGAGGAGATGACAAGATGGAAGGAGAGTGGCCACCGGTCAGAGAAGTCCCACCAAGCCAACACCAGGCTCCTGTTCTGCCTTTTTCAGCTCCCCTCTTGCTCTCTGCCGTCTCGCCGACAGTCACCTGGCGAAGGAGAGAGGCCTAAAGACAGAAGAAGACGCTACATCCGCTGCTGGAAGTGGCCTGATGGCCTGGGTCCCCCCCCTGTGCGGGAGCACAGCAGAGCCCCATTACACACGTCCCGACGTTCCGCGCACGGTCCCCTGCAGCGCTCCGCCTGCCTGGTACTGGTGCTGCAGCTGCGGCGGGGAGCGGGCCCCGCGCTGCATCACGGCCGGACCCTGCGCCTGCTGTTAGCCTTCAGTCGCTTTGCGTTTTCCCTTGAAGGAGGCAGCCTCCTCGTCTTCCCACCTCGGTCCGAGCGCTGCTGCGCACTGCTAAGTAGCCGATAGACTGCATCAGAGCTGGCTGTAGCTATTCCCATGGACGTGGGTGAAGATGCAGAGGTAGCAAAAGCTATTATTAAGTTTATATGAAGATTTCCATTTATAAACACCCTCTTTTTACAGGGTCATAACTTACAAAAATATCCTCTCTGTGCTTTGAAATTTCCTGTGCTTTGTTACAGTGAGATTGGCTGGGAAAACTGGGCAAAGCCTCTTGAACACGTTTTGGTGCAAACACAAATCCAGCACGTTTGAGCTTTATAAGCCGAAGTATTGTGGGTGGCTGGTTTTCAGGGACTGCGAGACATCTGTCCAAGTCACCAAGGAAAACCCTCAATACAGCAGTAATAAAAATCATTCAAAAAAAATCATTTTTGTGTGCATCTAACGCAAACATCTCCCCTGGTAAATGATTTGCTCTATTTCTAGACTTTGCCAGAATCAAACCTGAGCTGAGCTTCTTCTGAAAATAGCACTAAACACAAAAATGTATTAGGCTCATCTTAATCATCTAAAGCTGTGAATAAATTTGCTCCTCCTGATGTTGTATTTCTTGCATTTCCCTGCTGTGCTGCTGGCATTCTGGAATTGAAAGTAGTTTTATATATATACATACATAACAAATGCATGTCATGATTTCATTTATATGTCAATGAAATAATTTGGTATTTGTAACTGATACTTTCCTGTGCAGTTCGGCGAATGCGTAAAACACTGACAGTGTCTCTGATTCCTCAGCAGAGAGGTTAGAAACTATTTCTACAGTTGTTACAGTGACTGGTGTCACTATAGGTAGGAAAAACATGAACTTCCGGGCATACAATCCCTGTTGCAGAGTTGTCAAGGTATACCAGCTGAGTCTGTAAAACCTATTGCCTTTGCCTTGCAAAAAGAGGCAAAATGGGTCTTTAAATGAGCTGGGAAACACAGAAATAATTGAGAAAAGGGTTTGTAAATAGTCCTGCTCAGATGCTGTAGCATAATGTTGGGTTTTAAATGCCAAGAGCACAGCTGAAGTGCTGGAGTTGCTGGGGTGGAAGGCAGAAAAGTGGAGCAGAAGTTGATCAGGACATGGAGAGAAGTTCAAGCAAGACAAAAAAGGCGAGTGAAAGAAATCAGGATATTACAGAGGATTATAAAGAAAAAAAATCAATCTGGCAATTTGTAGCAAGAACATTTGTGTGTGTGTGTAACAAGTCAAAATGTGACACTACAACTGTGAGCCGAGTAACAGGAAGGGTGATGCAATTATCTGCAGTGAGAGAGAAATGATGTGCACAAGGTGTGGGAGGAGAGGAGATGCTCCATAGCTACCGCAGGCAATCCCAATCTATGGCTGTGTATCCAGATGTCAGAGGAAGAGAGATACTAACGTAAGCCTGGAGGGAAAGGGGTGGATGGGGCAAAGGGAGTATTTAAGACCTGTTACTTCTCTTTTTCTTCCTTTTTCCCCTATCATTGCAACAATGCTGTAACTAGGACAGGTTTTGCATACAGAGTTACAACATCAAATTCTCAGAAATCAGAGCATGTAAACATCATCTTAGCTGGATGAGGACATAAGGGCTGAATCATCTCAAATGTGACCTCAAAGACCCAGAGCTCGTGTGGATTAGTCTCTCTCCAGAATTATGCAGAGGAAAACCATGGATTGGAAAGTTTACAATACACCTCATCCTATTGGGTTACGTTTTCGTCCTCAGATATAACTGTATTGCTGATTTGTGAGCATGCATCAGAGGACAGGGCCAGGGTCACCTTGTACAGTAGGTCATGTTTTGGGTCAGTGGTGAGACTGTAACCCTAGGGGTGACTAGCAGTTACTATGCAGCAGCATGGATTTACCAGGCAAGAAAAGAGGGGAGAACAGCCCTCCTTACGCTGTGAAAAGCGGCCTGTGTAGCTTGGGACACAGCCATGAGCTGTAGAGTGTCTTGGTTCAGATGTGGGCCAAGCTCCTACTCCAGTGGGAATTTGGGCTTGGCTATTCCCAAAATCCAAATCTTGAATCTTGCAGTCATAATGCTGCATTCACAAGGCTTTTTGAATGCAATTTCCTTAGCCACTTTTAAATTATGAAGGAGGAGAAAAGGCAATTCAAACCTTTCATCTCCAGCTCCACACTGCATTTGTCTCTGGCATATCCAGCTGGATCTGTAGGGAGACGCTGTCCTCAGTTAAACTGGTGTAAATCTAGTGTGACTCTGAGCTTTTCCTTCAGCAGATATGGTCACAACCAAGAGAAGAATTAGGCTTGCAGCTGGTAATTAGCTTATGAAGTATGTGGTGTGCTTTAGGGTCCTTCAAGATGCAAAGCATTACATAGAAATTATTATTAGTTATTAATAATAAAAATATCAGGGAACTCCAGGGAAATAATCCAAAGATTGGAGCAAGTCAATGACAGAGGCAGCTTTCAATCCATCCTCCCTCTTGTGTGCCACTTCAGCTCTCCTCCCCACTCCCCTCCAAGGCTCAGACACATGGAGGAAGGGAGAGCCCCCCATCACATGTGTTTAGCAGTTTGGCAGTCTCAGCAAGTCTCCTGTGTTTTCCCACACAACATCATCAGCCTGCAGTAGGAATTGTCAAATCTGGATTATAATTGACAGCCAGCAGTAGAAATTTTGGGGAATAGCAAGGCGTGGGAATTCTTCAGCTTGCTTCCCATGGGAAAACTGCAACCTTGCCCCAGTGGTCCTCAGGGCTTTTCATCTCATCACCCTCCCTGCCCACGGGAAAAGGACTGGGCAGGTAGGCACCACTTTCTTTGTTTGATAATCTCTGGGTAAGAACTGGGGGTCTGGCCACAGTAACCTGAGTTGGGGCGAGAGGTTCTACTGGGGATGCACAACCTGCTTTGGCTATTCCAGCCCAGCAGTTGAGTGTGAAGTTTATATTAGGCAAGGAAATAGAACAAGGGAAGGACTGTATTTTTCTAGCACTTTTTATACCCCAGGGATCCCAAAGCCCTTCATGCAACAGTGAGAAAGATCCTCCAGCGCGGTGGCTCTGCAGACGAGGATGGCAGCCATTACGTGCTCACTGAGCAAGCACACGCTTGCCCTCGGAGAGCAGAGGCTGCTGTACCCAGGCAGGGAATATTGGTTATCCCTTACTCTGCTCAGAGAGCTCACTGGGATTTCTGCCGTCCCTTCAGGCAGCCCACCAGAGATGGCCAGGAGGGAACTCGGCATAGGATTTCCTTGGCAGAAAGCCCTGCTGACTGCAGCGCTTCAGGCTGAGCTGCGACGTGCAGTGCCATGCACTAGTGGAGCTTTTCTGCCCTGTGCCCTTTATTGCCCTGAAATGCACCACCTATGGTCTGAAAATGAAACCACCAAGGAGGAGGTCAGGACTTTCTAATTCTGCAATTTCCTGTAGCAGTCGCTGTCTCACCCTGAAGCACTGGTGTTTTGGGAGAAGCCAAATCCAGGGCAGATCCCCAGCCAGTCATCTCATCCTGGGGAGCACTCAAGGATGAGGGGTATGCAAGTGTACCGAACCTCTTTAGGATGCTCACCCCTGGTCTATCCATTCCTGACTTCAGCCTCACTCACTAAAATGATCCAAAGCCTCCCAGATGCTCCTGAAGCAATAAGAATAAGAAACTGGAGGGAAGACAGGGCAGGAGGAATGGAGCCCCTTTTTACAGATAACTGGGGAGGAAGCCGTTGGTATCCTTAGCTATCCCAGAAATGGGAGCTCACTGCCTTGGTCATGTCCCCAGAGTGGGGACAGCCTCCATTGCAGCCCCTTCCCAGTCAGCCTGAGCACTGAATCCAAACGTGGCTTCATACTTTTTCTTGAATTTCCCAGCTATGCTGGGATTTGGGATTAGAAGAGTTGTGTGGGTTATGTGTATGAGTTCCAAACAATTTTAGGCTCATAACTTCTCTGAGATTATTTTGGTGCAATTGCTATCAGGGCAAATATCTGGAGTAAAAACCAGACTGGTCTGTGAAAGCAGGAGGAAAGCAGTGCCCTCTGCTCTGAAAGAGCTAGGACGCAGAGTTTGCTTTGTTACACATGAAACAAACCATGCTTATGTTTCACTTGGGTCGCTGGAGTTCAGAAAGTGTGAGCAAACACAGTCTATATCCCACAGGGCAGAATAGGGTAGCTGCCCCCTGTGAGTCTGATTAAATTGCGTTAGCACAGCTATGCTGTGGCTCTCAATATCTCCAGACAAGCTGCTACTATTCCAGCTTGCTACTTTACTCATAATCCACATCAAACATTGGGTGTTACAGTAGATATTGCACAGATTTGATTTTAGTCCCCTTTTTATGCAGCTGGGCAAAAAACAAATGCCAAGCCTTGCGAGTGGTGTTAGCTTTTAGAGGCTGCTATTAGAACGTTAATAATTTCATTATTGTTATTTCCTCTGGGGTGCAGGTACCCCAGTGATTTGTGAGGAAACAAAGCGACTTGGCCCTCTTGTGAAATGCTTGCAACAAAAGTTAGATTTAAGCACAGCACTGGGCTTATTTAACAAGCAAACAGTACCAGCAGGGTGTTTAGAAAGAGGTTTGTAGCAGCACAGCATCATGGGACGTTTACAGTTGTATGTGTGTGCGTATTGTGTTAGTTTATGCTGGGTTTTAAAAGGAAAACAGTGGAGGGGAAAAGGGTGCTAGATTTAAGGATGATGCCTGCAGTAAGGGTGAGTGGAGGTCAGTGAGGGAGGGCTGATTTGGAGAGGGGAGCTTGAAGGGGAGGCTGTGAAGCAGGAGTGTGAAACTACCTGTGGCACAGCCACGGAAGGCATATGGGGGAGCAGGTACTGCTGCTCAGTCATAATAACCTCTTTGAAGCTTGACTGCAAGCCGTGCTGCCGCACCAATATTTTTTCATCCATTGAGTACGCTACTTTATTACAGAAGAGTCTGTAGGTGTGAGCTATGTGCTAGGGCTAATCTCTGAAGCGTTTTCAGCCGCACTACACATAACATTACTCTCGTGTCCTGGGGAGGAGGCTATTCATAATGGGATAAAATTTACTCACAATACTAGACTAGGGAATATTATTTCTAATGTGATCTGGTCCAGTTACACTCAGTTAGAAACTTGAAAGGCCGTTTAGGGCTTTGAATAATGTCCAAGGCAGGTTCCAAGTCACCTTCTGTGGCCAGGATTGTACTACTTGGAGATATGCCCATTGGAGATTCTTACACCAAACCATACCTCCCCACCTACCCCACACATGAGGTAACATAGCCCAAGTCTCAGAGCCGAAACTTCCCTGCTTTAAAGCCAGTAAATTAACAACTTGTCTCCTAAAGACTGCCAAAACGCAAACTCCTTCCAGATTCGCCCACTTTGCCTTGGAAAAAATTACCAATTCTCCACTGGAATCACTGGTCTGAAATTCTAGCCACTTCCTCAGTTTCTGATAGTTTCTATAGCTACAGAAGTCTGTGAAGCAACAACAAATGTTGTGCTGCACCTTAGACGTTAACCTCATTATCGTACCTTCGAACTGGAGTTGCCAGTCAGGAAATGTGCCAAGATCAAAGAACAGCAGCATTTCACTCTCACTGTGTGTATGTCTCTCCAAGAGTAAATCCCTTTTTATTTCCCCCATGCAACAGCTGCTGCTGAAAGTCTTTCTCTGTTGAAGGTACTCAGAGTTTTTCAATGAAATTTTCTCAGGGGGATATAGAGACTTTGACAAAACCACCTGAATTCCAGGTGAATAAGGTGAGTATTTGAGCTATTGGCTTAGTGACAGTTTCAGTGCATCTAACTCATGGTTTTGGTCTAAAAAAAGCCTTTAAAACCCACCTTTGTCCCACCCCAGTGTTGAATAGGAAGCTTTATAATTTCAGAGCTTTGCGTGGCAGGAAAACAGTTTTTCATGCTTTTTCAGCTCAGTTTCTGCATCAGCCTCAGCTACCATCCTTAACAGATGTTTGCAACTTCTCTTTAGGTCCTGCTGGGACAGATGTAGCTGCTGAAAGCACATCTGCTCCTTGGGGACCGTTAAGGGGACTTGTCTTCAAAACCAGCCTCTGAGATGTTGTTGTGCGCCAAGACCTTGTTCTCTTGGCCCTCTTGATCAGCACAGCCTTGGAAGGCTGTGGCCTTGGTTTTGCCAAGCCTACGTTAGAGTCATGTCAACCTCAAACATGAAATTCATTCTATGCATTAATTTCTAGTCCGAACTGCTTCTTCTGGAGCCATTTTTAGTGAACACCAAAATGAGTTTGGGACAAGTTAGAAACACAACCGTGCAGGTTTTCCTCTAGCTTCCTCTGTGACCTGACCTGCCAAACGCATTGTGTGAATGCTTCTTCAGGGCTGCCCTCTGCTTCTACTGAAGGGCTGCTCTTTTCCAGTAGCGCACTTCATGGTGTGCAGAGGTGATTAATACATCAGAACAATAATGAATGACTTTGCCTAGCCACCAGGATCCTGTAACAACCCCAGAACTTGGAGATTCCCCTGTGGGGGGGAAGAAGAGAGAGCATTTCCTGACTAGCTGGAAGCCCTGTGTACAGAATACCTGTGGAGGCTGGCAGGGAAAGCGAGTGAGCTGGGACTGGATGCCTTCCAAGCATCAGAGCAAAACGGAGTCTCTCAGTGGAGGATGCTAAATTTTGACAACGGGAAAGAAACAGATAGACAAAGGGTGAGTGGGAGGGGGAAGTCTTCTCCTGCTAATGCTGTCTGCTCATAGCGTTAAGCATTATTATGTATTTCCACATGCCATCCTGTGTACACAGAGCTTTATTGGCAGCTAAAAAGGCAGAATCTTGCCCCCAGGGTTTCACACTACAAAGACCCCAGCCTGTGGGGCACCAACAAGTGAGGATGCTCAGCTCTTTCAGAAGAGGCTCTCGGCAGCCTAAAGGCAGCAACTGTGAGGCCTGGATCCTGCTTCTGGTGAGGTCAGAGGGAAAACAGCAGGGATGAGACTAGGTCTGAAATGTGCAGGCTGGAATGAGGGAAGTGCCTGAGAAATGTCACAAGCTGAGCTATGGCATGTTCATGTCTTGTTTGCTCCTGGCCTTGTCCGGCTATCTCTGAATCATTCCTCATTCTACAGATGTAATAGTAAGCAGAGTTAATGGTCAGGAGGGGCAAAGCTTGCCAACGGTGCAGGAGAAGTGGAAGTCATTAGCTCAAGAAGACTAGCTGCAGTAAATGAGTCCTAAGGGCAGGCACGAGGGAGGCGAATAAGGTGTGGTGGAAAGAGGGGAGGGGGCAGCAGGAGAGAAGGAGTGAAGTCATTGCTGCAGGAAGATGGAGGGGGGCAGTGCAGGGGGAGATGAGTGAGTAGGGTGGGAGGGGAAGGAGGGAGCAAGCTCCAACAGAGCCATGTGAGGCCTTGAAGATGAAATTAGGAACTGAACTTTGATGTAGAAGGAGACTGGAAGTCAGCACAGGGATTCAAGGAGAGAGAGTGACACAAGTGGAACAGCAGGTAAGGAAAAGATAATACAGCTGCTGCATGCTGAGTGTTATAGTGTGAGTATTAAGCCTCCCCTATAGTCCTGCTGGGCTTCTCCGGCTCTGAGAATTGAGTGGGTTTGTGCTTTCATGATCTGGTCTAAATAGCTTGGTAAAGCATTGTCTCTACATTGCTCTTGCCTAATCAATCAGCTGCGCATCAGGAGTGTTTATTTGTAAGGGGAGGCAGTCGACAGGAAAGAGCTGTGTCTGGGAGCAGTGGGATGGGTGCCATCACAGTGGCAGAACAGTACCACACAGAGGGCCTGAGGATCTCCCATTGCACCCCACAGGTTGTAGGGTGCAGAGCATTTCTACAGAGAGGAAAGCAGTGGGATCGTCTCCAACCTCAGGACCTCTCCAAAAGGTGACCGAAGTGATAATCCCAGCAGTAGAGTGTTGCCCACATTCTGCAGGCTCCTAAGGAGATCAATGAAGCTGTCTTTGCTGTTTATTACAGCTTCCCTGGATCATGCAGCTTCCCTGGATCATGCCCTACCAAAAGTAGATCCTGAAGGACAGAACTGACTCATCCCTGTTCCTCTCAGGAGGAGCCCCATCTCCCATCTCTGGAACTCTGAGTAGATCCTAAGTATGTTTTTAAACAGCTCACCTCTCCTTTCACTCCTGGAGCAATTCTGTGCATGTGAATTTCTTCTATTTTTTTACTTTCCATGATCCTTCAGACTTCTTACAGTCTTTGCTTTACTCTCAGCTTCAGCTTCCTGTTCTCTGGGAATCTGTCCTAATGAGCCCAACTTTTCCCTCCCCACCCAGCACTGTCTTGCTTAATTTGCACCAATTCCTGTTGTCTCTTCATCTCAGGATTAAACTAAACCTTTGATTCCCTTCAATCATTCTCCCCACATACTTTTTAGTGCCCATCTGCAGTTTGATTGGCTCCCTCCTTTCCTCTCTCAGGTCATTATGGCAATACCTGCAGTGCTGTGTTAATCTCCATTTCTGTCCAACACCATCTGAGTTCAAAACCAAAACCAAATGGAATCCATCACCTCAAGATCTTCTTCAGTATACTTTGTCCAGACTCTGGTTTTCCATAATTTGGGTTATAGTTTCAGAAAGAACAGAATGACTCCCTCCTCCATACCCAGCAGGAGACTTAGGGCAGTTTGAACAGATAGTCTTGATCCTATTCCTTTGTTTCTCAAGCTGCTATTAGCTGTCTCTCTGACACTGCTGTTCTTCCCAGCACATCCATGTTGTTCCCACCTCCTAGCCCTTTTGCAGACAAGTACAATACACTTTTTCCATCTTTCAATTGCAGATTGCCCTGATTTATCTCACTTAAACATAACACAGCCCTTTCCTGAGCCTTTCTCATGCCTCTCCTCCTACTCTTTTTGCAGCCCTGGAAACATCTGACATAGTTCAGTCACTCAAAAAAACAACTACTTCTCTTGACCCTGATACCTCTCATCATTTAGGCCTATCTCCTTACTCCAGCTTTTTACTTTACTCCTGTTCCCAGTAATTCCTTAGCTTCTGGTACTCTGCTCAGCTCTTTGAAAATAAGCCATTATCTGCTGTGTCCTCAGGCTCCTCCATCGACACCACCGTTCCATTTAACAAGCACCCAAAGCCTCCTTATTCTTCATAGAGCACTTAAGAGAGTCACTCACTCCTACTTCTCCTGCATGACTGTCCTTGTCTGTTTTTGCTGTAGGTTCATGCAGACCACAGTGCAGAAATCTAATGATCTCCTTTCTGATAATGATGTCGGTCCCATTTCTTTTTTTACCTCGTGGCAGCCTTGTGAAATGGTTGTCCACTCCATCTGTCTCGGGGTATTCACTGGGATGAAGGTACTCTGGTCCTGAGCAGCTGCTCAGCTTTCAAGCAGTTCTTTGGACAGGGATGTCTCTTCTGTGCTGGGATCCCTTCTCCAGGGAGAGATGATCCTTTAAATCTTTTTCTAATAAAAATTATAATCACACTTAACATTCATACTGCTTTTCATCTGCAGAGCTCAAAGCATTTTGCAAAATCAGTAAGCATCATTTTCTCCATTGTAGAGATAGAAAAGCTGAGTCACAGAGATATTAGGGACAATATTTTCATGTGTTCATTCATTTTATGCATCTTCATTTCTGGGAACGCAGTCTGAAATAACTTAACCTAATTGCTTTGCCGTAGGACTTGAAAGGGAGCAGTAGGTCTTCAGCACCTTTGAACAATACAGAATAGAACAGTAGGTGCAAAATATATCAGATGAGGCACTTAGAAAGGAGTACCTATGAAAATGTAGTTGTATACCATACGATCAAGACCACACAGAGCTCGGTTACTTCTAGCATCAGAGCCAGAGACCTCCATTCATGAGGATGCTGCTGATTCAGGGTCTTCTTTCTGCCTGAAGTGATGGAGAGATGTGATGGTGCAAAGCATCAGGGTATTTTAGAAGTTACAGAATAAATCTTCTGTTCATACTGTCGTGTATCCATAACTCCTCAGGTATTTTTTTTCTGTGAGGAAGGGGGAAAGCAGCCCTGCCCCAGATGAACTAGTAGTCTAGCAGCCAGGCTTAGTATTGAAATGGTGAAAACTGTTTCAGAATTCTTCTTCTCACCCAGCGTAGACTTCACCCTGGATTTCTTGTGTTCTAGATGAGTTAATTATTTGGCTCTTCTGGTCGACTCTTCTCTTTCTTTCCTTCTGCCTAGTCATCCCGTCTCAGATCTAAGCAACCTTTTCCGCTGAGACTAGAAAGTATGCTCCTGCAGAGTGTCAGCTTCAACAAACTGACATTCACAAACAAATACTGTGTTTCGGTAAAAAATTCCTCTGAGCTCTACCAACCACTATAATGTCAATAGTACTCAAATGCACACATACCTTTTATAACTGCACTGGCTCTTCCCTGCTTACCTGCAGCCTTCCCAATTTGTATCAGCTTTTCTCAGTTAACTCCTTCACAGGCAGAGTAGTTTTTCTTAATCTAAAATGTTTCAAATAATCTATATTATTTTCCTGACCCTCTGTGAAGCCCTTTCTGCAGATGTTAGGAATATCCTGGGCATTTCTGTGAACTGCAAGCCTGCTTTCCCTACTCTAACAGCAAATCTACCAGTCATAATGTCTACAGCATGGTCTGACCTTTGAAATGTTCTTACTCAGGGCTTTTCCAAATTTGTGTGTACGACTAAACAAAACTGGTATTACATCTTTGCTTTTTCATCTCTAACTCATGGTTTCCCATTTGTTTTGAGGCAAAATATCGAATTCCTCTCCTTTATTTTACAAGCTGATTTGCTCCAGTCTGGGCCTTTACTTGCATTTCTCTGTGAGTGCCTTCCATAGCTACAGTTGTTGACGTATGTTTTTTTCCAATACTACTTCCTTGACCTGGACTAACATTTCTGTCTCTCTGGTTTTGGGACTCTCACTCTCTTTCCCCCTGTCTTGATTTCAATTGATCTCAGATTATTTTTCAATTGTTTCAACTTTAATCTTGTCTTTTTCCACGGTGAACCCAGGCTCATTCTTCTAACACACAGTACAAGTGTTACAAAAAATGGGATTGAAAAACAATGTAAAAGTACAATTCCATGCATAAGCAACAGAAAATTCTTCCCTCTCTTTTGAAGAGTCTGGGACATATCCACTCCCTCAGAACTATTAACCCTCGCTCCCATCTGTATTTAAATAATTCTTGGAGGAAAACAAAAATTTCCCTTAATTTGTTTGTTGGTCGATATTTTTTGACAACATCGGGGTAATTCAACCTCTGATCTGTTTGCTAATCCATTTCTGCCAGCATTGCGTGAAGTATATGAGATGATATAAGATTCAGTTCTTTTCTGATTGGGTGCATATACTAAATTGCTGTTATCCTGTGCCGTGAACTGGAAATGGAAAGTGCTTTAGTTTCTATTCCCCGCCTCTGAAAGAAAGAACGTGTCAAATATATGCCCAGAAAAGCAGATTCTTTCGCAGCTCTCGTTGTTGTGCTTAAATTCTAAGTTCCCCTCAGACAAAAATTTCCAGTAACAATATGCTAGTGCCTGTAACTCATTAATAGCAGTGTCTCATCACAGTGCATACTTTTTGATTATAGATTCAACATTTGCTTTTTTACAAACATGTTCACTTAAATGTTGCTGTTGAAGTGGAAATCCGTGCCAGTAAATATGTTGCTGGAACAGTCACAGAAGGCAGACAAATGGAGTGGGAACACAATTGAAGCAAATTTGTTTAAAGTAAACTGAATGATAGCACACAAATATTTTAGATGTTATTTACCAAAACTTATCTTCTCACCCATCTGATAACCAACACATAATTTTTGTGAGGGAAGATACAATGTCCTGACACAGGCTCATAAGAACATAACCTATCCCTTCAGATGGTAGGAGTTAACCAACAGTAGAAGATGTAGTGTGCTGAGTTTTCATTAAAAGGGTAGTCTTAGAGGTTGGTCTAAAATTCAGGTCACATGCACTTTTCACACCAAATGCACATATATGCTCAGTCAAGGTTTGGCTGCAACCGCAAAAACCCTTCTTGATGGAATAAGTCATTTAACAAAGAAAATGTGATTGGAGAATCAATATTTAAGGGTAATGATAGGTAGAGGGTAAGAATTGCTATGTTCTCCTGGTGAAAATATATCAGCTTTCTCAATAACTGGTCTTTCCAGCTATGTTTCTTTTCTTGGCTGCTCCAGGAATGCTACTGTTGTAGTATAAGGTAGTCTTAGAGGTACTATTAGGAACACCACGTCACTATCCTGTTTATTGGGCAGCAAGGGACAAGCGCAGAGGAGTCCAGCAATAGTTAAGATAGTTTAAGTTGTGGGAGTTACGTGCTGGCAGGACAGAGAAAATGACACACTACAGCAGCTCACACTGCCTCCAATTCACTCTGCTCAAGCTGTGAATGCAGCCGAACGTATACGATTTGCTGGCATATTTGTTAGTTATTAACATCCATCCTCTCCATCCAAGCCAGTGAAACCACTCCCAGTAGCTTGCTGGATGAAAGGCCTTTGCTTCTGAGTGGAGAAGTCCTGAAATCAAATCCCAGATGTTGTGTACAGTAAAATGGCTGCAGTGCAAAGTGATGCCTCAGGTAAATAAAGCTGGTATTGGAAACTTAGATTGCAAATATCTGATGAACTGTTTAAAAGAGAGGGACAGAGGTGACAGTGTCAGCACACCTGCCTTTGGATCAATCATGTTACTGCACACCATTACATGCCCGACACATAGATTATAAGCCAGCTATAAGCCAGATAAGCAGTGCTGGGAATCACACACATCTCAAAACCAACAAAACACCAAGTGCTCATCTATCATATGTAGTGCAGTGACACTGTGCCGTGGGGTGTACTAGTGAATACGAGCAAGCAAATGTGGGGCTGTTTGCAAAATAATTTGTCTGGGTTCCTCTGGCTGCACCACATTAGGTTTGGAGTGCAGCATCTCATTTCCTGGCTGGCCTGTGCAGTCAGCTCCAGAAAAGAGGGACTGAAAGTAACTGATACGTGTGCATGCAAGGAATTACTGGCAGTGACAGTAAAGAGGAGTTGCCTGCCACCCAGGCAGCCACTGCTATGGGAAAAGGGTACAAAGCCACCTGCAACCCTGTGGCCAGTGTCTCTGGAGCACCAGTGTATGGCATCACCCAGAGGTGCAGCCTCTCCTGGGAGCCTGAAGCTTGGGAAGGCTCCCCTGGCTGCAGGTTTGACTACCCTGGCCGAATTAGATCCAGTGGGCCAGCCTAAGGCCTTCTTTGTGTGTTTATCTAACATTATCACGGAAGGAGATACTGCTTTATGAAATACTTACTGTTTCTAATTACAAACCTGGGTTTTCCAGAACTGTGGCATTGGCTGACAGACACTCACGTGGTCACAGATTTCCTTTTACTGTGCTTCTCATGCTCTCATTTGTCCAATAGATCATTGAACTATTGAGCAGCCCTGGATGACACAGTTTTGCAGCTGTGCAACCTGCAGCAGTAGATCCTCAGCATATGTGGACTATGATCCCTTGTCACATTTAGGGGGAGAAAAAAGTAGTTTTTATCTGAAACAGCTAAATTGCTTGGTGTCACTGTTAAAACTTTCCATCCCCTTCACACTCCATGATGGGGGTAATATACTCCCTGAGCTGTTGTACAATTTCCTGAATAAGGGGCCAAATAAATGGGATTTCAGAGGGATATCTTTGTTCCTGTCCCTCCTGACAGAGCATTATACCTTAGTGTGGGAATCTGAATCCAGTAACATCCATTCTGACCAGAGACAACTTCGCTGGTTTCATACACCCAGCCCTAGTCCCAGGACCCTAAGGATGGCCTGGGTGGGTTATGATACAATGATTCCTCGAGCCTAACCCTTTGCCAACAGAAAGGAGTAAGTTCCTGTTACGTGCACAGAAGCTGGTTAGCAGTGAATCAAAAAGAGGAGTCCACTCATCCCCAGGACAGAGGGCAACTACATGTGCATCTGACTGCAGGGTCTAGAAATAGGATGCAGGGAGACATCAGAGATGTTCCCATGGATTCACAGTCTCCAGTGTGCATATACTGAGCTCCCAAGGAGCTTGAGACTGCAGGTCACACTTTCCTCCGTCTCCTACTCTCTGGCTACTCTCTAGTTATTGTGATAAGGTAGATGAAGCACTGCTTTCTCTCTACTTGTGTGCACCACCTAGAAAATCATACAAGGTTCTTCCTTTGGCCTTCTTACAAGTATATGGCCCAAGCAGGGCTTATGGCTTATATTGATTTGAGATCTCATGTGGCTGTTTTCATCTCTTGATCTGCTCCTATTGAGGACTGGTAGAGTGAGGAGCTGTGATAAGTTGCAAAGGTGCGATGCACGTAGCGCTAAGACATAAGCATTAATTTTTTAAAAGCTATATGCCTCTGAAAGCTTAGGGATGGCTGTTCTTCAGTGATATACCGCATTCATTTGAAGTTCTGCTGGAATATGATATCAAACCTGGCCCCTGGTGGGTAAAGCCCTGAGCAAACCTGGCCTCACAGCCAACCCTCTTTGAGCAATAGCTTGGACTAGAGACTTTGTGAGGTCCCTCCTCACCTGAATGCTTCAGTTATTTTATGATTCAAACTTAACTAACAGACACAACTGCCTCACCAACCTTTTCTTAACCAACACCCCCTGCCCAGTGATAAGAGGGTGTGTATGAACAAACACAACTAGGGGGTGAAAGTCAGTGCTATGTCATCGCAAAGCCAGGCAAGCCAATGCTTAAATACTTACACAGCATGATAACGGCCAGGCTACAAATTCCTACGGAGCAACTGCAAAATTTCATCCTACTGCAGGATCCAGCTACTGAAAATTGTGTTCCATGTAGAACTTGAAAGGTGAAAAGGAATCAGATTGAAAAGCATGTGCAGGGAAAACCAGACTCACCCAGACTGGCAACATATTGATAGACTTCTGTTGGTGAATTGTATATTACAGTAAAAAAACCCTTCCATGTCAGTTCAAGTGTAGGAAAAGGATGAATGCTACAGTGGATCCACCCATTGGCGGGTCACAATGTTCTTCATAACTGGTAAGCCTCTCAGAAAATTTTGGGATGGAATCCCAGACTTCAAGTAAGGTTTATGATGCATTATTATTTCCAACTTACCAGTGAAACTGAATCAGAGAAAAAGACTGAAACTGAACTGTAACTCAGGTTAGGGATGTTTTATTTGGCTTGGAGTGACCATGGGTCTCATCACATTTGAGAAGTTCTGTATGCAGTTCAGGAAAATTGGAATCCTGAAATCCCAGTGAAACAGTCTCAACAGCCAAGACGCAATGAACTTCTCCCAGTGTTGCTGCATTCTGGTGTAAAGCAGAAAATCACCTTGTAGTTCACAAGAAATTGCAGCAAGAATCCAAAAACCATCAGTAAACCCCAGTTTCTTCCCTACCCAGTCATAGCCATAAGGTTTCCTCAGAGGCACACCAGGTCATTTCTGGGCATGCACTTGCTGTAGAAGAGAGGCTCAGTATTATTAGTTCTGTCCTTTCTCCGGTGGGGTTTGTACAAGTTCATTCCATTACTGCACTGATGAGACTGATGCAGGCAATGAGGGCATGACTGCAGTTACCTTGGACCTTCGAGGGTCTCTGGGGAATTGTAGCCCTTTTCTCTAGGAATACAGCTGCACACTTTCAACCTGCGTTTATCTTACAAAGCAATGTGTCTTGAAGTTCTGCACAACAGGGCTCTTCATAATGGACTTGACAAATCTGGGGCAGTGCATAGAAAATCTCCCTGCAAGGGAACAGGTTCAGGTGCACCGACACCGATTTTCACTCTTTGGCAGATGGAAGACTATTTAGAGGTGAAACACTGAAGATGACATTATTGCCAAGACATGCACCCTGGGGTTGAAGGGAAGGGAGCTGTCAAACAGAGAGGTTATGCTGGTGAGAAACACCCAGACCACTCCAACTCCATTGCATGAGGAGGATTGAATGACCAATGACCTTGAGCAGATACTTCTTTTATGGGTAAGGGACTTCATAAACAACTGTTGTCCCTGTAGAATGTGTCCAAGGAGAGATATGAGATGTGTCTGAAGAAAGGATCTAAGATGAAACAAGAAGTGTACAGCCATTCAAGCAGATGGAAAGTGGTGGCACTGACTGGCCTGACAGACTTATTTATATGTGCATGCTGAAGCCTGGAGATGAGCTACCAGGGATGGCTGAGCACATTCTCTCCCTGAGGACTTCTGGATGGGATCCTTAGACTGGGATCTCCCTGTGAACTCAATGAAGCATACACCAGTTTCAGACTGTGTTGCCATGCTCAGTAGCTCGTGGGAGAGGAGTACCGTAAAGACAGTCTTGTCATTCTGGACTTCAGAGGTTACTGCAGTGGGGGTCAGGCTCTTCACTCTTCTGCTGTTAAGAAGGAAATGCTCCAGGCAGGAATAGAGTCGCAGGGAGGGTCATACAAAAAAAGCTAAGATGGGTTTGCTTCAGCTTTTGATGAATGGCAAAATGAGAGAGATAAACAGGCTTTTCCTTCTGTTGCCTGGTCTTGCCAGTAGCTATTGGACTCTGTAAGGCTGCTGGGGTATTGCTAACTCACTGCGTTAGAATCTGCTGCTTAAGTCCCCACGGACGTAAGAGAGGAGTGAGGGCTCATTTGGGAAAAGGCAGAAAGGGAATATGGAAAAGATCTTGGAAGGAAAGCCAAGGACAATCAGATATAGTCATGATGCTTTGGCTGGGATATGTATTGAATAAGACTTCCGAATTGCCTATAAAGTCCAAATCCTGGCAGAGGATGGATCTGGATACTAACTCAGCATTTGTGTGCAATGGTGAGAATACCATGGGGACTCAGTCCATTTTCCTCATTGAAATGATCAATTCAAATGAATTAACTTGGTTTCTACCTCAGCCAACCTAAAGCATTCTCCTTTGAAGCTCTCCTTCCTTGTTCATGCTATGTTTGTGCCACATATATAAAATCCAATGTGTCTCAAAAGCATCTGCAGTAGAAACCATGGAAGGGACAGAGGCCTTTTATCCAACACAGAAAATTAATCCCATTTTTGGACACTGTAACAGCTCTCAGAGTAGAGAGACAGAAGAAGGTGGCACAGCCGGACTGCTGACTATACATCTGCTTGCTGCCCTTGAAAGACTGATTCAGGGCACTTTGCTCACCCACACTAGAATGCTTGGTGAGTTAGAGGAAGGTGGAAGGTGTAAAACCTTGTCCCGATGTTACTTAAAGACATCGCGTAACTTAAACTGAGGGATCAGTTTAATTCCTTAACTGTGAGCAAACAAAACTCTAGTGAAGAAAAATTGTTATAGGAAGGAGTGAAAAAGGGTTTAGGGACTGCCTTTTCTGTCATATCACTCAGGGAGAAAATCTCAATGAAAGCCGCTAGTATTAATGAAAGCCAATTGGAACTTGATAGGAATTAGTTTGCTATTTTGTCAGTGTTGGTTGAAACACAAGAATTTAGGAAGATTTCCTTTGTAGAAGCACATATAGGAACACTGTGATGTCTCCTCTGAGCTGTGAGATGTACAAGCCTTTGGGAATTTGTGTTACTTTCAGGATCTGGTTTGTATTCAGCTTTTCAGATTTTTATGAGAGACCAAGGAATGGGCTTCAAGAATGTCCTTCTCAAATCATTAAACAGGTGCTATCAAAGAAACAGCACATGAGAAAGTGGCCTCTGTTGCCCACTGTCACAATGGGTCCAGGAACTCAGGTGGGAAGGGGATGCAGTAAGTGGACCAGCATAGCATGTAGGGATGCCAGAGAAAGGCACATGCAAGAGATGAGATGTTTCCTAACTGCATTAGCTGGTATTGCACTTGTCTCTGCCCAGAGTCATTTGTTGCTCTTTTTCGGGAGCACACAAACATTCCCTCGCATTTAGAAGGAAGGAGAAGGAAGAGTTCAGCTGCAGGGGAGAATGGTAAAATCAGAGAGGGAGGGAGGGAGCAGCAAAGCAAAGAGCAGGTAGAGCGCACGTCCGATGATGTCCATCTGTTCCTCATTAACCAGATGTCCCCCACCCACCTCCTGAAGTGCCATTGACTGTATATTGTCAGGACAAGAAGGGGATAACAATGCCACCATGGTGCAGACATTCATACACCAACAGGAGTCCTGCAATGCAGCCATCCCTCCCTCTGCTACCCTTCCAGATTGGATGCCAAGTCCCTTTTTTCCATAATCAGCTTTTAAGCAGTTACATCCTCATAAAGCTTCTTGCATTATAATTGCCATGTGTTTCATCCCGTTCTGAAAATTGCAAGTTATTTCAGCTCAGTTTACCAGAATCAGGCCTTGCTTCCTGTGTGTCACCACTTCCTGCAGTCTTTAAATGAGAGAAGACTGAATCCTTGATTTTAGAAGTGATTTCTGCTTGCCAAACTTCATCATTTTAAGAGTCAGAGAGTCCTTGGATTCACATCTGTACCCAAAGAACAGCAATAGATTTATGGACAATTCAACCTACTAAAGATTATTCAGAAATGCAAGAAGAGCCATAAATTACTTTACCTGCGTTGTTAGCCAAGGATCATTTATAATAAGAGTTCATCGAGTCATCCTTATTCCAAGGGTGATGTGTGCACTGGTCTGTGTGTGGGCATGTCAGTGCACGAAGACTCTGTCTCATACCCTAAGCTGTATTTCTAGCCCATTCATGAGAAGCCTTCCCTTACTTCCATGTCCCTGATGAAACTCTCTTCTCTACCCTCTTAATCATACTGCAGCATGGCTCATAAATTATAGGGTGCGAATGGACCATCTGCTGAGCTGCAGCCACAGACAGCATGATGGTTCTACCTATTTCCTTTTATAACAACATGCAGGTTATAATATATTTTGGGACCCTGACTCATTATTGTGCTGCACTTGGCAGTGCTAGGTGAACGGTTGGACTTGACCCTAAAGCTCTTTTCCAAACTAAGTGATTCTATGCTTCTATTATTCTATGTAACAGCTAGAAGATAACCTGTGTCCTGATCTTGTCTTTTTCCTCCAAGTTCTTGTGCAGGGAACTTGAATGAGCGGAGGAGATCCAGGTGGGCAGACGTCCTCCAGAACCAGCAGCTCTGAACACTTGCCACATGAGCAGCTGGAGGCCCCAGTTGCTTGTTCAGGTAAATACCTCTATGTCTTCCAGAGTCATTGTACTTCCTAAGCCTACAATGCTACTAGAATAGCACTGAGTTCAAACGCCTCTTCCCTGGGTGTCTGCTGTTGAACAGCTGATCCTGAGCCTCATGTTGATGTGGGACCTTTGCATGAGTTGTACGCTTTTCTTGATGTCACGGTGTTCTTACATTGCTGTAACTAATAATGTAGCTTCAGTGTGGATGCCTACTCACTATTAAGTGGAAGAGTCCTTCATGCATCATTTACTATAGTTGGTTCTTGAACCCTGGTGGGTGATGACTGAGATTGAACTCGGGGATGGTGGGATTACTGAGCCCTGTGCACAACACAGAAAGTTGAACAGAGCCAGATAAGGATAGAAAGGATCAAAGAGAGACTTGGAGAAGGAACAAAACAGGAAGCTTCAAGGGGCAGGAGAGAATGGATGGCAGAGAGGGGAGTGAAAGGTTTTTGAAAGGAAAAAGGCTAATTTAGTGAAGGGAATAACCACACTCAGAAAAGACAAATTATGAGCTGGTAATCTGAAGGCAGGAGGTCCCCCACTGAACCAAAGAGACAGGGAGCAGTGCATGGGGACATGTGTTTGTTGCTTTCTCATTATCTGTATTTTCTGAGAGATGCTAGGTTCAGGCATTGTGTGCAAAGTTCATCTCTACCACACATATGTTACATCTAGCAGTGCCTGATGAATTAAAGTGTAAGCCAGAAGGCTCATGCCTCGTGATAGGATTCTGTGACAGGCTGCACTTAAGCTACCTGGGGAAGGTGTGCAAACCTGCAGGGACAGACAACTGCAGCAGGAGGTCAAATACTCAAGAAGGGGTGGTCTGTAGAGGCTCTATGCCCCTCAAGCATCCCTGCAGATGCTCAGTAAGGTGTAGTGCTTTTGTCTCTCTTTACGCTCCAGAAACTAAAAGCACATTGGAAACTCGGCAGCTGGATCCTGCAGCAGCAATCTGATTAGTGTCCAACAAACGGCTCCTAGCCAGGTTTGTGACAACCTGATCAATCAAATTCAGAAAATCCCTTTTTAGCTCAACAGCTGACACTGGAAAAGATCTGGGAACATGTTTGGGAATTGAAGGCACCTGATGAACATGAATGAGAAAGAAAAAAAACCCCATCACAGACAAGCAGCTGGAGAAAGAAATGAATGGGCGATGGTAAGATGATTCCTTATGCTGGCGTGTGGAAGAAGGCAAGCAATGTAAAATGCCAAACTGTGCCTTTGCCTGCATCACGTAACACCCATAAGGCTGCACTGTGGTGGGAAGTTAATGTGGGTGCATTTACATGTTGTGCTTTTGCAGCAGAAAAACATTTTCTCCAGGTGAGTTACAATTGACATGGAAAGCCTGAGGAGAAAGCTGGAATCCAGCACCACGTGGAAAAGCATCAAACACCATCTGTGGCATATGTACACAGGAGCTCAGTATTGGATCCTTTGTACATCACAAAGGTTAAATTATATAATCTGTGTCATAGCCTTATACACATCACGGCTCAACATAAGAATCAGTGGATTATGCTCACTTACAGTAGCAATGGACTGGACCCAGTATGGCAACTTCAGGCCTTACTTCCCTGACACTGCCTAAGAACAGCATGGATTTTCTTTTTTCCTTTTTTCCTTTGCTGTTTTCTTCTTCTTCCTCAAAGCATTCCAGGGTTGGTTTGTTTTCTAATAAAATCTTTTTAAGGTACCAAGTAAGTCTGCAATTGCAGCAAGAACAATACCCCGGCGTTCTCTCTTTCCCCTTTGGTTCTAACAACCTCTGAGTATCAAACAGGCTTTTGTTTGGGGAGAAAAAAGATAATAATGAATGAATTAAAATAGCTCTGCTGAGGAAAATATGAGTTTGATTTCAATTGCAGTGGGAATAACTTTTTTCCTGGTTCACTCTCTGACTCCACTAGAAGACCAGCAAGATCTGATGCGGCCCCTGCAGAGACCTCCTATATTCAAAGAATCTGGGAGCTTGCAAGAAGTACTATAGACCTTGAATTGGCTCTAATACGTTACTGATTGCAATCCATGGTATTTCTGTGGTGATTTAGAGATCATCTATGTAAGATAGTCAGTGGAGCCAGATAAACAGTGTTCTGGAAAGATGGTGGAGTGATCTGGGTATGGACTTAAGACATGGAGAAAAGTAAGTTCACTCTTCCTGCAGTTTTTGTATATACTTTGCTAACCACTTAACCTTTCTGTGTCCAAATTTTTCCACATATACAATGGGCATGGGAGCATTTTCTTGTGCTTCATGGACTCTGGGTGATGAAATGCATCAAGGAGTGAAAATCTATGCACTACCAGAATGAATTCTGTTGCTGTGAGCAGAGAACAGCAATAGCATCCATAGAAAGCATAAGTTGAAACCTCACCAGCAGCGTTGCTTTTGCTGATGAGAAATGGGACATCTCCTTCAGTAAATCATCTGTTAGTCTTTGTTTACCTGACCAGCGATGGCAGTAGTGGGTTGAGAATGTCATCCTGATTGGTACCAGTAAATTTCATACCACAATCTGCCACTCTCTACTCTGGAGGTGCCATTTGTGTCACGGAAAATTAATTTATTTTGAGAGGTTTAAAAATGCTATTGAGGCTATTCTTGTGTTCCTTCTCTATGAAAGCAAGCATCAGTTACTACTCAACTAACCACAGACCTCACAGGAGGCCATAACGGTCTTTTAAAGAATCCTGGAATATTCTGGAATGTCAGCATTTTAAGCTCTTTCCACAAGTGACTTCTGTAGGGAAGATGTGGATTTCCAGTTTTCCCACTGGTATCTGAAATGCAATGGATGGTGTGGGGGTTAAAGGTGGCTTTGTGCTGCGTTTGAATTTTTCTGACCATCAGACCAGAAAAGATTGGCTTAGTCTCTGATTCAAGTTAGAGTACCTCCGGGCTGTTGTAACATATACCTGACCAGATCAGAAATGAAAACAAGGTGCCACAGAAGCAGGGGACTCCTGGAACATGTCTTGTTATTTGCACTACTTGTCCTTCAGCCACATCCTGTAATTGAGGGTAGTGGTATGCATTCCTTGGCTATAATTCATCTGCAACAGGGAAGTTAAACCAGCAATGTACGACATTGTTAGCGGAGGTCAGGTTCTCTTTCGGACTTTATGGATTCAGGCACCAATATAACTAACAAAAATAGCGTGCAAAGAAGTCACTGGCTCAAGTGCCTGCTTTGGGCTGTGGGCAGGTGTTGTTTTGGAGGGGACAAATCAGTAAAGTCACAGTGTTTAAATTAATAAACCAGACAAATGCATATCTTCCAGGGAAGAGATATTTCAGTCAAAAGAAGGAGCCTTAAGCGGGTGCACTAGAATGCTACACAGCAAACCCTTCTCATCATTCCCCTGACATACTCCAGCAAGGCTCCTCATGAGTTCAAGAGATGGCATCTGAGGAACCCGGCATGACCCCATGACCCAGCAAAAACCTGCATGACACAGCAGTACCTGATATAGCCAGTGCAAAGCCACCACGATAACCTAGCATGACCCACAAGGTTGACCCTGTGACAGCATTTGATTTATTACAAATGACTTGGATTTAATCACTCACGGAAGAATGCCGAATGACGCAGCACAGTGTTGCTCACTGTGGCTTTACTGAACTGGCACGCACTGATTGGCTTTGGGAACACACCCATTGTGTGATTCATCCAATTAAAGAGTGGCCACTCATCCCAACTCTAATGAATTACATCTCTATTTTATTTGTAGCACTTTCTAGCAACCCATTTAGGCTTTTCAGCTGCTCTCATTACCTTAAGGTATAAGTACATTGTAACTGATGGACAGTTGAGATTAAAAGAAAAACTTGGTTCCTAATAGAATAGTTGAATAATTTGTGCATTTGTAATCACAATGCAAATGTTCAGTCAGCTAAATAATTACTATACTGGTTTGGCACATGTTGGATGTTGTCCCCCACACCAATAACATTACTGTTAAGGACTGTGTGTGTACTAAGAAAACAAGTGTTAAAACATTGTTGTAAAGTGTGTAAACTATATCTCAAATATGGCTGAAGATTTCCTGCAGACCATGAGGAAGACACTGTGGTTCTTCTCCACTGGAAGGAAAAATAAAGATAGCTTCAAGGTGCACAGCAAACTCCCCACTAAGATCACTAATGTATTAGCATATGTCAGCCAGTGCATAGATGTAGGTCTCAGTCCTTAAATTCATTCTAGCTTTTTTCACCCCACTTAATAGCATGAAACTGCAAAAATTTTGCTTAAATTCCATCTGAAGACATTCTGTATGTAGGGGAAATCCTGGATGACACAAGCTCAAATACGCGAATATGATGGTAGTTTAAGACTCTTTTGTCCTCTGTCATTTTGGACTGAGTATAGTCCAGTCATGCTGGAAGAGCTAGTCCACATGTGAAGGACAGCCAATAGGGTCTACATGAACTAAACTGGTTCAATAGCATTGCTTCAATCCTCACAATAGACCTATTTTTCCTATTATGGCCTCAGTTTCTCTTACTCCTTTTGCATGTCCTTTGGTCTAACACCCATGAGGTCCCAGCTCACTTCCTTCCCTGCATGAAAATGAAACCTCCTTTCAGCTGCAGGCTCTACCCTGATTCCCCACTCATTTTGCTGCTGTACAATTAAGAACAGATTCTCCTTCTTTCACTTTCACCATTCTACTAATCTAACGCCCTGGTATTATTCCCATAACAGCATGCAGAGATGAGAACTGATCTGCCTCCCATCTTGTCATCTTCTCTCACATATCCGACCCAGTTCCCAGGGTCTGATTTTGTACAACTATGAGCATTTATTCTTGAAAATTGATCACTGGCCCAGAGGCAAATGTTTGTTATCTGGAAAAAAAAGACGACATTACAACTATTCTTATTTTAGGTCCTGAAAAGGGATGGAAGTCCAACTGCGTTAGCAGTGAAAGGAGCAAAGGTGGCTTAAGAGGGTCTTGGCAGGTTCATGAAGTCACAATATTTGAAAACAAAGTCCACATTTGATCACCTATCAAGAATTTTATTAATAGCACAGTGATTAAAAACAAAGCTCTTCTACTTCATTAAACACATTCAGTGCTGTTTGCTCTACATTCCAAATGGCTGAACTGATGTTCCAGTGCAGCCTATTTTTAGTATTTCTGATTAGTTCATTATTTGGGAAAAGCTACTGACTGTGTATCTGTTGCAGAGATCTAATTCTTCACTGGGTTCCAAAGAAGAGCAGGGCTTTATATAAGTCTGAAGAATTTGTTTGGATGTGGGTTCAACCTCTGTCCCTGCTGTGGTGCAGCTCAGCGAAGTGATGACCATGGAGACTTCATCTCCTTGAGTCCTTTTGCTTTGTTTTTATCATGGGGAAGAAGCCATATAGCATATTACACCTTTTTCTGAGTAAACTAAGATCAAGAATGACAGAAAACTAGCAGTCTCAGTGAGAATTAAACAAGATACTCAAAATAAGTGATCTCTTGGGTGTCTGAGTAAATTGCCACCTCCAGATCAGATTTTATGTATTTTAAGAACAAACTATTTCTTTGCTGGTAAA
Organism: Amazona ochrocephala; assembly: GCA_039720435.1. NCBI lineage: Eukaryota > Metazoa > Chordata > Aves > Psittaciformes > Psittacidae > Amazona > Amazona ochrocephala. The sequence continues at coordinate 79,426,234 of CM077880.1, forward strand.
TCCTGCAGTTTTGTCATGAATCCAACGAATTTTCACTGGTAAGTGACAACCCTAGAAAAGGAAGTGGCCATGTATGCTCAGGGCAGATATCACATGGGCAAAAGCATTCCAGCATTGCCTCTTCAGCATGCTTCAGCCCTCATGTGAAAGGGCAGGATCTGCAGGTCACGTGGAGATTTGTTTCTGTGTCCTTCAGCCCTGGTTGCTAAAACTGCAAAGGAGAAATCCAGCTGTGATGGCATCTCCTGGCTCCAGATTTCTCAAGCACTTGGAAACATGTTTGGAGCCAAGCTTCCTTTCAGAACCCCAATAATACAGTACCCCTTGCACAGGAACAGAATGAGGTGTGATCATTCGTTCCTTTCAGACCACCTGTGGTTACCAAGCATGGGGAAGACCCCCTCCAACCACGTAGGCATGCTCATATGGGAATACAGGAATTAGATTTGGATTGAGGGCTGAGAGAGGCTTCATGGCACAATGTAATTTGACCTCGCACAGGCCTTGGAAGCAGCACACCTGACTAAGTGCTGCATCCTGACAGCTCCCAGACACACTGCTAATTTGCCTGTGCAGAGCACCATGTTTGAGTAGCCATTAGCGCTTGAAATATTTAAGCTAGCTTGCTTAGAGGTATTCGGGTATCTCCTTCTGGCACTGTCTGGTGCTGGGTAGATGTGCCCTGTTCTGCGTTCTGCTTTGCCTGGAGAAGGAGATAAAGCCAGTTCCAGGTGTAATACACTCTTAGTGATGTCAAAAGCAACAATTTAGAATCAAGTTCTACATGTTTGCTGTCTTCTTCTTTGTTGCCCTTCGTATGTCATTTGTCAGATTGTCACTTCTTTGATGTGGGGACAACAGCTTTTGTGTATGCGTAATGACTAGCATAAAGATATTTCCACCCTACGTGAAGCATTTTGGTGCAGTTGTAATGGCACCATGGCAATTAAAGGTGAAATACTCAGAAACCCTCTGCCAAAAAACAACAGCCAAATAGGAGCATTAAGTTTTGGTTCCCCTGTTTTTCCAAAGATCATCTGGCCAAACCATGGGTTCTTTACTGTGAAAACTGTACTCCAGGCCTCCAGAAGAAGGACAAATTCATGTGTTTACAATCTGTGAGACCAGCAGAGAGCCTCACTGTAGGAGGTAGCCATGTCTGCCTGCAGTTGCTTGTACAGATAAATTTCTTGGCATCACCAAGCTGGGACAAAAAATTTATACTCAAACTCTTTTGATTCTTCATTTTCCCAGCTTTCCTTTGTTTTGGGTCTTCTCTTGCCTGTGTTTCCTTCTGGCCAGCTGTGCTTCCCAGCTGCCACAGACACTTCCAGCCCCAAACATCCCTCTGTTTCCAGCATGCAGAGAGGCTTTCCTCCACAGCTGAGTCAGTATATTTCCATAAACAACCCATCCCTTTGGTTTCTGCAGAAAAGTATAAGCTCTCCTTGGAGCTGGTGCCTGTACATCCCCACAGTGCTCTTTCTCACAGTCTTCCTTTGCTCTGAATGCTTTCCCCCTCGCTGTTCCTGCAAATGTGAGCCAAGCTGTAATGATGCAGCACACAGAAAAACACCTTTCTCCTGTGATCTTAGACAGCCCGTGGAATTAATTCCTGGAAAGCTGTTCTTGGCCTTTCTCAGTTATGCTTTCCTGTGAACACATGGACAAAGCAATGACTGAGGAGGGGAAGAGTGGAGCGATGACTGGGGAAAAGTGGTGCAATGATTAGGCGCCACCTGAAATTTAGGAGAATGGTCAGTCCATGCTTTTTCCATGCGGCTGTTTGCACTGCAGTTCCCTTGGCAGGGTAGACATTAGTTTCTCTGTTGCTCGCTTTACCGTCAGCAAAACAGCCACACTGCTCTACTCTTAGTTGCTATTTCCTTCAGGACTATTGAGTACAGCTACAATGGAGGTGTCTCAGCTAGAAGATGCGGTGCAATGTTCAGCTCCAATTAATCTCCAACACCAAGCCTGATCCCAGCTTCTCTGTTACTCCAAACTCTTCCGTTTCATGATGGATCCTGTCATCCTCCCTGGTTTCCTCCCACACCTCCTATTGAACTTTTCTATGAATGCTCTCTTCCTTGAAGGGAACACATGGCTCCCACTTTTGGAGGCACAAATGGAGTAGGAGAGATTTAAACAACTCCATGACTGGCATACTTAGGGGTCTATCCCACTGTGCAATCCCATCTAGCCTGGAAGATAGGAAGGAACCTAGCTCTGGTTATTTCTTGAGGGAGCAGCTGCATGTCTCCACTTCGGTTATTTTACAGGTCAACTTACAATTTCATTTTTCTGCTGCATACACTGAGATGGTAGGGCTCCAGGCAGGCAAATTATCTGAGGAATATCTGGGACAGAGGCTTCTACATCAAACTGTAGCACTCCACCCCCCCCACCCCCCCCCCCCCCCCACATCCCAAAAGCACACACTGCAATGCTGCTCAGAAGCCAGTTGGAGATGATAAGAGCCTGGAGATAGATATTCCTGGACCTTTCCTCTCTCCCAGCTGCATTTCCACAGTGCATTCTAGATGTGTCTCTCAGTTGTTTCCCCTGGACACCAGCCTCTCTTGCTGCCCCCAGAATACTCTAAACCAGCTCTTCACCCTGCCTACAATGTTCCCACTGTCTGTGGGCAAGCATGAACTCCCAAACCCAGGGAAACCATCCATCCTGTGGTCTTCGTCATTCAGTAAAACTTCATAGTTGCTTCAGCTTATTCCCTGTCCTTTATTTCAACCCTCAAGCACCATTCCTTCGTCTCTGAATATTTGATTTTTGTCTCCTTCCCCAACCTTCATGCAGGATGACATCTTTTCTACTCTAGTCCTTTCAGGCGTTACCGATCTTGAAGCTCCCCGATTACAACCACTTTTCTTCTGATGGTGACACCTTAAGAGACAACAGCAGCTGCCTATAAAGGGCTTCTGCCATCTGTTTCCTCTGCCACTTCTTTGAGACAGCTCTAGCTATATACAGAAAAATATTTATCACAGTTCATTCACTCCCTCGCTCAAAAATGAGCAGGAGAAAAATGTCTTCTTTCGTGATTCTGCCACTGCCCTTCAAAAACCCGTGACCCTCAGCCTAAGGAAAAGGGCAATGCTTTACTTTAAAAGGAAGCAGCAGAAACTCTTGATGATTGATCCCTTGAGACCCTCTACTCTGAAGGCAATTCTAGGGGGCATCTGCATTCAGAAATGACTCCTTATGGCTGGCTGAAAGGCAAAAGTCAGAGCCAGGACACTTCAACTCAACCACCAAGCTTTCATACCTACCGTATCTGAAAGTAGATGTACATGTGCATGTGTGCACATATGCACATGAAAACACAGTTGTCAGTCCTTTTTCATCACCTCTCCATAGAGGCTGAATGATCTGGGAAATAAAGAGAATGATTCCTACCCAGGAGGACTGCAGTCTAGAAATGTGAAGGGGAGGGTAAAAATGGCATCATGGGTGAGAGCTGGGGGAGAAAATGGCAGACATGAGAGATAACATGGAGAAGAAAAGAAGAAACAATGAATTCTGAAGGGGAGCGATAGAGAGAACAAAGGAAGACTGAAACGAAGAAAGAAAAAAGAAAATAAGAAATAAAAGCATTAAACAGCATCTTCAGAAGGAAATAAAGCTCCAGGAACAGGGTCTCAGAAATTTACTGGTTACAATGGACAGGTCACAGTAAGGTTGCAGGAGTCAACAAACAGGTTTGGATCAAAAGTAGTTTGATTGGCAGTGCCTGGTGTATGAAACTGAATGAACATGACCACATTCAGGGAAATAATTCCGTGTTCAAATGTGATCCATCGCACTGCAGCTGCACTGCTGGTATAAACAAGACCTGAAGAAAGAGAGAAATTCCCTGAGCGACTGCAAGTTTAAGAATGAAATGTAGTTATGAAGCAGTGGGTGGAGAAAGATAAAACAGACACTAAAAAAAAAGATATCATGTTCAGGGGGAGAATGAAAACTGAGAAATAGAAAGAGAAAAATCAGAAAGGAATAGAAAATCCAGGGGACGGAGGTGGATAGTGTTGCTCTTTATTTGACAGAATGTATACTTTGTACAACAAGCTAAATCAGAAATTTATAGTTGTTTGCTTCTAGCAAAAACACACATCAGAAAGATTCCTACCCATGGATAGGATGGCATTGCATCCTCAAGTTTTTGTACACCATCATTTTCTGGTTTTCGCAGCTAGCAGGTAGGACTATTTGCTCTGGGGGAAGAGGAAGTGCAGGATAAAGTCCATATACTTCTCTGGGGAGTTATAGATTTGATAGGAAGCTAGTATAAAAACTTCAGCAGCCTGTGCCATAGAACAGCAGTGGATTTCAGCTATCCTGCAGGGCTTGGTATGAAAACTCTGACTGCGTAGTTCGGGATTTTGTGGGAGAGATTTTCCATAACACAAAGAGGATAAGGGGGGCTGGGAGACAGAAAGCTGTCAGTAAATAAAAGAGATTCAATGAAAGATAGAAATGCAGACAGACGAAAACAAGGAAGGTGAACGCCAGGGGGTTCTTGGTCACCTCTGCTGTGTTATATGCTCATGAACCCAAGGTGAGGAGTCCATAAGAGGATTTTTGCCCCACAGGAAGGGCAGCCAGGTTGAATTTTTCTAATGAAGATGAAAGATGGTGACAATGGAAATAGTTAAAAAAGGAACTGCTGGACTGGGTGAGTGGCTGCCATAAACAAGTGCAGAATCTCATTAACTTTGGGGCTGTTGCACCCGTTCACACTGGAACTGAATTTAGCCCCCGGTTTGTTTGGTACGGCACTGGCAATGCAAGGGCACGCAGTGACCTTGGGGACGTGGTGTTTAAAGCATGCACAGCCCATCCTCAGCCTCATTCTCCCCCTGCCTGCGTGGACAGCATATGTAGTGTTGCTCCATCCGAGTCAGTGAGGTTGCATCAGTGCAGACGAGGGGAGAATCGGGCCTTCATCTCTTGTGCATAGAAACACTACGGTATTGCACGTCATCAGATGCCAGTTCAGTAATCATTTACACAGATGCAAGAGAAAAGAGACAACCTCGTTTCTAATTTAGTCATGATAGCATCAAAGAGACCCAAAGCCTATTGCTTTCTGGGAAGCAGGGATTTCAACAATAATAATTCTTCTCACATATATAGCACCTTCATTGCTAACTACTTGTTTTATACCCTGGGGTGTGAAGAAAAAGGACTCCACTTAATTCCATATGCTCTTAATTGCTCTCTATCCCAGATCCTTCCCAGAAAAATATGATAGAGATACCTAAACTCACTGTTAATTTGTCAAATTAGGGCAGTCATTGACACCAGCAGAAACACAGGCCTAGTTTGCATCTTATATTGCAACTGCATAGCATAGCATCTAGAAACAAAAGAAATGCCAGACTAAGTAAATCTGAGCTCTGTTTAATCCCTGACAAATGTTTCAGGGAAGAGGCAAGAACTACAGATAGGGGATAGACTGCCCTTGTGAAATGGTATCCTCGTTTTTATGGTGACTGCCTTAATTGCTGAATTACAAAACACCCAAAATGCTGTTCACATCCATTAAAAGGACGCTTAAGTTTCGTGAACTCGGTTGTAAATGCCCACTTGCTTGCTAAATGTTGTTAAAATCTTGGCCACGGGAGCTCCGGTGGCAATGAGCTCCACAGCCCTGATACGCATCAAATGAGAACGCTTTAACTGGGTCTCCGGTGACTCACATCAGGTCCTCTTGTCTGTGTGTTACAAAATGGGGAAATCAAGAGCTACTGATCCATCTTCTCTAGTCCATTCATTATTCAATACGATCCAATTGCTTCCCCTCTCATTCACCTCCTTTTCCAGGCAAACACATCCAATCTTGCAGGGCTGCCTTCATACTCGCGCTCTTTCCTCCTCCTCCTTGTCCCTGTCCCCCTTTTATGAACCCTCTTCTGACTTCGTAACCTTCTCCCTTGGATGCTCTTGCTCCTGCACTGTCTGCTATCCATCGTGCTCTACTCCTTATGCCTGGGGATTTGCTGGTGGTGAGGTTTCTGTCTGCAGCCATGGGCTGCACTGGGCCACTAACAGCAATATGGCTGTTTCTGGCATTCAGTGAGCTGCCATGGTTCATGTAAAGCCCTCGCCGGTACACAGTCCCCTTTTTCCACCAGCCAGCAGCACCCCCTGACCTGACTCGCTGTGGTTCATTCAGCTGATCATCAAGATCCATTGAGACTGGAGACCCCAGCCCCCTCCCCTCACCCCCTTGGGCACCCCTGAGAAAATCATCCCCCTGTAAGCAGCTTGAAAAGGATGACTGCTTGCTGAGACACTTCTTCCTGACAACCAGAGATCCTTCGCTGTAGTGCACAACAACTGCCCCAGGGTTATGGCCACAGAGACCCTGATTTTCTGTTTGGATCCTGGCCTGATCCACGGCTGAGGGTTGCCGGGGAGGGTATTTAGGACTGCTATGAGCTCCTTCCAGCCCAGTTGCTGGCTGCATGCGGATGAGCCAGCTCATCAGCTGAGCTGCCAGTGAACCCCCCGGCCACGGGAGGTTGGAGGCAGCAAAGTGGAGTGATGTTGGCTCGACCACAGGCGATGAGCAATGAGGGGGGCAGAAGGAGGGGCTTGGGTCTCACCCCCCTCAGAGATAGCCAGGCTGCCCTGGGGGCAAGAGAAGACAGCAACAGCAACTGGTGTTATACACTGCTTCGAGGAAGTAGAATACTGGTCAGAGAAAGGAGGAGGGGGAGAGATGGAGAGGGGTCAGAAAAGAGCTGCTTTAGAGTGTAGAGGGAGAACAGCTCTAAAAGAATGGGGTCCTAAAGCTGGGGACAATGACTGTATGTGAGACAGGGGAAAGGCCAGGGGAAATAACAGCAAAGAGGAAAGAGGACACAGAGAGATATGACGGCAGGAGCAAAGGGGACAGAGGAGAGCAAGGACAAGATAATAGAGGAAAAAGCAAGGGGGATGGGTCTCAGCGAACTTGGAGAGAAACAGGGCAAAATAATGAAGGCGAAGCTGCTTTTGAGAGAAAGCACAGAAGAGACATGAAGATGAAAGAGAAAAATAAAGAGGAAAAACAGGGGAGGGAAAAGAGAGCAAATTAAAATGGAGATGGATAGAATGAGTCAAAGATGGAGGGTGAGAATAAAGTTGGGGTCATAGAGGCAAGGGAAAAATAACTTTTAAGTGTATTGTATTTACAATACATTCTACATATGCCGGACCTATTCGGTGCTCTCTGCTTCCTGTGCTGGGTAGCTGTTGCCCTGGGATGGGGGATGCAGCCGGAGGAGATGGAACAAGAGCGCTTCTGCTAACCCATTCTTCTGGCAGAAGCCCCCTTCCGTCTCCGAGATCCCCCTGCAAGGGGGACGGTTTTGTGCCCATGAAAGGCAGCAGCACATGCCTTGACAAAGAGTGCAATATGGAAGGGAGAAGCAGCACAGAATGGAGCAGCGAGGGCTCCCCCCTGGCATAAACCGGGTATGCTTGATTGGGAATCTGCTCTTCAAACAGGGGCAGGGGGCAGAGCCATCTGAGAGCCTGAAACGTTCCCTACTCCCCCCAGCAACCTCCTCAGTCCTGCCTTTAAATGAAATATGGAGATTCTTCTGCCAAACCTCAGCAGTCCTCCCCCAGAACTCTTGCTTAGATTGTACCAAACCACAGCAAAGTGAGATGGGGGCTCGGGAGGCTGCATGGGAAAAAGAATGGGTTAAAAGGGAAACACTAGATAGGAATAGCTCCTGGTCTCCCTGGCAAAGAGACATTTGTTCTATCTCTGTGTAATTTCTTTATACATTACTGCTGCCACACTGCATCTCCATGTCCCTCCCACTGCATTTTGCTCTCATTCTCTTCAGCAAGGCAATTTCTGGTGCATTTCAGGACAATATTAACCCATTCCTCCTTCTCTGTTGGTAGGAAAGTTCATAATTTAAAAGCAATTTCAAAGTCAGTTCCAGCGACTCAGTGATGAAGAACAGCATTTCCTTGTTTAAAATCTTACAAAGGAACTGAGCTTGCAGGTCTCAGCCCCTCTCATCCCTGCCTTCTCGGTACAGTCAGGTGTGAATTTAAGCTGAGAGGAGAATCAAACCCAACCTGAGTCTGGTATCCTGAGTAATTCTCCCCCACCATCTGCCACCCTACTTTTTAAAATCCTTTGTCTTTCTCTTCACCCAAGGCCTCTCCAGCTCTGCATCCTCCTCCTTCCCGGCAGATGCAATGCCAGCAGCAATCAGCTCTGTGCTGGGCCATTGCCTCCTGCTGCATCTCAGGGCTGTGCTAGGCTGCTCCTGCTCCTGAACCACGAAGACATGGAGACCCTGACTTAATAATCTACTGCTCTGTTCACTCTGTATTCAGAAAAGCCTCTCAATCAGAACAGCAAAAGTCAGGGGAAAGGACCCCGGTCGATTTGTGGATCCTTGGAAGTAGGATGGCAAGGAATTCTGCAATGCAAAACTAGGGATGCTGACAGGAAAGAAGGGAAAAGGAAAGGAAGTTGGGAAAGGTAAGAGGGAATATAAGGGAAAAAAAGCACTCATAAGATGGGTGTGAAAGAAAAGAGGTGGCCCAGGAGTGAACATCAGTTGGAGAAGGCAGCAGGAGGAAGCGACGCAGCACCAGAATTGTCTGGCAGAAGCTTGTCCACTGCCTGTGCTCTGCCTCGCTGTGCTGTCAGCTCTTCGTTTTTGCAAACACTGAAACTGCACTTAACTCTTCTGTGCTGTTCAGATATAACAAGCTGGAAAGGGAACAGATCAGCTCATTAATTTTCCTTGGGAAGGGTCTCTAGGCAGGAATTATTTTCTCCACCAACATCCATTCAATTACTTGCCTTCACACCAGTCAGATCTACAGGGATGTCTAACCCCATGCACATCACTCATGCCTGCCTGCCCTGGACTCTTCTCTCCCTCCTTCTCAGTATAAAAGCCTCCCAGACCTATCCCTTTCCTAGTAATAATGACAACATGACAAAACCAATAACCTGCAGATATAAAATACATTTCATTTGCTTGCTTCGTAAGACCCTGATAAGGCATCGTCGCTCACTTTTTTGAGATCCTATAGGAGATCTGCAGGAGCTAATGAAAGAATTAGACAAGGCATCACTCATAATAAAAGCGGTTTTAAAGCACTCGGTGCCAAGAAGGATTTAGGTTGGAAGATCTGCAGCCATTTCAAAGTTGTAAGAGGTTCAGTATCCATGTCTGGCGTGAGCTTGCAGATCTCAATTGCTTGGCACACGTGTGTGTTTTGTGCCTATGCACTTACAGGGCTGAGAAAGGCCATTTTTCTTGAAGGGTAAATATTTTTTAATGGCCCTGGGACACATTTGTGCAACCCCAAAATTTGAGAAAGGAAGATGAGGAAAAAATCAGAAGTGCGATCTGCAGTAATGTGAACCCACACCACCACTCTGCTTTAGCCACGCAGCATAGCAGGGGCTCACTGTAGGACACAAGAAATACCAATCAAGTAGGAACATCCCAAATGATACTCTTCTTTGGAGCAATACCAAGATCTGCGAATGCTGACTGAAAGTCTGCTGTGGGGAACAGAATGGCTGAAGAGAGGGGAACCCAGAAACTGAAAGACTTGGGACCAAATTCTCCAAGAGGAGCTCACAGCTCTGACAGCAGCATATGTGCGTGTACAGCCTGGACTGAGTCTCCATGTCCATTTTTGCTACGGGTATCTTGGCCAAAAAAAAAAAAAAGACAATTTAGCACAGTATTTTAAACACAAGGGGTCCACCATCTCTGACATCCTACAGTCTAGACTAATGCCAGCATTCCCCTACATCCCCAGAAATTGAGACGGCCTGATCAGAGGCTTCCTACCAGTTGCAGTAGGTAGTTTGGGCTCCTTTGATTATTTTCTTGTTACAAAGCCTCCTGCCTTCCTCGTCACTAGCTCCCCTCACCCTATAGACCTGTCCTGACACCCCCCCCAGACAGCAGAAGTGTGTCTGTCCCACAGCCTTTGTGCCATACCATGGGCAGGGTGTGAGTGCAGTCCAAGGGGTTTGCCCTTTTTACCGCCTGCTGGGACCAAGCCCTTCCCTCCGCAAATCTGCCCACCCTCTGTATCATGGGGGAAAGGATCCTTCGCTGCTCCCTTCTCCTTCCTGCTCAGCAGCTGACAGCTTTCACCAGGGCGTGAGTCAACCAGGGACACCTTTCTGATTCCTTTGCTGAGAAAGACAATAGCCCCCTTTAAGGTTAAGATGTGACAGTAAGAGGTCTGCCATCCAGGGGCTGGTGAGGATATCTGGCTGTGCTGTCCTGTGAGCAAGGCAGTGCCAGCCAGCAGCCCATGCAGGCTGTGGGGCTGTGGGAATCCAGGCAGAGGCATCCTAGCAGCAGTGATGCCAGACCTGTGCCGTGCCACCCCAGGAAGCGAACCCATGCCGAGGGACTGCTCAGCATGTGGCCGTAGGTCTGGTTTTGCCTTCTGCTGACATGTTCTTGCTACCGAGCCTTTATCCAAGTTTTGGTGCAATCTGTGCCCTCAGCCTAGGGACTCGGAGCTGGGCTCAGCTCCTGTGTGGTGCATTGTACCCTCCTACCCCACTTGCTGCTTCTGCTCAGCAGCTGGGGGTTGGGGAAAAGGGCCAGTCCAACCTTCACATGGCTGGGGCAAGAGGGAATACCCTGCCAGGGCCGTGCACCTTGTGCTCAGGCTGCGTTTCACCCCCTTGTGCAGGGCTGCAGTTTGAGCCCACTGGAGAGCATCAACAGAGAGGACAGAGGGTCTGGGCTAGGAGCACTTTGAGGCTTGTAGTTGGAAGTATCCTGGCACATTCCTTTGCCATGCAAGCCACATCTCCATAGTGCCCGTGGGGTCCTGTCGGATGTAAAGGAGCAGCAGCCCTGAACTCCTCCAATCTGACAAACCTCACCCGCCCCTTCCTCCTCCCCCTTGGACTTCATCCCTCTGGGTATGGCTCTGTGGGCAGATAGACATGATCCAAATTCACTGCCTCTCCCGGTCAGGGTCCTCATACCTCCTCTCTCCACCCCAAGCCTCCCTCCGCCCTCCAGCCTGGGGACATGGCTCAGGAAGGGAGTTCTTCCCCGCAGCCTCCCTTCCCCACATGGCTTTGCATTTAGGCTTCCTTTATTTATTTATTTTTCCTCTTCCCTCTCTCATTAATTTTTAATTGAGGAGACATCTCCTTCCCTGCTTGTAATGAATAGCTATTTGAAAAGCTTTTCATTTTTTATTGTTATATACCTCTATCTATTTGGAAGAAATGTGTGCGTGTGTGCGAGCGCGTGTGTTTTAAACATCCCCCATTAATTTACTGCTATTGATTTTCTGGCGTGGAGACAGCATATAGTATTCAGCATAGAGCTCCTCTGCAGGATATGTTAAAAGGCAGCAGTTTGGGTTGACAAAGGGCACTAAATGCAGTATGCGTCAAATAGACCATCGCTCAATGAAGTCACTTAGCTATTCAAAACATGTCCAGCCATCACTCAACCGTTTGCACCAAGAACGGGGGGGAAATTCGCGCTTCTTCCCGGACACAACCATTTCCAAACAGCAGCTTTAGCTTGCTTTGGTGAGAGACATCAGGACATGCATAGTTTATCCCCCCCTCCACTGCCTTCCCATCTCCCAGCTCCAGTCTGAGAGAAGCAGTCCTGCGGTACTCGCTCCCTGTTGTCTCCCGCCGGGGAGCTCCAGGCACACCCAGCTCCAGTGGACAGCAGCAGACCCAGGTGTTATCCCTGGATGTCCACAAAGCCCTGGGAGCCCACCCTTAGGCTGGGAGCTAATTCATAAACAGGGTTTTTACAATGGGCTGTAATGTACGCTCCTGTGCTCTTGCTTCTCTCCTCCTTGCTACGTGTGTAACATAAGCCACGCATTTACATCAGTTGCCCCTCTCCCTCCAGCACAGCCTGAAGACCACCTCCCCAGCCCACACATACGCCAACAGCGGTACTGAGCAACGCATATCTAAAAGCGAATCAATGGCCCCTCTTTTCTTTCCCTTTCCCTTAGGAATGTCTGATTTGAGAAGTTGGCTGCGGCGGTGTCTCTTCTGCCATCAGACATGTCACTGAGTTGCTGTTCAGTTTCACCACATCAGACTTAGGCTGGATTTTTTCCATTCAGAGGCTTATTTTTAGCCTTTACCATAAACCTTAAAAAAATCTCCCATAACCCAGAAAAACAGTCCCAAACAAAACCCCACCCCCCCAAACAATAAACAAACCCAGGAAAAATCCCAGTCCCAAAGCAGCCAGCCACCAACTAGACCCCTTTGCACCCAGCCCAGTGAGATGTGGTTGCTCACAGACATTACGAAATGCTCTGAACTCTGCTCAAGATGACTGGTATCATTAGATTCACTGCATGAGGCATTTTGGACCTAACAGGGTTGCTTTGTTGCTTTCTTTTCTCTCTTCCCCCCTCCTAAAGTGAACTGATAATTGCATCCAAAGTGCTTTGCAGTCACCCCCTCCCCACATCACCCCTCGCTCCCAGTCTTGTCTTTGCAAATAAGCCGTTTGCAAATTACTTCACTCTGTGGTTACAGCCGGAGCAGAGCAATAATACAGCATTTTGGCATTGCTTTCCCAGGCAGTACAAACAAGCTGAAGACAGGCAGACCACACAGTTGGGTCTCTCGGTGTTTTTGTAACACGCGCGTTATCCCAGTTTGAGAGGGGAAGTGAATTTTTCCGGGGGGAGGGGGGTTGGGGGGGTGGTGGAATGTGGTGAAGAGGAAGGGAGAAGGGAACGGAACAGAGAATGTTTTGCCTGTCTTCTTGCCTCTGTCCCCCGAGTAACTGAGCCCACCGCTCTCGATCCTTGGTGAAAGGAATGAAGTGAGAAAATGGTGGAATGTGGAGGGATTTATTTGGAAGGGGGGAGAAACATGGGTTGGTGGGAGAGGAAAGGAGGGGGTGGTGGAGATCCGGAATCAAATACCTTCCAGGCAGCAGGTTCTCCATAATCCAGAATGGGTCATGACTTCCTCGTTCTTTTTGCTGGTTTCGTTCTCACTGACAGTTTTAGTCTTGCAAACCCCTCTGGAGTAAAGCCAGTAGTCGGTCCCCACAGCTATGGTCATCAGGCTGAAGGCAGCGAAAGCACCAACGGTGGTTAAAAGCATCTGAACACCTCTGTCAAAGAGCCCCATAATTCTTCATTATACAAATACCCAACCGCCTTCTGATTCTTGGGGTGTGTGTGTTTAATAAAATAAATGAATAATAATTCCGACTAATAATATAATGGGTGTATATAGAGAGATAGATATCAAAAAAGGGAGGTAAGAAAGCCCACGGAAAAGAGTGTAAATTAGAAAGACCACACGGGAAGAGGCTTGCCTTTTAAATCGGAAACGTTCTGGTTGAAATAGAAAAAAAGGAAAAAGGAAAAAAGAAAAAAAAAAAAAAAAAAAAAGAAGAGCTAAAAGAACCAAGAAAAACCAAACAAATAAAGAGAGAACCCCCCCAAAATGAGACGCCTTAATCCCTTTTTCTAAAATTCTGGTCTCCAGTTTCCATATGTAATGGCTAATTTGGAGATGGCTTCCACAGTGAACAGGGGAGCAGCAGCAGCATCCTCAACACAATCTCTCATTATCTGGACCTAGACAGTTAGAGACTGTAAGAGCAGAGATGCAACCTTCAGTCTTCTTGCTTAGCTCTGCAGCCTGCGCCATGAAAATCCTTTTCCTTCCCAGTTATCTTCCTTGGGGTTTTATTTATTATTTTTTTTTCCCGGCAGCGGCAGTTGCTCCAATCCTCTCTCACTTTTGCTTGCTTGCTTCTTTCCTTTCGCTCGCTCCTACCACCAAGCCAGGCTGCCCAGTATACTGTAAGCCCTTGATTTCAGCTGAACAGGTGCCGAGGTCTTGCCTCCCATGGCTTTTCCGCACAGCCGCGGCGCTCGCTCCCGGCGGAGGTGGGCGAGGACAGAGGGGGGCTCCGGGTGGCGGTGGGAAGACGAGGACACGGACGTGGGGGGGGGGAGCCGGGGGGATACAGGCGCCGAGCGCGGCTGCGGCACCCCCTGCCCCGCGGCGGCCCCCGGCGACTCCCGGGCCCCGCTACTGCATCAAGGCGGCGGCGGCGGCGCGGAGCTGGACGGTTCGGCGGCGGCCTGCGGCGGTGCTGCAGGACGGCTCCCCGGGCGGCGGCGGTGCGGGAGGTGTGCTGCCGGGCCCCGGTGCTGCAGGACGGCTCCCCGGGCGGCGGCGGTGCGGGAGGCGCGCTCGGCGGCCCGCGGTGCTGAAGGACAGCTCCCCTGCCCGCGCCGCCCGCGCTGCCCGCGCCGCCCGCGCCCCAGCATCCGCGGGCGGCAGCCGCCCTCCTCCGCTGCGCTGCGCTGCGCTGCGCTCCGCTATGCGCGGGCAGCAGGCAGGGAGCAGGCAGGGAGGGGCGAAGGGGGCAGCCCCCCCCGCTCCCGGCTCCCAGCCCCGAGAAGGGTTGGTGGCCCAGGCGTAGCTGGGGCTCCCACTCTTTCTCGGTTTTCTGTCCCCCTCAGCTCAGCCTTCCTCCCGTACGTGCTCAGAGCTGCAAACCCGCACACCGCGGCCAGCCCCGCGCAAAACTTCAGGCAGCCGTTTCTGTCCTCAGGAGATGGGTGAAATGGTAATTTTAAAAATGAGCGCTTATTGCTGCTATTGTTGCTGCTGTGGTGGGTTTTTAGATGCTTGCCCTTCACTCTTCACGGGTTCGCTGCCAAGTTGCCTGTGTTTTGGTGTTTTCCGTCCCTCTGTCTCCCCCTGACCAGTATTGTGTGAATCCCCGCGTTCTGACTTTGTCTTTACAGCTTTCCGTGAAATCCCAACCGCTGCTCCAAGAAGCAGACATTTTGGGAAGATTCTTCACCAGAAAGGACAATTTGTTTTATTATTACTATTATTCTGTTAAGGAAAGGAACCACCAAAACTGAATACCTCCCTCCCCTTCAAACCTAGGAAAGCAATCCCCATTTCCCATCCTCATTTTACACAGAAAGATGCATGAGCTGAATGGATGCAGGCTAAGCTCTATCAGTGGTGAAGTTTCCTGTGTCAGACAACCTGAGAGTACCGGGAACATATACAAAATTGTGCAGTACTGACATCTAAGTATGTCATAATCCTCTCTCTCTTTCTCAGCAGTGTCATTACACCAGGTTAATTACATTAGTCACCTCCTGGTCCTATACATGTAGCTGCTCATTAATGCAACAACCATAAAGAAAAGGAATCATCTAATTCCTGATGCTGCCGATTTTGTTTCTCTCTGATCGGATTCATTGTCAGTGAAAAGGGGGCCAGAAGAGCTGCTGTAGGTTCACTGCTGTTCTGTGTAGGGAGCAGGGCTGAGGGAAGGAGGTGCTGGGAAGTTGAACCACTTGGAGGGCTTCAGCCACGTTGGAATTTCGTAACTCCATCTACATCTCTTCCTTTCTCCCTCACTGGATGCAGACTGGGACTGCCCTTTCGGGACAATCTGCCCCAGGACTGTTGGAATTGGAAGGCTCCATAGCCAGCAGTGGGGGCAATGGGCTGCCCTGCAGACTTTCCCCAGTTGGAGGGCCTGCACAGCTGAGGCTGAGTTGGAGGTGTTTAGCAGCAAGCCAGCAGTGACGTCTGGCATCAGCCATACACAGTTCACCACCAGCAGGCAGGAAAGGACCTGGGGGAGACAGGCGAAAGGATAAGGGAGGGGTGATAGGAGGCTAAGAGCACTGAGTTCCCAACCTCACCTGGGAGAATCCTGGGTTTGACTTCTGCCACAGAAGCTGGGAGTCTCTTTCTACAGTCATGGAGTGATGGGCAAGGGGGATGTGACCCCACAGGATGTGGCCTGCTGCAAGGGTGTGGAGAATGGTAGCTGCGGACAGGCTCTGAACCATTGTCCTTGGTTCAAAGGACTTTGAGAGGCAGAGATGTAGAGAACACCCTTGAGATGGTGGGAGATTATGGCTTTACAAGGACGGCCTGTGTTGAAGAGGAGGCTCTGTAAGGCTCTTAAGCTGGGGAAGCCAGAGACCTCCCAAGGACTTCCTCTCCCCTTCTGGGACATTCCCACTGAAAGAAGGAGGGGGCCTTGAAGGGGGAAGGTGTAAGGGAGAAATAATAATTATTGGGACTCTCAGCCATTTTTTTTTGTGTTAGTGGTTGTTTGCCTCCAACTTAACCCCAGTATTCAAGTCTTCTCATTCTTCGAAGGTAGAAAAGCTGGGGCAGGAGTCTGGAAGACTCTGAAGAGGAAAAACCTTCAGCTGGCTATTCCGGCACTCAAATCCATCAGGCACTGATGTGTGGAGCTCATAGCTCCAAGGAAAGTGGGTTGCTCGGTTACTTAGTACTCTCAAAAACATGTAGCACAGCTCTTGCAGTAATGCCACACAAGTGACCTGGCTGGAGTTAGTGGAAGCAAAGAGATCTTAGGCCTTCTGAAAGCTCACAGTATCCCATCCTTACACACAAGGGTCGTTCAAGGAGGAGAGGGAGACAAGGGGTGATGCCTTGTGTTTCTGCTTTGGGCTCCTCTGTGTAGCCTATGTGGTTAAGTGTTTATTTAACTGTTACAAATGGTAGTGCTGCTTTGAGTCATTGTACGTGCGGCTGCCTGGACAGAAGTTGTCTCTGGGCTGAGGAGCTTTCTTCTCTTTGTATATGAGTCTAGTGAGACTAGTAGGCAGAGCAAGCAGTTACTGCACAGGTTGTGGATTTGGGCTTGCAGGTGACCCCGATACTGTGAGAAATTACAGATTTCACCTGTAACTAGAAAAATATCGCTGCAATGTCAGGATTACATGTTTTTACATGTAGTGAATCCGGGCAGATGCCATGGATGATGCAGCAGCTGGGCCAAAACAGAGACCCTCAAACCAATTCAGAACTGTTGTCTTTATTACATATTTCTACAGGTTTGACAAGTTTGGTTCCAAGTGACAAGAGGAAAGGGGCATTTTCTGCCCAGAAAGAAATAGCCAGTGTAAGAAGGCCACGTTTGCAGCGTGGTGAGTTCTTTAATCTCTGGCTGAGAGTAGTGAGAGCTATGAGGGCTCGGCACGTCCCAGGATCAGGACTGAACACAGCTTCCTGCCTCACACTTCCCAATTTCCAGAAATAATTCTCTTCCTGTTGCCCTACTTATATACTCTTAGGCCACTCACAACATTCCCTCTACAGTTCTAAATGCCGCAGGAGAAGAATGGAACAAAGGCAATGCAAATGCCAGAATGTCCTGTGTGACTGCTTGTGCTGTGGCTAGATGCTGTGATGAGATTTCATCTTTCCTACAAAGAACCATTAAAAATTATAATCCAAAACAAGAATACAGAATAAAAACACTGTGGCAGGTTTTTACAACAGTCTTACTGAATAGCGCAACACAGAATGACATCTATAGAAGAGTAAGGAGAGAGAAATTAATAGTCTGGAGGAAATAGAGAGATTTTAAATTACATTTTAAATTACTTGAAATGAGAAGCTGATGAGACAGGGAGCCACAGGAAGTCTGCTTCCAATGCAAACCAAGAGTGCTGCTATTTGTGGAGAGAAGGGGCAGTGCTGTAGGAAAAATAGGGGCACAGGAAAGATGCAGGAAGGGAGATGAAGGGCACAAAGTCGGAAGCAGCTCCATGGGATGGTAATGGAGCTGACTAGAGCGTTTGTGGATTGAGTGCTGCAGTGGAGCTTTTTGGCACATAAAAGAATATCAGACAGCGATAGTGTATGAAAACTGGTATCTAGGAATCTTCATCCAGGGGAGGCCAGCTCAGAAGGAGCTGCTGTAATGAGATGTAAAAGAGATGGAGTTGATGCAGCTGTATTTGCAGGCAGAGCAGAGGTGTTAATAGGCAGATGCACCAGCAGAGGAGATGTTAGGAAAAATAAATTGGGGTTAGGGTGATGACTATAGAACTGATGGGGCAGAGAAGACAGAAGTGAGATCTGATGCAGAAAGAGAATGAAAAGAGAAAGTTGAAAAAAGTCTGTATGGTTAGACGAGCGGGGGAGATGATCAGAGCAGTCATCACTGGCATCCAAAGCTGAGGGTCCCAAAGCACTTAAGAAGCATTATTCACATCATATCTTCATGCTGGTGGTTTTCTTAGGCCAATTTAACAAACTAGTAAACCAAGGAAAGAAGATTTGTGTGGTTTTGCCAGAGAATTGCAGGTTGGGATAATAGAGATTTTAATGAGATAGAGACAGGGAGATAAATACAGATGGAAATAGCCTCAGTGGTCCTGTTTTCTTCAGGTTCATATAACTTGAGGATCAACATAAAAGGCAGTTCAAACATCAAATATTCAAATACTACAGAAGAGTCATCTCTAGTGTAACACTGTGACTGGAAAGGAAGAAAGAAGAGAGATACAGAGCACAGAGGTCTAATAATTGAAATTAGTAGGTTTCCATGCAAAAGTGGGGCTGGTGCTGCCGTGAGAGTGCCTAAAAAACTCAATTTTAGACAAGACTGGAACTCTGGCAGGGACCAAGTAAGAGGTTATAAAGCTGCAATACGTAACTCCCTCAGCTTCTGACCTATATCCTCTTCCAAGCTAAATGTTGTGCAAACAGCTCATTTAGCCTCATAACACTCTTACAAAGTACATTAGTTTACAGAGGCACTGAAGCACTGAAAAGTTCAGAATATAGCAGCAAAGCCCACCAAAATCAAAGTATTTGCACTGATTTCAGTGGGATCTGGGTGCTGTTATAAATGAGTTGGGTACCCATGGATACCCAAGAAATCTGATCCAGATCGAGTCTTGAAGCTAGAACTCCCATGCTCTTCCTGCAAGACTCCTTTTTCTTCTATTGAATGGTAACCTTTGACGTGTTTGCTACTCAAAGATGGTTGGGATAAAAACAAAGTGTTATCATCTCATGGGCCCTGTGGGTTGATTTCTTCAAAACGGAAAGGCTTCCTTCTTCAATTGAAAGAGATAGTGGGAGAAAACTGGGGCTACCAAGATGAATTTTCCACCATGATGAATTGCTGGGATGTGAACTGTTTTGCCTCCCTTTCTCTTTTCGTGCTGTGCTGAGGTTTGTGTGTACAGCAGCCTCCTAATCAATAGGGGAAAAAAATACAAATCAATGCCTGCAACCCATTAGCTCTAACAGAGGGCAGGCTGCTAACAAGCCACTCTAGCTGGTATTCCAGTATTTGGTAAAGTATCCTCAGTGAGGATATATGTATACACATAACTACAAACTTACTGAATAAGATTAGGAGAGAAAATAAGTTGTGTGAACATTCCCCCTCCCACCAGCACGTCTATCACCATGTATTTGCATAACTATGTTAAACTAAAGGCACCATCCCCTCCCTCAGATGCTGTCCCTCCTACTTTTCCACCCCAGAACACACATTTTTCTACACTCTTACCTGTAGTCCCAGGCTACCTTCATGCTAGACCATCTTGCGTATAAATAAATACATACCTCTACAGACCCTTACCCCTGCGTAAACCACAGGAAATACACGCATACACCATGCGTACCATAAACACACTACAGAAGTCCAATCTGAGACCAACTTATTCACAAGCATACAGGTATTCCCTCTCCTTTGCTGTATCCCCGGATCCTTCATGGAAATCCCCTGTTTTCTTCCCATTCATACCCAAACCCAGACAAAGGTACTTCCCACTGACATACACATACATCCAGCCCTAGAAGTATCCAGAAAACAAAAAGTTACTGAAAAGGTTATGGCACAGGTTTTGTAATCAGGA
Organism: Amazona ochrocephala; assembly: GCA_039720435.1. NCBI lineage: Eukaryota > Metazoa > Chordata > Aves > Psittaciformes > Psittacidae > Amazona > Amazona ochrocephala. The sequence goes on from CM077880.1 coordinate 79,445,962, forward strand.
TCAGCTCTAGGGCCAAGGCACAGGGAAAGGGTCTCCAGACCCTTGGATTAGAGAAGCAATGGGCCTCACTGCCCGTTGTGCATGAAATATGGGCACAACTAACTGTCTTGCTTCCAATAAAGCCTTTGTCTATTCATCCATAGACTGTAACTAAAGTAGTCTGTCACTCCTGATCTGCCTCTCATGGAAAGGATGGCTTCTCTTGGTCAACTTCAGAACCCATGAGTTAAAATCCTCATCATTTCTCGACAAACAGGTTTATGAAGCTCCTGTGAGGAAATGTGCATTGGCTGTGGTTTGGTTCTTAAAGAAGCAGAAAGCCTGTTTCATGTGAAGATAGCAGCAATCAGAGAATTGCAAAGAATAAGGCATGGAAAAGAAAGGCCTTGTTTTTTTTTCCTGAACTGAAGGTTTTTAGAATCTTCCTGGAAGCATCAGCGCAATGATAAATGCTGAGGGAAAGGTGAGGCTTGCAGTGAGGAAGGTCCGTGTCAACACTGATCGATATTCCAAGCCTTTCTACCAGTGTAAAAGGCACAGATAGAAGGACCCTTTGCAGCCTCATCTGTTCAGTATCATCATTTAAAGCGACAATCCAGCCCAAACATGAATGAACTTTTGCCACCTGGTCCTCAGAGCTGCAAAGGTATCACTGGGGCTTCCTGTCTGGAGCAGATTTGTTCTCCTAGGTGTGGCGGTACTGATGCAGGTAACTCTTCTGCAAGCCAGCTATACAGTTTTGTCTTCTTTAGGACATCCCTTGCTCTTCATTGTCAGATAGTTTAGGTATCAGGGGAGGAATAGTGAACTTTTAATTTGTCTGATGCTCAGTAATAAATCAGGGTTAAAAGAGACTCTTGAAGGAACATCCTAACAAAAACAAGAAAAATGGTCAGTCTCTGGGATAGGTTGTTTAGTCCTTCTGGCTTTTCAGAGGGACAATCAAGAGAAGTATGTAACCCAACAGCTATTCAGGAGTTCAGTGAGTGGGCAATCTTAGAAAACCCAAAATCAGGTCTCTCTGATGTCAGTAACAGGCTATTGATTTCAGTGTGAGAAGGGTTTCTTTCTGTAGTCCCACATAGTCAGGGAGACATCCCATGAGATGCACATGTGCTTTAGACACTGTTTCAGAGAAAGCAAGCTGGTGTATTGTGTCCACAGGGCTATCACACGAACTCCTGCGATTTGGTTTTACACTGCCATTGTAATGGTTTAGGATTCCCAATGTCAATTCCTATAGAGCAATTATGTTAAACACAACAGATTAAGCCAGTCAAATGCTAAACTGGAACATTCTGGTGATGCACAGAAGAGTGTACCATGGATAGAAATTGTAGAGGTGATATTCTCTGTCCTGGGAATAGAGGCCTATTTTAAAGAAGAAAACAAAACACATATTTAGGGCTCTAACCTCATGTTTAGACATCGAAGAACTATCCTGAATTTCAGTTGTCCTGAGCAGTCAGCATCTCATTGATTTTGCAGAGATTCAGGGGCTCCAAATACCTCCGAAAACCTGAATGCCTCTTCTGTTGTCTGAATGTCATCTTAGCAGATTAACTTTGACCTCATATAACAACAAAAGTCTTAGTAGAAATGAAATAAAAAATTCCAAGGACAAATGTTGCGCTCATCAGGATTTGCCACTTTCAGTCATTCATTCGTTCATTCATTCATGCATTCATTGCAGCTACTGACCATTTATGAAAATTGCTGGGAATGTTCTGACAGCAGAGTTTACTCACATGGTGGCGAATCATATGGGAAGTGAGGAGTCTACTGCAGAGCAAAGCAATTCCCAGCAGTCCACTTGGCTCATGCAGCTCCACCAGATCAAGCTCGGGTTCTTGGTGATGCCTCACTGCTGGCTGTGTAGGTCTCCTTGGCAGCACCAACCCCAGCAGAGGCTGGCCAAACACTCCAGCCCATCCTCCAAGGATGTGGAGATACGGTTCTCTTTTGGGCTTCTCTAATTATTTTTCTCTGTTGTTGTCTGCTTTGACACAATGAGAAAGTCTGGTAGGGGCACAGGGAGCTCCCTGCATCCTTGTTATGGAGGGGGAAGCAGCTGTGCTCCCCACTGTGTAACAAGGACATACGAACATGAATGAGAGAAAACAGCTCAGAGCAGAAGGGAATCTCAGGCTGGTTATTCCCTGGGTTAAGGGGGTGGCTGGGAGATGAGCAGACCCCTGTGCAGAGCTGGTCCTCCTCCCATGCTCACCACTGCTGCACTCTTTGACAGGGCACTTTTCCAGATTTCCTGTGTCTGTTGGATAAACAAAAAAAGGTGGCTCAGTTGCCACCTTTCCAGTAGCCAGTCTGAAGAGACAAAGCACTTCTCTATTTCACAGACCACTGGGATTCTTCTCTGTGACTGACCTATATTAGTTATCAGCTTCATTCTTTCTGGCCTGCACTCTGCTCCCCCACATGGCGCACATGCAGTGCTCCTCCCCCTCAAACAAACACCTTTACACATCCAAGGACATTGTAAAAATAAAATGATCACAACCTGGCCCTCCGGGAACCTCGGTTTTACAGTTTGTCCCACTCTGATGCCAACAGAATTCACAACCCAATTCTAGAGAGACAGACAGTGAGTGAGGGAAAGCAGGCAGACAGGCACAGACAGAAGGAGACTGAGAAGCTGGGGAGAGATAAAAAGGAGCAGAAGAAAAGAAACAGGGCAACCAGAGGGAATAAGCTGCAACAACAAGGGGAGGCATGCAAACTAGGAGTCTAGAACACAACGGAGAAATGGTGTTGGGGTTACAGGGAAGAGTAAGAATTTTAAATGACAGAAAGTTGAAGGAAGAGAGAAAGGAGATTAAAAAAGGCAAAGAAAATAACAGAAGAGAAAAGAAATGGCCAAAGGGAAGGGGTGAGGTCGACTCAGGCAGCAAAGCAAGGTAGTGTCTATTACACGAGGCAGTAGAATTAAGAAGGTGCCTATGAATCTGAGCACGGCTTTTTTATGTCTCCTTTTCAATTGTGAGTACACTGTGAGGAGGAGGGAGAAAAGGACAGATAAATGCCTGAGCTGTCATCTTAAACAGCTCCTCGTAGTCAAGCAGGTAAACTGGAAAGAAGCAGTCCACAGGTTGCAGATGCTCAGGGTCACATTGCACTTCAGCAGGCAGGAAACCGTCTGCACTAGCACAGTGGCATTTACACTCCCAGGTCCACTGGGTCTCGCTGTGTGCTCACAGTGAGCCCTGCACACATAAAAAGGCTTCTGCTCAGTAATGAGGAATTGTGCTCTGATCTCTGCCCTGCATCTGCTCCCAGGTCTCAGTAAGAAAACCCCAGTCACAAACATAGGAGTGCTGTTAGCCTCCCTTCTTCCCATATGAATCCCCTTTAGTCCCCCCGCCAGATCCCCACTCTTGTTTTCACTGAAAGGGCTGCCTTGCTTTCCCATGCCTCTCTTTTTCCCACAGTTCATCTTTACCTTTGCTCTTTTGTTCCTCTGCTTTATCTCTCTCTTCTTTCATTGTGGCTCTTCTTCCTTACTGCCAGTCACTCAGCTGTCCTTACACAGGCCTATATAAACATGCCCCCAACACACACATATACACACTGTTTATCTCCATCTCTGTAGTTATACACTTACCTATCACTGTATTATCTAGCTTACACACATCTCTTTCACACAGATAATCTATCTACCTCCTCACCACACACCTGACAAATCTGCCTTTCTTTCCTCCACAGCCTTTCTCTTGCTGTCCCCAACCAGTCCGTGTGTCCATTCCCCCCAGTTCTTCTATCCTTCCCTCTCTACAATCCATTCCTCTTTCCTTCTCCCCCACTCTGCCCATCTGTCTGCCTCCACAGTTTTCTCCAGCAGATACACGTGTACCCCAGTCCCTCTCCCATTCTTCCCCCCCTTTTGCACATTTCATCTCTTTGTGTCTCCTACACACCCAGGCCCACACTTGCTCTCTCCCATACTGAGAGGAGGCGGCAGCAAAGAATTTGCTGCTGACCGCTGCATTGCTAGGAGGCAAACACATGGCCGGCCTTGTGCAGGCCAGTTTCTGCCTGAGTGCCCCAAGTCACATATCCCCAGCATCATCTCCAGCACTGGGAAAACAGATGGTATAATAAATGAGCACGGCCTGATAAAAGGAGGAAAGGGTGCCTGCCTCAGATGCCCCTCACCCATATGCAGACACACATCCAACATGGGTACAGCTCTTTTGCTCCTGTACCAGTCCAGTTTCATGCCAGTGGAACAAGGTACAAGCTCTAGCCTAGCAGCAGATGGAGAGGAAAGGGGTAGAAGAGGATGGTAATGGATAGAAAGACCAGTGAGGCTTTTTTCTGACAGCAGCTTATAACCCCAGAAAGAAAAGTACATGGAGGGGGGATCTAAGCAGTATTATGGTAATGGGGAGGGCTGTTCACATGGGAGGTGAGCAGAGTTGTGAGGATGTATAGTTGCAAGACCTTCATGTGCAGAGACAGGAGGGAAAAAAGCAAGAGGAATGGACAACGCAGAGGAATCCTTTCCTCTGCATTTACCTCAGTTACAAGAAACCCACATTGTTGTTACCCAACCTTGCTACCTGTTTCCAAACCCACCATTGCTCCTTCCACAGCTAACATTTCCACGTTCATTCATTGCAGCCTGATCTCTCTTTGCTGACAACAGCACTGAAAAGCATTATCTTAACCCTGCAAGACATCTTTCCTAGATACTCTGTTCTGCTGTCCTTACAAGCTGATTTTATGTCTGATGCTTCAGTTGCAACCTGAATGTCAAAACTTCCAGTTTCGCGGCCCCCAGACTGAAGCCACCAAACAGCACAAAACCAGAAGTCCTAGAAATAGCACACAGTGGCCATGCACAGCTCAATCTGAGACTGATGCTTCACAGGAATCAAAATAATTTAGCAAAAGCAGAGAAAGCAAACCAACACAGAAAAGAGATTCTCGCCATGCAGAGCGGAGGCATTTTTTATTGTATTTAATTTTATTCATGAAAGAGTGATTTCTATCTGCTTTACATTGATCTCATACATATTGTATTTTTCTGTTGCTTGAGGTTAAATACTGATATTCTGGGGAGGTCTTCTGCTGCATGAACTGACTGTGAAGTTTTCATTGTGAGATGTCGATGCTCAAGTTGTAGTGGGCACTTCTGCTTGCTTGGGTGAGGTGCAGGTTCTCTTTCTGTTCCCTGAATGGACGAACATAATGTGTTCAGCGTGCTGCAGCACAATTAGGCGTAAGTTTATGTTATTCCCATCCCTTTCCCAAAAAAAAAAAAAGAGAAAGGTTTAAACAAGAATAGATCCCCCCACTTTCTGGCAAAAGAAAATTGAGCTAGAGCTGGAACTAATTTGCGTTTTAAATGCTACAAAGATGTGTGGGTAACAACTGTAGGTGTCTATTTCCCTCCACTCAGAAATCCCCTCTGAAGAAATGTACTCAATCTGGATTCCCAACATCTCTTCACATGCTTCCACTCTGACAGTCTGACAGTGTCCTTAGCTTACCCTCTCCATTTTTTATGGCTTCTCCAGCCACTGCTCCTCACAGTATCACAGCTTGCTGTTCTTATCTCCCATAGTACTCATAGGCTTATCATTCTGGATTCTTGCTACTGCCCTATCGAACCCTGGTCTCATGCAACCTTTAACTCATCCTGCCTTGTTCTAATGCATGCCCTACGTCTTGAACCTAAACTGATGGCTACCATTGACCTTATGCATCGTGGCTCTGAATTCCCCAAACTGGCCTTGGCCTCAAGGTCTTCACCGTGAAAATCTCTGTTCTGATATTAATTCTTACCTGCCCTCCCACCTGCAGCATCATCCAGCTCTACCCTGTATCCTCATTTCCCCTCAATGGCTCATGCAAAAATTGCTTTTCCTCCCACTTTATTTCCATACATCATTCTACAAACTGGGAAAAGCCTCAGGTGTTTCCACCCCCCAAATCTGCCTCAGCAAATTCTTTGGGCTCTTCATGAAGGGGTACAGACCCCGCTTTTTCCTACATATTCCTATTACCCTACAGCTCCAGCTTTTCCCCTATTTGGGACACAGCAGCTGATCATTTCTGCCCTTGTAGCTTTCTGCTTGCTGTCCCTAAGTTGAAGCTCCCATATTGTGGATCTTTCCAGTACTTGTGCAGAAAGATTACAGGCTTCACATTTCTCCAATTGATGCAGATCTGGCTAGAGGGAGACTCATCAAAGTGACCCCATCCCTGACCCCAGCTTGACATGTAGGGTCTGTCACATTTCCCTTTTCAACATTGCCAGATTTGGATTTGATCTCAAGAGATGAGGAAAGAGAGCGATTCCAGGCTTCTCTTGACAAACAGCTCTAGGGGAGGAAATATGTGAAGCTGTGACAGAGGAATGAGAGAAAGACCCCCAAGGAGTAAATGAAACAAACAAAAACAAACTAACACCAAAACTCCAAGTCAGAACAAGAACAGTCAGTATCTGTGGGAGTTACACTGCAGCAAGCTCTAAAGAGCCAAGATCAGGCTGCCAGGACTCAGCTGGGGGTCTTCTGCCAGAAAATTACACTCTAGGCTGAGCAATATCCCCATCTCTCCGGTGACTTTGATTGGGAGTAACAACAGCTAAAGAGCCCTGAAAAGAGTTGAGATCGAGCAGCAATCTTCTTTCTCCCTCCCCCAAGCATTGTTGTTCCGGGTCAGCAGAGCCAAGGGCAACTGGCACAGAAGACATTGCTCCCTAGGCAAGATGACAGCAGGAGGAGGAAATAGGATGAGAGCAGCACAGAGATGATGTGCCCTTAGGCTGAGAGATGTTGCAGGGGCAAACACAGCCCTTGAAAAGCTCCCTCTCAGACTCCACCTCTGCTCCAGAAGGTCCTAGAAGTCCCTTAGCCCCAGCTTCCCTGGAGTACCAGAGGCAAGACACGAAAAATACTTGCTAAGAACAAACAGAAGTGCATATGCTCCATTAAGAAGTGGATATGAGATACGAAAAGGACTGACGATGAATGGGGAGAAGGAGGTGCCCATCACGCAGGTATTGAGAATAGGAATGTCTTCCTGCTGCTAAGAGATACTCTGCCATTGGACTGCTGGCCTCATACAGGCAGACAAGACAACTGCAAACAGTTGCCACCTGAACATCATAGATACAGTATTTATTAAAAGCAGAGCAAAGCCTTAAGCAGGGTATGGACCCCCATGGATCTGTGTAAGCACCAGTAGAAAGCAGTTGCTGCCTAGAGAACAGAAACACAGCCTTTTCCCTGCTGTCAGCACCTGCATCAGGCTCCTTGTTTCTCTTGAGATACAGCCCTTAATTGGGATAGATCGTACATGTTCTGCCCTAGCCCAGCCCAGCTCCCAGTTTAATTGCTAGTTTATGACTTAGCCTGTTTTGTGCTTTCCACGCTACTTCTTTCCCCACTTAATCTAATAGAATTATAGAAAGTATTGCTGTGAGGACCTCAGGAGGCCACACAGTTTATCCTTCTGCCCCAAGGCAGTATTTCATTTTCAACAACATCATGTGTCTTTTGCTATCAGGTCAGATCGGTCCAAGATGTATAGTGGGTAAAGAAATGAAGCTTACCCAGGGGAGCCAATTGGCATAAAAGACTAAATCCAGCCCTTTAAGTCACTGGAGTTATATCAGAAATAACCCTGGTCAAAATGGTGTCATTTATCAGATCAGTTTTCTGAAAGATGGCCTTTCTTAAGTTTTAAGTCTCTATAGAAAAAACTGTTCTGACAGCCCCATTTCAGAATATTTAATGCTTTATTATGAACAGCAGTGACCACTCTATTGTTAAGACTGAACAGATCTTATCACAGTATGATCAGCTTTGAAATTCTTATTAACTCCCACAATAAAACCTAATCTTTCCAGAGTTTTATATCCTGCATTTCACTTCACAGTAGAATATGTCTGGCAAGACAAAACAAAACCATTAAAGCATCTTTAACATGACAACTTTACACAGACAAATCTCCAGTGAAATTTCAGAAAGTCAGCTTCTTCAGGCTCTTTCTTCTAAGACAATTTGACTGAAAACTCCACTTCTGTTTTCTTTCCTCTATTAATCTCTCTAAGAAGAAATGCCTTGCAGCCTTGGGAATAGACAATGCAGAAATTAGAAGGGTAAAAAAAAAATAATCAGCTGGTGATGTACCAAGCTAAGTAAAGCAGGGCACAAGTATAACAGAGATTCTGTGCAGCAGAACCATAAGGACCAAAGGAAAGACGGATGAACTCCCAGGACAGAAGGATGTTTTTGCCTAACCAAACAAGCACGCGGGAACAGGAAGGACAATGTATCTCTGAAAAACAAAGGCTTTTTTATTTCCTCCCACTTCTTTTGAAATTTCAGTTCCGGTTGAGCTGGGTCTCTTCTGAGTTGTAACACCCATGCTGAGCACCTGCAGCACTGCACAGCTGGACAAAATAGGGGAGCTGTAACATGACAAGAAGCTTCCCGGTCAGCAGACAGCTTCCCGCTTTTATCCTACTCTTCTCCACAGTATCTGTAATTCAGAGGGATGCTAAGGCTATAAACAGCAAACATGAATTCATACTCTACAGATGTGGCCACAACAGTTACTGAACATAATAAGAGAAACTTGATAACGGCTTCAAGTCTCTTAACTCATCCTGCTCACCTAGTCGCTACCCTAAGCTCTTTCAGACACAAAACTGTTTTCCACAGCATTCCCCTATCTGGCTCCCATGTCCTCTGCCCACTCCTCACTACTAGTATCTACAACAAGGTCATGCATAAGCTAAGAAAATAGCAACACGCATCACCTGCACCATGCTGGTATTATATAGTACATTAGCCAGGAAAGACAATATACCACACTTTTACAATGCATTTGGAAGGACTGAGATGGTTATTGTCAAACATACTATTTGAAGGACATTAATTTAGTGTTTGAAATAGTCCTGTGAAAGCAAGTTGGGAAACATGCTTTAGACACAGCCTCTTTTCTAATTCTAGTCATGGCCTGTGAGAAGAGGGAAAGGGGCAGTGGGTGAATCCCTACTGCTAGCTAATTAGATCATACATTTCCTCTCTCAGGCAATACATCTTTCCCTGCATGTGATGCATTTTTCTTCACTAACCTCTCAAAAGCAGCTCCCCTATAAATCAGAAATCACCACTGCAAGCATTCCCTTAATGAGATCCTCCAGTTTTGCATTCATTTAATAAAACAGCATTCACCCATCTTCATCTTACTGGTGCATTTAGACTGTTTATTTGAAGTTATGGGAGGTCCTTCTGGTTCAGAGAGATTGAACTCTCTGGTTAAAGACTGCATAGGATTCATTTCATCACCAATTCCCAAGGCATTCATTCCCCCTATATACCACGTCACAGCTGGCATACACACCTGGCATGCTATTTTCAATATGAAAAACTATTTGTCTTGTCCTGTAATCACATCATCAATAGAACCAGGGGAAATGAGCTACCAAATCAAATCAAGCCTTCTTTAGTTCTTTAACTAGATCAGCACAGCATCCAAAACAACTTTCATTCTTAATAGTCTAAATATTCTTAACAGTCAAATGTATTAGCACCTGCAGACAAGACTCTACTCAGCCCATGGAAATCAACAGACACTTCCCAGGGTTAACAAGACAACCCATGCAAGACACAAATGCCAGTAATGCTAATCCAACTCAAAAAAAGAGTGAGTCTTCTAGTTACCCTCAGCCCATAGAGGAGTCGTTCCTTCTTCAGAGGAAGCAAGAGCTTTCCCAGGTGGTTCTGTCATTTTTTGAGGTGGCTTCTAGCAAAAGAACTTACACATTTTCTTTTCTTTTGGGATGAGCTCCTACTAAACCTCTTTAGCTGGTATTCATGCTCCCTAGCTAATTCCCAGAATAAGCACACAGTTACCAGTGAAATAAGCCCAGCTGCTTCTCCACATTCTCTAAGTGCTTCATAAACTCTGTTACAACATCTGCAGTCGTATTTCTTACGTTCAATCCAATGTACTTTTCCTAGCACTGGGCATAAAAATGGTTATAAAATGCATGTATGAAAGTCTTGAAACACAGATTCCTGAAAAGCCTGCCTGAAAAATCACTGTAGTACTTATGAGTACAAAATTCAGCCTCCCATGTCCAAGGGAGGCTGATATAATCTGGGGGAAAAGAAAGTTACAGTTTTGAACTTCTCAGTGTTAGGCTGTTACCAGGCACTACTTGACCACAGATGCTTTCACATACTGCATTAGCAAAAAGACTCTTACACATGCAACATCAGTACTCCCCACAGAAGAGCAGTTCTTTATCAGCTTTTACCTTCCTGATAAAAAACTTCTAGCCAGACACGGCTGAGTTACAGTAACTTAGCTGGGCTGCCTTTCATTTCCTTAGTCCTGTTTCCACTAGCAACATCAAAATCGTGGTCTTTAATCCCAAATTCAAGGATAAGCAGGGAAAGTTTAACAACAAAGAGGACTCTCATTCTAGTCTGAGCCTAGTAAGAGCATGGTATTGCTGAGTTCAGCTGACAAAAAGGAAAATGACACAAAACCACGTAAGATGAAAAACACATGAAGAAAAGAGAATTTGTTTCAAATTTTGTACTCGTATTTAGAATAAAAAAAGATATTCTTGCTATCTGACCCCATTTTGCAGATCAGCCAATTTGGATATGCCCGTAGAAGTCCTGATCGCCTCAAGAGAGGTAGCTTCTTGAGAAATCCTGTGACCTGGGACCAGCAGAGGGCACTGCGTTACCAATTGACAGCGGTACACATGCAAGACAGTTCCTACTAAGCACTGAAAGTGAGCCACGTTGAAGAAAACCAGATTCTGGAAGTCACAAGCACATATTAGTCATCAGCATAGCAGTCCCACAACTGATAAGGGTAACGCTGTTAAAACAGGCCTTAAACACTGGGTACTCCTAGACACACACCTAAAACCAGTTTAGTTTCCACATATCTTGGTCTCCATGTGTTGATTTTAGGGCGTAGGCCTCCTACTGAAAATGCTTTCCAAGCATCAGGGCTAAATCAGTCCTGCCCTGCAACATATGCTGGGTTGCTTAGGTTGAAAAACATCCTGTCAGCTTCCTCTCTCCTTCTCCAAACCTCTAAATCCTTGCTTGTAGCAGCAGGAAGTCTGTTCAGGGAAGACACATGACAGTATCAAAGCAAAGAGCTGGTTATTTCCATTCTGCCCTCCCCTTTTACTCCCCGCCTCCTCCAACCTAGCAGACTTTCAGTGAGCACAGAACCAAGTTAGACGACATGAAAGGAATGCTGAGGTACCAACTGCAGAAGAGTGTCTTTCCACTTGCTTATTTCTAGTTTATTTTGAATTACCAGAAGATCACCATGAAGAAGCAAATAGCTCATCTCTTTACTTCACTCTGTATTCCGCCCTGCAGGATTCTGGGCACTAGAACAAGCTGAGAGGGTAAGTAAGTCATGCCAGTCACAGCCCTCAAGCTAGTGAGTGAAAAGTTTCCACTTTCTCTTGGTACAGTTGGTGGAATGACTTTGCCAGAATATGGAAAGGGGTCTCAAAATTTTTCATCTCCTTCTGTAAAGAAATAAGAAAGTTGTGAATCACAGATGGAATAAGCATTTGACTATTTCTGCTCTGCTTCACAGAAGACATTAAAATTGAGGGTGAGTTAGATGACAAACGAGTGGAAAGGAGACCCCAATTATCTTTCTTTCCCTGAAAGAGAAGATAACTTTACAAGGACCCACTTCCACAGATGGTGAAAGGAGCAGATACTCACCACTGACATCTCACAGTATTCCAAGCCATGTTTCTCAGCCCACTCCTGTGCTTGTTTCTGCTCCACAACTCGACGACCAACTAGGTCTGTTTTATTCCCCACTAAAACACCTACAGAAAAAAACAACACAAAGGAAAAACAACCACCCAGAAATGCTGACTTGCTAGCAGTAACTGCTGGAACATTTCTAGAAGCAGCTGAAAAAATTGGAGGCACAGAGAATAGTCTAGAAGTACCTAGAAAAAGTTCCACAAAGGAAACATATTAATACCTTATCTGCTTTTTGATAAAAGCAAATAGAGAAGACATGCCTCACATCTTAAGGGGGAAAACTGCTGTCACAGAAAAGGAGAGCAGATAACAAGAATCACCACACCCTTTCTCACCTGGGATGTGCATTCCAGCTGCTTGAGCCTTCAGCTTCTCCAGCCACTTGGCACAGTTGTTGAAAGATTGCTCATTAGTGATATCATACACAAGGCACAGGACATTGGGTTGCTCCCACTGCACAGCAAGAAAGGAACATTGTCAGCTCGAATGAAATTGATGTGGTCAACAGCCAGTCTGTAAACACGGCAAACACAGATGCTAAGACAAAAATAAAAAGCCTAACATACAGGAATCCTATGCCCTGGCTGAGGTTTCACGTTTCAGTGGAGCTGACTAAATGGATAGCTGGCACCGGGAGGGGTGGCCTTGCTCTCTTTCCCCATTCCTGCCTGCATGGTCCTGCTCCTTTACTTGTATCAGCTTTGGCACTCATCTGATCCCTGGGGAAGCTGATTCTGCATGCTGAATAAGCGCAAAATTAATCCTAGAGAAAAAAAAGTAGAAAGGTTTTCTTCCAGTTTGAGAAGCTGAGCCAGCTTCTAGAGGGGTCTCTTGCAAACCAGACCTAGTGCAAGGGCAAATGTGGGATTGCCTCCTGTATAGCAATGAACTTTGTTAGTTTTCTCATTAGGTTGAATTAGCTATCTTATGAAACCTTGCATCAATTAATTGATTCTACCCCTCGAAATGAGATAACACAATGAAGAAGAGTACGGGTAAGAACGCAAATGCATGAAGGAAAGAAACAGGGGCAATATTATGCTCAAGGCCAAAAATAAGTCCTGTTGGATCAAACACACCTCTGAAACGCCAAAAAAAAAACACCTTACTGTTAGAGTAGCAGCAAAAGAGATGTTTTTGTAAGAAACTAAAACAACCTCAACCAGTAGTACAGAGAGTCTCAGTTAAACATCCCTTTATTATTTATTTATTTTAAGAAAAGTGAATGACTTTCTGATTTCCTTCCTCCGGAAAGTATTCTAGTACTTTTACAAGTTTTAGACAGGAAGAACAGGATGCACTGGCAACTGAGGTAATTGCTCCCATTTACACTGAAGACAAAGTTTGCTACATCTGCCAGACTGGGGAGTTCAGATCTTCAAAGCAAAAGTGCTTCTTTGGAAGAAGAGGACTGTTACATAAGACTTACCAGTTTCTCCAGCACTTCAGAAAATAGATCTTTTCCTGCAGAGTCAAAAATGAAAAATTCCTGAAAACGGAAGCAGAAAGAAGGCTCTTGCCAGGAAAATGCAGTGTAGGGAAGAGTTTTGAAAGTAAATACCAGAACTTGTAACTCCTGCATTTTGTTCAGTACAGCAGCGTCATGTCCCTAAGGGACAAGTTCCCCGCACTGAGAACACTCCAGTTCAGAGAGTATGGGAAAAGAAATAGTTATTTTTTACGTATAACCAACAAAAGAGTTACCTCCAAGGCCCAAGTCTTGTTTCCATCTCAACTGGAAACAGACTATGAGGAGTGGGACAGTAACCTGGTTAACTTGGTCCACATTCCACTAATGGGAATATATGGCATTAAGGAAAAATAATAATTAAGTTATAGCTTCTGTAGTTCTAAGAAACATTAACTAAACCTGAGTGTCCTAAAAGACAGAACAGAATCCTAACAAAGATGGCAACAGCTTTGGTTTCAATTGCCATGATGGACACAAATATGTAAAACTCACATTTTTAAGATTAAACTAAACCTGGAGTATCAGCAATTGTACATGATCAGCCTCATTTCCTTAATGCAAAATAATGGCCCTATGAACATGCAGAGCAATCTTCTATCAGAGTGAGACTGAAGTGAGGTTTGAGCTCTGGATGTCTCTTTCTGACCCAATTTATGTCACATAAAAACTCACCACACTATCATTTGTCTCTGGAATTGATACAGCCTTCACCAACAGTTCTATGCCCGTTGTCTGTCAAAAAGAATCAGGAAAACAAGGATCAGAAGAGTTTTTAAAAGCCTGTCTGACTGCATACCAACTATGCATTGGATTGAGGCAATTCTAGTGAATCATTACAATCCCATCAAACATAGACTGCTGGGAACTCTGCAATACCCCCCACAGCTCTGGTAACACACTCCTACCTACATGTCAAAGCCACGTAGTTTTGCTCAGATGGGGGGAAAAAAACAGAGAACCACCAACATCCAGAGATTTGCTTGTATACAGCCAAGAGTATTAGCTGAAATCTGCAGGGCAACATTCACTATCATATTGCTGCTGTAAAGCACACCTTAGAACGTTCTGCACCAACCATGTGATCAGCTAACATATGGGACTAAGGTTATTTGTGCTTCTTCCACCTTTTATCTCATTTTGCTTTGTAGCTTGTTTGTTCTATTTCTATCCTTAAATTCTGGTTTCCATCTTTACTTCAATGAAAAACCCATCTTTTAGTATGGGTTTTTTTTTCCTCTACACTCATATTTTCCTTTTTTTACTTTACTTATATTTACTTTTATTTTTATCCTGCTTCTGATTAGTCATCACCATTGATTCTCACACTGAAAGACTGCAAACTGTATCCTCTTCATCTGGGAACAGTTTCTGTAGATTATAATTATCTTGGGGCTATGCAGCACATCTTCGTGTTTGCATAGTGATAAGCGCACTGTCCACATGCACATTTAATAGCTGGAATTAAAAGCTTTCTCCTTCAGCAATGCTTTTTCATAGAGCACTCCCTAAAGGGGGAAGGTCTCTAACACCACAAAAGCTTGTGAAAACATTGGTTCAGCAAGACAGTTACGAGTGGTGTCCCCCAGGGATCAGTGTTGGGACCGGTCTTGTTCAACATCTTTGTTGGTGACATGGACAGTGGGATTGAGTGTGCCCTCAGCAAGTTTGCCAATGACACCAAGCTGTGTGGTTCGGTTGGTATGATGGAGGGAAGAAATGCCATCCAGAGGGACCTTGACATGCTTGTGAGGTGGGCTGATGCCAACCTGATGAAGTTTAACCATGACAAGTGCAAGGTCCCACACCTGGGTCGGAGCAATCCCAGGCACAGCTACAGGTTGGGCAGAGAAGAGATTCAGAGCAGCCCTGCAGAGAGGGACTTGGGGGTGTGGCTCAATGAAAAAATGAGCATGAGCCAGCAGTGTGCGCTTGCAGCCCAGAAAGCCAACTGTATCCTGGGCTGCATCAAAAGGAGCGTGACCAGCAGGTCGAGGGAGGTGATCCTGCCCCTCTACTCTGCTCTTGTGAGACCTCACTTGGAGTATTGTGTGAAGTTCTGGTGTCCTCAACATAAAAAGGACATAGAACTGTTGGAACAAGTGCAGAGGAGGGCCACGAGGATAAACAGGGTGCTTGAGCACCTCCTGTATGAAGACAGGCTGAGAAAGTTGGGGCTGCTCGGCCTGGAGAAGAGAAGGCTGCGTGGAGACCTCATAGCAGCCTTCCAATACCTGAAGGGGGCCTATAGGGATGCTGGGGAGGGACTCTTCATGAGGGACTGTACTGAGAGGACAAGGGGTAATGGGTTCAAACTTAAACAGGGGAAGTTTAGGTTGGATATGAGGAAGAAATTCTTTACTGTAAGGGTGGCGAGGCCCTGGAATGGGTTGCCCAGGGAAGTTGTGAATGCTTCATCACTGGTGGTGTTCAAGGCCAGGTTGGACATAGCTTTGGGTGGCATGGTTCAGTGGGAGGTGTCCCTGCCCATGGCAGGGGGGTTGGAACTAGATGATCTTAAGGTCCTTTCCAACCCTAACTATTCTATGATTCTATTACAAAATTCACTAAATTACTCTGCATTGTTTCAAAAGCAGCACCCACAGAATGTAAAGACAGAATATTAAATTATTTCTTTTCAGAATTTAAGGTGTAAAAGAAAAAAAAATCCTGTAAGAACCCCCTTTGAATGCCTCGACTTAAAATCATATTATTTTTTTTGTTCTAGACCTTACTAGTTTTCTTATGCAACTTTGAAGAACATTTGAGCCTATTATATGCTTACCAGTGTGTAGTTCTTCTGAAAATGAGCCCCATCAGTGCGGAACATCTGGGCTAAAGCACTCTTCCCCACAGTTGGATCTCCTGCAAACCCAAAACCATAAAAGATCTGTGTTTTGTCTTGGAGAATCTTATTTTCCCTCAGTTCTGTTAATACCATATGCCACAGGAGCTTGGATGCTCTAACTCTAAGTACAGGCAACACAATTGTCCCAAGAAGCATAAAACAACCTTAAAGTTACTATCCATGTGAGGAAATTAATATTGCCATTATGCATACCGGTGCTGACATAAAATTTCTGCTCTATGAACAACAGTTAAGGCCTCCCAGTTCAGGGTGAAACTGTTGTTTGTTCTAAAATTCATGTCTACCCTATAGTCTTTACCTAAGAAAAATTCCCAGAGATGTTATCATGCAAAGAAAAACACAGTGTGATAAGCAAGACTGGGCTGCAAAGGAGGCTATTTCCTCTCCTTAGACTACTTGTTTCCCCAGATTCAAATCTTTGTTATATACTGAGTTTAGTGAAGAGACAGGTCATCTATATACTACAAAGCTACTTAAACTGGTAACATTCCTCAATGAACTCTTCTTGCTGACCCGGCTAAGAGAGCAACTCTTGCTGACTCAATGCTGCTGGTGGCTCATTAGTTGCATCCTGAGCCTAACAGAAGCAAATGTCGCTTGGCTGGAGAGAAAGAGCCTGCTGATTCATCCCTGTATGGAAGGAAAACCAAGGAGCTTTAGTTTTTGTTCTTCTAGAGCAAGGCTTTCTGGTATGGCTTGCACAGCACTTCAGGTAATCTTGGCAGCTGCCTGCTTTGGCCTGCTGCATAAGATCCAGCTCAATGGTAAAGAATTGGAGGATTCACATATGCTCATATCATTCCATGAAAACTATCATAATCCTTGCAAAACAAAGACTTAATGTTCCC
Organism: Amazona ochrocephala; assembly: GCA_039720435.1. Lineage (NCBI taxonomy): Eukaryota > Metazoa > Chordata > Aves > Psittaciformes > Psittacidae > Amazona > Amazona ochrocephala. The sequence goes on from CM077880.1 coordinate 79,462,951, forward strand.
AGAGGGCTTTCCTCTCTTCAGATGCTATCTCATTAACCTGGATATAGTTCAAAGGACAGGAAACACAAACTAAATACCTCAGTGGTTCTAGCTTTACCCTTAAAGGAATGCTCATGACAGCCAAGCCTGGAATACCATGTTGTTAACAAATAAATCCAGAAAGGGCTATATTTTGACCTTATTACAGCTTCTTAGATGCATTAACCAAATGTAGTTCTTGTTTAAACATTTTTAGCATGCTTGCTTACTTTGAGCTGAGTTGGGTTCATAATATTTAGACAGGAAAATCTGGTAAGTCAGCTTGTTTGTTCCCTGATCAGTTCAAGCTTGTGCTGAAGACAACACTCTGTTCTGAGTGGAAGCTATTCTGTATTTCAATAGACAATTAGATCTGTCTTTGTAAAATGAAACAGAGAAGCATAACTGCTTCAAACTGTTGCAACATCATCCAGTGCAAATTCTCAATTAATGTGGTGCCTTTCTTCAGTTTGACACCCGCAGTTGTTCTTTCTCTCTTCTTATTCTTTTCCACCCTCTTAGCCCATTACATCACTACACTTTCCCAAAATAAGTTTCCTTGCCCTTTTCATTTAGTTTGGTCTCATCTGCCAGTACTGCATCCCACAATATTTATTCCATCCATATTTCTGTTATTCTGCCAGAAACTGTAATGTGTCTCTAAAATGCCTGCTACCACCAACTGTCTTTCTACAATGAAAATCTTTTCAATGTCTCCATAGTCAGCTCTAACAACAGTATCTTTTACTGTGTCTGTAAATTACCCTTGAGATAACACAGGAATTGCTTTCTGTTATCAAGTTAATAGTCTCCCTTTTGTTAATAAAAGCCTTTTCCCCCTGTTGTTCCCTTTGACCTTGGTGCAGATCCCAATACTATGAGCCACTCTATTCTTCACAACCATTTCCATAGGTACAAAAGAGTTCCTTGTTCATTTTCTGATGTTTTTGTTTCTACTTAGGTAACTGCATTTTCTTGCTCTCTTTAGGTTGTTGTGGTTACCTATCTCTTACGTCTCTTTCACTAAGTTATTTTGCGTCATTTATTTATAATTTATAATAAAATGTATTTTAAATAATACATAGATATTATTGTAGAACTTAGGAGAACTATATATGGGACAGGACCTTTCTGTCATTTGTGTTGTGGACAGAATTGAGAAGGCGTCTTCAAACGCAGTGAGGATTAAAGCACATAACTGGCTCATGCAAAGAAAACCTGTGTGAATTTTAAATGGTCATGGAATGGGCCTTTGGTAACACTGAACAACAAAACCCAAAAGACTTAAGCAAAGCCTACTCACTGGGACATGGAAACTTTCAGATTGGAAATGATGTGCAAGTTTCAAACCTAGAAGACAGGCAAGATGTTCATGCTGCCTACAGTACCTGTCAAAAGAGGTGCAAGGGAGATTAATTTTTGGTTAACTCTTTTGCATTTGCCAAAGGTCACACCCGGCTTTGTGCAAGTTGATGGTTAGTTGCTTCTGAGGCTTAAAAGGGGAAAAAAAAAAAAAAAAAAAAAAAAGGATTAAAGAAAATGGGTTTGGAGCAGTTAAACCTGGGAGTTGTCTGCACACAACAGTTTTATGGATTTGTGCTTCTGGCTGAGGCTGCACAGTGCTTCAGTGTGGGGGCAGGGGAGGGAAGGACAAGCTTGCTTTCTGCAGTGTTAACGGTTAGCTGTACTTACTTTGAGCATCTCCATAATCCATCCTGACTAAACACACCAGTGTCTTCACTTCACTTTGCTTCAGGTTAACCTCCAGTTTGCATAGGAAAAAGAGATGTCTTTCTGAAGCACACATGCTTCATCCTTCTACTCTTTGGTAAGGCTCTACCTTTTCTCCTCACTCTCAGAATCATCCCTATTTCTGATATGAATTTCTTTCCAGCACAAGGGAAGCCTCCTTGCATGAGGCAGAACTGTCTCTGCTGTCTACCCTGCTCCGTTCACACTCTCCTCATCCTCAGCCCACCTTTCCACGCTGTAAAAATACTCTTTTTACTTTTTCCTTCTCCTTTCGTTTTCTTTCTTTTCCTCGTTTTCTTTTTTTTCAGATCCATGCCTTTCAGCTGGTCCAACTACGCTTCACACCCTCCCTGAGCACATCTCGTGATTCTTCACATAGCGTAGGAGAGGACATGCGGTAGGGAACGAGAAACACGATTTCCACCGTTCCCGAAGGAACTGAGCTCCCCGCCTCTCCTGTCGCCTCTTTGCTCCCCTCGCTCCCGTCGGGGCGACCCCTCGACAAGTGGCCGAGAGGAGACAGACCTCCACCCAACCGAGGCCTGCCACCACCCTGAGGCGGCCCGGGCGTCCCAGCGCCTCCCCGCGGCTGGCCTCGCCCTACCCCACAGAGCCCGTTCTAGGCCCCTATAACCAGCGGGGAGGATGGGACCGGGCGGGCTGGACTCACCTGCCAGGATGCACTTGGCAGCGAGCTTCACCATGGCCCCGGCGCGGGGAAGACGGCGGAGGACGAGCCGGGGGAACGGCGGCGGCCACCACCACGCTCTGCCTCCCTAGCAACCGCGCGGCCCTAGCAACCTAGCGCCCCGCAGCCCTTAGGAAGCGACCGCCCGCGCGACTCGGTTGGCTGTGAGCCCTGCTCATCAAAGCTGTTAGGAGCTGCTATTGGTTTTCCTCTCTTGTCCCGCCCACCAAAGGTCCTGTCATTTAAACCCGCCTTCTCCGCCCCTTCTAGTAGCTAGGGCGGGGCAACGCCGTGGCTTTACGGGGACGAGCGAGTAGTTTCTGCCTAGCAACTAAGTACGTTATCAGGAGACGGTTTGTTATTGGGCAGAACACAGGGGACCGTACCACGAAGCCGAAATTAACCCATTGGGGACAGGGCAGAAAATAACAACGTTACGGGCAAAGGGCAGCAAGGAGGGAAAGAACAAGGTATGGCGGGGGAGAGAAGTCTCTGTTTCCTGCCGATGAGCCGACGGAATGTCATCTTCCATGCAGAAGCTTCGCCATCTGCTTGGCTGACTGCAGTCTGCGCATGCGGGCCATAGAACGATTGTCTTCTACCTGAGGAGTGGCGGCGCGCTACTTCTCTCATCAAATGCGCTGTGTTCATTCCTGTGTCTGTTTATAAACCGGCCGCAAATCTGAATTTCTCAGTGCCAGTGGGGTCAGCACGTTTAAAAGAGCCAGTTTGTGCGGGCTGTGTGGAAACTGAGCAACTTTTCTTCTCAGCATAGTCAACATTTGACCTGTGATACTTTCCTCCAGTTGGTAGTTCCTGCTTTTGACTATGTTATTGTTGTTTTCGTGGTGAGAGTTATCTTCTAAATAACCAGTTTCTTAGTTGCTTTATTCTCAGTATCTCAGAACTCTGTCGTTTTTTTGCTCTTTGTCATCTTTGTAGTCTTTAATGCTGCAGTAGGTTGGTTCCTGCAGTTATTTGATATTCTTATAATATTTTTCCTAAGATCTCCTGTGACTACTCTTAAACTACATTTATCGCCTATTCTTAACCTTTAAGCTGATCTCCTGTCTTCTTTAATCAGCCCAAATCAAACTTCATGGATTTGTGATAGAGCTGAAGAAGCTGATTGTGCAGCTTCCTGATTTTCCCATTTTCCCATCCCTTTGAAAGGTCTAACACCGTTAGAAAGCATATCATTAATAACATACAACACTTCTCAGGGTATAAACTTTGCTTTGCTATGCTTCAGGTTGTTTACTGTGGAGCAAAGAATCTGCTTACTATAAAAAGCAGTAAGTAAGCTTGGGAAGAAGAGAATATGCATCTGTATTTGGGTTATCGGACATTCCAAGAGTAGATAACCTCTGCCTGCTTAAAAGGCTTTTTTTGGTCTTTTCTAGCATGAATGATGCATTGTACATGTTTGTGTGCCATATCTGCCAGGCATCTAGCCAGGCATGCAAATAATATAAAAATAGTAAGTACCTTTAGCAAAATCAAAGGAGTCTTTTATATGCATATAGGAACATTGTTTCTGTGATTAAATTATGAAGGGGTCTTCTTTAGCCTGAGTGGGCAGAGACTTTAATTGTGGATGATGACTGTAGCGAAGTGTAGTGATGGAGTTGCTACTAGGGGTTCCTGTGAAAAGGAAAAGGAAAATTGATCCCAGGTTGTCTTATTGCTTTCGCCATTTTCTCTTTCCATTCCTGAATCCTCCATCACATAAACAAGATGTGTGGTTATTGATGTCCTCCATCACTTATGTCTAAACACCTTACAGCCTTTTTCATCTTCTCCTTCCACTGCGCCCTCTGAGAAATTCACCTGTCTCTGTGTTGTTCCATTTTTGCAATCTTTGCATTATCCTTTGTTGTCTATTTGTAATATTGTCCCAGTTTACTGACAGGTCTGTATGTGAAGCCTTTGAGGCTCCATTATTATGTACTTGAGATTCATTGATCATGGCTGTAATGTAGTAGTGTCCATCAGCATTTACTGAGGTCTCAAATGTCTTTACCGTTTTACACTGGGATCAGTGTAATAGCAGGCATAGATTATGTTGGAGGTGAGATTTTCATTGCTTTTGAAAAATTCTGCTTGTAATCTGGTAGCCTCTTTCCTGTTGCTACTTTTGTATGCTACTTACCTTGGTCCTTAGTCCTGTTCCCTCATTTCCCACTTACCTCCCCATGCACTTGCACATAGAGTTCTTAAGGGGCTGTGTCCTCTCTATTTTTGCTATCCTTTTGCCCCACAGACTTCCCTTCCCCCCCCCCCCCCCCCCCCCGCCCCTCAAACTCCATCTTTTCCCCTGCCTGACTTCTCATAGGTAAAAGTTGTTCCCTTACTGGCATTGACAGTGATAGATTAAGGATGAAATTTCTTATCTACACCTTGTAATCCAAGCAGAATCACAGTCTGCTGTTAGCAGTCCACAGGGGTTGCTGCTGAATAAATTGGAATACTGGTAGTTGTGCTCACTGAAGCTTATTTCATCTTGAATACGTGAGAAAGAGAGGGGAAGAGAAACCTTGTGGTTTAAAAAACCAACAGAAAAACAACAACAGAGGATGATGTCCTTACCCTAGAGAAGTGTTTGTTAGGTTAAATTCTGCATTTACCAGCTAAGGAGAAATAGAGGACTCTTTTTTTATTCACACATTGTATTTCTTCCTCAAATAAAGCAAGATTCCTGTGAGTGGGAAGTGCTCGTTCTCTGATGTGAGCAGGGTGAGTTGCCCTGACAGGCACAAGACCCTGAAATTTGAAGTCACATTCCTTTAGGCAATGGTCGCAAAACAGCAGATAAACTGCACGTGTCTATATGCAGCTTGCATTTCATCAGGCTACAGAAGGCAGCGATGATGGAACTGCAGCTCCAGGAGGATGGGAAGGAATTTTGGAAGCAAAGTAAGGCTTTACAATGAGGATTAAACCAAGGTCAGTCTTTTAGATTGAAGTATAGCTTGTGCTTCAGATTGTTGGGCACTGTGCAGGTCACTTCATTGTCTCCTTCGCAACACATAGCTGTTAAAAAGTGATTTTTATAAGACAGAATTCATTAATATTCCCAGGACTTGGTTTTATAGCTATAGATATGTATAGATGCAAACATTCTGGATACATTCAGAGTTGAGCAGATTACAACCTGTAAGTTGAATGTGCTGCTTAATAAAAGCTACTGAGGAAGTAATGTAGCCTTCCCTGGAGTAAGCAATGCTTCTCAAGAGGGCATTAATGTTGAGGAAAGGAATTAGACTTTTCTGTAAGAAGCCTCTTAAATAAAGTGTTTTGTCAGCTCTTTTTTATAATCTTCTGTTACTAAAGGGAAACTGAGGAACAAAGCAACACCAGAAATATCTTGCAAATGGATAAATGTTCAGAGGTCATGCAGCTTTTAGAGTTTTTATAGATCTGACAGAATTGACTGGGTGTTTACTGACATGTCTGAAGAGCTTTGGAAACTGCAAGAACGGATGTGTAAATTTTATTGTAGCTTTCCATTCTTTACACCTTACCCACGCATTAGAATAAATAGAAACTTCATCTATTTTGAGGGCTACTTCATTTGCCACCCCCAAAAATTGCCTTTTGTTTCTCTTCACAGTGGGGCTATTAACACAGAAGTATGAATTTGGATGATTTCTATGTCACTATTGACAACAGCATCATAGTTCCAGGTCTTGAGATTTTGCTCTTTTGTGGTAGGGACTGAGACACAGATAGGAAGGGTTTTTGGCTGAGACTCGGTGCACTGAAATGTGAGATGATTATGGAATGGTTGAATCAGCCAAAGGATTTGTTGGCAGTTATAACAACAGCACTTCTGACTGATCTGGCATATCTGTCATTTGTTTCTGATCTACTACATTGGGAAAGTGGAAACTAGAAATTAAAGGTGGTTGTGGCATCAGTGAAAAGTGGTAAATCATTAGATGTTGGGTAGGTACCTCTACAAGGCTGTAAACTTGGTTTGAGTATGCTAATTGTAACTGTTATGTCTTCTCTTCTGATGAATATGGGATGAGGGATGGCTTTCTCAGGGATACATTCAAATCCACAAGGGTAAAGATAAGGAGAATTTTGGGGGCATAATTATTATGCATATGTCTGGGAAAATTCCAGCTTGAATCTTTGTTCTTGCACAAGGAAAAGCTCTGTGAACAAAACCTAAATATTTATGCAGTTTTTAGCAATATATTCTAAAGCATTAGATGTGGGCTGTTGATCAGGGATCTGGAACTTCATACAGCAGGTCTTATGGTGTATAGATCTCTCTGTGGGGGAGTGTCTGTGACAGACTGAGGACTTGCTGTGGCCTTCTGTGTGGCCTGAACCTTTCTCAGCTATTACTGGAGCCATCATTGTCATGCTCTTTTGCACAGTTGTGCATAGGGTGATTGGATGCTGGTAAGTAAGCTTTAAGTATGCTTCTGCATCACCGGGAAGGGGTTAATCTGCCAAGTACAGAATATATGAATACATGACATCTTTAAATGAGCTACCCATAATTCCAGCATGCCAGTCATTATGTGGTGATGATGGCTATGATAGCAGCTGGGAATCTTTTTTTGGATCTCTAGCTGCTGTCTGCTGAGAAAGCAGCTGCTAGGTTTATACTAATGCTATATCTTTTATTAAAACTCGAAGACAGACTACATTCAAGTAATGAGATTTATTAACAAAATAAAAGGTTATGTTTTGGTTTACATTCTGTGTATGCATTTTGGGATTGAATGATCAAGGTTTTTATCTGCAGGCATGATAGCTAGAATTTTTCTTCCCCTTGCTGAAAACTGAGTGGCAGCCATGTGATTGCAGGACCCGGAGGTTTAATGGAGGAAGGAGAAGAGAAATATTTAAGACTCTTTATTAATTTATCAGGAGTTCACAACACTCTGTTTTCTATCATCTCCGCTTTTCTAACGGGTTAAATTTTAGGCACAAACTTTTTACCTTACCCATGTCCTTTCTTTTCAAGGTCAATTTATTATAATGATTTATATTATAATCAATTGACATCTGGGCTGCACAGTGAATTTATAAAAATTATGAACGAGAAGGGTCCTGAGCTTGTAAAAATAGGATGCAGCCAAGAAAAAATATTAGGTGGAGCCTTTCACTATTACGTGTTTTGTGTTTTGCATTCAAGAGATTAGATAAAATTTCAGGTTAATTTTGACCTATCAGGATTTCAGTGAGAAATAACTTAAGTTCTATGGTATCGGTTATATTCCTTCGGAGCATTCAAAATGAAGATACTTTTGAACACTAGGATCCTCAACAGGCCGAAAAAGATGTAGGCTCATTAAATCTATGGGCAGATGTCTCTTAAGGCTCCTCTGCTTTGCTAAGAAGGCTCTCACGTGTGAACAGGGAAGTTAATACATGCAGAGGGGAACAGAAAAGCACTGGCTCTGGTAATGGCGATTGTTACAGAACGTAATTGAACACTGACTGCAGCAAAGCTAAAAGGAGACTTGCATTACAATGACATAAAATCTTTATTTTTTCCCCTAACCTCTGATTTCAGCTGTCTGACTAAGAGCAGGTGCTGGGCAATAGCTCAATTTCAGCAACCCACTGCAGCTGAAAGAGTAGATGCAATTGTGCTGTATCCAGCAAAATTGAAAATTACTTTAAGGGGGGGGGGGGGAATGCAAATGTTTTAAGACAGAAAATCTTTATTCATCTGCAGAAGGAAGCATAAAATTAGCAGAGCCACATAATTCTTATGCCTCTTTATATTAAAGCAGTAAGAAGTGCTTAATAATTTGCTATTACCTATATATTTTCATATCTTTCTAGTGATACATTTTTTTAAACTGCACTGCATTCTAAAGACACAGCAAGTGCAGTTTGTTTATGGTTAAAATGATAGAGTTCTAAAAATCCTTCCAGGCAATGTTTCCAAAACCTGAAAATGTCTCTAAAGCATTTGGGTTTTCAGCAACCTGTGGACATTCCCTCCAGTAATCAATGGTTAAGCATTTGTCCTCTGGTCCTGTGCCTCTTAATGACCTGTCAAGAAGCTCTAGGGGCAAAGTTGGAATTAACACAGAGTTACCATGTTCATACCACTTGAAGGCCTAAGTACCCGTTTGTAATGCCAGTGTGGTGCCACTGTAACACAAGGGAAACCAACTGCGTTTTTGTACATAAACCACTACTTGCTTAGATGAGCATCCCCTAGAATTAATAACTACTGTTGCAATAAGAGCTGGACATTCTGATTCAGACACTTGACAAGATCCTTTCCTGGGTGGAAGGCCAAAAGAATTTATGAAGAAAACATCTTTTCCAGCTGCATGTTCCATGGGCTTAGTAAGTGCCTTGCAGTATTTTTATCTGCCTCTTCTGATCCATTTATTGTTGTAGCTGTTGCAGTCCCTTCTATTTTTTTTCTGGTAGCTGGAGAATCACAGAATCATAGAATCACAGAATGGTTTGGGTTGGAAAGGACCTTAAGATCATTTAGTTCCAACCCCCTGCCATGGGCAGGGACACCTCACACTAAATCATGTCGCCCAAGGCTCTGTCCAGCCTGGCCTTGAACACTGCCAGGGATGGAACATTTACCACTTCTTTGGGCAACCTGTTCCAGTGCCTCACCACCCTCGCAGTAAAGAACTTCTTCTTTATATTTAACCTGAACTTCCCCTGTTTCAGTTTGAACCCATTCCCCCTTGTCCTATCACTACAGTCCCTGATGAAGAGCCGCTCTCCAAAAGGGACTCTAGTATTTGTGTTTCTATTAACTTCTGTCTTTAAAAGTGTATGAACCTCTGTTAAACTTTGTTACTTCTTTGACCACCAGAGCATCGACCACAAATGCACTTCCTCTTTGTGGAGTAATTCTCCCACATTAGGAGATCCTACAGTTTGGGAAAGTTTTGACAATTGACCTTTCATGCACACAGCTAACCCCCTTTAGGCACATTTGGCTTCACTCTCTCTTTATTAGGAGAAAAGTTGTTTTAAATGTTGGAGGTCTAGAGAGTGTTGGGATTTCTAAAAGGTGTACTTCTCAGGAAAAGGGAATTTGCTAAAATACTTTGTCAGGATGAAGGTGCAGCAGCTCAGGTTCAAGCACATGCTTCGCAAGGATAGAGTCCAGGACCTGGGGGAGGTATTTTAAATCACTGGCATTTGCTAAAGCCTGTGCTCTGGTACCCATGTTACCCATGGCTCCTGGGTGGTGGTAGAACAAGAATACCAGCGTATGCTTTAACCACAGCTGAATTTTGTTGTGTAAAACACATGCCATAGAAATTTCTATATAAATAAGTTTCTCTTTCATTTGCAAATTCATTTATATGAATGATATAAATTTCTCTTTCATTCGCAATTCATTTATAAATAAAAGAATGACAAATGAAAGAGAAATTGACCACTTTAAATGTCAGTCTGAGATTATAGAGTCAGATTAAGTTCTTTTATGCTTTACGCTCATTAATACAAATTTTGTGGGCTGATTTGTGAATTCAATGAACCTTGTATAAATTCATAACCTTGGATGTTATTTTGGTGAGTCAAAACTTGTCACAAATATGTCCAATGCTGCAGTTTTTAATTCCAGAACAATATTAACTCTGTTTTGGACAGAGTATTGTTAATACTTAGATGCTGTAGCACAGAGGCTTTGACAAACTGTGTGTGTTGTTGGAAAGGAGCACATGAACTGCATTTCCAGTCTTCAGAAGTATTTAGAAATGAGGTAGAAGTGTCTTTACTTGCCTCCTCCCCCAAAGATGCAAAGTCAAAAAAGGCAAAAGAAGAAAACAAGCAAGCTTTGCTTTGATGAAGTGAATGAAGTGTGGGAGCAATCATAGAACATTGGGCAGTATTATGCTCAGGGCTGGTGGATAGTCTGTAAATATAAATCCTAGCTCAGCTTCTGCAAAGTGAACAGGTGTTACAGCCTCCAGTCCATTGATTCCCAAAATAAGACATGTGGAAAACTGCTGATCCATGAAACTCCATTAAGAGCTTGGCAGGACCCTTAAAGCATAAACAATTATGATTTTTTTGGTGGTTTGGTGATGGTAAATGGTGATTGGAGAAATTTTAAGAGTTGGTGATGTTCTGCTGGTACAAACCTTTTCTTCAAATGCTAATGTCATTTGTCAGGAGATGATGGTTTGCCTATGCCATGAGGATTTGGCTCTTAGTTTTGAGTTGTAGCTGAGAGCAAGCTATCTTTCTTTCCCATCAATGCGTAATACCACTGAGAACAAATAGTGTCTTTTTTCATATGAGAAAACATAACTTACATATCTTCAATCATCTAGTTGTGTCTTGTTACAAACCGTTGGCAATGAATCTAAGGAAAGGATGTGGATTGATTATTTAGAATTTTGTCATCAACATGATGGCTGGAGTTAGGGTTTTTTCATAACTTCTATTATAATGGGGGAAAAAATATGGGATATTTGCTGTTCAGGAAAAAAAGATGTAAGAAGCCAATTAAGAAATTTAAGGTTAATGTTTGTTGAAGAAGCTTTTTGCACCCTTGCTTATGCATGAGAAAATTCAAACATAAAGGAGTTGCATATTTGAATAAACTGAGCAAATGCTTGTTTAGAATGTCAGGTACTGTCATCATGAAAAGTAACAATGATATTTTGAAGGTCTTTCTGCCCACTGTAACTTTTTTAGTTTGAAATTAAAGGATATTTCTTTTCATCTTATCCTTTACTATAGAGCTGAAAAATTTCAGGCCAGACTGGGCACTCAGTGTTGTTTTTTGGGGAATAACAGAGGGAATAACATGAAGAAAGACTGATTCGGGAATTATTGGGGTCTTCAGACTTTTATGACAGTAAAATATCCCCATTAATGTTGCTGTAACTTATTGATTTCACCTAATGTGCTGTAAAAAAAAAATGAGACTCATTAATGTCAGTGAGGTTTTTCTTTTTTGCTTTTTGTTCTATTGTGCTTTTGTTGTTGTAAAATTTCAGCTTACATGCTATCTAGTGAAGAATTAAAATATAAATCCTTGCAGATTCAAAGTCTAGAAATAGACTAGAAAAGCCTTTCTTTATATAGCGAGTTTCAGGTTGATTCCATGCACTGGAGCACCTCCTGTATGAAGACAGGCTGAGAAAGTTGGGGCTGTTCAGCCTGGAGAAGAGAAGGCTGCATGGAGACCTCATAGCAGCCTTCCAGTATCTGAAGGGAGCCTACAAGAATGCAGAGGGGGACTCTTCTTCAGGGACTGTAGCGATGGGACAAGGGGGAATGAGTTCAAACTGAAACAGGGGAAATTCGGTTCTTTACTGTGAGGGTGGTGAAGTGCTGGAACAGGTTGCCCAAAGAAGTGGTAAATGCTCCATCCCTGGTCTAGTGTGAGGTGCCTGTGCCTGTGGCAGGGGGGTTGGAACTGGAAGATCTTAAGGTACTTTGCAACCCTAACTCTTCTATGAGTCTATGATTCTATGATCCATGATGCATCAATAGGTGGATTCCTAATGTTTTTTTCCTGTAGCCTTGTAATACTCTTGTAATTACGCTTTATTGCCACGTGAGGTCAGCAGCTGCCGAGAGAAAAAAAAAAACAAACCAAGAAATAAATCGCTTCATTGCAGTCCGTTTTCATTTGCTTTATTTAGAATACTTAGAAATCAATACATTCTTCAGATCCGTATATACATTGTGCAAAACCAAAGGATTTCTTTTGAAAGTGTAGCAGCTTTAGCAAAGAAAGTCTTCCTTGTAAGTTACTACAGAGTGAAAGTTTAGAGGAGCTTTGGGGGGTGTTTATTGGCTTCCCGAGCGGCATGGGGTAATTGCTGTGGCAAGGAATACTATTCTGTACAATATGATGGTGAGAGGGTTTCTGCCTTATTTTGTTATTTTTCTTTTAAATAGTAAATTACTGATAATAAATCTGAATGGAATAAGGTATTATTGCTGCAGGGAATAGTTTGGAATCCAGAAATGGCAAATACCCTTCCTTTTTCTTGCAGTAGTAATCAATGTTCTGTCAAGTTGTGGGGAAGATGTTAAAAAAAAAAAAAAGAAAGATAAAAAGCGTGAGCTTGGTGCCAAAGTTACTCGACAGGATTTGGGATACAAGTGTCTTGCTCTTGGCACTGTCATAGTCTTACTGTTGGCTAGTCATTCCCCTAGCTTGACTCTCAGTTTCCTATATGTAACTCAAAGGAAAGGATATTCACTTCTTTGGTAAAGTATTTGAAGAAATGCTTTTTGATGGGATTTCTATATACTATTTTAACAGTGAGAGTATCAACAGCAACATAACACCTGAATCTTGGTGTCCCCCTTCCTGATATTCATACTATTATTCTTTTGAGTATTCTGTTCCTCCTGTCCTAGATAGTTGTGTAACATTCATCGTAAGCATATCCTGTGTTTCAGAAATGACCTCTTTTTAATACTTTACAGAGTTATCCCCATGCATGATTGGCACCAACTGATATTCCTGTCAAACCTTTTATCCCAAAATCCCCCTGCACCAGGCAAATTTAACAAATGATACAGACAAGGATCAATTTACTGATCACCAAAATGCAGCATGGGAGATGTAGGTTAAATACTAGGAAATACTTTTTAGCTATAACACTGATTAAGTCAAAAGAACAAACTGCCAAATGAAGTTGGGTAATTGCCATCACTAGAGATTTTCCATCACTAGAGATTTTCCAGGCTATGAGTATGCATCCATTTAGCAGGGACGGCTTAAAAATAATGCACTCAGTTTTGCCACAGTTCAGAATTTGGGCTGAATGACTCATTATATGCATGTTTTATCCCAAAAATTGGTTTTTATTTCTTCCAACTTTACCCTAGTAAGGGATAAAGCTGCACGGATGTCAGCAAAAAAGAGTAAAATTTTCTCTCAGCATGTGCCAAACCTACATGAAATAAGAAACAAGCTATAGGGAGAGAGAATAAAGCCCAGATTGATGTGACCTTTATTATTTTAACAGTGTCTTTCAGCACAATTACAGAGTTGCAGGATTGCAGAGAACAGAGCTGGAGTATAAAATAACATAAATAAATAGAACAGGAGCCAAAGCAGCCAGCAGGAGGTGGTTGGAATTGGGCAGTGAAGGATGGGTGAAGGGTTTGCATTGGTCAAAGCCTTTATGATTCAGCCACCATAGTTGCAAATTCTGGAGAAGGGAAACATTTAAAAAAAAATATTAAAAAAAGAAAATGTAAAGAAGGAGGAAGCATATTACAATGATTACAGTCAGTGGTGTAGCAGAAACATCACAATAACAGAAGAACAAAGAAATCCTGGTTAGTTGAAGGGAGAGTATGACTTGGGAAACCTTACAGTGAAATGAAAGGATTTTTTAAGGGTAAGAGAGAAATGCTATACATGCCAGACTGTCAAGACTGTACATTGCTATTCATCTGAAGAACTTGATTAGCTCCTTGTTATTCCTTTGTAAATCTCAATGGGATGAAGGCAAGAGCTAGAAATTTAATTTCACAGTGAGATAAATTTCTTTTATATCAGAGTTTGGCAAAGAGACTCATTAACGAGTCTTTCGGAGTATTTGTGTCCCTATATTATAAATATATTACATTTAAACTCAATTTTGTACTGGCAAATTTACTGGAAATGACAGATTACAAAGACAGAAGGCTCACACCAACCCATCTTGACCACACTGGTGATAATGAGAAAAATTCTTGTGATCTCAGGGGGATGGGATTTTACCCTGGGCTTTTATTAGTGTTACATCAATAATATTTGCATAAATGTATCTATCTTCAGTTTGGGTTTATTTTATGCTTTGGTATATATATATAATGCTTTTCATCGGGGTGATAAAACATGGAAAAAGCATGTTTGTATCCTGGTGAATAGCTGCCTGGCATTCCACACTCTGAATACTGCATTACTCAAAGAGGTTATAATTCCTAACTCCATCTAACCTTGGAACAGCCACACAGGAGAATACCTTGCACAGTTTTGTGTGCCTCAGAGCTTGATAAAGGACAGACTGGAGGGAATCCCAAGAAGAGCAACAAAGATGATAAAGGGATTAGAGGGTATACGGGGAGAGTGGTTTATGGGTTTAACATAATCAGCTGAGAGGAACATGACAAATAGGGGAGGCAGTCATCTTTAAAGGCTCAAAAGGAAATTGTTGAAGTTTGACATAATGAAGAGTAATGTCTTGCAACTAAAAAAGATAGAAAATGAAAATTAGGCATTTGAAGAACATTCTACTGTTCAGTTGAAAAATACTAAACTCTAAACAAGTGAGATCTTCACTGACTGGTGCGTGCAAACTGATAGCACTTTTGATGATGTTGTGTCCAAAAAGCATGTTGCCAAATGCTGACAAACCAGAGTAAGACATAAAGTTGTCAGTGGGTTTAAATTAAATCCAAATGTATCCATCATTTTGAAAGATGTAAATCCAAGTTAGGATTAGTGATGCAGATTACTTAACACAAAACGTGTCTAAATCCTGTGCACGGTGGGTACAGAGATCGAAAATGTTGCAAACTGAATTTAAGAGATAACATGAAGTGCTTGTGATAGAAACCCAGACTGTTCTGTGCAGAAAGGGAAACAGGCTATGATTATTAAATCACTGTGTGAATAAATCCTGCAGAGAGAAACATGAACTGCAATGATGAAGCTTTTCCAAAAGGGAAAACTAACTACACGTATTCTATTAGAACAAGCTGTCATACTTGCTACAGCTAAATTAAATCCTTTTGATAATAATTTGCATCTATGGAATATATTTGGAAAAGGTTATTCAGACTTGCAGCCAAATATTTTCTGTAATACATTATGATAGAGATATTATCACTCAATGACAGTATATTTCATGGGTACTTCCTGATAGCCAGCAAACCATAAAATACTCCTTCATGAATAACTGCTATCTGCTTTAAAGTTTTCCCAGGATTTTCAATGTACTTGAAATATTTCAAAGATGTTCCAGGTGAAGAATCTTGTTAAGTAGCTCACTGTTGGTTTTCATATGAAGGTTAGCCCAACCACAGATGGCTTGTGGAGGCATTGTTACCAAGTGTACTCGTATATAGAAAATATATATTCTGAGATATGACACTGTATATTAGCCCCTGCCTATTGGTTGTTCTTGTAAATATTTACTGCCTCTGACAAGTGAGAGAATCCTTGTGATTGACTGCATCCTTCTTTCCAGTTGTAATTCTCCTTCCAAACAAAATTAAGTTCTATCTTTCTTTGCACAATTGATAGTTTTAAATTGCAAGGATTTAGACTATTTTGTCATGTCAAATAATTTACTAGCTGTCTTATGTCAAAGCTCCAACATGAAACAAGAGGATTCTTTTGCGGTGTTCAATATGGTTCAGTAACATATACCAGCCTGATGCATACCCTGTAGTATTTTACTGAAATGACAGCTGTAATTACAGAGCACATATTGTAGGCTAATGATTTCTCTCATCAGATTATGTTTTTTACATTATCAGTACAATAGCAAATCTGTTTAGCAAAATTCATAAGTAATGACTTACACTAATTTATTTTAGAAGATACAAGAGCACAAAGAGGGATAACAAAAGGCCTTTCAAAAGCTTTTTCTTCTTTGCTATGTCTTTTACCTTGGCAAGGTCATGATTTACCAGCTGTAATTCTGAATGTTCGATGTCTCATTTTTACAATGTTTAAAGAAAATAATTGAAATATTTTGAAATATTTGCAGAAGTTGAGCTGTATCAAGGGAGATATTTTGATTTACCAGGATAAAAATGCGGGCTTCTTCTGTCTGTCGTGCATGAACTTTGAAAGTACTTCTTGTACTTTCTCAAGTCTGTTAGTACCAAGAAACAGAAAGGCATGATGTGCATGTCCAGTGCTAACACACAAACTAGATTAAGAAACCCACCATGATCATTTTCTTTCTCACAAATATTCTCCTGAAGCTGAGAGAGCAGCTTCAGCATCACTTCCCAAGCTAATCTAGAAGCTAATGTTTGTAGTTTTCTTAGGTAACTTGGCCTTGACCTGCATTTTTTTTCCACATTTGTCATCTTTTGTTCGTATCAGTGAATGATAGAAGGGGCTTAACATCAGACAGAAGATGATAATGTCTTGCATGAACAGGCTGCAAGTTTTCAACTGTTTGAAACTGGCAGATCAGCCACAAATTACAAATCTTGACTGGACAGGAGGTAACCTGGAGAAATTATTTCTGAACTGGATGGTCTTGCAGGAATGATAACAGGTTTAAAGCAGGAGACCTGAGAGACAATTTGTAACATGTAACCCTAACTGGAAGAAGTCTGATTAGGTTGGGATTAACATTTGTGAAGAAAAGTCTGAGAAAGATGTGTATGTGCTGTTAAAAATCCATGAAGATCGGGTCTTAAAACTGCTTTGAGCTCCTGAGGGGTGCTCCATATGGGCATTCAAGGGCCATCCAGTGAATTAACATTAATCCCTGTGAAAGGCTGCATAATTTAGGCTGTAATAATTTAGTGATGTAGGAAGGTGATGTTTGAAACAGGGGGTAAAAGTGATGCCTGAGAATTCAGTTACAGAGAAACAAACAAATGGTTTGCAACAGAAATACAGCACTGCAATACTGAATATAAATGTGATGTACATTTGTGACTTCATATTTTATTTACATAGTTAAAGTAAGTTATAGTCCAGTTATAATCTGGAATTGGATTTCTGAACCAAAGGAAAAGCTGGAAAATATCTGTTACCCTCATCCTTTGGTCACAGCCCCAGCTGTGAATTTGGCATGTATTTCAAGCCTTTCCAGTGTCACAATTTGCTGTTGAAGTCAAATTTAAGAAATGGAAAAAAAAAAAACACCTCAATAATGTTGTACAACAGGGCTATGTACAAGGCCAAAAGAGGCAAATAAAATAAGCCTTTCATTCTCTTCTCATTATTGATGATAAATTCAGTGTAATTCCAGTTCAAAGTTAAGGAAGCGTAAAACTTGCAGAAGAAAGAGAAGTGTTTCATATTGCTTTATTACAATGTACTGGCTTTCAGGCATTGTTTCAACTTTAAAAAGTTATGGTCAACCTTAAATAAAAAAGTTAATGCTGTATTCTTTTGTAAAAGCCAAAATCATTCTGCAATATAGTTCTTGTATTCCAATCAATACTGCTTTTGTTTTGCAGCCTTCCGGGAATAACTGAAAATATATGTGACGTGAGGTTGGTGGATCAGCTCTAAGCTTACTTACCTGAGTCAGGTTTTCTTCTGAAAAATTTCGCCCACTGATTTTAGTACCACTACCACTAATTTTAATGGGAATAAGGAGGACCCATATAATTAAAGCACGTGAAATTTCAAATGGTGACACACTCATTGGGTTCAGTAGCACTGCTGAAGTTTAGCAGGAACTTCCCCTAGGTGCTTGGCAATTGGCCTTCTGCAAGCATAATAGAATCATGATCTGAGAAATCAGAGGCTTTGGTCTAGAAAAGGGCCATACTCACTGGTATGGCAGGGTGCTACCAACAGGCAGATATGTATGACTAATATGTCAGTGGCTGATTTTATATGTCATTTTTCAGCTTCTGAAAAAGGAGGCTATGTTAGTTAATCATATTTTGCTTTTTATTCCTTTTTTAATTGCTTTTTCTTTTTTTTTTGGAGACAACTGTTTTTTACAAATCCCAGAGACTGGGTAACAGAGAGAGATAGGAGTGGTTTAGGTGGATTTTAGATTTCAATCTAGCATGTGGCTTATCAGTATTGTGAAAACTCAGCAACTGCCTGCTGCCTAGGTGATTTAGTACCCTGGCCACAGACTTCAGCTATTATCTCCTGCAAAGAGGAAAAATTTAGTTCAGAAACTCATGTCTTCCTGTCTCTTCCAGTGCATCTCAGGGATACAGAAAGATTAAAAAGGAGAAATTTTGCATGTAGGCTAATTTGATTCATCCCAAGGAGGAATAGAAAACAGCCATTTTTAAGCAGTGCTATAAAAGGAAAAGTTGTTTTTTTTTCATATAGTCCTCATATTTAGTAAAACGGAGTGACAGGCTTTCTTAGCTGTGAAAACCCACCTAAACACTAGCAAAAGCTGGGTGGAAATTCTGTAGCAGACTGACTGCACTTTGAATTTTAAAAGCATTGCTTTGTGAAGTTGTGCATTACTTTCCTCTTTACTCTTCATTAAGCAGAAGTGCTGGTACTCAGCTCTTTTTGTTTCGAAGTTTATATTCAAGCCTGGATCTTTGAACTCTCAGTGTCCTGATCCTCAATCCACGTGAAATCTTAAACTCACTGAAGTTGCATCAGTCCTTAGCCCGGTGCTGTGGTTTAACTACATCTCGGTTTCTATGAACTGTTGCCCCCTCTAGTGTCAGAACTCAGCTCCTCTTTCCCTAAAGCAAGGAATGGCAAATGTAGCAGGGCTTGGTATTTCATTAAATCAAATTTGTGCCCTTCAGAAGGTCACAGCCCCCAGTGATTCCCAGATTTCCTCAGCTCTTGTATGTAAGAGTAATATTTCATTGATACTGTCAAAGTTTACTCCTCTCATCACATACCATCAGCGCCAATTTTACCGTCACCATCCTTATCTCCAGCAGCCAGAAGAGCCTTCGTTTCTTTGTCTGATAGGTCTCTTCCCTCAGGGGTAAAGCCCTTCAGTACAAACCTAAAGAGGGGGCATGGAAAAAAAGGAAAGTTGTGGTTTGGGCTTTCCCCCCCCCCCCCAGCCCCTGAACAGTTTCATTTAATATTTATTGGTACCACCAATTTCATATGTGAGTTGGAATCCAGTGTTGACCTTCTCTAACATTCAGGACAAGTGCTTTGCTCTGAAACTGCATTTGACTGAAGAACTATCAATAAGGTATTGATCATTCATAAAAGTTACAACTAGCTACCTCCAACACGCTTTAGACCATATAGTCAGCAAACAACAGATTATTGCATGCAAATACTAGTCAGAAGATTGAACTGTATGCTATTGTCTAGAGTCTTGGGAAAAAAACAACAGGAAATTAGACTCTTAAGGTGAGGCTATTTGAGAAAGGACATATCTTGACTTACTTTAATTCGTCCTCTTCGATGAAGCCACTTCGATCTTTATCAAGAATATGGAAAACCTTCTTCACATCTTCTGGGCTCTTCTTTTTCAGTCCTACCATCTCGAAAAACTTCTTGTAGTTAAACGATTCAGCAGCTATAGGAGATGAAAAGCCAGAGGGCTGCTTAGAAAAACCATTGAGACATACACTAGTACATACCGTGGTTTCCTTCCATGCTGCTGCGTGTCCTATCCTGGGAGGCACAGTTGAGCCCCGCTGTGTAGGAGCTCCATGTACCCCTGTAATCAATTCTCCATGCTTCACAGACGCTAATTGTAATAAACAGAGGGGGAGAGGGACACTGCCTGCTCTTTGCAGATGAAGAGCTGGGCTACAGAGGGATGGAGACTTTGCCCAAGGTCACACAGGAAGTCTGTGGTAGAGTTGGGAGCTGAAGTCTACCCTGCTTGGTCTCATTTCAGTGACTTAACCCCTTTTTTTTTTTGGCTAAGTTTTATTCTAAAACAGTCATCTGAGAGCGGTCTCTGGATATTACATGGCTGTCACTTCTTGACATTTCCACGCTTTAAAACAAAAAAGCCCGCTCTTGCTCAACCATAGAGCACTGACGAGAAGTGTTACAGAGCACACGGCTAGTTCAGGGCTGTTTCGTTTTTCCTGAAGACTTATCAGAAATCAGTGTTACATTTCGACCGCTAAAGGTATGTGCAGTGGTGGTTTGTAAGGGAGTGCTGTGCGCTATCCTGCCTGCGAGACCGTGTCAGAAACGATCTCTGGGGAGGAAGAGACAAAAAAGAATCAAAACAAACAAACAGAGCCATTGAAATGGGAGCCGAGATAAACGAGTTTACCTGCTCCACCTCTCCCGTCCTTTAACCGCGCCCGCTTTTGTCCCACCCGGGTATCCTAACGACTGTGCTGGGAATTAGGAAGGTGTGGATTAGAAACCCAGTACAGTGACCTCCAAAACGTGCTGCGGAGGGTTGTTTGTTTTTTCCCCCTCCTTCTTCCCCATGCATCCTTATTCCGGCAGCAGCTTTTCCTCTTACGTAAAATGAAGGAGGCTCAGTCCTTCGGGATCTGTTTGACTGAGACCTGTCATTAGTTGCTGCTAACTGCATCTGCTCCGGGACTTGGAGCTGGCCTCAGAACAATGGGAGCTAATGAGAAAAGCAGCTGCCGGATGAAGCAAAGCGGTTTGTCGGTCCCTTCGACTCCCGAGCTGCTGCTCTCAGCCGGGCTCGGACAGGTTTGCGCCTCCGTCCGCCCGGGAAGGTCACTGCACAGGGCAGGACGGAGGGAGGCGGCTCTCACGGTGCTGCGGTCTGCCAGGTAGTTTGGAGGGATAGGGAGAGACAACGTGGATCGCGGGGCACGATTTTTGGCGTTGTTTTAAGAGCAACCTTGACTGCTGAATCTCTGAGGGGTTGCTGCCGGCGGATTAGAGGGGTAGGCAATATCGGGACGCGGAGGAGTCGGACGGGGAAGTACGGACCGGTGGCAGCCGTTTGTCCTGCAGAAAGCTTCTGCAGTCGAGTAGTGAGTGCCCTACCGTTGCCTTCTGCTCCATCCCAAAAAGCAAAGCCCACCCAGGGGTCCCACATAGGACGTAAGAAAAGAGCGCATTCTTAGCTCATTTGAATGAGAAACAGCAGTTCTGTGATACCTGAAACTCAATTTCAGGGGTGAGTGGGAAGCTGCCAGCATCCATGGCTGACTTCCCTATCCCACAACAGGATATAATCCAGTCTGGTTCGCCGAGGGTTTTTTTCTTTTGAAAGTATCTCCTCGGTAGAAGCCTGTCCGCAGTTGCTGCTCACCTTCCTTTGAAATAGGTATTTTACCTCTGTAACGTGCAGGGCAACTCTGCTGAGGATGCAGCCCTGGACTTGATAAACGTGACAGGCTTTCACTGCACTTCTGAAAGCCATCCTCGATTGGTATTTTATTTAGAAATATCCCCTAATCTTCCCCAAGCTTAAAGAAATGCACTGCTATCGGAAGCTGAAGAGGAAAAAGGAGGAAAGAGGGAATAAAAGAAATAAAAGAAAAAGAGGTACTCACCTGAAAAGGCTCCCACAGCCTTCTTGATATCCTCAGCGTTGAGCACGTCAGTCATAGCCATCCTGCAACTGTTTGAACAGGGAGGCAAGTGCGAAAAGATTAAAAAGTGCTTTTCTCATCATTTCTGCTCATATGACCAAGCTGCAGTGCCGCGCGGGGATGGCACACCGGGAAGGGCTGGACCCGTGCCAGCTCCGTACCCTTGCGTGGCTGAGCGCCGAAACGTGGGCTGCCGCTCTCCCATTCGCAGAGCCCCACGTCGTCCGCGAACGCGGGGGCTCGGATCAAGAGAGGGCACGGGGATGGGCGCCTGTGCGGGGACCGGAGGGGGCAGGGGGTCGTTCCCGGCGGGATGGGAGCCTAAGCCTTACTGGAGCAGTGCCAGAGTCTGTCGTGATAGCGGCTGGAGAAAAGAGTTGTGCCAAGGTCAAGTCCTCGGGTGCGGTGGAATAGTGCTGGTGCAGAGCAGAGGCTTTTCCTTTAGTAAGGCAGGGCGAGCTTTCCCGGTTGTAGTCGGTGATGAGCAAGGAACTGCAGCATATGCCAAGCTTCAAGCCGCTCTTGAGGTCGGGAAGCAAATGTAACGTAGCTTTTGAACATTCGCCTTACCGTTCAACCACTTTAAACATCTCCCCCTTCCTGCCTTCCCCCCTCCCCTTCACACACACGTTCCTGTTAGACCTCGTTTCTTTCGGGCCAGTCCATATTAAGCATCATCCTCGCTGAATTAATTATCACATCCCTACGAATCCTACAGATCCTGTTTGTAATGCACAATATGCTGCAGAAGCCTCAGCAATGGGATACGGTGGAACGAGACGCGAGGTGACAAACGCTCTGGTGCGGAGCTCCCGAGTAGCGGTGGGCTCCTTAGGCGGGACCGGGCTCTTCCCGACATCGTCGAGGACGATTTCGAGATTGTAATGTGTTTTCTAGGGTTGTTTTCTCTCCAAGCAACTGTGCCCATTTTTCACAAGAAATATGGCCAATAGTCCAGCTAGTCCTCAAGAGTTTGGGCAGGAGCCATTAGGCTGAGATAGCCAAGGTTGGGGCCCGGGAGTAGGGCAGATCTCTGCAGGAGTTTTGGCATCTCCGCCTCAGGAAATACGGGGTATGGGGGGAAGTGATGTCCCCGCTCTGGGACGGGTGGGCATAGCCCGATCCCCCGGGGGCTGCTGCACCCCAGCCCGAAGCGGGGCCGCTGGGGAGCGGCCTTGGGAGGGAGGTGGCGGCCGCGACACTGGGGTCGCTCTGTCAGTCGTTCCAGAAGTGCAAGCCCCAGTCCTTCCCTCCGCTGCCCAAGTTCAGCTATAAAGGGTGAGTCATTAGCATGCCACTAAGCGCAGAAGGACGGAGGAGGAGGTGACATTGGGGTCCCCTGTTTTTTTCCTTCCTTTTCTTTTTTAAGCAGCGACTGTTTGCTGTGGGAGGGACCGTCGTTTTTCTCTCGATGGAACTTTCCCCCCGCCCGTTTCTATGTATTTCCTGAGATATAAGAGAGGTTTAGCTTTCTCCAAGGACAAATAAGGAGACGGATGGGGGAGCGGAGTCCCTCTCCTTGGGTTGGAAACACCTTTTTCCCTGCTCTGCGTGGAAGGGGAGCTGTGGCCGGGATGCTGACCAGGGACACACCGCAAACGGGACACACAACAGGATGCTGATGGGGCACAGGCAGCACGGTTCCATGCTCCCCCCTGTGTCCTGGAGGTGGGAGGTGCAGTGAAGGCGGTTCCCAGGTTACTCGGGTCTCTTGCTTCAGTGGGGTTCGACTCGGAGAAGGGAGTTGAAAATCTCCCATGTAGCACAGATTAAAACGCAATCGTTAGTCTGTTTTACGCGTAGGTTAAATGTAGACCCATCAATACACAGCTATTTACAAGATAAATCGATGTGTATGATCTTATGCAGTTGATGTCCCTTTATCCCTTTACTTTTCCCTAGCTGGCGGGAGGGAGAGGAGGGAGTCCTCCCGTGTCCTGTTTAAGGACACCGCTGCCCGCCTTGCCGAGTCCACACCGGTGCAGTCTGCCGCGGAGCTGGGCCTCACCCCCCGCAGCTTCTTTTCGTTCTGACGAACCTGTCCCTAACTCGTTGCTGAGGTATCCTTGTTTCTGGAGCCACGGAGTCACAAAGGGGAATCCTCCCGCCTTCCCCCACCCCGCCGCCGGTGAGCCGCATCCCGGCGCCGGCCCCGCTCCGGTTACGAAGCCTCTAACACGGAGGAGTGGCTGAGGCCCGTCTCTAATCTCAACAGTGCATCCGTTTTAAGGGCAGCAAACAAACTTCTAGAGGCTTTTACCCGCCAAGCTTTACTCAAAACTGTTATTCTAATATAAAAAGCGTTTCACGAACTGGCAGTCTCACACTCGGTGCTTCGCCCTTTTCTTATAATTCCTGCGAGATGAATTACACGTTTTTCTTTCTGAGATTTTGACAATTTTCCTGCCCGAACTACTCGCAAAATCCAAATTGTCTGCACAGAAGCTTTTGTATGGATCAGCTCCCCCTTCCACCAGCGCCAGAACCATTATATTCTTACTAAGTAAAGGATCAAGTACATTAAGTAGACATCAACCCGCCCTTTCCACAAGCAAGCAGTTCAGGGAGACTTTGATTAGCAACAAGAAGCCTCCACGCCAGAAGCTGAAACAGAAAGCCGGAAGTCCTTTACAAAAGGGTGACACTTTTATCTTCCTAATGACCGCACCAAAGGGGGAAACTTCAATCCGGTGTCTGTGCATAGAGGTGTCCTTTCTGTGACATGTTAAGGAGGGTTTTTTGCCTTTGTTTCACAACTGAGCACTTCAGTAAATTCTGTTCTCCGAGTCCTTGCTCTCGTTCTCCTTCACTTTCTTCCCTTCTCTGTTTTGTTATTTCCATTCTCTCACTTCCTCCCCTCCTTTTCTCCTCAGCCCCCCTCCACATGTTCACCTATTCCGGCCTCTTAATGGCCCTTTCTTCTCGTTTGGAGTCATCTCTGCGGGAAGCCATTCCTCGGTGTTCAGGAGATTTTCACCTCTTTGTCTCCGGTCTTTTGTTTGTGGGAAGGGGGGTAGAGTCGGAGTGGTGGGAGATATCCTAGTCTGCTTTCCTGCGGGAGAAGGTCCTGGGTTCCTGCCGGGAGCGGGCGAAGCCACCTGTGCTGTGGAAGTTAGAACATTTTCTTGGTACTTACCTCTTTGGTCTCTCCTAAGCACTCTTGGAAAGGGTGTTAGATATGGAGGTGGTCAAAAAGAGGTGGAACTCTGAGTAGGAACCCCTCTTATATAATTTCTCTCCCTCTTTCTATTTTTGGCCGGTGATACCCACTCCTCACTGATATCAGATATTCAGGGATTTTGATTGCCGGTGTCACATTTATCTTCCCCTTAACTGATCGAGGAACACTATTAATAATCCTTGGCACTCACCTTCCCCTGGCTGTGAAAACCCATTACCTCTGCAAACGGGTTCTCCACTCGAAACTTTGTTGTTAAGGGGAGAGGCAGGTAGTGTGGAGGAGCTATTGGAAGGCAAAAGGGTGCTCCATCTTCCATCGGATAAAGGTGGCATCATGGAGATCATCTGGAGGGTCAGTTAGAAAGATGGGATCCTTCTTAGAAGGAGGTGAATAGGAAAGCAAATCTCCCTAAACTGAAAGAAGGTAGATTTAGATTAGAATTAGGAAAAATTCTTTACTGTGAGGGTGGTGAGGCCCTGGCACAGGGTGCCCAGAGAAGCTGTGCCTGCCCCATCCCTGGCAGTGTTCAAGGCCAGGTTGGATGGGGCTTCAAACAACCTGATCTAGTGGAAGGTGTCCGTGCCCATGGCAGGGTGTTGGAACTGGATGAGCTTTAAGGTCCCTTCCAACCCAAACCATTCTGTGATTCTGTGATTCTAAGAAGATGCAACCTCTTTGTCAGAGTGAGCGAAAGTGAAGACATGCTCAGGAATTTGTCCTTTTCTCTCTCTAGCCCTGGCAGATACTACTCAAAAGAAGAGAGGACAGCCCTAGGCTGCCTCCTGCACCTAAAGCTGCAATATTCAGCTTTACCTCTTGGCTTTGCAGGAAGGCAGAAATAATTTTTCCTGCAAGGCAATAGCAAAACCCAGTTGTGTAATTCTGGTTGCTCATCCTTAAAGGGGCATCCAAAATCTCCGTTCTAGGCCCCATTGGGCAAGGTGCTGTAGAAGTCTAAAAAATTTACAACCTGAGCTTTTTTAGGAAAGGCAGAACATTGTAAATGAAGAGATACTATATATACAGTTGTAATACATTGGCTGTAACCTTTTCAGCATATAAATTCTCTTGATGCTGAGTTGCTCATTCAGGGGAAAGACACCTTTGAAGACACTTCTATTTTCACTCTGTCAAGCAATAATAACAACAATAAAAATGCCATTGAGGCCCATTTGCTATTCTGTAATCCATCTAGGGACGCTTTTCCTGTTATTTTATTGTTTTTTTCTCTGGCAAGGGGAAACATTTTATAAAGGACTACGAACCACATTTATCTGGAGTATATTTGTGAGTAAAAAAGTATTTTCTGTTTCAGGACTCAAACTGAACAGTTCTTTAGTCACAAAGCAGCCAAGGCTGTTGTGATACAACTGAAATTCTCTTTGGGGAAAGGCAGGTGCTGCAAAAGCGGCATTTGATTTTTCTGTCTTGATTAATTGATCCTAGAAGGGAGGAAAGGTGATTGCAGTACGTATGGGGTAAGAATATTTTAAAATATTTCTCTACTGCCAATGTCATTTTGCTGCTGAGTTCTGTGATAGATTGGAACTTCTCCAGCAGCTTTAGATAGCTTCTAAAGAGGAAGCTTTATTGAATCAAACATGACAAAGGTTAATTCTATCAGTTTAGTGTTCTCTCTCTTATTTTTATTCTGCTTCCGGTAGTGGTTTTTGAATTTTCAGTGTGCTACAATAGTAGGGGAAGTAATACCACTTTTCAGGTAGCTTCCTTTATTTCTCACATACACTGTGTCTGTGCCCTACCTCAGAGCGGGCAGGACTTTGTATTTAATTTCCATGTGAGAGAGCTGACTCTTGTCGGTCCAAATGTTTCAACCAATTGGTGTGTTGCCTTTGGAACAGTATGATTTGTAGTATGCTGTTCGCTAAATTCAGTGATGTGGGGTTTGTGATAACCTTTCACATAGTATGCACCTTTGATACAGTACCAAGATGAGGTTCTGGTTTAGAGATACCATTATCTTGTGGTTGTTAACTGGATGCTCAATTTCCGTTTAGTAGCATAGGAGAACAGCTTTTTTACCTTCTTTTTGCAGCTTAGAGATGTTAAAGACTGTAGGACTGCTTTTTTGGCTACTGGAATGTGACTTCCATTTCTGTCTATTCCACTGGAATGACTGAATTTGTCCGCTGGTGAAAGAAGAGCAAGTGTTGGGCTAGTCATCGTGATTCCTCTGTACAATTCAGCCATGTGAAAGCAATCCTCAGTAGTGGAAATCCTTTCTTATCCTTTTAGCTAGTTTCTCCGAATGCTTATTTACAAAGAGAGAAGCAGACTTATTACCTCATTGAGCATATAGTGAGGTCTGTGTTTCATGTCAAGTATTTAATTACTTGAAAGGTGTCTTGTGATTTTTTTTTTATTGGTGGTAAGAAGAATAATGATCAAAATCTGACACTTCTCAGTTCTTTGTCCACATTTGCCTGACAGTTGATATGGAGTGCTGAGACAATACGATCACTAAGAGTTCACCTATGTGAAACAGTGTAATTTAGGGAGGAAGTTTGTGTTACTGCACTCATCAGTTTCAGCCACGTGGTTACATGTTTGCTATCAGCTCAATCAGGATAATTCAAGAGAAGATTAGGACTGGTTTTCCCCCTTTAGGATACATATACACTGCAATGTTAATTGGGATGCTTATCCATTGTAATTTCTTTTTCTCTTTCCCACATATAAATAACTGTAATCTGAATAATAAGGTGCTCCAGCTCCATATCATCCAATGCACCCAAAATTTTTGATGTTATCATCATAGTGCTAGCATAACACTTTAAAAAGAAATCTTGTCCTGCTACTGTCTCCCATGCATAGTACAGGTGTTGTGACAAGCAGCTTCAGTCTTCAAGGATAGCAGTCAGCTGTCTTTCACTCACCCTGCAATTCTTTTCCTACTTATTTGTGAAAGAAGCCACATGACTTCCTTTATTTAGATTTTACAATCTAAAGTTTAGAGGTTTCATTGAAAAGAAATGTTTCCTGGTTACCAGTTAAAATTTCCCTTCTATATTTTTATCTCATCGATATCTCATAGAAGTTTCTGGATCAGCCTCCTTTTTCACTGCCTTCTTGGGGCTTATGCCTTTCATTTCATTTTACAGTTATAATGTCCTTTGGTCCTTGGCTTAGCCAAGCTATACAGAATTATTTATTTTACACCTTTTCTCACGAATCAGCCTGTTCGGGCCTGCAATAATTTTTTCTTTCCTGTATTTTGTATTTTTTCTGGTTTCGTTGGCATTTTCTTGGTATTGTGGTGCCCAGCATAATGCGGAGTTACTTTGCTGTCTGAGTTTGCAGTGAATTCTACAGGATCTGTTATAGCCTCCAACTGGTGATATAAGACAAGAATAATAAATCAGGTTGAATTTGCTGCAGTCCAAGGCATATACTGCCCTCTTTCATCTAACTTCTAAAGAAAGGAAGAAATACCATACTTCTGTCCTTCTGAGCTGAAACGAGATTCTGTAGGTGCTGAGTATAACCATAAAATATACAATACTGTAATTCAAGATTCTAATTAATATAACACAACTGGGAATTATTAGGAAGACAAAATGTCAACACCCACATTAGAAGTTGTCCAGAATTTCAGAGCAAACCTCTCCTGGCAAAAGTACCACAAAGCCTTTAATGTTGGTGAGTACAACTTGTAGCTTTTCCAAGGGACACATTTACTTAGTAAAGAATGTGGCACCTATTAAATCTAGCCTGTCAAGGGCGTTGTGATGTTTAGAGCTTTTATGTGCTGGAGAGGAGAATGGGCAAATTTACGGAAGAGAGCTGCACTGAAGGTTACCAAACTCATGCAGACGACACCCAGCTTGTGAAGTTCCTGAGCCTAAGTGGTTGGTGTTTGGGATAGGATTAGGGGAAAGTGTCTTAATGTGATTGCCCTATGCTTACATTCCTCCAAAGTCTTTTGGCTATGTCCACTGCTGGGAACAGGATACTAGGATAGAGGTATCTAGAAGAAACTTATTTTGATCTGGTATAGTGTTTTTTAGCTTATTTTCCTCAGTGTAGTTTATAATACCACACACGTGAAAAGTGGAAGGACAGGTTGACAGAATGTATATGAAAAATAGACCAGTTGAAAGAATGACTCACAGCAGCCATTGAAAAAAATCTTTTCCTTTGCTAATATAAACCAGTCCATATTTAATGTGACTCTTTGCCTATATGATGCTCTTGTGTTCATATATGCTCTCTTTAGGCTGCGTATGAGCGTATTTGTTCAGGTATATATATATATTACCCTATTACCCTGTGACTGAAAATGTCTGTTGTTTTGTATATACTGATTACAATTTCTGTCTGCCAGATGGAGTATCTCAGCCTGATTCAGGCCTTTTAGGTTCCATTACTTCTTAATAGTTTATGCAATTGACTATTTGGTTTGTGCAAGAGAAGTCTGTATTCGTAGGATCAAAGCTTAGTGGTTCCATTTTTACATATGACTCCTCTGATGCTTGGATCAAAAGCTGGAAATAGCAAATGGCTAAAAGAGATACCCCAGAGGCTGGAAGTAGGTCACTAATAGTCCATGTTACCAGTGGGCTTTGGTGACTCTGCAGCTTGTATTGCAAATGGTGTGGAAAAGAAAGTTAAATGTCTTGAACAGTATCACCCAAAGGAGATAATACAAATGAAAAACAGCGATAGGTGTTTCTCTGTAAACCCCTGGTGAGAATTAGGCTCTGATTACCAAACAAGAAAAAAAAAAATAGTGCTGAAAGAGTAGGTCTGTGTATCATAACACCTCCTAGCAACTCTCAAATGGATACTTACAGCAGGCAAAAAAGCTGTTAGTCCCAGTGGGAAGCTCTGACCCCAAGATTAGGAGGATGGAAACAGTTGGTTTTCTTTACAACAGACACTTGTCGGTATCAGACATTTGTCATAATTGTCACTCTGGTGTTGTTCACACTGGGATGGATAAGCCCATGTAATTATTACCACAGGGGTTATATTCCAGAAAAAACTACCACAGCAGAGACATGGCATCATTACTTATTCCCATTTATACTAGGCTGCTAGTACAAGAGCAGTCAAAGCATTTAGATCTGGGTAAACAGCTTTTGGGGAAATCTGGCTTCAGTTTTAGCAGTTGGAATCCTGTGGTAACCCAAATTTTGGTAGTTATTCTTTAATAAATCTGTCTGTTTGTTTTTTCCTTATGCTGTTATAATTCATTTCAGAGGTGTTAGTGCACAGTGAGATGGATTTAAAAGTCAGAGGTTTGCAAAGGAGTCATATCTTTCTGGGTAAACAGCAAGTGGGAAGTATTTCATAGCTTAAATGGCAAGTTGGGGCTTTTCCTGCCAACCTCCCAGGTGGAAATTGCTGGCTAACAAAAGTTTGTAACTAGCAGCAGAAAAGGAGTAGGGTTGTGTCAGCTGCTTATCTGTTGTCAATATTTCATTACGTCATGGTTTAAGCCCAGCTGTAAATCAGCCACACAGTCTTTGGCTCACTCCCCCTCTTCCTCCCGCAGCTCCCGGAGGGATGGGGAGGAGAATCGAAAGAATGTAACTCCCAAGCGTTGAGGTAAGAACAGTCCAGTAACTAAGGTATAACACAAACCACTGCTGCTACCACCAATAATAATAATGATAAGGGAAATAGCAAGGGAAGAGAATACAACTGCTCACCACCTGCTGACCGACACCCAGCCCAACCAAGCAGTGATCTAACCCTTCCGAGTAACTGCCCCTAGTTTATATAGTGGGCATGACATGCTGTGGTATGGAATACCTCTTTGGTTAGTCTGGGTCAGATGTCCTGTCTCTGCTTCCTCCCGGCTTCCCCTCCTCCCTGGCAGAGCATGAGACTCAGAGAGTCCTTGGTCAGGGTAAACATTACCGAGCAGCAACTGAAAACATTGGTGTTATCAGCGCTGTTCCTAGGCCAAAAGTCAAAACCACAGCACTGCACCAGCTACTAAGAAGGAGAAAAATGACTGCTACTGCTGAATGCAGGACACATTAGAAAACAATTCTTCCTTTACATGATTAGTAAATGAGATACCTTCTCAGGTTTAGGTCATGATTTTAATCCTGCCAAGGAGAATATCAGTAAATAAAAGTCATTGCTCTGCAGTACTACTTCAACCATGTTGATGAAATGAGTTGAATAGTACCAGTTGTTAATAGACAGATATACACAAACTGAACTTACTGGCATTAAAAGAATATCTCTATGTAATTCACAGCCCGAATCAGACCCAAACACTGAATTTTCTCCTCTACTTTTGCTTCTTTATCTCTTTAGGTTGCCTAAAGGGAGGACTACAGGAAGGAAATCTCTACTGTTGTTACCTATGCTAAACTTCTTAAGAGAATGGACATATGTTAGGTTTAGCTTGTCCAGCAGCATTCACTTCTGCTGCACCTGGAATTCCCCCAGGTAAACGTCAAATTGAAAACTGGAGTTTATGTTTTGTAACATCCTTACCCTCTATCTTCTAGAAAGAACTTTATTACAGAAAGACTCACTGGTGTATTCCTAATAGAAATGTATTTTTCCTGCCATTACCAGTGTACCACAACTTCGCTTTACAATTCCCTTTAAGATATTTCTCCTGATAATCTTATCGCTTTGGTCATAGTCTTATGTATGGGGATTTCTTTTCCTAGGCAATGTGAAAAACTGTATTCCTATGACCTTAAAAATTACTGGGGGAAAAAAAAAACAGGAAACAGAAAAAATAAATAGTTTTATTAGACTAACCCAATTAATAGAAACTTATATAATGTTTTTTATATTCTGCCCATCTGAATTTCTCTTTCCTAAAAAGGTTCACAGTAGCGATCTCATACATAAATCACATTATTGCCTTATTGCAGGGCCTTTCTGCACTCCTCCTTTCAAACCTTTGTAAATATTCCCTGTGTAGGTAAAAGAAATTTTGTAATCTCGAAGAGGCTGTAATCTAGAAGCGCAGCATCAACGTAGCCTGTGGTACAGACCTGAATGATCTGCAACAGCACCTTTAGTTCATGCTGTGGTATCCTGACAGTTATTTGTAGAAGGTAGTAGCCCCCAGGCCCTTTGAGTTTTTAGCTCAGTGAGACACAGATGCTGCTGTCTTGAAATAGAATGAGATATTTCAGTAAATTGTTCATTAATATCTTGCTAATGGATGACGCAGAGACTTGCAAGATACAAGTGATATGCTGATTGGCAGCATTTTGCCTCTTTGAAATGTATAATCTCCATTCTTTTTTCTGTACTTCTATTGACATTTCTACCCTCTAATTTGAGAAACCAAAACCAAGTAGCATGGCATTCTGAAAGTCTTGTTTTTCTCTGAGATATTGTACCTCCATGCCTTCCATTACTATCGTCTGACTGTATTGAGGTTTTTTTCAACACCACTTTCTCCTGTTAAAGGGCAGATAACTGAAACATCAATAAATCAACTGTTTGCACGAGACCACGGAACATAGTGGCACAAGAAATTGCATGTTGCATCCTGTCCTTGGATAGTGTCTTCCAAACCAGAAGATCCTTTTCTTTTTTGTTTCTCCCATTCTTGTGAGTATAGCTTGTGATAGCAGTTTTCCAGTTGGGTGGAGCAAAGGATCATCCCTTTCACAGACAGGATGTTGTTACTTGACCTCTTCCTTGCTACCAGCTTCACCCTGTGTATTGTACAGAGTCTTGTCTCTTTTCAGTTGGGCTTCTCTTACCCTTTCTTAATACAGCTAGATTTTGTATGATTGTTAATATTACTCATAAGCATGTATATTATAATAATGCTTAAAGATGTAATCACAAGAGGCAAGGGAAGGAGAACGGCTCTTTCTTCTCCCAGGAGAGGGAAGGTTTTCTAATGCCCTGTGAAGGAATGATCATTTCTCTTTCAGGTTACATGTGCTCTAAATCCTCTTCACCATTTGTCTCCAGCAATGAGGAGACAGTTGCTGCTGTAACAGTACAGCACTTGAGCAAATCCCTTACAAGGACCCTTTATTACTGCCATGAGTAAAAAAAATTAAGTCTCATAGCTCTTCATCTTATTTTTAGAGAGGTTTACATTTCTGAAGGACGTACTTGATTCCCTTACATGCCTTTGGCTAGTTTTCTGTTGACTTTTCTTTCAGTGTAATATAGATGAAGGTGGGAGAAAGCAAGCGTCTGTTTCTCTCAGCTGTTGTGTTGGAATTTGTTAACCTGACATTTAGTGTGATGTGCCCAATTCCCTTTCTAGATGTTTCTAGTAGCCACGGGGATACAGACAGCAAAAATCACACTTTTCACACACTCTTTCTCTCCTGGAAAAAAAAAAAAAAAAAAAAGAAAAGCTGGTGAAAATGATAGACAAATGATTTTGGAAACACATCTCTAATGTGACCTCAGAGTAAATGTTATGAAGTCTTTGGAGAGGAAGTTTGTTTACTGTAAACTGGTTTGCAAGAATTACTTTTACATCAAGAGAGCTGTAGTGTCAACTCAGTTATCTTTTTAGGACCTGAGTCATCTTCTACAGTTGTCACTGGGACTCTTTCTAGTGTTTTTAATCGAGATTTCGTCAGGCTCATCTTCTAGAGCTTTACACAGAAATTGCAAAAAGATAGGGATCAATTAGTACCACTAAGCAATTACTTTGGAGAGAGAAGGCCAATCCATTAGGAAATTGACTGACACCATCAATCCATGTGGGTAATGATCTCTTGATAGCTATCAGTGACTTCTGAACACTACTGACATTTTAGATTGCGATTACTGGCCAACAGTTAAAAAAATCTGTATCTTACACCATTTCCTCTTAAGCACCCCTATTTTTTCTATGTACTTTTTTATTTTTAAGAAAGAGGGCATACTGGACTGTCCCTTTTTATGTTTTGTATTGTGTGGGGTATTTGTTTGTTTGGGTTTGTTTGAGTTTTTTTGTGTGCAAGGATATATGATTTTCCCTCTTGTACCATAGGAGTTCACAGTTCTGGAATAGTAAGAGATTGTCGTATATAGTCGTCAAAACTAACTATTGATGTTGGCATGCAAGTTATTTAAGACACTGTGTGTTTTACTATTCAGTAAGACCAGGAGGGATATCTGGTCTGATAATTACTTACAAGTGAGTGAGAGAAGCAAACAAGGGAATGATTGGTTATGTGAGGACAAAGACCGGGGAACAGATACATACATACACACATATATATATATGACATATATATATGTGATTTATATATGTGTAGATAAATGCCTTTTCACTGCATGTCTGTCAGCTGGAACAGATGTCTCAAGCATGCATGAAGCCTTAACCTAAGTGTATGTGTACACATACTTCCTTCATATAAAATACACACACTTGTAGGGGAAAGTATGTACTTGTGTGTGAATTTATGCACATGTATGTACTCACCCCCCTGATATGGAGTTAAATGACAAATTGTTTCAATAGTTGAGTTTTTGCTCTTATAATATCAGGGAAATTGTGGTGATCTTGAAAGATGTGTTGAAGCTTTGAGAAACCCTTAGAGAAAAGCATGGTTCTCCTACCTTTTGGTAAGCGAACATTTGGAGCTTTCTACTCCGCCTCCCCTACCAGGAGTGCATCTGATACACTTTACAGGGATTTCAAAGTTTAATTTAGCTTAACTCTTGGCTGCAATCAACTGCTGATAAATTTAGTTGGGGGATTAGGGAACCCTGAAGACTAATAGCTCCTTAAAAGGAGACTGGAGATGAGACAGCAAAACAAAAACATCTGCGGAAGTCTCCTTTAGAATGATTAGAAGACTACATAGTCATATTTTAGAGAATAAATAGTCTGGTTTTGGGTGAGGAAGGATTTTTGTAGATATAGACACTTGGAGAAAGAAAACCAAATGTTCAAGTATTTAATGTAGTTGTTCCCTTTAGAAAGTGAAGGAAAGGATATCTTGATTGGAATCAGTAGCACATAGCAAACACCCTTCTCCTGTAGTTCTAGATAGTTTGCTAGCCTGTAAAAAATAGCTATTGGCTGTTTTATAGACTGTCATGCTTAGTCTTTGCACTTCTGTGGCAGCATTAATTCCAGCGTAAACTCTTAAGCATGGCTACTGTGTGTTCTCAACACTGTGGATAGTAAAGTAAACGTGTTGACCAGTACTTCACATGTGCAGTCAAAAATGATGACTCAAACCAAATCAATACAAGAAAACTAAGTCAGATATTTGTTTGAAGAATAGACTTTTTTAGAAATGTCTAGAATTTTCTTTTCCTAGGCACTTCTTTTTGCTTGTTTTTATACTGCATCATATTTTGTAGATCCAACTGTAACTAGGGCCTTTCATAAGCATTGTACTTCTATGTCTCATAGTGAGAAATGGTTCTTGTGCCAAAGGCACTGTGATCTTGCACAGCCTTCTGCTTTATGCTTAACTTTTAAACTATGAATAGTCCTTCTGAAGTCGGATTTGGAGCCTAAATGAGAATCCAGCAACTATTTCATGCCATTTTTTTTTTCCTTGCCTTCTTCACACGTTCTTCTGCTATCCCAGTTATGTTTTTAGCTTTTCTATTGCCCAAGGGCCCAAGAAAGGACTTAGGTGAGAAAAGGTTAAAAACAAAAAAGTCTTTGGCTAATTATAATTCAAATTAAAATGGAGCAATCATTTGATAAAATTTAAATCTGCTTACAAAGAAATGTCCTTTTACACAGCGTTTAATTATCTTGTGGGTTTAGCAGCTGGATGGCTATTATTTCAGCAAATAGTTCATTGAGATTTGAAGAAGGATTATATGTAAAAGTAGAGTGTTTGCTCTTGGCCTAGCTAAATCTGATAGACTTTGAAAGTATAAGACAATCATCAGTAGGAGCAAGAATATGAACGATACTGCCAAGGCAAGCAAGTGTGGTTTGTATTCACTGTTTTTTTTTTCTGCAACATATGGAATAAAGCACTATTGGAAAGAAAGTGTTCAGTGTAGGAATGTAGGTCTGCTCTGATGAATTAAAATATGAATTAAAGAGTGAGAGAAGCTAACAATTTTTCTAGTATATAAATTTCTGATGTTCATAAACTCTTTGTATTGGTACATCATGACATAGGTGGGCTAGTAAGCATTTTGTCTGGCAATCAAATATATGTGAACAGTGACTTTTCTGTAACTGAAAGAAAAATTACACTGAATTTCCAAATGATAACTCTGAAATACCAATTGGACTTATGCAGTTCTGTGGTGAAAGTGTTATCTTCTGTGATTCTTGCTCTCTGAACCAGGTATTCACAAAACTCTGCAGCCTTTCTGGTTGCTCACTAGTTAACAGTCTTAAGAGTCCCATTTCAAGTTGTGTGAATTTTCCTTTTTTTCACTGTGTCAGACATGCAGCCAAGCTAAGCTAAGTTTATAACCGTTTTATTTCTTACATTTAGACTCTTGTCTAAAGGCCACAGCACTAATATGAATAAAAAGACTGAGGATTATGGGAACCAAGCTACTAAGGCAAAAGAAAACCTGAAGAACTATATTTATTGCTAATGAAATTAGCGCAGGTATAGTGCTTTGTGCAGTGCGTAAGTTTAGTTTCTCTAGTCATTTTCATGGTAGACATATTCTCCTCTTCCCCCCACTTCAAACGCTGAATACTTGTTGTGTCAGGCAACATTTGAGGAAGGCTGCTCTTCAGGTACTTCAGGGATCAAACTCTCTTGTTTATTTTACAAGAGCCATTAATACAGACCAGGCTTTCCCTGGGATTACCAGGCCAGTTCACGGGTTTGTCATTCCAAAGCTTCCACACATACTTAACAGACCAGTTGACAGAGAGAGCTGAAAAAGCAGGGGCAGGCCCAAAGCCAAGTTATTTGCTGCTCTGCCTTGAAGAATTCTTTTCCAACTCAGAGTCAGAGATTTAGAACTAGAAGAAGAAAGGGTGAGATATCGATCAAAAAACACATGTGGAGAGGAAAGCAGGTTGAAGAGGAAGATGGGCTTGGAGAGGAAAGTGCGCGAAAATGGTGAGGGAAAATTTGTTGCTCAAAAGAAAAGAATTTGCAGATGTATGAGGTGGGTAATATAAGCAAGGCACAGAGGTCGGTTGATGGCTTCTTGCAATCCAGTCCAAGAATATCCATCAGTATATTTTGAGCTATTAAAGGTAATGTTTTCAGAAGTCTTGTTTTTAGGAGAACCTGTGTTTCCTCCCATTCCTATTTTTTTTTTCTTTTTATAAAGGAAATGTAATTTTCTAGCACTGTACTGTAGACTGTCTGACATTTTCACAGTTGCCAAATGCATGTGAGATTTTAATTTAGGTCAAGCAGATTGTCTTGGATAAAGTGACCAGTAACTTTGATGAAGACTTTGATTAGTTGGAGATAGCGTCTGGTATCTGAACATAGAATAAATAAGGTTTCAAGCGGTCGCTGGATGTCATCTTTGCAATGCTTTGCTCAAAGCTGGGCTGATATAAAAGAGCGATCAAGCTTATATAGTCAAAGTTTGCAACTCTCCCTCGATGGAGATCCCATAGCCTTTCTTGGGCCTTGTTCCAGTGCCACGTTGAATTATTTTTCTTCTGTCCAGTGAGATTTTTCCCTTTTTGCAACTTGTGATTGTCATTTCATTGTCCACCTAGGAGAAGAGTCTAGCTACGTCTCCTCTTTGATTCCACTTTGTTTGTCCCACACCATAGATACTAGGCCATGTAAAAGGATAAATAAAGGAGATAAACAATGACAGAAGAGGAAAAAGCAAGGTTGGCCAGCAGTATTGCGGGTATCATGGATCTGCAAGTATAATTGTGCTTGGCAGCCATGCTGCCTGGCAGTGGAAAGAAAAGGCTCTGATCTATTAGCTTATATAATAGAGAGGTCTTTATTCTTCCCAGTCTTTTGCTTGTTCTCTCAGCATAGGCACATATTTCATGATGAGTGGAGCTGCAAAGAAAGTTCTCTGCATGCCAAAACTCATGCTGTTCTGTTGCACC
Organism: Amazona ochrocephala; assembly: GCA_039720435.1. Classification (NCBI taxonomy): domain Eukaryota; kingdom Metazoa; phylum Chordata; class Aves; order Psittaciformes; family Psittacidae; genus Amazona; species Amazona ochrocephala. Next base: position 79,500,664 of record CM077880.1, read on the forward strand.
TGAACAGCAGTAGAAGGCCCAGTTCTCCTCAAAATCTTGAGAGAGGTTTTATTTAGTTCCAGTTAGGTCTGTGGGCTATAATAGCACTTGCTGTACAACAAGGCCTGATATACATATCCATTGTGGGTTCTTTTTAAGACCAAGTTTGTACTTAATACTGCTGGTCAACATAATTCTAAGAGAAGCAGCATTGGTGAGGATGATGCTGTAGCATCCAAAGAAGTCTAGGCAGTGCAGTTTATTTTGTTCTCGCATAAACTGTTTGCAGTAGGAGAAGTTATTGGTATGATTCTATTATCACAGTTTCTTTTTTACTTTTTACTTTTAAACCTGTATTTTCCTCACTATTGGTTGATATAGTCAAGAGAAAAAAAATGGAGCTGGGAGAAGACAGTGGTATAAGGTTCTTCTTCTGGCATTGTAAACATCAGGGTAGAAGTAAGTAGCATCAAAAATGGGTCTAATTCAGTACTTTCTCTCTTGTGGAAAGTGATGATTCCACTAAGAGGCTTTAGCAAGAACTGGTCCAGTTAACTGGAAACAAAGAGGGGTGTCCAGTCATTTAATGGGGATACCTCCAGTTGAATCCCCTTTTGAGTAAATCAGATCAGGTTGCGAAGGTTACTTGTCCATCCTCATGTTAGTGGAATATATTATATATAATACATATGGTGGCAAATCCACTTGATCTCTCTGTTGACAAACAGGACAGGGAGAGGTGGAGATAGATCCCTGGTAGATCTGAGAGCCAAGATTCAGCGAAACATCTTGGGCGGGTTTGGAAGCTTGTTTCTTGTTTCTGGTTTGGCTCATTTCCTCCTCCCTTCCCCCATTTCTCTGCAGCAGAAGCAGCGTTGAAGGGTGTGTTCTCTGTCTGGCAGGCTGTTGGAGGAGTCTCTGGCCTCAAATTACACAGCCTGAGAACTCTGTGCATAAAATTAGCAGCAGAGTTCTGTGTATTAGACGCCAGGGAAAAATGTCACATTCAGCAGAACTCATAGGCGAGAGGTGGAACAGAAAGAACTGGAACGGGACATCCACCCCCCTCTACCTTTTACTGTTTTGCAGCAGACCCATCATAACCCTCTGGCTTGAAGCAAAGATTTTTTTAGGTAGTAAATAGATGTTATTGTGTATCTTAATAATGGGGTGTTTGATCTTTCTTCTCGTTCCCCCTCCCTTCACTTGTTCTTTTTCCTTTATTCTGGAGATTTCTTACATTTTGCCTTTTCACAAGGAAATCAGTTTTCACTCATGAAGAATTGCTATTGACATAGAATTTTCTGCCCTTTCCACCTCCTGGCGGCCTGATTCCTGGTGAGAAACCCATTCTAATGGCACTACATTCAGCTCGTGCAGCAGCTTATACATGTTGTTTATAGTGAAATCTGGAAAACTAAATAAAGTGCTGGCTAGCAGGGCAAAGGCACTAAAGCAGAGAGAAACATCTATTCAAGGGCTGGGTTCTTCAGATACTCTCTCACTAGCAGCTAGCTCATTCAGAAAAACTATTGCAGAAAAGAACATGGTTTGAGGGTGCGTTTTGGCTCCTTACATCATAAAAGCAGTAAAATCCTTGCCACACTGGTGTAAGAATGCCCTGGAGCATATGCGTCAGAGAGGCTGCATTAGCATCTGTATGTGGAGGTGAATTGCCAAGAGACATAAATGTACACTTGCCTGAATTGTTTGGGGATGTACATGTACACACATACATTTGCTGTGTTGTCAGAGTGCTTTTGTGAGTCAGAGTTATCAGGCAATGCTCTTTTTATGTATTCCTCTCCATTTATTCTCCATATTGATATCTGCCCTGTGAGCTGGGCTGGGAAATCAAACCGTGGCTTAAAAAAAAAAGAGTATTTACAGCTGGATTAGTTAGCTGATGTATTTTGCAGCACAGCCTCAGATGTGGCATCCTGTGGGGTAGGAAAGAGCAAGAGCATGTGAGGACAGGGAATTTCCTAAGCTGATGCCGTCACCATATACTCATTTATTGAAATCACCGCTTCAGAGTACCCCTTTACCTTTGTTTGGCTCAGATTATTGAAGCAATCCTCAAGCAGCATAATGTATTCCCAGGTTAGATAGCACCCTAGGGCAGAAAGCTATTCTTCATTTTGTTTCCTTTTTCTTTTCTGTAGTAGGGCAGGCCCCTTCACTACTGCTGTTTAATGTAAGTGATGGTTTAGCAACTGCATTCTTTTCTAAGGGTTTGGGAATAAGTTCTACTCTGGGCATCAGAGCATTGCTGGCACATTTTTGAAGGGCTACGTTTTTGTGTTGCTTTCACCTTGCACTGTAGGTGATTTTGAGTGCAGGTGGGTTGCTAAGGATAATGGTGGTTGTAGTTTTGCGCTTTTCACCTGACTTCCCTGAAGAATGATATCGCTATTAATAATTTTCCTCCTCACTCTCCCCCCATGAGAAAAGTGTTACTGTCAGCCCCATTTTACGGGTGGCAAAGCTGAGACCTAAGGAATCACATAGGAAACCAGTGGCTGAACTGAATGCAGTTAATAGTGAGGTCTCTTATTTAGACCTGGCTTCACATAATAAGGCAGCCTTCTGCCTGCTGAGGTATGGGAGACACAAACTCCAGCCTTCCACACTTGGAATGGACAGACTGGCAGCTGGCTTAGGATCAGGTTGCTCTTTGGTATGGTAATTGGTGGGCTCATTCCACAAGTTCATCTTTCAAGGAATAAAGGCTGAAGTAATGAACAGCCTGTATGTGAGGCAGCAGGTGGGACAAGCTGTAAGTACATGCTGTGAGGAATACTTTGAAAATTACAGGATCTTGATAGTTACTGCCTCTGTATTTGCCACTTGCCTGCCTATCCTAATCTCTAGGCCTCTTGCCCCCCAGTTTTATTAGGGAATACTGTCCCAATATATGAACCATGAGCAAATGAGCCGTAAACTCTGTATAATGAACAGACTGGGTATGTTTGACCAGAAAATTGTGTTGGTTTGACTATATCAGTGTAGCTTAAGTAGTACAACTCCCCTAGGGTAAAGACAATTAGACCAGTGTAAAAGTGCATATCCAAATATAGCTGAGTCCCAGATGGGAAGGTACCTTTGTACCAGTAATAACTAGGTCCACACGAAGGCACAGATTTATTTCCTTAACTTTAGGAACCTTAAGTGACAAAATTGCGAATATAGTTACTTTATAATTTATGTATATTCCAAGGAGACAGATAAAACCTTCAGAGCAGGAGTTGGCCCACTTGAGGTATGTTTTACTGGCCAGTGGTGCCTTTCCTTCTTCGCCGTCTTTTCAGAGAACTTCCACTTAACTAAAGGCACTTATCTAAAGTTTCTAAATTAAGTAAAAGGAATTTGGTCCCAGGATTTCATCAAATGGATGGGGAAATTAAACTATTAGGAACAGTGTAGGATGGTTTGAATATTCTACCACAGATTCTAGCAAATTCCAACCCTATTCTGAGATTTGGGAAAGTACTGCAATTTTTTTTTTTTGTGTTTTTTGAGTAATTTTGACCGGTCTTTCAAACTTGTTGAACAGATGAAGTGGGATTTTCTTTGTCTTGAATAGCGGTAACTCCGACAGGTTTTTGTCTCTCAAGATGGTTAGAAGACTAAACCACAAAATGTCTCCTGCCACAAAGGGTCACTGCTGTTTAAAACTAGGTTTTAAGCTTTTGAAGGCATGGTTGTATGCATAGGTCTCCCAGGGGTTCTTAGATGGAGCTATCCTACTTCTTTGTCTGCAAAGGCCAGTTATCAGATTTTGACATCCGAGTCCACCTCCAGCCCAAGTCTGTCATACACAATAGCAGTGGCAAGTTCTGCCTTATTTCTTTTCTGTTTGCCTCTTTTATTCTGGAAATTATATGCTATCTGGATGAAGGAATGTTCTGTTGCTGTTTCTGAGTTTCCATTTTTCTCACTTAGTCTCGGGCATCAATATCCATCTGAGCTCTGCAAGAACAGAAAGTCCCATTGCTCATCAAGGAGAAGTTACTGTTCTGGTAAGACTTCCTCTAACTCTTCCAATCTGAAGTGATCTTACTATATCAGAGAGAAATCCTGTCTCTTTCTAAAAGATTTTTAAAGGAAGCAGGTTTATTGTAAAGGAAGAGTTGTTTTCCACAGGGAAGATCATAATACTGCTTGTGATACTGCTCTGCAGAAGAAAAGGTGGTGAGATCTGGCTACGGCATCATGAACTAAGAAACCACGGAGTGATACTGTTGAATGTCATTAAATAAAAAAAGCTGCTGTTCCTTTAACATTTGGTTCTATAAAGACATTTCATTTTGAGTGGCAATAGTCTGGAATGACACCATCAGTTTCACTGTCATGGCCAGTGGTAGATGAGGACCTTTAAATTCCTTTAGTTCAAGACGGATTGTTTAGTTGTGTTTGCATTAGCAGGGCATGATCATAGTCCCCTTCTGCAAATGCCTACTAGTTATTTTTCACCCTAAACAACCACTCACAAAAACTGTGTCCAGATTGAAATCAAAGGAAAAAGTGTTTATCTATACTCTGTGTGTGACAGGGAGAGTATCCATGCATTCAGCAAATATGGACTGAGCTATTATCTGGAGCCTTTCTTTGGGACGGGAGGGATTTTTCAGCTGTACAGAAAGCATATATTAAAGAAAGAGGATCTCTTTGCTTACCAGTAGACCAACTGGCTTCTAAAGATTTTGTAGCGCTACCTGCAAAAGCGCACCAGGGATTACAGGGCAGACATGAGTAGCTTATTTTAGGTAACTGTTGTCAAGAAATTTCACAGAGCTGCTATTTATTATTCATGTGCTATTATAATAATGATAATGAATTTAAACATGGCTGTATTTGAACATAACTATTGTAGAAGTGTCTTAAAGCATTTTGGAAAGCTGATGGTAACCATAAAAGCAAAATTCGTACAAGTATATAATATGAATGGAAAATGAAATATAGCCCCATATCACTTTTTCCAAATCAGTATTATCAGTTGCACTCAATCTCAAGCAACCACAAAAGACACTCAAGTGCTAATGATGTATATGCTACAGAAACTGGTATTCCATATATCCTTTGAAAACAATAGGTCGAATGAAAGTAGCTTGCAAGTGAATTCTGCTCTGTGTTTCTATTTGATGTTCAGTTTCCTTGCAGTCGTTGTTGAAATGATTTTCCTTTACACATTAACCTGTGATGAGACCAGAAGCCTTTTAAGAATATTATTCTTGTTCATCTTTTCCTGTCACTAAACAAATCTATTCTATGGCTGGTATTGAACATAACTATGCAACACTTTTCTAACATCAGGTGCATTAGAGAGAAGCCATTATTCTAGAGCGTACAGACATGCACAGCCAAAACAATACAGCAGCTGCTGCCCTAGTAAACATGGTATGTAGTGCTGTCATCAGAATTGATTCAGCTGAGTGTTTTTGCTGTGTTCCTTTGGTTTAACTTTTATTAGTGGTTCATGCTCCTTTTGTGATTTGGGACTACATTTCCATTTTCTCATTAAAATTCCATGGTTGCTCTGGCTATTTGGTTATAGCTGATACTCTCAGATTTCCAAGGTGCTATGTATCCTTGTACAAGTATTTTCTGACAACATACACATTAGACAGAAGACCACAACTTCACAGCTCACAGGCATACACGGCCAAAATAATATAGTAGGTGGTGAACTGCGAAGAGGTATGTAATGGTGTCAACACAGGGTCATGATTTAATATCTGAGGATTTTCTGAGTAGTCTCCTTTAATTAATTAATCTGTTAGTATTTCTTGCACCTGGATGCACTGCTTTCTCTTGCTTGTTGAAAAGAATCAATGCATAGTGCCATAATGACCACACTGCCCATGGTGTATGGATGGGTTTTCTCAAAACTGAGGACTGACTTTGTCAGCTGATGAAATGGGATACTTTCCTAATGCAGTCCTATCTCTTGACATGGGTACTGTCATTATCGTATCAATTCTGTAATGGACATTTATTTCATTTGTCTATAATAAGGTAGTTATTTGAGCAGAGGGAGAATGGGGGTTTCACTAGGCTCAGACCATTTCCTCAGCCCAAATAGAAGAACATGGCAAAGCAGTGTTTTAAATCTTAGTCTCTTGCAGCCTTGGTGAGCCCTCTCACCCGTCAGTTATCCACTATTCTGAGGTAGGAATCTGTTTTTTTGTCAGGGAGGAAGGTCTTGGTTTTGGTTTACTTCAGAGCAAGAAAATATTGCAGAATCAGAAACTTCCTTAGGATCATAGAATACCAGGTTGGAAGGGACCTCAAGGATCATCTGTCCCAACCTTTCTAGGCAAAGCATGACTTAAACCAAATGCCCCAGCACCCTGTCTAGCCAAACTTTTAATTTTCTAGAAGTGTCTAAGCCTTAGCAGGGTTAGCATTATTCTGGCACATTAGTATTATTACTGGCAATAATCTCTAGTAGAGAGTAGTGGAACTGAGGAACTGCTTTCAATTTGTTTTACTTGGCTTACAGCAAAACAGTTGCATAGGCAATTTGTGTGTGAGTTTGTTTGTCAACTTGTTCTTGAAAAGGCATATTTCCAGGTAAACAATGAGCAAATGTTTTTGCATCATGTCATATCCTCTGTCTCTTATAAGATGTACCTGCACAGTATCTAGGTTATCCTCCAGGAGATTTGAAAAGATTACAGTATCCTTTTTATGATTTTCTTGTCAAAACTATGATATGCATCAAATATAAGCAGTTACCTTAAAAGCACCCCTCCGGCCTTTCTCTTTTACTTCTATTAAAGTTTGCCCAGTTCTTGTGCTTTCCACAGTCTTATCTGTGTGTGTCAGGAGCGCCCCTGTGAATTTTCATGAGTTCAAATATATTGATCTTGTGATTAAGAGTTCTGGTCAAGGCGATCTGCTCCTATTACCTTCTGAATGTTAGGAGAAAGTGAGAGGGTTGCAATTGGAAAACTTGTTTATTGTCTCTCTCAATGCAAAGGAAAGAATAATGAGCCTGACTTTAGGTTACATGAGGACTGCACATTTAGCAGGCCTAATCAAGAATGTAGAATGCACAGCAGTGTGTGAAGTCTGGGGAAATACTTACATCCAACATCACCACTTACAACTCCTCTGTCAAGTCTGTGTGGGCAGCATAGAGTAGCAGATCACTCAGAAAATAAAGTTCAGAACTTTTTTCTCCTTTTCCCTTCTGATCAAAAGACACCATATCCCCTCTCAAGTTCTATGATGGTGCCTTCTGTTATCCACACGAAAGAGATGGGTGAAGAATTTTCTTCATTAAAATGCAGTGAAATGCAGCCTACCCTCAAGGCTGATGATTGCAGTGGTAAATAGAGTTTTATTTTGAAGGATGCTGGTTGACTTTTGCTCCATTCAGATGAGAATTTTTGTGCTAAACAGCAGAAGGCATTGGAGGAACCAAATATGTATTGAACATGAAGATGAAAGAGAATTGAAGACTGAAAAGGAGAGGCAAAGGTACTACATATGACAGCTTTTGGCTAAGGCAGATAGGCTATGCTGCAAGCTATCTGCAGTGTAAGGAAATGATGGTTCATTGCACTTCCTTCCTTTTATTTTCTTCTTGAAAGACTGTGAATTGATGTTATACAAATACTGGATCACTACCCTTTGTGTACAAGGAAGGGCAGTCAGGATTGTCTTTGGGAGAGCCATTACCCTCTCTTTGTAGCTGGCAAATGTGGATTGTTTTAAGCACATGAAGCTGAAAAGATGACTGCTCTTTCAAGGACTCATGTCTTACTTGCATTGATCCATCCTTCAAAGCTCATTTCCTAGACTCCTGTGCCTGATACTCTGGTACCTGTGCCTTTGACAAGGCTGCATTTCCTGACCATGCTTTCTGTTCCCACTTTAAAATTTATTCTTTAGCTCCACCTCCTGGCTCTTGGTCCATGGAAAAGAGGATTCTCAGGAATCACATAGCCTTAAGAAGGGATCATAGAATTGTAGACTCAACTAGGTTGGAAAAGACTTTTAAGATCATCAAGTCCAACCTTTATCCCAGGACTGCCAAGTCCATCACTAAATCAGAAGTATTCATCCCAGTTTAGAAACATTAATGTAGAGGTGAATATGGGTGCATTTTAGCTGGGGCAAAACAGAATTTGTTGATCCCACTCACTGGCTTTCTACAGAGGAAAATGTGTTGGTGAAGAAGTGGACAATGGAATATGTGGCTCATAGTTTCTGCTTTTTGTTGGGCTTTTGGTTTCTCAGCCATGGCAGTTTCGATACATGACAGACATCACAGAACAGTCTTTCTTTATAACTGTTTTTTCTCCTGTACTTCCTCAATCTCAAAGGGGTAGGGAAGTACGTAAGAAATCGTCTGACACTGAAACTTTAATAAAAGATCTCTGAGGCCTTGCAGTGGCCTGATTCACACAGGGAGAATTTCTTTGACTCTGTTCATCCTGTTCAACCAAGAGCTGCCGAGGAAGTGGAGGAACAGGGCTTAGCCATCTGGATTTAAGAAGCTGAAAACCATGTCTCTTCCCCGACAGCTGCGAGAAAAGAGGTAATATGTCTCTCCCTCCTTCCACCTCCCCACAAACCTCTGTCTAACTGCTACGATCAGTTCATTTAATTTGGATGCAAGCTTCTTCGACAATTCTAAAAGACTTCTTGTTATCGTAGCTTCCACACTATTACGCTGCTCAGTGTAGACATTTCCTTAAGGTGGAATCAACCTCCTTTCTGTGGGGAAGATTCACCATGTAGGATAGTAGTGGGTCATTATCCTCTTTACAGCTGTAAACAGTTTCCCTTTTACTGGGGTTTGTGATATGAGTGTTTGTGATATGACTAATTGTGTCTCTTGATCTCCATAACCACATCCCTCTTCACAGTAAGTGGTAGTATTTATGGTGTTGTGGGTGGTGCCAATTCATGTCATTTTCCTCGTACATCAAACTACTGCAAGACTTTGCATCATTACTTCAGCCTTCCAGACAGGCTACATAGTGTGGAAGCCCCTGCTTGGGATATTCTCCTGGCAGAATAAACTGAGCCAAACACCATGTTTTTTGTAGTATCAGAATAGTTAACATTTTGTCAGCTTCGCATTTTTTACATGATCCTTTTTAAAGTTTCTCTTTCTCTCTACCTCATTTATTACCCTTTTGTCCTTGTTCTTAATCCCTCTTACTCATGTGTTACTATAAATACCACTCTAACAACATCGAGTTGTAAGATTGAAACAGAAATGAATTTGTCTTCTATTTGTCAAAAATACTGTACCATGGAGAAGGTCCCAGAGGAAAAAGCATCTGCCAAGCCATGCTGTTTTATTGTGTGGACAGTATGGACAAGAAACATGAAAGTGTGGTTGTACGGCTGCTGTTTAGGTATTCTTGCAGGGATCTGCTTCAAATCCTACCTCAAATCCAGTACTTTCTAGAATTTGCAAAGCTTATTCTAACCTATCATGTGTTCTTTCAAGCATTTTTGACATTTTCAAACAAGTATCTTTGTGCTTGTTTCATGTTATCTGCTGTGACTGGGAAGTCTCCCTGTAAATATTTGCTAGGCTACCCATTCTTTTTTCAAAGCCTCCTTAAGTCTGCTTTACTCTGATGTTTGCAGGAAAACTTGACATTTTGATAGCTGGTGCAGGCAGCACTAGTTATGATATAGAACAATACTATATCTTTGTTTCTTCGCCTTTTTTCTGTTTGTGCTTATCCTTCTCTTGTTTCTTATGTGTGTAAGGTACACTGTATGAATCTTACACACAAAGTGTAAGGTTTTTAGGATTTAGCTTTGTGCTGTCAGTTTCTACAGCAGCTAGCACAACAAGCTCTTTTCTCAGAACTGTTTTCTATTTAGTGCAGTAATAACAGCATAAATCATGGATATAATGATCTCCGTAGAAGAAGAGATACTGCTGCAGCTATTATTCTAAGTCTACTACATGCTGAAGGAATGATTGAGAGTGCACCCACAGTTGATCGCATTTCTCAGGAAAATCTTACCACCTCTACTGTTTCTTTTGTAGTCCTGCTACTTCAGCAAGCCTAGGAACAATAGGGATGCTTTTCAGGCTTGATGAATCTTCACAGTGGTCACTGGCCAGGTTGGAGGGGGCTTGGAGCAACCTGGTCTAGTGGAAGTTGTCCCTGCCCACGACAGGGGATTGGAGTTGGATGATCTTTAAGGTCCATTCCAACCCAAACTGTTCTGTGATTCTGCAACCTATGCTGAAAGTACAGAAACTTGACTTCTCAAGATCAGACCTCCATAGGAAGAGGATGACACTACAGATTTCTATCTTCTTGGGATCGACCCTAGACAATCTGATGATGCTTAGCTGTCTTTGCTCTGTATGGCATAGAGACCTCCACAGGCTAATGTCAGAATGAGTAACCTAAATATTTTGCTCTTGCTTCACAGTGATTTTGACCAGCTTCCAGATGATGTACCTGTTTCAGCTAACATTGCAGATATTGAAGAGAAGAAGGGCTTTTCTAATTATTACGTAAGAAGGAAGATTTGTTTTGTCTCTGTATGTCTCATTTGTGTCTGGTTTGGTTGTGGGAAGCAAAATGCAATTAACCTGGTGTAGTTGCTTTTTGGCATGAATAATTATGTGTGGAGAACTTCTCAGTGCTTCTTTTTTCTGGCATGGAGGTTAGTCTATTACAGATTTAGTCTTAAAATTTATTGTCTGGGTGAAATGAGACCAGGGTATCCTCTAACATTGCTTGTTTTCTAAATACTTATCTAATGTATGATTCGTTTCCTGTTACAGTGCTGTACCTTTTGTGAAGATAGTGGGAAAAGAATTCAAAGAGGGTAGAAGGGGGTCTTGTTTTCATTATCCTATGGTACTGGTAAGTTAGGATGCTTTCATCTCTACAGAATGTGGCGTATTAGTAAGTCATGAAAAAGCACACAGCAGGAGAAGAGTAGGGAAAAGCACTTGGAGATTTTCTGAAGAGGGGTTTTTGATAAGACCAGCTCAGTCTGACTTCTGCAGGGTATGCTGCTTTTGCTGGAGACATTGCTCATAAAACCTTCCCACTGCAGTATGCATGTTTTATTCTGGAATATAGTGATGCTTGATTGCTCTGTCGTTATGTTTTCTGAAGGATCTGGCTGCAATGTGACTCGGAGGTCAGTGTATGGAAATCATGGGCTTCTTTAGAGCAAAGCCATTTTGGCAAGAGATAAGAAGATAGTGGTTGGAGGAGATCAGGCCATATTTTCTGAAATCGTGTGCTTTAAAGTCAAGATGAAGTATGAATCCCTTCTTCTCTGAAAATCAATTCACTGAGATGTCTGTCTATAGAGTTAGGTGCCCAAAGCATCCTGATGTAAAATATTTATATTTACCTCCCTAGTATGTTTTGTTTGTCACTGTGGGAAGGTATGTAAGCATATAGCATCATCTAGTCATTTCAGGTTTCCTTTTGACATTGTGTCACAGAAAGCAGCCACAGGGATGTGATCCATGGGAATGCTCACACACACCACACTGTCTGGTGCTAACTTGTTACTTTCTAGTCATTAAGTCTGCAGATACTCAACTAATAGCTTGCTTTGCACTCTGCCCCTGGGACAATATTTCCACCACTGGAGCACTGATCTTATGTTCCTGTTATATGCCTCACTTGAATTTGCTAAGTATTTATAAGTATGATCATTAGCCTGAATCCCCTTTTTCTGTTTCAGCTGTTTGTCATTGAAGTAAAGGTTAAAGGTGGTGGTAGATACCTGATTTTCCGACGCTATCGTCAGTTCTATGCTCTTCACACCAAACTAGAGGAGAAGTATGGAGCAGAAAGCAAAAATAGCCCTTTTACCTGCACACTCCCCATACTGCCAGGTAAGCTGTCAGCACCAAATCTGTGCATGATTAGCAGCTTTATCAGCCCCAGGCTGTTCTAAAGAGGAGAATGTTGTAGAGAAGCAGTTGTGACAAGGAACGAGTTCCCAGCTGTGGATGCTGGAGAAGTCAAGCCCTATTTGCAGTCCCTCCACTTGTAGTAAAATTCATTTAGAAACCTAAAATCCCCTAGAAAATACGTATTTTCCTGGAGATCCCACTTTCTTCTGATTGCTTCATCTCCCTGACAGCCTCAGACAACAGGTTTTGGTTTGTTTTTTTTTTTCTTCTTCAATAACTGCCACAGGTTTTATATTTTCCAGGAAAAGTTTATGTTGGGGCCAAAAAGGAAATTGCTGAGAATAGGATTCCTATCCTAAATGCCTACATGAAGGTAAGACTTCATCATAAGGTAGAGACTGTACTGAGTGCTGCAGATACTTAGCCCCTGAAATCAGCTAACAGACAGTTTTGTACCTTAGGTATCTGCTAGGTATTTGCTTCTCTGTGTATTGCTTTTCTGGAAGACACAGCATCCACACTGCAGGAAAACTTGCAGTCCTATTCCCCAGATTGTTTAGATTGCAGGATCTGCTGGAGTATGCAGTTTAAAGGCTCACTCCTTGCCTTCACATATAGGTACACATCCTTATAACACTCCCCTCTGCCCAAACGGACAAGACCCACCCAAAACAAAAAAACAACATGAAGCCCAAGGATGTATGGGGATGGTGAATCTCCAGTTGTTGTGTGAATGTGCAGTTGGTATGTGCACCTAAGGGACTCGGAGAGTGGCTTGGGCTGCTGGGTGTACCTGCTCTATGGTGAAGACACAGCCAGTAACATTGTGGAGAGAAATTCTTTGTGGGCAGGTTAACTGAAGGCCTGACTTTAAATCACTAAAATCTTAAGGACTGGCCAACACTTCCAGTACTTGCCTTCTTTCCACAGTCATTCATGTTCTGAAGGAAATGTAAGAGCAATGTACTCCTGCAGTAAAACAGGCACGAAAAGAGTGAAGCAATAGATTGGCCAACTCTGGGAGTAAACAGGAGAAACTGTCAGCAGGTCAGCTGTGTCCTGGTGCATGAGAAGGGAGAGGAGGGAGATTTTTGGCAGTAATTAATATCCTTCATGATCCTGTAGGTCAGAGAGACATATTTGTTACATGTAAGTGAATAGAGAATTGGTCTCTCCCACTGTTACACTCTGCTTCCTACTTGCTTTTGGCATAGAACCTACTCTGCCTACCTGTTTGGGTGTTGATGGATGAAGAGGTACGACTGTTCTTCTACCACTCAATCTTTGATAGTGAACAGGTGCCTCACAGGCTGAGGCGGCTTCGCCCACGGACACGTCGAATGTAAGTGATTGACATGTTTTTCCAGCATTGCTTGACATAAGAGATGCTGCCCCGTTTTGTGGGGGGATGAGAGAGATGAGAGTCACCACAGTGTTTCCCATGAAGTTCTAATATGGGATGTTTGTGCTGGAGTGAACACAGGGTATTTCTTGTTTTCAGTGACCTCAGATGTTTGAAGTGGATGTGGTACTTTGCAGTAAAGGAAAATTCCAAAATGAGCGTATAGCTTGCTTGTAAAAAAATGCTGCTCAACTCTATCTGTTGCTAATTCTTTATGGGTAATATCTATTATAATGTACAGAATATACAGGCCAAGCTTATGGACATAGGCTTGTACCACTGAACTCAATGTGAGTTTTGACACTGAGTTCAAAGAGACCTGGTTCAGACACTAAATGAAACTGAATGCTTAATTTTTTCTGTCCTTTGTCTAAATAGAGGCCTGTCCAACATAGCAGCATTGCTGACAATGGGGTGACACCCCTTTGGAGAACTGCTAAGTAGACATAATTACCCTTCAATCAAATTAATTTTCCTTTCAACATGGCAAAAATTGACCAGCTTCCTTTGCGCTTAAACTGTGCAAAAACTGCATGAGTGTGTGCATTCCTGGATGTTTGCATGATCTCAGGGATTGAACCAGATGCCATAAATGCTAGAAACAGGGATGCCTGTAAGGCAGAGTAGAGGGGCTGAGCAGTGCTGTAGAAGAGAGGCCCAGGATACTGACTGTATTGAAAATTCCATCTGTTCTCAGCAGCAGACATCATCAGATTGTTGCTGTTCTGCACTGAAACTGAGAGAACTAGGGCAATGTTGTTGCATCCATATTTATTTACTTCAGCGCTGAACAGATTCTCATGCAGTTTCTCCAGTGATCTAAGGCTTGCCTGCCTCTTAAATAATGAAAATGCAGACACTGCACTACTGACCATGTAGTATTTTTGATGACTAGAAAGACATATTTACCTCCCTGTTGTCTCCTTTCTTTGCAGTAAAAGCATTTCACCTCAAGTGCCTATTTTTGATCGCATGGCAGCTCCACGGGCTGAGGTGAGTGCTCTGCACAATCTACCATTGGATAGGAGATTAAACTCTGTTTTACTTTGGTATCTCATCGATCAGGTTCCCTTTTCTAATTAAAGCCTGGGGAAAGAATGGAAAGTGAAAGCGACACAGGAAAGCAATTGATTTTAACAACAGGGGATGAAACAAAGCATGGAAAGAAGTGTTCTGTTCCTCCTTATCTGAGTAACAAGAAGTTCCACAGTGAAGTCAGAATGACAAGAGGTTCAAAATTGAGAGACATACACACCTTACTGCCAAGTGGTTCACATGTAAATACTGATAGCTATAAATTGAATTTAAAACAAGCATAAGCTTCAGTCTCATTGACTTCAGATTGTGTTTAAAAGCTTTGCAGATGAAGAATCTTACTATTTGCTGTAACAGAAGTGTTCTACTGAAAAGTGCCTATACCCTTGTCTTTTGCTGCATATTATCATGGTATTAAGCACGTGGAACTGCTTGTAACCAGTACTTGTCTGAGCGTATTCTTGCTTCTTGGAACATGTGGTTTTGCCATATAAGATTAAAAAAAGCCCCATTCAAATGGTTTGGGTTTTTTTTGTCATACACTGAGTATGGCACATCTTGGATCAGTCATATCTCTTAGGTTTTATCTGTTAATTTGTTAATACTGAATATGCCTACCAAACCTTTTGAAGAGATGGAAGAAGGCTTTTGAAAGCACTATTAAGTAGGCATATGAACTCCTAGCACAACAGTAGCCATTGTCTGTTTTTATTAAAACTCTTGGCATTAACAAGCCCAAAAGAACCATCTCAACACAGACTAAAGAACATCTTTTCATTTTTGCTCCTTTAAGAGCATTTAAATGGCTGCCGTATTCTCTAAGGACAATGGGGGAGATATGCATTTTCATAACTTGGCATTATTCAAGAACAGCTTCTTAGGTTGGTATCACGTGCTTACCTCCTTTTTTCAGTTTTTTCCCTAGAGGGGACATCTAAGTGCTATGTTAACTGCAAGTTTGTTTCCGAGCCTCCCCCAAATCTCACAGTTCAGCATACAGGCCTGAAAGCTGGATATAGAACCAACACTTGGTTACCCCTAAATTAGGACGCAACACCACAACACTTCTGCAATTTTTTTGGTGACATTTGGCAGCAAACCTGAAAGCCGTAAAACTGCAACCAGAAATAATATCTCTGTTTCTAATTGTCAGGATTTCAAGTTTTCAAGTTCTCAGTTGTCTTCAGCACTGTTGACTTGCTCTTTTGTCAGTTGTCTTCACCTATGCTGACTTGCTCCTTTGTCAGTTGTCTTCAGTTATGTTGATTTACATGCTTTTAAGTGTTTTCAACTTCTTTGTATTTATTTCTCTGGTGCTCAGTGTCCTGCCACTTTAAGAATCCTGGCATGTAGCTCTCTCAGAGCCATGTTTATCCTAGTGCTCTCGTTACTTCTTCACAGCATTTTTGTGTGTGCTGTGTAGAAGAAATTGTGAGAAGTGCAGGCTACAGTCGTATTACAGTCGTACGTATATACGACCTTACCTCAGAAATTCACTTGATGACAAAGTGCATACTCTCGTGCTGCTTTATCCTCTCACCTCAAGAACAGAACAGAAAGAATGATTCATTTCTGTAATTCTGTGAATTAATAATTCCAGTGTTATTACTTTCCATAGGCACTGTTCGATTTTTCTGGAACCAGTAAACTGGAACTCAACTTCAAGAAGGGAGACTTGATCTATCTACTCAGCAGAGTAAACAAAGACTGGTTGGAGGTGAGACTGCAGTCGCAGCACTGAATTATCAGCATACCTCAAAATATATGAGTAGAAAGGGCTCCCCTAGTCCTTGGGTCCTGCCTCCTCCTTTCAAGGAGAAACTGTATCGTACTCAGGTCTTACTGTTAAGAATGAATCCTTGACTCCAAATTTGAAATTGTTTCCTTCCTTGGCTGCATTTAGCTTACAAATTTTCTGCCCTCGAGACTTCAGTTTTGATTTGCATTTGCTTCTGCTGGAATGTTTTTAAATTCTTTGGAAGTGATTAGAACACAAAAAGGCCACAGAAAGGAGATGGAAACTCCGTTTCAGTGATTAATTGGTTTCTTGCCTGAGGGTGAGTTGCAGTATACTTCATGCTTCATACCACAGTGCACATCAGTCTGATTGTAGAGAACTTCGGCAATGCACCAGTCTTCCGAAAAAGGATGATGAGAACATACTGTGTGTTTGCTGATATGATATCTCTGCTTGCTTGAATACCACAGCCTTCCTTGGTAACCATCTGACTTCAATTTTTCACACACTCTTTCACTCCCCCGCCTTCTGTTTGACTAAACAATTGTAGAATCTTTTTGTAGGGATGCCATCAGGTCATTTCCATTGCCTTTTTTTTTTTTCCTTGATTATAGTAGGAAAAAATCTTACTGTTGTTTCCGTGGAAATTAATTGGATTCCAGAATTTATTGTATGTGGCCAAAACGGCATGGTTTTCTTTGTTCTAACACTACCTATCATTCCAGGGAACAGCTGGTGAGGCCACTGGGATTTTTCCCCGTGCTTTTGTGAAGATCATAAAAGATTTACCACAGCAGGAAGACACAGTTAATAAAGTTCGCTGTTATTACCATGATGAGACTATGAGCACTATCAGGTAATAAGAAGACAGTTTTCCAGTTTACTGCTGAAGAAATTACATCAATTCTGTTTTCATGATATGTAATGAATAGATTTGGTCTTGTTACAGAGATATCTCAGTGGAAGAAGATCTGAGCAGTATTCCGTCATTCAGAGATCTCATGGAATTGATGAGGTACAATGCAAGCAGTTAGTTGTATATTTAATATCATTTGAACATTTGTCAAGTTCCTTCCAGTCCTAGATTTCCCACATGCTACTTGCTCATCACCATGTTTTGGGTGGGAAATACTTTTCAAGTGTCCTAAAGAAGTTGTACTTCGACCTGGCCCAGGGCTGTCTGTGCAGACACTAGTCTGCCTTGGGGTTGTAAGTATTAATGGAATGTCACACACTTCTAACTCAATTATGCTGGGTAGAAGTTTCCAATTCTTGTTCTAATATCAGAGCCATACCCCCAAACAAGAAACTTCTGTCTAATATACTTCTTCAGGATGCAAGAAACCACCTCTAACACCTGATGAACTAGTGTTAAACTAGGTCAATCTAGTGTTGAACATCAAAACATTAGAACATCAAATATTACTAATGGAATGCCCTCACTAAATTCTTCCATTCCATAACCTGCTCTCCCCTCAAAAAAAAACCCAACCATAAGTAGGTGAAAGTGGTTAGTAACTATAGTCAACTCTTACGTATAGGAATTTTATCGAACTCACAGATTAATTGCACCATGCATGTGGGGTTACTGGAAATAGTTCTTGGTTCTGTCAGATTTCTTAGTTTAAAAACCGTACAGCATGAATGAGGCTGTATGAATGATTTCTAATACTAGCTCTACCAAGAATGCCAAGACACCCAAGGCTTTGTGTGGCTTTTAGCAGAATGAATTATGTTGCCGGTATATTGTTTATTACGTAGATTTCCCAGGCATTCCTTGATTTCTGGGGATCAATCCATTTCTTTTCTACCAGGCAGGAGTTTGACCGAGATGACATTGTTTTGAATTACCGGGACCTTGATGGTGATCTGATTCGGTTGCTCTGCGATGAAGATATTGAACTCATGGTGTCTCAGAGCAGGAACAGGCCATCTCAGAAGCATTTCTTCCCTTGGAAGTTGCACATCACTCAGAAAGATGACTTGGGTGTTTACAACACTAGTACAGAAATAGGTGCTACTCAAATAGTGAGAGAAATATAAGTGCTGTATAGAGATGTTCCAGCAGGTAGCTGTACAGTCCTTCTGTAGTTCCTCTCTGCAGACAGTTTCCTTTAACAAGCCTTTGAAGTGATCTTGAAAAGAGCAATTTTTAGTAATATATTACCTTTCAATGTAAAATCTGTACTTAGCTTCTTCAGCTTTTTACAACTCCTCTGTAATAGAGACATCTACAGAAAGAACCAGAGAAAGTGAGGAATGGAAACATAAAATCACTGGCCATATTCATAAAGCACACAAGCGTTAGGCTGCAATAGAGGTTTAGTGTCCTGAGCCCCAAGATCTGCTCTAATATCTATTCTCACTCACAGAGCTGATGGTTCATGCAGAATGTCTTCATGAGCTTTTTTTCTAGCCTGCCATATCTTTCTCTTCACTTACTGGTATGAAGTGTGCCAGTGCTTAGGAATGGGTAATTATTTCTGTCACGTGGAAGCTTGATTAGGCATTCAGGGTTAGTTATGGAAGCGTCAAGAAAGCTTCTTCATATTTCAGTGAAGAAATTGCAGCTCACCTTTGCTTTCTTCTTTCTATTGACCAGTATTCTGAATTATAGAATCATAGAATCACAGAATAGTTAGGGTTGGAAAGGACCTTAAGATCATCTAGTTCCAACCCCCCTGCCATGGGCAGGGACACCTCCCACTGAACCATGCCACCCAAGGCTCTGTCCAACCTGGCCTTGAACAATGCCAGCGATGGAGCATTCACAACTTCCCTGGGCAACCCATTCCAGTGCCTCACCACCCTTACAGTAAAGAATTTCTTCCTCATATCCAATCTAAACTTCCCCCGTTTGAGTTTGAATCCATTACCCCTTGTCCTGTCACTACAGTCCCTAATGAAAAGGCCCTCTCCAGCATCCTTATAGGCCGCCTTCAGTTAGTGGAAGGCTGCTATGAGGTCTCCATGCAGCCTTCTCTTCTCCAATCTGAACAGCCCCAACTAGTACACCTGTGGTGTTCCTCTTATACCTTTTGGTAATTGTACGGACTACATATTTCTGCATTCTGAGGAAATCTGTGTGATGCATGTTCAGATAACAAGTTATTTTCTCCTATCTTCTGCTTTCCTACACCTCATTGCCAAATAGAACCAACAAGAAATTACTGTATCAGAGTCTTCAACAAATAAAGTTACGTATGAGATTATTTTATGAATTGCTATTAAAAAAGGTTTGGGGGGGGGGGAATGAAATAATTTACTCTTTTTTTTTTTTTTCTTGAAAGTGAGATAATTCTGAAGAAGAGTTTGAAAGTTGCCAATTCATCTTTCTTTAGGAGGAGTTCATTATTGAAACTAGATATATATCTATATATTTCTTTAAAGGTCATGCAATTAAAATATTTTCTTCTTGAACAAATTTACTACTGCTCGTAAGAATGTCAAGTTATGTATGCTTTACATAAATTGTTTGATACACAAAACACTGTATTCTGAAACCACCATGCAGTTCTAGTGTTAAAAAGACGCCACCAAATATAATCAGTAAAAGGTTAGTTAAAAGAGTTTTCAAACACCATGCTTTGGATTTGACTGTTGATTTATGTGGCATTAAGCTACAATTCCTCATTAAAAAAAATCTTTGTCCTTCACCTGCTGCTAAAACTTGTATCGATGGAAGCAAAGATTAACAAGTATCTGAAGGTAACGAGAAACAGTACCATTAACCATAGTTACCATTAACCATTAGTTACCATAGGTAACTAATGATGCATGGATACTGCATGCATCAACCTGCCCCTCCCAGAACTGGCAAAATAATGTTTTCTCTTCTTACACGTTACCTGTAATGCGATCAGGTAACATCTTCAACAACAACAGAAGTATTTAAGGTGATTTATCCTTTAAACTTGTCTTCTTCCTGATGTATATACGTAAGCTTATTTATATATATATAGGCTTCAATATTCTATTATTTGTAGCCCTGCATTTATGCATGTAAGTGTATTGGAAATAAAGGAAAGAGTTTATATCTACAGATAAGCATATAATTTGTTATACTGGGTACCATAAATCATTTCTTACTTGACACTTCATTAAGTGCATAGTTCTAGCAGTATATAACTGTCCTGTTCTGGCTTGTATAAGAAAATGCACTCTCCAAAGGGTTGTAAGATGCACTATAGGCCACATCTGCTTTTCAGGTAGAGAAGTTCTACCTGAAGAATCCATGCATATTAAATTTCAAAGTCAGATAACACATGTTCAGAAGAGACACAGATTAATGTCTTCCTTCTTTCCAATGATGAAAGTTTTATTTGATGTTATTTTACTAAAATGTTACAAAGTGTAAATTCCCACTTGAAAGGCATTGTAGCAGTGCTATTTTGAAGGAGATGAAGCCATATACAATGATAATGTTACTCCGGTTACATCTTGTCATACAGAAGAGAATAATGCATCGTAAATTTGTAACCTAATTGGCATGCATGGCCTGCAAAGCTGCTGGTGTGCAGGATTACTGGGGTTCAACAGAGCTAGTAACATCTGAAGGCTTTCACTAACAGCTAGATCCTGTGATGTAACATGCGACTCAGCAAGTCTGTTTGAAGATGGAGGAGCTGTTTGAGCAAGGAAGGAAAGGAAGGGAAAATGTCCAGTGGGAAGCAAAGAAACCTCTTTTCTAAGGGTGAGGGGAGATCACACATAGACTTACTGGCCTGTGAAAATCAGAGCAGAATACCTTTCTGCCTTTATGCTGCAATGCAAAGTAAATTTTGCCCATCTTGTGAAGTCGTATATTTTCCTCCTTGTCTGCAGTTTTTATATGCATACATCCTGATAGCCCCAATGACATATAATTTCCTCAGCTACTCTCATAAATATAGATTTAAAACTGTGTGGCTGCCTCGGGTGTCGGACAACTTCAGATCAACTCTTCTCACCAGTTTTCTTTTTCTTCGTCTATATACTACAATACTTATCATTTATTATTAATTGTTGCTGAAATAGGTAAAACATACTTTAGAAAATATTACTCAAATTAAAGGTTTACAGAGGTCAAGGTAGGTCTCCCCATGTACAGGTAAATGTCAAGTTCAGAATTATCCCTGCCTTGAAGACTGGCTGGCCTAGAGTAAAGCAAGAAACGGCACCAGACTAAAAAGCAGAGAAATCTTTCTTAGTCTTTCTCACTTCTGCTTCAGTCAATCCTTTTTTTTATCTGAAACTACATAGTCTCATGATGTGGTATTGTTAACACGCGAGTGAGCAATGACAAGCTTCCTTTCCCTCCCTTCCCAGTTAAACAGCTCCATCTAAGTAAGTGCTTTGGGGGCTATAAAATCGGAAGTACAGACTTCCTATTTCACAGGCAATTACACAGGCTTTCCTTGAAAGGGTGTGGTCTGCTTCTTTAAAAGTGACATTTGAGGTGCACAGAAGAGGTAACAGCTATTTTGAAGAACTCCTTGCCAAGAAAACCCTGTTGTTAGTGTATACGTTCTGTCTCCAGTTGTGGCTTTCCTGGTTTCTGCAGCCGAGGATTCAGATGCTGTGAGGGGAGTCTGGACAGGGAGAGTCACCCACCAGGTTGAGGAATCACCTGCCTTACCGAGAGCTCTGGATCCAGGTAAGGGAACAGCTTCCTCCCTGGGGAAAGCAAAATGGCAGAGAGTCTGCTCTCATACAAGGGCCTGTGAGTCATTACAGGGTTTCTTAGCTGCAATGAGTATTCAAGGGCTCAGCCAGCTGTTCTGGTGTAAGGAAGAGGCATTCAGGAGTCTCAAAGTAGATGGGATTTCAAAGGAGCTTTTTCCATGCTCCCCTAAAGTATAAAAGAGTTTCAGCTCTGTAGCATACCTGAGTACATGGGTTTATTACACTTTTGAGAGAGCAGTGAGAGATGGCCAAAAGGACTTGAAATTCCAGTGTCAAATGGTGTAGTCCATGGTCTTTGAACCACTCAGTCTACTCTGGTATTATTTTTAGAAATGGCAACTTGTTTGGGGAGCAACTGAAAAATTAGCATGTTGAAGAGAAATCTGAGAGTGAATGAATACGGAAACTCAACCCTTATACTTCCCAAGAGCTATGTGGTTGGGAATCAGATTATTAAGGAAAGGTAAAAAAACAGAACACCATTTCTGTTCATTGGGAAGGCTTTAGGCATGAAGAGCAGGAGGATGAGTCAAGTTGAAGGCTGAGTTCTCTTCAGGATTTTTTCTTGTTGCTACTCAGCTAAAAGAATCCCTCCGCTTCCTTGAAAATGTGCATTTACTTCTCATTCTTTGCTCATACTGTAAGCTCATGCCGTAGGAAAAGATGGATTTGTCCTACAATAAATACTTGGTAGAAGTTCCTTCTAAATGTCACTCCAACACGAAGCCTAAAAAAGTTCCCTAATTCAGTTTTACTTCTGTTTATGTGAAATGAAAACAAGAAGCTCCACAATAAGCAGACCAAGAGAGTAACCAGCGGGCAATGAAAACGATTATGTTCTGAATTAGGATCAAACTTGTATGCAAAGGACAGTATGAACATGAAAGAGATTTTCATCCTTCTCCTGAATCTGTATTTGGTCTTCAGTGTCCATGACACTAGAGGTGAGTTTCAAATTCATATTCTCTTTTACCCACCCATTATTGCCCTTCTTTTTGTATCTGTCTCCCTCTTTCAGCTTATGCTTTTCCTCATTTTCTGCTTGTTTTTCTGCTTCCTTCTACCACCATCTTCTGTGCTATAGATCTTGACCAAAACCAGGGGGTAGCAGGGGCATGTGCAGACAAGTCACCACAACGTATATTGGTGGTATGGATGTGTGAAATACTGGGCAAACAGATGAGATGAACAAGCTGACTGGTAATGAGTAAATAGGAAGGAAGAATAGACCCTGATAGTGAAAACATAGGAAAATGAAGGGCTGTATGATTCAGATGGTGGTGTACAGGAGTAGAGACAAGTGGGCAGGCGCAAGACAAGGGTTGGGATGCAGGTGGGCTACTAACAGCAGCACCCAGATGACCTGATTTTCTTCTTGTGGAATTTCTGACAGATAAAGAGACCATATGCCATACCCATCGCTTGTGTTTCTGAGTTTAATGTCTTTCCTCTTCTGACACAATGAGAGATACTTCTCCTTTTCTCTTTTTGTCTTTTTTTCTTTCTCCTTTTCCCTTTTTATCTTTCTCATTTTCTCTTTCTTTCACTCTTTCTTTTTCTTTCTTTCTCTCGTTTTTTCTCTTGTTCTTCTTTCTCCCTTCTCTCCCCTCCCCCCCCTTCCTTCCCTTTTTTGCCTGTAAAAAGCTCCTCAACCAAGCTGATAGTAGTTCTCCAGAAAAATTGCTTGCGAGAGCACACTCCTGTCTGCATGTTGACACCTCTGTCACCTGGAGGTCATATCCCAATAGCGCAGCGCAGATACCACCTTCATAGAATCATAGAATCATAGAATAGTTAGGGTTGCAAAGGACCTTAAGATCCTCTAGTTCCAAGCCCCCTGCCATGGGCAGGGACACCTCCCACTAAACCATGCCATCCAAGGCTATGTCCAACCCCACCTTGAATGCCGCCAGGGATGAAGCATTCACAACTTCCCTGGGCAACCCATTCCAGGGCCTCACCACCCTTACAGTAAAGTGCAATCACTGCATCTTTTTTCCTGAATCCTTTCTCAGAGACCATCCCTATGAAGAGCCTAAGCTGCTACAATGACTACAACTCACAGATGACCTGCACCTGGATGGAGCATTCAGAGGCTCATGCCCTTGTTGGTATGACGCTTTACCAAAAGGATAATATTATAATGTAAGTACCTGGAATGTACTGTGCTGAATAAGAGTCCAAAGGGAAATTGGCTACAACTTGGAATCCTGGAGACCAGCAGTGAGGTTTTCAGAAAGCGTGGCCACCTCTCTCTCACTGGGTTAAAGTAAAAGTTGTGCCATCTTATGAGTCCTCTTCTAAGAAGGGAGGAATGAATAGGGTGTGCTAGTGAAGTTGTTCTAATAACCTTTACAGTTGCTTTCACATAACTTTGTTGCGGGATCATAGATATGAAGTAAGGTGTGGTTACTATTATTGGGGTGGAGAAGATGGTATCAGAACAAGTGTAAGCCTGAGTGTTGTTTATAAACCTAAAAGGGAGGAGACATTCCCCCTGTTGTTTTGCCCATTTAGGAACATCACTGAGAGTATGGTTTTGGTCGCTTCTGAGAAACATGTATAAACTGTGTGTCTGTGAGATAGACAAGACTGGTAAGATCATCTGCACTATCGCTTTTCCTCCCAGAGATACTGACATGTTTATGACAGTATCTCTCTGTTACATCTGTTTCCTTATAAAAAGGGAAACACATCACCAGACTGTATCAGTTGTGAGGATAAGCAAGGACAGAGAGAGGGGAATAGTTATGGGAGAAAGGAAGACAAAGAAGGAAAGCTGAGAAGAAGATGTATTAGAGTCTGGGGATACAGGAAGGAAAGGAAAGAGAAAGAATGCCTGATTTTATTGTAAAGAAGAGAGAAATAATAGACCCGAAAGTATCTGAGATCACTGGAAGGTCTTTGGAACAAGGCCTTGAAGCTAATGCTTCTATGAAAAGGTGATATAAAATTACTTGGACCCTTGGAAGATTTTCTGTTCGGAACATTGTTACATGATGGAGTGTGTGGCTCATGCAGGAAACATGACTGAGGTGAATTAAGCAGACAAGCAGGTATTAAGAGTGGACAGTCACACGGCTGAAATTGAAATGGCCAATGATTAAACAAGGTCAGCTCATAGATGAAGAATAGTTGACTAAATTCCAAACCATAAGGTGAATCTGATGAATAGATAGAAATATCTTCAGGACTTCACAACCCGTGGGCTGACTCTTGTTTAAGGGTGTGCACATGTAGGGTCGGTCCCACCCATACTCCAGGAATACATCCCTGATTTTCTTGCTAATAACCAAGTTTTAAAAATAGCAATGGCACTGAATAACATTTGCTGACATATAGCTAGCTAGGAGACTCTATCCTATCCTGGAAGACAGTATTTGGCTTTAGATATCCACAACTTAATGTTTTTATCTGTACTGGAACAATATAATACACTGGGCATGGAGCCATCAGCACAAACAAAATTCCAGAGGGCACAAAAGAAGCCACACATCTCTCCAGCAGCTCAGGCTTCTGCAAGCACACAAAGTTTATCCTCTTCTGTCTATTTTAAAACATTGCCTCTAATTTTCATGATGCTCCTTGGCCTGGAGAATGGTTATCTAAAAGAATGATTAACATTCTGGCTGGGATCCTTAATGAATAAGTAAGGTCCCTTGGCAGAACAGAACTACTGAGGATACAGAAGCACATTCTGGCTGGAGAAAGTTTTTGAAGTGCCTTTCTGGGACTTCAAACTGAACGTCTTCAAGAAGATAAGGATCATCAGAAACTTCACTGTGTTTCACGCCTGATAAAAGGTGCATTTCCATGACATTATTTTTCATTTCCTCACATAAAACCTATGAGATTATGTGGAGTTAGGCCAAAAAAATAACTAAAATAAACTGGTACCAAAAGATAACATTCTGCTGCACAACCTTGGAATGGGAAGGTGTTTGACAAAAATGCTGGTGTTAAGCAAAACAGGACTAACAGATACAGTAAGAAGAGGATATGAGTAAATTATAACAGAATGGAATGGAATTGGTTTCAGGCGTTTAATTTAGCATTAACTATAGGTCTCTGAATTAGATCTTTATGGATCACTTTTTCTACACACAGGAAGAACAAGGAGATGTTCTGCAAACGCCAGAGAGAAAATGACTTACATGAAGCTCCAGACTCCTATGTGCACTGGGTTTGTTGTAACACTACATACAATTTTGGAATAGGAGTATATGATATTTTCAGCTTCAAACCTAGCAAGATGCTTCAAGCAGAACTTAATGTTGATCTTTTCCAAAATGGTAAGCATTAAAAACCAAATTCTTATTTTTCCAATGAACGTTAGGGATCACTGCCTTTCAGTCAGAAAGTGAATTCCACTTCCATTGTGAAAACTGCTGAAGAGCTCCACATTGAGAGGATGGGGCAAGGAAGGGAGAAGGCAAGATCTGGGGAGCATCTGGCACTGGAGGGGGGACTCAAGAAGGAAGCACTTGGTGTGGTAGAGATAATATATTCTGGAAATAAAGAAGCTTACCTAGGTGTTTTCTTCAACTCTTCATGTCCTTGTCCTCACTATCTCCTCTCACGGGTTGTATCTTCACCAGTTCAGACCCTCCCACCTCAAAACCTCTCGGTCAGCTTGATGAGATCAGGAGACTTCTTGCTGACCTGGAAAGCTGCTGATGGAAGCCAGGGGCTGGGCAATGCACTGGAGTATGAAGTCACTTACAAGCGGGACTGGGAGTCCTGGGAGGTAAGAGCGGAGGAGCCGGGTTGTCCTGGTTTGGGCAGTTGAGAGCCTGTGGTAGAAGTTGTGCCAATGAATGGCCTTTCCATTCTCAAGCACTACAAGGAGATGCCACAAAGGTAGTTTCAGGTCAGGCAGAAGGGGCTGTCTTTCTGTTTGCAAGTGACCTACCCAGTGAAATACCATTTGTCCTGAACTGAATGCAAAGATCTGTTCTTCACTGACAAAAATGCACTGCACTTGGGGTTTGTTTTGAAATTGATTTTGCCCTGAAGCCCTCCCAGATGGAATTAAATCACATTCCACAAGAAGCTTGTGGGTTCATGTGGGAAAATGGCAAAATGCATTTGAAGCTGCTTCCCTTTTCAGAAGGATATGTTTTGGTCTTTAGTTTTTAAGAGTCCTTATTCTTTGCCCTATTGTTTCCCTTGATGTGCATATGTTTCTGTTCTGTACCTGTCAGTGTGATCTTTAGTTTTTAAGCGAAGTATCTTGGTCAGATTGCCATAGAATTCTGCACTGATCAGTTGCCAGTTGTGAACTTGTGTAGCTGGTGCAGAATATGATTTGGGCTCTGCATGATCAGGGTACTGCCTGTGCCATGCTGGCAGCTTGCGTGCTGAAGCGCCTCTAGTACGGGAGCAGGGAGCATTGCATGGCAGCATGTGCATGGACCATCACATGTGTGGCACTGCTTGAAGATGCAGCGTGGCAGTTTCTTTCACTGTCTTCCCTCCACTATTCCATTCCCCAACTCCCTAATATCCTCTCTCTCCACTCTTTGTCCTTTCCCCCAACAACAGGAAGCTGCCTCACTCTTGCTGTCCAACACCACACGGTGCCATCTCAGCCACAAGGACCTTGTCCCAGGAAGCAGCTACGTTGCCCGTGTGCGAGCCAGACCAGGGAGAGACAGTGGCTTCTCTGGGCAGTACAGCGAGTGGAGCACGAAGGTGTCATGGGAGACCCCTGAAGGTAACATGGGATGGAGTGGGGCCATGCAGGGGTGGAAGCATTGGTTAAGAAGCCAGACCTCCCCTGTCACTTACTTTGCTCTCATCTTCTCTGAAGGTGACCTTCAGCCCAGGAACCTTCGCTGCCTCTTCAATGGTGCAGATACTCTGACGTGTAGCTGGGAAGTGAAGAAAGTGATCATTACTTCGGTCCTCTTTGGCTTGTTCTTTAGGGCCACTCCCACATCAGTGTATGTGCTTGGCCCATGGCAGCATGTCTGTGCCTCTCCAACGGACTTTCTGCTCTATCCCATTCCCCTGATCTCAGCACAACTTCTTTTTCCCCCCTCAGAGAAGAGGAATGCTCTCCTGTGCACGAGAAGGCTTTGCCTCATGTTCCATATGTGGTCCAAAGCTGTGAGATCCCTGTTAGCAACTACAGCAGTCAGAGCCAGTACCATGTGTCTGTCCAGGTCAAGATGGAGGAGAAGCTGTTTGAAGGCCACAAGAACAGTGAGTTGCTGTATTGTTTCTTACATCTGCTGGTTGTTTCTTGGAGATATACCTGTCTGGGCAAGTGTGGCTGAGAACACTGGTGATGGGGAGAAGTGGGCGGGAAGAGGAAAAGACTGGGCCTGATGAAGAAAGAAACTGGACTCTGGAAGCACTGGATGGGGTAGGACTCCTCTGCTGAATGAGGTTTGCTAGGTGGATCATCTCTGCCTGGATGTATCTGGAGGTGCTCTTCTCACAGACTAAAGCTGGGAATGCTCCTGCAGTGGGAGAAAATAGCAGGTAGTAGCTCCCAGAGAGCTGGAAATCTCTGTAAATGTGGTGTTTCAAATACTGCTTTACTGCTTTTCCGTACACGGGGAGGGCTGTCAGTATTAATGGATATGGATTTTCTGCTATTTAGTGGTCTACCGGTTTATGTATTTGACTAGAAAATGAAGATGCAGAGAATTAAGAAGTGTTAAAAAGCTGAGATCTCCTACACTGCATGAAACAAAATTGTTTTCAGTCTCTGGAAATTGCTCACAGTGGTGAAAGGGAGTGCTGGACCAATATGTTGATAAATACCTTGATACATTCTGTGTGTTCCAGTTAAGGTGCTGCCACCTGCAAATGTGTCAGTTACAGTGACGGAGAACAAAGAGTATGAACTGAGGTGGATAAAACACACTTTGGAATATGACTTCATAAAACAGAGATACCAAGTTGAGTACTGGGAAAACAATCAATATAAAAAGGTAAGTCTTAGCAAGTGCAGGAGTCCTGGACTTCTCTTTACTGGACAAATGGGAAAGGCAGTTTCTCTCACCTTCGCTATTTGTGCTTCTTTTTTCTTCCCAGACTCTCCAGAAGTTAAATATCAACAATGATGAACCTCCCTTCATCTTCACCCTGCAGATGCTGTCATCATCTACAGAATATAGGGGGAAAATGCGTGCAAGGGTGAATACACCTCTGGATTATGAGGGGCCTTGGAGTGAATGGAGTGAGGAGTTCACCTGGAAGACTGAGAATGGTACTTTTCCTGCATGCTGCTTCAATAAGGTTTTGTGGGCTGTAAATGGATGAAATATCTCTACAGAAAACCACATTCTCTCAGTTGTGGTTAAAGTTAGGTCAAGACATGAGCTATCTGGGGCTGCTTAACAAAGTGGCTGTCCTGCCTGCATCCTTGCAGTACAGCAGCAGTGTAAATGAAGGAGCTGAGTAGGAATGACCTTTTAAGCTTCTTTCCTACTTCTCTGGTACAAGGTGAGTACAGTTTTCCAAATGGAGCATCAAGCAAAGATCCTGTCCAAAAGATCATCCTTGTTTTCTGATTCTAGTAGTCTGTTCTGCTATCAGTGAAGAGCCCAAGACTGCAAGAAGGCAGAATACAAGCCATCGAGTCTTTTATACTGTACAGTGACTATAAGATTGCATAAAACACACAGTAGAGCCTACTGGAGATAAAATCTTTACTTATTTTTGCTGTTTCTGGACTTGGAGGCAGAATGTCCACACCAGAGTGAACAACTGTAATGGGCAGCAGCCACTTTGCAGGTGGATACTTATTTCTCTTTTCTCTGTTTCAGTTTTGCCACCAGTGGTTCTCCCAGTGATGCTCCCAGCTCTCATCATCACTTTGCTAGTAACTGTTTATTGCAGCTTTAAGTGTTTCCTCAGGTAAGCTTGTGTTGTGACTAGGAGGTTTAGCAGTGTGTTGGCTGTGTGGGTGGCATAAAGGCTGAGGTGCTTCTTGTCCGCCATGAGAGAGAGGTCTATGTGGAGATGTGCCTTGGTGTGCAATGGGCAGCCTTGTGCATGTCTGTGCAAGGGTGAGAGCTGAGTGATGGCATGCAGGGTGCTGGCAGTGTCTTGCTATGCAGAGCAGCTTGGTGTATGGAGTGCAATCTATTACGGTTGAATGTTGAGAAGCAAATCTGGAAAACTTTGTGTTGCTGCAGGAAGAAGAAAATGTGGGAGGAGAAGATTCCAAACCCCAGCAAGAGTCTCCTGATCCAGAGCTACCTGGGGGTAAGAAGGACCTGTACCTTGGAGGGTTCATTATTTCTCTATTTCAGGACTTAAAATAAGAACTCTTACTGTCTCCACGATGAACAAGTATCTTCTTTAGTCTATGCCTTATTGTTAGGAGAAGTTCTGGTCATATTCAACATAACTGTGTTCTTGTCAAGCACAACACAAAGAAGACTACTACTAGACAAAGAAGTCTAGCTTCAAGGCAGCAGGAACCACCATACGCATATGACCTTTGGTAGATGATCAAGAGGGGTACTGCCGTAACATCCACTAGCTCCTTCAGAGCTCGAGGATGAATCCCATCAAACCCATGGACTCACAAAATTCAGCTGATACAGCCAGTCCTTTAAAATTCCAGTGTCCACAAGCAGAAAGTCACTGTTCCTGCACTCATGGTCCTCTGACTCAGAGGACTGGACAGCAAAAGGTCTATCGGTATTATTAAGGGCTGAGGCAAAATAATCCATGCAATGCTTCTACTTTTTTGTCATCCCTATTAGTCAGGTAGCCATCATCAACAGGTATTGGCCTAATGTTTTCTTTAGATCTCCTTTTGCTAGTAATGTACTTAAAAAAGTCCTTCTTGTTGTCTAATACAACACTGGCCAGCTTCAACTTTTTGAGCTTTGGCCTTTCATGCCTTCTCCCCTCATCTATGAACCACAGCTCTGTAATCTTCCTGTGATGTTTGACCTTGCTTCCAGAGATCATACAATTTCTTTTTCCTCTTGATCTCCAGAAGGATTTCCCTGTTCAGACAAGCTGGTTGTCTGGCCCACTTGCTTGACTTATGAGACATTGGAATTGCCTAATACTGTGCTTTTAAAAGGTGGATTCTAAAAACTGGCTAGCATGTGTGGACTCACAAGCCCTCAAAAGTAGATTCCTAAAGAGGACTTTAAAGTAGCTCCCAAATAGCTTAAATTTTGCTCTCTTGAAATCCAGGGTAACAACTGTGCTGTCCTTTTTCTTATTAATCTGAAAATTTTAAACTCAGTCATTCATGATCACTGTGGCCAAGACAGCCACCTACCATCGCATCTCCTACTAGTCCTTCTCTAATTCACACATAACAAGACTGGGACGGCATCTTTCCTTTTTGACTCACTGACTACTTGTAGCTTGACCACTGGTAAGGCAATACAGGTTTGAAGTAAGCATCTTCTGGAAAACAGAACACGCCTTCTAGTCATATTAGTGGAGCTGTATCCTTATTGTCAGATGCTGTAGGCTCTCCTTTTTGTTTTCCTCGTCCATGGTTCTTGATTCTACTGCCAGTGAGACACTGCTCTTTTGCCATGTCTGCTTTTTCGTTTCCAGAAAGTGCCTTTAGGACACAGGCCAACAAGCAGCCAGCTGGACTTCAACAAACATAGTCTTTCGGAGAAGATAGAGCCGGCTAGCTTCCTTCAAGTTGTGGACAGGTAAGTGAACAGCACATTACAGTGACACTGTGGGTGAGAGTCTCAAATTGTTCCCTAAGTCATGGCAGGATATAATCAAACATTCTGTCACGAGAAACTCTCTTCAAGTTGCTTTTGGGCAGGGGATACAATTTTTTGCTGTCTGGGTTAGTCTGCTTCTCCAAGAATGATTTTTTCCTAGCCCTATATGTAGCTATGTGTCTTTTCAACTAAACTTGTTTTATATTTGATGTTTACCACAATAATATCTCTTATGAGCAACTTTTAACTTTCCCGCATTTAGGCAGATGAAGACTTCGACAGAGCCTCCTGAAGAGCAGGCTAAAAAGACAGATATTTCCCCTGTGGCACTGGACCTACAAAACTCATACCATGCTTTAAATGAGCCAGAGCATGCCCCAGTTGTCTGCTCAAGTCAGGTTGTTCATCATTCCTTTCCTGTTTCCAGGAGAAATAGTGCTGATGCAGGTATTGCTTCCCAGGCAGCAATCCATTGTTTGGCTTTCAATGGTCCGTACTTGTACTCTCCTGTGGTGTCCTCCCAGCCTGATATGCATCAGACCCTGGAAAAGGACCCAGCGGGACTTCATGAGAAATCAGTTTCCCTTCAGTATGTGACCCTACCAAAGGAAGACTATCCACAGTCTCCACAGAGGCAAAACCAGCCACGAGCAGGTCCTCCACAGCCCTTCCTGCCCCCAGATCAGAAGGAAATGATGCAGCACCCCGATGATGAGGAAGAAGTCTCACTGGCCCCACCAGCCTGTGGAGAAGGCACAAATGTGAGAAGAGAACAGAAATCTCCAACGGCTCTTGGCTGTACCACATCTCCTCAGCAGTGCCCCTTGGAGTACATCACCACAGAGAGCCTGTCATTGCCATCAGCCCGTGGCTCCACTCATCCACCACTTGTCACTGCTGAGGAGCTGCCCTGTGACTCAAAGGAGCCCCAGCCCCCCAGTGACTGCTCTGGCCATGAGTCATCTCCTGGGAAAACTGGTGTCATGGCCCCATTTTCAGGTCAAGCACCAACCTCTTCTCCCAGATTGCACCTGGATACATTTGGAGACTATCTTGCTGTCCCTGTAGATGTCCATGGACATTCAGAACCTAAAAAGATTTGTTTCCCTGTCCTACAGAAAGGAAATGACCTTCCCAAAAAGCAGCCTTTATCAGAGGGTAACTTGGTGGTGTTAAACCCTGACAGCACTGAGCCAGTTTTCCTTTGCCAGGTTGGTGACTATTGCTTCCACAGCTTAAAACCCAGTGGGAAGATGGATGTTAGTCAGGAAGACCACCAAGTCAAGAAACTTTCTGAAGGCAAGACAACACCTGAGAAGTCTGTATCTGATGATGAATCCAATACTGGCAAGGAAAAGGCTGTATCAAAAATGCAGGCTATTCAGCTTTTCAAAAACCTGAAATCAGATGATTACTTTTCCTGGCAGCAATCTTTAGGGATCACAGAAACCGGTTAAATGGGCAAATATTAATGAATACCAAAGATACAGGTAACTGAAAGAAGTTCCAATTACCTGATGAAAATGAACCCCTAGACCTAGGAATAAATAAATACCAGTTCCCTCTTTGAGCTTCCAGTGCAATGTGCTGAAAGGCTTGAAGTAGCTCAATATCCTTCTCAATGACCTTCACAGATTTGGCATGGAAGACAATCCTAATATTGCCCTTTTGTATTTTTGCAAACTTTCTGGCTCATCCACAAAGAGCAGTTTATCCTCCTCATGATCCCGTGACAGATCACAGTCATCTTGCAATGGTACCAGATTGCCTGAGGCAAAACTTGGAGGCAGGAAATGCAGACTTAATAGCATAAAATGTTATCAGAAGAAGACAGGCTTGGAAACCTTGGAAGGAAACTTATATTCTTAAGAGCAATTTCGTTGAACTTCTGTGTGTGTGCAAAATAGATCTTAGAGTCACCAAGGAGCTTTCATATCTCTGCCTTTCCACTACCGGCATGAAATGGGTATTGTCTAAGGTGAAAAAAACCCAGACAGCAATAGAAAGGTAAATAAAAAATGACAAAAAATTGTTGAAGTCCAGGACACCTTTCTCAATGTTAAAGTTCAGGATGGAATATTCTAAGGGTAAAAGAGAACATTAATGAGGTACATAAAGTAGGCTGTAGAGAACCATGAGGGAAGCGATACATTACTGAAAGAAAACCCAAGGTCTCATAGGGTGCAGTGAGAGGAAGAGAAGGGAGCAGGTAACAGAAAATGACAGGTAAGAAATGTTGTGAAGGTGCACAAGTCTCTATCTCATGGGGGTTCTCTATTTCTTTGTGTTAAAGTACCATATTTTCCTTTAAGTTCATTGTCTGTCCATGCATGATATAATTACTCTATGTAGATTCTTCTTTTTATTTTTTCTTTTTCTGAGAAATAAGTTATGTTGAGAAAGAGAAGCCATTCTTTTCCCCCAAATTCTGCTGTAAAGAAAGTGATGCAAAGTAAGAGCATTTGTTCCGAGCTGCCACTATGTGATAAGTAAAAGACTTTGGTTTCATACCTGAAGGTGGGCTTGCATTCCAAAAAAATCATGTTTCTTTTTCAATTATAATATATGTACTAATAAAAAATATTATTTCTTCCTATAAATGTTCCTTTCCATATGTTAAGAGCATTGTGGTTACGATAACATTAATATTATCTCAACTGATCTGGCCTTAAAAAGTTCTGTGGGTTCAGCTACACTGTAGGTTCAGTCACCTGTGGGGTAGGATGTTTCCTCCTGATTTTGCTGTATTATTTCACAGAGATAATGAGAAGGAGTTTTGTGTTTGCGGCAGCTGATTCCTCCTGCTGGGTTAATGGGACAGGGCTGATTCAGAATTGCAGTAAAATGCACTGGGTTTTTCTTCACAATTTAAATCTTTATAAGTACCATTCCAAATCTGAAAGGTGAGCAAATTCAGCTTGGTGTCCTTCATAGCAAAAGGCAGGCAGTTGCAGTCTCTGATAGAGAATACTGACGAACACTTTAAGGAATTTTCAATTTAGTCCTTTCCTAATCAGTGGAATTTTTTGTAGTCTCTTCTTCGGCCTTTTATGAGTAGCGCAAACAGTTTCTTCCAGGCTGTATGACTGTGCTCTATCTAGGCAGGTACTAAAAGGAGATATTGAAATTCATATGCAAATTTGGTATCTGGATTCATATTTTTGATATGCATCACTTTGTTAAACCCTGAATTGCTGTGGTTTTATTAACCAGGAAGAATAGCTTGTGGAAGAACTTTTATTCAGCTCAGTGGCTTTTGGATGAAGCCCATTTGCATTGTGATCAGTACTCACACACTCAGTGAACACCTATCCATCCCTCCTGTCTTCTGCACTTCACAAGGCATTTGCAGAAGCTGCTTTTTGGAAACAGGATTTACACATACAAGAATACTTGTGCCATATCATGATATTATGTCATGACCTCACAGAGCAGATACTATGATATGAAGACCATCTCAGGAGCTTGGAACTTCCAGAGTAACATGGTATTGACAGGATAGGGGAGTTAAACAGTGGTTTTCTTTTGCAACTATAATGATTGTTTTAGGCAGAATGAGTTTCTGCTCTAGGGACTCATTGTTCAATATCCACCAAAGCATCATTTAATAAAATATGTAATGAACATTGGAAGCAGGGGTCATATCTTAGACCTCTGCACTGCCAAAGGAATCCACTTCTTACCAGGTTATAGAATCAAAGCTCCTACAAATCTACAGTTCTCTTTTGCATGAGGTCCAGCTGCAGTGGGGGTGGTAAAATGCATTGTTCAATCCTGTAGCCTGGTGATTCAAGACTTAGGAGCTGTTGTGAGTGCCAGGTCTTCAACTTCCTGATCACTACCTTGAACCACAAAGTTACTGTGCAAAAGGAGTTTGCTGCTACCTTCTCCAGCACTAGGTTCTGATACGCAGGAGAGAAATCATCATTCTGATGATTCAGGCGTCAATTATGACATGCTCCTCTCTGCAGGGCTTCCCACTAAGCAGTTCGAACTCCTCAGCATGTATATCAGAGTGATGATTCACCAGTGTTTGCTATATAGTCAAGAAAGGAGAGGTAAGCATCTCAGTACTGTAAATCACATTTTACAACTCTCTGTTTACGTTCAAAATACAGTTATGAAATCATTGCAACCCTTTCCTTATGGCATGCTCAAACATCAAAGACATTACCTGTGTTTTAACAGCAGGCATTTTTCAATTCATTGTTCTAAGTAACCATTTATTATTCCCTTATCATAATCTTCCTCAACCAGAAATACATTACCTGAATTTGCATGAGATTAGGGAAGCAAGTATATCGTGACCTCAATAGTTCTAATTAAGATCCTGGCTGAACTGTTATTCTGTTTCTGCTGACTTGGGGGTTGTCTTTTATGTAAGGAAGGAAAATGGGGCTTAATGATTTGCTGAGAAAGGAAGCCTGCAGTAGAAACCCTCCAAAACCTCAGGGAACAGTAGCTGGAGAATTTCTGAAAACCCTGCATCTCTGCATGGTAATGAAAAACAAACTCAGCCTATCCTGCCAGTCGCTGTGTAGTTTATTGTTCATTCAGTCAAACACATTTGTACAAACAATCTTACTCCCATACAGCTCCAATGAATGATCTCTGCCTCTTCTCCTCACTCCCTGCATGTTCCCTCTGCTCTCACTGCAGAGCTGAAACTTCCATGAAAAGTAACCCTGCATGCCATGTTCTGTACATGGGGAATATGTAGCACACTGACTTCATGCCTTTTTCGGCCCCTTTTAAGTCCTTCCAAGTGGCTGCCAGGATTCCATACGCTCCAGCCTTGATCCTAACAACTCCTCATATTACACAACGGATGTTGCACCATGGAGTTAGGTGGGTGGACCCAGACTTCTCTGCAAACTTGCTCAACATGAGCCATCTCTGGGGCAAAATCCTTGTAGGTTCATTGTGTCCTTTCCAGTTGGCTGGTAGAGGAGCATGTGGTAGTCCTTGTTCTTGGAGGTTAATTTATTGGCCTAAAAAAGTACATGCAAAGCTATATGAAACAATTCTATGGCCTGTTCTATTCCCTTCTAAAAATATTGCATCTCCCTGTTCACAGCATGCAGATACATTGCAAACTTTTGAGATGAGCACTTTTGCATCTGCTGTAGCCTTGCAGTATAATTCTATCCTGTTTGTCCTGCTGCATTCAGGATGCTGATGCATGTTTTGAGTTTATTTCACTCACTGTAGATTCATGATGGATTCACAATGCTGTTTCACCATCTAAAGACACCCTCTTCTCCCCTTTTACCTGCAGTATACTGTAGTATAGGAACAGAAGACTTATACATTGAGTCTAAATGGTCATTTTATTTTGCCCAGTATTCTGTGTTTGCTGACATTTGCTGTGGATGCATAAAGACAGGGTGTAGTAAACATAGAAAAGCATGCAGTAAATAATTAAATCCCGACTGATACATTTACCCGGTACCTGGCCCAGAGCTTTCCTGATTTGGAGGTCACATCTAAGCTGTTGTAGATAATATGTACTTAATGGCTCTGGCCTTTAGAAATTTAACTAATCCTTTTCTAAACCACTTAATTTTTGGCTTCATAATGTCCAATAGTAAAGTATTAATCAAATTGTTTATAAATAAAAACATTCAAATAAAAAAAAAGCCCACATTTTCCTGGATTCATTTTGTGCCAGTTGCATGATAAGTTGTGCCTTTGTTTTTGTTGTAGGAGAATTAATAATTCATCATTCCTTATTCATCCTCTCCTGTCTGAGATACTATAAACTTCTGTCAAATCATCTCTTTGTTGTTTCTTTTTCCAAACAGAAGAATTCTGTAGTAATTATTCTCTCTTCCTGTAGATCGTGTTTTTCTGATAACACTTCTATACTTTTTCTATTTCTACACAGTACTCTACAGTATTCCTTCAGAGATGAGATGGCAAGAACTCAGTATGATATTCAAGAAACATATTATTTAACTAGTCTATGATAATTAGACTCACCCATTACTATTACTTGTCTTCTCTCACAACTTCTTTGATCTTATTGAATAGTACAATTCTTTATTTCTACATATTTATGAACACTGAATTGATCAATTGATTGAAAGCAGCCCCGAGGAGAAGGACTTGGGATTAATGGTGGATGAAAAATTAGATATGAGCCAGGATTGTGAACTTGCACCACAGAAAGTTAGTTGTATCCTGGACTGCATAAAACCAAGTGTGGCCAGCATGCTGAGGGAGGTGGTTCTGCCTCTATTCCACCCTTGTGAGAGGAGGACTGTGTCCAGTTCGGGGCACAGAACTGATCAGGGGGCTGGAGCACCCCTCCTATGAAGAAAGGCTGAGAGAGTTGCAGTTGTTCAGCCTGGAGAAGAGAAGGCTCTGGGGAGACCTTAGGGCAGCTCCCAGTGCCTAAAGGGGGCATATGAGAAACACAGAGACAGACTTTTTACCAAGACCTGTAGTAACAGGACAAGGGACAACAGCTTTAAACTGAAAGAGGATAGATTTAGATTGGGTATAAGAAAGAGGTTTTTTACAAGAAGGCTGCTGAGACACAGAAACTGGTTGCCCAGAGAAGCTGTGGATGCCCCATCACTGGAAGTGTTCAAAGTTAGGCTGGAGAGGGCTTTGCTTGAGCAACCTGGTCTAGTGGTAGGTGTCCCTACCCATGGCAGGGGGTTTGAACCCTTGTAACCCATCCCATTCTATGAATATATGGTACTAAGGTTCTAATTCAACACCCCAGTTATACATAATAACATAGTGGTTTCTCCATCATCATTAGGTTGCAGTACCCCAAATAAAATTTTGTCTTTCTCAGCCACCCGAATCTCTCAGGTGAGAGATGGTGAGATCTGTCATCATTCTGTCTCCCAGTTCATTTAAAGTTATGTTGGAGATTATAAGTTCCTGGGAGAACTCACTTAAAGCTTTCCTCCAATATGAAAACTAACCATTAATTTATCTCATTTGTTTTCTGGCTTTAACTAACTCTAATCTGTATGAGAACCTTCCTTTTATCTCTTGGTTTCTTGGAACTGTGTTGCTGAGGAACTTCATCAAGGTTTGTAGATACCTAGGTATAGTGCACTAATTGGGTAGCCCTGTATCTATTTGCTTCTGGAGTTCTTTCAAGAACTCTACTCGTTTTATGAGGCATGACTACTCTCTACAAAAGCTGTTAACTTCTCCCCAGAACAGTTCTCTCTACTATTTCTATTTTTCACTATAGTTTTTACCATCTATCCTGTACAAAAGCCAGCCTGATTGGTCAGTAGTTCCCTGGATTCTTCTCTGAGTACTTCTCAAAATCTTGCATTTCGTAGTTCTTTCTCTCTGATGTTGAGGCCTGTTAATGCCTTTGATTATTTACTGCAATTACTTGATTTTTTAAGTGTCTACAGATTTTATTACAAGAAAGTAATTGAGTAAGAATGTAGGTTATGCAAGACTTGTAAAGAAAGTAATTCTATTTCATTAAACTGAAAGATTTACTTGGAAAATGTCATTATAAGCTATCGTTTTTCTCTATAGGTCTTGCCTCACTTACTTTTTCAGAACATTGAGGCTACAATAACCCTACCTTTATAACACGGCAAGACTTACAAAAGGCCTAAGTTCACTTTTGAATTTTTAAATTATCTTTAAACAGCCCCTTTGGCGCTGCAAACATCTGACCTCTTAACAGCTTTTTGGGCTTATTTTTGCCAGTCTTGTTATTTTTTTTATGTATGCCTTTAAGACATTATTCTAGTAAATTGTGTCTTTTTGTTGTTTCAATTTAGGTCTTGTATATTATTCAGGACTAAATCAGTTTGTTTCTTTTCTTGTGAGTGCTTTCACAAATAGCTCCAAGAAGCAATTACTTATAGTGGCTAAAAA
This sequence comes from Amazona ochrocephala, assembly GCA_039720435.1. Lineage (NCBI taxonomy): Eukaryota > Metazoa > Chordata > Aves > Psittaciformes > Psittacidae > Amazona > Amazona ochrocephala. The sequence goes on from CM077880.1 coordinate 79,539,906, forward strand.
AGTAGAAGCTGTGTCTAGATCTGTACTTGCATATAAAATAGACCAAGGTCCATTTCTGGCTGTAAAAGCTATTGACCTGGAACAGTCATGGATGATCTGCATATCCAAGCTCTTTCCACAACAATAGAAGGCGGTATCTTCCACACTGCATATTGGGAAGCGTCCCTGGCTTTCTCATTGACATAGACAAAAGCCATGGCAAAGTGTTCACTAACAGTTGAGTGGAGTCTATGACCCCATTCCAGAGGTCAAACCTTTGCCTTGTACTGGTTTAGTCTGCCAGCGCAGATACAGCCTCATCATAGTTCACTGTGGAGTTTACCTAGCCTAGAACAATTGGAGTGTCCCATTGTTAAAGCCCTTCAGGGTCTCTGGTCATCTGTAGCATTTCGTTCACCTCTTTTGCTCACATGATTTATAGCACAGCACAAATGGCATAATGTTCTTTTTAGCGTGGCATGAAATTCTGCAGTCATTGAAATTCTGTAGTACAACACAATGGTTGACACATACTCTGTTTACAGTATACTTTCTTGAGCATTATTGTGTAAATGCAAACTGCAGTTCTTGTACAAAATGTATATTTATGTACTAGTGTTCACCAAATATCTTCTTTCCATTAAACTTTCATAACGCCTATTACATTTGGGTTCTGTTTTTGTTTTTTGGTTGTTCTTATTTTTTTCCCAGAAAAGGCATTTGCCAATAGTTCTGCCGTTTAAACTACATTTTAAAAGGGAAGTATTTGTGTAGGCATATTTGGGCATTTGTCTTGATTTAGTTGCATGGTTTTATATGCTCTGCTTACCTGGGTTATTGCTTTTCTTTGTTTTATTTTCTTACCTTCTATTCTATCCATTATTCTCAGTCATAGGCATTCTGTGATTTCAGACCACACAGACAGATCAATCTGAATAATTTACTTTCCACATCTGGCATGATTTCCTTGGTTTTCCTTTCAAAATTGCCTCATAGTGGTTTTAATCTTAAATGTCAGCAGCACTGATTCTGTTTTGATTAGGTGGACCCCATCTTATATTAACTTAATGTGCTTCAAAAATTTACCAGATACTAATAAATATAATCCCCTTTCCCCTAACACAGTTTAATCAATCATGCACTGAGCCTCTGTTATCTGACACAGCGTATAAAACCAGGACCATTGAAGAATGCTACTGTGTAGGACTGCATTTTTAGCCTTCTGGTTTAAACTTCGCTTTCAGGAGCTCATAGCCTGCTGTTTCTTTGGTGGTGTGCATGTGGGCCAGAACCACTGAGTCTTTCTTACTAACAGAATGTCTAGATTCTTTGTGACATGTGCCATCTTTTCAACTGAATGCATCTTTTCCAGTAAAATGTTTGTCCATGTTTTTATTTACTTGGTCATGAACATTATCTTATTCGGCTTATACAGATATGATAAGACTCACAGTGTCTAACGGATGGTTTAGTTTCATCCTCATGTCCTTGAGCTGAAAGGTTTGACTTCTGCATCCATTCAGTCAAGTTATATCTCACTCTGGTATAAAAGATTTTTAACTAACAAATGGCCTTTCAGTGTCTTGTCAATTCATGATTCTCTGCTTTCTGAAAGGATTAATTAAAGTCTTTCTGGTCAGAGTCCATCCCAGAGTTTACCACTGAATTCATCTCGTCACTGCTTTTTACATATACCCATGAAAGCTGCTTTCACTGTGGCTCAGCAAACAAAGAAGGAGAAATCCAGGGATTTAGACTCAGCCCTCCTTGCTGGTCTTTGTATCAGAACAGTTTTCTTGAACCTCTACCCTAAGTTGCTGCTGAAGTTTGTTACTGGATTTCACTTTAGGTAGAGAACTGATATACTAGTTAACTCCCTTTCTGAGGCCTTTAAAAAGAAAGGCACCACTTCACAGCCTAATTATATAGAGGAAGTTGCCTTTCCACTTTCTAAAAGCAAAACTCTTTCAGGCCCCTGCAGCATAGGTATGTCTTGGCACAGTGATTTCTGTGCAAGCTAACAAGGTAATTGATGGTGGTGAATTTGCTATCGCTGATCTGGTCACGCGCGGTGCAAATGCAAGTTACTGTAGCAGCTTTGCTGAAGAGGCATGCCTCAGTTCTACCCAAGGAACTTTAATCTCACGCTCAGCAAGCGTTGCTCTATTGCAGAAGCACTCCGTCTGATAGGTAGATTCTTTGTGTCTAAGGATGACAAAACCTAATTGGAGTAAATTAAGTGAGAGGAGTAACAAGACTACTGCTTGGAATCACACACAGTGTGAGTGGGCTTAACAAGCATGAAAAGAAGAAAGGGCAATTATTCATGGGTGACTGAAGTTTCAAGAGGCATGGTGCATGAGTATTCACTACCAGTTCTCATTTTTCTCCACTGAGGTCTCTGCATGTAGGTGGGATAATTCTTCTGCCTGTTAAGAAGAAACTAAAGGAATAAGCTTACATCTCTTTTTTAGCTGTGAAAGAAACATGAGGAAAGGTCCCTCGGGGACCACGAATTAGAAAGGTCTCTGTTCTCGAGTTTATGTCCACACACTGTGGGCAACGTTCATTTTAACAGCATATCTTGAAAATTATGGCAAAGTAGCTTTCCCTTATTTTTCCTCTCTTTGACTTCCTCTGCTTTTCTTTTAGCTTTTTAAAAGTGTTTCTGACACACTTCCACCTGCCACTGATTCATAAGGAATTGTGTATGCTCTGGAGGATGCAACCCAAAGTTGCCTGAACTCTGGTACTTTCAGTTGATAAAGGTCCTGCTCAAAACTGTAGTAGTCTCTTCACAGAGACTGCAGTCTAGGTTAGAGAAAACAGTAAGAAACTTCAGTGCCTCTCACTTCTTTAGATGACGCCACTCCCCTGCCTTTTTTCTTTTTCAAGATTAAAAAGATCTAAATATACATTAAATTACACTGTCTCTGTTTGAGTGTATTTTCCACACTTCTACTGATGCAAAGTGATTTTATCACTTAAATTAAAATATGCAATCAGAGCGTGACTTGAATTTTAATCCCTCACACTGTGAGTTTGGTTTAAGCAGAATCCATGCTTCAAGTGTTACTATTTGCTTGGAAACAGTTTTCTACAGGTCAGACTTAGCAACAACAATGTCTTTAAGACAACATTCACAGTGTAAACTAATGTTTTATTTAATGACCACTTAACCTCATGGCAATGAATTTTCCTCTCAGAAAACATTGCACACAAGGAGAAGGATGATATAAGGAACACGTTTTGAGTGCGGTTCACAAGAAAAGAGAACAGCAGCAAAGCTCAGCTTCTGTTAAGAGATCATTACACTTTACATGAGGGAAAATGTGGCGTTTCTTGGAAATTTTTTAAGCAAACCATAACAGTGAAAAGCAATTCCTTCACTCGCCCTCTTATTTGTATGACATCTGATCAGGAACGTAATTGCTGGACCTATGCTATAAACAGGAAGGTCAGAGAGAACAAATCAAACATGATCCAGTGCTGAAGATTACAACAGGACAACTGAAAGGGAAATATGAGCACAGGCTCATTTGAAGGGGTAGGGCTGCATGTGTCCCACTGGCAGTTGCGTTTGCACTGACTCCATGTGAAGTGATAAATGAGGAAGCCAAGTAACCACCTGCTGTGAAGCACCTGCCTTGAAGACCACTCAGCATTCAGGTAAGGCAAATGTGCTCTTACTGGGGAGAAGGAATTGGCAAGGAGCCCTCTCTCCTCTAACAAACAAGGACTTAAAAATCCTGTCAATCAGGTCTTAAAGTGAGGTAATAGGAGGACGAAATCTTTATTCACCAGAAATACATTTTTGTGAGTAGAAGTGGCAAGAGAGGCACAGAAGTGTTTCTTTTTGGACAGCTTTATGATTCAATGGAACAGCAGGGTGTACTTTGTATGGATCAGATGGGTGAATCAACATGGATAATTAATTCCTTCTCATAACTTAGGGGTTATTTCTTACTCTCAAGGTGAAGGAAGGGGGTGGGAAGTCCTATCATTAGTTCCAAACAGCAAGCTTTGTCCTTGTCCTCTGTGAAGAGGCAGAAAGTTTTAGGATTAATAAGTTATCTTCCTATGAAGCCACTCTGAGAGACCACGTCAGTGCTGATGGGAGAGGTGGTTTGTAGCCAACAGAAGGCCCAAACTCTCCTAGTTAACAACCTGAGTTTTGCTTTGTGAGGTGACAAGATGAAGAAGGAAGAACAGTGGCTGTAGGGTTTGCATTTGAGGAAGAACAGCCAGTGACCCAGGCAGTTGTTAACTGACATAAGATCATGCTCGTGTGCAACAGTGTAAAGATGAGAATCTTATCAGTTTTGTGGCTCCATGCTTGGTTTTGGGGGTTGGAGCTATTCAAGGTGAATTTTAGGCAATTTGCCTCTATTTTTTCCTCCTTTGTCTTCTATTATTGTTCCTTTTCTCTTAGCCTGATATTTCTCCATTTTCCCTCTATTTCTACTTTCATCTTGGTGACAGAAAGAGAAGGAGACTCCATGAGTATACACATATGTAGTTACCAGGACTGTACCAAACACTCCAGATGTACGTCAAGGGGAGACTTGTGAATGGTAAAGGCAAGACCTCAAAATTCATGGGCTAGACAAGGTTCAAAGCCTGCTGGTATGTTTACTTAAATTGACTAGTCTTGAAGTTTCAGATCTGAGTAGGCCTGGCTATTACTAGCATGAGCTGTGACTTTGCCTGTCCCAGTGTTAGATATCTTTTTTGGCTTATACCAAAAGAAAACATTTTTTTTCCAACCTGCCTTTTTTCCCTCAGCAATAGGTTTCTCTTCATTATTTCTGTTGATTTGTCCTGCCTCCGAGTGATACTCTCCTTTTCCTTAGAGTTACAGTGAGGGCTGTCTACTTCCTGAGACAGGGACCATAGAGCTGTTGATCACACAGCTGACAGGGCAGAGGTACAGCACCTGTGCAAGTAAGGAACTCAGCCATTGCTCTTAAGTGGTGGAGCCCCTGAGGTATTGAATAACAGGTATTGAAATAAAAGATATTGAAAAATGTACCCGATTGTCATGGTTTAACCCCAGGCAGCAACAGAACACCACACATCTGCTTGTTCAGTTCTCCCTGGAGGGATGGGTAAGAGAATCAGAAGTGTAAAGTGAGAAAACCAGAGGGTTGAATTAAAACCTGTTTAATAAGCAAAGCAAAAGCTGCAGAAACTAAGCAAAGCAAAGCAAAGCAAGGAATTCATTCACCTCTTCCCATCGGCAGGCAGGTGTTCAGCCATCTCCAGGAAAGCAGAGCTTCATCATCCATAATGGTTACTTCGGAAGACAAATGCCATCACTCTGAATGTCCCCCTTTCTTTTTCTTCCCCCAGCTTTAAATGCTGAGCATGAAGCCATATGGTATGGATACCCTTTGGGTCAGTTAGTGTCAGCTGCGTCCCCTCACAACTTCCTGTGCACTCCTAGCCTACTCACTGGTGGGATAAGAAGCAGAAAAGGCCTTGACTCTGTGTGAGCACTGCTGAGCAGTAACTAAAACATCTCTGTGTTATCAACCCTGTTTTCAGCACAAATCTCAAACACAGCCCCATATTAGCTACTATGAACAAAATTAATTCAATCCCAGCCAAAAACAACACAACATTGCACAACTATTTTTCTAGAGATTGACACATACCTCTGATGCTTGGGAGGACTATGTTCCCATGCCTAGCACATGATTTGCAGTACCACATGCCATGGACTCTCTGGTTTCTTCAGCAGTAACCCTATGATGAATGAAACAACCTCTGTCTTCAGTTTTGGACCAGAAGATACCTTGGCTTGGGCACAGGTGCTTCTTGCAAGATTAGGAATCCTCTTCCCTAGGGCTGCTAGGAATGGCCAAATCAGTCCTTGCCATCTCTTGGCTCTCACCCAAGCTGACCATGGGTCATAGTTCCCATCACAACAGGGACAGCTCCATCACCAGTTCTTGGAGTCTGAATTCTGAGGGAAGGGAACATTCATTCTCGCAGGTTAACAGTCACCTTTCCTCAACACAGACACAGCTCCTCCATGCACAGGCCTTTTTTACAAAAGGAAAAGGAGGCTCTTGCAAATCCACCTATGAGGTATGTTTTGGTATGTTTGTTTACTGATAGAGGGACACAAATTTTTCAGCCACTAGACTTTTCAAGTATGTTTTTCTTGTCAGGAAGCTGTCCCCTTCCTGTGGCTTTAATGTCATTGTAGCTAACCAGAGCTTTTGCATATGACTTCCTAGAGCCATAACTCTTTTACTAAGGCAAGTGGGCTTATTCAGTAGGCATATGAATGTATTCACCACCACAACAACAACCTACAAAGGCAAAGCTGAATGTCCTGCTTAATGAAGCGTCTGGTTTTATGTCTGAAACAGTAAAGCACTCATATTTTGTACTTACTGCCTTTCCACTGAGACAACTCTTGCCTGCTAGAAGCAGTAAATTGGTGAGAGCACTTGTGTGGCTTTTTTAAAATCTATAATTATGTTTTTAGAAGTTGTTTTTCTAAATGTCCCCCATATTCTTTCTGTCATTATGGGGTACAAAAGTCAACACTACACTGACTAGGGTTTTGAGGTCCTCCCATTCAGCTTGGACCCACGTTTATTGCAAAACTATGCAGAGATTTATCAGGACTCTCAATCATGCTGATCCTAGGACACTGATGCTGAGTGCTCAGCTAAATAAATCCACATTCAGCATTGTCCAGTTGATCTTGGTACTCTCATTTCCTCTCACTGAGAACATCAAAAGATCATTCATAGGAGACAACTGGCTTCTCACTGGGGAGAGCTGCTCATTCAGGCTTTCTGTGTTATACTCAGGCTTAGCTTGGCCAGACTTCCGTCTGTGTTGAAGTTTAATGGAGCATCAGGCCTCTGCAGCTCAGGAAGAGGGACAGAGGTACAATCAATCAGAAGTCTTAGGTCATAGTTCACTGTATTAGAATGGCTGCGAACCTTGTCTGGGGGAGAGGAACAGAAAAGGGAATATGTGTTTGCTGTTTTAGCTAGCGTAATAAGGCCCTTTTGCTTCAAAGGTATGAAGTCCAATGAGGCTTAAGAACGTCAAGCTTAACCCTCTGGATTTATCTTTTGAATCTGAATATTTCTTGAAAATGAATTTTACCTCATAAAAAACAATTCCAGCTTTTCTTCACAGGTTGTAGACCAGTATCCTATTTTCTTCGCCCAACCATTTTGATTTACAAACAAGCAGAGTCAAAAAGTTGAGGCTTTCTCAGTCGTAAGACTCATGATAAAATTCTGATGAATGCTGACATAATGACAGTCCAACCTTCTCTGAAAGCAGCAGCTGCTGTTGGAGACCTCTTGCCTTCAGGCTTTCCTGTGAAGTGCCAAATTCTATTTGTGAAATCCATGCACCATAAGATTAATAACATTGGGGACATTCCCATCAGATCTCATCACCCAGCTCCTCATTTCTCTGTCTATGCATTCTCTACTACAGTAGCAGAGCTTGCGCTCATTTTACCATTTCCCACTACCTCCTTTAGTCCCATCCATCTTCTGACTGTTTTCTCTTTCGGAGACAGATTGCAGACACCAGTGTTATGTCCAGGCTAGAGAGAAACTGGATCTGTACAGGATGAGGAAGAACAAGAAGCAGAACATGCTAATTAAGTTGTTGTCATTATCTTTTCTATCACTCTCCCTTGCTTTTGATGTGAGAGCACACACACAAAATACGGCAGGACATGTTAATTATTGCATCCAAGTGGAGAAGAATGTGTTACACTAGATGCTGTGGTGATAATAACTAAGCAGAATGGCAAAGAAGGCTTATGCCAATAAGAGCACAGCTATGTTGAAATAATTTCTGCAAAGCAAACTGTGAAAAAAACAGAAGTTGTACGCATTCAACTCCTTTGGTTTCCTCTCAGAGATATTAGGCTATGTCTTGCACTATCTTTTTGCTACTTCTGCTTCCTTTCAAGAAGAAAACAGAACAGTCAAAATGGATAGTATGAGGGAGAGGAAGGACAGAAAAAGAAGAGATGGGGAAGGAGAAAAAGAATAAAAGTAGGAGATGGAGGGGTAAACAGCAAAGAGATTGGAGGATGGAAGAAAACAAGAAAAGGAATAGGAAGAGGTTATTTCAGTTTTATTCATGAGGAAGAATCTGTAGGATTAATTCATGAGTTGACCTGACAGCTCTTCAAGTCTTGAAGGTGTTGCTACAGTCCCTAGAGTATTGAATCATATTCCATATGTTAGCCGTTTGCTGTGTACTGAAGTCTAGAATCCTCTGAAGTGTATTTGTGGCATAAAGGACTCCACAGTCTGAATGGAGGACTGCAGTCCCATAGTTCTCACAGAGCCTCTGTCCCAATTCCTAGCTGCATTGATTTGACTTGCCTTCTTTGACTTCTCTGTGTAAGTCAGTGTGTAGCATCGTGTAATAAGCAAAGTGCAAGCATTGAATAACATATATATGTACAACCCTACTATTATGGAAGCAACAACCTTTGCTTGCTAAGGGAAGGTGAGCTAGGAGTTGAGGGTGACAGCAAAGCATTGTCCTCATTGATAGTGGTGCACACAGTAACAAAAAAAGCAGAACAGTGATCAGCCATCAGTCCAGATTCTACCATTCAGAGAATATCGGCCAGGCATTTTCTTCTCCTCTTCATGTCCTTGTCCTCACTATCTCCTCTCATGGGTTGTACCCTCACCTTCCAGTTCAGACCCTCCCACCTCAAAACCTCCATCAGCTCAATGAGATCAAGAGACTTCTTGCTGACCTGGAAAGCAGCTGGTGGAAGCCAGGGGCTGGGCAATGCACTGGAGTATGAAGTCACAAGCAGGACTGGGAGTCCTGGAAGGTAAGAGTGGAGGAGCCGGGTTGTCCTGGTTTGGGCAGTTGAGAGCCTGTGGTAGAAGTTGTGCCAATGAATGGCCTTTCCATTCTCAGGCACTACAAGGAGATGCCACAAAGGTAGTTTCAGGTCAGGCAGAAGGGGCTGTCTTTCTGTTTGCAAGTGACCTACCCAGTGAAATACCATTTGTCCTGAACTGAGTGAGAAGATCTGTTCTTCATTGATCTTCCTTGAGCTGGAATTGATTTTGTCCCGAATCCCTCCCAAATGAGATTAAATCACGTTTCAACAGGAGCTTTGGCAAAATGGCAAAATACACCTGAAGCTGCTTCTCTGTCCAGGAGGATGCACTTACTTATTTATTGTTTTTTTCATTTTAATTCAAGTGCACATATCCCAGCTCTCCAATTTCCTACCTCTCGACTCTCCCTCCTTTCCTCCAGAACCAGAAAGCTCCCTCACTCCTGCTCTCCAACACCACATGCTGCCATCTCAGCCACAAGGACCTTGTCCCACGGAGCAGCTACTTTGCCCACATGTGAGCCAGACCAGGGTGAGACAATGGCTTCTTGTCAGTACAGCGAATTAAGGATAATGGCTTAAGGATAATTATTAATTATTAAGGATAATTAATAATTAATGCCTGAAGATAGCGTGGGATGGAGCGGGGCTATACAAAGTGATGAAGAGGGGTGCTGGACCAGTATGATGATAAGTACCCTGAGACATTAAGTGCTGCTGCCTGCATAAGTGCCACCTGGAAGACTGAGGATGGTACTTTTGATGCAGGTTGCTTCCTTAGGTTTTATTGAACCTTTAATGGTGGAAATGCCTCTACAGAAAATACATTCTCTAAGCTGGGGTTATAGTTTGGTCCAGCAATGGGCTAGCTGGGATTTCTTAGCAAAGTAGCTGTCCAGTCTGCATCCTTGCAGTACAGCAGCAATGCTAATGAAGATCAAAGAGAAACAGCTCTCAGCTTTTTCTGTTAGGAGAATGAAGGTTGAAATGTGACGAGGATCTGCAGATTGGAGCAAGGACAAAGGAGGAAAAAACTCATTGAAGATGTTAGAACAAATCAAAGGGGTATGAAGGTGCCAGGAATACTTTCAGATTGGCAGGTCTTTAACCTGCATCACTCTATTAAAGATTGCCTGTGGCAATGTTTCTACTGTGTTTAGGTGGGGAAACAGCATGGACTTGAAAATGAGAACAGCAAGGTTGTTGGGACAAAAGCTATTTTGAAAAGATTGCTTCCAAACCACAGGCTGATAGACTGGTGAAACTAACTGCACAGTGTGACTGTCTGGAAGCTGGCTCTAGTCCTGAGTGTCTATCACAAATATGCTACTATCGTCCTTGTGCCCATGGCTCTTGGCTCTTCCTGCCCTTAATGTAGTCTCTCTTTTCCCAGAAGGACTGCAGTCTTTGTTGTCTCTCTTCAGCCACATGGGCTTCAATGTACAGAGCACTTCTGAGAAGGTGGAGCAGATTAACTGCCTTCAAGCATCGGATGGGTAAGAAGCCCACTCCCTACTCCTTTCTTGAAAGTTTCCTTACTTAACCATGGGCTAAGAGCAGGCTATGCATGCTGTGCATATCACCCACTGCAATGAGAAAGACAGAGTATATTCACCTGTATATCTCCTAACTCCGTGTACACCTTCCAGAACATCTATGGATATCGTAATGAATTGCTTCAGCTGCAATTCATTCAAGACCTTGACTTCCTTGGCTGGAAGTCTGAGGATAGAAACCTACTTCCTTTCTTCCTCTACATTTCCTTAGGAAATAGGTTTGAATGAAAGACACTGACCTAATAGGGTGGAAATTTTGGCTGAATTCCTTCCAGCCTGCCTGAACACAGCCTCCCTGTCATGAAAATACACATATTCCCTTACCTCTTCATCCTCTAGAAATGACATGCTTTCTCCTCCTTGAAGCAAAGTCTGACTTTGAAAGTGGAATGTGAATGAAGAAGAAAAGCTGCAGTGGCCCAGCCAGTATGGCTGATCAGAAATGGCTCCAAATTGTCCATACAGCCTCAAATTTGTGTCAGGTCTTCAAAGATGGAGTGGGGAGGTGACCATAGTGCTCTGTTCAGGAAACTGCCCTAGGTTACAGAGCAGTCAGGGAGGCTGACACAAAGCAAATTGACTCTTGGATTTCATGATAATTATCTGCCTCTTAGGAGAGAGGGTCAGCTCTTTCTACTATATACTTTTGTAAGTCATGAGGAGGAAAGATGGGTTATGCTTGCTGCTGCTTTGAAATCTTTGCTTCTCCCTTTGCCTAGCTTCACATCTAGTGCTTGTAAGAGGCAGGGGCTCTTTATTTTGAAGAACTAATTGCAAAGCATCACTGAAAGCTAGAGAGCTGCATAAATGCTGATGCTAGCAGTCACACTGCCTGAGTCTATACTGCTAAATAAATCAGGGCCAAGATGTAGTATCGAGTACTGCCTTGTAACTGCTTGCACTACTTTGATGTCAGCACTCTCCCTGCTGTGGTTTGTCCTGTGCCAACTAGTGGTTTCCAGGATAACATCCTGACGTGGTTTGGGAGACAGCGCAGGGTAGCAACCATTCCCAGTGGACAACATGGACACGACTGTACCACGTTAGGCTGTGTCCAGTGTCCTTCAACAGTATTCTAGCAGGCTTTGCACCAGGGCTGTGCAACACACATCCTGTTTGAGGATGTGACTCCGTGGGAAGCCCTCACTGGAGCAGGCTTGTGGCAGGACCTGTGGACCCATGGAGAGAGGAGCCCACATTGGAGCAGGTTTGCTGGCAGGAGCTGTGAACCTGTGGGGATCCATGCTGGATCAGCCTGTTCCTGAAGGGCTGCACCCCATGAAACGAACCCACACAGGAGCAGCTTGTGAAGAACTTCAGCCTGTGGGAAGGACTCACTTGACAAGTTCATGGAGGGCTGTCTCCTGTGGGAGGGACACCATGCTGGAGCAGGGACAGAGCATGAGGAGGAAGGAGTGGCAGAGACAAGGTGTGATGAACTGAGCACAACCCCCATTCCCCGATCCCCTGTGCTGCTCAGGAGGAGGAGGTTAAAAAAACTGGGAAGTAAGTTGAGCCTGGGAAGAAGAGAAGGGTGAGGGGAAGGTGTTTTAAGGCTTGTTTTGATGTCTATTATCCTACTCTGATTTGATTGGCAATAAATTAAATTAATTTCACTAAGTCGAGTCTTTTTTGCTTGTAATAGTAAGATAGTGGGGAAGGAGCCAGATCTGAGATTCAGAAAAGCCTGCTGGAGTCATAGGGGGGTCTTGGATAACCAAGACAAACCATTATAATCTGATTTTCTTTCCACAAATGCTTCCTCTCCTCTCCAGCTTCTAGTCCAAGACGGGGAAAGATCTCAAGCAATCCTACCCCTTTCTCAGTTATATGAATGTATTTGATAAAGGGGACAGGCCATATTTCCCATGTACCTGCATTTAGACAGGCTTGCTTTGCATTATCCTGATAGGTGTGATTGGCAGGGGAAGAAGCTAGATTTAGCTAGGGCTCCTTTCTAAAAATAGGTAATCAATTTCAGTTCAAGCCTCCCAGGTTATAGGGAAAGAAAATGATTCTGCCTGGGACCATAATGAGCTTGGATAATCAGTTTTCCTGTTCAAGAGCAATGAATCCAAGGGTTTAAAAGGAGTGCTATTAAAAGGGATAAAATGGCATCTCACTGGTAGGCCTGTTTACTAAATTCAGCAGCAGAACCTGAAAGCCTCCTGGTAATGTAGCCCACTCCCCTGTTCTGCCCAGAGCTGAGGGAGTCCACTGTGAATTTGCAAGGAGATGTTGCTCTTAAACCTCTCTCACTGTTTCCAATTGCAGTGATCCCATTTCTGATGCTAGGTGGTTGCTCTTGGCAGCTTCAGTCCATGAAGCCTTGGTTCTGTCAGAAAGGAGTCCATAGGAGAGGAGTCCCTAAGAGAAAGAGAACCTTGAGGAACAGACCTTTTCTTCTTTTTATTTTCATGCTCCACGGCTCCTTTGCGGTATCACTATCAAGGGGAATACCACAGGTAATTCCTAACCCTCAAAACCACCATTCTCTCTTGATCAATAAGTGTTTTAAATACCTTCAAACTTCAGACACAATTGTATTTATTTCAACCCCAGTCCCTCAGAGTGAAATCCCTGAAGTCAATTCACCCCCTTTGTTGTGATCTCTAGCCACTTCAGGCAGTGCTGGATTTCTCTTTTATCCCATTATAGGCAGGATCAGCAGTAAGTACTCCATTCTTTTAGGAATACTGGGCTTACTTCAGGATAGATAAAGCTCTGAGTTTAAGTTTTATTTCAGTGCAAGCTCTGCAACATAAGTATTGAACTTAATAGCAGGCTGAAGACTCTGATAAGAGTTCATGCAGTGAATATCTCCTGTCCTTACAGTGTCACCATTTCTTTTATGAGCCATTTAAAATCACTCACAGTGGAGATACCAAAGGGTGGATTTGCTCAGGATAGCATGAGATGATAGGCAGAACTCAGAGGGTTAAATGAAAAGAAAGAAAGAAAGAAAATAAAGATTGGATGGAGAATAGGAAATCTTTATTAAAACTGATATCCTGCAAAATGATCTGTTCCTCTGCTGCAGTATGAATAAGCCTAAACTGGGAAATGCCCATTACTTGTAAGAGAAACTAGAAGGTATGAGGAGAGTGCTGCAGAAGCTTGGATGCAATCGGTCTCTTCTAGTTCAAACTGCTTTAGTATGATTATATTTCAAGTGCATTGGCTGTTTATAGTTGACTGAAACAGTCCATAGATAGCTATTTTGGTGAATGGTTTAGGTAAACCAGAGGAGAACCCTTTTGTTTTTTCCAAGCTCTGCCTGCCGGATAAAAATACTGGCTCAGAGCTGCCACCCGATGATCAGACCTTGTAAAATCACTTTAATACATGTTACCAGTGTTGCGAAATGCCGAGTTCAATGAGAACACAGCAGAGACCAACTATTTCCTGCTGCATAAAAAAGGCAGTGAAAGGCCATTTCCCCCGCCACTCCCTTTCCGCTCCTCTTCCCCCAAATCTGCATTCCCCATCACTCACTGCCATGCCTGCAACATGGTCCTTTGCTTAGAAAACTTAATTTGTTAAAGTGTTAACTTTGGGTTTTCCTCTGTATTGATTTTGTGCTGGTTTATCAAGTTGAACCAGTTCAGAGTGTGGGCAAGGAAGTGTCAGCACCAGCACAAAACAAGAAGGAATGAACTGCTATGAGCAGAAGAATAGGTGGAAGGGGGATTTCAGCTGCAGTGAGCACATACTTCAGCCCTGTCCTTGTCTTAACTGCATCTGACATGCTATTTGGAGATTCCAAAGCTGGCTTTAAATACCCGTTTGGGTACCCAAAGCACTCTGATCAACACAGAGGAGTGCCACACAGGGTAATGGCCCTTGCCAAGGTTCTGGCTAAATTAGTCTGTCCAGCACTCAGAGGCTTCAGGTGTCGATTGCTCCCTGTAGCTGTGCTGTCTCACTGAAAGCTATCATCTCAGTTATCTCTGCGGCTTTCAGTGTGTCACCTATCAGGAAGTGTTTTCCCTGGCAGGGAAGTGATATTTGGCAAAGCAAAGAGGATTAAGGGGGATTGCCACATGTATGTCCATTTGGCAACAAACAGCTGTCACCCATTTCAGTGCATTATACAATCTGTACTATTGACATGCTCATAAAAATATTTTAGTTTGTAAAAAGTGTACAAAATTACTTTAATTCACTGTAGGAGGCAAGCAACACGGTTTGTGGCAGAGTGTTGTGGTGCACCAACAAGACCTTCCAGGCTGTTTCCCTTCTGATCTAGCCTTTTTATGAACCTTTCATCAGTAGCAAAAGGCCTTCGCTCCAAGCTGCATTATAATCCTTTGGTCTGCCTGCCCTAATGTCTATTTCTAATGTCTGTTAGAAATAGGTTTGTAAATCTGTCTGCTGATTCAGCCTACATATTATATCTTGTGTATTAGCTAACTGTGCCCTGAACTGCCTGCTTCAAGTACGCCAAACAACATCAGTGGATTTCTGCTCAGCTCCGTGTTTTCTGGATCAGGACCTGCTGTGCTCTCAGAAGACAGCATTTATTATGTACCTGCAATTATGTTGGCCATCAGTGCTGGATACAACACAGAGGACAGGGTGTTCCTACAAAGCTGCGCTGCTCAGCTGGAGCCGTGTGTGCTCAGGCAGGAGCCACTTTGTGCTAATGTACAAGGAAAACCCACAGGGAGGTTTCTACAAGCTGCCATTTGGCCAGTCTACTTAATTTGAAAAACTTGGACATGTGCCTGGGAACATCGGAATTCTAAATGGTTAATTATTGGTGGTGGAAAATGTTTACCAGTTGATTATTATTAGTTACATTTTAACCTCCTTCACTAATTTTATGAAGTCAGCATATTGCTATCTAATCACCAGCTGATGAAGGATGAAGTAACAATCCTAATTCTGCTCCAAAACAGTTCATATTAGGGAGCAAAGCATCAATCTTTTAAAATTGTGAAAGCCTGGGACCAGATGGGAAAGATGGGAAAGATCAGGGCATCGCTATTCCCAGACATGCACTTTGTGATTGCTACACCAAACTGCTCTGCTTTGGAGCTGGAAGGCAGGATCCTGCAATATCAAGGCCATTAAACATTGGGAGAAAAACACATCAGGAAGCCCTGAAGACTCTGCATGTCCGGCGTCATTCAAGCCCTTGGGTGGTCCTTGCTTACTTACATACACCCTCTGAACTTCAGATTGTGCAGACTGATGCATATGCTTCTCTCTGAGAGACGTTTGAGTTAGAGAAAGGGCTGACAGGGGCAAGTAGGGCTTATAACAGCTTCAGTAAGGGTCCATTCACATTGCAGGGTGATTTGCAGATTGAAGGCTTCTTGCAGCTTTCCTTTTTCCTTTAGGCAGGGTAAGCTGGAGCTTTTTGCATTGGCTAGTCCTGCAAATAGTGTGGGCTTTAGTGAATACCCTGATGCCTCCTCTTCTGCTGCTCCCTGCCAGGGTAAGAGCTTTACCAGAAATCCTCCATGTGCAACAACAAAACCAGAGTGGTGGGCAGAGAGCCTTCTTCTCCTACTCCACTTAGGCACCTGATGCCAACCATATGGAGTTGTGCTCAGGTTATTGAGTGGACACTGTTTGGTGCCTGTCTGGCAAGAGAGCTTGAATTCACCTTGAAAGCACCAACAGAGAGTTGATTCTTTGCTTTGTGTGTCCAGCTGTGTACATACAGCTCTGAAGCTTCCCTGCATAGGGGTTTTCCAGCCTTCAGTGTGGGGAGAGGCAAGCACCACTCAGGTTCTTGGACAACCCTGGTTCATGCCCAGTGCATCTCCCATACTTCTCTCAGAACTGCTGGGCATCTGCTGAAGTATCATGAATCTTCTGGCAAGCATGAGTTTGCATACATGCATGTGCACACCCCTGCCATCACCCTCTTACACCACTCACAGGTCTTACTCTACCTTACGTGCTGAGCAGATGAATTTCTATATGGCTTCCTCTCACCATCACATCGTTCTGCAAGCTCATGTGCCTCACACACTGATTAGGCCCATCTTACCAGTGACCAAGGTGATATTTTTGGTATTTGTATTCAAATCTATTTTGCATTGCTTTCGCCAAAGCCACCCTAATTGAGAGGGGAAGAGCACCAGCAATGTATCTGCTGTTGACAAACAGGCAAGCAATAAGTTACTGCTTTAAATGGAGGTTTATTAGCTGAGGAAAAAGATCCCTCGCTGAATGCACTCCAGGAACCTTCATCTTCTAAGACTTGCTTTTTTTCTTTCCATATTTGTCCTGCAGTGCTTTCTGCAAGTTAAGATTTAGGGCATTTTTCTGATGCCATTTTCCTGTAAAGAAGGCAAATCATAGTTCAGTTACAGCCTCCCTTCCAAAGCTATTATACCTCATGGATTTTTCCAGCAGTGGAGCTCCTCTCTTGTGAAAACGATAATTTCTAGTCCCCCTACACCTCTGCCCAAATGCATCCCTTGTCCTTGGCAGAAGCAGCAGCTATCTCAGAAATTCAGTAATGTACTTTTCCTGGCAGAAGCCATACCTAGCTCATCAGTCCTCCTTCCGTGCCAGTTTTTGGGATCCCTGATTACTCTCTCAGTTATATCAGGGGTGTAGGAATCTTTCATCAAGCTTCGGCTTTCCAGTGGGCCACCTGCAAGAAACAGTAAATAAGGAACTGTACATAGAAACCATCCTACTGCAGTCCTGGAATTGAGCAGGGGAGTAACATCAGCAGTTTCAAGGGCTCATCACCCAGGAGGCAGCTTGTGTTTAACAATTTATCTGCTTTTCCTCCTCAGGTATGAGACACACACAGTGGGTGCTGCAAGGTATCATCTTTATTTGCATCCCAGTGCCCCTTCTTTAGTCAAGTGCCCACTTATTTCCTGTTGAATCTTCTAAATTCATGTGAGTAACTTCCTATTCAGCAGCACAGCTCCACAAAAAACACCATCTTAGCACTTCAGGTACCTACTTGAGCTCCTTGTCTGCCAAGATACTTAACAAACAGATCCCAGCTGTGACTTCTGTTTTTTATCCCCTCTTGACTTTAAGCCATTTGAGGGGGCTTTATTTTAATTTCTCATCCTTTCCTCTTCTTCCTTTTTATTGTACCATTTCCTTGATAATAACGATTTTGAGCTCCCTGGGGTAAGATGTCCTTCCTTTCTGTGTGACTACACATAACAAGGACAATATTGTCTTCAATACCCAGCAAGGGTACAGTGTAAGGAAAAGGACCCTGTCTCATGCTGGTACATGAGAAATTGGAATCAGAAGACAATTATTTCAGAGTTTCTTGGGTATGGTGGTAACAAGAATAGGATGAATGCTTAATTCCCAATATTTGTTTAGATAGAGGTAGCCCTGAGGACCTTGGAAACAGAAGTTTTTGGAAGACATTTCAGAGCCCCATATCTCTAAAGATCTTGAAGAGAAGTAATGTCAATATTGGAACTGGAGATAACAGGCGACACTGAATTGCAAATGGTGTCCATTTGGTCAGCTCTAAACACAGAGGACATGGGTCATGATATACCTTCACTTTCCACTCCCTGGAAAAGAAGAAAGGGATAGGATACATAGAAAGGGAGGCTCTTGCTTTCATTTCCTCAAGCACCACAGAGTGGAAAAAGAAGTGACTGGATAGAAAGAATAAGAGGGGGAAGTGAGGGTCACCTACAGTCAGATCTCTACTCAAAGCCCTGGCAAAGTGTAGATGGAACCAGCTTTGGAGGTCGAGCATAGGTGTGTCCCCTCACCTTGAAAGATATTTGATCTCAGGTTAAAACCCAGCTGGTTGCAATCAGTAAGAGATGCAGAGTTTGAGGAGGTTTTTTGCATTCCAGTAAGGTCGCCGAGTCTTTTCTGTCCCATGATTAATGCTGCTTTGCACAGAGCTCGCCTATCCTGATAACACAAACAAGATGGAATCAGTCAGTCCACATTCCCAAAGTGCAGCAAACTCCTGGCATTTCCAGCCCTGCACGGATCTTTGAGCTACGACTAATCCCTAGGACCTGGGTCTGTCTCTTGGGTCACCCTCACTGGCTTCTGTAGGCATTATAATTGCATGGGATGAGGAGAACTGGTAAAAAAGCATGAGATTAGAAAGGGATGATGGTGCTGAGCTCTGGACTGGGTCCTGATACCACATTGTTTTGTCTTGCTGAGTTAGGGTTTTGCCTGGCTACAGGAACCTTATAAATGAAAAGGGGATGGAAAAACAAAGTTAAAGAAGACATGGGAAAGGCTGTCTGTGGAATGTGTCACTGCCCTGTAGTGTGAAACCCAAATCCATCCCCCCACGTCTTCTAGAAACTGCTGGTATACAGCTAATACCCCACCCAATCAGCCCCCTGCTATACCATACAAACAGCCTTCAACCTTGCCACAAAGGATACAATACCTCTTCTTCACTGGTAACTTTATCGGCAGTGGCAAATTTATATTTCCTGTTAGCATGGATCAACTTGTTTTTCTTTGCCAGAAGGGGGTTCCATTCTCCTTTCATATCTGTCCCTAATGATGTTAAGGATTCTTTGGCACTTAATGTGCTGTCCATCTCCTTGACTTTTTCATAGCTGTCTTTGATGGTCTTGTGGGAAGATCGAGGCCTTCCAGCACTCAGTGTTTGCTGCTTGCCTCCTAATTCTTCTGCCTCTGCCTGTGTAGGTATTTCAGACAGGCAGGAAGTGCTGTTCTCCCCTTTTGGCTCAAGCCCCACTACTGGGTCTTTGGTGGCAGAAATGTCTTTTTTCTCTTCAAGTCCTCTTGAATGAAGACTCTCTGCGGGGCGAGTTTTGGCCTGGAGATTCTGTTTGCTCTGGTTTTTAGTCTGAACATGCTTTGCAGAAAGAGATGTCTGGGATTTAACAGGTGCACGATTCTTTGCTGTTCCCTGAGCTCTGCTGGAGCTCCTTTGGGGTGTTCTGTGTCTGCTTTCTGGAAAATGCTCCTTTTTCTCTTTTTCAGGTTCCACTTAAAGGCAAAAATAATAGATCAACAAATTTGATACTGTTGTGATGACAGTGGTACTGTAAATGGTGCTGGAAAGAACTGGGTATGTCATTGTGTCACTGTTAGATAATGAAAGAAAGAGGAAAGGTCTCAAAGAAGGAAAGAGAAAAAAACCCAACAACCTAGCAGCATAACGCCAATCTTCCTGCTGAACCAGGTGAAGGTTCCTCAGGAGTCTTAAGTGCTCTTAAGAGATGAACATGCACAGAAATGTGGAAGTAAAAATCTTGTGGTCAAACATGCAAACAAAGGCCCCTGTTTTGTTACATGTAGGGGCCCTTCTAACCCACGATCATGATCACTCTTGTGAACATGCACTCACAGT
The DNA here is from genome assembly GCA_039720435.1 of Amazona ochrocephala. Classification (NCBI taxonomy): domain Eukaryota; kingdom Metazoa; phylum Chordata; class Aves; order Psittaciformes; family Psittacidae; genus Amazona; species Amazona ochrocephala. Next base: position 79,559,617 of record CM077880.1, read on the forward strand.
CTCTGTGGCTCATAGTATTTGCTGAAGAATTTACAGCACATCAGTGGCTTGTTGCGCTTGTGCAAGGAGGTAGCTCACAAGTCCACCAGTGGAGGAAGACATAATTGGGTCGGGAGGATTTTAATCCATCAGCCCATGGCACATGGGATTCCTGTCCAAGGAGTTTTCACCCACAAAGGTACATGCAAATCTGGATGGCAGGAAGGGAGGGAACGACCCACAGCCTCACAACCTTGCAAGGCAAGCTCTGAAGGAGGGACAGCTTCTCTGCCATCTTGCTTACCTGAAGTATGGTTGGCCAGCTCAGAGTCATTCTCCGTCACATCAGGTGCAGGGGGATTTGGAACCTCTAGAACACCCTTGGAAGAGCAACAAAACTGTGTCAGGCCCAGAGATGGGAAGGAAGGGGACAGTGGTCCTGCTCATCTTTAAATGACACAGATTATTCTCAGAGGTATTATATACCTTCTAGACCAAGATAGAGCTGTCCCTGCCTGCATGGTTGGTCCTACAACACATGATCCCTTCAGATTAAAAAAAGCATTGAAGTCCTGCAGGATTTCACATTAGCAGCTCACATGGGATAGCCTGCCTAGGATATGGCCAACTAGTGCCTCTGGGGAATGAAAGAGCAGACACAAGCCAAAGTGGAAAAAAAACCCAGTGAAAATGTAAGGGGTTTTTATTCTAAAGCACCTATGCTTGTCAGATTGGTCATGTGCTGTACAACAATTACAGTTCCTTCTTTTGGTGCCTTGAAGTAAGGCTGGAAAAAAGGGAGACAGGAGGTGACAAACATAAAATGCCTGTGCAATGCTAGCTATGCAAAGGAAAAGAGGCAGGCTGGAGACAGGACTTCTGCCTTGATTCCGGCACAGACTATCCCTTGTTTTGCTTTGCTAGTCCTGCTGATGTGATTGATCCAACACCCAGCCTTTGCAAAGAGCCTCCTGCACTAAGAGGAAGCTCATGTCTTTTCTGCAGAGGGAATGTCTGTTTAACCCTCAGTCATGTCTTCCTGATGTCTGTGTTCCTCATTTCAGCAGGATCCTACAGGCTTAGCCCATGTGAAACCTGTGACAAGTGACAATTGAAGCTAAGGCCCTCAGTGGTCAATATGGAAATGGTGAGCTGCAAGCACTAGCAGCAGTACAAATGGGATCTGGCTCAGACAGGGATATATGTTTGCATTTGTCAAATGACATATATCCTTACTTTCTGCTCCTGAGGTTAGTTATTGGAATGAAAACACCAGCCAATGGAGTATGAAGCCTACCACTTCCAAGTTAACTCACCAGGGCTGACTTGAACTGACAGCTTGTGTTTTACACTGTGCTAGTACTTTGCAGCAGCATGTCTGGTACACTACTGGGATCCTAAAGCTGAAGTTATTTCTATCAGTCAGACTTCAGGAGTCAGTGCCGTGTGCTCTGCAAATGCGTTAAAAGACAACATCTCTCCCACAGAAAGAACAAGGTCACAAGAGATGAAGAGAAGAAGGCAGTCTTGGCTCACAGGGCACGATCTGCTGCTTTTCTGTATCACTTTTTATTCTTTTTAAAGAAGAGCCAAATATTTACGCATGATCAAAGTGCAGGAATCTGTGTTGCTAAATAAACTCCTGTTAACTCCCACCTCCTACTTAAAACAAAAACATGTCTGTTATTATTACTATATTCAGTGGAAAGAACTTCCCAGTCTGCTGTTGTAGAAATTCCTCCTTTCCCACTTCTTCCAATGAAGCAGAATTTCTGTGTAATGAGGCAATGTGCTCATTTCCCAAATCCCATTCACTGGTAGCTTCCATTTCCCCAGTTCCTCCTGCACAAAATGATATTGAAGCCTGCAACTGTTCTTACTTTCTAGTTTGTAGCTGTATATGATGCTATTGTTATTGCTATTGTTCACTTTTACTTCTGAGCCTGAAGGTTCAAAGTCAAAGCACCACTCTGAGACTCCTACATCTTGATGCCAAGAAGGACCTTAAGGACATTTTACCACTCTCTTGGATAACAGAAGCTAAATAACTATGTCTACTTATTCCTTTGCTAAGCCAATTCTGTAAGGACAACTGGCTACATACCAGAAAAGACATACAGCGATTAAAGAGCTAAAAATTATTTAACTTGATCTTTCTTTCTAAATGAAAAAAGCCCACAAGCAAACCCAAAAATGCATGTTTAGCATAGCCTAACATTTGACTTCCCTGATGTGTAGCCATGGAGAAAAGAGGGAGTTGTCTTCTGCAGGCAGAAAATTAACCTCCTCAGACAGGTGTGGGAAATCGTATGCCATTCCCTTCAGTTGTGGTCAAGAATGGTCTCATATGCCTTCCACATCTGGCTAGGCCTCCAAAATATGAGATTTCAATGACTTTCCAGACCTGGGAGGCCTCATGGGTATCAAAATTACATTGGATCTTTTACCCCTTTCATGTTTTTTAAAAAAAGGAAAAGATCCAGGATTTAACAAGAGGCAAAGTTTCTTCCATAACTACCTCTCTCAGCTGGTCCATGATGTGGTGTCAACAGCAGGCAGGTCCTGCTGAAGTCCAGGTACAGAGGTGGGATGGAAGCTGAAGAGATGGTTGCTGGGGAACAGCCCTCCCTCTATCTATGAGCTGTCATCTCTATGGGAACCAGAAGAAACATGGCAGAGATCAGGGTTCTCCTTGCTGATTGAAAAAAACAAATCAAGGAGTAGAGTAAAAGGCTCCTGTCTCATTAAACACCTGTGCTCAGAAGTTCTTATCACATATACAGGATTTCTTGAAGACTCTTCTAACACAGTCATGATAACCAGCTAAACTGTATTTCAGCAGAACTGGATCTTCTAGCATCTCCAAATGCTTCACATAAGCTCACTGACATCCATCAGAGAGGAAGAGGAAGGTGCCCGTTTTCCACATTAGAAAAGGGGAGGTGGTGGGATGGCTAAAGGTCTTACATTGAGCCAATGACAGAACCACAGCTTGGGCTTCCTGTGTCCAGCACCTAGTGCTGTATTTTAGCCCCAGATTTTTCATTCATTCTGGTCCACCATGGACCTGAGCTCTCACCACCAGAGAACTTCTTTAAGTCACCAAGGAAGAGTGCAACTTTCCGTCATGTTACAAAGCTGCTTTTCCCACCTAGTAGTCACAGGCAACAGAGAAACAGAAATATTCACAGATGCACCATCTTAGAATTAGACTTTATTCATTGTGAGATACTGAAAGATATGTAGAAATCTACCGATCATTCTTACAAAAACTAGCAAAATACAAATCAGCACGTGTTTTCTTAACTTCCACCTCCTCCCTTGCCCTGTACCCTGGGCTGGAGGCAGCTGCTAGGTCTCATTCCCCAAGAAACAAGTGTCCCTCTAGGCCTTGCTGCGCTTCATCTCAGAGACCTTGTAGTGAGGTGGGGCACGGTGGAACCACTCTGACCAGGAACCATCATAAATAGCCACATCACGCTTGCCACACAGGAAGGCTGCCAAGGCAATGTGACATGCCGTGACACCTTTGCGGCACGTGGCTGCCAGTGGCTTTGAGAGATCCACTTTCTTCTCACGGAATATTTCTTGGATCTCCTCTATACTCTTCTCATGGCCAGATTCTGTTAGAAATGATCGGAAGGGTATGTTCACCGCACCAGGGATATGACCAGATTCCAGCCCTACAAGAGTGAACAAGAAAAGGAAACATGAGCAAGGAGACATTAATGTAGGTGATGAAAGACACCTACAAAACAGACATTAAAGAGACACCACTGCAGATACTCCCACTTTCTCGAAGATACTCATTTGTTTTTGGTGATGATGAAGACGCAGAGCAGAATGGGGCTAAAAAGAGGAAGACAAAGATTACTCAACTTTGCTGAAGTCAAAGGCTCCAGATCATTTTGCAAACTATTTCCCCCTGACAGCAAGGAGAGGTAGGAATCAGAGCCCTAGATGTGAGAAGAATCAAAAAACCACCACAGAGAAGATCCTAACAAAGGCATTAAGGGATCTGTGCAAAGAGCAATGCAGCAATGAATTTCTCACCTTCCCCAAATATGCCAGTAGAGTGTTGTGACACAGCTTTCAGAAGCAGGAAGTGTGGCTTGTATGTGGAATTCATGAAAGCAGTTATTTGTTCACAGTTTATTCCTTAAAATTATATTTTAGAAAAGTAAAGCAACCTTTAAGTCAGCCACATCACTGCTGAGGCAGCTATCCCAGGGAAACAGGGTCGGAGAAGTGAGAATACAGATTTTGTATCACTTTTTATCCGCTCCATGGATGAAATCAACATGGGTTCTGTTTTTCTGCTGCTGCAGTTCAGGCAAGCTGGAAGTTCCATCTCAAGAACAGGGTCTTTAGAAAGAAGCAGATATAAAAACATGATGGATATGATTTTCATCACGCCCTTGAAATTCACACTCTGTCACTACTGGCTTAACCAAAGGCCGTTCCACTCAGTAGACGCTTTTCCACTGACTTTGAGAGGCTTTGGATCAAGCCTCATTGGAGCAGGAAATATATTACGTTGAAAATGATTTCAGGGAATTTCCTTGCTAGGTTTGAACTTCTAATGAGACAGCCCTGGGAAAGTCACACAAACACTAGTCTTTCATTGACATTTTTCCACTTGCCTAAGTCATCAGGGTAACTGATCTCGTGAGATGAGAGAGATTGGGGCAGCGAACCTTGCTCACAGTCAAATGATTAAAGTACACCTAACTGGAGATTGATATCACACATCATAACGACACTGCAGTTTAAAGATATGCCATAAGGGGAAAACATGTTTTTGATGAGGTACTGAGAAGAGGATTTTTGCTCTGCTGGACAAAGACTGAGGGCCTAAAGACAATCAAAGTTGCCTGAGTCAGCTTCACAATATCTCTCCCTGTTCCAGATGGACCCTCTTTGTCTCTTGATTCATCTTCCCGGTGTAACTCAGAAACCTGGCACTGTTGCCTACTAGTCACCTCATGCATCCTTCAGAAGTGTTTATCATTATGGGGAGAACTTGGGAGAGAAAAATTGCTGACTTCTGGAGGGACTAACATAAAAAAAAACCCAAACAACCCACCAACAAAAAAGGCAGTGTTTTGGACCGATGCTTTTAGCGCATCTTCTCCATTTCCAGAAAACAACAGTTCATCATTTCAGTACAGAGAACTGCAAAATCCATGCTCATTAATACAGTGTTTATATGACAGAGAGGAAATCAAAACACTACAAATAATGAGTGGGAGAAAACCTTGTTTGCAGTTCTCAGGCTGCAGAACTTCTTATCGGAGAACTACATGCCTAGGTTAGGCTACCACTTTCCCACAAGAATGAATGGTCCCAATGCTGTCATTTGGCAAAGGATTTCTGCAAGACTGCTGCAGTACTGGAGACCATCCCAAGAGAGAGAAGTCTGTGAGCCACAGAACAATGCTCTCACACCATTCTGGGGCACTGGGAAGTGTACCAAGATCAAGAAGTCTTTAGGGCTGAACTAGGAGGGCTGGTTCAAAGAAGCTTGCTGGGCCACCAATTTAGTTCTTAGGTGTCATTCAAACTTAAACAGGGAAGTTTAGATTGGATATAAGGAAGAAATTCTTTACTGTAAGGGTGGTGAGGCACTGGAATGGGTTGCCCAGGGAAGTTGTGAATGCTCCATCGCTGGCGGTGTTCAAGGCAGGGTTGGACATAGCCTTGGATGGCATGGTTTAGTGGGAGGTGTCCCTGCCCATGGCAGGGGGGTTGGAACTAGATGATCTTAAGGTCCTTTGCAACCCTAACTATTCTATGATTCTATGATTCCCAAGCCCCATGGTCGTGATTGCTTTTCTAGACTGCTCACACATCTTAAAACAGGTAGTCTTACTGGAGACTGTCGTGACACACTCACCATCCTCGAACAAGTCTTAATCAGGAGCTGAGCAGATCTGAAAAGAACAGTCTCATTTTAGAGAGTTTTTGTCTTTGATCTTGTTGTGGTTTAAGGAACTCAGGACAGATCTATAGAGAGACTCCCACGCTTCAGAAATTCAAATGTCTGTTGGAGTCAGAGACCAGTGCTTGCACTCTCCGAATTCTGTAAAAAATGTATTTACTCATGTATGTGGATGTTTAGCTGAAAAAAAAAAGCTGACATTGCACAACCATAAACCCTTGGACTGCCTAAAAGTGCGCCTGAGTGGCTGAGGAAGTTTCATCAGCTTGTTCTTTTCTAGGACAAGAGCAGAGAAACACAGGACTGTAAGGTAAGGATGGATGCACCTGGGATCTGAACAGGCAAGAGGATACATCTGCTCCTGCCTCACGTCCACAGAGTATACTCCACACCAGATTTATGTAGTCACCCTCAGAAACTCCAGGAAGGAACCCTAGGATTACAGAGCCTGGCTCCCATCTACTACACTGATCACTTTATAGGCTCTCTCTTTTAAAAAACCCATCCCAGAACCAGTTTGGATTCTTGTCATGAAACTTCCTGCCAAGGCACCTCCTTGCCCACCTGAGGAAGAACATTAATTTCCAACATTAAGTTCATCACAGTCAGTCCATACACCATTTGCCCTTGAGTTAACATTGCCCTGTGACTGAAATAGTTTTTCTCCCTTTCTGCTATCGCTCTAACATGCTGATAGTGAGCACTTAGCACTCCCAACAGCCTTAGTCTAAACCCAGTAAGAAATCACAAACAGGCTTTTCTCTGCCTCAGTCACCCCAGAAATAGTCCTAGGTGACCATCAGGCTTTTGGATAAGGAAGTGGCATTTCCTAGCATCCCAACTGGTAGACAGGAGGTTAAAAATTGCTATTTTCAAAGCAAAATCATATCTGAGTTCATTGCAGCCAACTAATCCATCCAAGTCTTACCCTATGCTATTGCTTCCAACTGTGGGGTCTTCAGCTTGTAAGAGAAACATACGCAATTTCAGGGTACTAAGCATCCAACCCTGCTCTCTGTAGCATTGTACCTCCTGTCAATTCTATGACTGCAGATGGTACCTCACATAATACTCCCCATGTGATCAGTTAAACCTCCCCAAAGCTGTGCCAGCAGCGCATTTCAATAGCAACCCCCTATTTTCAGTGCCTTGATGATTCAGAAAATATGAAATAAAACACAGAAGCATAATGATGGGGACTGCTGGCAACTTCTAGCCCCACAGATCAGCTTTCAGTACAAGCTATTCTTACCTCTCATCTCCCATTCAGTCAGGTTTTTTGAATCTAACAGTACTTGTGCTATTTGCCTTTTTCTCACATTGAATTAATAATTATCCCTCTAATATTATGCCCAACGTATTAATGAAGTCCAAATGGAACAAGTCTACCTCAAAGGTGCTTCCAATGGCTGGAAGAAAAGATCAGACATAACTTCCAGGCATGCATGTTCCTATTTCTCTTACCTGGCAAATCAATTCCGTTGGCAAGGAAATAGAGCCCTTAGCTGCAGTGCAAGTTTACCAAGGTATTTTATTCAATTTTGCCTCAATGTAAAATAATTTTCCCTTTTTTTTTTTAAAAAAACCCTCCCAATCTATTGATGTTAGGATAACAGATCAACAGCTACCTAGGTCTTGCTGTACCTCCTATCCTAAATACAAACACAAACTTTGCCAGTTTCTGTCCTACAGAACCATCCTCTGATTAAATCTGTTAAATTCTTGCCCCATGGAGTTGCAGTGTCAAGTGACTGATTTTTGACACGCATTTGGGATGGAGATCATCTGCATCACAGATTTGGGCACACGGATATATTTTGGTTATACTTTTTCTTTAGAAATTATAATCTCCCCTTCTTTCCCCTCTTGCCACCTCTCCCTCTACTCTGAAGACTTATCCTCAGGAGGAAAAAACTAAACAAAAAAGGTAGCACAGACTCTGTAATTCTGAGGCTGTATACAAATAACCTTTCGTCTGGAACCCCTGCTAACTGCATAGCAACCCTATTTACTCTTTCTCTCCTTGTTCTCTTTTTATTCGCTTTGCTCCAGCAGGTTCTGTTATTTGTTTTAATTCCTTTTGCCAAGCCTCTCTCAGCTTGGTTTCTGGCAATCTTCCCTCATAATTTGTAACCTGTAGTATGTTATCTTCTTCACTGTTTAATCCCCTTTTCCACATCTGTTAAGATTCTCTGCTTCAACGTTTGTTGGCGGGTTTTGTTGGCTATTTATCTAGCTATGGCTACAGCTCCTTCTCTCTAGCCTTTCTCTTTACAGTGAAAGCTCCAGACAGAATTTCTTAATGTCAAAAAGATAAAATATGTGCCTTGTCCACATTTAATTCCCTGTGGTTCTGGAGTTGGCTGGCTGCAGCTAGCAGTTCCTCTCTAAATGCCTCCTCTGTCACCTCCTCTTTTTATCTCTCCCTTCCATTCAAATTCCATGCCTTGGAAGGAACCATAAGCCATCTCAACTAACCTACCATAAGCTCACCAGAAAGAACACTTTAAGCTTGGTCCTGGCCAGCTCTCTGAGAGTCCTCGCACTCAGATCATGTTGCCACCAATGTCAAAATACTGTGTGCATATACAGCCAGAAGACTCAACTCTAAGAACCAGTAGGGCCATGCTGCTAATGCTTGTCCACCTCGAAACATGAATGGACAGCTTTGGCTTGTAGGTTCCTGTGGGTTGAAACACACTTTGGTAAAGTCTCTCACTCTCCATGTTGTGCTTTGAGTCATGGTCAAAGTAGAAGCAGCTCACTCCCAGCTGCAGACTCCACTTGGAGAAGAGAGTGAAGCAGCAGCAACATTTCTTTCTCACTCCTGCTGAACATTCAAGCTGAGCAAAAGCCTTATGTTTCGGGCAGGGAGGAATGAGAGCTGGGAAAACAGGCAAAACGTTAAGAGTTGTATATGTCCAAGGGAGACAAAGACTACCTGAGGGCTGAGAATGAGAAGAAAAATAGTGTGAAGCTTATGAAATTACTTTGACTTTCCTCTCTTTTTTACAGGATGGATTTCTTGCCTGGCTACTTTTCCCTCTTCTCTCAGGTGTCTGCAAAAGAATTCAGAAATTCGCAACTTTTTGGTATGCATTTGCTCAGCTATAATTCTTGTTCCTTTGTTTTCAGTGCCCAGCACTCAGAGAGAGTCAGCACGGTAACCACCATGTAATTACTTCTATCATCTGCCTCAGGATTGCCTGGGATTGTCCCACTTCAGGCTGCTCACACAGACATGTACCCTACAGTGCCTGAGTACCCTGGTTGGACCATTGCTGAACCACAGCTAGTGACCAGGCTCAAGCTGCTAGTTCCTCCAGAAACACAGAACACCGTGCAGGGACACCTTTAACCACTGAGTGGTGCAAAGGTCAGAGCTGCACATCTGATTGGCTTATCGTGCACACCATGCATGAACATCCAAGCTTTTTCATTCAAAGCAATACCTGCATTTTTCTGCACCCTGTCAACCTGGGTAAAGCTCTCCCAGCAACTAAAAAATGACCATGTATTATGGCTTATTTTAAACTCCAGGTCTAAATCCCTGGGGTCTAAATCCCAGCAAGGTATCTGCTGCATAAAAATGAAACAGAGACAACTGATTCTTACCAAAAGGAACTGAAAAACTAAAGAGGCAAAAGAGTCAGCTGAAATTAGCCTCTTAGCCTCTTCTAGAGATGGAGTTCATGGAACTGGAGAGATTAATTGACTTAATTAGGAAGTCAAGAGCTGAGGCAATAATTAAACTGAAATCACCTGAGAACCCAGCAAGTTCCTTAACCTCAAGACCATTCTTCTTCTCTAAATTGCAGGCAAGGTTTCTCCTCCAATTGGATGACCCCTGTAATTAATCAGCATTGATTTCAAATTGCTCTTTTGGGTGTAAGCACTCCCTTCTACCCACTGCTGGCTATAGCATAGCTACTGGCTAGCCTGGTTCAGAATGCTGTCAAGCTCCTCTGGAACAAGAAGCTGCAGCTGGAACACTTATCCTGTTGGATCTGCTGTGGGAAGCAAAACTGGACCACCACAAATAAACTGCTCCATGCTGACTCATTTCAAAAGAAAAATCTGTTTTCAAGAAGCTGCCAGGGGCTGCAGTGTTTGTCACCTGGTGAGAGCTCCTGCTTTGGGAAAGAGAATGCAAAATCCACCAGCTGCTAGCGAGGAGTGTTTTATTTGTGACTTGAGGTTAAAATTCAACCTTCACTTTGATGGGCTGCAGTAGACAAAGAAACAGAATGAGTGATAAGCCTAACTCCTCCTCTCTCCCTGCAACAGTCTCCTCTGTCACTCCCATTACCTCTCTTACCTTCCGCATTGTCTTGCATGCACAGGTTGAGCATGTTTGGGGGGGGGGTTGCTCACTGTAGACACTTATGCAAACCATGTGTACAGAGCCATTTACAGCCAAATGCTCCTGGGGTTCGGACATTGGAATTATTTCTGGCCATGCAGTCACACTCAATGGCTGTACAGCTGCACACATATACGACAACAGCCAGAACTGAATGACAATCAACCTGTAAGGCAGTGCAGCACTGCCTCAGGACTGCAGAAGGCTGTCACACATCCGCTCCCGCAGCATGGAGCTCAACTCAGACCCAACAACTCCTGTTGAGCTTTTCTGTGCTTTGTATTTGAAACTCTGGGTTTTTTTAAGCCGTTTCTATGATTTCCTTTCAGAGGGCAGGCTATTCTGGGATATATCAAGGCTTAAATTACACAGTAACGACCTCCTTTAACAACCAACTTGAATTTCATTCCAGGCACACTGCTGTACCAGCTGTCCCCGCTGCAGAGGACTTCTCCCACCCCTGCTGCTTGCATGTCCAGTGTTTGACCCAGGTAACATTTGGGGCTTTTCTTACTGAAGCGAAGGGACAAAGAGCAGCTCAAGCAAGTTCGCTATTTGCTAGGAAACAGAGCAAGAAAGCCAAAGCCCTTTGGGCTACTCTATTGCCAAAACCTGGGCTTTTGCTGGTGCATTCATTGTGGTGAGAGGTGCCTATATGAATACTGATCATTTATGCACGTGTGCTGGTGTAAGACAGAACACTTAACAAACCCCTGGGAGCTCTTGCCTCCTGTGTTTGCATTCTGTCTAACTTCTGCAGGGTGCGGACTGGGGGATCCTGGAGCGAACTGACTGCAGACCTTTTTTGCTATTTCCGACTCCAGCTTTAAAACCAACCACAAGGAAAGCATTCTGTGAGGGCACTGGGATCTGAATGCCCGACTATGGATCCCTTAAGGTAAATCAACAAAGTTAGGCTAAGGCATGCCTGTGCATTAGCAAAACCCATTTGCTGGCTGGGAGGAGTTGTTATGCCCAGACTAGTATCAGGACTCATCCATCCCGCTTTGGTGCGGGGGACAGGTGCTGTTCCCACTTCCATTACCTTGGTCCAGCTCGGTCCCCCGGAACCGGCCCTCGGGGCGAGAATCCACCACCTGGAACTGTAGGGACCCCACATTCTGTATCATCTCCTCAAAGGTCTTCAGCAGGCCCGCGTTCAGCTTAGCCTTAAAGACAGCCTGGGTGGGCTGGCTGACCTCCGCTGTGACGGGATGGCCCTCCTTCACCCAGTTCTTGAAACCACCATTGAGCACTGAGACCTCCTTGTGCCCAAACACCCGGAACATCCACCAGGCACGGGGGGCATAGAAGGTGCCCAGCTCGTCCCCGTCATACACCACCACATGGGTGCTGTTACTGACTCCCAGGCGTCCCACGTAGTCGGCGAAGTGGGACGCGCTGGGCAGCATGAAGTCGTAAGGGGAGGACTGGTCCCGGCACACCTCGATGTCAAAGAAGGACGCCCCGGGGATGTGCCTCTCCTTGAACTCCTGCCGGGCGTTTCGCTCCTGCGGCGGGTACCAGGAGGCGTCCAGCACCCGCAGGCTCGGCCCAATGCGCCCGGCCCGCACGGCCTCCGAGAGCCATTTGGCGGTGACGAGCGGCCGGCTGAGGGCCTGCGACGCCATCTCGGTCCGCCGAAGCCAGGAGGGGGCGCCGCTAGCGGGGTCTCACGCACAAAATGGCGGCGGCAGCGGAGGGACGCGGGTCGAGGGGCGGTGCGGGGCGAGGTGGCACCGCCCGGGACCGGCCCGCTGGGAGGGTACTGGCTCCTGCCTCCCGGTGGCGGACATGGCTGGCGGGGACTGAGGACGGGTGCTCTTCGGCTGAGGCCTAGCACGGAGGTACGGGGCGGTGTGGTGGGCCGGGCCGGTCCGCCGCCTTCACCCCCTGCTGCGGGGAGGGAACCGCGGCCCCACCGCCGCTGGGGTTAGGGGTGTTCGGGGAGGGAGGAATCGCGGCGGGGGTCCAGCCTGCGTGAGGGGCGGCGGGGCCTCGGTCGGAGCTCGGCTGGAGATGTGCTCTGGGAAGGGCGATATAGTCTAGTGTGAGATGTACCTGTCTATGGCAGGGGGTTGGAGCTAGATGATCTTAAGGGCCTTTCCATCCCAGACCATTCTGTGAGTCTGTGATTCTATGGTGACAGCGGTGGGGTAGAACCCCCTTGTTGTGAGGCTGTTTCTCGGCCCGGGGCATTTGGTCCTCTCCGATCAGGGTCCCTGGCACTGCCCCACTTCCCTCTTGCTGTTGTCAGTGCTGCCTGATGGTCGCTGGAAGGCTGGGGTGGGCTACAGAGGTCTGGATGCAGGGCAGCACTGTGCCATGGCTGTCCTGCTTGAGGCAGGGTTTGGGCTGAGCTCTGTAAAACTTCTTTTCAGGGCTGGAGCATTTCAAACCACTTGCTGTAGGCTTTGGCAGTGCCTCAGTGCAGACACAGGTGTTTGTTCCCCAAATGCATCTTCATCCAGTTGCTTTTTGTAAAGCTGTGCCTTTATTTGTGCCTTTCCTCCTTCTGCAGTGTGGTGGATTCAAGCGGACCCCAGAAATCTGGTAATCTTGGCCAGGACTCAGGAGCAATGTCGCAACAACTCCTCTACCGTGCTCTGGTGTCTGCGAAATGGCTTGCAGAAGCCATCAAGTCCCAACAAGCTGGTCTGGCCTTGAGAATCTTGGATGCATCCTGGTATTTGCCAAAGATGAAGCGTGACCCGAAGCGGGAATTCGAGGAGCGCCATATCCCTGGTGCAGTTTTCTTTGACATTGACCAGTGCAGCGACCGTACTTCACCTTATGACCACATGCTGCCCAGAGCTGATGACTTTGCTGAGTATGTAGGGAAGCTGGGTGTGGGGAACGATTCCCATGTTGTGGTGTATGATGGCAGCGACCAAGGCCTCTTCTCAGCGCCCCGGGTGTGGTGGATGTTCCGGGCCTTTGGACATGAAGCCGTCTCCCTTCTGGATGGCGGCCTGAAGAACTGGCAGCGAGAGGGGAATGCGCTGAGCTCTGGGAAAAGCCAGGTAGCTCCCTCCGAGTTCCATGCCTCCTTGGACAAGTCCTTGGTGAAAACATATGAGGACATCTTGGATAACTTGGATTCCCACCGCTTCCAACTAGTGGATGCGCGTGCTGCAGGACGGTTCCGGGGAGTAGAGCCGGAGCCCCGAGATGGTAATGTGCCTTTTGAGATATTGGCGTAATAAAAAGGGGCTTCATTTAAGGTGCCCATCAGTTTGACTCCGGTAGAAGTAATGAAGGGAAATATGGTTGTACTTTATGGGATGGGGCTTGAGGCAGTGTATCCTCCTGTCCTCTTCTCCTTTTGATAGCAAGTGCTACTCTTTGAAAATTCAGGAGTGGGGAAGCAGTTTATTTTTTTCTCATGAGGGGCTGGGGTGAGGAACATATCTTTCATGCACCTCAAAAATATTCATTGGTCTCTTCATGTACTGGTGCTACTCTTCCCTTCGGAAGGGCCTGAGGAGGTGCTTTAGTCAGTGGCTTAGTAGAGTGGGTTGCTCTGATGCCAGGAAGATGTGGAGGAAGAACAGAACTTGACAGGATTGTGTCCATGTGGTAACCTGAAGGTTAGAGCCATCCTTGCTGAGTAATCAGTAATCCAGTAAAGCAAAGTTGTTTGTTTTTTTTTTTCTTCTTAAAAATAAGTATTTGTTTTAACAGAATATGCTAAACAATAAATATTCCTCCCAGTAAAAGGGAGAATGGGTTTTGCAATAGATTTGTCCCAGGCAGTAGAGTCTAATTCCTATCTGTATGGCTTTTCCTCCAGGAATTGAGCCTGGTCACGTCCCTGGGTCGACGAGCATCCCCTTCACCGATTTCCTGACAGAATCTGGCTTAGAGAAGACCCCTGAGCAGATCCGCAGTCTGTTCCAGGAGAAGAAGGTGGACCTCTTGAAGCCACTGGTAGCCACGTGTGGCTCTGGGGTCACTGCCTGCCACGTGGCTCTGGGGGCATACCTCTGTGGCAAACCAGACGTTGCTGTGTACGACGGGGCCTGGGTGGAATGGTACATGCGGGCACAGCCTGAAAACATTATTTCTGAGGGAAAAGGGAAGACAGTGTAATAAGCTGCTTCATCTCCCAGCTCTGCAGATAATTTGCCTTGAAACAGGATTTGGAAGAGATGGGTTTGGCATTCCTGGTTAAGTAACTTGAGGTGAAGGTTTTGGGTACAATTATGGACACACGGTGTTGTGGCGCTTTCTTCTTACTCTACTGCTGCTGCTTAGGAGCATAAAAATGACCTGGGCAGACAGTTTCTGGTGGGTTAAGCCCAGCCAGTAACTCAGAACCATACAGCCGTTCACTCACCTTTGCCTCCTTCCCCCTCCACCCCACTCTGGGTGGGATGGGGAGGAGAATTGAAAGAATGTAAACCCTACAAGTTGAGAACAGTCCTATAACTTAAGTACAATGTAAAGCTACTACTAATAATAATAATGATAAGGGAAATAGCAAGGGGAGAGAATCTAAAACTAAAAGGAGAAAGGGGAAAAAAACCCCAACCCATAAACACAAGTGGTGCATGACACAGGTGCTCATCACCTGCAGACCGATACCCAGCCCAACCTGAGCAGCGATCAGTCCCTTCCAGGTGACTCCCCCCCAGTTTATATACTGGGCATGACGTGCTGTGGTGTGGAATACCTTTTTGGCTGCTTTGAGTCAGGTGTCCTGTCTCTGCTTCCTCCTGTCTTATTGTGCCCTGCCTCACTGGCAGAGCATGAGACTGAGAAGTCCTTGATTGGAGTAAACATTACTTAGCAACAACTAAAACATTGGTGTGTTATCAGCGTTGTTCTCAGACAAAAACCAAAACACAGCACTGCATCAGCTACTAAGAAGGCAAAAGTAACTGTTACAGCTGAAATTAGGACACAGCTCTAGGTGACCCTGCTTGAGCAAGTAGGGTGAACCAGATGTCCTCCCAAGGTCACTTCCAACCTTAGCCATTCTGTGACACTCAGACCTTTTTACCATATCACATGGAAGGGAGAGGGTGCTGGTGATAGCATGGGGAAGTAACGGAGTCAGGCCAAGCTCATGACTCAGGACATTGCCCCATGCTCACTCACAAAATGGTCGTACTTTTATAACTGTGCCCCACGATCCTGCTCTCTGCCATTGTCCTAGAAGCCATCCATGCACTTTATGGCCATTTTAAATGCAAAACTTTGGGGAAAGACGGCTGTTAAAGGAGCAAATATGCCTTTCAGGTCGGCACTTAGGTAAGAGACTTGGTTTGGATGTCTTCTTGCACTTGCACTTGTAATTGCAATGTGTACTTAGCCGGTTTTGTACCCTCATGGTCCAAACTTCCCCTTGAGGAAAAGCAGTCTGGGATTTAAAAAGGGTAAATAAACATGTGTTTCAAGGTCTTTCTGCTGAATGGAACTTACGTAAGTGCTGCTTGGGTGATTCCTTTTCTGGAATTCTGTTTTTATGGGATCACTTTGTCCTGATAATTTAAATGAGATGTTGCCTTGTCTCCATGAGTAGAACTGTGTCTCTTGCCCTCAACAAGCTCTTTGGCCCAGTAAAGACAATTTCATGTATCTCTCTTGTGTCTTCTCCTCTCAGTCCTTGTTCATTGGCTTTTTGGCCTAAAACTCCATGTTAGTCACTCACAGCTCTGTTTTTCAGAGTGGTTGCTAGCTCACATGGTGAAAATTGGACTGCAGGGGTGTTTCTGCTTTTTCCATGACACTTACCATGTAATCTTGAAATCTTGGGGAAACCAAGACCTGCAGAGGAATAGCCCACAGTGACGTGTATTTTTTCCCCAGAATGATTGTCTTATATTTGAGAGTTGAAATCCCCCCTGGGTATCCCTGGCAGTGTTCAAGAATTTGTTCTATTTAGGATTTTCTCCTCTTAAAAAAAAAAAAAAAAAAAGGAGAGAGAGAAAAGAAACTCTGCACCTATTGCAACAGGTACCTGTGGACATCTGAGGATGATGGGGTCATCCTTTCTAGGTGATGCTGTGAATGCTTACAGTCGCAGATTTGCAGCGTCCCCTCCTATCCACTGGATTCTTCCCTATTGGAGAGTGTTTATTTGCATTTCCTTTGACCTGCATTGGCCAGAGTCCTGGCTTACTGGGCTTGCCTTGCATGCAAGCTCCATTGTTGTTCACCTCCTGTGGAGCTAGAGTTTCACTGTCCACGTGATTTCTGTCCTTCCCATTCAGGAATCGAGCCTGACCCTTCTTCCTACTCACTTCAGTCACTTGAAAGCATTCAATTTCCCTACTTATGTCCAATCTAACAACCAAGCTCTTCAGGGACTTGGGGCTGGCATTATAGCAAGTGTTCAATATAAGTGTGCAGGGGTCTGAAATGAGTGACCCTTTAGCACACAGTGCCAGACACAGATCTGGATAAAATGATAAACATTTATATTTGCCAGCTTCCATTTAGTTCAGGCTTAGATTTCCCAAAAGGGCTTCCTTTGCAGGTTACAGCATACCCTGCAAATTGTTCAGACTTTCTGATTTATGGTTTAATTAATTTTCTTCTCCTTCCTGGTAAGGAAAGGTTTTCACTCCCATGCTTTATGATTTTCCCCACTCAGGCAATCACTGTGTTCTTAAAGGCCAATAGCAACACCTTGCTTTATCCCAAGTGGGGTAATCCTCTGGCAGCTCTTCCCTACAGGGGAAAGAGAAGAACTAGTCAGCATGTCATGTAGGACATCTGATTGCAGTCTGTAACTGCAATCTTAAGTAACACTTAAAGAAACTTTTAAAGCTGAAGTGTGGTGTTGACACGAAAACAAAAGAATAAGCACTGGCTGGGAACAGCAAGAGGTGCTGAACTGTGGAGGGGCCTCCCAGTCTGGGCAATGCAGGTGCTGCTTTTTAAGATGCTTTAAGAAGACACTTAGACAGTGTTATCTAGTATGGGATCTTACAGCAGGATATGGCTTGTGACATCTTTTCAGTTCAGGATTTCTGGCTTCTCCCACCATCAGCCACATCAACACTAACTAAGAGTCTTTCATGTAGGTGGTTATTAAGGTTTAACACTGTGTTGTTTGGAAGGTAAGGCTAACTGAATATGTGTTCAGGCTCCTGTATACAAACAAAGTAGTGCCCATTCTCCAGAAGAATTTCGTTACTAGAGAAAATTGACATATTCTTTCAGACTCTGTTATCATTTCCAATGGGTGCAGGGGCTGGCTTTTGCTCTTGTCCTTGGAAACATTTGGCAATGCAGTTTAAACCCTGTGTTTCTTTTTTTCCCACTGGCCTCAGCAATCCCTGGGGTAAGTAGGAATCTCTCTGCTTCCTCTCAAGACAGCTGCTTTTCTCTGTCCTGTGTGTCACCGAGGTATCTAATGTAGCTCAGCCATCCACCAGCAGAACTAAGTGAAACATTTCCCTCTCCCCTTGCTCTACATTCTGATTGTGTGGTTTGTTGACATCCGGCAGGGCCCGTCCACCTCTCTGGTACATGTGCCAAGGTTGGCAATACACAACTGCCTTTCTGGCTGGATTTTGAACCACAAAATCCCAGTGGTTCTTCAGTTTCCCAGCTTTTGGCAAATGTTTTACCAGATGCTTAGCTCTGCCTTGAGTCTTCCACAGAGGAGAAATTGAGAACTTCCTCCACACAAGATACTTTGTCTTTCTAGGGTATACCCTGTTACATCACATTGCAAAAGTCTGTCCAAGTGTATCTTCCCATATTCTCCCTTTTAGTTGAGAGCTGTCCTCATGCTGCAGGCAAAACACTGGGAACATTGTGGAGACTGAGACAATGTTTTCAAAGCCTGGAGATTGCAAAGCCTATTTTGGGCCATAACAGATGCTACTGGACATATGGAACAGCTGAGGGGACTTGCACCAGGACTGTAAATGTTCTGCAGACCTTTATGTGCCTGACTCAGTGGGTGGGTTTCCTATAAGAACTGGAAACTGGGAAGGAGAGAAGTGGATAAAAATGCAAATCACCAACGTGCATGACTCTTGTGGAAAATTTGCCACAGGGAAAGGGGAGTAACATATCTTTGGTGTGATAAGGCTCATAATGGCCAAAATTAGCCTAAACCCCAGCCCTGATTCAGGAAGAGGGTCATGCTGACCTGTGGCTAACTTGACAATGGAGATCTTACAGCTCTTCATATAAATTTGAGAATCCCAGGCCAGCATGTAGACTCTTCCATGGTTTATTGGTATGTGTCACCATCTGCAGTACTCTTGTCATGAAGCAGTTTTGGACTTCAAAAGAACAGTCTAGCCAGTGATTCTCCAAAAGTAATCCCCACAGTCCTTCATTCCTCACAAGTTGTCTTTCCTCTTCCTTCCCTACTGCTGCCTAGCAGTCAGGTTGCACTATCTCACACTCCACTTCCCAGTAATCTTTTGTTCCCCTACAAACTTTCCCAACTTCTGAAGCAACCCTTTTTCTGCCAGCACACTGTCCCTTTGTACTAATGGCAATTGCATAAGCAGTGGTAATTGCTATTACCTGCACGGGCTTTTCTTGTTCCTCTCATCTTTCCTGATCCTAGCTTACAACCAGGTGCTATGTTCTGTCCTCTCCTCCTTCCAGCACTCTTCCAGCAGACGTGCTGAGTGATGCATATATACACACAGACTTTGCTCACAGACCGCACAAAGCACAAGGAACTAGAGAAAGATTAGCTTGCCTGTATGCCTTGGGGCCTTTCTTTTCCTGCTCCAGTGTGCCTGGCTCAGCTGGCAGTCAAGCTGGGCTCTGTTGGTTATAAGTGAACTGTCTTCCTCCCACCCCCAAGTCCAGTGTAAGGAATTTTCTTTGCTCAGTTCACTGTTGGCTTAATGGCAAAATGTCAGAGCATTACTTGTTCTCCCTTCTCCACTTTCTATAGAGGAGAGGAGATGGTCTCTTCTCCAATGCCTCATGCCACAGTGTGTTCACTAAGTAAATGATTGCACAGGTTTAATTCCAGATGTGTGTTCCCGGCCTATAAGAGTGGTGACACTGTCTGGGCAAACAGAGGGTGATCCCTGCTCCTACTGCCACTGCACAATGCAACAATTCCCTAAGAATGATAGAATGGTTTGGATTCTTTAACGCTCATCCTGTTCCAACCCCCTGCCATGGGCAGGGATACCTTCCACTAGACCAGGTTGCTCCAAGCCCCTGTGTCCAACCTGGCCTTGAACACTGCCAGAGCTGGAGCCTCCACAGCATCTCTCGGCAACCTGTGCTAGTGCCTCACCACCCTCATGGTGAAGAATTTTTTCCTAATGTCTAATCTAAATTTACCCTCCTTCATCCCTTTGGATGGCATCCCTTCCCTCCAGCATGTTGACCACACCACAGAGCTTGCTGTCATCAGCAAATGTGCAGAGGGGTACACTCAATGCCACTGTCCATGTCACCAACAAGGATGTTGAACAGGATCGGTCCCAACACTGACCCCTGAGAAACACTACTCTTCACTGGTCTCCACTTGTGCATCAACAACAGCAATGTCAGTGATACGCCATGTATGCCATGTATGCAGCTGACTTATCACGCTGTGATGTATGTACAGAGCTCTGCAGCGTGTGTATCTCTGCAGGTTTGTACTGCAAACCTATTGGCTGCTGAACGAAGAAACTCCATTTACCCCCTGTTTGGTTTTCCTCCACTCTTTCTTGTTCAGCCCCATCACCTGTCTACCCAGTGGCTGTCCAGTGTTTCCCAGTCTGTCTCTGCAATGTTCCTGTCATTTAACTGGGTACTTAGCAGGGCCATACAGCATTATTACACAATCACACTGCCCCATATAAGCTCTGGCCTGCTGTTGTCTCTGGTTTTGTGCGTGTGTTTTATATGTATCACGAAAGCTGGAAGAACAGCCATTAGATTATTTACATTTATTTATGCTCTGTTTTATTGCTTGCTTTTAATGGACCTTAACAAGGGCACGCTAGTTTGCGTCTCAGAGCTATATCTGGTGATGGTGTGGAAGTCAAGCATGTATTTAGTCTGTGCCACCAACTCATCATAGCATTTCATTTGGTAACTCATCACAGACTAACTCGCTGAAGGAGGATTTTCATGTACCATGGTGAGCGCCCTCGCCTCGGGGGTTTCCAGTGAATTTTGCGCTGCATGTTGCAGAAAAGAAGGCTCTGTGAATGGGAGTGGTGTACCTTGACCTCTTTCCTTGCTTTAGATTTACCAGCTAATCTTTCACACCATGGCCCTGGGGTGAGCAAGACTTAAGTGCTGGCCGCAGGTGGAGGCTGATGTTGATGGAAGAAAATGTGCTCTGCATACAGGTCATCCCTGACCTGTGAGCAGCACTGGCATGGGAGAGGTTGGGGAAGAAGGTGTTAAGAACAAGAAATGGGCCTAAAGGGGAGCAAGAGGCTGAGAGGCTGTGAGAGACAGGGTAGAAGAAGGAAGAAAACTAAGGGAGGGCAGATTTCTTGGAGGGGGAGATAAGCGCTATAGGCTGCCACCCCAACTACTGCACTCGTATCAGAGAGCCACAGCCCTCACCCTGATTCTCTGCTGGAGCTGCAGCCAGCACATGCAAGGTCCTGCAACTCTTGCACACTGAAGTGCATGGAGAGCCCTCAAATTTGCCATGGTTTGACTCCAGGCCAGTAGTAGTGGGGCAACAATCCCAGAGTTGTTGTTGCACTGTGTGATGCTTCAGCTCAGATCAGTGTTAATCTGAGCATCTTTGATACACACCACTGCTCAGTGAAAACTGGTCCAAGATCTGGACGCTAATCTGGGACAAAGTCTGCTCCATATCAGTAGGCAAAAATAATTTTTCATCCTCTCCATGTTTTCAGTCACTCCAGTGCTGGCCTGCTCCTGATGTAAATTGAAGGAGATACAGAGTTATCTGAATTTGCACCCTCCAGCAGCTAAATTGTTCCTGTGCTTAAATTAGCTGAAGGTCAGAGATCTTGAAACCTTTTCCGTGTTACCCTCTCTTCCCCCTCCTCCCCTTTGCACTCCTCCACAGCAGGAGCAAAGTACATACACAGACTGTCTTTGTGTAGGAAGTCCTGGGTAATTTGGGGGAAGGGTGGAGCTGCCTTCAGGTCTTGTAATGATAAAGGGGAGAGATTTGTAAGTAAAAGAAGGAGGAAGGACAAAAAGAAAAGAATATGAGAGTAAAACATAATGTTTCTTTATCCACCCTCTTCCATCAATAAGACCCTAACTCAAATGACACAAAGATCTATGTGCAAGATAAAGTGTCTGCAAGGCACCATGGTATCTCTGCAGTGCTGCATTGCCTCAGCAAGGAAAAGCCAGAAACTTGCTTAGGAGAAGGAAGGTTTTGGGCCACATTCATGTGAAACATCAGCCTTTCCCTTCCATTCCTAATGTGCTTGAGCTGCTGGCAAGCACGGCTGCACTTAGGTGGGAGTGGGAAAAGCAGAGCTGCTGGAGAGAGATCTCATTCAGGTTGTGTTGTGCCATGGAGAGAACAGAGTCCCATGGGGCACGAGTTGCTGAGCTCCAGGCAGGAGTAAATGGCAGAGCAAGGGCTTGGTTTGCTAAGGCAGGATTGGCACATCAGCCTCAGTGGGTGATATGTGCCTGGGGCAGAGGTAAACCACACAGAGCTCAGTTAAAATCTGAGCTCTCTGTTGCCCAGACACAAACAGGGATGTCAGGAGCACAGGAGAAGGATGCAAGGGGTCTCTGTCTGGCATGGTTTGTGCTACGGGGAGGAGTTTGCTGAGTCAGCGACTCTTCTGAGCTGGAAGACAAATTAACCCTCCCCCCTGCCAGCACTTCATGCAGATCGAGGATATAGTTCCCAGAAATATCCATACGTATGTTAACACGAAGGCAACTGTCTGCACATTTTGCAGCAAGAACAGCATGGCAACTGATGCAGTACTGAGCTGGGAGCCTGAGCTGATACATCTCCTGAAGGGAAAGCTGTGCAGGACAGCGGTGATGGGCTTAATCTGCTGACTGCCAGGGAGCAGGTTGTTCTGCCGGACTCCAAGGAAGCTTGCAGGCAAGACCCAGGACTGGAAGCAGGCAGACTGCTAAGCGCAGGGCTGGGGTCATGTAGTACAGTGCAGCCCCCTTCGTTACAGCGTCCTAATTGCAGGGATGGAAGGATAGGAAAACTACAGTTCCCAGAAACCTTTTGCGCATGTCCATGCAAACTACAGTTCCCAGAACCTCTTAATGAGCCAGAGAGGATGTCTGTGGAAATAGATGCAGACGATTTTTGCATAACACCCTGCACCACCGAAGTCCTGGCAGCCCTTGGTTAGTGGTAATGGGAATGGGAGAAAAGCCAGGGAGAGTCAGCGCTGTGGAGCTGTTTTGCCCACCCCTTACAGCCACAACGATATCCTCCAGCACACAGCATCCTTTTCTGCCCTCGGGACTCCCTTGGCAGTCGCAAGGAGGACTCTGGTCCCCGGGAAACACGGCTACTGCAGAGGGAGAGGTGGATAAACTACAGATCCCGGCATTCCCCGGCAGAGAGCACCTGCGGCAGTCCCTGCATGCTGGGGGGGGGGTGGGGGGGGTGGGGGGGGGTGAGGATGAGGATGGAGGGCGGGGAGGACATGCAGGATGCCGTGGGGCTAAGCTGCACCTGGGGCATCCCACCACCCACTGGCACTCTTGCCAAGTGGGTGAGGCTCAATGTGGGGGGCACGGTCTTCCTCACCACCAGGCAGACCCTGTGTCGGGAGCAGAAATCTTTCCTGTGTCGCTTGTGCCTGGGCGAGGAGCTGCAGTCGGACCGGGTAAGGCAGCTGGGTTGCCTTCCGCACTGTACCCCACTGAGCACGGAGAGGGCTGGAGGGATGCAGGGATGGAGCCAGACTCTGAGAGCTGCAGGAGTATCTGAGTGAAAAATGCCTGCTCTTTCTCCCCCCTCTCCCGGGAGGGATTTCCACTCCCCAGATCCCACTGTGTTGTAGCCTTTTATCTGTCTTTCTGGAGCTGGGGAAAAGAGAAGACATCTTCCCTCCACCCCTGCTCTCCTCCCTCTCCATCACCCCATATTCCCTGTATCTAGCTCCCAGCTGTATCTGCCTGTCTCGGCCTTGTCCTCTGTAAGGGGTCTGTCTGCTCCCTCCCGCCAAGCCTGTATGCACAATTGCAGAAGGAGACTGAGGGCTGTTGTTTTGGCTTTCTCAGCTCGGTTGGTCCATGCTGAGGTGGGCACACTAAGCATACAAATGCAGGAGTTACAATCCAAGATGGGCTGACTTGGGTAGGGACTATCAGGGGCCCGTGGTTTCCAAAGAGTCTTAGAAATAGTGGACTTTTTTTTTTGCTTAGGTTTGTATTTTTCGTTATAGTTTGGAGTATTTGAGGGTTGGTTACAAGTTTCCCAGGTTTTTTTTCTCCTCGTGGTCCATCTCTGTTGCTAGGATGAGACTGGTGCATACCTAATTGACCGGGACCCCACTTATTTTGGACCAATCCTGAATTTCCTCCGTCATGGCAAGCTGGTTCTGGATAAAGATATGGCTGAAGAGGGTGAGTCTTGGAGCTCAGAAACTTCCCATATAATATCGCTGTTGCAGGCAGGACAGAATAGGACTTGTTGTTGACCTTGTTGTCTCTCGTTCTCTTTCTGGAGGTTGATATGGGGGGATTTGAGAGGCCTATCCCTGCTGCTCTTGGAAAGCATACCAATGTTTCCATTTCTAAAGAGGTTTGGAGTAGGTGAGGAAGGCATCCTGCAGGTGTTGTGGCTTCATGACTGTTCATTCAGCAGAGATGCCACCAAGACAGAAGTAGGCAAGATCTTTCAGCCTCAATAAGCCATTTTTTGCTTGTTTCTAATCCACAGGCTCTGTGACTGAGTTTTTGTTAATGTTTGAGCATTTCTAATAAGGAAAGAACCCCCAGAAGACCAAACAAAGCCAAGCCTCTCTCCTCTATTGACTGTAATAAAGACCGTTAATTGATGATACACAATGTATGCTACTAGTGCTGTGATGGGTCATGGGCTGCAACAATTCCAGTGGAGCAAGCCAGACAAAAAACATCTCTCATTTTAGATTTACAGGAGGTCCAATGGGTAACTCAGTAACATCACGGTATTACCAGCCAGTAGTCCCTGATGCCTCGTTATTTTGTTGGTTGCTATAGTCTAACAAGGAGCCAAGTGCAAAGACAGGCTGTGCTATTCAGCCCTGGCCAAGCACAGTTTCTGCATGTTGATTACTTCTTCTTGCCTCTCTGTCTTAGCGTTTTTACCTAATGCAAGGAAAGTTTTCTTCAGAATCATTTTATAAGTCCAAAACTATCTAGGAAATGTACAGAATTGTAATAAACAGTTCTGAGGTTGTCTCTTAGTGACAAGGTCAGAACAAGTTGTAGTTCTCTGCCTTTAGGAGGGGGCCTGATCAATGTGATAATTAGTGGTCATTGAGAGAGGCTGGAACCTACATTTTTTTGGCCAGTTACCTGGGAGAAGTATTAGCAGTTCTCTGCGCGAGCCTTCACTGGCAGTACCTGTTTCTGTAGTAGCAGGCAGCATAAGGAAATTAGGGTGAGCATTAGAGATGCAATGCAGAGAGATAGGGTTCTGTTCTCTGCAGTAAGAGTTTCAAGCAACAGAAACTTGTTGAAAAGTGAGGCTGCAGCATCATTTCTCCCTATGGATCCTGGGAAGCTCAAAACTGATCTTTTGCAAGCCAAAACCCAAAGATGGGTGGTTAAGTTTTGTGGTCCTTCTGCCTTTCTTTCTCAGGTGTCCTCGAAGAAGCTGAGTTCTATAACATTGGTCCTTTAATCCGAATAATCAAGGACCGGTTGGAGGAGAAGGACTACACAGTAACTCAGGTATGGAGAGAAATGGCAAGGAAAGATAGTGTTGGGTGGGCAAAGAAGGGCATGTGGAAAAGGAGAGTTGAGTCTAGAGGGAGAGCAGGCCTGGGAGAAGCAGCAAGGAATGGTAAGAAACAACTAATTTGAGTTTATGTGCAAATGTCTACATAGGGAAATATTTCCAGGAACAAACTACCACCATTTTAATTGCAATAAACAAGTTACAGGCTTGTTTTATATCCCCAGAAGTAATGCTGGATGTAGCTCCTGAAACCAAATCAGCTCCTTTAGCTTTTGGAAGAAGGCAGTTGGTTGCTGTAGGATATGGAAGAATGTTAGTGGGAAGAGTGAAGGTGTCATGGGGAGGAAGGCTATGGTGTTGGGAGTCTTGGGAGTAGAATCACAGTGAAGAGCATGGGGATACCTGTAGAGAATCCTGGATGGAACAGGTGAAGGCATCTCTGTGGAAAAGTTAAATGCAGACAGTGAGGCACAAGGAATCAAACCTATGGCACAATCACACCTTGTCTTGCTCAACAACCTTTTAAAATCTGTCTTCTGGGAGTTTTGGCTGATACCTCACTTTCCATCATGGCTGCCTCAGGTTGCAAGCCTCCAGCAACACAGTCACTTCATGTTCTCAAAACCCCATCAGCATTTGTGCCATTTGCATAAATGACTTTGTAACAACAAATGCAAACTCCCCATCGGAAGAGCCCGATATCTTCTGGGGACAACGCAGGAAGCACTCAGCTCAGTCCCTCCTCTCTATAAGAGATATCATTATTCTTGCTCCCTATGACAGCGTAGTAGAGAGTTGGGTTGTGATTTTACTTCCCTTTAACCTGGGACGTGGGGAAGAGGAAAGGTCTGTTGAGCAGGGGTACTACCACTTCATTCTGCAGGAGGGCAACAGCCTTTAGCATCTCGTTGTCAACATGCCCTGCAATTTTGCTGTCAGGTACCGCCTAAGCATGTCTACCGTGTGCTACAGTGCCAGGAAGAGGAGCTCACTCAGATGGTTTCCACTATGTCAGATGGATGGCGCTTTGAGCAGGTATGGAGAAGTAGAGGAGTGTGGGAAGCAGTTGTCTTTTGGGGAAAAGATCATAGATGCCATACAGTACACAGGCAAGGCACCTTTCTTCTCTGAGAATGCTGGGTCAGTCGTTGATGGTGCTATCAACAGTCTCTCTATTTTGCCCCTTCTTTAGAAGTTTGGATGATACTGTATGACATTAAGCTGTTTTGCATCCTGGCTGACTGCTCTCCTGGTCTTTCTGTTGGGGGTATGGACTGGACTTCATGCTGCTTGGTGGGCTTTCTGCCTTGCTCCCCAGGTGGATTGGATGTTTGCAGTAACATGTGCTTGTGATTCTTGCTCTTGTCTTTTCTAGCTTGTGAACATTGGTTCATCCTATAACTATGGGAATGAGGATCAGACAGAGTTCCTGTGTGTGGTCTCCAAAGAGCTGTACAACTCCCCCAATGACCTGAGCTCTGAGCCCAGCCACAATGCCAAGGTGAGACCAACATTTCTATGGCCCTGCTCCCATTGCCTATGATGCCCTTTGCTTGTTAGCTCCCTCTTTCTTTCTTCTCTCCACTGTGACTGTGGGGCACCTCTTTGGTGGAATACAGCGGCTTGTCCTTGTGTTCAGCACTGTGGCATTTTACCCATTGCCGAAAAGGAGTGTGAGTTGAGAGTGGTGGTGTCTGGCTGTGTGTGGCAAATGGCTTTAGCAAGTGACCCTAGCACTCTCATGCTACTCTAACATCCCCCTCATGCCTCCTCATGACCATCCCATGTGTGTCACTCTGCGTGTGGAGTGTGATTTCTGTAAAGGTTTTGCAGTGTTATCTCTCCTTTTGCTGAGTCCCAGCCTAAGAGGCAGGAAATCATCTGATCCCCTTTTGATGGAAGGACAGAGGCATGTGACAGTGCATGACATGCTGTAGACATCTAGGATACAGGAAGGACCACTAGTGACTGGTGGTGGTTTTTTGGCAGTGGGATCATAGCACTTTTAAGTGGGTTAGATAGTCCTGACGTGATGCTCCCTAAAAGGAAGACAAGTCTCTATGCTCCCTGACCCAGAGCTGTCTTGGCCATGGGGAAAAGTCCCTTTTTATTTCAGTGTCATGATCATTGCTTTATTCCCTTGTGCATCAGAAAGAACTGCCATGGCTCATCTTGCAAGTATCCACTCTTTTTTCCCTTTGTCCTGCATGCTGGGCCACAGAGCACAGAGGAAGACCTGGAGGAGGAAGAGCAGGAGGTGGAGGAGGAGACAGAGGCAGAAGCAGAAGCAGAGGAGAAAGGTGCAGCAAATCCTTGAGGAAAATGATAAAAATAACCCCCAAGCATAGACCCGTCCACCTTTCTGGTGAGAGCTCACAGCCAGCGGCAGGGAAGGACCAGGGCAGGTGTGGGGCATGGGGAAGTCTTCTCCAGGAGCAGGAGTTCTCGGGAGACAAAGCTGACCGAGGAGAGCTGTTACTGTGGCTGCTGCTTTGTATCTGAAGCTGCTGGGTTTATTTATGGTTATACTTTTATTTGCAGACAGTACACCTATTCAGGATTGCTCTGAACCCCTTCTTCCCTCAGACAGTCCTTCCTGCACCCCTCCGTGTCCATGCCAGCACTGTCACCTCCCTCCCACTCTACCCCACTCTTCAGCATCCTTCCCTCAGCTCTCTTTGCCTGCCCGGGCTCAAAGTATTCCCTGCTCTGGACCCTGTTTCTGCTCCTCACTTTTCCTCCTCTGCAGGTATGTTACCTGTCTGCACTCTCAGCTCCCGCCAGCCTGAGCTCTGCATGAGTGACTCACTTCCCTCTTGTGGGTATGGCCCTGGTTTGTAGAGCTTGGGGAGGGGAAGGAGGGAGGGGAGGTTGACTCATCTCTAAGGCGTCTTTCCCAGTTCTAATCCTATGTGTGCCTTTACCTGCCTAGCAGGCCCTACGGCTCTGGATCAGAGGCTCTGACAGCAGAAAGGAGAGCAGGGCTGCTGGGAATGAATGTGAACTGGGGCGAGGAAGTCTGCCACGTGTCAGCCTGACACGCATGCCAGATCGCTTCTCCAGGCTGCCACCTGCAGCTCCTTTGCCTGCCAGCCTGTCGTGGTTTAAGCCCAGCGGGTAACTCAGTACCACACAGACGCTTGCACACTCCCCCCCACCCTTCCTTGCCCCCGCTCCCAGAGGGATGGGGAGGAGAATCAAAGGAAAGTAACTCCCATGGGTTGAGATAAGAACAGTCCAGTAACTAAGGTGTAACACAAACCGCTGCTGCTACCACCAATAATAATAATGATAAGGGAAATAGCAAAGGAAGATAATACAACTGCTCACCACCCACCGACCAATACCCAGCCTGGCCTGAGCAGTGATCTGACCCTTCTGGGTAGCTGCCCCAGTTTATATACTAGGCATGCTCTGGAATGGGTTGCCCTGGGAAGTTGTAAATGCTCCATTGCTGGCGGTGTTCAAGGCCGGGTTGGACAGAGCCTTGGGTTGCATGGTTTAGTGGGAGGTGTCCCTGCCCGTGGCAGGGGGGTTGGAACTGGATGATCTTAAGGTCCTTTCCAACCCTAAATATTCTATGATTCTATGATTCTATGACGTGCTGTGGTATGGAATACCTCTTTGGTCAGTTTGGGTCAGGTGTCCTATCTCTGCTTCCTCCCGGCTTCCCCTCCTCCCTGGCAGAGCATGAGACTCAGAAAGTCCTCGGTCAGAGTGAACATTACTGAGCAGCAACTAAAAACATCGGTGTTATCAACGCTGTTCCCAGGCCGAAAGTCAAAACCACAGCACTGCGCCAGCTACTAAGAAGGAGAAAAATGACTGCTGCTGCTGAACCCAGGACACAGTCCAAAAGCAGTTTGCAGAAGGCAGCCTGTTATTTTTCCCTCCCTGCTCTCACTTCCCTGGGCTTTTCAAAACCCCATGGCCTTTGGCAGGGTAAGAGTGCAGTGGGAGAGGGTGGTGAAGGCAGAGAAGCGGATGGTCCCCTCTCCAGATGCTCTTACAGCTCTGTGCAAAATGAGCCTCTGCTCTGTCTCCCGCTCAAGGAGGCTGTCTAACTGGCGTGCATGGGGCTGGATGCAGAAAGCTTTAGAAGGAGGATTCCTCTCTCATACTGGAAAACCATGGGGCTCTTGTTAAACCGGAGGTGCTCAGTGCCACTTTCCATCCTGGTGGAGGGCACTTGTTAGCTGGTTGACATTTCTCTCTCCTGTTCAAGAGCCTCTTTGTCCATGGCTGTGGGACCTGAGTGTTACTCTCTTAAAAGTCAATGTATGTTAATCACATGTACTCGTCCTTCCTTTTCTCTGTTCTCCCACCCTCACTCCTCATCTCTTTTATTTTGATTCTGTTATTATTTCCACTGTCATTTCCCTTTTCCTGTTTCTTGCTCTTCTCTCTATGCTCAACAGCCTTTTTTCCCTGCCACTGATTTCGTTTCTCTCTTTCTCTCTCTATTCTCTAGCTGTTACAAGCCAGAGGTCTGAGGATGTGATCCTGACACTGCACTCCAGCCTTTTCATTTCTTATTTACATCTTTATTTTTGTACTGCAGCATATGGCGATCCTTTGCCCCATGGTGACACCCCCTCCGCCCCAGTCTCCTTCACTCTATTTTACAAACTGACCTCGGAGACCTCAGCCTCCATCCCTGGAGGAAAGCAGATGCTGCATGAAGCCCCATGGCTGCTGTAGGGGCCTGGAGCCCCGGCCCCCCCTCACCTCCCCGATGCTTAGCAGACTGGCTTTCCTTAATGTCACAGTGGCCCCTGCTGGGGACATCAGTGATAAGCCACTGCAGCTTGCGGTCCCTTCCTCAACACCCTTGGTGCGACCGGGGCCCCAGGGTGGTGGCAGCATGGGAAGGACTATGCCTTGTCCTTTTGCTGTCGCAGGTCAGGGCTTGTGGCCAGAGGGGGAGTACAGAGACACTGCTCTTTTCTGTGCCACCTGCACTACTCGTGGGGTGTCCGTGTGCTGGACACCACATCTTTGGTGCCTCCCTGCCTGTCCCCCAGAGAAGCCCTGTGTTGGCAGGGTGAGGAGGAGATGGATGTGTACCCAGAACACGCTGGCACCTGATGTGTGATCCCTGTCTTGGGGAGCGGGGTGTTGGCTTAACTGCTGTGCCTCAGGACACCAGGTTGTAACTCCCGAATAAAATTCACACTCTGCTCCTTGCCGCCTCTCATTTCAAGTGGCAGAAACGTAGTGCTGTAGAACGGGGTGGTGGGAGCTGGAGCAGTTTGGATTCATCAGCTGGAGCCACCAGAAGCTACTTTTGCTGTGCCTGTCTTCTAGGGGCTGGAGGTACTTGCCACTGCATTGCTGCTGCATCTCCACTGCAGTCAACTGGGTATTATTGGTATCTGCAGCCTAAATCATAACATTAAATGAGGACCATCCATCTATCTAGCTAGACCCCACTGTGCCTGAGGACAGCTGAGAAGGGAGCATAAGGGTGTGGAAATTTTTCCCAGTTCTCAGTGCTAGGATTGGAGTTTGGTCCGAAAGCTACAAACCCCAAGATAATTTTTAACAGAGTAATGCAAATTAGAGCCAAAAAAACCCTCAAATGATTTTTATTTCTAATTTCAGAGAGTGGCCCATTGTGAATGTACACACACATATATATCTTCAGTAAAAAACCCAGACCCATAGCAGTTACTGTTTCAGCACTGAAGCCTTCTCCTTCTCTTCCTGGATTATCTTGAGTTAGGAGATGGAAGCGGTTGAGGTGCCTTCACTTTAAAGGTATTTAGAAGGACAGAGGGAAGGGGATGGGAGGCTGCCCTGATGGGCATTTCCCTGGGGAAAGCACAGCAGCAGAGGCTGGATGCTGCTCCAGCAGGGAGGCAGGACACGTGCCCGGGGGTGTAATGCTGGACTCATGCCTGGGAGTCAGCGAGATGTGAAGAGCTGCCTGGTTGAGCCAAGCAGCACACTGAGCAGCACGCGCTGGCTAAGAAAAGAAGCAATTAGGGAGATGGAAGAGGAGGAGTGATGGGAGGGGAAGGGGGAAGAAGGATGAGCAGCAGGAAGGAAGAGGGAGGCAGATTGATTTCACAGTTACTGGAATCTCTAACTACATCAGTCACATTTTTCTTTCAGCAAATGTTCCAGCATAAGACTGCAGCTGGATCACATGGTTCATGGGAAGTTCAACACCCCTTATTCCATCAACTTGGGACTGTTGCTGTGTGTTGTGTCATCGCCCCCCCCTCCCCCCCAGCTCTTTTGGGTGGATGGCTTAAAAACACCTTGGGATGCTCCCTGGGAAGTACTGAGGAGGAAGAGGGTCTGTCTGCTTTTCTCCACAACTCCCACGGCACCATCCTGGGCCTGACAGCATCCTACACAGAAACTCTCCTTCTCTGAGTGGCAAGTAAGCCAGATCAGGAATGAGTGCCATGTGGGTGTAGGTCTCATGGGGAGAAGGCAGAGATGCACTTTTCTCAGCTCATGGTTTGGTTCATCCAGGCCAGCACTTGAGTGATCCTGGTGTAGACTCCGTAGTGATTTGGACGTGTGCATCCCATTCCCCAGCTGAACAAACCAGCCAGAAACCACCTGCCACTGGGTTGCTTGCAGGCCAGTGGACCTCCAGAATCACCCTAGAGAAATGGAAAAGAAAATGGGGTAATGGTGATCCATTGTTTCTTGCTGCTCTGTGTGGCATTTCCAAACATGGAGAGGAAGGAAGCTGGTGGAATTTAACTGGATACCCAAAGGGATGGGAGACAGAGGAATTCCTTGCAATTGATAGTAATGAAGGAACACACAGGTTAATGTGTGTGACAAGTGCTAAAGAGGCTGAGGAGGTAAAAGACTGATGTTAACACGATCTGGAAGAGTGAGGTAAAGAGTGGAGAATGGGCTGAAATAAGAAAAAGAGAAGTTTAAGTGTAATTGGATCCTGTCTAAGGCAAAGATGCTGGGGAGAAGTGGTCTCAAGAACTATTGCTGGACACTTAGATCAGAGGAAATGTTGGGAAGGTCAGGCATTTTACAGTCTTTTCACCCTTATTTCAGGCTATGGTGTGCATCTGGGAGACTTGGAACACTCCCCACCTCCGGTAGTCAACCCTCATCCCACAATTCCTCTGTCACCTGGCAGGCATCTTTGTTGCCCTTGTGGTACCCAGCACACAGCATCCTGGGTGAAATCATGTAGTGATAGGCCTCGTTGCAGATGTTCTGCTGGATGAGCTGCACGTCCACCTTCTGCAGAACGTTACTGATGTGCCCTGGGGGGTACAGCACCAAAAGTAGTGCAGGTGAGCAGTGGTGGAGCTTCCCACCATTTACTGTGATCCCCAGCCCATGCCCATCCCACTGCATGATGAAAGCTGCCATTTCTATTCTGCTTTTCACTGGCATCACAGTCTAACTTTCAGCAGGGCACTGCACTGCTCCCATTGAATTTAATAGTACAGGTGTGGCCGAGGGGATCCAGGTTCGAGGGTCTTTGACATGGGGAAAAGTTTGCTGTAAGCAAATGTCTATGTAAACCTGCGGTTGGGCTTAGGGACTGGGGCTGCTCCCTGCTGTGATCATGGCTGAATAGGCACTACACAGACCCCTAATTCCTGAAGGACCATTTTAGTCTTTGAATTAAAGAATGTATGCTGTCCCCATATAGATTACCACACTCTCATGCTGTCCTCTCTGAATGAAGTTTCAAGGTACTCAGTAGGTAACTTTAGCCAACCTGTGACCCAAAGTCGAAGGGGATGAAGAAGGCATAGTGCTTTGGGGTAAACAGAAGCCTATTCTACCTACCCTACATTTAAACCTATGTTTTTGCCTTGGCTCTGCTACAGCAGGCCACCAGCAAAGACCTTGCACCTACCGCCTTCCTTGAGGGCTCCCCAGCCAGTGATCCAGCAGTGAAGGCCAGGCTCAAAGAGGTGAGAAGGAGCAGGCAAGCAGATAGGCTGGATTAAGGGTGAGATGATCACAGGATGGTCCAGTTGGAGCAGGGCCACATCGTAATCGTGGCTGTCCTCCTCATAGTAAGGGTGGAGGAAGAGGCGGATCACCTTGAAGGACACCTCAGTGTGGCTGGTGGCATTTTGCAAGTATTTCCCCAGGTAAACCGTCCAGATGGAGGCAGAGGCCAGCCTGTGGGATGCAGCAGAGAGGATAACTCGTCACAGGGACAGAGAAGGATGGGAAGAGCCAGGCAACTTCTGTTGCAGTCTTTTGAGGAGTATCTGATATGGATGAACTTCTTCCTCAGAAGGACCTCTTTTTTATTTGGCTACTGATACGAAGAAACTAGGTGGGACATCTTTTTGGTGCCTTGGCATGCCTGTACAGTGGGACCAGCTTGGGGCAGATGCTCATACACATGGGAAACTTGACATTTCCTTAGTTTCCTTAGCAAAGCAGGCTAAAATATGTATATAGGGTAGGCAAGCAAGTGGGGCTGGTCGTGTGCAAGTGACTGTGATAGGGCAGAGAGCAAGAGCTGAGTGGGTGAAGCAAAGCTGCAAGGAGAAGGAGACATGGAGAAGGGGAGCAAGCTCTCAGAGATTTCTAAGAGGGCGTGAAGTGAGAAAAGCAGCTCAGGAGTGAGGGCATTAAAAGGCATGACAGCCCTTTATAGGAACAGGGGCTAAAGCCAGGAACAGCCCAACAAGGTGATACTCGGAACAGTACAGCCACCTAATAGGGCTGTGCTAGCTCCCACCCATCCTGCATTGAGACACTCCAAAATGGCTAATTCAGCCTGCATGGGCCACTTGAAAGCCCTGCTCCCAGTGCTGTTGGGCTTCCTTGAAGTGTTGTAGGACACAGGTAGGAGCATGGAGGAGGAGAGTGAGGTGAGAAGTACAACTGCAGCACAGCCCCAGGCCTACTAAGGCTGGTGTCACTGAAGGTGACAGCATGGGACCCAAACAGTATCCTCCACAGGTAATGCTATCCTGGACCCATCCTAGCACATGCTGAAGCCTCCATGGTTTTAATTGCGTGGGGACATGGCAGAGCCAAAGCAAAGGTGGAAGTGTGAAGCGTCTTCCACTACCACTGCCCTCCCAAAGCTGCTCTGTGAATCCAGCACTGCCCCTTTTTCCCTGCATGCACACCCAAACACTAGTGTGTGTGTCCATACCCCTTTCTCCAGGTCCAAGCCATGAAGATCCTCCCATCACGTATGACATGGAAAGCAATGCAAGCCTGTCTCCCTCCCAGCACGCTCCCCTCTCCACTTACCTCTCATCCTGGAAGCAGTGCGCAGCTGAGACTACCCAGCGATCAGCAACAAGTGTTCCCCCGCAGATGTGGCGTCCCCGAACTTGCAGGCTGGCCTGCCATGGCCATTCCCCTTCCACGGAATTCTCACCCCCCACGATCCTGCTGAGAGGGGCTTGGAGCCCACAGTCTGAGGAAGAGGAGATGCAGCAGGTACTTCAGGGGAGGAAGGGAACATTATATACTGTGCCTGCCCTTCCTTTTGTACTTAAATCCTGCTTATTTGACCTCTAATCGCTTGCCTTGCATAGCAAGCAGATACTTAATGTACTTTGCAGAACAGGTCTAGGGAGCACTCTGCCCTGCATGTGCCCCCGTTGATGCCTGCATAGCCTTAGCATGGGGATGTCTTTGGGGCTGCATCCTGTCTGTGCTACCTGCTGCGCTGCTGGGGAACCCTCACAGTCATTCCCTTTCACCTCCCACCAAGGCTCTGGAGAAAACAAGCAGGAAAATGAAAACATAAGCTCTCTTCCTGCCAGTGACCGTGCAATCGCAGGTGAGTTCCCTGGCTGGAGCCTTGTAGGATGGCATTACTTCACATAAGCCAGCACCGTGGTCCAACAGGCAGCCTGTGGGTAGGACCTGGCATGTAAGACACGTCTATCTGGCCTGCTGCCTCTGCCTGAAGGAGATGGGGATCAGCTGTCCAAAGAGAAAAATGCCTGCTCACAGCTGAGAGCAGAGAGCTGGCTCCTTGCTGCTTCCACTGCAGGATGTAGAACTGGCACTGTTGCCATGGGGTTGGGGTAGGGAGAAGGTAATGGAAAAAGGGAGGGTGAGTGCTGATGGTGGTGAGGAAAAGGGGACTCTGTGGCATCCCAAACCTGCCTGGCACATGTATGACTGAGCATTTCCTCACCACAGCTCTTCTCATCGGACAGGTCCTTGCAGTCTGCAGTGGTGTCACACATGGGGTTGGGTTTCTTCACACAGGTCCCATCCTCACAGCGGTAAGTGAAAGGACCGCAGGGGACCCCTGCAAAGAGAGAGGGCATCAGGTTGTAGGTGCAGCCTGAAGTCCTTTGAGTGGGAGGGAAGAAGGTAACAGAGAGCTTGGGGGAACTCCATAAAGGATGGCAGGGCATGTCCTGAATGAGCTTGGTCAGCTACAATCAGAACAAACATTGTGATCAGGTCGGGCACGTTAACCCCCTGCTGGTGCCTTCACCTCGCGAGAGGGAAGTACATCACTGACAGTCCTGGGCTGAGCATCGGAGAAAGTATTTGCCCCCTCCCTACCTTCACTGCACTGCTCCTCATCGCTCCCATTGGCACAGTCCATCTGTTGGTTGCAGACCTTGCTGAACTCAATGCAAGTGCTGTCTTCATGGCACTGAAACTTTGCAGGGCACACTGCAAGGGAAGGGGGGGAAGCACCTGGGAATTAGCCATGCAAGGGAAGGTGTCATGTATGAGGTTCGGGTCCTACGTCCACCAGTAGGCTCTGTAACCTCTTTCCCCACCTCATACATAAGGTGTGATTAAGACTAGCTCTGGTATAGTGCTGCTATGTGGTCTTTGTCTGATCCATGTTGCAAGTACGGCTTCACCCTGTCTTGCATTTTGCTGGTGCTGACTTAACTCTTCTTGAGTTCTTGGCTTGTTGTCAGACCTGCCTCATGACTATGGACTTGCCTTGAGGTCATCAGCCTCTTGGTTGACCCCAGGTGGCCACCAGCAGACCTGGTCCACTTGCCTTGTTCAGGTTCTGTATGACTGCATCCTGTGTGGTGAGCTCACCGTTCCTCCTTCACTGCTGTCACACTCAGCTCACGGGTCACCTTTCCCTGCAGACCTGCTGCTCCCCTCAGTCTCTGATAGGTGAATCCTGAGCAACAACAGATTCCTCAATATCCATGAGCTCCAACAGCACGGATGGAGATGGCCTTAAGGTGCCCACCCATCGCAGAGTCTGACTTCTGGTTATAGATTTCTATAGCAGGAACTTGCCAAGTGTTAGTGTGCATCTCTATTCAACACCAAGCATGATGGGCCAGTACCTCCTGGGCATTTTCTTACTGCAATGACTATAATTTCTTCAGTAATTAGCATGAGGATTCTGATGATGAAAGGTGCATGAAGGTGTGAGGCAATGTGAAGACTGATTTTAAAGACAGGAATGTTTCCATACAGACATGGAGTGAGTAAACAGAGATGCAACAGTGGCAGGAGTATAAGAAAGGAAGGAAATGGTGATGTTTGTTTTCTTTTTGAAATATGAAAGGATGTTTGAAAGCACTGAGAAACAAATACATTTTTCTTCAGTCTTGGTCTGAACTTGGAACTGAATGACACAAGAAATGCCTGGGGCCAAGATCCAAGAAAGGATTAGATGTTCATAAAGGTGTATATGTACCCGCATCTGCATGAGGGAAGCAAGAAAGCCCTGACAGCTAGATGATGGGACAGTGTGCACTGTCAGCAAGACCACAGGCAGTATAAAACCCAACCTCAGTGATCCTGTGAGAGCTCTCAAATTTCCAGCACTGAATGAAAACTTCAGTGAGAAAGATTTCTCCTTCCTTTTCACTTTAGACATTTCTATACTTTCCTCTGACTCTTTCATAATTGGCCACTGTCTCCAGTGGTTCAGGGATCTTTCTAGCTGAGAAAAACAGCTGTAGGGGACAGCTAATGAAAACTAAGTGGTGGCAGCAGTGTGATGAACCCCCACTTAAACCAGAGATGGGAGGATAGATGAATTAGGTGCCATGCATGAGCCTGAATAGCTGTTCCTATGAGAATGGGGCTTTGCAAGAGTCCTGGGATGTCGGGGATGGTGTCTGCATCACTACTAACTGCTATTGGCATGCAGAACTGATGGCTGATGGAGGACTTAGATGCTCTCAACCTGGGGTGCAATATACACCTTCACAGGATCTGTACAGATCAAGCGGCTGGGGGAAAAGGGGAGAGAGCAGGGCAGTGGGTGGGCCGGGGGAGATGTGGGCAGGATGAGAGGGCTGGAAGGGGGATGCTGAGTTCTGTGACAGCAGAGGGGGCTGTCGTCCAGGGCTGAGGTTGGTTGTCCGGGCCGAGGAAGAGGGGGTGAGCAGGACAAGGTGAGGGACAGCCTCTGCTGCTTTCAGGCTGCTTGAAGCACTTAGTGCACGGACACTAGGGATTTCTCCCAGGAAGACTATGCTGTACACAGGAGCAAGAATTGTTGCTGCTCCTCCCTGAACAGGCTGAAACCATACAGCACTGGGCTGAGGCTTTCAAGGACACAGGAGTTTAAGCTCCTGGAGGGGAGGTACAAGGCTGTACTTGGACTAAATAAATCCTTCCCATCTCTGCCTTTGGAGCAGGGATCATTGTCCTTCTGAGAGCAGGGATCATTGGGGAGAAGAAATCACTCACCACAGTTTCTCTCATCCAGCCCATTGGGGCAATCTTTGATCCCGTCACAGGCTGGGACACACAGACCATTCACAGAACACAGGAACTCCCCGGGACAGGCTGTGAAACCACCAAAGAGTAGTTAGTCCTCAGTGACTGGAAACTTCCTTGCAGCAGAGCGCTGTGGCTTGAAAATGGGGCTGCACACTCCCCTCACATCGCGTGCCACATCGTCTGCTCTGAACAAGGGCGAACAGAGCCAGGCTATACACCAGGAGAGGGAGGGCCCTGTCCCTGCTTCTCAGCGTACCAATGGACAAGAGCCAGGACAACCACCTGCATGGTGTGCTGTACCTCTGATTTCCGAATGCTGGGGGAAAGCTGAAACAGGTCCTTTGGTGTTGTTAGCAAAGCTTGTTTTGTGTTAGACACATTGCAGGTGTGCATATTCAGGCACTGGTATATGTTACAGGCACCC
The DNA here is from genome assembly GCA_039720435.1 of Amazona ochrocephala. NCBI lineage: Eukaryota > Metazoa > Chordata > Aves > Psittaciformes > Psittacidae > Amazona > Amazona ochrocephala. The sequence goes on from CM077880.1 coordinate 79,597,796, forward strand.
TCTAGGAGGGAGATGGAGAAACCTTGGAAAGACAGACTGTGGGCGTGCATTTGCATATATGCGAATGTGTATTTGTGTGTGGTTTTATTTGTCTCTCACTTGCACAGATTCCAAGGTGAGCGGGAAACAGCTCTAAGAGCTTTTATAACTGAAATAAAAGCCACTTCAAGCTGGTCTTTCACTGAATTCCCAAGGCCAGTCCATGATGTGAGCATTGGAGTGAGGCTGTAGTCAACTCTCTGACCTTCGGTTTTGGCACATGAATGCTCTGCAGCATGAGGCAGGGCCACATGTGCAGAAACAGCTTTGCACATAAATGCCTCTTCTCTTTGGGAGATGAGTGTGTGCACATTTGTGAGCATGTGCCTGAAGTGCTGATGGCATCTAGGTCTCATGGGATGTGTCTGGTGTTTATTCTAAAGCAAGCCAAGTGCACAGGGGCAGCTGGTAGCCACCATCCCACTGAGGAGCAGGCAGGAGCCTGAACTTACGGTCAGATTGGTTGTACAGGCTGTACGCTGCCTGTACGCCGGGGCCTGTTAAGGAGATCTGTGAGGTGAAGGTGATGGTGATATCAGCAGAAGATGTGACTGAGATCCTCTCAGCGTAGGCTTGCAGGGTCCGCAGACCACAGAATCTGGGGAGCAAACACAAGCAGAATGCCGCAGGCAGAGAGGAAGAAGACAACTAACTGAGCTCAGTGGGGCTGGGGTGGGAAGGGGGCCTCACAGACTGGGTGTGGGGAAAATGCCTTCAATTATGGCATGAGATCCAGAGTTCAGAGAAACCCTGTCTTTGGACATTTCCCACTTTCTAAGCTGAATTCAGACCACACAAAACAACTAATTCCTTGCATTTATCTTCCTGAAAAAGCCATGTTGGTGTAACTGTGGTGCTGACAGTTTAAGAGAGGAAGGCAGGGAGAGAAGAAGTGGAAATCCTAAAGCAGGTGAACATAGCTGCTGGGTAACACACTTGAGAGGAAAAGAAGTTACCCCCACAGAAGGAGTGCAGAGGAAGTTAATGAGACAGGCTGGGGGAAGTTTTGGAGGGAAAAAGAGGCAATTTTGCAGTATGTAGGAGGAAAAACAAAAGCCATGGACCCATCCATCTCCAAGCCTGCTTTGGGGAGATGGGAGTGCAGCGTCTCTTGGTGGTGGCAGAAGCCCGATCTATGTATGGGTGCTAATGTTGGGAAGTCCTGCAGGGGAAAGCAGCTGCAGTCAAGGCAGGAGGATATGGAGCTAGGCAGAAGGTCTGTATGGAGGTGGGTGGAAGGCAATGGCACACAGATAATATTGCAGAGGTGGTGACAGGCAGATTTGCAAACACAGGAGATGTGGGAGGACACTAAGGTTACACATGGGAGAAAACTAGAAAGCCTGATGCAAACCACAAGTCAGAGAAGACAGGCTGGTAACTTGAAGCAATTCTGCAAGAAGTGTGCTCACGGGGAGCCTGTGAATGAGAGAGGCTGAAAAAGAGCTAGAAAAGCAAGAGGCACCAGCAAGAACAGTGGCCACTGAGTGTGACAATAGCCTGTCCTTCCTCAGACCTGGTGGCTGAAGTGAGCAGAGAACCTGCAGAGGTTTAATCAGAGTTTAATCCCAGATGGGAAGCGAGTGTCAGAAACGAGGATCCCGGGACACACCTTCTGTTCTGTATTATCCACTGGCCTTGGGTACAGGGCAGGTCGTGCTTCTGTCTGCTGAGCGAGTAGGCATCGAACCACAAGGTGACCCCATAGTCGAGGGATGGGACCTGCAGGCAAGGGGTCCAGAGCAGATTGTCGATGGCTCCTGTGAGTGCTGCAGCTCACTCCATAGGACAGAAACGAGCAGGGTAGATGTGAAGGGGAAAGCTGTCAATACACACATTGCAGGATAGAAGGGAGCACCCTCTAAACCGGAGCCATGATGCAACCCAGGGTAACTCTGCTGGTTGCGCCAATATTAGACTCTTTTCCTTTCAGAAACACACATAATATGGAGGCTAGGCAGGGTGCCACCCTCTGCTTGCTTCTCATGGAGATCTGACTGAGAGCACCAGCTGTAACCCTTATCCCCCTGAATGTGGGCATAGGTTTCAGGGATGGGGTGGATGCTCTTGTGGGAGCTGGCTCTTACCATCATGTGCCAGGTACACTGTGTGTTGGGTGAGTAATAACTGGGGTAGTGTGGGGTGCCGATCTTCCCCTGCAGTTCCAGGCTCTCCAGCAGGGTTATGTTCACTTCACAGGCTGTAAATACAGACATTCAAAGCGTCGCTACCTCTCAGCTCAACCTCAGTCTGAGGATGCCATATACTCATCCCACTGTAGGAGAAAAAGGGCTCTAAGGCTTGATGCTAAAGGTGACTGGGATATTCCACTTCAATCCCCCTGCATGGGGCCATTTCTGCCTGGCAACACTTTTAGCCTCCTTCTCCTGTCCAGAGAGGGTAATGGTAATGTAAATTGCTGCTTTAGGCTCATATTGAATTGATATTTATCTGCAAGTGCATGTGGATGTGATGTCCAGGCCGCATCTGTTTTGTCCATGCCTGAAAACTTGGCCTTCTTGTATCATAATCACTTGGGCTCTGCTTGCCAGACCTTGGGCTGTAAAGACTTGAGACAGATGTGAAAGTGTGAGTCCAGGTGAGGGAGCAACATCTAACCTTTTTACCCTTGCAATATAGAGTGAATTTTGACCATAAGGAGGGTTGAGCACCTTTAGGAACTGTGATGTAGGAATTAACCTGTGTCCTTTCTATATCTATGGCCTCCCTCTTCCAGCCTTCCTCACCTTCGAGGGGCACTGCCTGTGCTGAGAGGATGAAAGGGTCATAGTAGCTGTACATGGCTTTCTTCCACACGATGGACATGACAGGGCCAGAAGAAAGGACTTCCACAACAGGCTCCTGCCGGCTGCAGCCATAGATCCTCAGGAGAAAGAAGTATAGTTTAGGAATGAAGCAAGCAACAAACAAGAACGAGAAAGAGACAATGGATGTCTGTGTTATCCACAGCACACGCCTGCTGTGAGGCACTGAGTGAAACAAAGTGCCAGCAGAGAGACAGCTCGTGCTGTTGTAGTCTCTAAGACTGCATGGCTGGCTCTGTGATATCCCACATCAGTGACTTTGGCTCATCAGCAAGAGGCAGGTTCTGCATCAAAGAGAATTTCCTCTGATGCAGTCTAACACCTTCCCCTTCTGTGGTGTGTCGCGCCATCCTGCCCGGCTTCCCTACTGTGCTTGCCCTGCTCAGGGGCTACCTACGAGGTGATGAGGTGTTTCTCCAGGGGCCCGGCTACGTTGTACATAGCCAGGCGGTCCCTGCAGTCCGTCAGAGTCCACTCCAGGCGCAGCTTGATCATGTAGCCCTTGAGGCTATGGAGGTGCCAAAGACAACTGGAGGCCAGGTAGTCGGGGCCCTCAAGCCTTAGGACATCATCCTCCTGGACATAGATGTACCTGTAGCAACCTGAATCCAGAGAGAAGACAGAGGGATTGAAACCGCGAGGTGATGTAAGTGGAGGTAAAGCAGGGCTTAGTGGTGGTTGTAAGGGAAATTAAGATATGGTATTGTCTCTTGGGAGATCAATGTGAGTGAGCCCTCTTTCAGGGTAAGGTTGACTCATCCCAGTGATCTCAGTTTACTTTTATATATGTTGTGATGGCAACGGTCCCTTTTAACTGTTGCCCCAGTTTCTCTCTATAAAAACTGACCCCTCTTCCTTGGTTAAGCTAGTACTACCGTAGACTTTAAATATCAGCACAGCACAGTTATCTTCTACTAGCTCTATTTTCTTCTTCCCCTCTTTCTTCTCTTGCCCCCATATTCTCCCCTGCTTTACAACCTTCTCGTCTGGTTTCCAGGTTTCAGCAGGCTTCCATATCAGGTTTTTTGAATAAAAGTCAGCTTAAAGATGAGTTTCTAACAGTATATCCGATGCAAGATCCCAGCCACAGCACTTACAACACTGTCTGGAATTACTAAAAGCATCTTCAAACATTGCTGAAGCAACAGACCCCTAAATGACGGACAACATATCCAGTGCAGAGCCAAGCAGGAGGATCTCCACTCAGCAAAATTCCATGGGGCTTGGGATTAGCACTATTGTACCAGTACACCAAGCAATCTGATGGGATTCATTAGGACTCATTTGTTAGGATTCATTAGGGCAAGACTAAGGAGGCTGCACTGCAGCTGGGAGCTGGTATCTTTTCACAGTTGTGTGCTACTGGGGCAGAGGTGTCAGGATGCTCAAAGCCGCCCAGCATGTAGCTGCTTCACATAGCTTGGATCCGACCAAGCAGCAGCACTGGTGCTCCCTTGCTGATGTTCTCGTCTCCTGTTCCCAGGATTTACAACTCCAGAAGCCAAGAAGGTTTCTGTGCCCTGCAAAAATCCCTCCCATAAAGTTGCAAACTCAAAAGGAAAGGAAAAGATAGCCTACCCAGAGTGGATTTCAGCACTACTATGTCTTTCACACTGGATTCTGTTAGAAAGAAAATATATAAAGGACGATAAACATAAAGATAAAACTGGTAGCATCTGAATACTAGCATGGCCGGTGATGAGTCCCTTCCTTCCCGTTAAATGGCTTGCTCACAACTTCAGTACGAGCCATCCTTCAGGTACTTCTCCATCTGCTCTCAGGAATCTGTTTCAGTCATGCCTTCCCCAACCCATCTCTCTGAGAAATCTCTCTGACCTCTGCCCCAAACCCAACAGCCCAAGTCCACACTTTCCAGCCTACCATGGGCTTCTCTACCATTTTTCCTTGCACATTTTTCTGTGCGGTTCCAGGACCTCTTCCCCTGCCCAGGAGCATGGGGAAGCATGCCCTAGGCATTGCTTCAGAGAGCCACCCTACCCCTCCACCAACCACACCACAGGGCACAACCCCACTTCCCAGAGCCTTCACCATGTCTCTTCTCCTGCTCTCCCAGTTTAAATAACCCTCACTAAAAAGTGTGTGAGTTACTGGGGGTGGGGAAGGAGGTCTCGTTTGATGACCACCGGTTGATGAGCTACTCAACATCCTCACAGAATCCACCTCTGGAGAAGGGAGATGCAGAGAAAGCCACCAGCAAGGACTACAAATCTATGCAAAACAAAGTCATAGGGTGGACAACATTTTAAAGAGAGCTGGGCTTTGGTCCAGCCTTCCAGCTGAACTGGAAGCCACCAGAGATCAGGTGCTACTGAGAATAATTGCCAAAATAAAAGGCACCATGAGGTCAGTTGGGTGTGAGAATTGCTGCTGGGGGCTCCCCTAGGTCAGGGCTTTGGTTTTTTTGTAGTTCCTAAGCAGAGCTTGCAATTCTGTGGGGAGAGCTAAGCAGATTTGTCATAGCAAAAACAGATGTGTTGGAAAAGACAATCCTGCTGGCATAAGGCAGGCTCCTAGAGAAATACATGTGCTGGAGGGAAGGTCTATACTGAATTGATATTAAGTACTCTTTCATCTGAAGGTAATAAGACCGAGTTCCTATAAGGAGAAGGTAGTCCTGAAACTCTTTGGGAGAAAGGGGAAGCCAGTGTCCTGGGGCGAGTGGAGCTGTTAGTAAAAATGAAACATTGGAAAGGTTCCTGTGCTAGTCAATGGTTTGCAGCTTTGCTTCTTAACATTTAAGCAGGTCAGCAAATGAGTCTGTCAGAAAGCAATGGAGTGCTAATGACTTGCTATTAGCTAGCTATTTTTTCACTCCAATTTTTCAGAGTAAATGAAGCCAGAGGTTAAGTCACTGGCTTGAGGTCACCCTGGCCCAGCAGTACAAGAAGTTTCTGGTTTTTGCCTTAGTTGCTAGACTGTGCTTCTGGGAGGCGGGTGGAAAGGACTAGAGAAAGCAGAAGGAGCTGGGGAAGCTACAACTGGTGTGTAAATACCAAAACAGAAAGAAGTGTGGTCTGCTGGAATTAACAAAACAGTAAAACAGATGCAAATAAGAGGGAAATGGAAACAGCTTAAAGAACGGCACCATCATTTTTCTTTGTTTATTAGTTACATTATGAACTCAATAGATTAGATAGAGGGAAAACGCTAGATGGGCTGAGTTAGAAGCATTTAGCGTAATACCTTATGGTACCTTTCTTAAGAAAGTTAATTTAAATTGGTTGAGCATAAGGTATGCTGGAAACACGTAATAAGTAGAAGTAAGTGACTAATGGTAACTGTGGAGGACATGCCCTCATGAGATGCTTGTGTGTCTCCAGAATAAAATCTTAACACGATGCTCTGGATGAGAGAGTTTAAAACCATTTTGAGGAAATAAAATTTTCCTTGGGGACACAAAAAAAATTGCCCCAAGATAAAACAATTGAGATACGGAGGGAAAAGTTACAGAAAATGAGAGTGGGATATTTTTAAGAAGGGAAAAATGGATGAGCCGGGGAATTACAGACCAGTCAGTCTCACCTCTGTGCCTGGCAAAATCTTGGAGCGGATTATCCTGGAAGCCATGCTAAGGCACATGAAAACCAACAAGGTTGTTGGTGACAGCCAGCATGGCTTCACTAAGGGGAAATCCTGCCTAACCAATCTGGTGACCTTTTATGAAGGGGCTACGGAACTGATGGACAGGGGCAGAGCAGTTGATGTCATCTACCTGGACTTGTGTAAAGCCTTTGACACTGTCTCCCATGACATCCTTCTCTCTAAGTTGGAGAGACATCAATTTGATAGGTGGACCACTCGGTGGATAAAGAACTGGCTGGATGGCCGCACGCAAAGAGTAGTGCTCAGTGGCTCAGTGTCCAGCTGGAGACCAGTAACGAGTGGTGTCCCCCAGGGATCGGTGTTGGGACCGGTCTTGTTCAACATCTTTGTGGGTGACATGGACAGTGGGATTGAGTGCGCCCTCAGCAAGTTTGCCGATGACACCAAGCTGTGTGGTTCGGTTGATACATTGGAGGGAAGGAATGCCATCCAGAGGGACCCTGACACGCTTGTGAGGTGGGCTGATGCCAACCTGATGAAGTTCAACCATGCCAAGTGCAAAGTCCTCCACCTGGGTCGGAGCAATGCCAGGCACAGCTACAGGTTGGGCGGGGAGGAGATTGAGAGCAGCCCTGCGGAGAAGGACTTGGGGGTGTGGGTTGATGAAAAAATGAACATGAGCCGGCAGTGTGCGCTTGCAGCCCAGAAGGCCAACCGTATCCTGGGCTGCATCAAAAGGAGTGTGACCAGCAGGTCGAGGGAGGTGATCCTGCCCCTCTACTCTGCTCTCGTGAGACCTCACTTGGAGTATTGTGTGCAGTTCTGGTGTCCTCAACATAAAAAGGACATGGAAGTGTTAGAACAAGTCCAGAGGAGGGCCACGAAGATGATCAGGGGACTGGAGCACCTCTCGTATGAAGATAGGCTGAGAAAATTGGGGCTGTTCAGCCTGGAGAAGAGAAGGCTGCGTGGAGACCTCATAGCAGCCTTCCAATACCTGAAGGGGGCCTATAGGGATGCTGGGGAGGGACTCTTCATTAGGGACTGTGGTGAGAGGACAAGGGGTAATGGGTTTAAACTTAAACAGGGGAGGTTTAGATTGGATCTGAGGAAGAAGTTCTATACTGTGAGGGTGGTGGGGCCCTGGAATGGGTTGCCCAGGGAAGTTGTGAATGCTTCATCCCTGGCGGCGTTCAAGGTGGGGTTGGACATAGCCTTAGATGGCATGGTTTAGTGGGAGGTGTCCCTGCCCATGGCGGGGGGGTTGGAACTCGATGATCTTGAGGTCCTTTCCAGCCCTTACTATTCTGTGATTCTGTGATATTTAAAACAAGAGTCACCTTAGAAAAACATGAGATAAAACGTATACCAAAAAAAATTTGGAAATGAAGAAGAAACTTGGAAATGAGAGTCCCATGAGGAGAAAAGAAAACCAATGTATCCTAAAACCTGTGAGGTTTGGGGCTTTCTAAGAGAAATCAGATAAAGCTGAGAAGTTGAGTCTCATTAGAAAGACCAAATACAAATTCCACTGGGCTTGGATGCATTGAATGTAGACACATCTGTAGTTCTTTATTTAACACTTTTTTAAAGAACTTCTGTAAGGGTAGCTTTTTAAAGAGGCTGTGATCTTCACTGTGGGCAAAAAGAAACAATCCTTAATATTATATGTCGAGAAATGAAGTGGCAACAGTGCTGTGTCTCAGAGGAAAACAAGTGGTGACTCAGGTATGTTGCCTTTATTATTCTCTCAATCAACAGCCTGGAATAATCTCCCAAAGGGAAGCAGGAAAACTAATTGCTTGCTATTTTTGAGCTGAACTGATCAAAGTCGTGATCTGTGTAAGATCTTTCTCCACAGTTGCCAAAGCTGCTGGGAGAAAAAAGAAGTTACCTAGCTGGTCATGGTCAGCTGTCTGTCTAACAATATTTAATCCTTCAAAGGAAGAATTTTTTAGGGTTTTGGGTTTTTTTTAATCAAACTTCAGTTCTCTGTCAGGAAGAAACGTGTAATTCTATCTCCTGATCCTCACTTCTTCCCTATTCTGTTCACATTTCCCTTATCCCTTTCAATAGTGGCCTCTGACCTGTTCTCCTAACCTCCTTTCAGCACCTTATCTTAGATCATTTCCGACTACTCAGGCCACAGCTGAGTAGCTGGTACTTACCCAGAAGAACCAGTGAGTCTGGGTTGACCATGTACTCTGTCTGGTAGGACAGGCTGCCCGAGCTGTTGAAGCTGCTGAAGAGCTCCTGGTGGAGCGCTGTGTTTACCCTCTCGGCAGTCATCTCCTGCTGCTGACTCTCAGGGATTTGGAGGGCAAACCAGAAGAAGAATGTCAGAGCCCCCTCCCTAACAGAGAAATAGCATGTTAAATATCCTAAGCCCTCCTCTCCAGAATCGCTGGAGAGGAAAACCCCAGAGATTAACCCCTGCTGTTTTTCCACAAATCAGACCGATCTGTGTTGACCTTCCAGATCACTGCTGTGATCCAGAGGAACCACTCTGTGGGATGGGAGAGCTGCTATGTCCATGGTGGTAGTTACTGCTCAGTCTTTTGGGGGAAGGAAGCCATTTTATGCCATCTGGCTTTAGGGATGACCGTAAGTGGTCAAATTAATGTGATAATTAATCAGGACTCTTCTAATGACTGCTCTCACTTCAGGCAGAAATGACCTTTGGTTACTACTGACCAGGGGCTGAAAAGAAGCACTCAAGACTTGATTGTGTCACGTCTCAGTGGTGACAAGTGGATGATTTACGACTCAGTACCTTACCACAAGCCATTAATTGTGGGCAGGCTCAAGCTGCAGGAGACTATGAGTGGGAAAGCTCTGTTCAACCAGCTGGCAGAGAAAATTGAGCAAACCTTTGTTCAGTAAAAAGCTAGAGGAAGAATTGAAAGTGAAACTTTTCTTTCCTCAGTTGGAAATGGAGCTTCATTAAAATTGCAATTTTCCTTAGGTGAAGGACATACTCAGGAGAGTAGTTTTCCATGGAAAAAAATCAAAAGCAATATATATGTCAGTTTGGAAGTTATTCCTGCTTTCTTGATCTACGAAGCTGTAGTACCACATCTGTCCAATTCCACTGTTCCCCTAATCCCATATAGACCGTGCTTTCTTGGCTGGAATGCCTTTTCCATGGTGCATTCCGGCCTCTCCCTTCTGGTGCCTAGAATCAGGCCATAAAATGACTTTCTTGAATTAGAAAGTTAATTTCCATTTGCTTAGATTCTGAGAATGCCAAGCCCTTCTTTTTTTCTTTTGTTCATCTCTTGAACTTTTGCTTCTCTGAAAAATTCCTCAGTTTTGGCTTTTTGTCATGGCCTCGGATACACATAAACATCAAAACATCCCCAGCTCTGTCATGCTGGAACCATTCTGGATCTGGGCTGCCCAGCCTAACCTACGGCCCATGGTAGGGACTGCAGCAGTTTGTCACAGCCAGATTTTGATTAAACCAGAGTAAAATTGACTGGAAGCTTTCACATATGAACAAGCAAATATGCTGTGGGTGCCACTCACCCAAAGGCATACACTGTGCTCGAGTTGTAATATCGACCCAGCTCTGTGGCACGAATCAGTTCTTTCAGCTGTAACGAGAATGTCGTCTGATAACTATTGTGCAATGTTACAGTGGCAAAGGACCTATGGCCAACCTTATGTTTCATCCCTCTGGCTGTAGAGACCCACCAAGTCTGTCACTTGGATTAGGGTACCTGACCCCTTCCTCCATCTACTCACTGAACTGCCTCAGGGCCAGCTCTGGTCATGAAATTGGCCTCACCATCTTCTGGAGCTTAGCTGACTCCAACCAGAAGGCTCTGGACTCCACCTGCCCAAGGTCTGCGGAGTACTGGCGATTGAGGACCTGGAGGCTGCCACAGTAATACTGCAGGATAGCTGGTTCCAGGTGCCATGGTCTGTAGTCTGTCAACAGAAGACACTACTGGATTACCCTGCTGATATGTAGGAGAGAGAGGTTTACCCATGTGTAAAGATGACCCAGAGTCACTAACACATGTTGGGGTGGGCATTGCATTGACTACACCCCATCCACCTCGTGTGTGGGGACAAAACATGCTGGATTTTTACCTAGGAAATACCAGGTTGCTGCAGCAGCTCCAGCCAGCAGAAGAAAGGTTATCCCAACGAGCGCATAGCGGAGGCAGTCACGCAAGTTTGGCTCACACTTGTCCTTTGAGAAGGAGTTAGCCTCTTCCTCTTGTTCCTCAGCCTCCATCAGGGGCATCTAATGACACAGCATTCCATGGTCAGGATGAGTTTTCTGCTTCACTTCACATCTGTCTCTAGAGGTGCTCTGCCATTTCTGTGCTCCTCTCTATAGCCCCAAGAGATCTGTGTGGAGCCACTTTGCTCAGTGCAAACGTGAGTAAAACTCCCGATTCTGTGGGAGACAGGCTTCCAGGACACTGTCCTGTCTATGCCTTCTGGTAATCTCTTAATTTTCAAAGGCATTCCCTGGGGTTTGCTTCTGCCAAACCCGCAAATGAGTGCAATAATGAATTTCTCCAGAGACGCAAGTGTTGTCCTCCCAGGCTGGGAATAGTTTTGAAACTGGTATTTTATTGACCTAGAAATCACTACAGTAGAAAATCTGTGATCTCAGATGCTCACAGAAGTTGCACAAAACAGCCAGAGCCTGGGAGGCAGTAGTTGCCCTTTGCCTATTGTGCCATTTTGCTCTCTATCTCTAAAAGTAAGCAAGTCTTGTCATTCCCACCAGACCGTGTGCCCCAGGGCTAAACCCATGCTAGTTTAGCTAGTGAGGAGAGATAACTTGAGTAACATTCAGCCCTCTACCACCCTCTGCTTGTGACAGGGCACATCTTCTGTCTTCCTTTGCCCCTTGTCTCCCCCATGATGTTTCTTTTGCTTCCTCTCTACCACTCCCCTTCTGTCTGCATCAGACTCTGAGGGTAGGAAATGCCATTGATGAAGGGAGCCACTTTAGTCTTGATTATCTGACCCAACTTCCTTCTCCATTCTTCTGCCGTTACCGAGTGCATGGCTGCCCCCAAAGGCTTTTTGTGTCTCTGTGTCTGGAAAGGGGTGTGAAAGCATTCAGGTGGGAGGGCACAGAGGTTTTGGGAAATGCCTGTGCGCTATCTACATGTCTGTGAGTCCCCTTTGTACCCAATGGTGTGTATGAGTGAATGGGAGGGACTTGCTGCAGATGTGGGAAGAGATGGTTTGCCTCATGCACATTTTAGCCTGCATGGGTGCTATGAAGCATTCCAAAGATGGGGGCGAGTGGGCTCCTCGGTCTCCTTGCTTTTCTCAGTTTACTGAGTCCCAAGCTCTCCAGGCTGCATTGCAACATGAAAACACGCTTGCAGAAAGCAAGCACCAGGTAGCTCACTTCAAAACATTAAACCCAGCTTGGTGAACATCAGCACTTGTCAATCAGCCACATACCTGCTGCTCTAATACACTCTTTTAGAGAGGCACATTGTACAAACAGGCCCAGCAGAGGTTGCCCTCCCTTGCTTCTCACGGGTCACCCTTCTATGCAACCCCTGAGGAGCATCTCTTCACCAGTGAACCAAGTTGGGAAGTCTGGAAGAGCAAAGGCACTTTACTGCTATCACAGCATCTCTTCAGAAACAGCAGGCACAAGCAAAGAACCGCAGACAGAGGGGCAGGGGCAGGAAGGCAGGAAACAGCAGCAGCAGAGTCTCTTTGTTAGAAGGTTTGATGGTAGGCACTGGGGTTTCCCCTGGAGCTACAGACCTACCTTTGAAACCTGTTGCCACCTGTGAGGCTTGGCCCACACCCCCTACGCAAGCCAGCTCACACACACATGGAGAGGGGGGAGAGAGGAGGACATTTATTTACCCAAGCTCAAGGTTGTCTCAGAGATCAATAACGTGGTGCCATATCCCTTCAGCTCGACCTTTGTCCTGCACCGTTCTGCTGCGATGGGTCAGTGCACCCCTTACAATGGGTTTTTTCTTCTCTGAAATGGAGGTTTCGGAGGCTTATGCAGGGAGAAGATCTGCAGGCTGAGCCTGGAGCAAGTCAGGGTAGAAGCACCTCCAGCCGTGCAGAGGAGAACAACCCAGGTGGCTGGTGCAGATAAGCTTACGTTGTCTTCCTTGGGGGACAAGATGTTGTTGAGCAACTACTGTATTTCTCAGCTACGCTCCTTAGTCCCATTGGAGGGAGAGACAAAGCACAAGGTGTGTGCTCCCCAGCACAGAGATGGAGCAGATGCTGGCTGGCAGGCGTAGATCGCTTGAAGGAGGGAAGATGACAGTAGGCAGAGGGTCCGATTACCACAGTGGTCATACAGATGAAAGCAAAGCACGGTGTCTCTCAGTCCCAACCTGCCTAAGTCTTGTCTTCTTGCTCTTCTTGCTGGCCACTTCCCAGACACTGGGTTCCCTGCACTTTGTTGCACAGCCACTCAATCTTCCCTGCAGCATCTGCTTTCCTCTAGCCCCAGGGCCTCCTCAACTACCTTACCTGCACCACCACCTACTTACAGCCCTGCAGCTCTGTACATGCCCCTTTGTTTTCCAAAAAGGAACGACACTCCAGCTAGAGCAGAGTAAATAGAGTTATTCTGTCAATAAATGGGTGGAGGGAATGTGGACATGAGCAACTCTTGACCTGGGACTGAGCTCCATCCAGTGGCATTGACCTGGGGCTGAGCTCTTTTGTGCCAGAGCTCGTTTGGGTTTATTTGGCAGCTGGGTATAGATAGCTGTTTTCAGCTCTGCCACTATTTCAGGTTTAGTCCAGGACTGCAAGAAGATCAAAAAGCCATTGCTCTCATTGCCTCATGGTGGATTCTAGTAGATAAATGTTAAATGTGGATGAGAAGCTGCAGGGTTTGTCTGGGAATATGTCAATGTCGTTAGCCCGACTGAGTCATTGCTGTACATATGGGAAAATGAGGCATGCAATGGCAATAAGAGCTGCTTTCAGAACTGCTCAAGAGATTAAAGAGAACAGATTTCTCTTTAGAAGTTACTTTGATCCAAAATTTCCCTAGATAACTGTGGACTAGCTACATCTGTAGACATACATATATTTGTATATAACTTTCCCAAATTTATACTATGAGGGTTTGCCACAGTGGGTCAGAACTCAGCTGAGGGTATTTTCCAGTGCCAGAGACCTACTTTTTTGTGTCCAGCCTTCCTGGAAAGGAGCATCCTCCTTCTCTATTGTTTTCAGCAGAACAAAAAATATAGAATCTCAATCTGATCTATCTAAGCAAACCTACCACATCTATCACCGCAGGCTTCTGAATCAACCAAGGACCCAAAACCTTGATCAGATCTAACTTTAGAGGAATTCTTTTACTGCAAATACCCTTTACATTCTGCTTCTCCATAGTAAAAAAAAAAGTAGGGAGAGGACTGAGAGTTAATGTCTGTGTATGAACAAGGTATCTTGGGAAGAGGTTGTTGAGAGATGTGACTGCTATCATTGCTGTCCCTAGCCTTCAGATGAGGAGAGGACTCATGCTTGTGGCTGTTTGCTCAATATTTTCCATACAATACTGGTGTTCCCCTTCTGTTTCCCTCTGGTACCGGTGGACACTATCATAGCATATCTGTGGTTTTGTGAACCGTACACTGTGCCTTCACACCGGCTTTAGAAGGAACCACTCCCAGTGTGACATTTCCAAGGAGCTCTTGAGGAGTCAGCAGAGAAAGGGCACTGTATCACTGAGAGTGTTATGTTTCTAGTATTCTAGACCTCGGTTACTCACATAAAAGACCACATGATCTTGTCTTCCTGGAAGAAAGGTCCAGTTATCGTCAGATCTGATGTTGAGCACTTCCTGCCACAGTATGTGTCACATATTCACACCCAGCATGGCTGCGAATGCAGTACTAACAGCTCGCCAGCTCGAAACCTGTCAGCGTTTTCACAAGGAGGGGGAAAAGTACTGAGCCAGCAGGATGGTCCTCAGGCCCCTGTGGCATGATCACCTCCAACTCTGCTTTCTGTTTTAGGTGGCTGATTTTGTGAGGGGAGCAAGTAGGAAGGCGGGCTAAAGGTATATTGAGCAAAGCTTTGCATAGTCACCTATTTGGAAAAGCTGTTAACTCTTTCCCCCCACACCAAAGGACAGAAAACCACTGTAGATTCCTAAATATTTCTTTTATTTGCAAAGAGGCAAAGTTTTTCTTTTGCACTCAGAAGCAAGAATCATTGAAAAGCTTATGAAGACCTACATTGGGACAGGATAGCCATCAGTACAACTAGGATCCTCGGCCCATGTAAAACAGCAAATTGCCCATCAGGGGCATGGGATTCAGCATGTCTTTTTGAAGTCCATCTGGGAAAATCTTCAATGTATAACAAGCAGCTGAGCAAGCTTTGTGCTTCCTTATCCAGGAAGCTGTAGGGAGTTCTTCATCTATTGTCTCCTGCAGACAACGGAGCAGTCCACGTGTTGATGCAGGTGGTGAAGAAGCTGATGAGAGGAGAAGTTTAGCTCCCCCATCCCTCCCAGTTACATTCAGACTCAGCTTCTTGAGCAGCACTTTTGAGGTGAAATCCAAGCCAGTGGGTACCCCATAGCTGGGACTCATAATGACATTCCGTCTGCATAATGCAAGGTCAGGTAACAGCATGGAACTGTGACAGTGGGGAAGCTCAATGTTTGTACAGACAGGGGTAAGGAAGAATTAATTCCAGTTGATACAGGGGTGACAGAAGTAATGAATTTGATATCCTTGACTTTTTTGATATAAAAAAATCTTAGAAGAAGGAGCTTTATCACAGGGCTGATATTTTCCCACTGCTGAGTAGTCCAGAAATATGCAAGAAAGCAGATAGACAGTACAGATGTTAAATGCCGGGATGTGTGCAACCAGAACAGCTTGTCTTCCTTTGCCTGGGCACTTTCTATATTGAGCTGCTTTTTCTGAAATGAGATGAGCAAATGCAGAGGAAAAAGAAAAAACATAACATGGCCTTTGCTAACCCCATTCTTTGTGAGTGGATTGGGGTTTTCTTTTCAACAAAGGCGCTGATTTGTGGGTTAGTTTTCTGGGCTTATTCATCACATCTTTGCTTCTAATTAGGCAATGGTTTCCCCTGAGCAATGGAAGGAATGGCCAGCAGTGTTGTGATGTTTTCCACTAATACAGGATGTGGGATGAACCATTCTGCAATCAGCTTATCGTAGTCAAATAACTGTATCTTGCCAGCAGGGCAGAGAGGCTTTCGATTTCATGAAAAATATTGCAGCAAGAATGGAAAATTGTGTGCGTTCTCTTTACTGCCATCATCAGGCCTGGGGAAAAGGGGGGGGGGGATTTCCCCACTATTTTTAACCCAATAATGGGGATTTGTTTTTACACTGCATTGCCTTACAGAGCTGACACAGCTGGGGCTTTGAGCCTACCTTAGAGACTCAAGTCCAAAGCGGGACTGAGTAATTTAGAACGTAATCTCTGATTAAAACCTGAAGTGGGGACACCGCAGGAAAATTTACTCCCTTGGTCAGATGTCTTTGTCCATTTCATCACTGGCCACATCACTGAGCAGCAGTGCTACTGTCCCTTGTACAACATCTCATATCTACCTTTTCCGGCCTTTCTCCCTCCCATTAGAGGTTTTTAGGCTGGGATGAGGCAAATGGACCATGTGGCTGCTCAGCATCAAAGCTGAGTGCTATTTTACACCAAGATGCAGAGCATGGAAGTGCTGGCACAACTTCCTACTGAGGAGCTGGGAAGGGAAAAACAAGCTGGTGCAATTTGGGATGACACACCAGCAATTCAGGAAGGGGTTTCTATGCTGTCAGATCCAGTAACAGCAGAGGAACAGGTTCAGTTACAAAGGTGAGTATGGGCACACAGGTGTTTGCCTGTATGCCTAAAAATTAGGCTTATATGTCTCCATTAGCTCTGTCACCATTGAACAGCTTTAACGTGCCTTTATCATTTTCTACCTGTTGCTTTACTGCCCACTAGCCTAGTTCTCCATACAAAATGTCCTCTCATTTCCAGTGGTCTGTTTCACTAACACTTTACCTTGGGAACTGGTGTTTACCCATTTAGAAGTCCATGAATTTACACCTTGTCCATCCTATCCCTTTTCTGGTTTTGCAGCCATCTAGAGTAACTGTGCTCTCCAGTCCCATTAAAGAACAGTCCCAATGGGTCTGATGCTGAAGCCACATTCTTGCCCTGAATAGAAAACCTGTCTCTCTAGCCTTCCCTGTGGAGAAGGCCTTTCCCACCTGTGGGTTTCCTCCAGGCAGATCCTAGACAGAGCAATAGCTGTACTTGCCCTGGAGGTCTCTCAGGGAAAGGTAGGCACCAGTGTTTGGGACCTGGCTGGAGCAGTCTGCTCTGCACGAATCCTCATTCTGGCTTTGCCTTAGAGGTGAAGGCTGAGAGGAAGAAGAAGTATCATGTACTGCTGGTGTACAGGGATCAGTCGGAGGACCTGCCTCCCCACTCCCCTCCATTACATTAACAGTATTGCTGTCATCCAGGTCTGCTGGGTCAGGAAAGTCAGCGTCTAGCTGGCACGGGGCCCCAGGAGGTTGTAAAGCTGCTTTGTCTGTCACCTTCTCATTCTGTTTCAGAACTGGTGTTGGTGAGGTGCCTCCACTTGGCTGGAGAACCCCAGAAATAACCATGGCCTGCTGGGATTCACCTTCCATCTTTTCCATGAGGGAGCTGCTTTGTAAGCCCCGGGTTGCCTTGATACAGTGCAAGAAGTTCTGGGACAACGCTGGCGTGTCCTCCACCAGTGTGTAGAGGTCTGGGGAGGGTAGAGCATGGTAAGACTCACCATTCTCACTGCCACTGCCCTCCTGGGTGAAAGGCTCATAGGTGAAGTATACCTGGCAGGGCTCGATTTCAAACGAGTTGGAAAGGGGGAAGAAGAAGTAGCCTTGGTTGGTGAAGCAGCTGGATACAGAGTGGCCACTGGTTTCTAAGGGTGGTTCAGGAGTTAGCGTGCCCTTGGAAAGTAGAAACTGTGATTCCTGGTCATTCTTCTGCATCACCTCAAGCATGGAGATCTCTGGGGTTGTGTTGTTCACACAGTAGGACGATGTGGAGAATGGGGAGGAGAGCCATTTCTGATGGGAAAGAAACACAAAGTTTAATACTCGGTGCTTCTCCTGAGCACCCACAGCCATGAAGTGACCTTTTCTTTGTCTCAGCAAGAGTTGTTGGAGGTGGGGAGGGAAATTCACTTTCATGATATCTTATCTGCAGGATTTACAGAGAAATCATGTCTTTCCGTCACTTTGAAATCAAAAGTGGATCTTGCAAGCTTATGTTTTGAGATTTCTGGAGGGTGAATGGAAGATGGAGGATAAAACTAAAGGAAGAAAAAAAACGTCACAAGGCTGTAAGATGAAGGTGGAAACATGAAAAGCAGTACGAGATACTTCTCATGCAATCTGTTCCTAGGTGCTGAACCAGTTTCTGATACATCTACATGGCACTATGCAGATTTCTTGTCTCAAATGCTCTTCCAGGCCCCTTGTGCCTAGATTTCCACACTCACTATGAATGCATCCTTAAAAACTAACTGGTTTTGGTTATATCCAACTTCATTGCCTTTATGGCCAGTAAAGCCATTATTTTTAGTACTTTCTGCACTGCAAAGTGTCTTCAGTACCCACTGCACACCCCCAGTTCCCTGCTCTGCACTCTTCCCCTGTAGTTCAAGCTTTCTAAGGCTTTTTGCACTTAGGCTTTCCCAAAGCTTTGCTGTCCTCTGGACCTTCTGCAGTTTTTTTCCATCCTTCTTAAAGAGAGATGCCCGTTGGGATCACCTCCCACGCCTTGCATCTGACGCTCCCTTTAATGCTGCACAGAATGGTAATTGTCTACTTGCAGCTGCCTGTGCTCGCAATGGGACCAGGGGAAGGGAGAAAGTGGAGGTGGAGAAAGAAGGAAAAGAGACAACAAGAATGCAGAAAACAGCGAAGTGCCACCCAGTGTGATGGCCATTCACATTAGGGGCAGAGGAAAGGCTCAGGGCCAGGAGGAGGAGATCACAGCAGGAAATCTGGGGAGGATCTAGGCAGCCTAGAGCACTCAGGGAGGGACTGAAGTGGGGTTGAAGGGGACCTGAGAGGCCAAGCTCCCTGCTGCAAGCCCCTTGTTTTCTCTCGGACTCTCTTTTAGGGGAGCAGCGTGCTGAGGTTTGTGTGGTTTGCCATTTCTCAGTTCTGTAATTAGAGATGCCTCAGCCAAGTGTCAGGTTTTGGAAGGTCAGAAGGTTTCTTTCGAGCAGAGGGCTCGGCAGCTGGTGCTACAGGCACATGTGCCAGGTGTGCATATGTGGGTCTCAAAACTGCCTGTTTGCCCTTAGGCATGTTTAGCTGGACCCTCCTTTCCCTCATTCCTCATTCATGTCCACATGGCTCCATCCCCAGTCCCATACCTGAATGTCACCTCCGTGAACTGAAACAAGTGGGGGAAAGAACTTCTCGGGGTCTGGGATGTGAATCTTCAGGATCTTCTTAAACCTTGAGAAAAGAAAATGAGAAGAAGGATTGAAGAGGGTCTTGATCCCTACCAATCTGGCACTGTGACAGGGATAGGAGAAAGTATTGCAGCTCATGGGTATTACCCTGGTGTGGGGAAGAAGTAAAATAAGAGCAAGGCTGAGGGCTCTCTTTGCGCTTGAGTGGACTGAAAAGCAGTAGCTGAGGGATGAGATGTATAGAGATAGGGTAGTTAAATCTGGTATTGGAAAATTAGCCTTTTCCCTGGGGAAGCACAACCAACAGTTCACTGGTTTCTTCCCTGCCTTGGTTGGTCATCTTAACTTCTCCACCCGCCCCCTTAAGCCCTGTCCTGGTGACAAGCTGGGCAGGTCTCCCTTGTTCCCAAGCTTCAGCTGCTGTGAGCTACCCCCTCTCTGCTTTGCTGTCACCACAGTGACTCTGAGCACCACATAGCCTGAGCAGGACCATTGCTGGCAAAGCTGTGGCCACAACTCTCTGCCCTGTTAGCAAGATGCTACATGGTATTTTTAGGACACACTGGCCATGCAAGCCATCCGCGTATGCCTTGCAGCAGTCCAGAGGCCTCTACTGTACTGGAACCAGTCAGATGTCATCCTGAGGCATCATGAAGTGATCTAATCTATTTCTCAGCCCCTTAGAGAGGTTGGTTGATCTTGTCAGCTCTTTTCTGAAGCTTTGCTGAGGGGTGCTTTGAGGAAAAACCCTCTTGACCTCTGGAGACAATCAATGTACTCTCTGAAGCATCAGAATTCGCTAGTTCTTGCATATAAACTACCTTACATCACTGCAGATGCTATTTTTATTCATGCATGTCTAATCCTTCCCTTGCATCTTACCTCAGCATTATCCTCCATCCAATTCCCTGCGGTTAATTATGCTTTGTGAAGAAAGGAGGTTTTTTCATCTCTGTGCCATATGGCTAGCACTTCCTCGCTTTTGTGTTATGACTCAAGGTAAAACACTGTGACCAGTGACTTTCTCAGTATCCATCTTCCTTCAGCATGCTTCTCCTCTTATCCTTACAGAGAAGTCATCCAGGCTCTGCTGCCTCATCCCTGAGAGTATTTCTTCCTGCTCCCTGCCATGAACATCAACACCCTGCTTCTTTGCCCCTGCCCTATGATGAGAAAACCCGTGAACTTTTCTAACCTCTCCATCACTCTCTGTGTTATTGCATGGGGTAACCTTGCGAGACATTTTCAGTTCTGAGCAAAAGCAATGTCTGGGGAGAAATGCTGGCAAAGAGATCTTTGAAGCATCAGGTAGATGTTTACCAGCATGTGGTGAGATATTTCAGGACTGCACAGACAAGGAAGAGGCAGAATTGTACTTCTCACTGTAATCCTTTTGCAACAGAAGTTCTGAGGTGGCTGTTTTTAATTTAGCGAGGGCATGGCACTAGGTCACAGGAGCGTGGCACAGCGCAATGATGGTGGTAAAACCACATCATCTTGGGTGGTGATATATCTCCTCAGAAAAATGTCAGCCTCAAAGGGTTGGGCTATAAACCGTATTTTTAAGTTACCCTCTATCCTGAATCACACTGGGTGAAAAATAGGCTGGGTTTTGAGAAGACACAAAACACAGGAGAGGAACAGAGAGGAAAATGATTCTCATTTACCATTCCAGGGTCCGTAAGTTAATAAGGAAGGCAGTTCCAATGACTATGAAGATGCAAGTGCTCACTATCAGAACTGGCAGTACCAGCTGGGATGTTTCTGCAAGATGAGAGAGAGCAAGAGATTTGCTGTAAAAACTTAGCCAGGATGCTGGAGGTAGGAGCTGCAGCCCTTCCACAGCTGTTCAAGGTGATCAAAGTGGGCCTTTATTATAATTTTATATAATAGTACAAGATTATACATAATTATAATATACAGGGCCTTTATTGTAATTTTCTATAATAATATATACAATTATAATATACAGGTCAGATAAATTGAACTATTTTCTGCTGCGTTGTATAGAATGCCTTTGAGCTGATATGGGTTTCAAAGTCTACTTAATAGGTAATTTGTGCTAAACAGCTTGAACTCTGTTTATAACAGCGCCACAGCTAGGGGTTGCCACAGAGAAGGTGCCACAGTCTACTGGTTGAAGTGCCCATCAACATGTCTGTCTCTTTGCAAAGGAAAGCAGAGAGTACTAAAATTAGCTTAAGGGGGACTGGAGACTTGAAATGGTGTTATGAGTCAATGGGGGAGGCAGAGTCATGGGGTTCATGGGTCTTTGAGAAGGCAGGAGGGTTAAGGATGGAGAAGTTTAGGGATCAAAGGACTGCCTTCTTTCTTTGGAGAGGTGTAGGAAAGCTTTAGGTTACAGCTTTCCACCATATTTTAGTACTTGGATTAGGAGAAAGAGACTGAGTTCCCACATTGCCAGGGCTGCCAGAACTCCTCAGACTTGTCTGATGTCATCTCCATCTTTTCTTAATCTGTTTCTTACACACGCATCTTTATAGTGCACCTTTTCTTGGTCTTGCTGTTCTGGTGCCTGCCTCCTCTGCCTGCTCCCTCATCTCCCTCCATCCTTCACAGCCCTTGGCCTGGGCCTGCAGAGCATCTCTGGAGTAGTTGTGAGGAAGCAGAGAAAAGTGAAAGAAGGAGGAGACATTTTTAGGACATTCTTTGTTTGCCTGTCCTTGAGATGCTAGTCAGATCACTTTGTCTCCTCTGCCTCTGGTACCCTGGTTATCTTTGGGTCTTGGTTGCTATGACAACTGTTTGCGGCTGTATCCTATTCACTGACATCACACACTGTCAAAATTTGATCACCACAGCAACACAGTGCCCTTTCTAAACATAACTTCTCTGTTTATACCAGCACCAGGCAGCACAACAGGGAGGGGCTGAGCAGGGGCAGAGTGCGGGTGACATGAGAAGGAATAACCTCCATCTGCTTATTTTTTGGAAGAGAATGACAGAGACCACAGCCAATCACTCACTGAAGAGACTTGCTCAGGGCACTGTCTTTCAAGCTGGAGGTGTCCTCAATGATGCAGTTCACAGTAATGACTGATGTCTCAACAGACCTGTTCAGCCTGGAGAAGAGAAGCTGTGTGGAGACCTCATTGCAGCCTTCCAATATCCAAAGGGAACTTGCAAGGATGCCAGAGAGGGACCCTTTTTCAGGGACTGTTGTGATAGGACAAGGTGTAATGGGTTTAAACTTAAACAGGGGAAGCTCAGATTTGATATTAGGAAGAAGTTCTTTACTGTGAGGGTGGTGAGGCACTGGAACAGGTTGTCCAAAGAAGTGGTGAATGCTCCATCCCTGGCAGTGTTCAAGGCCAGGTTGGACAAAGCCTTGGGTGACATGGTTTAGTGTGAGGTGTCCCTGCCTATGGCATGTGGGTTGGAACTTAATTTCCTTTCCAACCCTAACTACTCTATGATTCTATGTGTGTAAGTCTCTTCCATTCTCTGCGAGACTTTGCTTCCCAGTTCCAGTGTCCTTTGGTTCAGGAACTGAGCACTCTTTCACTGCATCTCACTGATCAATGACTCCAACAAACTGGGCCATTTTAGAAAGGTGGATTTATGTTGCTAGTTCACATTAGCACCTGGGAAATTGCCAGTCCTGGCCACTGCTTCTGCAGGTCAGACATCTGGCCTTATTGCTTCTAGGGAAACAGTCCTTGCTTTACACCCTGTGGATTTTGCCTGGCTTCTGGAAGTCAGAGGGGCTCTGTTGGGGACAGGGAGTCTTTGCCGTTAAGCTCTGTTGAGCCAACCTCACCTAACAGATTAGGAGAGACGGATGGCTTCCAACCTTTCGAGTTGTCAGCACAATCTTCCCTACTCATCTTCCTCTAGCTTCTCAGACTGCTTTGATGCTTCTACCTTGTTTCCCTGAGTCCTTGTTTTCCCCTCCACATCAGACTACCTGACTCTGATCCTTACGGTCAGCATGTGTCCTCCACAGTATCGTCTTGCTCCAGTTGCTCCACACGCCTTCGCAGATGCTTGAGGCACTTGGTCTTGCACGGACAGCTGCCTCGTATTTCGTGTTGGGTGAAAGGGTCTCAAACACCGCCCACATCTGGTCCTGAATAATGGTGAAGTTCCGGGCCTCCTGGGAGCAGGGTAAAATTAGAGTGTCATCAACAACCCTGGCTTAGAGCCTCACATAACCATCCCTTCCAAGGCCCTCACAGAGGACCTATCTCAGATCCCTACACCTCATGCACTGCTTGTTCAACTTGGAGGAATATTCTTCCACACTTTGCTTTTTTCACCCCTTTCAGTCTGTCCTGGAGCTGTCTGGATTTCTTCGTGACAGCACTAAGTAAAATAGGATTCCCATCTGCCTCCATGTCATCAACAAACACTAGCAGCAGCAGACACAGATAAAAGAATGGGGGGTGTCATCTGCTCTCCAGCTTCACCAAAACTGGTTTAATCCTGAGGGGTGGCACAGGAGCAGGTCCTTTGTATGCTGACAGGTCCCAGCCTGTACACCCCTCTGTACTCACCTCCCAGGATTCAGTCGTCTTTCGGTACCGCACTTGGTATTCCCGCTTCCCATTCAAATAGTGAGAGGAGATATTCAGGCTCCATGTTAAGTTGTAGGTATTTTCAGTTTTGTGAACCAGCTGAAGATTGCTCGGAGGCCTCAGCTTTACTGGAAAGAGAAAAGGAGCAGGGCTGATATCTCCACACTGTCTGTCCATAACAGGACTTCACTGACCAGGGCTGGTGTCTTGGTTGTGCTCAAAGACTCCAGCCAGCCGTGGGAGAGAGTTTGTGAGCTCTGTCCCTCTGTTTCCTCTTCTTCGCCACTGTCACTGACAGCAAAAGGCCTGTTATCTCTGGGCTATGTTAAAGGCAGCTCCTCCTGTGAGCCTGTGAGAGTGGCCCCTGCAGTCAGTGCAACCAGTCCCACATGCATCCTGTCTTGTGGGGGTAATCCACAAGGCAACTGCATGGACAGAGACTTACAGCCACAGGGGATGGAGTTACACAGACTGTCCAGGCTGATACTTCCCAACCCCTGACTCTAGCCATGATTTCTTATGCCGCACCTTGCAGCAACACTATTGAGGGTCTCCTTGAGTGAGGTAAGCTCACACCTCCAACACGAAATGACCCAAGCAGATGTTTTTCTGCTAGATTAGTGAGTTGAACCCTTTCAGCAAAGACTGGTGCATGCCAAAGCTGGCTTAAAGAGGGTGGAAGCACATATGTAGTAGGAGAGGCAGGGGAAGAGATGCAAGACTTTCCCTTTTTCAGGAGGTCAACTGAGCTGACATTGAAGCCAGAAGTCCTAGCACAAAGCATTCTTATTTAACGGTGTCCCAGATACAGGACAGGAAGTGGCTGGCATGATGCTGCATGTTAGAGGTGCAAGTGGCAGGAGTCAACATGGTTCATCTGTGTTAGCTGTAGCAGGGGACGAGGAAAAGACACTGGTCTAAAATCAGCTATGGTGTTATATAGGGGTGGATGGGGAAGAGAAATTAGCTATCATTTCATATGGAAGCTTCAGAGACTGCAAGACAGATGAGTACTCACTATTTGCAAGTGGACGGAAATTTTCTATCTGCACAGGTATAGACCTGTTCTCTCCAATCTGGCAATGGACAGATATGGTAAGTCTGTCTGCAACGGTGAAGTATTGAGTCTGCAAAGAAAATTTGCCATTAGTGATACTGATGGCTCATCAATAAGCATACATATTTCTAAACATTGCCTACACATACGAGGTTTAGGAACACTTGACAATAAATATGGATGATATCTGTGGCTGAAAGGTGAGTGAGAAATCAAAGATGTATATTTCAGGTGGTTGGATTTTGTTGCTCATTGGCTAGAAGGCCACAAAATACTTGAATGTGCTTCTTTGCTAGGATTTCTGTATGTGCTGACTAAGGAGGAGAAGAGTTACATTCTATCAGTGACATTTATTGAGAAAAAATATTCTTACTAAAACGTTTTGTCTTCATTGGTAAGACCGAAACAATATTAATATTAAATATTACTCTTGAAATGCAGTGGTACTAAAGGCCCACATACATCACACAGTGTTAAATAAGCAATAGGAAATCAGCTTGATTAGAAAGAAAAGATTTTGGAGCTGTTTACCAACCATGCAATTTTTCTCTGCACTTGATGTGCAAATGCAAGAAAGCTTGTCTGTCATTAGACCTGGTTGTGAGTTTATCACAATTCATTATCTGGAAAATGGTATTAGTCTCTTCAAGGAAAATGAAGTCAAGAGGTGACTTCAGAGCTGGTACTAATGTCCATCCTTTCTCAGAAGAAGGGATTAGGGCCAAACCCAAGTAATTGAGACATGGGACACTGAATGTGATCTGCCCGGCATGGCCCAGCTCACAGTGAAGCCAATCTCTCCTGTGGGGCAACCTGCAGGGATGACGTATGTTAGCATACAACACCAAACCCAATTCTAGAACTGCAACCATAGATCAGGTTTGGGCTCTTAATACTGCTTCTGAGCTTCACACTGTTTATACACCCAAAACCCATGTGAAAGTCCACCTTGTCGTTAGCCAGGACATCCCAAATGAATTACTCACATTATTGTTTTTGCTGAAGGTCTTGATGCATCCCCTCAGTCCTGTCATGTGCTCTGCCTTGGGTAATTCACAGTGCTCCCTGATTTTTCGAGGTAAGAAAGAGAACCTGGGATTTAAGCACAACTCCAGTGAGCTGGGAAGCTGTTTCACATGGCACAGGGGGTGACAGGTTGGGAAAGTATCTGTGGAATTGCAGCTGAGCGGGTATCAGACTGAGCTGTTTGCTCCAGCTGTAAAGCCAGATCAAGCCTGGACTTGCTGACGATGGTGAGAGGTGGTGTCCTAGAGCCTTGCTGGTCAAGCAATAGCATGGTTCCAAATTCGGTCCAAATTCTAGCCCCAGTCTCTGTGATTCACACCCATGGAGCAACACAAATGTTGTGGATTTCAAGGTGCATGCACCAGGCCCCGAAATCTCACCCCATTGAAGGTGTCTCTGTGATAGTCATGAGCAACTCACCCACGGCCAGAATCACACCGAGCCTTTCCTTACGACAGGCACACAGGGAAACCCTGAGGTAGGCTGGTGAGTCTCTTGGCTGGAGATGTCATACTTGGAGAGCACAGAGAATTAGCCTGCTCTCACTGCAGTACTGGTCACACACCTACCCTTCAATTGGGAGACACGTGGGAGAGGAAAACATCATGAACTGAGAGGGATGAAGGGACCAGGGCAGATAAGGGGAAAATTATTTTATTTCATTTGTTGTTACTCAAGATGCAACATCCCAGCTCATCCTGGCAATGGGCCTTTGCATAACTTTAATTCCATCAGCCCCATGCTCCTTTTCCACTGAAAATTCCTTTCAGTCCAGAGAGTGGCTACCAAGGAAAAGGGGTTTTTTGGGAAATGAAGCACAGGCACAGCTATGGAGCTGGAAGATGGGTTGTGCTAGACAGTGTGGGACTGTTAGATGACAAACACTGAGCAACTGCCCGCATCTCAGCCCACATGAGGTTAGAGACAGAGTTCAAGACAAAGCACCTTGGCTCTGTGACTCCATTATGCCTGGCCTGGGGAGGGAGAGCCACACTGTTGTCAAGTGCTAAAATTCCCAGGACACTTCCTATTCAAAGCATTGGCTTTCCTCTTCCTCTCCAGTCACCTACTTGTCATAGAAGGGTAAATTGTATAATATCTCCAGCTGGCATGGTGCTTCAGCCAGGTCCTTGCCTGGGGTCCAGTCACAGAAGAGAGCTGCCCGTGAGTCATACCAACAAGTGAGGCTGGAGTCACCTGCCGGCAGAGAAGATATGGACAATAACGTGGCTGAATTAGCATTTACCATCACACCAGACAATCCTGCCTCATCCCAAAGTACAGACTGACTCCTCTGCTGGATAACTGTCTCCGAATAAGAAAGACAGAGCCACTCCTCTGTGCCACAGAATCATAGAATAGTTAGAGTTGGAAAGGACCTTAAGATCATCTAATTCCAACTCCCTGCTATGGACAGGGACACCTCACACTGAACCATGCCATACAAGGCTCTGTCCAACCTGGCCTTGAACACTGCCAGGGATGGAGCATTCACCACTTCTTTGGGCAACCCATTCCAGTGCCTCACCACCCTCACAGTAAAGAACTTTTTCCTAATACCAAACCTGAGATTCCCCTGTTTAAGTTTGAACCCATTACTTGTTGTCCTTGGAAGTGATGTGCTTATAAGAGACCTGTAGCTGTTAGAGCCTCCTCTGGCTGTATGTTACAACATGAACTTTTCACAACAATGCACCATGGCACAAACACTTCTCTAACTCCCCACCCTGCTTGCACAGCTGGCATAGGTGAAGAGAATCACTTCTTACCTTGTGCTGAGTCTGATGCCCAGGAGAGATGTGTGAGGCTAAACAGCCAGAGGTGACACAGAAGCAGCAAAGAGGGTTTCATCTGTACCGGTGACACGCTGAAAGAGAGAAGATGCCACCCAACATGTCTCAGCAATGTAAATTAGGAAGATGTCATCCCACAGGAGGTATCCACAGTCCTCAGGTAGGGCTCAAAGCCAGTGGCAATATTCCAGGCTCAGGAACTCATACCTCTTCCACTCCGGAGTCTGTGCTCTCCCCTCACCACCTCATTGTTTTCCTGCCTTGGGTGCTTTGCTCAGCACTGAAACAATTTGCAGTGGAGCACAGATAGGCTGTTTGCAGGAGTAATGCCTCCTGAAAACGTTGTGTGAGAGCACAGCAGTCTGCATGTGCTGTTTCAGGCTGCTTGCTGACTCAGGTAGAGAGTGCTGCCTTGGTTGCACATGGCTTGTGCTTTGAAGAGGATCTTTTTTTGGTAAGCCCCAGGGCTGAAATAACTAGGTGCGTGCCAAGTGGGGACTCTGGTTGCAACTGACAAAAGTTAGTTGCATAGCTCATGGCTTAGGAGGTAGATTTTGAATAGCTTGTTTCGGACAGGATGGGAAATCTGGGAGGAGTTTACCAGGTTCTGGAAAGTCAAGGCTTTAGTATACCACAAAACATTACCTAGTCACGTACAAACCAAGCACCATCCTCGCCAAGTAGACCCTGCACTGCCTTGGAAGAAGCCGTGCTTTCCTGCCGTGCTCACCTCTCATCAAGCTTGGAGCCCAGGCAGAACTGAGCTAAACAAGACATAGTCCCGCTGGACCCTACTGGGACTACCACCGGGTTGGGAAGAGAGCGTTCATAAAGGGCTGGCTTGAGGCATTATATTGATTACCCTAATGATAAAAGATTAGGTTTGGAGGAAGAAAAACATGACGACAATGCATTAACAGACAAGGGGAGAGAGAGTGAAAGAAAGCAGGCGGTGTGGTTGAGAAGATGCAGAGTATGATTTGAGAGGACTGTGGAGAGACAGAGAGATAAATACGTGCTCAGCCCTCCCCAACGGTGACATTCAGTTTGTCATACTGAAACTCCTTCCAAGATGCTTTTTAAATCAGCCACCTCCATGTGGGAGAGAGCTGGCATCGCCCCTTTTACCTTCCAGCTGCGGGCACCAAGAAGTCCTCATGAAGGGAGTCCCCGGGGATCAGGTCGTATAGTTGGGTGGATGCAGGTGCTGAACATCAAACAGTGAGGGAAACAGGGAGAGGGGAACAGGGAGGGATGGAGGCAGATATCCTAGCTCAGTGCATGTCCAGGTGTCAGCCAGTGCTGCTGGCACAAGAGTTGCTTCCAGCCTGGCAGTTCAGCTGCAAAGCCGTTCCTCTCATACATGCACGGTCTCTATTTATCTTCTCCCTCTCACCTTTGCACAGGAAGCTGCCACTTGCTTGCCTTGTCAGACTGAGACGAGGCCCCAAAGTATCGAAAAGGCTAGTGAGGCCGAGAATAAAAAGCCCCAAACCACGTCCTACTTCCTGCTGGTAAAGCAATAGGTGCAGAAACAAGGGTGGAGGGATCAGGTGTTAGTTTGCAGTGTTCAGATATACTGAGACCAGTTCGTAACTATTGCTGGGAAGCCAGAAAGAGAGTGGAGGACCTATTCTCTTGGGACACTGGCAAGAGATCCACAGCTTCCTTTTCCATACATCCAAGCAGATTGCTCATATCACCCTCGGGGTCTGCACAGGTGCAGAGATCACTTTGAAATGGAGGATAGCAGTCTGTCTGTCATAGAAATACCATGGACCACTTTGTGAAGAATAACTCAAGACGCTGACCTAATCAGCACTAGAACGAAACCAGCCTCCACATCAGTGCCCCAGTTTCAGATGATCCATCCTGGGTCTGAGTGGGAGTGGAATAAGGGCAGTGCTGAGTGTGAACAAGCTTGAGGCACAGCCTTCACGCTTGTAGATGGTGTGACACCACAGGGACACCCATCCTGTGGCCTCCCTACCCAGTGGAACACCCCACTCGCTCCACAGAAGGAAGAATCACAGCCTCCGACCTGAGCCCTGCACCTAGTCCAGGCAGGCAGCACTACCCCACAGTAGCTTCAGTGCCTGTTTGGCATAGCTTGTCCACTCAACAGTCCAAGCATGGATGCACAAAATATGTCCAGCTTCTGCCAAAGCTTCATGGACCCTCACCTTCACAGACAGATAACATCTAATGGGCCCTGCAAGTTAGTTTTAGAAGATTCTTTCACCACAAGCAGACATCTTACCCTGTTGAAGACTCTGCCATCACATCCCAAGCCAAGACAGATGCACAAATGCAAATCCACAGCCCGATGGTTGCCCATTTCACAGATACGCATGCACATGCATACGTGTTCCTGCGCACCTCTCTTTTTCCATACACAAATACAATTCTCCGAAGTGTAGCACATTGCGTTTCCTGTCTGGTCTGGGCTGCACGAAGATGGCCGTTGGTGTGGGGCCAGATGATGAGAATCTCCATTTATACACAGAGTGGTAACCACGCTCCTCACTTTTCTCTCCTAGAGCAGCTCAAGGCCCAAGCTGATGTCCAGCAAGCACGTTTTGCTAAACAAAAGTTGTAAGAGGCTAATCTCAGCTCTACAGGCAGTTCCTTTTTAAAGACTCTATGAACATGGAGGATGGGACCTCCTTTAATAGCAAAGTGATCTTGGTTTCAGGTAGTGGAAAGAGGGTATGAGAGTTGGATAAGTCTTTAGACACTGGCAACCAGCCCAGAGACTGGATCTCAGAAGATATTAGACCTCAAAACGAAACAGTGTTGGAACAAAACAGTGGTTTGAAGGCTGCAATAGTGGATCTTCATGGGATCTTCTGGGAGAGCACTGCAGTTAATCCAGCATTGAGCACTCACTTAGCCAGCAGTCAGGAGTGCAACATCTCTTTCCTTACCATGCATGACATGGACCAGGAGTCTGAGAGGTGCCACTTGGATGCTCTTGCTTATCATCTGAAGACTCCTGTTATAGCCATTCTTTGTGAGGGCAACCAGGGAATCTGATCAGCCAGCCTTTGTTGAAGAGGTGCAGGGGAGAAGATGGGCTCATGCTCTCCTGAAGCGGTAGTCACTGACTGTGGTGGTTGAAACCTGGAGGTTCCCACCAGGATGGAGCTGTAATGGCATGTATTATCAGGGCACAGACCACCTTTTCCAGGAGCTCTTAAAAAGAATGCAGCTTGCTCTGGTGCAGAAGTCCTCAGCCAAAGCAATGAAACCCTCTTGATATCACCACCTTTGTGGCTGCAATGGAATGAGTATTCATGTTAACCATTATTTTTCCCATTTGTCTTTCAGACTGAGAAATCAGCAGTTTCCTTCAAACTACAGATCACTTTGGGAAAACAGGAGCACAAAGAGACCATTTTTTATTGCTTGTCTGAGAATCATAGAATCACAGAATGGTTTGGGTTGGAAAGGACCTCAAGATCATTCAGTTCCAACTCCCTGTCATGGGCAGGGACACCTCACCCTAGACCACATCTCCCAAGGCTCTGTCAACCTTGAACACTGCCAGGGATGGAGCATTCAAAACTTCTCTGGGCAACCCATTCCACTGCCTCACCACCCTCACAGTAAAGAACTTCTTCCTTATATCTGACCTGAACTTCCCCTTTTTAAGTTTGAACCCGTTACCCCTTGTCCTATCACTACAGTCCCTAACGAAGAGTCCCTCCCCAGTATCCCTATAGCCCCCCTTCAGATACTGGAAGGCTGCTGTGAGGTCCCCATGCAGCCTTCTCTTCTCTAGCCTGAATAGCCCCAGCTTTCTCAGCCTGTCTTCATACGGGAGGTGCTCCTGCCCCCTCATCATCCTCATGGTCTTCCTCTGGACTTGCTCCAACAGCTCCATGTCCTTTTTATGTTGAGGACACCAGAACTGTACACAGTGCTCCAGGTGGGGTCTCATGAAAGCTGAAGGGCAGCCAACTCCCTGGAGATTGTTTTTTCTATATCTGAGTCTCTACGCTAGATACTCATGCAGATTTTTTGATACCTAGTAAGGACTGATGTCACATTGAAGATTTTCTCACTGAGACTCATAATCTAGAGCCAGCTCTCCTTCCACCTTTGCTTAGTAGTAGTAGTAGTAGTAGTAATAGTAAGGGATCTACCTCTTTGTCAGGCGTGACTGGAATTGATTGACTTCCAAAATTGTGGAAGAAAGGGGAATGGATCAGCTAACAGACAGCCAAACACCGATGTGTGTAGACACAGACAGCCTCAGCATGTTTAGTTTCCATTGGAAACACCGTCTAAAATGTACTAAAGCAACAACTGTGTGGCATAATTAGGAAAGGGTTTCCTACCCAGGCATGATACCATGACTGTGTCCAGACTCCATCTGATACAGGCAAATACACTTGCTATCAGCACAGTTTTCAGACTTGATTGCCCAGGAAGTTGTGCTGCTGAGAATTTAGCACTTTTGTATCAACTTTACACCAACATTGTTAGGAATGGTACCATTTGTAATGTAAGAAGCCGAACAAAATCACATTGTCAGAAACACGTGCAAGGTGTTCTTGCGATTATCTTCCTGTCCTCATAATGGTGACTGAGATGGGTGAACTCCCCAGTCAGCATTGTTGTTTGCTGTTAAAGCAGGCAGGTAAAAGTGTGCTGTTGGAGGTTTGGTTAGAGGTGGTGTTTGGGCCAGAATGGTGTTTCACGGGCAGTGTAAGTTTTAAAGATCCTCAAGGCTGGGACAGGTGTTTATGCACAGGCTCATCTTTTCCCCTTCATTCTGCCTTCATTCAGCACTGCTGAAGTTTCTCAATCTCCACTTGCATGTCTACTGAGAGTCTCTGCAGAATGGCAGAGTTGAATGGGAAAATAGAGAGAGCAAAGCAACTTGAAGCATTGTGTGGTGTCGAACTACACCATGCTTGCTCAACTCATCAGCTGTCATCAGGCTAGGCACATCCCTTCCCTTTGCTGGCTCTCAGCTGGGGCTGGAGTCCCAGGCTAACTGGGTTGCTTTGCCTATGGTTTACAAACCACCCAGCTCACCAGGTGTGAGTTCAGTGTAGTGGGAGACTCAGTAAATCCATCTCAGTGTCCTGACCCATGGTGCTCTGGAGTGGAGCAGTGGGAAGGGTGCAGAGCGAGCAGAAGGTAACAGGTTGAGGGCAGAGATGCCCTAATGGCCGCCAAAGTTCGCTTCCTGACAGGATACGCTGCGAAGGCCTCTAGACGCTCTGTAGCTTTGGTACTTTCCAAATAATGTTGTTTTAACTATAACCTTTAAATTTAATTTCCTGTCATTCATATACGTGCGCTTCTCAAAACTACATCACTCTACATCTGCCCTTATTTTCCCCTTAAATTGTGGTTCTACTCCGAAAAATGTCTGTAAAAATGGCCCTGTGGGGAGCCACTGGTTGGTGTATCAGTGAGCTCTTTACTGAATTTGTTCACGTTACAAGTCTAAAAGAGGCTTTGCCTCGTATCAAAATGGCAACCTTGGGCCAACGTTAGAGGGGATTTTTTAACTCCTGCTCGATCATCCCTAGGGATATTGCTGGTTCAGGCTAAATGTTGCCATTGGGTGAATCTCCAGCACCATGTTAAAGTGAAGAGGCATTTAAGCAATGAAGTTAAAGTTCTGGAATCAGGTACCACAATGGAATAACCATGCTGAGCAGCAAGCATTAAGCCCACCTACACACCAGATGATATTCCTGTTCCTTCCCTTCCAACTTGTGTCCCACAGAAAGTGTCCTGGTAGATCTGCCTGATAAAAGCAGGAGACATCAAATATATGCATGAATACACAAAATGTTCAGAAGTAGGGATTTCCTAGCCTTGCAGGCTGCAGAAGAGCATGGATAGAAGTGGTAGGAAGCTGAGGCATTCTCAGGCACCATCACCCACAGCAAGTCTGGGGCCACAGGTGGGAGGGGATGGAGGAGGTGTTCACTTTCACTCTCTGACAGTGATGGTCACAGGACCGGAGAAGTGGGGAAACAAGGGTGGGAGGGAAAGCATGCTGCTTTCGAGCAGTTTCGCTCTTAGCCTGTCTGGCTGTGAACGCACAGCTATGAAATCATGAGCATGAGCACGGGACAGTCACGAGATGCCCCCACTCAGAACCTGAGCCCTTGCTCCTCATTGTGTTTGGGTTGAACTACACAGTGCTAGGGCTTTGTCTGAAGGGCTGGAGCCCAC
Organism: Amazona ochrocephala; assembly: GCA_039720435.1. Classification (NCBI taxonomy): domain Eukaryota; kingdom Metazoa; phylum Chordata; class Aves; order Psittaciformes; family Psittacidae; genus Amazona; species Amazona ochrocephala. The sequence goes on from CM077880.1 coordinate 79,631,292, forward strand.
GCAGCAGATTAAAGGTTCAAGAGAGCTACTCAGTGTGGATTACTGCCCCCCTAATTGGTGCTTGTGGTGCCAGAAGGGCTGCTCAGACCTGGAGCCCCTGCACAGACACATTCATGGAAGACCTGGGCTGTCATGGAAGGGTCATGGAAGACCCGGGACCTGGCACTCTCTGTCCCTTAGTACCTTTGGGCTCAGCAACATGAAAGAAGGCCAGTACCTGTGCCCTTTTCGTATCCTGTGGACATAGTATGTGACACACAGCAGGCATTTAAGCCACAGCAGGCATTTGAGCCACAGCAGTGTGGCAAGTGACCTCTATCAGTTGAATCTAACTTGGCATCTGTGAATGGAGATGGTCTTAGTATGGTGCACCTGCAATGGAAAACTCACCAGCGTGAACTGGAAGGAAGGTGGTGTACCCATGGGACTGTTGACGTATTTGTACAGCTCTCACATCCTCTCTGTGTCTCAATTTCCACACAGAGAAAGGGGCGTAAAGGACATCTTCCCATCTTTTTCAAGAACTGAGATTCACAGACCAGGCACCCAATCCTTCATCACATACAGGTGTCCACCTCCCAACTCTGTGGGGATATTATTGACTTCCAATATTAATCCGTGCCTGTGCAAGTCCCTGAGGGTTCTTCCTTGAAGATGGAGTGCCTGCACAGGTATATGATCTACAGGAGGGCAGCATTGATTCAGAGACCAGCCTTATGCCAAATATGTGCCTGAGAAAGATAATGAGCTGAATGCTGGCCAATTTGCTGTTCAGCACCTGTGACTGCTCTTGTTTTTGAAGGAAATCATTACCCTGTTACCTGGGCGGTCTTGGAAAGATACAGCCCTGCTCTGTCTTGCAGCCTGCCAGTTATATCTCTCTCTATTTAAAGTTAGAGGGGCTTGTGTGCAGCTGCATGACAAGCATAATATGAAGCAATGATGGCTTCAGACCTAATACGTTGAGAAGAATTCAGAGATTTATCGTACACTGAAAACTGCTTGAAGGCAAGACATGATATTGCAAGGAGATTCTTGAGAATAAACCCTCTGGTGCTTTGATCAGTGAGGCTTTGTCATGGTTTAAGCCCAGCCATTAACTCATGCAGTCTCACTCTCACTCCAGCCCCTTCCCCCCTCCCCCCGCCCCCGGAGGGATGGGGAGGAGAATCGAAAGAATGTAACTCCCAAGCACTGAGATCAGAACAGCCCAGTAACTAAGGTATAACACAAACCACTGCTGCTACCACCAATAATAATAATGATAAGGGAAACTGCAAGGGAAGAGAATACAACCGCTCACCACCCACCAACGGATACCCAGCCCGACCTGAGCAGTGATCTAACCCTTTCGGGTAACTTCCCTCAGTTTATATATTGGGCATGACGTGCTGTGGTATGGAATACCTCTTTGGTCAGTTTGGGTCAGGTGTCCTGTCCTGCTTCCTCCCGGCTTCCCCTCCTCCCTGGCAGAGCATGAGGCTCAGAGAGTCCTTGGTCAGAGTAAACATTACTGAGCAGCAACTGAAAACATCGGTGTTATCAGTGCTGTTCCCAGGCCGAAAGTCAAAAACACAGCACTGCACCAGCTACTAAGAAGGAGAAAAATGACTGCTACTGCTGAACCCAGGACAGACTTGCTCCCAATTTAATCACATTTCCCTTCATTCTCTAAAGGAAAAAATCATTACAACAACCACCTCATTCTGCTCAGAGCTCTCCTTGCTCCTTCTTCATTTTCTTCATCTCTGTGCCTGAGCAGTGCCTAGAAATGGAGTTAATTAGGTGGTTGATTTTGGTCTAAAATGATGCCATGCTTATCCAAAGGCCAGCCCCGTGCTCCTCCTTAAGCTCTTCTGGGGTCACTGATTTGTGACTATGGCAGTTATTACCTTTCATGTCATTAAAATGCCTGAACAGAAATTACTTGTTTAGAGGTAGCTACCTGTCTCCCCACAGCTTGGTGCTCAGGCTCAGTCAGGAAAGACATTCTTTCCCCTCCTCTGTGGTTTCCCAGGTCCGGGCTTCCTATTTGCCCCTCTAATATTGCTCCACATGATCCCTTTATTCTCTCTTCCCCACCTTGGGAGGCAGAAGATATAATAAGGAATGGCCACAACCAGTGTGCCTGTATGGAAGGAATGGAAGGGAATGATGAAGTCCAGATCCACAACCTGATCCAAGGGCTTGAGGGTACTTCACTCCCCCACGCGATGTACTGCCTTGCGAAATAGGTCAGCCCAAAGGGCTCCTCATCCCTCAGGGTTTCAGCTGTGGGCTTACTACTCTGAGCACTTTTCCTCTTAGGGACCCTTTCTCTGAGGTGAACTGGCTGTAGCACAGTGGCTCTACAGCCTGGTGAGGCTTTTGGGTATGGCTGCATGGAATTAAAACATCAGATTTCTGGCTGCGGGGCTGGAATAAAAAAGACTGTTTGCTAGTGGCAATCCAGATCCTGGTGAACACTGCAAGGCCACCACCAGGAGAAAAAACAATTAGTGTGGAAATTACTACTTTCCCCACTTATGGTCTCTGAGGACCCTAAAAGTGCTCCTTGAGAGATGTGACACAGCCCTTTACGTGTGATACATTCCAGGTTTGTTGCTGTAACCCAAGGCCCAAGCCACATCTCACCCCATCTCATCACCCATTGACTGTGCCTGTATTTGGGACACGGGATGAGGAGATCTCAGGGGAAATACGATTTGATTCCATGAGAGAAAGCCAAAACCAGGGTGTCACGTTCCTCCTCTTCTGTTCCTGACAGTGGCATGCATGGACAAGAGGGGAATGCCCTTCAGAATCACCACTTCCTGTTGCTCCAATACCTCCCACATAAGAAGCAGGAAAAGGCACAGAGCATTGAAGCAGTTCACCATTTCATCCTCCCTCTCCTTACAGTTCACAAGCGCAATTGCCTCCCTCGCAGCCAGCATGGGGTTAGGAGGGCTATCTTGAGCAGGGTGTTGTGCCCCACAGTCAGGAGCAGGCTGCAGTGGAAGGGGCATGGCCTCTGCCTGCACCTGTGCACACATCCGTGAGCACAAACACAGACAAGCACGTACGCAGTGAGGTAACACGGAGGGGGTCAAGAACTTGGCTCCATTCAAATGCTTACCCTGGAACCAGCCCAAGGACAACACACGTCCGCAGGTACCAGGGTCCCTTCCCTCAGCCATGGTCTCCCCAGGTGGGACCTTCATTCTATGGGGAAACTTGTGCTATTGCTCTCATGTTTTAAGGATGAGGGTGTCAGTACATTTCCCCAGAAAGGATCCCCCTTTTCCTCCTGCCCTCCACACCCATTTCGCAGGCAGCAGGTTCCTTCGTCAGAGATGCTCAGTGTTCAGCGGCTGCTGAAAAGGATTGCTTGGGATTCTTTTTTTCCCCTTTGGTCTTGGAAGTGGTGCTGGCAGCCTGGTGCAGCACCTCTCCCTCCTTCCCCCCTCCCCTGCCTCAGCCCCTGTGCAGGGGGAGGAAGAGCGTGTGTAGTGGAAGGAGTTGTGGTCCCAGACGTGCGAGTGGTTGCAGGGCAGAAATAGCGCACCCCGGACAAACAGCAGTGCGGCTCAGCGGAGAGCCAGCGCTTCGGGCTTGCGTCACTGACCTTTTCCTCTCGCCCTCCTCAGTCCTCACCTGACCCTCTCACCGCTTCCCCTGCACTTTGCTCTGAGAGACCTCCCTCTCTATGCATTGCAGTGGAGGGCTGGCACAGGAATGCAAAAGGGGAGAGTGGAAAAACAAGCCCAGAACAGCCCTGCAGCAAAGAGAAGGCAATGCATTGATCCTCTACCCGTTTCCCCAGAGCTCAGGTTGCCCCCTTGCAGAACAAGATGGTAAGGGGCTGAGCCAAGGCACCACTGTTCCTGCCTGGTCTAGCTGTTGCAACGATGGCACAGCTGTTCTGCCTTCACAGCTGGCAGGGTTGGGGATAAGGAAAGAGAAGCAAACCTGTCCCACGGTCAGAGGGGTGCTTCAGGCTCTGGTATATTTTGAACAAATGGAATTTAGAAACACAAAAAACATTTCAAAGCCTTGTGGGACCAAGCTTGAAACATGGTACAACTGTAAAAGCCTGTGTAAGTATTCTGAAGAGTCAAACAATGCCATAAGGATACCACACAGAGAGAAGCAGAAGTCGGGCGAAAGCGAGGGCTTGGGAAGTGCTTTGGACTGTGTGTGGAATTGTAACTCTGTGGGCCCTTGGCCTGGAAGATGTGCTGAGATGCTGCCTGTGGTGGCAGGGGACAGGGCTTGGTTGCCTGGGAAGTCTTGTCTAGTGATCTGCCACACTCCACTACTTCAGGGGAAGAACTGAGGACGTATGGGGACAAAAATAAAACCACATCTGTAAGGGTGAACAGGAGAATACCATGAGCCCAGAAAAGCATGTGTGGGGCAAACAGGAGAATTCAGTGAGCCTCAGGCACCCCGTGGAAGGTGCTTTGCCCACATCTTGCTCTGGGACATGTTGTGCCAAACACCTCAGGTAGTCAGGACTTCAGAGCAGGGACCAGAACAGTGAAAATGATGCCTGCAGGATGTGTGTCAGACAGGAGAGCTGCTCTTCTTCCTCTCCCTGGTCATTCCCTTCTCTGACTGCTTTGAAGCATTGCGACTGTCCTCAGTAGCATCCAGTGAGGCTTGGACACACTTCCACCTCAGAGGTGCACTCCAATTTGTATTGTCTAGGCTCCCTGGCAGATGAGGCACCTCAGCAGCTTTCAGGTGGATGCAGGTCAGCATCTCGAACGCATGGATGCAAGTAGGTTAAATAAATCAAGAAACAACCCAGTCTCACAGCTCCCACTCACCCACAGCTGGATTCCCAGCCTCCCCAGGTGGATGGGGACCACCCTGCTCCCTACCTTATCCAACCCAAGAGTTCTTGGGAAAAGTGTGAGATTTTGCAATAATCTCCTGGTTATTTGTGAGTTAAGTGACATGAACTCAAGAGATGGGATGGTCTGTGGGTTGATAAACTGTCAGAAGCCTTTGATTTAAACCCTCTGCCCTACCAGTCACTGCGCTATAACTGCATGGAGAGAGACCACAGAGGGCTTGTGGGAGAAGGGGGTGAGGTGAGGGAGCAGTGCGTGTACCAAAGAGTCCTGGAGCATCAGCCCCCCTCTACCCACCTCCTGATAGCATCTTCAGAGCGAGCCAGGCTTGCAAAGGGCAACAGTTTCCGTTGGCAGGAAGGTGATAGATGTCCGTATGGGGCTTGTATGTGCATGGGTACATGTGTGGGTGTCACGGCATGGCGCACACTGCGCTGCCCTCTGAAACCCACCATGGCTCAGCAAGTGCTCATTTCACCACTGTGGTCAGAGGTGGGCCATGCCATGTGAGGCAGTAGAACGACTGACCTCAGCGATGCAGCTCTGCCCCATCATCCACGCAGCCGCAGGCATGGTTCACATCCAGCCCTTTGGGCCCAGCAGCAGCTCCCAGTCAACAACGGGAAAGGGAAGGTGAGAAAAACAGGAGATCTGGGGCAGGATCAACCCACTGCTGGCATCTGGCTGCGATGCACGGCACAGAGGGAGGCAGGGGCTCTGCTTGCAGCACTGAGCGATGCTGGCTTGGACGTTGTATCACTCCTTTCTCCCTCCACGGACTCTGTTAGATAAACAAGGCTGAGGTGTGAGTGAAGCAGGTTGTCTGGGTGGTTTGGGAGGGGAGGAGGGACAGCAGGCGGGAGCAGAGGGTAAACCTGCTGTCTTTTGGTGTTGTGGCCACATAAATGGTGCACAAAAGCCTGATGTGGGGCAGACTGCACCATCATGAGGCTCAAGGAGCTGCCAGAGACTTTTCCCATGGCTGCCTCTCTTGTGACAGAGTCAAGGGAGATACAGAAATAGGTCCAGCTGTGCTGACCCCTGCCCTCCTTGGTCCTTTGGGCGCAGGCACGTTCAACAGTGCCTATCTGAGTGCCCCCAGTAAAGTCAAAGGTCTCCTTTTCTTGCCCTGCTTCTCTCTCCCCATTTCCCACAGCTATTACATGGCAAGGAGCTATTACAGGGCCTTCAGCTTTTCCTGAGCTGGTCCTGACATGTGCTTTCTTCCCCAGAGACAGCACCATATCCTGCCCTTTACCTCCTCTCTCCAACTCCCCCTCCTCCTTTCATACCTGCAAGACCACAAACCCACAGGAAACCAGTTTAAAGGGCCATCTTCTTGGAAGATACCTTCAACAAGCTTGAGACATGGCCGCAGAGCCCTTTGCAGCAGAGCTTCACCCTGTCAGGGTAAAAGAGAGGAATGGCCCCTGGAGCAGAGCTGTATCTGCCCATGCCAAGTCATGCTTCTTCCTCTTTGCCATGAGAGAGGTACTGTCACCAACCCCAGGCTCACACACCACAAGGCAGCATCATTGCATGGAAAACAGACTGGGCCTGGGTGAATGGAGATCTCATGGCTTTCAGGGCATGGTTGCACCCACTGGCAGGGCAGCAGGGCAGGTCTGACCCCTTGCTCCTTCTACACCATTGCAGGGTCCACCTTGCATTAGCTGAGCCTCACCTATATCAATTCCCTGGGCAGGCATCCACAGTGTGATGGGTGGCACTGGCTACCAACCCTGCCTGTTACCATGCATTTAGCCCCAAAGGATTTGGCTGAAGAGGCTTTCCAGGTGGCACTTTCTTCTGAAAGTGGGAAGCCTAAAAGAGTGAATCGTAGAAAACTTTTCTAGAAGTAGTTTAAATGAATCTAGAAGGTCTGGCTATACACTTCTGCTCCTCCCTCCTTCCTCACCTTTTGTAAGTACGATAAAGTCACTTCCAATCTACCAGCATCTCACCTCAAGGGGCCAGGAACATGCACAAGCTCAACCCCTGCACTTCCTGAAGATGCATTTCTACCTGTTTTCTCAGAAGTAAATAAAAACTGTGAAGAAGCTGAGCTCTGACCTGATGAGTACTGCATTTACTTGATATATATAGCCCTAGCTCCGGACTAATTATATTTTCCACCCCTTGCCAAACAAAGCATCTGGTACATGTCAAACCACAGGAGAAGCTATGTGAAGATGATTTAAACTCAAAACAGAAGGTCCTATATGGGCTTCTCCTCTTGTTTTCTTGTCCACTTCTCCACTTCAGCGGGAGTCTCCTCAGTTCAAACACCAAATAAAAGAGAAACACCACAGGGAAAACAGAAAGCACACATCCATACGAAGTGCTTGATAGAAGGATGTGCTAAAAATGTCACAAGAGTCCGATACCGCTTAAGAGAACCCCAGCATTAGCCCAGTCTTCCTCAATATAATTAATTATTTGAACCCTAATCCCACAAGCCATTGTATTGTCCTGGTTTTTTGGTAATTTCCAAAGAATCCTTCCTTGAATTTGCTTAAAGTTTTCCCAGCAAAGAGGAGAGAGTTGTCATAATTAGAAGTGGTCAAGCAGTAAATATCTCTAGGTTCTGATGGTTCTCCACAAAGCAAACATAAAATTGCCAAGGATTGCCATGGGAAGTTTCAGAACTGAGTTAGACTTCGTACCTGTCTCTTTCAGGTCACTGCCTTTTCCATCACACTATTTGACGATAACCAGAGATAGAAGGAATAGGTTGGGAGGAAAAAGCAGATCCAAGTGCAAAACAACCAGCGAAAAAAGTTTAATACCACTGAAAAAAATATATATATACAAAAGTTCTTGGGAGTTTGTTTGGTTTTGTAATATAAAGCACCATTAATTCCACAGTACATTGCAACTCAACCTACTACACCTTCCAGAAAGCACCCAATACTCCTGAAATCTGATTTAGCACCAAGGGTTTGCCATCTTGTTTAGCACCAAGAAGCTTGTTAAACACACCCTTTGGTCCCCGTGCCCTCTGCTCTCATGTGCATCAGGCACCATCTGGCTGCTCATGAGACCTGTCACTGGCATTCAAACACCAAAGAGAAAAGGAAGAAGAAGGAAGCTTCTTTCTGGAGATATTGAAGTGTTAGAGAGGCTTTTTTTCTCTCCAGGGAGACACAGGGGCACTACACACTGTAAATAGACAATACCTGGGTTTGCAGCCAGTTGAGGAAGAGAGAAAGGGATTTGGACCTGAGCATCTCCTCCAGCATGCTGCTTTCAGGCATGCTATGGCCTGAAATCCTGCCTCTGAGCAATTCCACATGCTTGACCTAGTAAGGGAGGGGAAGAAACTCAGTCTCCTTTAGTTCCCATGATCCCATCATCACATGTTTCCCTAGGAAAAACCCCGCTTTGCCTCAGTGAAACCTTGCTGTTTTACCCACTGTCTTAAGTGACAGTGGTGGGGAGGATCCAGGGCACAAAGTGTCTGAAACTCATTCCAGTCTACACAGCTTCCTTAGCAAAGAAGGGAGGGTAAGAGAAGAGAGTAAGAGAGAAAATGTCCTGAAATTTTCTCAAGTTCGTTTTTAACATCTAGCATGGGTCCCTCTGCCTTTGCCAGCCTGGGCTGACTGTACTGGACCTAGTCCTGTAAAACAATGTGTATCTCCTATGGGAGATCTCTGGAAGTCTAAGGCAGAGATTACAGCTAATCATGAGACTGCAGAAGCTAGATAAGTCAAAAGACTTCATTATCAGTGTGGGCAGTGGAGAACTACAGTTTCTCCTGCTTGTCCTGTACTGAGACTCAACAAATAGACAACTCTTGGCGTTGATGTTTAAGGAGCACCACAACACGTGGATATAGGTTTCCCAAAGTGCTGAGTCAGCCTCACCTGCTCCTCCCAGGATAACTGCAATCCCAGAGGGATGTGAGACCAGTAAAAATGGTACTAGAAAAACCTACCACTGACATTCCTTTCCTACTGTGATATCTACAACCTGACAAAAAGAGGGAAAGTTTGTTTTAGCCACATGTTTTTCTCAGTTGCTCTGATGAGGTTGCAAGAAAAGGGAACAGACCATGTGGCAGGGAAGCTTTTAACCCTGGGGGTGAGGTGCTGTAGTCTCACCTCTATCTCTTTTCCATCACAGAGGCAAAGAAGTGCCAACCTGACCAGATGTGGAACTGATTTAACAGTGATTGCCCTTACAGCCTCCAGCTCAAGTCCTGAAACAGCAGTCCCTCAACACCAGTGTGGGAGAACCACCTTCAGGAGAACACTGTAATAGCATGCAGGAGGCATCAGCAAACGTCAGGGGTGACTGGTGATACCAGTAGAAGTCCATGGGGGCACATCTGCCAAAGATGAGCAGATTCAAGTTCACTGCCTGGGCTAGCTTCACACTACTGGGGAATTAAGAATGAGTAGCTCCCCAGGGGAGGTTTAGGAGGGAAGTATGGTAGGATTGTCTTTCTCTTTTGTTCTGTACTTATGATCCCTAGTGGAAATAGAGTGATGGACTCTACCAACTCAATGGCAGATGCTTCTGAAGGGTCTGGCTGAGTGTCTGACCCTTCATCTCTTCAAAGAGCCACAGCTGCCACAGAGGAATACAGTCCCACCAGGCCTAGATTTTACAGCCAGCCTGAACACTGTGACCCAGCACGATTTCTAAGGAAAGCCAATGCCATACTTCAGAAGGTCATCAGTCCCCTTTTTAGAAAGACACTATCATCTCTCACCAGTCCCACATCTTCCTTGTGCTACAGGAGGTCATCAGACCCCAGTCCACACTCCGGTCTATGGTGTGAGAGGTGCCATTAAAGCTGTGTTGAAGGCAGCAAAACCGGCATGTCCAGTTGGGATGGAGAGGAGCCAGGATGTACCCAGCAGTGGAGACTTTCTAGCCCTTTCTACAGCAGCCCTTTGTGTATAAAGCTCCAAGGAGGGACGCATCCCCAAGAGCAGCACTTTAGCTTTCCTCGTGCTCTAGGACCCAGAATGCCAGACACAGCTCGCTGGCAGATTTAGGAGAAGCCAATAACCAAAGTTGGGGTCATGAGGGAGGGGGCAAGAGATGGTAGTGTCATGCTTTAAGTGGACAGATACAGGCCTGACTACAAGAGAGCATGAGGTGGGAGCCAGTGCGGCAAGTTTCACACTCAGTGCCTGAGACTTGACAGGTCCATTTCTAAGTTATTTGCAGTGGTTGCGGGCAGTAATGAGAGAGAGAGAGAGAGAGGAAGAAGGAAAAGGCCAAAGAGGCCCCAAGGAGGAGGAGAGGCATTTACTCAATGCTGGGCTTGACCAGGTACCCGTTGAAGGTGATGTACACGTCAACATCATCACTGTAAATGGCATTCTCCCGCTCCCGCTTGTAGAGCCTCACCCAGATCTCATCATTTTCCTGAAGCTCTAGCATGAGGCTCTGGCTCTGCATGATGCTGCGGTCACTGGGTTGGGCATACAAGATGACTGCTTCTTCTTCATTGTGCATGATGTGCATGTAGGTTTCCTTGAAGTTCCAGGTGTGGACATTGAGGCTGAAATAGTAAAGTCCACCTACATAGCAGTAGAATTTGCCATTGAACATGTCAAAGTGGCTGTAGAGGTTGACAAAGACAGTGTCGAAGATCAAGACCTGGTAACCCTCGCTGCTGTGCAGTGCTTTCTTGCGACCGACGGAGAATGCAGCATACTGATGCTTGCAGGGGTCTCCTGCTATACCCATCTGTCCTTTATTGCCTTTCTGGCCCTGGGCTCCCCTCTCGCCTCGTGGTCCTTCTTTGCCCCATTTCCCTGGCATCCCAGGCTCTCCCCGGTCTCCTTTTTCTCCTGCAAGAGAAAGCAGAGAACACAACTCCTGTGTGGTACCAGAGGGAGAAGTGGAAGTGGTGGTGAGAAAGCCTAATAAGGAGGCAGAGGATTGCTCCATAATGGGGCAATGCCAGAGAAAAGAACACTCCTGAGGGTCACAATATCATTGTGCTTCATGGGAAAGGAGCTAACAGAGATCTGGGTGCAACTGGGGTCTCTCCTTTTACAAGCTCCCTGCTCACCACATGATATGGCCTTGTTGGGGACAGGAGAACCTGTCCCTAAGAGACTTCAGCCTGAGAGGGAGCCAAGCAGTACGAAGTACTACTGTGGCTCTTGACTTCTTCGCTCTCCACACTTCTTTATCTCCAGGAGGATGCTGTAATAGCATACAGGAGGCAGGGACTGACTCTGCCCTGCCACACACCTCCCCTATGGCCCAATTGCCCATGTAGTGTGCACACTGTTGTTGCTGGAGGCTGGATAAGGCGGAGAAGTGCTAATAGCTGTGGGAGAATATGACTAGAGAGGAACAATGAGGTGGGTCAGAAAAAAAAGATCCAAGCTCGACTTGGTGATGGTGCAGTGTAAGTTAGAGGGGTGGCACTTTGACAATACCAGCAGCCTTTGGGCAACCTGTATAATTAATACTGCGGTTTGATCCTGGGGTTTGGACAGGCATCAATACAGAGAGAAAGCAGCACCAGAATGTACTTTGCGTATAGAGAGAAGAGATGAGAGTCAGAGAGAAGCCTCCAGAACAAGCGATAGCATCTCGGATTTGTGTCTTGTTCTTTTCCTCCTCTCCATTCCCTGCATGGCAGTGCAGGTCCCCCTGCAACACCCTGCTCTGGCCCAGGCTTCTATCTGCCCCAGTTCTGAGCCTTGATGGATTGCAGCTATTTCTAGGCTGAGCAGGGAAGGGGGAGCATCTGCCCAGCTAGCCTAGAGGAACCACAGAGCAACAATAAGCGAGTGGAGCAGCAGCCAGCTGGGAACAAGCTTTTGCCCACAGCAAAGGCTAAAAGGGGAGCCCTGAAGGGAGGAGCTGATCTAAAATAGGGAGCCTTTTCCCGTTAGCCAGGCCAGCCAAAGCAGGGTGGAATGAGCTGGGGGTTGCTGCCAGTTAGCTTGGAGGTGCTTACAAATAGCTGCTCCCTCCCTTTGCCCTCCTCCTGCTCCAAAATGCATGTGATCCATGGGGCTGGAGAAGGTTTTCCCACAGCCTTCTCAGGTGCCAATGCCTACCCTCCAAACATGCTTATTTTGCAGCTGGATAGAGACTTCTCTTTCCCTTAGGCACTATGGGACTCTGGAAGTCTGAAGTGAGGAAGGCGTCCTCCTGTCTTGGCAAGTGACTGCCACTGCCACTCCTGTGCTAGGAGGGAAGAAGAGCTGGTAGCAGGCAGCATCCTGAGACACAGAGGTCACAGTATGGATGCACTGACTTCCCTTTGCTCAGGCTACTCTTGGTCACAGCACAAAACATCCCAGGGCCAAGACTGGCACTTACCCTTCAGTATGGTGATGTTGATATAGGGACGGACTTCCGGCATTGGGTAGGGCAAGTGGTGGTGGCTCGGGGGGAGCGGTGGGGCATCTGTGGAAGAGTCCAGTGGGTCACAACAGCGCTTGCAAGCACCAGAGGCTGGTTCTGTGAGGTTGGGCTCATCAGTGGGTGCCCCAAGCACAAGAGGGAGAAGCAGGAGGGCCAGGGGTGTGCGCAGGTAAATTATGTCCATGGTGACCTGGGAAGAGACGAGGAAGTGCCAGAGGTGTGAGAAGGAGAGGACATGGGCAATGGAGCAGAAATCACCACAAAACATCTTTCTGTGGCTGGAGCCAGAGGTGGGATGAAAATGGCATGATCCTGTGGAGAGAGTTCACATGCTTGAAGCCCCTGAAGGCTCAAGGATGCAATGTGAGCAGCAACCGCATGGCCCAAGAGGATGCCTTTCTGACCAGACCAATGGAGACTAGGTGCCCTTGCGGAAGGCTTGACTGTCACTAGCCAAACCACTAGAGCCACTAGAAGATTCAGTCCCCAGGCTGGGACAGGGGAAGAAGACATAGCAAACCACATCCCCCGTTTTGCAAAAGCATGCTCTGGTAGGCTGATAAATCTATGAGAAGGGCTACAAAAAACTTCTCCAGTCCTCCAGTCACTAGGTATCAACTCTTCACAGGAGTCTAACCCAACAACCCCCCTGTCCCAGCCAGAGTCTGACCCATCTCTCTCTTCAGAGGGGCCCCTTTCCATTCCCCACACCAAATCCCACCCCTCCTAACCCCTGTGCTCAGCTGGGTTCGCAGCCAAACCCCAGCACCTTTCCAAGGGGATGACGGCTCCTCCAGGAGCAGCGAGCAGTGCCGGGCTTTTGCAGAAGGACCAGAGGGGAGCTGCTCCTCTGCAGAGGGTAGGAAAGCAAAGCGCGGAGCAGGCAGCCTGCAGAGAAGTATGCTTACGAAAGACAGACACGCAAACAAGCCGAGCAAGCCCCTCTCGCAGCCTCTGCCCCCCTTCCCTCTGCCTGCGCCCCAGTGCAGCGTGGCAGCTCACCCGGGAGGCTGAGGGCTCCCCTCGGTGCTTCCCAGCCCCTGATCCAGGGCTCCCCTCTGCCTTCAGGGCCGGCCCCCCGGCCCATGGCTTTAAGAAAGCTGGCTCTTGGCACAGGCGCTGCTGAGCGCTGGCTTGGACCTGCTCCCTCCCCGCTCCTCTCCCTCCCTTTCCCTCCTTGGCTTTGGGCGCTCTCTGTTGCAAACCGGCCTGGGTTTCGGCGCCTTTTAACCCTTTCCTAGGTAGTGCCTTGTCTTTATGTATTGTGGTTTGTTCTTTTTTTTCTCTGCCTTCTTGCTTCCAACAGCCTGCCTCTGGTCAGCGAAACTCAGGCAGCACAGATTGCGGCACCCTGTGCAAAGGGTGAGCAGGCAGTAGGGCAGTGTCCCACCCTGAGCATCTCAGGATGGGCAAGGTGAGGTGCATCAGTGCTTTCCTTCAGGTGGGATGGTGCAGGACTCTGCCCTCCTTTGTATTAGTCTGTTATCCCCCAAGATTTTGGGTCCCAGACCTTCACTTGCCTGGCCACACTCCCTCCCCAGCTGTGCTTGTCCCAATCAGTCTCCACACTTCATCTTTAATTCTCTCCTGCATTGTTTCTTCTGCAGTCACTGGGGCCTCTCGCCCGAGGCATGATGTTTCTAGCAGGTTTATCTGCCAACTGGAAGAGGCATCAGTCCTTTCCCTCTCTGGTCATCCCCTCTCCCTGGGCAGAGCCCCAAGCCTTGCACTCTGGCGTGTGTCATGCCCCGGTCATGTTCCCCGCTTAGATCCCAGCTGCCTGCCAGCAAAGCTGAGAATCTGAAGCAAACTCTGGCCGTGATCTTTGCCCCCAGCCTGGCGTCGAGCTGACGTGCTCATGCTGTTGGGGTAAGCACTACGTGGCTGCACCAGTACCTTGGAATGAAGGGCATGCTGCAGAGAGGGATGGGCAGGATGGCATTCCTTACACTGTAGAATCTGTTGGAAGAGGCTTTTGGGATTCTACCCAGCAGCAAAACTGGATTTGGAAGCTTATACCCTGGGGAGCATGCACATATTTATCTCTGGGAGGCAGAAGGAAGCTCTCTTCTGCGGGGCCCAGAAGTGCCAAGTCAGCATTGTGCCTCCGGCAGTTTCCAAGAGAAGCTGTTGAAGGCTCCAAGGTTTCTGAGGGGGAAGGATTTCTGTGCGTGTCTACGTGTGCTTGGACTTTTCTTTGCTGTTTCCCTTCTCCCACTTGTTTGGTTTGGGAATGGGAGGCCCCGCTTCCCAGAGAGTGGCTGGCGTTTGGCAGGACCCCAGCACCACTGCAGAAGCAAGCGGAAAACTCTGGGAAAATATGTGCCGCAAGCTGGGGGGAAGGGAGAAAGGGGGGCTGGGAAGCCTGGAGATATTGTCAGGCTGGTTGTCAGCCTGGAGCTCAATGAACATGGGCTGAATATGCCTCCCAGCTGGGACAGGAAGGGGACCAAGAAATCCTCTGCTGTGCTCGTGAGTTCTTAGCTGGGCTCCAGCACTGACATTCAGTGAGCCCCGCTGCAAGTCTCACACGTCTGCCTGTGCCTCAGTTTCCCCTTGTGGAAAATGAGAGGGGGAAAGGCCCGGGCAATATTTCTTGCTAATGGAGCCTTGCCAGCTGACAGAAGCTGGGTTTTGTGATCCCTTGTGTTGTCTGCTCCTGCCTGCTGCTGGTGGGGATTTTGGCAGCTGACAGTACTATTGAAAGCCAGTACATTTTCTGGGGTGCGTGAGAGCTCAGGCACTGACACTGAAGGCAAAGTTCCTCTCTGTCCCATCAAAGCTACTGCAGTCCCTCACTTCCTTGAGTGTTCCTGCCTGCCTTATTTCCAATCATTATATTATCCCCTTTTGCAGCCCTTGACGTTATGTCTGCCCTCCTCTGCTTTTCCAAAGGAGAAGAAGTAGCAGGGAGGCCATTGTCCCCGTTTCCGTCCCACATTCCCATCTGCACTCCTGACCTGCTTACAACCAAGCAAATGTTCTCTGTGGAGGACCTCATCAGCTCAGGCCTTTGCCTTTGTCTCATCTGTCTGCAAGACAGCTCACAGTGGGCAGCGAGCAGGACTTTGTAATTAATGTCTCATCTAAGCTGAATAGGGACACACGGGGAGCCAGCAAACAAAGACTTGCCCTGGTGGCATTGCCCAGCTGGGCAGCAGTTATGCCACTAAAGACACTTTTTGCCAGGGTAATATCACCCTGCCCCCTGAAAGGAACTGTCTGTACCAGCAATGTTTTTCAGGGCAGCCCCATTTGCAGGAGGTCTTGGCTTGCATGGCCGAGTGCTCAAAGATATGAGTTTTGATAATGCTATCCAACTGCTCTCTGCCAGCCACGCTTTAAAGTGTAAACCAAGCCTGAAGGCACCCTGCACGCTCAAACAATCTTCCCTCTTCCCCATCACACACTTGGCCTTGGAGGCAGCCCAGGGAAGCTCTGGCCAGATTGGACTGCAATAATCCCTGCTCGAAAACAGCTGCTTCCTCCTCCTCCTGCATTTCCTCCCTTATCTGCAACCCCCCCCAACACAGGCTAAATAAGGGGATACAGCCTGGCTCTCCCCAGTGGCTGTTTCCATCCTATCAACCCTCTCTACCTCAGGTACAGAAGGAAGGAAATGATTTTGATGTTTCTTTCCCTGCCCAGCCCCTGTGTACAACTCAGCTTCCCTGCTGCACACGTGGATCCCCTGCTCTGCTGTACATACACACGTACTTGCATCCACCCACTAACACACACACACTCCCACTTCACTGCCCCTCCCTCCCCAAAACCTCCACAGCAGAGGTACCAACAGCACCAAGAGGCAGAGAAACATCCCCTTCTTTTCCCCTTCCTGGATACTTCTCCTCTTCAACTGCTTCCCATTTCCCTCTTCCCCACCCATTTGTCCCTACTCTCTGAGAGCATCACAAGCCGGGAGGGGAAGCGGAGAAGCTCTTACCTCCGGTCCCCTCCAGAGGGGTCCCACGCTGGATTATCTGTATCCTCAGCTGCTCCTGGCTAGCAGCGCGGGGAGGGAGGGCTGCCGGGGCCCAGCTGACTCCACACAGATGCTTGCCAAGTGCTCTTATGTAATTACTGTCTTCCCCATCCTGCCTCTGTGGCCTTTGTGAGTGCCTCCCCTCCTGCTCTGGCCCATGTCAGGCTTGGCTCTCCCTCCTTCCCTCCTTTCCTTTCACCCACCCCACACAGCATCACACGATTTGCTCAGCTCAACAGCTGATTCCTTCTGGAAGCAAAATTCAGGCTTTTGGCTACTGCTAGTGCTACCCTTGGAAAGGGAGCTCACGTGTTGCAAGAGCTGGGAAGAGATGCTCAGTGCTCACCTCCTCTCCATTCACTGCGCAGCTGCTGCCAAGCACCTTTTCCTTGCCCTTCTTCAGTGCAAAGTGGGCACCTGAGACATGGAAAGGTGGCAGTCTGTTTTTATGTTCAGCAGTTTGGGGTGCCCATGGGCTACCCTGTAACGGCAGCTGGCCCTCTGCCATATCGGGATCACTGATCACGTCTGGCCAGGCTGCAGGGGGAGTTGGGAAGACTAGACGACCTTTAAAGGTCACCCTTCCAACTCAAACCATTCTGTGATTCTATGACAAGACAAATCTTTTCCAGCTTGTGGGCTCCACGGCTGTGCACAAGGCTTGTGTAACAGCCAGTGCTTGTTACCCAGGAGCACCAACACGGTAGGAAGTTATTGCCTTAGGATATTTCATAGGTCGCTGAGGAGGGACAGGCCTGTGGGATATCAGCTGCGTGGCTACATTTCACTTTTAACTTCTGCCCATGCAGGGCTTGGACCAGCCGGGAATGACGCGTTCCCTGGCTGCCAAGTTTAAGGATGCTTGTGCCAGCAGGGATTGCTGCTGTGTGCGGCTCGGCAGCCTGGATTGTCTCACACAGAGATAGAGGGCTGGCAAAGCCATTGCATTTTCTTGCTGTGCGTTGCTGAAATGCCACGTTGCTGAGGAGCATCTGGAGGAGCCCTGCACCTGTACTCATTGCTGCAGCAAAGCTGTTGCTAGACTTGGCAGTCTCCAGCACTGAGCATGAAAGCAGGAGCTTGTCTCCCACTTCCTGCTGCCCCCACAGCTTGTCCGAGACATCACATGTTTGCCAGATGCTGCAGAACAGGGTATCAGAGACTGGCTGACAAGCCATGTCAGTTGGAGGTGCCTTTCAGCTAAGGGAGCATTGCCCAGGCTGCCACTTTCCCCACAGGTAGCTTTTCCAGCTTTAGTGTCCCACCTCTTACCACCGAGACAAGAAACGCTGCTGGTATCCACCCCAAAGGCTGGCATGTGATTACAAGCACTGAGTCTACTGCAACCAGCAAGCCTTGTGAGCATCTAGGCCCAGCAGCTTGATGACGTTGCAGCCTGCTTGAGGCAGTTCTTAACAATAAACTTCAGCCGAGCTTGCATTCTGCTCTTCTGGATCTACATGCCTCCTCCCCCCATCCACTCCTATGTAGACCCAGGAGCTTTGACCCCTGTGCTGCCCTCACACACTTCTAGCCCTGCCCTGAGCAGTTACCAACAGGAGATGACCTCTGTGGGCATCCCAACTCACACAGGGAGTGCTAAGGAAGGTTGACAGTGGTTAGGGCAAGAAATATTTCCAGAGGTACCCATGAGCTCTCTCACCAAAGAAACAAGCACTTTGAGGTGAGAGGGGCAAAGTTGGTATTTAAGAGATCACAGAAACTCTTGGATCTGTGACAGGTACTTCCCACTAAGGGAACCACCCTGACACTGAGGGAGTTGAAGCAGAGAGGTTCCCCCATTGCTTGGTAGCGCTATCATGATGGGGAGAGACTTCTTAGCAGGGCCTGTTGCAGTAGGATGAGGAGTGATGGTTTTAAACAAGAGGAGTGACTCAGGCTGGACGTGAGGAAGAAATTTTTTACACTGAGGATGGTGAAACACCGGCACAGGCTGCCCAGAGAGGTGGTGAACGCCCCATCCCTGCAGACATTCAAGGCCAGGCTGGATGTAGCTCTGGGCAACCTGGTCTAGTTGAAGATGTGCAGGGGTGTTGGACTAGTTGAGCTTTGAAGGCCCCTTACAACCCAAACTTTCTATGATTCTATGGTCATAGAACCAGTCAACAGGGTAAGAGTCCTTCCATGTTCTCTGGCTATTTGATCCATCTCAAGCATGTTCATTGCTCCATCTTCAAGACACAGGGCATGTGCACATTTTCTACCCATGCAGAAAAGCTCAGTTCAATTCACAGCAATATACCTCTGCTGCAAACATGACTTCCAGTAGCTACAACACCTCTGAGAGTATGACAAAGGGCTCTGCATGGTTCTCCAGGCGAATATGTGGGAATTCCAAGACGACAGTGGTGTTGGAGAGGTGCCTCAACGAAAACCCCCACAACACCCCATGATCCCTCAGCCAGCACACCGCGGGGGGTGCAGGGCTGTTGGGACATCCCTGCCGGGCACAGCCCTGCCTCAAACCGGGGGAAGGGCAGAGGTGTGAGGAGCAGGCAGGGTCCGGCTCCCGGCTCGTGGTCCCTCGCCCGCCCCGATTCCGGCTCCCTACCACTCTCCCGGCCCTCCCGGCGGCTGCCGACTGCCCCCTGCCGGCCGCGCCGCGCTCTGCGCCTCCTCGTGGCTCCCTCCCTACGCTGCCCCCGTGCCCGCTGCTCGTCCTGGCAGCGTGTGGCACCGGTGGCTCAGGCTCCTTCGTTCTCTCTGCAGACTCCCGCCCAGCACTGCCCCTTTAAAGCCCACCGAAGGAAAAGAGTGGTCTGTGTGTGCCCAGTTCGTGAGTCAAAGCGTTCCTATCTGCTTCCCACCCTGTCCTGTTTGTCTTGGATAGGACGTGCTGCAGCTGAGGCACGTGTCTTTAGCTGGCTGCAGTTGATGCGCTGGGAATGTGTGTGTGTGTTTGTGCATGACGTGGTGTGAGATCTGAGCAAGCCGCCTGCCTTGTGCGTGGCGTTTGCATATTTTATGCTTGGGAAGGCAAAGAACACCAAGTTTTCATGAGCAAATATTTGCATATTTTCCACTCGTTCAAGCAGATAAAGCATTTCCATTCTCTGTTGAATCCTCAGGAGAGACAGGAACATCTTCTGTTTGAGGCTGTTTCCTTTCCTTGTACCATTCTGCCTCTCATCTACCGGCTACTCTATTTCCACAACTGATTGCCTCCTGCCCCCTCCACACACCCCCCTAGTCCATGGTCCTATAAAATAGTTGAAGCAGAACATGGCCTGGACAGGTTTGCTGTTGCCTGAGCTGCTGTGTTTTCCTACTGATGACAAGTACAGCAGCTCCCTAACGACAGCTTCAAATGACATTAAGTGTGGGCTGTGTTACTAACAGCCTGGAAATGCATCCTCACCTCTCCATGCTGGAACACCTCTCCAATCACCATTCCCTGCCCTTCCAGTTTCTTTCCTGAAGCTCCACTGCAGAGCAAAAGGGTCGCACTGGGTGGATCTGAAGCTGCTCCAGGCCACTCTTGGGCTGGCAGAAATGTGCTTGGGTGCCCACACATGGTGGGTTTGTCTATGTGGAGGGATCATTTGCAAGGTCTAGTCGCCATCTCCCAGTTTCAGCCCATGTCGGGACTGTGCATATGAAGGAGTATGTGCCATGTTCTTGCATTCATGCTTAGGCCAAGATACATGCATGCAATCATATAAACACTCATTTGTATGTATGTATACACATCACGTACATATGCCTCTCTGTATCTGCTCTTGTTCATGCTGGCACATGCATATTGAACTCTCTGAGCAGCTGGTAGAATGGGCTCTCTGTGTTCCTAACACCCATGTATGATCAAGCATTTGCTGGGAAGAGGCATTGCACAATGCTGCCGAAATCACTGCGGCCCTTTCTAGTCTCGCAGCTCTGATCTCTACGTGATGAGAATGAAACCTTTTGTGCAGCACAGAGCTTGATGGAGCCCTTATCTCTGTGCCTCTGCACCCAGAATAGAAAACTCCATTTCCATATCTGACTGGAACAAATCCCCCTCAACACAGCCAGAATTTCCCTCAGCCCCTAAGCACGGTCCCCATGGCCTCTGAGCTGTCCGAGTCAACCTCACCATCATTAGAAGAGGGAGAGGAATGACAAGGGCAGTTTGTGCTATCACCACAGGAAAAGGTGGGGATTCATGGGGGGAAAGGCAGAGCTGAAGACAGAGGCAGGGGTCAGGAGGCAGCAAGGTACTGTCCATCATTCCAAACGTCTGTTCCAATGACAATCAACCTTTTAATCAATGGTGACAGTTTACAAAATTTTGTAGCGTTCATTTTCTCCTCATGAATTTCAGACAAAAAATACCTTTTCTTTTCCCTCCTCCAGTCTTATTTTTGGTTCATCTCCTGTTTATTTTTTTCTCCCTATTTGTCACTGAAAAATAAGATGCGGCATAGGGAGGAGGAGGAAACACAAGACAGAAAAATACGATGCTGGTGACCCTTTCCTTTTAAACTCCTGTTTAAACTAAATACCCCTTACTTTTGCAGGTCTCCCTGGGATGCAATTGGGTTTCCTCAGCAGTCTCCCCTGCTGAGCAGCCTTGCTAGTGGGCTCAGACTTCATGTATCACAATGATGTCTCCTTGGCACACCAGCTTGGTGCTGACATCGCCGTGCTTGGGCTGTTTGGAGATGTAGGTATTTTAAGGAGCCAACCAGTTGGTGGAGTTTCTTGAGTGGTGACTTGCAGCAGATGGAGCTGCAAAGGCGTGCAAAGTGAAGTCTCAGCTCGGTTCAGTGGTGAAGGAGAGCAGCTCTGTTAAGCGTGTTGGGAACTCCCCCCCCTCCCCATGGCAGATGGGCAGCCCCTTGGTGGAGAAGGAAACCCTTCCTCTATGTGCCCCCCACCCATCTGAGCTGCCTCCTGCAAAGTCTTCATTCACTTTCACACGTCTTCTTCCGTGCTTGGTCACCAACCGCCAACAGTGCTACATGCTCCCCATCTACTACCATTTCTCCTCTATCCTACACTGATGGCTGTGCCAATGGTGGCCAGTATTCACCTTGCCCTGCTCCTCACTGCAAGAGGAGCAACACAGCCCCCTGCTTAAAGTGCTGTGCTGTCTGTCTATCCAACCGCTTGATAGCTAGTCCTTTTTGTCTTCCTACCATTTGTTGCCCCATATATAGGCAGGAGCTTTGGTAGTTCATCTTCATTCCAGTGGGATTTGTTGTTTCTGGTTCCTCCAGTGGATGCTATGGGAGCTCACCCAAAAGAAGAGGCTATTTTAGTCCAACAGACTGTGTATCCCTCGCCCATGAATAGTTTGGCTGCTCTTCTCACTGAGGCCCACAGTGTGGGCAGCTGATGCATGGACTGAAGGAGGAAGAGGAGACGTGAATAGGTAGCAGGGGATAGAAACTGAGTACCAAGCACTTTCTTTTCCCCACAAGTTAAGCCTGCCCTCTGGTGTGTCTAACTGTCCATGCTCAGGGGTGATCAGTAAGAGGAGCTAAGCCATAGCTGTGTGCTATCACTGATAGGTCAGGTCCTGAGGCTGAGCCTACAGGCATGGACAGCTTGGCACCCACATCTCAGGCTTAAAGAGGGTGGAGGACTCATAGGGACAATCTTTCTCTGTCAGTGAGGTGATGGCTGTACCAGTGGCTGAAAGCATGGCTGAATGTCTTTTGCTTGGTCATGTTTGCAGCCCCTTTCCACCCTTCCTCTTCAGTGTGGCTTGGCTAGGACATGCCTCATCACCTGACACCCTGTGATGGTCCTTTCCCAAACTCAGGTGCTCTTTGCTGCAATTTTCCCAATGCCTGCCTGGACTCCACTTCACACATCACCATTGAGTGACCTTGTCTCTTGCTTCTTCCTAAAGTGGTTTGGTTCCCAACATCCTCAGCTGCTGCAGCTTGTTCTGCTTCCCAGTCCAGGGCTTTTGTCTTCCATCCCAGCACACCTGACACAAGCCATCCCTTCGCATCTCATGGCTTCTCTCAAGTGACCTGTGAGACATCTTTCCATCAGCCAGCTCTTGTCACTGGCCCTCCACTGACTGCCTTCTCCAGCTTCTCCTGACCTCAGGAAAGCATTTCTCCTCTTGGTGGGTCCCTCCTTCCCATTTCTCAAATTATTTTTGGAGAAAAGTGCCCAAGTATAATGAAGGGCTCTTCTGGTATGAGAGCCTTCTTGGTGGCTGTAGCTTAGCAACAACACTCATGGGGAAGTTCAAGGTGTGGAGACGGACATTTAGCAGAGCCTGCAGGAATGAAGCCAAAGTGGAGAGAGAGACCTTCATCCCACCCACCCTTGTACATCACTGCTCCTCTAGCCTGCACACTCAGACAGGCCCACCTACAACCTCCCACCAACAACTGACGCACAGAAGCAACAACTCATCCAATGCAACACACATACTCTCACATCCTTACCCAAGCATTCACATGTGCACGTTTCCATATATGCTTGCATGCCTGCATACCTCTATCTACACTTTAAGCGTCCCACAATGACATACACACACTTCCACATCCGTGTTTGTATACACTTATAAACGTGCGTATCACCTTCTGCAGCTTTGTACACAGTTACACACACCCCACAGCCACACACCTCTTAGCATCAGTGACCAGCCCATTCATACCTTCCACTAGCCCTGACTCCTTGATCTACAGCCCTCTTCAGCCATTCCCATACACATAAAATGTATCCATACTTCTGCATACAGTCATCTTTGTACACATGCAGACACATCGTTTCTTATTCATTCTGAGCCACTCTACCATTTCCCAAAGACGAATCAATTCATAGTATTGCCCAGATTCCTGCAACCATAGCTCTCATACAATGGAGAGCCCCCAACCTCCTGCTGCTCTCTGCCCCATCCTGTACTGATACATGCCTTGATCTCCTATACCAGCCAAACATTACTCCATACAGAGATCAACTCATCTCAAAGACATTGTGTATTGTTAGGAAAGCCAAAGCCAAACCTATAGCATCCCACTTCCCTAAACACACAGGGTAGTTCTGCCCAGTTGGCCTTTAAAGTCCAAAGGCTTTTTGTTTATTTACAATAAGGCTTAGGGAGAGACAAAGGGAAAGAGCATTTCGGCTTGTAGGAAACCCTGCCTCCAACCCATGCCTTCTTGTCTTCTTTTCTACTCTTGTTACACCTTCCACAGGGTGCATAGGCACCAGGAAAACGCTGAAGAATGCGAGGTGCAGGAAAGAAGTGTCCCATCTGCTCTCTCAGGTAAGTCTCATCAGCCTGCCCAGAGTCCATGAGAGCCCTGGAAAGGAAGGAGAAGCTTTGAGTGGTGTCCAGCCACGACCAGCATGGGTAGGAACGTTGTCCCCAAGACTTACTGGAGAGCTAAGAAGGGGTCAGCCATACATGCAACTGGCCGTTATGTCTTTGCTGCAGACATTTTTACTCCGTTTTTCCTTTAGGGTAAACCACTTCGCATGTTTATAAGGAAGATAATCAAGGTCATGGGATGCCTATTCATTCTATATGCCACCTGAGGACTTCCTTGAGGCGCCAGAGTCAGATGGCAGCTGATGACCTTCACCACTGGGTCATCTAAGGAAGGATCATGCAATCTAGGGCCGACCTTGCTTTCTCCATGCTGTGAATGCCCATCACCTCTTCACCTCTCCCTGGATTCAGTCCTTCCTTTACCTGGTACCACAAACACCTCAGGTGTCTCTTCCAAAGCCAAGAATAATGCCTTGTTTTTTCCAGAAGCTCATGGAGCCTTCTTCATCTCTAAACAGAGTCTTGGACTTCAATATTCCTTTGTATGAATGTCTCCCATTGCCTCTGAGGTGGAAAAGCACAGAGAGTGAAGGGGATCCTATTGTCCCAGTGTCTCTTTCCCCTGCACCATCCCTTTCATCATAAATAACTGACATGCAACTTGTTGCTCTTTTCGCATCTCCCAGGCTCCTCGGGGAGTGGTTTTTGCTGGTTGCTTTCTCCTTCCCCATGGCTTAGAGGGTGCTCCTGCCTGTCATTACCATTCTGCGTGATCTTGCTGATCTCACCCTCTTCCCCTTCATCATCAGTCTTCTCAGGGGGGCACTCTGGCACCTCCTGGCTCTGGACTCGGCGGGATGGCCGGAAGATGGCCCTCCGGAAGCCCTGCTTGAAGCGATAGGAGAGGAAGCCATAGATGATAGGATTGGCACAGCTGTTGGCATACGGCAGCACTACCACGAGGAAGTAGACACCAAAGAGGGATGGCTCTTCTGGCAGTGGGCAGACAACGTTGATTATGTTGAGGACATAGAAGGGGAGCCAGCAAAGGACAAAGACAGCCACGACAGCCACCACCATGCGGGTCACTCTGCGCTCTGAAAGCTTGTGCTTGGAGGACAGAGCCCTCACCCGCCTGCCTGAGGAGCGAACCTTCACAACGATAAGAAGATAGCAGAGACAAATCACCAGCAGTGGCCCGAAGAAGCCCAGGGTGGCAGTGTAGATGATGAAGCCAGCTCTCCACACTGAAGCAGGCTCTGGCCACTGGATGTGGCAAGTGTTCATCCCTAAAGGAACGTCTGAGAAGACAACCACAGGCAGCACCACTACAGAAGACAGGACCCACACAGTTGCACTCACAGCCTTGGCCACCCGTGCTGTTCTCCATTTGGAGGACTTCCCTGGGTGGACCACGGCCAGGTAGCGATCGACACTCATGACCGTCAGGCAGAAGATGCTGGTGAACTGGTTGATGGCGTCCACAGCCATCACCAGGCGGCACATGAAAGACCCAAATGGCCAGTAGGACAGGGCATTTTGTGCAGCCAGGAAGGGCAGACCCAGCATGAAGAGCTCGTCAGCTAGGGCCAGGTTTAAGATATAGACGTTGGTCACTGACTCGCTCACAGAGTGCCGCAGGACCACGTAAATGACCAGAGAATTCCCAACCAGCCCCACCACACAGACAATGAGGTAGACCACAGGGATGAGGACACCACTGAAAATCACACCAGGGCTGGTAATGGTGGAGCTGTTGGGGGTGGTGAAGCCTGCCCAGCTGCCAGAGTCATTTCCCTCCTCCGACACCACTGGAGTGGGGAGGCTGAAAGCAGAAGTGTCCATAGCAAAGGCAGGGAATAGGCGGAGGGCAGTGTCCTTGCAGGATCAGTTACCAATCTGGAAGTGAAAGGAGGAGAAAAAAACCCATTGATAGTGGGGACATGACAGCTGAACAGATAAAGCCACAGACAAAACCCCACATTAACTGTGTGTAGGTGTGGAGAGGCATGGGAAATTGAGGTGAGCCTGTGGATGCTGAGAGCTGGAAGATGTGAAACAATATCAACACCATCTAATCCTGGGAGACACAGGAGTGGGCATGGAGTGACAAAGAGGAACATGGCTCAATGTAGGTCAATGGATCCTCTCCCTTAGGGAAAGATCCTCTGGGAAAAGAACCACATGGTAGTCTAGGGACAAGGAAATTTCTCATTTTCTGCTAATGGCTTGAGTGCTGGGTCACCAGAGGCCTGACTCTCATTTATGAGTGGCAGGTGCCTTAGGAACAAAAAAAGGAAGAACATGCATTGGCAAAGTGCAATTCCAACTCTGGTTCCCCCATTCACTGAGTACCCTCCTGCTTGCTGCAGCTCTTTTTGGACCATCCAGGTTATCATGGGGCTGTTGGTCCCACCAGCAGAAACGAAAGCATCTCCACTCAATCCAAGCCAAGAGGCTGAGCTCAGCACCTGAGTTTTAGGCTAGCTGGTTTCTGTCAAACCAGTTTAGGAGTAAAGGAAGAGCTGGATTATGTGAGGTACACCAAAAAGGATCACCCCAGATCTCTCTTGTCTCTTTCTCTCTTGTTTTCTTTCTCTCCTCCTGCACTCTGTAGCACACTGCTGATGGAAGAGGCTCTGCCTGCCCCAGCTGCTTGCAACACCAAAGCAGTATCCCAGCCCTCCTAACCTGAGGTGCCCAACTGCCTGTCACATCGGGTATGGCATGGAAACAGCACTCAGCTCACTCAGGGAGAGCCTTGAACAAACAAGCTCTCCATTCACCACCAGGTCTCTGCTGACACTGGGTGAGAAGCTGCAGGCAGAGAAGAGACAGATAAGGGAAGAACATGCCTTTTGTCAGGGCTCCAGATTTGTGAGATAGAGAGCCCAGCATATACTCCAGGCCAGAGACACCCTGGGAAACCTTATGCATCATCTTCTTGATGAACTAGCTCCTTGGGAGGGAGGATGACTTGGTGGAAGAGAACAGGGACCCTGAAGCTCACCTTTACCCGTCCCAACAAAAAGGGCTCTGAAGCTCTTTTGTTATGTAAATGAAACCCGGGAATCTCCAAGGAAAGGACTCCCAGCATTAACTACTTTCAGGAGGCCAGAAACACTCCAGAGACTTTTCTCCCAGATGGGATTCTCTGTAGCATCACATCTTTCTTCACAAGAGTCATAATATTACAGGTTTTATTCTTTTTTGTAAGTGTCCATCCAACTTCTGGATACCTTAGGGGAGACCTGAACTTCAGATGGATATCAGATAGGTAAACCCAACAGACTCCGCAAGTGTATCAAATCTTATGCTGAAAGAACATCCTCTGATAGGCCCCTTAAAGCCACAGTTGGGCAAATACGTCTTAAGGCCATATGCTCTACAGGCTATTGCATAAATATTTCCTGCTGTACTTAAATAAGCTTTAAAGCACTGGAATTGTTTAGACTTTCATTATGTGCAGGTGCCTTGGGCTGTGACACACTGTCCTAATAGAAGCCCATCTCCTGGGGTCCTGCAGTACCACATGTCATGAGTGACTGCAATGAATGGGCAAAGGGATTTGAAACTATTTCTAAGCTCAAGGATCTTCTGATTTTTTTGTTTTTCAGTGCTGTTCTAGTGATGCAAATCACTTGTTGGAGGAAAGGGGAGGGCAGAGGCTTTTCTGGAGGCAAAGGGTGGCAGAGACCTTTGGTGGCAAGTTCATAAGAAGATGATCCTCTAGAAGCTGGGGATGTAGTTAGGAATCCCTTTAGATGTTCCTCCAGAATGCAAAAGAACTTAAAAATAAAAAAGCATTTGGAGACAGAGCCCTACAAATATCAAATACAGATGGGGACACTCATGCTGGGGCTGAAGAGCATGTGGGGAAGTGTCTGGGGTCCAGACCCCAAAGCTGGTTGCTCAGGGTGTGGTTTAGCAACCCAGTAAAGCTTGAGTTTGGAACTTCAGGGCTCAAAAGCCCTGTTAAAAATGCTAAGGCACGCAACACAAAGCACTGATTCACTAGAAACTTGTTCTCCTGCTCAGACAGCTACGGTGGTGAAACTTCGTCTTTAAGCAAGCGTGGTCTGCCTATGCCATTCTAACTTTGGCAAGTACCATCTACCAACTCAATGCTGTATCACGCACATATTCTGGCTAGTCTGGTGTCCCACTGGAGACCAGTGCCTCATCTGGGTTGGATCCATTCTACTGACTGCTTTGGCAGCACCCACATAGCTAGGCATTGATGAGGAACCTTGCCCTCAGGCTGATTGTGTATTGGCATCTGGCTGGGGTCTGTCCCTCATGTGGATAGTACCTGGTGCATACATCTGCAGAGCAGGAGGGAGGCAGAGAGGAGGGAAGAGATGCAAATCAGTGCCACCACTTTCTGCAGGAAAAAAAAAAAGAATTAATAAATGCCTGCACTGGAAGTGAGGAGGAGGTGGATGCTAAAAGCTGAGCCTGGACCTGGTTACAAAACAGGAACAGCAGCTGGGAGGGACCACAGAGGCC
This sequence comes from Amazona ochrocephala, assembly GCA_039720435.1. NCBI lineage: Eukaryota > Metazoa > Chordata > Aves > Psittaciformes > Psittacidae > Amazona > Amazona ochrocephala. The sequence continues at coordinate 79,659,220 of CM077880.1, forward strand.
AATAACCTACAGTCCCTCTTGCCCCCATCCCTGCCTGTCCTCCTTGTTTCCCACTGTCCTGCTCCAGCTCAGGACTCCACCTGCCTCACCTCGGGGCTGAGCTCTCTGCTGGGGATCAGGCTGGGCTGGCGGGGCTGGGGGGTTGGAGGGGTTGGATGGGCATGTTTCCTCCTCTGGGACTGCAGAGTTAACTTCTGCATGGACTCACACCCGCGGGAGACGTCTGGGAAGAGCCGCCTGGTACTTACGTGTCACTGGGATGCACATTTTCCTCTGCTTCACCGGCAGAATCCGTGTCATGTTTTTTCCCCTTCCCTTTTCTTAAAGGCAATTGAGAAAAGCGGTCCCGGGAACGAAGCGGGTCCCACCGTGCGCTACCAGAGGCTCAAGTCCTTCCTCCCGGACCTGCCCATCGCCCCCTCCGTGGCCGGTGTTGGGCCGGGACCAGCTCCTGCGCCCGCTGGTGTCCGGCCGGCCGTGCTGCCCTCCGGCCGGGGTGCGCGGCCCCTCAGCCTCACGGCGGCGGGGCTCTGCCCGCCGCTCCCGCCACCATCCGAGGGAGAAGGGGCTCGTCCGCCGCGCGAGACGGAGCCAAGGCAGCCGGGGGGGGACGGGAGGTGGCAGCCAATGGGCGCCACGCACGGGAACACAGGGAGAGAAAGGGAAGGAGGAGATGCGGGGGAAGAGAGCGAGGTGGGGAATAAAAGGGAGAGAGGGAGGTGCAGGAGAGGGGCAAGGGGAGAGCGGGAGCGCAAAGGATGGAGAGTGCGGTAAAAGAAGATGGGGATAGTGGAGAGAGGGATGCAGAGAGCCGCTGTGCGGTGGGAGAGTAGTGTGGCGGGGGATGCTCAGCTCGGCTCCGCTGGGCAGTACAAAGCGCCCTGTGAATCCCGTGAATGCCCAGGGAGAGGGGCTCCCTGTTCCGGGGATCTTGCAGGCAAGACCGGTGCTGCCCAAAGCCGCAGGGACACGGCAAAGCCTGCTGGCTGGGAAGATGATCAGAACCCCGCGCGGATGCTGAGCACATAAACCCTTCTCCCTCCTGTTCTGCCCTATGAGCACCTCCAGGTGGATGGAGTAGAGGGCAGATGGGCAAACAAGAGATGTCTGTCTCAATTCTCCACCCCCTTCACCTGGCACTATGCACACAGTCTCATGTCTTTTGTACCTTCTTTGGAAAAAAAGCTCCAGTTCCACAGCCCCAAACTCTTCTGCCAGATTTCATCTGAGGGCACACAGAAGAAATGGGGCAGGGTAAAAACTTGAGCTCGTTTGTGTAAGCAGTTCTGCCAGGAAGGGAATTAAGGATTTTTCCATCCCATTCCCTACACAAAGTGCTTCTCTGTAGTCCTTACACCATTCCCTGCCCTGCAGCCAGCATCATTTACTCTTTGTGCTCTGCAGTCAGCCGGCTTTTGACATCTGGCACTGCTGTTATGAGCATTTGAGCTCCTAAGTCCAGTTCCAGCCTTAAAAGATGCAGGAAGTCTCTCTGACAGCAGAATATACCCAGGGTCTGAAACCTTTTCTTCCAAACCTGCTTGTGCAATTTTATGTCCAGCCAGTGCCACTCAAAGGTGACCAGATGAAGGCAGTGCCGGGCTTGAAAGCTGTCAGGATGCCTTAGCCTAGATCTTGGCCGCTATGCTGTCTGGAGACACACAGACTGGCACAGGTAACCCCCAGCGGCTATCTCCGTCATGACAGGGCAGGCTTCTGCAGCACCATACAGCGAGCCCCTGAGCCCATGTCTTAGAAGAAACAGAGCTGTGCAACAGCAGAGCTCTTCTCAGGCCAGCTACCAGTTGCAGGACTTGTTAGCACAAGCGGAGTCACAGGATCACAGCTTCCAGGTCTCCAGCTCCCTTCCTCAATGCTCAGAGTCCTGGTCTATTCCCTGCCTCAGCTCTAACGGAGTTGCGCAAACTGCTTGAACTGTGTTGGAAGGAGAGCTCAGCCTGCGCACCGCCACTGGTAGGCAAATACATGAATGTTGTTTCCTGCAGATGATGAGCCTCTCCTCTCTGTACTGCTGTACACGACACAGGACAGGACAGACTGAGAAGGCAAAAGCCAAGGCTTGAAAACTGGTGTGGAATTAATAACCCACTGAATGCATTGGTTTGAGTAATGTTTAGGAAGTTTAAGGGAGGCTGGATCCCAGCCTCAAGGGCTTTGTGTTCCTTGCCCTTCCACAGGTGTATGCCCACACAAGAAACTTAATTTCTGCCCTTCTGGCCTTACGTTGTCACAATTTACATTACCTTTGGATGAGGCTTGGGCAATACATCCTGCCGTCCATGTGCAATGCAGACATTTGTGGAACTCGCTGCCGCAGTATGTTCTCCCGGGTTGCTCTGGACATTACCAGTGAATAATGTGCCTCATCACTGAATTGACTGCCTTTCATCTGCCCAGGAATTGAATGTGCAGAAATGTTCCTGGCAGCAGGGTACCTCAGGGGTTCACAGTGGGGGGCTGTTGCTGGCACTACCCATGCACCGCCTCAGTGCAGAAAGCAGGTTTTGAAACACAGAATTGGTGCTGCACTGGGGAGCAGTGAGCTGGATCCCCAGCTTCTCGTGCCCTCCTAAGACTGCAGGATTTTGCAGTGCCAATCACCGCACCCTGAGCCCTCCTCCCTCTGGCAAGCAGTGGCAGTAGCAGCCGCCCTGTGTGACACTACTTACTCTCAAGTCCCTGCAATGCATCAGGAAGGCAGGTGGTCACAGCTGCCAGATCCATGGTACCGCTGGGACTACTGTCTTCAGCTTTATTTTAGTGACTTGGAGGCAATTTGTCTGGTCTGGTGACTCATTCCTGGCTCTTTTTATTTCCCCCCTGCCCTCCCCCTTCCTGTTGTCTCTCTGCCTGAGCCTGGCAGCAGGAGTGAGTGCTGGTACCGATATGACTGCCTGTGACGTGAGCTTAGGAGTGTTAACGCAGAAATGTTTTGGTGAAGGGGTGTCCCCAGCAACCCACAGCCGCAGTCCCCACAGAGAGGAGTCTACTACCAGATGTGTCCTATCCCAGTGCCTGCATCTCATCTGCTGCGTGTTTCAGAGGGGAGACAACTTTTCTCTTGAACACATGGAGGATGAGAATGGGAAGGGCAAAAGCTGAGGTGTAATCACCTCGCTGGCTGATTACAGGTGATTACAAAGATGTAATCACCTTTGTCAGGCACATGACATCTGCACTTTACTGAGGAATGCCAGGGGCTCAGCTGAGAACTTAGCAACTCAGTGCATGAGTTAGGCCCCCTCTCTTCATCCTATAGCAGCTCAGCTTGGTGCTGCCTGGGTTGTCACAGAGGGCAGATACCTCCACCCCAGCTGTCTCATTGCTCACTGCTTCAGGGCTGTTATCCCCCTGAAGCACAACATATCACGGACATAGCAAGAATGTACAGTCTGTTTATTGGGACTTACTCACTGTGTTGTAAGCTCGGGGGTTGGTGAGGAAGGGCTGAGTGTGGGGAAGTTGTGCAAACGGGCAAACCAGTGCTGCCAGACCCACAGCAGTCTTTCAAGCCAGCAGAAGTGAAAAACGCAGTGACCGCCACAAGGTACTGATGGTACTGGGATGCTGCAACCATTGCTTTGCTGTGTGCTGGGCAGAGCCTGGCATCGAGATGGGGATGGGATCTGTAGCCAAAAACACGACAGACCTTGCAACACCAGCTTGTCTATTTCCTGCTCTCCCTCCCTCTGCCACAGTGGTGCTAAGAGAATGAAAGGCAAGGGCTCAGCTAGAAAGCTCTCACTCTTCTCTTCCCTCAGGCTCTGACCACCTTTGGCTCTTGTCCTGAAGCCTCTATCCTCCCTCTGACGCCTTGAGTTGAAGGGGAAGGGCAGGTGGGAACAATATGAGGAGCATAGGAGTGCTGGGGAAAAAGCTGCTGCCTGAGGATGAACAGCAACACAAAAAACCCCTTGAGGTGAGCAGGGCCTGGTGGGTGGAAGGGCCATTGGGTAACTGCCATGAATGAGAAACAGCAGAGTTTTGTTTTGTTTTGTTTTGTTTTGTTTTGTTTTGTTTTGTTTTGTTTTGTTTTGTTTTGTTTACCCTGTAGGCAAAATCTGCAGCTTCACACCCCTCATAGGAGGTCATCCCCAGGGCACCCTGGATATGGTTCCCTTTATGGCAGAGGATGACAGTTCTCTATGAGGGCAGAGGTGGCAAATCCTGTGCCGCCCTGCACCAGGAGATGGGGAAAACATGCCCATGGGCAAGCAGGAAGGAGGGGGAAGTGGTTTAGGGATGTGTGTGCTCTGTCATGCCATGTTCTGTCCTTTCCCCAAGCAGGACTTCTGTCTCCCTCTCTCTCTGTAAGGATGACTGATCCCACCAGGCACAGCAGGTCATAGGAACCCAGTGGCCCTGACCACTCAAGTTTGGGAGCAGAAAAGTGCCACTGGTGTCATTCCAAGCGATCCCTTCCAGACTTACTCTCTCAGAGGAGGCTGCATGCATGTTTCTTTGTCCGGGTGGGCTGTGGGCAGAGGACTGCTCGGATGGCCTCGTCAAACACTGTCTTGAGGCCACGCTGTGTCAAAGCTGAGCATTCAAGGTATTTCACAGAGTCTGTCAGGAGGAAAGCAAGTGCTGTAATAGGGAGGAACGGAACTGGCATAGGAAGTGGGGGTACCCATGGGTCTGCTGCTAAGAGAAACATGCAGGAGGAATGCCACAGATCACACCAAGCAGACAGAGATGCACGTGCATCACCAACACGCTTCTGGCAGAGATGCACGTGCATCACCAATACGCTTCTGGCTCACATCAGTTCACAGCCACAATACCCTCCTCCTCGCAGTGCCCATTGCAGTGTCCTCAGGCACATGCCACCTGAACACCACCGAGTCTCATCTTGAGACGAGGTCTCAAGCCTCCTCAGGCTTCAAGTAATTCAGACTGCCTGGCCTCAAGCACCTCTCATGGCATTCAGATCACATGGTACTTCCCTTTTTGGGACTCTACCTGCAAAATCTCAGACACCTCATGCAGCTCAGGCAGTCAAAGCCATTAAGCATAGTCAGGACACACTTCTCTCACTCAGGCAGGCTTCACTTCAGGGCAAAGCTTGCCAGCCATACAAGACCAGGGTTTGCCTGTTCTCTACACTCATAGCCAGAGCAGAGCCATCATGTGAGGCTGGCTGTGCTGTCCTGTCCTGGTCAGACACGCACTCCTCGGTTGAAAACTCCTCCCTCAAGCTGTTTTCTACCCTCTTTCCTGCCTCTGTGTGCTGTATTTGAGCAGTTACCTGTAACAAGCATTTGTGCATGTCCCAGAATACGAGTGGGAGCTGACGCCCCCGAGATGAGTGGTGGGATGAGACATGCATACCAGGGGCTGCATGTATGTGCCCCGGTAGTCAGTCAGGGACAGGAAGCTGCAGTTGCAGCTCTTCCTGAGAGATGTTAGAAAACTCACTCTTCCACGTCTTTCCGGATGTGGAGGAGAGGCCTCTGCCCACACAGCAGCTGCGGCTTTCACATAAAAACATTGGCTGAGGTAGAAATAGCAGAGTCAAAGGGGAGGGGAATGTGCAAGCATATATTTGTGTGTGTGTGTGTTTACGATAGTGGCCGGAGAGAGCCAGAAGACAGAGGGTTGAGGGGCTGAGGCTTTCTCAAGGAGCAGATCTCCTTCCTGAGTCTCCTGACATGCGTTTTGTCCCACAATCCTTGATGTGTCTCCCTGTGTGCCTCAGAGATACGACTGGAAGATACCTCTATGAAAGTCTCATTAGGTTGAGGGGAAGCCCTTATGTTCTGCCTCTCTCCTTTCAGTAGGTGAAATAATGCCCTAAGAACATACCAATTTCCTTGGCCAGAGCAAGGCCCTGAGGATATGTAATGGGGGATAGCTTCTTTTCCTTCAGCTTCTCGATGGTGTCCTTATCATCACGAAGATCCAGCTTTGTGCCCACAAGGATTATGGGAGTGTTAGGGCAGTGATGCCGTACCTCAGGGAACCACTAGCAAGAGAGCAAAGGGGCAAAGATGTGAGAAGAAGTCACCAATATGGGCATGCACAAAGGAAACAGAAAGGCAGCAAGATAGCTTATGCCCTGTCCTTCCTCACAGCCCTTCCATCCAGTGGTGGGCACTATAGCCTGGACCAGGCCAGCCCTTGTTGCTGGGCCTTCTGGTTCAAATTCTGTTAAGCAAAAGCACAAGCTGCTCTCAACCCTCCATGGCTCTCTGAAACCCAGGGAGGAACCTGAAAGTGATAGGAAGGAAATACTCTGTTGCTCTCTCCTCCAATCTACTCATTCTTCCATCACTTCTTATCTAAAGGCCGTGGGTACCTGCTTCTCATACCCTATGGACTAGTCCTGCATGTTTGTGCTGTGCTGGCTGAAAGATGCCATTGAAATATAAGCTGGTGGTCTCACACATAGCTCAATATCCCAGCAAGATGAATACTAGCCTGTTAATAGGGTTTTCCACCTTCTCTGAGATGGTTCAGAGAAGACATGTTGAAGAAGGTTGATGTTCTAGTTCCTTCTGACTGATGTAAAAATGATAGTACCTCTCTGAATCCAGACCTCCCATTGGCAGTCTTCACCCACAGAGCACCACCAGTCTCACCCTCTTCAACCCCTGATGGACCATGATACTCCACCTCACCTTAGCACGGACGTTTTCATAAGATGCTGGGCTGACAAGAGAGAAGCAGATCAGGAAGACATCCTGCAAGTATACAACCATGGCACAGAGTTAGGATGAGAGCATGGGATTGCATGACAAGGGGGCAAAAAGGGGAGAGAAGAGCTGGGTGGGCAGCATGTTCCCTCTGCAGCAAAGGGTCATGCTAGGGAAAGTGATCTCTCAGTGTAAGACAGTCCTGAATGCTGCTAATTGCCTCTAGAGGGAAGAAGGACATTTGCTCCCCTGACTCATGGTAACCATAGCCACCATTATCAGAAGAGCCAAATGTTTAACTAAGAGGATGGGGTTTTTGCGGTAGGCACACTCATCCTCATGGGAAATGGCCTGGCAGTGTCCTGCTCGTTTCTCACAGAACACCAGAAAGCTTTCAGGACAGAATAATTTTGCCTGCTGTTGAGACAGAGCTATGGTCAGCCCAAAAAGTGCACATGCAGGACATAAATGAGGTAGAATTTTGGTTATCCACAGAAGTGCTTCTCTTGGGCATGGCAGAATTTTGACTTCCATTAAAAACCAAACCAAACCAGCTCTTGTGGGTTATATTTATTTCACCCAACATAGCCACAATAAGGGTGTCAGGCCCAGCCTATTCATTTCCATACTTCTATTACCATTAGAGGCAAAACACTTGGAAAACAGTTCCTCCACCTATCCTTGGGATGTGTCCCAGGGTGGATGCAAGCACTTCATTGAGAAATACAGCTGCTTGCACTAAGTATAGAAGAGGCCTACACAAACAGCTTATACCAGGTGTCTGGCTTTTAGGTGGCTGAACCTAGCTGAAGGCAAATAGTGCCTTCAATTCCTAGTCTTTTTGGTTGCGATGACAACCTTGAGATCAGCGCCTGAGGCAGCAGCGTCTTTCTGGGCTTGCCAAGAGACTGCATGGAACAGCATCCTGCAGGGAAGGTGATCTTTAAACTTGAAATCACTCAGTTAATGTGGTGAAAAACTGGTCAACAGAGCATCTGGAGAGGCATCCATTCATTCTGCTGGATGCTTGGGCTTAGTTGAGGCATCCGCAGATCAAACACGTGTCTCCACATCAGATCTCTTTTAAAAGGCAGAAGCCAGAATAGTAGGGTTCACAGAAATGTAAGAAGCTCCCGCCTCAGCTCCTGAGTTCGCTGAGCCATTTTAACTTCACAAAAGGAGGGTTTGGCTCTTTTATTCCCAGGGGTTTTCTTGCTAAGTTGCACCAGTAGATAAAGTCTCCAAAATACCCTTAGATGTCTTTTACATTTTGGGTTTCAAAGTACTTGTATATCAACAGAGGTACTCTCAAAAAAAGGGCAGAGAGAGGCAGGAACTGTTTTACGGCAAATGTTGATCTTTGCATTGGAGGCCAAAGGCGTATTTGATGGAAGAGCAAGGGAGGAGGGACGTAGAGTGTGACCCACCGTCTGCGGGTAAGAGAGCGGCCTCAGCCTGTCATAATCCTCTTGTCCAGCAGTATCCCATAGCCCCAGATTCACAGGCTTGCTGTCAACCATCACGTTGGCAGAATAGTTATCAAACCTGGAATTCAGAGACATAGGGCATAGCTCAAACAGGAGAAGAGGGAGCTCTTTCAGTATTGTAGCTGGGGTTTGCTAGGTGCACCCAGGAGCAAAGGGCGGTGATTCCTCTTCTCAGCTCACCTAGATGATGCTATGAGCTTTATGGACTTCCCCCTCAGCATCAGCCTCCTCCCCATCTGTCCTGGGCAGGTGCCTGGCTGCAGCCCTGCCTTTGTCATCTTTCATGCAGATCCATAAACCTTTGTTTTCCACTTCTTTCCCCAGTATCCTTCCCACAACTGTGCCTGCTCTAACCAAGTTCCTGTGTTTCTTCTGTACTCTAAACCCCTTCTTTCTTCCTAAAAGTGAAGAAGAACCCATGCATCTGTAGCTCCTTCAGAGCCCTGCACTCCTCAACACCCCTACTAAACCTGAGGCCAATATGCCAAGGTGTGTCCCCTTACTTTTTGACAATTCAGTGTGAAATATGTGAGAGCAGCTATCAGGATTGCATGCTTGGGAGCAAAGACTACATAGAAAAAAAAAATTATATATATTAAAACAATAGAGGTGTTCCTCCCCTTTGCTCCAACACAATGACCTTGTGAATGTGCTCACAGCATAAACCACCATTGTGAGACAAGCTAAGCAGTCCAGGACCACAGAATGGCCTCCCTTTCATGTCTCCACAAGCCTCAGACAGGAGGAGAAATGATATGTGACACACAAAATGCATAGCCACTTCATGGCTACGTGTTTGAAGGGATGGTGTCCTTCCACAAACCAGTTTCTGAGAAAAGAAGGGTTCTTGCTGCCACAGCTATGTTTTGTAATGCCATTGAAAATTGGTCTGGAGAAAATAGTGACACTAAGGTTTCCCTGCACCTTTCCTTCCCAAGGAATCTGAACCTGAGCTGGCAGCCTGACATACTGTGCCTAGCTCTTTTTCCCACCTTAGGAAGTGTATAGTCATACTCCACATCCCCATGGTGTGGTATGAGTGTGTATGGTGTGCATCCCCGTACATAATCCCATGCACTTTGGAAGTACAAATGCATCTGACCACTCAAACTATAACAGCCTTCATCTTGCTTCTTATGCTAAGAGTCTGCATGTCTGTCCCAGCCTCATGCATACATTTGCTGGATTGCATAGCGCTTCTACTCTGGCACTGAGCTGAATCCTGCACTCTTACCATCAGCGTTATCAGTGCCTGCTCCAATGATAAGGACGGAAGTGGGGACTTTATCTATCCAACAGTCTTCTCTTGGGTCTAGGCCAATTTTGTGCCTGGCTATTTTGCCTAGCAGAACCCCATCTATGTGTAACTATGCGTAAACTTAGCAGGCAGATAGACCCTTGGGTTGGTTTATCTCTCCCAGATATTCCATTTATACAAGGGATTTACAAGTCCACTTGTGCTTCTGGTGAAAGGTGGCAGATCTGAAGTGTAGAGGCACCTTTGCTGGTTTGGCAGCCGTTCCTCTGCTGGCATGGATATTGTAACCCTGCCTTCAGAGTGCACAAGAATGGGTTTCTGCATCCCTTTGCATCCTGCTTTCCATGCCTCCCATCCACCCCAGAACCAGTTTATTCCTTTACTCACACAGTGGGGATGTATTCTCCTGGGAAGGCATTGGTGGTGTAGCTGATGAGGAGACAAGTTTTCCCCACAGCTCTGGAAGAGAAAGGAAAACCAGCACGAAGTTGTGTAGTGCAGACAGACTTGTTAGGATGAGATGAGGATGGGGCAATCCTTTCACACTTCTAAGCTATCCCTGTCAGGAGGCCCCTGGAAGCAGAAATGCATTCACAGGACCAGGCAGCGCATAGGCATAGGTTAGACAACCAGCAGGAAGAAAGACAGGATGTCACCCAGAAATGTTGCCTTTGAGCACAAAAGCTTGTTTGTACAGTCTGGTACAGAGATCACTCAGCTAAAACACCTCCACTCTGAGATGGAGGTGAGAGCCCATTTCCCAGTGCATGCACAGTGCAGTGCACTCACAGCCAGGGTAGGTGTATTGATTCAGTGCTGGAGTGCCATGACATGCCTCTGAGCACAGGCATCCCTGCCTGCTTCTGCAAGTACTGTGACCAGGGCCTGATAGGACCTCCTCTTGGCTTAGCCACAACCCGGTCCAATCTTGCCTGTCTGCAGTGAGCTGCAGCATCACTGCAGAGAGCTGTAAGCAGCCATCAAGGTGCCTCTCCCTGAGGCTGGCGGAGGCTGCTGGTGGTGTTTCTGCTTCCTCTCTCCTCAGCCTCCCCACACCCATGCTGCAGCAGGGTGCCAATGAGCCAGGGTAGCAGAATGGACCAGGCTGGGTGAGAGCACCGGTGTGAGGGAGGTGGGAAAGGAGGCAGTAAGGCTATCAAGAAGGTGTTATGGTCAAGCTGAAGCCTGTGGTGTGGAAAACAGGTAGAGAGAAACTGAAGAAGATAAAGCACCCAGGACAGGAGTGGAAAGGAGAATCCTTCTCTTGCTGTACTGCTGCTCCTCAGGTCTGGGTGGCCTGGGAAAGTCTGACCAGGTTTCAGTTGCAGCATATGTAAAAAGGAGGTGGTGAGAGCAACCTGCCTTCTCATCCTGCGAGCACAGCCACAGGATGGGAGAGATGTCTTTCCTGGAGGAGAGGATGGAGTCCTGCTGCTGGGGGTGCTCCAACCCAGCACTACACACTACTTCAGCTGTACCTGCAAAGTCCCCTGTTGCAGGGCTCCAGCGCTGCCTTTTTGTGTGCCCTTGACAGGTACAGCATCTTTCCCCTTATCTGCAAGGCATGTGCCTTGGCCACTGTTCTGTGGGGAAGCTGAGGAAGAAACAAAGCTCTTCAGCATGCTCTTAGACTGGTTTCTTCCTTCTGCCACCTCCCTTTCTTAGATCCTCCTCTCCCAGTCCCTTCTCTTTCCCAGCTTCCTTGCTTCCCTTTTATCACAGAATTATTGAGGGAGGGCTACAGAGGCTTCCTGAAGCAACACAGGTAATGGCTCAGGAGATCTACAGGACATGGGTGGGTCAGTCATGAACACGGGGATGGTTCTGAACTAGTGCGATTGAGCAGAGGGGAACACAAAGGGTCAGTGAAGAGATGAAGGTTGCCACCAAGCTATTGAGAGAAGAGTGAGGTTACTGGGGCTGAGCTGAGTGTTAATAGGTCAGAGATGTGGGATACAGGGCCAGAACAGCTATGGGGCAACACCAAGGGTCTTAGCTGAGTGATGGCAGAAGGTCCTGTGGTCGCTAAGTTTGAGCCAAGGGAGGGTGAAAGGCTGATATGGCTGAGAGGGAGGTGAAGGGTTGTCGACCAATTGCTCAGAGCTGTGGGGGGATAACTGGACTGCTGCATTGCAAGATGGTGAGAGTGGAGGTGTAGTGCACAGAGAAGCAAAATGATGGGACAGTAGACATTTAAGAGTTTTGGTTAGAGCAGTTGAGAGCAGGACGTATTGTGGGGCGAGCCATGATATGAGGGGAATGCTGCCTTGAGGGATGGCGACAGAGTTGGTGTAATGTGTAGGGGGAAACTGCAGGGTTAACAGGGCAACAGATAAACACTCAGCTCCAGCTTGAAGCCTTCAGAAGACTTTTCTTAGAGGTAATGATTTTTACTGGGGGCTCTCTCCTTCCTTGTCCCTTCTCCCCATCCCCTTGCTCCAGCCCCTGAGAATACGTCTAACATGTACTGCTATGTTTGCAGATGTCTTCTTCCCCAGGCGAGTTTTGAAGGAGGAAGTGACTGTGGGGAGCAGGGCTGCTGCAAATGTCTCTTCATCTGCTACCTGGTAGCTGCCCCAGATAGCAGTCTGGCCAGCTCCTAGCTGGGAAATGAATTAACGTACTCCATGCCCAATGTGGACTCTCCTTCCCTGCATCTATTTATCTGACAGGGCAAGAAGAAGCCCTGTCCCTTTTGCCCCAGGCAGTACTGACTGCTTCCCTTACTGATGGCTTAGATCAGGCCATTTCTAGGGATCACGGGATACGGGCAGTGACACCATCACAGTGTAAAGGCAAAGCTGTGTTACCTCTCACTCCCAAAGTGGCATATACTCAATGTAAAGAGCTTGTCCTCATTGTGCCCACAGAAACCCCTTGCCAAACACTCTCCCCCACATTCCGATGCAGAGATAATGTGCTGAACACAGAGATTCAGGATCATAGTGCTGTGCCCTCTCCCAGTCGGTCCCAGTGAGCAGATGGCTTCCAAGGATCCATTCACCTGCAGGAAAGCGCTTGCACTAGTTGGGTTTTAAACCTGACTCCTGTGTACGGGTTGAACCTGGCAGCCACACCACCACCTCCTGTGCTGGGACAGACCTGACCCACTTTCCTTGCCCCTTTGGCAGATGCCCTTCAAAATGTCCTTTTCTACTTCATCCCCAGAGGAAGGTCCCTTGCCCTGGGGAGGGAAGAGTGAGACAGAGAGAATGTAGTCTGCAGTAGGTCAGAAGCAAAGCTGGGGAAGGTTCACCAAGCAGACACCCTCTTTCTTGCCCCTTGTCACCCCTGCTCCCTCCCAGCATCTACAGCAAATCTTTGGGTACCTACCCGTCTCCCACCACCACACACTTGATGGCTTGCATGTCTCTGGACCCGTGGCAGAGGTTGGCACCTGGAGCAAAGGGAAGTCAGGCCAAGGCAAACAGCGGGAAGAGATGGGCAGATCTGAGTCTCGGCCCTTGTGCTGCAGTGAGCGGCAGGTTGGAGGGAGGGAGGAAGTGGAAGAGGGAACTGTATTTGACAGTCACCCTCCGGTCCCTCCTCCCTTCCCACCACAGCAGCAACAGTGCGGCCGAGGCCGTTAGCTGAAGGCGGGGCATGCACGACTGCATGGTTGGGATGATTGCTGTAATATCTTTCTTCTCCCCCTGTGTCTCACCCATTCCCACTCCACCCTAGGCAGCTGGGGGCACCAAACTGCTTTTACAGGGGAGCTGGACAAAGGTTAGAAGCAAGACGAGAAAGTGAAGGGGTGGATTTCCTCCTTCCTCCTTTATCATCCAAACTTTGGAGGGGTGTAAGCAGGGAAGAGAATCTGAAGTAGGAGTAGTGGGGTGATATAGGGCAATGATTCTTCATGTCTTCTCAGGGCCCATGTGCGTCAATGGTGAAACATCATAAGAAATGGTGTTTTCTGTGAAGGCTGAACAAGGAAGTTAAGCAGCCTCTAGGAATCCCATGCCATCCCTATCCTTCCTCTCTGGTGGCAATAAGGTCCTGATGCACTTCCCCACCTGCCCAGATTACTAATACAAAAAAGTATTGTGTGAACCTCTGTGTTCACCATGAAGTGGAGCAAGTCCATCAAGGAATGCAATGAACTGTTTTAATATACGTTTCCAGTACTGCGAGAGCCAAGACTGGTGCATGAGAGGAGCCCTGCAAACCGGCATCTCATACCCACCCTTTCCCCAACTTCTGTACAAAAGCAGTCAGTGGGAGCTGCTGCCAGACCTCTTCCATCTTGTCACTGAGTCATAGAATGGTTTGGGTTGGAACAGCCCTTAAAGCTCACCCAGTTCCAACCCCCTGCCAGGGGCAGGGACAGCTTCCACTAGACCAGGTTGCTCCAAGATCCATCCAACCTGGCCTTGAACACTGCCAGGGATGGGGCAGCCGCAGCTGCCATGGGCATCCTGTGCCAGCGCCTCACCACCCTCTTAATAAAAAATTTCTTCCTTTTATCCAGTCTGAATCTACCCTCTTTTAGTTAAAAGCCATAGCCCTTTGCCCTACCGTTACAGGCCCTGCTAAAAAGTCTGTCCTCATTTTTCTTGTAAGTCCCCCATTACGCATTGAAATGCCACAGTAAGGTCTTCCCAGATCCTTGTCTTCTCCAGGCTCAACAAGCCCAACTCTCTCAGCCTTTCCTCATTGTCCTCCAAAAATAGAATTGTAGAGCTAAGCAGCAAGAAAAAGAAGCAAGCAATACCCTAAGAAGGAAGAGACAAGGAGCAGAAAGATCTCAGGAGGCTCTACTCCTTCCATTCCCTTCTTGAAATGAGGATAGCCTACTCTTCCTTCTCCTCCCATGCAATGCTAAGCCTGAAAAAATGCATGCTTGTGCACATCTGTGTGCTCCAGCCTGAACTGATGAGTGGATGGGCAGGAGATGCATTCTACAGAAGAAGGGATGTGGTGACACAGGATTAACTAGAATTTCCAGGCTTTGTCAGGAGGCCAGTTAGACCAAGAACAGTGGGATTCCAGCTGGGATGTTCCTGAAGGAAGGAACTCTGAGGGAAGTGTTTTTCCAAAGGCTGGTGACCTTTACACTGCTGCAGCAATGGGAGGTTGTTGTTGCTCAAGAGGAGAGCTCTGCTCTCCAATCCATCACTTGGCACTGGCTGCAGCCCAGAAACCTTCAACTATGGAACATTTCCAAGTCTTGAGGCAATTTCATAAGCACAAAGTGACCAGCTGTAACTAGGTGTTCCCTCTGTGGGTGGTAGGGAAGGGGGAGGAAGGAAACCCACTGCCCCCTCTGCAAGCCACAGCAGGAACAAGATGCAGGAATACAGGTCAGAGAAGGACAGAAGCGAGAGTGACAAAGACTGTTAAAGGGAGGAGTTGGAAAGGGCAGGCCGCCGCAGAATAGAGCATGCCAGGGGATAGGACTAAGTCAGAAGAGAAGGCAAGTATATCTGGCTCCAAAGGAACATTTCTGTTTTCAGCGGATCCTTTCTCTGCAGATTTCCAATAACCCTTATGTGGCTGGGTAGAAGTAGGGTGGGAAGAACGGGGAGTGAACATCTGGGGTTGAAATGATGAAGACTGGGGGGAAAAGAGCTGGGGAGATTTGAAGAATAAAATGAGTCTTACCTGTGACAGAGCCACAGTCGTGTGAGGATACTGGGGCCTGGGACAGGTTTCAGGCTAAGGGAGACTGGATAGAAAACCGGCCAGTAGCACAGTAGGACCTGGTTGGCAAGGACAAACAAGGACCACTGACCTACTGAATCCAGTGTGCACTTTTGTCCATGTAGTCTGGCATATGGGCTTGTGTGACTGGCAGAGTGGAAGGAACTGGGGAAGAAGAAGACAAGCTAAAAGTGGTGTTGAGTGTTGCAGAGACCCTATGTCTGGATGAGCCCTGTGCCAAAGGGCACTGTAGTTCTACATGGCCAACAACGAGCTACATAAGTCCTGGAAAGAAGGTGTATCTCCAACCTCACTTTTGGGGTGAATCTATAAACATCCCTCCTCGACCAGTGCCTCTGTAAGAGGGATGATAGGGATGTACATAAAGGCTTTTAGGGTGTTTCTTGCCATCATTTTAAAATTATTAAAAATGGGATATTACATTCAGATGACACACACTGTAATAACTCTGAGAACAGGCACCTGCTACAGTAAAACCTCTCAGCTGTACAGGCTGCAGGAAAGAAAAAGCAACAGCAGGAAATAGGCCCATAACCCCAAACAGGTCTGTTTCTGCTTTGATGTTCTCTCACACCACCAAGAGGTGCTCTTGACATGAGTTTTCTTCTGCACATGCAGCAGGGCTGAGAGCAGGCAGCCACCCATCTGGGGTTTCCTGTTCCCTTTACTGAGTTTGAGGAAGATGCTAATGGGAAGGAATTGCTCAGTGAGACAGCTTTGCTCTGAGAAACTTCCAGTGCACTGGGCACCGGATCTGAGTGGTCTGGGTTTGCATGGCACTCACGTGGGATGGTGGGCAAGGGAGGAAATGCGTGAAACCATTCCCGCATCCAGGTTTCAAAGCAGCAAAGACTGCCCCATCTCTCCCGCTCTTTCTGAGGGGTTCTGCTTCCTCAGTGAGGATGGGAAAAGGGTGAGAAGGCTCTTTCAGAAATGATGGTTGCACTTCACAGTAAAGCAGGAACTGAGCAGGAAGCTTGTCCTTCAGCACAGACAGCAGTGACAGGAATCTTTTCCTAGAGGGAACAAGAGGCTCATTTCTTTGCACACGCAGAGCATGGCCACATCAGGTATTCTCATTACCCTGGGCCCTGATAGGATTTATTTTACGTGAGCTATTGCTCAGGCAATCCTGAGGGGCCATGAGACCTTTTCTCTGTGTGCTGGCCTCCAGCAGGGGAGAGAGTTATTTGCTTCAGCCTGGCTGGGCTGCAAACTGTCTCCGCTTGCTGTATTCCCCTTTTGCATTATCCCACTTCCCCATTCACATAGCTTTGTACCATCTGCCCCTTGCTTTTAGTTCTCGCTTTGCTGCTTCTCCTCTCCAAAGCTCCCACCCCTCCCTGTTGCCCCCTCTCCCCTCACTGCTGTGGTTTCTCACTGGCTGCCGTGCTTGTTTGAAAAGCCTGCCCTTGAATTCAAAGCTCAGATCATAACTGAAGCGGGACGATTCACCTCAGGCTATGATGTTTCACACTCTCTTTTAGAGTGGCTGTGGAATTGCTTCCTACAGGGTCTGTTTCCTAGCATGCCCATACCAAGGGTTGCTCTAGCTTAAATTTACCCTGTCAAGCAAAGGCTTAGAAAAAAAATATAGTTTCCAATGCAGCCTCACTGGACACAAACTACCTACATTTACAACATGGCCCATGAGCAACTCAGTTTGCAGATAGTGTTTACTGAGTCTTGGACCTGCCTTACCCATGGACTTTTCTGCAGACCAGCCCTGGTACAATCAGGGATGGGTGGTCCATTCCTGACACACTGTGTCATGGAGGCTCCTCTATCTTCAGAATGTGACTGTTCTCAGTTTGCAGCAAAATAGCAGGTCCACTGCCGTCCTCCTATCTGGAGCACTGAAAGGGGTTCACCTCCTCCACCTCTTCTCCACTATGTACCTGGGTAAGCAGAAGACCATGGCACGGACCTTTGGGCATCAAGTTCTTTGTGATGGCTGATTCACCCTTGCACTTCCCTCAGCTGAGAAGTTGTTTGCAGACCTAAATCATACTGGGTTTTTATGGCTCGGTCTTATCTGGTTCTCTGTACTTCTGCAAGTCCCCAGTGAGTCTTGATATGGGTTTCCATTCTTACAGACATTTTGTTCTCAGCCAGTGACAACTGCCATCTCACTGATACCGATCCGTTACTTAATGGTGATAAATGCAGATCCATATCTGGCTGTGCATGCTTTCTGAGGAGGTGCTCAGGTGGTTCAACAGCATTTTTCACCTGCCTGTTGTAGTGGGGAGGTAACACGGACTAGAGATTATACATGTAAATTATAACTTGAGTGTCAGCTGTTCAACTTGACTCCCCTGTCTGCTGACACTCTTCACACGTAATCGGATGTTAGACATACTATGTTTTTGTAAAACCAGATCGAGTACGTGTCTTTACTGGCAAGCTATGGTATCTTCTAGGAAGGCTGCTTCAGGGAAGTGAAAAGAGCTCTTCAGAGTACTAAGGAAATCTATAGCCTTAGATTTTAGCCACTTAAATTGGCCACTCTGTTTTACAGGATCAGTATTTCCTGGGCTACCAAAGTAAAATCTTTTGCATGTCTTTTACCATTTTTTCTCAAAGGCACAAAGCTTCAGTCTTGCCGCACTTCTGAGCCCAACAAAACAAATCCCTCTGGCTCTTCATTGAAGTTTATCAGACTCTAAGTGACCCTCCTGTAATCTTTATGAGAGTTGTGAGGTTTTTTTTCCTGTGGCTTTTTATAATCACTGACTTTCTATCTTTAAAATACACTCCATTTCCTTGCATTAATAAAAGCAGTTGAGAATAGGCTATTCCAGGTACTCTGCACCAGTAGCTTACTGCCTGCATGTTTGCATCCTGAGCTACTGCTCTGCCTCAGTGGGTTGCTCCTTACACTGGATAAGTATTACTTTATTCCAGCTCTTATATGAAAAATCCTGTTGTTGTCTTTGCTCTAGTGCTGTTTCACCTTTCATCCAAATACTGCCTGCACAATTTGTAATCCCCACAATAGTGTGTAAGAAGTGCTACACTCTCTCCTGACATCCCTAAGCCCAGCCTGAATAACAGCCTAAACGTCCTGAAGGGGCTATTGAATCTCTACAGATCTGCACTTTCTGTGTATAGTTGTGGGAACACAGCTGGCATGTTTGGCACAGAGAAATAAATGGCACTTTGTCCCTGTCATTATCCCCTTGAAGGTAGTAGCAAATATTTGTATTTCCTTCTTATTTACATGACTATTTTAAGCCTATACGAAGTGCAGAAAAGGGCACCAATGCCGTTGGTTTGATATTTTCCTTTGTGGCCACCAGAACAACAGATATTTCCAGCTCCAGTTTAAGTCTGTGTACAGACAGGGAGCATCCTGGGAGAAAAAGAGGTTCATAGCACAGGAGGCATGGGGAGCAGCCTGGGGTATTGATCTGCTTGATGAGGCATGCCCATGCCTGATGAGGTGAGAACTGCTGGACCAGCTTGAATGTCCCCATTGCACACACTCCCATCCCTTGCCTGCACAGCCCCAGCCTGTGATAACCACAGCTGGGAAAGATGTGCAGTGTCAGAAGCAGCTGCTGTATCTAACCCCAGCCCTGTATCAGAAAAGCCGATTTCCAGGGATCTGCTTCTTCCTGTCTGTGTTCCCAACAGCTCTGGAGGTACAGGACACACACTGCTTTACCTATGGGCTGGTGGGTGTGAAGAGGAGTGATAGGAGGGGACAAGAAGGGCCAAATCCTACCCCAATCCAACCCAAGACGTATCTGACCTTTTCCAGTCTCCTCTCCCTTCCCTTCCTTCCCTTCCTCCCTTCATTTTTTCTCATTCTCCTTTGCTATCCCTCTTAGTTTCTGTCTTTGTTTTTTCACTTGAAATAATAAGAGGCTTGTATTGTAGCCCTTTCACAGCATTTTCATGCCACAACCACAGAACAAGTGTTATTTACCTTAAGGGCATTTCCAGATGTGTTGCCTGCTGAGGCAGTGTTGGTATCCACCTGAGTTCGCTTCTGATCCGTATTGCCTGTTTGGGTGCTCAAGAAAACTGATGTTGTCTGCATCTAGGTTTTCTTAAGAGACAAACTTCTTGTTTTGCTTCAGAGCGAGCCTGGAACCAAACTGGTTTGTGCACCATATGAATGAGTGTGGGACTAAGGACTTGGAGAGGGAGACATACTTACCCTCCACTTTGGAAATAATGGGAGATGATCTAGGACTAGTTTAGATGTATAATTCTGTCTCACTTCTTGTGTGCCCTTATGAGAAAACATCTCACAGGTGTTTAATTTTTACATGAAATACACTTATGTAGCTTTTTAACAGTGCATTTCCCATTCAGACTCTTCTGGATGAAATAAGAGAGCCTTTAAAGTGCATCAAAGCCAACAACTGTCAAAAACAAAGCTACCAGAAGCAGGAGAATGGACGTAGCAGGTAAGGTCTCAAAACAGGGCAGTCAGGGATTCCAACAGACAGGTGGGAAGAAGGCAGCATCAAGGAGTGAAGAGATGAAGCAAGTATGGATCAGAGACACAGGTACAGGTTTTGCATTGCTCTCTGTTTGAGTGGCTAAGAATACCTCTGCAGTGCACAGAGACATCCATTTTGGTCTTTTCTTGTGGTTTGGCCTGCCTGCAGACACATATATAAGAACAGGCCTGATCGAGAACCTATATATGTCACCTACCGTTGTGGCAGGCAAGATCAGGTCTCTCAAGGAAGTGCTTTAGGTTGGTGTGTCTGCTTGATGTCAGCTGCAAGACTGTTAAAACAATGTTTTTTTTGTGGAAAACAGTGATGGAAAGACTGGAGGTGATACACTGGACCCAGACCCAGTGCAGGAACTGGGACGTGGTGGACTGTGAGGCAGTAAATTCTACTCTGATGTAGCCCAGAGTCTCAAGGCAAAAATTGAGTTTACAAGGGGTAGGCTCTTGGCAGTCTGTGACCTAAAGGCAGGCCTCTGATACATATTAAATATAGACATTAGATGTTGTCCTGGTTTCAGCTGGGATAGAGTTAATTTTCTTCCTAGTAGCTGGTGCAGTGCTGTGTTTTGGCTTCACTCTGAGAACAATGCCGATAACACACTGATGTTTTAGTTGTTGCTCAGCAGCACTTACCCTGATCAAAGACTTTTCAGTTTCAAGCTCTGCCGGTGAGGAGGGGCACAAGAAGCCAGGAGGAAGCAGGGACAGGACGCCTGACCCGAACTAGCCAAAGGGCTATTTCATACCACAGTACGTCACGCCCAGTATATAAACTGGGGGGAGTCACATGGAAGGGACCATTGCTGCTTGGGCTGGGCTGGGTATCAGTCAGCGGATGGTGGGCAATTGTGTTGTGCATCACTTGTGTTTATTGTTTTTTTTTCCTTTTCCCTTTCAGTTTTATATTCTCTCCCCTTGTTATTTCCCTTATCATTATCACTATAATTAGTAGTAATAGTATTATATTGCACTTTAGTTCTTAAACTGTTCTTATCTCAACCCATGGGGTTTACATTCTTCCGATTATCCTCCCCATCCCACCCGGGGAGAAAAGGGAATGGCCGAGTGGTGCTTATTTCCTGGATGGGTTTATGACATGGCAGGTGTAATGAAAGCCAGGGCAGACATGGGTGTAAGGGTTTGACATCACTTTGCATTAAATAAAGCTTGCTCTCTTTTCCTTCCTTTTATCACTCCCAGATCCACTTCAAGCTGCTTCTTTGAAAATATTGACACTCACCACAGGAAGTGAGTGCTAAGTATTTACCACTGACTCTTCCTAAAGATCACAGGTTATTTTTGACCCTGCCTGCAACTGCCTTTGTGGATTCATTCCGGATTTCTGCCACCCCTTGACATCTTTCAGGTTGGAATATCTCCCACTGTTCACTGGAGATTCATTGGAGTGCTTGTCCTCTTCAATAACATCACTGAACTTATGGCATAACCAGAGGTTAGAGCAAACGCAAGAGTGTGAGAGGAAAGGAAGGCAAGCTGTTCCTTTGTGAGGTTAAATGGCCCTAGAGCAATGGACCTTAGCTAGAGTTTTCAGGCAGATCCTACTTTTCACATCAAGCCTTTCAAGGAGCCACTTATCTTCTCCAGAGGATCTCAGACCAGACTCAGTTAATGGGAATGTGGGATGATAATAGCTCTCCCTTTTCTAGTGAGTCAGGGACCTTCAGCTTCACACGAACCTATTCTGAATGGTGGCAAGCTTACAGAGACGCTAGCTCTGATTGCATGACAAGTCAGAGGGCCATTTCTTATTTTTCTACACATGCAATGCTCTTGCACACTCTACTTTGCTGTCTCATGGAAGAATGGTGGGTAGAAGTCTGAACCTGTTTTGTGGTCCTGCTCAAGGCCTGCTGTGAGTACAGCAACAGGTCAGGGAGCTAAGGATGTATAGTGCTTCAGAGGTGTGTGCTCATGTATGGTGAGAAGCCATCCCTCTGCAGCTTCAGCCCTGGTAGGGGAGGGAAGAGCCCTGTTTGGGCATCACACCTGGGTTGAATTTTACCTTGACCTATTATTCAATCATCAGTTCTTCTGGCTCTGACATGGTGCTTGTTTCTTCCCACATTGTCTACATGAGGGATTTAACACATAAATCACATGACGATCAAATACAGCTGAAGAGGAAGCATACGGCCTTCTGGGGCTGTGTGGAGGGAACAGAGGAAAAGGGACACCCCTCTGCCTCACAGGTGAACAGAGCAGCACCAATGCTTTCAAAACTGTCCACTAAGGCGAGGTCTCCCACCAGCAGGAATATTGAAAAACCTGAGAGAGGACTTAGTTTCTCCTCAGTTCATTCCATTCTTAATTAAAAGGCTTCCAAATAAAAGCAGTTTGTTAGTGGGAGAAAAACGAGCACGACTCAAAGTCGCTTAGACAGCAATGAGGAGGGAAAGGAAGGAAGAGACTCTCTTCTCCCTTCCATCAACCATCCTCCAATTTTGGAGCATTCATCCACACACCCCACCCTGTTACAGAACTAACACAGGAAGAATTGTTCCTTTAAAATGAAACCACTTCCCAAATCAGATGGGTTTTCTGAATCAAGAACTTCCCTTTTCCCTCCCCTCTCTCCTCAGAGTCTCTCAGAGAAAAGCTCAAAGTACTATCAGCCTCTCACTGCTCATTTCACCCCCTCAATTGGAGATGCATGCTCAGAGGTTCCCAGAAAAGCTGCTGGGATGGAAATGCATCTGGATTTGTGTGTCAGAAGTGGCCAAGGAGCCCCTGTTAGCCCACAGCGGTATGCACATACAGCTTCTTTCACTGAGGCAACCTCATGAGATGTGGTCAAAGGGACGAGGAGAGGAAGGGTGGAGTCACAGAGCAACCCGCCCCCCCAGTGCTGCTACCAGCTTGGTCACTGGCTCCCAGTTGTTTCAGTTCTGTAAAGCATCTGAGCAGGCAGAAGGCAAGGAGGAGCAACACTTGTGTTGCAAGCACATTACTCTCTTCAGGATGGACTTTTGTCCTGCTGGTAAGCATTGACCGTCCTTTGCCTTGTTTTCTGTGAGGGCTGTGTGCTCAGTTGGACAGAGCAGAGCACGCCATGAAATTCCAGCAGCTAGAGAGGGTGCTGAGGCTGATGGCTGAAGGAATGAGATGGTGGAAGATCCCTGGTGGTGCAGCTCATTCCTTGTCAATCTTCAGCATTAAGCATGGTTTTATTTCTACTTGCTCTCCCATAAGCAAATTTCTTACCCATTGGGAGAAATTTTCTGACTGATTTGGATGGCCTTTGTGCTGAGATGTCTACTGCTGTGATCCCTTGTGCTGGTGGTCCTGAGCTAAGCTGGGAACTGACTCAGGTGCATCAAGGGTATATGTGACACTTAGGATGAGCATCTATAAGCTTTGGCTTCTCTTCATGCAGCATGGCTCCTCAGTGCTGTTTTGCTAGAGCCTGCAGGAGCTGGATTGCCTTTGCAGAGCCTCTGGTGCTCTTGTGTATCCCAGTGCAGCATGCTTGCAAGGTTTTTGGTGCTGGGATCTGTCTTTCTTATGTCCATGTTAAAGGTAAATGGCTGTATTAGGGTTCTACAAACTCCACCTGCAGGTGTACCTGCCTGGTCCTGAAATAATCTCGAAAGGCAGATGTGGGTGGAGGGAGATAAGCCACATCTGAGGAACCGAGAGAGATCTCAGGTTTTGTTTCCTGCTTTGGCAGGTGGTGGATCAAGTGCTTGGGATTCAGCAGGGAAAGGCATACTGCCAGTCTGAACATTTCTAGCCTCTGGCTGAGGAAGCTGTGTATGTGCAGAGACAGCAGATAGGAAGAATGGAACAGGAATAGGCTGAATAAGAGCCAGGAAGAAAGGAATCATCTTGCAACAGCATTGCTGTATCTGACCCTCTGTCCTTACAGGCTTTTGCATATAGGATATGGAGCACAGAGTGAAGGGATAAAGCAGTACCCAGTTTCAACAACTGTTCTGCACTTTTCAGTTCCTAGGTGGGTGACCAAGGAACGGGCATGCTCAAACCACATACCAGCCTTGCTTGTCAGGGAATTTGGTGGGACTATGGCAGCTAAACTCTCGCCAGCATCTGGCTATGAATGTTGGTAAAGGTGGGCCTCTTCAGATCACCCAGCCTTCATCACATGAAAGCAACTGTGAACAGAGCTTCTCCAGGAGAAGCTGGGCAGGAAGGAGGTGGTGGTGATGGTGGGGTTTGCCGCTTGTTTTCATGTTTTTCAGAGACATAGTAACTGAGGCTCTCAGAACTGAAGGTCTGACACAGTCACTCAATCAAGTTATGTGCTACTGAGTTAATTATGTCCTAAAAGTTACACACTGCAATAGCACACCTTTTCCTGGAGTCAATCCTACCTGCAGATGTAATCGTCCTGTTAGGTACCTGTCTGCCACAGCTGCATGCAGATGAGACCTATGCCTGTGGGGAGGCTGCTCTCCCTGCAGTGGATGTCCTCTTCTAGCTTCCCCCAGGACCCTCTAGCTGCTGTCTAGGTGAAGCCACAGAGCCAGAACACCAAATCCTTGAGCTGCGTGTATGAAACATGGGAGAGCAGACTGGTACCATGGTATCATGTGCTAGGATGTGTGGGGTGAGAACCATAGGCAAAAGTGCTTGGAAGCTATCCTGATTGCTCTAAGTTGTCATGTAGAATAAAATGGACCAGGAGACAACATAAGTTATTCTTCACACCTTTCCCTCCATAGCTGGAATGTGAAAATTAGACCCATGTGAGGTCTATGTTGAATTTCTTCTGACGTAAGCTGGAAGAGAATTGTGAAATGGCTTCAGGGGGGAGACAGTTTGGGCTGGAGGGAATTTAGGAGCTGGAAGGCCTGCTGATACCTGGTTGTCTAGGAGGTAGTTTGCGCTGGAGCAGATTTAGGAGCTGGAAGGCCTCCTGGTACCTGGTTGGCTAGGTGGTAGCCTGTGCTGGAGATGACACAACAGCCATACCAAAGAAGAAAACAAATTTCACATGAAATTCTTCCACCAGACAGCCTCATCCAGGCAGAAGATGCCCATCAGGTTGCTCTGCTTGTGTGTTGCCATGGGTGGAAGTGCACAAACCCTAGAGCAGCCACGCTCAGAGCCCTGTATTGCCTTACAAATAGACCAGCTGAACCTCTGCTGTTATACTGTAGATGGGTAGCACATGGATGTTCTATAACAGTGCTATAGAAGCAGTCATTGTTCATAACATCCCTCTACTGTTACTGCAGTCCATCCTTCCAGCTCTCCTGGGTATTCACTTCCCACATATTCATGCTCCAAAAGCTTTTTTCCTATTCATATACTTTTGCTTGGGATTGAAAGCCTGACTTAGCACCTCTATGGCTCTGCACAGCTCTTTGCAGTAGGGAATGAGACAAGCAAACTGTACTTTATGCTGGCCAAAGGAGTACCCAGACCTGTGGGTAACTCCGACCTACCCTCCAGATGAGTCAGCTAAGAGTGTAAGTCACCATAACTGGAATTGAAGTCTGTGTTCTGAGTGACAGGACTGAAAATACAAGCCTGTGCAATTCATGAAGAACTGGCAGGTCTTTCTACCTGGGTCTGCCCTGACAGTGGGGAAACAACCTCAAGAGCAAGTGAAAGCACATCACATCTGTGGGGCTTTCAACATTTTCTCTCTGAAAATGACTTTCAAGCATCAACTTCATGTCCTCCCTGGAGAAGATGCTGGCCATTTCTTTGTGTGTTGTGTCTGAACTGGAAGACTTCAGCATAGGTTTGACTGACAGCATCTCCCTGAAACCTGCGGGTGTTTCCGTGGGTTGTTCTTCACCAGGGTGAGATTTCCCCCTGTGCAGAGAACCCTGACCAGGGCCATGCTTCATCTGTGTCCTGGCCTAGCCCTAGAGGGAAGTGCAACTTGATGGTACTGAGGACTTTGATGAGGCTGAAGGCATTCCTCAGTCGCCTGGTGCAGAGATGAATTCCTTCTGTCATTGCAAGCATTTAACCAGATGGCGCTTTGCTCCGTGTGTCCTTTTCCTGACAGTTTGGCTTCTTTTCAGTGTGGAGGGGAAGGAAAGTCAAAGCAACCTGCTCTCCTCTGCCCAGCTGCCTTTCCTACCTTCATTACTCTTCCATGGATGGTTTTCCAGACAAGCCTTACAAGTTCATTTCTCCTAACTGCAGACCCCAGTGTGTGCAACAGCATTGATGGTCAGCCTCAGAGCACCCTTGAGCAAAGCATTAGGCCTTCTGTTAGCAAAGAGGAGTAACATGCAGGCACCAACCTCAGAATCATTTTCCAAGGCAAATGGGGACTTAAGCTGCAAAGGAAACTCAGGAAACCTCACAAGGACCTTTTCTGCAGCTCCATCTAAGTTACCCTGAAAGTTTCATCCATCCATTTTTTTTCCTTCCTATGTCACCCTTTCCTGCTTATTTATCCCTTGATTCCCTCCTCTCCTCCATGACACAGATGCCTTTTCTCCCCCACCCTCTCCACACACACAGTCCTTCCCACACTTTTCTCATTCTGAGACAAACTGGACAGGTAAATCCCTTGTGAGCTGGGGTTTTCAGACGTTTGGGAGGGAGACTGAGTTATTTACAGTCATGGTAGGGGTCATGTGGGTGACATGATGTCCTCTGGGAGCCTCGGGTCTCTTTAAGATGCTCTAGGCTGCTTCAGAAGACACAGAACAACTGAAGCACAGCAACCAGCTACACCACAAACTTTGCTGATGGGGTGGGGGAAGTGGAGGCTCCTCAGCTATGTCCTGCTGCAGTGGAAAGAAATACAGGACAAAGCGTCTGAGTGGTGATTTGTCAATAAATTACCCATAACTACCTGCCCCCATAGGGGTGAGGGACATACAGCTGGGGAGACGGAGAAAATGGTAGGAGACATAAAGTAAGCTGAAAGACCCAGGCACAGGGCTGACAGTCAAGGGGAAGTCAGCAACAACAAGCAGCAAAGCCACTGCATAGAGTTTGTTGCTGTTGCTTCTTTTCGTTTGATTGTTTGTTTCCTTGCTTGCTTGTTTCCCCTCACATACAGGTTTGGCTGACGCTAGCTGTGGGATGCCGCAGGCTTTCCACCCCTCTCGACCTGCTTCAGCTTCTTTCAGCTCTTGAAGAGGACTGTTTGCAGAGCTGGGAAGGGATATGGGTCCTTCCTAGCCCTGACTTCGTGCTGGCTCCTTGCCTGGCGCTTTCCTCCCAGAGACTCAGCAGTCTCTCCCCAGGGAATGCAATGCTTGAAAACAGTGGGGGGAGGCCACGGGAGAGAGGCTTCAGCCTGAGAAAAGTAATAGGACAGGCTTAGCACATGAACCCAACCAGCCAGGAGGACGGGGAAAGATCAGGGTGGTGGGATGCAGGTCTCTCTGAGCCATTGTGGCCATGGCAGGGAAGAAGCATACAGGATCTGTGATGACTGCCCTTGTCCCCTTTTCCTTTGTTTTGTCTTAGTTGGCTTCTTCCCCTTTTTTTTCTAGTCATATTTATAGCAGTTTTTTTGCATGTGAGGTCCACACTAAGAGAATTTCCAAGGCAGCTGGCGGCACTTCCCCTTTTTCCAGGAAGATGGGAGGCCCAGGGGATTTTAGCTTATGAAGCAGTGGGGAAGGGCATCCAGTGACCTGACCCATCTTCCCAAGGGAGCTTCGTCTTGCACTGTTTAAATGCAGCAAGGGCTCTGCAAGTTCTGAAGTGGTATCCCCGGAGCTCCAATGCTTTCAGCCTTGTGTGAGCTCCTGGGACTTTTCCTGGGGCTCACAACATGCTTTGCCTCTCTTGGGGCTGCAGCCTTCTCTTTATCCTTGATGAAGAGGCTGTGCTTCACCTGGATTATATTTAGCAGCAGTGCTGTCACCTCAATTCTTCTAGGTCTTTTATGAATCATTTTGTGGTCACTTTGTCTCTGCTGGTACCTGGTTGATTTCCTGTAGATTGCAAGAAAGCTTACTCATATTTCTGCATTGCCTGTAGCCCACAGAATAACAGCCTCCCACAGATGCTTCTTCTTCAGCAAGGCTTTCATCCCGCCATATCCTGCCCTTAGACTAGAAAACCTCAGTTCTCTCTCTTAAGACGTTTCTGCACCTAGCTGTGGTGGATCAACCGATGAAGCCAATGGCTCTTCATGGGAGGTTTGGATGTAGATGAAGTATCTGGGTCACAGCTTTTCAGTACATAAAGATGACTGGCATAAAACCCACCAAAGAGCATTTGGTATAACCTCTTCATTGTGCTCACGGCAAGGAAAATTGGTTGAATAGGCTGAGTTGCTGCAGGGTTAGATCAGAGGGCTGCCAGCACAGCATCTGGCTGCTAGAGGAGTACAAGGGCTTGTGCTGCTCACTCTGGACTGAGAATAACTTACAGAGCGAAGCTTGAGGTGCAGTGGCTGCAACTGCAGGGCACATAGATGCTGAAACACAGACATCAGAGTAGCTGTGGCATGATCCTAGGAGAGGATAGGTGTTGAGAGGTTGAAGCAGCATTTCCTGTGGTCCAGTGCTATTCTCACAGTCACATTTCTTCTTCCAGGGTCAACTGACTTGAGCGAGGCTGAAAAGGCTGAAATAGAGACAATCAGGAAGCACAGACAGGAGCTTTTGGAGGACATTAAGGTAAGGACCATCATGTTCCTTATCTGCTTAGCCTTCTAAAATCTGTCTTCACCAAAGAGTGTCTTCATTTAACAGTCAAGGCCACGCAGAAGTGCTGCTGCATGGGAGACATTTGCTCTGGCATGATCCAACTTGCATCCTGACCTGTAGGCTGCCCTGGCATACTTGCCACCAGTGTACATCCAACCTATAGTACTCTGCTGCAGGAGTCGTTAATTACCCTAATTGGACATTTGAGAAAGGCTGGTCAGCTCGATAGCAGGGATGATCTGGGATTGCATATTTAGGATTAAGGAAATGAGTATGACTACTAAGTCATACTGGCAGGGATCTGGCTCACCGTTCATGACTATTTATAATTACCGATTACCTGCTAATGACATATCGATCTCAGTTACCTGCTGCATCCCCTGTGTTTATCAAACTTTTGTTTGGTTTGTGCGCCTCTAACAAGTCCTCCATGGAGGATCCTGTCTCTTTAGAGAGATGTGAGGCAGGGCCTTCCACACAAGTTTCTGTGGTTGAACTTGCTTTTCTTATTTTCTTTTAGCAGACAAACATTTCTCTGCTAACTCCTAAAATGTCTGAAAGTGGCAGATTCAAAATCAGTCAGTGATATCACACCACAGTCATGCGTGGTGCTGTGCACTTTCTGTTCTGCTCTGTCTCCACCACCATGGAATATGGTTTCCCATTTGAGCAAGCTCATTCCAACTGTGTCATTGGATTTGCACTGATTTTCCCACATGTGAAGATATCCAGATGCCTGGGGAATAGGTGCAATATTTCCTTGTGTAAAGGATTAAGCCAAACTACCTATTACTTCTCAGGCTTCCAGACTCACCACCTCTGCCACAAATCAGAATGGTGTCTTGTCCCTTCTTGCAAAATAGGGTATAAATGTGCATGTGGTTTGCTTGTTGTAGTTCTTGCCTCTTCAATTTCCAGAATAGGCAATGGGCATCGTTGGAGGCAGGTTTCTTGAATACGAGCACTGCATTTTCTACCCACTATGGACTATAGCTGCTAGACTATACAGACCCGCACTCTGAATCCCGAAGCCATTAACCAATGAGGCATGCATTGTCCAATGGAGCAGGATGAGTTTAGGTGAAAGAGAACCTAGAACTAGAGATATTTTCCGAGGTGGAATTCTTCAGAAAGTATCCAGCAATATCCCTTAATACAAAGACTTGGGGGATAACTGGTAAGGGAAGAGGAAGGAGAGGAGAGGATGGATCTAGACTTGCTGGTTACACTGCCAAAAGACGAAAGTGAATAAAGTAACAAAACTGATAATCATTTGAAAATCAGGAGCTAAGATCATGGCTTTGTTACATTTATGCAATGCCTAAAGCTTGTCAAGGAACAATCTCAGCTCTGGAGACTGATGAAGCACAGCAGAAAGAAGGCCAGAGCAAAACTGAAATCCAGAAGCTCTTTTGAACGATGGGATATTGGGGAACTTCAGTTTCTCTATCTAGATGCATACCACAGCCACATTCTCACTTCTTGTTGAGGCAAGGTCTGTCATTAAACATTCCTTCTTCCCCTTCTGGTTTGTGTGGGGAAGAATTTGAGTGATTCCTGGAAGGGAGCTGTGATGCACTGTGGCTCTGAGGAGAATCATACGCTGCAGAATGGAAGCAAGCAGATACAGACATCTTCATTCCCTTGGTAACATCCAGCCAAGGAAGTCTTGGTCTGTCATGGACCTAACAGAGGCTGAATTCTACAATTGATTTTATAAAATTTGGCAGTGATTACGCTTCTTTTTTCCTTCTTTCTTCTTTATCCACCTGAAGACAGGTATTCGCTCAATGGTATTTGAATGATAGGTATGTTAAAAACCTTGTGTTTCACAGTGTGGCCATTTCAGGATTCATATTAACTTCAAAGTTACTGGTTCCACTTCCCCTTTTCTGGATGCGTAGCAGGGCTATGCAAAGTAAAAGCTAGAAGGAAATGGGCATAATGGAAGGAGTGTCACATCTGACATTGCTTGAGGAACTGAAATCAACACTGGGATGAGTTCTCTCAGGCACTCTCCACACTGGCACTTTCCAAGTACACCCAGGTCCTTGATCGAAAGCAATCCCACAAGTGAGTTTGCCTTTACCCGAAGCAGGAATAACCCAGACTGTCTTCCCCAGCAAATTTTTATGTGCACCACAGGAACTTCATTCCCCTCTACAGTGTGTGAAAGTTCTGTCTGAGCTGGGTCAGCCCTGTTGGCAGATCCTCTGGTGTTGACCAACCAGGTGGCTTTAGGTAAATGTGTATCCCAATGGTTGAAAGTCCCACCACCCATTGCTCTCTGTGTAGTTTTTAACAGCCCATTGTACCGTTCGATTTTCCCAGAGGCTGGGGCATGGTAGGGGATGTGATATACCAGGGATGTGATATACCCATTCAGTGCCGTGCTCTTTGGCCCAAGTGTCTATAAGGCTGCTCCAGAAATGAGTCTCCTTGTCTGACTCGGTTCTATCTGGGGTGCCGTGTAGCCACAAAATTTGTTTCTCAAGGCCCAGGATAGTGTTCCGGGCAGTGGCGTGGGGCACGATGTATGTTTCCAGCCATCCAGTGGTTGCTTGCACCATGGTAAGCACATGACGCTTGCCTTGGTGGGCAGCCTGATTTTCCAGCCTTGATGGACAGCAAATGTGAGAATATCCTTTTGCTCCTCTTGCCCATTGTTTTTGTCTGGAATACACCAGGGTCAGCTAAAGCAGTACCCATTTAACAGACATCCTTAGCTGGTAGGGACCATCTGACCTGTCCTTTTCCTGTGACTGAGGAAGTCAGACATGCCGTGTATGTGTCTGCTGGTTTTCTTTCCATCACCTTCACTCTCCTCTTCATTCTTCCGCAGAAGCTGAAGGAACAAATTGCTGAAGTGTTTGCAGAGATTGAGTGCTTCCAAAATGGAGATGAGAGGCAAGAGGCAGACAATAACCCTGGGAATCAGACCAGGCAAGTGGGACAAGATGAGTATTCCTTTGTTTACAAAGTCTCTCTCTTGATGTTGAGAAAACACAAACACCTCTGGGATGTGGTTTACAACAAGGACAGGAAAATTAGGCCAGGAATACCATTCTCTCCTCAGAGATTTCTCTTTATTCCTGGATAGTCGGACACCTGTCCTTGAGATATCTGAATTACTTTGAGAGTGAATTGAAACATGGTCCTTTATTCTAAGTTTAATTTTCCTTCTTTTTGTTTGTAGCAAACTGTCACAGAGGGATAAACTTCTGTCCCTGGGCAGGAAGAAATTCAACATGGACCCTGCAAAGGTAGGATTTGCTCATTCCACCTATAAAGAAAAAGCTGGGAGGAAGAGTGTCTGTTGTCTCCTTGTCCATTTGCAGATACCCATATTAAAGGAATTGTGGCGTGGGAGTATAGTTTCCTGTCTCACTAGGGCTCTAGTTAGTAGCATCCTGTCCCTGAATACGGTCTTCTGATCAAGCTGTGTTGACCCCCACCCCCCATCATGTGTCTATAGGCCATCCCATTATATGCAACCCAAAACGAAGAGAAATAGAGGGAGGGTGGTTTAAAACTGCCAAGCCAAATCTGTCTTCTTGATGTGAGAATTGGCCATAGTGTGATGGAGATAGATGAAGTAAGAAGGGGAGTTTTGAGACTGTGTCAGATTCCTTGGCTTATTCAGAATAGAAGACAAGAAGCTGCCTCCAACATTTTGGAAGTAGTTATGGTTTTAGTAGTACTGGTTGGGCTGTGAAGTGAATCCAGGTTTTCCACTTTCTGTGACTCTGACCCTTGGGGTCCAGAGTCCATAGCTTTCAGCACCCTGCAGAAAGCTCTAAAATTGTCATGACAGAGTAGAGAAGCTGAGAGCAACACAGTTTCCTCTTCTTTCCTCCTCACTGGTGGACCATTTATTTGAGCTCAGTAAGGAAAACCACAAGCTGCGATTGAACTGTTGCTCTTTTGTCAGCTTAACCACCACAGCTAGCATCTTCCGTGGCTGCTGGGCTGAGTGACAGCTTTTCATGCCTCCTCCTCCTCCTTTACCCTGCTGAGACCCTCGATATCTTCCCCAGTGTCCACACCACAGCTGGAGTGCTTGCCAGTCCCCTACGCATCCCTCTGCCAGTGGGAGCTGTCTCAGAACAGTGATATCAGTACTTAGGGCTGGTTGTGTTACGTCTTTCTGTCTGACCTTGGTTTGAGGCCCCAGAGGCATCTCTCTCTGTGGCATTGTTCCGTGCTGTGCAGAAGTACCTGAACTAGCTCTGACCCCAAACCAGTTTAGCTTTAGTAATTCAGTGCCAATCAGCCTGGTCAAAAAGTTGCGCTACATGACTTTATTATGTGGATCTGCTTATTGCTTCCCTTTTGCTACATGCTGTAGGCTGAGAGGTGCTGCAATGCAAGGAATTTTCATTGCCTCTCCTTGCTAAGATTGCGCTTCATCCATGCAGTGCTGATGCTTTAAATGACTTCCTATCTCCAAGATCTCAGGGCAAGTTCCTGAGGCTAGAGGAGGTAAGCGTTAGGAATCTGTCTGAGCAAAACCTTTTGGGAGAAACATTTTCTTCTGGAAAATGGAGCCCCTTCATCATTGCAGTGCTTTGCAAAATTAAACTGATCTTACTGAAAATCTGTCTGGGGAAAAAGAAGGGAAAATAGTGTGGAAAAAAATCTCAGAAACATTTCAATTCCTTCTTTTGAAATGGCTTTTTCTTTGGGGCATTTTAGAAACAGTTTTTTATATATTACAAGGCAAAGCAAATTGATTCTGTTGAAGTAGAACATTTTGATGGATCTAAAACAATTTTCATTCCTTTATTGTATTTTGTGAGGAGAATTGCAATGTGGTCTGGAGAGTTGCAGTGGTTTTAGATACCGTTAAGAATCTGCACAAAATCTCAACTTTCTGTGACTTTGAAAATCATGAAGTTCCTTCTAACACAGGATGTTGACTTTGCACAGCCCAGCTCAGACCCTCTATATTCCCTAAAAACATATTCCAACCTTACTGGCTGGGGAGGATGGAGCTGAAAGGACTGCAGACTTCTCTGTTCTGTCATGTAGAAGAAGATCCTGGAAAAATAATTCTAAGTTGTCTCAAGGCCAAATTTTTGTCTGAGTATATTTTTTTATTATAACTTCTTAAAAAAACCCCTTTAACTTAATTCACAAAAAAATACATTTAGAAGCAGAGCACTAAGATATTTTGATTGAAAAATGTTAAAAATCACTATTTTGGCTTTGCCTTTTTTGACTTTTACCTATACTGCTCTTTGTTCTTTGCTTGAGTTTCCATCCCAGTGAAAAATTTATCCAAACCTAGGGGTGAAAAGGAGTTGGGGCTGACCCACCATGATGGATGAAGAGGGATGGAGTAAGGGTGGGAACATGGCTGTGATCCACCATAAAGAGATATGGGGAGTAACAGGAGAGGCAACACCATGAGAGCTAAGAAAGGCAGATACCAGGGTGTTGGGGTCCTACTTTCTAATCAGAGTTGTCTTACTTCACTGTCTTGCTTCTCCTTCCCCAGGGGATCCAGTACCTGATTGAGCACCAGGTATTGTCCTCAGACCTGCAGGAGATCGCCAAGTTCCTCCACAAGGGTGAAGGCCTGAACAAGGCAGCCATTGGGGATTACTTGGGTGGGAGGTGAGTGACGCAGCCAGGACTAGGAAGCCCTTTGGAGGCCCTGTCCTGCCTGGCCCCTCTCAACTACTACTTAGGTGACCTCAGTCAGGTGCCAAGACTGAACATACCTCAAAGTGCAGTGGGCTGGGTGGGCAGTACAGCCTGGGGAGCATGGCTGAGGCTGTCTGTATGGGCTACCTTTCTTCCTGCCTGCAATGGGATCAGTCTTCCCAGACAAGAGTGTGCATCTTGACTTCTTGTTGGTCAGAGGGGAAGTGGATGTTGGGATGGAGCAAGGGAGCATACTGTCACACCAAGGGGAATTCAAACTGAGCAATGCCAAAGCTCTCTTCTGACCCTTTCCCTCTATCCTCTCCCAGGGACCCCACAAACATTCAGATCCTCCAAGCCTTTGTAGCATGTCACGAGTTTGCCCACCTCAACCTGGTGCAGGCACTGAGGTGAGTGAGCACGCAGGGTGCAGGGGATGGAGCAGGAGCCTGCTCAGCCACTGGGTCTTACTACCCAGGAAGGTTGTAAAACCCTACTAGGCTGAAACAGTGACAAAGTGACTTGTTTTACAGCATCTTGTTTTCCTATAGGCCACCCTCCTGGCAGGACATTTTCTCCTAGTGAGGTCTGCTTCCTCACTAGGGAAGAAGAGCCATGATTTCCAGGATACTTGGTTCTGCTTCCTGCTTTCAGGGTGTTTGTGGGTGATGGGCCCAGGCTATCCCTGAAGAGGGGAGCAGGGCTGCTGTTTCGTGCACTGTGCTGTCTCTCCCTTGTGATGGGATGACTTCTTTTATTTTCATGGTGCCCCATGGGTCGAGGGAAGGGATAAAGGTCCCTTGCTCCAAATCTGACTAATTCTGTGACATGCTGCTTCTGACAGACAGTTCCTATGGAGCTTTCGGCTGCCTGGGGAAGCACAGAAGATTGATCGAATGATGGAGGCCTTTGCTAGCTGGTACTGCAAATGTAACCCAGGAGTATTCCAGTCCACAGGTAAGTATAGGGAGAAGAAGGCCTTTACAGATGAGCTCCGCTGTTTACTAGAGAGAGGAGCCTTCCTCTTCCATTCACAAAGCGCAGAGGGCATCACTTGGAAGTGTGAATGCTGCCCCTTAAGCTGAAGGAAGCAACCCAGTTCCTGTGAAGTTTTTCAATAGACAGAGGGTCTTCAGCCCTCCTCCTCCAGTCCATCCCCACAGGAAATAGATTTGAGAAGTGCTCCAGCCCCATATGAGGTACACCTCATCGCAGCAACAATAACACTGGCAGACATGGGTCTGTAGAAACTTCCCTGCTGGCAGAGCCATTCTCAGACCAGATCTACCCAACTTGCCCCATTAACCCGAGGCAATAGAATCACCTTCCATCATAGTAGGTCAGTTCTGCCTCTTTTTCTTCTATCAGAAGGGACATCTTCCTTTTCTTCCTCCAGCTGAGAGAACAATGCTGTTTTCCAGTGACTGGATATCAAGCCACCTGTTAAGATTGATTAGGTGTATTGATCTGCCCTTTAAGACAATTTCCACCCATCCTGGTTTTCTCTCTTGTTGCCAGATACCTGTTATATACTCTCCTTCTCTATCATCATGCTTAACACCAGCCTGCACAACCCCAATGTGAAAGACAAACCCCCCTTTGAAAGGTTTGTGTCCATCAACAGAGGCATTGACAATGGAGGGGACTTGCCAGAAGAGCTCTTAAAGGTAAGAATACCTCCCATTTTCTCATCAATCCCTCTTCTCTTTCTGTCTTGGGGTCCACTGAGAAGCAAAGGTCCACAGGTCTCAGTGTAATATGCTTGTTGGTGAGGACACGGGGCAAACGAGATGGAGCTGAAGCCACTTGGGGAACAGCAGTGTCAGTTTAGGTTTGTGTTTTCAAGTGTGTCTGTGTGAGATCGGGACAGATACTGTAACTGTGTGAGAGAAAAAGACATGAGCTGTGAGTGCCTGTGTGTCATGTATGTATGAGGCTGTGTGATGAGGCACCCAGCTCTGTGGGAGGTAGCTGGGCACCTGACTCTTTTGGCCAGCTTTGAAAGTCCTAGTCCCAAGGGGACTGTCTGTTTCTTCTGTCTCTGTGTGTGGGAGACAATGTCATCATGGCCCAGTTTATGAATCCCTTTCCCTTGTTCATGCTTGAATGTCTGAGCTGACTCCAGTGTTCACATCAGTCAGGACACCAGTGCCTGACCTCTCATACATCAGGGTGTAGCTTTGAGTGAGTAGAACCAACAACCCCTAAGTGAGCATCAGTGTCTCTTCCAGCATCTCTTCCAGCATCTGTAAAGCTCTCAGCAGGTCCATGGCATCTCTGATCCCAGAGGATGAAGGTACACATCAGAGGAGACAGAGACAGGGGATGCATCCATTAGCAAATCTGGAGCTACCATTTTCCCAAAGCTTCAGCAGGCATGGGACCTGCGCTATGAGGCAAGGTAGAGGCGGGCAGCCTGCCTATATGTGCCTAGCTTCACCTAGCCAGCCTGGGGAGAGTAACTTGTCTTGTGTCAAAGAGAATGCCTACATCCCACACTTGGGTTTGCTGAGCAGCATCCCCTCTGGATAAAGGCTTTGGGTTTTTCTCCAGAGTGCTGTTTCTTTCAGGCAGTTTGAGGGATGTTGCAGGAGCTTGTAGTTGTTTTAGTTTGTTGGGGTATTTTTGCTTGGGATTTGTGTAACAAATGATGGCATATCCAACGATATGAGCAACATTTTGTATCTCTTGAAAACTAGTAGCCTGCCTCCCTGTCACTCTGCTGTTATGGATGCCATCCTTTGTGTTCCCTCAGAGCAAAGGCCTTAGTTCTATGAAATGAGCCTCCTTCTTGTCATTTAGATGCGTATATTGGTCTCTGCATACAATTTCTCAGCACAGTGTTTGGTACCACCAACCCAGGGCTTAAGTGGCCCTATGCAGAGACACATCTGCAGTCTCTACCATATCATGTCCTGCCTTCCCAGTGCCTTTGCACCACCCACAGTGACATGCTGGATTTGGTCACTGCAGCCTCTCTTGGTATTGGTGCACATTTTTGTGTCTGTGCCTTTCCAAACTGAGTCTCCCTTTTGTGATAGGGATGCGGAAAAGAGCTTATGATCCCCCTTGACACCCTACGAGCAGCAGATTTAGAGCTATTGTACCCCAATGCCCACTGACCTCTCCCCTCCCCATTTCACTCACCTCACCCTGTGGAAAGAGAGTGGTGATGCAGATGGACCTAGGAGAGTTGTGTACAAGCTTGGTCAGAAATCTGTCTTTTTCTTTCCCTCTTTCTCTCACCAATGCTCTGGGGCAGAATCTGTTTGAGAGCATAAAGAACGAGCCATTCTCCATACCAGAGGATGATGGAAATGACCTCACACATACTTTCTTCAACCCTAACCGTGAGGGTTGGCTCCTGAAACTAGGTAAGGTTGATTTCCTTGGCTCCTCTGAATTCCCTGCCTGCCTGCCTGCCATCTGTGCCTCCCATCACAGATCTCCCCTTCAGAACCCACCAGCATCTCTACTGTGGTGGGGTGAGGCTGACATCTGCTGTTGAAACCAGCTGCCTGCTCTCTCTTTCCAGCTCCTGCAGGCTCTGTCTGCTCAAAGCAGGGGCCCAAAAAGATTTCTCTCCCCTCTCCTCCTTCACAGCCACATCAGAGCAAAATTTGCTCCCTGTGTGTATGCACGTTCATCGTAGAGCATCACATCAGCAGTGAGCACCTACTTGGGGCTGATCTACAGGGATTGCTGGGAAGGAATGCCTGTGTGTGTGTGTCTGGAGCTTGAGAGGGAACAGGATGGGAACAAACAGCAAAATATGTGACTAATGGCTTTGGAACCTCATTGCCTTTAGGAGGACGTGTGAAAACCTGGAAACGCCGTTGGTTCATTCTGACCGATAACTGCCTCTACTACTTTGAATATACCACGGTAAAGAGTTCATTCCTGGTTAGGAAATGGTGTTCGGTGTGGTTATGAACCTCTTTGGAGCCAGGGAAGAGCAGAGGGTTAGGAGGGCAACTCTTGCCTATTAACCTATGCTCCCAGACAGAACTCAGACCTCCTCTCCAGCACTGTTTCCTCTCCTGTGGTCTTGAGAAGAAGGGAGGCTGGACACTGCTGTGATTTTCTGTTAACTCAGCCCCCCACTGTGTCAATGGAGGGGGTCTCCCCAGGCATACACTATTCTTGTCACCCCCACAGAGGCACATATCCGGTAAATCAGAGAGGCTCTGTATAGTGGCATAGATGTGGGGAGCACGTTGTGTGTTAATTCATGTTTCCTTGCCTTCAGGACAAAGAGCCTCTGGGCATTATTCCCCTGGAGAACCTAT
The DNA here is from genome assembly GCA_039720435.1 of Amazona ochrocephala. Lineage (NCBI taxonomy): Eukaryota > Metazoa > Chordata > Aves > Psittaciformes > Psittacidae > Amazona > Amazona ochrocephala. The sequence goes on from CM077880.1 coordinate 79,697,324, forward strand.
CAGTCCGGAAGGTGGATGATCCCAAAAAGCCAGTAAGTCTCCCTTGCTTGGTGCTCTGCCAGTACAGGCTCTCAGGTCTTACCACACTTCTCAGAGGGAAGGTGCCATTCCAAACTGCCTTGTGCCCCTGTCTAAACATGAGGGCATTTAAACATGGTTGTATTTTACCAGGGAAGATCTGGTGTAAACGAGAGCTGTCCTTTGCCTGGCTGTATTGTATGTTTTCATGTGTGTGTGTAGGGGGGCTGAGATGAGTGCCCACAGTTGACTGCTTACTCATTTTGCACAGTCACCCAGGAGATGGGGGTTCAGTTTCTCTCCCAAGGACTCTCTGTAATCAGTTACAGCACACTTAGACTAGACAGTGCTGTGGTGCTGGGAAACTTGCCCAGGAAGTGACACTGTATGTGCATCTTTTGTGGATACCCATTCTTGAAGTGTCATGTCTCTGAAAGCGTCTTCTATCTGTGTGGTGACCGGCAGAAGAGAGTATGTTGCATCAACTTCAAAGAGGAAGACATCTTTATGAGTGGAGCAAAGTGACAGATATCAGGTGTTTTCTGGTAGCTGCTGATGCTCCATCTCTCCATAAAGGCTGTTTTAGTGTCCATTCATTCTCAGGAAGGGTATATTTGTCTAATAGGGGTAGCCTGGAGAACTGACTCATAGAGGGATTATTGGGATGAGGAAGGAAAGGTTCTGTTGCATTTCAGAGACAGAATGTTCTCCTTCTTTTTCACCTTCAACCTATCCCTGTGGTTGAAGGCAGCATAGTCCCCGTGTTCCACCCTGTCCTCTCCTACTGCTCCATTTTATTCCCTTTCTGACAGAACTGCTTTGAGCTCTTCATTCCTAACTGCAAAGGGCAGAAGATCAAAGCCTGCAAAACAGATGGGGATGGGAAGGTGGTCGAAGGCAAGCATCAGTCCTACAAGATCTCAGCAGCCACACCAGCAGAACGTGATGAGTGGATTGAGGCGATACGGTGAGGAGACCAGAACTGGAGGCCAGAGCTTGCCTTTGTTCAGCCCCAGGGACAAATGGTCAAGCAGTTTATTTGGCTACCAAAGCCTGAAAAAGGGGGTGGAAAGAACTGTTTGCAGTCTAGCAACTGTGGTGCCTTTTAACTTCAAAGTTTCAAGGTCCCTTTTAGAGAATCTTTAGCCACAGCTAAATCATCTGCTGTGGGTCTGTGTATCTCCAGTCCTCTGTTTTGGTGAGTGGTGTCTCTGTGCAAGTTCAGTTAGGTTGCCTGCACTGCTTTCCAGCATTAAGTCTCTTACTTTTGCTACCATTTGCTCTTATTTCCAGGATGAGCATCACACAGGATCCTTTCTATGATCTGGTCTCTGCCCGTAAGAAAAAGATTGCCAGCAAAAACTGAGCTCTGAGCTGGTCACTGACAGCAGGAAGATGTAGCTGTTGGACAGCTTCCCTCCCATGCTGGGCTCTTCCAGTGAAGAAAGTTGGGAGCATTGGTTCCCTCTGCCTCCCACTTGGCAGGAAGACAACTGATAGGACAACTTGCCAGATTTGCTTCTTCCTTTTCCAAACTGAAGGCAGAGGCACAGCCTACAATCCACTGAGGACTGTTGGAACAATGGTCATGGCACTTCCCATGTCCAGATGTAAAGGCTCAACAGCGGCTGGCCTTTGGGTTCTCTTATATAGCTCCACGCATGTAGGACAGGATCTGAGAGGAGTCAAGAATATCTCCAGAATGTGTCCAGCCCCTCCTGCCATCAAACCGGGCCTGGGTATTTTTCCTGAGGAGCCATGTAGGTGCTCTCAGAGCCACCAAGCTCTGAGTTGCAGTTGCAGAGCAGCCCAGTGGTTTCCTTTCCATGAACAGATGTGTAGTGGTGGTGGTACAGAAGGGCCCACTGATATCTAATGTCTCACTGTGAAACCAGAGACCAAAGGAAGATAAGAAGTCCTGTGCTCAGAAGAGAGCCCTCTCTACCTCTTTCTATAGTCATGAGGGCTGTAATCCTGGGAGGACCCTGATCTGTGTCTTAATCATAGGAAGTTAAAGATGTTGGATAGGGAGATAAGAGGTAACTAAGTGTACATAGGCTGTAGGACCGGGGAAGCAGCTCTGGGTCTTTCTCCTTTTTGCCTTGAGACTCAGGGACCATCACAGGTTTTCCTAGGGAAGAAACCTAAACACTAGCTCTCCTTCTGGCTGATGGCTCCTCAAGAGAGGTTGCTTCCTTGTACCACCCCAGAGGCCTGAGCTTTGTATCTGAAAGGCATGCAGCCAGAAGGCGGCATACACACGGCTGCATACACACCACACACGCAAGCACATACACACTGAGGCATTCCCATCTACACACATTGTTTTCATCTGGAGTCTGAGGTGGGTTTTTTTGTCTCTTGTGTAAAGGAAGAAATAAAAGTGCTTGAAACAAGCCCAAAAAACTCAGGCCCACATAATCATTTTAGCAATAAAGGCAGAGGATGAGAGATAGGAGTGTCGTGTTCCTGTGCCTTGCAAAGCAGCCTGAGCACCACTGCAGCTCTGCACTGCACCCAAAATGCAGGCAGGTTAATGCATGGCGCAAGCAGGCAGATGCTGGGCACCATGGGAGGGAGGAGTAGGTAACGGGATGGGGGAAAGGGACAAGGAGATGTAACACTGCAAACTGGGGGCAGCACAGAGGCAAGTACCAGAGACTCACTGGAGACGCAGAGTTCAGGGATGTGGTAAGCTCTGGTTTTTATCTGTTACCTTTTGTGGTGTCTTCTAGGACTGGTGCTGTCTGTCTCTTGCCTTTTTTCTTCCTGCAGAGGGCTCTGTCTACCAGGCAATCTGCAGCAGGGCCAGCACAGATTGATTATTCATTCTAGTTATTTTTATCCAAGCCACAGGAATGCTGAATTAATTTCAAGAGGCAGGGAGTGTATCTCGGAGTTGAAGCACGCGTTCACCCTGGAGAAGAAACGTGAAGGTTTTCTTCTGCTCTCTCCTGCAAATGTCTCTTGTGTTGAATCTCTTTGTCACTCGTGATATACAGCAGATATGCTGCCCTTCGCTCTAGAGCACATGTGCTTACACACACATTCACTCTCACTTTGGGTTCAGTGCAGGGAGGCAAGGTTGTGTCCAGAGGTGGGAGGTGAAGTCAGAATATTCCCCCTTGGCAACATCTCCAGTGTATGTAAGAGAAATGTAAATATGCACTTGGTTGACAAAAGATGCTCCAGAGCCTAGGATTTGGGTGAGAAATATCTGTTCTTGCACCTCCCAGGCTCATGCTCTGTGTGGCAAAAGCCATCAATATGCAGCCTTGAGTTTCTCTTCTACCCACAATCTGTGCAGTATAAGCCCTCCCTAGGGTTTACCTGGATCATTCCAATGACAGCAGGGGCTATCCAAACTCTTCCCAGAACCTCCTCATCCTAAATCCTTGCAATTTTCTTCAGGCTGCCTGTGTCCTTTCCCCTCTCTTCTTCCCCCAGATACCTATGCACTGCAGAGTGGAATTCTTCCTAGCAATGACACAGTGGGAAGGACATTTTGTGAGACCAAAACAATTCACAGAGACAAGCAATTGTGTAATTTCCATCCATCAAAATAACCACAAGAGTCAGAAGGAGATGAACCAGGTTTCTTCTCTCCTAGTGATTGAGGTAGGGAGTGAGACGACAGTAGGTTTGAGATTCCATCGCCTTGCCTTGGCTCCAGCACAGAAAATCCATTCCCAAACTCCTCTCTATAACATATCCTTGGCACCATGACCACAATGCTACCTGGTGTTGCCCACCAGTAATGCAACATGTAAACTGTCCAAGTGGTATCTTTGACTTCATGCCTACTGAATACCAGTGTGTTTGGTATCAGCCAGGGTATCTTCAGGACAGGTATAAAGCTTGGCCATCCACTCATATCTGTGTGCTTCGACATCCGCGCTTGAAGCCCTTGCAAATTTATAACAGGAACGAGTTGTGCCACTAGAATGGCACCACCAGCGATTGTGTTGCTGGCCACCATCACACATTCCCTTTGCTAAGGGCAGCTGCAGCATCACACACAGGAACACAGACACACAGAGCAATTCAGGTACTGAATCTGACAGATTGTTAATTATCTGGTAGACGCATTCCCCTTTCTCATCACAGGCAGTGTACGTGCTCACACAGACACACATGCAGAAGACTCACACTTATTCCCTGCCTGCCTAAGGACAAGGTGTTCACACCCAGTAATTCGTTTTTGTAATAGATGTCCATCTATTTTCATAAAAGGACTGGGAGAAGAAAGCTGCAGATGAGTGGAATAGACCACATCACTGCATCCTGCCTCCTCCCCTCTTCTTCCCTTCCTCCTGTGCCCTGTTCAACAGCCTCTTTTTGGAAGGCTAATGCATTTTGAAAAGGCATTCTAGAAATTGTTTGCAGCAACTGAGATGGAGCAGCTGTGAGGAGAACCAGCAGTCTCATTTAGTACAGCTTAGGTATCTGGCAAAGGGTAGAGAGAAGCTCTGGGAGGTCAGGGGAACGGCAGTATACAAACGGAGACAGACTATGCTGAATTATGGATTCGGAGCTGATCAAAAGGTATAGAATCCCAGACTGGTTTTGGTTGGAAGGGACCTTAGAGATCCTTCAGTTCCGCCCCCCCTGCCACAGTCAGGGACACCTTCCACCAGACCAGGTTGCTCCAAGCCCCTGTGTCCAACCTGGCCTTGAACACTGCCAGGGATGGGGCAGCCACAGCTTCTCTGGGCACCCTGTGCCAGGGCCTCAGCACCCTCACAGGGAAGAACTTCTTCCTAATATCTAATCTAAATCTACCCTATTTCAGCTTAAAGCCATTCTCCTTGTCCTGTCATTACATGCCCTTGTAACAAGTCTCTCTCCAGATTTCTTGTAGGCCACCTTTAGGCACTGGAAGCTGCTCTAAGGTCTCCCCAGAGCCTTCTCTTCTCCAGGCTAAACAAGCATGGATTGAACATGTCCAAAAACTCTGAAAGCCCTTGGTGATGAAAGCTCTTGAACAAGTGGAGGCCTGTGGGAAAGCAAGGCTCTGTCAGTGCATTGGCCAGGAGTGGTGTTCGGTGGTGTACCATTCATTTGACACACCGTCCATCCCTGGCAGGCCTGAAACTACTCAGCTGTGTGTCACACACCCTTCAGTGCAAAGGGAAAATCAAGCAGCTCCTTTATGCTAACTAAATGGGGTTATCTGGAGTGGAGCTGCTACCGTTTAAACTCCCTCTGTGATACAACGCGTGAGACCCTGCATCTCACCCCTCCACAGCAGTGCAGGGATTGCCACCGAGGGGGATCAACAGATTTGCCAGCTTGTACCATAAACCTGAAGGAACAAAAGGCTATTACAAAGGCCTCTGGGAGATGGGAGAAAGCTGTAATACCCTCTGAGATCAGTCTTTTGTATGGAAAGAAGCACAGCCCCTCTGTATTAGAGCTGCTTTGAAGTGTACAGTCCGCTGTGGGTCCAATGGAACAATCTCTCCTGTCTCCCATCCCTGACATTTAGTGGCTGGAAAACAGCTTGCTAGCTGAGGCTGGGGGACCTACTGCAGTACTTCCTCTCTCTTAAAGGTTTCTTTGATTGTGCATTTCACATAAACAGGCCAGAGCACGAAACTGGAGGGCAGGATGGCTCTCAGGGGCACTGTAGCCTCTCTGCTGCACCTTTTTCTGGCTCACTCCTGTCTCCAGCCTGACAGTTGGTCAGTCTGGGGGGGGTGGAAGAAGTCCAGGCAGACTGGGGTTGAGACCTGACCGGGGTTTCTTGGAGTGTCACTGCTGTGACATCTGCTCTAAGTGTCTGTGACAGGGGCATGCAGCAGTCTCATCTTGCCATGCCATTTCCAATCCTGCTGCCTCCCTGCAATGAAGATGAATATGGCCTGTCCCAGGTTATCACATTCCTCTGTGTGTGAGCCTGTGTGTGAGTCTGTACACAGTACAGACACCAGTTTGCTCCTGAAGGCTGATGCTATTGGGCTAACTGCAAGGAGTCTGTGTTTGGTGGGATAGAGGGGACTACAAGGAAGGAGTCAGGGAGGGTGAAGGAGTCTGGGTCTTGTGTATGTTGTAGTGCCACCAGACATGCCAGCTCAATGCTTGAAGGGGAGAGTGGAGGTGGTGCAAAGTGACCATCACATCACATCTGGGCCCTCAAGGAGGCAGCGTGTGCAGTGAGAGGACCACATACCCTGCTAGCACAGCATGCATTTGCTCCTCTGCCTTGCTGAATTAGTGGGGTTACATGTCCTTTTTTGAGTACAAACACAGGTATAGACATGTGTGTAAATGTGCTGTGTCCTGCACACGCATGTAGCCACATATACCCAAGCACATCTGCCTATACACAGATACACACACAGTCCACATGCAGCCCAGCCCAATGCTTCTCCTTGCCCTCTCCTTGCAGAAGGGCCCAGACAGAACAGTGGGTAAGGGAAGAACGGACATTGGAGGTGCATGGAGGGGCAGTCCCAGTGGGGTGAGACGGCAAGCAGTATGTGGGCAGAGATAGGCAGGACATCCTGCAGTGAGGCCTACAGGGACTATAGGGCTACACTAGTGGGAGCACAGCCCTTCACCTGGGGCAGAATTTGGGGAAGGGCTGTGGTGACTGCGTTAAAGGACATTGAGAGGTGAGGCATTTGACAGTTATCTCCTCCTTCGGAAGCACTAGGCTGACCTTAAGAGAGCTACAGAAAAGGCACTTTCTGCTGCCTCTATAACTATGTGGGTGGCTGCAAGGTTCCTGCGGTTGGCTGAAGAGGTGGTGATTCGTGCAATTAATGTCTAATCAATTCTATGAATATTTATTGCTAGTCACCAAGCTCCTGAGTGACAGTGAATCCCCATCTGATTGGAATCACATTCACAGGTACACCAGAGCCTCCTTTGGGGTTCACAGACCTCCCACTGGGGCAAAAGGCCCAAAAGGCATGATCATCCTGCTGCATATGGGAGGCACATATGCAATGTGCACATGAAAACTGAGTTCAACTCATTTTGGAGGGACAAAAAATGAGGTTTTAGGATTGACTTGTTGGGAGAGACAACTTGAAACAGTCTGATGCATTAACAAACCTAACCCATGACTGAATTTGAGCTTGTTCTTTGTGTGTGCGCTCTCTCATTTATCTTCTATTGCAACATGAGAGAGAAAATAAAGCTGGGAGAAATGAAACTCCTGCAGCTGTTAGAAAAGCCACATAACAGTGAGGAATGTCTTGGACCTTGCAACTGACTCATACCCCAACATGGCATGAAGTATGCAGTATCTTTCCTCAAGAAATGCTACTTTGGGGACTTTTTGTCATTATCAGAAATCCGATGCTTCTCAATTTTTCCCAGATTCATGCTCCTCTCCACAGCCCACTTTCTTTCCCTTTACTTTCGCCTGCTTTAATCCTTTCACCTCACTTTTGTCTCTGTTGTCTCTTTCCCACAGTGCGTTATGCCCTCTGTGCTTTGCCCATCCCTCTCCATAATGTTGCCACTGTCCTCTCACCTTCAACAACCCCCCTCTTTGTTTTTCCTGATGAGGGATGCTGCCCCTCCTGCCCCCCAGACAGACTCAGTCTGCCTTGGCAGAGCTCTGGGAAAAAACCCTGTTATCAGTGGAAGGTGAGTTGCTAAAGCTGAGCCACTCTTCAGCTCCGGCTGCTCACCTGCAGCTTGGCTTTGTGCTGAAGGCACTGTCAAAAGCCTGTTATTACCTAAATGAAACAGATACACAGCCCTCTCTGAGAAGGAAGAGACACAGATAACAGTGATTTGCCTGTTGCCTGCTGCCTTCTGACTGGGAAAAACACTCCAGATTTCAGCAGGGCTTCCAGGACCAGCCCTCAGTGGACAGAGCGAGACAGAGACAGTCCTTCACATTTTCTCCATCTGCATGGAAAGGATCCTGTGGCTGTTAGTGGCAGTGTGAGAGAAGGTTCTTCAAATCTGCACCACAGATATCCCCTTCCTCACATGTGGTTATGCTTGTCCTTGACCTGACACAGGACTAGGAAAATACAAAAATGAAGCCAATAATAGACCCAGAATAAAGAGCAAGGTATCAGGGGAAGGAAGAGAAGGGAGAGTTGGCAAGCCTGAAATCATGATTACAGAGTACAAAGGCTCTGTTGTGCAGAGCTCTGTTTTCCTTGCTGCAGCCCTTGACTTTCCTCACCAGCTGCACCACTGTGCTCTGGAGCTGTGATTTCAATATCCAGGAGCTAATGGGCTGCTTGGCCTCCTCTCCAGAGATCATTCAGCAGGAAGAAGTGTGCTTCACACACAAAAAGGCTACAGGGACTTCAAGAGAGGCAGTGGAAAGGGACAGGGGGGAAGAAGCAGCTCAGAGCCACGTGAATTGGGGAAGAAGTGCACTCTGAGGTTCCTGGACATGCCAGCTGACCCTAAACCCCTGACAGGCACAGATTCATCTCTCATGGTTTGGTGTCCCTACAGTGATGCCTTTACTCTGATGCAGTTAAAATTCATGTAATGGCACATAACACATTGGTGTGCGTAGACAACTAGTAGTCAACCAATGGTAGACAACCAGTAATGAGTTATTTAATGTGGGATAAAATATACCCTCAGCAAGTTTGTGGATGACACCAAGCTGAGTAGTGCAGTTGACACGCCAAAGGGAAGGGATGACATTGGGGGTACTTTGTTATGCTTGAGAAGTGGGCCCACTTGAGCATCATGAAGTTTGACAAGGCCAAGTGCAAGATCCTGTGCCTGGGTTGTGGCAATCCCCAGTAATAGTGCAGACTGGGTAAATTGCTTGAGAGCCACACTGCGGAGAAGGACCTGGGGATAGTGATGGAAAAGTTGAATATGAGCCAGCAGTGTGCAGTTGCAGCTCAGAAAGCTGACCATATCCTGGGCTGCATCAAAAGAAACATGGCCAGCAGGTCAAGGGAGGGTATTCTTTCCCTCTACTGCACTCTGTTGAGACTTCAGCTGGAAAACTGCTTCCCACTCTGGGGCTCTGAGCACAAGAAAGACATGGACTTTTCAAGTGGGTCCAGAGGAGGATCACGAAAATGATCAGAGGGCTGGAACATCTCTGCTATGGAGACAAGCTGAGAAAGCTTGGCTTGTTTAGCCTGGACACCTTGCTGCAGCCTTTTAATACTTAAAGCCAAAAGTATTTATATGAATATATATGAAAGACAAAGAAAGACTTTTTACCAAAGCCTATACAGACAGGACAAGAGGAAGCAGTTTTAAACTAAAAGAGGGTAGATTGAGATTGGACATAAGGAAGAAGGTTTTTTATGATGAGAGTGGTGAGGCCCCGGCACAGGGTGCCCAGAGAAGCTGTGGCTGCCCCATCCCTGGCAGTGTTCAAGGCCAGGTTGGACGGGACTTGGAGCAACCTGGTCTAGTGGAAGGTGTCCCTGCCCGTGGTAGGGGTTGGAACTGAAAGAGCTTAAAGGTCCCTTCTAACCCAAACCACTCTATGATTCTGTGAACACATGCACTTAAACAGACATTCTATTTCCACTACAATACCTTCTTGTACCCATTTACCCTTTGATCACACCTCATCTTTCCCAAGCTAGACCAAATTATCACCCACCTCCCCAAGCACAAGACTGGACTTAAAAAAAAGGGTTTTATTTGAATTTCCAAAGGACCATTGCCTAGTTATATTTTGAAGATATTTTGTCCTGGAAAACAGGAACTTGTTTCCCTCCTTCCTTTTCATATTTGTTATGAGAATTAAAATTGTCTTTTGATTCCCCCAATTCCAGCTGCTGAGGACCTTATTAAGTGTCATGATGCTTAGTACAAAATGGTAAGAATCTGCACCATTTCCATCCACTCCTTTCATCAGACACTTCTGCTCCTTCTATGGGGCATGCTATTACACTCATATCATCTCTCAAATGCTTACCCTCCTGTGCTCCCCATCATGTGACAGAAAAAATCTATGCACCATGTGCAGGTCTGCTAAGGCCTTTGCAACCACCGTCAAAAAAATACTTCTTTGGTTTGTTTTTTGTCTTTTTTTGTGTTTTTTTTTTTTTGAAGGAAAGGCTGATGCTCATCTTGCCACAGAGCAATATACAGAGTCTCTTCCCAGCTTTCCCACAGAAATCTGAGATTCTCAGTTTTGCTACAGCCTCTTCCTTGATACCTCCTCATGCCTGTTTCCCAAATGCATCAAGGAAGCAAATGGAGATGTATTCTGAGGAAAAACAAGAACTCAGTGTTGGAAAGCATTCAGCATGCTGCTAAAAGATCCCATGTCATTCAGTGTTGTTAGGAGACAGCAAGGCTACCATTTCATGTCAAATCCCTACACTGGCACAGCCACAGCTCAACCCACTGCTGACAAACCTCCACCCTTTAGCTGAGGGAAACTACTCAGCTACAAAATGCTCTGGGCAACTCTGCCTCCTCCCGAGCCAGGCTTGTCTCCACAGCATGGAGTCTGCTGTGGGGCAGGAAGGAGAAGAAGAAAGCGCCTGTCCTCCGGGTGGGTTTGGGAGATGCTGCATATTTCCTAGGCAGGCAGGCTGCTCCAGTGAGCTGAGAAGTACTAAGAGATTGAAAACCTGTTGCTGTGAATTTCAGAGATGCCTGGCAGGGGCAGCTGGAGCAACGAAGGGTTCAATGTATTAAACTCACCATAGTAAAGCCATAATGGGATTTTACATGCTGCTGTCACCAGAATACCTAAACCAGCTCAGCATCTCGCTTCATCAGGCATGCTTTCAATACCTTCTTCTTGCTCCAATACATCTCCCCCATCCGCAGTGCTCGTCCAAGCCCTAAGGCTTTGGAAGAATGTTTATCTGTACAAGAGGAAGGGGGGGCTTTACCCCTCAGGCCCACCCAGGTCTCATAGGCTTGCTGGCTTCTTCCTCTGCTCCTTTTAGGAATGTGATTAGCATCATTTCTAGGTGGGAATATGTCAGCAGCAAAGGGGAGAGGGTGGACTTGCTCCCTAGGAAGAAGGAGCAAGAAAGTGAGTTTCTGGGGAGGTGTGTCAGATGCACATGGAAAGGAGGCTTGGGTCAAATGACAAATGGAACATGAAGAAAGGGCATGGAGGAGAACCGGGAGGAGGGGTGCTCCTGGAAATGGCTTGGGGGAAAGATGCCTTAAGAATAAGGAGGGTGTGGACAGGGCTCCAGGAGGAAGGGTACCAAGAAGATGTGGCAGGCACTGGGTCTGAACAGGGGGTTGCAGTCTGTGGTCAGGGGACAGCAGGGGGAGTGTGTGCATTTACAGGGGATACCTGCACTATTTCCCATAGGGTAAATTTATCTTTCAGAAAGCCACTTTGTAATGCATAAGCTGGGATTTGCTCTGCTGGATCTGCCTCTCCTCTGCAAACCATTGAAGAGAGTTCATCTTGTTAAATCCTCTGCCCTGAAGGAGGTGAGGGGGTCGAATACCTCCTGGAGGACAGATACTTTGCAAAGCTGTTTCCCTATTGCTGCAGAGACCCTATTTACCATGCCTCCTTCCCTTGTCCAGGCTGTAATACCTAGGAGGAGGAAAACAAGATGAGAAGCAAGTGCGGATGTGAGAGTGAACTCTCCTTCCATCTCGCTTGGGACTCCAAGGCTGTGTGCTGCCACATAGGCTGATTGTGCTACCTGCCCAGAAGCAATGAGGGCAGGGAAGGCCTGGAGGTCCCCCGCAAACCCGAAGACCTGGTTAAGTCACAGCCACCCAAATATGTGGGTAAGACCCAGATACTGCAGCAGGGGCAATATACAGAGCAAGTGCCTGAGATCCCTGTGCATCAGGGAGACGAGAGGTAGTAGCAGGGCTTGCACAGCTGAGCGGAAGCCCAGTTAATACATCTGTTCCTGCCTCACTCTCTCAGTGCGTCTTGTATCAGGAGACCTCAGGCACTGCAGAGGTCTCCGTCCCACAGAACTGGCCTTGGGGTGCAGCTTAAGGGTCAGGGAACCTGCTTAGACGTGGAGTATGGGTCTTCTGGGAGTGCCGGGATGGAAAGGAGGAGGATGAACAAGATCAGGATTGAAAGAGATTAACAAGACAGAACAAATGAAAGAAAAAGAGAACAAAATAAGCAGATCCACTGAGAGGCACCAGGGCATCCTGTGCTCACATTCGTTTAGCAGTGTTGCTTTGCCCGATCGTTTTGCCCTGAACATGTATTGGCCACTCATCAGAGCATATAATATGGGGCAGGAGGAAACCACCTTATTATCAAGAGAGCCTTTGACTGCAAGGGGAAACCAGAGCCCAACAGCCCCTTGAGGAATTGTCTTAAAGGCAAGAAGAATTTTTCATTCCTTTTGAGCACCGGAAGGCCAAGACTTCACCTCAAATTGGAAGGCAATGAATTCACCTGTGGAGATTTGGGCCTCAGACCTCCCAGTGTTGCTGGGGGTTAGCTATTTCATCTTTACCTTTTCCTTATGTGGCCTCTATAAAATGGGACATTATAATTGAATAACCCTTTCACTTCTCTGTGTCGTCTCATCTACTGAGCTGCAAGCTCCTCCCTATTTCCCCCTTGCTTTTTGACTCTTCTGAGGTTTTGCCCACTCCTTCTTTCCATGATTGCTCCTACTTCTCTTCTGGGCATTCCAGCAGGATTGTGCTTGGCTGGCTCCTGGCCAGTTTGGCCTCCCCTTCACTGCAATAAGTAGGTAGGGAGGGAAAGTAGGAGGGAACAGTCAGGCTGCCTCTGGGAACCTCTCTGCCACTCTGGTTTATCTGCCATCAAGATGTATGCTCCAAAAGCCCATCTGACCCCAGGGCTTGGCCATCGTGACAGTCGGAACTAGCCTCCCTCCCTTTCCAGCCTCTTTAACCCAAAATATAAGCCTGAGTAGAAGTGAAATAGATGTAAAGTAGGGGAAGATTTGTCAGTGTCAATAGCTTAGGAATTTGGAATACTTAGGTTGGCCGCCTTGGACACAGTGAGCATAAGCACAAAGGTGTGAGACATTTCCGTGCACACTGCTGTTTTCTAGCCCAGAGGAAGCCAAGAGGGTACCTGGAGGTCTTCTCTTCAGCTGTGAGTAAGCTTGCAAGGAAAATCACATTGCTTGGGTCACTGACAACTTGACTGCCTCAGGGACAATGCTCCCTAGCTGGATGGGTAACAAGAGCATCCATCTCCATTGCTGGCAGTGTGGCAGTCATCTACTTGGCAAAAAGATGGATCAAGTCATAACACAGCCAAGGAAAACCTGGGAAGGAGATGGAGTCCCACTCTGCCAGGCCAGGCTGTGCCTGCTTAGCAATAGAAGGACAAAACTCAGTTGGGTCTTCTCTTAGGCGCTTTAGAGGGTGAGGCTTGGATATAGATAGATGAGGGTGAAACCGAGTGTAAACAGGAGAGGGTTGGGGCATCACACTTACCCCTTCATTTAGCTTTCCCTCCCAGTATCCAAATCAGACACCAGCAGTCGCCACTGCTGTGCCAAAAAACTCCATCAGAGATACAAGGGGAAGGCAGAGGAGAATAAGGAGAGTGGGTGAAACTAGCAAAGAGTACGTTGTTCCATCCACCTCTCAGAGTACTCTTTTCTTTCCCTTTTTCCTTTTGGTACACCATGTTCTACTCAGTGAGGAAAGGCAGGTAAATCCCTTCCTTTCACCATGTCTCCACAGAGGGTCTCCAAGGGCTGGGAAATGGCAGTATTTGCTAGTGCTCTGCCATAGAGCAGGGGTAAGTCATACCTGACTGAGGATGGTACTGCCACCAAAACACACTGGAAAGACCCAACTCACAGGGCTCCAGCCAGAAGCCAGCCACTACTGTCATGTCTCCACCTCACTCCACAAAATGGGGCAGCAAGAGATGGCTCCATACCCAAGCTTCTTCCTTCCCTTTGAAGGATGGACGTCTCCCTTTGTTCTTCCTGAGGGCAAGGCACCTTTGAGCATAGAGGAGAGCAGATCTGTGTGGGTGATGGAGAGTGGCTTCTCACCCAGAAACTGGCATGCTGTTAGCAAACAGCACCACAGAGGATTGTCATCATGAGATACAGAGTCACAGGAGTAAGGTTCCTGACAAGAGGAAAGGGCAGCCCTCTACTCAGCACATACAGATTGTTGGCCCTAATATCTCCTCTGCTCTGGGCTCTGTGTGCCAGGATGAGACGCATCAGGAGAGGTACCATTTTGCTAAATCTTGAAGCTGACACTTTTAATATCCATTAGTGTTGCTACCCTGCCAGAGAGCATTAGCTGAGATACATGGACTGTTTCCTCTCTGATCCCTAGCCCCAGCCCTTACCATCCTTCCTTTCGTCTCCCCAGCACAGCCTGATTGCTGTTCCCAGTACTAACATTGGTGGTCTCAGGTTCAACCCCTCTGTTCAACCAATCTATCATTGCTGTCTTTTTCTCCACTTCTTTTCAAGGATTTTCCAATCCAAACCAGTCTATGATTCTATGATTTTTTATCTTGGGGAAAGTGTCTCTCCACACAATGCACATGCACCCACACCCAGACACATACCAAGCAAAGGACAGAAGACAATACTTACTTTCTTCTGCCTCCAAGAAACAGATATGAAGCACTAAATGGAGCAAACAAAGGAGAAATCAAAGATTCTGGCATTCCCTCTTGGCTGCATTGCAGGGGTCAGCAGAAACCTCTGCCAAGATTTGGCTTTGAGGCACTGTGCAAATGAGCTGTCAAAGCCATCCCTGCCATCTCTCCAATACCTTGGACTAGTGAGCATCCAAAAGGAGGGTGGCTGGTGCTCCCCCACAGAGGATGAACAGAGGTGAGGAAAATGAGCAGGATTTTCTCTGGATGCCTATGGCCAGGTTAGAAGATGGAGCTGGCCCTCTATGCATTGGTCAAGCTGTCACAGACTTGTATGAACCTCAATTTAGCAGGTTGCTGATTTGCACAAGCCACAGACAAGCTCAGAGGCAGGCTGATAATTGCAGTGTAGACAGCCTGAGAACAATGCTCTCACTGTCCTGGGTGTGTCTGGCATAGTTGTAACCCCAAACGGCTGTGTCCTTTGGGTCTTCAAAGCCTTCTAGGCATTGAAGAGTTGTTGGGAAAAGGGAAGAGAATTTCAAGCAAGAGAAGTGCTTTCTGCAAAGGACCTTCTGGGGAGATGATTTTAAATTACTCAGGCAAAGAATAGGAATGATTTTAGGAGCAGTGTGGTTTGTTCTGCAGCTTGACTGCAGGTATCAAACACCAGAGACAGGAAGAACACTATATCAGGGTTCCCATTTTGGGTAGGTGACTATGAGCAGCAATGCATACGTGTAAACAAGAAATATCAAAGGTTGCTACAGCTCCATGTGCCTTCACTCACAGTCATTTTGATCTACATCCTAGTCCTGATATCGGGATGTGTCTTTTCCCTTACCACCCACAGAGGCCTAGAGAAAGGAAAAACAAGTTAATAGTTACCCGCTACACGTAGCAAGCCAAGATCAGCACAGTACTCTACAATCATTATGTTACTTCACTGGAGAAATATTGGGGGATATGTTTGTGGGTGTGTGCTTAATGATGGAGAAAGGATTTGGTGGAAGTACAATATGGTGTACTTCATTTGTGTTCATCAAGAATAAATACCCACTTGTTTTCAGTAAAGCAAGAAGAAATGTGTTTCTGATCACCCTGTAATACTGAGTTTTCTCTCCTCTCTTATTTTCAGGTGATACTGCCCTCACCAGACAGGGAAGAGTGACAAATACATATTTGTTACTGCTGGAGAGGAAGATGAATGCCAATTGTTGGGGAGCAACAAGAGCAGTACTGCTCCATTTAAAAGGATGAATCAGGAGCCAAGGGTAAGATAAGCACACTACCTGAGCAGGAGCTGTGATAGCAACAGATCTATTAACAAGCTTAGGTAAACCAAGATGATGAAACAGATTTCTGTTCTATTCCAGAGCAACACAATTACAATACACCAAAAGCAGGTGCCTTGGCCTGAGTTTAAATAGGGCTGCAGGCAGAGGATGTCTCAGTGGAAGCCCCAGGTGAGACTGGTCAGGGCAGACAAGGCTCATCAGTGCACTCAGTGCCCTGAAACTAATTAATCCCACTGAATGCCATGCTCTGAATGTATTGGTTGCTGCAGCTGTGTCTGGGTGAGTGGTTATACAGTTATACATACTCTAGTGTGTGTTTATGATGAAGAAGTTTGTGTATGTGTAACCTACCAGCATACTGGTATGAAGCTGTATGGGTACTGAATACAAAACGAATAAAAAGAGTTGCTTATACAGCTGCTTCCATCTACTCACCCAGTAACCTGTCTGATCTCAGAAGTATGGATGAGTTATTTTTACATTTGCTATTGCACCCAGTTTAGGTAAACTAATGATGTACTTTTCAGAAAGACAAGCCTCAGTCTCAAGTTTGCTTAATTTCTTGGTCTCTGAACTGTTGTATTTGACTGAGTTTGAATCAAAAGGGCTGTCAGTCACTGTACCTGAAGTGGTAGAATGCACAAATATGCTTGAGTGACCTCTGTTTAGAAAGATGCTGTGCAGACTGTTAAAGGGTTTGTAGCTATGCTAGGAAGTTGGAGAAAAAGACTTATTTTCTTGAAGACGAGGAGACACTCTCTGTCTGCAATCCATTTTAACAGATTGTACTAAGGAGCCTCTCACAGTGAGGAAGAGAGGAAATAATAATTTTCCTCCCTACAGGCAGCTGATACTATCATATTGTCCCTATGCAAAGCAGGGGTAAAAGAAAGATGCAAAAACAAAGAAAAGAAATCAATAGGTATTAAGGTACAGAGGCATATGCAGATGTCTGAAAGGACAATAGACACAGAAGAACTGATTGGACGCTTGAGTAAAGGAAATAAGTATTCATCAAAGCACCTAGGTAGACAAAGTCTTTAAATAGTGTTGCTATGCAAAAATAATTCCATAGCAAAACATAGGTGTGAAAAGTCATTATCTCACACAGAGATCTCTTGGCAGAACAGAGAATGCATTGACAGCTTCATCCCTGCCCAAATACAATGGCAGCTCTAAGCTACCTCTTGTGATAAGCCCTCGTCTTACTTTCTGGCTCAGGCTGGGACTAAGACCATACCTTTGGCCCATGCCACAGACTTCTCAGCATAAATCTCTCAGCAGCTTACATTTTGGTTTGGTTTCCCTGTTTTAGACGCACTATAGCCATACCTTTATTATCTTTATACCTTCTCTAATGTCTTTTATCCTCTTTATAGGAAGTAATGGATTCTCACAGACTTTTAGCTGTTGTCTTTGCAGTATTAAGTTCATCTTGAGTCCTCACATAGTTTTCTTAAAACATACAAAATTGCAGTTTTATGTCTCCATTTTACCCTGTCTATTGTTTTTCAAGGCAGAATCTAGCTGTTTATCTTAGGAGAATGAGACGAGTGCCTTATAATGGTACTCTTCTGACAAATTTTGATAGTGAAGTTTCAAGGAAGGACAGTTGGGTCTGGGTTCCTTGAGCCTACTTGAGAGTGGCAGGACTTCATGCCCTATTGCCTACAAGCCAAAAGTAGTGTGGAGGTGCAAGGTGAGTCAAGGTGACATTTGAGTGGTGTCTGGATACAGCAATGCAAAAAGCGCAAGCAGATGACACAAGGAAAGAGGAGGCAGGAAGAGCTGTGGAGTCCTATCAGATCCCTCTGGTGATATTGGGTCACAGTGGAGCCAGGAGAAAATGGGCGAGAAGCGATCTAGGTCTTTATCAGAGAAAACCAAAGAACAGCAAAATCACCAGCCTGCAAAGCCTTTTCAGGGGGCATGGCAGGCAAATCATGGGACAAGGGCGAGCTCCGCCACTAGCCGCATTGCAAAGCGCCTACTTCAATACCTAAATTCCTACTTCAATACCTGAATTCCTATTGACTGGAAGGGACTGTAAGCGTGAATACTGGAGTCATTTGTCATTCTCTCACTCAGGTTTGTAAGGGCCAGATTAGCACAGAGACAGACTGAATGAATGAAGTAGCTCTGAATTAATCGTCAATTTAGCAACATGATTCTATGTTCCTTTTGTCCTCCATAAGGAATAGGCAGTACCTCGGTGCTGACCTCTAAGCTTTACCTGCTGCTATTCCAGGCAGCCCAAGGTTGATTTGCCTTGGATTTGAAGCAATTGTTGTCAATAATATAAACCTCAAGAAGTGAGTAACAGGCCTCCTCATGAGATCAAATTTCCCCCCCCCCCGCCAGGCACCCTGTCTGCTCCTGCAGCTTTAACCCCAACAAAGGAACAAATGATTTTTTTATAATGATTGAAAGAAGGCAGATAAGAGGTAGGTCTTTAAATTCAGAATCCAAGACTTGATATCAGCTCTTATCGTATTTTTCCATTTTTTCCCCTTCTTCCCAAAAGAAAATAAATTGCTTCTATAAATTACATCTTTAATCTGCATAGGGTACCAGCAGGCTGGGCTCTCCTTTTAATATGCTCTATTGCAAGATAATCAACCCCTTTGTCTCACTGCATGGAGGAAACTAATAGATTTTAAACTATTCCATTATTTAATGATTTCTCACATTATTAATACAAATTGCTTCCACTCGCTTTCAATTAGAGCATTTTTATTTTCTAATAAATCCCAATCAGGTTCTCTGAAACACCACCTAAATATGGGGAGATTACCACACTTTTTGTTTAAACAAAGAACCCATCACACTCGCATGTCTTGCCTCCCTCCATTTCTTATGACTTTCCTTCTTCCAAAGTCTTCTTCCATTTTCCCCTCCTGTTTCTATCAGCAGAAACCACTTATTTTCTCCTATGTCCCTGTCTCTGGTGATGAAATCAGTAAGGCCACCCCACAAATACTGTCAGTTTGTGGTCTCCCTTGTTACTCTGCCTGCATTCCCAAGAGTGACACAACTCACAATTGGTGGTAGAGGTCCCCTCTCCACAGGGCCTCCTTCCTCTGTCCTGACACATGAAAAGAAGAAACTCTGCTAACCTTCAGGTGAGGGTTGCCCCTGTCCCAAAGGCAGCTGTGCTTGCAACGTCAGCTGCTGTTCCATGCCCAGACATTTGTGAGGTAACTGTGCAAAGGCACCTCCACTCGGAAAGTAGAACTTCCATGGTCATTCAAAGTGGAGGGAGCGTCTATTCTAGGGCCAGTTATAGCAAGGATAGCAGGAGATTCTGTTGCTGATGTTACCATGAGTGTGTCGATCACGCCCAACTGCCTGCTGTCCTGCTTGGACTTTTGGCTAGACACCTTGGCCCTGGAGGATTTCACTCACCTTTGGGCCACAAACCACTTAGGTTAGCCTGGCCTTGAGCACTGACGTGCTATCACTAGACACTACACTTATTTCCTTGTCCATCTCCAACAGCACCAAGAGATCACCCTTTAAAGGAGGCAGGGAGGAGCTGTGTGTGCATCCAGGAATACCCTGTCCACAACAAGCCTGGGACCCTGATAGTAACAGATGGAGGGGCAGCGTTGCCACCATTATCTTGAAGGGGAAGGGGAAGGGAAAGGTGTGGGTTGCCCCACAGGTCTATGACAGACCTAAGATCTCCCAAATCCCACAGGACTGGGATGCTTCTTAATCTGGTGGTCTTGGTTGTTTGGGTTTTTTTTGTTGAGGGTGGGGATGTCCCTGCTCACTGCATGGGGGTTGGCTTTTGAAGGTCGCTTCCAACCCAAACTATTCTATGATTCCATGATTGTGGTGTTTGTGTTTAGTTTTTTTGGGGTGGGGAGAGGCATGCCATAAAGGCCATGATTCACAAAAACACCATTGAAGTGTTTGTGTGAAAGAGGTTTGAGAGGGTGTGCCAGGACATAAAGACACACTAAAAATGTAAGAATGGCTATACCAGGGCAGGTCAAAGATCTACAACCTTGTCCTAAGGAAGGAATGTTTAAAAACATATAAAATATCGCCAAAATGAGCGCCACCTTTACAGAGGACACCAGCTGTTGTACAAAGCAACACCAACTCCCTTTCTGCCGCCAATCAAGTGCATTCCCTAAATGATGCTGCTTAGAGCAGACGGGTGGCATTCAGCTCACCTTTCAGTGCAGCTGCTTCTGGGGTGGAAGCTGATGCCCTATTTGCATCTGCAGTGCAGCAGCATGTCTGCATGACAGGGAGAGAGGGGAACGAAGACTCCCGAAGAGGTGTGATTCAGTGCTGAGGATGTCTACACTGCCAGCTAGGAGTTGTCTGGAGACCCTACTTTATTTAATGCTGTCACAGAACAATTTAGCTTTCAGAAGTGGGTACCACTGAATGCAACCTAGCAGCTGGGCACTGCTGGCTGTGGGTGAGGAGCATCATGTGTGCCCAGTACACTAGCAGTTCTCCCTCCTTACGACACCTGGATGCTCTGAGGTGACTAACCTAGCCTCAGAAAGTTACCAAAGAAGCCCCAGCTGCTATTCCCATGAGACAAGGACACAAACAGGCCATAGGTTTCTTGCTAAAACCCATCTCTTTTACTGCTGCTGCCTGTCCTCCTGAGAGGAAGGACAGTGGAAGTTGTCAGCTGCTATGGCAACCCTGCCTCGTCTGGCAAGGAGCAAGGAAGGACGTGAGTGAGGGCAGGGTTGAGGAAGGGTGTGGGGATAAAAGATCTCCACAGCTTGGTTCGAGGTAATCAATAGGCAGAGGTCATTAGCCTTCATCCCTCATCACTGCAGCACAATTGATGCTGCAGGGGCTGTGCAGCGTAGGAGGAAGAGACTGCTGTGGGGTGGACAGGAACAAGGATGGGAAAGCTGGGGTCCTGCACACTGATGGGCTGGCCATAAAGTTCACATGCATGGGCTTCATCTCCCTCTGCACTTTTACCCCATCGCCTTCAGTGTGTGCCACACAACAGCTCCCTCCCACCAGCTTGCACCTCCCTTCTCTCAGCCCACTGGGCACCACACTGCTGCTGCCCACCTACACACTCCGTGAGCGTCATGTCACTGCTCCACGTTGACATGCACAAAGACACATCTTCACCCCCGCCTGCAGGCAGGCTTGCAATGCACTGACCAGCCCTATGGCTTCCAAGCTGTGGAGGGGTGGTTCCTTATCCTGGTGTAAACTCCAGCCTGGGCCAGTGATCCTAGACCCCCAGGCACACACAGAAAGCACAGCCCCACACACACACACACACACACTCCCCGGCTTGGCCTCTGCCTCTTATGTTTGCACACACTGCCACAGCCAACTTTCCTCCTCCCTTCCCAAGAAAATTTGCTCAGAGCATCCGAGTTCCCCCGCACACACACATCCTCCCCTCCACCCCGATACTCCCTCCTGCCACGCCAGCCAGCGCCAGCCTCCCACACAGGAACGCACGCACGGAGACAGGGAGCGGAGCCCTCGGAGAGCTGCTGGAGCAGAACAGATGGCTTAGCAACCAAAAAAACAGTCATTCGCTCCACAAGTTTCTTCCTCAACGTTCTGTTTGTTTTCAGAACACGTTTGCCGCCAGAATAAAATACAGGCAAGATGGGCAGATACACAAACACCCCAAGCTTGAGCCCCCAAGGTGTGAAGACCCACCTGCCTTTCGCACCCTTGATTTCGCAGATCCCAACTGATTCCTCTTGAGGCACACCCCCACTGGCACACAGATTAACTTAATCTTCCTTGGGAGACAATACCCCCAGTATTGTTCTTGTCTGCAGCTGGTAGGCACCCTCCATACTCATTTTTTCATTCCAGATGTGTACCTGACTCGCAAGAACACTTTGTCTCTTATTTCATGTGGAAAAGCATCTGCTAAGGGTTTGAGGAGGCTGCATGGTGGATGGAGAAATTGTCAGATCTGCAATAGTACCCATTGGGTAGCACATGCTGTTAAAAAGAAGGGTTAGGGGTATACTGCACCATTTTCTCCCCTCCAGTGGATTCCTGATTGGGATTTAAGGTAGCAGATAAAGGCCAGTTCCTATGAGTGAGGGGAAACTGTCCCTCACAAGCAGGAAAGGAGCTGTCATAACCTGTTGATGCCCAGCATCACAGGCAAGGGGGAGCTATACCTATTCCTGAACTTACAGGTCAGTTATCAGCGCTGTCTTTATCCAGGGCATATGTATGGCAAAGGAAGGGAGAGTCTTAAACCCTGTCCCACCGCAGCTTCCTGCCCTCTGGTGGGATTGTGGGTTGCCCATGCCTGCTGTACATCAGCAGCTGAGCAGTTCTGTCGCCAGAGGGGTTAAGGTCAAGCCGAGCTGCAGCAGAATCACAGAATCCCAAACTGGTTTGGGTTGGAAGGGACCTTACAGCTCACCCAGTTCCAACCCCTGCCGTGGGCAGGGACACCTTCCACCAGACCAGGTTGCTCCAAGCCCCGTCCAACCTGGCCTTGAACACTGCCAGGGATGGGGCAGCCACAGCTTCTCTGGGCACCCTGTGCCAGGGCCTCAGCACCCTCACTGGGAAGAATTTCTTCCTAATGTCTAATCTAAATCTCCCCTCTTTCAGTTTAAAGCCATTCCCCCTTGTCCTGTCACTACATGTCCTTGCAAAAAGTCCCTCTCCAGGTTTCCTGTAGGCTTCTAGGCCCCTTTAGGTACTGAAAGGCTGCTGTAAGGCAGGTCTTTGCCTCCCTCTAGTGATATACCTAGAATAGGGCCTCACAGACCCACTGCCCCCACAGCCTCACCAGAATCCAGGGCTGGGCGCCCGAGATGCAGGGTCCAACCTTCCCTACCAGATGAAACCAGGCTATTTATATAAGTGAGCTAATTAAGGGTTCTCATGTTCATTCCCACATTGGCACTTAATGATGATGCCTCCTGGGTGAGCTCACCAGACGCATGGGCTGGGAGGAGGAAAACTCCAGGAGGGCAAACAGCTGGCCGCAGCACAGCAGGAGGAGAGGAGAGCTGGCTTTGATTGAGGAAAATCTATGCTTTTTTGGGCAATTTGTCTCAAACCTTGTCCCCCAACCCACACTGTTAAAAGGGAATCTCTGCCCTAGCAACGTTCTCCACTGAGAGGGAGCCGCATATCTCTGTTTCATCACTGAGGATGAGCCCCGATGTCCCAGAGTACAGCCAATTAAGAGGCATGCCATGCACAAGCTGCCTTTGTATTCCTAGCAGTGGCTGGGTAGTGCCCTCCCTACATGCCATCTCTCCCTAGTCCCCTCCCTGGGAAGAAAAGAAAACATAGGAAGCTTTTTGCAAGATGAAAAAGAATTTTTCAAAGGAAAGGCCTGATGAAGAGGTAATTGACAAACACAGTGTGAGGAGAGGCAGGGAGAGGGGTGGGGAGTCTATGGGCATGGAAAAGCAAAGGTTTGTGTCAATAGTTCATAAGGAGGAAGTGCTCCCGTGCTCTGGAGGCTGGTGTTCTCAGCCAGTGATGAACAGCTGTCAGGCCAGGGCAGCAGGGAGGTTGTCAGAGCATAGCTTGCTTCATGTCAAAAACATGGTCTGCACGGACAGAGAGGCTGTTTACATGGGCATCTAGGCAAAGGGGGATGGAAAGGTTGGAAAGATAAGCTGGTCCGTTCTGGGTGATGAATTTGTGCTAAGGAGCACAAAAGACATGAGATTAGGGTCTCTTTACCCTCAAGAAAAGTTGTCCTCCCACATAATAATGCTGGGTCATGCCTAGCTGTGACTAAGCCATCTTTGTTATACTTAAGGAATTTTACTTACAGTCCCGCTGGCACTACATGAAGTCATTCATGATGAGTCCAGCTGATAGGACAGAAAGTTTTAGTATGAAGGCAGGGATAGGGCCCCTCCTGTCTGCATTGTGCTGTACGTGTTTGTGCATTATCAGCCTTTGCTGAAGGCTCAAGATTGTCTCAACTGTGAGACTCAGTTGTGCTCCTACACAAGCAACATCTAGACTGGGCTACGAGGATAGGCTGCAGCATACCTTGTTATTCCCAGCCGACATGGATGAAGCTATGGAGACTGCAGCATGCCATGGCTGTCTGCTCACCTGCATCCCTGTCGTATTGCATCAGGCAGGCACCACCAATGCGGTCTGATCACACATAGGCACAGCACAGGACAAGGGTACACTGCACAGCAGTGACAACAGCAGAGAGGTGTGCTGGAATGCTGAAGTGCAAATATAGCCTGAAAGAGCTTTTGCTTTGTCCCCAAGGGCCTTACTAGGGGAGGAGGTCATGAGCACCCGCCATGCTACCACCGTGAAATTGTGAGCAGTGGTGCTATGCAGCATGGCAACAACTGTGAAATCCCGACGGGAGTCATGGATTAGTTATACTGTAATGTATCTGGGTCAAAACAAGGGTGGTGAGGAGAAGCAACAGGACAAGGAGAGCTGGAATCCTTCCTCCCAAACCGCCTCCCCTGTAAGAATAAGCACACGCAGTGTCAAGCAGGCTGTTGTCACAACCTGCTTCTGGAGCCATCCATGGCTTCTGACAAAGATGGGGAGAGGTGCTACCCTTGCCCAAGCACTTGCTGAGCAGACAGGATCCCTCTGGGCTTCCCCTGCCCTGGGCACTGCAGTAGCTCTGCCTGTCTCTTCCTTTGGGTTGTAGCAGCCTTTGGAGGTCCACAGCTGAGGCCATGGCAAGGAGGCATGTCCACAGCCCAGGGAGCCTGGTGTGGATAGCTGACAGCTTTGCCATGCCATGGCAGGGCAGGCAGAGATCATGGAATTGCACAGTAACAGGCAGGCTTGGTCCAGCACCAGGCACTGAAGAAGGGAAAAAAGACAGCCTCATTTCATGTGAAGGACATTGCTTCCCTCCCTCCAGCTCCCATGCTTTTAGCTGACATGCATTGAGACCTCCTTCCCCTCCAGTTCCAGCATTCCTTCTCGTATTTCCAGGATATGATGGTCTGCCTGTTTTTTTTCAGCTGTTTCTTTCTCACAAAGCACTGACAAGGGGCTGCTTCTGATATTGGATTACACCTTCCTGCAAAAAATTGTACCAGCAATGCAATATTGTATCTCCGGCTCCCAGACACTAACCACAATGTCATCCTGTTGCTGACTATCTTCACTAGCTGCCAGGCTCAAAGACCAGGGAGATAAGTAGAAGTTCCCTTGCAAAGTCAATGGGTGCCCAAGATCACAGAATCACAGAATGGTTTGGATTGGAATGGACCTTAAAGCTCATCCAATTCCAATCCCCTGCCATGGGCAGGGCATCTTCCACTAGACCAGATTCTCAAAGCCACTTCCAATTCAATCCTTTCACATCTGGTCCCAAGCACAACCTGCCATATATCCCTCTCATCTAGTGACAATCAGAATTTCCCCTGCCTCCTGCTTACACTGGGAATTCTTCCTCAGCCTCCCAACCCTACTCCCTCTGGTCATCTTTGGGAGAGTAGTCGTCTCCCTCCTCCATCACTGTAGAAGATGCCAGCAGGGTCCGCGGAAAGAAGGCTGCATTTCTTGGCAAAGTCAGTCAAGTTTTGACATAGTAGATCAACCCTTGGGCCCCCCGTGTGTTTTACCCACCCTTACTTTTATGCTCTTTCTCCTAACCAGCTTCCCCACAAACATCACCCAATGTGATATACAGCTCATATTTCTATCACTACAGGGCCATCTTCATTGTTGTTGCCTTTTCTTCCTCAATGCCACCAGAACCAATAATTTATTATCACAGAAGGCCATTATGAATAAATGATCTCCATCAGCTCTATGTATCAGGGGATGGGAAGAAAGCGGGAGCCTGTGTGTGGAGGTGGGGAGGCTGACAGCCGCATTCATCCGCAGACCTAATTAAGGTGCAGTGATGCTGCCCGTGGCAGGTAGTGCCACAGCAGGACATCAGCAGGGAGGCAAACAAACCGGGAAGGGAAAGAAGAGAGCATAGAGAGACAACTGGAAGAAGAAGGAGGGCAGGAGAGGAGGGGACAGGGGAAGGAAGACAAGGTGATAAGGGCAGCCCGCTGCTTCTCCATCATACTGGAGCTGCCTCCCCTGGCTTCCTAGCAAATTCCTAATTGCAGAGGCTTTCTGTTTTTCACCTGGCTGCTTCGAGGTGACAGCCCTTTTTGTAATGTTAATAATATCTTCTAAGCCCAGGGCAGCAATGAGCCCCCATGAGGGATGGTGAGAGATGCAGGGGTGTGGGGTGGGGAGAGGAGCACACAGGGATTTCTTACTTTTTTCAGAGGAATGCAGGAATCGGGCTTTTGATTGGCAGAGAGTAAACAAGCCCCCTCTGGGTCTAGGCCTTGGCATCCACGGGCACTCAGCTGGCTGAAGGTGAAAGGACAGGGATGAAGAGTGTGGAATGGAAACAGAGCCATGTGCATGGGCATAGAGAAGTGGCAGGAGGTTTTGGCGTGAGAAGGCCAAATCAGACCATTTCATATAGTTGAATGAGTGAGTGATAAAACACCCTGATAGGGAGGGATAAAATGACATACAACAGAAAACAATCTGTACTTGCAACGACTGGATGACAAGGATGGGAAAGACACTTTGCGATGAGCATGTTTGTTCAGTGTGCCTACTGCTTCGTGCTCATGTGCCATGTGCCCCTATGCATACAGACCTCTTTTTGCCACATGTCCATGTGTGTGTCCACCCACCATGCGTGCCCAGTGTGGGCCTGTGAAAGTCTAAGCAGCAGCTTGGATTTGTGCCTGCGAGGTGCTAGCCCAGGCTGCCATTGCACAGTTGTGTGTTTGGGTGTGTACATGCGCACACGCAGAGAGATGCTGCTTCCCTTCTGCACCAGCTGAGTGCCCAAGGAGCTGCAGGGCATCTGTTGTCCGGACAGCAGCCCTGTGCTCATGGATGCTGTGAATGATACAGGCTAGCTGTGGCAGTTCTCAGCAGCTCAGGAGAAGGCTCTTAACTCATGCAGACAGCCGATGCTGGGGGCAGCTGGCAAGATGCTGGAAGCCAATCCATTGTGACAGCTGCCCTGCCAGGGGTGGTTGAGGGCTTCTCTCTTCTTGTTTTCACCACAAACTGGTTACCTAGTGTGAGGCTAACAGGGCCACTGCTGGATCCGACAGAAATGGAATCTAAGGGGACAGGCACAGAGTGCATTAAGCAGAAGAGCATCAGGAAAGCAAAGCACTCCAGAGCTGCACATTTCTTGGTTCATGCGCTACTGTTGCACACTCTTCTCATGCTTGTTGCTTTTCTCAAGATCCCTCTTCCTTTCTCTCTCCCCTTGCTCCTCCTAATCCTCCCCACCTCCACCACATCCTTCTCTCTTTTTCCTAAGTACCTGCCCTCCATGGCCCCACTGAGCACCAGTCAGGATACTGTAAAATCAAGAGCTTCCAGTGTGGCTGGGACTGGCTCTTTGGATATCTTTTGACAAAGAAGTCGGAGAGGGGACTACAGTCATCCCCCACGTTGCCACACTTTCCTCAGCATCCCTTAGCCACTCTGGAAGCCCCAGGGCCAGGCAGGTTGCCAACTAATGCAGAAAACTGCTGGGTTTCTGCTTCCCAGAAAGCTCCTGACAGCACAGGTAAGCCCCATGCCATGAACAAGGGAGTAAACAGTAACAGCTCTTGAGCCTATTGAGAAGACCCAAAAGAGCTGTGATGCCTCAGTGTAAAGTTCATCCTTGTGGATAGGTACAGGTAACAGGGAACAGAGTTTGAGAGCAAGCACAGAAAACCAAAGTCTTTTTATCCTGTCATGCCCCACGGTTAGCCCTTTCTCTACAGTCTCACTTATTTCCTTCAGTCCTCTGCAGGAATGCTGGTCTTTTCTCTGGCCTCACAAACCAGTTGGAGGAGTCCGTGAGGATCCAGTGTTCTAGTCCCACAAAGACTGTGAAGAAAAGAAGAGCACAGTGTGTGACTTGGCAGAGGAAGCACCTTTCTCACACCTCACCCCCTAAATCTCATGCCTGACAGAGTTTCTAAAGCTGGAGTCACTTAAAACCACAGTATCACATTGGTTTAAATTGATGAATGGCACTGAGAGTGGGGACAGCCTAAAGCACTGAACAGGGACCCTGCCGATGGCAGGCCTCCCACTCTTGTTCATATTCTGCTGCCTCTCTCCACTAATGGAGCCTCATCTTTTTAATTAGAAAGAAAGGGCTCTCCAGGTTTCTGTCTGAAATGCTAGGAGACTCTTTAGGGAGACCTGGAAGCAGCAGTGCTTGGCTTGGAAACTTCTGAATCAGGAGAGGACAAAAGAAGGAAAGGACAAAGAGGTTCAGAGCATTCATACATGAAGGGTTGTGCCTCCTCAGCTGTCAGTGGTGCCAACAACAGCCTGTCAAGTTGTTTGAGAAGCTCAGTGCCAAGCTAGACTTATCCAGAAAAGTAATGAATATAATGGTTCTCAGAAAAGGCCTTCTCTAAAAGACACAAAGAGAAGTCCAGGGCAATAACCTTCTCTCCTCCAGGAGAGAGTGGATTCCTGGGGCAGCACAGTGGAGACCATGGGAGATCATTCCAAGACAGGGGTCTGACCTCACTGCAGCCAGCACTGAAGTTCACATTGCTGGGACCAGCTAATCCTTTCTCAGATCATTCCTTTGACTCCCTGGATTCATCTCTTCTCAGACTACAAAAGGAGAAAGGTTTTTAAAGGTGTCTGCCTGGTTTGGTGTTATTTCCTATCCTGTGGTGACCTAAGTGCAAACCAATAGCAGAATATACCCCAGTCCTGTGAAACTCCGTTTTTCACTTCCAGTCTGGAATCAGACCTTTTGGCATTCCGATTCTACCCTATTACCTTTGTTTGCACAGCACCAAGCACTAAAACTTAAGTTGCCTCACCCCAACTGTTATTTTGACCTTCTCTTTTCCACTCCTCCCTACTGTCCTATCCTTCCTTGCTCGCAATCCCAGAACACTGTCACTTGTTCTGCCACTGCTCCTCAATGGCTGCCTTCCCCCTTTATGTTCCATTCCCCAAATTTCATGTTACTACCATGTAAAATCTTTGAAAATAAGGCGATCATGGAGAAGTCTGTAAATCAAAGGCCCTCTTCAGAGTTACAGATGTGTTTTCACTGAGGCTTTTAAAAGAAGCCCGCTGTGACTTAGTCATCCATCTCCCAACATGGCCACAAGTCCTCTCTCCTTTAACTTCCAGCCTCTCACTCAGCCTTTTCCTGTGCAACAGAAGCTCTGGATGGCCATTCCTGCTCCCTCTTTTGCTCTCTGGGAACAACACAAAGTCACAGTTCAGCATCTTTACGACGTAGCTTCCACAATCGCTGCCCTCCATTGTCACTGGGATGTAAGCACAATGGTGTCAGGAAGACTTCTAATGTGTTGGCAGGGGGCAAGCATTGGATGCACTGCAGATGCTTCATGGGAGGTATACTGAAATGTAGGCAGCAGAAAAAATGTAAGACTCATAGAGAGCTCACAGTAGGTAGCTAAATAGAGCAAGGAGGTGTGCTAGATACTGAAAGACAGAGGGAGGAGGAAAGGGTGCCTGGGGAGGGCACCTTCCCTGCTTGGCTGCTGGCAGGCACAGTGACGTCAGTCCTCCTACAAAGGGACCTGGCGAAAGGATAATTTCATCTGTGGCGTCTCTGACTGGTGGCTGTGCTGATGAGCAGGGCTGCTGTGATGAGCTTACCTTCAAGAGAGTGCACATGGGGCCAGGAAGGGAAAACGGAGGGAGAAGCGTGGTTTGGGACAAGAGGGAGAGAAAGTGGCTTTAAAATGTGGCAGACTTCAATCTCCTCTGCTTGGACGGCTGCTTTTGAGGATAGGGGAAGAGGTAGAGGCAGAGCCAGGAGGTAGGCACTGCCATGCAGGGTCCCTGCAGGTAGTGAGATCAGCAGATCTTCATTTCTAAGCTAAATGTCTCTTTCTCAGAGCTGGTACAGTTCCTGAGGCAAAGGAAGCCTTTCTATCCAGGGTTAAACTATCTGTGACAAGCATCTGCCGTTATGCTATGTTCCATCTTCTCTGAAAGCTTCCAAGAACCCCGACTTTCCTGAGCTGCTGGTCCCCAAGGTCCACCATTTTGCTCTTTTGCTGGATATTCTCCCTCCTTTACAAGAGCCCCACCTGATCCTTAAGCACAAGAAACTGGGAGGGAGCACAGCCAGGACACCCAATCCAAATGTATATTCCATACCACAGCACATCATGCTCAGTATAGAAACTGGGGGAGTTGGCTGGGAACAGGTTGGGAACACATGGTCAGCCTGTGGTAAGAAGTATTGTACATCACTTCTGTTTCTTGGGGTTTATTATTCTATATTTCCTTATATTATTATTACTGTTGTTGTTGTTATAATTATTTGAATTATTAAGCTGTACTTAACCCATGGGGTTTTACCTTTTTTCCAGTTCTCCCTATCCTACAGGGGGTGGCAGAAGGAGTGTGAGTGAGTGGTAGTTATGGTAGTTATGGTGGCAGAAGGAGTGTGAGTGTGAGTTATGGTACTTAGCTGCCAGCTGGGGTTAAACCATGACAAAAACTCTGCCCCCCAGTCTCAGGATGTTTGGGATCTAAAGGCTCAGGTTGTCATATTAATCCTTCAGAAGTTCTTCCATTGCTTGTGCACTTCAAGAGTCCATGGGGGCATAAGCCTGTCCAGCCTATTTAATGTGGGGGATACAGATTTAGTACGCATGCCACATACACGCTTCTTCAGGCTCTCTGGAGGATCTTCTGCTCCTCCAATTGCCTAGCCAGCCAGCCTGAGCAAGGGAAGCCCTATGTGCCAGCTTCTAGCTGCATAGAACAGGCTTTTAGAGGGGATTTGTGAGCAGGGAGGGGGGGAGTCACTCTGCCATTTGATTATCCCTATGAGCCTGAGCTATGACTTTTTCAGTGAGAGGCAAGACCAAAGGCTCAGCATTTGTGAGAGCAGCCCCAGGTACCAGAGAGCCTGCAGGCAGTTTTGCTCTGAAGCAGAGATCCCCATCTTTTCATGGTGCAGACTTGGATGCGCCAGCTGCCCACCTAAACCTGGCGACTGTGCTAATTGGGAGCACAGGGAGGGGAGCTGAGGCATGTCTAGGGAAGATGGAGTGACTGAAAGCACAGACGTCAGCAGCTGCATGGGAGGCCGTTTGGAGAGAGAGAGCAGGACTGCTTGGTGGGATGAGGGATGGCAAGGAGGCTGAGGAGAAGGAGGGGCTGAGTGAAGCAGAGCATTTGAGAGAGCAGGCGAGCACGCGTCAGAGCTGCAGGGATTCAGGGACGGTGCCACAGGCAAGGCTGAAATATAAATGGAACTTCTCACTGAGCTGGGTCAATGCCATGCTGGTGGGTGAAAACAGAGAGGCTGAAGGAGTGAGGGAAACCAGCACAGCCAGGGCAGCCCATCCAGCACCTTCCCAGGCACCCTCGGTAGCACTGTCCCACCCCATCTGTAGAGGCTGCTGAGCACATATGTGTTCCCTAGTTACTCCTTCCCTCAGTGTGGTCCTAGAGGGGCTAGAGAGGTTTGCCCCGATTAAGTGTGCTGCTCTTGGAAGAGTTGGGCAGCATCTGTCTGGCAATGTGGGCAGTCAGGTTAAGGTGAGAGCGAGCAAATGGCATGATCTCCTAAGTCTAGGAGCATGTGGTCTTCCTTGCAAGACAGGCTGGTTTCTAACTCCCCTAGCTTTTGCCCCTGTGGCTTCCTTATGGTCATGTTTCATGTAATTCTACTTTCTACTCGGACATAGCTCTGCACACCTACCAGCCTGAGCCCCACAGTCATCTCTAGACCCAATCAAATCTGCCATCATCTACCCAAGCTGTCTTCTCTTCTCAAATTCTCTCTCTTTATTTAACACCTTTCTTCTCCTTTCACCTCTCTATACACTGAATTTCATGGCACTGGAGAGGAGCATTAGAGAAGTCAAAGTGGAACAGTGCAAATTAGCCCCAAGGTCTGCCCTTTCCTAACATCTGTCTTTACCCACTGTTCATTCCCCTGTGTCCCAGGAAGAAAGCTTCCTCCAGAGCATAGGGGAATGTCTTCTCAGACAGAAGTATAAGTGCTGAGAGTATAAGTGTTGCCATGCCACTGGGACCTGCAGGTTGCATACTCCAAGCACTGAGCTGCCAAGAACAAAAAGACAGATGGGTGGATCAGTGACCCCTTTCAATCTGGATCTGCCATGGTCTCCTAAGGCCACCAACAGCATGTGAACCTCTGGCTTTGAAAGCCCTGGAGCCTAAAAGCAAAGAGGGTGGCCCTGTGGAAGAAACAAGAGCACTTTGCTGCAGAGGATTTGAGAACTCTGTGGTTTCCTGGAGACTCCACATGGGCTACATGTATAGAGAAGCAAGCAGAAATATTTCCATCTGCTGAGGCTCACTGGGTATACCAGCAGACCTAGATCCTCTGTTGTACACTGATGTCTGACCGAAGTTCTCCCTAGGGAGGACAGAGCATCAGAGTCCCTGTGTCATTGCCATGACTGCTTTTGTGAGTACCACTGTGGCATGAGACACAGAGGGTTCTCACTTTGTGTAAACAGCATTGAGTCAGCTCCTGCAAGGTAGAAAGAAGGATCATACTCTGTGCAGATGTTTCCTTAGAGCGATCATGATCTCAGTGGCAGAGTAACCTGACAAAGTCAGTTCAATGAACATGAACCAGACTTACAATCCACATCAGAGCCACTCATACAGAGATTGCTGATGCTTTGTGGAATGTCACCTGCATGTTGACATCCTAGCAGACCTATGGTCACATAGTTAGGATGGAGCAACTGTCCAAATGTTTGCTTCAACATGATCTACCAGCAACACCGAAGTGGGGCTGTGCCTAAGCACATCGTGGGTACCTAAATTCAAGCTAGAACCAGCAATATGAACAAACATGGTCTGCTCCACACCTTGCAATGCAGACAAACCTTCACATGGCTCTACCAGTATAACATCCTTTCCCCTCAACTTCAAGGTCAAATCCCAGTTTTCCCCAGCATCTCAGAGCTCAGGAAACACATTCCGCTTTGCTCGCTTGGATCAAAACTGATGGAGGAAGACATTTCCCATTTGCCCCAAATCTGCTCAGCATCTTTGTCATCCCCTAGTCTGCCCTCCCATTCTGTGAAGTAAAAGAACTACCCTGCACAGCACCGCCTACCTCTTACCATGCCTGCAATCATTCCTAACAGACATCGCAGACAGTTTCTGTGCCACTGGAGCAGTTTATTTCTCTCCTCATTTTTCACAAGTGATTATCGAAGTCAGAATTTGTCACCCAGAGAATGAAAGGAAAATGAACCTTCAATCACAGATGCAGATCTACCTGCTGAGAAAGAAGAAAAGGGGGGAGGGTGGGAAGAGAGATGAGCAAGGGAAAAGCACAGAGAAGAAGGGCATGTTGAACAGAGAGAAGAAACCATTAACAAAGTGAGCAAGAATGGAGACAGGAAACAGAGAGGAGGGGCAGGGCAGGGAGAGAGCGAAGAGGCTGAGATGAAGAGGCTAAATGTGGCAGAGCAACTAAACCGAGAAAGGTAGAAGATAACATTAAAAACGGAGGGGCAGGATAGAAAAGATCACTATATCTGGAGACAGGGCTGCGAGATTTTCTCCTTCTCTGTCCCATCCCACCTCCCACCTGATCCAAACTCACTACCTCTTCTGATTTCTACCAGGAGTAGTCCCTCTTCGGTGCTGTGAGATGATTCTTCCTGCCCTTCAGCCTGTACAGAGGCAAGGTAACAACTGCAGTCTGAATCTTCACAATGCCTTGTCCCCATCACTGCTCTAAAACTTGCTCCCCCATGCAGTTACGTTTCTCGGATGGGAAGGTGGTTATCGCACATCCTCTTAGTCATCACTTAGCAAAACTAAACACATTCAATGCTTCATCTTCCCTCATCAGTCAGGCATTTCTTTGCCCCTCTATCTGCTGCTCTGCCCTGAGTCTTCTCTGTTTTCTCCCAATTTCAGTTAATAAGCTGCCTAGCCAAGCAGAGCCCTCTGGAGAGGGGTCAGCATCTCCTTGTTCCATTACTTGATGCCTTTAAGCACAAACATTTCCCTCTCTACCCTCACACTACTCCACTCCCTCTTCTCCAAATAGCAGCTATGGATATTGTTTTGTAATCTTCTTTAGCCTTACCTTCTCTACCATCCTATCTAAGCCTAGCAATTTGCTTCCAAGTCTCTCAATGGCTATTCTCCCTTAAGGATCCAGTTACTGGTGAGGAGGGGGCAAGAGAGTCCTTCAGAATTATCATAGTATCATAGAATCATAGAACGGTTTGGGTTGGAAGGGAACTTAATATCATCTAGTTTCAAACTTAAACAGGGGAAGTTTAGATTGGATATGAGGAAGAAATTCTTTACTGTAAGGGTGGTGAGGCACTGGAATCGGTTGCCCAGGGAAGTTGTGAATGCTCCATCCCTGGCAGTGTTCAAGGCGGGGTTGGACATAGCCTTGGATGGCATGGTTTAGTGGGAGGTGTCCCTGCCCATGGCACGGGGGTTGGAACTGGATGATCTTAAGGTCCTTTCCAACCCTAAAGATTCTATGATTCTATGATTCTAGTTCCAGCCCCCTACCACAGGCAGGGACACCTTCCACTATACCAAGTTGCTCAAAGCCCTGTCGAACTTGGCTTTGAATACTTCCAGGGATGGGGCATCCCATTCTCTTTTGATTGACTGTCATGTACCCACAACATAGTCAGATTTGTCCTTCATTCGGCCTGTACATGCCCAAAATGACCTGACAGGTAGAGACAGCGAGGTGAGGCAGCCCACTGTACACCTTGCCTCAAAAGCTGTAATGAGACCAGGGTTTGTCAGGTATCCCAGAGAAATCGTAGTGAAAGCCATGGAAATAATCTACTCATTTGTTGTGCTGCATTACTAATATAATGATCACTTCAAAGAGCTCCAGCACAGAAGCACAGGGAGATGCTGGACTATACAATTACACACACGTCCCCACTGGGAAGGCAGGGGGGAATTCAGGACAGGGCTCTGTGTGTCTGACAGGAATGAATAAAATAGATGCTGCAGGTTCAATGATTACTAGGGAGCCTGCATTTGTTTGTGGATAAGAATGGAGGATCTGACTGAGTTTTTACTGACTTCTGCCACAAACTGATTGAATGTCCTTTAATAAGGTGGATTTAGCTCTTGCCTTTCTGTAAGATGGTTCCAGGACAGTTAACCTCCTGTATGCAGCATTAGTGATCATCACCTACACACACGCATACATCACTTCCCACAACAGGGGTATGTAAGAGAAGAGCTGTGTTTCAGGGAGGGCTAAAGAAAGAAGTGAAATCTAATAAAAGGATGATATAACAGACAGGAAGTAAAAACCACTAAGAACAACCTTAACACAAGGTTTTTGGAGCAGCAAAGTAATTGCCTTCTAGTTTTTGACTTATTAAAGCAGTACTTTATAATTCCTTGGGAAACAAAGGGTATCCCCATAGAACTTCCTAGATCCAACATTAATTTATCTCCTTAAAGGAATATAATATATAGCCAAAAGTTTGAATCAGAAAGATGCAACATATTCTCTGGGCACAAGAGCAGGGATCCTGTAATTTATGCCTTCTCACCCTACCGTACATCTCCCACTAGGTTCACCTCTTGTCAGCACTTGGCTAGCCCCAAGTGTGTGGCCTGGTGGGGACTCTGCTCTTTCTCTTTCCCCCACAGCAGCATGTGTGTGGGCACAACAGGTCAGCAGTAGCCAGGGAGCAGATACAGAGCTGCCTACATGTCCATCCTTGTCTTCGGATGAACAGAGGAAAGAAAAAAGGAGATGACAGTAATATTTGGAGAGGACAGAAAGGAACTCACCTGGACCCTTGCCATTTCCGTGTACACTGGCTTTTCCATCCTCTACCTCCTGCTCACTGTAGCCAGAGGGATGTTTTCCTTGTTGACTTCAGAGGATGCCACTAATTAGGATACAGTATGACAAAGCACAGAGTAGCCTGACATTGCTAGACCACAGGTGCCTAGAGGCAAAGGAGACAAACTCCTGCCTGAGGATCAGTTTCATTAAGACGAAGAACATCAAACAGCTTTCCCTAAACTGACATCCGCCTGTCAAAGGAGTCTGCAAAGAAAGGCAGAGCTGACAGGGGCCCTAAGGAGAATCTCATTAGGATGGTTTTAGAGGGTCCTCTCGATGGCGGAGCTGTGGGGACTATCTTCTTACTCCCATCAGGGGTAGCTCATGTCTGTCAGTTTGTTGTCTCCATTCTCAGAGGCTGATGGGGATGGACAGGTAATACTGATGGAGGTCACGGGTATGGGAATGTGACCAAGGAGGAGGCACAGGACTGAGGGAGAAATAGTGGAGCAGGGCACTGCAGAGCAAGTGTACAGAGGGAATGTTCAAGGCACACCTCACTTTCTGCTTCTGAGGAGGGGGAAGGGCAGACCACTACAGCAAGCATCCTGTGCAGTGCTGGGCTGCCCCAGGGGAGCCTGGTGTGAGCGAGAATAGCATCTCACCTCCTTGTGCACACCATGCAGAACTAAATACAGCTATCCTGCTTTTTCTTCACAGGATTTGGGCATAGCTTTCACTGTGGACACATCTGCACATCCCTAGAGGCTCATCAAGATATCAGCCCAGCTGAATTAACCCACAGCCCAGCCTGGCAGGTAGAGATGTGCCGCGGGAACAATGGTGAGGAAAAGCTCCTTTGCCCCACTGACAACAGCAACATGCACATTTGGATGGAAGAAGCATGACTGCAGGGACATACAGCTCTCCGGGTCTGAGCTACAGCCACATTGCCCTAACATAACCAATGATTTCTGGAAGGCTTAAAAACAGGCATTTATCTAGCATTGTAACTCTCTCCTGAGGCACTCCTGCTGGTAAGTGCATTCAGACACTTGCCCTGCAATACAATGAGAAGGCATGTGCTCAAATTCCCCAGTGAGCTCTGATTCAGCAATCACAACAAGTGTTCATTAGTGCCTGCAGGGACATACTACTTATTAGGAGTGGTCAGCTGGGTATTACACTATGCTCAAGTGGTTCACCAGTCCTTAGCCTCTAGAACTGACCTTGCAATTGGCTGCTATGCAAGTTGGTGACATTATTCAGTATCTCTAAAGGCTCACATTGGTGATATAATTACCCTTTGTTAAAAGTTGCTACTCACAGTCTCTCAGTGTAGAATAAAAGCATGATGGTTTTGTTTCCTTAGAAAGCTCATGCTGATGGTCTGTCTTCCTTAGGGCTTCCACGTATAACCTCACTGTTTTTGTCTAAAACAAGGGTGGTAGACCTAAAGCCCATGGACTGGGTATAACCTGCAAGAGCTCATGGGTCTGGGACATATTACAGACACTTGGCATGCTTAAAAGACCTGCATCTGGCCAACACAAGAGATGCCCCTGGCACAGTTCAGGGTTTCCACGTATGTCATCACAATTTCAAATCAGTGACAGAGCTCACGAACTTTCTTACCAGCCAGCACTGAAATCCACATGATGTTCTCAGTCCATGCTATTGCTGTGCAGTGATAAGGCAAGTGTGAATCTGTCATCAGCCAAAAGGTGTCGGAAAGAACCCGCTCTCTCCCCAGGAAAGAACAGGCTCATCAGCCCTGCACCAGGGCTTTGCAGCGATGACATCGCCTGGGCTGTGAGGAGCTCCGGCAGATGATGTCACATGGTACCTCTGGAAATCTGCAGTGCTGATGCTGTCCCTGGTTTTAAGGGTTAGCACAAATGATGTCAGTCAAGGAGTGAGTCAGAGGCCCAAATGCTGGTGTTCAGTGCAACATCACCCACCAGTCTTCAGCTTCTCCTCCAAAACATCTCCCACAGGTCCTGCGTGGTGTTTGCCAGCACTGAGTAAATGTTTTGGAAAACATAGGGCATCAAAAATGGCTCTGGAAAACAGAGACTCAACCTTTTTATCCCTGAGGGCCTGCAGCAGTGATGCCATCCCCATAGCCAGAGCCTCCCCAACCTACCACAACTCCAACCCCCCAAGTGGCTTCCCAGGCAGAGAGGAGGTTGGAGAGGCTTATTTTGGCTCACCCCTCTCCTTCTGCCTGGCTCTCTTGCTCCTGCTCGCACTCACTCTGTAGCTGTCTCAGGCTCTCTCACACAGTCTGTCTCCCTCACACACAAGCTCTAACACAAACACAAAGGCTATAGGATCCATGTCTCTCACACATTGTATACAAGGGAGCTCACAGAGTCTCTTTCATACACAGTGTCTCTCTCCCTCACTCTCATGTTTGCACACACCTCTTTTTCTTCTCTCTCTTTCTCTTTCTCTTTTTGGCATTGGCGGGGGTTTCAGGGAACAAGGCTCTGCCTTATTCACTCTGTTCACAGAGCCACATTGCTCCCTGCTAGTCTGTACCCTTTGTTTTGCTATATTACTACTATTTTCTTTGCTCGGGGCTCAGTTCCCTCCCCTCAAGGAGGAGCTCAAAGCCTTATGGGCTAGCGAGATGTCCCAGTTCCTAGGACTTCCCAAACTTGTCTTCACTGGCAGGTACGTGAGGGTTTTACTTTAGACCCTGTCATGTTTGGCTGTATTACTTGTAAGAAAGTGATGCTCCCAGCATGTGACAGATTTACATGAGTTAACCTGAATAGGACTAACTGTTGAACTGCAGTTCAAATACCTGGAAGAAGAGCTGACCCTCTTCTTCCTTGTTGCGAGTCTGGATAATCACAGTGGGTATTCATATGCAAATGGGTCATCACACAATTCATTAATCTTCTGCTTCCTTTTCTTCTCAGCCCACTAATCAGTGCAGGGTAATTGATATTACAACTGGATATTTGTGAAAATAAGAATTCATATTTTAATAACAGTGCTGTTTTAAGCGCAAAAATGATGTCAGTGATTTAAGTGTGATGTCTGAAGACTGCAAGAATGGCAAGGTACGTGGAGAAGGATCAGCTATGATATAAGCAGAATGAAATGAACAGGGTGTCATGCAGGTCTGAAGGAAATGAATGCAGCAGGTCCAAAGAAGAGCTTGTCCATTTTTAATTTGGCTTGTCCAAAAAACGACGTTTGTCTCCCTCTATAAACCTTGCCTTGCCAACATGATTCCAACTTGGCAGGAATCAGAAATGCAGCATCATCACTCTTAGAAGTGCACGTCTCTAAGAAGACAGAGGAATTTCAGTTCCATCCTTCCCAGTTGGCATGAACCTTTCCATGACTTCTTATAGACTTAGACCTTCCATAGTGATATTTAAACTCCTCCAGCCCTGAGGCCTCCTTCCAGTCACCATGAGTGTTCAAAGTTTACTTAGATTGACCTTGAAATTACGTCGGCTAGCTTGTTTAGCAATTCTGGCTGCATCCCATCATGGCCCATGGACTTTACGTGTATTCAGTTCACTTAAGTGCTCTCTGCCGATCTTCTTCCAACCAAGGTTAAGTTGCTCCATGTGTTACCCTGGACATGACATTTCTAAAGGCCAGTCTTGCTAGTAAAGGCTGAGCAGAAGAAGGCACTCAATACTTCGGTCTTTTCCATGTCCTGTCTAACCAGGGCACCTGCCCCATTTAGCAGTAGGACCACATTTTCCAAGTCTTCCTTTTGCCACTTACATACTTCTGCATTTTTGTCTGCTTTAAGGTTCTAGACATGGGAACTCACCTGGAGGCTTATTTGAAGACTCAGCACTGTGTCCCACAAGCAAGTAGTACACAGCGTACCTACCATCTGCTCAAACAAGGATGTGAAGCTGATTGCAAACAAGGTCATTAGCACAAATAGCATAGAGCTACGTCTCCTGGGACTAATCCCACAGGGACTTTCCTATCTCAAGATCTATCTTGGTTCAGAAGGTGCTTTAGGTCATGAAGCCATATGCTTTAGTTCCTTCCTTGTCTATTTTCACCAATAAAATCCTGATTTCTTTTATCCTACCACCCACACACACACACCTGCGTCAGCAATTGCTAACATCAGCATTCTCACCAGGAGGCAGATTTTGCTGCTAGGAGTATTCCATTGCCATGGTACCATGGCTCTCTCACGTCACCTGAGGTGCCTGGCCTTGGTCACGACACCTGCCAAGGTGCTGACCAGGGTAATTGTGAAGATGATGGTGCCCAAGGCATGCCTGTCTCCAGGGCTGTTGTGATTTAAATGGTTGATGAGAAGCCCAAGCTAAATGTAGTTCTTTCTTCTATTTGTTTGCCTGATTGCTGCTGTGTACAGTCAAGTTTTTTTTCTACCTGTGCATCCCACTCACCCTTTCAGTCCACACCAAATAGTTACCAGGCCTGAATTTTACACAAGTGCTTGCTTTGTACTGAGAGAGCAATCAACAGCAGCTGCAGAAACTCTGTTCTGGAACTTGGGTCTCCTTGCTGCAATGTTGGTAAGCTTCAAATGAAGCTGTTTTCTCATCAGGTCTGTCAGATGATCTTAGCATCAAGCTAAGTTATCTGGCATTTCAGACCACTGCGGCAGCCTTGCTGGGTAGACCTTGGCACAAGCCTGACAGAGGTGGAATAAGATGTGCAAAAATGCAGAAGAATGGATGGCATGGATCAGCAGGAACCTCTGCCTCTCCCACTGTTCTGTCTCTGACCGTGTCCAGGGCTGGCTGGGTGGGAAAGAACAGGGCATGTGCTTTCCTTGTGTTCTTTTCCCTGATACTGGCCACCAGCAGTTTAAAGACTACCAGAGATTTGGTTTAAATGCTTTGGCAAGGATTTTCACAAGGGTTTTTTCTGTACTATGTGTTGTTTCCTTGGATTTTCTCTTAACCTGATGCCTGTTCTCATGTTGCAAGGAATAGTCCATATTTTTGCCCTGTTTGCCTTCTTCAGACCATTTTGATTCTAGGATTCTCAATGGAGGAGAAGATGCAGACAGCTCTGATCCATGGTGGTGTGGCAGGTTTTCTCCTCCTGTTCCACAAAATATTTCCTTTATTTGGAAGAAGGTCATGTTCCCCGAGCAGATAAATTTGTCCCGTCTGTCTGGTGGTCACCTGATGATGATTATACAGAGACCAGAAAACATGTGCCTTCTTCCATGGGACCTTTTTTTTCATTGAGACCCCAGCAATGGAGGAGTAGCCATAAGGGCTGTTCCATCTGGAGGAAGAGAAACCCTGTCATGGCTTTCTGCAGGCAATATTTTTGGCAAGACCCTCCTGGATGTGCACTGTCCAAGGAACTATGGTGCAGATCCAAGGAATCCCTTCTGTCCAGTTTGTTCCAGGCAGTGTCAGCAGAACCTGAGAGAAGGAAGTGATCCAGAAGGAGAATCCCCCTCCTCATTTATAACAGCAGGTGGGGAGCACATGCTCCCTGTCACACACCAGAGGAACTGTGCTGCAGCCACAGAGCCTGATCATGGTAAGATCTGATTCCAGACCATCACAAGTTGGCAGCACAGCCATAGCTTGTACATTGCTTGGAGACTCTATGTCCCAGACCATACCACTCAGCTTGGGCTGCAATATCCTGCTAAAGAAGAGAGATGTGATGCCCTGCAGAGCAAGACCACACATTCAGAAGGTCTCTGCTAGAAGGTACACTCCATTGCTACTTGCTCTGCCATTGTCCCTTCCCGCATCTCTTGTCTATATGCAGCCTCACTCTGCATCAAGGCCCAATGCTGCCCCATCACTGTTACATGAGGTGCTGTCTCAAGCACTGCCAAAGCATATGCCTCTCCACCCTCTGTTCAGCTTGATGGATCGCAACAGAGGCACACAGTGAATTAGCCTGAGACCCAGCTGTAGAACAGCTGGTTCAGCTAGATCAAGAGACATTTTTCTTTTAATTGGATATCTTGTGTCTCTCAATGCAGCACTCGGAGACTTTGATTTTCACCAGAGATTTTCCTGTTTGCTAAGAATCTGTGGAGTCTCACTTCAGGGCTCCTGCAAGAGAAGCAAGAAAAAGTCCAGGTTGCCTATCAATGAACAAGCTGCTAAAAATACCAGAATCACATGGGATTAAGCCTGTGCTTGCCATGCTCAGAGATACGGTTTGTTTAATAGACCTGTGCAACACAAAGGTCTGAGGGTGTCATTGAGATATTCTTTCTCTGCCCACCAAAGATGTTCTATGACTGAGCTGTTGAGTCAAATTCTTCTTTGCCCTGCTTAGAACCTGCAGTGGTGCTGGGCCTGTCCCCTGCTTGTAAGGAGAATATGTGACTTTCTCTGCTTCATTCATTTCTGAGGTGCTACCCCTGCCCAATTCTACCAGACTTACAGACTTCCTCTGGTATCTGTTAAAAAATTCCAGTCTGTGGGTGATGCCCAGACACTGCAGTAGATCATCTCTAGGATCAAGGTGGAAGAAGTGAGTGATAGCTGGGAGAATTCAATAAGGAACCAGGAGAGATCTGGACATCCAGCAGGACCACCTGTACTTCCTGATCACTCCTGGCAGTACATTCCAGGGGTGCTTTGTGTGTCCACCAGGTTCCTATTTCTGATGGTATGGCACCATGTTAGAATGGGCCTACCCCTGCCCTTCCCACCTCAAAATCAAGGCCATTTCTGGAAGAGTCTCAAATGGGGTAACTTGGGCAGAGGCATCACCTTAGAAATGACTGAAGAAGTCATTCTTTTTTGTGAGCTGCATTTACTTTTTCCTTTCCTCGTTTTGAAGGCTGTATCTTCATTTTATTGCAGCTTCTTTTTAACATAAGAGCAAGGTTCAGTGTTCAATACTCTCTCTATTTTTTTCCCTAAAACTAAATTTCTGATTCAGCCTAAGAAAAAGCTGTAGGACTGGGGAGAAGCTCTACATGTGCATGTATGAAAGAGACATCCTAAGGTTGTTTCTCACACTGACTGTATATCAGCTGTCCACCTTCTGTCAACCCCTTTGCATCTAGGCTGACCCCACTGCAGTGCACGTCAGGCTGAGAATCTTAGCAGGACTTTCAGTGGCACACTGATGCAGAAACACTCAAAACCCAGTGGTGAATACTCTCTCAGACAAGTTTTGCCTTCCTTCATCCCTTTCTGAGCAATGAGCTGGCTTTTTTTTTTTTTGCCTAATTCATAGGGTTTTTCCATCTCACATGGTCAATATTTCATTTTTGGTGAACAAAGATATCTTCAACATTCTGTTTCCCTGTGGAAAACCACCTCCTTTCAGGTTTGAATGACTCAAGATGTGAAGGAGAGGAGGCAGAAAGGGTTGAATGGAGGGGAAGAAATGGAGAAATGGAAAAAGGACAACAGATAGAGGTGGTGAGTGAAGGAAGGTGAAGGAGAGGAGACATGGAGGATGTCATGGTTCCCTA
Source organism: Amazona ochrocephala (assembly GCA_039720435.1). Classification (NCBI taxonomy): domain Eukaryota; kingdom Metazoa; phylum Chordata; class Aves; order Psittaciformes; family Psittacidae; genus Amazona; species Amazona ochrocephala. The sequence continues at coordinate 79,740,349 of CM077880.1, forward strand.
AGGAATGGAAAGGTGAGAGACAGTAAAAGGAGGTGGAGAATGGAGAAAACAGGAAAGAAGGAAACTGTGAAGGGAGCAGTGGGTGGGAATTATGAGGAAAACACAGTGTGCAGGAAAGGAGGAAAGAGGTGCCTATAAGGTAAAGCAGAGGTGAGAGGAGAACCTGTCTTGTTCTGACAGTGCTTCAGATGATTAGCTTCTTCTCACAGGTAAGTGGCCAGGCAGAAGAGGTCCAGAAGTGTGATTGCCATCATGTGTTGTTTCCCTCCATCCGTCACGCTAGTTAGACTTGGGACTTAGTGATGTGGAGAGAAAGTGAGGGAGACAAATCTCTTCCATTTTCCAAAGATGCTTCATGAAGTCTATCTATCTGGGGGATAAGGGATGTGATTTTCCAAAAGAGCCAGAGAAGTCCATTCCTCCCCCAGAGACAAAAGGGAGTTCTTCAGTTTGTTCAGACCCAGGAGATCTATAACAATATACATCCAGAGATGTAGTGACCTAGAGGTTAATACTTTTCTGTGGAAAGACCCTGTAACATGCCAGAGTGATCGCTCTAAGGCTTCCTAACAACAAGACAAGTTTCTTAACCCTCTGAGAGGGCATGGGGGTGTAGAGAGGCTGTGCTGGAAAAGGCTACCTCTTCAGAGCATCCCTACATAGCAACAGTCGCAAGTAGGAAGAAGAGCTGTCATCTAAACCTCCCCACAGGCTGGCTAACCTACCTCTGTTTCACCTTCAGGCACATTGACTGCACAACAGGGACGGAGGAATTAGCGCCCCCTTCTCCATCAAGAATCTGGGTTGGAGTGAGGGGCAATGTGTCCTTATCACCTCCAAAGTCAAACATCCCAGCACTGGCAGAGCAGCTCTGGGGTGATGGGGTCAGCAAAACCTGGAGAATCATCTCTCCCTCTCACACTCCACCACTGGACTGGTGCATTCTTCCACTGCACACTCAGTCACAGGCAAGCGGATATTATAGAAGCCAAAAGGACTCGTGATGCCATCCTGCAGAAGCAGGCGATGCATGACGGAGCAGAGCTGTCATCTGGCAGCTGTGGGTGGCCAAGTACCTTTCAGAGGTCACTCAAGCCCTGGTTTCTACGGATGCTGCCCTGCCAAGCTCTACCTTCCAGCTCACCTCCCTGCCACTGACACCTCCATAATCCTGTCCCTCAAAAGCACCATTCCCTACAATGTGTCTGAAAGGAGGGCACCATCCTCATGGAGTATGGTAACACAGCCCTGGAAAGCCTCTAATTAACCCTAATTATCTAATTCATGGCTTCATCCTGGCAGCTCCTGCCACAGAGGGCTCAACAGACAGTGTCAAAAATACCAATTATCTCCCTGGCTGCCACTTGAGAAGCAGAGAGAAATAGAAAGAGAAGCGAGTGTCACAAGGAGCCTGGTTGATGATGGTGACACAAGACAGAGAGAATGTACAGCAGAGAAACAGAGGCAAAAACTCTCTCCCCATCCTATCAAGAAAGGATGAGAAGCTGGGATCTTGTGTGTCTTCTGGCCCAATGCCCCACCTGAGCAAAGCCAAGAGTGAAACACCTTTTCCTCCTGATGGGCAGATACTCTAAGCAGCTAATTTGCTTCATCTGAAGGCACCCTAACACAACAGGTAGAGCCACTTTGACCTTTATAGATTCAATCTCCTAGGCCTACCACCTCCTTGCCCTGATGAATCCATCTTATGACAGTTTTGCTTGGCTTGGCCATTTTTGTCAGCTGCATCACTGTCCTGTAGCTCTAATTCAACAGCACGTGGGCCATTTTTGGCCTTTGGGAATCCCCAGTCATCCCCACCCTTAAACTCACCCCTGGATAAGCTCCAGATGTTCAAGAAGGGAAAGAACAGAGTTGAAGGAAATCCCCAGGCCTGTGTGAGCAGGTAACAGCAGGCAGCTGGAGCAGGCTTGTGCCTATTTGCTCTCAAGTCTGCAGGCAAGCATGGCTCTTCTTCATGCTCCCTGCCTTGCAGTGCTTCTCCTTCCTTCAGCCACTTCAAGCCAGAGGTTCTCAGCTCCTCCCACCCTTTCTTCAAGCTCTATCTTGCTATTCAGGTCCTGTTTGTCACTCACACTCATGGCAGAGCCTCCACTGCCTTTTGAGCTGGAGCAAGGCAAGTGGGACAAGGCATTGGGCCGGAAAATTGGGTGCAGAATTTGCAATGAATTCTTAATGATGCCCTTTCTGGTGACATATACAGAGAGATGGAGCTGAATGCCTTTTTTTTTTTAAAGTGTTTCTTATTTAAATAGTGATGAGGCTTTTGATCCGTTTTGCACAGTAGTATTTACTGGGTCCCTGCTTACTTCTGTGTTGCTTGGCAGGAATCACCATACAGCTCCTCAGAGTCAGTTTCAATACCATCCCCTCCTCCTTCAAGGATGCATGTCCCTGAGTAGTTTGGCAATCCCACTGTGAAAGGTACCATGTAATTGTTTTGTAAGAGAGAGACCCTGTCCCAAGGAGCCTAATGAGGGAAAGGAAGACATAGGTCCCTGATGGATACCTGGGAAGCCAAGGAACTGAGCAGTTCTGCACCCTGCCATAGTTCCACCAAGCATGTGGCAGAACCTTGAGTTTGGCTTTTTAGCAGCATCAGTGACACTAATCCATCCTTAATCTTATCTATGTATGTGAATCTGTTGCTTGTGTATTTGAGTCCTTCTTCCATCTCTCTTACACTTTCACTCCTAAATCTTTCACTCTCAGGCTGTTGAGGCTTGCCTTTCCTCACCTTGTGTTTCCTACAAGGATGAGAAGGGAGATGTACAGGTTGTTCAGTGGCATCCTCTGCTCCCATGCTAAGGATGGGCATGGCCTGTGTGCACTTACACTCCCAAATCCCCATGGACTCTGTGTAGATCTCAGTCTGTCCTCTAGCTCTGCATGACTCACACCTTTGTGTTTTAACAGAGAGTGCATCCAAGACCTGGTAAAAGATGTTGGCCTGACCATTTGCTAGACTGTATGGCTCTCCTTCCCTTGAGTGACAGCCTTTGGGACAAATGTCAGCAGGGTGACCCTCATACCCTCATCCATTGATCACTTCCCTTCAGAGCTCTTGGTTACTGGTTCCATTTGAGCCAGCATTTTCTGGAGGGGGGAGATCCCTCACTTGACTTTCTTAGGCTTGGTCTGACACTGAGGAGTCATGACTGATCAAGGTCCCCAGGCACTGATGCTGCAGAGAGCAGCAGTATCCCCTAATCTGACTTGGCTGTAGTAAAAAGCACCAAGATTTGTATAGGAAATCAAGGCTTAGAAAGGGCATTACTTTCTCAGTGGAAACGGGAAAATCCATCTGCCAGGCTGCAATTCCACCAGAGACGCTCTTCCAGTCCTGACAGTCAGTCCAGAAGAGGGCAATGTTGCCCACTTGCCTGTCCGTTTCAATGTGCATACGCGCATGCACACACACATACATCTTAACTGTCCTGTACGATTTCCAGCAGAAGGCTGTGTGGCTAAGTCAGTTCTTCCTGTGCTGTAGCATATGTGGCTTGGATAGTTACTGAATATCATGGCAGAGAAATAGAACCACATCAGCATGAACCAACCACAAGACAACATAAAATTGTCTTCCTGAGTCTGCAGCCAGCCTAAAACATGAGGCTCTGCAAAGCTGCACTGTTCTTCTCCATGGATGGGTTGGCAGGCTGAGAAAGTAGGGGCTGCTCAGCCTGGAGAAGAGAAAGCTGCATGGAGACCTCATAGCAACCTTCCAGTATCTGAAGAGGGCCTACAAGAATACCAGAGAGGGACTCTTCATCAGGGACTGTTGTAATATGACAGTGGAAAACGGGTTCAAACTTAAACAGGGGAAGTTCAGGTTAGATATAAGGAAGAAGTTATTTACTGTGAGGGTGGTGAGGCACTGGAACGGGATGGCCAAAGAAGTGGTAAATGCTCCATCCTTGGCAGTGTTCACGGCCAGGTTGGACAGAGCCTTGGGCGATGTGGTCTAGGGCGAGGTGTCCCTGCCCATGGCAGGGACTTGGACCTGGATGATCTTAAGGTCCTTTCCAAACTAAACCATTCCATAGAATCATATGATTCTATGACTCTATGATAAGCGGGTCAGCGCATGCCAGGCACACAGGTGACTCCCTTCTTCATACAGTCCATTGCAGCCTTTTCACTGTCCACAGCATAGCGCAGGACACCTCCTGGTCCATGATGCAGCCGTCACAGTCCACCAAGCAGGTTCTGGAGGAAGAGGTCAGTGTGGTTTGCTGCAGGGACTGCGTCAGTTGGGCAGTCATAGTCAGAGGCGCTTGAGAGAACAACACAGACTCGCAGACGCAGCTCACACCTCATCCCTTCATTGGACACACACCAGCTCACACAACCTGGTGCAGAGCAGAGGACTCCCAAGGTCTCTGTCTGGAATCATCCAAAGGTTGCTTAAATACAAGCACTGCTTAACTCTTTAATAAGATCAGTTTGGCCCAGAGGACTGACTACAGTGTGCCCATGTCCCCCCAGCCCAACAGTTTCCACATGGCTTCAGGACATTTGTGATTACTTCAGCCCTCAACAGTCTTCCCTTCCCAAAGCTTCCCACTCCACCTAGACAGCATCTGCAGATATATTTTGTTCTTCCTCATCCATGTGACAAAGCAACCAGATGAAATGCAGAGACTGTAGAAAGAAAATCAAATTTAGCAACAAAATAAACAGCATGGGGGCACTCAACTGATTAGATTTTGCCTCTTCATAATTTATGCATTAATTCTTCCCAAGGTTTGAGATTCCCTGTCTCAGAAGGCCCATATCCCTGCACTGCAGGGATACAGATGTCAGGAACACCACCTTGAGCCAAAGATACAGCTTTCCACCAAGCACATGAAGCTCTGATTAACCCTAACAAAGCTTCTCTTCGTTATGCACCACTGTCCATCCCCTAGAGGTGCACAGCCCAGCACCATTCCTTCCCATACTCAACCATTCTTCCCAAGTCCAATGAAGAACATGTCAGACTGTGAAGCATCTGCCTGTAGTAGCATCTGCCCCCAAGGCTGCTCTAAAATGAATTCAAGCATTAATAGGAGTCATCAGCTACTGCAGTATATATATCCAGAAGCTGAAAGTCACTGTTGTGTCCATATTAACAGCCCCTTAGGACCATTTATTTCTGCCCCTCTGCAACTAGGAGCAGAGGCTGTGAGCTCAGCACACCCCAGAGGGAAGCTTAGAGGCCACAGTTAGACCCCCTGACCAAAACTGGATGTGCAAGGGCAAAAGAAGAAACCCTCTGAGCCAAGCAGCAGTACCAATCATGAGAGAAACTAGAAACAACAGCAAACAGGAGGCAGAGAAGACATGCTAGGGAATGGCTGCTATGTCACCATACACAAATTGGCCTAATTATGTGTATAAATGCACCAATAACCACGGATTAGCTGGCTGTGTTCTTGACTTTAAATATTGATGTTTAAGAAGAGCTGAGATCAGGATATCTGCTGGTGGATTAGGCTACAGATTGCTCAGTCATTACCCATGGCTGAATCACCTGGCTCGGACTGCGTTCCTGCAGCGAGATCTGGAGCTTGGGCAGAGGATGCCTCTCACCACCAAGTGAGGATTCGTTGTGTAGGTGATGGGCGAGAAAGCGCTGCCCTACCCCGTGCCCAGAATGGGGCATCAACTGGGTGCTGGAGGGGACCAGTATCATGGCAGAACTGAGGACTCAGTAAATATCAGGATGTGTCCGAACAAATAGATATCCAAGGGCAGAGAAACAGTGTGTTCGGAGGGAGTAAATGGCCACAGGGTGCCTGGGAGAATCCTTCTCCCGTGTCCTGACCCAGATTTCTTGGTTTTTCCCACAGCCCGTTCCCTCCCATCCCATCCCACCTCTACAAGACAAGGCTGGGACAAATGGACTCAGAAGCAGCTTTTCATAATTTTTGTCTGTTATTTTTTGGGTTTTTTTGTCATTTTTTTTTTTTTTTTAAATAAGAAATTTATTGCAAATATAGAAATTGATTTTCTCCATACAGGAATCTCCGAGTTGAGGAAAAATGATTTCGTGCCATTCAGTTTTAAAACAGGAAAAGAAAGGAAAAAAGAGGAAAGAAAAGAAAGAAATACAAATCTAAAAGAAGAAAAGAAAGAGGAAGGAAATGAAAAAAAAAAAAAAAAAGAAGAAGAAAATATAACTTCAACTCAAGTTTGTCCATACACAACCAGGGGGGGTCACAGGGTTGTTACGGAAGGAGGAACACCAAAGAGGCCACAAGGAGCCAGTCCCAGCAGCTGCCTCCCAGGCCCTTCCTTATATTCAAGGGCTGATGCCCCCCGCTCTGTGCCTGGCAGTTGCCTGCCCCTTCCCATCCCCTCGCCCCAGGTGCTGTGCTTGTGGATGGACCAGTCGTACCAGCCCTGGAGGGTCTGGACTGACCCAGATGGCCTCTCCCAAGGTGGAGAGTAGGCCATGGGGGCAGGACAGCCAGGAGCAAGGCCTCACAGTGGCGGTGCTTGTTGTGGGGGAGGCAAAGGCCAAGCCAAACGTGTGAGGACGGGGCAGACGGACTGGGGATCATCAGGGGCAAGGAGGAGAGGAGATGCCCACCCAGTTGGAGAAAGAGAAGCTGGGCAGAGATTGGCCTCTCTCCACCCTGGGGACGGGGGTAGGGTTGGGGCAGCCCTGGGGAGAGCTGCCCTGATGGGACTCCACATGGAGAGCTGTAGAGACATCTCCCCACAGCGAGAGAACTGAAGGGGAGGCAGACTGAGAACGCCCCTCACAGTACAAGGCCAAAGCGGCTGGAGGGACGAGGTGCGGAAGTGCATGTGTGTGTAGGGGGAAGGCGACAGACGCTCCCCTCGGCCCCTTCTTCACAGAAAGACCCAAACCCATCTACCCCAGCCAGGGTGGGCAAGGGGCAGCTGAGCTGGGGCAGGCTCCCACAGCCCTACAAGAGACCCCACTCAGTGTCCATCCTGCACCAAGCCACCCTCAGGATGCTCCCTCCTGCTCAGATGGTGGGAGAGCAGCAGATTGGCTCCAGCAAGAGGACACGACTCCATGAGTCTTTTCATTCACGGGGCTTGTGCCGAAGGAGGTTGCGGTGGTGGAAGGGGTGTTCTCCAGGCTCCCAGAGGCTGTGTGTCCTTCCAGATGCAGCTGAGCTTTCCAGTCAGCAACAAACATGGCAAATGTGTGTTCGGAGCCTTGGGTCCAGCTCCTGCCCCTGTGGCTGCTGCCCGCCCTGTCGCGCTTTGCTCTGCCCTGCAGAGAGGGGCCACAGCTTCCTCATAGTGAAGTCTGCCCACCTTTTCTCTTCAGGCACTGCTGACTTACTCCCCACCTTCTCTCAGAGAGCCTTCACCCCTGCACTCAACCCTTTCTCTCTCTGGTCCCTTTCTCCTTTACCATCCTGTTTGGCCACAGTGTGGCCATCTCTTCCCCAGGTCTTTGCAGCCTGTCCTTCTCCATCTCCCTCTACCTGTCCCTTGCCTCACGATTTCTTGGTCCCACCACACATTCCTCACCCCTGCTCTGTCTGCCCCTCCTCTCTCTTCCTCAGCTCCTTCTTCCCTTGCCCTCCTGCATCTCCCCCTCTTTCCCCCAGGCCCGTATGGCAGAGCCTCCTCCAGGAAGGCAGGCTGATTAGCATTGCAAACACACACAGGCCTCCTCAGCCCAACATAAATCTTCATTTGTCAGTCATGAATATTTCACACCTGCCTCAGGAGGGATTTATTCAGCATGGAAGAGTGGGGAAGGGGGAGAGGAAAACGGCAGCATAAGCTGGGGCAGCACTGGCAGGGATGGGGAACAGATCTGCCCCACGGTACAGCACGTCTAGGGTCTCACCTTCACTCTTCTGGATACAGGAACCCAGCCCAGGCTTCCCCCCAAGTCTGTTCCTGGGGGGAAGGCGGCAGGTCAGCATCCACCCTCTTTCCTTACCCTCCATGCTTTCCAGTGAGGTGAACTAAACCCCTGCTTTCCCTGCCAAGAGTAACCAACCCGGATAAATAAAGTGTGAAAGGGGCTGGTCTTGGTTCTGCCCAATGAATCCACTTTGCCCTGGGAGAAGGCAGAGGTGAGGGACCCTTGCCGAAGTCAAGCCATAGGGGACTTAGGAACTTCAGGCAGTCTGTCTATGCTTTTTACTTTATACAGAGGTCTTAAAAGTCTCATCATGCCCTGCCCTCTGCCAGGGCCACCAGCAGGAAAGGAGGGGTAGGACAGACCTAATTCAGACCTATGTGCAATCAATGAGAGGAAGGTGATGGGAGGTCTTCAAGTGATGGCAACCAGCTCCACATCAAGCTTTCAGTGTATCAGAGGTTTCCCTGCAGCTGACGCACTCCTTGCTCCCCCAAGAATAACCTTGCTTGTAGATCTGGGGAAAGAGCAACCAGGGCATGGGGACACTAGTGACCATTTCTCTTATGAGATCAGTCTTGACTGGCCTCACTCCTGTTTCTTAATAATTAGGAGGAATGATGACCACTAGAAAGAGCCAGCATTTGGTATATAACACATCCCTTTTCACACACACAACCCTGAAAAGAAGCTGAGAGACCACATTTGGGGTAAGGGGAGGGAAACACTGGAAAGAAGGAGGAATGTTTATGCAGCTGATTGGGTTGGGTTCTCTTTGGGGTGTGTTCCCTCCCAAACTGGTAGGAGTCTCTCATAAAATCACATCAGGGATGAATGAAAGGAGCAGGGAAAACAGGAACAAGGACAGGAGAAACTTTGGGGGAGGAGGTTAAATTCCAACAAACTGGCACATACACAACAGGTGTTTGCTCAGAAAAATACAGTAAAATTGTCATGCAAATAGAACGTTAAATCTGCTTTCCTCCGACAGGGCTGGAGCCACTTTGCGAGCCCTAGTCCCTGGGGAGGTAGCAGGACAAGGAAGAAGGGAGGAGGAAGGAAGGTGAGACTCTTTGTTTCCCCTCCTTGCCCTCTTCCTCCCACAGAACAGTCCATCTTGTGCAAACTTCACCCACCGGTTTGGAGTGGGGGGCTACAATTGGGAGAGAAATGGCTTGTCCATCCTACCCAGTCTTACTCCCACTGTAGGCAGAAGGGCCTGGTGATAGTTGTATCCCTGACCTTTCTTTTCTGCCTCATTGGGGTGATGGAGGAACGGAGAAGAAACCATTAGAGGTTAACACTCCCCCCAAAAGTATAGACTGAGCAGAACTGATTACAAGACCATACAGCAGAGAAGCACAGGGAGGGAAGAGGTGGGGAGAGGAAGAGCACTTCATCCCCCCATGCTTGTCATTCCCCTTTTCCTGTCCAGTTCTGTGCCCCAGCCATTAGTCTTTCCTGCTTGGATGGCTGCCATGCTGGAAGACCACTGGGCCTGCTCCATGTGGTAGCTGGAGAGGTCTTTGTTGTGCCTAAGCATCACTCACAGCATTTACCTGTCTTGATCTGCTGCATTGTCCCAACATGGAGGGATGGCTGGCAGCAGTGGTGTGACTTCCCTTCATCTTTCTGCACATACACACATTAACAGACACAAACGTGTGCACACGCACCCCTTCTTCTGGGTTGGACTGGCTCTTACAGTGTGCAGTTGGCCCTGTGAATACTTCTGGACTCAAGGCAAAGTGATGCTTTGACTATGGGGAAGCAGGCTGACAGTAAAAGAAGCTGAGGCAATGGGAGCACGACCTGGCTTAGGATTGTCACCATCAGCATCCCTACAAGGAAGGAACACCACGGATCTTCACAGGTTTAGATTTTGGGGACCACCCCTCTGGTTTTCATACACCAGTCTCTGCCTACTGCTGTTCCTCACTTGCAGAAGATGAAGTCATGTCTCCTGTGGCATAGAAACCAGCTCTCTCACAGCTGGCAGTGCTACTGCCTGACAGGCAGGTTTTCTGCAGGCAGCATGGAAATCCCTCCCAGAGAAGCTCCTACATCCTCATCCTTCTTCCAGGGCCTCCCAGAAAACTGAGGCTTCTCAGAAATACCTCAAAAAGGAAATAGCCACTTAGTAAAGTCCAACACGACACAGGCCCTCACTCCCATCCTGATAGAGGTGAACGATTGTCAAGATTTGGGGTGTGCAGCTCATGCAGAGGAGGACCACTGTGCTGCATAAAGATGCACTCAGGAGGCAGCACCCCTGCCTGACAAGAAAACTTTGGGGGAGATGGTGCCAAGATTGTGCTTGGTTGGGCTGCTCAGAAATGGGATGTGAAGAGGGCAGCAGGCTCATTCCCAGCTCTGTGGCAGATCTTCTATCCAAGGAACGGAGGTTGGGACCTAGCAAGTGAAACTGGGTTTTTGCCAAGGCATGAAAGGATCCCTAAGAAAAGCTTGTCATGGATAAATGTGAGGAGGTGGAGGATTTAGGAGGTGATATGTTGCACTGACTCTCATGAGGCCCTCTAAATATTCAAAAGGACACTGTCATCCAGAGGCTGGTATACTGTTCTATCCCAGTACACACAGCATGGCTGCACATACAAAGGGAGTTTCTTTAGGAGCCATCCCTCTTGAGCTATTCCCGGGTCCCAACCTCACATCCCTTTTGTTTCCTGTGCACCTTCCTCAATCCTAGGCTATTTCCTACCCATGCCAGAATGTCCATGGCTTATTCAAGAGGAAGCCAGTTGGGTGCGAGTCAGTTGGGAAGAGCTGCAGAAGGTTCATGTAGAACTTGTTCTTCTGAGTTCCTCTCCAGGTGCCTTCCTCATAGTAAGGGAGATATGAACAGAGAGTATCCAACCTACAAGTAGTAGCAGTTTTTCCTGAGTGCAGGTGTGTATAATGAGGCCCACCTCTGACCTGTGACACTCATGAAGAGATGGGAACCCTTTACACCTCTGCGAGACCAGACCTTCCTGCCTTTTCCTCCACCACTCCTTAAGGACCTGGTTTGCCATACCAAAGAACACATTCATACCCTGCCACCAACTGGCAGAAAACTGTATCTGAGAAGTCTGAAGAATGCCCATCACTCCAGAACTGCTTGTGTTCATCAGCAACAACATGGTTTGGGGAGAAGGAAAGGAGGAAGAACAGCAAGGACACAGAGCATGTTGCATGGCAGGTCTTACCTCCCTTGGTCTTTCACACCTCCTCTCCTTTGTCTGAGAAGGATGGAGGTTTGCAAAGTATCTACACAGAAAGAGTGAGCCTAAGGACCCTGAAGTGGATAAGGGTAGGAAAGGGCAAAAGGAAAAGAATGTCTTCCAACAAATCACACCTATCTTGGAAGGGGACAGGGGAGAAAGAAAGGACTCCACTGCCAAGGGAAATGAGGGAAAAATTAGTGATGGAAGATTTGGAAAAGCAGGTGTATCAAGAAGGCAGAGAAGCTTCCTAAAACAAATCCTTTCCTCCCACCCAAAAGAAAAATCATCACTCAATAGGAACAGAAAGAGCAATAGTTCACAGCTGAGTTTCATGCCCAGTGAGTGTCCATCCCTGCCCTTCCCCTGCCATCGCTGCCACCCCAAACCGGGCCATTCCCACCCACCCGCACTTCAGTGTTGTTACCACAGTGTCAGAGCAGGCCACTCCTCCCAACCATCGCAAGCAGAACAATGGTCCCCGTAACACAGTAGAGACAATTCGGCGTGTGTGTGTGTTTGTGTGTGTCTGTGTGTGTGAGAGTTTTCTGCTGCTGTTGTAAACTTTAAGAAACGATTTTGTCAGTTTTGTATTTTCAGGAGTATTTTGTTGGTGGTTTATTTTTCACAGTCAAGTGGCATTTTTTTTTCTGGTTGTTTGGGGGTGGGGGTCTTGTTTTGTATTGTTTCCTTGGGAAGAGCAAGAGAGAGTCACAGCTTCTGCTGAGCAGAGACTCCTTTCCAGTAATCCAGGATGTCATGCAGATCCTCATCCTTGGCAAACTGAACTTTCTTCCGTAGGGCATGCCCAGCTGCCATGTAAACCTCCTCCCTGTGGTGCTTCTTGTAAGGCCGGAATCGCTCCCAGATCTTGTGGGTGCTCTCTGATGAGTACTCAGGGCTGGAGGAGTAGCCTGAGAAGTAGTGTCTGGGGGAGAGCTGGGAGTACGTGGAGTCTCGCTTGGACCGGGAGAGTGGCTTGAGGAATGACACCCTCTGGCTCAAGGTGTCAGCACTTTCCTCGTAGTATAGGGCTGGGAAGGAGTGACGGTGCTCACTGCAATGGTAAGAAGGCTTGACCTCCAAGTGGTGGATGGCGCCTGGTGACACCAAGGGAAGACGATCCAAAGGGCTGTTGAGTGGACTGCCCTTCTCAATGTATTTGGAGTCAGATTTGCTGAGTGGTGGGTGGTCAGGCACATCCAAGCTGAAGACCTTGGCGCTCTTGATGGAGCCACTAGAGGAGACGCTGCAGGTCTTTCTGGCCACAGCAGCATCAGCACTGAGCTGGCGCTGCAAAGGGTGGTGGGAGCTTTCCTTGTAGGGTGGTGAAAGAAAGCTGGGTCGCTCTAGCCCACCCGAGGAACTGGCTGGGATGGACTGGCACTCAAAGGCCATGTCTGAGTCAACACCAGTTCCACCACCCAGGAAGGAGGCTGTGTCCAACTTGAGGGCATCAATGCAGTTGTTGATGATCTGGTTGACCTTGTCTACCTCCTTCGCTATAGTAGAGATCTCAGCAGCTGAGCCTTGCCCATTATCAAGCTCCCTCAGGTCTTCATCCCGCTGGGTTCGCTCCAGCCCATCCCCACCACCAGTCCGCACCTCAATGTAGTTACCTTTTGTGGTGACTTTAGGAGTCTCCATCCCAGTCTCTATTGACTTTGATGGGGGCAACTTCTCCCCAATCATGGAAGGGATGGAAGACATCCGTGACACAGGGATGACTGGTGGCTCACCCAGCTTCTGGGAAGGATGGACCATAGTACTGGTATCAATATCTGATCCATAACGCATTTCCAGAATGGTCTTCTTGACATTGAGGGATTTCTGTTTCTCCTCCTGCATCCTCCGCTTCCGCAGGCAGTAGTACACCACCCCCAGGACAATGACCATCCCAAAAAGACAACCCAGGGTAGTCATGATATAGTGGGTGGTGGTGGAAGTACTGGAAATAGGGTCCTCCCTGCCTTTGCTTCGGGTTGCAAAGGTCAGGCAAGTGTGGTTGTAGCGCCTGTTGTTGCGGATGGAGGCCACACAGAAAGTATAATCAGTGTGGGCCTTCAACTTGTTGACAGTGACATATTCCTTCTTGCTCTTCAGTGTTGCTATGTCGGAAACGTAGCTGTTGTTGTATTGGACCAGCACATACATCTTACTGTAGGGCATGGGGATGGTTACCATCAGAATAGCTGAGGTGATGGTGACATCATGAAGCTTGATGCTGGGACTGAAGGAAGAGTCAGTGGTGGAAGAAGCTGGAGGCTTGACTGAGAGAAAGTCCCCAGGGCTGATGGCTGAGCCCTCATCCAGGTCTCGCTGGGAGTCAGGGGTATAAGGGGTGGGGTTGACCCTGGAGAGGGAGGGGATGGTGCCACCCCTGCACATGGACTGGAAGATGGTGATAGCATTGCGGTTGTGGTGAGGCCTAGGCACCAGGAGCGGGTACCCAGCAAACTCCCGTGGACTCTCACACTGGAGTCGGTCATAGTTCTTGGTGACATTGTTGAAGACCGCCAGCCAGTTAAGAAAGCTGTAGAGGCTACAGTCGCAGTTGAAGGGGTTGCCAGCCAGCTCGCACACCATCAAATTGCTCAAGCTGGTGAAAGTGTTCCCCTCCAGTCGGCTCAGACGGTTAGATGACAGGTCAATGCTAATCAAGCTGGGGCACTCAGAGAAGGCAGTAGGGGTGACCAGCTCAATAAGGTTGTGCTGCACAAAGAGGAATTGGAGACGTGCCATGCCCCGCAACATACCCTCTGTCAGGTTGGTGAGTTTGTTGTAGCCCAGCTGTAAGACCTGGAGGTTCGACTGGCCCATGAAAGCCCCATCCTCAATGTAAGAGATCTCATTCTTGGTCAGGTTCAGATCAGTAAGGTTGCCGAAGCGGTTGAGGGATGAGTACAGCACCACTTTGAGCTTATTCTCGTTCAGACGCAAGTCGTGCACCGTGCTGTTGATGTGCTGGGGGATGGTCTCATACGGGGGCTGGTTCTGGCTGCAGATGGCCAACCACACGTAACCTTTGTCCCCCTCAATCAGCCAGCAGTCACCTCGCACGGTGCCAGGGGAAAACAAGCAGAGCAGGGCAGCTGCCCACAACCCCAGGCACGTCATGGTCTGCAGTGGTGCCCTCATCAGGATGGGAAAAAAAAAACGCACAACAGAAAACAAACCCAAATCTCAGGACCACAGCAAAAGGAAACTAAGGGACAGGGGGAAGAGAAAGGGACAGTAACTGGGCTTTAGCAATTGAAGGGCATGAGCACCCCAGTCTTTGTGTGTGTTGTCACCATTGTTTCTTCTTGCCCTTTGGGTCAAGCCAGGAGCATGGAGCAGGGGGAACACGTGCAATCTGCTTCCAGCACACGCAAGAGCTGTGACCGTGAGTAATTGCTCTGGAAGGGAACTACCTTGTGCTTTTCTAAACAAAAATTCAGACCGAGGGCAACGAATCTTCTTTGATGCTCATGAATGACTCACCCACCTTTTCCACTCTTCTCCCTCCCACCCACCCCCCACCCACACCAAACCCACCCCAAAATCAACCCAAGCCCTCCCCCCTCTAGTCTTCCCTCGCCCCTCCACGGTGTGATTTGGAAGAACAAGGCAGGGTTGCCTCCTCTGTCGCTCACGCTCCCTCAGTTCTTCCTCCTTCTCTTCCTTCTTCCCCAGGTTCGCTTCTGAGAAGCTTCAGAGCTTCAGATCAAACATGTCGAAAACAAAAATACAGAGAGGGAAACAGCAAGTGCACACGAGAGAGATCCATCTGTCACTGGAATCTGGAAAAGAAAGCACACAGGAGACAAGAAGAGGCATCAGTTGGAGGGGTCTTTGAGATAAGAGTATAGACAGCAAGGTTTCATGAGAAGAGGGAGATGAGGAAGAGACAGCATTATGGGGGATGCAGGCAAGAGAGGAATGATACTGCCTGCTACACTGATAAACCTTCGAGAAGGGAACCTTCATGACATATAATCTCATATCAAGGGTATGCAGAGAGGCACTGGGACTCCCCCAAGTAATATGATCAAAGCTAGGGATCTGTGGGAAGGCAGCAGTGGGGGGGAAGAAGAGGAAGAGAAAGAGGAAGAGGGATGGAGAACATAAGTCTGTTATTTCAGGGGTTCAGAACTCCTAGGGTAAACAAAGGCAAGCCCCAAGCACAAGCCAAAGCTGCGGATTTCCAGCCTCCTGAAAATGATGTACAAGGAATGCACGAAGCAAAGAAAATCTGGACAAGCCTTCCCTCCTGGAAAAAAAAAAAAAAAAAAAAAAAGAACAAAACACTTTTTTGTTTGTTTCCTTCCTTCCTTGATGCAAAAGGGATAAATAATTCAAGCCACGTGTAACCATTTGTGCTCTAAAAATTGTTCCTGCCTCTTGGTGCATGGATAAGGCTCCTGAGGTGAGCCAGACCAGCTTCAACACGCTGGGGGGCAGGGTGCAGGCATTCTGTCAAACACCAGCTTCTCAGCCAGCAATGCCAGCAGCCCTGAGCTGGAGCACATCACCCACCTACCCCCTACCAAAGAGAGATGTGCTGCTTCCACCTTTGTACTTTGCCACCTCTCCTTGGGCCCATGAACACTGCCCCTCTGAGGGAAAGGACACCTTGCAGGACTGCTCCAGTGCATTCCTGGGCTTGGGGCAAGCTCCTGGTTCTGGCTGGGAAGGGCAGCCTGGAGCACCCTTCCCTCCAGCTACAGCTTCAAGACTTTCCCCACTGTGCTGAGACATGAGCCTGCCAGGGGTGTCCTCAGGCAGCAAGAGGAAATGATTTCATAAGGCACATAAAACATGTGGGCACTGCACTCTTATTTATTTATTTATTTTGATAGGAAAAACAATAAGAAACAGAGAAAAGGATTCTTTGCTAATGAAAAACTAAGGTGTCTTCTTGCCCCTTTTATTGTGGGGGGAGGCTGCTTACCAAAGACACTGACAAAGCTCTTTCTGAAAAAGCTGAACCAATTTCTAGCACAGAGACACAAAGGGCAGAAATAAAATGAAGGAATATAAATGGAGGAGGAGTGAGCCCTTGAGAAACAAGGCTTACGGCTGTGGAGAAATCTGAGCTGATTTAGGTCTGTGGAATTACCAGGCCAGCTGGATTAAAGGATCAGAGATAGTGTCACAGAGAAACACTTAAATATTTAATAATCCAAAAAGTAAAGCCAAGATGGAAAAGGGAAGGGGGAGAAGAGCTAGACCAATAGAATAGACAGAGAGAAAGCCTCTGTTCCCCACAGCTCATCATCTGAGGCCATCAAACTCGTGTCACTTGTGGTTGTCATACAATGGCCTCCAGCTGCTGCCTCAGCTTTGCATCAGACAGCACTGCAGCAGAAAGTAGAGGCTTTTACAGCCTGTTGCTTTGTTTCTCAGCCTCATAATCCAAAGAGAAATAACTTCCTGACACTGTCTCTCCAGATGCATCAGATAGGAGGCACATCTGGCTCTCCACAGGTTGGAACCCACATGCCTCTGATATTCCTCAATGCAGGCCCCCCTTTTCCAGAGGTGACTCCATGCAGAGATACAGCCAATCCGCCACACCATCTCTGTCCCTAAAATCTTAGCTAACATTTTAGCCAGCATCCATCTCTGAGCATTTTGCTTTAACCTGTCTGTCTCACCTTGCCAAACACAACACACAATATCCAGTTCCATACAGGAACATCTCAACCCCCTTGCCTTGACCCCTTCTAGTAGAGCAGACTGCTTCAAAAGCTGTGCTGAATTCATCATTGCCTGCTGTAGCTTGTTCATGGTGCACAGGGAGAAAACCTGAGGACAGGACCGCATTCCTCTGCAGCAGCCCCAGAAATCACTGAGAGCCACCCAATCCCACTCGAGGAGCTGCACTCAGGCAGCACATTGAGAGTTTGAAAGGGGAGATGTCCTAGCAGTCTTGAAAGGAAGGAGTTGGCTGTGTTAGGGGCTGGGTGGAATGAAGGCACTGTTTATCCCTGCTATGTGTCAAAATCAAGGGGACCATGCAGAGAAGACCTTCTCCCTCTGTACCTTCCACCTTGGCTGTGCAACCTTGCCTAAGCCACAGGCCAAAGGAAGGGCCAAGCCATTTCTCAAGCCAAACTCATTGGTCTCTTCAGTCCCCAGGGTAGATATCAACTACAGCCCAGAGGAGAACTGAGGAAGGGGGACACACAAGCGGTTGTGAAGAGCCTGGTTTGGAGGGGATCTGTGGTTACAGGCAAGAGGAACTGTTCGGACATGGGATCTGTTTTATAGGGCAAGTGAAAGGTCACCACCTTCATGAACCGGGCCTACCTTCAGTAGGGCCCTGACGGTCTTCAGTGTAGGCCGAGACAGCTCTTGGAACATGCCCTTCGTTCCTGGCCATCCTCACAAATGCAAAAGCATCAAGTAACAGCAATGGCATTGTGCCCATGAACGGCTGTACCCTCCTTGGCTGGCACAAAGTCAACCCATCAGCTCCAAGCTCCCAGCAATTTCCCTCTGGTTTATTCCTTACTAATGGATGCATCAATGTTATTGGCATTTCTTTGCACCAGAGAGTTTGGAGAAGAGCAGGAGGCCACAGGAATGGCTCCCTTTTTCAGAGGAAAAATGGAGGGAGAAGACCCCCAGATCTGAGTCAGGAGCTGGATGTTCTGATGTTGGGGATCAGGGTGGCACAGAGGGTGACACAGGAGTACAGTCACTAGTTAGACGGCAAGGTATGAGGGCAGCTTAAAATGCAACCACTTGAAAGTGTGGACAGACTTGATATGAGGAACAGAGACAAACTGGGGGCTGAGGAGGTGGAAAGACCATGACTGAGAAAGGATACAAGGTCTAGAGGGCACGGTGTAAAAAAGCAACCAGAAAAGACTCACACAGCAGCAATTTGGGCCTGAAATTCTGACCTTGTCAACCTTGTCCTCCTGGGGCCCAGTTCACTGGGAAAAACAGCACTTAATTCTACCATTGCTTAAACGGTGCTAAGAGCCTCCCATTAGAAATGCATGCATTAAAACCTGCCAAACACTCTTGGCTCCTCTGGGGACACCCCGAAACCAGGCCAAAGCTCCTGCTGCTTTCTTAGACTTTGTGCTGCAGCTGGGCATCAGCCCTCTTTGCAGCCCAGCGTGCTGCCTGCTCCTGGCAGGCCTGAGGGCACAAACACCAGCTCCAAGGGGCTATGCCTCCCAGGATTTCTCTACCCACCTCCCAAAAAAGAGACCTTTCCCAGCAGTGCTTGGAACTGGGGGCTGGTGCCTTAATGAAGGGCCTCTCCACATCTGCTGGATAGTTTCTACAATAGACACTGGTCATATGCATCACTGCAGCTATTTCAAATCAGCACCCAGAGATGGCCCTTGCATTTGCCCCTGGCTATAGTGAAAGGACAGTGCCATGGAAGAGCTCACAGCACAGCTGTGGCACTTAAACGACAGCAGCTCATTCACTCTCAGCCCCTCTGCTTCCAGGAATGCTCCTATTTATGCCAGGAGTTACCATCAAGTCATGAAGCAAAGAACCCGTGGCTGTGCCCAGAAATGCTGCAGAAGGCCTGAGATGTTTGGGACCAAGAGGAAGCCTGATGACCTGTGGATTTGTGACTTGGAAGACATGAGAGAGAGAAAGAGAGTGTCTTACACTGCAGCTTCTCTGATGTCTACCAAAGGTTGAACTCACACAGCACTCTCTCCTCTGATGGGGCTCTGTGAAGGTTTCTCTCTCATTTTCTCCCTTATCTAATTTATTCCCCTATTTTCATGAAACACAATCCGATCCCAGCATCTCTGAAATCCACCCCAATGTTACATTTGTTTGTTTGGCCCTGTAGCTTCAAAAATCTAGAGGTCAGAGGAGCTGGCTTAGGCAGAAACATAAGAAGGGTGAAAAAGCTGTAAGGCCACCCCAAAAAGTCATGCAACAAAAGGTGTTTTCATTTAATTAACCAGACAAAGCCTTCACCCCTTACAGGGGTTGAACTGGTACCAATGTGTCCTGCTGAAGGGTGGCCACTCAGAGGCTCTGTGAGTTTTAGCAGAGTGCTGTCGCAAGACAGATCTCATGGTTCAACTCTGGGCAGGTTCATTTTGCCATACGCAAATCCACAGTGCCTGCTGGGAGAAAAATCATCCCTCTGAAATCCGGACTGGCGCTGCCATGAGTGGGGAAGAAGCTCACAGATCCCAAACTCCAGCTGTCCCTGACACATGGAAGCCCAAAGCATGAGGATCCTAGCAGGACACACTGTGGTGAGGGAGCTTGCAAACCCACAAAGGATCTTAGGTACTTCTCACAGGAGCTGCAAGGATGCTCACAGTGCTCCAATTCCAGGCAGCAACTATGGGATCCTGCACAGAGGAAGGGCAGAGGGCTGAAATACAGGCTGTAGGACCATCCCAAGGGTATGCTGCTCTGCAGCCCTGCCCTTTGGCCAGTTCAGGGGATGCAAAGCATTCAGGTATTAACCCAAAGTTACCATCTGCCATATATGTGCACATATATGTGCCCAAGCAAATGCACAACCATTGACTCCAAACCCTTGCTGGGCCAAACAGCTTAAGGATTAACCATGAAAAAACCCAACACGGTGCTGTATATAGAATCATAGAATAGTAAGGGTTGGAAAGGACCTCAAGATCATCGAGTTCCAACCCCCTTGCTATGGGCAGGGACACCTCCCACTAAACCATGCCATCCAAGGCTATGTCCAACCCCACTTTGAACGCCGCCAGGGATGAAGTATTCACAACCTCCCTGGGCAACCCATTCCAGGATATAAAAGCCCTGCTCTCCCATTGCGCCTCCCCAGCAGTGATTAGATGCCTAATTTGTTAGGCAGCAAGAAAGAGAGAATGGGAAAGCTCAGGGGAGAAAAATGAAGCTGCTCAGAAGCATGAAAGGAGAGAGAGAGCTTTAGAAGCATAAATCTTATTTTAGAGTGATAAATACTGGCAGAAAGGTCTTTCATATTCCAGAGGTTCCCTGGCAGGCCAGCAAGCCTCTTTTGTTTTCCAAAGTGAAATTTTATATTAATATGATTATTGAAGATTAAGGGTGATTTGCATCAAGCCAACTCCACTCAGATGGCTCATGGCAGCATCCCACAGGAGTGTGTGCATGGAGGTAGGCTTGGGGAACAGCCTTCTCCAGGTAGAATAGGATGTCAAGAGATTACAGGTTCCATAAAAAAATACTATCGGCAATAAAGCCACCTTCACCAGTCTCCCTCCATGGGAGAGGGGGGCCTGGGAAACATTGCTCCCCTTGGTGTCATTTCATGACCCCGGACATAAGGCAGTGGAAAGGCTTAGAAATAACTCCTGTTGGCGATGGAGAGGGATTGTGGGCTCTATGAGTCTGTAGGGACCTGCCATAGAGAGCACAACAGCAAGACTGGCTCTGCCTGTGCACATGGATGGGTATGCGTGTGTGTGAGTCATGGTAGAGAAAGGGGTGGCAGGTTTGGTTCTGGGGGTGGGAGGTGGAGGGGGAGTATGTGCGGAGGACTGCTATAGGTGGATGTAGGGGGCTGGGTGTGGATGTGGGTTAATCACTTTGTGAAGCAGAGAATGAGTGCTGGCTCCTGTAGGGGGGATGAATTGCCATGGGGAACCAGGCAAAGTGCTGATTGTGAGTGAAAGTGTATATGTGCATGTGTGTTTGCATGAAGCAGTCACTGTGGGAGTTAGGAGCCATAGGGAGCTGGGTGGGAGTTAGGGCTGCAGGTAGGCGTGCGTGGATCACAGAAGACAACCATGGCTGTGCGAGCGTGTGTATGGGAGAAGGGCAGTAGGAAAAGGGGTGCGAGCACTCTTGTATGTGTCCCTCAACATGAATCACAGCAGACAGTATGGTCTGAGAGCTGGCTCTATGCATACGCCTGTGGGAAGGAGTTGCTGTGGGGGACACAGAATGACCTGTGCTCTGCATGACTATGCATGTGAGCTGCTGCAGGTAACAGGCCAACAGTAGGGGCTCTGGGGACATGGAGGGAGCTGCTGTAAGAAGCAAGGATGCAGAGCCACAATGGACTGGCCCTGTCTGTGTGCAGGGCAATGTCCAGCATGAGGCCAGGAGAAATTCTTGCACTGTATGTGACATTACTGCAAAGACCCCCATCTTGTAAGGGTCACCATGATGCTCTAACCCTAACCCTTGCTGCCCTGTTTCCAACAGCAGCTCCTGGCTTTCATTGAGCTGGCTGTGAACAACTGGTCCACAAGCAATTTGAGAGATGCCCTTGCTCAAACCAAGCATACCTCCAGTATATCCAAATGCTAAATATATCTTCAGCAACCAAGTGGTATCAGTTTGGAGTGCCCCCAAACACACTATGCTGCAGGTAGAGCAGCAGAGGGACATGAAGGGGGCTAGTCCTTGCACTACAGCTCACTACTGTCTCTTGCTGGAGGGACTCAGAGAACCTGAGGTTCTGGTCAGAACATATAGGTCCTGGGCTGGCTGAGGGAAGTAATCACTACCCTCACAGTGCACTGGCAGCCAGTTATACTGTGGAGGATACCTCCAGGCCTGCAAACTCCTGCAGGGCACAAGCACTGGCATTCCAGTAGCTTCAGTGTGCTCCTGCCTTCCAGTACAACTCCAGATTGAAAACTCCAGAGGTCAAGCCACCATTCCAGTGACAGGAAGGCACTGCCTTTGCACGGCCTTCCCAGACAGAGCATCTCTGACAGTCATATGTTGTTATCTCAAGTCATTAGTCTGCAAGATGGGGCAGCCCCTGTGCTCAGCCTTCTGACAAATGGACAGTCAACCAGAAACAAAAGCTTTTATAGATGGTGGTTCAAATGCAGCAGATGCAGTCCTGGTCTGGTGCGGGGCAGAAGCAGAGGAAAGGTGTAGGGGGACGTGGAGGAGCTACTTCAGGTAACCCAAGAGTGAAATGCTGTGGCAGCACAGGTTAATGAGGACACCTCAGCCCCACAAAGGTCTCCCTCAGGTCAATGCGTGCCTGGATTCACAAAGAGGAGTAGCCCCATGCATTATGTTTTCACATAGCTGCTTCTACCTTCACTCCATCTTCCACTCCTAAGCACTGCACAGCTCAGCCCCGCTGGGGAGGGACCCTCCCCCCAGCCAGCTCGCCTACCTATACTTCAGGCTAAGATCTGACATGCATTTTGACACAGCCGTGCCTCCCCTCTCTTTTCCCCACTACCTTGCCTTGTTTAGAGCCTGTTTTTTTCTTCCATTGCCAAAACACAATGACTGTTATAATTAACAGATTATCTCAGTGCGACAGCTGCAGTCCTTTGAAAATTAAGTTGAATAACAGGATCCTGCCGTATGGTAATTTCTTTTCAACTCTCAAATATTTTCTCTCTCTCACTCTCATTTCTACCTCATTTCT
Organism: Amazona ochrocephala; assembly: GCA_039720435.1. Lineage (NCBI taxonomy): Eukaryota > Metazoa > Chordata > Aves > Psittaciformes > Psittacidae > Amazona > Amazona ochrocephala. The sequence goes on from CM077880.1 coordinate 79,762,793, forward strand.
TCTTCTCTTTCTTTCCTTTCTCTCTCCCCTCTCCTACATTTCATCAGCTCCCTGACTGCATGAGTGATATCTTTGGGGTGAGACAGTCTGAAGGGCTCTTTCTCCCTTCATCAACTGTTTTCATTCCTCTTCTTTTACTACCACACCTCGCAGGGAGGCAGTGTTTTTAAGTTGGATCATAAGCATGTCGGGAAAAAATATGCCCACCAGAGGCCATGGTCAGGGGCTCAATAGCTCAGACATGCTGCTTAGGTAATTGCATGGGAAGGGGAGTAACCGGGATGCAGTAACCTGAACACAACCTGCAACTTTCCCACAGGGAGCTGAATGCAGCGTTGTGGCTGAGTGGCTGAGCGGTTAGTATTGAGCTAACCAGGAGCTCTACCGACCCACCTACCTGCCCGCCTTCTTGCTGACTCAGCATCTGCCCCTGACTCACCACTTGCACACTGAATGGGGACTGGCAGTACTTATACGGCATCCTTCCCTCTCACTAAGGCAGTAGCTCTACCACTTACCGCCCCCTCTCCCCATTATCCACCTACATCTGTCTCTCTACCGACTCAATCAACCCAAGCCAGCCAAAAAAGCAGCTTGCTGGAAATTCAGGGTTTCAAAACCAAAATAAGAACTGGTGCTGCTCCCAGCTGGACCCAGATTACAGGCTCTGGAAATCTCTTCCTCCAGGACTGGAGATTCCCTGGCCCCTGCTGCAAACTGGACTGCTCCATTCAATGAAGTGGCAGGACTCCTTTGCCTCTGCTTGGGCAGACGTGCTAATGCATAGCGTTTTAGGCTGCGAGGATGACCAGCCAGACATGTGGGACAGGTCTGCTTCAACTGAATTTGGCAACTGAAAGATTTCAAGTTCAACATGTTCTGGACTCAAGAAAGCTGCAGCTTTGTCATCGACTGCACCAGGAGCATTAGTTAATTATTCTCAGTGACTGGCTTGAACTTCTGCAAAATGCCTTGATCCTGTGCTGCTCATTTCAAGCATGTCTGTAATCCATACAGCATTGTCTTTTACAATTAAACACTGCTTTTTCTTTTTGAAAAACAGGACAGTATTCCTCCACACCACTCATCTATCACAGCCTAACCCACCTCTGCAGAAGCCAGCACCAGCTGAGCCCTGGGCCTCCTCCTGCCTCCTCATCACAGCCATTTCCTCTCCTCCCATGGAGTTCCACCTCATTTATTTCCTTAATCCTGACTCAGTAGAACAGAAACTCTTTGTCACCATTATTCTGCCAAAAGCCAAGTAGTCTTCTAACAAACACTCATCTGTTCCATTGTGTTTCAGCAGTCTCCAGTAATGCTCCTCCTCTTTGTCCATGATCTCTCTCTTTTCATTCTTTGCTACCCTCACCCTGCATTCTCCCTTTGCTTTCACTCCAGGCCTCATGTTGGCTCGAGGCACTTATAGCGCATCTCCTCATTCATTCACTGTCACTTACCCAAATGTTACCTTCAGTTATTAATTCTCCTTTTTTTCTAGTAGCATCCCTCCTCTGGGTGCTCTGTACAGTCCTACTTACGTATCCAATAATAGTATTTTCCCAATGAGTGAGTCATATACCCCTTTGCTGACATTTAGAATTCTCCTTGTTCTTTGAAATACGTTTATTCATTCCCCCTCTCTACAATTATATACGTCTACTCATGATGTTGCATTTCCTACAGCAGCCGTGCAGCAAACAGATCATCCATGCAAATAACAAAATAATTGTCTCTGCTGGTACCTTGTCATTCTCCATTTTAATTATGTAGGACAAAGCTAATTCAAGCTATGAAGCAATCAAAAATAGAGGACAACTTAATTTAAAAATCACCCTACCCTTTCCTTTGTTCTTGCTCAGACCAGATTTCAATCTTTTTTTTTTCCTACCTATTTACTGTTCTGCCTCTTTCAATGCTGTTTGTAGCAGAGGCTGCAATGGATATTGCGCCTCTGGTTTCCTAGGTGCTGTAAATACCTTCAGTGAGAAACAGACTTTGCTCCAGACTGTTTCCAAACTGAAGGGACAAAAGAAAAGGAGTATCACTCAGTTAATAGGGGCACATAAATGTCTTACCCACTAACCCAGGTAATATACACTCCATGAACAGAGAATAATACCACATCCCCCTACATCTGTCTCCAGGCAGTCCCTCCACATTCCTCACCATAGGCTTTATTACTTCCCACACACTGTTCTTTGCTTCTCTTCTGGTCCTTAGTCACCCTTGCATATGCCTTATTTTATTTATTCCTTACTACTCTTCTTAATCTGAGCAGGCCAAACCCTAAACCCTGTAGTCACCCTGACTCACTTCCTACCCAGGAAAAGCAACAATGTAAATCAGCGGGAAAGCCTGCAATGTCAGTCTGGACAGAAACTGACACTGCACGAGGACTCCTGCATGATTATTTCTTGTTCCTTTCTCACTCAGGTCTCCATTTATCAACATACTTAAATATGCACCCAACTGTAAACCTATGCAAGTGCCATTCAGCTTCTCAGTTGCTTTATTCTGCAACATCTGTGTTGATGGTTCCCACATCTTCCAAACACAACAGATTCTCCTTCTGCGCTTTCTCTTTGTAACCCACCCACCAACATCTTTAATCTTGCTTTGAGAAATTTAACTTCTCCTTTTTTCCCCCTTTGCTTGTTTGGATTTTCTTATTTTCAGTGCTGCCTTGAGACTCTAGCTTGTAATTTCACCTCCCTTTTACTGAGATCACGATGTTGAATAAAACACCAACTTCCCCCTCTGCTCTCCTGTATTCTGAAATACCGAATTGGACCATTGAGGAGAAAAGCTATTGGCTGGGGCTGCTGTCTCTGATATTGAAACAGAGCTGGCAGTAATATTTACAAGCTGCTTTGAAAGCTCCAGGGATGGCTTGTGGCCAAAAATGATGATATCTACTCCTCTATTTTTTAGTGATGCCTTCCTATGACTCAGTCTGGTCCATAAGTCAAAATGAGATTTTTTTTTAACCATCCTCCCTTTAAGCAATGAGAACAAGAGCCTAAGAACAGAATGCCATAGCATCACGGACAGGATGGGTTGCGTCACAAATAATGCAACTTGGGGTGTCCTTGGTGGCTTTAAAAGAAGCAGAACAAAAGGCATATGTCCTCTTCCCAGAGAAATGAGTCTTGGCAGAGCTAAACAGCAATTGCCTGAGTTTTCTAAACTTAGTTTGATCTGTAAGCAAAGAAAGAAAGATGTGGGAAGTGGGGACACCATGACCTCAAGGGGCTCATGACTACCTGGGCTCAGCAAGGAGCTACCATGCCCTTTATTATCCACAATTGTATGGAGGCAGAGCCTTGAATAGAGGAGACGGTGTAGGGGGAACTGTGGCAGCTGTTTTCAAGTGGGACCAAGGAGAACCAATGCTGGCTGCCCACACACTCTTACCTCTGCCTCCAGCTATAGAGTCTGCAGCAACAAACAGACATTCAAACGGTTGATAAATGAGCAGTTCAGCCGGAGACCACTTAATTTGCTCCTTGCCTCCTTTGCCTGCCAGTGGCAGGGAGAAAATGCATGTTTGGAAATTGGCAGTGGTGCATACAGCATTACCAAGCCGGAGTTATGCTGACTGCTACAGAAAAAAAAAAGGAGAAGAGAAGAGAAGACAAGAAGGGAGCAGTGGGAGCAAGAGAGAGTCAGGCAAGGAAAACAGAAGAGAAATGAGATGGCTTTGTACCCAAGACTAGATACTATGATGATGGGGACATTGAGAATATGATAGGCAGGAAAGGAAGGCAAACAGAGGCAGGCACAGGGAAAGAGACAGAGGCGAAGGAGGGAGGGAAAAGGAAGACAGAGAACCAGAATTAATTTAGGAGGAATATACTGAAAACATAATCTTCTCAACGGAGAGAAAATAGAGAGAGAGAGAGAGAATTAAACAAACAGTGACAGGAAACTGGGAAAGAATAACTTTTTTTTAATGAGCTTGTTAACATTTGTGAAGTTAAGTAACCCTAAATTTATGCCATTAATTTGCATGCATTACATTTTTTTTCTCTGCTGCCACTTTATAGTCTCTGTAAAACCTTTAAAAAGTGGCTTTTTTCCTCCTTTTCACTTCACTTGTGTTAATTAAGGCTTGTGATATATGTATATTTTTACACTGCTGCTGTGCTTTAGCATTTAATCATCAAATGGCCCTTTTTGTCTTTGCTTTGTGTTGCTCTTGCCTCTTCTTCTCCTGTCCACAGAAACATAAGGAGACCTGTGGGTCCCCCCATCCACAATGATCTGTAAGCATGCCTGGAGCCAGACTGGGCTCCCACCAACCATCTTCCTGTGAAATAAGGTGTCTTTCACAACAAGGAGATGTGGGGAGGATTTTCAGCTGCTAAAGAGTTAACAACTCAAATCCATTCAGGCAATCACATTGCCATGCTGAAGCACACTGTATTTACACATTCACAATCACTGGGGAGCCTTAAAATCGGATTCTCAGGGGAAATCCAAAGCCAAAGAACACAGTGAGATTCCTAATGAAGGCAGTGGCGGCCAGAGCTGGGGGGGGCACAAGTGATGGATATGCTATAATCGCCTGCTGGCAGGAAAGGGGATGCAGGTCATCCTCCAAGGCTTTAGTAGCACCTAGAAATATCCAAACTAGGATGCATATAGAAAGGGCTGCTGTAGAAAATGCAAGCCCTGGTTCTCACCTGTTCCCAGGGGACTGCCCCACAGATGTTCCAGGACAGCCATCAGCCATCCCTCCTCTCCCCCTAAGGACTCTCCTTCCTGGGCAGGCAGATCTCTCTCCTAAGCACATCACTGACTTTGGAAGTGCCCAAGGCCAACACGAAGCATAGCCGGTGGAGCCCTTTTGGCAGCTGTCCCAGCGAGCATATTTCTGAGCTCAGCTGGACAGGAGTCTTGGTCCTAAATGTGCTTTGATTGCTTTGCTCCTCTCTAAAGGCTTTGTATCTCCCAGCTGTAAGCAGAGTTTGCTGAAGCAAGAAGTAGGTTGCTAAGTCTGGTTTGGATGCTGTTTGGTCTCTAGTGGAGCTGACGGGACTTGTCTTGTTAAAAGCCAGCTGAGCTGAGACCATGAACACTGAGCATTGATTCAGACCTAAACACCCACCATGGGAGACACAGCAACTGGAGCAGGGAATAAGGATGATTGCTGGCCACAGAAAAGATGGTATGCCTTCATGCCCTATGGAGGAGCTTTGTGATCTCCTTGGGGACCTGACGGGCATATGACAGGTCTCTGGAGGGTCTCTGCTGAACTGAAGTTGGGAAGGAAGGTTACGGGAGACAGACCAGGCTTTCCACGCTGTCACTATTATTTTGCCATTTGGGGGTGTTGAGCACCAGAGAGGATATTCTGATTTACTCCCTGGCTTACTGTTGCTGTGGCAACGGGAGAAATACAGGCCAAACCAGGCTGCATCTGCAATGTGGTGGTAATAGGGAGTTTGGGTTCCCATGTGTGTTTGTTTGTTTGTTCAGCTGTTTGCAGGAGCCACATGGTAAAAAAGCACTGTCGCGATGAAAAGGGAATAGGGCCCAAATTGTACCCAGACAAATACGCCCTCTTCTCATGCACCAGCAAAACAGTCATGCATGCAGTCATATTCACAGCAAACAGCCTAAGGAATGAACACTGGCACATACACATCATCTCTTCCTATCACACATATACCTCTGGAGCTGGCATTTCCCTGGCTATTCTCTCACTGTCCAAGAAACTGGACTTCTTGTTTTATAGGTATGAAGACCCCATGCACCAGGTACTTTCTATTAGGGCTCTTAAGCGCAACAGAGTCTGGGGCCCGCCAGCTTGTGTCAGCACAAGAATCTTCTTTGCTATCAGGTCCACACACCCCAGTTGCCATGATGCTAAAGGATCACAGACTGCCCATTGGCTGCTGAGCAAATACTCCCCACTGAAAACAATCCTCCAGCACGTCATAGTGACTAGTTCTTACCTCCCAAGGTGATCAACAAAACAGACTCATCCTCATCCCAACAGTCATATCCCCAGCTGGGAGAGATGGCCTCCATTCCCAACATCAGAGCGAGCCCTCAGGTCACATACATTGGCCTGTTGCAGATGCCCACCTCCAGCTGTGACACCACCTATCTTCTGCCAGCATGATTCCCACCCCAGAAAGCAAGCTGTAAAGTGGAGCCTGCTGGGACCGAAGTATTCTTAACTTAAACTCTAGCCTTTGGAGAAAGGCTCAATGTCCAATCTATCCAAAGTACTGGCCTCGGAGATCTCCTTTAGATCAAGTGAAAGGAAGAAGATGATTCTTCAACTACTTTTTACAGCCTCAAAGCTGCTCCCTGTAGAGCTGGAAGCACAGAATAGCCTTACAGAAGACAAAGTTGCTATTCAGTCACACCATGTTCTGTTCTTTATCCCACAGCCTATAACAGGCTGAGGCTAGCAAGGATGCAGGGGAGAAATAGCCTGATGTCAGGGCAGGAGCAGCGTTTGCTTAGGCATAGAGGCCTTGGTGTTCCTGGAATTAAAACTCTTAATAAGCATTGGGAGTCTTGTGCTGCAGCTTTTGCAGTGGAGAGGGAAAGCCCATGGCAAAGGAGGGCTGAATTTCCTCAGTCAGGCAAGGCTGTGAGGTGGGATGTCTCAATGGGGACAGTGCATGTGGGGCAGAGATACTGCCAAGACAAGGGGTGGACCTGAAAGGCTGGTGAATCCATAATCTGTTGGCTGCTGCTAGTGGTGGCCTAAAGGACACTGAATGTAAAAAAGAAATAAAAGGAGGGAAACAAAGGGATAAAGGTTGAGCTGGAAAAGAAGAGGTGATGGAGATGGGAGGCTCTGCAGGCATGAAAAGCTTCTACAGAACATTGTGCAGAGAGGAGAAGTCCAGCTCAATGCCTACAAGGACAAGACAGCCACAGGGCATGTGTGGTTGCTGCATGTGTGTTACAGGAATGCTATTGAGCTTGTATAGTGCCTGGGCACCCAGGGCCCTGTGCGTGCAGGAGAGGCAAGATGGGGCACAGGTTCCCCTCCTTTGACTCTTGCCTGCCTTTCTTCCCATCGTTCCTGGAACTCCATCTGGCTCCACTATTTTTACACACACACAAAGAAGAGAAAATAAACACTTAATTCCTAACCTAATCAGCCCTTCTCTCACTAATTAGCACCCTCTGAGCACATCCACAGGCTGTGAAAGATAACTCTGGGGCTGATAATGACCCCCAACCTGCAATTGCATATGCTGAAGGGTCAGCAGAGCCAAGAGCAAGCCAGGGGGAGGCAGGGAGCAGAGCAACCTTTGCCATTTGCTGTTTTTTCTCTTCAAATCTGGGATGCTGGAAAGGGGTTGTCCCTTTTTTTGGCAGGATCCCTTGTGTGCATGTGTTTTGTGGTGACAGAGAGAGTGTGTGTGTGTACGCATGTGTGCTGAGAAGGGGGGAAGATGGAGAGGTTTGGAGGGAGGGGACTGGCGCCGAGCCCAAACCTGAAACACATGCCAATTTGTGCCTCTTGCTGGTGGTAATGAAGGGCTCCGTTCAGGACACGCGGGACACTAATTAAGGGGCTTCAAAGGCAGCTTTCTGCAGAGTGCTCTCTGAAGGGGGGCTGAGGGGAGGAAGGAGCACAAGAGGGGGGGTGTTCTCCACTCAATGGAAGACTTCTGGCTCCTAGCGCTGCTGGGGAAGGCACATTTTTTTTCCTCCCTGTATCCCATAGCAACTCCTACCCATGAGAGCTAAGAAGGTGCAAGCATCTGGCAGCTCTGGGCAAGCCCTCAACAGTTAGCAGGCAAGGCAGGCTCCTGTACAGAGCGTGCTGCCACGGGGAGGGGAAAGCTCCCCCTGAAAGTGGAGGAACACCGTGCTGAAAAGAAGCAAAGATGGACAAGCAACACGGCAGAAAGGGAGAAGCGAAAGAGCTGGAAGGAGACAGGCAGGGCCTTGGTATGACTGATTTGAAAAGGTAGCACCTATAGGAACAGGAGTTGCCCTTAGTCTCCACGGATTTGCAGGGATAAAGCTCTGGATCACCACAGATCCAGATGATCAGGTTAGATATTAGGAAGAAGTTCTTTACTGTGAGGGTGGTGAGATACTAGAATGGGTTGCCCAAGGAAGTCGTAAATGCTCCATCTCTGTCAGTGTTCAAGGCCAGGTTGGACTTGCGTGACATGGTCTAGTGTGAGGTGTCCCTACCCATGGCATGGGGTTGGAACTGGATGATCTTAAGGTCCTTTCCAACCCAAACCATTTTATGACTCTATGATCTGGATGATCTGGATCTGTGGCTGGCTCTTGTCAACTGTATCCCATTGGGTTATTTCTCACGAAAGGTTGGATGGGGCAAACTTTGTGAAGATGACAGTGGGCACGGCTTAGAATGTGCCTCCAATGTGCCAGTCTGGACACAAGGCACTGGGCTTAGCTGGGCACTAAAGATAAACAAGCACTGCATGGGCACCCAAAGAGCTCTAGCCCACTTCCCGGAGCTTCACAGACTTCGGCCCTACAACCTCTAAGCATTGCAGATTCACTCATAGCTATAGAATTCCCATGTCAAAGGGAAGGAGCCAAGCCACAGAATGGGTGATGTGACTCCACCATGGCCTCCAAAGAGTCTCAGCTCAGCTGAGCTGCTTCCTACCTGGTACTTTAACTGAACATCTGCGTACCCTCCCTCCATGGGAGCAAACATGAAACAGCAGCTCCGGTGGAAAACAGGCCTGTGCTGAGATTGATTAAACGGGGACAGAGTGTGGGAGGAAAGAGAAGAATAAATTGGCAGAGAGAGCAACAGAGCGTTAGTGAGAGACAGGAAAAAAGGATGAGTGAGAAAGATGGTAAGGGAAAGAAAAAAGAGAGAATGGAGGGTTATCTACAGATATATACTCACTGGCCTATGCACCAAGCACACAGAGAAAGCGAGGGAAAGAAAAGAGAGGTGATATAAGCACATGAGAAGAATCGCAAAGTGACTCACAAAGAGCAAGAGAAACAGCTTGAGAGATAAGCAGTTCTTCACTGATCCTGCATGACAGCATGCTCCCTGCCATCACTCACCACCTTACAAGCTGCTAGAGTGCCCCCCAGTTCCCCTTAGCTTCAGAGGGAAGTGCCATCTCTATGCTGTCTCAGCACTACGCCTGTGTCACTTGGACACAGCTGTTTGGGAGTCAGGACCAATCCTGACATGGGGAGACATGGGTAACACAATGTTTAACCAAGGCGAAGCAGAAGGCTAGCTGAACTTGCCTTCCAGTAGTCCTCTAATTCTCCTCCATAATTGTCCAGATCCTTAGTTTTTCTGACCTTTCTGCCCTCTCCTGTTCACTACCCTCTTATGCACCAGCCCACACTTAACCGCTTATTCCAGTTGACCTGCTGCATGTCTCCCACATTCAGCGTCACCCAGCCAGCAATACAGTCACCTGCAGCCCAGAGCAGGTCAGCAGGGCTGTGCATACTGCTGGAGACAAAGAATTGGAAGACTTACCCTGGGAGAAGCACCTGGGGCCAGGCTGGCTGAGGTGTGACTCAGCCATTGACATCAGCTGTGACATCAGCTCTTGGGCAAACGTCTTCACATGCTTATCCAGCAATTCTCTTAACTACCTTCTTACTACTGCCCAGCCATGGCTCTCACTGCCCAGCCTAAGCAATTTCTGAGAAGAGGTGCTCAGATTCCTAGGCAGACGGAGTCAAAAGAGTTTGGATGCAGAAACACATTATGGTGCTGGAATAGGCCCCAGAGCAGGTCTTGCAGCTGCCTGGGCTAAGGAACATCTGGGGTTTAAATAGGATCTGCAGGGAAAAGAGGTCAGCCTCAAGGAGGTGCAGACACAGTCTCAGGTGTAATTGCAAGACACAGCCTTGGAAGGGCTGAGCTCCGTCACTGATTCTTGTCTCATGCAAGTGTAACAACCACAGCACAAGCACAAGTACAACAACCAGACAAATACAAGGCACTCATGCACCCTGCCTTCTTCCATCCCACAGACCACCAACCACTTCCCATCAGATGCTAACAGCTGCTGAACCCGTCCTAAAAAAGCTACAAAAGCTCTAAATCAAATAGGAGAACAGAGCTGATCACCAATGTCTTCTGACCATGGGGGAAAAAACAGCCTCCCCTTTCCTCTCCCAGTTCTTTCTCTCTTCCCATCCTTCTACCCTGTGCAATCTGAATTGGATGCTGTGCCAAGGATAGATGAACAGGCAACTACTGAATCACTCCATTAAGTTTGAACGGAATATTAAAAAAAAAAAAAACAACAAACCCAAAAGAGAAGGAGAGAAAATCAAAGCTGGGATTACAGGCTTAGCAACCATGAGTGCATATTCAGCCTACACTGTTCTCTTTGTGCCTCTGTCACACTGGTAGCCTGCTAAGAGAGTTATACCATTACTAACATGACAGCATTGTCCTACCCAGCCTGGATTAGAAATCCCAGTGGCTGTGTGGAAGGGAAATGTCCCTTGGCAGTGGCAGGCACTTGGCCTCATGATGCCTTCTACTCGCAGCATGCTGGCCAGCCAGGGAGAAGTGTTCAATTATCAGACAGGCTCTGCCTTTTCCTAGGCCAGCTTTCCCTTATTGTCTGAGCGCTTTCTCCCTGGCCAGCGATGCTTGAGAAGTCTGTCACACCAGAGAAACTCAAGATGGTCCAGGCAATTCCTGAATCAGGCTGATTTCTCACAGCTGAACCCCAGTAGCTGCCCCATCAGAACCCTCCCTCTCCTCCTCACGACTACACAGTCTTCTCTGTACAGATAGGCTGCTCAGTCCACAGGGGATGAATATCTCCTTCACCAACACAAGACCTCCAGCAACTGCCTGGAAAACTGGATCTCCCTGTTCCCTGCTGGGAGCATCAGACGGTTCTGATTCCTTAGTGCTCCTCTGGCCTAAAATCATCTTACAGTCACAGAGCAGAGACTGATTGCCCTCATTACTTCTGCTTCTTAAGCAGGACCCCACCGTTTCTTAAACACATTAAAGATGTTTATGTTGCTCTGATACATTTCTCAAACATTTCCCGTTTCAAGTAATCCCCTTATAAACGCTATCCAAAACACCGTAGCAATCAGACCATCCACTCTCTCATCCACTGCTTTTATCCTTGTGATATCCCTGGGGACTGTGTTTCCTCACTGGGACAGTGCTGTTACAGTGTGTCTGGCACAGGCTGGCAAAAAAAGGCAGTTTGCAACAATAAATGCATCACCCCATCCAGGATGCAGAAAGAGGTAAAGGTCATTGAGTAACGTGGTCTCTCATTGTCCTGGCAGCAGCCAGAATTTCTGCTAACGTGGTCACCGATGCTGGGGTACCAGCTTTGGTACCACTGAGATAAAATTAAATGATGCTGTGTGAATTGGCTGTGGCAGTCCACAGATCTTCAGAGAGGGAAGGACAAGCTGGGCTTGAAGCGAGAAAGGCGATGAGATAAGAGGAGGAGAGAATTGGGTATGCAGTGCCTGGAGGGTGAGGGTCAGGACCAAGAGTAGCAGAAGGAGTTGCCCAGGACAGCTGCTCACCCAGATGGTCTCCAGTCTGCAGCCTTCGGATCTTGCCTTAGCTCCAGCCTGTGGCTAGTGCTTGTGGACTCATCTCCCCACATCCCTGCTCTGTAGCCAGTAAAGCTACTGGTGGGGCAGGCTCTGCACCACTGCAGGAATGGGGACAGGGGCCATTCCTTGTTCACGATACCCCAGTACTACTTCATTTGTCTCAACCCAAAGAGACAAGGGATAAGCACATTTTTTCCTTCCAGAGCTGCCCCAGGGCTAGGCTACAACATTTTATGGCCCAGTTCTCAGCCTATTTGCATTTTGTATTTTTACTTCAACTGCTGTTTGTTTCCAGGCATTTGGGATGCCTAATGATTTTCAAAGCACTGTTTATTTTAATCCCTCTAATTTATTAATACATTGGTTGGCCTGGAAGTGCTTGGGAAAGAAGAGTAAGGAACTTGCAACCAGTGCTTTGAGTAAAGCATCAAACTGTCATAGGATCACATCAAAGCAACAGCAAGCAGCTCACTTTGTTGGCTACATCATGATACAGCCCCATGGGTCCTCCGGTTTAGTGTCATGTTTCCTCATGCATGTCGCCCTACAACACTACCCAGATCACCAGCCTCAAGGATGAAGTAAAGAAACAGCAATGCCCAGAGGCAGCTCCTTTTGAAAAGTCTGCCCCTTCTCAGCCCCCCGTGTGTTATAAGGATGTAACACGCCACTGTGGTGCAGGTAATATAAACCATGCTGACATCCATGTGGATTTGCAGGCAATGTTGTAATCTTCCAATAAGTCAAAGGTGCACTTGGCCTCCACTCTCCACTGGACTCTCTTCAACTCAGTGCTCTGTGGTGAGGATAGTTTCACACACAGGGCAGTCTGAAAGAGCAGTGAGCATAAACACTGCTAATCATGCAAATGATAGGGCTTTGAATCCCTGCTAGTCAGTCCCAACAGGAAAATGACAGATTTCCTCAGCACTAGAAAGCAACTGACAGGTCCTGAACATCCTAGGGGCTGCCCTCAAATAACTTCTCCTGTCTCCAGGAAAGTGGTGAGTGTGCCCCATCATGCGTTCATGAACCTGCCCTCATCTAAGTCAAGGCCTGAAGACCACTGTTTTTTGCAGCTGACAGCTTCATAGCATTCTTACAGCCACAAAGCCTGTGTGCTTTCAGTGGTACCACTGGGCTGAAGAACCCCTTTCTTCCATCTCACACCTGCCAAAGAAAGCCCACAGCAGCACAAGTTGTCATACCCATCGCTACTGGTACAGCTCTGTAGATGCCCTGTGATGTTAGCCATGGACCAGCACTTGCCAGAGACATACCACTTACAAAAAGCAGAAGCCTCTCTCTTGCACAGCAGCATGGCTTCCTGCAAGTGTACATCTTGTGCTAAGGGGCTGAGGTGATTCCACAAACAGCTCTGTGAAAGCAGCCTGAAGTTGCTGCTGGTTGTCATGATGAGTTAGTTGTGCTAGATGTCCTCCAGAAGCACAGTTCTGCCTGGGAATAGACAATGACTACTGTTTACAGGGGTTGAACACATCCTGCCTGAATGAGCTTATTGCAACAGCCAGCACGCTGTCTGGCAAGGAGAGCAGCACCTGCACCAATGTTTTCTTTGCAGTCATGGATAAACCGACAGAAACAGAGGTGCCTCAAGAAGCACAGTGGGATAGAAACTCCTTTCCCCAGGATGCAGCAAGGACAAAAAAGGTTTTACAGTGCCAGTTGCAAACCCTGTGTACTCATCCAAAGGCAGGCCCTGCACACCAAGCAGCTCAAGTGCAATACATTTGCAGGACAAGTAGACCCTCAGCAGTGGCAGGTTGGGCACCATCCTAGAATAAGGGGTCACAGCAATAGATTTACTTCCGTCCCCACCACTGATGAAACCTGAACCTCCAGGTGTAGCTCCAGTTCCTGCCTAGATGTCACTGCTGATTTCTCACTTCCACATCCCAAATCGCCATATTAATGTTTTTGTTTCTAAATCCTACTTTAAAAAGCCCCTCTCGTCTCCAGAATGCAACTCCCAGATGACAAATGGGAGCCCAAGGACAAGGACTGCCACAATAACCGCTCGCTCCCTGCCGCTTCACGGGGGCTAGCCTGCCAGCAGAGCATCCTCCCTCCCCTCCTTCCCTCCTTGACTCCCTGCACTCCCACCGCCTCCTGCCAGCACAAGAGGGCCCCCTGGGGAGGCACTGAGACTGCTCACCCCCCGTCCTAGCCGTTTCCTCGCTCGCATCTCCTCCTCCCCCTGTGTGGGGGGTGGCATCTACACACTCACTGGGAGGGACATCAGAGACACCCTGCCCGCCCTGCCCCTGGTACTCAATACCTTCTTTTGAGTGCGCTGTCAACCACTCCATCAGCCTTTCCCTCCCACCCAGCCCTCAGAGTCAACAGACAGCGACCCGTGCTGTATCGGAAGAGGGAAGGAATGAATCCCAGCTCACTGCTGTGTGTTGTGGAGAGAGCACCATCTTCACCTGACAAAGAAAGGGTAATTCTGCACTTGGCTTGTCTGTGAGCACTTAGTTGTTAAAGTCAGGTTATTGCCTGCCCTGGCAAGGCACCTTGCTCTCCCTCCTGCCCATCTTCCCTGGGGCAGGGAGCTCCCTGCTTCAGCAAAGCCCTATCTCCCAGCCAGCTCTCCTAGGCTTTCAGGGGAGATAAAGATCTTTGAAGCAGGATTTGAATGGAGTCCTCAGCTTGATGATGTCCCACTTAAGAGAAAGCCAGGGTGAATTAACCCTGATCTCTGCTCTCAACAAGATGCACCAACAAATGATGAGGACTTTGGAGAGGGATAACAGAGGGACAGCAGACAAATAGGCCCTCAGAACCTTCCTGAGACCAGCATAATGAGCTCATGTACTTAAGGCCAAAGCCCTTCTCACTCTCCCTGTAGGTCTCTTCAATCTTTTCTTCTATTTCCCCTATGATCCCTCAGCAAAGAGCACAGTGTCGGCAACCCAATCCCAGTAGGGAAGTCTACAAAAGGCCACCCGCCCCACGATCTTATGCCTCTCTTATCTGAGAGCACAGGCAAGTGCCATCTGGCCCTAGGATGGTTTCTCCAGCAGTGACAAACACTGAGGCCTTGGTGAAAGGAACAGAACCTGGCCAACATATAGTGACACCTCCCCAGGTTGCTCTTTCAGACAAGTTGATGTGGGTGGATTTTGTGAGTTGGACAAAATCCACTATGAATTTACTACACCTCACAAAATTCTCCCACAAAGATCTTGCCCATTCTCCCCGTTAACTGCACTTTACAGTTACACTTCACAGCTACATACCAGGTGTGTTTCTGGTGGGAAGAAAGGAGACAGTAAAAGGCACATCCATAAAAGAGACTGTTTTGCAGTCCTTCCACCTCAGTGTGTCTCTGTAGGCAGGGACCTGAGGACAGGTCTTCCTCCTCCATGCTCCTCAGTAGGAACAAACACACTGGGAAAGGCCAGCAGCACGTGGGTGAGGCATATGTGTCTTTTCATTAGAGAACACCAGCCAAAACGAAGAGACCATTACCATGTTCACTTATGTTTGTTGTGTCCCTAAAACTGGCTAGTGCAAACCCCCCACCGTGAATGTTCACGTGTGACAGGGTGCACACGTGTGTGCTGCCTGGCTGTCAGGGTGCCTGCCCACTGGGGAATCTTCCATGTGAACCAGCTGACAGCTGCTCTCCTGGGTTTCCTGGACACCAATAATGTTTTCCCTTTCCTAATCCCCCTGATGTAAATCCATTCACGAGTGCCTAGAGACTTTTAATTCCATCGGCATTAAACTCACTAAAATCTCTGTTACCAAAAGCTCTTAGGATTTTCCCCAGAATCTACAAGTCAGGTCTGTAACATGACAGAACTCCACCTCTCTAGGGTGTCTGAGAAATTAATTTGTGCTTTCTAAATGCCAGGATCGCTGACTGGACATTCAAAGTATCCCCCTTCCTGCCAGTAAACTCCAGCTGCTGATACACCATGGCCATTCCCAGATACTGAGCTGTCTTCTGAAGCACCAGTAACAGTGTGGCAAGAGCCTCCACCCTGTGATATGCGAGAGCAGATTGTCTGTCACAGCAGAGCAGCACCAGAGGTTCACAGATACTTTATTACAACTGGAAATGGTCTATTGCAGTGGCCCCTTGCTGCACTTGTAGAGCAAAGGGCTAGAAAATGCATCACAACACTGATGTTCCTCAAGTGAAAAGGTAGTGTGGTCTCATCTCAGCGATGCATGCAGCCAGGTACTGTAAAAGCACAGGGATTATCCGGCTAAACCTCCCTGGAGAAGGTGGCTGGATGCAGAGACAAGTTAAGGTGGTGAAAGGAGGGTGAAGATAGCTGTGAGTCAGGGAGTAAGGTTTCTAAATGCTATAATACTCCAGAGATGGTGCATTTATCGTTTGGCCCTGGAGGTTCATTGGTTGCTGTAATAGAGCAGAGAGATGCAATCATCTTCCGATCCCAGAGGTCTTTTTAGGTGCTGTAATAGAGTAGTGGTGATCAAGCCGTCTCCAAAGCCCTGGGGTTGCTGGCACGCAGCAGGGGTGACGTCAGCGTCTCTCAGCCCCCGCAGCTCCCGAATTCCAGATTCCAGGAGATGTGCTGGAGATGCCTCGTCCACCCCAGAGGTTTGCAGGGGCTGTGACAATGTCAGCTTTGTGACACTGCCAGAATTCCCCCTGGCTTTTAACCCCGTGGAAAGGTGTGATGCTGACCTCAGGTCTCTCCATACTGAGACACCAGCATGGCGGCTCCCACTCTATCCATATCAGCTGCTGTGGGTGTAGCTCCGAGCTACCCACCAAAACATATCATAGCTCTGAGAATACAAGAGAGCTCCCAGACCCAGCAAAGAGTGCCACACAGAGATGACCCTCAGTGTTTGTTTTCCTGGCTTAAAAACACCTCCCTTGCAAGGAATCACTTCACTCACACCTTGTGGGCTGTCCAGGAAGCGGACATACTTATGAGGAGTCTGAGATCTGTGTGTGCTACACACTAATAGCTAGAAATCAAACTCTGTGAACAGGATCACTCAGCCAAGCTTCTAACAATTACTTCAGCACCCTGTATAATGGTCCCAAGAACTGGGACTGCTCTCCTGGATAGGAACACTGTAGGACAGAGAGGAGATGTTTATAGACTCAGCTCCTTACACTGAAGAGAGTAGGAAATAATCAGGTAAGGTTTCAGAGTTTCTATAGGCTCAGGGATTTCTCTTCTCCTTTCAGCCCTGGAGGACTTTCAATTCTGGGTTCCAGGTTGACCTGGCAAATGGAAAGGCTGCAATAACCCATTATCCTGGCTTTGCATTTCTCTGGATGTGTTGTTACATTTTCACTGGAACTGAGTTCAAAATCAGAGGCTGAAAACCCTGCTTCTTACTACTGAGTTTGAAATGACTATGTCAGTTTATATTAAGGGAGAATCTGGCCCCACTCTTCCCTGAGCTTGAGGATGCTCCTGAATACAAGTGATGCTAGGATGAGTTGGGACATGAAGAGAATTTCAGTGCTCTTGTCCCAGCAGTTTTATTAAGGTATGGTGCATGCTGGGGAATGACCATTGCAGATCAGAGATGTCCACACTGATTCTCATGAAAGACACCACCAGATTTTGGGGGGGGGGGGGAACGGAGAAAGGTGGAAAAACTTCAAAGCAGACAGATGGACAGATGAGAGACAATGTGCTCCTATCTTCATTTTCTGATTTGCTGCTATGAGTTCAAAGTTAATATAGACTTTGAAGACTGAACTTCAAGGTTCAGGCTCCAAAACTGGGCTCATCCTTCGATAAAGTTCATCTATGTATTCGCACTCTTCACAAAAATTACACAAGCCTGATTGTGCCTAAATTCTTGGTCCTGACAAAATCTCATGACTTAGAGCTCCACAGCCTTGTGAACCTGAATCCCATACATTTTAATTTCACTATGCATTCCCTCACTCCTGTGCCATGAGGAAAGGAAGGATTAGTGTACTCACAAGTCTCACAATTTCATTTCCTTCCAACATCCACTCCCATTCTGCTGTCTGACGCGGGCAACTTCTATTATCTCTTCCATCTCTTCACTTGGATGGGCTCAGAGGTTTACTGTCCCACTTACGAGCCCCTTCAAGTCTCCAGCATCCCTTCAGAAGAAGGCTAACTGCAGTTTGGCACGCAATTCCAAATGAGGCAGCACCGCAGGTGTACCGAGAGCCTCGCAGCTCTTTCAGAGTACTCTCTACCCACTGCCTCTGCAGCCAACCAGCTACTTCGCCTGCTTAAGGGCAGCATGACACAGGTCAGAGCTCCCCAAAGAGCTCCCTGACATTCACCCACACTTCCATTTGGCTGATACCCTTCATTCAGGACCTTTGGGGTTATCTGAAGTCATGAGTCTGTTCTGCAGCACACATTATTTTGAATATACCAACACTGAGTTTCATTTGCCAGAGCACAGTGCATTCATTTAACTTAGCTCAGCTCTCTTTCCCCAACATTTCTCACAGCTCCTTCTCCATAGCCAACAGCCAACTCAATAACTTTGTCTCACCTGCAGATTTTTATACAGTATATATATATATATATATATATATATATCCTCCCACCTTTCCAATTCATTAAACAATACATTAAACCACATGGGATTTAGGAGAGGACTTGGAGGCCACGTTAACCTTTTGTCACGGTGAAACTTGACTGTTTGATCCCCTCATTCTTTCAGTCTCCTGCTCAGTTTCTGATCTATGTCAATATTTTGTCTCTCACTGACTACTTAGCTTCTGTAGCAGCTCTTGTGCAGGATCTTTCAAAAGCCTTTTGGAAGTCTAAACACATTATATCAATCGGTTCTCCTTTATCCTCTGCTTTATTGACACGTTCAAAGAGTTGTAGGAGATTAGCAAGATGCAGTTTTCTTCTGCCAAACCCGTGCTGGTTAGGCCCTATCAGACCACAATCCTCCAGATGTCTTCAAGCATTGCTTTTTAATTATCATTCCCACCAGTTCACCAGATACAGATGCAGAGCTCACTGATCTTTAATTCCCCGGATCATCACTGGAGCCCTTTTTTAAATATAGGTACAACATTTGGTGCTCTCCAATTCCCTGAATCAGTAGCTTTTCTTTTTTTTTTTTCACAAGAGATTGCATATTTTTGTTAGCAGCTCAATCACTTTAAGCTCCTTCCAAACTCTCAGATTTAACCATCTGGACTTGAGATCTTATTGTTTGGAGAAAGGGAGGGTGGGGAGAGGCTTTGTGTTTTACTCAGTGGGTTTTGGAGTTTTTTATGATTGGCTTTGTCCCAACACCCATTATTCTACCAGCATGGTTTCCATCAGTTGCTCATCTAAGCAGATATGGGCAAAGAATCTCACAAACACCGTTGGTAGGGACAGCCGATATAAGAGAAATCATAAGAGAATTCAGCTCCCCAGCAACATCCCAAAAATGG
Source organism: Amazona ochrocephala (assembly GCA_039720435.1). NCBI lineage: Eukaryota > Metazoa > Chordata > Aves > Psittaciformes > Psittacidae > Amazona > Amazona ochrocephala. The sequence goes on from CM077880.1 coordinate 79,781,766, forward strand.
AGTTACTGAGTCACTTTAAACACAGGAGGTGACTGGAATTGATCAGTGCAAGTTTCCTTGGATAACTTCCATCCTGTTCTGACCAACCAGGCTACTTCTGCTCATTTGTTTGGGTTTCTTGCTGAAGAGTGATTTCTGTCTTGACCCCAGAAGATTCAAGGCAGGAATGGAGCTAGCTTGATTATATACAGCCTAAAGTGCAATAAAAAGAAAGTGACCTCAGTGCTGGGGGACGCATGAACCTGGGAGGAGATGAAACCCAGCGAGGATGAAAAGAAGTAAATCAGAAGGTGAGCAGAACAATGCTAAGCTGTTAGCTCCATTGATTGCCTTTCAGCTGAATCAGCCATAAGACATGAAATGCAATGGGAAATGCTGGGGAACTCAAATAAGTAGCCCCATTATATGAGTGTTTTTCTCTTTGTGCTGGGCTGGTTCCTGATAGCTGTTACCATGCTGGCTGGCTTTAAAAGGCATGGGAGTTCAGATGAGGGCACAGTCTGATGGCCCTGATATGCCACTGACTTCAAGCCACATGGGCCATTGGTCCTGCCACAGGTGGACGTGGAGGAAGCTTAATGTGGGCCAGAAGCACCCACAGGTTTGTGTTGCAGTGAACACACCACAGTGAACATATGACCAGCCATGGGTACATGCTCACCTGCAAGCCTGTCTGCAAGACAGTGCAGGTAATCCAGCTTCTGGAAACTGCCACACTCCCACCAAAATGACACTAAGAACACCTACACGAAATCTACCTACCCTGTGACAGACCTGGCATACAGACCTGACAGATACATTCTCAAGTATATTTCATACAAGAGGTAGAAACTTCCATAAATACCTCCTAGTAATACCTATTGCTGATATTCAGTTCTTATGGGACACGTTGATGGGGCAAGTGTAGAGAAAAACCTGCCTCACGTAGCACATTGAATTCATTCCCTATGTGAAGTAATGTGGCCATAAGCAGTCTAAAGGCAAGTCTTCGGCTCTAAGACATCACCAACATCCCTCCAGTACAGAGAAAGACAACTCTCAGCAGTGCTGGGCAGCACACTCACAGAGCAGCACACTCACCTGACTCCACAGGGCTAGGACCAGGAGGACAGAGGACATGAGGAGGGGTTTCTCAGCCATGCTTCCTCCTCCCTATCAGGAGCAGAGGAACATCCACAGAAGACAGCTCAGAGGAGGAGAAGAGCATCTCAGGCTGATTATTCCTTGTGTTAAGAAGGTAGATGGGAGATGAGTGGTCCCCCATGCGGAGCTGGCTCTCCTGCCACGCTCCATGCCTAGTATGAAAATAGTCAGGTAGAGCTCTAGCTTAAGTGTCTGTATAACAGACTTCCACATCACATAGTCACCACAAGGACATGCTGCTTTCTTCTTGCCTCCCTCTCCACCCTTCCCTTCATTTGCTGCTTCTGCCCATTTGCTCTCAAGTCTTCCTTCTTTCTCAGTGTCTCCATTCCCTCCATATTCCTATGTACCTCACAATCCGCTTTCGCTCCCTGACACCTCCCTCCACTACCTGCAGGTCTCTACCTCCAAGAAACAAGGCAGGGCTCACACCTGAAGAAGCACAGCAGGGATGAGATGAGGGAGGAGCTCAGGGGAGGAAGATGTCTTCTTCATCTCCTGAGTTAGCCCAACATGACCTCCCAGCCTGTGACCCAGCCACACACACCAGGCACAACCCTGCTGAAGGTGCCTGCTTGGGTTGGGATGAAGCAGCAGGGACACAGATGCTGTGCTACCACATGTGGGCTAAGCCAGGCAGGGAAGTAGCATGAATCCCATCCAGCTGCTCTTCTAGGAAGGCTTTTACTTCTCTCCCTCTTCTTTTGCTTATGGGTGTGTCATGTGTGTGCATCTTGAGCCTGTCCTCTCTGCGCAGGGGTTACAAGGGGGAGGTGAAATGACAGGGCTGGGGATGGCTGGCCACTAGTCATGGCCTGTACAGGGTCCCTTTTTCTCCCCTGACACACATACACAGATAAACAGTGTGGATGCCTGGGGAGGCCCAGCCAAGAAGCCTGCCCTCAACCGCTCAATCCCCACTCTGTTTCCCAAGTGACAAGCCACAAACTCCCTTTCTCTTCCCAAACAAACAGAGGCTTGAGTGAATCGCTGCTTCGGTCCTGGCACGCAGCACCCTAGTCATTACGGATGCTCCTCCAGCAACCAGCCCCCTGTGAACATCAGCGTGCAGCCAGGTCCGCAGAGTTCACAGGCTGCACCTCTCCCCACAGCACCCCTCTGTGCTGCCCGAAGCACCATGCAAACAGTAAGCACCCCTTCACATTCCTCCTCCCCACCAGTGTTTGTGGTGACAGCCTGTCCCACATAAAGGTAGGGGAAACTGAGACACAGTACAGTGACCAGTGAAAGTTCTCACTGGGATCAGTATTCAGTGCTCAGCAACAAAATTCCATAGGCAGTGTCATCTCTTGCCTTCAACCTCAAAAGTTAATCTTGCTGGGCTTTAAAGTAAAGCTGGCTACAGACTGCAAAACCTGGTCAGCAAATGCTCCTCCTCATCACCAGAGACTTGCACATGTCCACACACAAGCATGACATTAACCACCCCTCACCACCTTCCTGCCCTTTCCCCCCTTCAACTCAGCCTCCCTCAGAAACACAAGCACCTGAGTGACCGACCTGGAATAAGTCCTTGCCGTAACAGTAAGGGTTTTCGCTCGTACTGTCCCACGTGAGCACCTTGCCTCACCTTCCACCCATGGTGTAACCTGATTTCCTGTCAACACGATCCTACGAGGAAAGATAACACTTCTCTCAGGCCCCATGCACTGACCATGGGGCTGTGCGATGGTCAAGGCTAGACAGCAGCATCCTCTGGTTGACACAACACTTCCTTTTCAGCATGGTGCCTGTCCTCCCCCCAGCTGGCATCCTCTCATCCCTGCACACATGCTCTCCAGGACAGTGGACAGCCCTTTTCAATGTGAGACACTGCTGAAAAACCCTTGGGGACAGCCAGGCAGAGATGTGGCTACCAGCCAGAGGACATACTTGTCTCTCTAGGATCTCCCTGGCCCCAGGCTGGTGCTAGGAGAGACAGAGCTACAGAAAGCTGGGTTTCTGCCTTGCCATGCATCACTTCTCAAGACACCTGGGAGACCAGAGCTGTTGTAATTCCTGAAAGGGGAGGGCAGCTGCCTGGCGTGGGGTATGACTTGCCCCCTGCTAAGACAGTAATTCAACCCTCTTTTGAACCAGCTTGCCCAACAGGAGGGACTGAACCTGGCTGGCTACGGTGTGCAATTGCTTCTGTCAGATTAGCCAAAGCACATGCGATCCGGAGAACGTGCCAGATGTGGAAGGACAAACACTTGAGCCAGCATCCAGCTACAGTTGTGCAGATAGATATTACCCAGTGCAACATAAACCTTGCCAGTACAGAGTTAAGCCAACATTGTTTTCTAAACAAATCTAAGCAGCAGAGTGAGTTCATACAGGATCAGCATTTTCTACCACGTAGCAGCAGCAGTTTTGACCCAGTACCAAGCTCCCCAGAGCTGGATTTATTGTCTTGTCCACCCTGAACCAGTGCCAAAGCCATGTCCTGAGAGGGATGAGGAATTAAAACAATGCCAAACAGCTTTGGAGGCTCCATCAGGGAAGAGCTAGCTTTCTGCAAACTCCCCAGTAACAAAACTGAGAGCGACTGCACCGTGTTGTTCCCTGCCGGGCCCCGGCCAAAAGGAACAGCGACACATCAGCATCGCTACAGTCACTCCATCACCCACAACACACACACACGCTCACGCACCAAAGGGTGTGAACCACAGGGGAAAAGATCACTTCACAGTATTGTCAGCTGGCAGCAGCATCCAGAAACAATCCTGCCAGGGGACATCAGCCCTTCCTGAGGACGGCCAAAGCTGTTCCTGCTCCTGCACTGAGGGGTCACGAGCGATGGGGAGTGCTGGAGAGGGAGTGAGGAAGGGGTGCTGTTGAAGGAGGGAGAAACAGTTTGGAAGTACCCCCAAAGAGGAAGAACACCAGACAGAAGTTGAAGGCAGCAGTTCAAGTGGAAGGATAGGTGTCAGGGTAGTCAGAAAGGGGGCACCAAGGAAGTGAAGGCTGATGGAGGGGTCCTGCCATAGCAGTAGGGAGATGCAGAGGAAGATGCACCCTTCTTGTCATCATCACCAGGTGGGACCTGAGCAGGAGGGGAGCAACTCATCACCTCCTTCAGGGAACACCACACCAGTATGCAACAACAGAGACCCTACTGGTCCCTTGAAGAAAAGCAGCAGCCCCAAAACATGACACAGAAACCCCCAGAGCCTGTGCAGAGCCTGAGTCCACAGCTCTGCAGGTGTGAACCCCCAAACCTCCCCTCTAAACCCCACTCTCAGCACACCTTCTGCCTGCCGCCTTGCCAGCAGCTCATTGCTTTAGGATCTTATTCTGGGAAAAGCCATCTCCAGGCACGTCCGTGCTCCTCGAGGGCCGGCAGCACATCTGGGCCTGCCCAGGCGATGGGAGAAACAGCTGCTCCCTGCTCCCATCTCCACGCTGCAGCAGCATCAGCAGCACAGAGACCTGCCATGGAACTAGAGCGGCTGATCCTCCTGCCCTCCCCACAGAGGAGCTGGGGAAAGGGGCACCGAGGGCAGGCCCAGGCAGCGGGAGGCCCTTTCAGGTGCTCCCAAGAGCTTTGCACCCCAAAGTGGGTCAGGCTCGGCACAGGGCCCCTCCACTGCCTGTGCAGGGCACACGGTGTTCCCAGCTTATGAAACACACTGTCTCCAGCAAGAAAACATCCCTCCTAGCTGGGCAGGAGCACCAGGGGACAGCAGCTAAGACACAACAAAGAGCATGCCCATCACCCCCAAAGCTGTGCCAGTTTGGGCTGGGTATTCAGAGGAGGTACCTGGCTAGGAAATGGAGGCCAGTGCCCTCCGTGGGGAACTGGGATACCCAAAATATCCGTGAGATGAGGAGGGAGGGGGAATCTTCCCCCTGCACACCCCACTCCCGTACCGTGGTGCCCGCTGCTGCTCTGCTGCAAGCTGCATCCCCAGTGGGACTCATTCCAGGGGCCGCGGAGCCCAGCCACGCTGCTGGCCAAAGCAGCCTGCTGCTGCTCTGCAGCAGCGTCAGCCTGGCTGCCCCTTCTCCCAGGAAACGGGAAGGGCAGGGAAATGCTGTAAGGAGAAGAGCAGACAGGTGTGTGCCAAGGGAGGGATGGGAAAGGAGGGGAAAGCACTCCGAACTGCGCGCAGTGGACCCACAGCGCTTCCCCCCGCTGCTCGGCAAACCCCCCCCTGCACAGGCATGCAGAGCTGCAGGGAAAGGGGGTTGGAGAGGGGGAGCAGCTCTCCATAACAACGAGGAGGGGTGATGGATGCCTATATTTTGTTCACAGCATAGCAGAAACCCTATGCTTTTCCCCTTCCTCACACCTCTGGGGAAGAACCAGGGATGGGTAGAGGCGCACAGACATAGGTGCTGAGGTTGGCTTACCTCGCGGTGCCAGTGCTGGGGGTGTCCGGGTGTGCAGGAGGTAAATCCAGGGCTCTGCTCTCCTCGGCGAGTGCTGGGAAAGGCCTCTCTTCAGTCACATCAAGGAGTGGCCTGTGAGTAGGTGCTCCAGCTCACCGCCAGATCGAAGCTGCCATGGATTCATTGCGAACGACTTCGCCTTCTGTGAGGAGAGGAGGAAAGGGGAGGGAAAAAAAAAGGAGGAAAAAAAAAAGGGAAAAAAATCACCAGCTTAAGACTTGGAGGGTAGATTCACTTCTTTCTTAGGTTTCCAATGGCAACTGAATATACCACAGATGAAGATCCAGGGTGCGTGTGCATGTGAATGTGTGTGTGTGGGAGGGACGGAGAGATGCACAGCTGCTGAGTCCACAGGCAGTGTGGGGTGTGAGCTGCTCGGGGCGTAGTGGTGGTGATGGGCACAGACAACTGGACACAGGCAGCAGGGCAGACAGACAGACAGATGGAAGCGGATCTAAAGGATGGGAAGAGGATGGGCTGTTTCCCAAGAGCCTATCTGTCCCACTGCATGCGAGCAGGAGACAGCCCCTGGCCCTGTGCACGGGGAAGATGAAGTGTGCCTACACACGTGGCCGCACGCACGCAGGCATGCCACCTCCCGGCCCTGCTCACATCACCCCCCTGCAAGTACACTGTTCACACTCAGACTGCTACACAAATGCTGTATGCACACACACCAGCCTTTTCATACCCTCATGCACCACCCTGAATACACCCCCTCAATATTCAGAGTCCCTTCAAGGGGTGAGGTGCTCTTCTTCTTTATGTGCATCCTGCACCGACAGGGTTGCACAGCTGTATTAACCTGCATACATTGGTGTTTCAGACAACCACCACACAACCACATCAACTCCACCCAGACTGTTCCACCTCTCACAGCAAAAACATTTATACACAGCACAGAGAATACTGACCACTGCACAACTGCATGCTGGATGCCTGAACATACCTACCACATGAAAACTCCTGACCACTTATACATAACTGTCACTGAACAGATGCACATCATTTAATCAGCTCACCTCCATATCAAAGACCAGAAAAAGTGCCCACATATACACACACACATACACACCATCTGTATCAGCACAAACACTGCACCAGCAAACCACAGCGCATACATCTGTAGGAAAACAAAAGCACATAAAACATCTCCACGCGCTTAGGAACATAAGTCAAGCAAGCAGCGCTAGCTGCCTATCACGCACAAATGTACTGTGCTTACGAATCGCCTGCAGCATACAAACTGATCGCATCAGATACTGTTACCCACCTAACTCAGCCCACACAGCAGCATACCATCCTGATGGATCCCAAACGCTAGCCCCAGCACCATCAAACACCAGCCATATTCTGTCACATGGAAAACACAAATACTCATCCACATCCAGCGCAGGGAGACAAACACAAGCTACACGTGAAATGCAGCCAGCCAGCATCACTCACCACCCCAAAAATGTCATTCTTCAAAGTTATGAAGCTAGAACTCACTTCGGAGACAGCTGTATTGTTCTATGTACCTGCACAGGTGTGCGTGCACACACACGCCCCACTGCCACACCAGCTCTGCCTAAACTGCCTCCATTTCTGAGATCTTCCCCTTTGTTTGCACTTTAGTTCTCCCCATTCTACCACCTCCCAGCAAAGCCCATGTGTCTGTCTGCTGACACATGTTGCAGCTCCTGGGAGCAAAGTCTCTGGAGCAGAAAGCCTGCAAAAGCATCCACACTCATCCCTTCTCCTTTTCTCCTTTCTTCTGGCATTAGATGTGCATAATTTGCATGCAAAGAAGAGTGCAAGGTCCCACCAGCCCCGAGTGCTCTGAAATTGGCTGATGCTGCCATCAGGGGACGTGACTGCAAAACCTAAGCACGGTGAAGAAGTACATAAACCCTTATGAGAAGCAGAGATTTGGCCAGGATCGCACCAGCTTCCTCCCAAGCCCCAGGAGAGACAAGGAGATGTGCAAGGTGGGTAAGAAGGAGTGATAGAAGGAGTGGAGTTTGGCCTGGCACCAAGGATGGCACAGCAAGCACTCTGCCAGACTTGTTTAACAAGCACAGTAGTGTCACAGCATGATACTGCTATCGATGACTGAGAGCGATCAGGGTTCGGCATCAGGGCAAGCCTGTGTACTGTGTACTGCTGGAATATGGGAGAGGAATGGGAAAACATAGGGTTTCTGGTGGGGGAAGAGCAGCTGGGTGTGGGTGCAACTGCAGGCATGTGGTGCAGGGGTCTGTAGCTATACTGGGAGCATTGGTTATTGGCACGGGTACAAAAGGAAGAGCCCACAGACACAAAGAGGCTGGCATCAGGGTGGATTGGACGCAGGCAATGCAGGGGCTGCAATCAGGTCTAGCTCCAGCCACACAGAGGGAAAATGGAGGGAGTCCCCCAAGCTCTGTCTGGTGCTATTGGACATACAGACAGACCTCAGTAACGTGTACGCTGCAATAGCCTCTTCCAGGAGCATCCTGGCCTTGCACACTGTGTGCCCAGCACCTTGCTCCCACAGCTCTTCACCAAAAACCCCCCAGCCCTTCCCCAGCAGGTACAAGTACACCTTTCCCACTGTTACTGAGGCATGCAGACTCTGCTCCCCAAAGCCACCTACTTCAAACCTTCCTCCAGAGCACTCCCACCTTCCCACATATGTACCACACACATGTTCATGCGATACCATGAGAGGAGGCAGAAGAAACATGTGGGGAAGCCACCACCACCACCTCAACCCCTCCAAACCGGCCCCTCTTCCCCTTTGCCTCCACCAGTGGCTTTTCAGAAGTGCTTAGAAGGAGTAAAAATTTCCCCTCATTTCAATTTGGCCCATGCATCCAGGCAATTTCAGCCTGCTAGGAATGTCTGTTCCTCAGCACTGTGCTCGTTGTCCCACAAACATTCATTGTGCGTTACAGGAGATGAATAATGCAGGCTGAAAGGGGACAAGTGAGAGAGTCTGGGTCTCAGCAAGGCGTGTGCAAAGCACAGTGGAGATGGAGTTGCCTCATTTGGTCAAAGCTAACTGATGCTGCTGAACCCAGAAGAGCCACCACAGCCTGAGATGCTACTTAGGTTAAAGTGCAGTCATGAGGGCAATCTGAAGAGGCTTTTGGACCCACGATTTCTAATAGGTGCTCAGAGGTAACAGAGGTGTCACTGTGGATAGCCAAGGAAGATCTTCATCTCTGAGATACTTATTACTGAGCTAAGCAGCTCAAGAGAGCCACTAGTGGAAAAGGAACATCATCCTGAACTGACCTCCAAACCGTCTGCTCCTGTGCTTCAGGGGCATGGAAGAAGCACCGTAACTGGCTAAACAGAAGAAAAGGAGAGCAAAAGCAAGGCAAACTGAAGCCAAGGGAGATGTGAATGTGTGTTTGCACATGTACATCAGTGTGGTGTTCACCATAGATATGTGCTTGCCTCACCTTCACATGCCAGTTTTATGCTGGCAAGCAAGGAGGCCTGGAAGCCACAAAACCAGGAATGCCTGTCAGTATTGCCATGAGTGTGTCCATCTGCATGGGATAATGCTGAAAGGGGGCAACATGGCCAACATGTGTCGTGTGTGCACACGGGTAGGAAGGTGTGGCCTCTGGTGCTGTGCATGTGCCTGCTGTGGGCAGTGGAATGCAGGTAATGATGCATGGAACATGTATGTGTACATGTGTACATCCAAGTGCTACACTATATATAGGTTGAGCAGTGTGTCTGTGTGCAAATCTGATCTTTGCTGAAAACATGAGTGCATTTGTGAGATGTCACAGACAATGACATGTCCTCTGTGGGCTGTCTCATGTGTGTGTCACAGCATTTAAACCTCTGTGTGTGCAACACCAGTGTGTTACTGCAAGCCTGCAGAGTGAGCATCTTTGTGGAAGCAACGCTATGGGTACAGTACAATGAGTACTGCACGCACCCTTGGCTGCATACAGGTCTGCAGGGAGGGGATCCCTCCCAGCTGGAACAGTCTGTCTGGCTCCTGCACTGTCTCTCCTCCTGGTCTCTGCTTTTAATTTCTCACCTCCCCCCAGTTCCCCTCACTCCCTGGCAGCAGTGTACTCTGCCCTAGGAACCAACTCCCACACAACACACAGCAAGGGAACTCCTTTCCTTGCAGCTCCCTGCTATCTTCCCCTACCAAGTGTCAGAAAGGAAAGAAAAACCTCACTGGGCAACCTGGACTGGACCTATGCCCTTTCTGTGCTCTTCTTGCCCATTTACAGCCCCATGAACTGCATCACAAACCCACAGACCTGCACCCCCAAACTCTGCGCACCACAGACCAGACTCATGGCTTGCATCGGTTGGGTGCACAAACTGAAGTCAGCACAGCTCAAACTCACACCTCTGGAGCCAAAGCAACATGTCTTAGTTGCTCTCACATTGCTCCTCATCAGAAGGCTAAGCCTTCAGCCAGATCCCACAGGAACTGAGTAGCCTCCAGACAAGGATCCAAAGCGTGGAGCCTGCCCACTTGGGGCACCACATGGGGCAGTAAGAAGAAAACCCCAAAGTTATTTCTTTATTCCTTTAACCAATTCTGCACATCATTAGTTTCCTCCCAAACACCCTACCCTGAGCTCTCTGCATGCTTGTTCTGGGGCTGATCTAAGTCACTCAAATCGAAATAGCAAACAACTGGCCTCCATTTCAGGTTTTGCTTTTGCCCTATATCCCACTCAGAGCCTATTCCCTTTGGAGGACAAAATTAGCACACAGGAGCCAGATGTGAAAGTATGTGCGCCTTCCCTGGAAGGCTTCAGGGGCTCCCAGCAAGACCCAGTTTAATCCAGGCCCAGGATCATAGACTTTTGCCTTGAAAATGCAGCCTAACACTGAAGCTGCGCCTGTTTTGCTTCAACAGCAATCCTGAATCTGTGATATCCCCAAACTTCACCCAACTCTCAACAATGAAAGCTTAGCCTCTAAGCTCAGTTTTGCCCCTCTAAATTTGTTTCCAGGTTTCTTCTGAACAGAGACCCAGCCTTTCATTTGTTGCTCACCAGCAAGGCAGTGTACTCTTTCCACATAAGGGTGCTCAGAGTCAGATTCCTTCCCTAACATTTTCTCCGCACTGTCCAAGACAGGGATCTTCCCAGGTTTTTATCCGTAGATTCCTGCTCACCACTAACACAGTTTGGGTGCCCTTTTCACTGCTGGAAGTCACAACCAGGAAACACAGCTCATTTTGTTAATATTTAAACACTCACCGCATAAAGCATGGTGCCAGCCTCAGGACCTGTTCGTGGCTCTCCCCTGTGCAGCACCACCAGTGCCACTACTCCACTTGCCCCAATTCTTTCCTCACCTCAAGGTCTTCCCCTCCGGCCTTGCACCCTCCTATTCCCTCCTAGGCTTCACCGACAGCTCCTGCAGATGCCTTTCCCATGTCCTGCCCTGCAGCCTCACCAGCTTTCCCAGCTATGCTGGGCATGTGGACAGCCAGCCCCTGATTCCCATTCAAGCCAATACTCTCATTAGGCAGAAATGCCCCTCCAGGAGATCCATTAACGATCCATAAGGTTAACTTAATCCAGCCAGTCTTGTGTGGTCTCTGCCCAAATTCCCTATTACATTAACAATCTTGAGCCTTAATTAGTATGTGAGGCAGAGGTGGCATTATTAATGGAGATAATACGGAGCATTAAGAATAAACAGGCCAGGCTGTCTCTCCCCGACCATGCATGCAAATCCTCTTCTACGCAGAAACAGCATGAACTTCCCCCATGGGCAGCACATGCTGAGAGGCTGGAGTGCCCCACACCAAAGACAAGCCCTGGGATGTACAGCCAGGCTGGTGCAGGAGGACAGCAGAGAGGAAATGGGATCCCATAGAGACCCTTCATCCACCTGGGAGAAGGACTGCCAATAAGAAGAGGACAGTGTGGCGAGAGAAGTCCTTGCACTGGAGAGAAGCAGTCATGTCCCTGACTAATCCAGCTATCCTATTGTTCTGGAAGGCTTGGGAAAGCAAGGCCAGGTTGTGTGAATCTGTATTCCCTTGGATGCTGAGTTCACACTACCATACATGTACACATAGGATAAGACAATAGGTGTACACCATTGAACACTATGTGCAAGGAAGGGGTGTCTCCCTGACGGGGTACAGACTGTAGTTGCTAGCTGCAGCTGGGGAAGATGCTGTTCATGAGTCTCCTTTCTGACCACTGAGCCTTGGTACACTGAGAGCACAGTCCAGGACAGAGGGGGTTCAGGTGAAGGAGGGAAGCAGTCACCTGCGGGATCAGAGAACGAATGGGCTGGGGCTCCTCCTCAGCACAGATTCACTGTGCGCTGGGGAAGGGATGGGTTCCTGTTGGGATGCAGTGCTCAAATCAGCTTGGTCACCACAAGTGAAGGGGCAGCCTGCTGCAGACCCCCTCCCATCCCAAGCAGAGCCAGCTGCTCCCCTGGGGGAGAGATGGAGGAAACTGACGCTGCCAGTAGCAGCAAGATGTTGGGGAGGAAGCAAAGGCCATGAACTGGTCAGGGCTGCACAGTGCGCCAGCAAGGCTGTGTGAGGAGAGCTTACATACGGCCTGCTGCCCTTCTGCCATCCCACAAGCCTGATGCTTTCTTCTCAAACACACACTTGCAAAAGCATAAGACAAGCAAGGGGAGGAGGGAAGCAGGAGAAGCCAACCCAAGGAAGCAGAGTCTAATGACAGCCCTTCTTGACTGCTAATTCACACCTCCAGCAGCACCCGGCAGGCTGCGAAGGGAATGGGAAGTTTGCCATGGAGACCTGTGACTGCAGGGAATGGCATCCTGGCTTGTTCCTGAGGCCTGACCCACGGTATTCCAGATGTACATCGCTGTGTTGTGATTGGCGTGTCCCTCCAGGCTTTGCAGAGAGGCTTGTGCCGGGTGCAATTGTCCCTGAAGCACAGAGATATCCCCTGTGCATTGGCCCTAAAGCACCCAGCCTGCACTAAGTAGCCTTGCTTAGCCAAGAGTGGTGCTGCAGGCTGACTGCTCTCTCCCGGGGCAGCAACAGCACTGTGCTCAGCATCAGCCCAGCTGCCTTCGCTGCCCAGGGGCGCAGTGGGCAGCAGGCAAGGAGCGCTCCCACTTTGCAGCACAGCTCCTCCAGGCCCACCAGCCAGCCCCTGCCAAATCCATTTGTCCAGTCTTGCACTTTCTACTAATCCTGTTGAGCCATCCTTTAAGTTGCTCTGAGGCAGAGACAGAAAATACAAGCGATGCCTTAAGAAGCTTCCCCTGACCTTGCTCTATTCAAGATAAAGGGCTTTGATTTAGAAAAATTACAGTGGGGGTCTGTCACTGATCCATCACATGGATTAATGGAAAACAGAGACACAGGACGCAGGCTGTGTTAGGTGAGTAGACAGGGAAGGGAAGAAAGGTTACCACCAGCATGGGGGAGGAGACAGGAAAGGGCAGGTGTTAGGTGAGAAGACAGGAAAGGGCAGAAAGTGAGAGGGGAGGCAGAAAAGACACCTTCTCCTTCACCATCTCCACTCTTGACTGCTAGCAGAAAAGCTTTATACGCACATGGTGTGAAACAAGTCTCACCACCTTCCTTAGTATGTAAGGAAGAGTGAGGCAGCTGCACTGCCACAGTGTGTGACCAGGCTGGGAACAGGTTGCTGGAGCTGAAAACTTCCTTGCCCCATGAGAGGCACCCAGTGGGGAACACAGACTGAAATCTCAAGGCATAAATGGCTGCTACAGACATCTCACACCACCGTCTCCCCTGATGTTGTTCCTCTCTGCCTTCACCCCTTGCCCCATCCTTCACACCAGACCTCTCCCCTCATCTCCTCCCCTTGATGCCAGTCCTAGCCCTGGTCACGTCTGGCAGCATCTAAATAGGATTTCCACACTCACCTTAGTCACCTACTGCCCTTAATCCAAAGGTTACTCAGAACACTGTTTCTCTGTAGGAAATATCATTAAGGGCTACCAGGGCACCTTCTTCTTTACCTTCCAATACCACGAGGTTGTTGCACCCCACCAGGGACTTTTTCTTCCTGGCATGAGTTCCCTCCCTCTGAACCTATTCTACTTGAAGACCACACACAAGATGGCTGATGCTGCATTTTCATTCATCTTTTCTCCATAACCTGGCTGTGGGTCTCAGCTGGTCAGGAAATATGAGAAAATCTTAATTTCAGTCACAGTTTTGTTGCTGTATCTTTCAATCTGCCATAGGAAAGCCTAGTCCTGACCTGGAACCTTAGTCTTGGGTATCTCCCTCAAGCAGGTCAAGATGTCCCTGTGCTGTGCTTAGGCCTGAGAGCCTCCTCATAGGGGGTCCATGTCCTCTTAACCTCTTCCTTCTACTCTCTTTCACTGCCCATTACACCAGCAAAATATCCAAGCCATACTTTCCCCTTGCTTCTACAGACTGTCCCACCATCAACTGACTTACCTGAACAGGCTTCAGTAAGAGCCCAAATCAAATCTCTACCACATTTCAATGCCCTCACTTGCTCTGTATTGACCAGTTCCTGCCTCTGCTGACCACCAGCACCCATGCTCAGAGAAGCTATCCTCACATCCTGAGCTCCACTTCAAAATTCCCCCTCCTGTTTTCCAAGCCTCCTAGGATCTTGCCCCGTCCTGTCTTGACGTTCCAAGGGCACCCTAAAATGATTCCAGAGATTTTGCCCAGCTTCTTAACCTCCTACAACATGCCACTGCAGCTGACGCAGAAGTCTATACCTGTGTGGGACTTCGGTGTGATGTCTCTTCCCATCTAATAATGCCTCATGTCCTTCTGTCACTACAAAGATGAAGTGCTATAGTCAAGAAAGAGGCAGCTGGTATATACAGGAAGATGAAACGTGAAGGCCTACTGGAAAAGAGACAATAGAGACCATAAAATGAGACAGGTCTATAAAACCACAGATGACAGAGGAAGGGTAGAGGAGGCAGGTGTTAACTATCTCTTCCCACCCAAAAATTGAGGGCCAGGAAATTAAACGAGAGAGTAACAGGTTCAAGACATATGTCAGGAGGACTTGTACTGCACACTGCATGTTTATGCTGCATGACTTCCTACCATGACATTTTGTGGGTGCTAGTACTTCACCTGATTTCAACAACTGGCTGGACAAATTCAGGGAAGAAACAGATCCATAGAGATCAATGAAATGTACAACAGCACAGGATCCATCAGCCGCACATCACTGGAGTTCAAAAGAGTGTTCAGAAAAAGTACTGCTAGACAGTTGTCCTGTCTTTATACTCTTCCCTCTTTCAGACACTGCTGGGGATCTGGAGACTGGAAGGACCTCACACCTGGGTCAATAGGGTCCTTCTTATATTCTTGTGGCTTTCAATAGCCAGGCTGATGCAGAACTCATGGGCAAATAGTACCTCTGTGCAACAATATCATTTTGGTGCATTAGATCATATTGGAGGTATTGACAAGGAAACAAACAACAGAGCCCATGCCAAGAAGGACTTTTTTTCCCTCTGCCCGAAAGCTGTAAGGAGGTCTGAGGCCATTTAAACCAGTCATCCCCAGTACAGATCCTTGCTGGGAATATCTATGCTTCATTCCTACCCCTCTCAATACCTTGTTCCAGACTTTTTGAGACCAAATCCCTTTTCCCTGTTGATAAACATGGAGTCCTTTCAGGAGACCATCTGTAACAGGGCCAACCCCCCTGAATTCCCTTCCATTTCACTGACCTGTCTATCACACTATTCATGGCAACCTCTCCACATTAATCCTTTTATTATGATCTGACTCAATTTTCCTGGCCTGTGACTGCAATGGGGTAAAAAAGGAGGGGTGTTAAGCTTTCTGACCTTATTGTCCCAGTTCTGAACCATCTGTAAGCAGGAATTCAGAGGAGGGAAGTCTGATCCTCCTGACCCCACTGTCCCCACGCCAAACCATCTTTGTCTGGAAAGTGGGAACCACTCACTTTGGTAGGTTCATCCTGCACCCTACTCAAAAGTTGTTGTGGCAAAGCCCCTTTTCACCTACAGGATTGCTTCCTGGAGTACCTCTTCAGCCGGAAAGGATGGAGAGGTGGAAGAAGCAATGTCCTCCACCTCCATCAGACTCCATGTACTCATTCCTTCCCTACCACCTCTCTGCGCCCTCAACAACAGTGTGTGCAGGTTCTCCCCAGCGGTGAGACAGGGTATCAATAAAAGGTGAAAGACAATCAAACACCTCTTGGAATTTTCTTGGCAGTGGTGCATACGAAGAAGAGGCCTTGCAGATCACTCCACCCCCACCACTGTCCATGGTGTCCATGCTTGTTCCCTCCACCCCTTTTAATCATCATGTGTTTCTTTGCTGCAAGCAGTTGCATCTCCAGAAACCTGCCAGACTATTTCATAGCTGGTCTGAGCACTTGTACCAGGAAGCCTGTATGTATCCTCAGAGCCAGCCAAATATTCGCCTTTTTGCTCAGCCTCATCCCATGCTTCTGAGTTTGCCCATCCTTTTCCGCCTTAAATAATCTCTTCATTTCCTTGGTGTTTACAGTCCTCAAATACTTGTAAACTGTTATAGTATCATCATTTAGTCAAGCTCTACACATTTAGTTCTTTTAATCTCTCCTCATAAGTAAGTCCCTGTAGCCCTTTCATACTGTTTTTTGCTCTTCTTTGAATTCCCTCCAATTTATTTATTCACCCTCCTTCAGCTAGCATAGCACCCAGGATTGAATGCCAGGTTTTTCAGGCTGGTCTCAATAAAGCCCTGGAAATATTAATTGGTTCTCCTTGTGCTTCACAGCTTGATGTTTCTGGATGTATTTGAGTACACAGATGTCAGGAAAGCTAACTCACTTCATACATGTGGCACCAGGTAATATACCTCAAGACTATCTCTTGAAGCACAAGACCTCTCTCCAGGATGAGGAAGAAGAAGAATCACAAAAGGTGGAGAGAAGAAGATATATGAACAGGCAGGATGGATGTCCTCCAGCTGAGCATGGCACACAACTACAAACACATACTTAGATTGAGACATCAAGTACTGAGATTTGGACATCAAGTCCAAGAGATGGAAAAGGTGCATATACATACCCATACACATGTGATCACTCCAGATATAAACCAATTACCTGCATCACACACAGGCACACATACAAATGCACACAGGAACACATGGATGCATGGGTAACATAGACGAAGCTGAACAGGGAATGAGACACACATGCGTGCACAGACTTTGTGCACACACTGGTGTGACCTGTGCATACAAGAGGAACAGACAGACAAAGCCTAGCAGAAAATGGTTCTCTCCCTGTTTACAACATACATGTTCTCATGCATAAACCAGTGTTCCCAGAGGAAGGATAGCTCATGGAGTCCTCACAGTAACCAAAAAATACACAGGCAACTCTGACCCATCTGGTCTACAGATTGAGTGCATGAGCCAGGAAAAGAATGAATACAAACATATGATACCTTGCCTTAAGGCAACTGGTAGCCTGTACCCCATCCTGAGACACAGTCTGCATACCTACAGTGCCTACCATGGTGATTAGCTTATCACCCAAGCCATTCAGAAGTTAGGAGGGAAGGAAGGAAGGGACTTCCCCATAGGCCAGTTGTGGCACTTCGTGACATCCCCTCCAGGTTGATGATCCTTCTTATTTGCTCCCTATCTCTGCTGTCAGACTGACACCCACAGGAGTCAAAAGTACCTACAGTTTCTTGCAAACAGTCCTTCCCCTACAGCTTACTGAAACCAGATGGGTGTTACTCTTGTGTGAAAAGCTGACAATGCACTCCCCAGGGTGGCTGTAGGCAGGAAGGAATGGATCTAGCACACCAGTTGGGTCAGCACAGGATGATGGATGGGCCTTACCTTCAGCAGTAGGACAAATTCTCCTATGGGGTTTTGATCCTGTGCCTATCTGCCTGGTGTCTGGTGCTATGCTATAAGGCACCATATAGCCAGTGTATCTACCCAGGGCTGCCTGGGAGCCCTAAAGACTCCCTTCAACATCTAGTGACTAAACCCATCAAGTTATTCACCTCAACGTGACTCTTAATAGCTTGTTTGCCACTCCTTATAATGCTGTGGAAAGAATGACAACTGCCCTTCCCTCCTTCTGTACCTCAGCTGGTCAGTTGGAACTGGGTTTCCTCTTGGCTTATGAGTGTTGAGCAAATGAGGTCACTTCTCCTCAGTGACAGAAAACTGTTTGGTCAGTGCGGTCTGTGGGGAAGGCAGTTCATCTCAGGCAATAGCTAGGTACCCCTGAGCTCCAAGGAGACCTGAAGAACTGCTATAATCCCTAAAAGAGCAGGTCAGGCAACGGCAAAGCAAGCTACCAAACTAACACCAGCTGGGGAGCACAGGAAAGCCAGGACACAAATGCAGCTGTAAATGCTGCCAGACCATCTAGCCACTGACGCAAGCACTACAGCAGTCCCACAGTCACTGTCACCTCCAGTGTGCCAAGCTTGACCCATATGGGGCTTTAAATACAGCCTTCATCTGGATCACAGCTGACCCAGCAGAGAGAAGGGGCTGGAGGTTGGTCACAGCCCTTTGTTCTGCTCCCTGAGCTTTGCACTCTCCCATTCCAGCCCCAAAAAGAGGACTTCACACCCACACACCCAGCATAGGAGGTGGCTCCCATGCCTTCAGCCTGCTTCCCTTAACTGGCTGAAATCCCTGTCCTCCTTAACCCCTCTTCCCACCTGGAAAGGCATTGGGGAACACTGACCTCTGCCCCCAGAGAACCTCAAATAGAGCTCAACCACCTCACCCCCCCCCCCGTAGCTCAGCGTCGGGACCAGCACAAACAATCCCCACCAGCAGAGCCCACAGTGCTACTGAGGATGCTCCAGCTTTCCCCGTACCTGCTGGCAGGCTGGGATCCCTCACAGCTCCATGCAGAAGAAAAGCCAAAGCTCTTCCATTCACAGAAAAGGGAGTGTTTTCCTGGAATACCTAACCCGTTGCTGTCCTGCTGTGGTACCCAGGCCTGGGTGAGGGCTACAAGTATGATTGGGGGAGATCACATACCTCTCCCATAGCAGGTCTCCTCTCATCATCTCACCAGAGTGTGAGGACAGAGGTGTTCCCTGCATGTCCTCAACACTCCTTCACACTAATAAAAGAAACAACTTAGCCCAGGCCCACACTTGGGGACCTGGGGACCCGAGGGGAAAAAGCACACTATGTGAGATGAGGGAGAGAGCAGCCGGGTCTCTTCCTGTCAGCAAATGTGCTGACGATTGCTGGCAGCACTGTGAGGTTTCGACAGGCCATGGTGTGACCACTAGCTTCTCTCCCAGGTGAGCAGGGCTCTCCACCACTCTTCAACAGAGTTAGATGAGGCAGCCGCACTCTGCCTGGAGCTGCATCTGGCTTCTGACATGACCCAGGTAGGAATAAACGTCACGGACATCATCGCAGCTATGCTTCCCTCCCCTCTGCTTCGCCCCTGCCTGTGATTTCCACCTTTCTGATTTTAACCGCAAGCTGCCCCCCAGCAAAACCTCCACCTCCGTATGCCCCATTTTCCCAAACGCCCTCTCTACCCTCCAAGCTGCTTCTGCTCCACAGCTTAGCTTTGCACCAGCGCAGCGGATCAGGCAGCATATTCCCAAATACCCACTTTGCCTGGAGCTGGGTGAGGAGAGGGAAAGGCCATTCATTCACAGTTCTTCCTTTGGTGTCGTAGTTTTCAAGGGGGGGGAAGAGCAATGAAAGCAGCTTGCTTCATCCTGATGTATCTACGTGCCTGTGAGTTGGATGCCCTGAAAGCAAACCACCTCCCAGAGGAAAACAACAGGGTGAGGAGAGTGGCAAGTGGGGAGGGGACTGGGAAAGAAAGATTTCTAGGCTGGGGAAATCAGTGGGATGAAAGTGGCTGTTTCTCACCCCTGGCACCATGTCAGCACCCCTCCGCTCCCTGCAGCTTCCTCACTGCTGCTGGTACTGTCTGCATAGAGCAGGGAGGCGAAAGGGGGGCTCTATTTAAATATATTAATAATGCATGTTCCATGCACATGAAGCTTCCTTTGAATAGAACATCAGTGATGCTGTCAGGCCGTGCTTCCTGGGACGCAGGAGTATGTGGGGACGGGGCGGGGGATGCAGGTCACCAGAAATGCCCTTCTACCCTGGCACAGTCCTCTTCCTCCCCCTTCACCCCAGATCCCCACTTCACACACACTCTTCTCCCTCCCACCTCCCGGTGCATGACAAATTCCTTGGCTCACAGCATGCAATGCAGCCAGGCTCCCCAGTCCCTTAGGCCCCCTCCAGGGGCATGGACCCCCCCCTTCTCCCCACTCCCTACATAATCTTTACCTGTCCCAGCTCCAATCTCGGCAATCCTCCCCCCACTCCATAGTTTGGTTTATAGCTCCCTACCTCCAGGGTGGGGAGAAGCGCTGTGCTCTCCAGCCTTTAGGGGAAAGGAGGGGGAGCAGCTCCTGAGTCTGGCCTGCACATGTGCACCCACTTCTGTGTGCACACACCAGCCCCCAGCAGCAGACGCTTGTGTGAGCCCATAGTGGGTGCAAATGGACCACGGGCTGTGCATGGCTGCAAGATGCACGCGCCCGCAGAGCCCTAGCGACACTCTCCTCCCCACCACCAACACTTCCTTCCCTGGGTGCTTGCAAGGCTTGCAAGCATATTGTTAGTGCACAGCCACCCCTGCCTCCAAACACACACACACATGCAGTACGCACACATGTGCTCACAGGCATGCACACAGAGGTAAGGGGGAGCCACACCAGCACGCACAGGAGAGGGCATTACGTACAGCAGCTCCCAGATATGCTGCCCGCTGCAGCATTAGCAGATTTATGCGGCCTTTACCCAGCCAGATCCAAGCTCTGGAATGGGAACAGCAGCAGCTGTGCACTCCTGCCTGTCCTGGGATGAGAATAGGATGCGTCTGTTTGCCTTTCTACCCCACCCCCATACCTCCTCCTTCCCCCTCCTCTTGGTCCCATTCATTCATTCAGCTTCTCCTCCCCCATCCCATGCTCCAGAGCAAGAGGATCCTTATGCATAAAAATGTGGGAATGTTTTTTCTGGTGGAAAAACAACCCAAAATGGTCACGCAGACCCCCTGAAAGCAATGCATACAGACATATGTGTGCATTCGAGTAGCTGTCCTGGGCCCCTACATAAATACCCAGCTCCCACCGCCGCCACACGCACTCACACACCCGACAGACACCACGCAATGACTTTTCTGCAGCCAGTCAGCCTCCCGGCAGAGCAGTGTAAAAGCAGAGCAGAGATTTACTCACTCCCCTGCATCCAAACCAGGCGAATGTTCACACACCACACACAGAGACAACACACACACACACCACTGTCTGCAAAGGCTCCCCGGCAAAGTTTGCTAAGAGGCAGGGAGCAGGGGGCTGTGGGATGAGGCTGTCTCCTTCTGCAGGCAATAAACCTATATGTCGGAGTATTGATACCTGTATATGCACATGCATGTATATAACATATGCATATAATATACATATATAAGTATACACACACACAGAGACACACATACATACCTATACATACATATACATGTATCCCCTCCTCTTGCAAGGTCTGAGTAGCAGCAGACCAGTCAAACCCAGCTGTGTGCAGCAAGCCCTGATCCTATTCAGCATCCTGATCCTAACCGAGTTGCACGCGCACACACACACACACACACACACAGAAAGGGAGACCTGCCTCCAAGCCTCCCTCCCTCCCATCACCCCGTGTGGGCATCATCTCCCCCTCACCCCTGGCCACTTCCCCATCTCCCATGCACTCACCCCTTGCCTTCATCCTCAGCTCAGAGACATCCACCCCCCGCCCAGGGTGTACATGCATAGGCTGGAGGAGAAAGGCAATCCATCCATCCTGCCTTTCTCCCCCCCACCTTGGTCTTCCCCCTCCAATCTCAGCCGCTTCTCTGAGAGGCGACACGGACAACAGGGAGCCGAGGACACGCAAGGCAGCTGCACCAGGACCGCACACAGAAACGTGTCACACACACACACATGCAGACATACCTGCTTCTGGAGGGGCGATTGCTCCCTGCTTCCATACCGGGCATGGCAGAGACGAAGTGGAGGCACAAAAGACGCCTGTCTTCTAGCAACTTGGAGCCCTGCAGAGGTGTGTGTTCTTAAGGGGGGGATCCCCACCTTGTGTCAGTCACCCCTGGAGCTGTGCTGTCCCCTGCCCCACAGCTGTCTCATTCCCGGCTGCACCTAGGCAGCGCTCCCAGCCACGCACACGCACGAGCACGGCGGCAGCAGCAGTCCAGGGAGGGCACGCACAGCCGGAGGATTTGCTGCCTTCGCCGCATACGCATCACTGGGGGAAGAAGGCAGAAAGGGCTGTATTGGCATTTAAAATGAAAGTGATTAATTCGCCACAGGCTCAGCTGATAGGGCTCTGGGAGCAGAGCCGGCACTGCTTCTCCCAGCTGGGAAGGCTGTGAGAGGAGAAGGTCCCTCTCCCATGGAGCCAGCTCCGAGCTCTCCTTGACTGCACAGCCACAGCTTGGGTACAGGCAGAAAGGGGTGGGCCTCCACCGGAGACATGAGCACGCATGCAACAGCTGCTGGGGAACTGCACACACGCACACCATTTCCTTCCAACAGCTGCTGAACAGCTACACACAACATACAACAGCTTCCCAGGAACACACACAAGCAACAGCTGCTGGGGAATCACAGTCACATACACACACAGAGGCTATAGCTTCTCAGAATGAAGTCACCTGCATGAAAATACAACAGCCTCTAGGAATGATGCAGGTAGGAGTAACAGCTCCTGAGGAGCTACATACACACACATATGTATGCATGCAACAGCTATACACCTACTGACACAGGTATGTGGGAAGCTACAATTTAATATATACCCCTGTGGTATTAACTAAGAAAACTGACATACAGAAATGCAACAGGAGGTGGGAGAAACCTTTCATCCGCACACAAACACACACAACACATGTGACTGCTCTGGGGAGACTGTCTTTCATACACCCCCCCAAATCATCACACAGAGAAATGCAACAGCTCCTCAGATCACCCTCAACCACATTCCCTCATGTACATGCGACAGCTCACTGGAAGCACTTCCACCTCCCCGTGCCCAAACCCACACATGCCAGTGCTGATGGAGATCTTGCCTACAGTCAGAAACAAACATCCATATGTACCCAGTGCTGGGGAGCCAGCCAGAGCTCAGCCCCCAGATATTGCACACAGGTCTAGTGGAAGGTGTCCCTTCCCATGGCAGGGGCTTGGAACTGGATGAGCTTTAAGGTCCCTTCCAACACAAACCAGTCTGTGATTCTATGATTCTTATATGGGCTAGGAAACCACCTTGCCAAGCACAGGGTGACTGTTAAGAAATGACTGCCCAGCCTCTTCATGGAGAGCACAAACACACATGACAGTTAGACATAAACAATCCCTGCCAAGGGATGTCTATGTGCAGACACACAGACTACAACTGAAGGGACACGATGAATCCCTCGCAGTCACCACAGCTGTGGAGGGACTGCCTGTCTCACTTGGGTATGCTCAGACATACAGCAGCTGCATAGGAACTTAGGAACACAGGGCATTGGATGGGAGCTAGCTTTCTGGGATGTATAATCCAGTCTCCTGCTATTCCAAGCAGCCACACCACAGAATCATGCTCAGAAATGTCTCCAGGTCCATCCTAGCCCTGTGAGACCACTTGCTCCCTGCTCACAGGCTGTTCTGGCCCCTGGTCATGCTGATGTTAGAAACCTGCCCAACACCTACATTTACTCATGACCAATTCACACCCACATGTACTTGTACCAGCTGTCCTTCGCAAAGGTATGAATAAAGGTTGTGAGAACAAATGGAAACGCTCCAAAACCTCTACTTGTGGCTGAACAGACACCACCTGCACCCCTGCCTCACACAGACATATGCAAAACACCTAGGTGAAGACATTCCTCCTAGCACAAAGACCAACAGCCTGTAGGAAAAGACACCTAACCCTGCCACCGCAGCACTCACATGCACGTGGGTACGGACATACAAGCACTTGTAATCTCTGATGGGAAACTAATGGCTTTCTTCATGCAGTCCAAGAACTGCAGAGGAATTACTCTGTCACAAACCTCCACTGCAATCAGCATTATTATTAAATGTGTTGCATCTAGTGCATCACCTGCAGCCCACCTCCCCATCCTTCTAGTTGTTGTGTAAATACAGAACAACGTAACTACCCATCTATCTCACACTTGCAGATCTAGAGGGGGCACTGAGCTTCTTTGACTCACCTGCAGATTGTTCTCTCTGTTGGCACAGAAATAACCCCATGCAAATCCAAACCCTGTAAGTATGGGGCTGCTCCCGGCCTCCTCACATGCATACAATATCCTCAGGGATGGGGCACCAAACCCACAGACTGAAGGGGAAGGATGGGGACTGCAACAGTGAGTAGCCCTACAGGAATGAGTTGCCTGCGTCAGAACACAAGCAACAAGTGCAAAGGACCCATCTGCAAAACTAGCCCCAGGCATCACACATATCCATAAGGTACAAACACACAAGGTCAGCCCTGTTGAAAAATGGCACACAGGAAGCTTGCTGTAGCCTCTTTTACTCAAAACCTGCAAACCCAAATGGGAAAGAACACACAGCCACACACACTGTGCTCGGAGACAGGAGGTGAGCAGCTCTGAGGACACTTCTGGATGTTCCCTGAACCATCTGTAGATGTCTGTTCTCGCAGATTAAATGCCAGAGCTACTCGCTCCACCTGGGATGAGAGGAGAAGGGAGCTTATCTTGGCACCTCCCGACTCCGGTTTTCTCGCCTTTATCACTTTGGGGGTTATGACTGTGGGGTTTTTCCTCCAAGCTCTTTTGAAGCTAAAAGCTAAAGGAACAGGGACTTGTTTCCATCTTTCTCTACCTCCTCCAAGGACAAACATGATCTAATCTTGGAGGGTGTTGAAGTGGGAGAAAAGGTTTCCAACTCCAAATTAATGCAGGATTTTCTCCTGCTCGAGTTCCTCCAGGATCATCTTGCAGTCTGTTCAGGATGAGTATCCTAGAGGCTCTCCTGCTGGCACAGATTGATTCTGGACTGAGAAGTAATGGGGCAGGATCCTTGTGCTGCCAGTGGCCATGGGGTCAGACAGTACTTGCTCACTAACCAAGGAACAACATTTAGATCCAGCAGAACAGAACTGCTCCAAGAGACAAGCAGAAGCAAGCACCACATCCCCAGCGGTGTGGGACATTTGGGTCCTCAATCTCATTCAAAGACAGAACCCCTGCTGCTTACCTATCCCACTGCAAATGAGCATTCAGAGGATACTGATGCTCACCCTCATGTTTACGTTGCAGATGCTCTGACCTTGTCAAAAGTGCTGGAAAGACTCTGTTGTTTGTTATTTCACAAGTAAAAAAAAAAAAAACCTTAACCAAGAAAAAAAAGCTTCCTAAGGACGTCACAGATACTTTAAGTCAGCTGCAGAGTCACCTCATTCCTGGTGTCCAAGCCTACGGAAGGCTAATCACCTCCTAATTCTTCTGTACCAGCAGCTTGAGACCACCACCCTCCAGCCAGGCCTGACCTCTCTGCCCCCTTAATGAAAATGGGAACAGCCCCAAGAACTGCTTTGGTTTACACCTTTGTTCTCAGCCGCTGCTCTGTTAGGCTGCTACATCCTCTTAAGACCGGAGATGCTGTTAGGGGTGAACGTGGGAACTGAATTTATTGGAGCGATTCCCCAGTGTTATTCCAACATACGCCAGGGAGCTGTAAATCCCTGGAATAGCCCAGAATCTGGGAGTCTCAAAGGTGATGATAAACATGATTTTTAACCCTCTGTGGGTTTAACCCTGGCTGCGGAATACTGGAGGTAATGTTCAATGCGGATGGTGCCTCTAGGAGAAAGAGTAGTGCAGACAGTCATTCCCCCTCTCCCCTCCATGACTTGGCCCTTGTGCCATTTGCCTGCACAAGGGGGGAAGAGTCAGGCAGGGAAGGCAGTCGCGCAGTCTGCCTGCGCTGCCTTCCGTGTGTGCTGCCAGCGAAGGGAGTCTCACTGGGAGCGTTTCCAGCTCATGGAGCCGGCAGATCAGCCCTTCTCCCTCTCTTCCCTTGCCCATCTGCCATCTCCCCCAGGGGTACCACCGGGTCCCTCGGCTGGGGCCCTGGGAGAAGGCTGGGCTCTGCCCTCGCTGCAGTCAGAATCTCTCCACTGATCTATACTGCGGTGAGCAGTGACAGATTGATTTTACAGCTCTGCTTGGAGCCGGCCGCTGGCCCTGGGCTGTGGATGAATCAGCTTTCTCTGGGCCTTGGCTTTTATTTCATTATTTTACTGCAGCCTCCCTCACAGGCAGCTAAAGAGAGAGCGAGAGGAGGAAAGGCGAAGTTGGCAGATTTTCTTCCTTGCTCGTGTGCTCCCAGCCTCACAGCTTGGCTTGGAGACTCCAGGAGGAGGGAGGGAAGGGACTGTTTTCCAGGGACTGACAGCTGTCAAGAATAAAGACATGAGGCACCTTCTACATCAGTAGCTGCACATTGCAGTGGCTGTGTGCACTGCAACGGCGAGTAGTGCGTAAGCGCTACGTGGCATGAACAGTAATGCTATGCCGATGCCTCGTTCTTTGCCAAATGGAGGAAAGCCCATTTTTTCTTACACAGGGCAGAGTGTTTGGAAATCACATCCTATAAGAGCATTGGGCATTAACCTGCCTACAGCATCCAGGTTGGAAGTACTTCCAGGTCCTCCCCTAACAGCTGTGGACCTAGGGAAGAGGGCAAGGGCTATATGCTGCTGTCTCCACCAGGCTGAGAGGTCTCTGAGCATACCGCAGCTAGGAGATTCTCCTGGGGTGAAGAAGCACCTCCAGGTATGGAATCAACCTTCTTCCCTCTCCTGGCTATTATAGATATTGTAGACATTACCCGGGGGGAGCCTGGCTCACTCCTAACTCTGTTGTTTATTACGCTGTCGAGAAGAGAAATTGTGAAATCAAACAAGCAAGGAACAGCAAAATCAAAGGGCAGAAAAGTGTCAGGTTTTCCAGCCCTGGTCTGGAACTACAGTGGGATAGTTCAAGCCCCATTAGCAGAAGGCAGTCTGGAGCAATTGTTATTCTGTGGAAGGAAGAGAACAGAGGGACCAGTTCAAAGTGCAACAAACATTCCACACCCTCAATATCTCAGGAGTGAACAGGAACAAATCTCTGCTCTGTCATACTTGCTGCTAAAAACTCCCTTTGTCAGCTCTAAGATCTACTGTGGGGCCCCTCACCTGCCCTACAAGAGGAGGAATAACCAAAGGAACCCACAACCAGTTGGGTCTGCTCCAGCCTTCTTCCCACACAGTCACCTCCCAAGAGGGGCTTCACATCACCATGGGTGGCACCTTCATTGCAATGGGTTCAGGATGCCTTGGAGGTTTTCTGTGCTTTGTCACAGAACTCTCTAGCAGTATAGGCTGCCTGGGGAAGCAGGGTTCCTCAGAGGAGGAATGCTAGAGTTACTGAAGATGGGCAGCTAGGACATTATGTCAGTGGCTCCCCCAAGCTCACACCTATCCTCTCACTCTCCACCTGCCTGTGAGCAAGGATCAGAGAGTGGCCTTGGAGATGGACAGTATGTCTCAAACCATCAGAAGGCAAGGGCCGTTTGATCTGCAGAGATCAAGGAGTGGGACGGGAGAGAAGATGGAAAAAGCAGGAGAGAGAGAGGCTTCTCAGAGGTCTGTCCTGCAAGAGGGAGGGATGGAGACAGCAAAGTCCGTCTCATCCACTTCGTATAATCTTTTAATCTCTTGGGTTTTAATCTTTCGCATCATGCATGAGACGCATCATTAAGAGTAGAAGAAATCCCAGTTGAAATGGAGATGGGGATAGGGACGGAGATAAAAAGGTCTCTTATTTCTAGGCCTTCTGCCTTGTTCCCTCTTTCTGTGTCTCTCTCCCTCTCTTCCTTTTTTCCTCTCTGCTTATAAGCAATAACACAGATAGTGACCTGACAGACACAGAAGCACACTGAGGGCCTCAGCATCTGGAGGAAGGGCAGTGCCATGGCCTCTGCATGATGCAGGTTGAACCCTCCCATGGTGACAGTCTATGGTGGCACAGAGGCACAAGGCTCAGGGCCTCAACTAGTCTTGAAAAGGCTTTTCCAGAGCCAGAGACAGGCAGCAAACATTGGCAGCAAGGTCTCTTCTTGTCAGAGACAGGGTGGCCCAAAGAAGCCACCTTACCCCTCACTGGGAGAGGAGACACAAGTGTATGGAGGGCAGGGGACTGCCTCTTCCTATAGCCTCAGGCTGGGCGGTCTACATCCCGCCATCCCCCATCTGTCCAATTCTGTGGATAACAATCCCAACCTCAGAGGGTGATTGCAAGAGGTTAATGAATTAACATTCATAAAAAGCTTTAGATAAAGGGCTAAGGATTATGACTGTTGTTATACATGGAAACAGCTCCAAACAGAGTATTTCCCACGTCCTTTCTTGCTTGAGCCTGGGGGATCATCTGACACAGATCCTGCTGCACAGGAGCTCCCCCAGAGATGGAATTACAGGAGAGTAACAGAGAGGGCTGCAGGCTGCCAGAGACACTAATCAGGGGACGACAAATTGGGGACAGTCCATCAACCAGCAACCCATGCTGGGCTATGGGGCCAAGAGCCCTGCACTCCGTCCCTAAGCACGGCTGAGAGGTTCATCACACTCCCATCAAAGTTCAGCAGAAAACAGCGGCTGATTTCTGACCATGGCAAACCTGCCCCTCCTCTCACCCTTTCAAGGCTGTCGACTTACCTGAGACAGTTGCTCAGGATACCTCTGCTTTAAGGAAAGCTTAATCCCCAAAGGAAACGTGTGCTGCTGGTCTGGAGCAAGATTCAGAAGATTAAAACCACACAGACCCTCCCTTCATAGCCCTAGGAAGAAGCCGGATGAGGTCTGATTTTGGTATCTTAGATCTTGTGCAAAATGTTTTCCAGGCTGGGGATGGGGATCAATTCAAAGCAGGAGTCTTAACATCATACACCTCTCCCTCACACACAAGCATATCCTCAAGAGAAGAAAGCCCTCCCTAACTCGCCTACTATAAATACACCAAACCACTTAAATGGCCATGTTTAAAGAGAGCTGGTAATTTAATAGTGGTCTCCACTTAATTAGATTAAGCTCTTCTTGAACTGAAGGGCTGCAAGCAGCTGATCTTCCTTTCTTCTTCAGTATTATCCTGTCAGCTGCCAAGCTGCCATGACCATCGGTGCTTGGTCCTCATGGGATGCTGACAGCAAAACCCTGGGGGACCAAGATCTATTGTCAGGCAGTGACCCAGCAGAGCATTTAAGTATGTGCCCTTAACCCTGCACAGAAATGTGCCCATTTGATGGAACAGAGGTAAAGTGGTCTCACAGTGAGGGTGAAGCTTTGGGGCCTGCTCTGCAGCCGGAGTCCAGGGCATACAGCTGGGACAAGCTTTCTTCTCTTATTCACCAGTCAAGCTATGTTCTTCCTGACATTCTTTGCCACGTTCACATGCCTTTTGCCTTCACTTCGTGTGTGTATCCATAGCAAGAAAATATGTGAACTGGAGTGCAGCAATGAGTATGAAAGCAACAAGGAGACAGAGCCAAATTTTAACCAAGGTAACTGGCTGAGCACAATTGGTGACAAAGTGTTTGAAGCACATCTGGGACAAAAATCAGCCTCTACACTGCAGTGTGTGGGAATTGGCCCTTGAGCTAAGGAAACGGGAAGCAGCACCGCTAGTATCCCCTGCAGAGGATGGCCAGGGGACAGCACTACCTTGGTCTTCTCCTCTGGAGACCAGAGCAGATGGTAATAAACCATAACATACAGAAAAGCTTCTTCTAAATGTCTTGTTTTCCTGATTTCTCACTTGGAAGGAAATAAGAGGCCGGTTTGTAGGGCTCACTGGGGCTGGCTGGCAGAGTCTGTAGCCTGAACATCACTGATAATAAGACAGAAAGACACCTGGAAGGGAGAGATGAAGTTCTACTCTTAGAGCAGGGAATGGACTTGATCAATGCTTGAGGGCCTTGCAAAGCTTCCCTAGCAATGCAGTCATCCAGCCAGTACCTTTTCCATGAGTCCAGGTGCTGGTCTCCCTGGAGTCTGAGCCAGCTCTCACCCACACCCAGGCTAATTGCAGCGCTGCTCTTAAACTTCTGGATTGAACTGATACCTGTCCTACCCAGATCCTCCAACCTCTGCTCAGTGAACTTCATTCTGTCCCTAGTAGGGCTGTATTCTGCACAAGCTCTCCCCTCCACAAAACAACCCCAGTTTTGGAGAATCAAAATACTTAGACCTGTTGCTCTGCATCAACAATGGAGGAAGTTGGCTTTAACGACAGACAATTTGATATTCAGTATGTTCTTAATTACTACAAAAATCTCTGTCAGGTTGTTTCGTGGTGGCTTTGTGGGGGTTTTTAAATCCTCCACCTCTTTGTTATTTATTCAGTTTGATTTTTTTATTTTACCTCGTTAATGTAGTGGTGATTTAGATGCAGTTTCCTCTCCCTGCTGCACTTAATGAGTCGTCAGCTTTATTCACTCTCGCCCGCATCCTCATGGGAGCATGCTTTGATTTTCTAGTGGGTGCATGAAAACACAGATTAAAGCAATTAGACAGAAATAATCTTAGGGAAAGGGGAGAGAGATCCAGAGCGCCTAATTATACCATTTTAATCAAGATACAATTATGCAGAGACTTTTATAGATTATAAATTAACCAAACTCCAAAGGCAGAAAAAAAATATCATTTTAAATATGGTTCATTATGCTTGTTGTTTCTGCCTTGTGATCTCTCCCAGACTGGACTTCAGGGTTCATTTAGAAAAAGTTCTGGATGGGGCTTTGCAGAAATAGAGGAGAAATAGACTCAGGAGACCCTGCTTGCTAGGAGCAGGGTCTGGCAATGGCCCCTGGGAGAAGGTAGGGAACTACAGCTGCATTTCTCACTTGCTGGTCTCACCAGTCTTTTCCCAATGAACTAAGTGCAGCTCATGACAAGCCAGGTTTGACTGAAGACCTCGAGCTGCCTGCAATAGTTCAGGTAAGGAAAGACCCAGTTCAGAGGTCTGTGTTTCTCTCTCCCTTAACAGGCTATGCTGAGCTGCCAGCGAAGGACTGTGGGTACTGTAGTCTAAGAAGCAATTTCCTAAGCTACAAACACTCCAATTAGAAGCACAGTGAGTGGGCAAACAAAACACATCAGGCTGGATGTGTTTTCTTCTGAACCCTGGAGGAACTTAAGCCAGCTGCTCCATCCAGATTTATTGCAGCAAAACCACAAGGCGCTCAGGCTCTCAGAGCACGTAGGAAGGTGCTCTGCTCCTGCTGCCTCTGCAGAGGAGCCAGGGAGACCCCCCCTTCCCCAAGAGCTCCAGGAAATCCTGGTTTCCCATGTAGCTGTCATACTCCTTTATGATGGGGAAAGTGTCCTGACCTCAGGTTGAGAACAGGGAGGCCAGTTCAGGCACTTCTGATTTTGTGGCTGCAGCCCAGTGATGTCTGTGCTCTTTTGCTGCGAGTGCAGCGCTAGCAATCCCGTCTGCACCGGGTGTGCAGCACTGCTTGAGCTGTTTGCAAAGAGCTTCAGGTGGTAAGAAGACAGGAGAGGGCTCACGGCAGTGATCCTTAGCTTCCTGTGCGGTTTGCCAGCGAGCTTCCTGAACGGTTTTGCTGTGCAAAACTCTGCTCCAAAAGAGGCCGCAGCCAGGCACCTCTCACAAGGATGTCTGAACCCATCAGGCTTCACCGGGCCCTTCCCCATTGATGTGGCCATCCTGTGTCACGGGCAGCAGTGCAGAAATGGCTGCTGTCCTCTCGGTCAAGAGTAATCCTCTCATCTGCCAAGGGACCAGCCTCAACCATCTTCCCTCTGCAAGCCCTGGTGACACTCGTGCAGGCTGTCTGCAAGGTCGGGATGGCTGGGATATGCCCAGAGCTTGTATATCCAAATGACAGTTACAGCACCAGGATAGGCAGCTGGGGAACGGAACCGATGGGTCCTGCCATCGAGTCCACCTGAGGTGGGCTCACTGCCTATGGCTCAGCAGTCCTTCCAAGGAATGAAAGGCAATACCTCCCCTCAGCTGCCCTGTGCCGGAGTCATGCTGCACCCGTTGCCTCAGAGTGGAAAACCTTTGGCTCTGTGCATTCTATCCACCATCTGTGTCCAAGTGGTGGGACTGCTGTAAGATGATGGAGGCAGACATGGATAGCAGGGAGATGCCTGGGACATCTCTCCCTTGTAGTCTCCTCACTCATTTTCCCCTTCCCACAGTGAAGAAAGATGGCTGCAGGCTGCTGCCCTTGATTCCTGCTTTCTCCTACAGCCAGGGCAAAGCCGAGGAGGGCCACAGGTCTTTGGGGGGTGCCCCGCTCCCCATCCGAGGGCTCAGTCCGGTGGGTGAGCAGTGGTATCGGAGTGCCCTCTGCTGGCCCCATTTCTGGACTATTTGGACAGTCCGGGCCTTGCCCATCCCCAGTACCCCTGGAAAGTTGGGTCTCGTCTTGCCCCGACACCCCTGATATGGTGGGCATTGCTCCAGCAGCAATACAAGCCAGCATTCAAGCCCCGTGGGGTCCTGTCAGTGCTGGCTCACATCCCCAGAGGAGACAGCATGATGGGGAAGCCAGGACAGAAATGACTGAAAGTCAGTGTTTGGCTCTGTTGTATGTGCGTGAGTGTGTGTGAGAGCACAGGCATCACTCTCATGCTTACCGGCTGTTATTTCAGAGATGTGGTGGGGACTCCCAGGGGCTTTCTGCATATGTTCCCAATTCCATGGCAGGAAAAGTACAACCCTTGCTCCTTTGCTCCAAGAGGCAAGAAAATCAGAGGTATGGTGAAGGATGCTGAGAAGGAGCACACTCTCTCCCTTCAGGCTTGGTGCTGATCAGATGGTTGACCCTCCGATGGGAAAGGGCAACTTTGAATAAGTCTTCATAGAGCTGGGGCAAAAACAGCTCTGCAGCATCCTGGCCATTCATCTGCTCTGGGTCACTGGGAGCCTCTGTCCCAGTGGGATGTGCATTCCTTTATTCTTCACCCTAAATTTTTCTCCAGAACTCCCCTAGATATCTCCCTAGTGTTTTGACTATCTCTATATGGTGAAACTGGCAAGGAAGATTGGAATCACTGTGCCCAGATCCAGAACAACTGTGTTCAGACCTACCAGTGGGTTCCCAGGTTGTGCTAAGCGATGCACAGTGTGCACACTGAGTGGGGACCTGCAGTCCCTGTGGATCCATGCTCATTTACACCAGCAGAAAACCTGACACACTGTCTCTGGGCTCCAGAACTACAGAGGTGACCTTCTATTGCTATCAGCAGAGGAGAGAAGGAAAGAGCAAGATTACAATCCGAGGAGTTCAGGTCCTTCTGCGGAGCTGGTCACTTTGTGCTGTAGTATCTATGTCATTCAAGCAGGCATAACACAGATCTGACAGATAAGATGTGAGCTAATTAGCAGTGTTCTCTTTGAGCTCCTTCCAAGCTCAAGTGCTGCAGAAATGAGCATAGCAGGTCCGGTTACTGTTCAGGCCACTTGTTAGTCGGAAAGAGGCAATGGAAACTGGATTAGCCAGGGAGATGGCTTGGGTTTAAGACTCGGTGCTGTTTTGAGGTATTTGAGGGAGAGATGCACTGAGGTGCTGGACATGCCAGTATCAGGGGTCCTGATGGAGCAGAGAGGAATCCCAGATGAGCCCTGAAGGAGAATCCCTGAGGAGAATCTTCCTCCTACATGTCATAAGTAGGCAGCTGAGCGCTGTGAACACTTCCCTCAGGAACTGCCTTTTGTAAATATTACAAAACAGTAACAGCAAAAAAGAACCCAAAACAAACAAACAAACAAGCAAACAAACAGAATTCCCCCAAACAGATGCTGGAGGAGTTTTTTGTTCTGTCTTTTTTGTGGAAGAAGCAAACAAAGGTGTCGGCAGCCTCAGCAAGTGGAACAGCGCTGCATCCTGCGCTGGCAGAAGACATTGGAATTGCTTAGACATGCAGTCCATCAAAAGACTTCAGCATGGGACTAAAACATAGAACACACAGTGTAGACACCCTCCCTGGCATGGCTTATGGTCTTGAAATGCTGTGGCATGGCAGCTCTCTGCCAAGGAGGAAACTATGAGCGGATATCATTCTTCCTTGGCCTTCATTAGAGCCATGTATAGAGTAACCTGATTGCACCCAAGGTGGAGTAAAAACTTCCCTTTTTTTCCTCTCAGCTGTTAACTGCGCACTGCTGAAGCCACTGCCCTCTCTCCCCCTCTGACACACATCTAAATGTCGAGCCCCAGACAATACGGAGCCAGCCTCTGTTCCTATTAACACAAAGTGCTGGAGGAATTGCAGGCCAGAAAAACTTCGGTAAAAATGGGAATGTCACTTTACAGAAGACAGCTCCAGCTTGACAGAAAATCCATTGCCTTCTCCAAACAATCTGTGGGCTCCTTGGGATTCCATGCAGTGACTTGTTGAGCAGGCAAGGTGGAATACAACCACTATTTTTCCAGACCCGTCTACTCAATCTCCAGTTGCTGCAGTCTATTTACCTGTGAATGGGCCTCTGGATCACTGCCACAAGGGCTCCCATTTTAGAAGGCACCAGAAAAAGTGAAAGGCAGCCAAGACCTCCTTCTCCTCACTACTCAAATCCAGATGCCCAAGGTGTCAGCATGGATCCCATTCTCCACGGTCCCATGGCCAAATCCCAACCACAGTGGTGTCAGGCTTGGAGTTCCCTGGTCTCCTGTAAATGGAAATTCTTTTCTGAAACTGAAGCTGAGATCCCGTTATCCCAAACTGGATCATTTCCAAGGAGCACTGAAGCCCTCAGCCTGTTTTCTTGCCCGCTAGATGCCAGCTCCTACCAAGTAAGACAATGCACATTACTAGTGTACTGCAGCAGTAGTGGAAACGTGTTTCAGAGACATTGCAGGAGTTGTAGAGCTCCTTCAGGAAAGCCAGGAATGACTCCTGTGCCACTCAGACTGAACTCTCAGAAGAGCAGAGAGATAGAAATCCACACTTGGATTCAACAAGCCTTGAGTACATCTCTCTGCAAACTTCTTTCCCTTCAGGTCTCTATAGCCTTCTGTCCCATTCCAAGGCTGGTGGTTCTGTGTGGGAAACAAATACCACAGCTCTTCTGAGAAACGGGAAATGTTTTTTATCTGAGCCATACCCCATCCTCCCATCCATCAGCCAGTGACTCCAACTGTCTCTCAGACTGCCTGTAGCTTTAATTCTTTCTCTGTGATTGCTTTCTTTCTCCACTACCCTGTAAGTTCCTCATCGGAGCAGTTGGAAGGTAAGGGGCAGTATATAGAAAGCTTAAGTCCCCTGCAGAGGACATCAAGCTGCATCAGTTGTAGTAGCATCCCAAAACCAAGGCACGTGCTAGGTATTTCCATCTGATCTCAACATGCAGAACTCCAGGGCAGAGAAGGCTCTCTGGTGAGCTGATACTACTGTGGAAATGACCACAGAGAAACAACCAGGAGAAGGAGTGAGAAAAAGCGATACAAAAAGGAAAGCAGTAAAATACTTAAATTTGAGGGCAGCAGAAGAGTACTGTGGAGATGCAAAGCAGCAGAAAGTGAGCAGATGAAATGACATTCAGGGGGCTGGCTAGAGGGAAAGAAAAAGGGAGGGAGGCATACAGAGGAAAGAGCACAGACACAAGGAAAGAGAACACAGGGCAGGAAAGAGAAGAGGGAAATCAGAAAGGGAGAAAGAAAGGGATCTGGAGGGATTGCCTGATGTCAAATCTGATAGAAAAGAGGATTTATCTGTAAAAAATAGCCCAGATCTAAGCTACAGCTTCATTGCAGCTGCATACAGAACCACAGCAGTGTGTATTTGTTCTTAAGCAAGAGCAAAAACGCGGCTGGTGCAGGCTGCAAGCCAAAACGGGGTCGTGCCATACCAGGAGGCTGTCCGCCAGCCTGGAACAAGATGAAGGGAAGGCAAGAGAAGGAAAGACAAGGAAAGGAAAGATAAGGCAATGAAAGGGAAGGAAAGACAAGGCAAAGCAGGGAGGCAAAGCAAGGCTAGGCGCTGTCCATGGTCCTGACCAGAGCCTGCCGCAGGCCAGCCCCAGGCCCCGCAGCCTCTCTCCTCCTCCCGGCCCCTGCGCATAGAGCAGAGGCCGTTCCAGGGACTTCAAACAGTTCTTCAAAAGCAGTGTGCTTCCTGGAGTGAGCTGAGCAAGGGAAAAAGAAAACACACAGTTAAATAGATGTAAACGATATTTTTTCTCTTCCTCTTTCCTGCCAATAATTTCAGCAGGACGCTCTAAGGGCAGGGCTGGATGGTAGTGAAGTGTGTGCCCATGGCTGGGGAGCTGAATGAACATGAGGCATCCTGAGCTGCATTTCTAACCTGTTAGGATAGGTCATTGTAAGGATCAGCCATCCTCTTCGCCTGTCTGTGAAGGATAGACCTCACTCTTCTTCAGGCAGGCCTTTTCTGCCCTCAGCTCCAGTATGTGTCTCTGACTCTTTCTAAACATGTCCTGGCCTTACCGTGTCATTTTTGTTCTAGAGAATTCCAGATTAGCTGCCCCACAGAGGAGAAAGCCATGCTCAAGAGCCTGAGAGAGTTGCCTTATGAGCATCTACAAATCACAGTTGGCACAGAGTTGCAGAATAAACCCGTCTTTCTGAGATCAACTTAGTACCAGTGCTTTGTTACTAGCAAACTGGTTTTCTTTCCTATCTGACATCAATAGCCTGGACCAGAACATGTTTTAAGGGTCATTTGGAAAAACATCTGACAGCAGGGCTGTAAGGTGGCTGGACCTACTACAGGACTGGATAACCTCCCAATAGCCTGATAGCATCACCTCCTTAACTCCCTCTGATTCTAATATGTGACCAAACCCAAGTGCAAACTCTCCAATCACACAGACTCTTGTGTAACCAGACTAACAACAACACAAACATTTCTTTCCTACACTGAACTCTTGCTTAGCATGTAGCAAGAACTCATAGTGATTCCTGTCACAACCATATAACAGCAAGCACAACTTCATAATCACCATTCTCCAGGTCACCATGGAAGGAGAAATGCCCTTCAGGTATGCAGATGTGAGGCATCAGCTGGGTCCCAACATTCCTGTCAGCAGAGCAAATCATAGAATCATAGAATAGCTAGAGTTGGAAAGGACCTCAAGATCATCGAGTTCCAACCCCCCCACCATGGGCAAGGACACCTCCCACTAAACCATGCCACCCAAGGCTATGTCCAACCCTGCCTTGAACGCCGCCAGGGATGAAGCATTCACAACTTCCCTGGGCAACCCATTCCAGTGCCTCACCACCCTTACAGTAAAGAATTTCTTCCTCATATCCAATCTAAACTTCCCCTGTTTAAGTTTAAACCCATTACCCCCTTGTCCTCTCACCACAGTCCCTCATGAAGAGTCCCTCCCCAGCACCCCTATAGGCCCCCTTCAGGTATTGGAAGGCTGCTATGAGGTCTCCACGCAGCCTTCTCTTCTCCAGGCTGAACAGCCCCAATTTTCTCAGCCTATCAGGGAGCCTTTAATCAAGTGGGTCTGCATTTCATGGGGGCATGTTGCCTGTCAGCAAGCCATTCCCATCTTTTGGAATGATTGAAGCAAGTGAAATGTACCAGGAAGAGTCAGAACAGCACAGTCCTAGGCATGAACTACCTTCTTTGTGGCATCTCCTCAATTCTGCTCTCTTTGTGCTGTTCCCAGTAGCTGGCTGGCTGTGTAGTTGTCCCCCTCCTGCGGGCCAGTGCCACGTGTCTAAGTCGGAACATTATTCTCCAGTTCTAGGAAATTGGATTAAGGGTCAGAGAATACCGACTGTTATTTACCTTTGATTAAAACGAGCCCTCCTCCCTCCCAGACCGGAGAGGCCAATGTTGCTGTTATTTACTCTGCTGCCAAACCTGGAGTTCAATCCTGCCCTGCGGCACTCAATAAAAGCCAACACGAAGGTTGGGGGGGGGGGGAGGGGGGCTACAGCCGGCAAGCGGGCAGGGCTGTAAGTGGAAGGGGAGGGATTATCCATGCCACTAAACCCAGTTTTTGCTTTTGCAGCCAGGCTCTGGCTCAGCAAGGACAGGGCTGCTGGAAGTGCCTGCCCCTGCAGCTCACAGCCAGGGATCCAGCCACGGTGATCCCTGTTTAGCCCCATGCTGGTCTCTGGTCCTCTTCCCTCACCACCTCCCTGCTTTCACACTGCTCCCCTTTTTCTTTATGTCCTTCCCTTCCTCCCTCAGTCTCCATCTTCACCCTCCTCTCCCCTCCATGACCTTCCTGTCTCCCTTTTTTGCCTTTTCCTCTCTTCTGCTCCCCCTCCTTCCATCCTCTCCCCCCACCTCCGTTTCTCATTCCCCTCATTCTCCTCCTTCCCTCTCCCCCCACCCTTCGAGCAGCTATTCCAGGACAATAGAGCAGATGGCAGGCTGTTTGTTTTATATGTCCCTTTGGAAAATCAGCTCAGCTGTTGAATCTGCGACTTTTGCTAAAAACAGACACCGTCCAACACTAGCTGAATGCTGGGGGGAAAGGAGGGGGGTATGGAGAACTCTGCTCTCCCTACCAGCTGCACCGAGCCCTTGTCTGTCTGCACCCCACACCATGTCTTTGGGAAACAGGACCATTCAAGAGCCCAGAGAGAAGCATTCCCCCCTGCACAGCAGAAGAAACACCGTCAAAAATGGAGAGAGCTTGACCAGCTTCTGCATTCAGCCTTGCTCCAGCCAAAGCTGGTGGTAAAGATAGGGCAGTGAGGAAGGGGCAGAGTCATTTCAGCACATGCATCCTGCTCACTGCCCCAGCCTGCTGCTTCTCTGTGTGTTCATTAAAGCCAAGTTACATGCAGTCTCCCCAAGCAGAAGACACACAGCACAGAGTAAAAGTCGATGTTCCTTCCAAGCCCCACATCTCTTCCACAGGTGACAAGCCATGGGTGAGAAGGCACAGGCCAGCATTGAGTGCATGGGTAGGGGAAGATAGTCCTTGCATTTTTCTTTCCAGCTTTCCCCTCTTTTTGTTAAATCCCTGAACCCCAAGGTACCAGTCAGGTACAGCACTCATCAGTTGCCAACACAGACATGAAAAGGATGTAGATTTTGATCTGGTTCTTTCTCTTGCCCAAACCATATTCTTCGTCCCTCACCTTTCCCTTCTCATGTACTTATATCTGCCATCGTTCAGGTAAATTGCTTCATATTATTTCTGGGTGAAGAAGGATCTTTCCTCCTGAACCCTGTCCCAAAGACCATCTTGCTCCCCCTGGTTAGATGTGACAATACTACCTCATCGTTTCTGTAAGCCCTCCCTCCCTTTGCCACCCTGTCTCTGCTTGCAAGTGCGCTGGGGTAGGCACCGTTTTCCTCTATCCAGCACCAAGCACAAGCTGGCCTTGGCTCACAACTGGGGCTGCTGGATTGTCTGCCAGTGCAAATGCTGAGTGTTTCATGGCATGTCCTCCACCTGATACACTGTGCCTAAAGGCATGAGCTGCAGATCTCCCCATGCCCTACTTGTGTGGGGGAGCAGGGCTTTTGGAATAGCAGCATCTCTCCTCATCCATTGCCCTGGTTAGTTGCACTTCTGTTTCCTATGTGGCTAAGACCAACGCTGCCTTCTTCTCAAGCAGCAACAGAAGGGTTAGGACCAGAAAATCCGTGTACAAAGCACTCAGTTTAATGTGTTCTCAAAGTTCACTGTGAATCAGACGCAGCTCCCAGCAAGACCAAGGGAGGCTTGACCGAGGCACAGCCAGATGTAACATCTAAAGAGGCTCCTTAGCCTTGCAAAACTGCTTGGAAAGCAATTTAAACATGAAAGATAGGCAAGCAGCCCATTCTCAGGATCTGTAATTAATCACACACAGTGCAAACTGGGAGAGGGATGAGTTCCCAGCTTTCTTGGAGTCCAAGCTGGATCAAAGAGGGAGCAACAAAAATCTCAGGCTATCAAGGAAAAATCTTCAAGAAGCAACACCAGCTGAGAAACAGCAACTCAGCCCTGCACTCGTTTAACCTCCCAGGTAATTGGGCAGAAAGTTTAGATTCCTGCATCAGCTGGTGAGAACAGAGAGAGTTATTTATACATTCGTGATGCTGCTCTTTTTTTCTGGTCTTCCTTATGGTCCATGGTAACACTCACATCCTTTTCAGTGGAGCCATAAGCTGAGCAGTATTTGGGACAGAAGAAAGTCCCAGTTAGTGTAAGATGCCACCTATCCCACCAGCTCCTAGCAGGTGCCTCGAGGAAGAACATAAGGGTGCTCCATTCCTCTCTGTGCCCTTGCTGTTACAGAATGGAACAATCACTCACCCTCCTTCACTTTTGCATTCGCTCCATAAGCGCACTCAGCTATGTAGAGCCCTGGTCGCCTGCGGTGCAAAAGGGCACGCCAGATGTCTTGTAGGGTTTTCAGGGGTTAAAGACAAAAGAAATTAAATGAATGAAAAGAGCTGCTGATCCCATCCCTGGACTGTCTGAAGAGCTTGCCTTGTAAGCAAGGGCAGAGAAAGTACCAAAACTAAGAGGCCAAACCTGCTGCCAGGAACTAAGTAGGACTGTCAGATGGAAAGACATCAACTTATCTAGAGTGTTGTTTAGGAATATTAAAAAAGAAAAGAAGTTTGGAGCCAACCAACCCAATCCCACCTCTTCCAAGGTGAACTCTGACTCATAGGCTGGCATCCTCTGTGGCACTGGTGAGCTGAAATTGTCCTGACCACAAAAACTTCCAGAGCTGGAGGTCCAGGAAACACCCATTTCCCATAAAAGCTCCCAAACAGCACTTTCAATGCACAGCTGAGATTCCCCTGCTCTTCTCCAAGGCCCCACATGGTGGTTTCCTTCCTGTTCCTATTTCTCACCTTTTGGCTTCTGTCTAATAAGCTGCTCATCTTTTAATGGCTGCATCTTCAGGAAGAGGCCTGGGGAGACAGCTGAAGGCTGCAATCCAGGTATGAGTAGGGTAAATCCCATAGAAATCTGTTTTTCTTCAGCAGCACAGCTTTTAAGAGGAGTTGGCACCAGAAACAGAAGCACTGTCTAGCACTATTCTTCTATTCTTCTCTCTCCCCTTCAAGCCTTTAGCACCAACTGCAGTTTCCCACCTATTTTAACTAATTTCTCTTTTCCCCCTGAAGAAAGGATAGTCATTAGCATTTTTTTTTGCACTGTCAAACAGGGGTTTCCTTATAAAAATTCTTCACAGCTAAGGGGAAAATGAAGAAAGGGTATTGTTAACATGAAAGCCTCACTTAATACTTTACATTTCAAATACTGTAACTGCTTTTTTTCCCCTCCTCTTTTTTCTGAGTCTTCACTATACAGCTTAAACATCATTAATAGTGCTGGTTGCTATGGTGCCATGGGCAGGCGGAGGTCTCTGTACTTGAATCCTTGTACTACACTTAATGCTGTAAAACAGCAGGGTCATGCCAACACCTTTGACTTTGACCCCCTTTTCCCAGTAAAATATAAAGACCACGTCTCCATCACTTTTTCATTCTTGGGAGAGGGTGGGTTTTCTTTCCCTGCAATGAGAAAAGGGAGCATGAAATAGAGAGAGATAAAAAAAGAATAAGAATAAGAGAAAGACCCAGTGGAACCTTTCCAAAACTTTAACTGTTACAACAGAAAATCATGAAGGAGAATTAAAAAAGACAGCCCCTTGAAAAGTTCCACGTGAGATTGTTTCTCATTCTCCCCAAGCAGCTAAACATTTTAATAAACTAGGGAAATGAGGCTGTAAAACCACAACATCTGACAGCAAGCCCCAGGGGCAGGAATAGTTCCTGAAACTAATTTTAACACAGGTTTTAACATTGATCAGATTTCATGTGGTGAATGTCCCCTTAAGCTGTCTCTCTCTTCTTAGAGAAAACCTGGTTTCTTTTGTCGACTCCGAGAAGCTATTTTCTTTCCAGCACATTGTCGTCACAGGCATAACGGGACTTTTCTGTCATGCATTGCTCTGCAGCCCAAGAGATGCTCTGTCCCAGACATCTTCTTGTCTGTCCTCAGTTTCCTTATGAGACTAGACATTTTTCACAGAAGTGGCACTCAACTGCTCCAGCAATGAAGCCGAGTCTTAAACAAGTTGCTATGCAGCCACTCAAGGCCTCAACCCATGTAACATCTGATCTTCAGCCAGGCAAAATGCACCAGGTCAGTTCACACCAGCTGAATCAGCCAGGATCCAAAGCAGGCTTCCAGTTGCTCTGCTTTGCTTTTCCCCAGGGAAGTGAAGCTGCTGTACCAGTTTCCTCTCCTTCCCTGGGCACAGGAATTGCATTTTGGTTTGACTGTCACCAGGACATCTCCAGATAGGACTGTCTTTTTACCTCAAAGTGTCCATTAACAACAGCTGAAAGTCTGAATGGTGGAAAAACAAGATATCCAAGTAGTGCAGATTTCTCTTGAAGGATCTCATTTCTTCTCACAGAAGCATTTTTCATCTTCAGGTTGAGTTCAAACCAAGCCATTTGCCCTGTAGGGGAAGACTTCTTTATGCTGCACTTGTCTTCTGACAGTTGGGTGTCTCTGTTTAGAGCCACATGGTTCCTAGGTTCGTGTAGCTGTATGAGCCAAGAGCTTCACACTACTCAAGCTATGGGCACTGGCAACAGCTAGCTCCTGTCACTGCTCAGGACGAATTTCCAGCTCTAAGGCATTTTGTGCAAGAGAAGAAAGCAGGGTGCTCTGCTGCTTCACACAGTGGTTAAATGCTGGTAAGAAGGACCAGGTTGGAAAACAGCTCTATGGGCCCCTGCTGTCCGCTTCTCCAGAAATTAAAGTGCTCATTTGTTCTAGATCCCCCTTTGCAGAGGTGACAGGTCTTTCTGACGCCTTTCCTTTAAACTCGTGTGTGCTGTGTAGGAGATGCTGGTGCTTTGGGACAGGGTGTCCAGTTTTTAAAATGGTAGAGGCACAGTGATAGTCAGCCTTGGCTCTTCCAACCCCCCAGCCACAGGCTTAGTCACAACAGCAGCATCAAAGCTGAGCAGCTCTTTGGAGAAAGGGCATCTGTCCTTTCATCTGGAGATTACAGGAATCTTTCACAGATCCCAGCAGTGTGTTTGGAAATGTTCCTTAAAGAGAAATACCTGTTTGTGCTACCACCTGCCATTTAAAACGGCCTCTTTTGCTTTCCAGCTTTCCCTGTTATGTTCTCCCCCAGCCATTTAACCATGTGTACAAAGACAAAATGGTGCCAAAGCTCATTCCCCAGCAAGCAGAATTGCCCAGCTTTCATGCCAGGCTCTGGGAAAAGGACTCTCCACAAACATGCCAGAAAGCTTGTAACCTACTTGGGCCTGCTCCTTTCCTCTGTTGCACTCAGCAGGGACAACAGGAAGGTAGGAAGCTGATCTAAGCATCTGGAGGAAAGAAATGCAGAGATAAAAAGCTCTTTGCCTTGCTGTTTCAATTCCTTCATGACTTCTTTTTTTTGTCAGGGCACAGAGAAGATTATAAAGCTGTAACCTCTAATCAGCTCCTGAGCGCTCCTTCTCCATCTCTTCCTTTCTCCTCTCTTTCAGCCAGTTCTAATCCTTTATTTCTCCTCTCTCACAGATAGGAGTTGGAGCTTAATCTCAGACGACAGGTTGGTAATTAGAGCAAGAGATTATCCTGACCCCACATCAAGAAGGTAAAAAGAGAAGGATAATGCAGGGCCATACAAGATCAAGGCTTCAATGTTCAGTGCAAGAAGCATCCTCATGGCGGTCAGTCTCCTCCTGGCTCCTCTCCCCTCTGTCCCAGCAGAGTGGGGAATTCCTGATTCTCTGTACTTCGTGTCCATCTTCCTCTGCCAAGCAAGGACTACACTTTTCCAGCACTCATTCAGTGCAGAAATGGTCACATTTTCCATTTCTATAGACCTTGTCTAAGCAGAGACTCAGTCAAAAGTCTGTGGCTGAGAAGTGTGGCAGGTGGGGAAAGCACGAGCAGATATGGAGGAATAAGGCTTGCTCATAGAAGCTGGAGCCACAACACACTATCAGCCATCCTCAGCTGGGCACTGGTTATCCATACCCAGGGCCTTTCCAGTGCAGCAAGATGAATCGATGAATCCACAGCAAGGAGCAGCAGCAGGTCCCCACCTCTACCAGGATGTCCAGCAGTCACTACCCGGTCCTGGATCTGCTTAGGAAGGCATACTGCTCCCAACCCTTGCATGTATCCCTGCACAGATGGGAAGCCCATCTATGTGTCCAGCCCATGTCA
Source organism: Amazona ochrocephala (assembly GCA_039720435.1). Lineage (NCBI taxonomy): Eukaryota > Metazoa > Chordata > Aves > Psittaciformes > Psittacidae > Amazona > Amazona ochrocephala. The sequence goes on from CM077880.1 coordinate 79,825,541, forward strand.
TCCATCACGGGGACAGATCTTGTCTCTTGTCCTGTGTCATGGTATACAGCAAGGATCAAAAAAACGATCATACAGTCCCAAAAACCACCATAGAAAAGGAGAAATCGGGAGCGCTGAGCTTCTTCAGTGTCCCAACCCCTGCATGCACAGGGTAAATGGATGCGTCACCAGGACCCATGGATGCCACCAGGACCCACTGTAGCTGAGGCTCATGCATCACCAGCCAGCAGCCTGCAGGCACCAGGAGGTGTCGGGATAGAGATGGCAGTGGAGTGATCGAAACCTGCTGGGGAGAGAGCGAAGGAAGATCAGGTAACAGTTTTGACACCAGCACACAGAGGAGAATGGAAGACCTCTCCCTCATGTCGCATCCCACATCAGGTACCCACCCTGCGCTACAGGGTGCCCACAGAGCTCCAGGACTGGTTGTTCACCTCAAGATGTCTTTTCTCAGCAAAGGCAGGCAACCAAGCCTCCCTTCGACACCTGAATCCAGCTCTGGTCCATGTAGGCCAAGCCCATGCCTCACCCTGATCACAAACAGTGGGATGGACACTGCACCAGCCCATTGCTACATGGTTCTGTTGATCTTTTCATCACCTAGTTGCTTCCCACCCCTGCTATCTCCAGCCAGGAGCTTCCTACCCATGCTCTGCAAATAACAACTTCAGGTTTGCTCACTCAAAGCAGGGAAGGCGAATCAAAGAACGCTTTGTTTGCAGTCAAAGTGAACCTTTTTCTTTCTTCCCTTCAGGTTTCTCAGCAAAACAAAAAATGAAAAAGCGGGCAGAATTTCCTTTCCTGAGTTTAAAAGAACACATCTGTTCCTGTCCTGGAGGTGAAAGGTTAGCCCGATCAGTCTCAAAATGTGAAGTAAACGGCAAAGCTTTTGGCTCAGAAATTGTCTGAATAGAATGTTTTGATGCTGCTTTTCCAACCACTCATCCAAAAAGCTTTGCAAAGTTTGTGAATGTTCCCAAACAGCTTAATGCTGCTGTGCCCCTATCCAACAAGCCACGTGACTGCAAGGTTTTCATCCCTCACCCTAGACCTTCCGCACCCCATCAGGCTGCCTCCCCCTCCCAGCCTGTTGTCACGCCACAGCAACACCCAGAGCACTCATGCCCTGTACCTTGAGGGATCCTTTTGGGGTGAGAAGGGGCCACTGAGTTCAATAACATTGAGCTTGTTCTCAAAGACACCGTAGCTGAGGGTGACCTGCAAAGGGGAGTGGTGAGAAGGTGCAGGGAGAATAAGGTGAGTTCAGGAGCAAGGAACTTGCTTTGAGCAACAGAAACTCCCATTCTTGTTCCTTCTTTACTGGCTTGGCTTCTGCCTTCCACATTTGCTTTCCCATGATGGCCCACTGTGCTAGTCTTTTGCATCCCCAAGCCTCCTACACCCCTTGTTATCTCCCCACACAAAGCAGACATGATGCCATGTCAGAGCTCCTTCCCCAGTCAATCATTTCTGCTTGTCTTTGTGCCCCATTCCCCTAGGGATGCCCTCAATTCTGCCATCGCTCCCCCTCCATGTGCTCCCCACCACTGACCCCAGGGGTACTGTGACTGGCATCTGTGCTGCAGGCAATATCTGCTCCTTGTTTCAAAGAAGCATGTGTCCGGAAAGCCTCCCCAAAAGAGCAGACCATTGATTCAACCCATGTTGAGCAATGTGCCTGTGCACTCCCCTCCACTTCTCCTTCCTCACACACTTCCCTCTTAATCCATTTCTTCTCCTCACCTGCTGTGTGAGCTGAGAAGGGGGGATGAGCTGCAGGTTCTCCAGGTGGGAGTGGAAGAGCTCATTGGGCAGCAGATGTCCACCGACTTTACACTCAATGATGTATCCCACAGTGCAGTCATCCGGCAGGCGGATTAGCTCGGAAGTGATCAGGAAGTTCCTGCCACTGGAAGAGAGGAGGGCTGCATGCATTAGGAAAGGGGTCAGGGGTGGATATAGGCATCCACTTGGGTGGGAGATAAGTGAAGGACTTAACTGAAAACCAGAGTAAATCTTGGATCTACACAAGAAATCCCTGAGTTCCACCCATGAAGGTTTGGGAATGTGTTTGATCTTTCACTGCTCCCAGCCATCCTGTCCCACAAGTTGCCGGGTGCTGCCCCTGGTCCATATCCGGCTCCTTGGTGAGCTGATAAAGAGCTGGCAGACCTTGCCAAGTCACTTTTCCAACGGTTTAGTGAGCTGCACTGAGTCCCTGAGGGACAAGCTAGCAGTGGGACCACATGGCCAGGACCAGGAGGAAGAAGAAACAGGATGTTTTCATGCAGCTTGAATAAGCCATCCATGGTTCCACTGTACCTACAAGTTCCTACATGCTTGGCCATCCTCTGATGACAGGTTAAACCAAGTTTTACAGCTCCTGTAACTGGAAGCAGCCACACAGCATGAAGCAGCATTTAAGCATTTTAACACAGTATTGGAAGACTTTATGCCAGGTTAGGCATTAACCATTCATTCCGCTTCCATTTTACACTAGATCACAGATTATCCTCCTGTCTGGGTCTGCCATAAAATACACATCATGGGCTTCAGCTACACCAGCCGCTTGGTGTGGACTGGATCTGTCTTTCTGGGTATGCACAGATCTGGTTAAGTATGGCACAGTCCTTGCCTATCACTGTGTGCATATAGCCTGCGATATAACCTAGTGCACCATGGAAAACATCACCTTGTTGCAGACTGGGCTAACACAAGGCCCTAGGACCTACCTCTGTTCTCCGAGGAAATGAGAAAGGCCACTGTAAGGAGCTGAAGAGGGTTTGGTGTGGGGGAATGGGAAATTAGCTCAGGAGGGAGGGTCAGGAGGCTGGAAAGAGGCAGATTAAGGAGAGACAAGATAGGCAGACAGGGAAAGCACTTAGGAAAAGAGTCAGAGGAAGCTGAAAAGGATGGGAAGGAGCGTGAGGGAATAACCAGGAGCTGAAAGGAGCTGGGAAGAGGGCAGTATGTCTTTCTATGATCATGCCTGCCAACATCCCTGCTCTCACCTCTTTTTAATCAGGCAGCAGAGCCATCCACTACATCCTTCCTCCAGTCCCACGTGCTTGCAGACGTGTAGCCTGTGGCACTGTGCACCCTTGCAAACATCCTTATGAACACCACATACACACATCCAGATCTGCCACTGCCAGGAATTACTGTGTGGCCGCGTTCCTCATCCATCCCCAGTGGCTCCCACACTCCCCAGCAGCACAGCTCACCTGGCCCATGGCACCATCTTGCTCGCCAGCTTGCGGCTGATGCAGAACCCAGCTCCTCCTGTTGCAAACCAGAAGCGCACAGGTTTCTGGAGAGAAACAGCAGAGAAAATCCATGGCGGAGGCTCAGACAACACCGTACTCCCTGAGATGGGAATGCTGGAAACCCAGCTTTGCTGCCCGAACAAAAACAGCCCTGCTGTCACCCTAAACCCTTGACTGCTGCCCAGAAGAGGGACTTGCCAGCAGTGCAGCATGGATTTTGACCTCCTTGTATTTGGAGCAGCCAAGTTCCTGCTGGCAGCAGCAGGCGAGCTGCCCAAGGCAGGCTTATCTCCTGGCAGACAGGTACCCAAAGGCACAGCAGCAATGTGGGACTCTTCCCTGACGTACAATGGATTTAGTCAACACCTACAACCATGTTCAGACAAGACTGGTGAGTTTCCAGGTCTTATCTGCTCCTCCTGGGACCTGTCTCTCATTGGGGCACATCTACAGTGAATGAACCAGAGCACTAAAACCACCCCATTTGCCCCTGCATCACAGAATCACAGAATCACAGAATAGTAAGGGCTGGAAAGGACCTCAAGATCATCGAGTTCCAACCCCCCTGCCATGGGCAGGGACACCTCCCACTAAACCATGCCATCTAAGGCTATGTCCAACCCCACCTTGAACGCCGCCAGGGATGAAGCATTCACAACTTCCCTGGGCAACCCATTCCAGGGCCCCACCACCCTCACAGTATAGAACTTCTTCCTCAGATCCAATCTAAACCTCCCCTGTTTAAGTTTAAACCCATTACCCCTTGTCCTCTCACCACAGTCCCTAATGAAGAGTCCCTCCCCAGCATCCCTATAGGCCCCCTTCAGGTATTGGAAGGCTGCTATGAGGTCTCCACGCAGCCTTCTCTTCTCCAGGCTGAACAGCCCCAATTTTCTCAGCCTATCTTCATACGAGAGGTGCTCCAGTCCCCTGATCATCTTCGTGGCCCTCCTCTGGACTTGTTCTAACACTTCCATGTCCTTTTTATGTTGAGGACACCAGAACTGCACACAATACTCCAAGTGAGGTCTCACGAGAGCAGAGTAGAGGGGCAGGATCACCTCCCTCGACCTGCTGGTCACACTCCTTTTGATGCAGCCCAGGATACAGTTGGCCTTCTGGGCTGCAAGCGCACACTGCCGGCTCATGTTCATTTTTTCATCAACCCACACCCCCAAGTCCTTCTCCGCAGGGCTGCTCTCAATCTCCTCCCCGCCCAACCTGTAGCTGTGCCTGGCATTGCTCCGACCCAGGTGGAGGACTTTGCACTTAGCATGGTTGAACTTCATCAGGTTGGCATCAGCCCACCTCACAAGCGTGTCAAGGTCCCTCTGGATGGCATTCCTTCCCTCCAATGTATCAACCGAACCACACAGCTTGGTGTCATCGGCAAACTTGCTGAGGGCGCACTCAATCCCACTGTCCATGTCACCCACAAAGATGTTGAACAAGACCGGTCCCAACACCGATCCCTGGGGGACACCACTCGTTACTGGTCTCCAGCTGGACACTGAGCCACTGAGCACTACTCTTTGCGTGCGGCCATCCAGCCAGTTCTTTATCCACCGAGTGGTCCACCTATCAAATTGATGTCTCTCCAACTTAGAGAGAAGGATGTCATGGGAGACAGTGTCAAAGGCTTTACACAAGTCCAGGTAGATGACATCAACTGCTCTGCCCCTGTCCATCAGTTCCGTAGCCCCTTCATAAAAGGTCACCAGATTGGTTAGGCAGGATTTCCCCTTAGTGAAGCCATGCTGGCTGTCCCCAACAACCTTGTTGGTTTTCATGTGCCTTAGCATGGCTTCCAGGATAATCCGCTCCAAGATTTTGCCAGGCACAGAGGTGAGACTGACTGGTCTGTAATTCCCCGGCTCATCCATTTTTCCCTTCTTAAAAATGGGGGTTATATTTCCCTTTTTCCAGTCATCGGGAACTTCACCTGACTGCCATGATTTTTCAAATATGATGGACAGTGGCTTAGCAATCACCACCATGGATTGTACCGTCTGGTTGTTGGGCAGCGTTTCGGAGGCCCGGATAGGTCGGTTCAGGCTGGGTTTCCCCAAGTAAACGTCCCATGTCGCAGAGTAGGAGGACAAGAGCTTCAGAAGGGCCTGAGGGTTCAGGTAGTTGTCATCATCCAAATGGCAAAACCAGCTGCAGGGAGACAGGAACAAAGACACAAGAGGTTTGGGGTAAGGAGGGTGCCCCTTTCTCCCAGGGGACCCCTGCATCAGCCCTGCCTCACCTCCGAGTGCTGGCCAGGAAGGCATCAAACTCAGCAGCCATCTTGCAGGAGAGGGCCGGGTGGCTGTGCTCAGCAGAGCAGTTGGTGAAGATCGCATGGTCACCTGCCAGGACAGAGAAAGCTGTGGCCAGTTCCCTCCACATGGTCACAGGGAGGACCTCTGGCAGGAGGGAAGGGGCTTTGTTCACAGACAACCTCCTCATCAGCCCCCAAACGGGCAGTCAAGCCTGCGATGACATGGGCTCCATCCTTCCCTCTGCCAGGAGATGGAACCTGGGAAAAGCCAAGCACCTTGGCCAAGACTATAGGACACCCACCAACTACACTCCCACCCTGCCAACTGGTAGCCAGGGTGTGGGGGCTGAAGGGCTCTCTTATGGGCTGTTTCCAACCATGGATGCTTTGAGGAAGTTGGCTGCGTGCCCTGGGCTACACCAACTAAACCAAACTATCACTGCTGGAGCTTGGGGTCCTTCCACATGACATGGAGAAGAGTGTGCTTCAGAAGGCAGCACTAGCACAAGACAGCCAGTTTTCATGCTGGGCCCATCCCAGAGGCTGAAAGTGGAGGGATGCAGTATTACAGGACAGGTCATTACCCATTCTCCTTTTCAGGGCATTATCTTCTTCATCGGTGAAGACGTAGGTCTGGGGAAACAAGAACAGGAGGTTATTCTCAGGGATGAAGCTGGTGCTGCTCCTGGCCACCCACCCCTTTTTCCCACGGACGGACATGCTCACCATGGTCACCCCACTCCATCCTCTGCTGCCCCTCTCCCAGGTAGCAGTTGAGCAGAGGGATGGCTACGTTCCCCCTTCCCTCATGGCACAATAGTCAGCATTTGCGTGGCTTCATTTCCTTCCGCCCCAGACTCCCCAGCCACCTTGGAGACAGAGAGAAGGGGACCCATGACACCAAGTGAGGAGGGGAGGCCTTAGGTGTTGGTGGTAGAAAAGCGAAAGCACTGTGGCTGAACGATGCTCGGGTTAAAAGGAGAACATCTGCTTGTGTGTTAAGTGTGCACAGCCCCCTGCCGCTTTCCGCCTCCTCCTCCTCTTCTCCACCCCCAGGCCTCTCTAATCCCCCCTGCTGCCATTATGTGGCACATCTCCCCCTCTTCAGAGCCTGGCAGGGATCGGAGCTGGTGAAGAAAAGCTTTCCTCAGGCAGAAAATGAGCTTTCACTGAATCAAAAAGGAGTCACGAGCCGTAAACAGTCGCTCCACCAGCTGCCCACAGCCTGGTTAAACACAGCACCTGGGCAAGGACAAAAGGGACAAGGCAGCCTGACAGCAGCTCCAGGAGCATCATTGCTCACAAAAGCTCTGATGAGGAGACGAATCTCTACGCTTCTCCACACTCAGACAGCATTTGGGAGATATGTCCCCATGAGGACCACGTGGCAAGAGAGATGTTCTACGCATGAAAAGAAGGCAATGACCTGTCTGGAGCAGGGACAGCAGGATGGTTTCAGGATCTCAAATGTACGTGCTACAGTGGCTTGGCAAATAACCCTCCAAGAGTTAAGCTGCGGCAACAGGTCACACACATTCCTACCTCACCCCACTGGTAAAGTCTTCTAGCTAAAACCACTTTCAAGGTGATCGCAGGACAAGGAACAATTAGCTAAGTCTCAGGTGAAGGAGTCACTTTGGGTCAGGGGACCATATCACAACCCTCAGGCAAGGCGGGCATTGACAGTGGCACGGGATTTCCCTTGCCAGAGCATCAGAGCCAGAAATTCCCACTATGACAAATATTTAACCTTAAGAAAAAAAAAAAAAAAATCTGAAACTGTTGAAATTTTCTGACATTTAAAAAAAACACAACCCAGAACTGTTGTTGCTGGAAATGACTTGTTTACAGATACAAATCTGACTAGAAATCATGCATCTAATAAACATCGTATCTGATTGACTTAAAATAGGAAGCTGCATCTTCTCTCAGATTTTTTACTTGTAAAAATATTCTGAGGTTCCCACTTTTCCTCTTGATGCAGGGTGGCAAATAGATTTTTGGAGACACCCAACATGTTTCTGTGGGAATCCAAGGATGAATGAGTATTGCCACCACAGGGAACACCAGACTGTGTAAAATAACTGGAAAAAGGGGGCTATGAATGTGGGGATTAGGCAAATCTGATTCCTCTGGCTCTCCCAAACTCTGATGTCCACGGCACACGTGGCTACAGCACTCCAGAGATGCTGGAGCGTGTTCCCTGGCTCTGTCCTGAAGGAGATCACAATAGCGCAAGCAGCTGCCTGCATCCTCATCTCTCCATCCCTCACTGCCCTGAGAATGGGCAACCAGAAGCTGCTGCCAGCATCCCAGTGACCACTGCTATGTGTCCCTCAGCAAAGCTACACATAATGGCTGGGGTGGAGGAGATAGATCTTTCTCAAGGAGACACCAGCCACTGTTATCCATACTAACGGAGTCTGGAAGAGATTCAGAAGGTCTCTCTGGCCATGCCAGACCTATTCTACCTGCTGGGGACATGCATACAGAGGAATACCTGCTGTCCTTGTGCCTCTGCAGGCAAATGGGGTAGACAAAAGCAGCCTCCCCACCATATCCATCCCCCTGTTCTCCACCAAACCATCTGTGGGGTCATGCAGGATCTCCCATTGCGGTGCCTCAGCCCACTGACACTGGGCCAGGATGCTAATATGGAGCAGTTGATCTGGGCCTGAGGAGACATAAGTATGGAAAGCATCCCTCCATTCTGGAGTGGAGAAGATGGCTGGGAAAGCATGTCTGCTGGATGGCAGTGCGAGCAGTGACATGGAGCCACTAGTGTCAAACAGCTTTGTGTGGCAGCTCTCCATGAACATAAGAGCCCATGAAATGGATAAATACGAGACTTTGAGACCTCCTCACCCCAAACTGGGAAAGTAGCCTAGCAAGGAGAAACTAGGAAAAGGGAATAAAGATGTGGAATCTGACAATCCAGAGCCATGTTCATCTCCGAAGCTCCCAGGGAATCCCTCCTTCAAGAAGAAACCCCCTCCAAAATGCGAACACCTCAGCAGGATCATTCTTGCCTCCTGCCTGGAGAACAGACTCAAAAGCTGCAGTGTGTTCACAACACTGAAATGTGAAAGCCGGCTCAGGGTGGGCCATTCAAAGGCTTAATTTCAATTGTTTGGATGTCTGAGTTTCTGAAAGGAGGGGAGGTTCTAAAATTAGTTTACATTAGCCAACGAATTGCCATTTCAGACCTGAAAACTAGAGTTATCCCTACGGGGGCCAGGAACCTAAGCCACCCCAAGATGCCTAAACAAGCCTAAACAACTGTCAAAACCAACAACTCTATTTAGATGAAACCTTTGCTGAGGACCTTTCACTGAAATGACCTCCACATCATGCCCCAATAGAAAGTTTGCTGTGGGTCCACTCTCAAGAGGCAGAGCATGGTCCAGAGAGCCCACTTTGCACTTCCCCTTCCCTGTCTCCCACCAGCTGCATATCTTCTGTTTAAACAGTGCAACTTCAGGGAAAACATCTCTCTGTTTTGTTGCCTACCCTGACAGAGTCCAACACAGAGAACTTTTAATTTGGCTCCCATACAGTCTATCCTAGCCGTAAAAACCACATCTGTTCCTGCCTCCTGTTACAGCCATCTAAGCTGGACCTGTGAGGTCTGGGTTGCCTCCTCCGGGAGGACACCACGCAGGTAATCAGCTCTGAAACCAGGCTTAGCATCAGCAGCATCACCATCTGCAGGGAAGGACCTGCTGGATCGGTCTCCAGCCATGAGTGAGAGGGAGTGAGACAGCAAGATGGTGGGTCTGCCCTAGGAGGAGTCAGTCCCTGCGTATCAGGGCTTCTGAGACCTGTATCTCTTCGAGACTGGCACTTAAATCCTGCACTTCTCCATAAGGACTCAATAATAGGAAATGTGGTGATCTATCCCTGATCCCACAACAATTAAATGTCCTTTGCCATGGAAAGCACTCTTTCCTTTTTCTAAGCAAGGTTTCTATATCATCAGGTTTTCAAAACTAAAAGCCCTCCATCAGCAGTATAATTAATAAAATAAGAAGGCTTTTAACATTCATGTACTTCTCCTTACCCCCCTTTCCTGCCTCCACTCCCCCGCCCTCAATGTCATTTAGTAAAAAAGCAGAAGAAACACATGGAAATTTGAGGAGGGGTGAGGAAAACACTGAGCTTGTAACAAAAATTGTTAACAATGTAAAAACACTTTTAAAATGACCGATGCTCCCACTCTACCTTTCCTATTCTCCTGCTCAGACTGTGAACCTTTCCTAGAGGCTGGCAACAGCATGGAAAATCCAACACCTCTTCCCAGGTTTGGACATCATTTGCTGAACAGAGAGGGTCAGATGACTCTGGGGAGCTAGTATTTGATCCTGTCATACGCAGAATGAGCAGATGCCTGTTTGTCAGAAGCACAAGGTGAGCTTCTCCATAAAACCCGCTCCAAAATCCCCAGTTACGATATATTCACACCAGTGCGGCCATGTGGATGGGTTTTGCGTCTCCAATGAGCTGCGGGGTTGAGGTGAGGCAGAGAGGAGAAGTGCATCTGGAGGAGGAAGCAGGGCATCACTGATGGTGAGAGGGACACGCAGACAGGAGAGGAAGCGTGCTCAAAATAGGACATGGCTTCCTGTGACACCCGCGGCAGACCAGACGATTGCAGCACCACAAAGTGGAAAACCTCCCTCACCCAGAAAACCCTGCACTGCTTCAAGCACTCTCCTACCCTGTACCTCCACCCCCGTCCCCCTTCCTCTCTGAGGCTTGAATTTGCCTTCTAGGTGCCCATCACACATAGGCAGAGGCAAGAAAACACAGCCCTTGGGGGTAGCCACGGGTTTTCTTCTTTCTTGAGGAGCAGCTCTGCGAGGGAGGGAGAGAAGTGCCTGGGCTCTGGGGAGTACTTCTGCCCACCACTAAGCCAGTGCGCACAGAACCACCAACGTGGTGCCCCACGTCAGTTCCTCTAACAGGAAGGAAACGCTCTGAACTCTGCTTTAGCAAAGGGTGGAAACATCAGACGCCAGTTAAAAATAAAGTAATAAGTTTAAAAGATCAAACGTGCACCCACACCACTTCAAGATGATGCACGTGAGGGGATCTGCCCAAGAAAGAAAGGCACGGAGTGCGCTGATGTGCTGGGGAGTTGAACAGGGCTGCCAGCACCCCTCCTGAACTCCATGAAGTCCTTCAGGCCCTCCTGCCTGCTGCACCACACCATCCTGGGGTAAAGGGTGCCCAGGCAGCCTGACGGAGAGCCAAGGAGCCACTCAGCTTGAAACCTAGCTAACTCGTGGCACTTGGAGGTAGAAAACCACCATTTCACACGTGCCCAGGACAGTCTGTGCTCATGGTCTGGTGTGGCACAGGACGTCTGCAGCCCTTGGTGTTACTAGTTAGTAAAAGGGAATTAAGTCCCTTCTACCTCAAGCTGAAAGTCAGACCTAGGTTAGGTGTGACGCCTGCTAAGAGAGTTTGTCCTCCCAGCCTTCATGGGAAAAGCCCACACAAGCTCTTCATCCTCTCTTCCATAAAGCAGATATCAAACCAGAGACATAGCTGGTAGCATCCCCCTTCAAGTGAACAGAAGTAAGAATTAGGAAAGCTAGGCAAACTAGTGGGGGGGACTGCAGTGCCCGGTCTTCCCTTCCTTTGGCCTTTATACCCCCTGCCCTATTGTCAAGCACACCCTCTAGTCTGAATCCACACTCACCTGCTCTCTGGCCCGGGATATCCATGTGTCCAGGAGCAGCTCCATCCTGCTTTGGTGAAATCTCTTGGTTGTCTTCACAGCTATGAAAATGTCCTCAAGAGTCAGGCTTCCCTCAGTCCTGTATTCCTCTGGCCCATGGACTTGCGGGTCCTCCTGCCTCCTGCCACCTCCTCCCTCTGGGCTCGCTTTGCTCCGTTGCTCTGGCTTCTGCGACATGCCCTCCCTGAGCCATGGGTACCGAGCTATTTCCCGAGCCCCACGGTGCCGCACAGAGAGGAGAGCCACACTGACGAGGAAGACTGCGGCTCCAGAGAGACCACGGAGGAGCCGACGGCCCATAGCTCCCAGTTTATTCCCGTCACAGCCAGTATCTTATTGAACCAAGACAACCACTGTGGGTACCTCCATGTGAAGCCGTTCACTCTTCTTGGAGCCTCCAAAGGGGCAGAATCAGTCAAGAGGAAGGTCTGAATGGGATGTGGCCAAGGAACAAAGAGGATGAAGACCAGAAAGCCAAAGAGAGAGCAGCCTTGGAGGGCACCAGTGAAGCAGGAGGGAATGTTCACAGACTCAGACGGCTCAATGACCCAGCAAGGCAGGGAGCCGCTAAGGGAAAGCGCTCCGAGGCGGCCGGCAGGTGGCTGGCCCAGCCTTCCCGGAGGAACGCGAGCATCCCGAGGGTCCCTGGGGCCATGTGCGTGGCGGAACTGCCTCTCCACCTGCTCCCTGCGCGCTGTTCGCTTTGGCTCCCCGCCGGCACCGGCCCTGCCCTGGGCCCGCCTCCGGCTATGGGGCGGAGCGCCAGTCCCGGGGGAGGAAGAGGATGAAGCGGGGAGGATGGGGATGGAGGAGGCCCTGGTCTGACGGTGGCATTAACACGCTGGGAACCTCGGAGCTGATTTGGGTGGACAAACCTGTTGCTTGACTTGTCCCCGCTGCGCTGTGACAGCGCTGTGCTCCTGCGGGAGGAGGGGAGGGTGGCAGAGGTGTGCATGCTGATGGAGTTCAAGTGCAGGGTGCTCCACTGTCCTTGGGAAGAGCTGTGCTTCCCCAGGAATTGCCCCAGATATTTCCTGGATTTATCTTTAATGTCACCCTGCCTCTCCAAAGCAGGACTGTGTGTCCACTGCTGTCCCCCGTCCCCCCCATTTCCCCACATGCCCCACAGTCTCCAAGGAGGGTCTGACTCTCCTGGCACCTATCTCCCCAAACCACATCCCAGACCCTCCCTACTCTTGAAGGTCCCTTTCCCTCTCCTGTGACCATGCATCCCCTTTGCCCCATCTCACATCCTCACCAGGGATGCCCCACTCTCTGCTGCCCAAGTGACTGCAGAGCCAGTGACACTCACACCAGCACCAAAGAGTGCAAGCGAGGGCCTGGCACATCCCTTTCAATGTCTGTGGTCACCACTGAGTTTATATCAGGCCCTTGCCCCCTGCAGCAGGGCTGAGCTCAGCAACTTGTCCCTTGCAGCTCTTGTGCTGTCCAAGTTGATGCTTCCTTTTCCCCTTCCCTGGGGAAGGAAAGGGGTGTGCTCTCCCTCCGTGGAGTACACCAGAGAGTCCTGCAGGCACAGCAGCAGAATAGCATCTCCAGCTCCTTCCTCCCAACACTGTTGGGCACGGCTATATAGCTCCCCTGAGCTACCTTCACCAATAAGGCCAACGAGACGAAGGAGGGCATTCTGGGGCCACAACACAGAACATGCTGAGCATAGCTGAGCAAATCCTGCACGGAGGAGGCTTTCCCTAGGGATAGGGATATCAGAGCCCCTCCTGAGCTGAAGAACACCACAGATAGGAAATTTTGGGTCAGCACCATGGATTGCTGCATGATGTTCCTGGTTCAGTTGGATACAGGGTAGATGACTGCGAAGACCCCCTTCATGCTATCTCTAGAACACTTCACAGAGCAGCAGGAGGGTACAGAGAAGCAACCAGCTATCTGGTATCATCCAGGATGGAAATGAAAGTGCACCCCGAGCTTCCCTGTGCAGCGAGTATGGGTACAGCAGGATGGTATTGCTCCACATAAGCTGCTGAAATCAGAGCACCTACTCAGGGAGCTGCAAACTGTGGGCATTCAATCAGCATCCCAAAAAATAAGAAGTAATAAGATGGGGACCCAGGGGAAATGTGTGGGGACCCAGCTCCGCGTGGCAAAGGACCCCCGCCGTGCACATGCCAGAACATAGGACTTTAGAAAAGGGGTCAGGGAAGGGAGCAAGGTCTCTTTGTTCCGCACTCCCACTGTGTGTCCGGACACAGACACGTTCCAGGCACACACTCCCTGCGGGGCTAAAGCCATGTGCTTGGTTCCACTGAATCCACTTCTCCTCCCTTCTCCCATGTAGCTCTCTGAGTCTCCATGACTCCTAGCCTTCTCCTGAAGCCTGAACATCTCCAGAGCATCTCCTATATCCCTTTGGAGGGTCCCTGCAGGTTTTATTTTTAGACCCCTTTGAATAGCAAAGCTTCCTTACACTGATTTGGGGCAACGGGGAGTCATTCATCTTCAGGCCTTACACTACTGCAGGGATGTGAAGCTGGCATGACTGATCCACTGCCTCATGCTAAATGCTGGGATCACTCCCATGGCTATCCACTGCTCCTGAACCAGAAATTAACCTCTCCCAAGTGCTCCAGCCACATGCCAGGCAACTGTAAAGGCAGCTTCCATGGCTCCCAGACATCCTGCAGCACCTCACAGTGCTGCAAAGGAGAGGGACACAGGCAGAGGATCCTTAATGATGTCCCCAAAATACATATAAATATGATTCAAAGCTACCTTGTACAGAGCATGGTGCTGGGATGCCGAAGAGGTCACATCCAACCCCCCCATGTACAAAGCAGAACACACCTGATGCTAGAGGTAAGCACAGCCAGCTTTTTGCGCTGAGGCACGCCTTTCTTCTTGGGTGCCAAGGATGGGGGGGAGCATCAGGTGCTAATCCTGCCCCGGGGTGGGGGGCTACATGGGACATACACCCCATAGTGCTGCAGCTCTTTGGGGGCATGGCAGGCAGCATGGAAAAGGCCTTTGCAGAGCAACACACACACTGCCTCGGTGTTCCCTGCTCTGGAGGGAGAAACCTTGCTCTGGGTGACTGTTACAGGGGCTTGCACAAGGTTGCTACAGCTGGTAATCAGTGCCCAGGGCTGCTAATTGCATTCCGTTACCTAACCCGTGACTCATTCCTGGGGGCAGGCAGCACCCTCCCCAGAGGCACAAAGGCAGCGGGGTGAGGTGTGTGGGACAGCAAGGGGTCATCTATGTTTGCCCTGGAGCCCGCTGCTCCTCACCCGTGTCCAGAACTACTTGAGGCTGGATTTTGAAAGCCTCGGAGCAGACAAGAAGTATGAGAGAGCCTGGAAAAAGGCTGGGAGCAGGCAAGGCAACGGCCCCCGCTGCTTGGAGAGCTGGGCAGTGCCAACTTGCCTCCCAGAAACACTCTGCTGCTTTCCTTTCCCTCAGGCTGACAACACTGATGGCCTAGGGAGGTGCTGGGAGACATCGATGTACTGGGGGGGGGAGTAAGCACCAAGCTGGAAGCCTGAACTACCCAAAATGGGGGACTTGCTCTTAACCACCCTCAGCCTAGGCCATAGGATATAGGGGATGGTTCCCAGTGCCAGCAGGGACAGGAGGAATTGTCCAGCCCTTCATCAAGTGCTTCACACAGTGTTCTCCCTGGGTACTCAAGTGCTACTTTTTTCCCCAGCAAAGATGCAAACTCTAATGTTCAAATCCATGCCAGGGAGGATAGGAGCTTGCTTTGGGACCTGTCTTCTCATCAGCTCAACAACAGCCCCAGTTTGTCTGCCTGCAGGGCAAGCACCCTCGAAGGGGCCTGTGCTGGGATGTTCAAGCTGCATCCCCTGGAGTGGGTATCATTTGGGAGCTTTCATCTGGAGCCATGTGTTATAGCAGTTCCTCCTTCCTGGGACAAGAGCTGCATTGCTCCAGGGCACAGCTGGGACTCTGCTCTACATTTTAGTGACTGCAGGTTAAAATCTCTTCATTTTCTTCCCTCCTCCCTTCACTCTTGTCCTCATAAAAGACACAGACAACTGGTTTAGAGCCTGAAATAACACCACACAGGGGACCCATGAAGATCAGCAAGTTAATCTTTGCTCAGAGATTCAAAACGCATGGCACTAGCAGTACCCTCATCGCAGGGGCGAGGAGGACACAGAGAGGACTTGACTCTGGTAGCGATTGCCATCTTCTCCCATTGACCACAGGATCAGTGGGCTCAGCCCTCTGCCTAGTATTGTGCCCCACAGAGCTTCCCAGAATCATACACTTTATTTTCCTCTTGTACGCCCCAGGAAAGACCATCTACTACCACAACGACCAAGTACCCTAGTGTCCCTTTCCCATAGCAGAGCTGATAATGGCAATTGGTTAGGAACCAGGACCATGCTAGAGTGGGTGAGCATGGCTGCTGCAACCCCAACCCTTCCTCTTCCCGAGCCTGAGCCCACACTCACCCCATCTCAGGGTGAGAACAGCCCCCATGAGAGCGGCACTGTCCCCACTCTCCTGGCAGCATGGCTGGGCTCAAGTCTTACTGTTGCCACCCAGGAGGGTGAAGTAGCTGGCGCCTCATGTCACGATAACCCGGGCACGAAGGAATGCAAAGCTCCAGGGACCTCAGTCAGACATGTCGAATTAGCTTTTTCCCTGGCTTTCCTAAAGCACCGTGACCACTGGGGAATGAGTCAAGTGACTAAAAAACAAGGAGCAAGTAGAAATTGGAGCGGGCTGGGTCTGTGGCACACTCAGCATGCTCTCCACGACAACAGCAAAAGCAGCGCTCCCTCCTTCCCCTGGAGGGCTCAGCAGTTGGGTCACAGCTAAAGCAGGAGCAAAATACCCTATCATGCAGCAGGCAAGCCTTCCCAGTAACACACATGCCCACAGCCTGCCACCCATTCCCATTAGGAACGGTATTTAATTCTCCTTTATATGCACTCTGCCAATAAAAGGCTCCATTAATAATTTACAAGCAATAAAGAGTACAACTCCTATAAAACGAGTGTTTGTTGCAAGCTTAGTGTCACTTCAGCCATGACAGGGCATTGGCACACAAGCCATGCTCCCTGCACCATGGGGCCAGGGGCGAGGTAGACAGGGGAAGAGGGGACCCAGAGCACACAGTGCCACAGGGCAGAGTAGACAGAGATGATGGAAAAAGGGCTTCAAACGTGTGTGAGATATGCTCCTACACAGCCTGACCCCACACAGTACCCCTGCATTCCCCATCTGGCAATCTGACCATGTACCAGAGACAAGGGCAGCCCAAGGTGATGGGGAACAGCCCATGAGGGTGGTTTCCCACCATGATGGTGGAAGATGTCTCTCCACTAAGACACAGAAAGCTCAGACAGGGGAGGCAGCACGTGTTACTCCCCAACTCTTGGTGGCCTCAAGGGGACCAGAAAGGCTACTCCTGATGGCCTTTGCTGGCAACATCCCCTCGGTGAGGAAGGACACGCTGCCTGTTCTCCTGCCCGAGAACAGCTCCTGGGGACAGTAGCTGGTAGCTCTGCTACCCCGAGCTCAGTCATCGCCCTCCTCAATCCATATCGGTCGGGTTTGCTCCTGGAAGATGCAGCTACGAACCACCTTGGGCAGCTCCTCAGCGTGGCTCCAGGCATGGGGCTCCACACGGGCCCAGGAGCAGGGCAGAGTGTGAAGACCCTGCTCCGCACTGCGGCACACCTTCAGCACCTCCGAGTCCCGCTGGCCCACCTTCCCCAGCAAGCTCCTGGGGAAAACACAGAGACAAGCATTACCCTTGGTGTAAAGAGATGGGGCAAAACCACCCAGGAACAACCTCACACATACACAAAGTCACTTTCCCTGCCCCTTTTCCCCTCGCAGCGACCAACCACAACACACAGAGCAAGTGCTCTCACCCCAGTCCCTGTCCCTCTGAACAGACACAAGGGTTTCTCTCCCTTGTGTCCCTCCCACAACACCCTTCATCCATGCCACTTCATCTTGTCTTACCTGAGTCCTCTAATGTTCTTCTCGGTGACCTCAACATGGATAACAATGGGGTATATCTCACTTTTAATTAGATCCCTCACACTCTGAACTCCCAGCTCTAGCAGGCAGTGTTTATTCTGGAAGGGAAATTGAATAGATTTACTGATTTAAATGGAGAAAAAAATAACCCCAGCCCCTGATAATCACATTAAATCAAACCCCATACTGTGCAATATCATTACTTTTCCAATAGTAATTCCATTAAATGTGGGATTTATGGACAGTGCCAAGAAAGAAGGGGAGAATCACAAAACAGGGTCACCCACTCCATCACTGTCAACCCAAGGAAAGAGCCGACTGGACTCCTCACTCAGCCACAGACCATCTTCACATCCCCTTTGTCATCATTGTCACCCAAAGCCCCACATTTCTGCATCTGCCCTGGGCAGAGACGTTGCTGCTTTGGCAAAGATGAGGAATGTGAGAGCAGGGAGGTCTCTCCTGCATATGGCATTTCCCACTGCCTCCCCATGAATCCTCAGTTGCCATTTCTTTCACCTGAGCTCAATAGAGACTCAGCGAAAAGTCCGTTTCTGCTGATCCACAACCCCTGGACCTAAAATACACTCCAAACTACACAGCCCTCAAGCAAGCAGCTTTTTTTCTATCACTGCACCACCCTCCTTCCTCCTCCTCTCAGCTGTCCCCTCCTCTCCTCCAGCATGAACACAGTGACATCTCCCCCCACACCAAACAGCTCAGCACCTTCTCCATCGCCTCCCGGATCATGCGGATTCGCTCACTCTCCCTCCGGTCCTGGGGGCCAGTTCTAGACACAGGGCGAGAGTGAGTTGTGCTGGGATCCCCTTCTGCCAGCTTCTCTGTGAGCCAAGAGGAGATATGAAAAGGGAGAAGTCAGCCCCTTCTCCCTCTTGCACATACTTTCTATCCCAGACCCCACACGTTTGCTGCTGCGCTGATGTTTATCAAGCTCCGTGTTTATGGATTCTGGAGAGCAAGCCTAATTACACAACATTATACATTGGCACAGATCTCCTGCAGCTTCCTGCATACAGAACAAGCAAGATATCACAGCTGAAGACACCTTGCAGGGCAAAAGCAGCACTTGTGTTACAGTACTACAGCAGCCTAAGACAGCTCACAGCCATTTCCCACTGTCCAACCTGCTCCGTAATAGAGTATGGCAGAAAAATAATCACTTTATTTTGCCAAGTTGGTTCCCTGCAGGGTTTGTGAGCTGCATGGGCTCACAGATGGCTCCAGTGAGCAGCAGGGCTGGGGAAGCAAGAGGAGTGTGCACCTTGGCATGTGAGACTGGGAGGAAGATGGGGGCAAGCTGAACCTCCTTGTGTGGGTGGCAGCCTGCTCAGAGGCAGAAGGACAGCACCCAGCAGCCGAGCCAGCACCAGGCTGGACAGCAGCAGAGAGGTGATGCTGAGACAGTGAACTGGGGGCAGAGCCGGCAGGACAGTGAGGTCTGGCATGGTTAAAGCAATGATTGCCAGGTGCCCCTCTTAGCTCCCAGCAGAAGATGATACAACACACACAGAAACCTCGCTTGGGAGCCATAGGCTTCACAACCCAGTGTGGCTGAAGTAGGCACCAGGCTTCACCTGCTGACCATGCTGCCCACACAGCCACCAAAACGTGAGCAGGGAACCTAATAATGCTTTGAGGAGCTGCCCACCCTGAAGGGAGAAATAAAGGAATGCGTTTAGGAGAAAGCACATTTGGGACTGGGTCCAGAGCACATTCCAGCTCTCCCATGCCCCAGGCTGGCTGGGCATCCTCTGCTACCTCTGCCTGGTGGCACAGGTACTTCCTTAGTAGAGCTGGATCTGCAAAGCCATCTATCTGGCATTTCCTTCAGGGGGGCAGCAGGCTCCTGTGGAAGATCATCTGGCTTATACCAACTCTTCACTGGCTGAAGAGTTCTCCAAAGGAGAATGGGGAGCCTTGAACACCACCCGATCAGCTTCCTTCCCTCGCAACAGGCAAAACTGACTGGGGAGAACGGAGTGGGTTTTTTCCCCTTAGTGTAAATTCTCAGATGTAGTTAAGGGCTTCAAAGCATGTCCCCACGCAGTGGGAGCGGGACCCTGCAGAGGGCTCAGCAGGACAGGATATACGGCCAAGTCACTCAGTTAAGAGGTGCAAACAGCCAAAATCTGCAGAGCCATCCTTCCTCAGCACCCAGAGAATTTTCACTACCTCCATCTCCTACCTCTCCCAAAAATTATACAGAGCCATTTTTCAGTCCTGCACTTGGCAAAGGGAGAACTCTAAACATAGGGAAAGGAGAAAGATGGAAGAGGGAGGAGGAAAGGAAGTGTCCTCTGTGAAAATTCCCTATGGGAGTAAAGCCCTTTCCCCAGCAGCCTTTGAAGTGGTGTGTCAGCCTTGCGCTGCTGGCAGAAAGAAGAGGACAACATTCCTGGGAGGAAGAGCTGGTATGAAGTTAGCCTGTAGATCCCACCTCAGCCAGGGGCTTCATCTCTGGGAAGAGCCACACAGAGCAGTAAGGCAATGCCACCACAACTCAAGGGAAGAGAGGATGCCATGCCCTAGGAGACCAGAAGAAAGGGCTGGCTTCCCTGTGGGCCAAAGGGATAGTACGCTGCTAAAAACAGGAGGGAATGTCTTGCACTCAGCCCACAAAGGTGACCTGTAACAGGTATTGTCTGGGAAGATTGAGAGACCTCGTGTTCCTTCCAAGAGTCCCATTGAGACCACATCTCATACTTCCAAGACTAAGAGTATCTCCTCCCTGAACTGGGCTAACCAAGGCTCCACAGAAGTGACCCCTTTGAGCAACATCTTAACTTCCCACTGTAAGGCTAAGAAGCAGCAAGAGGTAAAAGGGAAGCAGAAGACTTGCATACTTTACCTCACTTGGCCACAGGCTCCTAAACCAGCCCTGGACATGTCAACCACTTATTGCTGCCTACCTGCTGGGCATACATGGAAGTCCAAGCGAGAGGTCGGCAAGTCCAGCAGATTCCTGATGAGCCGTGGTGCAATGCAGTTAGGTGAAAGCACTACAGGACGGAGGGTCTTGACCATCACAGGACGCACCAGGCTGTAAGGCTTCAGGATCATGTCTGGGTCTGAAAGGCAGGAATGAAGAAAAGAAAGGCAAAGGTGAGAACATGACCCCAAGAATCACAGAAGCAATGGAAAGCCCCAGAAAATCAGGGAAAAGAGCAGGGGCTTTAAATATATACAGGCTTCCCCAAATCCCATTAGAGCTGTAAGAGAGATCCTGAGCAGAAAGACTGAGGCATCCCAGATGCCAGTGTCCCGTCAGCACCCACAGGGGATGACTGTCTCCAAGGCTGATGGGTAGGTGCAGGGCTAACAGCTCACCTGAGCAGGGGTCCATCCACAACTGCCGAGGGGGCTGTTCTGGGCTCCTCTGTGGCTTGGGTTTCACCAGGCGCAGTTGGTCCAAGGCCCGTTTCTTTAGCTGAGGAGAAAGTGAGGGCATTAAGGCTGACAGCATAGAGCACTACACACACACACACAGAGAGAGAGCTGGCTGCAAAACACCCGCTGGCAAAACGGATGGTGTGCACATACACAAAGCATGGGACCAGGTCTGCCACCCGTCAGGTTCAGTCTGGGAAGGGAGCAGGAAAGCAGCCCTAGAGCAGGGACACTGCCTGGTTTATAAGCCCCTGCTCTGCTTGCTAACCCAGCTGCCACCTCTGTACTAGCTGGTTTACCAACAGAGTGGGGCATATTGAGCACTGAGGTGGTGGGGTAGCCATAGGCACACACACACATGGTTCTCACTGCTGGCTTCTTTGGCTTACGTTATTTCTGTGGCCCCTCTGCTGCACAGGCATCTGGCCCTTCTCCTG
Source organism: Amazona ochrocephala (assembly GCA_039720435.1). Lineage (NCBI taxonomy): Eukaryota > Metazoa > Chordata > Aves > Psittaciformes > Psittacidae > Amazona > Amazona ochrocephala. The sequence continues at coordinate 79,846,661 of CM077880.1, forward strand.
GATCTTCAAAAGCTGGTGAGCCCTGGAAAGACAGAGAGCTTGCACTCAGGCAACTCTAGAGCACCCATAGCCTGCTGCCATCCTCTTCACCAAACCCCACATACCTGCAAAAGCACAGGCATATCAAAGCCCTGACTCATCCTCCCAGTCTCTCAGGGCCACCCAAACACTACTGCAGTGGTCCCTCATACAAGGCTTGGGCAGCCCATACCACCAAGAGCCCTTAGGGGCTTTAGGGGATGCCCACCACACATAAATGGGGCAGGTACCCCACGCACCACCCTGTCTTCCTCCTCTCCCTGATTACCTGCTGTAGTTAGGCACTGTTCCCTTGTCCAGGTCCCGCATGGTCAAAGGGTCGACACGAGAACAGTACCACTCCAGCCGCCCTTTGTGCATGGTGTCCGTGACATGGAGGATCTCCCGGCACTTCACGCACAGAGCATAAGGGTCTGACGGCTCCAGGAGGGACAGATTGGTGCGTACATAGAAAGAGTCTCCAGAAAACTTCTTCCCTTCTTCCAGGGCATCCCGGAGAGGCTGGTATCCTGGAGCAGGAGACACAGGTCACCACAGGCAGGGAGACAGGAGATAACCATCACCAATAAGATAGCCAAGGCCCCAGCACAGCTGTGATGCTATGGATTGGGGTGGGGGTGCAGAAGAGGCAAACAGACAGAAGGTCTGTACCTCCATCCTGTAACTCAGAGGATGCACAAGTCACACCAGACAGGGAAAGTTATCGGAGCTACGGCCAACCCCTGTGTCAGATGGTGGCCTAGGACCAAACAGGAGAGGAGAGAGAGTAACTGAGATTTACCTCCAGGGCTGGGTGGAGGGTCTGGAAAGGGGGACAGAGAGCTCAAGCTCAAAAGAGACCCGGCTGCCAGGGCCTTACCTTCCAGGTCCAGCTGAAAGATGAGGCTAGAGGGCTCATCCCAATGCAGCAGGCTCAGGAAGGCAACCTCCCGCGTGCAGTTCTCCAGGGAAAGCACCTCTTCCTTCAACGACGGTACCCTCAGCTAGCAAGGACCCGATGCCATTAGATCCAAGGACAGGAAGAGCAGGCTCCCCTCGAGCTCCCTCACCCATCAGGGTTATACAAGAGACATTACAGAGTGAGGCAGGCCCAGGGAAACCTCTGCCTGAGGACAAAGCATCCTCAGCCTGCCTCTGGCTCCCTCTTCTGCCTCTGAAATACCTGCTGCCAGCCACCACTCAGTGCGGATGCTGGGCTGCTGTGAAAGCAAACGTGTGTGCATGAATGCATGTGGGAGTGGGGCAGGAGAGATGGTTTATTTTCAGTTACAGGTGGGATATTAATTCAAGTAGTGTAGCTGTATATTTCTACTGGTGTCATGCTTGCAAAAACAAATGCCCTTCCCTTCCTCCCTCCAGCAGCTTTCTTCAGAGCAATTATTCTCTATAGCTCGACAGGGTCACAAAGGGCAGTGAAACCTTGCTCCAGAATTGATTGCTTTGCAATGGGCATATGCAGGATGCAAACTACTTTGATATACTACAAGGTGACAGACAAGCCCAGCGCCATATAGCCATATTGCTGTCTGAACTGTGTGACCCGTTTTCTTTCTCCCCTCCCACAGCTGAAGGAAGTGTTTCAGAAGGTCTCAGCATTTTTACATGCACAGCTACGCTCAAATACAATAAGACCTGGATGGGTGTTTGTGCTCCATAATGCTCTAGGCAGGAAGCACTCTGGGATACAAAAGAAATGGAGGTGAACTTCAAGTTGGGTAGAGGTGAGCTTGCACTGGGGACTACTCCACACTACCTGCATCATCCCATACGCCTTACAACCCCAAAAAGAGCTCTTTCCTGGACTCACCTCAATAAGCCGGCACCCTTCCCTAAGTCCTGCATCCTCGACCTGTGAGCCTGGCTTGACCCACTGGACATAAATCCCTGTCCTGTTCCCTCCAAGGATGGAGATGTCTGCTCCAAGCCTCTTCTCCTGGGGTGAGGGGTTGCTGGGGTGACTCATGCTAGAGAGCTGTACCACCAGTGACCTGGCAAGGAGAAACACCAAGTCCAGCAACTGAGGTTCGCTACCTTTTCTGATAACAGCTCCCTCATGCCCTGTGTCCAGCTACAGGGTGCTTATGGTACTGAGCACTGCTCATGATTTATGGCCATCACACACAGAACCCCTACAGCCCCTTTCATCCCGCCAGCCCCAACACCGAAGCCAAGCTGAGCTCCCACAGTCCTGTCCCTACCTAATCAGATGTGTGCCCAGGCCAGGGCAACATCCCCACCCTGCCATAAGACAAGGAACAGCACAAAAAAATGGAGTCCTGCTAGGAAGCAAGGACTATTATAGGATCTTCATTTCCCTCCTCTCCCACTAGCGAGAAAGAGCTCAAGGAGAGAGGCAGAAAGGGTCCCCCAGCACCACAAACCAAGCAGCCAGCTCAGAGAGCAGTAGTCACCTCCTGGTGACCTCCTCACGGCTGGGAAGTGTGGACAAGCAAATCTCTGACTTCACTCTGGTGTAGGTGCTGCTGGAAGAAGAGGAGAAGGCCCCAAGCGAGGTACTAGCAAAACCACTACCTAGGAAAGAGAGCAAGAGGGAGAGATGGAGCATGTCACCTCTCTGAGTGCTGCCGGGACCTCATGTTCTTAGAGTGGCAAAGGTCTGTCACCCCCTCCTGGGCATTTTCCAGCATCTGATTGGGAAACTGAGGCTGCAGCAAGGCTTTGAACAGTTGCCTTCCTGGACAGGGTTTCCCAGGCCTCCTGAGAACAAGCAAACCTTTGCTCCCTTCATCAGCATTTAGGTCAGAAGGCAGCAGCAGCCAGGGCCACCTGGATGGGCCCAGAGATCAGCCTCCAGCACCCACCACAGCACTCAGCACCAGGAGCTCCACTCCAGGACATTTACAACCCATCACCCAGGGAGTAGCAGATAGAGGGAATATCTTGGTAACACCCCAGGGCAGAGGCATTTCTCTCCTCTGTTAGCTAATCCCCCGACCCCATCAAGTTCTCCATCAGCACAGCTCTCCATGAGTTAAACAGAGCTGATGAAAATAGCTACTACTTTGTAGGGGAAAAGCCGGTTTTTCCAGATGCTGTGCCTGGGAAATGTGTGGGTCCACAGCACCCTGCTAGGGGTTCAGACCCCTCAAAGCTGCTCCCACCTAAAGCATGGGGAGGCTCAGGTCTCCAACCCCTCTCCCCACTTCTATTTAGATAAACTGTCTTGGAAAAGCCCCCACCCTGGTACCTGTTGCATCTTCAATGCTGCTAAAGGAGCCACAGGACAAGCTACAAAGGAGACACAAAGGGGAGCTGTGAGGCAGCGGCTTTTCCAAAACCTGTTTGCATCCCATCCCCATTCCCATCCAAAAAAAGCATCTCCCCAGCCAGCACCCAGCTCCCAACTGGCCTCCCCACTCCAGTTTGCCTGCTCCCCTTCCAGCCTGCTCTCCCTGGACCCCATAAGCCCCACAGAGAAGACATAAACTCAAGCAGCCCCCAGCAATCACCTTTTGTAGGTCATGCACCTATCTTCCCGCTGCCGACGGAGGATGGAGCCGATGCAAGGAGGGAAGGGGAAGGTGGAAAGGCGGTTGATATCCTTCTCACTGTCAGGAGTCACCTCCTTGGGCAGAGTGAAAGAGAGATGCCTGCTAACACCAACACCTGGCACCACCTATCCCCTCCCTTCAGGCCAGGCTGCAAACAGCTTCTTGGGTAACACATGCTTCTTCAAGAACCATCCACATCCCTCCAAACACCCAGGGGCACCTTGTTTTCCCAAGTAGAACATATGGATGGAGATACACGATGCTGCACCCCCATCTTTTTGCAATATGCAAGATGTGGGAGCAGTAGGAACTTCAGGGAATATCTAAATTTGTCCTTATGTCTCACGTTCAGCCACTGCAAACCCAGAGGTGTAACCTTTGGGACTGTCCATTTAAGGGTGCTCTAGGATGACAGCTCAAAAGAGTCAAAGGAAAGAACTTGACTCCCTTAAAAACAATACATTTTTGCTACAGGGTTGGAAAGAGCTAGGATTTCTCCTGCAGCATATGTAGATTGAACAGCTTTTTGAGTAGGACAACATCTTACATGAGGCTATTGATTTCTAGGGCCATGTGGGACAATAAAAGTTTCACTCCTCCTTCTTTCGAGGCAGCTGAGCACTGCACACCTTGGCCAGTTTGTCAGAGTACACAGCACTGTGCCTGGGATCTGCTTCCACCTTACATGCTGCCCCATGCCCAGTCCTCCACCAAGTCACAGCCCAGCAATAAACCTGCTCCAATGCCTGTGTTCCCTTCCTGAACAGCACAGTTCCCCACTGCTCTCAGCTGAGGGTCAGCCTCTCCTGATCAAGCACTCACCATGCTCTGAATGGCCGAATCCCCTGGGAAAGGGATAACAGAAGCCCCCAGTACATCCACAGGTCCTGTCGTAGGGTTGTCTACAAGGCTCCAGGTGCTGCTGAGGTTGGAGCAAAGTGAGTAGGAAGAGCTGCACATCTGGGAGAGAAGGGACTCCATCAACCTATTGCATCCCCCAGAGATCATTCCTGATCCCTCTGCCTTCTCTATTCCCCCTTCTTTCCAGCCTCCCTCACCTTGTCCAGGCTGCGGCCACCTTGGCACCGCTGCAGCTGTGCCTCCAGTGTGCTGTTCAGCCCTTCTGCCTGGCTCAACTTGCTTAGGAGCTCATCCCGCTCCTCCTCCAGGGCACGCACGCGTTTGCGGTACTGGTCCTTCTCGATCAGGCTCTGGGAGTATTGTAGCTGCACCCCATCACGGCTCTGGATTGCCTGCAAGGAGCCAGGCTGAGAGTGAGAGGGGGCACAGAACTGCACTACTAACCTCTACCTCCCACCCTGGCATGGATGGAGAAGATCCACTGGGGAAGAAGCAGATATCCAGAGCAGAGGCAAAAGCTCCGGTCCTGCTGGGAGGTGGAGAGCCAGAGGGGACAGCAGTTTACCTGGTCCCGCTCTTTTTCAATCTCCTCCAGCTGCAGCAGCACTGTGTTCATACGATGCTTGTAGAGATCACAGTCCTTCTGCAGCGTCCGGTACTTCAGCTGCAGATCTTCCACCTCCTGGAGGTACTGGCAACAGTGAGCAGCGAGCATTAGGCTTCCTAGAAAAAGCTGCTGTGTCTTCCCAGCCCCCTCCCTGCCTTCTTTTCCAGGCCCTGCTTGGTGTGTGGGGATGGAGGCAGTGATGGATGCCCTACCTTATCCCGCAGCTCTTCAGTCCACTGCAGCTCATTCTGCAGGGAGTTGAGTTTCTGGCAGAGATCCTGCCGGTCATCTTGGGCTTCCTTCCAGTCGTGCTCCAGGATGTCCAGCAGGATCTGCTCAGAGCCTGGCACTGGGCCCTCGCCGGGTGTCTAGGAGGTGAGAGGGTCCTGTCACTGCACCACAAGAACCGAGGGAGAACCAGACCAGAGCAGCGACAGACAGCCTGGCACAACTGCCATCAACACTCCTGCATTAATCTACCGTGCACTCCAAGGCACAAAGTCACACTTATGAGCACATCCAAGAGCTGGAAGAAAGGACCCATCACCACCCACATCCAGAAGCAATAGCAGCCACCACAGATACGTGGTGTGATACGAGAGATGTAAGTGATATGCTCAGAGGAAGGGACAGGCCAGCCCAGCGATTTCCCTCATCTTTCCAGTGCCCACATCACCAGCACTGGGAGTGCCCAATGAACAGAGGTGTCCAGGTGCCTGCTCTGTCCCATGAGGTACCTGCAGCATGCTCTGCAGCTCCTGCAGCGATGCTGTGAGCCGCTGGTTCTCAGCCCACAGCTCGGACACGGTGTCAGGGTGTCCCCGCTCCTCTGCCTCCTGCTGGAGTGGCGCAGATGCCTGCTTCCGCAGCAGGCTGCACTCCTCCTCCAGACCGGTCACTTTGCATTTCAGTTGGTCCACCTGCAACCAGGGAAGAAACATAGCCTGACACACACAGCCCTGCACCTCTGCCTTAGCGGGGAGTGAAGCAGAGAGGATGCTGGGCAGAAAAAGGGGCCGGAGGTGAGGGAATTGAGGGCTGCGTAACCACAAGGAGTATCCTACAGCTGCGCCAAGCTTAACACAGCTGCATGCAAAAGCTTTTCCCTGCAGGGCAAAGGAGGAGGATGCACTTCCATAAGCACATTCAGTCTTAGGATCCTCTCCCAGTGCACGAACTTTCATGCTACCTTAGGGCATCCCCAGTGCATCTGGCCTTGACTGTGGGTAAACCAGGGAACTCTGGTGCACTGCCAGGGCCAGCAGCTGTGAGATCTCAAAGGCTTCCCAGCTCCTAGCCCTGGAGACAGGGGAGGTCCTCACAGACCTCTAACAACTGATGAGGCTCATCAGAGAACCAGTTTCACAGCTGGGCAAGGCTATGACAGCAAACGGGACAGAGGAAACCTATCAAAGCCATCAAGCGCTGAGCAACACTGCCAGAATTGCCAAGGAAGGGCTCAGGAACTGGATTACTTCTGTAAAGTCTGCCCAAAAGACCTAGAATGACTCTTAGGGACCGGTCACTTCTGGACCCTGGTGTCACAAAGGGAAAGCACACTGGGACATGGGGGTTAACCCTGCTTTCAAAGGGATTTCTTCACCCCACAGCCACACAGCAGGAATTTGCCTCCCTGCTCACAGGAGGCCCAGGGAGCTGGTTTTAGCAGGAACACCAGATAACACACAGGGGAGGATCCGAGCATTGGCAGAGCAGAATGAGGAATGAAGGGTAAATGCAAGGCTGTGTGGGAGATCCAGGTCCGGACTGGTAGGGGGAATGCCAGGAAGCAGCAGAGCACTGGGGAAAATGGGTTATTAATAGGCTCAAGGTAGGGCTCTCCTTGCCCAGGCAGGAAATGGGTGCGTTTGCTGGAGGTGAGAGCTTGGCAGCTGGACTGCAGTGTCACAAATGCCTTCAGGTATGCAGGGCATGAGTCTCCCAAACGTCATGAGAGAGACAAGGAGGTGGTGGGGATGGAGTCTGTGCCAGAACACTCCTATGAGCTGCAGGACAGGCTGGGCAGCTCTAGACCGCAGGCAACGCACCCAGCACCCCATGTGCGGGTGGCTGCCCAGTCACCACTCTCACTAGAGGGGAAAATGCAAGCCCTTTCCTGGGGAGAAGCGAATACAAGCACCATTGCTTCCCAGGGCAGCAATAAGCCTCCTGCGCTGTGCCCATGAATAAGGCACATTCCCTTCAAGAGCAGGAACATTTGCCCTGACACACATCCCACCTACCATCAGCTTCATGCTCATGGGCCACCACGCACAGACACCAGTGTGCATCCCTCTCGGCCATCAGACCCCTGCAGCCTCCCACCACCAACCCTCTCGCTCCCCGGGCCATACCACCAGCTGCAAGTCCCTGCTCCGCAGCACAGCCATGTTCTTCTCCTCGCAGAGCTGCGCGTAGCGCATGGCCATCATGTAGTTCTCGTCCTTCAGTCGCAGCAGCTCCACGCTGTTGGTGTCCCACTCCTCTCTCAGCCGCTGGCAACGCTCCTGCACCTTCAGGAGCTCCTGCAGCTGCTTCTCCAGCCGGGCCTGCTCTTGCTCCAATGCCTGGTTTTTCACCTGGAGCTGGTGTTCCTTCAGCAGGAGCTCTTTCCGTTGAGCCCTCACCTTCTTCACCTCCATCATCAGGAACTGAGTTAGTCCCTCAGGGCCTTCCTCATCTAGGGAAGGCAAAGGAGAATCTGGTCCTGGCTGCTAAGACATCGGTAATCCCAGAAGAACAGCCCGCAGATTTGCCCAATGCTGTTTCCATCAAGGGATGGCAAGCTCTCCCAAGGGTTAGCAGCCCTTCTTGCCCCAGGCTTAAAGCACCACAGTCCATCACACATGTACATTTCACTGTATCACAGAATCCCAGACTGGTTTGGGTTGGAAGGGACCTTAAAGCTCATGCGGTTCCAAACTCCCTGCCATGGGCAGGGACACCTTCCACCAGACCAGGTCGCTCCAAGCCCCATCCAGCGTGGCCTCGAACACTGCCAGAGATGGGGCAGCCACAGCTTCTCTGGGCACCCTGTGCCAGGGCCTCACCACCCTCACAGGGAAGAACTTCTTCCTAAAATCTAATCTAAGTCTCCCCTCTGTCAGTTCAAAGCCATTCCCCCTTGTCCTATCACTACCTTGTGAAAAGTCCCTCTCCAGATTTCGTGGCTGCTTCCAGATTGGAAGGCTGCTATAAGGACTATATTTTTTAAAGCTATATCTGGCCCCCCTCAATGCCAGATCCAGAGCACAGAGCTGTCAGGGTTCCTCGCACACCAGTAGCATGAAACAGGTTGCATGCATGTACATGCCCAGATTTCTGGCCTTTCCCACACAAGCAGCAGCTGAAGAGAGGCTGAAGCACCTACCCAGGATCATAGAGCAGCGCTGGGCTGGCTCCCTCCCCGTTAGTCGTGTGTAGTGCTCTGGGTAGTAAAACTCTAAGGATTCCAGGAAGGCTTCATAGCCTCGCTTCCCACGGCGCCGGAGGATGTCCATCAGGTAACCTGGGAGAAGGAACAAGGAGCTAGGATGAATTCCCTGCAAACCAGACACAAAACAGCATAGCCCAGCTTTGTGATATGAAGTAGCATCTCCATCATTTCCAATTCCATTCACAGGAACGGAATAGCTAGAAGAGGGATTGTGGTGGGAGCACTGCCCTCATCTGTGTGCACCCAGGGGGAGGCCCAGAGAGGATGAGAGGGAGGTCTGACTGCAGAGCACCTCAGAGAACAACAAAGCCAAGGCAGCAGTGCAGTGGAAGGACCCAGGAGGCCACACCACCACATGCTGTGTAGCACCCACTGTGTGTCAAAACCAGGTTGTCCCCCAGAAACCAGGGCCACCTAAGTGTGAGTTTGTGCTTTTTCCCACCTGTCTGGTTGCTTTTGCAAGGGAATCGGCACGAATTCAACACCTCCTCCTCATCCTGCTCGTCTATCACGCGGCACTGGCGCAGGTATGGGGTGAGCTTCCCTGGGTTTAGGGAGCGGGTTAGCTGGTGCCGGGCACTCTCAATCTTCTCCCATACAGCATCTTCTTCCTCCTCCTGCTCCGAGAGGCTGTGGGCTTGGAGAGGGGCATTCTCCAGGGCTGTGAGGATAAAAGGAAAGAGAAAGTCTGAGGAATGATGGAGGAGCACAGGGTAAAAGGCAGGAGTAGGCATGGGAGAACATGAGTAGAGGTATGAGCCTGCAAACGACTCGTCGTCTTGCAAATGGAACTCAGATACATCACAAGTCATTTTACATACAAATTGGTCCAGCAGGATCTTGAGTGTCCACCTAGTGCCTTAGATATGCAGAAAACAAGGGGTGCATAAGGGAGTTAGGAGTATATTACAGTAGGAAGTCTAGAGAAGGTGCGATCTTCATCCCTGAAGCATTCTTAAATCCACACACACATCACACATCTTCACTTTTTCTCCACCCCTGAAAACAGGAAACTCTCTGGACGAAGACTTTTTAGAGCCTGGGACATACTTTCTCATACTGTGGCTGGAGAGGAGGGTTTCCCTGGGGATTCATTTGCCCTGTCCATGCCCCAGGCATCGGTGACCAAACTGGAGTTCTTGAGGACACCATCCCATGGAGCACTTTTGCCTGCAGTACCTGTAGCCAAAAGTGCATCGCATAAGAGTATCTTCCACACATCAGTGTGAAAATATGTAGTAACAAGACAATCCCACTGTCAATCAAATAAAGCAACAGGGACCCCCTGAAGTCAACGGACCAAAAACCTTAAGAGCAGTGGTCTAAATTAAAACTGCTCCATGAAGTCCTACAAGCCATGATGGAGCAGGTATGTGCAAAGAGCTCTCTTCCCAGCTATGTATCAACTCAACCAGAATAATCTACTTACACTTAAGAAATAATACCTGCTTCACAGGCCAGCACAAATCCTTTTAGCTGGCAAGACAAAGCCCAGCAAAGATCTCCTGAGACCCAGATGCCATCTCTCCTGCCTAGTGCGCACCGTTAACCTGCTGCTTAGTGCTGGCATCAAGTCCAGCTTTCCTACCCCAGCCACGCAACATCCTCAGGGGCAGTGTGTTGCATGAAGGCAGAAGGAAGGAAGGGAAATCTACTCTATTTTATTTAGGTTTGGGGTTTTTTTTCTTTCTTTCTTGTGATAAGAATGATATCACGCTACTTCAGACAGCCAACTAGCACAGCAAGGGGGACGGCTGAGCGAGCTGTGCAGAAGTTAATCCTCCAAGTAAAAATACAGGAGGCTTAGCGCCTCCCAGATGAAGGATAACAGGAAAAGAGAATTGCTGAATCCACAAAAGACACTCGAGTGTCTGATTTCCAGCACCAAAGCACTTTGACGCCTAAATACCAATACAGATCTGGACTGTCCTAGGCTGAAGGAAGACAACAAACTGTGTTTCTCACAGAAACTTCTCTCTTTCACTTGGGACAGCCTCGCTTGCCACAGAGACACAAGAATGCGGGAGGAGGACACAACAGCAGGTCACAGAAGTTGCACTGCTTTGAGGAGCGGATTTATGCCTTCAAAACAAAGTGTTTCTCCAGGAAACTCTAGCCAGCTCTGCAAGCAGCGACCAGCTCCTCGGCAGGCGGGCTCAGCAGAGAGCAGGAGAGGTCGGAGGGGTCTGGCAGCCGGTACCCCTCCAGGCCGGGGCAAGGCAGCGCTTCCCCTTTCGGCCACCGCGAAGGCGCTATTCGAGGAATGCCGAGCCGGAGGCCAGCCCCGAGGAGGTGGCTGGGAAAGAGGAGGAAAAGAGGAATAAACGCCCCCCGCAGCCCGAGGGAAACCCACGCCCCAGCCGCCCCGGGGCCACGCCGATGGGCGCGACAGCAGCCCCGGCGGGAGGGAGAGGGGGACACAGGGGGCTGCGGCAGCCCCGAAAGCTCCGCAAGTATCGGGGAGAAGCTGCCGTCCCCCTTTCCCAGCCGGGGATCGCCCCTTACCTGCCATCCTCCGCACCGCTCCGCTCCGCCGTCCGCCGCCCCGGCAGGTGTGTCTGAAGCGCTCTCACCACCCCGCTGCACCTTCCCTCCTTCCTTCCTTCCTTCCCTCCCTCCCGTGTTCCCTCCTCCAGCCGCCTGGGAGGGAACCGCAACCCCTGGGCAATGGAGAGCCCAGCCCAGCGCTGCCCTGCCCTGCCCGCCCCCGGGGGTAGCTCCTCTTCCCCCCAGCCTCTCCTGGGCTCCGAGCCCCTCCTCCGGCTGCTCCTCACCTGGGCGGTCCAGGGAAGAGGGTTTCTCTTGCCCGCTCCCTCCGCAGCCCTGGGATGAAGCTGCTCCCCGGAAGGATATGGCTCGCCAGCGACTTCGCTTCCGAAAGGCAATTTGGGTTCACCTCCTGATAAACCGCCGGGGCAAGAGGTGTCCGGCTATGGACTCACAGGTCCCTCCCGGCAGGGCGCAGGACCCCCAGCTCAGTCTGCAGGGAAGTACATTAGGAGAGGTTTTGGTTCACGGCCTCCAGAGCTTGCAGTCCAGCCACCCCACGTGTAGGGCTGGTTCTAGATGGAGGGGGGTGGCGGCTCGGGGAGTGAGTTCAAGCAAGGGGAGAAAATGAGAGTGATGGGAAGAAGCGTGATAAAGGTTTAATTTTAGCCCCCAGTCCTCAGTAGTGTCTGTGGGTGGAACTGAGTCCGGAGGCAGCATGACTGAGCTTTACTCCAGGGCATACAGGAGCATCCTGACCACACACTGAGTCCCCAGGGACAGAAGCCTGCAAGCTTTCTTCCTCCCCTGGTCCAGAAATCCCAGAATGGATCTGTGTGTCCACACAGGGTAACCTGCACCCCTGACACATACGTAATTGCCCAGACCTGTGCTTAACACTGGGACTAGGAGGGGTCTGGGAGAGATGGAATTGAGCACTGTTATTTGGACCAGCATCATATGCCTCCCCCTCCAAGGCTAAGGTGTTTTTCATTTTCTCTAGCAACTCCATTTCATCACAATTGTGTCGAGCCTCAGACCTCAGTGGCCAGGATAAGACAGGGCAGGCTCTGTGCAAGAGATTCCCAGTGCGGTATCAAGCTAATAAGAAATAGGAGTTCACCTGATTCCCCCCACCCTCGGCATCAGCCCACAGGGTAGCCCAGAGTAGTGCTGTGCATCCCTCCTGAGCTTTGGACACAACATGAAGGAGCACTATCAACACCTTCCCAAAAGGGACATGTTCCCAGCATCCCACTACTACAGCTTCTAGACCCCACCTCTGCATGGAAACCTTTCTCTCCTCCCTCAGATAAGAAACCAAAGAGAGTAGAGTATGAAATGATATTCAGGTGTGAATCATGGCCTCTGCCCTAAAGACTTCCCACTGCACCCACAATTAAAATCTTCATTTGTTTCTCCTACAGGGCTGACAGCAGGCACATCCCCTCTGGTCCCAACAGGGCTCCTGCACCAGCTTCAGCAAGGCGACTTGAGGGAAGGGAGGCTTTAGCAAGACTCTTCCCATGCTGCTATGTTCTTTTCAAGATCAAGCACAACCACTCTCTGTGAATTAAGGTTATATCTATGTGATGCACAGAGCATCATATGGATACACAGCATTTTCACTGCAAAACATGCCCAAGTATTGAGCAAACACCAGTCACACGCGCACACACAGGGCTCTCAGCACACACCACCTCCTCTCGGATGGCATCCGTCCCAACAGGATGATATCCTCAGCGTATGAATTCACTGCTGACTCACCCTCCCGGCAAGGGGTCCCAGGCGCTGCCTTCCCCTCCCTTGCAAGCCCAGCACTGCCCAGCTCCCAGCTCTGCACAGCTCCCCCACCACAGGGGTGATGCTGAGCCCGGACCACCAGCAGCAGGGCACAGCTCAGGTCTCCAGCACTTACGTCCCACAAGAGGCATCCAGTTGAGTGATCAAAAGCAAGTACAAGCAAGGCTGCCTGCAGGGAACCCGCTCTGACTCAGGACGTGTCAATTTTTGCCTGCTAGTTACTCTGGAAAACAGCCCGCGGTCTGTCTCTCTCTGTCTCTCTAGTGAAAAGATTTCCTGAGCAGGGTATTATGTGGTGGTAGAAGATAAGATCTTCACAGTCATGCTAAAAGCCCCCAAACAAGGGGTGGTTTCTCTCATTCACCCAGAGACAGCTGAACTCCAGGCTGATGTCAAGGAAACCTCTCCCTCCACCCACCCTGACCCCAAGGGTAATGGCTGTGGTGCTTTGTGACTCAGAGCACACAGACATCAGTCAGAGCAGGTCCCACATCAAGCACAATCAGCTGCCCTCTTTCATGAAGGGTCTCTGAGGTCAGCAGGTACCCCAGGAACAAGCAGACCACCCTTCAAGGCTCTGGGCTGCGCAGCTGATCCCAACAGATCAGACAGGCAGCTCCTGAGAGCAAGAGTACATTCCATCCCTGTGTTTTGGCCAGGGTTTGGGGGCACAGAGATGAAGAGCTCGCCCTTCAGAGGGACGCTGCGGTTGTACAAGACACCCCCAGTCCGTCTGAGATGTGTGGTCCCACCGGCCTGCAGGCACTCACAGCCAGGTATTACATTTCCAAAACAGCTTTACTCACAGCAGCTACTTTTGTGCTGGCACGCTTGAGTTCACGCTAGGAATGACACCAGGGGGTTTGGGTGGGTTCTTTTGTGTGGGGTTGTTGGCTGGGGTTTGGGTTGTTTTCAAATCCCAGCCGAAACAGTCGCACTGGTAAAACTTTCCAAGCCACACCGGCTCACACAGGAAACCTATGACAAGCCAGCTAATGGTGAGCCACGCGTTGTTTCCACCACCGGGGGAAAGGCTTAACCATGGCCACAGGCAGCTGCGTCCTCTGCAAGACCTGGTGGTGTGGGTCTGACTGACTGCGTTAAGAGGTTTGGTGGGACCCCTCAGAGCAGGAGCAGGGCTGGGTGTGCCACAGCTCAGCGGGGTTTGCCCCATCCTAGAAACAGCCTTAGGAACGTCTGAGGTGGGGAAGGAATTCATTGCATTCCTGATTGTGTGGCTAAAACACCGCCAGTATAAAGCTCAAGCGGTGGTTACAGACGGTGAGCTTAGATGCTTCATAAAGCCCTGCCCTATGGTTTGGGAAGCGCAGTATCTTTGTAAACCTGCCCTGAAACCACCTACCTGTGCAGTGTCTGTAATGTGAGCTGGTCAGAACGTCTTCAATAACGTATTTCTTTCTTGGTCCTTTAGTTTTTTCAATCAAAACATGCTGTTCTCGCAGCCTGGTGATCTGCAAAGACTTGCAGCTTCCAGTGAAGTTGTAGGGAGGAGGCTTGCTAAGGTCCAGAATGATCTCCGTAGTCAGGTTGAGGAAGAGAGTTTGGGTAAGCTCTCTAATAGAAACTTCCACCCTACAAAAGCTGTCCCAGCGCGATTTGGTGTCGTGAAAAAAGCCAACTCTCAGCGGCAGTTTTTGTTCCCAAGTGCTGAAAACACAAAAGAGGTTGTGAAACAGAATGGTCGACTCCAGCCTGATCTAATGGCTCACACACTAGTTTGCACTGGAGGAGTTAACACAGAGAAAAAAACACGACACTTTTATTGTCCTAATGACACTCATCAAACTCAGTGTTTCTATTAACAACCTTTACAAGGACTTTGACTACCTGCTTATATCCCCAACACTTTTGATAGCGGATATAAGACTGCCCCAGCACGCTGAAAGTAGTTTGTTCTCTTCGTGTCATGACTGCAGAAGGGGAGGAGGAACAAGCCTCCTCCCCCCGAAAAAAGGGATGATTAGCCTTCATGGCAGGAAGGAAATGCATGTATCTGTGTATGGAGATAGCAAAACAAGCAGATATTTCCTTCAGCATTCCTCCCCCTCCGCGAACACACCCATTGCCTGGAGCTACAAAAGGCAAACTGTGTGGGAGCCTTTGGTGAGGCATTGGCAACACATCTCCATCCTCATTAGGGCATCGAGGTATGCAGGCTGGAAAAGAAGACCAGCATTAGAGCAGGATGACAGGCTTCCAGTCACTGGGATGAGCTTCCCCACTCCAAAGCTGCCCCACTGCCCCTGGCAAAAGTGCTCCAGCTCAGCAGGAGCCTGGAAATCTCCTCATGCTTGGGTTCACCTCAGCCTTCCTCACAGTTGCCTTTTGGGCAGAAAAGAAGTGGCTGTCCAAGAGGCAAGGCAATGGATGGAGCCCAGGGAAGGAACAAACCCAACTGCAAGTTAACTGCAGCCCACAACAGCTCCCCAAACCGACTCACTTTTCCTTAGTGGTTTCCTTGCACGCTAAGGCTGCAGCCACCAGAGGTCAATGTGACCACATCAACCTTAACTAGCTGTGATGCACAGAGCCCCTTTGAAACTGGGACAAACACAAATATAGAATAGGAGGTGTTTTCCACGTCTCAGGACATAACTTTGGGGTAGATTTGTATGTAAACCAATATCCAAAGCATCGATCACAATGTGACCTCAGCAGTATCCTGGAAAAAAGGGATTGAGAATGACAATGTCCTTAACTAGCATCCTGCAACCACTCTGAACTGAGACCCTGTTACTTGCCTGCAGTCCTACAGGACCCCAAAGTGTTCCCATCACTCCAGGGATGTTTCGTCCTGGTAGTTTCAGTGTCACACAGGTGCTGTCACCAGTCCCAGGCCTGCCTGGTTAGCAATAGGTGGAAATGGGCTATCTGTCCTCCCCTGAGTGCCAGTTCTGCTTCCTGAGGTGCAAGGTCTATCACAATGGATGAAGTCTGCCACAGATCCAGTCTGACTGAACGAAACAAGTAGCTGACCTGCAGCCAGAGGAAGGCAAACGGGTTAAATAAGCAGGGTCATCAATTTGGATCAGAAGCCAGACAGGAAAGAAGGGGCTGTGCAGAACAGAAATCATGTCTAGATAGCTTTGTAACAGCCAGCAGTTCCTCTGCACTCCTGTGCGTACCAGTTACCTTCTCTCCACCTCACCTATGTCTTCCCCTAGGCCTCCTCAGTCACCAAGAAGTCCTTTCCATTCTTTCCTCCCAAACCTTTTATCATCTATGAGGACAGCCACTGAGTCAGAGTAAATGAATCACTCATATTCCCCCTCCATCAGAGCTCCAGCCTCCTCTCCAGCCTTGTGGGATGTCAGGTTTCCCTTCCCTAGATGAGAGCTGTGATTTTCAAGAAGACCCCACTGGACTACAGGATCATCAGTGGATGTGCTTTATCACAGAAAGGGCCAAGGTTTACGTGTTGGGGGAGGAAGACGCCACTCTTTCAGACCTACCAGCAAATTTGCTCCATAAAGCAACAGACTACATAATTAACTCCCCCAAAACTCCCTTCTGCTATAATAGTTGAATGTCTGAGAACAGGGTTTGGCAATGTACACGGGAAGGCATGTTGGCTTTTCAGCCTGCAACCAGTTAAAGCTCCAGCAGCAACTGTCACAGAACAGATCCTGGTTCACCTGGCCTTGCAATTAATGGTTTGGGCAACAAACCCCAGCCTGGTGACTTTCTAGCCCCAGGAATATCTAACTGCCATAGGGAGGGCAATGCAACTGCAAGAGAGGGAGGCTTTGCTGGGTCAGCACCAGGCCAGGACCTTTTCCCCTTGGCTGGAGAGCAAACCTACCCAGGACACGGAGCGGGAAAAGCGCTGGGCTCATATTAACGGAAGCAAAGTCTGCCTGTAGAGGGCAAAGAACAGCACTTGTAACACTGTTCCAGAGCCATAGGGTGGCACCACCCCACCGTCCAACCTCTTGGGCAAGGAGGTGGTTGGGCAAAGCCCAAAAGCTTTAGGTCAGCGTGGCCTTACGCTGGAGCTCTTGCAAAGGGAAGGATGTGGGGAGCCAAGGGCTGTGCCTGTTCCTATCACACAGACCTGCCAGGGCTCCTTGCTGCTGACTGCTGCTGTCCTTCCCAAGCCTTTCCACTGTGAAGATGCCAGACCCACATGAAAGTACACTCACACCCCTCTGCTGCTGACTTACACTGGGCACAGCTATTCTCATCCTGCAGCAGAGCAGAGATTGCTGCTGCACTGAGCCAGGACCAGGCTTTCCTGCAGGACAGCAAAGGGTCAGTATCCCCTTTCTGCTCCCGTTGCCTAACAGGGTGCGCTCCAGAGCATCTGTCAGAGGTGGGTCTGCACAGAGCACCTCTCAACCCATGTTCAGCATGGGCCAAGGACTGCAAACCAAAGCTGAGACATGACAAACTCGGTACAGATGTGACCTAACCTGAGCGTGCCAGAGGTGAAGACGAGAGCACAACATCTTGGACTTCATTTCCTCTTCCACATACCACCGTAGCCACACCAGATGCCCTGCAGGATGTGACCTTAGATAACATGGGAGGTCTTGCAGTACTTCTTTCTGCTGCACAGGATTTGTGCTGGAGCCATTATGACTGAAAGTTGTGTGATTGTAACCTTTTCCTAATCACTCCTCCATGCCTGGGGTTCCCAGAGCTCCTCATTCCTGCATCCCAAAGACAATATATATACCCAGTTACCTCTTTGTCTTGGCCTGAGTGGCTCTTCACCCTTCAGACCATCCCACAGAGACCAGCATCAGCCAAAGCCAGAGATAGCCATGGGAGGAATCAAAGGCTGGAGTGCAGGAGCCGTGCTTCACTTCCCAGGAAGCCAGCTGCAGCCTCTCTGCTAGACCAGCTCTTCACAAGCCCCAGGAACATAACCGCAGCCCCTCTGGCTGCTGGATGCCCATTTTCCCCTGGAAGGAGTCATGCCCTGCCCCAGGGATGCGATCCCAGGGCTGAGAGCCATAGACAGATGCAAGCTGGAGCCTGCCCAAGAGCAACGAGCTCTCCAAGTCCTTTCCCTTTTGTGGGGGTCTGGTAGTCACATAAACAGGAAAAGCCTGGCCCTCTCCCGCTCCCTTCCACGGCTCTGCCTCCCTCCCCTCCTCGCCGCGGTGATGCAAGCCCCAGCGCTGGGCTGCCTGGCCCCCACGGGAGGAGCTGCCGCCTGGCCCCTGACCTCCAGGCTCCGCATTTCCTGTGGCAGCTGAGGCGGGAGACGAGGCCCCTTCTTCCAGACGCTGGGGCTGGGCATAAAGGGGCCTCTGCGGGACAGCCCGGCACGGGGAGGAGAGGCTGCGGTGGTCCTCTGCCAGCAGCTTGAGGTCGGAGGAGGCAAAGATGGCAGTGGGAGCATCACTGGGACAGGGAGCCTTGGGCTGAAATGAGAGGGTGAGGGCCACACGCCCGCCCCAGCCCTGCTGCCTGCTCTCCAAACCCTTCTTTATCTCCTGCTGCTTATTTTCTGTGGCCTTCCCTCCTAAAACCAAAGGCGGCCACAGCAGGAGGGACCAGAGCCTGTGGATGCAGAGAAGGGTGCAGCGTTTCCTCCAGCTCACCCGGCACAGCGCTGTTAACCCTCAGCGAGTGAAGCCCAGCCGCAGGAATAGGTGCACATCCTAACATGAAAAAGCTGGGGCTGCTTCCTCATGTTACCCCTTTCTGCAGGGAGGACTAAGCTAAAGCAGGCATCCCCTGCCCCTGCGCACATCCGCCATGGGTCAGCACAAGGAGCAGGACTGAGATGTCTGGAGGGGAGCAAGGGGAAGAACTGAGCTTTGCTGAAGGCATTCAGCTTGAGAGGCAGATCCCCACCCCTGGGGTCCCGGACCGTGCTTGGGCTCTATGCCAGCCCTGGCTTGTAAAAGCCCAGGATGCTGGCCAGATGTGAAGCCCAAAACGCTGGCCAGATGTGATGCCCGCTCTTTGGAGGTGCCAGATGCCTGGGGAGAAGGGGGATGGAGGATGGCATCCCGGATGAAAACCTCTGGCATGCCTCTGCTCCGATCTCCACTCTGCCCCGGAATGCGCCTGCCAGCAGCATGTGGGAAAGTGGAGTCAGCAGAGACCTTGGATGTGTCAGCTCCCCGGCTGAGTAAACAAGAGGAGCCCTGGCAAGCGTTCAGCCCCAAGCATCCAAGACCTTGAAAAATGGGGGATGGAGATGGGGAGGTTCTTCTGTCCCCTCCTTGCTCAGCCACTGCAAAACACCTCCTAACCTCTCCCCTACCTCAGGTGCTAACATCACCTCCTCTCACCCCTACCACGTCTGGAGAGGTGTGGGGAGAGACTCCCCCCCAGGCATTTCCAGCACCCGCCTGTCAGATCTAACATCTGGGAGAGACACTGCCACAAAAGGAGGGTCTGGAGAAGAAAGAGGTGGGATAAAGGCATTTATCACATGCACACCCATCCGTGCTGCTTGGCCATCTCCCAGACAGCAGGGTGCACTAGCATGGAGTGCCGGCACTGCTGGCACTGCCTTGGTGAGCACAGTGATGGCTGGGCACACTACAGCTCCTAGATGAATACCTGCCAGCCGCAGCTGGGGGCATTCCCACCAGGAAGTGCCAGCTCCAGCCACCCTGCCTGCAGCTTTCACAGGCTCAAGGAGAGCTGCCAGACAACAGCTTTCCCCAGCGCCAGTTGGAGACATGCTCCCACCACGCTCTGGGTTGCTGGCATTGCCTCCCTCATCTCCTCCATAAAGCATGCCCATGCCCAGCAGCTCCTCATCACTTGGATGTGGGTTAGAGGGATGGGCTGGGGAAGGTCCCCCCGCATCCCACCAGTGCACCCCATCATCTCCCGGGGGGCAAGCTCCCATGGCGGCGGCACAGGGCTGCCGTGCTCGCCTCCTGGCCACTGTCCCATGTCCCCTATCGCTGCTCGGCAGGCGCGGGCTCCCAGAGAATGAGCCATTGTTCCCCGGCCCTGCGGCCTCTTCCTGTCCCCGTAGGGCTGAGAGACAAACAAAAGCAGAGCCAGACGCAGTTGGGGAGGAGGCTGGGCCTGCTCCCCTCCTCCAGATCCCGCAGCAACCCCGCAGGCAGCAGGCAGACGGATGCCCGCCTTGGGGGAATGAGCAGGGACACCCCTATTTTTAGTTGCCTCTGCAACCCCACCCCCTTCCTTCCGTGGGCCAAAAATACACGGGCTAGATGGACAGGCAAAATCATTATGATATAAAAAGAGTCATCCAAGCCTTGTGTCCAGCCGCTCCCCTGGCTTTCACCTCTTCCCTTTGGCCAGGACAGGTTCCTCACGAACGGTCTCCCTCTACTGCCATGGATGACTTTCCTCTTCATCCCCATCCCTTGTTCCCTATATAGCCACATCCTCTCTCCACTCATTGCATACTTCCTCATCCCCACATCCCACTCCCTGTCTGCACTATGGGTGCATCCCCCTTCCCTTGACAGTCCCCTCTCCCATGCCATGCCAAGCATGGGGACCTTCTCTTGAAACCCCCCACCTCCTCAGGCAATGAATCTCCAAAAGGCTCTTCCTGCCAGAGCCCCCCACTTCCCTGCTCCTCACCCCTATCCCCTATGCATCCCTCCTTCCCTCACCACCTCCCCCTTTTCTCACCCCAGCAGCATCCATCCCAGCTCTCTCCAGCATGCATGGGCTTTAAACTCCCGCAGATGCACTCCCCCTCCTTATCCTGCCAAAGGAACATATCTGGGGGAGGGCAAATAGATCCCCAAATGTCCCCAGGCACAGAGAGTGGCTTCTCCAATAGCAAATGGATACCTGAGCCCCTGGAGTCCCCCCTGCAACTCCTTAACAGCTCTGAAAAGGAACCAGAGAATCAAGTGGCATTTGGGGGGGTTTGTTCTGAGGAGATGCAATATACATACATGAATATATGCATATATACGTATATATTTACATCTCCTTTCCCAGTGCCTGGAATCACAGAGGTGTTTCCAGGCCACAGGCAGCTGTTCTGGATTGCTTCTGGTTTATGCAACATCCTCCCTCCCCTCTCAGCCATGTCCCAACCTCCCCTTCCCTTTCATCTGTGCCTGGGGGAAAGTTGGAGGGAGAGAGCATAGATCAGGGTCTGTCCCAGGATCTGCCCCTCCATCCTTCCTCCCTCAACCCCCCCCAACACCACTGTAGCACCCCACATCCCCAGACAGCAAACAGGAGGAAGCTGGGGAGGGTGGGAGGAGGAAGGAGGATGAGAACATTCAGGATAGGGGAAGATGGGCAGAGGGCAGGAGCCAGCCCACCAGCAAGCCTGGGAACTCATCTGTACCTCCTCCTGGGCTTTGGCAAGCCTGGAGGCTTTGAGTTCCCAGTCCAGCTCCCGGGGGAAACACACACACACACCCCCCACAAGCGGGATGTGGTCAACCCTATTCCTTAAGCCTCCCACTGCTCCAGGGGAAGGGAGCTGGAGGAATCAGGGGTGGAATTGGAAACAGGCTTTTACAGAGGCTGATCCACCCCCTTCTAACATGAGTGCATCTAACCTGATGCTGTTGCCTGCCTGGTGGTGCTCACCAGAACCCACCCTGGTGCAGCACAAGGATACTGGGAACTGCACCGATCTGATCCCTCTCCCTGATTATCACAAAGGCTACGGACACAGTGTGGGGAATGCACATCCCTGAGGGTGCTGCCAGAGCAGAAATCATGGCAGTGAACAACCTATGGGGCATGAGGGATCCAGTGCCCACAAAGCCAGTATGGCATCAGGCCAGGGATGCTCTCAGCAAGACACTGATGGGTGCCTCACACCTATCGCTTGCCCTGGGCTTGCTCACCCTAAAACCGGCTCTGCCTACAGCTCATCCCTAAGGCAGTGAGACGCAGGCTGGAGGCAGCACCAAGGGCCATGGGCTGGGAGGAGGGACCTGGCAGCACCAGGTTGATAGGAAGCTGGATGAGGCCACACCAGGATGCATAGTGAGGCAGGGAGCCCTATGGATCCCCCTCCCTATCATGGCAGGGGTCTGCCCCCCACCCCACTGCCGGCAGTAATTCCCATACCTATGTGGTATGTGCCCTTGCAGCCACTGTGAGGAGAATGGAAACATCTGGAAGTCACCCGCAAACAAGCAGCACTCCCAGTTAATGAGGAAATATGAGCCAGAGACCATGGGCAGCAACAGGATATCTGCTTCTTGTGCGCTGAGTGAGGCACCCCCTTCCCACTGAGCCCCCCGCCTGCCCTCCTTTCCCAGGAAATTTCCAGGGATGGGGCTCCAGGAGGGCAGGCGGGAAGGCAGGGAACAGAAATGGCAGGGAATAGAAACCCAGAGGCGAGTGCCCTGTCCACAAGCTGGGATGCCCCGTCACCTTCCCTCTGCTTTCCCCAGCCACCAGCAAAAGGGAAAAAGGGGGGGTTTCCTATCCGGGGGGGTTTCCTATCCAGAGGGGTTCCCGCATAAGCCTCCTTTGGGCAGAGGGTCTGTGAGCAGCCGGGGTGTAGAGTGAGTACCTGGAAGTGTGGGGCAGAGACCTCAGACCCACCCAGCGTCCTTCCATCCCCATTGTACTCAGCCACCTATAAGACCTCGGCCCGATGCTGGAGGGATGAGCCCCACGCCAGAGGGATGAGAAGAGGGGATGTAATTTGTGCAGCCCAGTCTTTGATGTTGTGGGAATCAAAGCAAATCCTAGAGCCGGGAAAGCTGCGGGGCCACTTGTCTGATCCCATGATAAGCCCAATGGCCAGTCTGTCTGGGACGGTGAGACTGGTACTGCTGCCTGGGGCAAAGGGCTGCAGATGGGATGAAAAGTTGGAGCGACTGAAGGTAAATGAGGTAGCCAGGCTGGGAGGGGTCCAGGCATTACTTCCTGCCCAGGGCAGCCATGGGTGGTACAGTGGCTCTACAGCACCATCCAGCCCCACAGCCACCTCTCATTCATCAGCTGAGGTGCATAAACAGGCTGGGAGGGGGACACACACACAGGGTTGTATGGATTCACTTTCCAGGCAGCTGTATATGAAAGAAGGGGGTACTGGGAGGGTGCAAGGTGCTGTACCACCTCTGCTCATACCCAAGCAGCCAGAGGCCAGGACGGGTACCAGCTGTTGGAGCTCGCACATACCCTGGAGGTCTCCAAAGTGCTTCAGCGCCAGCTCCAGAAGGACAGAAGTCACAGCCCAGCTGGCGTGGCCACAAGACCACAGAGTTTGGGGAGGCATGCTGAACAGGGGGGATTCCCAGCCGCCTTCCTGGAAGCAGAGTCCATCCTGTCCTGGAGTTCAGAGATGCTTGGAGCAGGGGTGAGGAGGAGAAGGCAGCACTAGGCCAGCTCCACAAGGAGCGGAACGTGGCCCCTGTCCCATCTGGAAGAGATTTGTTCTGCATTCCCCGGCGGAGGCGGCTGCCGTCACCCGGTCTCCGCTCCCTGCCGCAGCGCCACTGCAGGGCACAGCAATGGGGGTGAGGGGACTGAGGGGGAGCCCCTCGGGCTGGGAGGAGGGGGAGATGCCCTGGCAGGCCATGCAGAGGGAGGAAACCCAAAGAAAGGGTCTTTTCCTGACTCTCCCAACACCTCCATTGGCTTCCTCTGAGCAGGACATGGGGGAAGAGAGGCTTACCATACTTCTGGCAGGCAGGGAGGATGCAGGTCATGATTTCTTGTCCTTTTCCTGCTGGTGGTACAGCTTCCCCCTTCAGACCTGAGCTCCCATCTCCCTCCAAGACACAGACCAACTTAGAAGGACCACCAAAATATACACTCCCTCTGCTCTTCATTCGTAATGGAGAAGACGTCCAGAGAAGGTCTGGACAGATATCCCATTTCACAGAGGAGAAGCCTGAGGCCAAGAACGGTGCCAAAAGCCTGCTGCTGCTTAGCAAGCCTTTGAGCAGCAAGGTCCTCCTGCCTGGGCATCCCCGCATGAGCCACCTAAGCCTAGTGAGAAGCCAGGCTCCATTTTGACATCCCCGCAGACATCTTGTCATCCCTTCAGCCAGGCCCTGCTTAACCCCAACAAGTCTTGTCTCGCCTTTGCCAGCATAGACACCTCCCTTCTCCTCCACAGAGCCCTGAATGTGTGCTTGTGCCTGGCCAAGTGCTCGCTAGCAGAGCCACCGAGGCCACGAGTGTCATCAGTGGCACTGGTGATGCCGTGCCCACCAGCAGGTTGCCCCTCATTAGCACTGACAGGGTCTTCTGCCCTGTAACCACCAAGGAACAGAGCACGATGCCAGAGGGATGTGGTGTCCCATGGTTGGGCAGAACCTCCCCTGGTGCCACCAAGGAGCACCTCTTTGAACTTACCCACTGCCACCCCCTTACCTCGATCTGACAGGCTGCCAGTGGAATGATGCTTGTCCTGAGCCTGCTATGAATGCCCAAATGCCCACGCAGCATTCAGGGAGCCTGTTATCCTGCTAAAGCTCAACCCAATGCCACCCGTAGGTCCTGGTATGACCACCCACCCCCATAGAATCATAGAACAGTTTGGTTTGGAAAGGACTTTAAGATCATCCAGTTCCAGCCCCCCTGCCATGGGCAGGGATGCCTCACGCTAAACCATGTCTCCCAAGGCTCTGTCCAGCCTGGCCTTGAACACTGCCAGCGATGGAGCATTTATCACTTCTTTGGGCAGCCTGTTCCAGTGCCTCACCACCGTCACAGTAAAGAACTTCTTCCTTACATCTAACCTGAACTTCCTTTAAGTTTGAACCCATAAGTTTGAACCCATTCCTGGCTGCCAGCACTACACCACAGGCACTAGGACTTCCCATCCAACATGGGATGGAATGACCCTACGTGATACCCACATACAGGGGGCAAACTCCTTTCCTTTGCTCCCTGGCCAGGCTCCCCTAACCAGGTTATAGCCAGCCATATGGGCTCCCCCCTTCCCTCAGATCCATTGAAGCGGGTGCATCAGCAGGCCGGGATGCCGGAGGATGGGAAATGGCCGTGGGGAAGTGGGGAGGAGCAGGGGGGGCAGAGGAGTTCCTGAAGTTTTCTGTCCTGGATAGTTGGAATAAATCTCATTTTCTCTGGTCTCCTGCCGAGGCGAGGATTGGCTCAGCGGTGCTGCAGCCCGCCCTCCTCCTTCCCACGTCCCCTCCCCGACAGCTTCGCTCCCTCTCTCCGGTGGCATTGGGGCGTCAGCCTGGAAGAGCCAAGCCTTGGGGGGACAGCCGTGGGAAAAGGGAGGGGGGCATGCCTCCCCTTTGTGCCCCCTCCGCTCCGGGATGCGGCAGCAGTAACCCTCGGAGCAAGTGAGGGGCCAACGGGAAGTGTCTCCCAACTTTTTGTCCAGAGGACAGAGAGGAAAAATAATAACCCTGGTTTGGAAGAGGTAAATCCTGAAAGTTTTGATTCCTCAGTTTGTAGAGCTGGAGGGTGGAAGAGGGGTGTCAGGAGCAGAAGGAAAAGGGTGGAGAGGGTGGTGGGAGAAGGGCAAAGAGGGAGGGGTGGCAAAGTGATGGGGATGGGAAGGATGGCGAAAAAGAAAGGGAGAAGGCAGGAATGCAACAGGAAACCAGGAGGAAGGAAAGCGGGAGTGGGGAGAGGGGAGACAGGAGGTGGGGGGGACAAGGAGAGAAAGGGGTGAAGTGGGCTCCCATCATGGGGAACACTCCCCTTCCCACCCCTTGCTCCGGATACCCCTCGGAGCCCTGCAGGCTGTTGGTGCCTCAATTCTGGGGGCTTGGGGGAAGAAAGGGAGCACTTTGGGACAGGGGGCAGGGAGAGGATGGCTGGAAACTGCCTGCCTTTGGAGCCCCGGCCTCCCTCCGTGTCCCAGCGTGTCTGCTTGGGAGAACACTCTTGTTATACAGAGAGATATAACTAGATGTATATATATAGCAGCTGGCAGCACAGGAGTCAGACTCAGGCTTGACTGCCTACTGCCCGGCGCTGCTCCAGGGGAGCTGGAAGAGGCCCAGCCTGCCTACCTGGCTCTTTTTCCCCTTCCCCAAAAGGCTGTCCCTGCTGGCTTTCCCCATCCCAGAGCAGTGACCCAACAGGGGAGCCGCTGCCTCCCTCCCTGCAGGGAAATGGTGGTTTGTCAGCACTCTGGAAGGCTGGGAAAGCCTTCCTGGCCGCCTACAGCCATTTCCACTCCCTCTTCTCCCTGTTGAGACCACCCCAAACTTCTCCTCGCCCTCTTTTGGAGTAGGTCCGCTTTTTTGGGGGGGGAAGGGGGGTGGAAAGGAAAGGAGGAGAAGGAGGGAAGAGGCTGCTTTCAGCAGCTCCAGCCAACTAGACATCTGGATTATTTCCCCCCCCCAACCTCCCCCTCCTGGTTTCCTCTCTTCCCAGCAAGCAGAACAGCTCTGATCATTCCTGGCTAGTGGAAAACCAGTAGTAACCAGCTGAACTCGGGGGGAAAACCAGGGGAGGCCAGGCTGGGAGGAGGAGGAGGAGATGCCAGCAGTTGGTCTCTGAGGGCAGGGGGCTTTCCGGAGGAAGTGAGCAGGGATCCAGGGAGAGGATACTGGGGAAGGGGAGGTCAGGATGAGCTGGAAGCAGTCAGTGTGCGGACGGATGGGTGGCCAGGCAGTAGGGTCCCTTGCACAGTGGAGTAAAGGAGAGGCGCATGGGTTGCCCTTTGGCCAGAGAATCACGAGTCTGCTTGGGCACAGGGGAGGGCTCACGGGGGCACAGCAGGCAGGGAGATGCACAGCGGGCAGAGGGAAGGAGGAGAAAGGGGGAGACTGGAGGGAGGAAAAGCCTGCCAGAAACCTGCCATCCAGGTAGGGTTGGTCACCAGCTCCCTCCCTCCTCTCCCAGCACCTACTGCTGCCAGCAGGCAGGGAGAGTCAGGGGTGCTGGCTTGCATCCCTGTGGTGGCCAAGGGGCAAGGAAGGAGAAACTCTCCTCCTCCCAGCTCCCCACTCAGCAGCTCTCCAGGCAGGGAGCAAGGGGATGCTCTCCTCCTGCATGCCCCTATCCCTCACCTCCCCACGATGCCAGCCCCAGTTCCATGCAGGGCAGGTCTGCTGTGCAGGGAACCTGAGGTGGGCTATGGGAGTACCTCCCATAGAGTAACCCTGCGCCCACTTTGGGTTTCTCAGGGGCTTCAACGTGCATAGGGAAAGGGAAACTCAAGGGCTGTAACTTGCTCAATATCCTCCCCTAGGGCCATGAGTGTTCCTGGGGGATCCAAAATCGCAGGTCAAAACCAGGGTTATATCTCTCTCCCTATGGTGCTGAGATGCCCGTTGTGCTGCAGGGACCACCTCAGTGGCTTCCTTGCACTCCTGACCCACTGGCTGTGGGTGGGCTTCTACCAGAGGGAGGAAATTGCTGCTGGGTCATCCTCCCACCCCAAGCCTGCCATGTGCCTGGCCCGTCCCAGACACTGCAGCACTGCATGACCTCTGTGAGCAGGAGCTGCGTGAGCCAAGGAGCTGGGGCCAACCTGCCACTGTCCCCACTGCCACCGGCCACTGCCACCCTGGGAGGCAGCCAATGGTGCTGGAGCTGCCAGGGGAGGTTTGTTTTCTCTTCCCCAGGCATTAACCCCTGGCAGATAAGAGGGGCCTCGGGTGAGCAAACAGGGCCAGGGCAAGGCGAAACCATGTGCAGCCAGCCAGGAAAGCAGCTTCATGCCCAGGGCTCCCCCTTGCCAGAGGCTCAGCCACCCTGGCATTGCCTGAGCGCTCCGAGGTGACACAGGGACAGGCAGGGAAGGCAGGCAAAGCAACACAGGGATGGGGGTACCCATACAGGGATGGAGTGATGCAAGGCTCCTGCATCATCTCTTGCCGTGCTGCCGTCCACAGCTGGTCCTGCTGAAAGGACCCAGCTTTATCCTGTTCTCCAGGTACCTAAGTGGGGACTGAGCCCAGGGAGGGCCCTTTCCCGAGAAGGGCATCAGGTCCGCTGATGCTCTGAGGTGTCCCAGGTCCCGAATCCTCTCCTTTCCCCATCTTGCCCTGTTCCTCTTGCCACACACAGCAGCAGGGGATCTGGTGATCCGAGTGTCCTCCCTGCTGACTGGGGACATCATCTCTCTGCCATCATATGCCTGGCTGCTACTTTCCAGTACCTCTTGGACCAACCTGAGTGCAGGGACCCATCCCACCTTCCCTCGCAACCTCAGTCAATCACCTCCCTTGCCCTGCCCCAGTTTCCCGTGCCTGCAAAGCAGCTGCCCTCCCCCCTCCCTGCTGTTCCAACGTGCTCCAGCACCCGAGGGCCTAGCCAGAGTTCAACAAACAAACCGATATACAAATAGCACATTTCCCTCCCCGCCATCCCGAGAAGCTCTCGGTCCCCAGGCCTCACCCTCTGCCCAAGGGCTCATCTGAATAGCAAAAAGAAGGGAGAGGTTTCTTACCCCGGGAGCCTGGGCTCTGGGAGGATGTGCTGCCTGGGAGGGAAATCCTCAGTCTGGCGAAGCTGCTTTGCAGGGCAGGGAAACTGAGGCACACCAAGAGAGGTCAGGGAAGCCAGTCCTGGTGTACAGCTGATGTGGTTGGGAAGATCCTCTCCAAGTTCTTCACCATTCATTCCTCTTATCTTGTTTAGGTGGCCACCGACACTGAGGTGCTTGCCCACCCCAAGCTCCAGTCACCCGCCGCCCCATCTGTGACCTGCTCCCCTTACCCGACAGCAGCAGCACAGTGGATTAACCCCTAAGCCTGCAGCCAGACACAGCCTCCAGCAGCCTCCACAGCACCTGGGGTGACCCCAGACACCCCCTGGGGACACCGCTGCCTGTCACCCGCTGCGGGTGGCTTCATGAGCACAACGTAGAGCAGGGAAGCAAGGGACAGGAGCCCTTCCCACCTGCGGAAAGCCAAGGTGACGTGAGCCATCCCACCAGGAACACCGGAGCAGGAGCAATGGGGAGGCCAGGGATGTGACAGGCCGCCCCGGTGCTGGAAGCCCAGCGAGGGCTGGTTTTGGAGGTGTTTTTCAAAGACAAGGGCAAGGCGAGGGGTTCATCATGAGCTTGGGGAAGCTGCCGGTGCTCAGCTGGGTGTCAGGCTCCCACGGGAAGCGGCGGCTGAAGTCGGAGCTGACGCCGGACATGATCAGCCCACCGCTGGGGGACTTTCGGCACACCATGCACGTGGGGCGCGGCGGGGACGTCTTCGGGGACACCTCCTTCCTCAGCAACCACGGCGGAGCCGACACGGCCAAAGCCAACAACTTCTTCGCGCGGACGCTGCGGCACGTCCGTCGGACGCCGCTGAGGAGCCGCGGCAGCGGGAGCCAGGCATCGCCAGCACCCCCAGCCATCTCACCCATCATCAAGAACGCCATCTCACTGCCACAGCTCAACGAGGGCACGTACGATGGTGGCAGCACCAGCCGGGGCTTGACCAGCAAGTTCTCCTTCAAAAGCGCCTCCAACAGCTTCTCCAAGACGCATCAGACCTATGGTGAGTGAAGCGCAGGGCAGAGGCTGGTGCCCAGGCACAGTGTGTCCTCTGCAGCCCTTCTCCATCGCTCCATGCCTCGGTTTCCCCACTGAGGGACTTTAGCCTCTCAGCAGAGACAGGACATTTAGGAGACCCCAGTCCTGGTAAATCTATGTGAGGAGATAACCTATCCTTGCTTTCAATCGCGGTCCTTGCTCCTGCTCTTGGCAGGTCTCCCACAAAGTGGGATATGGATGGTTTCTCCTCCTCTCATACAGCAGGCAGCCCATGTAGTGTTGCTGTAAGGGGGTGCCCTCCATCTCCCCCCTTCTCTATGAGCAACCCCCCCGAGGGTGTTCAGGCAGCAGGGCAATGCCCATACCAGGTTGCGAGATCAAGGGGACCTATGGCACAGCCTTCCCTACCTCCCTGCACAGATGCTCTATCCCTGTCCCTAGCTGTGCAACCTCCTCCATCTCCATGTGCTCCTGAAGGGACTCCACCCCCTTCTTCCCCATTGTGCCACATCTTTCCATGCCAGTTGGGGTCCAGGATGGACCTCTGGGAAGGACAGGATGGGACAGCCGGGTAGCCCTTCTCTGGCCTCACAGCACTGGGCTATGGCTCAGTTTTTCCTCAGGGAGGGAAGTCTGGAGCGGAGAATCTTGGGGGGTGGGATCTGGGGGTCCTGCAGCAGCAGGGGGGAGATGGCTCGGCTCAGAGGGAAAGGCAAGCTGAGGCAATGCTGCCATCTCCTGGTTCTACCTGCTTTGCTCAGCCCCCACCAGCATCCTCCCTCCCAAGCCCAGAGCCCACCTGGAGACCCTCAGCTGTAACTCGGGGCTTTGGAAATGTCCACACAGACACCGGCTTGTCCTTTAGAGGCCAGTGCCAATGATGGGAGCGTGCCATTTGGGTGTCAGTGTCCCTTGTCCCCTGCAGATGTAAGGCAAGCTTCCTCCCACCTTGCCATCCCCCATCTCACCAGCCATCCCTTCTGCATTGCAGGGCTGGAGTCTGGGTTCTGCACCATCCCTCGTGTCCCTCGCTTGGAAAAGGCCCAGGAGAGTTCCTTCCCTGGGGAAACAGAGCTGACGCGCTCAGACTCCCTGCTCTCCTTCCGTCTGGACCTGGGGCCCTCGCTTATGAGCGAGCTCCTCCAGGTCATGAGCTTCTCTGAAACCAATGGGAGCGAAGTGGGGGAGAATGGCACAGGTCTCCTGTGCGGTGAGGGGACCAGGGATGGTGTCCCCCCGGCACTGGCAGAGGACAAGGCAATGTCCAGCTTCTGGGACCGCTCTGGGCAGAGCAGCCTGTCGCGGTCCAGCTCACTGCCAGGACTGTCAGTCCGTGCCAACGGAGAGGCACACGCCATCGAGGGCACTGGAGAAGACCCTGCCTGGGCCTCAGGGCTTGGGACATCAACCAGAGGGACCCCATGGCAGGGCCATTGGAATGACTGCACCATCGAGGCAGGAGAGTTTGACCGGGCAACACAGGTCCTGGCACGTCACTATGGTGGGACCAGCACCCCACGGAGCTCGGAGAAGGGTGAGGGTCCCTGGCAGGCCCGGACACAGACCCTATGGGAGAGCCCCAGCAGCAGCCTGTGGCGGTCACAAGTGACAGGGGAGAGCCGATCCCCCGAGACCACCTGGAACCAAGGAGATGAGGAGGAGGAGGAGGAAGAGGAGGAAGAGTCCACGTTCTCCGGCCTGAAGGAGGGGTACGCTGGTGCCCGGGGGAGGCGCAGCAACTCCTTCGAGTATGCTGATGAGGAGGAGGATGATGAAGTCAAGGTGTGAACTGCCATCACAGCTCCCACCAGAAGCACCGGTGCTGGGGTCTTTGCCCTCCTCCCTGTCCCCCACTCACCAGCACCACCAGTAGACCCAGCGGGCAACCTCCTCGCCAAGCTGGGGACACTGGGGAGGCTGGAGGGGGCCAAGAGGAGAGCCCATCTCCTGGGAGGCTCCCTGGAGGTGGGACTGGCTGCTGCAGGGGGCTGATGGGGGCTGTGCATTGCAGCACCGGGCACTTTGGCCCTTAGACTGCCATTAGACACCAAAGGGACATTCCAATGTGCCAAAGAAACCCCAAGCCCCTTCTTATCCCATCCAGTTCCCCCTAGCATCCTCCCTCACATCCCTCAGCCTGCCCCTGCCAGCACGCCTGGGGATGTGCTCCATTCTCCCACCAAAGGCTCAACTGCCCTCTCCCTCTGCGCTGGCACCAGTGCCCTTGCTGAGGTAGTCCCACCAATAGCTCTGGCACATAGGGGATGGAGGTCTCCCCAGGTCCAGCCGGTGCAAGACCTTCCATGTAGCACATCTACCAGGGGAGGTCAGCTGGGGGCTCAAGGCTAGCCGCACAGAGCTGAGCTTTCTCTTTTTCCCTCCCTTCCCACCAGTAAAGCTGTGAGCTCAGTGTTCAGGAGGTGAGAGCACCCACAAAGATAACCAAAAGGGTCTTTCCACTTGCCTCCTGCTGCTGAGCATCACTTAGGACAGCTCCTTTTCTGACCTCCACCTCCCTGCAGCAGGGAGGGGAGAAACTTCTTGTCTGGCTGGCGGCAGAGGTGAGGTTGTCAGGTCACCACATTCTTCAGTTCAGGCCCTAAAAACCCATTCCATTCCCCCCACCTCAGAACAAGGAGACTCCCACTCTGCAGCTGCTTGGTCTGTGCCATCCTCACCTCCTGTCCCTATTCCCTACACATACATCCCTCTTTCCAGGGTGCCCCTTCCCAGGGGTGGATGGCTAATGGCTAATGCCACTTGCCAAGCAACGTGGCCGCCCTGGAACGAGCTGCCCCCCACGCTGCCCCAGTGCAAACCGGCCCGCACAGTAGCGCCTTTGTGCAGCGGCACGGAGCCGAGATTCTCGGGGGCTGAGGTCACTGGAGGGACCCTCACAGGACACCCCTTGTTCCCGGGGTCAGGAGGGGGGAGATGCTGGGCCATGGCGCAAGGCTCACCCACCGCCCAGCTGCTCCTGGCAGGGACCTCTGCAGGGCAGAATACAGAGCTCTGGTGTGCACGTGTGTTATATGTGGAAGTGCCATTTGCAGGCTAGGCACTGAGGCTATGGGCAAGCCAGGGCAGGCAGCAGCTTCAAGGAGTCGCCAGCTCTGGCCATGGCACCCAGCAGCATCAGCTGTGTCACTGCTGATGATACTGCTGATTAGAGTCCTGCACCCTGTGGCTCTCAGGATGAGTTCCCCCCACCCTCTGCTTCCCAGACCATAACACAAGCTCCAGACCAAAGACCCATATCTGTGGAATATCCCTTCTGCCTCTATCCTGTATCCCATGCACTTATTATTGTCCTTATTAAAACACTTTTGATACTAACTTCTCTGGTGCCTCCCCTCAATTGCAGCAACCTTATCTTCCTTGCTAAGTCTGATGGTGTCCTGGCCACAAAATCCCAACCTCTCTGCTCTCGACAGGATTTGCCAGCACCTGTGGGATCCCTGGATTACTAGCCTGGTACTTTGCCACCCACTGTGGCTAACACACAAAGCAACTTCCTATCCACCCAGCCCCACATAGCATGCAGGAGGCTGCAAGGGTTCCTCTCCAGCCTGGCAACAGTTCATTTTCAGCCTGAAGCAGATCAGTACCCTTCCCAAAGCTGGCTTGGCTACAGCACTTCCAGCCCATCAGACAACCTGATGCACTCAGGCAGCAGCAAGTCTCATGGGCTGGGCAGCAAGAAGTGGAAGGAGGGCAGGGGCACTGTCACATTGCCTTGGACGGGGCTATCTGTAAGATGCTTTTCTACTTCTGCTGCCTTCCCATCCTGCCTAAAGTGTCCCAGTGTTTCCTGTCACACATTGGTCTCATTTAAGGCTGGTGAGATACTTCACTAATTAGAGCAGCAGCATCTGGTAACCAACACTAATTGCCTGTAGTCAAGTGCAAGGGGGACAGATTGGGAGGCGCTGTGCCAGCCCAAACCCTGTCCTCGCTCCGCACTGCCTTCCCCTGACTCACTTTCTCTGGATAGGGTTCCATAGGGAAATATCAGAGTAATGGGTAACCTGGCTGGAATGTGCCAGCAGATAAGTGAGGTGAGATAAAGGGGAAAGTTGGAGGAGACAATTTGTTATCAATAGCAGGAATGTTGGTTCAGGGGCACACCTGTGCTGCCTTCACCGTGCCACTGCTTCACATGGTACCGCTCCTGGGGGAGGGCAAAGCACCTCTTCCTCCTGTCCAGGGGAACCTGTTAAACCCACGCCCTGAGGTTCCCAAACCTAACATTTACCTAGATGCTTCTGTGGCACCAAATGCCATGTTGAATGCCACCTCTCACTTTTCTTCCTCTTCCTCCCTCCCTCCCAAAAACTCAGGTGCATGAAGAAATGGTGCATTGTGAAGAGATTGCACAACCATTCCCTGAGCAGTAACATAGTCTTCCTCTTCCTGAACACCACCTATAGACTGCTTTGCCCTACCTACTATCCATTCAACCCCACATCCTGGTCTGACCTGGAAAAGTACCTGGCATTTTCTGGGAGCTGTTTCCATCCAACAAGGAAATACCTTGGGTTATGTTGGTGTCTCACACAGAGCCACAGAGCCAGGGATGTCACAGAAGCCAAAGCACTGGAGCAAGCAGTCTCCCACTGCTTGGGTTTTTATTAGAGCCAGGAAGCTGCACCCATCAGTCCAGCTTGAAGGAGGTGACCTTGAAGCCTCCCTTGACACTCATGTAGTCGATCTTGCTGTAGCAGTGCCGGTTGGGGAACTCCACTTCATGCCCATCTGGTAGTTTCACTTGGAATTTGTCTTCCAGCATTTCAATAACGATCTGGGAGAAGGAAGGGGAGGAAGGGTGGCAACTGGGGACAACAGGGAGATTAGGAGCTGAACATTCAGGCAATAGGCCTGGCTGTTACAGGGTTAGACCTGGTTCCCATAGCCTTAAACAAGGTGTGGGGGCTTGAGCTGAGGAGGATGCAGGAAATGAGCAGTTAACATCAAGGGTCTGAGCTGATATCTAGGCTATGACCTGGGGACAGAATCTGTCCTGGGGCTGTTTCAGCTACTCAGACTGTAAACTCAGAGAAGTTGAACCCAAGTGTATCTTTATACACCATATGCCTTAGATCTGCTTTGAACAGGGCAGAATAAACCTAACACCCTAATGCCCTCAGCAGCTCACCAGGCCCGGAAAAAGGAGCTTCACTGATAAACACACAAGCAGACAGAATGAGAACACATCACTGATCACTGCAAATTGATGAAGCCAATGGCTGTGGCCAGTGGTATGAGGTTCAACAAGGCTCAGTGCCGGGTCCTGCACTTGGGCCACAACAACCCCATGCAGTGCTCTAGCGTTGGGGAAGAGTGGCTGGAAAGCTGCCATGGAAAAGGGCCTGGGACTGCTGACTCACGGAGCTGAACATGAGCAGCTTGTGCCCAAGTGGCCAAGAAGGCCAACAGCATCCTAGCCTGTAGCAGCAATAGTGTGGCTGCAGGGCCAGGGCAGTGATCATCCCCCTGTACTGGGCACTGGTGAGGCTGCACCTCAAATCCAGTGCTCAGTTCTGGGCCCTTCACTACAAGAGGGACATTGAGGTGTTGGAGCAGGTCCAGGGAAGAGCAGCAAAGCTGGTGAAGGGTCTGGAACGCAGTGTGATGAGGAACAGCTGAGGGAACTGGGGGGGTTTGGTCTGGAGAAGAGAAGGCTCAGGGGGACCTTACTGCTCTAAAACTGCCTGAAAGGAGGATGGAGAGAGGTGGGGTGGGTCTCTTCTCCCAAGTAACAAGTGATAGGACAAGAGGAAATGGCCTCAAGCTGCACCAGGGGAGGTTTAGACTGGATTTCTTAGGAACAATAGGAACAATCTCTTTACCAAAAGGGTTCTCAGGCATTGAAACAGGCTGCCCAGGGAAGGAGTCACTGTCCCTGGAAGTGTTCACGAACCATGTAGATGAGGCCCCCAGTGACATGGTTTAATGCTGGACTTGGCAGTCCTGGGGTAAAAGTTGATGATATTAAAGGTCTTTTGCAACCTAGTTGATCCTATGATTCTAGAGGGATTGCTCCCCAAAGCTGTTACCTCGACACTCCTTCCCCAAGAGCCAGCCATGACTGAGGAAACAAGCTTCCCCTGCACAGCAATAGGAATAGGACTGCTCCTAAATGCAGCATTGTTCATGTCTGGGGACATCAGATGGGGTGAGAGAGCAACTAGGTCAGCATCCCAGCAGGAGGAGAGAGCACAGATTGGTAGCATGGATGCAGGAGTAAAAGAGCTGAGGGAGAGGTTTTTGGACATTGCTCCAAATTCTGGCGCCTGAGTTTGTACTGGACAGAATCAGGGAGAGAAATAAAGCAGAGAGTAGCAAGATCCTGCTTCTTGGAGACCCCCTTCACAAATTCATATGTGCCCCTGGTGCTCTCACCTGCTGAGCAAGTACAGGGGCCAGGAAGCACTCACAAAGCCTGAGACACACAGGGCTCACATGAAGCTCTCAGAGGAAGCATTAGGGTTTTAAAAGAGGAATGGAAATTGCAATTAGGACCAAAATCCCAGAGAATGAGGAGCTGCTGGGAGGGAGCAGGATACATCAAGTGCAACTGGGAGCTCTAGGGTGAGGGAATCTATTAACCAGGGGCTTCCCCCCACTACACAGCCCCCCCATAACCCCATGCCAGCATAGGTGCCTCACCTTGACAGAGGAGCCCCTGGAGAAACAGAGGTGGTCATCGCGATGCTCTGCCTGCCAGGCATTAGAGCACTTGGAGTTGCAGACAATGACAGACTCATTGAACCGGGGATTGAAGTGAAATGCCAGATCTGAGGACCTGCAGCCGAGATTGATGCTGAAGCTGTGGGAGAAGAGGAGGAAGGTTAGCCACACAGGCAGGACAGGGTCTTGGAAGACCTGAGATCCAACACATGGCTCTGCACTCAATTCCCCCATCAGCGTTGCAGGTCCTTAATGCCTCCTGTTTGTTCATTCTGCTCAGGGACTGGAGGAGTTTCAACAGTGGTGGCTTAGGGGCTCCCCTAACACTGAGCTTCTTGTACCTGGCAACCTTGGAAAACCACCTCCCTCTACAGCCCACCTTCAGTCCTGGCAAGTCGAGGTATTTCTTTGTACTTACTTATCAGTATCATTGGATATCTTGCCCTTGATCTTCAGGCTGTGCCCAGACTTCAAACCCAGGTTGAAGATTTCAAGTTTTTCCTAAGGTAGAAACAAACAATTGTCTGCGAGGCTCCTTCAGCTATTCCTCCCCTGCCACTGCAAGTGAGAAGGTGCTGCTAGGAGTTGTCCCAGCCAGGAGAACATCTACTGCTCCTAGCTGGTGTTCCTCTTGTGGCCAAAAACTCTCCATGTGGAGGAGTTATATGGGCTTCTTAGTGACGAAAGAGTGGGCTGAGTGAAGCCAGCAAGCAAGGAAAGACATCAGAGAGAGAGGGGAGATGAAAACAGGCTTGTCTTCACCAGGAGAGCATGAACACAGAGGTACAAAGAGGGTTGAAGCAGAGGGGCACAACCCAGCATTTGGTGGGCAGCATCACCTGCTGCCCAAGAAATAACATGCAAGTGGTGAGAGCAGAGGTGGCTGTGGCTTGCTGATCCCTCGCTCAGCCCTGCTGAACTGGGGACCCTGGATGAGAGAGGACAGGAGCGGCAGCCTTACAGACATCTTCCTCAGAGAGCAGAGTAATCAGGTAGGGAGCCACCAGCAGTTTAGCTCAGAAATGCTTCACACTGAGGACCTTAGACCATTCCTAGACTTCCTTGTGGCTTACACATTAACAGCACCCCTGCCTCTGCAAGGCTCCACCAATTACTATTAAGCCACTAGACTTTGATCCAAAGAAATAGCTTCTCTATGTACACTTCCTGTTGTTAGGGACTTCAGGAGATTAAACCAGTTCCTGGCCTCCTTGGTGGGTTCCTAGTGGACCACTATGCACAGCCCTTACGGGTCTTAGTCCAGCCAATGCATAGGACAAGCTTCTTCCCAGTTGGCCATGGAGGCTTAACCACCATATTCACTGCTTTTCTGTGTGTAACAGCTCAGCCAAAAGCAGCATCCCAGATCCTTCCTCCTGTGGCAGGGGGCAGCCCCCAAAACCAACACCAGCATACCAAAACTGTTCAACCATCCCTCCCACAGTGCCCCAAGCCGCTCAGAGGGGAGGGCAGCCAACACATCCCCTCTAGATGACATGAGTTATGGACAGTCCCTTGCTAGAGTGACATGAGTGGCACCCAGCTCTTTCCCTTCTCATGGCTCTAGTCTCAGCCCCAGCTGTGTGGATTGCACTGGCAGTATGTGGGAGCTCTCTGCAACCTCCCATCCAAGCTCCATTGAGAACAAATTCTTTTGGCATGAGGAGCCATGCACATCAGGTTCATTAGCACCATCCTCCCCAACCCTGAGACATGGGAAGCTTGTCCTCACAGGGGAGCATCATCCCTGTGGTCTGCTTCCCAGATAAGAGCTGTAAATACACAGTGACCCTGGTTTGGCTGAACAAATGGGTGGTGTTTTGCTGGACTCCAGAAGACAGTGGAAAAGGAGAGGGAAGAGGAGGCCAAGACCCAGAAGACCAGCAGCCCCTCATCCTCCTCTCAAGCCCTGCAGAGAGCAGTTGAGTGCAGTCATGCTGCTGCTGCACAGCCAGCTGGAAGATAGCTTCTGCCCTTCCCCAAAACCTCCTGAAGAGAGCAGAGGTTAAGTGCTGATAAGCACTCCTTCCCCGGAGGTGCTTCCTGTTAGCAGGGGGTTATAAACCCCAACAGACTGGGGATATCTGTTCGCTGTTGAGGTCACTGAACCTGCCAGTGAAACCTTCCTGTGCTGAGGATGCACCCAGTGTTGGGGGTGGTGGGTTCTGGCATTGGGTCTGTTTCCCAGCATGCTGCTGCATCCCATGGGGACACAGTTTCATGTCATCCTGCTCCCCTGCAGCTATCCCAGGGAAAATACAACGCCCAGAGCTGCCTCTCAAAATATCAGAGTATCCCACTGGCTCTTTCCAGCAACTCACATTCCCCTTTGCAGGGACAAGGGCAGTACAAAGACACTGTTGCATAGCCACCATCAAGGTTAGTTAGTTGAACTCACTTTAAGCCAGCAGGGAGAAACACACACTTCCAGGACTCAAGAGATTACACCCCAAGGCAGACCTTAAACTTGGTCCTACATGGCTGGCCAAGGTGGCACAGGAATGTTGTGACAGAGACAAGACCCAGGTCCCGGGCTAGCAATGTAGAGGAGGTTTCCCACACAGACCAGTCAGAAACATCACTCTCACTGGGATTTATCCATTCACCTCACTGGCAGAGCATGAGGCTGCCCAGCATGTGTGTGAGGATAGGCAGAACTGCCTGAGCGGAGTTATGTGCAGAGCTGCAAGTACCACGGATGTGAGAATACACAGAGATGGAGACAGGCAGGAAAGAGGCACGAGCTGCTCAGGAGGGGCTGTGAGATTTTATCAAGATAACACTGACCCCCCTCCTACAATGCTCAGCAGGGGCGTTCACCCCCCTTTTATTTGCCACTGGGAACAATAGTGGGAAACCAGACAGCACCTCTGCCAGCGCTGGCGACTTCCTTCGTCTGCAGAGCTAAGCCTCTGCGTGGTCAGACACCAGGCCTGTGCAGATGGCCTCCCTCATGTAGGTGTGCATGCTCTCCACATAGGAAGGGGCTGAGACATTAGGGACCACAGAAGAGCCGAAATTCTCAAGTGCAATTGGAAGTGGCAACTGGGATGATGAAAGGAGGGTGAAGGGGGCAGGTAGATACTTCCCTGCAGACACTGCAAAGCAGAAAGCCTGGGGAAATGGTGATATGATGGGAATGTAAATCCCAGAGAAAGAGGAAATACGGCTAAAGGGCATCTGTAGAGGAGGTGGAGCGTCTGTGCAGTGAGGAAAATATAAGCAAAGGTTGTGGAAGCTGGTAGCCACTGGTGCAAGGGATCCAGGAACACTTCATCCCCAGGATAAATGATCTTATAAAAGGCTACCTGTCTGGGAGCACCTCTCCAGGTCCCATACAGATGTTCATCCTGGCCAGGGGGCAGTTAGCCTCTACTGATACGGGACATCTACACACTGCTGGCAGTGGAGGAAGCTTTGCTGCATTCTCAGAGCATGCCCTGGGACAGCAGAGACCCAAGAAGCAGTCACTGGTGCAGGGTGGGGGCCATGCCCAACCCAAAGGCAAGGCGAGCTTCCAACAGAGAGTAGGCAGGCCTGCAATTTTGCATGGATTAAAAACAGAAAAATCATATTTTAAGGAGGGAAGAGACCAGTGCAACCACATCAGCTTTCAGCCAGAAGGGCAGGTCCTCTGCAGTGTGCTTTCACCCCATGAAATGCAGCAGCTCCATTGGCAGAGGCCCCATAAGGCAGGTTTTAGGGTTAAAAGTCCTTCCCAGCCTTTCTGCTCATCTGGGGGAGATTTCAAGGCCACCAGGAGCACCCATGGGGTGGCTCCAGATAGCAGCACCTCATGTACCATAGCCTAGAGCTGCCACCTCTACCACAGGGCACCCACACAGACTGAATGCTACCCTCCACAGCAGGCTGCCAAGATCCTCAGCAGCATCACTGCTGGCAGCAGTATTTATTTTGTTTCCTTACTCGGGCAGGAGATAAGCCAGATAGGTACGAAGCCCTGAGGAAAACCACAGACTTCCCCACTTCCCAGCCAAGGTAACCCAACCACCCCAGCTGTGAGAGATTTCTTGGGGCCTTTTGTGGCATCCACACCAAAATGGTCCACACCATCCCTCACAATAGCACTATGATGAAGGTCTCTAAACATCAAACCAAGCTCTGCAAGAAGCAGTGAAAGATCCCTTTAACACCCTCACAGAAGCCTGAGGTTTCAGCTCGGCACCAATTAGACACCAAAGAAGCAGCATCAGAGGAGGACGCTGCAGAGGGGAAAAGGCACAAGTCCCCTTTTGCACTCCAGGCACCAGGGAGCCTGTGCTGCAAACCAGGCATAAGCATCCACTCAAGGCAAAGGGAGCTGGAGAGCCCAACCATGCATTCTTTCTCAGGGTAGCAGCTGCTCACTCTGCTATTATTTCCTACTGCTTCATATAATTTGTACTCCACAGCAAGCTATTGTCCCTTTCCACTGGCTATTTATTTCCTTGAATAGCCTCTGGGGAAGGATTTCAGTGCAGGAGAAAAGAGAAAAACTCCACACAATAAATATTGAACAGTGACCTGATTTAAACCGTGTTCTCTGACCTTATCTGCGCCCTGGCTGAGTTTCCTCCCTGCAGTTGTGATTAAGCCCCGTTTCTGCCTTGGTTTCTCCCTTTTATGAAGCCTAGGGGGGAATGACCCCAGCCTTAGAGGGCTGTGGGGTGCATTTCAAGAAGCTGAACCCTGGATTTTCCAGGGCCAGGGCTCAGAATACAACCGAGAAGAGGTTTCTACCACATCCTGATGGAGATGATCAGTCCTCCACCTAACAGTCCCAGAAATTCCCAGAGAGGTTGGACGGGAGCGGTTTCCCCTGTGGTGGAGAGGTGTTGGGTTTGCCTCTCAGCAGGTAGTGCTGCAACTTTCACCCAGATGATCCCCAAGCTCTGAAAGTCAGCCAG
Source organism: Amazona ochrocephala (assembly GCA_039720435.1). Taxonomy (NCBI): domain Eukaryota; kingdom Metazoa; phylum Chordata; class Aves; order Psittaciformes; family Psittacidae; genus Amazona; species Amazona ochrocephala. The sequence continues at coordinate 79,887,342 of CM077880.1, forward strand.
CTTCCTAAGGGAGGAGAACTGAGAGAACAGGATGTACTTACCTCATCCAAGCACTGAGGTAAGTCCGAGACTGGATAAGCGGGTCTGTAGATCTTGAGGGTGTGTACAAGAGAGGATCATCCAGGAGATACAGGAGAAGCCAAGGCAACGATGAGCACAAGGACACCGGGGCCCATGAGCACTAATTTCCTGTCTAAGAGGTTAAGCAGGGTGGGATGGCTCCCCTGTGGAAGGCACTGATCTCTGCATTCAGATCAACTAAAATGGGAAGAAACAAGGGACTGCAGGTAAGCCTCATGCTACCCCTCATGCCCCAGCTCTCTGACAGTGCATCATCCAGATCCCCTCTGGGAAGTATGGAAGCAGCATCCATGCTCTGAACCTGGAGGTAAGGGATTAGAGGCCACCAGCATCCAGTAGGCTGGACACCAGCATTACTCCCCTTAAGCTGTAGAGTGCATTTTTTTTTCTTAGGATGTGGGGAATAAGGAGGAAGGATAACACCAGCTGAACAGCCAAACTGTGGGAAAGAAACCCAACACATTTCTTCAGAACTAGGGGCAGGAGTGAAGGAGGGAACCTGCACCAAGCACTGGGATGGGTGTAGCCTCAGACTCACTCCGTCTCCCTGCTCTATGAGAAAGGCAGTGGTGCCACAGTGATTGACATCTCCTATATTCATGGGGAGCTCAAACATGCTGTGGCAGATGGTTTCCATCCCTATGGCCAAGTTATGTCCTTATACCTTTGCAGAGGACATCTCTCTTGGGCAGCTGTAGAAGCCTGTGGCAACATTTTTGTGTGGTACAAGTTGTGCATGGGGAAGAGAGGAAGGTGGCTCCTGTGCAAGAAAGCTGGCTCATGAGGCTATTTCATTAACCCAAGCCACATCTTATGGGTGCCCATCTTGCCGGCGGGGCAGGAGAATGAACTGAACCAGCAGAAGATAGGGAAGAGAGATCAGAGGAGTGATTGCATGCCACCCAGTTCCATTTCCAGCCTTCATTTCTCTGATTCTTTCCCTTGTGGGGGCATGCCAGGAATGTGGGTTGTGGGAAAGGCTTTCAAAAAACACGCCTGGAGATAAAAACGCACTTGTGTTGAAAGCCTCCCTACTGACAAGGAGAAGATGCATAGAAGGCTCATGTCTTCTCTTCCTCCTAAACTTTTGTAATCTCCCAGCTTTACCCAGACTTGCTGGATGAGCTATTATTAGCTTAATAGGAAAAGGATCTTCCAAAGAGCTCTCTACAAAGGATCAGTTTCACGAGGCTTTATGTTGCACTTGCATCTTGCACCAGAAGATTATCTCCAACAGCTTTATCTTACCATTAAGGAAGATGGCAGCCCCCTCATCTTGCACACGATTTGGGAAACTGAGGCACAGACACCCAAGTTCACATCCAAAACAGTTCTTCCCATTTGATTTTCATCTTAAAGCTTCCATGGCCAGATTAAAAAAATAATTATAAATAATGAAATAAATCTAGCTTTGCAAACCTGTGCAAGAAGCTAAAAGGAAGCTGTGCTCCCCTGGCTAATGCAGCTAGAGTATCAGAGACGCTGATCTCTCACCACACCACCTCCTATCAGTAGGAGATACTGAGGCATTCAGTGCCTCTGAAAAACATTAGCCCTTGGGTGGGTGCAATTAAGTCTGAGGCATTCAATTGAACTGACAACAGTGGAAGCCGGGGAACTTCCGAGATGCCCCAAGCCCAATTCCCCTGACTTCAAGGGGACCATTTCCCACAATAAAGACAGCGTGAGGCCAGCTGGCTGGAACCCGAATAAGCTAAAAAGAAACACAGCATTGCGCCATACACAAAAGCTCCATGGGGACCCCCCCTCCATTGAGCTCAGAGCAGCCATCCCGATTCCATGCCACAGGGCACACAGCAAGAGTGACTGCCACGTCCCTGCACACAGCAGTCCATCCACACAGGGAGAACAGTGCTGGCACTGCATGACCCACTCAGAGTGTGTTTCTCACAGGCTCCAGCCTGAGCCCAGGCAGGCTGGACAACTCTGAGGACTTGCAGGAATCCTTCAGATGAGCAGAATCCATCTGAGTCACATGCACAAGGCACGATGCCAAGGGTGGCTCATCCACTGGAAATAAAAAAGAGAAAGAAATGCTAAGGGAGAAATAGCAAGTTTTGAAAAGCCACAAGAATTAACAGCTCATGGGCTGGAAAGAAGGGGAGTGAAAATCAAAAGGGTCTGCTCTCCCATGCTCACGTCACTAAAGCCAAGTACCCCCCATCCCCACTGGCAAGCAGCACCCACCTTTCCCCACATCAGCTTTGAGAAGGTCCGCAGAGGCGACCCACCCTGGATCTAAGGCTATGGCTGAGGTCTGCAGAGGAAGGGGTTGTCAAGTCAAAACTATCTGTTGCTCCAAAATCAGCTTGAACAAACTCCCTTTGATGGCCCTGCAAAATGAAACAGTAAAAACCAAACCAGATGGAGATGGGAAAGAAGAGCTGCCAAAAAAAAGGGAATCCAAATCCCAAAATGACTGACTCGGTGCGGGAAATGGGCATCTAAAGAGGAAACTGCAGACATCTGAAGGAGACCTAAGAAAAGACCAGGCCCACACAACTGACTCTCCCTTTTCCTCTCCTCCCCCTTTCCAGGGGGAAGGGCACCAAGAATACATGAACTCATGGACCTTCAGAATGAGCCACAGGGAAAGGAGCCTGACCTGCCACAGGAGCTCCAAGGACAAGCGAAGTGCAGAGGAGGTCCCAACTCTCACCAGCATGAGTGCTGAACTACTTTATCCCTGCTTCCCAGACAGGAGCTACAGCCACAGCCTTGTGTAGAGTTGGCACCACGGGAAGGATCTTCGTCTCCACAAGGTACTGCAGGGAGCTGCTTTGCACTGCTGGGACACCTCATCTCCCTTCCCAGCACTATACTGGACACTAAGGGACACACCATGTATTTGAGGACACCCTCTTTTGCTGACCAGTCCCCTATGGGCATCCTGTCCTTCCTCTGGACAGCTCCTGTGAGCCTCTACTGTTTCTGACCCATGCCACATATTGAGTAGTACATAAGCCCTCACTCAACCACAGTGGATGTTTATTTTGCATTCCCAGCAGTCATGCTAGGCTGTTTGTTCTCTCTCTGGCTATTTCCCTTCCCTCCAGTTTGTACGTCTTCCTGCTGCCCCTTTCCCCACCACCAGCAACACACCGAAGCCAGAACCCGGCTGTGTCTCACTAGTTGCCCCAGGTTTCTCCACAGTCCTCCTTCTGAAAGTCCCCCAGCAATGAAGCAGACACACAGCTTTAACTGCAGTCAGATCCCTGGATGGAGAATGCTTGCTCCTGAGAGGGGAAAAGGGTATTACAAACTAAATGCTTTGAACACAACTCACACCAGACAAATCTTATCATATCCCAGGCTAAATAGCCCCAAACATGTGTCCATTCTCCATGACAGACTGCCTTGCCAAGCCAGGAGACCTGATAAGAACAATGCGACGACAGGGCAGCTGCAAGCGCTAGGCAAGTTCCCATCTGCACGCAGATAGCTTATCTCTTCTGTCAGGATGGGACACGCATCAACATCTGCTGCACAACAGCAGGGAAATGCTAGTGGAGACCTGCTCTTTGGTCCTGAACATGCACGTAGCACTCCTTACAACACCGTCCCTCAGGAACATCTCTATTACTCACTCAGTCTCATTAGGAAAGGGGTGGGAATCCTCCCTGAACAGCTCCAGCACAGAAGCAGCTCCCCAGGGATCCAGCTCAGGATGAGCTGAAGAATGCTTAGCGCCAGCTTTGGACACCAGCAAGTGGCTAGCTGCTGCAGGAGCAGCACAGCAGCTAGAGGAAGCTGGAGGGAAGAGGTCTCATAGCCCACTCTGGCCAGTTGCGACTGTGCTTTTAGCCCCATCAGCTCCCAGCACGCACTCTCCTCCTGAAATTCAGCTGAAGTGCAGCTAAGGGGAAGTGAGCTGCTCAAGATGCAAAGCTACACTCTACAAGGAAGGAGGTGAAAACAGAAGCAGCCTCTGTTGGAAGCATCTCCTTCTGCAAATGAGGGATGGCAGAAGGAGGAGATGCTTCCAGGAGAGGCAACGTGCAAGGTGCAGTGCGGTTGCAGCAAGACCTAGAAAGTGGACACAGTCTTCAAAACGCACGCTGGGCTGAGGGAAACAACAGTGTGCAGCCCCTCCAGGCAGAGGCTGCTTGGATACCCCCCAGAGGTGTGGACCTGAGCCTCCTCCTGGCTGGGGGACTTGTCTCAGCAGCACATTAATGGGGATACATGATCTCTGCCCCTGTTCTGCTCCCCAAGTGAGTTCCCAAACCTGATGTAGTTTGGGGTGGTGGGGGAAACAGGACATAGGCTGCAGAATCGTGTGCTCTGTGGGCAATATGGTGGGCCCCTTGTTCTGCCTGCCCAAGGCAGAAGAGCCAGAGGAGAAAATTCAGTGTGCTTGTGCACCCAGTCCAGTCTGGTTCCCTGCATCCAGGAGCTGGCTCCCACACCCCCATGACCTCATGTGCTCGGGCAATATTTCCTCAAGCATCTCCCTCATCCCACAAGGCAGGAGGTCAGACGTGGTCAGTAATACATAGCATGGCATGTAAAACACTGAGTCACAGCCCTGTTTCAGTTAAGGTTAGCAGACAGTGTTTCCCAGTTTCAGTCTGGCGCACACACTACCACCCCACATGCTCGCTTACAACCTGTTGAGTGACATTTCCACATCTTTGGAGAGAGGAAAAAATAGAAAATTAAGGGGTAAATATGCCGGCTGCAGGGGACTGCACTTCAACAGCGTGCCTTCAGAGGGACCTCGCCTTACGGGGTGTAGCTGTTTAGGTCTTCATCCCAGAGGCAAAGACCAAGGCACTGCTCCCATCTATGGCAGTGTTCAAGGCCAAGTTGGACAGGGCCTTGTGCAGTCTGGTCTAGTGGGAAGTGTCCCTACCCATGGCAGGGGGGCTTAGAATCAGATGATCTTAAGGTCCCTTCCAATCCAAACCATTCTGTGATTCTATGGGGTTAAATGCTTCGTAACACCAAAGCTCTGCTGCAAACAGTCCCCAGCGCACCCTGGCCCCCAGCTGTGCCTGGGTGCTGCAGCACTGCTAGCTAAAACAGCCCTAACCCTTGCTAGGGAAGGTGCTAAGAACCACACAGCACAAGACATCATCCCACAGCAGCACGCAGGCCTGGCCCTGCTCCTGTTGCATTTACCAAGACAGATGAAGCCAGAGGGACCAGAAAGACGCCTAGGAAAGGCCAGGTCCCCCCTCAGCAAATCTGCACACACAGACTCTGTGTCTCCCTCCTCCAGCTCCTTCTCAGTCACAGTTTTCTTTCTGTTCCTAACCCCACGTCTGCCATGCCCCAGCACTGGGTTCACTCCGCTCCGCTGCTCCTCACTGGGGCTGACGCTCACTGTGCTGCCAAGCATATGCTTGAGCAGCCAGGCTGGAGGGGAATGCTGCCAGACTGCCTCCTCCTGCCATTTCACAGCCCAGGCTTAAGCCAGCACTTAAGTTTCCTATAGGCAACCTGAGGCAGCTGCAGCCAAAGCGGGATTGCTGGCAATGGGGGATTTTCAAGCCCAGGCCAAAACCCATCTCTTGAAGCTCCCCAGCTGCCAAACATGAGCCAGCTGCACAGCAGAGAGCACGTGCATCCTCTGTTGGGGCACCCCGCAGCAGGAATGCCTCCTCCCTGTGCCTTGCTGTAAAAGAGAGGCTGCACACGGCTGCGCCTGAGCTCCCCTCAACGTCCCTGGCAAACGTCACACTTCATTGTCGCTGCAATGCAGGCATTTATTCATCATCCAGGCTCGGGGATTTATTTGTTTCAGGATGCCTGGTCTCATGTCGCCAATCTCTGCTCAGATCATGCTTGAATGCCCATGAAAAACGCCTTTGCAAGAGGATTTTTCTCCTTCTCCCTCCTGCTGTTCCTTAGAGCTAAACTGTAACTTGGCAAAATCCGGCCTCTTAAACCATTTTTTTCCCCCAATACTTGTGCTTTCTAATGACTCCCCTTCCATCTGCTAGCGATAACACAGCAAGAACGGGTGAATCTGTTCACGTTTTCAAGTGCCCTTCTCGACACCTGAATCCCAAGTGCCCTGTATCAGTAGCGGATCGTTTCCCGTCTGGAGCTGATCTCATCAGCAGCGCAGCGAATGACTTCATCCAGGCTCCCCCTTGTGGGCTCTGGGCTTTCGATGCTCACTTCAGCCCCATAAATTAAAGCAGCTCTGGCAGGTCTTCCTCTCCCTGGTCTGGTTTTGGCTCACCCAGACACATAACCTATCAGCCCCCAAGCCGTGGCTACGACTAGGGCTTCTGTCCTGTCAGTTTTCTTCCATCTTTGCCTGCTGCCAATACTGTTCCTCAGCAGCAACAGCATTCCCATGTTTTCAGAGCATGTTCTGGACTCTCACGGGAAGAAGCTATCGGCAACAGCAAACCCATCTGAGCCTTTCTCAGGGATTACAAGGGACTGCTACTCCGTACACCAGACAGGAAGACACTGCTTCCTGCTTAGTCAAGGGATCAAGACAGTGCCCAGTCTGTGAGGGGAGCTTGCACACGAGGAAGCAGCACAGCTCACCTCTAACTCTGGTATTTGCCCCTCTCGCTTGCTTGTCTCGTTGAGCCAGTTGCTCTAATGACAGAACCAACATGGAAAGGCAATTTAGTATACAGAGGTCACAGCAATTCCCTAAAGGAAGAAAGTGCAATTATCCCCACGCTAACGACCAGGGAAACTGAGGCAGAGAGCAGAGTCTGTGCATTTCCCCAAGTCTTGCTCCGAGACATGCTTAATTGCAGAGATGTAGCCAGCAAGTTTTCTGATCCCTTATCCAGCATCCTGTTTCCTCATTCTGCCCCTGTAGTTTAGAAGGATGCCTTTGATCACCAGGGACAGGTCTTCCTACAGCAAAAAGGGAAATGCTGAAAGAAATGGAATGAAGCAATCCTAGTGGATGACTGCATACCACAAGAAAGTGCTGCATATGAAAGGGAAGGAGACATTTCCTATTAGATTAAAGGAACTCAAACCTGCTCTCTCTCTCTCTAGAGAAGTATGCAACCCTATACTTGCTTCTCTAATTGCAACCGTCCACTAGGAAAGGTGCTGAGAAGTATTGCAAAAGGAAGGAGATTATCCAAGGTCAGGGAATAGCAGAGCTGCAAATCCAGGGGATTGCGTAAGGGGTGCATGGTCCGAGGTGATGTCAGAGAGGTGCCGCCAGCCCTGTTCCAAAAGAAAGCAGCAAAGGTGAAACTGAGCCAAAACCCCAGGAACTGGCTGCTGCAGTCAGCCAGAGCAGGGAGACAAGAAAAGGGCACAGAAGACTGCAGCACTGAGCATCAGGAAAGTGAAAGGTCTCCGCGGCAGAATATCTTGCCAAGGCAAGAGGAATGCAACAGGGAAAAGGGAACCCCACGTCACAGGCCAGAGCAGACGACCCGGCAGGAAGCACACCAAAGCTCTCGCTGCTGCACAGAAGCACATCTGAAAAACATCGCAGGGTTCACATAAACACACAAGACAGAGAAACCAAACAAACGCTGGGACAGGGCGAGGGCGACAGCGCCGTTCTGGCTGCCTGAAGACGACCTGGTGGGCGGAAAACCCCTGTCCCAGGCCACCCAGCCGCTCCTGCAGGGCCGCCCGCCCTTCCCGACCGAGCGGCACCGTGCCTCTTCTGCTATTCACTCGCCGCATCAAGGCTGCAGCCGCTGAGCCCAGGTCGGTCAGGCAGGAGCTCTCCTGCTTGCTACTGCCCTCTGCGGGACAGCCTGCTGCAGAACCGGCCGAACTTGGGATCCAGCACCAGCTGCCCTTCCACCAGAATGCCAGCTACCCATGCCTCTGTAATCACTTTCCTCTGCAACTGGCTACGAGCTAATTATAGCTGCAGTACTTTCATTCGGTGTGGTGTTAATTACAACACCAGTGTCTCACTCCATCCAAACCTAGTTTGGGAATCCAGCTGTCAGTAAAAAATAAATCGAGGGACAGGAATCCCAGACTGGTTTGGGTTGGAAGAGACCTTAAAGCTCATCCAGTTCCAACCCCCTGCCATGGGCAGGGACACCTTCCATTAGACCAGGTTGCTCCAAGCCCCTGTGTCCAACCTGGCCTTGAACACTGCCAGGGATGGGGCAGCCACAGCTCCTCTGGCCAGCCTGTGCCAGGGCCTCACCACCCTCACAGGGAAGAACTGCTTCCTTATATCTAACCTAAACCTACCCTCTGTCAGTTTAAATCCATTCCCCTTGGTCCTATCCCTCCCTGCCCTTGTAAAAAGTCTCTCTCCATATTTCTTGTTGGTCCCTTTAGGCACTGGAAGCTGCTGTAAGGTCCCCCTGAAGCCTTCTCTTGTCCAGGGTGAAAAAGCCCAGCTTTCTCAGCCTATCTCCGTAGCAGAGGTGCTCCAGCCCTTGGAGCATCTCCGTGGCCTCCTCTGGACCGCTTCGAGCAGGTCCATACTGCTCTTGTGTTGGGGGCCCCAGAGGAGACAGGTTTTTCCTCACATCACCCAGCTGCTTTTACAGGGAGCAAATTTCAGATTTGGGTCTCTTTTTACTGCACTTAAGGTCCTCGTTATACGGAAAGAAGATGTAACTAAAGTGGAAAGAGACTCCTGAATCTATGAGAAATAAAAGCATGGTTTGAAAGGCCACTGCTGACACAACTGTTAAGCATGAGTTCACTTGCCATTGTTTGCAACCAGCTGAAAAGAGGTGCAGCCTTCTATTCCCCTCAGCCTTGCTAACCCCTGGGTGTTGCCAAAGAGAGGCAAATAAACAACCTTGAGACTCAGACAGACCGAAACCTGCGCAAAAGGGGGCTGTGAAACACCAGACTGCAAAACCACTCCTTCAGAGGCATCGCTTTGTGGGCTGCAGAGGAGATGCATGCCTGCTGCGCACATCATACGTGACCTAGAAGAGCAGTATCTAGGCCTCGGTTTCCTTAAGATGACTTAAGGATTCTCAGGAAAAGCAAAGAGGTAGTAGTAACAGGCAAGGCTGACTCATAAAACAACCCATGTAAAACGTGCCTGAGCACAGCAGAGGGAAGGATGTGACCGTTTTCTATAGAAGGCGCTTAAAAAAGGCTTTGTGATGCAAGTCAGTAACAGCTAAAAAAAAGAACTACAGTCAAGCGCCAGAAAATACTTCTTAATGGCCAAAAAATCCGCCTCCAAACAATGGCTATCCATAAGGAAAAGACATTAGGCACGACCTGAGGGCAGCTCCCTCGGCTGCCATCTGCGGGATTAGCGCTGTAAATGAGTAACTCCACACAGGACCGCGCTGACTCAAGACGTGTATCTTCCGGATTAGATACTTAAAAGCTGAATAGGCTGTATCGCACTCTTGTCGTGCTCTTACTGCAGAGGCTCTGTCAGGGCAAGCTCTGGAGCACCGATGCCCACATGATGCACCGAGGACTCTGCAAACACGAGGGCTGTGCTCCCCAAACCTCTTTGAATTGGCACCTTTCACCAGTGTTATTGAGAAAGAAAAGCAAACAACAAAAGCAATAGCCCACCACAGGCAGAATGCGCTCAGACACTCTGTTCCTACCAAGGCTACTGGAACACAGAGAATACAAGAGGTATTAAGCGTTGCACTTACGGCTGGGTTACCAGAGCTTCAAGAGAGAAAGAATCACAGAATGGTTTGGGTCAGAAGGGACCTTAAAGCTCATCCAGTTCCGACAACCTGCCATGGGCAGGGACACCTTCCACTAGACCAGGTTGCTCCAAGCCCCTGTGTCCAACCTGGCCTTGAAGACTGCCAGGGATAGGGCAGCCACAGCTTCTCTGGGCACCCTGTGCCAGGGCCTCACCACCCTCAACAAGAACAATCGAAGTTTACATTCCTTGAGCCCTTACTTATTGCCAGGAGTCCCTGGCACAGCCCCAGCACCTACAGTACCTCCTATAACCCCCGCATCCCTCAGGTCCGGGCGGGCTCACACCGCGCATGCGCTGGGGCTGTCGCGCTCGTGTCCTTTCAAAGGACACACGGCTCCCTTCGCCGTCGGGCGGAAGTGTTTGGGTTCCATGTTGGAAGCGGCTTCACCCGCTCGTAGCAGAGCTCTTCCGGCCCGCTCTGCTTCTCACTGGTTATGTCCTCTTCCCGGAGGCACTCCGCTTCCCCCCCGGCCGCACTCCGTTCCTGTGAACTCTATGGTGGATCCGGGAGGGGCGGGTGCGCTGCGTCAGTGGCCGTCCTGCCCCACTTCCGGCGCTCTATGGTGAGGCCGCGGCAGCGCCGCTGTACAGGGTTGGGTGCGCTCCCGATGGCCCCGCGGCGCCGCGGCGGGGGGGCGCACGGGCCCCGCTGAGGAGCCGGCGGGAGGCTGGCTGGGGCCCTCCGACATGGAGCCCGAGACGCTGGAGACGCGCATCAGTGAGTGCGGCTGCGAGCAGACCTCCTCTCCCTCCACTTGATGCGGCGCGGCCCGGCGCGGCCGCGGGCCCTGGCGGGAGCGGTGGATGGCAAAGGGGGGACACTGGGGTGTCAGGGAAGGGCGGCACTCACGGTGGGGTCGCATTTAGAGGCGTGTCAGGGTGGGCCTGGTGTTGTGTATAGGGGACGGCCTGGAGCAGATAGGATTGTTGGGGCTGCAGGTTTTGAGGTGTCGTGGAGGTAGCGGGAGCAGTGTTGACCCCCGCTTCCCCAAGGGGAGATCTTGTTCACCCTCCCCTTCTCCCACCCTTAGACAGAGCGACAAATCCCCTGAACAAGGACCTGGACTGGGATGGCATCAATGCTTTCTGTGAGCAACTCAATAAGGAGCTAGAGGGGTAAGTGCTGTGTCCTTTTCCACAATGTGTTCTGTGTCGCAGGCCTGGGTTGTGATTCCACCTGGTAAAATTCGGTGTGGCTGTTCTGAGAGCTGAATAGGCACAGAGCCCCTCAAAGTGGGAGTGGGTTCTGTTCCTCTGACAGAAGACTCCCACAGGGTTTTGAGGTGTCTTGGTGCCTTAAACTTGCAACATGCTTTTCAACCCTGTATTCTCAGATAGACACACAGGCACCAGGCTTTCCATCAATAACCAGTTAGTCTTTTTTTCCCTTCACTCCTTCCAGTCCTCCGCTTGCTACCAGGCTTCTTGCCCACAAGATCCAGTCTCCGCAGGAATGGGAAGCTATCCAGGCCCTCACGGTAAGGGCATCTGCAGGCTGGTAGAACTGGACGGAGGGCCAGCGTGTGGGGTTGCTCCAGTTTGGCTGAAGGGACACAAGAAGCTTTGAATTCTGTCTGAGAAAACCCGGTAGCACCTGGGCCCTTGGGTGGGAGAAGAGAGAAGATGGTTCTACAAGACTGGAGGGATGACTGGTAGGAAAGGTCTTGTTCCTAGGAAGGATCAGAGCCTGTTGAAGCTGATAGAAAGCTTGTTGTTCTCTTTCTTGTGGTGGATTTGGCAGTATTAACAGTTGGACTCTATGATCTTTTCCAGCCTAAATGATTTTCTGACTCTTTATTGTTTTATGGATCCACAGTGTGAAACCCCATGAGTGTTTGTGAGCTCTCTAACAGAGCCTTCCATGTGTTACTGAGCCACCTCTGCAAACACTGACCCCAAGGAGGAAATCTTCTTGCTTCCCTTTGGGAGGGTGCCTGCCCACCAGGGAGGGAAAGGGGATGTCCTCTGCTGTGAGGATAGCTGCAGCCCCAATGCCTGGCACATGGGGGATCTGGCTCCTGAAGCTGCTGCTGACCCCATGCTGGGGCTCAACTGGCCCCTTTCCGCAGGTTCTGGAGTCCTGCATGAAGAGCTGTGGCAAACGTTTCCATGATGAGGTGGGCAAGTTCCGCTTCCTCAATGAGCTCATCAAAGTGGTGTCACCCAAGGTGGGTCTCAGAGCATCATGCTGTGTGGAGGGGACTGGATCCTGGTGGCAGGAGGGCTGTGGGAAGTAGTAGTGGCTGAACAGAAAACTCAGGCACTCACTGGGATGAGGGGGAAACAGGACACTGCTAGCAGGAAGTTTAGTCCTTGTTCCAGGTGAATTTTCTGATGTGAAGGTGAGCTTTCAACCTTCTGCTCCAGGCTGATTCTTGATGCAGGAAGCTGAAGGCCAGCGAGACATGATGCAACCAGTGCTTGTAGGACTACTGAGTTTATGTGCGTGCCTGGAGTCACCTTCCCTGCATCTCTTTCGGGCTCTGTTTGTGCTCAGGAACGTCCCCCAACTTTGACATCGTGACCATGTCTCTGGGGTGTCCCAGCCTGGTTGAGACACTGTCACAGGGCAAGCCCAGGCCTGGTCAGTGGTGCTCTGGCAAGTCCATCCGAAGGCACAAGTCAGATAGGTGCTGATGCTGCTGTTCCTGCAGCAGAACAAGCTGTGCATGCTCTCCTATTCAGTCAAGACAGTTAAAACCAGCAAATGTAGAGTTAAGGGAACACAGACTAAATATGACTAAGGAAAACCTTCATCTGCCAGTCACAGCTTGTGATGATGAATAGCCAGGGACAGTGACAGCAGCATCCTGAAGTCCTCTTGCTAGGCACCCTAGAGAATGTTCTCTTAAGCCACTGGCCCCAGGTGACATATGCAGTGTTTGTAGCACCAGTGCCTCCAGGAGACCCACAGGAGAATCGTGAAGGATGAGTGCATGGCAAGGGGGTAGCTGTAATGTTTGGACATCTCACAGCTGGGTGCTGGTCATCTGGGGCTCACCAAGTTCTAAAAAGTGCCACACAGTTGTGCTAGAGAGTGGGGCTGGACCCTGCTCCAGGGACCATTACCCACAGTCCTTCCCCTCCCAGCCCTGCTGTCCCCTTGTTCCTGAAGGACTTCCTTGCTGGGCAGCTTCTGTTACTGGTATCCTTTCTTCACAAGGTGACAGAGACTTGCTTGAGTCTTCCCACTTGTCCCTGCATGTCACTGAGGGGCTCCCACCTCTTGTGTTCCCTGTAGTGGAACCCAGCACAGCATATGACATGTTGCAAGAGTCTCATGAGCTTTCCTGCTTGCTTCCTCTTTACTCCTCCTTGTGCCGTTGGGAACGGTCTCACTTCTGGGGGAGGGGAGGAGAGAAACAGACCAGGCTTGCAACGGCTCAGATCAGCTTCAAGCCACGTCTTCTCTCTTCCTCTAGTATCTTGGCAGCCGGACATCAGAAAAAGTGAAGTCAAAGATCCTGGAGCTGATGTACAGCTGGACATTGGGGCTGCCTCACGAGGTGAAGATCTCAGAAGCCTACCAAATGCTCAAGAAACAAGGTGAGAGGCAGAGTCTGGAAGGGGAAGGTGGAAGGATGGTTTGAGTAGAATCTAAACCACTCTCCTGTGCCTACACCCAGCACATCCCTCAGTCTGGCTCAGCACCAGAGGCAGGTGCCTTGCGGCTCCTAGCTGGGCAGAGGGAGTTGCTGGTGCTCTTTGTTGCTTGATGGGTCAGAGGGGACATCTGTTTGCTCCTATAGGGGGTGGGGCACTGGGAAGGTCAGGGGCTGAAGGGCTGTGAGTGCTTTTGCAGTTGATGCTGGGTTTTTCTAAGATGATATTTGTGGGGAGTGGAGGACAGTTCTTCCATGAAAACACAATCTGGGATCATGGGTAGTAGGAGCAAACCTACATAGCCTTAGTCCCAGCTGGGTTTGGTGGGCTGTTAGGGAAGAAAAGCCCTAAGTGGCAGTGCCATCCCCCAGTGGGTGAGTCCTCCTGACCTCCCTCCGTTGGTGTCTGCTGCAGGGATTGTGAAGTGCGACCCAAAGCTGCCTGATGATGCTCCTTTTCCACCTCCTCCCCCTCGGCCCAAGAACATCATCTTTGATGATGAAGAGAAATCCAAGGTAAGGCCTCTGTGCAAGGAGAATGTCACCAGGCAGCATCTTCCCTGCCCCAGTATCTCCTGTCCGCTGAGGTGGAGATCCAGAAAGAGTCAAGGCCCCTCCTCCACATGCTGTCCTTCAGAAAACGCATCACAGGAATGCTGAGGGCCCACTCAAAAATCATTACGAAGCAAACAGCCAGAGGTGGACGTGTGGCTCAGTTTGACCTTTGGAGCACTTAGCTGCAGGATGGTGCAAAGGGTGAAGCACTGATATTAGCCCAGCAGGTTCTGTGAGATTTGCTGCTGTGTGCTCTCCGGGCTTCTGAGCTACCTGGTCATGAGGTTTAAATCCCAGCCCCACATACTGTTGCTGTTATCTGTTCCCCAACCCCAGCATTGCAGTCTTCTTATTGCCCAGCTACTTAGCCCCTCCTGGACTCATTCTACATCGTGTTTCCATCAAGAATTGTGTCACTACTCGGACAAGCCTCTGCAGTGTCAGTGCTGATACATTTAAGCAAGTATTGGCCTCCTCTGGGTGTAGTTCTGCAGCAGAGGTGTGATGCCAGTTTGCAGGCTTTCTCTCTTCCTCAGTACTAGTGCTGCTGTGCTCCAGGGTCTCCATGGTGCATGATGGGCAGGCAGGAGCCAGGAGCAGGTTTTAAATGCAGGTGATCTTCAGGAAAAGACCAGAGCCACAATGGGAAAAGGAAGAACAGTTGTACTACTTCTCCCCCTGGTCTCTGAGACAGGCCACAAGCTCTTGTGGCTGGGCTTGCAAAGGGCTGGCACTGTCAGCTCCCTCTGTCAGATACGGGTTTAGGGCAGGGGTAACTGGCTTTAGTGTTTCAAGAGTGCCTGTGCTGCCACTTCTCAGCGTGGGCTCAGAGGTACCTTCTCTATTTGCAGATCCTGGCTCGTCTCCTGAAAAGTTCCCATCCTGAGGATCTCCGTGCTGCCAACAAGCTCATCAAGGAGATGGTTCAGGAGGTGCGGCTGAGGAAGACAGGAGCTGGGGAGTCATAGTCTGCATGGCAATAACTGACACCAAGGGAGCAGTAGCTCTGTCCTTATGCAGATGTACAGAGCTTCTGCCCAAAATTTTGCAGCAACAGCAGCTGCTAAAGAGTCCTTGTGTGACTTTTTTTTTTTTTTGCCATCCTTTGGCTACTTGGATAATGGCTCTGGGCACTTTCTGTGGCCCGAGCCCCGCTGCAGCCCTTGATCTGTGGCAATTCCATTCCTGTTTGGCAAGTGATGGCCCAGAGATGATCTGGAGTGAGAGCTGTTTTGAGGGCAGTGTTGCTATGCCTTAGTCCAGGGAGTTGGTATGTTTGCTGGGCCAGCCTCCTTCCATTCCAAGTTGCAGACAAGAGCGAGGACATTCTTCCCCATGTGTTTCCCCTCTAGGACCAGAAGCGCATGGAGAAGATCTCCAAGAGGGTGAATGCCATTGAGGAGGTGAACAACAATGTGAAACTACTGACAGAGATGGTGACAAACTACAGCAAGGGGGAGACAACAGAAAGCAATGAGGACCTAATGAAGGTGAGGAAAGGCCATCCCAGCATTCTCCCTGGACTGAACTGGCCCTTATCCCCTGAAGTTCCTCCTGCCTGTTTTGCACCCCCAGCTGAGCATCCTGCTTCTTGTCTCAGAATCCCTTTGTCCTCTTCCCCCAGGAGCTGTATCAGCGCTGCGAGCGCATGAGGCCCATGCTTTTCCGGCTCGCCAGTGACACAGAAGACAATGATGAAGCTCTGGGTAAGCATATCTGGCCTTTCTTATTCTGTCCCGTTCTCCCTCCATCTTCTTTCAGGGAGCCTGTGCTTGGCAGCTGCCAGTCTGGGGTGTCTGCTCGCTGTAGGTTAGTCTGTGGCTTGGCACTAATCATGAGCACGTGGCAGCAATCGGCAGTGTAACAGGCTTCCTCCACTTCACTGTAGCTTGTCCTGCTGCATCAGTATACCCTGTGCAGCAGGAACTGTGAAAATGCTGTCTGCAGTGGGCTGTATCAGTTCCTCAGGCCTTGCTTTGAAGGAATAGACAGAGCTGCAGTATAAAAGACACTCTTGTTTTGTCACAGTTTTCAAACTTCCCACGTATTCAATTTCAGCGGAGATCCTGCAAGCCAATGACAATCTGACACAGGTGATCAATCTCTATAAGCAGCTTGTACGGGGAGAAGAGATCAATGGGGAGACAGTGGCCGGTCCCATTCGAGGTGAGGAGATTTGGGGAATGGGGACAGGAAGGTCAAGCAGAGGAACCCTACTGCTGGTTTCCTGCGGTGTAAGAGACGACTGAGAGAAGTGGAAAGGTGGAACCTGCAGGAGGTCTGAGTGGCACTGGTGAGATGAGGAAATGGCTTGTAGAGATGACTGATGCACGAAGAGAGGGAATTGAAAGGGAGAGCAGAAGGAGAGTTTCCTCTCCCAGGGGTGAGGAAGGATAGCACACTGGAGAAGGTTTCTGTCTCTCAGCTTGTTCCTTCTTTGTAGGCAGCACCTCAGCTCTTCTGGATCTGTCGGGCCTGGATCTCCCAGCAACAGGCCCTTCCTACCCAGCCTTGCCCACCCTGTCAGGTGGCTCAGCAGTCCCTGTGCCTGACCAAGGTGGTTCTGTCTCCTTGCTGGATGATGAACTCATGTCTTTAGGTGAGAAATCTGGAGCAAAAGCTCTTTATTCTCTCCTGACTCTGGACAGTCTGCATGGATGGTTGTCCTTGTGGCAGAAACATGAATAAGGGAGAGTTATGGGAGAGATGAATAATGAAAGACCCAAGAAGTGTCCTTAGTATGAAGGAGAGGGAGGAAAAGGCCCTGCTATGATTCTGAACTTCAGACCGATGGTCTTTTCCTGGCTAGTCAGAGCCTGCAGGGATGTGCCCTCTGATTTGCTCTGGGAGAACTGACCTGGCAGGTAAATCAAGAGTGATGCAATGGCCATCCCCAGATGGGATCACAAGGGTGGATCCCCCCCAGTTCCTCATGTTTACTCCTTGCAGTTGAAGTCATGAGCTGACAGTAGATGCATGGGACTTCCAGAACTATTCACATGGAATTCTTGTGAGGTGCCAGTCCTAAGAGGCTCTAGAGTCCTTCTTTTCCCAACCAAGTATATGTTTCCTAAGATAGGTGCTTCGAGTACAACAGCGTGGAGTAGACAATGTGGTCAGTTGGGCTTGTCAGCACAGTAGTATTCACTTCTCTGTCAACTGCAGTGAGAACTGGATTGTAACTGAGGATCTCTGGGCAGAAGGAACACTGTCACCCTCCTGACTCCCCCGTGCAAGGGTAGGAGCCAGAGATGGAGACCTAATTGGTGGTTCTGCCCTGCTGCCCCTGTGTCTTACTCAGGCCACATTTAATGCTCTTAACCCACTTGGTTGCTAAGCATCATGTTTGGTTTTACCCCTGGCAGGCCTGAATGACCCAGCACCTCATCCTGCCCAGGCTGGTGACAGCAGTGGCTGGAACAGCTTCCAGGTAACATGCTGGGAGGCAGGGCAGAAGGTGGGGGGAGTGGTGAGAGCAACAGAGAGAGTAGGTAGAGAAATGTCCCACATCTGATGGTGCTGATGTGCAACCCTGCTTTGGGGGGGTCTCCTGTGCACTCTTTTTACAGTCATCAGATAGCAATGAGCTCAACATCACCCCTGTCACAGCAGCACCACCAGTCAAAGCAGATGCTGGCGCATCCTCCCCCAAACCTTCTCCTTCCACCAGTGGCCTGGATGACTTGGACCTCCTAGGCAAGACTCTGCTGCAACAGTCTTTGCCTCCAGAGTCTCAGCAAGTGCGATGGTAAGCAGGGGTAGTGCGATCTCTCATTTCTCCATCGTGTCCATTTCTGGGGTGCTGGAGGTGCCACTTCAGTGCACTGTTCCACTCCTTGCTCTTTCCCTACAGGGAGAAGCAGCAGCCACCCCCCCGGCTGACGCTGAGGGATCTCCAGAACAGGAGCAGCTCTGGCATCACAGCCCACAATCCCAGCACTCTGCCCATGCTCCAGAGTGTTTCCCCTAACCCCACGCTGCCCCTGGCATCGGAGCTGCCTGCCCCTGCTGCACTCCCAAAAGCTGCTATCACACCAGCAGGAAGTTCTGCAGTTCCACCACGGCCTCCTGCCACCACGCTGCCCCAGGAGATCTCATTGGCCAACATCACTGTGCCTCTGGAGTCAATCAAACCCAGTGAGCCGGGGAGGAAGAGGGGAGCAAGCTTGGGGGGAGCAAACCACATGCACGTGGAAGGGAAGAGTGTGAGGAAACTTCTTGCTGGTTGGATTTTGTGGAGGTTGAGGAGGAGTGGTGTCTCTGTCACTTGTATGGAGTTTGGGTGACAGGCAAAGGTTGCTGCAGGACCAGTTCCCTCGTGCTGACTGCTGCCTGTCCCTGCCTTTCCCACAGGCAGCATCCTTCCTGTGACGGTTTATGATCAGCACGGCTTCCGTGTCCTCTTCCACTTCGCTAAGGATGCTCTGCCTGAGAGGCCCGATGTGCTTGTGGTGGTGATTTCTATGCTTAGCACAGCACCACAGCCCATCCGCAACATTGTCTTTCAGTCTGCTGTCCCCAAGGTAAGGCAACTGATGGGACTGAGGTCCCCAGACCTGGCCAAAGCGCAAGTCTACTTCTGCAGGAAGGGCAGGGTGGGTAGAGAGAGCTCTGGGGGCCTGAGAATGAATTGTGAGTTGTGTTGCCTTCAGATTAGCAGGAACCAGCCCAATACTCTTTGACTAGACTGTGGAGGCTCCCCAAATACAGGAGCAGGGCCTCTGGCTGCCATGTCCCTTTTGGGAATATGGGCTGCTTTTCTCTGTGCATAGGTGATGAAGGTGAAGCTGCAGCCACCCTCAGGCACGGAGCTGCCCGCATTCAACCCCATTGTCCACCCCAGTGCCATCACACAAGTTCTGCTGCTTGCTAACCCACAGAAGGTAACAGCATTTGCTGGGGCATGAGCAGAGGCTGGTCTTGCTTCCTGGGCAAAACCTGCCTAGCCTATCCCTGTTTGCTCTCCTCAGCTTCCAAGAGACCCACAGGGTTTGTGCCTCACGCCTTTCTCTCACCTTCTTCTGATTTTATTCTTTCTCCCTCATCTACAGGAGAAAGTGAGGCTACGGTACAAGCTGACCTTCACTATGGGAGAGCAAACCTACAATGAAATGGGGGATGTGGACCAGTTCCCCCCGCCCGAGTCCTGGGGAAACCTCTAGGGCTGCACGTTGCAGGCACTACACTGCAGAGTCCTTGGGAAACCAGCCCTCAGGGGCTGGAGTAGCCCAAGGAGATGGGGAGGGCGGATGGGGGGCTGCTGCTCACGCTCTATTCTCCAGATGACCGGGCGAGGGCCAGAGGGAGCGTGCCTTGAGGAGGAGAGCAGAGACACTGGGAGATGTTCACCCCACAAGATGTGGAGTGGAGAGCTTCGTGTGTGTGAACAGTTGCCTTCCCTGCTCTTCCAAAGGCGACACTCCCTCCCCAGTCTGTCCAGCTTCTCTTCTAATCCTGCTTTCCCCCTCTAGGGTCAGTGGGGAACAAGGAAGGGGAGCTTTATTTAACAGCTTCAGCCTGGGGCAAGGCCTAGCAAAGGAAGATCCTTTTCCTTGTCTGTCCCTTCTGCGCTTCCCAGCCCTTCAGCTGCTTTGTGCTGTGTAGTGCTTGTCCCCCTTGCCCCCTCTTTGGAGCTGGGCCCTGGTGGTTCCCTGTCTGATGGGATCCCACTGGAGCTGCTGTGGAACGGGGCTGGATGGAGACTATGTGTCTCCAGCACTCTCCAAGCAGGCAGCTGCCCTTGCTTTGAGGGGGTCAGGAGGAGTTATCTCCCCATATCTCCGTCCTTCCAGCTGAATATGGAACTGTTAGTGGGAGGTGAGACCCCAGGGGCTGGGTAGGGCTTGTTCCATGCCTTCCCATCCTCTTCACCTAGGCACTGAACCCCCATAGCGAGGAAGACCACACCCTCCTCATGTGCTTTATTTGCCACAGCGAGCTTTGGGGACTCCTGTCCTGCATGCCACCCCTAAGGGGGGTGTGCTGGGAGGAGTGGGGGTGAGTCTCCCTGCAGCCTCCTGCCAGACAGAGAGAAGAAGCAGCACATAGTCTTCCTCCCTCCTGGCTGGGATGGGGGGCTTGGTGGGGCCGGGGGGCTTTCTCAGTGTCTTCTCACAGTGGGGTGGGTGATGGACTGGGAGTCATGGAGAGGCTGGAGGGCTGCCCATCAGCAGGGGCCACCACTAAGCTCTGCTCTGGGGGGGGTTCAGCTGTGCCTTGCGCACCTTTGCCTGGCTCCCTGCACGGGGAGGGGGCCCGCCACAGCCACTTGATCACTGTGACACTAGAGCGGGGATCTGCGGGCATGGAGGGGACCGGCCGGTGGTGCGTCCCCATGGGACTTGTGACCGCAGGAGCCGCTTCGCATCCCTAAACTGGTTTTAAGAGGGCCTGACCTTAAAAAGTAGGAACAAGCTGCACGCTGCATAGGCTTGCCAGAGGTAGAAGGAGCAAGATGGAGGTGAGTGGGGTGCCTCACGCTTATGGCTTGGGGGACAGCAAAGGTGAGGTGTTGGAGCTGGGTGAAGCGAGCAGTAGAGGAGAGGGGGAAGCAAGGTCTTTATGCTGGGGTTTTGCTGTGTCTTACTTCCCTTTCTGGTCTCTTTTCAGGGTTTTGTATGGGGTTTTTCTTTGCAGATCTTGTTTGGTTGAACAGACGTGTATATATTTTCAGTGCAAAATTATGTAAATGGAAGAAAACAAACAGATTGAAAACAAAACGCCCGGCGCGAACAGTCTGCTGTATTTATGGGAAATAAATAGTTCTTTCCTGATCCCGTCCCTGCCTTTTGACTGAAGGAATGCCTTTTCCCCTCGCCTTCCCTGACTTCCACCTCACAAGGCGTCATTTCCAGCTCATCCTGCCCCTGCAATCATCTAAGTCATCCCCCAGTCACCTGAGGCCTTGCCACGATGGGTTCCCCACTCCCATGACCAGGGAGAGAGGTTGGTGGAAGTCCCCCGGCTGCTCTCAATTCCTGTTTGAGAGGCTGCAAGCTGGTTGCTGCTTGCTTCCCTCTCTCCCTAGGGAGAGGCGGTGGGCAGGGGTCAGTGACCCGCATTCCATGAGGAACAGGGCTTGAGCTCACTCCTGTGCCCCACAGGATTGTTTGCATCTTCACCATTGCCTGTAGCATCACTTCCTCCTCTTGTTCAGGGCAGTTTTCGTGCAGGGGGGCAAAAAGGGAGATCTGCTCTGACAAGCAGCAGCCCGGGGCTGGGACCAGATCTCTGCATGGGAGGAAAGAGATCAGGGCTTCTCCACCACCTGATGCAGCCACCATCGGGGGGGCTTTTTGGCATCTTTGCAAGAGATGCTTTGAACCCCTTAGACTTGAAGCCCTTCAGTAACTACACTGCCTGTTGGGAGCACCCCCAGGGCTCATGGCTGGGGTATCAGACATGCTTGAGCCACAGGTTTCGAGCAACCTGGCGTTTCGGGCAGGGAAAGGGGGGCTCCCTTGCTCCATCCCAGCTGCCAGCACTGCTTTGCTATGCCCTCACCGGAGCCTTTGCCCCCCACTACAGAGCAGAGCCCAGCACCCCGCTAACTGTAGACCTTCAGGCTTGGGGGCACAGGTGGAGCGGCCCTTCCGCCTCTTCTTCCTTTGCTGTTTGTCTCTGCCCACAAGCTGACCACTTCCTGTCTTGTGCCCGTGCTCGTTCGTTTGCCGCCGTTAACCTAGCCTAGAGCAAACTGCAGATGGAGCGAAGTCCCAGCTGCAGGTAGCCAGAAACAAAGCAAGGTTTGCATCTCTCAGAGCCAGGAGCAAAGGAGGTGGTGCTGGTGCGAAGGGGATGCTGCTAAACAAACACAGAGCCCTGGAGCAGCTCTGCAGAGAGCGGGCAGCACCCGAGCCTGGGAACGGGGAGCTTGCGGTTCCTGTGTGACTGCGTGCGGGTGCTGCTGCGCTGTGCTCAGCCCCGAGGAGCTCTGCCAGCGGTGGGAGAATGGGGAGGAAGGGGCCTCTCCGGGGCACAGGGCAGCAGCTCTGTGGTTGTTCTAGAGAGCTTTGGTGATGGGAAGTGGGCTGGGGGGCACGGAAGGGGCTGCAGGGGTGGCTTTGCGGCTCGACCTCCTGCATTTGTCACGACAAAAGGGATATGTGGCAGAGGGAAGAGAGTGGAGCTGTACCCATGAGCATGGAGCACAGTTTGGGTGACCAGGTAGGGCAGGATGTACATCAGACACTCCG
The DNA here is from genome assembly GCA_039720435.1 of Amazona ochrocephala. Taxonomy (NCBI): domain Eukaryota; kingdom Metazoa; phylum Chordata; class Aves; order Psittaciformes; family Psittacidae; genus Amazona; species Amazona ochrocephala. The sequence continues at coordinate 79,909,412 of CM077880.1, forward strand.
TGTGCAATGCGCAGCTAGCTGGCATAGACATGGGCTAGTGGTGGGCAAGGAAAGAGAGGGGAAAACAGCAGCCGAGCTGAGACAGAGCAAGAAACAGAGCGTGGGTCCTTGCTCGGGCTTGGCAGCGCATGTGCTTGTCCTGCCTTGTTATGTGTTTGCTGTAACAATATTTCCCCTTTAAGGCTGGGCTGAAGTTATTTATACTTGTGGGGTGGTGACAGGAACACAGAGTGGAACAGAAGCCCTGAGCTGCTCTTACCTGCTCTGCAGCACAGGGGCAGACGGAGAGGAAGGAAGCTCAGAAGAAGAGACGAAGCCAGAGAAGGGAGTCCAAGGGAGGGAAGAGAAAGCAGGCAGGGCATCCTCTGGGAGGGACGAGGGAGGGGGCCAGCCAGACAAACAGAAACAGGGGGAACAGGGGAAGGAGAGGTCCTCAGGGAAAAGCAAGGGGAGAACAGCTCTGTGGAGCTGAGGGGCCACCAGCATCTGATGCCAAGCATTGCCGAAGGGTGCTGAGTGGGTACAGCCAAGTGGAGCAGCTCTTGTGGTCCCCTCCCAGCGCTCAAGATGATGAAAAAGCAGTTCAATTGGATGCGGCAGCAGCTGTCCCATCCCAGCATCACCGGCCGGTAAGGACTTCTGCACTACCTGCACTGGAGGGCTGGGAGGGAGCGGGATGCAGTTCCTGGAGGGCTTGCGCTGGGGCTGGACTGACCTTCCATGGCCAGGGAAAAGGGGAAGAGGGAATGACCCTGGGTTTAGAGCATCTTCAGCATAAGCTGAGGAGCTGTGGCTTCCTGGTGCACGTGGGGCAATGGGAAGGCTGCACTGGTGCTGCTCAGCAGTGATATGATCCCCAAGACCAGCTACTACCAGATGCTACATCCACCTGGAAACAGACCTTTCCCAAGTTTGGCTTTCTCAGGATGTGAGGGCAACAGAGAGGGACCATCTAGCCAAATGCTCTTGGCTGTGCAGTGACCAGGAGGGTGTTAGGAACTGGGACCTGCCTTCACTGCTGAAACCCCACAGGCACTGGATGCTCTGCATAGTTCCAGCAAGCCCGGCAGCATGGGCTTGCTGGCATGCCCTTTGAGGAGAGGGCCAGGGATCTTACAACTTCACACAAATCCCTCTGGCCCCATCCTACCTCTGTCTCTTCCTTATTTTTCTCTTTGGCTTTCCAAAGCTCTCCCCTTGCAAAACCCAGAACTGAAATTACAGGGCTGGGCCCTCCCTTCCCAGCCCCCTCACTGCTGCTCTCCTACAGCCACCTCCACAGGTTCCCCAGTGCTGGGAGGCTGAGCAGGACCAACTGTGTCCCCTGTACCACTGCACTGGTCCTTCAGCCAGCCCAGCAGCCCAGCCACAGGGAAGCAGCTTCTAAATCCTGGTGGCCTCTTGCTCTTCGTGCGTTTCCCATAGGGGATCATGATCCCCTTTCCCATCCCTCCTCGCTCAAGATGTCTCATCTCCACGTTAGATGCACCTCCTTTTCGCTAGTGCCAGGCAGGCAGGAGGTCTCAAGCAGCCTGTCCTGTCCTGAAGCAAGTTCTTCACCCGCCGCAGAGCCTCTCTTTTGCAGGCTGCGGTCTCACGTGATTTTGCTTGCCTTTAACCAGGCCACCCCCGTTTCCTGCAGCTCCACAGCCTCATCCCCCATCGGGTGGTAAAAAGGGAGAAACGTGAACTGGGGAAAAAGCAGCAGCAGAGGGAAAGCAAACGGGCTTCCTGGGGCACGGCAATGGCAGCAGGCCGTGAAGTGAGGTTTCCTCTACAAGGAGGTTTGGTGGTGATGGCAGCTGGTGGGATTTGAATGTGGTTTTGAGCAGAATTTGCTGCAAACCAGAAATTGCACTCCCCAATACCTGCTGCAAAACCAAGCAGAAAGCTGGTTTCATGTATGTGTTTCTGGAGGCACTTGTGTTGGTCTCAGGCCACAGCTTGGTCATGAAGATATCCTTGTTCTGCCACTGGTGAACCCACAGCCAGTGGCTACCATGGCCTGCAAAGATGTCTGCAGGCTCCAGAGCCTGGATTTGGCCTCGGGGGAGTGGTCGGGGGTAGAAGACTTTACCATCAAACATCCCACCCCTGCCATGGCCCCACTAACCCCTGTCTCCATCTGGACATTTTGACTATGGCTCTGACCTGGAAGCTGTGTCTTATGGGTGTCCACTAGCCAGCAAGGTTGGCTCCCTTGCCCTGTTCCAGCTGCATCCCACTGGGATCATTCCACCCATAGCCTTGTGTACGATGGTCCAGGCCATAGCCAGTGTCTCCTGCTCCCATAGAGTGGTGGGTGAAGGTCACCCCATCTACTGATGGCTCTTTCTGCTTCCTCGGCAGAGCCCAAGAAGCGACGGAGCTGCTGCCGGCTGATCTGCTGCAGGTGAGGTGCGGCAGGGCCAGCAGGCATGTGCCTGCTTGCGCCTGGGTGTGGGACCTGCCCCGCTCCTGCCTGCGGTTTGTCCTGCCAGCACATCCAAGTCATGGGGCTGGGATCTGCCCATGTGCCGGAGGGCAGCTCCAGGACCACAGCAGGCTCCTGCTATAGGAAAGGGCTTCTCCAGCCGCGCACAGAGGGATGAATCCCGACCAGGAGCTGTACTCCCTTTTTGCTGGACCAGGGATGATCTGCGCTGCAGCAGGATGCTGTGTGTGCCACTCACGCCAGAGCTGGGTGTTGGGGAAGAGATGGCCCTGGGAAGCCCAGCCCACGGCTGGCAAAAGGGCCTCCCCAGTCCCACCTTTCTGCCCTCAGATCGAGCAGAGGATTGAGCCAGCCAAGCGAGCAGCTCACAGTGTGTCCAAGAGGCTGCAAGCCTGCCTGCAGGGGCAGTGCGGCGCCGAGATGGACAAGCGAGTGGTGAGTAGCATCCTCCGCCTCAGCCCGCACTTTCCTTAGCCCCACCATGATTTTGAGAGCTCCGCTTTTCTTGGCAACCTGACAAGCCCCAGCTTGGCTTAATTATTGTGGGTGATTAAACTGCTTCACACATTTGAAGCCATGGCAGAGCAGGCTGTGCTTGGTGAGGGCCTCCATCAGTGTCACAGTTTTCTACATGGGTCTATATGAGAGAAGGCTGAAGGTTTTCTAACCATCTGTAGAGCTTTGGTGCATTGTTAGCTAACTGGATCCTGGCTTTGGATGAAGGAACATCCAAAGGGCCCTTCCTCAGGCCCCAGGGCCAGTGTGGGTGGGTGGGCAAGGGGAAGATGTGGGGGTCCTGTGAAGGATTCAGCCACTTGCTCTCATGCCATGATGGCATGCTTCATGGGGACGGAGCTGCCACATGCCAGCTCACCATCCCTTCCCCAAAACCTTATCTCTGTGCAGAAGAAGCTGCCCTTAATGGCTCTATCCACGACGATGGCTGAGAGCTTCAAGGAACTGGACACAGAGTCCAGCCTTGGGTAAGCGCCAATGGGAGAAAGTGCCAGGGCGACCCCAAAACATGCTGTCAGTGCCATTGTTTTGACTCAGGGGCTCCCGTGGCCAAGCTGAGCTGTCAAACCCTGTCCTCAGAGAAAATACTGGCACTGGAGTGGGAGAGGGAACAGACAGCACCTTCAGCCGGGGGCTGGCTCAGGGTCCCACATGAGTACTGGTATGGAGGGGGGTGTTGGGTGAGAGAGTGGCATGGTTCCAGCCCACAGTCTTTCCTATGCAGGAAAGCCCTGGAGATGGGCTGCTGCATAGAGAGCTCACTGGCCAAAATCCTGGCTGAGTTTGAGATCACCCTGGAGCGCGATGTGCTACAGCCACTCAACAAGCTCAGTGAGGTAGTCCTGGATGCCCTCCTGGCTCCATTCTCCCATCCCACCACCCCTTCCCATATCCCCAAGCCTTCCCCACTCACTCTGGGCCCTCCCTCCCCAGGAAGAGCTTCCCATCATCCTGAAGCACAAGAAGACCCTCCAGAAGCTGATTTCTGACTGGAACACAATCAAGAGCCGGTATGGGGCACATTGTGGCCAGGGGCTAGGGCATCCAGGCACCCAGGATGGGAGATAATGCTCTCGGAAGCAAATTTCCAAGTGCTATGCCAGGTTTCTCTGGAAGAGCATCACAGCCATGGGTCATTTCCACATCATGAGTCATGATGGCTTATCTCAGGAATGGGGCTTGGGAAGGGTCCTGCAGGCCCTGGGTGTTTCAGTCAGCCTTGCTGAATGCCCCTCAACTTAACCAGGTCGCACCCTTTTCTGCAGCACCATCTTCTGGGTGAGGGAAATGAGAGGTGCTGGCCCAGAGAAACCACTGCAAGGCAGTACCTGGAATTGCTGTCCTCATGATCTCCATACCCCTTCTGCACACCCATCGCACCCCATGTCCCTGGCACTGAGGCTGTAGGTGTGACTCTTCTCTCCCACTCCAAAGGCTGAACCAAGCTGCCAAGAGCTCCAGTAACAGTGCTGGCACTGGTGCTGGCCCGGGGGCATCTTCTGCTGCCAACAAACTGGAGATCTTGAAGGAGGAGGAGGAGGAGGTGAAGAGGAAGGTGGAGCAGTGCAAGGTGAGACGTCACTTGCTGTCCCTCGTGGGCACCTCCAGGGCTGCAGACCTGTTCTTCACTGATTCCATCCAAAGTGACCCTATGCTGAGAAGGATGCAGCCAGCCAGTATGTCCTTCCCTCCACAAGAAAACCAGTCCCTCAAGGAGCAGGAACAAGGGGATGCCCCAAGCCCAGGGAAGAAGAGGAGTTAAGGGTTCAAAGCACAAGCTGCTGCAGAGAGGAGCCTCCAGGGGCTACAGCAGGGAGCTTATGGGGTCCCCTTGGGCTAGGAACCAACTGAGCTGGGATCTGTGCTGGGTGGCTGGGGACTTCCACATCAACTTTCTCCACGTTTCTCTGAAAAGCCCAGTGCCTTGTCTGGAAGAGCCATGGGCTCATTGGAGCTGGAGGTGCAGGGACCTCTTGTTCCCAAGACACTTGTGTGAGTACCCTCATTGTAGGAGATGTCACTGCCACTATCCAAATGCAAGCAATGAAGGCAAGGAGAAATGCCCCCATGGTCCCAACCTGCCTCCCCACTGCACCTGGAAACCCTGTGTGGATGACCCACAGCCTGGACGAGAGGGTTTTGTGAAGGTGTCCCCTCTTCCTCAGGTACCAGGGAACGGGTGGAAGATTGTTCTTCTCTGTCTCCCTTCCCAGGATGAGTACATGGCTGACCTCTACCACTTCTCCACCAAAGAGGACAGCTACGCCAGCTACTTCATCAAAGTAAGTCCTCTCTCACACTCCTCAGCATGTGAATGTCTCTTGGAGTATGTCTGAGCCATGCTTTGTCCCCATCCACACTAAGCCCTCTGCTTAGGGCAAGGAACAGCCCCAGACACCAGCAAATGCCTAAAGCTATCCTTGCTCCATGCACCGCAGGTTAGTGCCATCACTAGCACCAACTACTTGTCCTGATGACCCTCCCTCTCCAATCTGCCCTCTACGCACCACTACAGACATGGGCCAATGACCCCAAGGGGGTTCCCCTTGCAGCTCCCCCTTTGCACTGTCTGCCTGTGGGCACAATTCCTGGTGGGGGGTCTCTCTGAGAGGGGCTGATGCCAAAAAAAGCACTGTTTGCCTGTCCCATGTCTGGCAGCTGCTGGAAATTCAAGCTCAGTACCACCGGCAGTCCCTCGGATCTCTGGACTCAGCTCTGGCAGAGCTGAAGGAAAGCCACAGCCAGACAGGTACCCACTGGCTCTCCATGCAGCCCAGGGAGGACTGCAGCTGAGCCCAGGGAGATGCAAATGTGGCTTGTGAGGCTGGGAAAGGCAGGTTTTCCCTCCCTGTGCCTGCTGCTGCCTCCTACATCTGGCTGGTGGGTTGGGAGCCACACCATGGGGATGCTGCCTCTGCCTCTGCTCTTGGTCAGAATGAGATGCCACTGTGGCTGGATGCCACATGGCCCCAGAGGCCACCATCCATCCTGACATTCACTTCTCTCTTCCAGAGCCCTCCTTCACTGCAGACACCCCAGTGGTGGGGTACTATGGTGTGCCCCTAGAGACACACCTCAAAAGCTTGGGCCGGGAGATCGCGCTGCCCATGGAAGCCTGTGTCATGACGCTGCTGGCCTCTGGCATGAGGGAGGAGGTAGGCAGCACTCCTGACCTCCCACTACCCTCTCTCCCTCCCCAAATGCAGCCCCTCCACATCCCTTCCCTCTGCACCTCATCTCCAGGGCCTCTTCCGGCTGGCAGCTGGTGCCTCAGTGCTGAGGAAGTTGAAGAGCAGCCTGGCCAGTGGCTCCAATGCACTGGAAGAGTTTTACTCAGACCCCCACGCCGTGGCCGGTGGGTGCCGGTGATGCAGCAGGGGGGGACATGACCGGAAAGTCCCTGCTGTCCCCCAGCACCATCACTCCCGTTGCTCCCCCTCCTCTCTCAGGTGCACTGAAGTCCTATCTGCGGGAGCTGCCCCAGCCTTTGATGACCTTCGAGCTCTACGACGAATGGCTCCAAGTGGCCAGGTAGGTGCAGGCTTTGGGGCAGAAAAGCCTGGCAGGGCTCAAATAAACCCAACTCACCCCCCTCCATCCCTCCCAGCACTCAGAGCAGGGCTGCTTGGCCTTGTTTGCCATGTGGGGAGAGACACAGCACCTGGTATGTCCCATGCTCAGCAGAAATTCGTATAGCCCAAAATCTTGGACAACAGCAATAAAAAACAAGTCAGCAGGAGAAGAAAGGCTGCAGCCTTTAGGTTGTAAGAACAGTATATTGTGTGAAGACCTGCTTGACCTCAAATGTGAGAGCCCCATGGCCAGTGATCAGTTTGGCCTCTTGCTTTTGGGATGGAAGGGGTGGTGAAGGGAGCACAGCAAAAAGCCAGGGAAAAGGGAGAGTGATTTTCTGAAGGGATCAGCTCCAAGACAATGAGCCCCACAGTCAGTGTGAAATAGGGTGCTCGCCCCTGAGCCCACCCATAAGCTATGTTTGTATCATATGAAACCCTCTGAGCCTTTGGGGTGTGATTTTGTCCTCTCTGGATGCCTGCTTAGCTGCCCAGTAAAGGCAGTAGCAGGGCGTCCCCATCCCCAGGGCCATGGCTCACACAGGGTGGCTGACACTGACCGTCTTCCCTTGCACACTGTCCCTCTCTGCCATAGGGAGCAGGCTGAGCTCTCCACTCCTCCTTCTCTCTTGCAGCTTAAAGGACGATGAGAGCCGCATACAGAGCCTGCGGGACACCTGCAGTCGCCTGCCCCATGAGAGCTACAACAACCTGAGGTGGTTTGCAAGGACAGGGCTCCTTCAGCAACCACTGGGGCAGCTCTTCCTTCCCCAAACCCACACATACTGCCTGCTTGACCTCCTTTTACCCACAGGTATCTGATCAAGTTCTTAGTCAAGCTGGCCGAACACCAGGAGGTGAACAAAATGACCCCCAGCAATATCGCCATCGTGCTGGGCCCCAACCTGCTCTGGTCACAGCAGAGCACAGGGTAAGACCTTGCTTGGAGGGTGGGAGGCAGTGCCCTGGCCCCGGCTGGGGTGCCTTGAGAGCCAACACCATGGGAAAGGCAGATCCAGCAGCCTTCAGGCTGGCCTAAAGCACCTCCGTCCTCCAGTACTGTCCCTTGTCCCCATTGTCCCTGACTGGCATGTCCCTTCACCAAGCACGTGTCCTCTTGGCCACGCTGCAAAGTAGCACAGGGAGTGGCTGAGGCCTGGAGAACCTACAACATGGATGGCCTCCAACACCAATTCCAGGGATTCCAGGACCGTGAACAAGGCCCACCTACTGCCCTACCACCCCCCTTCAGGAGTGAACATCAGAAGGGTTAATGGCCCAAGATCCTTTTTCTGATGCCTCCCCCCACCTCTGTCTCTCAGAGACCCAATGCAACTGGACTTGGCCTCAGTCTCCTCCATCCAGGTGGTCAATGTGGTTGAAGCCCTCATCCAGAACGCAGATACCCTCTTCCCTGGAGGTAGGGCCAGGGCTTCACCGGTGGGTGAAGTGGGGGGGCTGTACCAGTCCCCTGCCATGGAGTCATCAGGGGAAGCTCCTGAGCAGCAAGCCTCTCCTCATGGCATCTCCTCCTTTCTCTCCACCCAGAAGTAGATTTCAACGTCTCAGGCATGTTCACGCCACCTGCAAACAGCAGACTTAGCGAGGCCACACCAGTGGAAGAGCTGACCCTTGATGTCCCTCCAGCCAGCACCCCCGGTCTCCCGGATGGAGAGGTGTAAGTCTGATGGGAGCTGGGGGCTGTCCCAGCTCTCCCCATGTCCTCCCTCCTCTCGCCCCACACCAGAACCACCATGCCCAGCCAAAGCCTGACTTGCCCCATTCTCTGTGCAGCACCTCGAGGGATCCTGAGCCCATGTCATCCCCAGCAGCGACCAGTCCATCTCCTGAAGCTGCAGGGCCACCAGCTCAAATGTTGACTGATGACACTGCATGCAAAGGTTGGGTGCCCCTGATGGCACAGTGCTTGGGAAATGACACCCCACAATGCTACCTCCTCTGCTTTGCCTTCATCCTGCATGAGAGGGTGCTGGGGATGTCCCTGCCACCAAAGGAGAGTAAGGGCATCTGGCTGGGGCAGCATGGTCAGGATCCAGCCCCTCATTGTGTGCTCCAGCCCCAGACAAGGTGGGACTGTGGGATGGCCATGCTAAGTCCTCCAGTGTCCTGTGTAAGAGGTGTCAAAGCTCATAGCCTCTTGTGAAGAAAAGAGGATGGAAAAAGCCTTCAAAAGCTGTTGGGTCTCCAGTATGGGAGCTGGGCAAGGGGCAGTTTGTCCCACAGCTCCTCTGTAATCCACATCTGGCACCACAGCCCCCTCTGCCCCGGGGAGAGACCCCAGCAGCGAAGACCCCATCCCATCTCAGCTTTCTTTCCAGGCAAGCGCCCGGCTCCGGCCCGACCCATGATGGCTCCACCACCTGTGGCCCAGCCCCGCAGCACAGCCCCTGCCCTGGCAGCCCCCAAGCATGCAGCCAGCCCCAAAGCCCTGCCGCGACGGATGGCCGGGGCACCCAGCCGAGCCCCCTCCATCCCACCTCCACTTCCGCCACAGCCAGCACATCGCCACAGCCACGATGCCCCATCACCATCCCCCAGGCCTCTGGCCAGCGAGACCGATGCAGTGACCACCATGGACTGCGCCCCGGGAACCGTGGATGAGGGGCAGTCGCTGCCTGAGGCTAGGAGCCCCCTGGCCACATCGCCCATGCAGCAGTGAGCAGTGAGGGGGCTGGGGAGATGGGGTGCAGTGCCCCCCTGGGACCCAGCAGGCACTGCGGAAGCACCAGGGTGGCCTGAGGGATGGCATGACTCTCCAGCTCCTCCATCTTGCCTATTGCCTGCCTCCCTTTACTCTCCCGTCTCCACAGCCTCCTTCCCTGCACCACCATGTCCCTGCTGGGCCCAGCCATTACTGTGGGAGACAGGGTCCCACTCAGGTCTCCATGGGGACCCGGGATGGCAGGAGATGGATGGTGGGGAGGCAGTTCTGGGGCTGGCGTGGACAGGTTCTTCTGCAGGTACACAGCATTCATCACAGCCCCTTCTGCCCCATTTTGCCATGAAATGTGTTGCCTCAGGAACACGCAGACAGATATATATATATATAAATATAAATGTATATTTTGCAACGAGGTTATTTAGGGAGCTGGTGTCACAAGTCACAGGCAGGTATGAGCAGGGCTCAGCAGTGCGAGGTGCTGGAGACTGTGCGCCCGCAGGCTGCAGGCGGGAGGAGGGAAGGGGAGTTCTGCAGGAACGCCAAGGCGGAGAGGGGCGGCTCGGTCGCAAGCGGGATGGCGGCCGGATCCCACAACCGGAGGAGACAACACGGCCAACGGCCACCAGCGGCTCCCTCGCCCCGCAGGCACGGCCGGGCAGCAGGGAGCGCTCTGTCTACGCAAGGCCCCCCTAGGAGGAGGTGGCTGGGGAGGGCAGCTTTAACCAATCGGCAAGCGCTCTCAGGCTTTGTCCCGCCTCCCTCGGCAGTTGATAGGTCTGCGTGGTGGCTGTCACGTCGGCCCCGCGCCTTCCCGTCGAGAGCGACAGGCAGCGCGGCTGCCGCTCAGCGCGCTCCCCGCCTCCCATTGGTGAGGCAGCGGCCTGGGGGGCGGTGATTGGCTGGCGGCTGGGCGGGGCGGGACGCGGCGGCCGGCCGGCAGGCGGGCAGCGGTGCAGCGGTGCTATGGCGAGCTGCCGGCGGCTGAGCGGCGCGGGGCTGCGGGAGGTGCTGGGCCCTGCGCAGGGGCTGCTCTTCGACTGCGACGGCGTGCTGTGGACGGGCGAGCGCGCCGTGCCTGGGGCCCCCGAGCTGCTGGAGCGGCTGCGGAGCAGCGGCAAGGCCGCCCTCTTCGTCAGCAACAACAGCCGTCGCTCCGTGGCCGAGCTGGAGCGGCGCTTCAGCCGCCTCGGCTTCCGCGGCGTCCGCGCCGAGCACGTCTTCAGCTCCGCGCTCTGCTCCGCACTCTTCCTCCGCCAGCGCCTCCTCGGCGGCGGCGGCGGCGGCGTGGGGAGCGGGGACTCAGGCGGCCGCGTCTTCGTGCTGGGCGGAGAGGGGCTGCGCGGCGAGGTGCGCGACGCCGGCCTGCACCTGGCGGGAGAGGGCGAGGCGGCGCCCTCCGAGCCGGTGCGGGCCGTCCTGGTGGGCTACGACGACCAATTCACCTTCGCCAAGCTGGCGCAGGCCTGCGGCTACCTGCGCGACCCTCAGTGCCTCCTGGTGGCCACCGACCCCGACCCCTGGCACCCGCTCAGCGACGGGCAGCGCACCCCCGGTGAGGCCGTGGGCCCTCCCCCGTCCCTTGCTGCCCCGGGGGGTGCGGGGTTGGCCTGGGTTGGGGTTCACCGTCCCAGGCACGGGCGAGGAGGTTCCCTGAGCATCAGGATGCCCACATCCATCCCTGTCAGCATCCCTGTCGCCTGGTGGGACCCTGGGTGCTGAGCATCCCGCAGCCGGTTAGCCCGTGGCTACATCTTTTTCTCCTCCCTCTTCTGTCCAGGGACTGGCAGCCTCACAGCCGCGGTGGAAACGGCTTCAGGCCGCAAGGCACTGGTGGTGGGGAAACCTAACACGTACATGTTTGATTGCATCGTGGAGCGTTTCGGCGTTGACCCATCCCGCACCCTCATGGTGGGAGACCGTCTGGAGACAGATATCCTCTTTGGCAAGAACTGCGGCCTCTCCACCATCCTCACCCTGACGGGTGTCTCCCGCCTGGAAGAGGCGCAGGCCTACATGGCCAGTGACAGCGCTGCTGCCAAGGATATGGTGCCCAATTACTATGTGGACAGCATTGCAGACTTGATACCAGGTCTGGATGAGTAGCAGTCTGTACATGTGAGGGCAGACGGATCAGGTTCTGCATCCCAGATCTCCAACTGTTCCCATTTCTCTCTCACTGCCCTATTTCCTCAATTCCTGGTTTCTTCACATTCCAGTGCCCTTCTCTGGGGGCAAAATGGGGGGGTTGGCAGGAGGGAGCAGTGTTCAAGTTGTCTTCTTTCTGCTGAGAGCTGTCCGTGGTGGACAGTCTTTCTCTCCCTTATATGCCAGCTGCCAGTGTCTCTGAGAGAGAGCTGGAGGCCCTGAGCCCAACGTGGGGGTCACATCAGTGTGTTTGTGTGGCCTCACCCCCTGTAGGGGTTAGGGACTGGGTGTCTCACTGATTTTCTCTTAGGTAACCAGTGGCGGCCTTTTACTGCTGTCCCTTTGCTCATAACTCTTTAATTTCCGAGCTGCATCCTTGCGGTCATTGTAGTAAGCCCCTCCTAGCCAGGGATGTCACCCACCAGGTCTCTCTCAGTGCCAGGGCATGTGGAAGGAGTGTGCTGGAGCAATGAATGAGAGCATCTGTGCTTCCCATGAGTGAAAGGGAGCATTGCCTCATCTCTTCTCTCCCCTGTTCCTTAGAGATGTTTCCTTCGCTGTCCCCCTGCCCCAACTCAGTTAATAACTGTACCAGTGTCTGTCTGATGGACTATAGGAAGGGAAGAGACTGGTTGAGGGGTTTTTTTGTGCCAAACAGAGAAGCTGTGATTGCGCACAGCGGGGCTGTGGTTGTACCTTGTTTTCTAGCACCTTTACTGAAGGGGCTTGTGAAGGAGAGAGGGCTCCTAGACCACAACATCACAGAAGTATTGGACTGTACTGAGTTATCTCTCCTCATTTGGATTTTGCTGTAGTACAGTGAGCGAAAAGGGCTGCCGGGGGTCTGTGCTGCAACTGCTGGTGTGCAGGTGAGATGGTGGTGGTATTGTCACTGCTGTGGATGTGTCACAGCCCTCACATCCATTCCTTGCTGCTTTGTCTTTTTACTTTTTTTTATTATTTATTTATCTCATTTATTAAACTTATTTATTGTTCAAATATTGTATTATTTGTATAAAGTATGCTGAATGGTTGCACCAAGGGGACAGGAGGCAGTGCCTTTGGGCCTCCCTTACTGTCCATATCCCATGTTGATGTTCTTAAACTCACCGTGTCTCTGTATATAATAAAGTGTGAGCTTGGGCTGGAAATAATCTCCTGTATTTGCTTATGGTCTCATCAAGGTGAAAGTAGCTTTAGGTATCTTTGAGCACTCGAAAAAGAGGACATGGCAAGACTCACTCAAGGGGGTGCTATTGAGTAGGTAAGAGGGAGGTGGACCATGTCTTGTGGACAGCATCTTCAAGCTGCTCTTTGCTGCTGTCTTTTACTGGGGTCTAGAATGGGACTGGAGGGTGGAGGTGGCTGGTGGGGCTGTGGGGTAGGGCATGGGGTCTGGTCAGGTGAATTGGAGCAGTGAGTGAGGTGATCTTTGCCACCCAATTCACAGCATGGGTGATTGTTTGCTGGGGAATGGTGAGTTCTTGTGCCGTGCCTCAAGTCTGCCCACTGCTAGTCAGGAGGACCCCATGTGGCCCTGCACAGTGATGTCCTATAAATGTTTTCACTCCCCAGCAGTGGAAGCAGAGAGAAAAGTGCTGTCTCTAGCCATGGGGCTATTCTTGCTATGAATGGAGAAGAGAGCAGCACTGTAGGGATCCATCATATCTGCCAGGGTTTGATTTTGTGTGGCTTTCGTCTGCTATTGTTGATCCTGCACGTAATGAAGGTGGGTGTGATCAGATCTTACTAGAAAACTAGACTAGAAGGGTCCCTGAGGAACAGTGAGTTTCCATCCAAGCCCTTCAGACATCCATTCAACTACTGACACTAAGGGGTCTGTGATCCTCGTGGAGGTCAGGCCTTGGTTTCTTCTGGGATGGGTCTGAGGGGGCTGTTGAAACTGAAGTGATGCCTCCTGCCTGTGTAGGCTGATTTCTTGTTGGCTAAAGCAGTTTTTCTTCTTGGGTTCAGTGTTTCAAGAAACCAGTGCAGTTGCCAGGGAGCACAGGGCTGGGGAGAGGGGAGCTGCAGCAGTCCATGGAAGGAGGAAGCGGATGGGAAGCCCAGTTTGGTGTAGCATAGGGAAGGGTGTTTATTTTCTCACATTCAGAAAGCCACATCTTCCTTTCCTGCTGTGCAATAGAGACAACACCCAGCGGGTGCCAGTCATTCCACTACCCCAGGAGCCTCGCATCCTTCATCTGTGAATGCAGTTACTGTGGCAACCGCTGGCTGGATGATGTAAAGCAGCAACCTGCCGAGCATTGCTGGCTATAAAGGCCTGGGAGAGGCTAGGCATGCCTGTGCTCCCCTGGCTGGTGAACAGGCAAGTACATCTTGCCTCCCAGACACCAGCCATCCTTAGGTTGAAATGTTCATCATGCTGCTGTTTTCCTGCGTCAGGATATTAACAGGCACTCCCTGTGTTCCTTCTCAAGCATTCCACTTTCTTCCCTTGCACAGAATCACAGAATGGTTGAGGTTGGAAGGGACCTCTGGAGGTCATCTGGTCCAGCCCCCTTGCTCAAGCAGTGCTCCCTGCACCAGCAGCCCAGGTCTATGTCCAGATAGTGTTTGGCTATCTCCAAGGATGAAGATTCTCAACACAAACTCTCTGAGTAGCTAGGTCAGTGCTCAGTCACCCACACAGTAGAAAAGTATTTCCTGATGTTCAGAGGGAGCCTCCTGTATTTCAGCTTGTGTTCATTGCCTATGATCCTGTTGCTGGGCACCACTGGGAAGAACCTGGCTCCATCTTCTTTGCACCTTCCCCTTAGACATTTATATACATTGACAAGGTCCCACAGAGCCTTCTTTCACCCAGGCTGAACAGTCCCAGCTCTCAGTGTTTCCTCATAGAAGAGATGCTTTAGTTCCTTAGTCATCGTTGTGACCTTTCCCTAGACTTATCTCTAGATTATTCCTTCCCAGGGGCAGGAGCTCATAGTTCTCCACATGAACATCATGAGGTTCCTGCCATCCCATTTCTCCAGCCTGTTAAAGCCCCTCTGAATGGCAGCACGACCCTCTGGTGTATCAGCCACTCGTCCCAGTTTTGTGTCATCAGCAAACTTGCTGAGGATACACTGCCTCATCATCCAGATCATCAGTGAAGATGCTAAAGAGGATCAGACCCAGTATTGACCCCTGAGAGACACCACTAGTTACTGGCCTCCATCTAGACTTTGTGCCACTGATCACCATCATCTGGGCACAGCTCTTCATCCACTTTGCAGTCCACCCCACTGTTTCCTCCCCCAGCCCGTACTTTCATTGGCTTCTCTATGAGGATCTTACAGGAGACAGTGTCAAAGACCTTAGTTGAAGTCAGGGTAGAAGGTGTCCACTGCTCTCCCCTCACCCACCAAGCCAGCCATTTCATCATATCTTATCAAGCTGATCAAGCAACTGACACTTCAGGGAAACAACAAATGGGCACAAAGATATTAATCAGTGAGTTGATGCCTTTAATATGAGGAACTAATGATCATCCTGGCTGGGAAGCTGCTAGTGCTCAGCCACATGACATGGAAAGAGAACTGGGAGGATCTGGAAGGTGTTGGGGCTGGCTGGTCAGAGGAGGTTTTTTTGCATGGGAAAGTGCCTCCAGAGCCAAGAGAGCATCATGATCCCAGTAACCTGCCCGATACTTGCCTAACCTGATGTGGGAGTCCCCCTTTGCCAAGGCAGGTGGCTCTGGCGCCGCCCTATCCCACAGCAGGAGGAGGCGAGGAGAAGCAGCCTGCTGCTGCCTGCCCTGGGAAGCAGTCAGTGTTTGCTCTTCCTCCAGCCGCGTGTGGGGAGCAGTCCCTCCTCTGCAGCACAGCTTCCTTCTCCTCACTCCCTACCCCTCCACCCTGTAACATGGGCTTTCAGGTACCCCTTTGCCGTCCCCATGCCATATCTATTTCTTCCTTCCTTATTGCTGCCTCATTTGCTCTGTGGACTCTGAGCCCAACCACCTCACCAGGCAACCCAGGAGACTTGCATGGCTGTGCACATCCAGGAGCTGCTGCTGTGTTGTTTGACTCTGCCTGCCTGGGAATTTATTGTGGATAATGCATTGGAAGTGTTCCTGGCAGACAAGCTATTTTGGCACTCTGTATATTCCCTGGGAGATACTGAACAGCTGAACCTGCTGAGAGCTGTTAAAAGCCATTAAGAACTCCACCAACTTAGCGAGTTATCCTGGTCTTCGTATCTCCAGTATATCACAATGGCAAAATACTGTTAGCTCTGTGAGCCTTCAGCATGGAGACAAGGGAAATGGGATGCTAGAAACATTCCCAGGTCACAGGGTAGCCTGCAACAATCCAGGTTGTTCTGCCCCGTGATTTAGCCTGCTAGATGTGCAGCTCCAGCACCTAGCAGTTTCCATTCTGTAAACAGGATATTGCTGAGCACAGAGGTGCTCTCTTCACTTGTTACGAGTGAAACCTGTCCTTTAAATGGACAACATTGTCCATTACATTGCCCAAAGCCCTTTACCAGCCTTTCTGCTCACTAGCTCTTGCTGAACCTCCAGCCTGGATCCCTCAGGAGCTGCACAGAAAGTGGTACCCAGTCAAAACTGGGGGGGGCAAGAATTACTTCCCTACTTGACCTGTTTCAAGTAACCTGAAACAACTCAGATGTAGTTTCTGTTTCCTGCAGGTGCATTCTGCTGTTGTACTACCACTGCCTGAGCGCAAGTAGTTTATTCCCGCAGCATGGATGCAAGAGCAAATTGAGTCTCAGTGGGCTGTAGATAAGAGATTTCCCACCTGCAGGGACAACAGTGATTGTGGCCCTGGCAAGGTGCCCTTCCCTCACAAAAGGGAGGTGTTCCTGACTTGGTGTCCTTCCATGGCCTAACTGTCTGTTAACCAGCTTTGAGCAGAGCCTAGGAGCAGTGTGGAGCAGTGCCAGCCTCTCTTTTTACCCTTGCAGAGTTTGGGAATAGAGGTGTGAAGAGTGGCAATGTGCTCCCACTCAGCACTCCAGTACAAGGGGACCACATGCCTGCCACAGCCTTGGAAAGCTGGAGATTGACACGTTCCATATGACGGGGTGGCCATACTCCTTCAGCAGAGAGCAGAGGCCATGCCTAGACTGGGCTTCCCTATGCTCACTGCTTCGTAATCCACCACAGTCTCATTAGTTACCTTCCCTTAATAATTTCAGGGGTGAAAGGACCTGTGTCATTGAGCAATCCCACACCGTGTTGGACTCCTGTTTGGCCACATGCAACTCTGAATATCCCTGAGCCAATGTTGCTGGAAATCTACCTGTTGGTGCAGGTTTCTGAGCTGCTGCTTCCCAGTTGCCTGTTCAGACAGCCTGATGGTAAGGATGCTCTAGAGAGCTTTCTATAGAAGTGGTCTTCCTCATCCCAAAGGTCACTTGTCACTTGCTGATGAGCTGGGGAAAGCAGAACAGTCCTTCCTACTAGGTTACGCTTGTTCCTCAGGTCAATCCGGGGATGGATGTGGTTGGTCATCACAAGTAGCACATGGACCCAGCTGGCACATCTTTTAAGTGGCAGGAGCTGAGGTAGAACCCCTGGTGCCACTTGTTGATGCAATACAAAACTCTGCCATTACTGCTTTAGGTGCGTTGTAAGCTTTCCAGAACAGTGTTTCCAGCAGTGAAACACAAAACAGCAGCGGGAAAACCTGTCCCTGTAGTGACTTAGGAAGAGATACCACTCCCTGGAAGAGGAGCCTGTGAGTTACCTTGAGGTTTATTCTGGCAGCAAACGTCCAAGCTCAGCAACATGGAGGCAATCCTGTCCGCTACCCATATTTCCTCCTCCTGCCCTGGCAATGTCCTGCATTGTAGAAGAGTAAGGTACCTACAAAGAGTAATCCTTACCTGCTCCTTGTCTCTTGAACTTGGATGCTGTGCCAGGTGCAATAAGTAAATTAGGCATCTCTAATGTCTAATTAGACATCTCTCTAGGGCTGCTCTCTTCCTCCCTTCTCCTGCACTGTTGTTCTCAAGGCTGAAAATGAATCTAAAGTAGGAGGCTTCTGCCTTGTGTTCCCATCATGCCAGCCGCAGTGAACCGACACCAGATTTTTCTTTCATTTCATAATATTCATGTCAAATGTCCTCTTTCCTTGTTCCTTTCTACCGTAACTACCAGGGGCTCCACTGCCTGTCAGCTCCTTATACAATCAGCTGAGGTGTGCATTCCCACCATCATCCATCCCACCACGACCAGGTTGGTGACACCAAGAGGCCTCAGTGCTATGCATGGTAAGAGATAAAAATGCAACTGGGTAGAAAGAAGTGCAGCTGAAGCTGCTTTCCATCAGACCTCACTTTCGCTGTTGCCTGAGTCTCCCATCTGTCTGTCTGTCCCAGCGGGAAGGAATGAATGGTGAGTTTCACATCAGAGTTGCTCCATAGATCTGCAGACCCTGGTGCTGGAAAAAGAAAAACCCTGGGTTATTTTCACATCGGTGTGATGCTCAGTGATAGGAATGCTTTCACCACAAGAGAGGGGGCTCTGCCAGGCAGGAGCTAACAGCTGAAGGTTGGAGAGTGGGATGGGATGGAATGGAATGGGGTGGGATGGAGTGTCGTCCTGGCCGATGTGAGTCACAGAAATATGGGTTAACAAATGGCAGCTGGCTGGGAAAAGAGTGTGAAGTCCTGTCCCTTCACACATTCAAACTTGTATTCCTCCAAGTTGTCGAACAATTCCCTTTCCCAAGCGCCGAAAAGCCAGATTTACAACCACAGACAATCTTGGCTGTTCTTTGGGCATCAGCTTCTTTTGCTGGCTGTTGCTGACACCACAGGGTCCCTAACTCCTGCTGGCACCCTGGGTGCAGCCAGCCACCCCGCGGGTGCAGCTCACTGCTCCAGAGCTGTTTCCCATCACAGCTCATCCTCGGCAGCGGCTCAGACACGCAAGCGCCTCTGCTCAGGAGAGCCTGATCGCTGGTGAGCACAAGGCTGTGTCCTGGAAAGCAAACGGCACACCATGTGGCTGACAGCCCTGCAGTCTGCATCCAAGTCACGGCTCCCTTTTGTGCACACTTAATCAGCTCCTTCTGCATCACGCTGTCGCTTGGCATCTTCGATCATACTTCCAGTTGCTCTTAGCTCTCTAACTACACCCTATAGTTTCAATGCTATAGATATATGTTTTCTAGTCTATGCACCACCCTCCCTTCAATAGCTGTCTTTTGTAGTTCTTCATTGTTCCTTCATGAACACCAGACACCCTACTTGCTACTTTACTTGCTGCTCCATTGGCTGCACTGCTACAAAAGTCATATTTTCTGTTTTCCAGGCCAGCAGCACATTCCATTGCCTATGCAAGACAAAGCAAAGGAGAACCTAATCTGTTCAGGCACTCCTATAAAGCCCTTAGCAGCAGTTTCAGGTGCCTAAATCTCTGTGAATCCGACATGAAGTCTGCAGCGGCAGGATGGGGAAAAGGGCCCATCCACAGTGAGCCATCCGCAACCTCTTCCAAGGGGTTCAGCAATCCCAAATCCATGTGCAGTACCCATTTCCAGAGCCACATGGAGGGCAGTTATTGACCCATGTTGCTGAGCAGCCAGATTTCACAGTGCAGCTGGGGCAGTGCCCCTTATCCTCTGCAGGTGTGGCTGGGCAGGGGGAAGGAGAGCACCTTGGACTGTGGTTGCACGATGCTGTGGAGCTGCACGTACACACATTTGCTGTTGTAACAGCAGCCCTCATCTTCAGCCCAGCTCATTTGCTGGTGCCCATCTGGTTTGCCCTCAAGGGGTGATGCTCCAACAGGAGGAGGCCACAGACGCTCACACCAGCAAGGTTGCCACCATGGCATGCCCAGCCTGAGGACAGCCAGCAGCGCGGTCAAATGGCCAGCAGACATGGCCGGCAGCAAAGTCAGGCTTGGCACCCCGGTGCAATGCAGAGAGGGAGCTGTGCGCTCCACTACAGGCACAGCTAAACACCACTGAGCAAAGGCATGCTGGAGAGCTGGGGCCTGTCAGTGCTTGTCCTGGTTGCACACAGAAGAGATCAGAAGAGTCCACCCGCAGCTTGTGTCACTTTGAGATGCTACCAGCAGTGGGAGCCACCTTTCTGGATGCTGGGGAGCGGCAGGGATTCCCCCAGGCGCCCAGCTCTGCTGTGATAATGGCTGGTGTGCCAGCATGCTGCAAACACCCACTCAAAACTGCGCTGGGGGGTGATGGAGGGACCCAGAGCTGGGGAGGGTGCTGTGGTACCAAAAAGGAGTGGTAAGAGAGCATCCTCCTCTCTCAGCTCATGGGGACAGGAGCAGTGCAGTATGGTGCATCCCCCGGGAAGGAGATGCCTTGAGAGGCCTCAGGATGCCCACTGTCATTTCCAAGGCATCACTTGCCCACCAACCATCTTCTCTCCCTCTGCCCAGGCCAGCTCCGACTCTGCCTCTCGTGCCACACACTTAAGCCTATGTTCCCATTAGCTCTGCTGGTGCTGCTGGGGCCTAGTCCATGGTGTTAGAGCTGGGTGGTTTTCCTTAGTGGATGTCTTGGTGTTGCCAGAAGTGTGCGGGCACAACTGGGGAGACTGAGCACCATTGCATCTAGAAGAGCAGTGCATTTCACGTTTCGGCCTCTTGGCGGCACCCGAGAGTACCTCGTCTTTAGGAACACGCCCAGAGAGTTAAAAATCCAACGGCAAAATCTTGGCTATGAGCTGCGCTGCATGTCCTGTTGTCCGCCTTCCCCTGGGATTCATCCTTCCCTGCCCACTGCATGTGCCCACACCCTGGCACACTGCTGGGGCTCGGCAGGGCTGAGATACCTTTCCCTGGGCGCTCAGAGGGAGGCCCCGCAGATGCACAGGGGCATTGTTCTGTCCTGGGCAGACCCATGCCAGGCCAAAAACCCCAGAGCAGCAGCTTTTCTGAGCCATTTGCAAGTGTCCCATGAGGACCAGCACATGCCCAGCAAACTGGGCCACCCCATTCCCAGCAGCTCTTGCCCCTGCCCAGAGGGTGCTCCTGGCGTGCTGTATGCTTTTCCCAGAAAGCATCCCGTTTGTTCCTGCCTGTGGAAGGGATGGCCAGCACGCAACAGGGCCAAGCATTCTCACCCGCTTTGCCTCTGTGAATAGCCTCTCAGTTTCACTCCTTTGAGGCTGGCCTGACCCAAATCACGACAACCCTGTAGTTATGTATGTGGAGGGGTTAGTTTTCCTCCAGCAGGGCTGCCTATTAGGTTGGAAGGAGGAGGGGGGACAAGGTTTCATCCCCATCTTCCACTAAGCTTTTTCTGTAGGGCTAAATGACACTTCCCTTTTGTCCCCCATTCCTGTGTCCCAAAACACGGGGTATGATGGCTTCTCAGCATTAGTCATCTCTCTGTGGGGAGATAAAAGTCTTTCTGCAAGCCATCTGCTTCATGTGACAGCTAGAGCCTTATAAGAACAGCAGCCCACCTTCATCCCAAATCCCTTTATATCCACAACAGGCCAGGGGAGCTTGGGGAGCAGATGGTCAGGACACCTTACAGCTGCTCCTCCAGCATCCCACAGCCCCACGCAGCTGCATCCACCCTAACCAAGAGGTTACAGCAACCTGGCCTGCCTTTCCTCCTGGCCAAGGGTTTGGGAACCCCAAAGCCACCCTTTCCAGCTCTATTGCATTGGGCAAAACAGTGCAGCACAGTTCCTGACCTTGCTCAGGCCGTGCATGCAGGGCTCAGGAGCAAGATGTGTGCTGCTCCCAAAGGACAGAGTGCAGTTTATTGGAAGCTTCCAGGGCTTCCCTGGATGGTCTTGGAAACTTGAGGAGGTGCTCTTCAGGAAGCCCCGGCCTGGTGGACATTGCACAGCACAAGAAGAGATGATGGTTGATGTTCAGTGAGACCAGATTCCTCTAGCACAGCACCCTGCCCTGCCAGAGGGCTCCCCACACATCTGGGGATGAACATCAGTGCTGGGCTCTCTGCTCCTTCTCTCTCTGATTCAGCTCCAGGCCTGTGCGTGGAGGGTCTGAGCGGTAAGGACAGAGGTGGTGCTCCTTGGTGGGTTCTGTCTGGACCCAGAGAGGCTCTCTTGCCCTTAGGGGTCCCTTCAGGCAAGCAGTAATCCCGACAGAGGGAAAAGGTAGCCTAGGACATATGGCGGGGTGTTCTGGCATCAGGGTGGGTGACTCAGCCCCACTGCCCAGCAAAAGATATTGTTGGCACTAGTGTGACAGGCTCCCAGTGCAGCCAGAGAGCAGGAACAGCAGCAGCAGCAAAGGTTCTGCATGAGTCCCCATCTTCCCAACCCATGGGGATGCTGCATGGCTCAGTCTATGTAGAGGCTGTAGCAAGGCTCAGTAGCGGATGTTTTGGCTATGGTTTCCCTGCCATGCATGGGGTCCATGCAGGGCTGGGGAAGGAAGAGAGAGGATGGTGATGAAGAGTTTGAAGGATGGCCAGCTGAGGCACCATGAGAAACGAAGCAAGTAATAAAAACCTGGAGAAAAACAGTCCTCCGCGCCTGGCCGGGCCCACTTCTGGAGCTGCCAAAAAGGCATCCTTGGCTCAGAAGCAGGCAGTCATAAAGACAGGGAGAGACTTCACATGGAGGGAAGGTTCTACCTGTTGAGCAAGTTCAGGAGCACCTTCGCCCACCAGCTGGGAGTGTTGAGGATGGTGGGGAGGTGATGCAGACAGTCCTCCCACCGCAGCCTTCAGCACAGCAGGAGCAGGAGAGGGGAGCAGCAACCCTGTTTCCTCTATGGCATCCAAGCTAAGAGACTCTCTGGGCCATTTGGAGAGGGGACCAACTCTTAGGGAAGGCAGGCAGGGTGCCTGGGCCAAGTGGGGTAACCTCTTACCATCAGTGGGGAGCCAGCTAGGGAAGGCTGATTCCCTTCACAGTATTGGGCAGGCTGCTTGTAGATTTGGTCGCCCTCCTTGCACTCAGACTATCACGGCTGGAGAAGTGGTCCTGTCCACTTGTAGGGCTGACCTGCCCCATCAACCCTGATGGGTCCTTCTTCCAGCCACTGCTTTGCCTCCTGCGCTGGTGCAGGTCCTCCTTGACTTGTTCAGCAGGTAAAACCTCCCCTGCCCACAAAGCTGAGCTGACACCCCCAGGGCAGCCAAATAAAGCACCACATGGGGCAAGGCCCTGTTCTGCTCACTGCTGTTTTCCCTTCCCTTTCCCCCAAATAAACAGACCACCACAAAGAGAGACAAACGCCTTTGTTCCCATAGTGGGATGGAGTGTCAGAATGACATGTCTCCCTGCCTGTTGTCAGGGGCTACGTAAGTCCCGAGGGGAAGCCCTACAGGCAGCACAAGTCCTTGCTGACAGTGCTATTGTTAAGAATGGATGCATCAAGGGAGGGCTGGGGCTTTTGCCCTCTGCTTGCTTCTCTCCAGGAAAGTCACGGCTCATGCCTGCTTGCCCAGGGAGCCTTCCCTCCCTGATGGCTTGTCCTGAACGGACGCCAACTGGGCACACAAATGGTCCCCATTCCTGGACCTCTCCATGTGCCTCTGGGCTGGCAGGCGCCCCACAGGGTGCCAAAACTGAGCTCTAAAGAAGTGGCCTTCTCTTGGGGCTGCCCAGCTCCAAGCTCCCACCACTCCAACCTTGGGTTGCTCCTTCCAGGAGCTCCCAGGTGGCAGAGACAAGGAAACAAGGTCAGGATTCTCACCCTGCCTGTGCTGGGGTGCCTCAACCAGAGCTTGGCTTGGCACTGAGACCTGAAAAGGGCCTGTCCTGCTTGGGCAAGTTCACACAACAGCAGACCCTGTAGGGACATTGCTTTCCCTCTAAGGTTACCTCCTTATCATGGGCTTGACTTGAGTACTACCCTCATATCCCCATCTTCTCTTTGAATGGGAGGAGGTGACTTATATTGCAGTTTGAACCTGCCTGACTAAATTTAGCCGGTGCAGAGACCAGGAGAAGCTCCCTGGTTTTCCCTGTTTGCTTTGGTGGGGATGGAAATTGTGTCCCAGCTCCCACCTGCTTCTGGAGCAAGTGTCCAAGGGCCTGGAGGCTGGTACCTCTCAGATGTCCAGGATTCCTGGAGCTAATCCATCCTTCCCAGTAGAAGTCTTAGACTGTAGGACTTAAGACCATGAAGTGCTCCAGTGCCAGGAGCACAGGGGACATCACGTGAACTGTGTCAGTGTGATCTCCAGAACATTGTCACCAGCCCAGGGTCTGGGGCAAGAGGGGAAGTCAGGGAGGTTTAGTGACTCTGTTCAGTTACCATCATCAGTAGCTGGAGCAAAGAAGTGATAAACTCCCTCTTTGCATTTATCCAGGAGGGAGCGTTGCAGGGGTCCCACTTCGGTTTCTTGATGCTCACGTCTCATGTCCACAGAGATGTGTTCACTGCACTTCCCGCCAGTGCAGCAGCCCTTGGCTTCACAGTGTACCTGGTGAGCCTGCTGTGGGCTGAACAGACAGCACAGACCTGCTCTGTGATGCATGCCCCACAGACTGGCTACTTATGGGATCTAGCAGGTACATTGACTCTCCCTTCCCTTCATGCAGGGAGAGAAGAGCAGGTTTCATGCTCATGTGAGCAGCGCTTGCCGCCAAATCACTGGTGCATGGATGCTGCAAGTGAATGTACATCCTCCTTCCACCAGGCTCCTGCTGTGAAGAGGCTAAGCAGAAGCCGATATTGTCTAATCAACACCATCTGTGACTCTACTTCATACAAAAATGTCTCTCAACCAGTAGCCCGTAGGACAAAAACACTTCCTAAAATCACAGAATCATGGGATGGTTAGGGTTGGAAAGGACATTAAGATCCTCAAAGCTGTCCCATAGGAGAACCACCCCCCTCCATGCACAAGGCCAGACAATTAGTTGACATGTCAAGACCTACCCATCCAGCCAAAGTAAGGAGTTGGTCAATGCTCATCAGCCTCAATGGCTGTCATAACAAGAGCAAGACTATGATCCCATAACAAAGCCATGTTGTTTGTTTTGGTGCTAAGTGGATCCGCATGCTTCCCTCCCTTCTCCCAAGCTGCCCAGTTCTGCTGGGATGTGAGCTGATCCTTGGCTTTCTTCCAGACGATTGAGATGGTTCTTTGTTTGGGAGAAACACTGAGGAGCCCAACCCTGGAGCACAAGGCAGAAGAGAGGCAGATGATGTCTGTGCTGCCAGCGCTGGGGGAGCGTGAGCTTATGCTCCTGATGAAATGGCCTGTATTACCACCCCAACAGGTGCTGCTGTGAACCTGCCCCAGCATCAGATGTGGAGGAGGGAGCCAAGGAGATCCCAAGTGTGGATCCTATCTTTTGCCTTGAGGTGTGGACAGTTGACACCTGAACTGTGTCAGCCTGGCTCTTACCAAGCTCTGCAAGCAGGCAAAGCCCAGCTTTGGGGTCAGTGGGGTGCTTTCAGCACCTGCTGTCTTGCTGGGTACATGATGATGGATGGACGTGCTTGCTGGTGGGGGTTGAGATGGCTCTGCAGAGGGCTTCCTCAGAAAGATCTGCTTGCAAAGCAGCTATCCGGGGATGTGCATGTGCCCGCCAGTCCCAGAGGGTTCCTGGGCCCCTTGCAAGGGGGTGGGAACCAGCAGTGTTGCAGGGGATGAATCATCCCAGCGCTTTCCACTGCCTCCCATCCGAGATAGCATCGGAGAGGAGCGCCCTGCGCTTTCTCTCCTCAAATAGTACGAGCCTCGGGGAAAGGAGGGTGCCAAGCCCTGCTGAAACACCTTCCTATTTCAGCAGCAGATCCAGCAGATAACAGAGGGTTTACTAGTGAGAAGTAATTGTTCCAGCAGGCTGTAGGGTGGCAGGTAGCAGCTGCCTAACAAGGCTCAGTACTGCCTAACTGGGGCACCAAGTGAGGGATGCCACATGCTACTGAAACACCCAAGGGAGTTTTGAAGGTGCTTGGGAGTCCCCAGTCACGCAGTGGTGGAGAGCCCGGGCTGTGCTGGCTCTGGGGCCAGGAGGATGCATCCCTGTTGGGGAATGATGATCCGTGCCTCCCACAGGACCCCAAGGGAGGGCAGCACATGTCTGCCCAAGGCAACTCTCTTTTCTCCAGCTCTTGCTGCCTGGCAGGACTCCATTGCCCCCCAGAAAGGCCAAGTTGACCTTTTGCCTGCCTTGGCTTCAGCTTGGCTGTGTTGATGCTTTGTGGTCCCTTGTGCTTTGGAATCGCTCCAAGCACGAGATGTGCCCCTAATGCTGGCTCGTGCGCTGGCCGCAGCAAAAAGCGTTTCCTAAAGCAGATGCAATGGCCCATGCAGGGTACATCTTGGTGAGGAAAACCTGATGTGCTCCAGGCTCCCTGCTGGCCTCACGTCCTGAGCAGCTCTGATGCTGTTTCTGCCCTGTGTGGAGACCAGCATCACAGCCCACACCCTAGGTACCACTTTGCATGCACAGAAATAAAGGGTGTTTTCAGGCTTCTTTGTCATCCCTGCCAGCAAAGCCTGTTCAAGGCAACCCCTTTCTTCAGGATCATCATTCCACACTGGGTTTTACACACATTACTCGCTGAAAAATGGCATGTGGCTGAGTTTCGGTCACAAGGGTGTTGCAGGAGAACGTGCCTGTATTCCATGAACATGCTTCTCTTAAGCACTGTTTCTTGGAAGAGCTGTGTTTCTGGGTTGCTGTAACATGTTCAAACACAGCATCCACTTACAGCCTGCATATTAAGTACAGCAAACAAACCTCTGCCTAGCGCATCTCAAAAGTCACTTTGACGGACAATAACCTGAGACAAGGAATTTGCCCCAGCAGGTCATTTCTAGGCTTGAAATAGGTCCAGTAAATAACAGGTTTCTAAGGCACTGCAAGGACACCAGTATGGGTATTACAGCAGCGCAGAGCCAGTGGCCACAGTCAGACGATAGCCTGCAGCTCTCTTGCTTCAGCACATCAGTGCCAAAACATCTGACCCTCTCGCAGTGAGCTGAGTTTCTTTGCCCTTGAACACTCAGCATTAACCAAGCAGCCCAGGAATAGTATTAGAATCTTCTTTTAGCACAATATTTCCTTTCTCTCCTGCAGTGGTGGCACTGGGCTTGTGTTGCCGGCCCCCTGGAAGTCACTAGCTAACATCCAGATAAGCGGTGGCAATGCTTTCCTCTCTATAGGCAGCATTTACTGAGCTCATAGCTCTGCTTTTGAAACATCTCATTTCTCAAAGGCTAGGTCTGAAGCCTTGCCTGCAGTGCTTGCACAGCCTGAACAATGCATGCTGCATCCCAACTGATTTTTCACTTCTGTTTTCCTTTCTATTTCTCCAATTTGAATGATTTAAAGAAGATTGAATATCCATGCTACCAATCAGAAGTTGATTTGCCATTTTCCTTACATGGGAAAAGTACTACTGGTTTCAAACTGTGTGGCAGAGTTCTACAAGGTCCCTAATTGTACTTTACCTACAGGACATCTTAAACCTCACTCCATTCACCTCCCAGCTCTGGTGTGCTGCCCCACTTTGGCTCAGCAGTGATTGCCTGACCTGCTGCAAGGCTTTTCTTCACCTTCATTTGCAGCTCTTGGCAATACTCTAAGTGCAGCAACCACCCAGTCCAGGCTGTGTCATTGCGAGCAACCTCCCTGTGTCAAAACCGAGAAGCATCAGGCCCTCCTTGATTCACCTTTGCTGTGCCACCCTGGGCCAAGTGCCCTTAAACTGAGGTGCAAATGGCCTGAAGCCGTCCTGAGCAGCCACTGCCTGGCTGGGATTACAGATCTGCTAACTCTGCTGCTCCAGCCTCACAGTCAGGATCCTTCATGTCCAAGCTAACCAAAGGCTTGGCACGTTTTTGCTGTGCTGTCAGTATTTCTAGCACCATCAGGCAAGGAGTCCTCCTGCTATCACCCAGGCGGAGGAGCTAACCTAGATTAGCAGGTGGCTTCTCGCTGTCATCACATGCTAGAAGGGCACTTGAAAGGCTTGGGCCACCCATCTCCATGGTCTGACGCAGGCTGATCCAAGTTGCCCATGGCTCCCTCCTTGCCCTCCCAGCCTGTCAGGATACCACCCCATCTGACAGACAAGGAGCACTCCCTTCCTCAGCAAGCCCATGGAGGGTTTAGACCCCAGAGGTGAGATGGAGCCCAATGTGAGCAGCCAGAGGTGCAGGGTAGGAGGTGGGGAGTATGGATTTGGGGAGCTGCTGGGGTACACTTTGAGGTGTGTCTAACACATCCCAGTGTTATTAGCATGAGCAGGAGTCATTCCCGCTTCCCCAAGCTGTAACTTCAGGCTCGCCCGGATAATTCACCTTGTCCAGGTACCCTTTGATAACATTTGCAGGATTATCTTCACTACTGGGGAACACATTTCCATACTGGTTTAATGAAAGCAGAGATTCTGGAGTCAGCAGGAGCTGGAGCCTCACAGTCGGCTTCTAATCCAGGAAACTGGATGTAGTTGGAAATGTTTCAGTGGGCGAAGCTCGGGAGATCCTGCTGTGGCTCATTCCTGATGTGAGGCTCTGTGTCCGCGAGATAATAAATCTGAGTTTAGCGCACCTAATCCTGAATTTAAAATACCACAGCCCACATAACACGAAGTGGCTAAACAGGTACAAAGACGCTTTCCCAGTGGAAAGATGTTGCAAATCACAGAAGGAGTAATTGCAGCTGAAACTCTCTTTGCCAGCTGGAGGGCAATGTGTACAGGTGGACTTTGGTCACGTAGTCCACGGGTTTTTCAACCAAGCCCTTTCCAAAGTCATGACTTGGGTTGCCCCATCTATCACTGCATCCCTCACAAGCAGACTTGGGCAGATCTTCCCTCTTTTGCTTCAGACACTTGCCTGACTTGGCTATTTCTTTGGCAGTTGCCAAACCACCTTGGTTAGAGCCACCCAGCAGCTCAATTCAACCTCACAACCTGCAGTAGCTAGACTCCAGCCCTCAGCATGTGGGACCAGTCTGGGTATGCTGAGCTACACCAGTGCCTATCAGCTAGACCAGAAGGCAGGCCCTAAATCAAAGCTACTCTGGGTGATGAAACTCACACTTGGCAACCATGTTTCCCTCTTCAACCTAAGCTGAATTGCAGCTTGGAGGTTGGGAGGGGTGGGGATGCCCATGAGGAAAGGTGGGAGCTTAAGAAACTGTGCCATCTCAGCATGGACAGATCAGCATGGGCTCTTTGGGTGTCAATGAGAGTGTCAAGGGGTGTCAAGGAAGAAGGCTGAGGCCCTGGGAGGAGAGCTATAATGAAGATCATGGGCAACCCTAGCTACAGATGTGGATGTCCCGTCCCTTCTATGGGAATGACTGGTCACAGCCAGTGTCAAGGGATGACCTCAGGCCCCAAAGGCAGCAACAACTCTTTGAGGGCTGGCTGGTATTTCTCACTATACAAGGGCAATTCGCTCTTTCCAGCAAGGCGTGAGCAGACAGGAACATTGCGCAAGGAAAGGCTAGCAAGAGGGCAGCTCCAGGAGCCTGTCGCTGATGCATGGGCCACAGCAGAGGTACCCAGCGTCAGGACCTGAGTGGGATGCATAACCCCTAGCAAAGGACATGGTTGGTGGGGTCTTTGCTGTGATTTCTGGCCTTGCATACACGTGATGGTTGTGAATTTGGTCTGCCCCATCATGGCAGCAGGCTCTTGTACACACTCTTCTCCTGGCCCCAGCATGTCCAAGGACACACAATCCCAATTTGGAGAAAGCAGGTGCAGATGCAAACACCAGCGGCCTCTCCCTCATAACCAGAGATGAGATGAGACACTGCTGAAGTAATATCCCACAGACACTACTCCCTTCTCCACGTTCGCAGCTGCCTCTGGCCAAGAGTTTGGCATGGCCAAAGGCACTGTTTGCAGCAACAGCATCAGGACCAGTCACTCCCTGTGGCTTGGGAAAAGATCTTCTGCTTTCATAAGGTATGATGCAGATCAGTGGATTTCCCTCTAATACAAAGTAAGGATTTGCAACGTGATGCAGGAGAGCTCTTCCTGGTGAGGAATAGCTTGGCTGGAAAGGCGAAGGAGAAAAGCCCTATCCCACCCCTGAGTTCCCACATAGTGGGATAAGCCTGTGCCACCAAGGTCTGCTATGATCTGTCCTCATCTTCCTCAGGTCCATCCTTTACAAATTGGATGGGCTGATAACCTGCTGGCACATCCCCTAGCTGGGTGACCGGCCACACGCTGATAAGGGATATGGTGACAGGAGGTGAGGACTGTGCACTCTAGCCAGCCTGGCTCTGTCCTCAACCCACAGTGGCTCTTACTACATCACATTGCTCCCAAAAACAATGAGCAAGCACCTCTGCATCATCAGTGTGCTGAAGTAGGGACCTTCCTTCACCATCAGGGTGAGCAGAGACCTTTCGCCCCCTCAACCCCCCCCCCAACCCCCCCCCCCGAATTCAGCCTTACCTTGTAAGGATGCTCATCCTGGACCTTTAGATCCTCATCACCTCACCTCTAACCCAGAGGAAGGAAGGGAGACGTGACATTATAATGACAGAGGTAGCTCATGGCCTATAGGCAATGGGACACCCCAAGGTACCCTTGCCCATGCTATTAGCCTGTCATGCAAATGCCATTTAATGCCATAAAAGCCAGGGAAGACACCTGGACTTCCATCAGAGAAACACAGTCTGCCTGAGGTGGACTCAAGTCTGAAGGCTGAATTTGCTCGATGTGAACAGCCCTTCCAGCGTCTCCTCTGGGGTGGTATTCCCTCCCTCGTTATCCGTGAGCTGCTCTCTAATCTTTGCAACAGCATTTGGACAGGCATGACTCAAGGAGATGGTAGCTACTAAGGCTGGGTTACAGTGCCCAGCTGCCAGAAACACTGCAGGAAACACAGAACCCACCCCATACATCTTAAATGGCATTCCCCATCTCCAGATCCCAGTGAGCAAATATTTACACACTTCCCTTCCCCGTCCAACATTCTTTCAAGGGAACAATAAGGGCCTCAAGGGCCTCATAGACCAGCTCCTGCAACCAGCTAGACCATGGTTCCAGCAGCAGCTTATCTGCTTGGAGATAAGGACCTTGGGGTCCTTTAAAGGGGTTCAGTCTCACAAAACCTTAGAGTGAAAAGGAACTGATTTAATTACACACGCATCCCCAGAAGAGAAGAAGCTGTTTCTAGTTCCTTTTTCTCCTGTTAGTATGGAGCACTTCTCCTCACCCCACAACACATAGAAAGGATCAGGCTCGAGGGCTGAACCCTGAGGCAGGTTTCCAAAGGGGGAAAGAAGGAGCGCCCATGGCAGAGCAGAGAAGCCCACTGTGGCCTTTGCTCCAGCCCCTTGCGTCATGGGGTGATCAGCAACCTGGCCAAAGGCTGGAGCCTGTCCATGCCCTCCCCAGCTCCAGGCAGGAGGGTCTGCTGGCATTGATGGGAAATATCCGGGAGTGACAGCCTCCGGGGTTGTGCTTGACAGGGATAAGATGTCTGGGGACCATCACGTCCTCAGCAGCAGGGGAACTGATGGGCCCCATAGAAAGGGAAGAAGAAAGTGCTTCAGTGACTTTCAGTTCTGGGCCCCTTAAGGAAATCACAGTCTTGTGATTTAGAGTCAAATATGCAAGACAAGGAGAGCTTTAAGCCACAAGCTTGGCCGGGTGCCTGAATTTTTTCCCTCTTCTTTCAGTCTAATTACAGTTGAGCCATGTAGTAATTGGGTAACTTTTTCCAAAGGAATCCTTTCACCCAGAGTGAATCATGCTTGCCATAAAGAGAACACGGAGGCAGATAAAAGACATTATAGATCCTATGGCTTACTGTGATAGTTTTGCCCCCATCCCCTTGTTTCTCAGCCCCCAGCTGTGTCCAGGGTAGGCACAAGAGCCAGGCACTAAGCTTTGCTGGATAATTCCTCCCAACCAATCCAAGACAGCTTCCTCTTGGCTTGCTGTGCCTTACAGACAAGGTGAACAGCATGGATTTGAGGGCGTCTAGGAGTTCTGCAGAATAAGGACTATTTTGCCTTCTCTGGTTCCTGTACCTACAAGAGCAGGCAGTAAGGGCTGGGTGGGCAGCTAGGCACAGCCTCACGACCCCAGATCCAGCTTCAGTCCTCTGTTCCTGGGATTTCACCTGCATCACAAAGTTTCTATGTGTGCAGCGCTATTTCTCCTGCTCCTGATTTAGCTGGAGCCTAAGAGCCCAGCCCTCCTCCCAGGCCCTTCCCGCCAAGTCCCAAATCCATCTGACCATTTTCCATGTGGGATAAAAGCCTTGGATAGTAAAACACTCATTGTAAAACTATTTTCCATTGGCTTCATGGCCACACACAGCTGGATCACCTCCTGGAGCGGCCGGCAGCCCGCTTGGAGGGGTTGGGTTTAGTATCCTGGAGAGCAGCCTGGGCGAGGACAGGGAGGAGGCAGCTCTGCCTATTAGGTTCTCCTTCCCTCCCTCCAAAACAAAGCCCTCCCACCCTTTCCCCAGTGTGATTGGTGGCTGGGATGCAGAAGGGTTGGGACAACTGAGCTCTCCATCTATTTAAACACAAGGGTGGGGCCCCTGCAGTTACTTGCCTGGGACTATTGCACCTTGGTGGAGGGGAGCGTTACCCTGCCGAGCAGCACCATGTCCTGTGTGAGTAGAGGAAGGGCTGGACAGCCTTGCTGCAGGTGGTGCTTCACGGATTGGGAATGTGCTGCATTGGCTTGGTGTGATGGTACTTGCTCTGTCCTTGTCAGCCCTGTATCAGGTCTGCTAGAGCTG
The DNA here is from genome assembly GCA_039720435.1 of Amazona ochrocephala. NCBI lineage: Eukaryota > Metazoa > Chordata > Aves > Psittaciformes > Psittacidae > Amazona > Amazona ochrocephala. The sequence goes on from CM077880.1 coordinate 79,941,398, forward strand.
GGTGCCTGCTGCGTCCATTGCACGGGGGTGGCTGCTGTTTCTTCTTCTGGCAGACATGGTTCTTTTTCCCTGCAGGATCCCTTTAGGGATAATGGGGGGGGGGATGTCCTTGCTGGGTTGGCTCCCAAGCTGGGGTAACCTGTTTTGCAGCAGCTTTGCTCTGGGAAAGCGGTTGCAGTAATGCTTATTGCTCTCTAAGCATCTTTTCTGGGCAGCCGTTCTGCTTGCTTCCTGGCCGCGGTTTTACTGAGTCACTGAATTGTTGCTTTCCTTTCTTATGAAGATAATGTGCTCTATAAAAGTGTCCTTCTGTGAGTGCCGAGGGCTGCCAGGTAGATGGTTGTGTCAGAAGAGCAATTGCACTTCTTTGATTAATTAATCTTTCATTAGACAGAGGGTGATTCACCAGGGAGTGTCCCAAGTGCAGACTTATTTATTAAAGTGGGATGGGGGAAAGATTCTTAGTTGCATTGGGGTCTTGCCTCTGTTGTGATAGAATATGAGTACATATGGGTTTGCCAGGGTGTTTCAGTTCTCCTACAGAGAAGGTGGGGAAAGGTGTGCACATGGAGCAGGAGAATGCTCTTGCAAATGTGGAGCCTACAAAACACACCGAAGCCCTTAGGAGCTGGAGGGCAAAGTGTTGGAGCCCCTGGACCTGGCCAAGGCTTGAAGTTCATGTCCAAGCTAGGGAAGGGAGTGGAAGCTCCATCCATGTGCAGCCAGGCTTTTGTGGGATGCTGAGGCCCAAAGGCATGCAGGTGTGTTTGTGGCAGGGTGGGTGTGATGGGAGCTTGCAGTTACTTAGGCTTTACTGCTGTGAAATACAGATAAGTTGATGACAGCAGCAGGAGGAAGGTTGGGAAATTGGGCACATGTCTATGGGATGTCACTGGTGCAGTGCCCTAGGGGAAGAGAGCTTCCCTGTCTCTCTAGTGGTTCAAAGCAATGCACTTGCAAGGCAGCAAGGAGACCTGCCAAGTGGGAACAAGTGAGCCAGCAGGTACTGAGCTAACGTCTCTGCCTCCATGTTCCCCAGGGACCAGTGTGCACCAACCTGGGTCTCAAGCCCGGCCAACGCCTCACTGTCAAGGGGAAGATCGCTCCAAATGCCAAGAGGTAAGCTGTGCTGTAGAGGCACCACACTGAGCTGTCTTCTGCTGGCTGGGGACAAAAGGAATCCCTCCCTTGGGTAGGAGAGGAGCAGCTTTGGAAGGGGTTAACACTACCAGTGCTTCACAGTGAGTCATTGCCCAATGCACTTTGCAGATGCACTGTATTGCCAAGGGGCTAAGCCAAAGCAGATGTGAAGCTCCAGCTGCGTGCACTGGCACTGATCATATCCTCTGTAGAGCAGGGTAAAGGAAACGGAAGCTTTGTATAGCTGATCTGGTTCGATTGCATCCCCATAGCCACATCCTCTCTGCTGCATGAAGATGTTCCAGGAGTAGGAACACATTTACAGTGCCTTGTGTCACCCAAGTGGCTGGGAGGTCTTGGGTGCTCTGCCTCCACGGATGCTCTCAGCCACAGCTTATGGTGCAGATGGGAAGGCTGCATGTTGCAGCAGGGCATCTTGGGGTGTTGAAGTTCACTTTCACCCAGCAGACATGCTTCTTAGATACTAGTAGGGAAGGAAGCATCCCTAAATGTGCAGGGAAAGATGGAAAAGCCCCACAGCAGCCCCAGCCCTTATGCAGGTCTGTGGCTGGTGAGGTCCTTTGGTGAGTAAGGTGGAGCCTGTAGGTGCTGTACCAGCACTAGCGGTGTTCCAGGAAACATGTCCCAGCTCTTCCCAGTGCCTTTGAAGCATGTTAGCATCTGAGTGAAGCCTCCTGGGTGTTCTCTTGCCAAATAATGCCTCCTCTCATCTAGGTAAGAGGCCTGGGGCCAAGGTGGACACTGGGCTGGGAATCTGCTTCCTCCTGCTGCCATTGCAGATGCTTTGGGATGGCTAATGACATAGTAATTATGACAGCTGTCTGCAGGGTGGGGAGAAGGCAGTGGCTGCCAGGCAGGATGCAGAGCCAGCTAACTGTCTGGGCCTGAGAGGAAATTGTGGAGGGCAACTCTTTTCTTGGGAGCTGGTTTGGGTGCAGGATAACTCCCTGTTCAGGGCTCTATGTGCTGAACCTTTCTCTTGTTAAAAGCTTCATGGAAACCAAGTGGTACCTTTCCCAGGGATGGCACTGTGGGGCTGTTACCCCAGTAGAGGGGAGTACTCCTTACTGGCACAGCACCATCTTCTTGGGGAAGTTGTGCAGTTCAGCAAAGGGTTTCTCTTTGGTTACCCTCAGCTGGTAAAGCAACAGAGTCGGAGATGTTCATGGCAGTGAGCAACATGCTACCACAGTGTTGATTAAAACAGTGTTGATGTCTTCTTTCTCTGCAGCTTTGTGATGAATCTGGGGAAGGATGCTTCCAACATTGGGCTTCACTTCAACCCTCGTTTTGATGCTCATGGTGATGTGAACACCATCGTGTGCAACTCAAAGAAGGCAGAAGAGTGGGGTACAGAGCAGAGGGAGACTGTCTTCCCTTTCCAGAGGGGGGGCACTGCAGAGGTGAGGCCTGGGATGCACTCTCTGTACATCAGTGGTGAAGGAAGAGTGGCACAGGGCACTCAACTGCAGGGACTCCCTGTATAGGAGGTGGCTGGCTTCTCCTGCTTGGCCAGTGCCACCACCCAGGGCTTTGAGCAGGGGTAGAGGGTGGGGATCAAAGGTACAAGCTCCATCTAGCTCAAAGGGATGTTGCTATTGAACTCGGCAGGGAATAGGCATCTCTTGGGAGACCAGAATAACAGTCCTGCTGTTGAAGAGCAGGTTATGCTGCCAAGCATGTTCACCCTACAAAGTGGAGGGTGGCACAGTACCACTGTGGAGGGGAAAAGCTTGAGGGTGTCTTGGCAGAGCTTTCTTTGACTTTTCAGTTTGTCTTGCAGATCACTATCAGTGTCAGCCCAAATGATGTGTTAATCCACCTGCCAGACCACCAGTTCAAGTTCCCAAACCGGCTTGATCTCTCTGTCTACGACTACTTTGATACACAAGGGGACTTCACACTGCAGTCCCTCAGCTGGGAATAACTTTTCTCTGACACCTTCATTGCAAAGATAAAGAAATATCATACAATAAATAAGTTTTGTCCTACCCAGTCTCAGCCTAATCTGTTTCATACTGCACGTCCATGTGGGTTGGTCACTTTGCTGGAGGGGCGAGGGAAGGAGGGTGGCCAACCATATGTGGATGACATTGTGCCAGCCTTGGCCCTTAAAGTCGTGGATGGAGAGGAGGGTGAGGGTCAAAAGCCGAAGAAGGCAGAAGGTAAAAAGCCCAAGGAGAGTCTTGGGGGAAACAGTGGGGCTAGATGTGACTTAGGGGGAGAGTGGAAGGGTCCCTTAGGCAAAGTCACCCCCTCTCGAGGTCTAGACTGACTCATTACTCTTCCTGTGTAAACTGGGTTTATTAACTCTTACTCCCTAAACTAAGCATCCCTGGCTGGCCTCAGGCAGCCTTGAGTTGCTGTGCTAGGCAAAGCTGGTGGGGCATGGAATGAGTAGTCCTCAGTTGTGCTACATTTGGCCTGCACCCATCTGTAGAAGTTCATCCTACTTGTGACACAGCTTTCCTATGTCTTCTTGGGACCTCTTGCTGCTGCCTGGAGCAGCAGTTAGGATGCCTCAGTGTGGCAGAGCATGTAGTGGGGTCCTCATCCAACTCCTTCCAACAACTGCAGAAGCACAAATGCTGATGTGACACAGGAGGGTGGTGACCTGGAGAGGTTTGCTTTTATTTCCTGGTCCATCTGGAGCTGGGAGAGGTGGTAATGCCCAGCTGGGGTGTGGGATGCTAAGGATGCTTTTGTTACCCCTTCACTTGTATTGGCTCAAATGAGCCTGAGCACTTCTCAGTCTAAACTGAGGCTGGCTTCTGAGAAGCGTGGAGTTAATGAAGGATGTTTGGTATTGCAGCATAGTTCTCAATGGTCTGTGGGTCATTACCCAAGGTGCCTCTGGGGCTCTCCCAGTCTAATGCTACTATGGGAGCAATGACTACTGCCAGTGGGCATAGCAGAAGTGGGAGCTGCCTTTTCCATAGTGCACAGCAGTTGGGATGGAAGGACCCAACCTTTGTGTCCTCCTTTCCAGGCTTGGCCATAAGCAACATGAAGCACAAACAATTTGATGTCCTACAAGCACTCCCTACAGGCCTGGCCGGGTGGATACCTCCCATTAAGCAGTTGCAGAGTAGCTGCAAGACTGGGAGTTGCCCCTACAGCAGCAGTACTTCCTGGTTTTGCTCCATATTTCATGAGGCTGTGCCAAGTCCTGTGTCTCAGGTACCCATGGCAGAGGAAGGTTTGGCTGCTGGGAACTGGGGGGCTGGGGAGTAAGAGAGAGACAAGTCAGAGACAAGTCGGAGACAAGGGCTCAAGATGGGCTTTTATGCTGGGAGGCAGAAATACAGGTGTTACACAAGCAATTTGAGGCTGTGCAGCTGGATCTCTCTTGGAGCCCCATGTTGCCCAAAGCCAGTCTGCTCTAGAAAGCACTGGAACAGGTTGTCCAAAGAAGTGGTAAATGCTCCATCCCCAGCAGTGCTCAAGTCCAGGTTGGACAGAGCCTTGAGTGACATGGTCCAGTGTGAGGTGTCCCTGCCCATGGCGGGGGGTTGGAACCGGATGATCTTAAGGTCCTTTCCAACCCAAACCATTCTGTGATTCTGCGATCACATCCCACTCTTTAGGTCTACATCTATAATAGTAAACATCTAACATTGCCACCCTGTGCATAGGCGTGGCTTGGAGGCACTTCCCATGGGGCGATGTGAATGAGGCCATTCTTTCTGAGGATAAGAGGAGGGTTTAGCCGTATGGGAATGACCCATGTTACGCTAAACGGACCTGGCCCAATTTATACATTGGAATTGGCACAGTCTGGAGTTGGGGATTTCCTCAACCACAGCAGAGGTATGGTGTGGCTGAGGGCCCCCCTGCATGAGCTGTGATGATGGACACACAGTCTCCTTACAGCTTCTTCTGCTGGGCTGATCTTGAGAGCTCAGCAAATGTGCTGACATCCCCAGGCTGTACCTCAGTGCAATCTCACCACGTCTCTTAACTGCACTTGGGAGTCTTTTTTTAGCAAGACTCTTCAAAGGGATTTTTTTGTGGCTGGTGGGGGATGAAAGCCAAGTGTGAGCTTTACCACAAGAGGACGAACCTAATTCAGGTCTCCTGTTAGCGTGGCTGCTCCTCGAAGTGACTCACTGGTCCTGTGAAATCTGTGACTCACTGTTGTCCTGACTGTTATGGCTTGGCCCGTTGCTAGCGAGGAGGTGAGGGGTGGCGAGGGCTCCCCAGCTGTGTAATTTAGAGTATCGAGGCTTACTCCTCCCTTCCACCCACTTGCTGGCATGTGAGGGCTGAAGGATCCAAGGACGGAGCCAGGATCCCCAAGACAAGTATGCTCCCCCCGAGCTGAGGAGGGTGAGCTGCATTGCAAAGAGGAAGGTGTGAAGGGGAAGGTGCTGGAACAATGACAACAGAAGACACTGCGTGCCAGCCTGGAGGGTGATGCACTTTTATTTCTTGACTCAACCCCAGCCAATGTTCCCAACCTAGGATGCTGCTCATCCCCCCATAGCTCAACAGGTGTCCCAAAATCGGATGCTGGAGAGAACTCTTCATCAGGGACTGTAGCAGTAGGATAAGGGGTAACGGGCTCAAACTAAAAGAGGGGAAGTTCAGGTTAGATATAAGGAAGAAGTTCTTTACTGTAAGGGTGGTGAGGCACTGGAATGGGCTGCCCAAAGAAGTGATAACTGCTCCATCCATGGCAGCGCTCAAAGCCAGGTTGGACAGAGCCTTGGGTGACATGGACTACTGTGAGGTGTCCCCGCCATGGCAAGGGGGTTGGAACTGGATGATCTTAAGGTCCTTTCCAACCCAAACCATTCCATGACTTTATGATTCTATTAAGTGGAGGGATGCTGTGGCCTCGCCCTAGCCCTTCCATGGCTCCTAGGATGGTGCTGGTGGCCGTGCCATGCCCACCCTGGGGCACCGGCGGTAGCTGCCAGTGAGTAGGGTGTAGAGGAAGGGGTTGATGCAGCTATTGCTGTAGGCCAGGCAGGTGACCCCGAAGTTGAGGTAGGCTTGTGTGGTGGCACCAATGCCCAGCCCCTCGCCCCAATAGAGCCCAGCCAGCTGCCAGGCCCAGAAGGGGAGGAAGCATGCCCAGTAAACCACCACAATGGTGGAGATCCTGGAGAAGAGCCGCCAGGCAGGGGCCCTGCCCACCACCGGCAGCCCCAGGCCCCAGGCGGAGGAGCAGTATGCACGGGCCAGGCGGGTGTAGACGATGCCCAGCACCACACCGGGTGCCAGGATGCTGGTGGTGAAGAGCACCGTCAGGTAGAGCCGGAAGGCTGCCGGTGTCCAGGTGGGGATGCATATCCGCTTGTGGGGGCCATCCTCCTCCCGCAGCTGGGTCATCACCATCATAGGGGCCGTAAGCAGGAGCGAGAGGAGCCAGAGGACAGCGCTGGCCAGCTTGCGGTAAGCATTACTGGCCCGCCTGGCCTGCAGCGGCCTGGACACTGCCCAGTACCGCTCCAGGCTCATGGCAGTCAGAAGGAAGATGCTGGCGTGCATGGTGAGCAGGTCCAGGCTGAGCAAAAGCCTGCAGCCCATATCTCCAAAGAACCAGTCATGGGTGAAGTAGGTGCAGACCACAAAGGGGATGGTGGAGAGGTACAGCAGGTCAGCCAGGGCTAGGTTGATCACATAGACTGCCAAGGAGCCCGCTGAGTGGCCTGCCACCCTGCCGGAGGCTACCAACATGGTGTAGATGTTCCCCACCATCCCAGTGAGGCACATGATGAGCAGCACTGCACCCAGAGGCCCCGTGACTGGGCTGTCCCCTCCCAGGATGCTACTGTCATCACCCACCCCACTGCTTTCCTCCAAGAAGCTGCCATCCTCAAGATCCTCTGCAGGTCTTGTGCTGATGAAGGAAGGGTCATAAGACATCTTTGGGTACAGCAAGCAAGAACAAGGCAGGCTGTTGGAGACCTGTTCCTTCCCCCTGCCTTTCCCCCTTGCTATATATTGGACATGTCTAGCCTTGCCAGGAAAGCAGCCAAGGGAAGGGAAGATACAGGGTACTCCAGAGAAGTCTATTCCTCACCTCCAGCCACCCAGTCCATTTTGCTGGTCTTGTCCATCACGAGCTCTGTCTGTTGGTTTCTCTCAATCATCAGAGGGCTGAGAAGGGGACAATACCCTCGCCTTCAAGACCAAGAGGTGCAAAATAACCTCTGCCAGCCAAGAGGAAAGGTCTCCGATCTTCACCAGCTCCTCACTTGTTTCTTCAGTGTTCACTGGGCCCGCAGAAACCAGCAGACTTGGTCGGCAAGTGGATTTCTCCTCCCAAGTCTGTATCTTCTCAGCTCAGACAGACTCTGGAGAGGTGGGTTCTGCCCCCTGAACTAAACCCTGGGGGAGTTGCCTTGCCCACTGCACAGAGGAGAAATGTGTCTGACTCAGCTTCACACACCGGTGCAAATGCAGTCCCAGCTCATACCAGACTTAGCTGCTAGCTGGAGAGCCTAGCCCTACTGTCTGCCTCTTCTTTCCTGCAGACACTTTCTTCCTGGTCCCTCTTCCTTCTTGTTGTAGTTTTCCTTTCTTCTACCTGTTTCCCCTTGCACAGCTCTCCTCATTTGAGAGAGGAGATAACTGAAAGACAAAACTCCCTAACGTGTGTAAGCATCACGCTGTGGCTTTAGAAAGGAAATCAGAGCCAAGGAGCTTCCACACTGCTCTGCTTGTCCCTTAGCCAAACCAGGCTATGAGGGCCTGTCCCCCACTCCCTTCCAAAGACATCAGGGCCCCTAATGCATAGATAATGGATGTAGCCCCCAGTTTGCAAGCAAGCCCATCAGATGGACGGACATCTCACATTCTCCATGACCTGGCCCTGTTCCTCCCTGATGGGAGCCTGTTAGGCAGGCACCATCGCCTTCTAGCGGGGCATCATTGCATGGCACCTATGCCCTGACATTTCTGCACCCAAGGCTCCCTGCCCTTTCTTCAACCACATTTGAGCCTCATTCATAGAGTCATAGAATAGCCAGGGTTGGAAAGGACCTTAAGATCATCCAGTTCCACCCCCCCTGCCATGGGCAGGGACACCTCCCACTAAACCATGCCATCCAAGGCTATGTCCAACGTGGCCTTGAACACCGCCAGCGATGGAGCATTCACAACTTCCTTGGGCAACCCATTCCAGTGCCTCACCACCCTTAAAGTAAAGAATTTCTTCCTCATATCCAATCTAAACTTCCCTTGTTTAAGTTTGAACCCGTTACCCCTTGTCCTCTCACTACAGTCCCCAATGAAGAGTCCCTCCCCAGTATCCCTATAGCCCCCCTTCAGATACTGGAAGGCTGCTATGAGGTCTCCATGCAGCCTTCTCTTCTCCAGGCTGAACAGCCCCAACTTTCTCAGCCTATCTTCATACGGGAGGTGCTCCAGTCCCCTGATCATCCTCGTGGCCCTCCTCTGGACTTGTTCCAACAGTTCCATGTCCTTTTTATGTTGAGGACACCAGAACTGCACACAATACTCCAAGTGAGGTCTCACAAGAGCAGAGTAGAGGGGCAGGATCACCTCCTTCAACCTCCTCTCAGGGAACACTCATGGTGCTGCTTTTCACCTAGGAAGCCGATGCTCCCAACAGGTTCTGGTAGTTTCAGCACAAAGAGGGCTGCCCAGGGAACCAGAGGGGGACCATGACTTTGCCCATTTTGCTCTGATGGAGAGATCCACAGTTTACATGCCCCAGGAAATGCAATGAATACCCACAGCTCTTTGCTCTGATTGTCTGTACTTTTTGTTTCTCAAGAAACAGCCTCATACCTTAGTAGTCAGCAGCTCAGCTAACTACTGTTAGCCTCCTAACTTCATTTAGGAAATTAAAATAAATTACAGTGGGATTTTTAAATGTATTTCTTTAGGAACTAATTAAAATACTGGTTGCCTCATTAATTCCAGTTAGCTCCCTTAGCACACAAGATGCCTGCTCTCACACTACTGGTGTAAAGTTGCAGACACATCAAATACTACTGTCATCAGCAGAACTCAGCTCGTCCTTCCAGCATGTGAAATACAGCTCTGCCAGGAGAGCCTTAGGAGATGATCTTTAAGATATGAATCATGGGTTGATTTAGTGGTTAGGGCTGTTACTAGAAGGATACGAACATATAGACTTCCCTGTCACACTACTGCATAAAAATGTATGTATATGTGGTATACAATATAAATATATGTAATGTATAGGGCAGAATGATGTGTTATCCACATACACATATGTATACACACACATTGTTTCTGAGCTTCTCTCTGCAGCAGTCAAAGGAAGGTCTGAAGAAGCTTTCAAGCCCATATACAGCAGGATGAAACTGGCTTCACATTTGGCTGTTAGTTTACATCTTTTAAGTGACCTTTCTCAACTACAGCTCTGATCAAATATGCACGTTTCCCATCTCTGACACCAGCAGAGAAGCCATTTCTTGTAAATGAACAGGTCTCCTAGTCCAGAAGCCCCTGCAACTTGCTGGGGTTTAGTTCCAACCAGGCAGCTGTTTTCTTAAGGTTTGTGGTTGCCTGCGATTTCATGCAGGAGTGATGCTAGGTCCCAAGTCCAACATAGCAAGTGCCAGGTTTTCAAGGCCCAACTGACAGGCAAGGCCTGCCAGCGTCCACTCAGATCACAGCAATTTAACAGTGACAGGTTGCACTGAGGATTCAGACTCTCAAAGTCTTGTACTTGAAAGGAAGCAGCTTAATCAAAACTAAGTGGATCGTCAATGGGGGAAGAAAGTGCTTCAAAGGGTGCTTTAAGAGTACTGTGTTTCTCTGATGTCGATCTCCTCTCCTGACAGCCCAGCAACAGGACCAGAGTCAAATCATAGCAGGTTCCTACATGGCTTCCTAGGATTTAAACTTGAAGTAGGCTTCAACTGTAGTGAAGGAAAAAGGTGGTGCATTAGGGCAATACCCCAAACTGGAGTAGCAGGAGGGGAAGAAAACAGCATCCAGGCACTTACTTGCATATTCTTGTGGTGTCATGGCCTGGTTGATGACACTGGTGAAGGCTGAGATCCAGTCCAGCTGGTCAGTCTCTGTCTCACAGGTGAAGAGGTACTCCCGGTCGGGGGTGACAATGGTGAGGCCATAGTGCCAAGAGAAGTTGCCCTGTGTCCCTGTAGGCAATCCCTTCTGGACGCTATATCCATTATCTCTGCTGCCTACGAACACTTCACCTTTAGCAAATGCATCCTGCACATCAGAGGGGAAAAGTGAGGTTTATGGAATCCCAGAAGAACCAGGGAATAATAGCAGAGCACCTAAAGACAGGAGGAGAGTGGGGGAGGACCAGGGATGGTGATCAGGGGAGGTCAGAGAATTCCAAGAAGCAGGGAGGTGATGCTCAAAGGCAGCAGCAGAAAGGAAAAATTAAAGAGCATAGATCTAGAGAGGTCTGAGAAAGGAAACACTGCTCCATGTCACCCCCTATGTCACTCTCCTCCCCATCACCACTTTTACACTGCTGCCCTCCCTGTTGCCATTGTTCACAGGCAGTGAAACAAATACAGAAAGCATACAATGAACTAAGTGAGATGGAAAGGGGAAGACCTAGAGCCCATTCAAAGCAGCTGGGGAATCTGCAAGCCTGCCTTACTGCAGAGCAGACTCTGATTGCACTGTGACCCTGCCCTCAGCACTGCTGCCTGCAGATGCCAGAGGTTAGATCTTCCTCTCACCAAAGGGTCCTTGAAGTACGTGAGCCTGCGGTGATCCAGCGTGAACCAGCGCTTCTTAAAAGCCTCTTTCTGCTGTGAAGGGAAGAGGCGACACATGTAAGCGGACAGTGCCCTCTGCTGCGAGCAGTGCGAATGGATACCCAAAATTCATCCCAACCGCTTGAACCAAGCCCCTGCCTTAACAGAAACCTCCTCCTCACCCTTTTCTGAGCTGAGAGTGGGGATCAGTATCGGGTTTTTCAGTCCCAACTGCTGTCCCCAACTCTTGGACTTCTGTGAAGAACCCCAGAGTTCAGACAGGAGAAATCTAGACGCTAAATACCTGTAAGGTCACGCACACACAGACACATGCAGAGAGATCTGTTGTTGTGGGAGAAAGCAGGGACTCTGGCTTCATCTACTTTCACATGTGTCCTTCCCCTTCCTTTTATTGTCCCCTCCCTTGATGCATACACACTGTTCCCACGGGTGTCTAAAGAGTCAGGGGGGAATGGGGAAACAGCAGGAGAAAAACATTGAGGTAGGGAAGGTCAATGGCTCTCTGGCAGGTCCCTGCTAGATTTTTTCCCCACAGCAGCTCACCTTGGGACCAGTCTTCTCCATGTATCCCTCCTTTAGGAAGTTTCTTGTCAGACGATTTTTTATCTGACAAAAAGGCAAGAGTCAGATAAACTTAGCCACGTTTCTTTGCTATTTGCTTTTGCTCCTCTCCCTCCCCCTCCTTCTATCCCCCGAACTCAGTTGCTTTTTATATTAATGTTTGAAGAACTGCCTAGCCAGGAGTCACTTCTGCCTTCAAAGTGCCCAGAAAGGGCAGAAAGCGGTTGTTCTCTGGCCACCACAGGCACTTCTACACACACTTTCTCATCCCGTTATCTAAATACTACAATTTCTACTTCTGTACCTGGGCTTCTAATAGTAACTAATGGGCTCTTTTATCACATCACCAAGTACCAGTGGAAGACTCAGCACTGCACTCTAGTGCTGCCTTACCTCATTATCACTGGCAATGGGAAATGCTACCTTCAGATAATGGAACTGCACAGAGCGAATGGCATTGAACCAGTCCACTACCTCCTGAGAATGGAAAAGGACAAGACAGAAAACTTAGGCAGAGCAACACTGAGCCATCTAAATTTACCCAGCTCACCCTATGTTACCTACAAACACAGCCAGGTCCACATCCCCAGCACCTACATCATCTCCCTCACACACAAACAGCATGGCTGCCCCATTCCCCACATCCACAGGCAGCAGCACGCTTGCACATCTTCATTGGCAGCTCCTTCCACACAAACTAATTCAGTCAGTGCTCCTGCCCTAGTCCCTACAGCAAAACTGTCTCAGACACACAGACACAGAGCCAGAGCCCCCATCCTGTTACCTACAGGAACACACACACACTGTCCTACCCATGCTTCAGACTATTTAACATCAGCAGCTTCTCAGATCACCTCAATTGCTTTGCAATGTTTGATGCTAAAATGAAATACCTTTCCGCTTTCATGGTAGACAAATATGTTCCGGGTCTTGTTGTCTTTGAGATAGGTGATCTGCAGGCCATTGGGGTTCCCAATCTTCACTGGTTGAAATGTAGCATTGATGACATCTATTTTAATATTGATTTTGGGTTCTTTGGCCTGAAAACAGAATAGCATTGGTCATGCATAAGCAATCCTAGGGGGAAAGACACTTTGTAGGGAAAGAGAGGGTCAGTGGATCTTAAAGGTAACAACTGCTCCCACTCAAAATTGTTGTAGCACACACTCCTTTCACCATGTGTTGTGCTCAAGCTCAAAAAGTGGACACACACACACACACACACACTCCATTTCACATTTGACTTGTGCCTACTCTGGAACTGCCAATAGCACACTGGGAGTGCATCTGACTTTACAGCTGAGCCAGTCTAAAGGCCAACCAACCTCAAAAGGAAAGAGCCCACTCCTAGAATCACAGAAACATACAACAGTTTGGGTTGGAAGTGACCTTAAAGACCATTTAGTCCAACTCCCCTGAAATAAGCTGGGACATTTTCAAATAGAGCAGGTTGCTCAGAGCTCTGTCCAACCTGACCTTGAATGTTTCCACAGGTGGGGCATCCATCCACCAGTGAAAGACCAAACCTTTTATCAGCAGTGAGTGAAGGGTATAGGGAAGCACAAAGGGAGGGCATGGGGAAATGTCACCCTGACAGTAGGAAGGGAACCCCTCTCTTCAGAGACATGTTTCTGTCATCATCCCTGGTCTGGGATGAGCCAGGCAACCTCAGAAACAGGTTGCCTTGCATATGAAATAGAAACATCTCTGTGTCTGCACTGCCCTGAGTGGAGTATGCACTGGGTTGGGAGTTGACCACCATACTCACATCCTGCTTCGTGAAATACTTCAGACATCCCTCTCTCTCAGACAAGAGGAACTTGCGGGGTAGGAACTGCCCGTTGTCTCGACCTCGCTTCCAGAGGATGCCTTCCTTCACCCCTAGGAGCAGAAAGGCCACTTTTAAAAGCATCCTTTCACAAGCATAGAGAGCTGCATGCAGCCTGGGGTCTCAGCCACATCTTTGGGATAAAGCACATAGAATCACAGAATGGTTTGGGTTGGGAGGGACCTTAAAGTTCATTCAGTTCCAGCCCCTTGCCATGGGCAGGGACACCTTCCACTACATCAGCTTGCTCCAAGCCCTATCCAATCTGGCCTTGAACACTGCCAGGGATGGGGCAGCCACAGATTCTCTGGGCAACCTATGCCAGGGCCTCACCACCCTCATAGTAAACAACTTCTTCTAATACCTAATCTAAATTTACCCTCTTTCATTTAAAGCCATTCCCCTTTGTCCTATCACTATATGTCCTTGTAAGAAGTCCCTCTCCAGATTTCTTGTAGGCCCTTTTAGGTACTGGAAGCTGCTATAAGGTCTCCCTGAAATCTTCTTCAGAACAAGCCCAACTCTCTCAGCCTGTCTCCATAGCAGAGGTGCTCCAGCCCCCTGATCATCTTCGTGGCCATCCTCTGGACTTGTTCGACCAGGTCCACGTCCTTCTTGTGTTGGGAGCTCCAGAGCTGAATACAGCATGAACTTGATGAACTATTGCTGAGAACAAACATCTGAGAAGGACAGGTCCCACCTCTGACTTACAGCTGAAGATGGTGGCTGTTCCTTGGTTTGCAGACCAGATAAATTGACATTCCCAGATGCTTCCCACCTCCTGTTCTGGCTTCCACTACTGTCTCTAACAGCATGAGAGCCATCTTTCCTGTGAACACAAGGGTTCTGGACCCTGGTGTAGGACCAGAACTCTTCCCACTCGACTCTACAGGCCCTTGGGCTCCAGCACCTTGTGTCACAGCACTGGCAGTGCCATTTCAAAGACAGCTGCCACTGTTGGAGGCAGTAGTTTGCAGCAGGACAGAAATTCCTTATTGAAGAGGTCTGGCTTCAACAGGACAGAAATTGCCTCTGAAAAAACATGGAAGCAACCATGGCAATACCAACCTACACTGGCCACAACTGAACCCCCTCTCCAAAAAACACAATACCCTATAAACACCAGCTGGGTTCTCAGGAGTACTTGTGGGATTTGCCACACTGACACTATGAGCTTTCCTCTCACGGTGCTCAAAAGCTTCCAGCAAAGGCAACAGGCAGGATATGTCGATGCTGTGCTCTGCTCTTACCATCAGAATATGGCAGCTGTTTTCCTGGCTCAGTGAACTCCCTGCGTTCATATTTGGCCCGTATCCACTGTTCTCTTAGCACACTAGGGAGAGAGGCGACAGGTAGCTCAGAAACACTTAGAGGAACCCAGAACTGCCATTCCCCTTTTCTTCTATGCAGCAACTTACTGGCAGTCATTGTAGGTTGGCTGGTAATAGTAAATAGGGATGTGAGCTTCATATATGCCTTTAGTCACAGCATTCCCATGCTTGGCGAGAAACTGCAGAATTAGACAAAGAGTTAGTGCCTTCCCTTTGATGCTGAGTAATGTTGGACCTTTTTCTTTCCTGACCCACTATAGGGCTAGATGCACATCAAGCTCTAATTAAGCGTTTTCTTTCCCCTCCATTGCGACATCCCAGTAACGTCTGACTCCATAAAGGTGGATCTCAAAGGTCCTGTCTGCTCTTAGAAGTTACATTGATTGCACCTGAATCAAAGAATGCCATAAATGTCACTCCCGTGGGGCTAGGTGCACACACATTCAGTGGATTTGCTGCCATGCCCCACATCACTGGGGACACCACGTTCAACAGCTACGCAATGCCTTCTGGGGGGGACATTCCAAAACTCTTTGCTCCTCTCCAAAGAGCAGCAAGATACAGATTATTTATTTTGGATCTCCAGAAACTTTTTCAGTCCCCTGAAGATTATGGGTTGAGGGGGTTGTAACAGAGAGAAGTCAAGTTCCCACAAATGCCATTTTTCTCAAGAGATCCCATTATAGCTGGAATCTCATCTCAGAGCATGGAATTGCCCAAAATTTTCCACCCTCGGACTGCTGAATCCAAGAGAAGACGCTGAGGCTGGATGGAGCTGGTGAGTGGGAAATGAGTAATCTGGAGCGACAA
The DNA here is from genome assembly GCA_039720435.1 of Amazona ochrocephala. Classification (NCBI taxonomy): domain Eukaryota; kingdom Metazoa; phylum Chordata; class Aves; order Psittaciformes; family Psittacidae; genus Amazona; species Amazona ochrocephala. Next base: position 79,956,799 of record CM077880.1, read on the forward strand.
AGACCCTGAGCCTTGGCAAAATACATTGCAAGAGCCCTGCATTTGCCATAAAGCAACAGGACATGGGGAGACACATAAGGCAAATGCATCCTGCCTCTCCCAGTGGGCTAATGGGGAGTTATCCCTGCACAAGTATCCAGAGCATGAGTACCAAAGGGACAGATTAAATCAGACCGTATCTTCAACTCTGTGCAGTCAAAGGGCTGACTTTCCCTGGACAGTTAGCGTATGACCTAGACCCAACCCACCTGACATAACAGTGGGTATGAAGATCTCACCTGCACCTGAGCATCATCCCAGTGGTCCATCTTCAGGGACTTGACTTTGCTGATGCTAGGGATGTTGCGATGAATTCCCGAACAGCTGAGGCATATAAAAATACCCAGGGTAGAGGATGCCCAGTCAGGATCTGAGGGTATAAAAAAGGGTATGAGTAGAAGTAGTAAGTTCCCCTGGGATGTATACCTCAACTGAGAACACAGTCCTGAGAAACAGAGAGCTGGGTGACCACAGTTTCATCTGAACCAATTAATTAACACCCAAAGTATATATGCTGGTTAGGAAAAAGCATAGCTATTATAGCCCCCCATCCCCCCTGCTTCAACCACTTCATCTGAATCTTTATTAACCTGAACATTGAAAAACTTCAAGTGCTCCGAAAATTCCCTTTGCATAAAGAGTCACCCACGATGAAAGTGAAACCACCTCTGGGAAAAGACTCCAGCAGTTCAGTGCAATACAGCAAACTCACTGTGCTATTTAGCTCCAGAAGTGGAAAGCAGCCCTGAATCCAAAATTTTCCTGGGAGAATTTAAGAAGGTGAAATGATACCAATTATCCCAATCTTAATTTGGCTTGGATGGTATGCTCCATGTGCCCCTTTTGGGAAGAGCATGATGAGTGTTTTTAGCAATGCCCATAGGACCTCAAACTGGGTACCCTTTGAAGAGAGCAAGCCCTTCAGGAAGAGAAATCTCCAAGGCTCCTGCAGCAGGTTGTCAGCTCAGCTGAGTCACAGAGGAGACAATGCCCTCTTGAATCACTCCTTCTTTGTGGAGCAATTAGGATTTCACTTCGAGCTTTCTGGTCAGGTCCTGACTGGGCATGACCTTGATTTGTGTTGGAGATCTGACATGACCACAACCCATGGTGCTGCAGCTACACAGCCCCTGCTCATCGGGCACTACCACATCCCCGTCCTTCTTCCCATCAGCACTGTGGCAGCATCTCCTTCCTCCTCCCTTGCCAACTCACTTCCAGGGAGAAGAAGCAAATACCCAGAGCAATGCCTCTCCTTCTACTCTACTCCAGGCTTCGGTGCAGTGCAATAGCTGTTAGAGAGCAGCCCCAGCTTCCAACTCTTCCTCCAGCAGCCCTCGGGGACTCACCTGGCTTCCCACAGTCTGCACATAAAGAGTTTTCTGCTCTTCTCCACACCTCCTTCAGGGCCTTCATGCTCCGCTCGTGTCCTCCAGCCATCACGTCCCAGTGCTATCCCTCCCAGGCAGGGCAAGGCAGGACCAGGAGGGCAGCCTGCGCCTTCTGCCCCTGCAGGCCAACCCAAGGGAGAAGGAGCCACCGGACAGACAGCAGTTCTGGCAGAGAGAGGAAAAAGGGGAAAGCAGGAGAAGGAAGCCGTAAGGTTAATGGTAGGAGCGTGGAGGCCTTAACGGCGCACCTGAGCCGGCTGAGTGCAGGCAGGGGCGAAGAGGCTGAAGTGCAGCCAGGCTGTGGGTGAGGAGGAGGAGGAGGAGACTTGCCCCTTGGGCGTGGAGGGAAGTGCAGCAATTAACCGCAGAACTGGTTTTTCCACATTTCTGCTGGTGAACGGACGGGCCAGGAAGGGAGCGCAGCAGCCAGCAAGTAGATAAAGGCCAGGCGGCTGCAGACAGCGGCCGCCAGCCCTGGCAGGACTTGTGTCAGGGCTCGTCACGCTCTGTGACATGGGGGCTGGTTTTGGCTGGCCTTGCAGCGCTTCAGGAGCTTACGCCAGTGAGCTGGCCACCACGCAGGCGTTACACACACCTTTAAAGCAAGGACCAGAGGGCAAGAAAGTTCAAGAGTTCAGCCAAAGTCACCCAAACCATCATCCAAGAACATGGCAGTGCTGATGCCCCCTTCAGCTCGTGCTGGTGTCTCTCTGTCAATTCAGAAACCAAGGCTGCTGAGCCAGGTCCTGTGTATCAGAGACTGATGCATGCCCGCAATTGTCTTCATGGACTAAGAGGAGCAGCACAGGTACCACTAACACCAAACAATGATAGCTTGAAATAAACTCTTGGACCTTTCCTGATGAAATGCAGAAGTTCAATATTTGGAGGAGCAACCTTTATTAAAAAGATGGAGATGTACAATACTGAGAACACATCTCAAGGTGAGAGCTCAGCACAAGGCAACCCTTTTGTTGGGGGGCAGCTGATGGGAGGACAGAACTGGAGGCACTCAAACCTGGAGGAACCCTCCATCCACGCCAGGGATGGGAACAGCCCCTGCGAAGCGGCTTCTCTCCCACCCCAGCCTGGGGGCAGAACACACAGCTATGACCAGCTGAAGGGACGCACACAGGTCTCATACACCAGCGGGTCAAAAGGACCCGACGCTGGTCCCATTCGGCTCCTCCAGCTGACGGGGCACCCCGCGGCTGCCCTCATACCGCCGCCATCCCGTCAGCCCCCTCCGCCCGGGGCAACATGGTGGGCGGGGCGGCGCGGGGTGGTTCCGCCCTTACGGCGGAAGGGGCGGGTGAAAGCGTGGTGCCGGCAGCGTGGTGCCGCCATGGGCCGCAAGAAGAAGAAGAGTGGTACCGGCGGCAGAGAGGGCCGGCTGGTGGTGACTTTTGATGAGGACAGGCGGAGGTGAGGCTGAGCGCGGGGGTGGGGGGGTGTTTTATGTTGGGACGGGTTGGGGATATCTCCCCGTGAAGGGATCGCTAAACGCTGGGGGGTTCGGTGTTGCCGGCGGCAGGGAGTACCTGACTGGCTTCCACAAGCGAAAGGTGGAGCGGAGGAAGGCAGCGCTGGACGAGATCAAGCGGAAGCTTAAGGAGGAGCAGAGGAAGCTTAAGGAGGAGGTACCCCTAAAACACCCCCCCACATCGGCCCTCCGTGGGTGCGGGGTGTCCGCCTCACGCCATGGCGGGCAGGCCGCAGGGCAGGAGGGTCTTGGGACGGAGGGGTGGCGGCTGCAGCGGCAGGGGTGCCGCAATGATCTGTTCCAATCCCCCTCAGAGGCACCAGGAGTACCTGAAGATGCTGAGCGAGAGGGAGGAGGCGCTCGGTAGGTGCTGGGCCCTCGGTGTCCGGGGGTGGGCACCCGTGGTCCGACACTCTTGGCTAGGTGATAAGAGCAGGAGTGCTCACGCACTGTCCCACAGCATCAGCTCCTTGCTGCTCTAATGTTTCCCCTGGGCAGTGATCTGAGTAGTGACCACTGCAGCCCTCTTGTCCTGGTAGAATATGGGGTAGGAGGATGTGCAGAAAGCAGCAAGCAAGAGGGCATCTTCAAGTCCTGTGTTAGGAGAAGAAGCTTGCCCTTTATGCTTGTACTGCTGGTTCAAGCCCTTCCACCCTTTCACCCTGGATGCAGAGGTTGGATCCCCTTGAGCATGGCACTGCAGGGACAAGCAAATGTATCTTGTGAAAGATGGGGAGCTTTGCAGTGCAGAACGTTTTTTGTCTCCCCAGATGAGGCTGATGAACTGGAGCACTTGGTGACATCACGCACGGAGTCTGTGAACATCGACCACCCGAACCACATTGTAACCGTGACCACCATCAGTGACCTGGACCTCTCCGGGGCACGCCAGCTGGGACTGACCGCCCCTGTGGTAAAGCCCTTTGCTGCTCACTTTTTGTGTCAGTTGTAAATGTTCTTGGGGCTGGTACTCCCTGAACGGGCCCAAAGACTTGCAGCAGGCTGAGAGCGGGGATGGAAAGGGAAACTCATAACTTCCTAGTTTTTCCGCAGCTTATGTTGGGCCTTTAAAATAGAAGGAATGTCCTACATGAGCGGCTCACTCCAAACCTCCCTAGAATCCTTTGCTAGTCCCAACTGACCTTGTGTAAGTGAAAGGTGTCACAGGGCTGGAGGTGAGAATGTAGTATTTTTAAAGCCAGTACAATACGAGCAGCAAGGTGTCAGGCTTTGCTGCATGGCTGTCTTCTGCCTTTTCATGTGTCCTGACTAGGAGAAATTGTTATTAGGACGAGCAGGCACTTTTCTCTATGATGCTGTGCTTGGACTGCAAATAAGAAAACCATTCATTTCTGGATGCTATTGCTTTTGTGTTCAAAACATATCGTAACTGAGGATCTTGTATTTGTTCCAGAAAGGCTTTCAGGCCCGGGTTCATTTGATCCTTTCAATCTTCATGACTGTGGCTGGATTTGAACTCTTTGGGGAAGTGTCTGTCTGTGTTAACCTTTTACATTTGTGAGGACGTCTTATAACCTGAAAATTTACTTAAAGAGGCTTTGATAGTGATTTAAGAAAAAAGATGAAACCTTCAGTTCATAGTTTGGACTTCAGCTGCACAGCCATCAAGATCATGCTGAAGTTTTTGGGTTTTGGAGTGGATTACTGCAGGACTTCTCACTGAGTGTGCATTTCCAAAAGAAACCTTGCGTTAAGAAACCTGGAGATTTGGACAACAAGGGATGTGGAGAGCTAAAAAACAAACTTCACCTATGATTAGATGGTTTACGAAACAGAATGAAACCAAGAAGGCAGCAGAAACACCAGCACCACAAAACTGCCTGTTATAATGTATCTTTGGTATTTTTTTTCTTCCTTTTTAAGGGCAAGAGTGATGGATCAGAAGAAGAGAAAGGGGAAGAGGTGGTGAACAAGCCTGTAAAAGCAATGCCCAAGAAGTCCAGAAACCCTTTCCTGTCTGAAAAGTACGTATAAATTCAGTCCAGCAACTTGCTGCTGGGCTTTGTAAGCTGATGAGGAAGGTCTTTCCTTCCCAGCTCAGTGGTGTGGCTGCAGGGCTGGGGATGCTGTGCTGCTGGGCGCTGGTGAGCAGGAGCCAGCAGAGGGCACTGGCAGAGCACAAGCCTGTCCCAGGCGCTCCATTCCACTCGCATCGATCCCTAGTGACAGCAGCAGCAGGAGGAGGATGCAGAGCAGGGCAGGCTTTATCCTAAAGTGTTTACTTAGCCCTTCCTCTCGGCAGATATTGCAGGGGAGGGTGAATTGCAGGGTGCAGAATTTGTCTGTAGTATTGAAGGTCAAAAGACCCTAAAGCTTTGGCATTCTCCATGTTTTTTCAGTATCCAGGATTTACAACTAGCTCAGAAATGCTGAGTATTACTTAACTCTGCAGTGGCTGGGCAGCTCAATGCTTAGAGAATTCATTGTGATTGTTACTGCACACATAAACTTGCAGGTTTCCTGCCCTGCCAGGATGGTGCCCAACACAGTGGAGTTCCTCTGGAGCTCACCATGGCAGATGTCTGTTCTTGCTGGGCCACACAGGGCTCTCCTGCTTTTGTTGTGGTGTCACCTTGCTCCTGCAGACTTTGGTCTCCAAACATTTCTCTCTTCCTGCCCGGCACAGGATCTCTGCTCTTACTGCCACACTGCACATGCACAGCCGGAAAAAGAGAAAAGGAAAGAGACTCCAACGTGGGCAAGGCCCACGCAAGAAAATCCAGAAATCCAGCACGGGACGGACCACTAAGACTCAGCGGCGGAGGCTGACGGGCAAAATGGGCCGTGATCAAGATTAATGGAGGAACTAGTGCTCAGCCCAGCAGCTGGGACAGTGGTCTACATCTGGCCGGCTGCTCTTTGGGACCCCTTCACTGTGGGCAAGGGCCTTGTTGACTTGGCTCTCTGACCAGCAGTGAGTCCAGGTCCCTCTTCCTCTCCCCTCCTGAGCTCCAGTCAGGGTGACTATGGACACTCTACCCATGTGTTTCTGCAATGAACTCCAGCTACTAAGTGTCTGGGTGCCATGGAGTCTCTAAAAACTTCTGCTGGGATCACACTGTCTTTTTGACATGACCCTTCTGTCCTTGGGCCTCTCCTTCCAAAGCCAATACCTGGCTTTATCAAAGGAGAGGATCTGGGGCAGAGTGCAACAGGCACATGGTCAGGGCCGTTTATGAGGCTTGGAAGAGCTCTGCTTCCACTCTTGGCCATCAGTGCCCTGGCATTTCTCCTGTGCAGTAAATCCTTTTTCCATAGAGATGGAGTGTCATCTTGTCTCGTGTTTCTTCTCCAGTGCCACACTTGAATGCAGGGGTACTTTTTGTTTGCTACCTGTGCCAGGTGGAATTTGGTAACACTGTGACTAAATCTTTATTAAGTCATTTTGCTGAGACAAAAAAACCCCATTTGTGTCTTATCCGAAGTGTAACAGCAACTGTGCCAAGGCCAGTACCAGCTAGAAAGAGGGGAGGTAGTTCCTGGTGCTTAAAGGATATTGAAATCCACTGGTGCTTGGGAAATTGAATAGCTAGGAGCTATTTCTGCGGTGCCAAGCCAGCTAGAGCAGGAATGGCTCATTCCATTGTCTGCTGAATGTGCCGATGTTAATTGAGATAGCTCAGAGGAGTATGAAATGCCCTAATGCCCTTGTTGTATGTGTGTGGCCCTCTCTGGGATGGGAGTGGCAGAGGGTGCCCTTGCCCTTTACCTCAAGGCTGCTGCAGTCAGTAGCAGTTAATTGCCTTTCTTCTTTGGACTTCAGTGTATGTTTTTTAGCATGGATGCCTTCAGCAGGAGGGAAAAAAGTTTGCATGGTTTGGGTTAAGGAATATTGGTGGCAAAACTGAGTGAATCCTCTGAGGAGAAGAGCAAGCCTAGACAGCATACTGGCCTCTGTTCTGGAGTATCTGTAGGAGATGGTGGCCATTCTGCCTGTCAGCCAGGCCTCCACCCATGCCACATGTGTACTGGCAAGGAAATGACAAAGGAAGAAAGGCTTGTGTGGCCAAAACCCGCACCAGAAAACTGGCAACCCAGCAATGGGAGAGTACATGTGCTCCTCATGCCAGAAATGGGAGGGGAAAGAGCAAACCAGTGCTTGAGGCTTCGTGGAGAAACATCAGAGCAATGCTGATGGCCACCAGCCACTAAAGCTAACTGCAGCCTGATGGATCTCTCCAACGTTTCTTGGAGCATGCACACACTGAGTGTTGAGGAGGGTACGATCTCAATGCTGACAGCAGCCACGCAGTTTCTGCTGGAGCATCTTCCTCTGGAGGAAACTGGGTGGCATGCATGTGAAGCAGGGGGTCCCTTTTTACCTCCGTTTTTCTTCTGATGGTGAATGGTGGGGAAGTAGATACTGCTTTATCCCATGTGCCTTGCATGCTTGGACTCCGAGTCCCATCCTGAGCTAAGTTCTTAAGCACTAATTGTGCAATAACCTCAGTCACATCATGAAAATGTAGATTGTGCGGTTCCCTCACCTCCAAAATAGTTCTGGTATGCTGCCTTAAAGGCTGCTCCAGAATGCTCATTAAACCCATGAGCTGCCTTATGCAGCCTTCCTGTCTTCTTGCCTTGGGGTGTTGGCTGTTTCAGAGCTGTGAAAGCAACTCTGAGGCAAGGCTGACAGTCTGATGCTGGGCTGGGTTTCATCCAAAGTGTCCAAGAGGAGCACAAAAGCATTTCTCCTTGTGGTTTGGTAGTTAATATGCTCTAGAGCTATTGTGTGGTTGTTGGGTTTGAGAGGGATGTAGGAGGGAAGGAGAGGGAAGTTCTGCTTAGAGTGGTGTGCCACACCAAGGGGGCTGTAGCTCAAAGCTGGAGGACATTTGTGTGGGTCACGCAGCAACTTTCCCTTTGGACATTCTGCCTTGTAGAATAAATGTGGGCAGGTGACTTTTGCTTCCCCACCCTAGGAGTTTGCTCTGGAGCTGGGATGGCCACTGTAAAAGAAATGTACAGTCTGTGTGTTTGTGACATCTTTGGAAGTGTGGAGTGGGAACTGTGGATTACTTCACAGCCTGTAGGCAGCCTGGCAAGTAGGGACAGCACTAGATTGCCTCATTGTGGTCCTGATGGGGTGGTAAGAGGGACATCAACAGCACTTCAGTGTTATTTTGCTGCCAGGTGATTTACAAGGATCTCTCTTTTAGGTTGCTGTATTCCTGGCCCTAATAACTTCTGAGCCTTTCTCAAGTGTCAGCTCTAATCTCCAGCAAGCTCTTCCATGCTCTGAAAGCTTCCAGTTACTGCTGGAAGTTAGGTTTTCACATTAAAAAACTAAGGCATATAGAAAAACTGAGAACAGAACTGTTACATCCTGTGTGGTGTTAACCATCGGGATTGTTCACTATTGATTTCTCCATTTGATCGATTAAAGCTTTATTTGGTGATGTAAGTCACTGACTCAGCCCCATCTTGTTGTCCTCCTTATATGCAGGGTGTGCAGACAGGCCACCCCAGGATAAATTGGATCAAGAATATGAGCTCCCACACCAAGTTAATGTGTTGTTTGCCAGACACATCACAGTTCATCCCAGACTGTGACTTAAAATTCTTCTTGTTTGCTGCTTCCCCTTGTTTGCAAGATGGATTTGAGCATTCTTGTTGTTCTTCCCCCCTGCCAGCTGCTCACAAACAAGTTCTAGCTGTTAAGGAGCTTCTGAATATAAAGTACCTGCAAAAATCAACGTGCTGATGCAGCTGCTGCTGAGAAAACGAAGAGCAGGGGCCAGCAGCTCCCTGCGTGTTCCCCCTTCCACAGCCTCAGCACAGGTTTTTCACGCTTGGCTCTGTAGCTCTGGCACCTGCATGTTGTGCCCGAGGGCTCACACAGAGGGAGGCAAGGCTTTGACATGGGCTGCCACGCCGGGGTTTCCATGCATGATGGCTTTCACTGACTAGACTGTGATTCTGCACACATGCACGCACGAAAATGTTATTGGGATTACAGAGGATCAAACCCAGACAGGGAGCCAAAGGGGTCAGGCAACTGGGGAAAAATAGGAACTGGGGAAAAACAGGGTGTGCATGAGCTGTGTGATTATCAGTACACTGTGTTTATTGCTCTTCAGAAGTATGTCAAGCTCAAGGCTGTACCCAGTACAGTCCCACTGCTGCTTCCAGCATTGTTTTCCAAAAATGAACTGGGGAAGAAGTTGCTGGGAGAGTGACAAGAACTTTTGTGGTTTAATGGAGCTGAATAACTGAGGGTGTCTGAGAAAGACAGGTTTGAAGAGTGGATTGAAAACTGCTTTTAATGGGTAAACAAAAAGTGAAATTAAGCTTTTGGTTTGTTTTTTTTTTCTTAATATTCACCAGGACTGTGAAGAGAAGGCGGTTGGATTGTAACAGGAGCAATGGAGGACAGATGTCTTAACATCTTAACATGCTTGCATGTTCCACTAGAAATAGTGAGGCTCAGTCAGGACCTGTGCTGGGCAGGTAAAACCCAGGTAAGACAAACCCCCTCTGGGAAGTGCTGTGGATAGGAATGACCTCCTGATGGAGCTGGGCTGGGGACACGGTCACGTTTGGCTGTCTAGGTGCTTACAGATGATTCCGCTGCTTTAACATCTGTTTAGCATTCAGGTTAACCAGCCCCTGGGATGATGCTCTGGGGGAGCGCTGGGGCAGACCTTGGCAGGCGGTGGGGTGGTCCCGGGGGAGATGCAGCCGCGGGGAAGGGCAGGAAGAGACCGAGGGCGCAAGGCGGGGAGATGGACCGCAGCCCGGTGCCTCCAGCAGCCCCGGGGTGGGCCGGGTCGATAGCCCGCCTGCTGCCACCGACACGTGGGTGCCTGCCCCCGTGGGCGCCACGAACCCGCGCCTCGCCAGCCACTCAGAGGGCGATATTCAAATCACTGCTCGGTGGCAGCCAATAAGAGGGGAAGGGGCGGGGCCTCACCCCCCACCGTTCCCACGGCAAGCTTCATTGCGGGGGGAGCTCGGCGGGCTGCGAGGTGCTGGGAGCCATAGGGAAGCTGAGGTACTGGGGGTATTGGGAGACACTGGGGGCATTCAGCATGACTGGCTTCACGCATGCATGCCGGAGACCCTGGGGATCACAGTTTTATCCTGGCAGTAGATCCCAAAGGATGGAGGGAGCAAAGATTTGCCCATCAGGCAGTGGGGTGCTATGGGCTCCAACTAGGGGTGATGCAGGCATGGGCAGCAGTGTTGGGGTGTTTCGTATTGCATCCCTGGCAGGTGAGGTCTTATGTTTCTGTCCAGTATTTTCTGTGAATGAGTCAAGAAAACATGCCCCCATATGAGGAGGGAGGCTGCAAGGTTGGCAGTAGTGTCAGTTGTTGTACCTCAAATGAGTGCACTGAAAAAAAATATAGCTTGGTTTTGGCATTGACAATTGGCCCTTGTTGTTTTTGGGATCACTCATAAACTTGACCAGCTGCTCTGACTCAGGTGTTCTTGTTTCAAGGAGCAGTGGCATGCTCACATCAGGGATGCTGGACTCATCCCATACTGACTTCCTGTACTGTTGGTGGATCCTCTGAACAAATTAAACAGAGCCCTCGCAGCACAGATCACACCCTCAAATCCAAGGACTTGCTCTGCAGGACAGAGGAGGTGATGGTGGGCAGGGTGCATGTGAAAAGCCACGACAGAAGTGTGGAGCCCAGCTGTTGTGCCTGTTGCCCTTCAAAGCTTTGCGATTGACTGTTCTACAGGTCTCAGAAATTTCAGTGGGATCAACAAGTTTAGGAAGAGCCTCATGGGTTTCCAAATTTCCTAAGCTGCTTATAGCTGTCCCTTTATGAGAAGCATAGCCAAGAGGAAAGTTTTCCTTTTTGTGCCTCTTAAGAGAGCTTGAAGGAAGAAAACTTCCATCGAACAAAATAGCAGGACATGAGCATTATTTCCTCTGTTCACAGGGACTCCCAAAATGTGGTGTCAGCAGTTATTTGAGGGCGCAGTGCATTGCCCCCTTTTAAAAGAGGTCCCTGCTGAAGCATATTATTTTATTATCTATAATTATATGTATCATACTGATCATTTTGCATCTGTATGCCCTTCCAGTATTGCCAGCTGTGAGCAGCAAACTTCAGTCTGGCAATAACATTCCTGCTTCCACAGGAGCTGAAGGCTGGAGGACCCTAAGCTCTGGTCTTCTGCTGCTGTTCCTTCCTCCTTTTCCTCCTGGCTGCCCCCTGCCAGCAGCCCAGCGGCCGAAGATCTTCACCCTTGCTATGGATGATGTCTGGTTCAGTCAATGACGTGCCTTGCATGAACTTCGAAGCCAACATATTTGCAAAAAGCCTGTGCCAGCACTGTTTCCGAGCTGCAGGGGCACACCAGCAAGCTGTCCAGGTGAGCTCCTCCATCCCACATGGCAGCTATGAATACCATTAAGGACCCTTTTATTCTAGCTCTGCCCAGGCCAGAGCTGGGAGCCACTTTAGCAGGAAAGGGCTGGGCACTGGGTGTGATAGATCCTGGAAGGGAAAGCAGGGGTGTTGCAGATGGCAAAGATACAAGGGGGAAGGGGGGACCCACCCTGGATTAATCTCTGCTTGATGGCTGCTGTCATTTATGGCTTACCTCACCTGGAATATGGTCCTGATGGATGTCCCCGTGGCTTTGGCTGTCAACTTAGGGCCAGGGCTGAGTCCCTGGAGGAGCTGCAGTGAGCTGTTCCTGGAGGGTAAGGCAGGAGGGGGATAAACCTCCTGGGTGTTTGGGCTCCAGATACCTTGATCCAACATGGTGCTGCAACACAGGGCTGGCTGCACAAGCCACTTGCTGCTTCTGACCGAGCGACAGCCGGTTTCATGTTCATGAAGGGTTTCGTGTTGTTCGCTGTCCTCCAAGAGCAACTGGCCTGGGATGATGAAATAGTAATGAGCTTTCCTGTCTCTTTCTTGCCCTCTCCTTCTCCCCCCCTGGCCCTGGGCCCTCTAAGGTTACCTCAGCCCTTTTCCCGTGATCTGCTCAGAGCTGTTGCCTCTGAGCGAATCCCAGTGCGGGTGAGATGCTGGAGGGAAGGCAGCACAGACAGCCGGCTCCCTGGAGCATCCCCCACTGCTGCTCATAAGCCCTGCAGGTAACAGGGCTGGGAAAGATGCTGAGATACCCAGAAGCGCAGAGAGAGGAAGGGGCTGGGGCTACAGCCTTCTCTGCAAAACCTCCCTTCCTCTTTGCTCCGTCACCTCTCCCTGGACTATCTGGGTGGGGAGGGAGAGTAGCTGTCAGCAGCATCAGCACTGACAGGGAGGAGCAGTTTCACTGAGCCCTCATTCACATGTGCTGTCTCTGGGATGCCTGGAGCATTCAGCATCAAAGAGGAGTGTGCTGGACCACCTGAAGCAGGAGAAAAACCTCAACGGAGGGCTGGGAGAGGCATCAAGAGCCCCAGAGACCAGGCTGCTCTTGGAGGAGGTGGAAGAAGCAGCCTTTTCCAAAGGGCAACCTTCATTCTCATTCTTAACACACTGACGGCGCCATTGCACCTCCTTCTTCCTCACAGGAGCATGGTGTGGAAGTGGCAGGACACAATGCCAGCAGCGATGCAGACCCAGGCGGGCCCTGGGATGCTCTCCATATCTTAGCCCCGCAGTGCGAGGTATATGTGTGCGTGAGCCCCGTGGAGGGGACGGAGCGGTGAGTACCAGCTGGGAGCTCCCTCAGTGGGAAGAACGGAGGATGGGGAGTGGGAAGCCAAGCAGAGGAAATCAGATGCCTTCTCCCTGATGCTCTGCACACCCGTGCCTGGGAACAAGGGCTGAGCAACCCCCACTATACCCTCTAACTCTCCCAGGAGAGGTCAGGAGGCCACCAAAAGAGTCTCCTTACTCCTTACTGCCTCTAGAGCAAGGCTGGTGGTGCCAGGATGGGCTCTACCAGTGTCTGCCCATTCAACAGAGACAGAGACAGTGTGGCTTGGGCTGCTGGCATTGCCACCTAGCCCTGAGCTGTGCTGACCACCAGCTGTCCTCTCTCCCTGCCCCACAGCTGTCACGAGAGCAGGGGATATCCCCCGCTCAGCCCCGGAGCTGAGGGCGAGCACAGAGAAACCAGCACTGACCCCAGCGCCTGTGCCCAAGCCAACTCCGCACTTGCCAGGGTGAGACGGGGATCTCTCGTGGTGTGGGTTATTTTGGTCTCTTCAGTCCCCTCAGCCTTTCAATGCCTCTTCTGTGGGGCACATTCAGAAGGTCCTGAGATGCAAGGGGGGATCAGTCTTTCGCTAAAGAGCATGAGAGTTGCTCTTTGATTCCCCCAAGCAGACTTCCCTATGTTGTTTCTTGGCATGCCCATTGATGTTGGGCTGGGGTCACCGTATGCTCACCCAGCTTCTCTCCTGGTTCCTTTTTAGCAGCAGCTTTGAGCTGAATGGGCTGTAACTTCTCATATACGCTCTCACTTCCTTTCAGCCCACAAAAGCTACTAGTCCCCATAGCAGAGATCTGCCCTATCTTGTCTGTCAGGACAGGGAAATGACCTGGTTGTGGGACAACACTATGGGATCAGGCAAACGGGACATGATGAGCTACGTGGGCCATAAGGAGGAGGTGCGACCACGAGCCCCACAGGCAGACAGACCCAGGTGGGCTCAGCCCGTTCCCTCTGGATCCTGGGTGAGAACTGAGGCACAGGGCTTTAGGAAAGAAATCTGCCCTCTGAAAGCAGGTACACTTGGTTTGTTCCTGTGTGAGACCCTACTTCTGGTTTGCTTTCAGCCCGGAGGTCTCTGAAGTTCTCAGCAGATCTCTTAGATTTAGCAGCTCTTTACTAGTTCTGGTCCCTGGAGGTTCAACACCCCTATGGGTACCATGTAAAGGGATGAGACACAGAGTCCGTGAGATGCCATCTCTGACCATGAACCATGGGTCTCCCTGGTGCTCTCTGTCTGCATGGTTTGGCGTGCCCTCAGCTTGCAGTGCTGTGCCCTAGCACTCCCACTGTTCCTGGAGGGAGTCTGGGTTCTATCTCTGCCCTCCTGGACTGTTTCTAGCTCTCCTCCGAAGACCTGCTTTGCCGTGGACGTGGTGGCACCCCGCATCGCTCGTGCCTCCCCCAGTAACGGCCTTCTCCCCGTCCCAGAGTGCCGTCCCACCAGCCAGAAGCCCGAGGAGAGCTGGCCGAAGCACCGGAAAGCCGACCCTCCGTGGCCATCCACCCCTCCACGTCCTACCACCAGCTTCTCCCGCAGTAACCTGTTGGGTGGCAGTGGGCACCTTGCTGGCTCCCAGGTGCAGGAGCCCCGCGGGCAGCCTGGCGGCAGGGGCACGGAGCAGCGGCACGGGCTGGACAGGCAGGAATACACAGTGCTGGCAAACCTGCCCAAGCGCCTCAGCCAGCGGGATGCTGTCGACCGCTCTGGCTCCCGCATGCTCAGCCCCGGCCGGGTGGAGGTGGAGAGGATGTTTGGCTGCGAACGCAGGTGAGAAGCAATGGGACTCCACAGTGAGGCCCCTCTTCTATGCTGTTGGGGTGCCCCCATCTCCGAATCGCTGTGTCTCAGGTAGAGAGCAGGGGTAGATGGCAGAGCTCAGCTTTCAGCTGTGCTTGAATTTCCCTTAAAGCAAGGGTTGGGTTTAGGCTCAGTGCCTCCCAACCTGAGGAGCTCCCCAGTTGCAGCATGCCAAATTGCAGCCAGAGCCATTGGAAAGGTGGAACAAAGCCGCACAGCCCACCCTTCTCCTCCTCATATCCAACTCCTGGAAGCTGCAGGATGTACTGCAAGCCATGTAAAGGGTGAAGGAAAGAGGTGTTCCCCACTCCCAGCATCAGTTGGCTCCCCAGGGATCCAGGGTCCACTGTAGGAGCTGTTCAGTGAAGGAGAGGGGATGCTAAGTGGTACTCAGTGCTTGTTGAGTCTTGACTGTGGAAGTGAGGGTGGCTCCATCATTGGTGGCACAGGGTGGAAGGGGATGTAAATGAGACCAGGAAAGTATCCATGGCCAGATGGAGGGAAGCTTAAGGAATAGTGTGAAGAAGATATGGATGAGGCAGCAGAACATGTAAGCTGGGATGGTTGAAGCGATGGGGACAGAGAGAGGCTCTGGGGCAGGCAGAGATCTGTGGGGTCAGACTTATGTGGAGCAGGGGCTGTGCCTCTGAGCTGAGCCTGGCAGTGGCTGGATAAACTGTATATGCTCACAGGAAATCAGAGACCCTGGAGGCTTTCCAGGCCCTGGAGGAGGGCCGTGTGGATCGGCTTGATGGCAAGACCCCCGTGCCACCCAGCAAAGGCCGCCTAGCTCGGAGGCAGTCCAGCCCCAGCCTGCCCAGGGAGGTGAGTCTTGGCTGTGTGGTGGGACCCCATCCCAACTCCTTCTTTTCCCTGCCACATTGTCCTCTCCTTCTCCCACATCCTGCTTCTCTCTCCCATTTCTCTGCTCTCCCCTCTATTCCCAGCCTTCCCTCTGCCATGGACTGAGACTCCTGGCTCTTAAATGGCAGCAGCCCTTTCACCCTTTGGGTGCTAGATGCTTCTCTTCAGTACAGGCTGGCTCCATACATAGAGATGCAGTTGCTGTCTAAGGAACTATTTAACCAAACCATCTCCTAGCCCTAATCCTGTCTTGTTCCTTAGGGTCAGCAGCTCTCATGGCGCCTTGAGCAGCACAGCAGAGACCCCAAAGAGCCCCTGCGCTCCTCCAGCCCAGCTCAGCACCCCGAGAAGTCCAGCAGGAGCCGGGGGGACCGCTCGCACCCTGCCAGCGCCAGCTGGCTGTTGGACAGAGGCAACCAGAGTCCACGCTCCACAAGCCCAGCACGACGGTCCATGAGTCCCACAAGTGCTCCACAAGCCCAGCTCCGAGCGCACATGAGCCCTCCCAGGCGCTCAGAGAAGAGCTGGAGGAGCCAAGAGGAGCCTGTACATGCCCCCAGCTCAGAGAGGGGCCGAGCTGCCTGGCTTGGGGGGAGTACAGGGCAAGCACCAGAGAGGAAGAGCCGAGGGGACTCACTGTACCCCGCAGGCCTTGGGAAAGGCTTGGATAACAGCAGGCTGAGTCGGGCAGCACCACCACTGCGGTCCTTCAGTCCTGGGACACGTATGGAGAGCACGTGGAGAAGCCAAAGGGAGATTGCCCCTCCAGTGCAGGTAGCAGAGAGGCAACGGGGGAGCCCAGGGAAGCTGCTGCAGCTCTGGGCACCTGGGAAGCCATCGGAATGTGGCTGGCAGAGCCTCCGGGAAAAGCTGCCAGCCTCCCACCCTGGAAAGGGCACTGGCAGTGACTGGAAAGGCCAAGGCAAGCCCTTGCACCCTGCGAGCCCAACACAAGCACTGGAGCAGGGCTGGAGGGGTCGGGGGGATCCCCACCAAGCACAGGCATGGCAGAAGGACTGGAAGCGCCAAGAGAAGCCTGTGTGCCATGCGGACTTGATGCGCCAGCTGGAAAGGGACTGGAAAAGCCCCACTAAACGTCCTGATGTAAGACTACGGCCAGATGACAGCTGGAAAAGGCCTGAGAGTCCAGCACAGCAGCTGGAGGATAACTGGAAAGGCCCTGAGCACACCAGAAACACAAACAACCCAGAGAAGCCATTGGAAAGCAACTGGGAGAACAAGAGGCTTCTCATTTACGATGTGAGTAAGGCAGGAGCCACTTTGACTGGGACCCTGGCAGGAATAAAACTGGCAAGCACAGAGTGGGTGGGTCCCTTGGATTGCAATTCTGCACATCCCAGCTTCCCTGGATCTTCTGCTACTCCAGGGGAGCCAAGCTGCCGGCCTGGCACTGGGAAAAGGGAGGATGCTTCCCACCCTGGCCCACACTGGGAGGCTGCTGCTCGTATCTGCGAAACCAAGGCATGGACTAACCCCCATGGCTTCAGCTCCTGCTTTCCTTCCCTGCAGCCGCAGCTGTGTAGAGATGCCTTCCCACCACAAAGCAGCATTGGATCCTTGGGAAGCCTGCAGCCACGTTCAAATGACAGTGAGAAGTGCAACAAGGTAGGGGCTGGGACCTGGGAATGGAGGTCACCGCTGGCAGCATCTGGGTCTCCAGCACTTGATTTGAGGCTTAGCTTGGTGCTGCCTTCCTGTGACCTCTTGGGTATCAGCATTGTTAATACCTTCCTTCCCTTTGTCCTTCACCCAATTCTCAAGTGGGAAAAAACAGGGGCGGAGAGCCTTTATTTTTTAAAGCCAGAGAGGGGCAAGCAGTAGAGCTGGGACTAAAACCTCAGAGTAGCTGCTTTTCTGCCCTTTGTTACTGCCTGCTGTTATGATGGCACTGAGGGTTTCATAGGGATGAAGCAGGCTTTAGTGGCATGAAAGAGGATACGGTCAATTGTGTTGGATTCCTGAGATACCAAAAATGGCACGAGAGCTACTTCGGAGGTCTGCAGAAAGAGTGCTGGCAGCCCTTGTAGCTCTGCCTCCGTCAACGTCCATGTGCGTCAGTCGTCTTGGCGGAGATGTCCCCTGCTAGGCTTTGTGCTGTATACAAGGACAAGCTGCAGCCAGGCAGGAGGCTGCCAAAGGTCTCTGAAACTGGAAACGGGTGACATCTCTTCCCTCACTTCGCTGTCCCAGGGCAGAGAGGAGCCCAAGCCCTGAGCTCCCCCTGCACAACTGGGGCCGGTTTGCCCCAGCTATTCCAGGTTTCTTCAGCAGTGAGCTCTGGGCTGGGCACCTTTGCTTGCCTTGTGTCAAGAAGCATCAACTCAGTGTAGAACCTGTCATTTTGTTATGCACGGCCCTCTGCTCCTTTTCCTTTGGGACCCTTTCTCGCAATTCCCCATCCTGATGCCAACCATAGATGTGCTTTTAGGAGCACCAAAGGCCCCCATGGGCTTGCAACCGCCCCTGCCAAGATTGCAAATCACTGCTTTAGGGGTTCTTGGGTGGGAGGTGAAACGGAGCCTCTTCGGGAGTGAAGGTGAGGACCCCGCTGTGTGCTCACACACGACGGGACTGCTGGAAATCCCTGCCTGGAAAACAACAAGTAAATCCCTGCCTGAAAGAAATCCCTGCCTGGAGAAGGGCCTTGCTCCCGGCCGTCCTTTCCTGGGGCAGCAGCGGCTCAGCCCTGGGCTTGGTGCTGGCGGGGCGGGAGAGGGACGCGGCTCAGCCCCAGCATCAATCCTGTTCCATTCTGTCCCGTCCCGTCCCGGAGCCGCTCCCCGTTTCCGTGAGCCCCGGCGGCCTCGCCCGCCCCGACGGCTCCATTGGCTGCGGACGGCCGGGGCGGTGGCGGCGGCTGCCATTGGCCTGCCCGGGCCCTCCCAGGAAGTCTGGGGGGAGGAAAGAAAAGTTTTTGGGGTGGTTCTTTTTTTTTTTTTTCCTTCCTTTTCTTTCCTTTTTTTTTCCAAGTAAAACAGGAGGGGAGGGGGGCGGGAGGAAGAACGGGCGGCGGAGCGGGCATGGTGGGGCCGTGGAAGCCGCCCGGCCGCTGAAGCCGCCCCGCAGCCCTGGCTGCCATCACCCGGCCCCGCCGCGACCCCGGCCCCGCCGCCGGCCGCGGAGCCCCCGCCATGACGGTGAGTCGGGACCGGCCCTCGAGGGGTCGGGGGAAGGGGGAGTTTCATCCACCTGGCCGCTGTCCTGCCCCTCGGGTGGGAAGGGGCTGTCAGCCGCCGCTTCCCGGGCACCGCTGCTCCCCCGGGGCACTCGAAGCTCTGGCCGACGCTCGGTGCCCCCTCGCCTGCCCCATGCAGGGCTGCACTCGGTGGAGTCGCTTCGTTAGCGGCCGGCACCGCCCCACCGGCACGAACATCGGTAACACTGCGTGTAAGCAGTGGGCTGGGCTGAGGCCTGCCGAGATCACCACACCAATGACCGCAGTGGGGTGTGAAATCCGCGTCCCCCCCGGCACGGGGAGCTCCTGCTCCCTGTGGGGACCAGATGTGGTTTTGGGGCCGGGAGCGTCCCTCCCCTGGGGCGAGCCTTCCTCCGTGCGGATGTCTTCCACCCGGGAGGAAGGCTGTTGAGTAGGGTCATGGAAGTGACAGGCTGGGCCCTGCCCGCTGGCGTTTTGCATGGGAGCGGTGGGAATGAAAGAGCCTGTTGGCCGTTTGCTTTTGGAGCACACATAGAGCTGCATGTGTGCTCCAGCCGGGGAGTAGTTCTGCTTCAACTAAACTGAGCTGAGCTGTTTTGATTTGTGTTGTTGGCCTGGGGCCTGTGCCTTGTGGAGCGGGTTCCCTTTTTGGAGGAGAGGAGACATTGTGCTTGCTGGAAGGACGAAAGCCCTTTGCACATTCTCTTGGATGTGAGAGGAAGTGGTGCTCCAGGACCGGAGGTCCTGAGAAGCCTTTGGGAGTGGGAAGAGCAGGAGGCACAGTGGTGACAATGGTGACCATCCCATCAGTCCCCTTGGACATGGAGCTTTCTGAGCCTGCTGCAGTCTCTCCTCCAGTTCTCCATCCTGGCGCCTCTGTACCACCCAGGAGCCATTCTTTTGCTCCCATCCCCTTTCCTTCTTTGGTGTTTACATTCTTGAGATACTTGCAGCCTGTTATCACCTCTCCTGTAGCCCTTCTTCACCAAAAGCAGGCAGCTGCCTCTTCTTAACCTGCTGTTGTAAGCCAGTCCTTCCAGACATCACTCATGTCTTGGCTGCTTGGCACCCCCTCCAGTGCCTCTACCTGGCCATCTGCAGGGCTGAACATATGTGTAACTCTGGTGGGAATGGATGCAACCAGGCAAAATTGCTGCTGCCACCCTCCAGGGTGAAGCCTCACCATCCACAGCCCTGGGCTGCACTGTAGGGCCATGCTTTTTGCTGGGGGTGCATCCTGCTGCATCCTTGCATCTCCGGATCTCTCCCAGCGGTTCGGCTTTCCTGGACGTTTCTTCCTCCCACTGCCAGGCCATTTCCTCTGGTTCAGTTTGAACCCTGTCTTTCCTCCTGATACTTGGAGCTCTTTATGCTAGAGAAGAAGCTGGATTTGATTGTGGACAGGGGGAGAAAAGTGACTTTAAGCACCTTGTGCATCAGCTGATGTCTCATGTTATGGTACCAGCCCTGCTATGACAAGAATAGTTCGAAGCCAATTCCAGAGCTGTGGCTCCGTGTCTGGGGGCGTCAGGGAAAACAGGAGTCCTGTGCAATTCACCCATTTGGGAGAAGCCTTCTTGGGGCGGAGGAGGGAATGGATTTTTTGTCCCCAGCACTGCATCAGGGGCAGGGGTTCTATCAGGACTTCATGCTGGTTTTCCCATCAATGTACATCCCATTAATGTTCATTGTTTTGAGACCTAATGCTTTGGGATTGTAAATCCTCACTAAGACGAAACCCAGCTGATCCATACAACAGCCCCAGCCAGGGCTCCTTTCACTCCTCTCCTTATGTTGTTATTCCACCTTCACAGAGCCTGCCTGGCTCTCTCCTGCCCAGTGCACGTGCATCCCAGGAGAGGGGGGGAGGCTGCGCTTTGACGTTTCGCCTCCTTTCCTTCCCTCCCGCCGCTCCCAGTTTGGAGCCGGAGCTGAAGTCACTGGATTGGAAGGGATAACGGGAAAAAGGGTGGAGCTGCTGCTGCTGCCATGGAGAAAGAATTAAGTTTCAGGGCTCTTCTTCAGGGAGGCAGCAGCAGGGCTGGCGGGACGTCTGGGTCCATGAGGATGGGAATGCCCGCATCCCCCTTGTCATCCAGCCGCCAGCAGTGCCTGTCACCTCGTCGGGAGGTGAGGTTTGAGAGCTCCCCATGCCCTTTTGCTCAGGTTTTCTTCCCTTCCCAGGCTCTTGGGGCTGCAGTCGGACACTTCTGGCCCAGCCTGGAACTGAAGCAGCTGGTGACCCTTCCCTTGGTGGACCTCTCCATGCTTGCTTGAAGCAACAGCTGGAGCACTGGGGTGGACCAGTGTGTACTCGATTCTTGCTTTCCCATAGCCTTGGGTGTAACCCAAGGGAGATGAAAGCAGGGAAGCAGGGAGCTGGACGTGTGGGCAGCTGCGGCTGGCCACTAGGCTCCTGCAGGGGCAGTGGAGTGGCCATTAGGTTCCCAACCCGCCCCTTCTTCCCAGCTCAGTCTCAGGTGGTGGTTGATGGCTTCCCCGTGGCTGGCAGGTCTAATGCAGAGGGTTGGGAGGCCCAGCTCTGGCACCATCTGCTCTCCAGCACCGTCCCTGCCTTGTTTGGCTGCAGAAGGGGCAGATCTGCAGGCTCTGGTGTCTCAGGGAGGGGAGGCGTTGGGCTGAATTATTTGGTGGTGCAACTTCTCCCGGGCTAGCAGGGCTGGGAGGAGGGACCGGCTCGAGCCTGTTTGACTGAGGGCAAAGCCAGGGAGAGCAGTTCCCCTGAGTCAGCTCTCTGCTGCTCCACCTTGGGAAGGAGATAAACTGGTTGGGATGCCGCACCAGTGGCATGAGGTGAGGAGGAAGCAGGGAAGGGGGGGAAGCTTCTTTCTAGCACGGGGTGATCTGGGTGATACTCTGTTCATTCTCATCTTGGGTAGCTGTGGCAGAGGGCAGGCTATGCAGTGGGAGGGAGAAGAAAGAGCCGGGTAAGAGAGGAGCCCCCAGCACCTTGGAGAGGATCTGGTGCTGGCTGTGACTGATTTCATCTCTACCCTGGGGCACATCGTTTAAAGGGAACATGTTTTCGCAGCTGTTGAATTACATCCTGTACACTTGTGGTGAGAGTTGTTCTGTAGAGAGCTACTCGTGTCTTTATAATAGACAATTGATGGTGAAGTTACCGGAGGGACGTGGCTCTGAGGCATGGATGGTCAGGGTTTGGACAAGGTGTGTCTGGTGCTTTGCCTCCATCTCCACGGCAAGCTTCATTGCTGGAGGTGGAGCACTCCCTCCTGCCCACTCTCCTTGTCCCGGCCTCCCCCACTCTGAACAAATACCTCTGGGGCACCTTGTGGAAACCTCCCTGCCGCATATTTTCCTTCAATTTTTTTTAAACCTCTTTCCTTATCTCCTGCTTCCTCTTACGGGAATGACTGCCTGCTGCTGAGAGCTGAACCCAGTTCTCCTTCACTGCCGGGCCCTACACCCCCATGAGTTTCCTAAAAGCGATGCCAGGCTATTCCCGCAGTTGTTCCGCCACTGGGGACTTGCCTTTAACCCCCTGGCATGAAAAGCCTTTTTGTGGGTCAGTCCGAGACACTAACCCTGTGGTTTTGTGTTTCCTCTCCAGCCGGATCTCCTTAATTTCAAGAAGGGATGGATGTCCATCCTGGATGAGCCAGGAGAGGTAAGCTCAAGGCAGGAGTCTGCCTCTTCCCTCAGCCTCTGCTGGTAGAGATTCCCCAGTGAGCAGCCAATTTCCTTCCTCCTTCACTCGCTGAGATTGCTCCCGCTGGGAAGGGCAGCAGGAAGCCTTTGGTGGGAGTGCTTTGCTCTGTGTGTGGGCACAGAGGCTCACATAGTGCCCATCTCCCAGCTGAGGGGCACAAGGGGGAGCTGGAAGGGACATGGAGGAGGGGGAAGAGAAGGCTGAGAGGTCACAGCACAGAGTGTCCCTCCCTGTTCCTACACTTCCCCTGGTAACTGCCTATCCATTTTCCTCCTGTCTTTTCCCTTCCCTCCCCCTGCCTGGTCTGCCTGCAGTGGAAGAAACATTGGTTCGTGCTGACCGACTCGAGCCTGAGGTATTACCGGGACTCAAATGCAGAGGAGGTAAGCACAGACAGCCTTTCCCAGCCCTCTCTTCCTTCCCGACTAGCGGGGACAGGATCACAGCCCTGGAGAAGCAGCAGCATTATGTCACCCTGAAAGGTGCCAGAGGTGGTGAGCTGCTCTTTGCCAAGGGATGACAAAGAGGATGGGTATTTGAAGAGAGCTGGTGAAGCCAGAGGGCTGTCAGAGGTGGGAGGTGAGAAGGGCTGGTCCTGTGGCCGAGCATCTCTGATGCTCTCCATCGGATCTGCGGCTGTGGGGAGCTGAGTGTATCTCTCAGGGGTGAAGGGGGTGAAGGCAGAGGGTTCCAGCAGGTGATGGGGTTTCCCAAGCTGGGTTTGCACTCATGTCCCAGCCGGTGGCTGTGCTTGCAGGCTGATGACCTCGATGGAGAAATCGACCTCCGCTCCTGCACGGACGTGACAGAGTTTGCGGTGCAGCGCAACTACGGCTTCCAGATACATGTGAGTGTCTGACACTGTGCGGACACAGTGGCACTAAGGGACACAGGGTGGGAACGCGTGCTCCCTCCCTGTGCCCAGAGGCAAGCCATGCAAACCTTTTGCCACGACGGGAGCCTGGCAATGTGGGTGACAGTGCTCAGGGACTCGAGTGCTGCCTGCCTGCAAAGGGAGGAGGAGAAGGAGGCGGTGGCTTTGCAGGGCTGGCCAAAGGCTCTGCTGGAGGTGGACCGGGAGCCAGGCTAAACGCCCTGTGTTGTTTACTTGACCCATTGGCCAGGGCAGCTTCTGTGGAGCCGTGGGGAGGGAGTGGTGAGCACCGCAGATCTCGGAGTAGCTGTCTGACCATACTCAGAGTAACAGCCTGTACCCTGGATCTGGCCCCAGGACAATCCTGTCCTTGGCTACTTGCTGTAGCAGCAGGAGGTGGCTGCTAAGGCAGCATAAAAATGATACTTCTGCGGGTGTGCAGGGCTGGGCATTTCCCTGTGGCCTGCTGCTGTGCCCCTCCACCTGACCCTTACAGACTTGGGTGGCCTCTCCAACACTGTCCACTCCTGCGAGAGTGGGTACCTGGGGGTCTCAGGGAGCGAGTAGCAGCTACCTGCTGACAGGGCCTCCATCGCCTCCCTTTTGCAGACGAAGGATGCTGTCTTCACCCTGTCGGCAATGACCTCAGGCATCCGGCGCAACTGGATCGAGGCCCTGAGGAAGAATGTGCGCCCAGTCAGCGCTCCAGACGTCACCAAGTAAGAGCTGCCCCATGCTGCTTCTCTTCCCCCTCTTGCTGCCCCTCTCCCCTGACAGGCAGGGACTAGGAAGGTCCCTCTGGAAACCTGTCCGCTCTCAGATCAGCCCTGCTCTCCACTCCTGAACGTGGCCTGGATGCATCAGCCTGATGGCTTCTGCTGTTGCACCTGCTTTTGCCATTTCCCTGAGGGACGTTATACTACTGGGCAAACTCCACACTTGGGGTGGGGTTTTGGCAGGATCTCCACCAGCATCCTTTCCCATGTGGTACCTCTCCTTCACTGGCTGCTGCTCTGGTTTCAGGCTCTCTGACTGTGATAAGGAGAACTTCCATAACTGTGTCCCCCAGAAGGGCTCGCTCCGGATGGAGGAACAGCAGCGACTGGTCTCTAGCTCCGAGGGGAACTCAAAGGGCAGCCACTGGAAGGCGGATGGGCAGCGCCATGCCTTTGACTATGTGGAGCTGTCTCCCTTGCCGCAGGACCCTGGGAATCAGGGGTCCCCGCAGAGGACGAGAGGGAGCTTGAGGGTCTCTGACCGAGCTCCGAAGCACGAGGAGCTGGAGCGGGATCTGGCTGTCCGTTCGGAGGAGAGGCGGAAATGGTTTGAGGCCCCCGATGTCAGGGTCCCAAACAGCGATGGGCCAGGGGGAGACTCTTCCCGCAAGGTGGGGGAGCTGGACCTCCCCACTCCCCCACTTTCGGAGGACCAGCGGATCCGGCTAAACGAAGAGATAGAGAAGAAGTGGCTGGAGCTGGAACGCCTGCCCTTGAAGGACTCACAGCGGGTGCCCTTGACAGCACTGCTGAACCAGAGCAAGGGGAACCATGGAGATGCCAATGAGGCACTGAAAAAGGAGGTAAGAGCATCCCTCTTCTCTGAAACTGGGATTCTTGTGGGCACTTAGTGTGGTCTCTGGCAGCAGGAGGCTCTGCAGAAGGGCAAGGCAAAGATGCAGGGAGATGTTTATTCTTTCTGGCTCCATTTGCCACCCCGCAAGTGCATGGGAGATTTTGCAACCAGGTAATGTGGGACTGGAGACCTGCTCTTGCATGCCTGTAGAGGTTCCCCAGGCCGTGTTTTGGTCTAGGAAGTTAGTCGGTGGCACTGCTTGTGTGGAGGCTGTCTTTCCCAGGGGTACATCTGCAGCCTGTCTTCTCTGCCTGTTAGCAAGCCCGCAAGCACTTTGAAGGGAGACATGAGCTTGTCTGGCATTCCAGCTACATGAGTAGCGGTGGTTTCCTTCAGCACAGATCCACCTCTGGAAGTTGGGATGTCCCCTCTTCTCTTTGTTAGCGCTTACCAGGCTGGGGCTGGCTTTCCCAGTTTGGTCCCTTGGCAGGCTCTTCTTCCTGCGGGGAGCAGGCATCTCCATTGGCCATGTATGGCCCTCTCCATCCCTCAGCCAAGGGTTTGGATGCAGTGTGTTGGTTGGTCCATGGCTGAGCATCTTTCTCCACTCCCTGGTGCACAGATCCAGTCACTACGGGCGCAGTTGGAATCCTGCCGGGCCCGGAATGAGAGCCTTCGGGAGGCAGCGAAATCCCAGGGAGAAGGCCATGTGCCCCGGGGGTACATCTCACAGGTGAGCAGGGCACTGCACACAGGACCCTGGGGCTGCTGCCAGTCCCGAACTGGGAAATGCTGGCACTCAGCTCATTGCTGAGCAGGTATCGCTAATCATTGGGTTGCCATGGTGATCCTAACTGGGGCTACTTATAATCAATGTTAATTACATAAAGGCTGCTGTGTGTTGTCTGGCCTTAAAGGGGACAGGATGAACAGAGAGGAGGAGAGTTAGCGGGGAGTTACAGGATCTAGGTGTAAGGAAGAAGTTCTTTAATATGAGGGTGGTGAGGCACTGGAACAGGCTGCCCAAAGAAGCTGGGTATGCTTCATCCCTGGCAGTGTTCGAGGCCAGGCTGGACAGGGCCGTAGGTGACATGGTCCAGTGTGAGGGGTCCCTGCCCATGGGAACTAGATGATCTTAAGGTCCTTTCCATCCCAAACCATTCTGTGATTCTGTGATCTGCGCCCCGCATTATGCATGGGTAGGATGCTTGCCTGGGCTGGGGGGCTGGGCTGCCCCTGGCTCAGGAGTGGGTCATCAACTTTCTGCCAAGTTGCCTGCCTGTTTGCAGCTTCCCACACGTGGTTCTTGCTATCAGGGGCTTCCAAATCCCTTGTTAAAAACAGCCCGTCAGGCCCTGGGGAGCTCCCATCCGTGCTCGAGCCCTGAAGGTCACTTTGACAGCGCAGCCTGTTGGATTGCTGGGACAGCACGTGGGAAAGCCTGCAAAGCAGAGTTTGCTCATGCTTCAGCCTCTCGTTTCCCTTTGTTTGTTTATTCCCTCCTCTATGGGCTCATCCAAAGCAAACAGGGTCACATCCCGCAGGGTTTCCTGGGGGGAGGCTGCCGTTCCAGTATGCTGTGGCGATCTCAGGATGTGCCCTACGTGTTGAAAGCTACTGGGGGGTGGAAGGAAAGTGGGGCTGGTGAAGCCTGTTGAGTGCATTGGCTGTACCTAGACCACCACAGATCCCATGGTGCCCAGCCCAGCCACTTACCACTGGCTCTGTCATCTTGATTTAGTATTTACAGCTCGCAGGCCTCTTTATGGTCAAAAAAAGGTCAAAAGCAGTGGGGAGGAATTGCACCTTATCTCCCTAATAACTTGGCTTAAAAGGCCTGCCTTTCACATCTGAGGCCAAACTTGGCCTTTCCCCAAAGGGCTTGTTCTCCCTTAGTCTGCCGAGGTTTGCAGCCCGTCTGTGGACAGATAACCAAATTGATCCCCTGCCTTTTTGCTCTCCTTTGGCTGATGTGTGAAGCTTCCCAGCTTCCCTTGCCTCAGTAGGGAGGAATAGCCAGCAAGGACTTGCGTTCCCTCACTGTGTCGCAGTGCTCTTTATATCAGCCTTTGCCTTAGTACTGGGGGAAGGAATGGGATGGCAAGGGGCTGCTGGGGGACATGATGGCTTCCTGGGTCTCTGCTGATGTCTTAAGAGTCCCTGGCTTTTCAAAATAATACTCTGGCATAGTTTGGTGGTGGACAAACCCTTCCTGTGGGGCTTGGGGCAGTGCTGACAGTCTGAAGGGAGAGCAGGGGCACAGCTCTCAAGTGGGAACTGCTTTGTTTTGCTAGCACCAGTTAACCACAGTGCTCAGCACTGAAAGAGCATGAGACACCCCTGGTCTCAAGGGCCATCAGAAAGGAGATAGAGCTGTGTGAGGAGGATCCCTAACCATCAGGCTTTGGGGAGGGCTCTTTGGCAGCCTCTGCCCGGCCGCAGGGCAGTGCAGGGTGTCGCTTTTCAGAAGAGGCTCAATTTTCATTGATTCTGGGGGATACTGATTCATTTGAAAGGCAGATACGGAGATGCAGTTCCCACTGTTGGTGTTCTCCAGCCAGGCAGTGACTGGTGTGTCAGGCATGTTATTCCCAGCTCTTGTCCCAAGAGGGATGCTCCTGCTTGCTGCTGTGAGCAAGAGGAATATTTCTTCCCCTGCATACCTCAGCCCAGCCAGGTGCTGGTCCTGGCCCCATCCCTTCCTCCTGGTCCCTCACCCCTCCTTTCCCTGGCATGGCAGGAGGCCTGCGAGCGCAGCCTGGCTGCAATGGAGTCATCCCACCAACAAGTGATGGAGGAGCTCCAGCGGCACCACCAGCGGGAGCTAGAGCGGCTGCGGCAGGAGAAGGAGCGGCTCCTGGCAGAGGAGGCAGCGGCAACGGCAGCAGGTAGGAGCAAACACCAAGCTGTGCCCTCGCTGCTCCCAAATGTCTCTTGTCAGTCTCAGTCATCTGGAGCCACACAGATGACCCTGCTGATGTGAGGCTGATGCTCCTTGGAGCATGAGTGTGGTGCTCCTCAGACCTGTGCTGTGTGTGGGGATTGTTTGGGCTGGGGCAGGGACAATGGGATGGTAAAGATCCTCTGGGAAATGGGGTCTTGCCTCTGTGGATGGGTTGGAGGGAGCCAGCAGCTTCTTGTAGGTATGTGGAGGTGGCATGGAGCTCCTACATTGCCCTGTGTTAGTCTCCTTGGCAGCATTTGGTTATTGGGATGATCCTGAGGGCAGAAGGCAAGGTGGGGGAATCTGCAAAGACAAGTCTGAGAGCCTGCAGCAGCAAGAGCTCAACTAGTTCCCTGGTGTGGTTTCCCCAGATGTGCTGGAGCTGGCACAGCCTGACCCCCCATCTCCTGTTGTCCCCCTCTGCAGCCATCGAGGCACTGAAGAAAGCCCACCGGGAGGAGATGAACAAGGAACTCTGCAGGACACGAAGCTTCCAGCAGTGCAGCTCGGTCTCAGACGCCCTCCAGAAGCAGCACCAGTAAGAAACCATCTCTCCCACTCCTCTTGCCTAATGCTGCCACCCTGTGCCAGTGTCACCTCACCCAGTCTGCATCCATAGCCACCAGCTCCCTCCGCGGGGATGGTGGGTGCCCAGCAGTGACTGCCAGGGCTGCTGGAGCTGTAGGACAGGGAGGTTTATCCCCTGCTTGGCTATTTTCCCTACAGCACCTCTGTTTTGCCTGTGCCTTATTCCCTCTATTTTCTTTGTGGGAAGCTCCTCCATTTCTTCTAGAAGCGCTGCATTTGTGCATGGGAGGTTGATAACTGGTCCACAAGGATCCTTATTTTCTGCCAGTGACTGATGTGGGCAGAGGCTGCCCATGGCAGGGGGAAGGCGGTGCTGGTGGCTGGAGCTGGTGAGGGTTGTTATGGGCAGTGGTGAACCAGCTCCTCTTTGGCAGGTTGGATGTGGAATCTCTGAAGCGGGAGCTGCAGGTGCTCTCTGAGCAGTATTCCCAAAAGTGCCTGGAAATCGGGGAGCTCACACAGAAGGCAGAGGAACGGGAGCAGACGCTGCAGCACTGTCAGCAGGAGGGGAAGGAGCTCCTCCGGAAAAACCAGGCAAGAGTCTTTCCCTGCCCCCAGTGACCATGGAGCACATTCCTCCCTTGCACAGCACAGCCCCTCTGTTACAACACCCCAACTTGTTCATATTTCTTCCCTTCTGAGATTTTATCGCCAGAAAGCAAAAAAAATACTAAGAGTTAGAGGCTGTAGATGGACTTAACTGTGGTGTTAAATACGGTGAGTGAATTCTGCTGGTTGTAGGTGCCACCATCACCTGTGGGCAGGGAGTTACAAAGACATCTCCGAGCTCTAGTAGGGCTGGTATGTGAAGGTGGAGGGATGAGGATAGCAGAGGGGCCTGTACCATGGATGTCTGTTGGTTGTGCCCGCAGGAGCTGCAGACCCGCCTCTCGGATGAGATTGGAAAGCTGCGAAGCTTCATTTCCTCGCGGAACTCTGGGGACCGCTCTCCCAACAACAACGAGCGGAGCTCCTGCGAGCTGGAGGTACAGGGCCTCCCCGGGTGCCCCAATACCTCCGTCCCCACCCCGTGCCGGGGGTCTCCTCCTTGCAGTGTTTTTGGCTTGGAGCAGGTGGGAGGGGGGTGCCGGATGGAGCAGGGGCCAGTGCAGGAAGCAGGTACGCAAGCTTCCCCTCCTCTGCTCTCCCGGGCTGCTCACGCCGTTTCCTGCCCCAGCCCTCCTGGCCCTTCCTTCCTTTTTCACCGCTGCCCTTGCGCTGGAGCCTTTCTGAGGCATTGGCTCTTGAGTCACCTTGGGTTCTTCTTGCCTCTGCTCGACCCAGGTGCTGCTCCGGGTGAAGGAGAATGAGCTCCAGTACCTAAAGAAAGAGGTGCAGTGCCTCCGGGAGGAGCTGCAGATGATGCAAAAGGTTGGTGTTTTCTGGGAGCCACTGGGAAAGCAGCAGGAGGTGGGGGAGAGAGGAGCACCGAAGCTGCATCTTGGCAGGATTCAGCTGGGTTTGATGGGGTGCTCAGGCCAAATCCTCTGTGCTCCTCATCGCTGCTTGCTCCTGAGCACATAACAGCCACATGCTCCGAATAGCGCAGGCTGGTAGTGACATTCTACAAGGGAAATGTCACTGTGACTTTACTGCTGGTTTCCCCAGATGTATGTACATATAAGCATGGACAAACCAGGATCCCTTCTTTCCCAGGTGAAGCCCGCCCAACACTTCTCTTCCGCTAGTTGTCCCTTTGCTGGGTGGATGAGTTTCCTTGGGCACCGTTGCTGGGTGTGCTGCTCCCTCCACTGGCAGGAGCTCCTTCAGAGGCATTTTCAAAGACCCCTGCCAGAGGAGAATCTGAAAGAGGCTTTGAGATTCAGTGGTGCTCCTGCAGTTTATAACTTTCTCACTTAAGCTTTTTGCCATATAAGTGGCTGGGACCAGCCCTTTCAGCAGCCTGCATCTCTAGTGGGGTTTATTTTTCCCGTGTGGCTTGCCCAAACACACACAAGCCATACTAAAACCCACATCACCTCAGCCTGATGCTGCAGATCCCCACTGCTGAGGGACCAGTGACTCTGCCTTTCTCCCTGGCCCAGGGTTTGGGAAGTGCTATCTCCATGCTCTTCTTCTGAATGGTTTCTGTGTGGCGCAGATTGGCATGGGCTTCAAACCCATCACCTCACCTGCTGGCCCTTCTCATGCTGGGCTTGCCTTGCTGCCCCCGTCCCTAATATCAGCCCTAAAACCTGCTACCCCCTCTCTGTCCCCTGTCAGGATAAGAGATTTGCCTCAGGGAAATACCAAGACGTCTATGCAGAGCTGAATCACATCAAGGTGCGCTCGGAGCGAGAAATTGAGCAGCTGAAGGAGCACTTGCGCCTGGCCATGGCGGCTCTGCAGGAGAAGGAGTCGCTGCGCAACAGCATCGGCGAGTAACGGTGAGCAGTGGGGATGCAGTGACATCCCCTGTGGGTGCGAGTCACTGTGATGGGGATGGAAGCTGCCAGTTCCTCCTACCCTACTCAGTGCTCAGCCTTCAGGCTTAAACTTCTTCTCTGCTCCTTCCATCCTCTCGTCCCATCCCTCCTGCTGTACCTGATGTTCTCCCAGGGTCACCAAGCCCCCTTCTCACCATGCTGCTTTTGATGCTCCTGCAGCCAGCACCAACATGGTAGGAGGTGGGAGCCAGCCACATGCTGGTCTTTGCCCCATAGCTTGGGTGACAGCATGGGGAAGGTTGTGTGCTGCCTACATAGGCGATGTGTTCTGCTGCCTTTGTCTTTGAAGTGGTTTACCTATCGCAGCATGGAAATTTGAGGTCTGCATCAAAGCAGCCATGACTTAGACCCAGCCCTTCTCCCACACTCACCTGCAGGCATCCCTGCCGCATGAATGAAGGGATGAAGGGAAACAGTGTGACAGAATAAGGACATCCTGTCATCTGGAGCCCTTCTGCTTCTTGCTCCAATGCTGTGGCCATTGGGGTTTGGATCACCCAGCTCTGCTTGCTGGTGGGTGCTGAGATGAGTGGATCTGTAGCAGGGCACCAGACAGAGCAGAAGGGGCAGCATTTCTGTGCTCAATGGAGCCTTTCTAAACCATTTCTGCTTTTCTTTCTCTCCAGGTCTGCTCTTCATTTGTTTATCTGTTCTTGTTTTGTATTTGCTCCATTCCTCACTTGCAGGGAGAGGGAGGTTGAATCCCATCCGTTATCGCCTTGGCGAGGAATCCTGTACACCCCCAACCTCCTCACTCCCCTCCCAAAGCTTTAATGATGAACGCCTTTTGCCTGCATACCTGAGCACGTTGTTTGGACTGGCTCCTTAATGCACCTTCTTCAGGATTTTATATGTGAAAATTATATTTTATAGAGGATTTTTCCTCCCGGGAAGCAGGAGAAGAGGAGGGGGGGAAAACTTTTACTACATCACCAGCATTTTCTAACCTGAAAAAGAGAATCTGGTTGTCGCCCCTTCCCCAGCCCTTGGCTACACAGCCACCTTTGGCACATGCTCCCTCTCTTCCGAATGTCTCCACGGCCCACGGGGATCTATGGCAAGGACCACACTCCCCCCCTGTGCCACCCCAGGGACCTTTGGAGAAGACCTGCAAGCCATAGGAGGGAGCCTCTGGGGCAGTCTGCCATGGATGTGCTTGCTGGGGACTTTGGAAAGAGGAGACCTTGGCAGGAGTCCGCATGGTCGAGCTCTCTCCGTGACTGCCCTTTGGCTCCTTCGAGAACCCAAGCTGGCTGGAGCCCAGAGACATGGGGCTTCTCCTATGTGGGGAAGAGGAGCTGTGAGGCTGCTGCTGCACCCGCCAGAGCCAACCCCCCCTCAAGGTGGCAGCTGCTGCTGCTCTGCTGCGCCCTTCAACTTTTAACTTAATAAAATCTTCCCCTTTTCGCTGAGAAGAATGCATTCCTCCAGGGAAAGGCTTCCCAAGCGGCCCTGATCCCCCGTGGTGGTGGTGGGTCGTTTCTCCAGGTTCCGGTGTGGTTTTGGGACAGCCTGACCTGTTGCTTCCCTCCCTCTGGATGTGGGGAGGGAGAGCCCTGCAGCGCTGTTAGCCAGCTGTTTGCTTCACCTCTGGATTTGGGGGGAAATAATCTGATTCACCACACCGCTAAGAAAATCCCACTTGGACCCTCTGCCCCATGGAGTCTGGGCTGCATCAGTATATGCAGTAACGGGGAGGGCAGATGTCACTGCAAGCTACGGGCAGGGTAAACAGTACGTATAGATCCTGGGGGAGATCAGAGGGGTCTCAGATGCTTTCCTTCTCACAGTTTTGGGTGAAGCACATTGCTTTTTTGTCAGGATGGAGGACCTGGGGGTTATTGCTGCTCATTCGGCCCCATTCCAGTGTAAACATGAGCTGTTGCTCTGCATAGAGGCTGTTGGCAGTTACAGAAGAGCCTTGACTGCGGGCTCATGCCAGGGCTGGAGGTGACATCTGAAGAAGTGAAGGTGGTCAAGGAGGACCCTTGGATGTGATGGATACATCATCTGGAAGGCTGGAGTACTGTGAGACGTGGGAAGGAGAGCAGGGTGTAAGGACACGACGGCAGCGCAATGA
This sequence comes from Amazona ochrocephala, assembly GCA_039720435.1. NCBI lineage: Eukaryota > Metazoa > Chordata > Aves > Psittaciformes > Psittacidae > Amazona > Amazona ochrocephala. The sequence goes on from CM077880.1 coordinate 79,989,408, forward strand.
GAAGAGTTAGGGCAGCAGTGTGTGATAACCTCGCCATGCACAGGTGGCCCCTGGTGCAGGGAGTGCAGGCAGATAGAGATCCACTTCTCCATGGGCATGGCTGCAGTGACTGCTTTCCCTACATGAGGCAAGCTGCTTCGTAACTCTGGTAAAACTGGGTTGCAGGCTTCAGTCACATGCATGAGGCCCTTGAGCAACCTGGTGGATGGTGCAAGAGGTGAGGCACCGAGCTCAGCAGGCAGATCCCCATTGCACCCATGCAGGGCCAGGGCTTGCTCTTGCTGGTGCTTGGCCTCCTGCCTGGAAACCTGCCTGCCCCTACACTGCCCAAGGTCCAGGCTTTTCCCTCTGCTCCCCAGCAGGACATAGCTGTTGCCATGGGATGGTGTGAGCATTCAGCATACCGGGAGCTGAGATAGGAAGGAAGGCATGAAGTGATAGAGCAGCTCAGGGCAAATGCTTCCAGGCTGCAGGGCTTGATCTCACCATGGGGGATTAGTGGGGAACAAGAAGGAAATGAAATGGGGTACAGGGTTGCAGGCTGGGTTGTGTGCGCGTCAGTTTTAGAACAAACAAATGTTTACACTGCAGTCTGCTTGGTCAAACCTGCTCCTGTGGGGAGCCCCCCAAAAATGGGGCTCTGGGGGTGAGCATGGGGTAAACGCAGACTGCTGCTGTGCACAATTCTTGGCACGCTGCTCACCAGCTTCTTCCCTGAATGCTTCCCTATCTTGTGTTTGTTTGGGGTGGTTTGTTTGCGTGGTGTTTGTTGGGGGTTTTTTACCCTTCCTGAGCAGGGGCTGCTGACCCCGATAAATGCGTCGCATCAGCACAGGCGAAATGTGCAGGCACCCAACATGTGTCCGAGATGAGCAGATCAGCCCCAGCTGGCTAGGAGCATCCCGTCATCCCGGGGTGATGGTGGACCGACACCTCCCAAACCGGCATGGTGCTAATCGGGCAGCCCAGGCCTCGCCTGCGTCAGGGTGATACGGTCACCCCGTCGTCTCTGCATCGTTATCTCCTGGGTGCAGGGGAACTGGGTGTGGGGAGTGTGGCAGGGAGGCAGATGACTGCGCTGCCCACGCGATGGACAGCAGAGCCCAAGAAAGCATCCCAGAGGGATGCCCCTACCCCATCAACCTGCTCACAGCCATGTTGTGGGTGCGAGAAATGTCCCTCTGGCAAAGAGGACCACCGCAGCTCTACAGCACCCTGGTTTGCACAAGAGCCAGCATCCCTAGTCGCATAAGGAGCTTGCCTTTTAGAACAGCTCATAAATCTCTCAAAACAGTGGTGATCAGTCCAGCAGCCAGAGGCAATGCCCCTTTGCCATTCATTTGTATAGAACCATAGAATGGTTTGGGTTGGAAAGGACCTTAAGATCATCCAGTTCCATTCCCCATGGGCAGGGATGCCTCACACTAGACCGTGTCACCCAAAGGCTCTGTCTAACCCAGCCATGGTTAAAGCCAGCTCCGCTATTTGTGGTGTACGGGACTGAGTGGCTTCATGCTGGGCTGACCACGCTGCATTGCACACTGAGGGCTCAGGGCTGAAGCTCTGGTGAGCACACTGGAAAATCAGCAAATTCCCCTGTTTTGCCACCAAAAGAGGCACTGAAGCTTGAACCTGAGTTTCAGCAAGGGCAAGTCCTAGTGCGGGGGATATTGTGCCTCTTTGGAAACGGAAAGCAGGTAAAATCAAATGTCAGAAGAGCCCCAGTGCACTCAAATGTCAGTGAGCAGCTGTCGTGACCCTACAAGGGGATCCATGGCACATTCACGGTGCACATGGTTTGACCATTTAAGATGAAATCCACGGCTGGAAGTGCATAAATCCCCGTGGGGTCTGGCTGAACACAGTGTGGGGAGGGAGAAGGTGAATGAGGTTATGGAGAAGATTCATCTGCTGGGCTCTATCCTCTGGGGTTTGTCAGAGAAGCAGGATTTCCCAATCCCTGCTAACTAATGCCAGAAATAGGAGGTACAGGAGGCTTGGAGCTGTTTGGTAACTGTCCTCAAGGAGAAAAGGGGATTCAGGGGGTAATGCACCCCACGCTGTGCATGGTGTCTGGTTCCTGTGGCCAAAAATGAAGGCACGAGCCCAAGACAGGCATGGCAGCATGCGTGGCCTGTGGGAATAATGTTCCCTTCCAGATGAGCTCCCTCCATGCTGCCTTGGCCTCACTTCCCAGAGGCAGCAGGGCTTGCATTGCCCTGCAGCCATCTGCATCCCATCTCCAGCCCCGGCATCCCACCAGGAGCCAGAAAACCTCTCTTGATCCTGCCCAGCTCATGTTAAGGATGCATCAGTAAAACAGAGCAGGGTTCCAGGGGTTCTTTCCAATATCAAGTGGATTCCCCCCAAGGTACAAGGCCAGCAGCAGCCTAATGAGCTGTGACCAATGTACGTCTTCTCTCCAAGTTGCTTGGTACCATGGGATCTATCCTCTATTTTGACTGTGCAAAAATTAGGGATGGAAGTATTGGAAAGGGTCTGGATAAAAGGGATGAAAGGGATCTCCCTATTTTGACTGGGCAAATTATAGGGTTGGAAGTGTTGGAAATAGTCTGGAGAAAGGGATCTTCTCCCTATTTTGACTGGGCAAATACTAGGGATGGAAGTGTTGGAAAGGATCTGGATGAAAGGGATGGAAGGGACTTTCTCCCTATTTTGACAGGGCAAATTCTAGGGGTGGAAGCATTGGAATGTGTCTGGATGAAAGGGATGGAAAGGTTGTATCTTCCCCACGTACAGGGGAGAGGGTGTTTGCCCACCGGCAGCGGCACCCACTGGAGGAGGCTGAGCAGCCCTGTTGGGCTGCAGGAGGTGCCCAGGTGATGGGCTGAGATTAGACCCTTAATTTTCAACTGGCTTAAATTAGGTGGAGCACATGCCCTCCTCCCTCCCTGCCTGCCCCCCTACTTTTGCCTCGCCATCACTGTGCTGCCCTGATAATGGTGTTGAAGGCTGGAGGCTCTGTGGTCAGCCTGCGGCACTGTGCCAACCCCGGGGGCTCTGGGACGATGTTATCCCCCCTCCTTGTCTACCCTCAGAGCCCGTCTTGTGACGGTTGAAAACTTGGATACAAATAAAAGCAGATGGTGCCTTATCTGCGTGCTCCTGGTTTGCCTACGTGCAGGCAGCCAGCGATGGCCGTTTATTCCCGGTTAGGAGGTCCTTCAGCTGGTCAAAGTGTTGTACAGGGGCCAACAGAGCTTGTGCCTATATGGGATGCAAAGTGATATATTCTTTATGTTTTAAGCATGAAAAATCAACCCGGGGGGGGGGGGGGGGGGGGCTGGGGGCTGGGGGTGGGAAGGTGGTTGTCCCTCCCTGCAATTAGAAGCTCTTTGCTCTTACTAAAATCAAGTAGTTTGCAGGTGCTGTGAAGCTCTCCTACTCTCCAAATGAAGAGGGGCACATGAAAGAGCAGCACCAGGGAGGGAAGCACAAGGGGATGCCCTGACAGCCCTTCCACTGGTGGGACAGCACCAGGGGGCCTAGTGCCTCCTTCTGGGATATGGGCATGTTGCACACTGCCATAGCACCTCTATATGTTAGGGAGAGCGCATCAAATTACTTCTATTTCTATTTCCTAGCATTTCTACTTATACCATTTTTATTACTTCTATTTAGTATCACAGAGTCACAGGCTTGGTTTGGGTTGGAAAGGACCTTAAAGCTCATCCAGTCCCAACCCCCTGCCATGGGCAGGGACACCTTCCACTAGACCAGGTTGCTCCAAGCCCCTGTGTCCAACCTGGCCTTGAACACTGCCAGGGATGGGGCAGCCACAGCTTCTCTGGGCAGCCTGCACCAGTGCCTCACCACCCTATTTATGTTTCTACCTGTACATTTGTTTGTATTCATATATCTGCATCTATTTCTATGTGTACTTCTGCATGTCCCTGGCCAGTGGTTGTCATTCCCTGGGGCATGCAGGGCGCATCAAAGCTACAGCCAGGTGCTTGTTGTGTATTTTACCATGCTGTTGAAACAGTGGGAAGTTTGGAGGTGCTGGGATTCACCCCGAGCACCACACAGTGTGTTGGTGGGCACAAGGTGGCTGCACCCGCATGTTTTTAAGAAATAAGGGGGGAAACATGGTCCCAATCCTACAGGCAAGATGCTGATAGCGGCTACATTTAATCTCCCAGGAACAGCCAACCACTCAGGCAGCTGGGTAAGGATGCCTGACTGTCATTGGCATCTGTTCCCTCATGAGCAGTTGTGCTTGTCCCCCCAAAAAGGGGCACAGCCTGTTATTTGGGACCCCTGACATGCACATGCGAGGGCTGAGCTGGTGTCCCCTAAGCACCTGGTGGGGAACAAAGAGGGCAGAAGCACTGAGCATTGGGTTGCTGCTGCTGAGCCTATTTTGAACCCAGTGCTCCCCCTTTGTTCCTTGGTGTCCCCTCTAGAGTCCTCCCTTGTCTCCTGATGCCCTCCCAACATCTCTCCTTGTCCTCTGATGTTTCCCCTTGTGCTGCTCCTTCTGTCCTCTCCAAATGTCCCCCCCTGACCCTCAGCATCCCCTTTAAGTTTCCCTCAACAACTTGATGTTGCCCCAAGTGTCCCTGCTATGTCCCTCCCTATCTTTCCAGTGTCCCCAAGAGCTCCCCATTATCCCTCCTTGTCCCTACCCAGCGTCCTCCCGAATACTCTTCCTTGTCACTGCCCAGTGTTCCCTCGAACACTCTTCCTTGTTGCTACTCAGTGTCACTCCAAGTGCTCTTCCTTGTCCCCAAGTGTCCCTCCTTGTCCTCACTCAGCTTCCCCCGAGATGCTCTTCCTTGTCCCGCAGGATCCCCCATGTTCCCCCGTGTCCCTCTCCATCCCCAGTGTCCATCCCTGTCCCATTCCGCGGGCTCAGGTCGAGGACACCCGAGGACCCGGGCGGCGGGGGTGGGCGGGCAGGTCGCGCGTGGCGCGCGCGGGGGGCAGTCCTCCCGGCGGTCCGCACCGCGCCTTTAAAAGGGTGACCGGATCGTGCGCGGCCGCAGAGGCGGCGGCGGCAGCACCGGGAGCGGCACCGGGTCTGCTGCGGTTGTCACCCACCGCTCCTCCGCCAGCCAATCCCCGCCCAGGGGCGGGGGTACCGGCAGGGCGGGGCAGGACGAGCCTTCCCGCCGCGAAGGGCATCGCCGGGCATCGCGAAGCGCTGACCATGTCGGACAGCCCCATCCCGCTCCCGGCTCCGGCCCCCAAGCCCAAGCGGGCCAGGGCGGCGCGGCGGCCGGCGGCTCATCCGACCTACTCGGACATGATCGCGGCTGCCATCCGCGCCGAGAAGAGCCGCGGCGGGTCGTCCCGGCAGTCCATCCAGAAGTACGTGAAGAGCCACTACAAGGTGGGCCAGAACGCCGATGCCCAGATCAGGCTCGCCATCCGACGCCTCCTGACCACCGGTGTCCTCAAGCAGACCAAAGGCGTTGGCGCCTCCGGCTCTTTCCGCCTGGCCAAGGGCAACAAGGCGAAGAGGTCCCCGTCTAGGAAGAGGAAGAAGGCGGCCAGGAGGAGATCCACGTCTCCCCGGAAAGCGGCTCGGCGCAGGAGAAGCAAGTCTCCAGCAAAGAAGCCCAAGTCTGCTGCCAAAAGAGCCAGGAAGAAGTCGAGGACCAGCCCGAAGAAAGCCAAGAGGCCAAAGACTGTTAAAGCCAAGTCACGGAAGGCGTCCAGGCCCAAGAAGGCAAAGCGGTCGAAACCCAAGGCCAAGTCCAGCGCCCGGAAATCACCCAAGAAGAAATAAGAAGTCAAGAGGCGTTTCGGTACTCTCCCTGTTGGTCTCTGTAAATAGCATTTGCCTTTATTTTTACCCATTTCTATTGCATTTTATAAAGAATTGATCGATTCCCCTGTGGAAATAGCTAAAACAAGGCAGTTAATGAAAGAAAAAAGGAACACCTTTGGTACGGAGAGTTCCCATTTTTAAGAGTTATTGGTCTGGGTTTTTATTTCAAATTCTCAGAAATCTCTTGTGTGTCTTGTTTGGTTTTTGCTAATGCTGGGCTGCATGTTGCGTGTTTGAGTGATGGTGATTCCGTGTGTCTGCCGAGGCTGTACAGGATTTCAATTACTGATCCTGCCCCGGCTCCTTGGGGGTTGTGTGTTTGCTGGGGCCAGGCAAAGACTGCCCGTGTTGGAGGGGAAATGGGAACATGCAGCCATAGCTTTCCCCAGAGGATGAAAAGAGGTTTATTCCACCTCCCTGGGTCATCCCCATGGGTCCGAGGTGAGGGTGCTGGGTGTGAGGTCTGCAGATGGTGCTGGGTGCTGGAGATAACCACTTGGGTGATGGGGCTGCCTGCCTCTGCTGGGTGGCGGTGGCAGGGACGGGATGGAGGAAGTGGAGCGGGGCCAGAGTCTGTCCGTGTTAGTTTCCAAGGAGTTGGAGGTGTCCAGCAAGTGGGAAGGGGTTGATCCATGGGGAGGAAAGGGCCCAAGCATGGCAGTGGGCAGCTCTGCAAGCAGGCTGGGGTGGGCAGGGTGAGGCAGGTCTGCTGGACATGGCCCCGCTATTACCCCGGGGCTCTGGCTTTCTGCCCGTGGGGGCTGGTGCGACTCCAAGGCCTGCCTGGCCCTGGACAGAGCCCTTCTCCAGGCAGGGCTGGGTGCTCCTGATAGCAGGGTCTGAGCCTCAGGCAGGAGGTGCCTAATCCCCTTTAGCTACAGACATCAGGAGCTCCGAAATCCTCTGGGCTGTGGGTACCCAGTCCCCTTGGGCTTGCTGTGCCTAAATCTCCTGGGCCCAGCATCTTCACACTCCCAGGCCCATTAGCCTGATGATCCTTAATCACTTGGCCAGACAGTGCCTGAGCATTTTAGCCATCAAAGATCCCCGATTTTGTAGTTCATGATATTGAAATCCTTGGCCAGGAGGCACCTGATCCCTTTGGGATCTTGTACCTGAGATCCTTGGACCAAACCAGACTACCTAGGCTGAAGACCCTACACTCCTTTCAAGAGCCTGGTGCCTAATCCTCCTGGACATGACAGGCCCTCACCATGCTGGCCTCAGGATTCCCCAGTCAGCTATAGTGGAGGATGGAGATGCCTGATCTAGCTGGGCTCTGTGCATCTGAACCCAGTGGACTTCTGGGTCACAAACCACTTTGACCAAAGGTGCTCAAATCCCTTAGGCTCAGGCACCTAATCTCCTTCAGCTGGTAGGTCCTTGGTCACCTCAGCTGGATGCACCTACATCTTACAGACCCTTTGGTTCGTTACCCTCTATGGTGGACACTCATAAAACACCTAGATTCAAGGATCCAGGTCACCTGTGCTGAGCACCCCAAATCCCTCAGGTGGGAACACCTAATGCTCCTCAACTTGTTGACCTTTAAGATCCAGCATGGACTGTTGCTCCAAAATCCTCCGGGGTGTAGTACGTAGAATCATAGAACCATAGAATAGTTTGAGTTGTAAGGGACCTTCAGAGCTCATCTAATCCCACCCCCCTGCAATGAGCAGAGACATCTTCAACTACACCAGGTTGCCCAGAACCACATCCATCCTGGCCTTGAATGTCTCCACGGATGGAGCATCCACCACCTCTCTGGGCAGCCTGTGCTGGTGTTTCACCACCCTCAGTGTAAAGAATTTTTCCTTCACATCCAGCCTGAATTTCCCCTTTTTTAGTTTAAAACCATCACCCCTCATCCTATCGCAACAGGCCCTGCTAAAAGGTTTCTCCCCATCTTTCTTATAGACCTCTTTTAATAACTGAAAGACCACAACAAGGCCTCCCTGAAGCCTTCTCCAGGATGAAAACCCTAACACAGAACCACAGAACCAATCAGGTTGGAAAAGACCTTTAAGATCATCAAGGCCAACCATCCCCCAGCACTCCCAAGACCACCACTAAACCATGGCACTGAAGGCTTCATCTACACAGTTTGTGAGCACTTGCAGGGACGGTGGTTCCACCACTGCCCTGGGCAGCCTGTTCTGATGCCTGAGCACCATCCTGGAGAAGAAAGTTTTCCTAGTATCCAATCTAAACCTCCCCTGGTGCAGCTTGAGGCCGTTTCCTCTTGTCCTGTCACTTGTTACTTGGGAGTTGAGACCGACCCCACCTCTCTCCATCCTCCTTTCAGGCAGTTGTAGAGAGCCATAAGGTCCCCCTGAGCCTTCTCTTCTCCAGACTGAACACCCCAGTTCCCTCAGCTGTTCCTCATCACACTGTGCTCCAGACCCTGCACAGCTCCATTGCCCTTCTCTGGACCTGCTCCAGCACCTCAGTGTCTTTATTGTAGTGAGGAGTCCAGAACTGAGCACAAGATTCGAGGTGCAGCCTCACCAGTGCCCAGTACAGGGGATGATCACTGCCCTGGCCCTGCTGCCACACTATTGCTGATACAGGCCAGGATGCTGTTGGCTTTCTTGGCTGCCTGGGCAGAAGCTGCTCATGTTCAGCTCCATCAGTCAGCACCTCCAGGTCCTTTTCCACGAGCAGCTTTCCAGCCACTCTTCCCCACGCCTGTAGCACTGCATGGGGTTGTTGTGGCCCAAGTGCAGGACCCGGCACTGAGCCTTGTTAAACCTCACACCACTGACCACAGCCCACCCATCCATCCCGTCCATATCCCTCTGCATGAGCACCTCCGGCCGGAGCACAGCGGGCGGACCCAAGCACCTCCCTAGCCCCGCCCCTCCCCGCCGGCAGGGGGAGGTGTGGCCCCGGCGGCCAATGGCCATTGGCCGCCGGGGCCACACCTCCCCCTGCCGGCGGGGAGGAGCGGGGGGCATCGGGATGTGGCGCGGCGCGGCGGTGCGGGTGCTGCGGGGCGGAGGGGCCGGGACCCCCCGGTCCGCATCGGGAGCGGCTTCGGCTCAGCTCCGCCGGCTGCTGGAGAACGAGCTGGAGGACATCCGAGGCGCCGGCACTTGGAAGAGCGAGCGGATCATCACCTCCCGGCAAGGCCCTCACCTCCGCTTGGCGGGCGGAGGAGCCGGTGCGTACAGGGCAGGCGCTCGGTGTCATCGGCTTCTGTCCCCGTTCACCCCCACTCAGTGGTTCTCTCTTTCGCTTCCCCGCAGGGATCCTCAACTTCTGTGCCAATAACTACCTGGGGCTCTCCAGCCACCCCGAGGTGATCCGCGCTGCAGTGGAGGCCCTGGAGAAGTTCGGCGCTGGGCTCAGCTCTGTCCGCTTCATCTGTGGTACCCAGGTACCGGGCAGCATCTCTTCCTCTAGGGTAGCTGTTCTCAAACTCCCCTCTCGGTACTCACATGTATGTGCAGTGCTAAATTACACGTGGCCAGGTGGAAAAAAAGCCTGCTGTGTCCCCACCAGCTGAACATCTGAAAATACGCCAACTTAAAGCATTGCAACCCCTCAGAGAGCAAAGGAACCAAACAGCCTCTGAATTCATAGAACCATAGAATCCCAGACTGGTTTGGGTTGGGAGTGACCTTAAAGCTCATCCAGTTCCAACCCCCGGCCACGGGCAGGGACACCTTCCACCAGACCAGGTTGCTCCAAGCCCCTGTGTCCAACCTGGCCTTGAACACTGCCAGGGATGGGGCAGCCACAGCTTCCTTTGGCAGCCTGCACCAGCGCCTCACCACCCTCACAGGGAAGAATGTTTTCCTTTTATCTAATCTAGATGTCCCCTGTCTAAGTTTGAAACACATTCAGAAAATTGATGTCTTTTCCCCTCCCTTAAGGGTCAAAATCACAGCCAGCCTGACTTGAATTACCTCTATCAACCCCAGCCTGGTTTATCCCCACCAGCTGGATAAGTACAAAGAAAATTCCCCCCCATGGGTGGGGAGCTTGGAGTCTCTGCTGTGCTTGTGGTGTCCAAACCCGCAACCGCATTTTAGGTCTGTGTTTGCAAATGCATGCTGAATGCAACTAATTTCTGCCATGCACGCACACCCTTTCTGGATGAAACCTGCCTGTTTCTTCCCCTTGCAGTCAGCATCTAACAGCAGTGGGCAAGCAAGGACTTGTGCTGTCCCGCCAGTGACGCTTGCTCCTCTCATCTCTCTAGAGCATACACAAGGACCTGGAGGAGAAGATTTCACGTTTCCACCAGCGGGAAGATGCCATTCTCTACCCCAGCTGCTTTGATGCCAATGCTGGTATTTTTGAGGTTTGTAGGGCTTTCATTGTGGTGTGCATGGAGGAGGGAGGTGATGGCAATGTGCCTGCCATGCCTTCCAGAGGTTATGATGTGAGCTCTGTGCCACAAAAAGATGTCAGTGACTGGTGGTGGAGAGCCCCAGCTTGGTGTCCTTGGACTGGGGAAGCCACATGGAGGTGCTTAATCAGCCCTCACCTACCCCTTCTCCAGACAGGCTCCAGCTTTTGGGGAGGGCTCCCGTTTTGTGGGAAGGGGAATTTTTGTTTGAAGCAGGGGCAGGGAAAAGAGGTGATCCCCCAGGCTTGCTAGGGAAGGTGAGGGAGGTTTTGAGCTCAGAAGCCACAGGCAAGAGCTTGGGCTAAGGAAATCAGGGGATAAGGTGGCTGGGAGGAAAAGTGGAATGTTTAGCGGTGCCAGGAGGGACATGGGAGCTGCAGTCAAACACAGCCTTGTCCTCTGCCCTGAGAGAGGCTGGAAGATCTTGGTGAGATGGTGCCCTAGAGCAAAGGATGATCCTTTTTGTTTGGCATGACCAGGCCCTGCTGACCCCAGAGGATGCAGTGCTGTCAGATGAGCTGAACCATGCCTCCATCATTGATGGGATCCGCCTGTGCAAGGCTAACAAGTATCGCTACAAGCACATGGACATGCAGGACCTGGAGGCGAAGCTGCAGGATGCGCAGGTATGGAGGACTGCTCCCACTCCAGTGTGAGCTTAGCTGTGCTACGGTAACCAGCCCCAAAGGGTGAGCTCTACCTTTCCCTGTGCAGCAGGCATTGGTTTTGCCAACAGGCACAGGTAGGCATGGATGGGCAAGGAGGGTAAGCAGCTGGTTGCAGTGCAGACCCCCCTGCCTCAGTTAGATACATCCGTGTCCTACATGAGTTGGGCTATGTCCCAGTCTTCCTCCCAGCCCCTCTCCTCAAGGTGACATCTTCACCCCTGAAGACACCAATCTCCCTCCCACAGAAACATCGTCTGCGGCTGGTGGCCACTGATGGTGCCTTCTCCATGGATGGTGACATTGCACCCCTGAGGGAGATCTGCCAGCTGGCCCAGAAGTACGATGCCCTGGTCTTCATTGATGAATGCCATGCCACAGGCTTCCTGGGACCCAATGGCCGGTAAGTGGCCGTTTCAGCCCTGTTTCTTCCCCCTGACCCCAACAGCCTCTGAAGCAAGGCCAAAGGTATTGATGACCAACATATTTTTGTGTATGAGTCACCATTTCTTGAAGGTTTTGCACCTTCCATTTGGGGCACTTTAGCAGTGGCCCATCCCAACATGACAGCTGCTTATCAGTGTGTAAGGGATGGTGTGACCATCTCATCTGCTTCCAAATGGGAGACAGTTGGGCTTCCTGATTTCCAAATCCTCTTCTCAGATATCAGTTTCAAATGCTTGGGTCATGGGGGCTTTGTGGAGTTAGCTTGCACAGATTGGTTAATTCCCTCAGGGCAAGTTTTCTTTCCATCCCCTGGAGATCCTCCAAGTGCCAAGCAGTGCACTTGGTTGCAAGTGTTTGAGAAGAGATGCTTCACATGTTTGTATTGTTAGTGCTCCTTTTGGACTATTAAACATCTGTGTGGGAAGTCTGAGTCCTCTACCATCTGTAAGGGATGAAAACCCCCTGCTCTTATTTCAGCAGATTCCAGTTTAGCCTTTCAAAAGGGTCAACACTTGGGTTGAACTACCACATGGGGGTGTTATTCCTTTAACAGAGACCTGGCTGGTGGTGCTTTGTTTCCCTTGAGGCATCCCTCAGGTGTAGAGCAGCTTCCCCGGTGCATGCTGGCGCAGCAGATAATGTGACATTGCTTCTACTACAGGGGTACCGATGAGCTCCTGGGAGTGATGGACAAAGTCACCATCATCAATTCCACCCTGGGAAAAGCCCTTGGAGGAGCTGCAGGTGAAGGCATTTCCTGACGAAGGTTCTCCATGCCCTAAGGAGCTCCACAGGATCACTCTGATGTTTCCTTCCTCTGCCTAATGATAGAGCCACAAACGCATGTTGTCTTTCTACCAGTGGCATGAGGCTCAGTTTGGGACCCTGCTGAAGGGTCAAGGGAGGTCCCACCATGTGCTTCTTTTGCTTTCGTCTTCCTCATGCATTTGCCTTTGGGGTCAAGGTGGAAACTCTTAGTAAAGGCATCAGCTGTGATGTTTTTAGGCCTGCTTTGTACTGAAATTCCTCCTGTAGGTGACAGGTTACTCTGGTGTTCCTTGTCCATTTCTCTTCCATCCATCTGCAGGTGGGTACACAACTGGCCCCAAACCCCTCATTGATTTGCTCCGACAACGTTCCCGCCCATACCTCTTCTCCAACAGCCTACCCCCTGCTGTGGTGGGCTGTGCATCCAAGGCCCTGGACCTGCTCATGGAGAGCAATGCCATTGCACAGTCCATGGCTGCCAAGACCCAACGGTGAGGGGGCCACACCCGGGTGGGAACAGGGGGAACTGTTTGTTAGGAATGTGTTGTCCATGTGTGTTTACTCACCCCTCAGTGACAGCTATAGGTGGTTTGCCAGTCAGGGCTCAGGGAAACCACAGGATGTGCCTGTGTGTGTCAGGCAGATCTGGATGCTCTGTGTGCTGGGACAAGTCTGCCCCTCAAGCAGCTGCAGTCCCATGGAGCTGAGCATGAAATGGCAGGAGGTCACTCCAAAAAGACAGATCCCTTCCCTGCATAGGAGATGCACTTTGGAGCAGCACCACATCCAGCCCTCAGTGGCCGGGGCTCCCAGGGGAAAGCGAGGTGGTGGTCCCCAAGGACAGGGTTGATGAGGTTTGCCTCATCCTCTTGTTCTCTTCACCAGGTTCAGAAGTAAGATGACTGCAGCTGGCTTCACCATCTCAGGGAAAGACCACCCCATCTGTCCTGTCATGCTTGGGGATGCTCGGCTGGCTGCAGTGATGGCTGAGGACATGCTGAACAGAGGTGAGCCGAGAGGGAGTTCTAGATGCAGACACATGCCCTGAGGGAAAGGACAGCCGGTGGTAGTGCTGCCACCATCCCTCCTCCAGAGGATGTTCCTGCATAAAACCTGTTATTTCTTTAGCCTCCACCTGCAAATGTCCTCTTGGTCTCCCCCAGACATTGCTGACTTCACCTCCTCTCTCTATTGGAGGTGGGAGGGTTACATGGGCCCTCTTGTCCTGCTACGCTGGACTCCGTCCCCACCACTGGCCCTAACCCTCATTTCCATGCTTGGGAGCAGGTGCCGCTTGAAAACCCTGAAGCCTGGAAATGGTTGAGAGGGGAGGAAGGATCCAAAAGCCCCTCTATCACCCAATACCACCTCAGCCTCCTTCCCTGCAAGCCAGCTCTAACTCTCCCTGCGTTTCCTCCTCAGGCATTTATGTCATTGGCTTCAGCTACCCTGTGGTCCCCAAGGGAAAAGCCCGTATCCGGGTCCAGATCTCGGCTGTACACAGCAATGAGGATATTGACCACTGTGTGGAAGCCTTCACTGAGGTGGGAAGGAAACACGGAGCGCTACCTTGAGGGGCCAGCAAACACCTCCTGCGGCACTGTCCTGCCCATGACCAAGTGCTGTGCCAGGGGAAAAGGCTTGAGGAGCATGCTGCCAAAAGCAGGACCAATCGTCAAGGCATCCCATCCCACGGGAAGCTGCGGCTGTTGCAGTGTGCGGCGCTGGCAGACAGCTCTTGCATCATTAAAGGTGTCCTGCAGTGCAGCGGATATTTGTCTGGCTCTTGTTTTCTCCTCCAGGAGCTGCAGTCCATCCCCATCTTCTCCTCACTGTGGCCAGACACTCTGCTGTGTTTTTCTGGAAGCCTCAGTCCTGGTGCTGAAGCACTGCAGCTCATGCTGTCTTCTGCTGATGGACATGTAGCGTTGCTGCTATGCCTGATGTCACCTTCTTCCTCCATGCTCTCCTGCAGCTCCAGTAGCATCACCCTGGTAGATCTGCCAGCTGTAATTCCCCACTGAGGCAAGGGGTTTCCTCAATCTTTGGCAGGCTGTGCTACCAGCAACTGGTCTGAAACAGGGCATGGGCCAGCTGAAACTCTTGCGCTCCTTTCTCCCCATCTCACTCTTAGGTGCTAGGTGTGAGGCTTGCTTAGTCCCTGGGGCTGGCTTTAAGGCTTTACCTGTCACTATGGTGCTCCCAAACCTGATCTAGGTGCTGCATCTTGCCCCAGAGAGGCTGTTGGGCAGCAGGCAAGCCAATGTGGCAGAGGCCAGCAGCATGGCGAGGGGGCCTGCATCTGCCTGGGGCTGAAGCTGAGGGAAGAGCATGTGCCAGACACCTGCAATTTTCCTCCATCAGCTGCAGGCTGGGATTGCTGGATTTGTTCCGGCAAGCTGTGCTGGGATAGCAATTTAGCACTCAAGCTAAGTGGGACCTGGGCATCTCTCAGGATTGCTTTGTTTGCATCAGTTTTGCTGCAGATGAGAAATCATGTGTGACCTGCTGTCTGCCCACGTGCTCAGCTGAGGACCGGCTGCATCCCCAACAGCCAGAGACAGCTTCCAGCCACAATGAGGTTGTACTGTGCTTGCGTGACCAAGCACTGGGTCATGTTAACAAAGCCCTGCTCTGAAAATGCTACCTGCCATTAGGCACTCCGGGAGCGAGCTACAGGGCAGTAACACATCTGACCTGAGCCGAAGCAGGTGTGGAAGAATACAGATGTTAATCCAGGGTTGCAGGGCTTGATGGGATGTAGACGGTAGGGGAAAAACGCCTCTTCCATAGGGCTGCCACCAGACTCTGTTAGAGCAGCTGGTAGCACAACTGTGTGCCCGTTTTATCTAGTTTTCCATCTCCACAGGACCCTGAGCTCAGCCTGCTGATAAAGTACAATACGGAGCTCCCTCTGCATAGCACCAGTACTGCAAACCCTTCCCCCTTATCAACAGGCAGTATCTTGGGAATGGGGAATGTAATGGGGAAGCGGCAGGAGCTTGCGCTCAAGCCCCTCTTGCTTCAGCCAGATGGGCTCTGGAACAGGGCCCAGCCTGAGCCACCACTGTTTTGAGCCCATGTATGTGCACCCTCTTGCTCCCCCCTACTTGCACACCTCCTTTGCAAACCTATTCCGTGCTCCCACCTCTCTCCCTGCTGGTGTCTTTGCTGCACCCAGGGCAGCCAACCCAAGCCGTTTAACCCTGCTCTAGCACTCACGTCCCCCTCAGTGGAGAACAGCCATACAGATGTCTCTCACCGCTCAGCTCGGCAGCCTCCCTCACTGCAATACACACACTTGTCCTTGTGTGCACACAAGGGCTCTGCGCTTCTCCCCTCCTCTCTGCCTCCCTCACCTCTCTGTCTCTCCCAGGTCCCCCCCATTCTCCATCTCCCTCTCCACCCGCTTCAAGGCCAAGCTCCGCAGCAGACTGTGGTTTGCCTGACACAGGGATGCAGGAAGGCAGGAGGATCGGATGATGGCACATGGGAAACAAACAATGCAGCCCCCATCGACTGCGGGCACCATGTTAATATCACATTCCCAGGCAAAGTCTCCAGCTCTTTGTTTCTTCCTTCCTCCTAGCAAAGGTCTGATATACAGCTCTGTGTAGCGTTTAGCCCAGAAAGCAGAGGGTTTTTTGCTGGGTGGAATGTAGAAGCAGATGCCATTTTTCAAGGATGCAGTTCCCACACCGGGCTCGCTGACCCACCCCAGACCCTGTACTCTGACCCAGACTCTGCCTGGTTTCCCCCTGGGTCTTGAGCCATCACCCTCTACACCATGTACAGGGATAGGTGTGGGATCCCTCTATCTCACCCATTGTAGCTCAAAGCAGAGCACTGTCTATCCCATCCCGTTTCCATGCACACTTCCCAAAACCACTTCCAGCGGTGGATCCCTGCCCACCCCCCAGTTCTTCCACCCTTACCAGGCTGCCTCATTGCAGCCCCGACCCTGCTCCCCTTCCTGGTGATGCCCTCCACACCATTTCCACCCTGATCCGTGACTCAATTCCCTCTACCCTTTCCCTGCTGCCATCCCTCTGCCCTGGCTCCCTGATGCCCCAGCTTGGACGGAGTCCACTGGGGCTGATGGAAAAAGGGTCTGAACCTGCTGTTGGGTGCCACGATTCCCCAGTCCCACACTGGTGCTAACTACCTGCCTGTGCTGGCAGGTGAGGGACAAAGCAGCCCTGTCCTGGGGCTTCGTAGAGAAACAGCAATGACTGCAGCTGATCCCACTTCATTCTGGAGGTTTATTTCTCCATTTGAGGGATCAGCCCCCAGCTCCCTGAGGCTGACTGCAGGCAGCTGTTTGGCTGCAAGAACAGGCACCCATGGTGGAGGCGTCCTCCTGCACCCCCTCAGCGGCAGGAGCACTTGCAGGCAGCCACAACCGGGTATGGGATCTGCCGCCATGCGCAGCGCTGGGGCCCGGGCTGCTGCATGGCCCAGCAGTGCCAGGCCAGCAGCTTGATGTGTGTGAGCTGCGCGGGCCGGCAGCTCATGCCGGGGGGCCAGGAGCAGCTGCGGAGCCCGGTCTCGCAGGCAGTGTGGCGCACCCAGCGCGGCCAGAACACAGCTCCCAGGTCGACCCACGCGGAGGTGAGGCGGCAGGCAGCCTGCTCCACCAGCCACTGCCGCAGGCTGTGGGACACAGCGCCCCGCAGCTCAGGGGGCAGCGCCGGGCCGGCGGGCAGCAGCGCGGGCAGCTCCAGCCCCTCAGCCTCTCGCCACAGTTTGCGGCGGTAGCGCCCGGCGCTGTCCGCCAGGTCCCGGCTCTGGGTCTCCAGGCTGCCCTCGAGGATGCTGCTGTTGCGGCTGCGCGGCTCCGCGGTGGCCATCCAGAACGGGTCGAAGGCTGAACCCAGCAGCCGGTGCAGCTGCCTGGGCCGCAGGTGCCGCGGCTTGGGGTAGTAGTGGTAGTCCTCAGGTGAGAGCGAGAGGCTGTATGGCCGCACCGGGGCCGAGGGGTGGCCACGTAGGATGTGGGCACTGGGGTCAGCTGTGCCCGACGGCGGCAGCGGCAGCTCCTGGGGTCCCTCCAGAGGTGGCGGCGGGCCCGGGATGCTCGGCTGTGGGAGCAGGCAGATGAGGAGGAGGAAGAGGCAGCGCTGGTGTGCTCCGTCCATGGTGAGCGGCGCTGCGACAGGCTGTGCTGCGGGCTGCACTCCGCCGCAGCCCCTGGGTTATCGGAGCGCCCTGAGGCATGGCCTTCCCCTTTTCCCTGGTTACAGTGGCTGATAGCGAGCCGGCAGGGACACCTTGCTCCTCCAGACAAAGGGGCAGGAGGGGACGAGAGGTCACGTTGTCCCTCTTGCTAGCAGAGGAATGCCACCAACAGGGGCATGGGGCTGCTGTGGAGGGGAAGGGGTCAGTGCCTCCTCTTCCTCCTCAGCATCCTGCTCCATCATTTGAAAAGACCCCCCAGTGAAGGGAAGCTGGTAGCCTTCAGGTCTTACTGGAGAAAGATCACCAAGCCCCACTTGTCTTCAGCACACCTAGAAGTCCACAGTACACAGGTCCATTGAGGGTATAGACACAACAGCAGGGCAGGAGGTGGTGGGTCATTGTCACCTCTCAGCACATCAGGGGGCACATGTGCTGTTCTAGGGCTGAACCTCTGGATATGGCCTCCCCACACTGCGTTGCCCAGGCAATGCTGATGGATGGCAGAGCTGGGCTGGATGGAAACCAAAACCTGCTTTCCCTTCCTTCCCCAGGTCAGGCATTGTGGGAGAAGCTTGGTCTCCTCTGTGCCGTGCTACTAACAATTAATTAGTAGCAGCTAGTCATAGCAAGTAATGCTCATGTTCCAGAGGGTTTGGACTCATATCCCAAGGACGAGGCAGGGGCCAGGCTCACCGTGGTGCGATATTCATGTTCCCAGAGGTGCTGGGCAGCATGTCCTGAACACCCAGCACCGAGGAGTGCCTGCAAGGCTTGCCGGGGCCCATGGGACCCTGCTCCCCTCCGTCCTGCCTCTCACACCAGAGAGCATCAGGCTTTTTCTACACTGCCCCCTCCTCGGTGGAGGCGCAGGGAGCAGCTGAGCCTGCTGAAGGCTGGGCAGAGAGGAGTTAACTCCAAACCCAACCTCAGGGAGAAGGAAAAAAACACCCAACAGAGATCAATGGACCAGCAGCAAGAGCAGAGGGAGGGGGGAAAGGGGGAGACGGAGGGAGGAAAGGAGCTCCAGAAGGAGAGACACGCGTGCGGGAGCCAGGAGAAGAGAGAGCAGAGCCCGCGGCGGACAGCGAGAGGCAGCGCAGCAGCGGGCAGGGGGACGGCGCTGCCTGGACAAACTCCGCATCCTCCTCGCCGCCGCTGCCTGGGCTGGACAGGAGCTTCCCCCAGCGAGCTGCGAAGCTGCAGGCCCTTCCTCTCGGAGGTGAGTGCCAGCTCCCCAAAACGAGAGGTGGCCCCGGGCTCCCTGAGAGGGGGCACCACGCAAGGTGCGTGCCCAGAGGGAGGTCGGGGTCCTCTGCTTGAGCAAGGAGATGCCACGGGGCTGGCTGGAGGAGACAGACAGTTACCAGTAGGACAGAGGGGACTGCATTGCCAGAGAGGTAGGGCCGATCTTTTTCCTGTGATATAGAAAGGTAGCTGGGAAGGAGAAGTGGTGGGAACCAAGGGATGGGGGAGCATGGGGTGAAGGAGCTTGTGTGGTCCAAAATAGAGTTAACTGCATGTCAACAGTGCTAGATAATGGTGTTTTTCCCTCTTGGTTGCTGCTCAGCCAAGGACAATTTGTTCTAATGATAGCACAACATGGCTCGCTACCAGATAGGCTTTTGGAGCTCTCCACCTGAGCACGGTGTTAGGGCTGGAGGAAGTTTTGCAGCAAACCACAGTATCTTGAGCTGCAGTAACTGTTCGTTGCTCCTTCACAATGATCATCATATTGTGTTTCAGGCAGCTCCAAGGTCTCCCATCCTGACCCCATCCTCTCCCAGCTGCCACCATCCAACCTGAGACCACCCCTCAGAATCAGGAAAAGGTGCCCTTATCTGCCTCTCCTCTGCGGAGCACAACCACTGCGCAGGGAACAAGGAGCAGACAGCTCCTGGGTGGAGGTGGTCCCAGCTCAAGGAGCATCTTTGGGGTTGGGAATGTGATGGGGTGCTGCTGCTGCAGGGTGTCATCCAGACATCAGGTCCCTGCTGCTGGAGGTGGCACAGCCCTGGGGGGAGTGTGCCAGGACCATTCACTGCCCACAGCAGCCTTCTTCCCCATGGCATGTGGAACAGCAGCAGGGATTCAGATTTGCCAAAGCAAACCATCCCAAAAAGTTTAGCAGCTTTGGGATTATAGAACAAATGTAGAGGAGGCCACGCGGCAGGTCAGGGGTTCCTTCAGGAGGCTGGGAGCAAGGAGATGCTGTGATGAAGATGTGAATCTGGGCAGGAGAAACGGACTTCAGCTCCACTCAAGCCAGGCAGATGTGGGCTGACTGATCCTAGCAGCATCCTACTGGAGACATCACAAGGTTCTTGATGTCATAATTTAACCAGCTGATTGGGATTGGCACCTCTGGGAGAAATGTGGACATCAAACAAAGGATGGGATCAGGCTTCTTAGAACTCTGGTGGCCACTGTGGTCAACGATGACCAGCACCCACATGCTTATGGCCATGTATAGGTGCTGTGACTCCCTTTCTCCCTGCACAGGTCAGATGGGCAGATGCCAGGAGGATGGAACGCCTCTTCCAACAGTCCAGAGCTGCGAGCAGCTGGGATTATTGTGCCCGTCATCTTCTCCCTCATCTTCCTCCTGGGTACCGTGGGGAACGGGCTGGTGCTGGCCGTGCTGCTGCGGAATGGCCAAGTCATTAACACCACCAACCTCTTCATCCTTAACCTGGCCATGGCTGACCTGTGCTTCATCATCTGCTGCGTCCCCTTCCAGGCCACCATTTACACCCTGGATGGGTGGCTTTTTGGAGCCTTTGCTTGCAAAGCTGTGCATTTCCTGATCTACCTCACCATGTACGCCAGCAGCTTCACCCTGGCTGCTGTCTCCATTGACAGGTAAGTGTCCCCTTCCCTGTGAATCGCTCAGCTCAGGGACAATGTGTTTGCCACCCCTGAGCTAAAGGGTGGGAGAAAGGCCAGTCCTTACCCTGTTGAATGCTCTGTAAAAAGCACATAGGGTCTCCCCAAGAGGCAGGGCCAGCAAAGCCAGCATCCCCAGCTCCCAGTGTCCTCTTCCAGCACCAAGCCAACCTCTTGGCTTGGTTACCCACCTCTCACTTGGGAAAAAGTGCAGGCACATACTTAGGTTTAGTGTCCACTATGTAAAACCAAAACAGCAAAAGCCCCAGGGCAGCAACACACCGCAGGAGAAACAACGAGGCTCTGGGTCCTGCTCCTATCCTCTCTTCCCTGGTTCATGAGGCACACTGCATGACCTTCCCAAGCTAGCACAGCAGAGCGCGTGATGGAGATCTCAGACCTGCTGTTGGGATGACCCTGGTCTCTATTCACCTCCCAAGAGGTGGGGAGAGGGAAAGATGGGAGGCTGCATGGAAAGGGTGCATAGCTCCACAGGGCAGGAGTGATACCTCATGTCACCCTTGTTGTGTTTGTGCCACTCCTCCTTTCCCTCCTCGGCAGGTACCTGGCCATTCGCTATCCACTGAAGTCCCGGGATCTCCGCACCTCCCGAAATGCAGGAGTGGCCATTGTAGCAATCTGGTCACTGTCGCTGCTCTTTGCGGGGCCTTACCTTAGTTACTACCAGATTGTCCATTACCACGGGGTGCCCATCTGTGTCCCCATCTGGGAGGACCAGCGCCGTAAGATTCTGGACATCCTCACATTTGTCTTTGGATACCTTCTGCCTGTGACTGTTGTGAGCTTGGCATACGCCAGGACCATCAAGTTCCTGTGGACCTCTGTAGATCCCATAGAAAGGATCTCAGATTCCCGGAAGGCCAAGCGTAAGGTCACCAAGATGATTGTGGCTGTGGCCATCCTGTTCTGCCTCTGCTGGCTGCCCCACCACCTGGTCATCCTGTGCTTCTGGTTTGGCCACTTCCCCTTCAACCGAGCCACCTATGTTTGCCGCCTGGCTTCCCACTGCCTTTCCTATGCCAACTCCTGCCTCAACCCCATCGTCTATGCCCTCATCTCCAAGCATTTCCGCAAGCGTTTCAAGCAGGTCTTCACCTGCGTCTTCCTCCAGAATAAGACCAGGAAGAAGAAGAAGAGATCTGGAAAGAAAGTCCATGTGGTCAATGTGGGCAAAGGTTTCACCAACAGCACCAGGGGTTTCTATCGAGCCAACAACGAAGTGGCCCAGGTCCCAGAGGAGAACACCAGGAAGAGAGACCCTGAAAGTGCCGGTCATGCCAGAGGATGGACTCACCAGCTACAAGATGCTATGTTCTCCGCTCAGAAGGAGCTACTGGAGGAGGAAAGTTTGGCAACAGCTGGCCATCCCCTAGCTATGACCCCCAGGAGGAGCTCAGAAGTTTCTGACTGTTCACTGCAGATGAACAAAGTGAAGAAACCTGTTTTCCAACCAGTGAGTAGCTACTCCATTCTCAAACAGGCAGAATAATGTGGGGCAGAGGGGAATGTATGCAGCAGAGCCACCGAAAGATCCTGTGGCAATGGTTAGCCTGTTGTCACTACTCACCTTCACTCATAGGCCCACAGCGCATAGGAATGGCACAATCCACACGTACAGATGCAGAATGGAGGGACATGTTAATGTGGCACCAAGTGACCTGGGTGGCATTTCTGCAACAGGTTTTAAGGCCTCCATTCCCAACTTCCTAACTTGCTAATTTTGTGTAGCACCTGGAAACTCTAAGAGGGAGGCAACCAAAATGAAACCATCCTGGTAGGAAATGCAGGCTGTTAAAGGCACATCAGAGCATGGGTGGGAAGGGAGGAGACAGTGCATGGGGACCTGAGTGTGAACAGGGTAGCTGTCAGCCTCTATCCTGGCAGCCCCAAGAAGGGACACGCTGTCCCCTGCCCACATGCCCTTCCTTTCCCATGGGCAACCCTCATCCACCTCCATCCCATTCCCTAGTCCCTGCATCCAGATCAAAGGACCTTTGCCACACTGGCTGATGTACAAGGAAGTCAGCCATCTATGGCAACAGCTCAGTGATGCAAACTCTGCAGCAGTCATTAGTCATACTCAAATGCTTTATGCCACAGCAGGTGAAGGATGGAAAGGCTTATGGGCTGACACCTCTGTGTGCCTCCCCTTTGCACATGTGGTTTCTCTGACGCTCAAGGAGGAGCAGACCATCTGTCCAGCCTCTTCTCTCCACCCTGCTCCACTAGGAATACTCGCTGGAGGACTCTTCTGTCCTCTAGAGCTCTGTCCCACATGGCTTTAGCTTTTGCAAGCAGATCCTGCAGGACACTGCCCCAGTACACAGTGCTGCTTGCAGTTCAGACATATTTCCTGACAGCCGTTTTCAGTTCTTCCTAAACAAACCAAGTAACTCCTCCTTTCCCTACATTACTCCACCTGATCCACCCTTCTGCTTACTTTCTGTTTGCTTTTTGCAGGTTCCTGAGGGATTGCTGCCTCCTCTTTGATCTCTGCTTGCTACTCGGAGCTTCATCCCTTCCTTCTGAGGCTGAAGGACCTGTTGCTCTCTGAGCAGTGAGGTTATTCAGTGATGTTAGCCCTATGTGTGTGGTTTACTGCCTTGGCCAAACAACTTTTTCCCATGTGATGATGACAATTGTGAGAGAAACAATGGCTGTCACCAAAGCAGAAGGTAGTAGCCAGGCTGCAAAAATAGCCGTGGAGCCAGGGGACAGCTGTGGCGAGGCAAAGGAGAAAGAGGCCCGTAACACACATATGCACTTAGTTCTTGTCTCCTCACCGCCCCTTTCTATCTGAAGGTGCTGGAATTTCTCCCCTGCTTGACCTTAATAAACCCTGGTGATTTCCTCCTCCTGCCACATTTGCTGTGTGCTGGACACAATCTCTGCCTGGCACAGGGCACTGCAGGCTGTGCTCTAGGCAGTGGAGGCTGTGTGAGCCACCTGACCACAGTCTGGTGTTCCCAACTTACTAGCAGGGCAGCATTTGTTTTGCTTGACTTCGCAGGCACTGCATAAGTGTACAGAAGAAGAAAAGCTGAGGGGCTTAACATGTATGTCTCAAAACCATAAGAGAAAGTCAATGTTCAAGAGAAAGTCATAGGAGAGGAAGACAACAGCAGAAAGAGGGGAAAGGATGGATGGTGAGATGAAGGGGTGGGGGTAACATAAATGAGAAATGTGTGGGGCTGGGAGGTGCCATCCAGAGGGACAGAAAGCAGCGGTGGGAAGGCAGGGGAAAGCGAGGGGCTAGAAGCAGAGGGCAGAAGGGAGGGCAAAAGGGCATGAGGGAGGTGGGAAACAATGCGCTGGCAGAGCACCTAAGTTTGAGCAGAAGCCTTCTCCTCACCGCGTTGTTATTCTGCTCCGGGCTGGGGTGAGCATCACTTGGCTGTGGTGGACCCCAGCTCCAAGGCAGCTTTCTCCAGCATTTCTCTGCATCATCAGGCTGCCAGAGAAGCCAGAAAAGCACCACCGAAGCAAGGCCTTTGATCAGTGTAGTGAGGGAGCCAGTGGGATTTGCACTGCTGCAATGCTGAGGTCCAGGCATGTGGCTGCCTTCATGCAGCTCCCATTTGGTCACTTCATCATGACATGAGTGGTGAGGGGAGGTCAACCAAGTAGGGCGCTCAGCTTCCCCATTGTGCCAAGCCTATGTGCCGCAGGTCACTGCAGCCACCTCTGTGGGACGAGACAGCTTCTCCATGGGGACACAAGCGGTGTGATGCCACTTGGCTTGTGGGTGCAAGCAGGAGAGATCCTGCCTTGTTTGAGCCTCAGTCCTGTGGCCTGAGAGCTTTTTGATGTTGCTGTAGGACAAGGCCAGGAAGAAGTCCTAGAAAGGGGACGAAGATCACCTTAGAGACTGTGAGGGACAAAAATAACTGCTTTCTTTGGACCTGATTCCAAGGGACCAGCCCATGGAAGGTCATCCGTGGTGAGAGGTGAGGGAGATATCTGTTAGCATCACACTTTCTGACCCTGTCTCAGGGGCTTCGCTTTCTTATGGGAGACGCTGGGATCATCAGGCCCACACCTCATCCCCACCGAGACGGGTTTCTGTTGGCAGTGAAAGGAATGAGCTCACTCGCATAGACCCATTACACTGAGCTCAAGCCCCACAGAGCTCCTCAGCCACCTCCTCCACAATCCTGAAGCAGCCGTGAGATGCCTCAGCCACAAATCATTTGACCTGCCACCATCCCGCATCAATATTTACAGGAGACTTTACATGACTGCAAAAGCCCTCTTCTGCCTTAATTACATATGGCATTTAGTCAGTGCTGTGTGGCTCCCGAGTGTGAACTCTTCATGCAGAGGAAGATCTGCACCCATAATGCCCTGAACATCAGGCAGTAAGGAGCTCGCAGAGCCATGGTACGCATGACCAGAGCCAGGCATGCCCTTATTTCTCTTCTCTTTCCGTCCCCTGCTCCCGATTGTGTAATCTTCCCATTGATTTGTCCTGCTCACTCTTAAAATCCCTAGGTGACGTGGTATTTCTAATCTTTGCTGAAGTTGCTGCATGCCTCACTAGAGCTCAGCAATAAGGACACCCCTTTCCCATGCAGAGGCCAGCCAAAGTGCTGCACTGGGAATGATCTTTCTTTTCCATTTAAGTGTTTGATGTTGCTCTCTGCACCCTGTGACTCCCCCGCCTCCTATCCTAGTTTCTGAGGGTAGATTTAGATTAGACATCAGGAAGCAGCTCTTCCCTGTGAGGGTGGTGAGGCACTGGCACAGGGTGCCCAGAGAAGCTGTGGCTGCCCCATCACTGGCAGTGTTCAAGGCCAGGTTGGACAGGGCTTGGAGCAACCTGGTCTGGTGGAAGGTGTCCCTGCCCATGGCAGGGGGCTGGAACTGGGTGAGCTTTAAGGTCCCTTCCAACCCAAACCAGTTCTATGATTTCTCCAGCTCCTTTCCTCCATGCTGGCTGTCACTCCCCTGTGGCCATTGCCTTTTGAAGCATGTCCAGCATTCTTTGCCTATCTTTCTGGGAATGGGTAGTCCTGCAGCCACCCTTTGCATGCAATGCTGTGGCTGGTGGTCAGCTCTCATGGCCTCAAGCAGCCTCTGGGTAACACAAATGTATATTCCTCATGTCTGTGGGTGAGGACTCACTTCAGAGTTCGAAGCATTGGAGAGAGAATGGAATAGCATACGAGATCAGTGATGCCAGTGCAGCCAGCCACTGCCTGTTCTTGCCCACAAACGGCCAGGCTGTTGCTCTCCCCTAATCCTGCTCCTTCTGTTCCCAACTTGCAAAGAGAGCAATCAGGTCAGGACTGACTGCTGCACATTGCAGCGAAGCCTACCTTAATAAATCAGGACAGAGAGAAGATCTGGGAGAAGGTCTTCTTGCTGAAGCACGGCAAACATCTGCCATCACCGGCTCCCATCCCTAACTTCTGGTTGGTGCTAAGTCCCAATTTTGGGGAGCATGTGAGTGGGAAGGGCAGACGCCAAGCCTGGGTTGTGGAGGCTCCAGAGTCAGGAGGGAATTCCTGTCTGCCCAGTAACAGCACACACGCTGTAACCGGTTTCTCAGCTCAAAAGCAGAGGTGAAGGTGCTGTGTCCTGGACAGAGACAGGTTTAATTAAAGCTGAAAAGAGCTTGATTGCTGCTTTCCACACAACCTCCTCTCCAGGCCAATTAACATTCTGGCAGTCTCCGCTCCCAGCTTCTCACCTTAATTAATGAGTCCTTGCTTGCATTTTCTTTCCAGCTTGTCACCACTTGGCCTGAGAAGCTTGGCTTTAATCCTGCAAAGGCTGTTTTGCCACATCGGCTGAGCACAGCCGTGGCGTGTCCGTCTGCAGAGACATGGAGCTGGGGGAGATGGGAAGCTGTCTGAAACCCTGTCAGAGCAACAGGCTCAAGTGCTGCTTGTGTTTCCCCTTGTGCACATGGGAACGGGACATTGTACAGACCCGCTCTGCAAGCAGTCAGGACATCCCTACAAAGGCAGCTCGCAGCAGGACAACGGTGTGACAGGGGTGGTCAGGGCATGCAGCAGTATTAACTGTAGGGAATTCTGATTACAGGCTTTTGAGTTTAGCTGCTGGCTCCTAATCCATGACCAGCCTTAGCAGTTGCAAGCTAATTATTTTAGTTCTTCCAACAACCATGTGCTCTCTTCCCCTCTCAGAGCTTTCACAGAAAAACAGAGGAATGCTATTTGCCATATCACCTTTACCAGCTTCTAATCAAAACTGCTGTCTCTTCCGCCTTGTCACCCCATCACCCTGAGCTAGCCAGGGTTGCTCTCCAATGCTGGCCAGGCACAGTGCATGAAGAAGGCATCTTTCTACAGGTACCTTTCTGTAATGGAAGTGTCCTGGTTTTGGCTGGGATAACCATAGCTTTCTCCTCAGTAGCTGGTGCAGTGCTGTGTTTTGGCTTTAGTCTGAGAACAATGCTGATAACACACCGATGTTTTAGCTGTTGTTAAGTAGTGCTTACCCTGAGTAAGGACTTTTTAGTCTCTTATGCCCTGCCAGTGAGGAGGTGCACGAGAAGCTGGGAGGGAGCACAGCCAGAACAGCTGACCTAAATATCCAAAGGGATATTCCATACCACAGAGTATCATGCTCAGTATATAAACTGTGGGAGTTGGCAGGAAGGGACTGATGGCTGCTTGAGGATGGGTGAGTGGTAAGCAACTGTACTGAGCACCACTTGTGTTTGTTGGGTTTTATTCTTCTATTTTTTTCCTTTTCATTACAATTATTAAATTTTACCTTATTTTAATTATTAAACTGTTCTTATCTCAATGGGGTTTACCTTTTACTGATTCTCCTCCCCATCCCACTGCAGAGAGGGGAGTGAGCAACCAGCTGCATGGTACTTCAGTGCTGACTGGGGTTAAACCATGACAAGAAATCTGTCTCGCTCATGGAATGAGTGGAAAAAGCAGATGAAAGGGTGGGAGGTTTCCCAGGGATGCTTCATGGGTCTTCTTTAGCAGCATCAACAATTGCAATGATGGATTTGGAGTCTCCTAGAAAGGCAAAGGTGGAGGAAAGTAACAGGGTTGAGATGTCGGCTCGATACCTGGAGTTTAATGATTTCAGCTGTTGAAGAGTTGAACTGGTTCTTGAAGTTTGCACATACTGCAGTGTGTGCTTTGCGTTCACTTGTGGGGGTGAGCGGCCACTTCAGCAAAAGGCCTTTTGCTTAGTAACATCCATGCAGCTTTGCTGGGAGGCTTCATTCGGGGCTGTTGCTGTAGGTCCCTCGTGAGACACAAGTAGGTTTTCAGCCTTTGCTTCCTTGCATGAGGCAGATCCTCAACCTGGCTGCTTTTGGTTGCATCTTACAGCACAGCAGAGCTGGGGAGGTTGTTGCTGGGTTCGGTGCTGGGATTTAGCATGTCACTGCAGAGCCATGTCCTGAGAGAGGGGGGAAATGGAGTGTGTATGGAGGTTGGGTAGTAGCGAGGGGAAAGCAAGGCCTAGGGTTAAGTCCTCATTGACATCATGGCCCTGAGGATGGGAGTACACCACTGCTCAGGAAGGGATCTGGAAGATGTGTTTGATGGTGTAGCAGAAGGAAAATGAGGAGGTTGGGCTAAGTTTAATGGCAAAATAAAGAGCAGAAGGAAACCTGTGCTGTTGTTTTCATTCCCCATTACTGCAGCAGACACCTCTGGGAGATGCAGAAAGCTGTCATCAACCTCACAGCTATGGGTTGTGTAAGGAAATCTGTGGCCCAGGGTGCAAGGCCAGGCAGGAGAGCTGCTGGGGAAGGCTGAAGACTCTTGGCCAGGAGCAGCAGAAAAAAGACAGTGCCAGTGGACAGCTCTCAGCACAGCATGAAGAAAACGTACTCCTCCTCCCCTGAATCGTTTTCCTTCTTCCCCTCCCCAGCACCTACCTCCTTTTCTAGACACAGCTGCAGAGCATGGCAGGGTAGTCAAGACTTTCACATGACCAGCTGACACAAAGAAGCCTAAAACTTTTCCCAGTCCAGTGCCAAACACATGACATGGTTCTCAGCAGCCCAGTGCTCCATCCCTGAGGCAGGAAAGCAGAACTAACTGTGGAAATCCATAGAACGATTCCTATATGATGCACTTTTTCCCCCACTGAAAACCAGATACTCCTTTCTGTTTCTTGTCTGGTGTTATCAGTAAAGCAGTGGCAAAACTTCCTATAAGCCTACTTGTTCTGCCTCAGCTCATTGTGCCAGTTGCCCATGGAGGGAGCAGTGCTCCAAAAGAAGCAAACCAATTGCTCCTGGCTGGCTGCAGAGCCCCCACCTTTCCCCTCTGAGCATCAGGAGCAGCTATGAAAAACTCCAGCACCAGGCAAGACAATGGCCTGAAAAGCCATCGATGGTAATATCAAGTGTGCTGAGGCTGAAAGCTTTGTTCCAAGTCCCAGTGAAGTGTATCTGAGGAAAACTTCCACACTGCCTCATTAGCAGGCAACATCAGCAACTAAGGTAACTGCAGCAATAAAGAGCATTTCATCTGCCTGCTCTTTTGGCACCCTAATGGTCTCCTCAGCAACAAGGCTGTTGAGTGCAGAAGCATTGACAGCTGGGTGTATGTGGACACCAAGACTAGGCTGTGAAGACAAGAAGAAACAAGACAGGTAAAGACTGGACATGAAGGTCAACTGCTCCTCACACAGGGACCACTCTGGAAATTCTCTACTGCCCAGATGTCCCTCCACAGCCCCCATTCCCTCGCTCTCTTCGCAGCACAGCCATTTTACTTGGCACAGGGCAAGGCATGAGTTCAGTCACCTTCTCTCCAGCAGCTCCACACTTTTGCAGGAGGGCAGACTGGGCTAGGCTGCTTTTCCTCTTTGCGAAACACCCCTCATCTTCCAGCTTGAAGCAATCCCACTGAGATTCTCTTTCCTCTATTTGTATGGTTTCACAGCAGCTAACTAGAGTTAGAAGTTTGGATTTCTATGCTGTGGGAGTCCAGATCAGAAGGTGAGTCAGGAACTGCACACTGCGATCTGCAAATAGACTGGTGTTTGAATTCAAACAACTTTGTGTTGACACTTGTGATTTCAATACCAGGTATGAGAGTAGCAGTTCCTGAGTGCTGCACTGTGTATGGGGTCTGGAACACACATAAAGAAAGGGGAAAGAACTGCTTTGAAAAAGAAGAGAGCTTGGCTGAGGAGTCTGAAAAGGCTGACAGGGTTTTATTGATGTTTAAAATACAAAAAGCTCAGATTGTCTCCCACCCCCTTGGCATTCTTCTCATCCAGAGTATTGTAATGAAGTATCGGCATTCACAGTGATAGCTCCAGCCAAACCACAAGACTATTAATCCCAGCCTTGGCCTCCAAGCACTTCATGGATGAACCCATCTAAAAGCCATGCATATTGCTGGTATCTCAGCTTTGAGCATGGAGTCCACTTAGCCTTCTCCTGGACAAGAGGTATTAAAGAACATGCTGACCTGAAAGTCCCCGAAGAATGCTCCAAACTGTGGCTACTGCATGGTTAAACTGTATCCTAAAGAATGAACGCTTCCAAATCAGTGATTCCCAAGCTGTGGGATGGGTATTGCTACCAGCACACCATGTCATTTAGGTGTGGTACACAGATGGGAACTCAGGATTGCTATTGAGCATGTTCTTGTCACTCCTGCTGTTGGAACCATACCACCAAGATTTCATGGATCCCTGCTCCAAACCAAAGGTATTTAAATCTTCAATACTAACCACAGTGGGGCAGAAGCTAGAGAGCAGCAAGAGCAATTCCCTGCATCCTTCATCACTGCATTACTTCAGGCTCCCAGCAGAGGTCAGAACTCATTTCTCACACTGCACTTAAGCTCCTGGAGCAGCAAATGTCCATGATAAAAAGCACACAGCGAGGGTCAGCTGTAGGTTTGGTGCTGCTGAGGTAGCCATAAATTCACCTCCATCCCAGCCCAATAATACAGCTGAATACGCAACAGCTCCTGTCACAGCTGGACCCCTTGTCCGAGACTGCCAGTGACAGGAAACACAAGAGTCAGTTATGGTGGATTGTTTTTTTGCAAGACGTAGATGTTTGCCTAAATCTGTGCTAGTAAGCCACCCCCCAAACCTCATTTTTGCATCAGGGCAGCCCTGTCCTGCTAATTGCCTACCTGGGTATTCTTTGCAAGTGTTTCACTGTAGTATTTAAGCACTAACCTTGAACAGTGATTTAAAAACTGGGGCCAGTGATTAAAAAACTAACAGCGAAAGCTGTTAGTCTAGCGATGAAAAGCTTTAGATCCTATTTGCAACCAAGCAGATTCTCTGCCCTCTGACCGTAAGCTCTGGGAAAGGTTAGGATTAAGCCTCAGTGCATGTTTCTCAAGGCAGTATGTTTGCTCAGCTGCTAGCATGCAGAATTCAGTGTGTGTTCTCCCAGCACTAAGCCTTTTGTTGTCCAAGGCATCTACTTTCCCCATGTACCGCAGAGGTGGCAAAAGGTGCCTGTTCCAAGCATTTCTATGATGCTGGCTAGCTGCCGAGTGCACTAGTCAGGGCTGGTGACTGCACATGGCATCAGCCACCACCTACATTAAGCTGAAGTGCTTAGGATAAGGCAAACTATCTCTGGAAGGGGTTTCCTATTCAAAGCCAGCCCATCTGATAAAAAGAGCAGCTCTTTTTTTCCCCAAAAGTCTCAGCTGCAGCACTCTGCTTTCTGTGGTCTCTTGTCCAAAGCCTGCTGCCTCCCCATGAGGCAGCTGTGGCAGCACTAACAGGAGCAGTCTGAGCACCACCGGACAGTAGATCTGGCAGGAACGGCTACTGGCAGCAATGTTTCTTCAGCATTCTGGGAAGTAAGCTCCAGCTTCTTTTTCTCTCTAAGGCTTCTCCTGCTGCATCAGGAATGTGATTTAAAAGCCCATTACCTCTTCTCCATCTTCTGCATCTGCAGGCTGAGCGACGTGAAGCTGGCCAGGAGGTCTGTAACCTCATCCACCTGCCATAAGAATACAGGTGGCTGTTAGGCAGGGGAATGCAGTTGTGCAGTCGAGCCACTACCATAGAAGAAACTCCTGTGCAGCAGGGACCACCCTTCTACCAGGACTGTCAGTAATACCCGTGCTGAGCTTATACTAGGACAGGATCCCTTTGGTCCCACAATCTGCAGAAGGGCTCCCATCCTCATGATCAAACAAGTCCTAACCTAAGGCAATGGGAGCTCCTCCCCATTCCTCAGGAGGTCAGTGCTTGACCTCCTCATGCAATTTAACCAGTCCTTAACATGGAAGCATGTTGCTGTATTACCCAGAACTCAATGAGGGCATCAAGGCTGTTTCCTCTAAGCCTGTTTCTAAGGGACTATCTTTTGTAGGAAAAAAACAAACAGGCCCCACAACCCTGTGTGGTTGTGCTGATCCTGGCCTTAAAATGCTGATCTGACCTTCAGCTTCTCTGCTAAGCTGCGAGGCACAACGATGCTTTCTGCATTTTGAATTCCAACCAAAAGGAGTACACGAGTCACCACGTAATGTGCCCAATGTGAGCAAGAACACTTCCATAAACGTGTCTTCCGTGTTACCTTGCTCATGCAGCTGCATTCTCCTAAACACAGAAGTCACAACACAAGCGAACTGCAGTAGTTCAAAGCTGCCTACCTGCTCCTTTGTACTAGTCATCTGTAACCTGGAGCAGAGGTCATCCAGCTGTTCCTTTTGCTCATGCCTCCCCAGGCGGTCCAGGTATTCCCGCAACATCTGGATAATCTGAATCCAACAGGCAAAAGAGGCAAACATCAGACAGCTGCACCAGGCTGGGATGGTTTTACAGGAAAAAATAAGTTGCAGTTAAATGGCCTTGATGCTGCTGTACGTGGCAGAGCATGTAACCCATACAGAAGAACAAATGCAAAGCAACTGAGAAGCACTAATGACAGCATCAGAGTCACCAGAGGTGTTGATCAGCCACAGATGGGACTAGTCGTGAGCACTGTGCCTGGTTTAAGAACAGGGAAGACAGGCCCAGCTGAAGAAGCATAAGGTCTTGCCCTGAGAGCACCAAGCTTTTCTTTATGGCTAGCCAGCTTCCCTCACTGTGAGAAGGAAGGACTTCCGACCCCAGCTGGACCTGCTTGTGCACTAAGGATGAAAGTCATTGTGGCTCCTATATGACTTCTGAAGCGAGGCCCACACCTCATGCATCTGTGATGCAGTCCTGTGACTGCTTTAACATTCCATGACTCCACAGGGCAAGACTGTGCTAGGAATGCAAAGTCCCTGCATGTGTGCACCCTAGCTGCAGCCCCATGCTGTGATCGCTCTCCTGTCACAAGGCGTCCGTCTTACATGGCAGTCGAAGAAAGAGAGTGCTCCATACAGCCTGAGAATTAAGACATTCAATACATCCTTGGCCTACCAGAGCCAAGAGAGGTCCTGCAAAAATTCATAGTGGTTAAGAAAAAGGAAAGACTCTGAAAACAGGAGGAAAAAGTCAAATTCTCCCCAGAGCAGCTAAGAGCCTAAAGGTAAGTATTTAAATAAAGAGTGAAGGAGACTGCACCAGCTTACCACAGCATGGGACTGCTTCTTTTACCTGTTTAACTTCAAGGCGTACAGCCTCCAGGCTGTGAGAGATTCCTTCCTGCAGGATATTTAGCTTTGATTTAGCAAGGTGCAGAGGTGTTCTGCCAGCTCGATCCAAGGCATCGACTCTGGCCCCTGCAAGATGCATCAGCAAAGACAGAAAGTGAGGTCTGTCTTCAAGACTTAGCGTCCATGGGGAGTCATCAACGGGGTGGGGCAGGAAAGGGACAGGCTGTAATTGCTATAGAGGAAATGTTACCTCCGCGCAGCAGTGTGGTGATGACAGGAACGTGGTTCGTGCAGGCAGCTGGGGAGGGAAAACACAGGACACACAACTCAGAGGTACTAGCAAACAACAAAGGAGCTTCTGCTCAAGCGTGGAGCTTGCTGCTTCCCAAATGGCTTTTGCCATGGGAAAGGGGAATAGCCCAACTGCTACAGGTAACCTCACACCCAAGCCTGAGTACCCTCTCTGGAACAGATCTCACACCCCTTGGGGATGGCAGAGGAGTGAAACTGATTTTCTCAAATTCTGACCCTTAAACCTTCTATGATTCTATGAAACCTTCACAAGGAGTGAAGCTAATGAAATGCAAAGAGTCCCTCCTAGATCCTTAAGGCTGGGGATACATACTGTGATACACAGGAAAGAGGGATGTGAAGAGGAAAGAAACAGCAAGGTGGTGTTCACTTCACCTCTCTGCATGCAAAGCTCATCTATGTGGCACTTACCCAAGTGTAAGGGAGTATTTCCCAGCCCATCTCTCTGGTTTGGGTCAGCCCCATGATCCAGAAGCAGTTGCACTGGAAACAAGGAAAGAAAGCCACATTAGTCCCTTCCCTTTGACCCACAGGTCAGATCCACACAGGCTGCAGGCACACAGAGCAGCCACCAGGCTGCCGTACAGGTGCTTTTGCTCAGCTCCTCAGCTTCATCCCAGAGACAGGACAGAGGTTTGTGCAGCAATGCAGAAGGACCCAGTACAAAGTCAGGCAGTACCACTGCCCTTGGGATTCTCCAGGGGAAGAACTGGGACAAATGACATCTTTCCTTCTGCACCAGGACAACCCTAAAGCTGTGAGCTCTGGCTCCCCCTTCAGCATGGGGACATGGCAAGCCCTGGAGCCAGAGTTCAGTTGGCAACTTTGCCACAAAACGCATGGAAAATAGTTGGTTCTGTCATGTGCTGGATCAAAATAAAGAGCATCCTTCAAAATCTCTGCCACAGAGAGGCTGGAAGAAAGAACTCCCACTCCCCACTCACCAATGTGATCGTTGCCATTGCAGGAGGCAAAGTGCAGGGCTGTCCGGCCTTTGTCATCCGCCGCACAGGGGTCAGTTCCATCCTCCAAGAGTTGCCGCACTGACAGTGCCAAGGAGGAGAAAGCAGGTAAGCTGAAGATGCACCAGATCAGAAAGGGAGAATGCCATCTGCTCTTCTGTGGGCAAATACTGCACTCTCCCAGCTGCCAAGTCAACTAGACTTGAACCAGCTCCAGCCAGCATCTGGCTCAGCAGAACCAGCCCAGGCAGCATGCCCTCCACCCTCTGGAAGTACTCAGCTGTAATGATTATGGGTCTACAGAATTACAGAATGGTTTGGGTTGGAAGTGACCTTAAAGATCATCTAGTTACAACCTCCTGCCACCCAGCCAAATTTTCAAGCTCCAAGGATAATCAGCAACAAAAGCCTACAGAGAAGCATACAAGGATAGCAAGGATGTGAGGTTAACTCTCACAGCCTGTAGTTGGCTGACCCTTAAACCTTTGTGAGGAGTGAAGCTACTGAAATGATGAAGAAGGACTCTTCATCAGGGACTATAGCGATAGGACAAGGGGTAATGGGTTTAAACTAAAACAGGGCAAGTTCAGGTTAGATATAAGGAAGACATTCTTTACCGTGAGGGTGGTGAGGCACTGAACAAGTTGCCGAGAGAAGTGGTAAATGCTCCATCACTGGCAGTGTTCAAGGCCAGGTTGGACAGAGCCTTGGGTGACATGGTCTAGGGTGAGGCATCCCTGCCCATGGCAGGGGGGTTGGAACTTAAGGTCCTTTCCAACCCTAACCATTCTAAGATTCTGTGAAATGCAAAAAGTCCCTCCTAAGTCCTTAAAGCTTGGGATGCATACTGTGATACACAGGAAAGAGGAAGGATGTGGAGGAAAGAAACAGCAAGGCAGTGTTCACCTCACCTCTCTGCATGCAAAGCTTATCTGTGTGGTGCCATGAGGCACTTCCTAGGCTAGAATCAGCACCCTGTGTTTACTATCCCTGCAGGAGCTTTCTCCTTAAACTTCCATGGTAATTTTCTGCATCTGTGTAAACTTTTCACATCAACATGGACCCATGGCGAGAAGTTTCACAGTGTAGCCACATGCAATAAGAAAAGCTGCCTCTTTACAAGTTTTAGATATGCCCCTTGCTAGATTAATCCCAAACTCCTAAGTTTTGCCATACTACTGTGTGGCTACTGTTGGGGAAGCAGACAGGTGAGTGCATCAACCTGCCAGTGGCAGTGTAAACATACTCTTAGGAGGCCATGTCTTGAAGTGAGACACTGAACCCAAGTAGCCATATCATCTACTCACACTTGTTCTCCCTGCTTTTGCACCCAGCTACTTCTTCAGTGCCACCATTGGCAATCCTTGTACCCTCAACTACCTTCTGTTCTCAGGTAAGAAGGAAAAACCTACTCACACAGAAAGACAGAGAAACTACTACGGCTCTCCAGCATTGTACAAATGACTCTTCAGCATATGTACAAACACAACAAAGGCAAAGAGAACTGAAGGTTGAAAAGACCAGGGACACAAAAGTAGCATCTATAGCAATGTGTGAAAGGGCAACTGTGAGGCCTAGTACTCTTGTTGTTTGGAGCACTCCTCATACAGTAATCAGTGTGTAAAATAAAGCTCACTTTGTAGCTTTCAAGAATACTGACAGATTTGCTGTTTTGAGATCTTTAATAGCATATCCTGCAACAGTCAAGACTGACCAGTACTGGAGCCAAGAAACTGGATAGCTCAGACCACTGCAAGTCACCACTCATCTCAGCTTCCAGAGATCAAATGATAGTCACATTTGAATTTCTTCCCGTACACCTACTGCTTTAGGTGTGGTAGAGAAGCGAAAGGAACATCTGAGAAGATGGATTTTTGATATTCCAGAAGAACGACCAGTGAGAAACTTTAATGGCGGATGCTTTACATAGTCCTCCCCTGAAGCCAGCACCAAATGACATGATCTCTCCTACCCAGTGCCACTACAGCAAACAGGAAAGATTTTTACTCATTGATGAAGCACAAATTTGTCATCAGACACTTCCTCAAGTTGCAGAGTACAGAAAACACAGTAGGATTGCAAACACGGGAACCCATGTATCAAATACAGCTGCAAAACTCTAAAATTGATTGAAACCAAGACTTTTATAAAGCCTGATCCTTTAATTCTTCCACTTGGTGACTGGAGCCAAGCTTTTCTGTACTTACAGCTCACAAGTGAAATTTATCCATCAGTTCATAAAATAAGGTGTACAGTGCAGCCAAAGGGTGAACCACATCAAACAAGCTCTTGTTCTGATGTACTGGGAGTTTCTAAATGTCAAATCGGTTTCCAATTCTGCTCACAGAATGGTCTGGTGAACAGTTAGGTCAGCACAACTGAGGAGATGGTATAGTCTAAGGAGGGACAATAAAGGGCCCATAATATACACCAATATTGCTGCTAGACACTTCATATCAAACCGCACCTAATCTACAGTACAGAGAGGTAAAGGGCCTCCCAGACAGGCCATAAGCCTTCCCTGAAGTCACTGAGAGAGGCAGAGTCCAGCACTTGTCCTGGTTCTGATCTACTGGGTCACACTGTTTCACCACACAGAGCATGGCTTAGATAATCCTAACTTTTCCACCTTACCAAAACACTACTCTCTTGCTGCTTACAAGTAAAAGTTACATAGCAAAAAAAGCTGGAATGGTGTAGTGCTGATTCAGCTTGAGGCAGTTGAAAACTGCCTACACGATGAACCTGTGAAAAAAATGACTACTATAACCAGCCTCATTCTGCTCAGAAAGCAAAACAAGGCTCCAGAAATGCAGTTGCTAGATTTGCAGCATCCCAAGCACCATGTCTGCAAACTATCCACAATCCCACCCTCCTCCTCTCCTAAAATGAAGTTCCTTGACAGAACTCCCTTTCAGAAAAGGGTCCCAAGTAGGATTGGCAGAATTCTTACCCGTGTCCAAGTCACTGCTATTAGCAGCTTCACGCAACCTTTTCAGAGCTAGAGAGAAAAGAAAGAAATTACTGGAAAGCACGGAGGAAAACAGCACTTTTCTACTGAAACATCCCACCCCACCTCTGGTGCGGGGCCCAAACCACAGTGGTGCTGTCTCGGCTCACAGACGGGGAAGCAGGAGATCAACATGCCAGGTAAGAAGCGCTCTCCTTGCCTCCTCCTGACGGGTACCCTCCCCTGGCAGGAGCAAGGAAGCCTTCCCAAGCCGCCCACCGAGCAGATCCGACCTCCTTCCGGAGGCCCCGCACACAGGGAAGCCGAAGCTCTACCGGCTCCCCAAACCGGAGGCTCTCCATCCCGCTGAGGCCTGGGTGGCTGAAGGAAGGGCCATCCCCAGAAGGGGTGCTGCCGTGTCTCTCCGCTCACCGTGGGTCTCCTTGCCCGTAGGCCCCAGCCAGCGGTGGAGACGGGCGGCCCTGCGCAGGCGGCGGGCCGAGATCTTGCCCGTGGGCTCCTCCCGCTGCCACAGGACGTGCAGGTAACCGAGGGGAGAGTCCGCCGCCGGCCCCAGCGTCAACCCGGCCCCCAGCGCCGGCTCTGGCGCCTGCTCCGGCTCCGACTCCAGCCCCACATCGGGCGCTGCTGCGGCCCCACCACCCCCCTCCATCCCCTCACGGACCGGGCCGGGGCGGGCCGGGCCGCAGAGCGGGGTGAGTGCCGGGAGGGGAGGGTCGTCGCTATAGCAATGGGGCGGGACGTGCCAGTTTGACCAATCGAAGGCGCCGCACCGCGGGCGTGCAGCCAATGGGAAGGCAGAGGGAGCGGATAGAAGGAAGGCGAGTGGATAGAGGGGAAGCGGCGCCGAGGTGGATATGACGGACAGGTACGCTGCCCAATCAGGTGCGAGGGGCGGGTCATAAACCGCAGAGGACCGCAGACAGGCAGTTGTTTCAGCCAATGGGAGGGCTCAGCCTCATTCAGCTTTCCGTCCGGCTGGTCCCTTTGGGTGCCGCGCCGCGCCGCCGCCATGGCCTACCCGGGGGAGGACTACGACAACGATGTGCGGGTCGGGGGGCTCGGGGCGGCGGGAGGGGATCGGGGTGACTGTGTCCGTGCTGGCGCAGTGACTAGCTGCTGCTGTCTCTCCACAGGCCGCCTACGACCCCTACGCCTACTCCAACGACTATGATATGCACACGGGTGAGTGCGGTGGCTTCAGCGTGCCCCGAGCCTGCTGGGCCTGTAGGCTTCGGCCGCCTGCCCTACTGCTTCGCTTTCCTTCCCCTCAGGAGACCCGAAGCAGGACCTGGCCTACGAGCGCCAGTACGAGCAGCAGACCTACCAGGTGATCCCCGAAGTGATCAAGAACTTCATTCAGTACTTTCACAAGACAGTGTCGGATCTCATCGACCAGAAGGTGTACGAACTCCAGGCCAGCCGTGTGTCCAGTGATGTTATTGATCAGAAGGTGTACGAGATCCAGGACATCTATGAGAACAGGTACAAAGAGGGAATCACTGTTTTAAACTGTGATGAAAGTGCACACTGCGTTTAAAAAGGAAGGCTGACTACTGCCTGTGGTGTTTGGGCTTTCTCTAAAATACAGGGTGAGGTTTGATTTGATTACTGCAGGAAAAAAAAACACCCCAAACCCTCAATATTTCCACGCCATTAGGCTAACGTGAGTATAGGTGAGTTGTGACTTGTCTGAAGGAAAATCCCAGTCCTGTGCCTAGTGGGTGTGCAGGCAGCAAAAGTGACCCCAGTAGTGCTAGTTAGGCAGTTTGCAAAAAGCCATGAGGTTGTGTCTGTTCCCTGCATGTACTCCGTCCTGCTTGTAGCTGTGTTACCTTGACATCAAGGAAGTATGAAGGTAACACACACAACTGTTCCATACTTCAGGGATAAATTGAAGACTTTAGTTGCTTAGTTTGTGATTCTCATTCTTTGACTCAACACTGAACTTACTAGAAGGAAGTAGGGGTCCCCTTTCTTGTCCAAGGCCTCCATATGGCGATCTCTAATTCCAGCACTGTTATACTGAGAAAGAGTTTATAATGCCACATGTGTGTCTATCTTTCAGCTGGACAAAGCTGACGGAAAGGTTTTTTAAGAATACCCCATGGCCAGAGGCTGAGGCCATTGCCCCTCAGGTTGGAAATGGTAAGTCTTTGGTTTTCTTTTTGCTTGTCAGAGAGAGAAGGAGCTAAATAATTTGTTAAATTAGTGAGCAGGTGTCCAGTGTTGCTGCTGCCTGAGTCGCTCATCTTTGTTCACTCTGACAACTCCTCCAGCAGATGCCTGGCAAGAAGTCAAACTCGCTTTATTACTGTGGCAGGAGGAGCACCACTGGTATATCCAAAAGATCCAGTTTCCTAGGCCTTTGTAGCTTGCTAATATCTTGTTCTGTCATCTTTTTTCCAGATGCTGTTTTCCTCATCCTATACAAGGAGCTGTATTATAGGCACATCTATGCCAAAGTCAGCGTGAGTGTTTGTCCTGTACCAACTCTGTTGGTTGCATGCTGGCATCTCCATGCCATCAAACTTGCCAATTCATCAGTGGTTCTGTGTTGTTTGCAAGGCAGGATTGGGTGGGTTTATGAGGTCTAAGTCAGGTTGCAGTTAAGAAAGCTTAAAAGTCTTGCTCTTTCTTTGTAGTAAGGGTTCGCTAATTGCTGAAAAGCAAGAAAGACTTGACTGTCTTTCTGAGGCTCATTAGCTGTCTCCTCTAGCTTGGTCGTGGTGAGTGTGCAGGTTTCCCTGACAGCCTGTAGGAATCAGAAGACCTGGTCTGAGTTTTCAGGAGGCTATTGTGTAGAAGTTTGTTACTGTAGTGATTAGTGAGTTAGGGTAGAAGGAGGTGTTGGGGGGTAATTAAATTTTCTTTCTGATAGAGCTGTAATTACCAAGACCTATAGATCAGTTGGTTTTCTGTGTTTGTTTGTGGCTCTGCTCTCTAAATTAGCAGGTCAGTGAGAGGGGGTGTCACAAGAGGAAGGTGCATTGTTTGTGATTAAAAAACCCATGTGGGGTCAGAGTGCTTTGTGGAGAGGGAAACAGGCACCATAAGGGATACAGGAGAAGAAAATGGGAAGAATAATGCTCTATGAAACAAAAAAAAACCCGCCTTTTTTTTTCTTCTTAAGCTAATTTGAAGTCAGTGAGAAAATCAGAGTCGGTTTTGGTTCTTTAAAGAAGGAAGCTGAAGAGAGGCATCACTTACGAGTAAATAAATAACTGCAGTTTTGGTGTGGACCAGAGGGGGGAGAAATGAGCACTTTAAAAAGGTTGCTGTATTATCCCAGGTCGGGCTTTAACAGGAGAGACTGGTTTCTCAGATTGTGCTATTAGTTGTTCCCAGACTGCCTTTGAGTTGCCTCCAGGTGAAACAAGAACATTCTAGGAAGAAGGTGATGCCCTATTGTGTTTTCTGGTCTTTCAGAACATTAGAAATACTGTCTACAAGTAGAATTGTTGATTTAGAAAGGTGTCTCACTAGGGGAGAAGGAAGGAAAGCTGTTGAAGGTAATGGCACACTCTTTAAGTCTGGACAGCAGAGAGGAGAACAAGGAAGGTTAATGCATCTTATTCACAGGAGGTTTGATTGCTTGATTGCCCTGTACATGAAAAAACAGCCCTATTCTGTGGGACAATAGTGATACAATATCAGGTCTTCTGGGCGGTGCTGGTGGGTGTCCTAGTTGAGTATTGGCTCTAACATTTCTGAAATAGACCCTGTACTGTCCTGACTATTGACTGTTCTTCATATTCTGTTGCCCATAAACTCCCTCATGCCTTGCTTGAAACTAAGCAGACTGTGCTGACTTCTCATTGCAGGGAGGACCAACGCTGGAGCAGAGATTTGAATCCTATTACAACTACTGCAATCTCTTCAACTACATCCTCAGTGAGTTGCTCCGATTCCTTTCTGTTTTGTGAATTTGGGAGAGGAAGAGTGGATGGAGAGTGCAGAGCTGGAGAGGGTTAGAACTGTGACGTTTGTTTATAGACCCGAGAGGGAGAAGTAGTCTATGAGCTTTCCATGTGTTTGAGTTTTTGTTGACTGAAGAGCACTTTACACCCATGCATTTAAACCCACAAGAAGCATAAATATTTTCCAGGGCTTTCTGAAATACTGTAAAAAATAAAACTTATTTAGCTTTATGTCTTGCTGAAAGCTATTTCACTTGTCTTTTTATTAAAAAGCAAAATGAAGCTGTAAGCTAGAGAAAACTTGCAGTGGTTCACAACTGCTTACTGTTATTGACTCCCCTTGTAACAAATCTTGGTGTCTGTGACTCCCTGCCAGACTTCTTGTGGAGAAAAGATCAGTTGGGGTAAAACCCTACAGCCTGTGTGCAGCTTCTGAGTATCACTGCTACTGAGCAGTCGCACTCTAGAAGTTAACCCCATACATGCTCTTATTCTTTAAAAGGGAAGGAGTTGAGGTAGCCAAAGCTACGTAT
This sequence comes from Amazona ochrocephala, assembly GCA_039720435.1. NCBI lineage: Eukaryota > Metazoa > Chordata > Aves > Psittaciformes > Psittacidae > Amazona > Amazona ochrocephala. Next base: position 80,030,749 of record CM077880.1, read on the forward strand.
CACTGCCCTTCTGGAAATTTCATTCATCTGATGCTGCATCTCCCATTTCAGGGAAATTGTGTTCTTTCAGTTGTCTATTCCTCCAGTTCTACCACTATTCTTGCTCAAGATATTAAGCCTCTCATCTATTACTTGCATTCTTCTGCAGATGCTGATGGCCCTGCTCCTTTGGAACTGCCTAACCAGTGGCTCTGGGATATCATCGATGAATTCATATACCAGGTATATGACTATCAGACTGGGCCATTTTGCAGTTGCATTTTTTCTGTTAGGTGCTATATATATTTTTCATCTTGTCTCTCTGTGGTTTTCATAGATGAAGTAGTTGTAAACATGCAGATTTTTAAGTTACAGGGAGGTTTTTGGGAAGTCGTGGACTTCCATTGATATTTCTGTTTCAGTTGCTGCTTAGGAGATTTTTGGACTTTTTTTAAACTAACCTTCATTTCTGCCTGATTTGTGCAAAGCAGCGTGACTGAAGTCTGCTATAATCACTAAAACCGTCTGAAGATACTTGTTCAAGCTCATTTTATATGTTCTTTGGTTTTACTTTAGTTTTGTATTTCCTGGTCAATAGGGCCTTTATGCTTGCACTGAAAGGTTGCTGACCTGACTTGAAATAATCTGTGGTCTAAGATCTTGATGTTAGAAAATAATTTTCCACTTAACCGTTCTGTGTGCAGCAATACAGATCTCAAATGCTGTTGGTTCTTTATAGATTCCTTTCTCTGTAACTTTTTATTATAGAGCTGCCTGGAATTCCTCAAGCGTTGCAGTCTTGCGGAGCTTGAGGATGAAAAACAATGTGTGCATGTATAGAAGAAGATACGAGTGTGTGCAGACACATCTTATGACTTGGTTGTTCTCTTTGTTACCTGTTCAGACAGCAAATCCTTCTCGGCTTCCTTCTGTCTTCTGGCCTTTTCCCTCTATATTGTATGTTTTTTTTCCCTAGGTGCTTTAAAGGTGGTATTATTTCCCATTTTGGTTGCCACATGCTCTCAGATGAAACTTTTGCAGCTTATTGTAGTGCATTTGTGTGATCAACCTGTAGGCTTAGTGCACTTATCGGAACATCTCCAAAACAGCTTCTCATCACTGAATCTCTGCTTTTGTAGTTCCAGTCTTTCAGCCAGTACCGCTGCAAGACAGCCAAGAAGTCTGAAGAGGAAATTGATTTCCTTCGTTCCAACCCCAAGATCTGGAACGTCCACAGTGTCCTTAATGTGCTGCATTCTCTGGTAGACAAATCCAACATCAACCGGCAACTGGAGGTCTATACTAGCGGAGGTGAGCTAGCTGGGGGTTGCGAAGCAAGACCTCTGTCTGTGCTGCTTTTATTCTGCTGAGCTCAGTTAGTTTTGTTTGGGGACTGGGGCACCTCCCGTATCAAGATAGGCTAAGAAAGTTGGAGCTGTTCAGCCTGGAGAAGAGAAGGCTGCGTGGAGACCTCATAGCAGCCTTCCAGTATCTGAAGAGGGGCTATAGGGATGCTGGAGAGGGACTCTTCATCAGGGACTGTAGTGATAAGATAAGGGGTGATGGGTTCAAACTTAAACAGGAGAAGCTCAGGTTAGATATTAGGAAGAAGTTCTTTATTGTGAGGGTGGTGAGGCACTGGAGCAAGTTGCCCAAAGAGCTGGTAAATGCTCCATCACTGGCAGTGTTCAAGGCCAGGTTGGGCAGAGCCCTGGGTGACATGGTCTAGTATGAGGCATCCCTGCCCATGGCAGGATGTTGGAATTAGATGATCTTAAGGGTTTTTTCCAACCCAGACCATTCTATGATTCTGTGATTACGCTTGAGGTCTTGCTCCCTTTGCTTGTAAACACAGAGATATGAGAATGGGGGTTTGCTTCCTTGGAAGAAGGCATCATGGTTCTTTTTCTCGCTAGGTGACCCTGAAAGCGTGGCTGGTGAATATGGTCGCCACTCCCTCTATAAGATGCTGGGCTATTTCAGCCTGGTTGGGCTCCTGCGTCTGCACTCTCTGCTGGGGGATTACTACCAAGCAATCAAGGTTCTGGAGAACATCGAGCTCAACAAGAAGGTAGAACAATGTGTTTTAAACCCTCTGTTTTGGTTTTCTGAATGCCTCTGTTCAAACATGCTGGTGAAAGATTGCCATAATGAATCTTCCAGCTGAGGAGCTGTTTGTAGCTGTTGTTGTGGTCAGGAGTTTGTAGTTGAACACAGCTGGAGCTTTGGCATTAAATCAAGCCATATGATAATGCCTGATGCTATTGCAGCACAAATGCCTAGTTTTTTAGGAGGTTTGCTGTGTTGTGCAAGGCAGTATTGTTACAGGGAATATTATTTGAAGTGTAAGTGGTAGCTAGCTGAGCATATCGTTCCCACCTCGGTCAGTGGCTCATTGTGTTTTTGACTCTTATTCTCACTGTACCCACTCCCATCATGCATGTTTTTGCCCTAGAATTGGGTGCTACTTATGGTAACAGTAGCAAAAATAGTCCAGCTGCAACACAGGCTTGGCCCAAGGCTTAACACAGATCTATGTATGTGCCGTCTGGCACAGGACGTGGAGTGAAAGAGGGGGAAAGGGAACTGAGCAAAGCAGTGTTAGGCACAGTGCAAGAGTCCTCTGCTTGCAGGAAGCTGAAACTGGAAAACATAGGAAATGGGATGATCTAATAAAAAGTGACAAAGCTGCTGCAGGGATGGGTGGGAAGTGAGGTATCCTGAATTAACCCTCTCCTTCCTATATTTGGGATGGGAGTGAAAGCAGAGGTGGCTGGATTCTGGGTAACAAGCAGTTTGTATCAAATGTGGTTGTCTCCTTTCTAACATAGCATGTTCATCCTTCCTTCTCAGAGCATGTATTCCCGGGTGCCTGAATGCCAGGTAACCACGTATTACTATGTGGGCTTTGCATACCTGATGATGCGACGTTACCAAGATGCCATCCGTGTCTTTGCCAACATCCTCCTCTACATCCAGAGGACCAAGAGCATGTTTCAGAGGACAACCTACAAGTATGAGATGGTAAGAAATAGAATAGGTTTAGACTTCCCAAAAGAAAAAGCTGCTTTCTTCTTTCCTGCCTCTTCTGTCACTTGATAACATACATCTAATAGTTCAGCTTTATTTTCCTGGACTGTGCTGGTGGTGGTGCCTGGGGATCCTTTGAGCTGCTTTGCCATATGCAGCAGTATTTTCTCTTAGCTGTGTTACTAGTTCCTTTGGTTGTTCACCATACAGCTGCCCTGGTTCCATCTGCACCCTCCCTCTAGGCAGTGTTGTTAATGAGTATCATTGACAATAATATTCTTGTTGATGCTGCTTCAGCCTCAGTCCTGTTCCTAGTCCAGTCCTGCATTTCAGATTAAAGCCACTCAGATGTATTTCCATTGTCAGTCAGTCATTCACAGACTGTTTTACTTCAGCATAGCTGAAACAAAGCTCCTTTTTCTTTCAACCTAAGCTGTCTCTGGTGCCTGTTTTAGCCCTTGCTGGTGCTGTCCCCTTTTCACCCTTATGATTCATTTCATTTTGTATAGCCAAATCCTGCCATTCTCAGTTCAAAATATTCATATGTCTGTTTCAGGCACACAGCTGTCCATTTCACCCCACAGTCAGATAAACCTTCCTTCTCAGTGTTTTCTTCACTGGCTTCCCTGATACCTCCCTTGCCAGGAGATGGTTGTTAAACTCTGCCTTCCCTTCCCCTGTGTCTTTCCTTCCCTTCTGCACTTTTTTTCACCAAAGCAAACATGCTTCTGGCCATCCAGGTTCTGCATGGCTCTGGGTACATTCACTCTATCCAGCCCTCTTTTTCATTGGTAAGAGCCTTGATATGGCATTCCATCTGTCTGCTTTGCCTAAAGGCATTGCTTCTTTATGCTAACCCCCTTGACCATTAGGACTATTGGTGGTCTAGGTAAAGGGTCTGTCTCTGAAAACTGGTCTATTTTTCTTTCCCAGCTCCCTTTGGCACTGTAATGCCTAAGCTCATTGATAATTAACAGGTTCTCCTCTCTATCTCAGATTAACAAGCAGAACGAGCAGATGCATGCACTGCTGGCCATCGCCCTCACCATGTACCCCATGCGCATAGATGAGAGCATCCACCTGCAGCTGCGAGAGAAATACGGGGATAAGATGCTGCGCATGCAGAAGGGCGATGCGCAAGTCTATGAGGAGCTCTTCAGTTACGCCTGCCCCAAGTTCCTCTCCCCTGTGGTGCCCAATTATGACAATGTGCACCCTAACTACCACAAGGAGCCCTTTCTGCAGCAGCTCAAGGTCTTTGCTGATGAGGTTCAGCAGCAGGCACAGCTCTCTACCATCCGTAGCTTCCTCAAGCTTTACACCACCATGCCTGTGGCAAAGCTGGCTGGCTTCTTAGACCTTACAGAGCAGGAGTTTCGTATCCAACTGCTTGTCTTCAAGCACAAGATGAAGAACCTGGTATGGACCAGTGGCATATCTGCCCTGGATGGGGAGTTCCAGTCTGCCTCTGAGGTTGACTTCTATATTGACAAGGTTGGTATCTGCTCCTTGCTTGCTAGGAAATTCCTTCACCCAGGAAGTTCTGGAAGTGACAGCACCCAGTTTTGCTCCAGTCTGTGGGAAACATCCCTTCCTTCTTTGTCATGTGAAGGGCTTGGCTGTCCAAAGTGAAGTCATAGCCATGCTTAATGGGAGTGTGAGTGAATGAACAGTGATGGGATGTCACCGGCACCTTTGGTAGTCATTGTACACCGAAAACAAAGGTCCTAAATGTCTTCCCCAGGACAGAGGGAACTGTTTGTCTGTCAGTGTTCTCAGGAGATGACATTTGGGTCACCTTCTGAGATGTTACTGTGTTAAGTGGGACTGTCAGCTTTGTAGATCTCCCCCATATCTTTCCTTTGCTTGGCAGATTAACTTGATCATGTTAACAGGTCTGGTTTTCACTGGAGCAGCATGTAGCTCTGTCTGCTCTAGGAGGAATCTAAACACAGGGTATGGTCCTGTCACCATCCTGCCCTTGGAGCTCCAGGCAGCAGGAAGCATAGCAAAAAGTCTTTTAGGACTTCATTTTCAAATAAAATAGCAATAACCATTATGTTTCTTTCTGGGAGGGAGAACAGGTTGGTCCTTGTTGTAACGGTCTTTAAAGCAGACTTCTTACTGCAAGGCCTCATGCTAAGTCTCAGCCTGCCTGTCCTGGTAGACAGCATGACTCTTAGCTTCTGGTCAAGGAAAGCAGATCATGAATCGGGGTTGGGGCTGTCACACTTCTGCCAAGAGAGACTAAAATAGGCAGTGTGCAAGAATGTGGGAAGTGAGTACAGTGTGAGTTTGGTACCCATCCCAGGCAAAGGTTAGAGGAAAGGCAGCCCACAGAGAACTGAATGGTTGCTGTGGGACTAGCACAGCTCAGGTACGTGTGGTGCTGAGCCAGGGCTGGAGTGAAGCCCCTTTGGTTGCTCCTCAAGTTTTGCAGTCCTTCACCTGACATCATGCTGTTCCCTTCTCAGGACATGATCCATATTGCGGACACAAAGGTTGCTCGGCGCTATGGGGACTTCTTCATCCGCCAGATCCACAAGTTTGAAGAGGTGAGGCCTGAGAGCTGTGTAGGAGGAGTGGGGTGAGGATTGGGCTGTGCAGCCCCTGGAGGAGCCACACTTGTGTGACACAGCTGCATGATGCCTTGCTGGAGTGAGCCCCAGCTTTGCAAGGCACTGGCAAAGGCAGGTGGTTTCAGCAGCAATTGTTGGCCTGTGAAGAGTGGTTTTGTGTGAGAAGTGCTCCTTTGAGCCACAGGAGAGGTTTGCTGTCCAAGGGTAGACACTGACTCCATTGTCCCCAGAAAACTGTGGTGTTCCTATCAGTAACATAACCAAATTTTTATCCCTACCTCCTTAACTGTGGCTCTAGAAAGTGGTCTCAAAGGTTTCTGGAGTGCTGATGACTTCAGTGTTGTGCTCAGCAGGGAGGTGACATTCTGTCTCTGCTCCACAATCCTGACAGAAGCTGCTGCACACTGGAAACATAGCAGCAAAAACCTGAGATGTGGGGACTTCAGCAGCACAGGGTTGTGATGCCACTGCTAGAAGTTTGTGTCCTTTCTTCTCCCCACATCTTCCTCTGCTGTCTTGGAGAGGAGAAGGCAGTTTTAGTGGTTCCCCTTCTGCTTTGCATACTGCCTGCACTTGCATGAGAGTTTTTTGTCAAGTGAGTTGGAGAGGAAGGAGTCGAGGCATTGCATAAAGGCTGCTGAGGGGAGCAGTAGTGGATATCAATCACTGTGTATTTTCCTAACCTTTACTTTCTCTAATTCCAGCTGAATCGAACCCTGAAGAAGATGGGCCAGAGACCATAGAACCTCTGTGCATGCAGTGATTGGCCTGATCGGAGAAGTGGGTGGGAGAGATTTTTGTCTCTATGGCAAGGGAGGGGAGCTCAGGGTTCTGGCATTTCTGGAATCTCCTGTGACTGAAGGTTTTCGTACTTAAGTAAGCAGAATCATTTGGCTCAAGTTACCCTAGAAAGGACAAGACATCTAATAAATGGGTGGAATTTTCTCAGTGAGCATTCAGTATTTGATGTTCTCATTTATTTTTCCTTCACGGAAGAATATAATTGTATCTGGAGACACAGGCAGCTGCTGTTGGTGTGCCCCGTCTTTGGTCCATGCTGTTGCAGGTAGCAGTAGGGAGATCTCTTTCCATGCTCTGTAAAGGCACTGTGTGCAGCAAACAGGGAGGGCTCAGGGCTGATTAACAGGGACAAAATGACCTGTTCCGCAGTGGTTCCACAGTGTTTCCACAGGATATGGAAAGAGATACAAGCTATCATTGTAGCTTTAGCTCTTGCCCTGCTGCATGGAGTAAACCTGAGTTGTAGTTGCTTTCCTAGAAGGTTACATTTTTGCCTTCTCACCCTCTTATTTTGTTAGTTGCTATGAAGTAGAAATGCTCCAGAGTGGATTGACATGTTTTTAGAGGAAGGGGGAGGATTTTTGTAAACATTAAACCAATATTAACTTTGGTCATTTAATGAGATTTCCTTGCAGGAGGTTGTGTTTTGTTTTAGCACAAGTGATGCCCAAGTCCTGGCCCTTGGTTTAATGGAGTTCACTTTCTCTAGGAAACTTCCTGAGGGTGTTTCATTTATTAAACCCCTTTAAATGCTAATTTTCCCTGCTCTCCAGCCACTTGGGATTCTTCAAGACAAACTTGCAGTGCCTTGAAGTAGAAAACTAGCCCAAGAAAGGAGTATCAAGGACCTGCAAATACTGGGGAAGAGAATGCAAAGAATGAGTTGCATCTCATCTGCCCTCTCTCCCCTCTCCTTTTGCTGGCTTTAAATAATTTGGTGTTTGAGTGGTAGAAACAGGTGTGAGAGGAAAACCTGTGTGTGTAATAGGACAGCTACACAAAGCGTGCTTCACACACACCATCTGCCTCTTTGTACCTCTCCCTCTCATTCCTTTCCACTGAGAGAGGGGTCCTGGCAGGCTAGCTTGGCTTCATACATGATTCTGTTTAGAAATCAGGAATAATTAGCCTTTGTTGGATTATATGCCATGCCTGAATGAGGGTCAAGTTTCTAGTGCCCTAGATACAGCTCAGAAGTAAACTGTTTCCTTTCCATCACAAAGTCGTGTAACTCAGGCTGGCAGGGTACAAGCAGTGCAGAGGTGAGATTAAATGGGCAGCTCCTGTTGGCCTTCTGGCTGCTGCTGTTAGTGTTGTGCCTGCTGGGGATTTACTGCTTCCAGTTCTGAAGGGTCTGAGGCAACCATTTCATTAAGAAATTAAAAGACAGATGCCACTGCATTGCACAGGAGCTGGGCTCTTACCAAGCAAATCCACTCCTTTTTATTTTTAGGGCTGGCACTTTTGCTTGTGTGTGTTTACCAACAGCAGCACAATGACCATAGCTATCAACAGCAACTCTCCTGCTACTTTCTTATTATCAAAAGCCTAAATCTTCCCCAGAATATGTACTCAGCTACATGTGATATACAACGCAAAAACTGCTGACAGGGCAGGATCTCTGTGATCAGTTCTAGTTCACAGCATATAGCAAAGGAATCCAGTATGTTACTGGGTTTTAGTCTGTTTTTAATCTATGATTGGCATGTTTTAATTACAGACTTCTAACATATATATGTATCATCTTAAACACTCCAGTGGTTACAGGCTGCTCCCAGCTATGCGAATATGCTGCTGCTTGTGTTTGTGTCTGCCAGGGCTTCTTCCAGAGGATGCAGAGACCATCCGCCGCTCCGCCTGGCTCCATGCCTTGTCTGAGGGACCGCTGAAGGTTAACGGAGCGAGGCTGGCACTTGGTGGAACGGAGCCAGGAGGAGCTTGCAGCTCTCTCGCGGAGCAGAAAGATGGGCTTGGCGAGCTGCGGTGCCTGGCACTGCTTGAAGTTCAAGGAGTGCAGGGTGTTCAGCAGCATCAATAGAGCCCCACTGCTGCTGGGCAGGCATGCTGCAGCCTTGCTGCAGCAGTAGGGTTTGGTTAGTGGAAGCGTTCTCAGGAGGTTCTGGTCAAAATAGTTTTTATCACAGGGAACCACAGCACAGGGTTATCTGCTTTGTCTGACCTGTAGCTGTGAATGGGGCGACTGTAGTTATGTACCCTGGAAAAGGCAGTCAAGAAAACATTCCTGATCCAGCTCTCCCTTAAGATACATCAGGAAGACACTGTCGGGCAGGTCTGGGGGATGCTGAACGGCCAGCTCGGTCATTACAAACCAAAGACAATGCTTCATTTCCTTTTTCCCTACATAGTAGTTTTTCTTGTGATTTATACCACAGCTTATTTTGGCCACTGAAGGGGGAGGCTGCGGAAGCCATTCAGAGAGCATTTGGTTTTCCCTTGTTAAAGCTCTGGGGCCATGGCGCAATAGAATGTAACAGTGCAATAGAGGAAGGGGAGTGCTGTGTGAGGTCTGACTGGAAAAGGAATACGCATCCCATTAAAAATGAATTAATGGAGAAAGGGCACTCTTGCTGACTTCGTGCTGGCAGCAGTAAGCTCAATACCAGTGTGATGGATTGGTCTTTCAGAGGTACCTATTGCCCATCTTTGCCTAAAAAACACATTGTGCTGCAAAATGAAGTTTAATGGCATGCTTCCCCCTGCCCTTGTCAGACCATTGCACTGAGCGTGCAAACCAGCTCCTGGGACAATCCATCTCCGTGTTGTGGGTTCCTGAGATTGTATCGCGCTCTTCCTCCACTTCTTCAGGGCTTCCTGTGAAGTGCTGCTGGCAATTCCAAGTGTCCTCATCTTCAAAGCCCTTCCTGGCGCTGAGCCTACTCTGGGAGTCACCTACACCCCACCCGTACTCTGCTGCCTCATGTTTCCATGTCCTCTACTGCTGTGCCTTGTGTCTCGAGGACTGTGAGAGCTGCTTGTGCCTGGAGTAGCCTTATAAATGAGGCTGAAGAAGATCCAGAAAGGAGGTTGCCTGGTGCTTTTGTTCTTTAGCTGAAGTTAAACTTTAATTCAATTTGAACTGTTTTCAGTTCCCACTTGGAATCCTCAGGGACTGTGTGAAAAAAAAAACAAACAAAACAGGCTGCAACTTTTGTTCAGGGCTTTTATCTGATAATTGAGCCTTCCCTGAGCTGGGAAGAGCAGTGAAGCGAGTACCTCTCCCCAGCCTCCTGCCCTAACTTGGAAGCAGGAATTGCCCTGGCATTCCCCATTCCTGGGGGACCGCTCCATCCCCTTCCCTCCCGTGTTTCTTCCCTCTGCTCAGGCTCTAGCTCTGCCACCCTTTTCCCAGCCCTTCCCTCCTCTCAGGGGAGAGCCCTCAGCGCTCCTCCCTTCCCGGTGGAACGGGGCAGACACCGGGAATAGGAGCGGGCGCCGGCCGCCACGTGCCCAGGGACTCCAGACCACGCCCCCTTGCAGAGCCCCGCCCACCCGAATAAGCCCCGCTCACCAAGCCTGCCCCGCCCCTCTGCTCCCGGTGGCGGCGGCGGCGGCAGTGGAAGCGGCCGCCCCCATGTCGGGCCCGCGGGGCGCCCTGCAAGCCTGGTGCCGCCGGCAGTGCGAGGGGTACCGCGGCGTGGACATCCGCGACCTTAGCGCCTCCTTCCGCGACGGCCTGGCCTTCTGCGCCATCCTGCACCGGCACCGGCCCGACCTCCTGTGAGTGTGCAGTGGCGGCGGTGCAGGCCGCGCCGCACCGGCCTGGCCGCGGACGTGGTGCCGGGGCCCGGCTCTGGCCCGCGGTTGTTGGGGGCTGGAGGGGAGGTGGGGCTGGAGGAGCTGGGCTGGGGCTCCCTGGGCAGGGAGCTGGGGAGGCGGAGGCGCCGGTGGAAGTGGCTCCAGGCTGGCTGGCAGGGAGTGACTGAGGCTCCTTGTGCGTGGATGTGGGGGGGTCAGGGGCAGGGAGCGCAGCAGGGGCTCTGTTGCTTCCCGAGGTTAATTGGTACCGGGGTGAAGCGTGCCGTGGTTCAGAGAGCGACCCTCTGACCTGGGCTCGCAGACCCATCAGGGTTAGCAGGGTCGTGTGGCTTAAGGCTGGGGAGAGTGTGGAGGTGGGCTAGGTCCATGCAACCCAGCTGGGAGCGGTGCCTGCAGCTGGGAATGGGGTGTTTTGCTTCTGTGAGAGGTGGGCATTTCCACTTCCCAAGGACCAGAGGTTTGCCTGGCAGGGGGATATTCCCAGCTGCCAGAGGCAGTCACTCTGAATGAAACATGCAGAACCCTGGACCAGGTTGCTTCATCCATTCCCTTCCAGCTTGTTTTCTGTGTACGCGGCAGTGAAAGCAGGAGATAGCAAATACCAGCCGGGATATCGAGCCTTGCTAGCCTCCCCCAGCAAATGGCTTCGAGTTGAGTTTTCTCCATGAGCCCCCCTTCCAAAGACTGGCTCTGAGGGGTAATGTGAGTTTCAGGAGGCAGCTGGTGCATTGGGGATTGCTTGGGGGCATGGTGTCAGGCTGGAGAAACTGGCTGAGCTGCTGGAAGGAATCTGCCCTGACCTGCTGCCATCACCGTGCGTGCCCCAGCTCTGCTGGGAACCTGCCTCCTGTCTGCTCCAGTCTTTGGTAGCCCTTGCAGTGCAGGTAGCTATTGCCCCACTGCCTTGCCTCCGGCATGCACGCACTCCTCGCCTGTCAGCAAAGCTTGGCCGTGTGTCCCCTGGCACGTTCTGCTCCAGGACTGCTGGCTCTTCCTCTGAGGTTGCCTGAACTGCCCAAATCCTTCTTTCTGAGTTGCCTCCGGGGATGGTCTTTTGTCCTCTAGCAGGCAGAGGGTTGGTTGACAGTGACTGCTGAGGAGCTGCAGTGTCCGTGAGAGGGTAAAACCGGCCTGTGTTCTTACAAGCAGGAGCTGGACAGGTAGGCTAGGAACCAAACTGCTGTATTTCAGGTGGCTGTCACAAAACCCTCCCTGTGGCATTCAGGAACCACCAAACCTGAAACGTATAATGGCTTTGCATTGCTCTGGGTCTTGAGGGAGCTGCATGCTCTTGTGTCCCAGCAGCTCCTCTGTTAGGGCTTGCTTTGACTAGCTGTTGGAGGGGAAGAGGCAAATTAAGGACAGCAGCACTTACAATTACTGTGTTTGTGAATGATTTCTTTAATGTAAGTGGCACAGTAACTGGGAACTGAAAAGCTTTTCAGCGAAAGCTTACAATAAACACCACTAAAACCACCTGATGCTTTCACATTAATCATATTTACCATCCCATTAGGCAGCAGCCGCTGCTCTTAAGTTGTCAGTGGGCTTAAATCTGCTCCTGGCAGATGTCCTAACTTTACAGGTCCTCTGCTATATTGTAGGGACAAAGCCCAGGGCCTTACAAGGACATGGCATGCTGTCGACGGATTTTCAGAGGGTGGGCAGCAGGGCAGCATCATTTCATCTGATTCCAGCTTCTTCAGCCTGTCCCAATTTGGAAGTGGGCAGATCAAATCAGGGGTAGTAAATCTGACTGCAGAGGAAAAGCGGTTGCCCTTCTTTTCTTCTAAAGTGCTTTCAGCCAGCCCGGTAATGGCACTTGGCAGGGGTCTGTGAGTACATTTCTGACCTGTGTGGTCTTCCTTTGGCCCATGTGAGACAGCCATACTGCTCCCCAAAGCAGCTGAGTACAGAACTTCAGCCTTCCTGCTTCCTGCTGGCTTTCCCTTGGGTTGCAGAGGGGAAGAGCTCGTATCCACACAGGAGCTTGAGCTGGAGCTCTCTCCTCTGCCTGTGTGGCACCATTGCTCTGGCACCCTGATCCTCCAGGCTTTCTTTTGCTCGTGGTGGCTGTTGGTGTGTTCCAATTGTCCGACCCTGCCTGGGTGCCCTCGTTTGGCTATACCGGTATGTGACATGCTGGGCAAGAGGCTGTTGTGAAAGGCCATGTGGGTAAGTGAGGCTGAGGACAATTTTCTGTGTGATCCTTGATTTGAACACTATTGTCTTGGGGTAAAGCATCTGGTATCAGAGGGATGCTCTCCTGGTGAGCTTCAGAGCAGCTCCCGCAGAGCTCTTGGAAACACTAGCGCATCTGGGATTTCTTTGAAACGAGTAGACTGGATTTGCACAGTGTCTACTGGATCCAGCTAAAGGTGTCTTGAACTGACCACCAAGGATAAGGTGCATACCCTGTGTGTTGAGCCATGAAGCCAAAAGTTGAGCTCTGCTCCTGTACACACCTCACTTGGATTCACTGCCTCACTCTTCTAATCAGGGAAATGGGAAACCTGGATTTATCCTCTGACTGAACTGCTGGCTGTGCGATCTCAAAGCAAGACACTCAGTCTCTTCTTTTTCCCTTGTCAGTTGAGCTGGGAGCATCCAGGCCAGCCTGACAGTGGACTGTGGGGATTAATGATTGTTTGCTCAGTGCTCTAGAAATCTGAAGCATTAAATGAGTGTTTGCAAGGCATTTACTGCAGCTTAGTGAGGCAGAAATCATCTTTCAGCATCCCAAGCAGCGCCTCCTCCCCAAAGCTCAGGGAATGTTCTTGGCATTCAGGGGTGAGAAGTCTGAGAGGACATGGCACGTGCCTTTCAAGTGCTGAAGGAGATGGAGACTTGAGGAAAAGAGATGAGAGCCGTGCTGGTTTGTGTTCCTGGAGCTGTGGGTTCGGTTACAGGCTGGATCACAAATCTCATTTGTTCCTTCCCAAGTACTGCCTGCGTTTCCATGCAAGACCTGGAAAGCTGAAGGGCCTATTATGCAGCACTGCTGTTATTATTTATATTTGAGGAATCCAGGAATTAGCTCTGGTTTTAGCTGTACCCTTCCCCCTTCCCTGGGTCTGCTGTGCTCCCTGGCAGCTGCCCGAAACCCCAGAGTGCTTAGTGGCTCTGCATGTATCTAATTAGGTAAGCGCTTGGGATGTTATTTGCATGGAAATATTACTCCAGGATATGCTACGGTGCTGGGCTTTGCTGAATCAAGACAGTTGTTCAACTGGGACAGCCAGATTCTTGTCTGTTCTTACATCCAATCCCTTGGACTGGTATGTTGTCAGGAGAGGAGCCTGAGCGGGGCTGGGTGAAAGGCTGCTGAGATCAGGGCAAGGAAATAATGTGACATATCCACATGTGGAGGGAAGGGGTACATCTGGGGTGACTTTCCCCCATGCCTGAGGAGCCATGCTCCTTGCATGTCGGTACAGGGAACGTGCCTGGAGCCGCAGGGATATCACGCGGCAAAGCACCACGTGGGAGTGCTCATATCAGGGGTGATGGAGATGAGCACAGTCCTGCTTGGCTTGTTTGGAGAGCAAGCTGGGAAATGCAGCAGAGAGGAACTGAATGCACTGTGATCCCTCAGGCCTCACACTGATGGACTTCAGTATCTCGGGTAAAAGCTGAGAGTCTGCAATCCTACGTTAGTGGAAAACTTCTATTCCCTTGCTGCTTGGTAGCCCCCCCCATTACCTTTTGAGCTTCACATCCTCTCTGCTGGCATCTGCTTTCCCAGGCAGAATTGCTTTGGTTTACTAAAACAGCTTTAGTTAGCTGGGGCAGAGTGGAATGGACATGATGTTTCATCTGTCAAAAAGTACTCTCTTGGCCCAGGCCACCAAGGAGTATTCAAGCTTCCAGCTGTATCACTCCCGTATGTTGAAAGTGAGGGCATTCAAAATGAAGGTCATGAATGTTTAGAAGGCAGTTAATATATAACTTAGCTGTCATCGCTTCTCCTGTGTTCCCAAACTGGTATTTTCTTTGAAAGGTAAAGAAAAAAACCCCACAACCAAACCAGCAACATACAAAAAAATGCAGCAAGGTTAAGAGTTCTCTAGGGAATAAAGAATGACTTAGGAAAAAATACATCTCCCAGTGGAAACTAGCCATAAATATAAAGAAGGCAGTAGTTTTAGCATCAAAGCAAAGGCTGCAACTTGAAGCCTTTTCTCACCAGTGTGTAGAGAAGAAAAAGTCATGGTATGTTGAAGAGGCTGTGTTCTGTGCATGCATTTGCATGAGCTGTCAGAAAGGCGCTTAACACAGAGTTACATCCAGCCCATCTTCTGCCTGTCCACCGCATCTGCTCCCGCAGCAGCAAGCTGCTGCAGTTTCATCTATCTGGGAGGAAACTGCACCAGCAGCCTCTTTGAACGGAGGAAGTGTAGTTTTATGGTGGTGCAGGCAGCCGGGAAATCTTCCTGAGCTCGTCCCGGGTTTCCTCTGCAGTGCTGGGAAAGGCACATGAGGGGCTTCAAGAAGGGGCTGATTGCCCTGCAGTGCGGTGCCAGGGCATGCTGAGTTGGTGTTACAGGAAAAGGCAGTAAAATCCAAAGGGGGATGGAGCAAGAGAGGCTCCCACAGCCCTTCTCTGCAGGTACATGGATGAGGATTCGTTGTCTCACACAATTCCTGCTCATCACCGTTGGGGTGAGGGATACATTCCCCACCTTGAATCTGAATCTTCCCTCTGCATCAGTCTCTCTTTTGCATGTCTCTCTGGGCCATTGGGGTGGCTTTGCCCGACCCAAAACCTCTCAGGGCTGTCCCCTCCTCTATGAATCCAGCTTGCAGTCACACCAAGCTGCTGCATGAGGAGGTTTTTTTGGTAACAAAGCTGAGATCCTTGGCAGGAAGGGGCTGTAATCAGTTTAGCGTGATGCTGTTTTCACACATTATACCCACACACACATGCAGAAGGCATAACTCCTTCCTGTATTTCTCCCCCTCTATTGAAAACCTGCAGGTTGCTTTAACCTGCTTCCCTTTGCTCCTCTGATCAAGGTAGCTGATCAGTCCCTGTGGCCAGGCTGATTCCATCCCCTGAAGACATCCCGGGGATTAAGTGATGCCACAGCGTGCCCGGTTTGGGAACTTCTGGGGCTCCTCTCTGTGGAACCCCAAGCTGCCTTGCTGAAAAGGCTGTGGTCACAGGTGGTTTGCTGTGTACTGAGAGTGTTATGGAGCAAGCGAGGACAGAGTGCAGTTGAGAACCTTTTGTGTCACCCCAAATCCAGGGGTGACCTCAAAGTCCCTAAGGTGGTGCAGGGAGGTTTATCTAAGGAGCCTTGTAGGAGGGAGAGATCTAGCACAGCAGCTCTTTGTCTGGAGGTGGGGGAATCTACTTCCCCATCCTCCTCCTGCTGTTGTGCCTGAGGCCTTGGAGGGGCAAGTTTGGGGTGATGTCGTGCACCCTTCACTGCAGTGGTGCATGATGCTCATTGGAATGTGGCCCTGGTATATCTGCAGCTTTAATCACAAGGACTAAAGAGATGGGTAAAGAGAGACCAGAATGACATCTTAATTTCCTGGTCACCACCCATTTGGGACTTGCTTTCTTGTTTTTAATTGCAATTTCCCTTTGGTTTCTTTATCCCTTTACAACCCGAAGATCTGCTTTGCCAGGGTTTTGTTTAGGGTGTCTTACATGTTGAGTAGTTGTAAGGTTGGCTGTCCTGAGAACCTGTGTGTGGTGGCATTGGGACCCTTTTTCTCTGCATCTCCTGTGACTTTTTTTGTGTTCTCTCATTTCAGAGACTTTGATTCTCTCTCCAAGGATGATGTCTATGAGAATAACCGCTTGGTAAGTCCCTGTTATGCAGTTCATGGAAGGAGGAAGGGATGTGAGAATGACTTGATGGAGGTCATGGAGTGTGGGAGGACTTTGTGACAGTGGTGAGGGTGTAAGGAAAAAAATCTGTACTTGTAAGTAACAGGCAAGAGCTTCTGTGGAAACATAAGGGAATGTGAAACATCAGCTTCCAGCCTGTCCTGCAGAGAAGACAAGATGGTTATCCTGATAGTTGCCAAGACAACATATCAGGTGAAGATTAAATGATGCAACATCATCTTGACCTCAGCTGTTCCAGACTTGCAGGCAGTGGAAGGAGGAAGCTAGTTTTACTCCAGGCATAAACAGAGGGGAAGGTCATGCTGGACCTATGCTGGTCTGCAGTGTTCCCCTCCTGCTTGGGACAGCTGGAGCCAAGAGCACAATCAGGCAGTGGGGAATGAGGAGATGCCCAGCTCCAAGGGCTAGTAGTAGCCTTGTTTGGGGTTATTTTGCTGAAAGATCTGATTGCTGCAGGCTCCATCTGATAGTCTATGGAGAGACTTGGGCCATGACCTCCCCAAGATGAATTGAGCTAGGTCGTCTGAGGTTTTAGGATTAGGACTCTCCAGCTGTGTCTTGGCCATGGCCTTTCCTAGACCAGTTGGCCCCTTTCAGCCATTAGCAGCTATCTTTTCCCATTCAAGAGCCACACAATGGGTTTCTTGTCCTGATAGTAACCCCTGAGCTGGGATCTCTCCTTGCTGCTTGCAGTCTCATATTCAGCAAGGCTTTTAGACCAGAGAACCAGCTTAAAGCCAGGCTGAGCATAGCTGGGTGTCCACAGGGATATTTTATATCCCCAGTTCCTGCAAATACCCATTTTCATTTATTTCTCTGTTTCTTTTCTTTAGATCCCACACCCTGCACAGCACCCTGTGCTCTAGAGACCAGGCACCTTCAGTCTTTATGCACACCCTGCACCTGGTACCTCACAACTCAGTGCCCACACTACTCCCATCCCCTCCTGACTTATTTTCCTTCAGTCCCTGCCATAGTCTCACATATCCTCTCCCTTGGACATCAATGTGGATGCACTGCCCTTGGCACTACAGCAGGATGGCCAGCATACAGCCAGTTATCCATGCGCCACTAAACAGAGAGCTCTCAAACAGCTATTTGCCTCCTTCACACCTTTTTTCAAGTACCCATGTATGCACTTGTAGGAGCTGTGTGCTTCTTATCACAACGTCCTTGTCATTTCTGCTTGCTGAGACACAGAAAATTCCTGAAGTAGCCCTTCGAGCTGGGCAAGCAGCAGGCTGCTGGCTGTTGAGCTGGAATGGCTGTGTTAACTGTGAGAGGAAAAGATCTGGCATCCTAGAGCATGAAAGGATGGGCAGAGTCAGTGGTTCTGTGGGGTGGTGAGAGTTACCCGACCTGCCCCAGTGCAGCAGCGAAATGCCAGGACCCTTCAGGTGGGCATTGCAGGGGCACAGGCAGCTGAAATGCCTTGCAGGAAAGGGCAGCTGCAGCAGCTTACTCCCTTGCTTCTGTTGCCCCTTTCCAGTCAAGCGGCATGTCTGGGATTCTTGGTCTGTGAGGGATACCATAGGCTTATTACTTAACCTTCCCAGAGCCCTTCCAACTTGATTTCTCTCTTACTTTTCAGAGAGCATCAGTTTTTCTTTTCTTGATACCTCTCTCTGCTGCTCCTGCAGGCCTTTGAATTGGCAGAGCGGGAGCTGGGCATCCCAGCTTTGCTAGATCCCAATGACATGGTCTCCATGAAAGTCCCCGACTGCCTCAGCATCATGACTTATGTGTCTCAGTATTACAACCATTTCAACAACCCCAGCCAAGGTGAGTGTCCTCCTGCTCTACCCCTCTGGCTTCCAGTTTGCCCCTACTTGAGTACAGGAAACCTAGTATTACCTTGTGCTTCCTCCTTCCTATGGTAAATGGAAGCTGTGTGTGTTCGTGAGGAAGGAGAGGAGCAGGTAGTACCTGCCTCTCCTGGATCTTGCTGGTGCCAGTGAGGAAGGCCAGGAACAAGGAGTAGAGTAGGGCGAGGTTTCACAAGAGCTGGGGAGTGATTTAACAGCTCAGGCTGCGGAAGGAGGAATGCAGTGTTAATCCACCCTCTGCAATCCATTGGGTTGGGTCACCACCCCTGGTGCTCATCAGACCCCTTTGTGATCTGCTTTAACACACTAAAATGAGAGAAAGCTAGATAGGCAACCCACCTACCGCAGCCATTTTATCACATCTGTAAGTGTGAAGCGACCAGAGGACAGAGGGAGGGGAACCAGGGTTGAGTGTCTCAGATTAGCTCATCTGCTCTTGCAACTGCAACCTGATTTGAGTCTTGCTCTGAGACACCTCTTCCAGGGCAATCCTCCTGGGTGGAGACGAGGGCTCCAGGTCTCCTCTGCTCTGCTTTTGAGCCACAGCATCAGATAAATCTTTTCCATGTGCATGTACCTCTTCAGGAATGCTGGCCTCCAACCAAGGAGGGGGGGAACTAGTGTGTGAGTGCCAGCCCTGATGGGCAGGAGATGCTTGAGACGTCCTGACAGCCTGGAAGCCCTGGGGCCCATTGAGTCACAACAACACATCAGCAGCTACCCGAGGTGCTCTGGGTTTTAAGCATTGCTTAGGGAGTTAGTTATGAGGAAGCCAAGCAGCATTTGATGTAAATAAAATCCCAGTGAGAGGCTGGTATCCCTGGTCCACAGAAGGGGATCAGCAGCAGGGCCAGCCTCTCTGGCAGCCTCGCAGCCGACCCATTATTAGATTGTGTTTGTCTCTTCCATCTAAAATAGGCTCTGAAGTGTTGGGAGTGGCAAGTCCTGTCCTATGTCACAAGGCTTGGTGATATTTTTCTTTCCCCCTCCCCTTCCCCCCCATGGATGGTGTGAGTCACTGCTCCTCTCTGTGCCTGATCCTCCTTTGCCTTCTGCCTCCAGCCAGCGTCCCTCCGCCTATGAAACGCCCAGCTGCTGACTCCTCTCCTCCTCTGCTGTCCCACAAGAAGCCTGTGGCTGCAGCTGAGAGTCCCCCAGCACCACAGGTACCTAATCTCTTGATTCAAAGCCGGCCTGAGGCACTGGTGCTCCATGCACTGTAGGTGGGGAGATGAGAGCCTGTTGCAGTGGGATCAATCTTTGTAGGGGGCTACCTGTGTATTTGGGGTGGGAGGGGTGTTTGGGAGTTTGGGTCCTTGGAGGACCCAGCTGAGAGAGTGATTTCTCTCTAGAAATCGATGGACTGAAATCCATGGCAATCAAGAGGTTGGGCAAATTGGTGCCAGATTGCCTTGAGCCACTCTGGGGCACAAGTACCCTTCTTCCTGTGGGTTGATGACGCTGTAGATGAGTAAAGAGCAGGAATTTGGGATTAGAAGAGCAGACAAGATGGGGTTTTCTTTCTTGGCCCTTTATTTCAGGTTTTAGCAGATGCCTGGGATGGCAATTTTCTGAAAAGAAGGGCTTCTTCTTGCAGGTCCCTGCTGCCACCTGGGGTTTAGATTAGTCCCTTCCACAGTCCTTCAGCCCTAGATAGGGGCAAGGCACTTTTTGGAGTGGCCCCCTCTAATTTGGGAAGAGGCAGCTTGCCTGTGCCTGGATTCGGGGGCAGCTGTTCTTTGCATTGTCGGACCCTGAGGTCAGACCCTGAACCGTGCCACAAACACACAGCAATGGCCTTGCATAGAAGCAGCTGCTCTGGTGGAGCAGTGGACTGGGGAGCAGCTTGTGGCTCCCATCCTGATCTCCCCGTGCATCGTGTGTCTCAGGACGATGCCCCCTCGGACCCGCTGGAGCGGTCCCAGCGCACCACGCTCAGCAGTACCTGCACAGCCTGCCAGCAGCACGTCCATCTGGTCCAGCGCTACCTGGCTGAGGGCAAGCTCTACCACCGCCAGTGCTTTAGGTACGTCGTGACCAGGCCTGGAGGGGTTGGACGCTCTTCTCAGCAGACTGGAGGTCTGTGGCCATCGTGTCTTTGTGTGTGTCTGTGTCCTTGGGTAACATGGAACATCAAAGACAGTGCGTGAGATGGTACTAGAGAGGGTTTGTTTGTCTGCCAGCCCCCTGTCCCAGTGGTCTGAGTGGCCCTTGTATCCAGCTCTGTGCCACTTGCCTCCTCTGCTCTCTTGCACTTTCCCACTTCACTGACTTGAGATCCCAGCACCTGGTGCTTCTCCCACTTCCATAAACCAGGATGCTGTGCCTCTTTACCACCTGCCTCCCACCACCACTTTCCAGTGAGGTCTAAGCTAGGGCCTCCTTTTACCTACACTTCACATCCTCAACTGGATATACAGGCTCCCACGCTGCCTAGGGTGGTGCTGAGCATTCAGAGGAGCATCTGGGGAACTGCAGATTGTTACCAAACTGAGGAATGAGGAATTAGACGTCAGCAGCTCCGTGATTACTCCCTAGGTGCAGGTCCTTACCTGCAGCACCCGTGAAGTCATTTCACTTTGCTTTCCCTGCTCTGATGAAGGGATGAGATCTCTTATGTGGGCCATGCAACATGAATTGGCAAGTGAGCAGCTGGCATCTGAGGACAGAAATACTGAACCACTGGATACAGGAGGCCTCATTCACCTGCCTAAGCCAGCCAGGGATGTGTCGTAGAAACAATTTCGAAGGAGGGAAACTGAGCTGGGGCCCATCAAGCTTCCCGTCTGCAGCTGGGGCAAAAGCAGGAGCTTTGGAATGCAGGTGCAGCATCACTCATGACCATGAATAGAAGAGGTGTCCTGTCAGCCTTGCACAGCTCATGGCCCTTCAGACCAAGCAGCAAGATCCTTGTGTTTTGCCTCTGTGTGCTTTTCTGCTCTTCTTTTTCCACACACACATCCCCACCCCTGCTGATTCATGGGTGCTGCTTGGTTGGAAATGTCCTGTGGCAGTGTTTTCTGTGGGTTGACAGAGATAAAACCAAAACAAACCTCTTTCTCGCCTTGTCTGAACTTGCCACCTCTTCATTTCATCATACCCCTTCTCTGTACAGCTCCTGTATCCTCACACTTCTGCTCTAGATTTCAAAGGAAATCCCAGTCAACTGGGCACCCAGAGCAGAATTCCTCACTAGAATTACCTGCTTGCAATGTAGTCAGCTGCTGCAAACAGCAGGTATTCAGACAAGAAGGAACAAGCTTGGTTTTCATGGGAGTGCTTGATCAGCCCCTTACCCTTCGCTGTCTTTCATGGATGTTATCCACCTTCATTCCCAGGTGGAAAAGGGCTGACTTGGTTGCCAGCACTGGGTATTACACTTGTGCCTGCAGGGTTTCATTAGGGAGGATTCAAAGGCTCAGCAGGGAAAGAGTGGATGATCTGAGGAGGTGTGGCAGACAGTGAAGGACAGGAAGCTATTTAGCTTGGCTTCAACAGGCAAGGCAGAGTGTAAGAATGGTCCTACTGCATTATTTCCTTTTCCTTCCCGCCAAATGCCATAACCCTGGTGAGGTCCATGGTCAGCACGGGGAATGTGAGTCCAAGCCAGGACCCTTGCCCCCCACAAGGCAGCCCCGTAGCATCCCTATGATGGTTCTGAACCAGCTGCTCCATAGTTCCAGTTGATATTCCCTGTTTCATGAGTGGTTGATCCCTCTCCCCATCCCAGGGCCACATGTGATCTTGTAGTTCTGTCTCCAAGTTCAGCACCAGCTGCATCTTTTCCAGGAAAACTGTGGGTTTCTACTTTTCCGGGTCTGGAAACCATGTCATATCCCGATACCAACTGCTGCCCTTCCACATCTATTCAATCCTTTCTGAGTTAAAGGAGGAACCTAGATGTGCACAGTATTTGAGTTGAGAGCTCCCCATGGGTTCATGCAGTGTCATGGTGTCATTTCTCTGTTCCTCTCCATTCCTGAATGACTTCCTCAAGACTGCACTAGGATTTAGTGCTTCACAGCCCAGGAGCATTGCCTTCCCTGAGGGGCAGGATGGTGCCCCCCATCTCACAGGGCTCTCTCTTCTCATTGGCAGGTGTAAGGAGTGCTCCAGCACGCTGCTCCCTGGGTCATACAAGCCCGGGTCAGAGGCAGGGACTTTTGTCTGCACACAGCATCGTGGTAAATTGGCCATGAGCGGGAAGGTGGAGAGGAGGCCCAGCCCAGACCTGCAGTCTCCAGAGCTAAGAACTGAAACTGGGGCTGGCAGCGTGGGTGAGGATGGCTTTCCCACAGGAGCAGAGGTGGGGAAGAACGATGGTGACTCGCTGGAGAGCACAGTGGAGACCCATGTGCCTGCAGAGGGGCTAGCTAGCCCAGCGGAGAAGGACAGCACACCAAGCAAAGCAGAGACAGTGATGCCCCCTGTTCATGTCTCCCAAACTCCGCCCAGACCTCCCCTTCCCAGCAAGCCCACAGCAGTCCCTCAGGACAAAGCCAGCTCGCTGGAAGGACGGCTCAGAGACACGCGGCCCACCCCTGCCCCAAGGAGGGGCACCGATGCCTCAGCCCTCTCCCCTCCTACCTCTCACCCTGTCCCTCGGCCCAGGTCCACTCTGCAGAGCGAGGGCAGTGAGTGTGTGCCTGGCATGGTGAATGGTAAGAGCACAGTGGTGGCAGGAGTTACCTTCACCTCTCTAGTAGCTGAGGTGTGATGAGTTTCACTCCTCTGCAGCCTGACACCTTCTTGCCTCCACATGAATGTCAGGCTTAGACACCAGGCCTTTGAGTGTCAGCCATCCCCATAGTGGGGAAAGCATGCTAGGTTTCATGCCTGCCTCCTCCCTTATGTTTGTCCAGGCGTGCTGCTGGTGTGGAGGGGAGGTGGCAATCCTTGGGCAGTTTGCAGGTATGGGGACAGAGGGGCATGCCGATTGCTCCTGGGGTATGTTGGAGAGAAAAAGGCAAAGGGGATGCTTGGGGTTAACTTGACTGACTGCACTGATGGTGGGAGAAACACCATGAGTTCTTCAAAGAGTGGGAATCTCCCGTGGGGAGATGTGTAAGAGGTGCCTCATTGATTTAACCTCTTTCTTCATGTCCTTTTGGTGTTGTGACAGTCTGACCCTGTCTCTTTCTAGGTAGGGTACCTGAACCCAGCCCCCCTGTCCCAAAACCCCGAGGGAGACCCTGCTCCTCTGATCGGTACGTCCTTCTGTTCTCAGATAACATGCAAAAACCCTGTAGCAAGTTGGGGCTACGGGGACACCTCAGCTGTGGTCCCCTCTCCCACCTCTATCAGCTCCTGCTTTTATGAGGATGTAGGCTATAATCGGGTCCTTTCCCTGCCAGGCTGTCCATGTTTGTCCATACCTCCCAGAGTTGCTGTCTCTTAGGGTTTGTAGAGAGTGCGGACCTTTGGAAAGATGTTTCTGTGGCACATGCAGGCTGCCAAGGGCCTTCTTAAATGGTCCTGCTTGTGGGTGCTGAGAAGGGGACACTTTTCTGCGCTGTGCAGGGTTTGTCACAGGAAAGGTCCAGTGCAGGGATGTTGTGAGTGCCTGGCTGCAACCTTTCCACCTCCTGGTCTCTTACCCAGGAGCACACTGGTGCTGGCTTCTTCCTGCCTGCTGTTGGGATAGAGGTTGCACAAGCACCTGCATTTGCAACAGCCAAGGAGGGGGTGCACGTGGCAAGTGATGGCAGCTTTCCTGATGAGCAGTGATTCACTGAGCCATGGTGTAGGCTTGCTGTGCACTGTGCCTGCCCAGAGGAGCAGCAGTGCTTCCAGCCATGGGAGTTAGCAAAGAGAAGTCCATTCCTGGGATGCTCAGATGATAACGTGACAAACAGCCTCTGAAATGTGGGAGGGGAGTGTGACCACAGAGGGAAGGTGTCTGATCTCAACTCCCACTCCATCCACAGCCTGGGGAGCAGAGTTGAGTGTAGGAACAGTGTTGGGAAGGGGAGAGCAATTGTGCCCATAAAGCTCAGCCTCAGAGGCTGCTATTTGGAAACTGAAACACGGGGCCCAGCAGGCAGGTCGGGCAGACTGTGCTTCCTTCAGGCCCATAGATTACTGTGCTTCCTTCAGGCCCATAGATTACTGTGCTTCCTTCAGGCCCATAGATTACCCTGCAGAGAATGAGACCCTTTGTGTCTGGGGAAGACTAGGGCCAACCTTGGATGAGAAAGCTGCTTCTGCATGGGAAACATCCTGCTCCAGCCATCCTTTCCCCTGAGGGCTAAATCCCTCTCCTGTGCCTCGCCATCCCAGCGTGCCACCTCTTCTCCTTGCCACCTCAATCTCTCTTTCTCTTCTGCCAGTGCTGGAGCTGCTGCAAGAGCCAAGGACCCTCCATGGATGGCCTTGGTGCAGGCAGAGCCCAAGAAGAAGCCAGCTCCCCCTCCTCCCCCAGGCAGTAGCCATGAGACCCCAAGTAGGACTCCAGAGGAGGAGGATGGGGAGGAGGTGGGGAAAGCCAGGAGTGAGCAGAGCAGGCCTGACGCTGTAGATCCCAAACCGTACAACCCCTTTGAGGAGGATGATGAGGAAGAAGAGGAGAGCACTGCCACCCAGAAGAGCACGCCTGAGCAGGAACAGAGCGAGGCTGCTGCCAGGCCTCTCCACCCCTGGTACGGCATCACTCCCACCAGCAGCCCAAAGATGAAGAAGCGGCCAGCTCCACGAGCTCCCAGTGCTTCCCCCCTAGGTGAGCTTCCCGCTGCTTCCTTATCCCTCCTCCACAGCCCCCTGTGCAGTCTCTTGGAGGCTTGTCCTTTCCCAGGCACCTCTGCATCACCCTGGCAGGCCAGGCCTTTATGCAGTGATGGCTGTGCTGGGACTTGTGTTAGCCATGTGCTCTCTACCCACTGGAACACCTCATTTGCAGACAAGACCTTTGTGCTGAAGACAGGCACTGGTTCCCTTTGCACTCCAGTGCATACCACTCTCCTCTCCTGCCTGCCCCCTTGTTCCGCCCTGAGCTCTCCCTTTGCTTTGCAGCCTACCACCCCATCTCCAGGCTGTCACATTCTGAGCCATCATCCTCCACCCCCTCTCCAGCCCTCAGCCTCGAAAGCATCAACTCCGAGAGTTCAGCCAAGGTGCTGGGTGACACTGATGAGGCCTCGGTGCCCAAAAGTTCCTCCGAGCCCACTGTCCACACGCCGACGGCCACCAAGATCTCTAGCACTGACACGCCGCTGGCCAGCGTCTCCTCCAGCGAGAGCCCTGCTGTCCCAGCCAGCCTCTCCACCAACTCCTCCTTCTCCTCCTCCAGTGAGCTGGCCAGCATCAGCGGGGAGGCACAGCCCAGCACCCTGCATGCCAGCAGGAGCATCTCCACCGGCAGCTTAAAGACCAGCCCCAGCCGGCAGCCCCCGAAGCCTCCAGCTGGGGCTAGCCCTACACCCATCCTCTTGGCTTCAGATGTGGGTGCTGGAAGCCCTAAGGCACCCGCCTCACCCAAGCCACAGCTGAAGGTGAGATGGTGGCCTTCTTCTCATCCAGGTCAGGGGGCTTTTCTTCCCTGTCCATCACCTGGTCAGAGTGGGGATCAAGAGTCCAGGCTTGCCCCTTTGGTAGGTTTGGTTTGTGATGCCCTGAAAGCAAGCCTCAGGCATGTGCTTGCTAAATGGTGGCTCTGCTTGTACTCTGCCTGCCTGATGTGCTAGAGAAGAGGCAGGATGTCATGTGGTCAGAGCAAAGAGGAGGGGAACCCTGAAGGAAAATAATTCAGCATGCTTGTTAGGGAGATGCTGGGGAGCTGATGCCAAAAAGGAGCACTGCTGGTTTTTGCCTCATGGCTTGGCTGCTGGTGGAGTGCTGTGTTCCTCCTCTGGAAGGATGTGGGGCAGAACAAATCCTAGGGCTGCCCTGTCTGCTCAGTCCCAGCTGTTGGGATGCTATATCCCTTCCCTTTACTGGACCCTCACCTCCTTTTGTTCCCCGTCTCCAGTCTTCCTGTAAAGAGAACCCCTTCAACCGAAAGCCATCACCTGCTGCCTCCCCCTCTGCAAAGAAACCTCCTAAGGGCTCCAAGCCAGCACGCCCTCCTGCACCAGGTCATGGCTTCCCACTGATCAAACGCAAGGTAAGAGGGTTCTTGGGAGCCAGGGGGAGAAGGCCAGCTTTGTGCTATCCCCCAGGGCCATAGCTGTGTACATGCACCCTGCCGATGCATGTATGGGTAGGGTTGCAGCACGTGGCTGGGTAGGATGGTGTCTAGGCTAGACCCTGTTGATGGCAACACCATGGTCTCCCTTAGATCCGGAGTGGGGTGGGGATCTCGAATCCATGCCTAGGTGGAGTGTTCTGTTGTCCCCCTGCCCTCACTAGTGTCGATCAGCCTTTGGGTTACCACTGGAAACTGGATGTGGGTGATAATGGCAGTCTCTGCCTCATGGTTTGGCAGGTGCAGACAGATCAGTACATCCCTGAGGAAGACATCTATGGGCAGATGGATGCCATTGAGCACCAGCTGGACCAGCTGGAGCACCGTGGGGTGGCCTTGGAGGAAAAACTTCGCAGTGCTGAGAATGGTATGTGGGGTGGGCCGTCTGTGGGTGTGGGGCAGGATGGACCCATAGACTGCCCTCTGTCCAGCCAAGGAGATAGAAGCTGTGACTTCCTCCCTGCTGATGCTGGGTTTGGAAGAGCACAAGGGGCTGTGCTGGGCTCAAGGAATGGTCACAGTCAGACCCTGGACATGGAGATGTCCCTAGGGTGGAACAGTGGGAGGAGTGATAAAGTGTCTCAGGAAGACACTTGGGTCAGGTTTGCTCTAGTACCCCTCCCCTGGCTTGGCCTGCTGCAGGGTGATGGGATCCTGCAGGGCTGGGGATGGCTCTGAATAGTCCTTTTGCTTGGCAGACAGCCCAGAGGACAGCCTGCTTGTGGACTGGTTCAAGCTCATCCATGAGAAGCACATGCTAGTGCGCCATGAATCGGAGCTCATCTACATGTAAGTATGTGGGGAGGTAGATGTTCTTGGAGGGAACTCTGTCTCAGCCCTCCTGAAACTACTTCCAAGGGAGAGCCTGACACAGCCTCCTTGCCTGGAGAAGGGAGGGAAGGAGGGCACGCAGATAAATCTATCCAAACACGTTCAGAACTGACCCACTGGGAGTCACCAGAGTCTCTGCAGCATCTCTTCAAGAAAGGCCTTGAGCAGCCAGGGCTGGTCTTGCTGTTGCTTGACTCCCTGTCTATACTGGAGAAGATCAGCAGCTTGTTGGCTCTTTCCAAGCTCACCCTGTACTTTGGGATGATGTTCTGCCTCTCTGGAGCCTGGCAGTTCCCCAACAGTGCCCCTTCCCTTGCAGCTTCAAGCAGCAGAATCTGGAGCAGCGGCAATCAGATGTGGAATACGAACTGCGTTGCCTCCTCAACAAGCCAGGTAAAGCATCACTCTGGATGCAGTTAACCTCTGTTTTCCCCCTGGACATCACCTCCCCTGTCTATGTGGGCCTCAGGGGAAGAGAGACAGATCTGTAGGGATGTCAGTGCTATCAGCTGCCTCTAGAGCCACTGTCCCATCTCACTGCGTGTCCCAGGCTTGTGCAAGGACATGCTTCTTTCATCCCCATGGGGTGGCACCTACAGTGCTCTCCCATATAACACTGCTAGCCCAGCTGGGCCTGCAACATGGCAGGGTAGCAGAGAACCATGCTAGGAGATCTCTGCCCCAAAGCTCCGAATTTCAGAGCTCCTTCAGCCATTTAATTGCCTGTTGTTCCTTGGGGTTTGGCTGGGTAGAGAAGGACTGGACTGATGAGGACCGCGGGAGGGAGAAGGTGCTGATGCAGGAGCTGGTGACCATCATTGAGCAGAGGAACGCCATTGTGAACTGCCTGGATGAGGACCGCCAGAGGTGAGTGAGGACTGGGGTGGCTAAGCGAGAGGGAAAAACACAGCCTGTCTGACTCAGTGCCATGTGAGTGGCCTGTGGGGGTGTCCTGAGATGTCCCTGTTGCTGATGTCTTTCCCAGGCTTCCCAATCCTTGTCTGTTTGAGTGCTTTGTGTGGGAAAGACGGGGCAGTATGTGTAGCACATCAGATTTATCCTGCTGGTAGCAAATGCTCACAAGACAGTGATGGATCTGCCCCTCCATGAGTTAGAAGTAGGAGGTTCTCTAGCCTCAAACAATAGAGCAGCTGTTTTCAGGGCTGAATTGCTGACCTCTTTCCCATTCTTTCTTTCAGAGAAGAGGAGGAAGATAAAATGTTGGAAGCCATGATTAAAAGGAAAGGTAAGAAACATTTGATTAGATCTTTGGAGCGATGTTTTCAGTGCTGA
Source organism: Amazona ochrocephala (assembly GCA_039720435.1). Classification (NCBI taxonomy): domain Eukaryota; kingdom Metazoa; phylum Chordata; class Aves; order Psittaciformes; family Psittacidae; genus Amazona; species Amazona ochrocephala. The sequence continues at coordinate 80,058,907 of CM077880.1, forward strand.
CCACAGCAAGGGGCAGCACAAGCCACTGATGAAACTGTGCAGGAGAGAATCTCTTCTGTGTAGACTCTGGAGCTGTTCCTGCAAGGCTGTTAAAATTTGGGGCACAGTTGTGCTGTGCACCCCTATTATCACCAAATGAAGTATGCCTGCAGTGGAGGGCTTTGATTCATGGCTATCTTGCCTCTGTTGTGCATGTGTGTGTACAGCCATCAGCACCCTGCAGTAACAACCTCCCTTTGCAACCCCAGAATTTCACAAGGAGACAGAGACCGAGAGCAAGAAGAAAGGCAAATTCAAGCCCATGAAGGTGCTTAAGCTGCTGGGCAACAAGCATGACTCCAAGAGCAAGTCGCCCAAGGAGAAAAGCTAGAGCAGGGGGACAGCAGCAGCAGGAGGGATGTGCTGCCTGACTGCCCTGGCCTCCCTGCAGCTAGCTGGGATTCCTGTCACGAATGGGGCTTGTCTCCCTCCTCTCGCCTCGCCTCTCCCCGTGCTCCCTCCCCAGGCACTGGAGCTGCTGGCCTGGGGAGATGCCAGTCCTCTGCCTGGAGTGAGGGACTCTGACCAAAGCACTCCCCTTCCCAAGGCTGTGGAGGAGCATGACCGTTCCTGCTCTGTGAAGCCTTGCTAAGGAGGCGAGGAGAAAATGGGTTTGCTTTTCAGATACGTTACCCCATTGCGTGTTCTTGTCATTAACTGAGAAGCAAGCCAAGGAGTTTCGTGTTTGTGGGAAAACTTGCACTAACTGTTCCCTCCCTGTCCCTTCTCCCGCTCTAACTGTGACAGTTCCACGTGCCTCCGACCTCGGCCAGGAAAGGACTGGGCCTGCCTGTCCCTCCCTGCCTGCCTGCTTTTGTCCCCTTTCTGTCCCGTTTTTAACTTTGGGAGAAAACTCTGGCATTAGAGCCAGGATCCTTTGGGTTTTACTGGCCTAAACTTAACTGTTAGGAAAACAGTCCTGCATCACAAGGCTCTAGAGCCACAGCCAAAAACATAACTGGTGCCCTATTTATTTTGGGCTGTGTTCTCCCTTGAGCATCAGAGCTGGGTGGGCTCCGTTACTGGGCTGAGAGGACCCAAGGGGATGGTGTACAGCTGCTAGGACATAGCTCACGCGCCCTACTCAGGACATCTTACCCCACACTGCTGCTAAACACCGCTGCTGTTGGAGAGAGGGAGGAACGTTCCTTTTCCAGGCAAGGGCAGCACAGCTCAAGACAGTGCCAGCAAGGGGCACTAAGCTGGTGCTCCCGCCCACCAGTGCCACCCTTGAGCGGCTGGGGAGAGAGGCGCAGTCACAACTGACCTTTACCCAGCTTCATCTGTGTATGCTTTAAAAGCGTGCAGGGGTGGGCTGGTTGGTTTTTACACCTCCTTTGCTAGATGAATTCAAACCCACCTGAAAACTTTTTAAACCCCTTATTTTATTTGTCGTGTGTGTGTGTGTACATCGGAGGAGGGAATGGGAGGCAGTGTTCTTGCAACCATCCCCTTCTCCTTCCATTTTTGTTTCCCACCTTCTCCAAGGCGAGGAGTTATTTATTGAATTGTCAGATCGGTCTGAATTAGGGTTTCATGGGTGCTTGGTTGGTCAGGTGGTTCATCATGCCTTCTCATTTGCAAACCAGACATAACAAGCCCCAAGCAATCTGCTGCAGTCCCTTCTCCAAACCCAACAGGCTTTAGCCAAAATGCTCTCAGAGCAGAGCAGTGCCTTGCAAGGTGGCTGCCATAGCATTCTGGAAAGGGATCCCTCACTGAGGAGGGATCCAGCCCCTCCTCAGTGCCAGCATAGCCCCTGTGGCTGGGAGGTGGCAAGCTCAGACCTGTACTGGTGATGCCATTGCACTCTTGCCATGCCCTAGCAGGCTGATGAGGAACAGTGGGAGGGGAGATCCCAAAGCACAGCTCTTCTCCGAGGAGAAACAAATCCACTTTAGAGTCTGCTGTCAGGTCACTGTTGCCAAAGGCCATTGGGATCGCTGCAGCCTGCCACCCCTTGGCCCTGTGCCCGATCAGGGGATTGATTTGGGAATTATACTGTACTAACTCCGTGACTTCCATTCACCTGAACAGAAATAAAAGAAACATTGGATTGAAAAACTGCAGCTTAGGTTTCTGATTCCTTTTGCACTCGTGCTGTCCCAGGGACAGGGTGTGCTGCCTGGCTTTGGGAAATGGCTGACTAGTATTGCTAAGAGGCAGAGGATGGGATCTTAACACAATCAGAAGGTGGATTTTACGCTGGGATTTACACAGGAATAGCAGGGCATCATGTTCAGCCTGCCGGAGGGCAGAGGTGGGCTACGTATGAGGTGAGCAAACAGCCATATCCAGGCTGTGTGGGAAGCGGGTGACTGTTCTGCATAACATGCTCTTAGGAACAAAAAGCCACAGCAAACCTGCAGCAGCAAAGAACAGCAGGCATGGGCTGAAGTCCTCTCTCCCTCCCCAGCTTTGTTCCAGATCAGCTGCCAATGAGAAGTTTGCTAATGCACACAATCACACTGACCTGCAGCAATACTAGAGGATAGTGTTTGCACAGGGCCACCCGGCTGCATCTTCCTTCCCCGGAGCCATTCCCAGTCATGGGGACAGGAGCAGGTCGTAATGTGGGTGGCAATATGTGTGTTAGCATCGTGCTGTTGCAAGAAAACTCCACCTCTGGGTGGATGGAAAGGAGTGACTTACTATCGATGGATTGCCATGCTCTGAGGCATTCCATAGGCAAAAGAAGGCTCAGCTTTGTCACTTTTGGTAGCCGCTGCTGTGTGTTTTCATCTCTTTAATATCGTTGAGCAATAGGGGATGATGTGTGAGGGCAGGATTTTATAACAGCTTTCTTCTGGCACTGGTTCTGTACAAATTGCTCCTGCCTTCTGGCTTTAGGCAGCAGGAGGTGCTGCCCCCTCTTTGGGCACAGGCACAGACCAGCCCTTGAGACTTGGATTCTAACAGTCTGGGAAGAAGAGGTGGGAACAAATTGCACTTGTGTTTTCCCTTGGCCTAGTCATGGGGGTCAGATTTGTTCCCACCAGGGAAGTCTTTTGTCATGATCTCTTCCATTTCCTCACTTCTCTTCTTGTCAAGGATCTCCATCTCGCGCATTTTCTACAAAGCACAAAGGGGAAGAGCTGAGCAGGGAGAAAGCTGGCTTTGGGTCTTTTTAATTCTTTTGCCAATCCCAAGAACAGAAGTTCTATTTTCCTGATTAAGTTACATGCAGAGATGGAAAGCAAGCCTGAAGACCTCTGTCCCTCATCCCCAAATTCATGCCTGTCCTGTGCCATGAAGGGAGACAGTTCTCTGCCCACTTATCTACTCAGGTATTGGAGGACACTCTGCTTTAAGGTCTCTGACACTAGGGGTTCACATCATGTACTGTACAAACAGTGCCGCCAGGGCCTTCACGTACCTGTGAGATTTCAGTGAGGATGATCCTTCGATACTTCTTGCCCTGTCCTAGAGCTTCCATCTCTGCCAGGAACTCCTTTCTCTCCTGAATTTCATTCACCACTGATGGATAAGAGAAAACACTATGGAAACGGGATTCAGATGAAAGGCAAGAAAACATGTTTCTGCCTAGATCTGAATCCCCCAATTTCCTAGCTCTGAGCAGCAGTCCCACCAGGGGAAGGGTGATATCTGTTGTAATGCCCATCTTGCTCATGTCATCAGAATACCTCAGTAGTCCCTTATGCAATGTAGAATGTCGCCCCTGCCCATCTTTTATCACTTCCCATCTCGTAGGAATGGGAACTTTCTAGTTTTCTTCATACCAACAATTCTGTGTTACTTGTGGACAATTTAACCAGTCTGTGGATGGAGACACAACCTGCCTAAAGCTGTTGAGGTTCCTTAGTTGACACACATCACCGAGTGATGGCAACCATCTCTGCCCTCAGGCCTAGCACAGGCACAGAACATGAGCTGCTGTTTTGCAGCACAGACCTGAAGCCAGCTGGTCCAAACCTTGCTCAATACAAAGCACATGGGTATTTCAGATGTGCCAAGGACGATGCTCATCTTGCAACAAATTTTAGAGGATACAGGGCAAGCATGAAGCCAGCCACACTGGCTTCCCTGTGGCAGGGACTAAAGCACCTCTTCTATATGTGTTATCCTAGCGTTGGCCACCTCTGTGCTGCCCTGGCTAGTGAAGGGCTGGCTGGGGTGTGCACACACATTGAAGGTTTGAGCATAGAGAGATGTTAGGCAAGGGTATTGCCACCCCAGAATACTCTGCAGGCCAAAGTCCATCACTGCTTAAAATTCTGCATGACATTTCAGCTGAAGTGAAAGAAAAGAGCCCAAAGCACGGTGAGGCTGGTAAGCATCCTAGCCTATGCTGAGTTACACTGGCTGGAAGGAGGAGAGGCATTACATGGGCTTCCCGCCCAGGTCTCCCTGCACATCCCTTGGGAACTCCCTGGCAGCCCAGGGAGCTTGAACCTGCCAGCAAACCTCTTGCAAGGTTTGCGAAGAGGCTTGCAAACCAAGGGAGCTTGAAACTATCAGCAGTGTAAGGTCTGCGAGGATGGCCGGGTCATAGCACCACAGCAGCAATTCCTTTCTCTTGGAAACTGGGCTTTGTGCCTCCTTCAGCAATGGGCTTCATGTTACCAGCCCCATGGCCTGCCAGGCCAGCCCTCAGCGGGAGCCCACTTCCCAGGCCTCCCACCTGCCTTCCTCCAGGGAACAGTAAGACGTACATTCTTCAAACCGGTCAGGTTCAGGGAGCTCCTCTTCCTTGGTCTGAGCCACCACTGGCTTCACCTTGTGCTCCACCACATCCTTCCCTGTTGCTAAGATGTTTTGGAGCCTTTGCTTCTCCTTTTCCAAATCTCCTGCGAATGCCAAGGAGAAAAAATTGATCATAAGCCTGTCTCCTCACAGAGGAGCCTGCACACAGTGCTTCCCTCCTAAGGACACCAGGGGAAGCGCTTACGTTAACGATGGACTGAAGTGCACAAGCACTGCGCAGGCATACAGAGCCAGCCAGACTGTCCTCAGAGGGTTGATTCAAATGTACAAGCTCGAAAATTGCACAGTGCTCCCATCTTATGCAAGGAGTGTGGGAGTCGTAGAATCAGAAAAGTTCGGGTTGGAAGGGACCTTAAAGCTCATCCAGTTCCAACCCCCTGCCATGGGCAGGGACACCTTCCACTAGACCACATTGCTCCAAGCCCTGTCTGACCTGGCCTTGAACACTGCCAGGGATGGGGCAGCCACAGCTCCTCTGGGCACCCTGTGCCAGGGCCTCAGCACCCTCACAGGGAAGAATTTCTTCCTAATGTCTGATCTAAACCTACCCTCCTTCAGTTTAAAACCATTCCCCGTCATTACCTGTCAGCCACCAGGCAGCAGGCAGAAGTCAGCAAGCACTTACCATAGATCTTCCCTCAGAAACCTGTTTCTGAAGTGTGAGGATGAACAGCAATTCAGATCCCTCCTGCCGCTGCTGGGACTGCTGGCAGGGGATGGATGGAAGGCGAAAGGAGGGACTGGGTGGCACCATGTATTCATTAACTATGTTTACCAACTTACGCGTTGCCCGTGGCTTGAATTTCTCTCGGGTGTAGGAATCTCCTGCCTGGCAGGCACTGGCAGGTCGGAGATGGGGTTTAGCTGAAAGCCTGCTCCGCTGGTGAGCAGGTGGGGAGGAAGTAGGCTCTGGCTCTTTGCTCGGTGTGGGGCGGCACTGGAGGGGCAGGGTATCTCCTCCTGGAGAATAAACCAAAACCAACATTAAGTATGGATGGATGGATGATGGATGGATGGATGGACAGATAACCCTGGGCTACTGCCAGCAGAAGATCTGCCTGTTGATCCACTGTGGCACCACTAGTAAAGACCCCGGGTGCCACATACATCTCACCCTGTTGCTGGTGTGCACTGACACCACAGAGGCTGTGGTCCAAGCCTCTCCATTGCACCATGTTCCTGGCTGACCGTGCGGACCCTTCACCCTGTGTGTTGGCAAGGGCCATGCTGCTGTTTTACAGCATGGGCCCATCCACGTGGGCAGTGGGCCAGCGCCCCAGTCTCAAGGTGAGCTGCAAAAGCTCCTCACCGCAGCGCAGCAGCAAGAGAGCCACCACTCACGTTCCACACGCTCCATCAGGTATCGCCTCTGGAAATGCGTCAGCTTCGACTCTTCCATCATCGCTGGAACACATGACATAGGGTGAAGATGGCAGCCCGGGCAGGGGCTGGGGAACCCCCCCCGGGGCACTCCCCCCTCACAGCCCAAACGGGAAGCGGCAGATGTAGGTTTAGAAGACTCAAGGCGGGCTTGCCCCGTTCCCACCCCGCTCTCTCGGGGGACCGCGATGGGACTTCACTTCGGGGTGTGTGCGGGTCTCCTCCCCGCAGCGAGGGCAGGCCGGGGGACGGGGAGGCCGAGCAGCCCGCTTCGTGTTACCTCTGAGCAGCTCCCGGGTGCCGGGGCTGTACCGGGCTGCCCCATCCCTCACCGCCGAGGTGCCGCCGCACCCCGGCATCGCAGCGGGCCGTGCCGCCGTGGGCTCAGCCGTTAGGCCGCGAGCTCTAACGACTCCGTAGCGCTCAGCGGCTCCCCGGGAGGGAGCGGCGGCGAGGATGGAAGGCAGACGGGCCGGGAGCGACGCCGGGCCGCGCCGCCATGGCAACAGCGCCGCCAGAGCACGTCCGGAAATATCGTGGCGAGCAGCCGGATGTGGCTCCTGCTTCCGCCGGGAGAGGAGGCTGACGGGAGGCAACATGTCCGATAACGAGGACAAGTGAGAGCGGGACCGGGCGGGAGGGACGGGGAAAGGGACAGAGACGAAGCGAGGCTGGGGGGAAACAGGCTCGGTTCGACCCGGCTCACGACGTGCGTGTGTCTTCTGCAGCTTCGACGGGGACGACTTCGATGATGTGGAGGAGGATGAAGGCCTGGAGGACCTGGAGAACGCGGAGGAGGTGGGGGCCCCGCTCTGCCTGTCTGGGAGGGCTGGCGGTGGGGCTGGGGAGGCCTCCGGGTGTTGCCTGCACCGTGGGGCCGCGGTGATAGTCAGAGCTGAGCTGCAGCGCTGGTGTGCTTCTCGCAGGAGGGACAGGAGAACGTGGAGATCCTGCCGTCCGGAGAGCGGCAGCAGGCGAACCAGAAGAGGATCACTACCCCCTACATGACCAAGTATGAGCGAGCCAGAGTGCTGGGCACGCGTGCCCTCCAGATAGCGTGAGTATTTCCCTCTGCATCCGGAGTATCGCCACATCCCGAGCATCCTCTTTCCTTAAAAACTTCCAAGTCTCATGTGGTCCCTTACATGAGCTTGCAGATCACCACTGGAACTCCTAGTTGCACTTGAAGGCTCTGCATCTCTTCTTGGCTGAGAGTGTGGTACTTATGCCTAGAGACAGGGGTATTCACCAGCTGCAATGAACTTTCCTAGGTCATAGGCAAAATGAGTAGGGAATGTGACAAGCAGATCCTGGTTTCTGGCTTTTCTGAGGGAGCCATTGTGGGCTGGAAAAGTCAGAGCTGGTTTGCAACAGCCAGTGTTGGAGGAAGGGATGCTCCAGAACATCTTCAGTTGGTACCATGGAGCCATAGCAATTAGGAATGAAATAAGCAACCTGAAACCTGTTTGAGTGCAGTTGCATTGTGACAAGCTGTGGTTTTTTTAAGTATTTGAATTGGTAAGGTCTCATTTATAACAGGTAACATTTAAATCCTAGTCTAAGTGTTGCTAAGATTTGCTGCTCTCAACTTCATCCATATACCTGCATAGACTTATGTTAATAATGCGTATCAAAAAGTTTTGGTTTTTGAAAAACCAACTTATGAGCAGGATTATTAGCAGCAGGGTTTGTCTGAAAGTACATCTCTTGAGTCTCATCTTGGTTATGTCTACCCTCAAAACGATGCTTCTCCTCTACGTTGTTTAGAAGCTCATAGGTGGTGATCAGATCTTTCCTTTACTAAGCTCTTCTTTGCACAGTGTGCACTCTGTAAAGCTATTTCATGAGCATTCTTTCAACTGGTGGAAGGCCAGAAAAATGGGGGAGATGAGATGGGCCCCTGCCGTGTCTTTAATCCAAATTTTGACCCCTGGTTCTGCTTCACCTACGTATTCTGCCTTCAGTGCTGAACTGTGGCCAGCAGCAGCCCCCAGTGGCCTTACCCACAGATAATGTGGACTTTCTTTGCTGCTGCTGTCTCGTGGGCAGATGTGGTCACCAATGTTTGCTTGGTTGTTACCACCCTCTGTAAAATGCTTAATCTTTGCTTCCTAAAAGTAGAGTGCATCATAAATTCAGCTCCTCATTTCCCCCCGAACAAAGCCTTAGCTGTCCCTCTTCCCCCTCTGTCTGTTGATGATTGTTGATGTTCTAACTAATGATTACTGATGTTGTGTCCCAGGATGTGTGCCCCTGTGATGGTGGAGTTGGAAGGAGAGACAGACCCCTTGCTGATCGCCATGAAAGAACTCAAGTAAGTCCCAGACTTTGGCGGTGAGTGTGTTGATTCCATAAAACCAGTGGTCCTCTCCTCATCCCAGTGTTTAGCAGCTTATTCCAAGAGAGCATTGATTTCGATAACCATGCTGCTATTGGTACACTTTGTTTTTGGTAGCAATGAGCACTACAGTTGCCTTCCCCTTTTTCACCTTGGGACTTCCCTGCATCTGCTGTTTCCCATCCTAGTTGTTCATGCAAAGCACTGATGATATGAGTGCTTTCACCTCTTTTACTTTGGAACCCAAGTGTTCTTTATTTCTGTGATGGGAACCCAAGGTCCTCATCTTTCTGGAATCAGTTTAATTCCCTGAAAGGAACTGATATAAAGCAGCCATCTGAACAGACCTGTGTTCAAATGAAGTACTGGCAAAACATGAAATCAGGGTCGTGTGGAGACCATGGTGTGGAGACCCTCTTAAGAATGTTCTTTTCCCACACTGTTGTACATTTGGCTTATTGTGGGGAGGCACATCCCCTGCTTACAGGAAGATAAATAAATCCCTTCTGACTGTAGCAGAGGCAGCTTTTGGATCATCACTTACAGGCCCACCATTCCACAGCAAAGCTCCCAAGTGGCCTGCAGTTGTCCTGCATGGTCGGTGACCTAGATCACATGCAAGGATCCTTCAAGCAGGGCAGCTGGGCTCTGTTTACTGATCAGTTCTTGAACTGAACTGTCGCTCTGCTCCCCTAGTGTCTCAGTGCATTGCAGTTGCTCTTGCAGATTTTACATCTATTACAGCCCCCTTTATCATTGCCAGAAACTCCTCAGGTCACATTCCTGATCTCTAAGCTCAGCCAGAGTTGTTTCTGGTCACTGTCTGATCGTGAGCTCTAGCAGTGAGTCAGGGTGTGACAAAAGTATAGTGGCATCCTATTCTGTGCCAAAATGCCATTGTAATTCTCGGCATGAGGAAACTACTTTGCTACTTGAAAAACAACGGCCCTGCATGTGATCACTAAAGAAATTGTATCACTCTTCAAGTCTGATACGGTTGAAACCTGATGCCCTGCTTAGATTCCAGGCTGTTTGATTGCATTCTGCTGACTTAAGTCTATTTTCATGAAGTTTTATTCTGTTTTGATTTTTCTTGCTTTCTAATTGGAAGCACTGTTAGCAGATGCTGTGTTCCACCTCAGCTGTACCAGCTTTTGGTACCTTAATAGTCCCTAGTCCGTGTATCCTTCTTGAAATGTAACTGATGCTCTCAGGGTACAAAACAGTCTGTGAATACCAGTTTGTTGTGAAGGTTCTCACAGTTCTGCCACTTCTGTAGTATCTTTTGGGAAAAATCTTTCATCAAGCAAAAAGTGGATTTGTTCAAGTCCCTTTATGATTCCCCCTCCCATATCTGTGTTAGATGCTTGGTGCTGCCTCATAGTGGGCTCAGGTCACAGGGCTCAACTCCTGCAGTAGCAGCAGAGGGCTGACCTTCTGAGGTCTTTGGTTGTTTTGGGTCTAAGAGTGCTCAGTGCTTTGCACTCACAAAAGGTTGTTGGGACTTCCTTCAGTTGTGTAATGCCAAATCACTGGTGCTACGCAGATCTCTCAGTTAAACCTGATGAATTTACTGAAGCCACCAAGCACCCCAGTTCCCATTGTCTGCTCAAGTGGTACAGTGCAAATGCTCTGGCTTCTCCGTTCACATCTCTGTCCTCCCTTCAGAGCCCGCAAGATCCCCATAATCATCCGTCGTTACCTACCAGATGGGAGCTACGAAGACTGGGGTGTGGATGAGTTAATTATCACAGACTGAGCAGCCTCCAGCTATTGTTTTGGTTCTTTCCTACTCCAGAGATGCTTCTATTTTTGTTCATATCTATGTAAATAAATTATGACACACACCCCCCCATTTTAAGTTAAATGTGTTTGGTTTTTGGTTTTTTTTTTCCTCGCACCTTCTCTTTCATCTCAGTCTTACATGCCCAAGAGAAGACTTTCGTACTTCTGTCTGCCAGTTTCGTCATCATTCTTTGTTTCTGTGTCATGGGCTATGTTAGTGAGATTAGGATGCCAAGTGCAGCTTTTTTTCACCTGATAAGGTGCAGTCCTGAGCCTACCTATTAGCTAGGCTCAAGACTGCAGTAACTGTTTCCTCTTCCTCCAGCACTGCTCCTCCCTGGTTATAGGACCAATAGCCAATTAAGCTCCTGCTGTACGAAAACGCTCTTGCAGGTACTTTGCCTTCAGAAAGACTCCAGCCCTCCACCTCATCCCTTCTTAAAACATGAGTGCTGAGACACCTCTGTTGCTTCCCTCTAGACAGTTGGGCCTTTGTGCCCTCAGCAGGTTGCTGTGGAAACCCCCAATTTCCTCTCTGGCTGGGGCTGGCTGTGGGGCTTCTCAGGAGTATCATAGAGCAGCTCTCATCAAATCACCTATTGTTTCCCTGCTCCTGCTGCTTATCAGAAGTGGGGATCCCCTTTCAGTGGCACTGCCCCAGCCGGAAGCGCGGTCGCCACTCACGGTCCCACCAGTTCAGCAGCTGTAGGTTGTTGCTGAGCTTGCTCCTCGTACAGTCCTTCCCTGACACACAGTGGAACTGATGGTCCTGTGTGTGTGTGTGCTCTCTCTCCAGCCATCTCAGTTGTGCGTACTCTGGTGGCTCTTACGGTGGCACAACTGTAGTTAAATCCTGGAGTTCCTTTAATCTCTAGTGTGATGGAAGGTCGGTCATTTGTCCCGTCCAGGTGCCTGCGCTCTCGTCTCTGATGTGCGGAGAGGTTATATGCTTAAGTCAAGAGTTGGGTGGATGCATTACAATCTGCAAGGGCTTCCAGCCAGCCACTACCTAGTTTTCATTCCTTTGTCTGTGTGCTCCAAGGTTCTCACTCTGCCTGAGGAAGATCTGAGCTCTTGGGGCAAGTCTTTCTCAATTATCGTATTAAAAAGTGGTCTTGGAATTTCTGTTTTCTAAGGAGAAGGGGAAAGGCGCACCTCACCTGTGCTTTCTGCTTTACATTAACTTTTTATGCTGTTTCAGGAAGAATGTTTCCAAGTACTTTGTGTTAAAGCTTGTGTGTCTATATAAAATGTGCATTCTCCATCCTGTGTGCGTAGTCAGTGCTTGCACATGAGCATCCGTGTCCCAAAGGGAGTGTACATCCACCTGCCTGGGAGCTCGGCTCGCATAACCAACCATGAATGCCATTCTCTTACTGCTCCCTGTAAAAGCCCAGTCCATCCTTCCTCTGTTGGTCTGCACAGGAGGGGCTGGTTTTGGAGGCAAAGATGCCAGAGATGAATGGGTCCCAGGTCAAAGGGAATGTGGAGATGCTTGCAGGTGTGGGAAGGGGGTTGACTGGGAGGCACACAAATGCTTCCTGGTCCAGGCCATCCTTACCAAGAAAAGGTTAATTTGCAGCACTGTGGCCTTCAGCCTTCTCCCCCCACCCTCCATGGAATCCTTTAATCACGTTGGTGCGGTGAAATTTCAGCCCTGAAATGGTGCCTTTGTGCAATCGTTTTGGCGTCTGCCATGGAGCGCGGGGGTCGGTTTCTTGTCCTTTTTTTCTTTTTTTTTAAATGACTTCTTTGTTCCCCCCGCCCCCCCTCCCCAGCCTTGCATCTGTATCAGATACGATTAAAGGGACAGGGAAGGATGCTGGGCCAGCTCCTTCTATGCTGCAAGAGGAGTGGTTAACCCCTCTGTTGCCAGCGGTGATCTCAGTCCTGTCCTAGTTGTTAGGGCCCTCCTAGATGAGAGAAGGCGTCCCCTTCCATTAGAGAATGGTTGAGGCAGAGCTCACTCACTTCTTTCTTCATTTGCTTTTTGAAGAGCTGGAGAAAGCTACCTGTGTGGGGTTAAGACCTTTCTTTTCCTTCTCTTCTGTTCGTTGATACCATGTCCCTTCTCTCTCCCACCCTTGTGATCAGCCCTCCTACTTCTTAACTCCACCATGGCTTCCCTTCTTTCCCACACATGCTCCTGACTTGCTCAGAGGTGCAGTGTTTCCCTTCTGGACTCTTCCCACAGCCTGTGATTTGTGAGTAGTGATTTATCCTCCTCTCCAGTGAATGGCCACAGTCCTGTTTCGCATGGAGCTCTTCAGCTGCCATTGCCCTTGTTAGATGCGTTGAGCTATTCTGCTGTTGCTCTTGGCCCTATACAGGCCTTCATCCAAATAGTGCTGTGAGTTTTGAAAAGCTTTGAACATGTTCAGCACTTCCTAGACATCCTGCTTACTCACCCAGAAAGCCTTCAGTGAACACAAACTCACTGGATGGATCACGTGCATCAGCATTGAAACTGTTCGCAATCGGTTTATGATTGTTGTGGAATCCATGTGTTAATTGGAATCCTACCTTGCTACCATTGGCATTGAGAGATGTTCGTAAACAAACTAAAATCTGCTGTACATTTTCTTTCCAAATGTCTTCAGATAACCACACAGGACTTTACACCCAGAATGTCCTCTTCAACAAGTAAGGTGTATACATCTATTCGTGAATATACTGTGTATGGGCATTTGTATTTAGGTTCTCACTTGTGGAAGGCAAGAGGCCAGGGTGTTGAGATTCTACAGAGAAATTAACGGTTGCTTCCAAAATGCATGAATTTGCATTTGTGAGGAAGTTTGGGGTTTGGCAGTTTTGAAAGCACGCCATCTGCCACCTGGTGATGGGGAAAGAAGCAAGACAAGAAACCCCACGCTCCTATTCTGTGGAGTGTTAACAATCACACTAAGAAATTCTTGGTTAAGCACATGCAAAACAGTGCTCTTGCTTTTTGCATGTGCTGAATCTTAGCTGAGGAACAGAAATGAGTGCTGCTGTGCTTCTCACTGAAGAAATGACTGGAGCTGGGGTGTGAATAGAAGAAGAGTTTCATCTCCATGAAGGAGTCTGGTAAAGCCAGTCAGAGTTCTGCCTGTATCCTCTTCATGACCGGCAAAAGAAGGCTGTGCACGGGATCTGTGTGGTGGTGGGATCACCTATCCATACAATTACCAGGGCAAAAAACAGGCTTGCATGGAAGAGGTCAAAAAAACCCAGACACGTGAAAATGAAACTTTTAAGTTTATTATTCCGTATGTTTAATGCAGAGTTAATGGTGCTAGGACAGTATAGAGACTGGGGAAAGGGAGGTGGGAGAGGAAGGTGCTACTTGCATAAATAAGGGGACAGGGCTGGAAGAGGTTACATGCGTACAAGGAGCAAACACTCTACATGGTCTTTTCAGACACCACGAGGATAAGTCATCCATAGCTAAGGGAAGCAGGAAAGGCATCTGACAGTCATATCAGCAGAGGGGTACAGCGGTACTGATCACAGTCCACATTTGGTCAGAGTATTTTGTCTTTCTAGACTGGAATATCCATTGGAAGGTCTCACGACATGTCTCTGTGATCAATTGCCAGGAGTCATCTTTTCCTGCAGCACCTTTTGTGCCAGTTCACTCCCTGGCATGACAAACCACTCCAGTCCTGGAGGTGACAAAGAAGTAAGCCGACTGTCCACAGGTGTTGGGCTGAGAACAAGAACTTGATCTGACTGCAAGAGCTGGTGGCTTCCAGTTTGAAACCCAAAGGGGAAATTAAATTCCTTTGCACCTACCTTGCTTAAAGCCGTAGGAATATCTTTTCATCCTCAGCATAGGTAGGAGGGAGTTGTTGACTGGAAGACATGATGAACAAACAAGTGGGGGATGCACAGCCCATCAGCCTGAGTTTGGAGTGGGGTTTCAAAGAGGGTGTTGGAATCGACTTGGGGTGTTGGCAAGTGCATAGTAGCTTTCTTGGTGCCTCTTCGTTTCAGGCAGTGCACAGTCAGACATGGAAGAGCAAGGACAAAGTTTGTCTAGAGGTTGTTTGGGTACTGAAGAGATTAGAAAAGACTGAGGTGCCAGAAATGCCAGACATAAATGAACAATATACAGTAATTGTAAAAAAGGAGGATTCACCCACAGCACCTTAGTGATTCACTGGTCCTTCCCCACTTCTGCACCTCCATACATGAACACGCAGGCTGTGATATGAATAACACTAAGGTTCCTGAGTCCTATGTGTTGTTCAGGCAAGCTTTAAAATTTCCATGCAGGAAAGTGTGGGATTAAACAGAGACAAGATGGAGAGAAGAGGTGGGAAGAAAAACTAGGATGCAGCTGTGGAAATCAGCAGGGAAGCAAGCGTAGGTTGGTCTTCCAACAAAGTTCAAGATTCATGCATGTGTGAATCATAGGCAGGACTGCTGCACAACACTGATCACAAGGAAGCTGGCCCTGCCATCCTCCCCACTACTCCTCGTGTAACAAGTTCACCAAGGCTGAGCAACCACCCTTCACCCGCAGCAGGTGAGAAAGTGTTGGCCATTGTGGCCTGTTGGAAATGCTTGCTAACTCCCTGGAGCAGTTTGGGGAGGGGAAGGAAAGGACAGTCTCTCTCATCGTACAGTCCAGGGTGTGCACCATGAAACCCACCATGGACCAGTCACTCCATGTCTAGAATCCTCCTCATCTAGAAGGCCAATAAGGTGTTGCAAGCCAGTCCCGTGGCCTGCATGCGTGAAATTGGTACAGGGCGAAAGGACGAAAAACCTTCCTCTAGGCGGGTGAGCCAGCGATAGCCGGGGTCAAGAAAGGCACTTCTGTATACTCAGTGGGTTCTGGTGGCTGGATGGCACTGAGTGACCTCGGAGTTCGGAGGCTCTTCTGCCTGTGCTGATTCTTCGGAGCCTTTCCGTCGCTGCTTCGGTCACTGTTCCCCATTCCCTACGGTCTGGAGAGAGTCGTATACACGGGCTGTTCCCAATGTGTGGGGCTATGGGACTGTGGCACGGAGGGTGCAGGGTCAGAGATGGCAGTGTAAAGGGGACGTTGGGAAGGTCCCATATAGGAGAAGGCCGAATAGAGGCCAGAGGCTTGGGTGGAATGGCTGTAGTAGGGTCCTGAGGGCTGGTGGTCCGGGTAGTCAAACTGTGGCCTGGAGATGGAGGGGAAGGCCGAGCCGTAGTGGGGCAGACTCAGGGATGTATAAGCTATCTGGGAGGTGGAGGGCTGGTCGGTGTAATGACCTCCAGGAGCAGACCCCTCTGTTTTCACCTGGGCCTTGGAGTCCACCACCGATGAGGTGGCAGTGGACAAGGAGACTCCGTGCTGCTTGGAGATCCAGGCAGAGTGTCCACTGGCTGCAGCCAGGGCGCTCCCGAGGCCGTAGCCAGCAGCCGCCGCTGCCGCATAGCCCCCAACATGGCCTGGGTGGCCGGCGTGTCCGTTGGGCGGCAGGTACTGGTCGAATTCATTGACATCGAAGGTCTCCATGTTGGACATCACTTCGTGGCTGATCTCTCCGATGTCCACATTGCCAAAGTCAATGTGTGGCTTTCCCCCTTCCCCCAGGGAACGCCCTTCTCGCTTGGAGTCGGCTTTGCCTGCCTGCAGCTCAGTCTTAGGGGTAGTAGGAGGTGTTGGGGGCCCATGGCTCTGACCTGCAACTTGAAAAACATTTTGAGGAGGAAAGAGAGAGAAGAGGTGAGTTACTGCTTTAGGCCTGGCTTTATACACAGCCCAGCTCCACTCCTCCCAGTATGCCAGCAGCCATCAGACTGGAGACTTCAGTGCAGGGAGAGCAGCAGCCAGCCAAAACCAAACCTTTTTCTACAATCTTGTGGAAAGAAATAGGAGAGTGCAGCAATAGCTTGCCTGATCAGAGGAATGCAAGTGCCTGTGAAACTCAAGCACATCCCTATACTGCTGAGTCCAGCAGCTTGTTGGGTCATGAGCAAGGTGTGAAGCACATCACTGAGGCTTTCACCTTGATGACTTGTCTGTTGTGAGCCTCTGAGTAGGCTGTAACCTGTCAGTAGGATTACAGAGACCTGAGACTCACCTGAGGAGTGATCTGGATGACCATCGGACATGGGCGACCCTTCTCCGGGATGCCTGTGATCCAGGTGGGCGTTCTTGTAGTGGGCCTGAATGGCAGCAGCCCCCCCGGCCTCCCCCTCCACTTGGCCTTCACCCTCACCCTGCGTGGCCTTGCCGTTTTTCCGCCGGCGGGGCTGGTACTTGTAATCAGGATGGTCCTTCTTGTGCTGCATCCGCAGCCGTTCTGCCTCCTCGATAAAGGGCCGCTTGTCGCTTTCGTTCAGCAGCCTGCAGAGGCCAAGGTGGCAAAGAAGAGGGGAAGGAGAGGGGCAGGTATGTCAGCAACCCCCCCGCACCTATGCACAGCATCGTGGGACACCCTGTGTAAATCCAGATGTCAGGGTGTTGCCCCATTGAAGGTATTTCCCAGAAAAACAGGGAAAGCTTGGAAGTGTTTTCAGTGGAGATGGCAATATTTTCCTCTTCCTTGTTAATTATTAAGCCCTGACACTGCTTAGTGCCAGCACTGCGTCCCCCTGCCCCAGCTGCATGATGCTTCGCACCTCAGTATGTTCAACCCAATCTTACATTGCCCAAAAGCAAAGTGCAGCCTTTCACAGCTGTGTAAAATAAGGCTGGGAGATCTGTTTTGAAGAACTTTGGGCTAATTAAGAGCAGTTGGGACCACCTTTCGGGCTAAGGCAGAGTGGCACACCCTTGCTACCTCTCGTCCTGCCTCCTGCACATCTCCTGCTCTTCTCTAGACTGTATTTATTCCAGTTTAACCTCCCACCCTTCCATAGGCTCTGCTTGAAGTTTGAGGCTCTGCTGAGCACAAGTGGCAGCAAATGGTGTTGGGTTCCCAGTACCCATGTTGCTGCACGGAGCTTGCTGGGCCTTTGAGCATCTTGCAGTACCCTAAAAGGAAATTGAAGAAAACTTCACAGCAGGAAAATAGTGCGTTCTGCTGCTCCTGGAGCTTCTGCTCACCTTAGACATGGATAATGCAAACGGATGAACCACAAAGGACCAGCCCTTCTTGAGTTTAGCCAAGCAGTTGTAAAAAAGTCAGCTGCTACATTGCTGGCCTTATAGAAATAGATGGTCTCTGGATGAAAAGCACTGCAGAAACATAAGCTCCTTCTCTCTATTCCTGCCAGGTCATGGGCTGCTCTAGTTAAAATGGGCTTTCCACGGAAATGGTGAAATATGCGGCCAGGATGGCTCAGAGTACTTGAAGATGAGATCAACCTCATTATCCAAGCCTCTAGCAGCATCTTAGCTTTAAGCACTTCAGTTTCATGTTATGATTTTACCCCTCAAATACTCTTGTGACTCAGGGTCATCCTGCTTCCAACCAGAAACCAGTGCTCTCGTAAGGGACCGATCTTCCCATGACTTGCAACTCCAGCAGCCATTAGGAATGGCAGGGCTCCCAAATGGCAAAAAGTCCTCCATGTATGGGATGTCCACGCCTTTTTCTCCCCAACAAAAGAACTACCTGGCAGTGGGGTTGTGCTAGCACCTTGATGCCCTTGAAGCCATTAGCACTAAAATGTGACCAATTTTGTTAAGCTGTCGGCACTGAGGAAAAAGGCCTGAACTGGCCTGAAAGAAGACAAAGGGGAGGCATGGCTCAAGGAGTGTATAGGGTTGCCAGCAAGTACTGAATTGGTTCCTAAGCACTCCAGTTTCCCCTGCTCCTTGTGCATCCCCTCGGCTGGCAGCCAGAGGTGTATGGCACAGGCTGGAGCCCATTACGATACTGACCTGGATTCAATCCAGGCAGCCTGAGCAGGTCATGGCCACACACCACATTCCTCCACTGCCTTAATCCCAGAGATTAAAGCAATTGAGCCACTGAGAATCCAACACCAGCTTTCCTGTCTCCCTCCTGCCACCATACACTATGCTCACACATCCCAGAGTGCTCTAATCCTGCAGCCTGTGCTGCTCCAGATGGCCTTCCAAAGGGACATCATGGCCAACCCTTATAGGCATTGTGGACTGGAAGGCAACTTTGCCTTGGCAAAACCTTCATCCTTGCAGAATGCCTCATCTTGATGGGAGATGGAGAATACAGGCAAAACCTGCAGCCTTGTAACCCAGGACACTTCAAGGCTTCCTGCACGCTGAACCCGGATGGTGCTAAACCTAATAAGGTGCTGTGGTCGGGCATGAAAGGTCTCTTTCTACGTGGACACCTCTTGGAGCAAGAGAGCTGTAGGCCACGGGCAGTGGCACCAGCAGGACAGTGACAAGTCCATTCCTTACACCTTTGCCTTCTTTCCAAAGCTCCCTCCTCCCCCTGGCTGGGATCAGAGCTCAAATCGGCTTTAGCAAAGTGAAACTGGTGCAAGCAGGCAAAGGCCAGGAGATTTGGGGGATTTGGATTTCACTTGCTTCCTGCCCTCCCCCTCCTGCCCCCCACACTCCACAGGCTGTAATGCAAAGGAATCTCGCACGAGCAGAGAAGTTATGGATCACAGAGCAATGCCCTTCATGGGGTTTAACCGAGCCCTCACCACCCTCCCCGACACCGGGTGTTCATGGCCGAGTTGAGAGGAGAGGGGCGACCATCCAGTGCCCTGCTCCAGGAGGAGAAGGAAGGGCTAAAATCTGGCTGCCCACCTCTTGTAGGCTCCCCTGCTGCCGCCTGGCACTGCATGGTGACTGGCGCGGCAGGCGGGGACCTGACCCTGTGCCGGGACTCAGCTGCTGATGAGTCAGTGTGGCGATGGGATTAGGCATCAGAGTTGATACCAGGCAAGGGCTGGCCGTGAGCAGAAGGTAGCCAGGTGGGCTTTCCTGCACGTCCATGGCTCTGGATTTTGTGGATGTGACCTTATTCCTTGGGTGCTGCCGTCCTCAAGCAAACAGCCCTCCATTGGGTCCCCTCGCTCCTCCCTGCTGAGCCTTCCTTCTCTTTTTCCTGTGCCTCTCTTGTTTTCGGCCCTGGAGGTGGTGCTGGCTGGCATCTTGGCTGAGAGTCATGCCGACATTTTCAGCAGCCAGCCTCCATTTGAGAGCTGCTCCCTGTCCCACCCCGGGGAAGGAAAGCAGCCAAGGCGAGATTTTGTGACTGCTGAGCACAGAAACCATCCTTTTTGGTAGACGTTTCGTTCGTCAGCTGCACCCCTCGCACACCCTAAGCTGGAACAGACTGGCGGAGATGTATGGGGCCATAAACCCCCTGGCACCACACTTGGGGGTAGCGTGGCCATCAGGGCATGTCCTGCAGCCTTTCCCAGTGGGGACTGGAGCCCATGGAGGACATGGCGGTGGCACAGAGCCGAAGCAAATGCCGGGCTTCAATAAAAACCCGGGCCATTGCAGCCCATTTTGCAGAGGGGCAAATGGGGCAGCACTGGGGTTGTTGGTCAGTCTGATGCTGCCTCTCAAGATTTCCCAGCCGCTGCTGTGCCCACCCAGCACCAATCGCTGTGGGAATGCTTGGTTTAATGGTGATCTGCAGGCAGACTCCATGCTCACTGGCATTCGTCCCTCTGTGTAATGTGCCCTTTACCTGTGTAAGCCCAGAGCAGCCGTGTGGAAATGGGAGATGTCTGCATTTTCCAAAGCAACTAGCAGTGTAGGGTTTGGGTGGCCACCTTGTAAGGGTGAGGATATGCAAACATCCAGGGCCCTTTGCAGGGACCCTCATCAGGTATTTGGGACTAAGCCATCCAGAGCAAAACCTAGCTGCTTGCAGTTGTACCAATGTGTAGGAGCTGTACCTTAGGGGACAGCATAGATGTGTGGGCAATGAGAACCTCAATGAAGACCCAGCTGTACCGTGGCTGGAAGACCACGGGTCTACTATCCCGGTAACCTTTGGACCACCTTCCTCAGAGTTCTGTTGGTTGATATTTTCCCCCAGCCTCACAGAAAGACACAGGCACATGGTCCTACCCAGGCCAAACACTGACTGCACCCGTAGGCCAGCTTACTCTGCTGTATGCTCCCCATCGGGGCTGTCACAGCTCAAAGAGCCACAGCCTGCATTAGGGACGCTCGGAGAGGAGACATGTTCAAGCAAAGCAGCTGCTTGGCAAACTGCAGCACGCAAGAACCCTAGGCCTGGGCCTGCAAGCTTCTCTGCCTGACCCATGCTCCCTGGGAAACACCAGGGGATCGTGACTGTTGTCCAGTGGTACCGTCTCCCTGCTCCAAGTCTCATGGTAGCCATGCCCTGGGAGCAGGGAGGCAGTCGGGTGCATTAATGTGGCCGTGGGCTGGGAGCTGTATCTCCCTGCACTCTGAATGCAATACCTAAGGAGGGTTTCACTGCTCTGCTGTATTTTCAAGGGAAATACAATATTTGGAGCAAGGCCATTGCTCTAAAATCTGTCAATATTTTGCACTAAGGGAACAACACCTTAAAATAACGCTTTGGGAATGAAAAGGGTGGGTTCCCCCTTCACACGTACCCCTTCCAGCACAGCTTCACCGTCCAGAGGCAGGCAGCAGAGTGGTAAAGGGAGGGGAAGGCAGTGGGGAACAAAGCGGGAAAGCAACAGATGAGACATCTGCAATCACACCGTGCCTTCTGCTTCACAAAGAAATCCCTTTGCTGGAGTTACGCTTGAAGTTGGCGGGTTGGGGTAAGTGGGCAGAGGGAGAAGTTAGACCCCAGTTCCTTGTGAACAAGGAGGTTTGAAATCAGGTGACCTCGGCATCAGCTGTTGGATGGGGGGTGTGTTTCGATTCTGCTTGGAAAAATGTGTCTTGGCCCACCCAAGGTTGAGGGCTTCCTGCAGGAAATGCTGTCGGGGCAGGAGAGAGACTGAGAGGGCCCGTTTGTGCCACCTGCTGCAACGCACGGAGGGGGACGGTGGTGGGGACTTGCAGCAGAAAGTGTTTGTAGCAGGTTGGTGGGGTTATCAGCAGAGACCTCCACAAGGGGAAGAAGTGGCACAGCCAGCATGACGCACTTGGCTTGGGCACAGTGGGCTCTCTGCGCACCCAGGAGCTGACTGCGATCAGTGCAGGCAGCCTGTTGGTGTGTGGAGGAAGAAGGAGCGAGCTGGGGAGGGTACGTAAAAGATCCAGGGATGAATGGGCACAAGAAACTGGTGGGGCCAGAAGGACGAGCGTGTGTGTGCTGGCAAGAAGGGGGGCATCTCACCGGGTGCAAAAGGGGATGCTTTCAGCTGGCATGTTTCAAGAGAACCTGCTAAGGCTGGGGCTTCGGCAGGTCTCTTCCTGCTAAACCTCAGCCCCACTTTCTAGCAGGGTCTCCCCTTATCCATCTCGCTGCACCTGCATTGCCTGCCAGAACTGGGACTGTCCTGGGAATGACTGCTGCGGGGCTCTGGCTGCCTGGCTCCCTTTGGCTCACTTTGGCTCCCTTCCCCTGACCTTCCTTCTCTACCGTAACTTGGTTTCCCGCTTGCTCTGTAGTGCTGTGCAGAAAATAACCCCAGCATTGGGACCCAAGTTCAAATAGGCTTGAGGCTGTTAAGTTGGATGGGACTCAGCCTGATTCCTGCTAGTGCATGACTTGGCCCAGCAGAGAAGGTGAGCCAAGAAAACAAGATCTCCCCTGGCAGTCAGGCAAGAGAGGACTGGGACAAGAGCATCCTGGTCAGGAACAATTGGGAAAGTTAGTGGGAAACACATGGAAAGGGCTGCTGCCCAGGAAGGAGGTGAGCTGTGCTGGGGAAACCTTCATACATTCAACCACCACTCTTGCCCCGTTACCACCAAGGGGCCCCTGCTAAGTCTCCATCCTTCCACCTATGACATTATCTCTCCAGGACACCCCCAAACCTCAACCCTTGCGCTCCCCTTCTGCCTGCCCACTCTTACCTCCAGAGCTTCCCCAAGGTCTTACTGAGCTCGGCGTTGTGGAGGTGCGGGTACTGGTCAGCCAGTTTCCTCCTGGCAGCCTGTGCCCAGACCATGAAGGCGTTCATGGGCCGCTTGACATGGGGTTTGCTCTTGTTACTTCCATTGACCCGGACGGGCATGGGTACCAGAGTCCAGTCATAGCCGCTCAGTACCTGGCTGACTGCCTCGCGGATGCACACCGGGAACTTGTCGTCGTCCGCCTCTGAGTCTTGCTGTTCCTTCTTGACTTTCCCCATGTCCCCATTCCCGGAGCTGGTGAGGTGCGGGGAGTTGTCTGGTGCCATGGAGGGCCCTGGCGAGAGGCAGTGGTGGTCTTCAGAGCCCACGGGGCTCATCTCCACCTCTGAGAGGTCTTGGTCAGCAGCCATCGTTGCGCTCAAACTCTCTTTCCTCTTCCTTCTTTATATCCTTCTTCCCACTGGGGAGGGGAGGGAGGAAGACAAAAACAAAGGAAAGAAAGGAAAGAAAGAGAGGGGGAGAAAGAGAGAAAAAGAGAAGCAACCACCAAATGTGAAAGGGACTCCAAGGTCTCTGGAGAGCTGACCGACAAGGCAGGGGCCACTCAATAAAAGCGCAAGCAAAGCAATTGCCATGCACACCGCAGAACCCATGATCCATGCGGGTTGGGATGGGTCGGGGCCCCTGATTAATTGGGATATCGCTCCCTATCTCTGCGCTGTGTGGAGCTGACGTGTGGAGGGGCCTGCGGCAGAGGCATAAGAAGGGTTGGGGACCTGAGAAGAGAGTAACCCGGACCATCCTGCCCAGGCGCAGCTCCCCACAGCGAGTGGGATAGGGGGAGAGCCACAAAACTTGTGTGGGGAATTGCCCCTTTTCTGTGCGTAGTGAAATGCCAGCGCAGTGTCCAGGGTGAGGTAGGGGAGGGAGAGCGCCAGCACTGTATCCATGAACCAGAAGGGATCGCTTTCCCAGCTACCAGAGTAGCTGAGCGGGCAGCAGCACCGGGCAGGAAAACAGCCCAGGCTCCGGATCCGCACCTGGAGTGCCTGATCCCGTCTGTGGGGACACCGCATCCCTCACCCTCCTTGCAGCTCATAAACCAAAGGCTTAAAATACATCTACATTGCACACACAGCTCCCCCCATCTGTGTGCATGTCTGCATGTACATGTTCACATTCATATATGTATTTACAGGTGCAAACACAAACTGAGTTTAACTTTGAGACAAGCCTGGGCTATGGGTTGCCTGCCCCACACACTCCTCTGTCCTTCTGTCTGCAGTCACCTCTTAAAGTCCCTGCTGCCACGCAGCAAGTTCTCCCCTTGGAGAAAGAAACACTCTAAAAACAAAGGCCTCTCTATCCCCCCCATCCAGAAATAAAGGAGAAAAGAAAGAAATTAAGAGATAAAAAGAAAGGATAGAGGAGCATCCCTCTGGCTTAGCTGGCAAACAGCAGAGCAAGGGCTGCTCTCCATCCCTCCCGTTCCAGAGGGTGACGCAGACCCTCACTACGGATACTGGATAAAGTAGAAGTAGGGGGGATAGAAGCAGGAGCGAAGGTGTGCGCCTGTGCGCTTGGGCTCAGGTAGGGAAACTTACGTTGCTGGCTGGTGTGCCGGGCAGGTCCTGCGAGGGCTGTGATTTGTATTCCAATGGCCCCCTCGTTGTCCCTGCCAGCCCCGGTGGCGTTGGGGCGCGCGGCGCGGGGAGGCTCTCAGGCAAGTGCCATTCCTAGAGGGAGCTTGGTTTTTACTAATACCCCGGCTGGATGCCTGTCGCTGGCTTTGCTGCTTAGCACCGGGGGAGGGAAGGGCGGAAGGTGGAGCCAAGAGCTCCTCACAGCCAGAGCACACTCGGTGGGGGACGGCGGGGAGGGGACGCAGGCAGCCCCCAACCCCACCTCGGCCATCAGCATGTTCACCGCTTGCCCCTGATACTGGCTTCTTCATGAGCTGCTTGTGTTGGGCAGCATGTCCGCCCGAGGGATGGTGCTGGAGGATACAGCCCCAGGGGCTGAGGTGCTGGAAGGGGCCTGGGGTGGTTTGGGGAGATCGGTGTGCACCCCAGGACTGGGGTCCTTCTCCCTCCCTTCTCCTTCCTCCTGCTCCCGAGGGGTCTGGTGCCCCCATGTGCCAAATGAGGCCCTGGTTGCAGAGTCCCATAGGGGCCCCACTGTGCTGCAACAAGTTGGCCAAGGACCCTGGGGTCAAGATGCTGCCAGAAGGGCATCCTCATTCACACCTTAGTGTGCAGGCTGGGGAAGGGGATGAAGGAGCCCGAGGATGGAGAGCATCAGGTCCAGGGAAAGTACTGTGCTGCTGGACAGTGGATACCAGTTTGAACCTTGTTTTGCACCCAGGGATGGGCTCATCGCGTGTTTGTTTCAGCAGGGTCTTGCCAAGGCTTTGCTTCCTCCAACATGTTGAATTGCTCCTGAAGGCAAACGTGGGGTCTTGCATGAGGAAAGGGAGGCCTCTGGATCAGAAGGACTCGCACTCGCTCATCCTTGCTGTTGTGCACTGGGACATGTAGAGGATCTCAGCACTCAGTGGGTTAGGATGTCATCACATCTTCCATTTTCTAGCTCACTTTCCTTCCCAGATACCTCTGGTAGTTGGCCTCTTCACTTTCCTGTATCACCAGGGCTGGTACAGGCCAATACCAACCCTGTAACCATGAGAGGTCACACACACAATATCTGATGATCCTCCCAGCTCCTCAGTGAGCAATGAGATAAACCCAGCTCCTGCCCCAGCTCCTCGCTGGAGAGCCAACCTCAAGATGCTTCAGTGCTATATCAGAAAGCACAAAGAGATGAATGGATGTGACCCAAGGAACCAGCTTCAAGGGATTTCAAGAGCATTTTCAACTCCTGTGGCGGATACTTACTCTCCAGAAACTTCGTGTTAGAAAGACCCACCAAACCACATGAAGCATAGGGGAACAGTCCAAAGGATGGTGCTGAGCGCTGAGCTAAAGCCCTTAGAGCACATCTTTGGGGCTGGCTCCTGCCCTTGCAGACCTGGCTGACAGCATAGGGCCATTTCCCTGCCCGTCTGCTGTTGTCTGGGGTAAGTGAAGCTCCGAAGCCATGGAATATCTGCAGGGAAAACCTCACTAGAGCCCAGTGGGAAGTTTTTACGGGAGCGAGCAGAGAGGGAATGGCTGCACTCCATCAGCACCCAGCAGGCAGAGGTGCTTAAAGGCTGCGCTTTGATGGAGAAGATCCCCATCAGGGGATAAAGGAGCCTCACAGAGCACTGAGGGGAGCTTCCCAGCCTGCTCAGCCATGCTCCAATGTAGCAGCCTCTTGGCAAACTCAGCAGGGAGAGCAAGACAGTGCTTGACCCCAGCGACACAGTGAGTGGTGAGGCTCACATCTTCCTGCTTGCCCACAGGGTCTGAGTGAGCAGAAGAGTCTGACCCACCACTCCCAATGGGGGCAAGAATAGGATCAAACCCAGGAGGGATTTCAGCAACCCACATGGCTCTGGACCGGTGTTTGTCCCACTGCTCATCATCCCCACCAGGGCCTGCTGCCAACTGCCAGGCAGGACCCAGATCCTGTTCATGCCGTGTTGGAAGAGCTGCAGACAGGGACATCCTCAACAGCCCGTGTACCAGCTACGCAGCCTCTGCAGTTTGCAGTCTCAGTCTCCTCACATTTAAATGGCAAGGAAGGGTTTTTCCCTTCATTCTGCCTTCCTCCAGTTCTTGTTTTGTGTCTCCTTTGCTTTTTGCCTCCTTTCTGCACTCTCTTTTCCTGTAGTGCCCTTTTCCCTGTTTCCATTCCCTCTCACAGCACTGATTACTTGTATATCCTTTTCCAAGTCTCTTCTGTCCACATGTCATCTCTTCTCTTGTGCAACAAAGAGGTAGATGCAGGAGAAAGTGTTGTGGAAAATACACCTCTACTGCAGCAGGAAGAGGTGTGATGCTTTCTCCTCAGTTGAGGTGAGGAGACAGAGGGGAAGTAGAAGAGACCATCCCTGTTTCAGGAATCACTGGGGTGGCATGTCCCTTTCTTCAGTGTCCCCTGGGAGTCCTTTATAGAGACCAGGACCCTCCAAGAGCCACCGCTGGCCACATCAGCTAACACTGCAGAAGTGGCCTTTCTAAATGCAAGTCTTCCTAATGACTGGTCCCTGGGGAAATACTGATATAACAGGTTTCCAGCCCTTCTATTCAACCTATATTTCTATGGATGAGGTGCTCCAGGTTCACAAAAAGGGACAGCCCTTTGCAGATGAAGAATCCACCAGTGAAGGTGGTTCATGAGCCAGGGACCTTGCTAAGCCACAAATTCCCTGTGACACATCAGTGAAATGGTTTCTTTGGGCCTTAGTATGCAATTTCTCCACCATAAAGCCATGTTGGGAGGGGTGGAAGTGTGCAGGAAGTGGAAACATCCCACCGCGTGAGGTGCCCCTGCATCCGCACTGCTCAAAGGGCAATAGGAAAGGTGCCCTGGCTGTTGCATCACCGCAATGACAGGTAGGGTTTCGATGAGGGGACCATATTGGAGGGACACCTTCACCACCATGGCGGGATCACTGATGTTTCTGGTGAGGGATTTTGCTGGATGGAATCCATCCCATGCATGTATGGTAGGGAGTAAGAGAGGGGAGAGCCTGTCTGCAGCAGGATCCCCAGCATGAGAGCCAGGGCCAGCTTTTGTCCCCTGCCCAGCTCGGGGGCACAGCACTGGTATTGTCCCAGGACTGCCTGGGAAAATGGGAGGGGATCCCTGTGAAATCTTTCCATACAGTAAAAGAGCGTCAGAGCCGGGGAGCGAGGGGGGAACGGCACAGACAGTCAAAAACACACACACACACACACCCTCCCCAGGCAAACAATACCCGCAGTGTGCTGAGGGAAGGGGAGACCCATGAATTGGGAGTTTGATAAGGATTTTCTCCCGCGCGTGCCTGCTCTCTCAACGGCCCCTTCAGTTTTCCCAACACCGCCCTCCCCCCCTTTCCCTCTCTGTCTTTCTTGTTTGGGCCTTAAACAGTGCGCCGTCTTTGTTCGGGATACAGGTGAATGGCAATCATGTGATTAACACACACGAAAAAAGGCTTTTTAAGAGCGTCCAGCTTGCTCCAGACCCAAAGACAGGAGAGGATACCCAGGCCGGGAGGAGCTGAGGCGGCGGCAGTGGCCCTGATGGGGACAGCCACTGGGATGGACGAGCAGGCACCGCAGCCTCTGTGCACAATCCCCTTCCCATGGAGGTGCGCATGTGAGGCAATGAGGGGCAGGAGGGGTGGAGGGAGGGTAGGTTTGGGATTTGGGGGCTGGAGGGGGTCTAATGCAGGCCTACTTGCCTGTGTTGGGCAGGCTGGTGGGGGCTTGCACTGGCCATGATGCTTTGGGAAGGACCATCCCAACATCATGCCAGAGAGGGAAGTGCAAAAGTCTCCTCTTGCCTCCTTGATGGGGAGGGGAAGGTGGATTCCCCGTGCCAAAGCCAAGCCCTCAGGCCTTCCTGGCTTCCACGTGGGATTTTCATCTTCACCAGCATGAGGCTGGAAGGGAGGGCTCAGTGAGGAAGAGGAGGGTGGTCAGCCCTCCTGATGGAGAGGGGGAATGTCTCCCTGCCCAAGCTGTGGTGCAGGGAGAGCTGAAGGGATTTGCTCAATCCCATGGTGGCCTAGGAGCGAGAAAGGGAGAGGACAGGGCAACCCAGGCAGTCATGGGAAGGTTGGCAGGGACAGTTGACCCTTACTGAAGTCCTGCTGCCGTGGCCAGAACTAGTGTATCAAACATCCTCAGTGAGGACTGCATGCACCCTTTGGTGTGGAGATGCTACAGAGCCCTATTGCACTTTGTCAGCATGACCATGAAATAGCTGGGAAGCTGGTTACTCAGTCCTGGGAGGAAATGGAGGCTAGTGAGGGTACGGCCACGTGACCATCTGAACCATCCACACAGTAAGTCAGGAAAGAACTGGAAAAATAGCAAGGTTTGCAAAGGTTATTCTCTTTGTTTGAAGATCGCCTGCATGTGATGCTCCAAGGAAAAGAGGGGAGGAGTAAAGGGAGAGGCCACCATAATGCTTGGAAAATCTATGGATCTGCAGCTGGTTTCACTCGTGAGACATCATGGGACATGACTGATAGCAGCCCATGAGAAGTCAAGACCAGGACGCACCCTTTGCCAAAGCACCCAAGCCCATCCCTGTCTCCACCACTTCCTCATGCCCTTCTCTCCAAATTCCTCACTGATCCAATGTCACAACCGCCCTTCCAGGCTCCCAGCCTGTAGCTTGTTTTCATGATCAGGAAGAGCAGAGTGCCCAGAGCCTGTATTCGTGTTACCCTCCATGATTCTGTGGCAGCTGTGATCTCCAAAGAACCCTTCAATTTGCCTTGTACTATAGGCATCTTTCCAACAGGGAGACGGGCACAGGAACCACTGCCTGGCTCTGGGCTTCATCACCCCTCACTGGTTTTGACTGATGCTCCCAGTCGTGGTCCTACACCTTGCCAGATGTGAACTGGATGCCCGTGAGGCAGCACAAGGAGAAAGTGCTGCGGGGTAACTCAGGGAAAGCAAAGAGCTGGGTTTGGCAGCACCACACCTTGTCCGTGGGGTTAGAGGACAGTCATCTGCAGTGGGTGTGCAGGATGTTTTGCCATGGGGTACCAGGGGAAGCAAAAGGTAGGCGATGCCTGGAGGCCTTTACTGCCTGACCAGTGTGATTGTCAACCCAGTGTCCTGCATGGGGCAGCTAAAGAAACCTTGCAGTGGCTGCCCTCCTCCAGGGTTATTATCCCCATGTGTGACACGGTGATGCCGATCAGTGCATTTCCCTGTGCTCCTACCACCCCAGCATGGAATGGTAGTCCTTGGGAAGCTGTTTTGGGATTGGGACTGGGACATGGTTGCAGAGGCCCACCTGCCTCTGGAGCAGGAGAAACCTCGTTCCCTCTCCAAGGATCTCTGAGGGATGCAGGTGCAGGAAACCATAGCCCCTCTGCTGCTGGTGTGTGTGTCTTGATGCAGCCAAGCAGGAGGTGTTGTTCAGCAGCATTCCATGCTCTTAAAGCAGTGGGTTATGGTGCCAGCTGCTTCGGAGAGGAGGTGTAGGGAAAACCTTGTGGAAAGGAGAGAGAAGAATCACTGCTGAGCATTGCAAAGACCCCAGGCAGCTCCTGTGTCCTTGCCCGTGGCAGGGGGGTTGGAACTAGATGATCTTAAGGTCCTTTCCAACCCTAACTATTCTATGATTCTGTGATTCTTGACCAGCCCAGTGTTTCATGGGCATAGTGAGGACTTGTGATGGCTAAATGGGACAATTTTCCTGCATTACTCGGGTCTGGGAAGATCAAAGAGGAACCGGGCAAGTATGTCTGTCTGCTACCTCCTTTGATGGGTGGCACGAGCCTCCCTGGCCATTAACCCCATCATCTCCTGCTGGAGAGGCCAGGTCTACTTCCAGAAACAGAACCCCAAAAAGTGAGCACTGAAGGGGTGCAAAGGTGGGGGAGAAAGGGATGGATGGGGTTTGTCTTTTCTCACATGGAGTCTGGCATATCCTCTGTGATGTAATGGAGGGTGCTCTTGGTCTGCATGACAGAGGAGAGATGCCCAGAGGGGAGAGGAAGGGAATTGTGCAAGACTGGGCAGAACAACCAGGAAAGGGGACCCTCCCGATAGGACCTGTGGCTGTAGCAGTGCTGAGTGACCCCAGTGGGTAGCTGAAGCAGACCCGGGTGATCTTCATCTCTGCCAGCTCTCTGGCTGCAGGGAGGCTCCTGGGGAGCCGGGGGAAGGGTTAAGTCAGGAAGGCTTCAGCCCGCTGCCTTGGCCCCTGTAATTCCTCCAGAGAGTGGGACTGGGAGAACAAGGAGCCCTTTCTGTTCACAGGAATTAATAGCAAAGAGTCATCTGGGGTGTCATTCAAGCCCTGATCAGCTCCCGGAGGAATGCGAGGGAGAGCAAGTGAGGGAGCACAGCCCGAGGCCGAGGCACCAAAGCCAGGGCAGGAGCAGTTCGGCTGGTAACCAGCGTTACCGGCTGGCATTTGGGGAGCAGGACCCCTTCACCCCAGCCTCCATGTCCCCTCTGCCCTGTGCAGGGGCTCACCCTGACACCCATTCTCGAAGGGCTTCCACCAGCTCCTAAGCTTGTCCCTTGTTATCCATCACTTTGTATTAGGAAGGGGGGAGACGTCCCAACCCATCAACACCACTGAGCCTGGAGGGATGGGCCAGGCAACCAGGCGCCAGCACAACCCCACTGTCCTCACTGTGGACATGAACTCCAGCAGACACCCCCTCTGCAGCCTCCAGCCTGTGATGACCATGGGGTTTGTCCTCCCAAGCTAGCTTGTCCATGGAAAGGATCTCCTGGGAGCCCTCAAACACAGCTGGGGACATGGGGTAGTAGCTCAGGGGAACACAAATTTCAGTGCTGAAGCCTTGGCTGCTGTATCATCTTGCTCAAACTAACTCAGTCATTGCAATTTCAGGAGAAAAAGATCAGGTCAAGTAGTTGCCATGCTGGTGTTTCATGGTGTTGCTTCACGGCCACACAGGAAGGCTTGAAAGTGCTGCGTGGTGACACTCCAGTGCTGCCTGTAATGGCAACCAGCCCCAGTGAGACAAGCAGAGATTTGGGCTACATTTCTACTAGCTGAGAAGACCCTGGAGTGGTCCATCCTGTTCTATAGCCTCCTCTCTGCCTACATCACAGAAGGCCCACATAACTACACCTGGTAGCACAAGATGACCCAAGGCTCTGGTGATGCAACATGTTCAACCCTACCATATGGACTATGGGGTCTTCAGGTCTGCTGCATGGGGTGTGATCTGAGCTCACCAGCCTGGCAGCGAGTGTGGTTCAGGCAGGCACATCTGCATGAGATGTGAACGGAGCCACGCTGGAGTGCACATGTTGCTTTTGCTGGCCAAAATGCATCTCACCAAAGTTTCCCCTCCTCCCCACACACACCAGGTCAGTGCAAAACCAGCTGTAAGCACTAGGGCTGCATCTCAGCATCCTCCAAGAGATGCACAGTGATGCTGGGATGGATTCCTCTGTTTCCTCTCCAGTCCCGGTACCACTGCCACCGCCGCCACTGCCACCACAGTGAGTGCGCCTTGTTGTAGAGGGGTTAATAAATGATGCAAGAAAGGAGCCCTTTAATGCAGAGTGACCTTTGGCCTTTCATAAATCACAGTGTTGGGCTGCAAGTGTGCGGGGGGCGCGAGGCAGTGGGGGGAGAGGACGGGAGGGGGTCCCTGCAGCTGCGCCACGGAGTTGACATTGTTCCCACCATCACTAAAGTGCAACAAATCCCTCTATTGTGTTCCTGGTTTATCTGGTTCCTCTTGTTTATTAGCAGAGGTTGTTTGGCACTGGCTCCAGCCCTGGGCGGGTGGAAAGAGTGTTGGCACGCACCAGAGGAGGGGAGGGAGGGAGTGGGGGGGATTGGGATGGGAGGACGAGAGCAGCTCATCAATGGCTGTATTGTCCCATCTTTTTTGTTGCTCCTGTAATGATATGTTCGAAAAAAGGGGATTAAATAAAAAAAAAAAAAAAGAGGTGGGGGGGGGGAGGGGGGAGACAAGAGAGGGAGAGAAAGACAAACGGCACAGAAGGACTTGGTAAGAATGGCCAGTCTGGGCCTGCAGCGGATGCTGTCGCAGCTGGGGAGGATGGATGGGTCGGGACGGAGCCGCAATGGGGCTGCTCTGTGCCTTTATGCTGCTTATTCAGGTCGGGAGTCGTGAGCCTCAGTGGCCTGGGCTGGGCCCACTGGTGCCAACTCTATTCATGGCCAGCAGGGACCACGTGCCACAGGAGCGAGGGGCTGGGGATTGGCAGGGAAGGGGGAGGAAGGCTGTTCTTCATGTCTCTCAGGTCTGAACCTGCCTTTGTACAGAAGAGGCAGTTGAGGGACACAGCATCTTCTCAAAGCACTGGCAGCATCCTTCATCCCACTTGGTCATCATCCCCCAGCCTATCTACCGATCATGAGAAGTACCAGTGCCCCTTCCCAAATTCCCAGTTTCTTGCACCCAGATCTTGCTTACTTGCATTTTTTCTTGTGGAGCTGCCCGTGGACACGTGCCCATGGAGAGCTCCACTGGTTTTTCATAGGGAGCAGCAGGACAGTGCTGGAAGATGGTGGCATTTTGGTCACCACTTTGCCTAAAGCCAGATGACAGAACAGGTAAAACTGCCACAGCCACAGCAGCTTTGCTCATGCTCTGCCTTTTGCTACTGATGGAGCTGAATGGATGCAAACATCCCTAAGAGGTGCACGTCCCACCATAAACAGCCTTTTTGAGATCAGAGTGAAATTTATTGAGATAGGAGCAAAATTCTATCTGGGATGCTCAAGGACATCTTCTAGTTCATCTCAGGATGAACGGGTTTTAACCTAACCACATGACCATTTCTGCTCCAGTGTGCCCATGGGGGCACCGCACATGCACAGGAGCTCAAGAGATTGAAACATTCTGCTGAACTTTAAATAGCAGGTTTTATTTTGTGGTTATTAGGCTCTTGTGTCTGACCTCTCATCTTTCAACCTGGGTCAAGTTTTAAACGTAAAATGCTGATCTGAAATA
The DNA here is from genome assembly GCA_039720435.1 of Amazona ochrocephala. Taxonomy (NCBI): domain Eukaryota; kingdom Metazoa; phylum Chordata; class Aves; order Psittaciformes; family Psittacidae; genus Amazona; species Amazona ochrocephala. The sequence goes on from CM077880.1 coordinate 80,091,595, forward strand.
AAATGTCAGGAATTCCCTTTGAAAATGTCCATTCACAACATTTTGGCATTTAGAAAACAGAATAATTCAGGAAGATTGTCTTGAAATGAAATGGTTTCATATTTTAAACGTCCCCCTCCCACACTCGCTTTCCAGCCAGGAGTACTTGCTGAATTTGGCCTGAATCTGCAACTGGTTTCGTTCCCCTGAAGACCCATTTCTTGGCAAATCATTGACCAATAAATGCTTTTCCCATACCTGTCATTCCCACTCTTGGATGATGCCACATCTTTCCCATCTCTGGGAGGTGTCAGGGTCTCCACAAGGTGCTGGAATGTATTTGGATTCTTTGTTCTCCCAAGTGCCACCTTGCCTCCAGTGATATCAGGACCCATGGCAGGCCTGCCATCAGCCTGTGCCACCCGTTTCCTGAGGGTCAGGCGTGAAGCCCAGCACTGGCACAGCTCTAGCTTTGTGGCCTTAAAAACTAGAGACTTAAACTCATATAATGTGGTCACATATGTTCGTGTGGCTGCTGCTTAGGGTCTTTCTAAAGGGACATATGAGGAGCTGGGCTGTGAAGGTCGGAGGCTGTAGAAGTGAAAGGGAGGGGCTGGAATGGGACAGACTCTCCCTTACTGCAGGGATGCATGGCAATCCTTTTCACCTGAGTGGAAAACGAAGTGTGTCAAAACTGAGAAATATTGCTGACTTGATTAAAGGTAATGTTTTTCAGGCCCTCTTTTCCCATGTAAACATAAAATGAGAGTGTGAACCACCCCAGTGGCCACACAGCGGGTTCAGCTCCCCACTTTCTCCTTTGCCTATCACACCCCTTCTCCAACACAAGCCTGATCAGCTTCTCCACTATAGGAAGTTCCCAGACTTCATTCTGTCTTCCGTCAGCCAGATATCCAACAGGCACCTGCATACCCAGTGTCACCCAAAGCATCTTCACGTAACCTCTGAAGAGAAAGAATGGATAATTCCTACCAGCAGTCAGGATCACTTCTTGTTCAGGTGAACTAGCCAGTTTCAACCTGTCCTTCCTTTCCTCCAGTCCAAGGCGAGGGGATTTCATAGGACTTCTGGATTACAAATATGAACAGTTAGAAGTTTTTCCTTGGAAAAATCTGGTCACACAATGAGTTTAGCAACTGTAAACAGAGAAAAGTTTGCTTGTGCCAGCTTGAACTGGTGGCACCATTAACCCTACACCTGAGCTGGATAGTCACAGGGATGTACCAAAGGCAAATCCTCTTCTGAGACTGTCATCTCTCTTTTTTTTTGCTCATAGGCAGTCTAAGTTTTGCCTAACCTAAGGCTACCTACAAGTCTCATCAGCCCTCACAGCAGGTGGCACTGGTGACTTTGAAGGAGATGCTCCTGTCTGCCCAGAGCAGCCCATGTCACATCACAGGAAGGACAGAGCTCTGCAACCTGGATATGTAGCAGGCAAGTGCATCCCTGCGTGTCCTCAAAGACAAAGACTAGCCTGAGCTGCTTCACCAGAGAGCAGTATCTGGATCACACCATAGATGATCCCAAGAACATTCAGGGGATAGTAATGAGGACCGGTCAGGCTGTGCCTGCAAAGCACTGTTGTTTGCAGCAGGCAGCACCTCTCCTTCCACATCAACAGATAATGGAAGAGAAAATAAATTCTCATCATGCACACGAGGAGGACACCTCATCCCAGCCAGTGTGGGAGACACTCCTCGGACACTGAGGTCCCCGCTGTGCTCACAGTGGGCCTGACTCTGCTTTCGGTGGCAGCCCCTGGGGCAGGGACAGGATGGTGGCACTCGCCATGAACTTCCCTGTCTGAGCAGTTATCAAGAATCTTACCATTAGGTTTTGCTTTCCAAACCCCAGGGAAGTTCAAGGAATCACTTGTCCGCCACCGATGGTCTGGGAATTTTTAAATTACTATCAACATTAGGCTGGGCATTCCTAACAAGCCCAGATGAAGTTCCTAATCAAGAGGCACATTTGGGACATTTTAAACCCAAGTACCACATCTTGGGAATAGCACAGCCCCTGTACCTCCACAGAGAGATGCACCCTGTGCATTTTGCTCTGAAGCAGAGGGGTCACAACCCATTGCCTCCTGGGATGCAGGACACGGTGACTAGAGGAGCATGGCACTGCTTGCTGAGCATCCCAGCCCAGATGGGCACTAGGACTCCCCAGCACCACCGGCTGCACCAGTGCACTGCCCAGAGCACAGCTGCCTCCTGCCCCCTCTGTTCCCTCCTCTCCCTACCCCCCAGAAGACCACACAGCATCCATGGTTCCCTGGCCACCAATGTGGCCCCTCCATCAGGGGTCCCCTGCTCACTGGTCAGCTCTGTTTGAATCAAGGCATGAGAATTTGTCCCTCATCCACACAATCATCTTGCCTTTTCCCCCACAGCCATCAAAATCCTCCTTCCCTGCCTCCCTTTCTCCTTCCCGCCGCCTCCCCCTTCTCTCCCTGGAACTTCCCTGCAGCTGCAGAGCTGCCCAGACAATCGGGTGTTTTAGAGAAATACATTTTTGGGCTAATTTGCCATGCATAAGTGTTTCTCTTACCCTTTAAAGGCAGGGAACAAAGAGCACATTCTCTGGGAGCTCTGCCCTGTTGTGAGCAGCCCTGCAGCTGTACAGCGCTGTGCTACCCTCCGCTCTCCTGCTCCACTCTCTGCTAGCTGTGTAAGGAGATGGGGCTCTGCTTCTCCCTGGGACAACACCATCTCCTACCCATCACTACACATTTCTGGTTTATAAAAGCAGAGCCAGAACAAGTGGGGAGGGAAGGGATTTGGCAGCACTATCACCTAGACTGACTTGACAGGTCATCCATATACAGTATTTTATGTTGAGAGATTGTTTATTGGGAAACAGTCTGAATTTCCCTTTATTTGAGGCTTAATCCTGTGTCCAAGTGTTTATGTTATCACTACAGTAAGTCACACTTGCAATACATTACACACACTATTTTAGATTGCATGAAATTTTGCACTATCAAGACAACCTAGTCATTAATAAAATCTCATGTGTGAGGTTTTCAGGTCCTATTAACTCACTTTAAACACCAGCAGCCATCTCTCATTTGGGAATTTCTCACAGCATTTTCCTTTTTAAGGCTTCTTCAGGAAGAAGATGCAGATGTTCTGGCATGAACCACTCACAGGTTGTAAAAGAAGGAGATGGCCCAGAGCTGTTGGACACTGAGGAACTAAAGATTTTTGTCAGCCTTTTGGGGATCCTATTTCAGCACTTGCTGAATAATCTTTTTCCTGCCCACAGAAAGTTGGTCCAGCAAATGGCTTCCCAAATGGTGCAACAGGTTCTGGTAAAAGCAGAATGGGGCTTTTAAACCAGTGAAGTCACTTGCAGCACTGTATCCAGGCAAACTCTTCCCATCAGCCTACTCCCATCCACCGTAAATACTCAGTCAAAAGCAGTCCTGTTCTCATCTCCAAGTCCAACACAGTATAAGGCAGCTAATCCCATCAGATCTAGCCTGCCCAGAACATGCCCATCTCAAGATGCCATCTCAAACCTGCATTCAGATTGCACTCAGTCCATGTAAGTTTAGCTCAGTCAGATCAAAGCCAGTGTAACTCAGACCAAGCCAGCCATACCCAGGCCATTCTGAGCAAATTCAAGCCATGCTCCATTCAGGGATCGGTATAGTCCAGCCTGTCCAGTTGCACTCAAAGTCTAACCCAGTAAGGGGGTAAAGCAGGATGTGCCAACTGCAAGGCAACAGAAGCTCAGCTCTGAGACACTTGAGCTGTGTCTTCAGGTAGAAATGTCTGTATGTCACAGAGGTCATCATGGCTTTAAGAGCTTGTGGCACTTTATCTCAAACAGGTTAACAGCCTCAGCCCCCTGAAACACCCTACACATCATACCCATACAGATGAACCCATTCTTCAGTTCTTTCTCACATGTTGTGCCCTATTATTTTGCCTCCAGCAGATCCTCTTGACTCGAATCCAGATGGACCTCTTGCAAAAAAAAAAAAAAAAAAAAAAAGGAACTTTGTTTTGAAATTATTCCATCTCTTTTAAGAATAAATAGGAAAAGAGGGAGAAGAGAGAGGAGCGAGGGAAGGGAAGGGAAGGGAAGGGAAGGGAAGGAGGGAAGGGAAGGGAAGGGAAGGGAAGGGAAGGGAAGGGAAGGGAAGGGAAGGGAAGGGAAGGGAAGGGAAGGGAAGGGAAGGGAAGGGAAGGGAAGGGAAGGGAAGGGAAGGGAAGGGAAGGGAAGGGAAGGGAAGGGAAGGGAAGGGAAGGGAAGGGAAGGGAAGGGAAGGGAAGGGAAGGGAAGGGAAGGGAAGGGAAGGGAAGGGAAGGGAAAGGCTTGGGGAAACATGTAATACAGGAAATGTTGAAGGTCTTATGGACTGGAGACTAAGATTCTGATCATCTAAGCTAGGAAAGGCCAGTCTGGAAGAAATGATAGCTGGATGAATATACCATAGAAGAAGGTGTAGGTGGCAACACCACCCGAGTGCTAGGACAGTGGGACAGGTCGAGCCTCACCTGGCAAAGCCCACTAAATCCCAGAGTTCCTTCCTCATTGAGCAAGGTTGGTAGCCATATGGATGTAAGAACTCAGTGACAATAGGAGTCTGTTAATGGAGCCAAGGCTCAAAGATATGTATTTGTTGATAGTGTGGTGGCAGTTGTTCTACACAGAACACCACCTGGTCTTAGCTCAGCTGAGATCTTAACGCTCTAAGACTCCTGCCTTGCTGTGCTACTGTGAATGAATTGTATGAGGGAGCAGTGGAGAACTTTGAGTTTCTTAGTTTCCAAACTCCATTTCAAGCTCCAGGACTTGCTCTTCTGACTTTACAAGTGACTCCAGTAAGAGCCGGTCAGGTATTAAAACCATAGTGCCAAGAAAAAGTCAATTTCAGATGGAATTTGAGCTGCTGTAGTGAAAATCCCACTGAGCAATGGGTTTAATTGTATTTAGCATCTCCCTGTAGAAGACTGAACTTGGAACATCACTGTGTGATGTGCCCTGTCAGGGCTGCAGGGCACATCACATGGCACAGGTGGTCTGAGTGGCACAGGTAGGTTGGAAGCCAAGAACAAGTGCCAACACAAACATCCCAAAGCCCCAGAAGGAGCAAAATTCAGCTCCAGCCTTTGTGGTTACCATCTCCACAAGCCAGAAAGAGGTAGATAATAGAAAGGAGAAGAACAGGAGGGAGAAGGTTGGAGAATGGGGGAGGGCTGGAAGCCTGCAGGCTTCTGTGGCCACATGATTTTCCTGGTTGTTTTCAAAGCACTACTCTAACACACACGCACAAGTCCCATGTGATTGCTTACGTACAAAAGCACAGTCGTAATGTTGTGTGCATCTCACATCCGCTCAGCAGCTCACCTGACTGCGGGTTCCATGGGCCCCCCCTGCACCCTCCCCATTTCTGCCATCCAGCCAAGGGGGATGGGTGACCCATGATGGGTGGACACTGCTCCTGTCCTGGCAAGGTGGAGAAGCACAGAGGAAGATCATCTTCCATTTTTAAATGCTCTTTGCTTCCCCTTTGCCTGGCTCTGTGTGAGGAGGCTCCAGATGCAGTGTGCTGTCCTTTCTGTACTGTCATGGGGAGAAAGAGCTTTGATTTCAGATCTGACTGTCTCGCTTCTTTTAATTTGCAGAGCACCTGGAAGCAAGCTCAGGTACAAATTGACATGGTGCATGTTGATATCCCACTTTTGTTCTTCAAATAGGTGCAGCTTCTCTTCCACTGGGCAGAACTTTTTCTCTTACCATCATCACAGAAGTCCTCTTTCACCCAAAGGTTCACTCAATAAATGTGAATTCAATAGAAATGGCAGGGAGGAGGGTAAGCGAGAGTGTTCACAGTGAAATAAAGCTGATTGTTTCTTTGGGACTGGAGACTTTCACCTACCTTCAACTCATTTGTAGAGAGAACCCCTAATCAAATAAAATTGTTCTTCTCAGTCAAAGGGAGGTCTAAGATGTGAGCAAGAGACATGCAAGTGTGTGAGAACAGAGTTTTTGAAGTCCAGCAGTAGGAACTGAATTAACAGAGGTCATGATGGGACAAGATAATGCTGCAGTAAAAAATACATTTTATGGTTGGTGTTTTCTTTTCTCTCTCTCCACAGCCTGAGGCACCAATGTCCCTAGATAAAAGTGTCGATGGAAAAAATTTATCACCTCATACGCTGCAAAAACACCCTCCAGTGATCTTTGCCAAAACCAAAGCTCCTATGAAAAAAGGACATCTGACATTTTAAGACTTTGGTATGGTCAAATCACTGAACGTCATTCCTACCTCCTCTTCCCAGACAATCAATCTTAGGCTTAAATTGCCCAAGAGCCAACATCTCTACCTCACCACACAGATTATGCCTCCCATGGCCATGCCTCTTTCCTGCACGCTCAGTAAATCGTCTCCATGAAGGGTTAATTCAACCAGGGCTTTTTACTCCAAGTTGTTTTCCAAGTAGCTGAGAGAATAGGTCTCTTGTTACAAACATGGCTTCTGGGCATTTGGTGATGCTTTCCCTTTTCTTTCTCTCTGTACCACAAAAGAATCTTTTGTTCTTGTCCCTCTGTCTCATTTACTCTCCCCCACCCTGCTCTGCCTCTTCCCTCCATTGGCTGCCAAGTGACTAAGGAATGGCAAAAAATGACCATAGCGCAGTCATGGCAAATATTTCTTCAGCTATTATCTGATAGAGACCTCGAGCATCTATGTGAAGGGCCCTCTGCCTTCCCTCGGGCTTCTCTTAGAGATGGGGAAAAATGAGTCAGACACAACAGGGCAGGATATAAGTCGAATCAGCCCAACATGCTAATGGAAATGTCTTGCGAATGGAGTCATGGTGCCTGTTTCGGGAAAATCAAATGACAGGGACCCAGAACTGGCAGGACTCCAGTGGCAGCTTCAGTGGGTCTAGATTTTTATAGGAACTCTGCATTTGTTAAAAAACACATGGGAGGCACAAAACATCGCTTTCTTGCTTCCACATTTACTGATTCAGCTGTTCGTAAGCTGGAGCAGACAGTCTTTGTTGGATGGGTTGTGATGTCTTTACTTTCTCCACACGATTGACGTAAATCTTTTTGTGCATGATCTCCTACCACAAAAAAGCTGTGGCAAATCCCTGTGGGGCATCATGTCTTCCCACACCCCATTAAAATTATAAGTCAGGCATTCCCACAGGCATCCTTCTAGCTATAGTCTTCTCCTTGAACATACTGCTTCACCGAGTCAGTTTACACGTACATACATAGATATGTAAAAGTTCACATGACACTAAAGTCACTGCAACTTCCACAATGACCTTTCTGCAACAGAAACAATTCCCCAGCCAAATTCCCACCTCCCTACCTTTTAAAGCATTTGGATATATCCTTCGCTGATACCACCTTCTGAAAGAAAACAAAATTCTTTGGTCTCACCTGAAGCAAATCTTGCTGTTTCTGCCTCTCTGCTCATCTTCTTCTCTAGTGACCCTTTTTACTCTTCTGACTACCCTTTGTCCCAAGTCCATCTCAGTCTGTGTTGTGCCTCAGGTGAACATGGCATAAGCTTCCTGGCTCCATCTGCCAAGCTTTCTGCACTCTTCTCTCATCCAGTGCCTCAACTGTTTCGAAAGGCCCTTGAAACAATCTTTAAATTGCAGCCATAGTGACTTCCCGCACACATGCACACAAAGCTGTGGATGTAAGGCGCTATCTGGAGAAATTTTATTCCTGTAGAGAAGGGGAATGGACTATACAGATAAAAGGGCCATTATATTCCCACATTAGAAGGCTTTCTTGTCTGGTGGATTTTAACCAAGCTGGTTAAACCATCATGAAAACGGTGCACTGACCAACTCCTTATATTGAGTATGACTGTGCCCACAATGAAGATTTGTGCTAATTCAACCATACATATTTTGAAACTGCATGCAGAGCAGCTTTCACTGTAAAGCATCAAACCCATATAATCTGTAACTATTAAGGAATATGTAATAATCCTTTTCCTGCATCCTGAATTGATAGCATCTAAATGAACCCCAGCACAGACACAGAGATCCTCAGTGCAATCCCAGCTGGCCCTCACTGCTTCCACTGTAGCTCTATCATACAGGGTGCTCATTAGAAGTGTACAGCCAGCCTTAAATCAGTAGCTACTGATCACTTAAAGGTGATCAGTAGATAAACACTGATCACCTCCGTCACAAAGGACAACTGAAGCACCCTGAGATGAAGAATGTTACCCCAGAAACTCAATAGTTCAAATGTTGTGCATCTAATGCTACAAACATAAACCTCCCCACCAAGCAGTGCCCCTGATAAAGCAATGCACTGCTGGATCCTCTTAGAAACCCCCATTCAGCAATGGTGAAAAAAGGAAAAGATTTGCTTCTCCCTGGTTCCAATTCCTCTTCACAGGGTGGGATCCCACAGTTCTGCAGTGGAGACTAATCTAGTCAAAAGCATTACACTGCCTATAGAGCCCCATCAGGGTCATCTTTGCACCCTGTGGAGACCAAGAGGTCAGCTGTTGAAGTCCCTTTGGAAAAAAGCATCTACCACCATCTCTTTCACAGATGAGAAGCCCAAGGATGGATTATGGATTCTTACTTGGATAATTCTGGATGAATCAAAAAAGAGAGGAGGGATAGCTGGATGGCTAAATAAAGCCAATGAGATCACATGTTCCGCCTTTTTATCTGCTTTTTCTCCGCTTTTTCTCCTTCTGCTTTTGGACAATAAAGCTTCCTTTGATACAGAAGAAGAGGGGCGTAGGGAGTGCAGGGAGAGGGGGTGCCAGAGTCACCCCAATGGCCCCTGGTCACTTATCCACGCTCCTTAATGTGATGCTCCTACTGACAGAGACAGAAAAAGACAGTGATCTCATGATTCCACAGATGATTCATGCAAATAACCTTGGGAGATGAGGGGTGAAGGGGACAGGAAGAGGGGTAAGGAATGATTGAGGAAAGGAGAGAAAGGGAGAGGAAAGGGTACGAGTGACAGGGAGAGGGGACATGGCAAGCAGGACCTTGGAGGGCAGCTGTGGCTGGCATTAGAAACTGAAGGTCAGAATCCAAAAGAGGATGTGTAGAGGGATTGTAGGGAAAAGGAGAAGAAAGAGGAGTCTTGAGACCAAGGGTAACAGGCCTGGTGGAAGAAGGTTAGGTGTGACATTGTATGGCAGGACTGAGGGCAGGGTCAGGGATAACAGTTGACTGAGTTATTGAGTACGTAGGAAAGGGAGGCTGGACTCAGAAACTGTGGTGGGATGAGGAACAAGGACTTGATATGAGTGTGCGAAGGAAAGGAGGGAGAAGCACCTATGGGGTTGGGAGCAGAAGGGGTACAATTTACTGAAACTTGTTACTTTGATGTTCTGCTTACACAAAACCAGGTCACCAAATCTGCCAAGAGAATAATCTTGGTTTCTCACACCCCCAGAGCAAACAGATGCTAGGAATGTGATAGGGAGAAAGATTTATTACCTGAGGCATTCAGCCATGTCCAAGGGAGGCAGTGATGAGGCAGTGGGGCTGGAGACAGGCAGTCTGGTTTCAACTTTGCTTGGGCTGATCTCTACACAGGAGACCTTCACACCTGCACAGAGGAGCACGGCATGTGTATTATACCTCACCTGCCAGCAGCCTTCTCCGTAAGCCTTCTTCCTTTCCTTCCCTTCCCTCCTAGCCTTTTGTTCCTCCTTCCCTTCTTCCCTCACTCCCTCCAGCCTTCTTTATTGCCTCCCCACAGTAAGACAAGAGCTCAGCACAGTCTGCAGGAGATTACCACCTTCTTCCCCATCCCACCCCAGCAGCCCTCATCCCTAGCCAGTGAAGCAGCCAGGGCCCAGCAGATTTTTTGAGCCCAGAGGGCTCCTGTTAGACCAGGAACAAGGAGGGGATGAACAACTGGGGCAACAACTAAAAGAAAGTATCTCCCATTACAAGCTGCCATCTCCGTGTCTCATGACTCCCTGACACTGGTCTGTCCTGGGGGCTCATCACATTTCCCCCCTCCTCTGTCTGCTCCATGGCAGCTAATCAGTGACCAACTGACAGTCTCTGTCCATCACTCGTCTCTGCACGCAATGGGGTAATTAAACCCTGACCCTCCACTCCTTTTATCCATTTCCTCTGCACAGTCAGTCCCCGAAACAGGAGAGGTGAGGGCCTGCTGTGGAGGCTCCTGCCCCAGCCTCCAGCTGTAATGAAGCTGTAAAGCACATGAAAGACCCACTGCGAGAAGAAAGATGCTGAGGGGGCAGCCAAAGAGGTATTGAGTAGTACAAATCGTCCCACATGCTTACATTGAGCTCTGCTGACCTGCCTCCATCAGGGACCTTTGTAAACCTTCAGCTCTTTATCACCACACCCACGGGCTGTCCAGCATCTTTTCCCTGCCCTTTCATATCAACAGTAAATCCACTACTCCTCTATGCATCCTCGGGGCAGTTCCAGACGGGGGTGCCCAGCTCAGGTTAAAACAAAGCCTTCCAGGAGCCTCAATACATCCATCTCTAGGCTTGCTTCCCTACACTACCACCCAGCTTGTTTGATGTGCCCCAACCAAAGCATCTGGTGTGAACCCATCACCTCCACTGGAGCTAAGAGCAGTGTGTCAGCCCTGACACAAGGGTTTCCTCATTAAACACCTGCAAAAGGGCAGAGGGAGCTCTTGGTAGCAGAGTGCACCCCACGGAGCACAGTGGATGGATGCAGGAGCTGGCTGGGACCTGGTGATACTGCTTTTGCCTGCATGGTGGGAAAATGAAGGATACACCAAGTGACAGACCGGAGTCACAAATTGCAAGGAAGTTCTTTTTATATTTTTCCTGTGTTTTTTTTTTTTTTTTTTTTTTGCTTTCTGGCACTCCACAAAATTTATTAACACGGATTGGTAAAGAGCCAGAAATGATGCCGAGCAACTCAGGCTCTGCTTCCTGCTCCCTACCCCAAGTGGGGAAGCTGCCTCCCTCCCACTCATGAGCAAGAAGGGCTGAGGCCACCCGGGGAAGGGCATGACGGGTAAAGCAATGCCCCCTGAACAATTAAGCACTGTCCCAGGCACTGCACACCCTTGTCCTGGGAACAAAAGAGTCACACACAAGAGACCTGACTGTGAAGCCTCCATCCGCTTTCATCACTGACCCCCAGGGCAGTCAGGGCACAAGGTCAGCCCACTTAAACTCCAAACTCAGCCAGAAATAGAGCTGGGAAGTGGGCAAGGGTGGCCAAGTGCAGGGGTCCCCAACCATTTGAGGGGTTCTTTGACTGAGCCATTTCATTTCATCAAAGACACGTTTTTTTCTGGAAGGAAAATGGAGAGCAGTGGGTGTGAAGGGAGTAAGGGGGAGGCAGAGTGTTCACCGTGAATTATGACCACTCTCAACAAGAGTCTTTTACATTGTGGAGGTGAGGAGAGGATGGGGCAATTGGGTATGTTAGACCCATGCATAATGAGGGCAAATCTCTGCCTCTTTCCCACCCTCCACTCTGCCACTGCTCAGGAGATATGGTCCCGCTCGATATTCCACTGCGGGGCTCAACACCCTGAGGGCTCAACCCAAGGACTATGAGCTTTGATACCACCTCTCCAGACTGGCAGTCCTCTTGGGATGGGCCATAGCCTGTGGACATGTCCCTGGTGTGAAAAGGCTGAAAGTTGCCTTATAAATTAAAGCCAAGCCAGGGCTCATGCTTTCCACCTGCAGGGGCTCAGAAAACCCACTAGGCTTTAAGTTGCTGGTTTTTTAGGCTGTATATGCTGCCTTTGCATGTAATCATAGAATCATAGAATCATTAGGGTTGGAAAGGACCTTAAGATCATCCAGTTCCAACCCCCCTGCCATGGGCAGGGACACCTCCCACTAAACCATGCCATCCAAGGCTATGTCCAACCCCACCTTGAACGCCGCCAGGGATGGAGCATTCACAACTTCCCTGGGCAACCCATTCCAGGGCCTCACCACCCTTACAGTAAAGAATTTCTTCCTCAGATCAAATCTAAACTTCCCCCGTTTAAGTTTGAATCTGTTACCCCTTGTTGTCTCACTACAGTCCCTCATGAAGAGTCCCTCCCCAGCATCCCTATAGGCCCCCTTCAGGTATTGGAAGGCTGCTAGGAGGTCTCCATGCAGCCTTCTCTTCTCCAGGCTGAACAGCCCCAACTTTCTCAGCCTATCTTCATACGAGAGGTGCTCCAGTCCCCTGATCGTCCTCGTGGCCCTCCTCTGCACTTGTTCTAACAGTTCCATGTCCTTTTTATGTTGAGGACACCAGAACTGCACACAATACTCCAAGTGAGGTCTCACGAGAGCAGAGTAGAGGGGCAGGATCACCTCCCTCGACCTGCTGGTCACACTCCTTTTGATGCAGCCCAGGATAGGGTTGGCTTTCTGGGCTGCAAGTGCATACTGCCAGCTCATGTTCATTTTTTCATCAACCAACACCCCCAAGTCCTTCTCCGCAGGGCTGCTCTGAATCTCTTCCCTGCCCAACCTGTAGCTTCACCTGGGATTGCTCCGACCCAGGTGGAGGACCTTGCACTTGGCATGGTTAAACTAATACTTTCATACAGGTGCAAGCTGGACATTCTGGGAGACAGCACTGAGCAATATATTAGTGGTAGGTAAGAATAGATGCTCCTGAGACCTGTCTCCTCAACTAGGAGGAGAAATCTGTGGGGGCAAAGTCAAGCAGGAATCAAAAGTGTTTGGTGCATATAATCAGTTTAAACTTAAACAGGGGAGATTTAAGTTAGATATAATGAAGAAGTTCTTTACTGTGAGGGTGGTGAAGCACTGGAACAAGTCGCCCAAGGAAGCTGTGGCTGCTCCATCCCTTGGCAGTATTCAAGGCCAGATTGTACATGGACTTGATCAACCTGGTCTAGTGAAAGGTGGCCCTTCCCATGGCAGGAGGGTTGGAACTAGATGATCTTAAGGTCCTTTCCAACCCAAACCATTCTATGATTCTTTGTGGGATACAATGCATTGACCATGGAACATTGTCGATTTCACCAGGCTTCTTCCCTCTAGATAAGCTTCTGATGATCCTAAATGTAGGAAATTTCAGGGGAAGGACAATTAAAACACACACTGGGGGGGGGGAGGGGGAAGGAGGGGAGGGGAAAGTACAAAAGAAAAAAAATAATGCAAACAAACCCCTGCTTTTCACATCAAAAATGTGAAATTTCACTAAGTCAGCCTGAATTCCAAAAGACAGTAATACTGTGTTCTCTGAAACTCCATAGGGCAAATGTTCAGCGCTTGATGCCTGATGCCCCCATGGGTAAGGATATCTCCATCATGTCCAAATGCATTGAAGGTTCATCTCATTCTGGGAAGAGTTTGACTACAGCAGTGATATGATGTACAGGTTGGGAAATAAGCAGTCAGGTCATTTGTAGCCACGTTTTCAATGTTTCTCACCTCTTCCTCTGCAAGTTGGTAGCCCCAGGATACAAGTGTCAACAGCAAACACCCACCCTGTTGTAAGATAAACCACCCCTGTGTATGACGGTCCCCTACTCCACCTCAGCGGGGCTGCCACCACCTTCATCTCCGACCTACACCATCTAAAGGTCCCTGCAGTGGTTTGGAGCACCCAGCAGAAGTGGAGCAGAGACAGGGAAGGCAGGCTGTGGAATGGTGGGCAGGGAATGCAGTCCCATACTTAGCCACTGAAAGTTCTCCCAAACCTAGACAACACAGCTGGAGGGACAGGAGTCAAGGAGAATGCTGTCAGCGTTAGTTGTGTTGACTCTGACAACAGCAGCAGAAAAGCAGTCAGAAACACAAGATTCAGCAGAGAGCCGGTACAGAGAGATGCATCTGAGTGCCAAGAAGCTAACCAGTCATGCAACGTGTGATCTGCTCACAGATTCCTTATTACATGTGATGAAAGACAAGCAGGAGGCAGTTAAACTTGCAAGGCCTCAGCTGCCTTTGCATGGGCTGTCTATTTGGGGGTGGAAAAATGTCCGCACTTGCAGACTGAGCCCTCTTGATCCAAGCTGTGTTGGTAGACTGAAAGCAGTGAGTCCAGGATAAAGCTGTGTTTCAAATTGTTGATACAATGATCAATCAGACCTATTCTTGAAAATTAACAGCTTCCTGGGATTTTTTATTATTTTTTTTACAGGTTGGCTAGCCTTATTTTATTTTTTTTTTGAATTTTAGATAACCATTTTCATCAGTAATTCACGATTTCTTCCCTTGGGAGAAGGTGACTGGCTGGATTTCCAATGTTGAGACAGACATGGCTTTAGGGCACACGCAGATTCATTCTCTATCTCACACAAAGAGAATCCAATCAATCGTGGACATGCTAGCGCAACTGTACACAAAAAGCAGGGTCAGGCAGCACGTGCATATAAAGGCCAATGCTTCAGGGAAGATACTGAAGGACATACACATGGAGCAGCACAAATGCAAGGCACATCAGACCTAGAGGTTTGGGCCTTGTCAGTGTCAGCAGGCCTGGGGGGTTTTTATCATCTCAGGCCAGTTCTGCCTCTTGTCTTTCTAATGGCAGGAGCTGCCAGGAAAAGAGTCATTCACTGCCTGTTCTTCTCCCCTGCAGCTCTAGTAGCAGAAGTGGACACAAGAGCAATGAGGTCTCGGGGCTGGTTTTAATGTTGCCCAGCCATGCACAAGGCCCTGAGCAATCCCCTTGGGCACAACCAGCTGATTTATGTTATGCAGGTGTTCTCCTAGACATGGGGAACACCTCCCTCCTCACTTTGCAGTTAAATAGGAGAAATACCCCACCGTTGCAAACCCAGTTCCCCTGAATTCAGGCTCCCTTCCTGCAGCAGAAGTTCTCGGCAGCGCCCACACGGTGGAGCTCCCCCTTAGAAATGAAGCCCAGCTCACTGGCCTAGTGGTCGCCTCCTCGGGGTGATTCTGCAAAGCTCATGGGCACGAAACAGGAGACAGCACAGGCACTGTGTGTGGGACTCCCAGGCCCTCTAACTCAGTGCATGGAGCATTCTACCCTGGCACGGGACAGACAGCAGGCTCGATTTCTGCCTCTGTTGATGATCTGCTATGTGACATTGGCTTTATCAGCTCTTGGCTGTATCAGCTGTCAGCTTTGGGGAGGGTTCTGTAGGTCTCCTCAGTGTTTGGCAGTGCCCAGAAAGCCAGGGGCTGGACTTCAGAGGAGCCACGCTGTAACTGTATCACAAATATCTCAACCCCTAGTTGTCAATGGCAAAGTTATACACTCTGAGGAGGACAAGTGGAGAGATTTTTTAAAATGCATGCCAAATTAAGTATTCTAAGAAGAACAAAGTTATGGACAGTTGCTTTGATCCAATAATTTGAAAGAGATCCAAGAATTACACAGGAAAATGTTTCCAGGTGTTGCAGGACCACAGCATTGCAGAATCTGTCCAGTTAAATTTTCACTGTCTCTAGGGATGAACATTCCCCCATTTCTCTGGGCTGTTGTAACAGTGCTTACCCACCCTCAGAGTGATGGGTTTATTCCTTTATTGCACCAGAATTTCATGCTGCAATGTGCAACCCTTGCCTCTTGCCTTTTGCTGTGTGAAAGTCCCAGGAAGAGCCTGGCTCTGTCTTCTCTGTATCATCCTCAGTCACAGTCAAGTGATGGTCACTGCTGAGCCCCAGCGAGCTCTTCACATGCAGAGATCAGGGTCCGGATCATCAGTTCTAGTGCTTCACCAGTGTAAAACCCCTGCCAGCGTCGAAGGTCAGGATGTCAGTCTCTTCAGACAGCTCCCACCTGAAGGACTGCATTTCCCATTTGGCTACCCTTCATGAATAAATAACATCTTAGACCCAGCACTTCAAAGCAGTCATTAACAACACGCTCTTGCCCTTGTACTCCAGTATTGTGGGTAGCTTCAGTCGGTGTTTTGATGCATACAGTTCATGGGGCTGCATGCTGCAGACACTAACCACCCTCTCAGTCAGCAAGAGAAGCCATTGTCATCTGCCAGTCCTTATTCCTGGTCACGGAGGAGTTTTCAGTTCAAAGATTGCAATTTTCTTTTTTTTTTTTCTTTTTTTTTTTTTTTTAATCTGTGTCAGTAAGTCAGATTTGGCAGCCGGGTAATTGCTCAGAAGCAGCAGCTCAAGAGATGACACATAATGCAACAGGCGATCACATTCTTCTGGGAAATCAAAGCATTCTCCCAGTGATGGTGCTATCTTGATGGAGGCATACAATTCATCCGAACACCTAACCACAACGCCATCACACACACTGCAAAGGATAAAACCACGCAGAAGCTTGGTGATCCTGCCGTACACACCGCAGCACAGTGGGTTTGCATACAGCTGTGCTGACTGGCTTCCAATTCACTGCTTCCACAGGTCATTCGCTGGCCTGCCAGCAGTAGATGTGATTGTGCCAACCAGTTTCAAAGCTCTTTGTGTCCCCACTGTCAACTGAATCATCAGTCTGGGATGTGTTCACATTCACAAATGTCTTTATGAATAAATGCTCCCTTCTATGGGTACTGGACATATTTGTGCAGGGTACATCACCTTCCCTAAGCAGCAGCTCTGTATTCTCCAAGTACTAAGTGCAACAGACCGTCTTTTCCTTGAGGTGGCACACTTTGGATGCCCCTCCTGGTGACTGAACAGCTGACAGCTCACCAAGATCCGCTAGTAAGAGCTGCAGGACAAGCCACGGCACTCCTCTTGCATGCTGTGCCACAAAACCTGTTCAAGTCAGCGCTTCCCATCCACATTTTCAGCTGCTGCCACCGTTGCAGCTCCCCCTCTGCCACCTACTGACACAAAAGCTCTGCCTCACAGTTCCTGCATTTGGACTCCTCATCAGCGAATGTAGCAGTTGGACAAGAGGTAATGGGTTCAAACTGAAACAGGGGAAGTTCAGGTTAGGTATAAGGACGTTCTTTACTGTGAGGGTGGTGAGGCACTGAAGAGGTTGCCCAAAGACATGATAAATGCTCCGTCCCTGGCAGTGTTCAAGGCCAGGCTGGACAGAGCCTTGGGTGACATGGTTTAGTGTGAGGCACCCCTGCCCATGGCAGGGGGTTGGAACTGGATGATCTTAAGGTCCTTTCCAACCCAAACCATTCTATGATTCTACAAGTACCTCAGAAACCTAAAGCGGAGTTGGACGTAGCCCAAAACCTGAGCTGGCAGCTGCAGGCCCGGCTCCACCATAGAGCACAGCCTTCCCCCTCTGCATTGCGGTAGCCTCGAGGGGACACACGACACACACGGAGGACACTTCCTCAGAAGAACAGCTCCCTGAACCAGGCGCACCAGAGGGGGATGTCTGGCCGGAGAGAGGCCAGCCCCCTCCCTTGCCCCCTTCCCCTTACCGCCTTCCCCCACACCCCAGCCCCACCGCCACCACTCCTCGCCGCTCCCAAGATGGCGACAGGAGCGGGCTGGCCCCGCCCCCGCGGGTCTCCTTCTCCATGGCAACGTGGCGCAAGCGGAGGGGGTGGGGCTACACCGGGCGCTTCCGGCCTGGCCCCGGCGGTGACGTGTCGGCGGAGTGACAGCGCCGGGCGGCCACTTCCGGTGAGCGCGGGGACCCCAGCCCATCACAATCCCCCCTCTCAGGGTCGAACGCCGCCGTTGCACCGGCGGCGGTGGCTGTGATTCTTGTCCCCACACCGGGCCCTGTCAGGGAGACACCCTCTAAATGGTCACGCCAGTGCCCGGTGTACCCTGCCCCCCCCCGCTCTGATGGTTGAGGTATCGGGCCTCCGAGACCCCGCTGCTGCCCACCGGCCCGGCCCGGCCCGGCCCGGCCCGGTAAGGGGTGCGATGCCGCTGGCACGAGGGGTGCGGTGTGGCGGGGTGGTGCCAGTGCAGCCCTCGCCCGTTGGCGGCCGGTAGGGTTGGATGTGGTGGTATCTGCCTCCGGAGGCTGCTGCAACGGTGTGGGGCTGCGTCACCGGGGCTTTGGTGCTGCCGAAGGATGAGCGGAAGCAAAGCGTGTCAGCTAATTACTGCCCGAATTAGATAGGAAATTAAATGGGGGCTTTGGGGGGGGGGGTATAGAGCCATAGAGTCATAGAATGGTTTGGGTTGGAGGGGACCTTAAAGCTCATCCATTTAACCTCACTCTAGACCAGGTTGCTCCAAGCCCCATCCACCATTGTTTGTTGGCACCAACATCCCACTCACACTACCAAAAAGCCTGTGAGGAAAACATCTCCATAATGGTGCTGCTAAGGCATGTAGACCTACCCATCTGAATGGGATGGCAGATGGGTTTTAAGCACAGCCACTTACACGAGGCTTTTTTGTGAAAACAACTTGAGAAAAGCTTTATGTAACCTCCCAAGATAAGAGGAGAATGCCAAAAAGTAGAACATCAAATAGGCTTCATAACTTGCTACAAAGTCAAGAACAAAATGGAGATAGGTAATGATGAAAGGGATAAATCTGTAAATATCTTTCGCAGCTGTGGTGCAGGTAGACTGTGTGGAGAAGCAGCCTCCAGAAGGGACCACGTTTTGTTCTGTGCTTTGGAAGCACTGTGTGGAAAGCTCATATGTGGGTTTTGAACCAAGCGTCATTCAAACCTGAGGTCTTTCTCCTGTCTCATTCAGAATCAGAGACACTTGACATCTTTTTCATCTTTGGTACGGGAACAGAAGCCATGATGGGACATTGAAAAAAAAAAAAAAAAAAAAAAACAACAAAAAAACAAACAAAGAAGGAGGCTGACAAGAGTGGTGGTTGATTCTCTGCAGTTTTCTATTGAGATCACTAGTTTATTGGGGTTTATTCTGTTCTTTCTTCCCAGGGAGTTTGGAATAAGCAGTTTCAGACAAAGAGGCTCTGCTTAACTGAAACAATGTTTGCAGATTTGGACTATGATATTGAGGAAGATAAGCTGTGAGTATTTTGCTTGTCTTTCCCTGTTCTTTGTTAAGACAAGAAATATTTTTTGCAGACAAGACCTTATGGGAGTGGGTGAATTTACCTGCTCCTGATGCTGTGTGCTGGAGAGTCAGATTTGCTGTTGTCGTGGTTTAAGCTTATAAACCCATACAGTCGCTCTCTCACTCACTCCCCACTCTTTCTTCCCTCTGCTCCTGGAGGGATGGGAAGGAGAATCGAAAGAATGCAACTCCCACAGGTTGAGATAAGAACAGTTTAGTAACTAAGGTATAACACAAATCACTACTGCTACCACCAATAATAATAATGACAAGGCAGATACAAAGAAAAGGAGAATACAGTAGCTCACCATCAAATATCAAGCCCGACCACCCAGTACACCCCCACCAGTAACAATAATGACAAGGCAAATACAAGGGAAGGATACAATAGCTCACCACCCAGCTCGACCAAGCTGTGCACCCCCACCGGTGCACCCCCCACCGGCTGCACCCCCCACCATGCACCCTCACCACCCTTCCGGGTCTCTGCTCTCCGTTCTACATCCTGGACATGACATGCTGTGGTATGGAATAACCTCTTTGGATAGTCTGGGTCAGGTGTCCTGTCTCTCCTTCCCCCCGGCTTCCTCCCTGGCAGAGCATGAGATTCACAAAGTCCTTGGCCAGCCTAAACATCACCAAGCAGTAACTGAAAACACTGGTGTTATCAGCACTGTTCCCAGGCCCAAAATCAAAAACACAGCGCTGCACCAGCTACCAAGAAGGAGAAAAAATGACTGCTGCTGCTGAACCCAGGACAGCTGTTCAGGTCTGATTTCTTGCTTCTCCTAGAGACTGGTGATGGGCATTGCTGTGCTGTTGAGCAAAGGAGAGCTTGTTCTGTTGCTCGGGGGTAACTATTCTGCATTCCTAATTGCAAAGCAGTGCAGAAAAACCTCCTGTAAATTAGTGACCTCAGCCAGAGGGAAAAATATCTATAAGGGGGGATAGGAGGAAAGAAGTAGGCAGAAACTCGGGACTTCTTAGGTCTGTAAGGAGAACACCACTGGCATTCCCTGAGCAAGTAAAAGGTTTGATGAAATTAGCAGTGAATTTAACGTGTAGCACTCGTCTTGCATCTAATTTATGCTGTGCAAGTTTTCCTCTCAGTCCAGCACTAAGAGCAGGTGAAAAACTCTCTAAAACGTGCCCCTCTACTCTGCTCTCGTGAGACCTCACTTGGAGTATTGTGTGCAGTTCTGGTGTCCTCAACATAAAAAGGACATGGAACTGTTGGAACAAGTGCAGAGGAGGGCCACGAGGATGACCAGGGGACTGGAGCACCTCCCGTATGAAGATAGGCTGAGAAAGTTGGGGCTGTTCAGCCTGGAGAAGAGAAGGCTGCGTGGAGACCTCATAGCAGCCTTCCAATACCTCAAGGGGGCCTATAGGGATGTTGGGGAGGGACTCTTCATGAGGGACTGTAGTGAGAGAACAAGGGGTAACGGGTTCAAACTTAAACAGGGGAAGTTTAGATTGGATATGAGGAAGAAATTCTTTACTGTAAGGGTGGTGAGGCCCTGGAATGGGTTGCCCAGGGAAGTTGTGAATGCTTCATCCCTGGTGGCGTTGAAGGTGGGGTTGGACATAGCCTTGGATGGCATGGTTTAGTGGGAGGTGTCCCTGCCCATGGCAGGGGGGTTGGAACTGGATGATCTTGAGGTCCTTTCCAACCCTAACTATTCTATGATTCTGTGATTCTATGATAGTGTTTCCTCAGTGCCTAGTGACAGGTGAGGTGTCTCTCCTCCTCTAATCCTTTTATGCAGTCTTAAAAAAGGTAGCCCAGAAGGTTTCCGCTGGTCCATGCTGGTAGACTTTATGGCAGAGATAAAGTTTTCAGTTTGTATCAACCAGAGCTGTTTCATACACATGCAGTTCTGCCTACCACGTTCAGTTATTCATTTCCCTTTCTCTTGTTACAGGGGGATTCCCACTGTACCTGGGACAGTGACCCTGAAGAAGGACTCTCAGAACCTGATTGGGATCAGCATTGGAGGAGGAGCACAGTATTGCCCCTGTCTCTACATTGTCCAGGTGGGCACTCAGGGAGGAAGAATAAACCATCTGTGTAAACCAGTTTCCATCTCAGAGATGGAAAGCATGAAGAGTCCCATACTATTTGTTTTCCTCAAAGTGGGAGAAGTCATCTCACTTTCCAGTGAATAAGATTTCCTTGCCCTAGTACCTAATGGGTATGTAAGAGGCTTCTGAAATTATCCTTCTTGGAGAGCATGTTAGAATTCACAGGGAAACAGTGTGATTTTCTCAGCGTGAAGAAACTGTATGTCTTGGAGAAAAAACTGCCTGAGGGAACTATATTATCAGCCTGCCTCTTCACTATGAAAGGGGAAAAACTGCAGCTTCACCATGCACAAAATACAACTGAGTTAAATAGGAGGAATGTAATCATCTGGGTCTTTGTTCATTAGCCCTGTATTCACTTTCCTCTTGATTCCAGACTAACTGTCCTCTTTCTCCTTTCCACCAGGTGTTTGATAACACTCCTGCAGCCTTAGATGGCACTGTAGCAGCTGGTGATGAAATCACAGGAGTGAATGGGAAGTCCGTCAAGGGGAAAACCAAGGTGGAGGTGGCCAAGATGATACAGATGGTAAAGGTGAGAGGTAGGAGGGGGCCAAGGGAGCTTCTGGGTCATAGTTTACAGTTTATTGTCCATTGGTAAAGGAATCCACTGCTGCTTGTTTCCAGCACAGCAGTTTGGGATTTGCTCTTTCTACAGGGAGAAGTGACAATACACTACAACAAACTTCAGGCCGACCCAAAGCAGGGCAAGTCTTTGGATATCGGTAAGACTGGTTTCTTTCTCCTTATAGTGTTAAAATTACATGGACGGGTGAAAGACTGGTCCAAGCTAAAACCAGAGTAAAACTTTGGTTCCATTCTTCCTCTTAAATCAGTCATTTTCAAGTGGATGCTGTCAAAGAGAATTACAGGTTTAGAAAAAAATCCTTGCCTCACTTCTTGACATAGTCTTGAAAGCTGAGGCGTGACTTGTTCCAGGTGGCTTGTTTCTTTGTGTTTAGCATAGATGGTGAAACTCAACTAGGTAATCATTTTATTCATTTTTAATACCTGAAAGTTATGCTGATCTATTGAGATTTTCACAGAAATGAGGTACACAGAAATGTGTGTTATCAGAAAGTACTGGTTGCAGCTTCTCAGCTTGGAAGACAGTGATGAAATACCTATCTGCACTGAGTTCTGTACAACCATAAACTTTATAGAAGAGGAGAGAGGCTTATTTCTAAAACAAAGTGTGTATTTTGAACTAAGCCTACACAGCTCTCTCCTTTATATGGTCACCTTTCTCGCTTTCCTAAAAGAAATGTATCATTTTTTGCTTTCATTTAGTTTTATGGTGATTAAGGTGCTAATGAATTGCAGGGGTTCAGGAAAATCATGAGGAGTGAGATGGATTCCTGGGGAAACAGAAGTGTGGTGAAAATGTGGCATTTTCCAGAGATGCTGGACACTGGCTTCAGCTGAGCTCTTGGGAGCTGCAGGCACTTGGCACCCCTGCAAGTTTGCCTCTAAATAAATGTAGCTAAGTCATCTGATTCTGAAGAGGTTGTAACTGTCTCTAGTAATTTGCCCGGTATAACCATCCAGGACAGAAATTTATTCCATCAGGAGGTGACAAAAGGGTTTAACTAAGATCCAAAAGACAAAAGCAAACAAAGGGATAACTTTGATCGGTAAATTCTGTTTGTCTTGCTTTCAGCCTTGTCTCCTGGCTTCAGTTAAGTATAACAGCAAGTAGCATAAGCAAAGGTTAGTTCCAAGTATCATGATAGGTGATTTATAGCAAAGTTATTCACTGGAATAGTCTTCCAAAAGAAGTGCTGGAGCTTTATTGATTAAAGTATATAGGATGTGAGAGCAGAACAGATAGGGAAGATAGAAGATGTGCTATACACAGGTGGATTGAAAATCTAGTTTCTGTGTAGGTGGTTGGTTTGGTTTTTTTTGCTTGCTACCTCAATAGTGAGTTAAGTTCAGTTTGTTCAATGCCTGAGAAACCAGTGAAGTATGTTAGTGAGTTTTCCGTGCCCATGGAAATGACCCTGATCCTGGTTTGCAACTCTCTTTTTGCCTTTAGTATTGAAGAAGGTAAAGCACCGACTGGTAGAGAACATGAGCTCAGGGACAGCGGATGCCCTGGGCTTAAGTCGAGCCATACTTTGCAATGGTAAGTATTGTCCAGGAGGACATTTTCTTAAGGAAACACTTACCCTGTTGTGCTTACCTGGGCTTTATTGTTACTTTCATGGCCCACATGATTCCTTCATGATTCTTCCCTTCTGCTTTGCCTCACTATTGTGATTGCCTCTGCCCATCCTGAGTGATATATCCTGTCACTGGGGCCATTTATGCTAGCTAGGGTCAAATTAATTTGAAGTGGGGAACCACTCAATGATTGCCAATAGGTGATGACCCCACACTGTAACATAAACTTGCAGTTGGTTTAAAAGCTTCCCATGCTGGGCCAGGGAGACAGGCATTAAAAGGTGAGGGAAATCTGAAGCAGAGGCATGAAACTGTTTTTCCAGTTGATCAGGTCTTAACCATGCAATGGATTTGACTGTTCTAATTCTGTATTCTGATTCTTGTTTCCAATTAGATGGACTAGTGAAGAGGTTAGAGGAGCTGGAGAGGACTGCAGAGTTGTACAAAGGTAAACTGTGTCATCTGTCAGACACCAGATGGGGGAGAGGGATACTCCATTATGTTGCAGTGAAATGATTCCAATGTTTTTTTCTGGCTTCTATCACAGGCTTGACAGAGCACACCAAGAGTCTTCTCAGGGCTTTCTTTGAGCTATCCCAGACACATAGAGGTAAAGAATCTTGAGTGAAAGGAGCAGAAATCTTTGGCTCCAGTTTCAGGAGTTTTAGCCAGTACTTAGATATATGATTCCCTTGCTCAAAGAAAACTAAGTGTCATGGAAATGAGCTGGGAAGGGCTGCTCTCTTGATATTGGCAGTCTTATACATGGGACGTGGAAATAATACCTTGCAGACCTCTGGTCTTTAGGAGGCAAGATTCTTCTCCAGGGTCAGCCTCTTCTTTCATGTGTTTCTATTTATTACCCTCATCCAGCATTTGGAGATGTTTTCTCTGTCATTGGTGTACGGGAGCCGCAACCAGCTGCCAGTGAAGCCTTTGTGAAATTTGCTGATGCCCATCGCAACATTGAGAAGTTTGGGTTTCACCTTCTGAAAACAATTAAGCCGGTAAAGAATTTAAATTATAGGAGTACAGGATCTGGGAAGAGGGGAACCTAGAAAGATAGAAGCCTGTCTTTGAAGGTGCGATCTTTCATTGTGGGAAAAGCTGTCTTTGCTTTCCTTCAAGGAACTCTCTTCATAAAGAACCTAAGAGATAGTGTAGTGAATATATCAATCTCGATTTGACTTTTGCACATGAGTGTATTCCTCTCCTTTTCTTTTGAGGATGAGGGGATAGTTTGATCAGTGTAGTCTCTAGAGCCCTTTCCCTGATATTGGTACCCATACTTAAAAGATGTCACTAAATGTAAAAGAGTTTAGATAAACAGTCCAGGAACAACTTAAAGATTTCAATCAGTATATGTAGTTTAGAGTCACCAGGGGATCTGTCTGCTTATTTTAGCAAAGAGAGGATTAGATGTTGATTTGGGCACCATTTTCAGTGCCGTGTTGAATGGACAGCACTGGGTAGTGGGCCTTTGAATCAGGGAGAGTGGTTTCCAGGACCGGTTGAAACAAGATGAGTTGAAAGAAGGTGAATTCAGGCTGGAAGTGAGACGTGCATTTCTGAGACTTGAACTACTTGCCAGTGACAGTAATGGATGCTCTAACTGTGATAATTCTGAGTCAAGATCAAACATTTTCTTTCAGATGTGGTCTAGTACAAAAAAGTTAACTCGAGGCAGTCTCATGACCTTGTGCTGATTAGAAGGTTGTATTTGATAAAATGTAGTCATGCTTTCTGGTCATATATTCAGTAACAGGATGTTTCCCTTGCAGATGCTTACTGACTTGAATACATATCTGAATAAAGCCATTCCTGACACAAGGCTGACTATCAAAAAATACCTGGATGTCAAGTTTGAATATTTGGTGAGCCACTTGCTTGCTTTTTAAATGCTGGTTGAAATTAAGTTTTGTGGAATCATAGCCTGACCTCTTGAACTCCCCAAAAAAGCTCTCCAATCCACATTTTTCTGATCGTTTTAGATTGTTTTTCGTTAGCTAAAGTAAGCAACTATCAAGACATAATTGCTTTCATTTAGAGCATGCCTTTTATTTTTTCTCTTCTCTTCTACTCAGCCCTTGTTTTCTGCACCCAAAAAGCATGGGGTTGTTAAGTGCGTCTGTTCTATAACTGTAGGAATCTATTTTCTCTTACCAGTTGAGAGAAGTATTTGGAGCTGCAGCCCTAATGCAAGTGAATATGGCAGCATCTCTTCCTGCATCAATCCTTCCCACAATTCGTCTTTTTTTTTTCCTTTTTCTCTCCTTATTTATTCCCTCCTCATGCTTTTCTGGTATTGTGTTTTCCCAAACAGTCGATGAACACAGGATTTTTCTTTTACTAGGTTATACTTATCTGAAGTATTTGCTCCTGTAATATAAATATTAAGCACCTTCTTTCTCCCCCACCATTTTATCTCATCTTTTTCTAAACAGATTTTCTTTCCACTAGGGATGTTTAATATACTCTGATTCCACGGTGGCTTTCCCCAGTGCCCCTAGCTGTAGCATTGAAGGAAGGCTTGAAATGGTACAACTGTATGGCTATGGGTGATGATGAAATCACTTCTAATTTTTAATATTTCCTTCTGTTTTAAATTCTGCGAAGTCTTACTGCCTGAAAGTCAAAGAGATGGATGATGAAGAGTACAGCTGCATTGTGAGTACCACCACTGTGACAATGACAACTTCATACTCTCTGCAGCTTCCCTATAAACACTGCCCTGTAACTGTAAAATAGCT
Organism: Amazona ochrocephala; assembly: GCA_039720435.1. NCBI lineage: Eukaryota > Metazoa > Chordata > Aves > Psittaciformes > Psittacidae > Amazona > Amazona ochrocephala. The sequence goes on from CM077880.1 coordinate 80,117,493, forward strand.
CCTGTACCTGTTTGCATGAAACTAGTGAATGCATCCTAAGAATTACACACATTTGTTCATAACGTTTTACAAACTGGAGATCCTTAAATGCTATCTGGGAAACACTGTCATGAATCACTAGTGCTGTGGAATAGTGGAGGGACCAGACATCTTCTCTGCGGCTTGTTTACTCAGTGGTTGCCTGTCTCAGTGTTTAAGTAATATCAGCGTATGTAAGGAGGATTAAAGTGTTACCGTCACAGATTCCATTTGTGTGTAGTGTACAGCTTATAATTAATTCTGGACTTGTTTCTGAGAAATGGAGGTTGAGCTTCTTCGCAGCAAAATGCATGTGAATACTGCATTTGTAGTTGAAGAAAATTGATTAAAGCATCTCTTAACAATAGGGGATTTAGGGGATTATGACTGTAATCCTTAACAGCTGTGTGTATGATAGCTAAAGGTATCCCCTACATGAAGGGGGTTTGGAGCTAGATGATCTTAAGGTCATTCCAACCCTAACCGTTCTATGATTCTGTGATTGTATGAATCTCTGTCCAGATGCCCTGCATAAAAGTAAGATCTTGTTTTATCCTAGGTATTGATCTCAGAGCAGAGATTTGATTGTTTGGAATGCCTAGTTCCCAGTGCCAGGAAGGAATAAAACTTTCCTTAGATAACATTTAGTTATATAGAATCATAGAATCATAGAATAGTAAGGGTTGGAAAGGACCTCAAGATCATCGAGTTCCAACCCCCCTGCCATGGGCAGGGACACCTCCCACTAAACCATGCCATCCAAGGCTATGTCCAACCCCACCTTGAATGCCGCCAGGGATGAAGCATTCACAACCTCCCTGGGCAACCCATTCCAGGGCCCCACCACCCTCACAGTAAAGAATTTCTTCCTCATATCCAATCTAAACCTCCCCTGTTTAAGTTTAAACCCATTACCCCTTGTCCTCTCACCACAGTCCCTAATGAAGAGTCCCTCCCCAGCATCCCTATAGGCCCCCTTCAGGTATTGGAAGGCTGCTATGAGGTCTCCACGCAGCCTTCTCTTCTCCAGGCTGAACAACCCCGATTTTCTCAGCCTATCTTCATACTTGTAAATGGGAAGGAAAGAACCCCAGTCTTGCCCAGCAGAGTAACATCCTTGGGTTTTGAAGCATGCAGTGTGCATTATCAAGCCATAGTCTGTAACATGTATTTTTATGTAGTTGTATTTACTAGTGCAAGAGAATAATGCTGTTTTGCTGACAGACCTAACCCCTTTCTCTCAAAACTATTTTTCAGGGCAATGTATTGGTCCCTCCCTACTGTTTTCTAGTATTGTCTCTGGATGGTTATAGATACCACAGGGTTCTCTGTGTAGATGTATAATATGTTACACAGTCCATACAGAATCATAGAATAGTTTGGGGTGGAAGGAACCTTCAAAGATCATCTAGTCCAACTCCCCTGCTCTGAGCAGGGGAAGCTTGCAGAGGAGGGCAGAATTTTATGTCTGATTGATATAAATTAATATCTCAGCTCTTAGAGTCTTTTGTTCATAGTGCTTGTCTTAATAGTTCAGATAAGAAGCCATGCCACTTTTCCAGGCTGAGTTGAAAGGTGCTGGTCCTTTTCGCTGTGCATGGTAGTGATGTTTTTCTCTACTGTGGCTGGTGTGTATTTGGCCTTCAAAATGGCCCCACTGACTGCCAGCTGTTGACGTGGCTCAGTGTTCCTCATGTTTTGTGCTTCCTGACTGCAGTTACAGTGAGCTTGAGAGGGTTGTAATAACCAAAATCACTGCAAGTCCACAACAGCCAACAAACTTTGCATGCAAGGTGTTGCTGCCCATGGCAGGGAGGTTGGAACTAGATGATCTTTAAAGTCCCTTCCAACCCAAACCATTCTATGATTTTATGATACAAACACTGTTGCGGTCGTCTCTAAAATGGTGCTGTGTTTTTGGCAGGCTCTGGGTGAACCCCTCTACCGGGTCAGCACTGGGAACTATGAATACCGCCTTATCCTGCGCTGTCGGCAGGAGGCTCGCACGCGCTTTGCCAAGATGAGGAAGGATGTGCTAGAGAAAATAGAGCTTCTGGACCAGAAACATGGTGAGTACCACTGCTGTGGCCACCCCCTGAAAGGGTCAGGCAAACGTGGCTTTGGCCTTTGTGCCTCTCCTTCATCTCAGCTGGGAAATCTTTACTGAAGAACCCTTTTGTGGCTGTGCCTGAGACATCCACCCTCAGGGGACAAAAGGGATTAACGCTTAGGAGACTGTATCTAATGCTGTGAGGGAGGCTTGATTCCCTCTGTCTGGGAAGAGGGTTTTCATGCACCTGACTTGTTCCCAACAGTGCAGGACATCGTGTTCCAGCTCCAGCGTTTTGTCTCCACCATGTCCAAGTACTATGACGACTGCTATGCCGTGCTCCGAGAGGCAGATGTCTTTCCCATTGAGGTGGACCTTGCCCGCACTACTCTCAACTACGGGCAGAAGGACGCATACACGGACGGTGCAGAAGAAGAAGAAGGAGGAGAAAGCGAGAGAGAGGGTAGTGGGAAGGAACAGGCAAACGGTGAAAAGCTCATTGATGATGCCTGAGTGGCCAGAGGAAAGACTTTGCAGACTGTTATTAATGTCTGTTTCACATAGCGATTCATCCTCTGTGATTTCTGTGTATGTCCAGCCTGGGATTCCTCCTCTGCTTTGGGTGGGGGTAGCTGGTTGGATTGGGACCAACCTCTGCTTTCTCTCTTCCCTTGCTTGTTTGCCTGGATATTCCTTTTACTCCTAGAGATCCCTGCTGCCCAACTTGGATACTGAGGTGTGGGGAGGAAAATCCCGTCCCGCACCGCCGTGTGATTGTGTGCAGGGAGGACACTACCGAGCATATAGGGCAGCAACCACTCCCGTCTGGCATATGGAGGCCACTTAAACATCTGGAGATGGTTACAAATGGCATGAAGAGCCCCTTTCTGTCCTCCCCTTGTGGTAGGGGAAGCTGTTGGCACCAGCATTGTTTTCTTCATCCCACTGCTCACTGTCTCCAAACTTCCCATTCTCTGTCCTATTTTAAGCTAATTCTGTCTCTTCCATCTGTCCCCATGGGCTGCAGGGTTGATTTCTGTAGGATGGTCACTGTTTTTAAGAAATAGGAGGAAGTCCAAACTGATGTCTAGAAGTGGTGGTGGTACATGTGATAGGATCACCTTCCATCCAAGGAGCTGGGGGAAGCCCTCAAAGCAGGGACTGATGGAAGTAGCTGTCTGGTATGCGGAGCTGCAGATGTAGAAAATCTCTTCCCCTGGCTTCCATCCTCTTCAAAGTTGCTGAGTTCCTGCACAGCTGGCACTGTCTGCACGCTCCATAGCTACACCCCAGGGCTAGAATCCTGTAGGATGTGGCTCTGCCCTTCCCTGTGGGAAGCAGGGACCTGGCTCAGGATGAAGCCCCCCTAGTCAGCAGTGATGTTGAGGTAAGAGTGCTTGTCCATGGCAGACAGGTTCCTGGGAACGGCAGCAAAGCTGCACCCATTTCCTTTCCGTCGTTCTTCTCTCCTCCATCTCTCCTTCATGATTGTTTGGGTCTTCAGCTAGAGAGAGAGACAGGAAGCCTCGTGGAGAGAGGAAGGCATGGCCTGTAGGCAGAGGCTTTGAGATTTTCTAGTGTAAAGCATGAATAGCATGCTGCTCCCTGCTCTGCTCTCTGCACAGCCATTTGTGCTGCCCTGGGCCAGACAGCACCAGTGGCTGACATCCCATTCCCAGCACAAGGGAAGGAGGGGGAGGAAAACTGAGGTAAGTGAGGCTGCTTCTTTCCTCCTTCCTTTTCTCCCTCTGTCCCTGTGTGCTATTCCCAGATGCAGATGGCACTTTCTCTTTTGGTGGACAGCACAACTGCCAGGAGCAGCGTGCTTCTCAGAGGCAAGGGTTTTGACTTCTCTGTCATTACATTCTAGTGGTAGTGAGAGAAGTTATTTGGGGGCATTAATTTATGATCGAGATGTTTGTTTTTTTTCTCTTTGATTTGTCTTTGGAGCTTTGTCATCTCCGTGTGTGCCTGGAAGAAAGCCATCCATGGTTAAGCTGCTCTGGAAAATTCAAATGGATTCTGTTGTACTGACTGTTGTCTCTAATAAAGAAAAATGTGACATTTCATTTCCTGTCCTATAGAGGTTTATTTGCGCATCCTCGATTGGTTTTAATCTTAAAATATAGTGACGAGAAGATGGGTGTCATGTGATGGCCATTCATTTTTCTTGCTCATACTGGTGGATAATATATGTGCCAAGTTGTGGTTGTCACTGCAGCACGTTTCCGGAGGAAAAAGCTTATGAATGCTGTAGTAAGGCCAGTCCGTGTAAGACCAGCGTGGCTTCCCAGGAGAGCACCAGCCTTGTAAAACCACTGGTTGCCTCAGTTCTGCCAGGTGGCATCCTTGCATACCTCCAGAGCCAGCTTCTCCACACAGCTCAGCTGTTGCATCACAAGCTTGAGCTGATGCTTAAGAGCCTGATCCTCTTTCAGAGCTGTTCATTATGCCATAATACGGAGCAGTTCAGAGGGACAGAGAAAACTGGCTTGAAAGCTGACAATGCAAAGTGGAAGGCATCTTGGCCATGTTTTTTGCAACCTGGCTGGTGGAAAAAGAGGTCTGGGGAACTTACAGCACTGTCTGTAGCAACATCTTGTACCCTGAGGGCTTTTATGTGTTTTGTGGAAAGATTTCAGAGCAGGAGGCTTAGTGGGGAGCGTTGACTGGTGGCAAAGAAACAAGAGGGGACCTCGTTCACGTGACCTGCCTGGCTGACAAGGGCCTTGGACCACTGGGAAGCTGTGGGCTGCCGCTTGGAGGGGGTACTGGTGACCAAGGGAAACCCAGCCTGGGGGCAGGGGTTTGGGGTTGCTGGGAAAGAGGTGCAGTGCAACTTGGCTGAGCAGAGCAGAGACAGTGATATTACCTTGTGGGGAGGGGGGAATAAGCTCATGGAGCAGTGAATGAATGCCTGCAGTGCTCCATCACTCTTGCTGCTCTCTCTCTTTCTCCCAGAGCTTTGCAGCTGGGCTTTGTCATGAGGCTTAGTCTGATTTGGGATGTTTCTAAGTGGATTTGAATAGGAAGAAGCCCAAAGTCAAGACTGTAACTGACCCACAGTCAGAGCTGCCAATGGTGGTGGGGCAAGGTACAGCCCCATGGGGTTTACCTTCTCCCTTCCAATTGCATAGAATCATTGAATGGTTTGGGTTGGAAGGGACCTTACAGATAATCTACTTCCAATGTCCAGTTCTTATGTCTCTTTAAACTGACGTTCTTCGGCAGCTTTATTTTGCTTGTCACTTACTGCTTTTTGCTTAGGAACATCTAGAATGAAACCTTTTCCTTCATGTTGCTGCTCCTCTGCTGGTTTAAATGGCTTTGCAGGTGCTGCAGGCTTCACCTGCTACCTGTTAACTTGTAGTCTGTCTGGTCTGGAATGAAACACCTATTTTGATGGTCCCATGAGCGGCCTTCCCTGTATCCCTCTGCTTAGTTTTTGATGCCTCGCTATAGTCACAGGTTCCCCCAGGGCCTCTGAGGTGAAGCAGTTCAGGAAACCGGAAGAAAGGGCTTTGGCCAGGGTTGTTTATAAAAGATCCAGTCCTAAAGCAGATTAGGAGTGGTTTAAGCATGCCAGGGAAGGTTGTCCTCTGAATCTGGAAAATCCACCGCTGCAGCAGGGGTGAGGGAGTCATGCCTGCCTTACCACGTGCTCCAACACCCTTGTCAATGGCACCGGGGGCTCTGGATTGTCCTTACCTTTGATTCCTTTACGTAAGGGTTTTTTCTCGGAAAGGAAAACACACATGGGCCTGGTGCCATTTCTGGTGAGTGGATAATTGCTTGGGACGCAGTTATTTACCTGCCCTGAAACCCCCACCTCCCATAAAGGCCAAGTTGCTCCTTCACACGTCAATAGGCCTCACTTCAGGCTAGATACTAATAGCTCGCTGCTATTGCTGTCGGCAAGGCTCCTTCTCGTGGCTGCTCACCCAATGGTATTAATCTTTTTTAGGTGCCTTCTTGCACTGCTGCAGCAGCCTCTACCCAGCACTTCCCCACTTGGAAAAGCAGAATCGTGTCACTGCCTCAACTTTACCACCCACAAAAGATGCTCCAGAGGGAGGCATCCCACCGCTTTGGCAGTGCCCAAGGGAGGCGCTGCAGGGAGTGCAGTGTCTAGGCCCATGCTGGCTGCAGCTGGAGGTGGCCCATATGATAGCTGTGAATTACACCACCTCCTAAACCTAGTTCCAGCTGGCCTGGCACTGTCCCGGCTGTGGAAGTGAGGCAGAGGAAACACTGACACCAAACCAAAGCATACCAGATCTGATTACAAAGAGTCTCTAATTGTTCGTGTTCCGTATTATGACAATGCAGAAGGAGAAGGAGAGTCCTTGGCAGCCTCTTCAAAAGGCTTTCTCTGGGGCTGGTTTGGAAGTGAGGAAAGAAGATGATTTCTTGTTTTCTTTTTTGGTGTTTGGGCTGCTCTGAGCCTGAGTTACACCAGCATGGGTGCAGGATGCAAGTAGTCATATCACTGGCAGGTATGTGGACATATGTACATAAGGACCAGCTATTCTTATACCTCTCCCTCTTACATCTGTGTTTGTCTCCAGTTTCTCCTCCTTATCTCCCACCTACCCTCCCAAGCTGAGGTGCATGCAAACAAGGCCAGATTTATACATCCCTATTCCTCTGCCAGGCTAAAAGCTGTCCCTCTCCACTGTCTGATCAGCGTCACAGCCATCTCGTGCCAGCACTTCCCCATCCCCGGCGGGACACCCGCCTCCCTCCCTGCCCTGCTCCTCTGCCACATGGTTGGCCTCCTCGCTGGCAGCCACCACGGTGTTGTCGGTGCTGTGGGCTGGCTGGTGGTTGTCACTGCTGTGCTCCTCAGCCTCCTGCACATCAGACTCTGCTTCCTCAGTGTCGCTCCCACCACCTGTGGGAGGGTTCTTCTCTGGGGAACCTTCCTTCTTCTTGCCTTGGTTCAGGCAGCAGTAGGTGGCCATGGCCAGGAAGAGAGCAGAGAGCACCACCTCTGAGCCTGCCAGGTAGAAGATCACCTCGTAGTTCTTGAGAGCGTCAACCAAGCGGCCTGATGGTTGGAGAAGAAATGAGAGAGTTAGCTTCAGCCTACACGTTCTTGCATGGACAGCCCAGTGTGCAAGGGCAGCACCTGCATGTGGCTGAGGGACCATTTCTCTTTTTGGTAGAGAAGTCTCTTTGGTTGGCCCGCAGCTGATGATTTCTCTGCCAAAGAGATGCTCTCAAGGTATCTTCTCAACTCACTGTCAGTAACTACGGTGAATTCATCTCAAGGTGAATGTATGTGCCCTGTCCATCCATGCTGGATGGTGAGCAAGGAGCCTGCTTGCACGCCTGCATGCATGTGTGCAGCTTATCCTGTGCCAAACTCCCTCCGCACCCATGGGGCGGGAAGCAGCTCAGGAGGATTACACCAAACAAAGCTACTTTGTTCAACCCCCTTCTTCCAGATGAGCGCTGCTCCGCAGGCCTGAGCTATTGGGTTTGCCAGCACACTCAGGCACCCTGTACCAGGGGGTTCTGCAGATCCCATTGGGGGACTGCCCCAACACTGTTCTTTAGTGACTTTGCACTATCTGCATCCCGTTGTGCGTGCGCACAGTGTCAAGGCACAGCTGAACTGAGGCAGGAGGGCTGAGGGATGTCCCCCATCACTACCCCATGGTGTGCCTTGCTCCAAGAAGCAAGGAGCTGTTCAGTCCCCCTCATCCCCATGATCTATCTGCATCTGCCTTCAAGACGTATATTTCTTGACCCTCCCTGGCCTAGGACTTCTGACTGCCCCACAGCTTTTAAGACAAGACATGAATTACTGGTATCATAAAGAGGGTCTTCTCTTGGACACCAGTTTTTACCCAAGGGCTGGGTGGAGCTGCTGAGGGTGAGCTTTGCTCATAACTGGTGGCATGTGCTAGGGAACAGATCATTGGAGGTCTTCACTGATGGGTTTTAGCTCACATGTTGCAGCTGAAGGAAGGGAGTGCAGGAAGCAACAAAGTGGTCCATGGACTGTCCTTGACCCTTCCTCACAAATCACACATGTAGAGAACTCACTTTGTTTGTAAATAAGCCTTTGGCACGATCTGAGTTTCTCTGACACTCAACAAGAACCTACACCAGTTTCTTGGGTGAAGGTAACTCCCCATTCAGCAGCTCATTTATGGTCTGTCTGTGGGGCATGGACCTTACTGTGGCCTAGACCAGACTGGTTGAGAAACTGTGAGTGTCTTAATCCTCTTAAAAGGAAGTAACAGCAAATGCCTCAGGTGGCTCTATGAGCTGTTTTGACTTGATTGACACCAAAATGCCTGTGCCTTTGGACTGCGACCAACACAGATTGAGATCATTATTCACAGCACCAATCAAAAGGCCATGGACACCAAGGAGAACTTGAAAGATCTTTGCCTTGTCCTGCTGAAGACTCAAAGGTTTGCCTGCAGCATGTGCCTGACCCTACCCATAACATGATTTTATGCAACATTCAGAGTGAAGGCAGAGTCCTGGATCCCAGCGTGAAAGTGAGGGAAGTACCACTGATCAGGACTGAAGGACACTGGAAGTGATGCGTATCTCTGGATAGCTCTGTCTACCTGCCACCACTCAGGTCTCTGAGCAAAGCAGAGAGGGAAATATCACTTGCCGTCTTCTGCCTGGCTTAGATTCAGTCACGGTGCATGGAGTGAGACTGGAAGCTCTTACTTCAGATCTCAGTTTCCAGAGGAAATCTGAAGTTGAGAAATAGGGTCCTTCATCAAATACCATGCCCAATACCCGCAATACCATGGAATGGCAGGGAAACGAATCACCTGTGTTTTGCAGCAAGAGACCTACCTGCAGAGGGTGGGCCAATGAGTACAGCGAAAGCCTCGATAAGTAGGACCAGCCCGATGGCGCTGGAGAACTTCTGTGAGCCCACGATGGCCATGAGCACCTCAAACTGCAGTGCCCCCACCATGCCGTAGGAGATGCCGAAAAACACGCAGAAGATGACCAGCCCCGTGTAATTGCTAGCCCTGGCACTGCAGATGTCTGTCAAGCCATTGAAGAGCATAGAGAAGCTGAACAAGTATGCCACGTGAGGGCGGACCCACTTCAACCCTGCCACCATGCCGCAGGCTGGGCGGGCGAAGATGTCTATGAAACCAATGATAGAGAGCAAGAATGCAGCCTCTGTGTCTGGTACGCCTGTGTCCTTGGCATAGTTGACCAGCAAGATGGGGGGCACGAAGAGACCCAAGACCAGGATGAACTTGGAAATAGTGTAAATGATAAACCCTCTGTTGGAAAAGATACTAAAATCCAGGAGCTTCTTTCCTTTCCTGGGCTTCTTCTTGGCTTTCTTGGCTTTCATGGTTCCATCAGTGGTGCTGATTCCCTCCTCTGATTTCCCTCCTATGGGCAGCATCTCCTTGGCTTCATATTTGTCCCGAGTTTTCTCCGTCATCCGCTTCATGCCCGTATCCAGGGGTCTCATAACTGCTCCACAAGTGCAGCAGTTAAGCAGGAGGCCGCCCATGATAAGGAACCCTCCTCGCCAACCAAACTTCTCCAGCAGCACTTGCCCCAGTGGAGAGAGGGAGGAAAGGAAAACAGGGCTCCCAGCAGCAGCCAGCCCATTGGCAAGAGGCCGACGCTTGTCAAAGTATGTGCCCAGCATGATCAGTGAGGGCTGGAAGTTCAGTGCCATGCCCAGACCTGCAGGAGGGTGAAAGCCAGGAGGGAACAGGAAGTACAAGAACATGAGATGTGGTTTGCAACAGACTGAAAATTCCCTTCAGGCTGTCCTAGTCCCAAAGTCTCATGATGGGATTCATGTGTCCCTCACAAGCCTCTGCTCCTTCTGCTCCCATGGTGGTGGGCTGCCCGCGGAGAAGATGGGCTAAGTCAGCCTGTCTGCCTGAGGTGTATCAGAATCAGGTAAATATGGCCGTGTTCAACAGGACCTGTGCCTTAAACAGGAACTTTGCCTCTCTCCTTTACCACTATACAATGATGCCACCCCAGTTGCCATGGTCACCGAGCATCATTTTAGATCCAGCAGACGCATCTCCCACATATGTAATGTTCAGGACTAGATGCCTCCTGGGAGCAGATGCAAATAGGTGAGGGAAGACCTAATGTTAGACCTAATGCTAAAGGGAGATACAACATGTTCGTCGCTCTTCTGCAGGTAAGTCTGTGTCCCCTTCCCAACTCCTGGGGCTCTCACCTGTCAGCACGCCAGCTGTCAGATAAAGCTCAATGATATTGGTGGTGAAAGATGCCAGGATCATCCCAGAGGAAGCCAGCAGCCCGCCGATGAGCATCACGGGCCGGCAGCCAAACTGGTTCACCATTATGCTGCATACTGGTCCTGGGAGGAAGCAGAGGGAACAGAGTAGGAGAGCAGGAGGAGACGGTACAACTGGGAAGAGGCAGCCTACCCAAACAGGGCACTCAGAGAAGATGAAACATTAATGACAGAGGTCACTGCTTGGCTGCTCAGGTACACATCCATTGGTTCCAGCCAAGGGATGTGGAGACTGCTTTGCCTTGCTTTCAGCACCCCAGTGCCTGGGAACAAGAGGAGCTTGGTGTGATATGGGCAGCACTTTAGCAGTGGGAGCAAACCCCATGTTAACTGTGTGAGAGACAGGTGGGTGACCCCTCAGATCTCCTGGAGCAGAGGAAAAAGGGGACATGACAGACATGCAGCACACTTCTAGAAGAGAAGTGGTGGGAGAGTTGTATTCTGCATGTCACCAGATCAGTGAGTATGAGGAAGGCCCATGGGGACATGGGTCTTGGTTTGTAGCAGGGCAGGGAAGGCACAAGCTGGGAAGGAGGAAGTGTGTCCGAGCATCACCTGTCCCATAGAGCATGGCCAGCATGATGGAGGAGATCCAGGCTGTGTCACTGTAGCCCACATGGAAATCTTTCATGAGCTCCTTGAAGTAGACACTGACGGCTTTTGGGAAGGCATAGGAGAAGCCGGTGATCACAAAGCAGCCGAGGAGCACGATCCAGCCCCAGCCACCATCTGGGGGCTTCACAGGAGCTGGGAGATGCCCTTCCTCTGGGTCACGTCTCCCCATTGTCTAGCCTAGGAGAGGAAAGACAGGGTGGGAGAAGGCAGGGCAACAGAAGGAGGGGAAAAAGGAAAGAGAGTAATCTCCAAGCACTGCAAGAAGAGAAGAGCAGGGCAGGCAAACATCTACTACAAGGTTTCTCTCCACACCGGCCATCTCCAAGCTCCGAGAGCATCACTGGGGTACCACACCATCTCTCTGTACCTTCATCCTGCCAGGCAAGGCAGGATTGCTTCAGGCTCTGAGGTCAAGCCACGGCTGAGCCAAGGTGGGAAACCCCTCCCTGAGCTTGGGCATCCTACAGCTCTGTGACTGACTCTTGGTCAGACAGAGCCAAGTAAGGTCACAGCTCCCAGCTGAGATTGGAGAGCTGCATCTGACGTGGTGGGGCACCAGGACCTGCAGCACCCATTCGCTCCATATCTATCCTTGCCTGCAGGCAGGTGCAAGGTGAAAGCCAGCAACATGGATCTCTTTTGGCTCCCAAGATCTTCCCTCAAGTCTCTCCCATCTCGGTCCTGGGAGTCCTCCAGTACTTCCCTGCTACAGAAGTCCCTGTCAGTGAGGCACAGGAGCTCCATTAAGCCCCCTTGTGCTTTCCTCTGGGAGGCCCTGCCCTCTCTTCCCTTCCCTTCCCTGTTGTGAGGGGCCAGATTTGGGAAATGGGTGAAGGGGAAAGGCACTGCAAACCGGTGGTTATTTGCATGCCAGAGGGATTAGGGCTCTGTACCTACACATAAGGGCCCGAACAAAGCCTAAAGGGGGGAGAAGGAGGGAATTAGAGGGGGTGTCTTGTGAGCAGCTCCTGGGGCTCTTAAGCTGCCCAGGAATTTTGTTTCAGTTGGCTGCTATGGGCATGTTTTTCTCATTTCTTCCCTAGGCACCAGGTCTCTGCCATGTCCCTTCCAGCAACACTGGCCCCAGTTTTTTGGTGAGCCAGGCTTATTTTCACATCTCTATGTAAAACTGTCACTGGGCTTTGGTTATAGATGGTCCCAAGTAGCATCAGACAGGCATTAGAAAGCAGACGAGCTTTCTCCATGCTTGAGCTATTGGCAGTACAATCCCAACATGGGTTCTGTCTCCTCCCCAGATCCCTTAGCTGAAAGGCTGTGAGATGGTGACAATGTCCACATCCCTTGACACTGACAGTCATGGGAAATGCCAGCAGTCATATCCTGAGACTGCTGAGGGAGCAAGGACACTCCTATGGACGGGACATACAGGGCTAGACCTGGGAGTTTTGGATCTGTGTATGTTTCTCAAGGAATTCCTTCTTCTTCATGATCTCCAAGCAATGGGAACCACTTGATCTGATTCCCATAGCTGCTATTGCTCAGCACGTTAGAAAAGTGCAACTCCTTTAGGCAAAAGCATGGATGGCAGAAGCTGCAGGAGAGCCCAGGTAAAGGGCCCCTGCTTGGCAAGAGGTGGTACTACCCCATGACACCACTGTGTCTCACAGAAAAGGAGACCAGTTGGTCTTTCTCAGGCTGCAGGAGGCTCCCCATGCGGAGCCAAGATTGATAATGGGGCTGGGAATTGCTATGAGAGGGTCTGAAGCTGCTGTTTAGGGGAACAAGAAAAAAAAGACAACTAGGTGACCGTGAACCTGGGACAATGAGGAAGAGGGAGCAGGATCTGACTCTGAGCACAGATGGGGGCAGCCATATCCTAACAGCTCTCAGGCTGAACCACAGGGGCCGGTACAGGCTGCTCCAGCCTCTCCCCATCAGTCCCAGTTCTCAGGGAGCGTGGCAAGGGGCAGAGGCATGAACTGAGAGTAGGGTGCTATAAAGACATTTTCCAGACAAAGAATGATTGCAAGGAAGAAAAGGTTAAATGTTCGCTCTCCAGACACCCATACCTCCCCTCACACCGTTTCTGGTGTTGTCTGGATCACTGGCATGTGAGCAGCCAGGTTGAACTGTCTCACTCAGCTTCCACCATCACCCTCCTCTCCTAGCTTCGCCTGACTCACAGCCAGGTATGGTTGGACAAAAGGTGACCTGCTGCAAAAGCTCAGTGATTTCTCCTTCACTGCTGGTGCTCCACCACTGCAGCATCTCCTGCATGTAGCTACTTCGAATAGGAATGGCTGCCACCAAACATACCCTGAGCCTTTTCATCCAAGCCCCTCTCCCAGCCCCACTCTTCTTGATCTTGTCCCGCACCACAGATGAAATGAATCAAACCATTGTGATTCATCTGGCTTTTGGTTATGGGTTGGTTTTTTTTACCAGCTTCCTAGCAAAGAATTACTTGTCCACCTGTGGCATGCTCTTCAGAGATTTCTGCAGCATCACCTACCAATAAGTCCACAACATCTGGTTTCGAAGGACCCATTGGACAAATATCCATCAGTACTATTAGAGCCCGGGATGACTTTAACATGGGCATCTCTGCAACAGCCCCTTGCTCAGTGCTACAGAACTGTACACCAAGGCATGAAATGAAAGAGCTTTTACCTGCCTGCTGATAAATATTGGCTGAAAAAGATGAGGAGCTCACCTTGAGATGCCTCCAAGGCCAATATACTGTAACGCATTTATCCCAGCTCTGAGCTGGGCAGTTCAGAGCTGCTTTGTTCCTAACACTGCAGAACATGCTCTTCTGTTCGCGAATGCACATAGAATCACAGAATCAACCAGATTGGAAAAGACCTTTTAGACCATCAAGTCCAACCATTACCCCAGTGCTGCCAGCGCTGTTTACCCTGCGCCTGCTTTTGCACACTCTACAGCTTGCTATTCTTTCCTCCTCAGTTAGGGCGCTTTAGTCACAGGTAAAAATACCACGAGTAAGTTCACATGCACCCAAAAGCTCATCAGCATGGGCACCTGTCCTTCCCCGTGCATCGCAGGCATGTGGACCAGAGCTGCAGAGCTGCCTGTGGGTGGGTGCCAGGAGGAGACTTGTGCTGACTCCAGAAGTCACAAGCCCAGGCTGGGAGGGCAAAGACCACAGCAGGTTCAGCCACAGCTGCCAGTCCCGGACACAGAACATAAAGTAGCTGGTGCTGGATGATGGCCAGCAAAGCCCCACTGCGCCAGGCAAGTGGCAGTCAGGAGGGTCCACATAAATGCTAGGATGGCTCCTAGTGCCTCCACACAGTACAGGTGGGGTGGGGGGTCTGTTTATTGAATGCAAGGGCAATGATTCATGCCACCAGCCTCCTCAGCCCGCAGACAACACAAAGCTTTTGCGTTGAATTAAATGAGTGCCAGCTTAAATCAAATGAGCTGTCCCACTGGCATCCAGTGCCAGGATTTGAGCATCCCCACACACCACTGACCTGTGCAATGAAGCGACAACCTCCGGAGCAGCGGCTGAGCCTCTGAGGGCTGAGTGGACCGGTCAGCAGCACTTCCCTTCTCCGTCTGGCTGGCACTTCCCAGTGCTGGACTAGGGCACACAGTTAGATGGCCTTGCTGGCTCTTTGCTCCATGGTGGGCACGCCGTCAGCTGGGCACAGGGTGATGCCTGCAGGAATCCAGAGCCTGTCCAGCGGTCTCTTGTGCCCCACTCTTTCTTTTGAGGCTGCTCCCACTACAGAGTTAACCCCGCTCTCAGCCTGCTCCTGTCTGGCTCTGACGCTGCCCGTGCCCGATCCAGGGGGATGTCCAGCGTGTGGGAGCCCCTTGCCTACTGCGGGAGCAGGTAGTGCCTCACGGCACTCTCAGCATCGATGTGGGTCAGCAGCCGCTTATGGTTTCAGGTCGGCAGCGACCTGCGGGTGTTGAGCGGGCAGAAAGCACTTCTCAACTTTTAAGAGGCTTTTCCAGCCAATGGGGAGGAGGTGGCTGCCTGCAGCGGCCCGAATCCCCCCGTAATCCCGCTGCCCAGGGCTCCTCCTCTTCCCAGCGGAGCGGGACAGGCTGGCGGGGGCAGAATCAGAGGGGCTGAGGCAGGAAGAAGCAGGGTGAGGATGGGCGATGCTGGCGATGAGAGTGCAGAGCGTGCCAGGGAAGGGGCCGTAGAGGAGGAAGGGAGCAGCCCATGCTTCATTAAGGGGTAAAATAGGTGAAGGGGCTGCTTCAAAGCCCTCCTCCTCTTCCTCAGCTGCCAGCCAGAAGGAAGGAGAAGTGCTGGTGTGGTTTTGCAGGGCATATGTTTGGCAGAGAAGGAAGACAAGATGGACCAGCTGAGGAATCTCTGCCGGCCATGGCTTGAAGTGCCAGATCCATCCCACCAACATATCCACCCTCATAAAACCCCAAATCCCCCCAGTGGTTGCCACCTATAAGGGGGTCTGGCAGGCACTGGGGACAAGCCTCTGGCCACACAAGTGGGAACCCATTTTTTTTCCAGGGAGAGGGCTGGAGCTCACCCCAGGTGGGGTTTTGAGGAGGGAAAGACCAGGGCTCTAAACCCCCAAAGGCCCTCAGGCTCCTGGCAATGGGGGGAGGCTGTGAGGGCTTTGCAGGGCTCACAGCCAGGGTTTAATTTCTATTAATAAGGCTAATCGGCTAAAGCCCTGGCCAGCGCTTGTGTTCCTTCCCTCTCCCACGTCGCCTCTTCCGTGAGAGCTGCCCCAGCACACACAGGGCATTCCAGGCTGGTGAGATCCCCACAGACCCCGACCGCTGGGATGGCCATGGAAGCATCGTTCTCCATTTTATTTAAAAAACCCGGATATTTTCCCCAGGACAGCAGGCAGAGGAGCAGAGCAGCAGCACTGTCACTGCCCCTGCCTTGCCCCAGGGCTGTGCAGTGAGGGAAGGGGCTGCACCGGGAGTAAGAAGGGGCAGATGCTGCTACAAAGGGGCCGGAGAGCAGAGCACTTCATAGTGCAGACCCTGTCAGCTGGTCCACAGCGCTGGGCATCCTCCTGCGGCCTCCTCCCTTTGGGGTTCATTTTTCTGGCAGCAAAGAGACTGTTCGGTGAGAGTCTGCCCACAGCAGAGCAAGCAAAGCTTCACCTTGGTCACCCTGCTGGCACTGCCCCATGCTGCAGTGCTTACCTACCCATCCCTCTACCTCACAGAGCAGCAGCATCCCCTCTCCCAGGCCACCAGCACCAGTAACACCACACTTCTCCCATTCAAATACAGCAACATCACACAGAGAAAAGGGATCTGCTGCTGGCTAAAGCATGCCAGACAGCCCAGTGAAGTCTTGATGTCTTGATGTAAGGGAGGGGAAAAGAGAGGTTACTCCGTGAGTGGTAGCACTAGGTTACTGCCTAGCTGGGAGGCACAGCCTATATCTTGTATGCCTCCTCCTTCCCTGCTGACATTGTCCATGGTCTGCAGCCCTGCTTCATCGGATGATGGGTGCTGAGCGGTCATTGGTGACTGTGGGACGCAGCTTTACTGTGGCAAAGGGGTTGGTACCTCTGGAAGGGGAAAGGAAACAGGCAACCATCAGGAAGTCTGTAAAGACCATGAGTGGTCCCACTGACCAAGCAAAGGGTATGTAGTCCTGCTGGAGAGCCACCTCCATGCTGAGGAGAAGCATGGTAAAGCTTGCTGCTGAGGATGTTTTCTCCCTCCTTAACACACACTCTGCTGCAGGTTCCCATGGGGTTCCCCTTGGGCTTGCCTCAGGCTTCTCTCCCTCCCGCTTCCATGGGTTGTAGGAGGGACATTAGCAAAGGCTGTTCCTTGCAGTAGCACTCTACACTTGTGGCCCCTGACCATCCAAGCAAGGAGTCAGGGAGCAGAAAGAGGCTACAGCACCATCCCAGTAATATGGAGACACCAACCCAACCACAGTGGGAAGGAAAGCAGGGATTTGTGGCAAGCCTCATCTCCACAGACCGGAGTCATCATAGCCAAAAGCCATATCCCTTATGCCTCAGGCTTTTCCAAGCAGGCAGAGCTGCATAAATAGCATAGCTTCACATTCAGGCTTTGAGCTGCTGCTGTGGCTCTTCCAGAATGGATGGGAAGGAGCATGGAGGGCCCATATGCTCAGGGTGCTCAAGTCCTACCTCATATTACCAAAGACAGGAGAGAGCCTTCCCACTCAGCCAAGGCCAGAATGGCCCAGCTCTCCCTCCTGCCCTGGAAGGTGGGTTGTGCATTGCTTTCCTCCAGACACTTCTCTGCTCCTCCCATATTTGATAATCCAAAAGATTAAATTATTATAAAACTGTAATAAAGCCCCCCCTATCTGATGATTCCCGAGTGGAATTTCACACCTCACTTACCGCGGGAAGAGTTCAGGGGGCTGGTCAAATATTCCTGATTTCTGCAGTGAAGAGAAAGGCAGCAGTGAGTGACCTGGGGTAGGGAATGGGGGGACACAAGTGGGGCAGGAGGCACCGCACACACTGAGGAAGGTTTCACAAAACACTTGAGTTAGTACCCCAAGTCCTCAACAGGACTTGGGCAGGGCTCTGACTCCTCTGAAATCCAAGCTTTGCAGAAGCCCACAGATTCACCACTACAGGTAACACTCTGATTTCTGTGGTGTGTGGTTGTCCCTATACCACACGACCACTGCTCCCTTAGGACACCTCCCTCTGTCTTGGGAAAGATGCCTCAGATCCCCAAAGTGTGGTGTCTGAAAAGCACAGCACACAGTGACAGTCTGAGCTACATTGCACCCTGCCAGCACAGCCAGAGATGCCCCCCTCATGTCACTCACACACCCTGGCAAAGAGTTTATCACATGCTTCCTGTATCCACAGAGAACTCAAGAGCTGTAGCTACCTACCCTACACCACATACTGCTTGAATGTAGACCAACCTGGTGGACAAAGATGGACCTAAGCCCTGTGGCCCTTACTCTTGGCTGATAGTGAAGGATCAGTGACAACTGACCTGCTAAATCATGCCAGTTTCTGTAGCTTGTGCCAGACAAGAAAGTCGCATGTGGCTATGTGTGTTCCAGTTGGGAAGTCAAACACATCCCCATTTGCTCCTGGCTCAACTGGAGGTTGTCTTGGCCATAAGTTTATGGCTGAGCCTTTCCAAACTTCTAACGAGGCTCAGTCGCTCTGCCATGGTGCTCCAAATGCTCCACACACTTCATTGCTCAATCCCAGTTCTATCCCTACACCCTAGCCCTGGGGCTGGATAAAAACCCAAGACCCACGGGGGGTAATAGGCTGCAGATCCTGTTCCCCTCTGTGCTATGCTGCCTGAGGCTCCCTGAAACCACAGAGCAGGACATGAAGGGAATAAAGAGCAATTAAATGTTGCATTTTTCAGTCCTTTAAGCCATGCCTTTGCCTGCAACCTTGCACTGGCCTGGAATCAGCAGCCAGGGATGAGGTTTCCCTGACTTCTATGAGACTGAGTGAGTAATGCCCCATGGACAGCAGTGTTCTTTCCTCTCCCAGGTCCTCACCTTTAACTGTCCTCAACTTTAACTGTGTCCTCACCAGTCAATTCCCCACAGCTGGAAGCACTGATGAATTGAGGGTTTCCTCCTCACTAAGCCATCCATGAGGTGTGGGTTGACACAACTTGTCCTAAGGCTCTCCAAAATGACTGTGCCCTCAGCCTGTGCCCCTAGCTTTTCCCCTAGCCCAGCTGTGATTTTAACCCAACCCCTGCTTGAATTTAGAAGAGGGAACATAAGAAACTCCTCTCCGTTCTCTGAAGGGAGAGGGATGGCATCTCTGTTAGCTGGTTACCCACTCCCAGCCCAGCCTGATCACTCCATGGTCCTACTATTAGCAGAAAGAGGTGCTGCCCTGGAGCCACCAGAAATCAGGCTGGGAGGTCATGGAGAAAAGGGCTGAACTGAAGGATCCCTGCTGAGCAAAAAGAGAGAGAAATGAGAAGGGCAGGGGCACAAAAGCAGTCCCCTGTGGGGGCAAGGCGAGGTCCTGAGGATCTGCACACACAAGGCTGACTGGCAGGGGTCACCAGGATGTGGTGGCACACAACCAGACTGGGTGAGAAAGGCCAGTGCTAACAAAACTCCTCAAGTCAGGAAGGGAGGAGGTCACGCACCAATGTCTGGAAGGTGTTTCCCTTCCTCAAAAGGCCAGTGCAGGGAAGGTGTGTGCTGGAGGATGGAAGTCAGACACGGCCCATGGCCCACTCCATACACACACACCCCCAAAAGTCACTCCTCCTGCACTCACCTTGGAGCCAGAACTGAGCGGGGTGGGTACCCCACTCTGGTGACTGCTGGCACCCACTGAGAGGGGAGGTGGGCTCGGCAAATGGGGCTGGGCAGCAGCAGGCCAGTAATTGCTAGAGGAAGGAGTGCTGGGACGGTCCAGGATATCATCCATACTGTGACTGCTTCGCAGTGGGAAGGACCTGAGCAAGAGAAGAAGACAGTGGGGTGAGAGTCAAAGAGCAAGGAGCAGGGAGCAGCAAGGCTGCTAACCACAACATGTAACACAAGGACAAGGGGTAACGGGTTCAAACTTAAACAGGGGAAGTTTAGATTGGATATGAGGAAGAAATCCTTTACTGTAAGGGTGGTGAGGCACTGGAATGGGTTGCCCAGGGAAGTTGTGAATGCTTCATCCCTGGTGGCATTCAAGGTGGGGTTGGACATAGCCTTGGATGGCATGGTTTAGTGTGAGGTGTCCCTGCCCATGGCAGGGGGGTTGGAACTAGATGATCTTAAGGCCCTTTCCAACCCTAACTATTCTATGATTCTATGATTCTATCCGCGGGATGCCTCTGGAGAAAATACACATGGCTTGGACCGGCACACTCACAAGTCCCTTTGAGAAGACACTGCACGTGTTAGAGGAGCCATCTAGGGTAAGCCTGTGAGATCTCAGGGCACAGTGAGGCGCTCAGCAGATGCTTCAGCATGGGAGCACTGCAGCTCTCCACAAGACACATCCCAAACAGGTACCCACTGGAGTTAGTGACCTACCAGGAGCCACTCCAGCTCCTGCCTGGCCAATTGCTCTCCAGTTACCTGGTAGCTGGCTCCTCCATCTCTCTCACATCCTCCAGAGGCTTGACGTAAGCTTCAGGGAACCAGCCGCATCTAGGGCACAGGGACGGAGACAAATGAAGTCCAGACAACCAACATTTGTGGTTCTTCAGGCCCAGCTGCTCAGCACTGCTGATCTACACGCATCACCCAAGCCACTGCTGCTGCTACTGCGTGTGATAGGGTTTCTGCACATCTTTCACCCCTAGATGGAGTGCAGGGAAATCACCAGGCTTGGTAAAGGACCCGCTTATCTCAGAGGCTGTGCACAATCTGTGCTCCTGAGAGCAATGCTGGTGCAATGCAGGAAGAGACTCTCTGAGCACAGTCACGAGGCAGTCAAGGCCAGCACACAAGGAAGCTGTGGAAATCCCTTCTCAGGGCAAAGCAGCTCCATCCCAGAACCCCCTCAAAGAAGGGCACTGCTCTTGTTCATCTCCTATCTGAGCGTGGGCTTCCCTGCAGAGTGCAGTACAGGGATCCCATGTGGAACAGGCTTGCACGCGGGTGCTGGCTGGCAGTGCCACAGGGAGTAATTCAGTAAGCGGAGGGTGCAGCAGTTTCCATGCCCTGCCTGTGCAGCAGTTGCGGCATGAGCTGAGAAACACCAGGCCTCTCAGGTAACCCCAGCAGTTCACAGCCCTGGGCTGGATCCCATGACAGGAGCCGCTCAGCCTTGCAAACCAGGAGGGGGTCACTGTGCCCCTGGCTCTTCCACCCAAAGCCCCCGGGGCTTCCTCAGGCAGCTCATCCCTGTCCCACTGCATCTCTTTGGCTCGGGGAGTCCCCAAGGCTGAGGACATAGTGAAGTTCCACACACACAGTGTATGAGGCAACACACAGACAGCACCAGGAAGGGAGGGGGGAGATGATTTCGGGTTTAAACCTCCCAGCTCCATACCCACCAAGCCCGCATCAGGCCAATTTACAGCACCAACGCCACATACATGGATGAGCCCTCCAGCTTGCCGTAGAGCCAGCCGTTCTGCGCCTCCGGCATCAGCACCGTGATGACATCCCCAGGGTCAAACCGCAGCAGGGTCCGGTTGACGCCGGTCGTGTGGGGCACGATGGCCTGCACTCTCGCCATGCCGCTCTTCCTCCTGCCTTCACTGCCGCTGCTTCTGGCCTCGCCGAAGGAACCCGACCGGGAAGCGCGGCCGGTCGGGAGCAAACCTGCGGGGAGGCATCAGAGGGGTCTGCCTGGAGCCCGGCATCCTCCTGCAAGACCCACGCTGCCTCAAAGGCACCAGTGCTTCCCCAGTGAAACAACTGCTCTAGAGGAGGAGTAGATGGCCTTTCTCTGCAGGGAGAGAGCAGGGCACAGCATGGGAAAACATTCATCTTGCAGGAGGAAAATCAACTCAAGCTGAAAATCAAGCTTTGCACTGTTTCCCTTGGCCAAATGTCTAGAACATACACACCGCATGCCCTAGCTGATGCTCTGGCTGATGGCCCTCTTCCTGACCCTGCTAGAACAACTGTTTGGGTAAGTTTTCTCTCCCACTGTCCTTTTCTGGGACTCCTTTAAACATTTTAAGCTGGAATTTCTTAGGGAGAATAAGCAGGTGAGACATGAGGTAAGTGGCAGGGTTGTGGGGGAGGCTAATATTTGATGTAGCAGTGTGAGGGAAGGTGCTTCACCAAAATGGGAACTCCAGTAAGAACCAGCCCTCATGGTTCAAGGGACACTGGAAATTGCACATCTGTGGGCTCCCCACCTCCCACAGCCGGGAGTCCTGGCCTTGTCCTGAATGGACCCTGCTCACCCTCTGCTTCATTCAGTCTTGCCCTCAAAGCTCCCACATGCAGTGTCTTCTCACCATGCCAAGGAATGTGGCTGAAGACCATTAGCCTGATAGAGTGGTGGTCCCTCTCCAACCCCAACCCTGTTCCCAGAGAGGTCCAGCCCCTGCTGGACATGGGTCATACTGGCTGATGGTGTCCTTCGCAGTGGCTGTCTGGGGGACTCTGGTTGAGGAGACAGTCTCATTTCTGGAGGCTCCGGAGAGAAGATGCTGGATCTACTCCCACTCATGGAAGAAGTAAAGTCCCCAAGGGGTCTCTGGGGCTGTTGGAAGGAAAGGAGGTTGAATACACATCCACAGTTAAGTGGGAGATGCTCTGAGAGATACACAGTCCCTCCCAGGAAGCCAAACCCAGCAAGTTCTCTCATTGCTGCCCATGTACACATTTCCCTTCATCTTGGTCAGGAACAGCCATAGAAGCTGGACAAGCCAGCAAGTACCATGGTTAGCCATGGCCTTGCCCTGCGGTCTGAAAGGGGCAGTAACAGCTTCACCACCACAGAATCAATCACAGAATCATAGAATAGTCTGGGTTGGAAAGGACCTTCAAAGCTCATCCAGGCCAACCCCAATGAGC
This sequence comes from Amazona ochrocephala, assembly GCA_039720435.1. Classification (NCBI taxonomy): domain Eukaryota; kingdom Metazoa; phylum Chordata; class Aves; order Psittaciformes; family Psittacidae; genus Amazona; species Amazona ochrocephala. The sequence continues at coordinate 80,139,876 of CM077880.1, forward strand.
AGGGACATCTTCAGCTAGACCAGGTTGCTCAGAGCCTCGTCCAACCTGGCCTTGAATGATTCCAGGGAGGGGGCATCTCTCCCCTCTCCAGGCAACCTGTGCCAGTGTTTCACCAAACAAGGTGGAGGCTGTCCATGAGCTCCTCACCATCTCCAGGTGGGTGGGGGTGAGCCGGCCTGATGGATACCCTTGGCCATGAGAGGCTCCAAGAAGACCCTGCGAGTGGCTGTTTGAGGGGTTGCGGGTGGCCTCCAGCTGCTCCTTCCACTGCGGTGCCTTGGTCTGGATCATGGCCCGAGCCTGGGGAGGGGGAGAAGAGGAGGTGATGGATGGGGCAGAAGAGCTACAGAGGGAGCCAAGGGCATTAGGTTAGGGACCAGGTTCTCCCATAGTTAGGTTTGTGGGAGCCCCTTCCACAGTCCCAAAGACCCTGCTATAAACACCTACATCCTCATTCCCTCTCCCATCACTCACGCACCCAACTAACCCTGTGTCAGCGCCATCCTCAGCCCCATCCATCCTCTCCCAGCCTAGCGTAGTGAGCCTGGACCCCACTGCAAGAGATGAAATTGGATTTCCTGCCCAGTGCATGCACAGACATTGCTTTCACCCAAGGGGCAGCTCAGCACTGGCTCCCTCCTGCTGCCTGCTCCCCACAAGCTCTGCTCCCCAGCTTGCCAGGCCATACCCTGCTGTAGAACTGGAGGAGAGTGTTGTAGAGCATCTGGTGCTTCTCAGCCAGGAAGCGGTAGCGGCGTTTCTCCTCCAGCTCAGCCTCCCTCTGGCTCTCAGAGACGAACGCCTGCATCTCCGAACGCAGTCGCATCACATTCTCCTGGGCCACAGGGGAAAGAGGGAAGAAGGGATCAGCATAAATCCAGCAGAGTGGGATCATACAAGGCAGGGGAAGGGTTGAAATGGGTCATTGCGTCTACCAGCTTCCCAGTCCGCTTGCAGGGCTGCAGCAGCACAGAGGAGCTGAGTGCCAGGGATGGAGCCCTCCCACACTAATGCTTGCTATATGAGGAAAGGGCTTGGCAAGAAGGAGCACGACAGGTCAGCAGCACCCTGTGGAAAGGAGTTTCCTCCTCTCCAGGTAAGCCTGCTGCCTTTTGAACGTTAGGGCAAACCCCTTGGCTTTTAAGGAGGGACAAAGTTGGTGCCAAATCAGCCCTGACTCCAGAAAAATCACCCAGTTCTTTCTCCACCTCCCCTCCCAATCGCTGCTCACCTTCATCTCACGGACATTTTTATCACGGGCCCTCTCCATTCTCCACAGCTCTGCCATGCACTTATCCAGGTTAGCGGCTCTGCGCTGGTACTCCAGTTCATACTGCTTCTGGCTCTCCTGTCAGGGAGAAACCAGGCTGGGTGAGAAAACAGAGACCCAGGCACACCGTGATGCAGCAAGGGTCCTGCTCTGATGGGTGGCTGAACACCTGAGTCCCTCTGAGCTCGGGCTTTACCTGAACCTCTTATAAAAAAAGTCTTTCTTTACCTTTCTGCTCGTTTTGAACAGTCCCAGAATACTGATGGACCTCAAGAACTCAGGAGCAAGAACTGGCACCCAGCTCCCCCAGCGCTGCGAGCAAAGCCACAGCCTCTGTGACATGACCCACCAGCATGTCCAGCTGGGCCACAATGGCACAGGACTCACAACCATGAAGAGCCTGTGGTCTGGGGAAGCTGGAAACTCTGCTTTTGGGATGCTGAGTCTCTCAGCCCCATTGACGCATTTGGCAAGTCCCACTGCACAAATAACCTACATCATTATCAACCAAACTAGGGGGAGGTTTGGTCCATGATAGGAGAAACCAAGCCCCCTTAACTCCTGCTGAGGAAAGCCAAGGAAACACCTCAAGTGCTGAAGCAAAAGCTCTTGGGTAGAGGGGAGAGGGAAATGAGAAGAATTGAGAAGGGAAGTAATCACTCACACTGATGAACTGCACATCCATTTTGGTGTTCTTCTCCATGTGCTGCAGCAGGTCCACGTGGAAGGTCTGAGCCTGGAAGAGGTGAAGGAACCATTACCCTCATCCCTTCACCATATGGGGTGTTACAAGCACTGTGGTGAAGGGTAGCTCATAAAACCTGCAGAGCTGATGAATCTGTTGGCTCCTGGACCCCATATAGAAGCCAGAAGTGGGCACATCAATGCTACCTTGAAGCAGCCTTGGGGTCAGCACCCAGCACCCTCCTAACCATGGATAACCCTTGAGCTTTGGCACTGGCACAAACAGCAGTGCCTGGAAGGGTTAGCATCCCCTCTGCTGCTTCCCACCACTGTGACCCAGGGAAAGAGAGGATGGGAATGCCACAACTTCAGAGCCAGGCATTGCTCAATCCAACGCACATCTACCACCACGCTTATGGAGCGGCGGTGATAGTCCACCAACAGCACCAAACACTGAACACCAGCTGGGCTCTGGGCATGCAGCTCCGTAACACTCCTCTGTCACATGCAGAAAGGAGAGCAGGGGGCCAGGCGCGAGATAGCAGGAGATGGAGCGAACTGGGCAAATGCTGTCGTTAAGGAAGTCCCTCAACTCCCCACCTGCACCAGCCCTCAGGAAAACCACTCACCACCACTTCCAAATCAGAGCTCAGGACTCTCTGCGTGTTGGACATCTGCATCAGAATTTCACCTGCAGGCAAAGAGCCAGGAGAAGGTGGGGAAATCCAGCAGCCATTTCCTTGTGTGCCCCAGGAGGCAGACCGGCAGTGTGCAACTCAGGCTGATGATATACGGGTGTGAAAGTCCAACAGCTATCACAAAGCACTGCTCTCTGCACCCTGCAGGAGGCTGGTAGCTTTCCTCCCCAGGGCTCAGCTCCACCACCACTCCCTAGGCACCATCAGAGCGGGGCTGCTCCAGCCCAAGAAGCTGCCAGCCCAGTGCTCTGTTACAGCTCCATGTGCTGGCAGGGTGCTGGGTTTCTGCTCTGCCACAACCCCTACGGGTCCCATTTCTAACCCCAGTGGCACCCCAGCTGCGGTGCATGGGTCTGGGTGTCCTACAGAAAGGCAGCTACAGCACTTGCTGCTGGTTGGAACTAGATGAGCTTAAGGTCCTCTCCAACCCTAACTATTCTATGATTCTGCGATGCTGTGCATGGTCCTGATTCACCGGTGTTGGTATTATGAAGGTGGGAAAGCAAGAGACTGATGACAGGAAGCACAGGAACTAGCTGGATGATGCAGATGACTACAGGAGTCCCTATAGAAGCTTATTATTAAAATGATTAGCAATAGAGCAATTTCCTGAGCATATTTTCAGCAGCCATCATTAGGCCACAGAATTATTTGCCCTTCAGCCCCAAGCTGCCATTTCATCCGGCTGCAGGCTCAGGAGGACATCATCCCACCAGCTACTCTCAGTCCATGCTCTCCACCTTTTCCCTCACACCTGCAAGGAGGAGAAAATTGGTTCCTCCAAGGTGGAAACTTCAGCTCTTAGGGCAGCAAGGACTGGTTTCCATGAGAGGTCTGTTGCTGGAGGTCCATCCCAGGAGCTCTGTCATTGATCTCACAGGGATACGGGAGAGAGGGCTGGGGCCATGGGTTGTTCAACATCATGCAATAAATGTGACTCTAACCACCAGGGCCTGGTGCTGTAAGACACCATTTAGAGGAGCTGTCTTCCTTCCTCCAGTACCTAGAAAGGGACCAGGTAAGGGGGAGGCCAAAAGCATGTAACTGTGGCTCATCACAGGACAGAGGATCATAAATGGGAGAGGCCTTACCCAGCATGTGTGAGGTGGAGCTCTGCAGCGCTTGCTCCCCAATCTTTTCGATCGCCTTAAAATACACTTCAGCTGCTTTGGATAATGCTGTGAGGAGAGAGGAGAGGGGCAGTAAGGATCTGGCCTGCCTTCCCACCATCACCAGCCTCAGCAAGCAGTGCACAGGACAGCCACCCCCTGGTACCTCACCTATAGGCAAGGGCACCCCATTTCTCTCAATTTGTAGCTAATAATAGCAGTGGGTTCTGGAGCAGAAGGATACTTAAATGCAGCACAGGACATTTAAGAGTAGGGGGACCAGCAACTGTGTCCTGGGTGATGGCACAGCGAACACCCGAGATGAACGCAGCAGCTTGGCAGCTTGATCCGGCCCTGTGGGACCCCACTCACCGTGGAAGGCGCGCAGGTAGTTGTTTCCCAGGTACACCAGGTTCTCCAGTGCAGGGTTGAACTGCTCCAGGATACTCTGCGCCAGGCAGAAGCACATTAACACCAGTCTGACCCACGCTTCAGAGACCTCAGTAGGTCAGTGTCCTGCCGTGGCCCAACTGCATACAGCAGGGACACAGAGAGTTCCCACAGCCACAGCCTGGATAGCCATGGTGATGTGCAGCCCTGCACAAACTCAGCTCCCTGCACCAGAGGGACCTTTGGGTGCCCGGAGTCCTCTCCAGCCAGCCAGGAAAGGAGCAATAGCAGAAGGCAAGGGAGCTGGCTGCACAGCCAAGTGGTCCCCTGAAGGTGGCTTTCTCACAGGGCCTCACAGCCACTGCAGACAGGGGGATAATTCAAGGGGATCTGAGCAGCCCTTTGCCCTCACTCCTTCACCTCAGCACTTATTATCCAGGCATGAACATGACTTTTTCCTGGCCAGGATGTGGTGCACTGCCAGACTCAGCAGCTCAGTAAGAGAAGGGATGGACTGCATCAGATCAGCCTCTCTGCTCTTGCCTGCTGTATTTATCAAAGGTGTTTACTGCCTACAGCAGAGATTCTTTCTTTTCTTTCTCCCAGCCCTCACCACCTTGGTACAGCACTGATGGGCACAGGGAAGGATTTGTGAGATCAGACTGCTCTTTCCAGCAAGGAGGAAAACAGCCGACTAAACACCTCCTTCCTACCAGCAACCAAGGTGTGTTATCCTGAAGAATATCATGAGTGCTCCATGTCTAAACCACACTGCTCACCCAGTTCCTTCCCAGATCTGCCTTAAGACCCACACCACCTTCCACTCCTGCCAGCCATCTGCTCTCAAGCACTGTGCAGAGCTCACAGGAGCTGCTGGTTCTCTCAGGAAGGGATCAAGCCCTTGACTGTCCACCCAAGGGAGAAAACAGCTCTTTTCCTCCCACCCATGCATCTCCCCCTTAGGCAGACGGGCAGTCTTTGGTGCCAGCACTCACCTTATAGATGGAGATGGTGGATCTGTAGGACAGGTCCATCTCTGGAGCCTTTTCCCCTCTCCCAGAGAGGAGGAAGGTACAAAGAAAAGCACAAGGTGCTATCCTGGCCTGGAGGACTCTGCTTCGACACAGCCAGCTGGATGGAAAGGGGCCGTTGCTAGCAAGGAAGGACAGCAGGAAGACACAGCCACAGTACAAAGGGAACGGAGCACTGCTGAAGTTTAATAATTCACCAGCTGAGAGGCTGGAACTTGATCTCTGAAGTAACCGGACTCTTGGGGAGAGAGGAATCCTGCGACAGCCAGCAAGGGCATGTGAGCACCTCCCTGCATTATTGATGGCCGGGCTGGTACCCAGCTCTGCCTGCCCCGACACCTGCGGAGCCAGCCACCTGCCAGAGAAACCGCCTTATGGCTCGCTCCCTCCCTCACTGCCACCATCACTGGCTTTGCTCAGCTCATTGTGCTAGGGGAGCATCCTCAGGTCTCTCACACAGACACCTCATGAGTCAGGAGATCCCTGTCAGCTTGTGATCACAAGTAACAGCAGCAGGCAGAGGGACAGGTAAGGAAAGCTCAGAACAAGTTTCACCTCTTCCCTGCCCACTATCCCCCCCCCCAGCCATCAGCTGGCTCTTTATCTCTGTCCCACACCCAGTGAGACTCCCTAATGGCAGGCATAAGCTTCCGCCTGAACCCTCCTGCTCTCCCTGCCTGCGTGCAAGGAGTGCAGAGCAGCATCACTCTGGGAGGTCCCTGCAGATAGTGCAGGCTTATAAAGAGGCGTGGAGTGCAAGCCAGGGGCAAAAAGCAGAGAGGAGCTCATGTTCTGTGCATTTCAAGACGTGGAGTTTTGGTTTTCCATGGGAAGGTAAGCCCCTTTTTTATGTAGGAAAATGAAACCATTTACTCCACATTAGAAGCCACTTGATTCCACAATCTCATTTGTGAAAGTGAAGATCAGAAAGCAGGTAATCAGTTTTTAGCCCTATTCATGCCTTAGTGCCCACCCCTATGGCGATGTCCCTCAGGAACCAGTGGCCCAGGTCCAGCAGGCTTGCAGCAGTTAACTTGCCCAGGAACCACCTGGGGATACAAAAACTTAAGCCGTGTCTACAGTCATTTGTATCCCAAAGGGATTTCAGCGTTCCTCTTTTTAGCCTGGCCAGCTCCAAGAGGATTTTTATATGGCAGCTGGCCCAAAGCATCTCCCCTGGCTGCATGCGACAAGTCCAGCAATGCTGTGTTTCACAGGACGGCCAACACTCACACCACTCATCTGCTCCCAGGGCTGGCTGCAGGTACAGCCCAATTCACCTCTACAACCCACACAAAAGTAGAATCCTGTGCTTCATGGAGCCCAGCACCTGATTTTATACCCGTATGAAATGCAAGCTGCAAGCTCAGGACTGAGAGAGAGACAGCACAAGCACGGACTGCATAACAGTGGAACCAAATACAAACCTTTCTTTATTTCAAGTCGGGTTAGTTTTGCACAGAAGCACTGTTCGTAACAGCAGGCCCTTCAGTCAAAAGCAAACGATTAAGAATCCAGTTTTTCAGGTTACTCTCCAAAACACCTCCAAACAGACACATAAATTACTTATAAATATGAAAAATTTACTGCAGAAACACTGAGCAGTGCAGCGGTCACAATAGGATTTTCTAGCCGTAAAAAAACTAAACCCGAATTGTCACCCAAATCTCACAAATCTCAATTGTCAGTTTCTTTGGTGGGAACTGAGCTCAGAGCATTTCAGTTTCACATCAAGAAGAAGCAATCTCTCTCCCAAGCCAAGGCTACAGACCCTCATCTTGAGTTTGCTGTCAGTAAAGACAGGCTTTCACATCTCAGCCCTTGAGCAGAGTAGCATAGCAACCTGGGTGGCACAGAATGGTCACTGGAGGGTCTGCTCCCACCCTGCGCAGTCAGTATGCATTGCTAGCCCATCTCAGAGGGGAAAGGGGAAGGTGCTACAGAAGACAACTGCTTCAGAAAAGATCCCCCTTCTCCCGAGGCCAGTCACAACATTCTGTGTTGTATCTACTGTGCAAAGTTGCAGCACTTCTGCTCCCCTTGAAACTGGGTGTATTAAGGGAAGAATAATCCCTTTTCCCCATACTGTACACTCAAAACCACCTTGGCCTCAGTGGGCCAAATAATCCCTGAAGCTTTCTCTAGCCATGGCCCATTCTGTGTTGAAGGAAGGTGCACTGTGCTTTGTCAGTGGAGGTGCTGCACAGACAGGAGACAGCCTCCAGCTGCTACAGCTCAAGACAGGGTAGGTAGGGGCTCTGGCTTCTGGGAGGTACCATCAGACAGCAGGGCAGCAAAACTGAGCACAGCAGCAGAGACGGGGCTACAGTACAAAGATAACTGTCAGCATTTCACGCTGGGAATACATAGGTGTGTCCTGGAATACATGGGTATGTGCACTGTTGTCTATTAAGTATCACTAATTCCTCATTAGTAGTGGTAGCAGTAGTCCCTCCCCCACCTCAACACCTCAGGTCAAGGGAAATTCCGTGCCACTCCAGTGCCTGCTGCTCCTTGCCATTGGGATGCAGAACAGGAACCTCCATCAGTCATCGGGAGAGATGCTGCACCAGCTGCTCAAACTGCTCCCGCTGCTGGTAGATGTAAAGCTGGGTGTCCCAGAGAGCATCCACCAGCACAGAGTCGTTCACCTCATCCAACATCACCTCCGTCTGCAGCTGTGGGCTCAGCCTGCATACAGCAAGACAGCATCACCAGCTGAGCACAGACATGAACACAAGAAGGCAGTGAGCCTGCCAAGCACAAGATCCGTGCCAAGTGGCTCCCAACACAGAATCATAGAATGGTTTGGTTTGGAAAGGACCCTAAGATCATCCAGTTCCAACCCTCTGCCATGGGCAGGGATGCCTCACACTAGACCATGTCACCCAAGGCTCTGTCCAACCTGGCCTTGAACACTGCCAGGGACGGAGCATTTACCACTTCTCTGGGTAACCCATTCCAGTGCCCCACCACCTTCACAGTAAAGAACTTCTTCCTTATATCTAACCTGAACTTCCCCTGTTTAAACCCATTGCTCCATGTTCTGTTGCTACAGACCCTGATGAAGTCTCTTCTCCAGCATCCTTGTAGGCCCCCTTCAGATACTGGACATCCAGCAGGCTTGCAGAGCAGAGGCCTTCCCCCTCCTTCAAGGCAAACCTAAGCTCAAGGCTGAGGCACAGTTCAGCACCTGCATCACTTAAGGCACGACTCTAAACCAGGCTGTGACATGGTGGGATAGGTCAGGTCCCAAAGGACCCTGTTAGCCAGCATCCCCCGAGATCCCACTAACTGACCTCAGACAAGGCGTGCCTGGGGCATCAGCTCATACAGTGAGCCATGGCATCCTCCATTATGCCACTGAGGCATAAGGCGAAGGGGCAGGAGGACAGATCTGGGCAGGCATGCCTCTGGATGGGATGCTACTTGGGATGACATATGCCTCAGGCAGGTCTGAAGCGAGAGGGATAAAAATAGGTTGGTGTAGAGAGTGGAAAGGAAGCTCCTACCGGAAATATGGGACATCCGTCATCTCGCACCAGGCCCTGGCACGATCCACAGCTGGGCCATCTGCGTCAGTGCACTGCAGGAGAAACAGGCCCACAGTTAGAGCCTGACTGCCACACTGCTCTTCCCCTGCCTGCAAGAGGCTCCAGGCTCCTCTAGTATTTACTAAGTCAAACTGCACAAGCCGCAGAGGGAGAGGGAAAACCAGGAGCAAGTGCATGCTGGATGGCACCAGTCACCACCAAGAGAGGGGATGCTTTTTGTTTGTTTTAATGTAAGAACAGTGCTCCCGCTCCTTGGGACACAAGGAATTGCACACTGCAGATCCTCTGTCCATCACAGCATCAAGTGAATTCCCTTAAGGATATCCCCCAGGATGATCTGAATTGCAGCCTCCTTGGGTTTTCATCTCTATTCATTCCTGTCCCAGCCCAGTACCAACAGAGACTGTGATTACTATGGGTTTTCTGGGCTATTCTGAAACACCTTCCCTGAAATAAAAGACAGGGAAAGCAGAGGGACCTCTCTGGGTATTTCCTGACTTTAAGAAGCTAAAAGGACAGAAAGCAACAGAAGCAAGATTACAGTCGGAACCTGTGTTCTGATCTTTCTGGCTGTTACTCATTTGGAGTGTTTTCAGTTAATGATCTTCTTTCTGAAGCACGCAAAGACATATGCCTATTACATACTCCTAACCACTGCTCTGAACTACTGCTTTCTGTCAGTGATACTCCCACTTCTCCAGCATTTACTAATTTCCCCAGTAGGGATAACACAGCTTTTCTAAATAAAAATGAACCAGTGTTTTCCAGCGTGTGGGGTTTGTTTCTGGTCCAGGTTGCTCAGATGATAATCAGTGCTTCCTAAGAGATACTGAGCTTTATGAACTCACACCTGAAAATGACCCTAAGGGTCATGACCACCATCCTGTCCTCAGCTCCTTTCAGGTGCAAGAACTTCTCTTGGCAGTCAAATCGCAAAGAGGAAGACATGGCTTCAGACCTGATGTACACCCACAATCCTTTGGTTACCCACCAAGTCCATTCCTTGAACTGATCAGAGCAGTTCCAAGGAAATACAGTTTTCTTCCAAAAGGAAGCAGCTGAAGACAGGAAACCTTTGCTCCCTCCCTGCAAGCAGCCCCAGGGGTCTTCCCCCATCCCTCCTCCCGCTACTCACACAATCCACCACCATCTTGCCGAGCTCCCTGGCTCCAAAGACAGTCTTTGCCAGCTCCCAAGGGTTGGAGGGGCGGAAAACATCCACGGAGCTCACTGGTACCTGTGGGGGCTTCCCCGTCCCCAGGGAGACCACCAACCCCAATTTTTTTACTTCCTGCCTCTGACCCTGTGGACAAGCAAAAGATTTGTTTGCAAGGACCAACACTTAATGCAGAGCATTCCCAACACGCATCCCCCTCTGTACACTCCCTTCTAGGGTGCTGCATGGCTAACTTGTTTATCCACCAGAGAGGCATCCATCCATTCCCAAACCTTCTTCCCCTTCAAAGGAGGCTCGGTGGAGCCAATAAAGCCCCAGTTATCAGTCAGCGCCAGGATTTCCCTCACCTTCTTGATGAGTGTCTTGTTGTACTCATGGATCTCTGTCAACGCGTCGAGGGTCGGGTTGTTGGCTAGCAGCCCACCATCCAGAAAGCGGCCTATGGGCCGGAAATAAGTGGGAGCCGCACCACTGCAGCGGGCAGCGCGCCACACAAGCTGGTCTGGAGGGAGAGAAAGCATATGGCCTCTTGCAGCTACTTTTCTGGGTGCAAGAAACACCCCACCTTCACCAGCACAAAGCAGGGGGGCTTGCAACCCCAGAAGACCCTGCCCTACGTTGTTGTACCTCCTTCTCCCAACAGCAGGGACTCAGCTTGGATGCACAGGATTATTTCGGGGTGCTTTAAAAGATGTTTTCACCACTTCCTATGTATCGTGGGTCAAATTTACTCACTACCAGCTTCACTGCTGCTCCTGAGAGCCCAGGGAAAGGTACAGACTGTATGCATGACTCCTCTAGCACATCCCTTCCTCATGAACCTCTCTGGCCAGCCTCTGGTATAAGAGAAGCCAAGGGAGGAGGAGACTGAAGAAAAGGCAGCCATTGCTAGGACCAAGCTACAAGTCAAGATCAAGGATGAGCCATTGCTGGACACCCTGATTTTCAGAGCAATGGGAGGAAGAAGAGGAAGTCTTGCATCTCTGAGAGATGGCTTTGTCCCCTGCCAACCAACCGGACTGCTGTGTGCCAGCATGTACCTTGTGGCTGAGTGAGCGGTCTGAATGATGCACTTGTCTTGTATTCAGTGGAGGTTTTTGTCTCTGGCACGGGGTAATTCCGGAAAAGGTGGAGTTCAGCTGGCTGGCGGTCACACAATGTCCCTGTCACCATAACCCTGGAGAAGAGGACACAGCAGAATAAAAGTAAAATGGGGGAAACAAAATGTACTTATGGCTTCAACAGTTTGCACATTGCACTTGTTCAGATCTGCTCTAAGGAGAAGCTGAGCATCTCTGCTAGGAATGGTTTAGTGCACGCCCAGGACAGCATCAACCAGAGCAGCCCCATGCAGGACTTACTTGGGTCTTTGGACATCTGTCATTTTGGTGTTTTCCCCAAATTCCTTCTTCAAGAACTCATCCAGGGGCTCTGACTCGTAGGGCCGAGACCCCCGGAACACCATGTCCTTCATGCGGAAGTACAGGCAGCGCATGTAGTCCATGGACTTCCCTGAGACAGGCAACAGCATTGGCAGGAGCAAAGAGCAGTGAGGAAGGGCAGGCAGAACAAACAGCACATCAGAGCTGGGACTTTCCAGCACCAGTGGGAGATGGGAGGAGTCGCTCTCAATCCCATTCCCTTCCCAAGCTGTCATCTGCTCAGAGCTCAGCAGCTTGATTGGGAAGGATTAAAGAGGAAGGGCAAGCTCAGAGCATAGTTTCCCACTAACAGAAAGTGTTGATCACATTGCTGTAAAACCCCCATGGAAAGGGCACGAAGAACAGGACATTGCACTCTGCCAGCACGGTACTTCCCAAAACCCAGAAAGCCACTCAAGGCCAGCTGATGTGAGAAGCAAGAGAGAGCGAGAAGGCTTTCCTTCATTAATGAACATCCCTTCCCCCCTTTGGCGGGGACAACATATCCCAGTTGGGACTCAGAGAGGCAGCTCCCAACCCACAGAAGAGAGCTCAGGCCTACAGGAGCGAAAAGGGGCTCATTATTTGCACTGTGCTCACCATGTACAATAGCCAAGGCCAAGATTCCCCCAGTGCTGGTCCCAGCGATCCAGTCAAAAATCTCACGAATGGGACGGCCCACAGCCTTTTCAATAGCCAGCAGGAGCTGGATGAGCACCAGGCCCCGGATGCCCCCTCCATCCAGGCACAGCAGGCGGTCGTGACTGCAGAGATAGAAAGAGATGACTCGGAGCTGTGGGACAGCTTACAAATCACAGCATTCCACATGGGAATGCAGCCCTGGGGATGGGAAACTATGCCAGTAACTAGAAGGCTGCTGTGGACAGTGTAATCAGTGAACAAGTAAATCCAGAGGTGCTTCCTCAGATGCAAGTAAAACTGGGCACAGCCAGAGAAGCCTCATCAGAGCTGGTGCAACACCACTTGCTCTTTTAGCCATCTCTAACCTCTGCACCAGAGAGACACAAGCTGAAAATGCCCCCAAGTCCCTTGGGTATTGTGTCATAAATAAAAAGCAGACAGCCCTACATTCCTTCAGTGCCAACCCTCCCTCTGCTCCATGCAAGGCGAGGTGCAGGCACTGTCGAGGCAGTGCACAGCCTGGCAAAGGAGCTGGGTGAGCATCATGGCAGCACATAGAGATGGGGACATTTCAAAGGCAAAACAGTGTTTGGTGTTCAGTGGCAGAGGGGACAGAGCAGGGTTTTCACCTGCTGAGCTCTGGCTTCACTGCAGCTCCAGGGCTGCAGGCAGGAATAGGCCGTGGTCATTTATGGGAACAGAGATTTATCACAAGGTTCTGGCAAAAACTGCACCAAATGGACATTAAATAATATCAGCTCTGAGGATGCCACACTCAGGTGTTTGTGGGGAAACTTCACATACACAGATTTCACCTTCAAGTTGCATGGTGGCCTGGACAGAAGCTGTTCCTCACTTACTTTCTTCTACCCTCACTGGGTGAGTCCACAACATCTGGTGCCTTCAACAACTGCCCGAGGGCTGCGGAAGCATACAGAAGGTCCTTGTACCCTAAAGGGCCATGAGCATGCAGGAAGAAAACAGTAATTAGAGACCACTCTACGACCTGAACCCTATGCTATGTGCCTCCGAGACAGCAGCCAACCAAATTACACTTAATCAATTAGAAAGCCTTCAATTATTCTTCCTACTTTGCCCCCAAAAAGCTCAGCCCGAGCACCCAAACCTCCCACCAGTCCAGTAAATGATTTCCACCACCATCATATAGAGAACACCCAACTCCCTTCCCAATTGAATAAAGCTGCCTGCAGGAGACACAGCCATCTTACCCATAGCCACTAGGTACCCCCCTAGATCAAACTCCACACCAAGGAGAAGAAACCCCATCCTTTAGAGCAGGCAGCTGGAGATGCACTGGTAAAGACGGAGGATTTGTAGAAGCAGATGATGAGCACAGTAAGCAAGAGAGAAGGCAGAGCCTAGCAGCGTGCCCACTACGGAGTAAAATAAAACCTAAATCTACTCCTGCGAGGTAACCTAGGCAGGAGAGCTGTATGGACAGGGTGGCTCGTCATTACCCCTCAGCTGACGTACACCCAGGCCATCCTGGGTGCAAGGCACCAATCCAAGCTAGGTGAGAAGCCAGCCTGTGAAACCAAAAGAAGAAAGAACAAGGGGAGAGAAGTTAAAATACTCCTGCCAGTGTCCAGGCTGGAAGGTGGCTGTGGATGACAGTGAATGTGGTGAGGGGTTTCTTCAAGGGCCAGAGTCCATGATGAAAAAGGGCCTTGCTCTGCCACTGCATGAGAGGTAAAATAGGGGGGCTGTCTTCACAAGGTCATGGTGAGAAGAAAGTCCTGGTGCCACCAGCCAGTGAGACTTGTGGTGACACAGACGCACCCCAGAGCCTGGCAGGGGGTTGCCCTCTAGCCCCGCAGGAGGGTCTTTGCAAAGGAAAACACCAACCTGAGCAGGGAAGAGGACCACAGACAGCTGCTGTTTGCCTGCATGCCCTTCAAGAGGGTCAAGTCTTGCTCCAAGCCAACTCACCCAAAGCCCGCTCTTTAACCTCTCCCACTGCCTCTGCCTGAGCTCTGGACCTCCACAGAGGAGGAAAGCCTGGCATCTAGAATAGACCTAAGGGCTTATTCACACAGTTTGGGTACTAAAGAGCATAAGCCATGACACAATCACATATCCTTATGTAGGCTTTTCCTACACATAACATAAACCCTGTGACCAGGGTCACTTATCCTTGGGCTTCATCCCTTCCCTCCCCCACCAGCTGGCCTCCAGGATCTGAATGACCAACGATTCTGATTTCCTTTGTGCCCAGTACAACACTGGTAGGTCCTCAAGGCATACCAGCAAGTAGCTCCCCTTCTATACATGACCCAGTGGATAAAGTACATGCGCATAACTAAGTCCTACACCTCTTCCAGAGGGTTGAGGGAATGAGTCTTCCCTTTCCTTTTTACAGAGCTGTATTGTGTCAGGTCTACGAAACAGAAGTTTAGAGTACAAGAGTTTAGAGTACACATGCAGGAAAAACAGAGAAAAGAGACAGGATCTTGCAACAGCTGAATGAGAACACAGTGACCAGAAACTGAGACCCAGGAGACAGTTCCGAGTGTGGCCCATCTGAAGGAGAGATCCGAGACAGTTCTGTGAAGAAAGAAGGGAGGAAAGCGCAGAAGAGCCAGGGAAGGCTTTACCTAAGCTGTTGAAGCTGCTCCGCGAGGAAGGCTGGCCTTCCAGGAAGAAGGAGGTGGCAGTTGGTGGCAGGCTTGGGGAGTCAGGGTTGGGTGGGTGGCAGCGTTCAGTCCCTACAGTTTGCAGCAGGTCTAAGAGCACTTTCCGATTCGCACCTTTGGTGACGAAGGGGGAGTCACAGATCAGAAAGAGAATCAGTGCACGCACACACTGGTGGGGGCTCTGCCAAATTCACAGCAGCCCTCACAGAACTTCTGGGATTGACCCAGGGGGAGAGGAAAGCACATCCCAGGTATCTGTCCCAGAGCATAAGGTAGCAGGACTTGTGCACAGTAGGGGTATTTCAAGGGTGTGTGCCACACACTTCTTGCCACTGAAGAACTGCCCGTATCTGCTTATGCCTGGGCAGTTCAGCAGCACTGCGTCATCCTGTTTTGAGCCTGCAGTGCCTGAAATCATGGCTCGAAAGAGGGGGAGTATGTGCCAGCTTCTCCTCTTGCATCTCTGTCTCATGGAAGAAAAATTCATCAAGGGCTATTAATACAAAGCCTACGCTGTTAGCTCAGGAAGTGCCTACCCTATGAGCGACTAGAAGCTGGGAAAGCATGCTGGAGAAGCATCACCACTCTTGACATATTTGCACCTCTCCCCAAGACACTGTTTCAGGCACCGAGGGAGGCAGGTTGCTGGCTTTACCCTGTGAAGTTGCTGACATGCTCCTCACCTTTGCTGCTCCTGGCTGCCAACAACCCTGGTGTCTCCCCGAAATCATTGGGGACCTCAATATCTCCTCCAAACACGACGATCGCTTTGATCATATCCAGGTGGTCATGCTAGGGCACAAGAGAAAGCTCAGTCAAGAGCCATGCACCCCTCAGCTACATGACTTCCCATTCCCTCCCTCCTCTTTTCATTAGCCAAAGCAGCCACAAGGGATCACTCCATAAAAGACAACAGCCAGAATCTCACAGGAGCCTGTCCCTGCCTCAATCCTTCAAGAAAATCCTCCCCCTTCTTCCCAGCAGCCTCCGCAGAAAACTCACCTTCATGGCCAGGTGCAGCGGTGTGTTGCCATCCTGACCCCTGGCATTGGTGTTGGCCCCGTGTGTCAGCAGGACCATGGCACAGTCAAAGCGTCCCCTCTTGACTGCAATGTGCAGAGCCATGTCAGCTGTCCGGCTGGTCACATTCACCTCAGAGCCATACTCAAGCAGCAGCCGCGTCATCTGTGCCCAAGCGTGCACGTGCCAGGTCAAGAAGAAAGAAAAGCATCGTGAGGACAACTGCCTGGATGCTCAAGTGATCCAGGTCTCATCGCAAGCAAAGCAGGGGACGAGGAAGGAGCCTTAGCCTGGATACAGCCGGTTGGTAGATGGCAGCTGCATTGTTCCAGGCGCTGGAGATGGGGTTTCTCTGCCTTCTACCACAGAACTAGTTGGTGGTTTCCCAATCTGGCTAGAGATTCCAAATGTTCTGGGAGTTGTGCGCAAGTGTAATGATTGGCTGAGATCAACAGAGGGAAAAAGTTCCTATGCAAGCCAAAATCCTTGCAGACTGGAGCGAAAAAGTTTTCTTTTTCATCTTCTCTTTATGAGCCAAGCAGACTTACGTCTGCTCTGAAACTCCACAGGACATTTCTGAGAGGAATGTGATACTGCAGGAGGGAAACAAGCCCAGCCATAGGAATGTCCTTAGCTTGCAACAAGCACCATTCAGGTGCTCCAGCATGGCGTATCACACATGGCAGAACACAGGTCATAACCTACTTGCTGCCTCCCTGTGCCACCTGAACTCTTCCCCTGCAGTTTTTAAGGCATCAATCTGTTCCCTCCCATGAAACTGGCAGGTAATGAGAAGAGAGCTCCCCCCACGGGCAACTGGGCTTCAGTGACAGCGCTCGATTTTCACAGCAAAAGGGACAAGAAGCTGGCAATTTCACAGCCATGGATGACACACTAGGGACAAGCCCACCAGCTGATTTCACCGCAAGGCTCCACTGTCCTGCCCCCCATGGCGAACAGCACTGATCAGCACAGGGCGAAGAGAATCAAACATCAGGCTGCTGGCTGGGCTCTGACACTCTGAGGGCTCTGCCTGTGCACTCAGAAAGGGATAGGTTAGCAGCAGGAGCAATCAACCAGGTGCTGGGTGGCAGCAAAGGCCCTCACCACAGGCTCCATTTACCTCTGCTTTCTTTGCCCAGTGCAGCGGAGTGGCTTCATGGCGTGGGTCCTTGGAGCGAACCTGGTTGGCATCCACCTCCAGAATGGCCTGGGCACACCTGGCAAAGGCAAGGAGATGAAGGGATGGATGGATGGATGGCTGCTGCCTTGACTAAAGACCTCCACTCACATCAGCACCAGCCTCCCACCCAGAGCCTTTCAGGAAATCCTACAGCAGCAGCAGGCTCTCTGCAACACCTGCAAGTTCCTCAGCTGCAGTTTTGGTCTGCTCTTTTTAGAAAGAAAAGGGCACAACAGGAAGCACACAAGCAGCACAGTGTTTGGAAGAAGTGGGAGAATCCCTTCCCAACTCCAAGCTGTGGAGCAACATCTGCTTCTCCAGTATAGGAATATGGCATTTCCGGAAACTCTCAAGACCCAACAGGAAATTTATCTCTTCTCCCTCTCTCTCCATGGAAATGTGGGGATAAAACTGAAATAAATACTTGCTGAAATTAAGGACCTGTGTACTTCCCTATGAGTGAAAAATCACATCACTTGTGAACAGATCAATATCTAGTGCCTAGGTAACGTGGGTAGGTAGACTTACGCTCTCTGCTCTGAAACAGCACCAAATAAACCATGTAGGAGAGACCGAGCCCCACTGCAAACTAATGGACCTAAACACATTTTTGCTCTGTAAATGTATCTCTAATGCTGGAAAGCACTTTCAAAATGCTGGAACATTGCCTAGCAGCAGCTAGTGTTAACTTAAGAGCCCTATTTGTAGAGCTTGGACACTGAAAATTAAGTACTGCAAGGCACATAGAAAGAGAATCAAATTTCTCCAGGGAAAACGAAACAGGGAGCAAATACTGTCTTTTCTGATTCAGTTCCAATGTGTTTATTATTTCCCTGCCTATGGCAGGGGGGTTGGAACTAGATGACCTTAAGGTCCGTTCCAACCCAAACCATTCTACGATTCTGTGATTAAGAGTAAAGATTAAGAGCAAAGAGGCAGGAGACAGGAATACCCCGGCTTTGAAATGAAAGCTTATTAGGATGAGAGCATTCAAAGATAGAGGCAGAGCAATTAGCAACACCACTTAAGCATCAGCAAACCATCCTCTCACAAGTCATTCTGAGAAAAGGTATTTCAAAAACTTCTTCCTACTGAGCACTTCCCTGAAAGGGTCCACTCTTGGACAACCCTGAGCAAGCAGACAGGTCCCCAGGCTGGAGGAAGAGCCCTGTTCTGGCATCCCAAACAGTTACCCTTTGTGGGAGAACTTCAGTGCTGTGTGGATGGGGTAGCCCAGTGTGCCCATGACGCTGCAGCTGGCACGGCATTTCAGCAGGGATCGAACCATGTCCTCTTTACCCAGCTGACAAGCGAGATGCAGAGCAGTCAGCCCTTCATGGCTCAGGTGGTCCAACCCAGTAGTTGGGGTTTTGCCCAGCAGCTGGAGAGAGAAGACAATAAATAAACAGACAAACATGGAAGACACCATCTCTCTTCCTCACGATGCTACAGTCTGTCCTCTCTACCCCTACTTCCAACAGAGCAGCTATGGAAATGCTCGTTGTTCTCTCTCCCTCGAGGGTTTATTGCAGCTGTCCATGCCCTTCTCCTCTGGCCTCGGTGCTTCTGAGGCAGCTCTGAGCCAAACAGGGCTCACACCACCTTGAATGACACAGCCCAGCAGACTCCCACCATCTCTCACTGCGTGAGCCAAGTTCAATCCAGCAACATGGAAGTGCTAACTGAAATCAGTAATTTCCTCCCCTGCTGCAGCCCCATCCATTACCACAGCCACTCAGCAGGCAAGAGCTCAACCTCCCCTGCAGCTCCACCACTGCTTTCAGACACAAACAGGATTCTGTTTAAAACAGCCACATGGGAATATACCTGAAGGAATTTTCCTATTCACCCCCTGAATTCTATATCTCTTACCCCAAAATACCCCACTGCCATTCTGGTGGAGCCCTGCAAGCCCTGGTGGCAGGAATTTAGTTTCTTTTCTCTGGTTTAGCAAGAAAGAGAAAAAAAAAAAAACCTAACAGGAGACAGATAAGACCTGGAAGTATTTCTGTAACAAGTCAAGTTGCTGCCATCAGAGAAATAAAGGAAGAGGCTATCTTTTTAATACAAAGATCCTAACTACCCTGCTCCACAGCATGGCAAGCCCTGATTGTCATCCTTCCCCCATCGTGGGTTAGGAAACCTCAGCATAGTCTGGCAGGCAGAGGGAGAGCTGTCACAACAGGTATTGTGCAAATGGGGGGCGCTGCCATAGGGGCAAGCCCATCTCACACTCCCACTGGGCGCTGGGGAGCTGACAGACCCAGGGAACAGACACGGAAAGCCACCCACATCTTATGAACCCTGTCACTCTGCCCAAGCTTCTCAGCAATTGCAAACTCTCTGGCTTCAGACTGTCTCTGCCTTGAGGCTCTGATTGCTGTCCCTCATGCAAGGCCACTTAGTTCAGACAACAGGTTCTGCAGCTCAGGAGAGCCTCAGGCAGCTCCAAAGTGTCCTTCAGTCAGTGAGCAACACACACTCCCCCACAGCAGCCTAAACAAATGCTCCCCCTGCTTTGAGGAGATGAAGAAAGAAAGGCAAGGACCTGAAGAAAGGCAGGATCAAGGCCTGATGCAAAGAGCAGTGAAGGACACCTTCTAAGGGAACTTGTTTCGTTCCACTGCAGGGTGGAAGCTGGAGCCTACTTATGGGAAACAGCACCAGTAAAGGGAGGGAAGAAAAGAAGCTGAAATCACCTTCAAGCATTAAACCAATGCTGCAGCAAAGAGAACTGTCTTTCTCCTCTGTTCTGCAGCTATTTTCCTGTCTCCCTCCTCACAGCATAGAGAGGACCCATTCTAGCCCCACTTACTCCCTCTCAGCTCCAAAATCACTCGCACCTCGATGATGTGGGGGTTGTTCCCTCGCACAGCATAGTGGAACACAGTCTCCCCACGTATGTCAGTGATGTCCACCCGCGCGTGGCATTCCAGCAGCTCCAGCAGGCACTCCATGTCTCCCTTGCGGCATGCCAAGTGCAGCGGGGTGCAGCCATCCTCACTGTCTGTGCTGTTCACGCAGCTGCAAGAGAAGAGTCAACGTGAGGCCAAGGAAGGGCTGCAAAGAAGAGGACGTGCAGCTGCCCTGGGAGCTGATACAAAGGTACCTCCCTCGTCTGCGACAGGCCCAGCTGGTGTGAACCATCAGGTTCACAAAACCCAGGCCTCCTGCCATGGAAGGAGCACAGGGAAGGGGGATCAAAGAGCCCTGCCACAGACCCTGACCTTTGCTCCTTCCTCTGTCCCTACATGGGAGCAGCTCCCCCTGCCCAAAGGAAGGCAGGGGACAGGTTACAGTCAGCAACCTGGGGCTGCCCCAGACTCCTAAGTTAACACTAGTGTCCTTTATCCTCAGTGAACTTTCCCACGGAAAGAGACCAAGGGCTTGTGGCCAAAACCTGTTTCCAGAAAGAGCTGCACTGTACCTCCTCTCTTGTGGTTCACAGTCAGCCACCATTCCCTCCAAAAAGCGGCTCCACAAGGGTTACAAGAATCTAATCGGTGTCTGTGGCCAAACACTTCGATCCTTTAGCTCAAACACCAGAGCTCTGGGCTTTAATGTCTACTGAAAACCCCCCAGTAACCTTACACAGTGAGCACTGGATCCCCTTTGCTACCACATCTGTCACTCAGGCAAGACACAGCAAAACTGACACTTTTAAACTCAACCTCTGCAGTAACCACTTTTAAACTCAACCTCTGCGGTAACCACAGGCATATTAAGTTCCTCCACGAAAGAGCTCCCACTGCTTTGGCACATCAAGCTGGGATACCCTAATCAGGCCTAGCCCACCATCCCAAGCTCATTCCCAGCACCAAGCCCACCGGAGGCCCCTCCTGCCCCTTGCCTTATGACACGGTTGTGCCGGAAGGTCTCACGATGGCCGATCTCCACCGCGACATGTGCTGAGGACCAGGTGGGATGGTTGCGGATGCAGTCACTGAGCTGCTGGAGCTCCTCCAAGGATAGGGGCTGGCGCAAGGTCTCGTAGAAAGGGCACAGCAGCCTGGAATACTGCTCAAAACGCACCAGGGCATCTGCTTCATTGTCGAGCTGGAAGAGCCTGGAGAAAAGGTAAACACAGCGTTGGTCCTGCTCAGAGAAACAACCTCCATCTCCAACAGCTCTTCTCCAAACATTAGCGCTGCAGACTCCTCATTCCTCCTCATGTGGTGTAATGCTTCTTCCAAGGAAAGAAAGGAGACTACATCATTAGCAGAGAGCATCTATTCTTCCTGAGCTGCTTCCACAAGCTGTTCTGATGACAACTTTTGATGGCCTCCCCCCCTCAGGAGCCCACCTGATTGAACCCACCACCCCACAGCCACA
Organism: Amazona ochrocephala; assembly: GCA_039720435.1. Classification (NCBI taxonomy): domain Eukaryota; kingdom Metazoa; phylum Chordata; class Aves; order Psittaciformes; family Psittacidae; genus Amazona; species Amazona ochrocephala. The sequence continues at coordinate 80,161,041 of CM077880.1, forward strand.
AGGCACCATGCCCCTGAGCTCAATGTCTTTAGTTTCACTCCGAAGCAGTGACTGGTAACGGTCCATCACTTACCGGAAAGCGACCTGAGGGCTCTGGGGATTGACCAGCAGGCAATCCCAGGAGCGAGCGAGGTTGTTCCGATACAGAGCCACCCTTCCTTCCTCCCTGAGGCAGGTGTGCGCCGCATACTCCGCAGCAGGCACCTCCTTCACCCGGTACGGGTTAGTGAATATCTGCGTGACGCTGTTGATGGTATCCACCAGCCGGCCAAAGAACTGCATCTTTACGGAGCCTCAGGCGGCTTCCCGGCTGCGCCCCGAGGGAAACCCGGCCACAGGCTCCTCCTGGACCTCGCCTGAACCTAACGACACACTGACGGCAAACGCGAAACGAGAGCCGCGGGCGTGAGGGAACCCAGTCCCCCGGGTAAAGCACCCGCTTCCCCTCAGCACCCCACGGCCACCGCCCCCCTCCACGGCCGCTACCGGAGCCCGGGGCCCGCTTCCCGGCGCTGGGGTCGAACCCGCGCCCTAGCAGCAGGCGGCAGCGCGGAGCCGCGGTGCAGAGACACCCGCAAAGCACGACGGGCCCCCAGCGGCGCCCGCTCCGCCGGCCGCATGCCAATCGCCGCCCCGCCCCTCGGGACGGGCCAATCAGCGGCGTCGCTCACAAAGGAGGGCGGAAAGGCGGGGGCGCCATTTTTGTGTGGGGCAGTGGAGCTCTTCTTAAAGCGACAGCGCCCGTTCCGCTGTGGTTGGGGAGCATGTTCGGCGGGCTGGCGCCATCCTGACGTCTCGGGGAGCAACAGGAGCTTTTGTGCGTGTCTGCGTCTTCCTCGGTGTGTCTGACCCACTGGCGGCGTGCGAGGCTCGGGTGTCCCCCTCGGGAGTTTTAAGGAGAGGCGGCCGCTTTAAGAGCAGCGGGGCGGTGGGAGAGGAGGGGCGGGGAGTCGGTGACGTCACCGCATGACTGTGTTTTTATGAATGAAAAGAATCCGCGGGTGAGTAATCGCGGGGAGCGGGGTTGGAGGCGCCGCCCGACGGCACGACCCGGCAGCGGCCCCGCGGCACCAGCGCAGCCCCTCGGTAATTACGGGACGGGATCGGAGGGGAGAAACCCCCAGGGCGCTCTCTCCGCGTCCGGCTTCACCCACCCCGCTTCCCCCGCGCGGGGTCTGGCACCGGCTGGAGGCCGCTGCCCCGCCGCCCGCACTGGGACGGGGAGGGATGCGACGGAGTGAGGGGTGTTCGCGCTTGGGACCCGTGCGCGCTTCCCTCCAGCCACCCGGCCACCGCCCCGCAGGGATCCGACGCGGCTCCCCCGGCTCCGGCGGCGGCTCCTCGGCCCGGATTGCATCAGCTTCCAGCCCGCCCGGCTCCACCTCCAGCCCCTCACCTCCCCGGCCCGGCCCCCATCGCCCCTCCGGGGGTCTGCTATCACGGAGGGGGCGCCCCGCGGCGGGGAGCGGCTGTGGGGCTGCAGCCCGGGCTCCCGGCCCCCTCGCCGCTCTCCTAAACTCAGGGAGCGGAGGGGCCGGTCGCCGGCGAGCGGACAAGCGCCGCTTCCTTGATTTTCCCCCTCCCGGGCTGCTGAATCACGGGGAGGCCGCGCCCCCCCCCCCTTGCGCCCCCTTGGACACCCGGCGCTGGGATGGGGATGGGGATGGGGATTGGGATCCGCAGTGCCCGCTCCCGCCGAGCCCGCGGCAGGTGGGGTGACCCCTCGGCGCGGGTCCCGGCTGCGTGACTTAGCCACTGTTTTGCACCGTGGGGCTGCTGCCTTTACTTTCCTTTCAGCCCCGGGCGGATCTCACCCGGATTTCCTCCCCGGGAGGAAGCCTCAGGAGCTCCCCTTCCCCCGGCAGCCGGCTGGGGCATTTCGGGTCCCCCGGGCACAGCAGCATCCCGACCACCTCGGGGTGGGATGAAGAGTCCAGCCTTCCCCCGTGACTGTTATGTTTTGCAGTCGTGATTGCTATCATCATTGTTATTGTTAAGTACTTTTAAAGGAATAGGGATGAGTTCTGTGGCTGGCAGCGGGGACACAGGCAGGGCAGCAGGGCTGATGCCCTCTGTGCGGAGGTGAGTGGCACAGGGCTGGCAGTGACTGGCTTTTCTCCTGATTGCTCTGCAGGGCCAGCGTGAGGCAAGGATGGCTGCAGACGGGCTCGCCAGCAAGGCCCTAAAGGTGAGCACTAGTGGAATGAGGGGTTTAGGGGCCACGGGATTGGTTTTGGGGGTCTCAGGTGATCGCCCCTCTCTCTGGCAGGTGAAGCGGGAGCTGGGGGAGAACATGCCGCTGCTGTCAGATGAGGAGCTGATGGGGCTGTCGGTGCGGGAGCTCAACCACCACCTACGGGGCCTCTCCAAGGAGGAGGTGGCGAGGCTGAAGCAGCGCCGGCGGACGCTGAAGAACCGGGGTTACGCCGCCAGCTGCCGGGTGAAGCGCGTGTGCCAGAAGGAAGAGTTGCAGAAGCAGAAGATGGAGCTGGAGTGGGAGGTGGACAAGCTGGCCCGGGAGAACGCTGCCATGCGTCTGGAGCTCGATACCCTCCGCGGCAAGTACGAGGCCCTGCAGGGCTTCGCCCGCACTGTGGCTGCCCATGGTCCCCCTGCCAAGGTGGCCACCGCCAGCGTCATCACCATCGTCAAGTCCGGTGCCAACCAGGCCGCCTACTCCTAGTGCTGGCCTCCATCCCCTGGCCAGGCACAGTCTTCCTGGGGTGCCTTCCCCCACCAATTGCCTCCCACCCCTTCCCCAACCTCCTCCCTGCCAGGACCTGTGCCTGAAATCCTCCTTCTCCCATCCCTTGACCTCCAGCTCCCCCGCGCAGGGGGTGCTGCTGCAGTTTGGGTGCTAGGGTGGAGGACAGGACCCCATTGGTGACTCCCAAAGCCCTGCAGCCCTTTCCCCTCTGGGGGCGCAGGCAGGAGAGGGTGAGCCTGTGCAGGCAGCAGTGGGGAAGCATCCCATGGCTCCAAGCTGGCAGGAAAACACCAAGCGCCTCATTTCTTTGGGGAAGGCATGGGAGAGCTGAGCGTGGACCAGGCACTCCCAGGAGCATGTGCCAGGAAGGGAAAGAAGAGGAAGGAGCAAGGGATAGAGGGAATAGGATGGAGAAAGGATATCAGCATTAGCCCCAGAATTTGGACTGTGGCTGGGGCAGGGGTAGAGGTGGCAGCATGGTTGGAGTTTGTAAGTATGGAGGTAGTAAGGGAAGGTGACAGGTCAGAGCATGAGAGAAAGTAGCTGCAGGTTGGTGGCTGGTAAGGGTAAGCAGGACGGGAAAGTGCTGTGGCAGCCTGCGCTGCTGCAGAGGTGATGGTGATAGGGGAAAGCTGGGGGATGTGAGTGGGAGAAGCAGTGGTGCTGGTTTATCTTTCTCCATCACGCACATCCTTCATGCCTCTTCGTGCCTATGGGTTGCTCAGCCCAGCTGGGTGTCTCCAAAATGCAGCAGCACTGGCAGGAAGGAAGTGGAGGCAGCTGGAGCAGAGATAAACACTGTTTTGCTCAGCACAGGCCAGCTTGCACTGCCCCACCAAGCGCTCCCCAGCACCCCACTGCCTACAAAGCCCTTGCAAAGGTGCTTCTGAGAGCCAGAGCTGCAGAGGTGGGAGGTGCAGCAGGTGAGAAACAGGGGCAGAGAGCATCCGTGCTCCTGGGAGCTGCCTGGCAGGCAGGTAGGCTCCTCCCCTTGGTTTTCCTTCGGCTTGGACACCCATGTGGGATGACCGGCTTCTTCCGCAGGCTGAAATGCTGCAGAAGAGTTGGGTTTGCTAAATACAGGCAGCACAGGGGGGGTAATGGGAGGCAGACCCTCGATGGCATCTGCTGCTGTAGATGATCCCCCCCTTTCTGCCCTTCTGCTCACGCCAGCCACCCTTGGTTGCAGCCTCCATCCCCTCCCCAGAGAGAGGTGCCCACCACTGGTGGAGGGGGCACTGTGGTTCGCATCTCCCCACCCCGCCTCCTCTTGGGTTTATTTATTGCACGAACATAAGTTATTTTCACGTCCTCTTTGCCATTCCGCCTCTCGGCACAGCCAGGATGTTGGTACAGAGCCGTACTTTATATTTTATATATACAAATCACATTTTATCTTATATAGAGAAAAAATATACTTATTTATTTTCTGACTTACCATACGTGTCCTACCCGACTCCTCTGTATTTTGTAGACTTTACAAATAAAGCAACTTCTTTGTTGTTGGGGTTTTTTTTTTCCACAGCAAAAGTGTGTTTGGTCATTCTTAAACTTGAGGAAGCCGTCTCTCAGTGGGACCGGCTTTCTGGCTCCCTCTAGCTGTGCTGCAGGATGTGCTCAAGAACGCACCTGAAAGAAGATGGGGCTGGGGGGCAGCTTCTGACTTTTTAGAGCAAACACAGATTGTTAGATTTACAGACTGGTTTGGGTTGGAAGGGACCTTAAAGCTCATCCAGTTCCAACCCCCTGCTATGGGCAGGGACACCTTCCACTAGACCAGGTTGCTCCAAGCCCCTGTGTCCAACCTGGCCTTGAACACTGCCAGGGATGGGGCAGCCACAGCTTCTCTGGGCACCCTGTGCCAGGGCCTCACCACCCTCACAGGGAAGAATTTCTTCCTGATGTCTAACCTAAATCTCCCCTCTTTCAGTTCAAAGCCATTCCCCCTTTTCCTGTCACTACATGCCCTTGTAAAAAGCCCCTCTCCAGGTTTCTCATAGGCCCCCTTTAGGTGTTGGAAGGCTGTCATAAGGTCTCACATGAGCCTTTTCTTCTCCAGGTTTGTAGTCACTGGAAGGGCATAGGCAGCCAGCTGAACACTGACCATCATCCCCCACAGCTTTTGCTTTCAGGAGCAGTTTGGCTGCACTGAATCTTGTTTCCTAGGAAAGGTAATGCTTTTCACTAGAAAAATTCCTTCCAGGCTGCCCTTGCACCTGCTGTGGGAGGAGAGGCAGGCGACATCAGGCAGCTCTACCCAAAACCTCCCCTGCAGGGTGACCTCACCAGTGAGGAGGAAAGCAGAGAGCTCGTATCTGTGGGCGGCAGGAGAAGGAAGTGTGGTACATGCCTTTCCCAGAGGTGAAGCTTGACATCCTCCCATGGGGAAAACCCACCTTTCCTTGGAACCGAGGTGGAAGTGATGAGCATGTTCCCCGATGCCGGGTCCCAGCCTGCCAGCATCTTGGAATGCTCACATAGTGGTTCCAGGCTTTATGCTCACAGTCCTGCCACTGCAGACTTCCCCAGCCCACCACTGCTCACAGAAATAGAACACACAGCTGCTGCTTGCTGGAACCTATGTCGGAGACAGCAGCCCCCTTTCTCCTAGAGGTGTTTCACACTGAGCACCCAGGATCAGGATCCATCTGTACCTCCAGGGTTTTGACAAATGTGTTTTGCTCCTGCCTTGGGCCATCAGTGACATCTCAGCCCCAGGCTGGTATAAGTGCTGCTTCTCATGGCTTGAAGGTTCCCTCCCCAAAAGAGGACCAGAAGGACAAGACCCATTGAGCCTCAGCCCCTGCCATAAGCAAAAGCTCAAGCCCACTTCAGAGAAGCCACCCAGACAGCACCACGCAGAGGCAGCTTAAGTACAATCTATATTATCTCTATATTTTTATTTGTCATCATATTTGCTCATTTCTGCAGAGTATAATGTCACAAAGACCAAAATAGAGAGAGCGGCTTGTCGCTGAGCTCACATCAGTTAAACACGATAGGTACAAAACTAGGTGACTCTGTCTTATTTATCATACTTTTTTTTTCAGTCATTTATATACAAAGAACTGCTCTATATGGAAAAATAATAAACAAATCCCATGGCTATGTTACATGGTAAACAAAAAAGGAAGGAAGGAAGGAGAAGGGAAGCAGGTGAGGGAAAGCAGCTTCAAGGGCCTATTCCTGGAACCAACAGATTTGTTGGGGCCCTGGGCTGCTGCAAGCAGACCTGCAAGACCATGGATACCTTGGCCACCTTGGTCTCAAGCTCTGGGTCTTCTACTTGTTCCTCCAAGTCACAGCAGCGTCGGAGCCAGTCCTTGCTCTGGCACGTGCCTGTGGTGAGGGAGAGCAGGAAGCTCAGAGATGATTTTGTGTGGTGTCAACAAATACCTATGTATACAAAACTATAGCACACGGCAGCTGGCTGTTGTTTGGGCACTAGTTTTTCACTAGGTCTCTCCAAAGGCAGCTAGTGCAAAAGGGTTCTACTAGAAACCACTACACACAGGAAGCTTTGCAAATACCCAGATCCTCTGTGCAGCACGTGTATGCAGCATACATTTCAAAATCACTACTACTACTAATACAAAGCTTCCCCAAGCCTGGATCACCTTCAGACTCAAAGGGGAAACCCCAGAGAGTTCAGAACTCAGCCACCTGATGCAGTAAAGACTGGGGACAATCATCAACAAAGTGACACTGGGACATCATCAAGGCCTGCAAATGCAAGGGAAGGGGAGGAAGGGATCGTGTCCCATGCCCCGCTTTCCTAACAGAGACTCACCCCAAAAGACTGTTAATCAGAGCCATGGAAGATATAAGGAAAGCCCATTCAATCTTCAGTCCTGCCTTCGAGGCGTAAGGAGAAGGAGTTTTACACCAAGCCCACGTGGAGCCTGGCAGCCAGCATTTGTGTCCCCATTTAACCAGTGACAGGTTTAGGAAAAGCAGCAACAAACTGCATGGCATCACAGGTGTGCAGATGGGTAACTCCAGCAGCAGAGAAGCTGCTGGATCCACTGGTCCTGCCTCCAGAGTCAGCACCACTGCCTCCACCTGCTTCACCACCCTCCCAGACATACAAGTATAGAAGGAGACACTGCCCTGACACTGTCCTTAAGCCTTTCCCTATCCTATCCTCATGGCAGGGAGCAAACCTGCCTCTCTTCAAGCCTTTTTTCTCCAGCTCCTGACCACAGGCTTCTGGCAGGGGTGGCGAGGAAATGAGGTGCTCTTCGCTCACAATCGCCTCTGAGAAAGTGAATGAGCAAGCACATAGGTTAGGATACAAGAGGAAAGGGGAACTCCAGCCAGTAAACCAGACCCTTGTTCTCCCAGCAGAGGAATGAGGGGCAATCTGGGAATGCACAGGTCTGCTGACAGCACGGTAGGCATCAAGCAGGAGAGGAACAGAGAAACTGCAGCCAAGAACACAGAAGCTTGCTCCAACCCCTCCATTTGCTTCCTGCATGGGGGTACAGGGCACCTGATCCACAGTACTTGAGTGTGCTTCCCTGCTCCTACCCTATACAATTTTAAGCAAGCAAGAGGCATTTCCTGGTCCCTGGATAGATCTACAAAGGGATCACTTTTATTTTGGCTCCACTAAATACCTAGGGGCCAATCCAAAACTCAACAAAAGCAAGGGGAAGCTTCTTTTCCCGGTCCCATGGATTCTGGCTCCATCCTTGGTAACACTGCAGTTGCTGCAGGGCCTGTGAGATGTGTAGGAGACACCACTGCTTGGAAAACTAAGAGGGACAACTTGAACCAGACAGACCATGTCAGGTTTCAAGTCTGCTCCAGTTTGGCCTGGAACAGCTAGAGAAATAAAAAGCAAAGGAGTGTACAACATCCCTTCCAGCCTAAGGGCAAAACTTGTGCAGCCCAAAGGGGAAATCAGTGATGACCAGTGCGGGGAGAGCTACCTGCAAGACCAGGACCTGCTTGGGCAGCTACGTGGTGCAACCCACACCTTTAAGAGGGGCAGCTATGTCAGTGGGGGACAGGAAACAAGAAGAAAAAGGGTTCTAGTGTTTACATATCTTCCTTTCCCAAAGAGGGATGAAAGGGCCAGAGCTCTACAAACTTCCACCAGCTATCACAGCCAATCCTCAGTCTTGTCAGTAGAAGACAGATGCTCCAGGGAGGTTTCTTGCCACCAGAATCATAAAATCACAGAAGCAAGCAGGTGAGTTGGAAAGCTTAGACACCTGGCGATTAGAAAACCCTGCCACTGTGAGACAGCAATTCCATCCCTGCTGAGCTTTAACAAGTATCAGCTTTGATGGGGAGTAGGGGCGATGCAAGGTGCAGAGGAGCAGGACAAAAGTCCTTTTTCTCCCCCACTCACTCAAGTACAGGACTGCACAACTAGGTGAGTAGAGGGTGAGGGCAGATGTTCCTTTCTAAGCACTCAAGGCAATGACTATAGAGAGACCGGTCTCGGGTCTGGTCCTCAGGAACGCTTATTCGCTGCATCCTTATCGCGTTTCCCAAGGATCACAGAGATGTTAGTACCAGGGAGCTGGGGGAGAAGACTGTGCCTACATCAACCATTCAGGAAGAGGAATACAAGTCAGGTTATCCAGTTGGAAAAAAAAAACACAAAAACATTTTTGGCCACAACTCCAAGCTCTGGCCAGTCACAGTCCACACCAAGCTGGCCAGGTGTGGGATGCCAGAGCCCTAAACCCTGGAGCTTTGCTTCAATTGATTCCAGTCAATTGCTGCTGTAAGGAATGGGCTCGAGAACAGAGTCTTCACCATTCCCCCACCTCCGCACCACTCATCACGTCCATGCCCACAAAAGCTAATGGGAAGTGCCCATTTCTGCAGTCTGCACTCTCTAGGAAGTGATATGATTTGTGTGTTTCTGCTTCAATAAATTAAAAAAGAACCACAAAATCAACAGAAGAAGGAAAATGGCAGCCTGTGCTGGCAGCTTCCCCTCCTAGAATTCATCATCGGAGCTCAGCAAGAGGGTCTTCTCGTTGTCGCGGGCGCCCGAGCAGCTGTGGGAACGCGAGATAACGTGGCTGCCATTGCGCCAGGGGGGACCATGCTCCAGCGTCGACTGCTGGGTGTACTGCTGGTAGGCTGGGGAGAAGTTGTGGATCGCATCTTGGACAATATCGTGGGGGTTCATGGTCTCCTTGAGGCTGCTGGAGATGCTCTTCATGGGAGCACAGCGACCTGCGGGGCAAGATGGGGAGGGACAAGTGAAGAACAGTGTTGCCTTCCCTCACACCCCATAACATAAAGGTGAGGAGAACAGGGAACGTGCAATCCTACATCCTGGAGACTTCCAGACTTTTCAGACTTCCTTAAGCAGCTGCTGAGGAAATGCCACACAAATTGTCAAGTTTTACCAGTAGTGCTCCTAAATCCAGCCCCTTTCAGCCAAGTAAATCTGCCTCAGCACCACATGGGGGACATGCCATGAGAATCGGATATACCCACAGCAACAACCTCCACTACACACCACCTGTGTTGGCTTGGGTGAAGACAGTCAGGTACGGAGGTGCCCATGTAAAGAGTTTCAGAAGACAAAAAGTAAGGAAATTCTAAAACCACAGGAGAAATGGCATTCACCATTCCCACTCACTGGAATTAGACTGATAGGCAGCACTGAGGTGCCCACAGGAAATTGACCAAAAAAGTGGAAGCAGTGGAGGGAGGAGGGAAAAGAGGGGAACAGTACTAGGGGCACTCCACAAGTGGAAGGTGTCACAGGGATACCATGAAGGAAGCAACAGTTGGAGACTGTCCCACCCGAGTGCCGGGCACAGAGGAAGGCTGTGTGTCCTTCTAGGAGCTGCCATTTCTCTTGGCTTCTAGGTTCCATTTCCAGCATGGGCTTTTGGCTCTGCTCATGCTGGGAATGAGCTCCCCAGATGACCAAAGCATGCCGATCATCTGTGGCAATTATGAAAGTGAAGAGAGGCCAGGGTGAGAGAGCAAACCAGTTCCTTTCACAGCCCATGCAACTCTCTGGAGAGACAGTCACACAGTCCTGACAGAAACACTCTCAACAGGAGTTATGCCACAGCCCAGACAACCCTAAAGCAGCTGAGTGAGGCAGTCAAGTTACAGACCTACAAGGAAGGGGAAACAAGGGACAGAGGAGGCAGTAGGCAGGCTGGGAATCAGGGCAGAACAGGATCCAGTTAAAAACCAACGGAGACAAACACACAGAGCATGCTGTACCTACCGTATGGCCCGTATGATGGAACAGCTGCATCAGGGACCAGTAGCCAAAGCAAGGGAAAGAGAAAAGGGAGAGGAGAAACAGAGAAAGAGAGAGAGGAAATAACAAGAACTGAACAAGACCCATCACTGAAACATCTCCCACTGTACTGGGCAGCAGTTTACCCTTTCATCACCCACAAATCTCATCTCCTGCAGCTGCAACCACTGTCCTTCCAAAACCTCTGGGGCTGGCTGGGATGGAGGGATCATCTCCATTAACACTGCCCAAGGGCTGCTGTTTTCCCACAGCTCAGAGCAGAGTCTTCCCAGCAGGATGGAATCCTTTTATTTAGAGAATACTGAATGCACTTGTACCACTGGGTATGAAAGCCCCCTTTTCCCAGAGATAACATCCACCTCCCTGTTCCCCAGAATAAGACTTCCAGCAGCCCTGCCCTCACAAAGTCATTACAAGAAGATCCTCCTCCTCTGAGCCAAACATGTTGCCAAAGCACAGCCTCATCTTCCTGAGCCAGATTCAAAACAGAGGCTGTTTCAGGCCCTGTCCCTCCTGCCTTCAGTCTGTTGCACAATCTGAAGCAATGGAGTTCCCCTTTGGGGAGACAGGAAGAAGGACAAACCCACTCTATGAAAAGGATGCAACTTCTTGCAGCCCTCAGGTCTGCAACAAGCTATCGTGGGTGGCATACTGGGGAACTGAAAAGGGAACAGTGCAATTCAGACAAGGCTTCTGCCCTGCATTGCTGTTGCACAATGAATCTGTTCAGACACCACAGGAGAGGATGCGATGTTTTCCAAGCATTCAGGTTGGGAGTCATATCAGTGTGTTGGCTGCCAAAGGGACCAGTCTCCACCCAGTACTACTACCAAACAGACATGCCATATGCACTGGCATACTTCTTACCTTGGGCATCAAGTCTCTTGTCCACGTACACCTTGTACGTGAAGGCATGGCGCAGGGCAATGGCTGCAAAGAACATCTCCACACAAATGATGAAGTCCTGATATCCAGCAGCTACTGTGCCTTCACCCACAGACACATTGGCAGAGTGGATTTTGGGGATGGCACCACACTTTTCCAAGATGGCCAACAGCATCCCTAAACAAAGCGACAAGCTCATGTAAATGTGCAGAAAACCTGACTGCGTACTACCTGTAAGGAACTGGAATAGCTGTTTGTGCTGTATGCCCTAGATCAAACCCATTTAACACAGGAGCTACAAACAAAGCATGCTAGATACTCCCACCTATACTCATTTGTACGACAGAGAAAGGAGGAATAAATGACACAAATATGTTTAAGCATGTTCAGATGTTTCATGTAAAGAATGTTCAAACACTGAAGACACTCTTCTGTTCTCAAATGACACATAATCTGTGGAATTAGCTGCTGCAGGATGTAATCAAGTCCAAAAGGGTAAGAAGTGTTCAGCTATTTCTGCGATCTCAGCACTTCCACTAGGTAGAGTGGAAAAATGAAGTAACTGAGCTTTTCATTTAAGCATAAAGCATTTTTGACACACCACTGCAAGAAGGATGTTTCTCCCTGTCCACAGCCAGCTGGCTGAAGAATTCCAGAGAAGGCAGAAAGCGTGTGACCAGAAGGCTCAAAGCTAGATAAACTAGACAGCTTATTAGTTTGTCTGTAAACAGGGATGATGGGCCATATTCCAACAGCCTAAATTCCACCTAATTTCCTACTCAATTAGTCTTTGAAGTACAACTGAGTAAACCAAAGTAGGGCACTCAACAGGGAAATGCTTAGAGCCAATTAGTAGGAAGCATTAAGCTCAGGTGGAATTTCAGCTTTCTGGATGTGCCTCTGCGTCACGCATACATATTCTGAATGTCCTTCCACTCGGTGACAGTTCTGTGGCAGCACACACTGCACTCACATGAATCACAGACATACCATTAAAATTTCATTTCTAGAGACTAAAAGTACTAAAAATTTTTAGATGTGCCACTTCAATCTATCAAATGGCACCATGCAGATAAAACGTTGGCAGCTTGTGTTTTATGACTGTTCCAGGCATGGAAAGGACTCTTCACCCAAACAGCTGATTTTGCCAGGCAGATACAAGTGTGCACATGAACAGAGATAGTGAAGATTCAGAAACAAAGAGGAAAATGAGCAAAACAGGTTTCCCAGAGAAAAGTAATGAAAGACAAAATAAACCAAATGTAATAGTACCAGGAAGACATTCTGCCTATTAATCACCATCTGCTCTATCAACTCTAGTGTCTGAACTCCTGCAGAGAACTCTTTGTGCCTACCATGGGAAGGGAAAAGCAGCTCACCTTGCCAGAAGGACAGGAAGATGACAGACTTCACCATGAAGAATTTGAGGACTGGGCTATATGGACTAAGCAGTTCACGTGTGGCGAAGTAGAAAAGGAAGAGGGCATACAGTGCCAGGCTGACAGAGATGTTGTAGATGATCGTCACATAGAGGTAGCCGCTGGTTACACTGAAAAGACAAGATACACAAATGCCTGAGATTTCAGACTGAGCTGCTCCCCTTGCCACTGTCACTGGGGAGTTCTAAGACTCCATTTCCTTCCTGCCTCTCTGTCCCACTCCCTCCCCCAAACACAGGTAAGAAAAGCCTGAAGCCAACAGGCTTACCTCTGCCCTCTTTTCTCATGTGAATACTCAGCCTGTGTTGTCCCTCTGTCTTTTCCCAGAGCCTAGCACACACACATGGACAATAAGCCCAGACAGACAGAGGAGGTCCAGCCGAGGCTTGCATGCTAGACAAAAACACTTACTCAAAGTCACCATCCTGGTACTTGCCAAAGGCCTGAAGGATGACTGTGCTGATTGCCATGAGGGGCTTCACCACACAGAACTGCAGGGTAGCCTACAGGAATGAGAGAGAAAAAATGAGAAAGCAGGAGGTGCAAGAAGCCAAGTTCCTAAGCCAGCACCACAACGGAGGGTCCACTGGGACAACTCAGCAAGGCAACACAATCCAGCCTCAACAAGGAGTCTGACCTCACCACTTCCTAATCGATGGGATACTGGGAAGGGAAGCAAACTCCAATCCATAGCTGCCATAAAGCTAGGCAAAAACGTCCCCTGGATGGGAGGGAGCGGAATCCAGCTCTCTTGAAGAGGCACTTTGACAACTGCCACCATATTAAGGATTTTGTACACACAGCAACATGTGTTGCCAAGCAGAAGTTAAGAGCCATTCTGTTGTCACCCACACAACCTTTACTGAATCTCCCCAAAGACTCTGTGGCACTTGGGATCAGCTCTATCCATTCTGCCAGTATAAATCAGTGCTCCTACTGGGATGACTCCTCTCTCAAAGCCACCTCATTCTTCACCTTTCTGGAGACACTGAACTTCAAGGTCTTAAGAGAGCAGAGAGTCATGACCCTAAAAATGTCACCTGTATCTCCCTGAAGAAGGCTGGACAGCCTGGGCAGGTGCTGACCTGTGCACATGTGGGGAGGGCTGTGAATGGAAAGAAGGCAATACCAAGCAGGAATAATTGCTTTGGATACGATGCAATTTGTTAGTGGTCATAAGACTTCAAGGAGATTAAAAACCCCAGCACATGCCAGTTAGTGAGTCACTGTAAATATGTGAACTGGAAAAGGTCACGCTAATTGGTAAACAACCCTGTCCTCTGAGCTTCCCCTCCTTCCAATCTGGGGATGTTTTAACCATTTCCCTGTAATTCAAACCACCACATACTATTTTTAGTTGCTTCCCTAGAAGATGCTACAGCATACAGGAAGCACATGGATGGTGTGTAACCCATCTGTGCGGGTCACCAGACACAGGCCCAACAAAGAATCTTGATCAAGGCATCCTGAAAAACACAAGCTGTCCAAATTTTACACCACAGCCTCCAGCACACCACCTAACTGCTGGACGGCCACAGGCAATGCAGCCGGACTCAGACTCACAGCTCAGGACAGCTTGGGGTAACAGTGAAAGTGGAAAGAAGGAAGAGTTATAACAGGTTCTTTCAGGATGAAAGGGGCTGGAAAGAGCAGAAAATGAGCAGGTGGCAGTGGGAGGCAACAGGAGCCCTGATGGATGCTGAGACGCTGAGGATGGATAAAATGGGCAAGGTGCTCCTTCCAGTACACTGCGCTGCCTGATCATAGTGATGGTGGATACTGCACACATCAGCACTGAGATGTGCTCTGTTGCCCTTTCGCACCTGCATTCCCAGGAATTTGGTCTTACTCAGCAATTCTGGAAGTACTAGAAAAGTGAATTTTGGTATCAAAAATTTCTCACCACGGCAACATTTAAGCTCGAGTCAAGAAGGACAGAAGTATTTAAACATCCCTTTGCAAGACACCTCCCTCACAGCCTCCTCAGCAGACTTAGCAGTTTGTAAAGGGCAGGCCTGACTATAATAAGGATTATTGCCAGACAGCAGCAAAAGAAAAGCAAAACCTCCACCTGAGCCACTTACCAAATGAGTTGAGGAATTGCAGGCAGCCAGCAGAACCTCCCCCCACAAAAAAAAAGGTGCTCCCAGTCTTTGTTGTGAAAAAGACTTTCCAAACACAGCCAGTGCAACCCATGTGGAGATAGGTGCCAGAGGGAAATGAGAAAGAAGAGGCCTAAGGGAAACTATTTCTCCAGCAGTCATTCAACCTTGATCTGCTTATGACATATTTAAAAGGTAAAAGTTAACACTGGAAGCAAAAAGAATAGGTAAATGCATTGACTCAAACAAAGTGCACAAGTGAAGCCCAAGAGAAACAGGTGAAATAGCACAGTGGGAGCAGATTAGAAAATAAAGTATCAAGGAAGAAAACAGGAAAGCCATGAGGACAGAGGATGGGACAAACAGAAGAGAGAAAATAAAGACGTGGTCCTTTGAAAAAGGCCAATTGTGCTGCAGAGATTAACACTGGGTATTACTGTGTGGCTGCATTGTACCTTTGATGTTCCTGCATATTGTTAAAGCACAAAAGAACGGTCTTGACGTGGAGGAGAAGCCAGGGCAGATCTCAAGACCCAGTGACTGGAATTACAATGACCTGAGCCCTTTCAAAGAACCAGACCTGCTTCATGCTGTCTCCAGAGAAATCTCATGTGTTCATTCCAGCAAGTGAGCAAAGCCTTGAAACTCACCTGCTGTTTCATGGCAGCCAGAGGTGACTGACCTGGGATGAGCAGACAAGGGCTGTATCGACGTTTAGATCTCCCCCATTCCCTCCCCCTCAACATACCCAATTCAGCACAGGCAGACACAAACGGTGAACAATACTCAGTTCCTCCTACAAAGCACTGTGTCACACTCAACCTCCACCCCCCTCCTCAACTCCAAACCACAACAGCAGCACTGGGAATTCAGGAGGCTGTTACACAACTGTGGGGTGTCTGCAACATAATGCAGCCATCTATTTCTAAAGTTGGGACCTCTGCAATCCAGTAAGGGAAGAGGAAATCAGATTTTCTTCCCAGGGCTAATATCAGATACAGGAGATAAATTGTGTCTTTTACTGAGGCCTTGCTGATGCAGGAGTCAGTAGAAAATAGTATGATCATTCAAAACAAATCAGCCCACAAAACAGCACCTCTCCTCAGCTGTCTCTCAAAACGCTATTATGAACCCCCTCAAAGGAGTGCTCATCTCAAAAGTTCAGCAGCAAAAGGCACCATTGCCACCCCCAAACTTCATTCACTCCTGGAAGATGGCACAGCTCCTCCTGCCCATACCTGTTTGCAGAACCTCAGGAATCCAATAGAGTAGGTCTTTCCCCACAGGCAGCAAGTCCCATATACACAGCTGGACCTGAAAGGACCAACACGAGGTGGCAGGGTTCAGAAGCAAGATTTGGGCTAGAGTGCAAGATTCCCACCCTCTTTGTCTACCACTCTGTAATGAAGTCGTAGGACTAGTGCTTTCTCCAACCATGACTACAGTTACAGCCATACCCTTTCTGAGACAAATGAAAAACAACATCCCAATTCCACACTCCAATCTATTTTATTTATTTATTTATCTGACAGATCCTAGAGGAAGCACACACAGCCAACTGAAGACAGAAAATATTTAAAGGAGGAGACAGAAATAAGAAAAAGAAACAAAGGAGTAGGCAGGTGCCCAGAAAAGTGTGAATCAGTTCAGCTTGCCTAAGAGGATGTGATCAGCCTGATCTGTCTCAGACCAGGGCACTGGTAAATCATCACCAGCCATGCTGCCCAGTTCCAGCAGACATTTGTCACCTGACACAGTTTTTCAGGGCAGAGATAGAGGCATGCTAGATAGGCACAGAAGGAAAAGAGTGTCATGCTGCAAGCACAATAAATACTCACTCAATTGGTTTCCCTCTGATCTCAGACATGATGGAGCTCTCCCCTCCCAAGTACTCATAGCAGAGGCTGAGAAAGTTGTATATTACAAAGGCTGCAAAGACATCAATCAGAGCAAAGTGACAACCAACTTCAAAACAGGTGCAAGGACCGAGAGTATAGGCAACAGACCAAACATTAGCAAGGACTGCTTATGCAGCATCTTTCCCTTCAAAGCACTCCAGATTATTTTCTCTTCATTTACCATCCTACCTCAGCACTCACAAGACTATTTGAACTGGAGTTTGGCCAAGGTCCCAGGCCAGTTCCATGACTCATGCCAAAAGGGTCACAGGACCATTTAACACTTTGGTCAGTCTCTGTTTTACTTGGCATCTGTAAGATGCCATTCTTCACAGGGTTCCTGTGCACTATTCCAGGATATTACATGGGTACTAAATCATTTGGAAAAGTTCTCTCTGATTCATCAGCCGTATCTTATCTCCTATATTTAACCTATTAGGTGAGCAACACAGTTTCTCTCTCTGAAGTAACCAGACTGTAGAAGTAAGAGTTGGAGAAACAGAGGGGTTCTATCAATCAGTGGAACTGTTTTTATGGCTGGCAGAGACTTTTGGAAAACAGGCTCTGTGCTTCATTTCCTCAGAAACCTGAAATCTCTTGTGCACTGAACAGGCTTCTCCTTGAGCCATCTCCTTTCTGCCTTCCCCAGCAAGCTGGTACAGATGGGGAAGGACTTTTCAGACTGACTGCTAATACCCTGCCCCGTTTCAATTCTCTTCAAGGCTCAATTTTGCTGATATATATAAACTGAGGTGAAGACACTGTGGGGAGGACTCTCATCAGAACTACAGACAGGTTTCCATTTCACAGGATCCAAACCCACTTAATTGAGCAGGGAGTAAGCCTGTACATGCCCCATCTGCCACTCTCTTGATTTGCTATAATTGCTGTTGGACTATCATAAACTTATGAGATTTTTAGGGCAAAGACTTACTCTTTAAGTTTGCCACATACAGCCTTGGGGCAAAACGGCAGAGCAGGTTACCCTTCTTTCAATATAGTTCTCTATGACAGCCTGTACCTGGACATTCCCTGGAATGCCAACACCCAAATCCTGGGTTTACCCCCCAGCACTGACACAATACAAAGAGGAAATAACTTGGGACGGAAACAGAAGTCTCAAGGAACTTGGAAATAAGAACAAAAGCCTAATAAAGTACAGTGCTGAGAAGCTGACCTCACCAAGCAGCTAGTTATTAGACCTGAGGTCAATTTTCCCATGTGGATGGACATCCAAAGTCAGAGACATACATCAACTCTAATTCTTCTACAAGCATGCAAACTATGAGCTGGAAAAGAGGTACTCAACACTCCCCAACACAGTCATCATCTCAAAACCTTGTATTTACAGCTTGTACACGTGCCCAGCTGGCAAGAATGCTACAGCACATAAAAGCCAGTGGTATACCTGCTTCTGTGGACGTAACTGGGATATTGTTATGCGTCTGTAATCCTTGTGATTGAACAAAGCTAGGTATGTTCACACAGCAATGATTTTGTGAAAGCCCTAATTAGAAGAGAAAACACCAATCATGGAAAGCTTATTGAAGTAACTGTGGTAACTCCTTTTGCCTGCAATTTTCCTGCAACTTAGCTGACAGCTCCCAGCACCCAGAGGAAGAAAAGCTGAGCCTTTCCTATTGTCCTCCAGTGACCCCTGCCCTCTGATGTGGTCATTACAATACCAGCTGCCCATTCCACAAGCACCAGGGAACAGATGACATCAGAGGAAGAAATCATTCCATAAGAAAAAAAGGAGGGGGAAATATTTGTCCATTCATCCCTAAGAGAAATGAGTGCTTACTATCAAAGCTCACCCCATCAACAAAAGAACTCTTCTCCAGTTCGTGATCCACATTCATCAGATGGTGCTCATGACATCAACATAAGAAAAAAAGAATCTACTTGTGTCAGTGTTACCAAAACCCAGATTTGTACAGGAGCAGAGTCATGTGGAAGAACACCACCAAAATCTGTTCCTCCTAATGCACGCTTTGAAATGCCCCTAAACGGCCCAAGATAGGTTTTAAAATGTATTAGTAGGGTCTTCTGCCCCATTCTCTAACAGAGCTCCTCCCCGCTTTGCCACCTAAAATCTTCCCCACAAAAGAAAGGATGAGGTGGATGGCAAAAAAGGGAAGAGAACAAAAAGGCTGTTTTAAAGCAATCCCCAGAAAAAGGAAGGGAGAGAACCTGCTGATCAAAGGTGCTTTTGCCTCCACCTGTAGCCTTCTTGCACAGCACAACATGCAGAGGAGACCTCCAGTGCAAGGGCTACTTCCTGAGCAGATGCTTGGATGTTTGCAAACTCCCCGAGGCAGACGGCTACTGCCTGTTGCTAGGAGAGGAGTTTGGCAGAGCAGCAGCTTCCTGCTAGACCTGCACATCCACGCAAAGCAGGGAAAGAAAAAACAAAGGCCCAAACAAAGATGCCTTCCGAATCACGTGTGTGCATTTGCCATCTGCTGCTGCATCTCCGAGCACTGTTATGGATGTGAAGGAGGGCCTGCTGGTCCCTTCAGCTGATTAACTTGTTCACATGGCTGGGGCACCTCTCTGCAATGCAGATCTCACCACAACAACTGCACCAATGAGACATGATTTAATGAGGGTATGGTGATAAACTGTCCTCGAAAATACACTGCCAGAGTACAGTTTCTCCTCCTGGGTGGGCAGAGGCTTCTTTTGGGATGAGGTCAAGAGGGAAATTTAGACAGCATTTATTGGAGAGCAACCGTTTCCTCACATACAAAAGTCGTATTATCTGCTGCAGATAACCAAAACCAAAGCAATCGGTAACTCATCCTGAACATGGTACCCTCTCTCCTGCAGGACTCCAAAGCACTTTACACCTCATGAACTCCAGCATGTGGCGGCTGTGATACCCTGTGTGAGCACACAAGTGGCCACAGGATGGGACCAGAAGAATACATTGCTAACAAACTGCACCAAGAAAATATAACATAGCAAGTGCCTGACTGCTGAATAAGTGCTGTTAGAAAGAGCTAACTGATAAATTGCTTTATAGCAGGTAGAATCAGATTTTTGGCTTTATACCTTCCTGAAGCAAAGGAAAATCATAAACTCTGCCTCTACAGAACACTGGAGAGAAGGCTCAATGCATCTTATCATGCTCACAGGCCAGTGAGGAGAAGATCAGGTTAGATGGGGATTTGAACAACCTGGTCTAGTGAAAGATGTCCCAGCCCATGACAGTGGGGTTGCACTCAGATGATCTTTCAAGGTTCTTCTTGACCCAAAGCATCCTATGATTCTGTGACTTTCAGTCACTGAGCAAGACATGGTCATCTAGTGAAACTTTGTCTCAGTACATGACAGTGATGCTTCTAAATGTTCCCAACCAGAAGCAAACATTCTCTCAATGCAGAGACTTCCCACCTCCCCCATTTCCTATCTGACCCCTTCTTACCTTCATAGCAGTCCCGCACTGTCCCAAAGTAAACATAGTACTGGTCATTGGTGAAGAACAAGAGACTGAGCCATGAGTCAAAGGCGTAAATGGGCACAATGAAGAGGATCCGAACAATGTAGCGCTGTTCGTTTGGGCAGCTGTAGCAGCGAAGGTGCATGTAGATCTGAGAGAAGGGAGAGGGGAGACCAGGATCAGCAGGATATGGAGTAGAGAGGAGAAAGTACAACTGCAGTCAACTGGGCTAGGAAAAAGAAACGCAATAATTCACCTCTTGATGGCCTCAAGGTAATAAATATAAAATTAGAAACAAATTACCATTATCATATGATATTAATACAGCATCCCGTAGTTTGCAGAGAGGGAAGAAAAGGAAGCGGAGGCATTTCTAACCTACTCACTTATAGGGAATTAATTTACTGTTATTATCATCACCTTGCCCATATTCTTTTGTTCATACCTTTTCTCTCCAGTTATCAGGCCTATATTCCTGCCAACCTTTTTGAAGTACTTAAAGATTTATATCACTGCAGGCTGCTTTTCCCTGAAGAGGGAAGCTGCATGCACTTCAGCGCATGCTCACTCTAAACACTTTCACTCTCTTGGCAGCTCTGGATGCCTTCAAGACTTTCACCTGAAACAACCTAAGAGAGCCCTTCACAGCACTGCCAAGAGCTGATAAGCCATAACCATGTTGGCCCAAAAAGTGCCATTCTGCACATCGGTGACAGCACAGCCACAAAGTGTCAGCCAACAAGGGAGCACCCAGCTCCTCCAGTGTGCTCAAAGGAACCCTGCAGACACACCGCTTGTTCTGTCCCGCAGTTTGTACACATGCCGATCCCTGTTAAGTCACTGGCTGTGGGGAGCACACTGTCCCCACCCTACCGCTGCTCACAGTTTGTTAGCCATCATTAAACCCACACCTAAGATGCTTTCTCACAGACTACCCACCTCCTGGAAAAGGTACTGACCACAAACATACCCTGAAGATGAGCACTACTCTGGCCTAGCAACATGGCCAGAGCTTCAGCCAGAGCTGTGGGTACACTCTGTCTACCACAGAGTGAAGCAGAGGGCACGTTCTCCAGAGGCAAGGCCTCTGTATGGCAACCCTCATCAAGCTGTTGCCCCAGCTGCTGGATTTAACGACAGCTAGCTCATGACATATGTGCCTCATGACTGACCGACTTCGCTGCCTGAAGAAGCACAAGTATTTGTTTGAAGCTTCACCTTGCATTTGGGGGTGCTGTGAGGATTCTCCAGGGTGTAACAAAGCAAACACTAATGATCTCACCTTTCCTTGGAAAGGCAGGAGTTCTCTCTCCCTAGCTACTTGTTGCTCATCTCTCCCTGCCTCTTGGACAGATTTGGTCAAAATCAAGTGAAGAGCTCAAAATACGTCTGTTTCCCCTCCCTAACCCATGAGGAGCTCAAAAAAGTCTCGTTTCCTGAGGATAACAGGTTGAAAGTAAACTAACAAACCTTAGTGGTATTTTTCCCTTGTGACAATCCCAGTGACATATCTGATCCAGCACAAGGATAGCTGACACCAGAGTTCAGATGACTCCAAGCTTTGCCCTTGGGATGTCACAAGAGCCCTACGATCAGAGCGCCTACGAAAGCACAGGAACTGCTGCCTTGTAAGAGGACAGTGCGTTTCAATCAACAGTGTCTCTCTGGCACTGACCTGCATTGGTTTCTGCAGAGAAGGGCATTAATGCCTAACTGCGCAATGCTATACCCCAGAGGAAAGATTTCTTCCTACCCTCAGCAGGTGGTCAATCTGACAGGAGGATCCATGGCACCTGTAATTGTTGCCCAAGCTGGTGAAACTGCAGGTGTTAGTCTTATTCATCAGTGACTAATTCATTTTTGAACTTCACTAGCCCCTGTATTCCATGAATAGGCTGCAGTTTTCTAGACCCTAGTCATCACTCTGGAATCTACGGACCAACAGGTACAAAACACAGGTTGATAAATAACAGGGTTTGCATTTCCCCACTGTGTTTTTCAGTTCACATGATGACCGCATGAAAGGGAGGTATGGAACAGGATACAGGGTTTGACTTGCTCTGGCTCCCAGGACACCTGCCCCAGAAAGAGGGGAGGGGAGAAAAGTTAAATGAAACATTTCCTGCTACTCCTTTCCGCAGCAGAGTTCAGCCTGTGGAATCCACTGGCACCGGAGATCAAAGGAGGTATGTCAAACAACAGATGACCACAGCCGTTTAGCTAGCAGCTGACACAATAACAAAATGGCTAGATTCAGCTACTAGACCTGGGAAAGGATGGCTTGAGATAACACACCTTTCTGCAAACACTCAAAAGATGGCCAAATGGTTTACTAGTTTTAAAGAGTTTGCCTCCTCTCCATTTACACTATGGAGAGAAAGCAAACTGTCTGAACCTGGGCAGAAAAACACCCATATAAAAGCTGCCACCTTGATCAGCACAGATAATACATTAGACCCAAAAGAAGAGGTCCTGGTACCACTCCAGAGACTGAAAACCACCATCACACAGCTGCACGTGGGAGGGATATGCCAAGGGATCATATGTGCACTTCAATATGTGTGGGGAAAAGAAAAGGATAAGAAGCACGAGTGACAGGGTTTTACCTGATGGCAGGTGATGAGCAAAGCTGTCCATACAAAGAAACCTGAGATAGCCTGAGCAGCAGTGGTCATGAGGAATACTGGCTGCTCCACTGCCGTGGGGCTGCCATCCTCCGGCATCCAGGAGAAGTTGGGAGCCACGGCTGGAGTGGTGGCAGTTGACCCCAATCTGGGGGCTGCAGTGACGTCAGTCATCACTATCATGGTGCCTTTTGGTGTGAGGTTCCAGTTGAGATTGCTAAAGAGCCACCCACGAGCCAAGATCTGTCAAGGAAGAGAACCAAAAAGCAATTGAACCCAGCTGAAAGGACTCGGGAGCTTAACAGTAACAGTACTTTGCATCTCTCACATGTCTTTCACCAGGCTGCTCACATGCTTTACAAACAGGACCCGGGTTAAGTCTGACAGTGCCACCCCTCGTGATACAACAAATCATGCGGTCCTCAGGAACCTCTCACAACACAGCCTCCCCAGCACCATAAAACACTGCCGCCACCACCATCACCACCCTTCTGCAATACAAATATTTAAGAACAAGATGAACACAGCATGCACCTAAGATCAGAAGGAAATATCTAAATCATCTGTACTGGAAGATGACAACCTAACTTAGCAGCTCTACTTCCCACAAAAGCACTAGCTATTCTGCTGTGTTCTAGTCTAGTTAGTCTGCCAGTCTTATAGTTTCATTTGGAAGACAACAGAACAAGCAGCAGCAGGCAACAAGAACAGGCACCACAAAGTGTTACTGTGCAGCAAGGCGGAAAGAAGAACCTCCTTATTCCTCCAGCAAGGAATCCCCACCTCTCCTACTGCCATTTTTAAACCCTACTCAGCCCAAAGCATCTTCATTGGAAGGATAGGCACTGAAAGCCCTTCTCACAAGAAAAAAAGAGCATGAAAGGGGATGTTTTTACCAAACACTCTATAGCATGGTAAACTTAGCCAACCTGTCACTAATTCTATTAACTTAGCATGGTTTTCTATATGACATGAATTTAACCTGATTGGCCTTTAAAAGCCATCTGACCCATGAAAACACAGCCAGAACACAAGGATATGGCAAGATTTCAAAGTAACATGACCCTTGGTCACTTCCTGGATGAAAAGCTATTTTCTTTCAACGGAACAAATTCTTGAAGGCCTAAGATCTAAAGCAGCCACGGTTTTCAATTTGGTTGTAAGCAGGCTCTAACGTGACCTCTGGACTGGAGGAAGATAATCCACTTAAACCAAGATCACAAGCAGGCAGCCGTTGGTTCTAGCCACTAGAAGAGCTGCTTCTGATGCAGTTCTAGTAAGGACATGGCTATCAAGGGGAACAGCGTAATATTGCCTCCTTCTGATAACCTCCTAATAGTTTTTGGGATAGCCTTTCTGTAGAAGTGCAAGACGTAGCTCTTACATAGGCCTTTCAGACCAGCAGATGGAAAGGGCTTCAGAAAGGCCAACGATCCATCGCCACAGTTTACGGCTGCAACGCGGAAGGACACATCTGTTATTCACTGACAGGTCCCATCAGAACATGGAAGAGAACACACATCCACAGATGAACTGCCACAGCCTCGCTTCACCTGAAGCCACAGCACAAGTCAGGAACAGGCACCCAGTAAAAGCAGAGGGTCAGGAGCAAATCATTTCCACATGCATACTACGGTGTGCAAACAGCCCCTCCAGCACACGCTCTTCAAAACCACACACTTGCACCAGCAGTGCACAGCACTCTGATTGTGCTTAGGCCACATTCCATCTCATTTCTACTTTCTCCCACAGGTGAAAGAGAACAAATACAAATCCTGTGAATTACCCAGATCTGCTTAAGCAGATATTATCTTTCTGTAGAGGGAGCTGCACAACTGCTATGTTTTAAATCACAAAAAAAAGACATCAAACTTGGCTTTTCTTTGTTCTTTCCAGTCATTCTTTCTCCAAAACATCCCTATTCTCAGTTACAGCTTTCCATAATCGCACATACTGAAGGGTAATTCAGTTACAGTCCTAGTCAGTACAGGAAATGTAACTGTTAAGTTTTGAGTTTCAAAGCACATGCACACACGTTACATATAATATCCAAACATTTGGAAAGCTCAAGGATGGATGCAGATGTTGCAAATTAACAAGGTTTTTACTGCTTTGAGAAGAACGGGACTTCTACCCAAGTCACTTCTGAAGAGACTGAACAGTGTGAGACACTGCTGAGAGTGCTTCCACTGACCTCACAAAGGGCACATCTAAAATGAAATCAGAGCTGATGCACATGCGGTTAACCTAGCTCTAATTAAAGTCCAGCCAGCTGCAGTTCTGCACATCCCACTGCACTTTGGGAGCTATGCAAGATAGAAAGCAGCTATGCTCTTTCTAAAGTTCATAGCAGAGAGGATCACTACTGCAGCCCACCAGTGGCAGGAGGGACAAGACCCGAAGCTCCATGGTCCAGCTAATCAAACCACGCCAACAGCACAGACTCAAATGCAGGGCTGGTAACATCAGCAAAGCTGAAGAGCCGAAGCAGAATTCCTCTGCTTCTCTGCACTCAGTTTAAAAGAGGCTGAAACAACACAAAGTGATCAACAAGCATTCCGATGTGACTAGGGCTGTTTTCAGAAGCGAGGACACTTACAAGTGTAACCTTAACACTGCCCCCTTGTGATTAGACATCAACTGTCACCAGTTACATGACTACATCATTCTTTGCCCGCTCACAGTCACTGAAACTAGTAACTCTTTCCAGCACTGTGTTCTGAAAGAAAATATACACCCTCTATTAACCAGGCTTCCACTTCTCATACCCCAAACCCCAATTCACCTCATCCATGAGCACCCCCTATTCCTCAGGGTTGTCCCTGAGGACAACTTTTTAACGGCTTGATACATCTTACTGGTTGTAAGAATCAGCTTGCAGTTCATTTTCCTTGCTAGTGAAACATGAAGGAACGCTGAACTTCCAAATCTGCAAAATAACATACACCTTCCAAATTATCCCTTCTAATCTCCTAAAGTCCCACACACCATTGCTACAGTGACAAGTATAGGCAGTGCTCAAAGCTATTATGAAAGATTATTGAATGCAAGAAGCTGAAAGAGCAATTCTGCACTATACTTCCAAAACAGGCAACAGCATAGATGACTGGAGCCTTAATCAGGTGAGTGGATTTCGACACATCCACCACCAGCAGCTCAGAGTCTGCTTGCTCCTTTTTTTCCTTTCTAAAAGGAGCATCATAAGGGAAGGCTATGGCAACTGTCTTAATAGGCTTTGTTTCCAAGACGCCTCCTCCCCACAGGACACAAGCCCAACACATCATTAGAACAGGCTTCCAGCAGCGGTGGTGCCTGGGAGCATGCCACAGTTAACACGCTGCTTTGACAAGCTACATATTGAGCATCCCACTGTAAGCAGGTTCCTTCTTACCTGACACAGCAAATGTGCCTTGATACTTGTTTCTTGGACACCTACCAGCATCACAATCCCTGTCAGTGTCAACACATACCTTCCTGCTTCCTCTCATGCCCAGGGAAAAGGGTCCTTTCCCACAGCCTCAAAGCTATTTCATATTCACCTCAGTTTTCTCCATTTTCCCATTTTGCTACTCCAGCTGTGCAACAACCTGACAACGGTTACAGCTGTGAGCTCTTCTCTGTGTACTCCCCCCAGCTGCCTGTATTTCTCTGTTGTTTCTTGCGCATTTTAAGCTCTTCGGGACAACCATCTTTTTGTTCTCTGCCCGTACAGTTCCCAGCACTGCGAGGCACCAAACCATGAGGAAGGCACTTGACATTACCATATGGAAAATCAGGGGCATTTAGAAACCTGAATTATCAATGCAATACAAACCAATGTAATGCATAACAAATTTTGAAGAGTTCCTTACTCTTCTGCCATATCCTGCTTTCTCTGCCCATCACTTTGACCTCCAACTCACTGCTTCCATTTCAAGGGACAGCAAAGTTACTTGCACACTTAGTCTCCCTCTCTGGAGGGCTCCCCTAAATATATCATAGAAAAACATTTCAACATCTACGTTTCACTCTTGAAGCTTTCCCCATCTCCAACTGATGGCCTTGCTGCCCCTGGAGGTAACCAGCAACACAGCAAGTCCCAGACAGGACCAGGAGAAAGGATAGCTAGGAAAAGCACCAAGCTGGAAACTGGAAACAAGCATACAGAAAAGCACATACGGGTAAACATACAGGGCTTAAAGATACAGGCTTAGGCGTATTTCAGGATGGCAGCAGGAACCTGGTTCAGCTGGTACAATTCCCTCTATGTGGGCTACATGAGCTTCAGGCAATGCTTAGGCCTATGTGAGGTCTACACCAACAACCCCAAGCCTGGAAGGCAGAGATGACACCTCCATCCCCAATGAGCTGTTATATGTTCTCACCCAGACGCCACTACAAGTTATGCACATTAGAGCAAGATAAGACTCTGTACTGCTGTAGGGCATTAGCTTAAACACCAATCTAGTACTGGCTTAAACTTACCTAACAGATTTTCTGAAAGCACTTTACAAGTATTAGGGCCTGCTCTCAATGCAAGGAGAGAAAACAAAATGGAGCAAAGAGTACGTTATTTCACAGAGTTACAGACCAGTTTGAGCTGGAAAGGATGCTAAAGTTCATCCAGTTCCAGCCCCCTGCCATGAGCAGGGACACCTTCCACTAGACCAGGTTGCTCCAAGCCCTGTCCAACCTGGCCTTGAACACTGCCAGGGATGGGGCAGCCACAGCTTCGTTGGGCAACCTCTGCCAGTGCCTCAGCACCCTCAAAGTGAAGAACTTCTTCCTTATGTCTAATCTCAATCTACCCTCCTTCAGTTTAAAGCCATTCCCCCTTGTCCTGACACTATCTCCCCTTGTAAAAAGTCCCCTTCCAGATTTCCTATAGGCTCCCTTTAGTTACTGGAAGGCTGTTACAAGGTCTCCCTGGAGCCTTTTCTTCTGCAGGCTGAACAAGCCCAGCTCTCTCAGCCTGTCTCCATAGCAGATTTATATCAAGATAACTATCCTGATGAAAAACTAGAGACACAGGACACTGTTACTGAGATTCTGGAGAAGAGAAGGGTGTGTGGAGACCTCATAGCAACCTTCCGATATCTGAAGGGGGCCTACAGGGATGCTGGGGAGGGACTCTTCATTAGGGACTGTGGTGAGAGGACAAGGGGTAATGGGTTCAAACTTAAACAGGGGAAGTTTAGATTGGATATAAGGAAGAAATTCTTTACTGTAAGGCTGGTGAGGCCCTGGAATGGGTTGCCCAGGGAAGCTGTGAATGCTCCATCACTGGCAGTGTTCAAGGCTGGGTTGGACAGAGCCTTGGGTAGCATGGTTTAATGGGAGGCGTCCCTGCCCATGGCATGGGGGTTGGAACTAGATGATCTTAAGGTCCTTTCCAACCCTAATTATTCTATGATTCTATGATTCCTGACAGGGAAGGGGCTGCAGCCTGCATGGGGATCAGTTCTGTTAGAGACACCACCCCATGTAAAGCTAGCAGGGATGTGTCCACAGGGCCTGCATCCACAGAAAAACAGCAGCACACTGAGCCTTGATCAGGAGCAGACTGCCATTCCTTTATCCTCTGGAAACAGAGGCCTTCTGTCTTTAACATTAACATGGCAGCTTCTTCCACCAAAAATAAACTCGGAACAGTAAACAGATGGGACGTGGCACAAGTGAAAACAAAAAAAACTTCATTTTTGGCTTGCGTCAAGGCATGGAAAATGTTACCACCAAGGAGGAGCTATTTCTACATAAGGACAAACAAACATAAATATGCAAACCCCATTTCTGATGCAACAAAAGCAGAGCACGAGGAGAGAAGAAACTTTCAAGCTTAGTCCTTTGGTTCTTCAGGGTACCTCTGAAAACGTATTCAACCCTAGAGTGCAGTACAGGAGGAGTGGGCTGACTGCTCTGGGCAAGACCTGACCCGTCACGCTGCTGGCAGTAGCGCACTCGCTTTGCCCTGGTGTCAGTAGGAAAAGAACCCCAAACGACGTGACTCTGATGCCGTTCTCTGCCATCTGCAAACACAATCTGTGTTTTTAAAATAGATCATCTCCTCTGAGGCTGAAAGTATTTCATTTCGAAACTGCTGAGAGAGCAAAGAACGATACACAAAGCTATCCCGTGAAAGAGTCTTAACAGCTAAGCCTCCTTCTGCTGTACAAGACACGATCCAACAAAATATGCGTGACCTGGCTGCAAGGTTCTCCTGGAAAGCTACAAGGCAAGAAAAGTCCTTAAAACCTACTCCACGCTTCCTGTAGTTTTAAATATCCACCATGCTGAACTTACTTAGTTTCCGTTAAGACACCACAAAACCATTTTCCACTCCCCTCTGAAATTCTTCTTTCTCCAAGAGCTGTTCCATTAACTTTTCCTTACTCTGGACACAAAGCAACCAATGCAGAAGAAGCATGCAGTGGATGATTTAAGTCTGAATGTTCTACATCTATTAGGACACAAGCAAGAGCTTTACATTAGTGAAAGCAGGAGCTTTATGGTTTTCAGAATGTCCTCTAGACTTGCAAGGACTACAAAAACACAGGACAAAATGTTTCCAGATTTTAGACTATTTTAATTATAAGAATGCCTAGACTTGCCAACTGGGATCAGCTCTTTCCTTTGTGCTAGATATGTATTACAAACTCGGAATTGATTTAAGGTCTTTTCAATCCCCAAAGGCATGGCATCACCAGCTGATCTGACAAAAGGTAGGAAAAGAAGGAGGTAGAGACGCAGGGCAAAATAACGAAACACTACACAGTAAGAGAGTCATTGGCGCAGCTCAAATCAGTAGTAGCAATAAAAGAAAATAAAATGCTTTTAAATTTATTACTTATTAAATTGCTTTTGCTCCCTGGAGTGGCATCTAGTTTACTTAGCTATGAAATATAAAAAGGTCCCAACAGCGCATTTTTAAGCTCTCCAAAAACAATCTGTGAGTTAAGTATGTGACCTGGCATGCAAATTTTACTAGTACAACTCATTTCCATTTTATTATTCATGCTGGGCAAAGCTTTCTTGATGTTATGTGGGTGAAAGTCACCCCATAGCACACGCTTCATACACAGGCACATATACAAAACTCCAAACACACATGAGCAATAGTGCACTCAGGTAGAAGACGAGCGCTCGTCAAGATTTACCAAAACAGCAATTGAATCCACAGTTAGTGCGTTTTGTGCCAGCTTAATGCACTTCTCCCTCTGCACACCAAATTCAGATGCAAATGCAGGGTTATTTCTCCAGAGGAGTGAGCAGGCTGAACACTGAAGAGGTTTTGCCCAGTCACGATTTCCAAAGCAGCTGTCAGTACAGTCAGTGAAACGAGAGAGAAATATCACTGGGACATAAAACCAGTAGCATCAGCACCAGTGGAGCAGGAAGACCAGTAGCCACAGAAGCAAAAGGCAGAGGAGTCAAGCACCCAGGAGGACCAAAGCACAGGGCATGGTATGCACCCACTAAGCCGTATTCAAGACATGATCTGATGCCTAGGTACACACACATAAGAGCATACCGTACACACAAACAATTTAACCTTTGACAAGGCCATGAAATTTCTTTTCTCATTTTAAGGAAATTAAACTCTGAGACTACCGAACAATTATCTCCACTTCCAGTTCACAGAGTCCCCACTCGTTTTGCTAATGCACACACAGTGATCCGAAGAGAGAGCAGCTTTCCCTCCCCAGACACCCATTTAAAAACTCCAAATCAACAATAAAACCTTTTTACCCTGAGCCATGCAATCTTCTTTCCAGAGTGTTTTTCTGCTCTATTAATTTCTGTTGTCTCACTGTACTCACACAGCCCTCCTCCCCCCATCCTCATCCTCCTCTTTTTTTTTCACTTTGTGGACTGACTTACATTGTGATAGGTCAACATCCAAAATCCAGTCCCTTTTTTGGAAGGGGACAGGAAAAAGACAGACAAGGGGAGGGAGAAGAGGAGGAAAAGGGATGTTCCCCAACCTTCCAACTGCTCCCTTGAGAGGAGGATCAAGCACACTTGGGTTATGCGCTGTGTCCCTTTCCCATATTCCCAGCAGCCGCACTCCACATGAACTAGTCAAGCCCTCTGCTCCCAGGGGAGAAACACAGAAAGACTACAAAGACATTCTGCAACTGGCAGAGGGGAATGAGACTCACAAAAAAGGATGTGTTGCAAACACTTGTGCCTGGCAGGACAGAGGAAGCTTGATTTCATTTTCCAAATTCTCAAGAACAAAGTCAAATCAGGACTTATCCCACTACCGTCTCATACATCCTCCCCCACCTCCAAGAGGAAGCAACAGTTTCAAAGTTGCCACAGGGTATGGTTACTCTAAGAATAATCAGAAGTCAAACTCTACAGCAGGATCGAAAGCCATTGAACTTGCAGCAGTCACAAATGAAGGGAGGGTTTTTTATATCGGAGCATAGTTTTCCACACAGAATATAACAGAGAGCATCTATTAGATCAGATTCAGACTTAAATCTAGCAAGTATATGTGCTGGAAGAAGCCAGACATCTTATCATAAGCCTAGGGAACTGTGCAGCAATGCATATGAGGAAGATAGCACATCTGACTTCCCCGGCAATCATTCTCTGATGCAAATATGTAGCAGTGATGAGCACTGCAGAAATAAAAATGGTGATTCTCAACAAAGCACCCAAAGCCACTCACTATGAAGCCATTCTGTAATTGCTAAAATAACATCTGATCTGGGATTTTTTTGTTTGTGGGTTGTTGCTTTTCCTGGACTCACAGAATCATAGTTTGAGTTGGAAGGGACCTTAAAGCTCATCCAGTTCCAACCCCCCTGCCAAGGGACTTTTTCCACTAGAGCAGGTTGCTCAAAGCCCCATCCAACCTGGCCTTGTACTGCCGGGAGAGGAGAGTTCCTCCCCACACAAAAAATGCCAAGCCCTAGATACATCAACATTATAGCTTTGCTAGTTAAAGAGTGAGCCCAGACACAGCACTTCGCTTACAGAAAAGCTGCCTCTGGAAGCTCACAGGCAGAGAGCAGTGCCTGGGGGAGGAAACCATTCTCACACTTGCTGGCTAAAGCACAGCATCAGAGGCAAAAACATTACCCAGCATGCTCTTCTGAAGGCTGTTTACACCACAGCAGTGGCTGGAAGTTGCTCACCTTTTCCTGACTCTGAAGCTGACCACAGAGGTTTGCAGAGAAGTCACCAATACTGTCAGAAGCTGACAGATGCCAACAGCTACTAACTCACTGTTGAGGCAATTCTGAATCTCCACTCTCTTTCCCAGAAGTCAGCAACAGCAATGCCTTTTCTCTACACAGGCAGGGGCACGCCAAGCACCCACCTGAGAGGTGGTGTGCCTAAAAAACAGACAAAACTGCAACCCAGTTTTTCCAGACACTGTATCATTAAACTATTCAGTTGGATGAAGTTGCCTAAATGGGAATTTATATGAATAACTTCTACCTGAAAACTCTGCTGTGAAATCAGTGCCATCATAAAGCCATTGGGACAGGGGAAAGAAAGTCTTAAAGTCAGGAGAGTTTGCAGGAGGAAAGAGGTCACCCCTAGCTCCCACGGGACAATCAGCTGCAAATAGCTTCACCCACCACTAATCAACCTTTCCTGGCACAATTGGCATGAAGGAGACAAGATGTGGTGGGCCACGAAGAGAAATTCACTCTCCTCTAATCTGCCTCCTCAGGTGACTGGCTTAGCCAGGCTCATTTTAAGTAACCTGGACAGAGAGAGGCACAGCTACTTACATTCCTGCTGCCTGGGCTGTGTCTGTGCTGGAGACAGCCACGCAACTGCAGGCTCCCAAGCAATCAGCTCAGCAGCCTCCAGTAGCATCCATGTCATGTTTCACAGCCTGTAGAAGGAACAATGGGCCAGCAAGGTCAGCTTTTAAGGTATTACTTCATCTCCGCTCCTTCTCATAAACCTTACCACTGCACTAGACATGTTGCAGTCATTTTCTTTGCTTAACCAAAGAGACCTTTTTTTACCTTATTGCCACAGAGTTGATTGGGGGCCAGATGTACAACACATCCAGGCAGAGAGAAATGCTTTTAGGTTACACACAAAAAACCTGAGGCTGTGACACCATCTCTCTGTGCTCTTGGTCACTCTCCATTATACAACATCCTCAAATAGCTGATCCTTTCAGTATCATCAGACTCCCAGGCACTGTGACTGTAAGATAATAATAGCAGTATTCCCATCCTTTCAATTCAGAGACATACTTGAGGGTGGGGAGACAAATATCCACATACTTCATGGGTCAAAGGACATTCAGTGCTACAGGTAGAGCATGTAAGTTACTTCCCTTTTTAGATTTCCTGTAAATTAAGCCTCTTGTGGGCTATAAGACCTGGTCACACACAGGTACAGCACAGCTCCTCGGCAGCCTGCCTATACACTGCATTTTCCCTGGCCACAGCTTGCTTGCATTGCCATCCCAGACATGGTACTTACCCCATCACAAACAAAAACCCCATGGAGGCTGAGCTGGTATTTAAAGACTAGAGAGAATCTGGCTATCAGCAAGTACTCCAGTCACCTGCCTCTTCCTAGAGGAGGAAGACTCTGAGGCAAGATTCCTGGAGGATGACTGCAACTCACTGCTTCAGCTGGCAGGATTTCACCTCCAAAACCTTCCTGGGGATCTGCTGCTCTGTGACAACACGTCCACTTGCTCTCTCCCAGAGTAGTCCATAAGGGAGCAGAATGAAAAGGGGGGGAGGGAAGGAAATAAAAAAAACCCACCAACATCAAAAGCATTTTCCAAAGGGGGCTTCCAGTCCAAGCACTATCATATTTTACAGTCATTTTAGCTAAGTGTTTTAATTTATGTTATCACGGTTTCAAACCGCTTCCAGAGCCCCAAGTGCTCTGATAGGGTGTAATGTCTTGGCAAGAAACCGCCCTTCCACAAGAAAGCAAAGCCCATAGAGTCTGGGAAGAAGTGAGAACAGCACATAACATGCACGCTGCTTCAAGCCAACAGATGGGCAAGTCAGCACACAAAACTCAAACCTGATGCTATTCTACACAACACCTCAATTTTCCAGGGCCTCGGCAAGCACAATCAATCACAAGCTCTGAAACAGAGACAAGCTTCTGCCCACAGGTCTGGCTGCTCAATAACAGCAGCAGCTTTGTTATGCAGATAGCCAGCAGCAGTGTGCAGTAGGAAAGCTCTACTGTACAAAGGTTAAGTGCAGTTTCTCTCTGAGGCTGTACTATTCTCTTGATACTGCAGATAGTCCAAGCTGTACATTCACCACTGCTTTATAACCTTGGGTTCCTCAATTTTAGCCTGAAAACACCATAAATACTAGTCATAGCACTGGCCCTTCAGAATCAACAAGTCAGGGAGTCCCCATCCCTGGAAGTGTCAAGGCCAGGTTGGACGGGGCTCAGGTTGGTCTAGTGGAAGGTGTCCCTGCCCATGGCAGAGGGGTTGGAACTGGATGAACTTGAAGGACCCTTCCAACCCAAGCCATTCTGTGATTCCACGATTTGCAACTTCCATATTTTACCTCCAATACTTCGAAAAATGCAACTCTGGGCTCTTGAAGCAGCTAGGTCCAAGTAACAAACATCTCCTGAGGAATTCACTGCTCCACCAGCCATAGCTGCAAGAGCTCAAAGATACCCTTTGAGCTGCTGGAAAATGAAACAGGCACTTCTGCGGGGAGGAACAGGCAATAGCTCATCTCCATCGCTGCAAACATAAGCCAATTAAATACAGACCCAAAACAGGAGGGGAAAGAAAGATGAAAGGTAAGTTCCATCACATGGAAATTAAAAGGTTGCTGTCTCAAGTCAAATATGATTATTAGATGTTTTGGTTAACTCAGCAGTAGGACTGTGTAGAAAAAGGGACTGACATTTGGGGGCGGGGGAGGGAGATGTTTTAAAAGTTATTTTAATTATAAGTCAAGAAAAAATGCAACCCACCCTTCCTTTATTCAAAAGAACAGAACCTTAATCCCACAACTGAAAAAGGCAAAAGCTCATCTCCCAGCCTGCTACGAGCAAAGGGGCGAACAAGCTGACAGAGAACAAGGCGGACTTCTAGCTGGATTCTGTCACACCATTAGAAACCAGCCAGCTCAGAACACTTTCATTACATCGCACCACCTAATCACACTGAACTTCATTTTCTGACCAGCTTGTGCGTGTTTAAGAACCTTCCCCTTCTAACTGCCACGTGTCCCAAGGAGACGGGCAAATAATAGTACAAAAGATGCCTGAGTGACTGGGAGGCGTTCTTCCCCTTGCCCCACGCTTCCAAACCAACCCGTTCAGCACTCCGAGCTGATTGTCGAGACCCAAGTAGAACATTTTACAGCAGTCACTCCTGCTCCAGATGCAGGGGGAGCCACCTGCTGCATACGTGCCACTTCAGGTTTACAGCACAACCATAAAAACGATGGTATTAAGGACTTTTAAACTGCTCCACTAGACCAGAGCAGATTCAAAGTGCATTTTCTTGTGGACCATGGTTAAAAAAGAGCCTGAAGGAGGCCTTTGTGGAATGCCTTCACCGTAAGAAAAGCCGTCCCTGAAGCCCTATTGTTCAGTACTCAGCCAACATCCTAAAAGCCGGAGAGCTTATTTTTTTTTCCAAAAGTAACACCCAAATACAAACCTTCAGTATTAGAAACCTGAATAACGTGACCGTTTCTAGAGAAATCTCTGGTCCCTTTTAGGGAGGTTGCTAAGCTCTTTGACTCAGGGGTAACTTCCAGCAGCACAAGTTCAAAGGAACAGCTAAGTCTTGTGTTGAAAAAAGCAAAGGATTTATTAGCGGGATATGTTTTATTACATTTTCATTGACTGTTGTCTTTGTCTCGCAGGACAGGAAATAGGTTTTTCTATTCATCCTATTACCCTTCGCTCTACTATTGATCAATGCCTTCTATTTCTTTCTTCAGCAGAGGTAAACAGTCTTCTCTCTGGGGAAGCCTGTCTAGGTCTTCAATAATTACTCCTGTTCAAGCTCCTTATGTGGCTAGAACAGTTTCAAACTTTCTGTAAGCAGGAACCATCTTCACTATTTCCTCTAGATCTCCCACTCCTCCTCCTCCTCTTGACAGCTTCACGGTGTTTCAGGCAGCTTTCACAGCCTGAAACCACTCCAGTCCCTTTCCTGGATCACAATTCACCGGAACCCAGGCACACACATGTTCTTCCAAAGCCCTCCTTCCACTACATGCTGCAGTTGCCAAGACTGAATTAGCCCTCATGGAGCCACTGACATTTCAAGTCACCATGATCATCCAAACAAGACCCATAGCAATTCACCCACGTTACAGAAGGACAGTAACAGCCTCCTCACACACCTACCCATGGTGTCCATCAGCCCATCCAGCCTTGAACCAGCAGAAGCACCGCAAACACAAACCTGGTGCCCCAGCACCCTACTGGAGCCAACCTGGAGCCAAGCCGACCCTTGCAGACAGTGATACCCACTTAATGCCGCTGAGAAGCGTGTCAGCACCGTAAGTGTGCGTGTGCATGGGGAGACGGGATGTGCTGCAGCAGGAATACGCTGGGGAGAAGGGGGAACTGTGTGGGCTACATGAGGGGATGGGGCGTCGTGGGGACTGCACTGGGAGCTTGTGGGGAGGCACGGGGGGTACGTGTGTACGCATGAAGGCCACACAGAAGGAATGTGCGTGGCGGGGGCAGGCTGTGGGGGCCGCGTACGTGGAGAGGGAACATCGGGGGCCACACACGGGGAAGAAGAGGGGACGGGGCACACGCACCGGGGAAACGTGCGCGGGCTGCACGGGGGAATGGGGAGAAGGGCTGAGGGGGGCCGCACCGGGAGGGCACAGGGCTGCGGGACCGCATCGGGGGGACCGTGCGGGCCACGCCGGGGAAAGGAAGAAGGAGGGACTGTGGGGCAGAGGGAGCGCAGGTCACGACCGCACCAGGCGATGAGGAGGGGAAGGTGAGTTTGTGGGCGCCTCATCGAGCACCCCTCCCCACCACCGCGGCCCCCAAGCCCCCCGCCACGTCTTACCTGCCGGCGGGCGGGGCTCGGCTCGGCTGGTCCCAGCCCGCTGAGGTGAGGAGCGGTCGGGTCGGGCCCTGCCCCGCTGCCCCGCGGGCGCCGGCACCGGCGCGGGGGCGCTGCGGGCCTCAGGAGCCCATGGCGACGCCGGGCCCACCCCGGCCCTCCACGCCTGCGCACCACGCGCCACGCCCACTCCCAGAACAGGGTGACGTAACCGTCCGGCTCTTAAAGGGGCAGCTCCGCGCAGCCCGCGGCGGGGAGTAGGTGGTGCTCCGACCGGAGTCGGGCAGCCTGCGCTTCCCTGGGGGCGTCCAGCGCTCCGGCAGCTCTTTCCACTTCCAGGCCGGCTACGAGCGGCGCAGCCCTCAGGAAGAGCCCCACAGGACATTTCCACCTCTACCTCGGAACCGGTTTTCTCAAATTTCCAAGGAAAAACAGACATGTAGGTGTTGGAAACCAAAGGTGCACCTCTGCTCAAGCCAGAACAAGGGAGTTTCAACATAAACGAGTAACATAACCCCAAACACAAGCTCTAAAACCTTTAGTATGCAAGCACACTGCTTGTATGGAGGGCTGTGGTAGCAAGAGGAGGCAATATCCCACCCAAAACATGCAGGATCAGACTTTCTGCTGCCCTTCTTTTCAGAGATGCTACTCCATATCCCCCAAAACAGGGGTGTGCTTCCCTCCTGTCCCAAACCAGTTCGGTTTACTTTTGATCCCTCAAAACCACACTCAAAATGGAGGCAGGACTAGAGCCAACAGGACAGTACCCTGTGTTGCACTGACCTACCCTCCTATTCTCTCATCTGCAGCAGGCAACTGAAGGAGCAGCTCTTCCTGCTCAAGCTGACGTGGAAGAGCTTGCAGTGTCACCAAGATCCGTCATTTATTCCCAGCAGCTGTTTCTGGAGAGAAAACAAAACATCATAACCCAATGCAAGTGTTACACAGCCTACAAGAAAAGGGCCTCTTGTCTCAGTACCATAGGGAAGTGTAACCATAGGAGCAGCTGCTTA
This sequence comes from Amazona ochrocephala, assembly GCA_039720435.1. Lineage (NCBI taxonomy): Eukaryota > Metazoa > Chordata > Aves > Psittaciformes > Psittacidae > Amazona > Amazona ochrocephala. The sequence goes on from CM077880.1 coordinate 80,198,414, forward strand.
GAAATAAATCAGTATTAAAACTTAGTAATTTACTACCAGGCAGGTCAAGCAACCAAAGGAAGATAAACCCAAAGCACACCACTGCAGACACCAAAGCAGCACCTGCCACTTTACACTGTTGTTGTCTGGTGCTTGGGGCTGCTGCTCCAACCCTTCTCCTTTCCCCTCCCTCCACAATTTAAGTCTGAGAACAGCAGAAAGCAAGAAAACACAAAACGCAGGATCCACCTCTGTCAAACTTGGTGCACATGGAAAGTCAATGGCACGGAAAGGTCCCATCCCTCTTCTCCGGAAGGCCAGACGCATGGGATGGTGGAGGCACAAATCCAGGAACTGACAGATCCTGAATCAGGTTTCACATAGCTCTCACTGTTCCAAGGCTGCAGCAGCAGAGATCTGCCCAGATTTATTTTTAGGCACTTCCAGCCCTGTGTCTTTTTTCCAGTAATTATGATCAAACTTGTTCCTGGAAATCAGGAACTCAGGTTCAGCTCCAAGACAGCACTTCCTGCATGTAAGATGTCACTCCCAGCAAGGACGCCAGGGAAGGAAGAAATGACAGATGCTGGCGTCACTTTATCATTTTCTACTTTATTACTTCAAATTAACAACCACGATAAAGCTCAAAAAAGTCCAATATTTACACAGGAAAAAAGTACAAAATCCCCCCCAAAGTTCTTCAGGTTTTTTTTTTTGTTTTTTTAAATTACAAAGTAATAAAAAGTTTTGCTCTTTAATTAAAAAAAGAAAAAAAAAAAAAAAAGACAGTAAGAGGGGTAAATAAATTAGGAAAAAACCAGGGAGGAAAAATAAAGTGTTAAATAGAAAGGATAAAACCAAACAAAACAAAGACTAACCCCTCCCTCCCCGCCCTGCCAACAACCCATCGGCTCCACACTACAGTGACAGTGTGTCTGCTACAGGCCATAGGTCGCAGTGGTGATCATTGTGTTTCAAAGCCCCAAGTGCCACAAAGCAGCTTGAGTATTCCTAAATCATATTTAAAAAACAACTAAAGTGGGGGGGGAAGAGGGAAAGGGAGACGGGTGGGAGAGGGCAGGTAGGGATTGTGCATGTACGGTGGACCTTACTTGGGGTTGCATGAGGGAAGGAGAGAGCAAGAGCCATTGCTCTGAAAGAACACCAAACTCCAGTTTCTGGGCGCCCCTCTCTTCTCCTCGAGTCCCACGCTCTCTCCGCAGGAATTAAACCAGGTTTTAATTAAAAATAAAAAATAAAATAGAAAAACCACACACAGCCAGACGAGAAAAAAAAAAAAAAAAAAAAAGAGACGCCGCTGCAGGGATGGGAAGTGTATTTGTCCCTGTATTTCAGCTCCAGCCTTCCCATCCTCCATGGGACCAGATGCCTCTCCATCGAGATCCCTCGGTGCGTGAGGACCGCTCAGATCACGGAAGTCCGGCACTTCTCCCAACAGACGAAAAAACAAAGACGCAAAGAAGCCACCCAAGGTAAGGAAGCCCGAGTCAATGATTAGGCTGTTGCCACAATTCCCCTCACAGCTTAAAATTCATTTAATGCTTGAGAAAATAAATTCTGTTATAATAATAATAATTAAAAAAAAAAATACAATCAGACTTCTACCATCAAATGTGGCTGGAATCTGATTCCCTCCTGGCCCGCAAAGCTCCTGGAAAAAAACCAAAACAGAACAACAAAACAAAACAAACCCCACACCCCCACCAGCCCCTGCCCTCAGAAAAACAGGAGAGCAAAGCTAAAATTTATATGGCTAGAAACCATATGATTTTAAAATAATGATAATAAAACATGATGAGAAGATATCCCAAGAAGAAGGACAAAACAAATAATAAAACAAAAGAGAGAAACCAAACCCAGGAGCAGAGGGTCAGGAGAAGGGACTGGGGATAGGGCCCTGCAGGGCTGGGGCGGGGGAAGCGGAGGTATTCCCGCATGGCTCCCACGTCGTCAGCTCCTCAGCTCCTCGAGGCGCTGGTGCTGGGGGGACAGAGGCAGCCCCCATCGGAAGCGGCTCGCACCAGCGCAGGGGGCACAGCTCGACTCCTCCTCGTTGGCAAAAAGAAATTCTGTCAGGTGGTTTTGGGTTCATTTTTTTGTTTGATTTTTTGTCTTTTTAATTTTTTTGTGTTTTTGGGGTTTTTTGTTTTTTAAAAGAAAAATACAGTGAAGACACTAGAAAGGGAATAAAATTAAAAAAAAAATAAAAAAATAAAAAGAGAAAAAGGGAAGAGATATTAGATGAAAAGGCTCTTCTCAGCACTTCTGATGCCAGCTGGAGTGTAACAAGTCAAATCAGCCCTTTCTTCTACGCTCCTGCCACCCCTCGGAGTTACCTTGTCCAGCTACTGCTATTTCCTCTACAAGAGGCACTTGCTAGCCATGCAAAGCCTCACGCAGTTGATTACATGCTCAGCACCCTCCTCCCCAACACCATCATGCTGCCAGAAAAGCCTTAATTAGGAACTAATGAAATCACTCCCTGGCCCAGCACTTTCCTCACCCTCCCTTACCCTCCCGGAGAAATAGAAGTGATCTTTACACCCGAAGATAATCCATCCCCTCAAGGTTTTGGCAGCCAACCTTACTCTTCCCTCTGAAGCCAAGAGAGATCTCAAACTAAGGCAGAGGAAAAGGAAATGTACCAACCCTCCCACACCAACACTACACCCTTAATCTAATACTTTATGCCAACAATTCCATCCTTGGGGCTCCCCAGGCACAAGGACAGGCTCACCTAAGCAAACACTGGTCCAGTGGCAATTGCTTCTCACTTCCCAAGGTGATCAAATGGCACACTTGTCTACAAGAGAAAAGGAAAAGTAGGTGAAGGGATGGAGAGAAAGAAAAGGCACCAAAGGCACCAAAACAGAGAGGCTGCACATTTCCTTCAGGAGATCCTCCCTCCCAAGAGTTTACAGTTCCAGTTCTCCAAACCACTGCAGGCTGGAAGACAACCAGATGAAGGTTTACTTCAGGCAGTGCAGAGCTAAGATGGCAGTGAGCATGGCCGCCAGAAAATACGTAACTGAAGAGTGAAGGCATAACTTGGTACCACTCCCCTCACCACTCTAGCAGCTTCAGGCTCATGTCAGGTCCATCAGATCAGGTAAAAACCTCTGTGGGGCCCACAGTCCTTCTGGGACATGAAGGCCAAGGCCACGAATATCGCGGCAGGGACCCACCTGTGACGCTGAAATCCGTGACACTTCTTGCCGCCCTGTGAGGTCAGATGAAGAGACATTGGCAGGAGCTCCTCGGTGTAACCTCATGCTGACCTTTCGCTCCCTGTCCACTCTTGAGATCGCTCTGGGGGATGTGTTTCCTGCTGGGGCAAAGAGACGCAAGACAAGATTATTGGTCAGTAGTTTTGGTTCCCAACCAACAACCTGCCCCCCAGCTCTCCCACCCCACTCACCGGACTGCTGGATTCGGGAGGTGGGGGTGGAGGCCATGGGCTCAGTGACATTGCGAAGACGGTTGGCAGTGGCTCCAGCAGGCGGGCCAGGAGGCAGTGCACGTGTGGCTGACCCCCGGAGCTGACCCATCCTCTCTTCACGCTCGTGTTCTCGCCGCTCCCGATCCATGTCCTCAGGGTTCCGGGCTGCTCCCTGAGGAGAGGGGAAACCCCCACATCACATAGGGCTGTCAGGTGAGAGAGAAAGCAGCAGCCCCAGATAGAACACACATGGTGCTCCATCACACCAAGAAAGCAGAGCTCCATCCCCAAAACACATCTTCCAGTCTACCAAGAGAGGGACTCGTTCTCTTCCATGAAGAAACAGGGAAGACAGCATACAGTACTTCAGCTGCAATCCACCTGTGTACCACCTCCAACTAGTGTTCTCTCCTGAAAAATCATCTCTACCTACCTACTGCTACTGACATACATGCTCCATCAGATACATTAATACAGCAGTAGCAGTATCCCCCTAGTTGGCACCACCAAACAGCTCTGCTTCTTCTCACTTTACCTGGTCTCCTTTCTCAAGTTGCTCACCAGGGGTAAAGTATAACTGGCAGGTAGTTTCCAACCTTCCTCCTTCATCTTCATGATACAAAAACCAGCCCCTGTTCCTCCAGCCCTTTCACCACACACACTTACAAATTTAAGCATGTTCCAGTCAAAGACGTAGTCGTAGGAGAAGCCTTGGCGGTGGAAGAGGTTGCGGAAGAGCTGCCGCAGGTACGAGTAGTCAGGTTTATCATCAAACCTCAGTGAACGGCAGAAGTTGAGGTATGTCGAGAACTCAGCTGGAGGGAGCAGAGAACAGCTGGTTGTTGAACATCATCCAGCCCCCCTTGTACCATTGCAGAGCTGCTGCAGCCTTTCAGCAGTGATATGCAACCGCATAAACACAGAGCCTGCTGATTGCAGTGCTTTGGCCACTGAGAAGACCTCATGCCTATTTTTACCAGAGGAAATTCTCATACTTCTCTTTTTCTGGCTGCTTCTGCAAGCAAGCGGTAGCAAGTCTTGTTCTCTGCTGAAGGACAGTAAGAATGCAGGCCTAAAGAATAGCTGGAGGTGTGCTTGGAAAGCTCCTAGTCCAGTAGCCTGTCTGAAGCAGTGGCCAGCAGTAGACAGCTATGATGGGCAAGCACATCTGACACTTTCATTGACATCAGTCAAATTTCTACCTACTTTCAGCTCAGGGAACTTCCTCATCTGGATGCAGTTTCTAATTAATGATTTAGTAACCCTCAGTGGATCCCTCTTCCACGTGGCTGTCCAATCTCTCCCTGAACTCCTGTAAGGTTTAAGTAGCCACGATATCTTCTGGGAAGGAGTTCCACAGGTCTATTACTGGCTGTATGAAGAACCACACCATTCTGTTTTGAAGCTAGCAGGGTCTCCATTTCTCATCCAATACAAAAGCTCAGGCACCCCAAATAATCAGCTCCCATCCAAACTTCTGGAGGCACAGCAAGAGTGTAGACTTTATCATCTCTCTAATCACCTCTTCTCCAGGTTACAGCAAACTCACTGCTTGTACAAAAATCACCTCACCCCTGATCACCCTTTTGGCCCTTTCCTGGACCTTAGAATTACAGACTCGACCAGGTTGGAAAAGACCTTTAAGATCATCAAGTCCAACCTTTACCCCAGGACTGCCAAGGCCACCACTAAACTGTATCACTGAAGGCCGCATCTATACAATTTTTGAACACTTCCCGGGACGGTGATTCCACCACTGCCCTGGGCAGCCTGTTCCGATGCCTGAGCACCCTTTGAGGAAGGAATTTTTCTCAATATCCAGTCTAAACTTGCCCTCATGCAGCTTGAGGCTGTTATTTCTTGCCCTGTCACTTGTTACTTGGGAGACAGACCAGCCACCTGCTGGCTCCATCTTCCTTTCAGGTAGTTGCAGAGAGTGATAAGGTCACCCTGAGCCTTCTCTTCTCCAGACCAAACACCACAGGTCCCTCAGCCGTTCCTCATCACACTGTGCTCCAGACCCTTCACCAGCTCCATTGCTCTTCTCTGGACCCGCTCCAGAACCTCAGTGCCCCTCTTGTAGTGAGGGGCCCAGAACTGAACACAGGATTCAAGCGGCAGCCTCACCAATGCAGAGTACAGGAGGATGATCACTGCCCCGGCTCTGCTGGCTACGCTATTTCTGGTACAAGCCTTTTCTGCCAGGCAGCTTTCCAGCCACTCTTCCCCAGGCATGTTCTATTGCACCCTTTCAGAAACAGTTGGATGGACCAGAGCTGCATAGTGCACTCAAGGTGTGAATGGACCATGGGTTTATACACACTGTTTGGGTTTCTCCTCTTCCCAAGTAATTCCTAGCACCCAGTAGCCACAAAGTAGAGTCACCGCTTTCGCAGAACCACCTATTTTAACTTCAACAGCTCACTGGTGAGTGGCACTGGTCAGCTCAGAGCCTACTATTCTGCATATGACATAAGGACCAAGCCTTCTCACCTCTCAAGATATTACTCCACTTTTAACTACAAAGAACTTCATTTGCCACTTCACTGCCTGATTATTTCTGGGGTTCATCAGTTGGCCCTCATTCTCATTACCCAGTAAAAACTGAGGACCACTAGCACACCTTCTCACCTCACTGTCCACCCCCTTTCCAAACCTTTCATAAGGTCCTAAAGATCCCTCTCATCACTCTCTGCACTTAGTATCACAAGGCTTGACTCTCCACAAAAATATGTTTCCCACTTCCAAATAGAACTGTATCACTACTGATCTCTTCTTCTCATCGCTGGTGTAAAGCAGCACATCCTGGTCTTGGGGTACTAGGCTCTACCAGGTACACGACTCTAAAGGGTTTCAGCAGGAGGGCAAGCCATACATCAGACAAGACAACCACCAAGATCAGAGCACTTACAAGGGTACCCTTTGCAGAGCACTTCGATGGGCGTTGACATCTTTTTCTCGCTGATCCTCTCATACTTTTGGCGCTTGGTGGCAGCCTTGAGGCCCTGCCAGGGCAGGGAGCCCAGGTTGAAATACATGAGCACATAGCCCAGGCTCTCCAGGTCATCACGGCGACTTTGCTCTGTGAGAAGAAGTTACAAAGGAGCAAGGAGTGAGCAGCAACCAAAACTGCTTTGGCAATCACACAGCTTTGGAGATGAACACAGAACAAAAGAAACAACCTCCTTCTTTTCTCCAGTAGATTCCTACGGAGAGACAAATTTGTAGAAGACATTCCAGTACAAATTCCGGTGAGGATGTTCATCCTGCAAGAGCTAAAGAGCTCCTCTCCCCATAGAGCCCAACCCACTTCATAAATGAATAATTACTCTGACTACCTCCTCAGACAAGCCTTAATTCACACAAGTATTCAACAGCTTAAGAAGTACTGCAGCAACACTGCCTATTTTGCTCTTCCCAGTCCCAGAGGAAGGGCACCTACACTTCTCCACCCAGAATGATACTAAACCACTTCACCCTGGGGGATTAGTCACAACTGAAATAGTCACAGAAAGCCAAAGCTAATAGAGGTAAGCCCAACACAACCCTTTCAAACACATCTTCTAACAAACCTGCTGATACTCTTTACACTGCAAAGAAATAGAGAACCAAAGACCCCTTCTTGTGGTAGGTAACTGCTGATAGTTTAGAGAAGCCTAACATGCAATGCTGTGCAATGATCTTTCCAGAGAGGTGGCATTTTTCAAGCCATGGAGGGAAGAGGTATGAATACAGAGGTATATTTTCAACAAAGGTTCCCCTCCAAATGAGGAATGACTGTTTTACTGGCTTCACTGCCAACTCTACTTAGAGCAAGGGTTGCCCTTAATACGCCATTTTATGGGCCCACTTTTAGACACTTACTTGGGAAACAATAGTTTTGTTTCATAAACAAAAACATTCCACATTGAACTTATTCTCTGGAATGACCAAGCCATTTGAAGTTTCAAGTTAGCTCAAGATGGAGTTGATGCAGAACCTCAGCAACTGGAAAAGTTGACCAGTTAACTTGTGAAACTCCTCCCAGCAACACCAACATGCTTACAAATTCATCTATAAAACGGAGCAAGAAGCTCTTTGCCCTTGTTCCCTTCACTCCTCACCACCACCCTCCACTCCACCCCAAAAGAAAACCCACTTTAGAGAAAGTCCTTTACATCTTGAGGAGAACAACTTACAGAGGTAACAGAGAAGTGAAATATGGCTTGAGGGAGAGCACAGGGGTAGAGGAAAGATGAGAGGGATTCATCTATTATATTAATTTACTACTACAGCTCATTTTGCTGGATTCAGTGCCATGTCCTGGAAGATGCTGCAGACTATGTATTGGTCTGTAGCTTAATTGTCAGTATCAGTTACATGCCACCACCTGCCCCATTCAGCAGCCAGTGGATTATTCCAGCTATCCCTTACTCTGCCAGCTGAGCTGAACCCTAATGAAGGAGTAGCTGTAGCATGTCGCAGATGTAGATGTCCAGGTGTACCAACACAAGCTGTGGGTCACCATGGGCCTTTCTTCCTCCTGCATCTCTCATAATCTAGTAGTTTTGAGAACTAGGGGGCTTGACAAGTTAAAAATATTGGGGGGGACACAGTGGTTGCAGAAGAAAAGAAGGGTCTCATCACTCTGTTATTGAGAGGAGAGGGGCTTTGGGTCAAAGCACATGAAATGCCATAAAAATGCCATGTTCCAAGACAGGAATAGAGAAGAAGGCAGACTTGCAGATGCCCGAAGAGTGTCTTATTTCTGTGTGCTCAAACTAACAGCATTTTTTGACCTTAATGCGGCAAGTTACCCACTTTAAAGGGGCTAATACTTCCTAATCTTATCAGGCTGCTGCCGAAGATAACTACATGACTGGCTGGGAGATGCTTAGAGGTTATGGATGGAGCAGGGAAAAAGAAACCCAGGTTTGCATTTGGCCAAAGGCTGGGATATGTGTAGTCTCAGAGGGCTGCAATTACACACCATGTATTATCAAATAAATAAAACTAGACAACGCTTGATAATAACCTACATCCCGAGACAGAAGGCATGTAGAAATGGAGTCAGAATGCACATCCGGAGCCTGAAAGCAGAGGAGATGAAGGTAACCTCAATCTTGCCATTTGCCATCCCCTGACTTATACATGCTGTAGCTTTAAAGCCTGTAACTATGGGTTCCCTGTCTAGAGGAAGTGCCCCTCAGAGGAGTAGGGAAAGGCAGGGCAGGAACCAAAGAAACATACTGAACACGCAAATCAACTTTTTAGGAACAAAACAGGATCTTTCCTCCAAAATCTTGCTTGAACTCCCCACTGCTTAGGGCAGGCTGGGCCGCACACCTTCACTTGTGTGAAGCACAGCAGCTTTAAGCACAGCCGCCAGCCCATCCAGAACAGGATATGTTCAGCAAACATATGCCCAGGCACAGTCCTAGTGATTTGGGGAACACCAGAATGAGAGACTTGAGGTTAGGTAGCCTGAAGTCAGTGGGGTATACTACAAGCTCTTACCAGAGGCAACGAGAGGGGTTACAAAACCAAACTGGCTAGCTTACTAGTATCTATTACATGCATGCACACACACCCCAACTGTGCCTTAACACAGCAACATGACAGAGATGAAACAACTGTAAGCACAACACCTCATTACTGAAACACTGAATGATAAATGCCTGATTGAATCGTATCCCCAATGTCCAGTACCTCAGGTATATGTGGTCACTGTAGCCCACTTAAACAACTTCAGCGAGATTAAACCTATGAGGGACCTGAAGCACCAGGCTCATGGGTTACACTTGTCAAGCTACCTCAGAACATTGTAGCTGTCTTTCACCTGTAACCCACACTACCACATCCTGAATCACATCCCGTTCTTTTGCTTCATCTTCAGTTGCTATTACACATCTCCACTTTTATTTTTTATGGGCTTGGCCTCATACAGGAACATCCTCAAGATACTAGGTAACATTAGACAGCAAAAGTGGAGTAATTAGAGTGGAGTAATTAAAGTCAGCAAAAAAAAAGTTCACCTTTATGCACCAAAGAAACATTATTTAAGATCACTACCTTACACTTTTAGAAGCTTGACAATCATTGACTAACTCTCACGGCATCCCTGGGATGCAGGGGGGGGAGTTATCTATCTCATTTTACAGTTTGAAAAGAGAAAGCGAAACACAAGTGACATCAATGCCTGCCCGGAGCAATTCAGTCCAGAAGGATGATTACAGTCCTGACCCGTGACTCCACATCACACTTCTCTCCATTTTAGTTCAGCTTCCTGGTTCTCCTGCAGTACACGAGGAACCACTACATTGATAAGACACCTTCCTCCCTCCCTCACAAAACCTCTTCCAATAAAAACCAGGAGGTTGCCTTCCCACACAACCCAGCATAACCTCAAACCCAACCCACTCTACAAGCCATCTCCTGCCAGCTCCCTCCCACTCCCAGGGAGGTTCCCAGCCAGCCCACACCCGCACTCCCTTCCCAAAGCAGGGGTCCTCAGGAAGAGCTGAGTCAGGGGTGAGTAGCAAGACAGCGAAATACCTGAGGAAGGCATGGCTGGACAAAGAAAGAAGGCTGAGGACTGGCTGCTATGGACAGAAGGTTCATGACAAAACTTGTTTCTTTGCAGTCAAAAGTGCCTCCTGGTCCCCCAGGGCAGTGCTTCCCTCCACCCTGATCCTACCCAAACGGATGCTGTTCCACCCATGCAGGACTCCCTAGAAATTAGCTGTCTTTGCCAGAGCCAGCCCAATGCAAGCCATCTTAACCAAGCAATGTTTTCCTCACTATATACTTGGATCGGATTTTGCGAATGCTGGATGGAACTACACTTCCCTCTTCTCTCCCCAGGCATGGCAACAACCTTTAGAAACACACAAGAATCCAAAATGGGGGACAGAGGGCAAGATGAGCAGAACTTGATGATCTGCTCAGCCTACACTGAAACCACGCAGGGCTGCATTAGGGCAGGAACTCCCCACCCCCAGTCTCCTGCTATCCAGACAGAGCCCACCAGGCTTCTTTCAAGACTGTCTCCTGGGCACCCCTGGGCATCTATTTCAGACTTTACAAGCTCCAGAGGGTGCAAGGGACTCTCATCCCCGGAGCATGTGAAAATTGACTGGAATGCATGAACCAAAGCCTGTACAGTCTAATGACTCCCCCCACAGCAAGTCTCCAGCTGTGGAAACCCTCCCCAATCTCGCCTCCTACTTTCCCCCCTGGTCACTGGGAAAAGAATGTGTTTTCTCCAGACATCGGAATGCCCAACCCTTAGCTTGCACATTCAAATAAAGGCATTTATTCATTTGCTATTCCAGTCACATGAATACCCTGGCACCTGGTTCCTTCCTTCTCCCTAAACCACGTTAATGTAACATTAAGACAGAGAATTTAGTCTCTAAAAAGTAAAAAAATTCAGAGTGATGGTTTCCATGGCAATGCTGCTAACTCGCAAACATGCTTGTCACACGCCCTGTGCCAAGGTCTTGAGAAACAGGAACTCCAGCTGCAACCCCAACACCCCCATCCCCTTTCCTCCAGGCAAGCCATGTAACCTTCATGCCATTTAGGGGAACTATCTACAACATGGAGATAATATACCCGAGACCTGCTGCGTAGAGTAACTCACACCCAGACCTTCCTGAAGCAAAGGCCATGAAGAGAGCAATGCCTGTACTCAGACTGGTGGCGTATGCAACTTGCCCTTGGATTAGTGCTCAGACATTGTTCATCCTGCTACACAAGCCAAGCACCAGTAGTAAAGGGCTAAATTGGGGTGGGATGAATAATAAAGTCCTTAAAAAACAAAAAACAACAACAACAAAAAAACCCAACCCAACCCCACAACCAGACATTGAGCCTCCTGTGATCAGTTCAGACAGAGCAGGCACACACAAACGAATCGACAGACATAGTAGTGAGACTTATTTTGTGCATGTCTCCTTCGGCAGTTACTATGGCTGTGGAAATTTTGACTGAGAATTCAATGGAGAGTCAGTTATATATAAGCAGGTCAAGCCAGAATACAGAAGACCAACTCGAGAAGCTCTACAAGAACTATTTTTACCATGTGGAAGAGGTCAGGATCACAGCCCACTCTCAACACACAACACTCCTCATTTCAATACAAATAAAGCATTTTCAGTCTACAGTTATACAGTATGAAGCAAAGAAGGGATTGGGAAACTGCTCTATTTTCTGCAGGGCACGTCTTGACTCCAGATTTCTGAGAAGCCATCTGCAAGAGGGGAGTTTTCCCTAGGAAGAATGAGGACATGGAATCTTGCGGAAGCTGATAGCTTAAAAGGTTTGAGTTCTTTGCTCTGCTTTTCAAATTCCCAACTTATTCATCTCAGAAGGTCTCCCAGAGATGCAAAATGAGCTGCAAGCACAGCAGCTACTCTCCTGGGTCCACAGGCAGGGCAGCTTCCATGTTTCTGCTCTTTGGATTTGCCAATCAGTAGCAGAACCAAGTCAGCCTGCTCAGAACAGGCCCCACAGTTAACTATGAAAGTCTCACTATGGCAGATAAAGTTTAGTAGAAGGAAGACATCACACACCAGAGAGAAGTTTCTGGTCAGAGAACAGAAAACTGCATCAGGTTCTCACCTCTGTTCCTCACAGCTACCAAGTGTTATGCATCAAGGGCTCATTCACAAGACGAGAGTTTGGATGACTCGGGAAATTTAAGGGCAGTGGGTATTAACCTGCACCTGAGACAATGGCCGCTGCCAATACAAGACCTGTTTCAACTCTCAGCACCTTTCTCAGCCCAGTTTTATCCCCTCAGTACTAATAACTGACACTAAAAGCAGAGCCCTACCTCCCTAAAGCTGCTTCACTCATTCCTGTGGTGAACAGGTCAGTGTGGTTCACAGACACATCCATATTTTGAAGCCCTGTGACAGCCAATCCTCAATCCCAAAACCTGCATGTCCAGCCAGTAGGAAGCCCTTCCCTATTTCAGCTTCTTGTACATTTCCAGCACATGGCTACCCCCATACTCAGTGGTGGGTACCAGGATATTACAGTGGGCCTGCATTCTTCCAGCTGACAGCTACAGAACAATCACAGATGAAGGCACTTTGGAGTCAACAAGAAAGGTTTCAATTGCAAATATCCCTAAAGGCTCGGTGCTCGTGAAAGTCTCCTTCACAAACCTAATCAGCCTGCAAGACTTGTGCAAGACAGAGTTAGGAGCAGCAGAGCTGGGGAGGTCAGAGCCTCGATTCTAAATAGGGCCTCACTGTACACTAAGCCATGCACAGACACATACCAGTAGACAATTTCTGTTTTTAGGAGCTCAGAGTGCCACAAAAGGCAGGAGAGGTAACACAGGCCTGACGGCCAAGTTATTTGGCCACCATCTCAAATCAGGTCAGCAGCAGAGCCAGGCATAGAACTCAACCCCCTCCTTCTGGGGGACACACTACCTCCCATGGAAAGCCCCACATGGGGCAACAGCAGGCTCACCAATTCCCAGGTGGGTGTTGATAGAGGCATAACGGGCTGTGCCAGTCAGATTCTTGTTTTCCCGGTAAGGGATGTGCTGGTGGGTCCGGGCATCTCGGTACTTCTTGGCCAAACCAAAATCAATGATGTATACTAGGTTGCCTTTTTTGCCAAGGCCCATAAGGAAGTTGTCTGGCTTTACATCCCGATGGATGAAGTTCTTGGAATGAATGTACTCAATACGGCTGATCTGGAGGGGAGGATAAAGAAATAAGTAAATAATGAGACAAGCTAGAAAGAAACGCGCATCATAACTGTGTCTGTTAAAAGCAGCACCCTGTCCAGGTCCAGGATACTGGCCTGTCAGAGTAGGGAAAGGGACACTTTGCAGAGAGTGACAGCCAAGAAAAAGACACCCTCTGGGGCAGAAGGATCTGGAGATGGAGACAGAACTCAACCCTGCACACCAGTCCTCAAAATGGGGAAGTCACCATTAGCACCACAAAGAAGGATGGGAAGCAGCTCTGTATGGGCTAAAACTGAGCTTCGACATTGACACCAGTCAACTTTCAAACAACAGGAAAGTGAGAGGGTCCAAACAGCTAAGGGTCTTAAACCCAGGCCGTAAGCAGTTGAGGTAGGTAGCAAGGCCAATCATTCATCACGCAGGGAAAAGCATCTATGCATTCAACGCTAACACAGGGTGGGCAGCCGGGGATAGAAGGAGGGATGGAGATCAGGAAAAGCCAGCAGTGTCTAGGTTCCATGCCCCCAGCTTCATCGCGAAATAAAAACCTGGCAGCTGGTTACCGCTAAATGAAAAAAGCCTGGGATATAGCAGTTCTTGAGCAGAGGGGATGGGAGGAGAAAAAAAAACAAAAAGGCATGGAAAAGGAGAGTAGGCACAAATGCTTCAGAGGAAACTCACCATCTGGTCTGCAAGGAGCAGAACTGTCTTGAGACTAAATTTGCGGGAACAGAAGTTGAAGAGATCTTCCAGGCTGGGCCCCAAGAGCTCCATCACCATCACATTATAGTCCCCCTCTGCTCCACACCACTTAATGGAGGGGATACCCACTGGGGAAAAGAGAAATATTAAGCCCACAGAACTGCTGCATCCCCTGCTAAGAAGACCGTATGTAACACCAAATCAGTTCCTTCCCAAGACCCTCCAGAATAATTTCCTTCTTCAACCACTCCCCCAGCTCCATCCTTTTCTCCCCATCTCACCTCCTCCCTGCATCATCTTGTAGAACTTGCTTTCAATGTGGAGCTGGGGATGCTTGGTTTTGACACATTCCAGTTTGATGGCCACCTCTTCACCAGTTGCAATATTGGCTCCTGCATAGAAATGAGGGTAAAATAAAGACTGTGCAAGCTTCCACTGAAGCTAAACACTTTTAACAAGGCCTGTACAGATGCCAAAAATCTTAAGACTTGCCCTGAAATTTATTCTGTGACAGAAATGAGATTCAGCCTCTTCAGCTTCGTACAGTGTTTTCAGCACTGCCATTTGCAAAGGCAAGCCCAGAGGATGGCACATGAATGAGAAACCAGCTCTGATCCTGCAGCCAGGCTAGAACAACGTCCTACAATGTGTTAACTGCCTCATTGTCTCAAAAAGTGCCAGACTTTGGGAGGTCAGTCTCTACATACTAGCAGTACCTGAACTGAGTGGAAGTTTTAGCTGTCCATGATCATGTACCTATCACCTGAACCCAAGCAAGTGATATGGAATACCTTTTGCCCAGCAAAATTACTGGTTTCCTTAGGTACATCATGCTGACAGAGTCAATTAGTTCAGGTGGAGACACTGCTACCATTCCCAGCTACCTCTTTTTTCCCACAGCCCTGACTTGATCAATACAGACAATTCCCATATCTCCAGCTCCTCTCCTCTCCTAAGGGCTTTAATATTACCTTTATCCTGTGCCAACACAGACACGTTTGCTATACCTTAAGTTAGAAGCATGAAAAGTAAACTGAATCTGATACCCAATCAAGCTACCCAGACCCCTTTGTTGAAGGCATTGCTAAATAGTTTGCAACGACACAAAACCACCCCCACCCCGACACACTTCTGTCTGAAAAGAACTGAGCTGTCAGCCACGAAAGCTAGCACTCTAGTCCCAAAGCGCACTGTCAAAGGAGGAACAGGCTGGTCTTTCTCTTGTACTAGCTGAGAGTATTTCAGATGTTTCACATCATCCTAAAACAGAAAGAATGAAGATCTGTACACAGTTACCGGAATGACACTCAGGACTTGCTTCTGTCTCCCCCTCCATGCTTGCCTCATACACACAGAGAAGCCCTTCCTCATATCTGGAACTAGTGAAAGTTGCACTCAAATACAAATCAGAGAGCGTCTCTGATCAGGAAGAGCTTATGAACACTGTCATGAAATAAACTACTCCAGAACATACATGCAAAACATGAGCTGGAGTTAAAGGTGATGTTTGGCAGACAACCCATAGCTAGTTTAGTAGGTCAGTTTAATTCGTGCTCCTGATCCCTGTGATAAGACTTTCGGAGTACACAAGGACAGCTGCAGATAGATCTCTCCACCCATCGCCTCAAGCCAGGGACCAAAGAGAAAAACGAAAGGTTCACACAACTGGATCCATTTTCCCTGCTGGATCCTAAGGAGATCCATCTCCTGTTGAACTGTTCTGGCTTGTAAACAAAATTAGCCAAGAGCTGCCTGCTAGCAAAAAGACGTCATCTACAGCGCCGGGTCGAGACAGACAAGCTGTTAGGAATTTGTAGGAGAGGAACAAAAACCATCAGGGCCTAGAGGGATTGATTTACTAAGAAAGATTAAAAGAGCTAAATATGTAACATAGACAAGACATACAACTAAGAAGGGTGGGGAGGAAGAATGGGACATGACAACAGTCTGCAAATATTTGAAGGCTGTAAACACTAAGGAGGGAGAGGAATTATTTAGGGTGCTCTGAGGGAGGGAAGGAGAAGCAATGGGATGAATTTAATAAAGGTTTTTACTCAAGATCCAGGAGCAGGGAAAGGGAAAAGGCCATCCTGAGAGTTAGAGCCATCTTTCCAATGGTAACTTTATGAAAGATGCTGGCATTTTCCAATTAGAAACTGCTGGCCAGCAAAACAAGTCCGTACATTCCCTTCACTCCATCACAGAACCCTTCTTACAAGCATCAGGAGCGCAAGGAGGAAAAGAGCAAGAAAAGGGTCTCAGTTCACAGGAAGAATGTTACCCTGGAATAGTATCTACCTTTCAAATTCGTGTTCAATCGATAGCCCTCATTCAACATGGCAACAGCCAGGACATCCAAAAAATAATAGCACTTCCTTCACATCTCTCTTTCCCCTGCCTTTGTGAAGACTTCCCTCCAAATCCCCTGCAGCAGCTCCCTTGTCCACTTCTAAGGGGATTTTTCCCTCTCCTAATCCATCTGCTGACACAAAAGCAATGATGAGTCTTGCTGGCTTTCAACAGCAGTAGCATTAACATTTTGAATGAACCCTACCTCCCCAAGGAGTTGAACAGTAGAAAGATGAGTGAGTTCTCATCTCCACATCACCCTTCGTGTTTAGGAAGATGAGGATACATTCATCTACTAGGCTGTCTGCAGGTGGGGAGTGTTATCTGTGAGCATGTAAAGCAGGAAAAGGGACAGGAGGGGTAAGCATCACCTTAAGATTCTGCAAAATGTGAATATGCCATTCAAATGATCAACATGGCCTTCAGCCCCACACTCCCCATAGCCCAAACACAGGTGTTAGTGTCCCAGAAAAAAAAACACAACCCCATGCCCTGGAATGGCAAAGGCAGGACCAATGAGGAGCTATTCTTCGCTGAAGGGGTCACCAACTGAACACTCACCCCGCTTCCCAAACCCCGCTATGGCTTCAGGTTGCCCTCTTTATCATTTCTTGGCTAGAGATCTACCCAGACCGAGGCTGCCACAAGCAAGGAGGGAATTCAAGGGAAGGAGTCTCTCAGATCCTTTGTTCCATGCTTTAACCACCATCTTTTTTAAAGATACAAGTACAAAAGCAACAGTTCTCTGTTCCCTTTCCAGAGTGGCAAGCATCACGTTTCAGACAAACGCAGCAGAGCCTGCCTAGCTTCAGCCACTCGAGAGACGCATGTAGGATTGGGGATAATTCCTTACATCCACCCCCAGTCTCGCTCCGCTGTGGGGGCTGCACAAATTCAACTCATTCATCACAAGCTGTTTGAAACGGAGCCCCGGGGACAGAGGATGTCACCGGCTAAACAGGATCTTTTCAGCGTGGAAGCTTTGCTGCATGTCTCATACAATAAACACCGCCCTCCCTGCATACCCGGCAAGCCAAAAGGCACAGCCCCCCCCTCTCTCCCCATTGCTCACTCTCCTCCCTACAGCTCCGAGAAGGAAGAATGGAGGGCTGGGAACAGATGGAAGAAGTCAGATAGGGCGAGAGAGAGTTAACAGGCCAGGAAACAAAGGGAAGGCACTCCCCTCCCAGCAAGGGAGGAGCCTGCCACCAGGAACTGTCCCCACTCAGCGCAGGTCCCAGCATGCTTTGTCTGCCCAGCTTTTCTCCACCACCAACGTGCATCCTGGCCTGACAATTCTTACCATGTCCAGCAACCCTGCCCTGCCACATGGCCAATACCTCCAACAAAGCACCTCTTTGATGGCCCAAAGGTCTCGGCAATTCCTCTGCAAATCAGGTTTTGCTCTTCTGAATGAGCATTTTTTGAGACAAATGGGCTAGCCAAGGCCCAATCTCATTTCCCACCTTCCCACGTCAACATGCAGAAGATATCCCCCCAGCACATCTATCCCCACAAGGCAGGGCACAGAAGTAAGGCACTGTGCTTTAAGCCCAAGCTAAGAATCAACTGGAGTCCATCCTTTGCGTTTGCCCATGTAGAATTCCACATTTTCTTCTGTC
Organism: Amazona ochrocephala; assembly: GCA_039720435.1. Taxonomy (NCBI): domain Eukaryota; kingdom Metazoa; phylum Chordata; class Aves; order Psittaciformes; family Psittacidae; genus Amazona; species Amazona ochrocephala. Next base: position 80,216,220 of record CM077880.1, read on the forward strand.
AGGAAAACCCCAAAACAAACCCCAAAGAGCATAGTAAACAGTACCACTGGTCACACAGGTGACGGTACTAACATAGTGAAAGAAAGAAGCTGGGGATTAACTGCACAGCCCATTCTCATCTACAGGGACAAGGCTTGTCTGTCCCTGCTCCGACTATGCACTAACACTGAGACAACCGTGAGGTGAATCTGGTGTGGGAGAGAAGCCCTCATGAATGAGTCCCTGTGTCTCAGAACAGACCGTGAGAGGATAGCGTGAGCACAAGCATCCTCCAGACACACCAACAGAGACTCCATGCCCGATCCCTCCAGGCTGGGGAGTCACCCAGGCTCCAACAAGTCTCGCTATCACTGCTTCAAAACACACTGGCTTGCACCTCAATGAACATCACAAGGGCTTTGATACTGCATTCAAGTAACCTGGTTGCACTTGGCAGTTGGAGGCATCCCACTGTGCTCACCACACTAAGAAAGCACTGGGGCTTCCCCTGCCTCTCATGTTTGGTTACATGCAAGGCACGCACAACCCCCTCACTTCATTTCCATGCCCCCTCTGCACAGGTGGAAGATCTGTTACATGATAGAGAGGAATACAGTCTCGGGCCTTTCCATTTAATACCTCCCTTCTTTCTCCACATGTACCCCAGAGGTTTTAGCGAGATCCACTGTCCTAGTATAGGACAGTACAGGGCCTGGGAGACTCCCAGACTCCTAAGGGGTCTGGAAGGCTTCAAGCATTAGCATAGGTGGAAAATGCTGTGTCTGGGCTATCACTCCTCAATCCCTAGCACCTGGGGATTAAAAGCACTGTCACCCAAGTCACTAACTGGCCGGAGGGCCGCAGAGGAGTGGCATACAGGAGTAGGCTGCAGCAAAGGCAGCACACAGTGGAATTGGGATCTCAGATCCATTATTTATCATCCTTGTTCACACTCTGGATAAAGGTGGCAACAAAGCCTATTACTGATGATTCCCACAGGATACTTAATCAAGAGAGGCTGCCAACACCAATCAAGAGAGAATAATAAAACAAGAGGGAACTGGAGATAAAAGCCAGCGGTAGAAAACAGGTGGTGATTTACCAACACAGGGAAAAGTAATATGAACTAGAGGTATTCAGTGAAAGGAACTTGGGGAGGGATGGGAAAATGTTGCAGATTCTGGAAGAGATGTCCTACAATACAGCTGACAGTGCACTACGGCCAATTCTGCAACCTGATACAGTGTTAGTGATGGGGGAAGCCAAGGAGACCCAAAGCAGTCTATACAGAAGCATCACATTACAGATCACCCAAGGGTAGCCCTTCAATGCCAGGCACTGGGAATGCCACAACTCGAATGCTGTGTAGGCTCCGAGCTGCACACCAGATGGACAAACAGGGAAAAATTGAAGGACGAGCAAGAGTGAGAAGCAGTGGATGTACTGGGAAGCACAATATAGCTTAACTGAGAAATTAATAGTCAAGGGGCACGCAACGACCACTGTAAGTACCCAAAGGGTGCAAACACCAAGAAGGAAGAGGGCCATCACTCTGCTGGCCTGCAGGACTACAGCTAAACAGGTAGTGGTGAGAACTAGATGACAGATAGAGCCACACCAGCTCTCATGAAGTGATTGATCAGGCTACTGGGTAGTCTCTCCAGTCTGGCCCCACATGGCCTGAGCCAATAAAAACACCAGTAGGCAAAGCATCAGGGCACATATCTACACATTAGCATGCTGGCTTGGGAGAACTTCTCCCCAGGTGACCTGCCACTTTAACAGGAAACCCAGCGCCTCATGGGCTGTGTCCATTGAGCTCCCAGCTCAGGTCATTCCAAACATTAACTAAATCCCATTACAGACACAACTGATCTGGGCCTCAGGACTTCAACCAGGCCAGCCTCCCAGACCTGTTTTGTATCTCCTGGTCTCAAACCATTTTCTCACAGGTGCTGGACCACCTCTTCCACTACCAATCTTCCCAAAACTTTACTCCTTCTACCCTGAAAGAACAGCCATCTCCTCCCTTTCCACCACCTACTCTTTACAGAGTTTATATTCACACACATTGAAGCTCAAGAAAAGGAAGAGAGCTGGAATTGATTGTACGACAAATATGCCCTGAATAGTTCAGATCTAAATCAGTCTGACCAAACACCACAGTGTATCCAATACTTGCGAGGCAAAGCTGAACTCATCCCACTTTCTTTGCCACCAGGAACCACCAGCAACTAGCAGGTATTCCTGGCAGCTCTTTTTCTCTCCACCACCTCCAACCTTACACGGTGCCCACAAATATCAACAGGCAAGAAAAACAGCCCCAAAACAATGATGTAATTGACAAAAACAACCTTGCAGGTGGACGACCACACTCACACTCACCTAGGTAAATGTCCCCAAAGGAGCCACTGCCAATCTTTCTGCCCAGCCGGTATTTGTTCCCTACTCGAAGCTCCATGGTTCAGTCGTGCTGAGAAAAGAAGCACAGAAATTGCGGCGTCAGAGCAGATACAGGAAGTGAATCATGTAAGACTACAGAAGAGACCTCCCCACTTCACCCAGAGGCTGGGTACAGTTTTTAATCTTGAAATACTTCACCTTCTACACAGCCTCTATCACCTCTCCTGACCTCCTGTACGCCCAGGGACAGCATGAGCTAGAAATGCTACAGGAACATGCTCCTTTCAAGCGTGTTTTTCATGTTTTCATTATGGGAATAAAGGAGGGTTGAATCTCTTCCCCACCATTTTGTTCAGAGACTTGGGGGAAGGGGAAAGGGAGGGCCCAGGAAATCCCTCCTAAGAAGGTTTCAGCAGGTGATACTACTGTGAAGAGATGCTCCTTGTAATCTACAGTACCTGGCACCAGGACAGCAGTAACCTCCTGAGACACCAAGAGGAACAGGCATAATAAAGCCGATGAGAAAGAGTGCTCTCTGACCCAGCCCTAGACCAGCATCTTGGTGGTGGGACCCAAGGGCTCCGAGACAGACTGCCAGGAGCAAGCGACTCCATTGCTCCTAGGTGGGGGCCAGCACATGGGACAGGGAGGAGACATCTCGCTGAACTGAACCCTGCAAGGCACGCACTGACTAAGAATGCCACTTGCTTATCTCCAAACACTTCAGCTGAGGGGATCACTGCCTCCTTTGGTCTACCTGAGCTGCTCCATCTCTGTTGCCTACCTAGGTGTGCCGGCAGTTTGTTTTTAGCAGCTCGGGCCTTTCCTCATCCCTTCACCCAAGGTGATTAGCTAACCCTTTGACCTGCTATACCCCATCAACATGCCCAGGCTTAGCTTACTCACCTTCCACATAAAACCAACTAGGAGGAAGGACCACAGCCACAGTTCTCCCTACCAACCTCAACTTCTGCTGCAACACCTAAGCCAAACGGTTCCAGCAGTTTCCCCCATAACAGCCCCCATCCCCTCATGCCTCCCATGGCCACCAACTTGTTCTAGGAACCACAGCTCTTCCCAAGACAGCAAACACATCTCCTCTTAGAGGGATTTGCTACACTCCTAATTTATGCAATGCCACATTATTAGCGTACAAAATGCAGACACAGAGCCTGTTGGGGACAGGAAAGGTGAGGAATGATTCATGTTTTCACAAGTAGGTGAGAAGAACTTTCCCTTGCTGGAGCTGATGGGAAGGAAGGAAGGAAGAAAGAAGGGAGGGAGGGAGGAATGGCCTTGTGAGACACAAGCACACAAAAAAATAATCCCAGCTATAGGATTCTGGGCACACTATAAACCCAGAGCTGCTTCTCCTGCCCCAGGAGACGGGATTACAGAAAGAGGAATGGACGGGCTGCAGAGACATACAGGGAAATAATCCTATCAAGGCATTCAGGAGACATTGTGAACCCTGAAAGCAGAGCTCCAGTCACCAGAAACCACACACAAAACACTTAAGAGGTGGAGTCCCTTCACCTAGTATTTACTTGCGCATGTGGGTTTCTGTGCTCCTAAAGTCTACAAAACCCTGTGGCTATTTCTGACTTTCTTACTACAAGGAATGTAGGCAGAGCCTCGAGAACCGAACCAGGAGGCAGGCGTACCTGAGTGAGGGTGCAGCAAACAGACATGATTTTTATCCGCTGCCTGCTGTTCTGTATAACCATGTTAACATACATCTGACTTGCTTACACGCCTATTCCAATAAACGATCAAAGGTCTGTGTCCCCAGGAACCCGTCACACCACTGTCAGGAAGACAGCTCTCCAACCTCCTTCCGTCATGGCCTGCGAACCCTGAGCACTTCCACTCCAGTCCCACTCCTGGCCGGATGAGTCTCTACAAGCTGCAGAGACCCAAGAGACCAGGCAGCAAACCCTGGCGGGGGCTTCTCTGCACCAGGGCACACCAGTTACTGCTCTGCAACACCACAGTCCCAAGCCTAAATTTGGTCCCACCCTTCTGGGACAGGCAGGAGCCAGGTTAAGAAGGGTTACTCCTCACACAAGGAGGCAGCAGCCCTTCTAGCTGATTAAGCAACAGGCTCCAAAGGGGAACCTAAAAAATGCTCCAGGGTGAGGTGGTGGAAGTGGGAAGCAGGATAATGGAGCGAAAAATCATGGTCTCGCACAGCTGTCATTTTGCCTTATCTCCCCCCCCAGCACACACACAAGTGTGCTTAGAAAACCAGGGTGGAGCAGGACAGACAGAGAGCAACAGCCTGGATTTATGGTAAGGGGGCAGGGCACACATCCCACCCCCCCACAACTGCTCCAGGAGTTCAAACATCGATCACATTTGCTTTCACTTCACACAGATACACCCACCAGCTACAGCTTCCGCCCTTAGCATCTGATCTTCAGGTCTACTATTACGAGAAGACAGGAAAATTTACATCTAAAATTTATATTATTATACATAAAACTTACGGTACTCTTCCTATATTATTTATACTTGTAAAATAAATAGTCATTCCTCCCTCAAGCCCCTCCCGCCCCCCAGCAGGTTTAACCCCCCCTGACCTGCCACCCTTCCTTCACTCTCCAGCCAAAGCAGCATTCCCAGGGGCTTCAGGGCAATCATTTAGGCAAACCATTCAGTTTTCCATACGGGATTAACACACATTCAACCTCAAAGCAAGTGTGTGCTCTGCATGAGCGTTTGCATACGTGAATATCCAACATTACACAGACACCTACAATATACTACACAGCCTCAAAAGAAACACAAAAAACCCAACCCTACTATCCAGCCGCCAGCACTGCTTCCCCACACACACCATTTTGCGCCAATCCCCTTTTATATAATATAAAATACCCACGTACAGGCACAAAGGCCATTATATAAACACACGATAAGAGTTGATCTCACACCGCTGTGCCGGCGCCGATGGCGACCAAAGACACAGGGACCATCGGAGGAGATGGGGGTACAGGGGGGACACACATGACAGGAGGACCACCTCAGCGCCATCTGAGGGGGTCGGGAGCGAGAAGATGCCCTGGCTAGCAAAAGCCACACAAAACCAAACCCATAGCTCCATAATGGAGGCTGCCCAGCCCAGCACCTCTCCAGCGTGCAGTGGAAGTGTGGGGAGTGGGGGCTGCTTTGCTCACAGACCATAAAGACTTTACATGGCTTTTTGTGTGTGTGTGCGTGTGTGAAGGGAATAAAGGAAGAGGCTGGCAAAGCAATAATTTTAAGTGGCTAAAAAAAAAACGGGAAGAAAAAGAAGAAAAAAAACGTTGTGATTGCAACGCAAAACACCAAACCCCTCCAGACCCTTTCACACTTACAAAAGGGAGAGCAGCAAATTAGATGGGGGGGGGGGGGGGTGGGGGTGGGCGTACAAACCCCATGTACAGGGCATTTGGACTACTACATCCGAGGGAGAAAGAGCCACAACAGGAAAACAGGAGAAGGGGACAAAAAAATGACAATAATAAATATATCCCCTACACCCCCCACCCCCTACAGGCAAAACACTACGCGACGGCAGCCTTATCCGGGCTGTTATTTTTCCGGGTGGGTAACAAAAAGCAGCAACCGCCGGGAACGGCGCTGAACTTCTCACCGTACCCCCCCCCCCAAAGGTCACCGACCCCCCCAGCACACCCCGCACAAAGGGAGCGCCGAGCCCCCTCTAAACGCACCACCCCACCCCGCGAAACAGGCGTTGAGGGGTACTGGGGAGGGAGACGAGGAGCATCAGTGAGCAGGAGGGTGGGGGGTTAAACCACCCATGGGGTGGCCCCCCACGGGACCCCCGCGGCCCCCCGCAGAGAACGGCACCGACCCCTGTCCCCGCTCACCCCGGCCCCGCCGGCAGGGCCCCAGCAGGGGGAGAACAGGAAGAAAGGGGAGAAGGGGGGAACCCCCTCCCCAAATTCGCCGTTACCGCTGGGGATACCCCCTCTCCACGTCCCCACAAAGGGGCTTTTGTCCCCCACTACCCCCCCGGAGCCCAGCGCATCGCGCCCTGCCCTCCGCTCCCCGCCCCCTCCCCCTCCCTCCGCGCACACAAAGAGCCGGAGGGGCCGCCTTTCCCCCGGGGTTTGCGCCCCAAGATGGAGGCGGGCGCCCCCCATACCCACCCTGACGGGAAGGGGGCCGTGTGGGGCTGCTGCTCCGCCGGCTGTCAGGGGGCCAGGCGGCCGCGGCGGGGAGGATGACGGAGGATTGGGGAGGGCTGGTGGCGGCCGTGCCCGGCGCGTCCCTCCTTCGCTCAGCTCGGCTCGGCTGGCTCAGCGCGGCGCGGCGCTGCCTGCCGCCTCCCGCCCGCTCGCCGTCCCTCCAGCCGGCGTGTGCTCGGCACAGCCCGGCGCTCATCCAGTTTCCATTGAGCCCCGGAGCCAAACCCACTGATGTCACCCAGCGCAGCCCCGGCCCTCCTCCTCCACCTCCGCCCGCCGTTAAAGGCGCAACAGCCCGCGCCGTTCCCGCTGCCCTCCCGCCTGGCGTCCTCCCTCAGTCCCGGCGAGGGGGAGGCTTACGCTATACACGAGGTGGGCTTGGGGGGATGCTTCTCCTCAGCCGCCTCTGGGCTCCCCACTGAAGGTTTCTCATCATCAGGGCACTGAGGGGGAGAGTGGGGCAACAACCCGCTCGTGGAACCCTACTGGGGTTGGGGGTTGAGGGGCAGCCCCTGTACGGTGCCATTGCCCATCACAGCAGGGTCGTGGGCCCCAGGTGCTCCATGGGGATCCTCACACAAGGGCAGTGGGTCCCATCGTGATGGTGGCAGATGCCAAGCAGGACGGCCCATGAGGCATCATAGCTGCCTCAACCCCTCAGAGGGGGGTTGAGCCTCTCACAGGGTTCTCCACCCTGCATCCCTTGGGAGCAGGGGGACCACCCCTTCTGTGAAGCACCTGTAAATCGACATGAGCATCGTCATGCACACATGAACTGTCATGTGGACAGACAGAGGTCCGTGGGGCACCCACCAGCAGAGCCAGGGGTACCCTGAACACCATGGGGTGTTTGGGTGGCAGAAGGCTACCATGCAAGCCCAGGCGCAGCTCAGAAGGCTCCAGCTGGGTCAGGGGAGGTAGCCAGGGTGTATCAGACCCTCACAGCAGTGTAGGAGCAAAGCCCGGGCTTGGGGAGGTATTTTGGAGCTCTTGGGAGGTGGGAGATGGGGCTGGATGGGCAAAGGAGGAATGAGGTGCCACTGGGACCTCTGGGAGCGGGAGCATGGGGGGAGGCTGGAGGCCAGCCTACGATGAGAGGGAAGGGAACAGCAGGAGGTCCTGCAGAGCAAAAGCAAGACATTGACAAGTTTCATTGGCACCTGGATGCTCCATCAGGAAGAAGCTGCTTCAGCACAGTCATCCCAAAGCCAAGAACTGCAATTCATGCAGTTGGGTTAAGGGCGGAGGAGATAAGCGTGATGGGGGCAAGCTCAAGAGCCCCCGTATCAGGCCAGTCCCAAAGTGCATCTAGCCCGGGACTCCTATGTCAGCTTCCAAATACACAACATAAGCACAATCTGTTGGCACCAAGAGGCTCAAGTTGCAGCCCTGCAAGCACTGCGCAGTGCAGAAAGCCATCATTGCTTCAAGTGTACCAAGATGGCGGCCCAAAGCACCGCCAGTCAGCGCCCACACTGAGACCTGGGAATAGGTCCTGTTTTATGCAAGCCTTTGGGAACCAGCACTGTTTCCCTTTCTCACTACTGGGCCAGGTTTATCACAGGACTTTGTCTCCATTTTGAGAAGTTAAATTTTAATTGAGTTTTTTGTAGTAATGACATTTCCTTACACATGCTCCATTGAACCCCTGTCATTTCACAGCTTACATAAAGGTGAACAGATGGGAAGGCAGGTAATGCAGTATGCAGCCGCTGCTGAATCTAGCCGAGGGCTTGCCCCCCTGCCCTGGGTGTGGGGTGCACATCAGCCGAGAGGGAATTTGCTAGAGCCCAACACAGCTCACGGCTTGGCTGAGAGCGGCAGGCCTGTACAGGCACTGAGCAGGGCTGATCTGGCAAAGAGGGCTCCTGGAAGGGTGGATCTGAATCACATCCCAGGAGAGGCGGCTCTTGGCCTGGCTGGTGGGAGCAGATCTGGGGGTGATGCTGCATGGCAGGCGGGTGCAGGGTCTGTGGGGATGGTGGCCACATCAGCTCTCCCCATGATGCTGGATGAGGCAGCAGGAGGGAACTGAAGAAATCCCAAACGTAGACACAGCCCTTGGGGATGAAATTGGAATGTGTGTACGGACACTTCAGCTACCTTTATTTTAATCATTTAGGACTTAAAATAAGAACTCTTTAATTAGAAACATTCCCTTAATTGAATTGTAATCAAGCTTTTAGTCCTGGTAGCCTGGCTAGCCATGTGATCCATTAACACCCACCTTCTTCTCTCCAAGCACTGCCTAGTTACACCTCTTCTAACAGAGTGATTTATATTAGGGAGCCTGAGCCCGGGGCTGCTGGTTTTGGCATGTAGCAGCCAGTACTGCAGGGACCCCATCTCCATCAGGACTGTCTGTGCTCCAGTGGTGAACAAGTAACTCCTGCGGCAGTGTCTAAAAAAGCTAAGTGTTACACAAGCAGCAGGACCCCAACTAGAGAGGATTCGGGGTTAGGTTGGAAAGGGAAGATATTTGAAGGACAGGCCAAATCCATGCTCACAGTCTGGGTCATCTCTGTTCCTCTCCAGTTACCAAACTGGTGTGCAACAGTGGCCACAAGCTTCTTTTCCTTTCTGTGTACATTCAAAAATGAGCATCCTTTCAGGTCTAGCCCTGTATCAGGCACCAGAATACAGTAACAAAGGCGCACTACAACTTTGTTTAAATATCTAGAAGAATGTCTAACCTCCCAGACCCAGCACTGGGCTGCAGCTGCACTCCAAACCCCATGCCAGATTGAAACCCCAGGAGGCCTCACCTCATCCGTTTGCCGTCTTTTGCCTGGAAAGGATCTCTGGATGTAAAGCATGGAAGGGAGTCGAGGTTCCAGCCAAGTCCTTTAGCTCAACAACTGGGGGACCTGCAGCTGGGACTCTATTTGCCTTTTACGGGGTTCAGACGTGGCCAAGGCATCTGAGTGCTGCTGCTGAAGCCAGGCAAGCAGAAGATGGGTTACATGGAGCGGCTTTGCCTCCAGGCCCTGTGGCTGCTGTTTATGTGGGAAGGTCCTTGGGCAGTGCTCACACTGCGGCGCTGTAGAGGGAACCTGCGGCAATGTGTCTTGAGCTGAGTCTTGTGTGCTGGTGTATCCAAGGGGGGTGTATCTCACTGAACACCCAGCCAGCCTCGCTGCTGCCAGCCTTGTCATTCCTTGGGTAGGCAAGGAAAAGAAGGGCTACAGTTGCCCTGTTTATTCACAGTGTCACTGCTGGGTGGGTGGCCTTTCAGAGTCACCATATACGATATTCATAGCACCTAGTAAAACCTGTGGGAAAGCTGAGCTCCACTGACCCAGCAGACCTCAGAGAACTGCCAGGTTGCATTTGGCAGCTCTGCCTGATCTGCAGGGAGCTGAATCCCATTTCACCCACTGTCTGGAGAGTGTTATGCTGCCTTGAAGACCAAAGCCACATCTTCACAGAGAGGCTTGCCTGTGCTAGGAAAGTGCGAGGAATCAGGGGAAGAGCAGACGAAACTTCAGCTCTGTGCTGAAGTTTCACTTCTGCAAGGCCAGTGAAAGCAAGAAAAGATGAGAAGTAAGAACAGATGCATTTCTACCTGCAATTCAAGAGCAGAGGTTCACAAGGAGGCAGGTGTCTCTGGCTTGACGCATCAAGCAGAGCAGAACAAAGTTATTCAAAACATTAACTCACAGTTTATTCAGAACACGCAGCCACCACTCAGAAAGCAGTGATTAATATCCACAGGGTCTTTTTTATGGGACACACAATCTGGTTCCTTGGTTCTTCCGAAGTAATAATGGATTTGCCTTTTCAGTACTCAGACCAAGCAAGAGAGTAGTGTTTTAGAGAAGACCCAGCATTCGTGGAGGGATGGTCAAATGCAGCCTGCAAAGTGGGGATGCTGATCTGAGCACTTCGAAGGAGCGCTCTGCATTTTAAAGCTTCTTCTACAGTCAAGTGCAAGTCCCCATTCACATGCGCCAGGGAACAATAAATACTCCTCCAAATGAGACTTCAGGATCCCAGGATAGCAAAAGGCTAAAAACAAAGCAAAACGCCAAAATAAATAAAGCACAGTTAATAGCTACCTCTGAAAAGGTTGCTGTGAGTGACTCCCTCAGCATCAGGTAGGAAATCCGCGGCAGGGGCAGGGATCCGGACCAACACACAACTGTCTCAGCAATGAGTCAGTCCTTTTCCTTCACACATTTTGGGAAAAGGAAAGAGAAGAGAAAAAGAGGCGATGCTGAGTCCCTGCAAATTGTCTTCTTCATGACACAGCCCAGACTCACCCAAAGCACCATCCAACCTGCGTGCTGCAGGTGTCCTGTGAAAAATAAAGCTGTGGCCACATAATTAAAGACTCAGCCATAATTCATATGCATGGGGACCTTGAAGGGCAGCTGTAGAGCCAGCCTTGGTGCTGCCATTTCTCAGTGATGAGGAATGTGTATTCTGCTGTAACAGATAGCAGCAATGGCCTGTTGTCCGCAGTGAGGAGCAGAGCTGGTGAGAGGTGAGAAGCGTTGTCAGGTGGCTTTAGGGGTAACAATGGGAGCAGTAAGGCTTGGGAGGAAGACTTGGGAAGATGCGCTTGTTTGGACACTGGAGAAGTCTGTGATCCCAGAAATATAGGCTGATAAGGCTGCCCTCCCTGCTTTCCTTGTCACCTCCAAACTTTCCCACTTTTGGCTTCCCTTCTTCAGACTTGTCATGAAGCACTGGGCTCTGGGTTCAGCCACTGCCCCCTCACAGGACCACCTCACTTGCCCTTGCCTGCCTCTTCCTCACTGCATGCCCAGGCCCAGTCCCCACCCAGACAGTACCAGTATGGCTAAGGTGCGTGTCCTTGGCCAGTCACTCCCGGCCTTCCTACCACATGCTGTCACCCGCCACACAAGCTGTTCCCTGTCATTAGTCCAAGCCTTCCTGGGCAGTCGGTCAGTAGCAGCTCCCCTCCATCTCCAGTCCCCATCTGTCACCAGAATTCTCCATTCCCCAGGCAAATGGTTTCAGCGCTGCCTGCCTTCCTCCCACTACCCCAGCCAACCTCACCACCGATCACCTCTCTTGTGCTCTTCCCATTCCCCATTTCTCATTACCACTCCCCTGTTCTTCCCAGTCCCCTTCTCACTGTCCCGGCCAGCTCTGCTTTCTGCTCCCAGTTCCCCTGCTGCCCAAGCTTCAGTAGCTTCAACACAACAGCACCTTGCCCAACCAGCCCCGCCATCTCCTAGTATCATCTGCCTCCCATTCTCCTTTGCTTTTCCCCAGATTTTTGGTCCTTTCCTTTTGAGTTTTGTCCCTTCCCTATTCCAGTCAGGGTCTCCCCTCCACTAGGGTTCCCAGAAGCCACAAGGGAAGTGCCCAGGAGCACAGGGCTGAGGGAAGCATCAAGGGATTCAGCCCAGTGCATGACGCACAGCAGCAGGTTGCGGCCCTAGCAGGGAAAGCCCTCCTAGTTTCCTTCAGCCTTGCTCCTCTGTGGGAAAGCCCATATGTGTCATGCCAGCTAAGGGAGGGTTGGGCAGGTTAGCAGAGGCTGACCTCTTTGCAGCTGTGAAGCTCTGACACGTCTTGCTCCCTCATTTAACAGAACCATGTAATTTGTCCATGCCAGTGGAGGAGAACAGTGGTGTTTCATGGAGCTGGCAAAAACTGACTTCCTGCCCAAGGCCAAGCCCTTGCTTGAAAGCCCAGAAGACCCACAGCTTTCTTCCCTTGGGCCATATATACACTTCTTCCAGCCCAGAAAACCTAGTGGTAGGTTAACATTTTCCAAAAGAACTAAATCAATGTGCCCAATTCAAGCTGACACAATCACTTTCTATGGAAAACTTCTGCTTTGGTGGTGAAACTTTGACAAAGTTATAAGCAAGTGAAAACAGGGTCTTAAAAGGGGAAATGTCGGCAAGCTTAATAATAGGAGCTGCTCCTGGCCACACCTGTAATTAAGGGCCTTTATTGCTTTTTTCCATATACCTCGCCTTTTTTATCCTTGTGGTATTCCCAGCTCCTGTCAGTGTGCAACTGACTCCTTATTACACCCACGCTGGTTTGCTTTGCTGAAAAAAACAAGACCTAATAGAGAAAAAACAAACAAACAGGAATATTCAGGTGCAGCCTCAGAGCTGTGTCAGGCCAGGGCAGTCGTAGCAGAGGACCACAGGACAGGGCCAAGGTTCCTTGGGAGGAGCTGGACTCAGGCCTGAATCAGCAGGATCTTGCTTGAAGACATGTGGCCTCGTCCTGCTCGCCTGCGTGCTGGGTGCTCCCTGGGCATCAAGGCATTTGAGTGCCTAGGGGGTGGTGGAGAACCTGGCCCAGCTGCCTGGGCAAGATGCAGGGATGCAGTGGAGGCCTTGCCAAGTCTTATGAATTCCTCATCACCTTGAAAGCAGCACATCTCCTTCTAAGAAACTCCAACCCTTGTATTTTTGGGATAAAAGGACATGAACTGGCCTTTCCCTCTGTTTGGGCTTTTGCCCCATGGCCACATCCTGTGGCAGAGCCATGAGCTGGGGCAACCCTGTCCCATCCTCCTGGAAGAGTGGGATCAGGCTGCCCTACTCCCCTCTCCTTTTCTGCATGGCACTGGGGATGGCTTTTGACAGCTGTTTAAACTTCTCAAAGCCTCTAGTGAAAGGATGTGCAGCCCCCAAAGAAGAGAAGCAACCCTGCGGCTCAGAGACACAGCCCTCTCTCTTTCTCAGGAGCAGCAGGAGCAAAGAACAGACAACTAGGAAGCCACATTCACCCTGTAGGAAGGTTTGCAGATCAGGCCAAACAAAATATAGGACTGGTTAGGTGGAAGGCAATTCAGCTGTGAGATGACTTGTGTTTGGGAGCCTGGCTGGAGGAGAGGCTGGGTACAGTAGTACAGGTGAGAGGAGGTCACGCATGACTGGAGAAAGGCGAATAATTCATTCTTCTTCAGAAAGAAAAGACTAAAAGTTTAATCCTGGGAGCTACAGGCTGGTCAGATTCATTTGGGCTCTGGAGCGGGTCCTCCTGGAACACTTTTTTTGGCACATGAAGGAGAAGAAGGCGACTGGTAACTGTCAGTGTGGATTTACCAAGGGTAAATCATGCCTGAACAACCTGATCACCTTCTTCAATGAAATGACTGCAGCTGTGGCAAAGGGGAGAGTAGTGGAAGTTGTTTATCCTAAATTCAGCCACACTGAGTACCACACTGGGTAACGTCTCCCACAGTGTTCTGATACCCAGGTAAAAAGTTGTTGTGTTCTCAATACGTGGGCAAGAAAATGAGTAAAAAACTGGTTGGCTGGCCAGGCCTGGGGAGTAGTTGTTGATGGGTTGTACCCAAGTCGTACGGATTGTATGGGTTGTATAGAGGCTGGTACCAAGTGGGGTGCCTCAAGGGGCTGTCCTGGGACCTTTCCTGTTATTGATGACCTGGAGGAGGCGATGGGGTGCACTTCCACCAAGCTTGCAGATGACACACAGTTGGAGGGGGAATAAGTGAACATGCCTGAGGGCAGGGCTGTCATCAGAGGGATGGGCCTGCAGGAGCACTGTGAGTTCAGCAAGGGCAAATGCACAGCCCTGCACCTGGAACGAAGAGGCCTTTACCCTGATAAGGGCTGGGGACCTGTCAGATGGAGAATAGCTTTGTGGGAAAGGACCTGGGAGTCTTGGTAGAAGACAGAGCCAAGCTCTTCTTAGTGGTGCAAGGTGGGAGGATGAGAGGCAGCAAGAACATGTTGAAACAGGAGAGGTCAAGCCTGAATACCATGGAGATCTTTCTGTCCCCAGAGAGAGTGAAGCATGGGGAAAAGTTGCCCAGAGAGGCTGTGTAGCCTCCATCCTTAGAGGTTTACAAGGCCAGAGAAAGATTTGAGTGACCTCATTTGACCTCTTTACTGGCCCTACTTTGAGCAGGGAGCTGAACCAAAGCTGTCCTGAAGTCTCTTTCAGTATGATTCATTCTATGATCCTATGATTCGTAGTGCCACATCTGTGTATGGTGCATGTTTGACATGTACCATGTACATATGTGTCCATGGGGAGGATGAGCTGCAAGCCCGTGTCCCATGTGAAGGGTGTAGGTGAAGGGGGTATCACACACACACAAGGGCCGCACCATGGCAGAGGAGCAGCTGGGGCAGTGTGATGAGTGTGCCAGCTTTGCATGTACCAGTGAGCTCTCTAAGCACCACATACATGCAAAGTGCGTTGACAAGGAGCCAGTGACGGGACCGTGTGGTGAGAGCGTGTGTGCTTGTGCCAGGGGAGAGAACATGTGGCCATAGTAGCCATATGCATGTGCAGCGTGCAGATACTGCGTGCGTGGCGGAGGGGAGAGCGGTGTTTGTGTGGGCTTGTTCCTCACAGTGGCGCAAACTGAGGGAAGCTAAAAAGCCTCCGATGTACGAGCATCTCCCATGGGACTTGAGGGGTGGCGGGACGAGATGCAGCGCAGGCGGTTATGAAACCAGCTTGCCCAGTCAGGATAATTCACGTACTGCTGTGGGAGGGACAGGAGAGATAAACAGCATGGGAGGGCAGGGAGAATGGCTTAAAATGCAGCTTCCCGGCATGCCCTGGTGGATTAGTTCAGCATCTCAGCCCGGCTCCTCTTTAATTCTTATGCAAGGGGTTTCTCTGGAAGGGACAGTCTGTCCTCGCCAGCTGAACACCAGGCACAGGGCACTGAATAATAAAACAAAAGGCCATCTCACCACTTGTCCCACGCAGCGAAGGGCGAGAGGCAGCTCAGCACTCACTCCCTGCGACAACTGGCGTTGTGGGGTTTTGTTTCTGCTTTGCAACATGCTGTCACTCATGGGGGGACTGCAAGACGTGCTCGTCTGAGCCTGCCGCGGCCTCCTGTTCACTTCTCTGTGTGATTTGAAGTGCTGATTTGTATCTGTAAGGACTCGTGTAGGCTATTTTAGGGGAAGCACTGTGGCCCAACAGTTCCCAGTTCCTACAGCTGGATGTCTGGAGGCCAGGGGCGTCTGAGTTTGTAGTATGCACTGCACTTAGTCTGTCAGAGCTGCTGTTTGGAGCCATAGGCAGTGGTACGAAGGTGCTGTGTACGTACCTAGGGAAGTACAATGTCCTAGCCATGGCTTGACTGCAGCTGCAGATGGGCAGAGAGCTGTTCTAGGAACCACTTCTGGTTCATTTATCTCTTACAATGTCCTCAGCTGTGCAGAGGTGACAGCTCAAACCCACAGTGGCAGGTTAAATTCCTCCTTCTGCCACTGACTGCTCTGTGATCTTGGGCAAGTCACTTTGCCTTGTTGTCAGCCACTTCTGTCCCCCTCTGCTTTCTTCCTGGATGAGAACTGCCCCTTCTCTTGTGACTGCAGTAACAAACACAATGAGGCCATTGAAGACCTGAGGGCTCTGGAGGCTTCTCCACAGGACAAATCATCAAATAATTACAAGGACCCAGAAAATCCCATGTTATACACAAATTGCTCTTGCATTTGAACGGCTGACAATGCATTCTGAGCTCATGAGACCATCTGACCACTGCAGGAGGGCTGTGTCTCAAGCAGAGCAGCAGGGAGCATGCAGCTTTATCCAGCCAGTACAACCCCACCTTGTATCTCCTCTGCAGCAGCCACCACCAGCTATTCTGGCCTTGATTTCCCTTCTCCATTGACTTCAGACCCCTCTGTCCCCTCAGACCTCTGTCCCGCAGGCACCTACCAGCTTGCCGAGCACTGCTGGCTCCTTGGGCACTGCAGGGCTCCCGATTACTTAAACCTGGCACCCTGGGTGCAGCCAGTCACCCCATGTCTGCAGCTCCCTACTCCAGAGCTGTTTTTCATCTCAGCTCTTCCTTGCTTCCCCACAGCAGCACTGGATGGGTCACATAAGTTTCTCTATTCAAGGCAGCCCAGTTGCTAGTGAGCACAACACTGCATCCTGGAGAGCAAAAGGCACGTGGTGTAACCCAGCTGCCTGGAGCTAAATGATGGCTCCTCTCTGCTTACATTTAATCAGCTCCTTCTGGGTTGTACCAAGTGTTCTGCTATAGGTCTGCGTCACCCATCATGTGCTCACACCCACTCTCCAACTGATTCATTATTTTACCCCTGAGAGAAGCACGTGCAGGCTGCAGGCCATGTTATATATATCTTCAAAGTCTGCTCTGAAGTTTCTGCATCAGCTCGTCCTCCTCTGTTTGCTACCCCAGGAGTGGTGCGCAGGCCTCTGTCGGGTCCCTGATAGACACGCAGAGTCTGTTGCTGGGTGAGCATCTAATCACCTGTCACAAGCAATTTCAAGCTCCTTTTTCTCTCAGTTGCATGGCTTCTGTAACAAGGCTTTGTATCATACAGGCCTTCAGCTGTCTCTCAGTGACTGTAGTGCTGGGACATTCAAACAACTCTATCAATGCATTATAGCCAGGGACCCAAATATTACCAGGTCCCAGTTTTCAAGACGTGCTATTTCAAATCTGGGGCCAGCACCAAAATAATCTTGCTAATTTCAGAGGCAAAAACCCCCAAACTTTTAAAGCTCAAATATCCCATGCCTCACAGACTATTTCAGTATGGTGTTTTTGTCCATCCTGAATTTCTTCACAGGCACCAGAGCAGTAAAATCATATCATTCCACTTTTCCTCTTTCCACTCTGACCTGCCTTTGATAGCAAGTCACTTTGGGTCTGTGTGCCCAGGCTGCCCAGAGAGCAGAGCCGTTGCCCTCACCAATTCTTCCTTCTGGAGGGGACGTGGTCAAAGGTAAGCAATATACTGATGGCCCTCTGACTGCTCTGCTGGTGTTGCTTTCCCAGGCAGCTGGCAGAAGCCCAGGAGCCAAGGCTCTGTGCAGTTTGCAGGCCAGGCTGTCATTACCTAATGTCCCAAGGGGGCATGAAAAGGTTGGTTGCCAGAAAAGCTCCTGGGACATTGCAAGCCCTCTGCCTGAGAGCACTCCTCACATTGTCAAGGGCAGATTCAAGTGAGGCATTTCTCCACTTCCATGCAGTTTCACTGCCCATCTCCTGCCAGGGGAGCATGCTGGTCTGACTGTGGCTGGGGAGAGGCAGCGGCACCCCTCTACACCCATGAGTTGTTCGTGCCTCAGCAAGGGAAAAAGGGGAGCAAATCTCATACACTGAGCACATGCAACCAGGAAGAGCTATGAGACAACTGAAAGAAAAGCAGGCAGCAATGTGGCATCCAGAAGGGCCTGACTCTGAACCAAGATCATCTCTGTCTAACCTCCCGTAGCTGGCATGGCTTTGCAGGCTTCTCCCCGAGAAGAAATTTAAGTGTTAGTACATATCCGAACTGCTTTCAGAGTCAGTGGCCATGCTGTGAAAGCCACGGTTTGTAGCTTTCAAGTGGGCTGACCTTTATACTGCAGGTTATGGGTACAGAGTTGGCGGTGGGTACCAGTCCTCTCAGAGCCTGCCTTCCCTCCTGTTCAAAGGTTTCCACCCCACACTCGCAGCCCTGACCTACGGCACTGCCCGGGCAGCCAGCCCCAGCCCAGCCCTTGCCCGTCATCGCGGCGTCGCACCGGCGCCGGATCCCGGGAAGCCGGGACCTGCGGGGATGCCGGGACTCGCAGAGACGCCAGGACCTGCAGGGATGCCAGCCTTGCTTTCATCTCTAGATGGTGCTCTGAGGCCGGGCAACGGCCGGGCTCCTCCGGTTTGAGCAATGCCACTCAGGCTCCCTGCGCTGCGTCCTGCCGCCGGGAACACACCGGGGCTGGGGAGGGCAGGACACACACCCCACACCCCCCCCCCCCATGGCAGGAGGAGAAGCCTGTTTAACCCTTCCAAAAACTGACTACCGTCTCAGCTCCTCCTGCTGTGACATCCATCCCAGGCCATGGGAAGCCGTGCCATGGTAGTCGGCCGACTGCCTCCCCTGCCTTCCCCATCCCTCTGCTGTCCCCCACCTCCTGCCCCAGCAAGGCCACCCCAGCTGGCCCTACATCGCCCCATGCTTTCAGCGTCCCGGCAGGCTGCCCTCCCTCCTCTCCCCTCCCTGCACGGCGTGCAACAGTCTGTCCTGGCTCAGTGGATTTAGCACAGGGCCGGCGCTTGCGGGGTTTTCCGATAGTGGCAGCCCATTAGGGCCCAGCTCTGCTCTTACCACGGGCAATGGCAAAAGTCCCATTGACTTCGCAGGGGCAAGAGCAAGCCCTTAATGGCCGGGGAAGGTAAAGCTATTTTTTTCTGTCTTTCTTTTTTTTTTTGCCTTTAAAACCATGGCCACTACATATTGCCTGTCCAAAAGCTGGGAGAGACCTCAGGCCCTCCTGCAAAGGCAAAGAAGGGCTGCTAAAGCTCAAAGAAGGGAGCAGAAGAGGCGTTTTGCCACACAGAGGTCACAAGCCTGCGTGCAGCTGCTGGAGCAGTGCCGTGCGCCCTGCTCGTGGGCAAAACCTGGATGAAGCCAAGCTGGTTGAAAAGGAGCACATTTGTTCAGCAGCACAGACATTTTCAACAGCATTTCCTGATCATGGAAATCCAAACCCATTTTCTCCCCTTTTGAGATCATTGTTGTGGTTCTTCAAAATATTTTTAGTTGCAGCGTGTATCAAAATGTTTCGCTGAGCAAGTTTTGGGTGAGTTGAAAGGTGCCAATGGCGATTAGTTTTCAAAAGGGCTGTCCAAAAGTGTCACCAAAAATAGAACATGAAACGAGTTTCTCAAGTGTCATTTAAAACAACAACAACATTCATTTGGAAGCTGGCAAGACCGACAGCAGCGTAGTTAGCTGTCATGGGTTGGAGGATCTGAACCACTGCCTGGATTTTATTCATAGGGAAAAAGCCCTTCCTCTTCCCATTATCTTCCTGGTATTTGAATAGCTTTTAATAGCAAGACAAGTAAGAAGCTCAGAAGTCAGGCAGGAAAAGAAATACAGGTTGCGGACAGATAAACAAAGCAG
Source organism: Amazona ochrocephala (assembly GCA_039720435.1). NCBI lineage: Eukaryota > Metazoa > Chordata > Aves > Psittaciformes > Psittacidae > Amazona > Amazona ochrocephala. The sequence goes on from CM077880.1 coordinate 80,235,661, forward strand.
CAGTGTCTTCCTCCTGAGAAGCCAGCTGCCAGCCCCTTGGGGTTAAGGGCAGTCTTCTTGGGGAAGCAGTCCCTCCATCAGATCCTGGAGGAGGGAGGGAGCCTGGGGATTTCATGGCCCGGCGTGCAATAGAGGTATCTTCTCTGAAGAGCACAGGACAAGAGTGTGTCAACTACCTGAAAAGCAATACTCCAGATATTGTATGCAAAAGCCAAATACCAGCGTGCTTATGGTTGTGAATAGCTTAGGGAGCTGATCTGCAGACTCCTTAATGATGTCCAAGCTTCTTTAGAGCAAGCAGCCTTCCATGGTGGATTCTCCTGGTGGCCTTTTGGAGGCTGCATAAAGGAGTCCCCAGCATACAGCCAGAGGGGCACTTGCTGAAATAGATGCTGCTGTTGCATGTTGTCTGTGTGTGTGCTTTTGGGTGTCATTGGGATGAAGCTGTGGCGTAGGATGGCTTACAACCCCATGTGTGGCATTCACGTGTAGTGTGTACTTGGGCATGAGTACTCTGTGACTCAAGCGTGCAGGTACACAAGTACCTGTGCAGAAGGATGTTCATTTGTACTGCTGTGTATGAGCAAAACCTGTGGGCATGTTTGCAGCTTGCAGAGGCCGAAGAGCATTTGTTAGTGGGGGGAGTGATTGCCCCATGCTGTAGGATGGGCTCTGTGTGCCAGAGGAATGTGCTGTTTGGGTAACATAAGCACAGCTGCAGGAGAAGTGCCTGATGGGCAGAGACTTAAGCATCACCCCTGTTCTCCAGCACTGTGGCTGTTTCTTTCCTTCTCTGTATCCCCTCCCCTTAGCCCTCTGTGCCCTTCGGGTCCTCCCCAGCTCTCTGCCATCTCTAATGAAGTGACAGTGTTGACAGCTTTCTCCCAATTTTATTGTGAATGGCAGGGGTTTAGCTGATTTTCCTCAACGGCTTCATTGTGATGCCAAATATGACATGAAAAGGGCCAGCAGGTTCAAGTAGATGGAGGGAGCTGGGATATCAGCATGACCACATGATGTTTGTTTCTTTAGTGTGATTACACCTTTTCCCATTTTCCCTGCAAGAGCCCCACCAGCTGAAGCAAGTGGCAGTGCTGGCCTATGTCCTCCTTCAACCACCCCACCTGTGCGTGCCCATGGCCCCGGTGCACCTCAACTGCCTCATCTTTGCCTGGCTCCCCTGAGCACTCACTCCTTTGAGATGCACCTCACAAGAATGAGCATGCTGCAGGCACCTCAACCCACCAGGCTTTGCCATCTGCCCCTGAAGGATGCTGTACCTCAGTAAGAGGGGAGGGTGCCCAGCCACGTGGATTCCCCCTCTCTTAGAGGCCACCACCCCAGCCTGTGTCCTGGATGCCCGTGTCCTCGCACAGAGAGTCCTCTCTCGGTCCATTAATTTGTTTCTGCTGCCATGGCCAGTGGCAGGCACTGGGCTCTGAAAGCTGTATTAAAAGCCAGGTCAATACCAGCCCCTGCTTATTCCCTCTGGGGAAAATAAATAAGTAGTAAAGGGAGGGAGGGACTTCATTAACTAGCAGTGGGGAGGAGGGGTGGGACAGGGACACGTGGGAAAATGAGGCTGTCTACCAAGTCAGGAGGCACCACAATCTAAGATCTGTTCCCACTCTGTGCCCAGTGGGAGGGGAGGAATCCATTAGAAAGGCACTAGGAGTTATGCCTTTCCTTTCTCCACCCCTGTCCTGATGCCTTGCTCTTCGGTTGTCATCTGTCTGCTCTCTTTTTATCCTTCTGCCAGCTCCTCTTCCCTTCTTGGCAAGGAATCCCAAGGTGTCAGATCGCTGCTTGGGTGGGCAGCCGTTTCCCACAGAACCTACATGCTGGGATGAGAAATGACCACATCTGGGTCTACACCTGTCCTGTTAGCCGACCTCCACTCTTTCTCAAATGCACTTCCATATTACCTCACTTTCTCTTCTTCTTTTTCCCTTCCTCCTCCTCTACTTGCTTGCTGTGCCTCCTTCTTCCTCTCACTCCTACTGTTTCCTTCCTTCCCCTTCTGCTTCTTCCCTCCTTCCTCTTGCTTTTTGAACTAATTCCAAATTGACATCAAGATGCTGGTTTTCTGCTTTGTAGATCAGGGGTTGGGCGGGACATATTTCTTCAGCCATTCTCCCCATAGCACAACTGTTGGGTGCCTGGAACCTCTTCCTAGGCTACCTGTTTGTCTGTTTGTCCTCATATCATCTGCAGTTTTGAAGGAGTGATTCTGCTTCTCCTAAAGGAAAAGGCTCATCAGGGTTTTGGGTCTTTTGTGGAATAACAGCAAGGTGACGTTACAGCTCTAGCTCTGATCGATGTCCTCCCTCACTCCCCCTGGGTCTCACTTGTCTCAACCAGATTAAAAAACCAAACAAGCAAACGAAAAGAGGCTTTGGGGTCTTTTATGGGTTTTTTTGATCCCTACGTCTCGAACAGTGTCTGACACGTCTCTGCCTTTTCATCAAGCACTCTATAAACCCTTCCTGAGCAAAACTCCCGTCTCCAAAGCAAGCAGGATAGTTTGACCCATCCTACTGGCAAAATTAATGCAAATGCTTCCCTCCATACATTCATTTTGTATGATCTTCTCCCTGAGCAAATTCTCTGAGTCTCCCATTGTAAGCCTTTACTAGAGAGGCCCAGAACGGGGGAGTCCTTGTGGTGGAGCTTCCAGGCATCAACGCTGTACAAACAGCAAACACCAGCACTAATAACTCTCAGCAGTCTCTACACCCGGCTTCAGCCTGGGGGTCTCCCCTTTACTTCCAAACCTCCCCTGGGATATTAGACTTTATTAAAAATAAATAGTTACAAATTCAGTTTTACAGCTGATGGCAGCAGGGAGAAGAACGGAGGAGGTGAAAGGAGGAAGTTGAGGGGCTGCTGTCCAGTCAGGTCACTTATCTGTCATCCCAGCTGCACTGTGCCAGGGAGCAGTCTGAGTGTGCAAACACAGGGCCCTGCCTGCTCTGACAGGCGTTTCCAGAGAGGAGCAGGATGTGTTTTGCAAGAGGAGTGGGAGAACTGGGTCTGAGTCTGTGGAGCTGAGCTGCTTCTGGAGGTGACAGATGCCAAAAGCCAAGGAGAGTGCAGAGTAGGCTACATAGAGCGTCCTTGTCTCCTAGCTTGGCATTTGCAGTGGAAGAATATGGATTTTAGTTCTCATTCTGTTTTGTACACAGTCATGTTCAACAAGCAATAAACATGCAAGTAAACCCCTCCCTTGAGATCCTTCCCACCTCCTCCAAGAGTCCTAAACTCTCCCATCCATCCTCATCTGGTCAGCGCTTAGATATCTCTTCTCTCCTTCCTAGTGGCAGTCAACTCTTGACAGCCATGGTGCCTACTCGTGTTGAGAGGGTATCTGTAGAGAAAGTCTGCTGTTCCCTCAGCAGCAGAAACACTTGCTGTAGGTCCCGGTCTGTCCATTGAGAGCAGGGACTCCTGTCGCCTCTCCAGAGATGAGAAACCAGGCCTGCTGCTCTCCTGTCTCTGGGCAGGAAAGGGGTCCTAGCATAAACTGCACACACGGGAAGAGTCATGTATCCTCACTCCTCTTCCAGGTAGAATGACTTTACGGGAAAGGGAGTATATCAGAGCAGCTCCAGGCCTTGATGTACTCAGGGGCTGAGACACAGTCATGGGAGGCATTTTTTGGTGGGCAAGGGACTTATCCAGCTATGTAAGGGTGCGGAACAGAGGAGACTGTGGGCAACTGGTGTAGACTGGGGAGGTTGGAGGAGTTAGATGGCTGATTCCCTGCGGTATGAGATTGTATCTAGGGGCAGAGTAGCCTGGAGCCGCTCCAGGTCCAGGTGGCTTCCAAAATCCATCATCTGGATGACGCCTCCCTCCTCTTTAGTGCTGCCTCCTAACACCACACCCACTTCGTCATCATCTTCATCTTCATCCTGACTGACAAGAGCCAGCTCATTCTCATAGCAGAAGGCACTGGGAGGTGGGGGAGAAGGTAGGATAGTCATCTTGCTTTCTTGCAGCTCTCGGGCTGAGCAGCAAGGTGTGCCTGCTACCTCATAGGTCTTGTGGAAGCGTGAATAATCCACTTTGTAGTGGTTCTTCTCCTCAAACACAACTGGTTCAAAGCGATGACCCCAAAGGATTTCACTAGCAAGGTAAGAGCTTCGTGCCTGTGTGGTCATGGCTGTGGCTTCCACCATCCCCTCAAGGATAACAACAATCTCAAAGTTCTCCGTCTCCAGCTCCTCCTTGCCAATCCCGTAAAGTGGACTCTCCTCATCAATCTCATGAACGATAATAATGGGTGAGACCAAAAATATACGATCAAGGCCCACATCGTAGCCCACATTTAGGTCCCGCTGGTCCAGTGGGAGATATTCCCCTTCCTCCGTCATGTAGGGCTTGATGAGCTGGGCTCGGACATGGGCCTCCACAATGTGGCTCCTCCTCAGGTTGCCCACCCGCCACATGAGGCACAGTTTGCCATCCCGCACGGAGATGACTGCGTGGTGACTGAAGAGGAGAGTCTGGGCCCTCTTCTTGGGCCTTGCCATCTTGGCCATGATAGTGCCAATCATGAAGGAGTCAATAACGCAGCCCACGATGGACTGGACCACAACTGCCATGATAGCCAGTGGGCACTCCTCAGTCACGCAGCGGAAGCCATACCCAATGGTTGTCTGCGTCTCCACTGAGAAAAGAAAAGCCCCTAGGAAGCTGTTCACATGCATGATGCAGGGCTTGAGGAGAGAGGGACTGCCTCCCGCTGCTGGTGCGTTGAGGTCACCATGGAAGAAAGCGATGCACCAGAAGAGGAAGCCGAAGAAGAGCCAGGAGACCAGGAAGGCAGCAGAGAAAATCATAAGCATGTAGCGCCAGCGCGTGTCCACACAGGTGGTGAAGATGTCGGCCATGTAGCGCTGAGACTTGTTGCTCAGATTGGCAAAGTAGACATTGCACTGCCCATTCTTCTTCACAAAACGGTTGCGGTGCTTCCTCCTGGGGGCATGGCCCTTCCCGTTCCGGCTGTGCCCATTCATGCTGCCCAGTGCAGAGACCTTGTGTCCATCCTCTTCAGTCGAGACGATGCTGTACCTGGAAGAGAAGAAACAGGCATTGCCAGCAGAAATACATGAAGAATAACAGCAACCACTGAGACAGCGAGGGCGGGAGACATGTGGGTGGCTCACATGGCTACGGTACCGCTGTGTTGAATATCACAACAGCACGTTTCCCTGGTTATTGCACCGTGGTGCCACCCTGACCAAATTGGTGGAGCTCGGCTGCAATACTTGCCAAGTCTTGATGCCAGGAGGTTGTATCGATGGAAGTCCTGACAGGGCAGCAGAGCAGCAGAAGCTTGTAGCACTGTGCTACCTACCAGCCTTTGTGGTGAGGAGGGATCCAAGGCTCCGAAACCTGACAGCAGCTGGGGCAGCCAGGAACCCCAGCCCGGCCACACTTTGGCCCTGACATTACATAAGGCCTGGAGTTTCTATTTTCTCCTCTCTGATTTCATGGTGCATTGGTGACAATGTTTATACACTTCCTGAGCTCAGGACAATTCTGTTGCCACAGCAACGCGCGTGGCTCACAGCATCCTGCATCCGAAGCCAAAGGTGTAATTTGGAGATCAACAGCCAAAGTGCTGGCAGTTTCCCTGACAGAAGCTCCACACACATTTTCTGGGAGACATTTGCCCCTCCAGCTCCCCTCCCTCGCAGGCAGCACTGCTGCTCCCCCTCACATGCTGCTGGGATAGTTGCAGATACTCCTTAAAGACATGATGGCAGAAGATGCTCTGACCACTGAGGAAATCAAGCGAGTGCATAGACCCACCGTGACCACTCTGCCCTCACAACTGCTAAGCCACAGCCTCCCAGAGCCCCTCAGGCTGGCAGTCTCCCTCCCATCCATCGTGTGGACACATCAGCTGGAGCCCTCCATCATGGGTTTTGTGACCCCCCTCCTCATCTCATGGTGAGGGAGGTGCTGGAGGCTGGAGTTGTGCTTCCTGGGGACATGGGGCTTCTGCAGCACTGCTGGAATCTGTAGTTTCTGGTCCAGCACCATGCAGTGCTTTGCTTCTCCATACCACTTCTTTGAGAGCTGTCCCCCTGTACACAACGTTTTGGATTGGAGGAGAGAGGAGCCATACCTTGGAGCAGGAATATACCCTGGCAGATGATTTGAGAAGAATATACTCAAAGACAGGCTGAAGGTAGGACCTGAGGCACCAGAGGAGGAGGAGCAGGCCACCCAGGGCAGCAGCATCCTTGAGAGGAGGGTTACTCACCGGTTGACTCGGACGCTGCCCATGGCTCGCTGTATCATCAAGTGTCAGGGGGCTGCAGCTGGGAGGGCGCAGGATCTCATGCAGCAGCACTCACATGGGACCGAGTGGCTCCAGGTTTCACCTCTGGCGAGCTGGGACCGGCGCTGCCATTGCGATTGCTCCTGGGCACGTGCCTTGCAGGGGAGGATGAAGCAAAACCCAGTCAGAGCATCCCTTGACAGCACTCTTCCCAGTCTCAGAGCAGGGGGCACACAGCTCCCAGACTTCTACTCAGGAGGGGCCTGGAGGTGTCCATGGAGGGGTCCACTGCAGTCTGGCTGGAGCAGGTTAGGAGCTGATGGATCAATGGCCCACAGCCCCCATGCTTGCCAACATCTGCTGACAGAAGTGAAGGCCAGATGGTCACCACTGTCCAGATCAAGGACACAATGGTTGAGCAGCTTGCGCGGCCCTTGCTCTGAGCCATTATATTAATATCATAGCTTACAGCAGGACGAGAGCTCAGCCAGGCTAAATACCTCACACACAAGGACTAATGAAGCATGGACATGCGCAGCAGCCCTCAGGTATCCCCATCAGCCCAGCCTGACCCAGAGGGAATTCATTTCCAGGGGGTGCAGAGCACCCCTCCTTTTCAAAGAGAACAAAAGCAATGAGTAGAGCTAAAAAGGAGAACTGATGGAAAGTAAGGGCTTAGGGGTAGCCAAGGAGAAACTGTTTAGAGCAAACAAACCTTGTGACTTGCCCTGTGTACAGCATCCAAGAGCAGCTCAGCAGCAGATCCCTGGGGAGGATGTCCAGCAGATGTTATGTCCTGACCCACTTCTCCCCAAACAGAAGAATGGGGAAACTGAAGACTCAGGAGCCAACATATCCTGCCTGCCCAGAGCTGCTGGGAAGTGAAATGCAGTGAGGGGGTAATGACTCACAGATTAGGAAGGGCTTTGTACACCCATGCTAATCCTGCACTGTAACCTTTGGATTACAGCAGTCTGTGTAGAGCGCAAGATACAGATAGAGCCAGTTAGTTTGCTTCCTCCTGGCCTCAATGATGACCAACCAATGGTTGCCCTATATGGGACAGATCCAAGGATTTGGCGGTCAGATCCAAGGTTTAGAGCTGCTTGCAAGTGGTCATGCATGGAGAGGAGAGAAAAACAGCAAGTGATGCTGTCTGGGGTGGAAAAGATGGTGAGAACCATTCTTTCATCATCATCGTTATTGCAGATTGGGGCTTCATGTGGCTAAGGGTGGCCACCAGCTTCCCCCAGTTAGGAGCACAGACAAGAAAGCAGCAAGTAATGTGCAAGCACTGCTGTTGTCATGTCTGGGATGAAGATTAACCAGCAGTATCTCCTCCAGAGACCAAGGTTATTGAGGCACTTTGATCTCTGCGACAACATAAACATGGTTGTTCAGACCAAGGATATTATGGGACCGGAAGAAGACAGCAACCTTGTAGTCCACAACTCACCATAGAGAGGTAGAAGTGAACAGCTTCCTAAAAATTCCCATCAGGAAAAATCACTTTGGCACTGAACTTTGCCAGCACCCACCCCCACACTGCTCTACAGCATCCAAGTCTAACAGGAGGGTTGGTTTGGACAGATACAGGAAATTTGGTTGTGCAGCTGGGTTAACCTAGAGCAGAAACTGGGGCTGGTAACAGAAATTCATCAGAAATGTAGAGGGATGACCAGGTGATGAGGAAAGGTCACTATCACGCTTCTGCTGGGATAAAGCTAAGACGTATCTTCAGTGATTGCATGGTGAGTTTTTACATCAGGGTCCTGCAGGGCTTTAGGGGGTGTCAAAGGCAGGCAATTTAGGTATACCCCTCTATGCCAGCTCCAGCCAGGAGAGGAAGGGCATCTTCTCCAGCTGGTGCCTTCCTTAGCCAGCCTGGATAAGCCAAGCTCATCCTTAGCCAGCACTGACACTGACCACAGAGGGAAGGCGCTGCCACAGCTCACAAGTATGGATACTTCACAACTTCCTGAAGGTTTCTCACCACCTTTGTCACCACCTCACCACTACGACCCTTTCCCCTGCCGCAGGAACAGATGCGCAATTTCTAGAGATTTTGGATTTCTGGCCCAGGCAGTGGCTACAAAAGAAGTGGAAGGAGGACCTAAGGAGCATCTGCTCACTGAAACCATATGCAGCACACTGCCACTCACCTTCCCCACCTCACCGAGAAGCGGCAAAGGAAGCAGGTGAAATGAAAGGGATTTGCTCATCTCCAGTTCTAGTTGGTACAGCTACAGGAAGAGATGGGCGCACTGTCTGAGTGCTGCATCCCGTGCTGCTCTGCTTCCTCCTGGCTCTCACACAGGAGCTCAGGTCAGCCAGAGCTGTGGCACAGCCTGTTGCACAGAGCCCACCATAGCTGGACCTTCCAGTTCAGACCCCGGGAAATATTTGCCGCTGGGTCCACAGTGCCAGACCAAAGCTAGAACTACATCCCTACCTGCAGTTTGTACTTAATCACAAGAAAGGTATTTCCATGAAGAATAAAGGCTACAAATCTGAACACACATTCAAGCACATGAGAGCAAATGGCTTTAATATAGGCTGTAGCGGGAGACCCATGGTCTCGATCCATACACTCATCTGTAGGACCCACACAGCAATGAGTTCATGGCTCTTTTTCTGCTTCAACTTTTTGAATTTTGCCAGTAGATTCAAGGATCTCAGCAACAAAATGCAGCGACTGTGCTCCAGAGGTGAGCTGTTTGATGGACCAGTTTGCACCCATTATTATCTTGTGGAGGTTCTGCAAGGCAAAATCTATGTTGTGCTTCATTGCATCCAGGCCGGGTGTTTGGCCTGCTTTCAGGTTTTCATTCTCTGCCTTGGAGCTCTCCAGCTCTCCCTGGAGAATAAAGATCTTCTGCTTCAGCTTTTCCACATTGCCTTCTGCCTCCAGAGCCCGCTGGGTCATTAGCTGGAGGTTCCACTCACTCCGTTGGACAAAGGACTGTAGCTCTTGGGCATCCCGCTCCTCCTTGGCCAGGCTGGCCTTCAGCTGCCTCTGCAGCTTCTGCATCATGCACACCTGGCTCTTCATGGAGCTCTGCATGCTCTTCACCATCCTTCTGAGCATGGCATTCTCCTCTCTGAGTATGTTGTTGGTCAGCTGCACCGATGGGAACTGCTGGTCCCCGATGGCCCCCTCATACAGCATGTGGGGTTCTGCTCCCCTGGTGTGTTCTGGGTACCCCAGATAAGTGTCACTGGCATGGGCCCAAGGGGAAAAGGCATTGACCCCCAAGTGATTGCCCGTGCTACACTGGAATGAGTTATAGGAGCCACAAGGTGCCATACTTGCTGTTTGGAGAATGTGTGCCCTTTGATGCACAGGAAAGTGAGAGGCCCAGCTGTGTTCCTCATCTTCGAACAAGCAGCCAAACCTTTTCACGTCTTTGTAAAGTGGTGTCTCAAACTCCTGAGCTTCCTCCTCAAGCTCCTGTGCATACTCGGCCAACTTCCCAGCATACATTCTATTTTTCTCTCCTTCGTCTTTCACCATGTGAGAGTGCTTAGAATTTAGGGAAAATAGGATGGCTTCTCCTAAATCCTCCACCTCATTATCCTTCAAACTCTCATAGCTCTTGGACTGTGGTGGAGGCCATGCGGAGTGGCAGGGGTAGCTCAATTCATCATTGTCATCATCATCATCTTCCAAACCTTGACATTCTGGGCAGATCCTCTCCGTTGTCCCCGAGGTGTCAAGCAGCCTTGACATCTACAGGATGCTTTGGGCTGCAGCAGACAGGAAGATCCAAATTATCCTCTTGGAGCCTGGGCCACACAGGCAAGTGACACTGACAAGAAGTGTGTCAACTTCTGCAGCCTCAGCGACGCTAGTGGGGGAAGAGACAGACACCTAAATCCCTCCCCACCCCCTACCAATGTGTTTGGGAGGGAGTGGAGAGAACGTCCAGGCACCTCTGTGTGGGCGCTATGGAGAGAACAGGTATCACCAGGTATGTGATGTCACCGTGTGACTGCTGTGAGGTCATGACCGGGGGGGAGAGGAACCAAACAACTGCAGAAGTGCCTTTTATGGCAGCGGGATGATGAGCTGGATCCCCACGGTCTGGACCAGACTCCAGCTAGGGGATGCTGCCAGTGGGCAGAAAACAGCTTGTGAAGCTACCCAAGACCTCCAGTGTGCAGGGGGAACAGGGACCAGCTGGCCCTAGCAGGCAGCATAGGGCAGAGGGGACAACCCTGCCCTGCAGCCTACTGAGGCATCTCAAGCTGCAAGATCAAGCCAAGGGTGTTTTGGTGCCAGGGCTCACCAAAAGAAGACATCACCAGCGCCTTGTCCAGAGGCATCACCCCAAGCCCTCTGCCCGGCAAGGGCTCTGCACCATGGTGCTGCCGATCTGATTCATCCCTGCTGCCAGCTGGCGCAGGGAAGCGTTAGTAATACCGGGCGCCACAAACCCGGAGCGGCACGAGCCAGGAGACGAACAAAAATAAACCTGCTTACCACTTCCACCCCAACACACCCCCACTGCGCGCGGTGCCGCCATGGGTAAGGCAGACAGGCAGGAGAGAAGCCCTGGGCTGGGGACTGCCAGCACATTGGGCTCGCGTTCAGGGATGCTACACCAGGAGGTGATGTAGCCACTGTCCCTCCTCAGCAGCTGGTGGCCTAGGGCCACTGCTGACATCCCAGCCTGCACAATGGATGCTGGCAGCTTGGTTAGGCCAGGGATTGTACTGAGAGGCCAAACCCTAAGAAAAGTCAGTTCAAATGGCTGTGGAATGGTCCTGTTGCTCTTTGGAATCCTGAAACGCAAATGGGATGAAGGTGGAAGGCTCAGAGATGCCTCCAGCTAAAGGGGCCTTCAGACCCTGAGCAGGCAGCTGCCTATCACATGGACGAGGGGGAGGAAAGCCTGGTTGAGGACAGAGATGCAAATCCTGCAGCAATGGCTGAGCACCCTGGAGCTTGCTCTGCCTCCTGGGACCCATATGTGAGGGGGAGCCAGGGGGTCAGTACCGAATCCTTGAGAGTAGGATGAAACCACACTGGTGTTTGCAGCATGGGGTGCCCTGGGAGATGCTATGCAGGATGCTCCTGCATCCCTCTGCTGCCCTGTCTCCGGCATACATCAACACCCACCTATTTCATGGCCTGAGGAAGCCCCCTATCACTTTGGGAAGCTGCTGCAGCGTGGGCATTGCAGGTGCTGTCTTGCAGCATTGAAGATGGCAGCCACATGGGTCTCTGGGGACCAACAGCCACCTCCAGTCCTTCAGCCTGGGCTGGCCTTCCCTCCTTCCCAGTCACTTTCCCCTTCCCGCACACTAGGTTGAGCAATGCCAAGGACTCCAAGGTGATGCTGCAGTCATCCTGCCTTCCCAGGTGACACCATGCTCCAGCAGCACAAGCCACTGCACCAGTCCCACACTGCCCCAAGCTGATGTGTGGGGCTGGGTTGCTGCCGTTGTTTCCCGAGGGATCAGGAGCTGATAATGTCATGGCACGTGGTGCCCATGTAACATCTCCATTGCTCCACCTCCAGTACACAGTGCAGTGCCTCGCACATCTCAGGCTTTCTTCAGCCCCTGCCAGAGCAGATCATATATTGTCAATCCTTCCTTACATCTGCGATGGAAGAGTCTCATGAAACAGAACAGAAAAGTCCACGCTGAAGCACTCCCCCACTTCTCTTTTTATAACAACCATATCTGGTGCTCTGGGATGTACACCGTGAACGGCAATGATGGAAAAATCCCAGGGTATTTTTACACTCTAAGTCTTTGCTTTATGTAGAGTTGTCTGGCAAATGCTTCCCTCCTGTCTGTGGTCAATACTGCAGCCTCTGTTTGCGCTGTGCTTCGTACCTTTATTCCTCTTACCAGCTGCGTAGCATCACCTGGTTTTGAGATCAGCGTCCACAGCCCCATCCCACCAGCTCGGGCATGGTAACAACACGGCAGACACCTTCTTGGCTCTTGGGGAGGCAGGGAGGGGGCACCCGCTGCAGAGAGGGGACCCCTTTGGCACTTTGCAGACCCACGGCATTCGGTTTGTCCTCTCCATCCTCTTGGTAACTCCATCCTCTTGGTAACTCCTCTTCCTCACAAATCCTCCTGCTGAGGCTCATAGGGCCACGGGACTGCCTTGCTATGGGAGGCAGCGGCCACGCTGTCGCTCCTCAGTGCCGACAGGGCTGGGTGCTAGGCGCTGTATGAGCACACGCGAAGGCACAGTCACCGTGCGGGAGAGTTTTACCATATTAAAAAGGCAAGTGACATATGGAAGGTGAGGGGAGGAAGCTGTAATCAACTCTTTACCATTTTTATATACACACTTCTGCCTTTTCGTTCAATAATTATAAATAGATTGAGTAAGTGCCAACAGTCCCCATCTGCCCGCAAGGCATGATCTGCTGACCAGTTTGTCTCTCTAACACTGGAGTTTATTAACTTGCCTCTGCCCAGTTTATATTTTGGGGTGGAGGGAGAAGGGGGGATTTTTTTTCCCCTCCCTGTGAAGCTCTGGAACTTGGGGATGGGTAATATGAAAACAAAACAAAATGATTTGAAGTTAAACCATCTCAGTGTGTGACTCAGAGCTATTCATAGCTCCCTGAAGCCAGCTGCAGCAACGGAGCCAGAAGGATTCTGCCCGTATTATTATTCCAATTACCATCTGAATTAAAAGTTTGAGCAGTGATCAGCCCACATACTGACGGGAGGGGGAGAGAAGAAAGCAAAGAGAGAAGGAGAGAAAGAGAGAGAGGGATTAAAAACAGATAAAAATGGGATCCACACAAAGGTCCTCAGGATGACAAAGTCGGGAGGAGACACAGAAAGGTGACAGCACCAACTCCTGCCTGCTCCCACACCACCCCGGTGATCCCTGCTGCAGCCACACCATCTGGGTTCCCTGGGATCCCGGCTGAGAGAGGGGTACCCCACAGGAGGGCTGGGGTGGCACTCATCCACCCTCCTCTGGTTGACATTGGGCTGGAGGGACAAGGGGCAGGGGCAGGGGAGCGGCCAAGGAGGAAGGTAAGGAGAGGATGCTGTTGGGGCCATGGCTGGGGAGGAGTCCCCACTTTGTCTTGTCGAGTGGGCTGGCATCACAGGGAAAACGGAATGCTCAGAAGGCCCCTGGCCTTCCCTGGGAGGTGTTCTGGCACAAAAAGGAGCCTGCCTTTTGCGGTAGCCGGGGTGCAGACCATGTCCTAGCTGCTCCCGAGGAAGCCCTGGGGCTGATGTACACCCCAGCAGCCATCCTACCAAAACCATGGACCTGACCCCAAAGGGTTGGCACAAAATCTGCAAGAGCTGAAAAGCTGAAGGCACTGGGGTGTTCCTGAGGTCGCTACATACTGGGTGGCTGCGATGCACTCAGGTCACCTTCTGCAGCTTCCCAGCATGACTGCGCCAGCAAAAAGGGCATTTCCCCTAACCCCCACCCCAAGAGCTCCCTTCTCCGAGCATCCTGCCCTGCAGGAGCCTTGTCAAAAGGCTGCCCCCAGCAGTGTCCCTGCACCTCAGGGTCTCCCCAGCACAGAGCCCCTCCTGACCCTGAGCTGGCTTGGCCAGAACTGCCCAAGTGGGGCCCTTCCACGGTTTTTGGCTCACCAGGTATATCATCTGCCTGCCCACTGTGGCTGCACTCCCGACACGGCAGGGGCAGCCTGCCAGTGCCTCTGCAAAGCACCCAGCAAGGCAGGCGCCTGCAAATGGGTTATAAATGATGGTAACAACAGTGACAGCAGCAAAGGGTGAGCTTGCTTCCCAGGACAAAGCCTGCTCTGCACCAAGCCCCCGACTGAGAGAGGCTGCAGCCTCTGCTCCACCCATGGCTGCTGCACAAGGGCTGAGTGCCCAGCCTGGCCTGGCTGCTCAGCGCTAACCCATTAGCCATAGGGGAAAAGTAATTCACCCCCGAAAACCCCCATTGCTGCTCCAACACAGAGCCCAGTGAAGGCACCAGCCTCTGAGGGGTGCCAGCTTCCCCGCTTTCGGCCATGCCTAAGGGGCACCAGGAACAGAGCTGGGGGAGTGTCCCAGGTAAGCTGCAGAACCGCACTCCCACAGAGGGCAGATAGACTACTTCACTGCAAGTCTGTTGGCCTGTATGGCTGCAGCTTGCTCAGTCAGGTTAAACCTGAAAGACAAGCCTAAGTGCCACCCGGTGCCCATGGCTTGGAGGACTGTCTCCCCCATCCTTCCCCTGCTCCTCAGCTCCACAGCATGGCAGGGGCTGCCAACAAGGGTGGGCTTGGGTACAGAGGAAAGTAGTGCGAATTGAGACATGGCAACTGCATCTGCACACTAATACACTTTCAATTTCCCCCCTGCCATCGTTATAGGTTGCTGTCGCACCCCTGCTCACTCTCATTGGTGTCCTGCGCACTCACTTGCCTCTCACCCACTGGCACTTGGTGTTGCCTGCACCTTCTGCCTGCTCCCCTGCACCCAGACACGAGGCTTTTTCCTGGTGGTGGGAACAATGCGGACAGGAGACGCGACGACTTCTGGAGCCACTGTGTTTAGTCCCATGGCAGGCACCACCTCTCCGTAATGCCATCAAGCTTTTGGAGAGATGAAGTGCCTGCCTGTCCAGCACCTCTGAGACGCCGATGCCCTTCAGCCCCTGTGCTCACCATGCTGCTGGTGGGGTCAATCTGTATGGCTCTTATGTGGCTACAGTGCTGCTTTACCTTCTTCTAGAGAGAGTTGCTTTTGACATCCTCTCCCTATAAGCCTCTTTCCAGCTGGCCCCTCTGTGCTGGTGCCTAAGCAGGCTGCCAGCAAATACCATGACCCAGCACAGAAAGGGAGTGGGCAAGAGGAGGTGGGAGAGCAAAGGTAGGGGAAGGGAGAGCAAGCAGTGGAGAGGCAGATAGGACAAGGCCGGCAGCTCATTGCACCAGTGCTGGCACCGCTCACCGAGGAGGGAGAGAGAGAAGAAGGTGAGGGAAGGAGGCAGGAGCGGTGCCAAGGTCTTTTCTCCGAGCCCATTGCAGGGGACAGAGTGGGGGACGCTGCCTTCCATATTCTTCACATGGCACAAAGCTTCCTTTCAAGTGTTTCAGGAGAAATGTTGCCATAGAAATAAAGCATCCTTCCAGATTGTGAGGGGCAGGCCCACCATGGTGGCAAGGGCTGGCACAGACATGGGCACAGTGGTGACGGGAGTCCCTGGCCAGCAGCGTGGTGCTGGAGGGTACCATGTCCTCCATCCCCTGCTCCCTCATCTCCAGTGAGAGCAGCGGTGGTGCTGCCGTGCCCGTGTGGCTGATGCCAGCCCCGAGTGGCATCTCCTTCCCAAATGCACCGGTGGGTGAATGCTGACACTGCCCCTGCATGTAAGTTCCCTGCCACCAGGCTCCCAAGAGAACAGGAATGGAGGTGCATGGGTCCCTGGGGCAGTCAGGACAGGGTCGCCCTGCAGCCACCTACTATCCCTCATCTGCCTGGGCCACAGCACCACCTTCACTGATGGAGAACAAGCCTGAGAGACCTGAGGGTGAGAACCAGCTCAAAGACAGCCTCTGCCCAATCCCGAGCCCCCCCACGGCCAGAGGATCAGCATCTCTCCCGAGAAGGGCCTTCGAGACCCACCATCCCCTCTAAAGCCGCCTCGTCTGCGGAGGAAAACCACTGCTGGTGCCCTATGGGCTCCCTGCGAAGCGCCCCCGCCCTGGTGAGGGGCGCAGGAGCAGCACTGTCGAGGAACACGGGCTCAGCCCGCCGCGGTTTCACGGCGCTGCGGGGCGGGCGCAGGCGCTGCGCTCCGTGCTCGCCATTCACAGAAACGCCAGCGGGAGGCTGGGGAGCCGCGCGGGTGAGGGAGGGATCGATCGCTAAGACGCCAGCATCCATCCATTGATCCCGGCCGCGCTGTCGGGTTGAGCCAGCCCAGCGCGGTAACGAGGCAGGACAACGGGAACTCGCTGAGGGCAGATTGCCATTAATTGCTTTGCTCTGCGTCTGCACTGATGTCAGCGCGCGGCGGGCGCAGGTACCCAGCGCCGTGCCCTACTCCCCCTTGCTGGCACCCTCCCACTGGTGACACCACCACAGGAACACGGGGTAGTGACCTGTGGCCAAGCTTGGGGTGTCCAGAGGGACCAGAGGGACCTGTCCTGCCAGGAAACTCCATCCTTCCCCAGCCACCTCCTCACTTCTTGGCTTTCCTTGCAAACCATGGAGGGTGGCCCCAAGAGTCAAGGAATGCTGCCAGCCCCCTGCCAGAGTCATACATTGTGGTGCTCAGTGTTGACGCCCGAGGAAGGGGAGAGATGGAAAAGGGGAAAGGTGAAGGAGAGGGAGCCCCGCTTCCCTCTGGATCAGCCCTCTCCAGTTGACGCATCCTCACCATCCTTCCTCTTTCCTACCACCTCTTGTCCCCACCAGGCTCACATTTCCCTCCTAAGGCAAATATTCGCCTGTACTTACTATTGTCAGTGGCTACAAACAGTGGTGGCCACAAGCAGGGGAGATTCAGGCATCGGTGGGTGCCACTTCCAATGGTGAATGGAGAAGGGGCACAGCCCTACTCCTTCAGAAAAACGTGCTCCCCACACACCCCGTTATCCCTTCCCGAGCTCTGGGTCACCCCAAGCCTCAGATCCCTCTCCACACCTCCCACTTCCCATGGCCACCTCCTCCTGAGAAGCCAAGGAGGGCACAGAGCGAGGGTTGAGGGGAGTCTTGGAGCCAGGTCACCTCCACCACGCGTCCCCTGCGTGCGCTGTCACTGTCTGCCCTTTGCAGCACAACCCCCAAAAGGAAGGAAGGGGAGAAGGGAGAGGCCCTGGAGCCATTCACTTTGCCATGGATGGAGCGGGGGATCAGCAGTGGGGATGGGAGACCAGGGTCTTGGCAGCGAGATTCCGGTGTCTCAGGGTGATCTGCCTGGGAGTGGGGACACGGGGGACAGGAGGTCGCCTCACGGATGTCTGAGGTGACCTGCCTGCACCATGCAAACAGTGAGGATGCCGGCCCTGCCAACAGGGAGCAAAGGCAGAGTTTATCTGGGATTTTGCTCACGGCTTCCTCCTGAGCTCCTTCACCCAAACCCAGTCTCCAGAACACCCTTTGCACCGTGCCTATCTGTGGGACACTGGATCAGCGCCGATAGGATCAGCCACACTGGGACTAGAACAGCTGGAAGGCAAAGGAAGAGGGGGGCAGGTCTGGAGCCCAAAAAGCTCCATGGGCAGTGGGAGAGACAATACAGCCGGTTCAGCCCCGGGTGCACCCCGGTGTTTAGAGAACGGGTCTCCAGCTCCGTTCTTCTCCCACACCCGGACACAACCATCACCTGCACAGAGCAGGAGAAACAAAAGGCGAGCGAGACCCGGCCCCGGGTGAGGAGGGAACGCGGGGAGCCATCAGCAATGAGGAAGTTACCTGCAAAGCAGCCGGAGCCAGGGCGGTGAGGGATGGGGAGGGAAGTTGGGAAGGTCCACAGGCAGGTGCCCACCCCTGCCCCATGGCCCGTGGCTGCCCCGGTAGCCGTATGTGCATGCACCGTGCACCACAGCCAACTTTATTATTCCCTGGCACGCTGACACGGAGCCACGCATCTCCCCTAAGTTATATTTATAGCTGTTCCTCAGAGCGAGCGCAGAGCAAACAATACATTATTTTCCTAAGGAAAGAGAAAGCCCTTCCCAGTCTGGTGCCGGTGAGGGGAGCAGCGCGCTCCAGCACCGCCTCTTACCCGGGTCCTGCCGAGGGCTGCCGCCGGCTCCAGCCGTGGTGCAGAGCCAGCATCAGAGCAAGGGGAGAGCGGACGGTGTCTCCATCTCACCATGAAGCATCTCAGCCGGACGGGGGGAATCAGGGAGGTCTCTCTGCAGCCTGCACTTGCCTCTGGCTTGGGCTTTCCACGCTACCCCCCCCGAAGAGCTACTTCTCTGCCGCGACCTTCTCCTCTCCTAACTCTGCTCTGCCCACGCCAGCGCTCTCCTCCTGCCTCTGCCTCTCCTCAGAACGTTTCACTCCCCGGAGCATCCATCCCACGAAGCACTGATGCGCCTTCGTGGCTCCGTGACGGGTTCAGGTCTTCCCCTCCTGCCTGGCTCCCCCCTTCCCTGGCATTATTTGCTTGTGCCCCTCACTGCCCCCCTGCTCTAGTCCCCAAATCGCCCCTCTCCCTTCCACTCTTCCTCTCTGTGCGCTCCGCTCCCTTTCCTTGGCTGCCTCTCCCCCTCGCTGATTGCTATGCAGTCTGTAGCTGAGAAGTCAGTAACTCTGTGGTAGGATCCAACAGCTTTCCGCTACTTTAGCCCATCCTCGCGTGTGAGCTCAGAGCTGCGGAGCCACCATGGGGGAGACCAGAGCGCAACCATCGGCAGCAGGAAGGGGACAGCACGGCCACAGGATGACCCCAGGG
This sequence comes from Amazona ochrocephala, assembly GCA_039720435.1. Classification (NCBI taxonomy): domain Eukaryota; kingdom Metazoa; phylum Chordata; class Aves; order Psittaciformes; family Psittacidae; genus Amazona; species Amazona ochrocephala. Next base: position 80,254,326 of record CM077880.1, read on the forward strand.
AGGCGAATCCTCCTGCCAGGATGAAATATCCACTGTCAAGGGGTTTTTCCCACCTGGGTTTGGGATGCTGGGCTGACACCTCACCCTAAGGAAGGACCAGGCTCTCCTGGCTTGTGCAGAGCACCACCTCCCTGCATCCACAGCCTGGCCTCCACACCCTGCAGTGCTGGGGATGTCCTGCCAGGATGGGTGATGCAGGTGAGGAGAGACAGCGCTCAGGGCTCCAGGATGGTGCATGGCCACCCAGATGGGAAACCGGTCCTAGAATCCTCCTCCCCTGGGTCTCCATGGCCAGCAGCATCTCAGGGGCTTTGAAAAGGTCACTTCATAGCGACAAGACATGAGGCCAGGGGACCGTGTGGCAGCAAAGCCAGATGCTGAAGTGCACCCTGTCCCTGCAGGCAGTGGCTGTAGGCACCGGCTCCCTGGGACTGCCCCGTGCCAGGCCAGCAGAACCTGTGGGCATAGTTTCCATCTCGGTGTCTCAGCCGCTGTCCCCAGCATTAAGGCTTGTGCTGGAAAGTCAAAGGAGACAAAAAAACCCCTCACTTTTTGACTGTCCCAGGGGTTCCAACCTGCAAAATCAGCCCAAGGTCCCCTGGTGCATGGGGTGCCTCCTCACACAGCTGATGAGCACCGCCATGGTGAGCGCAGCCCACTCTCACCTGGCAAAGCCACCCCCGGGCAAGCAGAGGACATTTTTAGTAGCTGTCCATGCAGATAAGCAGCTGCAAGTGAAGAGTGCATCAGCCTCCTGCACTGTCCAGCTTGCCTCAGCCCACCCATGGCTGCTCCCCATTGCTCAAATGGGGGATCCTGGGGAGGCGCAGCTCCAGGATGGAGCAGGGCCAGCCCACTCCCTCTATCCCCTCTGCAGCCTTCCCTATGGGAACCTTGTCCAGCTCCATGGGGGTGGGCCTTGCTTTCCCAAATGCCCTGTCCCCAGGACCTGCGGGGCTGCTTCCCACAAGGCTGGGAGCTGCAGAGGTGCTGCATGGCAAAGCATACCAGCGCTCTGGCACCCTGTGAAAGGGATGAAAATGCTGCTGAGATATCTTGCTCCTTCCTGGGGTGGGCAAAGCCACCACGTACCCCTGCACCCACCTCACCTTCAGGTTGTGCTTCACCCTGTCTGCCTGTTGCTCCTCATCTCCATCTTCCTCCAAGACTTCACCACGTTTCCCTCCACCTGAGTATCAAGGGGATGAATGGCTGCACCTTGTGCCAATAGGCAGCCACCATGGCCAGGACCATCAAGAAGGGACATGGGGATGTTGCATCAAGGATGCCATTAGCCCCTCATGGTCCTAGTGCCTCTGGGGAGCAGTGCCCTGGTCACCCCAGGCCCGCCGGCCCCAGCAGCGGGGTGGCTCACACTCACCACCCCCGCCCGTCTCCACCGGCACCGTCTTTAATAAGAAGCGTGGAATATTTTAGCACCTATGGAAAAGCCACCACAGACGGTGGTGGCAGCCGTTGCCAGGGAGACGCTCCCAAAAATAGCCCCACTCCGCCAACCTTTCCCGATGCTGCTGTGGGGATGAGGGAGGCAAAAGAATGGAGGGATGGAAAGGTGGAAGGATGGAGGAAAGAAGGGAAAGAGATGGAGGGATGGATGGAGAGCTGGGTGGAGAAGAAGGGATGGAGAGATAGAGGGGTGGATGGAAAGGGATAGATGGATGGATGGAGGGATGGATGGATGGATGGATGGATGAATGGAATGGATGGATGGATGGATGGATGGATGGATGGATGGATGGATGAATGGATGGATGGATGGATGGATGGATGGATGGATGGATGGATGAATGGGGATGAATGGATAGATGGATGGAAGGATGAATGGATGGATGGATGGATGCATGGAGGGAGGAAGGGAGGGAGGGAGGGATGGATGCATGGATGGATGGATGGAAGGATGGATGGATGGATGGATGGATGGATGGATGGATGGATGAATGGATGCATGGATGCAGGGAGGGAGGGAGGGAGGGATGCATGGATGGATGGATGGATGGATGGATGCATGGAGGGAGGGAGGGAGGAAGGGAGGGAGGGAGGGAGGAAGGGAGGGAGGGAGGGATAGAGGGGAATAGGAGCTTCTGAGAAGGTGGGTGAGCACTGCCTGAGCCATCTCCCTGCCTGGGGATGAAGACAGGAGCAACTCCCATGTCAGCAGCCCCAGCTTGGGCACCTGCCAGGCTGCTTTGCCGTCCTCCTCCAATAGTTCCATCTCTGTCCCCGGTCCAGGATTGCCCTATCCTGGTCACAGGGGCAGAGGCGTTGAGAGACAGAGGTGGCCCATGGCGCTCACCCTTACGGTCTTTCCCAGCCCCTCCAGGAATGCCGAATTGTATCTCTCTCTGGGACCACTCTGGGATGAATCCTGGGGGCTGTCCACCTTCCTGGGGGTTCTGGATGCAGCCTGAGCCACAGCCTGCAGCAGAAATGAAGGAGGGTTCCTGGCCAAGCACCTCCACAGCAAAAGCACAGAGCCCTTCCTGGTGGCAGGAAACAAATGCTTTAGGGAGAAGGAACCCCCTTTTGTCCCTCTTTTCATGCCATCGCCTTGCAGGACAGGCAGAGGTGGAGAAGGAATGTGCTCAATGGATCTGCTGCCACCTGGCCCAGGGGCTCTGCAGCAGAAGGCGCCTCCCAGATCAGCAAAGGCAGAGAGGGAAACCCAAAAATAGAACTAAAGGGGAAAAAAAGAAACCAAAGAACCCCAAATTCTCGTTTTTAATGCCAAATCCCAGCTCCCTCTCCTCCCTGTCACCCTAGCGATATTCCTTGTGGTCGCCATGGAAACAGGAGGCATGGAGAGAGCATCACCGTGCGGAGCGGTGGCAGCACCCGGCATTATTTCGGGAGGCAGGGAGACACCCGGTGCAAGGCGCTTCGTGTTGTGGCAGGGAGGGAGGAGGGAAGGTTTATTTTTACTTGCTCCCACATCATGTGCCAACTTTTCCCTCCTCCAAGCGCCCGGGTGCCCCTCGCCTTCCCAGCAGCTTTCCTACCATCCTCCCGAGTGCCGCATGAGGATGCCCTATAGGAGACCCTAACCCCACCGCCCCGTCCCGGCCGGGTGAGCTCGGTTCGGCTGCTCCCATGGTGGTCACCTCCGCTGGTGGTTCCTGGCGTTACAGCAGCGCGTAACAGCCTGGATTGGGGCCCAGCAGCTCTTCTGGGGAAGGGGCGAGGTGAAGAGAATGAACCTTTGCGACCCACAACAGTTCTACCCATCCACAGGGAGCTTCATCCCCTGGGTGGGAACAGGAGCTGTGAAGAGGAGTGGAGGGCCCAGAGGATGTTGAGGGCTCTCTGACGTTGCACCCAAGGGGCTTGGCACAGGAGCTGTCAGAAGAGCAAACTCTACATCTCTTCCTTCCCCTGAAGCCCCCCATGCCTGTTCCACTGCTCAGACCAATCTCTGCTCACCTGGGAAAGGACCTGCGCCACCAGGGACCTGCTGGGCCACCAGGGCTGGGGCTTGGCTTCCACCAGCACCCACATGGCTTTGGAGAAGCTCGCTGAAACCCCAGGTAGCTCCATAGCTGGAGACACGATTTCAGCCAGCCTCTATCCTATTGCCCCATTGCTGACGCTTCCTTTGGTCTAACCTGCTCCTCTCCTGCCACACCAGCCTCTAACTTGGTGCCCTGACCAGGCCCTCCCCAGTTTCCCAGGGCTGAGTGGGTGTTTTCCAGGCCAGCTTGGGAACGTGTGTGGAAAAGCCCAGTGCAGCAGGTGCTGGAGCAGCACAGAGGGAAAACACGGCAGCCAGCCTAATGGGCAGGGAGGAAATATATGCAAATGCATTCAGAAAGGAATCCGGTGATGCTAATAGACTTGTTAGTCCTCGCAGGGAGCACCAGCAATAATATTTTTACACTTTAGTCATTAGGGATTTTACTCCAAGTCAGCCCATAAGGACGGAGGGGGATGTGGAGGAGATGGGCACGGGTGACGCTAGGGACAGGGAGGGCGGCAGGGGCAGAAGCAGGCAGGGTCACACATCCAAATTAGTCCCACAGCCAGAAGTGAGTTGCTTGGGAATGAGGTGACGAATTAAACCATCCATTTGGTTGTACTAAAGCACATTTACATGAGCAATTAGATAATGAATATCCAATGGCCCCGTCTCGACGCGGAGATTCCCTTGCTGCAGCCATGAGACCTCCCTGTGTGACCACTGCTGCAAGGACGAGGTTTATCCCAGCCAGGCTGGTCACCCAGGGCTGCTCCTGAATACACTGAGACTTGACGATCATCACTGCTAGCACCCCTCCTGTTAAACCTCTACACCCAGCAGCACCCGTGTGCTTCCTGCACTCCACACGTGTATCGCACCCTTTGCAATCCACTCGCAGGGATCCAGGAGTCACACTTTCAGCACTGTTTGTTTCAAACCAGCCCTTGGGAAGGTGTTTTCTTTCCTCCAGGGCTGGGCTCTGGGTTCTGCACTGCTCCAGGCAGGACCCCTGAAGGCAGGGTCGCCTTGGTGAGTGGGGGGCCATTAGGAAATGGCCGTCCATGATCCGCTGCGGAAGTGGGGTGTGACATACAGCTGCAGCTACAGTAATGCACATCTCTCCATGTTGCTTCATTTGCTCCAAGAGACAAAGTGGAGCTATGGGAAGAAGGCGCTGGAGGCGGGATGGGGCTGGGAAAGGCAAAGGGCAGGAGGCTGCTGGCAGGGAGCAGGACAGAGTTTAATGCACCCACAAGGAATGTCCCTGGAAAGCTGGCCCTCCTGTGAGGGTGCATCCGCAACGACAGCGATGGGGGTGCCTTTCCCTCTGCCTTTTCCCTTTTAACGACACTTCCACGTGTAACTTGAGACAAGTTGGGGAAGGAAAAAAGAGGGAGGGGAAAAAAAGGAAAAGAGGAAAAATCGCGCAGTTATTCCCGCCTCCGCCGCCTCCTCCCTCTCCTCCCTGGCCAGCCAGCAGCCACGTCACAGTCACCCAGCCTGGTTTGGGGCTGCTCGGCCAGCACAGCCCGGGGCTCTCCACGGGACAAAGCCCGGCTTTCGGCCTGGAGCAGGGCGGGAAGCTCTGGAAGGGGGAGAGAGAAGATCCACCTTGGGGGAAAAAGTAAGCAAGAAGCAAGGGAGGCATCCAGCTTGAGGGCCTGGCTGGGGAAGGGGGCATGCAGGCAGGGCACAGGGGAGCCTGAACTTCCCTCTGCCAGGAGAGAGAGCTCCTTAGCGGGGAAAAGGGAAGTTGAGCTGGAGGGAAGCGTTCACTCAGTTGAGGCTTGGGACGAAAAAGCTCCCTGCCCTCACCTTCCCTGCCTGCAGAAAGGGCCCCGCTCCCTTCGCCCTAGAGGAGCCCCCCCGGCACCATGAACGTCTTCCGCATCCTGGGGGATGTCTCCCACTTGTTGGCCATCATCATCCTCCTGATGAAGATCCTGAAGTCTAAGTCCTGTGCTGGTGAGTGCTCCCACACCCCAGGGAAGGAGGGGGGGCTCTTGGAGGGCGGCTTTGTGAGGAGTGCAAGTGAGATGGGTGCCAAGAAGGCTGGTGATAGTCCACACAAACTGGCAGCCCTCCCTGGTGGGCTCTTTAAGGGAAGTCATCCTCCTCTTCCTCTGGGAGGTCTCCCTGCCCTGGCAGTGTTGGAAGGATGTGATGTGGCAAGGCACACAGCCTCGGGCAGGTGTTGGTCCTGGGGGGTGAAGAGAAGGAGAGGACAGCAAGGCCAAAGGTAGAAAATGAGCATAAGAAGTTGTGGTAGCACCAAAGCCAACAACCTGGAGAGAAAGCTGCTTCATGCTGGAGGACCTGGCAGCCGGTGGGCAGAGGCTGCCCTGTCCCTGGGTGAGGAAAGCAGGGCTGCAGTTTTCTATGGGAAGATTTTGCTTGGAGTTCATGTTTCCTTCCCCAAGAGACTTAGGGGCTGGGCTGCAGCATTGCCACCACTACTGCAGGTAGGGAAACGGGTGGGTCTGGCTGCATGTCCCTGCCAGCAGTGACTAAATTCCATCAGCATCCCCGTACTGGACCCTGATCCAGCAGCTCTTCCTTCGTGTGGCAGATGTCACATCACGCAACCCCTGGCGAGGTGAAGAAGGCAAGGGAGGGAAGAGAAAGGTGTTTTGATGACAGCAAGGACTGAATTGGCCAAAGCAGTGAATGTGCCCCAAGTGCCTCTACCTACAACCCAAAGCAGGGCTCAGGGGCATCAGCAGGAGCCTGCACTGTTACTTGGGAGACTCCAGCCAGTCCTGGGTTGAGCCTAGAGCTACCACAGCACGAGCATGCCAGACCTGGCTCACAAAGCAACATGCGTGTATACATCTGCCTCCAAAGAAGGCCTACCCTAAAGGGTCCTTCCTCTCATCTGCTTTCCTTTCCTTTCTTCTCCCTGCCATGCAGGAATCTCTGGGAAGAGTCAGATTCTTTTCGCGCTTGTCTTCACAACCCGCTATCTGGACCTGTTCACGACCTTCATCTCTGTCTATAACACTGTGATGAAGGTAAGGAAAGGGCAGTGCAGAAGCAGAGGTTCCCCCCAGCTCATCACGGTTGCTCAGGGAGGTGAGGGTGTGCAGCCACTAAGTCAGTTCTTCAGACAGGAAGGGTAAAGACACCGCCTTCTGTGTCACTATCCCCCCACTGACCAAGAAACCCCCTCGCTACAGCCGGTGTGCGAGCTGAGCCCACCACACTTAGTACCACCAAAACCAGAACAAAACACCCTGAATCAAGCCTGGTGCATGAACAGATGGCGACCACCAGGTGAAACCTCCTCACACAGAGCCCTAGAGGGCTCAAACAAGCGTGATCCTTGTGGTGGAGCAATCGTTAGTTGACCACTGGAGCATCTTCAGCAGATGTCAATTCACAAGCCAGCAAAGGAAAAGCATTCACCGCTATCCCACCCAGGCGCGGCCCCAGCAGAACCGGGTTAACAGATCTTACTTGGGCAAAACCATCCCCTCTTCGAGCAGAGAGGTGCCATTGCAGGTGAGGTTTTGCCATCTCCCTTCATTTGACTCCCCAGGTCATTTTTCTGATATGTGCCTATGTCACCGTGTACATGATCTACGTGAAATTCCGGAAAACTTTTGACAGCGAGAATGATTCCTTTCGCCTGGAGTTCCTGCTGGTCCCGGTCACTGGCTTGTCATTTCTGGAGAACCACAGCTTCACAGCCTTGGAGGTAAGGAAAACCTGAGGCAGGAAAAGGGAGGGGAAGCAGCAGCCGGATGCCAGACAGCAGTGAGCAGCATGTTGAATAGCTGAGTTTTAACAGCAAAAGCAGGCAGGAAAGGCAAAGTTGGCATGCCTTGAGGACTGCACCGTCTACAGCGCAGCTCAGCGCTGTCTCCTCTCAGTCTCAGCACAGCAAGCTCATTTTCCCCCAACTCCAGCAGTGCTACTCATCCTGCTCACACATCGTTGCTCTGCCAAATGAAAAGCTTAGGGTCTTAATGCATATTAACCAGTACCAAGTCTCTCCACTGCCTTCATTATGCACCTCACAGATACTCTGGACCTTCTCCATCTACTTGGAGTCGGTGGCTATCCTTCCTCAGCTCTTCATGATCAGCAAGACAGGGGAAGCAGAGACCATCACGACACACTACCTTTTCTTCCTGGGCCTCTACCGGGCTCTCTACATTGCCAACTGGGTCTGGCGCTACTACACGGAGAATTTCTACGACCAGATCGCTGTAGTTTCCGGGGTGGTACAAACCATCTTCTACTGTGACTTCTTCTATCTCTACGTTACCAAAGGTAGGTAAATAGGTTGGTATAAAGCTGAAACGTTCACTTGACACTCTAGCAATATACAGCGGAGCTGGTGCTTGCTTCGCGTTAATCCTTACGTGACTTTGTTCTTTGCTGTATTTGCGATGCGTATCTTCCACCTAAAATCCAGTCAAGAAAAAAATGAATTATCTGTCGAATGCAAATGGGCATCTCTGCTCACAAGGCTCTAGATGTGCCTGTGAAACAAAGCAGGAATGAAAACAGAGCTAAGCCTGGTTTAACCCCGCCTTGGGAAATGCACCATTGAGGGATATTGAATTCTACGTTCATTTTGAGATTATGAATCAGGCAAGAAAAATTTTGAGGGCGAACAAAAAATAGCTGTAGGCAGACAATGTACCTGAGAAAGCAACTGCAGACATATGGAGATATTATTAAGCCTGCTTTTTCTTTTGATGGAAAAGACATAACATTCTCTGGAACTGATTCTGTAGGAAGACAGGCATCTGCACGGAGACCTCCCATTCTGCTTCCCAAAATCAGATGCCCCTTCCACTTCAGCACTGTGCTTTGGTAAGTGGCTGTGTACCAGAGCTAAAAGGCCATCCAGGGCATCTACCAGCCTGGTGGAACATGCTACAGTTTGCTGAGGCTTAAGCATGCTTTAAAGCACTTTTCTGTTGAGGAGGATGGAATACAATGAAATCTAGCCGAAAGAACAAACATTTCCTTCCTTCTTCACCTCCCAAACTAGTCTGCTAAAAGCAGTAGTGATAGCCATCGAGGGATGGATCTTTGGTAGCTCATGCAATATACCTACTGATAGAGGTGACAGAAGCACCGAGCAGGTGGCCAGCCTTGGCACATTAGGCCTTCCTTCTATCATTAAAACGTTTCTGTAGCCAGAAAACTACTTTGCAAAACCATCATCACGGTGCTCCATGTCAGTTGTGGGTTTTTAATCTTTAAACTAATTCCCATTTTAGCTTCATTCAATTCATGCATCCAGCGCACTTCCATATTTTGTGAGAAATCCATATCCTTTGTAGATGAGGGTGGTGGAACAAAAAGGGGGGGGAAAACAACTGCTGGCTTTCAGTCTCACATTGCTACTGACAGAGCTGCAAAATTTAGATGATACAGGAGGCAGAAAAAGAAACATTTGTCGCTGGGATATCACAGCAGGAAGAGAGAATTGGGGCTTTTTTGTCTTTTACACAAATATTCTGGACCATGAGAGAGAAAAGGTGTCTGAAGACACGCAAATGCTTTGCAGTCATTTACGAAACCCAGCAATATTATAGCAGGTTGCATCTCTCTTACACTCTTGTAAAAAAAACCCCATCTTTTCAAAACATCTCTGGCACTGAAGAGCTCAGACAAAAGGGCAGCGTTGCTGCAAAAAAAAGCAAAGGTGTGTTATATAAATGTGTTTAAAAAGACTTCACAGCCTATACCAAAGCATTGCAAAGGGATTTTTATAGAATGTGACTTGTCTTTATCTTGTTTTCAAAACTGAATGAGCTCCTTTCTGTTTAACACAAAGATCTGAAAGACATTCCGAGAAAGCTTTCAGCTCCCAAAAGCTTGTATTTCACACAACGGCTGAGGCCGGGAGCGATGGGGGGGATCATCTCATCCCCCCTACTGCTCACAGCAGGTTGTTCAAGGTCCCATTGCCCTTTGCCCTGTCAATGGGTACCACTAAGCAAAGTCTGGATCTCCTTTACTCCTTCCATCAAGGCATTTATTTACAGGTAAGATCCCCCTCAGCCTTCTTCAGGCTCAGCAATCAGCCTGTGCTCCTGCGTTGGACGCTCTAGTCCCTTAACCACCCTCATAGTCTTTCTGGACCTGTTCCAGTATGTCCATGTCTCTTGTTCTGGGAACCCAGAGCTGGACCCATTGCTCCAGGTGTGGCCTCACCATGGCTGAGGACAGAGGAATGATCACCTCCCCTGACCTGCCAGGGATGCAGCTCGGGAGACTGCATTCTTTGCTCCACTGGTGGCTCGTGTTCCAGCTGGTGTCCACCAGCACACCCAATGCCTTTTCTGCCAAGCCGCTTTCCAGCAGGACAGCTCTATCACATGCTACTGAAGCACAGGGGTTATTCCACTCCAGGGGCAGGACGTGGCATTTCCCTTCGTTGACTTTCATGAGGTTCCCACCAACCCAATTCTCCAGCCTGGCAGTGTTCTTCTGACCCCACCTGGTGCCTCAGTCACCCCCCTCCACTGGGCACCACCAGCAGACCACTGAGGGTGTACTCTGCCCTTTCCTCCGGCACGCAAAGAAGCCCTTGAGCAGTACTAGCTCCAGTGCCCACCCCTGGGCTACACCACCAGGACACCAGCAGCCTGACTGTGAGGCTGACCACCATGCAGCCCACAGCTGCCACTTTCTGCATCCACCTCACCCAGGCCTACAAGCCCTGGTATTTCCAAAAGGCCTCCCTCCCATCCCAATTTCCAGCTCAGATAGGTGGGGCAAGCTCAGGGTGGGGCCCAGCCACAGACCATTTATTCAGACCTATTCTCCATTAAAAGGAGAGGGAGGCACTGGGGATAGAACAGCAGACTCCATACTCATCAAGAAAAATACCAGGAAATCAAGAGGCATGAGAAGGAGTAACCATGGAAGAGGAAAGCTTTTTCTTTTAACATAAACAGGTTGTGAATTTCCCGCCTTAGAAGCAAATGTGCAGTGTGCATCTCCTACCGCAGATTGCAGATGCTCCCATTCTAAGGATTCCCTATTTTTACCCTTCTCACTAAGTTCTCCCAGATGCTCCTTCCACAATGAACAGGATTCTCTGGAGCTGTTAGTATAGAGTCATGACTGAGGATAGTTGTGCTACCCAAATCCTCCTGGCCTACAGCAGGGCATGGAGGGTGCCCAAGGTTAGAGAGCCATAATCTCATCACTGTTCGCAAACCTGTCAACCCACTACCTAACACTCTAAATAGCAAGTAAAAAAAATATCACTGAAACGATCAGTTGAATTTCCGGAGTCCCTCCATTACCTTCTCTTTCTCTTTGCACAGTCCTAAAAGGAAAGAAGCTAAGTCTTCCCATGCCTGTTTGAGAAACACTTCCATGGACAACACAAGAAAACCTGGAGATGAAGCTGTCAAGATCACAGCTTTCCTTCCCTGGCTCTTTTCGACCAATTGAGCTCAGCTGAGTTTCAACCCAGTGCCAGGAAGACAACGAAGCCTGAAAAGCTGATGTGCTTTTCATCCATACAAGACTTTTCCCCTCTACTTTTAGTTTCTTCTTACTTGAATTTGGTGCTAATAATTTGTGCTGGCCAATACTGAAGTAGTGCAAATTATTCTCTCCCGGCTCTTCCCAGCATCTACCTCCAAAAAACACACCCCTACCTTCACCCTGAGGCAGCACATGGAGTAGAGGGGAGCTGTTGCTACCTTTAGTCCTTCAGTCCTCTACCAAGCACATATGGAAAAGGGAACACGGTACTATTAAGTCTGATAATGTATACAAAGGCCACTGGCGCACATCATACGTGGCCACATCTGACACAGCAAATACAACAAGCTGTTACTTTAACTCTGCAAGGACTAACATCCTCCTGAAAGCTAACTCTGCCTGACCCTCATTCTGCTCAGGTCCTGTAACATTCAGGCTAAACACATCCACTTTGAATGACATGAATCTTCCAATTCCCCAAGTATTCAAACATCCTCCCCCCTCACTCACTCGCTTTCAGTGATAAGTTTTTGTGACTACAAATGGGGACCATGGTGATTAAAATCCAGTGGGTTACCAAGAGTTGTTTCCAACTGCTTGAATTTGACTTTTAAAAACTGGGAAGAACGGGTAAAGACGGCTTTACGCTCCAAAAATAAAGACAAAAGTTCACAATTTATTGTCAACAGTGTTTTTATTTATACCTACAAAAGAAAACAAGATGGTATCAAAAGGACAATTTACAAACTAAGAATAGTAACATAGCTCTTAGTATCCTGTGACTGAACACCACAGATCAATGAATCTCCCAATTCAAGTCTTCGTTAATACAACAGGAATGTGTTCAGAGACCAGCAGGTGTGTGAAACAAGATGCTGATCACACACAAAGCCACTAACCCTTCCCATTGTTCAGAGGAGTCCAAACAGTAAATTGCTTCAGGAAGTGGGAGGGGGAGGAGACACCCAACTCATTTGACACCCCCACAAACTTTTACAGATTGAAAACAAACAGACTGAAACAATACTAGATGCTAATGCTTTTATCAGCAAGGGCCCTCCAGCTGGTATATGGAACAGAGCAGAGAGCACCAGGTGGGACAGGGGCAGCACATGCCACGGTGCGTTTAAGCATTCAACAGTCTGGTTAACACTCTGAATTGAACTGAGACCCTGGACGACAGCTGACCTTCGATGGCAATGAAGCACTGCAAGACTTGGCATAGATGTTTACATCTGCACAAGCCCACCTAAAAGAAGTGAAAGCAGACTATATGGCAGCTTTGGTGGTCCAGAGACCCTTTTTAAAGCCAGTCAGTGAGATGTCCTACTCCTCCAACCCTTGAACACATTTCTGCACTGAACTCACAGATTTAAAAAATAAAGAAAAAAAAACCCAAACCAAAACCCCCCAAACCTCTACATTTGCTTGTGAGGGAGGCCAAAGATAAATCAGTCATGCCTGGATAAACTACATGTTTCTGGCTTTCACTTAACACAAGCAAAGAAACTTCCTGCCCAAACACTGGAATTACAAGATGGGAATCGAGGGGCTGGAAGATCTCTCTCTTTTCCTTCTGTGTCAACAACCTACCTGTGTACTGCACAAAACAAAACAAATAAAAAAGAAGCGCATTCATTCCCTCAAAATTTTACTCTGGGAAGAAATCAAATTAAAAAAGAACTCAGTTCTGTATAAGCAAGGTCTCTTCCTGGGCTGTAAGAAGTTCCACTCTACTACAGGAGTGGGTTGCCTTGTTCATACATACGCAAGAACGCCAACAGAAAAAACCCAAACCTCTGCACTCTCTTAATGCAAAGATTATGCCTCACAATGCAGAAGATGTATCCATTCTTTTGTCATATTATCAGATCAAGAGCAGCCAACTCCTGTTATCATCTACTGTCTCTGAACCGTCTGGTATTAGAAATAACAAGTCAACAATATGCTTTACTAAAGGGGAAACCCCCTCACACCCACCTTAGCCTGTAAAATAAACAAGTTTTATTTATGTATTTACTAAAATTTCACTCTTCTCTAACATTTTCTAAAATGCTACCTACCTGCGAGAGCTCAGCCCAAAGGGACCAATGGAGCGGGGAAATGCACTCAAAAGCCAGAAAAAGCAACAGTCAGAGCAAGGTACAAAAGTAATCAAGCTTTAGAATCAAGATGCACTAACCAGCTCACCGCTTACCTCATGAAAAGGAGATTCCCAGGCAATCTCCTCCTCCTCCCTTCCTCCCCTTGCCCTCCCACTCCCAGTCCACCCTATTCAAACCTCTAAAATTTAAGTGTGGAAAACTCTGTCACGTTTTATCTGGCGTAGCAGCATTCGGAACATTCCCCGAGGTACGTTTGCTCATGAAGGATGGACAAACAAGAAATGCTGTTTATCATCTCAGTTCTGTTTAGTTTCTGGGCTCTCAAATCAGACTTCTCTCCATAAACCCAGTAACAAGAATCTGAGAGCAGAAACCAATTTGAGGATAACCAAAGCCCCATGCGTTTTCCACGCTGTAATTTAACAATTATAGGGGAAGAACTTCTTTGGCTAACATACCTTGTGGTACCTACAGCAACTGCGTGGCTTTCAGGTACTGAATCCAAGAGAGGTTTGGTTTCTGGCATGGGGGTTTTAATCCCAGCTTCCCTACTGCAGGCTGCTACAGGTACCAGAAGATGGGGCCACTGCTTCCAGAGCTGTAGAAAACTCCAGCAATGTACCTGGGGCATTACTCTGAACACCACCCAGCTCAGACAAATGAGCAGAGTTTTCCTATAGAAAGTCACCTACAACAGATTACAAGCAATAATAGTGAGCTATTAAAAAAAAAAATAAGATTAGGAGAAGTGAGCATTGCTTCCTTGCATTTATCATTTTAAATCAAGTGCTTTTTGGCTTCCCAAAGTTCCCTATCACTCTTTGATATTTCCTGAATTAAAGTGAATGTGTTACAGAATAGCAACTTCTTCCCCTCAAAAGAAAGTTTCCACACAAACCTTAAGACACCAAGATGATCGCGCTGGCACCTATCTGCTTTATACCCATTTCTTTTAGAGAATATAAAACTTCCAATTTCCTCAACATGCAAGACAAAAAATAATACCTTTTCCAGTCAGCTATATAGATCTATTAAAAAAAAACAAACAAAAAAAAAAAAAAAAAAAAAAAGAAAAAAAAAGGCAGGACAGGGTCAGTAATGTGGACTGGGGGCTATTTCTGATGGGCTCAAAGGATGTGAATGGTGAATTCTAAGTCTAACCTGCATGAGAGAGACATCACAATGGGAAAGAAGAGAAAGAAAAGGGTCCTTTAAATGCAAAAGGTCTACACTGGTCCCCAGTGGTGAGTGGTCTCATTTGCGGGAGGGGGGGGGAGGAGGTGGAGGGGGTGGGTACTGGTAGGTGGCAGTCTGTCCCATATAGCCCATCACATTAGTGGCAGGGGGCTGCGGAAACTGTTGTGACATGAGCGGCTGTGGCTGCTGGCCCGAGCGCCCCACCATCCCTGCATACTGCTGTTGGGTAGTGCTCTGTGAGGTTCTCCCAGCGGTGGCAGCTGTGGTGCTGGCACCATAGCCACTAGCACTGTACTCTGCAGTGCCATAGCCACTCGTGCCATAGGCAGCTGCTCCATAGCTCCCTTGAGTGTAACCATACTGGCTCTGTGCTGCCCCAAAAGCAGAATTTGGGCTCCCGTAGGCACTGCCATAGGTCTTGTTGGCTCCGTTGGCATAACTCTCACCACGCTCACGATCTCTGAAGCCACCTGAGTCTCTCCGGCCCTCTTTCACTCCCCGGAGCCTCCTGTCACACTCTTCCTGGTACATCAGGTTAGGGTTGTTTACTGAACTGCTCGTTCGGTAACGAGAACGACCTCCTGGCGATGGATACATTAAGATTTAGTACCATGAACAAGGCTTAAACAATGAACTCTGGTGCAATTATGCCACCCTTTCTCCCCCTTCTGCAGCCACAATTTAGCCACCAAGGAGCAAGTTCTTTTAACTGACTATAACTCCCCTGCACAGCTGTGCATAATACACCTCTTCACTTTGTTCAAGGCATAAATATGAAGTTCAAAAAGGGTTCTTAATGCATGTGCTTGGAGACAAGGAAACAGAAGAAATTCACTATTAATTTGGAAATATAAGGAAACTTATTATTCCTTCAGGTAACAGAAGGAAAACCAGTCTCAGCCCCTGAAGGTAAAGTCAGTGTATCCCTTTACTTATTTCAATTTTGCACGTGTGTGCACACACATCTTACTGCCTGTGTTTAGATAAGAGCTGCAGGAATTCATTAATTCAAGCAAAATTAGCTCTGTGAGGAACTTATCCAGAGAAAAAAGAATTTCGACAGCTATAGTAAAACAGTGGAGTACCTCTCTGTTGAAAGGTAAAACTACACCTACAAAACATGCTAAAACATTGGGTACAAATCAGCTTTATTAGGCTTCCCAGGGAAATGGTGGAATCACAATCTCTGGAAGTGTTCAGAAGCTGTGCAGATGAGGCCCTCAGTGACATGGCTTAGTGATGGACTTGCCAGTCCTGGGGTGAAGGTTGGATACGATGATCTTAACAAGTCTTTTCCAACCTCGTTGATTTTATGATTCTGTGATTCTATTACTGTTTGGTACCTTAGACCTGCACTTCCTACTTCCCTACCCTCTTTTAATCTTCCCTCCCTCAAAATGGGAAACCTTTTCCCTCTGTAGCCCTTTTACCATGTGCCTTTACCTCCACCACCTCCTCCTCCTCGGTGGTCCACAAGCTGCATCAGTTTTGGATTGATGGCTTGATTGGCTTCCTCCAAAACTTTGATAAGCTCCCTGGCTTGTTTCAGGTTTCCTGGTGTGAAGAAGGTGTAGGCAGTACCTTTGTTGGTACTACGTGCGGTACGGCCAATACGATGCACGTAATCTTCAGAGCTGTTCGGATAGTCGTAGTTTATCACAAATTTAACATCTTCCACGTCTTGTGAAGCACCCATGTGCGAAGCACATTGAAGGGGTAGGGTTGAGGAAAAGGGAGAAGAGAGGACGTGCCAACGAAAGGTGGGGAGCACGAATGCAGGTGACAGTAATAAGAAAAAAAAATGTGAAGTTAGTAATTGCACGGAGTAAATACAAGACAGACTCATCCCAAAAGAGTAGAAGACTTAAATTTATCCTCCCCGGAATGCATTTCTCTATCTTCCTGTGTCGAAGACACCAATGTCTGTGAATAAGCCAACTGAATTCTGTACTATTTTTTTATTATTATTTTTAAAAATGCCATCTGGAAAGTGAAAATGCCACCATCAGACAGAGCAAACTGGGGTGGAGGAAGGGCAGAACTGCCATGGTAAAGCTTTTACTCTGTTGGGAGAAGTCTAACAATAACAGTAATGAGATCACTTACCTTCCACTCAGTAACATGAAATAAAAGGTAATCTTAACAAGATTTACTTTTACAGTCCTAATAAAACACGGTGACTACTTCCCCTTGCCTAAAGCTTAAGATACTCCAATTACATAAGTATTATGCAGCCAACTCATTTAAAATTATTCAGACCTACAGTACCTTAACTCAGCTTTGTAGTTATCACCAGAATGCATTGCACTAACATTTTACCGTGCTGTTCCATCCAGTTCTGGCAAGATTCTGTGATCTGGACAATTGTGAATTCCATTAGCAATTCCCTTCTTCCACTGTCAGAGGGAAGCAGGAAATTAAATTATCCAAATTGCTCTGTTTGCAAAATATTATTAAAATTTAGAAGATGAGAACTGTGTGCCTTACGGGAAGAGACTTCGTAAACTTACGGGACAGGAACAGAGTAAATGTTAGTGCAACGCTTCAGTGGAAGCACCTGAAGTACCAAAAGCACCTATTTACTCTTACAGTATTTTTTTTACAAGCATGGTATCACAGTAAGTACCCTAACAGCTCATAAAAAAAGATTCAAAATCTGCATTTTAAGAAGAATATTCTGAAAATATCCAAGATAAAACACAGATTTTTGTTATTTCCTTTCTTTTTTGGTTTTGTGTTTTGTTTTAAAGAGAGAAACATTCTCTGTTTGTTACCAGACCGATGCACACTCCCTCCTCCTGTGGGAAACCGCTGCAGCCGATCCCGTCTCTTTGCCTTTTATTTTTGGCGGCCTCCTTTCGAAAACTCCGCCCTCTGACACGGGACCACTGGAGCGCGGGGAGCATGCATCAAGGGTCCGTGGCAGCGAGAAGTCCCCACACACGCTCGCTCTGTGAACTGGCTTAGACGCTTCTCTGTAGCCCCATTTGGTTGTGAAGCGCCGGAGAACCTGGCTTCAGGTAAAAGTTTCAGGTCCTCCAACGCTTTTTGTCCCCTATTCGGGGTTCTTGGGGGCAATTGTCAAAAAAATGAAGATACAAAAATTACATCCAAAGGGTCAGACTGCATCTATTGCCCAGACTGCATCAATTTCAAAGGGGTTGTAGGAAAAATAAAAACAAGAGGGTTGTAGTGACAAAGAGGGGGACTTGATGTCTGTTTCTTATTACAGCAAAGTGGGGGGCTCCTCAGTCTTTGCTGACTCCAAAGTCCTGAATCACACCAAAAAAAGGGAGTGAGAAGGCAGGTTTCACAGGGGGCTGCGCGAGTCTCCAGCTAGGGTCCTTGTTGCAATAGGGTTTTTTTGTAAGGAATAGTGAAGCAAAGAGAGGAGTACATATGACAGATTGCATATTCACAGCCAGGGTGGAACTAGTCTGACAAGCTGCAAGCTGCATGATTCTCAGTCAGTCCCATTTTGCACATCCACCAGTAGCCAAGTGACTTGAATTACCACAGAGGTATGGACTACCACAGGGACATGCTTTCCCAGCAGAAAGCACAGGTAATTGTAGCTATCAAGGTAGACAGAACTGACTTGACTGGGGAGGAGTGGGAAGAATGGGAAGGCAGGAAGAGGAAAATGCAAGGGTGTTTTCCAGATTAGAAAGTGGTCCTAGTAGAGCACGCAGCTCGCTGAAGAAAACACCAGAGCAAGTACAAGACTCGGCTTCTCCAGTCTAGCATGCTCCAAAGTGTCTGCGCACACCTGCAATCTTCCTGCGCCTTTAGAAGATAATGTAGCAGGATCAAGAATTGCAACTGTCAAACATTCTTGACAGCCACCTGGGAAACATTCCCTTTGTCAGACCATCAGAATACCCTGTGGCACAGCCTCCAATTATTAATCAGGAGAGACATAAACTAGCAAACATGCTAGTCTAGAGAGCTGTTCAGACCATCAATGTAGATGTGCCCCCACCCCTGCACTGAGAATGACCTGCAGCTGATATCAAAGCTTCTGTTAAAGAAAACAAAACAAAACAAATTCAGTGGTTTTAGTTTAATAAACTGAACAAAAAATAAAGCAAAAAATAAAAAATAAATCAGTGCAGAGAGAGGACCTCACTCCAGGGAATTATCACAAAGCAGTCATTATGGGACTCAGAACTTACCTGGAAGAAGCTTTTTTGAAATCAATGTTCCATTAGGAAGAGGGAAAGCCCTGGTGACTCAGCCAAAAGGCGCGCGCCCCTGTTTTATGTTATTTAGGTAGAAGCCTTCACTTTCCAGGATCTTGGAGGAAGTCGTCCAGAAGTTTGCCAGTTAAGGGACTTAATTTTAAGCAGCAGCAAACTCAGGGCCCCAAAACAAGCTGAGATGTTGTTCAGTAACAAGAAACAGACTCTGGTACCTTTCCCCCTCAGCTCAAGTGAAGTGGAGAACGGGAAATGGGGAGACTGTTTTCCGAAGTGTTATCCAATTGAGTAGTTTTGGGGGGAGTGGTTTGGTTTTTTTGAGGGGGAGGAGGCTGTTTTAAATGTCTAGGCAAGATGCACAAAGAAGCTACCAGCACACAGCAAGCCTGTTTAAAAAACGCTGCTAGAGAAAGCAGCTCTCTTTCATATTAAGTGGTTTCAGGCCTCAGTCCCTTCTCCCAACAGGCCCAAGTTCTAACTGCACAGGTCCAGACATGACCCTAGAGGGCAGAGACTGAAGTCCATAGAATTGCTTCTCTGAGGAAGTGTTGGACAATTTTTGAGGGGGAGGGGAAGGAGGGGTGAAGGTTGCGTGAACAAAGGCTGCCTAGTCATGGTCTGCCTGTATTAAAGTGACCATACGATGCACAGCACAGCCACCCTTTCAGCACATGACAAACAGAGAGTGCAGATAGCTGAGATTTTTTTAACAAGCTAGAGATTTCTCTGAGCTTACCTGCACCGATATGCAGTAATTTTGTCTAAAACTTATTACAGTGAGACACTGACCCACAAGGAGTTTATCTGCTACCAAACTCAGGGAGGGTATTCAGTGTTTGTTATTAAACTCTGAGCACTTGAGACACCACCCTCCTAGAGTGGGCAGATGCACAAGGACTGTGTTTAGCACACAGCATTTCACAATACAAATATGCTTATTAAAAACGGGGGCACAACTGATGCATCCAGACAGATCATTTTCGTACCACCAGAATAAAGCTGTGCAATTTTGATTCAGTTACACATCTGGGTAACATGATGTTTAAAGGCCATGTATAATCTCAGTGGTCCTGCCTAGAAGGAACACAGAGGAGGGAAGGTTACGTGTCAAAGATCTGGAGCAGTGCTTCCTCAGATGTGGATGCATCTGTGGGGTAAACATGCATGTACACTGGGGCTGGTATGCTCAAATCTGTGGTGTGTCACATGGGGAGAATATCAGCTATTGGCTCTTGAAATGCTCTCCCACAGCTTCCTACTTGGGACTTTATCTGACACGGTCTGAACTGAGAGCAATCCATCCCTATCATCCAGCAACAAAAGCTGGATTTGGGAAAGGAGTGTGGTGGAAGGGTTAGGTTGCATAATTGGACGTCTCTTCTCCCTCTTGGCGATCGATTGGTCATGCCTAGGCCTTGCTGCAGACCAAAGCCTGTTCATTAGGAGCAGGAAGAGACTTTGAATATGAAAGACAAAAAAAAGATTAATGTTAAAAAACGTATTTCACATGTGGGGGAAAATCACGCTTTGAATTTTTTTTTTCTTTAAGAAAGCATATTTCAGTCCAAAGAAGAAAAATACTCAGCAGTAGGCAAGAGTGGTCTATGTGTACAAACCTAGCCCACGAGATGCAACGTCGGTAGCAATGAGGATAGGAGCCTTTCCAGAACGAAACTCTGTAAAACAAAGTATGCTATGAAGTAAGTTTTTTCAAAACGACCCAAGTTACGTGCACTTGATTTACATTAAATGCTCATTTTGCAGACTCTAGGTAAGACAGGGCAATGTCAGAAACCCCAGCAAGTCAGGATATAAAATGTCAACTATTCCTCAAAATCCAGCTCTGTGGGTTATATAATTCTTCCACTGCATTTTTGTCAAGGAGAAAAAACAAAAGCAAATGTAAGTACTGAAATTAACAGTACAAAGGTAAAGGAAGTTCTTTTGAAATGTATCTATTCGGTATAGAGACAAAACATCAACAGATGACCAGAGAAATCATGTCTCAGTAAATTAAGTACAGTGGCCCAAGCTATTCTCCCCTCAGTGATGGACTCACCATTAAGCACCCAGTCTCTTTCTGGCTGACTCTTGTCTCCATGGATACACATAGCTGGCCAACTGCCAAACAGAGATTCACATTAGTATAGATAGAAAGTACATACATTAAAGACAACAGGAAGATTTATTGGCATTTCAGTAAAAATGCAAAAACAAAGAGACCTGAGAAATATGTTATCCCTATTCTCCTACTCTGGCCTGTATCTACCCAGCACATAGAGTAGTTTGTTTCTTGCATATTAATCCCATTACCTACATACACAACCACCTAAGTCAAATTACATTTGCTGTATTGATACAGTCCCAATCAGTGTATCAGTATTCTGATATACTAAAAGCTGCACAGCTTACAAATGCTCTCCCCAGCACTAATCCTGCACTAACGCTTTGATGGACTGGAAGCTTCTGAGAAACCAAATCTAACCCAGCCAGGAAAAGAATTAACAAGCTGTTCCCCAAAACAGCATCATGAACGTTTAAACCTTACAGCTTTTGATCACAGTTTCTATTTCCCACTAAAAAGAAGGGGAAGGAGGGGAAAAGCTAATCACCCATCTCTGCGCATCCTTCGAGTGAGATCATCACATCGCCTCTTTGTCTCCACAAAGATGATAGTCTTGTTTTCTTTCTCTGCCATGATTTCTTCCATCAGTTGTATCAGTCTAAAATAGACATGAAAGCCAAGATGTATATCCACATATACAAGAATATAGGAGCACTCCCTTGTATACATACACAACAACATCCCCAAAAATAAGTAGGTATCACTTACATCTAATATTCTTTACTGTGAAGGTGGTGAGGCACTGGAACAGGCTGCCCAAAGAAGTAATACATGCTCCATCCCTGGCAGTGTTCAAGGCCAAACTGGACAGAGCCTTGAGCGACACAGTCTAGAGTGAGGCATCCCTGCCCATGGCAGGGGGGCAGGAACTAGATGATCTTAAGGTCCTTTCCAACCCTAACCATTCTATGATTCTATGTAGGAATGTTGTACAACAGTATGGTTAGAACATACACAAAAGATTAGTTAATTACAGGACTGACTTCTTTTGTAACAGTCCAAGGTTAAATAATACTACAAATAACCTCGCTATTCAGAATTTGTATTTGGCTCACAAAATAGCGTCGGCTCTTCAAGTACAGCCAAAAAACCCAAGTGAAAAGGTAGGAAAATCAGCTTACTTATGGTCTTTCTCGCTTTCCATGCATACATCCACTATCTGCAGGATATTGTGGTTGGCACTCAGCTCCAAGTTTCCCACATTGATCTGAACATAGTCCTGCAGGAAGTCCTCAGCAAGCTGGCGCACTTCTTTTGGCCAGGTCGCACTCCACATCAGGGTCTGTCTGTCAGGCTACAAAAAAGGGAATACAGATTCATTTAAGGATTTAAGGTACTGAACCTTGAATGGGAAACCAGAGGATCTGTCCTTTTACAAGGTTCACACACCCTTATCTGGTCAACAATTTTACGAATCTGGGGTTCAAATCCCATGTCCAACATCCTGTCTGCTTCATCCAGCACCAGGTATGTACACCGACGAAGGTTGGTCTTTCCTGCTTCGAGGAAGTCAATCAAGCGACCTGGTGTAGCAATGCAGATCTCCACACCTTCAAAACAGAATAAGGAAAAAGAGTAAAGCTCTTCATTTGAATGTCAATCAGTATTTTTAGTCAGAATGAATCACCTTCCAGAGCAAAATTGTTTAAGGAAAAAAAAAAAAGCACCACCCTCATTCCTACCCAAGACTGAGTCATTTCAGTAGAAGCCCTAGTTATTTTTTCATTCTGAAATTACTGTTGCAGTGCCATTAGAATAATAAATGCAGTACAGAAACTAAAGGTTACTGTCAGAAAACACCAGTGAAGAGCTGTCCAAAAATCAGAGTACAATAAGCTTCTCCTCAAGCCTGACCCACCTTCATCCAGAACTATTCAGACTAGACAGCTCCCTAGAAAAAGAGCGAACTCCAGCTAAACTCCCCATGTTAACCAAACATGAAGTGTTTCTCTTGCTATGCAGGCCAAGTTACTTCCACCTCTTGGCTTTAATACTGAGCAATTATGAACCACTAGTGACAGATAACCATCCTGCCTGTATAAGTTAGCATAAGAACAGAATTCAAATAGTCATAAACCAATACTGGGTATGGCAATTAATAATTTATACATTCCTTAACAGAGACTGGTTTCCACCGATTTCCAAATATTACAGGCAAGTCCTTTACTGTCACTGAAATGTCCACACAAGGTAAATTTAGAGAAGCAACGAGATGGGGAAGAGCAAAACCCTAGCAGCTTTCCTGATACTGCACTTAAGAGATGCAGAGTATTTTTGCAGATCTTTGTGCCAGCCTGGACCCCTTATTGCTGACAAAGCTGGGTGTACTTTCAGTTTCTATAAAGCTCATACAAGAATTAGACTTCTAATGTAGGCAGCGGTCTGCAGGGAGACGGAATAAACTCCAACCTCTGCTGTCAATGATGTTCTCCTCTGAAGTAAATTCACTAAATACCCCACAGATCACAGCTGGGGGTGTTTCCCATATTGATCTGAACATAGTCCTGCTGCTACTGCCTTTCCTCAAAATAACACACGTCATCTTTTTGCTCAGTTTTCTTTTCCCCCTTCTGATGTCTCGATGATATTCACAAGTTCAAAGAGAAAATAAAAATGAAATCTAACATTCAAGTAAGTCACTATACAACAAAGAAGAGAACAACATCATGTAGTATCATTGCAGCCTGAGATTCATTCACACACACCCTTTCCAAAAAGGTTTTAAGAAGGTGATTTTACAGAGATTTTACAATATCCCCTCCTCCAGAAACTGCGAATATCTATTTTAAAATTACCTCTCTCTAGATCCCTGATCTGGGGACCTTTGGGTGCTCCTCCATATATGCAGGTACTCTTCAGCCTTGAACATTTGCCATAATCATCAGCCACCTGCTGTACTTGCTGGGCCAACTCTCTAGTAGGTGCTAGAACCAGACACTGCAAAAGGAATCAGAATCATAGAATGTTTAGGATTGGCAAGGTCCTTAAGATCACCTAGTTTCAACACCCCTGCCATGGGCAGGGATGCCTCACACTAGACCCGGCTGCTCAAGCCTGTGTCCAACCTGGCCTTGAACACTGCCAGGAAGGGGCAGCCACAGCTTCACTGGCAGCCTTCACCACTCTCACTATAAAGAATTTCTTCCTCGTTTCTAATCTAAATGCCACCCATTTGAGTTTGAACCTACTGCCCCTTGTTTTATTGCTACAGTCCCTGATGAAGAGTCTCTCTCCAGCATCTTCGTAGGCCCCCTTCAGATACTGGAAGGCTGCTCCGAGGTCTCCACACAGCTTGTCCTCCCCAGGCTGAACAGCCCCAGAATCAATTCAGGAAAATGAAGCTGCATACACATCCCTAACTTATGGGCTCCGCACAGACAGCATAAGCAAAGTTGGACCATATGGTCTTTATTATCTAAAACATTTAAATATCTTTAGACTATGTCAGCAAATGCACAGAATCTCAACTGAGTGGGATGTTCACATTGTGATAGTAAACATTTCTCTACTTCCTGCTCTGATGTACCAATTAAAGTACACATTAACAACGCCGTGCCATATACACAAGAAGGAAGATAATCAACAAACACTTACAATTGGGCCATCCCCTCTCTCCAAATATGGCTGGTGGTTGATGTGAACAATTGCAGGCAACAAGTACTAAAACAGAAGAATTATAAGTCAAGACACAGGACTTCAATATTCAATGCCAACAACCTCCTGCTATGACAAGTGGATCACAGCAGAGCCCCTTTAGCCTAACATTCTTTCAAGAAACTAACACCTGATGTGAGACACAGCAAGAATCCTCGGCTACATAAAAATGCATCTGCAAAAACAAATACTTGCATTCATCTGACAGAACGGAAGATTTTCAGAGCTGCTGAGCAACTGTATCTGCTTTGGTATGAGCACAAAATATAGCTGCTCAGTACCTCTAAAATGAAGGCTCATTTAAATTTGGAGTCTAAGTTAGCAGAACTGAGCCCTAGCTTTTCATGAAGAATTCCTTCCTAATCACTGCAAACAAAATTAATGCATACCTCGAAGACTCAAACATTTCTTTTAACTTGCATAGCAGCCTTTTAAACCACAGTGTAAGGCTAGACCAAAGGGAAGTGATTAAGCATCCCAAAAGAAAGACAAAATATTTGCCTGTGAATAAGACAGACCAGTTGAGTTGAAACTGAAGTCTCAACCATGACACCGTAAAACAAGGTTTAAAAACACGCCACCATCTCACTTGTTACCTGTAATACTGAAAAGCCCTACTACTAACAAGTACCAAAGGGTAGTTTCTGTAAAGCAATTACGAAGCTAAATAAATAAAAGGGAAGAATACATACTGCCAGTGTCTTCCCAGAGCCAGTCTGCGCAATGCCCACCATATCGCGACCACTGAGGGCTAGTGGAAAGCCTTGACATTGAATCGGAGTGGGTTCTGTGAAATTCTGGTCCATCAAAGCATCCATCACATACTCTAAGAATTTAAGAAAAGAAAAAAATTCTTAAAAGGATAAGTGAAGCTTCAGAAGACCTTTTAGAAAACAGAATAGGCCTGTTACTGCTTCCCAGTAATCCTCGTGATCTTAAAGAATGGCAAAATACTTACGTGGAAAGCTACACTGGTGGAAGGCAAACACAGGCTTGGGGCAGCCTTCCATCCCTCGGATTGTTATCTCTTTCTTTCTGCGCAATTCTTCAACTTCATACTATTTATGTGGGAAATAAAAAACACAAAACAAAGATAAATGCTGAATGTCAGCAGGGACTTAAAATGCATGTTTCTAACTACTAATGGACTTCACACCTCCGGGTAACAGCTTTGTTACAGAACCAAGTCGAAACAGAGATCTAAGATGACAGCTTTCCTAAAGATTTTAAGATCGAGCTATCACACAGCTTCTCCAATATTCAGAGGTACAAGCGCTCTATGTAGCCTAGAAAGACTAATGTCTCTCCTTACAACCAGCCCTTCTTAATGAAAAGCGTATTAATACAGTATTTGTAGGAATTAAGACTCTTTCTTTTCCAGAAGCCAGAAATGACAAAAAGCTTCAAAAGTTATCTGATCCTCCATTTCAAATGAGAAACATGTTTCATGTGACAGCGCTAATAACTAACCAAATAAATCAGCCCTAATATACTCCGCCCAAGCTGAAGGCAGGGCAGTCCTCTCCTTCAATTAAGACACTGCAGAGGTGGTTAAACACAGAGCTCTTGCTGGTCAACTTGCAACTCAGCAATGTCGCTTGGAATCTTTTCAGAGCCAGCACTTCTTTCCTGCATGAAAAAGAGCCCAGGCAACATAATAACGATACCCTAAGACCTCCCAGATTTTTATAATAATGGAACTTCTTAAAATATTTCTGAAATGCGTATCCACACAAGCGTAATTTTAGGCTTAGAAGTAGTGTTTCATCTTTGTCTAGCCTACCTTGCAAGTCCAACTGGACTCTGCAACATGCTTCCACAATTCATGACCTTATTCTAACACTCATTAAATATCAACAGAAAGATACACATCAAACACCAAATGAACACTTTATCCAAAGCAATAAATTATTTGTCAGAATCTCCTGAGCTTGAATGAAATGGTAAAAAAGAAAACAACTTTTGGGAAAAAACATGAAAACCCTCTGAGTTTGCCAAGGCAAAGATAGCTACAGCAGTGAGTGCTGACTGTGGTTCAGTAGTTCCAGCTGTTTTATCTTTAAAAAGCCAGTGTCTCCTTCAATTCCTTTATGCCACATTTGTATCTCATGAATACATCATGGAAAGATTTCTAAGACTACGGAACTGGATAAGAACACTTGTTTGCGTCCTCATGTTAAGGATAAAATCTCTTAATTTCTAAATACCAAAGACATCAAAGAGGGGAAAAAAGGACTAGACTCAAGGTGAGTAGGAAGGGGGATTACTACATCTACAGAGTAAACACAAGGTACTGTATCTAGTTTTGAGCCCCCAGTATAAGAAGGACATTGTTTTACCAGCACATGTCCAATTATG
Organism: Amazona ochrocephala; assembly: GCA_039720435.1. NCBI lineage: Eukaryota > Metazoa > Chordata > Aves > Psittaciformes > Psittacidae > Amazona > Amazona ochrocephala. The sequence continues at coordinate 80,280,900 of CM077880.1, forward strand.
GGGAGAAAGCCAGAGGCTGGAGTACAGACTGTATGATGAAAAACGGAGCAGGGGTTTGTTTAGCTTGGGAAAAAGAGGACTAACAAGGCAATTTAGCTCCAACTTTCAACTACCCAATGGGTCACTATAGAGAAAATGCTGCAAATCTTTTTTTTTGGGGGGGAGTGAAATACCATGAGAAACATTAAGCCATGGGACAACCACCCAGAGAGGATATAAAAAATTCCACATCCCTGGGGATATTCAAACTCAAAATGACAAGGTGCTAAGCAACCTGTTCTGGTTTTGTAATTAGCCCCGCTCTGAGCAGGGTTAGAATAGAGATATCCCATGGCCTTTTTCAGCTTCAATTATTATTATGATAAAATATTATTTTTGAACCTTTTTCATGTATTTCTGCAACTCTTAATTTACCAGTTCAGGTTCCTTCAGGGCTTTCCCAGTACTACAACTCTGAAATTCTCCAAATCTTATCCACACTGACAAATAGCTAGACCAGACAAGCATTATGATGATAAATTACAAAAGACCAAATGTAAAATATTTTCATATAAAATCAACTAACAGCAGAAACGCCACCTTTACTTAATGCAAAGTCACAGAAGGCAACTAGAAACAGCATCCTGTGGAGTATACACATACCAAAATAGCTTAAGAGACAGTTCTATTACACACTTCCTCAGGCTTCCAAGTTTTTCCACTCGTGACATTTTCTGTCATAGGTAAAATGGAACAGACAGGCTGTGAAAACCTACCGGAGTAAGCCTGGCCACTTCCGGATGCTCCACGTAAAAATTCTTCTCAAACTTGGGCAGCTCACTTAAATCCCATTTTTTCTTCCGTAAACGTTCCCCCGGATTACCAAATTTCTTTGGAGGAAGAGGACCTCCACGGCTTGCTCCAAACCTGGGAATGTCAACGTTAGTTGTAAGACAGTACTTAATTACTCTGGAATTTACAGAGTTTCTTAAGTATTTTCCACTCTCTTTTCCCCAAGCTGACACATGAGCACAGTAATAAAGCATAGGTCACCCCCTGCCTATCACTATGATGGCAAGCAACTTCCTGAAATAACATAACTCTGCTTTAGTCAGTTTTAAACCCCAAATCATCATCCAGTACAGCCATTTGTAAGTCACTGCCTTAAAACTCCTGCCTCCTGGTTTCTGTCCTCCCTTGGGACAACTCTGTGGGTACAGCTACAGCACTTACCTCTTCCTGAAACTGACAGTATTACTTAAAACATGATTACATGAAAGGGATGACAAAAATCTCTAATTGCAAGTTCCTTGTACCTCTCCCAAGGTTAGTCTTACACAAAAAACAGCTACTTCACTGTTTCCCCCTCTATGTCTTCTCCTTTCTTATCAAGAACCAAGAGTGAAGAACAGAAAGTAGGTAAGCCCAGCCAAGCCTGAAGTCCATCTGTGGATCTGGAATCAAAGCAATTAAAAAAATGCATATTTTTTCTTTAAACCAGAACCTAACAGGGAAAAAACCCAATAAGCCCAAAACAAAAAATGTGGGAAAAATCTTACCCAGCCTCAAATGTTTTGCAGGGAGACTCAAGAAAGTAAAAAGCTAATGTTTACTAAAAAATTCCTAACTAGCAGAACAACTCAGGAGTTACTGCTTTTACTCTCTCATGTAAGTCTTCTTGCTCACATTAAGTTTTCTCACAGTTAATGTAATACACTTTAGAAGGTTATGAACTAACTATAATCACTTGTTAAAGCATTAGACACAGCATGAGTTTCTGCCAATTATCTGGAAGAATAACTGAAAACTGAGTGGCACACAATGATTTACTGTGAATATTATAAGGTATGTATTTTAAAATTCCACCAAAAAAGTCACAGTGCTCTCATCAGTATTGTACAAACACAGCAGAAGGTATTTTTCCCAACGCTATCAAGTTTTGTTCTAATTCAGATTCTGCTTAAGAAAGCTACAGCCTTCTCCAAAATACGGATTCATGAGACATGCCCATGTAAAATAAGACTTCCATTTAGACAGCAAATTCAAAGTGGCTGCACCTAACCCAGGCAGTTAGCTAGTAAAAAAAAAAAAGTCAACTGTTCATTAGGGACTGTAGTGAGAGGACAAGGGGTAAGGGGTTCAAACTGAAACAGGGGAACTTTAGACTGGATATGAGGAAGAAATTCTTTACTGTAAGGGTGGTGAGGCACTGGAATGGGTTGCCCAGGGAAGTTGTGAATGCTTCATCCCTGGCAGTATTCAAGGCTGGGTTGGACAGAGCCTTGGGTGGCACGGTTAAGTGTGAGGTGTCCCTGCCCATGGCAGAGGGGTTCAACTAGACAACCTTAAGGTCCTTTCCAACCCTAACTATTCTATGAGTCTATGATTCTATGATTAATGAAAAAAACCAAAGGCAACAAAAATCCTAAAGCAATCTTCTGACACGAGTGACCTGGGAGGAGAGGGGTGCTAAAAAAGGAAGAGTTGAAATAAATTTCTGAATTATCTTAAGCACAAGACTCTACCATTCAGCCATTAACTACATTTGGTCTTCAAATTGCTTCCAGCTCAAACTACAAATTATAGTGATTGACAGACCAGAAAAAAAGAACACATTAACAAAAAGAAGGGGTTGCATTGTTGGAACAGCTAAATATGGTTGATAATTCAACTTAAAACCTGCTAAGTAATTTTTTAAATGTTTGCTTTGTTGCAACTGTGCATTCAGTCTCTTCCCCCTCCTCCTACGAATACACCTATTTTCTCCTTGGTATGTCTATGGGATCCCCCAGACAAGCTGCATGATCAGCAACTCCTGTAACATGAAAAGCCTGTGAAAGGCAACTTCAAAAATTCATTTAAGCACTACATATTCTTTCAGATCAAAGTGGAAAAAAAAGAAAAAAAGAAAGTATAGCTTTTAATTTACAGAAACATTCACCTATACTGGAGGTGTTTGCTGTTGCTCACTTGAGGTCAAAATGACAACTATTTCTATATCCAAGTAGCGCTAACAAAACCCACAGTCTCACTGAAGTCAACTGGAGGTTCAAAGTTTCAGTGAAGATTCATTATGAAACACAGGAAGAATTGACTGAAAAACTGGACACTGAAAACATACTACAAATACTTGCTCGATAGCTATCCAGAGGGAAGAACTGATGTATTTTATATAGAAGCCAAATAGTTGCAGTTCTCCATTTCTGCACATAATATGCCTGTGTACTGGCCTGACAGAAGTGAGCCCTGCAGCAGCCCTTGAACACTGCCTCTGCTGAAGTTTATCAGCTAAACTGGCAGTAACTGACACTTTACGTTCTCATTACAAGTCAAACGAGATTCAAATTCCAGTTAACTGATTTGAATCTAAGATTATTCCACTGATTTGCCAACAGTTTTCAAGCGTTAAATTCAGACCAACTCAAAACATTCTCTAATGTTACTGGTGCCATAATTTCCGAGGCAGAACTGATTAAATTTGTTATATTACAGAGCAGAATAGTACAACTTTCAATTCTAAGAAGTCACCCACAACTCACCCCTGATAGGAGGAAACCAGAAAGCCTGTATTTCATTTGGTTGGCCTATTAAAGAATCAGCAATTAAAAGGTGATAAATTTAAAAAAGTCCCAAAATTTTATAGCGGTTATTTATGATGTATGATGGTTGTTAAGGTACAAAAATATCTGTAACCATTAAATATAACTAACAAACTGAATCCCTATACATTAAAGCTCCCAGGATAACATGCCAAGAAAAGGATTTTCCATGCAAATGTCCAAAAACTTTGCAAAATGTGAGCACTCATTTCACTTATGCAAAACCCCTCATCTAAAAGTGAAGCACTCACCTATAATCAAAGACTTTATGCAAGATGAGATTACAAAAATGTTAAGGCACGCCAAGCCTTGTGACAATGCTTTGGCCAGTAGTCTTTTAAGCAACTGTATATAAAGCTGCATACTCAAACTCACTCATTAAACTCCAAAAACAGCTGGGGTTTGAACTCCTTTACACTTGCCAGTGCATTTACTCCAGTGTTCTTGTGTTAAACTAAGCTGGCAATCTCCTAGTGGAAAAACACCAGAACCCTCCTCTGAGAAAAAAAAATTAAAGTTACCTTTTAATTTCAGAGTGTGAAACGTGGGTGTAAGATAACGCAAGGACACAACTAATCTCTCGCCACAGGCAACAGGAAACTACGTGTTAAAATGCATGGCAATATATAACAAAATATACACAAATCTCCCAGTGGGGAGGGGAAACAATAAAGGAAAGAAGTGGGTGGGGGAGACTTATTAACTGAGATCTAGCCTTCATGTTAAGAACAGTACACATATGAAATGCTTATTGTCAATCCTTGAGAATGAAGGCCTAACTACTGATCTGAAGGATGGAAAATGCTGCTCTCCGATATCATGCTTTCTCTTTAAAAAGGCCTGGAATCAACGTCTAAGTACTTTCAACTCTTAAAAAAACTCAAGTCCCAAACTAGTCATATACTATAATGTCATTGCATTTATTGCTGCCACCCTTGGAAAAGGAAAAAAATAATAATCAAAACCTGCAGAACCCTTCTGCAAGCCACGCTTCCTGTAAACAGCAGATACAAGAGTACTACGGACTAGGCCTCTGCAGTGCCACACAGACAAGTCCTGTCTGACTGCTACGTAAGCTTGGTCATGCTTCTGAAGTCTGGTCCAGAGCCAGGTCTACCAAGATCACTCTCCTGAGGATCCAAGTCCCCCGCATGGCAGCACCTTTCGATCTCATTTCCTCTCACGATAAAGCCCGGGAACACAACTGATAAAGATCCTTCACCAAATGCCATCTTTCTAGTCAGTCCAGAAGGAGCAATGACAATCAGAAGGGCAGACCGTCCAAACACCCTTGCCCGAGCCACCAAGGCGTTGGTGGCTTGGGGGGAGGAAGCAGGATAACGAAGGATAGGAGAAAATAAATGGGGGGGGGGCGGAAATGCAGGCCTTAAAACTGGAAGCAGGGACACACGGTTACACGCGAACGATAGAAAAGCCAAATAAATCCCCCCCCTCAACCCACCACCCTGCCTTGCGGCCAGAGCACTACTAATTAAGTATCCAGCCCCCTCCCCCCCCCCCGAAGATTTCTGGAGCAAAAGCTCCCCAATACCGCCAGCAGAACGCGCCCCCCTCACCCCCAGGGCGACTCCTGGGCCTTCCCCCCCACCAGGCCCCCAAAGGGATCGAAACGGCTCTCTCAGCCGCCCCGCCACCTCCCCCCAGCCCGGCCTGCCCCCTCCCCTTACCCGCCGCGGTCACGGTCGCGGCCCCGGTCCCCGAAGCCTCTCATCGCACCCGGAGGGGTGGGAGAGAGGCAGCGGAATGCCGGCCGTGGGGACGGCGAGGGACTGGGGGTTCGAGGAGACGGGCCAGCCAGAGGCGGCTGTGTCTCGGAGGAATCGCTTTGCGCCACCTCGCTTCTTTGGTGGGATACAAAAGGAGAAGAGGTGGTCAGTGGGTCAGAGACCCGCTGGACGTCGGCGGAGGGAACGCCGGGGTTCTCGGTCGGCTCCAGGGCCCGTGAAGTGTGGAGACACCAGCGTCTTCTTCCTTCGGGTTCCCGGCACAAAATGGCTGCCGCCGCCCCAACCCGCTTCGGTTACGTTACGGGCGGCTCGGCGCTGCGCAAACTGCGGCCCTCGAAAACACCTACGCCTATTCCCAGAAACCAACTACACCCTAAACTCGCTTGGAGAAACACTGGTCTGCGCGGCAGGCAAGCTACGGAAGGTGCGTAGCGTGCTTGACTCGAGTGGGGCCCCCGCGTGAGGAAGGGAGGGAGGTGAGTAACGCTCCCTCTATTCCTGAAAGTCTGTTGCGTAAAGAGTCAATGCCGTAACCCCTTCTGGACAGTAAGGAAAAGCTAGGCTGAAGCGTACATTCCGTAAGCACCGGGCGTACGCGAGTTGCGTAACTCAGACCGGCGCAGGGCAGGAAGAGCCAGTCCGTTTTGCGTAAAGTTCTGCCGCGGATTGTCCAGGAAGGGCTGGCGGGGGGTCGGCCTATTGCATTAATTCTGCGGCGTAGGCGGGTTTGGAGAATACGGCTTTTTGCCTAGGTGGTCGTTAGCCCCCCGGAAGATGGCAGCGGGGCTGAGGAGACAATAACGGGAGCGGAGGGTGGCGGGCGCCGCTCCGCTGGGGGTTTTCCATCTGTTTTTACCCCTGGACGAGTACGAGGGGTATCTGGGGCAGGAACAGGGGAGACAGCAGCCGTGATGTCTGCGTTCACCTGAGTGCCAAGAGACCGGGAGGAAGTGGTGTGCCAGCAGCCTTCAGTCATGGGCCCCCTCCAGAGCTGCAGGCGGGTCACAGCAGCCTCTCCAGAATGTAAACGAATTCCCCTCTTTGCCCACTGTGGTAATTGGAGGCAAGCAAAGAAATTATTTAAGTACTCGAAGGACACTGGGTATGGCACTGACACTGTGTTTATGGGCTGCTAGTGTCTGACTGCCCAGATCCACCAGACACTCCTGTCTAGAAGATAAAATAAGCCACGAGGCAACCGCATGGCATAGGTTGCAAGGTCTTTTGTGCTGGGCTCAGGTTTTTGGTACCTACTGGCAAGTAGCCAACCGGTCTGTCCTGGCACAAGAAGCCATGTCTGGTGGGGGATCTGTGTTCAGCAGCCTAACCAAACCTAGGCCCAAACTGCTGCTGTGTCATCGGCAGAACTTTCTGGGCCGTCACATTATCACGAGTCAGGCAGGTTGGCAGAAGGGAAAGTGTGTCCCCTTCACTTTCACACACTTGAAACAAATAACTTGGCCTGGAATGAGAACACAAGCTGTTTACCGTTCTAGTTGTACTTACTGCGTGCATGTACGTATGGCATGTGTAGGAAAGCAGAAAGCAATCTTGGTGCTTGAAATAAAATGTTGGAAGAAACTTGGGCCTTTTGAGTGGGTGGGAGTCAAGTGACACCATATGCTCTCACCAACACTCAGTATGTGGCCGTTACATACAAATGCCTGGTGTGGAAAGGACTGGCACATAGAGAACTGGACTGACAGTGGGTGATCCCTTCTATCCAGCTTCAGAGATCAGCTGACCTCCCTGCCTCTGTCTTTCTAGACTCCTCCTCAGGGAAAATAACAGAGATCTGATACGAAACCACTTGAAGAAGGCAAACTCTAGGTTTGTCGCAGTGTCAGGCTTTTCTTGCATGAATTTCTGATCATCACTGCCTTTTTACCTCATGTGCTCTTACATGCGTTAGCAGTGTTAAGTATTGGTGTCAGCCTATCTGCCCTATCTAGCCACTGGTTTTGCTTTCATCTGCTTTTTAATAATAATATTATTTAATAATATTAATATTCTTACTTATATTAGGAGACTGACAAGGCAAATTCAATAAAGGTGGTTTCTTCAGAGAACCAGACAAAAGGTGTTAAAATGTGGGATTGCATTATGAAAGATCAGTGAGATTACTGAGAGCAGGGTTCGATGTAAAGCACCCAAACAGAAGCAGAGTGCGTTTCATAATCTTTATTTTTAACTTTAAGACAAACAGTTTGAAAACATTCTCTCCAAAAAGTAGAAAATGCTAAATAAAAATACAAACTTATCTTGTCAAGGTAAAAATGCTTGAAAACGTATTTTCGAAGCAACATGTTCTTGTACGGTATAGGAGGGTCCACCAAGTTCCTGTTGTGGGCTGGGCTGTTGCTCCTGCACTGCTTTTTCATATCAATTTTATAACTGAGTTTATTCCAATTCTGTTCCGTTTCACACTATTAAATTTTACCACATAGCCACTTCCTTTGAAAGAGACTAAAAAAGTGTATTTTAATTCAGTGTGAAGGGACAGCTTTGATTTTCGCAAAGAAAAGGCTTATTTGAACAGTTCAAAAGCTTATTTTTGAAGTCTTTGTCTGCTGAGTTCAGTTGTAAAATGAAGACGCGAACTGAACCACATCTTATTAGGATCAATAAAACTGAACTGTACAGAATTCATCCCAGTGTTCTCCCAAAAGACCTAAATTGGTTCCCAAAATGCAGCCAGGCAGTTGGTGACCTCACACAGATCTTCATCCCAGCTGCCCATGTGGTTTTCAGCTGTACATTTACATCATTTTTTCTGCCTATTCTTTGGCATCCCCAATCCCTCCAGCAGTTATTGCAAACGTGGCTTCATTTTCAGGCATCTCAGGGCTGGGAAAAAAGGAAACAAGAAAGGTGTGGGTTTCCCCATACGAAATGCAGTTGTGAAATGGTCCCCAAAATGTTGAAGTATTCCGGGTTGGTTACACATACATTGTCTTTATGCCTATATATAAGCTGTAGAACGTGATCAACATTACCAAGATCAGCAAATGTGAAATCCAACACAACAGAGGGAAAGGGGGAAGGTGCAGGACAAGGAAAGGTTTTCTCTGTGCAAACTCTCTTTTCAGTTTCTTAGTTCCTGACCAGAAACACTGGTCTGTCTGTGTAGTTCTGGTGTGATTTTTAGTGACTTATGCCTGCCACAGCTTACCACATAAAGTGATACTAATGGAGTCAGCAAAACTTAGTAATTTAACATTTCTGAAATTTTCCTGCCAAGGGACCACTAGAGTTGCCAAACTATTTGATGGTCTTTAAGAGATGAGCATCTAGTAGAATTTATGATGAAAAATTATATAGTTTCAAGCATGCAATACACAAGACAACTGCAAGTCTGTTAATTACTTTGTCCTTTCAGATTTTCTCTCAATTTACCATCTAGAAACATGGCTAGCTTGAAATCCTAAATCACTGTCAAGCTATTAAGTTTCAGTCCCGTGAACTTTGTCAGCTTGCAATTGTTCATAACACAGCTTCCTTCCTGTGAAGGAAGAGTGATTTACCTGTCGTATATCTTTGCAATACGCAGCTCCCCTCTCCCTTTCCTCAAGCTAATCCTGGTGGTCGAAGCATGAGCAAGGATGTGGCCCCCAATGGGCTTTTTTGGGTCTGCCTGAAAACTAAATTAGCAAGAAAATTGTGCAAACTCCATAGGTTAATATTGTGATTAACTGTCAGACAGGGCATGTTGAACTAAGTAATAAATAATCAGGTAAATATATCAAAAAAGGACTTTAACACGCTTGCCTCAGGATAGGCTGTTCAAATGTTCAATGCTGGCATAATTTTTCTCTCATTAAATTCAAGAGGCTTGAGAAATACACACCTTAAACTTCATATATAATTGCTCCAAAAGAAAATGGAGTGCCTTTTCAGTACTTTATATGGCTTATTCTCTTTGTTCAAGTCACTATGAAAGAAGCCGTCATGCCAGGCAGCAGGTAAACATAAAAAAATCTCATAACAAAGACTGAGAGAAAACTATGGGTGTCATCCATGAATGACTCATCATATGAAAGGGACCAGTGACCAATCTGAACCTTCATTTTGGTGCCTCTTGCTCCATACAATCTCAGCTCTCATTTCTGTTAAATATGTAATACAGAAGACAGGAAGTTTTGGTAAAAAGAGAGAAGCATCTTACGTCATCGTTGCTCCCGGATCAGCAGTCATCTGGTTGGTCACAAACACGGCCACATTGTATTCTGCAATAGAAAACAACACAAAGAGGGTAGACCAAATCCAATCCTAATTCCAAAATATTCTCCCATCCATGGAAAAAGCCAGGCTGCTGCTGAAGCCCTTCAGATTTCAAGTGCAAGAGAAGCAAATATTCTTTATGTCTGATGGTTGGAGTTAATCAGGAGACAGCCTAAATTTGCTGCTGTGTGATGTCAGCTGTAATACTTATGCCAAAAATGAGCACTTTTCAGAGTTGCACTGAGCAAGTCTTTCTCAGTTCCCATCTTCTCTGCTGGCTCCCTGCCCACAGCCCCCTCGCCCTCCCTTTGTTGGTTTGCTGTTTTTTTTTTTAACTTACTGCATGAAAAAGTCATTTACTCATTCCTCTTCAACATTCCTGAGACATTCTAAAGAGGAGAAACACTATTCATCCTGTCATCATCCCTCAGAGCATTTCAAAGTACTGGAAAGGTGGCAATGGGTACAGTTTTTTATGGCTCTGAGCCTTCATCCTTTTATGTATTCCTCATGTTGCTTGTGTACTTAGACTGTCAAGATTTGGGGAGCACGGTTTCTCATGGCGGGTATTTCTCCAGTTCTACAACCTGTTCTCTCATTTAAGACTTGTCTTAACAGTGTTTCTAGGAAAACTCTAAATGTTGAATAGTTCCAAAGATTCCTTAATCTGTCATCTTGAAATACTGCACTATCAATTTGTTCTTTTTGGTAACTGACAGAGGTGTAAAGTGAAGAAATGGCAATGCCTGATCGATAATACACTTGGACTATGAGGTGGTTGTGCTACTAACAACTACTGTTGCAGTAACTCCAGTCCATGTTTTCTGAATTTTGCCATGTTTCTCTCACCTTCTGATATTTTTTGGAGCCTTGACAGCATCTGAGCGAGTTTCTGTTGTCGTTCAGCCAACTCCCCACGACCACTGAAATCCACACGGAAGAGTGCCATTATGGAGTCAATGATCTGCATTGTAATTATACTCAGTAAGTAAATACAGTGAAAGAAAATAAGAGAACCTATGCTAAAAGCAGTAATAATGATAATAAAATTAGTCTTGTACCAATAGCTTGAAAATACCAGCTTCCTCATGGAACTTGGCTGCTACATAGTCAAGCAATTCCATCTGATGTTCACCTGGTGGGAAGTACAGTTGCCAAGTGAAATTGGGGCCAAAAGAGCTCTGAAGACACAAAAGCCTAAATTTTAAAATTCCACTTTAAATGTCTGCACTGTTTGTATTTTCACTGTCAACAGTTTTAAATCCAGTGCCCGAAACCAGGCTGCCTCTACAATATCCAACAGTGCCTGTGCTTCCGCAGGTTCCAGTTTCTAACAAAACTTCCTTGTGAAAAGCTTCACAACAAAACTCTGCATGAAGACATCGTATTTTTGTTGTGTTAAGAACTGAAAAGCAGTATAAACATTTGAATCTAATGTTGAGTTCAATGACACACAGAAATAGTATTAATCATATTATTCATGTTCATATTGTACTCTCAAAGTGAAAGTCCCATTTAAAACTTCCTTGAAGTTTTAAGGCTATATCTTGTGACAGAGTGTGCTGGAGCTGTTCCTGTAAAGTCCCATTCACAAGGTCGTAGAGTATTCCTCAACAGCTTTTGTAGAATTAACTTGCATCCAAGCAATTATGGTTACATTGGTTGGTGCTTCTCTTACTAAGATCCTACACTGCCACTTGTCATGCAACCAGCAGAGTTCACTCCTTGTTGTGGCAAACTACAAAACTTTATGTAGTGCTGCTGAGCTGGAACAGAATCATAGAATCATGGAATAGTTTGGGTTGGAAAGAACCTTAAGATTATCCAGTTCCAACTCCCCTGCAATAGGCAGAGACACCTTCCACTTGACCATGGTACTCAAAGGCTCTGTCCAACCTGGCCTCGAACAGTGCCAGGAATGGAGCATTTACCACTTCTTTGGGCAACCTGTTCCAGTGGCTCACCACCCTCACAGTAAAGAACTTCTACCTTATATCTAACCTGAACTTCCCCTGTTTAAACCCATTCCCTCTTGTCCTATTGCTACAGTCTCTGATGAAGAGTCCCTGTCTGGCATCCTTGTAGGCCTCAGTTTACAACACCAGAAACAGAAAATGGAAGCAAGCTTACAACTTTTGTTGGCAGAAAAACAATCTTTATGATCCTCAGTGGGGAATTTTAGTTAATAAACTGAGAAATATTAAAACAGAGGTCTTAGAGAAAAAACAGCTCTGATGCCAGTTGTGGGAATGGTCTTACTAGTGTATGCACGTGCATACAACACGTTGTCCAGTACTGCATCATGGTCAAGATTGAAGTGATCAGCAATGTCACGGAGACGGTCTGGTCGGCTGGTGTTAGTCAAAGTTAAGGATTTCTCTTTGTGCAAACTATGCTCTGAAAATAATAAAACTCCATTCCAAAATAGAACTATGGGGGAAAAGAAAAAAAGTGTTTATTTTGATTCATGAGAAGACTGACTTTTTCTTTTCACACTGTTCCACATACCCTAAAGATAGCTTAGGTCTCATGATGGTAATTGTTTTGTGTTCAGGGTTTGAGGGGGGGGTGTGACATATGGATATCTGTGCTCTAGGAATTTAGCTGTGAGCAAAACCTATTTATACGCAGTCTACCACGGGTATGAAGTGTTAAAAATAGCGTTTAGTACTTAGATGATTTTTTTTTGAAGTATATAAAAAAGCTTCTATCACCTGTAGAAGGCATATAAGATCTCAAAAAACCTTCCAGTTAAAATAAACCTGTATCCTAACTAAGTTTTCCAGGTCAGATTCCATTGAGACAAAAGCCACTGCCTTGTCATCTCTACACACCGTGCTCTCCAGGCTCTCTCCTGTCAGCCATAATGTTTTACAAGTATGAAGCTATTTGGAGCCTCCTACTTGCTTATAACAAAAGGAACTATCTTTCCAGTTCATCCTACCTGTAGCTTTAATAGTCCAAAAGATACAAAGTATTTTCTGTATCAATGAAGATAATCTTTCCACCTGTGTAGCCATTTGGTCCTGGAAGCTGAGCTGTCACTACAGTGAATTCATACAAGATAAAAAGGAAAAAGCAGGAAAAATATTTTCTTACTCCTTCTATTATTATTTTATAATAAAATACAACTGCTTATCCATATCACCAGTTTTAATCAGCCTGGAAATCAGGAGCATCTCAAGTCTCACTGCGATCTTGAGAAGAAACTCAAGCCCTTCTTCTCACATGAAGATCAGGTAAAACATAATGGTGTCAAAATTGTGTTTTACTCAGTACCATCACTAAATCTGTGTATTTTATATTGAAAATAGGTAAGGATATTATTAGTAAATTCTTACGATCAAAGCATCCTCTTAATCCTCTGCCCAAATTAATGGTATTGATTTAGTAGGATTTTTCCCCCAACTGTAACTCATATGATCAAAAATTATTTGGATTTGAACTTTTCCTGATGTGCAGATAGCTCCTGGCTGTGGGTTTAGTCTCTTTGGAGTGAATAAGCTAAAATACTTGATTCAGTTGCAATCATTCATAATGTATGATTGTTGTAATCAATCAAAAGGGTATGATTCTACTGACCAGTAGACTGCACTCAACAGAAGAGGCCTTATTTTTCCAGAAGGTGCCATAATTTGCTGTATAATATAGGGTTAATTTAAAGGAATGTTTGTCTACCCAATGCCTGGTAACTGTATTCCAGAGGCGTTAATAGTTATATTAGTTATTATTTACTACTATTTACAGCTTGAGAGCTATTGCTGGAAATCAGAGTCCTGCTTTATCTGGCACTGCCTGAATATGGTGACTACAAGAGATTTTGATTATCCAGTTCCTGTCAGCCAGAAGTATCCCTTCAGTGCCCTTTCAGAATGTCACATTCAGCAAAACCTCTTGAAACCAGAAAATGCAGAGTTGCTGAGAGAAGAGTCTTGCCTTTGCCCTTTTCTGAGCAATGCCCCTGTTCACCTGTAACCCTTATTTGTGCATTTTTTCCAGATGGCCTGTTTCACTGGCTTCTGTAGGACATTCTGTTAGTTTCTCTCTCCTTATAGCAAAACTTACATTGATGTGAGCAGTATTAAAAAGTAATATTTTCTATGAGTTCTCTACCTAGACACAATTAATGTGTATCAGAGTCATCAGGGTCTGTTTCACAGTATTTCTAGAGATAAAGGATTCCAACTTGTCTCTATGTGTTTAATTCTGATGTAGTTGTAAAGAATGGATTCACTGAACAGAAACAGTGCTCTCTTTTAAGGTATTACACCTACCACAAAGAGTGTGCGATAGTTGGGTTTTGCCTGTCCGGAACTCTGTTGAAACAGAAAAAGAAAAAGAAAAAAAAAAAAAGGAAAAGGAAAATAAAAAAAAGTCAGGGTTTCTTTTTCAGGAGTTACTGCAGTTAGAAACACTCTTATTTACAAAATTTACCTCTATCCCTACCTTTTACAATCACATAACCCCCATTTAATCATATTCTGTGCAATAGAGGTGTGTAACATGAAAAGCAAAATCTGAAATGCTTTAATTTGATCATGCTTGACTGCTAAGGTCATTTATTCTTTTCTGTGTAGAGGGTAAAGCCACATGGCACCTATGGAAAATCATTAACTGAGGGAGGGGTGAAGGTATGGTTGATTCCACTGACCTGGCCTAGTTTCATTTTCAGTAAAATTATCATAGAATCACAGAATGGTTTGGGTTGGAAAGGACCTTGAGATCATCTAGTTCCAACCCCCCTCCCACAGGCAGGGACACCTCACCCTAGACCATGACACCCAAGGCTCTGTCCAGCCTGGCCTTGAACATTGCCAAGGATGGAGCATTTAATCTCATTATATCAAATCATGTTAAGTCTCTAGTTTATCTTTTCTAAGGGGAAGAGTACTGTGTTTTATAAACTCTTATTGATTTTGAAGTGTTTGCCACTAACTGATCAAATTTACTGTAGTAGTAGTTTAACCTTAATTTCAAAATCTTACTTGAAATGCAATGTATCTTAAGTGTGCATAATTAAAATACCTTCTGTGGCAGTGTTGTTACTGGAAAGGAACACAGATCGCATCAGGGAAATCTTTTCTATATGACATATTACTGATAGCATTAATAATATTGTGGTTTACTGAATAGGCATGCCCCAAGTCTAATGATTACTCAGCTCAAAGCCTGCAAGCAAATTAAGAGGAATGGAAAAAGAGAAGCAGGTTCTTTCTTCTTCCACTCATGTGGGTGCTCATCTTTATGACTACAATGGGGTAAGTAAGTTTGATAAAAGTAATCTATCTTAATTTAAAATCTAAACTAAGTTGCAATTCGTTGTCCCATAATACTTATTTCTCACCTCCAAAGGCTTCAGTGATTGCCATACTTTCAATCCCACCACCCAGGAGCTTACTGGAGAAAGGGAGAGGATTACGATATAGTTAAACCCACAAATCACAAGAGGAAAGTCAAAACCAGAAAGTTTTGCTACTGTAAGAAATTTATTTCTGCCCTAATTCCTGCAGGGCACTAAATGATCACTGATTCATAATGAATTAACTCTGTATTAGCTTCCCTTTATGTGTGCAAGAGAAAGATCTATAGAAATTAGTACTGGAAAGAAAGAAGAGAGAAAATGCCTTTGAAAAGATAACATTCCATAAAAAGTATCTCAAGGGAGGTCTTGAATTAATTTTGACCCTGGACCTGCAGATTGTTTTGACTAGCTGAGAAATGATGATACATTCAGGATTTCCGGATGCAAACCCTGTTTATTTACAGTGACTGTACAAAGTCCAGTTTCCCTTCAGGAAAGGAGTTGGTTTTGCTGCTTACTGGTGCAGGCACCTTTTAGCCAGCTGCAGCTCCAAATGCAAGGTAACCTATGTGTCCTAGCTGAATATTTATTCATTTATATTCTTGTGTCTCAATAAAGACAGTAAGTAGGATTATTGGAACAATTTGGATTAAAGAAGGATTTAAGTAGAGATAAGCTTACTCAAATTCCTGGCTGCCCGTAGTAATATGAAATACCATCCTCCGTTTTTCACTGTACTCAGAGGCAGTCAGGAAGCCTGGTTCCTAAGGAAGACCAACAAGAACATGAAAGGCTTATTTTAGCTTTAACCTGAAGGTAAAGTGCAATATCCCACATAAATATCTTCTCTCCACCCTAGCCTCATTTACATAGGGTATGAAAAGCACAACAGCATTTGTCTGATTGTTGTAGACTGTAAAGTATTATCCCTTTAGAGTAACAAGCAGAATAATTTTCACAATTTATCTTGAAGATGTGGTGGAAAAATCTGTTCAGAGAAATGTTGCCCAGCATTTTGGAGAGTCCAGCATAAGCTTAAACCATCAGGAAAATGACTGGCTTACAATAAGCTTGTTTGCAGCTTCTTTAATCTTGTCCACTTTGGCCTCTGAAAGCCCTTTTACATTGCACAGTGCCCGTCTTGTGGTCATCTGGATTCCTTTGATAGTGCAGATTCCAACTGACTTCAGTTTCTTAATATCTGCTACGTTCTGTGAAGAAAGTTCCCTTCTGTGAGTGCTCAGGACAGTTAACAACTAGCAGGCAGAGTAAACCTTGGAAACATATTTTATTATACATTGATATGCATGTGTATTTTCACCAAGGAAGAAACAGATTTACAGTAAACTCTTCATTATGTAGTTTGTGACACCAACAACAGAAAATTTTGAATTAACATTGGTGTGAGGGACCACGGTGAGAAGGGTGTCTGGGTCAAGCTGTATTTACTTATCCCTGTTCCATGTCAGTCTTTCTAGATCCAAGCTGGTAGTAAAGAACCAGTACAGATTATTTCAGGTAGCATGGAGCCCAACCTAGTAAACTCAGTAACACTCAATCCGTCCTTGGTCCCTTAGCACAGGTAATCTGTAAACCAGATAATCTGATCATGGGTAATTGGGAGCTGAGTCACAAGGATCATTGGAAGCTGACACTAACAGATGTGCTGTTTCTGCACGTTCCCAGTACGTCCAGTTTAAAGCACATGTATCCTCCACATCTGACTGACACTCTGGGCTGCAATGGACTAATACAGGTTTTCATAAATTGAGTATAGCATCACTTCAGTCAGCGCCCTACTGACACATTTTGCCTCCTCTCACCTCATTTGATGATTCTGACATCACTGAAAACTTAAATGCAAACAACAGATTACTCACAAGAAAACAAATTATGTGAAAGGTGTGGGATAACACTTCAATTTACCATTTTTAGCCAAGACTTTTCTTTGGAAAAAAACAAAAACTATGAACTGGATGTATCATCTACTTATCTAGAGAGTGTGGGTGCATAGGACATAAGAAGAGAGAGGGGTTATGCAAGAAATTAGTCATGTTCATTTGGAAGCTTATTTCTCGTGCTGTGGTATGTTTTTTGATTATTACATTCATAGGGATGGGTGAGTTAAAATAAGTCACGAATAAAAATGACTCTTCCACCCAAAAGAATATGGCAATCAGCAGTATAATAAGGATTGTGGTTTTCTATTAAGACAAACAGACTACTGCTGCAAAGATAATTTTCTAGGCCAAAACTTAAAATGCATTATCCTGCGTCTGCATTTCCTCAGTGTCTCTTTCTGGTCATGTCAGACTCAAGGCTGTTCTGCATTGCAAGTCTCCATGTGATAGACCTGGTTGTAGAAGTTCCTGTTCAATCCTGCACAGATACCCTTTTCACCAACAGCTTGTGCACCAACCAGGGTATTAGGATCTACACCTCCTTGGACCAGAGTTCAGTGCTACAAAGCATTGGGCAGTCATCTGGTTTAATACACTGACATGCCTTGCACCAGCTGCTTGTCCTGATCCCCTACTTTATGTTGCAGCCCTGTGCCAGTCCTGGCCTCTGAGGTGGAAAAGGGCAGACCAAGGATTTACAAATAAAAAAACCTAAACCACGTTATTTGTTGTGATATTTTTATTTTTTTGATTCACAAATCCAGTTCACAGGGTGGCTACAAAAGCGGAGTTGCCAGGAGGACTAGTATTCTCTAGGGGCAGAAAGGCTTTGCAAAGGCTCACACAACCTGAACCCCTTACAAATGCTTTGGAACATCAAACCACAGCCATGGTGGTGCTAATCTGGCTGTCTTTGTGGCCACACTCCCAGATCTAGTAAATATTTCTCTCTCTAGTCCAAGGAAAAAAAAAATAAACTCACAAAAACTATTTCTTTAAGCAAATGAATTTAAGAGATGTGGGTCATATGTTCACACAAAGATTTTAACTGGCAGAGCTGAGAACAAAAACTTCCCCTGGGGTGTGGGAATAACAATTTAGAAAGAAGAAAAATTAAAATGAAAAGGAGCAGGAAGCCCTTATTAAGGCAGAAGAACAGCCTAAGTCATTATTCTTTGTTTTCAAGATCTTCCATACCTTGGTATTGTTCTCTGCATAGCATGCCTCATTTAATACTGACAGGCTAGTACAGTTCTCTTCCAGCTCTTGAGAGCAGCCTCTTTGGTCAACTTGTTACATTTTTAACACAAGAACTTGTGTATTTTTCCTATGTTGCCCTGTAGTTTGAGCTCTCAACCTCATGATCCTCATTCAGAACTCTCTTAAAAATTGTCAATGACTTACCAATAAAAAAAAGCTGACAACAATTACACTGCTGACATGCCAAGCCCAGAATTAAAGTGCTGACTATTGCTGTCTCATTGTGCCTGTGGCCTCCCTATCTGTATCTGTCTGTAGTTGTTTATATTAGAATTTAATCTTGTATTTCTTTGGGCAAGCCCAACTTTTTATTCTGTTTCTATAACACTGAATGTAATAGGGTTCCCATCTATGAGCCAGTCTCCTGGCTAAGCATCTAATAATAGTAATTCAAATAAATAGGTGACATTTATGTGATAATAATAATTATGATGGTGATAACAACGTTAGGAATTCATATTTGAGGAAGAAAACTAACCATTTCTTTCTCTAGCTACTAATATTTTCCTCACTCCCACTCTACCCCCTTCACCAGCATGCTGAAAATAGTACAGCAACAATTGTCACAGTGTAATTTCACAGGCACCAAAAATGCAGGAGTAATTACAAAGATTGGCAGGAACAGGAAGTAATCTATCACACAGTTTTCAAATAAATTAGCAAGTAGTTGATTTTTTAAGAGTGCTGGGTGCTAAATACTTTGAATATCTTGCCACTTTATTTAGGAATCTGATGGGAATGAGAGTTTCTGAAAACCTGTCTTATCACCAAAGGCAAAAATTGTCTTCATATGACTGATTTAGAATTTATTGCAAGGAGGAATTTCAGTCATCTGCATCGATGTGTTTGTGCTGTTAGAAACAACCTTAAAATAACTTTGCATGGGCAATGTAAATTCATTGCTAATACTTACAATTCCATGCTTCTGTAGCAGGTCAATATCCTGGAAAAAGGATTCCTAAAAAGAAAATAGCAGAAAAAAATAAAAACAGATTTTGCTCTTTCTTGTAATTACATCTATCTCACTATGTGACTGTTTCAAATTTGTAAACATTTCAATGATTTTCCCTAATCAGACAGAGCTTGTTGGACTACCCAAATAAGCAAAGCCATAGTGAGCCAAGAAGGCCTACACATTTCCTATCACCTTCTTCATAAAGTGGATCTTCACAGGCATGCAGTCCTCTGCTGTGCTAATAGAACTTGTGTTATGATCATCATCTTGATCTTTTTCTGCCACAGTTCCTCAGTCTTTTCAGGCTGTTGACCATTCCTTGGAAGCATAAAATTAATTGATAGTCCCCTTGCATTTAATGTAGAAGTGTAAAATATAAAGAAATAATTATAATCCTGTTAAAAACTCTGCATAGCTTTTGAAAGGTTAAAGGTACTTGAAAAGCAAGGCTATACTGGGACCAGGAAAATGGGATTTTCTTGGTATGAGACTGGAAGATTTCAAATGCACTGAGCTCCCTGATGGTCTTTGGGGACCTCCTGTCTCTCTGTGGATTTCATAACATTATCAGAATATCTTCAAACAACATTTGCTGCTAATATTTGTCAATCAACCATAAATTTACCTCATCATCCTGGTATCCTGATTCTTCTTGGACTACTTGATCCTCGAAGGCCCTCATCATGGAAGAGCAGGTTATAAAGTATTGATCACTACTGGGAAATGCAAACAAATATAGTATTGAGGTGGCAATAAACGAATAAATAACTGTAAAGGGATTTTTAAGAAGTCCTTGAGCTACAGAAACTTCTCAGTTCGTGATATATGGATTTAAACTCAGATTCTGCTTCCATCTCTTTGTTATCTGACCGACCAGACCAAAAGGATAAAATACACTGCATTACTCTCAGATGAAGCACTTTGACTAGAAAGGGCTTAACAGGTGTTAGGAAAAAGAGATCTCACTCCCATGTGAGAATCTTGGGTCAGAGATGAGTTTGGAGGTGGGAACATTTTAAATGATTTAACAATAGTGGAATTATTTCTGGTAAGAAAGTTAAGTTTGTATTTTTATGACAGAAGTCAGCATAGTTGCAGACAGAATGGGTAATGGAAAGGCTATGCAACCTCTCAGCTCCTCCATCTTTATGTGACAGAAGGCCCACAAAACAGTGCTGTTGAGAAGGTTACAACTCCTTAGTCATGTATCTTTAGAATAGACTATAAAGCTGTATTTGTTTTCGAGTTCTTGCTGGGATTCAGAATATTTCATAAATATTGAAAACATGGAAGTAAGTAACGCCTGTAAGAAGTATGCTTGCATGAAGAGAATAAACAGGGATACAAAAATATGAGGCTTTTATTATGCAAAACCATATACAGAGAGCTTATTTCATGTTTTTTCACGGTTAACTTGCCATGTCACTGCCTTCTTCATGTGACTTCTGTAAGCAAAGCCAAGAACCAGAAAAGGCAGTTACTGATATAATGATTAAATCAAAAGCAAAAAATGACTTCCTTTAATTTTATGAATGCAAGAAAAATGAATACAAAGTAGTTCTTTAGAAATGTGATCTTATAACCTGCCTTATAATTTTTGTGGTTTTGTAAATAGATAGGTTGCTTCTGTCTTACTTATGAGCTTGTTTTCACTGTTCTAGGTACGGCTGATCAAAAGTTTTGTAAACTACCTCATCAGATGTGTGTGTATGTTTGCTTGCTCATCCTTGTTAATAAAACCCATGAAAGGTAAGACGGGTTTATTATGAAACTACAAGATGAGCTATATCTAACAGAGGATAGGGTAATTTATACTAAATGTCTGCAAATACCTTTTTTCAGCTCCTAAATGGATACTTAAGGTCTGACTAATTTGCTTGCAAGAATCTTGTGCATTCAGACACCGGGAGAAGTGAGAAAGAAAATGTAATTTTAGAGTGATCTTACTTGGTTTTGAAGTGAAAATATGAGAGTCACTTCTTTTAGTATTCAATGGAAGTATTCCTATAAAATCAGTGTTTCTGATAGTGTCAGGATATATTTAATTTCTATTTCAGAACCCTGACAATTATGGAATGAGAAAATCATGCCTTCACATTATGCCTAATATCATTCAGAAAAATAATTACAGTAAAACATTAAATAAAAAATACTTGAGGAGATTTTGAAAACCTCTTAGCTTCAAATACCAAAGGAAGAAGAAGTAATACGAAAGGCATTACATCTGTATTACAATCCCCTTCTCCATTAAAAATATCCTCCTGAAATGCACATAATCCTGCACTACAAACACAGCTGAGCAGTTGATGGGATCATTCTCCTGCTCCCCATCCTCAGGCAGCTGGCATCTCACAGCAGAAAAACAAGGCAGACCCAGACCTGTGCCTCCCTGCAGGCTACGAGGGAAAATGGAGGAATTATACCACACCCTACTAAAATCTTTAGGTATGAACAAAATCTGCCTGTCAAGCAGAGGGTCCTCCCGTTGCTGGTGTGTTAGTGCACCAAAGATGCAGAGGATTCCAGTCACCAGTGCCTGCAATGAAGCAGATAAAAGGGTGAAAGTCTGAGACAACACAGAGAATCCATCCACTTTGGTGAGGAAACACAAACACTTCCATGTGACCTCAAGTGCCCTAACTCTCCTGTTACCACCTTGGGAGCTGTTTGTTAGGATACATTATGAATGTTCGTTAGGAAGATTTAGATTAGACCTTAAGGAGAAATTCTTCCCTGTGAGGGTGCTGAGGCCCTGGCACAGGGTGCCCAAGGAAGCTGTGGCTGCCCCGTCCCTGGCAGCGTTCAAGGCCAGGTTGGACACAGGGGCTTGGAGCGACCTGCTCATGTGGAAGGTGTCCCTGCCCGCAGCAGGGGGCTGGAACTGGATGAGCTTTAAGGTCCCTTCCAACCCAAACCAGTCTGGGCTTCTGTGGTATGGGAGACCTGCCCTCCTTTCAACAGACACAGACTGTCGTTGCGACCTGGGCCTGGCCGCAGCACGTAGTGTTGAGCCTGATGAGCTGCTTTTGAACTGACAGAAGCTGGCAGCTGACGTGCCAGGAGCAGGGCCCAGAGCCCTGCGCTGGGAACAGGAGGTGATCTGACCTGCACCGAGGCACACCACGGCAGACTTTCACGTCTATTGACTCAGAGGAAAATAAATGATTAATCATGTATCAACACGCAAATTTACTTGGCTTTTCCTTGCCAGCTAGCTGCCTCTTCAAGGGATGTAGATTTCCCTTCCCAAGGGGTGAGGCACCAGAATTACAACCACCATTAACACACAGCTAATCTCCGGGACCCTCGGAGAGCGCGGGGCTGCGAGTGGTTACAGTACCCGGGACCTGAGCTCCCCAAGCCCGCGCAGGCTGCGGCTGCCGTCCCGTTCTTCCTCCGCAGCGGACGGACCCGGCGCCTTTCCCGCCGGAGGGGAGGGGCGGGGCCATGGGGGCTGAGGGGGCAGCCCGCCCGCCAAAAGCCTGCCTCAGGGACCGCCGTGAGGGAGGAGCGCACGCTCCTGACAGGAATGGGGCTGCGTCGTCCTTACTCACCCCCACCAGCCGAAATACAGTTTAATTATTGCCTTCAATCACTTTATCTCTTAAAATTTATCAGCTAGTATATTTACAATCTTTAAGGAATACTGTACCACCCTCGTTTTACTGCTGGCAAAGACAGGCGTGATGGAAAACATGGAGTGGCGTTGCTTTGGAGGGCATTCAGTTCAACACACCTCAGCCTTAATTTTTTTTCAGGGTGCCACACACACATTTTCTTAAACAAGGCACGAGGCATTCTTTATTTTATCAGATGGCCAAAACCTGTCAGAAAGCTGGAAGAGAAGCGACTTGCCTGAAGTCACAGGACAAGAAAATGAGGCTGAGTCATACACATGACTTAATCTGCCATTTTAGATGGATGGGAAAGGTGCTTTTTAGCAAGACTTCTTGCTTTTTCTGCAAGACTTCTGCAGTCTTCTTGGAGGCAGCGTTTGGAAAGCATCCTTTTTATCTCTCTTCTGGTAGCACAGTGGGTAGAGGACTGCATGTGAAGGAGGTGCCAGAGGACTCCAGTGCGCAGGAGGAGTTGCTGACAGCTCCTCAGGGTCACTGCCTGGATAGGTGAGAGGGTTTCACATGGCAGAAGGGATGGGAACAGCATCCCAAGCCTCTTTCAAAGTGCATGTGAAAACCTTCCCATCCTCTGCCTGTGAGAGGTTAAGAGCATTCATGGGTGTCATCAGTGCTGGCCAAGTGGGGTAACCAACCAACAAAACCCATGGCCCCTAGCCACCATCAGCACACCACAGGAGTGCTCTCAGGGTCCCAATTTGAGACATTGAGTGATTTATCTAAGTACCCTAAGTCTTATCCTGGGTGCCCAAGGCTTTGTTTTTGTTCCCAGAGGAACTGGCTGGCACTGCTTTTGCAAACTGCATTACTCTGCAAGAGTTATTCCAGACGAGCACTTAGGCAGACAGCCCTTGAAAGATTGATTCCTTTACAAAGCATGCTTTCGTTCCAGAACAGAATGCACACACAGAGAGTGATCCTGCTGGTGCTGCTGAACAGCTCTGCAGCACCTAATGCCTCTGTAAACAACCTACCCTTCACTATCCTTCCAGTTTTTAAAATAGTTCTAAGCAGGGTCAGTGAATGTACAGAAGCTGAAGATCATTACCCATTCCAAAAAGCTACTTTGGGCAATAAATTACATTCTGTATCTTCAAGATTTTATGTGATCATTAATTCTTCGTTTGGCTTCCAGCTGGTGTTGTGCCATCACCCCGTATGCCCCATCACATCATGCACCAGCCAAGTGATTCAAAGCATCCCCATGACTGCGCCTTCCCTCTTACAGGTTCTGCTGCTGACAAGAGCACCTCCAGCTGCTGGCAGTGAGATGCAGCTCTGTGATCTTCCTCTCACTTGAGATCCTATACCACTTCAGACAAGACCCAAGCCAAACCATTGCCATAAAAAGACTAAATATACAACTGATTTTTTATTCCTCACAAATCATTTTAATCCATGGTTGCAGTAGGGAAATCATATTTTTTTTTTGGGGTTGGCTGGTTTTCATTCAGATTTATTTGTTTTAAATGAACTAGAGTAAAATACACATTCTAATGCCTTCTCTGAACTTTCAAGTTGGCAGTTTGCCTGTTCTTGACCAGGACAGAATAATCTGTTATTTGGCCTTCCAGAATATAACCAATGAAGATTCCACCTCAGACATGAGTGTACATTTATGTCCGAATTGTTTTAGAGAACTATGTGCCTATTGGTTTCCACAAGAATGCATTTCACTTACAGCTGGTCCCAGACTGAAACTGTGACACACCTGAAATCTCCCCAGAACTGCAGAATGCTTCTGGGCAAAGATGCATCAGTTTCTTCATATTCTTCAGCTCTCCCTTCTCTAACAGCAATTGTTTATTTGTTTTCCCTGTGAAGTTGAAAATACATTTGGGGGAGAATAGGGGGGGTATGGGGAGAGAGAGAGAAAGTATACTGAATATTTCCAAGGCAATCCAAGTATTAACATGGTAAAACATTTCATATGTCTCCTACAGCAAAGGAATATACAGAGTGAAAGTCCAGCATCACGTTGAATGTTAGCTATTATATCCCCAAAATTACAAAATCCACATATTGTGATAGCCTCTGCTTAGCTACTCCCTCAGAATTAGCTACTGCCTCATAGTTTAGCTATTCAGAATTCAGCTGCTCACATCAGAATTAACAATCAGTGCTTCCAAAACAAAATCTGCCAAAAACCTTTCTGCGAGGAAGTGCCAGGAAAACAGATTCCACCTCAGTCAGTCTCAGGAGAAGTTCATGCTGCTTTAATGCACCTCGTGGAATTTATTCTGACTCACTCCACACATCGCACAGCTCACTCCTCTCTCTCCATGCCTTCTCTGAAGCTCTTCTGAAAATCCCTGATAGCTAATGGGTTATACCTCTAGCAAAAGAAAACATCAGAACCTAATTCAGGTTAGCAGAACTCAGTAGGATGAGTCTACACAAATTTTTTTGTACTTAAGGAATTCTTGATTATCTTTCTGCCACTTCTGGTCCAAATCCCTCATTTATCTGCTGTGTCTCTTGTACATTTCCTTGAATGCCGTGTCCATGTTGTGAATAGGCATTAACTCTGTCTGCATATGCTGGGGTAGATTCTGAAGTTTTACATAAAGGAAACAACCTTGCCTATGTTTTCCTTCTCTTTGAGCAGAACTGAGATGAACCGCAAAAGCTGTGTGCATACAGTTGGTCTCAAGATAGGACTGACAAAATATCATCCCAGCCAAGCTTCATCATTCAGACTAGAGTAACAAGAGGGCTCTGTTGCTAAAATGGAGTTACTGGAAGGAATAGAAATACTACTATGAGACTGAGCAATGTCTCTGACCCAATCTCGAGATCCTTAGGCAAAGCCTTGACAAAATACTCAATACTACACTTTTGGGAATGATCCTGCATTAAAAAGACAGATTTTGCTTTTTTTTTACCCTGAGTTAATCTTTAAGAATACATTACAGGATTGGATATTTCCCTTCTGGGTATCAAGATGTCCTGGCCGGACCGTGGTTCAGCATTGCAGCCCTAGAGGAAACTATGGATAAGAGTGCTGTGATCATTGGTATTAAAGAGGTGCCACATCACAGGTCTCCAGTCACATCTTCAACAGTTTGGATGTGACTGGAGAAGATGCCAGAGATACCTTATTAATACCAAAACACTGACCGCCTAGAGAATTTAGGCATGGGTATTTTTTCTAATTGAAAAACAAAGAATCTGTAACGTCAACTATACAAATGCAGTACGTGATAGCAGTCCAAGCAACATGAGCTTCACTTTCTTTGTGATCATTTTAATAGGTGATTGTGAAATAAGTAATTCTTTAGATATAATAAAGGATGGCACAGTTAAAAAAAAAAAACAAATAAACAAAAAACAACCAACCAAACAAGCAAAAAAACCCAACCAAACAAACGAAGAAAACCCCTCAGAATGCAATAAACAAGGCCACTTTTAAGCTTTGCAAAACTCAAATCCAGTCAGAGACTTTTTGGAGACACACATCAGCCTATCATAGGAGGAGTCTACAAAAAAGACAAAGGAGATAAGAAAAGTGGTCCTGTTTGAGAATGCATGAGGAATATTTTATTTAAGGTAAAAAAGCAAACTATTGATAGAGAACAACAGGATGGAAAGGGACATGAAGAGATTATCTAGCACAAAGCAGAATCAGCTAAACTGGTGGATGTTTGTTTGCCTGGAGGAGGCTATGGATTGTTTTTTATCAAAGGTTTCTGAGAAAGAACCAGCCAGTTTCAGTGCTCAGCTATCCTTGCCATTACCCTCGTTTTCCACCATTCACTAGATAATGCAATTTTGTTTATAAAAAGAGGCAATATGCTTTGAGCCAACTTCTAGTTTTAAAAGGTCAGATAACCGAGACTAATTCTTGCATTCTTGTGCTTTCTACTTCAAAAGATAAAAAATTCCAATTCTAAAAAAAATTGCTCAAACCTGATGGGTTATCTGGTAGTGTGTACAGCTTGCTCTTATCTGCTTATGGCTTTTGGGGCTAAAATACCATAACCATATAGCCCTGCAACACAGTATTGCCATTCATGGTAATTTGCCGTGAGCTTTGTTCCAAATTTGGAAAGCCTCAGGATTGAGACTTGTCAGGCTTACTTTGAGCTTCTCTCAACCCTTCTGTACCTTTTACTTTGTTAGCTGTGACAGCAGTTTCCATGATTGACCAGGTTTATGGCTAACTTATTTTACTTCAGTTTACCTGTGTGTAGTACAGCCATCATTCTGTATAAATAGCAGTAACAAACAGTTATTCTACATAGAATGAGAGATTTACTACTAGCACAGGGATACAGTGTGGAGATTTATGGGCCTGGTACAATAGCAGAGGCCTTGAGAAGTGGGAACACAAGATGTGCAGAGTAGTATAGACACATGAGATAACAGGCAAGGCACAGGCTTGGCACTGGAGACCTAATGGCTATAAACAATTCACTGGTGATCAGACAGAGAAATCCTGACCTGCAGCTGAATGAAAAACAGTTTTAGGGGTAACAAAGAGAACAAAACCATGGTAACTAATACATGTAATAGGTACCACATACCATAAAATCAGATGTAGCGTGGCACTGCAGACCAATAGCAAACATATAAACATGACCCCAAATGGATCCTAGAGCAAGGGAGGAGAATCCACCAACATGGAGATCGTATTCTCACAGCAGAGGACTCCAAATGCTGACAACTCTCCATATCACACACACATGTGCCAGAATGAAACCACCAACATTATGACTCACAGGAGCAGTGGAAAGGTGAGTGAAATACAAGGAAAAGGGATAGAAGCCAAGAAGCGTTTGTGTTACCATTCTACAGAAGTACTCTAACTGCATTATTAATCTTTCTATAAGATACATCTGGATCAATAATCATTCGACTCTGAAGATTTCAATTATACCAGCAATACATTCTTGGCTTTAATTATACACAAGATGCGCTTCCTCTGTCCGTAAACAAGCTTTTGAGTGTAGCAGCGTTCCACTAACTAATGAGTGACTTACCTTCTTAATTTCATTGGCAGCTGATAAATTAGAATAAACTCAAGGATTGCCTGAGCTAACGTGCAGACCAGGAGCAAAATGAACAGACATGGATTAAGTGCATATCCTGGTTGTAGCTAAGATTCAGTCCTTAAGAAACCTATCACCGAGCACATTTCTAACCTATGCTAACTGATATTTAAAATATATATATATATATATCTGTTTTAAAGCAGCTTTTCAATTTTTAACAAAATAATTCTTCCTACTTGGGAGGCTGGTGCTGTGATCTTCCACAATTTAGGAATCTCTGCACAAAAATCTCTATTGCAAGAAATGAAGTGCAGTTGGATAAATACATTACTCTGAATCATGAAATATATACTTTGGGAGGTACAGGTCTTTTTAAACTGGGACAGGTTTCTAAATAGCTGTTGCAAATTCCAAAATAAGTGTTCTTGACTAACTCCACATATATAGATTTTTGTTCTGAAATAAGTGCACCTTGTTCTACTTTAGCTTTATCAACTTTATCATAAACAGGAATAACTACTGATGAAATAAGAGTGCCCACATATGTGGCCAAGTGGGGGTGGTAACTGCAGTTACATATATCTTTATCCATTTGAATTGACCTCCACGGTCAGATAAAAGTAAGATAAAGAAAGCAACAGTAAAATTTATTTGCTATGAAACTGTTAACAGTCTTCAAAGTCTGTGACAGTAGCATTGCCAAGCTTGTATTTGAATTAAAGCTCAGTCACAGGCCTGGTTAAAGTCCATGGGTGAATTATCTTAATTTCACTAAGCAAGCCAGAAGAATTGACTAAATATTCCTCTGATCACAGATGAACTAGGAAGCCATCACCCAAGGGAATGAGGTGCTTCATACAGCCAGACAGGCACTACATTACTAGGGCTGAGCCGACTCCAGAGCACTGCCAGGCTCCCATGCTCCCTCTAACTAATGTCTCCTAATGCAGCTTTCAGAGGTAGCCAGAGCTTTGGTTTGAGCCAGCAGGGCATTATGTTCTCCCTTTTCTAAGTGGCTTTGCATTTCCTCTTATTCGTATTCACTCCGGTGCTCATCCTGAGTGTAAAAAAGAAAAGATGGGATCAGACAGCTGTGGGATGGGGAAGAGAGACAGAGAAAGACTGTCTCAGCAAAGTGTTAGATCAGTTTTGCCATTTGGTAGACCCTCAACATTTCTGTAGATAAAAAGACTTCTCTAGGACTAAATGCAAATATAGGAGGTAGAATTTGCTGGGCAGCAGCTCTACACGTGGGTGCACAAGACAGGAAAAGAGAGAAGCAACAAAGGGATAATTGCTTTAGGAGGAAGCTGAGGCAGAAAATTTAATCTAACCACAGTAACTCATCAGAAAGCGAGTTTAAACAAGAAAATGGCTCATGGATGCATTTGCTGTGCTGCAGAACACAGGACTCTGTGTATTCTTCACACCAAAGAAATTCTAACTCCTAATATAAACAAGCTGGAAGTACTGCAAATATTTTCTTAACTGTTATGGCCAAAAGAGCCAATGCTTCTCTAATTTACTCACACGCCAGCATTGAAAATTAATCTGAAAAAGACACAGAGCAAAGCAGCTTTATCCACAGAACATAGGAGAGCAGAGTTTTCAGAGTTACAGCTAAAAAAAGCATAATTCATGGAATGTTTTTTCTTTTCTGCCCCTCCAATATGTTCCAGCTCCCAGAAGCTGAGTGCTTCTGTTGTCAAATAGGCTGAATAATGACTGAGTACCCTGCTCTGTTTTGTGCTCAGGACAGCATTTTCTTTGGCATGCTTCAGAAAGAAGAATGTATTTAAAGTGAAGCTAACAGAAAATTCTTATTTCCCAGCTCGCAGCGGAATTCACTGGTCACATCAAAGATGGCATTTTAAAAGAAAAACATTTCTGAATTCACACTTGGAAGAGGTTCAGCACTGGGATTTGAGACATTTCTTCATTAAAATACAAAAAAAACCCACTGCAAACTCTGAAGAGCCTCTGCTTGGAAAATATAATTATTTTCACAGTTATGAGTTTGGAAAAGTTAGGACTTTCTAGCTCAGGCTCTTGGTTGGTAGTAGCTTTTCTTTTAAACCAGCCATGCTGCAGAATTAAACATGTTCTTCTTTTGGCCAGTTTTCTACTCTTGGCTTTGCCTGCTGCTTCTGCAAGTGAGTTTGTACGTAAACCACAGAAAAAAAAGACCCAGTCTTGCTCCATTTCAAGTCCATATGTTTGCCAGGCTAGTGGCCAGAAGAGACCATAAGCAGTTTGTTTTTCAAACCCTGAAACTTGGATAGGCATTGAATGCATGGTTACACAGTTATTTTTAGTTCAGAATAATATTTAGAGCTCTCAGGAGTTGCAATTAGCTTTAAAATACTGTGTTTCCTTCATTTTGCAACACATAGGAGAAATTTACAGTAATGGTCCAGCTGATATTTATTTTTTTTTAAGCCTTGCACCTCTAAACTTCAGAGCTTCAGTAGCCTGATTGTTCTTGGTTTATCCCTTGTTGCCCTTTCCTTGGATTATCATGGTTTTTTTACCAGCCTTCCTGGAAGCATGTCTATTTCTTAAACATTTCCTCTGTCCCTATCTGAAGAAAGCTTTTAATCTCTCCTCCTCATGTTTTTGCTGAATTGGTGATTATAAATGACATGTAGGTGTCTCTGAGACTCAGTGCAGGTGCACAGCTCACACTCAGTTCAATATACCCTAGTACTTCCTATTGCAGTCTTTCTGTTTCGTCTGTTCCCACCGTTATTTTCCAGCTGGACTATTGAGGCAGCTCTTCCTGCTTTAATGGCCAGGCAAGCCATGACAGAGGAGTAGGTCAGAGTTTCTGAGACCAAATTTCACACATGACCTCTGTTCTTAGGGCAATGAGTAGCACACACAAGTAGGAAATCACATGATGCTCAACTCTTTGATTTCAAAATAGTTTTCAGCATTGAACTGCAGCCATGAGATGTTCCTAACTATCCAGCCACTCTTCCCCACCCTCAGCTATCACAGTGCTAATGCAGCAAAAGCAAACTGCAGATAAGAATATGATGAGAATAACAACGATCTTTCATCCCAGGCATTTGTAAGAAACAACTGAGTGGCCTCGAAAGAACTCTCTCTAAAATAAAATCATCTGCCAATTAGCTTGGGAGTCTAAACTATCTGGGTGGAGGACTCATCTGGGTGTTGCTTCAGGAGGAATTCAAGTATATTTGATAGGGAAAAAAAGGCAGGGAAGGAAATTCTAGACAGAGCTAGAACAAGTATGCAGTAGATGGGTTGTCTCTAGTACTATATTAATGTTCCTAAAAGCAACTGCTGGAGGAAGCTTGTTGAGAAGCGCACAATGCTACAGATTTCAGAACTGTCGTCATTACGAGACTAAAAATATATCCAAAGCACTATGGTTTGGAGGCTGTACTTGTCAATAGCTTAACACGACAGAAGCTTCAACTCTCTTAGATGACCTGCTTCCAGAGAAACGAGTGAAGTCTTCTCACTCATTCTTCTTGGGAAGACAAAAAGTTTTAATGGGGCACAGGGAAGGGACCTTACTGGCTTAGGGACAGAATCTGTACAGAAAAACTGACAAAATAGCAACACTAAGACGTGCAACGCCATCCCCTTTCCATGCTCCCTTTACACGAGCAACTGCCCTTAATAATCTTTCCTGTCTTGCAGGGTGTACGTGGATGCCAACAGGATCAGCTCTGCCAGTGGGAGAGAGAAAAACTCACTCAAGCTATCAAATCATCTCCCATCCTTCTCCAAACACCACATCACCTCTCTAGGATGAGGTGCTATTTTTAGTCTTCTAGTTTTAAGCATATGTTAAGACCGCTTCCAAACACTTCCCTTCTCGTGTTCAAGCTTTGCATCTTGGGTGTGGATGTCTGAAATGTTAACTGTTAGCAGTTCGGATTCCCCTCTCCCAGCACATGTCAGTGAATCCAATACCAAAGGAAGTATTTGCACTAATTAGGCACGCACAAGAGAAGACACACATAAGCAGCTTTGATGGGTTCCAGCTGCCTAGGATTGGCAAACATATACCCATATATGTATATATGTACACATACTCTCGTGTTTCTTATATGGGTATCCTGGTTTCAGTTGGAATAGAGTTATTTTTCTTCCCAATGGCTGTACAGTGCTGTGTTTTTGCTTTAGTCTGAGAACAGTGTTGATTATACACCAATGTTTTAGTTGTTGCTAAGTAGTGCTTACCCTGGTCAAGGACTTTTCAAGGACTTTCATGCTCTGCCAGTGAGGAGGTGCACAAGAAGCTGGGAAGGAATACAGGCAGGACAGCTGACCTGAACTAGCCACAGGGGTATTCAAACTATAGAGCATCATGCTCATTATAGAAACTGGGGGAGTTGTCCAGGAGGGACCTATCACTGCTCGGGATTCGCTTGTGTATTGGTCAATTGGTAGTGAGCAGTTGTATTGTGCATCACTTGTGTTTTCTGAGCTTTCATTTCTCTGTTTTTGTTGTTCCCTGTTATAATTATTGTTATTGTTGGTATTATTTTTATTATAATTCTATTTTACTTTATTTCAATTACTAAACTGTTCTTATCTCAACCCACAAGTTTTACCTTCTTCCAGTTCTCCTCCCCATCCTGCCCTGGAGGGAGAATGAGTGAGCGGCTGCGTGGTACCCCGGCTGGGTTTAAACCATGACAATGGGGTGCACATATTATATCATAGCAAAGGCCTTCAGAATGACAAGCCTGCAAAGTCTTAGTAAAATAATATTTTACCTTTTCTCCCCCATTCTGTACCCGGAAAAGTCACTGTTGTATATTTTACCAGTTTGGACTTGGAAGACTTTACTTTTTTGATGAGGTTGGTACTTGCTAGAAGCTTGTCCGTGTCTCAGTTCCTTCAAGAAAAATTAAAGGCAGAAAAACTTTAAGGGATGTATGTTGTTGGTAGCATTAATGCCTTATTTCTCATGTTTTCTCTTTCAAAAGTCTAGCCCACCCACAAATGAGACATAACTGTTTCTAGGGCAAAATACAGCAGCAGCCACTAGTGCCAGCAGCACCACATTGCAGTCGTGGGAAAAGGAAAAAACATCCTTTTCTGCTGAAATGGCAGCAGAAATTTTGGGGTCATAGAAGGCAATTACAGGCTTGCAAAATAGCTGTGACTCCAGGGTAATGTCCTTACCGAGCGAAACGTAACTGAGGGAACTGTTCCATAAACCGCCCAGCCAAGTCAGCTGTCTCCAACAGAAGCAAGTTTGGAAGATTTCTTCCCTAAAGATTTATTGACTCGATAAATTGCTTTAACAAAATTAATAAAGCACAACATACTTGTGTGTGTCAATGTGCAGTTTCAACTCAGTGAAATACGTTTCCCCCTTGCTGCTCCACAGTGACAAAGCACTGGAAAGGGGGATTTTTCTAACACTGTAATGGCAGGATGCTGGCTGTGGTGAGAGAACTTGATAGGCTGGCAGCATGACAGTATCACTTCGACAGTATTTAAACACCATAACAATACAAGCCAGGAGGGACAGGAATTCCAAAGAATAAAAGTGATCTGGAGCCTGGCAGGATTGCTCTAATAGCATATATTAAAAGAAAAAAAAATACACCAAACTCGATTTAGCTCAGTCAGGAGAAACAGAAGTTGCTTTCACTTGTTAACAGACATTTTGCAGCACAAACTTTCATTACAAAAGTATGTAGAAATCAGCAAGATGCAAGCTGAGTAAATTGTGTGTTATGCTGAGAGAAGTCCTCTGCAATGTAATTTCAGATTTAAGGAGAATAACTTGCTCTCCTGCTAGCTTGTCTTCCAGGCTCTAAGTTTTAGTGGAAAGGGCAGACCTTATGACTGATCACCAATTTCTTTTCCCCCTCTTCAACATACAATACAAGAAAAATCACGAAGTGCGTAACGATACACACATTGTTCTTCAATTTAAGAGCAATATGATTAAATTTATTCCCAAAGCATTTGTAGAGAAATCATAGAATCATAGAATCATAGAATAGTTAGGGTTGGAAAGGACCTTAAGATCATCGAGTTCCAACCCCCCTGCCATGGGCAGGGACACCTCACACTTAACCGTGCCACCCAAGGCTCTGTCCAACCTGGCCTTGAACACTGCTGGGGATGAAGCATTCACAACTTCCTTGGGCAACCCATTCCAGTGCCTCACCACTCTTACAGTAAAGGATTTCTTCCTCATATCCAATCTAAACTTCCCCTGTTCAAGTTTTAACCCATTACCCCTTGTCCTATCACTACAGTCCCTAATGAAGAGTCCATCCCCAGCATCCCTATAGGCCCCCTTCAGATACTGGAAGGCTGCTATGACTGACTCTATTACTGCTGACTTTGAATGTTCTCACTGGTTTCTCTATCAGGTTCAGCATTGCCAACCACCAATTCAGTGCAGCCTCTGTACATTTACCACTACCATTCATTCCAACATTGATACTTTTTTCCATGATACTTTGCCCAAATATCTTTTTTCTTCTATCTTACTTTCTTTGCTGTCTGTATTAAGAACTTTCCCCTTCTTTGTGTGACAACCATCTTTTCCTTTCTCCTAAACTACTAATGAAAACCATGTCTAGAAAAAACAATTTCTATTAGACATTTCAAAGTCATTTTCTACTTTGCATCCAAGTACAGTAGTAATGCTCTTGCCTTCATCCATCATCCAGGTCATTCATGTCCCAGGATTTCAAACAGGAATTAAATCAGAGACTCATAGTTAAACAGCAAATGCTTAAGTGCCAGGCACCTGCAGTTCATATTTACTGCAAAATAAATGCTTATTCTGGAGCATTTTGGAACGTGTCAGTATTTGTCTCAGTGACTGAATACAAAATTAGGACATTTGTTTTGGAAACCACAATCCCCATTTTTTACTGGCTTTATTATCCTTATTTGCAGCCTGTTGGACACTGCTCACCCTTCTCAATTTCGATTACAAGCTTTCCCGTGTTCTACACAAGGCTCGACATACTGACATGATCTCTGACAACAACTTATCATTACCACTTGTTTAATCTTGGAACTGAAGTAGCACATTACTTCAGCAGTAAATGAATGGATGAATTGTGAGAACAGCCTGCCTGCTGACCCATGAAAACAATTTAGCTTTCTTTCAGACTGGCAAGATTTAAATCTTCAGAGACTCAGATTTTCATCTGCTTTTACTTCCAAAACGAATCAGATTACATAGATGTGTGAGCTGGGAACCAGTTTCTAAATATGACACGCCTTCTTTCCCAAGAACATTAAAAATACTAGATGCTTCCCAATATTTAAGCACTTGGTGCATAAGTGAAAGTTGAGTATCATTCTTCTTGTGATGCATTCTTTGCTGCTTCTTTTCTAAATGAAATGTCTGGTGTGTCTTGTCTGGAGACTACAATATAGATAGTGAGTGCTGCCTGTGGAATGATGACCTGCAGTGAACAAGCATCCCTAAACAGCACGGGAAGTGCAAAAGGTGCTCGTGTAAGACCAAGCTTAGAAAATATGAAGACTGCTGAGGATTTTCTCTCTGAATGGTTAAGGAACATCTCCTTTTAATGTCATCTGACAAACTGTTTAGAAGAACCAAACACAAACTGACAAACTTGTGGGTACCAGGAACATAATGAAGAGGTCAGCAATGGATACCTGTAATGAAAACCTTAGCTTCTGTGACACACCCACTAGCTGGCCACACATCCTAGTGAACATAGTTTTATCCTTGTCCTGGGTTCAGCAGTAGCAGTCATTTTTCTCCTTCTTGGTAGCTGCTGCAGCACTGTGTTTTTGATTTTGGGCCTGGGAACAGTGCTGATAACACCAGTGTTTTCAGTTACTGCTTGGTGATGTTTAGGCTGGCCAAGGACTTGCTGAGTCTCATGCTCTGCCAGGGAAGGGGGGAAGCCGGGGGGAAGCAGAGACAGGACACCTGATCCAAACTGACCAACGAGGTTATTCCATACCACAGCATGTCATGTCCAGGATGAAAAAGAACTGGGGGCCGGAACCTGGAAGGGTTGTGGTTTTAGTTCACAGCTGGGTCGTCGGGTGGTGAGCAGTTATGTCCCCTTCCCCTGTATTTCTCTCGTTATTAGTAGTAGTGGTGGTAGTAGTAGTGATTTGTGTTATACCTTAGTTACTAAACTGTTCTTATCTCAACCTGTGGGAGTTGCATTCTTTCGATTCTCCTTCCCATCCCTCCAGGAGCAGAGGGAAGAAAGAGGGGGAAGTGAGTGAGAGAGCGACTGTATGGGTTTATAAGCTTAAACCACGACAATCCTATATTCTTGTACTGAGTGCTTACCAGTCTTCTTTGCACTGCTTGTCATCTCAAAGGAATCAGGGGAAGGGAGGCAGAAAGAAAAACACAGCTTGCAATTTTAGAATCCAAGACTTAGAACCAAGTTTATGCAGAAAGAGCACCTTCCATAAGGCTCATTTTGCTTGGGCGTTCAGTGAAACCCCCAATTCTTTTTTTTTCAGGGCTTTCTTTCCCTTGTGCATCAATGAAGATACTGCTTTACTGCTGCTGAACACACTGACACTATCCAGCTATTTATATATGACAACTGTTATGCTATCAAGACCACCTTCCACCTGGCTCTAGTATGTCTCATATTTGCCTTCCTTGCTACCCCAGGGAAATACACAGATTTAAGTCAGGAACCCAAACCAAAAAGGAATCCAAAAAACCAAAACTGCTGTAAGTACTAAGTACTACACCTGGCCCTTGCAGGTCTCATAGGAATGGGTTATAAATATCCTGGTGTCCCTGAGTAACTTTTACCGCAGGCTAGTTCAGGATATGGTGAGCAGTCACCTGCATTCCACGAAAGCCTGACAAGCTACCTCACCTATGTATGAGCTTGCAGCAGATGAGCAAGATTGGAGAGGACTTTCTGGGCCATAGAGCCCATTCTCGTGCGACTACAGACACCATATCATCTAAAGCCCATGTTACTTCCAGTTTTGGCCTTTGATAAAAGCCACCTGTAGACATACCTTTTGAGCACAAAGAATCAGTATAGAGTAAGAGCTATAGCTCAAGGCATCTGGGGGAGAAAAATGACCACCTGATTTGGATACAAAACTCCTATTTAGATGAGCAAGGAGTAGGGAGAACTGCTTACATCATTGTATTACAACTCTCCTCACCCTTTGGGGTCAGCGTATTGTTCATCTTGAATTTTTCTGGTTCCAACTGGCAATAGTCCCAGTTGGGGTAGCTTCTTCGTGTTGGTAGCATGCCTAAGTGAAGAGAAAGAAGAGACAGAGGAAGAGAAAAGAATACTTGGCACTTTTCTCCCATCTTTATAGTGCGCTACACACACTGAGCTTCACAGTATCTCATGATGTGGTTCACTTGTTTGTATGGACAAAGTGCAGCTGTTTTTATCTGAAGCATGAAATATAATAACTTTAGAAGGGGATTTATAATGCAGACCCTGCTTGCTCTCCCTTATAAACAATACGGCAGCTTGGGCCAAAGGCCTAACATCTTGTCTCCAGCAGCTGCCAGCTGTGGAGGGTTACAATAGAGCGTAAGAAACTGACCCATACTGAGAGATTCTGTCCCTGGTATTGCCTTTCCCTCCATCTGCTAATCAGGAATCTACAGACTAGGGGTTTAATATTTCATCATTTCCTGAAAAGGACATCTTAAGTGATCCACAGAAACAGATGAATGTGAAAGTAAGAGACAAAGAGAAGACAGGCATGGAAGCAAGCAACAAATAGCAGGTATCATAGAATACCAGATTGGAACAGACCTCAGGGATCAACTGGTCCAACCTTTCTAGGCAAGCATGACCAGGACTAGATGGCCTAGCATCCCTCCAGCTGAACCTTAGAAATGTTCATTGTTGGGGAATCCACCACTTCCCTGGGGAGATTATTCCAATGGCTGATTATTCTTACTGTGAAAAATTTTCCTCTTGTATCCAGCTGGAATCTCCCCAGCAGTAACCTCTATCCATTACCCCACATCTTTTCCATGTGACTCCTTGTAAAAAGAGAGTCTCCATCTTATTTGTAGCCACCCTTTAAATACTGGAACACGGTGATAAGGTCTCCCCCAAGCCTTCTTTTCTCAAGGGTAAACAAGCCCAGCTCTCTCAGCCTTTTCTCATACTGCTTCCTAGTCCTTTGATTATTTTTATGGCCCTTCTCTGGACCCTCTTCAGCCTGAGCACAACTTTTTTGCATAGTGGAGACCAACACTGAACACAATATTCCAGGTGTGGCCTCACAAGGAAGGAATAGAGTGGGATAATGGTGATGCCCTTGTTGATGTAACCCAGCATCCTCTGGCTTTCTTTGCCGTAGCTGCACACTGTTTACTCCTATTGAGCTTGCTGTCCACCAGGACCCCCAGGTCCCTTTCCACAGAGCTATTCCCCAGCCGAGTAGATCCCAGACAATAGGAACCTTAGGATGCAAGAGAGCTTAACACAAACTTTTACTGTTGCTTGGGCTACACTGTCCTCTGAACCCTTGGTCTCCTGGCCACCAAGGACAGCTTCATGGCAAACTCTGTCAGGAAGTGATGGATGCTATATAGACCATGTGAGCAGCTGAATTACCTGCATGTTTGTTTAAACTCTAAGGTGAACAGTGATTGGAAAACCTCTTCAGAGGCCTGGGAACTTTGGATACAACGTCATGGATTCACACACCTTTTCTGCTTCTTAGAGCATGTTTTGCACATTAGTACACATAAGAAAGGCCCAAGTAAACAAATGTAAACGTGTAGAATGTATATATGTGAATTTAGGGAAGAAGGGTGGAAATTGAGTTTGAAAGACAAAGGATAACTCAATTTGCAGCTGAGAGTTTGCATGAGCCACATTTCCTGACAGCACAATATTACTCTCACCTATCATCCATTCTGAAATTACATTGCAAAGCTGTGTCTTGGACTCATCAGTACCGAAATGTGATCTTGGGAAACCAGAAGTGCACACAGGAGGCTTGACTCAGTAGTGAAAAAAAGAGGATTTAAGGAGAGAAAAATGACACCTTCATACTTTTTAGTTGAGAGATTATAGACACACTGCTCTTTTGAATGCATTTCAGACAAAGCAATGACAGCAGCATTGAAGAGAGAGTAACTGAGGAAATACATGGACAACTTGGCAATAAAAGGAATGGAAACATTTCTCCTTCCCCCTTTCTT
Source organism: Amazona ochrocephala (assembly GCA_039720435.1). Taxonomy (NCBI): domain Eukaryota; kingdom Metazoa; phylum Chordata; class Aves; order Psittaciformes; family Psittacidae; genus Amazona; species Amazona ochrocephala. The sequence continues at coordinate 80,319,667 of CM077880.1, forward strand.
TAAAGCAGGTGATGTTAGCAAAAGAGAGCAATCAGACTGTCAGTACAGATATTTACAACTTTAAGGAGACAGTAAAAACCTGCAGTGAAAAGTCAAAGGACATTAAAAACTTGGGAATAAGGAAATGGCTAGGAGAGAGAATGCAGAGTTGAATTAGATGAGGACATATTCAGTGGGTGAAAGATAGAGGGTAGCCGTGAGTGACTAGAAATCCAAACAGTGCTTTATCCTATCTTATTGTTTTCATTACATTATTAAGAGCTTTACTATCCAGAAGACAAAGGCATGAACTTCCCTGGCTATAACTTGGTGATACAATGCAGGAATACTGCCTGTGGCACCTCCTTATCCTAAAAAGTTACAGTACAACTGACGGTTTGGATATTAGGATTCCTGCAAGAATTGATACCTGCACAGTGCTCAAAAAAACCCATATCTCTATTTATAGGATAAGTATTAGTTTCAGAGTACTTCTGTGGGAATGTGTTTCTCCATCTCATTTCTCCGTCCTTGTGTTTTCTTCGCCTGGCTACAAGCACTTTAATGAGGGCCTCCTGGTGGTGGAATCCACGACAGTCAAGCAGGAGGAGAGCGTAACTCTTTGCAGAGCGGTGAAACTGCTGTTCTTTCATCTCTTGAGTTGGCTGTAACGAAAAAGAGAAACACAGGGAGAAAAAAAAAAGTGTCTGCTTTATCAATAAAATATAGGCGAGGTATTTACTATCTAGGATACTAAAAGAAGGAACATCATTAACTGCAGAGCACCGAGGCAACAGGAAATATCTCACTCCTAAAGAAATTAATTGGGCGTGGAATTGATTTCAATATACCAAAAAGTTTTGATTTTACAGGTTTTTAACTCGGGCTTATTTAGCCCACCAGTTAATGTAGCAACTTTCAAGTGGCAATAATTACAATAAACATTCTCTTTGACATCAGAGTAAGCCTAGAGTAAGTCTACTGAATTCACTAGTCAGTGGGGTTTCCCTACAATTATTGATATAACAGGGAAAAATAATAATACTGAACTGTGTATGAAAAAAAACCCAAGGCAAGAGAAACACTACTGAGTTAAAAGCAGCTCTGACACGTCTAAGCTATAGATTCTGTATTGCTTGCGAATCAAAAAAGCTGAAGAAGCAGCTCCAAATTAGGCTACCAAAAACCAGCCTGGGTCTGTTCCAAAACTTCCACATTGTCATGTGCTACAGCCCTATCTTCATCCTGTCACGCTCTCAGCCTTCCACCAGCGCTCCCAAAGACTTTGTTATAAAAAGCTACATGGCCTCCTTACACGATGACTGCAATATGAAGGTTCTTCACTTTTTAATGAGCTTTTGCAGATCCTAAGTGATGTTTCTAGTTTATTGCACTGGGAGAGAGAGAGTGTGCTAGGTGTTCACCTTCCCACCGAGTGACAGGCACGGTGAAAACCAGGCCAATTGCTTAAAATCATATGTCAAACTACCTGCTGGCAGGGGAACAATGCAATATACTGAGAGTCAAAGCTAGAAACGATGATGCTCTTGTCTCAGTATCTACCTGATTTAAGTGGAGAAATAATGACGAGAAGCTGCTGCCAGAATAGCCTGGGAGGTTGGTGCAGCAAGGAAATTCCACAGCTTTTTTTGAGGAAATGGAGTCTGGCAAGAAATGAAATTTAGTAAAACTATGCAAAAGAAGAAAAATTCCTGAAGCAAATCACACCAGAAATCAGATACCGAAACCTCTTCCTCTTGCTCTCACAGTGTCGGGGGAAGCTTTCTAACTCTCATTCACAAGCCTTACCAACTCTGAAACTATTCACACACACATCCATGCACAAGCAACCAGGCAGACAGAAGTGAGCATTCACCTCACAGGCCAGGGCAGGGGGGGCGGGCTGCCTGGCTTTTTCTGAGCTTCTACCTTGGAGAAAGAGGCTGTCAGAGAATCACTGTGAGAGCCTGGGAAAAGCAGACAGTTAGCTGCACAATAATTATACTGCATTACCACAATACTCATCCCACTTGGAGCAAGGAGAACTCAAGCACACAACTATGCCAAAACAGACAGGTTTCTTCTAGAAAGGTGAACATTACTACCTCTGTGTTACTCGTGGAGCACATCCTGACCAGCGCTTCTTAATATCTAGTTTCTCCCTCCTCAACAACAAACCCCAAGTTCATAAAAGAATGGGATTTGACTTTGAGCATCTCAGAGAGATGAGATTTTCTCATCTGGAGCTCTGCAAGTCCAAGTACTTGTTTGGAAACTCAGAATTTTTCAGTGCTTTCAACAATAAAAAAGTGATGTTAGGAGTTCAGTCCCTTCCTATCTTGATTGGGCAGTGTGGTCTTTGACTTAGCTACAGGCTTCTTCAGTTCAGAATTGTAATTCCGCATTCTCCCAGCTTTTCTTCCAAGGTTCTTGCCCTCACTTCACTTCCAGACCTTTGTCTTTGCATAGAATCACAGAATCCCAGACTGGTTTGGGTTGGAAGGGACCTTAAAGCTCATCCAGTTCCAACCCTTGCCATGGGCAGGCACACCTTCCACTAGACCAGGTTGCTCCAAGCCCCATTCAACCTGGCCTTGAACACTGCCAGGGATGGGGCAGCCACAGCTTCTGTGGACAACTCTGGCCTCACCGCCCTCACAGGGAAGAACTTCTTCCTTATATCTATTCTAAATCTACCCTCTTTCAGTTTAAAGCCATTCCCCCTTGTCACTACATGCACTTCCAAAACATCCCTCTAAGATTTTCTGTAGGCCCCTTTAGGTGCTGGAAGGCCACTATGAGGTCTCCCCAGAGCCTTCTCTTCTCCAGGCTTAACAAGCCCAACTCTCTGAGCCTGTCTCCATAGGAGAGGTGCTCCAGCCCTCTGAGCACCTTCTTGGCCTTCTCTGGACTCACTCAAGCGGGTCCATGTCCCTCCTGTGTTGGTGGCCCCAGAGCTGGATGCAGTTCTCCAGGTGGAGTCTTGTGGGAGTAGATGGGGAACTCCACCTCCGTCAACCTGCTGGCCAAGCTCCTTTTGATGCAGCCCAGGACACGGCTGGCTTTCTGGGCTGCAAGCACACACTGCCAGGTCACATTGAGCTTTTTGTCAACCAACACCCACAAGTCCTTCTCCTCAGGGCTGCTCTTAATCCATTGTCTGCCCAGCCTGTATTTGTGCTTGGGATTGTCCTGACCCAAGTACAGGACCTTGTACTTGGCCCGGTTGAACTCCATGAGGTTTGCGCTGGCCCAATAGATGTGCACACACACACACACGGATGTTAGATACTGACATAGGGCACAGCTACTTCACGAAGCCCTTTATCAGAACTGCAAATTTTTGTGCTACTTTTAAGGGTGTTGGTTCTCCCCATCTGCCCTGTAATCCCTTATGAAAAAAACCCTCATTTCCGGTGATTAGGTGTCAGAAGGCCAGTGTTTTTGTAGCATGCATCCTACAGGAATAAGATATTGCTTAACTGAATGTCCTGGGTTCAGCAGTAGCAGTCATTTTTCTCTTTCTTGGTAGCTGGTGCAGTGCTGTGTTTTTGACTTTCGGCCTGGGAACAGCACTGATAACACCGATGTTTTCAGTTGCTGCTCAGTAATGTTTAGTCTGACCAAGGACTTTATGAGTCTCATGCTCTGCCAGGGAGGAGGGGAAGCCAGGAGGAAGCAGAGACAGGACACCTGACCCAAACTGACCAAAGAGGTATTCCATACCACAGCACGTCATGCCCACTATATAAACTGGGGCAGTTACCCAGAAGGGTTAGGTCACTGCTTGGGTCGGGCTGGGTATTGGTTAGTGGGTGGTGAGTGGTTGTATTCTCTTCCCTTGCTATTTCCCTTATCATTATTATTATTGGTGGTAGCAGCAGTGGTTTGTGTTATACCTTAGTTACTGGGCTGTTCTGACCTCAACCCGTGGGAGTTACATTCCTTTGATTCTCCTCCCCATCCCTCCGGGAGCAGGGGGGAAGGGGGGAGAACAGGGAGAAGGGAGAAAGGGGGGGGGAATGAGCAAGTGAACTGTGTGGCTAATTTATGTCTGGGCTTAACCATGACACCGAACTATCAGAAGACACTGCAGCACCAGAGATTCCTCTTGTCAGTAGTCACCAGGTTGGCACGCTGGTATCTTTCCAATTCTCATTCCAAGCGCGCAGTTCTCCGGCTCACTTCAGGAAGGGTGACAGTTAAGCACCCTTCTGAGAATGAAAAACCGTTGAGTAACTTTTTTGTGGAGTACTAATACATGTAGAAGGGAAATAAAAAAGGTGGCGCTTCCCTTTTTTTCTCCTTTCTTTCCTGGCACTTCTGGCTCTCCCTCCATCCTTTTCCCCCCTCCTTTTCTTTATTGTTCTCCTTTAACTAAAGTCACCACATTAATATGTCATTAAAATTAAGCTTCTTAACAGAAGCTTTCCTAACAATGAAGCAAGCTATTTGAGTTCACTGAATTCTAACAGGGAAATGACTTTAATATTTAGAAAAGATGTGGTATTTTGCCTCTTCAACATAAAAAATACTGGTCTTACAGAAACACAGAACCAAACAGGTTGGAAAAGACCTTTAAGATCATCAAGCCCAACCGTTACCCCAGCACTGCCACGTCCACCACTAACCCACGGCACTGCGAGCCCCATCTCCACAGCAGCAACCCGGCGGGTCCCAGGCGGGTCTGGGGGCCCGGACCGGGGAACCCCTCGCCGCCGCCATTTTTCTCCTCCTCCTCCTCCTCCAGGCTCCGCACAGCGGGGAGGAGCGGCGGAGCGCCCCGCCGTCGCCATGGCAACGCAACGGCCGCAAACCGCTCCCGAGGCACGCGGCAACAGCGGCGGCTGAGCGCGGCGGCACGGACGCGGGAGCGCGCGGCGGAGAGGTGCTATTCCTCCCCCTTCCCCCCCCCCGGGCGAGGCTCGGTGGAACACCCCGGCGCGGCCGCCCCTGCCCCTGGCTGGCGCTACCACTGCGGGGCGGGGGGGGGAGGGGTTGGGGTGATGGGGGTGTTCTTCATCTGTGCTCGCCCGCCCCGCTGTTTTCAACAGTGAGATGCCGGGGAGGGGAAACAGAGCGGGACCATCCCCCGCCTCCGTTTAACCCCCTCAGGGTTGGCGCGCAGAGTGAGGACGACGGGTGCGGGGTCTGATTGTAGGTGGGCACCAGGCAACGTTGTTGGAAGTGCTGGGAAAGGGGCCACCAGAGGAAGCCTCGACACCGCCATCTCGTCACGTCGACGCTCGCAGCCTCCGTCCTCAGAGCGCTGTTGGTGTCCATCCTGCTCGGGAGCCGTGCTGGGATGCCTCTCTTTGGGAACACCTTCAGCCCAAAGAAGACCCCCCCAAGGAAATGTGCCTCTCTCTCCAACCTGAATATGGTGAGTCTCCCCCTGCCACCATAACCCATACACCACCATAACCCACACGTGAGCTCCTGGCTGTGCCTCTTTCCTCACATTGCTTCTGATCGCTGGTGACGGTATGTGAAAGGAGAAATGAAACAGTGTCCCTGCTCATGGCAGGGGGTTGGAACTGGATGAGCTTTAAGGTCCATTCCAACCCAAACCATTCTGTGGTTCTTTGAATAGAGCAGGGAAGGATCACAATCATCCTAGCGCAGAACTGTTTCACCTAAAACTTCTCACCAATGGCCTCTAAGCGCAGGGAGGTGTATGCGTGTTTGAGTGGGAGAACGTGCAGATGTGCAGTGAGAGGATTGGCTTGGTCCTGTGCCGCGGCAGAACGGGAGCAAAGTAGGATTTCGTGCTTCACCACCATCAAGTTCTGTTGGAATGCCGGCCACTGAGAAATGGGGGAGCAGAGCAGGGGTGGCTTTGGAGTTCCATAAAATGCTGAATGTGATCTTCTCCCTGCAGCTGGACAGATCGACCCGTGAGATCGAGCTGGGCCTGGAGTACGGCATGCCCACCATGAACCTCGCTGGCCAGAGCCTCAAGTTCGAAAATGGCCAGTGGGTGGCAGGTAGAGTGCGGCTCTGCTGGTTCTGATCTGGAGTAGCCATGGCTGGCTGACAACCCGCATTTTGATGCTCAGAGGGCTGGAGCACGTCTCCTATGAGGGCAGGCTGAGAGAATTGGGCTTGTTCAGCCTGGAGAAGAGAAGGCTCCAGGGAGACCTTATAACAGCCTTACACTAACTAAAGGGGCCTACAGGAAATACGGAGAGGGGCTTTTTACAAGGGCCTGTAGTGACAGGACAAAGGGGAATGGCTTTGAACTGCAAGAGCGGAGATTTAGATTAGATATAAGAAAGAAATTCTTCCCTGTGAGGGTGGTGAGGCGCTGGCACAGGGTGCCCAGAGAAGCTGTGGCTGCCCTATCCCTGGCAGTGTTCAAGGCCAGGTTGAATGGGGCTTGGAGCAACCTGGTCTAGTGGAAGGTGTCCCTGCCCATGGCAGGGGAGTTGGAACTGGGAGAGCTTTACGGTCCCTTCCAACCCAATCCAGTCTGTGATTCTATGATTTTAATCTGCATTTTAACCTCCTTCCTTCCTTCCAGAATCAGGAAGCTTCACGGGGGATCGCAGAGAAATGCAGCGCTTGCGCAAGCGAAACCAGCAGCTGGAGGAAGAAAACAACCTCCTTCGGCTGAAAGTGGACATTCTGCTGGACATGGTAAGTCTGTGCCCAGCTGCCGGTGCGGCAGAGGTGCCCAAGCAAAGGGCGCTGGGGTCTGTGCGCTGCTCTTTCAGCTTTTCCCTGCTACACAAGACAGCTGTGATGGTGAAGCGAGGGCAGGAGCAAAGTCTGGCCTCTGCTGTGAGGAGGTGAGGGCTCCTCTGCAGTAGAGTTTGGCATTGGTGAGCACCATGGCTGATATGAGAGGAGCTCCTCCAAGTGCCACGGCTCCATTGTCCCTTCCTGCACGACATTACGGCATTTTTCTTGTTACTCTTGCCTGTGCCCTAACAGTGAAACAAAGCAATAGCCACCTTCTCTGGTGGTTAAGGTTAAAGCTTCCAGCTGCTGTGACAAGCGGTGTGACAACATTTCTGTGTGCAAACCATGGGGTGAAAGAATCCCCATGCCCTAAATAAACCGAAATTCAACCTTACCCAGAGGTGATGCTCAGAATCTGGAGACACTTCTGGTGAAATGGAATGCCTGTGCTTAGGCCGCTAAGTGATTTACCCTTTATGTCAGTCTGAGCGCATACCTCCTCATCCCGTTCCTCTCGTGCCCTTCCTGTGTTTTAAAACTGGCAAGCAGCTTCTGTGGCTGGGGTGCTGAGCGAAGCCCAAGCTGCTCTTCAGCTTTCCCCAGCGATGGCAGTGAAGTGTGACATTTCCTTTTGCTTCCCTCTTGCCCAAATGGGAGCAAACTCCCTCGCTCGGGTGCTGCCTGGCGGCTGTTACGTCTTGGTGACGTCTTGGGGGAAGGTTGTGCCATGGAATGGGGAAATGCTTCTGGCTGTAGCGCAGGCGGGGGTCGGAGGAGTAGCTCACCCTTGTCATTGCAGCTCTCCGAGACCACAGCCGAGTCCCACCTGATGGAGAAGGAGCTGGAAGAACTGAAGAGCCACAGCCGGAGGAGGAAGTGAAGAGGAGATGGCCATAGGATGGGGGAGCGAAGAGGCCAACTCTGACCCTCAGTGCCTCCTGAGCACCTTGGTACTGCGTGCAGGTGCTTCATTCCGTGGGGCTGCAATTAACGAGGTGCCTCTGGTGCCATGGTTGGCACCCCCACAAGTCACACCACGACGCTCAACTAACACGGATTTTCTCGGAGCACTTTACCTCACTACATTTGCTTGAGAAGAACCATCTCCGGGCACCTTAAAAAACACAGGACACCCCTGACCTCCCCAAAACCTGCCCCCTCTGGCAGCCTGCAGGGTGCTCGCTGCTGAGGCTTTTGCATCGTGTACATAAACGCATTTAAACCCAGACTCTGCGGGTGTTTGCTATGAGCTGCGAGACGGGGAGAGCCGGGGAGGGGGGGCACCGGGGTGGGCTCCTCCCGGCCGCCAGGTGCCGCTGCCTCCCCCCGACGGTCGGGCGGCGAGCGGGCCGCCCTTCCGCTTCCGCCGTGTCGGTGCCCCCTCCGTCCGTGCGTGGTGGTGATGGCGGCCGCGGCGTCCCTGTCCCCGGAGGAGCTGCTGCCCAAGGGCGGCTCGGCCAGGGCTGAGGAGCCGGAGGACGAGCTGGAGGAGGAGGACGACGACGAGGAGGTAGCGGGGCAGCGGGCGGCGCGGCGGGGCGGGCGGCGGCAGCGGTGACCCCGTGGGTCGCGCGGGGCCGGGTCGGGCCTGACGCGGTTGTTGCCGCCCGCAGTTGGACGAGACGCTGGCAGAGCGGCTGTGGGGGCTCACGGAGATGTTCCCCGAGTGCGTCCGCTCGGCGGCGGGAGCCACGTTCGACCTGTCGCTGTCGGTAGCGCTGAAGATGTACAGGTGAGGGAGCGGGGCCTGCGGGGCGGGGGACGGCGGGGCCGCAGCCGCTGTTTCTCGGCTGCGTTGGGCAAAGCCGGGTGAGGGAAACTGGCACCTCGGGGCAGAACTGGGGATGGCTTTTGTGTGGGGCATAGAAGGGGGAAAGGGGGGCGCAAGGGGGAAGCCGGGCACCTGTAGGAAGCAGGGAAAGAACCGGTTCTTATTCCTAATGTGCTCTGTCGTGCACAGATTCTCCAGGGCAGCTCTGTGGATTGGGACCACCTCCTTCATGATTCTGGTTCTTCCTGTCGTGTTTGAAACTGAAAAGCTGCAGATGGAGCAGCAGCAGCAGCTGCAGCAGCGACAGGTGAGGCGGGAGCACTCCAGCCCTCTCCTTTGGCCCTGCAGGTTCTGCTCAGGGCATTGCACCTCCTCCCAGGTACCTCCTGTTGAAGGAGCTTAGGGTGCAGTTTGTGATAGGGTGTTCATCCCACCGGGTGCCCTGGTTGGATGCTCCCAATGGGATGATCCGTCCAATTCCCAGTAACCAGCCCCAGGTTGATGGCAAACTCCAGCAAACACAACCTAGCTTTCACCAGGCCAAAATAGGCAGTGAGGGCTGCGCGTGGGCTGAAGGCAGTGACGTCCAAATCCACCCCACTCACATTTGGTGTGGCTGAGCATTGTGCTGGGCTCTCATGGCAGGGGAGGAACTGGTGCCACAGCCTCAGTGCCTGCCTGGGAGGTTGTGGGAGGGAGGGCAGCGCACAGCCCCTGTCCTGTTTCCTGGCAGCCCCTCAACTGACCCTTTTCCTTCTAGATCCTCCTGGGACCCAACACGGGGCTCTCGGGAGGGATGCCGGGGGCCCTGCCACCATTGTCTGGGAAGATCTAATTTGTGGAAGCTGCGTTGGATTTGTATCATATGGGAAGACCTTGAGATTATGATCTATTGAACTGTTGAGTTGTTGGGTCAGGGCATTTTTTTGTTTTCTTCCCATTTGTTTTTATTTTTGGTTCTCCTTTGGGACATTGACGTGTTCATAAAGAGGGGGGGAAGCCCGTCCCCCTCTGGACCTGCTGACAGCTCCTGGCTGCATCCTCCCCCTGTATAGAAGTCGTGAGTTTTTCCTTTTATTCAATCAATGCACCATAACTAGTCACAGACTTGAACTGGGGGAATTCAGTTCCTCTTCCAGGCCCCTCGTACTCCCATAAAACCACCTCGGGGCTCAGGTTGGGCTTCGGAAGTCAAGCAAAATGAGTCCTGAATCCTTTGCTGGCTGACGTGGAGTTGAAGGACCCTGGTGAGAGGAGGAGGAAGAGAAACAACTTCCCCAGCAGGCAAAGCAAAGGAAGATGGGGTACAGGTGGCTGCACCCCATGGGAGAAATCTCTCCAGGAAGATGCACCTGCAGAAATACCATCACGGTGGCTTCGTATGCGTATGTATGTAAGAACCGAGGGAGCAGCAGGTTCAAGACGATCACGCTGATCCTCTGCCTCATCAAGTAGAACTTCAGCAATCAGCTGCGTATTTTTTTGTATCGAATATTAAATAAATCCAACCTGAGCAGTGTGGTTTTAATAAACATCCTTTAGGGAAGCTCAGTTGTTCTGGAGCTGTGGGAAGGGATGGACGCTGCATTGGCACCTGAAGATGACAGAAGCAGCAGCTTTGCGCCGCTTAAGGGAGTTCTCAGAGGGAAGTGATAGGACAAGGGGTGATGGGTTTAAACTTAAACAGAAGTAGTTCAGGTTGGATATGAGGAAGAAGTTCTTTACGGTGAGGGTGGTGAGGCACTGGAACAGGCAGCCCAAAGAAGTGGTAAATGCTCCATCCCTGGCAGTGTTCAAGGCCAGGCTGCACAGAGCCTTGGGTGACATGGTCCAGTGTGAGGTGTCCCTGGCCATGGCGGGGGGTGGAACTTGATGACCTTAAGGTCCTTTCCAACTCAAACCATGCTATAATTCTACTCCCAGAAAGGTTCTTGTAGAAAGGTAGCAGTTTTATAACCAAAGAACAAAAAAAGTTTATTTTGCCTTTACATCCTTTACAGAACAATTCAGTTGAACATACAGAAGTGATAGGACATTTATATGGATTTTTTTTTCCATTTTTAATATTTGGTTAAACAAAATACATCTCTGTAAACAAACCCAAGACAAGAGGCTCTAATGAAACCAAACAAGCAAGAAAACAACCCGAGGCTTCCCCAATCCCAGGTGGGCACTGGGCTGCCTCACCCATGCCCTCGGGCCTGCACAGCTCCCTCCCCTCCTGTGGGGTGTGTGATCCCACTTTCCCTTTACCTGAGCAGCTGGATCTAACCGATTCCTCTTCATGGGAAAGGAGGGGACTAAACACAGAAAGGAAATTAGCCCCAAAATGGTTGAAAACATCTTTGCATATTGTGCACTGAGCCATTGGCTCGCAGCTTCCATGCAAATGGGGTTTCTCCAAAGTGCGACTTTATTTCAGCGTAGAAAACATTGCTGTCTAGATTTATTTAGTTTATGTTTTCCCCCCTCTTGAAGAAATGGCTTCAAGTCATGAGCAGAATGCCACAGGCTGCACATCCTGCCAGTAGGAAAGTGTTTAAAAACCTCTGCCAGCTGGTACTGGTCATTGGAATGTGTTACGAAACAGGACTTCTCATAGAAACGCTGGGTCTTTAAAACGAGCAAGAGTTTTGCTCTCAGTTGTGGGAGGCTGTGACTGCGAAACGCTGCTTCCAGATGTCCCAAAGAGCGGTGCTCCCCTCACCACATGGCCTCTGTTCTCCATTAGGAAGGTGCAGGTGTTGGTGGTGTCTCAGCTTTGAGCACCTGCTCGTGCACTTGCAGAGCTCTTGAGAGAAAAAGGACTTAGACAAGGTAGTTACAACCCCTCCTGCAAGCTCCAACAAGAGAAATGAGACTTTCCTGCAGGATGGAATGGCATCCCTGGAGCAGTGTTGTGTTGCAGCATTTGCTGTTATCCCACATGTGTCAAGGAGGGAAGTGAACAGCAGCTGAACCAGGAAGCACTGAATGCAACAGAGTCTGTTCCAAATTTGGTGTTTCCTCCTCTTGCTGTGGAAGGCATGCCTGAGCTGCAGCTCACCCAGAACACTGGGAAACAGCCAATGGGGATTCCTCTTGCTGTCTCCATGCCTGGTCACTCTTCTCCGTGGAAAGGAGGGAAGGAAAAAGCTGTTTGTCCGTTAAAGGAATGTTTGTCAGCCAACACTGAAAGAGAGCTTGGTTCAACATTGGGTCAGGGTCTCTCAACTGCCTGCAGGTTCTGGTGGGCCCTCTGCATCCCCCAAGTTATTGGCTAGTAACTATAACACGGTACAACCTGACTGCTGTGAAGGCTCCCCTCCTTGGCTGAGCTTTTTCTTTGTAACTTTACCTCCTTCTGGGACATTCTCATAACATCCGTGACTGCGGGTTAGACTACTGGAAAGAGGAAAATAAAAGGGAATCAGTTCCTCTCAAAACCCTTTCAGTTTTCTTCCTCTCTCCGAGCAGCTCCTAAACTACTGGGTGACCATGCAGAAAACCAGAACAGATGTTTAAAAAAGAGTAAAACCAAACCCCAAACCACTCGCCATAGCACAAAGAAACCCCAAGCAGACCACGGCCTCTCTGCAGTCAAGAAACGCAATGCTCCTCAATGACCCTGCACTTGCTGTTTCCATGTCACCTTCGCCAGCAGCCACGTGCTGTGGAACAGCTTCTCGCCACAAATGTCAATCCCTGGAGACACTGGGGAAGGATCCTCAAGCTCCCCAAAGAGCTTATGGAAAGATGATGCTGTTTTTATTATTGTTTCCTAATTCCTGGCACAAACGACCCCTTGGAAGCAGAGGGTGGTGCCGAGCACCGTACCATTCCTAGTGTTTGAGCGTGTCCTGAGAGACCTGTAGGAATTGCAACGGTCTTCATGACAACTTGTTTTGGAGGGAGACGCTTGCGAAGAGGTGCCGGTGTGCTCAGTCCCTGCTCCTCCCCAGCAAGTCCCATCACGCGTGGCCTCAAAACTGTGTGGAGAAAAGGTGGCCAAAGGCTCCAAGAGCCCTGAAGCCCAGTTTTCAGGAGCGAGCACAGTGCCTGCTACAGCAGCTCACCCGCCTTTGCGATTGAAGAGATTGACTTCCAGTTTCCTCCGCTCTGCCCTCAGTTCTCCCACACCCAGCACCCCCAGTGTCCAGCGCCATTGCCCTATTGCACCAAGGAAGGAAGAGAAGATCTTAACAAAGGAAATTCCAGATGAGGAGTCGGGGCAGCCACGATCCAGGTTTTGAGGATGTCAGGAGTTCAGTGAGGGGAAGAGCTGTAGTGGGAGGACACAGTCAGTCTGGGTCACACGTCAGCTCTCCAGGTCTGATGTGCTTCCACCTCCTCTGGCACCACCAGCAGGAGTTCACAGTTCTTGCCTCTCAGCTGGTGTTTCAAAAATTTCCTGTCATCAAGCGAAACAGAAACAAGCACTACTGAATGTACAATTCATCGCCTTCTATAACAACTCACTGCAACTAACTGTGTAAATATGACAAGAAATGGGAGGTAAGCCCCACACAGTTCAGTTATTTTCTTACTTAAAGATAAATATTAAACTTGCCCCACTAGGTTCTACCCAGAAAACTATCACAGAATCAGACAGATCTGAACTTCAGCAGAGGTTAAGTCTATATAGACGTCACTTCCCAATTTTCTAAGGTGGCAAAAAAAAAGAACTAAGATCAGTTTCTTCAGTCTCCAAGATTAAGAATCCCACTGTACTTGAAAATAATTCCAACAAATCTGGAATACTGGTAAGGAACAGAAAAACCCCAACAAAACAACAATCACTTCCATGTCCTAAGTCATAGCAGCAGCGCACCACCTGCTCATTTCACATGGATCTGCAGCCCCTTTCTGCCCAAAAACTTCTTCTAATACCCAACTTGGATTATCTCCAGTAACTGTGGAAGTCAAATCAAGGTTCTGTCTGGTATCTTTTAGCCCATGTTTCTAGCATTCTCTAAAGAGAAAGCTCTTATTTATTGCTGAAGAACAGCGCACCCAGGATAAAATCCACCAGCAGCCCTGCCATGTAGTTCCAGAACTGTGTTACTTTACCCCAAAAGTTCACAGAAGGCCAAGCTTCACTTTACCAAGACTTTAATGGCAGGGTGGGCTCTGCAAATACTGCTCATGTGCAATCCCTACCTCAGAACAAGTCTCATCAAGACAGCAAAGCTGCTAGTAGGCTTTAGAACAGGATGGAATGGAAGTTAAACAGCAACTAAGAGCAGGTTAGACTTTACAGTCAAACCATTCACACCAACCATCTTGTGTTAGGATTGGAGAGGGGAGTCAAGCCAGAAGTGCAGCGTAAGCTTATGAAGGGAAATGACATCTAACAGCAGTTTTCCCTTGCTATCAGGGACAAGGCTGCACTTTGAGTCTGAAAAGCCTTTTATTGGGAACATATGCACAGATTGCTACTAAGGAGGCAAAGGGATGCTGATATTCTCATGTTGGAGGAGAGAGCCAAGCACAGTATATTTCATAACAAGTGTCACCCACTAATACCAGACTTGGCTTCTACCTTCATTACTGGTGATGGAGCCAGCCATGTGAGACACGAAGTAGGGCTCTCCCCAGCACACAGACGTCACTCCTGCCCAAAGCATTTTCCTAGCTTCATAGAATGGTTAGGGTTGGAAAGAACCTTAAGGTCACCTAGGTCCAACCTCCTGCCATGGGCAGGGACACCTCACACTGGATCATGTTGCCCAAGACTCTGTCCAGCCTGGCCTTGAACGCTGCCAGGGATGGAGCATTTACCACTTCTTTGCGCAGCCTGTTCCAGTGCCTCCCTACCCTCACAGTAAAGAGGAGTATCATGCAAACGGGGTATCAATCTGAGCAGAGGCACAAGAACCTTACTGCTATCAAATCTTTGCTATGGAAGGTCAACTATAAACGTTTCAGTTGCCAACTGTTTAAAGGCAGATTGCCCACCTCCAACAAGGAAGGTTTTGAGGAACAGGATACAAAACCTCCTACCTGAGCTCACTTTCACCTCCAATCCACTCCGGCACCTTGAGTTTGGAGTCGAGGTTGTAGTAGGTGCCTCCCACCTCACGGACGCAGATCCAGTGCTGTCGCTTAAGGGGGAGCTTCAAGGGTCCCCAGCAAAGGCTGGAGGGCAGGTTCATGATGAAGCCCATCACATTAGACAGCGCAATGACATTCACATCCCTGAAAGAGTGCAGAAAACAAGGCAGTGCTAAGACTGTATTCTGGTACTTTAACTTAGTCTCTTCCTTGTTTCCACAAACAGCAGCCACTTCCCAGAGTTACATGATATCTCGGTACCTGCGCTTGTCCCACCAAACTGCCTCGTAGCCTTTGGTCTGAAGTGCTGCCATGATCACGTTCACATCATAGTTTCCGTTCCCCAGCATGCTCTTCTTGTGGGGTGTCACCATGGTGTTGGGAGACAGCCTGCAAACACAACAGGAGGCTGCTCGCCAAACCTGCATTCCACAGTCAGAAGGGGCTCCTTGCTGTGTAACTTGAAGCCCATTTTCAGGGAGTTTGTTTAAAACCAAACTGTTCCATTCACCCTTATCATTCAACAAAGGGGGTGACAGGGCTAAACAGTTTTGATGCACTAAGCTTCCACAGGTCCTGCCTTTGATGTGAAAGAGCTCCTTCCCTCCCTGCTCCCTTGAGCTGATACTTCTGAAGGATGCTTCAATTATTTTTACCTCAATTCATGGTCAGAGTAAATGCCAGTTTGCAATTTAGGACAATGGCTACCACAGTTTCAAGAGTTCAACAGTCAACACCAGTCTTGAAGACTGAATGGGATGACAAAAGGCAGGGTGGGTTGGCTGCAGAAAAGGGGCTGTTCTCCCCCCTCCCACTGGTAAATGAAAGAAGCACTTGGACACAAAGCTGTGAAGATATTTGGGTTTAGGAGCTTTCTAAAGCACTGCCGTTGCTATATGATAAAAAAAAAATAGATCTGTTGCTGTAGGTAACTAAGCAGATAGCCCTGTTTGCATATAAATCTCTTCAGTTTTAATCCATAAGCTTGTCTAGGCATCATTTGCATTAGTACAGCATCTAGAAATCCAGAATCACAGTCCACCACGTTACATGCAAAATTATGACATCCTTTACACAAATCCATATAATGGATGCAAGACAAAACACGGAGACACATGGCAAAAAGAACCCCAAACAACAAAAAAACAGTTAGTGACTTCTGTTGGTCTGGGGAAACGACAAGAAGGTGAATTATTACACAAGTGAGAGATGGGCTTCAACAGCTGGAAGAGCAAAGCACAGGGGGAAACTGTGAGCAGAGAACAGCAAGATCATGCAAAACCAATGCAAAGCTCTGCTGTGGTGAATTGCTCTTTTGATTGGTAAAGACTCCATTAGTTCTGCCAGCACAGGTTCAGATGTTTCATATTGTTCTAATAGCCACATTTTGCCTGCTACTCATGTCAACTCCCTCCCCCAAAACTCCTGATGTTCCTGCACAGTTTTTGCTTGCCCTTTAGCACAGTGCAAGTTCTTCAGGTGTATTTCACCCAGTGAAAACCCTTCAGCATTCCTCCCCTGACAACATAAGGCATTTGAAAAGCAGCAGCAAGCAGTGGATTGAGTAGGGGGTTTCAGATCAATCAAGATTAGAGAGGTTACAGACAGGTAGGTTTTTACATCAGCTGTGAGTTTTCTTGCAGTGGAGCAGAGTACAGCAGAACAGCCTGAAAGTGAGTTAACTACAGAAGGGAGAAACAACATGGTGACTGAAAAAGCTACATTTCCAGAGAATGGTAGTTTCCAGTCTCCAAAGCTCTACTGTATTTTACCGATCACAGAAGAGATATGACTGCAGATTGTCACAGCTCTTCCAGCATCTCCATAAAGCAAGATCACCTGGTTACAACAAATTCCTCAAGATCATTGCTTGACCTATTAATTCTCCTGTCACCAAGCTAGGAAAGCCTTCAATCAACAGACCCCTCTGGGTTGCACAAGCACCCTCTCATGGCCCTGCTTTCCAGAGACAAGCTTATTTGAAAGCAGAAGAACACATTTATCTTTGCTCCTTCCTGTAACTTTCAGAGCCACAGAAATGAGATGAAGAGACCAGCAGAGGTGACACTCTCAAAACCTGGTACTTGTGAGCAAACATTCACCAAGAATTGCCTCAATGTTTCTACTCACACACACCTAAACAGGGTCCACAAACATCAGCTGAAGGATTTTGATTAGACAAGGAATTAAATTGCCTTCCCAAAGATAACATAAGCCAAGGAAAACAGATAAAGTTGGACAGAAAGCCAGGTAATAATCCTCCTGAGCTTTCCAAGTCAGAAACTGTCATGAATGCGTTGTCTCAACACAACAGGCTCCAAGATTCCTGTCCTCAGTTGTCTTTCCTAATCAGATCCCAATACACAGACTTCAGTGAAGTGAAAGTATTCGTATCTCCACACAATATTTGGAACATGCAGTCTTACTTCCCCGCAACAAAAGCCAGAAAAGCATCAAAAAGATGTTTCTTGTCTTCCAGGAAAGAAGTCAATCAGAGGGGAGCTTGGACGCAGTTCTGGCGTACACTTGAGAGGATAACCATCAGGCTACCCTGTCCTTACACGATGGGATGCAGCGTAAGGGAAACTAATGATTAATCAATGTGGTTCAATTGCTGTTCAAGGCACGTGGCAACAGCTACAGAAAGCTTAAGCTTATTTGTGATTTTGTTACCTTGTCAACGTTGGGTTTAAAAAAAAAATAAATTACCTCACAACGTTTCTGTAGCTTATTAAAAATATTCATCAGTCCTTTCTCAACACACTGAATATGACTAGACACAGGAAAGACATATGGAACAGTGATGTGTAAAAGGCAACTGAATCCACTCTTCTTAAAGGCAAGTCAAAGCTAGACACCCAACAGAGTTACCCAACAGAGATGCAAAGGTAGTGGCAGTTCTTATGCATAGTTTATAGCTCATCCATTTCTGAGAGGAACTGCCATATATATTTCCATACTACCAAGAGGCTGAATCAATCTGTTTATCCTGATGCAAGCATTGGGATGGAACAATACCAGGTTGGAATCAGAGATGAATTCTCCCTTCTACAGCAAAAGGTCTGACAAGTTAAACACCCTAGCTCTTTCTGAGAGGCCTCATGCCACACACTAGTTCTGTCTCACCAAACCCAATGAAAGCCATCTAATTAGATCATCATGCTCCTTCTACCACATGAACTGCCTTTGTTTGCTTGAGGCCGATAGCAATCCATCTGTGATCGAGATTCTGACAATTACCACTCTGGAACAAAACCACAGCGTCTTTACGTGAGACAAAGAGTGCCTTGAGCCTGCCATGGACCAGCTCCACTTCACCAACAAGAAGTTTATTTATAAGGCTATCACAAACAGCACTTCAAGCCGATATTTGCTGTTACCTATCACCACATTTCTATTGCCAAAGACAGGCATGCGTTTGATGAGTACATACATCTGGTTTTCAGGAGAGCAGCAAGAGGCACACAGCTCCCTGCCCATCAGCAGCACAGGGGACTGCCACTGCCTCCCCTAGGAGTACCTGCACAAATGTTGCTACAAAGCACCACTTCCTACCTGTCACAAACACAAGATGCTGTCAACTGCTGGTAAAAGGTATTCAAGCGTAACTTACATGACATTTACAGCATCTGTGGATTGAATATCAGAGAAGACCCCCTTTTCCTATTTAGTTACTTCATGAATGAAAAGTCACCACAGTTTCCAAAGGCACACAGAGGAGAATTTCCACAAAACACCAGAACAGCATAAAATAAACACTGAGCAAAATATGAGCTATTGTAGAGGCCACATGAACAATTTAATTTATCCCAGTAAAACTCCAAAAATGCTTTTATTAATTATCTTAAGCTGCTGGGAAACATTTAGCAATGCCACAGAAAACTGGATCTAGCTACTGAAATTAAATCCAGTTTGACAGAGTATGCAGAGTCTCAACCATAATATTTGAAGAACTGCACTCAACCACTTGAATAAGGAGTCTCTCATTAGACAAAGCTCCTACTTCCCCAAAAACCCAGAAGTGCTGCAGTACCAAATCAAGAAGATTTTATGACGACACATTTGTCATTCCTGTCTTCACTCTCCCAAGGGAATCCCAAATATGATATTAACATCATGATAACATATTACATGAGGCAGGGGCAAAAATACTGAAGATGGGGAGAATGCATTAAGGTTGGTAGGGGAGAAGACAGCAGAAGATGCATGACAGCATCTGCAATAAAGCCCTTGGACCCAAATTTGGCAGCCAGAAGAGTTTTAAGAAACAAGTAAAAAGAATTTCTGCATGGAGAGAGGGAAGAAAAAAATAATAAAAGAGGAGGAGGTGTTTAAAAAAGAACCTACATTTAGTTCAAGGCAGTAACATACTCTGAATTCCCAGCTTTGCTCTATTTGCCCCCCAAATAAGATCTCAAAATTCCTCTGAGCAACAGAGGACAAGGGGAAGCTAAAACCAGTACAGAGTATCCTACCTCTGAAAAATCTCTTGTAGGGTTTCCCTAGTGAAGGCGTTGCTGTCCTGGAAGACGTTGTTGAGAGCATGGAGGGCACACAGCTCCTTACGCTGCTTCTCATGGTAAATATGCAGTGGTGGTGGCTGAGGTGGCTCTGGTGATTCCGATTTGATCTTATCACCTTTCCATGGCACACAACTCATTTTCTTGCAGGGTGGGTGGAGAGCAGGCAATGAGAAACGAAGGAGGCTGAAGCTTCTTCCTCCACAATCACAACAGCAGCCCACTGCCCCTTTCTTTTGTAGGCTAGCACTGCTTCCAGCTTCCAAACCCTCCTCTTGTGCTTCAGTTTATTTAGTAATTGCCTCTGACAGCTGGTTTTAAAAACCACATCGAGATCTGCAACATAGTTTTCCTCCTTCCACCCATACCCCATAAAATGTAATACTTCCCTCCCCCCCACCCCCCACTGAAAAAGAAGTCGAAAGATATTAATCCTCCTAGTCTCAAGGTAACAGATGGAATTTATCACATCGCTCCTTTTCTTCCATCTCCTTTAGTCTATAGTGCCATTAAAAAGGTACCCAGAGTAGGCAACAAAGAGAGGCCCACCCCCAAAGTGGCAAAGTGGAGATGAAGCCAGCTTCTGATGCTGCCTATGGGAGCACAGGGTGGTTAAGGACTTATCAGCTGCATTCCTCTATGACTAAATCCAGGCAAGAAGATGCCAACAGCTCGGGAAAGGAAACCGTTTCTTGCTAGGCCACAAAACAAACAACACCCAGGTCCAGGCTCCGGGGAAGGCAATTCCTCACAAGTCAACTGCACTCTGACAAAGGGAAGTCTCCGTTAGCAATGAGAAAAGACAGCACAAAGCCCGTGGGGAGCGAGGGGAGGGCAGGCAGCAGGCTGGACCAGCCCTGCGGCCTGCCTCGCACCTTCCCACCCCGCACTCACACCACAACAACCACCACTACACCACAGCAACCACCATAACCAACACACCAAAACCAACCACCACACCACCCCCGCGGGCGGCAGCCGCTCCCCACAGCCCAGGCCCAGCCCCACAGCCCCCGCCTAACGCTCCCTTCCTCCCCCCACCACAGCCTCAGCCGCCTTCCCGCCCCTCAGGGCTCGCTGGCGGCCCAAGCCTCCTGCCCTTCCCCTCAGGAAGGGCCCAAGGGCAACAGCCGTAGCCCGAGCCCCACCGCCTCACCCGCTCCTCAGCCCCCGGCCGCTCCACACCGACGGCCGTTAACGCATGCGCGCGGGCCACCACTCGCTACACTCTTACACACACACCCCCCGTGACCCCCTTCCCCCGCCCCCTGACGTTAACGGGCGGCCCGAGGGGAGAGGAGGGGGGTGAGCTTGGCTTTCCTGCGGAAGAGAGAACCGGTGTCTGCTCCTCGGGTCGTCCGGGAGCTGCAGAGAACGAAAGGGCTCGCTGCCCGGGCGGGGAATGCCCCGTGGCTGCCTTAACCTCAGGCGGGTTAATTTCCCTCCTGAGCTCCAGTTCCCCTCTCGGCCGCGGGGCGGGTTAATTTCCCTCCTGAGCTCCAGTTCCCCTCTCGGCCGCGGGGTTAATGATAGCACGGAGACTCACGCTGCGATAAATAAGCCGAGGCGGCTGGAGCGGTTTTACCGCCTAGTGAATAAACATCAATCCTCCCTGCCAAGCTGGACCCTGCGGCGGGGGAGCGGGCGGGTGGCCCGGTGGAGGCACAAAACAAGCCGCTTCCCCGCAGGCCTGCTCGCAAAGCCCCTCATCGGCGGGCCTTCTCCCGGGTTGTACCCTCACGGCCTGAACGCGGAGCCTGAGGGCTGTAGGGGACCTTTACCGATCCCATAACCGGCCGAAGCCCCGCCTGCTCGGCAACACCCGTCACCTCTGCGGCGCGCCCGTTGGTTGAGGGGATCCCCGGCGCGCTCCCACCCCGCTCCATTGGCTGGCACAGCTGTCTATCAAAAATCCGCTCTTTCTCATTGGTTTATCCTCAGAGAAAGCCCACCCACTAGGGTGAGCCTGCCCGTCTTTATTAGTCCCACCCTGTTGCTCGAGTGTTCTTATCTGATTGGCCCTTAACGTTCTTTGTCGCTCGGGCAAGCTCTCCTATTGGCTAGAACGCGCCTGACGCGTCGAGCGGGCTCTGCTGTGTGTATATATATAGAAAACAAGCCGAGCTGGCAGCGGCTCTCCCATTGGCTTCGCGCGCTTCGCAGGGGCGCGGCCCTCACTCATGAATAACCATCGCCCCGCCCTCCGTCGTCATGGCTACAGGCTAATGACCCAGCTCCTCCGCCGCTGATTGGCTGGCACCGCCTCGGCGGGCCGGGGGCGGGGCGGGCGCACCTCCCAGGGCGGAGAGGCGGGGCAGGAGGGCCGGGGTAGGGAAGATGGCGGCGGAGCGGAGCCTATCCCCGGTGGGGGGTTCCCCGGTGCCGGCCTGTATGTTCGCCCCGGAGCCCGGTTCCCCGGGCGGAGGGTCTCTCGTAGCAGCGACCGCCTGTCCCCTCCGCGCCGCCTTCGACGCTGAGGACGGTGAGGCACTGAACGGCGAGCCCGAGATCGACCTCACCAGTAAGGTAGGCCCGGCGAGCGCCATCACCCCGCCGGGCCCCTCGCTGCCCTCGTCCTGGCTCCCACCTTTCCTGTGGGGCTGTCCCCCGGGTCGGCCCGGCTGGAGCGGGGCGGCCCGACAGCTGAGGCTAGCCCCTCTCCTCTCTGCCCCTCACCTCGGGAGAACGAGGGGCAGGGGGCCAGTCTACCCCTGCAGGAGGTGGGGTATCGTCCCATAGCCTCCTCGGTCTCAACATCGCCCCGCCGGGCCGTGTGGAAGCGGCCGGCAGAAGTGCTGTTAAGTTGAGGTAGGGCTTAGAGCGAGCCTTGCCCTGGCCGGGAAAGGAGGGAGCTTGTCCGCCCTGCTCCTTCCTTCTCCTCGTCGGGGAAGCACCTACGGCGGGTGTTGCGTCCTTTTAGCGAGTGCAGGGTTTGAAGCTGACGGCTGCTTTAACGTCTAACGTTTTGCCTCTGCGCTGGTTCTCTGTAGTTATCTCTGCTGCCAGTCGTACTAGTTCCTGGGGCTTTCTTTACAATCTTGGAAGCAGGTCAGAGTTTGTCATTCGTTGAGCATGAGGGCTCAGAGACAAGGCTGCCTCGCTCTTGCATACCGTGTTAAGTCAGCACAAAAAGAGCTATTCTTCAGCGGTTTCTTTCTAGGAGTTGAATGGTGAAACTGTGGTGGTCTTATTTCTGTCAGAATCTGCTCCCATTTCCATCTTGCATTGTTGTCATACATGTATGCCAGAGCTTGCCACAGGCTACATCTTCCACCCTATCTTCTATTTTTTGTCTTCCAATTGGCCGGTCTCTTTAACTGTTACCTGCTGCTGCCAAGGGTTTGATGTATCATGGTGGCATCTTGCACTGCAAAGTGTCCTGAAAACTTGGTTTGGTCCACTTGTAACTATGTGATCCTGAAGTCAGCATAGCTGGTGTATTCTCCTGGTTTTCTGACATCCTTCCTCTTCATACTTCCATCTGGAGTTGTTCTACAGCACTGGATTTTCTTGCCCTCATGAAAAAATGGAGAAGGAGGAATTGTGATGTGTGGGTGTGCAATAGCTTTTGTTTGAGGGGATGATTGGATAATTTACAATGTGGTGCTGTATTAAATGTTATGAAAACATCTTATAAGATAGTCAAGAACAGAAATCAAGGCTGCAGTATCTATTGAGTCACCTGTTTATGCCTTAATGAGCTGGACAAGATTTTGATACAGGATGCCAATATTGATCTGTGCTTTGTCTTGGATGTGGCCGATGTGGAAGACGGCACAAGAGGACGCCAAGGGCTATGTCACTGATTCTTGACAGCCGGGAACCTGACCAAAACTCTTGACGAAGAGAGAGGAATGTGTTTCTCCCACAATCTCCATGTGTGTTGTCAGCCTGTCTCCCATTCCTAGAAATCTGCAGGCACTATGAAAGCGATAGGTAAGCATGTTTTTGACCTTTATTTAAGTTACTTTTCCATATAGCAATGTACAGCTGCTGTCTTTTCCCTAGACCTTTCATTCACCCCTCTCTTGGATGAGAGCTGAAACTATGAGCTCTGCCCCATCCCTCCAAGTTAGTCTCCTGTTATGTGCTCAAAACGGCAATCCCATATGGTGAGAATGCAGAAGCTAATGTGCCCCTCCCTCCTGATCCCCCATCTTTCCTGTCTTCCCAGTTGAATTGCTGCCCTTCAATTCCTGCTTAAACTGGTGATTCCCACTGCAGTCTATTTGTTTGCTAGTTGCTACCTCTGTCCTGTCTGACCCACCCCTAGCTGTGTTGCATACATTTCTCATTGTTCTCCCCTGGGGTGTTCATTGTAGGGTGTGCTTTTTTTAGAGAGGAGCACTTTGGGATTCAGTTATCAAGTGCGTCTGGTCAGCTGGTCAAGCAAACACTTCAGTTCATCAGCACAAATTCATTATCGTGTTGATCTTAGTGGGTGTTTATTTTCCCTCCAGTACTAACACACTGCAGTAGTAATCATCTTTCAGGATAAAACCACATCACACAAGGCTATTAGTGAAGAGATGATGGTTATATTTGATCTACACTGACAACAGAACGTTAGTAGCACTTGAACCATATATGTCCACAGAAACAGAAAGCAAAATATTGATATTACAGAAGGAGCCTTTTCCTTGACTTCCCAGTGGCTGGTGGTCGCCTTCCAGCCATGCAAAGCATCAGTCCAATAAAGAGCAGCACTACGTACCACATAGTATTTGGTTTGCCCTTAATCTTTATTGTTTGCCCACCTCATGGATATGGGATGCTTCTTTTGTAAGGACTTCCTGCAGTAGTGCTGATATACCCTGAGCTCAGTCTCACTGGTTTCTTGAAATGGTATGGTCCAACTTGTCCCCTGGAGTAAGCTCAAACTGCTGTAGCCGTTACCTACCTCTAGTGTATGTTAATCCCAAAGCTGATCAGAGGAAAGGGGGGAAAAGCCACCTCTCCCCAGAGATTGGGAAGGGACTTTAGAGATGCCATCCCAGACTTGTGAGATGCATTTCCTTCCACTGTCATAAGAATAAAACAATAACTGGTTGTTACTTTTTTTTGCCCTATAGGAAATCTGAGGTTTCTAGACCCCACATGGCTCCTACTCTTAACTGCTCAATGCCTGGCAAAGTGGAAAGAACAAAAATGGAAATTTTTGACTTTGTGAAAACCTCTGAAAAACACAGCTATGTAGTGCAAACGTGGAGGGGATTGCTCAAAGCTAAAAAGCAGAAAGACCAAGATGGAGGGCCTCTCTTTGACCAAAGAGATGGCAAAGAACAGACTCCCTGTGTCCAGGAAGCTAGCTGAAGAGATCATCAAAACAGAAAGCAAAGTCTTGCAGTGACCTAGGAAACGGCAGAACTGGCTGTGGGTGCAGAAGCCATTAGAAACACTGAACAACACTGGAAGGTGTGATCCATGAAAGCCGCTATTTGTTCCACACATCCTTCTCTTGACATCCCACTACACTGCATCATCTGTAAGCTTCATCGGTCCTAGGGTAGGCGTTGAAGGCAGTCTACCAGTGGAACACCCTTCAGCAGCACCTTGCTGGGTAGTGAAAGCACGAGGGTAGGGGGAATGGTGTTTTGAGCTGATGTGTGTGGGTACCATGCTGTTTGAGCCCCGGGCCCTCCTACCTGGCACCACAAAGAAAGGTGACAGAGAGCTGCTCGTCTGAAATATCCCCTCATACTTTAGACAACACCCTGTCCAGTCACACTGCTGAAGCATTTGAACTCGTAGGAAAATAAAGCTGGTGATGAGACTTGAAGAAACTGAAGTTAGTGTGGCTCTATACTGATGGCCCATTATTTTGTGGATCTTTATGTGTATGACAGCCTATTTAATAATCTTCCCAAGTCCCTGATCTGTGCTGATGCACTAGCCTAAACAGTGAGCCTGTCTGCTATGCTTCCAGGAATTCCTGAAAGTGCTTGCTGGGCAAAACAAGCTCTACATATCAACACATAGCCTTCCATTTCTGTCCTGATCAAGCTCTGAACAGTTGCTGGTTTCCATCTAAATACATTTACATCCAGTGATCTCCTTTAAGAAGAAAACGAACCCAAAAGAACAAATTATAAAGGCAAAACTCAGTTGTTTGTGGCATGAAGTAAGAAAGATTATGTGGCTTTCCATATCAGAGTGCTTTGCTACTCTTTGCAGACTATGCCAAGTAGTTAAAAGACTTAGGGCATGTGTCTCAGAGGCATGCAAAGGTCTCTGTTGTAGCTGCCTGGCCCTTGCAGACATACATCACATAATGCTTTGTGAGACCCTTAACATTTGAGGAGAGTGTTGTTTTGTCTGCCTTAAAGCTTCCAACCATGCTTAACCACTTGCTGTCTGTGCTTCAGTTTTCCAGATGCATGCATTGTTATAGTTTTGAAAGCTGCTTAAGTGTTATTTGTGGGGATTTGGGTTCCCTTACACTCTAAATTCCTAACAAAGGTCTTCATCAACTATGTAGGTAGTAGGGGTAGTTCTTCCTTGAATACACATTGTTTAGCTGTGCTAGCAAGTGAGGCTGTGTTAGTAGAGAATGTCGGGCAGGCTTGAAGATGTAATCATTATGAACTGCTGCAAACTATATGTTTTAGGCAAATCTAGCAGAGATTTTAGACTTGCCTTCATGTGTAGTGAAGGAAAGTACATTGTTCTGAGCATGATTTCAGACTGTATGTAAGAACAGCTAGTGGAAATATAGATTTCATTGAGTGTTGTAGCATGGCACAAGTGTACCTCCCCATAGGGCTCTTGCTAGGTGGTAGACTTTACAACTTGTACCAAAAGTGCTTTTTTTCTAGCAGAAATGCATATTTCAATTGCAACAGCTAGAGCCATTGTACCAAGATGCTCAGCCACCAACAGGTTATAGGCATTCAGGGAGCAGGTGGCCAGTTGGCCCTGAATGGGTAATGAAGATCTCCTTGGTCTGCCACTGCCGTGCCACCATTGTGGCCACTCTGTGCAACTGTCCTGAGAAAAATCCTGAAGCGCTGTTGTCTTATGCTCTTTTCCACTTTGTTTCTGTCTGCTTTTTCCTCCCCTTGCTGCCTCTGTAGGGGGGAGATCAAAGGAAGTTGTGGTTGTTGCAATAACTGCAGTTAAAGCTTGTTGGTAGCACAGCTGATGGCTTGCAAAACTGCAGCTGTCCACTGGTAAAATGCCCAAAAATGCTCCTACAAACTGCTTTGTTATGTCTCTCTCAGCACTGTAGCCTGAAGTACTTGAAGTTTTGTTAGGAGTTTGAAAATAATGCTTGTGTTCTCTCCTTCCCCTCTGCCACCTCACAAAACAAAAGGGGGGATCAAGTATGTGATGCTCTGGGTTTTGGTGCCTAGGTGTGCTCTGCCGTGAGGTCTGGCTGATTTCCTCAGGTTGTCCTGTCGTATTCTGGGGAACCAGCAGCACTGTCTGTAATGGATTCTGGAATACCCAGCTAAGGAATTTCTTTGGAGGAAATATCTCCTCCCCTTTGTTTTCCTTGCATGAATATATGTATTACACAGGAGTAGAAGTGGAATGTTCACTTAAATGTGGCTTCTAAACCCTGGTTACTTCAAAAAGAGATGGTTGGTATTCTTACGTGCTTTGAAGTATATCTTGCAACATAAATGAATTCCGAGCTCTGACAAATAACCTTGTGCAGTCACAAGAAAATAGCTGTCAGTGAAGCTGGTTTAATAAAAACAACCAAAAGCGAACCACCAAAAAGCGGTCCTTGAGAAAGAGCTCTTCTCTTTCAATAAAGTACATGGATCGATTGCCCTTATAACTGAAGCTGGTTTTGAAATTGTTTGCTTGACATCTGAAAATGGATATTTAATCTTTTTTCCAGCTGGTGATGGTGAGTCCAACTTCAGAGCAATATGACAGTTTGCTCCAGCAGATGTCAGAGAGAATTGATGAGGGATGTGGGGAGACCATCTATGTCATCGGCCAAGGATCAGGTGAGTGTATCTTCCTCAGGAAAGCAACAAAACCCATTGCAATTACAAGAAAAACCTACTTCATCTAACTGGACTGCTGCTTGGAACTTGGAACCCTCCACAAAGTACAGGAGAACATGTGGGACAGATTATTTTATTCCTGCCAGCAACTGTCTTATGTAGTGGAGCTAAACATATTTTTTATATAAAATCATACAAGTGCTTTTTTTGGAAATACGGCATAAATTGTCTGGGCACACCAGGAAAAGACGAAGGATCTGAAATTACAGTAAGTTTAAGTAGAGGCATCCTCAGTGCCTGATAGGGGTCTTGTTCTGTCTGGTTTTGTTCACTTTTCCATTTTAAATCACAATATTTTTAACCCATAGGAATATATTTGAGATACTTCGGATAACCAAAATATATGCTACTGACTTGCTTTGTTAGTGTATGTCTGTACTATGGAAAGAAAGGTTTCCCTTTTCTCATCATGAAGCCTTTATTGTCACATTAACTTGGGTGTGACTGCAGTCATTTGCCTTTTAGCAGTTTGCACACATTGCCTTTTGGTCTTCTCCACTATCTGAATATTTACATCTGATGATGGTATTGAACATGGCCTCGCTAGAAATTGAAATTTGTTTCTCTGAATGCAAAAGGCTTGTCTGTGGCTATCAGAAGGCTAAAGGCACAATTCAAATAGCTTAGATATCTGCTGGACATCAAGTTGTTATGATCAGACGTTCTACTAGTTACGATGTTTGAGGAAGAGTACAAAACCTGGTCATCACTGCCAGGGTTGGCTGAGATGGAGGGAGAGAGCTGTGTCACTTCACAACTGTGTGCTTTTGGTGATTTCTTGATGTCTCGTGAAGCAGCCAACATGGAAGAGAAGCCTAGAAAAGGCCAGTGGTCATACAGCCAGTATCACAGGCATAATGTTCTTGTCTCCAAGTGAGTTTCCCTCATGTAGTCTGAATTCTTGGTGTTTGGGATAACCACATTTGCAGCAGAGATCTAGCTAGTCAGGCTAATAACAGCTTTCTCTTTTAGGATACTTTGTGAGGATGTTAACTGGTGGTTGTTGCACTGATGTACTCTAGAAGTAGGCATTTTTTTACCTTAACATATGAACTAAAACATCTAACTCCATTTTGGGTTGCTGTGTAGTCAAGGAAGATGGGGATCTTTTCTGTAAATTGGAAACAATAGCCATCAGCAAAAAAATCTTGATATCATTGCCACTGTCACTCCTTCTCATTCACTTTGAGTGTTTATGATTTTGATAATCATGTGTACCCAGCTCAGATGACTGAGAAGCAAGTGAAGACTACCAGGAAGCTCACTGCTTTATCAGTAGAGCCTCTTCCATTTATCCCTTGGCTCTTACCCTCTCTTTCCATTTGTACCTTGGCTCCTGCCCTCTTGTGTCCTCTACTTCTCATTCCCTTTCTATGACCCAAGACCCCAGCCATGGTACTTTTTGTTTTCTCCACCATCTCAACAGCTTCTCAGCCAGCTCATGAGCTAGGTTTGAAAACACCCAGCAACTCTACTTGTTGGAGTGCTGTGCAGTAGTTAAAATGCTGATTATTTCATGCAAACTGCAGTTACTGCTCATCAGCTGATGAGTCAGCCGTGCGTATGAATGTGCATACAGCAATAGCTTTGGTCATCCAGGTGCAGTATAGCTTTCCACCTTTGTTTGTTGGTTTTTTTTTTACCCACAGAGGAAATTCTGGTCTGAAATCCGTGCAGCTTCTCAACACCTGTGTTAGGAGAGGAGCCAAGAGCTGTGGTGGCCTTGAAATGGTCTCAATAGTTGCCACAGGCTTGCTCTCACTGTCAATTCTTTGCTTGGGTGAGCTGTTCAGAGGCAGCAGTGCCTCCTTGTTTTTCTCTGTCAGCAATTCTTTCAAGTGCCAGGGCGAAGGCAATGAGACATGCCAAAAAACATTGTTTTAACTGGAGAATGCAGGATTCTGAAGAAATTGCTGTGCAGGGAAGACTTGCAGAAAATATGTACTTGGGATGCAGTTTCATAAAATAAGCTGATTGTTTAAATTGGTCCCACGTTCACTGGTTAATTGTGATGATATGTCAGTCAGAGCTTTCCTGTTAATGCTTGTCCCTCAATTACAATGTGAGAGAAGTTTTATCTGACTGAAGGAAATGGCATGCGAAGTACCTTCAGTGTGTGACTGCACACAAACTACCTTCAGCATGTGAAGTAAGGGAATTAGACCGAAATGCTTCTTTCTTGCCAATCCCTAAGTATTTGCTTGCAGAAACTGTGAAGAAAACTCGTCTAGATGAAAGATGCTGCTTTTCTAGTATCTCTGAAGACTTAGCATGAAGACAGTCCTTATTTATTTGGGGCAAAGGATGCCTATTCTGCCTACATGGCTGACATTTCCAGTCCACATATAAATCCCAGTCAGTGCAAAAGTCCCAGGCAGAATGACATTGCTGCTGGCCATTGCAAGGTGGTGCTCGCTGATTGTCCTTTATCTCCCCAACATCACACTAGATGGGACTGAATACGGTCTGAGCGAGGCAGACATGGAAGCATCCTATGCCACGTTGAAGAGCATGGCAGAGCAGATCGAGGCAGACGTGATCCTCCTGCGGGAGCACCAGGAGGCGGGGGGAAAGGTGCGCGACTACCTGGTTCGGAAACGTGTGGGTGACAACGACTTCCTGGAGGTCAGGTGAGGAGCCGGGTGGAGACAGGGTTAGTCAGCAGCCTGGTTGCATTTCTACCCTGTGAGCAGTGTGTGATGCTGAGCCAGCAACACCGATTTGAGTCTGGGTGTTGTAGCTACCCAACAAAGGGAATTGAGCGTGACCACTCCTTGCTAATGTAATTGCCATTTTGTTGTTGTTGCTGTAGGTTTTGTGAACAAACTGTTTGTGGAGGTTTACCTATGTTTAGCTAAGGGCCGATGCTGTCTGGGTGACGGCTTCGCAGTTTGGGGGTCTTTTGTGTGCTGGAATCCCAGTAGGGAGTCACATGTGCACGTGTGTCTGTATGTATGTACATATATGCACACTGCTGGAACAGTGCTTTTGACTAAGGGTTCAATTCTATTCCAAGACTATGATGATCCAAGTCACCTTTTAATGAACATATAATAGCTTGTGTAACATGACTTGAGAGTCTGCCCAGCCTGGATGGAATGGATTTCCAACATTTACAACAGCCATAATAACCACCTTTATCAGAGACAAGGAAGGAGATTGTTGTAGGAGAGGCTTTTCCCCACAAATGTTTCGTTGTTGTTTGAGTTGTTCCTTTCCTGGGAACAGCAATTTAAATTTATGTGCTCTCTCTAGCACGTGGTGCTAATGCAATGTGAAGAATACGAGAAAGGCAGAGATATTCCAGACCAAGTTGGGATTTAGTCTTTCTTTTGATTTGCCACAGTGTGTATGCTGGATAGAAGAGACTAGGAGTTGGAAGAGACAGGCTGTATGGCATCAAGTAATGTCTGACTGTGTTCTGGACACCAGTGGTGTGTTTCCACAGTCTTTCACATGTCACTCCTGAGAGTCTGGGATCTCCACTGTTAACTAATAACTGTGAATGAATTTTTGCTTGTGAAGGTGTAACATTTTCGAATCTCTGTTCGAAGTTTAGGGAGAACAAACTCGTTATTTGCAGGAGCAGTGATGTTTGGGGTTGGTCGTTTGGTTTTTTTGATTGCTTGTTTGTTTCTTCAGGTATTATATTTTACCAGGTTCCTTTTTGCTTTCCCCTCCAGGGTAGCAGTGGTTGGCAATGTGGATGCAGGAAAAAGCACATTGCTAGGTGTCTTGACGCATGGTGAGCTAGACAATGGCCGAGGCTTTGCTCGGCAAAAACTCTTCCGCCATAAGCATGAGATTGAGTCAGGACGCACCAGCAGTGTGGGCAACGACATTCTGGGCTTCGACAGTGAGGGCAATGTGGTGAACAAGCCTGACAGCCACGGTGGCAGCTTGGAATGGACAAAGATCTGTGAGAAATCCACCAAGGTCATTACTTTCATTGACCTGGCTGGTCACGAAAAGTACCTGAAAACCACCGTCTTTGGCATGACTGGCCATTTACCTGACTTCTGCATGCTTATGGTAGGTAGCAAAAAAGATGTATTGTACCAGCAGGAGTGGGGCTGTTCACAGCCTTAACAGCCTCAATTTCTAATCTACTGCAAAGTCCCTGTGGGGTTGTGGAGGGAGGCAGCATCTCACAGAAGTGGAGAGCAGAAGCCACTGTGGGTATCTCCCCAGGACTCTGAGGGAAGTACCACAGGACTGTCAGTCCCAGGTAGATATATGATTCTTGAAAACAGAAAGATTTCTAAATTCCAGAAAACCTTGTTAAAACTGAGGAGAAATTAGTCCTTAGCCAGTGTCCAACAGCATTTGAAATTAGATGGGTCTGCTCGTACAGTCACAATGACACATCTACAACCTAATCACAGCCTACTGCATGTCTGACACAAGGCTTTCTCTGTAACCCAGCTTACAGCAGGAGGAACATTTACATCCCTGTATCTTGTATCCCTGGTGTAGGTTGGCAGTAATGCTGGGATTGTTGGAATGACCAAGGAGCACTTGGGCCTGGCACTTGCACTTAATGTTCCCGTCTTTGTTGTAGTGACCAAGATTGACATGTGCCCTGCCAACATCCTGCAAGGTGAGTCCTGCATGCTCTCTCCAGGGCTGTTTATTACCTCTGAATGTGCTGTTGTCCTCTGCTTTGGTTGAGGAATTACTGTTGGAGGAAAGCTGCTTTATCTGTTTTGACTGCACCTTAAACACTTCCCAGAGATCTGTCCTTTTCCCTGGCCCATTTTGCAGGCAGTTCACTCATAGTCACCGTTTCAAAATCAGCCAAGTTGGGGGACTCATCTGGGCAACCTGAAAATGTTTCTACATGTTTTTTTCTTGATTGAGCTCTAAGGGGAGAAGCATAAAATTAGGGTCGTGCCTTTGCTTTCTCTCTGGATATTTAAGTCTGCAGGGAAAGTCTGGAAGTTCTCTTGAAAGCTGCTTTCCTCCTTGCCCACAGTTTGAATGTGATCCGAAGCTGTGGTCAAACTTGTTTACCAGCAGCCGTTAACTGAAGGGGCAGCTGCTTGTTACATCCTGCTCACCTGGGTGCTTCTCAGATAAGCTGGCATAACTACAGCAGCTCCTTTCTCCGTCTGAACAACCAACCAGCACTTAATACATGGTTCAAAGCAGCTGCATATATGGGCTACATTAGCAGGACTGGACTGGACTAGACAAATGGGGAGGGCAATGAGCAGCAGGGGCTAGTGATTTTTTTGCTCAGCAGCAGTTAAAGCAGCACCTCTAACCCCAGCAGTGTCCCTCTTACCTATGCTTTTTTCAGGCTGTGACCAACACTCACCTTTAAAATTCTCTGGATGTGTTTCCCACAGCTCCAGGAACATGCTGTGGTTAATTGCAGCAATGGTGGGGGTGGTTTTTTTGTAGTCAGCCATAAGTATCAGGAAAGTGAATGCTCCTGGTACTGTCTATGGTTAGTTCATTGGCTGTGGTTAGTTCATGATTGTAAAAATCGTAACTATGTTTCAGGTAAACAGATGCATGTGATCACAAGATAATCTAAATGTCTTTATAATGTATGTTTGGCGTATCAATTGAAGGCCTAACCATAAGATAATAACCGGGAAGGGAGAACATTTGGCTCAGGGTGAGAAGAGCTGCTTTTGGGAGAGGCCACTCCCATGTTATGTTCTGTTTAAATTAAATAGACACAAGATTTGACTCAAATGTATCTGTGAAGAGCAGATGGCATGATTAGATGTTTGTATTTCTGTGTCCAAAGCATTACTTTCCCGTAGGCAATTATTTGTCCACAAAAACCATCTATTTGGATGACAGTTGTAGGATATAAATGATTTGCTCTTTTAAGCCTTTACTAGCCTTTTTTTCCCCCCCTCATTTGTTGTAAGACACTTTGCAGGAGGCTGATGCCAGTGCATCAGGTTAATGCCCCTGCTGGCTGATCAATATGAGGCTTAGAAAATACATTTAAAAGAGGCAAAAGATCAAAGTTGGGAGCCCTGAGATTTTTGCCAAAATATTTAGTTCTGGATCTGGTCTACCTGCATTGTCCCCGTCTGTGATGGTGATCTTTGCCCCTTTCATGCTTCTCTAACCTAGGGCAGGTTGATTGTCAGAGGAAGTGTGCCAAGTTTTGTTTGGTCAAAACTGATTTCTAATTCACATGTTCTCAAATATTTCAATTCCTGAGTGCTGCTGGGTTTCACTGATTTCAATATGGAAAACCCTTTCTAGGAAGAGGAAATACCTTTTAACCGCTTAAAGATATTTAATAGACAGCTACAAGAAGTCTACTTCACAGCATTGCACTTGCAGATGCAAACATGTATGCCTGTTCATGTATGGTGTTGCTTGGCAGCAGACTAGCTGGCATGAAATGGAAGATGGAATGGCTCCTAAGTCCAACCTGGGCTGTAGCAAACTCGTAGTCTCACTCACACACCTTTAGTTATCTTCTCCTGTCTATTTGTGGCAAAAGCACCAGTCTCCCTTTGGGGAGAGACCCCACAAAAGAGATCTGCAAAGACGGGAGATGCTTCCCTAACAATATTCATTTCACCCTTTAAGAAACCCTGAAGCTGTTACAGCGACTGCTGAAGTCCCCAGGGTGCAGGAAGATTCCCGTGCTGGTTCAGAGCAAGGATGATGTCATTGTAACAGCCTCCAACTTCAGCTCAGAGAGGTAACGGGAGTAGAGGAGAGTTGTTTCTCTTTTGATCCTATTTGGAGACTGGGTGAGAAAGATTCAGAAAGAGAGTCTCATTGTTTAGATGTGTGAAGGTTGCATCTGCCATGTGGTGTGTTGATTCCATAAGAATGTGTTGATTCTGAGGTTGACCTGCTTGTGTTCCTCTCTCTGAGACAAGTGAGAGGCTGCTCCTGGGCAGCCTGCAGAAGATGGCAGGGTATTCGGCTTCCTTCAGTCCTGGAACCTTACACCTTTTCCTGAATGTCATTAGAAGGCAGAGGCAATGTTACAGGTTTACAAAAGTGGGGTGTTGTGCATCTGACTGCTTGCCAGGCTCTCCCTTCCTAGCACTGTGTATTGAATTCAGTCCCAAGATTTTGGATGTCTCCTACACGTGCAATCCCAGGCAGGGAGGTGAGCTAATAACTCTGTTTTCATCAATCTTCCTTTACAGGATGTGCCCCATTTTCCAGATTTCCAATGTCACTGGGGAGAACCTAGATTTGCTGAAGATGTTTCTTAATCTCTTGTCTCCACGGACTAGTTACAGGGAAGAAGAGCCAGCAGAATTCCAGATAGATGATACTTACTCTGTCCCGGTAAGGGGCCTGCTGTTTGGAAGAATTTTCTGCCTCTTCTAGGTTGAAGAAGGTATCTTCCCTAAAGAGGGAAGTTCTAGAGCCCTTCTGCTAGCGTGGTCAAGTAACCCCAGTTACTGTTTTTTCTTGTTTGGTGTAGGGTGTAGGAACAGTGGTGTCTGGGACAACACTGAGAGGCCTCATCAAGCTAAATGACACCCTGCTGCTGGGGCCAGATCCCCTTGGCAACTTCCTACCTATTGCTGTCAAGTCCATCCACCGGAAGAGAATGCCCGTCAAAGAAGTGCGAGGAGGCCAGACTGCCTCCTTTGCTTTGAAAAAGGTGAGATGGTTGGTTCTAAACCCTCAGAGTGCTCTTGGACTTGCTGCAGTAAGACTGCTTCTGCAAACCTCAGCTGCCTCATTTCGCAATGAAATAAAGTCCCTAAGAACTTTTTTGGGTCCCATGTCCCGGTTGTTCCACCTGAGAGCTGCCAGGTGGTAGCAGTGGGACCCAAGATAATGAGGGGTAGTGTTGGAGGTGTCTAACAAGGTGGAGGCATTGGAACAAAAGTTTCCTTTTGTGCTACAACTGCATTAGTGTCCTGGACAGTGTATTTACACTATTCCTCTCAGCTTGTAGGACCAACTGCATGATTTGGGGTTTAACAATTAGCAACATCTGATGTGATTCCTCTTGCAGAAGGTTTCTGTCAATAAATGCTGCACTGATTTTAAGGGGATATAATTTAGGCTGTACCAAACTTCATGTGTTCGGGCTTATCGTGTTGTGTTAACAGACATCACACTTTCAGAGAGTTCGTCTGCTTGGATAATACACAAGCAGGCTGTCTGTTTTGCTTTTAAAGGATCAGTGAGTTAAAACTTCTGTGTCAGTGTCAAGCATTCCCAGCACTCTAAGGCTTCCTTAGAAAATTCAGCTGAACTTGATTTTTGCAGCCTTTGCATAGCATCATTACGTAGTGCTAAACAGTTCTTGCTTTGCCTTTTGGTGAGCATGAGTTAATATGTGTGAAATCCCTTAGGATCCTTCTGGATGCAGTCAGCCAGAGAAGCAAATTTCTTCCCTGGAGAATCAGCCAAATTTTTATGTGTCTCTGCTTTTCAGATCAAGCGTTCTTCCATCCGGAAAGGCATGGTAATGGTGTCACCCCGCCTCAACCCACAGGCATCGTGGGAGTTTGAAGCAGAGATTCTGGTGCTCCATCATCCCACCACCATCAGCCCACGATATCAAGCCATGGGTATGAGTCTCAGTGTTGTCTCACCTTGGTTTCCCGGTGGTAACAGTTTGTATCAGTTCTAGCCTGAGGTAATTTTGCTCCTGTGGGTCTGTGAACCTGAATATACACCACAGTTTGTGTTTTTACCTTTGCCAGCAATGTGTTAGAGAGAGGGGAGGGATCTGACAGAGAATGGGGGAGGCTGTAGGTAAAAAGGGGATGTGTGACTCCAAGTGTACTTGAAGCCTGCCTGAGACAGGTCTCCACACTGCAAAGATTGTTCAACTTTAAATGCTGATGGAAGGACTCATTTTGAGTCCTTTAGTCCAGCTGCTTGGAGTGTAGGATTCTGTTGAGGGTTCTCCAGCAAAGCCTCCATTTGGAGGCAACTGTTCTAGCTTATGTGTGTTTTCTTTTTGAGGAATGAAGCAGCTGTGTGACCCCTATAGTTTTTGCTACACAGTAGATTTTTACGTTCCAAACTCAGCCTGTTAGCTGTAGGGTAGAGAGAGCTGCCTTAAATGTCTCTCCGGAGTTTATTCGCCTAATGGCGCTGGCTGCTGAGAGCCTTCATGCGTTCCATTCACAGTGCATTGTGGCAGCATCCGTCAGACAGCCACGATTCTCAGCATGGACAAGGACTGCCTGAGGACGGGGGACAAAGCCACGGTGCACTTCCGCTTCATCAAAACCCCGGAATATCTACACATAGACCAGCGGCTGGTCTTCCGTGAAGGCCGCACCAAAGCTGTGGGTACCATCACTAAGGTAAAGCCTGAAGAGTCCGACTTTTCTTTTTCCTGCCCAATGAGCTACTTTTGGCACTGAGGAGCCAGCAGGATAATCTGGATAGCTCTGGAATATTGAGGGAAGAGGCAGTCCTTCTATCGCAAACATCAGCCGATGGGTTACAGATGAGCAATGTGCTTTGTTTGTGTGGTGGGTCTTTAGCTGATGTGAGTGAAGGAATGTGAAGGTGGGAGGTGAGCCAGATGCCTCTGGTTCTTAAGGCTCGCTCTCTTTCTGACAGTAGCTGGTCCCTTTGTGGTAGCTCAGTTTCTTCCTGGTAGCTGGCATGTTTGAGTCATATTGTGAAGGGTTGAGTGTCATCTCAGCTGAGTGGCCCTTTCCATCCTGTAAGGGTTCTTGAGGGCAGCTCAGAGGCCTAGGTTTCTTTGAACAGCTGCTGTTTCTTGTGAAAAAGCAGCATGGGACCTTACCAGATTGGCCCAGGTATTTTAATGCTGATCTTGGCCTCTCCCTTTGGAATTTGCAGTTACTCCAGACCACCAATAACTCCCCAATGAACTCCAAGCCACAGCAGATCAAGATGCAGTCAACCAAGAAGGGAGCTGTTATGAAACGAGAGGATGGTGTTCCCCCAGCTGGGACAGCGTCTGGGGGCCCACCAGCTGGGGACGAGGCCCCCTCAACAGCCGCAGCACCACTGACACCTCCTGCCCTGCAGCCATTGGTGAGGAAAATACCGTTTGTCCTAGCTGTTTGCATCCTGGTTTCATCTATTGGAGGAAGGGTACTCTAAAGCACAGGCATTATCCCCTCACCTTGGGACTCAGTGTGCCACAGAAACAGAGAAATATGAATAGTCTCAGAGCAGAAAGCAAAATTCTGATGATTGCTCATGGCTGACCTTTCAGCAGCTAGCAGCTTAGGTGGGACCTCAGTTCAGGTTAGACCTCAGGAAGTGTCTACTTTAACCTCCTGCTCTAAGAAGGATTAGCTGTGAGGTCAGACCAGGGTTGCTCAGGGTTTTATCCACTCATGTCTTGAAAATTTCCAAGAAGGAAGACTGCACAGCCTCCCTTGGGAACCTGTTTTACTACTTGACTGTGCTCACAATGAAGAAGCGTGTCCTTACACCCAGTAGCTGCAGTAGTGGAGCATCAAACAACCAGTCACAGAATGTGTTTCTGCTTTCTGAATGAGAGGTAGAACATCCCTACG
Source organism: Amazona ochrocephala (assembly GCA_039720435.1). Lineage (NCBI taxonomy): Eukaryota > Metazoa > Chordata > Aves > Psittaciformes > Psittacidae > Amazona > Amazona ochrocephala. The sequence goes on from CM077880.1 coordinate 80,357,150, forward strand.
CTAGAGAAATTATGAGCTAAGTACTACTGTTAGGCACAGGTCACTTGCATTGTCAAGGAGGGAGGATGAAGACATGTAAGAAGGAAAGGCATCTTTTTCTAAAGAAATTCATCTAGGTTGTTTTGTTGGTTAGAACTTCTCAGCTCAGCTTGTCCGAGAAGGATACCTGGCCTTTCTGGTCTGAAAGGAACTCAATTCTAACTGCAGGCTTTGGGAGCTATTTATCAGCTTTATTACTGATAAAAGAAAGGTCTTTTCCTTTTAGTATGCTTTTCTAGTAAGTGAAAAGTTCAGGAACTGACTCTGAGATTTGGTCAGTGTTAGCCCTCTTAAATTTTAGCTGTCATCTTAGTTGCCGTTGGTCAAATCAAACCCCATTGAGGCAGGCTGGCTGATGAAAGAGGGCCCCCTGGCAGGGGTTCTCTCATTTGCCTGTGTCTTCTTACTGATCCCCCATCTCCTTCTTGTCCTGATGTAGCATCACTGTGGTTGTAAGTAGTGCTCCCAGCTTCCTGTTTCCCCCCTCCCCCTGAGAGTCTGTGTTGCTTTTGTTCTTGCTTACCTCTGCCTCTCTCTCTTTGCTGCTTCCCCTCAGCCTGCACTGGATGAAGAGCCCCACATCCGTGAGGGCAATAAGGTATTTGGCTGCTTTAAAAGAGAATGGTGGGTTTGCTGGCCTGAGGCTGGGAACAGAGTCAGGTTAAAAAGGGGAAGGGGGGCAGGGTCTCTCCTTCCATTCTGCATAAAGCCAAGGGAGCCTAAGGCCTCGATTTCCCAGGTGCTGAGCCCCATGGTACCTGATGACTCTTATGGGAGTGAAGCATTCAGAAAATTAGGAAATCAGGTCCTCTCCAGCTTGAAGGACTGAATTTCATAGGGTATCTGTCTCTACTCCTTTCTTCATGGTGTGTCTGCCTGCCTTATCTCCTTCCTGCAGCAGTAGGAAGCTGATCACTCACAACTGCCCTCCTGCTTGTTCAGATGTGTGTGTAATCCATCTGGATTCTGATTCAGAGGTTACTGTGCATTAAAGTGCATCTTCTTGTTTTTCAGTCTAAAGTCGGAGGAGGAGGACGGCGACGTGGAGGTCAGCGCCATAAAGTGAAGTCTCAGGGAGCCTGTGTGACTCCTGCCAGTGGCTGCTGAAATTTCTTACTCCTCCCTCTGAGGAATTCCTCCCCTTCCCTTCATTTCTTATCCAAAAGATCCAGAGCAGCTTAAACCAAAACCCATCCAGCTGATTGGCTGCAGAAGAATCGTCCCTCCTCTCTGAAGGAAGCGATGGAGAGGAGGATAATTTATAAGCTAATGAAGGTGATGAGACACACGGAACTGAGTAACTGACACCTTCCTCCTCCCCCTATTGACACATTTTTGTACATCATGGGCTTAGTTTTTATTCTTAGTTTTTATTATATTTTGTGTGCATGAAGATGAGAAGAGAGTCTGGATAGAACTGCGAAGAGCCAGTTTAGCTGCCTCCCTCCTCCCTCACCCCATTCTGTCCACAGGACTTGCTGCTCTCCTCCTCTTTGCTGTCTCAGATCCAGGGGTTATCAGACGCTGGAAATTTCAGCCTTGCAAAGGTTAGAACACGTTGCTTAGGATGGCTCCACAGGACATTGTTTCCTCACCACTGAGGCCCTGTGCTAAATTTCTGGATTCTGTTTCTAAGTGGGTTTAACACAATGTTGTAGTGACTGAAGTTTGAAGGAGACGGTAAGAAAAAGTTGCTTTGGAGATCTGACAGGGAAACAAATTGGAAAGCAGTTCTTGAAGTTGAGGAATCCTGTACTGAAAAACCTTCTCAAATACATTAATAGCACTTAAGATTTTATTTAGAGACAGACTTAAATGGGCAGGCATTTGCCCGTCCTGTTCCCCTTCCCATCATGCTGCTTTTCCTCATTGTTTGCTCAGTGCACATTGGATTTAATCAAAGCTGCCCCTCAAGGCTGCAGCAGCTCAGTTGACAGTATTAAGAATATATTGTAGGAGCATGTGCTCTGTCTCTAGAGCCAGAGAAAGCTGCCTCACCTTGATGGACAGAGATCACAGGTGGTTACACACCTTTAGAACAGTCACCAGAGGCAAACGTGACCTCCCCTTGATTTTTTTACTCCAATATTTCCTAAATCTTTTCTGGAACTCACTGGCCAGACTTTGCCGTGACAGCGGTAGGATATGTCTTCTCCCCTCTTGGCCAAAGAGGGCAATGATGGATTGGTACCAAACTTAGAGAAGTGCTTTCAGGTACATGGTAATGTTTTTTGTACATTGTATGTTTTTTTTAATGACAAATTCTGGCTTTTCTAGGAAGGCCCTGCAAGGACGGTCTTTGAATTAACTTCATTGTTATGATGCTCGTTAACCCTGGGTTGTGCAAGTGATCAATTCCCTGCTTATTCAGATCTCTCTTCTAACCCTGCCTCTTCACTTGGCTCCTGCAAGGCCAGGAGTTCTCCTCTGCCTGCTTGTGGTGAGCTGTGGAAGTGTGGGAGCATTTTGAGGGAGGAGGTGGCATCCTCAGCAAGTCGTTGCTCTCCCCAGCCTGTGTGGTCAGCCTCAGTTTCTTTGAGGGCTTCCTCCTCCAGGGAAGGATTCTGTTCTAATTAGAGGCTGACTGTAAGGTTTCTGCTCCTCCTTAGCGGGTTGTTCCTGTTTCTCACTCTGTGGCACCTGCGTGGAGTTCATTCCGGTTCACCTTGTGATTTGAGGTAGGCTTTCAAGCTGACTGAGCAACAGCAGGCCTCAGGAGGGGAGAGCACATCTGCCCATGCCAGCACCAGCACTCCAAGAGCATTAAGTGGCATGGGAGAGGTGAGGAACGTGGTTTGGAGACAAGGGTACTTTGCCTTAGAGACTGCAGTGGCCTGAGCGTGGTGGAAGGGGAGGTCAGTCAGTCCTTTCCAAGCTATGTGCCTAAATACCAGCACTCTCCTGGCGAGGGAGGAACTATAGGCAGCTACAACACTAACAGCACCTGCATTGTGAGGGGTGTGAAGTGTGGCCAAGCAGGGCACAAGGGCCTGGTTGGGTTGTCTTCTGGCCCTGTAGCAGCATCAAACTGCATCTGATTTCACTGCCTTCTGCGTCTGAGTGGAGCAGGGAACGCAAGGCGGTTTTCTTTTTCTCCATTCCTTGTGCTCCAAATGAAGGAGACTGCCGAGACTGGAAGAGGATTTACTTCAGTTTGTGCAAAGGAGGTGGTGTGATCTCTCTTTTGTGACCAGCATTCACAGATCACTCAGGCTGGTGTGATCTATAAAATAAATTTTAAAGAAGTTTGTTCCAAGTTAAAGTATGTCCTGTTGCATTTTGTCCTTCTGGAAAACCAGTGCTTGCTACTGCAACGCCAAAAGCCAGACCAAGAGGGTTTGCCTGGCACCAGGCTCTTTGGCTGGCTCCGTCTGTAGTGAAGGCAGGGGAGGGCAGGGCAACGTGTACCACCCCACGGGAGAGTGCTGCTGAGCCTCTTCATAGCCCTGACAGCTTTTACTCTGAGTGCTTCTTGGTGGCAGAGAGATGAAATGGGAACACTTGCATGGTATGAGCTATGTTGTGTGAGACATGTACACGTGTGTGTGAAGAGCTGCTACAGCAAATCACTTGAGGGCAGCTCCATCAGAGACACTTTGGCAGAGGATGCAGTTACAGCACAGCACTTCCATTGCCTGCCTATGGTTGTGCTCCCTGTGCCCTCGCTAGGACTTGCACCTCACCTGTTTCTGTAAATACAGCAGGGGTCTCCAGGGCTTGAAACGGGCCTTTTCCTGCCACCTCAGTTGACCTCAGAGGTTCATGAAGGCTGTTCCTGCCCTGCACAGCTCTTGCAAAGGTAAGTGTTGTACTGGGAGCTGGTGGTAGATGGAGGAAAGGCTCATGCATCCCCTCTCCTACTCCTCAAGAGGGCTGGTCCAGGGCCAGCAGAGACCACCATCCTTCCCTGGGGTGGCCAGTGAAGAACTGCATGGACACACCTCAACGCAAGCCTGCCTCCAGCCTGTCTTGGTTAAGCAGATACTGGTGTGACTCTCCTCAAGCTCAAGCCAGTCCAATTTCCCTTTCTGCAGCCTTTTTTCTTTATAGTCAGGTTAACATCCTTATGGTGAGAACAATTAAGTACTTCCTTTCTACTTCCTCTTTTGCTGCCTCCTGCGTAATTTACAGCCCATGTTTAAGGAAAAGAGAGCAACCTGCAGCTACCCTTGTGAGATATAGGTCAGGCTTTGTCCTTGCCTTCCCTGCTGCCTCAGTCTCATTTGCCACTCCTTGTGGCCCAGCTAGGCTCTGCTCCTACCCATGATAAGGCACAGGATGGACAGATGTCCAGGAAGGGGTTGGTGGTCACTGCAGGATGGACTGAGCATGCAGCTATAGAATCATAGAATAGTCAGGGTTGGAAAGGACCTTAAGATCATCCATTTCCAACCCCCCTGCCATGGACCATCACAGACTACTTATTGGAAGTTACTAACAACTTGAATTCCCTCAGACTTTAAGTCTTGTTTTCATCATTACTCCATGCAGGTTCTGCATCCCAGAGTCTGTTTGATGACAAGGTGTAGAAACTGCTGCCCCTATAGTTAGTATGTCAGGTAAGGACTTGCCATAAGAGTACATAGAAAAGCTACAGGAATAGCTTGTGCAAATTCACCTACATCAGCCCCAAAGCACTCGCAGCAGTTTTGATATAATTTATTTGTCTTGGTCTTTTTTTTCTTGCATAGGCATAAATTACAATCTGTTGATTAAAAAATAAAATTAACAAAACAGTGCAGCATTTGCAACAGGCTACAGTATCAAATACAAACTCATCTCCTGTGTAGGGCAAATTGACAAGGGAGAACAGAGGAGAGAAATGGAGTAAAATAAGGGAAATCTGCTCTGACAGCTCTTTCCCATTTCTCCTGCCTCCCCAGGTTCATCTTCTGCAGCAGCACGAGGATGAAATACCTTCAGGCAGAGACGCACGTGCTGAAGCAGTAGTTTGATGTGCCTTCTTTCCCTCTGCAGCTCAGGAAGGTGTTGCAGCAATGGAGAGCAGCTGCCTGAGTGCTCTGGCTGCAGCCTGGCACCCATGAGCAGAGCTTGGGTGCTAACAAACCACGTGTAGTCTCACCATGCCTTCCTGGGACTCCTCATGTAGTTGGCATGAGGAGACCTCCAAAACCAGCACTAACCCCTGGAGAAGGGCATAAGACCCAAGGTGACCTCTCACTGATAGCTCCAGGGGTTTTTACCTTGGAACAGCACATTAATCTCCGAAGGACAGGGCAGGCTTGCCCTGTGAAGCCAAATGCTCCCTACCCCATAGCCAGTGGTTAACAGCCCCTTGGAAGAAGCAGAGACCCAGCTCCATCTCCATTCTTGGGAAAAAGAGGCTCCCCCTTTCCCAACTCTCACTATGCCCGAGTTACCACAAAAGCATCCTGACAGCCCAACAGGGAGGGCAGGGAGCCAGAAGGGAAGTAAGAAAAGGGGTTTTCCAGCCTTGTGGTTACGGCATTTGCTCCAGCAGCCAAAGAACCCCTGGGGAAAGGGGAGAGCTTCATCTCTGCTATCACTCAAATGCAGGAGCTGCTCTGCTCAACCCAGGACAGGTCTAGGCATTTATAAAAGCACAACGCCATGCACACAGGGCACTCACGGACATGACTCTAAGGCAAGCAGGCAGCTGTAGACAAGTTTAAAATAACTTTGGCTGTGGCTGCCAAGAATTAAGACTATGCTCAATATAGGAGAGAATTTATCCTGGCTGGATCTGGCTGCGGATCTGCTTTCTCCCAGCAGCAGGGCCTCCCAGCACTGCAGGGAGCTCCAGGGGGTCATTTTAAGCTGCTGGAGATGAGGCTGCACGCTTCCGGCTCACATCCCTTGCTCAGAGCAAAAAGACCCCTCCAGAAGGGATGTGCTAACATCATCCTGATCCCCTCCATCTTGCATAGAGCAGGTCAGGACTCAGCCCCTCTGCCCAGCGTACACTTTATGCTGAAGGGAAACACTTCTTCAGGCTGTTCCCCTCCTCTTTATCCCTCACCCTACAGTGCTTCAAGCGGAAAAGACCATATGAGACTCAATTCATTGTGCACCCCTAAGTGCTGGTGGTGCCAGGGGAAGGATGATGCCAGCATCAGATAGGGCCAAAACACTAAATATGAGCCCTTCAGCTTTTATTTCAACAAAATACAAGACAAATGTGGAGGCTTTAAATGCCATCCAAGAACGTAAGCCAAGCTAGGGGCGATGCAGGCAGCCAGGAAGCAGAGTGGCCACATGGCCCTGGCACTCCTCAGCTCATGGAAGGTCCCCATGCATCCTTCCTGCAGTCCCCTGCCCCCTATCACACCCCTATGGATAGAGGCAGGATTTACATGCCCACTGCAGGCAGAACTCCCCGTCCTGCTCCAGCATGGTCAGGGAACCGAGCCATGCCGGTCAGGAGGCAGCAGGGAAAGGGAGCCCTTCCAGGAAAAAGGAGATCACCCTGTGCCAGCCATCTGCCACTGGGGACCAGGAGGTGACAGAGGCAGCCCTGAGCACTGCAGGTGGGGGGAGGCCCCATTGCTCCCCAAGGTGCAGGAGCGTGCTGGCACCTGCAAGCCCTGGGGATTGCCCCATCTCCCACCCATGGACAGAGTGGGGCAGAGCTCCAGCTCACTGCAGGCAGTCACCTATATACAGATGCAGCCATGGACAAGAGGCCACAGCCACACATTGCAGTCTCGGAGGATGTCTCCGGAGCAAGGAGGGCAGGATCTCCGGCACCCTGCCAGGCAGCAGTCCATGGAGGACCTTGTCTCCCAGGCTCAGCTACCAAACCACCACCAACTCAAGGCCTGTATTTTAAATAGCTCTGCTCATCTTATTCTAGCTTATCCTACTGTGTGTGCGCTATTCTCCTACTAAACAAAGCTCTAGCCCTCTTTGCATCTAAGCCACTTGCCCAAGCGGCGCCACGTAACATTCTCTGGTTAAGTAGAAATCACATGGAAAAAGGTTTTAACTTTGTTACTACAAAAAATAAAACCCCAACCACCCCCCCGGAAAGTACCTCCCTCCCCCCTCAAGAAAGCAGAACAAACCCAAAAGGGAAAGCAGGTAACAGGAGCTTTCAACAGCATTATCAAGCTTAACACTGGGGAGCAGCCAGCCAGGGAGGCCAACGGCATTGCCAATACCCAGCCGCCGGCAGCAGGAGGGCCTGAGCAGACAGACAGCAGCACCAGGGCAGGCTCTGCCACCACCACGTGCCAAACTCCTCTGCTCCTGCCCCCCCAACCGTTAGTTTATGTTAATACTTCACTAATACTGTCTTATTTCCCCTCTGCCAGCCCAGCATCGGAGATCTGGAGATCTCTACCAAAGCCAACGCCAAGGCAGGAGAAATGACCCTGTGTGGAGGGGAGAGAGGCAGTGGCTGCGACTGCTCACTCCTACCTACTCCAGCGGCACCGAGCCGGTCGCCACGCTCCCACACACCATATCACACCCAAGCCTGCGTGAAGCACGTGGCAAAATTCCATACCCCTTTCCCAAGTCCTGGCAGCACTAGGCACACTGTTGGAAAGGAGCAGGCAGTGGGGATGGAGGGCTGCGCAGACCCAATAAAAAAGGAGCTTAGAAAGTTAAAGTGTCTGATATACACTTAAAACCAGCCAGGCTGTGCCAAGACCCACGTGGGATGCTCTTGTTTTGCCACCCCGGTCCTTGGAAGAGTGAAAGCTTCACCCCTTAAATCCCAGCTCTTCTCCTTCCCAGTGGGAAGCAGCTGCTGGCACATTCCAGGGTTTCTACGTGCGAAGCAGTGACCCAGGCGAACCCCTCCTGCTGTCAGCCCGGCAGCATCCTCATCCCACGCTGGGGTCAGTGTGCCGGCTCCCCGTGCACACGGAAGCGGTAGATGCAGGTGTACTCGAGGTGACCCCAATTGCTCAGCACCCGGAGCTCCACCAGCTGGTACGGGCCAATGGTGTCATCCTTGGGGAGAGGGGGAAGGAAAACCCTGAGCCCTTGAGAGTTCCCTGGGGCTCGGAGAGCCCAGGGGTCCCATTGTCTTCTTGGGGTCAGGTGCAACGAGAGCAAAGCACTTACCTCGAAGTAAAACGTTTGGATGGGATTGCCATTGTGGTTGTACGTGAACTGCCCAAGTAGAAGGCCTTCCTCCTCTCTCTCCTCCTTTAAACCCTATGGAGGGTCAGGGAGGCAGAAAGGGAGAACCAGTGGTGATGAGAGAGGGAGACCAGAGGTGCACCCAGGGCAGAAGAGGGAGATGGAGGCGCAAGCACACTTGGTCTCCACTCCTGCTCTTCCAGGCCAAAACAGACAAATGGGGACAGGGAGCAGCGGGGAAGGATGAGGAGGTAGAGACCAAGAGTTACACCCACTCAATCCCCTCTTCCAGTGCTTCCCAAAACCCCTCCTGAAGCCTGGTGCTCTCCCTCTCCCCCTCAGTACTGCTTCTTCCCCCTCTTCAGTGTAAGACCAACCACCACACCAAGCACCCCACAACCAGGTATAGGGCTCACCAGCCCTCTCCTCCTGCACTCTCTCCCATGACACCCTCCCACTGTGTCCCCTTGCTAATCCCTCAGGTCACTCACATAGACAGCAAAGTCCTTGGGGGCACTGGGGATGGTCCCCTTGGGTGAGAGAGCTCTTGGGATGTGCTCCAGTGTCACGGCCGTGGGGCGGATGATGCTGGAGAGGCGGATGACGGCAAAGCCCTGGGACCCACGAAACGCCCAGCAGTTCCCAGGGTTGACATCTGGCTACAAGCACAAGAGCAAGACACCAGCAATGTTACCATCGTCAGTGCCATTTTCTCCCCGGCATCAGCCTGGCCGCTTGCTTAGAGCAGGAGCCAAATAAAACCCACCAAGAGAACCAGCCCAGCCGGCCCTTCCCCACAGTGGGGTCTCACCCTGAGGGTGCCCACCTGCAAGATAACACGGGGGGACTGCGAGTGGTACCACAGGGGGATGCCAAACAAGCTCAGCAGCGCCGTCTGTGTCCCGTGGGTCTCTGAGCAGCGGGTGTTGATGACACTGGCCCCTGACATAGACAGGGCACAGCACCAGGTAAGCTGCATACCAGCAGGTATGTGGTGCCCTCCCCAGGATGGCCGGCTCATCCCACACCACCTACCCGCCGACTCCAGGGCATAGTCAACCATCCCCACACGGTCCTCGCTGTAGCGCTTCAGGGCCTGGTCCACGATGAGATGCACTTGCTGTGTGAGAACAGAGAGTGAAAGGGGGAAAGGGCCAGGGCGGGCATCCTGGCCCCCACTCTTCTCCACCCCATGGGGACAGAGAGGGCGCAAGGACCTTCCTGCAAGCAGCCAGGGGATGAATCACCGTGGCAGAAATGAGAGGACACGCATTTGGCTGGGAAGCCTCGTTAGAGGCTGCTAAAAATAGCCCAGAGAGGAGCTGTGTAATGAAGGGGCAGTGCCCAGGCACACTGGGCTTGCCTGTCCCCATCCCAAAAGAAGGGGTAGGCCTAGGGGAGGTGGAGTGTTCCCCAGCAGGTACCAGACACAACCTTACAACCCACCCAGTCCTCCCAGTGTCATCAGCTGGCCCCTCCTGCGCCATCCTGCAGGACTGGTGGGAGCTCCCCCACCCAGAAAAGGAGGAGCTGGCCAGAGCATCCCTTTGGAGTCAAAACCCAGCCCTAGGAGCTGCGGCCTTGCAGCACCACTGTGGGTCTAAACTTTGTGTGTGCACAAAGCTCATACAGACTGCAGGCACTGCAAATCCCAGCTTTGATCCCTGCCCTTCACTACCTCCGTAGGGAATTGCCAACAACAATTTCCAAAGCAAGCAGGCTCAGTTTTTCCTTCGGTGTCATTCTACTGAAATGCTTTGCCCCAAGTGACTCAGCGGTGCTGCTGAAGATAGGGGTAAACAAGGTGCTCAAACCTTGATGGCATCTGCCCTGCCTTTTGGGTGAAGGGTATGAGAGCAGAAGCTTGGATTTTAAGACAGTGAGAGCCCCACAGGTATGCAGATATTGCCACTGTGATCCATCCAGAGCAGGGTGCAGGCACACCTCAGTGGAAGTGAGCAGCAGAGAAGGGATGGAGGAGTTTCAGGGATGCTCTTGACAGGTGGGATATGAGCCCACAGTCAATGTCCCAGCTATAAGCGCAGTCCCCACGGCTCTGGTATTTCCTAGGCACATGTGCCACCCCTCTGCACACACACAATGGGACACAGCCCCTGATCCCACACCTGCAGTCACCAGCACTCACCTCTTCCGTCACCCCCATGGTTCCTCCTTGCTGCAGGGCCACTCCAATCCCAGCATCCCGTGCTGACAGCCTCCTGTCCTCCGAGACCTTGTCAAGGATTTTACGCTCCAGGGCCTGGAGCTCTGCTTGCAAGTCTTCCGGCTGGAGGACAAGCCCAGCAGCGCCATCCCGCCGGGACTGTGACAGGAACTGACTGACCCACGCTGGGAACTGAGCTTCCACCTGAAACAGGGCACAGCGCTCAGCCCCAGGGCAGGTACCCTCATGCCTCCCTCTGCCGTACATAGCAGGACTAGGGACTCACATCAGCCCGCACTGCCTTCAGCTGCTCCAGCATCCCCTCCATGTGCTTCCCCATCACCTCCTGGTCTGACTTGAGGCTCATCAGCTCCCTCCTCAGTGCTGCCACCTCCTGCTCCAGCTTATCCACCTCCTGCTCCAGCTTATCCACCTCCTGCTGGAAGCTCCCTTGCAGGCTCTCCAGTGCTGAGCTGTGCCGAGAGAAAGGGGCAACAAAACCTCACACCAGTGGCAGTCCCAGCTCCCCTCTGCAAACAGGGGGGGCAGGTTCATCCCCCCCCCAGGGCCTGTGCCATCTCCAGCCCCATATGGGTTTAATTCCTGTAGCAATGTCCTCTTCTATTGCATCCTATGGGAAAGCATCCCCAGCTCGCTCCTCAGTTGAAGGGCCATCTTCCCCACAGTGATGCAAAACAATGGCCACGAAGCTTATTTGCTGCAATGACCCTTTAAGCCCTGCTGGCAGCCAGGGCACTTTCTTGCCAACACACCCACACATCCATCCCTCATTCCACACAAGACTGTGTCTCTCAACCTCTCCTTTGCCCCAAGCAAACCACGCTTGGAAACCCCTCCTATGCCGAGCTGTGGGTATTTCACCCTGCTACCTGCCTGTCCCTAACAGAGCAGCAGCTCTGCTTGGACAGCAGCATTACCTCTGCCATTCCGAGTTCAGCTGCAGCAAACGAGTCTCCATCTCCTGCCAGGAGAAGGGGAAGGGGTGAGACCTCTGATGCCAGTAGCAGGGATGTCCTGCCTGGGTACCACCACATGCTCATTCCCTTACCTGAGAGGCTTGTGCCATCTTCCCTAGGCCGAGTGAGGCACAGGGGGGGAACATCAGAGCCCGGCCCCCCATGTCCCCACCTTCTCCCATGCCCCCCAAACCTCACCTGGAGGTGACTGTTCATGTCGGTGCGGAGATGCTCCTTCAGCCCCGCATCCCGGCGGCTCAAGAGCCCCTCCAGCAGTGCCAGGACACCCCCTGAGGGGGGCTCCCCGCCTGCTGCCATGGCCGCTGCTCCCCGCCGCAGCTCCCACCGCGACATCTCGGCCTCCAACACCTCAAAGCGCTTCTTCAGGGCCTGGAAGCGAGCCAGGACCCAGTGGTGCCCCTGCAGTGGCAAAGGCAGAGTGTGATGCAGCTCCTCAAGGGGCTGCCTGCTCCACTGGGACCCCCGTGACACGAGACCCAGGCCACCCAGTCCCCAAAGCCACTGACATCTTATTCATCTGCTGCTTCCCAGGAGAGGGCAGATGTTCCCCTTAGTCCATCCCTGGACACCCGAGACAGGCACAAGCTGGGGGAGCCACTTCCACCAGCATGGCAGGGCTCCTTCAGCCATGGACCACACTGTGCCAGCTCTGGGCAGGCTCCCACCCCACCTGGGTCACCTCCATGCCTTTGCCAAGGCTTACCTGGTCCAGCGTGGTCAGGTCCCCTGTCCCAGGCACATCAGAGGAGGAAAGCTTTCCTGCTCCCCACCATGGGAAGGCTGGGAGGCGGTGTGTCGACAGCCCATAGGGGTAGAAGTACCAAGCTCCTAGGCATGCAGGGGGATGAGATGGTTAAAACGGCAGGGGACAAGGTGGAAGTGCAGAAGCTCAGCCATCAACAGACGCACCAGGGTACCAGGAGCACTGAGCTCAGGACCATCCGATGCCCCAGTGGTATGCTCTGCACCGTCACTGATTTCAGTCCCTCACTGATTGAGCCAGGCCAACTCACCGTAGGCAGCAGCAGCAAGGAGCACGAGGAACAGTAGCAGAAGCAGGGACCTCTTCAGCCATGGGTAGCGCCTGGAGCACGGACAAGAAAGAGGTGCCTGTAGGACTGCAGCCACCTTCTCCCACCACGCTTCTTCGGATGGGAGCCGGAGGGAAAGCAAAGCCTACCCAGGCTTTGGCACAAGACATCCACCCCACATGTTGTGCGGTCTATGGGGCACCCCCTCTCTGGGGTCCTGTGGGTTTTCCCCACATCTCCCCCACCACCACACTCACCTGAAGAAGGGGACACTACCCAGGTATGGAGCCATGCCAGTGAGGCGGTGCTGGGCAGCTGCCAGCATCGAGAACAGCCACCCCAGGAACCGAACTGCAGGGAGACAAACCAAGCCTCAGGCAGCAGCCTGGCAAAGATGTGCCCTCTGTCCCCAAGGATGCTCCGCAGGGAGCTAAAACCCCTCCACCCAATGAGGGAACAGCACATGGGGAGAGGAGACTCCAGCAGGGAAGAAAAGGTGCTGCTGCAAACACCCCTCCACTCACGTGGTGCTGTGAACACCAGCCAGAGGAAGGAGCCCACCCGGGAGGCTGCAGATCTCAGCCTCGACCCGGAGCTACTCTGGCCTGAGTAGAAGTGACCTGGGAAGGAAGAAACAAGGCAGTAAGTCACCAAACAGCGCCTGCACCTCTGTCTGTCACCCAGGCTGAAGGCTTTACGTAGGGGGGGGCATGCAGGTGGGGCTGGCAGTGCCCTGAGCACAGGCAGGTGCTGGGCTGGTCCCCTTGGGGACACTTCCCCCAGCATCCCTGCCGCTGCAGAGAGGCCGGAGTATCCCTACCAGCATAGTCATCTTCCGAGGAGTACCCAGATGAAGAGGTGTAGGAGTCGCACATCTTGCTCTCCAGCAGCCCGTTGATCTTGCTGGACTCGGTGTCCCCAGTGCCTCTTCTCCTCCTGGTAGAGAACTCGCCACCTTCCCCAAAACACAGAGTCCTCCTCAGAAACCACCCACCATCCCCACCCCCAAAGGGGGCAGGGGGCAGCCAGCCCGGTGGGGCTGCTCCAACGCCTCGCTGGTGTGCAAAGGACATCCCCAGCTACTGTGGGAGGGAGAAACATAAGGGAGAGCTCACCCCAATACGTGCTGCTGCCCAGGGTATCGTGCAGCACGGAGCTGCCCAGGGCAGCAAGGCCCCGGCTGTCCCCCAGGTAGGACTCGCTCACCAGGGACTCGCTGTAGTAGGAGGTTTGGGTGCTGGGGGTAGGAGACAAGCGCTTGGTGCTGCTCGATTTCCTCCTGACCGTCCTGCTGTGGACGAGAACAGGGTCATCAGCAGTATCCTGCTGTGGGCGCGAACAGGGTCATCAATATAGATACGGGAGGGGGATGTCACAGTGCACGGATACGGGAGGGGGATGTCACAATGGGCAGAAACAGGGACTTCACCCCACGCCCTTGGCCAGCATCGCCTCCCTCTGCCCTGTACCGGATGGGGGCAGGTTTTGGAGGGTGCAACGGCTGCTTTGCGAAAGGCGCTGCCGCTCATCCGCGGGCACCGCTTCCGCTCGCACCGCTGCGGTTTTCCGGCCCGGCACTGGCAGCACACCTCCCTCCCGCCATCGGGCTGGAGGCGGCACCAACCCCCCCCCCCCCCCCAGCCGTCCACGGCAGCGGGGCAGAGGAGAACGCAGAGGTGCCGCGGTTGGGAGCACCCGGAGGGCACAGCCAGTCCCAGGCAGCCAGCGGCCATGCTGCAATACAGTGAGCTCGCCGTCATGCTCCCTCCTGCAAGCTGCCAGGGAAGGTGCCTGCTCCACGCTGTGGGATGCAGTGCCCTGCCCACGTTTGGGAGATGGGACCTCCCGCACCCCACTAACCTGCCCGTGCCCTCCTTGAAGGGGAGCTGCTGCCCCCCCAGCAGGGAGCTGCTGCTGCTGCTGGTCGTGGCATCGTCGTCCCCGGGGTAATAGCGGGTGCTGATGAGGCGCTGGCTGCGGCGGGACATGGCGGCGGCTCGGGACGGGGGGGGTCAAGGCTCACCTGCGGTGGGGAGGGGAGACGAGGAAGCATCAGCAGGAGGGGACGCAGCGGGAGGAGGGACCCCACTCGCGGGGGGTGCCCGGGGCGGTGCTGTGGGTGCTGAGAGCCCCTCTAGGGGCACCTGCTGCCGCGGGCCGCCACCGCCGGGGCCGGGGCCGGGATGGAGCCTCCCTCCCTCCCTCCCACCCGCTCCACCGCCACCGCCACCGCGGCCGCCTTGTAAGGTTACAGAGGAATATATATACATTGTATATAGATAAAAACGTACATAAAGACACACATTAATACATATATATATATATTTACATAAGCACACGCATACCCCCTTCCCTCCTCCTCCCCTCCCACGGGCCACCCAAGCAGGCACCCCCAGACCTCCTACCCCACCCTCGGCCGCGGCCGGCCCCGTGTCCCCGCACACCCACCGTCTCCCGCAGCCCAGGCCCGCACCCGCCGCCGTCCCTCCCCGCTGCCGCCGCTCCGCTCCCTTTTGTTTTGCAGGCAAAGGCGGCCCCGGCCCCCGCCCCGCTTCTCCGCCCTACCCCGTTCCCCCCCTCCCGCCGCCGCCCCGCCCCTCTCCGCCTCGCGCGCGCGCGCGCCCTCCGCCACCGCCTCCCCCCCCCCCCCCCCCCGGCTTGTGGGGACTCTTCGATAGGCTCTTTATTGTTACTGCTATCGCCGTTTTTGTCGTTATCGCTGTTATTATCGCAGTTGCTGTATTAGCATAGCTTTGTTGTGATGGGGCATGGCTTTAAGATGGCAGAGAGAAGATTTAGATCGGACCTTAGGAAGAAATTCTTCCCTGTGAGGGTGCTGAGGCCCTGGCACAGGGTGCCCAGAGAAGCTGTGGCTGCCCCATCCTTGGCAATGTTCAAGGCCAGGTTGGACACAGGGGCTTGGAGCGACCTGGTCTGGTGGAAGGTGTCCCTGCCCATGGCAGGGGGTTGGAACTGGATGAGCTTTAAGGTCCCTTCTGACCCAAACCAGTCTGGGATTCTATGCTCATCGTTTGGGGGTGATGGGGAGGGCCCATCCCTACCCCCTGGCTGCCCACAGGTCACCAAACACCTCAGCGCTGGGGAACTTCCAGCCCACACCCCCCATGCCCACCGAGGGCTGCAGGCAGCCCATGCTACCAGGCAAGGGCAGGCCCTTGGGTACAAACCGTGGGTGATGGTGACCGAAAATGGGGGCTCCTACTTGCTCCTCAGCCCTGTTTGGGTTTTGCTGGGGCAGACAGTTTGCCAGCCCCAGTGAGGTGGCAAACACCCAGCAACCCCTCACAACACCCCAACGGCACAGCCAAACCCACCCCTGCGGCACAGGCAGCCCCACTCAACACCGTGTGCCCACGCCGCCTCGACCGGGGGGGCAGGTTCTGCTGCTCCCCAGCCCCATGGCCTCAGACACCCCGTTACCATCCCTCTCCCCCATGGGCGGCCGGGCCGGCTCGGCAGCAGGGCGCAAGCCAAACCCGGCTGCTCCCGTGGGACCTGGTGCCAACGCGCCGGGCTGAGACAACAGCCGCCTCCTACGCCCCGCGTTCTAAACCCGGCAGCTCCCTGTGGGAGCGCGGCGAGGGGGGGAACCGGCTGCCTGTGGCTGGACACGGCTGTGGGGCCGCAGCGTGGGAACGGCCCCGTTGGCTTCGGGTAAAGCGGCAAAAGGGCGTTCGTAGAAAGGGTTAAAACCATGAAACCCTGTTGCGAAACAGCCCTGAAACCTCAAAACCTTTTCCTCCCCACGCCAGGGTCTGGTGCACAGGCTGGGGACCTGCTGCCAGTGTCTTGGGTGGGGGGGTAGACTGCAACAAACCCCAATTCAGAGTCCCCGGTCCCGTTGTGTAACACAGACAGACCCTCTTTGTCTCCCTTTTCTTTCTTTCTTTTCTCCCTTTCGAGCCCATTTTTTGTTGCAGCCTAAATCTCCGCCTGGCTTTTCCAGGGCAGCTCTGCCTCCCGCTGCACCAGCCACCCTTTCCCACCCTTTCCTGGGGTTTTCCATCACTCCACAGGTGACCCGCCAGGCCAGAGGACATCTCCCTGTTGGCACCTTTACCTGCGGACACTGGTGGTGGCTTTTAGCGATGGCACCTGCCCCAGCTGATGTAACCCTGCTGCGGATTAACCCCCGCGGAGGCTCGGGGGATAAGCTGGGTGCTGAGCCACCGGGCACTAAATAGGGCGCATGGCCCCAGGTCAATCCGTCCCCTCCCAAGAGCCACTTTTTCGGGTGGGGAGGGAGCTGGTAGCAGTTCCTGGAGGATTTGAGGGAATGCTGGGGGGGGGGGGGGAAGAGGAAATGGGGCTTTTCCCCCTTGTTGCACCCCCAGTGCTGCAGCAAAGGTGGTGATGCTGGAGGTGTAGGGTCTTTTGGAGGGGTATGGGAAGAGCAGCACAGGGGTAAGCAGTGAGTGCCTGGGAGCTCATGCCTCAGTGGAGAGCCTTAGATTACGTTCTGGGGGTCACCAGGGCATCGTGGTGCTGGAAGGGGTTGGGGGGGAGGCAGAAGGAGCGTGCCAACTGCTGGAGTTTGGCAGCTTTTCTGGGAAAAGGCAGGAAAGAAAGACAGAAAATATTCCAGCCTTTTCCCAAAAGGCTTTGGAGGGCTGAAGAGACATGTCCAGGCAAGCAAGGACGGGCCAGGGCTGGGCAGGCAGCCCTGGTCGGGGAGGTCTCAGCTCATCTTCTCCACTAGGCCAACCTTTTTATTTAAATACCCTCCCTGTCCCAGCCATCCCTACACCCACTTTCCTGGTGCATCACACCGCCGGCTCCAGCGCTGCCCAAAGCCGGTGCTAGGCACACCGCTCTCCAGATCACCCTCACCAACACACCCCAACCCCGTGGGGTACAACCCCCCCGTCACACCCGTGACCCCACATCATCCACCAGCACCTTGTCCGGGTGGGCTGCCCCGGCCAGGCAGCGTCCCACCGCTGCCAGCACCTTCCCCAGGCGCCGGTCCAGCGCCCGCAAGTGGGACTCGGCCAGGACGGGGGCCAGCGGGTCGGTGGCCAGTGCCTCCCGCAGCAGGTCGCTCAGGCGGTAGGACGGGGTGGCCAGCAGCTGCAGCCGCAGGTAGGTCGACTTCTTGATGCTGCCGAAGATGAGGAGGGAGAAGGGTCTCAATCCAGGGAGTCTCTTCCCAATGGCAGCTTCTGGGGCGCGCTGTGGGAGCCCCTTACCTGCAGCACTGCCGGAGTGGGGCCAGGATGGACAGTTCATCACGTGAGTGAGTGCCGAAGCTGGAGGAAATCCCATCAGTGGGCATCAGGGCAGCATCGCCCCACAGCTCAGAGCCCAGTGTGGGGAGCATCTTGGCACAACCCGCTGTTTCCCACCACCCCTTTGCTAGGATTGCTTTACCCGCGGCCGTTGTCCAGGTGGAGCAGGAAAGTGTCATTCCCAAATTTCTCGAAGGTCTCGTAGTGGTGCCGATCCATATTGCCTGCAGTGGGGCAACAAATGTGCCATAGGGTGGTGGGCTGGAATGTGGGAGGAGGGACATGGAGCACCCTCTTGGTGTGAGAACAAAACCCAGAGGCTGGGGGCACCTCTAAGGTGCCTGTCTGGTGGTCATGGCCATGGAGTGGGGGACCCAAGCAAAGCCCCACCCCCTTCTCATCCCAGCAGCCCCATGGAGGGAGCCAGAGATGAGAAGATGGGAAGCTCTCCAAGTCAGATGATGCTGGGGGACAGAATGGGGAGGAAGGACCATCCCTAGGAACAGGAGAGGCAGTGCAATCCCTGGGGAGCATCGCCGCATCCCGGCTCCGCAGGGGCTGCACATGGGAGCTTGCTCAGGGGTGCTTCCTGTGCCCAGGATGTTAAGCTTGTCCTTCGGTTTCTGCCTGGTATTTGTCCTAATGGCACAGCCCTTTGCTCTCTGTTTGGGTAAGAGCCCAGTTCTCTGCAGCCTGAGCAATGGTTTGGCCAGCAAACCTCACAGGGCACAGAACTACGGGACATGGAGCTGTTTAGGCCTCTTAGTCCCCAGCACTGGCAAGGCAGGGCTCACCCATAAGGAAATCAAGGACTGTCATGTCAATGAGGTCGAGGAGGCGATGGCCCCTGTCGTAGGGTGGTGTCTTCCGCACCTGAGCGCAGTAGTTGGGGTTCAGCTCCCACCTGCAGGCAGAGGCCGAGAGTGGGACATGGCTATGACAGCAGCCATGGGGCAGCCCCCTCCTGTCCCACTGTTCTGCTGCTCCATTCCTCACTATGAGGGTGCTGAGGCCCTGGCACAGGGTGCCCAGAGAAGCTGTGGCTGCCCCATCCCTGGCAGTGTTCAAGGCCAGGTTGGACACAGGGGCTTGGAGCAACCTGGTCTGGTGGAAGGTGTCCCTGCCCATGGCAGGGAGTCGGAACTGGATGAGCTTTAACATCCCTTCCAACCCAAACCAGGCTGTAGCTCTATGATTCCGTGTCCCCATGCCCCCATCCCTCCCTGCAACCCAGCTCACTCAGCTTTCTTGCTCTTGTGGTAGGAGCGGCGCCAGGGGCTGCGCCAGGAGCGGCGCTTGGCCAAGGTCTTGTCAGGCAGCAGGGCAGCCATGGAGCCCTCCAGCAGGTCCGGCTTGCCGCAGAGGGCATGCTCGGTGGAGCAGTAGTAGGAGCACTCCCCGTAGAAGCAGATGTTGCCCGCTGGCCAAGGGGACAAAGCAAAGGTTGACAAAGAGCAGGAAGGCAGCGAGCCTGCTACCCCCCTGTATGGCGGTCCAGCCAACAGCCAGGTGAGGATGCTCCATGCACCGTGGCCATGTGCCAACAGCAAAGGAATGGCAGGGAAGGCCTTGAGGAGCACTGCCCCACGGCAGTGGGAACTGCAGCAGTCCCCCACAAAGAAGGGATTGTTTGCCCCAGTGCACAGGAGCCTAGGCAGGAGCAGCCAGCTCCAGGTTTGCTCCATGAGGAGCAGGAGAGGAGGGACAGCATAAAAACTCACCTGGAGAGATGAAGAAAGTCTTGGCCAGTTTCTTGTCCGTGGTGATGTCACGAATCTCCTTTGTTATATTGACCAAACGGCCAGAAACTGGGGGGATTCGCCGGAAATCCAGGATCCTGAAACATAGAACTTGGAACCATTCCTTGCTGACCCCCAGCTGGTTTCACAGCGAGTTATTAAACCCATCATGAGATGCAGGAATCCCTCACGCAGGGAGGAAGAGGTGGGATGAAGGAGCAGTTTCTGTGCCGCTTTGCTGTCGCGGGGGAGCAGAGTTGGACGCAAAGCTTGCACTCACCTGTCCAGGTGGAAGGCTGCAATCTCTGCATTGTGCCGCTCAAAGTCCGAGAAGTAGAAGAAGTCGATGGGGGTCTCCTGGTCCCAGGTATGCCTGGGAGGAGAAGGGAGGTGACAGCAATTGGACAGGGTCACCCCGAGCATGGCCTTGGCTCCAACCCAGCCCTCACCCTGTGTCCCTGGTGCCACTGGAGACACAGCCAGACCCAATCTCCTCCAGTTGCTCCCTGCGGGGTGGTGCAGCCCCAAACCCCCCAGCCAGGCCTCCATGCACCCCCTGCTCCCAACCCAAGGGCTGGGAAGCCCTCAAGGATCTGAGAGTCCGGGGTAGTCCTCATGGACCATCTTCTTCTTTCCACCACTGGAGGTCACTATCCCATCACAAGCTGCTCGCAGGCTGTCGCAAGCAGCAGCAGAGAAGGCGAGGAAACGGGACCATCCCGCTCGCCTCAAATTGGGGGGGGCGGACGGGGGGGGCTGAAGCGAGGCGGAACACGAAGCTTTTCTTCCTTTCTCCCTCCATTCTCTCCTCCAGCCGCTCCTCACCGCCTAATGGGACAGCGCGGCGGGGGGGGACGGGGGGACGACACATATGGGGTTGTCCCTGGCTCCACTCACTTCATAGGCTTGAAGAGAGCCTGCCCGTAATTTGGGAACGTCATGATGAGCTTCAGCTGGGTCCCGCCGGTCTTCTGGACTGAAAGGGAGCACACAGGGATGAGGGAGGCAGGCAGCAGGCAGCTGGCAGGGGTGCGGGCAGGGGTGCAGGCAGGGAGGTGGTACCGGAGCTGATGATCCTCTGTGTGGCCAGGTCCCAGAGGAGGGTGGGCATCAGGGGGTCCCGGCGGGGGTACAGCTCGTAGCGGTTGATGCCAACGTGGAATTTGAGCCAGGTAGGGTAGGTGTCGTAGGCCGTCTTCCCTGTCGGGAGGAGCATCTCGGCTTTACTGCTGCTGACCCTGCAGCCCAACAGCCACCGCCACCCCAACAACAACAACAGCGTTTAGTTGGGATGGGACAGGGCCCACATCCCCAGGCCCTTCCTGGGAGCCGGCGCGTGGAGGGTGAGGCAGGGGGAAGGCCCAGTATAAGCCCTGGATGTTGGTGAAACCCCTCACCCCATGTGCCCTCCATGGGGCTCCTGGGCAGATCCCACTCAATGCGGGTGGCCAGGAAGATGTGCTGGGATGGCTGGAGGGGCTCGGTGTCTTCCCTTACATCCCTGCAGGAATTCCCTGGACTAATCCTGCTCCGCTCATCCGTGCCTTTATTTCCCTGCTGGGGCGGCTCGTCCCATAGTTTTTCCCATACAACTAGCGACACCCCCATGTGCTCACTGGGGACACACATGCATCCATAAAACAGTGGTTGAGAAGCAGGGGCTTCGCAGCCATCCCCAGCACCGACCTCAGCTCCCACCCTCAATGTCGGGTTCCCCTTGGATGTGTTTATCTCACACTCCTGGTTTCCCTGGGGGGATGAATTTGCCACTATCCCTATCTCTGTGCCTCCAGCAAAGCTGCAGTTTCCTGGCATTCAAGGGAGGCTCCTGGGGGTATCTGTCCCTGCTCCGCACCAGCACTGCAATGGGACAGTCTGACCAAGGGCATCTATAACCCAAATCCATCTCTTTCTAGGAAAATGCAGACTGTGCCCAAATTCCATCAAACCAGACCCATCTCCCACTGTTATCCATAGGAGAGGGAGCCCTCAGAGAGAAGGCAAATACCCATCTGTGGAAATCAGCTCTTAAACCAGCCTGTATTGTCTCCCAGTTTTAGCAGCCACTATGACTGGAAGGTGTGCTTTCTGTAAGGAAGCTGCTATGTGTTATCAACACTAAAGCTTTTAATATCTTCCCTCCTAATTCGAGGTTAGTAGTCCAGTGATACAAATAGGCAGTCGGCAGCGGTGAGTCACCATACGGCCGAGCCTAAAGGGGTCAGGCGATGCCCTGTGGAATACAGGACAGGAACAGTCTCCCGGTTGGAGGTAACCTACATTGCAGGCTTTGCATCTCCAACGTGCTGGGAGAGGGGATAAAACTGGTTAGAAACCTGGACTGGGGACTTCCTCGTATGGAAAGAGAGAGAGCAAAGGCCAGTCTGCGCTGGGGGAGGAAAGGAGACAAGGAGATCACCTGAAAGATACCTTACATAATACTGTGAATAGTTCAAGAGTCTCCTTTGGCTTTGCTGTGTGCTAAAGGCTTCTGGATAGCAACCCAGAAACTCAGGGCTGAGACAAGACTTGAGCCTCGAGAAGAGTGCACTCAGCAGTCGGGGCTCCTCTGGGGTTAAGGTGCTGGTCTATGCAGGGAAACAATGTGTTTGGTCCCTGCTGCTTGTCCCCTCAACCCCACCTATCCCCCCAAAGCAAGCCAGGGCTGAGCTCACTCCTCACCATTCGTCACTCCCGCTGCTGCGCAGGCTGAACTTCTCCATAGGGTTGACGACAAACAGCTTGTCTTTCTCCGTCACCGCTGGGATTGGGATGTTGTAAAGAGGATGCTCGAAGAGTGCCTCCAGCTTTGATCTCCCAGTCCACCCTGAATTCCCCTCTCCATGCCGGCGCTGTCGTCCCAGCTCTCCAGCCCTTCCCTGCAGCTGGGAGCTCCTCTCCAAGGAGCCGTTGCTGCCGCTAAAATCCTGAAGGATTCTCAGGCTCAGCTTTTTGGGGCCGGCCAGCACAGGGCTGCCTGATGGGACACTCAAGGCTTTCACTGCTTTCATGTCGCAGCCACAGCTCCCGCAGGTGGCAGGGAGAGCCAAATCCATCACCAGGGGCACCAGGAGGGCCAGGAACAGGAGAAAGAGGAGGCTGACTTTACATTTCCTTTGGAAAAATGTGTGCAGCCGGCGTCGCATCTTTCCTCACCTGAGATGCTCAGCGAGATGTGGGCAGCCAGCTGGGGCTAAGAGAACTGTTGTGGCTGCAGCCTCTGTGCAAAACCAGGAGCAAGGTGTCCTGAATTTAGGGCACCACAGCAGAACAACCACCAGTGCGACAGAAGAGTCTCAGGAATGATATGTCACCGCAGCACCTCATGGGGTGACACCTCCGGGATGGCAGTGGGATGGGGCGGGAGGTTGTGAGGGGTTTATCGATGCTGATAAGGGGCAAGCTGGCACCACCACGGTCAGTGTGAACAGGGCAAGTTCCAAATCAATAGCCACCAAGCTGGCCTGGGGACAGCGATGGCTGCAGATAACCCCTGCATCGTCCTGTCCCTCTGTGCTGTCACCCACACCGGGCTGCAGAACCTTTCTTTGTATACAGGGCATCAAAGTGGTTCTGCCTCTCTGCAGCACCCACCCTGCCCAACACTACACAGGCCCCATTCCCAATGCCCACCATATCCACACACTTGTAATCCAGGAGAGGTTTGCTCCTGCTGCTCAGACAGAGCAACTCACCCTTAGATATCTAAGCGATTAAACCCACTTGATCTCAGCCCCCTTTCAAAACCACTCAGATTAGGAGAAATGAAGAGGATGTGAGTATCAGCATCGCTGGGATGGGAAAAGCTGCACTTGGCAGTGTAAGGAAGAGCTGCCAGGCAGGCAAAGTTCACGGGCAGGGATGCTCGCAGGGCCTCTGAAGCAGGCAGGGGAGGTGGGCAGGGAGAAGAGGGGATGCTGCTTGCTCCCTCAGGCATCAGCACAGAAGGGCAGCAGGACCCACTGAGCACTGGGGAGGACTGGCAGCTTGTGGAGGGGGAAGGCAGCCCACTTTTATCAGGAATTCACTTTTCCAGTGACAACCAGGGACACAGAGCTTGGCTGCATGGGCAGAAAGGGTTGGTGACTTGTAGGGAGGGAACTTTGGATTTGTGAAGGGACAGAGAAGCATGGGAACACGCGCAGCAAACCGGGGGCTTGGAAGTCCGGAGTGATGTTTTTCCTCTTTCTGATTTCCCAAATGACGCAGAGGGCACATGAAATCTCGTGCACCCCCTGCGTGATGTACCAGCAGCCAGCTTGGACATCCTCGCTCCAAACCAGTGAGGGTATGATGAGCAGCAGGCAGGAGGGTGTACACGGGAGGGGCTTTTCCAGTGCCATCCCTGCACTACCCTCTCACTCACGCTGCCCTCTCTGCACCATCTCCTGCGGGCTTCGTCCATGCCAGGCTCATCCCCCTCCCAGGCGGTGCAGAGGGAACACGGTGTTCCCAGTGTTCTTGGCTCTCCGTGTCCCACAGTGTGACAGTTGCCTGGAAACCATCTGTGGCTGACACCATCAGCCGCCCCAGATTCAGCCAGCTCCGCGTTCCCCTCCCGAGCCTTGCACTGACAAGATGGCCGTTGGGAGCCAGAGCGATCCGGGAGGAGGAGAGTTTTCCTGCCTGGCTGGTGAGCTCGAAGCCCTGCGGAAGGAGCTGGGAAGGGGAGCAGATGGCTTCCCCCCCTCCCACCAGGGAGGGGAACATGGTGTCTTGCTCCAGAAGGTTTGCTGGATCCAGCCCGGACATAGGGTTTGGAAAGAAGGCACCTAGGAGGGGCTGTAGCTGGAACATGGGATCGTTAGGTCATTGCTTAGCAGACAAAAAATGCCAACAAAAACCATGTGCTAACAGCTTGCATCAAAGGAGCTGGGCTGGGCTCCCAGAGCAGGGCCACGGATTTCTTTATTCCACAGCTAGCCCTGGGAGACCAATGGAAGAGGGAGACACACATTCCCCCCCCCTGCTTTCCAGTGCTCCGGACCAGCTCCAAACTGAAACCTCCCCCCCACATCCTGGGGCCAGAAAAGGACAGAGAGCCTATGAGCCAAAGCCATACTTCTGACCAGAAGTCCCATCCCTGGGCTAGGGAAGCTTGCAATCCTACCCCCCACCTTGATTTAACATCCCATTGGAAAGTGGAAGCAGGGGGGTTAGGTGGGGGCACTTGTCACTTTTAGTGCTTCAATGCTGGCATTAAATATTAACCACAGGATTTTTCAGCGAGTCAGACACGAGCCTGCAGCAACAGGGAAGAGCTGGAGAGCTTCAAAGCCTGCCCCCATCGCCTGACAGCATGCGGATGTACCTTGTTGCCATGACATCATAACAGAGAAGCAGTTGAATTCGCACCTCTTTCTTCCCATCTTCCTCTCCCCACCATTGTGCCTTCCATCTTCCCAGCACCTTCCCTGCTTCTCAGCAGGTTCAAGCCACCCCTGGGGTGGAGGAAGAGCTGCGTATCCAAGGACATTTCCACCACTGGCATTGATTCAGGACTCTCCAGCAGCTGATAATGATGTTTCCCATCTCCCCTCAGTGGGGAAGGATGAAGTCATGAAGCACAGCCCCCTGAGCTGCTATCACAGCTTTTCAGGATGGACAGATAGAAAGGGTCATTTTGGCCGGCACTGATGCATCACCATGCGCTTTTCATCTCATTTTCTACATCTGACTCAACCCCATGCTTTGATGGGTAACAGCAGCAACATACAGGGGCAGGAAATGAGAGGGAGACGAGAACACAATAGCAAGGCACCTGTTGCCAACTTCCCAACTTCCTGTTGAAAATTTGTAAGGTAAAATTCCTCAGCAAGAGGCTGCAGCTTTATAGTCAAAAGCAGGTAGGCCCTAGAGGCTCCAGAGCATCAGTGGCAGGGGTGCGTCCTGAGGAAACATCAGGAGACAATCTCTGATCCATGAACCAGCTTTGAGCAACCTGGTCTAGTGGAAGGTGTCCCTGCCCATGGCAGGGGGTTTGGAATTGGATGATCTTTAGGGTCTCTTCTAACACAAACCATTCTATGCTTCTAGGATACGGACATGCCAAAAAATGTGCCAGTTCCACAGCAAAAAGAAGGCAAAAGTCTTTTAACATACAGGGGCCAGCACAGCATGGCTCAACTTGCAGTAGGCAGGAGAATCAGCCTGTCTTATTGAACATTTGACTCAGAGCAGGGGCCTTGACTGTTTTGGGAAGCTGAGGTTCATGCTTCCGTGTACAGGGCACGCAAACCAGGTAAGATGGATTGGCTTCTTCATGGTAGCATCTTGTGGGAAAGCTGTTACCTCTGGAAACAAAATATCCTGCTGCTCTCCTGTGACCCCCTTGCACTTACCTTGGGGGAGTGACAGGGCTGGAGTCGCTTGTAGAATTCACACCTAGCTCACCTCAATCTGGTTGCACGCTCATGCTTGGAGAAGGCTGGGGAGCAGACAATGTTTGCTTACTGCTGATGCAGGTCATGGGGACATTAGCTTTGGTCAGCTGGTGGCTAAAGAGATAATAAACTGGCAGCAAGGCCAAAAGATTGGGTGCTGAGGTAAGCAGCTCCCTGTGGTCACCTGCAGGTCACCGTGACCCTGCAGAGATGCTCATGACCAGCGTGTCTGCATTTACACACAGCAGTTAATTATTCATTAGTGTGAAGGAGGCATGATAAAAGCGACTGTGGCATGGCTGAAGGTATAACCACGCTCCAATGCAGGGCACTGCAAAGATGCTGGCTTTACCTCAGAACCTAGAAGAGTTAGAAAGCTGTGGAAGAGAAAATAATCTTTTCCATGTGCCAGCTACAGAAAGAAGAACCTTTAGCTCCGCTGCTGGCTGCAACCCTGCAGGCGTTGAGTGGTGGGGACACATGCCATGCCAGACCTTGATGTGAGGGATGGCCTCTCCTGTTATCAGAGAACTATACAGGAGAGAAAGGCAGGCCAAGCAGCCTGTGGTTGGCATATGTTGGAGATACGATCTAGTCCAAATCCTCTGCTCAAATAGGGTCGTCTAAAGCAGGTATTATATATAAAAACACCCAAGGGAAATGTAAGGATTTTCATCAAACAGTTTGCAAAGCGTAATTTCTACAAAAGCTTTTGAATTTGTCTAGTTTTGATTCTCTTTCTGCAATACAGCATGTGACATCTAACAGATGATCCCTTGCCCAAACCACCAGTTCTATATAAAGACCTACATGATAATGAGTGGAAAGGACCAGAACCAGATCCAGTGGAAGTTTGTTATGCTGTTTTCAATGGTAATACATATGTGACTAAGTTAACCCAAGTAGAAGTAAATCCTTTAAAAAAGATAGTTTTGCAGAATTGTGAGGCTTTAGATATATTAACAGCTCAAGTAGACAGAGTATGTACTTTAATTAATGAATCTTCTTGTAGTTATCTTGATCAGTCTGGAAAGACCTTGAAAGATGTTAAAGAAATTTGGAAGCATGCGAAAGTACTTCATGATGTCTATCAGAACGATAAAATTCCTTGGTTAGATGCTCTTCTTACATTTTGGGACTTCAATGGTTGGCTCACATCTCTGATTAAAGGTATTGGAATGATTTTGGTAGTAATCTTGACCATAGTTATGATTGTACCTTGTATTTTGCAATGTATTCGTGGTACGATTGAAAACCTGGTAAAACAGCTTTGGCTTACTCAAGAAAAGAAAAGGGGGAGATGTGGATGATTTCTTGTTAGAGAATGAACATATGCCTGCTCTGAATGAAAGCAAGTATGTGCAGTTGGCCATGTAGCAGGGGTAACTCCTGGTTACCTCTGTGCAGCCGACCGTGGAAAAGAAGCAACTTCCGGACAATCAATGAAACAAGAATGCAGGCCTGGAAGATAAGGAGCTAAGATAAGAAGCTTGCTGAATTGGACTGTAAATTTCGGTTGCTTACAAAAACCACACTTTAGGTTCTCACGAGTGCCTCCTTACATTGTGACGACGCTGTTTGGAGCAACCTTTTGATTTTACAGGGTCATCATACCTCATTTTTGTGCTTTATATTTTGTGGGGAACCTCTTTATAGCATCTCACTTATAGTGCCTTATGTTTTCTATTTAAGGTTTCTTACATAGGTTTTCTAAGACTGTTACAAAGTGTGTTCCAGTTTGTCATACCTATTTTTTTTAGATTAGTATATCTTAGGTAATTCACTTAAGCATAGAGAGGGGGGGAAATGTAGGCAGCCAGGGCTTGGCGGTCGGAAGATGTCGCGCTGTAACGGAAAGACAGAGCCCCTCCCCAGGTCTTAGCTTTGTGATGTAAGCAGACGGAAGTGACGTTGTAAACCAAAGCTATATAATGCGGTGTCACTCTGCAATAAGCGCCATTTGCCGTCCACCACATTGGTGTCTGCGTGCTAATGGACCCCATGATCGCGAGTAGGTGATCGCCTGTGCCGACCCTGAACCAGGCCACCGTGCCTCAGAGAGGCAGCAGAGCATGCAGCTATAGAATCATAGAATAGTCAGGGTTGGAAAGGACCTTAAGATCATCCATTTCCAACCCCCCTGCCATGGACCATCACAGACTACTTATTGGAAGTTACTAACAACTTGAATTCCCTCAGACTTTAAGTCTTGTTTTCATCATTACTCCATGCAGGTTCTGCATCCCAGAGTCTGTTTGATGACAAGGTGTAGAAACTGCTGCCCCTATAGTTAGTATGTCAGGTAAGGACTTGCCATAAGAGTACATAGAAAAGCTACAGGAATAGCTTGTGCAAATTCACCTACATCAGCCCCAAAGCACTCGCAGCAGTTTTGATATAATTTATTTGTCTTGGTCTTTTTTTTCTTGCATAGGCATAAATTACAATCTGTTGATTAAAAAATAAAATTAACAAAACAGTGCAGCATTTGCAACAGGCTACAGTATCAAATACAAACTCATCTCCTGTGTAGGGCAAATTGACAAGGGAGAACAGAGGAGAGAAATGGAGTAAAATAAGGGAAATCTGCTCTGACAGCTCTTTCCCATTTCTCCTGCCTCCCCAGGTTCATCTTCTGCAGCAGCACGAGGATGAAATACCTTCAGGCAGAGATGCACGTGCTGAAGCAGTAGTTTGATGTGCCTTCTTTCCCTCTGCAGCTCAGGAAGGTGTTGCAGCAATGGAGAGCAGCTGCCTGAGTGCTCTGGCTGCAGCCTGGCACCCATGAGCAGAGCTTGGGTGCTAACAAACCACGTGTAGTCTCACCATGCCTTCCTGGGACTCCTCATGTAGTTGCCATGAGGAGACCTCCAAAACCAGCACTAACCCCTGGAGAAGGGCATAAGACCCAAGGTGACCTCTCACTGATAGCTCCAGGGGTTTTTACCTTGGAACAGCACATTAATCTCCGAAGGACAGGGCAGGCTTGCCCTGTGAAGCCAAATGCTCCCTACCCCATAGCCAGTGGTTAACAGCCCCTTGGAAGAAGCAGAGACCCAGCTCCATCTCCATTCTTGGGAAAAAGAGGCTCCCCCTTTCCCAACTCTCACTATGCCCGAGTTACCACAAAAGCATCCTGACAGCCCAACAGGGAGGGCAGGGAGCCAGAAGGGAAGTAAGAAAAGGGGTTTTCCAGCCTTGTGGTTACGGCATTTGCTCCAGCAGCCAAAGAACCCCTGGGGAAAGGGGAGAGCTTCATCTCTGCTATCACTCAAATGCAGGAGCTGCTCTGCTCAACCCAGGACAGGTCTAGGCATTTATAAAAGCACAACGCCATGCACGCAGGGCACTCACGGACATGACTCTAAGGCAAGCAGGCAGCTGTAGACAAGTTTAAAATAACTTTGGCTGTGGCTGCCAAGAATTAAGACTATGCTCAATATAGGAGAGAATTTATCCTGGCTGGATCTGGCTGCGGATCTGCTTTCTCCCAGCAGCAGGGCCTCCCAGCACTGCAGGGAGCTCCAGGGGGTCATTTTAAGCTGCTGGAGATGAGGCTGCATGCTTCCGGCTCACATCCCTTGCTCACAGCAAAAAGACCCCTCCAGAAGGGATGTGCTAACATCATCCTGATCCCCTCCATCTGGCACAGAGCAGGTCAGGACTCAGCCCCTCTGCCCAGCGTACACTTTATGCTGAAGGGAAACACTTCTTCAGGCTGTTCCCCTCCTCTTTATCCCTCACCCTACAGTGCTTCAAGCGGAAAAGACCATATGAGACTCAATTCATTGTGCACCCCTAAGTGCTGGTGGTGCCAGGGGAAGGATGATGCCAGCATCAGATAGGGCCAAAACACTAAATATGAGCCCTTCAGCTTTTATTTCAACAAAATACAAGACAAATGTGGAGGCTTTAAATGCCATCCAAGAACGTAAGCCAAGCTAGGGGCGATGCAGGCAGCCAGGAAGCAGAGTGGCCACATGGCCCTGGCACTCCTCAGCTCATGGAAGGTCCCCATGCATCCTTCCTGCAGTCCCCTGCCCCCTATCACACCCCTATGGATAGAGGCAGGATTTACATGCCCACTGCAGGCAGAACTCCCCGTCCTGCTCCAGCATGGTCAGGGAACCGAGCCATGCCGGTCAGGAGGCAGCAGGGAAAGGGAGCCCTTCCAGGAAAAAGGAGATCACCCTGTGCCAGCCATCTGCCACTGGGGACCAGGAGGTGACAGAGGCAGCCCTGAGCACTGCAGGTGGGGGGAGGCCCCATTGCTCCCCAAGGTGCAGGAGCGTGCTGGCACCTGCAAGCCCTGGGGATTGCCCCATCTCCCACCCATGGACAGAGTGGGGCAGAGCTCCAGCTCACTGCAGGCAGTCACCTATATACAGATGCAGCCATGGACAAGAGGCCACAGCCACACATTGCAGTCTCGGAGGATGTCTCCGGAGCAAGGAGGGCAGGATCTCCGGCACCCTGCCAGGCAGCAGTCCATGGAGGACCTTGTCTCCCAGGCTCAGCTACCAAACCACCACCAACTCAAGGCCTGTATTTTAAATAGCTCTGCTCATCTTATTCTAGCTTATCCTACTGTGTGTGCGCTATTCTCCTACTAAACAAAGCTCTAGCCCTCTTTGCATCTAAGCCACTTGCCCAAGCGGCGCCACGTAACATTCTCTGGTTAAGTAGAAATCACATGGAAAAAGGTTTTAACTTTGTTACTACAAAAAATAAAACCCCAACCACCCCCCCGGAAAGTACCTCCCTCCCCCCTCAAGAAAGCAGAACAAACCCAAAAGGGAAAGCAGGTAACAGGAGCTTTCAACAGCATTATCAAGCTTAACACTGGGGAGCAGCCAGCCAGGGAGGCCAACGGCATTGCCAATACCCAGCCGCCGGCAGCAGGAGGGCCTGAGCAGACAGAC
Source organism: Amazona ochrocephala (assembly GCA_039720435.1). Taxonomy (NCBI): domain Eukaryota; kingdom Metazoa; phylum Chordata; class Aves; order Psittaciformes; family Psittacidae; genus Amazona; species Amazona ochrocephala. The sequence goes on from CM077880.1 coordinate 80,387,748, forward strand.
AGCAGCACCAGGGCAGGCTCTGCCACCACCACGTGCCAAACTCCTCTGCTCCTGCCCCCCCCAACCGTTAGTTTATGTTAATACTTCACTAATACTGTCTTATTTCCCCTCTGCCAGCCCAGCATCAGAGATCTGGAGATCTCTACCAAAGCCAACGCCAAGGCAGGAGAAATGACCCTGTGTGGAGGGGAGAGAGGCAGCGGCTGCGACTGCTCACTCCTACCTACTCCAGCGGCACCGAGCCGGTCGCCACGGTCCCACACACCATATCACACCCAAGCCTGCGTGAAGCACGTGGCAAAATTCCATACCCCTTTCCCAAGTCCTGGCAGCACTAGGCACACTGTTGGAAAGGAGCAGGCAGTGGGGATGGAGGGCTGCGCAGACCCAATAAAAAAGGAGCTTAGAAAGTTAAAGTGTCTGATATACACTTAAAACCAGCCAGGCTGTGCCAAGACCCACGTGGGATGCTCTTGTTTTGCCACCCCGGTCCTTGGAAGAGTGAAAGCTTCACCCCTTAAATCCCAGCTCTTCTCCTTCCCAGTGGGAAGCAGCTGCTGGCACATTCCAGGGTTTCTACGTGCGAAGCAGTGACCCAGGCGAACCCCTCCTGCTGTCAGCCCGGCAGCATCCTCATCCCACGCTGGGGTCAGTGTGCCGGCTCCCCGTGCACACGGAAGCGGTAGATGCAGGTGTACTCGAGGTGACCCCAATTGCTCAGCACCCGGAGCTCCACCAGCTGGTACGGGCCAATGGTGTCATCCTTGGGGAGAGGGGGAAGGAAAACCCTGAGCCCTTGAGAGTTCCCTGGGGCTCGGAGAGCCCAGGGGTCCCATTGTCTTCTTGGGGTCAGGTGCAACGAGAGCAAAGCACTTACCTCGAAGTAAAACGTTTGGATGGGATTGCCATTGTGGTTGTACGTGAACTGCCCAAGTAGAAGGCCTTCCTCCTCTCTCTCCTCCTTTAAACCCTATGGAGGGTCAGGGAGGCAGAAAGGGAGAACCAGTGGTGATGAGAGAGGGAGACCAGAGGTGCACCCAGGGCAGAAGAGGGAGATGGAGGCGCAAGCACACTTGGTCTCCACTCCTGCTCTTCCAGGCCAAAACAGACAAATGGGGACAGGGAGCAGCGGGGAAGGATGAGGAGGTAGAGACCAAGAGTTATACCCACTCAATCCCCTCTTCCAGTGCTTCCCAAAACCCCTCCTGAAGCCTGGTGCTCTCCCTCTCCCCCTCAGTACTGCTTCTTCCCCCTCTTCAGTGTAAGACCAACCACCACACCAAGCACCCCACAACCAGGTATAGGGCTCACCAGCCCTCTCCTCCTGCACTCTCTCCCATGACACCCTCCCACTGTGTCCCCTTGCTAATCCCTCAGGTCACTCACATAGACAGCAAAGTCCTTGGGGGCACTGGGGATGGTCCCCTTGGGTGAGAGAGCTCTTGGGATGTGCTCCAGTGTCACGGCCGTGGGGCGGATGATGCTGGAGAGGCGGATGACGGCAAAGCCCTGGGACCCACGAAACGCCCAGCAGTTCCCAGGGTTGACATCTGGCTACAAGCACAAGAGCAAGACACCAGCAATGTTACCATCGTCAGTGCCATTTTCTCCCCGGCATCAGCCTGGCCGCTTGCTTAGAGCAGGAGCCAAATAAAACCCACCAAGAGAACCAGCCCAGCCGGCCCTTCCCCACAGTGGGGTCTCACCCTGAGGGTGCCCACCTGCAAGATAACACGGGGAGACTGCGAGCGGTACCACAGGGGGATGCCAAACAAGCTCAGCAGCGCCGTCTGTGTCCCGTGGGTCTCTGAGCAGCGGGTGTTGATGACACTGGCCCCTGACATAGACAGGGCACAGCACCAGGTAAGCTGCATACCAGCAGGTATGTGGTCCCCTCCCCAGGATGGCCGGCTCATCCCACACCACCTACCCGCCGACTCCAGGGCATAGTCAACCATCCCCACACGGTCCTCGCTGTAGCGCTTCAGGGCCTGGTCCACGATGAGATGCACTCGCTGTGTGAGAACAGAGAGTGAAAGGGGGAAAGGGCCAGGGCGGGCATCCTGGCCCCCACTCTTCTCCACCCCATGGGGACAGAGAGGGCGCAAGGACCTTCCTGCAAGCAGCCAGGGGATGAATCACCGTGGCAGAAATGAGAGGACACGCATTTGGCTGGGAAGCCTCGTTAGAGGCTGCTAAAAATAGCCCAGAGAGGAGCTGTGTAATGAAGGGGCAGTGCCCAGGCACACTGGGCTTGCCTGTCCCCATCCCAAAAGAAGGGGTAGGCCTAGGGGAGGTGGAGTGTTCCCCAGCAGGTACCAGACACAACCTTACAACCCACCCAGTCCTCCCAGTGTCATCAGCTGGCCCCTCCTGCGCCATCCTGCAGGACTGGTGGGAGCTCCCCCACCCAGAAAAGGAGGAGCTGGCCAGAGCATCCCTTTGGAGTCAAAACCCAGCCCTAGGAGCTGCGGCCTTGCAGCACCACTGTGGGTCTAAACTTTGTGTGTGCACAAAGCTCATACAGACTGCAGGCACTGCAAATCCCAGCTTTGATCCCTGCCCTTCACTACCTCCGTAGGGAATTGCCAACAACAATTTCCAAAGCAAGCAGGCTCAGTTTTTCCTTCGGTGTCATTCTACTGAAATGCTTTGCCCCAAGTGACTCAGCGGTGCTGCTGAAGATAGGGGTAAACAAGGTGCTCAAACCTTGATGGCATCTGCCCTGCCTTTTGGGTGAAGGGTATGAGAGCAGAAGCTTGGATTTTAAGACAGTGAGAGCCCCACAGGTATGCAGATATTGCCACTGTGATCCATCCAGAGCAGGGTGCAGGCACACCTCAGTGGAAGTGAGCAGCAGAGAAGGGATGGAGGAGTTTCAGGGATGCTCTTGACAGGTGGGATATGAGCCCACAGTCAATGTCCCAGCTATAAGCGCAGTCCCCACGGCTCTGGTATTTCCTAGGCACATGTGCCACCCCTCTGCACACACACAATGGGACACAGCCCCTGATCCCACACCTGCAGTCACCAGCACTCACCTCTTCCGTCACCCCCATGGTTCCTCCTTGCTGCAGGGCCACTCCAATCCCAGCATCCCGTGCTGACAGCCTCCTGTCCTCCGAGACCTTGTCAAGGATTTTACGCTCCAGGGCCTGGAGCTCTGCTTGCAAGTCTTCCGGCTGGAGGACAAGCCCAGCAGCGCCATCCCGCCGGGACTGTGACAGGAACTGACTGACCCACGCTGGGAACTGAGCTTCCACCTGAAACAGGGCACAGCGCTCAGCCCCAGGGCAGGTACCCTCATGCCTCCCTCTGCCGTACATAGCAGGACTAGGGACTCACATCAGCCCGCACTGCCTTCAGCTGCTCCAGCATCCCCTCCATGTGCTTCCCCATCACCTCCTGGTCTGACTTGAGGCTCATCAGCTCCCTCCTCAGTGCTGCCACCTCCTGCTCCAGCTTATCCACCTCCTGCTCCAGCTTATCCACCTCCTGCTGGAAGCTCCCTTGCAGGCTCTCCAGTGCTGAGCTGTGCCGAGAGAAAGGGGCAACAAAACCTCACACCAGTGGCAGTCCCAGCTCCCCTCTGCAAACAGGGGGGGCAGGTTCGTCCCCCCCCCAGGGCCTGTGCCATCTCCAGCCCCATACGGGTTTAATTCCTGTAGCAATGTCCTCTTCTATTGCATCCTATGGGAAAGCATCCCCAGCTCGCTCCTCAGTTGAAGGGCCATCTTCCCCACAGTGATGCAAAACAATGGCCACGAAGCTTATTTGCTGCAATGACCCTTTAAGCCCTGCTGGCAGCCAGGGCACTTTCTTGCCAACACACCCACACATCCATCCCTCATTCCACACAAGACTGTGTCTCTCAACCTCTCCTTTGCCCCAAGCAAACCACGCTTGGAAACCCCTCCTATGCCGAGCTGTGGGTATTTCACCCTGCTACCTGCCTGTCCCTAACAGAGCAGCAGCTCTGCTTGGACAGCAGCATTACCTCTGCCATTCCGAGTTCAGCTGCAGCAAACGAGTCTCCATCTCCTGCCAGGAGAAGGGGAAGGGGTGAGACCTCCGATGCCAGTAGCAGGGATGTCCTGCCTGGGTACCACCACATGCTCATTCCCTTACCTGAGAGGCTTGTGCCATCTTCCCTAGGCCGAGTGAGGCACAGGGGGGGAACATCAGAGCCCGGCCCCCCATGTCCCCACCTTCTCCCATGCCCCCCAAACCTCACCTGGAGGTGACTGTTCATGTCGGTGCGGAGATGCTCCTTCAGCCCCACATCCCGGCGGCTCAAGAGCCCCTCCAGCAGTGCCAGGACACCCCCTGAGGGGGGCTCCCCGCCTGCTGCCATGGCCGCTGCTCCCCGCTGCAGCTCCCACCGCGACATCCCGGCCTCCAACACCTCAAAGCGCTTCTTCAGGGCCTGGAAGCGAGCCAGGACCCGGTGGTGCCCCTGCAGTGGCAAAGGCAGAGTGTGATGCAGCTCCTCAAGGGGCTGCCTGCTCCACTGGGACCCCCGTGACACGAGACCCAGGCCACCCAGTCCCCAAAGCCACTGACATCTTATTCATCTGCTGCTTCCCAGGAGAGGGCAGATGTTCCCCTTAGTCCATCCCTGGACACCCGAGACAGGCACAAGCTGGGGGAGCCACTTCCACCAGCATGGCAGGGCTCCTTCAGCCATGGACCACACTGTGCCAGCTCTGGGCAGGCTCCCACCCCACCTGGGTCATCTCCATGCCTTTGCCAAGGCTTACCTGGTCCAGCGTGGTCAGGTCCCCTGTCCCAGGCACATCAGAGGAGGAAAGCTTTCCTGCTCCCCACCATGGGAAGGCTGGGAGGCGGTGTGTCGACAGCCCATAGGGGTAGAAGTACCAAGCTCCTAGGCATGCAGGGGGATGAGATGGTTAAAACGGCAGGGGACAAGGTGGAAGTGCAGAAGCTCAGCCATCAACAGACGCACCAGGGTACCAGGAGCACTGAGCTCAGGACCATCCGATGCCCCAGTGGTATGCTCTGCACTGTCACTGATTTCAGTCTCTCACTGATTGAGCCAGGCCAACTCACCGTAGGCAGCAGCAGCAAGGAGCACGAGGAACAGTAGCAGAAGCAGGGACCTCTTCAGCCATGGGTAGCGCCTGGAGCACGGACAAGAAAGAGGTGCCTGTAGGACTGCAGCCACCTTCTCCCACCACGCTTCTTCGGATGGGAGCCGGAGGGAAAGCAAAGCCTACCCAGGCTTTGGCACAAGACATCCACCCCACATGTTGTGCGGTCTATGGGGCAGCCCCTCTCTGGGGTCCTGTGGGTTTTCCCCACATCTCCCCCATCCTGGTGTTCCACCACCACACTCACCTGAAGAAGGGGACACTACCCAGGTATGGAGCCATGCCAGTGAGGCGGTGCCGGGCAGCTGCCAGCATCGAGAACAGCCACCCCAGGAACCGAACTGCAGGGAGACAAACCAAGCCTCAGGCAGCAGCCTGGCAAAGATGTGCCCTCTGTCCCCAAGGATGCTCCGCAGGGAGCTAAAACCCCTCCACCCAATGAGGGAACAGCACATGGGGAGAGGAGACTCCAGCAGGGAAGAAAAGGTGCTGCTGCAAACACCCCTCCACTCACGTGGTGCTGTGAACACCAGCCAGAGGAAGGAGCCCACCCGGGAGGCTGCAGATCTCAGCCTCGACCCGGAGCTACTCTGGCCTGAGTAGAAGTGACCTGGGAAGGAAGAAACAAGGCAGTAAGTCACCAAACAGCGCCTGCACCTCTGTCTGTCACCCAGGCTGAAGGCTTTACGTAGGGGGGGGCATGCAGGTGGGGCTGGCAGTGCCCTGAGCACAGGCAGGTGCTGGGCTGGTCCCCTTGGGGACACTTCCCCCAGCATCCCTGCCGCTGCAGAGAGGCCGGAGTATCCCTACCAGCATAGTCATCTTCCGAGGAGTACCCAGATGAAGAGGTGTAGGAGTCGCACATCTTGCTCTCCAGCAGCCCGTTGATCTTGCTGGACTCGGTGTCCCCAGTGCCTCTTCTCCTCCTGGTAGAGAACTCGCCACCTTCCCCAAAACACAGAGTCCTCCTCAGAAACCACCCACCATCCCCACCCCCAAAGGGGGCAGGGGGCAGCCAGCCCGGTGGGGCTGCCCCAACGCCTCGCTGGTGTGCAAAGGACATCCCCAGCTACTGTGGGAGGGAGAAACATAAGGGAGAGCTCACCCCAATACGTGCTGCTGCCCAGGGTATCGTGCAGCACGGAGCTGCCCAGGGCAGCGTAGGCCCCGGCTGTCCCCCAGGTAGGACTCGCTCACCAGGGACTCGCTGTAGTAGGAGGTTTGGGTGCTGGGGGTAGGAGACAAGCGCTTGGTGCTGCTCGATTTCCTCCTGACCGTCCTGCTGTGGACGAGAACAGGGTCATCAGCAGTATCCTGCTGTGGGCGCGAACAGGGTCATCAATATAGATACGGGAGGGGGATGTCACAGTGCACGGATACGGGAGGGGGATGTCACAATGGGCAGAAACAGGGACTTCACCCCACGCCCTTGGCCAGCATCGCCTCCCTCTGCCCTGTACCGGATGGGGGCAGGTTTTGGAGGGTGCAACGGCTGCTTTGCGAAAGGCGCTGCCGCTCATCCGCGGGCACCGCTTCCGCTCGCACCGCTGCGGTTTTCCGGCCCGGCACTGGCAGCACACCTCCCTCCCGCCATCGGGCTGGAGGCGGCACCAAACCCCCCCCCCCCCCCCCCAGCCGTCCACGGCAGCGGGGCAGAGGAGAACGCAGAGGTGCCGCGGTTGGGAGCACCCGGAGGGCACAGCCAGTCCCAGGCAGCCAGCGGCCATGCTGCAATACAGTGAGCTCGCCGTCATGCTCCCTCCTGCAAGCTGCCAGGGAAGGTGCCTGCTCCACGCTGTGGGATGCAGTGCCCTGCCCACGTTTGGGAGATGGGACCTCCCGCACCCCACTAACCTGCCCGTGCCCTCCTTGAAGGGGAGCTGCTGCCCCCCCAGCAGGGAGCTGCTGCTGCTGCTGCTGGTCGTGGCATCGTCGTCCCCGGGGTAATAGCGGGTGCTGATGAGGCGCTGGCTGCGGCGGGACATGGCGGCGGCTCGGGACGGGGGGGTCAAGGCTCACCTGCGGCGGGGAGGGGAGACAAGGAAGCATCAGCAGGAGGGGACGCAGCGGGAGGAGGGACCCCACTCGCAGGGGGTGCCCGGGGCGGTGCTGTGGGTGCTGAGAGCCCCTCTAGGGGCACCTGCTGCCGCGGGCCGCCACCGCCGGGGCCGGGATGGAGCCTCCCTCCCACCCGCTCCACCGCCACCGCCACCGCGGCCGCCTTATAAGGTTACAGAGGAATATATATACATTGTATATAGATAAAAACGTACATAAAGACACACATTAATACATATATATATATATATTTACATATGCACACGCATACCCCCTTCCCTCCTCCTCCTCCTCCTCCTCCCCTCCCACGGGCCACCCAAGCAGGCACCCCCAGACCTCCTACCCCACCCTCGGCCGCGGCCGACCCCGTGTCCCCGCACACCCACCGTCTCCCGCAGCCCAGGCCCGCACCCGCCGCCGTCCCTCCCCGCTGCCGCCGCTCCGCTCCCTTTTGTTTTGCAGGCAAAGGCGGCCCCGGCCCCCGCCCCGCTTCTCCGCCCTACCCCGTTCCCCCCCTCCCGCCGCCGCCCCGCCCCTCTCCGCCTCTCGCGCGCGCGCGCCCTCCGCCGCCGCCTCCCCCCCCCCCCCCCCCCCGGCTTGTGGGGACTCTTCGATAGGCTCTTTATTGTTACTGCTATCGCCGTTTTTGTCGTTATCGCTGTTATTATCGCAGTTGCTGTATTAGCATAGCTTTGTTGTGATGGGGCATGGCTTTAAGATGGCAGAGAGAAGATTTAGATCGGACCTTAGGAAGAAGTTCTTCCCTGTGAGGGTGCTGAGGCCCTGGCACAGGGTGCCCAGAGAAGCTGTGGCTGCCCCATCCCTGGCAGTGTTCAAGGCCAGGTTGGACACAGGGGCTTGGAGCGACCTGGTCTAGTGGAAGGTGTCCCTGCCCATGGCAGGGGGTTGGAACTGGATGAGCTTTAAGGTCCCTTCTGACCCAAACCAGTCTGGGATTCTATGCTCATCGTTTGGGGGTGATGGGGAGGGCCCATCCCTACCCCCTGGCTGCCCACAGGTCACCAAACACCTCAGCGCTGGGGAACTTCCAGCCCACACCCCCCATGCCCACCGAGGGCTGCAGGCAGCCCATGCTACCAGGCAAGGGCAGGCCCTTGGGTACAAACCGTGGGTGATGGTGACCGAAAATGGGGGCTCCTACTTGCTCCTCAGCCCTGTTTGGGTTTTGCTGGGGCAGACAGTTTGCCAGCCCCAGTGAGGTGGCAAACACCCAGCAACCCCACACAACACCCCAACGGCACAGCCAAACCCACCCCTGCGGCACAGGCAGCCCCACTCAACACCGTGTGCCCACGCCGCCTCGACCGGGGGGGCAGGTTCTGCTGCATGCGAAAGTACTTCATGATGTCTATCAGAACGATAAAATTCCTTGGTTAGATGCTCTTCTTACATTTTGGGACTTCAATGGTTGGCTCACATCTCTGATTAAAGGTATTGGAATGATTTTGGTAGTAATCTTGACCATAGTTATGATTGTACCTTGTATTTTGCAATGTATTCGTGGTACGATTGAAAACCTGGTAAAACAGCTTTGGCTTACTCAAGAAAAGAAAAGGGGGAGATGTGGATGATTTCTTGTTAGAGAATGAACATATGCCTGCTCTGAATGAAAGCAAGTATGTGCAGTTGGCCATGTAGCAGGGTAACTCCTGGTTACCTCTGTGCAGCCGACCGTGGAAAAGAAGCAACTTCCGGACAATCAATGAAACAAGAATGCAGGCCTGGAAGATGAGGAGCTAAGATAAGAAGCTTGCTGAATTGGACTGTAAATTTCGGTTGCTTACAAAAACCACACTTTAGGTTCTCACGAGTGCCCCCTTACATTGTGACGACGCTGTTTGGAGCAACCTTTTGATTTTACAGGGTCATCATACCTCATTTTTGTGCTTTATATTTTGTGGGGAACCTCTTTATAGCATCTCACTTATAGTGCCTTATGTTTTCTATTTAAGGTTTCTTACATAGGTTTTCTAAGACTGTTACAAAGTGTGTTCCAGTTTGTCATACCTATTTTTTTTAGATTAGTATATCTTAGGTAATTCACTTAAGCATAGAGAGGGGGGGAAATGTAGGCAGCCAGGGCTTGGCGGTCGGAAGATGTCGCGCTGTAACGGAAAGACAGAGCCCCTCCCCAGGTCTTAGCCTTGTGATGTAAGCAGACGGAAGTGACGTTGTAAACCAAAGCTATATAATGCGGTGTCACTCCGCAATAAGCGCCATTTGCCGTCCACCACATTGGTGTCTGCGTGCTAATGGACCCCGTGATCGCGAGTAGGTGATCGCCTGTGCTGACCCTGAACCAGGCCACCGTGCCTCAGAGAGGCAGCAAGTGGTGCCGAAACCCGGGAATCTCGCCTGGAGTGGCGTGTGGCGGCCGGAGCGGCGGGTCCAGCCCGGCGGGGAGGATGCTCCCAGACCTTCAAGGACGATGGAGGTCCTTGTGAAGGTTGTATTAGAATTATATAAGCAGTGGGGTATTGATCGCAAAGATTCTATTCTCGCTGTTGCGAGACTTTTGCAGATCGGGGTCATTGACCCGGCGGTGGATATTCTCCACCCAGAAGTGTGGGCTAAATGCACCACAGCATTAGCCGAGGAGACGATGTCCTCGGGTTGTGGGAAATATTTTAAGTTGTGGGGGAAAGTTAAACAAGCTCTGCAAAAGGCCATGCAGGAGCGGGACATCTGGAGGGTGGCGAGGGACTGTCTGTCGGTTACCCCCAAATTGGGAGTTGGGGCAGCCACGCAGACTCCGCGCCCACCAGATGATGGCACTTTCAACGAGTCTAAAGACTCGCGGGAGAGCGCTATACCTCCCGATTCCCAGAACCCCGACCCGCTTACGGAGGGACAAAACCGCGTAAAATCCTTCTGGGGCGGGCTTGCTGAAGAGGCCAGGAGTGCCGCGGAGAAATCAGAGCCCAAAGACGCCTGTGCTGGACCACCGCCCTATGCGCCCCAAGATGGCGCCGAGCGGCAAGGGGAAGGGCGGGGCAAACACGCCCCATGCGGGAAGAAGGAGGAAGCGCTAGCACTAACAAGCACGGAGGGAGGGAAGCGCGAGTACGGGGCGGACAGCCAATCAGAACGACCGTCCGGAAATATGCCCTTGTAAGGCACACGCCCCCCCCACTAACAGGAGGGGGGAGAGGCCCGCCTGCAAGGGAAGCGGGCGGGGCCGGAGCCCGAGTAACAAGCGGGGCGAGTCAAGGGGGGGGGGGGGGGGGGAAGGCCCGCCTGCAAGGGGGGTGGGCGGGGTCGGAGTGAAGAAAAAGCACGGCCCCCCCCAATCAAAAAGCAATTCGTATAAGTCTATTAAACCAGATCTTCAGAATAAAACTAATGAAAATTGTGAGTTTTTGTCCATAGGACCACATCATCGGACACCCCCACAGCCTGTACACTCTGATACCAAGCGTCCCGTCCACTCCAAAGCAGAGCATTTGGTCCAAGCCTGAGAATTCTACACCAGCAGAATTCAGACAGCGGGAAATTAGCATCCGTGGGAGGGGGCGGTAATGCCTTTGTGTGATTCTTATTCTGATATCTTGCACTATATTAACTTACTGTGTCTTAAACCAGCACTACAAAAAGACTGCTACAGGGCTATATTCTTTGTCAACTGAACACATACAAAAGATACAGCTCTCCTTAACCAAGTACTACAGCCTGCACTCAGATACATCTCCTTCAAGAGAATTCATGTGAGATTCAAGCATCTCATTGCTAGAGAGCCACAGAGACCAACACACAGCACTCTCACATACACACACAAGCCTTTCCACTAGTTAGAAAGGATTTTCTCCTGCAAAAGATTTGTAGAAAGAACAACGTTCAGACAAGAGGAAAGGGGAGTTAAAACCCAGCCTCCTATATGCTAATAAATAAACTGCTCTATTGCAAGATTCAGATCAAAGGTTTAAAAAGGCAAAATTATGCTACTATTAGAGAATATCAAAATATTACTGTTATCATCACAAGTGGCATATATGCAAAACGCAGTCGCACAATAATGCCTAGGCAGATAGAGAGCAACACTAAGTCTGCTGACTGAAAGTGAACGATATACCCATTTTAGTTTTCTGTCTAGTCTTTTGGCATTTGTGTGATTCTTATTCTGGGGAGTAGGATGATTTGTACACAAAATTCATTGATTAAGTGTAAATATTTGTAAAAACACAGACTGTTAATCCTGTTTTGGAACATACCCACTTGGCGTTCTTAGCAGGAACTAATCAACTACTTGTTTGTGGTATTGTTTTGTTTGCATAAAGATGTTTTTTCCCTTCTGGAATCTGTCCTATGCATCTCCCTTTCCCTGTCACTTGACCGAGGGAGATCCTTTGAGTATTATTTTGCTAATTACAGTCCGTCGGATTGTTCCCTATAGTATGGTCAGGCAGACTATCAACCGGAATTGCTTCGCAATAGGGTGGCATAACACTATAACAAAGCCAATAGTGCTTAGTCAAAATTGGGTGAGCTTGTTTCAATCATTGAAAAATGGCTTTGAGAATGTACCCATTTAGTGTCACCTTTTAGTATTTATCGTAAAGACAAAATAAGGCAAGTATATTGTGTTTTTATACTCTTGTTGTGATATTTATATCCTAAAAGCTAAATACATACAAGTATGTTTATGTTTTTGACTGGCCCTTGTAAACTTTTCATAGACGCAGGCAATTCCTTCCAATGCAGGCTGGCCACCTGCATTGGAACGAGTGTGCATTTCTGCCAGTTTAGAAGCCCAAGCGTCATGCAATGTGAGGGAGGCAGAGCCTCTGCGGGGACGCCCGCTGAGATTGAGCCTGCCACCCTGCACTGTGATGATGTTGCTCGGAGCTGGTTTCTTGATTGTCTTCACAGGGTCATTGCAACTACATTTTATATGTATGACCATGTAGTGGGAGTAATGATTGTCTGCATTTTGTGTTTCACATGTTGTAGTTGTGTGGAGTGTGTTTGTGGGATCCCATGAATGTGTGTGTATGTGTGTGTCTGTTGAGGGCAGACAGTGTTCTGTGTATTTTTTCTGATTGGGTTCATGTAAAAGTTTTTAACGGGTAGCAGATTAACATTTTGGGCAAGAAAGGGTTAATAGAAAAGTGCTGCTGCCCGCAGAGATTTATGGCTGCTGCTCAGCAGGCTGGCAGCTGTAGCTGCTGCCCAGCAGTCCTGCTTAGTGTGTTTAAGGTAACCTAGGGGAGAATCCAAGCTTTACCAACCTCCACCCAAACAGCACCAGGGTGGCAGAGATAGAAAAGAAAAGAAAAAAAAATGGGTAATGACGCAGCAAACTCCTTGACTGTTAACACCGTGCAGTTTGCTTCTGCACCTGCTTCACATTCCTGTTTCATCAGAATGCCTTTGCTTTAAGGAATCATTTTTAGCTTGATTTACTTCTCGAGAACTGATGGCATGGGGGAAGGGATATATTTGTGTTCTACCTACAGGTCCATGGAGGCTGCCTGCAAAGTTTCTCAAGCCTTGCCATGAGCTGGACAGATGAGCAGAAAACCCAATGTCTTAGCTACAGGAGCTTGAATGTGTGTGCATGTAAAGTAGCTCTTATCAGAGGCTGTGATTTTGTGTATAAAACCACCTGTACTTACTAACCAGTTGCTAATAAGAAACTACACCTTGTATTGTATGGATTTGTCACTTGTAAAAGAGATGTCAGAGTATGCAAATTTGCAGCAGCTGCTAGAAAATGCTAAGGCAAAAACTAGAAAGATTCTAATACAATGATAGTGTTATAAAGCAGGTAATGGAACGAATTAAGAGGGTAGAAGTACATCACTGGTGGAAAATTTTCTTTGGCTGGTCTGTCACTGCCACTAGCATCTTCAACATGCTGCTGCACCCTGTAGTGTACATATTGCTAATGTAAATCTGTATGTGCTTTGCCATAGTAGTGATTTGTTACTGGATGAAGCAGGTGAACCTCTGCACTGACAACAAGGTGCCACGACTGAGGTTGGCCAAATACCTCTTATCACAGTCAAGGGCAAGACTGGGTTGGCCTCTGTGTTTGCCACCAAGAAGAACCTTTAGCTCCGCTGCTGGCTGCAACCCAGCAGGCGTTGAGTGGTGGGGACACATGCCATGCCAGACCTTGATGTGAGGGATGGCCTCTCCTGTTATCAGAGAACTATACAGGAGAGAAAGGCAGGCCAAGCAGCCTGTGGTTGGCATATGTTGGAGATACGATCTAGTCCAAATCCTCTGCTCAAATAGGGTCGTCTAAAGCAGGCATTATATATAAAAACACCCAAGGGAAATGTAAGGATTTTCATCAAACAGTTTGCAAAGCGTAATTTCTACAAAAGCTTTTGAATTTGTCTAGTTTTGATTCTCTTTCTGCAATACAGCATGTGACATCTAACAGATGATCCCTTGCCCAAACCACCAGTTCTATATAAAGACCTACATGATAATGAGTGGAAAGGACCAGAACCAGATCCAGTGGAAGTTTGTTATGCTGTTTTCAATGGTAATACATATGTGACTAAGTTAACCCAAGTAGAAGTAAATTCTTTAAAAAAGATAGTTTTGCAGAATTGTGAGGCTTTAGATATATTAACAGCTCAAGTAGACAGAGTATGTACTTTAATTAATGAATCTTCTTGTAGTTATCTTGATCAGTCTGGAAAGACCTTGAAAGATGTTAAAGAAATTTGGAAGCATGCGAAAGTACTTCATGATGTCTATCAGAACGATAAAATTCCTTGGTTAGATGCTCTTCTTACATTTTGGGACTTCAATGGTTGGCTCACATCTCTGATTAAAGGTATTGGAATGATTTTGGTAGTAATCTTGACCATAGTTACGATTGTACCTTGTATTTTGCAATGTATTCGTGGTACGATTGAAAACCTGGTAAAACAGCTTTGGCTTACTCAAGAAAAGAAAAGGGGGAGATGTGGATGATTTCTTGTTAGAGAATGAACATATGCCTGCTCTGAATGAAAGCAAGTATGTGCAGTTGGCCATGTAGCAGGGGTAACTCCTGGTTACCTCTGTGCAGCCGACCGTGGAAAAGAAGCAACTTCCGGACAATCAATGAAACAAGAATGCAGGCCTGGAAGATGAGGAGCTAAGATAAGAAGCTTGCTGAATTGGACTGTAAATTTCGGTTGCTTACAAAAACCACACTTTAGGTTCTCATGAGTGCCCCCTTACATTGTGACGACGCTGTTTGGAGCAACCTTTTGATTTTACAGGGTCATCATACCTCATTTTTGTGCTTTATATTTTGTGGGGAACCTCTTTATAGCATCTCACTTATAGTGCCTTATGTTTTCTATTTAAGGTTTCTCATATAGGTTTTCTAAGACTGTTACAAAGTGTGTTCCAGTTTGTCATACCTATTTTTTTTAGATTAGTATATCTTAGGTAATTCACTTAAGCATAGAGAGGGGGGGAAATGTAGGCAGCCAGGGCTTGGCGGTCGGAAGATGTCGCGCTGTAACGGAAAGACAGAGCCCCTCCCCAGGTCTTAGCTTTGTGATGTAAGCAGACGGAAGTGACGTTGTAAATCAAAGCTATATAATGCGGTGTCACTCTGCAATAAGCGCCATTTGCCGTCCACCACATTGGTGTCTGCGTGATAATGGACCCCGTGATCGCGAGTAGGTGATCGCCTGTGCCGACCCTGAACCAGGCCACCGTGCCTCAGAGAGGCAGCAGGCGGATGACGGCAAAGCCCTGGGACCCACGAAACGCCCAGCAGTTCCCAGGGTTGACATCTGGCTACAAGCACAAGAGTAAGACACATTGCAGTCTCGGAGGATGTCTCCGGAGCAAGGAGGGCAGGATCTCCGGCACCCTGCCAGGCAGCAGTCCATGGAGGACCTTGTCTCCCAGGCTCAGCTACCAAACCACCACCAACTCAAGGCCTGTATTTTAAATAGCTCTGCTCATCTTATTCTAGCTTATCCTACTGTGTGTGCGCTATTCTCCTACTAAACAAAGCTCTAGCCCTCTTTGCATCTAAGCCACTTGCCCAAGCGGCGCCACGTAACATTCTCTGGTTAAGTAGAAATCACATGGAAAAAGGTTTTAACTTTGTTACTACAAAAAATAAAACCCCAACCACCCCCCCGGAAAGTACCTCCCTCCCCCCTCAAGAAAGCAGAACAAACCCAAAAGGGAAAGCAGGTAACAGGAGCTTTCAACAGCATTATCAAGCTTAACACTGGGGAGCAGCCAGCCAGGGAGGCCAACGGCATTGCCAATACCCAGCCGCCGGCAGCAGGAGGGCCTGAGCAGACAGACAGCAGCACCAGGGCAGGCTCTGCCACCACCACGTGCCAAACTCCTCTGCTCCTGCCCCCTCTAACCGTTAGTTTATGTTAATACTTCACTAATACTGTCTTATTTCCCCTCTGCCAGCCCAGCATCAGAGATCTGGAGATCTCTACCAAAGCCAACGCCAAGGCAGGAGAAATGACCCTGTGTGGAGGGGAGAGAGGCAGTGGCTGCGACTGCTCACTCCTACCTACTCCAGCGGCACCGAGCCGGTCGCCACGGTCCCACACACCATATCACACCCAAGCCTGCGTGAAGCACGTGGCAAAATTCCATACCCCTTTCCCAAGTCCTGGCAGCACTAGGCACACTGTTGGAAAGGAGCAGGCAGTGGGGATGGAGGGCTGCGCAGACCCAATAAAAAAGGAGCTTAGAAAGTTAAAGTGTCTGATATACACTTAAAACCAGCCAGGCTGTGCCAAGACCCACGTGGGATGCTCTTGTTTTGCCACCCCAGTCCTTGGAAGAGTGAAAGCTTCACCCCTTAAATCCCAGCTCTTCTCCTTCCCAGTGGGAAGCAGCTGCTGGCACATTCCAGGGTTTCTACGTGCGAAGCAGTGACCCAGGCGAACCCCTCCTGCTGTCAGCCCGGCAGCATCCTCATCCCACGCTGGGGTCAGTGTGCCGGCTCCCCGTGCACACGGAAGCGGTAGATGCAGGTGTACTCGAGGTGACCCCAATTGCTCAGCACCCGGAGCTCCACCAGCTGGTACGGGCCAATGGTGTCATCCTTGGGGAGAGGGGGAAGGAAAACCCTGAGCCCTTGAGAGTTCCCTGGGGCTCGGAGAGCCCAGGGGTCCCATTGTCTTCTTGGGGTCAGGTGCAACGAGAGCAAAGCACTTACCTCGAAGTAAAACGTTTGGATGGGACTGCCATTGTGGTTGTACGTGAACTGCCCAAGTAGAAGGCCTTCCTCCTCTCTCTCCTCCTTTAAACCCTATGGAGGGTCAGGGAGGCAGAAAGGGAGAACCAGTGGTGATGAGAGAGGGAGACCAGAGGTGCACCCAGGGCAGAAGAGGGAGATGGAGGCGCAAGCACACTTGGTCTCCACTCCTGCTCTTCCAGGCCAAAACAGACAAATGGGGACAGGGAGCAGCGGGGAAGGATGAGGAGGCAGAGACCAAGAGTTATACCCACTCAATCCCCTCTTCCAGTGCTTCCCAAAACCCCTCCTGAAGCCTGGTGCTCTCCCTCTCCCCCTCAGTACTGCTTCTTCCCCCTCTTCAGTGTAAGACCAACCACCACACCAAGCACCCCACAACCAGGTATAGGGCTCACCAGCCCTCTCCTCCTGCACTCTCTCCCATGACACCCTCCCACTGTGTCCCCTTGCTAATCCCTCAGGTCACTCACATAGACAGCAAAGTCCTTGGGGGCACTGGGGATGGTCCCCTTGGGTGAGAGAGCTCTTGGGATGTGCTCCAGTGTCACGGCCGTGGGGCGGATGATGCTGGAGAGGCGGATGACGGCAAAGCCCTGGGACCCACGAAACGCCCAGCAGTTCCCAGGGTTGACATCTGGCTACAAGCACAAGAGCAAGACACCAGCAATGTTACCATCGTCAGTGCCATTTTCTCCCCGGCATCAGCCTGGCCGCTTGCTTAGAGCAGGAGCCAAATAAAACCCACCAAGAGAACCAGCCCAGCCGGCCCTTCCCCACAGTGGGGTCTCACCCTGAGGGTGCCCACCTGCAAGATAACACGGGGGGACTGCGAGCGGTACCACAGGGGGATGCCAAACAAGCTCAGCAGCGCCGTCTGTGTCCCGTGGGTCTCTGAGCAGCGGGTGTTGATGACACTGGCCCCTGACATAGACAGGGCACAGCACCAGGTAAGCTGCATACCAGCAGGTATGTGGTCCCCTCCCCAGGATGGCCGGCTCATCCCACACCACCTACCCGCCGACTCCAGGGCATAGTCAACCATCCCCACACGGTCCTCGCTGTAGCGCTTCAGGGCCTGGTCCACGATGAGATGCACTTGCTGTGTGAGAACAGAGAGTGAAAGGGGGAAAGGGCCAGGGCGGGCATCCTGGCCCCCACTCTTCTCCACCCCATGGGGACAGAGAGGGCGCAAGGACCTTCCTGCAAGCAGCCAGGGGATGAATCACCGTGGCAGAAATGAGAGGACACGCATTTGGCTGGGAAGCCTCGTTAGAGGCTGCTAAAAACAGCCCAGAGAGGAGCTGTGTAATGAAGGGGCAGTGCCCAGGCACACTGGGCTTGCCTGTCCCCATCCCAAAAGAAGGGGTAGGCCTAGGGGAGGTGGAGTGTTCCCCAGCAGGTACCAGACACAACCTTACAACCCACCCAGTCCTCCCAGTGTCATCAGCTGGCCCCTCCTGCGCCATCCTGCAGGACTGGTGGGAGCTCCCCCACCCAGAAAAGGAGGAGCTGGCCAGAGCATCCCTTTGGAGTCAAAACCCAGCCCTAGGAGCTGCGGCCTTGCAGCACCACTGTGGGTCTAAACTTTGTGTGTGCACAAAGCTCATACAGACTGCAGGCACTGCAAATCCCAGCTTTGATCCCTGCCCTTCACTACCTCCGTAGGGAATTGCCAACAACAATTTCCAAAGCAAGCAGGCTCAGTTTTTCCTTCGGTGTCATTCTACTGAAATGCTTTGCCCCAAGTGACTCAGCGGTGCTGCTGAAGATAGGGGTAAACAAGGTGCTCAAACCTTGATGGCATCTGCCCTGCCTTTTGGGTGAAGGGTATGAGAGCAGAAGCTTGGATTTTAAGACAGTGAGAGCCCCACAGGTATGCAGATATTGCCACTGTGATCCATCCAGAGCAGGGTGCAGGCACACCTCAGTGGAAGTGAGCAGCAGAGAAGGGATGGAGGAGTTTCAGGGATGCTCTTGACAGGTGGGATATGAGCCCACAGTCAATGTCCCAGCTATAAGCGCAGTCCCCACGGCTCTGGTATTTCCTAGGCACATGTGCCACCCCTCTGCACACACACAATGGGACACAGCCCCTGATCCCACACCTGCAGTCACCAGCACTCACCTCTTCCGTCACCCCCATGGTTCCTCCTTGCTGCAGGGCCACTCCAATCCCAGCATCCCGTGCTGACAGCCTCCTGTCCTCCGAGACCTTGTCAAGGATTTTACGCTCCAGGGCCTGGAGCTCTGCTTGCAAGTCTTCCGGCTGGAGGACAAGCCCAGCAGCGCCATCCCGCCGGGACTGTGACAGGAACTGACTGACCCACGCTGGGAACTGAGCTTCCACCTGAAACAGGGCACAGCGCTCAGCCCCAGGGCAGGTACCCTCATGCCTCCCTCTGCCGTACATAGCAGGACTAGGGACTCACATCAGCCCGCACTGCCTTCAGCTGCTCCAGCATCCCCTCCATGTGCTTCCCCATCACCTCCTGGTCTGACTTGAGGCTCATCAGCTCCCTCCTCAGTGCTGCCACCTCCTGCTCCAGCTTATCCACCTCCTGCTCCAGCTTATCCACCTCCTGCTGGAAGCTCCCTTGCAGGCTCTCCAGTGCTGAGCTGTGCCGAGAGAAAGGGGCAACAAAACCTCACACCAGTGGCAGTCCCAGCTCCCCTCTGCAAACAGGGGGGGCAGGTTCGTCCCCCCCCCAGGGCCTGTGCCATCTCCAGCCCCATACGGGTTTAATTCCTGTAGCAATGTCCTCTTCTATTGCATCCTATGGGAAAGCATCCCCAGCTCGCTCCTCAGTTGAAGGGCCATCTTCCCCACAGTGATGCAAAACAATGGCCACGAAGGTTATTTGCTGCAATGACCCTTTAAGCCCTGCTGGCAGCCAGGGCACTTTCTTGCCAACACACCCACACATCCATCCCTCATTCCACACAAGACTGTGTCTCTCGACCTCTCCTTTGCCCCAAGCAAACCACGCTTGGAAACCCCTCCTATGCCGAGCTGTGGGTATTTCACCCTGCTACCTGCCTGTCCCTAACAGAGCAGCAGCTCTGCTTGGAC
Organism: Amazona ochrocephala; assembly: GCA_039720435.1. Classification (NCBI taxonomy): domain Eukaryota; kingdom Metazoa; phylum Chordata; class Aves; order Psittaciformes; family Psittacidae; genus Amazona; species Amazona ochrocephala. The sequence continues at coordinate 80,407,201 of CM077880.1, forward strand.
AGCAGCATTACCTCTGCCATTCCGAGTTCAGCTGCAGCAAACGAGTCTCCATCTCCTGCCAGGAGAAGGGGAAGGGGTGAGACCTCCGATGCCAGTAGCAGGGATGTCCTGCCTGGGTACCACCACATGCTCATTCCCTTACCTGAGAGGCTTGTGCCATCTTCCCTAGGCCGAGTGAGGCACAGGGGGGGAACATCAGAGCCCGGCCCCCCATGTCCCCACCTTCCCCCATGCCCCCCAAACCTCACCTGGAGGTGACTGTTCATGTCGGTGCGGAGATGCTCCTTCAGCCCCACATCCCGGCGGCTCAAGAGCCCCTCCAGCAGTGCCAGGACACCCCCTGAGGGGGGCTCCCCGCCTGCTGCCATGGCCGCTGCTCCCCGCTGCAGCTCCCACCGCGACATCCCGGCCTCCAACACCTCAAAGCGCTTCTTCAGGGCCTGGAAGCGAGCCAGGACCCGGTGGTGCCCCTGCAGTGGCAAAGGCAGAGTGTGATGCAGCTCCTCAAGGGGCTGCCTGGTCCACTGGGACCCCCGTGACACGAGACCCAGGCCACCCAGTCCCCAAAGCCACTGACATCTTATTCATCTGCTGCTTCCCAGGAGAGGGCAGATGTTCCCCTTAGTCCACCCCTGGACACCCGAGACAGGCACAAGCTGGGGGAGCCACTTCCACCAGCATGGCAGGGCTTCTTCAGCCATGGACCACACTGTGCCAGCTCTGGGCAGGCTCCCACCCCACCTGGGTCACCTCCATGCCTTTGCCAAGGCTTACCTGGTCCAGCGTGGTCAGGTCCCCTGTCCCAGGCACATCAGAGGAGGAAAGCTTTCCTGCTCCCCACCATGGGAAGGCTGGGAGACGGTGTGTCGACAGCCCATAGGGGTAGAAGTACCAAGCTCCTAGGCATGCAGGGGGATGAGATGGTTAAAACGGCAGGGGACAAGGTGGAAGTGCAGAAGCTCAGCCATCAACAGACGCACCAGGGTACCAGGAGCACTGAGCTCAGGACCATCCGATGCCCCAGTGGTATGCTCTGCACTGTCACTGATTTCAGTCTCTCACTGATTGAGCCAGGCCAACTCACCGTAGGCAGCAGCAGCAAGGAGCACGAGGAACAGTAGCAGAAGCAGGGACCTCTTCAGCCATGGGTAGCGCCTGGAGCACGGACAAGAAAGAGGTGCCTGTAGGACTGCAGCCACCTTCTCCCACCACGCTTCTTCGGATGGGAGCCGGAGGGAAAGCAAAGCCTACCCAGGCTTTGGCACAAGACATCCACCCCACATGTTGTGCGGTCTATGGGGCACCCCCTCTCTGGGGTCCTGTGGGTTTTCCCCACATCTCCCCCATCCTGGTGTCCCACCACCACACTCACCTGAAGAAGGGGACACTACCCAGGTATGGAGCCATGCCAGTGAGGCGGTGCCGGGCAGCTGCCAGCATTGAGAACAGCCACCCCAGGAACCGAACTGCAGGGAGACAAACCAAGCCTCAGGCAGCAGCCTGGCAAAGATGTGCCCTCTGTCCCCAAGGATGCTCCGCAGGGAGCTGAAACCCCTCCACCCAATGAGGGAACAGCACATGGGGAGAGGAGACTCCAGCAGGGAAGAAAAGGTGCTGCTGCAAACACCCCTCCACTCACGTGGTGCTGTGAACACCAGCCAGAGGAAGGAGCCCACCCGGGAGGCTGCAGATCTCAGCCTCGACCCGGAGCTACTCTGGCCTGAGTAGAAGTGACCTGGGAAGGAAGAAACAAGGCAGTAAGTCACCAAACAGCGCCTGCACCTCTGTCTGTCACCCAGGCTGAAGGCTTTACGTAGGGGGGGGCATGCAGGTGGGGCTGGCAGTGCCCTGAGCACAGGCAGGTGCTGGGCTGGTCCCCTTGGGGACACTTCCCCCAGCATCCCTGCCGCTGCAGAGAGGCCGGAGTATCCCTACCAGCATAGTCATCTTCCGAGGAGTACCCAGATGAAGAGGTGTAGGAGTCGCACATCTTGCTCTCCAGCAGCCCGTTGATCTTGCTGGACTCGGTGTCCCCAGTGCCTCTTCTCCTCCTGGTAGAGAACTCGCCACCTTCCCCAAAACACAGAGTCCTCCTCAGAAACCACCCACCATCCCCACCCCCAAAGGGGGCAGGGGGCAGCCAGCCCGGTGGGGCTGCCCCAACGCCTCGCTGGTGTGCAAAGGACATCCCCAGCTACTGTGGGAGGGAGAAACATAAGGGAGAGCTCACCCCAATACGTGCTGCTGCCCAGGGTATCGTGCAGCACGGAGCTGCCCAGGGCAGCGTAGGCCCCGGCTGTCCCCCAGGTAGGACTCGCTCACCAGGGACTTGCTGTAGTAGGAGGTTTGGGTGCTGGGGGTAGGAGACAAGCGCTTGGTGCTGCTCGATTTCCTCCTGACCGTCCTGCTGTGGACGAGAACAGGGTCATCAGCAGTATCCTGCTGTGGGCGCGAACAGGGTCATCAATATAGATACGGGAGGGGGATGTCACAGTGCACGGATACGGGAGGGGGATGTCACAATGGGCAGAAACAGGGGCTTCACCCCACGCCCTTGGCCAGCATCGCCTCCCTCTGCCCTGTACCGGATGGGGGCAGGTTTTGGAGGGTGCAACGGCTGCTTTGCGAAAGGCGCTGCCGCTCATCCGCGGGCACCGCTTCCGCTCGCACCGCTGCGGTTTTCCGGCCCGGCACTGGCAGCACACCTCCCTCCCGCCATCGGGCTGGAGGCGGCACCAAACCCCCCCCCCCCCCAGCCGTCCACGGCAGCGGGGCAGAGGAGAACGCAGAGGTGCCGCGGTTGGGAGCACCCGGAGGGCACAGCCAGTCCCAGGCAGCCAGCGGCCATGCTGCAATACAGTGAGCTCGCCGTCATGCTCCCTCCTGCAAGCTGCCAGGGAAGGTGCCTGCTCCACGCTGTGGGATGCAGTGCCCTGCCCACGTTTGGGAGATGGGACCTCCCGCACCCCACTGACCTGCCCGTGCCCTCCTTGAAGGGGAGCTGCTGCCCCCCCAGCAGGGAGCTGCTGCTGCTGCTGCTGGTCGTGGCATCGTCGTCCCCGGGGTAATAGCGGGTGCTGATGAGGCGCTGGCTGCGGCGGGACATGGCGGCGGCTCGGGACGGGGGGGTCAAGGCTCACCTGCGGCGGGGAGGGGAGACAAGGAAGCATCAGCAGGAGGGGACGCAGCGGGAGGAGGGACCCCACTCGCGGGGGGGGCCCGGGGCGGTGCTGTGGGTGCTGAGAGCCCCTCTAGGGGCACCTGCTGCCGCGGGCCGCCACCGCCGGGGCCGGGATGGAGCCTCCCTCCCTCCCACCCGCTCCACCGCCACCGCCACCGCCACCGCGGCCGCCTTATAAGGTTACAGAGGAATATATATACATTGTATATAGATAAAAACGTACATAAAGACACACATTAATACATATATATATATTTACATATGCACACGCATAGCCCCTTCCCTCCTCCTCCTCCCCTCCCACGGGCCACCCAAGCAGGCACCCCCAGACCTCCTACCCCACCCTCGGCCGCGGCCGACCCCGTGTCCCCGCTCACCCACCGTCTCCCGCAGCCCAGGCCCGCACCCGCCGCCGTCCCTCCCCGCTGCCGCCGCTCCGCTCCCTTTTGTTTTGCAGGCAAAGGCGGCCCCGGCCCCCGCCCCGCTTCTCCGCCCTACCCCGTTCCCCCCCTCCCGCCGCCGCCTCCCCCCCCCCCCCCCTCCCGGCTTGTGGGGACTCTTCGATAGGCTCTTTATTGTTACTGCTATCGCCGTTTTTGTCGTTATCGCTGTTATTATCGCAGTTGCTGTATTAGCATAGCTTTGTTGTGATGGGGCATGGCTTTAAGATGGCAGAGGGAAGATTTAGATCGGACCTTAGGAAGAAGTTCTTCCCTGTGAGGGTGCTGAGGCCCTGGCACAGGGTGCCCAGAGGAGCTGTGGCTGCCCTATCCCTGGCAATGTTCAAGGCCAGGTTGGACACAGGGGCTTGGAGCGACCTGGTCTGGTGGAAGGTGTCCCTGCCCATGGCAGGCGGTTGGAACTGGATGAGCTTTAAGGTCCCTTCTGACCCAAACCAGTCTGGGATTCTATGCTCATCGTTTGGGGGTGATGGGGAGGGCCCATCCCTACCCCCTGGCTGCCCACAGGTCACCAAACACCTCAGCGCTGGGGAACTTCCAGCCCACACCCCCCATGCCCACCGAGGGCTGCAGGCAGCCCATGCTACCAGGCAAGGGCAGGCCCTTGGGTACAAACCGTGGGTGATGGTGACCGAAAATGGGGGCTCCTACTTGCTCCTCAGCCCTGTTTGGGTTTTGCTGGGGCAGACAGTTTGCCAGCCCCAGTGAGGTGGCAAACGCCCAGCAACCCCACACAACACCCCAACGGCACAGCCAAACCCACCCCTGCGGCACAGGCAGCCCCACTCTACACCGTGTGCCCACGCCGCCTCGACCGGGGGGGCAGGTTCTGCTGCATGCGAAAGTACTTCATGATGTCTATCAGAACGATAAAATTCCTTGGTTAGATGCTCTTCTTACATTTTGGGACTTCAATGGTTGGCTCACATCTCTGATTAAAGGTATTGGAATGATTTTGGTAGTAATCTTGACCATAGTTATGATTGTACCTTGTATTTTGCAATGTATTCGTGGTACGATTGAAAACCTGGTAAAACAGCTTTGGCTTACTCAAGAAAAGAAAAGGGGGAGATGTGGATGATTTCTTGTTAGAGAATGAACATATGCCTGCTCTGAATGAAAGCAAGTATGTGCAGTTGGCCATGTAGCAGGGGTAACTCCTGGTTACCTCTGTGCAGCCGACCGTGGAAAAGAAGCAACTTCCGGACAATCAATGAAACAAGAATGCAGGCCTGGAAGATAAGGAGCTAAGATAAGAAGCTTGCTGAATTGGACTGTAAATTTCGGTTGCTTACAAAAACCACACTTTAGGTTCTCACGAGTGCCCCCTTACATTGTGACGACGCTGTTTGGAGCAACCTTTTGATTTTACAGGGTCATCATACCTCATTTTTGTGCTTTATATTTTGTGGGGAACCTCTTTATAGCATCTCACTTATAGTGCCTTATGTTTTCTATTTAAGGTTTCTTACATAGGTTTTCTAAGACTGTTACAAAGTGTGTTCCAGTTTGTCATACCTATTTTTTTTAGATTAGTATATCTTAGGTAATTCACTTAAGCATAGAGAGGGGGGGAAATGTAGGCAGCCAGGGCTTGGCGGTCGGAAGATGTCGCGCTGTAACGGAAAGACAGAGCCCCTCCCCAGGTCTTAGCTTTGTGATGTAAGCAGACGGAAGTGACGTTGTAAACCAAAGCTATATAATGCGGTGTCACTCTGCAATAAGCGCCATTTGCCGTCCACCACATTGGTGTCTGCGTGCTAATGGACCCCGTGATCGCGAGTAGGTGATCGCCTGTGCCGACCCTGAACCAGGCCACCGTGCCTCAGAGAGGCAGCAGAGCATGCAGCTATAGAATCATAGAATAGTCAGGGTTGGAAAGGACCTTAAGATCATCCATTTCCAACCCCCCTGCCATGGACCATCACAGACTACTTATTGGAAGTTACTAACAACTTGAATTCCCTCAGACTTTAAGTCTTGTTTTCATCATTACTCCATGCAGGTTCTGCATCCCAGAGTCTGTTTGATGACAAGGTGTAGAAACTGCTGCCCCTATAGTTAGTATGTCAGGTAAGGACTTGCCATAAGAGTACATAGAAAAGCTACAGGAATAGCTTGTGCAAATTCACCTACATCAGCCCCAAAGCACTCGCAGCAGTTTTGATATAATTTATTTGTCTTGGTCTTTTTTTTCTTGCATAGGCATAAATTACAATCTGTTGATTAAAAAATAAAATTAACAAAACAGTGCAGCATTTGCAACAGGCTACAGTATCAAATACAAACTCATCTCCTGTGTAGGGCAAATTGACAAGGGAGAACAGAGGAGAGAAATGGAGTAAAATAAGGGAAATCTGCTCTGACAGCTCTTTCCCATTTCTCCTGCCTCCCCAGGTTCATCTTCTGCAGCAGCACGAGGATGAAATACCTTCAGGCAGAGATGCACGTGCTGAAGCAGTAGTTTGATGTGCCTTCTTTCCCTCTGCAGCTCAGGAAGGTGTTGCAGCAATGGAGAGCAGCTGCCTGAGTGCTCTGGCTGCAGCCTGGCACCCATGAGCAGAGCTTGGGTGCTAACAAACCACGTGTAGTCTCACCATGCCTTCCTGGGACTCCTCATGTAGTTGCCATGAGGAGACCTCCAAAACCAGCACTAACCCCTGGAGAAGGGCATAAGACCCAAGGTGACCTCTCACTGATAGCTCCAGGGGTTTTTACCTTGGAACAGCACATTAATCTCCGAAGGACAGGGCAGGCTTGCCCTGTGAAGCCAAATGCTCCCTACCCCATAGCCAGTGGTTAACAGCCCCTTGGAAGAAGCAGAGACCCAGCTCCATCTCCATTCTTGGGAAAAAGAGGCTCCCCCTTTCCCAACTCTCACTATGCCCGAGTTACCACAAAAGCATCCTGACAGCCCAACAGGGAGGGCAGGGAGCCAGAAGGGAAGTAAGAAAAGGGGTTTTCCAGCCTTGTGGTTACGGCATTTGCTCCAGCAGCCAAAGAACCCCTGGGGAAAGGGGAGAGCTTCATCTCTGCTATCACTCAAATGCAGGAGCTGCTCTGCTCAACCCAGGACAGGTCTAGGCATTTATAAAAGCACAACGCCATGCACGCAGGGCACTCACGGACATGACTCTAAGGCAAGCAGGCAGCTGTAGACAAGTTTAAAATAACTTTGGCTGTGGCTGCCAAGAATTAAGACTATGCTCAATATAGGAGAGAATTTATCCTGGCTGGATCTGGCTGCGGATCTGCTTTCTCCCAGCAGCAGGGCCTCCCAGCACTGCAGGGAGCTCCAGGGGGTCATTTTAAGCTGCTGGAGATGAGGCTGCACGCTTCCGGCTCACATCCCTTGCTCACAGCAAAAAGACCCCTCCAGAAGGGATGTGCTAACATCATCCTGATCCCCTCCATCTTGCATAGAGCAGGTCAGGACTCAGCCCCTCTGCCCAGCGTACACTTTATGCTGAAGGGAAACACTTCTTCAGGCTGTTCCCCTCCTCTTTATCCCTCACCCTACAGTGCTTCAAGCGGAAAAGACCATATGAGACTCAATTCATTGTGCACCCCTAAGTGCTGGTGGTGCCAGGGGAAGGATGATGCCAGCATCAGATAGGGCCAAAACACTAAATATGAGCCCTTCAGCTTTTATTTCAACAAAATACAAGACAAATGTGGAGGCTTTAAATGCCATCCAAGAACGTAAGCCAAGCTAGGGGCGATGCAGGCAGCCAGGAAGCAGAGTGGCCACATGGCCCTGGCACTCCTCAGCTCATGGAAGGTCCCCATGCATCCTTCCTGCAGTCCCCTGCCCCCTATCACACCCCTATGGATAGAGGCAGGATTTACATGCCCACTGCAGGCAGAACTCCCCGTCCTGCTCCAGCATGGTCAGGGAACCGAGCCATGCCGGTCAGGAGGCAGCAGGGAAAGGGAGCCCTTCCAGGAAAAAGGAGATCACCCTGTGCCAGCCATCTGCCACTGGGGACCAGGAGGTGACAGAGGCAGCCCTGAGCACTGCAGGTGGGGGGAGGCCCCATTGCTTCCCAAGGTGCAGGAGCGTGCTGGCACCTGCAAGCCCTGGGGATTGCCCCATCTCCCACCCATGGACAGAGTGGGGCAGAGCTCCAGCTCACTGCAGGCAGTCACCTATATACAGATGCAGCCATGGACAAGAGGCCACAGCCACACATTGCAGTCTCGGAGGATGTCTCCGGAGCAAGGAGGGCAGGATCTCCGGCACCCTGCCAGGCAGCAGTCCATGGAGGACCTTGTCTCCCAGGCTCAGCTACCAAACCACCACCAACTCAAGGCCTGTATTTTAAATAGCTCTGCTCATCTTATTCTAGCTTATCCTACTGTGTGTGCGCTATTCTCCTACTAAACAAAGCTCTAGCCCTCTTTGCATCTAAGCCACTTGCCCAAGCGGCGCCACGTAACATTCTCTGGTTAAGTAGAAATCACATGGAAAAAGGTTTTAACTTTGTTACTACAAAAAATGAAACCCCAACCACCCCCCCGGAAAGTACCTCCCTCCCCCCTCAAGAAAGCAGAACAAACCCAAAAGGGAAAGCAGGTAACAGGAGCTTTCAACAGCATTATCAAGCTTAACACTGGGGAGCAGCCAGCCAGGGAGGCCAACGGCATTGCCAATACCCAGCCGCCGGCAGCAGGAGGGCCTGAGCAGACAGACAGCAGCACCAGGGCAGGCTCTGCCACCACCACGTGCCAAACTCCTCTGCTCCTGCCCCCCCCACCGTTAGTTTATGTTAATACTTCACTAATACTGTCTTATTTCCCCTCTGCCAGCCCAGCATCGGAGATCTGGAGATCTCTACCAAAGCCAGCGCCAAGGCAGGAGAAATGACCCTGTGTGGAGGGGAGAGAGGCAGTGGCTGCGACTGCTCACTCCTACCTACTCCAGCGGCACCGAGCCGGTCGCCACGGTCCCACACACCATATCACACCCAAGCCTGCGTGAAGCACGTGGCAAAATTCCATACCCCTTTCCCAAGTCCTGGCAGCACTAGGCACACTGTTGGAAAGGAGCAGGCAGTGGGGATGGAGGGCTGCGCAGACCCAATAAAAAAGGAGCTTAGAAAGTTAAAGTGTCTGATATACACTTAAAACCAGCCAGGCTGTGCCAAGACCCACGTGGGATGCTCTTGTTTTGCCACCCCGGTCCTTGGAAGAGTGAAAGCTTCACCCCTTAAATCCCAGCTCTTCTCCTTCCCAGTGGGAAGCAGCTGCTGGCACATTCCAGGGTTTCTACGTGCGAAGCAGTGACCCAGGCGAACCCCTCCTGCTGTCAGCCCGGCAGCATCCTCATCCCACGCTGGGGTCAGTGTGCCGGCTCCCCGTGCACACGGAAGCGGTAGATGCAGGTGTACTCGAGGTGACCCCAATTGCTCAGCACCCGGAGCTCCACCAGCTGGTACGGGCCAATGGTGTCATCCTTGGGGAGAGGGGGAAGGAAAACCCTGAGCCCTTGAGAGTTCCCTGGGGCTCGGAGAGCCCAGGGGTCCCATTGTCTTCTTGGGGTCAGGTGCAACGAGAGCAAAGCACTTACCTCGAAGTAAAACGTTTGGATGGGATTGCCATTGTGGTTGTACGTGAACTGCCCAAGTAGAAGGCCTTCCTCCTCTCTCTCCTCCTTTAAACCCTATGGAGGGTCAGGGAGGCAGAAAGGGAGAACCAGTGGTGATGAGAGAGGGAGACCAGAGGTGCACCCAGGGCAGAAGAGGGAGATGGAGGCGCAAGCACACTTGGTCTCCACTCCTGCTCTTCCAGGCCAAAACAGACAAATGGGGACAGGGAGCAGCGGGGAAGGATGAGGAGGCAGAGACCAAGAGTTATACCCACTCAATCCCCTCTTCCAGTGCTTCCCAAAACCCCTCCTGAAGCCTGGTGCTCTCCCTCTCCCCCTCAGTACTGCTTCTTCCCCCTCTTCAGTGTAAGACCAACCACCACACCAAGCACCCCACAACCAGGTATAGGGCTCACCAGCCCTCTCCTCCTGCACTCTCTCCCATGACACCCTCCCACTGTGTCCCCTTGCTAATCCCTCAGGTCACTCACATAGACAGCAAAGTCCTTGGGGGCACTGGGGATGGTCCCCTTGGGTGAGAGAGCTCTTGGGATGTGCTCCAGTGTCACGGCCGTGGGGCGGATGATGCTGGAGAGGCGGATGACGGCAAAGCCCTGGGACCCACGAAACGCCCAGCAGTTCCCAGGGTTGACATCTGGCTACAAGCACAAGAGCAAGACACCAGCAATGTTACCATCGTCAGTGCCATTTTCTCCCCGGCATCAGCCTGGCCGCTTGCTTAGAGCAGGAGCCAAATAAAACCCACCAAGAGAACCAGCCCAGCCGGCCCTTCCCCACAGTGGGGTCTCACCCTGAGGGTGCCCACCTGCAAGATAACACGGGGGGACTGCGAGCGGTACCACAGGGGGATGCCAAACAAGCTCAGCAGCGCCGTCTGTGTCCCGTGGGTCTCTGAGCAGCGGGTGTTGATGACACTGGCCCCTGACATAGACAGGGCACAGCACCAGGTAAGCTGCATACCAGCAGGTATGTGGTCCCCTCCCCAGGATGGCCGGCTCATCCCACACCACCTACCCGCCGACTCCAGGGCATAGTCAACCATCCCCACACGGTCCTCGCTGTAGCGCTTCAGGGCCTGGTCCACGATGAGATGCACTTGCTGTGTGAGAACAGAGAGTGAAAGGGGGAAAGGGCCAGGGCGGGCATCCTGGCCCCCACTCTTCTCCACCCCATGGGGACAGAGAGGGCGCAAGGACCTTCCTGCAAGCAGCCAGGGGATGAATCACCGTGGCAGAAATGAGAGGACACGCATTTGGCTGGGAAGCCTCGTTAGAGGCTGCTAAAAATAGCCCAGAGAGGAGCTGTGTAATGAAGGGGCAGTGCCCAGGCACACTGGGCTTGCCTGTCCCCATCCCAAAAGAAGGGGTAGGCCTAGGGGAGGTGGAGTGTTCCCCAGCAGGTACCAGACACAACCTTACAACCCACCCAGTCCTCCCAGTGTCATCAGCTGGCCCCTCCTGCGCCATCCTGCAGGACTGGTGGGAGCTCCCCCACCCAGAAAAGGAGGAGCTGGCCAGAGCATCCCTTTGGAGTCAAAACCCAGCCCTAGGAGCTGCGGCCTTGCAGCACCACTGTGGGTCTAAACTTTGTGTGTGCACAAAGCTCATACAGACTGCAGGCACTGCAAATCCCAGCTTTGATCCCTGCCCTTCACTACCTCCGTAGGGAATTGCCAACAACAATTTCCAAAGCAAGCAGGCTCAGTTTTTCCTTCGGTGTCATTCTACTGAAATGCTTTGCCCCAAGTGACTCAGCGGTGCTGCTGAAGATAGGGGTAAACAAGGTGCTCAAACCTTGATGGCATCTGCCCTGCCTTTTGGGTGAAGGGTATGAGAGCAGAAGCTTGGATTTTAAGACAGTGAGAGCCCCACAGGTATGCAGATATTGCCACTGTGATCCATCCAGAGCAGGGTGCAGGCACACCTCAGTGGAAGTGAGCAGCAGAGAAGGGATGGAGGAGTTTCAGGGATGCTCTTGACAGGTGGGATATGAGCCCACAGTCAATGTCCCAGCTATAAGCGCAGTCCCCACGGCTCTGGTATTTCCTAGGCACATGTGCCACCCCTCTGCACACACACAATGGGACACAGCCCCTGATCCCACACCTGCAGTCACCAGCACTCACCTCTTCCGTCACCCCCATGGTTCCTCCTTGCTGCAGGGCCACTCCAATCCCAGCATCCCGTGCTGACAGCCTCCTGTCCTCCGAGACCTTGTCAAGGATTTTACGCTCCAGGGCCTGGAGCTCTGCTTGCAAGTCTTCCGGCTGGAGGACAAGCCCAGCAGCGCCATCCCGCCGGGACTGTGACAGGAACTGACTGACCCACGCTGGGAACTGAGCTTCCACCTGAAACAGGGCACAGCGCTCAGCCCCAGGGCAGGTACCCTCATGCCTCCCTCTGCCGTACATAGCAGGACTAGGGACTCACATCAGCCCGCACTGCCTTCAGCTGCTCCAGCATCCCCTCCATGTGCTTCCCCATCACCTCCTGGTCTGACTTGAGGCTCATCAGCTCCCTCCTCAGTGCTGCCACCTCCTGCTCCAGCTTATCCACCTCCTGCTCCAGCTTATCCACCTCCTGCTGGAAGCTCCCTTGCAGGCTCTCCAGTGCTGAGCTGTGCAGAGAGAAAGGGGCAACAAAACCTCACACCAGTGGCAGTCCCAGCTCCCCTCTGCAAACAGGGGGGGCAGGTTCATCCCCCCCCCAGGGCCTGTGCCATCTCCAGCCCCATACGGGTTTAATTCCTGTAGCAATGTCCTCTTCTATTGCATCCTATGGGAAAGCATCCCCAGCTCGCTCCTCAGTTGAAGGGCCATCTTCCCCACAGTGATGCAAAACAATGGCCACGAAGCTTATTTGCTGCAATGACCCTTTAAGCCCTGCTGGCAGCCAGGGCACTTTCTTGCCAACACACCCACACATCCATCCCTCATTCCACACAAGACTGTGTCTCTCAACCTCTCCTTTGCCCCAAGCAAACCACGCTTGGAAACCCCTCCTATGCCGAGCTGTGGGTATTTCACCCTGCTACCTGCCTGTCCCTAACAGAGCAGCAGCTCTGCTTGGACAGCAGCATTACCTCTGCCATTCCGAGTTCAGCTGCAGCAAACGAGTCTCCATCTCCTGCCAGGAGAAGGGGAAGGGGTGAGACCTCCGATGCCAGTAGCAGGGATGTCCTGCCTGGGTACCACCACATGCTCATTCCCTTACCTGAGAGGCTTGTGCCATCTTCCCTAGGCCGAGTGAGGCACAGGGGGGGAACATCAGAGCCCGGCCCCCCATGTCCCCACCTTCTCCCATGCCCCCCAAACCTCACCTGGAGGTGACTGTTCATGTCGGTGCGGAGATGCTCCTTCAGCCCCACATCCCGGCGGCTCAAGAGCCCCTCCAGCAGTGCCAGGACACCCCCTGAGGGGGGCTCCCCGCCTGCTGCCATGGCCGCTGCTCCCCGCTGCAGCTCCCACCGCGACATCCCGGCCTCCAACACCTCAAAGCGCTTCTTCAGGGCCTGGAAGCGAGCCAGGACCCGGTGGTGCCCCTGCAGTGGCAAAGGCAGAGTGTGATGCAGCTCCTCAAGGGGCTGCCTGGTCCACTGGGACCCCCGTGACACGAGACCCAGGCCACCCAGTCCCCAAAGCCACTGACATCTTATTCATCTGCTGCTTCCCAGGAGAGGGCAGATGTTCCCCTTAGTCCACCCCTGGACACCCGAGACAGGCACAAGCTGGGGGAGCCACTTCCACCAGCATGGCAGGGCTTCTTCAGCCATGGACCACACTGTGCCAGCTCTGGGCAGGCTCCCACCCCACCTGGGTCACCTCCATGCCTTTGCCAAGGCTTACCTGGTCCAGCGTGGTCAGGTCCCCTGTCCCAGGCACATCAGAGGAGGAAAGCTTTCCTGCTCCCCACCATGGGAAGGCTGGGAGACGGTGTGTCGACAGCCCATAGGGGTAGAAGTACCAAGCTCCTAGGCATGCAGGGGGATGAGATGGTTAAAACGGCAGGGGACAAGGTGGAAGTGCAGAAGCTCAGCCATCAACAGACGCACCAGGGTACCAGGAGCACTGAGCTCAGGACCATCCGATGCCCCAGTGGTATGCTCTGCACTGTCACTGATTTCAGTCTCTCACTGATTGAGCCAGGCCAACTCACCGTAGGCAGCAGCAGCAAGGAGCACGAGGAACAGTAGCAGAAGCAGGGACCTCTTCAGCCATGGGTAGCGCCTGGAGCACGGACAAGAAAGAGGTGCCTGTAGGACTGCAGCCACCTTCTCCCACCACGCTTCTTCGGATGGGAGCCGGAGGGAAAGCAAAGCCTACCCAGGCTTTGGCACAAGACATCCACCCCACATGTTGTGCGGTCTATGGGGCACCCCCTCTCTGGGGTCCTGTGGGTTTTCCCCACATCTCCCCCATCCTGGTGTCCCACCACCACACTCACCTGAAGAAGGGGACACTACCCAGGTATGGAGCCATGCCAGTGAGGCGGTGCCGGGCAGCTGCCAGCATTGAGAACAGCCACCCCAGGAACCGAACTGCAGGGAGACAAACCAAGCCTCAGGCAGCAGCCTGGCAAAGATGTGCCCTCTGTCCCCAAGGATGCTCCGCAGGGAGCTAAAACCCCTCCACCCAATGAGGGAACAGCACATGGGGAGAGGAGACTCCAGCAGGGAAGAAAAGGTGCTGCTGCAAACACCCCTCCACTCACGTGGTGCTGTGAACACCAGCCAGAGGAAGGAGCCCACCCGGGAGGCTGCAGATCTCAGCCTCGACCCGGAGCTACTCTGGCCTGAGTAGAAGTGACCTGGGAAGGAAGAAACAAGGCAGTAAGTCACCAAACAGCGCCTGCACCTCTGTCTGTCACCCAGGCTGAAGGCTTTACGTAGGGGGGGGCATGCAGGTGGGGCTGGCAGTGCCCTGAGCACAGGCAGGTGCTGGGCTGGTCCCCTTGGGGACACTTCCCCCAGCATCCCTGCCGCTGCAGAGAGGCCGGAGTATCCCTACCAGCATAGTCATCTTCCGAGGAGTACCCAGATGAAGAGGTGTAGGAGTCGCACATCTTGCTCTCCAGCAGCCCGTTGATCTTGCTGGACTCGGTGTCCCCAGTGCCTCTTCTCCTCCTGGTAGAGAACTCGCCACCTTCCCCAAAACACAGAGTCCTCCTCAGAAACCACCCACCATCCCCACCCCCAAAGGGGGCAGGGGGCAGCCAGCCCGGTGGGGCTGCCCCAACGCCTCGCTGGTGTGCAAAGGACATCCCCAGCTACTGTGGGAGGGAGAAACATAAGGGAGAGCTCACCCCAATACGTGCTGCTGCCCAGGGTATCGTGCAGCACGGAGCTGCCCAGGGCAGCGTAGGCCCCGGCTGTCCCCCAGGTAGGACTCGCTCACCAGGGACTCGCTGTAGTAGGAGGTTTGGGTGCTGGGGGTAGGAGACAAGCGCTTGGTGCTGCTCGATTTCCTCCTGACCGTCCTGCTGTGGACGAGAACAGGGTCATCAGCAGTATCCTGCTGTGGGCGCGAACAGGGTCATCAATATAGATACGGGAGGGGGATGTCACAGTGCACGGATACGGGAGGGGGATGTCACAATGGGCAGAAACAGGGACTTCACCCCACGCCCTTGGCCAGCATCGCCTCCCTCTGCCCTGTACCGGATGGGGGCAGGTTTTGGAGGGTGCAACGGCTGCTTTGCGAAAGGCGCTGCCGCTCATCCGCGGGCACCGCTTCCGCTCGCACCGCTGCGGTTTTCCGGCCCGGCACTGGCAGCACACCTCCCTCCCGCCATCGGGCTGGAGGCGGCACCAAACCCCCCCCCCCCCCAGCCGCCCACGGCAGCGGGGCAGAGGAGAACGCAGAGGTGCCGCGGTTGGGAGCACCCGGAGGGCACAGCCAGTCCCAGGCAGCCAGCGGCCATGCTGCAATACAGTGAGCTCGCCGTCATGCTCCCTCCTGCAAGCTGCCAGGGAAGGTGCCTGCTCCACGCTGTGGGATGCAGTGCCCTGCCCACGTTTGGGAGATGGGACCTCCCGCACCCCACTGACCTGCCCGTGCCCTCCTTGAAGGGGAGCTGCTGCCCCCCCAGCAGGGAGCTGCTGCTGCTGCTGGTCGTGGCATCGTCGTCCCCGGGGTAATAGCGGGTGCTGATGAGGCGCTGGCTGCGGCGGGACATGGCGGCGGCTCGGGACGGGGGGGTCAAGGCTCACCTGCGGCGGGGAGGGGGGACAAGGAAGCATCAGCAGGAGGGGACGCAGCGGGAGGAGGGACCCCACTCGCGGGGGGTGCCCGGGGCGGTGCTGTGGGTGCTGAGAGCCCCTCTAGGGGCACCTGCTGCCGCGGGCCGCCACCGCCGGGGCCGGGATGGAGCCTCCCTCCCTCCCACCCGCTCCACCGCCACCGCCACCGCCACCGCGGCCGCCTTATAAGGTTACAGAGGAATATATATACATTGTATATAGATAAAAACGTACATAAAGACACACATTAATATATACATATATATTTACATATGCACACGCATACCCCTTTCCCTCCTCCTCCTCCTCCTCCCCTCCCACGGGCCACCCAAGCAGGCACCCCCAGACCTCCTACCCCACCCTCGGCCGCGGCCGACCCCGTGTCCCCGCACACCCACCGTCTCCCGCAGCCCAGGCCCGCACCCGCCGCCGTCCCTCCCCGCTGCCGCCGCTCCGCTCCCTTTTGTTTTGCAGGCAAAGGCGGCCCCGGCCCCCGCCCCCGCCCCGCTTCTCCGCCCTACCCCGTTCCCCCCCTCCCGCCGCCGCCCCGCCCCTCTCCGCCGCTCACGCGCGCGCGCCCTCCGCCGCCGCCTCCCCCCCCCCCCCCCCGGCTTGTGGGGACTCTTCGATAGGCTCTTTATTGTTACTGCTATCGCCGTTTTTGTCGTTATCGCTGTTATTATCGCAGTTGCTGTATTAGCATAGCTTTGTTGTGATGGGGCATGGCTTTAAGATGGCAGAGGGAAGATTTAGATCGGACCTTAGGAAGAAGTTCTTCCCTGTGAGGGTGCTGAGGCCCTGGCACAGGGTGCCCAGAGAAGCTGTGGCTGCCCTATCCCTGGCAGTGTTCAAGGCCAGGTTGGACACAGGGGCTTGGAGCGACCTGGTCTGGTGGAAGGTGTCCCTGCCCATGGCAGGGGGTTGGAACTGGATGAGCTTTAAGGTCCCTTCTGACCCAAACCAGTCTGGGATTCTATGCTCATCGTTTGGGGGTGATGGGGAGGGCCCATCCCTACCCCCTGGCTGCCCACAGGTCACCAAACACCTCAGCGCTGGGGAACTTCCAGCCCACACCCCCCATGGCCACCGAGGGCTGCAGGCAGCCCATGCTACCAGGCAAGGGCAGGCCCTTGGGTACAAACCGTGGGTGATGGTGACCGAAAATGGGGGCTCGCTCCTCAGCCCTGTTTGGGTTTTGCTGGGGCAGACAGTTTGCCAGCCCCAGTGAGGTGGCAAACACCCAGCAACCCCACACAACACCCCAACGGCACAGCCAAACCCGCCCCTGCGGCACAGGCAGCCCCACTCAACACCGTGTGCCCACGCCGCCTCGACCGGGGGGGCAGGTTCTGCTGCTCCCCAGCCCCATGGCCTCAGACACCCCGTTACCATCCCTCTCCCCCATGGGCGGCCGGGCCGGCTCGGCAGCAGGGCGCAAGCCAAACCCGGCTGCTCCCGTGGGACCTGGTGCCAAGGCGCCGGGCTGAGACAACAGCCGCCTCCTACGCCCCGCGTTCTAAACCCGGCAGCTCCCTGTGGGAGCGTGGCGAGGGGGGGAACCGGCTGCCTGTGGCTGGACACGGCTGTGGGGCCGCAGCGTGGGAACGGCCCCGTTGGCTTCGGGTAAAGCGGCAAAAGGGCGTTCGTAGAAAGGGTTAAAACCATGAAACCCTGTTGCGAAACAGCCCTGCAACCTCAAAACCTTTTCCTCCCCACGCCAGGGTCTGGTGCACAGGCTGGGGACCTGCTGCCAGTGTCTTGGGTGGGGGGGTAGACTGCAACAAACCCCAATTCAGAGTCCCCGGTCCCGTTGTGTAACACAGACAGACCCTCTTTGTCTCCCTTTTCTTTCTTTCTTTTCTCCCTTTCGAGCCCATTTTTTGTTGCAGCCTAAATCTCCGCCTGGCTTTTCCAGGGCAGCTCTGCCTCCCGCTGCACCAGCCACCCTTTCCCACCCTTTCCCACCCTTTCCTGGGGTTTTCCATCACTCCACAGGTGACCCGCCAGGCCAGAGGACATCTCCCTGTTGGCACCTTTACCTGCGGACACTGGTGGTGGCTTTTAGCGATGGCACCTGCCCCAGCTGATGTAACCCTGCTGCGGATTAACCCCCGCGGAGGCTCGGGGGATAAGCTGGGTGCTGAGCCACCGGGCACTAAATAGGGCGCATGGCCCCAGGTCAATCCGTCCCCTCCCAAGAGCCACTTTTTCGGGTGGGGAGGGAGCTGGTAGCAGTTCCTGGAGGATTTGAGGGAATGCTGGGGGGGGGGGGGGGGGGAGAGGAAATGGGGCTTTTCCCCCTTGTTGCACCCCCAGTGCTGCAGCAAAGGTGGTGATGCTGGAGGTGTAGGGTCTTTTGGAGGGGTATGGGAAGAGCAGCACAGGGGTAAGCAGTGAGTGCCTGGGAGCTCATGCCTCAGTGGAGAGCCTTAGATTACGTTCTGGGGGGCACCAGGGCATCGTGGTGCTGGAAGGGGTTGGGGGGGAGGCAGAAGGAGCGTGCCAACTGCTGGAGTTTGGCAGCTTTTCTGGGAAAAGGCAGGAAAGAAAGACAGAAAATATTCCAGCCTTTTCCCAAAAGGCTTTGGAGGGCTGAAGAGACATGTCCAGGCAAGCAAGGACGGGCCAGGGCTGGGCAGGCAGCCCTGGTCGGGGAGGTCTCAGCTCATCTTCTCCACTAGGCCAACCTTTTTATTTAAATACCCTCCCTGTCCCAGCCATCCCTACACCCACTTTCCTGGTGCATCACACCGCCGGCTCCAGCGCTGCCCAAAGCCGGTGCTAGGCACACCGCTCTCCAGATCACCCTCACCAACACACCCCAACCCCGTGGGGTACAACCCCCCCGTCACACCCGTGACCCCACATCATCCACCAGCACCTTGTCCGGGTGGGCTGCCCCGGCCAGGCAGCGTCCCACCGCTGCCAGCACCTTCCCCAGGCGCCGGTCCAGCGCCCGCAAGTGGGACTCGGCCAGGACGGGGGCCAGCGGGTCGGTGGCCAGTGCCTCCCGCAGCAGGTCGCTCAGGCGGTAGGACGGGGTGGCCAGCAGCTGCAGCCGCAGGTAGGTCGACTTCTTGATGCTGCCGAAGATGAGGAGGGAGAAGGGTCTCAATCCAGGGAGTCTCTTCCCAATGGCAGCTTCTGGGGCGCGCTGTGGGAGCCCCTTACCTGCAGCACTGCCGGAGTGGGGCCAGGATGGACAGTTCATCACGTGAGTGAGTGCCGAAGCTGGAGGAAATCCCATCAGTGGGCATCAGGGCAGCATCGCCCCACAGCTCAGAGCCCAGTGTGGGGAGCATCTTGGCACAACCCGCTGTTTCCCACCACCCCTTTGCTAGGATTGCTTTACCCGCGGCCGTTGTCCAGGTGGAGCAGGAAAGTGTCATTCCCAAATTTCTCGAAGGTCTCGTAGTGGTGCCGATCCATATTGCCTGCAGTGGGGCAACAAATGTGCCATAGGGTGGTGGGCTGGAATGTGGGAGCAGGGACATGGAGCACCCTCTTGGTGTGAGAACAAAACCCAGAGGCTGGGGGCACCTCTAAGGTGCCTGTCTGGTGGTCATGGCCATGGAGTGGGGGACCCAAGCAAAGCCCCACCCCCTTCTCATCCCAGCAGCCCCATGGAGGGAGCCAGAGATGAGAAGATGGGAAGCTCTCCAAGTCAGATGATGCTGGGGGACAGAATGGGGAGGAAGGACCATCCCTAGGAACAGGAGAGGCAGTGCAATCCCTGGGGAGCATCGCCGCATCCCGGCCCCCCAGGGGCTGCATATGGGAGCTTGCTCAGGGGTGCTTCCTGTGCCCAGGATGTTAAGCTTGTCCTTCGGTTTCTGCCTGGTGTTTGTCCTAATGGCACAGCCCTTTGCTCTCTGTTTGGGTAAGAGCCCAGTTCTCTGCAGCCTGAGCAATGGTTTGGCCAGCAAACCTCACAGGGCACAGAACTACGGGACATGGAGCTGTTTAGGCCTCTTAGTCCCCAGCACTGGCAAGGCAGGGCTCACCCATAAGGAAATCAAGGACTGTCATGTCAATGAGGTCGAGGAGGTGATGGCCCCTGTCGTAGGGTGGTGTCTTCCGCACCTGAGCGCAGTAGTTGGGGTTCAGCTCCCACCTGCAGGCAGAGGCCGAGAGTGGGACATGGCTATGACAGCAGCCATGGGGCAGCCCCCTCCTGTCCCACTGTTCTGCTGCTCCATTCCTCACTATGAGGGTGCTGAGGCCCTGGCACAGGGTGCCCAGAGAAGCTGTGGCTGCCCCATCCCTGGCAGTGTTCAAGGCCAGGTTGGACACAGGGGCTTGGAGCAACCTGGTCTGGTGGAAGGTGTCCCTGCCCATGGCAGGGGGTTGGAACTGGATGAGCTTTAACATCCCTTCCAACCCAAACCAGGCTGTAGCTCTATGATTCCGTGTCCCCATGCCCCCATCCCTCCCTGCAACCCAGCTCACTCAGCTTTCTTGCTCTTGTGGTAGGAGCGGCGCCAGGGGCTGCGCCAGGAGCGGCGCTTGGCCAAGGTCTTGTCAGGCAGCAGGGCAGCCATGGAGCCCTCCAGCAGGTCCGGCTTGCCGCAGAGGGCATGCTCGGTGGAGCAGTAGTAGGAGCACTCCCCGTAGAAGCAGATGTTGCCCGCTGGCCAAGGGGACAAAGCAAAGGTTGACAAAGAGCAGGAAGGCAGCGAGCCTGCTACCCCCCTGTATGGCGGTCCAGCCAACAGCCAGGTGAGGATGCTCCATGCACCGTGGCCATGTGCCAACAGCAAAGGAATGGCAGGGAAGGCCTTGAGGAGCACTGCCCCATGGCAGGGGACCCAGTGGGAACTGCAGCAGTCCCCCACAAACAAGGGATTGTTTGCCCCAGTGCACAGGAGCCTAGGCAGGAGCAGCCAGCTCCAGGTTTGCTCCATGAGGAGCAGGAGAGGAGGGACAGCATAAAAACTCACCTGGAGAGATGAAGAAAGTCTTGGCCAGTTTCTTGTCCGTGGTGATGTCACGAATCTCCTTTGTTATATTGACCAAACGGCCAGAAACTGGGGGGATTCGCCGGAAATCCAGGATCCTGAAACATAGAACTTGGAACCATTCCTTGCTGACCCCCAGCTGGTTTCACAGCGAGTTATTAAACCCATCATGAGATGCACGAATCCCTCACGCAGGGAGGAAGAGGTGGGATGAAGGAGCGGTTTCTGTGCCGCTTTGCTGTCGCGGGGGAGCAGAGTTGGACGCAAAGCTTGCACTCACCTGTCCAGGTGGAAGGCTGCAATCTCTGCATTGTGCCGCTCAAAGTCCGAGAAGTAGAAGAAGTCGATGGGGGTCTCCTGGTCCCGGGTCTGCCTGGGAGGAGAAGGGAGGTGACAGCAATTGGACAGGGTCACCCCAAGCATGGCCTTGGCTCCAACCCAGCCCTCACCCTGTGTCCCTGGTGCCACTGGAGACACAGCCAGACCCAATCTCCTCCAGTTGCTCCCTGCGGGGTGGTGCAGCCCCAAACCCCCCAGCCAGGCCCCCATGCACCCCCTGCTCCCAACCCAAGGGCTGGGAAGCCCCCAAGGATCTGAGAGTCCGGGGTAGTCCTCATGGACCATCTTCTTCTTTCCACCACTGGAGGTCACTATCCCATCACAAGCTGCTCGCAGGCTGTCGCAAGCAGCAGCAGAGAAGGCGAGGAAACGGGACCATCCCGCTCGCCTCAAATTGGGGGGGGCGGACGGGGGGGGCTGAAGCGAGGCGGAACACGAAGCTTTTCTTCCTTTCTCCCTCCATTCTCTCCTCCAGCCGCTCCTCACCGCCTAATGGGACAGCGCGGCGGGGGGGGACGGGGGGACGACACATATGGGGTTGTCCCTGGCTCCACTCACTTCATAGGCTTGAAGAGAGCCTGCCCGTAATTTGGGAACGTCATGATGAGCTTCAGCTGGGTCCCGCCGGTCTTCTGGACTGAAAGGGAGCACACAGGGATGAGGGAGGCAGGCAGCAGGCAGCTGGCAGGGGTGCGGGCAGGGGTGCGGGCAGGGGTGCAGGCAGGGAGGTGGTACCGGAGCTGATGATCCTCTGTGTGGCCAGGTCCCAGAGGAGGGTGGGCATCAGGGGGTCCCGGCGGGGGTACAGCTCGTAGCGGTTGATGCCAACGTGGAATTTGAGCCAGGTAGGGTAGGTGTCGTAGGCCGTCTTCCCTGTCGGGAGGAGCATCTCGGCTTTACTGCTGCTGACCCTGCAGCCCAACAGCCACCGCCACCCCAACAACAACAACAGCGTTTAGTTGGGATGGGACAGGGCCCACATCCCCAGGCCCTTCCTGGGAGCCGGCGCGTGGAGGGTGAGGCAGGGGGAAGGCCCAGTATAAGCCCTGGATGTTGGTGAAACCCCTCACCCCATGTGCCCTCCATGGGGCTCCTGGACAGATCCCACGCAATGCGGGTGGCCAGGAAGATGTGCTGGGATGGCTGGAGGGGCTCGGTGTCTTCCCTTACATCCCTGCAGGAATTCCCTGGACTAATCCTGCTCCGCTCATCCGTGCCTTTATTTCCCTGCTGGGGCGGCTCGTCCCATAGTTTTTCCCATACAACTAGCGACACCCCCATGTGCTCACTGGGGACACACATGCATCCATAAAACAGTGGTTGAGAAGCAGGGGCTTCGCAGCCATCCCCAGCACCGACCTCAGCTCCCACCCTCAATGTCGGGTTCCCCTTGGATGTGTTTATCTCACACTCCTGGTTTCCCTGGGGGGATGAATTTGCCACTATCCCTATCTCTGTGCCTCCAGCAAAGCTGCAGTTTCCTGGCATTCAAGGGAGGCTCCTGGGGGTATCTGTCCCTGCTCCGCACCAGCACTGCAATGGGACAGTCTGACCAAGGGCATCTATAACCCAAATCCATCTCTTTCTAGGAAAATGCAGACTGTGCCCAAATTCCATCAAACCAGACCCATCTCCCACTGTTATCCATAGGAGAGGGAGCCCTCAGAGAGAAGGCAAATACCCATCTGTGGAAATCAGCTCTTAAACCAGCCTGTATTGTCTCCCAGTTTTAGCAGCCACTATGACTGGAAGGTGTGCTTTCTGTAAGGAAGCTGCTATGTGTTATCAACACTAAAGCTTTTAATATCTTCCCTCCTAATTTGAGGTTAGTAGTCCAGTGATACAAATAGGCAGTCGGCAGCGGTGAGTCACCATACGGCCGAGCCTAAAGGGGTCAGGCGATGGATGCCCTGTGGAATACAGGACAGGAACAGTCTCCCGGTTGGAGGTAACCTACATTGCAGGCTTTGCATCTCCAGCGTGCTGGGAGAGGGGATAAAACTGGTTAGAAATCTGGACTGGGGACTTCCTCATATGGAAAGAGAGAGAGCAAAGGCCAGTCTGCGCTGGGGGAGGAAAGGAGACAAGGAGATCACCTGAAAGATACCTTACATAATACTGTGAATAGTTCAAGAGTCTCCTTTGGCTTTGCTGTGTGCTAAAGGCTTCTGGATAGCAACCCAGAGAGAGACAAGACTTGAGCCTCGAGAAGAGTGCACTCAGCAGTCGGGGCTCCTCTGGGGTTAAGGTGCTGGTCTATGCAGGGAAACGATGTGTTTGGTCCCTGCTGCTTGTCCCCTCAACCCCACCTATCCCCCCAAAGCAAGCCAGGGCTGAGCTCACTCCTCACCATTCGTCACTCCCGCTGCTGCGCAGGCTGAACTTCTCCATAGGGTTGACGACAAACAGCTTGTCTTTCTCCGTCACCGCTGGGATTGGGATGTTGTAAAGAGGATGCTCGAAGAGTGCCTCCAGCTTTGATCTCCCAGTCCGCCCTGAATTCCCCTCTCCATGCCGGCGCTGTCGTCCCAGCTCTCCAGCCCTTCCCTGCAGCTGGGAGCTCCTCTCCAAGGAGCCGTTGCTGCCGCTAAAATCCTGAAGGATTCTCAGGCTCAGCTTTTTGGGGCCGGCCAGCACAGGGCTGCCTGATGGGACACTCAAGGCTTTCACTGCTTTCATGTCGCAGCCACAGCTCCCGCAGGTGGCAGGGAGAGCCAAATCCATCACCAGGTGCACCAGGAGGGCCAGGAACAGGAGAAAGAGGAGGCTGACTTTACATTTCCTTTGGAAAAATGTGTGCAGCCGGCGTCGCATCTTTCCTCACCTGAGATGCTCAGCGAGATGTGGGCAGCCAGCTGGGGCTAAGAGAACTGTTGTGGCTGCAGCCTCTGTGCAAAACCAGGAGCAAGGTGTCCTGAATTTAGGGCACCACAGTAGAACAACCACCAGTGCGACAGAAGAGTCTCAGGAATGATATGTCACCGCAGCACCTCATGGGGTGACACCTCCGGGATGGCAGTGGGATGGGGCGGGAGGTTGTGAGGGGTTTATCAATGCTGATAAGGGGCAAGCTGGCACCACCACGGTCAGTGTGAACAGGGCAAGTTCCAAATCAATAGCCACCAAGCTGGCCTGGGGACAGCGATGGCTGCAGATAACCCCCGCATCATCCTGTCCCTCCGTGCTGTCACCCACACGGGGCTGCAGAACCTTTCTTTGTATACAGGGCATCAAAGTGGTTCTGCCTCTCTGCAGCACCCACCCTGCCCAACACTACACAGGCCCCATTCCCAATGCCCACCATATCCACACACTTGTAATCCAGGA
This sequence comes from Amazona ochrocephala, assembly GCA_039720435.1. Taxonomy (NCBI): domain Eukaryota; kingdom Metazoa; phylum Chordata; class Aves; order Psittaciformes; family Psittacidae; genus Amazona; species Amazona ochrocephala. The sequence continues at coordinate 80,431,312 of CM077880.1, forward strand.
GAGGTTTGCTCCTGCTGCTCAGACAGAGCAACTCACCCTTAGATATCTAAGCGATTAAACCCACTTGATCTCAGCCCCCTTTCAAAACCACTCAGATTAGGAGAAATGAAGAGGATGTGAGTATCAGCATCGCTGGGATGGGAAAAGCTGCACTTGGCAGTGTAAGGAAGAGCTGCCAGGCAGGCAAAGTTCACGGGCAGGGATGCTCGCAGGGCCTCTGAAGCAGGCAGGGGAGGTGGGCAGGGAGGAGAGGGGATGCTGCTTGCTCCCTCAGGCATCAGCACAGAAGGGCAGCAGGACCCACTGAGCACTGGGGAGGACTGGCAGCTTGTGGAGGGGGAAGGCAGCCCACTTTTATCAGGAATTCACTTTTCCAGTGACAACCAGGGACACAGAGCTTGGCTGCATGGGCAAAAAGGGTTGGTGACTTGTAGGGAGGGAACTTTGGATTTGTGAAGGGACAGAGAAGCATGGGAACACGCGCAGCAAACCGGGGGCTTGGAAGTCCGGAGTGATGTTTTTCCTCTTTCTGATTTCCCAAATGACGCAGAGGGCACATGAAATCTCATGCACCCCCTGCGTGATGTACCAGCAGCCAGCTTGGACATCCTCGCTCCAAACCAGTGAGGGTATGATGAGCAGCAGGCAGGAGGGTGTACACGGGAGGGGCTTTTCCAGTGCCATCCCTGCACTACCCTCTCACTCACGCTGCCCTCTCTGCACCATCTCCTGCGGGCTTCGTCCATGCCAGGCTCATCCCCCTCCCAGGCGGTGCAGAGGGAACACGGTGTTCCCAGTGTTCTTGGCTCTCCGTGTCCCACAGTGTGACAGTTGCCTGGAAACCATCTGTGGCTGACACCATCAGCCGCCCCAGATTCAGCCAGCTCCGCGTTCCCCTCCCGAGCCTTGCACTGACAAGATGGCCGTTGGGAGCCAGAGCGATCCGGGAGGAGGAGAGTTTTCCTGCCTGGCTGGTGAGCTCGAAGCCCTGCGGAAGGAGCTGGGAAGGGGAGCAGATGGCTTCCCCCCCTCCCACCAGGGAGGGGAACATGGTGTCTTGCTCCTGAAGGTTTGCTGGATCCAGCCCGGACATAGGGTTTGGAAAGAAGGCACCTAGGAGGGGCTGTAGCTGGAACATGGGATCGTTAGGTCATTGCTTAGCAGACAAAAAATGCCAACAAAAACCATGTGCTAACAGCTTGCATCAAAGGAGCTGGGCTGGGCTCCCAGAGCAGGGCCACGGATTTCTTTATTCCACAGCTAGCCCTGGGAGACCAATGGAAGAGGGAGACACACATTCCCCCCCCCTGCTTTCCAGTGCTCCGGACCAGCTCCAAACTGAAACCTCCCCCCCACATCCTGGGGCCAGAAAAGGACAGAGAGCCTATGAGCCAAAGCCATACTTCTGACCAGAAGTCCCATCCCTGGGCTAGGGAAGCTTGCAATCCTACCCCCCACCTTGATTTAACATCCCATTGGAAAGTGGAAGCAGGGGGGTTAGGTGGGGGCACTTGTCACTTTTAGTGCTTCAATGCTGGCATTAAATATTAACCACAGGATTTTTCAGCGAGTCAGACACGAGCCTGCAGCAACAGGGAAGAGCTGGAGAGCTTCAAAGCCTGCCCCCATCGCCTGACAGCATGCGGATGTACCTTGTTGCCATGACATCATAACAGAGAAGCAGTTGAATTCGCACCTCTTTCTTCCCATCTTCCTCTCCCCACCATTGCGCCTTCCATCTTCCCAGCACCTTCCCTGCTTCTCAGCAGGTTCAAGCCACCCCTGGGGTGGAGGAAGAGCTGCGTATCCAAGGACATTTCCACCACTGGCATTGATTCAGGACTCTCCAGCAGCTGATAATGATGTTTCCCATCTCCCCTCAGTGGGGAAGGATGAAGTCATGAAGCACAGCCCCCTGAGCTGCTATCACAGCTTTTCAGGATGGGCAGATAGAAAGGGTCATTTTGGCCGGCACTGATGCATCACCATGCGCTTTTCATCTCATTTTCTACATCTGACTCAACCCCATGCTTTGATGGGTAACAGCAGCAACATAGAGGGGCAGGAAATGAGAGGGAGACGAGAACACAATAGCAAGGCACCTGTTGCCAACTTCCCAACTTCCTGTTGAAAATTTGTAAGGTAAAATTCCTCAGCAAGAGGCTGCAGCTTTATAGTCAAAAGCAGGTAGGCCCTAGAGGCTCCAGAGCATCAGTGGCAGGGGTGCGTCCTGAGGAAACATCAGGAGACAATCTCTGATCCATGAACCAGCTTTGAGCAACCTGGTCTGGTGGAAGGTGTCCCTGCCCATGGCAGGGGGTTTGGAATTGGATGATCTTTAGGGTCTCTTCTAACACAAACCATTCTATGCTTCTAGGATACGGACATGCCAAAAAATGTGCCAGTTCCACAGCAAAAAGAAGGCAAAAGTCTTTTAACATACAGGGGCCAGCACAGCATGGCTCAACTTGCAGTAGGCAGGAAAATCAGCCTGTCTTATTGAACATTTGACTCAGAGCAGGGGCCTTGACTGTTTTGGGAAGCTGAGGTTCATGCTTCCGTGTACAGGGCACGCAAACCAGGTAAGATGGATTGGCTTCTTCATGGTAGCATCTTGTGGGAAAGCTGTTACCTCTGGAAGCAAAATATCCTGCTGCTCTCCTGTGACCCCCTTGCACTTACCTTGGGGGAGTGACAGGGCTGGAGTCGCTTGTAGAATTCACACCTAGCTCACCTCAATCTGGTTGCACGCTCATGCTTGGAGAAGGCTGGGGAGCAGACAATGTTTGCTTACTGCTGATGCAGGTCATGGGGACATTAGCTTTGGTCAGCTGGTGGCTAAAGAGATAACAAACTGGCAGCAAGGCCAAAAGATTGGGTGCTGAGGTAAGCAGCTCCCTGTGGTCACCTGCAGGTCACCGTGACCCTGCAGAGATGCTCATGACCAGCGTGTCTGCATTTACACACAGCAGTTAATTATTCATTAGTGTGAAGGAGGCATGATAAAAGCGACTGTGGCATGGCTGAAGGTATAACCACGCTCCAATGCAGGGCACTGCAAAGATGCTGGCTTTACCTCAGAACCTAGAAGAGTTAGAAAGCTGTGGAAGAGAAAATAATCTTTTCCACGTGCCAGCTACAGAAAGAAGAACCTTTAGCTCCGCTGCTGGCTGCAACCCAGCAGGTGTTGAGTGGTGGGGACTCATGCCATGCCAGACCTTGATGTGAGGGATGGCCTCTCCTGTTATCAGAGAACTATACAGGAGAGAAAGGCAGGCCAAGCAGCCTGTGGTTGGCGTATGTTGGAGATACGATCTAGTCCAAATCCTCTGCTCAAATAGGGTCGTCTAAAGCAGGTATTATATATAAAAACACCCAAGGGAAATGTAAGGATTTTCATCAAACAGTTTGCAAAGCGTAATTTCTACAAAAGCTTTTGAATTTGTCTAGTTTTGATTCTCTTTCTGCAATACAGCATGTGACATCTAACAGATGATCCCTTGCCCAAACCACCAGTTCTATATAAAGACCTACATGATAATGAGTGGAAAGGACCAGAACCAGATCCAGTGGAAGTTTGTTATGCTGTTTTCAATGGTAATACATATGTGACTAAGTTAACACAAGTAGAAGTAAATTCTTTAAAAAAGATAGTTTTGCAGAATTGTGAGGCTTTAGATATATTAACAGCTCAAGTAGACAGAGTATGTACTTTAATTAATGAATCTTCTTGTAGTTATCTTGATCAGTCTGGAAAGACCTTGAAAGATGTTAAAGAAATTTGGAAGCATGCGAAAGTACTTCATGATGTCTATCAGAACGATAAAATTCCTTGGTTAGATGCTCTTCTTACATTTTGGGACTTCAATGGTTGGCTCACATCTCTGATTAAAGGTATTGGAATGATTTTGTAGTAATCTTGACCATAGTTATGATTGTACCTTGTATTTTGCAATGTATTCGTGGTACGATTGAAAACCTGGTAAAACAGCTTTGGCTTACTCAAGAAAAGAAAAGGGGGAGATGTGGATGATTTCTTGTTAGAGAATGAACATATGCCTGCTCTGAATGAAAGCAAGTATGTGCAGTTGGCCATGTAGCAGGGGTAACTCCTGGTTACCTCTGTGCAGCCGACCGTGGAAAAGAAGCAACTTCCGGACAATCAATGAAACAAGAATGCAGGCCTGGAAGATAAGGAGCTAAGATAAGAAGCTTGCTGAATTGGACTGTAAATTTCGGTTGCTTACAAAAACCACACTTTAGGTTCTCACGAGTGCCCCCTTACATTGTGACGACGCTGTTTGGAGCAACCTTTTGATTTTACAGGGTCATCATACCTCATTTTTGTGCTTTATATTTTGTGGGGAACCTCTTTATAGCATCTCACTTATAGTGCCTTATGTTTTCTATTTAAGGTTTCTTACATAGGTTTTCTAAGACTGTTACAAAGTGTGTTCCAGTTTGTCATACCTATTTTTTTTAGATTAGTATATCTTAGGTAATTCACTTAAGCATAGAGAGGGGGGGAAATGTAGGCAGCCAGGGCTTGGCGGTCGGAAGATGTCGCGCTGTAACGGAAAGACAGAGCCCCTCCCCAGGTCTTAGCTTTGTGATGTAAGCAGACGGAAGTGACGTTGTAAACCAAAGCTATATAATGCGGTGTCACTCTGCAATAAACGCCATTTGCCGTCCACCACATTGGTGTCTGCGTGCTAATGGACCCCGTGATCGCGAGTAGGTGATCGCCTGTGCCGACCCTGAACCAGGCCACCGTGCCTCAGAGAGGCAGCAGAGCATGCAGCTATAGAATCATAGAATAGTCAGGCTTGGAAAGGACCTTAAGATCATCCATTTCCAACCCCCCTGCCATGGACCATCACAGACTACTTATTGGAAGTTACTAACAACTTGAATTCCCTCAGACTTTAAGTCTTGTTTTCATCATTACTCCATGCAGGTTCTGCATCCCAGAGTCTGTTTGATGACAAGGTGTAGAAACTGCTGCCCCTATAGTTAGTATGTCAGGTAAGGACTTGCCATAAGAGTACATAGAAAAGCTACAGGAATAGCTTGTGCAAATTCACCTACATCAGCCCCAAAGCACTCGCAGCAGTTTTGATATAATTTATTTGTCTTGGTCTTTTTTTTCTTGCATAGGCATAAATTACAATCTGTTGATTAAAAAATAAAATTAACAAAACAGTGCAGCATTTGCAACAGGCTACAGTATCAAATACAAACTCATCTCCTGTGTAGGGCAAATTGACAAGGGAGAACAGAGGAGAGAAATGGAGTAAAATAAGGGAAATCTGCTCTGACAGCTCTTTCCCATTTCTCCTGCCTCCCCAGGTTCATCTTCTGCAGCAGCACGAGGATGAAATACCTTCAGGCAGAGATGCACGTGCTGAAGCAGTAGTTTGATGTGCCTTCTTTCCCTCTGCAGCTCAGGAAGGTGTTGCAGCAATGGAGAGCAGCTGCCTGAGTGCTCTGGCTGCAGCCTGGCACCCATGAGCAGAGCTTGGGTGCTAACAAACCACGTGTAGTCTCACCATGCCTTCCTGGGACTCCTCATGTAGTTGCCATGAGGAGATCTCCAAAACCAGCACTAACCCCTGGAGAAGGGCATAAGACCCAAGGTGACCTCTCACTGATAGCTCCAGGGGTTTTTACCTTGGAACAGCACATTAATCTCCGAAGGACAGGGCAGGCTTGCCCTGTGAAGCCAAATGCTCCCTACCCCATAGCCAGTGGTTAACAGCCCCTTGGAAGAAGCAGAGACCCAGCTCCATCTCCATTCTTGGGAAAAAGAGGCTCCCCCTTTCCCAACTCTCACTATGCCCGAGTTACCACAAAAGCATCCTGACAGCCCAACAGGGAGGGCAGGGAGCCCGAAGGGAAGTAAGAAAAGGGGTTTTCCAGCCTTGTGGTTACGGCATTTACTCCAGCAGCCAAAGAACCCCTGGGGAAAGGGGAGAGCTTCATCTCTGCTATCACTCAAATGCAGGAGCTGCTCTGCTCAACCCAGGACAGGTCTAGGCATTTATAAAAGCACAACGCCATGCACGCAGGGCACTCACGGACATGACTCCAAGGCAAGCAGGCAGCTGTAGACAAGTTTAAAATAACTTTGGCTGTGGCTGCCAAGAATTAAGACTATGCTCAATATAGGAGAGAATTTATCCTGGCTGGATCTGGCTGCGGATCTGCTTTCTCCCAGCAGCAGGGCCTCCCAGCACTGCAGGGAGCTCCAAGGGGTCATTTTAAGCTGCTGGAGATGAGGCTGCACGCTTCCGGCTCACATCCCTTGCTCAGAGCAAAAAGACCCCTCCAGAAGGGATGTGCTAACATCATCCTGATCCCCTCCATCTTGCATAGAGCAGGTCAGGACTCAGCCCCTCTGCCCAGCATACACTTTATGCTGAAGGGAAACACTTCTTCAGGCTGTTCCCCTCCTCTTTATCCCTCACCCTACAGTGCTTCAAGCGGAAAAGACCATATGAGACTCAATTCATTGTGCACCCCTAAGTGCTGGTGGTGCCAGGGGAAGGATGATGCCAGCATCAGATAGGGCCAAAACACTAAATATGAGCCCTTCAGCTTTTATTTCAACAAAATACAAGACAAATGTGGAGGCTTTAAATGCCATCCAAGAACGTAAGCCAAGCTAGGGGCGATGCAGGCAGCCAGGAAGCAGAGTGGCCACATGGCCCTGGCACTCCTCAGCTCATGGAAGGTCCCCATGCATCCTTCCTGCAGTCCCCTGCCCCCTATCACACCCCTATGGATAGAGGCAGGATTTACATGCCCACTGCAGGCAGAACTCCCCGTCCTGCTCCAGCATGGTCAGGGAACTGAGCCATGCCGGTCAGGAGGCAGCAGGGAAAGGGAGCCCTTCCAGGAAAAAGGAGATCACCCTGTGCCAGCCATCTGCCACTGGGGACCAGGAGGTGACAGAGGCAGCCCTGAGCACTGCAGGTGGGGGGAGGCCCCATTGCTTCCCAAGGTGCAGGAGCGTGCTGGCACCTGCAAGCCCTGGGGATTGCCCCATCTCCCACCCATGGACAGAGTGGGGCAGAGCTCCAGCTCACTGCAGGCAGTCACCTATATACAGATGCAGCCATGGACAAGAGGCCACAGCCACACATTGCAGTCTCGGAGGATGTCTCCGGAGCAAGGAGGGCAGGATCTCCGGCACCCTGCCAGGCAGCAGTCCATGGAGGACCTTGTCTCCCAGGCTCAGCTACCAAACCACCACCAACTCAAGGCCTGTATTTTAAATAGCTCTGCTCATCTTATTCTAGCTTATCCTACTGTGTGTGCGCTATTCTCCTACTAAACAAAGCTCTAGCCCTCTTTGCATCTAAGCCACTTGCCCAAGCGGCGCCACGTAACATTCTCTGGTTAAGTAGAAATCACATGGAAAAAGGTTTTAACTTTGTTACTACAAAAAATAAAACCCCAACCACCCCCCCGGAAAGTACCTCCCTCCCCCCTCAAGAAAGCAGAACAAACCCAAAAGGGAAAGCAGGTAACAGGAGCTTTCAACAGCATTATCAAGCTTAACACTGGGGAGCAGCCAGCCAGGGAGGCCAACGGCATTGCCAATACCCAGCCGCCGGCAGCAGGAGGGCCTGAGCAGACAGACAGCAGCACCAGGGCAGGCTCTGCCACCACCACGTGCCAAACTCCTCTGCTCCTGCCCCCCCAACCGTTAGTTTATGTTAATACTTCACTAATACTGTCTTATTTCCCCTCTGCCAGCCCAGCATCAGAGATCTGGAGATCTCTACCAAAGCCAACGCCAAGGCAGGAGAAATGACCCTGTGTGGAGGGGAGAGAGGCAGCGGCTGCGACTGCTCACTCCTACCTACTCCAGCGGCACCGAGCCGGTCGCCACGGTCCCACACACCATATCACACCCAAGCCTGCGTGAAGCACGTGGCAAAATTCCATACCCCTTTCCCAAGTCCTGGCAGCACTAGGCACACTGTTGGAAAGGAGCAGGCAGTGGGGATGGAGGGCTGCGCAGACCCAATAAAAAAGGAGCTTAGAAAGTTAAAGTGTCTGATATACACTTAAAACCAGTCAGGCTGTGCCAAGACCCACGTGGGATGCTCTTGTTTTGCCACCCCGGTCCTTGGAAGAGTGAAAGCTTCACCCCTTAAATCCCAGCTCTTCTCCTTCCCAGTGGGAAGCAGCTGCTGGCACATTCCAGGGTTTCTACGTGCGAAGCAGTGACCCAGGCGAACCCCTCCTGCTGTCAGCCTGGCAGCATCCTCATCCCACGCTGGGGTCAGTGTGCCGGCTCCCCGTGCACACGGAAGCGGTAGATGCAGGTGTACTCGAGGTGACCCCAATTGCTCAGCACCCGGAGCTCCACCAGCTGGTACGGGCCAATGGTGTCATCCTTGGGGAGAGGGGGAAGGAAAACCCTGAGCCCTTGAGAGTTCTCTGGGGCTCGGAGAGCCCAGGGGTCCCATTGTCTTCTTGGGGTCAGGTGCAACGAGAGCAAAGCACTTACCTCGAAGTAAAACGTTTGGATGGGATTGCCATTGTGGTTGTACGTGAACTGCCCAAGTAGAAGGCCTTCCTCCTCTCTCTCCTCCTTTAAACCCTATGGAGGGTCAGGGAGGCAGAAAGGGAGAACCAGTGGTGATGAGAGAGGGAGACCAGAGGTGCACCCAGGGCAGAAGAGGGAGATGGAGGCGCAAGCACACTTGGTCTCCACTCCTGCTCTTCCAGGCCAAAACAGACAAATGGGGACAGGGAGCAGCGGGGAAGGATGAGGAGGTAGAGACCAAGAGTTATACCCACTCAATCCCCTCTTCCAGTGCTTCCCAAAACCCCTCCTGAAGCCTGGTGCTCTCCCTCTCCCCCTCAGTACTGCTTCTTCCCCCTCTTCAGTGTAAGACCAACCACCACACCAAGCACCCCACAACCAGGTATAGGGCTCACCAGCCCTCTCCTCCTGCACTCTCTCCCATGACACCCTCCCACTGTGTCCCCTTGCTAATCCCTCAGGTCACTCACATAGACAGCAAAGTCCTTGGGGGCACTGGGGATGGTCCCCTTGGGTGAGAGAGCTCTTGGGATGTGCTCCAGTGTCACGGCCGTGGGGCGGATGATGCTGGAGAGGCGGATGACGGCAAAGCCCTGGGACCCACGAAACGCCCAGCAGTTCCCAGGGTTGACATCTGGCTACAAGCACAAGAGCAAGACACCAGCAATGTTACCATCGTCAGTGCCATTTTCTCCCCGGCATCAGCCTGGCCGCTTGCTTAGAGCAGGAGCCAAATAAAACCCACCAAGAGAACCAGCCCAGCCGGCCCTTCCCCACAGTGGGGTCTCACCCTGAGGGTGCCCACCTGCAAGATAACACGGGGGGACTGCGAGCGGTACCACAGGGGGATGCCAAACAAGCTCAGCAGCGCCGTCTGTGTCCCGTGGGTCTCTGAGCAGCGGGTGTTGATGACACTGGCCCCTGACATAGACAGGGCACAGCACCAGGTAAGCTGCATACCAGCAGGTATGTGGTCCCCTCCCCAGGATGGCCGGCTCATCCCACACCACCTACCCGCCGACTCCAGGGCATAGTCAACCATCCCCACACGGTCCTCGCTGTAGCGCTTCAGGGCCTGGTCCACGATGAGATGCACTTGCTGTGTGAGAACAGAGAGTGAAAGGGGGAAAGGGCCAGGGCGGGCATCCTGGCCCCCACTCTTCTCCACCCCATGGGGACAGAGAGGGCGCAAGGACCTTCCTGCAAGCAGCCAGGGGATGAATCACCGTGGCAGAAATGAGAGGACACGCATTTGGCTGGGAAGCCTCGTTAGAGGCTGCTAAAAACAGCCCAGAGAGGAGCTGTGTAATGAAGGGGCAGTGCCCAGGCACACTGGGCTTGCCTGTCCCCATCCCAAAAGAAGGGGTAGGCCTAGGGGAGGTGGAGTGTTCCCCAGCAGGTACCAGACACAACCTTACAACCCACCCAGTCCTCCCAGTGTCATCAGCTGGCCCCTCCTGCGCCATCCTGCAGGACTGGTGGGAGCTCCCCCACCCAGAAAAGGAGGAGCTGGCCAGAGCATCCCTTTGGAGTCAAAACCCAGCCCTAGGAGCTGCGGCCTTGCAGCACCACTGTGGGTCTAAACTTTGTGTGTGCACAAAGCTCATACAGACTGCAGGCACTGCAAATCCCAGCTTTGATCCCTGCCCTTCACTACCTCCGTAGGGAATTGCCAACAACAATTTCCAAAGCAAGCAGGCTCAGTTTTTCCTTCGGTGTCATTCTACTGAAATGCTTTGCCCCAAGTGACTCAGCGGTGCTGCTGAAGATAGGGGTAAACAAGGTGCTCAAACCTTGATGGCATCTGCCCTGCCTTTTGGGTGAAGGGTATGAGAGCAGAAGCTTGGATTTTAAGACAGTGAGAGCCCCACAGGTATGCAGATATTGCCACTGTGATCCATCCAGAGCAGGGTGCAGGCACACCTCAGTGGAAGTGAGCAGCAGAGAAGGGATGGAGGAGTTTCAGGGATGCTCTTGACAGGTGGGATATGAGCCCACAGTCAATGTCCCAGCTATAAGCGCAGTCCCCACGGCTCTGGTATTTCCTAGGCACATGTGCCACCCCTCTGCACACACACAATGGGACACAGCCCCTGATCCCACACCTGCAGTCACCAGCACTCACCTCTTCCGTCACCCCCATGGTTCCTCCTTGCTGCAGGGCCACTCCAATCCCAGCATCCCGTGCTGACAGCCTCCTGTCCTCCGAGACCTTGTCAAGGATTTTACGCTCCAGGGCCTGGAGCTCTGCTTGCAAGTCTTCCGGCTGGAGGACAAGCCCAGCAGCGCCATCCCGCCGGGACTGTGACAGGAACTGACTGACCCACGCTGGGAACTGAGCTTCCACCTGAAACAGGGCACAGCGCTCAGCCCCAGGGCAGGTACCCTCATGCCTCCCTCTGCCGTACATAGCAGGACTAGGGACTCACATCAGCCCGCACTGCCTTCAGCTGCTCCAGCATCCCCTCCATGTGCTTCCCCATCACCTCCTGGTCTGACTTGAGGCTCATCAGCTCCCTCCTCAGTGCTGCCACCTCCTGCTCCAGCTTATCCACCTCCTGCTCCAGCTTATCCACCTCCTGCTGGAAGCTCCCTTGCAGGCTCTCCAGTGCTGAGCTGTGCCGAGAGAAAGGGGCAACAAAACCTCACACCAGTGGCAGTCCCAGCTCCCCTCTGCAAACAGGGGGGGCAGGTTCGTCCCCCCCCCAGGGCCTGTGCCATCTCCAGCCCCATACGGGTTTAATTCCTGTAGCAATGTCCTCTTCTATTGCATCCTATGGGAAAGCATCCCCAGCTCGCTCCTCAGTTGAAGGGCCATCTTCCCCACAGTGATGCAAAACAATGGCCACGAAGGTTATTTGCTGCAATGACCCTTTAAGCCCTGCTGGCAGCCAGGGCACTTTCTTGCCAACACACCCACACATCCATCCCTCATTCCACACAAGACTGTGTCTCTCAACCTCTCCTTTGCCCCAAGCAAACCACGCTTGGAAACCCCTCCTATGCCGAGCTGTGGGTATTTCACCCTGCTACCTGCCTGTCCCTAACAGAGCAGCAGCTCTGCTTGGACAGCAGCATTACCTCTGCCATTCCGAGTTCAGCTGCAGCAAACGAGTCTCCATCTCCTGCCAGGAGAAGGGGAAGGGGTGAGACCTCTGATGCCAGTAGCAGGGATGTCCTGCCTGGGTACCACCACATGCTCATTCCCTTACCTGAGAGGCTTGTGCCATCTTCCCTAGGCCGAGTGAGGCACAGGGGGGGAACATCAGAGCCCGGCCCCCCATGTCCCCACCTTCTCCCATGCCCCCCAAACCTCACCTGGAGGTGACTGTTCATGTCGGTGCGGAGATGCTCCTTCAGCCCCGCATCCCGGCGGCTCAAGAGCCCCTCCAGCAGTGCCAGGACACCCCCTGAGGGGGGCTCCCCGCCTGCTGCCATGGCCGCTGCTCCCCGCTGCAGCTCCCACCGCGACATCCCGGCCTCCAACACCTCAAAGCGCTTCTTCAGGGCCTGGAAGCGAGCCAGGACCCGGTGGTGCCCCTGCAGTGGCAAAGGCAGAGTGTGATGCAGCTCCTCAAGGGGCTGCCTGCTCCACTGGGACCCCCGTGACACGAGACCCAGGCCACCCAGTCCCCAAAGCCACTGACATCTTATTCATCTGCTGCTTCCCAGGAGAGGGCAGATGTTCCCCTTAGTCCATCCCTGGACACCCGAGACAGGCACAAGCTGGGGGAGCCACTTCCACCAGCATGGCAGGGCTCCTTCAGCCATGGACCACACTGTGCCAGCTCTGGGCAGGCTCCCACCCCACCTGGGTCACCTCCATGCCTTTGCCAAGGCTTACCTGGTCCAGCGTGGTCAGGTCCCCTGTCCCAGGCACATCACAGGAGGAAAGCTTTCCTGCTCCCCACCATGGGAAGGCTGGGAGGCGGTGTGTCGACAGCCCATAGGGGTAGAAGTACCAAGCTCCTAGGCATGCAGGGGGATGAGATGGTTAAAACGGCAGGGGACAAGGTGGAAGTGCAGAAGCTCAGCCATCAACAGACGCACCAGGGTACCAGGAGCACTGAGCTCAGGACCATCCGATGCCCCAGTGGTATGCTCTGCACTGTCACTGATTTCAGTCTCTCACTGATTGAGCCAGGCCAACTCACCGTAGGCAGCAGCAGCAAGGAGCACGAGGAACAGTAGCAGAAGCAGGGACCTCTTCAGCCATGGGTAGCGCCTGGAGCACGGACAAGAAAGAGGTGCCTGTAGGACTGCAGCCACCTTCTCCCACCACGCTTCTTCGGATGGGAGCCGGAGGGAAAGCAAAGCCTACCCAGGCTTTGGCACAAGACATCCACCCCACATGTTGTGCGGTCTATGGGGCACCCCCTCTCTGGGGTCCTGTGGGTTTTCCCCACATCTCCCCCATCCTGGTGTCCCACCACCACACTCACCTGAAGAAGGGGACACTACCCAGGTATGGAGCCATGCCAGTGAGGCGGTGCCGGGCAGCTGCCAGCATCGAGAACAGCCACCCCAGGAACCGAACTGCAGGGAGACAAACCAAGCCTCAGGCAGCAGCCTGGCAAAGATGTGCCCTCTGTCCCCAAGGATGCTCCGCAGGGAGCTAAAACCCCTCCACCCAATGAGGGAACAGCACATGGGGAGAGGAGACTCCAGCAGGGAAGAAAAGGTGCTGCTGCAAACACCCCTCCACTCACGTGGTGCTGTGAACACCAGCCAGAGGAAGGAGCCCACCCGGGAGGCTGCAGATCTCAGCCTCGACCCGGAGCTACTCTGGCCTGAGTAGAAGTGACCTGGGAAGGAAGAAACAAGGCAGTAAGTCACCAAACAGCGCCTGCACCTCTGTCTGTCACCCAGGCTGAAGGCTTTACGTAGGGGGGGGCATGCAGGTGGGGCTGGCAGTGCCCTGAGCACAGGCAGGTGCTGGGCTGGTCCCCTTGGGGACACTTCCCCCAGCATCCCTGCCGCTGCAGAGAGGCCGGAGTATCCCTACCAGCATAGTCATCTTCCGAGGAGTACCCAGATGAAGAGGTGTAGGAGTCGCACATCTTGCTCTCCAGCAGCCCGTTGATCTTGCTGGACTCGGTGTCCCCAGTGCCTCTTCTCCTCCTGGTAGAGAACTCGCCACCTTCCCCAAAACACAGAGTCCTCCTCAGAAACCACCCACCATCCCCACCCCCAAAGGGGGCAGGGGGCAGCCAGCCCGGTGGGGCTGCCCCAACGCCTCGCTGGTGTGCAAAGGACATCCCCAGCTACTGTGGGAGGGAGAAACATAAGGGAGAGCTCACCCCAATACGTGCTGCTGCCCAGGGTATCGTGCAGCACGGAGCTGCCCAGGGCAGCGTAGGCCCCGGCTGTCCCCCAGGTAGGACTCGCTCACCAGGGACTCGCTGTAGTAGGAGGTTTGGGTGCTGGGGGTAGGAGACAAGCGCTTGGTGCTGCTCGATTTCCTCCTGACCGTCCTGCTGTGGACGAGAACAGGGTCATCAGCAGTATCCTGCTGTGGGCGCGAACAGGGTCATCAATATAGATACGGGAGGGGGATGTCACAGTGCACGGATACGGGAGGGGGATGTCACAATGGGCAGAAACAGGGACTTCACCCCACGCCCTTGGCCAGCATCGCCTCCCTCTGCCCTGTACCGGATGGGGGCAGGTTTTGGAGGGTGCAACGGCTGCTTTGCGAAAGGCGCTGCCGCTCATCCGCGGGCACCGCTTCCGCTCGCACCGCTGCGGTTTTCCGGCCCGGCACTGGCAGCACACCTCCCTCCCGCCATCGGGCTGGAGGCGGCACCAAACCCCCCCCCCCCCCCAGCCGTCCACGGCAGCGGGGCAGAGGAGAACGCAGAGGTGCCGCGGTTGGGAGCACCCGGAGGGCACAGCCAGTCCCAGGCAGCCAGCGGCCATGCTGCAATACAGTGAGCTCGCCGTCATGCTCCCTCCTGCAAGCTGCCAGGGAAGGTGCCTGCTCCACGCTGTGGGATGCAGTGCCCTGCCCACGTTTGGGAGATGGGACCTCCCGCACCCCACTGACCTGCCCGTGCCCTCCTTGAAGGGGAGCTGCTGCCCCCCCAGCAGGGAGCTGCTGCTGCTGCTGCTGGTCGTGGCATCGTCGTCCCCGGGGTAATAGCGGGTGCTGATGAGGCGCTGGCTGCGGCGGGACATGGCGGCGGCTCGGGACGGGGGGGTCAAGGCTCACCTGCGGCGGGGAGGGGAGACAAGGAAGCATCAGCAGGAGGGGACGCAGCGGGAGGAGGGACCCCACTCGCGGGGGCTGCCCGGGGCGGTGCTGTGGGTGCTGAGAGCCCCTCTAGGGGCACCTGCTGCCGCGGGCCGCCACCGCCGGGGCCGGGATGGAGCCTCCCTCCCTCCCACCCGCTCCACCGCCACCGCCACCGCCACCGCCACCGCGGCCGCCTTATAAGGTTACAGAGGAATATATATACATTGTATATAGATAAAAACGTACATAAAGACACACATTAATATATATATATATATATTTACATATGCACACGCATAGCCCCTTCCCTCCTCCTCCTCCCCTCCCACGGGCCACCCAAGCAGGCACCCCCAGACCTCCTACCCCACCCTCGGCCGCGGCCGACCCCGTGTCCCCGCACACCCACCGTCTCCCGCAGCCCAGGCCCGCACCCGCCGCCGTCCCTCCCCGCTGCCGCCGCTCCGCTCCCTTTTGTTTTGCAGGCAAAGGCGGCCCCGGCCCCCGCCCCGCTTCTCCGCCCTACCCCGTTCCCCCCCTCCCGCCGCCGCCTCCCCCCCCCCCCCCTCCCGGCTTGTGGGGACTCTTCGATAGGCTCTTTATTGTTACTGCTATCGCCGTTTTTGTCGTTATCGCTGTTATTATCGCAGTTGCTGTATTAGCATAGCTTTGTTGTGATGGGGCATGGCTTTAAGATGGCAGAGGGAAGATTTAGATCGGACCTTAGGAAGAAGTTCTTCCCTGTGAGGGTGCTGAGGCCCTGGCACAGGGTGCCCAGAGGAGCTGTGGCTGCCCTATCCCTGGCAATGTTCAAGGCCAGGTTGGACACAGGGGCTTGGAGCGACCTGGTCTGGTGGAAGGTGTCCCTGCCCATGGCAGGCGGTTGGAACTGGATGAGCTTTAAGGTCCCTTCTGACCCAAACCAGTCTGGGATTCTATGCTCATCGTTTGGGGGTGATGGGGAGGGCCCATCCCTACCCCCTGGCTGCCCACAGGTCACCAAACACCTCAGCGCTGGGGAACTTCCAGCCCACACCCCCCATGCCCACCGAGGGCTGCAGGCAGCCCATGCTACCAGGCAAGGGCAGGCCCTTGGGTACAAACCGTGGGTGATGGTGACCGAAAATGGGGGCTCCTACTTGCTCCTCAGCCCTGTTTGGGTTTTGCTGGGGCAGACAGTTTGCCAGCCCCAGTGAGGTGGCAAACGCCCAGCAACCCCACACAACACCCCAACGGCACAGCCAAACCCACCCCTGCGGCACAGGCAGCCCCACTCTACACCGTGTGCCCACGCCGCCTCGACCGGGGGGGCAGGTTCTGCTGCATGCGAAAGTACTTCATGATGTCTATCAGAACGATAAAATTCCTTGGTTAGATGCTCTTCTTACATTTTGGGACTTCAATGGTTGGCTCACATCTCTGATTAAAGGTATTGGAATGATTTTGGTAGTAATCTTGACCATAGTTATGATTGTACCTTGTATTTTGCAATGTATTCGTGGTACGATTGAAAACCTGGTAAAACAGCTTTCGCTTACTCAAGAAAAGAAAAGGGGGAGATGTGGATGATTTCTTGTTAGAGAATGAACATATGCCTGCTCTGAATGAAAGCAAGTATGTGCAGTTGGCCATGTAGCAGGGGTAACTCCTGGTTACCTCTGTGCAGCCGACCGTGGAAAAGAAGCAACTTCCGGACAATCAATGAAACAAGAATGCAGGCCTGGAAGATAAGGAGCTAAGATAAGAAGCTTGCTGAATTGGACTGTAAATTTCGGTTGCTTACAAAAACCACACTTTAGGTTCTCACGAGTGCCCCCTTACATTGTGACGACGCTGTTTGGAGCAACCTTTTGATTTTACAGGGTCATCATACCTCATTTTTGTGCTTTATATTTTGTGGGGAACCTCTTTATAGCATCTCACTTATAGTGCCTTATGTTTTCTATTTAAGGTTTCTTACATAGGTTTTCTAAGACTGTTACAAAGTGTGTTCCAGTTTGTCATACCTATTTTTTTTAGATTAGTATATCTTAGGTAATTCACTTAAGCATAGAGAGGGGGAGAAATGTAGGCAGCCAGGGCTTGGCGGTCGGAAGATGTCGCGCTGTAACGGAAAGACAGAGCCCCTCCCCAGGTCTTAGCTTTGTGATGTAAGCAGACGGAAGTGACGTTGTAAACCAAAGCTATATAATGCGGTGTCACTCTGCAATAAGCGCCATTTGCCGTCCACCACATTGGTGTCTGCGTGCTAATGGACCCCGTGATCGCGAGTAGGTGATCGCCTGTGCCGACCCTGAACCAGGCCACCGTGCCTCAGAGAGGCAGCAGAGCATGCAGCTATAGAATCATAGAATAGTCAGGGTTGGAAAGGACCTTAAGATCATCCATTTCCAACCCCCCTGCCATGGACCATCACAGACTACTTATTGGAAGTTACTAACAACTTGAATTCCCTCAGACTTTAAGTCTTGTTTTCATCATTACTCCATGCAGGTTCTGCATCCCAGAGTCTGTTTGATGACAAGGTGTAGAAACTGCTGCCCCTATAGTTAGTATGTCAGGTAAGGACTTGCCATAAGAGTACATAGAAAAGCTACAGGAATAGCTTGTGCAAATTCACCTACATCAGCCCCAAAGCACTCGCAGCAGTTTTGATATAATTTATTTGTCTTGGTCTTTTTTTTCTTGCATAGGCATAAATTACAATCTGTTGATTAAAAAATAAAATTAACAAAACAGTGCAGCATTTGCAACAGGCTACAGTATCAAATACAAACTCAGCTCCTGTGTAGGGCAAATTGACAAGGGAGAACAGAGGAGAGAAATGGAGTAAAATAAGGGAAATCTGCTCTGACAGCTCTTTCCCATTTCTCCTGCCTCCCCAGGTTCATCTTCTGCAGCAGCACGAGGATGAAATACCTTCAGGCAGAGATGCACGTGCTGAAGCAGTAGTTTGATGTGCCTTCTTTCCCTCTGCAGCTCAGGAAGGTGTTGCAGCAATGGAGAGCAGCTGCCTGAGTGCTCTGGCTGCAGCCTGGCACCCATGAGCAGAGCTTGGGTGCTAACAAACCACGTGTAGTCTCACCATGCCTTCCTGGGACTCCTCATGTAGTTGGCATGAGGAGACCTCCAAAACCAGCACTAACCCCTGGAGAAGGGCATAAGACCCAAGGTGACCTCTCACTGATAGCTCCAGGGGTTTTTACCTTGGAACAGCACATTAATCTCCAAAGGACAGGGCAGGCTTGCCCTGTGAAGCCAAATGCTCCCTACCCCATAGCCAGTGGTTAACAGCCCCTTGGAAGAAGCAGAGACCCAGCTCCATCTCCATTCTTGGGAAAAAGAGGCTCCCCCTTTCCCAACTCTCACTATGCCCGAGTTACCACAAAAGCATCCTGACAGCCCAACAGGGAGGGCAGGGAGCCAGAAGGGAAGTAAGAAAAGGGGTTTTCCAGCCTTGTGGTTACGGCATTTGCTCCAGCAGCCAAAGAACCCCTGGGGAAAGGGGAGAGCTTCATCTCTGCTATCACTCAAATGCAGGAGCTGCTCTGCTCAACCCAGGACAGGTCTAGGCATTTATAAAAGCACAACGCCATGCACACAGGGCACTCACGGACATGACTCTAAGGCAAGCAGGCAGCTGTAGACAAGTTTAAAATAACTTTGGCTGTGGCTGCCAAGAATTAAGACTATGCTCAATATAGGAGAGAATTTATCCTGGCTGGATCTGGCTGCGGATCTGCTTTCTCCCAGCAGCAGGGCCTCCCAGCACTGCAGGGAGCTCCAGGGGGTCATTTTAAGCTGCTGGAGATGAGGCTGCACGCTTCCGGCTCACATCCCTTGCTCAGAGCAAAAAGACCCCTCCAGAAGGGATGTGCTAACATCATCCTGATCCCCTCCATCTTGCATAGAGCAGGTCAGGACTCAGCCCCTCTGCCCAGCGTACACTTTATGCTGAAGGGAAACACTTCTTCAGGCTGTTCCCCTCCTCTTTATCCCTCACCCTACAGTGCTTCAAGCGGAAAAGACCATATGAGACTCAATTCATTGTGCACCCCTAAGTGCTGGTGGTGCCAGGGGAAGGATGATGCCAGCATCAGATAGGGCCAAAACACTAAATATGAGCCCTTCAGCTTTTATTTCAACAAAATACAAGACAAATGTGGAGGCTTTAAATGCCATCCAAGAACGTAAGCCAAGCTAGGGGCGATGCAGGCAGCCAGGAAGCAGAGTGGCCACATGGCCCTGGCACTCCTCAGCTCATGGAAGGTCCCCATGCATCCTTCCTGCAGTCCCCTGCCCCCTATCACACCCCTATGGATAGAGGCAGGATTTACATGCCCACTGCAGGCAGAACTCCCCGTCCTGCTCCAGCATGGTCAGGGAACCGAGCCATGCCGGTCAGGAGGCAGCAGGGAAAGGGAGCCCTTCCAGGAAAAAGGAGATCACCCTGTGCCAGCCATCTGCCACTGGGGACCAGGAGGTGACAGAGGCAGCCCTGAGCACTGCAGGTGGGGGGAGGCCCCATTGCTTCCCAAGGTGCAGGAGCGTGCTGGCACCTGCAAGCCCTGGGGATTGCCCCATCTCCCACCCATGGACAGAGTGGGGCAGAGCTCCAGCTCACTGCAGGCAGTCACCTATATACAGATGCAGCCATGGACAAGAGGCCACAGCCACACATTGCAGTCTCGGAGGATGTCTCCGGAGCAAGGAGGGCAGGATCTCCGGCACCCTGCCAGGCAGCAGTCCATGGAGGACCTTGTCTCCCAGGCTCAGCTACCAAACCACCACCAACTCAAGGCCTGTATTTTAAATAGCTCTGCTCATCTTATTCTAGCTTATCCTACTGTGTGTGCGCTATTCTCCTACTAAACAAAGCTCTAGCCCTCTTTGCATCTAAGCCACTTGCCCAAGCGGCGCCACGTAACATTCTCTGGTTAAGTAGAAATCACATGGAAAAAGGTTTTAACTTTGTTACTACAAAAAATAAAACCCCAACCACCCCCCCGGAAAGTACCTCCCTCCCCCCTCAAGAAAGCAGAACAAACCCAAAAGGGAAAGCAGGTAACAGGAGCTTTCAACAGCATTATCAAGCTTAACACTGGGGAGCAGCCAGCCAGGGAGGCCAACGGCATTGCCAATACCCAGCCGCCGGCAGCAGGAGGGCCTGAGCAGACAGACAGCAGCACCAGGGCAGGCTCTGCCACCACCACGTGCCAAACTCCTCTGCTCCTGCCCCCCCCAACCGTTAGTTTATGTTAATACTTCACTAATACTGTCTTATTTCCCCTCTGCCAGCCCAGCATCAGAGATCTGGAGATCTCTACCAAAGCCAACGCCAAGGCAGGAGAAATGACCCTGTGTGGAGGGGAGAGAGGCAGTGGCTGCGACTGCTCACTCCTACCTACTCCAGCGGCACCGAGCCGGTCGCCACGGTCCCACACACCATATCACACCCAAGCCTGCGTGAAGCACGTGGCAAAATTCCATACCCCTTTCCCAAGTCCTGGCAGCACTAGGCACACTGTTGGAAAGGAGCAGGCAGTGGGGATGGAGGGCTGCGCAGACCCAATAAAAAAGGAGCTTAGAAAGTTAAAGTGTCTGATATACACTTAAAACCAGCCAGGCTGTGCCAAGACCCACGTGGGATGCTCTTGTTTTGCCACCCCGGTCCTTGGAAGAGTGAAAGCTTCACCCCTTAAATCCCAGCTCTTCTCCTTCCCAGTGGGAAGCAGCTGCTGGCACATTCCAGGGTTTCTACGTGCGAAGCAGTGACCCAGGCGAACCCCTCCTGCTGTCAGCCTGGCAGCATCCTCATCCCACGCTGGGGTCAGTGTGCCGGCTCCCCGTGCACACGGAAGCGGTAGATGCAGGTGTACTCGAGGTGACCCCAATTGCTCAGCACCCGGAGCTCCACCAGCTGGTACGGGCCAATGGTGTCATCCTTGGGGAGAGGGGGAAGGAAAACCCTGAGCCCTTGAGAGTTCCCTGGGGCTCGGAGAGCCCAGGGGTCCCATTGTCTTCTTGGGGTCAGGTGCAACGAGAGCAAAGCACTTACCTCGAAGTAAAACGTTTGGATGGGATTGCCATTGTGGTTGTACGTGAACTGCCCAAGTAGAAGGCCTTCCTCCTCTCTCTCCTCCTTTAAACCCTATGGAGGGTCAGGGAGGCAGAAAGGGAGAACCAGTGGTGATGAGAGAGGGAGACCAGAGGTGCACCCAGGGCAGAAGAGGGAGATGGAGGCGCAAGCACACTTGGTCTCCACTCCTGCTCTTCCAGGCCAAAACAGACAAATGGGGACAGGGAGCAGCGGGGAAGGATGAGGAGGCAGAGACCAAGAGTTATACCCACTCAATCCCCTCTTCCAGTGCTTCCCAAAACCCCTCCTGAAGCCTGGTGCTCTCCCTCTCCCCCTCAGTACTGCTTCTTCCCCCTCTTCAGTGTAAGACCAACCACCACACCAAGCACCCCACAACCAGGTATAGGGCTCACCAGCCCTCTCCTCCTGCACTCTCTCCCATGACACCCTCCCACTGTGTCCCCTTGCTAATCCCTCAGGTCACTCACATAGACAGCAAAGTCCTTGGGGGCACTGGGGATGGTCCCCTTGGGTGAGAGAGCTCTTGGGATGTGCTCCAGTGTCACGGCCGTGGGGCGGATGATGCTGGAGAGGCGGATGACGGCAAAGCCCTGGGACCCACGAAACGCCCAGCAGTTCCCAGGGTTGACATCTGGCTACAAGCACAAGAGCAAGACACCAGCAATGTTACCATCGTCAGTGCCATTTTCTCCCCGGCATCAGCCTGGCCGCTTGCTTAGAGCAGGAGCCAAATAAAACCCACCAAGAGAACCAGCCCAGCCGGCCCTTCCCCACAGTGGGGTCTCACCCTGAGGGTGCCCACCTGCAAGATAACACGGGGGGACTGCGAGCGGTACCACAGGGGGATGCCAAACAAGCTCAGCAGCGCCGTCTGTGTCCCGTGGGTCTCTGAGCAGCGGGTGTTGATGACACTGGCCCCTGACATAGACAGGGCACAGCACCAGGTAAGCTGCATACCAGCAGGTATGTGGTCCCCTCCCCAGGATGGCCGGCTCATCCCACACCACCTACCCGCCGACTCCAGGGCATAGTCAACCATCCCCACACGGTCCTCGCTGTAGCGCTTCAGGGCCTGGTCCACGATGAGATGCACTCGCTGTGTGAGAACAGAGAGTGAAAGGGGGAAAGGGCCAGGGCGGGCATCCTGGCCCCCACTCTTCTCCACCCCATGGGGACAGAGAGGGCGCAAGGACCTTCCTGCAAGCAGCCAGGGGATGAATCACCGTGGCAGAAATGAGAGGACACGCATTTGGCTGGGAAGCCTCGTTAGAGGCTGCTAAAAACAGCCCAGAGAGGAGCTGTGTAATGAAGGGGCAGTGCCCAGGCACACTGGGCTTGCCTGTCCCCATCCCAAAAGAAGGGGTAGGCCTAGGGGAGGTGGAGTGTTCCCCAGCAGGTACCAGACACAACCTTACAACCCACCCAGTCCTCCCAGTGTCATCAGCTGGCCCCTCCTGCGCCATCCTGCAGGACTGGTGGGAGCTCCCCCACCCAGAAAAGGAGGAGCTGGCCAGAGCATCCCTTTGGAGTCAAAACCCAGCCCTAGGAGCTGCGGCCTTGCAGCACCACTGTGGGTCTAAACTTTGTGTGTGCACAAAGCTCATACAGACTGCAGGCACTGCAAATCCCAGCTTTGATCCCTGCCCTTCACTACCTCCGTAGGGAATTGCCAACAACAATTTCCAAAGCAAGCAGGCTCAGTTTTTCCTTCGGTGTCATTCTACTGAAATGCTTTGCCCCAAGTGACTCAGCGGTGCTGCTGAAGATAGGGGTAAACAAGGTGCTCAAACCTTGATGGCATCTGCCCTGCCTTTTGGGTGAAGGGTATGAGAGCAGAAGCTTGGATTTTAAGACAGTGAGAGCCCCACAGGTATGCAGATATTGCCACTGTGATCCATCCAGAGCAGGGTGCAGGCACACCTCAGTGGAAGTGAGCAGCAGAGAAGGGATGGAGGAGTTTCAGGGATGCTCTTGACAGGTGGGATATGAGCCCACAGTCAATGTCCCAGCTATAAGCGCAGTCCCCACGGCTCTGGTATTTCCTAGGCACATGTGCCACCCCTCTGCACACACACAATGGGACACAGCCCCTGATCCCACACCTGCAGTCACCAGCACTCACCTCTTCCGTCACCCCCATGGTTCCTCCTTGCTGCAGGGCCACTCCAATCCCAGCATCCCGTGCTGACAGCCTCCTGTCCTCCGAGACCTTGTCAAGGATTTTACGCTCCAGGGCCTGGAGCTCTGCTTGCAAGTCTTCCGGCTGGAGGACAAGCCCAGCAGCGCCATCCCGCCGGGACTGTGACAGGAACTGACTGACCCACGCTGGGAACTGAGCTTCCACCTGAAACAGGGCACAGCGCTCAGCCCCAGGGCAGGTACCCTCATGCCTCCCTCTGCCGTACATAGCAGGACTAGGGACTCACATCAGCCCGCACTGCCTTCAGCTGCTCCAGCATCCCCTCCATGTGCTTCCCCATCACCTCCTGGTCTGACTTGAGGCTCATCAGCTCCCTCCTCAGTGCTGCCACCTCCTGCTCCAGCTTATCCACCTCCTGCTCCAGCTTATCCACCTCCTGCTGGAAGCTCCCTTGCAGGCTCTCCAGTGCTGAGCTGTGCCGAGAGAAAGGGGCAACAAAACCTCACACCAGTGGCAGTCCCAGCTCCCCTCTGCAAACAGGGGGGGCAGGTTCGTCCCCCCCCCAGGGCCTGTGCCATCTCCAGCCCCATACGGGTTTAATTCCTGTAGCAATGTCCTCTTCTATTGCATCCTATGGGAAAGCATCCCCAGCTCGCTCCTCAGTTGAAGGGCCATCTTCCCCACAGTGATGCAAAACAATGGCCACGAAGCTTATTTGCTGCAATGACCCTTTAAGCCCTGCTGGCAGCCAGGGCACTTTCTTGCCAACACACCCACACATCCATCCCTCATTCCACACAAGACTGTGTCTCTCGACCTCTCCTTTGCCCCAAGCAAACCACGCTTGGAAACCCCTCCTATGCCGAGCTGTGGGTATTTCACCCTGCTACCTGCCTGTCCCTAACAGAGCAGCAGCTCTGCTTGGACAGCAGCATTACCTCTGCCATTCCGAGTTCAGCTGCAGCAAACGAGTCTCCATCTCCTGCCAGGAGAAGGGGAAGGGGTGAGACCTCCGATGCCAGTAGCAGGGATGTCCTGCCTGGGTACCACCACATGCTCATTCCCTTACCTGAGAGGCTTGTGCCATCTTCCCTAGGCCGAGTGAGGCACAGGGGGGGAACATCAGAGCCCGGCCCCCCATGTCCCCACCTTCCCCCATGCCCCCCAAACCTCACCTGGAGGTGACTGTTCATGTCGGTGCGGAGATGCTCCTTCAGCCCCGCATCCCGGCGGCTCAAGAGCCCCTCCAGCAGTGCCAGGACACCCCCTGAGGGGGGCTCCCCGCCTGCTGCCATGGCCGCTGCTCCCCGCTGCAGCTCCCACCGCGACATCCCGGCCTCCAACACCTCAAAGCGCTTCTTCAGGGCCTGGAAGCGAGCCAGGACCCGGTGGTGCCCCTGCAGTGGCAAAGGCAGAGTGTGATGCAGCTCCTCAAGGGGCTGCCTGCTCCACTGGGACCCCCGTGACACGAGACCCAGGCCACCCAGTCCCCAAAGCCACTGACATCTTATTCATCTGCTGCTTCCCAGGAGAGGGCAGATGTTCCCCTTAGTCCATCCCTGGACACCCGAGACAGGCACAAGCTGGGGGAGCCACTTCCACCAGCATGGCAGGGCTCCTTCAGCCATGGACCACACTGTGCCAGCTCTGGGCAGGCTCCCACCCCACCTGGGTCACCTCCATGCCTTTGCCAAGGCTTACCTGGTCCAGCGTGGTCAGGTCCCCTGTCCCAGGCACATCACAGGAGGAAAGCTTTCCTGCTCCCCACCATGGGAAGGCTGGGAGGCGGTGTGTCGACAGCCCATAGGGGTAGAAGTACCAAGCTCCTAGGCATGCAGGGGGATGAGATGGTTAAAACGGCAGGGGACAAGGTGGAAGTGCAGAAGCTCAGCCATCAACAGACGCACCAGGGTACCAGGAGCACTGAGCTCAGGACCATCCGATGCCCCAGTGGTATGCTCTGCACTGTCACTGATTTCAGTCTCTCACTGATTGAGCCAGGCCAACTCACCGTAGGCAGCAGCAGCAAGGAGCACGAGGAACAGTAGCAGAAGCAGGGACCTCTTCAGCCATGGGTAGCGCCTGGAGCACGGACAAGAAAGAGGTGCCTGTAGGACTGCAGCCACCTTCTCCCACCACGCTTCTTCGGATGGGAGCCGGAGGGAAAGCAAAGCCTACCCAGGCTTTGGCACAAGACATCCACCCCACATGTTGTGCGGTCTATGGGGCACCCCCTCTCTGGGGTCCTGTGGGTTTTCCCCACATCTCCCCCATCCTGGTGTCCCACCACCACACTCACCTGAAGAAGGGGACACTACCCAGGTATGGAGCCATGCCAGTGAGGCGGTGCCGGGCAGCTGCCAGCATCGAGAACAGCCACCCCAGGAACCGAACTGCAGGGAGACAAACCAAGCCTCAGGCAGCAGCCTGGCAAAGATGTGCCCTCTGTCCCCAAGGATGCTCCGCAGGGAGCTAAAACCCCTCCACCCAATGAGGGAACAGCACATGGGGAGAGGAGACTCCAGCAGGGAAGAAAAGGTGCTGCTGCAAACACCCCTCCACTCACGTGGTGCTGTGAACACCAGCCAGAGGAAGGAGCCCACCCGGGAGGCTGCAGATCTCAGCCTCGACCCGGAGCTACTCTGGCCTGAGTAGAAGTGACCTGGGAAGGAAGAAACAAGGCAGTAAGTCACCAAACAGCGCCTGCACCTCTGTCTGTCACCCAGGCTGAAGGCTTTACGTAGGGGGGGGCATGCAGGTGGGGCTGGCAGTGCCCTGAGCACAGGCAGGTGCTGGGCTGGTCCCCTTGGGGACACTTCCCCCAGCATCCCTGCCGCTGCAGAGAGGCCGGAGTATCCCTACCAGCATAGTCATCTTCCGAGGAGTACCCAGATGAAGAGGTGTAGGAGTCGCACATCTTGCTCTCCAGCAGCCCGTTGATCTTGCTGGACTCGGTGTCCCCAGTGCCTCTTCTCCTCCTGGTAGAGAACTCGCCACCTTCCCCAAAACACAGAGTCCTCCTCAGAAACCACCCACCATCCCCACCCCCAAAGGGGGCAGGGGGCAGCCAGCCCGGTGGGGCTGCCCCAACGCCTCGCTGGTGTGCAAAGGACATCCCCAGCTACTGTGGGAGGGAGAAACATAAGGGAGAGCTCACCCCAATACGTGCTGCTGCCCAGGGTATCGTGCAGCACGGAGCTGCCCAGGGCAGCGTAGGCCCCGGCTGTCCCCCAGGTAGGACTCGCTCACCAGGGACTCGCTGTAGTAGGAGGTTTGGGTGCTGGGGGTAGGAGACAAGCGCTTGGTGCTGCTCGATTTCCTCCTGACCGTCCTGCTGTGGACGAGAACAGGGTCATCAGCAGTATCCTGCTGTGGGCGCGAACAGGGTCATCAATATAGATACGGGAGGGGGATGTCACAGTGCACGGATACGGGAGGGGGATGTCACAATGGGCAGAAACAGGGACTTCACCCCACGCCCTTGGCCAGCATCGCCTCCCTCTGCCCTGTACCGGATGGGGGCAGGTTTTGGAGGGTGCAACGGCTGCTTTGCGAAAGGCGCTGCCGCTCATCCGCGGGCACCGCTTCCGCTCGCACCGCTGCGGTTTTCCGGCCCGGCACTGGCAGCACACCTCCCTCCCGCCATCGGGCTGGAGGCGGCACCAAACCCCCCCCCCCCCCCCCAGCCGTCCACGGCAGCGGGGCAGAGGAGAACGCAGAGGTGCCGCGGTTGGGAGCACCCGGAGGGCACAGCCAGTCCCAGGCAGCCAGCGGCCATGCTGCAATACAGTGAGCTCGCCGTCATGCTCCCTCCTGCAAGCTGCCAGGGAAGGTGCCTGCTCCACGCTGTGGGATGCAGTGCCCTGCCCACGTTTGGGAGATGGGACCTCCCGCACCCCACTGACCTGCCCGTGCCCTCCTTGAAGGGGAGCTGCTGCCCCCCCAGCAGGGAGCTGCTGCTGCTGCTGCTGGTCGTGGCATCGTCGTCCCCGGGGTAATAGCGGGTGCTGATGAGGCGCTGGCTGCGGCGGGACATGGCGGCGGCTCGGGACGGGGGGGTCAAGGCTCACCTGCGGCGGGGAGGGGAGACAAGTGTGGGCGAAGGAAAGTTCGAAACCATATGGGAAAAGCGTACACCATATAGTTGTCAGCAAACTTCAAACTTTATTCACAAAGATACCTGGTTATATACACTAAATAATGAGCCTCATACATATTGCAAAGCTGAGCTCCTAATTGGTTAACCTTTAAAATATTACTTCTTATCTTATTTCTGCATACTTGCAGTTTACAATTAGCATGGTTAGCTTGAAAGACGCTTTGTTAAAACAGGGCCCTATTGTCCAGAGGGACCTTGTGGTCCAGCTTGACCAAGGGAGTCAATGGGAGTCTGATTATCAACAGAACCAGGGGAGTCAGCAAGACCTTGCTAACTTTTCTCAAGATTTCTGCACGTACACGAACTTTAGTAACCCTCAGGCGAGGCCTCAGTGCCTGTGGGCCACTACCGTACAATTGTCAAGCGATTGTCTGGATTGCTCATAGGCCTAGTTCTGTTGCTAATGAGACATCAAATTCATCTGGCTGTGGCCTTTGTCCACCAGCCATTCGTCAATAAAACTCTCCACATTTCCCCCGTTTTCTTTTTGGGTTAAAAGCACATTATTCATAGCCTTCATGGTCATAGTTTTCACACAAGAAATAAGACATCCAATAATCAATAATCCTACTATGAGTACAATCAAAATCACAAATCCTTGTTTCAGTAACTCTCTTAGCCAACCCGATAAACCCTAGCCACTTAACAGTGTGTCTAACGGGCTTTGCCATTCTTGCAATTTCTTCATGTTGAAATTTAACTGTCTGATCTTATCATGAATGGACTGGGATTTATCAGTAAGGTTAAAACAACACATTCCGTCAAATTCTTCACAGCCATGACTATGAGCAAGTAATAAAAAATAAATAGCGGCGCGATTTTGCAAAGTCGCTTTTCTTATACTATCAGCTTCTGTAGCAAGATCATACAAGATTTTAGAAGTTATATTGATTTGCTTTCCTGCCCAACATGTTAAAGCTTTGATTGCTAAAGCATTGTGTACAGAACTAAGAGATGGCAAAAATATAGCAGACGCAACTGTTGCCGCAGTGTTCCATAAGAGTGCTTTATCAGAACAATTACCGTCCAGAACCTGCAATGCTCTTTTTGCTCGGTGTTGCTTTTGATGTAACTGAGAGAGTTGCAACAATTGATGTTTTCTTGGTGTTATCAGTGTTAATTTTCCAATATAACATGGTCCCCCAAATGGTTTGCAAGGGATACCAGGCCAAGCTCTATCCCCACATATTAAAAAATATCCTGAAGGTAGTGCCTTGGCTCTGGTATCTGGATACTTTATTTCGTGCATTGGGCAATAAGATTGATTATTGTATCTCACATCTAAGGGTGATACGTCAGTTTTAACTGGCCCTTCCATACTAGATATAGAACTAAACTTAATACATCTTTTTGCTGGTTTTGAACCCAATAAACTTAATTCTTGTAGATGTAAGATCACCCTTGTTAAATTCCTGATTAGTAAAGCATTCAAAGTAGACATAAAATTCCAAGAGGTAAGGTTAGCAGCTTGTCTAATAACTGTAGTATTTAAAGGGATTGACAAGTTTACCCATTCATCTGTAAAATCAGAGAGATTAACAACCGGACTTTCAATCAGACAGGTTTTAGATGGATTACCAGCTTGGTGCAATGATAAACAAAAGTCGTCTACTCCTGCTTCATGAGCCCATTTTGTCCAAACATTGTCCATATAATAACTATCAACCAGCTTTTCCGAGAGATATTGACAGAAGGCTGTCTGTAGGGAGAATGTCATCAGAAATGCAGATAAATACGATACACAAACACAATTAAGACTACACATTACTCTATAAGCAGTCCAAATTATCAATAACACAATCATCTTTAAACAGTTCATGTTCAGTTCTTTCCTTAGTGATCTTATTCTGTTGATTCTTCTTCTGGATGTGTGTCGTTGCTATTTCCCGAGCTTGCTGATGTGACGTTTGGAGCAGGCTTAGTCCATTCTCTAACAAGAAATCAGCTATATCTTCGTTTTTTCTTTTCTTGAGTAAGTCAAAGCTGTTTTACCAGGTTCTCAATCATACCACGAATACATTGCAAAATACAAGGTACAGTCATAACTATGGTCAAGCTTACTACCAAAATCATTCTAATACCTTTAATCAGAGATGTGAGCCAACCATTAAAGTCCCAAGATGTAAGAAGGGCATCTAATCAAGGAATTTTATCGTTCTAATAGGCATCATGAAGTACTTTCTTATGCTTCCAAGTTTCTTTAACATCTTTCAAAGTCCTTCCAGACTGATCAAGATAACTACAACAAGATTCATTAATTAAAGTACATACTTTGTTTACCTGAGCTGTTAATATATTTAAAGCCTTACAATTCTACAAAATTATATTTTTAAAGAATTTGCTTCTACTTGTATTAACATAGTCACATACGTATTGCCATTAAAAACAGCATAACAAACTTACACTGGAATCATTTTGCACACTTTGCTTTAGTCTTACAGTCATATTACATTCTTTGTTATATTCTATAACTTGATATGGTTCTGGTCTTTTCCACTCATTATCATGTAGGTCTTTATATAGAATTGGTGGTTTGGGCAAGGAATTATCTGTTAGAAGTTATAAATACTGTATTGCAGAAAGAGAATCAAAACTAGACAAATTTAAAAGCTTCTGTATAAATTACGCTTTGCAAACTGTTTGAAGAAAATCCTTACATTTCTCTTAGGTGTTTTCATGTATAATACCTGCTTTAGATGACCCTAGATCATATCTCCAACATATGCCAACCACAGGCTGCTTGGCCTACCTTTCTCTTCTATATAGCTCTCTGATAACAGGAGAGACCGTCCCTCACATCAAGGTCTGGCATGGCATGTGTCCCCACCACTCAACGCCTGCTGGGTTGCAGCCAGCAGCGGAGCTAAAGGTTCTTCTTGGTGGCAAACACAGAGGCCAACCCAGTCTTGCCCTTGACTGTGGTAGGAGGTATTTGGCCAACTTTAGTCGTGGCACTTTGTTGGCAGTGCAGAGGTTTACCTGCTTCATTCAGTAACAAGTCACTACTATGACAAAGCACATACAGATTTACATTAGCAATATGTACACTACAGGGTGCAGCAGCATGTTGAAGATGCTAGTGGCAGTGACAGACCAGCCGAAGAAAATTTTTCATTAGTGATGTACTTCTACCTTCTTAATTCGTTCTATTACCTGCTTTATAACACTATCATTGTATTAGAATCTTTCTAGCTTTTGCCTTAACATTTTTTAGCAGCTGCTGCAAATTTGCATACTCTAATATCAGTTTTATAAGTGACAAATCCATACAATACAAGGTGTAGTTTCTTATTAGCAACTGGCTAGTAAGCACAGGTGGTTTTATATACAAAATTACAGCTTCTAATAAGAGCTACTTTACATGCACATATATTTAAGCTCCTGTGGCCTAAGTTATATACCTTTTACAGCTTGCTTATGCCTGCTAGTCAGGGTATAATTGGATACATCTTAAAAAAAAAATACTGAATACATCTTACGGAATACCATTGTTAGTTTACCGCCGGATGCATCATACAGATTACTTTTGTTAATTGATATACAATATTGGATACATCTTAATAGTTACATGTATATTCCTTTTCCCTATGTGGTTACATTCTTCATGGGGTTTTTGCTTCCTCAGTACTTTCCCAGCACCTGTCTAGATTACAGTGTCCATGCTGTTTCTTTTCGTGTTGAGATGTTATTACACTGTAGCACTCTAAATCTTCTGCATCCACTGTCCCACGGTCTGATTGTATCTATTTTCCAGCAACCATTCTCCAACAATTCCCGGTTTTTCTTTTTGAACAATTAAGGCTTGTTTGGTTAATTTTTCTACACTAGACATAATACATCAGTAGGCTAAGCCAAGCACTAAAATAATTAACAGCAACATGCTAATGACTCGAATCCCTTCCCCCATGCCATCAGTTCTCAAGAAGTAAATCAAGCTAAAAATGATTCCTTAAAGCAAAGGCATTCTGATGAAACAGGAATGTGAAGCAGGTGCAGAAGCAAACTGTACAGTTAACAGTCAATGCGTTTGCAGTGCCATTAACCATTTTTTCTCTTTCTTTGCCACCCTAATGCTGTCTGGGTAGAGGTTGGTAAAACTTGGATTCTTCCTTAGGTTACTTTAAACACACTAAGCAGGACTGCCCAGCAGCAGCTACAACTGCCAGCCTGCTGAGCAGCAGCCATAAATCTCTGCGGGCAGCAGCACTTTTCTATTAACCCTTTCTTGCCTAAAACGTTAATTTGCTACACATTAAAACTTTTACATTAACTTAATAATAAAAGGTACACAGAACACTGTCTGCCCTCAACAGATACACACATACACACACATTCATGGGATCCCACAAACACACTCCACACAACTACAATATGTGAAACACAAAATGCAGACAATCATTATTTTCACTACATGGTCCCACGTACAGAACGTGGTGCAATGACCTTGTGAAGACAATTAGGAAGCCAGCTCCGAGCAGCATCGTCGCAGTGCAGGGTGGCAGACTCAATCTCAGCGGGCGTCCCCGCAGAGGCTCTGCCTCCCTCACGTCGCATGAGGCTTGGGCTTTTGTACTGATCAAAATGCGCACTTATTCCAATGCAGGTGGCCAGCCTACATCGGGAGAAGTGGCCAACAGTATCTATAAAGGTCTGCAAGGGTCGATAGAAACACAGACGTAGTTACATTTGCTAGCTTTTAGTACATGAATATCACAGACAGACTATAAGCACACAATATATCTGCCTCCCCCACCCATCTTACTTTTCCCTTTATAACTGCCCATTTATCATGGTGATCTGGGGAATCTAAATCAGGCTTCTTTTCCGGATCAACAGGTCTCAGGTCAAAAGGACTATTCAGGTCAGCATCAGAATTATCAGGCGTCAGAACCTCAGGAGCAGTAACAACAGTCTGATGAAAATGCACAGGCTCCTCATTAACGTGTTCTGGAGTTTCGGTGTTATCAAGTGCTGTGCTGTCGGCTCCTTCCATTATACCCGGACTATTACCCCGTTCCTCCTCCTCAATCAGGGGGGCAATGGGCTCCACTTCTTCTACTTTCTCTTCTTCTTTCATTTCCCGCGCATGAGGAATCCTAATACTAGTCACAGCAGATGCAAGGGGCTCGCCTTCTGGTGGTCCCGTTTGTCCATACTCCCTATTTTTCCTATGTGCCTCAGCCGCTTTTTCTGCCGCTTTCCGCTCGGTTGCATACTGCAACAGTGCATTACACATCGTTCGCCACACTTTTCTCAGTTTCTTTGCTGTCTTATCATCCTCTAATACAGCTTCCCATAACACATCCCCAAATTTACGCCACTCATTTAAATCATGCACTGTATGAGGATCAACAAATAGACCTTTTGCATATCCATAAGCTAACAGCTCAGGAACCTCCTTTTTTAAATTAATATCCCTGAGATTACGCTTTTCTAGAAAACTTGTAAATAAATCATATGCCACTTGCCTATCCATGTTTAAACGTCAGCGCGCGCTGTTTTGCAGCTCTTCATAGGCTTCGGTGGCACGTACGACCCAGACCGCCGATTACGATCCTGGGGGTGCTTCCTGCCTTTTCTTCCTGCTTTTGCACCGTCCTGGGCTGCAGACAGGACTCGACCCTTGTCTTCGCTCAACCGTGGTGCCCTATATACAACGTCTTCCCGTTAAGCGTTTTTCCGCTATTTCTTAGATCCGTCAGGGGTTCCTTAGGATCACGTCGGGGTCACCATTTGTGGGCGAAGGAAAGTTCGAAACCATATGGGAAAAGCGTACACCATATAGTTGTCAGCAAACTTCAAACTTTATTCACAAAGATACCTGGTTATATACACTAAATAATGAGCCTCATACATATTGCAAAGCTGAGCTCCTAATTGGTTAACCTTTAAAATATTACTTCTTATCTTATTTCTGCATACTTGCAGTTTACAATTAGCATGGTTAGCTTGAAAGACGCTTTGTTAAAACAGGGCCCTATTGTCCAGAGGGACCTTGTGGTCCAGCTTGACCAAGGGAGTCAATGGGAGTCTGATTATCAACAGAACCAGGGGAGTCAGCAAGACCTTGCTAACTTTTCTCAAGATTTCTGCACGTACACGAACTTTAGTAACCCTCAGGCGAGGCCTCAGTGCCTGTGGGCCACTACCGTACAATTGTCAAGCGATTGTCTGGATTGCTCATAGGCCTAGTTCTGTTGCTAATGAGACATCAAATTCATCTGGCTGTGGCCTTTGTCCACCAGCCATTCGTCAATAAAACTCTCCACAGACAAGGAAGCATCAGCAGGAGGGGACGCAGCGGGAGGAGGGACCCCACTCGCGGGGGCTGCCCGGGGCGGTGCTGTGGGTGCTGAGAGCCCCTCTAGGGGCACCTGCTGCCGCGGGCCGCCACCGCCGGGGCCGGGATGGAGCCTCCCTCCCTCCCACCCGCTCCACCGCCACCGCCACCGCCACCGCCACCGCGGCCGCCTTATAAGGTTACAGAGGAATATATATACATTGTATATAGATAAAAACGTACATAAAGACACACATTAATACATATATATATATATTTACATATGCACACGCATACCCCCTTCCCTCCTCCTCCCCCTCCCCTCCCACGGGCCACCCAAGCAGGCACCCCCAGACCTCCTACCCCACCCTCGGCCGCGGCCGACCCCGTGTCCCCGCACACCCACCGTCTCCCGCAGCCCAGGCCCGCACCCGCCGCCGTCCCTCCCCGCTGCCGCCGCTCCGCTCCCTTTTGTTTTGCAGGCAAAGGCGGCCCCGGCCCCCGCCCCGCTTCTCCGCCCTACCCCGTTCCCCCCCTCCCGCCGCCGCCCCGCCCCTCTCCGCCTCTCGCGCGCGCGCGCCCTCCGCCGCCGCCTCCCCCCCCACCCCCCCCCCCCGGCTTGTGGGGACTCTTCGATAGGCTCTTTATTGTTACTGCTATCGCCGTTTTTGTCGTTATCGCTGTTATTATCGCAGTTGCTGTATTAGCATAGCTTTGTTGTGATGGGGCATGGCTTTAAGATGGCAGAGAGAAGATTTAGATCGGACCTTAGGAAGAAGTTCTTCCCTGTGAGGGTGCTGAGGCCCTGGCACAGGGTGCCCAGAGAAGCTGTGGCTGCCCCATCCTTGGCAGTGTTCAAGGCCAGGTTGGACACAGGGGCTTGGAGCGACCTGGTCTAGGGGAAGGTGTCCCTGCCCATGGCAGGGGGTTGGAACTGGATGAGCTTTAAGGTCCCTTCTGACCCAAACCAGTCTGGGATTCTATGCTTATCGTTTGGGGGTGATGGGGAGGGCCCATCCCTACCCCCTGGCTGCCCACAGGTCACCAAACACCTCAGCGCTGGGGAACTTCCAGCCCACACCCCCCATGCCCACCGAGGGCTGCAGGCAGCCCATGCTACCAGGCAAGGGCAGGCCCTTGGGTACAAACCGTGGGTGATGGTGACCGAAAATGGGGGCTCCTACTTGCTCCTCAGCCCTGTTTGGGTTTTGCTGGGGCAGACAGTTTGCCAGCCCCAGTGAGGTGGCAAACACCCAGCAACCCCACACAACACCCCAACGGCACAGCCAAACCCGCCCCTGCGGCACAGGCAGCCCCACTCAACACCGTGTGCCCAGGCCGCCTCGACCGGGGGGGCAGGTTCTGCTGCTCCCCAGCCCCATGGCCTCAGACACCCCGTTACCATCCCTCTCCCCCATGGGCGGCCGGGCCGGCTCGGCAGCAGGGCGCAAGCCAAACCCGGCTGCTCCCGTGGGACCTGGTGCCAAGGCGCCGGGCTGAGACAACAGCCGCCTCCTACGCCCCGCGTTCTAAACCCGGCAGCTCCCTGTGGGAGCGCGGCGAGGGGGGGAACCGGCTGCCTGTGGCTGGACACGGCTGTGGGGCCGCAGCGTGGGAACGGCCCCGTTGGCTTCGGGTAAAGCGGCAAAAGGGCGTTCGTAGAAAGGGTTAAAACCATGAAACCCTGTTGCGAAACAGCCCTGAAACCTCAAAACCTTTTCCTCCCCACGCCAGGGTCTGGTGCACAGGCTGGGGACCTGCTGCCAGTGTCTTGGGTGGGGGGGTAGACTGCAACAAACCCCAATTCAGAGTCCCCGGTCCCGTTGTGTAACACAGACAGACCCTCTTTGTCTCCCTTTTCTTTCTTTCTTTTCTCCCTTTCGAGCCCATTTTTTGTTGCAGCCTAAATCTCCGCCTGGCTTTTCCAGGGCAGCTCTGCCTCCCGCTGCACCAGCCACCCTTTCCCACCCTTTCCTGGGGTTTTCCATCACTCCACAGGTGACCCGCCAGGCCAGAGGACATCTCCCTGTTGGCACCTTTACCTGCGGACACTGGTGGTGGCTTTTAGCGATGGCACCTGCCCCAGCTGATGTAACCCTGCTGCGGATTAACCCCCGCGGAGGCTCAGGGGATAAGCTGGGTGCTGAGCCACCGGGCACTAAATAGGGCGCATGGCCCCAGGTCAATCCGTCCCCTCCCAAGAGCCACTTTTTCGGGTGGGGAGGGAGCTGGTAGCAGTTCCTGGAGGATTTGAGGGAATGCTGGGGGGGGGGGGGGGAAGAGGAAATGGGGCTTTTCCCCCTTGTTGCACCCCCAGTGCTGCAGCAAAGGTGGTGATGCTGGAGGTGTAGGGTCTTTTGGAGGGGTATGGGAAGAGCAGCACAGGGGTAAGCAGTGAGTGCCTGGGAGCTCATGCCTCAGTGGAGAGCCTTAGATTACGTTCTGGGGGTCACCAGGGCATCGTGGTGCTGGAAGGGGTTGGGGGGGAGGCAGAAGGAGCGTGCCAACTGCTGGAGTTTGGCAGCTTTTCTGGGAAAAGGCAGGAAAGAAAGACAGAAAATATTCCAGCCTTTTCCCAAAAGGCTTTGGAGGGCTGAAGAGACATGTCCAGGCAAGCAAGGACGGGCCAGGGCTGGGCAGGCAGCCCTGGTCGGGGAGGTCTCAGCTCATCTTCTCCACTAGGCCAACCTTTTTATTTAAATACCCTCCCTGTCCCAGCCATCCCTACACCCACTTTCCTGGTGCATCACACCGCCGGCTCCAGCGCTGCCCAAAGCCGGTGCTAGGCACACCGCTCTCCAGATCACCCTCACCAACACACCCCAACCCCGTGGGGTACAACCCCCCCGTCACACCCGTGACCCCACATCATCCACCAGCACCTTGTCCGGGTGGGCTGCCCCGGCCAGGCAGCGTCCCACCGCTGCCAGCACCTTCCCCAGGCGCCGGTCCAGCGCCCGCAAGTGGGACTCGGCCAGGACGGGGGCCAGCGGGTCGGTGGCCAGTGCCTCCCGCAGCAGGTCGCTCAGGCGGTAGGACGGGGTGGCCAGCAGCTGCAGCCGCAGGTAGGTCGACTTCTTGATGCTGCCGAAGATGAGGAGGGAGAAGGGTCTCAATCCAGGGAGTCTCTTCCCAATGGCAGCTTCTGGGGCGCGCTGTGGGAGCCCCTTACCTGCAGCACTGCCGGAGTGGGGCCAGGATGGACAGTTCATCACGTGAGTGAGTGCCGAAGCTGGAGGAAATCCCATCAGTGGGCATCAGGGCAGCATCGCCCCACAGCTCAGAGCCCAGTGTGGGGAGCATCTTGGCACAACCCGCTGTTTCCCACCACCCCTTTGCTAGGATTGCTTTACCCGCGGCCGTTGTCCAGGTGGAGCAGGAAAGTGTCATTCCCAAATTTCTCGAAGGTCTCGTAGTGGTGCCGATCCATATTGCCTGCAGTGGGGCAACAAATGTGCCATAGGGTGGTGGGCTGGAATGTGGGAGGAGGGACATGGAGCACCCTCTTGGTGTGAGAACAAAACCCAGAGGCTGGGGGCACCTCTAAGGTGCCTGTCTGGTGGTCATGGCCATGGAGTGGGGGACCCAAGCAAAGCCCCACCCCCTTCTCATCCCAGCAGCCCCATGGAGGGAGCCAGAGATGAGAAGATGGGAAGCTCTCCAAGTCAGATGATGCTGGGGGACAGAATGGGGAGGAAGGACCATCCCTAGGAACAGGAGAGGCAGTGCAATCCCTGGGGAGCATCGCCGCATCCCGGCTCCGCAGGGGCTGCACATGGGAGCTTGCTCAGGGGTGCTTCCTGTGCCCAGGATGTTAAGCTTGTCCTTCGGTTTCTGCCTGGTATTTGTCCTAATGGCACAGCCCTTTGCTCTCTGTTTGGGTAAGAGCCCAGTTCTCTGCAGCCTGAGCAATGGTTTGGCCAGCAAACCTCACAGGGCACAGAACTACGGGACATGGAGCTGTTTAGGCCTCTTAGTCCCCAGCACTGGCAAGGCAGGGCTCACCCATAAGGAAATCAAGGACTGTCATGTCAATGAGGTCGAGGAGGCGATGGCCCCTGTCGTAGGGTGGTGTCTTCCGCACCTGAGCGCAGTAGTTGGGGTTCAGCTCCCACCTGCAGGCAGAGGCCGAGAGTGGGACATGGCTATGACAGCAGCCATGGGGCAGCCCCCTCCTGTCCCACTGTTCTGCTGCTCCATTCCTCACTATGAGGGTGCTGAGGCCCTGGCACAGGGTGCCCAGAGAAGCTGTGGCTGCCCCATCCCTGGCAGTGTTCAAGGCCAGGTTGGACACAGGGGCTTGGAGCAACCTGGTCTGGTGGAAGGTGTCCCTGCCCATGGCAGGGAGTCGGAACTGGATGAGCTTTAACATCCCTTCCAACCCAAACCAGGCTGTAGCTCTATGATTCCGTGTCCCCATGCCTCCATCCCTCCCTGCAACCCAGCTCACTCAGCTTTCTTGCTCTTGTGGTAGGAGCGGCGCCAGGGGCTGCGCCAGGAGCGGCGCTTGGCCAAGGTCTTGTCAGGCAGCAGGGCAGCCATGGAGCCCTCCAGCAGGTCCGGCTTGCCGCAGAGGGCATGCTCGGTGGAGCAGTAGTAGGAGCACTCCCCGTAGAAGCAGATGTTGCCCGCTGGCCAAGGGGACAAAGCAAAGGTTGACAAAGAGCAGGAAGGCAGCGAGCCTGCTACCCCCCTGTATGGCGGTCCAGCCAACAGCCAGGTGAGGATGCTCCATGCACCGTGGCCATGTGCCAACAGCAAAGGAATGGCAGGGAAGGCCTTGAGGAGCACTGCCCCACGGCAGTGGGAACTGCAGCAGTCCCCCACAAAGAAGGGATTGTTTGCCCCAGTGCACAGGAGCCTAGGCAGGAGCAGCCAGCTCCAGGTTTGCTCCATGAGGAGCAGGAGAGGAGGGACAGCATAAAAACTCACCTGGAGAGATGAAGAAAGTCTTGGCCAGTTTCTTGTCCGTGGTGATGTCACGAATCTCCTTTGTTATATTGACCAAACGGCCAGAAACTGGGGGGATTCGCCGGAAATCCAGGATCCTGAAACATAGAACTTGGAACCATTCCTTGCTGACCCCCAGCTGGTTTCACAGCGAGTTATTAAACCCATCATGAGATGCAGGAATCCCTCACGCAGGGAGGAAGAGGTGGGATGAAGGAGCAGTTTCTGTGCCGCTTTGCTGTCGCGGGGGAGCAGAGTTGGACGCAAAGCTTGCACTCACCTGTCCAGGTGGAAGGCTGCAATCTCTGCATTGTGCCGCTCAAAGTCCGAGAAGTAGAAGAAGTCGATGGGGGTCTCCTGGTCCCGGGTCTGCCTGGGAGGAGAAGGGAGGTGACAGCAATTGGACAGGGTCACCCCGAGCATGGCCTTGGCTCCAACCCAGCCCTCACCCTGTGTCCCTGGTGCCACTGGAGACACAGCCAGACCCAATCTCCTCCAGTTGCTCCCTGCGGGGTGGTGCAGCCCCAAACCGCCCAGCCAGGCCCCCATGCACCCCCTGCTCCCAACCCAAGGGCTGGGAAGCCCCCAAGGATCTGAGAGTCCGGGGTAGTCCTCATGGACCATCTTCTTCTTTCCACCACTGGAGGTCACTATCCCATCACAAGCTGCTCGCAGGCTGTCGCAAGCAGCAGCAGAGAAGGCGAGGAAACGGGACCATCCCGCTCGCCTCAAATTGGGGGGGGCGGACGGGGGGGGCTGAAGCGAGGCGGAGCACGAAGCTTTTCTTCCTTTCTCCCTCCATTCTCTCCTCCAGCCGCTCCTCACCGCCTAATGGGACCGCCCGGGGGGGGGGGGGGCATATGGGTTTGTCCCTGGCTCCACTCACTTCATAGGCTTGAAGAGAGCCTGCCCGTAATTTGGGAACGTCATGATGAGCTTCAGCTGGGTCCCGCCGGTCTTCTGGACTGAAAGGGAGCACACAGGGATGAGGGAGGCAGGCAGCAGGCAGCTGGCAGGGGTGCGGGCAGGGGTGCGGGCAGGGGTGCAGGCAGGGAGGTGGTACCGGAGCTGATGATCCTCTGTGTGGCCAGGTCCCAGAGGAGGGTGGGCATCAGGGGGTCCCGGCGGGGGTACAGCTCGTAGCGGTTGATGCCAACGTGGAATTTGAGCCAGGTAGGGTAGGTGTCGTAGGCCGTCTTCCCTGTCGGGAGGAGCATCTCGGCTTTACTGCTGCTGACCCTGCAGCCCAACAGCCACCGCCACCCCAACAACAACAACAGCGTTTAGTTGGGATGGGACAGGGCCCACATCCCCAGGCCCTTCCTGGGAGCCGGCGCGTGGAGGGTGAGGCAGGGGGAAGGCCCAGTATAAGCCCTGGATGTTGGTGAAACCCCTCACCCCATGTGCCCTCCATGGGGCTCCTGGGCAGATCCCACTCAATGCGGGTGGCCAGGAAGATGTGCTGGGATGGCTGGGGGGGCTCGGTGTCTTCCCTTACATCCCTGCAGGAATTCCCTGGACTAATACTGCTCCGCTCATCCGTGCTTTTATTTCCCTGCTGGGGCGGCTCGTCCCATAGTTTGTCCCATACAACTAGCGACACCCCCATGTGCTCACTGGGGACACACATGCATCCATAAAACAGTGGTTGAGAAGCAGGGGCTTCGCAGCCATCCCCAGCACCAACCTCAGCTCCCACCCTCAATGTCGGGTTCCCCTTGGATGCCTTCCAATACCTGAAGGGGGCCTATAGGGATGCTGGGGAGGGACTCTTCATTAGGGACTGTGGTGAGAGGACAAGGGGTAATGGGTTTAAACTTAAACAGGGGAAGTTTAGATTGGATCTGAGGAAGAAATTCTTTACTGTGAGGGTGGTGGGGCCCTGGAATGGGTTGCCCAGAGAAGTTGTGAATGCTTCATCCCTGGCGGCGTTCAAGGTGGGGTTGGACATAGCCTTGGATGGCATGGTTTAGTGGGAGGTGTCCCTGCCCATGGCGGGGGGGTTGGAACTCGATGATCTTGAGGTCCTTTCCAGCCCTTACTATTCTGTGATTCTGTGATTCTGTGTGTTTATCTCACACTCCTGGTTTCCCTGGGGGGATGAATTTGCCACTATCCCTATCTCTGTGCCTCCAGCAAAGCTGCAGTTTCCTGGCATTCAAGGGAGGCTCCTGGGGGTATCTGTCCCTGCTCCGCACCAGCACTGCAATGGGACAGTCTGACCAAGGGCATCTATAACCCAAATCCATCTCTTTCTAGGAAAATGCAGACTGTGCCCAAATTCCATCAAACCAGACCCATCTCCCACTGTTATCCATAGGAGAGGGAGCCCTCAGAGAGAAGGCAAATACCCATCTGTGGAAATCAGCTCTTAAACCAGCCTGTATTGTCTCCCAGTTTTAGCAGCCACTATGACTGGAAGGTGTGCTTTCTGTAAGGAAGCTGCTATGTGTTATCAACACTAAAGCTTTTAATATCTTCCCTCCTAATTCGAGGTTAGTAGTCCAGTGATACAAATAGGCAGTCGGCAGCGGTGAGTCACCATACGGCCGAGCCTAAAGGGGTCAGGCGATGCCCTGTGGAATACAGGACAGGAACAGTCTCCCGGTTGGAGGTAACCTACATTGCAGGCTTTGCATCTCCAACGTGCTGGGAGAGGGGATAAAACTGGTTAGAAATCTGGACTGGGGACTTCCTCGTATGTAAAGAGAGAGAGCAAAGGCCAGTCTGCGCTGGGGGAGGAAAGGAGACAAGGAGATCACCTGAAAGATACCTTACATAATACTGTGAATAGTTCAAGAGTCTCCTTTGGCTTTGCTGTGTGCTAAAGGCTTCTGGATAGCAACCCAGAGAGAGACAAGACTTGAGCCTCGAGAAGAGTGCACTCAGCAGTCGGGGCTCCTCTGGGGTTAAGGTGCTGGTCTATGCAGGGAAACGATGTGTTTGGTCCCTGCTGCTTGTCCCCTCAACCCCACCTATCCCCCCAAAGCAAGCCAGGGCTGAGCTCACTCCTCACCATTCGTCACTCCCGCTGCTGCGCAGGCTGAACTTCTCCATAGGGTTGACGACAAACAGCTTGTCTTTCTCCGTCACCGCTGGGATTGGGATGTTGTAAAGAGGATGCTCGAAGAGTGCCTCCAGCTTTGATCTCCCAGTCCGCCCTGAATTCCCCTCTCCATGCCGGCGCTGTCGTCCCAGCTCTCCAGCCCTTCCCTGCAGCTGGGAGCTCCTCTCCAAGGAGCTGTTGCTGCCGCTAAAATCCTGAAGGATTCTCAGGCTCAGCTTTTTGGGGCCGGCCAGCACAGGGCTGCCTGATGGGACACTCAAGGCTTTCACTGCTTTCATGTCGCAGCCACAGCTCCCGCAGGTGGCAGGGAGAGCCAAATCCATCACCAGGTGCACCAGGAGGGCCAGGAACAGGAGAAAGAGGAGGCTGACTTTACATTTCCTTTGGAAAAATGTGTGCAGCCGGCGTCGCATCTTTCCTCACCTGAGATGCTCAGCGAGATGTGGGCAGCCACCTGGGGCTAAGAGAACTGTTGTGGCTGCAGCCTCTGTGCAAAACCAGGAGCAAGGTGTCCTGAATTTAGGGCACCACAGCAGAACAACAACCAGTGCGACAGAAGAGTCTCAGGAATGATATGTCACCGCAGCACCTCATGGGGTGACACCTCCGGGATGGCAGTGGGATGGGGCGGGAGGTTGTGAGGGGTTTATCAATGCTGATAAGGGGCAAGCTGGCACCACCACGGTCAGTGTGAACAGGGCAAGTTCCAAATCAATAGCCACCAAGCTGGCCTGGGGACAACGATGGCTGCAGATAACCCCTGCATTGTCCTGTCCCTCCGTGCTGTCACCCACACGGGGCTGCAGAACCTTTCTTTGTATACAGGGCATCAAAGTGGTTCTGCCTCTCTGCAGCACCCACCCTGCCCAACACTACACAGGCCCCATTCCCAATGCCCACCATATCCACACACTTGTAATCCAGGAGAGGTTTGCTCCTGCTGCTCAGACAGAGCAACTCACCCTTAGATATCTAAGCGATTAAACCCACTTGATCTCAGCCCCCTTTCAAAACCACTCAGATTAGGAGAAATGAAGAGGATGTGAGTATCAGCATCGCTGGGATGGGAAAAGCTGCACTTGGCAGTGTAAGGAAGAGCTGCCAGGCAGGCAAAGTTCACGGGCAGGGATGCTCGCAGGGCCTCTGAAGCAGGCAGGGGAGGTGGGCAGGGAGGAGACGGGATGCTGCTTGCTCCCTCAGGCATCAGCACAGAAGGGCAGCAGGACCCACTGAGCACTGGGGAGGACTGGCAGCTTGTGGAGGGGGAAGGCAGCCCACTTTTATCAGGAATTCACTTTTCCAGTGACAACCAGGGACACAGAGCTTGGCTGCATGGGCAGAAAGGGTTGGTGACTTGTAGGAGGGAACTTTGGATTTGTGAA
Organism: Amazona ochrocephala; assembly: GCA_039720435.1. Taxonomy (NCBI): domain Eukaryota; kingdom Metazoa; phylum Chordata; class Aves; order Psittaciformes; family Psittacidae; genus Amazona; species Amazona ochrocephala. Next base: position 80,474,182 of record CM077880.1, read on the forward strand.
GGGACAGAGAAGCATGGGAACACGCGCAGCAAACCGGGGGCTTGGAAGCCCGGAGTGATGTTTTTCCTCTTTCTGATTTCCCAAATGACGCAGAGGGCACATGAAATCTCATGCACCCCCTGCGTGATGTACCAGCAGCCAGCTTGGACATCCTCGCTCCAAACCAGTGAGGGTATGATGAGCAGCAGGCAGGAGGGTGTACACGGGAGGGGCTTTTCCAGTGCCATCCCTGCACTACCCTCTCACTCACGCTGCCCTCTCTGCACCATCTCCTGCGGGCTTCGTCCATGCCAGGCTCATCCCCCTCCCAGGCGGTGCAGAGGGAACACGGTGTTCCCAGTGTTCTTGGCTCTCCGTGTCCCACAGTGTGACAGTTGCCTGGAAACCATCTGTGGCTGACACCATCAGCCGCCCCAGATTCAGCCAGCTCCGCGTTCCCCTCCCGAGCCTTGCACTGACAAGATGGCCGTTGGGAGCCAGAGCGATCCGGGAGGAGGAGAGTTTTCCTGCCTGGCTGGTGAGCTCGAAGCCCTGCGGAAGGAGCTGGGAAGGGGAGCAGATGGCTTCCCCCCCTCCCACCAGGGAGGGGAACATGGTGTCTTGCTCCAGAAGGTTTGCTGGATCCAGCCCGGACATAGGGTTTGGAAAGAAGGCACCTAGGAGGGGCTGTAGCTGGAACATGGGATCGTTAGGTCATTGCTTAGCAGACAAAAAATGCCAACAAAAACCATGTGCTAACAGCTTGCATCAAAGGAGCTGGGCTGGGCTCCCAGAGCAGGGCCACGGATTTCTTTATTCCACAGCTAGCCCTGGGAGACCAATGGAAGAGGGAGACACACATCCCCCCCCCCCTGCTTTCCAGTGCTCCGGACCAGCTCCAAACTGAAACCTCCCCCCCACATCCTGGAGCCAGAAAAGGACAGAGAGCCTATGAGCCAAAGCCATACTTCTGACCAGAAGTCCCATCCCTGGGCTAGGGAAGCTTGCAATCCTACCCCCCACCTTGATTTAGCATCCCATTGGAAAGTGGAAGCAGGGGGATTAGGTGGGGGCACTTGTCACTTTTAGTGCTTCAATGCTGGCATTAAATATTAACCACAGGATTTTTCAGCGAGTCAGACACGAGCCTGCAGCAACAGGGAAGAGCTGGAGAGCTTCAAAGCCTGCCCCCATCGCCTGACAGCATGCGGATGTACCTTGTTGCCATGACATCATAACAGAGAAGCAGTTGAATTCGCACCTCTTTCTTCCCATCTTCCTCTCCCCACCATTGCGCCTTCCATCTTCCCAGCACCTTCCCTGCTTCTCAGCAGGTTCAAGCCACCCCTGGGGTGGAGGAAGAGCTGCGTATCCAAGGACATTTCCACCACTGGCATTGATTCAGGACTCTCCAGCAGCTGATAATGATGTTTCCCATCTCCCCGCAGTGGGGAAGGATGAAGTCATGAAGCACAGCCCCCTGAGCTGCTATCACAGCTTTTCAGGATGGGCAGATAGAAAGGGTCATTTTGGCCGGCACTGATGCATCACCATGCGCTTTTCATCTCATTTTCTACATCTGACTCAACCCCATGCTTTGATGGGTAACAGCAGCAACATAGAGGGGCAGGAAATGAGAGGGAGACGAGAACACAATAGCAAGGCACCTGTTGCCAACTTCCCAACTTCCTGTTGAAAATTTGTAAGGTAAAATTCCTCAGCAAGAGGCTGCAGCTTTATAGTCAAAAGCAGGTAGGCCCTAGAGGCTCCAGAGCATCAGTGGCAGGGGTGCGTCCTGCGGGAAACATCAGGAGACAATCTCTGATCCATGAACCAGCTTTGAGCAACCTGGTCTAGTGGAAGGTGTCCCTGCCCATGGCAGGGGGTTTGGAATTGGATGATCTTTAGGGTCTCTTCTAACACAAACCATTCTATGCTTCTAGGATACGGACATGCCAAAAAATGTGCCAGTTCCACAGCAAAAAGAAGGCAAAAGTCTTTTAACATACAGGGGCCAGCACAGCATGGCTCAACTTGCAGTAGGCAGGAAAATCAGCCTGTCGTCTTGAACATTTGACCCAGAGCAGGGGCCTTGACTGTTTTGGGAAGCTGAGGTTCATGCTTCCGTGTACAGGGCACGCAAACCAGGTAAGATGGATTGGCTTCTTCATGGTAGCATCTTGTGGGAAAGCTGTTACCTCTGGAAGCAAAATATCCTGCTGCTCTCCTGTGACCCCCTTGCACTTACCTTGGGGGAGTGACAGGGCTGGAGTCGCTTGTAGAATTCACACCTAGCTCACCTCAATCTGGTTGCACGCTCATGCTTGGAGAAGGCTGGGGAGCAGTCAATGTTTGCTTACTGCTGATGCAGGTCATGGGGACATTAGCTTTGGTCAGCTGGTGGCTAAAGAGATAACAAACTGGCAGCAAGGCCAAAAGATTGGGTGCTGAGGTAAGCAGCTCCCTGTGGTCGCCTGCAGGTCACCGTGACCCTGCAGAGATGCTCATGACCAGCGTGTCTGCATTTACACACAGCAGTTAATTATTCATTAGTGTGAAGGAGGCATGATAAAAGCGACTGTGGCATGGCTGAAGGTATAACCACGCTCCAATGCAGGGCACTGCAAAGATGCTGGCTTTACCTCAGAACCTAGAAGAGTTAGAAAGCTGTGGAAGAGAAAATAATCTTTTCCATGTGCCAGCTACAGAAAGAAGAACCTTTAGCTCCGCTGCTGGCTGCAACCCTGCAGGCGTTGAGTGGTGGGGACACATGCCATGCCAGACCTTGATGTGAGGGATGGCCTCTCCTGTTATCAGAGAACTATACAGGAGAGAAAGGCAGGCCAAGCAGCCTGTGGTTGGCATATGTTGGAGATACGATCTAGTCCAAATCCTCTGCTCAAATAGGGTCGTCTAAAGCAGGTATTATATATAAAAACACCCAAGGGAAATGTAAGGATTTTCATCAAACAGTTTGCAAAGCGTAATTTCTACAAAAGCTTTTGAATTTGTCTAGTTTTGATTCTCTTTCTGCAATACAGCATGTGACATCTAACAGATGATCCCTTGCCCAAACCACCAGTTCTATATAAAGACCTACATGATAATGAGTGGAAAGGACCAGAACCAGATCCAGTGGAAGTTTGTTATGCTGTTTTCAATGGTAATACATATGTGACTAAGTTAACACAAGTAGAAGTAAATTCTTTAAAAAAGATAGTTTTGCAGAATTGTGAGGCTTTAGATATATTAACAGCTCAAGTAGACAGAGTATGTACTTTAATTAATGAATCTTCTTGTAGTTATCTTGATCAGTCTGGAAAGACCTTGAAAGATGTTAAAGAAATTTGGAAGCATGCGAAAGTACTTCATGATGTCTATCAGAACGATAAAATTCCTTGGTTAGATGCTCTTCTTACATTTTGGGACTTCAATGGTTGGCTCACATCTCTGATTAAAGGTATTGGAATGATTTTGGTAGTAATCTTGACCATAGTTATGATTGTACCTTGTATTTTGCAATGTATTCGTGGTACGATTGAAAACCTGGTAAAACAGCTTTGGCTTACTCAAGAAAAGAAAAGGGGGAGATGTGGATGATTTCTTGTTAGAGAATGAACATATGCCTGCTCTGAATGAAAGCAAGTATGTGCAGTTGGCCATGTAGCAGGGGTAACTCCTGGTTACCTCTGTGCAGCCGACCGTGGAAAAGAAGCAACTTCCGGACAATCAATGAAACAAGAATGCAGGCCTGGAAGATGAGGAGCTAAGATAAGAAGCTTGCTGAATTGGACTGTAAATTTCGGTTGCTTACAAAAACCACACTTTAGGTTCTCACGAGTGCCCCCTTACATTGTGACGACGCTGTTTGGAGCAACCTTTTGATTTTACAGGGTCATCATACCTCATTTTTGTGCTTTATATTTTGTGGGGAACCTCTTTATAGCATCTCACTTATAGTGCCTTATGTTTTCTATTTAAGGTTTCTTACATAGGTTTTCTAAGACTGTTACAAAGTGTGTTCCAGTTTGTCATACCTATTTTTTTTAGATTAGTATATCTTAGGTAATTCACTTAAGCATAGAGAGGGGGGGAAATGTAGGCAGCCAGGGCTTGGCGGTCGGAAGATGTCGCGCTGTAACGGAAAGACAGAGCCCCTCCCCAGGTCTTAGCTTTGTGATGTAAGCAGACGGAAGTGACGTTGTAAATCAAAGCTATATAATGCGGTGTCACTCCGCAATAAGCGCCATTTGCCGTCCACCACATTGGTGTCTGCGTGCTAATGGACCCCGTGATCGCGAGTAGGTGATCGCCTGTGCTGACCCTGAACCAGGCCACCGTGCCTCAGAGAGGCAGCAGAGCATGCAGCTATAGAATCATAGAATAGTCAGGGTTGGAAAGGACCTTAAGATCATCCATTTCCAACCCCCCTGCCATGGACCATCACAGACTACTTATTGGAAGTTACTAACAACTTGAATTCCCTCAGACTTTAAGTCTTGTTTTCATCATTACTCCATGCAGGTTCTGCATCCCAGAGTCTGTTTGATGACAAGGTGTAGAAACTGCTGCCCCTATAGTTAGTATGTCAGGTAAGGACTTGCCATAAGAGTACATAGAAAAGCTACAGGAATAGCTTGTGCAAATTCACCTACATCAGCCCCAAAGCACTCGCAGCAGTTTTGATATAATTTATTTGTCTTGGTCTTTTTTTTCTTGCATAGGCATAAATTACAATCTGTTGATTAAAAAATAAAATTAACAAAACAGTGCAGCATTTGCAACAGGCTACAGTATCAAATACAAACTCATCTCCTGTGTAGGGCAAATTGACAAGGGAGAACAGAGGAGAGAAATGGAGTAAAATAAGGGAAATCTGCTCTGACAGCTCTTTCCCATTTCTCCTGCCTCCCCAGGTTCATCTTCTGCAGCAGCACGAGGATGAAATACCTTCAGGCAGAGATGCACGTGCTGAAGCAGTAGTTTGATGTGCCTTCTTTCCCTCTGCAGCTCAGGAAGGTGTTGCAGCAATGGAGAGCAGCTGCCTGAGTGCTCTGGCTGCAGCCTGGCACCCATGAGCAGAGCTTGGGTGCTAACAAACCACGTGTAGTCTCACCATGCCTTCCTGGGACTCCTCATGTAGTTGCCATGAGGAGACCTCCAAAACCAGCACTAACCCCTGGAGAACGGCATAAGACCCAAGGTGACCTCTCACTGATAGCTCCAGGGGTTTTTACCTTGGAACAGCACATTAATCTCCGAAGGACAGGGCAGGCTTGCCCTGTGAAGCCAAATGCTCCCTACCCCATAGTCAGTGGTTAACAGCCCCTTGGAAGAAGCAGAGACCCAGCTCCATCTCCATTCTTGGGAAAAAGAGGCTCCCCCTTTCCCAACTCTCACTATGCCCGAGTTACCACAAAAGCATCTTGACAGCCCAACAGGGAGGGCAGGGAGCCCGAAGGGAAGTAAGAAAAGGGGTTTTCCAGCCTTGTGGTTACGGCATTTGCTCCAGCAGCCAAAGAACCCCTGGGGAAAGGGGAGAGCTTCATCTCTGCTATCACTCAAATGCAGGAGCTGCTCTGCTCAACCCAGGACAGGTCTAGGCATTTATAAAAGCACAACGCCATGCACGCAGGGCACTCACGGACATGACTCCAAGGCAAGCAGGCAGCTGTAGACAAGTTTAAAATAACTTTGGCTGTGGCTGCCAAGAATTAAGACTATGCTCAATATAGGAGAGAATTTATCCTGGCTGGATCTGGCTGCGGATCTGCTTTCTCCCAGCAGCAGGGCCTCCCAGCACTGCAGGGAGCTCCAGGGGGTCATTTTAAGCTGCTGGAGATGAGGCTGCACGCTTCCGGCTCACATCCCTTGCTCAGAGCAAAAAGACCCCTCCAGAAGGGATGTGCTAACATCATCCTGATCCTCTCCATCTTGCATAGAGCAGGTCAGGACTCAGCCCCTCTGCCCAGCATACACTTTATGCTGAAGGGAAACACTTCTTCAGGCTGTTCCCCTCCTCTTTATCCCTCACCCTACAGTGCTTCAAGCGGAAAAGACCATATGAGACTCAATCCTAAGTGCTGGTGGTGCCAGGGGAAGGATGATGCCAGCATCAGATAGGGCCAAAACACTAAATATGAGCCCTTCAGCTTTTATTTCAACAAAATACAAGACAAATGTGGAGGCTTCAAATGCCATCCAAGAACGTAAGCCAAGCTAGGGGCGATGCAGGCAGCCAGGAAGCAGAGTGGCCACATGGCCCTGGCACTCCTCAGCTCATGGAAGGTCCCCATGCATCCTTCCTGCAGTCCCCTGCCCCCTATCACACCCCTATGGATAGAGGCAGGATTTACATGCCCACTGCAGGCAGAACTCCCCGTCCTGCTCCAGCATGGTCAGGGAACCGAGCCATGCCGGTCAGGAGGCAGCAGGGAAAGGGAGCCCTTCCAGGAAAAAGGAGATCACCCTGTGCCAGCCATCTGCCACTGGGGACCAGGAGGTGACAGAGGCAGCCCTGAGCACTGCAGGTGGGGGGAGGCCCCATTGCTCCCCAAGGTGCAGGAGCGTGCTGGCACCTGCAAGCCCTGGGGATTGCCCCATCTCCCACCCATGGACAGAGTGGGGCAGAGCTCCAGCTCACTGCAGGCAGTCACCTATATACAGATGCAGCCATGGACAAGAGGCCACAGCCACACATTGCAGTCTCGGAGGATGTCTCCGGAGCAAGGAGGGCAGGATCTCCGGCACCCTGCCAGGCAGCAGTCCATGGAGGACCTTGTCTCCCAGGCTCAGCTACCAAACCACCACCAACTCAAGGCCTGTATTTTAAATAGCTCTGCTCATCTTATTCTAGCTTATCCTACTGTGTGTGCGCTATTCTCCTACTAAACAAAGCTCTAGCCCTCTTTGCATCTAAGCCACTTGCCCAAGCGGTGCCACGTAACATTCTCTGGTTAAGTAGAAATCACATGGAAAAAGGTTTTAACTTTGTTACTACAAAAAATGAAACCCCAACCACCCCCCTGGAAAGTACCTCCCTCCCCCCTCAAGAAAGCAGAACAAACCCAAAAGGGAAAGCAGGTAACAGGAGCTTTCAACAGCATTATCAAGCTTAACACTGGGGAGCAGCCAGCCAGGGAGGCCAACGGCATTGCCAATACCCAGCCGCCGGCAGCAGCAGGGCCTGAGCAGACAGACAGCAGCACCAGGGCAGGCTCTGCCACCACCACGTGCCAAACTCCTCTGCTCCTGCCCCCCCCAACCGTTAGTTTATGTTAATACTTCACTAATACTGTCTTATTTCCCCTCTGCCAGCCCAGCATCAGAGATCTGGAGATCTCTACCAAAGCCAACGCCAAGGCAGGAGAAATGACCCTGTGTGGAGGGGAGAGAGGCAGTGGCTGCGACTGCTCACTCCTACCTACTCCAGCGGCACCGAGCCGGTCGCCACGGTCCCACACACCATATCACACCCAAGCCTGCGTGAAGCACATGGCAAAATTCCATACCCCTTTCCCAAGTCCTGGCAGCACTAGGCACACTGTTGGAAAGGAGCAGGCAGTGGGGATGGAGGGCTGCGCAGACCCAATAAAAAAGGAGCTTAGAAAGTTAAAGTGTCTGATATACACTTAAAACCAGCCAGGCTGTGCCAAGACCCACATGGGATGCTCTTGTTTTGCCACCCCGGTCCTTGGAAGAGTGAAAGCTTCACCCCTTAAATCCCAGCTCTTCTCCTTCCCAGTGGGAAGCAGCTGCTGGCACATTCCAGGGTTTCTACGTGCGAAGCAGTGACCCAGGCGAACCCCTCCTGCTGTCAGCCCGGCAGCATCCTCATCCCACGCTGGGGTCAGTGTGCCGGCTCCCCGTGCACACGGAAGCGGTAGATGCAGGTGTACTCGAGGTGACCCCAATTGCTCAGCACCCGGAGCTCCACCAGCTGGTACGGGCCAATGGTGTCATCCTTGGGGAGAGGGGGAAGGAAAACCCTGAGCCCTTGAGAGTTCCCTGGGGCTCGGAGAGCCCAGGGGTCCCATTGTCTTCTTGGGGTCAGGTGCAACGAGAGCAAAGCACTTACCTCGAAGTAAAACGTTTGGATGGGATTGCCATTGTGGTTGTACGTGAACTGCCCAAGTAGAAGGCCTTCCTCCTCTCTCTCCTCCTTTAAACCCTATGGAGGGTCAGGGAGGCAGAAAGGGAGAACCAGTGGTGATGAGAGAGGGAGACCAGAGGTGCACCCAGGGCAGAAGAGGGAGATGGAGGCGCAAGCACACTTGGTCTCCACTCCTGCTCTTCCAGGCCAAAACAGACAAATGGGGACAGGGAGCAGCGGGGAAGGATGAGGAGGCAGAGACCAAGAGTTATACCCACTCAATCCCCTCTTCCAGTGCTTCCCAAAACCCCTCCTGAAGCCTGGTGCTCTCCCTCTCCCCCTCAGTACTGCTTCTTCCCCCTCTTCAGTGTAAGACCAACCACCACACCAAGCACCCCACAACCAGGTATAGGGCTCACCAGCCCTCTCCTCCTGCACTCTCTCCCATGACACCCTCCCACTGTGTCCCCTTGCTAATCCCTCAGGTCACTCACATAGACAGCAAAGTCCTTGGGGGCACTGGGGATGGTCCCCTTGGGTGAGAGAGCTCTTGGGATGTGCTCCAGTGTCACGGCCGTGGGGCGGATGATGCTGGAGAGGCGGATGACGGCAAAGCCCTGGGACCCACGAAACGCCCAGCAGTTCCCAGGGTTGACATCTGGCTACAAGCACAAGAGCAAGACACCAGCAATGTTACCATCGTCAGTGCCATTTTCTCCCCGGCATCAGCCTGGCCGCTTGCTTAGAGCAGGAGCCAAATAAAACCCACCAAGAGAACCAGCCCAGCCGGCCCTTCCCCACAGTGGGGTCTCACCCTGAGGGTGCCCACCTGCAAGATAACATGGGGGGACTGCGAGCGGTACCACAGGGGGATGCCAAACAAGCTCAGCAGCGCCGTCTGTGTCCCGTGGGTCTCTGAGCAGCGGGTGTTGATGACACTGGCCCCTGACATAGACAGGGCACAGCACCAGGTAAGCTGCATACCAGCAGGTATGTGGTCCCCTCCCCAGGATGGCCGGCTCATCCCACACCACCTACCCGCCGACTCCAGGGCATAGTCAACCATCCCCACACGGTCCTCGCTGTAGCGCTTCAGGGCCTGGTCCACGATGAGATGCACTTGCTGTGTGAGAACAGAGAGTGAAAGGGGGAAAGGGCCAGGGCGGGCATCCTGGCCCCCACTCTTCTCCACCCCATGGGGACAGAGAGGGCGCAAGGACCTTCCTGCAAGCAGCCAGGGGATGAATCACCGTGGCAGAAATGAGAGGACACGCATTTGGCTGGGAAGCCTCGTTAGAGGCTGCTAAAAACAGCCCAGAGAGGAGCTGTGTAATGAAGGGGCAGTGCCCAGGCACACTGGGCTTGCCTGTCCCCATCCCAAAAGAAGGGGTAGGCCTAGGGGAGGTGGAGTGTTCCCCAGCAGGTACCAGACACAACCTTACAACCCACCCAGTCCTCCCAGTGTCATCAGCTGGCCCCTCCTGCGCCATCCTGCAGGACTGGTGGGAGCTCCCCCACCCAGAAAAGGAGGAGCTGGCCAGAGCATCCCTTTGGAGTCAAAACCCAGCCCTAGGAGCTGCGGCCTTGCAGCACCACTGTGGGTCTAAGCTTTGTGTGTGCACAAAGCTCATACAGACTGCAGGCACTGCAAATCCCAGCTTTGATCCCTGCCCTTCACTACCTCCGTAGGGAATTGCCAACAACAATTTCCAAAGCAAGCAGGCTCAGTTTTTCCTTCGGTGTCATTCTACTGAAATGCTTTGCCCCAAGTGACTCAGCGGTGCTGCTGAAGATAGGGGTAAACAAGGTGCTCAAACCTTGATGGCATCTGCCCTGCCTTTTGGGTGAAGGGTATGAGAGCAGAAGCTTGGATTTTAAGACAGTGAGAGCCCCACAGGTATGCAGATATTGCCACTGTGATCCATCCAGAGCAGGGTGCAGGCACACCTCAGTGGAAGTGAGCAGCAGAGAAGGGATGGAGGAGTTTCAGGGATGCTCTTGACAGGTGGGATATGAGCCCACAGTCAATGTCCCAGCTATAAGCGCAGTCCCCACGGCTCTGGTATTTCCTAGGCACATGTGCCACCCCTCTGCACACACACAATGGGACACAGCCCCTGATCCCACACCTGCAGTCACCAGCACTCACCTCTTCCGTCACCCCCATGGTTCCTCCTTGCTGCAGGGCCACTCCAATCCCAGCATCCCGTGCTGACAGCCTCCTGTCCTCCGAGACCTTGTCAAGGATTTTACGCTCCAGGGCCTGGAGCTCTGCTTGCAAGTCTTCCGGCTGGAGGACAAGCCCAGCAGCGCCATCCCGCCGGGACTGTGACAGGAACTGACTGACCCACGCTGGGAACTGAGCTTCCACCTGAAACAGGGCACAGCGCTCAGCCCCAGGGCAGGTACCCTCATGCCTCCCTCTGCCGTACATAGCAGGACTAGGGACTCACATCAGCCCGCACTGCCTTCAGCTGCTCCAGCATCCCCTCCATGTGCTTCCCCATCACCTCCTGGTCTGACTTGAGGCTCATCAGCTCCCTCCTCAGTGCTGCCACCTCCTGCTCCAGCTTATCCACCTCCTGCTCCAGCTTATCCACCTCCTGCTGGAAGCTCCCTTGCAGGCTCTCCAGTGCTGAGCTGTGCCGAGAGAAAGGGGCAACAAAACCTCACACCAGTGGCAGTCCCAGCTCCCCTCTGCAAACAGGGGGGGCAGGTTCGTCCCCCCCCAGGGCCTGTGCCATCTCCAGCCCCATATGGGTTTAATTCCTGTAGCAATGTCCTCTTCTATTGCGTCCTATGGGAAAGCATCCCCAGCTCGCTCCTCAGTTGAAGGGCCATCTTCCCCACAGTGATGCAAAACAATGGCCACGAAGCTTATTTGCTGCAATGACCCTTTAAGCCCTGCTGGCAGCCAGGGCACTTTCTTGCCAACACACCCACACATCCATCCCTCATTCCACACAAGACTGTGTCTCTCAACCTCTCCTTTGCCCCAAGCAAACCACGCTTGGAAACCCCTCCTATGCCGAGCTGTGGGTATTTCACCCTGCTACCTGCCTGTCCCTAACAGAGCAGCAGCTCTGCTTGGACAGCAGCATTACCTCTGCCATTCCGAGTTCAGCTGCAGCAAACGAGTCTCCATCTCCTGCCAGGAGAAGGGGAAGGGGTGAGACCTCTGATGCCAGTAGCAGGGATGTCCTGCCTGGGTACCACCACATGCTCATTCCCTTACCTGAGAGGCTTGTGCCATCTTCCCTAGGCCGAGTGAGGCACAGGGGGGGAACATCAGAGCCCGGCCCCCCATGTCCCCACCTTCCCCCATGCCCCCCAAACCTCACCTGGAGGTGACTGTTCATGTCGGTGCGGAGATGCTCCTTCAGCCCTGCATCCCAGCGGCTCAAGAGCCCCTCCAGCAGTGCCAGGACACCCCCTGAGGGGGGCTCCCCGCCTGCTGCCATGGCCGCTGCTCCCCGCTGCAGCTCCCACCGCGACATCCCGGCCTCCAACACCTCAAAGCGCTTCTTCAGGGCCTGGAAGCGAGCCAGGACCCGGTGGTGCCCCTGCAGTGGCAAAGGCAGAGTGTGATGCAGCTCCTCAAGGGGCTGCCTGCTCCACTGGGACCCCCGTGACACGAGACCCAGGCCACCCAGTCCCCAAAGCCACTGACATCTTATTCATCTGCTGCTTCCCAGGAGAGGGCAGATGTTCCCCTTAGTCCATCCCTGGACACCCGAGACAGGCACAAGCTGGGGGAGCCACTTCCACCAGCATGGCAGGGCTCCTTCAGCCATGGACCACACTGTGCCAGCTCTGGGCAGGCTCCCACCCCACCTGGGTCACCTCCATGCCTTTGCCAAGGCTTACCTGGTCCAGCGTGGTCAGGTCCCCTGTCCCAGGCACATCAGAGGAGGAAAGCTTTCCTGCTCCCCACCATGGGAAGGCTGGGAGGCGGTGTGTCGACAGCCCATAGGGGTAGAAGTACCAAGCTCCTAGGCATGCAGGGGGATGAGATGGTTAAAACGGCAGGGGACAAGGTGGAAGTGCAGAAGCTCAGCCATCAACAGACGCACCAGGGTACCAGGAGCACTGAGCTCAGGACCATCCGATGCCCCAGTGGTATGCTCTGCACTGTCACTGATTTCAGTCTCTCACTGATTGAGCCAGGCCAACTCACCGTAGGCAGCAGCAGCAAGGAGCACGAGGAACAGTAGCAGAAGCAGGGACCTCTTCAGCCATGGGTAGCGCCTGGAGCACGGACAAGAAAGAGGTGCCTGTAGGACTGCAGCCACCTTCTCCCACCACGCTTCTTCGGATGGGAGCTGGAGGGAAAGCAAAGCCTACCCAGGCTTTGGCACAAGACATCCACCCCACATGTTGTGCGGTCTATGGGGCACCCCCTCTCTGGGGTCCTGTGGGTTTTCCCCACATCTCCCCCATCCTGGTGTCCCACCACCACGCTCACCTGAAGAAGGGGACACTACCCAGGTATGGAGCCATGCCAGTGAGGCGGTGCCGGGCAGCTGCCAGCATCGAGAACAGCCACCCCAGGAACCGAACTGCAGGGAGACAAACCAAGCCTCAGGCAGCAGCCTGGCAAAGATGTGCCCTCTGTCCCCAAGGATGCTCCGCAGGGAGCTAAAACCCCTCCACCCAATGAGGGAACAGCACATGGGGAGAGGAGACTCCAGCAGGGAAGAAAAGGTGCTGCTGCAAACACCCCTCCACTCACGTGGTGCTGTGAACACCAGCCAGAGGAAGGAGCCCACCCGGGAGGCTGCAGATCTCAGCCTCGACCCGGAGCTACTCTGGCCTGAGTAGAAGTGACCTGGGAAGGAAGAAACAAGGCAGTAAGTCACCAAACAGCGCCTGCACCTCTGTCTGTCACCCAGGCTGAAGGCTTTACGTAGGGGGGGGCATGCAGGTGGGGCTGGCAGTGCCCTGAGCACAGGCAGGTGCTGGGCTGGTCCCCTTGGGGACACTTCCCCCAGCATCCCTGCCGCTGCAGAGAGGCCGGAGTATCCCTACCAGCATAGTCATCTTCCGAGGAGTACCCAGATGAAGAGGTGTAGGAGTCGCACATCTTGCTCTCCAGCAGCCCGTTGATCTTGCTGGACTCGGTGTCCCCAGTGCCTCTTCTCCTCCTGGTAGAGAACTCGCCACCTTCCCCAAAACACAGAGTCCTCCTCAGAAACCACCCACCATCCCCACCCCCAAAGGGGGCAGGGGGCAGCCAGCCCGGTGGGGCTGCCCCAACGCCTCGCTGGTGTGCAAAGGACATCCCCAGCTACTGTGGGAGGGAGAAACATAAGGGAGAGCTCACCCCAATACGTGCTGTTGCCCAGGGTATCGTGCAGCACGGAGCTGCCCAGGGCAGCGTAGGCCCCGGCTGTCCCCCAGGTAGGACTCGCTCACCAGGGACTCGCTGTAGTAGGAGGTTTGGGTGCTGGGGGTAGGAGACAAGCGCTTGGTGCTGCTCGATTTCCTCCTGACCGTCCTGCTGTGGACGAGCACAGGGTCATCAGCAGTATCCTGCTGTGGGCGCGAACAGGGTCATCAATATAGATACGGGAGGGGGATGTCACAGTGCACGGATACGGGAGGGGGATGTCACAATGGGCAGAAACAGGGACTTCACCCCACGCCCTTGGCCAGCATCGCCTCCCTCTGCCCTGTACCGGATGGGGGCAGGTTTTGGAGGGTGCAACGGCTGCTTTGCGAAAGGCGCTGCCGCTCATCCGCGGGCACCGCTTCCGCTCGCACCGCTGCGGTTTTCCGGCCCGGCACTGGCAGCACACCTCCCTCCCGCCATCGGGCTGGAGGCGGCACCAAACCCCCCCCCCAGCCCCCCCCAGCCGTCCACGGCAGCGGGGCAGAGGAGAACGCAGAGGTGCCGCGGTTGGGAGCACCCGGAGGGCACAGCCAGTCCCAGGCAGCCAGCGGCCATGCTGCAATACAGTGAGCTCGCCGTCATGCTCCCTCCTGCAAGCTGCCAGGGAAGGTGCCTGCTCCACGCTGTGGGATGCAGTGCCCTGCCCACGTTTGGGAGATGGGACCTCCCGCACCCCACTAACCTGCCCGTGCCCTCCTTGAAGGGGAGCTGCTGCCCCCCCAGCAGGGAGCTGCTGCTGCTGCTGCTGGTCGTGGCATCGTCGTCCCCGGGGTAATAGCGGGTGCTGATGAGGCGCTGGCTGCGGCGGGACATGGCGGCGGCTCGGGACGGGGGGGTCAAGGCTCACCTGCGGCGGGGAGGGGAGACAAGGAAGCATCAGCAGGAGGGGACGCAGCGGGAGGAGGGACCCCACTCGCGGGGGGGGCCCGGGGCGGTGCTGTGGGTGCTGAGAGCCCCTCTAGGGGCACCTGCTGCCGCGGGCCGCCACCGCCGGGGCCGGGATGGAGCCTCCCTCCCACCCGCTCCACCGCCACCGCCACCGCGGCCGCCTTATAAGGTTACAGAGGAATATATATACATTGTATATAGATAAAAACGTACATAAAGACACACATTAATACATATATATATATATATTTACATATGCACACGCATACCCCCTTCCCTCCTCCTCCTCCCCTCCCACGGGCCACCCAAGCAGGCACCCCCAGACCTCCTACCCCACCCTCGGCCGCGGCCGACCCCGTGTCCCCGCACACCCACCGTCTCCCGCAGCCCAGGCCCGCACCCGCCGCCGTCCCTCCCCGCTGCCGCCGCTCCGCTCCCTTTTGTTTTGCAGGCAAAGGCGGCCCCGGCCCCCGCCCCGCTTCTCCGCCCTACCCCGTTCCCCCCATCCCGCCGCCGCCCCGCCCCTCTCCGCCTCGCGCGCGCGCGCGCCCTCCGCCGCCGCCTCCCCCCCCCCCCCCCTCCCGGCTTGTGGGGACTCTTCGATAGGCTCTTTATTGTTACTGCTATCGCCGTTTTTGTCGTTATCGCTGTTATTATCGCAGTTGCTGTATTAGCATAGCTTTGTTGTGATGGGGCATGGCTTTAAGATGGCAGAGAGAAGATTTAGATCGGACCTTAGGAAGAAGTTCTTCCCTGTGAGGGTGCTGAGGCCCTGGCACAGGGTGCCCAGAGAAGCTGTGGCTGCCCCATCCTTGGCAATGTTCAAGGCCAGGTTGGACACAGGGGCTTGGAGCGACCTGGTCTAGTGGAAGGTGTCCCTGCCCATGGCAGGGGGTTGGAACTGGATGAGCTTTAAGGTCCCTTCTGACCCAAACCAGTCTGGGATTCTATGCTCATCGTTTGGGGGTGATGGGGAGGGCCCATCCCTACCCCCTGGCTGCCCACAGGTCACCAAACACCTCAGCGCTGGGGAACTTCCAGCCCACACCCCCCATGCCCACCGAGGGCTGCAGGCAGCCCATGCTACCAGGCAAGGGCAGGCCCTTGGGTACAAACCGTGGGTGATGGTGACCGAAAATGGGGGCTCCTACTTGCTCCTCAGCCCTGTTTGGGTTTTGCTGGGGCAGACAGTTTGCCAGCCCCAGTGAGGTGGCAAACACCCAGCAACCCCACACAACACCCCAACGGCACAGCCAAACCCACCCCTGCGGCACAGGCAGCCCCACTCAACACCGTGTGCCCACGCCGCCTCGACCGGGGGGGCAGGTTCTGCTGCATGCGAAAGTACTTCATGATGTCTATCAGAACGATAAAATTCCTTGGTTAGATGCTCTTCTTACATTTTGGGACTTCAATGGTTGGCTCACATCTCTGATTAAAGGTATTGGAATGATTTTGGTAGTAATCTTGACCATAGTTATGATTGTACCTTGTATTTTGCAATGTATTCGTGGTACGATTGAAAACCTGGTAAAACAGCTTTGGCTTACTCAAGAAAAGAAAAGGGGGAGATGTGGATGATTTCTTGTTAGAGAATGAACATATGCCTGCTCTGAATGAAAGCAAGTATGTGCAGTTGGCCATGTAGCAGGGGTAACTCCTGGTTACCTCTGTGCAGCCGACCGTGGAAAAGAAGCAACTTCCGGACAATCAATGAAACAAGAATGCAGGCCTGGAAGATAAGGAGCTAAGATAAGAAGCTTGCTGAATTGGACTGTAAATTTCGGTTGCTTACAAAAACCACACTTTAGGTTCTCACGAGTGCCTCCTTACATTGTGACGACGCTGTTTGGAGCAACCTTTTGATTTTACAGGGTCATCATACCTCATTTTTGTGCTTTATATTCTGTGGGGAACCTCTTTATAGCATCTCACTTATAGTGCCTTATGTTTTCTATTTAAGGTTTCTTACATAGGTTTTCTAAGACTGTTACAAAGTGTGTTCCAGTTTGTCATACCTATTTTTTTTAGATTAGTATATCTTAGGTACTTCACTTAAGCATAGAGAGGGGGGGAAATGTAGGCAGCCAGGGCTTGGCGGTCGGAAGATGTCGCGCTGTAACGGAAAGACAGAGCCCCTCCCCAGGTCTTAGCTTTGTGATGTAAGCAGACGGAAGTGACGTTGTAAACCAAAGCTATATAATGCGGTGTCACTCCGCAATAAGCGCCATTTGCCGTCCACCACATTGGTGTCTGCGTGCTAATGGACCCCGTGGTCGCGAGTAGGTGATCGCCTGTGCCGACCCTGAACCAGGCCACCGTGCCTCAGAGAGGCAGCAAGTGGTGCCGAAACCCGGGAATCTCGCCTGGAGTGGCGTGTGGCGGCCGGAGCGGCGGGTCCAGCCCGGCGGGGAGGACGCTCCCAGACCTTCAAGGACGATGGAGGTCCTTGTGAAGGTTGTATTAGAATTATATAAGCAGTGGGGTATTGATCGCAAAGATTCTATTCTCGCTGTTGCGAGACTTTTGCAGATCGGGGTCATTGACCCGGCGGTGGATATTCTCCACCCAGAAGTGTTGGCTAAATGCACCACAGCATTAGCCGAGGAGACGATGTCCTCGGGTTGTGGGAAATATTTTAAGTTGTGGGGGAAAGTTAAACAAGCTCTGCAAAAGGCCATGCAGGAGCGGGACATCTGGAGGGTGGCGAGGGACTGTCTGTCGGTTACCCCCAAATTGGGAGTTGGGGCAGCCACGCAGACTCCGCGCCCACCAGATGATGGCACTTTCAACGAGTCTAAAGACTCGCGGGAGAGCGCTATACCTCCCGATTCCCAGAACCCCGACCCGCTTACGGAGGGACAAAACCGCGTAAAATCCTTCTGGGGCGGGCTTGCTGAAGAGGCCAGGAGTGCCGCGGAGAAATCAGAGCCCAAAGACGCCTGGGCTGGACCACCGCCCTATGCGCCCCAAGATGGCGCCGAGCGGCAAGGGGAAGGGCGGGGCAAACACGCCCCATGCGGGAACAAGGAGGAAGCGCTAGCACTAACAAGCACGGAGGGAGGGAAGCGCCAGTACGGGGCGGACAGCCAATCAGAACGACCGTCCGGAAATATGCCCTTGTAAGGCACACGCCCCCCCCCACTAACAGGAGGGGGGAGAAGCCCGCCTGCAAGGGAAGCGGGCGGGGCCGGAGCCCGAGTAACAGGCGGGGCGAGTCAAAGGGGGGGGGAAAGGCCCGCCTGCAAGGGGGGTGGGCGGGGTCGGAGTGAAGAAAAAGCACGGCCCCCCTCAATCAAAAAGCAATTCGTATAAGTCTATTAAACCAGATCTTCAGAATAAAACTACTGAAAATTGTGAGTTTTTGTCCATAGGACCACATCATCGGACACCCCCACAGCCTGTACACTCTGATACCAAGCGTCCCGTCCACTCCAAAGCAGAGCATTTGGTCCAAGCCTGAGAATTCTACACCAGCAGAATTCAGACAGCGGGAAATTAGCATCCGTGGGAGGGGGCGGTAATGCCTTTGTGTGATTCTTATTCTGATATCTTGCACTATATTAACTTACTGTGTCTTAAACCAGCACTACAAAAAGACTGCTACAGGGCTATATTCTTTGTCAACTGAACACATACAAAAGATACAGCTCTCCTTAACCAAGTACTACAGCCTGCACTCAGATACATCTCCTTCAAGAGAATTCATGTGAGATTCAAGCATCTCATTGCTAGAGAGCCACAGAGACCAACACACAGCACTCTCACATACACACACAAGCCTTTCCACTAGTTAGAAAGGATTTTCTCCTGCAAAAGATTTGTAGAAAGAACAACGTTCAGACAAGAGGAAAGGGGAGTTAAAACCCAGCCTCCTATATGCTAATAAATAAACTGCTCTATTGCAAGACTCAGATCAAAGGTTTAAAAAGGCAAAATTATGCTACTATTAGAGAATATCAAAATATTACTGTTATCATCACAAGTGGCATATATGCAAAATGCAGTCGCACAATAATGCCTAGGCAGATAGAGAGCAACACTAAGTCTGCTGACTGAAAGTGAACGATATACCCATTTTAGTTTTCTGTCTAGTCTTTTGGCATTTGTGTGATTCTTATTCTGGGGAGTAGGATGATTTGTACACAAAATTCATTGATTAAGTGTAAATATTTGTAAAAACACAGACTGTTAATCCTGTTTTGGAACATACCCACTTGGCGTTCTTAGCAGGAACTAACCAACTACTTGTTTGTGGTATTGTTTTGTTTGCATAAAGATGTTTTTTCCCTTCTGGAATCTGTCCTATGCATCTCCCTTTCCCTGTCACTTGACCGAGGGAGATCCTTTGAGTATTATTTTGCTAATTACAGTCCATCGGATTGTTTCCTATAGTATGGTCAGGCAGACTATCAACCGCAATTGCTTCGCAATAGGGTGGCATAACACTATAACAAAGCCAATAGTGCTTAGTCAAAATTGGGTGAGCTTGTTTCAATCATTGAAAAGTGGCTTTGAGAATGTACCCATTTAGTGTCACCTTTTAGTATTTATCGTAAAGACAAAATAAGGCAAGTATATTGTGTTTTTATACTCTTGTTGTGATATTTATATACTAAAAGCTAAATACATATAAGTATGTTTATGTTTTTGACTGGCCCTTGTAAACTTTTCATAGACGCAGGCCATTCCTTCCAATGCAGGCTGGCCACCTGCATTGGAACGAGTGTGCATTTCTGCCAGTTTAGAAGCCCAAGCGTCATGCAATGTGAGGGAGGCAGAGCCTCTGCGGGGACGCCCGCTGAGATTGAGCCTGCCACCCTGCACTGTGATGATGTTGCTCGGAGCTGGTTTCTTGATTGTCTTCACAGGGTCATTGCAACTACATTTTATATGTATGACCATGTAGTGGGAGTAATGATTGTCTGCATTTTGTGTTTCACATGTTGTAGTTGTGTGGAGTGTGTTTGTGGGATCCCATGAATGTGTGTGTATGTGTGTGTCTGTTGAGGGCAGACAGTGTTCTGTGTATTTTTTCTGATTGGGTTCATGTAAAAGTTTTTAACGGGTAGCAGATTAACATTTTGGGCAAGAAAGGGTTAATAGAAAAGTGCTGCTGCCCGCAGAGATTTATGGCTGCTGCTCAGCAGGCTGGCAGCTGTAGCTGCTGCCCAGCAGTCCTGCTTAGTGTGTTTAAGGTAACCTAGGGGAGAATCCAAGCTTTACCAACCTCCACCTCAAACAGCACCAGGGTGGCAGAGATAGAAAAGAAAAGAAAAAAAAATGGGTAATGACGCAGCAAACTCCTTGACTGTTAACACCGTGCAGTTTGCTTCTGCACCTGCTTCACATTCCTGTTTCATCAGAATGCCTTTGCTTTAAGGAATCATTTTTAGCTTGATTTACTTCTCGAGAACTGATGGCATGGGGGAAGGGATATATTTGTGTTCCACCTACAGGTCCATGGAGGCTGCCTGCAAAGTTTCTCAAGCCTTGCCATGAGCTGGACAGATGAGCAGAAAACCCAATGTCTTAGCTACAGGAGCTTGAATGTGTGTGCATGTAAAGTAGCTCTTATCAGAGGCTGTGATTTTGTGTATAAAACCACCTGTACTTACTAACCAGTTGCTAATAAGAAACTACACCTTGTATTGTATGGATTTGTCACTTGTAAAAGAGATGTCAGAGTATGCAAATTTGCAGCAGCTGCTAGAAAATGCTAAGGCAAAAACTAGAAAGATTCTAATACAATGATAGTGTTATAAAGCAGGTAATGGAACGAATTAAGAGGGTAGAAGTACATCACTGGTGGAAAATTTTCTTTGGCTGGTCTGTCACTGCCACTAGCATCTTCAACATGCTGCTGCACCCTGTAGTGTACATATTGCTAATGTAAATCTGTATGTGCTTTGCCATAGTAGTGATTTGTTACTGGATGAAGCAGGTGAACCTCTGCACTGACAACAAGGTGCCACGACTGAGGTTGGCCAAATACCTCTTATCACAGTCAAGGGCAAGACTGGGTTGGCCTCTGTGTTTGCCACCAAGAAGAACCTTTAGCTCCGCTGCTGGCTGCAACCCAGCAGGCGTTGAGTGGTGGGGACACATGCCATGCCAGACCTTGATGTGAGGGATGGCCTCTCCTGTTATCAGAGAACTATACAGGAGAGAAAGGCAGGCCAAGCAGCCTGTGGTTGGCATATGTTGGAGATACGATCTAGTCCAAATCCTCTGCTCAAATAGGGTCGTCTAAAGCAGGTATTATATATAAAAACACCCAAGGGAAATGTAAGGATTTTCATCAAACAGTTTGCAAAGCGTAATTTCTACAAAAGCTTTTGAATTTGTCTAGTTTTGATTCTCTTTCTGCAATACAGCATGTGACATCTAACAGATGATCCCTTGCCCAAACCACCAGTTCTATATAAAGACCTACATGATAATGAGTGGAAAGGACCAGAACCAGATCCAGTGGAAGTTTGTTATGCTGTTTTCAATGGTAATACATATGTGACTAAGTTAACACAAGTAGAAGTAAATTCTTTAAAAAAGATAGTTTTGCAGAATTGTGAGGCTTTAGATATATTAACAGCTCAAGTAGACAGAGTATGTACTTTAATTAATGAATCTTCTTGTAGTTATCTTGATCAGTCTGGAAAGACCTTGAAAGATGTTAAAGAAATTTGGAAGCATGCGAAAGTACTTCATGATGTCTATCAGAACGATAAAATTCCTTGGTTAGATGCTCTTCTTACATTTTGGGACTTCAATGGTTGGCTCACATCTCTGATTAAAGGTATTGGAATGATTTTGGTAGTAATCTTGACCATAGTTACGATTGTACCTTGTATTTTGCAATGTATTCGTGGTACGATTGAAAACCTGGTAAAACAGCTTTGGCTTACTCAAGAAAAGAAAAGGGGGAGATGTGGATGATTTCTTGTTAGAGAATGAACATATGCCTGCTCTGAATGAAAGCAAGTATGTGCAGTTGGCCATGTAGCAGGGGTAACTCCTGGTTACCTCTGTGCAGCCGACCGTGGAAAAGAAGCAACTTCCGGACAATCAATGAAACAAGAATGCAGGCCTGGAAGATGAGGAGCTAAGATAAGAAGCTTGCTGAATTGGACTGTAAATTTCGGTTGCTTACAAAAACCACACTTTAGGTTCTCATGAGTGCCCCCTTACATTGTGACGACGCTGTTTGGAGCAACCTTTTGATTTTACAGGGTCATCATACCTCATTTTTGTGCTTTATATTTTGTGGGGAACCTCTTTATAGCATCTCACTTATAGTGCCTTATGTTTTCTATTTAAGGTTTCTTATATAGGTTTTCTAAGACTGTTACAAAGTGTGTTCCAGTTTGTCATACCTATTTTTTTTAGATTAGTATATCTTAGGTAATTCACTTAAGCATAGAGAGGGGGGGAAATGTAGGCAGCCAGGGCTTGGCGGTCGGAAGATGTCGCGCTGTAACGGAAAGACAGAGCCCCTCCCCAGGTCTTAGCTTTGTGATGTAAGCAGACGGAAGTGACGTTGTAAATCAAAGCTATATAATGCGGTGTCACTCTGCAATAAGCGCCATTTGCCGTCCACCACATTGGTGTCTGCGTGCTAATGGACCCCGTGATCGCGAGTAGGTGATCGCTTGTGCCGACCCTGAACCAGGCCACCGTGCCTCAGAGAGGCAGCAGGCGGATGACGGCAAAGCCCTGGGACCCACGAAACGCCCAGCAGTTCCCAGGGTTGACATCTGGCTACAAGCACAAGAGTAAGACACATTGCAGTCTCGGAGGATGTCTCCGGAGCAAGGAGGGCAGGATCTCCGGCACCCTGCCAGGCAGCAGTCCATGGAGGACCTTGTCTCCCAGGCTCAGCTACCAAACCACCACCAACTCAAGGCCTGTATTTTAAATAGCTCTGCTCATCTTATTCTAGCTTATCCTACTGTGTGTGCGCTATTCTCCTACTAAACAAAGCTCTAGCCCTCTTTGCATCTAAGCCACTTGCCCAAGCGGCGCCACGTAACATTCTCTGGTTAAGTAGAAATCACATGGAAAAAGGTTTTAACTTTGTTACTACAAAAAATAAAACCCCAACCACCCCCCCGGAAAGTACCTCCCTCCCCCCTCAAGAAAGCAGAACAAACCCAAAAGGGAAAGCAGGTAACAGGAGCTTTCAACAGCATTATCAAGCTTAACACTGGGGAGCAGCCAGCCAGGGAGGCCAACGGCATTGCCAATACCCAGCCGCCGGCAGCAGGAGGGCCTGAGCAGACAGACAGCAGCACCAGGGCAGGCTCTGCCACCACCACGTGCCAAACTCCTCTGCTCCTGCCCCCCCCAACCGTTAGTTTATGTTAATACTTCACTAATACTGTCTTATTTCCCCTCTGCCAGCCCAGCATCAGAGATCTGGAGATCTCTACCAAAGCCAACGCCAAGGCAGGAGAAATGACCCTGTGTGGAGGGGAGAGAGGCAGTGGCTGCGACTGCTCACTCCTACCTACTCCAGCGGCACCGAGCCGGTCGCCACGGTCCCACACACCATATCACACCCAAGCCTGCGTGAAGCACGTGGCAAAATTCCATACCCCTTTCCCAAGTCCTGGCAGCACTAGGCACACTGTTGGAAAGGAGCAGGCAGTGGGGATGGAGGGCTGCGCAGACCCAATAAAAAAGGAGCTTAGAAAGTTAAAGTGTCTGATATACACTTAAAACCAGCCAGGCTGTGCCAAGACCCACGTGGGATGCTCTTGTTTTGCCACCCCAGTCCTTGGAAGAGTGAAAGCTTCACCCCTTAAATCCCAGCTCTTCTCCTTCCCAGTGGGAAGCAGCTGCTGGCACATTCCAGGGTTTCTACGTGCGAAGCAGTGACCCAGGCGAACCCCTCCTGCTGTCAGCCCGGCAGCATCCTCATCCCACGCTGGGGTCAGTGTGCCGGCTCCCCGTGCACACGGAAGCGGTAGATGCAGGTGTACTCGAGGTGACCCCAATTGCTCAGCACCCGGAGCTCCACCAGCTGGTACGGGCCAATGGTGTCATCCTTGGGGAGAGGGGGAAGGAAAACCCTGAGCCCTTGAGAGTTCCCTGGGGCTCGGAGAGCCCAGGGGTCCCATTGTCTTCTTGGGGTCAGGTGCAACGAGAGCAAAGCACTTACCTCGAAGTAAAACGTTTGGATGGGACTGCCATTGTGGTTGTACGTGAACTGCCCAAGTAGAAGGCCTTCCTCCTCTCTCTCCTCCTTTAAACCCTATGGAGGGTCAGGGAGGCAGAAAGGGAGAACCAGTGGTGATGAGAGAGGGAGACCAGAGGTGCACCCAGGGCAGAAGAGGGAGATGGAGGCGCAAGCACACTTGGTCTCCACTCCTGCTCTTCCAGGCCAAAACAGACAAATGGGGACAGGGAGCAGCGGGGAAGGATGAGGAGGCAGAGACCAAGAGTTATACCCACTCAATCCCCTCTTCCAGTGCTTCCCAAAACCCCTCCTGAAGCCTGGTGCTCTCCCTCTCCCCCTCAGTACTGCTTCTTCCCCCTCTTCAGTGTAAGACCAACCACCACACCAAGCACCCCACAACCAGGTATAGGGCTCACCAGCCCTCTCCTCCTGCACTCTCTCCCATGACACCCTCCCACTGTGTCCCCTTGCTAATCCCTCAGGTCACTCACATAGACAGCAAAGTCCTTGGGGGCACTGGGGATGGTCCCCTTGGGTGAGAGAGCTCTTGGGATGTGCTCCAGTGTCACGGCCGTGGGGCGGATGATGCTGGAGAGGCGGATGACGGCAAAGCCCTGGGACCCACGAAACGCCCAGCAGTTCCCAGGGTTGACATCTGGCTACAAGCACAAGAGCAAGACACCAGCAATGTTACCATCGTCAGTGCCATTTTCTCCCCGGCATCAGCCTGGCCGCTTGCTTAGAGCAGGAGCCAAATAAAACCCACCAAGAGAACCAGCCCAGCCGGCCCTTCCCCACAGTGGGGTCTCACCCTGAGGGTGCCCACCTGCAAGATAACACGGGGGGACTGCGAGCGGTACCACAGGGGGATGCCAAACAAGCTCAGCAGCGCCGTCTGTGTCCCGTGGGTCTCTGAGCAGCGGGTGTTGATGACACTGGCCCCTGACATAGACAGGGCACAGCACCAGGTAAGCTGCATACCAGCAGGTATGTGGTCCCCTCCCCAGGATGGCCGGCTCATCCCACACCACCTAC
This sequence comes from Amazona ochrocephala, assembly GCA_039720435.1. Lineage (NCBI taxonomy): Eukaryota > Metazoa > Chordata > Aves > Psittaciformes > Psittacidae > Amazona > Amazona ochrocephala. The sequence goes on from CM077880.1 coordinate 80,498,746, forward strand.
CCGCCGACTCCAGGGCATAGTCAACCATCCCCACACGGTCCTCGCTGTAGCGCTTCAGGGCCTGGTCCACGATGAGATGCACTCGCTGTGTGAGAACAGAGAGTGAAAGGGGGAAAGGGCCAGGGCGGGCATCCTGGCCCCCACTCTTCTCCACCCCATGGGGACAGAGAGGGCGCAAGGACCTTCCTGCAAGCAGCCAGGGGATGAATCACCGTGGCAGAAATGAGAGGACACGCATTTGGCTGGGAAGCCTCGTTAGAGGCTGCTAAAAATAGCCCAGAGAGGAGCTGTGTAATGAAGGGGCAGTGCCCAGGCACACTGGGCTTGCCTGTCCCCATCCCAAAAGAAGGGGTAGGCCTAGGGGAGGTGGAGTGTTCCCCAGCAGGTACCAGACACAACCTTACAACCCACCCAGTCCTCCCAGTGTCATCAGCTGGCCCCTCCTGCGCCATCCTGCAGGACTGGTGGGAGCTCCCCCACCCAGAAAAGGAGGAGCTGGCCAGAGCATCCCTTTGGAGTCAAAACCCAGCCCTAGGAGCTGCGGCCTTGCAGCACCACTGTGGGTCTAAACTTTGTGTGTGCACAAAGCTCATACAGACTGCAGGCACTGCAAATCCCAGCTTTGATCCCTGCCCTTCACTACCTCCGTAGGGAATTGCCAACAACAATTTCCAAAGCAAGCAGGCTCAGTTTTTCCTTCGGTGTCATTCTACTGAAATGCTTTGCCCCAAGTGACTCAGCGGTGCTGCTGAAGATAGGGGTAAACAAGGTGCTCAAACCTTGATGGCATCTGCCCTGCCTTTTGGGTGAAGGGTATGAGAGCAGAAGCTTGGATTTTAAGACAGTGAGAGCCCCACAGGTATGCAGATATTGCCACTGTGATCCATCCAGAGCAGGGTGCAGGCACACCTCAGTGGAAGTGAGCAGCAGAGAAGGGATGGAGGAGTTTCAGGGATGCTCTTGACAGGTGGGATATGAGCCCACAGTCAATGTCCCAGCTATAAGCGCAGTCCCCACGGCTCTGGTATTTCCTAGGCACATGTGCCACCCCTCTGCACACACACAATGGGACACAGCCCCTGATCCCACACCTGCAGTCACCAGCACTCACCTCTTCCGTCACCCCCATGGTTCCTCCTTGCTGCAGGGCCACTCCAATCCCAGCATCCCGTGCTGACAGCCTCCTGTCCTCCGAGACCTTGTCAAGGATTTTACGCTCCAGGGCCTGGAGCTCTGCTTGCAAGTCTTCCGGCTGGAGGACAAGCCCAGCAGCGCCATCCCGCCGGGACTGTGACAGGAACTGACTGACCCACGCTGGGAACTGAGCTTCCACCTGAAACAGGGCACAGCGCTCAGCCCCAGGGCAGGTACCCTCATGCCTCCCTCTGCCGTACATAGCAGGACTAGGGACTCACATCAGCCCGCACTGCCTTCAGCTGCTCCAGCATCCCCTCCATGTGCTTCCCCATCACCTCCTGGTCTGACTTGAGGCTCATCAGCTCCCTCCTCAGTGCTGCCACCTCCTGCTCCAGCTTATCCACCTCCTGCTCCAGCTTATCCACCTCCTGCTGGAAGCTCCCTTGCAGGCTCTCCAGTGCTGAGCTGTGCCGAGAGAAAGGGGCAACAAAACCTCACACCAGTGGCAGTCCCAGCTCCCCTCTGCAAACAGGGGGGGCAGGTTCGTCCCCCCCCCAGGGCCTGTGCCATCTCCAGCCCCATACGGGTTTAATTCCTGTAGCAATGTCCTCTTCTATTGCATCCTATGGGAAAGCATCCCCAGCTCGCTCCTCAGTTGAAGGGCCATCTTCCCCACAGTGATGCAAAACAATGGCCACGAAGGTTATTTGCTGCAATGACCCTTTAAGCCCTGCTGGCAGCCAGGGCACTTTCTTGCCAACACACCCACACATCCATCCCTCATTCCACACAAGACTGTGTCTCTCGACCTCTCCTTTGCCCCAAGCAAACCACGCTTGGAAACCCCTCCTATGCCGAGCTGTGGGTATTTCACCCTGCTACCTGCCTGTCCCTAACAGAGCAGCAGCTCTGCTTGGACAGCAGCATTACCTCTGCCATTCCGAGTTCAGCTGCAGCAAACGAGTCTCCATCTCCTGCCAGGAGAAGGGGAAGGGGTGAGACCTCTGATGCCAGTAGCAGGGATGTCCTGCCTGGGTACCACCACATGCTCATTCCCTTACCTGAGAGGCTTGTGCCATCTTCCCTAGGCCGAGTGAGGCACAGGGGGGGAACATCAGAGCCCGGCCCCCCATGTCCCCACCTTCCCCCATGCCCCCCAAACCTCACCTGGAGGTGACTGTTCATGTCGGTGCGGAGATGCTCCTTCAGCCCCGCATCCCGGCGGCTCAAGAGCCCCTCCAGCAGTGCCAGGACACCCCCTGAGGGGGGCTCCCCGCCTGCTGCCATGGCCGCTGCTCCCCGCTGCAGCTCCCACCGCGACATCCCGGCCTCCAACACCTCAAAGCGCTTCTTCAGGGCCTGGAAGCGAGCCAGGACCCGGTGGTGCCCCTGCAGTGGCAAAGGCAGAGTGTGATGCAGCTCCTCAAGGGGCTGCCTGCTCCACTGGGACCCCCGTGACACGAGACCCAGGCCACCCAGTCCCCAAAGCCACTGACATCTTATTCATCTGCTGCTTCCCAGGAGAGGGCAGATGTTCCCCTTAGTCCATCCCTGGACACCCGAGACAGGCACAAGCTGGGGGAGCCACTTCCACCAGCATGGCAGGGCTCCTTCAGCCATGGACCACACTGTGCCAGCTCTGGGCAGGCTCCCACCCCACCTGGGTCACCTCCATGCCTTTGCCAAGGCTTACCTGGTCCAGCGTGGTCAGGTCCCCTGTCCCAGGCACATCAGAGGAGGAAAGCTTTCCTGCTCCCCACCATGGGAAGGCTGGGAGGCGGTGTGTCGACAGCCCATAGGGGTAGAAGTACCAAGCTCCTAGGCATGCAGGGGGATGAGATGGTTAAAACGGCAGGGAACAAGGTGGAAGTGCAGAAGCTCAGCCATCAACAGACGCACCAGGGTACCAGGAGCACTGAGCTCAGGACCATCCGATGCCCCAGTGGTATGCTCTGCACTGTCACTGATTTCAGTCTCTCACTGATTGAGCCAGGCCAACTCACCGTAGGCAGCAGCAGCAAGGAGCACGAGGAACAGTAGCAGAAGCAGGGACCTCTTCAGCCATGGGTAGCGCCTGGAGCACGGACAAGAAAGAGGTGCCTGTAGGACTGCAGCCACCTTCTCCCACCACGCTTCTTCGGATGGGAGCCGGAGGGAAAGCAAAGCCTACCCAGGCTTTGGCACAAGACATCCACCCCACATGTTGTGCGGTCTATGGGGCACCCCCTCTCTGGGGTCCTGTGGGTTTTCCCCACATCTCCCCCATCCTGGTGTCCCACCACCACACTCACCTGAAGAAGGGGACACTACCCAGGTATGGAGCCATGCCAGTGAGGCGGTGCCGGGCAGCTGCCAGCATCGAGAACAGCCACCCCAGGAACCGAACTGCAGGGAGACAAACCAAGCCTCAGGCAGCAGCCTGGCAAAGATGTGCCCTCTGTCCCCAAGGATGCTCCGCAGGGAGCTAAAACCCCTCCACCCAATGAGGGAACAGCACATGGGGAGAGGAGACTCCAGCAGGGAAGAAAAGGTGCTGCTGCAAACACCCCTCCACTCACGTGGTGCTGTGAACACCAGCCAGAGGAAGGAGCCCACCCGGGAGGCTGCAGATCTCAGCCTCGACCCGGAGCTACTCTGGCCTGAGTAGAAGTGACCTGGGAAGGAAGAAACAAGGCAGTAAGTCACCAAACAGCGCCTGCACCTCTGTCTGTCACCCAGGCTGAAGGCTTTACGTAGGGGGGGGCATGCAGGTGGGGCTGGCAGTGCCCTGAGCACAGGCAGGTGCTGGGCTGGTCCCCTTGGGGACACTTCCCCCAGCATCCCTGCCGCTGCAGAGAGGCCGGAGTATCCCTACCAGCGTAGTCATCTTCCGAGGAGTACCCAGATGAAGAGGTGTAGGAGTCGCACATCTTGCTCTCCAGCAGCCCGTTGATCTTGCTGGACTCGGTGTCCCCAGTGCCTCTTCTCCTCCTGGTAGAGAACTCGCCACCTTCCCCAAAACACAGAGTCCTCCTCAGAAACCACCCACCATCCCCACCCCCAAAGGGGGCAGGGGGCAGCCAGCCCGGTGGGGCTGCCCCAACGCCTCGCTGGTGTGCAAAGGACATCCCCAGCTACTGTGGGAGGGAGAAACATAAGGGAGAGCTCACCCCAATACGTGCTGCTGCCCAGGGTATCGTGCAGCACGGAGCTGCCCAGGGCAGCGTAGGCCCCGGCTGTCCCCCAGGTAGGACTCGCTCACCAGGGACTCGCTGTAGTAGGAGGTTTGGGTGCTGGGGGTAGGAGACAAGCGCTTGGTGCTGCTCGATTTCCTCCTGACCGTCCTGCTGTGGACGAGAACAGGGTCATCAGCAGTATCCTGCTGTGGGCGCGAACAGGGTCATCAATATAGATACGGGAGGGGGATGTCACAGTGCACGGATACGGGAGGGGGATGTCACAATGGGCAGAAACAGGGACTTCACCCCACGCCCTTGGCCAGCATCGCCTCCCTCTGCCCTGTACCGGATGGGGGCAGGTTTTGGAGGGTGCAACGGCTGCTTTGCGAAAGGCGCTGCCGCTCATCCGCGGGCACCGCTTCCGCTCGCACCGCTGCGGTTTTCCGGCCCGGCACTGGCAGCACACCTCCCTCCCGCCATCGGGCTGGAGGCGGCACCAAACCCCCCCCCCAGCCCCCCCCAGCCGTCCACGGCAGCGGGGCAGAGGAGAACGCAGAGGTGCCGCGGTTGGGAGCACCCGGAGGGCACAGCCAGTCCCAGGCAGCCAGCGGCCATGCTGCAATACAGTGAGCTCGCCGTCATGCTCCCTCCTGCAAGCTGCCAGGGAAGGTGCCTGCTCCACGCTGTGGGATGCAGTGCCCTGCCCACGTTTGGGAGATGGGACCTCCCGCACCCCACTAACCTGCCCGTGCCCTCCTTGAAGGGGAGCTGCTGCCCCCCCAGCAGGGAGCTGCTGCTGCTGCTGCTGGTCGTGGCATCGTCGTCCCCGGGGTAATAGCGGGTGCTGATGAGGCGCTGGCTGCGGCGGGACATGGCGGCGGCTCGGGACGGGGGGGTCAAGGCTCACCTGCGGCGGGGAGGGGAGACAAGGAAGCATCAGCAGGAGGGGACGCAGCGGGAGGAGGGACCCCACTCGCGGGGGGGGCCCGGGGCGGTGCTGTGGGTGCTGAGAGCCCCTCTAGGGGCACCTGCTGCCGCGGGCCGCCGGGGCCGGGGCCGGGATGGAGCCTCCCTCCCTCCCACCCGCTCCACCGCCACCGCCACCGCGGCCGCCTTATAAGGTTACAGAGGAATATATATACATTGTATATAGATAAAAACGTACATAAAGACACACATTAATACATATATATATATATATTTACATAAGCACACGCATACCCCCTTCCCTCCTCCTCCCCTCCAACGGGCCACCCAAGCAGGCACCCCCAGACCTCCTACCCCACCCTCGGCCGCGGCCGACCCCGTGTCCCCGCACACCCACCGTCTCCCGCAGCCCAGGCCCGCACCCGCCGCCGTCCCTCCCCGCTGCCGCCGCTCCGCTCCCTTTTGTTTTGCAGGCAAAGGCGGCCCCGGCCCCCGCCCCGCTTCTCCGCCCTACCCCGTTCCCCCCCTCCCGCCGCCGCCCCGCCCCTCTCCGCCTCGCGCGCGCGCGCGCCCTCCGCCACCGCCTCCCCCCCCCCCCCCCCCCCCGGCTTGTGGGGACTCTTCGATAGGCTCTTTATTGTTACTGCTATCGCCGTTTTTGTCGTTATCGCTGTTATTATCGCAGTTGCTGTATTAGCATAGCTTTGTTGTGATGGGGCATGGCTTTAAGATGGCAGAGGGAAGATTTAGATCGGACCTTAGGAAGAAGTTCTTCCCTGTGAGGGTGCTGAGGCCCTGGCACAGGGTGCCCAGAGGAGCTGTGGCTGCCCTATCCCTGGCAATGTTCAAGGCCAGGTTGGACACAGGGGCTTGGAGCGACCTGGTCTGGTGGAAGGTGTCCCTGCCCATGGCAGGCGGTTGGAACTGGATGAGCTTTAAGGTCCCTTCTGACCCAAACCAGTCTGGGATTCTATGCTCATCGTTTGGGGGTGATGGGGAGGGCCCATCCCTACCCCCTGGCTGCCCACAGGTCACCAAACACCTCAGCGCTGGGGAACTTCCAGCCCACACCCCCCATGCCCACCGAGGGCTGCAGGCAGCCCATGCTACCAGGCAAGGGCAGGCCCTTGGGTACAAACCGTGGGTGATGGTGACCGAAAATGGGGGCTCCTACTTGCTCCTCAGCCCTGTTTGGGTTTTGCTGGGGCAGACAGTTTGCCAGCCCCAGTGAGGTGGCAAACACCCAGCAACCCCACACAACACCCCAACGGCACAGCCAAACCCACCCCTGCGGCACAGGCAGCCCCACTCAACACCGTGTGCCCACGCCGCCTCGACCGGGGGGGCAGGTTCTGCTGCATGCGAAAGTACTTCATGATGTCTATCAGAACGATAAAATTCCTTGGTTAGATGCTCTTCTTACATTTTGGGACTTCAATGGTTGGCTCACATCTCTGATTAAAGGTATTGGAATGATTTTGGTAGTAATCTTGACCATAGTTATGATTGTACCTTGTATTTTGCAATGTATTCGTGGTACGATTGAAAACCTGGTAAAACAGCTTTGGCTTACTCAAGAAAAGAAAAGGGGGAGATGTGGATGATTTCTTGTTAGAGAATGAACATATGCCTGCTCTGAATGAAAGCAAGTATGTGCAGTTGGCCATGTAGCAGGGGTAACTCCTGGTTACCTCTGTGCAGCCGACCGTGGAAAAGAAGCAACTTCCGGACAATCAATGAAACAAGAATGCAGGCCTGGAAGATAAGGAGCTAAGATAAGAAGCTTGCTGAATTGGACTGTAAATTTCGGTTGCTTACAAAAACCACACTTTAGGTTCTCACGAGTGCCCCCTTACATTGTGACGACGCTGTTTGGAGCAACCTTTTGATTTTACAGGGTCATCATACCTCATTTTTGTGCTTTATATTTTGTGGGGAACCTCTTTATAGCATCTCACTTATAGTGCCTTATGTTTTCTATTTAAGGTTTCTTACATAGGTTTTCTAAGACTGTTACAAAGTGTGTTCCAGTTTGTCATACCTATTTTTTTTAGATTAGTATATCTTAGGTAATTCACTTAAGCATAGAGAGGGGGGGAAATGTAGGCAGCCAGGGCTTGGCGGTCGGAAGATGTCGCGCTGTAACGGAAAGACAGAGCCCCTCCCCAGGTCTTAGCTTTGTGATGTAAGCAGACGGAAGTGACGTTGTAAACCAAAGCTATATAATGCGGTGTCACTCCGCAATAAGCGCCATTTGCCGTCCACCACATTGGTGTCTGCGTGCTAATGGACCCCGTGGTCGCGAGTAGGTGATCGCCTGTGCCGACCCTGAACCAGGCCACCGTGCCTCAGAGAGGCAGCAGAGCATGCAGCTATAGAATCATAGAATAGTCAGGCTTGGAAAGGACCTTAAGATCATCCATTTCCAACCCCCCTGCCATGGACCATCACAGACTACTTATTGGAAGTTACTAACAACTTGAATTCCCTCAGACTTTAAGTCTTGTTTTCATCATTACTCCATGCAGGTTCTGCATCCCAGAGTCTGTTTGATGACAAGGTGTAGAAACTGCTGCCCCTATAGTTAGTATGTCAGGTAAGGACTTGCCATAAGAGTACATAGAAAAGCTACAGGAATAGCTTGTGCAAATTCACCTACATCAGCCCCAAAGCACTCGCAGCAGTTTTGATATAATTTATTTGTCTTGGTCTTTTTTTTCTTGCATAGGCATAAATTACAATCTGTTGATTAAAAAATAAAATTAACAAAACAGTGCAGCATTTGCAACAGGCTACAGTATCAAATACAAACTCATCTCCTGTGTAGGGCAAATTGACAAGGGAGAACAGAGGAGAGAAATGGAGTAAAATAAGGGAAATCTGCTCTGACAGCTCTTTCCCATTTCTCCTGCCTCCCCAGGTTCATCTTCTGCAGCAGCACGAGGATGAAATACCTTCAGGCAGAGATGCACGTGCTGAAGCAGTAGTTTGATGTGCCTTCTTTCCCTCTGCAGCTCAGGAAGGTGTTGCAGCAATGGAGAGCAGCTGCCTGAGTGCTCTGGCTGCAGCCTGGCACCCATGAGCAGAGCTTGGGTGCTAACAAACCACGTGTAGTCTCACCATGCCTTCCTGGGACTCCTCATGTAGTTGGCATGAGGAGACCTCCAAAACCAGCACTAACCCCTGGAGAACGGCATAAGACCCAAGGTGACCTCTCACTGATAGCTCCAGGGGTTTTTACCTTGGAACAGCACATTAATCTCCGAAGGACAGGGCAGGCTTTCCCTGTGAAGCCAAATGCTCCCTACCCCATAGCCAGTGGTTAACAGCCCCTTGGAAGAAGCAGAGACCCAGCTCCATCTCCATTCTTGGGAAAAAGAGGCTCCCCCTTTCCCAACTCTCACTATGCCCGAGTTACCACAAAAGCATCCTGACAGCCCAACAGGGAGGGCAGGGAGCCCGAAGGGAAGTAAGAAAAGGGGTTTTCCAGCCTTGTGGTTACGGCATTTGCTCCAGCAGCCAAAGAACCCCTGGGGAAAGGGGAGAGCTTCATCTCTGCTATCACTCAAATGCAGGAGCTGCTCTGCTCAACCCAGGACAGGTCTAGGCATTTATAAAAGCACAACGCCATGCACGCAGGGCACTCACGGACATGACTCCAAGGCAAGCAGGCAGCTGTAGACAAGTTTAAAATAACTTTGGCTGTGGCTGCCAAGAATTAAGACTATGCTCAATATAGGACAGAATTTATCCTGGCTGGATCTGGCTGCGGATCTGCTTTCTCCCAGCAGCAGGGCCTCCCAGCACTGCAGGGAGCTCCAGGGGGTCATTTTAAGCTGCTGGAGATGAGGCTGCACGCTTCCGGCTCACATCCCTTGCTCACAGCAAAAAGACCCCTCCAGAAGGGATGTGCTAACATCATCCTGATCCCCTCCATCTGGCACAGAGCAGGTCAGGACTCAGCCCCTCTGCCCAGCGTACACTTTATGCTGAAGGGAAACACTTCTTCAGGCTGTTCCCCTCCTCTTTATCCCTCACCCTACAGTGCTTCAAGCGGAAAAGACCATATGAGACTCAATTCATTGTGCACCCCTAACTGCTGGTGGTGCCAGGGGAAGGATGATGCCAGCATCAGATAGGGCCAAAACACTAAATATGAGCCCTTCAGCTTTTATTTCAACAAAATACAAGACAAATGTGGAGGCTTTAAATGCCATCCAAGAACGTAAGCCAAGCTAGGGGCGATGCAGGCAGCCAGGAAGCAGAGTGGCCACATGGCCCTGGCACTCCTCAGCTCATGGAAGGTCCCCATGCATCCTTCCTGCAGTCCCCTGCCCCCTATCACACCCCTATGGATAGAGGCAGGATTTACATGCCCACTGCAGGCAGAACTCCCCGTCCTGCTCCAGCATGGTCAGGGAACCGAGCCATGCCGGTCAGGAGGCAGCAGGGAAAGGGAGCCCTTCCAGGAAAAAGGAGATCACCCTGTGCCAGCCATCTGCCACTGGGGACCAGGAGGTGACAGAGGCAGCCCTGAGCACTGCAGGTGGGGGGAGGCCCCATTGCTCCCCAAGGTGCAGGAGCGTGCTGGCACCTGCAAGCCCTGGGGATTGCCCCATCTCCCACCCATGGACAGAGTGGGGCAGAGCTCCAGCTCACTGCAGGCAGTCACCTATATACAGATGCAGCCATGGACAAGAGGCCACAGCCACACATTGCAGTCTCGGAGGATGTCTCCGGAGCAAGGAGGGCAGGATCTCCGGCACCCTGCCAGGCAGCAGTCCATGGAGGACCTTGTCTCCCAGGCTCAGCTACCAAACCACCACCAACTCAAGGCCTGTATTTTAAATAGCTCTGCTCATCTTATTCTAGCTTATCCTACTGTGTGTGCGCTATTCTCCTACTAAACAAAGCTCTAGCCCTCTTTGCATCTAAGCCACTTGCCCAAGCGGCGCCACGTAACATTCTCTGGTTAAGTAGAAATCACATGGAAAAAGGTTTTAACTTTGTTACTACAAAAAATGAAACCCCAACCACCCCCCCTGGAAAGTACCTCCCTCCCCCCTCAAGAAAGCAGAACAAACCCAAAAGGGAAAGCAGGTAACAGGAGCTTTCAACAGCATTATCAAGCTTAACACTGGGGAGCAGCCAGCCAGGGAGGCCAACGGCATTGCCAATACCCAGCCGCCGGCAGCAGGAGGGCCTAAGCAGACAGACAGCAGCACCAGGGCAGGCTCTGCCACCACCACGTGCCAAACTCCTCTGCTCCTGCCCCCCCCACCGTTAGTTTATGTTAATACTTCACTAATACTGTCTTATTTCCCCTCTGCCAGCCCAGCATCAGAGATCTGGAGATCTCTACCAAAGCCAACGCCAAGGCAGGAGAAATGACCCTGTGCGGAGGGGAGAGAGGCAGTGGCTCCGACTGCTCACTCCTACCTACTCCAGCGGCACCGAGCCGGTCGCCACGGTCCCACACACCATATCACACCCAAGCCTGCGTGAAGCACGTGGCAAAATTCCATACCCCTTTCCCAAGTCCTGGCAGCACTAGGCACACTGTTGGAAAGGAGCAGGCAGTGGGGATGGAGGGCTGCGCAGACCCAATAAAAAAGGAGCTTAGAAAGTTAAAGTGTCTGATATACACTTAAAACCAGCCAGGCTGTGCCAAGACCCACGTGGGATGCTCTTGTTTTGCCACCCCAGTCCTTGGAAGAGTGAAAGCTTCACCCCTTAAATCCCAGCTCTTCTCCTTCCCAGTGGGAAGCAGCTGCTGGCACATTCCAGGGTTTCTACGTGCGAAGCAGTGACCCAGGCGAACCCCTCCTGCTGTCAGCCCGGCAGCATCCTCATCCCACGCTGGGGTCAGTGTGCCGGCTCCCCGTGCACACGGAAGCGGTAGATGCAGGTGTACTCGAGGTGACCCCAATTGCTCAGCACCCGGAGCTCCACCAGCTGGTACGGGCCAATGGTGTCATCCTTGGGGAGAGGGGGAAGGAAAACCCTGAGCCCTTGAGAGTTCCCTGGGGCTCGGAGAGCCCAGGGGTCCCATTGTCTTCTTGGGGTCAGGTGCAACGAGAGCAAAGCACTTACCTCGAAGTAAAACGTTTGGATGGGACTGCCATTGTGGTTGTACGTGAACTGCCCAAGTAGAAGGCCTTCCTCCTCTCTCTCCTCCTTTAAACCCTATGGAGGGTCAGGGAGGCAGAAAGGGAGAACCAGTGGTGATGAGAGAGGGAGACCAGAGGTGCACCCAGGGCAGAAGAGGGAGATGGAGGCGCAAGCACACTTGGTCTCCACTCCTGCTCTTCCAGGCCAAAACAGACAAATGGGGACAGGGAGCAGCGGGGAAGGATGAGGAGGCAGAGACCAAGAGTTATACCCACTCAATCCCCTCTTCCAGTGCTTCCCAAAACCCCTCCTGAAGCCTGGTGCTCTCCCTCTCCCCCTCAGTACTGCTTCTTCCCCCTCTTCAGTGTAAGACCAACCACCACACCAAGCACCCCACAACCAGGTATAGGGCTCACCAGCCCTCTCCTCCTGCACTCTCTCCCATGACACCCTCCCACTGTGTCCCCTTGCTAATCCCTCAGGTCACTCACATAGACAGCAAAGTCCTTGGGGGCACTGGGGATGGTCCCCTTGGGTGAGAGAGCTCTTGGGATGTGCTCCAGTGTCACGGCCGTGGGGCGGATGATGCTGGAGAGGCGGATGACGGCAAAGCCCTGGGACCCACGAAACGCCCAGCAGTTCCCAGGGTTGACATCTGGCTACAAGCACAAGAGCAAGACACCAGCAATGTTACCATCGTCAGTGCCATTTTCTCCCCGGCATCAGCCTGGCCGCTTGCTTAGAGCAGGAGCCAAATAAAACCCACCAAGAGAACCAGCCCAGCCGGCCCTTCCCCACAGTGGGGTCTCACCCTGAGGGTGCCCACCTGCAAGATAACACGGGGGGACTGCGAGCGGTACCACAGGGGGATGCCAAACAAGCTCAGCAGCGCCGTCTGTGTCCCGTGGGTCTCTGAGCAGCGGGTGTTGATGACACTGGCCCCTGACATAGACAGGGCACAGCACCAGGTAAGCTGCATACCAGCAGGTATGTGGTCCCCTCCCCAGGATGGCCGGCTCATCCCACACCACCTACCCGCCGACTCCAGGGCATAGTCAACCATCCCCACACGGTCCTCGCTGTAGCGCTTCAGGGCCTGGTCCACGATGAGATGCACTCGCTGTGTGAGAACAGAGAGTGAAAGGGGGAAAGGGCCAGGGCGGGCATCCTGGCCCCCACTCTTCTCCACCCCATGGGGACAGAGAGGGCGCAAGGACCTTCCTGCAAGCAGCCAGGGGATGAATCACCGTGGCAGAAATGAGAGGACACGCATTTGGCTGGGAAGCCTCGTTAGAGGCTGCTAAAAACAGCCCAGAGAGGAGCTGTGTAATGAAGGGGCAGTGCCCAGGCACACTGGGCTTGCCTGTCCCCATCCCAAAAGAAGGGGTAGGCCTAGGGGAGGTGGAGTGTTCCCCAGCAGGTACCAGACACAACCTTACAACCCACCCAGTCCTCCCAGTGTCATCAGCTGGCCCCTCCTGCGCCATCCTGCAGGACTGGTGGGAGCTCCCCCACCCAGAAAAGGAGGAGCTGGCCAGAGCATCCCTTTGGAGTCAAAACCCAGCCCTAGGAGCTGCGGCCTTGCAGCACCACTGTGGGTCTAAACTTTGTGTGTGCACAAAGCTCATACAGACTGCAGGCACTGCAAATCCCAGCTTTGATCCCTGCCCTTCACTACCTCCGTAGGGAATTGCCAACAACAATTTCCAAAGCAAGCAGGCTCAGTTTTTCCTTCGGTGTCATTCTACTGAAATGCTTTGCCCCAAGTGACTCAGCGGTGCTGCTGAAGATAGGGGTAAACAAGGTGCTCAAACCTTGATGGCATCTGCCCTGCCTTTTGGGTGAAGGGTATGAGAGCAGAAGCTTGGATTTTAAGACAGTGAGAGCCCCACAGGTATGCAGATATTGCCACTGTGATCCATCCAGAGCAGGGTGCAGGCACACCTCAGTGGAAGTGAGCAGCAGAGAAGGGATGGAGGAGTTTCAGGGATGCTCTTGACAGGTGGGATATGAGCCCACAGTCAACGTCCCAGCTATAAGCGCAGTCCCCACGGCTCTGGTATTTCCTAGGCACATGTGCCACCCCTCTGCACACACACAATGGGACACAGCCCCTGATCCCACACCTGCAGTCACCAGCACTCACCTCTTCCGTCACCCCCATGGTTCCTTCTTGCTGCAGGGCCACTCCAATCCCAGCATCCCGTGCTGACAGCCTCCTGTCCTCCGAGACCTTGTCAAGGATTTTACGCTCCAGGGCCTGGAGCTCTGCTTGCAAGTCTTCCGGCTGGAGGACAAGCCCAGCAGCGCCATCCCGCCGGGACTGTGACAGGAACTGACTGACCCACGCTGGGAACTGAGCTTCCACCTGAAACAGGGCACAGCGCTCAGCCCCAGGGCAGGTACCCTCATGCCTCCCTCTGCCGTACATAGCAGGACTAGGGACTCACATCAGCCCGCACTGCCTTCAGCTGCTCCAGCATCCCCTCCATGTGCTTCCCCATCACCTCCTGGTCTGACTTGAGGCTCATCAGCTCCCTCCTCAGTGCTGCCACCTCCTGCTCCAGCTTATCCACCTCCTGCTCCAGCTTATCCACCTCCTGCTGGAAGCTCCCTTGCAGGCTCTCCAGTGCTGAGCTGTGCCGAGAGAAAGGGGCAACAAAACCTCACACCAGTGGCAGTCCCAGCTCCCCTCTGCAAACAGGGGGGGCAGGTTCGTCCCCCCCCCAGGGCCTGTGCCATCTCCAGCCCCATACGGGTTTAATTCCTGTAGCAATGTCCTCTTCTATTGCATCCTATGGGAAAGCATCCCCAGCTCGCTCCTCAGTTGAAGGGCCATCTTCCCCACAGTGATGCAAAACAATGGCCACGAAGCTTATTTGCTGCAATGACCCTTTAAGCCCTGCTGGCAGCCAGGGCACTTTCTTGCCAACACACCCACACATCCATCCCTCATTCCACACAAGACTGTGTCTCTCAACCTCTCCTTTGCCCCAAGCAAACCACGCTTGGAAACCCCTCCTATGCCGAGCTGTGGGTATTTCACCCTGCTACCTGCCTGTCCCTAACAGAGCAGCAGCTCTGCTTGGACAGCAGCATTACCTCTGCCATTCCGAGTTCAGCTGCAGCAAACGAGTCTCCATCTCCTGCCAGGAGAAGGGGAAGGGGTGAGACCTCCGATGCCAGTAGCAGGGATGTCCTGCCTGGGTACCACCACATGCTCATTCCCTTACCTGAGAGGCTTGTGCCATCTTCCCTAGGCCGAGTGAGGCACAGGGGGGGAACATCAGAGCCCGGCCCCCCATGTCCCCACCTTCCCCCATGCCCCCCAAACCTCACCTGGAGGTGACTGTTCATGTCGGTGCGGAGATGCTCCTTCAGCCCCGCATCCCGGCGGCTCAAGAGCCCCTCCAGCAGTGCCAGGACACCCCCTGAGGGGGGCTCCCCGCCTGCTGCCATGGCCGCTGCTCCCCGCTGCGGCTCCCACCGCGACATCCCGGCCTCCAACACCTCAAAGCGCTTCTTCAGGGCCTGGAAGCGAGCCAGGACCCGGTGGTGCCCCTGCAGTGGCAAAGGCAGAGTGTGATGCAGCTCCTCAAGGGGCTGCCTGCTCCACTGGGACCCCCGTGACACGAGACCCAGGCCACCCAGTCCCCAAAGCCACTGACATCTTATTCATCTGCTGCTTCCCAGGAGAGGGCAGATGTTCCCCTTAGTCCATCCCTGGACACCCGAGACAGGCACAAGCTGGGGGAGCCACTTCCACCAGCATGGCAGGGCTCCTTCAGCCATGGACCACACTGTGCCAGCTCTGGGCAGGCTCCCACCCCACCTGGGTCACCTCCATGCCTTTGCCAAGGCTTACCTGGTCCAGCGTGGTCAGGTCCCCTGTCCCAGGCACATCAGAGGAGGAAAGCTTTCCTGCTCCCCACCATGGGAAGGCTGGGAGGCGGTGTGTCGACAGCCCATAGGGGTAGAAGTACCAAGCTCCTAGGCATGCAGGGGGATGAGATGGTTAAAACGGCAGGGGACAAGGTGGAAGTGCAGAAGCTCAGCCATCAACAGACGCACCAGGGTACCAGGAGCACTGAGCTCAGGACCATCCGATGCCCCAGTGGTATGCTCTGCACTGTCACTGATTTCAGTCTCTCACTGATTGAGCCAGGCCAACTCACCGTAGGCAGCAGCAGCAAGGAGCACGAGGAACAGTAGCAGAAGCAGGGACCTCTTCAGCCATGGGTAGCGCCTGGAGCACGGACAAGAAAGAGGTGCCTGTAGGACTGCAGCCACCTTCTCCCACCACGCTTCTTCGGATGGGAGCCGGAGGGAAAGCAAAGCCTACCCAGGCTTTGGCACAAGACATCCACCCCACATGTTGTGCGGTCTATGGGGCACCCCCTCTCTGGGGTCCTGTGGGTTTTCCCCACATCTCCCCCATCCTGGTGTCCCACCACCACACTCACCTGAAGAAGGGGACACTACCCAGGTATGGAGCCATGCCAGTGAGGCGGTGCCGGGCAGCTGCCAGCGTCGAGAACAGCCACCCCAGGAACCGAACTGCAGGGAGACAAACCAAGCCTCAGGCAGCAGCCTGGCAAAGATGTGCCCTCTGTCCCCAAGGATGCTCCGCAGGGAGCTAAAACCCCTCCACCCAATGAGGGAACAGCACATGGGGAGAGGAGACTCCAGCAGGGAAGAAAAGGTGCTGCTGCAAACACCCCTCCACTCACGTGGTGCTGTGAACACCAGCCAGAGGAAGGAGCCCACCCGGGAGGCTGCAGATCTCAGCCTCGACCCGGAGCTACTCTGGCCTGAGTAGAAGTGACCTGGGAAGGAAGAAACAAGGCAGTAAGTCACCAAACAGCGCCTGCACCTCTGTCTGTCACCCAGGCTGAAGGCTTTACGTAGGGGGGGGCATGCAGGTGGGGCTGGCAGTGCCCTGAGCACAGGCAGGTGCTGGGCTGGTCCCCTTGGGGACACTTCCCCCAGCATCCCTGCCGCTGCAGAGAGGCCGGAGTATCCCTACCAGCATAGTCATCTTCCGAGGAGTACCCAGATAAAGAGGTGTAGGAGTCGCACATCTTGCTCTCCAGCAGCCCGTTGATCTTGCTGGACTCGGTGTCCCCAGTGCCTCTTCTCCTCCTGGTAGAGAACTCGCCACCTTCCCCAAAACACAGAGTCCTCCTCAGAAACCACCCACCATCCCCACCCCCAAAGGGGGCAGGGGGCAGCCAGCCCGGTGGGGCTGCCCCAACGCCTCGCTGGTGTGCAAAGGACATCCCCAGCTACTGTGGGAGGGAGAAACATAAGGGAGAGCTCACCCCAATACGTGCTGCTGCCCAGGGTATCGTGCAGCACGGAGCTGCCCAGGGCAGCGTAGGCCCCGGCTGTCCCCCAGGTAGGACTCGCTCACCAGGGACTCGCTGTAGTAGGAGGTTTGGGTGCTGGGGGTAGGAGACAAGCGCTTGGTGCTGCTCGATTTCCTCCTGACCGTCCTGCTGTGGACGAGAACAGGGTCATCAGCAGTATCCTGCTGTGGGCGCGAACAGGGTCATCAATATAGATACGGGAGGGGGATGTCACAGTGCACGGATACGGGAGGGGGATGTCACAATGGGCAGAAACAGGGACTTCACCCCACGCCCTTGGCCAGCATCGCCTCCCTCTGCCCTGTACCGGATGGGGGCAGGTTTTGGAGGGTGCAACGGCTGCTTTGCGAAAGGCGCTGCCGCTCATCCGCGGGCACCGCTTCCGCTCGCACCGCTGCGGTTTTCCGGCCCGGCACTGGCAGCACACCTCCCTCCCGCCATCGGGCTGGAGGCGGCACCAACCCCCCCCCCCCCCCCCAGCCGTCCACGGCAGCGGGGCAGAGGAGAACGCAGAGGTGCCGCGGTTGGGAGCACCCGGAGGGCACAGCCAGTCCCAGGCAGCCAGCGGCCATGCTGCAATACAGTGAGCTCGCCGTCATGCTCCCTCCTGCAAGCTGCCAGGGAAGGTGCCTGCTCCACGCTGTGGGATGCAGTGCCCTGCCCACGTTTGGGAGATGGGACCTCCCGCACCCCACTGACCTGCCCGTGCCCTCCTTGAAGGGGAGCTGCTGCCCCCCCAGCAGGGAGCTGCTGCTGCTGCTGCTGGTCGTGGCATCGTCGTCCCCGGGGTAATAGCGGGTGCTGATGAGGCGCTGGCTGCGGCGGGACATGGCGGCGGCTCGGGACGGGGGGGTCAAGGCTCACCTGCGGCGGGGAGGGGAGACAAGGAAGCATCAGCAGGAGGGGACGCAGCGGGAGGAGGGACCCCACTCGCGGGGGGGGCCCGGGGCGGTGCTGTGGGTGCTGAGAGCCCCTCTAGGG
Organism: Amazona ochrocephala; assembly: GCA_039720435.1. Taxonomy (NCBI): domain Eukaryota; kingdom Metazoa; phylum Chordata; class Aves; order Psittaciformes; family Psittacidae; genus Amazona; species Amazona ochrocephala. The sequence goes on from CM077880.1 coordinate 80,516,429, forward strand.
GCACCTGCTGCCGCGGGCCGCCACCGCCGGGGCCGGGATGGAGCCTCCCTCCCTCCCACCCGCTCCACCGCCACCGCCACCGCCACCGCGGCCGCCTTATAAGGTTACAGAGGAATATATATACATTGTATATAGATAAAAACGTACATAAAGACACACATTAATACATATATATATATATTTACATAAGCACACGCATAGCCCCTTCCCTCCTCCTCCCCTCCCACGGGCCACCCAAGCAGGCACCCCCAGACCTCCTACCCCACCCTCGGCCGCGGCCGACCCCGTGTCCCCGCACACCCACCGTCTCCCGCAGCCCAGGCCCGCACCCGCCGCCGTCCCTCCCCGCTGCCGCCGCTCCGCTCCCTTTTGTTTTGCAGGCAAAGGCGGCCCCGGCCCCCGCCCCGCTTCTCCGCCCTACCCCGTTCCCCCCCTCCCGCCGCCGCCCCGCCCCTCTCCGCCTCTCGCGCGCGCGCGCCCTCCGCCACCGCCTCCCCCCCCACCCCCCCCCCCGGCTTGTGGGGAGTCTTCGATAGGCTCTTTATTGTTACTGCTATCGCCGTTTTTGTCGTTATCGCTGTTATTATCGCAGTTGCTGTATTAGCATAGCTTTGTTGTGATGGGGCATGGCTTTAAGATGGCAGAGGGAAGATTTAGATCGGACCTTAGGAAGAAGTTCTTCCCTGTGAGGGTGCTGAGGCCCTGGCACAGGGTGCCCAGAGGAGCTGTGGCTGCCCTATCCCTGGCAATGTTCAAGGCCAGGTTGGACACAGGGGCTTGGAGCGACCTGGTCTGGTGGAAGGTGTCCCTGCCCATGGCAGGCGGTTGGAACTGGATGAGCTTTAAGGTCCCTTCTGACCCAAACCAGTCTGGGATTCTATGCTCATCGTTTGGGGGTGATGGGGAGGGCCCATCCCTACCCCCTGGCTGCCCACAGGTCACCAAACACCTCAGCACTGGGGAACTTCCAGCCCACACCCCCCATGCCCACCGAGGGCTGCAGGCAGCCCATGCTACCAGGCAAGGGCAGGCCCTTGGGTACAAACCGTGGGTGATGGTGACCGAAAATGGGGGCTCCTACTTGCTCCTCAGCCCTGTTTGGGTTTTGCTGGGGCAGACAGTTTGCCAGCCCCAGTGAGGTGGCAAACACCCAGCAACCCCACACAACACCCCAACGGCACAGCCAAACCCGCCCCTGCGGCACAGGCAGCCCCACTCAACACCGTGTGCCCACGCCGCCTCGACCGGGGGGGCAGGTTCTGCTGCATGCGAAAGTACTTCATGATGTCTATCAGAACGATAAAATTCCTTGGTTAGATGCTCTTCTTACATTTTGGGACTTCAATGGTTGGCTCACATCTCTGATTAAAGGTATTGGAATGATTTTGTAGTAATCTTGACCATAGTTATGATTGTACCTTGTATTTTGCAATGTATTCGTGGTACGATTGAAAACCTGGTAAAACAGCTTTCGCTTACTCAAGAAAAGAAAAGGGGGAGATGTGGATGATTTCTTGTTAGAGAATGAACATATGCCTGCTCTGAATGAAAGCAAGTATGTGCAGTTGGCCATGTAGCAGGGGTAACTCCTGGTTACCTCTGTGCAGCCGACCGTGGAAAAGAAGCAACTTCCGGACAATCAATGAAACAAGAATGCAGGCCTGGAAGATAAGGAGCTAAGATAAGAAGCTTGCTGAATTGGACTGTAAATTTCGGTTGCTTACAAAAACCACACTTTAGGTTCTCACGAGTGCCCCCTTACATTGTGACGACGCTGTTTGGAGCAACCTTTTGATTTTACAGGGTCATCATACCTCATTTTTGTGCTTTATATTTTGTGGGGAACCTCTTTATAGCATCTCACTTATAGTGCCTTATGTTTTCTATTTAAGGTTTCTTACATAGGTTTTCTAAGACTGTTACAAAGTGTGTTCCAGTTTGTCATACCTATTTTTTTTAGATTAGTATATCTTAGGTAATTCACTTAAGCATAGAGAGGGGGGGAAATGTAGGCAGCCAGGGCTTGGCGGTCGGAAGATGTCGCGCTGTAACGGAAAGACAGAGCCCCTCCCCAGGTCTTAGCTTTGTGATGTAAGCAGACGGAAGTGACGTTGTAAACCAAAGCTATATAATGCGGTGTCACTCTGCAATAAGCGCCATTTGCCGTCCACCACATTGGTGTCTGCGTGCTAATGGACCCCGTGGTCGCGAGTAGGTGATCGCCTGTGCCGACCCTGAACCAGGCCACCGTGCCTCAGAGAGGCAGCAGAGCATGCAGCTATAGAATCATAGAATAGTCAGGGTTGGAAAGGACCTTAAGATCATCCATTTCCAACCCCCCTGCCATGGACCATCACAGACTACTTATTGGAAGTTACTAACAACTTGAATTCCCTCAGACTTTAAGTCTTGTTTTCATCATTACTCCATGCAGGTTCTGCATCCCAGAGTCTGTTTGATGACAAGGTGTAGAAACTGCTGCCCCTATAGTTAGTATGTCAGGTAAGGACTTGCCATAAGAGTACATAGAAAAGCTACAGGAATAGCTTGTGCAAATTCACCTACATCAGCCCCAAAGCACTCGCAGCAGTTTTGATATAATTTATTTGTCTTGGTCTTTTTTTTCTTGCATAGGCATAAATTACAATCTGTTGATTAAAAAATAAAATTAACAAAACAGTGCAGCATTTGCAACAGGCTACAGTATCAAATACAAACTCATCTCCTGTGTAGGGCAAATTGACAAGGGAGAACAGAGGAGAGAAATGGAGTAAAATAAGGGAAATCTGCTCTGACAGCTCTTTCCCATTTCTCCTGCCTCCCCAGGTTCATCTTCTGCAGCAGCACGAGGATGAAATACCTTCAGGCAGAGATGCACGTGCTGAAGCAGTAGTTTGATGTGCCTTCTTTCCCTCTGCAGCTCAGGAAGGTGTTGCAGCAATGGAGAGCAGCTGCCTGAGTGCTCTGGCTGCAGCCTGGCACCCATGAGCAGAGCTTGGGTGCTAACAAACCACATGTAGTCTCACCATGCCTTCCTGGGACTCCTCATGTAGTTGGCATGAGGAGACCTCCAAAACCAGCACTAACCCCTGGAGAACGGCATAAGACCCAAGGTGACCTCTCACTGATAGCTCCAGGGGTTTTTACCTTGGAACAGCACATTAATCTCCGAAGGACAGGGCAGGCTTTCCCTGTGAAGCCAAATGCTCCCTACCCCATAGCCAGTGGTTAACAGCCCCTTGGAAGAAGCAGAGACCCAGCTCCATCTCCATTCTTGGGAAAAAGAGGCTCCCCCTTTCCCAACTCTCACTATGCCCGAGTTACCACAAAAGCATCCTGACAGCCCAACAGGGAGGGCAGGGAGCCAGAAGGGAAGTAAGAAAAGGGGTTTTCCAGCCTTGTGGTTACGGCATTTGCTCCAGCAGCCAAAGAACCCCTGGGGAAAGGGGAGAGCTTCATCTCTGCTATCACTCAAATGCAGGAGCTGCTCTGCTCAACCCAGGACAGGTCTAGGCATTTATAAAAGCACAACGCCATGCACGCAGGGCACTCACGGACATGACTCTAAGGCAAGCAGGCAGCTGTAGACAAGTTTAAAATAACTTTGGCTGTGGCTGCCAAGAATTAAGACTATGCTCAATATAGGAGAGAATTTATCCTGGCTGGATCTGGCTGCGGATCTGCTTTCTCCCAGCAGCAGGGCCTCCCAGCACTGCAGGGAGCTCCAGGGGGTCATTTTAAGCTGCTGGAGATGAGGCTGCACGCTTCCGGCTCACATCCCTTGCTCAGAGCAAAAAGACCCCTCCAGAAGGGATGTGCTAACATCATCCTGATCCCCTCCATCTTGCATAGAGCAGGTCAGGACTCAGCCCCTCTGCCCAGCGTACACTTTATGCTGAAGGGAAACACTTCTTCAGGCTGTTCCCCTCCTCTTTATCCCTCACCCTACAGTGCTTCAAGCGGAAAAGACCATATGAGACTCAATTCATTGTGCACCCCTAACTGCTGGTGGTGCCAGGGGAAGGATGATGCCAGCATCAGATAGGGCCAAAACACTAAATATGAGCCCTTCAGCTTTTATTTCAACAAAATACAAGACAAATGTGGAGGCTTTAAATGCCATCCAAGAACGTAAGCCAAGCTAGGGGCGATGCAGGCAGCCAGGAAGCAGAGTGGCCACATGGCCCTGGCACTCCTCAGCTCATGGAAGGTCCCCATGCATCCTTCCTGCAGTCCCCTGCCCCCTATCACACCCCTATGGATAGAGGCAGGATTTACATGCCCACTGCAGGCAGAACTCCCCGTCCTGCTCCAGCATGGTCAGGGAACCGAGCCATGCCGGTCAGGAGGCAGCAGGGAAAGGGAGCCCTTCCAGGAAAAAGGAGATCACCCTGTGCCAGCCATCTGCCACTGGGGACCAGGAGGTGACAGAGGCAGCCCTGAGCACTGCAGGTGGGGGGAGGCCCCATTGCTCCCCAAGGTGCAGGAGCGTGCTGGCACCTGCAAGCCCTGGGGATTGCCCCATCTCCCACCCATGGACAGAGTGGGGCAGAGCTCCAGCTCACTGCAGGCAGTCACCTATATACAGATGCAGCCATGGACAAGAGGCCACAGCCACACATTGCAGTCTCGGAGGATGTCTCCGGAGCAAGGAGGGCAGGATCTCCGGCACCCTGCCAGGCAGCAGTCCATGGAGGACCTTGTCTCCCAGGCTCAGCTACCAAACCACCACCAACTCAAGGCCTGTATTTTAAATAGCTCTGCTCATCTTATTCTAGCTTATCCTACTGTGTGTGCGCTATTCTCCTACTAAACAAAGCTCTAGCCCTCTTTGCATCTAAGCCACTTGCCCAAGCGGCGCCACGTAACATTCTCTGGTTAAGTAGAAATCACATGGAAAAAGGTTTTAACTTTGTTACTACAAAAAATAAAACCCCAACCACCCCCCCGGAAAGTACCTCCCTCCCCCCTCAAGAAAGCAGAACAAACCCAAAAGGGAAAGCAGGTAACAGGAGCTTTCAACAGCATTATCAAGCTTAACACTGGGGAGCAGCCAGCCAGGGAGGCCAACGGCATTGCCAATACCCAGCCGCCGGCAGCAGGAGGGCCTGAGCAGACAGACAGCAGCACCAGGGCAGGCTCTGCCACCACCACGTGCCAAACTCCTCTGCTCCTGCCCCCCCCAACCGTTAGTTTATGTTAATACTTCACTAATACTGTCTTATTTCCCCTCTGCCAGCCCAGCATCAGAGATCTGGAGATCTCTACCAAAGCCAACGCCAAGGCAGGAGAAATGACCCTGTGTGGAGGGGAGAGAGGCAGCGGCTGCGACTGCTCACTCCTACCTACTCCAGCGGCACCGAGCCGGTCGCCACGGTCCCACACACCATATCACACCCAAGCCTGCGTGAAGCACGTGGCAAAATTCCATACCCCTTTCCCAAGTCCTGGCAGCACTAGGCACACTGTTGGAAAGGAGCAGGCAGTGGGGATGGAGGGCTGCGCAGACCCAATAAAAAAGGAGCTTAGAAAGTTAAAGTGTCTGATATACACTTAAAACCAGCCAGGCTGTGCCAAGACCCACGTGGGATGCTCTTGTTTTGCCACCCCGGTCCTTGGAAGAGTGAAAGCTTCACCCCTTAAATCCCAGCTCTTCTCCTTCCCAGTGGGAAGCAGCTGCTAGCACATTCCAGGGTTTCTACGTGCGAAGCAGTGACCCAGGCGAACCCCTCCTGCTGTCAGCCCGGCAGCATCCTCATCCCACGCTGGGGTCAGTGTGCCGGCTCCCCGTGCACACGGAAGCGGTAGATGCAGGTGTACTCGAGGTGACCCCAATTGCTCAGCACCCGGAGCTCCACCAGCTGGTACGGGCCAATGGTGTCATCCTTGGGGAGAGGGGGAAGGAAAACCCTGAGCCCTTGAGAGTTCCCTGGGGCTCGGAGAGCCCAGGGGTCCCATTGTCTTCTTGGGGTCAGGTGCAACGAGAGCAAAGCACTTACCTCGAAGTAAAACGTTTGGATGGGATTGCCATTGTGGTTGTACGTGAACTGCCCAAGTAGAAGGCCTTCCTCCTCTCTCTCCTCCTTTAAACCCTATGGAGGGTCAGGGAGGCAGAAAGGGAGAACCAGTGGTGATGAGAGAGGGAGACCAGAGGTGCACCCAGGGCAGAAGAGGGAGATGGAGGCGCAAGCACACTTGGTCTCCACTCCTGCTCTTCCAGGCCAAAACAGACAAATGGGGACAGGGAGCAGCGGGGAAGGATGAGGAGGTAGAGACCAAGAGTTATACCCACTCAATCCCCTCTTCCAGTGCTTCCCAAAACCCCTCCTGAAGCCTGGTGCTCTCCCTCTCCCCCTCAGTACTGCTTCTTCCCCCTCTTCAGTGTAAGACCAACCACCACACCAAGCACCCCACAACCAGGTATAGGGCTCACCAGCCCTCTCCTCCTGCACTCTCTCCCATGACACCCTCCCACTGTGTCCCCTTGCTAATCCCTCAGGTCACTCACATAGACAGCAAAGTCCTTGGGGGCACTGGGGATGGTCCCCTTGGGTGAGAGAGCTCTTGGGATGTGCTCCAGTGTCACGGCCGTGGGGCGGATGATGCTGGAGAGGCGGATGACGGCAAAGCCCTGGGACCCACGAAACGCCCAGCAGTTCCCAGGGTTGACATCTGGCTACAAGCACAAGAGCAAGACACCAGCAATGTTACCATCGTCAGTGCCATTTTCTCCCCGGCATCAGCCTGGCCGCTTGCTTAGAGCAGGAGCCAAATAAAACCCACCAAGAGAACCAGCCCAGCCGGCCCTTCCCCACAGTGGGGTCTCACCCTCAGGGTGCCCACCTGCAAGATAACACGGGGGGACTGCGAGCGGTACCACAGGGGGATGCCAAACAAGCTCAGCAGCGCCGTCTGTGTCCCGTGGGTCTCTGAGCAGCGGGTGTTGATGACACTGGCCCCTGACATAGACAGGGCACAGCACCAGGTAAGCTGCATACCAGCAGGTATGTGGTCCCCTCCCCAGGATGGCCGGCTCATCCCACACCACCTACCCGCCGACTCCAGGGCATAGTCAACCATCCCCACACGGTCCTCGCTGTAGCGCTTCAGGGCCTGGTCCACGATGAGATGCACTTGCTGTGTGAGAACAGAGAGTGAAAGAGGGAAAGGGCCAGGGCGGGCATCCTGGCCCCCACTCTTCTCCACCCCATGGGGACAGAGAGGGCGCAAGGACCTTCCTGCAAGCAGCCAGGGGATGAATCACCGTGGCAGAAATGAGAGGACACGCATTTGGCTGGGAAGCCTCGTTAGAGGCTGCTAAAAATAGCCCAGAGAGGAGCTGTGTAATGAAGGGGCAGTGCCCAGGCACACTGGGCTTGCCTGTCCCCATCCCAAAAGAAGGGGTAGGCCTAGGGGAGGTGGAGTGTTCCCCAGCAGGTACCAGACACAACCTTACAACCCACCCAGTCCTCCCAGTGTCATCAGCTGGCCCCTCCTGCGCCATCCTGCAGGACTGGTGGGAGCTCCCCCACCCAGAAAAGGGGGAGCTGGCCAGAGCATCCCTTTGGAGTCAAAACCCAGCCCTAGGAGCTGCGGCCTTGCAGCACCACTGTGGGTCTAAACTTTGTGTGTGCACAAAGCTCATACAGACTGCAGGCACTGCAAATCCCAGCTTTGATCCCTGCCCTTCACTACCTCCGTAGGGAATTGCCAACAACAATTTCCAAAGCAAGCAGGCTCAGTTTTTCCTTCGGTGTCATTCTACTGAAATGCTTTGCCCCAAGTGACTCAGCGGTGCTGCTGAAGATAGGGGTAAACAAGGTGCTCAAACCTTGATGGCATCTGCCCTGCCTTTTGGGTGAAGGGTATGAGAGCAGAAGCTTGGATTTTAAGACAGTGAGAGCCCCACAGGTATGCAGATATTGCCACTGTGATCCATCCAGAGCAGGGTGCAGGCACACCTCAGTGGAAGTGAGCAGCAGAGAAGGGATGGAGGAGTTTCAGGGATGCTCTTGACAGGTGGGATATGAGCCCACAGTCAATGTCCCAGCTATAAGCGCAGTCCCCACGGCTCTGGTATTTCCTAGGCACATGTGCCACCCCTCTGCACACACACAATGGGACACAGCCCCTGATCCCACACCTGCAGTCACCAGCACTCACCTCTTCCGTCACCCCCATGGTTCCTCCTTGCTGCAGGGCCACTCCAATCCCAGCATCCCGTGCTGACAGCCTCCTGTCCTCCGAGACCTTGTCAAGGATTTTACGCTCCAGGGCCTGGAGCTCTGCTTGCAAGTCTTCCGGCTGGAGGACAAGCCCAGCAGTGCCATCCCGCCGGGACTGTGACAGGAACTGACTGACCCACGCTGGGAACTGAGCTTCCACCTGAAACAGGGCACAGCGCTCAGCCCCAGGGCAGGTACCCTCATGCCTCCCTCTGCCGTACATAGCAGGACTAGGGACTCACATCAGCCCGCACTGCCTTCAGCTGCTCCAGCATCCCCTCCATGTGCTTCCCCATCACCTCCTGGTCTGACTTGAGGCTCATCAGCTCCCTCCTCAGTGCTGCCACCTCCTGCTCCAGCTTATCCACCTCCTGCTCCAGCTTATCCACCTCCTGCTGGAAGCTCCCTTGCAGGCTCTCCAGTGCTGAGCTGTGCCGAGAGAAAGGGGCAACAAAACCTCACACCAGTGGCAGTCCCAGCTCCCCTCTGCAAACAGGGGGGGCAGGTTCGTCCCCCCCCCAGGGCCTGTGCCATCTCCAGCCCCATACGGGTTTAATTCCTGTAGCAATGTCCTCTTCTATTGCATCCTATGGGAAAGCATCCCCAGCTCGCTCCTCAGTTGAAGGGCCATCTTCCCCACAGTGATGCAAAACAATGGCCACGAAGCTTATTTGCTGCAATGACCCTTTAAGCCCTGCTGGCAGCCAGGGCACTTTCTTGCCAACACACCCACACATCCATCCCTCATTCCACACAAGACTGTGTCTCTCGACCTCTCCTTTGCCCCAAGCAAACCACGCTTGGAAACCCCTCCTATGCCGAGCTGTGGGTATTTCACCCTGCTACCTGCCTGTCCCTAACAGAGCAGCAGCTCTGCTTGGACAGCAGCATTACCTCTGCCATTCCGAGTTCAGCTGCAGCAAACGAGTCTCCATCTCCTGCCAGGAGAAGGGGAAGGGGTGAGACCTCCGATGCCAGTAGCAGGGATGTCCTGCCTGGGTACCACCACATGCTCATTCCCTTACCTGAGAGGCTTGTGCCATCTTCCCTAGGCCGAGTGAGGCACAGGGGGGGAACATCAGAGCCCGGCCCCCCATGTCCCCACCTTCCCCCATGCCCCCCAAACCTCACCTGGAGGTGACTGTTCATGTCGGTGCGGAGATGCTCCTTCAGCCCCACATCCCGGCGGCTCAAGAGCCCCTCCAGCAGTGCCAGGACACCCCCTGAGGGGGGCTCCCCGCCTGCTGCCATGGCCGCTGCTCCCCGCTGCAGCTCCCACCGCGACATCCCGGCCTCCAACACCTCAAAGCGCTTCTTCAGGGCCTGGAAGCGAGCCAGGACCCGGTGGTGCCCCTGCAGTGGCAAAGGCAGAGTGTGATGCAGCTCCTCAAGGGGCTGCCTGCTCCACTGGGACCCCCGTGACACGAGACCCAGGCCACCCAGTCCCCAAAGCCACTGACATCTTATTCATCTGCTGCTTCCCAGGAGAGGGCAGATGTTCCCCTTAGTCCATCCCTGGACACCCGAGACAGGCACAAGCTGGGGGAGCCACTTCCACCAGCATGGCAGGGCTCCTTCAGCCATGGACCACACTGTGCCAGCTCTGGGCAGGCTCCCACCCCACCTGGGTCACCTCCATGCCTTTGCCAAGGCTTACCTGGTCCAGCGTGGTCAGGTCCCCTGTCCCAGGCACATCAGAGGAGGAAAGCTTTCCTGCTCCCCACCATGGGAAGGCTGGGAGGCGGTGTGTCGACAGCCCATAGGGGTAGAAGTACCAAGCTCCTAGGCATGCAGGGGGATGAGATGGTTAAAACGGCAGGGGACAAGGTGGAAGTGCAGAAGCTCAGCCATCAACAGACGCACCAGGGTACCAGGAGCACTGAGCTCAGGACCATCCGATGCCCCAGTGGTATGCTCTGCACTGTCACTGATTTCAGTCTCTCACTGATTGAGCCAGGCCAACTCACCGTAGGCAGCAGCAGCAAGGAGCACGAGGAACAGTAGCAGAAGCAGGGACCTCTTCAGCCATGGGTAGCGCCTGGAGCACGGACAAGAAAGAGGTGCCTGTAGGACTGCAGCCACCTTCTCCCACCACGCTTCTTCGGATGGGAGCCGGAGGGAAAGCAAAGCCTACCCAGGCTTTGGCACAAGACATCCACCCCACATGTTGTGCGGTCTATGGGGCACCCCCTCTCTGGGGTCCTGTGGGTTTTCCCCACATCTCCCCCATCCTGGTGTCCCACCACCACACTCACCTGAAGAAGGGGACACTACCCAGGTATGGAGCCATGCCAGTGAGGCGGTGCCGGGCAGCTGCCAGCATTGAGAACAGCCACCCCAGGAACCGAACTGCAGGGAGACAAACCAAGCCTCAGGCAGCAGCCTGGCAAAGATGTGCCCTCTGTCCCCAAGGATGCTCCGCAGGGAGCTAAAACCCCTCCACCCAATGAGGGAACAGCACATGGGGAGAGGAGACTCCAGCAGGGAAGAAAAGGTGCTGCTGCAAACACCCCTCCACTCACGTGGTGCTGTGAACACCAGCCAGAGGAAGGAGCCCACCCGGGAGGCTGCAGATTTCAGCCTCGACCCGGAGCTACTCTGGCCTGAGTAGAAGTGACCTGGGAAGGAAGAAACAAGGCAGTAAGTCACCAAACAGCGCCTGCACCTCTGTCTGTCACCCAGGCTGAAGGCTTTACGTAGGGGGGGGCATGCAGGTGGGGCTGGCAGTGCCCTGAGCACAGGCAGGTGCTGGGCTGGTCCCCTTGGGGACACTTCCCCCAGCATCCCTGCCGCTGCAGAGAGGCCGGAGTATCCCTACCAGCATAGTCATCTTCCGAGGAGTACCCAGATGAAGAGATGTAGGAGTCGCACATCTTGCTCTCCAGCAGCCCGTTGATCTTGCTGGACTCGGTGTCCCCAGTGCCTCTTCTCCTCCTGGTAGAGAACTCGCCACCTTCCCCAAAACACAGAGTCCTCCTCAGAAACCACCCACCATCCCCACCCCCAAAGGGGGCAGGGGGCAGCCAGCCCGGTGGGGCTGCCCCAACGCCTCGCTGGTGTGCAAAGGACATCCCCAGCTACTGTGGGAGGGAGAAACATAAGGGAGAGCTCACCCCAATACGTGCTGCTGCCCAGGGTATCGTGCAGCACGGAGCTGCCCAGGGCAGCGTAGGCCCCGGCTGTCCCCCAGGTAGGACTCGCTCACCAGGGACTCGCTGTAGTAGGAGGTTTGGGTGCTGGGGGTAGGAGACAAGCGCTTGGTGCTGCTCGATTTCCTCCTGACCGTCCTGCTGTGGACGAGCACAGGGTCATCAGCAGTATCCTGCTGTGGGCGCGAACAGGGTCATCAATATAGATACGGGAGGGGGATGTCACAGTGCACGGATACGGGAGGGGGATGTCACAATGGGCAGAAACAGGGACTTCACCCCACGCCCTTGGCCAGCATCGCCTCCCTCTGCCCTGTACCGGATGGGGGCAGGTTTTGGAGGGTGCAACGGCTGCTTTGCGAAAGGCGCTGCCGCTCATCCGCGGGCACCGCTTCCGCTCGCACCGCTGCGGTTTTCCGGCCCGGCACTGGCAGCACACCTCCCTCCCGCCATCGGGCTGGAGGCGGCACCAAACCCCCCCCCCCCCCCCCCCAGCCGTCCACGGCAGCGGGGCAGAGGAGAACGCAGAGGTGCCGCGGTTGGGAGCACCCGGAGGGCACAGCCAGTCCCAGGCAGCCAGCGGCCATGCTGCAATACAGTGAGCTCGCCGTCATGCTCCCTCCTGCAAGCTGCCAGGGAAGGTGCCTGCTCCACGCTGTGGGATGCAGTGCCCTGCCCACGTTTGGGAGATGGGACCTCCCGCACCCCACTAACCTGCCCGTGCCCTCCTTGAAGGGGAGCTGCTGCCCCCCCAGCAGGGAGCTGCTGCTGCTGCTGCTGGTCGTGGCATCGTCGTCCCCGGGGTAATAGCGGGTGCTGATGAGGCGCTGGCTGCGGCGGGACATGGCGGCGGCTCGGGACGGGGGGGTCAAGGCTCACCTGCGGCGGGGAGGGGAGACAAGGAAGCATCAGCAGGAGGGGACGCAGCGGGAGGAGGGACCCCACTCGCGGGGGCTGCCCGGGGCGGTGCTGTGGGTGCTGAGAGCCCCTCTAGGGGCACCTGCTGCCGCGGGCCGCCACCGCCGGGGCCGGGATGGAGCCTCCCTCCCACCCGCTCCACCGCCACCGCCACCGCCACCGCGGCCGCCTTATAAGGTTACAGAGGAATATATATACATTGTATATAGATAAAAACGTACATAAAGACACACATTAATACATATATATATTTACATATGCACACGCATACCCCCTTCCCTCCTCCTCCTCCTCCCCTCCCACGGCCACCCAAGCAGGCACCCCCAGACCTCCTACCCCACCCTCGGCCGCGGCCGACCCCGTGTCCCCGCACACCCACCGTCTCCCGCAGCCCAGGCCCGCACCCGCCGCCGTCCCTCCCCGCTGCCGCCGCTCCGCTCCCTTTTGTTTTGCAGGCAAAGGCGGCCCCGGCCCCCGCCCCGCTTCTCCGCCCTACCCCGTTCCCCCCCTCCCGCCGCCGCCCCGCCCCTCTCCGCCTCGCGCGCGCGCGCGCCCTCCGCCACCGCCTCCCCCCCCCCCCCCCCCCCCGGCTTGTGGGGACTCTTCGATAGGCTCTTTATTGTTACTGCTATCGCCGTTTTTGTCGTTATCGCTGTTATTATCGCAGTTGCTGTATTAGCATAGCTTTGTTGTGATGGGGCATGGCTTTAAGATGGCAGAGGGAAGATTTAGATCGGACCTTAGGAAGAAGTTCTTCCCTGTGAGGGTGCTGAGGCCCTGGCACAGGGTGCCCAGAGGAGCTGTGGCTGCCCTATCCCTGGCAATGTTCAAGGCCAGGTTGGACACAGGGGCTTGGAGCGACCTGGTCTGGTGGAAGGTGTCCCTGCCCATGGCAGGCGGTTGGAACTGGATGAGCTTTAAGGTCCCTTCTGACCCAAACCAGTCTGGGATTCTATGCTCATCGTTTGGGGGTGATGGGGAGGGCCCATCCCTACCCCCTGGCTGCCCACAGGTCACCAAACACCTCAGCGCTGGGGAACTTCCAGCCCACACCCCCCATGCCCACCGAGGGCTGCAGGCAGCCCATGCTACCAGGCAAGGGCAGGCCCTTGGGTACAAACCGTGGGTGATGGTGACCGAAAATGGGGGCTCCTACTTGCTCCTCAGCCCTGTTTGGGTTTTGCTGGGGCAGACAGTTTGCCAGCCCCAGTGAGGTGGCAAACACCCAGCAACCCCACACAACACCCCAACGGCACAGCCAAACCCGCCCCTGCGGCACAGGCAGCCCCACTCAACACCGTGTGCCCACGCCGCCTCGACCGGGGGGGCAGGTTCTGCTGCATGCGAAAGTACTTCATGATGTCTATCAGAACGATAAAATTCCTTGGTTAGATGCTCTTCTTACATTTTGGGACTTCAATGGTTGGCTCACATCTCTGATTAAAGGTATTGGAATGATTTTGTAGTAATCTTGACCATAGTTATGATTGTACCTTGTATTTTGCAATGTATTCGTGGTACGATTGAAAACCTGGTAAAACAGCTTTCGCTTACTCAAGAAAAGAAAAGGGGGAGATGTGGATGATTTCTTGTTAGAGAATGAACATATGCCTGCTCTGAATGAAAGCAAGTATGTGCAGTTGGCCATGTAGCAGGGGTAACTCCTGGTTACCTCTGTGCAGCCGACCGTGGAAAAGAAGCAACTTCCGGACAATCAATGAAACAAGAATGCAGGCCTGGAAGATAAGGAGCTAAGATAAGAAGCTTGCTGAATTGGACTGTAAATTTCGGTTGCTTACAAAAACCACACTTTAGGTTCTCACGAGTGCCCCCTTACATTGTGACGACGCTGTTTGGAGCAACCTTTTGATTTTACAGGGTCATCATACCTCATTTTTGTGCTTTATATTTTGTGGGGAACCTCTTTATAGCATCTCACTTATAGTGCCTTATGTTTTCTATTTAAGGTTTCTTACATAGGTTTTCTAAGACTGTTACAAAGTGTGTTCCAGTTTGTCATACCTATTTTTTTTAGATTAGTATATCTTAGGTAATTCACTTAAGCATAGAGAGGGGGGGAAATGTAGGCAGCCAGGGCTTGGCGGTCGGAAGATGTCGCGCTGTAACGGAAAGACAGAGCCCCTCCCCAGGTCTTAGCTTTGTGATGTAAGCAGACGGAAGTGACGTTGTAAACCAAAGCTATATAATGCGGTGTCACTCCGCAATAAGCGCCATTTGCCGTCCACCACATTGGTGTCTGCGTGCTAATGGACCCCGTGATCGCGAGTAGGTGATCGCGAGTAGGTGATCGCCTGTGCTGACCCTGAACCAGGCCACCGTGCCTCAGAGAGGCAGCAAGTGGTGCCGAAACCCGGGAATCTCGCCTGGAGTGGCGTGTGGCGGCCGGAGCGGCGGGTCCAGCCCGGCGGGGAGGATGCTCCCAGACCTTCAAGGACGATGGAGGTCCTTGTGAAGGTTGTATTAGAATTATATAAGCAGTGGGGTATTGATCGCAAAGATTCTATTCTCGCTGTTGCGAGACTTTTGCAGATCGGGGTCATTGACCCGGCGGTGGATATTCTCCACCCAGAAGTGTGGGCTAAATGCACCACAGCATTAGCCGAGGAGACGATGTCCTCGGGTTGTGGGAAATATTTTAAGTTGTGGGGGAAAGTTAAACAAGCTCTGCAAAAGGCCATGCAGGAGCGGGACATCTGGAGGGTGGCGAGGGACTGTCTGTCGGTTACCCCCAAATTGGGAGTTGGGGCAGCCACGCAGACTCCGCGCCCACCAGATGATGGCACTTTCAAGGAGTCTAAAGACTCGCGGGAGAGCGCTATACCTCCCGATTCCCAGAACCCCGACCCGCTTACGGAGGGACAAAACCGCGTAAAATCCTTCTGGGGCGGGCTTGCTGAAGAGGCCAGGAGTGCCGCGGAGAAATCAGAGCCCAAAGACGCCTGTGCTGGACCACCGCCCTATGCGCCCCAAGATGGCGCCGAGCGGCAAGGGGAAGGGCGGGGCAAACACGCCCCATGCGGGAAGAAGGAGGAAGCGCTAGCACTAACAAGCACGGAGGGAGGGAAGCGCGAGTACGGGGCGGACAGCCAATCAGAACGACCGTCCGGAAATATGCCCTTGTAAGGCACACGCCCCCCCCACTAACAGGAGGGGGGAGAGGCCCGCCTGCAAGGGAAGCGGGCGGGGCCGGAGCCCGAGTAATAAGCGGGGCGAGTCAAGGGGGGCGGGGGGGGGAAGGCCCGCCTGCAAGGGGGGTGGGCGGGGTCGGAGTGAAGAAAAAGCACGGCCCCCCCCAATCAAAAAGCAATTCGTATAAGTCTATTAAACCAGATCTTCAGAATAAAACTAATGAAAATTGTGAGTTTTTGTCCATAGGACCACATCATCGGACACCCCCACAGCCTGTACACTCTGATACCAAGCGTCCCGTCCACTCCAAAGCAGAGCATTTGGTCCAAGCCTGAGAATTCTACACCAGCAGAATTCAGACAGCGGGAAATTAGCATCCGTGGGAGGGGGCGGTAATGCCTTTGTGTGATTCTTATTCTGATATCTTGCACTATATTAACTTACTGTGTCTTAAACCAGCACTACAAAAAGACTGCTACAGGGCTATATTCTTTGTCAACTGAACACATACAAAAGATACAGCTCTCCTTAACCAAGTACTACAGCCTGCACTCAGATACATCTCCTTCAAGAGAATTCATGTGAGATTCAAGCATCTCATTGCTAGAGAGCCACAGAGACCAACACACAGGACTCTCACATACACACACAAGCCTTTCCACTAGTTAGAAAGGATTTTCTCCTGCAAAAGATTTGTAGAAAGAACAACGTTCAGACAAGAGGAAAGGGGAGTTAAAACCCAGCCTCCTATATGCTAATAAATAAACTGCTCTATTGCAAGATTCAGATCAAAGGTTTAAAAAGGCAAAATTATGCTACTATTAGAGAATATCAAAATATTACTGTTATCATCACAAGTGGCATATATGCAAAATGCAGTCGCACAATAATGCCTAGGCAGATAGAGAGCAACACTAAGTCTGCTGACTGAAAGTGAACGATATACCCATTTTAGTTTTCTGTCTAGTCTTTTGGCATTTGTGTGATTCTTATTCTGGGGAGTAGGATGATTTGTACACAAAATTCATTGATTAAGTGTAAATATTTGTAAAAACACAGACTGTTAATCCTGTTTTGGAACATACCCACTTGGCGTTCTTAGCAGGAACTAACCAACTACTTGTTTGTGGTATTGTTTTGTTTGCATAAAGATGTTTTTTCCCTTCTGGAATCTGTCCTATGCATCTCCCTTTCCCTGTCACTTGACCGAGGGAGATCCTTTGAGTATTATTTTGCTAATTACAGTCCGTCGGATTGTTCCCTATAGTATGGTCAGGCAGACTATCAACCGGAATTGCTTCGCAATAGGGTGGCATAACACTATAACAAAGCCAATAGTGCTTAGTCAAAATTGGGTGAGCTTGTTTCAATCATTGAAAAGTGGCTTTGAGAATGTACCCATTTAGTGTCACCTTTTAGTATTTATCGTAAAGACAAAATAAGGCAAGTATATTGTGTTTTTATACTCTTGTTGTGATATTTATATACTAAAAGCTAAATACATACAAGTATGTTTATGTTTTTGACTGGCCCTTGTAAACTTTTCATAGAGGCAGGCAATTCCTTCCAATGCAGGCTGGCCACCTGCATTGGAACGAGTGTGCATTTCTGCCAGTTTAGAAGCCCAAGCGTCATGCAATGTGAGGGAGGCAGAGCCTCTGCGGGGACGCCCGCTGAGATTGAGCCTGCCACCCTGCACTGTGATGATGTTGCTCGGAGCTGGTTTCTTGATTGTCTTCACAGGGTCATTGCAACTACATTTTATATGTATGACCATGTAGTGGGAGTAATGATTGTCTGCATTTTGTGTTTCACATGTAGTTGTGTGGAGTGTGTTTGTGGGATCCCATGAATGTGTGTGTATGTGTGTGTCTGTTGAGGGCAGACAGTGTTCTGTGTATTTTTTCTGATTGGGTTCATGTAAAAGTTTTTAACGGGTAGCAGATTAACATTTTGGGCAAGAAAGGGTTAATAGAAAAGTGCTGCTGCCCGCAGAGATTTATGGCTGCTGCTCAGCAGGCTGGCAGCTGTAGCTGCTGCCCAGCAGTCCTGCTTAGTGTGTTTAAGGTAACCTAGGGGAGAATCCAAGCTTTACCAACCTCCACCCAAACAGCACCAGGGTGGCAGAGATAGAAAAGAAAAGAAAAAAAAATGGGTAATGACGCAGCAAACTCCTTGACTGTTAACACCGTGCAGTTTGCTTCTGCACCTGCTTCACATTCCTGTTTCATCAGAATGCCTTTGCTTTAAGGAATCATTTTTAGCTTGATTTACTTCTCGAGAACTGATGGCATGGGGGAAGGGATATATTTGTGTTCTACCTACAGGTCCATGGAGGCTGCCTGCAAAGTTTCTCAAGCCTTGCCATGAGCTGGACAGATGAGCAGAAAACCCAATGTCTTAGCTACAGGAGCTTGAATGTGTGTGCATGTAAAGTAGCTCTTATCAGAGGCTGTGATTTTGTGTATAAAACCACCTGTACTTACTAACCAGTTGCTAATAAGAAACTACACCTTGTATTGTATGGATTTGTCACTTGTAAAAGAGATGTCAGAGTATGCAAATTTGCAGCAGCTGCTAGAAAATGCTAAGGCAAAAACTAGAAAGATTCTAATACAATGATAGTGTTATAAAGCAGGTAATGGAACGAATTAAGAGGGTAGAAGTACATCACTGGTGGAAAATTTTCTTTGGCTGGTCTGTCACTGCCACTAGCATCTTCAGCATGCTGCTGCACCCTGTAGTGTACATATTGCTAATGTAAATCTGTATGTGCTTTGCCATAGTAGTGATTTGTTACTGGATGAAGCAGGTGAACCTCTGCACTGACAACAAGGTGCCACGACTGAGGTTGGCCAAATACCTCTTATCACAGTCAAGGGCAAGACTGGGTTGGCCTCTGTGTTTGCCACCAAGAAGAACCTTTAGCTCCGCTGCTGGCTGCAACCCAGCAGGCGTTGAGTGGTGGGGACACATGCCATGCCAGACCTTGATGTGAGGGATGGCCTCTCCTGTTATCAGAGAACTATACAGGAGAGAAAGGCAGGCCAAGCAGCCTGTGGTTGGCATATGTTGGAGATACGATCTAGTCCAAATCCTCTGCTCAAATAGGGTCGTCTAAAGCAGGTATTATATATAAAAACACCCAAGGGAAATGTAAGGATTTTCATCAAACAGTTTGCAAAGCGTAATTTCTACAAAAGCTTTTGAATTTGTCTAGTTTTGATTCTCTTTCTGCAATACAGCATGTGACATCTAACAGATGATCCCTTGCCCAAACCACCAGTTCTCTATAAAGACCTACATGATAATGAGTAGAAAGGACCAGAACCAGATCCAGTGGAAGTTTGTTATGCTGTTTTCAATGGTAATACATATGTGACTAAGTTAACCCAAGTAGAAGTAAATTCTTTAAAAAAGATAGTTTTGCAGAATTGTGAGGCTTTAGATATATTAACAGCTCAAGTAGACAGAGTATGTACTTTAATTAATGAATCTTCTTGTAGTTATCTTGATCAGTCTGGAAAGACCTTGAAAGATGTTAAAGAAATTTGGAAGCATGCGAAAGTACTTCATGATGTCTATCAGAACGATAAAATTCCTTGGTTAGATGCTCTTCTTACATTTTGGGACTTCAATGGTTGGCTCACATCTCTGATTAAAGGTATTGGAATGATTTTGGTAGTAATCTTGACCATAGTTACGATTGTACCTTGTATTTTGCAATGTATTCGTGGTACGATTGAAAACCTGGTAAAACAGCTTTGGCTTACTCAAGAAAAGAAAAGGGGGAGATGTGGATGATTTCTTGTTAGAGAATGAACATATGCCTGCTCTGAATGAAAGCAAGTATGTGCAGTTGGCCATGTAGCAGGGGTAACTCCTGGTTACCTCTGTGCAGCCGACCGTGGAAAAGAAGCAACTTCCGGACAATCAATGAAACAAGAATGCAGGCCTGGAAGATGAGGAGCTAAGATAAGAAGCTTGCTGAATTGGACTGTAAATTTCGGTTGCTTACAAAAACCACACTTTAGGTTCTCACGAGTGCCCCCTTACATTGTGACGACGCTGTTTGGAGCAACCTTTTGATTTTACAGGGTCATCATACCTCATTTTTGTGCTTTATATTTTGTGGGGAACCTCTTTATAGCATCTCACTTATAGTGCCTTATGTTTTCTATTTAAGGTTTCTTATATAGGTTTTCTAAGACTGTTACAAAGTGTGTTCCAGTTTGTCATACCTATTTTTTTTAGATTAGTATATCTTAGGTAATTCACTTAAGCATAGAGAGGGGGAGAAATGTAGGCAGCCAGGGCTTGGCGGTCGGAAGATGTCGCGCTGTAACGGAAAGACAGAGCCCCTCCCCAGGTCTTAGCTTTGTGATGTAAGCAGACGGAAGTGACGTTGTAAATCAAAGCTATATAATGCGGTGTCACTCTGCAATAAGCGCCATTTGCCGTCCACCACATTGGTGTCTGCGTGATAATGGACCCCGTGATCGCGAGTAGGTGATCGCCTGTGCTGACCCTGAACCAGGCCACCGTGCCTCAGAGAGGCAGCAGGCGGATGACGGCAAAGCCCTGGGACCCACGAAACGCCCAGCAGTTCCCAGGGTTGACATCTGGCTACAAGCACAAGAGTAAGACACATTGCAGTCTCGGAGGATGTCTCCGGAGCAAGGAGGGCAGGATCTCCGGCACCCTGCCAGGCAGCAGTCCATGGAGGACCTTGTCTCCCAGGCTCAGCTACCAAACCACCACCAACTCAAGGCCTGTATTTTAAATAGCTCTGCTCATCTTATTCTAGCTTATCCTACTGTGTGTGCGCTATTCTCCTACTAAACAAAGCTCTAGCCCTCTTTGCATCTAAGCCACTTGCCCAAGCGGCGCCACGTAACATTCTCTGGTTAAGTAGAAATCACATGGAAAAAGGTTTTAACTTTGTTACTACAAAAAATGAAACCCCAACCACCCCCCCGGAAAGTACCTCCCTCCCCCCTCAAGAAAGCAGAACAAACCCAAAAGGGAAAGCAGGTAACAGGAGCTTTCAACAGCATTATCAAGCTTAACACTGGGGAGCAGCCAGCCAGGGAGGCCAACGGCATTGCCAATACCCAGCCGCCGGCAGCAGGAGGGCCTGAGCAGACAGACAGCAGCACCAGGGCAGGCTCTGCCACCACCACGTGCCAAACTCCTCTGCTCCTGCCCCCCCCAACCGTTAGTTTATGTTAATACTTCACTAATACTGTCTTATTTCCCCTCTGCCAGCCCAGCATCGGAGATCTGGAGATCTCTACCAAAGCCAACGCCAAGGCAGGAGAAATGACCCTGTGCGGAGGGGAGAGAGGCAGTGGCTGCGACTGCTCACTCCTACCTACTCCAGCGGCACCGAGCCGGTCGCCACGGTCCCACACACCATATCACACCCAAGCCTGCGTGAAGCACGTGGCAAAATTCCATACCCCTTTCCCAAGTCCTGGCAGCACTAGGCACACTGTTGGAAAGGAGCAGGCAGTGGGGATGGAGGGCTGCGCAGACCCAATAAAAAAGGAGCTTAGAAAGTTAAAGTGTCTGATATACACTTAAAACCAGCCAGGCTGTGCCAAGACCCACGTGGGATGCTCTTGTTTTGCCACCCCAGTCCTTGGAAGAGTGAAAGCTTCACCCCTTAAATCCCAGCTCTTCTCCTTCCCAGTGGGAAGCAGCTGCTGGCACATTCCAGGGTTTCTACGTGCGAAGCAGTGACCCAGGCGAACCCCTCCTGCTGTCAGCCCGGCAGCATCCTCATCCCACGCTGGGGTCAGTGTGCCGGCTCCCCGTGCACACGGAAGCGGTAGATGCAGGTGTACTCGAGGTGACCCCAATTGCTCAGCACCCGGAGCTCCACCAGCTGGTACGGGCCAATGGTGTCATCCTTGGGGAGAGGGGGAAGGAAAACCCTGAGCCCTTGAGAGTTCCCTGGGGCTCGGAGAGCCCAGGGGTCCCATTGTCTTCTTGGGGTCAGGTGCAACGAGAGCAAAGCACTTACCTCGAAGTAAAACGTTTGGATGGGACTGCCATTGTGGTTGTACGTGAACTGCCCAAGTAGAAGGCCTTCCTCCTCTCTCTCCTCCTTTAAACCCTATGGAGGGTCAGGGAGGCAGAAAGGGAGAACCAGTGGTGATGAGAGAGGGAGACCAGAGGTGCACCCAGGGCAGAAGAGGGAGATGGAGGCGCAAGCACACTTGGTCTCCACTCCTGCTCTTCCAGGCCAAAACAGACAAATGGGGACAGGGAGCAGCGGGGAAGGATGAGGAGGTAGAGACCAAGAGTTACACCCACTCAATCCCCTCTTCCAGTGCTTCCCAAAACCCCTCCTGAAGCCTGGTGCTCTCCCTCTCCCCCTCAGTACTGCTTCTTCCCCCTCTTCAGTGTAAGACCAACCACCACACCAAGCACCCCACAACCAGGTATAGGGCTCACCAGCCCTCTCCTCCTGCACTCTCTCCCATGACACCCTCCCACTGTGTCCCCTTGCTAATCCCTCAGGTCACTCACATAGACAGCAAAGTCCTTGGGGGCACTGGGGATGGTCCCCTTGGGTGAGAGAGCTCTTGGGATGTGCTCCAGTGTCACGGCCGTGGGGCGGATGATGCTGGAGAGGCGGATGACGGCAAAGCCCTGGGACCCACGAAACGCCCAGCAGTTCCCAGGGTTGACATCTGGCTACAAGCACAAGAGCAAGACACCAGCAATGTTACCATCGTCAGTGCCATTTTCTCCCCGGCATCAGCCTGGCCGCTTGCTTAGAGCAGGAGCCAAATAAAACCCACCAAGAGAACCAGCCCAGCCGGCCCTTCCCCACAGTGGGGTCTCACCCTGAGGGTGCCCACCTGCAAGATAACACGGGGGGACTGTGAGCGGTACCACAGGGGGATGCCAAACAAGCTCAGCAGCGCCGTCTGTGTCCCGTGGGTCTCTGAGCAGCGGGTGTTGATGACACTGGCCCCTGACATAGACAGGGCACAGCACCAGGTAAGCTGCATACCAGCAGGTATGTGGTCCCCTCCCCAGGATGGCCGGCTCATCCCACACCACCTACCCGCCGACTCCAGGGCATAGTCAACCATCCCCACACGGTCCTCGCTGTAGCGCTTCAGGGCCTGGTCCACGATGAGATGCACTTGCTGTGTGAGAACAGAGAGTGAAAGGGGGAAAGGGCCAGGGTGGGCATCCTGGCCCCCACTCTTCTCCACCCCATGGGGACAGAGAGGGCGCAAGGACCTTCCTGCAAGCAGCCAGGGGATGAATCACCGTGGCAGAAATGAGAGGACACGCATTTGGCTGGGAAGCCTCGTTAGAGGCTGCTAAAAATAGCCCAGAGAGGAGCTGTGTAATGAAGGGGCAGTGCCCAGGCACACTGGGCTTGCCTGTCCCCATCCCAAAAGAAGGGGTAGGCCTAGGGGAGGTGGAGTGTTCCCCAGCAGGTACCAGACACAACCTTACAACCCACCCAGTCCTCCCAGTGTCATCAGCTGGCCCCTCCTGCGCCATCCTGCAGGACTGGTGGGAGCTCCCCCACCCAGAAAAGGAGGAGCTGGCCAGAGCATCCCTTTGGAGTCAAAACCCAGCCCTAGGAGCTGCGGCCTTGCAGCACCACTGTGGGTCTAAACTTTGTGTGTGCACAAAGCTCATACAGACTGCAGGCACTGCAAATCCCAGCTTTGATCCCTGCCCTTCACTACCTCCGTAGGGAATTGCCAACAACAATTTCCAAAGCAAGCAGGCTCAGTTTTTCCTTCGGTGTCATTCTACTGAAATGCTTTGCCCCAAGTGACTCAGCGGTGCTGCTGAAGATAGGGGTAAACAAGGTGCTCAAACCTTGATGGCATCTGCCCTGCCTTTTGGGTGAAGGGTATGAGAGCAGAAGCTTGGATTTTAAGACAGTGAGAGCCCCACAGGTATGCAGATATTGCCACTGTGATCCATCCAGAGCAGGGTGCAGGCACACCTCAGTGGAAGTGAGCAGCAGAGAAGGGATGGAGGAGTTTCAGGGATGCTCTTGACAGGTGGGATATGAGCCCACAGTCAATGTCCCAGCTATAAGCGCAGTCCCCACGGCTCTGGTATTTCCTAGGCACATGTGCCACCCCTCTGCACACACACAATGGGACACAGCCCCTGATCCCACACCTGCAGTCACCAGCACTCACCTCTTCCGTCACCCCCATGGTTCCTTCTTGCTGCAGGGCCACTCCAATCCCAGCATCCCGTGCTGACAGCCTCCTGTCCTCCGAGACCTTGTCAAGGATTTTACGCTCCAGGGCCTGGAGCTCTGCTTGCAAGTCTTCCGGCTGGAGGACAAGCCCAGCAGCGCCATCCCGCCGGGACTGTGACAGGAACTGACTGACCCACGCTGGGAACTGAGCTTCCACCTGAAACAGGGCACAGCGCTCAGCCCCAGGGCAGGTACCCTCATGCCTCCCTCTGCCGTACATAGCAGGACTAGGGACTCACATCAGCCCGCACTGCCTTCAGCTGCTCCAGCATCCCCTCCATGTGCTTCCCCATCACCTCCTGGTCTGACTTGAGGCTCATCAGCTCCCTCCTCAGTGCTGCCACCTCCTGCTCCAGCTTATCCACCTCCTGCTCCAGCTTATCCACCTCCTGCTGGAAGCTCCCTTGCAGGCTCTCCAGTGCTGAGCTGTGCCGAGAGAAAGGGGCAACAAAACCTCACACCAGTGGCAGTCCCAGCTCCCCTCTGCAAACAGGGGGGGCAGGTTCGTCCCCCCCCCAGGGCCTGTGCCATCTCCAGCCCCATACGGGTTTAATTCCTGTAGCAATGTCCTCTTCTATTGCATCCTATGGGAAAGCATCCCCAGCTCGCTCCTCAGTTGAAGGGCCATCTTCCCCACAGTGATGCAAAACAATGGCCACGAAGCTTATTTGCTGCAATGACCCTTTAAGCCCTGCTGGCAGCCAGGGCACTTTCTTGCCAACACACCCACACATCCATCCCTCATTCCACACAAGACTGTGTCTCTCAACCTCTCCTTTGCCCCAAGCAAACCACGCTTGGAAACCCCTCCTATGCTGAGCTGTGGGTATTTCACCCTGCTACCTGCCTGTCCCTAACAGAGCAGCAGCTCTGCTTGGACAGCAGCATTACCTCTGCCATTCCGAGTTCAGCTGCAGCAAACGAGTCTCCATCTCCTGCCAGGAGAAGGGGAAGGGGTGAGACCTCCGATGCCAGTAGCAGGGATGTCCTGCCTGGGTACCACCACATGCTCATTCCCTTACCTGAGAGGCTTGTGCCATCTTCCCTAGGCCGAGTGAGGCACAGGGGGGGAACATCAGAGCCCGGCCCCCCATGTCCCCACCTTCCCCCATGCCCCCCAAACCTCACCTGGAGGTGACTGTTCATGTCGGTGCGGAGATGCTCCTTCAGCCCCGCATCCCGGCGGCTCAAGAGCCCCTCCAGCAGTGCCAGGACACCCCCTGAGGGGGGCTCCCCGCCTGCTGCCATGGCCGCTGCTCCCCGCTGCGGCTCCCACCGCGACATCCCGGCCTCCAACACCTCAAAGCGCTTCTTCAGGGCCTGGAAGCGAGCCAGGACCCGGTGGTGCCCCTGCAGTGGCAAAGGCAGAGTGTGATGCAGCTCCTCAAGGGGCTGCCTGCTCCACTGGGACCCCCGTGACACGAGACCCAGGCCACCCAGTCCCCAAAGCCACTGACATCTTATTCATCTGCTGCTTCCCAGGAGAGGGCAGATGTTCCCCTTAGTCCATCCCTGGACACCCGAGACAGGCACAAGCTGGGGGAGCCACTTCCACCAGCATGGCAGGGCTCCTTCAGCCATGGACCACACTGTGCCAGCTCTGGGCAGGCTCCCACCCCACCTGGGTCACCTCCATGCCTTTGCCAAGGCTTACCTGGTCCAGCGTGGTCAGGTCCCCTGTCCCAGGCACATCAGAGGAGGAAAGCTTTCCTGCTCCCCACCATGGGAAGGCTGGGAGGCGGTGTGTCGACAGCCCATAGGGGTAGAAGTACCAAGCTCCTAGGCATGCAGGGGGATGAGATGGTTAAAACGGCAGGGGACAAGGTGGAAGTGCAGAAGCTCAGCCATCAACAGACGCACCAGGGTACCAGGAGCACTGAGCTCAGGACCATCCGATGCCCCAGTGGTATGCTCTGCACTGTCACTGATTTCAGTCTCTCACTGATTGAGCCAGGCCAACTCACCGTAGGCAGCAGCAGCAAGGAGCACGAGGAACAGTAGCAGAAGCAGGGACCTCTTCAGCCATGGGTAGCGCCTGGAGCACGGACAAGAAAGAGGTGCCTGTAGGACTGCAGCCACCTTCTCCCACCACGCTTCTTCGGATGGGAGCCGGAGGGAAAGCAAAGCCTACCCAGGCTTTGGCACAAGACATCCACCCCACATGTTGTGCGGTCTATGGGGCACCCCCTCTCTGGGGTCCTGTGGGTTTTCCCCACATCTCCCCCATCCTGGTGTCCCACCACCACACTCACCTGAAGAAGGGGACACTACCCAGGTATGGAGCCATGCCAGTGAGGCGGTGCCGGGCAGCTGCCAGCATCGAGAACAGCCACCCCAGGAACCGAACTGCAGGGAGACAAACCAAGCCTCAGGCAGCAGCCTGGCAAAGATGTGCCCTCTGTCCCCAAGGATGCTCCGCAGGGAGCTAAAACCCCTCCACCCAATGAGGGAACAGCACATGGGGAGAGGAGACTCCAGCAGGGAAGAAAAGGTGCTGCTGCAAACACCCCTCCACTCACGTGGTGCTGTGAACACCAGCCAGAGGAAGGAGCCCACCCGGGAGGCTGCAGATCTCAGCCTCGACCCGGAGCTACTCTGGCCTGAGTAGAAGTGACCTGGGAAGGAAGAAACAAGGCAGTAAGTCACCAAACAGCGCCTGCACCTCTGTCTGTCACCCAGGCTGAAGGCTTTACGTAGGGGGGGGCATGCAGGTGGGGCTGGCAGTGCCCTGAGCACAGGCAGGTGCTGGGCTGGTCCCCTTGGGGACACTTCCCCCAGCATCCCTGCCGCTGCAGAGAGGCCGGAGTATCCCTACCAGCATAGTCATCTTCCGAGGAGTACCCAGATGAAGAGGTGTAGGAGTCGCACATCTTGCTCTCCAGCAGCCCGTTGATCTTGCTGGACTCGGTGTCCCCAGTGCCTCTTCTCCTCCTGGTAGAGAACTCGCCACCTTCCCCAAAACACAGAGTCCTCCTCAGAAACCACCCACCATCCCCACCCCCAAAGGGGGCAGGGGGCAGCCAGCCCGGTGGGGCTGCCCCAACGCCTCGCTGGTGTGCAAAGGACATCCCCAGCTACTGTGGGAGGGAGAAACATAAGGGAGAGCTCACCCCAATACGTGCTGCTGCCCAGGGTATCGTGCAGCACGGAGCTGCCCAGGGCAGCGTAGGCCCCGGCTGTCCCCCAGGTAGGACTCGCTCACCAGGGACTCGCTGTAGTAGGAGGTTTGGGTGCTGGGGGTAGGAGACAAGCGCTTGGTGCTGCTCGATTTCCTCCTGACCGTCCTGCTGTGGACGAGAACAGGGTCATCAGCAGTATCCTGCTGTGGGCGCGAACAGGGTCATCAATATAGATACGGGAGGGGGATGTCACAGTGCACGGATACGGGAGGGGGATGTCACAATGGGCAGAAACAGGGACTTCACCCCACGCCCTTGGCCAGCATCGCCTCCCTCTGCCCTGTACCGGATGGGGGCAGGTTTTGGAGGGTGCAACGGCTGCTTTGCGAAAGGCGCTGCCGCTCATCCGCGGGCACCGCTTCCGCTCGCACCGCTGCGGTTTTCCGGCCCGGCACTGGCAGCACACCTCCCTCCCGCCATCGGGCTGGAGGCGGCACCAAACCCCCCCCCCCCCCAGCCGTCCACGGCAGCGGGGCAGAGGAGAACGCAGAGGTGCCGCGGTTGGGAGCACCCGGAGGGCACAGCCAGTCCCAGGCAGCCAGCGGCCATGCTGCAATACAGTGAGCTCGCCGTCATGCTCCCTCCTGCAAGCTGCCAGGGAAGGTGCCTGCTCCACGCTGTGGGATGCAGTGCCCTGCCCACGTTTGGGAGATGGGACCTCCCGCACCCCACTGACCTGCCCGTGCCCTCCTTGAAGGGGAGCTGCTGCCCCCCCAGCAGGGAGCTGCTGCTGCTGCTGCTGGTCGTGGCATCGTCGTCCCCGGGGTAATAGCGGGTGCTGATGAGGCGCTGGCTGCGGCGGGACATGGCGGCGGCTCGGGACGGGGGGGTCAAGGCTCACCTGCGGCGGGGAGGGGAGACAAGGAAGCATCAGCAGGAGGGGACGCAGCGGGAGGAGGGACCCCACTCGCGGGGGCTGCCCGGGGCGGTGCTGTGGGTGCTGAGAGCCCCTCTAGGGGCACCTGCTGCCGCGGGCCGCCACCGCCGGGGCCGGGATGGAGCCTCCCTCCCTCCCACCCGCTCCACCGCCACCGCCACCGCCACCGCCACCGCGGCCGCCTTATAAGGTTACAGAGGAATATATATACATTGTATATAGATAAAAACGTACATAAAGACACACATTAATACATATATATATATATATTTACATAAGCACACGCATACCCCCTTCCCTCCTCCTCCCCCTCCCCTCCCACGGGCCACCCAAGCAGGCACCCCCAGACCTCCTACCCCACCCTCGGCCGCGGCCGACCCCGTGTCCCCGCACACCCACCGTCTCCCGCAGCCCAGGCCCGCACCCGCCGCCGTCCCTCCCCGCTGCCGCCGCTCCGCTCCCTTTTGTTTTGCAGGCAAAGGCGGCCCCGGCCCCCGCCCCGCTTCTCCGCCCTACCCCGTTCCCCCCCTCCCGCCGCCGCCCCGCCCCTCTCCGCCTCTCGCGCGCGCGCGCCCTCCGCCGCCGCCTCCCCCCCCACCCCCCGGCTTGTGGGGACTCTTCGATAGGCTCTTTATTGTTACTGCTATCGCCGTTTTTGTCGTTATCGCTGTTATTATCGCAGTTGCTGTATTAGCATAGCTTTGTTGTGATGGGGCATGGCTTTAAGATGGCAGAGAGAAGATTTAGATCGGACCTTAGGAAGAAGTTCTTCCCTGTGAGGGTGCTGAGGCCCTGGCACAGGGTGCCCAGAGAAGCTGTGGCTGCCCCATCCTTGGCAATGTTCAAGGCCAGGTTGGACACAGGGGCTTGGAGCGACCTGGTCTAGGGGAAGGTGTCCCTGCCCATGGCAGGGGGTTGGAACTGGATGAGCTTTAAGGTCCCTTCTGACCCAAACCAGTCTGGGATTCTATGCTCATCGTTTGGGGGTGATGGGGAGGGCCCATCCCTACCCCCTGGCTGCCCACAGGTCACCAAACACCTCAGCGCTGGGGAACTTCCAGCCCACACCCCCCATGCCCACCGAGGGCTGCAGGCAGCCTATGCTACCAGGCAAGGGCAGGCCCTTGGGTACAAACCGTGGGTGATGGTGACCGAAAATGGGGGCTCCTACTTGCTCCTCAGCCCTGTTTGGGTTTTGCTGGGGCAGACAGTTTGCCAGCCCCAGTGAGGTGGCAAACACCCAGCAACCCCACACAACACCCCAACGGCACAGCCAAACCCGCCCCTGCGGCACAGGCAGCCCCACTCAACACCGTGTGCCCACGCCGCCTCGACCGGGGGGGCAGGTTCTGCTGCTCCCCAGCCCCATGGCCTCAGACACCCCGTTACCATCCCTCTCCCCCATGGGCGGCCGGGCCGGCTCGGCAGCAGGGCGCAAGCCAAACCCGGCTGCTCCCGTGGGACCTGGTGCCAAGGCGCCGGGCTGAGACAACAGCCGCCTCCTACGCCCCGCGTTCTAAACCCGGCAGCTCCCTGTGGGAGCGCGGCGAGGGGGGGAACCGGCTGCCTGTGGCTGGACACGGCTGTGGGGCCGCAGCGTGGGAACGGCCCCGTTGGCTTCGGGTAAAGCGGCAAAAGGGCGTTCGTAGAAAGGGTTAAAACCATGAAACCCTGTTGCGAAACAGCCCTGCAACCTCAAAACCTTTTCCTCCCCACGCCAGGGTCTGGTGCACAGGCTGGGGACCTGCTGCCAGTGTCTTGGGTGGGGGGGTAGACTGCAACAAACCCCAATTCAGAGTCCCCGGTCCCGTTGTGTAACACAGACAGACCCTCTTTGTCTCCCTTTTCTTTCTTTCTTTTCTCCCTTTCGAGCCCATTTTTTGTTGCAGCCTAAATCTCCGCCTGGCTTTTCCAGGGCAGCTCTGCCTCCCGCTGCACCAGCCACCCTTTCCCACCCTTTCCTGGGGTTTTCCATCACTCCACAGGTGACCCGCCAGGCCAGAGGACATCTCCCTGTTGGCACCTTTACCTGCGGACACTGGTGGTGGCTTTTAGCGATGGCACCTGCCCCAGCTGATGTAACCCTGCTGCGGATTAACCCCCGCGGAGGCTCGGGGGATAAGCTGGGTGCTGAGCCACCGGGCACTAAATAGGGCGCATGGCCCCAGGTCAATCCGTCCCCTCCCAAGAGCCACTTTTTCGGGTGGGGAGGGAGCTGGTAGCAGTTCCTGGAGGATTTGAGGGAATGCTGGGGGGGGGGGGGAAGAGGAAATGGGGCTTTTCCCCCTTGTTGCACCCCCAGTGCTGCAGCAAAGGTGGTGATGCTGGAGGTGTAGGGTCTTTTGGAGGGGTATGGGAAGAGCAGCACAGGGGTAAGCAGTGAGTGCCTGGGAGCTCATGCCTCAGTGGAGAGCCTTAGATTACGTTCTGGGGGTCACCAGGGCATCGTGGTGCTGGAAGGGGTTGGGGGGGAGGCAGAAGGAGCGTGCCAACTGCTGGAGTTTGGCAGCTTTTCTGGGAAAAGGCAGGAAAGAAAGACAGAAAATATTCCAGCCTTTTCCCAAAAGGCTTTGGAGGGCTGAAGAGACATGTCCAGGCAAGCAAGGACGGGCCAGGGCTGGGCAGGCAGCCCTGGTCGGGGAGGTCTCAGCTCATCTTCTCCACTAGGCCAACCTTTTTATTTAAATACCCTCCCTGTCCCAGCCATCCCTACACCCACTTTCCTGGTGCATCACACCGCCGGCTCCAGCGCTGCCCAAAGCCGGTGCTAGGCACACCGCTCTCCAGATCACCCTCACCAACACACCCCAACCCCGTGGGGTACAACCCCCCCGTCACACCCGTGACCCCACATCATCCACCAGCACCTTGTCCGGGTGGGCTGCCCCGGCCAGGCAGCGTCCCACCGCTGCCAGCACCTTCCCCAGGCGCCGGTCCAGCGCCCGCAAGTGGGACTCGGCCAGGACGGGGGCCAGCGGGTCGGTGGCCAGTGCCTCCCGCAGCAGGTCGCTCAGGCGGTAGGACGGGGTGGCCAGCAGCTGCAGCCGCAGGTAGGTCGACTTCTTGATGCTGCCGAAGATGAGGAGGGAGAAGGGTCTCAATCCAGGGAGTCTCTTCCCAATGGCAGCTTCTGGGGCGCGCTGTGGGAGCCCCTTACCTGCAGCACTGCCGGAGTGGGGCCAGGATGGACAGTTCATCACGTGAGTGAGTGCCGAAGCTGGAGGAAATCCCATCAGTGGGCATCAGGGCAGCATCGCCCCACAGCTCAGAGCCCAGTGTGGGGAGCATCTTGGCACAACCCGCTGTTTCCCACCACCCCTTTGCTAGGATTGCTTTACCCGCGGCCGTTGTCCAGGTGGAGCAGGAAAGTGTCATTCCCAAATTTCTCGAAGGTCTCGTAGTGGTGCCGATCCATATTGCCTGCAGTGGGGCAACAAATGTGCCATAGGGTGGTGGGCTGGAATGTGGGAGCAGGGACATGGAGCACCCTCTTGGTGTGAGAACAAAACCCAGAGGCTGGGGGCACCTCTAAGGTGCCTGTCTGGTGGTCATGGCCATGGAGTGGGGGACCCAAGCAAAGCCCCACCCCCTTCTCATCCCAGCAGCCCCATGGAGGGAGCCAGAGATGAGAAGATGGGAAGCTCTCCAAGTCAGATGATGCTGGGGGACAGAATGGGGAGGAAGGACCATCCCTAGGAACAGGAGAGGCAGTGCAATCCCTGGGGAGCATCGCCGCATCCCGGCCCCCCAGGGGCTGCACATGGGAGCTTGCTCAGGGGTGCTTCCTGTGCCCAGGATGTTAAGCTTGTCCTTCGGTTTCTGCCTGGTGTTTGTCCTAATGGCACAGCCCTTTGCTCTCTGTTTGGGTAAGAGCCCAGTTCTCTGCAGCCTGAGCAATGGTTTGGCCAGCAAACCTCACAGGGCACAGAACTACGGGACATGGAGCTGTTTAGGCCTCTTAGTCCCCAGCACTGGCAAGGCAGGGCTCACCCATAAGGAAATCAAGGACTGTCATGTCAATGAGGTCGAGGAGGTGATGGCCCCTGTCGTAGGGTGGTGTCTTCCGCACCTGAGCGCAGTAGTTGGGGTTCAGCTCCCACCTGCAGGCAGAGGCCGAGAGTGGGACATGGCTATGACAGCAGCCATGGGGCAGCCCCCTCCTGTCCCACTGTTCTGCTGCTCCATTCCTCACTATGAGGGTGCTGAGGCCCTGGCACAGGGTGCCCAGAGAAGCTGTGGCTGCCCCATCCCTGGCAGTGTTCAAGGCCAGGTTGGACACAGGGGCTTGGAGCAACCTGGTCTGGTGGAAGGTGTCCCTGCCCATGGCAGGGGGTTGGAACTGGATGAGCTTTAACATCCCTTCCAACCCAAACCAGGCTGTAGCTCTATGATTCCGTGTCCCCATGCCCCCATCCCTCCCTGCAACCCAGCTCACTCAGCTTTCTTGCTCTTGTGGTAGGAGCGGCGCCAGGGGCTGCGCCAGGAGCGGCGCTTGGCCAAGGTCTTGTCAGGCAGCAGGGCAGCCATGGAGCCCTCCAGCAGGTCCGGCTTGCCGCAGAGGGCATGCTCGGTGGAGCAGTAGTAGGAGCACTCCCCGTAGAAGCAGATGTTGCCCGCTGGCCAAGGGGACAAAGCAAAGGTTGACAAAGAGCAGGAAGGCAGCGAGCCTGCTACCCCCCTGTATGGCGGTCCAGCCAACAGCCAGGTGAGGATGCTCCATGCACCGTGGCCATGTGCCAACAGCAAAGGAATGGCAGGGAAGGCCTTGAGGAGCACTGCCCCATGGCAGGGGACCCAGTGGGAACTGCAGCAGTCCCCCACAAACAAGGGATTGTTTGCCCCAGTGCACAGGAGCCTAGGCAGGAGCAGCCAGCTCCAGGTTTGCTCCATGAGGAGCAGGAGAGGAGGGACAGCATAAAAACTCACCTGGAGAGATGAAGAAAGTCTTGGCCAGTTTCTTGTCCGTGGTGATGTCACGAATCTCCTTTGTTATATTGACCAAACGGCCAGAAACTGGGGGGATTCGCCGGAAATCCAGGATCCTGAAACATAGAACTTGGAACCATTCCTTGCTGACCCCCAGCTGGTTTCACAGCGAGTTATTAAACCCATCATGAGATGCACGAATCCCTCACGCAGGGAGGAAGAGGTGGGATGAAGGAGCGGTTTCTGTGCCGCTTTGCTGTCGCGGGGGAGCAGAGTTGGACGCAAAGCTTGCACTCACCTGTCCAGGTGGAAGGCTGCAATCTCTGCATTGTGCCGCTCAAAGTCCGAGAAGTAGAAGAAGTCGATGGGGGTCTCCTGGTCCCGGGTCTGCCTGGGAGGAGAAGGGAGGTGACAGCAATTGGACAGGGTCACCCCAAGCATGGCCTTGGCTCCAACCCAGCCCTCACCCTGTGTCCCTGGTGCCACTGGAGACACAGCCAGACCCAATCTCCTCCAGTTGCTCCCTGCGGGGTGGTGCAGCCCCAAACCCCCCAGCCAGGCCCCCATGCACCCCCTGCTCCCAACCCAAGGGCTGGGAAGCCCCCAAGGATCTGAGAGTCCGGGGTAGTCCTCATGGACCATCTTCTTCTTTCCACCACTGGAGGTCACTATCCCATCACAAGCTGCTCGCAGGCTGTCGCAAGCAGCAGCAGAGAAGGCGAGGAAACGGGACCATCCCGCTCGCCTCAAATTGGGGGGGGCGGACGGGGGGGGCTGAAGCGAGGCGGAACACGAAGCTTTTCTTCCTTTCTCCCTCCATTCTCTCCTCCAGCCGCTCCTCACCGCCTAATGGGACAGCGCGGCGGGGGGGGACGGGGGGACGACACATATGGGGTTGTCCCTGGCTCCACTCACTTCATAGGCTTGAAGAGAGCCTGCCCGTAATTTGGGAACGTCATGATGAGCTTCAGCTGGGTCCCGCCGGTCTTCTGGACTGAAAGGGAGCACACAGGGATGAGGGAGGCAGGCAGCAGGCAGCTGGCAGGGGTGCGGGCAGGGGTGCGGGCAGGGGTGCAGGCAGGGAGGTGGTACCGGAGCTGATGATCCTCTGTGTGGCCAGGTCCCAGAGGAGGGTGGGCATCAGGGGGTCCCGGCGGGGGTACAGCTCGTAGCGGTTGATGCCAACGTGGAATTTGAGCCAGGTAGGGTAGGTGTCGTAGGCCGTCTTCCCTGTCGGGAGGAGCATCTCGGCTTTACTGCTGCTGACCCTGCAGCCCAACAGCCACCGCCACCCCAACAACAACAACAGCGTTTAGTTGGGATGGGACAGGGCCCACATCCCCAGGCCCTTCCTGGGAGCCGGCGCGTGGAGGGTGAGGCAGGGGGAAGGCCCAGTATAAGCCCTGGATGTTGGTGAAACCCCTCACCCCATGTGCCCTCCATGGGGCTCCTGGACAGATCCCACGCAATGCGGGTGGCCAGGAAGATGTGCTGGGATGGCTGGAGGGGCTCGGTGTCTTCCCTTACATCCCTGCAGGAATTCCCTGGACTAATCCTGCTCCGCTCATCCGTGCCTTTATTTCCCTGCTGGGGCGGCTCGTCCCATAGTTTTTCCCATACAACTAGCGACACCCCCATGTGCTCACTGGGGACACACATGCATCCATAAAACAGTGGTTGAGAAGCAGGGGCTTCGCAGCCATCCCCAGCACCGACCTCAGCTCCCACCCTCAATGTCGGGTTCCCCTTGGATGTGTTTATCTCACACTCCTGGTTTCCCTGGGGGGATGAATTTGCCACTATCCCTATCTCTGTGCCTCCAGCAAAGCTGCAGTTTCCTGGCATTCAAGGGAGGCTCCTGGGGGTATCTGTCCCTGCTCCGCACCAGCACTGCAATGGGACAGTCTGACCAAGGGCATCTATAACCCAAATCCATCTCTTTCTAGGAAAATGCAGACTGTGCCCAAATTCCATCAAACCAGACCCATCTCCCACTGTTATCCATAGGAGAGGGAGCCCTCAGAGAGAAGGCAAATACCCATCTGTGGAAATCAGCTCTTAAACCAGCCTGTATTGTCTCCCAGTTTTAGCAGCCACTATGACTGGAAGGTGTGCTTTCTGTAAGGAAGCTGCTATGTGTTATCAACACTAAAGCTTTTAATATCTTCCCTCCTAATTTGAGGTTAGTAGTCCAGTGATACAAATAGGCAGTCGGCAGCGGTGAGTCACCATACGGCCGAGCCTAAAGGGGTCAGGCGATGGATGCCCTGTGGAATACAGGACAGGAACAGTCTCCCGGTTGGAGGTAACCTACATTGCAGGCTTTGCATCTCCAGCGTGCTGGGAGAGGGGATAAAACTGGTTAGAAATCTGGACTGGGGACTTCCTCATATGGAAAGAGAGAGAGCAAAGGCCAGTCTGCGCTGGGGGAGGAAAGGAGACAAGGAGATCACCTGAAAGATACCTTACATAATACTGTGAATAGTTCAAGAGTCTCCTTTGGCTTTGCTGTGTGCTAAAGGCTTCTGGATAGCAACCCAGAGAGAGACAAGACTTGAGCCTCGAGAAGAGTGCACTCAGCAGTCGGGGCTCCTCTGGGGTTAAGGTGCTGGTCTATGCAGGGAAACGATGTGTTTGGTCCCTGCTGCTTGTCCCCTCAACCCCACCTATCCCCCCAAAGCAAGCCAGGGCTGAGCTCACTCCTCACCATTCGTCACTCCCGCTGCTGCGCAGGCTGAACTTCTCCATAGGGTTGACGACAAACAGCTTGTCTTTCTCCGTCACCGCTGGGATTGGGATGTTGTAAAGAGGATGCTCGAAGAGTGCCTCCAGCTTTGATCTCCCAGTCCGCCCTGAATTCCCCTCTCCATGCCGGCGCTGTCGTCCCAGCTCTCCAGCCCTTCCCTGCAGCTGGGAGCTCCTCTCCAAGGAGCCGTTGCTGCCGCTAAAATCCTGAAGGATTCTCAGGCTCAGCTTTTTGGGGCCGGCCAGCACAGGGCTGCCTGATGGGACACTCAAGGCTTTCACTGCTTTCATGTCGCAGCCACAGCTCCCGCAGGTGGCAGGGAGAGCCAAATCCATCACCAGGTGCACCAGGAGGGCCAGGAACAGGAGAAAGAGGAGGCTGACTTTACATTTCCTTTGGAAAAATGTGTGCAGCTGGCGTCGCATCTTTCCTCACCTGAGATGCTCAGCGAGATGTGGGCAGCCAGCTGGGGCTAAGAGAACTGTTGTGGCTGCAGCCTCTGTGCAAAACCAGGAGCAAGGTGTCCTGAATTTAGGGCACCACAGTAGAACAACCACCAGTGCGACAGAAGAGTCTCAGGAATGATATGTCACCGCAGCACCTCATGGGGTGACACCTCCGGGATGGCAGTGGGATGGGGCGGGAGGTTGTGAGGGGTTTATCAATGCTGATAAGGGGCAAGCTGGCACCACCACGGTCAGTGTGAACAGGGCAAGTTCCAAATCAATAGCCACCAAGCTGGCCTGGGGACAGCGATGGCTGCAGATAACCCCCGCATCATCCTGTCCCTCCGTGCTGTCACCCACACGGGGCTGCAGAACCTTTCTTTGTATACAGGGCATCAAAGTGGTTCTGCCTCTCTGCAGCACCCACCCTGCCCAACACTACACAGGCCCCATTCCCAATGCCCACCATATCCACACACTTGTAATCCAGGAGAGGTTTGCTCCTGCTGCTCAGACAGAGCAACTCACCCTTAGATATCTAAGCGATTAAACCCACTTGATCTCAGCCCCCTTTCAAAACCACTCAGATTAGGAGAAATGAAGAGGATGTGAGTATCAGCATCGCTGGGATGGGAAAAGCTGCACTTGGCAGTGTAAGGAAGAGCTGCCAGGCAGGCAAAGTTCACGGGCAGGGATGCTCGCAGGGCCTCTGAAGCAGGCAGGGGAGGTGGGCAGGGAGGAGAGGGGATGCTGCTTGCTCCCTCAGGCATCAGCACAGAAGGGCAGCAGGACCCACTGAGCACTGGGGAGGACTGGCAGCTTGTGGAGGGGGAAGGCAGCCCACTTTTATCAGGAATTCACTTTTCCAGTGACAACCAGGGACACAGAGCTTGGCTGCATGGGCAAAAAGGGTTGGTGACTTGTAGGGAGGGAACTTTGGATTTGTGAAGGGACAGAGAAGCATGGGAACACGCGCAGCAAACCGGGGGCTTGGAAGTCCGGAGTGATGTTTTTCCTCTTTCTGATTTCCCAAATGACGCAGAGGGCACATGAAATCTCATGCACCCCCTGCGTGATGTACCAGCAGCCAGCTTGGACATCCTCGCTCCAAACCAGTGAGGGTATGATGAGCAGCAGGCAGGAGGGTGTACACGGGAGGGGCTTTTCCAGTGCCATCCCTGCACTACCCTCTCACTCACGCTGCCCTCTCTGCACCATCTCCTGCGGGCTTCGTCCATGCCAGGCTCATCCCCCTCCCAGGCGGTGCAGAGGGAACACGGTGTTCCCAGTGTTCTTGGCTCTCCGTGTCCCACAGTGTGACAGTTGCCTGGAAACCATCTGTGGCTGACACCATCAGCCGCCCCAGATTCAGCCAGCTCCGCGTTCCCCTCCCGAGCCTTGCACTGACAAGATGGCCGTTGGGAGCCAGAGCGATCCGGGAGGAGGAGAGTTTTCCTGCCTGGCTGGTGAGCTCGAAGCCCTGCGGAAGGAGCTGGGAAGGGGAGCAGATGGCTTCCCCCCCTCCCACCAGGGAGGGGAACATGGTGTCTTGCTCCTGAAGGTTTGCTGGATCCAGCCCGGACATAGGGTTTGGAAAGAAGGCACCTAGGAGGGGCTGTAGCTGGAACATGGGATCGTTAGGTCATTGCTTAGCAGACAAAAAATGCCAACAAAAACCATGTGCTAACAGCTTGCATCAAAGGAGCTGGGCTGGGCTCCCAGAGCAGGGCCACGGATTTCTTTATTCCACAGCTAGCCCTGGGAGACCAATGGAAGAGGGAGACACACATTCCCCCCCCCTGCTTTCCAGTGCTCCGGACCAGCTCCAAACTGAAACCTCCCCCCCACATCCTGGGGCCAGAAAAGGACAGAGAGCCTATGAGCCAAAGCCATACTTCTGACCAGAAGTCCCATCCCTGGGCTAGGGAAGCTTGCAATCCTACCCCCCACCTTGATTTAACATCCCATTGGAAAGTGGAAGCAGGGGGGTTAGGTGGGGGCACTTGTCACTTTTAGTGCTTCAATGCTGGCATTAAATATTAACCACAGGATTTTTCAGCGAGTCAGACACGAGCCTGCAGCAACAGGGAAGAGCTGGAGAGCTTCAAAGCCTGCCCCCATCGCCTGACAGCATGCGGATGTACCTTGTTGCCATGACATCATAACAGAGAAGCAGTTGAATTCGCACCTCTTTCTTCCCATCTTCCTCTCCCCACCATTGCGCCTTCCATCTTCCCAGCACCTTCCCTGCTTCTCAGCAGGTTCAAGCCACCCCTGGGGTGGAGGAAGAGCTGCGTATCCAAGGACAT
The DNA here is from genome assembly GCA_039720435.1 of Amazona ochrocephala. NCBI lineage: Eukaryota > Metazoa > Chordata > Aves > Psittaciformes > Psittacidae > Amazona > Amazona ochrocephala. The sequence goes on from CM077880.1 coordinate 80,554,611, forward strand.
TTCCACCACTGGCATTGATTCAGGACTCTCCAGCAGCTGATAATGATGTTTCCCATCTCCCCTCAGTGGGGAAGGATGAAGTCATGAAGCACAGCCCCCTGAGCTGCTATCACAGCTTTTCAGGATGGGCAGATAGAAAGGGTCATTTTGGCCGGCACTGATGCATCACCATGCGCTTTTCATCTCATTTTCTACATCTGACTCAACCCCATGCTTTGATGGGTAACAGCAGCAACATAGAGGGGCAGGAAATGAGAGGGAGACGAGAACACAATAGCAAGGCACCTGTTGCCAACTTCCCAACTTCCTGTTGAAAATTTGTAAGGTAAAATTCCTCAGCAAGAGGCTGCAGCTTTATAGTCAAAAGCAGGTAGGCCCTAGAGGCTCCAGAGCATCAGTGGCAGGGGTGCGTCCTGAGGAAACATCAGGAGACAATCTCTGATCCATGAACCAGCTTTGAGCAACCTGGTCTGGTGGAAGGTGTCCCTGCCCATGGCAGGGGGTTTGGAATTGGATGATCTTTAGGGTCTCTTCTAACACAAACCATTCTATGCTTCTAGGATACGGACATGCCAAAAAATGTGCCAGTTCCACAGCAAAAAGAAGGCAAAAGTCTTTTAACATACAGGGGCCAGCACAGCATGGCTCAACTTGCAGTAGGCAGGAAAATCAGCCTGTCTTATTGAACATTTGACTCAGAGCAGGGGCCTTGACTGTTTTGGGAAGCTGAGGTTCATGCTTCCGTGTACAGGGCACGCAAACCAGGTAAGATGGATTGGCTTCTTCATGGTAGCATCTTGTGGGAAAGCTGTTACCTCTGGAAGCAAAATATCCTGCTGCTCTCCTGTGACCCCCTTGCACTTACCTTGGGGGAGTGACAGGGCTGGAGTCGCTTGTAGAATTCACACCTAGCTCACCTCAATCTGGTTGCACGCTCATGCTTGGAGAAGGCTGGGGAGCAGACAATGTTTGCTTACTGCTGATGCAGGTCATGGGGACATTAGCTTTGGTCAGCTGGTGGCTAAAGAGATAACAAACTGGCAGCAAGGCCAAAAGATTGGGTGCTGAGGTAAGCAGCTCCCTGTGGTCACCTGCAGGTCACCGTGACCCTGCAGAGATGCTCATGACCAGCGTGTCTGCATTTACACACAGCAGTTAATTATTCATTAGTGTGAAGGAGGCATGATAAAAGCGACTGTGGCATGGCTGAAGGTATAACCACGCTCCAATGCAGGGCACTGCAAAGATGCTGGCTTTACCTCAGAACCTAGAAGAGTTAGAAAGCTGTGGAAGAGAAAATAATCTTTTCCATGTGCCAGCTACAGAAAGAAGAACCTTTAGCTCCGCTGCTGGCTGCAACCCAGCAGGTGTTGAGTGGTGGGGACTCATGCCATGCCAGACCTTGATGTGAGGGATGGCCTCTCCTGTTATCAGAGAACTATACAGGAGAGAAAGGCAGGCCAAGCAGCCTGTGGTTGGCGTATGTTGGAGATACGATCTAGTCCAAATCCTCTGCTCAAATAGGGTCGTCTAAAGCAGGTATTATATATAAAAACACCCAAGGGAAATGTAAGGATTTTCATCAAACAGTTTGCAAAGCGTAATTTCTACAAAAGCTTTTGAATTTGTCTAGTTTTGATTCTCTTTCTGCAATACAGCATGTGACATCTAACAGATGATCCCTTGCCCAAACCACCAGTTCTATATAAAGACCTACATGATAATGAGTGGAAAGGACCAGAACCAGATCCAGTGGAAGTTTGTTATGCTGTTTTCAATGGTAATACATATGTGACTAAGTTAACACAAGTAGAAGTAAATTCTTTAAAAAAGATAGTTTTGCAGAATTGTGAGGCTTTAGATATATTAACAGCTCAAGTAGACAGAGTATGTACTTTAATTAATGAATCTTCTTGTAGTTATCTTGATCAGTCTGGAAAGACCTTGAAAGATGTTAAAGAAATTTGGAAGCATGCGAAAGTACTTCATGATGTCTATCAGAACGATAAAATTCCTTGGTTAGATGCTCTTCTTACATTTTGGGACTTCAATGGTTGGCTCACATCTCTGATTAAAGGTATTGGAATGATTTTGGTAGTAATCTTGACCATAGTTATGATTGTACCTTGTATTTTGCAATGTATTCGTGGTACGATTGAAAACCTGGTAAAACAGCTTTGGCTTACTCAAGAAAAGAAAAGGGGGAGATGTGGATGATTTCTTGTTAGAGAATGAACATATGCCTGCTCTGAATGAAAGCAAGTATGTGCAGTTGGCCATGTAGCAGGGGTAACTCCTGGTTACCTCTGTGCAGCCGACCGTGGAAAAGAAGCAACTTCCGGACAATCAATGAAACAAGAATGCAGGCCTGGAAGATAAGGAGCTAAGATAAGAAGCTTGCTGAATTGGACTGTAAATTTCGGTTGCTTACAAAAACCACACTTTAGGTTCTCACGAGTGCCCCCTTACATTGTGACGACGCTGTTTGGAGCAACCTTTTGATTTTACAGGGTCATCATACCTCATTTTTGTGCTTTATATTTTGTGGGGAACCTCTTTATAGCATCTCACTTATAGTGCCTTATGTTTTCTATTTAAGGTTTCTTACATAGGTTTTCTAAGACTGTTACAAAGTGTGTTCCAGTTTGTCATACCTATTTTTTTTAGATTAGTATATCTTAGGTAATTCACTTAAGCATAGAGAGGGGGGGAAATGTAGGCAGCCAGGGCTTGGCGGTCGGAAGATGTCGCGCTGTAACGGAAAGACAGAGCCCCTCCCCAGGTCTTAGCTTTGTGATGTAAGCAGACGGAAGTGACGTTGTAAACCAAAGCTATATAATGCGGTGTCACTCCGCAATAAGCGCCATTTGCCGTCCACCACATTGGTGTCTGCGTGCTAATGGACCCCGTGATCGCGAGTAGGTGATCGCCTGTGCCGACCCTGAACCAGGCCACCGTGCCTCAGAGAGGCAGCAGAGCATGCAGCTATAGAATCATAGAATAGTCAGGGTTGGAAAGGACCTTAAGATCATCCATTTCCAACCCCCCTGCCATGGACCATCACAGACTACTTATTGGAAGTTACTAACAACTTGAATTCCCTCAGACTTTAAGTCTTGTTTTCATCATTACTCCATGCAGGTTCTGCATCCCAGAGTCTGTTTGATGACAAGGTGTAGAAACTGCTGCCCCTATAGTTAGTATGTCAGGTAAGGACTTGCCATAAGAGTACATAGAAAAGCTACAGGAATAGCTTGTGCAAATTCACCTACATCAGCCCCAAAGCACTCGCAGCAGTTTTGATATAATTTATTTGTCTTGGTCTTTTTTTTCTTGCATAGGCATAAATTACAATCTGTTGATTAAAAAATAAAATTAACAAAACAGTGCAGCATTTGCAACAGGCTACAGTATCAAATACAAACTCATCTCCTGTGTAGGGCAAATTGACAAGGGAGAACAGAGGAGAGAAATGGAGTAAAATAAGGGAAATCTGCTCTGACAGCTCTTTCCCATTTCTCCTGCCTCCCCAGGTTCATCTTCTGCAGCAGCACGAGGATGAAATACCTTCAGGCAGAGATGCACGTGCTGAAGCAGTAGTTTGATGTGCCTTCTTTCCCTCTGCAGCTCAGGAAGGTGTTGCAGCAATGGAGAGCAGCTGCCTGAGTGCTCTGGCTGCAGCCTGGCACCCATGAGCAGAGCTTGGGTGCTAACAAACCACGTGTAGTCTCACCATGCCTTCCTGGGACTCCTCATGTAGTTGCCATGAGGAGATCTCCAAAACCAGCACTAACCCCTGGAGAAGGGCATAAGACCCAAGGTGACCTCTCACTGATAGCTCCAGGGGTTTTTACCTTGGAACAGCACATTAATCTCCGAAGGACAGGGCAGGCTTGCCCTGTGAAGCCAAATGCTCCCTACCCCATAGCCAGTGGTTAACAGCCCCTTGGAAGAAGCAGAGACCCAGCTCCATCTCCATTCTTGGGAAAAAGAGGCTCCCCCTTTCCCAACTCTCACTATGCCCGAGTTACCACAAAAGCATCCTGACAGCCCAACAGGGAGGGCAGGGAGCCCGAAGGGAAGTAAGAAAAGGGGTTTTCCAGCCTTGTGGTTACGGCATTTGCTCCAGCAGCCAAAGAACCCCTGGGGAAAGGGGAGAGCTTCATCTCTGCTATCACTCAAATGCAGGAGCTGCTCTGCTCAACCCAGGACAGGTCTAGGCATTTATAAAAGCACAACGCCATGCACGCAGGGCACTCACGGACATGACTCCAAGGCAAGCAGGCAGCTGTAGACAAGTTTAAAATAACTTTGGCTGTGGCTGCCAAGAATTAAGACTATGCTCAATATAGGAGAGAATTTATCCTGGCTGGATCTGGCTGCGGATCTGCTTTCTCCCAGCAGCAGGGCCTCCCAGCACTGCAGGGAGCTCCAAGGGGTCATTTTAAGCTGCTGGAGATGAGGCTGCACGCTTCCGGCTCACATCCCTTGCTCAGAGCAAAAAGACCCCTCCAGAAGGGATGTGCTAACATCATCCTGATCCCCTCCATCTTGCATAGAGCAGGTCAGGACTCAGCCCCTCTGCCCAGCGTACACTTTATGCTGAAGGGAAACACTTCTTCAGGCTGTTCCCCTCCTCTTTATCCCTCACCCTACAGTGCTTCAAGCGGAAAAGACCATATGAGACTCAATTCATTGTGCACCCCTAAGTGCTGGTGGTGCCAGGGGAAGGATGATGCCAGCATCAGATAGGGCCAAAACACTAAATATGAGCCCTTCAGCTTTTATTTCAACAAAATACAAGACAAATGTGGAGGCTTTAAATGCCATCCAAGAACGTAAGCCAAGCTAGGGGCGATGCAGGCAGCCAGGAAGCAGAGTGGCCACATGGCCCTGGCACTCCTCAGCTCATGGAAGGTCCCCATGCATCCTTCCTGCAGTCCCCTGCCCCCTATCACACCCCTATGGATAGAGGCAGGATTTACATGCCCACTGCAGGCAGAACTCCCCGTCCTGCTCCAGCATGGTCAGGGAACTGAGCCATGCCGGTCAGGAGGCAGCAGGGAAAGGGAGCCCTTCCAGGAAAAAGGAGATCACCCTGTGCCAGCCATCTGCCACTGGGGACCAGGAGGTGACAGAGGCAGCCCTGAGCACTGCAGGTGGGGGGAGGCCCCATTGCTTCCCAAGGTGCAGGAGCGTGCTGGCACCTGCAAGCCCTGGGGATTGCCCCATCTCCCACCCATGGACAGAGTGGGGCAGAGCTCCAGCTCACTGCAGGCAGTCACCTATATACAGATGCAGCCATGGACAAGAGGCCACAGCCACACATTGCAGTCTCGGAGGATGTCTCCGGAGCAAGGAGGGCAGGATCTCCGGCACCCTGCCAGGCAGCAGTCCATGGAGGACCTTGTCTCCCAGGCTCAGCTACCAAACCACCACCAACTCAAGGCCTGTATTTTAAATAGCTCTGCTCATCTTATTCTAGCTTATCCTACTGTGTGTGCGCTATTCTCCTACTAAACAAAGCTCTAGCCCTCTTTGCATCTAAGCCACTTGCCCAAGCGGCGCCACGTAACATTCTCTGGTTAAGTAGAAATCACATGGAAAAAGGTTTTAACTTTGTTACTACAAAAAATAAAACCCCAACCACCCCCCCGGAAAGTACCTCCCTCCCCCCTCAAGAAAGCAGAACAAACCCAAAAGGGAAAGCAGGTAACAGGAGCTTTCAACAGCATTATCAAGCTTAACACTGGGGAGCAGCCAGCCAGGGAGGCCAACGGCATTGCCAATACCCAGCCGCCGGCAGCAGGAGGGCCTGAGCAGACAGACAGCAGCACCAGGGCAGGCTCTGCCACCACCACGTGCCAAACTCCTCTGCTCCTGCCCCCCCAACCGTTAGTTTATGTTAATACTTCACTAATACTGTCTTATTTCCCCTCTGCCAGCCCAGCATCAGAGATCTGGAGATCTCTACCAAAGCCAACGCCAAGGCAGGAGAAATGACCCTGTGTGGAGGGGAGAGAGGCAGCGGCTGCGACTGCTCACTCCTACCTACTCCAGCGGCACCGAGCCGGTCGCCACGGTCCCACACACCATATCACACCCAAGCCTGCGTGAAGCACGTGGCAAAATTCCATACCCCTTTCCCAAGTCCTGGCAGCACTAGGCACACTGTTGGAAAGGAGCAGGCAGTGGGGATGGAGGGCTGCGCAGACCCAATAAAAAAGGAGCTTAGAAAGTTAAAGTGTCTGATATACACTTAAAACCAGTCAGGCTGTGCCAAGACCCACGTGGGATGCTCTTGTTTTGCCACCCCGGTCCTTGGAAGAGTGAAAGCTTCACCCCTTAAATCCCAGCTCTTCTCCTTCCCAGTGGGAAGCAGCTGCTGGCACATTCCAGGGTTTCTACGTGCGAAGCAGTGACCCAGGCGAACCCCTCCTGCTGTCAGCCCGGCAGCATCCTCATCCCACGCTGGGGTCAGTGTGCCGGCTCCCCGTGCACACGGAAGCGGTAGATGCAGGTGTACTCGAGGTGACCCCAATTGCTCAGCACCCGGAGCTCCACCAGCTGGTACGGGCCAATGGTGTCATCCTTGGGGAGAGGGGGAAGGAAAACCCTGAGCCCTTGAGAGTTCCCTGGGGCTCGGAGAGCCCAGGGGTCCCATTGTCTTCTTGGGGTCAGGTGCAACGAGAGCAAAGCACTTACCTCGAAGTAAAACGTTTGGATGGGATTGCCATTGTGGTTGTACGTGAACTGCCCAAGTAGAAGGCCTTCCTCCTCTCTCTCCTCCTTTAAACCCTATGGAGGGTCAGGGAGGCAGAAAGGGAGAACCAGTGGTGATGAGAGAGGGAGACCAGAGGTGCACCCAGGGCAGAAGAGGGAGATGGAGGCGCAAGCACACTTGGTCTCCACTCCTGCTCTTCCAGGCCAAAACAGACAAATGGGGACAGGGAGCAGCGGGGAAGGATGAGGAGGTAGAGACCAAGAGTTATACCCACTCAATCCCCTCTTCCAGTGCTTCCCAAAACCCCTCCTGAAGCCTGGTGCTCTCCCTCTCCCCCTCAGTACTGCTTCTTCCCCCTCTTCAGTGTAAGACCAACCACCACACCAAGCACCCCACAACCAGGTATAGGGCTCACCAGCCCTCTCCTCCTGCACTCTCTCCCATGACACCCTCCCACTGTGTCCCCTTGCTAATCCCTCAGGTCACTCACATAGACAGCAAAGTCCTTGGGGGCACTGGGGATGGTCCCCTTGGGTGAGAGAGCTCTTGGGATGTGCTCCAGTGTCACGGCCGTGGGGCGGATGATGCTGGAGAGGCGGATGACGGCAAAGCCCTGGGACCCACGAAACGCCCAGCAGTTCCCAGGGTTGACATCTGGCTACAAGCACAAGAGCAAGACACCAGCAATGTTACCATCGTCAGTGCCATTTTCTCCCCGGCATCAGCCTGGCCGCTTGCTTAGAGCAGGAGCCAAATAAAACCCACCAAGAGAACCAGCCCAGCCGGCCCTTCCCCACAGTGGGGTCTCACCCTGAGGGTGCCCACCTGCAAGATAACACGGGGGGACTGCGAGCGGTACCACAGGGGGATGCCAAACAAGCTCAGCAGCGCCGTCTGTGTCCCGTGGGTCTCTGAGCAGCGGGTGTTGATGACACTGGCCCCTGACATAGACAGGGCACAGCACCAGGTAAGCTGCATACCAGCAGGTATGTGGTCCCCTCCCCAGGATGGCCGGCTCATCCCACACCACCTACCCGCCGACTCCAGGGCATAGTCAACCATCCCCACACGGTCCTCGCTGTAGCGCTTCAGGGCCTGGTCCACGATGAGATGCACTTGCTGTGTGAGAACAGAGAGTGAAAGGGGGAAAGGGCCAGGGCGGGCATCCTGGCCCCCACTCTTCTCCACCCCATGGGGACAGAGAGGGCGCAAGGACCTTCCTGCAAGCAGCCAGGGGATGAATCACCGTGGCAGAAATGAGAGGACACGCATTTGGCTGGGAAGCCTCGTTAGAGGCTGCTAAAAACAGCCCAGAGAGGAGCTGTGTAATGAAGGGGCAGTGCCCAGGCACACTGGGCTTGCCTGTCCCCATCCCAAAAGAAGGGGTAGGCCTAGGGGAGGTGGAGTGTTCCCCAGCAGGTACCAGACACAACCTTACAACCCACCCAGTCCTCCCAGTGTCATCAGCTGGCCCCTCCTGCGCCATCCTGCAGGACTGGTGGGAGCTCCCCCACCCAGAAAAGGAGGAGCTGGCCAGAGCATCCCTTTGGAGTCAAAACCCAGCCCTAGGAGCTGCGGCCTTGCAGCACCACTGTGGGTCTAAACTTTGTGTGTGCACAAAGCTCATACAGACTGCAGGCACTGCAAATCCCAGCTTTGATCCCTGCCCTTCACTACCTCCGTAGGGAATTGCCAACAACAATTTCCAAAGCAAGCAGGCTCAGTTTTTCCTTCGGTGTCATTCTACTGAAATGCTTTGCCCCAAGTGACTCAGCGGTGCTGCTGAAGATAGGGGTAAACAAGGTGCTCAAACCTTGATGGCATCTGCCCTGCCTTTTGGGTGAAGGGTATGAGAGCAGAAGCTTGGATTTTAAGACAGTGAGAGCCCCACAGGTATGCAGATATTGCCACTGTGATCCATCCAGAGCAGGGTGCAGGCACACCTCAGTGGAAGTGAGCAGCAGAGAAGGGATGGAGGAGTTTCAGGGATGCTCTTGACAGGTGGGATATGAGCCCACAGTCAATGTCCCAGCTATAAGCGCAGTCCCCACGGCTCTGGTATTTCCTAGGCACATGTGCCACCCCTCTGCACACACACAATGGGACACAGCCCCTGATCCCACACCTGCAGTCACCAGCACTCACCTCTTCCGTCACCCCCATGGTTCCTCCTTGCTGCAGGGCCACTCCAATCCCAGCATCCCGTGCTGACAGCCTCCTGTCCTCCGAGACCTTGTCAAGGATTTTACGCTCCAGGGCCTGGAGCTCTGCTTGCAAGTCTTCCGGCTGGAGGACAAGCCCAGCAGCGCCATCCCGCCGGGACTGTGACAGGAACTGACTGACCCACGCTGGGAACTGAGCTTCCACCTGAAACAGGGCACAGCGCTCAGCCCCAGGGCAGGTACCCTCATGCCTCCCTCTGCCGTACATAGCAGGACTAGGGACTCACATCAGCCCGCACTGCCTTCAGCTGCTCCAGCATCCCCTCCATGTGCTTCCCCATCACCTCCTGGTCTGACTTGAGGCTCATCAGCTCCCTCCTCAGTGCTGCCACCTCCTGCTCCAGCTTATCCACCTCCTGCTCCAGCTTATCCACCTCCTGCTGGAAGCTCCCTTGCAGGCTCTCCAGTGCTGAGCTGTGCCGAGAGAAAGGGGCAACAAAACCTCACACCAGTGGCAGTCCCAGCTCCCCTCTGCAAACAGGGGGGGCAGGTTCGTCCCCCCCCCAGGGCCTGTGCCATCTCCAGCCCCATACGGGTTTAATTCCTGTAGCAATGTCCTCTTCTATTGCATCCTATGGGAAAGCATCCCCAGCTCGCTCCTCAGTTGAAGGGCCATCTTCCCCACAGTGATGCAAAACAATGGCCACGAAGCTTATTTGCTGCAATGACCCTTTAAGCCCTGCTGGCAGCCAGGGCACTTTCTTGCCAACACACCCACACATCCATCCCTCATTCCACACAAGACTGTGTCTCTCAACCTCTCCTTTGCCCCAAGCAAACCACGCTTGGAAACCCCTCCTATGCCGAGCTGTGGGTATTTCACCCTGCTACCTGCCTGTCCCTAACAGAGCAGCAGCTCTGCTTGGACAGCAGCATTACCTCTGCCATTCCGAGTTCAGCTGCAGCAAACGAGTCTCCATCTCCTGCCAGGAGAAGGGGAAGGGGTGAGACCTCTGATGCCAGTAGCAGGGATGTCCTGCCTGGGTACCACCACATGCTCATTCCCTTACCTGAGAGGCTTGTGCCATCTTCCCTAGGCCGAGTGAGGCACAGGGGGGGAACATCAGAGCCCGGCCCCCCATGTCCCCACCTTCTCCCATGCCCCCCAAACCTCACCTGGAGGTGACTGTTCATGTCGGTGCGGAGATGCTCCTTCAGCCCCGCATCCCGGCGGCTCAAGAGCCCCTCCAGCAGTGCCAGGACACCCCCTGAGGGGGGCTCCCCGCCTGCTGCCATGGCCGCTGCTCCCCGCTGCAGCTCCCACCGCGACATCCCGGCCTCCAACACCTCAAAGCGCTTCTTCAGGGCCTGGAAGCGAGCCAGGACCCGGTGGTGCCCCTGCAGTGGCAAAGGCAGAGTGTGATGCAGCTCCTCAAGGGGCTGCCTGCTCCACTGGGACCCCCGTGACACGAGACCCAGGCCACCCAGTCCCCAAAGCCACTGACATCTTATTCATCTGCTGCTTCCCAGGAGAGGGCAGATGTTCCCCTTAGTCCATCCCTGGACACCCGAGACAGGCACAAGCTGGGGGAGCCACTTCCACCAGCATGGCAGGGCTCCTTCAGCCATGGACCACACTGTGCCAGCTCTGGGCAGGCTCCCACCCCACCTGGGTCACCTCCATGCCTTTGCCAAGGCTTACCTGGTCCAGCGTGGTCAGGTCCCCTGTCCCAGGCACATCAGAGGAGGAAAGCTTTCCTGCTCCCCACCATGGGAAGGCTGGGAGGCGGTGTGTCGACAGCCCATAGGGGTAGAAGTACCAAGCTCCTAGGCATGCAGGGGGATGAGATGGTTAAAACGGCAGGGGACAAGGTGGAAGTGCAGAAGCTCAGCCATCAACAGACGCACCAGGGTACCAGGAGCACTGAGCTCAGGACCATCCGATGCCCCAGTGGTATGCTCTGCACTGTCACTGATTTCAGTCTCTCACTGATTGAGCCAGGCCAACTCACCGTAGGCAGCAGCAGCAAGGAGCACGAGGAACAGTAGCAGAAGCAGGGACCTCTTCAGCCATGGGTAGCGCCTGGAGCACGGACAAGAAAGAGGTGCCTGTAGGACTGCAGCCACCTTCTCCCACCACGCTTCTTCGGATGGGAGCCGGAGGGAAAGCAAAGCCTACCCAGGCTTTGGCACAAGACATCCACCCCACATGTTGTGCGGTCTATGGGGCACCCCCTCTCTGGGGTCCTGTGGGTTTTCCCCACATCTCCCCCATCCTGGTGTCCCACCACCACACTCACCTGAAGAAGGGGACACTACCCAGGTATGGAGCCATGCCAGTGAGGCGGTGCCGGGCAGCTGCCAGCATCGAGAACAGCCACCCCAGGAACCGAACTGCAGGGAGACAAACCAAGCCTCAGGCAGCAGCCTGGCAAAGATGTGCCCTCTGTCCCCAAGGATGCTCCGCAGGGAGCTAAAACCCCTCCACCCAATGAGGGAACAGCACATGGGGAGAGGAGACTCCAGCAGGGAAGAAAAGGTGCTGCTGCAAACACCCCTCCACTCACGTGGTGCTGTGAACACCAGCCAGAGGAAGGAGCCCACCCGGGAGGCTGCAGATCTCAGCCTCGACCCGGAGCTACTCTGGCCTGAGTAGAAGTGACCTGGGAAGGAAGAAACAAGGCAGTAAGTCACCAAACAGCGCCTGCACCTCTGTCTGTCACCCAGGCTGAAGGCTTTACGTAGGGGGGGGCATGCAGGTGGGGCTGGCAGTGCCCTGAGCACAGGCAGGTGCTGGGCTGGTCCCCTTGGGGACACTTCCCCCAGCATCCCTGCCGCTGCAGAGAGGCCGGAGTATCCCTACCAGCATAGTCATCTTCCGAGGAGTACCCAGATGAAGAGGTGTAGGAGTCGCACATCTTGCTCTCCAGCAGCCCGTTGATCTTGCTGGACTCGGTGTCCCCAGTGCCTCTTCTCCTCCTGGTAGAGAACTCGCCACCTTCCCCAAAACACAGAGTCCTCCTCAGAAACCACCCACCATCCCCACCCCCAAAGGGGGCAGGGGGCAGCCAGCCCGGTGGGGCTGCCCCAACGCCTCGCTGGTGTGCAAAGGACATCCCCAGCTACTGTGGGAGGGAGAAACATAAGGGAGAGCTCACCCCAATACGTGCTGCTGCCCAGGGTATCGTGCAGCACGGAGCTGCCCAGGGCAGCGTAGGCCCCGGCTGTCCCCCAGGTAGGACTCGCTCACCAGGGACTCGCTGTAGTAGGAGGTTTGGGTGCTGGGGGTAGGAGACAAGCGCTTGGTGCTGCTCGATTTCCTCCTGACCGTCCTGCTGTGGACGAGCACAGGGTCATCAGCAGTATCCTGCTGTGGGCGCGAACAGGGTCATCAATATAGATACGGGAGGGGGATGTCACAGTGCACGGATACGGGAGGGGGATGTCACAATGGGCAGAAACAGGGACTTCACCCCACGCCCTTGGCCAGCATCGCCTCCCTCTGCCCTGTACCGGATGGGGGCAGGTTTTGGAGGGTGCAACGGCTGCTTTGCGAAAGGCGCTGCCGCTCATCCGCGGGCACCGCTTCCGCTCGCACCGCTGCGGTTTTCCGGCCCGGCACTGGCAGCACACCTCCCTCCCGCCATCGGGCTGGAGGCGGCACCAAACCCCCCCCCCCCCCCAGCCGTCCACGGCAGCGGGGCAGAGGAGAACGCAGAGGTGCCGCGGTTGGGAGCACCCGGAGGGCACAGCCAGTCCCAGGCAGCCAGCGGCCATGCTGCAATACAGTGAGCTCGCCGTCATGCTCCCTCCTGCAAGCTGCCAGGGAAGGTGCCTGCTCCACGCTGTGGGATGCAGTGCCCTGCCCACGTTTGGGAGATGGGACCTCCCGCACCCCACTGACCTGCCCGTGCCCTCCTTGAAGGGGAGCTGCTGCCCCCCCAGCAGGGAGCTGCTGCTGCTGCTGCTGGTCGTGGCATCGTCGTCCCCGGGGTAATAGCGGGTGCTGATGAGGCGCTGGCTGCGGCGGGACATGGCGGCGGCTCGGGACGGGGGGGTCAAGGCTCACCTGCGGCGGGGAGGGGAGACAAGGAAGCATCAGCAGGAGGGGACGCAGCGGGAGGAGGGACCCCACTCGCGGGGGCTGCCCGGGGCGGTGCTGTGGGTGCTGAGAGCCCCTCTAGGGGCACCTGCTGCCGCGGGCCGCCACCGCCGGGGCCGGGATGGAGCCTCCCTCCCTCCCACCCGCTCCACCGCCACCGCCACCGCCACCGCCACCGCGGCCGCCTTATAAGGTTACAGAGGAATATATATACATTGTATATAGATAAAAACGTACATAAAGACACACATTAATATATATATATATATTTACATATGCACACGCATAGCCCCTTCCCTCCTCCTCCTCCCCTCCCACGGGCCACCCAAGCAGGCACCCCCAGACCTCCTACCCCACCCTCGGCCGCGGCCGACCCCGTGTCCCCGCTCACCCACCGTCTCCCGCAGCCCAGGCCCGCACCCGCCGCCGTCCCTCCCCGCTGCCGCCGCTCCGCTCCCTTTTGTTTTGCAGGCAAAGGCGGCCCCGGCCCCCGCCCCGCTTCTCCGCCCTACCCCGTTCCCCCCCTCCCGCCGCCGCCTCCCCCCCCCCCCCCTCCCGGCTTGTGGGGACTCTTCGATAGGCTCTTTATTGTTACTGCTATCGCCGTTTTTGTCGTTATCGCTGTTATTATCGCAGTTGCTGTATTAGCATAGCTTTGTTGTGATGGGGCATGGCTTTAAGATGGCAGAGGGAAGATTTAGATCGGACCTTAGGAAGAAGTTCTTCCCTGTGAGGGTGCTGAGGCCCTGGCACAGGGTGCCCAGAGGAGCTGTGGCTGCCCTATCCCTGGCAATGTTCAAGGCCAGGTTGGACACAGGGGCTTGGAGCGACCTGGTCTGGTGGAAGGTGTCCCTGCCCATGGCAGGCGGTTGGAACTGGATGAGCTTTAAGGTCCCTTCTGACCCAAACCAGTCTGGGATTCTATGCTCATCGTTTGGGGGTGATGGGGAGGGCCCATCCCTACCCCCTGGCTGCCCACAGGTCACCAAACACCTCAGCGCTGGGGAACTTCCAGCCCACACCCCCCATGCCCACCGAGGGCTGCAGGCAGCCCATGCTACCAGGCAAGGGCAGGCCCTTGGGTACAAACCGTGGGTGATGGTGACCGAAAATGGGGGCTCCTACTTGCTCCTCAGCCCTGTTTGGGTTTTGCTGGGGCAGACAGTTTGCCAGCCCCAGTGAGGTGGCAAACACCCAGCAACCCCACACAACACCCCAACGGCACAGCCAAACCCACCCCTGCGGCACAGGCAGCCCCACTCAACACCGTGTGCCCACGCCGCCTCGACCGGGGGGGCAGGTTCTGCTGCATGCGAAAGTACTTCATGATGTCTATCAGAACGATAAAATTCCTTGGTTAGATGCTCTTCTTACATTTTGGGACTTCAATGGTTGGCTCACATCTCTGATTAAAGGTATTGGAATGATTTTGGTAGTAATCTTGACCATAGTTATGATTGTACCTTGTATTTTGCAATGTATTCGTGGTACGATTGAAAACCTGGTAAAACAGCTTTGGCTTACTCAAGAAAAGAAAAGGGGGAGATGTGGATGATTTCTTGTTAGAGAATGAACATATGCCTGCTCTGAATGAAAGCAAGTATGTGCAGTTGGCCATGTAGCAGGGGTAACTCCTGGTTACCTCTGTGCAGCCGACCGTGGAAAAGAAGCAACTTCCGGACAATCAATGAAACAAGAATGCAGGCCTGGAAGATAAGGAGCTAAGATAAGAAGCTTGCTGAATTGGACTGTAAATTTCGGTTGCTTACAAAAACCACACTTTAGGTTCTCACGAGTGCCCCCTTACATTGTGACGACGCTGTTTGGAGCAACCTTTTGATTTTACAGGGTCATCATACCTCATTTTTGTGCTTTATATTTTGTGGGGAACCTCTTTATAGCATCTCACTTATAGTGCCTTATGTTTTCTATTTAAGGTTTCTTACATAGGTTTTCTAAGACTGTTACAAAGTGTGTTCCAGTTTGTCATACCTATTTTTTTTAGATTAGTATATCTTAGGTAATTCACTTAAGCATAGAGAGGGGGAGAAATGTAGGCAGCCAGGGCTTGGCGGTCGGAAGATGTCGCGCTGTAACGGAAAGACAGAGCCCCTCCCCAGGTCTTAGCTTTGTGATGTAAGCAGACGGAAGTGACGTTGTAAACCAAAGCTATATAATGCGGTGTCACTCTGCAATAAGCGCCATTTGCCGTCCACCACATTGGTGTCTGCGTGCTAATGGACCCCGTGATCGCGAGTAGGTGATCGCCTGTGCCGACCCTGAACCAGGCCACCGTGCCTCAGAGAGGCAGCAGAGCATGCAGCTATAGAATCATAGAATAGTCAGGGTTGGAAAGGACCTTAAGATCATCCATTTCCAACCCCCCTGCCATGGACCATCACAGACTACTTATTGGAAGTTACTAACAACTTGAATTCCCTCAGACTTTAAGTCTTGTTTTCATCATTACTCCATGCAGGTTCTGCATCCCAGAGTCTGTTTGATGACAAGGTGTAGAAACTGCTGCCCCTATAGTTAGTATGTCAGGTAAGGACTTGCCATAAGAGTACATAGAAAAGCTACAGGAATAGCTTGTGCAAATTCACCTACATCAGCCCCAAAGCACTCGCAGCAGTTTTGATATAATTTATTTGTCTTGGTCTTTTTTTTCTTGCATAGGCATAAATTACAATCTGTTGATTAAAAAATAAAATTAACAAAACAGTGCAGCATTTGCAACAGGCTACAGTATCAAATACAAACTCAGCTCCTGTGTAGGGCAAATTGACAAGGGAGAACAGAGGAGAGAAATGGAGTAAAATAAGGGAAATCTGCTCTGACAGCTCTTTCCCATTTCTCCTGCCTCCCCAGGTTCATCTTCTGCAGCAGCACGAGGATGAAATACCTTCAGGCAGAGATGCACGTGCTGAAGCAGTAGTTTGATGTGCCTTCTTTCCCTCTGCAGCTCAGGAAGGTGTTGCAGCAATGGAGAGCAGCTGCCTGAGTGCTCTGGCTGCAGCCTGGCACCCATGAGCAGAGCTTGGGTGCTAACAAACCACGTGTAGTCTCACCATGCCTTCCTGGGACTCCTCATGTAGTTGGCATGAGGAGACCTCCAAAACCAGCACTAACCCCTGGAGAAGGGCATAAGACCCAAGGTGACCTCTCACTGATAGCTCCAGGGGTTTTTACCTTGGAACAGCACATTAATCTCCAAAGGACAGGGCAGGCTTGCCCTGTGAAGCCAAATGCTCCCTACCCCATAGCCAGTGGTTAACAGCCCCTTGGAAGAAGCAGAGACCCAGCTCCATCTCCATTCTTGGGAAAAAGAGGCTCCCCCTTTCCCAACTCTCACTATGCCCGAGTTACCACAAAAGCATCCTGACAGCCCAACAGGGAGGGCAGGGAGCCCGAAGGGAAGTAAGAAAAGGGGTTTTCCAGCCTTGTGGTTACGGCATTTGCTCCAGCAGCCAAAGAACCCCTGGGGAAAGGGGAGAGCTTCATCTCTGCTATCACTCAAATGCAGGAGCTGCTCTGCTCAACCCAGGACAGGTCTAGGCATTTATAAAAGCACAACGCCATGCACACAGGGCACTCACGGACATGACTCTAAGGCAAGCAGGCAGCTGTAGACAAGTTTAAAATAACTTTGGCTGTGGCTGCCAAGAATTAAGACTATGCTCAATATAGGAGAGAATTTATCCTGGCTGGATCTGGCTGCGGATCTGCTTTCTCCCAGCAGCAGGGCCTCCCAGCACTGCAGGGAGCTCCAGGGGGTCATTTTAAGCTGCTGGAGATGAGGCTGCACGCTTCCGGCTCACATCCCTTGCTCAGAGCAAAAAGACCCCTCCAGAAGGGATGTGCTAACATCATCCTGATCCCCTCCATCTTGCATAGAGCAGGTCAGGACTCAGCCCCTCTGCCCAGCGTACACTTTATGCTGAAGGGAAACACTTCTTCAGGCTGTTCCCCTCCTCTTTATCCCTCACCCTACAGTGCTTCAAGCGGAAAAGACCATATGAGACTCAATTCATTGTGCACCCCTAAGTGCTGGTGGTGCCAGGGGAAGGATGATGCCAGCATCAGATAGGGCCAAAACACTAAATATGAGCCCTTCAGCTTTTATTTCAACAAAATACAAGACAAATGTGGAGGCTTTAAATGCCATCCAAGAACGTAAGCCAAGCTAGGGGCGATGCAGGCAGCCAGGAAGCAGAGTGGCCACATGGCCCTGGCACTCCTCAGCTCATGGAAGGTCCCCATGCATCCTTCCTGCAGTCCCCTGCCCCCTATCACACCCCTATGGATAGAGGCAGGATTTACATGCCCACTGCAGGCAGAACTCCCCGTCCTGCTCCAGCATGGTCAGGGAACCGAGCCATGCCGGTCAGGAGGCAGCAGGGAAAGGGAGCCCTTCCAGGAAAAAGGAGATCACCCTGTGCCAGCCATCTGCCACTGGGGACCAGGAGGTGACAGAGGCAGCCCTGAGCACTGCAGGTGGGGGGAGGCCCCATTGCTTCCCAAGGTGCAGGAGCGTGCTGGCACCTGCAAGCCCTGGGGATTGCCCCATCTCCCACCCATGGACAGAGTGGGGCAGAGCTCCAGCTCACTGCAGGCAGTCACCTATATACAGATGCAGCCATGGACAAGAGGCCACAGCCACACATTGCAGTCTCGGAGGATGTCTCCGGAGCAAGGAGGGCAGGATCTCCGGCACCCTGCCAGGCAGCAGTCCATGGAGGACCTTGTCTCCCAGGCTCAGCTACCAAACCACCACCAACTCAAGGCCTGTATTTTAAATAGCTCTGCTCATCTTATTCTAGCTTATCCTACTGTGTGTGCGCTATTCTCCTACTAAACAAAGCTCTAGCCCTCTTTGCATCTAAGCCACTTGCCCAAGCGGCGCCACGTAACATTCTCTGGTTAAGTAGAAATCACATGGAAAAAGGTTTTAACTTTGTTACTACAAAAAATAAAACCCCAACCACCCCCCCGGAAAGTACCTCCCTCCCCCCTCAAGAAAGCAGAACAAACCCAAAAGGGAAAGCAGGTAACAGGAGCTTTCAACAGCATTATCAAGCTTAACACTGGGGAGCAGCCAGCCAGGGAGGCCAACGGCATTGCCAATACCCAGCCGCCGGCAGCAGGAGGGCCTGAGCAGACAGACAGCAGCACCAGGGCAGGCTCTGCCACCACCACGTGCCAAACTCCTCTGCTCCTGCCCCCCCCAACCGTTAGTTTATGTTAATACTTCACTAATACTGTCTTATTTCCCCTCTGCCAGCCCAGCATCAGAGATCTGGAGATCTCTACCAAAGCCAACGCCAAGGCAGGAGAAATGACCCTGTGTGGAGGGGAGAGAGGCAGCGGCTGCGACTGCTCACTCCTACCTACTCCAGCGGCACCGAGCCGGTCGCCACGCTCCCACACACCATATCACACCCAAGCCTGCGTGAAGCACGTGGCAAAATTCCATACCCCTTTCCCAAGTCCTGGCAGCACTAGGCACACTGTTGGAAAGGAGCAGGCAGTGGGGATGGAGGGCTGCGCAGACCCAATAAAAAAGGAGCTTAGAAAGTTAAAGTGTCTGATATACACTTAAAACCAGCCAGGCTGTGCCAAGACCCACGTGGGATGCTCTTGTTTTGCCACCCCGGTCCTTGGAAGAGTGAAAGCTTCACCCCTTAAATCCCAGCTCTTCTCCTTCCCAGTGGGAAGCAGCTGCTGGCACATTCCAGGGTTTCTACGTGCGAAGCAGTGACCCAGGCGAACCCCTCCTGCTGTCAGCCCGGCAGCATCCTCATCCCACGCTGGGGTCAGTGTGCCGGCTCCCCGTGCACACGGAAGCGGTAGATGCAGGTGTACTCGAGGTGACCCCAATTGCTCAGCACCCGGAGCTCCACCAGCTGGTACGGGCCAATGGTGTCATCCTTGGGGAGAGGGGGAAGGAAAACCCTGAGCCCTTGAGAGTTCCCTGGGGCTCGGAGAGCCCAGGGGTCCCATTGTCTTCTTGGGGTCAGGTGCAACGAGAGCAAAGCACTTACCTCGAAGTAAAACGTTTGGATGGGATTGCCATTGTGGTTGTACGTGAACTGCCCAAGTAGAAGGCCTTCCTCCTCTCTCTCCTCCTTTAAACCCTATGGAGGGTCAGGGAGGCAGAAAGGGAGAACCAGTGGTGATGAGAGAGGGAGACCAGAGGTGCACCCAGGGCAGAAGAGGGAGATGGAGGCGCAAGCACACTTGGTCTCCACTCCTGCTCTTCCAGGCCAAAACAGACAAATGGGGACAGGGAGCAGCGGGGAAGGATGAGGAGGTAGAGACCAAGAGTTATACCCACTCAATCCCCTCTTCCAGTGCTTCCCAAAACCCCTCCTGAAGCCTGGTGCTCTCCCTCTCCCCCTCAGTACTGCTTCTTCCCCCTCTTCAGTGTAAGACCAACCACCACACCAAGCACCCCACAACCAGGTATAGGGCTCACCAGCCCTCTCCTCCTGCACTCTCTCCCATGACACCCTCCCACTGTGTCCCCTTGCTAATCCCTCAGGTCACTCACATAGACAGCAAAGTCCTTGGGGGCACTGGGGATGGTCCCCTTGGGTGAGAGAGCTCTTGGGATGTGCTCCAGTGTCACGGCCGTGGGGCGGATGATGCTGGAGAGGCGGATGACGGCAAAGCCCTGGGACCCACGAAACGCCCAGCAGTTCCCAGGGTTGACATCTGGCTACAAGCACAAGAGCAAGACACCAGCAATGTTACCATCGTCAGTGCCATTTTCTCCCCGGCATCAGCCTGGCCGCTTGCTTAGAGCAGGAGCCAAATAAAACCCACCAAGAGAACCAGCCCAGCCGGCCCTTCCCCACAGTGGGGTCTCACCCTGAGGGTGCCCACCTGCAAGATAACACGGGGGGACTGCGAGCGGTACCACAGGGGGATGCCAAACAAGCTCAGCAGCGCCGTCTGTGTCCCGTGGGTCTCTGAGCAGCGGGTGTTGATGACACTGGCCCCTGACATAGACAGGGCACAGCACCAGGTAAGCTGCATACCAGCAGGTATGTGGTCCCCTCCCCAGGATGGCCGGCTCATCCCACACCACCTACCCGCCGACTCCAGGGCATAGTCAACCATCCCCACACGGTCCTCGCTGTAGCGCTTCAGGGCCTGGTCCACGATGAGATGCACTTGCTGTGTGAGAACAGAGAGTGAAAGGGGGAAAGGGCCAGGGCGGGCATCCTGGCCCCCACTCTTCTCCACCCCATGGGGACAGAGAGGGCGCAAGGACCTTCCTGCAAGCAGCCAGGGGATGAATCACCGTGGCAGAAATGAGAGGACACGCATTTGGCTGGGAAGCCTCGTTAGAGGCTGCTAAAAAACAGCCCAGAGAGGAGCTGTGTAATGAAGGGGCAGTGCCCAGGCACACTGGGCTTGCCTGTCCCCATCCCAAAAGAAGGGGTAGGCCTAGGGGAGGTGGAGTGTTCCCCAGCAGGTACCAGACACAACCTTACAACCCACCCAGTCCTCCCAGTGTCATCAGCTGGCCCCTCCTGCGCCATCCTGCAGGACTGGTGGGAGCTCCCCCACCCAGAAAAGGAGGAGCTGGCCAGAGCATCCCTTTGGAGTCAAAACCCAGCCCTAGGAGCTGCGGCCTTGCAGCACCACTGTGGGTCTAAACTTTGTGTGTGCACAAAGCTCATACAGACTGCAGGCACTGCAAATCCCAGCTTTGATCCCTGCCCTTCACTACCTCCGTAGGGAATTGCCAACAACAATTTCCAAAGCAAGCAGGCTCAGTTTTTCCTTCGGTGTCATTCTACTGAAATGCTTTGCCCCAAGTGACTCAGCGGTGCTGCTGAAGATAGGGGTAAACAAGGTGCTCAAACCTTGATGGCATCTGCCCTGCCTTTTGGGTGAAGGGTATGAGAGCAGAAGCTTGGATTTTAAGACAGTGAGAGCCCCACAGGTATGCAGATATTGCCACTGTGATCCATCCAGAGCAGGGTGCAGGCACACCTCAGTGGAAGTGAGCAGCAGAGAAGGGATGGAGGAGTTTCAGGGATGCTCTTGACAGGTGGGATATGAGCCCACAGTCAATGTCCCAGCTATAAGCGCAGTCCCCACGGCTCTGGTATTTCCTAGGCACATGTGCCACCCCTCTGCACACACACAATGGGACACAGCCCCTGATCCCACACCTGCAGTCACCAGCACTCACCTCTTCCGTCACCCCCATGGTTCCTCCTTGCTGCAGGGCCACTCCAATCCCAGCATCCCGTGCTGACAGCCTCCTGTCCTCCGAGACCTTGTCAAGGATTTTACGCTCCAGGGCCTGGAGCTCTGCTTGCAAGTCTTCCGGCTGGAGGACAAGCCCAGCAGCGCCATCCCGCCGGGACTGTGACAGGAACTGACTGACCCACGCTGGGAACTGAGCTTCCACCTGAAACAGGGCACAGCGCTCAGCCCCAGGGCAGGTACCCTCATGCCTCCCTCTGCCGTACATAGCAGGACTAGGGACTCACATCAGCCCGCACTGCCTTCAGCTGCTCCAGCATCCCCTCCATGTGCTTCCCCATCACCTCCTGGTCTGACTTGAGGCTCATCAGCTCCCTCCTCAGTGCTGCCACCTCCTGCTCCAGCTTATCCACCTCCTGCTCCAGCTTATCCACCTCCTGCTGGAAGCTCCCTTGCAGGCTCTCCAGTGCTGAGCTGTGCCGAGAGAAAGGGGCAACAAAACCTCACACCAGTGGCAGTCCCAGCTCCCCTCTGCAAACAGGGGGGGCAGGTTCGTCCCCCCCCCAGGGCCTGTGCCATCTCCAGCCCCATACGGGTTTAATTCCTGTAGCAATGTCCTCTTCTATTGCATCCTATGGGAAAGCATCCCCAGCTCGCTCCTCAGTTGAAGGGCCATCTTCCCCACAGTGATGCAAAACAATGGCCACGAAGCTTATTTGCTGCAATGACCCTTTAAGCCCTGCTGGCAGCCAGGGCACTTTCTTGCCAACACACCCACACATCCATCCCTCATTCCACACAAGACTGTGTCTCTCGACCTCTCCTTTGCCCCAAGCAAACCACGCTTGGAAACCCCTCCTATGCCGAGCTGTGGGTATTTCACCCTGCTACCTGCCTGTCCCTAACAGAGCAGCAGCTCTGCTTGGACAGCAGCATTACCTCTGCCATTCCGAGTTCAGCTGCAGCAAACGAGTCTCCATCTCCTGCCAGGAGAAGGGGAAGGGGTGAGACCTCCGATGCCAGTAGCAGGGATGTCCTGCCTGGGTACCACCACATGCTCATTCCCTTACCTGAGAGGCTTGTGCCATCTTCCCTAGGCCGAGTGAGGCACAGGGGGGGAACATCAGAGCCCGGCCCCCCATGTCCCCACCTTCCCCCATGCCCCCCAAACCTCACCTGGAGGTGACTGTTCATGTCGGTGCGGAGATGCTCCTTCAGCCCCGCATCCCGGCGGCTCAAGAGCCCCTCCAGCAGTGCCAGGACACCCCCTGAGGGGGGCTCCCCGCCTGCTGCCATGGCCGCTGCTCCCCGCTGCAGCTCCCACCGCGACATCCCGGCCTCCAACACCTCAAAGCGCTTCTTCAGGGCCTGGAAGCGAGCCAGGACCCGGTGGTGCCCCTGCAGTGGCAAAGGCAGAGTGTGATGCAGCTCCTCAAGGGGCTGCCTGCTCCACT
Source organism: Amazona ochrocephala (assembly GCA_039720435.1). Taxonomy (NCBI): domain Eukaryota; kingdom Metazoa; phylum Chordata; class Aves; order Psittaciformes; family Psittacidae; genus Amazona; species Amazona ochrocephala. Next base: position 80,577,279 of record CM077880.1, read on the forward strand.
GGGACCCCCGTGACACGAGACCCAGGCCACCCAGTCCCCAAAGCCACTGACATCTTATTCATCTGCTGCTTCCCAGGAGAGGGCAGATGTTCCCCTTAGTCCATCCCTGGACACCCGAGACAGGCACAAGCTGGGGGAGCCACTTCCACCAGCATGGCAGGGCTCCTTCAGCCATGGACCACACTGTGCCAGCTCTGGGCAGGCTCCCACCCCACCTGGGTCACCTCCATGCCTTTGCCAAGGCTTACCTGGTCCAGCGTGGTCAGGTCCCCTGTCCCAGGCACATCAGAGGAGGAAAGCTTTCCTGCTCCCCACCATGGGAAGGCTGGGAGGCGGTGTGTCGACAGCCCATAGGGGTAGAAGTACCAAGCTCCTAGGCATGCAGGGGGATGAGATGGTTAAAACGGCAGGGGACAAGGTGGAAGTGCAGAAGCTCAGCCATCAACAGACGCACCAGGGTACCAGGAGCACTGAGCTCAGGACCATCCGATGCCCCAGTGGTATGCTCTGCACTGTCACTGATTTCAGTCTCTCACTGATTGAGCCAGGCCAACTCACCGTAGGCAGCAGCAGCAAGGAGCACGAGGAACAGTAGCAGAAGCAGGGACCTCTTCAGCCATGGGTAGCGCCTGGAGCACGGACAAGAAAGAGGTGCCTGTAGGACTGCAGCCACCTTCTCCCACCACGCTTCTTCGGATGGGAGCCGGAGGGAAAGCAAAGCCTACCCAGGCTTTGGCACAAGACATCCACCCCACATGTTGTGCGGTCTATGGGGCACCCCCTCTCTGGGGTCCTGTGGGTTTTCCCCACATCTCCCCCATCCTGGTGTCCCACCACCACACTCACCTGAAGAAGGGGACACTACCCAGGTATGGAGCCATGCCAGTGAGGCGGTGCCGGGCAGCTGCCAGCATCGAGAACAGCCACCCCAGGAACCGAACTGCAGGGAGACAAACCAAGCCTCAGGCAGCAGCCTGGCAAAGATGTGCCCTCTGTCCCCAAGGATGCTCCGCAGGGAGCTAAAACCCCTCCACCCAATGAGGGAACAGCACATGGGGAGAGGAGACTCCAGCAGGGAAGAAAAGGTGCTGCTGCAAACACCCCTCCACTCACGTGGTGCTGTGAACACCAGCCAGAGGAAGGAGCCCACCCGGGAGGCTGCAGATCTCAGCCTCGACCCGGAGCTACTCTGGCCTGAGTAGAAGTGACCTGGGAAGGAAGAAACAAGGCAGTAAGTCACCAAACAGCGCCTGCACCTCTGTCTGTCACCCAGGCTGAAGGCTTTACGTAGGGGGGGGCATGCAGGTGGGGCTGGCAGTGCCCTGAGCACAGGCAGGTGCTGGGCTGGTCCCCTTGGGGACACTTCCCCCAGCATCCCTGCCGCTGCAGAGAGGCCGGAGTATCCCTACCAGCATAGTCATCTTCCGAGGAGTACCCAGATGAAGAGGTGTAGGAGTCGCACATCTTGCTCTCCAGCAGCCCGTTGATCTTGCTGGACTCGGTGTCCCCAGTGCCTCTTCTCCTCCTGGTAGAGAACTCGCCACCTTCCCCAAAACACAGAGTCCTCCTCAGAAACCACCCACCATCCCCACCCCCAAAGGGGGCAGGGGGCAGCCAGCCCGGTGGGGCTGCCCCAACGCCTCGCTGGTGTGCAAAGGACATCCCCAGCTACTGTGGGAGGGAGAAACATAAGGGAGAGCTCACCCCAATACGTGCTGCTGCCCAGGGTATCGTGCAGCACGGAGCTGCCCAGGGCAGCGTAGGCCCCGGCTGTCCCCCAGGTAGGACTCGCTCACCAGGGACTCGCTGTAGTAGGAGGTTTGGGTGCTGGGGGTAGGAGACAAGCGCTTGGTGCTGCTCGATTTCCTCCTGACCGTCCTGCTGTGGACGAGAACAGGGTCATCAGCAGTATCCTGCTGTGGGCGCGAACAGGGTCATCAATATAGATACGGGAGGGGGATGTCACAGTGCACGGATACGGGAGGGGGATGTCACAATGGGCAGAAACAGGGACTTCACCCCACGCCCTTGGCCAGCATCGCCTCCCTCTGCCCTGTACCGGATGGGGGCAGGTTTTGGAGGGTGCAACGGCTGCTTTGCGAAAGGCGCTGCCGCTCATCCGCGGGCACCGCTTCCGCTCGCACCGCTGCGGTTTTCCGGCCCGGCACTGGCAGCACACCTCCCTCCCGCCATCGGGCTGGAGGCGGCACCAAACCCCCCCCCCCCCCCCAGCCGTCCACGGCAGCGGGGCAGAGGAGAACGCAGAGGTGCCGCGGTTGGGAGCACCCGGAGGGCACAGCCAGTCCCAGGCAGCCAGCGGCCATGCTGCAATACAGTGAGCTCGCCGTCATGCTCCCTCCTGCAAGCTGCCAGGGAAGGTGCCTGCTCCACGCTGTGGGATGCAGTGCCCTGCCCACGTTTGGGAGATGGGACCTCCCGCACCCCACTGACCTGCCCGTGCCCTCCTTGAAGGGGAGCTGCTGCCCCCCCAGCAGGGAGCTGCTGCTGCTGCTGCTGGTCGTGGCATCGTCGTCCCCGGGGTAATAGCGGGTGCTGATGAGGCGCTGGCTGCGGCGGGACATGGCGGCGGCTCGGGACGGGGGGGTCAAGGCTCACCTGCGGCGGGGAGGGGAGACAAGTGTGGGCGAAGGAAAGTTCGAAACCATATGGGAAAAGCGTACACCATATAGTTGTCAGCAAACTTCAAACTTTATTCACAAAGATACCTGGTTATATACACTAAATAATGAGCCTCATACATATTGCAAAGCTGAGCTCCTAATTGGTTAACCTTTAAAATATTACTTCTTATCTTATTTCTGCATACTTGCAGTTTACAATTAGCATGGTTAGCTTGAAAGACGCTTTGTTAAAACAGGGCCCTATTGTCCAGAGGGACCTTGTGGTCCAGCTTGACCAAGGGAGTCAATGGGAGTCTGATTATCAACAGAACCAGGGGAGTCAGCAAGACCTTGCTAACTTTTCTCAAGATTTCTGCACGTACACGAACTTTAGTAACCCTCAGGCGAGGCCTCAGTGCCTGTGGGCCACTACCGTACAATTGTCAAGCGATTGTCTGGATTGCTCATAGGCCTAGTTCTGTTGCTAATGAGACATCAAATTCATCTGGCTGTGGCCTTTGTCCACCAGCCATTCGTCAATAAAACTCTCCACATTTCCCCCGTTTTCTTTTTGGGTTAAAAGCACATTATTCATAGCCTTCATGGTCATAGTTTTCACACAAGAAATAAGACATCCAATAATCAATAATCCTACTATGAGTACAATCAAAATCACAAATCCTTGTTTCAGTAACTCTCTTAGCCAACCCGATAAACCCTAGCCACTTAACAGTGTGTCTAACGGGCTTTGCCATTCTTGCAATTTCTTCATGTTGAAATTTAACTGTCTGATCTTATCATGAATGGACTGGGATTTATCAGTAAGGTTAAAACAACACATTCCGTCAAATTCTTCACAGCCATGACTATGAGCAAGTAATAAAAAATAAATAGCGGCGCGATTTTGCAAAGTCGCTTTTCTTATACTATCAGCTTCTGTAGCAAGATCATACAAGATTTTAGAAGTTATATTGATTTGCTTTCCTGCCCAACATGTTAAAGCTTTGATTGCTAAAGCATTGTGTACAGAACTAAGAGATGGCAAAAATATAGCAGACGCAACTGTTGCCGCAGTGTTCCATAAGAGTGCTTTATCAGAACAATTACCGTCCAGAACCTGCAATGCTCTTTTTGCTCGGTGTTGCTTTTGATGTAACTGAGAGAGTTGCAACAATTGATGTTTTCTTGGTGTTATCAGTGTTAATTTTCCAATATAACATGGTCCCCCAAATGGTTTGCAAGGGATACCAGGCCAAGCTCTATCCCCACATATTAAAAAATATCCTGAAGGTAGTGCCTTGGCTCTGGTATCTGGATACTTTATTTCGTGCATTGGGCAATAAGATTGATTATTGTATCTCACATCTAAGGGTGATACGTCAGTTTTAACTGGCCCTTCCATACTAGATATAGAACTAAACTTAATACATCTTTTTGCTGGTTTTGAACCCAATAAACTTAATTCTTGTAGATGTAAGATCACCCTTGTTAAATTCCTGATTAGTAAAGCATTCAAAGTAGACATAAAATTCCAAGAGGTAAGGTTAGCAGCTTGTCTAATAACTGTAGTATTTAAAGGGATTGACAAGTTTACCCATTCATCTGTAAAATCAGAGAGATTAACAACCGGACTTTCAATCAGACAGGTTTTAGATGGATTACCAGCTTGGTGCAATGATAAACAAAAGTCGTCTACTCCTGCTTCATGAGCCCATTTTGTCCAAACATTGTCCATATAATAACTATCAACCAGCTTTTCCGAGAGATATTGACAGAAGGCTGTCTGTAGGGAGAATGTCATCAGAAATGCAGATAAATACGATACACAAACACAATTAAGACTACACATTACTCTATAAGCAGTCCAAATTATCAATAACACAATCATCTTTAAACAGTTCATGTTCAGTTCTTTCCTTAGTGATCTTATTCTGTTGATTCTTCTTCTGGATGTGTGTCGTTGCTATTTCCCGAGCTTGCTGATGTGACGTTTGGAGCAGGCTTAGTCCATTCTCTAACAAGAAATCAGCTATATCTTCGTTTTTTCTTTTCTTGAGTAAGTCAAAGCTGTTTTACCAGGTTCTCAATCATACCACGAATACATTGCAAAATACAAGGTACAGTCATAACTATGGTCAAGCTTACTACCAAAATCATTCTAATACCTTTAATCAGAGATGTGAGCCAACCATTAAAGTCCCAAGATGTAAGAAGGGCATCTAATCAAGGAATTTTATCGTTCTAATAGGCATCATGAAGTACTTTCTTATGCTTCCAAGTTTCTTTAACATCTTTCAAAGTCCTTCCAGACTGATCAAGATAACTACAACAAGATTCATTAATTAAAGTACATACTTTGTTTACCTGAGCTGTTAATATATTTAAAGCCTTACAATTCTACAAAATTATATTTTTAAAGAATTTGCTTCTACTTGTATTAACATAGTCACATACGTATTGCCATTAAAAACAGCATAACAAACTTACACTGGAATCATTTTGCACACTTTGCTTTAGTCTTACAGTCATATTACATTCTTTGTTATATTCTATAACTTGATATGGTTCTGGTCTTTTCCACTCATTATCATGTAGGTCTTTATATAGAATTGGTGGTTTGGGCAAGGAATTATCTGTTAGAAGTTATAAATACTGTATTGCAGAAAGAGAATCAAAACTAGACAAATTTAAAAGCTTCTGTATAAATTACGCTTTGCAAACTGTTTGAAGAAAATCCTTACATTTCTCTTAGGTGTTTTCATGTATAATACCTGCTTTAGATGACCCTAGATCATATCTCCAACATATGCCAACCACAGGCTGCTTGGCCTACCTTTCTCTTCTATATAGCTCTCTGATAACAGGAGAGACCGTCCCTCACATCAAGGTCTGGCATGGCATGTGTCCCCACCACTCAACGCCTGCTGGGTTGCAGCCAGCAGCGGAGCTAAAGGTTCTTCTTGGTGGCAAACACAGAGGCCAACCCAGTCTTGCCCTTGACTGTGGTAGGAGGTATTTGGCCAACTTTAGTCGTGGCACTTTGTTGGCAGTGCAGAGGTTTACCTGCTTCATTCAGTAACAAGTCACTACTATGACAAAGCACATACAGATTTACATTAGCAATATGTACACTACAGGGTGCAGCAGCATGTTGAAGATGCTAGTGGCAGTGACAGACCAGCCGAAGAAAATTTTTCATTAGTGATGTACTTCTACCTTCTTAATTCGTTCTATTACCTGCTTTATAACACTATCATTGTATTAGAATCTTTCTAGCTTTTGCCTTAACATTTTTTAGCAGCTGCTGCAAATTTGCATACTCTAATATCAGTTTTATAAGTGACAAATCCATACAATACAAGGTGTAGTTTCTTATTAGCAACTGGCTAGTAAGCACAGGTGGTTTTATATACAAAATTACAGCTTCTAATAAGAGCTACTTTACATGCACATATATTTAAGCTCCTGTGGCCTAAGTTATATACCTTTTACAGCTTGCTTATGCCTGCTAGTCAGGGTATAATTGGATACATCTTAAAAAAAAAATACTGAATACATCTTACGGAATACCATTGTTAGTTTACCGCCGGATGCATCATACAGATTACTTTTGTTAATTGATATACAATATTGGATACATCTTAATAGTTACATGTATATTCCTTTTCCCTATGTGGTTACATTCTTCATGGGGTTTTTGCTTCCTCAGTACTTTCCCAGCACCTGTCTAGATTACAGTGTCCATGCTGTTTCTTTTCGTGTTGAGATGTTATTACACTGTAGCACTCTAAATCTTCTGCATCCACTGTCCCACGGTCTGATTGTATCTATTTTCCAGCAACCATTCTCCAACAATTCCCGGTTTTTCTTTTTGAACAATTAAGGCTTGTTTGGTTAATTTTTCTACACTAGACATAATACATCAGTAGGCTAAGCCAAGCACTAAAATAATTAACAGCAACATGCTAATGACTCGAATCCCTTCCCCCATGCCATCAGTTCTCAAGAAGTAAATCAAGCTAAAAATGATTCCTTAAAGCAAAGGCATTCTGATGAAACAGGAATGTGAAGCAGGTGCAGAAGCAAACTGTACAGTTAACAGTCAATGCGTTTGCAGTGCCATTAACCATTTTTTCTCTTTCTTTGCCACCCTAATGCTGTCTGGGTAGAGGTTGGTAAAACTTGGATTCTTCCTTAGGTTACTTTAAACACACTAAGCAGGACTGCCCAGCAGCAGCTACAACTGCCAGCCTGCTGAGCAGCAGCCATAAATCTCTGCGGGCAGCAGCACTTTTCTATTAACCCTTTCTTGCCTAAAACGTTAATTTGCTACACATTAAAACTTTTACATTAACTTAATAATAAAAGGTACACAGAACACTGTCTGCCCTCAACAGATACACACATACACACACATTCATGGGATCCCACAAACACACTCCACACAACTACAATATGTGAAACACAAAATGCAGACAATCATTATTTTCACTACATGGTCCCACGTACAGAACGTGGTGCAATGACCTTGTGAAGACAATTAGGAAGCCAGCTCCGAGCAGCATCGTCGCAGTGCAGGGTGGCAGACTCAATCTCAGCGGGCGTCCCCGCAGAGGCTCTGCCTCCCTCACGTCGCATGAGGCTTGGGCTTTTGTACTGATCAAAATGCGCACTTATTCCAATGCAGGTGGCCAGCCTACATCGGGAGAAGTGGCCAACAGTATCTATAAAGGTCTGCAAGGGTCGATAGAAACACAGACGTAGTTACATTTGCTAGCTTTTAGTACATGAATATCACAGACAGACTATAAGCACACAATATATCTGCCTCCCCCACCCATCTTACTTTTCCCTTTATAACTGCCCATTTATCATGGTGATCTGGGGAATCTAAATCAGGCTTCTTTTCCGGATCAACAGGTCTCAGGTCAAAAGGACTATTCAGGTCAGCATCAGAATTATCAGGCGTCAGAACCTCAGGAGCAGTAACAACAGTCTGATGAAAATGCACAGGCTCCTCATTAACGTGTTCTGGAGTTTCGGTGTTATCAAGTGCTGTGCTGTCGGCTCCTTCCATTATACCCGGACTATTACCCCGTTCCTCCTCCTCAATCAGGGGGGCAATGGGCTCCACTTCTTCTACTTTCTCTTCTTCTTTCATTTCCCGCGCATGAGGAATCCTAATACTAGTCACAGCAGATGCAAGGGGCTCGCCTTCTGGTGGTCCCGTTTGTCCATACTCCCTATTTTTCCTATGTGCCTCAGCCGCTTTTTCTGCCGCTTTCCGCTCGGTTGCATACTGCAACAGTGCATTACACATCGTTCGCCACACTTTTCTCAGTTTCTTTGCTGTCTTATCATCCTCTAATACAGCTTCCCATAACACATCCCCAAATTTACGCCACTCATTTAAATCATGCACTGTATGAGGATCAACAAATAGACCTTTTGCATATCCATAAGCTAACAGCTCTGGAACCTCCTTTTTTAAATTAATATCCCTGAGATTACGCTTTTCTAGAAAACTTGTAAATAAATCATATGCCACTTGCCTATCCATGTTTAAACGTCAGCGCGCGCTGTTTTGCAGCTCTTCATAGGCTTCGGTGGCACGTACGACCCAGACCGCCGATTACGATCCTGGGGGTGCTTCCTGCCTTTTCTTCCTGCTTTTGCACCGTCCTGGGCTGCAGACAGGACTCGACCCTTGTCTTCGCTCAACCGTGGTGCCCTATATACAACGTCTTCCCGTTAAGCGTTTTTCCGCTATTTCTTAGATCCGTCAGGGGTTCCTTAGGATCACGTCGGGGTCACCATTTGTGGGCGAAGGAAAGTTCGAAACCATATGGGAAAAGCGTACACCATATAGTTGTCAGCAAACTTCAAACTTTATTCACAAAGATACCTGGTTATATACACTAAATAATGAGCCTCATACATATTGCAAAGCTGAGCTCCTAATTGGTTAACCTTTAAAATATTACTTCTTATCTTATTTCTGCATACTTGCAGTTTACAATTAGCATGGTTAGCTTGAAAGACGCTTTGTTAAAACAGGGCCCTATTGTCCAGAGGGACCTTGTGGTCCAGCTTGACCAAGGGAGTCAATGGGAGTCTGATTATCAACAGAACCAGGGGAGTCAGCAAGACCTTGCTAACTTTTCTCAAGATTTCTGCACGTACACGAACTTTAGTAACCCTCAGGCGAGGCCTCAGTGCCTGTGGGCCACTACCGTACAATTGTCAAGCGATTGTCTGGATTGCTCATAGGCCTAGTTCTGTTGCTAATGAGACATCAAATTCATCTGGCTGTGGCCTTTGTCCACCAGCCATTCGTCAATAAAACTCTCCACAGACAAGGAAGCATCAGCAGGAGGGGACGCAGCGGGAGGAGGGACCCCACTCGCGGGGGCTGCCCGGGGCGGTGCTGTGGGTGCTGAGAGCCCCTCTAGGGGCACCTGCTGCCGCGGGCCGCCACCGCCGGGGCCGGGATGGAGCCTCCCTCCCTCCCACCCGCTCCACCGCCACCGCCACCGCCACCGCCACCGCGGCCGCCTTATAAGGTTACAGAGGAATATATATACATTGTATATAGATAAAAACGTACATAAAGACACACATTAATACATATATATATATATTTACATATGCACACGCATACCCCCTTCCCTCCTCCTCCCCCTCCCCTCCCACGGGCCACCCAAGCAGGCACCCCCAGACCTCCTACCCCACCCTCGGCCGCGGCCGACCCCGTGTCCCCGCACACCCACCGTCTCCCGCAGCCCAGGCCCGCACCCGCCGCCGTCCCTCCCCGCTGCCGCCGCTCCGCTCCCTTTTGTTTTGCAGGCAAAGGCGGCCCCGGCCCCCGCCCCGCTTCTCCGCCCTACCCCGTTCCCCCCCTCCCGCCGCCGCCCCGCCCCTCTCCGCCTCGCGCGCGCGCGCGCCCTCCGCCGCCGCCTCCCCCCCCACCCCCCCCCCCGGCTTGTGGGGACTCTTCGATAGGCTCTTTATTGTTACTGCTATCGCCGTTTTTGTCGTTATCGCTGTTATTATCGCAGTTGCTGTATTAGCATAGCTTTGTTGTGATGGGGCATGGCTTTAAGATGGCAGAGAGAAGATTTAGATCGGACCTTAGGAAGAAGTTCTTCCCTGTGAGGGTGCTGAGGCCCTGGCACAGGGTGCCCAGAGAAGCTGTGGCTGCCCCATCCTTGGCAGTGTTCAAGGCCAGGTTGGACACAGGGGCTTGGAGCGACCTGGTCTAGGGGAAGGTGTCCCTGCCCATGGCAGGGGGTTGGAACTGGATGAGCTTTAAGGTCCCTTCTGACCCAAACCAGTCTGGGATTCTATGCTTATCGTTTGGGGGTGATGGGGAGGGCCCATCCCTACCCCCTGGCTGCCCACAGGTCACCAAACACCTCAGCGCTGGGGAACTTCCAGCCCACACCCCCCATGCCCACCGAGGGCTGCAGGCAGCCCATGCTACCAGGCAAGGGCAGGCCCTTGGGTACAAACCGTGGGTGATGGTGACCGAAAATGGGGGCTCCTACTTGCTCCTCAGCCCTGTTTGGGTTTTGCTGGGGCAGACAGTTTGCCAGCCCCAGTGAGGTGGCAAACACCCAGCAACCCCACACAACACCCCAACGGCACAGCCAAACCCGCCCCTGCGGCACAGGCAGCCCCACTCAACACCGTGTGCCCAGGCCGCCTCGACCGGGGGGGCAGGTTCTGCTGCTCCCCAGCCCCATGGCCTCAGACACCCCGTTACCATCCCTCTCCCCCATGGGCGGCCGGGCCGGCTCGGCAGCAGGGCGCAAGCCAAACCCGGCTGCTCCCGTGGGACCTGGTGCCAAGGCGCCGGGCTGAGACAACAGCCGCCTCCTACGCCCCGCGTTCTAAACCCGGCAGCTCCCTGTGGGAGCGCGGCGAGGGGGGGAACCGGCTGCCTGTGGCTGGACACGGCTGTGGGGCCGCAGCGTGGGAACGGCCCCGTTGGCTTCGGGTAAAGCGGCAAAAGGGCGTTCGTAGAAAGGGTTAAAACCATGAAACCCTGTTGCGAAACAGCCCTGAAACCTCAAAACCTTTTCCTCCCCACGCCAGGGTCTGGTGCACAGGCTGGGGACCTGCTGCCAGTGTCTTGGGTGGGGGGGTAGACTGCAACAAACCCCAATTCAGAGTCCCCGGTCCCGTTGTGTAACACAGACAGACCCTCTTTGTCTCCCTTTTCTTTCTTTCTTTTCTCCCTTTCGAGCCCATTTTTTGTTGCAGCCTAAATCTCCGCCTGGCTTTTCCAGGGCAGCTCTGCCTCCCGCTGCACCAGCCACCCTTTCCCACCCTTTCCTGGGGTTTTCCATCACTCCACAGGTGACCCGCCAGGCCAGAGGACATCTCCCTGTTGGCACCTTTACCTGCGGACACTGGTGGTGGCTTTTAGCGATGGCACCTGCCCCAGCTGATGTAACCCTGCTGCGGATTAACCCCCGCGGAGGCTCAGGGGATAAGCTGGGTGCTGAGCCACCGGGCACTAAATAGGGCGCATGGCCCCAGGTCAATCCGTCCCCTCCCAAGAGCCACTTTTTCGGGTGGGGAGGGAGCTGGTAGCAGTTCCTGGAGGATTTGAGGGAATGCTGGGGGGGGGGGGGGGGAAGAGGAAATGGGGCTTTTCCCCCTTGTTGCACCCCCAGTGCTGCAGCAAAGGTGGTGATGCTGGAGGTGTAGGGTCTTTTGGAGGGGTATGGGAAGAGCAGCACAGGGGTAAGCAGTGAGTGCCTGGGAGCTCATGCCTCAGTGGAGAGCCTTAGATTACGTTCTGGGGGTCACCAGGGCATCGTGGTGCTGGAAGGGGTTGGGGGGGAGGCAGAAGGAGCGTGCCAACTGCTGGAGTTTGGCAGCTTTTCTGGGAAAAGGCAGGAAAGAAAGACAGAAAATATTCCAGCCTTTTCCCAAAAGGCTTTGGAGGGCTGAAGAGACATGTCCAGGCAAGCAAGGACGGGCCAGGGCTGGGCAGGCAGCCCTGGTCGGGGAGGTCTCAGCTCATCTTCTCCACTAGGCCAACCTTTTTATTTAAATACCCTCCCTGTCCCAGCCATCCCTACACCCACTTTCCTGGTGCATCACACCGCCGGCTCCAGCGCTGCCCAAAGCCGGTGCTAGGCACACCGCTCTCCAGATCACCCTCACCAACACACCCCAACCCCGTGGGGTACAACCCCCCCGTCACACCCGTGACCCCACATCATCCACCAGCACCTTGTCCGGGTGGGCTGCCCCGGCCAGGCAGCGTCCCACCGCTGCCAGCACCTTCCCCAGGCGCCGGTCCAGCGCCCGCAAGTGGGACTCGGCCAGGACGGGGGCCAGCGGGTCGGTGGCCAGTGCCTCCCGCAGCAGGTCGCTCAGGCGGTAGGACGGGGTGGCCAGCAGCTGCAGCCGCAGGTAGGTCGACTTCTTGATGCTGCCGAAGATGAGGAGGGAGAAGGGTCTCAATCCAGGGAGTCTCTTCCCAATGGCAGCTTCTGGGGCGCGCTGTGGGAGCCCCTTACCTGCAGCACTGCCGGAGTGGGGCCAGGATGGACAGTTCATCACGTGAGTGAGTGCCGAAGCTGGAGGAAATCCCATCAGTGGGCATCAGGGCAGCATCGCCCCACAGCTCAGAGCCCAGTGTGGGGAGCATCTTGGCACAACCCGCTGTTTCCCACCACCCCTTTGCTAGGATTGCTTTACCCGCGGCCGTTGTCCAGGTGGAGCAGGAAAGTGTCATTCCCAAATTTCTCGAAGGTCTCGTAGTGGTGCCGATCCATATTGCCTGCAGTGGGGCAACAAATGTGCCATAGGGTGGTGGGCTGGAATGTGGGAGGAGGGACATGGAGCACCCTCTTGGTGTGAGAACAAAACCCAGAGGCTGGGGGCACCTCTAAGGTGCCTGTCTGGTGGTCATGGCCATGGAGTGGGGGACCCAAGCAAAGCCCCACCCCCTTCTCATCCCAGCAGCCCCATGGAGGGAGCCAGAGATGAGAAGATGGGAAGCTCTCCAAGTCAGATGATGCTGGGGGACAGAATGGGGAGGAAGGACCATCCCTAGGAACAGGAGAGGCAGTGCAATCCCTGGGGAGCATCGCCGCATCCCGGCTCCGCAGGGGCTGCACATGGGAGCTTGCTCAGGGGTGCTTCCTGTGCCCAGGATGTTAAGCTTGTCCTTCGGTTTCTGCCTGGTATTTGTCCTAATGGCACAGCCCTTTGCTCTCTGTTTGGGTAAGAGCCCAGTTCTCTGCAGCCTGAGCAATGGTTTGGCCAGCAAACCTCACAGGGCACAGAACTACGGGACATGGAGCTGTTTAGGCCTCTTAGTCCCCAGCACTGGCAAGGCAGGGCTCACCCATAAGGAAATCAAGGACTGTCATGTCAATGAGGTCGAGGAGGCGATGGCCCCTGTCGTAGGGTGGTGTCTTCCGCACCTGAGCGCAGTAGTTGGGGTTCAGCTCCCACCTGCAGGCAGAGGCCGAGAGTGGGACATGGCTATGACAGCAGCCATGGGGCAGCCCCCTCCTGTCCCACTGTTCTGCTGCTCCATTCCTCACTATGAGGGTGCTGAGGCCCTGGCACAGGGTGCCCAGAGAAGCTGTGGCTGCCCCATCCCTGGCAGTGTTCAAGGCCAGGTTGGACACAGGGGCTTGGAGCAACCTGGTCTGGTGGAAGGTGTCCCTGCCCATGGCAGGGAGTCGGAACTGGATGAGCTTTAACATCCCTTCCAACCCAAACCAGGCTGTAGCTCTATGATTCCGTGTCCCCATGCCCCCATCCCTCCCTGCAACCCAGCTCACTCAGCTTTCTTGCTCTTGTGGTAGGAGCGGCGCCAGGGGCTGCGCCAGGAGCGGCGCTTGGCCAAGGTCTTGTCAGGCAGCAGGGCAGCCATGGAGCCCTCCAGCAGGTCCGGCTTGCCGCAGAGGGCATGCTCGGTGGAGCAGTAGTAGGAGCACTCCCCGTAGAAGCAGATGTTGCCCGCTGGCCAAGGGGACAAAGCAAAGGTTGACAAAGAGCAGGAAGGCAGCGAGCCTGCTACCCCCCTGTATGGCGGTCCAGCCAACAGCCAGGTGAGGATGCTCCATGCACCGTGGCCATGTGCCAACAGCAAAGGAATGGCAGGGAAGGCCTTGAGGAGCACTGCCCCACGGCAGTGGGAACTGCAGCAGTCCCCCACAAAGAAGGGATTGTTTGCCCCAGTGCACAGGAGCCTAGGCAGGAGCAGCCAGCTCCAGGTTTGCTCCATGAGGAGCAGGAGAGGAGGGACAGCATAAAAACTCACCTGGAGAGATGAAGAAAGTCTTGGCCAGTTTCTTGTCCGTGGTGATGTCACGAATCTCCTTTGTTATATTGACCAAACGGCCAGAAACTGGGGGGATTCGCCGGAAATCCAGGATCCTGAAACATAGAACTTGGAACCATTCCTTGCTGACCCCCAGCTGGTTTCACAGCGAGTTATTAAACCCATCATGAGATGCAGGAATCCCTCACGCAGGGAGGAAGAGGTGGGATGAAGGAGCAGTTTCTGTGCCGCTTTGCTGTCGCGGGGGAGCAGAGTTGGACGCAAAGCTTGCACTCACCTGTCCAGGTGGAAGGCTGCAATCTCTGCATTGTGCCGCTCAAAGTCCGAGAAGTAGAAGAAGTCGATGGGGGTCTCCTGGTCCCGGGTCTGCCTGGGAGGAGAAGGGAGGTGACAGCAATTGGACAGGGTCACCCCGAGCATGGCCTTGGCTCCAACCCAGCCCTCACCCTGTGTCCCTGGTGCCACTGGAGACACAGCCAGACCCAATCTCCTCCAGTTGCTCCCTGCGGGGTGGTGCAGCCCCAAACCGCCCAGCCAGGCCCCCATGCACCCCCTGCTCCCAACCCAAGGGCTGGGAAGCCCCCAAGGATCTGAGAGTCCGGGGTAGTCCTCATGGACCATCTTCTTCTTTCCACCACTGGAGGTCACTATCCCATCACAAGCTGCTCGCAGGCTGTCGCAAGCAGCAGCAGAGAAGGCGAGGAAACGGGACCATCCCGCTCGCCTCAAATTGGGGGGGGCGGACGGGGGGGGCTGAAGCGAGGCGGAGCACGAAGCTTTTCTTCCTTTCTCCCTCCATTCTCTCCTCCAGCCGCTCCTCACCGCCTAATGGGACCGCCCGGGGGGGGGGGGGGGCATATGGGTTTGTCCCTGGCTCCACTCACTTCATAGGCTTGAAGAGAGCCTGCCCGTAATTTGGGAACGTCATGATGAGCTTCAGCTGGGTCCCGCCGGTCTTCTGGACTGAAAGGGAGCACACAGGGATGAGGGAGGCAGGCAGCAGGCAGCTGGCAGGGGTGCGGGCAGGGGTGCGGGCAGGGGTGCAGGCAGGGAGGTGGTACCAGAGCTGATGATCCTCTGTGTGGCCAGGTCCCAGAGGAGGGTGGGCATCAGGGGGTCCCGGCGGGGGTACAGCTCGTAGCGGTTGATGCCAACGTGGAATTTGAGCCAGGTAGGGTAGGTGTCGTAGGCCGTCTTCCCTGTCGGGAGGAGCATCTCGGCTTTACTGCTGCTGACCCTGCAGCCCAACAGCCACCGCCACCCCAACAACAACAACAGCGTTTAGTTGGGATGGGACAGGGCCCACATCCCCAGGCCCTTCCTGGGAGCCGGCGCGTGGAGGGTGAGGCAGGGGGAAGGCCCAGTATAAGCCCTGGATGTTGGTGAAACCCCTCACCCCATGTGCCCTCCATGGGGCTCCTGGGCAGATCCCACTCAATGCGGGTGGCCAGGAAGATGTGCTGGGATGGCTGGGGGGGCTCGGTGTCTTCCCTTACATCCCTGCAGGAATTCCCTGGACTAATCCTGCTCCGCTCATCCGTGCTTTTATTTCCCTGCTGGGGCGGCTCGTCCCATAGTTTGTCCCATACAACTAGCGACACCCCCATGTGCTCACTGGGGACACACATGCATCCATAAAACAGTGGTTGAGAAGCAGGGGCTTCGCAGCCATCCCCAGCACCAACCTCAGCTCCCACCCTCAATGTCGGGTTCCCCTTGGATGCCTTCCAATACCTGAAGGGGGCCTATAGGGATGCTGGGGAGGGACTCTTCATTAGGGACTGTGGTGAGAGGACAAGGGGTAATGGGTTTAAACTTAAACAGGGGAAGTTTAGATTGGATCTGAGGAAGAAATTCTTTACTGTGAGGGTGGTGGGGCCCTGGAATGGGTTGCCCAGAGAAGTTGTGAATGCTTCATCCCTGGCGGCGTTCAAGGTGGGGTTGGACATAGCCTTGGATGGCATGGTTTAGTGGGAGGTGTCCCTGCCCATGGCGGGGGGGTTGGAACTCGATGATCTTGAGGTCCTTTCCAGCCCTTACTATTCTGTGATTCTGTGATTCTGTGTGTTTATCTCACACTCCTGGTTTCCCTGGGGGGATGAATTTGCCACTATCCCTATCTCTGTGCCTCCAGCAAAGCTGCAGTTTCCTGGCATTCAAGGGAGGCTCCTGGGGGTATCTGTCCCTGCTCCGCACCAGCACTGCAATGGGACAGTCTGACCAAGGGCATCTATAACCCAAATCCATCTCTTTCTAGGAAAATGCAGACTGTGCCCAAATTCCATCAAACCAGACCCATCTCCCACTGTTATCCATAGGAGAGGGAGCCCTCAGAGAGAAGGCAAATACCCATCTGTGGAAATCAGCTCTTAAACCAGCCTGTATTGTCTCCCAGTTTTAGCAGCCACTATGACTGGAAGGTGTGCTTTCTGTAAGGAAGCTGCTATGTGTTATCAACACTAAAGCTTTTAATATCTTCCCTCCTAATTCGAGGTTAGTAGTCCAGTGATACAAATAGGCAGTCGGCAGCGGTGAGTCACCATACGGCCGAGCCTAAAGGGGTCAGGCGATGCCCTGTGGAATACAGGACAGGAACAGTCTCCCGGTTGGAGGTAACCTACATTGCAGGCTTTGCATCTCCAACGTGCTGGGAGAGGGGATAAAACTGGTTAGAAATCTGGACTGGGGACTTCCTCGTATGTAAAGAGAGAGAGCAAAGGCCAGTCTGCGCTGGGGGAGGAAAGGAGACAAGGAGATCACCTGAAAGATACCTTACATAATACTGTGAATAGTTCAAGAGTCTCCTTTGGCTTTGCTGTGTGCTAAAGGCTTCTGGATAGCAACCCAGAGAGAGACAAGACTTGAGCCTCGAGAAGAGTGCACTCAGCAGTCGGGGCTCCTCTGGGGTTAAGGTGCTGGTCTATGCAGGGAAACGATGTGTTTGGTCCCTGCTGCTTGTCCCCTCAACCCCACCTATCCCCCCAAAGCAAGCCAGGGCTGAGCTCACTCCTCACCATTCGTCACTCCCGC
This sequence comes from Amazona ochrocephala, assembly GCA_039720435.1. Taxonomy (NCBI): domain Eukaryota; kingdom Metazoa; phylum Chordata; class Aves; order Psittaciformes; family Psittacidae; genus Amazona; species Amazona ochrocephala. Next base: position 80,594,247 of record CM077880.1, read on the forward strand.
TGCTGCGCAGGCTGAACTTCTCCATAGGGTTGACGACAAACAGCTTGTCTTTCTCCGTCACCGCTGGGATTGGGATGTTGTAAAGAGGATGCTCGAAGAGTGCCTCCAGCTTTGATCTCCCAGTCCGCCCTGAATTCCCCTCTCCATGCCGGCGCTGTCGTCCCAGCTCTCCAGCCCTTCCCTGCAGCTGGGAGCTCCTCTCCAAGGAGCTGTTGCTGCCGCTAAAATCCTGAAGGATTCTCAGGCTCAGCTTTTTGGGGCCGGCCAGCACAGGGCTGCCTGATGGGACACTCAAGGCTTTCACTGCTTTCATGTCGCAGCCACAGCTCCCGCAGGTGGCAGGGAGAGCCAAATCCATCACCAGGTGCACCAGGAGGGCCAGGAACAGGAGAAAGAGGAGGCTGACTTTACATTTCCTTTGGAAAAATGTGTGCAGCCGGCGTCGCATCTTTCCTCACCTGAGATGCTCAGCGAGATGTGGGCAGCCACCTGGGGCTAAGAGAACTGTTGTGGCTGCAGCCTCTGTGCAAAACCAGGAGCAAGGTGTCCTGAATTTAGGGCACCACAGCAGAACAACAACCAGTGCGACAGAAGAGTCTCAGGAATGATATGTCACCGCAGCACCTCATGGGGTGACACCTCCGGGATGGCAGTGGGATGGGGCGGGAGGTTGTGAGGGGTTTATCAATGCTGATAAGGGGCAAGCTGGCACCACCACGGTCAGTGTGAACAGGGCAAGTTCCAAATCAATAGCCACCAAGCTGGCCTGGGGACAACGATGGCTGCAGATAACCCCTGCATTGTCCTGTCCCTCCGTGCTGTCACCCACACGGGGCTGCAGAACCTTTCTTTGTATACAGGGCATCAAAGTGGTTCTGCCTCTCTGCAGCACCCACCCTGCCCAACACTACACAGGCCCCATTCCCAATGCCCACCATATCCACACACTTGTAATCCAGGAGAGGTTTGCTCCTGCTGCTCAGACAGAGCAACTCACCCTTAGATATCTAAGCGATTAAACCCACTTGATCTCAGCCCCCTTTCAAAACCACTCAGATTAGGAGAAATGAAGAGGATGTGAGTATCAGCATCGCTGGGATGGGAAAAGCTGCACTTGGCAGTGTAAGGAAGAGCTGCCAGGCAGGCAAAGTTCACGGGCAGGGATGCTCGCAGGGCCTCTGAAGCAGGCAGGGGAGGTGGGCAGGGAGGAGACGGGATGCTGCTTGCTCCCTCAGGCATCAGCACAGAAGGGCAGCAGGACCCACTGAGCACTGGGGAGGACTGGCAGCTTGTGGAGGGGGAAGGCAGCCCACTTTTATCAGGAATTCACTTTTCCAGTGACAACCAGGGACACAGAGCTTGGCTGCATGGGCAGAAAGGGTTGGTGACTTGTAGGAGGGAACTTTGGATTTGTGAAGGGACAGAGAAGCATGGGAACACGCGCAGCAAACCGGGGGCTTGGAAGCCCGGAGTGATGTTTTTCCTCTTTCTGATTTCCCAAATGACGCAGAGGGCACATGAAATCTCATGCACCCCCTGCGTGATGTACCAGCAGCCAGCTTGGACATCCTCGCTCCAAACCAGTGAGGGTATGATGAGCAGCAGGCAGGAGGGTGTACACGGGAGGGGCTTTTCCAGTGCCATCCCTGCACTACCCTCTCACTCACGCTGCCCTCTCTGCACCATCTCCTGCGGGCTTCGTCCATGCCAGGCTCATCCCCCTCCCAGGCGGTGCAGAGGGAACACGGTGTTCCCAGTGTTCTTGGCTCTCCGTGTCCCACAGTGTGACAGTTGCCTGGAAACCATCTGTGGCTGACACCATCAGCCGCCCCAGATTCAGCCAGCTCCGCGTTCCCCTCCCGAGCCTTGCACTGACAAGATGGCCGTTGGGAGCCAGAGCGATCCGGGAGGAGGAGAGTTTTCCTGCCTGGCTGGTGAGCTCGAAGCCCTGCGGAAGGAGCTGGGAAGGGGAGCAGATGGCTTCCCCCCCTCCCACCAGGGAGGGGAACATGGTGTCTTGCTCCAGAAGGTTTGCTGGATCCAGCCCGGACATAGGGTTTGGAAAGAAGGCACCTAGGAGGGGCTGTAGCTGGAACATGGGATCGTTAGGTCATTGCTTAGCAGACAAAAAATGCCAACAAAAACCATGTGCTAACAGCTTGCATCAAAGGAGCTGGGCTGGGCTCCCAGAGCAGGGCCACGGATTTCTTTATTCCACAGCTAGCCCTGGGAGACCAATGGAAGAGGGAGACACACATCCCCCCCCCCCTGCTTTCCAGTGCTCCGGACCAGCTCCAAACTGAAACCTCCCCCCCACATCCTGGAGCCAGAAAAGGACAGAGAGCCTATGAGCCAAAGCCATACTTCTGACCAGAAGTCCCATCCCTGGGCTAGGGAAGCTTGCAATCCTACCCCCCACCTTGATTTAGCATCCCATTGGAAAGTGGAAGCAGGGGGATTAGGTGGGGGCACTTGTCACTTTTAGTGCTTCAATGCTGGCATTAAATATTAACCACAGGATTTTTCAGCGAGTCAGACACGAGCCTGCAGCAACAGGGAAGAGCTGGAGAGCTTCAAAGCCTGCCCCCATCGCCTGACAGCATGCGGATGTACCTTGTTGCCATGACATCATAACAGAGAAGCAGTTGAATTCGCACCTCTTTCTTCCCATCTTCCTCTCCCCACCATTGCGCCTTCCATCTTCCCAGCACCTTCCCTGCTTCTCAGCAGGTTCAAGCCACCCCTGGGGTGGAGGAAGAGCTGCGTATCCAAGGACATTTCCACCACTGGCATTGATTCAGGACTCTCCAGCAGCTGATAATGATGTTTCCCATCTCCCCGCAGTGGGGAAGGATGAAGTCATGAAGCACAGCCCCCTGAGCTGCTATCACAGCTTTTCAGGATGGGCAGATAGAAAGGGTCATTTTGGCCGGCACTGATGCATCACCATGCGCTTTTCATCTCATTTTCTACATCTGACTCAACCCCATGCTTTGATGGGTAACAGCAGCAACATAGAGGGGCAGGAAATGAGAGGGAGACGAGAACACAATAGCAAGGCACCTGTTGCCAACTTCCCAACTTCCTGTTGAAAATTTGTAAGGTAAAATTCCTCAGCAAGAGGCTGCAGCTTTATAGTCAAAAGCAGGTAGGCCCTAGAGGCTCCAGAGCATCAGTGGCAGGGGTGCGTCCTGCGGGAAACATCAGGAGACAATCTCTGATCCATGAACCAGCTTTGAGCAACCTGGTCTGGTGGAAGGTGTCCTTGCCCATGGCAGGGGGTTTGGAATTGGATGATCTTTAGGGTCTCTTCTAACACAAACCATTCTATGCTTCTAGGATACGGACATGCCAAAAAATGTGCCAGTTCCACAGCAAAAAGAAGGCAAAAGTCTTTTAACATACAGGGGCCAGCACAGCATGGCTCAACTTGCAGTAGGCAGGAAAATCAGCCTGTCGTCTTGAACATTTGACCCAGAGCAGGGGCCTTGACTGTTTTGGGAAGCTGAGGTTCATGCTTCCGTGTACAGGGCACGCAAACCAGGTAAGATGGATTGGCTTCTTCATGGTAGCATCTTGTGGGAAAGCTGTTACCTCTGGAAGCAAAATATCCTGCTGCTCTCCTGTGACCCCCTTGCACTTACCTTGGGGGAGTGACAGGGCTGGAGTCGCTTGTAGAATTCACACCTAGCTCACCTCAATCTGGTTGCACGCTCATGCTTGGAGAAGGCTGGGGAGCAGTCAATGTTTGCTTACTGCTGATGCAGGTCATGGGGACATTAGCTTTGGTCAGCTGGTGGCTAAAGAGATAACAAACTGGCAGCAAGGCCAAAAGATTGGGTGCTGAGGTAAGCAGCTCCCTGTGGTCGCCTGCAGGTCACCGTGACCCTGCAGAGATGCTCATGACCAGCGTGTCTGCATTTACACACAGCAGTTAATTATTCATTAGTGTGAAGGAGGCATGATAAAAGCGACTGTGGCATGGCTGAAGGTATAACCACGCTCCAATGCAGGGCACTGCAAAGATGCTGGCTTTACCTCAGAACCTAGAAGAGTTAGAAAGCTGTGGAAGAGAAAATAATCTTTTCCATGTGCCAGCTACAGAAAGAAGAACCTTTAGCTCCGCTGCTGGCTGCAACCCTGCAGGCGTTGAGTGGTGGGGACACATGCCATGCCAGACCTTGATGTGAGGGATGGCCTCTCCTGTTATCAGAGAACTATACAGGAGAGAAAGGCAGGCCAAGCAGCCTGTGGTTGGCATATGTTGGAGATACGATCTAGTCCAAATCCTCTGCTCAAATAGGGTCGTCTAAAGCAGGTATTATATATAAAAACACCCAAGGGAAATGTAAGGATTTTCATCAAACAGTTTGCAAAGCGTAATTTCTACAAAAGCTTTTGAATTTGTCTAGTTTTGATTCTCTTTCTGCAATACAGCATGTGACATCTAACAGATGATCCCTTGCCCAAACCACCAGTTCTATATAAAGACCTACATGATAATGAGTGGAAAGGACCAGAACCAGATCCAGTGGAAGTTTGTTATGCTGTTTTCAATGGTAATACATATGTGACTAAGTTAACACAAGTAGAAGTAAATTCTTTAAAAAAGATAGTTTTGCAGAATTGTGAGGCTTTAGATATATTAACAGCTCAAGTAGACAGAGTATGTACTTTAATTAATGAATCTTCTTGTAGTTATCTTGATCAGTCTGGAAAGACCTTGAAAGATGTTAAAGAAATTTGGAAGCATGCGAAAGTACTTCATGATGTCTATCAGAACGATAAAATTCCTTGGTTAGATGCTCTTCTTACATTTTGGGACTTCAATGGTTGGCTCACATCTCTGATTAAAGGTATTGGAATGATTTTGGTAGTAATCTTGACCATAGTTATGATTGTACCTTGTATTTTGCAATGTATTCGTGGTACGATTGAAAACCTGGTAAAACAGCTTTGGCTTACTCAAGAAAAGAAAAGGGGGAGATGTGGATGATTTCTTGTTAGAGAATGAACATATGCCTGCTCTGAATGAAAGCAAGTATGTGCAGTTGGCCATGTAGCAGGGGTAACTCCTGGTTACCTCTGTGCAGCCGACCGTGGAAAAGAAGCAACTTCCGGACAATCAATGAAACAAGAATGCAGGCCTGGAAGATGAGGAGCTAAGATAAGAAGCTTGCTGAATTGGACTGTAAATTTCGGTTGCTTACAAAAACCACACTTTAGGTTCTCACGAGTGCCCCCTTACATTGTGACGACGCTGTTTGGAGCAACCTTTTGATTTTACAGGGTCATCATACCTCATTTTTGTGCTTTATATTTTGTGGGGAACCTCTTTATAGCATCTCACTTATAGTGCCTTATGTTTTCTATTTAAGGTTTCTTACATAGGTTTTCTAAGACTGTTACAAAGTGTGTTCCAGTTTGTCATACCTATTTTTTTTAGATTAGTATATCTTAGGTAATTCACTTAAGCATAGAGAGGGGGGGAAATGTAGGCAGCCAGGGCTTGGCGGTCGGAAGATGTCGCGCTGTAACGGAAAGACAGAGCCCCTCCCCAGGTCTTAGCTTTGTGATGTAAGCAGACGGAAGTGACGTTGTAAACCAAAGCTATATAATGCGGTGTCACTCTGCAATAAGCGCCATTTGCCGTCCACCACATTGGTGTCTGCGTGCTAATGGACCCCGTGGTCGCGAGTAGGTGATCGCCTGTGCCGACCCTGAACCAGGCCACCGTGCCTCAGAGAGGCAGCAGAGCATGCAGCTATAGAATCATAGAATAGTCAGGCTTGGAAAGGACCTTAAGATCATCCATTTCCAACCCCCCTGCCATGGACCATCACAGACTACTTATTGGAAGTTACTAACAACTTGAATTCCCTCAGACTTTAAGTCTTGTTTTCATCATTACTCCATGCAGGTTCTGCATCCCAGAGTCTGTTTGATGACAAGGTGTAGAAACTGCTGCCCCTATAGTTAGTATGTCAGGTAAGGACTTGCCATAAGAGTACATAGAAAAGCTACAGGAATAGCTTGTGCAAATTCACCTACATCAGCCCCAAAGCACTCGCAGCAGTTTTGATATAATTTATTTGTCTTGGTCTTTTTTTTCTTGCATAGGCATAAATTACAATCTGTTGATTAAAAAATAAAATTAACAAAACAGTGCAGCATTTGCAACAGGCTACAGTATCAAATACAAACTCATCTCCTGTGTAGGGCAAATTGACAAGGGAGAACAGAGGAGAGAAATGGAGTAAAATAAGGGAAATCTGCTCTGACAGCTCTTTCCCATTTCTCCTGCCTCCCCAGGTTCATCTTCTGCAGCAGCACGAGGATGAAATACCTTCAGGCAGAGATGCACGTGCTGAAGCAGTAGTTTGATGTGCCTTCTTTCCCTCTGCAGCTCAGGAAGGTGTTGCAGCAATGGAGAGCAGCTGCCTGAGTGCTCTGGCTGCAGCCTGGCACCCATGAGCAGAGCTTGGGTGCTAACAAACCACGTGTAGTCTCACCATGCCTTCCTGGGACTCCTCATGTAGTTGGCATGAGGAGACCTCCAAAACCAGCACTAACCCCTGGAGAACGGCATAAGACCCAAGGTGACCTCTCACTGATAGCTCCAGGGGTTTTTACCTTGGAACAGCACATTAATCTCCGAAGGACAGGGCAGGCTTTCCCTGTGAAGCCAAATGCTCCCTACCCCATAGCCAGTGGTTAACAGCCCCTTGGAAGAAGCAGAGACCCAGCTCCATCTCCATTCTTGGGAAAAAGAGGCTCCCCCTTTCCCAACTCTCACTATGCCCGAGTTACCACAAAAGCATCCTGACAGCCCAACAGGGAGGGCAGGGAGCCCGAAGGGAAGTAAGAAAAGGGGTTTTCCAGCCTTGTGGTTACGGCATTTGCTCCAGCAGCCAAAGAACCCCTGGGGAAAGGGGAGAGCTTCATCTCTGCTATCACTCAAATGCAGGAGCTGCTCTGCTCAACCCAGGACAGGTCTAGGCATTTATAAAAGCACAACGCCATGCACGCAGGGCACTCACGGACATGACTCCAAGGCAAGCAGGCAGCTGTAGACAAGTTTAAAATAACTTTGGCTGTGGCTGCCAAGAATTAAGACTATGCTCAATATAGGACAGAATTTATCCTGGCTGGATCTGGCTGCGGATCTGCTTTCTCCCAGCAGCAGGGCCTCCCAGCACTGCAGGGAGCTCCAGGGGGTCATTTTAAGCTGCTGGAGATGAGGCTGCACGCTTCCGGCTCACATCCCTTGCTCACAGCAAAAAGACCCCTCCAGAAGGGATGTGCTAACATCATCCTGATCCCCTCCATCTGGCACAGAGCAGGTCAGGACTCAGCCCCTCTGCCCAGCGTACACTTTATGCTGAAGGGAAACACTTCTTCAGGCTGTTCCCCTCCTCTTTATCCCTCACCCTACAGTGCTTCAAGCGGAAAAGACCATATGAGACTCAATCCTAAGTGCTGGTGGTGCCAGGGGAAGGATGATGCCAGCATCAGATAGGGCCAAAACACTAAATATGAGCCCTTCAGCTTTTATTTCAACAAAATACAAGACAAATGTGGAGGCTTCAAATGCCATCCAAGAACGTAAGCCAAGCTAGGGGCGATGCAGGCAGCCAGGAAGCAGAGTGGCCACATGGCCCTGGCACTCCTCAGCTCATGGAAGGTCCCCATGCATCCTTCCTGCAGTCCCCTGCCCCCTATCACACCCCTATGGATAGAGGCAGGATTTACATGCCCACTGCAGGCAGAACTCCCCGTCCTGCTCCAGCATGGTCAGGGAACCGAGCCATGCCGGTCAGGAGGCAGCAGGGAAAGGGAGCCCTTCCAGGAAAAAGGAGATCACCCTGTGCCAGCCATCTGCCACTGGGGACCAGGAGGTGACAGAGGCAGCCCTGAGCACTGCAGGTGGGGGGAGGCCCCATTGCTCCCCAAGGTGCAGGAGCGTGCTGGCACCTGCAAGCCCTGGGGATTGCCCCATCTCCCACCCATGGACAGAGTGGGGCAGAGCTCCAGCTCACTGCAGGCAGTCACCTATATACAGATGCAGCCATGGACAAGAGGCCACAGCCACACATTGCAGTCTCGGAGGATGTCTCCGGAGCAAGGAGGGCAGGATCTCCGGCACCCTGCCAGGCAGCAGTCCATGGAGGACCTTGTCTCCCAGGCTCAGCTACCAAACCACCACCAACTCAAGGCCTGTATTTTAAATAGCTCTGCTCATCTTATTCTAGCTTATCCTACTGTGTGTGCGCTATTCTCCTACTAAACAAAGCTCTAGCCCTCTTTGCATCTAAGCCACTTGCCCAAGCGGTGCCACGTAACATTCTCTGGTTAAGTAGAAATCACATGGAAAAAGGTTTTAACTTTGTTACTACAAAAAATGAAACCCCAACCACCCCCCTGGAAAGTACCTCCCTCCCCCCTCAAGAAAGCAGAACAAACCCAAAAGGGAAAGCAGGTAACAGGAGCTTTCAACAGCATTATCAAGCTTAACACTGGGGAGCAGCCAGCCAGGGAGGCCAACGGCATTGCCAATACCCAGCCGCCGGCAGCAGGAGGGCCTGAGCAGACAGACAGCAGCACCAGGGCAGGCTCTGCCACCACCACGTGCCAAACTCCTCTGCTCCTGCCCCCCCCAACCGTTAGTTTATGTTAATACTTCACTAATACTGTCTTATTTCCCCTCTGCCAGCCCAGCATCAGAGATCTGGAGATCTCTACCAAAGCCAACGCCAAGGCAGGAGAAATGACCCTGTGTGGAGGGGAGAGAGGCAGTGGCTGCGACTGCTCACTCCTACCTACTCCAGCGGCACCGAGCCGGTCGCCACGGTCCCACACACCATATCACACCGAAGCCTGCGTGAAGCACATGGCAAAATTCCATACCCCTTTCCCAAGTCCTGGCAGCACTAGGCACACTGTTGGAAAGGAGCAGGCAGTGGGGATGGAGGGCTGCGCAGACCCAATAAAAAAGGAGCTTAGAAAGTTAAAGTGTCTGATATACACTTAAAACCAGCCAGGCTGTGCCAAGACCCACATGGGATGCTCTTGTTTTGCCACCCCGGTCCTTGGAAGAGTGAAAGCTTCACCCCTTAAATCCCAGCTCTTCTCCTTCCCAGTGGGAAGCAGCTGCTGGCACATTCCAGGGTTTCTACGTGCGAAGCAGTGACCCAGGCGAACCCCTCCTGCTGTCAGCCCGGCAGCATCCTCATCCCACGCTGGGGTCAGTGTGCCGGCTCCCCGTGCACACGGAAGCGGTAGATGCAGGTGTACTCGAGGTGACCCCAATTGCTCAGCACCCGGAGCTCCACCAGCTGGTACGGGCCAATGGTGTCATCCTTGGGGAGAGGGGGAAGGAAAACCCTGAGCCCTTGAGAGTTCCCTGGGGCTCGGAGAGCCCAGGGGTCCCATTGTCTTCTTGGGGTCAGGTGCAACGAGAGCAAAGCACTTACCTCGAAGTAAAACGTTTGGATGGGATTGCCATTGTGGTTGTACGTGAACTGCCCAAGTAGAAGGCCTTCCTCCTCTCTCTCCTCCTTTAAACCCTATGGAGGGTCAGGGAGGCAGAAAGGGAGAACCAGTGGTGATGAGAGAGGGAGACCAGAGGTGCACCCAGGGCAGAAGAGGGAGATGGAGGCGCAAGCACACTTGGTCTCCACTCCTGCTCTTCCAGGCCAAAACAGACAAATGGGGACAGGGAGCAGCGGGGAAGGATGAGGAGGCAGAGACCAAGAGTTATACCCACTCAATCCCCTCTTCCAGTGCTTCCCAAAACCCCTCCTGAAGCCTGGTGCTCTCCCTCTCCCCCTCAGTACTGCTTCTTCCCCCTCTTCAGTGTAAGACCAACCACCACACCAAGCACCCCACAACCAGGTATAGGGCTCACCAGCCCTCTCCTCCTGCACTCTCTCCCATGACACCCTCCCACTGTGTCCCCTTGCTAATCCCTCAGGTCACTCACATAGACAGCAAAGTCCTTGGGGGCACTGGGGATGGTCCCCTTGGGTGAGAGAGCTCTTGGGATGTGCTCCAGTGTCACGGCCGTGGGGCGGATGATGCTGGAGAGGCGGATGACGGCAAAGCCCTGGGACCCACGAAACGCCCAGCAGTTCCCAGGGTTGACATCTGGCTACAAGCACAAGAGCAAGACACCAGCAATGTTACCATCGTCAGTGCCATTTTCTCCCCGGCATCAGCCTGGCCGCTTGCTTAGAGCAGGAGCCAAATAAAACCCACCAAGAGAACCAGCCCAGCCGGCCCTTCCCCACAGTGGGGTCTCACCCTGAGGGTGCCCACCTGCAAGATAACATGGGGGGACTGCGAGTGGTACCACAGGGGGATGCCAAACAAGCTCAGCAGCGCCGTCTGTGTCCCGTGGGTCTCTGAGCAGCGGGTGTTGATGACACTGGCCCCTGACATAGACAGGGCACAGCACCAGGTAAGCTGCATACCAGCAGGTATGTGGTCCCCTCCCCAGGATGGCCGGCTCATCCCACACCACCTACCCGCCGACTCCAGGGCATAGTCAACCATCCCCACACGGTCCTCGCTGTAGCGCTTCAGGGCCTGGTCCACGATGAGATGCACTTGCTGTGTGAGAACAGAGAGTGAAAGGGGGAAAGGGCCAGGGCGGGCATCCTGGCCCCCACTCTTCTCCACCCCATGGGGACAGAGAGGGCGCAAGGACCTTCCTGCAAGCAGCCAGGGGATGAATCACCGTGGCAGAAATGAGAGGACACGCATTTGGCTGGGAAGCCTCGTTAGAGGCTGCTAAAAACAGCCCAGAGAGGAGCTGTGTAATGAAGGGGCAGTGCCCAGGCACACTGGGCTTGCCTGTCCCCATCCCAAAAGAAGGGGTAGGCCTAGGGGAGGTGGAGTGTTCCCCAGCAGGTACCAGACACAACCTTACAACCCACCCAGTCCTCCCAGTGTCATCAGCTGGCCCCTCCTGCGCCATCCTGCAGGACTGGTGGGAGCTCCCCCACCCAGAAAAGGAGGAGCTGGCCAGAGCATCCCTTTGGAGTCAAAACCCAGCCCTAGGAGCTGCGGCCTTGCAGCACCACTGTGGGTCTAAGCTTTGTGTGTGCACAAAGCTCATACAGACTGCAGGGACTGCAAATCCCAGCTTTGATCCCTGCCCTTCACTACCTCCGTAGGGAATTGCCAACAACAATTTCCAAAGCAAGCAGGCTCAGTTTTTCCTTCGGTGTCATTCTACTGAAATGCTTTGCCCCAAGTGACTCAGCGGTGCTGCTGAAGATAGGGGTAAACAAGGTGCTCAAACCTTGATGGCATCTGCCCTGCCTTTTGGGTGAAGGGTATGAGAGCAGAAGCTTGGATTTTAAGACAGTGAGAGCCCCACAGGTATGCAGATATTGCCACTGTGATCCATCCAGAGCAGGGTGCAGGCACACCTCAGTGGAAGTGAGCAGCAGAGAAGGGATGGAGGAGTTTCAGGGATGCTCTTGACAGGTGGGATATGAGCCCACAGTCAATGTCCCAGCTATAAGCGCAGTCCCCACGGCTCTGGTATTTCCTAGGCACATGTGCCACCCCTCTGCACACACACAATGGGACACAGCCCCTGATCCCACACCTGCAGTCACCAGCACTCACCTCTTCCGTCACCCCCATGGTTCCTCCTTGCTGCAGGGCCACTCCAATCCCAGCATCCCGTGCTGACAGCCTCCTGTCCTCCGAGACCTTGTCAAGGATTTTACGCTCCAGGGCCTGGAGCTCTGCTTGCAAGTCTTCCGGCTGGAGGACAAGCCCAGCAGCGCCATCCCGCCGGGACTGTGACAGGAACTGACTGACCCACGCTGGGAACTGAGCTTCCACCTGAAACAGGGCACAGCGCTCAGCCCCAGGGCAGGTACCCTCATGCCTCCCTCTGCCGTACATAGCAGGACTAGGGACTCACATCAGCCCGCACTGCCTTCAGCTGCTCCAGCATCCCCTCCATGTGCTTCCCCATCACCTCCTGGTCTGACTTGAGGCTCATCAGCTCCCTCCTCAGTGCTGCCACCTCCTGCTCCAGCTTATCCACCTCCTGCTCCAGCTTATCCACCTCCTGCTGGAAGCTCCCTTGCAGGCTCTCCAGTGCTGAGCTGTGCCGAGAGAAAGGGGCAACAAAACCTCACACCAGTGGCAGTCCCAGCTCCCCTCTGCAAACAGGGGGGGCAGGTTCGTCCCCCCCCAGGGCCTGTGCCATCTCCAGCCCCATACGGGTTTAATTCCTGTAGCAATGTCCTCTTCTATTGCGTCCTATGGGAAAGCATCCCCAGCTCGCTCCTCAGTTGAAGGGCCATCTTCCCCACAGTGATGCAAAACAATGGCCACGAAGGTTATTTGCTGCAATGACCCTTTAAGCCCTGCTGGCAGCCAGGGCACTTTCTTGCCAACACACCCACACATCCATCCCTCATTCCACACAAGACTGTGTCTCTCGACCTCTCCTTTGCCCCAAGCAAACCACGCTTGGAAACCCCTCCTATGCCGAGCTGTGGGTATTTCACCCTGCTACCTGCCTGTCCCTAACAGAGCAGCAGCTCTGCTTGGACAGCAGCATTACCTCTGCCATTCCGAGTTCAGCTGCAGCAAACGAGTCTCCATCTCCTGCCAGGAGAAGGGGAAGGGGTGAGACCTCTGATGCCAGTAGCAGGGATGTCCTGCCTGGGTACCACCACATGCTCATTCCCTTACCTGAGAGGCTTGTGCCATCTTCCCTAGGCCGAGTGAGGCACAGGGGGGGAACATCAGAGCCCGGCCCCCCATGTCCCCACCTTCCCCCATGCCCCCCAAACCTCACCTGGAGGTGACTGTTCATGTCGGTGCGGAGATGCTCCTTCAGCCCTGCATCCCAGCGGCTCAAGAGCCCCTCCAGCAGTGCCAGGACACCCCCTGAGGGGGGCTCCCCGCCTGCTGCCATGGCCGCTGCTCCCCGCTGCAGCTCCCACCGCGACATCCCGGCCTCCAACACCTCAAAGCGCTTCTTCAGGGCCTGGAAGCGAGCCAGGACCCGGTGGTGCCCCTGCAGTGGCAAAGGCAGAGTGTGATGCAGCTCCTCAAGGGGCTGCCTGCTCCACTGGGACCCCCGTGACACGAGACCCAGGCCACCCAGTCCCCAAAGCCACTGACATCTTATTCATCTGCTGCTTCCCAGGAGAGGGCAGATGTTCCCCTTAGTCCATCCCTGGACACCCGAGACAGGCACAAGCTGGGGGAGCCACTTCCACCAGCATGGCAGGGCTCCTTCAGCCATGGACCACACTGTGCCAGCTCTGGGCAGGCTCCCACCCCACCTGGGTCACCTCCATGCCTTTGCCAAGGCTTACCTGGTCCAGCGTGGTCAGGTCCCCTGTCCCAGGCACATCAGAGGAGGAAAGCTTTCCTGCTCCCCACCATGGGAAGGCTGGGAGGCGGTGTGTCGACAGCCCATAGGGGTAGAAGTACCAAGCTCCTAGGCATGCAGGGGGATGAGATGGTTAAAACGGCAGGGGACAAGGTGGAAGTGCAGAAGCTCAGCCATCAACAGACGCACCAGGGTACCAGGAGCACTGAGCTCAGGACCATCCGATGCCCCAGTGGTATGCTCTGCACTGTCACTGATTTCAGTCTCTCACTGATTGAGCCAGGCCAACTCACCGTAGGCAGCAGCAGCAAGGAGCACGAGGAACAGTAGCAGAAGCAGGGACCTCTTCAGCCATGGGTAGCGCCTGGAGCACGGACAAGAAAGAGGTGCCTGTAGGACTGCAGCCACCTTCTCCCACCACGCTTCTTCGGATGGGAGCTGGAGGGAAAGCAAAGCCTACCCAGGCTTTGGCACAAGACATCCACCCCACATGTTGTGCGGTCTATGGGGCACCCCCTCTCTGGGGTCCTGTGGGTTTTCCCCACATCTCCCCCATCCTGGTGTCCCACCACCACACTCACCTGAAGAAGGGGACACTACCCAGGTATGGAGCCATGCCAGTGAGGCGGTGCCGGGCAGCTGCCAGCATCGAGAACAGCCACCCCAGGAACCGAACTGCAGGGAGACAAACCAAGCCTCAGGCAGCAGCCTGGCAAAGATGTGCCCTCTGTCCCCAAGGATGCTCCGCAGGGAGCTAAAACCCCTCCACCCAATGAGGGAACAGCACATGGGGAGAGGAGACTCCAGCAGGGAAGAAAAGGTGCTGCTGCAAACACCCCTCCACTCACGTGGTGCTGTGAACACCAGCCAGAGGAAGGAGCCCACCCGGGAGGCTGCAGATCTCAGCCTCGACCCGGAGCTACTCTGGCCTGAGTAGAAGTGACCTGGGAAGGAAGAAACAAGGCAGTAAGTCACCAAACAGCGCCTGCACCTCTGTCTGTCACCCAGGCTGAAGGCTTTACGTAGGGGGGGGCATGCAGGTGGGGCTGGCAGTGCCCTGAGCACAGGCAGGTGCTGGGCTGGTCCCCTTGGGGACACTTCCCCCAGCATCCCTGCCGCTGCAGAGAGGCCGGAGTATCCCTACCAGCATAGTCATCTTCCGAGGAGTACCCAGATGAAGAGGTGTAGGAGTCGCACATCTTGCTCTCCAGCAGCCCGTTGATCTTGCTGGACTCGGTGTCCCCAGTGCCTCTTCTCCTCCTGGTAGAGAACTCGCCACCTTCCCCAAAACACAGAGTCCTCCTCAGAAACCACCCACCATCCCCACCCCCAAAGGGGGCAGGGGGCAGCCAGCCCGGTGGGGCTGCCCCAACGCCTCGCTGGTGTGCAAAGGACATCCCCAGCTACTGTGGGAGGGAGAAACATAAGGGAGAGCTCACCCCAATACGTGCTGTTGCCCAGGGTATCGTGCAGCACGGAGCTGCCCAGGGCAGCGTAGGCCCCGGCTGTCCCCCAGGTAGGACTCGCTCACCAGGGACTCGCTGTAGTAGGAGGTTTGGGTGCTGGGGGTAGGAGACAAGCGCTTGGTGCTGCTCGATTTCCTCCTGACCGTCCTGCTGTGGACGAGCACAGGGTCATCAGCAGTATCCTGCTGTGGGCGCGAACAGGGTCATCAATATAGATACGGGAGGGGGATGTCACAGTGCACGGATACGGGAGGGGGATGTCACAATGGGCAGAAACAGGGACTTCACCCCACGCCCTTGGCCAGCATCGCCTCCCTCTGCCCTGTACCGGATGGGGGCAGGTTTTGGAGGGTGCAACGGCTGCTTTGCGAAAGGCGCTGCCGCTCATCCGCGGGCACCGCTTCCGCTCGCACCGCTGCGGTTTTCCGGCCCGGCACTGGCAGCACACCTCCCTCCCGCCATCGGGCTGGAGGCGGCACCAAACCCCCCCCCCAGCCCCCCCCAGCCGTCCACGGCAGCGGGGCAGAGGAGAACGCAGAGGTGCCGCGGTTGGGAGCACCCGGAGGGCACAGCCAGTCCCAGGCAGCCAGCGGCCATGCTGCAATACAGTGAGCTCGCCGTCATGCTCCCTCCTGCAAGCTGCCAGGGAAGGTGCCTGCTCCACGCTGTGGGATGCAGTGCCCTGCCCACGTTTGGGAGATGGGACCTCCCGCACCCCACTAACCTGCCCGTGCCCTCCTTGAAGGGGAGCTGCTGCCCCCCCAGCAGGGAGCTGCTGCTGCTGCTGCT
The DNA here is from genome assembly GCA_039720435.1 of Amazona ochrocephala. NCBI lineage: Eukaryota > Metazoa > Chordata > Aves > Psittaciformes > Psittacidae > Amazona > Amazona ochrocephala. The sequence goes on from CM077880.1 coordinate 80,609,874, forward strand.
GGTCGTGGCATCGTCGTCCCCGGGGTAATAGCGGGTGCTGATGAGGCGCTGGCTGCGGCGGGACATGGCGGCGGCTCGGGACGGGGGGGTCAAGGCTCACCTGCGGCGGGGAGGGGAGACAAGGAAGCATCAGCAGGAGGGGACGCAGCGGGAGGAGGGACCCCACTCGCGGGGGGGGCCCGGGGCGGTGCTGTGGGTGCTGAGAGCCCCTCTAGGGGCACCTGCTGCCGCGGGCCGCCACCGCCGGGGCCGGGATGGAGCCTCCCTCCCACCCGCTCCACCGCCACCGCCACCGCGGCCGCCTTATAAGGTTACAGAGGAATATATATACATTGTATATAGATAAAAACGTACATAAAGACACACATTAATACATATATATATATATATTTACATATGCACACGCATACCCCCTTCCCTCCTCCTCCTCCCCTCCCACGGGCCACCCAAGCAGGCACCCCCAGACCTCCTACCCCACCCTCGGCCGCGGCCGACCCCGTGTCCCCGCACACCCACCGTCTCCCGCAGCCCAGGCCCGCACCCGCCGCCGTCCCTCCCCGCTGCCGCCGCTCCGCTCCCTTTTGTTTTGCAGGCAAAGGCGGCCCCGGCCCCCGCCCCGCTTCTCCGCCCTACCCCGTTCCCCCCATCCCGCCGCCGCCCCGCCCCTCTCCGCCTCGCGCGCGCGCGCGCCCTCCGCCGCCGCCTCCCCCCCCCCCCCCCTCCCGGCTTGTGGGGACTCTTCGATAGGCTCTTTATTGTTACTGCTATCGCCGTTTTTGTCGTTATCGCTGTTATTATCGCAGTTGCTGTATTAGCATAGCTTTGTTGTGATGGGGCATGGCTTTAAGATGGCAGAGAGAAGATTTAGATCGGACCTTAGGAAGAAGTTCTTCCCTGTGAGGGTGCTGAGGCCCTGGCACAGGGTGCCCAGAGAAGCTGTGGCTGCCCCATCCTTGGCAATGTTCAAGGCCAGGTTGGACACAGGGGCTTGGAGCGACCTGGTCTAGTGGAAGGTGTCCCTGCCCATGGCAGGGGGTTGGAACTGGATGAGCTTTAAGGTCCCTTCTGACCCAAACCAGTCTGGGATTCTATGCTCATCGTTTGGGGGTGATGGGGAGGGCCCATCCCTACCCCCTGGCTGCCCACAGGTCACCAAACACCTCAGCGCTGGGGAACTTCCAGCCCACACCCCCCATGCCCACCGAGGGCTGCAGGCAGCCCATGCTACCAGGCAAGGGCAGGCCCTTGGGTACAAACCGTGGGTGATGGTGACCGAAAATGGGGGCTCCTACTTGCTCCTCAGCCCTGTTTGGGTTTTGCTGGGGCAGACAGTTTGCCAGCCCCAGTGAGGTGGCAAACACCCAGCAACCCCACACAACACCCCAACGGCACAGCCAAACCCACCCCTGCGGCACAGGCAGCCCCACTCAACACCGTGTGCCCACGCCGCCTCGACCGGGGGGGCAGGTTCTGCTGCATGCGAAAGTACTTCATGATGTCTATCAGAACGATAAAATTCCTTGGTTAGATGCTCTTCTTACATTTTGGGACTTCAATGGTTGGCTCACATCTCTGATTAAAGGTATTGGAATGATTTTGGTAGTAATCTTGACCATAGTTATGATTGTACCTTGTATTTTGCAATGTATTCGTGGTACGATTGAAAACCTGGTAAAACAGCTTTGGCTTACTCAAGAAAAGAAAAGGGGGAGATGTGGATGATTTCTTGTTAGAGAATGAACATATGCCTGCTCTGAATGAAAGCAAGTATGTGCAGTTGGCCATGTAGCAGGGGTAACTCCTGGTTACCTCTGTGCAGCCGACCGTGGAAAAGAAGCAACTTCCGGACAATCAATGAAACAAGAATGCAGGCCTGGAAGATAAGGAGCTAAGATAAGAAGCTTGCTGAATTGGACTGTAAATTTCGGTTGCTTACAAAAACCACACTTTAGGTTCTCACGAGTGCCTCCTTACATTGTGACGACGCTGTTTGGAGCAACCTTTTGATTTTACAGGGTCATCATACCTCATTTTTGTGCTTTATATTCTGTGGGGAACCTCTTTATAGCATCTCACTTATAGTGCCTTATGTTTTCTATTTAAGGTTTCTTACATAGGTTTTCTAAGACTGTTACAAAGTGTGTTCCAGTTTGTCATACCTATTTTTTTTAGATTAGTATATCTTAGGTACTTCACTTAAGCATAGAGAGGGGGGGAAATGTAGGCAGCCAGGGCTTGGCGGTCGGAAGATGTCGCGCTGTAACGGAAAGACAGAGCCCCTCCCCAGGTCTTAGCTTTGTGATGTAAGCAGACGGAAGTGACGTTGTAAACCAAAGCTATATAATGCGGTGTCACTCCGCAATAAGCGCCATTTGCCGTCCACCACATTGGTGTCTGCGTGCTAATGGACCCCGTGGTCGCGAGTAGGTGATCGCCTGTGCCGACCCTGAACCAGGCCACCGTGCCTCAGAGAGGCAGCAAGTGGTGCCGAAACCCGGGAATCTCGCCTGGAGTGGCGTGTGGCGGCCGGAGCGGCGGGTCCAGCCCGGCGGGGAGGACGCTCCCAGACCTTCAAGGACGATGGAGGTCCTTGTGAAGGTTGTATTAGAATTATATAAGCAGTGGGGTATTGATCGCAAAGATTCTATTCTCGCTGTTGCGAGACTTTTGCAGATCGGGGTCATTGACCCGGCGGTGGATATTCTCCACCCAGAAGTGTTGGCTAAATGCACCACAGCATTAGCCGAGGAGACGATGTCCTCGGGTTGTGGGAAATATTTTAAGTTGTGGGGGAAAGTTAAACAAGCTCTGCAAAAGGCCATGCAGGAGCGGGACATCTGGAGGGTGGCGAGGGACTGTCTGTCGGTTACCCCCAAATTGGGAGTTGGGGCAGCCACGCAGACTCCGCGCCCACCAGATGATGGCACTTTCAACGAGTCTAAAGACTCGCGGGAGAGCGCTATACCTCCCGATTCCCAGAACCCCGACCCGCTTACGGAGGGACAAAACCGCGTAAAATCCTTCTGGGGCGGGCTTGCTGAAGAGGCCAGGAGTGCCGCGGAGAAATCAGAGCCCAAAGACGCCTGGGCTGGACCACCGCCCTATGCGCCCCAAGATGGCGCCGAGCGGCAAGGGGAAGGGCGGGGCAAACACGCCCCATGCGGGAACAAGGAGGAAGCGCTAGCACTAACAAGCACGGAGGGAGGGAAGCGCCAGTACGGGGCGGACAGCCAATCAGAACGACCGTCCGGAAATATGCCCTTGTAAGGCACACGCCCCCCCCCACTAACAGGAGGGGGGAGAAGCCCGCCTGCAAGGGAAGCGGGCGGGGCCGGAGCCCGAGTAACAGGCGGGGCGAGTCAAAGGGGGGGGGAAAGGCCCGCCTGCAAGGGGGGTGGGCGGGGTCGGAGTGAAGAAAAAGCACGGCCCCCCTCAATCAAAAAGCAATTCGTATAAGTCTATTAAACCAGATCTTCAGAATAAAACTACTGAAAATTGTGAGTTTTTGTCCATAGGACCACATCATCGGACACCCCCACAGCCTGTACACTCTGATACCAAGCGTCCCGTCCACTCCAAAGCAGAGCATTTGGTCCAAGCCTGAGAATTCTACACCAGCAGAATTCAGACAGCGGGAAATTAGCATCCGTGGGAGGGGGCGGTAATGCCTTTGTGTGATTCTTATTCTGATATCTTGCACTATATTAACTTACTGTGTCTTAAACCAGCACTACAAAAAGACTGCTACAGGGCTATATTCTTTGTCAACTGAACACATACAAAAGATACAGCTCTCCTTAACCAAGTACTACAGCCTGCACTCAGATACATCTCCTTCAAGAGAATTCATGTGAGATTCAAGCATCTCATTGCTAGAGAGCCACAGAGACCAACACACAGCACTCTCACATACACACACAAGCCTTTCCACTAGTTAGAAAGGATTTTCTCCTGCAAAAGATTTGTAGAAAGAACAACGTTCAGACAAGAGGAAAGGGGAGTTAAAACCCAGCCTCCTATATGCTAATAAATAAACTGCTCTATTGCAAGACTCAGATCAAAGGTTTAAAAAGGCAAAATTATGCTACTATTAGAGAATATCAAAATATTACTGTTATCATCACAAGTGGCATATATGCAAAATGCAGTCGCACAATAATGCCTAGGCAGATAGAGAGCAACACTAAGTCTGCTGACTGAAAGTGAACGATATACCCATTTTAGTTTTCTGTCTAGTCTTTTGGCATTTGTGTGATTCTTATTCTGGGGAGTAGGATGATTTGTACACAAAATTCATTGATTAAGTGTAAATATTTGTAAAAACACAGACTGTTAATCCTGTTTTGGAACATACCCACTTGGCGTTCTTAGCAGGAACTAACCAACTACTTGTTTGTGGTATTGTTTTGTTTGCATAAAGATGTTTTTTCCCTTCTGGAATCTGTCCTATGCATCTCCCTTTCCCTGTCACTTGACCGAGGGAGATCCTTTGAGTATTATTTTGCTAATTACAGTCCATCGGATTGTTTCCTATAGTATGGTCAGGCAGACTATCAACCGCAATTGCTTCGCAATAGGGTGGCATAACACTATAACAAAGCCAATAGTGCTTAGTCAAAATTGGGTGAGCTTGTTTCAATCATTGAAAAGTGGCTTTGAGAATGTACCCATTTAGTGTCACCTTTTAGTATTTATCGTAAAGACAAAATAAGGCAAGTATATTGTGTTTTTATACTCTTGTTGTGATATTTATATACTAAAAGCTAAATACATATAAGTATGTTTATGTTTTTGACTGGCCCTTGTAAACTTTTCATAGACGCAGGCCATTCCTTCCAATGCAGGCTGGCCACCTGCATTGGAACGAGTGTGCATTTCTGCCAGTTTAGAAGCCCAAGCGTCATGCAATGTGAGGGAGGCAGAGCCTCTGCGGGGACGCCCGCTGAGATTGAGCCTGCCACCCTGCACTGTGATGATGTTGCTCGGAGCTGGTTTCTTGATTGTCTTCACAGGGTCATTGCAACTACATTTTATATGTATGACCATGTAGTGGGAGTAATGATTGTCTGCATTTTGTGTTTCACATGTTGTAGTTGTGTGGAGTGTGTTTGTGGGATCCCATGAATGTGTGTGTATGTGTGTGTCTGTTGAGGGCAGACAGTGTTCTGTGTATTTTTTCTGATTGGGTTCATGTAAAAGTTTTTAACGGGTAGCAGATTAACATTTTGGGCAAGAAAGGGTTAATAGAAAAGTGCTGCTGCCCGCAGAGATTTATGGCTGCTGCTCAGCAGGCTGGCAGCTGTAGCTGCTGCCCAGCAGTCCTGCTTAGTGTGTTTAAGGTAACCTAGGGGAGAATCCAAGCTTTACCAACCTCCACCTCAAACAGCACCAGGGTGGCAGAGATAGAAAAGAAAAGAAAAAAAAATGGGTAATGACGCAGCAAACTCCTTGACTGTTAACACCGTGCAGTTTGCTTCTGCACCTGCTTCACATTCCTGTTTCATCAGAATGCCTTTGCTTTAAGGAATCATTTTTAGCTTGATTTACTTCTCGAGAACTGATGGCATGGGGGAAGGGATATATTTGTGTTCCACCTACAGGTCCATGGAGGCTGCCTGCAAAGTTTCTCAAGCCTTGCCATGAGCTGGACAGATGAGCAGAAAACCCAATGTCTTAGCTACAGGAGCTTGAATGTGTGTGCATGTAAAGTAGCTCTTATCAGAGGCTGTGATTTTGTGTATAAAACCACCTGTACTTACTAACCAGTTGCTAATAAGAAACTACACCTTGTATTGTATGGATTTGTCACTTGTAAAAGAGATGTCAGAGTATGCAAATTTGCAGCAGCTGCTAGAAAATGCTAAGGCAAAAACTAGAAAGATTCTAATACAATGATAGTGTTATAAAGCAGGTAATGGAACGAATTAAGAGGGTAGAAGTACATCACTGGTGGAAAATTTTCTTTGGCTGGTCTGTCACTGCCACTAGCATCTTCAACATGCTGCTGCACCCTGTAGTGTACATATTGCTAATGTAAATCTGTATGTGCTTTGCCATAGTAGTGATTTGTTACTGGATGAAGCAGGTGAACCTCTGCACTGACAACAAGGTGCCACGACTGAGGTTGGCCAAATACCTCTTATCACAGTCAAGGGCAAGACTGGGTTGGCCTCTGTGTTTGCCACCAAGAAGAACCTTTAGCTCCGCTGCTGGCTGCAACCCAGCAGGCGTTGAGTGGTGGGGACACATGCCATGCCAGACCTTGATGTGAGGGATGGCCTCTCCTGTTATCAGAGAACTATACAGGAGAGAAAGGCAGGCCAAGCAGCCTGTGGTTGGCATATGTTGGAGATACGATCTAGTCCAAATCCTCTGCTCAAATAGGGTCGTCTAAAGCAGGTATTATATATAAAAACACCCAAGGGAAATGTAAGGATTTTCATCAAACAGTTTGCAAAGCGTAATTTCTACAAAAGCTTTTGAATTTGTCTAGTTTTGATTCTCTTTCTGCAATACAGCATGTGACATCTAACAGATGATCCCTTGCCCAAACCACCAGTTCTATATAAAGACCTACATGATAATGAGTGGAAAGGACCAGAACCAGATCCAGTGGAAGTTTGTTATGCTGTTTTCAATGGTAATACATATGTGACTAAGTTAACACAAGTAGAAGTAAATTCTTTAAAAAAGATAGTTTTGCAGAATTGTGAGGCTTTAGATATATTAACAGCTCAAGTAGACAGAGTATGTACTTTAATTAATGAATCTTCTTGTAGTTATCTTGATCAGTCTGGAAAGACCTTGAAAGATGTTAAAGAAATTTGGAAGCATGCGAAAGTACTTCATGATGTCTATCAGAACGATAAAATTCCTTGGTTAGATGCTCTTCTTACATTTTGGGACTTCAATGGTTGGCTCACATCTCTGATTAAAGGTATTGGAATGATTTTGGTAGTAATCTTGACCATAGTTACGATTGTACCTTGTATTTTGCAATGTATTCGTGGTACGATTGAAAACCTGGTAAAACAGCTTTGGCTTACTCAAGAAAAGAAAAGGGGGAGATGTGGATGATTTCTTGTTAGAGAATGAACATATGCCTGCTCTGAATGAAAGCAAGTATGTGCAGTTGGCCATGTAGCAGGGGTAACTCCTGGTTACCTCTGTGCAGCCGACCGTGGAAAAGAAGCAACTTCCGGACAATCAATGAAACAAGAATGCAGGCCTGGAAGATGAGGAGCTAAGATAAGAAGCTTGCTGAATTGGACTGTAAATTTCGGTTGCTTACAAAAACCACACTTTAGGTTCTCATGAGTGCCCCCTTACATTGTGACGACGCTGTTTGGAGCAACCTTTTGATTTTACAGGGTCATCATACCTCATTTTTGTGCTTTATATTTTGTGGGGAACCTCTTTATAGCATCTCACTTATAGTGCCTTATGTTTTCTATTTAAGGTTTCTTATATAGGTTTTCTAAGACTGTTACAAAGTGTGTTCCAGTTTGTCATACCTATTTTTTTTAGATTAGTATATCTTAGGTAATTCACTTAAGCATAGAGAGGGGGGGAAATGTAGGCAGCCAGGGCTTGGCGGTCGGAAGATGTCGCGCTGTAACGGAAAGACAGAGCCCCTCCCCAGGTCTTAGCTTTGTGATGTAAGCAGACGGAAGTGACGTTGTAAATCAAAGCTATATAATGCGGTGTCACTCTGCAATAAGCGCCATTTGCCGTCCACCACATTGGTGTCTGCGTGATAATGGACCCCGTGATCGCGAGTAGGTGATCGCCTGTGCCGACCCTGAACCAGGCCACCGTGCCTCAGAGAGGCAGCAGGCGGATGACGGCAAAGCCCTGGGACCCACGAAACGCCCAGCAGTTCCCAGGGTTGACATCTGGCTACAAGCACAAGAGTAAGACACATTGCAGTCTCGGAGGATGTCTCCGGAGCAAGGAGGGCAGGATCTCCGGCACCCTGCCAGGCAGCAGTCCATGGAGGACCTTGTCTCCCAGGCTCAGCTACCAAACCACCACCAACTCAAGGCCTGTATTTTAAATAGCTCTGCTCATCTTATTCTAGCTTATCCTACTGTGTGTGCGCTATTCTCCTACTAAACAAAGCTCTAGCCCTCTTTGCATCTAAGCCACTTGCCCAAGCGGCGCCACGTAACATTCTCTGGTTAAGTAGAAATCACATGGAAAAAGGTTTTAACTTTGTTACTACAAAAAATAAAACCCCAACCACCCCCCCGGAAAGTACCTCCCTCCCCCCTCAAGAAAGCAGAACAAACCCAAAAGGGAAAGCAGGTAACAGGAGCTTTCAACAGCATTATCAAGCTTAACACTGGGGAGCAGCCAGCCAGGGAGGCCAACGGCATTGCCAATACCCAGCCGCCGGCAGCAGGAGGGCCTGAGCAGACAGACAGCAGCACCAGGGCAGGCTCTGCCACCACCACGTGCCAAACTCCTCTGCTCCTGCCCCCCCCAACCGTTAGTTTATGTTAATACTTCACTAATACTGTCTTATTTCCCCTCTGCCAGCCCAGCATCAGAGATCTGGAGATCTCTACCAAAGCCAACGCCAAGGCAGGAGAAATGACCCTGTGTGGAGGGGAGAGAGGCAGCGGCTGCGACTGCTCACTCCTACCTACTCCAGCGGCACCGAGCCGGTCGCCACGCTCCCACACACCATATCACACCCAAGCCTGCGTGAAGCACGTGGCAAAATTCCATACCCCTTTCCCAAGTCCTGGCAGCACTAGGCACACTGTTGGAAAGGAGCAGGCAGTGGGGATGGAGGGCTGCGCAGACCCAATAAAAAAGGAGCTTAGAAAGTTAAAGTGTCTGATATACACTTAAAACCAGCCAGGCTGTGCCAAGACCCACGTGGGATGCTCTTGTTTTGCCACCCCAGTCCTTGGAAGAGTGAAAGCTTCACCCCTTAAATCCCAGCTCTTCTCCTTCCCAGTGGGAAGCAGCTGCTGGCACATTCCAGGGTTTCTACGTGCGAAGCAGTGACCCAGGCGAACCCCTCCTGCTGTCAGCCCGGCAGCATCCTCATCCCACGCTGGGGTCAGTGTGCCGGCTCCCCGTGCACACGGAAGCGGTAGATGCAGGTGTACTCGAGGTGACCCCAATTGCTCAGCACCCGGAGCTCCACCAGCTGGTACGGGCCAATGGTGTCATCCTTGGGGAGAGGGGGAAGGAAAACCCTGAGCCCTTGAGAGTTCCCTGGGGCTCGGAGAGCCCAGGGGTCCCATTGTCTTCTTGGGGTCAGGTGCAACGAGAGCAAAGCACTTACCTCGAAGTAAAACGTTTGGATGGGACTGCCATTGTGGTTGTACGTGAACTGCCCAAGTAGAAGGCCTTCCTCCTCTCTCTCCTCCTTTAAACCCTATGGAGGGTCAGGGAGGCAGAAAGGGAGAACCAGTGGTGATGAGAGAGGGAGACCAGAGGTGCACCCAGGGCAGAAGAGGGAGATGGAGGCGCAAGCACACTTGGTCTCCACTCCTGCTCTTCCAGGCCAAAACAGACAAATGGGGACAGGGAGCAGCGGGGAAGGATGAGGAGGCAGAGACCAAGAGTTATACCCACTCAATCCCCTCTTCCAGTGCTTCCCAAAACCCCTCCTGAAGCCTGGTGCTCTCCCTCTCCCCCTCAGTACTGCTTCTTCCCCCTCTTCAGTGTAAGACCAACCACCACACCAAGCACCCCACAACCAGGTATAGGGCTCACCAGCCCTCTCCTCCTGCACTCTCTCCCATGACACCCTCCCACTGTGTCCCCTTGCTAATCCCTCAGGTCACTCACATAGACAGCAAAGTCCTTGGGGGCACTGGGGATGGTCCCCTTGGGTGAGAGAGCTCTTGGGATGTGCTCCAGTGTCACGGCCGTGGGGCGGATGATGCTGGAGAGGCGGATGACGGCAAAGCCCTGGGACCCACGAAACGCCCAGCAGTTCCCAGGGTTGACATCTGGCTACAAGCACAAGAGCAAGACACCAGCAATGTTACCATCGTCAGTGCCATTTTCTCCCCGGCATCAGCCTGGCCGCTTGCTTAGAGCAGGAGCCAAATAAAACCCACCAAGAGAACCAGCCCAGCCGGCCCTTCCCCACAGTGGGGTCTCACCCTGAGGGTGCCCACCTGCAAGATAACACGGGGGGACTGCGAGCGGTACCACAGGGGGATGCCAAACAAGCTCAGCAGCGCCGTCTGTGTCCCGTGGGTCTCTGAGCAGCGGGTGTTGATGACACTGGCCCCTGACATAGACAGGGCACAGCACCAGGTAAGCTGCATACCAGCAGGTATGTGGTCCCCTCCCCAGGATGGCCGGCTCATCCCACACCACCTACCCGCCGACTCCAGGGCATAGTCAACCATCCCCACACGGTCCTCGCTGTAGCGCTTCAGGGCCTGGTCCACGATGAGATGCACTTGCTGTGTGAGAACAGAGAGTGAAAGGGGGAAAGGGCCAGGGCGGGCATCCTGGCCCCCACTCTTCTCCACCCCATGGGGACAGAGAGGGCGCAAGGACCTTCCTGCAAGCAGCCAGGGGATGAATCACCGTGGCAGAAATGAGAGGACACGCATTTGGCTGGGAAGCCTCGTTAGAGGCTGCTAAAAAACAGCCCAGAGAGGAGCTGTGTAATGAAGGGGCAGTGCCCAGGCACACTGGGCTTGCCTGTCCCCATCCCAAAAGAAGGGGTAGGCCTAGGGGAGGTGGAGTGTTCCCCAGCAGGTACCAGACACAACCTTACAACCCACCCAGTCCTCCCAGTGTCATCAGCTGGCCCCTCCTGCGCCATCCTGCAGGACTGGTGGGAGCTCCCCCACCCAGAAAAGGAGGAGCTGGCCAGAGCATCCCTTTGGAGTCAAAACCCAGCCCTAGGAGCTGCGGCCTTGCAGCACCACTGTGGGTCTAAACTTTGTGTGTGCACAAAGCTCATACAGACTGCAGGCACTGCAAATCCCAGCTTTGATCCCTGCCCTTCACTACCTCCGTAGGGAATTGCCAACAACAATTTCCAAAGCAAGCAGGCTCAGTTTTTCCTTCGGTGTCATTCTACTGAAATGCTTTGCCCCAAGTGACTCAGCGGTGCTGCTGAAGATAGGGGTAAACAAGGTGCTCAAACCTTGATGGCATCTGCCCTGCCTTTTGGGTGAAGGGTATGAGAGCAGAAGCTTGGATTTTAAGACAGTGAGAGCCCCACAGGTATGCAGATATTGCCACTGTGATCCATCCAGAGCAGGGTGCAGGCACACCTCAGTGGAAGTGAGCAGCAGAGAAGGGATGGAGGAGTTTCAGGGATGCTCTTGACAGGTGGGATATGAGCCCACAGTCAATGTCCCAGCTATAAGCGCAGTCCCCACGGCTCTGGTATTTCCTAGGCACATGTGCCACCCCTCTGCACACACACAATGGGACACAGCCCCTGATCCCACACCTGCAGTCACCAGCACTCACCTCTTCCGTCACCCCCATGGTTCCTCCTTGCTGCAGGGCCACTCCAATCCCAGCATCCCGTGCTGACAGCCTCCTGTCCTCCGAGACCTTGTCAAGGATTTTACGCTCCAGGGCCTGGAGCTCTGCTTGCAAGTCTTCCGGCTGGAGGACAAGCCCAGCAGCGCCATCCCGCCGGGACTGTGACAGGAACTGACTGACCCACGCTGGGAACTGAGCTTCCACCTGAAACAGGGCACAGCGCTCAGCCCCAGGGCAGGTACCCTCATGCCTCCCTCTGCCGTACATAGCAGGACTAGGGACTCACATCAGCCCGCACTGCCTTCAGCTGCTCCAGCATCCCCTCCATGTGCTTCCCCATCACCTCCTGGTCTGACTTGAGGCTCATCAGCTCCCTCCTCAGTGCTGCCACCTCCTGCTCCAGCTTATCCACCTCCTGCTCCAGCTTATCCACCTCCTGCTGGAAGCTCCCTTGCAGGCTCTCCAGTGCTGAGCTGTGCCGAGAGAAAGGGGCAACAAAACCTCACACCAGTGGCAGTCCCAGCTCCCCTCTGCAAACAGGGGGGGCAGGTTCGTCCCCCCCCCAGGGCCTGTGCCATCTCCAGCCCCATACGGGTTTAATTCCTGTAGCAATGTCCTCTTCTATTGCATCCTATGGGAAAGCATCCCCAGCTCGCTCCTCAGTTGAAGGGCCATCTTCCCCACAGTGATGCAAAACAATGGCCACGAAGCTTATTTGCTGCAATGACCCTTTAAGCCCTGCTGGCAGCCAGGGCACTTTCTTGCCAACACACCCACACATCCATCCCTCATTCCACACAAGACTGTGTCTCTCGACCTCTCCTTTGCCCCAAGCAAACCACGCTTGGAAACCCCTCCTATGCCGAGCTGTGGGTATTTCACCCTGCTACCTGCCTGTCCCTAACAGAGCAGCAGCTCTGCTTGGACAGCAGCATTACCTCTGCCATTCCGAGTTCAGCTGCAGCAAACGAGTCTCCATCTCCTGCCAGGAGAAGGGGAAGGGGTGAGACCTCTGATGCCAGTAGCAGGGATGTCCTGCCTGGGTACCACCACATGCTCATTCCCTTACCTGAGAGGCTTGTGCCATCTTCCCTAGGCCGAGTGAGGCACAGGGGGGGAACATCAGAGCCCGGCCCCCCATGTCCCCACCTTCCCCCATGCCCCCCAAACCTCACCTGGAGGTGACTGTTCATGTCGGTGCGGAGATGCTCCTTCAGCCCCGCATCCCGGCGGCTCAAGAGCCCCTCCAGCAGTGCCAGGACACCCCCTGAGGGGGGCTCCCCGCCTGCTGCCATGGCCGCTGCTCCCCGCTGCAGCTCCCACCGCGACATCCCGGCCTCCAACACCTCAAAGCGCTTCTTCAGGGCCTGGAAGCGAGCCAGGACCCGGTGGTGCCCCTGCAGTGGCAAAGGCAGAGTGTGATGCAGCTCCTCAAGGGGCTGCCTGCTCCACTGGGACCCCCGTGACACGAGACCCAGGCCACCCAGTCCCCAAAGCCACTGACATCTTATTCATCTGCTGCTTCCCAGGAGAGGGCAGATGTTCCCCTTAGTCCATCCCTGGACACCCGAGACAGGCACAAGCTGGGGGAGCCACTTCCACCAGCATGGCAGGGCTCCTTCAGCCATGGACCACACTGTGCCAGCTCTGGGCAGGCTCCCACCCCACCTGGGTCACCTCCATGCCTTTGCCAAGGCTTACCTGGTCCAGCGTGGTCAGGTCCCCTGTCCCAGGCACATCAGAGGAGGAAAGCTTTCCTGCTCCCCACCATGGGAAGGCTGGGAGGCGGTGTGTCAACAGCCCATAGGGGTAGAAGTACCAAGCTCCTAGGCATGCAGGGGGATGAGATGGTTAAAACGGCAGGGGACAAGGTGGAAGTGCAGAAGCTCAGCCATCAACAGACGCACCAGGGTACCAGGAGCACTGAGCTCAGGACCATCCGATGCCCCAGTGGTATGCTCTGCACTGTCACTGATTTCAGTCTCTCACTGATTGAGCCAGGCCAACTCACCGTAGGCAGCAGCAGCAAGGAGCACGAGGAACAGTAGCAGAAGCAGGGACCTCTTCAGCCATGGGTAGCGCCTGGAGCACGGACAAGAAAGAGGTGCCTGTAGGACTGCAGCCACCTTCTCCCACCACGCTTCTTCGGATGGGAGCCGGAGGGAAAGCAAAGCCTACCCAGGCTTTGGCACAAGACATCCACCCCACATGTTGTGCGGTCTATGGGGCACCCCCTCTCTGGGGTCCTGTGGGTTTTCCCCACATCTCCCCCATCCTGGTGTCCCACCACCACACTCACCTGAAGAAGGGGACACTACCCAGGTATGGAGCCATGCCAGTGAGGCGGTGCCGGGCAGCTGCCAGCATCGAGAACAGCCACCCCAGGAACCGAACTGCAGGGAGACAAACCAAGCCTCAGGCAGCAGCCTGGCAAAGATGTGCCCTCTGTCCCCAAGGATGCTCCGCAGGGAGCTAAAACCCCTCCACCCAATGAGGGAACAGCACATGGGGAGAGGAGACTCCAGCAGGGAAGAAAAGGTGCTGCTGCAAACACCCCTCCACTCACGTGGTGCTGTGAACACCAGCCAGAGGAAGGAGCCCACCCGGGAGGCTGCAGATCTCAGCCTCGACCCGGAGCTACTCTGGCCTGAGTAGAAGTGACCTGGGAAGGAAGAAACAAGGCAGTAAGTCACCAAACAGCGCCTGCACCTCTGTCTGTCACCCAGGCTGAAGGCTTTACGTAGGGGGGGGCATGCAGGTGGGGCTGGCAGTGCCCTGAGCACAGGCAGGTGCTGGGCTGGTCCCCTTGGGGACACTTCCCCCAGCATCCCTGCCGCTGCAGAGAGGCCGGAGTATCCCTACCAGCGTAGTCATCTTCCGAGGAGTACCCAGATGAAGAGGTGTAGGAGTCGCACATCTTGCTCTCCAGCAGCCCGTTGATCTTGCTGGACTCGGTGTCCCCAGTGCCTCTTCTCCTCCTGGTAGAGAACTCGCCACCTTCCCCAAAACACAGAGTCCTCCTCAGAAACCACCCACCATCCCCACCCCCAAAGGGGGCAGGGGGCAGCCAGCCCGGTGGGGCTGCCCCAACGCCTCGCTGGTGTGCAAAGGACATCCCCAGCTACTGTGGGAGGGAGAAACATAAGGGAGAGCTCACCCCAATACGTGCTGCTGCCCAGGGTATCGTGCAGCACGGAGCTGCCCAGGGCAGCGTAGGCCCCGGCTGTCCCCCAGGTAGGACTCGCTCACCAGGGACTCGCTGTAGTAGGAGGTTTGGGTGCTGGGGGTAGGAGACAAGCGCTTGGTGCTGCTCGATTTCCTCCTGACCGTCCTGCTGTGGACGAGAACAGGGTCATCAGCAGTATCCTGCTGTGGGCGCGAACAGGGTCATCAATATAGATACGGGAGGGGGATGTCACAGTGCACGGATACGGGAGGGGGATGTCACAATGGGCAGAAACAGGGACTTCACCCCACGCCCTTGGCCAGCATCGCCTCCCTCTGCCCTGTACCGGATGGGGGCAGGTTTTGGAGGGTGCAACGGCTGCTTTGCGAAAGGCGCTGCCGCTCATCCGCGGGCACCGCTTCCGCTCGCACCGCTGCGGTTTTCCGGCCCGGCACTGGCAGCACACCTCCCTCCCGCCATCGGGCTGGAGGCGGCACCAAACCCCCCCCCCCCCCCAGCCGCCCACGGCAGCGGGGCAGAGGAGAACGCAGAGGTGCCGCGGTTGGGAGCACCCGGAGGGCACAGCCAGTCCCAGGCAGCCAGCGGCCATGCTGCAATACAGTGAGCTCGCCGTCATGCTCCCTCCTGCAAGCTGCCAGGGAAGGTGCCTGCTCCACGCTGTGGGATGCAGTGCCCTGCCCACGTTTGGGAGATGGGACCTCCCGCACCCCACTAACCTGCCCGTGCCCTCCTTGAAGGGGAGCTGCTGCCCCCCCAGCAGGGAGCTGCTGCTGCTGCTGCTGGTCGTGGCATCGTCGTCCCCGGGGTAATAGCGGGTGCTGATGAGGCGCTGGCTGCGGCGGGACATGGCGGCGGCTCGGGACGGGGGGGTCAAGGCTCACCTGCGGCGGGGAGGGGAGACAAGGAAGCATCAGCAGGAGGGGACGCAGCGGGAGGAGGGACCCCACTCGCGGGGGGGGCCCGGGGCGGTGCTGTGGGTGCTGAGAGCCCCTCTAGGGGCACCTGCTGCCGCGGGCCGCCACCGCCGGGGCCGGGATGGAGCCTCCCTCCCTCCCACCCGCTCCACCGCCACCGCCACCGCGGCCGCCTTATAAGGTTACAGAGGAATATATATACATTGTATATAGATAAAAACGTACATAAAGACACACATTAATACATATATATATATATATTTACATAAGCACACGCATACCCCCTTCCCTCCTCCTCCCCTCCAACGGGCCACCCAAGCAGGCACCCCCAGACCTCCTACCCCACCCTCGGCCGCGGCCGACCCCGTGTCCCCGCACACCCACCGTCTCCCGCAGCCCAGGCCCGCACCCGCCGCCGTCCCTCCCCGCTGCCGCCGCTCCGCTCCCTTTTGTTTTGCAGGCAAAGGCGGCCCCGGCCCCCGCCCCGCTTCTCCGCCCTACCCCGTTCCCCCCCTCCCGCCGCCGCCCCGCCCCTCTCCGCCTCGCGCGCGCGCGCGCCCTCCGCCACCGCCTCCCCCCCCCCCCCCCCCCCGGCTTGTGGGGACTCTTCGATAGGCTCTTTATTGTTACTGCTATCGCCGTTTTTGTCGTTATCGCTGTTATTATCGCAGTTGCTGTATTAGCATAGCTTTGTTGTGATGGGGCATGGCTTTAAGATGGCAGAGGGAAGATTTAGATCGGACCTTAGGAAGAAGTTCTTCCCTGTGAGGGTGCTGAGGCCCTGGCACAGGGTGCCCAGAGGAGCTGTGGCTGCCCTATCCCTGGCAATGTTCAAGGCCAGGTTGGACACAGGGGCTTGGAGCGACCTGGTCTGGTGGAAGGTGTCCCTGCCCATGGCAGGCGGTTGGAACTGGATGAGCTTTAAGGTCCCTTCTGACCCAAACCAGTCTGGGATTCTATGCTCATCGTTTGGGGGTGATGGGGAGGGCCCATCCCTACCCCCTGGCTGCCCACAGGTCACCAAACACCTCAGCGCTGGGGAACTTCCAGCCCACACCCCCCATGCCCACCGAGGGCTGCAGGCAGCCCATGCTACCAGGCAAGGGCAGGCCCTTGGGTACAAACCGTGGGTGATGGTGACCGAAAATGGGGGCTCCTACTTGCTCCTCAGCCCTGTTTGGGTTTTGCTGGGGCAGACAGTTTGCCAGCCCCAGTGAGGTGGCAAACACCCAGCAACCCCACACAACACCCCAACGGCACAGCCAAACCCACCCCTGCGGCACAGGCAGCCCCACTCAACACCGTGTGCCCACGCCGCCTCGACCGGGGGGGCAGGTTCTGCTGCATGCGAAAGTACTTCATGATGTCTATCAGAACGATAAAATTCCTTGGTTAGATGCTCTTCTTACATTTTGGGACTTCAATGGTTGGCTCACATCTCTGATTAAAGGTATTGGAATGATTTTGGTAGTAATCTTGACCATAGTTATGATTGTACCTTGTATTTTGCAATGTATTCGTGGTACGATTGAAAACCTGGTAAAACAGCTTTGGCTTACTCAAGAAAAGAAAAGGGGGAGATGTGGATGATTTCTTGTTAGAGAATGAACATATGCCTGCTCTGAATGAAAGCAAGTATGTGCAGTTGGCCATGTAGCAGGGGTAACTCCTGGTTACCTCTGTGCAGCCGACCGTGGAAAAGAAGCAACTTCCGGACAATCAATGAAACAAGAATGCAGGCCTGGAAGATAAGGAGCTAAGATAAGAAGCTTGCTGAATTGGACTGTAAATTTCGGTTGCTTACAAAAACCACACTTTAGGTTCTCACGAGTGCCCCCTTACATTGTGACGACGCTGTTTGGAGCAACCTTTTGATTTTACAGGGTCATCATACCTCATTTTTGTGCTTTATATTTTGTGGGGAACCTCTTTATAGCATCTCACTTATAGTGCCTTATGTTTTCTATTTAAGGTTTCTTACATAGGTTTTCTAAGACTGTTACAAAGTGTGTTCCAGTTTGTCATACCTATTTTTTTTAGATTAGTATATCTTAGGTAATTCACTTAAGCATAGAGAGGGGGGGAAATGTAGGCAGCCAGGGCTTGGCGGTCGGAAGATGTCGCGCTGTAATGGAAAGACAGAGCCCCTCCCCAGGTCTTAGCTTTGTGATGTAAGCAGACGGAAGTGACGTTGTAAACCAAAGCTATATAATGCGGTGTCACTCTGCAATAAGCGCCATTTGCCGTCCACCACATTGGTGTCTGCGTGCTAATGGACCCCGTGGTCGCGAGTAGGTGATCGCCTGTGCCGACCCTGAACCAGGCCACCGTGCCTCAGAGAGGCAGCAGAGCATGCAGCTATAGAATCATAGAATAGTCAGGCTTGGAAAGGACCTTAAGATCATCCATTTCCAACCCCCCTGCCATGGACCATCACAGACTACTTATTGGAAGTTACTAACAACTTGAATTCCCTCAGACTTTAAGTCTTGTTTTCATCATTACTCCATGCAGGTTCTGCATCCCAGAGTCTGTTTGATGACAAGGTGTAGAAACTGCTGCCCCTATAGTTAGTATGTCAGGTAAGGACTTGCCATAAGAGTACATAGAAAAGCTACAGGAATAGCTTGTGCAAATTCACCTACATCAGCCCCAAAGCACTCGCAGCAGTTTTGATATAATTTATTTGTCTTGGTCTTTTTTTTCTTGCATAGGCATAAATTACAATCTGTTGATTAAAAAATAAAATTAACAAAACAGTGCAGCATTTGCAACAGGCTACAGTATCAAATACAAACTCATCTCCTGTGTAGGGCAAATTGACAAGGGAGAACAGAGGAGAGAAATGGAGTAAAATAAGGGAAATCTGCTCTGACAGCTCTTTCCCATTTCTCCTGCCTCCCCAGGTTCATCTTCTGCAGCAGCACGAGGATGAAATACCTTCAGGCAGAGATGCACGTGCTGAAGCAGTAGTTTGATGTGCCTTCTTTCCCTCTGCAGCTCAGGAAGGTGTTGCAGCAATGGAGAGCAGCTGCCTGAGTGCTCTGGCTGCAGCCTGGCACCCATGAGCAGAGCTTGGGTGCTAACAAACCACGTGTAGTCTCACCATGCCTTCCTGGGACTCCTCATGTAGTTGCCATGAGGAGACCTCCAAAACCAGCACTAACCCCTGGAGAAGGGCATAAGACCCAAGGTGACCTCTCACTGATAGCTCCAGGGGTTTTTACCTTGGAACAGCACATTAATCTCCGAAGGACAGGGCAGGCTTTCCCTGTGAAGCCAAATGCTCCCTACCCCATAGCCAGTGGTTAACAGCCCCTTGGAAGAAGCAGAGACCCAGCTCCATCTCCATTCTTGGGAAAAAGAGGCTCCCCCTTTCCCAACTCTCACTATGCCCGAGTTACCACAAAAGCATCCTGACAGCCCAACAGGGAGGGCAGGGAGCCCGAAGGGAAGTAAGAAAAGGGGTTTTCCAGCCTTGTGGTTACGGCATTTGCTCCAGCAGCCAAAGAACCCCTGGGGAAAGGGGAGAGCTTCATCTCTGCTATCACTCAAATGCAGGAGCTGCTCTGCTCAACCCAGGACAGGTCTAGGCATTTATAAAAGCACAACGCCATGCACGCAGGGCACTCACGGACATGACTCCAAGGCAAGCAGGCAGCTGTAGACAAGTTTAAAATAACTTTGGCTGTGGCTGCCAAGAATTAAGACTATGCTCAATATAGGAGAGAATTTATCCTGGCTGGATCTGGCTGCGGATCTGCTTTCTCCCAGCAGCAGGGCCTCCCAGCACTGCAGGGAGCTCCAGGGGGTCATTTTAAGCTGCTGGAGATGAGGCTGCACGCTTCCGGCTCACATCCCTTGCTCAGAGCAAAAAGACCCCTCCAGAAGGGATGTGCTAACATCATCCTGATCCCCTCCATCTTGCATAGAGCAGGTCAGGACTCAGCCCCTCTGCCCAGCGTACACTTTATGCTGAAGGGAAACACTTCTTCAGGCTGTTCCCCTCCTCTTTATCCCTCACCCTACAGTGCTTCAAGCGGAAAAGACCATATGAGACTCAATTCATTGTGCACCCCTAACTGCTGGTGGTGCCAGGGGAAGGATGATGCCAGCATCAGATAGGGCCAAAACACTAAATATGAGCCCTTCAGCTTTTATTTCAACAAAATACAAGACAAATGTGGAGGCTTTAAATGCCATCCAAGAACGTAAGCCAAGCTAGGGGCGATGCAGGCAGCCAGGAAGCAGAGTGGCCACATGGCCCTGGCACTCCTCAGCTCATGGAAGGTCCCCATGCATCCTTCCTGCAGTCCCCTGCCCCCTATCACACCCCTATGGATAGAGGCAGGATTTACATGCCCACTGCAGGCAGAACTCCCCGTCCTGCTCCAGCATGGTCAGGGAACCGAGCCATGCCGGTCAGGAGGCAGCAGGGAAAGGGAGCCCTTCCAGGAAAAAGGAGATCACCCTGTGCCAGCCATCTGCCACTGGGGACCAGGAGGTGACAGAGGCAGCCCTGAGCACTGCAGGTGGGGGGAGGCCCCATTGCTTCCCAAGGTGCAGGAGCGTGCTGGCACCTGCAAGCCCTGGGGATTGCCCCATCTCCCACCCATGGACAGAGTGGGGCAGAGCTCCAGCTCACTGCAGGCAGTCACCTATATACAGATGCAGCCATGGACAAGAGGCCACAGCCACACATTGCAGTCTCGGAGGATGTCTCCGGAGCAAGGAGGGCAGGATCTCCGGCACCCTGCCAGGCAGCAGTCCATGGAGGACCTTGTCTCCCAGGCTCAGCTACCAAACCACCACCAACTCAAGGCCTGTATTTTAAATAGCTCTGCTCATCTTATTCTAGCTTATCCTACTGTGTGTGCGCTATTCTCCTACTAAACAAAGCTCTAGCCCTCTTTGCATCTAAGCCACTTGCCCAAGCGGCGCCACGTAACATTCTCTGGTTAAGTAGAAATCACATGGAAAAAGGTTTTAACTTTGTTACTACAAAAAATAAAACCCCAACCACCCCCCCGGAAAGTACCTCCCTCCCCCCTCAAGAAAGCAGAACAAACCCAAAAGGGAAAGCAGGTAACAGGAGCTTTCAACAGCATTATCAAGCTTAACACTGGGGAGCAGCCAGCCAGGGAGGCCAACGGCATTGCCAATACCCAGCCGCCGGCAGCAGGAGGGCCTGAGCAGACAGACAGCAGCACCAGGGCAGGCTCTGCCACCACCACGTGCCAAACTCCTCTGCTCCTGCCCCCCCCAACCGTTAGTTTATGTTAATACTTCACTAATACTGTCTTATTTCCCCTCTGCCAGCCCAGCATCAGAGATCTGGAGATCTCTACCAAAGCCAACGCCAAGGCAGGAGAAATGACCCTGTGTGGAGGGGAGAGAGGCAGCGGCTGCGACTGCTCACTCCTACCTACTCCAGCGGCACCGAGCCGGTCGCCACGCTCCCACACACCATATCACACCCAAGCCTGCGTGAAGCACGTGGCAAAATTCCATACCCCTTTCCCAAGTCCTGGCAGCACTAGGCACACTGTTGGAAAGGAGCAGGCAGTGGGGATGGAGGGCTGCGCAGACCCAATAAAAAAGGAGCTTAGAAAGTTAAAGTGTCTGATATACACTTAAAACCAGCCAGGCTGTGCCAAGACCCACGTGGGATGCTCTTGTTTTGCCACCCCAGTCCTTGGAAGAGTGAAAGCTTCACCCCTTAAATCCCAGCTCTTCTCCTTCCCAGTGGGAAGCAGCTGCTGGCACATTCCAGGGTTTCTACGTGCGAAGCAGTGACCCAGGCGAACCCCTCCTGCTGTCAGCCCGGCAGCATCCTCATCCCACGCTGGGGTCAGTGTGCCGGCTCCCCGTGCACACGGAAGCGGTAGATGCAGGTGTACTCGAGGTGACCCCAATTGCTCAGCACCCGGAGCTCCACCAGCTGGTACGGGCCAATGGTGTCATCCTTGGGGAGAGGGGGAAGGAAAACCCTGAGCCCTTGAGAGTTCCCTGGGGCTCGGAGAGCCCAGGGGTCCCATTGTCTTCTTGGGGTCAGGTGCAACGAGAGCAAAGCACTTACCTCGAAGTAAAACGTTTGGATGGGACTGCCATTGTGGTTGTACGTGAACTGCCCAAGTAGAAGGCCTTCCTCCTCTCTCTCCTCCTTTAAACCCTATGGAGGGTCAGGGAGGCAGAAAGGGAGAACCAGTGGTGATGAGAGAGGGAGACCAGAGGTGCACCCAGGGCAGAAGAGGGAGATGGAGGCGCAAGCACACTTGGTCTCCACTCCTGCTCTTCCAGGCCAAAACAGACAAATGGGGACAGGGAGCAGCGGGGAAGGATGAGGAGGCAGAGACCAAGAGTTATACCCACTCAATCCCCTCTTCCAGTGCTTCCCAAAACCCCTCCTGAAGCCTGGTGCTCTCCCTCTCCCCCTCAGTACTGCTTCTTCCCCCTCTTCAGTGTAAGACCAACCACCACACCAAGCACCCCACAACCAGGTATAGGGCTCACCAGCCCTCTCCTCCTGCACTCTCTCCCATGACACCCTCCCACTGTGTCCCCTTGCTAATCCCTCAGGTCACTCACATAGACAGCAAAGTCCTTGGGGGCACTGGGGATGGTCCCCTTGGGTGAGAGAGCTCTTGGGATGTGCTCCAGTGTCACGGCCGTGGGGCGGATGATGCTGGAGAGGCGGATGACGGCAAAGCCCTGGGACCCACGAAACGCCCAGCAGTTCCCAGGGTTGACATCTGGCTACAAGCACAAGAGCAAGACACCAGCAATGTTACCATCGTCAGTGCCATTTTCTCCCCGGCATCAGCCTGGCCGCTTGCTTAGAGCAGGAGCCAAATAAAACCCACCAAGAGAACCAGCCCAGCCGGCCCTTCCCCACAGTGGGGTCTCACCCTGAGGGTGCCCACCTGCAAGATAACACGGGGGGACTGCGAGCGGTACCACAGGGGGATGCCAAACAAGCTCAGCAGCGCCGTCTGTGTCCCGTGGGTCTCTGAGCAGCGGGTGTTGATGACACTGGCCCCTGACATAGACAGGGCACAGCACCAGGTAAGCTGCATACCAGCAGGTATGTGGTCCCCTCCCCAGGATGGCCGGCTCATCCCACACCACCTACCCGCCGACTCCAGGGCATAGTCAACCATCCCCACACGGTCCTCGCTGTAGCGCTTCAGGGCCTGGTCCACGATGAGATGCACTCGCTGTGTGAGAACAGAGAGTGAAAGGGGGAAAGGGCCAGGGCGGGCATCCTGGCCCCCACTCTTCTCCACCCCATGGGGACAGAGAGGGCGCAAGGACCTTCCTGCAAGCAGCCAGGGGATGAATCACCGTGGCAGAAATGAGAGGACACGCATTTGGCTGGGAAGCCTCGTTAGAGGCTGCTAAAAACAGCCCAGAGAGGAGCTGTGTAATGAAGGGGCAGTGCCCAGGCACACTGGGCTTGCCTGTCCCCATCCCAAAAGAAGGGGTAGGCCTAGGGGAGGTGGAGTGTTCCCCAGCAGGTACCAGACACAACCTTACAACCCACCCAGTCCTCCCAGTGTCATCAGCTGGCCCCTCCTGCGCCATCCTGCAGGACTGGTGGGAGCTCCCCCACCCAGAAAAGGAGGAGCTGGCCAGAGCATCCCTTTGGAGTCAAAACCCAGCCCTAGGAGCTGCGGCCTTGCAGCACCACTGTGGGTCTAAACTTTGTGTGTGCACAAAGCTCATACAGACTGCAGGCACTGCAAATCCCAGCTTTGATCCCTGCCCTTCACTACCTCCGTAGGGAATTGCCAACAACAATTTCCAAAGCAAGCAGGCTCAGTTTTTCCTTCGGTGTCATTCTACTGAAATGCTTTGCCCCAAGTGACTCAGCGGTGCTGCTGAAGATAGGGGTAAACAAGGTGCTCAAACCTTGATGGCATCTGCCCTGCCTTTTGGGTGAAGGGTATGAGAGCAGAAGCTTGGATTTTAAGACAGTGAGAGCCCCACAGGTATGCAGATATTGCCACTGTGATCCATCCAGAGCAGGGTGCAGGCACACCTCAGTGGAAGTGAGCAGCAGAGAAGGGATGGAGGAGTTTCAGGGATGCTCTTGACAGGTGGGATATGAGCCCACAGTCAATGTCCCAGCTATAAGCGCAGTCCCCACGGCTCTGGTATTTCCTAGGCACATGTGCCACCCCTCTGCACACACACAATGGGACACAGCCCCTGATCCCACACCTGCAGTCACCAGCACTCACCTCTTCCGTCACCCCCATGGTTCCTTCTTGCTGCAGGGCCACTCCAATCCCAGCATCCCGTGCTGACAGCCTCCTGTCCTCCGAGACCTTGTCAAGGATTTTACGCTCCAGGGCCTGGAGCTCTGCTTGCAAGTCTTCCGGCTGGAGGACAAGCCCAGCAGCGCCATCCCGCCGGGACTGTGACAGGAACTGACTGACCCACGCTGGGAACTGAGCTTCCACCTGAAACAGGGCACAGCGCTCAGCCCCAGGGCAGGTACCCTCATGCCTCCCTCTGCCGTACATAGCAGGACTAGGGACTCACATCAGCCCGCACTGCCTTCAGCTGCTCCAGCATCCCCTCCATGTGCTTCCCCATCACCTCCTGGTCTGACTTGAGGCTCATCAGCTCCCTCCTCAGTGCTGCCACCTCCTGCTCCAGCTTATCCACCTCCTGCTCCAGCTTATCCACCTCCTGCTGGAAGCTCCCTTGCAGGCTCTCCAGTGCTGAGCTGTGCCGAGAGAAAGGGGCAACAAAACCTCACACCAGTGGCAGTCCCAGCTCCCCTCTGCAAACAGGGGGGGCAGGTTCGTCCCCCCCCCAGGGCCTGTGCCATCTCCAGCCCCATACGGGTTTAATTCCTGTAGCAATGTCCTCTTCTATTGCATCCTATGGGAAAGCATCCCCAGCTCGCTCCTCAGTTGAAGGGCCATCTTCCCCACAGTGATGCAAAACAATGGCCACGAAGCTTATTTGCTGCAATGACCCTTTAAGCCCTGCTGGCAGCCAGGGCACTTTCTTGCCAACACACCCACACATCCATCCCTCATTCCACACAAGACTGTGTCTCTCAACCTCTCCTTTGCCCCAAGCAAACCACGCTTGGAAACCCCTCCTATGCCGAGCTGTGGGTATTTCACCCTGCTACCTGCCTGTCCCTAACAGAGCAGCAGCTCTGCTTGGACAGCAGCATTACCTCTGCCATTCCGAGTTCAGCTGCAGCAAACGAGTCTCCATCTCCTGCCAGGAGAAGGGGAAGGGGTGAGACCTCCGATGCCAGTAGCAGGGATGTCCTGCCTGGGTACCACCACATGCTCATTCCCTTACCTGAGAGGCTTGTGCCATCTTCCCTAGGCCGAGTGAGGCACAGGGGGGGAACATCAGAGCCCGGCCCCCCATGTCCCCACCTTCCCCCATGCCCCCCAAACCTCACCTGGAGGTGACTGTTCATGTCGGTGCGGAGATGCTCCTTCAGCCCCGCATCCCGGCGGCTCAAGAGCCCCTCCAGCAGTGCCAGGACACCCCCTGAGGGGGGCTCCCCGCCTGCTGCCATGGCCGCTGCTCCCCGCTGCGGCTCCCACCGCGACATCCCGGCCTCCAACACCTCAAAGCGCTTCTTCAGGGCCTGGAAGCGAGCCAGGACCCGGTGGTGCCCCTGCAGTGGCAAAGGCAGAGTGTGATGCAGCTCCTCAAGGGGCTGCCTGCTCCACTGGGACCCCCGTGACACGAGACCCAGGCCACCCAGTCCCCAAAGCCACTGACATCTTATTCATCTGCTGCTTCCCAGGAGAGGGCAGATGTTCCCCTTAGTCCATCCCTGGACACCCGAGACAGGCACAAGCTGGGGGAGCCACTTCCACCAGCATGGCAGGGCTCCTTCAGCCATGGACCACACTGTGCCAGCTCTGGGCAGGCTCCCACCCCACCTGGGTCACCTCCATGCCTTTGCCAAGGCTTACCTGGTCCAGCGTGGTCAGGTCCCCTGTCCCAGGCACATCAGAGGAGGAAAGCTTTCCTGCTCCCCACCATGGGAAGGCTGGGAGGCGGTGTGTCGACAGCCCATAGGGGTAGAAGTACCAAGCTCCTAGGCATGCAGGGGGATGAGATGGTTAAAACGGCAGGGAACAAGGTGGAAGTGCAGAAGCTCAGCCATCAACAGACGCACCAGGGTACCAGGAGCACTGAGCTCAGGACCATCCGATGCCCCAGTGGTATGCTCTGCACTGTCACTGATTTCAGTCTCTCACTGATTGAGCCAGGCCAACTCACCGTAGGCAGCAGCAGCAAGGAGCACGAGGAACAGTAGCAGAAGCAGGGACCTCTTCAGCCATGGGTAGCGCCTGGAGCACGGACAAGAAAGAGGTGCCTGTAGGACTGCAGCCACCTTCTCCCACCACGCTTCTTCGGATGGGAGCCGGAGGGAAAGCAAAGCCTACCCAGGCTTTGGCACAAGACATCCACCCCACATGTTGTGCGGTCTATGGGGCACCCCCTCTCTGGGGTCCTGTGGGTTTTCCCCACATCTCCCCCATCCTGGTGTCCCACCACCACACTCACCTGAAGAAGGGGACACTACCCAGGTATGGAGCCATGCCAGTGAGGCGGTGCCGGGCAGCTGCCAGCGTCGAGAACAGCCACCCCAGGAACCGAACTGCAGGGAGACAAACCAAGCCTCAGGCAGCAGCCTGGCAAAGATGTGCCCTCTGTCCCCAAGGATGCTCCGCAGGGAGCTAAAACCCCTCCACCCAATGAGGGAACAGCACATGGGGAGAGGAGACTCCAGCAGGGAAGAAAAGGTGCTGCTGCAAACACCCCTCCACTCACGTGGTGCTGTGAACACCAGCCAGAGGAAGGAGCCCACCCGGGAGGCTGCAGATCTCAGCCTCGACCCGGAGCTACTCTGGCCTGAGTAGAAGTGACCTGGGAAGGAAGAAACAAGGCAGTAAGTCACCAAACAGCGCCTGCACCTCTGTCTGTCACCCAGGCTGAAGGCTTTACGTAGGGGGGGGCATGCAGGTGGGGCTGGCAGTGCCCTGAGCACAGGCAGGTGCTGGGCTGGTCCCCTTGGGGACACTTCCCCCAGCATCCCTGCCGCTGCAGAGAGGCCGGAGTATCCCTACCAGCATAGTCATCTTCCGAGGAGTACCCAGATAAAGAGGTGTAGGAGTCGCACATCTTGCTCTCCAGCAGCCCGTTGATCTTGCTGGACTCGGTGTCCCCAGTGCCTCTTCTCCTCCTGGTAGAGAACTCGCCACCTTCCCCAAAACACAGAGTCCTCCTCAGAAACCACCCACCATCCCCACCCCCAAAGGGGGCAGGGGGCAGCCAGCCCGGTGGGGCTGCCCCAACGCCTCGCTGGTGTGCAAAGGACATCCCCAGCTACTGTGGGAGGGAGAAACATAAGGGAGAGCTCACCCCAATACGTGCTGCTGCCCAGGGTATCGTGCAGCACGGAGCTGCCCAGGGCAGCGTAGGCCCCGGCTGTCCCCCAGGTAGGACTCGCTCACCAGGGACTCGCTGTAGTAGGAGGTTTGGGTGCTGGGGGTAGGAGACAAGCGCTTGGTGCTGCTCGATTTCCTCCTGACCGTCCTGCTGTGGACGAGAACAGGGTCATCAGCAGTATCCTGCTGTGGGCGCGAACAGGGTCATCAATATAGATACGGGAGGGGGATGTCACAGTGCACGGATACGGGAGGGGGATGTCACAATGGGCAGAAACAGGGACTTCACCCCACGCCCTTGGCCAGCATCGCCTCCCTCTGCCCTGTACCGGATGGGGGCAGGTTTTGGAGGGTGCAACGGCTGCTTTGCGAAAGGCGCTGCCGCTCATCCGCGGGCACCGCTTCCGCTCGCACCGCTGCGGTTTTCCGGCCCGGCACTGGCAGCACACCTCCCTCCCGCCATCGGGCTGGAGGCGGCACCAACCCCCCCCCCCCCCCCCCAGCCGTCCACGGCAGCGGGGCAGAGGAGAACGCAGAGGTGCCGCGGTTGGGAGCACCCGGAGGGCACAGCCAGTCCCAGGCAGCCAGCGGCCATGCTGCAATACAGTGAGCTCGCCGTCATGCTCCCTCCTGCAAGCTGCCAGGGAAGGTGCCTGCTCCACGCTGTGGGATGCAGTGCCCTGCCCACGTTTGGGAGATGGGACCTCCCGCACCCCACTGACCTGCCCGTGCCCTCCTTGAAGGGGAGCTGCTGCCCCCCCAGCAGGGAGCTGCTGCTGCTGCTGCTGGTCGTGGCATCGTCGTCCCCGGGGTAATAGCGGGTGCTGATGAGGCGCTGGCTGCGGCGGGACATGGCGGCGGCTCGGGACGGGGGGGTCAAGGCTCACCTGCGGCGGGGAGGGGAGACAAGGAAGCATCAGCAGGAGGGGACGCAGCGGGAGGAGGGACCCCACTCGCGGGGGGGGCCCGGGGCGGTGCTGTGGGTGCTGAGAGCCCCTCTAGGGGCACCTGCTGCCGCGGGCCGCCACCGCCGGGGCCGGGATGGAGCCTCCCTCCCTCCCACCCGCTCCACCGCCACCGCCACCGCCACCGCGGCCGCCTTATAAGGTTACAGAGGAATATATATACATTGTATATAGATAAAAACGTACATAAAGACACACATTAATACATATATATATATATATTTACATAAGCACACGCATACCCCCTTCCCTCCTCCTCCCCTCCAACGGGCCACCCAAGCAGGCACCCCCAGACCTCCTACCCCACCCTCGGCCGCGGCCGACCCCGTGTCCCCGCACACCCACCGTCTCCCGCAGCCCAGGCCCGCACCCGCCGCCGTCCCTCCCCGCTGCCGCCGCTCCGCTCCCTTTTGTTTTGCAGGCAAAGGCGGCCCCGGCCCCCGCCCCGCTTCTCCGCCCTACCCCGTTCCCCCCCTCCCGCCGCCGCCCCGCCCCTCTCCGCCTCGCGCGCGCGCGCGCCCTCCGCCACCGCCTCCCCCCCCCCCCCCCCCCCCGGCTTGTGGGGACTCTTCGATAGGCTCTTTATTGTTACTGCTATCGCCGTTTTTGTCGTTATCGCTGTTATTATCGCAGTTGCTGTATTAGCATAGCTTTGTTGTGATGGGGCATGGCTTTAAGATGGCAGAGGGAAGATTTAGATCGGACCTTAGGAAGAAGTTCTTCCCTGTGAGGGTGCTGAGGCCCTGGCACAGGGTGCCCAGAGGAGCTGTGGCTGCCCTATCCCTGGCAATGTTCAAGGCCAGGTTGGACACAGGGGCTTGGAGCGACCTGGTCTGGTGGAAGGTGTCCCTGCCCATGGCAGGCGGTTGGAACTGGATGAGCTTTAAGGTCCCTTCTGACCCAAACCAGTCTGGGATTCTATGCTCATCGTTTGGGGGTGATGGGGAGGGCCCATCCCTACCCCCTGGCTGCCCACAGGTCACCAAACACCTCAGCGCTGGGGAACTTCCAGCCCACACCCCCCATGCCCACCGAGGGCTGCAGGCAGCCCATGCTACCAGGCAAGGGCAGGCCCTTGGGTACAAACCGTGGGTGATGGTGACCGAAAATGGGGGCTCCTACTTGCTCCTCAGCCCTGTTTGGGTTTTGCTGGGGCAGACAGTTTGCCAGCCCCAGTGAGGTGGCAAACACCCAGCAACCCCACACAACACCCCAACGGCACAGCCAAACCCACCCCTGCGGCACAGGCAGCCCCACTCAACACCGTGTGCCCACGCCGCCTCGACCGGGGGGGCAGGTTCTGCTGCATGCGAAAGTACTTCATGATGTCTATCAGAACGATAAAATTCCTTGGTTAGATGCTCTTCTTACATTTTGGGACTTCAATGGTTGGCTCACATCTCTGATTAAAGGTATTGGAATGATTTTGGTAGTAATCTTGACCATAGTTATGATTGTACCTTGTATTTTGCAATGTATTCGTGGTACGATTGAAAACCTGGTAAAACAGCTTTGGCTTACTCAAGAAAAGAAAAGGGGGAGATGTGGATGATTTCTTGTTAGAGAATGAACATATGCCTGCTCTGAATGAAAGCAAGTATGTGCAGTTGGCCATGTAGCAGGGGTAACTCCTGGTTACCTCTGTGCAGCCGACCGTGGAAAAGAAGCAACTTCCGGACAATCAATGAAACAAGAATGCAGGCCTGGAAGATAAGGAGCTAAGATAAGAAGCTTGCTGAATTGGACTGTAAATTTCGGTTGCTTACAAAAACCACACTTTAGGTTCTCACGAGTGCCCCCTTACATTGTGACGACGCTGTTTGGAGCAACCTTTTGATTTTACAGGGTCATCATACCTCATTTTTGTGCTTTATATTTTGTGGGGAACCTCTTTATAGCATCTCACTTATAGTGCCTTATGTTTTCTATTTAAGGTTTCTTACATAGGTTTTCTAAGACTGTTACAAAGTGTGTTCCAGTTTGTCATACCTATTTTTTTTAGATTAGTATATCTTAGGTAATTCACTTAAGCATAGAGAGGGGGGGAAATGTAGGCAGCCAGGGCTTGGCGGTCGGAAGATGTCGCGCTGTAATGGAAAGACAGAGCCCCTCCCCAGGTCTTAGCTTTGTGATGTAAGCAGACGGAAGTGACGTTGTAAACCAAAGCTATATAATGCGGTGTCACTCTGCAATAAGCGCCATTTGCCGTCCACCACATTGGTGTCTGCGTGCTAATGGACCCCGTGGTCGCGAGTAGGTGATCGCCTGTGCCGACCCTGAACCAGGCCACCGTGCCTCAGAGAGGCAGCAGAGCATGCAGCTATAGAATCATAGAATAGTCAGGCTTGGAAAGGACCTTAAGATCATCCATTTCCAACCCCCCTGCCATGGACCATCACAGACTACTTATTGGAAGTTACTAACAACTTGAATTCCCTCAGACTTTAAGTCTTGTTTTCATCATTACTCCATGCAGGTTCTGCATCCCAGAGTCTGTTTGATGACAAGGTGTAGAAACTGCTGCCCCTATAGTTAGTATGTCAGGTAAGGACTTGCCATAAGAGTACATAGAAAAGCTACAGGAATAGCTTGTGCAAATTCACCTACATCAGCCCCAAAGCACTCGCAGCAGTTTTGATATAATTTATTTGTCTTGGTCTTTTTTTTCTTGCATAGGCATAAATTACAATCTGTTGATTAAAAAATAAAATTAACAAAACAGTGCAGCATTTGCAACAGGCTACAGTATCAAATACAAACTCATCTCCTGTGTAGGGCAAATTGACAAGGGAGAACAGAGGAGAGAAATGGAGTAAAATAAGGGAAATCTGCTCTGACAGCTCTTTCCCATTTCTCCTGCCTCCCCAGGTTCATCTTCTGCAGCAGCACGAGGATGAAATACCTTCAGGCAGAGATGCACGTGCTGAAGCAGTAGTTTGATGTGCCTTCTTTCCCTCTGCAGCTCAGGAAGGTGTTGCAGCAATGGAGAGCAGCTGCCTGAGTGCTCTGGCTGCAGCCTGGCACCCATGAGCAGAGCTTGGGTGCTAACAAACCACGTGTAGTCTCACCATGCCTTCCTGGGACTCCTCATGTAGTTGCCATGAGGAGACCTCCAAAACCAGCACTAACCCCTGGAGAAGGGCATAAGACCCAAGGTGACCTCTCACTGATAGCTCCAGGGGTTTTTACCTTGGAACAGCACATTAATCTCCGAAGGACAGGGCAGGCTTTCCCTGTGAAGCCAAATGCTCCCTACCCCATAGCCAGTGGTTAACAGCCCCTTGGAAGAAGCAGAGACCCAGCTCCATCTCCATTCTTGGGAAAAAGAGGCTCCCCCTTTCCCAACTCTCACTATGCCCGAGTTACCACAAAAGCATCCTGACAGCCCAACAGGGAGGGCAGGGAGCCCGAAGGGAAGTAAGAAAAGGGGTTTTCCAGCCTTGTGGTTACGGCATTTGCTCCAGCAGCCAAAGAACCCCTGGGGAAAGGGGAGAGCTTCATCTCTGCTATCACTCAAATGCAGGAGCTGCTCTGCTCAACCCAGGACAGGTCTAGGCATTTATAAAAGCACAACGCCATGCACGCAGGGCACTCACGGACATGACTCCAAGGCAAGCAGGCAGCTGTAGACAAGTTTAAAATAACTTTGGCTGTGGCTGCCAAGAATTAAGACTATGCTCAATATAGGAGAGAATTTATCCTGGCTGGATCTGGCTGCGGATCTGCTTTCTCCCAGCAGCAGGGCCTCCCAGCACTGCAGGGAGCTCCAGGGGGTCATTTTAAGCTGCTGGAGATGAGGCTGCACGCTTCCGGCTCACATCCCTTGCTCAGAGCAAAAAGACCCCTCCAGAAGGGATGTGCTAACATCATCCTGATCCCCTCCATCTGGCACAGAGCAGGTCAGGACTCAGCCCCTCTGCCCAGCGTACACTTTATGCTGAAGGGAAACACTTCTTCAGGCTGTTCCCCTCCTCTTTATCCCTCACCCTACAGTGCTTCAAGCGGAAAAGACCATATGAGACTCAATTCATTGTGCACCCCTAACTGCTGGTGGTGCCAGGGGAAGGATGATGCCAGCATCAGATAGGGCCAAAACACTAAATATGAGCCCTTCAGCTTTTATTTCAACAAAATACAAGACAAATGTGGAGGCTTTAAATGCCATCCAAGAACGTAAGCCAAGCTAGGGGCGATGCAGGCAGCCAGGAAGCAGAGTGGCCACATGGCCCTGGCACTCCTCAGCTCATGGAAGGTCCCCATGCATCCTTCCTGCAGTCCCCTGCCCCCTATCACACCCCTATGGATAGAGGCAGGATTTACATGCCCACTGCAGGCAGAACTCCCCGTCCTGCTCCAGCATGGTCAGGGAACCGAGCCATGCCGGTCAGGAGGCAGCAGGGAAAGGGAGCCCTTCCAGGAAAAAGGAGATCACCCTGTGCCAGCCATCTGCCACTGGGGACCAGGAGGTGACAGAGGCAGCCCTGAGCACTGCAGGTGGGGGGAGGCCCCATTGCTTCCCAAGGTGCAGGAGCGTGCTGGCACCTGCAAGCCCTGGGGATTGCCCCATCTCCCACCCATGGACAGAGTGGGGCAGAGCTCCAGCTCACTGCAGGCAGTCACCTATATACAGATGCAGCCATGGACAAGAGGCCACAGCCACACATTGCAGTCTCGGAGGATGTCTCCGGAGCAAGGAGGGCAGGATCTCCGGCACCCTGCCAGGCAGCAGTCCATGGAGGACCTTGTCTCCCAGGCTCAGCTACCAAACCACCACCAACTCAAGGCCTGTATTTTAAATAGCTCTGCTCATCTTATTCTAGCTTATCCTACTGTGTGTGCGCTATTCTCCTACTAAACAAAGCTCTAGCCCTCTTTGCATCTAAGCCACTTGCCCAAGCGGCGCCACGTAACATTCTCTGGTTAAGTAGAAATCACATGGAAAAAGGTTTTAACTTTGTTACTACAAAAAATAAAACCCCAACCACCCCCCCGGAAAGTACCTCCCTCCCCCCTCAAGAAAGCAGAACAAACCCAAAAGGGAAAGCAGGTAACAGGAGCTTTCAACAGCATTATCAAGCTTAACACTGGGGAGCAGCCAGCCAGGGAGGCCAACGGCATTGCCAATACCCAGCCGCCGGCAGCAGGAGGGCCTGAGCAGACAGACAGCAGCACCAGGGCAGGCTCTGCCACCACCACGTGCCAAACTCCTCTGCTCCTGCCCCCCCCAACCGTTAGTTTATGTTAATACTTCACTAATACTGTCTTATTTCCCCTCTGCCAGCCCAGCATCAGAGATCTGGAGATCTCTACCAAAGCCAACGCCAAGGCAGGAGAAATGACCCTGTGTGGAGGGGAGAGAGGCAGCGGCTGCGACTGCTCACTCCTACCTACTCCAGCGGCACCGAGCCGGTCGCCACGCTCCCACACACCATATCACACCCAAGCCTGCGTGAAGCACGTGGCAAAATTCCATACCCCTTTCCCAAGTCCTGGCAGCACTAGGCACACTGTTGGAAAGGAGCAGGCAGTGGGGATGGAGGGCTGCGCAGACCCAATAAAAAAGGAGCTTAGAAAGTTAAAGTGTCTGATATACACTTAAAACCAGCCAGGCTGTGCCAAGACCCACGTGGGATGCTCTTGTTTTGCCACCCCAGTCCTTGGAAGAGTGAAAGCTTCACCCCTTAAATCCCAGCTCTTCTCCTTCCCAGTGGGAAGCAGCTGCTGGCACATTCCAGGGTTTCTACGTGCGAAGCAGTGACCCAGGCGAACCCCTCCTGCTGTCAGCCCGGCAGCATCCTCATCCCACGCTGGGGTCAGTGTGCCGGCTCCCCGTGCACACGGAAGCGGTAGATGCAGGTGTACTCGAGGTGACCCCAATTGCTCAGCACCCGGAGCTCCACCAGCTGGTACGGGCCAATGGTGTCATCCTTGGGGAGAGGGGGAAGGAAAACCCTGAGCCCTTGAGAGTTCCCTGGGGCTCGGAGAGCCCAGGGGTCCCATTGTCTTCTTGGGGTCAGGTGCAACGAGAGCAAAGCACTTACCTCGAAGTAAAACGTTTGGATGGGACTGCCATTGTGGTTGTACGTGAACTGCCCAAGTAGAAGGCCTTCCTCCTCTCTCTCCTCCTTTAAACCCTATGGAGGGTCAGGGAGGCAGAAAGGGAGAACCAGTGGTGATGAGAGAGGGAGACCAGAGGTGCACCCAGGGCAGAAGAGGGAGATGGAGGCGCAAGCACACTTGGTCTCCACTCCTGCTCTTCCAGGCCAAAACAGACAAATGGGGACAGGGAGCAGCGGGGAAGGATGAGGAGGCAGAGACCAAGAGTTATACCCACTCAATCCCCTCTTCCAGTGCTTCCCAAAACCCCTCCTGAAGCCTGGTGCTCTCCCTCTCCCCCTCAGTACTGCTTCTTCCCCCTCTTCAGTGTAAGACCAACCACCACACCAAGCACCCCACAACCAGGTATAGGGCTCACCAGCCCTCTCCTCCTGCACTCTCTCCCATGACACCCTCCCACTGTGTCCCCTTGCTAATCCCTCAGGTCACTCACATAGACAGCAAAGTCCTTGGGGGCACTGGGGATGGTCCCCTTGGGTGAGAGAGCTCTTGGGATGTGCTCCAGTGTCACGGCCGTGGGGCGGATGATGCTGGAGAGGCGGATGACGGCAAAGCCCTGGGACCCACGAAACGCCCAGCAGTTCCCAGGGTTGACATCTGGCTACAAGCACAAGAGCAAGACACCAGCAATGTTACCATCGTCAGTGCCATTTTCTCCCCGGCATCAGCCTGGCCGCTTGCTTAGAGCAGGAGCCAAATAAAACCCACCAAGAGAACCAGCCCAGCCGGCCCTTCCCCACAGTGGGGTCTCACCCTGAGGGTGCCCACCTGCAAGATAACACGGGGGGACTGCGAGCGGTACCACAGGGGGATGCCAAACAAGCTCAGCAGCGCCGTCTGTGTCCCGTGGGTCTCTGAGCAGCGGGTGTTGATGACACTGGCCCCTGACATAGACAGGGCACAGCACCAGGTAAGCTGCATACCAGCAGGTATGTGGTCCCCTCCCCAGGATGGCCGGCTCATCCCACACCACCTACCCGCCGACTCCAGGGCATAGTCAACCATCCCCACACGGTCCTCGCTGTAGCGCTTCAGGGCCTGGTCCACGATGAGATGCACTCGCTGTGTGAGAACAGAGAGTGAAAGGGGGAAAGGGCCAGGGCGGGCATCCTGGCCCCCACTCTTCTCCACCCCATGGGGACAGAGAGGGCGCAAGGACCTTCCTGCAAGCAGCCAGGGGATGAATCACCGTGGCAGAAATGAGAGGACACGCATTTGGCTGGGAAGCCTCGTTAGAGGCTGCTAAAAACAGCCCAGAGAGGAGCTGTGTAATGAAGGGGCAGTGCCCAGGCACACTGGGCTTGCCTGTCCCCATCCCAAAAGAAGGGGTAGGCCTAGGGGAGGTGGAGTGTTCCCCAGCAGGTACCAGACACAACCTTACAACCCACCCAGTCCTCCCAGTGTCATCAGCTGGCCCCTCCTGCGCCATCCTGCAGGACTGGTGGGAGCTCCCCCACCCAGAAAAGGAGGAGCTGGCCAGAGCATCCCTTTGGAGTCAAAACCCAGCCCTAGGAGCTGCGGCCTTGCAGCACCACTGTGGGTCTAAACTTTGTGTGTGCACAAAGCTCATACAGACTGCAGGCACTGCAAATCCCAGCTTTGATCCCTGCCCTTCACTACCTCCGTAGGGAATTGCCAACAACAATTTCCAAAGCAAGCAGGCTCAGTTTTTCCTTCGGTGTCATTCTACTGAAATGCTTTGCCCCAAGTGACTCAGCGGTGCTGCTGAAGATAGGGGTAAACAAGGTGCTCAAACCTTGATGGCATCTGCCCTGCCTTTTGGGTGAAGGGTATGAGAGCAGAAGCTTGGATTTTAAGACAGTGAGAGCCCCACAGGTATGCAGATATTGCCACTGTGATCCATCCAGAGCAGGGTGCAGGC
Organism: Amazona ochrocephala; assembly: GCA_039720435.1. Classification (NCBI taxonomy): domain Eukaryota; kingdom Metazoa; phylum Chordata; class Aves; order Psittaciformes; family Psittacidae; genus Amazona; species Amazona ochrocephala. Next base: position 80,645,867 of record CM077880.1, read on the forward strand.
ACACCTCAGTGGAAGTGAGCAGCAGAGAAGGGATGGAGGAGTTTCAGGGATGCTCTTGACAGGTGGGATATGAGCCCACAGTCAATGTCCCAGCTATAAGCGCAGTCCCCACGGCTCTGGTATTTCCTAGGCACATGTGCCACCCCTCTGCACACACACAATGGGACACAGCCCCTGATCCCACACCTGCAGTCACCAGCACTCACCTCTTCCGTCACCCCCATGGTTCCTTCTTGCTGCAGGGCCACTCCAATCCCAGCATCCCGTGCTGACAGCCTCCTGTCCTCCGAGACCTTGTCAAGGATTTTACGCTCCAGGGCCTGGAGCTCTGCTTGCAAGTCTTCCGGCTGGAGGACAAGCCCAGCAGCGCCATCCCGCCGGGACTGTGACAGGAACTGACTGACCCACGCTGGGAACTGAGCTTCCACCTGAAACAGGGCACAGCGCTCAGCCCCAGGGCAGGTACCCTCATGCCTCCCTCTGCCGTACATAGCAGGACTAGGGACTCACATCAGCCCGCACTGCCTTCAGCTGCTCCAGCATCCCCTCCATGTGCTTCCCCATCACCTCCTGGTCTGACTTGAGGCTCATCAGCTCCCTCCTCAGTGCTGCCACCTCCTGCTCCAGCTTATCCACCTCCTGCTCCAGCTTATCCACCTCCTGCTGGAAGCTCCCTTGCAGGCTCTCCAGTGCTGAGCTGTGCCGAGAGAAAGGGGCAACAAAACCTCACACCAGTGGCAGTCCCAGCTCCCCTCTGCAAACAGGGGGGGCAGGTTCGTCCCCCCCCCAGGGCCTGTGCCATCTCCAGCCCCATACGGGTTTAATTCCTGTAGCAATGTCCTCTTCTATTGCATCCTATGGGAAAGCATCCCCAGCTCGCTCCTCAGTTGAAGGGCCATCTTCCCCACAGTGATGCAAAACAATGGCCACGAAGCTTATTTGCTGCAATGACCCTTTAAGCCCTGCTGGCAGCCAGGGCACTTTCTTGCCAACACACCCACACATCCATCCCTCATTCCACACAAGACTGTGTCTCTCAACCTCTCCTTTGCCCCAAGCAAACCACGCTTGGAAACCCCTCCTATGCCGAGCTGTGGGTATTTCACCCTGCTACCTGCCTGTCCCTAACAGAGCAGCAGCTCTGCTTGGACAGCAGCATTACCTCTGCCATTCCGAGTTCAGCTGCAGCAAACGAGTCTCCATCTCCTGCCAGGAGAAGGGGAAGGGGTGAGACCTCCGATGCCAGTAGCAGGGATGTCCTGCCTGGGTACCACCACATGCTCATTCCCTTACCTGAGAGGCTTGTGCCATCTTCCCTAGGCCGAGTGAGGCACAGGGGGGGAACATCAGAGCCCGGCCCCCCATGTCCCCACCTTCCCCCATGCCCCCCAAACCTCACCTGGAGGTGACTGTTCATGTCGGTGCGGAGATGCTCCTTCAGCCCCGCATCCCGGCGGCTCAAGAGCCCCTCCAGCAGTGCCAGGACACCCCCTGAGGGGGGCTCCCCGCCTGCTGCCATGGCCGCTGCTCCCCGCTGCGGCTCCCACCGCGACATCCCGGCCTCCAACACCTCAAAGCGCTTCTTCAGGGCCTGGAAGCGAGCCAGGACCCGGTGGTGCCCCTGCAGTGGCAAAGGCAGAGTGTGATGCAGCTCCTCAAGGGGCTGCCTGCTCCACTGGGACCCCCGTGACACGAGACCCAGGCCACCCAGTCCCCAAAGCCACTGACATCTTATTCATCTGCTGCTTCCCAGGAGAGGGCAGATGTTCCCCTTAGTCCATCCCTGGACACCCGAGACAGGCACAAGCTGGGGGAGCCACTTCCACCAGCATGGCAGGGCTCCTTCAGCCATGGACCACACTGTGCCAGCTCTGGGCAGGCTCCCACCCCACCTGGGTCACCTCCATGCCTTTGCCAAGGCTTACCTGGTCCAGCGTGGTCAGGTCCCCTGTCCCAGGCACATCAGAGGAGGAAAGCTTTCCTGCTCCCCACCATGGGAAGGCTGGGAGGCGGTGTGTCGACAGCCCATAGGGGTAGAAGTACCAAGCTCCTAGGCATGCAGGGGGATGAGATGGTTAAAACGGCAGGGGACAAGGTGGAAGTGCAGAAGCTCAGCCATCAACAGACGCACCAGGGTACCAGGAGCACTGAGCTCAGGACCATCCGATGCCCCAGTGGTATGCTCTGCACTGTCACTGATTTCAGTCTCTCACTGATTGAGCCAGGCCAACTCACCGTAGGCAGCAGCAGCAAGGAGCACGAGGAACAGTAGCAGAAGCAGGGACCTCTTCAGCCATGGGTAGCGCCTGGAGCACGGACAAGAAAGAGGTGCCTGTAGGACTGCAGCCACCTTCTCCCACCACGCTTCTTCGGATGGGAGCCGGAGGGAAAGCAAAGCCTACCCAGGCTTTGGCACAAGACATCCACCCCACATGTTGTGCGGTCTATGGGGCACCCCCTCTCTGGGGTCCTGTGGGTTTTCCCCACATCTCCCCCATCCTGGTGTCCCACCACCACACTCACCTGAAGAAGGGGACACTACCCAGGTATGGAGCCATGCCAGTGAGGCGGTGCCGGGCAGCTGCCAGCGTCGAGAACAGCCACCCCAGGAACCGAACTGCAGGGAGACAAACCAAGCCTCAGGCAGCAGCCTGGCAAAGATGTGCCCTCTGTCCCCAAGGATGCTCCGCAGGGAGCTAAAACCCCTCCACCCAATGAGGGAACAGCACATGGGGAGAGGAGACTCCAGCAGGGAAGAAAAGGTGCTGCTGCAAACACCCCTCCACTCACGTGGTGCTGTGAACACCAGCCAGAGGAAGGAGCCCACCCGGGAGGCTGCAGATCTCAGCCTCGACCCGGAGCTACTCTGGCCTGAGTAGAAGTGACCTGGGAAGGAAGAAACAAGGCAGTAAGTCACCAAACAGCGCCTGCACCTCTGTCTGTCACCCAGGCTGAAGGCTTTACGTAGGGGGGGGCATGCAGGTGGGGCTGGCAGTGCCCTGAGCACAGGCAGGTGCTGGGCTGGTCCCCTTGGGGACACTTCCCCCAGCATCCCTGCCGCTGCAGAGAGGCCGGAGTATCCCTACCAGCATAGTCATCTTCCGAGGAGTACCCAGATAAAGAGGTGTAGGAGTCGCACATCTTGCTCTCCAGCAGCCCGTTGATCTTGCTGGACTCGGTGTCCCCAGTGCCTCTTCTCCTCCTGGTAGAGAACTCGCCACCTTCCCCAAAACACAGAGTCCTCCTCAGAAACCACCCACCATCCCCACCCCCAAAGGGGGCAGGGGGCAGCCAGCCCGGTGGGGCTGCCCCAACGCCTCGCTGGTGTGCAAAGGACATCCCCAGCTACTGTGGGAGGGAGAAACATAAGGGAGAGCTCACCCCAATACGTGCTGCTGCCCAGGGTATCGTGCAGCACGGAGCTGCCCAGGGCAGCGTAGGCCCCGGCTGTCCCCCAGGTAGGACTCGCTCACCAGGGACTCGCTGTAGTAGGAGGTTTGGGTGCTGGGGGTAGGAGACAAGCGCTTGGTGCTGCTCGATTTCCTCCTGACCGTCCTGCTGTGGACGAGAACAGGGTCATCAGCAGTATCCTGCTGTGGGCGCGAACAGGGTCATCAATATAGATACGGGAGGGGGATGTCACAGTGCACGGATACGGGAGGGGGATGTCACAATGGGCAGAAACAGGGACTTCACCCCACGCCCTTGGCCAGCATCGCCTCCCTCTGCCCTGTACCGGATGGGGGCAGGTTTTGGAGGGTGCAACGGCTGCTTTGCGAAAGGCGCTGCCGCTCATCCGCGGGCACCGCTTCCGCTCGCACCGCTGCGGTTTTCCGGCCCGGCACTGGCAGCACACCTCCCTCCCGCCATCGGGCTGGAGGCGGCACCAACCCCCCCCCCCCCCCCCCAGCCGTCCACGGCAGCGGGGCAGAGGAGAACGCAGAGGTGCCGCGGTTGGGAGCACCCGGAGGGCACAGCCAGTCCCAGGCAGCCAGCGGCCATGCTGCAATACAGTGAGCTCGCCGTCATGCTCCCTCCTGCAAGCTGCCAGGGAAGGTGCCTGCTCCACGCTGTGGGATGCAGTGCCCTGCCCACGTTTGGGAGATGGGACCTCCCGCACCCCACTGACCTGCCCGTGCCCTCCTTGAAGGGGAGCTGCTGCCCCCCCAGCAGGGAGCTGCTGCTGCTGCTGCTGGTCGTGGCATCGTCGTCCCCGGGGTAATAGCGGGTGCTGATGAGGCGCTGGCTGCGGCGGGACATGGCGGCGGCTCGGGACGGGGGGGTCAAGGCTCACCTGCGGCGGGGAGGGGAGACAAGGAAGCATCAGCAGGAGGGGACGCAGCGGGAGGAGGGACCCCACTCGCGGGGGGGGCCCGGGGCGGTGCTGTGGGTGCTGAGAGCCCCTCTAGGGGCACCTGCTGCCGCGGGCCGCCACCGCCGGGGCCGGGATGGAGCCTCCCTCCCTCCCACCCGCTCCACCGCCACCGCCACCGCCACCGCGGCCGCCTTATAAGGTTACAGAGGAATATATATACATTGTATATAGATAAAAACGTACATAAAGACACACATTAATACATATATATATATATATTTACATAAGCACACGCATACCCCCTTCCCTCCTCCTCCCCTCCAACGGGCCACCCAAGCAGGCACCCCCAGACCTCCTACCCCACCCTCGGCCGCGGCCGACCCCGTGTCCCCGCACACCCACCGTCTCCCGCAGCCCAGGCCCGCACCCGCCGCCGTCCCTCCCCGCTGCCGCCGCTCCGCTCCCTTTTGTTTTGCAGGCAAAGGCGGCCCCGGCCCCCGCCCCGCTTCTCCGCCCTACCCCGTTCCCCCCCTCCCGCCGCCGCCCCGCCCCTCTCCGCCTCGCGCGCGCGCGCGCCCTCCGCCACCGCCTCCCCCCCCCCCCCCCCCCCCGGCTTGTGGGGACTCTTCGATAGGCTCTTTATTGTTACTGCTATCGCCGTTTTTGTCGTTATCGCTGTTATTATCGCAGTTGCTGTATTAGCATAGCTTTGTTGTGATGGGGCATGGCTTTAAGATGGCAGAGGGAAGATTTAGATCGGACCTTAGGAAGAAGTTCTTCCCTGTGAGGGTGCTGAGGCCCTGGCACAGGGTGCCCAGAGGAGCTGTGGCTGCCCTATCCCTGGCAATGTTCAAGGCCAGGTTGGACACAGGGGCTTGGAGCGACCTGGTCTGGTGGAAGGTGTCCCTGCCCATGGCAGGCGGTTGGAACTGGATGAGCTTTAAGGTCCCTTCTGACCCAAACCAGTCTGGGATTCTATGCTCATCGTTTGGGGGTGATGGGGAGGGCCCATCCCTACCCCCTGGCTGCCCACAGGTCACCAAACACCTCAGCGCTGGGGAACTTCCAGCCCACACCCCCCATGCCCACCGAGGGCTGCAGGCAGCCCATGCTACCAGGCAAGGGCAGGCCCTTGGGTACAAACTGTGGGTGATGGTGACCGAAAATGGGGGCTCCTACTTGCTCCTCAGCCCTGTTTGGGTTTTGCTGGGGCAGACAGTTTGCCAGCCCCAGTGAGGTGGCAAACACCCAGCAACCCCACACAACACCCCAACGGCACAGCCAAACCCACCCCTGCGGCACAGGCAGCCCCACTCAACACCGTGTGCCCACGCCGCCTCGACCGGGGGGGCAGGTTCTGCTGCATGCGAAAGTACTTCATGATGTCTATCAGAACGATAAAATTCCTTGGTTAGATGCTCTTCTTACATTTTGGGACTTCAATGGTTGGCTCACATCTCTGATTAAAGGTATTGGAATGATTTTGGTAGTAATCTTGACCATAGTTATGATTGTACCTTGTATTTTGCAATGTATTCGTGGTACGATTGAAAACCTGGTAAAACAGCTTTGGCTTACTCAAGAAAAGAAAAGGGGGAGATGTGGATGATTTCTTGTTAGAGAATGAACATATGCCTGCTCTGAATGAAAGCAAGTATGTGCAGTTGGCCATGTAGCAGGGGTAACTCCTGGTTACCTCTGTGCAGCCGACCGTGGAAAAGAAGCAACTTCCGGACAATCAATGAAACAAGAATGCAGGCCTGGAAGATAAGGAGCTAAGATAAGAAGCTTGCTGAATTGGACTGTAAATTTCGGTTGCTTACAAAAACCACACTTTAGGTTCTCACGAGTGCCCCCTTACATTGTGACGACGCTGTTTGGAGCAACCTTTTGATTTTACAGGGTCATCATACCTCATTTTTGTGCTTTATATTTTGTGGGGAACCTCTTTATAGCATCTCACTTATAGTGCCTTATGTTTTCTATTTAAGGTTTCTTACATAGGTTTTCTAAGACTGTTACAAAGTGTGTTCCAGTTTGTCATACCTATTTTTTTTAGATTAGTATATCTTAGGTAATTCACTTAAGCATAGAGAGGGGGGGAAATGTAGGCAGCCAGGGCTTGGCGGTCGGAAGATGTCGCGCTGTAATGGAAAGACAGAGCCCCTCCCCAGGTCTTAGCTTTGTGATGTAAGCAGACGGAAGTGACGTTGTAAACCAAAGCTATATAATGCGGTGTCACTCTGCAATAAGCGCCATTTGCCGTCCACCACATTGGTGTCTGCGTGCTAATGGACCCCGTGGTCGCGAGTAGGTGATCGCCTGTGCCGACCCTGAACCAGGCCACCGTGCCTCAGAGAGGCAGCAGAGCATGCAGCTATAGAATCATAGAATAGTCAGGCTTGGAAAGGACCTTAAGATCATCCATTTCCAACCCCCCTGCCATGGACCATCACAGACTACTTATTGGAAGTTACTAACAACTTGAATTCCCTCAGACTTTAAGTCTTGTTTTCATCATTACTCCATGCAGGTTCTGCATCCCAGAGTCTGTTTGATGACAAGGTGTAGAAACTGCTGCCCCTATAGTTAGTATGTCAGGTAAGGACTTGCCATAAGAGTACATAGAAAAGCTACAGGAATAGCTTGTGCAAATTCACCTACATCAGCCCCAAAGCACTCGCAGCAGTTTTGATATAATTTATTTGTCTTGGTCTTTTTTTTCTTGCATAGGCATAAATTACAATCTGTTGATTAAAAAATAAAATTAACAAAACAGTGCAGCATTTGCAACAGGCTACAGTATCAAATACAAACTCATCTCCTGTGTAGGGCAAATTGACAAGGGAGAACAGAGGAGAGAAATGGAGTAAAATAAGGGAAATCTGCTCTGACAGCTCTTTCCCATTTCTCCTGCCTCCCCAGGTTCATCTTCTGCAGCAGCACGAGGATGAAATACCTTCAGGCAGAGATGCACGTGCTGAAGCAGTAGTTTGATGTGCCTTCTTTCCCTCTGCAGCTCAGGAAGGTGTTGCAGCAATGGAGAGCAGCTGCCTGAGTGCTCTGGCTGCAGCCTGGCACCCATGAGCAGAGCTTGGGTGCTAACAAACCACGTGTAGTCTCACCATGCCTTCCTGGGACTCCTCATGTAGTTGCCATGAGGAGACCTCCAAAACCAGCACTAACCCCTGGAGAAGGGCATAAGACCCAAGGTGACCTCTCACTGATAGCTCCAGGGGTTTTTACCTTGGAACAGCACATTAATCTCCGAAGGACAGGGCAGGCTTTCCCTGTGAAGCCAAATGCTCCCTACCCCATAGCCAGTGGTTAACAGCCCCTTGGAAGAAGCAGAGACCCAGCTCCATCTCCATTCTTGGGAAAAAGAGGCTCCCCCTTTCCCAACTCTCACTATGCCCGAGTTACCACAAAAGCATCCTGACAGCCCAACAGGGAGGGCAGGGAGCCCGAAGGGAAGTAAGAAAAGGGGTTTTCCAGCCTTGTGGTTACGGCATTTGCTCCAGCAGCCAAAGAACCCCTGGGGAAAGGGGAGAGCTTCATCTCTGCTATCACTCAAATGCAGGAGCTGCTCTGCTCAACCCAGGACAGGTCTAGGCATTTATAAAAGCACAACGCCATGCACGCAGGGCACTCACGGACATGACTCCAAGGCAAGCAGGCAGCTGTAGACAAGTTTAAAATAACTTTGGCTGTGGCTGCCAAGAATTAAGACTATGCTCAATATAGGAGAGAATTTATCCTGGCTGGATCTGGCTGCGGATCTGCTTTCTCCCAGCAGCAGGGCCTCCCAGCACTGCAGGGAGCTCCAGGGGGTCATTTTAAGCTGCTGGAGATGAGGCTGCACGCTTCCGGCTCACATCCCTTGCTCAGAGCAAAAAGACCCCTCCAGAAGGGATGTGCTAACATCATCCTGATCCCCTCCATCTTGCATAGAGCAGGTCAGGACTCAGCCCCTCTGCCCAGCGTACACTTTATGCTGAAGGGAAACACTTCTTCAGGCTGTTCCCCTCCTCTTTATCCCTCACCCTACAGTGCTTCAAGCGGAAAAGACCATATGAGACTCAATTCATTGTGCACCCCTAACTGCTGGTGGTGCCAGGGGAAGGATGATGCCAGCATCAGATAGGGCCAAAACACTAAATATGAGCCCTTCAGCTTTTATTTCAACAAAATACAAGACAAATGTGGAGGCTTTAAATGCCATCCAAGAACGTAAGCCAAGCTAGGGGCGATGCAGGCAGCCAGGAAGCAGAGTGGCCACATGGCCCTGGCACTCCTCAGCTCATGGAAGGTCCCCATGCATCCTTCCTGCAGTCCCCTGCCCCCTATCACACCCCTATGGATAGAGGCAGGATTTACATGCCCACTGCAGGCAGAACTCCCCGTCCTGCTCCAGCATGGTCAGGGAACCGAGCCATGCCGGTCAGGAGGCAGCAGGGAAAGGGAGCCCTTCCAGGAAAAAGGAGATCACCCTGTGCCAGCCATCTGCCACTGGGGACCAGGAGGTGACAGAGGCAGCCCTGAGCACTGCAGGTGGGGGGAGGCCCCATTGCTTCCCAAGGTGCAGGAGCGTGCTGGCACCTGCAAGCCCTGGGGATTGCCCCATCTCCCACCCATGGACAGAGTGGGGCAGAGCTCCAGCTCACTGCAGGCAGTCACCTATATACAGATGCAGCCATGGACAAGAGGCCACAGCCACACATTGCAGTCTCGGAGGATGTCTCCGGAGCAAGGAGGGCAGGATCTCCGGCACCCTGCCAGGCAGCAGTCCATGGAGGACCTTGTCTCCCAGGCTCAGCTACCAAACCACCACCAACTCAAGGCCTGTATTTTAAATAGCTCTGCTCATCTTATTCTAGCTTATCCTACTGTGTGTGCGCTATTCTCCTACTAAACAAAGCTCTAGCCCTCTTTGCATCTAAGCCACTTGCCCAAGCGGCGCCACGTAACATTCTCTGGTTAAGTAGAAATCACATGGAAAAAGGTTTTAACTTTGTTACTACAAAAAATAAAACCCCAACCACCCCCCCTGGAAAGTACCTCCCTCCCCCCTCAAGAAAGCAGAACAAACCCAAAAGGGAAAGCAGGTAACAGGAGCTTTCAACAGCATTATCAAGCTTAACACTGGGGAGCAGCCAGCCAGGGAGGCCAACGGCATTGCCAATACCCAGCCGCCGGCAGCAGCAGGGCCTGAGCAGACAGACAGCAGCACCAGGGCAGGCTCTGCCACCACCACGTGCCAAACTCCTCTGCTCCTGCCCCCCCCACCGTTAGTTTATGTTAATACTTCACTAATACTGTCTTATTTCCCCTCTGCCAGCCCAGCATCAGAGATCTGGAGATCTCTACCAAAGCCAACGCCAAGGCAGGAGAAATGACCCTGTGTGGAGGGGAGAGAGGCAGCGGCTGCGACTGCTCACTCCTACCTACTCCAGCGGCACCGAGCCGGTCGCCACGGTCCCACACACCATATCACACCCAAGCCTGCGTGAAGCACGTGGCAAAATTCCATACCCCTTTCCCAAGTCCTGGCAGCACTAGGCACACTGTTGGAAAGGAGCAGGCAGTGGGGATGGAGGGCTGCGCAGACCCAATAAAAAAGGAGCTTAGAAAGTTAAAGTGTCTGATATACACTTAAAACCAGCCAGGCTGTGCCAAGACCCACGTGGGATGCTCTTGTTTTGCCACCCCGGTCCTTGGAAGAGTGAAAGCTTCACCCCTTAAATCCCAGCTCTTCTCCTTCCCAGTGGGAAGCAGCTGCTGGCACATTCCAGGGTTTCTACGTGCGAAGCAGTGACCCAGGCGAACCCCTCCTGCTGTCAGCCCGGCAGCATCCTCATCCCACGCTGGGGTCAGTGTGCCGGCTCCCCGTGCACACGGAAGCGGTAGATGCAGGTGTACTCGAGGTGACCCCAATTGCTCAGCACCCGGAGCTCCACCAGCTGGTACGGGCCAATGGTGTCATCCTTGGGGAGAGGGGGAAGGAAAACCCTGAGCCCTTGAGAGTTCCCTGGGGCTCGGAGAGCCCAGGGGTCCCATTGTCTTCTTGGGGTCAGGTGCAACGAGAGCAAAGCACTTACCTCGAAGTAAAACGTTTGGATGGGATTGCCATTGTGGTTGTACGTGAACTGCCCAAGTAGAAGGCCTTCCTCCTCTCTCTCCTCCTTTAAACCCTATGGAGGGTCAGGGAGGCAGAAAGGGAGAACCAGTGGTGATGAGAGAGGGAGACCAGAGGTGCACCCAGGGCAGAAGAGGGAGATGGAGGCGCAAGCACACTTGGTCTCCACTCCTGCTCTTCCAGGCCAAAACAGACAAATGGGGACAGGGAGCAGCGGGGAAGGATGAGGAGGTAGAGACCAAGAGTTATACCCACTCAATCCCCTCTTCCAGTGCTTCCCAAAACCCCTCCTGAAGCCTGGTGCTCTCCCTCTCCCCCTCAGTACTGCTTCTTCCCCCTCTTCAGTGTAAGACCAACCACCACACCAAGCACCCCACAACCAGGTATAGGGCTCACCAGCCCTCTCCTCCTGCACTCTCTCCCATGACACCCTCCCACTGTGTCCCCTTGCTAATCCCTCAGGTCACTCACATAGACAGCAAAGTCCTTGGGGGCACTGGGGATGGTCCCCTTGGGTGAGAGAGCTCTTGGGATGTGCTCCAGTGTCACGGCCGTGGGGCGGATGATGCTGGAGAGGCGGATGACGGCAAAGCCCTGGGACCCACGAAACGCCCAGCAGTTCCCAGGGTTGACATCTGGCTACAAGCACAAGAGCAAGACACCAGCAATGTTACCATCGTCAGTGCCATTTTCTCCCCGGCATCAGCCTGGCCGCTTGCTTAGAGCAGGAGCCAAATAAAACCCACCAAGAGAACCAGCCCAGCCGGCCCTTCCCCACAGTGGGGTCTCACCCTGAGGGTGCCCACCTGCAAGATAACACGGGGGGACTGCGAGTGGTACCACAGGGGGATGCCAAACAAGCTCAGCAGCGCCGTCTGTGTCCCGTGGGTCTCTGAGCAGCGGGTGTTGATGACACTGGCCCCTGACACAGACAGGGCACAGCACCAGGTAAGCTGCATACCAGCAGGTATGTGGTGCCCTCCCCAGGATGGCCGGCTCATCCCACACCACCTACCCGCCGACTCCAGGGCATAGTCAACCATCCCCACACGGTCCTCGCTGTAGCGCTTCAGGGCCTGGTCCACGATGAGATGCACTCGCTGTGTGAGAACAGAGAGTGAAAGGGGGAAAGGGCCAGGGCGGGCATCCTGGCCCCCACTCTTCTCCACCCCATGGGGACAGAGAGGGCGCAAGGACCTTCCTGCAAGCAGCCAGGGGATGAATCACCGTGGCAGAAATGAGAGGACACGCATTTGGCTGGGAAGCCTCGTTAGAGGCTGCTAAAAACAGCCCAGAGAGGAGCTGTGTAATGAAGGGGCAGTGCCCAGGCACACTGGGCTTGCCTGTCCCCATCCCAAAAGAAGGGGTAGGCCTAGGGGAGGTGGAGTGTTCCCCAGCAGGTACCAGACACAACCTTACAACCCACCCAGTCCTCCCAGTGTCATCAGCTGGCCCCTCCTGCGCCATCCTGCAGGACTGGTGGGAGCTCCCCCACCCAGAAAAGGAGGAGCTGGCCAGAGCATCCCTTTGGAGTCAAAACCCAGCCCTAGGAGCTGCGGCCTTGCAGCACCACTGTGGGTCTAAACTTTGTGTGTGCACAAAGCTCATACAGACTGCAGGCACTGCAAATCCCAGCTTTGATCCCTGCCCTTCACTACCTCCGTAGGGAATTGCCAACAACAATTTCCAAAGCAAGCAGGCTCAGTTTTTCCTTCGGTGTCATTCTACTGAAATGCTTTGCCCCAAGTGACTCAGCGGTGCTGCTGAAGATAGGGGTAAACAAGGTGCTCAAACCTTGATGGCATCTGCCCTGCCTTTTGGGTGAAGGGTATGAGAGCAGAAGCTTGGATTTTAAGACAGTGAGAGCCCCACAGGTATGCAGATATTGCCACTGTGATCCATCCAGAGCAGGGTGCAGGCACACCTCAGTGGAAGTGAGCAGCAGAGAAGGGATGGAGGAGTTTCAGGGATGCTCTTGACAGGTGGGATATGAGCCCACAGTCAATGTCCCAGCTATAAGCGCAGTCCCCACGGCTCTGGTATTTCCTAGGCACATGTGCCACCCCTCTGCACACACACAATGGGACACAGCCCCTGATCCCACACCTGCAGTCACCAGCACTCACCTCTTCCGTCACCCCCATGGTTCCTCCTTGCTGCAGGGCCACTCCAATCCCAGCATCCCGTGCTGACAGCCTCCTGTCCTCCGAGACCTTGTCAAGGATTTTACGCTCCAGGGCCTGGAGCTCTGCTTGCAAGTCTTCCGGCTGGAGGACAAGCCCAGCAGCGCCATCCCGCCGGGACTGTGACAGGAACTGACTGACCCACGCTGGGAACTGAGCTTCCACCTGAAACAGGGCACAGCGCTCAGCCCCAGGGCAGGTACCCTCATGCCTCCCTCTGCCGTACATAGCAGGACTAGGGACTCACATCAGCCCGCACTGCCTTCAGCTGCTCCAGCATCCCCTCCATGTGCTTCCCCATCACCTCCTGGTCTGACTTGAGGCTCATCAGCTCCCTCCTCAGTGCTGCCACCTCCTGCTCCAGCTTATCCACCTCCTGCTCCAGCTTATCCACCTCCTGCTGGAAGCTCCCTTGCAGGCTCTCCAGTGCTGAGCTGTGCCGAGAGAAAGGGGCAACAAAACCTCACACCAGTGGCAGTCCCAGCTCCCCTCTGCAAACAGGGGGGGCAGGTTCATCCCCCCCCCAGGGCCTGTGCCATCTCCAGCCCCATACGGGTTTAATTCCTGTAGCAATGTCCTCTTCTATTGCATCCTATGGGAAAGCATCCCCAGCTCGCTCCTCAGTTGAAGGGCCATCTTCCCCACAGTGATGCAAAACAATGGCCACGAAGGTTATTTGCTGCAATGACCCTTTAAGCCCTGCTGGCAGCCAGGGCACTTTCTTGCCAACACACCCACACATCCATCCCTCATTCCACACAAGACTGTGTCTCTCAACCTCTCCTTTGCCCCAAGCAAACCACGCTTGGAAACCCCTCCTATGCCGAGCTGTGGGTATTTCACCCTGCTACCTGCCTGTCCCTAACAGAGCAGCAGCTCTGCTTGGACAGCAGCATTACCTCTGCCATTCCGAGTTCAGCTGCAGCAAACGAGTCTCCATCTCCTGCCAGGAGAAGGGGAAGGGGTGAGACCTCCGATGCCAGTAGCAGGGATGTCCTGCCTGGGTACCACCACATGCTCATTCCCTTACCTGAGAGGCTTGTGCCATCTTCCCTAGGCCGAGTGAGGCACAGGGGGGGAACATCAGAGCCCGGCCCCCCATGTCCCCACCTTCTCCCATGCCCCCACCTTCTCCCATGCCCCCCAAACCTCACCTGGAGGTGACTGTTTATGTCGGTGCGGAGATGCTCCTTCAGCCCCACATCCCGGCGGCTCAAGAGCCCCTCCAGCAGTGCCAGGACACCCCCTGAGGGGGGCTCCCCGCCTGCTGCCATGGCCGCTGCTCCCCGCTGCAGCTCCCACCGCGACATCCCGGCCTCCAACACCTCAAAGCGCTTCTTCAGGGCCTGGAAGCGAGCCAGGACCCGGTGGTGCCCCTGCAGTGGCAAAGGCAGAGTGTGATGCAGCTCCTCAAGGGGCTGCCTGCTCCACTGGGACCCCCGTGACACGAGACCCAGGCCACCCAGTCCCCAAAGCCACTGACATCTTATTCATCTGCTGCTTCCCAGCAGAGGGCAGATGTTCCCCTTAGTCCATCCCTGGACACCCGAGACAGGCACAAGCTGGGGGAGCCACTTCCACCAGCATGGCAGGGCTCCTTCAGCCATGGACCACACTGTGCCAGCTCTGGGCAGGCTCCCACCCCACCTGGGTCACCTCCATGCCTTTGCCAAGGCTTACCTGGTCCAGCGTGGTCAGGTCCCCTGTCCCAGGCACATCAGAGGAGGAAAGCTTTCCTGCTCCCCACCATGGGAAGGCTGGGAGGCGGTGTGTCGACAGCCCATAGGGGTAGAAGTACCAAGCTCCTAGGCATGCAGGGGGATGAGATGGTTAAAACGGCAGGGAACAAGGTGGAAGTGCAGAAGCTCAGCCATCAACAGACGCACCAGGGTACCAGGAGCACTGAGCTCAGGACCATCCGATGCCCCAGTGGTATGCTCTGCACTGTCACTGATTTCAGTCTCTCACTGATTGAGCCAGGCCAACTCACCGTAGGCAGCAGCAGCAAGGAGCACGAGGAACAGTAGCAGAAGCAGGGACCTCTTCAGCCATGGGTAGCGCCTGGAGCACGGACAAGAAAGAGGTGCCTGTAGGACTGCAGCCACCTTCTCCCACCACGCTTCTTCGGATGGGAGCCGGAGGGAAAGCAAAGCCTACCCAGGCTTTGGCACAAGACATCCACCCCACATGTTGTGCGGTCTATGGGGCACCCCCTCTCTGGGGTCCTGTGGGTTTTCCCCACATCTCCCCCATCCTGGTGTCCCACCACCACACTCACCTGAAGAAGGGGACACTACCCAGGTATGGAGCCATGCCAGTGAGGCGGTGCCGGGCAGCTGCCAGCGTCGAGAACAGCCACCCCAGGAACCGAACTGCAGGGAGACAAACCAAGCCTCAGGCAGCAGCCTGGCAAAGATGTGCCCTCTGTCCCCAAGGATGCTCCGCAGGGAGCTAAAACCCCTCCACCCAATGAGGGAACAGCACATGGGGAGAGGAGACTCCAGCAGGGAAGAAAAGGTGCTGCTGCAAACACCCCTCCACTCACGTGGTGCTGTGAACACCAGCCAGAGGAAGGAGCCCACCCGGGAGGCTGCAGATCTCAGCCTCGACCCGGAGCTACTCTGGCCTGAGTAGAAGTGACCTGGGAAGGAAGAAACAAGGCAGTAAGTCACCAAACAGCGCCTGCACCTCTGTCTGTCACCCAGGCTGAAGGCTTTACGTAGGGGGGGGCATGCAGGTGGGGCTGGCAGTGCCCTGAGCACAGGCAGGTGCTGGGCTGGTCCCCTTGGGGACACTTCCCCCAGCATCCCTGCCGCTGCAGAGAGGCCGGAGTATCCCTACCAGCATAGTCATCTTCCGAGGAGTACCCAGATGAAGAGGTGTAGGAGTCGCACATCTTGCTCTCCAGCAGCCCGTTGATCTTGCTGGACTCGGTGTCCCCAGTGCCTCTTCTCCTCCTGGTAGAGAACTCGCCACCTTCCCCAAAACACAGAGTCCTCCTCAGAAACCACCCACCATCCCCACCCCCAAAGGGGGCAGGGGGCAGCCAGCCCGGTGGGGCTGCCCCAACGCCTCGCTGGTGTGCAAAGGACATCCCCAGCTACTGTGGGAGGGAGAAACATAAGGGAGAGCTCACCCCAATACGTGCTGCTGCCCAGGGTATCGTGCAGCACGGAGCTGCCCAGGGCAGCGTAGGCCCCGGCTGTCCCCCAGGTAGGACTCGCTCACCAGGGACTCGCTGTAGTAGGAGGTTTGGGTGCTGGGGGTAGGAGACAAGCGCTTGGTGCTGCTCGATTTCCTCCTGACCGTCCTGCTGTGGACGAGAACAGGGTCATCAGCAGTATCCTGCTGTGGGCGCGAACAGGGTCATCAATATAGATACGGGAGGGGGATGTCACAGTGCACGGATACGGGAGGGGGATGTCACAATGGGCAGAAACAGGGACTTCACCCCACGCCCTTGGCCAGCATCGCCTCCCTCTGCCCTGTACCGCATGGGGGCAGGTTTTGGAGGGTGCAACGGCTGCTTTGCGAAAGGCGCTGCCGCTCATCCGCGGGCACCGCTTCCGCTCGCACCGCTGCGGTTTTCCGGCCCGGCACTGGCAGCACACCTCCCTCCCGCCATCGGGCTGGAGGCGGCACCAAACTCCCCCCCCCCCCCAGCCGTCCACGGCAGCGGGGCAGAGGAGAACGCAGAGGTGCCGCGGTTGGGAGCACCCGGAGGGCACAGCCAGTCCCAGGCAGCCAGCGGCCATGCTGGAATACAGTGAGCTCGCCGTCATGCTCCCTCCTGCAAGCTGCCAGGGAAGGTGCCTGCTCCACGCTGTGGGATGCAGTGCCCTGCCCACGTTTGGGAGATGGGACCTCCCGCACCCCACTGACCTGCCCGTGCCCTCCTTGAAGGGGAGCTGCTGCCCCCCCAGCAGGGAGCTGCTGCTGCTGCTGCTGGTCGTGGCATCGTCGTCCCCGGGGTAATAGCGGGTGCTGATGAGGCGCTGGCTGCGGCGGGACATGGCGGCGGCTCGGGACGGGGGGGTCAAGGCTCACCTGCGGCGGGGAGGGGAGACAAGGAAGCATCAGCAGGAGGGGACGCAGCGGGAGGAGGGACCCCACTCGCGGGGGCTGCCCGGGGCGGTGCTGTGGGTGCTGAGAGCCCCTCTAGGGGCACCTGCTGCCGCGGGCCGCCACCGCCGGGGCCGGGATGGAGCCTCCCTCCCTCCCACCCGCTCCACCGCCACCGCCACCGCCACCGCGGCCGCCTTATAAGGTTACAGAGGAATATATATACATTGTATATAGATAAAAACGTACATAAAGACACACATTAATACATATATATATATATTTACATAAGCACACGCATACCCCCTTCCCTCCTCCTCCCCCTCCCCTCCCACGGGCCACCCAAGCAGGCACCCCCAGACCTCCTACCCCACCCTCGGCCGCGGCCGACCCCGTGTCCCCGCACACCCACCGTCTCCCGCAGCCCAGGCCCGCACCCGCCGCCGTCCCTCCCCGCTGCCGCCGCTCCGCTCCCTTTTGTTTTGCAGGCAAAGGCGGCCCCGGCCCCCGCCCCGCTTCTCCGCCCTACCCCGTTCCCCCCCTCCCGCCGCCGCCTCCCCCCCCCCCCCCCTCCCGGCTTGTGGGGACTCTTCGATAGGCTCTTTATTGTTACTGCTATCGCCGTTTTTGTCGTTATCGCTGTTATTATCGCAGTTGCTGTATTAGCATAGCTTTGTTGTGATGGGGCATGGCTTTAAGATGGCAGAGGGAAGATTTAGATCGGACCTTAGGAAGAAGTTCTTCCCTGTGAGGGTGCTGAGGCCCTGGCACAGGGTGCCCAGAGGAGCTGTGGCTGCCCTATCCCTGGCAATGTTCAAGGCCAGGTTGGACACAGGGGCTTGGAGCGACCTGGTCTGGTGGAAGGTGTCCCTGCCCATGGCAGGCGGTTGGAACTGGATGAGCTTTAAGGTCCCTTCTGACCCAAACCAGTCTGGGATTCTATGCTCATCGTTTGGGGGTGATGGGGAGGGCCCATCCCTACCCCCTGGCTGCCCACAGGTCACCAAACACCTCAGCGCTGGGGAACTTCCAGCCCACACCCCCCATGCCCACCGAGGGCTGCAGGCAGCCCATGCTACCAGGCAAGGGCAGGCCCTTGGGTACAAACCGTGGGTGATGGTGACCGAAAATGGGGGCTCCTACTTGCTCCTCAGCCCTGTTTGGGTTTTGCTGGGGCAGACAGTTTGCCAGCCCCAGTGAGGTGGCAAACGCCCAGCAACCCCACACAACACCCCAACGGCACAGCCAAACCCACCCCTGCGGCACAGGCAGCCCCACTCAACACCGTGTGCCCACGCCGCCTCGACCGGGGGGGCAGGTTCTGCTGCATGCGAAAGTACTTCATGATGTCTATCAGAACGATAAAATTCCTTGGTTAGATGCTCTTCTTACATTTTGGGACTTCAATGGTTGGCTCACATCTCTGATTAAAGGTATTGGAATGATTTTGGTAGTAATCTTGACCATAGTTATGATTGTACCTTGTATTTTGCAATGTATTCGTGGTACGATTGAAAACCTGGTAAAACAGCTTTGGCTTACTCAAGAAAAGAAAAGGGGGAGATGTGGATGATTTCTTGTTAGAGAATGAACATATGCCTGCTCTGAATGAAAGCAAGTATGTGCAGTTGGCCATGTAGCAGGGGTAACTCCTGGTTACCTCTGTGCAGCCGACCGTGGAAAAGAAGCAACTTCCGGACAATCAATGAAACAAGAATGCAGGCCTGGAAGATAAGGAGCTAAGATAAGAAGCTTGCTGAATTGGACTGTAAATTTCGGTTGCTTACAAAAACCACACTTTAGGTTCTCACGAGTGCCCCCTTACATTGTGACGACGCTGTTTGGAGCAACCTTTTGATTTTACAGGGTCATCATACCTCATTTTTGTGCTTTATATTTTGTGGGGAACCTCTTTATAGCATCTCACTTATAGTGCCTTATGTTTTCTATTTAAGGTTTCTTACATAGGTTTTCTAAGACTGTTACAAAGTGTGTTCCAGTTTGTCATACCTATTTTTTTTAGATTAGTATATCTTAGGTAATTCACTTAAGCATAGAGAGGGGGGGAAATGTAGGCAGCCAGGGCTTGGCGGTCGGAAGATGTCGCGCTGTAACGGAAAGACAGAGCCCCTCCCCAGGTCTTAGCTTTGTGATGTAAGCAGACGGAAGTGACGTTGTAAACCAAAGCTATATAATGCGGTGTCACTCCGCAATAAGCACCATTTGCCGTCCACCACATTGGTGTCTGCGTGCTAATGGACCCCGTGATCGCGAGTAGGTGATCGCGAGTAGGTGATCGCCTGTGCTGACCCTGAACCAGGCCACCGTGCCTCAGAGAGGCAGCAGAGCATGCAGCTATAGAATCATAGAATAGTCAGGCTTGGAAAGGACCTTAAGATCATCCATTTCCAACCCCCCTGCCATGGACCATCACAGACTACTTATTGGAAGTTACTAACAACTTGAATTCCCTCAGACTTTAAGTCTTGTTTTCATCATTACTCCATGCAGGTTCTGCATCCCAGAGTCTGTTTGATGACAAGGTGTAGAAACTGCTGCCCCTATAGTTAGTATGTCAGGTAAGGACTTGCCATAAGAGTACATAGAAAAGCTACAGGAATAGCTTGTGCAAATTCACCTACATCAGCCCCAAAGCACTCGCAGCAGTTTTGATATAATTTATTTGTCTTGGTCTTTTTTTTCTTGCATAGGCATAAATTACAATCTGTTGATTAAAAAATAAAATTAACAAAACAGTGCAGCATTTGCAACAGGCTACAGTATCAAATACAAACTCAGCTCCTGTGTAGGGCAAATTGACAAGGGAGAACAGAGGAGAGAAATGGAGTAAAATAAGGGAAATCTGCTCTGACAGCTCTTTCCCATTTCTCCTGCCTCCCCAGGTTCATCTTCTGCAGCAGCACGAGGATGAAATACCTTCAGGCAGAGACGCACGTGCTGAAGCAGTAGTTTGATGTGCCTTCTTTCCCTCTGCAGCTCAGGAAGGTGTTGCAGCAATGGAGAGCAGCTGCCTGAGTGCTCTGGCTGCAGCCTGGCACCCATGAGCAGAGCTTGGGTGCTAACAAACCACGTGTAGTCTCACCATGCCTTCCTGGGACTCCTCATGTAGTTGGCATGAGGAGACCTCCAAAACCAGCACTAACCCCTGGAGAACGGCATAAGACCCAAGGTGACCTCTCACTGATAGCTCCAGGGGTTTTTACCTTGGAACAGCACATTAATCTCCGAAGGACAGGGCAGGCTTTCCCTGTGAAGCCAAATGCTCCCTACCCCATAGCCAGTGGTTAACAGCCCCTTGGAAGAAGCAGAGACCCAGCTCCATCTCCATTCTTGGGAAAAAGAGGCTCCCCCTTTCCCAACTCTCACTATGCCCGAGTTACCACAAAAGCATCCTGACAGCCCAACAGGGAGGGCAGGGAGCCCGAAGGGAAGTAAGAAAAGGGGTTTTCCAGCCTTGTGGTTACGGCATTTGCTCCAGCAGCCAAAGAACCCCTGGGGAAAGGGGAGAGCTTCATCTCTGCTATCACTCAAATGCAGGAGCTGCTCTGCTCAACCCAGGACAGGTCTAGGCATTTATAAAAGCACAACGCCATGCACGCAGGGCACTCACGGACATGACTCTAAGGCAAGCAGGCAGCTGTAGACAAGTTTAAAATAACTTTGGCTGTGGCTGCCAAGAATTAAGACTATGCTCAATATAGGAGAGAATTTATCCTGGCTGGATCTGGCTGCGGATCTGCTTTCTCCCAGCAGCAGGGCCTCCCAGCACTGCAGGGAGCTCCAGGGGGTCATTTTAAGCTGCTGGAGATGAGGCTGCACGCTTCCGGCTCACATGCCTTGCTCAGAGCAAAAAGACCCCTCCAGAAGGGATGTGCTAACATCATCCTGATCCCCTCCATCTGGCATAGAGCAGGTCAGGACTCAGCCCCTCTGCCCAGCGTACACTTTATGCTGAAGGGAAACACTTCTTCAGGCTGTTCCCCTCCTCTTTATCCCTCACCCTACAGTGCTTCAAGCGGAAAAGACCATATGAGACTCAATTCATTGTGCACCCCTAACTGCTGGTGGTGCCAGGGGAAGGATGATGCCAGCATCAGATAGGGCCAAAACACTAAATATGAGCCCTTCAGCTTTTATTTCAACAAAATACAAGACAAATGTGGAGGCTTTAAATGCCATCCAAGAACGTAAGCCAAGCTAGGGGCGATGCAGGCAGCCAGGAAGCAGAGTGGCCACATGGCCCTGGCACTCCTCAGCTCATGGAAGGTCCCCATGCATCCTTCCTGCAGTCCCCTGCCCCCTATCACACCCCTATGGATAGAGGCAGGATTTACATGCCCACTGCAGGCAGAACTCCCCGTCCTGCTCCAGCATGGTCAGGGAACCGAGCCATGCCGGTCAGGAGGCAGCAGGGAAAGGGAGCCCTTCCAGGAAAAAGGAGATCACCCTGTGCCAGCCATCTGCCACTGGGGACCAGGAGGTGACAGAGGCAGCCCTGAGCACTGCAGGTGGGGGGAGGCCCCATTGCTTCCCAAGGTGCAGGAGCGTGCTGGCACCTGCAAGCCCTGGGGATTGCCCCATCTCCCACCCATGGACAGAGTGGGGCAGAGCTCCAGCTCACTGCAGGCAGTCACCTATATACAGATGCAGCCATGGACAAGAGGCCACAGCCACACATTGCAGTCTCGGAGGATGTCTCCGGAGCAAGGAGGGCAGGATCTCCGGCACCCTGCCAGGCAGCAGTCCATGGAGGACCTTGTCTCCCAGGCTCAGCTACCAAACCACCACCAACTCAAGGCCTGTATTTTAAATAGCTCTGCTCATCTTATTCTAGCTTATCCTACTGTGTGTGCGCTATTCTCCTACTAAACAAAGCTCTAGCCCTCTTTGCATCTAAGCCACTTGCCCAAGCGGCGCCACGTAACATTCTCTGGTTAAGTAGAAATCACATGGAAAAAGGTTTTAACTTTGTTACTACAAAAAATAAAACCCCAACCACCCCCCCTGGAAAGTACCTCCCTCCCCCCTCAAGAAAGCAGAACAAACCCAAAAGGGAAAGCAGGTAACAGGAGCTTTCAACAGCATTATCAAGCTTAACACTGGGGAGCAGCCAGCCAGGGAGGCCAACGGCATTGCCAATACCCAGCCGCCGGCAGCAGCAGGGCCTGAGCAGACAGACAGCAGCACCAGGGCAGGCTCTGCCACCACCACGTGCCAAACTCCTCTGCTCCTGCCCCCCCCACCGTTAGTTTATGTTAATACTTCACTAATACTGTCTTATTTCCCCTCTGCCAGCCCAGCATCAGAGATCTGGAGATCTCTACCAAAGCCAACGCCAAGGCAGGAGAAATGACCCTGTGTGGAGGGGAGAGAGGCAGCGGCTGCGACTGCTCACTCCTACCTACTCCAGCGGCACCGAGCCGGTCGCCACGGTCCCACACACCATATCACACCCAAGCCTGCGTGAAGCACGTGGCAAAATTCCATACCCCTTTCCCAAGTCCTGGCAGCACTAGGCACACTGTTGGAAAGGAGCAGGCAGTGGGGATGGAGGGCTGCGCAGACCCAATAAAAAAGGAGCTTAGAAAGTTAAAGTGTCTGATATACACTTAAAACCAGCCAGGCTGTGCCAAGACCCACGTGGGATGCTCTTGTTTTGCCACCCCGGTCCTTGGAAGAGTGAAAGCTTCACCCCTTAAATCCCAGCTCTTCTCCTTCCCAGTGGGAAGCAGCTGCTGGCACATTCCAGGGTTTCTACGTGCGAAGCAGTGACCCAGGCGAACCCCTCCTGCTGTCAGCCCGGCAGCATCCTCATCCCACGCTGGGGTCAGTGTGCCGGCTCCCCGTGCACACGGAAGCGGTAGATGCAGGTGTACTCGAGGTGACCCCAATTGCTCAGCACCCGGAGCTCCACCAGCTGGTACGGGCCAATGGTGTCATCCTTGGGGAGAGGGGGAAGGAAAACCCTGAGCCCTTGAGAGTTCCCTGGGGCTCGGAGAGCCCAGGGGTCCCATTGTCTTCTTGGGGTCAGGTGCAACGAGAGCAAAGCACTTACCTCGAAGTAAAACGTTTGGATGGGATTGCCATTGTGGTTGTACGTGAACTGCCCAAGTAGAAGGCCTTCCTCCTCTCTCTCCTCCTTTAAACCCTATGGAGGGTCAGGGAGGCAGAAAGGGAGAACCAGTGGTGATGAGAGAGGGAGACCAGAGGTGCACCCAGGGCAGAAGAGGGAGATGGAGGCGCAAGCACACTTGGTCTCCACTCCTGCTCTTCCAGGCCAAAACAGACAAATGGGGACAGGGAGCAGCGGGGAAGGATGAGGAGGTAGAGACCAAGAGTTATACCCACTCAATCCCCTCTTCCAGTGCTTCCCAAAACCCCTCCTGAAGCCTGGTGCTCTCCCTCTCCCCCTCAGTACTGCTTCTTCCCCCTCTTCAGTGTAAGACCAACCACCACACCAAGCACCCCACAACCAGGTATAGGGCTCACCAGCCCTCTCCTCCTGCACTCTCTCCCATGACACCCTCCCACTGTGTCCCCTTGCTAATCCCTCAGGTCACTCACATAGACAGCAAAGTCCTTGGGGGCACTGGGGATGGTCCCCTTGGGTGAGAGAGCTCTTGGGATGTGCTCCAGTGTCACGGCCGTGGGGCGGATGATGCTGGAGAGGCGGATGACGGCAAAGCCCTGGGACCCACGAAACGCCCAGCAGTTCCCAGGGTTGACATCTGGCTACAAGCACAAGAGCAAGACACCAGCAATGTTACCATCGTCAGTGCCATTTTCTCCCCGGCATCAGCCTGGCCGCTTGCTTAGAGCAGGAGCCAAATAAAACCCACCAAGAGAACCAGCCCAGCCGGCCCTTCCCCACAGTGGGGTCTCACCCTGAGGGTGCCCACCTGCAAGATAACACGGGGGGACTGCGAGCGGTACCACAGGGGGATGCCAAACAAGCTCAGCAGCGCCGTCTGTGTCCCGTGGGTCTCTGAGCAGCGGGTGTTGATGACACTGGCCCCTGACATAGACAGGGCACAGCACCAGGTAAGCTGCATACCAGCAGGTATGTGGTCCCCTCCCCAGGATGGCCGGCTCATCCCACACCACCTACCCGCCGACTCCAGGGCATAGTCAACCATCCCCACACGGTCCTCGCTGTAGCGCTTCAGGGCCTGGTCCACGATGAGATGCACTCGCTGTGTGAGAACAGAGAGTGAAAGGGGGAAAGGGCCAGGGCGGGCATCCTGGCCCCCACTCTTCTCCACCCCATGGGGACAGAGAGGGCGCAAGGACCTTCCTGCAAGCAGCCAGGGGATGAATCACCGTGGCAGAAATGAGAGGACACGCATTTGGCTGGGAAGCCTCGTTAGAGGCTGCTAAAAATAGCCCAGAGAGGAGCTGTGTAATGAAGGGGCAGTGCCCAGGCACACTGGGCTTGCCTGTCCCCATCCCAAAAGAAGGGGTAGGCCTAGGGGAGGTGGAGTGTTCCCCAGCAGGTACCAGACACAACCTTACAACCCACCCAGTCCTCCCAGTGTCATCAGCTGGCCCCTCCTGCGCCATCCTGCAGGACTGGTGGGAGCTCCCCCACCCAGAAAAGGAGGAGCTGGCCAGAGCATCCCTTTGGAGTCAAAACCCAGCCCTAGGAGCTGCGGCCTTGCAGCACCACTGTGGGTCTAAACTTTGTGTGTGCACAAAGCTCATACAGACTGCAGGCACTGCAAATCCCAGCTTTGATCCCTGCCCTTCACTACCTCCGTAGGGAATTGCCAACAACAATTTCCAAAGCAAGCAGGCTCAGTTTTTCCTTCGGTGTCATTCTACTGAAATGCTTTGCCCCAAGTGACTCAGCGGTGCTGCTGAAGATAGGGGTAAACAAGGTGCTCAAACCTTGATGGCATCTGCCCTGCCTTTTGGGTGAAGGGTATGAGAGCAGAAGCTTGGATTTTAAGACAGTGAGAGCCCCACAGGTATGCAGATATTGCCACTGTGATCCATCCAGAGCAGGGTGCAGGCACACCTCAGTGGAAGTGAGCAGCAGAGAAGGGATGGAGGAGTTTCAGGGATGCTCTTGACAGGTGGGATATGAGCCCACAGTCAATGTCCCAGCTATAAGCGCAGTCCCCACGGCTCTGGTATTTCCTAGGCACATGTGCCACCCCTCTGCACACACACAATGGGACACAGCCCCTGATCCCACACCTGCAGTCACCAGCACTCACCTCTTCCGTCACCCCCATGGTTCCTCCTTGCTGCAGGGCCACTCCAATCCCAGCATCCCGTGCTGACAGCCTCCTGTCCTCCGAGACCTTGTCAAGGATTTTACGCTCCAGGGCCTGGAGCTCTGCTTGCAAGTCTTCCGGCTGGAGGACAAGCCCAGCAGCGCCATCCCGCCGGGACTGTGACAGGAACTGACTGACCCACGCTGGGAACTGAGCTTCCACCTGAAACAGGGCACAGCGCTCAGCCCCAGGGCAGGTACCCTCATGCCTCCCTCTGCCGTACATAGCAGGACTAGGGACTCACATCAGCCCGCACTGCCTTCAGCTGCTCCAGCATCCCCTCCATGTGCTTCCCCATCACCTCCTGGTCTGACTTGAGGCTCATCAGCTCCCTCCTCAGTGCTGCCACCTCCTGCTCCAGCTTATCCACCTCCTGCTCCAGCTTATCCACCTCCTGCTGGAAGCTCCCTTGCAGGCTCTCCAGTGCTGAGCTGTGCCGAGAGAAAGGGGCAACAAAACCTCACACCAGTGGCAGTCCCAGCTCCCCTCTGCAAACAGGGGGGGCAGGTTCATCCCCCCCCCAGGGCCTGTGCCATCTCCAGCCCCATACGGGTTTAATTCCTGTAGCAATGTCCTCTTCTATTGCATCCTATGGGAAAGCATCCCCAGCTCGCTCCTCAGTTGAAGGGCCATCTTCCCCACAGTGATGCAAAACAATGGCCACGAAGGTTATTTGCTGCAATGACCCTTTAAGCCCTGCTGGCAGCCAGGGCACTTTCTTGCCAACACACCCACACATCCATCCCTCATTCCACACAAGACTGTGTCTCTCAACCTCTCCTTTGCCCCAAGCAAACCACGCTTGGAAACCCCTCCTATGCCGAGCTGTGGGTATTTCACCCTGCTACCTGCCTGTCCCTAACAGAGCAGCAGCTCTGCTTGGACAGCAGCATTACCTCTGCCATTCCGAGTTCAGCTGCAGCAAACGAGTCTCCATCTCCTGCCAGGAGAAGGGGAAGGGGTGAGACCTCCGATGCCAGTAGCAGGGATGTCCTGCCTGGGTACCACCACATGCTCATTCCCTTACCTGAGAGGCTTGTGCCATCTTCCCTAGGCCGAGTGAGGCACAGGGGGGGAACATCAGAGCCCGGCCCCCCATGTCCCCACCTTCTCCCATGCCCCCCAAACCTCACCTGGAGGTGACTGTTCATGTCGGTGCGGAGATGCTCCTTCAGCCCCACATCCCGGCGGCTCAAGAGCCCCTCCAGCAGTGCCAGGACACCCCCTGAGGGGGGCTCCCCGCCTGCTGCCATGGCCGCTGCTCCCCGCTGCAGCTCCCACCGCGACATCCCGGCCTCCAACACCTCAAAGCGCTTCTTCAGGGCCTGGAAGCGAGCCAGGACCCGGTGGTGCCCCTGCAGTGGCAAAGGCAGAGTGTGATGCAGCTCCTCAAGGGGCTGCCTGCTCCACTGGGACCCCCGTGACACGAGACCCAGGCCACCCAGTCCCCAAAGCCACTGACATCTTATTCATCTGCTGCTTCCCAGGAGAGGGCAGATGTTCCCCTTAGTCCATCCCTGGACACCCGAGACAGGCACAAGCTGGGGGAGCCACTTCCACCAGCATGGCAGGGCTCCTTCAGCCATGGACCACACTGTGCCAGCTCTGGGCAGGCTCCCACCCCACCTGGGTCACCTCCATGCCTTTGCCAAGGCTTACCTGGTCCAGCGTGGTCAGGTCCCCTGTCCCAGGCACATCAGAGGAGGAAAGCTTTCCTGCTCCCCACCATGGGAAGGCTGGGAGGCGGTGTGTCGACAGCCCATAGGGGTAGAAGTACCAAGCTCCTAGGCATGCAGGGGGATGAGATGGTTAAAACGGCAGGGGACAAGGTGGATGTGCAGAAGCTCAGCCATCAACAGACGCACCAGGGTACCAGGAGCACTGAGCTCAGGACCATCCGATGCCCCAGTGGTATGCTCTGCACTGTCACTGATTTCAGTCTCTCACTGATTGAGCCAGGCCAACTCACCGTAGGCAGCAGCAGCAAGGAGCACGAGGAACAGTAGCAGAAGCAGGGACCTCTTCAGCCATGGGTAGCGCCTGGAGCACGGACAAGAAAGAGGTGCCTGTAGGACTGCAGCCACCTTCTCCCACCACGCTTCTTCGGATGGGAGCCGGAGGGAAAGCAAAGCCTACCCAGGCTTTGGCACAAGACATCCACCCCACATGTTGTGCGGTCTATGGGGCAGCCCCTCTCTGGGGTCCTGTGGGTTTTCCCCACATCTCCCCCATCCTGGTGTCCCACCACCACACTCACCTGAAGAAGGGGACACTACCCAGGTATGGAGCCATGCCAGTGAGGCGGTGCCGGGCAGCTGCCAGCATCGAGAACAGCCACCCCAGGAACCGAACTGCAGGGAGACAAACCAAGCCTCAGGCAGCAGCCTGGCAAAGATGTGCCCTCTGTCCCCAAGGATGCTCCGCAGGGAGCTAAAACCCCTCCACCCAATGAGGGAACAGCACATGGGGAGAGGAGACTCCAGCAGGGAAGAAAAGGTGCTGCTGCAAACACCCCTCCACTCACGTGGTGCTGTGAACACCAGCCAGAGGAAGGAGCCCACCCGGGAGGCTGCAGATCTCAGCCTCGACCCGGAGCTACTCTGGCCTGAGTAGAAGTGACCTGGGAAGGAAGAAACAAGGCAGTAAGTCACCAAACAGCGCCTGCACCTCTGTCTGTCACCCAGGCTGAAGGCTTTACGTAGGGGGGGGCATGCAGGTGGGGCTGGCAGTGCCCTGAGCACAGGCAGGTGCTGGGCTGGTCCCCTTGGGGACACTTCCCCCAGCATCCCTGCCGCTGCAGAGAGGCCGGAGTATCCCTACCAGCATAGTCATCTTCCGAGGAGTACCCAGATGAAGAGGTGTAGGAGTCGCACATCTTGCTCTCCAGCAGCCCGTTGATCTTGCTGGACTCGGTGTCCCCAGTGCCTCTTCTCCTCCTGGTAGAGAACTCGCCACCTTCCCCAAAACACAGAGTCCTCCTCAGAAACCACCCACCATCCCCACCCCCAAAGGGGGCAGGGGGCAGCCAGCCCGGTGGGGCTGCCCCAACGCCTCGCTGGTGTGCAAAGGACATCCCCAGCTACTGTGGGAGGGAGAAACATAAGGGAGAGCTCACCCCAATACGTGCTGCTGCCCAGGGTATCGTGCAGCACGGAGCTGCCCAGGGCAGCGTAGGCCCCGGCTGTCCCCCAGGTAGGACTCGCTCACCAGGGACTCGCTGTAGTAGGAGGTTTGGGTGCTGGGGGTAGGAGACAAGCGCTTGGTGCTGCTCGATTTCCTCCTGACCGTCCTGCTGTGGACGAGAACAGGGTCATCAGCAGTATCCTGCTGTGGGCGCGAACAGGGCCATCAATATAGATACGGGAGGGGGATGTCACAGTGCACGGATACGGGAGGGGGATGTCACAATGGGCAGAAACAGGGACTTCACCCCACGCCCTTGGCCAGCATCGCCTCCCTCTGCCCTGTACCGGATGGGGGCAGGTTTTGGAGGGTGCAACGGCTGCTTTGCGAAAGGCGCTGCCGCTCATCCGCGGGCACCGCTTCCGCTCGCACCGCTGCGGTTTTCCGGCCCGGCACTGGCAGCACACCTCCCTCCCGCCATCGGGCTGGAGGCGGCACCAAACCCCCCCCCCCCCCCCCCCCCCAGCCGCCCACGGCAGCAGGGCAGAGGAGAACGCAGAGGTGCCGCGGTTGGGAGCACCCGGAGGGCACAGCCAGTCCCAGGCAGCCAGCGGCCATGCTGCAATACAGTGAGCTCGCCGTCATGCTCCCTCCTGCAAGCTGCCAGGGAAGGTGCCTGCTCCACGCTGTGGGATGCAGTGCCCTGCCCACGTTTGGGAGATGGGACCTCCCGCACCCCACTGACCTGCCCGTGCCCTCCTTGAAGGGGAGCTGCTGCCCCCCCAGCAGGGAGCTGCTGCTGCTGCTGCTGGTCGTGGCATCGTCGTCCCCGGGGTAATAGCGGGTGCTGATGAGGCGCTGGCTGCGGCGGGACATGGCGGCGGCTCGGGACGGGGGGGTCAAGGCTCACCTGCGGCGGGGAGGGGAGACAAGGAAGCATCAGCAGGAGGGGACGCAGCGGGAGGAGGGACCCCACTCGCGGGGGGGGCCCGGGGCGGTGCTGTGGGTGCTGAGAGCCCCTCTAGGGGCACCTGCTGCCGCGGGCCGCCACCGCCGGGGCCGGGATGGAGCCTCCCTCCCACCCGCTCCACCGCCACCGCCACCGCGGCCGCCTTATAAGGTTACAGAGGAATATATATACATTGTATATAGATAAAAACGTACATAAAGACACACATTAATACATATATATATTTACATATGCACACGCATACCCCCTTCCCTCCTCCTCCCCTCCCACGGGCCACCCAAGCAGGCACCCCCAGACCTCCTACCCCACCCTCGGCCGCGGCCGACCCCGTGTCCCCGCACACCCACCGTCTCCCGCAGCCCAGGCCCGCACCCGCCGCCGTCCCTCCCCGCTGCCGCCGCTCCGCTCCCTTTTGTTTTGCAGGCAAAGGCGGCCCCGGCCCCCGCCCCGCTTCTCCGCCCTACCCCGTTCCCCCCCTCCCGCCGCCGCCCCGCCCCTCTCCGCCTCGCGCGCGCGCGCGCCCTCCGCCGCCGCCTCCCCCCCCCCCCCCCCCCCCGGCTTGTGGGGACCCTTCGATAGGCTCTTTATTGTTACTGCTATCGCCGGTTTTGTCGTTATCGCTGTTATTATCGCAGTTGCTGTATTAGCATAGCTTTGTTGTGATGGGGCATGGCTTTAAGATGGCAGAGAGAAGATTTAGATCGGACCTTAGGAAGAAGTTCTTCCCTGTGAGGGTGCTGAGGCCCTGGCACAGGGTGCCCAGAGAAGCTGTGGCTGCCCCATCCCTGGCAGTGTTCAAGGCCAGGTTGGACACAGGGGCTTGGAGCGACCTGGTCTAGTGGAAGGTGTCCCTGCCCATGGCAGGGGGTTGGAACTGGATGAGCTTTAAGGTCCCTTCTGACCCAAACCAGTCTGGGATTCTATGCTCATTGTTTGGGGGTGATGGGGAGGGCCCATCCCTACCCCCTGGCTGCCCACAGGTCACCAAACACCTCAGCGCTGGGGAACTTCCAGCCCACACCCCCCATGCCCACCGAGGGCTGCAGGCAGCCCATGCTACCAGGCAAGGGCAGGCCCTTGGGTACAAACCGTGGGTGATGGTGACCGAAAATGGGGGCTCCTACTTGCTCCTCAGCCCTGTTTGGGTTTTGCTGGGGCAGACAGTTTGCCAGCCCCAGTGAGGTGGCAAACGCCCAGCAACCCCACACAACACCCCAACGGCACAGCCAAACCCACCCCTGCGGCACAGGCAGCCCCACTCAACACCGTGTGCCCACGCCGCCTCGACCGGGGGGGCAGGTTCTGCTGCATGCGAAAGTACTTCATGATGTCTATCAGAACGATAAAATTCCTTGGTTAGATGCTCTTCTTACATTTTGGGACTTCAATGGTTGGCTCACATCTCTGATTAAAGGTATTGGAATGATTTTGGTAGTAATCTTGACCATAGTTATGATTGTACCTTGTATTTTGCAATGTATTCGTGGTACGATTGAAAACCTGGTAAAACAGCTTTGGCTTACTCAAGAAAAGAAAAGGGGGAGATGTGGATGATTTCTTGTTAGAGAATGAACATATGCCTGCTCTGAATGAAAGCAAGTATGTGCAGTTGGCCATGTAGCAGGGGTAACTCCTGGTTACCTCTGTGCAGCCGACCGTGGAAAAGAAGCAACTTCCGGACAATCAATGAAACAAGAATGCAGGCCTGGAAGATAAGGAGCTAAGATAAGAAGCTTGCTGAATTGGACTGTAAATTTCGGTTGCTTACAAAAACCACACTTTAGGTTCTCACGAGTGCCCCCTTACATTGTGACGACGCTGTTTGGAGCAACCTTTTGATTTTACAGGGTCATCATACCTCATTTTTGTGCTTTATATTTTGTGGGGAACCTCTTTATAGCATCTCACTTATAGTGCCTTATGTTTTCTATTTAAGGTTTCTTACATAGGTTTTCTAAGACTGTTACAAAGTGTGTTCCAGTTTGTCATACCTATTTTTTTTAGATTAGTATATCTTAGGTAATTCACTTAAGCATAGAGAGGGGGGGAAATGTAGGCAGCCAGGGCTTGGCGGTCGGAAGATGTCGCGCTGTAACGGAAAGACAGAGCCCCTCCCCAGGTCTTAGTTACTAACAACTTGAATTCCCTCAGACTTTAAGTCTTGTTTTCATCATTACTCCATGCAGGTTCTGCATCCCAAAGTCTGTTTGATGACAAGGTGTAGAAACTGCTGCCCCTATAGTTAGTATGTCAGGTAAGGACTTGCCATAAGAGTACATAGAAAAGCTACAGGAATAGCTTGTGCAAATTCACCTACATCAGCCCCAAAGCACTCGCAGCAGTTTTGATATAATTTATTTGTCTTGGTCTTTTTTTTCTTGCATAGGCATAAATTACAATCTGTTGATTAAAAAATAAAATTAACAAAACAGTGCAGCATTTGCAACAGGCTACAGTATCAAATACAAACTCATCTCCTGTGTAGGGCAAATTGACAAGGGAGAACAGAGGAGAGAAATGGAGTAAAATAAGGGAAATCTGCTCTGACAGCTCTTTCCCATTTCTCCTGCCTCCCCAGGTTCATCTTCTGCAGCAGCACGAGGATGAAATACCTTCAGGCAGAGATGCACGTGCTGAAGCAGTAGTTTGATGTGCCTTCTTTCCCTCTGCAGCTCAGGAAGGTGTTGCAGCAATGGAGAGCAGCTGCCTGAGTGCTCTGGCTGCAGCCTGGCACCCATGAGCAGAGCTTGGGTGCTAACAAACCACGTGTAGTCTCACCATGCCTTCCTGGGACTCCTCATGTAGTTGCCATGAGGAGACCTCCAAAACCAGCACTAACCCCTGGAGAACGGCATAAGACCCAAGGTGACCTCTCACTGATAGCTCCAGGGGTTTTTACCTTGGAACAGCACATTAATCTCCGAAGGACAGGGCAGGCTTGCCCTGTGAAGCCAAATGCTCCCTACCCCATAGCCAGTGGTTAACAGCCCCTTGGAAGAAGCAGAGACCCAGCTCCATCTCCATTCTTGGGAAAAAGAGGCTCCCCCTTTCCCAACTCTCACTATGCCCGAGTTACCACAAAAGCATCTTGACAGCCCAACAGGGAGGGCAGGGAGCCCGAAGGGAAGTAAGAAAAGGGGTTTTCCAGCCTTGTGGTTACGGCATTTGCTCCAGCAGCCAAAGAACCCCTGGGGAAAGGGGAGAGCTTCATCTCTGCTATCACTCAAATGCAGGAGCTGCTCTGCTCAACCCAGGACAGGTCTAGGCATTTATAAAAGCACAACGCCATGCACGCAGGGCACTCACGGACATGACTCCAAGGCAAGCAGGCAGCTGTAGACAAGTTTAAAATAACTTTGGCTGTGGCTGCCAAGAATTAAGACTATGCTCAATATAGGACAGAATTTATCCTGGCTGGATCTGGCTGCGGATCTGCTTTCTCCCAGCAGCAGGGCCTCCCAGCACTGCAGGGAGCTCCAGGGGGTCATTTTAAGCT
This sequence comes from Amazona ochrocephala, assembly GCA_039720435.1. Classification (NCBI taxonomy): domain Eukaryota; kingdom Metazoa; phylum Chordata; class Aves; order Psittaciformes; family Psittacidae; genus Amazona; species Amazona ochrocephala. Next base: position 80,678,452 of record CM077880.1, read on the forward strand.
GCTGGAGATGAGGCTGCACGCTTCCGGCTCACATCCCTTGCTCAGGGCAAAAAGACCCCTCCAGAAGGGATGTGCTAACATCATCCTGATCCTCTCCATCTTGCATAGAGCAGGTCAGGACTCAGCCCCTCTGCCCAGCATACACTTTATGCTGAAGGGAAACACTTCTTCAGGCTGTTCCCCTCCTCTTTATCCCTCACCCTACAGTGCTTCAAGCGGAAAAGACCATATGAGACTCAATCCTAAGTGCTGGTGGTGCCAGGGGAAGGATGATGCCAGCATCAGATAGGGCCAAAACACTAAATATGAGCCCTTCAGCTTTTATTTCAACAAAATACAAGACAAATGTGGAGGCTTTAAATGCCATCCAAGAACGTAAGCCAAGCTAGGGGCGATGCAGGCAGCCAGGAAGCAGAGTGGCCACATGGCCCTGGCACTCCTCAGCTCATGGAAGGTCCCCATGCATCCTTCCTGCAGTCCCCTGCCCCCTATCACACCCCTATGGATAGAGGCAGGATTTACATGCCCACTGCAGGCAGAACTCCCCGTCCTGCTCCAGCATGGTCAGGGAACCGAGCCATGCCGGTCAGGAGGCAGCAGGGAAAGGGAGCCCTTCCAGGAAAAAGGAGATCACCCTGTGCCAGCCATCTGCCACTGGGGACCAGGAGGTGACAGAGGCAGCCCTGAGCACTGCAGGTGGGGGGAGGCCCCATTGCTCCCCAAGGTGCAGGAGCGTGCTGGCACCTGCAAGCCCTGGGGATTGCCCCATCTCCCACCCATGGACAGAGTGGGGCAGAGCTCCAGCTCACTGCAGGCAGTCACCTATATACAGATGCAGCCATGGACAAGAGGCCACAGCCACACATTGCAGTCTCGGAGGATGTCTCCGGAGCAAGGAGGGCAGGATCTCCGGCACCCTGCCAGGCAGCAGTCCATGGAGGACCTTGTCTCCCAGGCTCAGCTACCAAACCACCACCAACTCAAGGCCTGTATTTTAAATAGCTCTGCTCATCTTATTCTAGCTTATCCTACTGTGTGTGCGCTATTCTCCTACTAAACAAAGCTCTAGCCCTCTTTGCATCTAAGCCACTTGCCCAAGCGGCGCCACGTAACATTCTCTGGTTAAGTAGAAATCACATGGAAAAAGGTTTTAACTTTGTTACTACAAAAAATAAAACCCCAACCACCCCCCCGGAAAGTACCTCCCTCCCCCCTCAAGAAAGCAGAACAAACCCAAAAGGGAAAGCAGGTAACAGGAGCTTTCAACAGCATTATCAAGCTTAACACTGGGGAGCAGCCAGCCAGGGAGGCCAATGGCATTGCCAATACCCAGCCGCCGGCAGCAGGAGGGCCTGAGCAGACAGACAGCAGCACCAGGGCAGGCTCTGCCACCACCACGTGCCAAACTCCTCTGCTCCTGCCCCCCCAACCGTTAGTTTATGTTAATACTTCACTAATACTGTCTTATTTCCCCTCTGCCAGCCCAGCATCAGAGATCTGGAGATCTCTACCAAAGCCAACGCCAAGGCAGGAGAAATGACCCTGTGTGGAGGGGAGAGAGGCAGTGGCTGCGACTGCTCACTCCTACCTACTCCAGCGGCACCGAGCCGGTCGCCACGCTCCCACACACCATATCACACCCAAGCCTGCGTGAAGCACGTGGCAAAATTCCATACCCCTTTCCCAAGTCCTGGCAGCACTAGGCACACTGTTGGAAAGGAGCAGGCAGTGGGGATGGAGGGCTGCGCAGACCCAATAAAAAAGGAGCTTAGAAAGTTAAAGTGTCTGATATACACTTAAAACCAGCCAGGCTGTGCCAAGACCCACGTGGGATGCTCTTGTTTTGCCACCCCGGTCCTTGGAAGAGTGAAAGCTTCACCCCTTAAATCCCAGCTCTTCTCCTTCCCAGTGGGAAGCAGCTGCTGGCACATTCCAGGGTTTCTACGTGCGAAGCAGTGACCCAGGCGAACCCCTCCTGCTGTCAGCCCGGCAGCATCCTCATCCCACGCTGGGGTCAGTGTGCCGGCTCCCCGTGCACACGGAAGCGGTAGATGCAGGTGTACTCGAGGTGACCCCAATTGCTCAGCACCCGGAGCTCCACCAGCTGGTACGGGCCAATGGTGTCATCCTTGGGGAGAGGGGGAAGGAAAACCCTGAGCCCTTGAGAGTTCCCTGGGGCTCGGAGAGCCCAGGGGTCCCATTGTCTTCTTGGGGTCAGGTGCAACGAGAGCAAAGCACTTACCTCGAAGTAAAACGTTTGGATGGGATTGCCATTGTGGTTGTACGTGAACTGCCCAAGTAGAAGGCCTTCCTCCTCTCTCTCCTCCTTTAAACCCTATGGAGGGTCAGGGAGGCAGAAAGGGAGAACCAGTGGTGATGAGAGAGGGAGACCAGAGGTGCACCCAGGGCAGAAGAGGGAGATGGAGGCGCAAGCACACTTGGTCTCCACTCCTGCTCTTCCAGGCCAAAACAGACAAATGGGGACAGGGAGCAGCGGGGAAGGATGAGGAGGCAGAGACCAAGAGTTATACCCACTCAATCCCCTCTTCCAGTGCTTCCCAAAACCCCTCCTGAAGCCTGGTGCTCTCCCTCTCCCCCTCAGTACTGCTTCTTCCCCCTCTTCAGTGTAAGACCAACCACCACACCAAGCACCCCACAACCAGGTATAGGGCTCACCAGCCCTCTCCTCCTGCACTCTCTCCCATGACACCCTCCCACTGTGTCCCCTTGCTAATCCCTCAGGTCACTCACATAGACAGCAAAGTCCTTGGGGGCACTGGGGATGGTCCCCTTGGGTGAGAGAGCTCTTGGGATGTGCTCCAGTGTCACGGCCGTGGGGCGGATGATGCTGGAGAGGCGGATGACGGCAAAGCCCTGGGACCCACGAAACGCCCAGCAGTTCCCAGGGTTGACATCTGGCTACAAGCACAAGAGCAAGACACCAGCAATGTTACCATCGTCAGTGCCATTTTCTCCCCGGCATCAGCCTGGCCGCTTGCTTAGAGCAGGAGCCAAATAAAACCCACCAAGAGAACCAGCCCAGCCGGCCCTTCCCCACAGTGGGGTCTCACCCTGAGGGTGCCCACCTGCAAGATAACACGGGGGGACTGCGAGTGGTACCACAGGGGGATGCCAAACAAGCTCAGCAGCGCCGTCTGTGTCCCGTGGGTCTCTGAGCAGCGGGTGTTGATGACACTGGCCCCTGACATAGACAGGGCACAGCACCAGGTAAGCTGCATACCAGCAGGTATGTGGTCCCCTCCCCAGGATGGCCGGCTCATCCCACACCACCTACCCGCCGACTCCAGGGCATAGTCAACCATCCCCACACGGTCCTCGCTGTAGCGCTTCAGGGCCTGGTCCACGATGAGATGCACTTGCTGTGTGAGAACAGAGAGTGAAAGGGGGAAAGGGCCAGGGCGGGCATCCTGGCCCCCACTCTTCTCCACCCCATGGGGACAGAGAGGGCGCAAGGACCTTCCTGCAAGCAGCCAGGGGATGAATCACCGTGGCAGAAATGAGAGGACACGCATTTGGCTGGGAAGCCTCGTTAGAGGCTGCTAAAAATAGCCCAGAGAGGAGCTGTGTAATGAAGGGGCAGTGCCCAGGCACACTGGGCTTGCCTGTCCCCATCCCAAAAGAAGGGGTAGGCCTAGGGGAGGTGGAGTGTTCCCCAGCAGGTACCAGACACAACCTTACAACCCACCCAGTCCTCCCAGTGTCATCAGCTGGCCCCTCCTGCGCCATCCTGCAGGACTGGTGGGAGCTCCCCCACCCAGAAAAGGAGGAGCTGGCCAGAGCATCCCTTTGGAGTCAAAACCCAGCCCTAGGAGCTGCGGCCTTGCAGCACCACTGTGGGTCTAAACTTTGTGTGTGCACAAAGCTCATACAGACTGCAGGCACTGCAAATCCCAGCTTTGATCCCTGCCCTTCACTACCTCCGTAGGGAATTGCCAACAACAATTTCCAAAGCAAGCAGGCTCAGTTTTTCCTTCGGTGTCATTCTACTGAAATGCTTTGCCCCAAGTGACTCAGCGGTGCTGCTGAAGATAGGGGTAAACAAGGTGCTCAAACCTTGATGGCATCTGCCCTGCCTTTTGGGTGAAGGGTATGAGAGCAGAAGCTTGGATTTTAAGACAGTGAGAGCCCCACAGGTATGCAGATATTGCCACTGTGATCCATCCAGAGCAGGGTGCAGGCACACCTCAGTGGAAGTGAGCAGCAGAGAAGGGATGGAGGAGTTTCAGGGATGCTCTTGACAGGTGGGATATGAGCCCACAGTCAATGTCCCAGCTATAAGCGCAGTCCCCACGGCTCTGGTATTTCCTAGGCACATGTGCCACCCCTCTGCACACACACAATGGGACACAGCCCCTGATCCCACACCTGCAGTCACCAGCACTCACCTCTTCCGTCACCCCCATGGTTCCTCCTTGCTGCAGGGCCACTCCAATCCCAGCATCCCGTGCTGACAGCCTCCTGTCCTCCGAGACCTTGTCAAGGATTTTACGCTCCAGGGCCTGGAGCTCTGCTTGCAAGTCTTCCGGCTGGAGGACAAGCCCAGCAGCGCCATCCCGCCGGGACTGTGACAGGAACTGACTGACCCACGCTGGGAACTGAGCTTCCACCTGAAACAGGGCACAGCGCTCAGCCCCAGGGCAGGTACCCTCATGCCTCCCTCTGCCGTACATAGCAGGACTAGGGACTCACATCAGCCCGCACTGCCTTCAGCTGCTCCAGCATCCCCTCCATGTGCTTCCCCATCACCTCCTGGTCTGACTTGAGGCTCATCAGCTCCCTCCTCAGTGCTGCCACCTCCTGCTCCAGCTTATCCACCTCCTGCTCCAGCTTATCCACCTCCTGCTGGAAGCTCCCTTGCAGGCTCTCCAGTGCTGAGCTGTGCCGAGAGAAAGGGGCAACAAAACCTCACACCAGTGGCAGTCCCAGCTCCCCTCTGCAAACAGGGGGGGCAGGTTCATCCCCCCCCCAGGGCCTGTGCCATCTCCAGCCCCATACGGGTTTAATTCCTGTAGCAATGTCCTCTTCTATTGCATCCTATGGGAAAGCATCCCCAGCTCGCTCCTCAGTTGAAGGGCCATCTTCCCCACAGTGATGCAAAACAATGGCCACGAAGGTTATTTGCTGCAATGACCCTTTAAGCCCTGCTGGCAGCCAGGGCACTTTCTTGCCAACACACCCACACATCCATCCCTCATTCCACACAAGACTGTGTCTCTCAACCTCTCCTTTGCCCCAAGCAAACCACGCTTGGAAACCCCTCCTATGCCGAGCTGTGGGTATTTCACCCTGCTACCTGCCTGTCCCTAACAGAGCAGCAGCTCTGCTTGGACAGCAGCATTACCTCTGCCATTCCGAGTTCAGCTGCAGCAAACGAGTCTCCATCTCCTGCCAGGAGAAGGGGAAGGGGTGAGACCTCCGATGCCAGTAGCAGGGATGTCCTGCCTGGGTACCACCACATGCTCATTCCCTTACCTGAGAGGCTTGTGCCATCTTCCCTAGGCCGAGTGAGGCACAGGGGGGGAACATCAGAGCCCGGCCCCCCATGTCCCCACCTTCTCCCATGCCCCCCAAACCTCACCTGGAGGTGACTGTTCATGTCGGTGCGGAGATGCTCCTTCAGCCCCACATCCCGGCGGCTCAAGAGCCCCTCCAGCAGTGCCAGGACACCCCCTGAGGGGGGCTCCCCGCCTGCTGCCATGGCCGCTGCTCCCCGCTGCAGCTCCCACCGCGACATCCCGGCCTCCAACACCTCAAAGCGCTTCTTCAGGGCCTGGAAGCGAGCCAGGACCCGGTGGTGCCCCTGCAGTGGCAAAGGCAGAGTGTGATGCAGCTCCTCAAGGGGCTGCCTGCTCCACTGGGACCCCCGTGACACGAGACCCAGGCCACCCAGTCCCCAAAGCCACTGACATCTTATTCATCTGCTGCTTCCCAGGAGAGGGCAGATGTTCCCCTTAGTCCATCCCTGGACACCCGAGACAGGCACAAGCTGGGGGAGCCACTTCCACCAGCATGGCAGGGCTCCTTCAGCCATGGACCACACTGTGCCAGCTCTGGGCAGGCTCCCACCCCACCTGGGTCACCTCCATGCCTTTGCCAAGGCTTACCTGGTCCAGCGTGGTCAGGTCCCCTGTCCCAGGCACATCAGAGGAGGAAAGCTTTCCTGCTCCCCACCATGGGAAGGCTGGGAGGCGGTGTGTCGACAGCCCATAGGGGTAGAAGTACCAAGCTCCTAGGCATGCAGGGGGATGAGATGGTTAAAACGGCAGGGGACAAGGTGGATGTGCAGAAGCTCAGCCATCAACAGACGCACCAGGGTACCAGGAGCACTGAGCTCAGGACCATCCGATGCCCCAGTGGTATGCTCTGCACTGTCACTGATTTCAGTCTCTCACTGATTGAGCCAGGCCAACTCACCGTAGGCAGCAGCAGCAAGGAGCACGAGGAACAGTAGCAGAAGCAGGGACCTCTTCAGCCATGGGTAGCGCCTGGAGCACGGACAAGAAAGAGGTGCCTGTAGGACTGCAGCCACCTTCTCCCACCACGCTTCTTCGGATGGGAGCCGGAGGGAAAGCAAAGCCTACCCAGGCTTTGGCACAAGACATCCACCCCACATGTTGTGCGGTCTATGGGGCAGCCCCTCTCTGGGGTCCTGTGGGTTTTCCCCACATCTCCCCCATCCTGGTGTCCCACCACCACACTCACCTGAAGAAGGGGACACTACCCAGGTATGGAGCCATGCCAGTGAGGCGGTGCCGGGCAGCTGCCAGCATCGAGAACAGCCACCCCAGGAACCGAACTGCAGGGAGACAAACCAAGCCTCAGGCAGCAGCCTGGCAAAGATGTGCCCTCTGTCCCCAAGGATGCTCCGCAGGGAGCTAAAACCCCTCCACCCAATGAGGGAACAGCACATGGGGAGAGGAGACTCCAGCAGGGAAGAAAAGGTGCTGCTGCAAACACCCCTCCACTCACGTGGTGCTGTGAACACCAGCCAGAGGAAGGAGCCCACCCGGGAGGCTGCAGATCTCAGCCTCGACCCGGAGCTACTCTGGCCTGAGTAGAAGTGACCTGGGAAGGAAGAAACAAGGCAGTAAGTCACCAAACAGCGCCTGCACCTCTGTCTGTCACCCAGGCTGAAGGCTTTACGTAGGGGGGGGCATGCAGGTGGGGCTGGCAGTGCCCTGAGCACAGGCAGGTGCTGGGCTGGTCCCCTTGGGGACACTTCCCCCAGCATCCCTGCCGCTGCAGAGAGGCCGGAGTATCCCTACCAGCATAGTCATCTTCCGAGGAGTACCCAGATGAAGAGGTGTAGGAGTCGCACATCTTGCTCTCCAGCAGCCCGTTGATCTTGCTGGACTCGGTGTCCCCAGTGCCTCTTCTCCTCCTGGTAGAGAACTCGCCACCTTCCCCAAAACACAGAGTCCTCCTCAGAAACCACCCACCATCCCCACCCCCAAAGGGGGCAGGGGGCAGCCAGCCCGGTGGGGCTGCCCCAACGCCTCGCTGGTGTGCAAAGGACATCCCCAGCTACTGTGGGAGGGAGAAACATAAGGGAGAGCTCACCCCAATACGTGCTGCTGCCCAGGGTATCGTGCAGCACGGAGCTGCCCAGGGCAGCGTAGGCCCCGGCTGTCCCCCAGGTAGGACTCGCTCACCAGGGACTCGCTGTAGTAGGAGGTTTGGGTGCTGGGGGTAGGAGACAAGCGCTTGGTGCTGCTCGATTTCCTCCTGACCGTCCTGCTGTGGACGAGAACAGGGTCATCAGCAGTATCCTGCTGTGGGCGCGAACAGGGCCATCAATATAGATACGGGAGGGGGATGTCACAGTGCACGGATACGGGAGGGGGATGTCACAATGGGCAGAAACAGGGACTTCACCCCACGCCCTTGGCCAGCATCGCCTCCCTCTGCCCTGTACCGGATGGGGGCAGGTTTTGGAGGGTGCAACGGCTGCTTTGCGAAAGGCGCTGCCGCTCATCCGCGGGCACCGCTTCCGCTCGCACCGCTGCGGTTTTCCGGCCCGGCACTGGCAGCACACCTCCCTCCCGCCATCGGGCTGGAGGCGGCACCAAACCCCCCCCCCCCCCCCCCCCCCAGCCGCCCACGGCAGCAGGGCAGAGGAGAACGCAGAGGTGCCGCGGTTGGGAGCACCCGGAGGGCACAGCCAGTCCCAGGCAGCCAGCGGCCATGCTGCAATACAGTGAGCTCGCCGTCATGCTCCCTCCTGCAAGCTGCCAGGGAAGGTGCCTGCTCCACGCTGTGGGATGCAGTGCCCTGCCCACGTTTGGGAGATGGGACCTCCCGCACCCCACTGACCTGCCCGTGCCCTCCTTGAAGGGGAGCTGCTGCCCCCCCAGCAGGGAGCTGCTGCTGCTGCTGCTGGTCGTGGCATCGTCGTCCCCGGGGTAATAGCGGGTGCTGATGAGGCGCTGGCTGCGGCGGGACATGGCGGCGGCTCGGGACGGGGGGGTCAAGGCTCACCTGCGGCGGGGAGGGGAGACAAGGAAGCATCAGCAGGAGGGGACGCAGCGGGAGGAGGGACCCCACTCGCGGGGGGGGCCCGGGGCGGTGCTGTGGGTGCTGAGAGCCCCTCTAGGGGCACCTGCTGCCGCGGGCCGCCACCGCCGGGGCCGGGATGGAGCCTCCCTCCCACCCGCTCCACCGCCACCGCCACCGCGGCCGCCTTATAAGGTTACAGAGGAATATATATACATTGTATATAGATAAAAACGTACATAAAGACACACATTAATACATATATATATTTACATATGCACACGCATACCCCCTTCCCTCCTCCTCCCCTCCCACGGGCCACCCAAGCAGGCACCCCCAGACCTCCTACCCCACCCTCGGCCGCGGCCGACCCCGTGTCCCCGCACACCCACCGTCTCCCGCAGCCCAGGCCCGCACCCGCCGCCGTCCCTCCCCGCTGCCGCCGCTCCGCTCCCTTTTGTTTTGCAGGCAAAGGCGGCCCCGGCCCCCGCCCCGCTTCTCCGCCCTACCCCGTTCCCCCCCTCCCGCCGCCGCCCCGCCCCTCTCCGCCTCGCGCGCGCGCGCGCCCTCCGCCGCCGCCTCCCCCCCCCCCCCCCCCCCCGGCTTGTGGGGACCCTTCGATAGGCTCTTTATTGTTACTGCTATCGCCGGTTTTGTCGTTATCGCTGTTATTATCGCAGTTGCTGTATTAGCATAGCTTTGTTGTGATGGGGCATGGCTTTAAGATGGCAGAGAGAAGATTTAGATCGGACCTTAGGAAGAAGTTCTTCCCTGTGAGGGTGCTGAGGCCCTGGCACAGGGTGCCCAGAGAAGCTGTGGCTGCCCCATCCCTGGCAGTGTTCAAGGCCAGGTTGGACACAGGGGCTTGGAGCGACCTGGTCTAGTGGAAGGTGTCCCTGCCCATGGCAGGGGGTTGGAACTGGATGAGCTTTAAGGTCCCTTCTGACCCAAACCAGTCTGGGATTCTATGCTCATTGTTTGGGGGTGATGGGGAGGGCCCATCCCTACCCCCTGGCTGCCCACAGGTCACCAAACACCTCAGCGCTGGGGAACTTCCAGCCCACACCCCCCATGCCCACCGAGGGCTGCAGGCAGCCCATGCTACCAGGCAAGGGCAGGCCCTTGGGTACAAACCGTGGGTGATGGTGACCGAAAATGGGGGCTCCTACTTGCTCCTCAGCCCTGTTTGGGTTTTGCTGGGGCAGACAGTTTGCCAGCCCCAGTGAGGTGGCAAACGCCCAGCAACCCCACACAACACCCCAACGGCACAGCCAAACCCACCCCTGCGGCACAGGCAGCCCCACTCAACACCGTGTGCCCACGCCGCCTCGACCGGGGGGGCAGGTTCTGCTGCATGCGAAAGTACTTCATGATGTCTATCAGAACGATAAAATTCCTTGGTTAGATGCTCTTCTTACATTTTGGGACTTCAATGGTTGGCTCACATCTCTGATTAAAGGTATTGGAATGATTTTGGTAGTAATCTTGACCATAGTTATGATTGTACCTTGTATTTTGCAATGTATTCGTGGTACGATTGAAAACCTGGTAAAACAGCTTTGGCTTACTCAAGAAAAGAAAAGGGGGAGATGTGGATGATTTCTTGTTAGAGAATGAACATATGCCTGCTCTGAATGAAAGCAAGTATGTGCAGTTGGCCATGTAGCAGGGGTAACTCCTGGTTACCTCTGTGCAGCCGACCGTGGAAAAGAAGCAACTTCCGGACAATCAATGAAACAAGAATGCAGGCCTGGAAGATAAGGAGCTAAGATAAGAAGCTTGCTGAATTGGACTGTAAATTTCGGTTGCTTACAAAAACCACACTTTAGGTTCTCACGAGTGCCCCCTTACATTGTGACGACGCTGTTTGGAGCAACCTTTTGATTTTACAGGGTCATCATACCTCATTTTTGTGCTTTATATTTTGTGGGGAACCTCTTTATAGCATCTCACTTATAGTGCCTTATGTTTTCTATTTAAGGTTTCTTACATAGGTTTTCTAAGACTGTTACAAAGTGTGTTCCAGTTTGTCATACCTATTTTTTTTAGATTAGTATATCTTAGGTAATTCACTTAAGCATAGAGAGGGGGGGAAATGTAGGCAGCCAGGGCTTGGCGGTCGGAAGATGTCGCGCTGTAACGGAAAGACAGAGCCCCTCCCCAGGTCTTAGTTACTAACAACTTGAATTCCCTCAGACTTTAAGTCTTGTTTTCATCATTACTCCATGCAGGTTCTGCATCCCAAAGTCTGTTTGATGACAAGGTGTAGAAACTGCTGCCCCTATAGTTAGTATGTCAGGTAAGGACTTGCCATAAGAGTACATAGAAAAGCTACAGGAATAGCTTGTGCAAATTCACCTACATCAGCCCCAAAGCACTCGCAGCAGTTTTGATATAATTTATTTGTCTTGGTCTTTTTTTTCTTGCATAGGCATAAATTACAATCTGTTGATTAAAAAATAAAATTAACAAAACAGTGCAGCATTTGCAACAGGCTACAGTATCAAATACAAACTCATCTCCTGTGTAGGGCAAATTGACAAGGGAGAACAGAGGAGAGAAATGGAGTAAAATAAGGGAAATCTGCTCTGACAGCTCTTTCCCATTTCTCCTGCCTCCCCAGGTTCATCTTCTGCAGCAGCACGAGGATGAAATACCTTCAGGCAGAGATGCACGTGCTGAAGCAGTAGTTTGATGTGCCTTCTTTCCCTCTGCAGCTCAGGAAGGTGTTGCAGCAATGGAGAGCAGCTGCCTGAGTGCTCTGGCTGCAGCCTGGCACCCATGAGCAGAGCTTGGGTGCTAACAAACCACGTGTAGTCTCACCATGCCTTCCTGGGACTCCTCATGTAGTTGCCATGAGGAGACCTCCAAAACCAGCACTAACCCCTGGAGAACGGCATAAGACCCAAGGTGACCTCTCACTGATAGCTCCAGGGGTTTTTACCTTGGAACAGCACATTAATCTCCGAAGGACAGGGCAGGCTTGCCCTGTGAAGCCAAATGCTCCCTACCCCATAGCCAGTGGTTAACAGCCCCTTGGAAGAAGCAGAGACCCAGCTCCATCTCCATTCTTGGGAAAAAGAGGCTCCCCCTTTCCCAACTCTCACTATGCCCGAGTTACCACAAAAGCATCTTGACAGCCCAACAGGGAGGGCAGGGAGCCCGAAGGGAAGTAAGAAAAGGGGTTTTCCAGCCTTGTGGTTACGGCATTTGCTCCAGCAGCCAAAGAACCCCTGGGGAAAGGGGAGAGCTTCATCTCTGCTATCACTCAAATGCAGGAGCTGCTCTGCTCAACCCAGGACAGGTCTAGGCATTTATAAAAGCACAACGCCATGCACGCAGGGCACTCACGGACATGACTCCAAGGCAAGCAGGCAGCTGTAGACAAGTTTAAAATAACTTTGGCTGTGGCTGCCAAGAATTAAGACTATGCTCAATATAGGACAGAATTTATCCTGGCTGGATCTGGCTGCGGATCTGCTTTCTCCCAGCAGCAGGGCCTCCCAGCACTGCAGGGAGCTCCAGGGGGTCATTTTAAGCTGCTGGAGATGAGGCTGCACGCTTCCGGCTCACATCCCTTGCTCAGGGCAAAAAGACCCCTCCAGAAGGGATGTGCTAACATCATCCTGATCCTCTCCATCTTGCATAGAGCAGGTCAGGACTCAGCCCCTCTGCCCAGCATACACTTTATGCTGAAGGGAAACACTTCTTCAGGCTGTTCCCCTCCTCTTTATCCCTCACCCTACAGTGCTTCAAGCGGAAAAGACCATATGAGACTCAATCCTAAGTGCTGGTGGTGCCAGGGGAAGGATGATGCCAGCATCAGATAGGGCCAAAACACTAAATATGAGCCCTTCAGCTTTTATTTCAACAAAATACAAGACAAATGTGGAGGCTTTAAATGCCATCCAAGAACGTAAGCCAAGCTAGGGGCGATGCAGGCAGCCAGGAAGCAGAGTGGCCACATGGCCCTGGCACTCCTCAGCTCATGGAAGGTCCCCATGCATCCTTCCTGCAGTCCCCTGCCCCCTATCACACCCCTATGGATAGAGGCAGGATTTACATGCCCACTGCAGGCAGAACTCCCCGTCCTGCTCCAGCATGGTCAGGGAACCGAGCCATGCCGGTCAGGAGGCAGCAGGGAAAGGGAGCCCTTCCAGGAAAAAGGAGATCACCCTGTGCCAGCCATCTGCCACTGGGGACCAGGAGGTGACAGAGGCAGCCCTGAGCACTGCAGGTGGGGGGAGGCCCCATTGCTCCCCAAGGTGCAGGAGCGTGCTGGCACCTGCAAGCCCTGGGGATTGCCCCATCTCCCACCCATGGACAGAGTGGGGCAGAGCTCCAGCTCACTGCAGGCAGTCACCTATATACAGATGCAGCCATGGACAAGAGGCCACAGCCACACATTGCAGTCTCGGAGGATGTCTCCGGAGCAAGGAGGGCAGGATCTCCGGCACCCTGCCAGGCAGCAGTCCATGGAGGACCTTGTCTCCCAGGCTCAGCTACCAAACCACCACCAACTCAAGGCCTGTATTTTAAATAGCTCTGCTCATCTTATTCTAGCTTATCCTACTGTGTGTGCGCTATTCTCCTACTAAACAAAGCTCTAGCCCTCTTTGCATCTAAGCCACTTGCCCAAGCGGCGCCACGTAACATTCTCTGGTTAAGTAGAAATCACATGGAAAAAGGTTTTAACTTTGTTACTACAAAAAATAAAACCCCAACCACCCCCCCGGAAAGTACCTCCCTCCCCCCTCAAGAAAGCAGAACAAACCCAAAAGGGAAAGCAGGTAACAGGAGCTTTCAACAGCATTATCAAGCTTAACACTGGGGAGCAGCCAGCCAGGGAGGCCAATGGCATTGCCAATACCCAGCCGCCGGCAGCAGGAGGGCCTGAGCAGACAGACAGCAGCACCAGGGCAGGCTCTGCCACCACCACGTGCCAAACTCCTCTGCTCCTGCCCCCCCAACCGTTAGTTTATGTTAATACTTCACTAATACTGTCTTATTTCCCCTCTGCCAGCCCAGCATCAGAGATCTGGAGATCTCTACCAAAGCCAACGCCAAGGCAGGAGAAATGACCCTGTGTGGAGGGGAGAGAGGCAGTGGCTGCGACTGCTCACTCCTACCTACTCCAGCGGCACCGAGCCGGTCGCCACGCTCCCACACACCATATCACACCCAAGCCTGCGTGAAGCACGTGGCAAAATTCCATACCCCTTTCCCAAGTCCTGGCAGCACTAGGCACACTGTTGGAAAGGAGCAGGCAGTGGGGATGGAGGGCTGCGCAGACCCAATAAAAAAGGAGCTTAGAAAGTTAAAGTGTCTGATATACACTTAAAACCAGCCAGGCTGTGCCAAGACCCACGTGGGATGCTCTTGTTTTGCCACCCCGGTCCTTGGAAGAGTGAAAGCTTCACCCCTTAAATCCCAGCTCTTCTCCTTCCCAGTGGGAAGCAGCTGCTGGCACATTCCAGGGTTTCTACGTGCGAAGCAGTGACCCAGGCGAACCCCTCCTGCTGTCAGCCCGGCAGCATCCTCATCCCACGCTGGGGTCAGTGTGCCGGCTCCCCGTGCACACGGAAGCGGTAGATGCAGGTGTACTCGAGGTGACCCCAATTGCTCAGCACCCGGAGCTCCACCAGCTGGTACGGGCCAATGGTGTCATCCTTGGGGAGAGGGGGAAGGAAAACCCTGAGCCCTTGAGAGTTCCCTGGGGCTCGGAGAGCCCAGGGGTCCCATTGTCTTCTTGGGGTCAGGTGCAACGAGAGCAAAGCACTTACCTCGAAGTAAAACGTTTGGATGGGACTGCCATTGTGGTTGTACGTGAACTGCCCAAGTAGAAGGCCTTCCTCCTCTCTCTCCTCCTTTAAACCCTATGGAGGGTCAGGGAGGCAGAAAGGGAGAACCAGTGGTGATGAGAGAGGGAGACCAGAGGTGCACCCAGGGCAGAAGAGGGAGATGGAGGCGCAAGCACACTTGGTCTCCACTCCTGCTCTTCCAGGCCAAAACAGACAAATGGGGACAGGGAGCAGCGGGGAAGGATGAGGAGGCAGAGACCAAGAGTTATACCCACTCAATCCCCTCTTCCAGTGCTTCCCAAAACCCCTCCTGAAGCCTGGTGCTCTCCCTCTCCCCCTCAGTACTGCTTCTTCCCCCTCTTCAGTGTAAGACCAACCACCACACCAAGCACCCCACAACCAGGTATAGGGCTCACCAGCCCTCTCCTCCTGCACTCTCTCCCATGACACCCTCCCACTGTGTCCCCTTGCTAATCCCTCAGGTCACTCACATAGACAGCAAAGTCCTTGGGGGCACTGGGGATGGTCCCCTTGGGTGAGAGAGCTCTTGGGATGTGCTCCAGTGTCACGGCCGTGGGGCGGATGATGCTGGAGAGGCGGATGACGGCAAAGCCCTGGGACCCACGAAACGCCCAGCAGTTCCCAGGGTTGACATCTGGCTACAAGCACAAGAGCAAGACACCAGCAATGTTACCATCGTCAGTGCCATTTTCTCCCCGGCATCAGCCTGGCCGCTTGCTTAGAGCAGGAGCCAAATAAAACCCACCAAGAGAACCAGCCCAGCCGGCCCTTCCCCACAGTGGGGTCTCACCCTGAGGGTGCCCACCTGCAAGATAACACGGGGGGACTGCGAGTGGTACCACAGGGGGATGCCAAACAAGCTCAGCAGCGCCGTCTGTGTCCCGTGGGTCTCTGAGCAGCGGGTGTTGATGACACTGGCCCCTGACATAGACAGGGCACAGCACCAGGTAAGCTGCATACCAGCAGGTATGTGGTCCCCTCCCCAGGATGGCCGGCTCATCCCACACCACCTACCCGCCGACTCCAGGGCATAGTCAACCATCCCCACACGGTCCTCGCTGTAGCGCTTCAGGGCCTGGTCCACGATGAGATGCACTTGCTGTGTGAGAACAGAGAGTGAAAGGGGGAAAGGGCCAGGGCGGGCATCCTGGCCCCCACTCTTCTCCACCCCATGGGGACAGAGAGGGCGCAAGGACCTTCCTGCAAGCAGCCAGGGGATGAATCACCGTGGCAGAAATGAGAGGACACGCATTTGGCTGGGAAGCCTCGTTAGAGGCTGCTAAAAATAGCCCAGAGAGGAGCTGTGTAATGAAGGGGCAGTGCCCAGGCACACTGGGCTTGCCTGTCCCCATCCCAAAAGAAGGGGTAGGCCTAGGGGAGGTGGAGTGTTCCCCAGCAGGTACCAGACACAACCTTACAACCCACCCAGTCCTCCCAGTGTCATCAGCTGGCCCCTCCTGCGCCATCCTGCAGGACTGGTGGGAGCTCCCCCACCCAGAAAAGGAGGAGCTGGCCAGAGCATCCCTTTGGAGTCAAAACCCAGCCCTAGGAGCTGCGGCCTTGCAGCACCACTGTGGGTCTAAACTTTGTGTGTGCACAAAGCTCATACAGACTGCAGGCACTGCAAATCCCAGCTTTGATCCCTGCCCTTCACTACCTCCGTAGGGAATTGCCAACAACAATTTCCAAAGCAAGCAGGCTCAGTTTTTCCTTCGGTGTCATTCTACTGAAATGCTTTGCCCCAAGTGACTCAGCGGTGCTGCTGAAGATAGGGGTAAACAAGGTGCTCAAACCTTGATGGCATCTGCCCTGCCTTTTGGGTGAAGGGTATGAGAGCAGAAGCTTGGATTTTAAGACAGTGAGAGCCCCACAGGTATGCAGATATTGCCACTGTGATCCATCCAGAGCAGGGTGCAGGCACACCTCAGTGGAAGTGAGCAGCAGAGAAGGGATGGAGGAGTTTCAGGGATGCTCTTGACAGGTGGGATATGAGCCCACAGTCAATGTCCCAGCTATAAGCGCAGTCCCCACGGCTCTGGTATTTCCTAGGCACATGTGCCACCCCTCTGCACACACACAATGGGACACAGCCCCTGATCCCACACCTGCAGTCACCAGCACTCACCTCTTCCGTCACCCCCATGGTTCCTCCTTGCTGCAGGGCCACTCCAATCCCAGCATCCCGTGCTGACAGCCTCCTGTCCTCCGAGACCTTGTCAAGGATTTTACGCTCCAGGGCCTGGAGCTCTGCTTGCAAGTCTTCCGGCTGGAGGACAAGCCCAGCAGCGCCATCCCGCCGGGACTGTGACAGGAACTGACTGACCCACGCTGGGAACTGAGCTTCCACCTGAAACAGGGCACAGCGCTCAGCCCCAGGGCAGGTACCCTCATGCCTCCCTCTGCCGTACATAGCAGGACTAGGGACTCACATCAGCCCGCACTGCCTTCAGCTGCTCCAGCATCCCCTCCATGTGCTTCCCCATCACCTCCTGGTCTGACTTGAGGCTCATCAGCTCCCTCCTCAGTGCTGCCACCTCCTGCTCCAGCTTATCCACCTCCTGCTCCAGCTTATCCACCTCCTGCTGGAAGCTCCCTTGCAGGCTCTCCAGTGCTGAGCTGTGCCGAGAGAAAGGGGCAACAAAACCTCACACCAGTGGCAGTCCCAGCTCCCCTCTGCAAACAGGGGGGGCAGGTTCATCCCCCCCCCAGGGCCTGTGCCATCTCCAGCCCCATATGGGTTTAATTCCTGTAGCAATGTCCTCTTCTATTGCATCCTATGGGAAAGCATCCCCAGCTCGCTCCTCAGTTGAAGGGCCATCTTCCCCACAGTGATGCAAAACAATGGCCACGAAGCTTATTTGCTGCAATGACCCTTTAAGCCCTGCTGGCAGCCAGGGCACTTTCTTGCCAACACACCCACACATCCATCCCTCATTCCACACAAGACTGTGTCTCTCAACCTCTCCTTTGCCCCAAGCAAACCACGCTTGGAAACCCCTCCTATGCCGAGCTGTGGGTATTTCACCCTGCTACCTGCCTGTCCCTAACAGAGCAGCAGCTCTGCTTGGACAGCAGCATTACCTCTGCCATTCCGAGTTCAGCTGCAGCAAACGAGTCTCCATCTCCTGCCAGGAGAAGGGGAAGGGGTGAGACCTCCAATGCCAGTAGCAGGGATGTCCTGCCTGGGTACCACCACATGCTCATTCCCTTACCTGAGAGGCTTGTGCCATCTTCCCTAGGCCGAGTGAGGCACAGGGGGGGAACATCAGAGCCCGGCCCCCCATGTCCCCACCTTCCCCCATGCCCCCCAAACCTCACCTGGAGGTGACTGTTCATGTCGGTGCGGAGATGCTCCTTCAGCCCCGCATCCCGGCGGCTCAAGAGCCCCTCCAGCAGTGCCAGGACATCCCCTGAGGGGGGCTCCCCGCCTGCTGCCATGGCCGCTGCTCCCCGCTGCAGCTCCCACCGCGACATCCCGGCCTCCAACACCTCAAAGCGCTTCTTCAGGGCCTGGAAGCGAGCCAGGACCCGGTGGTGCCCCTGCAGTGGCAAAGGCAGAGTGTGATGCAGCTCCTCAAGGGGCTGCCTGCTCCACTGGGACCCCCGTGACACGAGACCCAGGCCACCCAGTCCCCAAAGCCACTGACATCTTATTCATCTGCTGCTTCCCAGGAGAGGGCAGATGTTCCCCTTAGTCCATCCCTGGACACCCGAGACAGGCACAAGCTGGGGGAGCCACTTCCACCAGCATGGCAGGGCTCCTTCAGCCATGGACCACACTGTGCCAGCTCTGGGCAGGCTCCCACCCCACCTGGGTCACCTCCATGCCTTTGCCAAGGCTTACCTGGTCCAGCGTGGTCAGGTCCCCTGTCCCAGGCACATCAGAGGAGGAAAGCTTTCCTGCTCCCCACCATGGGAAGGCTGGGAGGCGGTGTGTCGACAGCCCATAGGGGTAGAAGTACCAAGCTCCTAGGCATGCAGGGGGATGAGATGGTTAAAACGGCAGGGGACAAGGTGGAAGTGCAGAAGCTCAGCCATCAACAGACGCACCAGGGTACCAGGAGCACTGAGCTCAGGACCATCCGATGCCCCAGTGGTATGCTCTGCACTGTCACTGATTTCAGTCTCTCACTGATTGAGCCAGGCCAACTCACCGTAGGCAGCAGCAGCAAGGAGCACGAGGAACAGTAGCAGAAGCAGGGACCTCTTCAGCCATGGGTAGCGCCTGGAGCACGGACAAGAAAGAGGTGCCTGTAGGACTGCAGCCACCTTCTCCCACCACGCTTCTTCGGATGGGAGCCGGAGGGAAAGCAAAGCCTACCCAGGCTTTGGCACAAGACATCCACCCCACATGTTGTGCGGTCTATGGGGCACCCCCTCTCTGGGGTCCTGTGGGTTTTCCCCACATCTCCCCCATCCTGGTGTCCCACCACCACACTCACCTGAAGAAGGGGACACTACCCAGGTATGGAGCCATGCCAGTGAGGCGGTGCCGGGCAGCTGCCAGCGTCGAGAACAGCCACCCCAGGAACCGAACTGCAGGGAGACAAACCAAGCCTCAGGCAGCAGCCTGGCAAAGATGTGCCCTCTGTCCCCAAGGATGCTCCGCAGGGAGCTAAAACCCCTCCACCCAATGAGGGAACAGCACATGGGGAGAGGAGACTCCAGCAGGGAAGAAAAGGTGCTGCTGCAAACACCCCTCCACTCACGTGGTGCTGTGAACACCAGCCAGAGGAAGGAGCCCACCCGGGAGGCTGCAGATCTCAGCCTCGACCCGGAGCTACTCTGGCCTGAGTAGAAGTGACCTGGGAAGGAAGAAACAAGGCAGTAAGTCACCAAACAGCGCCTGCACCTCTGTCTGTCACCCAGGCTGAAGGCTTTACGTAGGGGGGGGCATGCAGGTGGGGCTGGCAGTGCCCTGAGCACAGGCAGGTGCTGGGCTGGTCCCCTTGGGGACACTTCCCCCAGCATCCCTGCCGCTGCAGAGAGGCCGGAGTATCCCTACCAGCATAGTCATCTTCCGAGGAGTACCCAGATGAAGAGGTGTAGGAGTCGCACATCTTGCTCTCCAGCAGCCCGTTGATCTTGCTGGACTCGGTGTCCCCAGTGCCTCTTCTCCTCCTGGTAGAGAACTCGCCACCTTCCCCAAAACACAGAGTCCTCCTCAGAAACCACCCACCATCCCCACCCCCAAAGGGGGCAGGGGGCAGCCAGCCCGGTGGGGCTGCCCCAACGCCTCGCTGGTGTGCAAAGGACATCCCCAGCTACTGTGGGAGGGAGAAACATAAGGGAGAGCTCACCCCAATACGTGCTGCTGCCCAGGGTATCGTGCAGCACGGAGCTGCCCAGGGCAGCGTAGGCCCCGGCTGTCCCCCAGGTAGGACTCGCTCACCAGGGACTCGCTGTAGTAGGAGGTTTGGGTGCTGGGGGTAGGAGACAAGCGCTTGGTGCTGCTCGATTTCCTCCTGACCGTCCTGCTGTGGACGAGAACAGGGTCATCAGCAGTATCCTGCTGTGGGCGCGAACAGGGTCATCAATATAGATACGGGAGGGGGATGTCACAGTGCACGGATACGGGAGGGGGATGTCACAATGGGCAGAAACAGGGACTTCACCCCACGCCCTTGGCCAGCATCGCCTCCCTCTGCCCTGTACCGGATGGGGGCAGGTTTTGGAGGGTGCAACGGCTGCTTTGCGAAAGGCGCTGCCGCTCATCCGCGGGCACCGCTTCCGCTCGCACCGCTGCGGTTTTCCGGCCCGGCACTGGCAGCACACCTCCCTCCCGCCATCGGGCTGGAGGCGGCACCAAACCCCCCCCCCCCAGCCGCCCACGGCAGCGGGGCAGAGGAGAACGCAGAGGTGCCGCGGTTGGGAGCACCCGGAGGGCACAGCCAGTCCCAGGCAGCCAGCGGCCATGCTGCAATACAGTGAGCTCGCCGTCATGCTCCCTCCTGCAAGCTGCCAGGGAAGGTGCCTGCTCCACGCTGTGGGATGCAGTGCCCTGCCCACGTTTGGGAGATGGGACCTCCCGCACCCCACTAACCTGCCCGTGCCCTCCTTGAAGGGGAGCTGCTGCCCCCCCAGCAGGGAGCTGCTGCTGCTGCTGCTGGTCGTGGCATCGTCGTCCCCGGGGTAATAGCGGGTGCTGATGAGGCGCTGGCTGCGGCGGGACATGGCGGCGGCTCGGGACGGGGGGGTCAAGGCTCACCTGCGGCGGGGAGGGGAGACAAGGAAGCATCAGCAGGAGGGGACGCAGCGGGAGGAGGGACCCCACTCGCGGGGGCTGCCCGGGGCGGTGCTGTGGGTGCTGAGAGCCCCTCTAGGGGCACCTGCTGCCGCGGGCCGCCACCGCCGGGGCCGGGATGGAGCCTCCCTCCCTCCCACCCGCTCCACCGCCACCGCCACCGCCACCGCGGCCGCCTTATAAGGTTACAGAGGAATATATATACATTGTATATAGATAAAAACGTACATAAAGACACACATTAATACATATATATATATATATTTACATAAGCACACGCATAGCCCCTTCCCTCCTCCTCCACCTCCCCTCCCACGGGCCACCCAAGCAGGCACCCCCAGACCTCCTACCCCACCCTCGGCCGCGGCCGACCCCGTGTCCCCGCACACCCACCGTCTCCCGCAGCCCAGGCCCGCACCCGCCGCCGTCCCTCCCCGCTGCCGCCGCTCCGCTCCCTTTTGTTTTGCAGGCAAAGGCGGCCCCGGCCCCCGCCCCGCTTCTCCGCCCTACCCCGTTCCCCCCCTCCCGCCGCCGCCCCGCCCCTCTCCGCCTCGCGCGCGCGCGCGCCCTCCGCCACCGCCTCCCCCCCCCCCCCCCCCCCGGCTTGTGGGGACTCTTCGATAGGCTCTTTATTGTTACTGCTATCGCCGTTTTTGTCGTTATCGCTGTTATTATCGCAGTTGCTGTATTAGCATAGCTTTGTTGTGATGGGGCATGGCTTTAAGATGGCAGAGAGAAGATTTAGATCGGACCTTAGGAAGAAGTTCTTCCCTGTGAGGGTGCTGAGGCCCTGGCACAGGGTGCCCAGAGAAGCTGTGGCTGCCCCATCCTTGGCAATGTTCAAGGCCAGGTTGGACACAGGGGCTTGGAGCGACCTGGTCTGGTGGAAGGTGTCCCTGCCCATGGCAGGGGGTTGGAACTGGATGAGCTTTAAGGTCCCTTCTGACCCAAACCAGTCTGGGATTCTATGCTCATCGTTTGGGGGTGATGGGGAGGGCCCATCCCTACCCCCTGGCTGTCCACAGGTCACCAAACACCTCAGCGCTGGGGAACTTCCAGCCCACACCCCCCATGCCCACCGAGGGCTGCAGGCAGCCCATGCTACCAGGCAAGGGCAGGCCCTTGGGTACAAACCGTGGGTGATGGTGACCGAAAATGGGGGCTCCTACTTGCTCCTCAGCCCTGTTTGGGTTTTGCTGGGGCAGACAGTTTGCCAGCCCCAGTGAGGTGGCAAACACCCAGCAACCCCACACAACACCCCAACGGCACAGCCAAACCCGCCCCTGCGGCACAGGCAGCCCCACTCAACACCGTGTGCCCACGCCGCCTCGACCGGGGGGGCAGGTTCTGCTGCTCCCCAGCCCCATGGCCTCAGACACCCCGTTACCATCCCTCTCCCCCATGGGCGGCCGGGCCGGCTCGGCAGCAGGGCGCAAGCCAAACCCGGCTGCTCCCGTGGGACCTGGTGCCAAGGCGCCGGGCTGAGACAACAGCCGCCTCCTACGCCCCGCGTTCTAAACCCGGCAGCTCCCTGTGGGAGCGTGGCGAGGGGGGGAACCGGCTGCCTGTGGCTGGACACGGCTGTGGGGCCGCAGCGTGGGAACGGCCCCGTTGGCTTCGGGTAAAGCGGCAAAAGGGCGTTCGTAGAAAGGGTTAAAACCATGAAACCCTGTTGCGAAACAGCCCTGCAACCTCAAAACCTTTTCCTCCCCACGCCAGGGTCTGGTGCACAGGCTGGGGACCTGCTGCCAGTGTCTTGGGTGGGGGGGTAGACTGCAACAAACCCCAATTCAGAGTCCCCGGTCCCGTTGTGTAACACAGACAGACCCTCTTTGTCTCCCTTTTCTTTCTTTCTTTTCTCCCTTTCGAGCCCATTTTTTGTTGCAGCCTAAATCTCCGCCTGGCTTTTCCAGGGCAGCTCTGCCTCCCGCTGCACCAGCCACCCTTTCCCACCCTTTCCTGGGGTTTTCCATCACTCCACAGGTGACCCGCCAGGCCAGAGGACATCTCCCTGTTGGCACCTTTACCTGCGGACACTGGTGGTGGCTTTTAGCGATGGCACCTGCCCCAGCTGATGTAACCCTGCTGCGGATTAACCCCCGCGGAGGCTCAGGGGATAAGCTGGGTGCTGAGCCACCGGGCACTAAATAGGGCGCATGGCCCCAGGTCAATCCGTCCCCTCCCAAGAGCCACTTTTTCGGGTGGGGAGGGAGCTGGTAGCAGTTCCTGGAGGATTTGAGGGAATGCTGGGGGGGGGGGGGAAGAGGAAATGGGGCTTTTCCCCCTTGTTGCACCCCCAGTGCTGCAGCAAAGGTGGTGATGCTGGAGGTGTAGGGTCTTTTGGAGGGGTATGGGAAGAGCAGCACAGGGGTAAGCAGTGAGTGCCTGGGAGCTCATGCCTCAGTGGAGAGCCTTAGATTACGTTCTGGGGGTCACCAGGGCATCGTGGTGCTGGAAGGGGTTGGGGGGGAGGCAGAAGGAGCGTGCCAACTGCTGGAGTTTGGCAGCTTTTCTGGGAAAAGGCAGGAAAGAAAGACAGAAAATATTCCAGCCTTTTCCCAAAAGGCTTTGGAGGGCTGAAGAGACATGTCCAGGCAAGCAAGGACGGGCCAGGGCTGGGCAGGCAGCCCTGGTCGGGGAGGTCTCAGCTCATCTTCTCCACTAGGCCAACCTTTTTATTTAAATACCCTCCCTGTCCCAGCCATCCCTACACCCACTTTCCTGGTGCATCACACCGCCGGCTCCAGCGCTGCCCAAAGCCGGTGCTAGGCACACCGCTCTCCAGATCACCCTCACCAACACACCCCAACCCCGTGGGGTACAACCCCCCCGTCACACCCGTGACCCCACATCATCCACCAGCACCTTGTCCGGGTGGGCTGCCCCGGCCAGGCAGCGTCCCACCGCTGCCAGCACCTTCCCCAGGCGCCGGTCCAGCGCCCGCAAGTGGGACTCGGCCAGGACGGGGGCCAGCGGGTCGGTGGCCAGTGCCTCCCGCAGCAGGTCGCTCAGGCGGTAGGACGGGGTGGCCAGCAGCTGCAGCCGCAGGTAGGTCGACTTCTTGATGCTGCCGAAGATGAGGAGGGAGAAGGGTCTCAATCCAGGGAGTCTCTTCCCAATGGCAGCTTCTGGGGCACGCTGTGGGAGCCCCTTACCTGCAGCACTGCCGGAGTGGGGCCAGGATGGACAGTTCATCACGTGAGTGAGTGCCGAAGCTGGAGGAAATCCCATAAGTGGGCATCAGGGCAGCATCGCCCCACAGCTCAGAGCCCAGTGTGGGGAGCATCTTGGCACAACCCGCTGTTTCCCACCACCCCTTTGCTAGGATTGCTTTACTCGCGGCCGTTGTCCAGGTGGAGCAGGAAAGTGTCATTCCCAAATTTCTCGAAGGTCTCGTAGTGGTGCCGATCCATATTGCCTGCAGTGGGGCAACAAATGTGCCATAGGGTGGTGGGCTGGAATGTGGGAGCAGGGACATGGAGCACCCTCTTGGTGTGAGAACAAAACCCAGAGGCTGGGGGCACCTCTAAGGTGCCTGTCTGGTGGTCATGGCCATGGAGTGGGGGACCCAAGCGAAGCCCCACCCCCTTCTCATCCCAGCAGCCCCATGGAGGGAGCCAGAGATGAGAAGATGGGAAGCTCTCCAAGTCAGATGATGCTGGGGGACAGAATGGGGAGGAAGGACCATCCCTAGGAACAGGAGAGGCAGTGCAATCCCTGGGGAGCATCGCCGCATCCCGGCCCCCCAGGGGCTGCACATGGGAGCTTGCTCAGGGGTGCTTCTTGTGGCCAGGATGTTAAGCTTGTCCTTCGGTTTCTGCCTGGCGTTTGTCCTAATGGCACAGCCCTTTGCTCTCTGTTTGGGTAAGAGCCCAGTTCTCTGCAGCCTGAGCAATGGTTTGGCCAGCAAACCTCACAGGGCACAGAACTACGGGACATGGAGCTGTTTAGGCCTCTTAGTCCCCAGCACTGGCAAGGCAGGGCTCACCCATAAGGAAATCAAGGACTGTCATGTCAATGAGGTCGAGGAGGCGATGGCCCCTGTCGTAGGGTGGTGTCTTCCGCACCTGAGCGCAGTAGTTGGGGTTCAGCTCCCACCTGCAGGCAGAGGCCGAGAGTGGGACATGGCTATGACAGCAGCCATGGGGCAGCCCCCTCCTGTCCCACTGTTCTGCTGCTCCATTCCTCACTATGAGGGTGCTGAGGCCCTGGCACAGGGTGCCCAGAGAAGCTGTGGCTGCCCCATCCCTGGCAGTGTTCAAGGCCAGGTTGGACACAGGGGCTTGGAGCAACCTGGTCTGGTGGAAGGTGTCCCTGCCCATGGCAGGGAGTCGGAACTGGATGAGCTTTAACATCCCTTCCAACCCAAACCAGGCTGTAGCTCTATGATTCCGTGTCCCCATGCCCCCATCCCTCCCTGCAACCCAGCTCACTCAGCTTTCTTGCTCTTGTGGTAGGAGCGGCGCCAGGGGCTGCGCCAGGAGCGGCGCTTGGCCAAGGTCTTGTCAGGCAGCAGGGCAGCCATGGAGCCCTCCAGCAGGTCCGGCTTGCCACAGAGGGCATGCTCGGTGGAGCAGTAGTAGGAGCACTCCCCGTAGAAGCAGATGTTGCCCGCTGGCCAAGGGGACAAAGCAAAGGTTGACAAAGAGCAGGAAGGCAGCGAGCCTGCTACCCCCCTGTATGGCGGTCCAGCCAACAGCCAGGTGAGGATGCTCCATGCACCGTGGCCATGTGCCAACAGCAAAGGAATGGCAGGGAAGGCCTTGAGGAGCACTGCCCCACGGCAGGGGACCCAGTGGGAACTGCAGCAGTCCCCAAAGGGATTGTTTGCCCCAGTGCACAGGAGCCTAGGCAGGAGCAGCCAGCTCCAGGTTTGCTCCATGAGGAGCAGGAGAGGAGGGACAGCATAAAAACTCACCTGGAGAGATGAAGAAAGTCTTGGCCAGTTTCTTGTCCGTGGTGATGTCACGAATCTCCTTTGTTATATTGACCAAACGGCCAGAAACTGGGGGGATTCGCCGGAAATCCAGGATCCTGAAACATAGAACTTGGAACCATTCCTTGCTGACCCCCAGCTGGTTTCACAGCGAGTTATTAAACCCATCATGAGATGCAGGAATCCCTCACGCAGGGAGGAAGAGGTGGGATGAAGGAGCAGTTTCTGTGCCGCTTTGCTGTCGCGGGGGAGCAGAGTTGGACGCAAAGCTTGCACTCACCTGTCCAGGTGGAAGGCTGCAATCTCTGCATTGTGCCGCTCAAAGTCCGAGAAGTAGAAGAAGTCGATGGGGGTCTCCTGGTCCCGGGTCTGCCTGGGAGGAGAAGGGAGGTGACAGCAATTGGACAGGGTCACCCCGAGCATGGCCTTGGCTCCAACCCAGCCCTCACCCTGTGTCCCTGGTGCCACTGGAGACACAGCCAGACCCAATCTCCTCCAGTTGCTCCCTGCGGGGTGGTGCAGCCCCAAACCCCCCAGCCAGGCCCCCATGCACCCCCTGCTCCCAACCCAAGGGCTGGGAAGCCCTCAAGGATCTGAGAGTCCGGGGTAGTCCTCATGGACCATCTTCTTCTTTCCACCACTGGAGGTCACTATCCCATCACAAGCTGCTCGCAGGCTGTCGCAAGCAGCAGCAGAGAAGGCGAGGAAACGGGACCATCCCGCTCGCCTCAAATTGGGGGGGGCGGACGGGGGGGGCTGAAGCGAGGCGGAACACGAAGCTTTTCTTCCTTTCTCCCTCCATTCTCTCCTCCAGCCGCTCCTCACCGCCTAATGGGACAGCGCGGCGGGGGGGGACGGGGGGACGACACATATGGGGTTGTCCCTGGCTCCACTCACTTCATAGGCTTGAAGAGAGCCTGCCCGTAATTTGGGAACGTCATGATGAGCTTCAGCTGGGTCCCGCCGGTCTTCTGGACTGAAAGGGAGCACACAGGGATGAGGGAGGCAGGCAGCAGGCAGCTGGCAGGGGTGCGGGCAGGGGTGCGGGCAGGGGTGCAGGCAGGGAGGTGGTACCAGAGCTGATGATCCTCTGTGTGGCCAGGTCCCAGAGGAGGGTGGGCATCAGGGGGTCCCGGCGGGGGTACAGCTCGTAGCGGTTGATGCCAACGTGGAATTTGAGCCAGGTAGGGTAGGTGTCGTAGGCCGTCTTCCCTGTCGGGAGGAGCATCTCGGCTTTACTGCTGCTGACCCTGCAGCCCAACAGCCACCGCCACCCCAACAACAACAACAGCGTTTAGTTGGGATGGGACAGGGCCCACATCCCCAGGCCCTTCCTGGGAGCCGGCGCGTGGAGGGTGAGGCAGGGGGAAGGCCCAGTATAAGCCCTGGATGTTGGTGAAACCCCTCACCCCATGTGCCCTCCATGGGGCTCCTGGGCAGATCCCACTCAATGCGGGTGGCCAGGAAGATGTGCTGGGATGGCTGGGGGGGCTCGGTGTCTTCCCTTACATCCCTGCAGGAATTCCCTGGACTAATCCTGCTCCGCTCATCCGTGCCTTTATTTCCCTGCTGGGGCGGCTCGTCCCATAGTTTTTCCCATACAACTAGCGACACCCCCATGTGCTCACTGGGGACACACATGCATCCATAAAACAGTGGTTGAGAAGCAGGGGCTTCGCAGCCATCCCCAGCACCGACCTCAGCTCCCACCCTCAATGTCGGGTTCCCCTTGGATGTGTTTATCTCACACTCCTGGTTTCCCTGGGGGGATGAATTTGCCACTATCCCTATCTCTGTGCCTCCAGCAAAGCTGCAGTTTCCTGGCATTCAAGGGAGGCTCCTGGGGGTATCTGTCCCTGCTCCGCACCAGCACTGCAATGGGACAGTCTGACCAGGGGCATCTATAACCCAAATCCATCTCTTTCTAGGAAAATGCAGACTGTGCCCAAATTCCATCAAACCAGACCCATCTCCCACTGTTATCCATAGGAGAGGGAGCCCTCAGAGAGAAGGCAAATACCCATCTGTGGAAATCAGCTCTTAAACCAGCCTGTATTGTCTCCCAGTTTTAGCAGCCACTATGACTGGAAGGTGTGCTTTCTGTAAGGAAGCTGCTATGTGTTATCAACACTAAAGCTTTTAATATCTTCCCTCCTAATTCGAGGTTAGTAGTCCAGTGATACAAATAGGCAGTCGGCAGCGGTGAGTCACCATACGGCCGAGCCTAAAGGGGTCAGGCGATGCCCTGTGGAATACAGGACAGGAACAGTCTCACGGTTGGAGGTAACCTACATTGCAGGCTTTGCATCTCCAACGTGCTGGGAGAGGGGATAAAACTGGTTAGAAATCTGGACTGGGGACTTCCTCGTATGCAAAGAGAGAGAGCAAAGGCCAGTCTGCGCTGGGGGAGGAAAGGAGACAAGGAGATCACCTGAAAGATACCTTACATAATACTGTGAATAGTTCAAGAGTCTCCTTTGGCTTTGCTGTGTGCTAAAGGCTTCTGGATAGCAACCCAGAAACTCAGGGCTGAGACAAGACTCGAGCCTCGAGAAGAGTGCACTCAGCAGTCGGGGCTCCTCTGGGGTTAAGGTGCTGGTCTATGCAGGGAAACAATGTGTTTGGTCCCTGCCGCTTGTCCCCTCAACCCCACCTATCCCCCCAAAGCAAGCCAGGGCTGAGCTCACTCCTCACCATTCGTCACTCCCGCTGCTGCGCAGGCTGAACTTCTCCATAGGGTTGACGACAAACAGCTTGTCTTTCTCCGTCACCGCTGGGATTGGGATGTTGTAAAGAGGATGCTCGAAGAGTGCCTCCAGCTTTGATCTCCCAGTCCGCCCTGAATTCCCCTCTCCATGCCGGCGCTGTCGTCCCAGCTCTCCAGCCCTTCCCTGCAGCTGGGAGCTCCTCTCCAAGGAGCCGTTGCTGCCGCTAAAATCCTGAAGGATTCTCAGGCTCAGCTTTTTGGGGCCGGCCAGCACAGGGCTGCCTGATGGGACACTCAAGGCTTTCACTGCTTTCATGTCGCAGCCACAGCTCCCGCAGGTGGCAGGGAGAGCCAAATCCATCACCAGGTGCACCAGGAGGGCCAGGAACAGGAGAAAGAGGAGGCTGACTTTACATTTCCTTTGGAAAAATGTGTGCAGCCGGCGTCGCATCTTTCCTCACCTGAGATGCTCAGCGAGATGTGGGCAGCCACCTGGGGCTAAGAGAACTGTTGTGGCTGCAGCCTCTGTGCAAAACCAGGAGCAAGGTGTCCTGAATTTAGGGCACCACAGCAGAACAACAACCAGTGCGACAGAAGAGTCTCAGGAATGATATGTCACCGCAGCACCTCATGGGGTGACACCTCCGGGATGGCAGTGGGATGGGGCGGGAGGTTGTGAGGGGTTTATCAATGCTGATAAGGGGCAAGCTGGCACCACCACGGTCAGTGTGAACAGGGCAAGTTCCAAATCAATAGCCACCAAGCTGGCCTGGGGACAGCGATGGCTGCAGATAACCCCCGCATCATCCTGTCCCTCCGTGCTGTCACCCACACGGGGCTGCAGAACCTTTCTTTGTATACAGGGCATCAAAGTGGTTCTGCCTCTCTGCAGCACCCACCCTGCCCAACACTACACAGGCCCCATTCCCAATGCCCACCATATCCACACACTTGTAATCCAGGAGAGGTTTGCTCCTGCTGCTCAGACAGAGCAACTCACCCTTAGATATCTAAGCGATTAAACCCACTTGATCTCAGCCCCCTTTCAAAACCACTCAGATTAGGAGAAATGAAGAGGATGTGAGTATCAGCATCGCTGGGATGGGAAAAGCTGCACTTGGCAGTGTAAGGAAGAGCTGCCAGGCAGGCAAAGTTCACGGGCAGGGATGCTCGCAGGGCCTCTGAAGCAGGCAGGGGAGGTGGGCAGGGAGGAGAGGGGATGCTGCTTGCTCCCTCAGGCATCAGCACAGAAGGGCAGCAGGACCCACTGAGCACTGGGGAGGACTGGCAGCTTGTGGAGGGGGAAGGCAGCCCACTTTTATCAGGAATTCACTTTTCCAGTGACAACCAGGGACACAGAGCTTGGCTGCATGGGCAAAAAGGGTTGGTGACTTGTAGGAGTGAACTTTGGATTTGTGAAGGGACAGAGAAGCATGGGAACACGCGCAGCAAACCGGGGGCTTGGAAGTCCGGAGTGATGTTTTTCCTCTTTCTGATTTCCCAAATGACGCAGAGGGCACATGAAATCTCATGCACCCCCTGCGTGATGTACCAGCAGCCAGCTTGGACATCCTCGCTCCAAACCAGTGAGGGTATGATGAGCAGCAGGCAGGAGGGTGTACACGGGAGGGGCTTTTCCAGTGCCATCCCTGCACTACCCTCTCACTCACGCTGCCCTCTCTGCACCATCTCCTGCGGGCTTCGTCCATGCCAGGCTCATCCCCCTCCCAGGCGGTGCAGAGGGAACACGGTGTTCCCAGTGTTCTTGGCTCTCCGTGTCCCACAGTGTGACAGTTGCCTGGAAACCATCTGTGGCTGACACCATCAGCCGCCCCAGATTCAGCCAGCTCCGCGTTCCCCTCCCGAGCCTTGCACTGACAAGATGGCCGTTGGGAGCCAGAGCGATCCGGGAGGAGGAGAGTTTTCCTGCCTGGCTGGTGAGCTCGAAGCCCTGCGGAAGGAGCTGGGAAGGGGAGCAGATGGCTTCCCCCCCTCCCACCAGGGAGGGGAACATGGTGTCTTGCTCCAGAAGGTTTGCTGGATCCAGCCCGGACATAGGGTTTGGAAAGAAGGCACCTAGGAGGGGCTGTAGCTGGAACATGGGATCGTTAGGTCATTGCTTAGCAGACAAAAAATGCCAACAAAAACCATGTGCTAACAGCTTGCATCAAAGGAGCTGGGCTGGGCTCCCAGAGCAGGGCCACGGATTTCTTTATTCCACAGCTAGCCCTGGGAGACCAATGGAAGAGGGAGACACACATCCCCCCCCCCTGCTTTCCAGGGCTCCAGACCAGCTCCAAACTGAAACCTCCCCCCCACATCCTGGAGCCAGAAAAGGACAGAGAGCCTATGAGCCAAAGCCATACTTCTGACCAGAAGTCCTATCCCTGGGCTAGGGAAGCTTGCAATCCTACCCCCCACCTTGATTTAGCATCCCATTGGAAAGTGGAAGCAGGGGGATTAGGTGGGGGCACTTGTCACTTTTAGTGCTTCAATGCTGGCATTAAATATTAACCACAGGATTTTTCAGCGAGTCAGACACGAGCCTGCAGCAACAGGGAAGAGCTGGAGAGCTTCAAAGCCTGCCCCCATCGCCTGACAGCATGCGGATGTACCTTGTTGCCATGACATCATAACAGAGAAGCAGTTGAATTCGCACCTCTTTCTTCCCATCTTCCTCTCCCCACCATTGCGCCTTCCATCTTCCCAGCACCTTCCCTGCTTCTCAGCAGGTTCAAGCCACCCCTGGGGTGGAGGAAGAGCTGCGTATCCAAGGACATTTCCACCACTGGCATTGATTCAGGACTCTCCAGCAGCTGATAATGATGTTTCCCATCTCCCCTCAGTGGGGAAGGATGAAGTCATGAAGCACAGCCCCCTGAGCTGCTATCACAGCTTTTCAGGATGGGCAGATAGAAAGGGTCATTTTGGCCGGCACTGATGCATCACCATGCGCTTTTCATCTCATTTTCTACATCTGACTCAACCCCATGCTTTGATGGGTAACAGCAGCAACATACAGGGGCAGGAAATGAGAGGGAGACGAGAACACAATAGCAAGGCACCTGTTGCCAACTTCCCAACTTCCTGTTGAAAATTTGTAAGGTAAAATTCCTCAGCAAGAGGCTGCAGCTTTATAGTCAAAAGCAGGTAGGCCCTAGAGGCTCCAGAGCATCAGTGGCAGGGGTGCGTCCTGCGGGAAACATCAGGAGACAATCTCTGATCCATGAACCAGCTTTGAGCAACCTGGTCTGGTGGAAGGTGTCCCTGCCCATGGCAGGGGGTTTGGAATTGGATGATCTTTAGGGTCTCTTCTAACACAAACCATTCTATGCTTCTAGGATACGGACATGCCAAAAAATGTGCCAGTTCCACAGCAAAAAGAAGGCAAAAGTCTTTTAACATACAGGGTCCAGCACAGCATGGCTCAACTTGCAGTAGGCAGGAAAATCAGCCTGTCTTATTGAACATTTGACTCAGAGCAGGGGCCTTGACTGTTTTGGGAAGCTGAGGTTCATGCTTCCGTGTACAGGGCACGCAAACCAGGTAAGATGGATTGGCTTCTTCATGGTAGCATCTTGTGGGAAAGCTGTTACCTCTGGAAACAAAATATCCTGCTGCTCTCCTGTGACCCCCTTGCACTTACCTTGGGGGAGTGACAGGGCTGGAGTCGCTTGTAGAATTCACACCTAGCTCACCTCAATCTGGTTGCACGCTCATGCTTGGAGAAGGCTGGGGAGCAGACAATGTTTGCTTACTGCTGATGCAGGTCATGGGGACATTAGCTTTGGTCAGCTGGTGGCTAAAGAGATAACAAACTGGCAGCAAGGCCAAAAGATTGGGTGCTGAGGTAAGCAGCTCCCTGTGGTCACCTGCAGGTCACCGTGACCCTGCAGAGATGCTCATGACCAGCGTGTCTGCATTTACACACAGCAGTTAATTATTCATTAGTGTGAAGGAGGCATGATAAAAGCGACTGTGGCATGGCTGAAGGTATAACCACGCTCCAATGCAGGGCACTGCAAAGATGCTGGCTTTACCTCAGAACCTAGAAGAGTTAGAAAGCTGTGGAAGAGAAAATAATCTTTTCCATGTGCCAGCTACAGAAAGAAGAACCTTTAGCTCCGCTGCTGGCTGCAACCCAGCAGGTGTTGAGTGGTGGGGACTCATGCCATGCCAGACCTTGATGTGAGGGATGGCCTCTCCTGTTATCAGAGAACTATACAGGAGAGAAAGGCAGGCCAAGCAGCCTGTGGTTGGCGTATGTTGGAGATACGATCTAGTCCAAATCCTCTGCTCAAATAGGGTCGTCTAAAGCAGGTATTATATATAAAAACACCCAAGGGAAATGTAAGGATTTTCATCAAACAGTTTGCAAAGCGTAATTTCTACAAAAGCTTTTGAATTTGTCTAGTTTTGATTCTCTTTCTGCAATACAGCATGTGACATCTAACAGATGATCCCTTGCCCAAACCACCAGTTCTATATAAAGACCTACATGATAATGAGTGGAAAGGACCAGAACCAGATCCAGTGGAAGTTTGTTATGCTGTTTTCAATGGTAATACATATGTGACTAAGTTAACACAAGTAGAAGTAAATTCTTTAAAAAAGATAGTTTTGCAGAATTGTGAGGCTTTAGATATATTAACAGCTCAAGTAGACAGAGTATGTACTTTAATTAATGAATCTTCTTGTAGTTATCTTGATCAGTCTGGAAAGACCTTGAAAGATGTTAAAGAAATTTGGAAGCATGCGAAAGTACTTCATGATGTCTATCAGAACGATAAAATTCCTTGGTTAGATGCTCTTCTTACATTTTGGGACTTCAATGGTTGGCTCACATCTCTGATTAAAGGTATTGGAATGATTTTGGTAGTAATCTTGACCATAGTTATGATTGTACCTTGTATTTTGCAATGTATTCGTGGTACGATTGAAAACCTGGTAAAACAGCTTTGGCTTACTCAAGAAAAGAAAAGGGGGAGATGTGGATGATTTCTTGTTAGAGAATGAACATATGCCTGCTCTGAATGAAAGCAAGTATGTGCAGTTGGCCATGTAGCAGGGGTAACTCCTGGTTACCTCTGTGCAGCCGACCGTGGAAAAGAAGCAACTTCCGGACAATCAATGAAACAAGAATGCAGGCCTGGAAGATAAGGAGCTAAGATAAGAAGCTTGCTGAATTGGACTGTAAATTTCGGTTGCTTACAAAAACCACACTTTAGGTTCTCACGAGTGCCCCCTTACATTGTGACGACGCTGTTTGGAGCAACCTTTTGATTTTACAGGGTCATCATACCTCATTTTTGTGCTTTATATTTTGTGGGGAACCTCTTTATAGCATCTCACTTATAGTGCCTTATGTTTTCTATTTAAGGTTTCTTACATAGGTTTTCTAAGACTGTTACAAAGTGTGTTCCAGTTTGTCATACCTATTTTTTTTAGATTAGTATATCTTAGGTAATTCACTTAAGCATAGAGAGGGGGGGAAATGTAGGCAGCCAGGGCTTGGCGGTCGGAAGATGTCGCGCTGTAACGGAAAGACAGAGCCCCTCCCCAGGTCTTAGCTTTGTGATGTAAGCAGACGGAAGTGACGTTGTAAACCAAAGCTATATAATGCGGTGTCACTCCGCAATAAGCGCCATTTGCCGTCCACCACATTGGTGTCTGCGTGCTAATGGACCCCGTGATCGCGAGTAGGTGATCGCCTGTGCCGACCCTGAACCAGGCCACCGTGCCTCAGAGAGGCAGCAGAGCATGCAGCTATAGAATCATAGAATAGTCAGGGTTGGAAAGGACCTTAAGATCATCCATTTCCAACCCCCCTGCCATGGACCATCACAGACTACTTATTGGAAGTTACTAACAACTTGAATTCCCTCAGACTTTAAGTCTTGTTTTCATCATTACTCCATGCAGGTTCTGCATCCCAGAGTCTGTTTGATGACAAGGTGTAGAAACTGCTGCCCCTATAGTTAGTATGTCAGGTAAGGACTTGCCATAAGAGTACATAGAAAAGCTACAGGAATAGCTTGTGCAAATTCACCTACATCAGCCCCAAAGCACTCGCAGCAGTTTTGATATAATTTATTTGTCTTGGTCTTTTTTTTCTTGCATAGGCATAAATTACAATCTGTTGATTAAAAAATAAAATTAACAAAACAGTGCAGCATTTGCAACAGGCTACAGTATCAAATACAAACTCATCTCCTGTGTAGGGCAAATTGACAAGGGAGAACAGAGGAGAGAAATGGAGTAAAATAAGGGAAATCTGCTCTGACAGCTCTTTCCCATTTCTCCTGCCTCCCCAGGTTCATCTTCTGCAGCAGCACGAGGATGAAATACCTTCAGGCAGAGATGCACGTGCTGAAGCAGTAGTTTGATGTGCCTTCTTTCCCTCTGCAGCTCAGGAAGGTGTTGCAGCAATGGAGAGCAGCTGCCTGAGTGCTCTGGCTGCAGCCTGGCACCCATGAGCAGAGCTTGGGTGCTAACAAACCACGTGTAGTCTCACCATGCCTTCCTGGGACTCCTCATGTAGTTGCCATGAGGAGACCTCCAAAACCAGCACTAACCCCTGGAGAAGGGCATAAGACCCAAGGTGACCTCCCACTGATAGCTCCAGGGGTTTTTACCTTGGAACAGCACATTAATCTCCGAAGGACAGGGCAGGCTTGCCCGGTGAAGCCAAATGCTCCCTACCCCATAGCCAGTGGTTAACAGCCCCTTGGAAGAAGCAGAGACCCAGCTCCATCTCCATTCTTGGGAAAAAGAGGCTCCCCCTTTCCCAACTCTCACTATGCCCGAGTTACCACAAAAGCATCCTGACAGCCCAACAGGGAGGGCAGGGAGCCCGAAGGGAAGTAAGAAAAGGGGTTTTCCAGCCTTGTGGTTACGGCATTTACTCCAGCAGCCAAAGAACCCCTGGGGAAAGGGGAGAGCTTCATCTCTGCTATCACTCAAATGCAGGAGCTGCTCTGCTCAACCCAGGACAGGTCTAGGCATTTATAAAAGCACAACGCCATGCACGCAGGGCACTCACGGACATGACTCCAAGGCAAGCAGGCAGCTGTAGACAAGTTTAAAATAACTTTGGCTGTGGCTGCCAAGAATTAAGACTATGCTCAATATAGGACAGAATTTATCCTGGCTGGATCTGGCTGCGGATCTGCTTTCTCCCAGCAGCAGGGCCTCCCAGCACTGCAGGGAGCTCCAGGGGGTCATTTTAAGCTGCTGGAGATGAGGCTGCACGCTTCCGGCTCACATCCCTTGCTCAGAGCAAAAAGACCCCTCCAGAAGGGATGTGCTAACATCATCCTGATCCCCTCCATCTTGCATAGAGCAGGTCAGGACTCAGCCCCTCTGCCCAGCGTACACTTTATGCTGAAGGGAAACACTTCTTCAGGCTGTTCCCCTCCTCTTTATCCCTCACCCTACAGTGCTTCAAGCGGAAAAGACCATATGAGACTCAATTCATTGTGCACCCCTAAGTGCTGGTGGTGCCAGGGGAAGGATGATGCCAGCATCAGATAGGGCCAAAACACTAAATATGAGCCCTTCAGCTTTTATTTCAACAAAATACAAGACAAATGTGGAGGCTTTAAATGCCATCCAAGAACGTAAGCCAAGCTAGGGGCGATGCAGGCAGCCAGGAAGCAGAGTGGCCACATGGCCCTGGCACTCCTCAGCTCATGGAAGGTCCCCATGCATCCTTCCTGCAGTCCCCTGCCCCCTATCACACCCCTATGGATAGAGGCAGGATTTACATGCCCACTGCAGGCAGAACTCCCCGTCCTGCTCCAGCATGGTCAGGGAACCGAGCCATGCCGGTCAGGAGGCAGCAGGGAAAGGGAGCCCTTCCAGGAAAAAGGAGATCACCCTGTGCCAGCCATCTGCCACTGGGGACCAGGAGGTGACAGAGGCAGCCCTGAGCACTGCAGGTGGGGGGAGGCCCCATTGCTCCCCAAGGTGCAGGAGCGTGCTGGCACCTGCAAGCCCTGGGGATTGCCCCATCTCCCACCCATGGACAGAGTGGGGCAGAGCTCCAGCTCACTGCAGGCAGTCACCTATATACAGATGCAGCCATGGACAAGAGGCCACAGCCACACATTGCAGTCTCGGAGGATGTCTCCGGAGCAAGGAGGGCAGGATCTCCGGCACCCTGCCAGGCAGCAGTCCATGGAGGACCTTGTCTCCCAGGCTCAGCTACCAAACCACCACCAACTCAAGGCCTGTATTTTAAATAGCTCTGCTCATCTTATTCTAGCTTATCCTACTGTGTGTGCGCTATTCTCCTACTAAACAAAGCTCTAGCCCTCTTTGCATCTAAGCCACTTGCCCAAGCGGCGCCACGTAACATTCTCTGG
This sequence comes from Amazona ochrocephala, assembly GCA_039720435.1. Classification (NCBI taxonomy): domain Eukaryota; kingdom Metazoa; phylum Chordata; class Aves; order Psittaciformes; family Psittacidae; genus Amazona; species Amazona ochrocephala. The sequence continues at coordinate 80,715,041 of CM077880.1, forward strand.
TTAAGTAGAAATCACATGGAAAAAGGTTTTAACTTTGTTACTACAAAAAATGAAACCCCAACCACCCCCCCGGAAAGTACCTCCCTCCCCCCTCAAGAAAGCAGAACAAACCCAAAAGGGAAAGCAGGTAACAGGAGCTTTCAACAGCATTATCAAGCTTAACACTGGGGAGCAGCCAGCCAGGGAGGCCAACGGCATTGCCAATACCCAGCCGCCGGCAGCAGGAGGGCCTGAGCAGACAGACAGCAGCACCAGGGCAGGCTCTGCCACCACCACGTGCCAAACTCCTCTGCTCCTGCCCCCCCCAACCGTTAGTTTATGTTAATACTTCACTAATACTGTCTTATTTCCCCTCTGCCAGCCCAGCATCAGAGATCTGGAGATCTCTACCAAAGCCAGCGCCAAGGCAGGAGAAATGACCCTGTGTGGAGGGGAGAGAGGCAGTGGCTGCGACTGCTCACTCCTACCTACTCCAGCGGTACCGAGCCGGTCGCCACGGTCCCACACACCATATCACACCCAAGCCTGCGTGAAGCACGTGGCAAAATTCCATACCCCTTTCCCAAGTCCTGGCAGCACTAGGCACACTGTTGGAAAGGAGCAGGCAGTGGGGATGGAGGGCTGCGCAGACCCAATAAAAAAGGAGCTTAGAAAGTTAAAGTGTCTGATATACACTTAAAACCAGCCAGGCTGTGCCAAGACCCACGTGGGATGCTCTTGTTTTGCCACCCCAGTCCTTGGAAGAGTGAAAGCTTCACCCCTTAAATCCCAGCTCTTCTCCTTCCCAGTGGGAAGCAGCTGCTGGCACATTCCAGGGTTTTTACGTGCGTAGCAGTGACCCAGGCGAACCCCTCCTGCTGTCAGCCCGGCAGCATCCTCATCCCACGCTGGGGTCAGTGTGCCGGCTCCCCGTGCACACGGAAGCGGTAGATGCAGGTGTACTCGAGGTGACCCCAATTGCTCAGCACCCGGAGCTCCACCAGCTGGTACGGGCCAATGGTGTCATCCTTGGGGAGAGGGGGAAGGAAAACCCTGAGCCCTTGAGAGTTCCCTGGGGCTCGGAGAGCCCAGGGGTCCCATTGTCTTCTTGGGGTCAGGTGCAACGAGAGCAAAGCACTTACCTCGAAGTAAAACGTTTGGATGGGATTGCCATTGTGGTTGTACGTGAACTGCCCAAGTAGAAGGCCTTCCTCCTCTCTCTCCTCCTTTAAACCCTATGGAGGGTCAGGGAGGCAGAAAGGGAGAACCAGTGGTGATGAGAGAGGGAGACCAGAGGTGCACCCAGGGCAGAAGAGGGAGATGGAGGCGCAAGCACACTTGGTCTCCACTCCTGCTCTTCCAGGCCAAAACAGACAAATGGGGACAGGGAGCAGCGGGGAAGGATGAGGAGGCAGAGACCAAGAGTTATACCCACTCAATCCCCTCTTCCAGTGCTTCCCAAAACCCCTCCTGAAGCCTGGTGCTCTCCCTCTCCCCCTCAGTACTGCTTCTTCCCCCTCTTCAGTGTAAGACCAACCACCACACCAAGCACCCCACAACCAGGTATAGGGCTCACCAGCCCTCTCCTCCTGCACTCTCTCCCATGACACCCTCCCACTGTGTCCCCTTGCTAATCCCTCAGGTCACTCACATAGACAGCAAAGTCCTTGGGGGCACTGGGGATGGTCCCCTTGGGTGAGAGAGCTCTTGGGATGTGCTCCAGTGTCACGGCCGTGGGGCGGATGATGCTGGAGAGGCGGATGACGGCAAAGCCCTGGGACCCACGAAACGCCCAGCAGTTCCCAGGGTTGACATCTGGCTACAAGCACAAGAGCAAGACACCAGCAATGTTACCATCGTCAGTGCCATTTTCTCCCCGGCATCAGCCTGGCCGCTTGCTTAGAGCAGGAGCCAAATAAAACCCACCAAGAGAACCAGCCCAGCCGGCCCTTCCCCACAGTGGGGTCTCACCCTGAGGGTGCCCACCTGCAAGATAACACGGGGGGACTGCGAGCGGTACCACAGGGGGATGCCAAACAAGCTCAGCAGCGCCGTCTGTGTCCCGTGGGTCTCTGAGCAGCGGGTGTTGATGACACTGGCCCCTGACATAGACAGGGCACAGCACCAGGTAAGCTGCATACCAGCAGGTATGTGGTCCCCTCCCCAGGATGGCCGGCTCATCCCACACCACCTACCCGCCGACTCCAGAGCATAGTCAACCATCCCCACACGGTCCTCGCTGTAGCGCTTCAGGGCCTGGTCCACGATGAGATGCACTTGCTGTGTGAGAACAGAGAGTGAAAGGGGGAAAGGGCCAGGGCGGGCATCCTGGCCCCCACTCTTCTCCACCCCATGGGGACAGAGAGGGCGCAAGGACCTTCCTGCAAGCAGCCAGGGGATGAATCACCGTGGCAGAAATGAGAGGACACGCATTTGGCTGGGAAGCCTCGTTAGAGGCTGCTAAAAATAGCCCAGAGAGGAGCTGTGTAATGAAGGGGCAGTGCCCAGGCACACTGGGCTTGCCTGTCCCCATCCCAAAAGAAGGGGTAGGCCTAGGGGAGGTGGAGTGTTCCCCAGCAGGTACCAGACACAACCTTACAACCCACCCAGTCCTCCCAGTGTCATCAGCTGGCCCCTCCTGCGCCATCCTGCAGGACTGGTGGGAGCTCCCCCACCCAGAAAAGGAGGAGCTGGCCAGAGCATCCCTTTGGAGTCAAAACCCAGCCCTAGGAGCTGCGGCCTTGCAGCACCACTGTGGGTCTAAACTTTGTGTGTGCACAAAGCTCATACAGACTGCAGGCACTGCAAATCCCAGCTTTGATCCCTGCCCTTCACTACCTCCGTAGGGAATTGCCAACAACAATTTCCAAAGCAAGCAGGCTCAGTTTTTCCTTCGGTGTCATTCTACTGAAATGCTTTGCCCCAAGTGACTCAGCGGTGCTGCTGAAGATAGGGGTAAACAAGGTGCTCAAACCTTGATGGCATCTGCCCTGCCTTTTGGGTGAAGGGTATGAGAGCAGAAGCTTGGATTTTAAGACAGTGAGAGCCCCACAGGTATGCAGATATTGCCACTGTGATCCATCCAGAGCAGGGTGCAGGCACACCTCAGTGGAAGTGAGCAGCAGAGAAGGGATGGAGGAGTTTCAGGGATGCTCTTGACAGGTGGGATATGAGCCCACAGTCAATGTCCCAGCTATAAGCGCAGTCCCCACGGCTCTGGTATTTCCTAGGCACATGTGCCACCCCTCTGCACACACACAATGGGACACAGCCCCTGATCCCACACCTGCAGTCACCAGCACTCACCTCTTCCGTCACCCCCATGGTTCCTCCTTGCTGCAGGGCCACTCCAATCCCAGCATCCCGTGCTGACAGCCTCCTGTCCTCCGAGATCTTGTCAAGGATTTTACGCTCCAGGGCCTGGAGCTCTGCTTGCAAGTCTTCCGGCTGGAGGACAAGCCCAGCAGCGCCATCCCGCCGGGACTGTGACAGGAACTGACTGACCCACGCTGGGAACTGAGCTTCCACCTGAAACAGGGCACAGCGCTCAGCCCCAGGGCAGGTACCCTCATGCCTCCCTCTGCCGTACATAGCAGGACTAGGGACTCACATCAGCCCGCACTGCCTTCAGCTGCTCCAGCATCCCCTCCATGTGCTTCCCCATCACCTCCTGGTCTGACTTGAGGCTCATCAGCTCCCTCCTCAGTGCTGCCACCTCCTGCTCCAGCTTATCCACCTCCTGCTCCAGCTTATCCACCTCCTGCTGGAAGCTCCCTTGCAGGCTCTCCAGTGCTGAGCTGTGCCGAGAGAAAGGGGCAACAAAACCTCACACCAGTGGCAGTCCCAGCTCCCCTCTGCAAACAGGGGGGGCAGGTTCATCCCCCCCCCAGGGCCTGTGCCATCTCCAGCCCCATATGGGTTTAATTCCTGTAGCAATGTCCTCTTCTATTGCATCCTATGGGAAAGCATCCCCAGCTCGCTCCTCAGTTGAAGGGCCATCTTCCCCACAGTGATGCAAAACAATGGCCACGAAGCTTATTTGCTGCAATGACCCTTTAAGCCCTGCTGGCAGCCAGGGCACTTTCTTGCCAACACACCCACACATCCATCCCTCATTCCACACAAGACTGTGTCTCTCAACCTCTCCTTTGCCCCAAGCAAACCACGCTTGGAAACCCCTCCTATGCCGAGCTGTGGGTATTTCACCCTGCTACCTGCCTGTCCCTAACAGAGCAGCAGCTCTGCTTGGACAGCAGCATTACCTCTGCCATTCCGAGTTCAGCTGCAGCAAACGAGTCTCCATCTCCTGCCAGGAGAAGGGGAAGGGGTGAGACCTCCGATGCCAGTAGCAGGGATGTCCTGCCTGGGTACCACCACATGCTCATTCCCTTACCTGAGAGGCTTGTGCCATCTTCCCTAGGCCGAGTGAGGCACAGGGGGGGAACATCAGAGCCCAGCCCCCCATGTCCCCACCTTCCCCCATGCCCCCCAAACCTCACCTGGAGGTGACTGTTCATGTCGGTGCGGAGATGCTCCTTCAGCCCCGCATCCCGGCGGCTCAAGAGCCCCTCCAGCAGTGCCAGGACACCCCCTGAGGGGGGCTCCCCGCCTGCTGCCATGGCCGCTGCTCCCCGCTGCAGCTCCCACCGCGACATCTCGGCCTCCAACACCTCAAAGCGCTTCTTCAGGGCCTGGAAGCGAGCCAGGACCCGGTGGTGCCCCTGCAGTGGCAAAGGCAGAGTGTGATGCAGCTCCTCAAGGGGCTGCCTGCTCCACTGGGACCCCCGTGACACGAGACCCAGGCCACCCAGTCCCCAAAGCCACTGACATCTTATTCATCTGCTGCTTCCCAGGAGAGGGCAGATGTTCCCCTTAGTCCATCCCTGGACACCCGAGACAGGCACAAGCTGGGGGAGCCACTTCCACCAGCATGGCAGGGCTCCTTCAGCCATGGACCACACTGTGCCAGCTCTGGGCAGGCTCCCACCCCACCTGGGTCACCTCCATGCCTTTGCCAAGGCTTACCTGGTCCAGCGTGGTCAGGTCCCCTGTCCCAGGCACATCAGAGGAGGAAAGCTTTCCTGCTCCCCACCATGGGAAGGCTGGGAGGCGGTGTGTCGACAGCCCATAGGGGTAGAAGTACCAAGCTCCTAGGCATGCAGGGGGATGAGATGGTTAAAATGGCAGGGGACAAGGTGGAAGTGCAGAAGCTCAGCCATCAACAGATGCACCAGGGTACCAGGAGCACTGAGCTCAGGACCATCCGATGCCCCAGTGGTATGCTCTGCACTGTCACTGATTTCAGTCTCTCACTGATTGAGCCAGGCCAACTCACCGTAGGCAGCAGCAGCAAGGAGCACGAGGAACAGTAGCAGAAGCAGGGACCTCTTCAGCCATGGGTAGCGCCTGGAGCACGGACAAGAAAGAGGTGCCTGTAGGACTGCAGCCACCTTCTCCCACCACGCTTCTTCGGATGGGAGCCGGAGGGAAAGCAAAGCCTACCCAGGCTTTGGCACAAGACATCCACCCCACATGTTGTGCGGTCTATGGGGCACCCCCTCTCTGGGGTCCTGTGGGTTTTCCCCACATCTCCCCCATCCTGGTGTCCCACCACCACACTCACCTGAAGAAGGGGACACTACCCAGGTATGGAGCCATGCCAGTGAGGCGGTGCCGGGCAGCTGCCAGCGTCGAGAACAGCCACCCCAGGAACCGAACTGCAGGGAGACAAACCAAGCCTCAGGCAGCAGCCTGGCAAAGATGTGCCCTCTGTCCCCAAGGATGCTCCGCAGGGAGCTAAAACCCCTCCACCCAATGAGGGAACAGCACATGGGGAGAGGAGACTCCAGCAGGGAAGAAAAGGTGCTGCTGCAAACACCCCTCCACTCACGTGGTGCTGTGAACACCAGCCAGAGGAAGGAGCCCACCCGGGAGGCTGCAGATCTCAGCCTCGACCCGGAGCTACTCTGGCCTGAGTAGAAGTGACCTGGGAAGGAAGAAACAAGGCAGTAAGTCACCAAACAGCGCCTGCACCTCTGTCTGTCACCCAGGCTGAAGGCTTTACGTAGGGGGGGGCATGCAGGTGGGGCTGGCAGTGCCCTGAGCACAGGCAGGTGCTGGGCTGGTCCCCTTGGGGACACTTCCCCCAGCATCCCTGCCGCTGCAGAGAGGCCGGAGTATCCCTACCAGCATAGTCATCTTCCGAGGAGTACCCAGATGAAGAGGTGTAGGAGTCGCACATCTTGCTCTCCAGCAGCCCGTTGATCTTGCTGGACTCGGTGTCCCCAGTGCCTCTTCTCCTCCTGGTAGAGAACTCGCCACCTTCCCCAAAACACAGAGTCCTCCTCAGAAACCACCCACCATCCCCACCCCCAAAGGGGGCAGGGGGCAGCCAGCCCGGTGGGGCTGCCCCAACGCCTCGCTGGTGTGCAAAGGACATCCCCAGCTACTGTGGGAGGGAGAAACATAAGGGAGAGCTCACCCCAATACGTGCTGCTGCCCAGGGTATCGTGCAGCACGGAGCTGCCCAGGGCAGCGTAGGCCCCGGCTGTCCCCCAGGTAGGACTCGCTCACCAGGGACTCGCTGTAGTAGGAGGTTTGGGTGCTGGGGGTAGGAGACAAGCGCTTGGTGCTGCTCGATTTCCTCCTGACCGTCCTGCTGTGGACGAGAACAGGGTCATCAGCAGTATCCTGCTGTGGGCGCAAACAGGGTCATCAATATAGATACGGGAGGGGGATGTCACAGTGCACGGATACGGGAGGGGGATGTCACAATGGGCAGAAACAGGGGCTTCACCCCACGCCCTTGGCCAGCATCGCCTCCCTCTGCCCTGTACCGGATGGGGGCAGGTTTTGGAGGGTGCAACGGCTGCTTTGCGAAAGGCGCTGCCGCTCATCCGCGGGCACCGCTTCCGCTCGCACCGCTGCGGTTTTCCGGCCCGGCACTGGCAGCACACCTCCCTCCCGCCATCGGGCTGGAGGCGGCACCAAACCCCCCCCCCCCCCCCAGCCGTCCACGGCAGCGGGGCAGAGGAGAACGCAGAGGTGCCGCGGTTGGGAGCACCCGGAGGGCACAGCCAGTCCCAGGCAGCCAGCGGCCATGCTGCAATACAGTGAGCTCGCCGTCATGCTCCCTCCTGCAAGCTGCCAGGGAAGGTGCCTGCTCCACGCTGTGGGATGCAGTGCCCTGCCCACGTTTGGGAGATGGGACCTCCCGCACCCCACTGACCTGCCCGTGCCCTCCTTGAAGGGGAGCTGCTGCCCCCCCAGCAGGGAGCTGCTGCTGCTGCTGCTGGTCGTGGCATCGTCGTCCCCGGGGTAATAGCGGGTGCTGATGAGGCGCTGGCTGCGGCGGGACATGGCGGCGGCTCGGGACGGGGGGGTCAAGGCTCACCTGCGGCGGGGAGGGGAGACAAGGAAGCATCAGCAGGAGGGGACGCAGCGGGAGGAGGGACCCCACTCGCGGGGGGGGCCCGGGGCGGTGCTGTGGGTGCTGAGAGCCCCTCTAGGGGCACCTGCTGCCGCGGGCCGCCACCGCCGGGGCCGGGATGGAGCCTCCCTCCCTCCCACCCGCTCCACCGCCACCGCCACCGCCACCGCGGCCGCCTTATAAGGTTACAGAGGAATATATATACATTGTATATAGATAAAAACGTACATAAAGACACACATTAATACATATATATATATATTTACATATGCACACGCATACCCCCTTCCCTCCTCCTCCCCCTCCCCTCCCACGGGCCACCCAAGCAGGCACCCCCAGACCTCCTACCCCACCCTCGGCCGCGGCCGACCCCGTGTCCCCGCACACCCACCGTCTCCCGCAGCCCAGGCCCGCACCCGCCGCCGTCCCTCCCCGCTGCCGCCGCTCCGCTCCCTTTTGTTTTGCAGGCAAAGGCGGCCCCGGCCCCCGCCCCGCTTCTCCGCCCTACCCCGTTCCCCCCCTCCCGCCGCCGCCCCGCCCCTCTCCGCCTCTCGCGCGCGCGCGCCCTCCGCCGCCGCCTCCCCCCCCCCCCCCCCCGGCTTGTGGGGACTCTTCGATAGGCTCTTTATTGTTACTGCTATCGCCGTTTTTGTCGTTATCGCTGTTATTATCGCAGTTGCTGTATTAGCATAGCTTTGTTGTGATGGGGCATGGCTTTAAGATGGCAGAGAGAAGATTTAGATCGGACCTTAGGAAGAAGTTCTTCCCTGTGAGGGTGCTGAGGCCCTGGCACAGGGTGCCCAGAGAAGCTGTGGCTGCCCCATCCTTGGCAATGTTCAAGGCCAGGTTGGACACAGGGGCTTGGAGCGACCTGGTCTAGGGGAAGGTGTCCCTGCCCATGGCAGGGGGTTGGAACTGGATGAGCTTTAAGGTCCCTTCTGACCCAAACCAGTCTGGGATTCTATGCTTATCGTTTGGGGGTGATGGGGAGGGCCCATCCCTACCCCCTGGCTGCCCACAGGTCACCAAACACCTCAGCGCTGGGGAACTTCCAGCCCACACCCCCCATGGCCACCGAGGGCTGCAGGCAGCCCATGCTACCAGGCAAGGGCAGGCCCTTGGGTACAAACCGTGGGTGATGGTGACCGAAAATGGGGGCTCCTACTTGCTCCTCAGCCCTGTTTGGGTTTTGCTGGGGCAGACAGTTTGCCAGCCCCAGTGAGGTGGCAAACACCCAGCAACCCCACACAACACCCCAACGGCACAGCCAAACCCACCCCTGCGGCACAGGCAGCCCCACTCAACACCGTGTGCCCACGCCGCCTCGACCGGGGGGGCAGGTTCTGCTGCTCCCCAGCCCCATGGCCTCAGACACCCCGTTACCATCCCTCTCCCCCATGGGCGGCCGGGCCGGCTCGGCAGCAGGGCGCAAGCCAAACCCGGCTGCTCCCGTGGGACCTGGTGCCAAGGCGCCGGGCTGAGACAACAGCCGCCTCCTACGCCCCGCGTTCTAAACCCGGCAGCTCCCTGTGGGAGCGCGGCGAGGGGGGGAACCGGCTGCCTGTGGCTGGACACGGCTGTGGGGCCGCAGCGTGGGAACGGCCCCGTTGGCTTCGGGTAAAGCGGCAAAAGGGCGTTCGTAGAAAGGGTTAAAACCATGAAACCCTGTTGCGAAACAGCCCTGCAACCTCAAAACCTTTTCCTCCCCACGCCAGGGTCTGGTGCACAGGCTGGGGACCTGCTGCCAGTGTCTTGGGTGGGGGGGTAGACTGCAACAAACCCCAATTCAGAGTCCCCGGTCCCGTTGTGTAACACAGACAGACCCTCTTTGTCTCCCTTTTCTTTCTTTCTTTTCTCCCTTTTGAGCCCATTTTTTGTTGCAGCCTAAATCTCCGCCTGGCTTTTCCAGGGCAGCTCTGCCTCCCGCTGCACCAGCCACCCTTTCCCACCCTTTCCTGGGGTTTTCCATCACTCCACAGGTGACCCGCCAGGCCAGAGGACATCTCCCTGTTGGCACCTTTACCTGCGGACACTGGTGGTGGCTTTTAGCGATGGCACCTGCCCCAGCTGATGTAACCCTGCTGCGGATTAACCCCCGCGGAGGCTCAGGGGATAAGCTGGGTGCTGAGCCACCGGGCACTAAATAGGGCGCATGGCCCCAGGTCAATCCGTCCCCTCCCAAGAGCCACTTTTTCGGGTGGGGAGGGAGCTGGTAGCAGTTCCTGGAGGATTTGAGGGAATGCTGGGGGGGGGGGGGGGGGGAAGAGGAAATGGGGCTTTTCCCCCTTGTTGCACCCCCAGTGCTGCAGCAAAGGTGGTGATGCTGGAGGTGTAGGGTCTTTTGGAGGGGTATGGGAAGAGCAGCACAGGGGTAAGCAGTGAGTGCCTGGGAGCTCATGCCTCAGTGGAGAGCCTTAGATTACGTTCTGGGGGTCACCAGGGCATCGTGGTGCTGGAAGGGGTTGGGGGGGAGGCAGAAGGAGCGTGCCAACTGCTGGAGTTTGGCAGCTTTTCTGGGAAAAGGCAGGAAAGAAAGACAGAAAATATTCCAGCCTTTTCCCAAAAGGCTTTGGAGGGCTGAAGAGACATGTCCAGGCAAGCAAGGACGGGCCAGGGCTGGGCAGGCAGCCCTGGTCGGGGAGGTCTCAGCTCATCTTCTCCACTAGGCCAACCTTTTTATTTAAATACCCTCCCTGTCCCAGCCATCCCTACACCCACTTTCCTGGTGCATCACACCGCCGGCTCCAGCGCTGCCCAAAGCCGGTGCTAGGCACACCGCTCTCCAGATCACCCTCACCAACACACCCCAACCCCGTGGGGTACAACCCCCCCGTCACACCCGTGACCCCACATCATCCACCAGCACCTTGTCCGGGTGGGCTGCCCCGGCCAGGCAGCGTCCCACCGCTGCCAGCACCTTCCCCAGGCGCCGGTCCAGCGCCCGCAAGTGGGACTCGGCCAGGACGGGGGCCAGCGGGTCGGTGGCCAGTGCCTCCCGCAGCAGGTCGCTCAGGCGGTAGGACGGGGTGGCCAGCAGCTGCAGCCGCAGGTAGGTCGACTTCTTGATGCTGCCGAAGATGAGGAGGGAGAAGGGTCTCAATCCAGGGAGTCTCTTCCCAATGGCAGCTTCTGGGGCGCGCTGTGGGAGCCCCTTACCTGCAGCACTGCCGGAGTGGGGCCAGGATGGACAGTTCATCACGTGAGTGAGTGCCGAAGCTGGAGGAAATCCCATCAGTGGGCATCAGGGCAGCATCGCCCCGCAGCTCAGAGCCCAGTGTGGGGAGCATCTTGGCACAACCCGCTGTTTCCCACCACCCCTTTGCTAGGATTGCTTTACCCGCGGCCGTTGTCCAGGTGGAGCAGGAAAGTGTCATTCCCAAATTTCTCGAAGGTCTCGTAGTGGTGCCGATCCATATTGCCTGCAGTGGGGCAACAAATGTGCCATAGGGTGGTGGGCTGGAATGTGGGAGCAGGGACATGGAGCACCCTCTTGGTGTGAGAACAAAACCCAGAGGCTGGGGGCACCTCTAAGGTGCCTGTCTGGTGGTCATGGCCATGGAGTGGGGGACCCAAGCAAAGCCCCACCCCCTTCTCATCCCAGCAGCCCCATGGAGGGAGCCAGAGATGAGAAGATGGGAAGCTCTCCAAGTCAGATGATGCTGGGGGACAGAATGGGGAGGAAGGACCATCCCTAGGAACAGGAGAGGCAGTGCAATCCCTGGGGAGCATCGCCGCATCCCGGCCCCCCAGGGGCTGCACATGGGAGCTTGCTCAGGGGTGCTTCTTGTGGCCAGGATGTTAAGCTTGTCCTTCGGTTTCTGCCTGGCATTTGTCCTAATGGCACAGCCCTTTGCTCTCTGTTTGGGTAAGAGCCCAGTTCTCTGCAGCCTGAGCAATGGTTTGGCCAGCAAACCTCACAGGGCACAGAACTACGGGGCATGGAGCTGTTTAGGCCTCTCAGTCCCCAGCACTGGCAAGGCAGGGCTCACCCATAAGGAAATCAAGGACTGTCATGTCAATGAGGTCGAGGAGGCGATGGCCCCTGTCGTAGGGTGGTGTCTTCCGCACCTGAGCGCAGTAGTTGGGGTTCAGCTCCCACCTGCAGGCAGAGGCCGAGAGTGGGACATGGCTATGACAGCAGCCATGGGGCAGCCCCCTCCTGTCCCACTGTTCTGCTGCTCCATTCCTCACTATGAGGGTGCTGAGGCCCTGGCACAGGGTGCCCAGAGAAGCTGTGGCTGCCCCATCCCTGGCAGTGTTCAAGGCCAGGTTGGACACAGGGGCTTGGAGCGACCTGGTCTGGTGGAAGGTGTCCCTGCCCATGGCAGGGGGTCGGAACTGGATGAGCTTTAACATCCCTTCCAACCCAAACCAGGCTGTAGCTCTATGATTCCGTGTCCCCATGCCCCCATCCCTCCCTGCAACCCAGCTCACTCAGCTTTCTTGCTCTTGTGGTAGGAGCAGCGCCAGGGGCTGCACCAGGAGCGGCGCTTGGCCAAGGTCTTGTCAGGCAGCAGGGCAGCCATGGAGCCCTCCAGCAGGTCCGGCTTGCCGCAGAGGGCATGCTCGGTGGAGCAGTAGTAGGAGCACTCCCCGTAGAAGCAGATGTTGCCCGCTGGCCAAGGGGACAAAGCAAAGGTTGACAAAGAGCAGGAAGGCAGCGAGCCTGCTACCCCCCTGTATGGCGGTCCAGCCAACAGCCAGGTGAGGATGCTCCATGCACCGTGGCCATGTGCCAACAGCAAAGGAATGGCAGGGAAGGCCTTGAGGAGCACTGCCCCACGGCAGGGGACCCAGTGGGAACTGCAGCAGTCCCCCACAAACAAGGGATTGTTTGCCCCAGTGCACAGGAGCCTAGGCAGGAGCAGCCAGCTCCAGGTTTGCTCCATGAGGAGCAGGAGAGGAGGGACAGCATAAAAACTCACCTGGAGAGATGAAGAAAGTCTTGGCCAGTTTCTTGTCCGTGGTGATGTCACGAATCTCCTTTGTTATATTGACCAAACGGCCAGAAACTGGGGGGATTCGCCGGAAATCCAGGATCCTGAAACATAGAACTTGGAACCATTCCTTGCTGACCCCCAGCTGGTTTCACAGCGAGTTATTAAACCCATCATGAGATGCAGGAATCCCTCACGCAGGGAGGAAGAGGTGGGATGAAGGAGCGGTTTCTGTGCCGCTTTGCTGTCGCGGGGGAGCAGAGTTGGATGCAAAGCTTGCACTCACCTGTCCAGGTGGAAGGCTGCAATCTCTGCATTGTGCCGCTCAAAGTCCGAGAAGTAGAAGAAGTCGATGGGGGTCTCCTGGTCCCGGGTCTGCCTGGGAGGAGAAGGGAGGTGACAGCAATTGGACAGGGTCACCCCGAGCATGGCCTTGGCTCCAACCCAGCCCTCACCCTGTGTCCCTGGTGCCACTGGAGACACAGCCAGACCCAATCTCCTCCAGTTGCTCCCTGCGGGGTGGTGCAGCCCCAAACCGCCCAGCCAGGCCCCCATGCACCCCCTGCTCCCAACCCAAGGGCTGGGAAGCCCCCAAGGATCTGAGAGTCCGGGGTAGTCCTCATGGACCATCTTCTTCTTTCCACCACTGGAGGTCACTATCCCATCACAAGCTGCTCGCAGGCTGTCGCAAGCAGCAGCAGAGAAGGCGAGGAAACGGGACCATCCCGCTCGCCTCAAATTGGGGGGGGCGGACGGGGGGGGCTGAAGCGAGGCGGAACACGAAGCTTTTCTTCCTTTCTCCCTCCATTCTCTCCTCCAGCCGCTCCTCACCGCCTAATGGGACAGCGCGGCGGGGGGGGACGGGGGGACGACACATATGGGGTTGTCCCTGGCTCCACTCACTTCATAGGCTTGAAGAGAGCCTGCCCGTAATTTGGGAACGTCATGATGAGCTTCAGCTGGGTCCCGCCGGTCTTCTGGACTGAAAGGGAGCACACAGGGATGAGGGAGGCAGGCAGCAGGCAGCTGGCAGGGGTGCGGGCAGGGGTGCAGGCAGGGAGGTGGTACCGGAGCTGATGATCCTCTGTGTGGCCAGGTCCCAGAGGAGGGTGGGCATCAGGGGGTCCCGGCGGGGGTACAGCTCGTAGCGGTTGATGCCAACGTGGAATTTGAGCCAGGTAGGGTAGGTGTCGTAGGCCGTCTTCCCTGTCGGGAGGAGCATCTCGGCTTTACTGCTGCTGACCCTGCAGCCCAACAGCCACCGCCACCCCAACAACAACAACAGCGTTTAGTTGGGATGGGACAGGGCCCACATCCCCAGGCCCTTCCTGGGAGCCGGCGCGTGGAGGGTGAGGCAGGGGGAAGGCCCAGTATAAGCCCTGGATGTTGGTGAAACCCCTCACCCCATGTGCCCTCCATGGGGCTCCTGGGCAGATCCCACTCAATGCGGGTGGCCAGGAAGATGTGCTGGGATGGCTGGGGGGGCTCGGTGTCTTCCCTTACATCCCTGCAGGAATTCCCTGGACTAATCCTGCTCCGCTCATCCGTGCCTTTATTTCCCTGCTGGGGCGGCTTGTCCCATAGTTTTTCCCATACAACTAGCGACACCCCCATGTGCTCACTGGGGACACACATGCATCCATAAAACAGTGGTTGAGAAGCAGGGGCTTCGCAGCCATCCCCAGCACCGACCTCAGCTCCCACCCTCAATGTCGGGTTCCCCTTGGATGTGTTTATCTCACACTCCTGGTTTCCCTGGGGGGATGAATTTGCCACTATCCCTATCTCTGTGCCTCCAGCAAAGCTGCAGTTTCCTGGCATTCAAGGGAGGCTCCTGGGGGTATCTGTCCCTGCTCCGCACCAGCACTGCAATGGGACAGTCTGACCAAGGGCATCTATAACCCAAATCCATCTCTTTCTAGGAAAATGCAGACTGTGCCCAAATTCCATCAAACCAGACCCATCTCCCACTGTTATCCATAGGAGAGGGAGCCCTCAGAGAGAAGGCAAATACCCATCTGTGGAAATCAGCTCTTAAACCAGCCTGTATTGTCTCCCAGTTTTAGCAGCCACTATGACTGGAAGGTGTGCTTTCTGTAAGGAAGCTGCTATGTGTTATCAACACTAAAGCTTTTAATATCTTCCCTCCTAATTCGAGGTTAGTAGTCCAGTGATACAAATAGGCAGTCGGCAGCGGTGAGTCACCATACGGCCGAGCCTAAAGGGGTCAGGCAATGGATGCCCTGTGGAATACAGGACAGGAACAGTCTCACGGTTGGAGGTAACCTACATTGCAGGCTTTGCATCTCCAACGTGCTGGGAGAGGGGATAAAACTGGTTAGAAATCTGGACTGGGGACTTCCTCGTATGTAAAGAGAGAGAGCAAAGGCCAGTCTGCGCTGGGGGAGGAAAGGAGACAAGGAGATCACCTGAAAGATACCTTACATAATACTGAGAATAGTTCAAGAGTCTCCTTTGGCTTTGCTGTGTGCTAAAGGCTTCTGGATAGCAACCCAGAAACTCAGGGCTGAGACAAGACTTGAGCCTCGAGAAGAGTGCACTCAGCAGTCGGGGCTCCTCTGGGGTTAAGGTGCTGGTCTATGCAGGGAAACGATGTGTTTGGTCCCTGCTGCTTGTCCCCTCAACCCCACCTATCCCCCCAAAGCAAGCCAGGGCTGAGCTCACTCCTCACCATTCGTCACTCCCGCTGCTGCGCAGGCTGAACTTCTCCATAGGGTTGACGACAAACAGCTTGTCTTTCTCCGTCACCGCTGGGATTGGGATGTTGTAAAGAGGATGCTCGAAGAGTGCCTCCAGCTTTGATCTCCCAGTCCGCCCTGTATTCCCCTCTCCATGCCGGCGCTGTCGTCCCAGCTCTCCAGCCCTTCCCTGCAGCTGGGAGCTCCTCTCCAAGGAGCTGTTGCTGCCGCTAAAATCCTGAAGGATTCTCAGGCTCAGCTTTTTGGGGCCGGCCAGCACAGGGCTGCCTGATGGGACACTCAAGGCTTTCACTGCTTTCATGTCGCAGCCACAGCTCCCGCAGGTGGCAGGGAGAGCCAAATCCATCACCAGGTGCACCAGGAGGGCCAGGAACAGGAGAAAGAGGAGGCTGACTTTACATTTCCTTTGGAAAAATGTGTGCAGCCGGCGTCGCATCTTTCCTCACCTGAGATGCTCAGCGAGATGTGGGCAGCCACCTGGGGCTAAGAGAACTGTTGTGGCTGCAGCCTCTGTGCAAAACCAGGAGCAAGGTGTCCTGAATTTAGGGCACCACAGCAGAACAACAACCAGTGCGACAGAAGAGTCTCAGGAATGATATGTCACCGCAGCACCTCATGGGGTGACACCTCCGGGATGGCAGTGGGATGGGGCGGGAGGTTGTGAGGGGTTTATCAATGCTGATAAGGGGCAAGCTGGCACCACCACGGTCAGTGTGAACAGGGCAAGTTCCAAATCAATAGCCACCAAGCTGGCCTGGGGACAGCGATGGCTGCAGATAACCCCTGCATCATCCTGTCCCTCCGTGCTGTCACCCACACGGGGCTGCAGAACCTTTCTTTGTATACAGGGCATCAAAGTGGTTCTGCCTCTCTGCAGCACCCACCCTGCCCAACACTACACAGGCCCCATTCCCAATGCCCACCATATCCACACACTTGTAATCCAGGAGAGGTTTGCTCCTGCTGCTCAGACAGAGCAACTCACCCTTAGATATCTAAGCGATTAAACCCACTTGATCTCAGCCCCCTTTCAAAACCACTCAGATTAGGAGAAATGAAGAGGATGTGAGTATCAGCATCGCTGGGATGGGAAAAGCTGCACTTGGCAGTGTAAGGAAGAGCTGCCAGGCAGGCAAAGTTCACGGGCAGGGATGCTCGCAGGGCCTCCGAAGCAGGCAGGGGAGGTGGGCAGGGAGGAGAGGGGATGCTGCTTGCTCCCTCAGGCATCAGCACAGAAGGGCAGCAGGACCCACTGAGCACTGGGGAGGACTGGCAGCTTGTGGAGGGGGAAGGCAGCCCACTTTTATCAGGAATTCACTTTTCCAGTGACAATCAGGGACACAGAGCTTGGCTGCATGGGCAGAAAGGGTTGGTGACTTGTAGGAGGGAACTTTGGATTTGTGAAGGGACAGAGAAGCATGGGAACACGCGCAGCAAACCGGGGGCTTGGAAGTCCGGAGTGATGTTTTTCCTCTTTCTGATTTCCCAAATGACGCAGAGGGCACATGAAATCTCGTGCACCCCCTGCGTGATGTACCAGCAGCCAGCTTGGACATCCTCGCTCCAAACCAGTGAGGGTATGATGAGCAGCAGGCAGGAGGGTGTACACGGGAGGGGCTTTTCCAGTGCCATCCCTGCACTACCCTCTCACTCACGCTGCCCTCTCTGCACCATCTCCTGCGGGCTTCGTCCATGCCAGGCTCATCCCCCTCCCAGGCGGTGCAGAGGGAACACGGTGTTCCCAGTGTTCTTGGCTCTCCGTGTCCCACAGTGTGACAGTTGCCTGGAAACCATCTGTGGCTGACACCATCAGCCGCCCCAGATTCAGCCAGCTCCGCGTTCCCCTCCCGAGCCTTGCACTGACAAGATGGCCGTTGGGAGCCAGAGCGATCCGGGAGGAGGAGAGTTTTCCTGCCTGGCTGGTGAGCTCGAAGCCCTGCGGAAGGAGCTGGGAAGGGGAGCAGATGGCTTCCCCCCCTCCCACCAGGGAGGGGAACATGGTGTCTTCCTCCAGAAGGTTTGCTGGATCCAGCCCGGACATAGGGTTTGGAAAGAAGGCACCTAGGAGGGGCTGTAGCTGGAACATGGGATCGTTAGGTCATTGCTTAGCAGACAAAAAATGCCAACAAAAACCATGTGCTAACAGCTTGCATCAAAGGAGCTGGGCTGGGCTCCCAGAGCAGGGCCACGGATTTCTTTATTCCACAGCTAGCCCTGGGAGACCAATGGAAGAGGGAGACACACATCCCCCCCCCCTGCTTTCCAGTGCTCCGGACCAGCTCCAAACTGAAACCTCCCCCCCACATCCTGGAGCCAGAAAAGGACAGAGAGCCTATGAGCCAAAGCCATACTTCTGACCAGAAGTCCTATCCCTGGGCTAGGGAAGCTTGCAATCCTACCCCCCACCTTGATTTAGCATCCCATTGGAAAGTGGAAGCAGGGGGATTAGGTGGGGGCACTTGTCACTTTTAGTGCTTCAATGCTGGCATTAAATATTAACCACAGGATTTTTCAGCGAGTCAGACACGAGCCTGCAGCAACAGGGAAGAGCTGGAGAGCTTCAAAGCCTGCCCCCATCGCCTGACAGCATGCGGATGTACCTTGTTGCCATGACATCATAACAGAGAAGCAGTTGAATTCGCGCCTCTTTCTTCCCATCTTCCTCTCCCCACCATTGCGCCTTCCATCTTCCCAGCACCTTCCCTGCTTCTCAGCAGGTTCAAGCCACCCCTGGGGTGGAGGAAGAGCTGCGTATCCAAGGACATTTCCACCACTGGCATTGATTCAGGACTCTCCAGCAGCTGATAATGATGTTTCCCATCTCCCCTCAGTGGGGAAGGATGAAGTCATGAAGCACAGCCCCCTGAGCTGCTATCACAGCTTTTCAGGATGGGCAGATAGAAAGGGTCATTTTGGCCGGCACTGATGCATCACCATGCGCTTTTCATCTCATTTTCTACATCTGACTCAACCCCATGCTTTGATGGGTAACAGCAGCAACATACAGGGGCAGGAAATGAGAGGGAGACGAGAACACAATAGCAAGGCACCTGTTGCCAACTTCCCAACTTCCTGTTGAAAATTTGTAAGGTAAAATTCCTCAGCAAGAGGCTGCAGCTTTATAGTCAAAAGCAGGTAGGCCCTAGAGGCTCCAGAGCATCAGTGGCAGGGGTGCGTCCTGCGGGAAACATCAGGAGACAATCTCTGATCCATGAACCAGCTTTGAGCAACCTGGTCTAGTGGAAGGTGTCCCTGCCCATGGCAGGGGGTTTGGAATTGGATGATCTTTAGGGTCTCTTCTAACACAAACCATTCTATGCTTCTAGGATACGGACATGCCAAAAAATGTGCCAGTTCCACAGCAAAAAGAAGGCAAAAGTCTTTTAACATACAGGGGCCAGCACAGCATGGCTCAACTTGCAGTAGGCAGGAAAATCAGCCTGTCTTATTGAACATTTGACCCAGAGCAGGGGCCTTGACTGTTTTGGGAAGCTGAGGTTCATGCTTCCGTGTACAGGGCACGCAAACCAGGTAAGATGGATTGGCTTCTTCATGGTAGCATCTTGTGGGAAAGCTGTTACCTCTGGAAACAAAATATCCTGCTGCTCTCCTGTGACCCCCTTGCACTTACCTTGGGGGAGTGACAGGGCTGGAGTCGCTTGTAGAATTCACACCTAGCTCACCTCAATCTGGTTGCACGCTCATGCTTGGAGAAGGCTGGGGAGCAGTCAATGTTTGCTTACTGCTGATGCAGGTCATGGGGACATTAGCTTTGGTCAGCTGGTGGCTAAAGAGATAACAAACTGGCAGCAAGGCCAAAAGATTGGGTGCTGAGGTAAGCAGCTCCCTGTGGTCGCCTGCAGGTCACCGTGACCCTGCAGAGATGCTCATGACCAGCGTGTCTGCATTTACACACAGCAGTTAATTATTCATTAGTGTGAAGGAGGCATGATAAAAGCGACTGTGGCATGGCTGAAGGTATAACCACGCTCCAATGCAGGGCACTGCAAAGATGCTGGCTTTACCTCAGAACCTAGAAGAGTTAGAAAGCTGTGGAAGAGAAAATAATCTTTTCCATGTGCCAGCTACAGAAAGAAGAACCTTTAGCTCCGCTGCTGGCTGCAACCCAGCAGGCGTTGAGTGGTGGGGACTCATGCCATGCCAGACCTTGATGTGAGGGATGGCCTCTCCTGTTATCAGAGAACTATACAGGAGAGAAAGGCAGGCCAAGCAGCCTGTGGTTGGCATATGTTGGAGATACGATCTAGTCCAAATCCTCTGCTCAAATAGGGTCGTCTAAAGCAGGTATTATATATAAAAACACCCAAGGGAAATGTAAGGATTTTCATCAAACAGTTTGCAAAGCGTAATTTCTACAAAAGCTTTTGAATTTGTCTAGTTTTGATTCTCTTTCTGCAATACAGCATGTGACATCTAACAGATAATCCCTTGCCCAAACCACCAGTTCTATATAAAGACCTACATGATAATGAGTGGAAAGGACCAGAACCAGATCCAGTGGAAGTTTGTTATGCTGTTTTCAATGGTAATACATATGTGACTAAGTTAACCCAAGTAGAAGTAAATTCTTTAAAAAAGATAGTTTTGCAGAATTGTGAGGCTTTAGATATATTAACAGCTCAAGTAGACAGAGTATGTACTTTAATTAATGAATCTTCTTGTAGTTATCTTGATCAGTCTGGAAAGACCTTGAAAGATGTTAAAGAAATTTGGAAGCATGCGAAAGTACTTCATGATGTCTATCAGAACGATAAAATTCCTTGGTTAGATGCTCTTCTTACATTTTGGGACTTCAATGGTTGGCTCACATCTCTGATTAAAGGTATTGGAATGATTTTGGTAGTAATCTTGACCATAGTTATGATTGTACCTTGTATTTTGCAATGTATTCGTGGTACGATTGAAAACCTGGTAAAACAGCTTTGGCTTACTCAAGAAAAGAAAAGGGGGAGATGTGGATGATTTCTTGTTAGAGAATGAACATATGCCTGCTCTGAATGAAAGCAAGTATGTGCAGTTGGCCATGTAGCAGGGGTAACTCCTGGTTACCTCTGTGCAGCCGACCGTGGAAAAGAAGCAACTTCCGGACAATCAATGAAACAAGAATGCAGGCCTGGAAGATAAGGAGCTAAGATAAGAAGCTTGCTGAATTGGACTGTAAATTTCGGTTGCTTACAAAAACCACACTTTAGGTTCTCACGAGTGCCCCCTTACATTGTGACGACGCTGTTTGGAGCAACCTTTTGATTTTACAGGGTCATCATACCTCATTTTTGTGCTTTATATTTTGTGGGGAACCTCTTTATAGCATCTCACTTATAGTGCCTTATGTTTTCTATTTAAGGTTTCTTACATAGGTTTTCTAAGACTGTTACAAAGTGTGTTCCAGTTTGTCATACCTATTTTTTTTAGATTAGTATATCTTAGGTAATTCACTTAAGCATAGAGAGGGGGGGAAATGTAGGCAGCCAGGGCTTGGCGGTCGGAAGATGTCGCGCTGTAACGGAAAGACAGAGCCCCTCCCCAGGTCTTAGCCTTGTGATGTAAGCAGACGGAAGTGACGTTGTAAACCAAAGCTATATAATGCGGTGTCACTCTGCAATAAGCGCCATTTGCCGTCCACCACATTGGTGTCTGCGTGCTAATGGACCCCGTGATCGCGAGTAGGTGATCGCCTGTGCCGACCCTGAACCAGGCCACCGTGCCTCAGAGAGGCAGCAGAGCATGCAGCTATAGAATCATAGAATAGTCAGGGTTGGAAAGGACCTTAAGATCATCCATTTCCAACCCCCCTGCCATGGACCATCACAGACTACTTATTGGAAGTTACTAACAACTTGAATTCCCTCAGACTTTAAGTCTTGTTTTCATCATTACTCCATGCAGGTTCTGCATCCCAGAGTCTGTTTGATGACAAGGTGTAGAAACTGCTGCCCCTATAGTTAGTATGTCAGGTAAGGACTTGCCATAAGAGTACATAGAAAAGCTACAGGAATAGCTTGTGCAAATTCACCTACATCAGCCCCAAAGCACTCGCAGCAGTTTTGATATAATTTATTTGTCTTGGTCTTTTTTTTCTTGCATAGGCATAAATTACAATCTGTTGATTAAAAAATAAAATTAACAAAACAGTGCAGCATTTGCAACAGGCTACAGTATCAAATACAAACTCATCTCCTGTGTAGGGCAAATTGACAAGGGAGAACAGAGGAGAGAAATGGAGTAAAATAAGGGAAATCTGCTCTGACAGCTCTTTCCCATTTCTCCTGCCTCCCCAGGTTCATCTTCTGCAGCAGCACGAGGATGAAATACCTTCAGGCAGAGATGCACGTGCTGAAGCAGTAGTTTGATGTGCCTTCTTTCCCTCTGCAGCTCAGGAAGGTGTTGCAGCAATGGAGAGCAGCTGCCTGAGTGCTCTGGCTGCAGCCTGGCACCCATGAGCAGAGCTTGGGTGCTAACAAACCACGTGTAGTCTCACCATGCCTTCCTGGGACTCCTCATGTAGTTGCCATGAGGAGACCTCCAAAACCAGCACTAACCCCTGGAGAACGGCATAAGACCCAAGGTGACCTCTCACTGATAGCTCCAGGGGTTTTTACCTTGGAACAGCACATTAATCTCCGAAGGACAGGGCAGGCTTGCCCTGTGAAGCCAAATGCTCCCTACCCCATAGCCAGTGGTTAACAGCCCCTTGGAAGAAGCAGAGACCCAGCTCCATCTCCATTCTTGGGAAAAAGAGGCTCCCCCTTTCCCAACTCTCACTATGCCCGAGTTACCACAAAAGCATCCTGACAGCCCAACAGGGAGGGCAGGGAGCCCGAAGGGAAGTAAGAAAAGGGGTTTTCCAGCCTTGTGGTTACGGCATTTGCTCCAGCAGCCAAAGAACCCCTGGGGAAAGGGGAGAGCTTCATTTCTGCTATCACTCAAATGCAGGAGCTGCTCTGCTCAACCCAGGACAGGTCTAGGCATTTATAAAAGCACAACGCCATGCACGCAGGGCACTCACGGACATGACTCCAAGGCAAGCAGGCAGCTGTAGACAAGTTTAAAATAACTTTGGCTGTGGCTGCCAAGAATTAAGACTATGCTCAATATAGGACAGAATTTATCCTGGCTGGATCTGGCTGCGGATCTGCTTTCTCCCAGCAGCAGGGCCTCCCAGCACTGCAGGGAGCTCCAGGGGGTCATTTTAAGCTGCTGGAGATGAGGCTGCACGCTTCCGGCTCACATCCCTTGCTCACAGCAAAAAGACCCCTCCAGAAGGGATGTGCTAACATCATCCTGATCCCCTCCATCTTGCATAGAGCAGGTCAGGACTCAGCCCCTCTGCCCAGCGTACACTTTATGCTGAAGGGAAACACTTCTTCAGGCTGTTCCCCTCCTCTTTATCCCTCACCCTACAGTGCTTCAAGCGGAAAAGACCATATGAGACTCAATTCATTGTGCACCCCTAAGTGCTGGTGGTGCCAGGGGAAGGATGATGCCAGCATCAGATAGGGCCAAAACACTAAATATGAGCCCTTCAGCTTTTATTTCAACAAAATACAAGACAAATGTGGAGGCTTTAAATGCCATCCAAGAACGTAAGCCAAGCTAGGGGCGATGCAGGCAGCCAGGAAGCAGAGTGGCCACATGGCCCTGGCACTCCTCAGCTCATGGAAGGTCCCCATGCATCCTTCCTGCAGTCCCCTGCCCCCTATCACACCCCTATGGATAGAGGCAGGATTTACATGCCCACTGCAGGCAGAACTCCCCGTCCTGCTCCAGCATGGTCAGGGAACCGAGCCATGCCGGTCAGGAGGCAGCAGGGAAAGGGAGCCCTTCCAGGAAAAAGGAGATCACCCTGTGCCAGCCATCTGCCACTGGGGACCAGGAGGTGACAGAGGCAGCCCTGAGCACTGCAGGTGGGGGGAGGCCCCATTGCTCCCCAAGGTGCAGGAGCGTGCTGGCACCTGCAAGCCCTGGGGATTGCCCCATCTCCCACCCATGGACAGAGTGGGGCAGAGCTCCAGCTCACTGCAGGCAGTCACCTATATACAGATGCAGCCATGGACAAGAGGCCACAGCCACACATTGCAGTCTCGGAGGATGTCTCCGGAGCAAGGAGGGCAGGATCTCCGGCACCCTGCCAGGCAGCAGTCCATGGAGGACCTTGTCTCCCAGGCTCAGCTACCAAACCACCACCAACTCAAGGCCTGTATTTTAAATAGCTCTGCTCATCTTATTCTAGCTTATCCTACTGTGTGTGCGCTATTCTCCTACTAAACAAAGCTCTAGCCCTCTTTGCATCTAAGCCACTTGCCCAAGCGGCGCCACGTAACATTCTCTGGTTAAGTAGAAATCACATGGAAAAAGGTTTTAACTTTGTTACTACAAAAAATAAAACCCCAACCACCCCCCCGGAAAGTACCTCCCTCCCCCCTCAAGAAAGCAGAACAAACCCAAAAGGGAAAGCAGGTAACAGGAGCTTTCAACAGCATTATCAAGCTTAACACTGGGGAGCAGCCAGCCAGGGAGGCCAACGGCATTGCCAATACCCAGCCGCCGGCAGCAGGAGGGCCTGAGCAGACAGACAGCAGCACCAGGGCAGGCTCTGCCACCACCACGTGCCAAACTCCTCTGCTCCTGCCCCCCCCAACCGTTAGTTTATGTTAATACTTCACTAATACTGTCTTATTTCCCCTCTGCCAGCCCAGCATCAGAGATCTGGAGATCTCTACCAAAGCCAACGCCAAGGCAGGAGAAATGACCCTGTGTGGAGGGGAGAGAGGCAGTGGCTGCGACTGCTCACTCCTACCTACTCCAGCGGCACCGAGCCGGTCGCCACGGTCCCACACACCATATCACACCCAAGCCTGCGTGAAGCACGTGGCAAAATTCCATACCCCTTTCCCAAGTCCTGGCAGCACTAGGCACACTGTTGGAAAGGAGCAGGCAGTGGGGATGGAGGGCTGCGCAGACCCAATAAAAAAGGAGCTTAGAAAGTTAAAGTGTCTGATATACACTTAAAACCAGTCAGGCTGTGCCAAGACCCACGTGGGATGCTCTTGTTTTGCCACCCCAGTCCTTGGAAGAGTGAAAGCTTCACCCCTTAAATCCCAGCTCTTCTCCTTCCCAGTGGGAAGCAGCTGCTGGCACATTCCAGGGTTTCTACGTGCGAAGCAGTGACCCAGGCGAACCCCTCCTGCTGTCAGCCCGGCAGCATCCTCATCCCACGCTGGGGTCAGTGTGCCGGCTCCCCGTGCACACGGAAGCGGTAGATGCAGGTGTACTCGAGGTGACCCCAATTGCTCAGCACCCGGAGCTCCACCAGCTGGTACGGGCCAATGGTGTCATCCTTGGGGAGAGGGGGAAGGAAAACCCTGAGCCCTTGAGAGTTCCCTGGGGCTCGGAGAGCCCAGGGGTCCCATTGTCTTCTTGGGGTCAGGTGCAACGAGAGCAAAGCACTTACCTCGAAGTAAAACGTTTGGATGGGACTGCCATTGTGGTTGTACGTGAACTGCCCAAGTAGAAGGCCTTCCTCCTCTCTCTCCTCCTTTAAACCCTATGGAGGGTCAGGGAGGCAGAAAGGGAGAACCAGTGGTGATGAGAGAGGGAGACCAGAGGTGCACCCAGGGCAGAAGAGGGAGATGGAGGCGCAAGCACACTTGGTCTCCACTCCTGCTCTTCCAGGCCAAAACAGACAAATGGGGACAGGGAGCAGCGGGGAAGGATGAGGAGGTAGAGACCAAGAGTTATACCCACTCAATCCCCTCTTCCAGTGCTTCCCAAAACCCCTCCTGAAGCCTGGTGCTCTCCCTCTCCCCCTCAGTACTGCTTCTTCCCCCTCTTCAGTGTAAGACCAACCACCACACCAAGCACCCCACAACCAGGTATAGGGCTCACCAGCCCTCTCCTCCTGCACTCTCTCCCATGACACCCTCCCACTGTGTCCCCTTGCTAATCCCTCAGGTCACTCACATAGACAGCAAAGTCCTTGGGGGCACTGGGGATGGTCCCCTTGGGTGAGAGAGCTCTTGGGATGTGCTCCAGTGTCACGGCCGTGGGGCGGATGATGCTGGAGAGGCGGATGACGGCAAAGCCCTGGGACCCACGAAACGCCCAGCAGTTCCCAGGGTTGACATCTGGCTACAAGCACAAGAGCAAGACACCAGCAATGTTACCATCGTCAGTGCCATTTTCTCCCCGGCATCAGCCTGGCCGCTTGCTTAGAGCAGGAGCCAAATAAAACCCACCAAGAGAACCAGCCCAGCCGGCCCTTCCCCACAGTGGGGTCTCACCCTGAGGGTGCCCACCTGCAAGATAACACGGGGGGACTGCGAGTGGTACCACAGGGGGATGCCAAACAAGCTCAGCAGCGCCGTCTGTGTCCCGTGGGTCTCTGAGCAGCGGGTGTTGATGACACTGGCCCCTGACATAGACAGGGCACAGCACCAGGTAAGCTGCATACCAGCCGGTATGTGGTCCCCTCCCCAGGATGGCCGGCTCATCCCACACCACCTACCCGCCGACTCCAGGGCATAGTCAACCATCCCCACACGGTCCTCGCTGTAGCGCTTCAGGGCCTGGTCCACGATGAGATGCACTCGCTGTGTGAGAACAGAGAGTGAAAGGGGGAAAGGGCCAGGGCGGGCATCCTGGCCCCCACTCTTCTCCACCCCATGGGGACAGAGAGGGCGCAAGGACCTTCCTGCAAGCAGCCAGGGGATGAATCACCGTGGCAGAAATGAGAGGACACGCATTTGGCTGGGAAGCCTCGTTAGAGGCTGCTAAAAATAGCCCAGAGAGGAGCTGTGTAATGAAGGGGCAGTGCCCAGGCACACTGGGCTTGCCTGTCCCCATCCCAAAAGAAGGGGTAGGCCTAGGGGAGGTGGAGTGTTCCCCAGCAGGTACCAGACACAACCTTACAACCCACCCAGTCCTCCCAGTGTCATCAGCTGGCCCCTCCTGCGCCATCCTGCAGGACTGGTGGGAGCTCCCCCACCCAGAAAAGGAGGAGCTGGCCAGAGCATCCCTTTGGAGTCAAAGCCCAGCCCTAGGAGCTGCGGCCTTGCAGCACCACTGTGGGTCTAAACTTTGTGTGTGCACAAAGCTCATACAGACTGCAGGCACTGCAAATCCCAGCTTTGATCCCTGCCCTTCACTACCTCCGTAGGGAATTGCCAACAACAATTTCCAAAGCAAGCAGGCTCAGTTTTTCCTTCGGTGTCATTCTACTGAAATGCTTTGCCCCAAGTGACTCAGCGGTGCTGCTGAAGATAGGGGTAAACAAGGTGCTCAAACCTTGATGGCATCTGCCCTGCCTTTTGGGTGAAGGGTATGAGAGCAGAAGCTTGGATTTTAAGACAGTGAGAGCCCCACAGGTATGCAGATATTGCCACTGTGATCCATCCAGAGCAGGGTGCAGGCACACCTCAGTGGAAGTGAGCAGCAGAGAAGGGATGGAGGAGTTTCAGGGATGCTCTTGACAGGTGGGATATGAGCCCACAGTCAATGTCCCAGCTATAAGCGCAGTCCCCACGGCTCTGGTATTTCCTAGGCACATGTGCCACCCCTCTGCACACACACAATGGGACACAGCCCCTGATCCCACACCTGCAGTCACCAGCACTCACCTCTTCCGTCACCCCCATGGTTCCTCCTTGCTGCAGGGCCACTCCAATCCCAGCATCCCGTGCTGACAGCCTCCTGTCCTCCGAGACCTTGTCAAGGATTTTACGCTCCAGGGCCTGGAGCTCTGCTTGCAAGTCTTCCGGCTGGAGGACAAGCCCAGCAGCGCCATCCCGCCGGGACTGTGACAGGAACTGACTGACCCACGCTGGGAACTGAGCTTCCACCTGAAACAGGGCACAGCGCTCAGCCCCAGGGCAGGTACCCTCATGCCTCCCTCTGCCGTACATAGCAGGACTAGGGACTCACATCAGCCCGCACTGCCTTCAGCTGCTCCAGCATCCCCTCCATGTGCTTCCCCATCACCTCCTGGTCTGACTTGAGGCTCATCAGCTCCCTCCTCAGTGCTGCCACCTCCTGCTCCAGCTTATCCACCTCCTGCTCCAGCTTATCCACCTCCTGCTGGAAGCTCCCTTGCAGGCTCTCCAGTGCTGAGCTGTGCCGAGAGAAAGGGGCAACAAAACCTCACACCAGTGGCAGTCCCAGCTCCCCTCTGCAAACAGGGGGGGCAGGTTCATCCCCCCCCCAGGGCCTGTGCCATCTCCAGCCCCATATGGGTTTAATTCCTGTAGCAATGTCCTCTTCTATTGCATCCTATGGGAAAGCATCCCCAGCTCGCTCCTCAGTTGAAGGGCCATCTTCCCCACAGTGATGCAAAACAATGGCCACGAAGGTTATTTGCTGCAATGACCCTTTAAGCCCTGCTGGCAGCCAGGGCACTTTCTTGCCAACACACCCACACATCCATCCCTCATTCCACACAAGACTGTGTCTCTCAACCTCTCCTTTGCCCGAAGCAAACCACGCTTGGAAACCCCTCCTATGCCGAGCTGTGGGTATTTCACCCTGCTACCTGCCTGTCCCTAACAGAGCAGCAGCTCTGCTTGGACAGCAGCATTACCTCTGCCATTCCGAGTTCAGCTGCAGCAAACGAGTCTCCATCTCCTGCCAGGAGAAGGGGAAGGGGTGAGACCTCTGATGCCAGTAGCAGGGATGTCCTGCCTGGGTACCACCACATGCTCATTCCCTTACCTGAGAGGCTTGTGCCATCTTCCCTAGGCCGAGTGAGGCACAGGGGGGGAACATCAGAGCCCGGCCCCCCATGTCCCCACCTTCCCCCATGCCCCCCAAACCTCACCTGGAGGTGACTGTTCATGTCGGTGCGGAGATGCTCCTTCAGCCCCGCATCCCGGCGGCTCAAGAGCCCCTCCAGCAGTGCCAGGACACCCCCTGAGCGGGGCTCCCCGCCTGCTGCCATGGCCGCTGCTCCCCGCTGCAGCTCGGCCTCCAACACCTCAAAGCGCTTCTTCAGGGCCTGGAAGCGAGCCAGGACCCAGTGGTGCCCCTGCAGTGGCAAAGGCAGAGTGTGATGCAGCTCCTCAAGGGGCTGCCTGCTCCACTGGGACCTCCGTGACACGAGACCCAGGCCACCCAGTCCCCAAAGCCACTGACATCTTATTCATCTGCTGCTTCCCAGGAGAGGGCAGATGTTCCCCTTAGTCCATCCCTGGACACCCGAGACAGGCACAAGCTGGGGGAGCCACTTCCACCAGCATGGCAGGGCTCCTTCAGCCATGGACCACACTGTGCCAGCTCTGGGCAGGCTCCCACCCCACCTGGGTCACCTCCATGCCTTTGCCAAGGCTTACCTGGTCCAGCGTGGTCAGGTCCCCTGTCCCAGGCACATCAGAGGAGGAAAGCTTTCCTGCTCCCCACCATGGGAAGGCTGGGAGGCGGTGTGTCGACAGCCCATAGGGGTAGAAGTACCAAGCTCCTAGGCATGCAGGGGGATGAGATGGTTAAAACGGCAGGGGACAAGGCGGAAGCGCAGAAGCTCAGCCATCAACAGACGCACCAGGGTACCAGGAGCACTGAGCTCAGGACCATCCGATGCCCCAGTGGTATGCTCTGCACTGTCACTGATTTCAGTCTCTCACTGATTGAGCCAGGCCAACTCACCGTAGGCAGCAGCAGCAAGGAGCACGAGGAACAGTAGCAGAAGCAGGGACCTCTTCAGCCATGGGTAGCGCCTGGAGCACGGACAAGAAAGAGGTGCCTGTAGGACTGCAGCCACCTTCTCCCACCACGCTTCTTCGGATGGGAGCCGGAGGGAAAGCAAAGCCTACCCAGGCTTTGGCACAAGACATCCACCCCACATGTTGTGCGGTCTATGGGGCACCCCCTCTCTGGGGTCCTGTGGGTTTTCCCCACATCTCCCCCATCCTGGTGTCCCACCACCACACTCACCTGAAGAAGGGGACACTACCCAGGCATGGAGCCATGCCAGTGAGGCGGTGCCGGGCAGCTGCCAGCATCGAGAACAGCCACCCCAGGAACCGAACTGCAGGGAGACAAACCAAGCCTCAGGCAGCAGCCTGGCAAAGATGTGCCCTCTGTCCCCAAGGATGCTCCGCAGGGAGCTAAAACCCCTCCACCCAATGAGGGAACAGCACATGGGGAGAGGAGACTCCAGCAGGGAAGAAAAGGTGCTGCTGCAAACACCCCTCCACTCACGTGGTGCTGTGAACACCAGCCAGAGGAAGGAGCCCACCCGGGAGGCTGCAGATCTCAGCCTCGACCCGGAGCTACTCTGGCCTGAGTAGAAGTGACCTGGGAAGGAAGAAACAAGGCAGTAAGTCACCAAACAGCGCCTGCACCTCTGTCTGTCACCCAGGCTGAAGGCTTTACGTAGGGGGGGGCATGCAGGTGGGGCTGGCAGTGCCCTGAGCACAGGCAGGTGCTGGGCTGGTCCCCTTGGGGACACTTCCCCCAGCATCCCTGCCGCTGCAGAGAGGCCGGAGTATCCCTACCAGCATAGTCATCTTCCGAGGAGTACCCAGATGAAGAGGTGTAGGAGTCGCACATCTTGCTCTCCAGCAGCCCGTTGATCTTGCTGGACTCGGTGTCCCCAGTGCCTCTTCTCCTCCTGGTAGAGAACTCGCCACCTTCCCCAAAACACAGAGTCCTCCTCAGAAACCACCCACCATCCCCACCCCCAAAGGGGGCAGGGGGCAGCCAGCCCGGTGGGGCTGCCCCAACGCCTCGCTGGTGTGCAAAGGACATCCCCAGCTACTGTGGGAGGGAGAAACATAAGGGAGAGCTCACCCCAATACGTGCTGCTGCCCAGGGTATCGTGCAGCACGGAGCTGCCCAGGGCAGCGTAGGCCCCGGCTGTCCCCCAGGTAGGACTCGCTCACCAGGGACTCGCTGTAGTAGGAGGTTTGGGTGCTGGGGGTAGGAGACAAGCGCTTGGTGCTGCTCGATTTCCTCCTGACCGTCCTGCTGTGGACGAGAACAGGGTCATCAGCAGTATCCTGCTGTGGGCGCGAACAGGGTCATCAATATAGATACGGGAGGGGGATGTCACAGTGCACGGATACGGGAGGGGGATGTCACAATGGGCAGAAACAGGGACTTCACCCCACGCCCTTGGCCAGCATCGCCTCCCTCTGCCCTGTACCGGATGGGGGCAGGTTTTGGAGGGTGCAACGGCTGCTTTGCGAAAGGCGCTGCCGCTCATCCGCGGGCACCGCTTCCGCTCGCACCGCTGCGGTTTTCCGGCCCGGCACTGGCAGCACACCTCCCTCCCGCCATCGGGCTGGAGGCGGCACCAAACCCCCCCCCCCCCCCCAGCCGCCCACGGCAGCGGGGCAGAGGAGAACGCAGAGGTGCCGCGGTTGGGAGCACCCGGAGGGCACAGCCAGTCCCAGGCAGCCAGCGGCCATGCTGCAATACAGTGAGCTCGCCGTCATGCTCCCTCCTGCAAGCTGCCAGGGAAGGTGCCTGCTCCACGCTGTGGGATGCAGTGCCCTGCCCACGTTTGGGAGATGGGACCTCCCGCACCCCACTGACCTGCCCGTGCCCTCCTTGAAGGGGAGCTGCTGCCCCCCCAGCAGGGAGCTGCTGCTGCTGCTGCTGGTCGTGGCATCGTCGTCCCCGGGGTAATAGCGGGTGCTGATGAGGCGCTGGCTGCGGCGGGACATGGCGGCGGCTCGGGACGGGGGGGTCAAGGCTCACCTGCGGCGGGGAGGGGAGACAAGGAAGCATCAGCAGGAGGGGACGCAGCGGGAGGAGGGACCCCACTCGCGGGGGGGGCCCGGGGCGGTGCTGTGGGGGCTGAGAGCCCCTCTAGGGGCACCTGCTGCCGCGGGCCGCCACCGCCGGGGCCGGGATGGAGCCTCCCTCCCACCCGCTCCACCGCCACCGCCACCGCGGCCGCCTTATAAGGTTACAGAGGAATATATATACATTGTATATAGATAAAAACGTACATAAAGACACACATTAATACATATATATATATATTTACATATGCACACGCATACCCCCTTCCCTCCTCCTCCCCTCCCACGGGCCACCCAAGCAGGCACCCCCAGACCTCCTACCCCACCCTCGGCCGCGGCCGACCCCGTGTCCCCGCACACCCACCGTCTCCCGCAGCCCAGGCCCGCACCCGCCGCCGTCCCTCCCCGCTGCCGCCGCTCCGCTCCCTTTTGTTTTGCAGGCAAAGGCGGCCCCGGCCCCCGCCCCGCTTCTCCGCCCTACCCCGTTCCCCCCCTCCCGCCGCCGCCCCGCCCCTCTCCGCCTCTCGCGCGCGCGCGCCCTCCGCCGCCGCCTCCCCCCCCCCCCCCCCCCCGGCTTGTGGGGGCTCTTCGATAGGCTCTTTATTGTTACTGCTATCGCCGTTTTTGTCGTTATCGCTGTTATTATCGCAGTTGCTGTATTAGCATAGCTTTGTTGTGATGGGGCATGGCTTTAAGATGGCAGAGAGAAGATTTAGATCGGACCTTAGGAAGAAGTTCTTCCCTGTGAGGGTGCTGAGGCCCTGGCACAGGGTGCCCAGAGAAGCTGTGGCTGCCCCATCCCTGGCAGTGTTCAAGGCCAGGTTGGACACAGGGGCTTGGAGCGACCTGGTCTAGTGGAAGGTGTCCCTGCCCATGGCAGGGGGTTGGAACTGGATGAGCTTTAAGGTCCCTTCTGACCCAAACCAGTCTGGGATTCTATGCTCATCGTTTGGGGGTGATGGGGAGGGCCCATCCCTACCCCCTGGCTGCCCACAGGTCACCAAACACCTCAGCGCTGGGGAACTTCCAGCCCACACCCCCCATGCCCACCGAGGGCTGCAGGCAGCCCATGCTACCAGGCAAGGGCAGGCCCTTGGGTACAAACCGTGGGTGATGGTGACCGAAAATGGGGGCTCCTACTTGCTCCTCAGCCCTGTTTGGGTTTTGCTGGGGCAGACAGTTTGCCAGCCCCAGTGAGGTGGCAAACGCCCAGCAACCCCACACAACACCCCAACGGCACAGCCAAACCCACCCCTGCGGCACAGGCAGCCCCACTCAACACCGTGTGCCCACGCCGCCTCGACCGGGGGGCAGGTTCTGCTGCATGCGAAAGTACTTCATGATGTCTATCAGAACGATAAAATTCCTTGGTTAGATGCTCTTCTTACATTTTGGGACTTCAATGGTTGGCTCACATCTCTGATTAAAGGTATTGGAATGATTTTGGTAGTAATCTTGACCATAGTTACGATTGTACCTTGTATTTTGCAATGTATTCGTGGTACGATTGAAAACCTGGTAAAACAGCTTTGGCTTACTCAAGAAAAGAAAAGGGGGAGATGTGGATGATTTCTTGTTAGAGAATGAACATATGCCTGCTCTGAATGAAAGCAAGTATGTGCAGTTGGCCATGTAGCAGGGGTAACTCCTGGTTACCTCTGTGCAGCCGACCGTGGAAAAGAAGCAACTTCCGGACAATCAATGAAACAAGAATGCAGGCCTGGAAGATGAGGAGCTAAGATAAGAAGCTTGCTGAATTGGACTGTAAATTTCGGTTGCTTACAAAAACCACACTTTAGGTTCTCACGAGTGCCCCCTTACATTGTGACGACGCTGTTTGGAGCAACCTTTTGATTTTACAGGGTCATCATACCTCATTTTTGTGCTTTATATTTTGTGGGGAACCTCTTTATAGCATCTCACTTATAGTGCCTTATGTTTTCTATTTAAGGTTTCTTACATAGGTTTTCTAAGACTGTTACAAAGTGTGTTCCAGTTTGTCATACCTATTTTTTTTAGATTAGTATATCTTAGGTAATTCACTTAAGCATAGAGAGGGGGGGAAATGTAGGCAGCCAGGGCTTGGCGGTCGGAAGATGTCGCGCTGTAACGGAAAGACAGAGCCCCTCCCCAGGTCTTAGCCTTGTGATGTAAGCAGACGGAAGTGACGTTGTAAACCAAAGCTATATAATGCGGTGTCACTCTGCAATAAGCGCCATTTGCCGTCCACCACATTGGTGTCTGCGTGCTAATGGACCCCGTGATCGCGAGTAGGTGATCGCGAGTAGGTGATCGCCTGTGCTGACCCTGAACCAGGCCACCGTGCCTCAGAGAGGCAGCAAGTGGTGCCGAAACCCGGGAATCTCGCCTGGAGTGGCGTGTGGCGGCCGGAGCGGCGGGTCCAGCCCGGCGGGGAGGATGCTCCCAGACCTTCAAGGACGATGGAGGTCCTTGTGAAGGTTGTATTAGAATTATATAAGCAGTGGGGTATTGATCGCAAAGATTCTATTCTCGCTGTTGCGAGACTTTTGCAGATCGGGGTCATTGACCCGGCGGTGGATATTCTCCACCCAGAAGTGTGGGCTAAATGCACCACAGCATTAGCCGAGGAGACGATGTCCTCGGGTTGTGGGAAATATTTTAAGTTGTGGGGGAAAGTTAAACAAGCTCTGCAAAAGGCCATGCAGGAGCGGGACATCTGGAGGGTGGCGAGGGACTGTCTGTCGGTTACCCCCAAATTGGGAGTTGGGGCAGCCACGCAGACTCCGCGCCCACCAGATGATGGCACTTTCAACGAGTCTAAGGACTCGCGGGAGAGCGCTATACCTCCCGATTCCCAGAACCCCGACCCGCTTACGGAGGGACAAAACCGCGTAAAATCCTTCTGGGGCGGGCTTGCTGAAGAGGCCAGGAGTGCCGCGGAGAAATCAGAGCCCAAAGACGCCTGTGCTGGACCACCGCCCTATGCGCCCCAAGATGGCGCCGAGCGGCAAGGGGAAGGGCGGGGCAAACACGCCCCATGCGGGAACAAGGAGGAAGCGCTAGCACTAACAAGCACGGAGGGAGGGAAGCGCGAGTACGGGGCGGACAGCCAATCAGAACGACCGTCCGGAAATATGCCCTTGTAAGGCACACGCCCCCCCCACTAACAGGAGGGGGGAGAGGCCCGCCTGCAAGGGAAGCGGGCGGGGCCGGAGCCCGAGTAACAAGCGGGGCGAGTCAAGGGGGGGGGGGGGGGGGGGAAGGCCCGCCTGCAAGGGGGGTGGGCGGGGTCGGAGTGAAGAAAAAGCACGGCCCCCCCCAATCAAAAAGCAATTCGTATAAGTCTATTAAACCAGATCTTCAGAATAAAACTAATGAAAATTGTGAGTTTTTGTCCATAGGACCACATCATCGGACACCCCCACAGCCTGTACACTCTGATACCAAGCGTCCCGTCCACTCCAAAGCAGAGCATTTGGTCCAAGCCTGAGAATTCTACACCAGCAGAATTCAGACAGCGGGAAATTAGCATCCGTGGGAGGGGGCGGTAATGCCTTTGTGTGATTCTTATTCTGATATCTTGCACTAT
Source organism: Amazona ochrocephala (assembly GCA_039720435.1). NCBI lineage: Eukaryota > Metazoa > Chordata > Aves > Psittaciformes > Psittacidae > Amazona > Amazona ochrocephala. Next base: position 80,749,432 of record CM077880.1, read on the forward strand.
ATTAACTTACTGTGTCTTAAACCAGCACTACAAAAAGACTGCTACAGGGCTATATTCTTTGTCAACTGAACACATACAAAAGATACAGCTCTCCTTAACCAAGTACTACAGCCTGCACTCAGATACATCTCCTTCAAGAGAATTCATGTGAGATTCAAGCATCTCATTGCTAGAGAGCCACAGAGACCAACACACAGCACTCTCACATACACACACAAGCCTTTCCACTAGTTAGAAAGGATTTTCTCCTGCAAAAGATTTGTAGAAAGAACAACGTTCAGACAAGAGGAAAGGGGAGTTAAAACCCAGCCTCCTATATGCTAATAAATAAACTGCTCTATTGCAAGATTCAGATCAAAGGTTTAAAAAGGCAAAATTATGCTACTATTAGAGAATATCAAAATATTACTGTTATCATCACAAGTGGCATATATGCAAAACGCAGTCGCACAATAATGCCTAGGCAGATAGAGAGCAACACTAAGTCTGCTGACTGAAAGTGAACGATATACCCATTTTAGTTTTCTGTCTAGTCTTTTGGCATTTGTGTGATTCTTATTCTGGGGAGTAGGATGATTTGTACACAAAATTCATTGATTAAGTGTAAATATTTGTAAAAACACAGACTGTTAATCCTGTTTTGGAACATACCCACTTGGCGTTCTTAGCAGGAACTAATCAACTACTTGTTTGTGGTATTGTTTTGTTTGCATAAAGATGTTTTTTCCCTTCTGGAATCTGTCCTATGCATCTCCCTTTCCCTGTCACTTGACCGAGGGAGATCCTTTGAGTATTATTTTGCTAATTACAGTCCGTCGGATTGTTCCCTATAGTATGGTCAGGCAGACTATCAACCGGAATTGCTTCGCAATAGGGTGGCATAACACTATAACAAAGCCAATAGTGCTTAGTCAAAATTGGGTGAGCTTGTTTCAATCATTGAAAAATGGCTTTGAGAATGTACCCATTTAGTGTCACCTTTTAGTATTTATCGTAAAGACAAAATAAGGCAAGTATATTGTGTTTTTATACTCTTGTTGTGATATTTATATCCTAAAAGCTAAATACATACAAGTATGTTTATGTTTTTGACTGGCCCTTGTAAACTTTTCATAGACGCAGGCAATTCCTTCCAATGCAGGCTGGCCACCTGCATTGGAACGAGTGTGCATTTCTGCCAGTTTAGAAGCCCAAGCGTCATGCAATGTGAGGGAGGCAGAGCCTCTGCGGGGACGCCCGCTGAGATTGAGCCTGCCACCCTGCACTGTGATGATGTTGCTCGGAGCTGGTTTCTTGATTGTCTTCACAGGGTCATTGCAACTACATTTTATATGTATGACCATGTAGTGGGAGTAATGATTGTCTGCATTTTGTGTTTCACATGTTGTAGTTGTGTGGAGTGTGTTTGTGGGATCCCATGAATGTGTGTGTATGTGTGTGTCTGTTGAGGGCAGACAGTGTTCTGTGTATTTTTTCTGATTGGGTTCATGTAAAAGTTTTTAACGGGTAGCAGATTAACATTTTGGGCAAGAAAGGGTTAATAGAAAAGTGCTGCTGCCCGCAGAGATTTATGGCTGCTGCTCAGCAGGCTGGCAGCTGTAGCTGCTGCCCAGCAGTCCTGCTTAGTGTGTTTAAGGTAACCTAGGGGAGAATCCAAGCTTTACCAACCTCCACCCAAACAGCACCAGGGTGGCAGAGATAGAAAAGAAAAGAAAAAAAAATGGGTAATGACGCAGCAAACTCCTTGACTGTTAACACCGTGCAGTTTGCTTCTGCACCTGCTTCACATTCCTGTTTCATCAGAATGCCTTTGCTTTAAGGAATCATTTTTAGCTTGATTTACTTCTCGAGAACTGATGGCATGGGGGAAGGGATATATTTGTGTTCTACCTACAGGTCCATGGAGGCTGCCTGCAAAGTTTCTCAAGCCTTGCCATGAGCTGGACAGATGAGCAGAAAACCCAATGTCTTAGCTACAGGAGCTTGAATGTGTGTGCATGTAAAGTAGCTCTTATCAGAGGCTGTGATTTTGTGTATAAAACCACCTGTACTTACTAACCAGTTGCTAATAAGAAACTACACCTTGTATTGTATGGATTTGTCACTTGTAAAAGAGATGTCAGAGTATGCAAATTTGCAGCAGCTGCTAGAAAATGCTAAGGCAAAAACTAGAAAGATTCTAATACAATGATAGTGTTATAAAGCAGGTAATGGAACGAATTAAGAGGGTAGAAGTACATCACTGGTGGAAAATTTTCTTTGGCTGGTCTGTCACTGCCACTAGCATCTTCAACATGCTGCTGCACCCTGTAGTGTACATATTGCTAATGTAAATCTGTATGTGCTTTGCCATAGTAGTGATTTGTTACTGGATGAAGCAGGTGAACCTCTGCACTGACAACAAGGTGCCACGACTGAGGTTGGCCAAATACCTCTTATCACAGTCAAGGGCAAGACTGGGTTGGCCTCTGTGTTTGCCACCAAGAAGAACCTTTAGCTCCGCTGCTGGCTGCAACCCAGCAGGCGTTGAGTGGTGGGGACACATGCCATGCCAGACCTTGATGTGAGGGATGGCCTCTCCTGTTATCAGAGAACTATACAGGAGAGAAAGGCAGGCCAAGCAGCCTGTGGTTGGCATATGTTGGAGATACGATCTAGTCCAAATCCTCTGCTCAAATAGGGTCGTCTAAAGCAGGCATTATATATAAAAACACCCAAGGGAAATGTAAGGATTTTCATCAAACAGTTTGCAAAGCGTAATTTCTACAAAAGCTTTTGAATTTGTCTAGTTTTGATTCTCTTTCTGCAATACAGCATGTGACATCTAACAGATGATCCCTTGCCCAAACCACCAGTTCTATATAAAGACCTACATGATAATGAGTGGAAAGGACCAGAACCAGATCCAGTGGAAGTTTGTTATGCTGTTTTCAATGGTAATACATATGTGACTAAGTTAACCCAAGTAGAAGTAAATTCTTTAAAAAAGATAGTTTTGCAGAATTGTGAGGCTTTAGATATATTAACAGCTCAAGTAGACAGAGTATGTACTTTAATTAATGAATCTTCTTGTAGTTATCTTGATCAGTCTGGAAAGACCTTGAAAGATGTTAAAGAAATTTGGAAGCATGCGAAAGTACTTCATGATGTCTATCAGAACGATAAAATTCCTTGGTTAGATGCTCTTCTTACATTTTGGGACTTCAATGGTTGGCTCACATCTCTGATTAAAGGTATTGGAATGATTTTGGTAGTAATCTTGACCATAGTTACGATTGTACCTTGTATTTTGCAATGTATTCGTGGTACGATTGAAAACCTGGTAAAACAGCTTTGGCTTACTCAAGAAAAGAAAAGGGGGAGATGTGGATGATTTCTTGTTAGAGAATGAACATATGCCTGCTCTGAATGAAAGCAAGTATGTGCAGTTGGCCATGTAGCAGGGGTAACTCCTGGTTACCTCTGTGCAGCCGACCGTGGAAAAGAAGCAACTTCCGGACAATCAATGAAACAAGAATGCAGGCCTGGAAGATGAGGAGCTAAGATAAGAAGCTTGCTGAATTGGACTGTAAATTTCGGTTGCTTACAAAAACCACACTTTAGGTTCTCATGAGTGCCCCCTTACATTGTGACGACGCTGTTTGGAGCAACCTTTTGATTTTACAGGGTCATCATACCTCATTTTTGTGCTTTATATTTTGTGGGGAACCTCTTTATAGCATCTCACTTATAGTGCCTTATGTTTTCTATTTAAGGTTTCTCATATAGGTTTTCTAAGACTGTTACAAAGTGTGTTCCAGTTTGTCATACCTATTTTTTTTAGATTAGTATATCTTAGGTAATTCACTTAAGCATAGAGAGGGGGGGAAATGTAGGCAGCCAGGGCTTGGCGGTCGGAAGATGTCGCGCTGTAACGGAAAGACAGAGCCCCTCCCCAGGTCTTAGCTTTGTGATGTAAGCAGACGGAAGTGACGTTGTAAATCAAAGCTATATAATGCGGTGTCACTCTGCAATAAGCGCCATTTGCCGTCCACCACATTGGTGTCTGCGTGATAATGGACCCCGTGATCGCGAGTAGGTGATCGCCTGTGCCGACCCTGAACCAGGCCACCGTGCCTCAGAGAGGCAGCAGGCGGATGACGGCAAAGCCCTGGGACCCACGAAACGCCCAGCAGTTCCCAGGGTTGACATCTGGCTACAAGCACAAGAGTAAGACACATTGCAGTCTCGGAGGATGTCTCCGGAGCAAGGAGGGCAGGATCTCCGGCACCCTGCCAGGCAGCAGTCCATGGAGGACCTTGTCTCCCAGGCTCAGCTACCAAACCACCACCAACTCAAGGCCTGTATTTTAAATAGCTCTGCTCATCTTATTCTAGCTTATCCTACTGTGTGTGCGCTATTCTCCTACTAAACAAAGCTCTAGCCCTCTTTGCATCTAAGCCACTTGCCCAAGCGGCGCCACGTAACATTCTCTGGTTAAGTAGAAATCACATGGAAAAAGGTTTTAACTTTGTTACTACAAAAAATAAAACCCCAACCACCCCCCCGGAAAGTACCTCCCTCCCCCCTCAAGAAAGCAGAACAAACCCAAAAGGGAAAGCAGGTAACAGGAGCTTTCAACAGCATTATCAAGCTTAACACTGGGGAGCAGCCAGCCAGGGAGGCCAACGGCATTGCCAATACCCAGCCGCCGGCAGCAGGAGGGCCTGAGCAGACAGACAGCAGCACCAGGGCAGGCTCTGCCACCACCACGTGCCAAACTCCTCTGCTCCTGCCCCCCCAACCGTTAGTTTATGTTAATACTTCACTAATACTGTCTTATTTCCCCTCTGCCAGCCCAGCATCAGAGATCTGGAGATCTCTACCAAAGCCAACGCCAAGGCAGGAGAAATGACCCTGTGTGGAGGGGAGAGAGGCAGCGGCTGCGACTGCTCACTCCTACCTACTCCAGCGGCACCGAGCCGGTCGCCACGGTCCCACACACCATATCACACCCAAGCCTGCGTGAAGCACGTGGCAAAATTCCATACCCCTTTCCCAAGTCCTGGCAGCACTAGGCACACTGTTGGAAAGGAGCAGGCAGTGGGGATGGAGGGCTGCGCAGACCCAATAAAAAAGGAGCTTAGAAAGTTAAAGTGTCTGATATACACTTAAAACCAGTCAGGCTGTGCCAAGACCCACGTGGGATGCTCTTGTTTTGCCACCCCGGTCCTTGGAAGAGTGAAAGCTTCACCCCTTAAATCCCAGCTCTTCTCCTTCCCAGTGGGAAGCAGCTGCTGGCACATTCCAGGGTTTCTACGTGCGAAGCAGTGACCCAGGCGAACCCCTCCTGCTGTCAGCCTGGCAGCATCCTCATCCCACGCTGGGGTCAGTGTGCCGGCTCCCCGTGCACACGGAAGCGGTAGATGCAGGTGTACTCGAGGTGACCCCAATTGCTCAGCACCCGGAGCTCCACCAGCTGGTACGGGCCAATGGTGTCATCCTTGGGGAGAGGGGGAAGGAAAACCCTGAGCCCTTGAGAGTTCCCTGGGGCTCGGAGAGCCCAGGGGTCCCATTGTCTTCTTGGGGTCAGGTGCAACGAGAGCAAAGCACTTACCTCGAAGTAAAACGTTTGGATGGGATTGCCATTGTGGTTGTACGTGAACTGCCCAAGTAGAAGGCCTTCCTCCTCTCTCTCCTCCTTTAAACCCTATGGAGGGTCAGGGAGGCAGAAAGGGAGAACCAGTGGTGATGAGAGAGGGAGACCAGAGGTGCACCCAGGGCAGAAGAGGGAGATGGAGGCGCAAGCACACTTGGTCTCCACTCCTGCTCTTCCAGGCCAAAACAGACAAATGGGGACAGGGAGCAGCGGGGAAGGATGAGGAGGTAGAGACCAAGAGTTATACCCACTCAATCCCCTCTTCCAGTGCTTCCCAAAACCCCTCCTGAAGCCTGGTGCTCTCCCTCTCCCCCTCAGTACTGCTTCTTCCCCCTCTTCAGTGTAAGACCAACCACCACACCAAGCACCCCACAACCAGGTATAGGGCTCACCAGCCCTCTCCTCCTGCACTCTCTCCCATGACACCCTCCCACTGTGTCCCCTTGCTAATCCCTCAGGTCACTCACATAGACAGCAAAGTCCTTGGGGGCACTGGGGATGGTCCCCTTGGGTGAGAGAGCTCTTGGGATGTGCTCCAGTGTCACGGCCGTGGGGCGGATGATGCTGGAGAGGCGGATGACGGCAAAGCCCTGGGACCCACGAAACGCCCAGCAGTTCCCAGGGTTGACATCTGGCTACAAGCACAAGAGCAAGACACCAGCAATGTTACCATCGTCAGTGCCATTTTCTCCCCGGCATCAGCCTGGCCGCTTGCTTAGAGCAGGAGCCAAATAAAACCCACCAAGAGAACCAGCCCAGCCGGCCCTTCCCCACAGTGGGGTCTCACCCTGAGGGTGCCCACCTGCAAGATAACACGGGGGGACTGCGAGCGGTACCACAGGGGGATGCCAAACAAGCTCAGCAGCGCCGTCTGTGTCCCGTGGGTCTCTGAGCAGCGGGTGTTGATGACACTGGCCCCTGACATAGACAGGGCACAGCACCAGGTAAGCTGCATACCAGCAGGTATGTGGTCCCCTCCCCAGGATGGCCGGCTCATCCCACACCACCTACCCGCCGACTCCAGGGCATAGTCAACCATCCCCACACGGTCCTCGCTGTAGCGCTTCAGGGCCTGGTCCACGATGAGATGCACTTGCTGTGTGAGAACAGAGAGTGAAAGGGGGAAAGGGCCAGGGCGGGCATCCTGGCCCCCACTCTTCTCCACCCCATGGGGACAGAGAGGGCGCAAGGACCTTCCTGCAAGCAGCCAGGGGATGAATCACCGTGGCAGAAATGAGAGGACACGCATTTGGCTGGGAAGCCTCGTTAGAGGCTGCTAAAAACAGCCCAGAGAGGAGCTGTGTAATGAAGGGGCAGTGCCCAGGCACACTGGGCTTGCCTGTCCCCATCCCAAAAGAAGGGGTAGGCCTAGGGGAGGTGGAGTGTTCCCCAGCAGGTACCAGACACAACCTTACAACCCACCCAGTCCTCCCAGTGTCATCAGCTGGCCCCTCCTGCGCCATCCTGCAGGACTGGTGGGAGCTCCCCCACCCAGAAAAGGAGGAGCTGGCCAGAGCATCCCTTTGGAGTCAAAACCCAGCCCTAGGAGCTGCGGCCTTGCAGCACCACTGTGGGTCTAAACTTTGTGTGTGCACAAAGCTCATACAGACTGCAGGCACTGCAAATCCCAGCTTTGATCCCTGCCCTTCACTACCTCCGTAGGGAATTGCCAACAACAATTTCCAAAGCAAGCAGGCTCAGTTTTTCCTTCGGTGTCATTCTACTGAAATGCTTTGCCCCAAGTGACTCAGCGGTGCTGCTGAAGATAGGGGTAAACAAGGTGCTCAAACCTTGATGGCATCTGCCCTGCCTTTTGGGTGAAGGGTATGAGAGCAGAAGCTTGGATTTTAAGACAGTGAGAGCCCCACAGGTATGCAGATATTGCCACTGTGATCCATCCAGAGCAGGGTGCAGGCACACCTCAGTGGAAGTGAGCAGCAGAGAAGGGATGGAGGAGTTTCAGGGATGCTCTTGACAGGTGGGATATGAGCCCACAGTCAATGTCCCAGCTATAAGCGCAGTCCCCACGGCTCTGGTATTTCCTAGGCACATGTGCCACCCCTCTGCACACACACAATGGGACACAGCCCCTGATCCCACACCTGCAGTCACCAGCACTCACCTCTTCCGTCACCCCCATGGTTCCTCCTTGCTGCAGGGCCACTCCAATCCCAGCATCCCGTGCTGACAGCCTCCTGTCCTCCGAGACCTTGTCAAGGATTTTACGCTCCAGGGCCTGGAGCTCTGCTTGCAAGTCTTCCGGCTGGAGGACAAGCCCAGCAGCGCCATCCCGCCGGGACTGTGACAGGAACTGACTGACCCACGCTGGGAACTGAGCTTCCACCTGAAACAGGGCACAGCGCTCAGCCCCAGGGCAGGTACCCTCATGCCTCCCTCTGCCGTACATAGCAGGACTAGGGACTCACATCAGCCCGCACTGCCTTCAGCTGCTCCAGCATCCCCTCCATGTGCTTCCCCATCACCTCCTGGTCTGACTTGAGGCTCATCAGCTCCCTCCTCAGTGCTGCCACCTCCTGCTCCAGCTTATCCACCTCCTGCTCCAGCTTATCCACCTCCTGCTGGAAGCTCCCTTGCAGGCTCTCCAGTGCTGAGCTGTGCCGAGAGAAAGGGGCAACAAAACCTCACACCAGTGGCAGTCCCAGCTCCCCTCTGCAAACAGGGGGGGCAGGTTCGTCCCCCCCCCAGGGCCTGTGCCATCTCCAGCCCCATACGGGTTTAATTCCTGTAGCAATGTCCTCTTCTATTGCATCCTATGGGAAAGCATCCCCAGCTCGCTCCTCAGTTGAAGGGCCATCTTCCCCACAGTGATGCAAAACAATGGCCACGAAGGTTATTTGCTGCAATGACCCTTTAAGCCCTGCTGGCAGCCAGGGCACTTTCTTGCCAACACACCCACACATCCATCCCTCATTCCACACAAGACTGTGTCTCTCGACCTCTCCTTTGCCCCAAGCAAACCACGCTTGGAAACCCCTCCTATGCCGAGCTGTGGGTATTTCACCCTGCTACCTGCCTGTCCCTAACAGAGCAGCAGCTCTGCTTGGACAGCAGCATTACCTCTGCCATTCCGAGTTCAGCTGCAGCAAACGAGTCTCCATCTCCTGCCAGGAGAAGGGGAAGGGGTGAGACCTCCGATGCCAGTAGCAGGGATGTCCTGCCTGGGTACCACCACATGCTCATTCCCTTACCTGAGAGGCTTGTGCCATCTTCCCTAGGCCGAGTGAGGCACAGGGGGGGAACATCAGAGCCCGGCCCCCCATGTCCCCACCTTCCCCCATGCCCCCCAAACCTCACCTGGAGGTGACTGTTCATGTCGGTGCGGAGATGCTCCTTCAGCCCCGCATCCCGGCGGCTCAAGAGCCCCTCCAGCAGTGCCAGGACACCCCCTGAGGGGGGCTCCCCGCCTGCTGCCATGGCCGCTGCTCCCCGCTGCAGCTCCCACCGCGACATCCCGGCCTCCAACACCTCAAAGCGCTTCTTCAGGGCCTGGAAGCGAGCCAGGACCCGGTGGTGCCCCTGCAGTGGCAAAGGCAGAGTGTGATGCAGCTCCTCAAGGGGCTGCCTGGTCCACTGGGACCCCCGTGACACGAGACCCAGGCCACCCAGTCCCCAAAGCCACTGACATCTTATTCATCTGCTGCTTCCCAGGAGAGGGCAGATGTTCCCCTTAGTCCACCCCTGGACACCCGAGACAGGCACAAGCTGGGGGAGCCACTTCCACCAGCATGGCAGGGCTTCTTCAGCCATGGACCACACTGTGCCAGCTCTGGGCAGGCTCCCACCCCACCTGGGTCACCTCCATGCCTTTGCCAAGGCTTACCTGGTCCAGCGTGGTCAGGTCCCCTGTCCCAGGCACATCAGAGGAGGAAAGCTTTCCTGCTCCCCACCATGGGAAGGCTGGGAGACGGTGTGTCGACAGCCCATAGGGGTAGAAGTACCAAGCTCCTAGGCATGCAGGGGGATGAGATGGTTAAAACGGCAGGGGACAAGGTGGAAGTGCAGAAGCTCAGCCATCAACAGACGCACCAGGGTACCAGGAGCACTGAGCTCAGGACCATCCGATGCCCCAGTGGTATGCTCTGCACTGTCACTGATTTCAGTCTCTCACTGATTGAGCCAGGCCAACTCACCGTAGGCAGCAGCAGCAAGGAGCACGAGGAACAGTAGCAGAAGCAGGGACCTCTTCAGCCATGGGTAGCGCCTGGAGCACGGACAAGAAAGAGGTGCCTGTAGGACTGCAGCCACCTTCTCCCACCACGCTTCTTCGGATGGGAGCCGGAGGGAAAGCAAAGCCTACCCAGGCTTTGGCACAAGACATCCACCCCACATGTTGTGCAGTCTATGGGGCACCCCCTCTCTGGGGTCCTGTGGGTTTTCCCCACATCTCCCCCATCCTGGTGTCCCACCACCACACTCACCTGAAGAAGGGGACACTACCCAGGTATGGAGCCATGCCAGTGAGGCGGTGCCGGGCAGCTGCCAGCATTGAGAACAGCCACCCCAGGAACCGAACTGCAGGGAGACAAACCAAGCCTCAGGCAGCAGCCTGGCAAAGATGTGCCCTCTGTCCCCAAGGATGCTCCGCAGGGAGCTAAAACCCCTCCACCCAATGAGGGAACAGCACATGGGGAGAGGAGACTCCAGCAGGGAAGAAAAGGTGCTGCTGCAAACACCCCTCCACTCACGTGGTGCTGTGAACACCAGCCAGAGGAAGGAGCCCACCCGGGAGGCTGCAGATCTCAGCCTCGACCCGGAGCTACTCTGGCCTGAGTAGAAGTGACCTGGGAAGGAAGAAACAAGGCAGTAAGTCACCAAACAGCGCCTGCACCTCTGTCTGTCACCCAGGCTGAAGGCTTTACGTAGGGGGGGGCATGCAGGTGGGGCTGGCAGTGCCCTGAGCACAGGCAGGTGCTGGGCTGGTCCCCTTGGGGACACTTCCCCCAGCATCCCTGCCGCTGCAGAGAGGCCGGAGTATCCCTACCAGCATAGTCATCTTCCGAGGAGTACCCAGATGAAGAGGTGTAGGAGTCGCACATCTTGCTCTCCAGCAGCCCGTTGATCTTGCTGGACTCGGTGTCCCCAGTGCCTCTTCTCCTCCTGGTAGAGAACTCGCCACCTTCCCCAAAACACAGAGTCCTCCTCAGAAACCACCCACCATCCCCACCCCCAAAGGGGGCAGGGGGCAGCCAGCCCGGTGGGGCTGCCCCAACGCCTCGCTGGTGTGCAAAGGACATCCCCAGCTACTGTGGGAGGGAGAAACATAAGGGAGAGCTCACCCCAATACGTGCTGCTGCCCAGGGTATCGTGCAGCACGGAGCTGCCCAGGGCAGCGTAGGCCCCGGCTGTCCCCCAGGTAGGACTCGCTCACCAGGGACTTGCTGTAGTAGGAGGTTTGGGTGCTGGGGGTAGGAGACAAGCGCTTGGTGCTGCTCGATTTCCTCCTGACCGTCCTGCTGTGGACGAGAACAGGGTCATCAGCAGTATCCTGCTGTGGGCGCGAACAGGGTCATCAATATAGATACGGGAGGGGGATGTCACAGTGCACGGATACGGGAGGGGGATGTCACAATGGGCAGAAACAGGGGCTTCACCCCACGCCCTTGGCCAGCATCGCCTCCCTCTGCCCTGTACCGGATGGGGGCAGGTTTTGGAGGGTGCAACGGCTGCTTTGCGAAAGGCGCTGCCGCTCATCCGCGGGCACCGCTTCCGCTCGCACCGCTGCGGTTTTCCGGCCCGGCACTGGCAGCACACCTCCCTCCCGCCATCGGGCTGGAGGCGGCACCAAACCCCCCCCCCCCCCAGCCGTCCACGGCAGCGGGGCAGAGGAGAACGCAGAGGTGCCGCGGTTGGGAGCACCCGGAGGGCACAGCCAGTCCCAGGCAGCCAGCGGCCATGCTGCAATACAGTGAGCTCGCCGTCATGCTCCCTCCTGCAAGCTGCCAGGGAAGGTGCCTGCTCCACGCTGTGGGATGCAGTGCCCTGCCCACGTTTGGGAGATGGGACCTCCCGCACCCCACTGACCTGCCCGTGCCCTCCTTGAAGGGGAGCTGCTGCCCCCCCAGCAGGGAGCTGCTGCTGCTGCTGCTGGTCGTGGCATCGTCGTCCCCGGGGTAATAGCGGGTGCTGATGAGGCGCTGGCTGCGGCGGGACATGGCGGCGGCTCGGGACGGGGGGGTCAAGGCTCACCTGCGGCGGGGAGGGGAGACAAGGAAGCATCAGCAGGAGGGGACGCAGCGGGAGGAGGGACCCCACTCGCGGGGGGGGCCCGGGGCGGTGCTGTGGGTGCTGAGAGCCCCTCTAGGGGCACCTGCTGCCGCGGGCCGCCACCGCCGGGGCCGGGATGGAGCCTCCTTCCCTCCCACCCGCTCCACCGCCACCGCCACCGCCACCGCGGCCGCCTTATAAGGTTACAGAGGAATATATATACATTGTATATAGATAAAAACGTACATAAAGACACACATTAATACATATATATATATTTACATATGCACACGCATAGCCCCTTCCCTCCTCCTCCTCCCCTCCCACGGGCCACCCAAGCAGGCACCCCCAGACCTCCTACCCCACCCTCGGCCGCGGCCGACCCCGTGTCCCCGCACACCCACCGTCTCCCGCAGCCCAGGCCCGCACCCGCCGCCGTCCCTCCCCGCTGCCGCCGCTCCGCTCCCTTTTGTTTTGCAGGCAAAGGCGGCCCCGGCCCCCGCCCCGCTTCTCCGCCCTACCCCGTTCCCCCCCTCCCGCCGCCGCCTCCCCCCCCCCCCCCCTCCCGGCTTGTGGGGACTCTTCGATAGGCTCTTTATTGTTACTGCTATCGCCGTTTTTGTCGTTATCGCTGTTATTATCGCAGTTGCTGTATTAGCATAGCTTTGTTGTGATGTGGCATGGCTTTAAGATGGCAGAGGGAAGATTTAGATCGGACCTTAGGAAGAAGTTCTTCCCTGTGAGGGTGCTGAGGCCCTGGCACAGGGTGCCCAGAGGAGCTGTGGCTGCCCTATCCCTGGCAATGTTCAAGGCCAGGTTGGACACAGGGGCTTGGAGCGACCTGGTCTGGTGGAAGGTGTCCCTGCCCATGGCAGGCGGTTGGAACTGGATGAGCTTTAAGGTCCCTTCTGACCCAAACCAGTCTGGGATTCTATGCTCATCGTTTGGGGGTGATGGGGAGGGCCCATCCCTACCCCCTGGCTGCCCACAGGTCACCAAACACCTCAGCGCTGGGGAACTTCCAGCCCACACCCCCCATGCCCACCGAGGGCTGCAGGCAGCCCATGCTACCAGGCAAGGGCAGGCCCTTGGGTACAAACCGTGGGTGATGGTGACCGAAAATGGGGGCTCCTACTTGCTCCTCAGCCCTGTTTGGGTTTTGCTGGGGCAGACAGTTTGCCAGCCCCAGTGAGGTGGCAAACGCCCAGCAACCCCACACAACACCCCAACGGCACAGCCAAACCCACCCCTGCGGCACAGGCAGCCCCACTCTACACCGTGTGCCCACGCCGCCTCGACCGGGGGGGCAGGTTCTGCTGCATGCGAAAGTACTTCATGATGTCTATCAGAACGATAAAATTCCTTGGTTAGATGCTCTTCTTACATTTTGGGACTTCAATGGTTGGCTCACATCTCTGATTAAAGGTATTGGAATGATTTTGGTAGTAATCTTGACCATAGTTATGATTGTACCTTGTATTTTGCAATGTATTCGTGGTACGATTGAAAACCTGGTAAAACAGCTTTGGCTTACTCAAGAAAAGAAAAGGGGGAGATGTGGATGATTTCTTGTTAGAGAATGAACATATGCCTGCTCTGAATGAAAGCAAGTATGTGCAGTTGGCCATGTAGCAGGGGTAACTCCTGGTTACCTCTGTGCAGCCGACCGTGGAAAAGAAGCAACTTCCGGACAATCAATGAAACAAGAATGCAGGCCTGGAAGATAAGGAGCTAAGATAAGAAGCTTGCTGAATTGGACTGTAAATTTCGGTTGCTTACAAAAACCACACTTTAGGTTCTCACGAGTGCCCCCTTACATTGTGACGACGCTGTTTGGAGCAACCTTTTGATTTTACAGGGTCATCATACCTCATTTTTGTGCTTTATATTTTGTGGGGAACCTCTTTATAGCATCTCACTTATAGTGCCTTATGTTTTCTATTTAAGGTTTCTTACATAGGTTTTCTAAGACTGTTACAAAGTGTGTTCCAGTTTGTCATACCTATTTTTTTTAGATTAGTATATCTTAGGTAATTCACTTAAGCATAGAGAGGGGGGGAAATGTAGGCAGCCAGGGCTTGGCGGTCGGAAGATGTCGCGCTGTAACGGAAAGACAGAGCCCCTCCCCAGGTCTTAGCTTTGTGATGTAAGCAGACGGAAGTGACGTTGTAAACCAAAGCTATATAATGCGGTGTCACTCCGCAATAAGCGCCATTTGCCGTCCACCACATTGGTGTCTGCGTGCTAATGGACCCCGTGATCGCGAGTAGGTGATCGCCTGTGCCGACCCTGAACCAGGCCACCGTGCCTCAGAGAGGCAGCAGAGCATGCAGCTATAGAATCATAGAATAGTCAGGGTTGGAAAGGACCTTAAGATCATCCATTTCCAACCCCCCTGCCATGGACCATCACAGACTACTTATTGGAAGTTACTAACAACTTGAATTCCCTCAGACTTTAAGTCTTGTTTTCATCATTACTCCATGCAGGTTCTGCATCCCAGAGTCTGTTTGATGACAAGGTGTAGAAACTGCTGCCCCTATAGTTAGTATGTCAGGTAAGGACTTGCCATAAGAGTACATAGAAAAGCTACAGGAATAGCTTGTGCAAATTCACCTACATCAGCCCCAAAGCACTCGCAGCAGTTTTGATATAATTTATTTGTCTTGGTCTTTTTTTTCTTGCATAGGCATAAATTACAATCTGTTGATTAAAAAATAAAATTAACAAAACAGTGCAGCATTTGCAACAGGCTACAGTATCAAATACAAACTCATCTCCTGTGTAGGGCAAATTGACAAGGGAGAACAGAGGAGAGAAATGGAGTAAAATAAGGGAAATCTGCTCTGACAGCTCTTTCCCATTTCTCCTGCCTCCCCAGGTTCATCTTCTGCAGCAGCACGAGGATGAAATACCTTCAGGCAGAGATGCACGTGCTGAAGCAGTAGTTTGATGTGCCTTCTTTCCCTCTGCAGCTCAGGAAGGTGTTGCAGCAATGGAGAGCAGCTGCCTGAGTGCTCTGGCTGCAGCCTGGCACCCATGAGCAGAGCTTGGGTGCTAACAAACCACGTGTAGTCTCACCATGCCTTCCTGGGACTCCTCATGTAGTTGCCATGAGGAGACCTCCAAAACCAGCACTAACCCCTGGAGAAGGGCATAAGACCCAAGGTGACCTCTCACTGATAGCTCCAGGGGTTTTTACCTTGGAACAGCACATTAATCTCCGAAGGACAGGGCAGGCTTTCCCTGTGAAGCCAAATGCTCCCTACCCCATAGCCAGTGGTTAACAGCCCCTTGGAAGAAGCAGAGACCCAGCTCCATCTCCATTCTTGGGAAAAAGAGGCTCCCCCTTTCCCAACTCTCACTATGCCCGAGTTACCACAAAAGCATCCTGACAGCCCAACAGGGAGGGCAGGGAGCCCGAAGGGAAGTAAGAAAAGGGGTTTTCCAGCCTTGTGGTTACGGCATTTGCTCCAGCAGCCAAAGAACCCCTGGGGAAAGGGGAGAGCTTCATCTCTGCTATCACTCAAATGCAGGAGCTGCTCTGCTCAACCCAGGACAGGTCTAGGCATTTATAAAAGCACAACGCCATGCACGCAGGGCACTCACGGACATGACTCTAAGGCAAGCAGGCAGCTGTAGACAAGTTTAAAATAACTTTGGCTGTGGCTGCCAAGAATTAAGACTATGCTCAATACAGGAGAGAATTTATCCTGGCTGGATCTGGCTGCGGATCTCCTTTCTCCCAGCAGCAGGGCCTCCCAGCACTGCAGGGAGCTCCAGGGGGTCATTTTAAGCTGCTGGAGATGAGGCTGCACGCTTCCGGCTCACATCCCTTGCTCACAGCAAAAAGACCCCTCCAGAAGGGATGTGCTAACATCATCCTGATCCCCTCCATCTTGCATAGAGCAGGTCAGGACTCAGCCCCTCTGCCCAGCGTACACTTTATGCTGAAGGGAAACACTTCTTCAGGCTGTTCCCCTCCTCTTTATCCCTCACCCTACAGTGCTTCAAGCGGAAAAGACCATATGAGACTCAATTCATTGTGCACCCCTAAGTGCTGGTGGTGCCAGGGGAAGGATGATGCCAGCATCAGATAGGGCCAAAACACTAAATATGAGCCCTTCAGCTTTTATTTCAACAAAATACAAGACAAATGTGGAGGCTTTAAATGCCATCCAAGAACGTAAGCCAAGCTAGGGGCGATGCAGGCAGCCAGGAAGCAGAGTGGCCACATGGCCCTGGCACTCCTCAGCTCATGGAAGGTCCCCATGCATCCTTCCTGCAGTCCCCTGCCCCCTATCACACCCCTATGGATAGAGGCAGGATTTACATGCCCACTGCAGGCAGAACTCCCCGTCCTGCTCCAGCATGGTCAGGGAACCGAGCCATGCCGGTCAGGAGGCAGCAGGGAAAGGGAGCCCTTCCAGGAAAAAGGAGATCACCCTGTGCCAGCCATCTGCCACTGGGGACCAGGAGGTGACAGAGGCAGCCCTGAGCACTGCAGGTGGGGGGAGGCCCCATTGCTTCCCAAGGTGCAGGAGCGTGCTGGCACCTGCAAGCCCTGGGGATTGCCCCATCTCCCACCCATGGACAGAGTGGGGCAGAGCTCCAGCTCACTGCAGGCAGTCACCTATATACAGATGCAGCCATGGACAAGAGGCCACAGCCACACATTGCAGTCTCGGAGGATGTCTCCGGAGCAAGGAGGGCAGGATCTCCGGCACCCTGCCAGGCAGCAGTCCATGGAGGACCTTGTCTCCCAGGCTCAGCTACCAAACCACCACCAACTCAAGGCCTGTATTTTAAATAGCTCTGCTCATCTTATTCTAGCTTATCCTACTGTGTGTGCGCTATTCTCCTACTAAACAAAGCTCTAGCCCTCTTTGCATCTAAGCCACTTGCCCAAGCGGCGCCACGTAACATTCTCTGGTTAAGTAGAAATCACATGGAAAAAGGTTTTAACTTTGTTACTACAAAAAATGAAACCCCAACCACCCCCCCGGAAAGTACCTCCCTCCCCCCTCAAGAAAGCAGAACAAACCCAAAAGGGAAAGCAGGTAACAGGAGCTTTCAACAGCATTATCAAGCTTAACACTGGGGAGCAGCCAGCCAGGGAGGCCAACGGCATTGCCAATACCCAGCCGCCGGCAGCAGGAGGGCCTGAGCAGACAGACAGCAGCACCAGGGCAGGCTCTGCCACCACCACGTGCCAAACTCCTCTGCTCCTGCCCCCCCCACCGTTAGTTTATGTTAATACTTCACTAATACTGTCTTATTTCCCCTCTGCCAGCCCAGCATCGGAGATCTGGAGATCTCTACCAAAGCCAGCGCCAAGGCAGGAGAAATGACCCTGTGTGGAGGGGAGAGAGGCAGTGGCTGCGACTGCTCACTCCTACCTACTCCAGCGGCACCGAGCCGGTCGCCACGGTCCCACACACCATATCACACCCAAGCCTGCGTGAAGCACGTGGCAAAATTCCATACCCCTTTCCCAAGTCCTGGCAGCACTAGGCACACTGTTGGAAAGGAGCAGGCAGTGGGGATGGAGGGCTGCGCAGACCCAATAAAAAAGGAGCTTAGAAAGTTAAAGTGTCTGATATACACTTAAAACCAGCCAGGCTGTGCCAAGACCCACGTGGGATGCTCTTGTTTTGCCACCCCGGTCCTTGGAAGAGTGAAAGCTTCACCCCTTAAATCCCAGCTCTTCTCCTTCCCAGTGGGAAGCAGCTGCTGGCACATTCCAGGGTTTCTACGTGCGAAGCAGTGACCCAGGCGAACCCCTCCTGCTGTCAGCCCGGCAGCATCCTCATCCCACGCTGGGGTCAGTGTGCCGGCTCCCCGTGCACACGGAAGCGGTAGATGCAGGTGTACTCGAGGTGACCCCAATTGCTCAGCACCCGGAGCTCCACCAGCTGGTACGGGCCAATGGTGTCATCCTTGGGGAGAGGGGGAAGGAAAACCCTGAGCCCTTGAGAGTTCCCTGGGGCTCGGAGAGCCCAGGGGTCCCATTGTCTTCTTGGGGTCAGGTGCAACGAGAGCAAAGCACTTACCTCGAAGTAAAACGTTTGGATGGGATTGCCATTGTGGTTGTACGTGAACTGCCCAAGTAGAAGGCCTTCCTCCTCTCTCTCCTCCTTTAAACCCTATGGAGGGTCAGGGAGGCAGAAAGGGAGAACCAGTGGTGATGAGAGAGGGAGACCAGAGGTGCACCCAGGGCAGAAGAGGGAGATGGAGGCGCAAGCACACTTGGTCTCCACTCCTGCTCTTCCAGGCCAAAACAGACAAATGGGGACAGGGAGCAGCGGGGAAGGATGAGGAGGCAGAGACCAAGAGTTATACCCACTCAATCCCCTCTTCCAGTGCTTCCCAAAACCCCTCCTGAAGCCTGGTGCTCTCCCTCTCCCCCTCAGTACTGCTTCTTCCCCCTCTTCAGTGTAAGACCAACCACCACACCAAGCACCCCACAACCAGGTATAGGGCTCACCAGCCCTCTCCTCCTGCACTCTCTCCCATGACACCCTCCCACTGTGTCCCCTTGCTAATCCCTCAGGTCACTCACATAGACAGCAAAGTCCTTGGGGGCACTGGGGATGGTCCCCTTGGGTGAGAGAGCTCTTGGGATGTGCTCCAGTGTCACGGCCGTGGGGCGGATGATGCTGGAGAGGCGGATGACGGCAAAGCCCTGGGACCCACGAAACGCCCAGCAGTTCCCAGGGTTGACATCTGGCTACAAGCACAAGAGCAAGACACCAGCAATGTTACCATCGTCAGTGCCATTTTCTCCCCGGCATCAGCCTGGCCGCTTGCTTAGAGCAGGAGCCAAATAAAACCCACCAAGAGAACCAGCCCAGCCGGCCCTTCCCCACAGTGGGGTCTCACCCTGAGGGTGCCCACCTGCAAGATAACACGGGGGGACTGCGAGTGGTACCACAGGGGGATGCCAAACAAGCTCAGCAGCGCCGTCTGTGTCCCGTGGGTCTCTGAGCAGCGGGTGTTGATGACACTGGCCCCTGACATAGACAGGGCACAGCACCAGGTAAGCTGCATACCAGCAGGTATGTGGTCCCCTCCCCAGGATGGCCGGCTCATCCCACACCACCTACCCGCCGACTCCAGGGCATAGTCAACCATCCCCACACGGTCCTCGCTGTAGCGCTTCAGGGCCTGGTCCACGATGAGATGCACTTGCTGTGTGAGAACAGAGAGTGAAAGGGGGAAAGGGCCAGGGCGGGCATCCTGGCCCCCACTCTTCTCCACCCCATGGGGACAGAGAGGGCGCAAGGACCTTCCTGCAAGCAGCCAGGGGATGAATCACCGTGGCAGAAATGAGAGGACACGCATTTGGCTGGGAAGCCTCGTTAGAGGCTGCTAAAAATAGCCCAGAGAGGAGCTGTGTAATGAAGGGGCAGTGCCCAGGCACACTGGGCTTGCCTGTCCCCATCCCAAAAGAAGGGGTAGGCCTAGGGGAGGTGGAGTGTTCCCCAGCAGGTACCAGACACAACCTTACAACCCACCCAGTCCTCCCAGTGTCATCAGCTGGCCCCTCCTGCGCCATCCTGCAGGACTGGTGGGAGCTCCCCCACCCAGAAAAGGAGGAGCTGGCCAGAGCATCCCTTTGGAGTCAAAACCCAGCCCTAGGAGCTGCGGCCTTGCAGCACCACTGTGGGTCTAAACTTTGTGTGTGCACAAAGCTCATACAGACTGCAGGCACTGCAAATCCCAGCTTTGATCCCTGCCCTTCACTACCTCCGTAGGGAATTGCCAACAACAATTTCCAAAGCAAGCAGGCTCAGTTTTTCCTTCGGTGTCATTCTACTGAAATGCTTTGCCCCAAGTGACTCAGCGGTGCTGCTGAAGATAGGGGTAAACAAGGTGCTCAAACCTTGATGGCATCTGCCCTGCCTTTTGGGTGAAGGGTATGAGAGCAGAAGCTTGGATTTTAAGACAGTGAGAGCCCCACAGGTATGCAGATATTGCCACTGTGATCCATCCAGAGCAGGGTGCAGGCACACCTCAGTGGAAGTGAGCAGCAGAGAAGGGATGGAGGAGTTTCAGGGATGCTCTTGACAGGTGGGATATGAGCCCACAGTCAATGTCCCAGCTATAAGCGCAGTCCCCACGGCTCTGGTATTTCCTAGGCACATGTGCCACCCCTCTGCACACACACAATGGGACACAGCCCCTGATCCCACACCTGCAGTCACCAGCACTCACCTCTTCCGTCACCCCCATGGTTCCTCCTTGCTGCAGGGCCACTCCAATCCCAGCATCCCGTGCTGACAGCCTCCTGTCCTCCGAGACCTTGTCAAGGATTTTACGCTCCAGGGCCTGGAGCTCTGCTTGCAAGTCTTCCGGCTGGAGGACAAGCCCAGCAGCGCCATCCCGCCGGGACTGTGACAGGAACTGACTGACCCACGCTGGGAACTGAGCTTCCACCTGAAACAGGGCACAGCGCTCAGCCCCAGGGCAGGTACCCTCATGCCTCCCTCTGCCGTACATAGCAGGACTAGGGACTCACATCAGCCCGCACTGCCTTCAGCTGCTCCAGCATCCCCTCCATGTGCTTCCCCATCACCTCCTGGTCTGACTTGAGGCTCATCAGCTCCCTCCTCAGTGCTGCCACCTCCTGCTCCAGCTTATCCACCTCCTGCTCCAGCTTATCCACCTCCTGCTGGAAGCTCCCTTGCAGGCTCTCCAGTGCTGAGCTGTGCCGAGAGAAAGGGGCAACAAAACCTCACACCAGTGGCAGTCCCAGCTCCCCTCTGCAAACAGGGGGGGCAGGTTCATCCCCCCCCCAGGGCCTGTGCCATCTCCAGCCCCATACGGGTTTAATTCCTGTAGCAATGTCCTCTTCTATTGCATCCTATGGGAAAGCATCCCCAGCTCGCTCCTCAGTTGAAGGGCCATCTTCCCCACAGTGATGCAAAACAATGGCCACGAAGCTTATTTGCTGCAATGACCCTTTAAGCCCTGCTGGCAGCCAGGGCACTTTCTTGCCAACACACCCACACATCCATCCCTCATTCCACACAAGACTGTGTCTCTCAACCTCTCCTTTGCCCCAAGCAAACCACGCTTGGAAACCCCTCCTATGCCGAGCTGTGGGTATTTCACCCTGCTACCTGCCTGTCCCTAACAGAGCAGCAGCTCTGCTTGGACAGCAGCATTACCTCTGCCATTCCGAGTTCAGCTGCAGCAAACGAGTCTCCATCTCCTGCCAGGAGAAGGGGAAGGGGTGAGACCTCCGATGCCAGTAGCAGGGATGTCCTGCCTGGGTACCACCACATGCTCATTCCCTTACCTGAGAGGCTTGTGCCATCTTCCCTAGGCCGAGTGAGGCACAGGGGGGGAACATCAGAGCCCGGCCCCCCATGTCCCCACCTTCTCCCATGCCCCCCAAACCTCACCTGGAGGTGACTGTTCATGTCGGTGCGGAGATGCTCCTTCAGCCCCGCATCCCGGCGGCTCAAGAGCCCCTCCAGCAGTGCCAGGACACCCCCTGAGGGGGGCTCCCCGCCTGCTGCCATGGCCGCTGCTCCCCGCTGCAGCTCCCACCGCGACATCCCGGCCTCCAACACCTCAAAGCGCTTCTTCAGGGCCTGGAAGCGAGCCAGGACCCGGTGGTGCCCCTGCAGTGGCAAAGGCAGAGTGTGATGCAGCTCCTCAAGGGGCTGCCTGGTCCACTGGGACCCCCGTGACACGAGACCCAGGCCACCCAGTCCCCAAAGCCACTGACATCTTATTCATCTGCTGCTTCCCAGGAGAGGGCAGATGTTCCCCTTAGTCCACCCCTGGACACCCGAGACAGGCACAAGCTGGGGGAGCCACTTCCACCAGCATGGCAGGGCTTCTTCAGCCATGGACCACACTGTGCCAGCTCTGGGCAGGCTCCCACCCCACCTGGGTCACCTCCATGCCTTTGCCAAGGCTTACCTGGTCCAGCGTGGTCAGGTCCCCTGTCCCAGGCACATCAGAGGAGGAAAGCTTTCCTGCTCCCCACCATGGGAAGGCTGGGAGACGGTGTGTCGACAGCCCATAGGGGTAGAAGTACCAAGCTCCTAGGCATGCAGGGGGATGAGATGGTTAAAACGGCAGGGGACAAGGTGGAAGTGCAGAAGCTCAGCCATCAACAGACGCACCAGGGTACCAGGAGCACTGAGCTCAGGACCATCCGATGCCCCAGTGGTATGCTCTGCACTGTCACTGATTTCAGTCTCTCACTGATTGAGCCAGGCCAACTCACCGTAGGCAGCAGCAGCAAGGAGCACGAGGAACAGTAGCAGAAGCAGGGACCTCTTCAGCCATGGGTAGCGCCTGGAGCACGGACAAGAAAGAGGTGCCTGTAGGACTGCAGCCACCTTCTCCCACCACGCTTCTTCGGATGGGAGCCGGAGGGAAAGCAAAGCCTACCCAGGCTTTGGCACAAGACATCCACCCCACATGTTGTGCGGTCTATGGGGCACCCCCTCTCTGGGGTCCTGTGGGTTTTCCCCACATCTCCCCCATCCTGGTGTCCCACCACCACACTCACCTGAAGAAGGGGACACTACCCAGGTATGGAGCCATGCCAGTGAGGCGGTGCCGGGCAGCTGCCAGCATTGAGAACAGCCACCCCAGGAACCGAACTGCAGGGAGACAAACCAAGCCTCAGGCAGCAGCCTGGCAAAGATGTGCCCTCTGTCCCCAAGGATGCTCCGCAGGGAGCTAAAACCCCTCCACCCAATGAGGGAACAGCACATGGGGAGAGGAGACTCCAGCAGGGAAGAAAAGGTGCTGCTGCAACCACCCCTCCACTCACGTGGTGCTGTGAACACCAGCCAGAGGAAGGAGCCCACCCGGGAGGCTGCAGATCTCAGCCTCGACCCGGAGCTACTCTGGCCTGAGTAGAAGTGACCTGGGAAGGAAGAAACAAGGCAGTAAGTCACCAAACAGCGCCTGCACCTCTGTCTGTCACCCAGGCTGAAGGCTTTACGTAGGGGGGGGCATGCAGGTGGGGCTGGCAGTGCCCTGAGCACAGGCAGGTGCTGGGCTGGTCCCCTTGGGGACACTTCCCCCAGCATCCCTGCCGCTGCAGAGAGGCCGGAGTATCCCTACCAGCATAGTCATCTTCCGAGGAGTACCCAGATGAAGAGGTGTAGGAGTCGCACATCTTGCTCTCCAGCAGCCCGTTGATCTTGCTGGACTCGGTGTCCCCAGTGCCTCTTCTCCTCCTGGTAGAGAACTCGCCACCTTCCCCAAAACACAGAGTCCTCCTCAGAAACCACCCACCATCCCCACCCCCAAAGGGGGCAGGGGGCAGCCAGCCCGGTGGGGCTGCCCCAACGCCTCGCTGGTGTGCAAAGGACATCCCCAGCTACTGTGGGAGGGAGAAACATAAGGGAGAGCTCACCCCAATACGTGCTGCTGCCCAGGGTATCGTGCAGCACGGAGCTGCCCAGGGCAGCGTAGGCCCCGGCTGTCCCCCAGGTAGGACTCGCTCACCAGGGACTCGCTGTAGTAGGAGGTTTGGGTGCTGGGGGTAGGAGACAAGCGCTTGGTGCTGCTCGATTTCCTCCTGACCGTCCTGCTGTGGACGAGAACAGGGTCATCAGCAGTATCCTGCTGTGGGCGCGAACAGGGTCATCAATATAGATACGGGAGGGGGATGTCACAGTGCACGGATACGGGAGGGGGATGTCACAATGGGCAGAAACAGGGACTTCACCCCACGCCCTTGGCCAGCATCGCCTCCCTCTGCCCTGTACCGCATGGGGGCAGGTTTTGGAGGGTGCAACGGCTGCTTTGCGAAAGGCGCTGCCGCTCATCCGCGGGCACCGCTTCCGCTCGCACCGCTGCGGTTTTCCGGCCCGGCACTGGCAGCACACCTCCCTCCCGCCATCGGGCTGGAGGCGGCACCAAACCCCCCCCCCCCCCAGCCGCCCACGGCAGCGGGGCAGAGGAGAACGCAGAGGTGCCGCGGTTGGGAGCACCCGGAGGGCACAGCCAGTCCCAGGCAGCCAGCGGCCATGCTGCAATACAGTGAGCTCGCCGTCATGCTCCCTCCTGCAAGCTGCCAGGGAAGGTGCCTGCTCCACGCTGTGGGATGCAGTGCCCTGCCCACGTTTGGGAGATGGGACCTCCCGCACCCCACTGACCTGCCCGTGCCCTCCTTGAAGGGGAGCTGCTGCCCCCCCAGCAGGGAGCTGCTGCTGCTGCTGGTCGTGGCATCGTCGTCCCCGGGGTAATAGCGGGTGCTGATGAGGCGCTGGCTGCGGCGGGACATGGCGGCGGCTCGGGACGGGGGGGTCAAGGCTCACCTGCGCGGGGAGGGGGGACAAGGAAGCATCAGCAGGAGGGGACGCAGCGGGAGGAGGGACCCCACTCGCGGGGGGTGCCCGGGGCGGTGCTGTGGGTGCTGAGAGCCCCTCTAGGGGCACCTGCTGCCGCGGGCCGCCACCGCCGGGGCCGGGATGGAGCCTCCCTCCCTCCCACCCGCTCCACCGCCACCGCCACCGCCACCGCGGCCGCCTTATAAGGTTACAGAGGAATATATATACATTGTATATAGATAAAAACGTACATAAAGACACACATTAATACATATATATATATATATTTACATAAGCACACGCATACCCCCTTCCCTCCTCCTCCCCTCCAACGGGCCACCCAAGCAGGCACCCCCAGACCTCCTACCCCACCCTCGGCCGCGGCCGACCCCGTGTCCCCGCACACCCACCGTCTCCCGCAGCCCAGGCCCGCACCCGCCGCCGTCCCTCCCCGCTGCCGCCGCTCCGCTCCCTTTTGTTTTGCAGGCAAAGGCGGCCCCGGCCCCCGCCCCGCTTCTCCGCCCTACCCCGTTCCCCCCCTCCCGCCGCCGCCCCGCCCCTCTCCGCCTCGCGCGCGCGCGCGCCCTCCGCCACCGCCTCCCCCCCCCCCCCCCCCCCCCGGCTTGTGGGGACTCTTCGATAGGCTCTTTATTGTTACTGCTATCGCCGTTTTTGTCGTTATCGCTGTTATTATCGCAGTTGCTGTATTAGCATAGCTTTGTTGTGATGGGGCATGGCTTTAAGATGGCAGAGGGAAGATTTAGATCGGACCTTAGGAAGAAGTTCTTCCCTGTGAGGGTGCTGAGGCCCTGGCACAGGGTGCCCAGAGAAGCTGTGGCTGCCCTATCCCTGGCAGTGTTCAAGGCCAGGTTGGACACAGGGGCTTGGAGCGACCTGGTCTGGTGGAAGGTGTCCCTGCCCATGGCAGGGGGTTGGAACTGGATGAGCTTTAAGGTCCCTTCTGACCCAAACCAGTCTGGGATTCTATGCTCATCGTTTGGGGGTGATGGGGAGGGCCCATCCCTACCCCCTGGCTGCCCACAGGTCACCAAACACCTCAGCGCTGGGGAACTTCCAGCCCACACCCCCCATGGCCACCGAGGGCTGCAGGCAGCCCATGCTACCAGGCAAGGGCAGGCCCTTGGGTACAAACCGTGGGTGATGGTGACCGAAAATGGGGGCTCGCTCCTCAGCCCTGTTTGGGTTTTGCTGGGGCAGACAGTTTGCCAGCCCCAGTGAGGTGGCAAACACCCAGCAACCCCACACAACACCCCAACGGCACAGCCAAACCCGCCCCTGCGGCACAGGCAGCCCCACTCAACACCGTGTGCCCACGCCGCCTCGACCGGGGGGGCAGGTTCTGCTGCTCCCCAGCCCCATGGCCTCA
This sequence comes from Amazona ochrocephala, assembly GCA_039720435.1. Taxonomy (NCBI): domain Eukaryota; kingdom Metazoa; phylum Chordata; class Aves; order Psittaciformes; family Psittacidae; genus Amazona; species Amazona ochrocephala. Next base: position 80,774,993 of record CM077880.1, read on the forward strand.
GACACCCCGTTACCATCCCTCTCCCCCATGGGCGGCCGGGCCGGCTCGGCAGCAGGGCGCAAGCCAAACCCGGCTGCTCCCGTGGGACCTGGTGCCAAGGCGCCGGGCTGAGACAACAGCCGCCTCCTACGCCCCGCGTTCTAAACCCGGCAGCTCCCTGTGGGAGCGCGGCGAGGGGGGGAACCGGCTGCCTGTGGCTGGACACGGCTGTGGGGCCGCAGCGTGGGAACGGCCCCGTTGGCTTCGGGTAAAGCGGCAAAAGGGCGTTCGTAGAAAGGGTTAAAACCATGAAACCCTGTTGCGAAACAGCCCTGAAACCTCAAAACCTTTTCCTCCCCACGCCAGGGTCTGGTGCACAGGCTGGGGACCTGCTGCCAGTGTCTTGGGTGGGGGGGTAGACTGCAACAAACCCCAATTCAGAGTCCCCGGTCCCGTTGTGTAACACAGACAGACCCTCTTTGTCTCCCTTTTCTTTCTTTCTTTTCTCCCTTTCGAGCCCATTTTTTGTTGCAGCCTAAATCTCCGCCTGGCTTTTCCAGGGCAGCTCTGCCTCCCGCTGCACCAGCCACCCTTTCCCACCCTTTCCCACCCTTTCCTGGGGTTTTCCATCACTCCACAGGTGACCCGCCAGGCCAGAGGACATCTCCCTGTTGGCACCTTTACCTGCGGACACTGGTGGTGGCTTTTAGCGATGGCACCTGCCCCAGCTGATGTAACCCTGCTGCGGATTAACCCCCGCGGAGGCTCGGGGGATAAGCTGGGTGCTGAGCCACCGGGCACTAAATAGGGCGCATGGCCCCAGGTCAATCCGTCCCCTCCCAAGAGCCACTTTTTCGGGTGGGGAGGGAGCTGGTAGCAGTTCCTGGAGGATTTGAGGGAATGCTGGGGGGGGGGGGGGGGGGAGAGGAAATGGGGCTTTTCCCCCTTGTTGCACCCCCAGTGCTGCAGCAAAGGTGGTGATGCTGGAGGTGTAGGGTCTTTTGGAGGGGTATGGGAAGAGCAGCACAGGGGTAAGCAGTGAGTGCCTGGGAGCTCATGCCTCAGTGGAGAGCCTTAGATTACGTTCTGGGGGGCACCAGGGCATCGTGGTGCTGGAAGGGGTTGGGGGGGAGGCAGAAGGAGCGTGCCAACTGCTGGAGTTTGGCAGCTTTTCTGGGAAAAGGCAGGAAAGAAAGACAGAAAATATTCCAGCCTTTTCCCAAAAGGCTTTGGAGGGCTGAAGAGACATGTCCAGGCAAGCAAGGACGGGCCAGGGCTGGGCAGGCAGCCCTGGTCGGGGAGGTCTCAGCTCATCTTCTCCACTAGGCCAACCTTTTTATTTAAATACCCTCCCTGTCCCAGCCATCCCTACACCCACTTTCCTGGTGCATCACACCGCCGGCTCCAGCGCTGCCCAAAGCCGGTGCTAGGCACACCGCTCTCCAGATCACCCTCACCAACACACCCCAACCCCGTGGGGTACAACCCCCCCGTCACACCCGTGACCCCACATCATCCACCAGCACCTTGTCCGGGTGGGCTGCCCCGGCCAGGCAGCGTCCCACCGCTGCCAGCACCTTCCCCAGGCGCCGGTCCAGCGCCCGCAAGTGGGACTCGGCCAGGACGGGGGCCAGCGGGTCGGTGGCCAGTGCCTCCCGCAGCAGGTCGCTCAGGCGGTAGGACGGGGTGGCCAGCAGCTGCAGCCGCAGGTAGGTCGACTTCTTGATGCTGCCGAAGATGAGGAGGGAGAAGGGTCTCAATCCAGGGAGTCTCTTCCCAATGGCAGCTTCTGGGGCGCGCTGTGGGAGCCCCTTACCTGCAGCACTGCCGGAGTGGGGCCAGGATGGACAGTTCATCACGTGAGTGAGTGCCGAAGCTGGAGGAAATCCCATCAGTGGGCATCAGGGCAGCATCGCCCCACAGCTCAGAGCCCAGTGTGGGGAGCATCTTGGCACAACCCGCTGTTTCCCACCACCCCTTTGCTAGGATTGCTTTACCCGCGGCCGTTGTCCAGGTGGAGCAGGAAAGTGTCATTCCCAAATTTCTCGAAGGTCTCGTAGTGGTGCCGATCCATATTGCCTGCAGTGGGGCAACAAATGTGCCATAGGGTGGTGGGCTGGAATGTGGGAGCAGGGACATGGAGCACCCTCTTGGTGTGAGAACAAAACCCAGAGGCTGGGGGCACCTCTAAGGTGCCTGTCTGGTGGTCATGGCCATGGAGTGGGGGACCCAAGCGAAGCCCCACCCCCTTCTCATCCCAGCAGCCCCATGGAGGGAGCCAGAGATGAGAAGATGGGAAGCTCTCCAAGTCAGATGATGCTGGGGGACAGAATGGGGAGGAAGGACCATCCCTAGGAACAGGAGAGGCAGTGCAATCCCTGGGGAGCATCGCCGCATCCCGGCCCCCCAGGGGCTGCATATGGGAGCTTGCTCAGGGGTGCTTCCTGTGCCCAGGATGTTAAGCTTGTCCTTCGGTTTCTGCCTGGTGTTTGTCCTAATGGCACAGCCCTTTGCTCTCTGTTTGGGTAAGAGCCCAGTTCTCTGCAGCCTGAGCAATGGTTTGGCCAGCAAACCTCACAGGGCACAGAACTACGGGACATGGAGCTGTTTAGGCCTCTTAGTCCCCAGCACTGGCAAGGCAGGGCTCACCCATAAGGAAATCAAGGACTGTCATGTCAATGAGGTCGAGGAGGTGATGGCCCCTGTCGTAGGGTGGTGTCTTCCGCACCTGAGCGCAGTAGTTGGGGTTCAGCTCCCACCTGCAGGCAGAGGCCGAGAGTGGGACATGGCTATGACAGCAGCCATGGGGCAGCCCCCTCCTGTCCCACTGTTCTGCTGCTCCATTCCTCACTATGAGGGTGCTGAGGCCCTGGCACAGGGTGCCCAGAGAAGCTGTGGCTGCCCCATCCCTGGCAGTGTTCAAGGCCAGGTTGGACACAGGGGCTTGGAGCAACCTGGTCTGGTGGAAGGTGTCCCTGCCCATGGCAGGGGGTTGGAACTGGATGAGCTTTAACATCCCTTCCAACCCAAACCAGGCTGTAGCTCTATGATTCCGTGTCCCCATGCCCCCATCCCTCCCTGCAACCCAGCTCACTCAGCTTTCTTGCTCTTGTGGTAGGAGCGGCGCCAGGGGCTGCGCCAGGAGCGGCGCTTGGCCAAGGTCTTGTCAGGCAGCAGGGCAGCCATGGAGCCCTCCAGCAGGTCCGGCTTGCCGCAGAGGGCATGCTCGGTGGAGCAGTAGTAGGAGCACTCCCCGTAGAAGCAGATGTTGCCCGCTGGCCAAGGGGACAAAGCAAAGGTTGACAAAGAGCAGGAAGGCAGCGAGCCTGCTACCCCCCTGTATGGCGGTCCAGCCAACAGCCAGGTGAGGATGCTCCATGCACCGTGGCCATGTGCCAACAGCAAAGGAATGGCAGGGAAGGCCTTGAGGAGCACTGCCCCATGGCAGGGGACCCAGTGGGAACTGCAGCAGTCCCCCACAAACAAGGGATTGTTTGCCCCAGTGCACAGGAGCCTAGGCAGGAGCAGCCAGCTCCAGGTTTGCTCCATGAGGAGCAGGAGAGGAGGGACAGCATAAAAACTCACCTGGAGAGATGAAGAAAGTCTTGGCCAGTTTCTTGTCCGTGGTGATGTCACGAATCTCCTTTGTTATATTGACCAAACGGCCAGAAACTGGGGGGATTCGCCGGAAATCCAGGATCCTGAAACATAGAACTTGGAACCATTCCTTGCTGACCCCCAGCTGGTTTCACAGCGAGTTATTAAACCCATCATGAGATGCACGAATCCCTCACGCAGGGAGGAAGAGGTGGGATGAAGGAGCGGTTTCTGTGCCGCTTTGCTGTCGCGGGGGAGCAGAGTTGGACGCAAAGCTTGCACTCACCTGTCCAGGTGGAAGGCTGCAATCTCTGCATTGTGCCGCTCAAAGTCCGAGAAGTAGAAGAAGTCGATGGGGGTCTCCTGGTCCCGGGTCTGCCTGGGAGGAGAAGGGAGGTGACAGCAATTGGACAGGGTCACCCCAAGCATGGCCTTGGCTCCAACCCAGCCCTCACCCTGTGTCCCTGGTGCCACTGGAGACACAGCCAGACCCAATCTCCTCCAGTTGCTCCCTGCGGGGTGGTGCAGCCCCAAACCCCCCAGCCAGGCCCCCATGCACCCCCTGCTCCCAACCCAAGGGCTGGGAAGCCCCCAAGGATCTGAGAGTCCGGGGTAGTCCTCATGGACCATCTTCTTCTTTCCACCACTGGAGGTCACTATCCCATCACAAGCTGCTCGCAGGCTGTCGCAAGCAGCAGCAGAGAAGGCGAGGAAACGGGACCATCCCGCTCGCCTCAAATTGGGGGGGGCGGACGGGGGGGGCTGAAGCGAGGCGGAACACGAAGCTTTTCTTCCTTTCTCCCTCCATTCTCTCCTCCAGCCGCTCCTCACCGCCTAATGGGACAGCGCGGCGGGGGGGGACGGGGGGACGACACATATGGGGTTGTCCCTGGCTCCACTCACTTCATAGGCTTGAAGAGAGCCTGCCCGTAATTTGGGAACGTCATGATGAGCTTCAGCTGGGTCCCGCCGGTCTTCTGGACTGAAAGGGAGCACACAGGGATGAGGGAGGCAGGCAGCAGGCAGCTGGCAGGGGTGCGGGCAGGGGTGCGGGCAGGGGTGCAGGCAGGGAGGTGGTACCGGAGCTGATGATCCTCTGTGTGGCCAGGTCCCAGAGGAGGGTGGGCATCAGGGGGTCCCGGCGGGGGTACAGCTCGTAGCGGTTGATGCCAACGTGGAATTTGAGCCAGGTAGGGTAGGTGTCGTAGGCCGTCTTCCCTGTCGGGAGGAGCATCTCGGCTTTACTGCTGCTGACCCTGCAGCCCAACAGCCACCGCCACCCCAACAACAACAACAGCGTTTAGTTGGGATGGGACAGGGCCCACATCCCCAGGCCCTTCCTGGGAGCCGGCGCGTGGAGGGTGAGGCAGGGGGAAGGCCCAGTATAAGCCCTGGATGTTGGTGAAACCCCTCACCCCATGTGCCCTCCATGGGGCTCCTGGACAGATCCCACGCAATGCGGGTGGCCAGGAAGATGTGCTGGGATGGCTGGAGGGGCTCGGTGTCTTCCCTTACATCCCTGCAGGAATTCCCTGGACTAATCCTGCTCCGCTCATCCGTGCCTTTATTTCCCTGCTGGGGCGGCTCGTCCCATAGTTTTTCCCATACAACTAGCGACACCCCCATGTGCTCACTGGGGACACACATGCATCCATAAAACAGTGGTTGAGAAGCAGGGGCTTCGCAGCCATCCCCAGCACCGACCTCAGCTCCCACCCTCAATGTCGGGTTCCCCTTGGATGTGTTTATCTCACACTCCTGGTTTCCCTGGGGGGATGAATTTGCCACTATCCCTATCTCTGTGCCTCCAGCAAAGCTGCAGTTTCCTGGCATTCAAGGGAGGCTCCTGGGGGTATCTGTCCCTGCTCCGCACCAGCACTGCAATGGGACAGTCTGACCAAGGGCATCTATAACCCAAATCCATCTCTTTCTAGGAAAATGCAGACTGTGCCCAAATTCCATCAAACCAGACCCATCTCCCACTGTTATCCATAGGAGAGGGAGCCCTCAGAGAGAAGGCAAATACCCATCTGTGGAAATCAGCTCTTAAACCAGCCTGTATTGTCTCCCAGTTTTAGCAGCCACTATGACTGGAAGGTGTGCTTTCTGTAAGGAAGCTGCTATGTGTTATCAACACTAAAGCTTTTAATATCTTCCCTCCTAATTTGAGGTTAGTAGTCCAGTGATACAAATAGGCAGTCGGCAGCGGTGAGTCACCATACGGCCGAGCCTAAAGGGGTCAGGCGATGGATGCCCTGTGGAATACAGGACAGGAACAGTCTCCCGGTTGGAGGTAACCTACATTGCAGGCTTTGCATCTCCAGCGTGCTGGGAGAGGGGATAAAACTGGTTAGAAATCTGGACTGGGGACTTCCTCATATGGAAAGAGAGAGAGCAAAGGCCAGTCTGCGCTGGGGGAGGAAAGGAGACAAGGAGATCACCTGAAAGATACCTTACATAATACTGTGAATAGTTCAAGAGTCTCCTTTGGCTTTGCTGTGTGCTAAAGGCTTCTGGATAGCAACCCAGAGAGAGACAAGACTTGAGCCTCGAGAAGAGTGCACTCAGCAGTCGGGGCTCCTCTGGGGTTAAGGTGCTGGTCTATGCAGGGAAACGATGTGTTTGGTCCCTGCTGCTTGTCCCCTCAACCCCACCTATCCCCCCAAAGCAAGCCAGGGCTGAGCTCACTCCTCACCATTCGTCACTCCCGCTGCTGCGCAGGCTGAACTTCTCCATAGGGTTGACGACAAACAGCTTGTCTTTCTCCGTCACCGCTGGGATTGGGATGTTGTAAAGAGGATGCTCGAAGAGTGCCTCCAGCTTTGATCTCCCAGTCCGCCCTGAATTCCCCTCTCCATGCCGGCGCTGTCGTCCCAGCTCTCCAGCCCTTCCCTGCAGCTGGGAGCTCCTCTCCAAGGAGCCGTTGCTGCCGCTAAAATCCTGAAGGATTCTCAGGCTCAGCTTTTTGGGGCCGGCCAGCACAGGGCTGCCTGATGGGACACTCAAGGCTTTCACTGCTTTCATGTCGCAGCCACAGCTCCCGCAGGTGGCAGGGAGAGCCAAATCCATCACCAGGTGCACCAGGAGGGCCAGGAACAGGAGAAAGAGGAGGCTGACTTTACATTTCCTTTGGAAAAATGTGTGCAGCTGGCGTCGCATCTTTCCTCACCTGAGATGCTCAGCGAGATGTGGGCAGCCAGCTGGGGCTAAGAGAACTGTTGTGGCTGCAGCCTCTGTGCAAAACCAGGAGCAAGGTGTCCTGAATTTAGGGCACCACAGTAGAACAACCACCAGTGCGACAGAAGAGTCTCAGGAATGATATGTCACCGCAGCACCTCATGGGGTGACACCTCCGGGATGGCAGTGGGATGGGGCGGGAGGTTGTGAGGGGTTTATCAATGCTGATAAGGGGCAAGCTGGCACCACCACGGTCAGTGTGAACAGGGCAAGTTCCAAATCAATAGCCACCAAGCTGGCCTGGGGACAGCGATGGCTGCAGATAACCCCCGCATCATCCTGTCCCTCCGTGCTGTCACCCACACGGGGCTGCAGAACCTTTCTTTGTATACAGGGCATCAAAGTGGTTCTGCCTCTCTGCAGCACCCACCCTGCCCAACACTACACAGGCCCCATTCCCAATGCCCACCATATCCACACACTTGTAATCCAGGAGAGGTTTGCTCCTGCTGCTCAGACAGAGCAACTCACCCTTAGATATCTAAGCGATTAAACCCACTTGATCTCAGCCCCCTTTCAAAACCACTCAGATTAGGAGAAATGAAGAGGATGTGAGTATCAGCATCGCTGGGATGGGAAAAGCTGCACTTGGCAGTGTAAGGAAGAGCTGCCAGGCAGGCAAAGTTCACGGGCAGGGATGCTCGCAGGGCCTCTGAAGCAGGCAGGGGAGGTGGGCAGGGAGGAGAGGGGATGCTGCTTGCTCCCTCAGGCATCAGCACAGAAGGGCAGCAGGACCCACTGAGCACTGGGGAGGACTGGCAGCTTGTGGAGGGGGAAGGCAGCCCACTTTTATCAGGAATTCACTTTTCCAGTGACAACCAGGGACACAGAGCTTGGCTGCATGGGCAAAAAGGGTTGGTGACTTGTAGGGAGGGAACTTTGGATTTGTGAAGGGACAGAGAAGCATGGGAACACGCGCAGCAAACCGGGGGCTTGGAAGTCCGGAGTGATGTTTTTCCTCTTTCTGATTTCCCAAATGACGCAGAGGGCACATGAAATCTCATGCACCCCCTGCGTGATGTACCAGCAGCCAGCTTGGACATCCTCGCTCCAAACCAGTGAGGGTATGATGAGCAGCAGGCAGGAGGGTGTACACGGGAGGGGCTTTTCCAGTGCCATCCCTGCACTACCCTCTCACTCACGCTGCCCTCTCTGCACCATCTCCTGCGGGCTTCGTCCATGCCAGGCTCATCCCCCTCCCAGGCGGTGCAGAGGGAACACGGTGTTCCCAGTGTTCTTGGCTCTCCGTGTCCCACAGTGTGACAGTTGCCTGGAAACCATCTGTGGCTGACACCATCAGCCGCCCCAGATTCAGCCAGCTCCGCGTTCCCCTCCCGAGCCTTGCACTGACAAGATGGCCGTTGGGAGCCAGAGCGATCCGGGAGGAGGAGAGTTTTCCTGCCTGGCTGGTGAGCTCGAAGCCCTGCGGAAGGAGCTGGGAAGGGGAGCAGATGGCTTCCCCCCCTCCCACCAGGGAGGGGAACATGGTGTCTTGCTCCTGAAGGTTTGCTGGATCCAGCCCGGACATAGGGTTTGGAAAGAAGGCACCTAGGAGGGGCTGTAGCTGGAACATGGGATCGTTAGGTCATTGCTTAGCAGACAAAAAATGCCAACAAAAACCATGTGCTAACAGCTTGCATCAAAGGAGCTGGGCTGGGCTCCCAGAGCAGGGCCACGGATTTCTTTATTCCACAGCTAGCCCTGGGAGACCAATGGAAGAGGGAGACACACATTCCCCCCCCCTGCTTTCCAGTGCTCCGGACCAGCTCCAAACTGAAACCTCCCCCCCACATCCTGGGGCCAGAAAAGGACAGAGAGCCTATGAGCCAAAGCCATACTTCTGACCAGAAGTCCCATCCCTGGGCTAGGGAAGCTTGCAATCCTACCCCCCACCTTGATTTAACATCCCATTGGAAAGTGGAAGCAGGGGGGTTAGGTGGGGGCACTTGTCACTTTTAGTGCTTCAATGCTGGCATTAAATATTAACCACAGGATTTTTCAGCGAGTCAGACACGAGCCTGCAGCAACAGGGAAGAGCTGGAGAGCTTCAAAGCCTGCCCCCATCGCCTGACAGCATGCGGATGTACCTTGTTGCCATGACATCATAACAGAGAAGCAGTTGAATTCGCACCTCTTTCTTCCCATCTTCCTCTCCCCACCATTGCGCCTTCCATCTTCCCAGCACCTTCCCTGCTTCTCAGCAGGTTCAAGCCACCCCTGGGGTGGAGGAAGAGCTGCGTATCCAAGGACATTTCCACCACTGGCATTGATTCAGGACTCTCCAGCAGCTGATAATGATGTTTCCCATCTCCCCTCAGTGGGGAAGGATGAAGTCATGAAGCACAGCCCCCTGAGCTGCTATCACAGCTTTTCAGGATGGGCAGATAGAAAGGGTCATTTTGGCCGGCACTGATGCATCACCATGCGCTTTTCATCTCATTTTCTACATCTGACTCAACCCCATGCTTTGATGGGTAACAGCAGCAACATACAGGGGCAGGAAATGAGAGGGAGACGAGAACACAATAGCAAGGCACCTGTTGCCAACTTCCCAACTTCCTGTTGAAAATTTGTAAGGTAAAATTCCTCAGCAAGAGGCTGCAGCTTTATAGTCAAAAGCAGGTAGGCCCTAGAGGCTCCAGAGCATCAGTGGCAGGGGTGCGTCCTGAGGAAACATCAGGAGACAATCTCTGATCCATGAACCAGCTTTGAGCAACCTGGTCTGGTGGAAGGTGTCCCTGCCCATGGCAGGGGGTTTGGAATTGGATGATCTTTAGGGTCTCTTCTAACACAAACCATTCTATGCTTCTAGGATACGGACATGCCAAAAAATGTGCCAGTTCCACAGCAAAAAGAAGGCAAAAGTCTTTTAACATACAGGGGCCAGCACAGCATGGCTCAACTTGCAGTAGGCAGGAAAATCAGCCTGTCTTATTGAACATTTGACTCAGAGCAGGGGCCTTGACTGTTTTGGGAAGCTGAGGTTCATGCTTCCGTGTACAGGGCACGCAAACCAGGTAAGATGGATTGGCTTCTTCATGGTAGCATCTTGTGGGAAAGCTGTTACCTCTGGAAGCAAAATATCCTGCTGCTCTCCTGTGACCCCCTTGCACTTACCTTGGGGGAGTGACAGGGCTGGAGTCGCTTGTAGAATTCACACCTAGCTCACCTCAATCTGGTTGCACGCTCATGCTTGGAGAAGGCTGGGGAGCAGACAATGTTTGCTTACTGCTGATGCAGGTCATGGGGACATTAGCTTTGGTCAGCTGGTGGCTAAAGAGATAACAAACTGGCAGCAAGGCCAAAAGATTGGGTGCTGAGGTAAGCAGCTCCCTGTGGTCACCTGCAGGTCACCGTGACCCTGCAGAGATGCTCATGACCAGCGTGTCTGCATTTACACACAGCAGTTAATTATTCATTAGTGTGAAGGAGGCATGATAAAAGCGACTGTGGCATGGCTGAAGGTATAACCACGCTCCAATGCAGGGCACTGCAAAGATGCTGGCTTTACCTCAGAACCTAGAAGAGTTAGAAAGCTGTGGAAGAGAAAATAATCTTTTCCATGTGCCAGCTACAGAAAGAAGAACCTTTAGCTCCGCTGCTGGCTGCAACCCTGCAGGCGTTGAGTGGTGGGGACACATGCCATGCCAGACCTTGATGTGAGGGATGGCCTCTCCTGTTATCAGAGAACTATACAGGAGAGAAAGGCAGGCCAAGCAGCCTGTGGTTGGCGTATGTTGGAGATACGATCTAGTCCAAATCCTCTGCTCAAATAGGGTCGTCTAAAGCAGGTATTATATATAAAAACACCCAAGGGAAATGTAAGGATTTTCATCAAACAGTTTGCAAAGCGTAATTTCTACAAAAGCTTTTGAATTTGTCTAGTTTTGATTCTCTTTCTGCAATACAGCATGTGACATCTAACAGATGATCCCTTGCCCAAACCACCAGTTCTATATAAAGACCTACATGATAATGAGTGGAAAGGACCAGAACCAGATCCAGTGGAAGTTTGTTATGCTGTTTTCAATGGTAATACATATGTGACTAAGTTAACACAAGTAGAAGTAAATTCTTTAAAAAAGATAGTTTTGCAGAATTGTGAGGCTTTAGATATATTAACAGCTCAAGTAGACAGAGTATGTACTTTAATTAATGAATCTTCTTGTAGTTATCTTGATCAGTCTGGAAAGACCTTGAAAGATGTTAAAGAAATTTGGAAGCATGCGAAAGTACTTCATGATGTCTATCAGAACGATAAAATTCCTTGGTTAGATGCTCTTCTTACATTTTGGGACTTCAATGGTTGGCTCACATCTCTGATTAAAGGTATTGGAATGATTTTGTAGTAATCTTGACCATAGTTATGATTGTACCTTGTATTTTGCAATGTATTCGTGGTACGATTGAAAACCTGGTAAAACAGCTTTGGCTTACTCAAGAAAAGAAAAGGGGGAGATGTGGATGATTTCTTGTTAGAGAATGAACATATGCCTGCTCTGAATGAAAGCAAGTATGTGCAGTTGGCCATGTAGCAGGGGTAACTCCTGGTTACCTCTGTGCAGCCGACCGTGGAAAAGAAGCAACTTCCGGACAATCAATGAAACAAGAATGCAGGCCTGGAAGATAAGGAGCTAAGATAAGAAGCTTGCTGAATTGGACTGTAAATTTCGGTTGCTTACAAAAACCACACTTTAGGTTCTCACGAGTGCCCCCTTACATTGTGACGACGCTGTTTGGAGCAACCTTTTGATTTTACAGGGTCATCATACCTCATTTTTGTGCTTTATATTTTGTGGGGAACCTCTTTATAGCATCTCACTTATAGTGCCTTATGTTTTCTATTTAAGGTTTCTTACATAGGTTTTCTAAGACTGTTACAAAGTGTGTTCCAGTTTGTCATACCTATTTTTTTTAGATTAGTATATCTTAGGTAATTCACTTAAGCATAGAGAGGGGGGGAAATGTAGGCAGCCAGGGCTTGGCGGTCGGAAGATGTCGCGCTGTAACGGAAAGACAGAGCCCCTCCCCAGGTCTTAGCTTTGTGATGTAAGCAGACGGAAGTGACGTTGTAAACCAAAGCTATATAATGCGGTGTCACTCCGCAATAAGCGCCATTTGCCGTCCACCACATTGGTGTCTGCGTGCTAATGGACCCCGTGATCGCGAGTAGGTGATCGCCTGTGCCGACCCTGAACCAGGCCACCGTGCCTCAGAGAGGCAGCAGAGCATGCAGCTATAGAATCATAGAATAGTCAGGGTTGGAAAGGACCTTAAGATCATCCATTTCCAACCCCCCTGCCATGGACCATCACAGACTACTTATTGGAAGTTACTAACAACTTGAATTCCCTCAGACTTTAAGTCTTGTTTTCATCATTACTCCATGCAGGTTCTGCATCCCAGAGTCTGTTTGATGACAAGGTGTAGAAACTGCTGCCCCTATAGTTAGTATGTCAGGTAAGGACTTGCCATAAGAGTACATAGAAAAGCTACAGGAATAGCTTGTGCAAATTCACCTACATCAGCCCCAAAGCACTCGCAGCAGTTTTGATATAATTTATTTGTCTTGGTCTTTTTTTTCTTGCATAGGCATAAATTACAATCTGTTGATTAAAAAATAAAATTAACAAAACAGTGCAGCATTTGCAACAGGCTACAGTATCAAATACAAACTCAGCTCCTGTGTAGGGCAAATTGACAAGGGAGAACAGAGGAGAGAAATGGAGTAAAATAAGGGAAATCTGCTCTGACAGCTCTTTCCCATTTCTCCTGCCTCCCCAGGTTCATCTTCTGCAGCAGCACGAGGATGAAATACCTTCAGGCAGAGATGCACGTGCTGAAGCAGTAGTTTGATGTGCCTTCTTTCCCTCTGCAGCTCAGGAAGGTGTTGCAGCAATGGAGAGCAGCTGCCTGAGTGCTCTGGCTGCAGCCTGGCACCCATGAGCAGAGCTTGGGTGCTAACAAACCACGTGTAGTCTCACCATGCCTTCCTGGGACTCCTCATGTAGTTGCCATGAGGAGATCTCCAAAACCAGCACTAACCCCTGGAGAAGGGCATAAGACCCAAGGTGACCTCTCACTGATAGCTCCAGGGGTTTTTACCTTGGAACAGCACATTAATCTCCGAAGGACAGGGCAGGCTTGCCCTGTGAAGCCAAATGCTCCCTACCCCATAGCCAGTGGTTAACAGCCCCTTGGAAGAAGCAGAGACCCAGCTCCATCTCCATTCTTGGGAAAAAGAGGCTCCCCCTTTCCCAACTCTCACTATGCCCGAGTTACCACAAAAGCATCCTGACAGCCCAACAGGGAGGGCAGGGAGCCCGAAGGGAAGTAAGAAAAGGGGTTTTCCAGCCTTGTGGTTACGGCATTTACTCCAGCAGCCAAAGAACCCCTGGGGAAAGGGGAGAGCTTCATCTCTGCTATCACTCAAATGCAGGAGCTGCTCTGCTCAACCCAGGACAGGTCTAGGCATTTATAAAAGCACAACGCCATGCACGCAGGGCACTCACGGACATGACTCCAAGGCAAGCAGGCAGCTGTAGACAAGTTTAAAATAACTTTGGCTGTGGCTGCCAAGAATTAAGACTATGCTCAATATAGGAGAGAATTTATCCTGGCTGGATCTGGCTGCGGATCTGCTTTCTCCCAGCAGCAGGGCCTCCCAGCACTGCAGGGAGCTCCAAGGGGTCATTTTAAGCTGCTGGAGATGAGGCTGCACGCTTCCGGCTCACATCCCTTGCTCAGAGCAAAAAGACCCCTCCAGAAGGGATGTGCTAACATCATCCTGATCCCCTCCATCTTGCATAGAGCAGGTCAGGACTCAGCCCCTCTGCCCAGCATACACTTTATGCTGAAGGGAAACACTTCTTCAGGCTGTTCCCCTCCTCTTTATCCCTCACCCTACAGTGCTTCAAGCGGAAAAGACCATATGAGACTCAATTCATTGTGCACCCCTAAGTGCTGGTGGTGCCAGGGGAAGGATGATGCCAGCATCAGATAGGGCCAAAACACTAAATATGAGCCCTTCAGCTTTTATTTCAACAAAATACAAGACAAATGTGGAGGCTTTAAATGCCATCCAAGAACGTAAGCCAAGCTAGGGGCGATGCAGGCAGCCAGGAAGCAGAGTGGCCACATGGCCCTGGCACTCCTCAGCTCATGGAAGGTCCCCATGCATCCTTCCTGCAGTCCCCTGCCCCCTATCACACCCCTATGGATAGAGGCAGGATTTACATGCCCACTGCAGGCAGAACTCCCCGTCCTGCTCCAGCATGGTCAGGGAACTGAGCCATGCCGGTCAGGAGGCAGCAGGGAAAGGGAGCCCTTCCAGGAAAAAGGAGATCACCCTGTGCCAGCCATCTGCCACTGGGGACCAGGAGGTGACAGAGGCAGCCCTGAGCACTGCAGGTGGGGGGAGGCCCCATTGCTTCCCAAGGTGCAGGAGCGTGCTGGCACCTGCAAGCCCTGGGGATTGCCCCATCTCCCACCCATGGACAGAGTGGGGCAGAGCTCCAGCTCACTGCAGGCAGTCACCTATATACAGATGCAGCCATGGACAAGAGGCCACAGCCACACATTGCAGTCTCGGAGGATGTCTCCGGAGCAAGGAGGGCAGGATCTCCGGCACCCTGCCAGGCAGCAGTCCATGGAGGACCTTGTCTCCCAGGCTCAGCTACCAAACCACCACCAACTCAAGGCCTGTATTTTAAATAGCTCTGCTCATCTTATTCTAGCTTATCCTACTGTGTGTGCGCTATTCTCCTACTAAACAAAGCTCTAGCCCTCTTTGCATCTAAGCCACTTGCCCAAGCGGCGCCACGTAACATTCTCTGGTTAAGTAGAAATCACATGGAAAAAGGTTTTAACTTTGTTACTACAAAAAATAAAACCCCAACCACCCCCCCGGAAAGTACCTCCCTCCCCCCTCAAGAAAGCAGAACAAACCCAAAAGGGAAAGCAGGTAACAGGAGCTTTCAACAGCATTATCAAGCTTAACACTGGGGAGCAGCCAGCCAGGGAGGCCAACGGCATTGCCAATACCCAGCCGCCGGCAGCAGGAGGGCCTGAGCAGACAGACAGCAGCACCAGGGCAGGCTCTGCCACCACCACGTGCCAAACTCCTCTGCTCCTGCCCCCCCAACCGTTAGTTTATGTTAATACTTCACTAATACTGTCTTATTTCCCCTCTGCCAGCCCAGCATCAGAGATCTGGAGATCTCTACCAAAGCCAACGCCAAGGCAGGAGAAATGACCCTGTGTGGAGGGGAGAGAGGCAGCGGCTGCGACTGCTCACTCCTACCTACTCCAGCGGCACCGAGCCGGTCGCCACGGTCCCACACACCATATCACACCCAAGCCTGCGTGAAGCACGTGGCAAAATTCCATACCCCTTTCCCAAGTCCTGGCAGCACTAGGCACACTGTTGGAAAGGAGCAGGCAGTGGGGATGGAGGGCTGCGCAGACCCAATAAAAAAGGAGCTTAGAAAGTTAAAGTGTCTGATATACACTTAAAACCAGTCAGGCTGTGCCAAGACCCACGTGGGATGCTCTTGTTTTGCCACCCCGGTCCTTGGAAGAGTGAAAGCTTCACCCCTTAAATCCCAGCTCTTCTCCTTCCCAGTGGGAAGCAGCTGCTGGCACATTCCAGGGTTTCTACGTGCGAAGCAGTGACCCAGGCGAACCCCTCCTGCTGTCAGCCTGGCAGCATCCTCATCCCACGCTGGGGTCAGTGTGCCGGCTCCCCGTGCACACGGAAGCGGTAGATGCAGGTGTACTCGAGGTGACCCCAATTGCTCAGCACCCGGAGCTCCACCAGCTGGTACGGGCCAATGGTGTCATCCTTGGGGAGAGGGGGAAGGAAAACCCTGAGCCCTTGAGAGTTCCCTGGGGCTCGGAGAGCCCAGGGGTCCCATTGTCTTCTTGGGGTCAGGTGCAACGAGAGCAAAGCACTTACCTCGAAGTAAAACGTTTGGATGGGATTGCCATTGTGGTTGTACGTGAACTGCCCAAGTAGAAGGCCTTCCTCCTCTCTCTCCTCCTTTAAACCCTATGGAGGGTCAGGGAGGCAGAAAGGGAGAACCAGTGGTGATGAGAGAGGGAGACCAGAGGTGCACCCAGGGCAGAAGAGGGAGATGGAGGCGCAAGCACACTTGGTCTCCACTCCTGCTCTTCCAGGCCAAAACAGACAAATGGGGACAGGGAGCAGCGGGGAAGGATGAGGAGGTAGAGACCAAGAGTTATACCCACTCAATCCCCTCTTCCAGTGCTTCCCAAAACCCCTCCTGAAGCCTGGTGCTCTCCCTCTCCCCCTCAGTACTGCTTCTTCCCCCTCTTCAGTGTAAGACCAACCACCACACCAAGCACCCCACAACCAGGTATAGGGCTCACCAGCCCTCTCCTCCTGCACTCTCTCCCATGACACCCTCCCACTGTGTCCCCTTGCTAATCCCTCAGGTCACTCACATAGACAGCAAAGTCCTTGGGGGCACTGGGGATGGTCCCCTTGGGTGAGAGAGCTCTTGGGATGTGCTCCAGTGTCACGGCCGTGGGGCGGATGATGCTGGAGAGGCGGATGACGGCAAAGCCCTGGGACCCACGAAACGCCCAGCAGTTCCCAGGGTTGACATCTGGCTACAAGCACAAGAGCAAGACACCAGCAATGTTACCATCGTCAGTGCCATTTTCTCCCCGGCATCAGCCTGGCCGCTTGCTTAGAGCAGGAGCCAAATAAAACCCACCAAGAGAACCAGCCCAGCCGGCCCTTCCCCACAGTGGGGTCTCACCCTGAGGGTGCCCACCTGCAAGATAACACGGGGGGACTGCGAGCGGTACCACAGGGGGATGCCAAACAAGCTCAGCAGCGCCGTCTGTGTCCCGTGGGTCTCTGAGCAGCGGGTGTTGATGACACTGGCCCCTGACATAGACAGGGCACAGCACCAGGTAAGCTGCATACCAGCAGGTATGTGGTCCCCTCCCCAGGATGGCCGGCTCATCCCACACCACCTACCCGCCGACTCCAGGGCATAGTCAACCATCCCCACACGGTCCTCGCTGTAGCGCTTCAGGGCCTGGTCCACGATGAGATGCACTTGCTGTGTGAGAACAGAGAGTGAAAGGGGGAAAGGGCCAGGGCGGGCATCCTGGCCCCCACTCTTCTCCACCCCATGGGGACAGAGAGGGCGCAAGGACCTTCCTGCAAGCAGCCAGGGGATGAATCACCGTGGCAGAAATGAGAGGACACGCATTTGGCTGGGAAGCCTCGTTAGAGGCTGCTAAAAACAGCCCAGAGAGGAGCTGTGTAATGAAGGGGCAGTGCCCAGGCACACTGGGCTTGCCTGTCCCCATCCCAAAAGAAGGGGTAGGCCTAGGGGAGGTGGAGTGTTCCCCAGCAGGTACCAGACACAACCTTACAACCCACCCAGTCCTCCCAGTGTCATCAGCTGGCCCCTCCTGCGCCATCCTGCAGGACTGGTGGGAGCTCCCCCACCCAGAAAAGGAGGAGCTGGCCAGAGCATCCCTTTGGAGTCAAAACCCAGCCCTAGGAGCTGCGGCCTTGCAGCACCACTGTGGGTCTAAACTTTGTGTGTGCACAAAGCTCATACAGACTGCAGGCACTGCAAATCCCAGCTTTGATCCCTGCCCTTCACTACCTCCGTAGGGAATTGCCAACAACAATTTCCAAAGCAAGCAGGCTCAGTTTTTCCTTCGGTGTCATTCTACTGAAATGCTTTGCCCCAAGTGACTCAGCGGTGCTGCTGAAGATAGGGGTAAACAAGGTGCTCAAACCTTGATGGCATCTGCCCTGCCTTTTGGGTGAAGGGTATGAGAGCAGAAGCTTGGATTTTAAGACAGTGAGAGCCCCACAGGTATGCAGATATTGCCACTGTGATCCATCCAGAGCAGGGTGCAGGCACACCTCAGTGGAAGTGAGCAGCAGAGAAGGGATGGAGGAGTTTCAGGGATGCTCTTGACAGGTGGGATATGAGCCCACAGTCAATGTCCCAGCTATAAGCGCAGTCCCCACGGCTCTGGTATTTCCTAGGCACATGTGCCACCCCTCTGCACACACACAATGGGACACAGCCCCTGATCCCACACCTGCAGTCACCAGCACTCACCTCTTCCGTCACCCCCATGGTTCCTCCTTGCTGCAGGGCCACTCCAATCCCAGCATCCCGTGCTGACAGCCTCCTGTCCTCCGAGACCTTGTCAAGGATTTTACGCTCCAGGGCCTGGAGCTCTGCTTGCAAGTCTTCCGGCTGGAGGACAAGCCCAGCAGCGCCATCCCGCCGGGACTGTGACAGGAACTGACTGACCCACGCTGGGAACTGAGCTTCCACCTGAAACAGGGCACAGCGCTCAGCCCCAGGGCAGGTACCCTCATGCCTCCCTCTGCCGTACATAGCAGGACTAGGGACTCACATCAGCCCGCACTGCCTTCAGCTGCTCCAGCATCCCCTCCATGTGCTTCCCCATCACCTCCTGGTCTGACTTGAGGCTCATCAGCTCCCTCCTCAGTGCTGCCACCTCCTGCTCCAGCTTATCCACCTCCTGCTCCAGCTTATCCACCTCCTGCTGGAAGCTCCCTTGCAGGCTCTCCAGTGCTGAGCTGTGCCGAGAGAAAGGGGCAACAAAACCTCACACCAGTGGCAGTCCCAGCTCCCCTCTGCAAACAGGGGGGGCAGGTTCGTCCCCCCCCCAGGGCCTGTGCCATCTCCAGCCCCATACGGGTTTAATTCCTGTAGCAATGTCCTCTTCTATTGCATCCTATGGGAAAGCATCCCCAGCTCGCTCCTCAGTTGAAGGGCCATCTTCCCCACAGTGATGCAAAACAATGGCCACGAAGCTTATTTGCTGCAATGACCCTTTAAGCCCTGCTGGCAGCCAGGGCACTTTCTTGCCAACACACCCACACATCCATCCCTCATTCCACACAAGACTGTGTCTCTCAACCTCTCCTTTGCCCCAAGCAAACCACGCTTGGAAACCCCTCCTATGCCGAGCTGTGGGTATTTCACCCTGCTACCTGCCTGTCCCTAACAGAGCAGCAGCTCTGCTTGGACAGCAGCATTACCTCTGCCATTCCGAGTTCAGCTGCAGCAAACGAGTCTCCATCTCCTGCCAGGAGAAGGGGAAGGGGTGAGACCTCTGATGCCAGTAGCAGGGATGTCCTGCCTGGGTACCACCACATGCTCATTCCCTTACCTGAGAGGCTTGTGCCATCTTCCCTAGGCCGAGTGAGGCACAGGGGGGGAACATCAGAGCCCGGCCCCCCATGTCCCCACCTTCTCCCATGCCCCCCAAACCTCACCTGGAGGTGACTGTTCATGTCGGTGCGGAGATGCTCCTTCAGCCCCGCATCCCGGCGGCTCAAGAGCCCCTCCAGCAGTGCCAGGACACCCCCTGAGGGGGGCTCCCCGCCTGCTGCCATGGCCGCTGCTCCCCGCTGCAGCTCCCACCGCGACATCCCGGCCTCCAACACCTCAAAGCGCTTCTTCAGGGCCTGGAAGCGAGCCAGGACCCGGTGGTGCCCCTGCAGTGGCAAAGGCAGAGTGTGATGCAGCTCCTCAAGGGGCTGCCTGCTCCACTGGGACCCCCGTGACACGAGACCCAGGCCACCCAGTCCCCAAAGCCACTGACATCTTATTCATCTGCTGCTTCCCAGGAGAGGGCAGATGTTCCCCTTAGTCCATCCCTGGACACCCGAGACAGGCACAAGCTGGGGGAGCCACTTCCACCAGCATGGCAGGGCTCCTTCAGCCATGGACCACACTGTGCCAGCTCTGGGCAGGCTCCCACCCCACCTGGGTCACCTCCATGCCTTTGCCAAGGCTTACCTGGTCCAGCGTGGTCAGGTCCCCTGTCCCAGGCACATCAGAGGAGGAAAGCTTTCCTGCTCCCCACCATGGGAAGGCTGGGAGGCGGTGTGTCGACAGCCCATAGGGGTAGAAGTACCAAGCTCCTAGGCATGCAGGGGGATGAGATGGTTAAAACGGCAGGGGACAAGGTGGAAGTGCAGAAGCTCAGCCATCAACAGACGCACCAGGGTACCAGGAGCACTGAGCTCAGGACCATCCGATGCCCCAGTGGTATGCTCTGCACTGTCACTGATTTCAGTCTCTCACTGATTGAGCCAGGCCAACTCACCGTAGGCAGCAGCAGCAAGGAGCACGAGGAACAGTAGCAGAAGCAGGGACCTCTTCAGCCATGGGTAGCGCCTGGAGCACGGACAAGAAAGAGGTGCCTGTAGGACTGCAGCCACCTTCTCCCACCACGCTTCTTCGGATGGGAGCCGGAGGGAAAGCAAAGCCTACCCAGGCTTTGGCACAAGACATCCACCCCACATGTTGTGCGGTCTATGGGGCACCCCCTCTCTGGGGTCCTGTGGGTTTTCCCCACATCTCCCCCATCCTGGTGTCCCACCACCACACTCACCTGAAGAAGGGGACACTACCCAGGTATGGAGCCATGCCAGTGAGGCGGTGCCGGGCAGCTGCCAGCATCGAGAACAGCCACCCCAGGAACCGAACTGCAGGGAGACAAACCAAGCCTCAGGCAGCAGCCTGGCAAAGATGTGCCCTCTGTCCCCAAGGATGCTCCGCAGGGAGCTAAAACCCCTCCACCCAATGAGGGAACAGCACATGGGGAGAGGAGACTCCAGCAGGGAAGAAAAGGTGCTGCTGCAAACACCCCTCCACTCACGTGGTGCTGTGAACACCAGCCAGAGGAAGGAGCCCACCCGGGAGGCTGCAGATCTCAGCCTCGACCCGGAGCTACTCTGGCCTGAGTAGAAGTGACCTGGGAAGGAAGAAACAAGGCAGTAAGTCACCAAACAGCGCCTGCACCTCTGTCTGTCACCCAGGCTGAAGGCTTTACGTAGGGGGGGGCATGCAGGTGGGGCTGGCAGTGCCCTGAGCACAGGCAGGTGCTGGGCTGGTCCCCTTGGGGACACTTCCCCCAGCATCCCTGCCGCTGCAGAGAGGCCGGAGTATCCCTACCAGCATAGTCATCTTCCGAGGAGTACCCAGATGAAGAGGTGTAGGAGTCGCACATCTTGCTCTCCAGCAGCCCGTTGATCTTGCTGGACTCGGTGTCCCCAGTGCCTCTTCTCCTCCTGGTAGAGAACTCGCCACCTTCCCCAAAACACAGAGTCCTCCTCAGAAACCACCCACCATCCCCACCCCCAAAGGGGGCAGGGGGCAGCCAGCCCGGTGGGGCTGCCCCAACGCCTCGCTGGTGTGCAAAGGACATCCCCAGCTACTGTGGGAGGGAGAAACATAAGGGAGAGCTCACCCCAATACGTGCTGCTGCCCAGGGTATCGTGCAGCACGGAGCTGCCCAGGGCAGCGTAGGCCCCGGCTGTCCCCCAGGTAGGACTCGCTCACCAGGGACTCGCTGTAGTAGGAGGTTTGGGTGCTGGGGGTAGGAGACAAGCGCTTGGTGCTGCTCGATTTCCTCCTGACCGTCCTGCTGTGGACGAGAACAGGGTCATCAGCAGTATCCTGCTGTGGGCGCAAACAGGGTCATCAATATAGATACGGGAGGGGGATGTCACAGTGCACGGATACGGGAGGGGGATGTCACAATGGGCAGAAACAGGGGCTTCACCCCACGCCCTTGGCCAGCATCGCCTCCCTCTGCCCTGTACCGCATGGGGGCAGGTTTTGGAGGGTGCAACGGCTGCTTTGCGAAAGGCGCTGCCGCTCATCCGCGGGCACCGCTTCCGCTCGCACCGCTGCGGTTTTCCGGCCCGGCACTGGCAGCACACCTCCCTCCCGCCATCGGGCTGGAGGCGGCACCAAACCCCCCCCCCCCCCCAGCCGTCCACGGCAGCGGGGCAGAGGAGAACGCAGAGGTGCCGCGGTTGGGAGCACCCGGAGGGCACAGCCAGTCCCAGGCAGCCAGCGGCCATGCTGCAATACAGTGAGCTCGCCGTCATGCTCCCTCCTGCAAGCTGCCAGGGAAGGTGCCTGCTCCACGCTGTGGGATGCAGTGCCCTGCCCACGTTTGGGAGATGGGACCTCCCGCACCCCACTGACCTGCCCGTGCCCTCCTTGAAGGGGAGCTGCTGCCCCCCCAGCAGGGAGCTGCTGCTGCTGCTGCTGGTCGTGGCATCGTCGTCCCCGGGGTAATAGCGGGTGCTGATGAGGCGCTGGCTGCGGCGGGACATGGCGGCGGCTCGGGACGGGGGGGTCAAGGCTCACCTGCGGCGGGGAGGGGAGACAAGGAAGCATCAGCAGGAGGGGACGCAGCGGGAGGAGGGACCCCACTCGCGGGGGGGGCCCGGGGCGGTGCTGTGGGTGCTGAGAGCCCCTCTAGGGGCACCTGCTGCCGCGGGCCGCCACCGCCGGGGCCGGGATGGAGCCTCCCTCCCTCCCACCCGCTCCACCGCCACCGCCACCGCCACCGCCACCGCGGCCGCCTTATAAGGTTACAGAGGAATATATATACATTGTATATAGATAAAAACGTACATAAAGACACACATTAATATATATATATATATATTTACATATGCACACGCATAGCCCCTTCCCTCCTCCTCCTCCCCTCCCACGGGCCACCCAAGCAGGCACCCCCAGACCTCCTACCCCACCCTCGGCCGCGGCCGACCCCGTGTCCCCGCTCACCCACCGTCTCCCGCAGCCCAGGCCCGCACCCGCCGCCGTCCCTCCCCGCTGCCGCCGCTCCGCTCCCTTTTGTTTTGCAGGCAAAGGCGGCCCCGGCCCCCGCCCCGCTTCTCCGCCCTACCCCGTTCCCCCCCTCCCGCCGCCGCCTCCCCCCCCCCCCCCCTCCCGGCTTGTGGGGACTCTTCGATAGGCTCTTTATTGTTACTGCTATCGCCGTTTTTGTCGTTATCGCTGTTATTATCGCAGTTGCTGTATTAGCATAGCTTTGTTGTGATGGGGCATGGCTTTAAGATGGCAGAGGGAAGATTTAGATCGGACCTTAGGAAGAAGTTCTTCCCTGTGAGGGTGCTGAGGCCCTGGCACAGGGTGCCCAGAGGAGCTGTGGCTGCCCTATCCCTGGCAATGTTCAAGGCCAGGTTGGACACAGGGGCTTGGAGCGACCTGGTCTGGTGGAAGGTGTCCCTGCCCATGGCAGGCGGTTGGAACTGGATGAGCTTTAAGGTCCCTTCTGACCCAAACCAGTCTGGGATTCTATGCTCATCGTTTGGGGGTGATGGGGAGGGCCCATCCCTACCCCCTGGCTGCCCACAGGTCACCAAACACCTCAGCGCTGGGGAACTTCCAGCCCACACCCCCCATGCCCACCGAGGGCTGCAGGCAGCCCATGCTACCAGGCAAGGGCAGGCCCTTGGGTACAAACCGTGGGTGATGGTGACCGAAAATGGGGGCTCCTACTTGCTCCTCAGCCCTGTTTGGGTTTTGCTGGGGCAGACAGTTTGCCAGCCCCAGTGAGGTGGCAAACACCCAGCAACCCCACACAACACCCCAACGGCACAGCCAAACCCACCCCTGCGGCACAGGCAGCCCCACTCAACACCGTGTGCCCACGCCGCCTCGACCGGGGGGGCAGGTTCTGCTGCATGCGAAAGTACTTCATGATGTCTATCAGAACGATAAAATTCCTTGGTTAGATGCTCTTCTTACATTTTGGGACTTCAATGGTTGGCTCACATCTCTGATTAAAGGTATTGGAATGATTTTGGTAGTAATCTTGACCATAGTTATGATTGTACCTTGTATTTTGCAATGTATTCGTGGTACGATTGAAAACCTGGTAAAACAGCTTTGGCTTACTCAAGAAAAGAAAAGGGGGAGATGTGGATGATTTCTTGTTAGAGAATGAACATATGCCTGCTCTGAATGAAAGCAAGTATGTGCAGTTGGCCATGTAGCAGGGGTAACTCCTGGTTACCTCTGTGCAGCCGACCGTGGAAAAGAAGCAACTTCCGGACAATCAATGAAACAAGAATGCAGGCCTGGAAGATAAGGAGCTAAGATAAGAAGCTTGCTGAATTGGACTGTAAATTTCGGTTGCTTACAAAAACCACACTTTAGGTTCTCACGAGTGCCCCCTTACATTGTGACGACGCTGTTTGGAGCAACCTTTTGATTTTACAGGGTCATCATACCTCATTTTTGTGCTTTATATTTTGTGGGGAACCTCTTTATAGCATCTCACTTATAGTGCCTTATGTTTTCTATTTAAGGTTTCTTACATAGGTTTTCTAAGACTGTTACAAAGTGTGTTCCAGTTTGTCATACCTATTTTTTTTAGATTAGTATATCTTAGGTAATTCACTTAAGCATAGAGAGGGGGAGAAATGTAGGCAGCCAGGGCTTGGCGGTCGGAAGATGTCGCGCTGTAACGGAAAGACAGAGCCCCTCCCCAGGTCTTAGCTTTGTGATGTAAGCAGACGGAAGTGACGTTGTAAACCAAAGCTATATAATGCGGTGTCACTCTGCAATAAGCGCCATTTGCCGTCCACCACATTGGTGTCTGCGTGCTAATGGACCCCGTGATCGCGAGTAGGTGATCGCCTGTGCCGACCCTGAACCAGGCCACCGTGCCTCAGAGAGGCAGCAGAGCATGCAGCTATAGAATCATAGAATAGTCAGGGTTGGAAAGGACCTTAAGATCATCCATTTCCAACCCCCCTGCCATGGACCATCACAGACTACTTATTGGAAGTTACTAACAACTTGAATTCCCTCAGACTTTAAGTCTTGTTTTCATCATTACTCCATGCAGGTTCTGCATCCCAGAGTCTGTTTGATGACAAGGTGTAGAAACTGCTGCCCCTATAGTTAGTATGTCAGGTAAGGACTTGCCATAAGAGTACATAGAAAAGCTACAGGAATAGCTTGTGCAAATTCACCTACATCAGCCCCAAAGCACTCGCAGCAGTTTTGATATAATTTATTTGTCTTGGTCTTTTTTTTCTTGCATAGGCATAAATTACAATCTGTTGATTAAAAAATAAAATTAACAAAACAGTGCAGCATTTGCAACAGGCTACAGTATCAAATACAAACTCATCTCCTGTGTAGGGCAAATTGACAAGGGAGAACAGAGGAGAGAAATGGAGTAAAATAAGGGAAATCTGCTCTGACAGCTCTTTCCCATTTCTCCTGCCTCCCCAGGTTCATCTTCTGCAGCAGCACGAGGATGAAATACCTTCAGGCAGAGATGCACGTGCTGAAGCAGTAGTTTGATGTGCCTTCTTTCCCTCTGCAGCTCAGGAAGGTGTTGCAGCAATGGAGAGCAGCTGCCTGAGTGCTCTGGCTGCAGCCTGGCACCCATGAGCAGAGCTTGGGTGCTAACAAACCACGTGTAGTCTCACCATGCCTTCCTGGGACTCCTCATGTAGTTGGCATGAGGAGACCTCCAAAACCAGCACTAACCCCTGGAGAAGGGCATAAGACCCAAGGTGACCTCTCACTGATAGCTCCAGGGGTTTTTACCTTGGAACAGCACATTAATCTCCAAAGGACAGGGCAGGCTTGCCCTGTGAAGCCAAATGCTCCCTACCCCATAGCCAGTGGTTAACAGCCCCTTGGAAGAAGCAGAGACCCAGCTCCATCTCCATTCTTGGGAAAAAGAGGCTCCCCCTTTCCCAACTCTCACTATGCCCGAGTTACCACAAAAGCATCCTGACAGCCCAACAGGGAGGGCAGGGAGCCAGAAGGGAAGTAAGAAAAGGGGTTTTCCAGCCTTGTGGTTACGGCATTTGCTCCAGCAGCCAAAGAACCCCTGGGGAAAGGGGAGAGCTTCATCTCTGCTATCACTCAAATGCAGGAGCTGCTCTGCTCAACCCAGGACAGGTCTAGGCATTTATAAAAGCACAACGCCATGCACGCAGGGCACTCACGGACATGACTCTAAGGCAAGCAGGCAGCTGTAGACAAGTTTAAAATAACTTTGGCTGTGGCTGCCAAGAATTAAGACTATGCTCAATATAGGAGAGAATTTATCCTGGCTGGATCTGGCTGCGGATCTGCTTTCTCCCAGCAGCAGGGCCTCCCAGCACTGCAGGGAGCTCCAGGGGGTCATTTTAAGCTGCTGGAGATGAGGCTGCACGCTTCCGGCTCACATCCCTTGCTCAGAGCAAAAAGACCCCTCCAGAAGGGATGTGCTAACATCATCCTGATCCCCTCCATCTTGCATAGAGCAGGTCAGGACTCAGCCCCTCTGCCCAGCGTACACTTTATGCTGAAGGGAAACACTTCTTCAGGCTGTTCCCCTCCTCTTTATCCCTCACCCTACAGTGCTTCAAGCGGAAAAGACCATATGAGACTCAATTCATTGTGCACCCCTAAGTGCTGGTGGTGCCAGGGGAAGGATGATGCCAGCATCAGATAGGGCCAAAACACTAAATATGAGCCCTTCAGCTTTTATTTCAACAAAATACAAGACAAATGTGGAGGCTTTAAATGCCATCCAAGAACGTAAGCCAAGCTAGGGGCGATGCAGGCAGCCAGGAAGCAGAGTGGCCACATGGCCCTGGCACTCCTCAGCTCATGGAAGGTCCCCATGCATCCTTCCTGCAGTCCCCTGCCCCCTATCACACCCCTATGGATAGAGGCAGGATTTACATGCCCACTGCAGGCAGAACTCCCCGTCCTGCTCCAGCATGGTCAGGGAACCGAGCCATGCCGGTCAGGAGGCAGCAGGGAAAGGGAGCCCTTCCAGGAAAAAGGAGATCACCCTGTGCCAGCCATCTGCCACTGGGGACCAGGAGGTGACAGAGGCAGCCCTGAGCACTGCAGGTGGGGGGAGGCCCCATTGCTTCCCAAGGTGCAGGAGCGTGCTGGCACCTGCAAGCCCTGGGGATTGCCCCATCTCCCACCCATGGACAGAGTGGGGCAGAGCTCCAGCTCACTGCAGGCAGTCACCTATATACAGATGCAGCCATGGACAAGAGGCCACAGCCACACATTGCAGTCTCGGAGGATGTCTCCGGAGCAAGGAGGGCAGGATCTCCGGCACCCTGCCAGGCAGCAGTCCATGGAGGACCTTGTCTCCCAGGCTCAGCTACCAAACCACCACCAACTCAAGGCCTGTATTTTAAATAGCTCTGCTCATCTTATTCTAGCTTATCCTACTGTGTGTGCGCTATTCTCCTACTAAACAAAGCTCTAGCCCTCTTTGCATCTAAGCCACTTGCCCAAGCGGCGCCACGTAACATTCTCTGGTTAAGTAGAAATCACATGGAAAAAGGTTTTAACTTTGTTACTACAAAAAATAAAACCCCAACCACCCCCCCGGAAAGTACCTCCCTCCCCCCTCAAGAAAGCAGAACAAACCCAAAAGGGAAAGCAGGTAACAGGAGCTTTCAACAGCATTATCAAGCTTAACACTGGGGAGCAGCCAGCCAGGGAGGCCAACGGCATTGCCAATACCCAGCCGCCGGCAGCAGGAGGGCCTGAGCAGACAGACAGCAGCACCAGGGCAGGCTCTGCCACCACCACGTGCCAAACTCCTCTGCTCCTGCCCCCCCCAACCGTTAGTTTATGTTAATACTTCACTAATACTGTCTTATTTCCCCTCTGCCAGCCCAGCATCAGAGATCTGGAGATCTCTACCAAAGCCAACGCCAAGGCAGGAGAAATGACCCTGTGTGGAGGGGAGAGAGGCAGCGGCTGCGACTGCTCACTCCTACCTACTCCAGCGGCACCGAGCCGGTCGCCACGGTCCCACACACCATATCACACCCAAGCCTGCGTGAAGCACGTGGCAAAATTCCATACCCCTTTCCCAAGTCCTGGCAGCACTAGGCACACTGTTGGAAAGGAGCAGGCAGTGGGGATGGAGGGCTGCGCAGACCCAATAAAAAAGGAGCTTAGAAAGTTAAAGTGTCTGATATACACTTAAAACCAGCCAGGCTGTGCCAAGACCCACGTGGGATGCTCTTGTTTTGCCACCCCGGTCCTTGGAAGAGTGAAAGCTTCACCCCTTAAATCCCAGCTCTTCTCCTTCCCAGTGGGAAGCAGCTGCTGGCACATTCCAGGGTTTCTACGTGCGAAGCAGTGACCCAGGCGAACCCCTCCTGCTGTCAGCCTGGCAGCATCCTCATCCCACGCTGGGGTCAGTGTGCCGGCTCCCCGTGCACACGGAAGCGGTAGATGCAGGTGTACTCGAGGTGACCCCAATTGCTCAGCACCCGGAGCTCCACCAGCTGGTACGGGCCAATGGTGTCATCCTTGGGGAGAGGGGGAAGGAAAACCCTGAGCCCTTGAGAGTTCCCTGGGGCTCGGAGAGCCCAGGGGTCCCATTGTCTTCTTGGGGTCAGGTGCAACGAGAGCAAAGCACTTACCTCGAAGTAAAACGTTTGGATGGGATTGCCATTGTGGTTGTACGTGAACTGCCCAAGTAGAAGGCCTTCCTCCTCTCTCTCCTCCTTTAAACCCTATGGAGGGTCAGGGAGGCAGAAAGGGAGAACCAGTGGTGATGAGAGAGGGAGACCAGAGGTGCACCCAGGGCAGAAGAGGGAGATGGAGGCGCAAGCACACTTGGTCTCCACTCCTGCTCTTCCAGGCCAAAACAGACAAATGGGGACAGGGAGCAGCGGGGAAGGATGAGGAGGTAGAGACCAAGAGTTATACCCACTCAATCCCCTCTTCCAGTGCTTCCCAAAACCCCTCCTGAAGCCTGGTGCTCTCCCTCTCCCCCTCAGTACTGCTTCTTCCCCCTCTTCAGTGTAAGACCAACCACCACACCAAGCACCCCACAACCAGGTATAGGGCTCACCAGCCCTCTCCTCCTGCACTCTCTCCCATGACACCCTCCCACTGTGTCCCCTTGCTAATCCCTCAGGTCACTCACATAGACAGCAAAGTCCTTGGGGGCACTGGGGATGGTCCCCTTGGGTGAGAGAGCTCTTGGGATGTGCTCCAGTGTCACGGCCGTGGGGCGGATGATGCTGGAGAGGCGGATGACGGCAAAGCCCTGGGACCCACGAAACGCCCAGCAGTTCCCAGGGTTGACATCTGGCTACAAGCACAAGAGCAAGACACCAGCAATGTTACCATCGTCAGTGCCATTTTCTCCCCGGCATCAGCCTGGCCGCTTGCTTAGAGCAGGAGCCAAATAAAACCCACCAAGAGAACCAGCCCAGCCGGCCCTTCCCCACAGTGGGGTCTCACCCTGAGGGTGCCCACCTGCAAGATAACACGGGGGGACTGCGAGCGGTACCACAGGGGGATGCCAAACAAGCTCAGCAGCGCCGTCTGTGTCCCGTGGGTCTCTGAGCAGCGGGTGTTGATGACACTGGCCCCTGACATAGACAGGGCACAGCACCAGGTAAGCTGCATACCAGCAGGTATGTGGTCCCCTCCCCAGGATGGCCGGCTCATCCCACACCACCTACCCGCCGACTCCAGGGCATAGTCAACCATCCCCACACGGTCCTCGCTGTAGCGCTTCAGGGCCTGGTCCACGATGAGATGCACTTGCTGTGTGAGAACAGAGAGTGAAAGGGGGAAAGGGCCAGGGCGGGCATCCTGGCCCCCACTCTTCTCCACCCCATGGGGACAGAGAGGGCGCAAGGACCTTCCTGCAAGCAGCCAGGGGATGAATCACCGTGGCAGAAATGAGAGGACACGCATTTGGCTGGGAAGCCTCGTTAGAGGCTGCTAAAAACAGCCCAGAGAGGAGCTGTGTAATGAAGGGGCAGTGCCCAGGCACACTGGGCTTGCCTGTCCCCATCCCAAAAGAAGGGGTAGGCCTAGGGGAGGTGGAGTGTTCCCCAGCAGGTACCAGACACAACCTTACAACCCACCCAGTCCTCCCAGTGTCATCAGCTGGCCCCTCCTGCGCCATCCTGCAGGACTGGTGGGAGCTCCCCCACCCAGAAAAGGAGGAGCTGGCCAGAGCATCCCTTTGGAGTCAAAACCCAGCCCTAGGAGCTGCGGCCTTGCAGCACCACTGTGGGTCTAAACTTTGTGTGTGCACAAAGCTCATACAGACTGCAGGCACTGCAAATCCCAGCTTTGATCCCTGCCCTTCACTACCTCCGTAGGGAATTGCCAACAACAATTTCCAAAGCAAGCAGGCTCAGTTTTTCCTTCGGTGTCATTCTACTGAAATGCTTTGCCCCAAGTGACTCAGCGGTGCTGCTGAAGATAGGGGTAAACAAGGTGCTCAAACCTTGATGGCATCTGCCCTGCCTTTTGGGTGAAGGGTATGAGAGCAGAAGCTTGGATTTTAAGACAGTGAGAGCCCCACAGGTATGCAGATATTGCCACTGTGATCCATCCAGAGCAGGGTGCAGGCACACCTCAGTGGAAGTGAGCAGCAGAGAAGGGATGGAGGAGTTTCAGGGATGCTCTTGACAGGTGGGATATGAGCCCACAGTCAATGTCCCAGCTATAAGCGCAGTCCCCACGGCTCTGGTATTTCCTAGGCACATGTGCCACCCCTCTGCACACACACAATGGGACACAGCCCCTGATCCCACACCTGCAGTCACCAGCACTCACCTCTTCCGTCACCCCCATGGTTCCTCCTTGCTGCAGGGCCACTCCAATCCCAGCATCCCGTGCTGACAGCCTCCTGTCCTCCGAGACCTTGTCAAGGATTTTACGCTCCAGGGCCTGGAGCTCTGCTTGCAAGTCTTCCGGCTGGAGGACAAGCCCAGCAGCGCCATCCCGCCGGGACTGTGACAGGAACTGACTGACCCACGCTGGGAACTGAGCTTCCACCTGAAACAGGGCACAGCGCTCAGCCCCAGGGCAGGTACCCTCATGCCTCCCTCTGCCGTACATAGCAGGACTAGGGACTCACATCAGCCCGCACTGCCTTCAGCTGCTCCAGCATCCCCTCCATGTGCTTCCCCATCACCTCCTGGTCTGACTTGAGGCTCATCAGCTCCCTCCTCAGTGCTGCCACCTCCTGCTCCAGCTTATCCACCTCCTGCTCCAGCTTATCCACCTCCTGCTGGAAGCTCCCTTGCAGGCTCTCCAGTGCTGAGCTGTGCCGAGAGAAAGGGGCAACAAAACCTCACACCAGTGGCAGTCCCAGCTCCCCTCTGCAAACAGGGGGGGCAGGTTCGTCCCCCCCCCAGGGCCTGTGCCATCTCCAGCCCCATACGGGTTTAATTCCTGTAGCAATGTCCTCTTCTATTGCATCCTATGGGAAAGCATCCCCAGCTCGCTCCTCAGTTGAAGGGCCATCTTCCCCACAGTGATGCAAAACAATGGCCACGAAGCTTATTTGCTGCAATGACCCTTTAAGCCCTGCTGGCAGCCAGGGCACTTTCTTGCCAACACACCCACACATCCATCCCTCATTCCACACAAGACTGTGTCTCTCGACCTCTCCTTTGCCCCAAGCAAACCACGCTTGGAAACCCCTCCTATGCCGAGCTGTGGGTATTTCACCCTGCTACCTGCCTGTCCCTAACAGAGCAGCAGCTCTGCTTGGACAGCAGCATTACCTCTGCCATTCCGAGTTCAGCTGCAGCAAACGAGTCTCCATCTCCTGCCAGGAGAAGGGGAAGGGGTGAGACCTCCGATGCCAGTAGCAGGGATGTCCTGCCTGGGTACCACCACATGCTCATTCCCTTACCTGAGAGGCTTGTGCCATCTTCCCTAGGCCGAGTGAGGCACAGGGGGGGAACATCAGAGCCCGGCCCCCCATGTCCCCACCTTCCCCCATGCCCCCCAAACCTCACCTGGAGGTGACTGTTCATGTCGGTGCGGAGATGCTCCTTCAGCCCCGCATCCCGGCGGCTCAAGAGCCCCTCCAGCAGTGCCAGGACACCCCCTGAGGGGGGCTCCCCGCCTGCTGCCATGGCCGCTGCTCCCCGCTGCAGCTCCCACCGCGACATCCCGGCCTCCAACACCTCAAAGCGCTTCTTCAGGGCCTGGAAGCGAGCCAGGACCCGGTGGTGCCCCTGCAGTGGCAAAGGCAGAGTGTGATGCAGCTCCTCAAGGGGCTGCCTGCTCCACTGGGACCCCCGTGACACGAGACCCAGGCCACCCAGTCCCCAAAGCCACTGACATCTTATTCATCTGCTGCTTCCCAGCAGAGGGCAGATGTTCCCCTTAGTCCATCCCTGGACACCCGAGACAGGCACAAGCTGGGGGAGCCACTTCCACCAGCATGGCAGGGCTCCTTCAGCCATGGACCACACTGTGCCAGCTCTGGGCAGGCTCCCACCCCACCTGGGTCACCTCCATGCCTTTGCCAAGGCTTACCTGGTCCAGCGTGGTCAGGTCCCCTGTCCCAGGCACATCACAGGAGGAAAGCTTTCCTGCTCCCCACCATGGGAAGGCTGGGAGGCGGTGTGTCGACAGCCCATAGGGGTAGAAGTACCAAGCTCCTAGGCATGCAGGGGGATGAGATGGTTAAAACGGCAGGGGACAAGGTGGAAGTGCAGAAGCTCAGCCATCAACAGACGCACCAGGGTACCAGGAGCACTGAGCTCAGGACCATCCGATGCCCCAGTGGTATGCTCTGCACTGTCACTGATTTCAGTCTCTCACTGATTGAGCCAGGCCAACTCACCGTAGGCAGCAGCAGCAAGGAGCACGAGGAACAGTAGCAGAAGCAGGGACCTCTTCAGCCATGGGTAGCGCCTGGAGCACGGACAAGAAAGAGGTGCCTGTAGGACTGCAGCCACCTTCTCCCACCACGCTTCTTCGGATGGGAGCCGGAGGGAAAGCAAAGCCTACCCAGGCTTTGGCACAAGACATCCACCCCACATGTTGTGCGGTCTATGGGGCACCCCCTCTCTGGGGTCCTGTGGGTTTTCCCCACATCTCCCCCATCCTGGTGTCCCACCACCACACTCACCTGAAGAAGGGGACACTACCCAGGTATGGAGCCATGCCAGTGAGGCGGTGCCGGGCAGCTGCCAGCATCGAGAACAGCCACCCCAGGAACCGAACTGCAGGGAGACAAACCAAGCCTCAGGCAGCAGCCTGGCAAAGATGTGCCCTCTGTCCCCAAGGATGCTCCGCAGGGAGCTAAAACCCCTCCACCCAATGAGGGAACAGCACATGGGGAGAGGAGACTCCAGCAGGGAAGAAAAGGTGCTGCTGCAAACACCCCTCCACTCACGTGGTGCTGTGAACACCAGCCAGAGGAAGGAGCCCACCCGGGAGGCTGCAGATCTCAGCCTCGACCCGGAGCTACTCTGGCCTGAGTAGAAGTGACCTGGGAAGGAAGAAACAAGGCAGTAAGTCACCAAACAGCGCCTGCACCTCTGTCTGTCACCCAGGCTGAAGGCTTTACGTAGGGGGGGGCATGCAGGTGGGGCTGGCAGTGCCCTGAGCACAGGCAGGTGCTGGGCTGGTCCCCTTGGGGACACTTCCCCCAGCATCCCTGCCGCTGCAGAGAGGCCGGAGTATCCCTACCAGCATAGTCATCTTCCGAGGAGTACCCAGATGAAGAGGTGTAGGAGTCGCACATCTTGCTCTCCAGCAGCCCGTTGATCTTGCTGGACTCGGTGTCCCCAGTGCCTCTTCTCCTCCTGGTAGAGAACTCGCCACCTTCCCCAAAACACAGAGTCCTCCTCAGAAACCACCCACCATCCCCACCCCCAAAGGGGGCAGGGGGCAGCCAGCCCGGTGGGGCTGCCCCAACGCCTCGCTGGTGTGCAAAGGACATCCCCAGCTACTGTGGGAGGGAGAAACATAAGGGAGAGCTCACCCCAATACGTGCTGCTGCCCAGGGTATCGTGCAGCACGGAGCTGCCCAGGGCAGCGTAGGCCCCGGCTGTCCCCCAGGTAGGACTCGCTCACCAGGGACTCGCTGTAGTAGGAGGTTTGGGTGCTGGGGGTAGGAGACAAGCGCTTGGTGCTGCTCGATTTCCTCCTGACCGTCCTGCTGTGGACGAGAACAGGGTCATCAGCAGTATCCTGCTGTGGGCGCGAACAGGGTCATCAATATAGATACGGGAGGGGGATGTCACAGTGCACGGATACGGGAGGGGGATGTCACAATGGGCAGAAACAGGGACTTCACCCCACGCCCTTGGCCAGCATCGCCTCCCTCTGCCCTGTACCGGATGGGGGCAGGTTTTGGAGGGTGCAACGGCTGCTTTGCGAAAGGCGCTGCCGCTCATCCGCGGGCACCGCTTCCGCTCGCACCGCTGCGGTTTTCCGGCCCGGCACTGGCAGCACACCTCCCTCCCGCCATCGGGCTGGAGGCGGCACCAAACCCCCCCCCCCCCCCCAGCCGTCCACGGCAGCGGGGCAGAGGAGAACGCAGAGGTGCTGCGGTTGGGAGCACCCGGAGGGCACAGCCAGTCCCAGGCAGCCAGCGGCCATGCTGCAATACAGTGAGCTCGCCGTCATGCTCCCTCCTGCAAGCTGCCAGGGAAGGTGCCTGCTCCACGCTGTGGGATGCAGTGCCCTGCCCACGTTTGGGAGATGGGACCTCCCGCACCCCACTGACCTGCCCGTGCCCTCCTTGAAGGGGAGCTGCTGCCCCCCCAGCAGGGAGCTGCTGCTGCTGCTGCTGGTCGTGGCATCGTCGTCCCCGGGGTAATAGCGGGTGCTGATGAGGCGCTGGCTGCGGCGGGACATGGCGGCGGCTCGGGACGGGGGGGTCAAGGCTCACCTGCGGCGGGGAGGGGAGACAAGTGTGGGCGAAGGAAAGTTCGAAACCATATGGGAAAAGCGTACACCATATAGTTGTCAGCAAACTTCAAACTTTATTCACAAAGATACCTGGTTATATACACTAAATAATGAGCCTCATACATATTGCAAAGCTGAGCTCCTAATTGGTTAACCTTTAAAATATTACTTCTTATCTTATTTCTGCATACTTGCAGTTTACAATTAGCATGGTTAGCTTGAAAGACGCTTTGTTAAAACAGGGCCCTATTGTCCAGAGGGACCTTGTGGTCCAGCTTGACCAAGGGAGTCAATGGGAGTCTGATTATCAACAGAACCAGGGGAGTCAGCAAGACCTTGCTAACTTTTCTCAAGATTTCTGCACGTACACGAACTTTAGTAACCCTCAGGCGAGGCCTCAGTGCCTGTGGGCCACTACCGTACAATTGTCAAGCGATTGTCTGGATTGCTCATAGGCCTAGTTCTGTTGCTAATGAGACATCAAATTCATCTGGCTGTGGCCTTTGTCCACCAGCCATTCGTCAATAAAACTCTCCACATTTCCCCCGTTTTCTTTTTGGGTTAAAAGCACATTATTCATAGCCTTCATGGTCATAGTTTTCACACAAGAAATAAGACATCCAATAATCAATAATCCTACTATGAGTACAATCAAAATCACAAATCCTTGTTTCAGTAACTCTCTTAGCCAACCCGATAAACCCTAGCCACTTAACAGTGTGTCTAACGGGCTTTGCCATTCTTGCAATTTCTTCATGTTGGAATTTAACTGTCTGATCTTATCATGAATGGACTGGGATTTATCAGTAAGGTTAAAACAACACATTCCGTCAAATTCTTCACAGCCATGACTATGAGCAAGTAATAAAAAATAAATAGCGGCGCGATTTTGCAAAGTCGCTTTTCTTATACTATCAGCTTCTGTAGCAAGATCATACAAGATTTTAGAAGTTATATTGATTTGCTTTCCTGCCCAACATGTTAAAGCTTTGATTGCTAAAGCATTGTGTACAGAACTAAGAGATGGCAAAAATATAGCAGACGCAACTGTTGCCGCAGTGTTCCATAAGAGTGCTTTATCAGAACAATTACCGTCCAGAACCTGCAATGCTCTTTTTGCTCGGTGTTGCTTTTGATGTAACTGAGAGAGTTGCAACAATTGATGTTTTCTTGGTGTTATCAGTGTTAATTTTCCAATATAACATGGTCCCCCAAATGGTTTGCAAGGGATACCAGGCCAAGCTCTATCCCCACATATTAAAAAATATCCTGAAGGTAGTGCCTTGGCTCTGGTATCTGGATACTTTATTTCGTGCATTGGGCAATAAGATTGATTATTGTATCTCACATCTAAGGGTGATACGTCAGTTTTAACTGGCCCTTCCATACTAGATATAGAACTAAACTTAATACATCTTTTTGCTGGTTTTGAACCCAATAAACTTAATTCTTGTAGATGTAAGATCACCCTTGTTAAATTCCTGATTAGTAAAGCATTCAAAGTAGACATAAAATTCCAAGAGGTAAGGTTAGCAGCTTGTCTAATAACTGTAGTATTTAAAGGGATTGACAAGTTTACCCATTCATCTGTAAAATCAGAGAGATTAACAACCGGACTTTCAATCAGACAGGTTTTAGATGGATTACCAGCTTGGTGCAATGATAAACAAAAGTCGTCTACTCCTGCTTCATGAGCCCATTTTGTCCAAACATTGTCCATATAATAACTATCAACCAGCTTTTCCGAGAGATATTGACAGAAGGCTGTCTGTAGGGAGAATGTCATCAGAAATGCAGATAAATACGATACACAAACACAATTAAGACTACACATTACTCTATAAGCAGTCCAAATTATCAATAACACAATCATCTTTAAACAGTTCATGTTCAGTTCTTTCCTTAGTGATCTTATTCTGTTGATTCTTCTTCTGGATGTGTGTCGTTGCTATTTCCCGAGCTTGCTGATGTGACGTTTGGAGCAGGCTTAGTCCATTCTCTAACAAGAAATCAGCTATATCTTCGTTTTTTCTTTTCTTGAGTAAGTCAAAGCTGTTTTACCAGGTTCTCAATCATACCACGAATACATTGCAAAATACAAGGTACAGTCATAACTATGGTCAAGCTTACTACCAAAATCATTCTAATACCTTTAATCAGAGATGTGAGCCAACCATTAAAGTCCCAAGATGTAAGAAGGGCATCTAATCAAGGAATTTTATCGTTCTAATAGGCATCATGAAGTACTTTCTTATGCTTCCAAGTTTCTTTAACATCTTTCAAAGTCCTTCCAGACTGATCAAGATAACTACAACAAGATTCATTAATTAAAGTACATACTTTGTTTACCTGAGCTGTTAATATATTTAAAGCCTTACAATTCTACAAAATTATATTTTTAAAGAATTTGCTTCTACTTGTATTAACATAGTCACATACGTATTGCCATTAAAAACAGCATAACAAACTTACACTGGAATCATTTTGCACACTTTGCTTTAGTCTTACAGTCATATTACATTCTTTGTTATATTCTATAACTTGATATGGTTCTGGTCTTTTCCACTCATTATCATGTAGGTCTTTATATAGAATTGGTGGTTTGGGCAAGGAATTATCTGTTAGAAGTTATAAATACTGTATTGCAGAAAGAGAATCAAAACTAGACAAATTTAAAAGCTTCTGTATAAATTACGCTTTGCAAACTGTTTGAAGAAAATCCTTACATTTCTCTTAGGTGTTTTCATGTATAATACCTGCTTTAGATGACCCTAGATCATATCTCCAACATATGCCAACCACAGGCTGCTTGGCCTACCTTTCTCTTCTATATAGCTCTCTGATAACAGGAGAGACCGTCCCTCACATCAAGGTCTGGCATGGCATGTGTCCCCACCACTCAACGCCTGCTGGGTTGCAGCCAGCAGCGGAGCTAAAGGTTCTTCTTGGTGGCAAACACAGAGGCCAACCCAGTCTTGCCCTTGACTGTGGTAGGAGGTATTTGGCCAACTTTAGTCGTGGCACTTTGTTGGCAGTGCAGAGGTTTACCTGCTTCATTCAGTAACAAGTCACTACTATGACAAAGCACATACAGATTTACATTAGCAATATGTACACTACAGGGTGCAGCAGCATGTTGAAGATGCTAGTGGCAGTGACAGACCAGCCGAAGAAAATTTTTCATTAGTGATGTACTTCTACCTTCTTAATTCGTTCTATTACCTGCTTTATAACACTATCATTGTATTAGAATCTTTCTAGCTTTTGCCTTAACATTTTTTAGCAGCTGCTGCAAATTTGCATACTCTAATATCAGTTTTATAAGTGACAAATCCATACAATACAAGGTGTAGTTTCTTATTAGCAACTGGCTAGTAAGCACAGGTGGTTTTATATACAAAATTACAGCTTCTAATAAGAGCTACTTTACATGCACATATATTTAAGCTCCTGTGGCCTAAGTTATATACCTTTTACAGCTTGCTTATGCCTGCTAGTCAGGGTATAATTGGATACATCTTAAAAAAAAAATACTGAATACATCTTACGGAATACCATTGTTAGTTTACCGCCGGATGCATCATACAGATTACTTTTGTTAATTGATATACAATATTGGATACATCTTAATAGTTACATGTATATTCCTTTTCCCTATGTGGTTACATTCTTCATGGGGTTTTTGCTTCCTCAGTACTTTCCCAGCACCTGTCTAGATTACAGTGTCCATGCTGTTTCTTTTCGTGTTGAGATGTTATTACACTGTAGCACTCTAAATCTTCTGCATCCACTGTCCCACGGTCTGATTGTATCTATTTTCCAGCAACCATTCTCCAACAATTCCCGGTTTTTCTTTTTGAACAATTAAGGCTTGTTTGGTTAATTTTTCTACACTAGACATAATACATCAGTAGGCTAAGCCAAGCACTAAAATAATTAACAGCAACATGCTAATGACTCGAATCCCTTCCCCCATGCCATCAGTTCTCAAGAAGTAAATCAAGCTAAAAATGATTCCTTAAAGCAAAGGCATTCTGATGAAACAGGAATGTGAAGCAGGTGCAGAAGCAAACTGTACAGTTAACAGTCAATGCGTTTGCAGTGCCATTAACCATTTTTTCTCTTTCTTTGCCACCCTAATGCTGTCTGGGTAGAGGTTGGTAAAACTTGGATTCTTCCTTAGGTTACTTTAAACACACTAAGCAGGACTGCCCAGCAGCAGCTACAACTGCCAGCCTGCTGAGCAGCAGCCATAAATCTCTGCGGGCAGCAGCACTTTTCTATTAACCCTTTCTTGCCTAAAACGTTAATTTGCTACACATTAAAACTTTTACATTAACTTAATAATAAAAGGTACACAGAACACTGTCTGCCCTCAACAGATACACACATACACACACATTCATGGGATCCCACAAACACACTCCACACAACTACAATATGTGAAACACAAAATGCAGACAATCATTATTTTCACTACATGGTCCCACGTACAGAACGTGGTGCAATGACCTTGTGAAGACAATTAGGAAGCCAGCTCCGAGCAGCATCGTCGCAGTGCAGGGTGGCAGACTCAATCTCAGCGGGCGTCCCCGCAGAGGCTCTGCCTCCCTCACGTCGCATGAGGCTTGGGCTTTTGTACTGATCAAAATGCGCACTTATTCCAATGCAGGTGGCCAGCCTACATCGGGAGAAGTGGCCAACAGTATCTATAAAGGTCTGCAAGGGTCGATAGAAACACAGACGTAGTTACATTTGCTAGCTTTTAGTACATGAATATCACAGACAGACTATAAGCACACAATATATCTGCCTCCCCCACCCATCTTACTTTTCCCTTTATAACTGCCCATTTATCATGGTGATCTGGGGAATCTAAATCAGGCTTCTTTTCCGGATCAACAGGTCTCAGGTCAAAAGGACTATTCAGGTCAGCATCAGAATTATCAGGCGTCAGAACCTCAGGAGCAGTAACAACAGTCTGATGAAAATGCACAGGCTCCTCATTAACGTGTTCTGGAGTTTCGGTGTTATCAAGTGCTGTGCTGTCGGCTCCTTCCATTATACCCGGACTATTACCCCGTTCCTCCTCCTCAATCAGGGGGGCAATGGGCTCCACTTCTTCTACTTTCTCTTCTTCTTTCATTTCCCGCGCATGAGGAATCCTAATACTAGTCACAGCAGATGCAAGGGGCTCGCCTTCTGGTGGTCCCGTTTGTCCATACTCCCTATTTTTCCTATGTGCCTCAGCCGCTTTTTCTGCCGCTTTCCGCTCGGTTGCATACTGCAACAGTGCATTACACATCGTTCGCCACACTTTTCTCAGTTTCTTTGCTGTCTTATCATCCTCTAATACAGCTTCCCATAACACATCCCCAAATTTACGCCACTCATTTAAATCATGCACTGTATGAGGATCAACAAATAGACCTTTTGCATATCCATAAGCTAACAGCTCTGGAACCTCCTTTTTTAAATTAATATCCCTGAGATTACGCTTTTCTAGAAAACTTGTAAATAAATCATATGCCACTTGCCTATCCATGTTTAAACGTCAGCGCGCGCTGTTTTGCAGCTCTTCATAGGCTTCGGTGGCACGTACGACCCAGACCGCCGATTACGATCCTGGGGGTGCTTCCTGCCTTTTCTTCCTGCTTTTGCACCGTCCTGGGCTGCAGACAGGACTCGACCCTTGTCTTCGCTCAACCGTGGTGCCCTATATACAACGTCTTCCCGTTAAGCGTTTTTCCGCTATTTCTTAGATCCGTCAGGGGTTCCTTAGGATCACGTCGGGGTCACCATTTGTGGGCGAAGGAAAGTTCGAAACCATATGGGAAAAGCGTACACCATATAGTTGTCAGCAAACTTCAAACTTTATTCACAAAGATACCTGGTTATATACACTAAATAATGAGCCTCATACATATTGCAAAGCTGAGCTCCTAATTGGTTAACCTTTAAAATATTACTTCTTATCTTATTTCTGCATACTTGCAGTTTACAATTAGCATGGTTAGCTTGAAAGACGCTTTGTTAAAACAGGGCCCTATTGTCCAGAGGGACCTTGTGGTCCAGCTTGACCAAGGGAGTCAATGGGAGTCTGATTATCAACAGAACCAGGGGAGTCAGCAAGACCTTGCTAACTTTTCTCAAGATTTCTGCACGTACACGAACTTTAGTAACCCTCAGGCGAGGCCTCAGTGCCTGTGGGCCACTACCGTACAATTGTCAAGCGATTGTCTGGATTGCTCATAGGCCTAGTTCTGTTGCTAATGAGACATCAAATTCATCTGGCTGTGGCCTTTGTCCACCAGCCATTCGTCAATAAAACTCTCCACAGACAAGGAAGCATCAGCAGGAGGGGACGCAGCGGGAGGAGGGACCCCACTCGCGGGGGCTGCCCGGGGCGGTGCTGTGGGTGCTGAGAGCCCCTCTAGGGGCACCTGCTGCCGCGGGCCGCCACCGCCGGGGCCGGGATGGAGCCTCCCTCCCTCCCACCCGCTCCACCGCCACCGCCACCGCCACCGCCACCGCGGCCGCCTTATAAGGTTACAGAGGAATATATATACATTGTATATAGATAAAAACGTACATAAAGACACACATTAATACATATATATATATATTTACATATGCACACGCATACCCCCTTCCCTCCTCCTCCCCCTCCCCTCCCACGGGCCACCCAAGCAGGCACCCCCAGACCTCCTACCCCACCCTCGGCCGCGGCCGACCCCGTGTCCCCGCACACCCACCGTCTCCCGCAGCCCAGGCCCGCACCCGCCGCCGTCCCTCCCCGCTGCCGCCGCTCCGCTCCCTTTTGTTTTGCAGGCAAAGGCGGCCCCGGCCCCCGCCCCGCTTCTCCGCCCTACCCCGTTCCCCCCCTCCCGCCGCCGCCCCGCCCCTCTCCGCCTCTCGCGCGCGCGCGCCCTCCGCCGCCGCCTCCCCCCCCACCCCCCCCCCCCGGCTTGTGGGGACTCTTCGATAGGCTCTTTATTGTTACTGCTATCGCCGTTTTTGTCGTTATCGCTGTTATTATCGCAGTTGCTGTATTAGCATAGCTTTGTTGTGATGGGGCATGGCTTTAAGATGGCAGAGAGAAGATTTAGATCGGACCTTAGGAAGAAGTTCTTCCCTGTGAGGGTGCTGAGGCCCTGGCACAGGGTGCCCAGAGAAGCTGTGGCTGCCCCATCCTTGGCAGTGTTCAAGGCCAGGTTGGACACAGGGGCTTGGAGCGACCTGGTCTAGGGGAAGGTGTCCCTGCCCATGGCAGGGGGTTGGAACTGGATGAGCTTTAAGGTCCCTTCTGACCCAAACCAGTCTGGGATTCTATGCTTATCGTTTGGGGGTGATGGGGAGGGCCCATCCCTACCCCCTGGCTGCCCACAGGTCACCAAACACCTCAGCGCTGGGGAACTTCCAGCCCACACCCCCCATGCCCACCGAGGGCTGCAGGCAGCCCATGCTACCAGGCAAGGGCAGGCCCTTGGGTACAAACCGTGGGTGATGGTGACCGAAAATGGGGGCTCCTACTTGCTCCTCAGCCCTGTTTGGGTTTTGCTGGGGCAGACAGTTTGCCAGCCCCAGTGAGGTGGCAAACACCCAGCAACCCCACACAACACCCCAACGGCACAGCCAAACCCGCCCCTGCGGCACAGGCAGCCCCACTCAACACCGTGTGCCCACGCCGCCTCGACCGGGGGGGCAGGTTCTGCTGCTCCCCAGCCCCATGGCCTCAGACACCCCGTTACCATCCCTCTCCCCCATGGGCGGCCGGGCCGGCTCGGCAGCAGGGCGCAAGCCAAACCCGGCTGCTCCCGTGGGACCTGGTGCCAAGGCGCCGGGCTGAGACAACAGCCGCCTCCTACGCCCCGCGTTCTAAACCCGGCAGCTCCCTGTGGGAGCGCGGCGAGGGGGGGAACCGGCTGCCTGTGGCTGGACACGGCTGTGGGGCCGCAGCGTGGGAACGGCCCCGTTGGCTTCGGGTAAAGCGGCAAAAGGGCGTTCGTAGAAAGGGTTAAAACCATGAAACCCTGTTGCGAAACAGCCCTGAAACCTCAAAACCTTTTCCTCCCCACGCCAGGGTCTGGTGCACAGGCTGGGGACCTGCTGCCAGTGTCTTGGGTGGGGGGGTAGACTGCAACAAACCCCAATTCAGAGTCCCCGGTCCCGTTGTGTAACACAGACAGACCCTCTTTGTCTCCCTTTTCTTTCTTTCTTTTCTCCCTTTCGAGCCCATTTTTTGTTGCAGCCTAAATCTCCGCCTGGCTTTTCCAGGGCAGCTCTGCCTCCCGCTGCACCAGCCACCCTTTCCCACCCTTTCCTGGGGTTTTCCATCACTCCACAGGTGACCCGCCAGGCCAGAGGACATCTCCCTGTTGGCACCTTTACCTGCGGACACTGGTGGTGGCTTTTAGCGATGGCACCTGCCCCAGCTGATGTAACCCTGCTGCGGATTAACCCCCGCGGAGGCTCAGGGGATAAGCTGGGTGCTGAGCCACCGGGCACTAAATAGGGCGCATGGCCCCAGGTCAATCCGTCCCCTCCCAAGAGCCACTTTTTCGGGTGGGGAGGGAGCTGGTAGCAGTTCCTGGAGGATTTGAGGGAATGCTGGGGGGGGGGGGGGGAAGAGGAAATGGGGCTTTTCCCCCTTGTTGCACCCCCAGTGCTGCAGCAAAGGTGGTGATGCTGGAGGTGTAGGGTCTTTTGGAGGGGTATGGGAAGAGCAGCACAGGGGTAAGCAGTGAGTGCCTGGGAGCTCATGCCTCAGTGGAGAGCCTTAGATTACGTTCTGGGGGGCACCAGGGCATCGTGGTGCTGGAAGGGGTTGGGGGGGAGGCAGAAGGAGCGTGCCAACTGCTGGAGTTTGGCAGCTTTTCTGGGAAAAGGCAGGAAAGAAAGACAGAAAATATTCCAGCCTTTTCCCAAAAGGCTTTGGAGGGCTGAAGAGACATGTCCAGGCAAGCAAGGACGGGCCAGGGCTGGGCAGGCAGCCCTGGTCGGGGAGGTCTCAGCTCATCTTCTCCACTAGGCCAACCTTTTTATTTAAATACCCTCCCTGTCCCAGCCATCCCTACACCCACTTTCCTGGTGCATCACACCGCCGGCTCCAGCGCTGCCCAAAGCCGGTGCTAGGCACACCGCTCTCCAGATCACCCTCACCAACACACCCCAACCCCGTGGGGTACAACCCCCCCGTCACACCCGTGACCCCACATCATCCACCAGCACCTTGTCCGGGTGGGCTGCCCCGGCCAGGCAGCGTCCCACCGCTGCCAGCACCTTCCCCAGGCGCCGGTCCAGCGCCCGCAAGTGGGACTCGGCCAGGACGGGGGCCAGCGGGTCGGTGGCCAGTGCCTCCCGCAGCAGGTCGCTCAGGCGGTAGGACGGGGTGGCCAGCAGCTGCAGCCGCAGGTAGGTCGACTTCTTGATGCTGCCGAAGATGAGGAGGGAGAAGGGTCTCAATCCAGGGAGTCTCTTCCCAATGGCAGCTTCTGGGGCACGCTGTGGGAGCCCCTTACCTGCAGCACTGCCGGAGTGGGGCCAGGATGGACAGTTCATCACGTGAGTGAGTGCCGAAGCTGGAGGAAATCCCATCAGTGGGCATCAGGGCAGCATCGCCCCACAGCTCAGAGCCCAGTGTGGGGAGCATCTTGGCACAACCCGCTGTTTCCCACCACCCCTTTGCTAGGATTGCTTTACCCGCGGCCGTTGTCCAGGTGGAGCAGGAAAGTGTCATTCCCAAATTTCTCGAAGGTCTCGTAGTGGTGCCGATCCATATTGCCTGCAGTGGGGCAACAAATGTGCCATAGGGTGGTGGGCTGGAATGTGGGAGGAGGGACATGGAGCACCCTCTTGGTGTGAGAACAAAACCCAGAGGCTGGGGGCACCTCTAAGGTGCCTGTCTGGTGGTCATGGCCATGGAGTGGGGGACCCAAGCAAAGCCCCACCCCCTTCTCATCCCAGCAGCCCCATGGAGGGAGCCAGAGATGAGAAGATGGGAAGCTCTCCAAGTCAGATGATGCTGGGGGACAGAATGGGGAGGAAGGACCATCCCTAGGAACAGGAGAGGCAGTGCAATCCCTGGGGAGCATCGCCGCATCCCGGCTCCGCAGGGGCTGCACATGGGAGCTTGCTCAGGGGTGCTTCCTGTGCCCAGGATGTTAAGCTTGTCCTTCGGTTTCTGCCTGGTATTTGTCCTAATGGCACAGCCCTTTGCTCTCTGTTTGGGTAAGAGC
The DNA here is from genome assembly GCA_039720435.1 of Amazona ochrocephala. Classification (NCBI taxonomy): domain Eukaryota; kingdom Metazoa; phylum Chordata; class Aves; order Psittaciformes; family Psittacidae; genus Amazona; species Amazona ochrocephala. The sequence goes on from CM077880.1 coordinate 80,819,601, forward strand.
CCAGTTCTCTGCAGCCTGAGCAATGGTTTGGCCAGCAAACCTCACAGGGCACAGAACTACGGGACATGGAGCTGTTTAGGCCTCTTAGTCCCCAGCACTGGCAAGGCAGGGCTCACCCATAAGGAAATCAAGGACTGTCATGTCAATGAGGTCGAGGAGGCGATGGCCCCTGTCGTAGGGTGGTGTCTTCCGCACCTGAGCGCAGTAGTTGGGGTTCAGCTCCCACCTGCAGGCAGAGGCCGAGAGTGGGACATGGCTATGACAGCAGCCATGGGGCAGCCCCCTCCTGTCCCACTGTTCTGCTGCTCCATTCCTCACTATGAGGGTGCTGAGGCCCTGGCACAGGGTGCCCAGAGAAGCTGTGGCTGCCCCATCCCTGGCAGTGTTCAAGGCCAGGTTGGACACAGGGGCTTGGAGCAACCTGGTCTGGTGGAAGGTGTCCCTGCCCATGGCAGGGAGTCGGAACTGGATGAGCTTTAACATCCCTTCCAACCCAAACCAGGCTGTAGCTCTATGATTCCGTGTCCCCATGCCTCCATCCCTCCCTGCAACCCAGCTCACTCAGCTTTCTTGCTCTTGTGGTAGGAGCGGCGCCAGGGGCTGCGCCAGGAGCGGCGCTTGGCCAAGGTCTTGTCAGGCAGCAGGGCAGCCATGGAGCCCTCCAGCAGGTCCGGCTTGCCGCAGAGGGCATGCTCGGTGGAGCAGTAGTAGGAGCACTCCCCGTAGAAGCAGATGTTGCCCGCTGGCCAAGGGGACAAAGCAAAGGTTGACAAAGAGCAGGAAGGCAGCGAGCCTGCTACCCCCCTGTATGGCGGTCCAGCCAACAGCCAGGTGAGGATGCTCCATGCACCGTGGCCATGTGCCAACAGCAAAGGAATGGCAGGGAAGGCCTTGAGGAGCACTGCCCCACGGCAGGGGACCCAGTGGGAACTGCAGCAGTCCCCAAAGGGATTGTTTGCCCCAGTGCACAGGAGCCTAGGCAGGAGCAGCCAGCTCCAGGTTTGCTCCATGAGGAGCAGGAGAGGAGGGACAGCATAAAAACTCACCTGGAGAGATGAAGAAAGTCTTGGCCAGTTTCTTGTCCGTGGTGATGTCACGAATCTCCTTTGTTATATTGACCAAACGGCCAGAAACTGGGGGGATTCGCCGGAAATCCAGGATCCTGAAACATAGAACTTGGAACCATTCCTTGCTGACCCCCAGCTGGTTTCACAGCGAGTTATTAAACCCATCATGAGATGCAGGAATCCCTCACGCAGGGAGGAAGAGGTGGGATGAAGGAGCGGTTTCTGTGCCGCTTTGCTGTCGCGGGGGAGCAGAGTTGGACGCAAAGCTTGCACTCACCTGTCCAGGTGGAAGGCTGCAATCTCTGCATTGTGCCGCTCAAAGTCCGAGAAGTAGAAGAAGTCGATGGGGGTCTCCTGGTCCCGGGTCTGCCTGGGAGGAGAAGGGAGGTGACAGCAATTGGACAGGGTCACCCCGAGCATGGCCTTGGCTCCAACCCAGCCCTCACCCTGTGTCCCTGGTGCCACTGGAGACACAGCCAGACCCAATCTCCTCCAGTTGCTCCCTGCGGGGTGGTGCAGCCCCAAACCCCCCAGCCAGGCCTCCATGCACCCCCTGCTCCCAACCCAAGGGCTGGGAAGCCCTCAAGGATCTGAGAGTCCGGGGTAGTCCTCATGGACCATCTTCTTCTTTCCACCACTGGAGGTCACTATCCCATCACAAGCTGCTCGCAGGCTGTCGCAAGCAGCAGCAGAGAAGGCGAGGAAACGGGACCATCCCGCTCGCCTCAAATTGGGGGGGGCGGACGGGGGGGGCTGAAGCGAGGCGGAACACGAAGCTTTTCTTCCTTTCTCCCTCCATTCTCTCCTCCAGACGCTCCTCACCGCCTAATGGGACAGCGCGGCGGGGGGGGACGGGGGGACGACACATATGGGGTTGTCCCTGGCTCCACTCACTTCATAGGCTTGAAGAGAGCCTGCCCGTAATTTGGGAACGTCATGATGAGCTTCAGCTGGGTCCCGCCGGTCTTCTGGACTGAAAGGGAGCACACAGGGATGAGGGAGGCAGGCAGCAGGCAGCTGGCAGGGGTGCGGGCAGGGGTGCAGGCAGGGAGGTGGTACCGGAGCTGATGATCCTCTGTGTGGCCAGGTCCCAGAGGAGGGTGGGCATCAGGGGGTCCCGGCGGGGGTACAGCTCGTAGCGGTTGATGCCAACGTGGAATTTGAGCCAGGTAGGGTAGGTGTCGTAGGCCGTCTTCCCTGTCGGGAGGAGCATCTCGGCTTTACTGCTGCTGACCCTGCAGCCCAACAGCCACCGCCACCCCAACAACAACAACAGCGTTTAGTTGGGATGGGACAGGGCCCACATCCCCAGGCCCTTCCTGGGAGCCGGCGCATGGAGGGTGAGGCAGGGGGAAGGCCCAGTATAAGCCCTGGATGTTGGTGAAACCCCTCACCCCATGTGCCCTCCATGGGGCTCCTGGGCAGATCCCACTCAATGCGGGTGGCCAGGAAGATGTGCTGGGATGGCTGGAGGGGCTCGGTGTCTTCCCTTACATCCCTGCAGGAATTCCCTGGACTAATCCTGCTCCGCTCATCCGTGCCTTTATTTCCCTGCTGGGGCGGCTCGTCCCATAGTTTTTCCCATACAACTAGCGATACCCCCATGTGCTCACTGGGGACACACATGCATCCATAAAACAGTGGTTGAGAAGCAGGGGCTTCGCAGCCATCCCCAGCACCAACCTCAGCTCCCACCCTCAATGTCGGGCTCCCCTTGGATGCCTTCCAATACCTGAAGGGGGCCTATAGGGATGCTGGGGAGGGACTCTTCATTAGGGACTGTGGTGAGAGGACAAGGGGTAATGGGTTTAAACTTAAACAGGGGAGGTTTAGATTGGATCTGAGGAAGAAATTCTTTACTGTGAGGGTGGTGGGGCCCTGGAATGGGTTGCCCAGGGAAGTTGTGAATGCTTCATCCCTGGCGGCGTTCAAGGTGGGGTTGGACATAGCCTTGGATGGCATGGTTTAGTGGGAGGTGTCCCTGCCCATGGCGGGGGGGTTGGAACTCGATGATCTTGAGGTCCTTTCCAGCCCTTACTATTCTGTGATTCTGTGATTCTGTGTGTTTATCTCACACTCCTGGTTTCCCTGGGGGGATGAATTTGCCACTATCCCTATCTCTGTGCCTCCAGCAAAGCTGCAGTTTCCTGGCATTCAAGGGAGGCTCCTGGGGGTATCTGTCCCTGCTCCGCACCAGCACTGCAATGGGACAGTCTGACCAAGGGCATCTATAACCCAAATCCATCTCTTTCTAGGAAAATGCAGACTGTGCCCAAATTCCATCAAACCAGACCCATCTCCCACTGTTATCCATAGGAGAGGGAGCCCTCAGAGAGAAGGCAAATACCCATCTGTGGAAATCAGCTCTTAAACCAGCCTGTATTGTCTCCCAGTTTTAGCAGCCACTATGACTGGAAGGTGTGCTTTCTGTAAGGAAGCTGCTATGTGTTATCAACACTAAAGCTTTTAATATCTTCCCTCCTAATTCAAGGTTAGTAGTCCAGTGATACAAATAGGCAGTCGGCAGCGGTGAGTCACCATACGGCCGAGCCTAAAGGGGTCAGGCGATGCCCTGTGGAATACAGGACAGGAACAGTCTCACGGTTGGAGGTAACCTACATTGCAGGCTTTGCATCTCCAACGTGCTGGGAGAGGGGATAAAACTGGTTAGAAATCTGGACTGGGGACTTCCTCGTATGTAAAGAGAGAGAGCAAAGGCCAGTCTGCGCTGGGGGAGGAAAGGAGACAAGGAGATCACCTGAAAGATACCTTACATAATACTGTGAATAGTTCAAGAGTCTCCTTTGGCTTTGCTGTGTGCTAAAGGCTTCTGGATAGCAACCCAGAAACTCAGGGCTGAGACAAGACTTGAGCCTCGAGAAGAGTGCACTCAGCAGTCGGGGCTCCTCTGGGGTTAAGGTGCTGGTCTATGCAGGGAAACAATGTGTTTGGTCCCTGCTGCTTGTCCCCTCAACCCCACCTATCCCCCCAAAGCAAGCCAGGGCTGAGCTCACTCCTCACCATTCGTCACTCCCGCTGCTGCGCAGGCTGAACTTCTCCATAGGGTTGACGACAAACAGCTTGTCTTTCTCCGTCACCGCTGGGATTGGGATGTTGTAAAGAGGATGCTCGAAGAGTGCCTCCAGCTTTGATCTCCCAGTCCGCCCTGAATTCCCCTCTCCATGCCGGCGCTGTCGTCCCAGCTCTCCAGCCCTTCCCTGCAGCTGGGAGCTCCTCTCCAAGGAGCTGTTGCTGCCGCTAAAATCCTGAAGGATTCTCAGGCTCAGCTTTTTGGGGCCGGCCAGCACAGGGCTGCCTGATGGGACACTCAAGGCTTTCACTGCTTTCATGTCGCAGCCACAGCTCCCGCAGGTGGCAGGGAGAGCCAAATCCATCACCAGGTGCACCAGGAGGGCCAGGAACAGGAGAAAGAGGAGGCTGACTTTACATTTCCTTTGGAAAAATGTGTGCAGCCGGCGTCGCATCTTTCCTCACCTGAGATGCTCAGCGAGATGTGGGCAGCCACCTGGGGCTAAGAGAACTGTTGTGGCTGCAGCCTCTGTGCAAAACCAGGAGCAAGGTGTCCTGAATTTAGGGCACCACAGTAGAACAACAACCAGTGCGACAGAAGAGTCTCAGGAATGATATGTCACCGCAGCACCTCATGGGGTGACACCTCCGGGATGGCAGTGGGATGGGGCGGGAGGTTGTGAGGGGTTTATCGATGCTGATAAGGGGCAAGCTGGCACCACCACCGTCAGTGTGAACAGGGCAAGTTCCAAATCAATAGCCACCAAGCTGGCCTGGGGACAGCGATGGCTGCAGATAACCCCTGCATCGTCCTGTCCCTCCGTGCTGTCACCCACACGGGGCTGCAGAACCTTTCTTTGTATACAGGGCATCAAAGTGGTTCTGCCTCTCTGCAGCACCCACCCTGCCCAACACTACACAGGCCCCATTCCCAATGCCCACCATATCCACACACTTGTAATCCAGGAGAGGTTTGCTCCTGCTGCTCAGACAGAGCAACTCACCCTTAGATATCTAAGCGATTAAACCCACTTGATCTCAGCCCCCTTTCAAAACCACTCAGATTAGGAGAAATGAAGAGGATGTGAGTATCAGCATCGCTGGGATGGGAAAAGCTGCACTTGGCAGTGTAAGGAAGAGCTGCCAGGCAGGCAAAGTTCACGGGCAGGGATGCTCGCAGGGCCTCCGAAGCAGGCAGGGGAGGTGGGCAGGGAGGAGACGGGATGCTGCTTGCTCCCTCAGGCATCAGCACAGAAGGGCAGCAGGACCCACTGAGCACTGGGGAGGACTGGCAGCTTGTGGAGGGGGAAGGCAGCCCACTTTTATCAGGAATTCACTTTTCCAGTGACAACCAGGGACACAGAGCTTGGCTGCATGGGCAGAAAGGGTTGGTGACTTGTAGGAGGGAACTTTGGATTTGTGAAGGGACAGAGAAGCATGGGAACACGCGCAGCAAACCGGGGGCTTGGAAGTCCGGAGTGATGTTTTTCCTCTTTCTGATTTCCCAAATGACGCAGAGGGCACATGAAATCTCATGCACCCCCTGCGTGATGTACCAGCAGCCAGCTTGGACATCCTCGCTCCAAACCAGTGAGGGTATGATGAGCAGCAGGCAGGAGGGTGTACACGGGAGGGGCTTTTCCAGTGCCATCCCTGCACTACCCTCTCACTCACGCTGCCCTCTCTGCACCATCTCCTGCGGGCTTCGTCCATGCCAGGCTCATCCCCCTCCCAGGCGGTGCAGAGGGAACACGGTGTTCCCAGTGTTCTTGGCTCTCCGTGTCCCACAGTGTGACAGTTGCCTGGAAACCATCTGTGGCTGACACCATCAGCCGCCCCAGATTCAGCCAGCTCCGCGTTCCCCTCCCGAGCCTTGCACTGACAAGATGGCCGTTGGGAGCCAGAGCGATCCGGGAGGAGGAGAGTTTTCCTGCCTGGCTGGTGAGCTCGAAGCCCTGCGGAAGGAGCTGGGAAGGGGAGCAGATGGCTTCCCCCCCTCCCACCAGGGAGGGGAACATGGTGTCTTGCTCCAGAAGGTTTGCTGGATCCAGCCCGGACATAGGGTTTGGAAAGAAGGCACCTAGGAGGGGCTGTAGCTGGAACATGGGATCGTTAGGTCATTGCTTAGCAGACAAAAAATGCCAACAAAAACCATGTGCTAACAGCTTGCATCAAAGGAGCTGGGCTGGGCTCCCAGAGCAGGGCCACGGATTTCTTTATTCCACAGCTAGCCCTGGGAGACCAATGGAAGAGGGAGACACACATCCCCCCCCCCTGCTTTCCAGGGCTCCAGACCAGCTCCAAACTGAAACCTCCCCCCCACATCCTGGAGCCAGAAAAGGACAGAGAGCCTATGAGCCAAAGCCATACTTCTGACCAGAAGTCCCATCCCTGGGCTAGGGAAGCTTGCAATCCTACCCCCCACCTTGATTTAGCATCCCATTGGAAAGTGGAAGCAGGGGGGTTAGGTGGGGGCACTTGTCACTTTTAGTGCTTCAATGCTGGCATTAAATATTAACCACAGGATTTTTCAGCGAGTCAGACACGAGCCTGCAGCAACAGGGAAGAGCTGGAGAGCTTCAAAGCCTGCCCCCATCGCCTGACAGCATGCGGATGTACCTTGTTGCCATGACATCATAACAGAGAAGCAGTTGAATTCGCACCTCTTTCTTCCCATCTTCCTCTCCCCACCATTGCGCCTTCCATCTTCCCAGCACCTTCCCTGCTTCTCAGCAGGTTCAAGCCACCCCTGGGGTGGAGGAAGAGCTGCGTATCCAAGGACATTTCCACCACTGGCATTGATTCAGGACTCTCCAGCAGCTGATAATGATGTTTCCCATCTCCCCTCAGTGGGGAAGGATGAAGTCATGAAGCACAGCCCCCTGAGCTGCTATCACAGCTTTTCAGGATGGGCAGATAGAAAGGGTCGTTTTGGCCGGCACTGATGCATCACCATGCACTTTTCATCTCATTTTCTACATCTGACTCAACCCCATGCTTTGATGGGTAACAGCAGCAACATACAGGGGCAGGAAATGAGAGGGAGACGAGAACACAATAGCAAGGCACCTGTTGCCAACTTCCCAACTTCCTGTTGAAAATTTGTAAGGTAAAATTCCTCAGCAAGAGGCTGCAGCTTTATAGTCAAAAGCAGGTAGGCCCTAGAGGCTCCAGAGCATCAGTGGCAGGGGTGCGTCCTGCGGGAAACATCAGGAGACAATCTCTGATCCATGAACCAGCTTTGAGCAACCTGGTCTAGTGGAAGGTGTCCCTGCCCATGGCAGGGGGTTTGGAATTGGATGATCTTTAGGGTCTCTTCTAACACAAACCATTCTATGCTTCTAGGATACGGACATGCCAAAAAATGTGCCAGTTCCACAGCAAAAAGAAGGCAAAAGTCTTTTAACATACAGGGGCCAGCACAGCATGGCTCAACTTGCAGTAGGCAGGAAAATCAGCCTGTCTTATTGAACATTTGACCCAGAGCAGGGGCCTTGACTGTTTTGGGAAGCTGAGGTTCATGCTTCCGTGTACAGGGCACGCAAACCAGGTAAGATGGATTGGCTTCTTCATGGTAGCATCTTGTGGGAAAGCTGTTACCTCTGGAAGCAAAATATCCTGCTGCTCTCCTGTGACCCCCTTGCACTTACCTTGGGGGAGTGACAGGGCTGGAGTCGCTTGTAGAATTCACACCTAGCTCACCTCAATCTGGTTGCACGCTCATGCTTGGAGAAGGCTGGGGAGCAGACAATGTTTGCTTACTGCTGATGCAGGTCATGGGGACATTAGCTTTGGTCAGCTGGTGGCTAAAGAGATAACAAACTGGCAGCAAGGCCAAAAGATTGGGTGCTGAGGTAAGCAGCTCCCTGTGGTCGCCTGCAGGTCACCGTGACCCTGCAGAGATGCTCATGACCAGCGTGTCTGCATTTACACACAGCAGTTAATTATTCATTAGTGTGAAGGAGGCATGATAAAAGCGACTGTGGCATGGCTGAAGGTATAACCACGCTCCAATGCAGGGCACTGCAAAGATGCTGGCTTTACCTCAGAACCTAGAAGAGTTAGAAAGCTGTGGAAGAGAAAATAATCTTTTCCATGTGCCAGCTACAGAAAGAAGAACCTTTAGCTCCGCTGCTGGCTGCAACCCAGCAGGCGTTGAGTGGTGGGGACTCATGCCATGCCAGACCTTGATGTGAGGGATGGCCTCTCCTGTTATCAGAGAACTATACAGGAGAGAAAGGCAGGCCAAGCAGCCTGTGGTTGGCATATGTTGGAGATACGATCTAGTCCAAATCCTCTGCTCAAATAGGGTCGTCTAAAGCAGGTATTATATATAAAAACACCCAAGGGAAATGTAAGGATTTTCATCAAACAGTTTGCAAAGCGTAATTTCTACAAAAGCTTTTGAATTTGTCTAGTTTTGATTCTCTTTCTGCAATACAGCATGTGACATCTAACAGATGATCCCTTGCCCAAACCACCAGTTCTATATAAAGACCTACATGATAATGAGTGGAAAGGACCAGAACCAGATCCAGTGGAAGTTTGTTATGCTGTTTTCAATGGTAATACATATGTGACTAAGTTAACCCAAGTAGAAGTAAATTCTTTAAAAAAGATAGTTTTGCAGAATTGTGAGGCTTTAGATATATTAACAGCTCAAGTAGACAGAGTATGTACTTTAATTAATGAATCTTCTTGTAGTTATCTTGATCAGTCTGGAAAGACCTTGAAAGATGTTAAAGAAATTTGGAAGCATGCGAAAGTACTTCATGATGTCTATCAGAACGATAAAATTCCTTGGTTAGATGCTCTTCTTACATTTTGGGACTTCAATGGTTGGCTCACATCTCTGATTAAAGGTATTGGAATGATTTTGGTAGTAATCTTGACCATAGTTATGATTGTACCTTGTATTTTGCAATGTATTCGTGGTACGATTGAAAACCTGGTAAAACAGCTTTGGCTTACTCAAGAAAAGAAAAGGGGGAGATGTGGATGATTTCTTGTTAGAGAATGAACATATGCCTGCTCTGAATGAAAGCAAGTATGTGCAGTTGGCCATGTAGCAGGGGTAACTCCTGGTTACCTCTGTGCAGCCGACCGTGGAAAAGAAGCAACTTCCGGACAATCAATGAAACAAGAATGCAGGCCTGGAAGATAAGGAGCTAAGATAAGAAGCTTGCTGAATTGGACTGTAAATTTCGGTTGCTTACAAAAACCACACTTTAGGTTCGCACGAGTGCCTCCTTACATTGTGACGACGCTGTTTGGAGCAACCTTTTGATTTTACAGGGTCATCATACCTCATTTTTGTGCTTTATATTTTGTGGGGAACCTCTTTATAGCATCTCACTTATAGTGCCTTATGTTTTCTATTTAAGGTTTCTTACATAGGTTTTCTAAGACTGTTACAAAGTGTGTTCCAGTTTGTCATACCTATTTTTTTTAGATTAGTATATCTTAGGTAATTCACTTAAGCATAGAGAGGGGGGGAAATGTAGGCAGCCAGGGCTTGGCGGTCGGAAGATGTCGCGCTGTAACGGAAAGACAGAGCCCCTCCCCAGGTCTTAGCTTTGTGATGTAAGCAGACGGAAGTGACGTTGTAAACCAAAGCTATATAATGCGGTGTCACTCTGCAATAAGCGCCATTTGCCGTCCACCACATTGGTGTCTGCGTGCTAATGGACCCCGTGGTCGCGAGTAGGTGATCGCCTGTGCCGACCCTGAACCAGGCCACCGTGCCTCAGAGAGGCAGCAGAGCATGCAGCTATAGAATCATAGAATAGTCAGGGTTGGAAAGGACCTTAAGATCATCCATTTCCAACCCCCCTGCCATGGACCATCACAGACTACTTATTGGAAGTTACTAACAACTTGAATTCCCTCAGACTTTAAGTCTTGTTTTCATCATTACTCCATGCAGGTTCTGCATCCCAGAGTCTGTTTGATGACAAGGTGTAGAAACTGCTGCCCCTATAGTTAGTATGTCAGGTAAGGACTTGCCATAAGAGTACATAGAAAAGCTACAGGAATAGCTTGTGCAAATTCACCTACATCAGCCCCAAAGCACTCGCAGCAGTTTTGATATAATTTATTTGTCTTGGTCTTTTTTTTCTTGCATAGGCATAAATTACAATCTGTTGATTAAAAAATAAAATTAACAAAACAGTGCAGCATTTGCAACAGGCTACAGTATCAAATACAAACTCAGCTCCTGTGTAGGGCAAATTGACAAGGGAGAACAGAGGAGAGAAATGGAGTAAAATAAGGGAAATCTGCTCTGACAGCTCTTTCCCATTTCTCCTGCCTCCCCAGGTTCATCTTCTGCAGCAGCACGAGGATGAAATACCTTCAGGCAGAGACGCACGTGCTGAAGCAGTAGTTTGATGTGCCTTCTTTCCCTCTGCAGCTCAGGAAGGTGTTGCAGCAATGGAGAGCAGCTGCCTGAGTGCTCTGGCTGCAGCCTGGCACCCATGAGCAGAGCTTGGGTGCTAACAAACCACGTGTAGTCTCACCATGCCTTCCTGGGACTCCTCATGTAGTTGGCATGAGGAGACCTCCAAAACCAGCACTAACCCCTGGAGAAGGGCATAAGACCCAAGGTGACCTCCCACTGATAGCTCCAGGGGTTTTTACCTTGGAACAGCACATTAATCTCCGAAGGACAGGGCAGGCTTGCCCTGTGAAGCCAAATGCTCCCTACCCCATAGCCAGTGGTTAACAGCCCCTTGGAAGAAGCAGAGACCCAGCTCCATCTCCATTCTTGGGAAAAAGAGGCTCCCCCTTTCCCAACTCTCACTATGCCCGAGTTACCACAAAAGCATCCTGACAGCCCAACAGGGAGGGCAGGGAGCCCGAAGGGAAGTAAGAAAAGGGGTTTTCCAGCCTTGTGGTTACGGCATTTGCTCCAGCAGCCAAAGAACCCCTGGGGAAAGGGGAGAGCTTCATCTCTGCTATCACTCAAATGCAGGAGCTGCTCTGCTCAACCCAGGACAGGTCTAGGCATTTATAAAAGCACAACGCCATGCACGCAGGGCACTCACGGACATGACTCCAAGGCAAGCAGGCAGCTGTAGACAAGTTTAAAATAACTTTGGCTGTGGCTGCCAAGAATTAAGACTATGCTCAATATAGGACAGAATTTATCCTGGCTGGATCTGGCTGCGGATCTGCTTTCTCCCAGCAGCAGGGCCTCCCAGCACTGCAGGGAGCTCCAGGGGGTCATTTTAAGCTGCTGGAGATGAGGCTGCACGCTTCCGGCTCACATCCCTTGCTCAGAGCAAAAAGACCCCTCCAGAAGGGATGTGCTAACATCATCCTGATCCCCTCCATCTGGCACAGAGCAGGTCAGGACTCAGCCCCTCTGCCCAGCATACACTTTATGCTGAAGGGAAACACTTCTTCAGGCTGTTCCCCTCCTCTTTATCCCTCACCCTACAGTGCTTCAAGCGGAAAAGACCATATGAGACTCAATTCATTGTGCACCCCTAACTGCTGGTGGTGCCAGGGGAAGGATGATGCCAGCATCAGATAGGGCCAAAACACTAAATATGAGCCCTTCAGCTTTTATTTCAACAAAATACAAGACAAATGTGGAGGCTTCAAATGCCATCCAAGAACGTAAGCCAAGCTAGGGGCGATGCAGGCAGCCAGGAAGCAGAGTGGCCACATGGCCCTGGCACTCCTCAGCTCATGGAAGGTCCCCATGCATCCTTCCTGCAGTCCCCTGCCCCCTATCACACCCCTATGGATAGAGGCAGGATTTACATGCCCACTGCAGGCAGAACTCCCCGTCCTGCTCCAGCATGGTCAGGGAACCGAGCCATGCCGGTCAGGAGGCAGCAGGGAAAGGGAGCCCTTCCAGGAAAAAGGAGATCACCCTGTGCCAGCCATCTGCCACTGGGGACCAGGAGGTGACAGAGGCAGCCCTGAGCACTGCAGGTGGGGGGAGGCCCCATTGCTCCCCAAGGTGCAGGAGCGTGCTGGCACCTGCAAGCCCTGGGGATTGCCCCATCTCCCACCCATGGACAGAGTGGGGCAGAGCTCCAGCTCACTGCAGGCAGTCACCTATATACAGATGCAGCCATGGACAAGAGGCCACAGCCACACATTGCAGTCTCGGAGGATGTCTCCGGAGCAAGGAGGGCAGGATCTCCGGCACCCTGCCAGGCAGCAGTCCATGGAGGACCTTGTCTCCCAGGCTCAGCTACCAAACCACCACCAACTCAAGGCCTGTATTTTAAATAGCTCTGCTCATCTTATTCTAGCTTATCCTACTGTGTGTGCGCTATTCTCCTACTAAACAAAGCTCTAGCCCTCTTTGCATCTAAGCCACTTGCCCAAGCGGCGCCACGTAACATTCTCTGGTTAAGTAGAAATCACATGGAAAAAGGTTTTAACTTTGTTACTACAAAAAATGAAACCCCAACCACCCCCCCTGGAAAGTACCTCCCTCCCCCCTCAAGAAAGCAGAACAAACCCAAAAGGGAAAGCAGGTAACAGGAGCTTTCAACAGCATTATCAAGCTTAACACTGGGGAGCAGCCAGCCAGGGAGGCCAACGGCATTGCCAATACCCAGCCGCCGGCAGCAGGAGGGCCTGAGCAGACAGACAGCAGCACCAGGGCAGGCTCTGCCACCACCACGTGCCAAACTCCTCTGCTCCTGCCCCCCCAACCGTTAGTTTATGTTAATACTTCACTAATACTGTCTTATTTCCCCTCTGCCAGCCCAGCATCAGAGATCTGGAGATCTCTACCAAAGCCAACGCCAAGGCAGGAGAAATGACCCTGTGCGGAGGGGAGAGAGGCAGTGGCTGCGACTGCTCACTCCTACCTACTCCAGCGGCACCGAGCCGGTCGCCACGGTCCCACACACCATATCACACCCAAGCCTGCGTGAAGCACGTGGCAAAATTCCATACCCCTTTCCCAAGTCCTGGCAGCACTAGGCACACTGTTGGAAAGGAGCAGGCAGTGGGGATGGAGGGCTGCGCAGACCCAATAAAAAAGGAGCTTAGAAAGTTAAAGTGTCTGATATACACTTAAAACCAGTCAGGCTGTGCCAAGACCCACGTGGGATGCTCTTGTTTTGCCACCCCGGTCCTTGGAAGAGTGAAAGCTTCACCCCTTAAATCCCAGCTCTTCTCCTTCCCAGTGGGAAGCAGCTGCTGGCACATTCCAGGGTTTCTACGTGCGAAGCAGTGACCCAGGCGAACCCCTCCTGCTGTCAGCCCGGCAGCATCCTCATCCCACGCTGGGGTCAGTGTGCCGGCTCCCCGTGCACACGGAAGCGGTAGATGCAGGTGTACTCGAGGTGACCCCAATTGCTCAGCACCCGGAGCTCCACCAGCTGGTACGGGCCAATGGTGTCATCCTTGGGGAGAGGGGGAAGGAAAACCCTGAGCCCTTGAGAGTTCCCTGGGGCTCGGAGAGCCCAGGGGTCCCATTGTCTTCTTGGGGTCAGGTGCAACGAGAGCAAAGCACTTACCTCGAAGTAAAACGTTTGGATGGGATTGCCATTGTGGTTGTACGTGAACTGCCCAAGTAGAAGGCCTTCCTCCTCTCTCTCCTCCTTTAAACCCTATGGAGGGTCAGGGAGGCAGAAAGGGAGAACCAGTGGTGATGAGAGAGGGAGACCAGAGGTGCACCCAGGGCAGAAGAGGGAGATGGAGGCGCAAGCACACTTGGTCTCCACTCCTGCTCTTCCAGGCCAAAACAGACAAATGGGGACAGGGAGCAGCGGGGAAGGATGAGGAGGCAGAGACCAAGAGTTATACCCACTCAATCCCCTCTTCCAGTGCTTCCCAAAACCCCTCCTGAAGCCTGGTGCTCTCCCTCTCCCCCTCAGTACTGCTTCTTCCCCCTCTTCAGTGTAAGACCAACCACCACACCAAGCACCCCACAACCAGGTAGAGGGCTCACCAGCCCTCTCCTCCTGCACTCTCTCCCATGACACCCTCCCACTGTGTCCCCTTGCTAATCCCTCAGGTCACTCACATAGACAGCAAAGTCCTTGGGGGCACTGGGGATGGTCCCCTTGGGTGAGAGAGCTCTTGGGATGTGCTCCAGTGTCACGGCCGTGGGGCGGATGATGCTGGAGAGGCGGATGACGGCAAAGCCCTGGGACCCACGAAACGCCCAGCAGTTCCCAGGGTTGACATCTGGCTACAAGCACAAGAGCAAGACACCAGCAATGTTACCATCGTCAGTGCCATTTTCTCCCCGGCATCAGCCTGGCCGCTTGCTTAGAGCAGGAGCCAAATAAAACCCACCAAGAGAACCAGCCCAGCCGGCCCTTCCCCACAGTGGGGTCTCACCCTGAGGGTGCCCACCTGCAAGATAACACGGGGGGACTGCGAGTGGTACCACAGGGGGATGCCAAACAAGCTCAGCAGCGCCGTCTGTGTCCCGTGGGTCTCTGAGCAGCGGGTGTCGATGACACTGGCCCCTGACATAGACAGGGCACAGCACCAGGTAAGCTGCATACCAGCAGGTATGTGGTCCCCTCCCCAGGATGGCCGGCTCATCCCACACCACCTACCCGCCGACTCCAGGGCATAGTCAACCATCCCCACACGGTCCTCGCTGTAGCGCTTCAGGGCCTGGTCCACGATGAGATGCACTTGCTGTGTGAGAACAGAGAGTGAAAGGGGGAAAGGGCCAGGGCGGGCATCCTGGCCCCCACTCTTCTCCACCCCATGGGGACAGAGAGGGCGCAAGGACCTTCCTGCAAGCAGCCAGGGGATGAATCACCGTGGCAGAAATGAGAGGACACGCATTTGGCTGGGAAGCCTCGTTAGAGGCTGCTAAAAATAGCCCAGAGAGGAGCTGTGTAATGAAGGGGCAGTGCCCAGGCACACTGGGCTTGCCTGTCCCCATCCCAAAAGAAGGGGTAGGCCTAGGGGAGGTGGAGTGTTCCCCAGCAGGTACCAGACACAACCTTACAACCCACCCAGTCCTCCCAGTGTCATCAGCTGGCCCCTCCTGCGCCATCCTGCAGGACTGGTGGGAGCTCCCCCACCCAGAAAAGGAGGAGCTGGCCAGAGCATCCCTTTGGAGTCAAAACCCAGCCCTAGGAGCTGCGGCCTTGCAGCACCACTGTGGGTCTAAACTTTGTGTGTGCACAAAGCTCATACAGACTGCAGGCACTGCAAATCCCAGCTTTGATCCCTGCCCTTCACTACCTCCGTAGGGAATTGCCAACAACAATTTCCAAAGCAAGCAGGCTCAGTTTTTCCTTCGGTGTCATTCTACTGAAATGCTTTGCCCCAAGTGACTCAGCGGTGCTGCTGAAGATAGGGGTAAACAAGGTGCTCAAACCTTGATGGCATCTGCCCTGCCTTTTGGGTGAAGGGTATGAGAGCAGAAGCTTGGATTTTAAGACAGTGAGAGCCCCACAGGTATGCAGATATTGCCACTGTGATCCATCCAGAGCAGGGTGCAGGCACACCTCAGTGGAAGTGAGCAGCAGAGAAGGGATGGAGGAGTTTCAGGGATGCTCTTGACAGGTGGGATATGAGCCCACAGTCAATGTCCCAGCTATAAGCGCAGTCCCCACGGCTCTGGTATTTCCTAGGCACATGTGCCACCCCTCTGCACACACACAATGGGACACAGCCCCTGATCCCACACCTGCAGTCACCAGCACTCACCTCTTCCGTCACCCCCATGGTTCCTCCTTGCTGCAGGGCCACTCCAATCCCAGCATCCCGTGCTGACAGCCTCCTGTCCTCCGAGACCTTGTCAAGGATTTTACGCTCCAGGGCCTGGAGCTCTGCTTGCAAGTCTTCCGGCTGGAGGACAAGCCCAGCAGCGCCATCCCGCCGGGACTGTGACAGGAACTGACTGACCCACGCTGGGAACTGAGCTTCCACCTGAAACAGGGCACAGCGCTCAGCCCCAGGGCAGGTACCCTCATGCCTCCCTCTGCCGTACATAGCAGGACTAGGGACTCACATCAGCCCGCACTGCCTTCAGCTGCTCCAGCATCCCCTCCATGTGCTTCCCCATCACCTCCTGGTCTGACTTGAGGCTCATCAGCTCCCTCCTCAGTGCTGCCACCTCCTGCTCCAGCTTATCCACCTCCTGCTCCAGCTTATCCACCTCCTGCTGGAAGCTCCCTTGCAGGCTCTCCAGTGCTGAGCTGTGCCGAGAGAAAGGGGCAACAAAACCTCACACCAGTGGCAGTCCCAGCTCCCCTCTGCAAACAGGGGGGGCAGGTTCGTCCCCCCCCCAGGGCCTGTGCCATCTCCAGCCCCATACGGGTTTAATTCCTGTAGCAATGTCCTCTTCTATTGCATCCTATGGGAAAGCATCCCCAGCTCGCTCCTCAGTTGAAGGGCCATCTTCCCCACAGTGATGCAAAACAATGGCCACGAAGCTTATTTGCTGCAATGACCCTTTAAGCCCTGCTGGCAGCCAGGGCACTTTCTTGCCAACACACCCACACATCCATCCCTCATTCCACACAAGACTGTGTCTCTCGACCTCTCCTTTGCCCCAAGCAAACCACGCTTGGAAACCCCTCCTATGCCGAGCTGTGGGTATTTCACCCTGCTACCTGCCTGTCCCTAACAGAGCAGCAGCTCTGCTTGGACAGCAGCATTACCTCTGCCATTCCGAGTTCAGCTGCAGCAAACGAGTCTCCATCTCCTGCCAGGAGAAGGGGAAGGGGTGAGACCTCTGATGCCAGTAGCAGGGATGTCCTGCCTGGGTACCACCACATGCTCATTCCCTTACCTGAGAGGCTTGTGCCATCTTCCCTAGGCCGAGTGAGGCACGGGGGGGAACATCAGAGCCCGGCCCCCCATGTCCCCACCTTCCCCCATGCCCCCCAAACCTCACCTGGAGGTGACTGTTCATGTCGGTGCGGAGATGCTCCTTCAGCCCCGCATCCCGGCGGCTCAAGAGCCCCTCCAGCAGTGCCAGGACACCCCCTGAGGGGGGCTCCCCGCCAGCTGCCATGGCCGCTGCTCCCCGCTGCAGCTCCCACCGCGACATCCCGGCCTCCAACACCTCAAAGCGCTTCTTCAGGGCCTGGAAGCGAGCCAGGACCCGGTGGTGCCCCTGCAGTGGCAAAGGCAGAGTGTGATGCAGCTCCTCAAGGGGCTGCCTGCTCCACTGGGACCCCCGTGACACGAGACCCAGGCCACCCAGTCCCCAAAGCCACTGACATCTTATTCATCTGCTGCTTCCCAGGAGAGGGCAGATGTTCCCCTTAGTCCATCCCTGGACACCCGAGACAGGCACAAGCTGGGGGAGCCACTTCCACCAGCATGGCAGGGCTCCTTCAGCCATGGACCACACTGTGCCAGCTCTGGGCAGGCTCCCACCCCACCTGGGTCACCTCCATGCCTTTGCCAAGGCTTACCTGGTCCAGCGTGGTCAGGTCCCCTGTCCCAGGCACATCAGAGGAGGAAAGCTTTCCTGCTCCCCACCATGGGAAGGCTGGGAGGCGGTGTGTCGACAGCCCATAGGGGTAGAAGTACCAAGCTCCTAGGCATGCAGGGGGATGAGATGGTTAAAACGGCAGGGGACAAGGTGGAAGTGCAGAAGCTCAGCCATCAACAGACGCACCAGGGTACCAGGAGCACTGAGCTCAGGACCATCCGATGCCCCAGTGGTATGCTCTGCACTGTCACTGATTTCAGTCTCTCACTGATTGAGCCAGGCCAACTCACCGTAGGCAGCAGCAGCAAGGAGCACGAGGAACAGTAGCAGAAGCAGGGACCTCTTCAGCCATGGGTAGCGCCTGGAGCACGGACAAGAAAGAGGTGCCTGTAGGACTGCAGCCACCTTCTCCCACCACGCTTCTTCGGATGGGAGCCGGAGGGAAAGCAAAGCCTACCCAGGCTTTGGCACAAGACATCCACCCCACATGTTGTGCGGTCTATGGGGCACCCCCTCTCTGGGGTCCTGTGGGTTTTCCCCACATCTCCCCCATCCTGGTGTCCCACCACCACACTCACCTGAAGAAGGGGACACTACCCAGGTATGGAGCCATGCCAGTGAGGCGGTGCCGGGCAGCTGCCAGCGTTGAGAACAGCCACCCCAGGAACCGAACTGCAGGGAGACAAACCAAGCCTCAGGCAGCAGCCTGGCAAAGATGTGCCCTCTGTCCCCAAGGATGCTCCGCAGGGAGCTAAAACCCCTCCACCCAATGAGGGAACAGCACATGGGGAGAGGAGACTCCAGCAGGGAAGAAAAGGTGCTGCTGCAAACACCCCTCCACTCACGTGGTGCTGTGAACACCAGCCAGAGGAAGGAGCCCACCCGGGAGGCTGCAGATCTCAGCCTCGACCCGGAGCTACTCTGGCCTGAGTAGAAGTGACCTGGGAAGGAAGAAACAAGGCAGTAAGTCACCAAACAGCGCCTGCACCTCTGTCTGTCACCCAGGCTGAAGGCTTTACGTAGGGGGGGGCATGCAGGTGGGGCTGGCAGTGCCCTGAGCACAGGCAGGTGCTGGGCTGGTCCCCTTGGGGACACTTCCCCCAGCATCCCTGCCGCTGCAGAGAGGCCGGAGTATCCCTACCAGCATAGTCATCTTCCGAGGAGTACCCAGATGAAGAGGTGTAGGAGTCGCACATCTTGCTCTCCAGCAGCCCGTTGATCTTGCTGGACTCGGTGTCCCCAGTGCCTCTTCTCCTCCTGGTAGAGAACTCGCCACCTTCCCCAAAACACAGAGTCCTCCTCAGAAACCACCCACCATCCCCACCCCCAAAGGGGGCAGGGGGCAGCCAGCCCGGTGGGGCTGCCCCAACGCCTCGCTGGTGTGCAAAGGACATCCCCAGCTACTGTGGGAGGGAGAAACATAAGGGAGAGCTCACCCCAATACGTGCTGCTGCCCAGGGTATCGTGCAGCACGGAGCTGCCCAGGGCAGCGTAGGCCCCGGCTGTCCCCCAGGTAGGACTCGCTCACCAGGGACTCGCTGTAGTAGGAGGTTTGGGTGCTGGGGGTAGGAGACAAGCGCTTGGTGCTGCTCGATTTCCTCCTGACCGTCCTGCTGTGGACGAGAACAGGGTCATCAGCAGTATCCTGCTGTGGGCGCGAACAGGGTCATCAATATAGATACGGGAGGGGGATGTCACAGTGCACGGATACGGGAGGGGGATGTCACAATGGGCAGAAACAGGGACTTCACCCCACGCCCTTGGCCAGCATCGCCTCCCTCTGCCCTGTACCGGATGGGGGCAGGTTTTGGAGGGTGCAACGGCTGCTTTGCGAAAGGCGCTGCCGCTCATCCGCGGGCACCGCTTCCGCTCGCACCGCTGCGGTTTTCCGGCCCGGCACTGGCAGCACACCTCCCTCCCGCCATCGGGCTGGAGGCGGCACCAAACCCCCCCCCCCCCCCCCCAGCCGTCCACGGCAGCGGGGCAGAGGAGAACGCAGAGGTGCCGCGGTTGGGAGCACCCGGAGGGCACAGCCAGTCCCAGGCAGCCAGCGGCCATGCTGCAATACAGTGAGCTCGCCGTCATGCTCCCTCCTGCAAGCTGCCAGGGAAGGTGCCTGCTCCACGCTGTGGGATGCAGTGCCCTGCCCACGTTTGGGAGATGGGACCTCCCGCACCCCACTAACCTGCCCGTGCCCTCCTTGAAGGGGAGCTGCTGCCCCCCCAGCAGGGAGCTGCTGCTGCTGCTGCTGGTCGTGGCATCGTCGTCCCCGGGGTAATAGCGGGTGCTGATGAGGCGCTGGCTGCGGCGGGACATGGCGGCGGCTCGGGACGGGGGGGTCAAGGCTCACCTGCGGCGGGGAGGGGAGACAAGGAAGCATCAGCAGGAGGGGACGCAGCGGGAGGAGGGACCCCACTCGCGGGGGGGGCCCGGGGCGGTGCTGTGGGTGCTGAGAGCCCCTCTAGGGGCACCTGCTGCCGCGGGCCGCCACCGCCGGGGCCGGGATGGAGCCTCCCTCCCTCCCACCCGCTCCACCGCCACCGCCACCGCGGCCGCCTTATAAGGTTACAGAGGAATATATATACATTGTATATAGATAAAAACGTACATAAAGACACACATTAATACATATATATATATATTTACATAAGCACACGCATAGCCCCTTCCCTCCTCCTCCCCTCCCACGGGCCACCCAAGCAGGCACCCCCAGACCTCCTACCCCACCCTCGGCCGCGGCCGACCCCGTGTCCCCGCACACCCACCGTCTCCCGCAGCCCAGGCCCGCACCCGCCGCCGTCCCTCCCCGCTGCCGCCGCTCCGCTCCCTTTTGTTTTGCAGGCAAAGGCGGCCCCGGCCCCCGCCCCGCTTCTCCGCCCTACCCCGTTCCCCCCCTCCCGCCGCCGCCCCGCCCCTCTCCGCCTCTCGCGCGCGCGCGCCCTCCGCCGCCGCCTCCCCCCCCCCCCCCCCCCCCCGGCTTGTGGGGACTCTTCGATAGGCTCTTTATTGTTACTGCTATCGCCGGTTTTGTCGTTATCGCTGTTATTATCGCAGTTGCTGTATTAGCATAGCTTTGTTGTGATGGGGCATGGCTTTAAGATGGCAGAGAGAAGATTTAGATCGGACCTTAGGAAGAAGTTCTTCCCTGTGAGGGTGCTGAGGCCCTGGCACAGGGTGCCCAGAGAAGCTGTGGCTGCCCCATCCCTGGCAGTGTTCAAGGCCAGGTTGGACACAGGGGCTTGGAGCGACCTGGTCTAGTGGAAGGTGTCCCTGCCCATGGCAGGGGGTTGGAACTGGATGAGCTTTAAGGTCCCTTCTGACCCAAACCAGTCTGGGATTCTATGCTCATCGTTTGGGGGTGATGGGGAGGGCCCATCCCTACCCCCTGGCTGCCCACAGGTCACCAAACACCTCAGCGCTGGGGAACTTCCAGCCCACACCCCCCATGCCCACCGAGGGCTGCAGGCAGCCCATGCTACCAGGCAAGGGCAGGCCCTTGGGTACAAACCGTGGGTGATGGTGACCGAAAATGGGGGCTCCTACTTGCTCCTCAGCCCTGTTTGGGTTTTGCTGGGGCAGACAGTTTGCCAGCCCCAGTGAGGTGGCAAACGCCCAGCAACCCCACACAACACCCCAACGGCACAGCCAAACCCACCCCTGCGGCACAGGCAGCCCCACTCAACACCGTGTGCCCACGCCGCCTCGACCGGGGGGGCAGGTTCTGCTGCATGCGAAAGTACTTCATGATGTCTATCAGAACGATAAAATTCCTTGGTTAGATGCTCTTCTTACATTTTGGGACTTCAATGGTTGGCTCACATCTCTGATTAAAGGTATTGGAATGATTTTGGTAGTAATCTTGACCATAGTTATGATTGTACCTTGTATTTTGCAATGTATTCGTGGTACGATTGAAAACCTGGTAAAACAGCTTTGGCTTACTCAAGAAAAGAAAAGGGGGAGATGTGGATGATTTCTTGTTAGAGAATGAACATATGCCTGCTCTGAATGAAAGCAAGTATGTGCAGTTGGCCATGTAGCAGGGGTAACTCCTGGTTACCTCTGTGCAGCCGACCGTGGAAAAGAAGCAACTTCCGGACAATCAATGAAACAAGAATGCAGGCCTGGAAGATAAGGAGCTAAGATAAGAAGCTTGCTGAATTGGACTGTAAATTTCGGTTGCTTACAAAAACCACACTTTAGGTTCTCACGAGTGCCCCCTTACATTGTGACGACGCTGTTTGGAGCAACCTTTTGATTTTACAGGGTCATCATACCTCATTTTTGTGCTTTATATTTTGTGGGGAACCTCTTTATAGCATCTCACTTATAGTGCCTTATGTTTTCTATTTAAGGTTTCTTACATAGGTTTTCTAAGACTGTTACAAAGTGTGTTCCAGTTTGTCATACCTATTTTTTTTAGATTAGTATATCTTAGGTAATTCACTTAAGCATAGAGAGGGGGGGAAATGTAGGCAGCCAGGGCTTGGCGGTCGGAAGATGTCGCGCTGTAACGGAAAGACAGAGCCCCTCCCCAGGTCTTAGCCTTGTGATGTAAGCAGACGGAAGTGACGTTGTAAACCAAAGCTATATAATGCGGTGTCACTCTGCAATAAGCGCCATTTGCCGTCCACCACATTGGTGTCTGCGTGCTAATGGACCCCGTGATCGCGAGTAGGTGATCGCGAGTAGGTGATCGCCTGTGCTGACCCTGAACCAGGCCACCGTGCCTCAGAGAGGCAGCAAGTGGTGCCGAAACCCGGGAATCTCGCCTGGAGTGGCGTGTGGCGGCCGGAGCGGCGGGTCCAGCCCGGCGGGGAGGATGCTCCCAGACCTTCAAGGACGATGGAGGTCCTTGTGAAGGTTGTATTAGAATTATATAAGCAGTGGGGTATTGATCGCAAAGATTCTATTCTCGCTGTTGCGAGACTTTTGCAGATCGGGGTCATTGACCCGGCGGTGGATATTCTCCACCCAGAAGTGTGGGCTAAATGCACCACAGCATTAGCCGAGGAGACGATGTCCTCGGGTTGTGGGAAATATTTTAAGTTGTGGGGGAAAGTTAAACAAGCTCTGCAAAAGGCCATGCAGGAGCGGGACATCTGGAGGGTGGCGAGGGACTGTCTGTCGGTTACCCCCAAATTGGGAGTTGGGGCAGCCACGCAGACTCCGCGCCCACCAGATGATGGCACTTTCAACGAGTCTAAAGACTCGCGGGAGAGCGCTATACCTCCCGATTCCCAGAACCCCGACCCGCTTACGGAGGGACAAAACCGCGTAAAATCCTTCTGGGGCGGGCTTGCTGAAGAGGCCACGAGTGCCGCGGAGAAATCAGAGCCCAAAGACGCCTGTGCTGGACCACCGCCCTATGCGCCCCAAGATGGCGCCGAGCGGCAAGGGGAAGGGCGGGGCAAACACGCCCCATGCGGGAACAAGGAGGAAGCGCTAGCACTAACAAGCACGGAGGGAGGGAAGCGCGAGTACGGGGCGGACAGCCAATCAGAACGACCGTCCGGAAATATGCCCTTGTAAGGCACACGCCCCCCCCACTAACAGGAGGGGGGAGAGGCCCGCCTGCAAGGGAAGCGGGCGGGGCCGGAGCCCGAGTAATAAGCGGGGCGAGTCAAGGGGGGCGGGGGGGGGGAAGGCCCGCCTGCAAGGGGGGTGGGCGGGGTCGGAGTGAAGAAAAAGCACGGCCCCCCCCAATCAAAAAGCAATTCGTATAAGTCTATTAAACCAGATCTTCAGAATAAAACTAATGAAAATTGTGAGTTTTTGTCCATAGGACCACATCATCGGACACCCCCACAGCCTGTACACTCTGATACCAAGCGTCCCGTCCACTCCAAAGCAGAGCATTTGGTCCAAGCCTGAGAATTCTACACCAGCAGAATTCAGACAGCGGGAAATTAGCATCCGTGGGAGGGGGCGGTAATGCCTTTGTGTGATTCTTATTCTGATATCTTGCACTATATTAACTTACTGTGTCTTAAACCAGCACTACAAAAAGACTGCTACAGGGCTATATTCTTTGTCAACTGAACACATACAAAAGATACAGCTCTCCTTAACCAAGTACTACAGCCTGCACTCAGATACATCTCCTTCAAGAGAATTCATGTGAGATTCAAGCATCTCATTGCTAGAGAGCCACAGAGACCAACACACAGGACTCTCACATACACACACAAGCCTTTCCACTAGTTAGAAAGGATTTTCTCCTGCAAAAGATTTGTAGAAAGAACAACGTTCAGACAAGAGGAAAGGGGAGTTAAAACCCAGCCTCCTATATGCTAATAAATAAACTGCTCTATTGCAAGATTCAGATCAAAGGTTTAAAAAGGCAAAATTATGCTACTATTAGAGAATATCAAAATATTACTGTTATCATCACAAGTGGCATATATGCAAAATGCAGTCGCACAATAATGCCTAGGCAGATAGAGAGCAACACTAAGTCTGCTGACTGAAAGTGAACGATATACCCATTTTAGTTTTCTGTCTAGTCTTTTGGCATTTGTGTGATTCTTATTCTGGGGAGTAGGATGATTTGTACACAAAATTCATTGATTAAGTGTAAATATTTGTAAAAACACAGACTGTTAATCCTGTTTTGGAACATACCCACTTGGCGTTCTTAGCAGGAACTAACCAACTACTTGTTTGTGGTATTGTTTTGTTTGCATAAAGATGTTTTTTCCCTTCTGGAATCTGTCCTATGCATCTCCCTTTCCCTGTCACTTGACCGAGGGAGATCCTTTGAGTATTATTTTGCTAATTACAGTCCATCGGATTGTTCCCTATAGTATGGTCAGGCAGACTATCAACCGGAATTGCTTCGCAATAGGGTGGCATAACACTATAACAAAGCCAATAGTGCTTAGTCAAAATTGGGTGAGCTTGTTTCAATCATTGAAAAATGGCTTTGAGAATGTACCCATTTAGTGTCACCTTTTAGTATTTATCGTAAAGACAAAATAAGGCAAGTATATTGTGTTTTTATACTCTTGTTGTGATATTTATATACTAAAAGCTAAATACATACAAGTATGTTTATGTTTTTGACTGGCCCTTGTAAACTTTTCATAGAGGCAGGCAATTCCTTCCAATGCAGGCTGGCCACCTGCATTGGAACGAGTGTGCATTTCTGCCAGTTTAGAAGCCCAAGCGTCATGCAATGTGAGGGAGGCAGAGCCTCTGCGGGGACGCCCGCTGAGATTGAGCCTGCCACCCTGCACTGTGATGATGTTGCTCGGAGCTGGTTTCTTGATTGTCTTCACAGGGTCATTGCAACTACATTTTATATGTATGACCATGTAGTGGGAGTAATGATTGTCTGCATTTTGTGTTTCACATGTAGTTGTGTGGAGTGTGTTTGTGGGATCCCATGAATGTGTGTGTATGTGTGTGTCTGTTGAGGGCAGACAGTGTTCTGTGTATTTTTTCTGATTGGGTTCATGTAAAAGTTTTTAACGGGTAGCAGATTAACATTTTGGGCAAGAAAGGGTTAATAGAAAAGTGCTGCTGCCCGCAGAGATTTATGGCTGCTGCTCAGCAGGCTGGCAGCTGTAGCTGCTGCCCAGCAGTCCTGCTTAGTGTGTTTAAGGTAACCTAGGGGAGAATCCAAGCTTTACCAACCTCCACCCAAACAGCACCAGGGTGGCAGAGATAGAAAAGAAAAGAAAAAAAAATGGGTAATGACGCAGCAAACTCCTTGACTGTTAACACCGTGCAGTTTGCTTCTGCACCTGCTTCACATTCCTGTTTCATCAGAATGCCTTTGCTTTAAGGAATCATTTTTAGCTTGATTTACTTCTCGAGAACTGATGGCATGGGGGAAGGGATATATTTGTGTTCTACCTACAGGTCCATGGAGGCTGCCTGCAAAGTTTCTCAAGCCTTGCCATGAGCTGGACAGATGAGCAGAAAACCCAATGTCTTAGCTACAGGAGCTTGAATGTGTGTGCATGTAAAGTAGCTCTTATCAGAGGCTGTGATTTTGTGTATAAAACCACCTGTACTTACTAACCAGTTGCTAATAAGAAACTACACCTTGTATTGTATGGATTTGTCACTTGTAAAAGAGATGTCAGAGTATGCAAATTTGCAGCAGCTGCTAGAAAATGCTAAGGCAAAAACTAGAAAGATTCTAATACAATGATAGTGTTATAAAGCAGGTAATGGAACGAATTAAGAGGGTAGAAGTACATCACTGGTGGAAAATTTTCTTTGGCTGGTCTGTCACTGCCACTAGCATCTTCAGCATGCTGCTGCACCCTGTAGTGTACATATTGCTAATGTAAATCTGTATGTGCTTTGCCATAGTAGTGATTTGTTACTGGATGAAGCAGGTGAACCTCTGCACTGACAACAAGGTGCCACGACTGAGGTTGGCCAAATACCTCTTATCACAGTCAAGGGCAAGACTGGGTTGGCCTCTGTGTTTGCCACCAAGAAGAACCTTTAGCTCCGCTGCTGGCTGCAACCCAGCAGGCGTTGAGTGGTGGGGACACATGCCATGCCAGACCTTGATGTGAGGGATGGCCTCTCCTGTTATCAGAGAACTATACAGGAGAGAAAGGCAGGCCAAGCAGCCTGTGGTTGGCATACGTTGGAGATACGATCTAGTCCAAATCCTCTGCTCAAATAGGGTCGTCTAAAGCAGGTATTATATATAAAAACACCCAAGGGAAATGTAAGGATTTTCATCAAACAGTTTGCAAAGCGTAATTTCTACAAAAGCTTTTGAATTTGTCTAGTTTTGATTCTCTTTCTGCAATACAGCATGTGACATCTAACAGATGATCCCTTGCCCAAACCACCAGTTCTCTATAAAGACCTACATGATAATGAGTAGAAAGGACCAGAACCAGATCCAGTGGAAGTTTGTTATGCTGTTTTCAATGGTAATACATATGTGACTAAGTTAACCCAAGTAGAAGTAAATTCTTTAAAAAAGATAGTTTTGCAGAATTGTGAGGCTTTAGATATATTAACAGCTCAAGTAGACAGAGTATGTACTTTAATTAATGAATCTTCTTGTAGTTATCTTGATCAGTCTGGAAAGACCTTGAAAGATGTTAAAGAAATTTGGAAGCATGCGAAAGTACTTCATGATGTCTATCAGAACGATAAAATTCCTTGGTTAGATGCTCTTCTTACATTTTGGGACTTCAATGGTTGGCTCACATCTCTGATTAAAGGTATTGGAATGATTTTGGTAGTAATCTTGACCATAGTTATGATTGTACCTTGTATTTTGCAATGTATTCGTGGTACGATTGAAAACCTGGTAAAACAGCTTTGGCTTACTCAAGAAAAGAAAAGGGGGAGATGTGGATGATTTCTTGTTAGAGAATGAACATATGCCTGCTCTGAATGAAAGCAAGTATGTGCAGTTGGCCATGTAGCAGGGGTAACTCCTGGTTACCTCTGTGCAGCCGACCGTGGAAAAGAAGCAACTTCCGGACAATCAATGAAACAAGAATGCAGGCCTGGAAGATGAGGAGCTAAGATAAGAAGCTTGCTGAATTGGACTGTAAATTTCGGTTGCTTACAAAAACCACACTTTAGGTTCTCATGAGTGCCCCCTTACATTGTGACGACGCTGTTTGGAGCAACCTTTTGATTTTACAGGGTCATCATACCTCATTTTTGTGCTTTATATTTTGTGGGGAACCTCTTTATAGCATCTCACTTATAGTGCCTTATGTTTTCTATTTAAGGTTTCTTATATAGGTTTTCTAAGACTGTTACAAAGTGTGTTCCAGTTTGTCATACCTATTTTTTTTAGATTAGTATATCTTAGGTAATTCACTTAAGCATAGAGAGGGGGAGAAATGTAGGCAGCCAGGGCTTGGCGGTCGGAAGATGTCGCGCTGTAACGGAAAGACAGAGCCCCTCCCCAGGTCTTAGCTTTGTGATGTAAGCAGACGGAAGTGACGTTGTAAATCAAAGCTATATAATGCGGTGTCACTCTGCAATAAGCGCCATTTGCCGTCCACCACATTGGTGTCTGCGTGCTAATGGACCCCGTGATCGCGAGTAGGTGATCGCCTGTGCTGACCCTGAACCAGGCCACCGTGCCTCAGAGAGGCAGCAGGCGGATGACGGCAAAGCCCTGGGACCCACGAAACGCCCAGCAGTTCCCAGGGTTGACATCTGGCTACAAGCACAAGAGTAAGACACATTGCAGTCTCGGAGGATGTCTCCGGAGCAAGGAGGGCAGGATCTCCGGCACCCTGCCAGGCAGCAGTCCATGGAGGACCTTGTCTCCCAGGCTCAGCTACCAAACCACCACCAACTCAAGGCCTGTATTTTAAATAGCTCTGCTCATCTTATTCTAGCTTATCCTACTGTGTGTGCGCTATTCTCCTACTAAACAAAGCTCTAGCCCTCTTTGCATCTAAGCCACTTGCCCAAGCGGCGCCACGTAACATTCTCTGGTTAAGTAGAAATCACATGGAAAAAGGTTTTAACTTTGTTACTACAAAAAATGAAACCCCAACCACCCCCCCGGAAAGTACCTCCCTCCCCCCTCAAGAAAGCAGAACAAACCCAAAAGGGAAAGCAGGTAACAGGAGCTTTCAACAGCATTATCAAGCTTAACACTGGGGAGCAGCCAGCCAGGGAGGCCAACGGCATTGCCAATACCCAGCCGCCGGCAGCAGGAGGGCCTGAGCAGACAGACAGCAGCACCAGGGCAGGCTCTGCCACCACCACGTGCCAAACTCCTCTGCTCCTGCCCCCCCAACCGTTAGTTTATGTTAATACTTCACTAATACTGTCTTATTTCCCCTCTGCCAGCCCAGCATCGGAGATCTGGAGATCTCTACCAAAGCCAACGCCAAGGCAGGAGAAATGACCCTGTGCGGAGGGGAGAGAGGCAGTGGCTGCGACTGCTCACTCCTACCTACTCCAGTGGCACCGAGCCGGTCGCCACGGTCCCACACACCATATCACACCCAAGCCTGCGTGAAGCACGTGGCAAAATTCCATACCCCTTTCCCAAGTCCTGGCAGCACTAGGCACACTGTTGGAAAGGAGCAGGCAGTGGGGATGGAGGGCTGCGCAGACCCAATAAAAAAGGAGCTTAGAAAGTTAAAGTGTCTGATATACACTTAAAACCAGCCAGGCTGTGCCAAGACCCACGTGGGATGCTCTTGTTTTGCCACCCCAGTCCTTGGAAGAGTGAAAGCTTCACCCCTTAAATCCCAGCTCTTCTCCTTCCCAGTGGGAAGCAGCTGCTGGCACATTCCAGGGTTTCTACGTGCGAAGCAGTGACCCAGGCGAACCCCTCCTGCTGTCAGCCCGGCAGCATCCTCATCCCACGCTGGGGTCAGTGTGCCGGCTCCCCGTGCACACGGAAGCGGTAGATGCAGGTGTACTCGAGGTGACCCCAATTGCTCAGCACCCGGAGCTCCACCAGCTGGTACGGGCCAATGGTGTCATCCTTGGGGAGAGGGGGAAGGAAAACCCTGAGCCCTTGAGAGTTCCCTGGGGCTCGGAGAGCCCAGGGGTCCCATTGTCTTCTTGGGGTCAGGTGCAACGAGAGCAAAGCACTTACCTCGAAGTAAAACGTTTGGATGGGACTGCCATTGTGGTTGTACGTGAACTGCCCAAGTAGAAGGCCTTCCTCCTCTCTCTCCTCCTTTAAACCCTATGGAGGGTCAGGGAGGCAGAAAGGGAGAACCAGTGGTGATGAGAGAGGGAGACCAGAGGTGCACCCAGGGCAGAAGAGGGAGATGGAGGCGCAAGCACACTTGGTCTCCACTCCTGCTCTTCCAGGCCAAAACAGACAAATGGGGACAGGGAGCAGCGGGGAAGGATGAGGAGGTAGAGACCAAGAGTTACACCCACTCAATCCCCTCTTCCAGTGCTTCCCAAAACCCCTCCTGAAGCCTGGTGCTCTCCCTCTCCCCCTCAGTACTGCTTCTTCCCCCTCTTCAGTGTAAGACCAACCACCACACCAAGCACCCCACAACCAGGTATAGGGCTCACCAGCCCTCTCCTCCTGCACTCTCTCCCATGACACCCTCCCACTGTGTCCCCTTGCTAATCCCTCAGGTCACTCACATAGACAGCAAAGTCCTTGGGGGCACTGGGGATGGTCCCCTTGGGTGAGAGAGCTCTTGGGATGTGCTCCAGTGTCACGGCCGTGGGGCGGATGATGCTGGAGAGGCGGATGACGGCAAAGCCCTGGGACCCACGAAACGCCCAGCAGTTCCCAGGGTTGACATCTGGCTACAAGCACAAGAGCAAGACACCAGCAATGTTACCATCGTCAGTGCCATTTTCTCCCCGGCATCAGCCTGGCCGCTTGCTTAGAGCAGGAGCCAAATAAAACCCACCAAGAGAACCAGCCCAGCCGGCCCTTCCCCACAGTGGGGTCTCACCCTGAGGGTGCCCACCTGCAAGATAACACGGGGGGACTGCGAGCGGTACCACAGGGGGATGCCAAACAAGCTCAGCAGCGCCGTCTGTGTCCCGTGGGTCTCTGAGCAGCGGGTGTTGATGACACTGGCCCCTGACATAGACAGGGCACAGCACCAGGTAAGCTGCATACCAGCAGGTATGTGGTCCCCTCCCCAGGATGGCCGGCTCATCCCACACCACCTACCCGCCGACTCCAGGGCATAGTCAACCATCCCCACACGGTCCTCGCTGTAGCGCTTCAGGGCCTGGTCCACGATGAGATGCACTTGCTGTGTGAGAACAGAGAGTGAAAGGGGGAAAGGGCCAGGGCGGGCATCCTGGCCCCCACTCTTCTCCACCCCATGGGGAC
Organism: Amazona ochrocephala; assembly: GCA_039720435.1. Classification (NCBI taxonomy): domain Eukaryota; kingdom Metazoa; phylum Chordata; class Aves; order Psittaciformes; family Psittacidae; genus Amazona; species Amazona ochrocephala. The sequence goes on from CM077880.1 coordinate 80,849,875, forward strand.
AGAGAGGGCGCAAGGACCTTCCTGCAAGCAGCCAGGGGATGAATCACCGTGGCAGAAATGAGAGGACACGCATTTGGCTGGGAAGCCTCGTTAGAGGCTGCTAAAAACAGCCCAGAGAGGAGCTGTGTAATGAAGGGGCAGTGCCCAGGCACACTGGGCTTGCCTGTCCCCATCCCAAAAGAAGGGGTAGGCCTAGGGGAGGTGGAGTGTTCCCCAGCAGGTACCAGACACAACCTTACAACCCACCCAGTCCTCCCAGTGTCATCAGCTGGCCCCTCCTGCGCCATCCTGCAGGACTGGTGGGAGCTCCCCCACCCAGAAAAGGAGGAGCTGGCCAGAGCATCCCTTTGGAGTCAAAACCCAGCCCTAGGAGCTGCGGCCTTGCAGCACCACTGTGGGTCTAAACTTTGTGTGTGCACAAAGCTCATACAGACTGCAGGCACTGCAAATCCCAGCTTTGATCCCTGCCCTTCACTACCTCCGTAGGGAATTGCCAACAACAATTTCCAAAGCAAGCAGGCTCAGTTTTTCCTTCGGTGTCATTCTACTGAAATGCTTTGCCCCAAGTGACTCAGCGGTGCTGCTGAAGATAGGGGTAAACAAGGTGCTCAAACCTTGATGGCATCTGCCCTGCCTTTTGGGTGAAGGGTATGAGAGCAGAAGCTTGGATTTTAAGACAGTGAGAGCCCCACAGGTATGCAGATATTGCCACTGTGATCCATCCAGAGCAGGGTGCAGGCACACCTCAGTGGAAGTGAGCAGCAGAGAAGGGATGGAGGAGTTTCAGGGATGCTCTTGACAGGTGGGATATGAGCCCACAGTCAATGTCCCAGCTATAAGCGCAGTCCCCACGGCTCTGGTATTTCCTAGGCACATGTGCCACCCCTCTGCACACACACAATGGGACACAGCCCCTGATCCCACACCTGCAGTCACCAGCACTCACCTCTTCCGTCACCCCCATGGTTCCTCCTTGCTGCAGGGCCACTCCAATCCCAGCATCCCGTGCTGACAGCCTCCTGTCCTCCGAGACCTTGTCAAGGATTTTACGCTCCAGGGCCTGGAGCTCTGCTTGCAAGTCTTCCGGCTGGAGGACAAGCCCAGCAGCGCCATCCCGCCGGGACTGTGACAGGAACTGACTGACCCACGCTGGGAACTGAGCTTCCACCTGAAACAGGGCACAGCGCTCAGCCCCAGGGCAGGTACCCTCATGCCTCCCTCTGCCGTACATAGCAGGACTAGGGACTCACATCAGCCCGCACTGCCTTCAGCTGCTCCAGCATCCCCTCCATGTGCTTCCCCATCACCTCCTGGTCTGACTTGAGGCTCATCAGCTCCCTCCTCAGTGCTGCCACCTCCTGCTCCAGCTTATCCACCTCCTGCTCCAGCTTATCCACCTCCTGCTGGAAGCTCCCTTGCAGGCTCTCCAGTGCTGAGCTGTGCCGAGAGAAAGGGGCAACAAAACCTCACACCAGTGGCAGTCCCAGCTCCCCTCTGCAAACAGGGGGGGCAGGTTCGTCCCCCCCCCAGGGCCTGTGCCATCTCCAGCCCCATACGGGTTTAATTCCTGTAGCAATGTCCTCTTCTATTGCATCCTATGGGAAAGCATCCCCAGCTCGCTCCTCAGTTGAAGGGCCATCTTCCCCACAGTGATGCAAAACAATGGCCACGAAGCTTATTTGCTGCAATGACCCTTTAAGCCCTGCTGGCAGCCAGGGCACTTTCTTGCCAACACACCCACACATCCATCCCTCATTCCACACAAGACTGTGTCTCTCAACCTCTCCTTTGCCCCAAGCAAACCACGCTTGGAAACCCCTCCTATGCCGAGCTGTGGGTATTTCACCCTGCTACCTGCCTGTCCCTAACAGAGCAGCAGCTCTGCTTGGACAGCAGCATTACCTCTGCCATTCCGAGTTCAGCTGCAGCAAACGAGTCTCCATCTCCTGCCAGGAGAAGGGGAAGGGGTGAGACCTCCGATGCCAGTAGCAGGGATGTCCTGCCTGGGTACCACCACATGCTCATTCCCTTACCTGAGAGGCTTGTGCCATCTTCCCTAGGCCGAGTGAGGCACAGGGGGGGAACATCAGAGCCCGGCCCCCCATGTCCCCACCTTCCCCCATGCCCCCCAAACCTCACCTGGAGGTGACTGTTCATGTCGGTGCGGAGATGCTCCTTCAGCCCCGCATCCCGGCGGCTCAAGAGCCCCTCCAGCAGTGCCAGGACACCCCCTGAGGGGGGCTCCCCGCCTGCTGCCATGGCCGCTGCTCCCCGCTGCGGCTCCCACCGCGACATCCCGGCCTCCAACACCTCAAAGCGCTTCTTCAGGGCCTGGAAGCGAGCCAGGACCCGGTGGTGCCCCTGCAGTGGCAAAGGCAGAGTGTGATGCAGCTCCTCAAGGGGCTGCCTGCTCCACTGGGACCCCCGTGACACGAGACCCAGGCCACCCAGTCCCCAAAGCCACTGACATCTTATTCATCTGCTGCTTCCCAGGAGAGGGCAGATGTTCCCCTTAGTCCATCCCTGGACACCCGAGACAGGCACAAGCTGGGGGAGCCACTTCCACCAGCATGGCAGGGCTCCTTCAGCCATGGACCACACTGTGCCAGCTCTGGGCAGGCTCCCACCCCACCTGGGTCACCTCCATGCCTTTGCCAAGGCTTACCTGGTCCAGCGTGGTCAGGTCCCCTGTCCCAGGCACATCAGAGGAGGAAAGCTTTCCTGCTCCCCACCATGGGAAGGCTGGGAGGCGGTGTGTCGACAGCCCATAGGGGTAGAAGTACCAAGCTCCTAGGCATGCAGGGGGATGAGATGGTTAAAACGGCAGGGGACAAGGTGGAAGTGCAGAAGCTCAGCCATCAACAGACGCACCAGGGTACCAGGAGCACTGAGCTCAGGACCATCCGATGCCCCAGTGGTATGCTCTGCACTGTCACTGATTTCAGTCTCTCACTGATTGAGCCAGGCCAACTCACCGTAGGCAGCAGCAGCAAGGAGCACGAGGAACAGTAGCAGAAGCAGGGACCTCTTCAGCCATGGGTAGCGCCTGGAGCACGGACAAGAAAGAGGTGCCTGTAGGACTGCAGCCACCTTCTCCCACCACGCTTCTTCGGATGGGAGCCGGAGGGAAAGCAAAGCCTACCCAGGCTTTGGCACAAGACATCCACCCCACATGTTGTGCGGTCTATGGGGCACCCCCTCTCTGGGGTCCTGTGGGTTTTCCCCACATCTCCCCCATCCTGGTGTCCCACCACCACACTCACCTGAAGAAGGGGACACTACCCAGGTATGGAGCCATGCCAGTGAGGCGGTGCCGGGCAGCTGCCAGCATCGAGAACAGCCACCCCAGGAACCGAACTGCAGGGAGACAAACCAAGCCTCAGGCAGCAGCCTGGCAAAGATGTGCCCTCTGTCCCCAAGGATGCTCCGCAGGGAGCTAAAACCCCTCCACCCAATGAGGGAACAGCACATGGGGAGAGGAGACTCCAGCAGGGAAGAAAAGGTGCTGCTGCAAACACCCCTCCACTCACGTGGTGCTGTGAACACCAGCCAGAGGAAGGAGCCCACCCAGGAGGCTGCAGATCTCAGCCTCGACCCGGAGCTACTCTGGCCTGAGTAGAAGTGACCTGGGAAGGAAGAAACAAGGCAGTAAGTCACCAAACAGCGCCTGCACCTCTGTCTGTCACCCAGGCTGAAGGCTTTACGTAGGGGGGGGCATGCAGGTGGGGCTGGCAGTGCCCTGAGCACAGGCAGGTGCTGGGCTGGTCCCCTTGGGGACACTTCCCCCAGCATCCCTGCCGCTGCAGAGAGGCCGGAGTATCCCTACCAGCATAGTCATCTTCCGAGGAGTACCCAGATGAAGAGGTGTAGGAGTCGCACATCTTGCTCTCCAGCAGCCCGTTGATCTTGCTGGACTCGGTGTCCCCAGTGCCTCTTCTCCTCCTGGTAGAGAACTCGCCACCTTCCCCAAAACACAGAGTCCTCCTCAGAAACCACCCACCATCCCCACCCCCAAAGGGGGCAGGGGGCAGCCAGCCCGGTGGGGCTGCCCCAACGCCTCGCTGGTGTGCAAAGGACATCCCCAGCTACTGTGGGAGGGAGAAACATAAGGGAGAGCTCACCCCAATACGTGCTGCTGCCCAGGGTATCGTGCAGCACGGAGCTGCCCAGGGCAGCGTAGGCCCCGGCTGTCCCCCAGGTAGGACTCGCTCACCAGGGACTCGCTGTAGTAGGAGGTTTGGGTGCTGGGGGTAGGAGACAAGCGCTTGGTGCTGCTCGATTTCCTCCTGACCGTCCTGCTGTGGACGAGCACAGGGTCATCAGCAGTATCCTGCTGTGGGCGCGAACAGGGTCATCAATATAGATACGGGAGGGGGATGTCACAGTGCACGGATACGGGAGGGGGATGTCACAATGGGCAGAAACAGGGACTTCACCCCACGCCCTTGGCCAGCATCGCCTCCCTCTGCCCTGTACCGCATGGGGGCAGGTTTTGGAGGGTGCAACGGCTGCTTTGCGAAAGGCGCTGCCGCTCATCCGCGGGCACCGCTTCCGCTCGCACCGCTGCGGTTTTCCGGCCCGGCACTGGCAGCACACCTCCCTCCCGCCATCGGGCTGGAGGCGGCACCAAACCCCCCCCCCCCCCCCCCCCAGCCGTCCACGGCAGCGGGGCAGAGGAGAACGCAGAGGTGCCGCGGTTGGGAGCACCCGGAGGGCACAGCCAGTCCCAGGCAGCCAGCGGCCATGCTGCAATACAGTGAGCTCGCCGTCATGCTCCCTCCTGCAAGCTGCCAGGGAAGGTGCCTGCTCCACGCTGTGGGATGCAGTGCCCTGCCCACGTTTGGGAGATGGGACCTCCCGCACCCCACTAACCTGCCCGTGCCCTCCTTGAAGGGGAGCTGCTGCCCCCCCAGCAGGGAGCTGCTGCTGCTGCTGCTGGTCGTGGCATCGTCGTCCCCGGGGTAATAGCGGGTGCTGATGAGGCGCTGGCTGCGGCGGGACATGGCGGCGGCTCGGGACGGGGGGGTCAAGGCTCACCTGCGGCGGGGAGGGGAGACAAGGAAGCATCAGCAGGAGGGGACGCAGCGGGAGGAGGGACCCCACTCGCGGGGGCTGCCCGGGGCGGTGCTGTGGGTGCTGAGAGCCCCTCTAGGGGCACCTGCTGCCGCGGGCCGCCACCGCCGGGGCCGGGATGGAGCCTCCCTCCCTCCCACCCGCTCCACCGCCACCGCCACCGCCACCGCGGCCGCCTTATAAGGTTACAGAGGAATATATATACATTGTATATAGATAAAAACGTACATAAAGACACACATTAATACATATATATATTTACATATGCACACGCATACCCCCTTCCCTCCTCCTCCTCCTCCTCCTCCCCTCCCACGGCCACCCAAGCAGGCACCCCCAGACCTCCTACCCCACCCTCGGCCGCGGCCGACCCCGTGTCCCCGCACACCCACCGTCTCCCGCAGCCCAGGCCCGCACCCGCCGCCGTCCCTCCCCGCTGCCGCCGCTCCGCTCCCTTTTGTTTTGCAGGCAAAGGCGGCCCCGGCCCCCGCCCCGCTTCTCCGCCCTACCCCGTTCCCCCCCTCCCGCCGCCGCCCCGCCCCTCTCCGCCTCTCGCGCGCGCGCGCCCTCCGCCGCCGCCTCCCCCCCCACCCCCCCCCCCCGGCTTGTGGGGGCTCTTCGATAGGCTCTTTATTGTTACTGCTATCGCCGGTTTTGTCGTTATCGCTGTTATTATCGCAGTTGCTGTATTAGCATAGCTTTGTTGTGATGGGGCATGGCTTTAAGATGGCAGAGAGAAGATTTAGATCGGACCTTAGGAAGAAGTTCTTCCCTGTGAGGGTGCTGAGGCCCTGGCACAGGGTGCCCAGAGGAGCTGTGGCTGCCCCATCCCTGGCAGTGTTCAAGGCCAGGTTGGACACAGGGGCTTGGAGCGACCTGGTCTAGTGGAAGGTGTCCCTGCCCATGGCAGGGGGTTGGAACTGGATGAGCTTTAAGGTCCCTTCTGACCCAAACCAGTCTGGGATTCTATGCTCATCGTTTGGGGGTGATGGGGAGGGCCCATCCCTACCCCCTGGCTGCCCACAGGTCACCAAACACCTCAGCGCTGGGGAACTTCCAGCCCACACCCCCCATGCCCACCGAGGGCTGCAGGCAGCCCATGCTACCAGGCAAGGGCAGGCCCTTGGGTACAAACCGTGGGTGATGGTGACCGAAAATGGGGGCTCCTACTTGCTCCTCAGCCCTGTTTGGGTTTTGCTGGGGCAGACAGTTTGCCAGCCCCAGTGAGGTGGCAAACGCCCAGCAACCCCACACAACACCCCAACGGCACAGCCAAACCCACCCCTGCGGCACAGGCAGCCCCACTCAACACCGTGTGCCCACGCCGCCTCGACCGGGGGGGCAGGTTCTGCTGCATGCGAAAGTACTTCATGATGTCTATCAGAACGATAAAATTCCTTGGTTAGATGCTCTTCTTACATTTTGGGACTTCAATGGTTGGCTCACATCTCTGATTAAAGGTATTGGAATGATTTTGGTAGTAATCTTGACCATAGTTATGATTGTACCTTGTATTTTGCAATGTATTCGTGGTACGATTGAAAACCTGGTAAAACAGCTTTGGCTTACTCAAGAAAAGAAAAGGGGGAGATGTGGATGATTTCTTGTTAGAGAATGAACATATGCCTGCTCTGAATGAAAGCAAGTATGTGCAGTTGGCCATGTAGCAGGGGTAACTCCTGGTTACCTCTGTGCAGCCGACCGTGGAAAAGAAGCAACTTCCGGACAATCAATGAAACAAGAATGCAGGCCTGGAAGATAAGGAGCTAAGATAAGAAGCTTGCTGAATTGGACTGTACATTTCGGTTGCTTACAAAAACCACACTTTAGGTTCTCACGAGTGCCCCCTTACATTGTGACGACGCTGTTTGGAGCAACCTTTTGATTTTACAGGGTCATCATACCTCATTTTTGTGCTTTATATTTTGTGGGGAACCTCTTTATAGCATCTCACTTATAGTGCCTTATGTTTTCTATTTAAGGTTTCTTACATAGGTTTTCTAAGACTGTTACAAAGTGTGTTCCAGTTTGTCATACCTATTTTTTTTAGATTAGTATATCTTAGGTAATTCACTTAAGCATAGAGAGGGGGGGAAATGTAGGCAGCCAGGGCTTGGCGGTCGGAAGATGTCGCGCTGTAACGGAAAGACAGAGCCCCTCCCCAGGCCTTAGCTTTGTGATGTAAGCAGACGGAAGTGACGTTGTAAACCAAAGCTATATAATGCGGTGTCACTCTGCAATAAGCGCCATTTGCCGTCCACCACATTGGTGTCTGCGTGCTAATGGACCCCGTGATCGCGAGTAGGTGATCGCGAGTAGGTGATCGCCTGTGCTGACCCTGAACCAGGCCACCGTGCCTCAGAGAGGCAGCAAGTGGTGCCGAAACCCGGGAATCTCGCCTGGAGTGGCGTGTGGCGGCCGGAGCGGCGGGTCCAGCCCGGCGGGGAGGATGCTCCCAGACCTTCAAGGACGATGGAGGTCCTTGTGAAGGTTGTATTAGAATTATATAAGCAGTGGGGTATTGATCGCAAAGATTCTATTCTCGCTGTTGCGAGACTTTTGCAGATCGGGGTCATTGACCCGGCGGTGGATATTCTCCACCCAGAAGTGTGGGCTAAATGCACCACAGCATTAGCCGAGGAGACGATGTCCTCGGGTTGTGGGAAATATTTTAAGTTGTGGGGGAAAGTTAAACAAGCTCTGCAAAAGGCCATGCAGGAGCGGGACATCTGGAGGGTGGCGAGGGACTGTCTGTCGGTTACCCCCAAATTGGGAGTTGGGGCAGCCACGCAGACTCCGCGCCCACCAGATGATGGCACTTTCAACGAGTCTAAAGACTCGCGGGAGAGCGCTATACCTCCCGATTCCCAGAACCCCGACCCGCTTACGGAGGGACAAAACCGCGTAAAATCCTTCTGGGGCGGGCTTGCTGAAGAGGCCACGAGTGCCGCGGAGAAATCAGAGCCCAAAGACGCCTGTGCTGGACCACCGCCCTATGCGCCCCAAGATGGCGCCGAGCGGCAAGGGGAAGGGCGGGGCAAACACGCCCCATGCGGGAACAAGGAGGAAGCGCTAGCACTAACAAGCACGGAGGGAGGGAAGCGCGAGTACGGGGCGGACAGCCAATCAGAACGACCGTCCGGAAATATGCCCTTGTAAGGCACACGCCCCCCCCCACTAACAGGAGGGGGGAGAGGCCCGCCTGCAAGGGAAGCGGGCGGGGCCGGAGCCCGAGTAATAAGCGGGGCGAGTCAAGGGGGGCGGGGGGGGGGAAGGCCCGCCTGCAAGGGGGGTGGGCGGGGTCGGAGTGAAGAAAAAGCACGGCCCCCCCCAATCAAAAAGCAATTCGTATAAGTCTATTAAACCAGATCTTCAGAATAAAACTAATGAAAATTGTGAGTTTTTGTCCATAGGACCACATCATCGGACACCCCCACAGCCTGTACACTCTGATACCAAGCGTCCCGTCCACTCCAAAGCAGAGCATTTGGTCCAAGCCTGAGAATTCTACACCAGCAGAATTCAGACAGCGGGAAATTAGCATCCGTGGGAGGGGGCGGTAATGCCTTTGTGTGATTCTTATTCTGATATCTTGCACTATATTAACTTACTGTGTCTTAAACCAGCACTACAAAAAGACTGCTACAGGGCTATATTCTTTGTCAACTGAACACATACAAAAGATACAGCTCTCCTTAACCAAGTACTACAGCCTGCACTCAGATACATCTCCTTCAAGAGAATTCATGTGAGATTCAAGCATCTCATTGCTAGAGAGCCACAGAGACCAACACACAGGACTCTCACATACACACACAAGCCTTTCCACTAGTTAGAAAGGATTTTCTCCTGCAAAAGATTTGTAGAAAGAACAACGTTCAGACAAGAGGAAAGGGGAGTTAAAACCCAGCCTCCTATATGCTAATAAATAAACTGCTCTATTGCAAGATTCAGATCAAAGGTTTAAAAAGGCAAAATTATGCTACTATTAGAGAATATCAAAATATTACTGTTATCATCACAAGTGGCATATATGCAAAATGCAGTCGCACAATAATGCCTAGGCAGATAGAGAGCAACACTAAGTCTGCTGACTGAAAGTGAACGATATACCCATTTTAGTTTTCTGTCTAGTCTTTTGGCATTTGTGTGATTCTTATTCTGGGGAGTAGGATGATTTGTACACAAAATTCATTGATTAAGTGTAAATATTTGTAAAAACACAGACTGTTAATCCTGTTTTGGAACATACCCACTTGGCGTTCTTAGCAGGAACTAACCAACTACTTGTTTGTGGTATTGTTTTGTTTGCATAAAGATGTTTTTTCCCTTCTGGAATCTGTCCTATGCATCTCCCTTTCCCTGTCACTTGACCGAGGGAGATCCTTTGAGTATTATTTTGCTAATTACAGTCCATCGGATTGTTCCCTATAGTATGGTCAGGCAGACTATCAACCGGAATTGCTTCGCAATAGGGTGGCATAACACTATAACAAAGCCAATAGTGCTTAGTCAAAATTGGGTGAGCTTGTTTCAATCATTGAAAAATGGCTTTGAGAATGTACCCATTTAGTGTCACCTTTTAGTATTTATCGTAAAGACAAAATAAGGCAAGTATATTGTGTTTTTATACTCTTGTTGTGATATTTATATACTAAAAGCTAAATACATACAAGTATGTTTATGTTTTTGACTGGCCCTTGTAAACTTTTCATAGAGGCAGGCAATTCCTTCCAATGCAGGCTGGCCACCTGCATTGGAACGAGTGTGCATTTCTGCCAGTTTAGAAGCCCAAGCGTCATGCAATGTGAGGGAGGCAGAGCCTCTGCGGGGACGCCCGCTGAGATTGAGCCTGCCACCCTGCACTGTGATGATGTTGCTCGGAGCTGGTTTCTTGATTGTCTTCACAGGGTCATTGCAACTACATTTTATATGTATGACCATGTAGTGGGAGTAATGATTGTCTGCATTTTGTGTTTCACATGTTGTAGTTGTGTGGAGTGTGTTTGTGGGATCCCATGAATGTGTGTGTATGTGTGTGTCTGTTGAGGGCAGACAGTGTTCTGTGTATTTTTTCTGATTGGGTTCATGTAAAAGTTTTTAACGGGTAGCAGATTAACATTTTGGGCAAGAAAGGGTTAATAGAAAAGTGCTGCTGCCCGCAGAGATTTATGGCTGCTGCTCAGCAGGCTGGCAGCTGTAGCTGCTGCCCAGCAGTCCTGCTTAGTGTGTTTAAGGTAACCTAGGGGAGAATCCAAGCTTTACCAACCTCCACCCAAACAGCACCAGGGTGGCAGAGATAGAAAAGAAAAGAAAAAAAAATGGGTAATGACGCAGCAAACTCCTTGACTGTTAACACCGTGCAGTTTGCTTCTGCACCTGCTTCACATTCCTGTTTCATCAGAATGCCTTTGCTTTAAGGAATCATTTTTAGCTTGATTTACTTCTCGAGAACTGATGGCATGGGGGAAGGGATATATTTGTGTTCTACCTACAGGTCCATGGAGGCTGCCTGCAAAGTTTCTCAAGCCTTGCCATGAGCTGGACAGATGAGCAGAAAACCCAATGTCTTAGCTACAGGAGCTTGAATGTGTGTGCATGTAAAGTAGCTCTTATCAGAGGCTGTGATTTTGTGTATAAAACCACCTGTACTTACTAACCAGTTGCTAATAAGAAACTACACCTTGTATTGTATGGATTTGTCACTTGTAAAAGAGATGTCAGAGTATGCAAATTTGCAGCAGCTGCTAGAAAATGCTAAGGCAAAAACTAGAAAGATTCTAATACAATGATAGTGTTATAAAGCAGGTAATGGAACGAATTAAGAGGGTAGAAGTACATCACTGGTGGAAAATTTTCTTTGGCTGGTCTGTCACTGCCACTAGCATCTTCAACATGCTGCTGCACCCTGTAGTGTACATATTGCTAATGTAAATCTGTATGTGCTTTGCCATAGTAGTGATTTGTTACTGGATGAAGCAGGTGAACCTCTGCACTGACAACAAGGTGCCACGACTGAGGTTGGCCAAATACCTCTTATCACAGTCAAGGGCAAGACTGGGTTGGCCTCTGTGTTTGCCACCAAGAAGAACCTTTAGCTCCGCTGCTGGCTGCAACCCAGCAGGCGTTGAGTGGTGGGGACACATGCCATGCCAGACCTTGATGTGAGGGATGGCCTCTCCTGTTATCAGAGAACTATACAGGAGAGAAAGGCAGGCCAAGCAGCCTGTGGTTGGCATATGTTGGAGATACGATCTAGTCCAAATCCTCTGCTCAAATAGGGTCGTCTAAAGCAGGTATTATATATAAAAACACCCAAGGGAAATGTAAGGATTTTCATCAAACAGTTTGCAAAGCGTAATTTCTACAAAAGCTTTTGAATTTGTCTAGTTTTGATTCTCTTTCTGCAATACAGCATGTGACATCTAACAGATGATCCCTTGCCCAAACCACCAGTTCTATATAAAGACCTACATGATAATGAGTGGAAAGGACCAGAACCAGATCCAGTGGAAGTTTGTTATGCTGTTTTCAATGGTAATACATATGTGACTAAGTTAACCCAAGTAGAAGTAAATTCTTTAAAAAAGATAGTTTTGCAGAATTGTGAGGCTTTAGATATATTAACAGCTCAAGTAGACAGAGTATGTACTTTAATTAATGAATCTTCTTGTAGTTATCTTGATCAGTCTGGAAAGACCTTGAAAGATGTTAAAGAAATTTGGAAGCATGCGAAAGTACTTCATGATGTCTATCAGAACGATAAAATTCCTTGGTTAGATGCTCTTCTTACATTTTGGGACTTCAATGGTTGGCTCACATCTCTGATTAAAGGTATTGGAATGATTTTGGTAGTAATCTTGACCATAGTTACGATTGTACCTTGTATTTTGCAATGTATTCGTGGTACGATTGAAAACCTGGTAAAACAGCTTTGGCTTACTCAAGAAAAGAAAAGGGGGAGATGTGGATGATTTCTTGTTAGAGAATGAACATATGCCTGCTCTGAATGAAAGCAAGTATGTGCAGTTGGCCATGTAGCAGGGGTAACTCCTGGTTACCTCTGTGCAGCCGACCGTGGAAAAGAAGCAACTTCCGGACAATCAATGAAACAAGAATGCAGGCCTGGAAGATGAGGAGCTAAGATAAGAAGCTTGCTGAATTGGACTGTAAATTTCGGTTGCTTACAAAAACCACACTTTAGGTTCTCACGAGTGCCCCCTTACATTGTGACGACGCTGTTTGGAGCAACCTTTTGATTTTACAGGGTCATCATACCTCATTTTTGTGCTTTATATTTTGTGGGGAACCTCTTTATAGCATCTCACTTATAGTGCCTTATGTTTTCTATTTAAGGTTTCTTACATAGGTTTTCTAAGACTGTTACAAAGTGTGTTCCAGTTTGTCATACCTATTTTTTTTAGATTAGTATATCTTAGGTAATTCACTTAAGCATAGAGAGGGGGGGAAATGTAGGCAGCCAGGGCTTGGCGGTCGGAAGATGTCGCGCTGTAACGGAAAGACAGAGCCCCTCCCCAGGCCTTAGCTTTGTGATGTAAGCAGACGGAAGTGACGTTGTAAACCAAAGCTATATAATGCGGTGTCACTCTGCAATAAGCGCCATTTGCCGTCCACCACATTGGTGTCTGCGTGCTAATGGACCCCGTGATCGCGAGTAGGTGATCGCCTGTGCCGACCCTGAACCAGGCCACCGTGCCTCAGAGAGGCAGCAGGCGGATGACGGCAAAGCCCTGGGACCCACGAAACGCCCAGCAGTTCCCAGGGTTGACATCTGGCTACAAGCACAAGAGTAAGACACATTGCAGTCTCGGAGGATGTCTCCGGAGCAAGGAGGGCAGGATCTCCGGCACCCTGCCAGGCAGCAGTCCATGGAGGACCTTGTCTCCCAGGCTCAGCTACCAAACCACCACCAACTCAAGGCCTGTATTTTAAATAGCTCTGCTCATCTTATTCTAGCTTATCCTACTGTGTGTGCGCTATTCTCCTACTAAACAAAGCTCTAGCCCTCTTTGCATCTAAGCCACTTGCCCAAGCGGCGCCACGTAACATTCTCTGGTTAAGTAGAAATCACATGGAAAAAGGTTTTAACTTTGTTACTACAAAAAATAAAACCCCAACCACCCCCCCGGAAAGTACCTCCCTCCCCCCTCAAGAAAGCAGAACAAACCCAAAAGGGAAAGCAGGTAACAGGAGCTTTCAACAGCATTATCAAGCTTAACACTGGGGAGCAGCCAGCCAGGGAGGCCAACGGCATTGCCAATACCCAGCCGCCGGCAGCAGGAGGGCCTGAGCAGACAGACAGCAGCACCAGGGCAGGCTCTGCCACCACCACGTGCCAAACTCCTCTGCTCCTGCCCCCCCCAACCGTTAGTTTATGTTAATACTTCACTAATACTGTCTTATTTCCCCTCTGCCAGCCCAGCATCAGAGATCTGGAGATCTCTACCAAAGCCAACGCCAAGGCAGGAGAAATGACCCTGTGTGGAGGGGAGAGAGGCAGTGGCTGCGACTGCTCACTCCTACCTACTCCAGCGGCACCGAGCCGGTCGCCACGCTCCCACACACCATATCACACCCAAGCCTGCGTGAAGCACGTGGCAAAATTCCATACCCCTTTCCCAAGTCCTGGCAGCACTAGGCACACTGTTGGAAAGGAGCAGGCAGTGGGGATGGAGGGCTGCGCAGACCCAATAAAAAAGGAGCTTAGAAAGTTAAAGTGTCTGATATACACTTAAAACCAGCCAGGCTGTGCCAAGACCCACGTGGGATGCTCTTGTTTTGCCACCCCAGTCCTTGGAAGAGTGAAAGCTTCACCCCTTAAATCCCAGCTCTTCTCCTTCCCAGTGGGAAGCAGCTGCTGGCACATTCCAGGGTTTCTACGTGCGAAGCAGTGACCCAGGCGAACCCCTCCTGCTGTCAGCCCGGCAGCATCCTCATCCCACGCTGGGGTCAGTGTGCCGGCTCCCCGTGCACACGGAAGCGGTAGATGCAGGTGTACTCGAGGTGACCCCAATTGCTCAGCACCCGGAGCTCCACCAGCTGGTACGGGCCAATGGTGTCATCCTTGGGGAGAGGGGGAAGGAAAACCCTGAGCCCTTGAGAGTTCCCTGGGGCTCGGAGAGCCCAGGGGTCCCATTGTCTTCTTGGGGTCAGGTGCAACGAGAGCAAAGCACTTACCTCGAAGTAAAACGTTTGGATGGGACTGCCATTGTGGTTGTACGTGAACTGCCCAAGTAGAAGGCCTTCCTCCTCTCTCTCCTCCTTTAAACCCTATGGAGGGTCAGGGAGGCAGAAAGGGAGAACCAGTGGTGATGAGAGAGGGAGACCAGAGGTGCACCCAGGGCAGAAGAGGGAGATGGAGGCGCAAGCACACTTGGTCTCCACTCCTGCTCTTCCAGGCCAAAACAGACAAATGGGGACAGGGAGCAGCGGGGAAGGATGAGGAGGCAGAGACCAAGAGTTATACCCACTCAATCCCCTCTTCCAGTGCTTCCCAAAACCCCTCCTGAAGCCTGGTGCTCTCCCTCTCCCCCTCAGTACTGCTTCTTCCCCCTCTTCAGTGTAAGACCAACCACCACACCAAGCACCCCACAACCAGGTAGAGGGCTCACCAGCCCTCTCCTCCTGCACTCTCTCCCATGACACCCTCCCACTGTGTCCCCTTGCTAATCCCTCAGGTCACTCACATAGACAGCAAAGTCCTTGGGGGCACTGGGGATGGTCCCCTTGGGTGAGAGAGCTCTTGGGATGTGCTCCAGTGTCACGGCCGTGGGGCGGATGATGCTGGAGAGGCGGATGACGGCAAAGCCCTGGGACCCACGAAACGCCCAGCAGTTCCCAGGGTTGACATCTGGCTACAAGCACAAGAGCAAGACACCAGCAATGTTACCATCGTCAGTGCCATTTTCTCCCCGGCATCAGCCTGGCCGCTTGCTTAGAGCAGGAGCCAAATAAAACCCACCAAGAGAACCAGCCCAGCCGGCCCTTCCCCACAGTGGGGTCTCACCCTGAGGGTGCCCACCTGCAAGATAACACGGGGGGACTGCGAGCGGTACCACAGGGGGATGCCAAACAAGCTCAGCAGCGCCGTCTGTGTCCCGTGGGTCTCTGAGCAGCGGGTGTTGATGACACTGGCCCCTGACATAGACAGGGCACAGCACCAGGTAAGCTGCATACCAGCAGGTATGTGGTCCCCTCCCCAGGATGGCCGGCTCATCCCACACCACCTACCCGCCGACTCCAGGGCATAGTCAACCATCCCCACACGGTCCTCGCTGTAGCGCTTCAGGGCCTGGTCCACGATGAGATGCACTTGCTGTGTGAGAACAGAGAGTGAAAGGGGGAAAGGGCCAGGGCGGGCATCCTGGCCCCCACTCTTCTCCACCCCATGGGGACAGAGAGGGCGCAAGGACCTTCCTGCAAGCAGCCAGGGGATGAATCACCGTGGCAGAAATGAGAGGACACGCATTTGGCTGGGAAGCCTCGTTAGAGGCTGCTAAAAACAGCCCAGAGAGGAGCTGTGTAATGAAGGGGCAGTGCCCAGGCACACTGGGCTTGCCTGTCCCCATCCCAAAAGAAGGGGTAGGCCTAGGGGAGGTGGAGTGTTCCCCAGCAGGTACCAGACACAACCTTACAACCCACCCAGTCCTCCCAGTGTCATCAGCTGGCCCCTCCTGCGCCATCCTGCAGGACTGGTGGGAGCTCCCCCACCCAGAAAAGGAGGAGCTGGCCAGAGCATCCCTTTGGAGTCAAAACCCAGCCCTAGGAGCTGCGGCCTTGCAGCACCACTGTGGGTCTAAACTTTGTGTGTGCACAAAGCTCATACAGACTGCAGGCACTGCAAATCCCAGCTTTGATCCCTGCCCTTCACTACCTCCGTAGGGAATTGCCAACAACAATTTCCAAAGCAAGCAGGCTCAGTTTTTCCTTCGGTGTCATTCTACTGAAATGCTTTGCCCCAAGTGACTCAGCGGTGCTGCTGAAGATAGGGGTAAACAAGGTGCTCAAACCTTGATGGCATCTGCCCTGCCTTTTGGGTGAAGGGTATGAGAGCAGAAGCTTGGATTTTAAGACAGTGAGAGCCCCACAGGTATGCAGATATTGCCACTGTGATCCATCCAGAGCAGGGTGCAGGCACACCTCAGTGGAAGTGAGCAGCAGAGAAGGGATGGAGGAGTTTCAGGGATGCTCTTGACAGGTGGGATATGAGCCCACAGTCAATGTCCCAGCTATAAGCGCAGTCCCCACGGCTCTGGTATTTCCTAGGCACATGTGCCACCCCTCTGCACACACACAATGGGACACAGCCCCTGATCCCACACCTGCAGTCACCAGCACTCACCTCTTCCGTCACCCCCATGGTTCCTTCTTGCTGCAGGGCCACTCCAATCCCAGCATCCCGTGCTGACAGCCTCCTGTCCTCCGAGACCTTGTCAAGGATTTTACGCTCCAGGGCCTGGAGCTCTGCTTGCAAGTCTTCCGGCTGGAGGACAAGCCCAGCAGCGCCATCCCGCCGGGACTGTGACAGGAACTGACTGACCCACGCTGGGAACTGAGCTTCCACCTGAAACAGGGCACAGCGCTCAGCCCCAGGGCAGGTACCCTCATGCCTCCCTCTGCCGTACATAGCAGGACTAGGGACTCACATCAGCCCGCACTGCCTTCAGCTGCTCCAGCATCCCCTCCATGTGCTTCCCCATCACCTCCTGGTCTGACTTGAGGCTCATCAGCTCCCTCCTCAGTGCTGCCACCTCCTGCTCCAGCTTATCCACCTCCTGCTCCAGCTTATCCACCTCCTGCTGGAAGCTCCCTTGCAGGCTCTCCAGTGCTGAGCTGTGCCGAGAGAAAGGGGCAACAAAACCTCACACCAGTGGCAGTCCCAGCTCCCCTCTGCAAACAGGGGGGGCAGGTTCGTCCCCCCCCCAGGGCCTGTGCCATCTCCAGCCCCATACGGGTTTAATTCCTGTAGCAATGTCCTCTTCTATTGCATCCTATGGGAAAGCATCCCCAGCTCGCTCCTCAGTTGAAGGGCCATCTTCCCCACAGTGATGCAAAACAATGGCCACGAAGCTTATTTGCTGCAATGACCCTTTAAGACCTGCTGGCAGCCAGGGCACTTTCTTGCCAACACACCCACACATCCATCCCTCATTCCACACAAGACTGTGTCTCTCAACCTCTCCTTTGCCCCAAGCAAACCACGCTTGGAAACCCCTCCTATGCCGAGCTGTGGGTATTTCACCCTGCTACCTGCCTGTCCCTAACAGAGCAGCAGCTCTGCTTGGACAGCAGCATTACCTCTGCCATTCCGAGTTCAGCTGCAGCAAACGAGTCTCCATCTCCTGCCAGGAGAAGGGGAAGGGGTGAGACCTCCGATGCCAGTAGCAGGGATGTCCTGCCTGGGTACCACCACATGCTCATTCCCTTACCTGAGAGGCTTGTGCCATCTTCCCTAGGCCGAGTGAGGCACAGGGGGGGAACATCAGAGCCCGGCCCCCCATGTCCCCACCTTCTCCCATGCCCCCCAAACCTCACCTGGAGGTGACTGTTCATGTCGGTGCGGAGATGCTCCTTCAGCCCCACATCCCGGCGGCTCAAGAGCCCCTCCAGCAGTGCCAGGACACCCCCTGAGGGGGGCTCCCCGCCTGCTGCCATGGCCGCTGCTCCCCGCTGCAGCTCCCACCGCGACATCCCGGCCTCCAACACCTCAAAGCGCTTCTTCAGGGCCTGGAAGCGAGCCAGGACCCGGTGGTGCCCCTGCAGTGGCAAAGGCAGAGTGTGATGCAGCTCCTCAAGGGGCTGCCTGCTCCACTGGGACCCCCGTGACACGAGACCCAGGCCACCCAGTCCCCAAAGCCACTGACATCTTATTCATCTGCTGCTTCCCAGCAGAGGGCAGATGTTCCCCTTAGTCCATCCCTGGACACCCGAGACAGGCACAAGCTGGGGGAGCCACTTCCACCAGCATGGCAGGGCTCCTTCAGCCATGGACCACACTGTGCCAGCTCTGGGCAGGCTCCCACCCCACCTGGGTCACCTCCATGCCTTTGCCAAGGCTTACCTGGTCCAGCGTGGTCAGGTCCCCTGTCCCAGGCACATCACAGGAGGAAAGCTTTCCTGCTCCCCACCATGGGAAGGCTGGGAGACGGTGTGTCGACAGCCCATAGGGGTAGAAGTACCAAGCTCCTAGGCATGCAGGGGGATGAGATGGTTAAAACGGCAGGGGACAAGGTGGATGTGCAGAAGCTCAGCCATCAACAGACGCACCAGGGTACCAGGAGCACTGAGCTCAGGACCATCCGATGCCCCAGTGGTATGCTCTGCACTGTCACTGATTTCAGTCTCTCACTGATTGAGCCAGGCCAACTCACCGTAGGCAGCAGCAGCAAGGAGCACGAGGAACAGTAGCAGAAGCAGGGACCTCTTCAGCCATGGGTAGCGCCTGGAGCACGGACAAGAAAGAGGTGCCTGTAGGACTGCAGCCACCTTCTCCCACCACGCTTCTTCGGATGGGAGCCGGAGGGAAAGCAAAGCCTACCCAGGCTTTGGCACAAGACATCCACCCCACATGTTGTGCGGTCTATGGGGCAGCCCCTCTCTGGGGTCCTGTGGGTTTTCCCCACATCTCCCCCATCCTGGTGTCCCACCACCACACTCACCTGAAGAAGGGGACACTACCCAGGTATGGAGCCATGCCAGTGAGGCGGTGCCGGGCAGCTGCCAGCATCGAGAACAGCCACCCCAGGAACCGAACTGCAGGGAGACAAACCAAGCCTCAGGCAGCAGCCTGGCAAAGATGTGCCCTCTGTCCCCAAGGATGCTCCGCAGGGAGCTAAAACCCCTCCACCCAATGAGGGAACAGCACATGGGGAGAGGAGACTCCAGCAGGGAAGAAAAGGTGCTGCTGCAAACACCCCTCCACTCACGTGGTGCTGTGAACACCAGCCAGAGGAAGGAGCCCACCCGGGAGGCTGCAGATCTCAGCCTCGACCCGGAGCTACTCTGGCCTGAGTAGAAGTGACCTGGGAAGGAAGAAACAAGGCAGTAAGTCACCAAACAGCGCCTGCACCTCTGTCTGTCACCCAGGCTGAAGGCTTTACGTAGGGGGGGGCATGCAGGTGGGGCTGGCAGTGCCCTGAGCACAGGCAGGTGCTGGGCTGGTCCCCTTGGGGACACTTCCCCCAGCATCCCTGCCGCTGCAGAGAGGCCGGAGTATCCCTACCAGCATAGTCATCTTCCGAGGAGTACCCAGATGAAGAGGTGTAGGAGTCGCACATCTTGCTCTCCAGCAGCCCGTTGATCTTGCTGGACTCGGTGTCCCCAGTGCCTCTTCTCCTCCTGGTAGAGAACTCGCCACCTTCCCCAAAACACAGAGTCCTCCTCAGAAACCACCCACCATCCCCACCCCCAAAGGGGGCAGGGGGCAGCCAGCCCGGTGGGGCTGCCCCAACGCCTCGCTGGTGTGCAAAGGACATCCCCAGCTACTGTGGGAGGGAGAAACATAAGGGAGAGCTCACCCCAATACGTGCTGCTGCCCAGGGTATCGTGCAGCACGGAGCTGCCCAGGGCAGCGTAGGCCCCGGCTGTCCCCCAGGTAGGACTCGCTCACCAGGGACTCGCTGTAGTAGGAGGTTTGGGTGCTGGGGGTAGGAGACAAGCGCTTGGTGCTGCTCGATTTCCTCCTGACCGTCCTGCTGTGGACGAGAACAGGGTCATCAGCAGTATCCTGCTGTGGGCGCGAACAGGGCCATCAATATAGATACGGGAGGGGGATGTCACAGTGCACGGATACGGGAGGGGGATGTCACAATGGGCAGAAACAGGGACTTCACCCCACGCCCTTGGCCAGCATCGCCTCCCTCTGCCCTGTACCGCATGGGGGCAGGTTTTGGAGGGTGCAACGGCTGCTTTGCGAAAGGCGCTGCCGCTCATCCGCGGGCACCGCTTCCGCTCGCACCGCTGCGGTTTTCCGGCCCGGCACTGGCAGCACACCTCCCTCCCGCCATCGGGCTGGAGGCGGCACCAAACTCCCCCCCCCCCCCCCAGCCGTCCACGGCAGCGGGGCAGAGGAGAACGCAGAGGTGCCGCGGTTGGGAGCACCCGGAGGGCACAGCCAGTCCCAGGCAGCCAGCGGCCATGCTGCAATACAGTGAGCTCGCCGTCATGCTCCCTCCTGCAAGCTGCCAGGGAAGGTGCCTGCTCCACGCTGTGGGATGCAGTGCCCTGCCCACGTTTGGGAGATGGGACCTCCCGCACCCCACTAACCTGCCCGTGCCCTCCTTGAAGGGGAGCTGCTGCCCCCCCAGCAGGGAGCTGCTGCTGCTGCTGCTGGTCGTGGCATCGTCGTCCCCGGGGTAATAGCGGGTGCTGATGAGGCGCTGGCTGCGGCGGGACATGGCGGCGGCTCGGGACGGGGGGGTCAAGGCTCACCTGCGGCGGGGAGGGGAGACAAGGAAGCATCAGCAGGAGGGGACGCAGCGGGAGGAGGGACCCCACTCGCGGGGGGGGCCCGGGGCGGTGCTGTGGGTGCTGAGAGCCCCTCTAGGGGCACCTGCTGCCGCGGGCCGCCACCGCCGGGGCCGGGATGGAGCCTCCCTCCCTCCCACCCGCTCCACCGCCACCGCCACCGCCACCGCGGCCGCCTTATAAGGTTACAGAGGAATATATATACATTGTATATAGATAAAAACGTACATAAAGACACACATTAATACATATATATATATATTTACATATGCACACGCATACCCCCTTCCCTCCTCCTCCTCCTCCTCCCCTCCCACGGGCCACCCAAGCAGGCACCCCCAGACCTCCTACCCCACCCTCGGCCGCGGCCGACCCCGTGTCCCCGCACACCCACCGTCTCCCGCAGCCCAGGCCCGCACCCGCCGCCGTCCCTCCCCGCTGCCGCCGCTCCGCTCCCTTTTGTTTTGCAGGCAAAGGCGGCCCCGGCCCCCGCCCCGCTTCTCCGCCCTACCCCGTTCCCCCCCTCCCGCCGCCGCCCCGCCCCTCTCCGCCTCGCGCGCGCGCGCGCCCTCCGCCGCCGCCTCCCCCCCCCCCCCCCCCCGGCTTGTGGGGACTCTTCGATAGGCTCTTTATTGTTACTGCTATCGCCGTTTTTGTCGTTATCGCTGTTATTATCGCAGTTGCTGTATTAGCATAGCTTTGTTGTGATGGGGCATGGCTTTAAGATGGCAGAGAGAAGATTTAGATCGGACCTTAGGAAGAAGTTCTTCCCTGTGAGGGTGCTGAGGCCCTGGCACAGAGCACCCAGAGAAGCTGTGGCTGCCCCATCCTTGGCAGTGTTCAAGGCCAGGTTGGACACAGGGGCTTGGAGCGACCTGGTCTGGTGGAAGGTGTCCCTGCCCATGGCAGGGGGTCGGAACTGGATGAGCTTTAAGGTCCCTTCTGACCCAAACCAGTCTGGGATTCTATGCTCATCGTTTGGGGGTGATGGGGAGGGCCCATCCCTACCCCCTGGCTGCCCACAGGTCACCAAACACCTCAGCGCTGGGGAACTTCCAGCCCACACCCCCCATGCCCACCGAGGGCTGCAGGCAGCCCATGCTACCAGGCAAGGGCAGGCCCTTGGGTACAAACCGTGGGTGATGGTGACCGAAAATGGGGGCTCCTACTTGCTCCTCAGCCCTGTTTGGGTTTTGCTGGGGCAGACAGTTTGCCAGCCCCAGTGAGGTGGCAAACACCCAGCAACCCCACACAACACCCCAACGGCACAGCCAAACCCGCCCCTGCGGCACAGGCAGCCCCACTCAACACCGTGTGCCCACGCCGCCTCGACCGGGGGGGCAGGTTCTGCTGCTCCCCAGCCCCATGGCCTCAGACACCCCGTTACCATCCCTCTCCCCCATGGGCGGCCGGGCCGGCTCGGCAGCAGGGCGCAAGCCAAACCCGGCTGCTCCCGTGGGACCTGGTGCCAAGGCGCCGGGCTGAGACAACAGCCGCCTCCTACGCCCCGCGTTCTAAACCCGGCAGCTCCCTGTGGGAGCGCGGCGAGGGGGGGAACCGGCTGCCTGTGGCTGGACACGGCTGTGGGGCCGCAGCGTGGGAACGGCCCCGTTGGCTTCGGGTAAAGCGGCAAAAGGGCGTTCGTAGAAAGGGTTAAAACCATGAAACCCTGTTGCGAAACAGCCCTGCAACCTCAAAACCTTTTCCTCCCCACGCCAGGGTCTGGTGCACAGGCTGGGGACCTGCTGCCAGTGTCTTGGGTGGGGGGGTAGACTGCAACAAACCCCAATTCAGAGTCCCCGGTCCCGTTGTGTAACACAGACAGACCCTCTTTGTCTCCCTTTTCTTTCTTTCTTTTCTCCCTTTCGAGCCCATTTTTTGTTGCAGCCTAAATCTCCGCCTGGCTTTTCCAGGGCAGCTCTGCCTCCCGCTGCACCAGCCACCCTTTCCCACCCTTTCCTGGGGTTTTCCATCACTCCACAGGTGACCCGCCAGGCCAGAGGACATCTCCCTGTTGGCACCTTTACCTGCGGACACTGGTGGTGGCTTTTAGCGATGGCACCTGCCCCAGCTGATGTAACCCTGCTGCGGATTAACCCCCGCGGAGGCTCAGGGGATAAGCTGGGTGCTGAGCCACCGGGCACTAAATAGGGCGCATGGCCCCAGGTCAATCCGTCCCCTCCCAAGAGCCACTTTTTCGGGTGGGGAGGGAGCTGGTAGCAGTTCCTGGAGGATTTGAGGGAATGCTGGGGGGGGGGGGAAGAGGAAATGGGGCTTTTCCCCCTTGTTGCACCCCCAGTGCTGCAGCAAAGGTGGTGATGCTGGAGGTGTAGGGTCTTTTGGAGGGGTATGGGAAGAGCAGCACAGGGGTAAGCAGTGAGTGCCTGGGAGCTCATGCCTCAGTGGAGAGCCTTAGATTACGTTCTGGGGGTCACCAGGGCATCGTGGTGCTGGAAGGGGTTGGGGGGGAGGCAGAAGGAGCGTGCCAACTGCTGGAGTTTGGCAGCTTTTCTGGGAAAAGGCAGGAAAGAAAGACAGAAAATATTCCAGCCTTTTCCCAAAAGGCTTTGGAGGGCTGAAGAGACATGTCCAGGCAAGCAAGGACGGGCCAGGGCTGGGCAGGCAGCCCTGGTCGGGGAGGTCTCAGCTCATCTTCTCCACTAGGCCAACCTTTTTATTTAAATACCCTCCCTGTCCCAGCCATCCCTACACCCACTTTCCTGGTGCATCACACCGCCGGCTCCAGCGCTGCCCAAAGCCGGTGCTAGGCACACCGCTCTCCAGATCACCCTCACCAACACACCCCAACCCCGTGGGGTACAACCCCCCCGTCACACCCGTGACCCCACATCATCCACCAGCACCTTGTCCGGGTGGGCTGCCCCGGCCAGGCAGCGTCCCACCGCTGCCAGCACCTTCCCCAGGCGCCGGTCCAGCGCCCGCAAGTGGGACTCGGCCAGGACGGGGGCCAGCGGGTCGGTGGCCAGTGCCTCCCGCAGCAGGTCGCTCAGGCGGTAGGACGGGGTGGCCAGCAGCTGCAGCCGCAGGTAGGTCGACTTCTTGATGCTGCCGAAGATGAGGAGGGAGAAGGGTCTCAATCCAGGGGGTCTCTTCCCAATGGCAGCTTCTGGGGCGCGCTGTGGGAGCCCCTTACCTGCAGCACTGCCGGAGTGGGGCCAGGATGGACAGTTCATCACGTGAGTGAGTGCCGAAGCTGGAGGAAATCCCATCAGTGGGCATCAGGGCAGCATCGCCCCGCAGCTCAGAGCCCAGTGTGGGGAGCATCTTGGCACAACCCGCTGTTTCCCACCACCCCTTTGCTAGGATTGCTTTACCCGCGGCCGTTGTCCAGGTGGAGCAGGAAAGTGTCATTCCCAAATTTCTCGAAGGTCTCGTAGTGGTGCCGATCCATATTGCCTGCAGTGGGGCAACAAATGTGCCATAGGGTGGTGGGCTGGAATGTGGGAGCAGGGACATGGAGCACCCTCTTGGTGTGAGAACAAAACCCAGAGGCTGGGGGCACCTCTAAGGTGCCTGTCTGGTGGTCATGGCCATGGAGTGGGGGACCCAAGCAAAGCCCCACCCCCTTCTCATCCCAGCAGCCCCATGGAGGGAGCCAGAGATGAGAAGATGGGAAGCTCTCCAAGTCAGATGATGCTGGGGGACAGAATGGGGAGGAAGGACCATCCCTAGGAACAGGAGAGGCAGTGCAATCCCTGGGGAGCATCGCCGCATCCCGGCTCCCCAGGGGCTGCACATGGGAGCTTGCTCAGGGGTGCTTCCTGTGCCCAGGATGTTAAGCTTGTCCTTCGGTTTCTGCCTGGTGTTTGTCCTAATGGCATAGCCCTTTGCTCTCTGTTTGGGTAAGAGCCCAGTTCTCTGCAGCCTGAGCAATGGTTTGGCCAGCAAACCTCACAGGGCACAGAACTACGGGACATGGAGCTGTTTAGGCCTCTTAGTCCCCAGCACTGGCAAGGCAGGGCTCACCCATAAGGAAATCAAGGACTGTCATGTCAATGAGGTCGAGGAGGCGATGGCCCCTGTCGTAGGGTGGTGTCTTCCGCACCTGAGCGCAGTAGTTGGGGTTCAGCTCCCACCTGCAGGCAGAGGCCGAGAGTGGGACATGGCTATGACAGCAGCCATGGGGCAGCCCCCTCCTGTCCCACTGTTCTGCTGCTCCATTCCTCACTATGAGGGTGCTGAGGCCCTGGCACAGGGTGCCCAGAGAAGCTGTGGCTGCCCCATCCCTGGCAGTGTTCAAGGCCAGGTTGGACACAGGGGCTTGGAGCAACCTGGTCTGGTGGAAGGTGTCCCTGCCCATGGCAGGGGGTCGGAACTGGATGAGCTTTAACATCCCTTCCAACCCAAACCAGGCTGTAGCTCTATGATTCCGTGTCCCCATGCCTCCATCCCTCCCTGCAACCCAGCTCACTCAGCTTTCTTGCTCTTGTGGTAGGAGCGGCGCCAGGGGCTGCGCCAGGAGCGGCGCTTTGCCAAGGTCTTGTCAGGCAGCAGGGCAGCCATGGAGCCCTCCAGCAGGTCCGGCTTGCCGCAGAGGGCATGCTCGGTGGAGCAGTAGTAGGAGCACTCCCCGTAGAAGCAGATGTTGCCCGCTGGCCAAGGGGACAAAGCAAAGGTTGACAAAGAGCAGGAAGGCAGCGAGCCTGCTACCCCCCTGTATGGCGGTCCAGCCAACAGCCAGGTGAGGATGCTCCATGCACCGTGGCCATGTGCCAACAGCAAAGGAATGGCAGGGAAGGCCTTGAGGAGCACTGCCCCACGGCAGGGGACCCAGTGGGAACTGCAGCAGTCCCCCACAAACAAGGGATTGTTTGCCCCAGTGCACAGGAGCCTAGGCAGGAGCAGCCAGCTCCAGGTTTGCTCCATGAGGAGCAGGAGAGGAGAGACAGCATAAAAACTCACCTGGAGAGATGAAGAAAGTCTTGGCCAGTTTCTTGTCCGTGGTGATGTCACGAATCTCCTTTGTTATATTGACCAAACGGCCAGAAACTGGGGGGATTCGCCGGAAATCCAGGATCCTGAAACATAGAACTTGGAACCATTCCTTGCTGACCCCCAGCTGGTTTCACAGCGAGTTATTAAACCCATCATGAGATGCAGGAATCCCTCACGCAGGGAGGAAGAGGTGGGATGAAGGAGCGGTTTCTGTGCCGCTTTGCTGTCGCGGGGGAGCAGAGTTGGACGCAAAGCTTGCACTCACCTGTCCAGGTGGAAGGCTGCAATCTCTGCATTGTGCCGCTCAAAGTCCGAGAAGTAGAAGAAGTCGATGGGGGTCTCCTGGTCCCGGGTCTGCCTGGGAGGAGAAGGGAGGTGACAGCAATTGGACAGGGTCACCCCGAGCATGGCCTTGGCTCCAACCCAGCCCTCACCCTGTGTCCCTGGTGCCACTGGAGACACAGCCAGACCCAATCTCCTCCAGTTGCTCCCTGCGGGGTGGTGCAGCCCCAAACCCCCCAGCCAGGCCCCCATGCACCCCCTGCTCCCAACCCAAGGGCTGGGAAGCCCCCAAGGATCTGAGAGTCCGGGGTAGTCCTCATGGACCATCTTCTTCTTTCCACCACTGGAGGTCACTATCCCATCACAAGCTGCTCGCAGGCTGTCGCAAGCAGCAGCAGAGAAGGCGAGGAAACGGGACCATCCCGCTCGCCTCAAATTGGGGGGGGCGGACGGGGGGGGCTGAAGCGAGGCGGAACACGAAGCTTTTCTTCCTTTCTCCCTCCATTCTCTCCTCCAGCCGCTCCTCACCGCCTAATGGGACCGCCCGGGGGGACGGGGGGGTCGTATGGGGTTGTCCCTGGCTCCACTCACTTCATAGGCTTGAAGAGAGCCTGCCCGTAATTTGGGAACGTCATGATGAGCTTCAGCTGGGTCCCGCCGGTCTTCTGGACTGAAAGGGAGCACACAGGGATGAGGGAGGCAGGCAGCAGGCAGCTGGCAGGGGTGCGGGCAGGGGTGCAGGCAGGGAGGTGGTACCGGAGCTGATGATCCTCTGGGTGGCCAGGTCCCAGAGGAGGGTGGGCATCAGGGGGTCCCGGCGGGGGTACAGCTCGTAGCGGTTGATGCCAACGTGGAATTTGAGCCAGGTAGGGTAGGTGTCGTAGGCCGTCTTCCCTGTCGGGAGGAGCATCTCGGCTTTACTGCTGCTGACCCTGCAGCCCAACAGCCACCGCCACCCCAACAACAACAACAGCGTTTAGTTGGGATGGGACAGGGCCCACATCCCCAGGCCCTTCCTGGGAGCTGGCGCATGGAGGGTGAGGCAGGGGGAAGGCCCAGTATAAGCCCTGGATGTTGGTGAAACCCCTCACCCCATGTGCCCTCCATGGGGCTCCTGGACAGATCCCCCTCAATGCGGGTGGCCAGGAAGATGTGCTGGGATGGCTGGGGGGGCTCGGTGTCTTCCCTTACATCCCTGCAGGAATTCCCTGGACTAATCCTGCTCCGCTCATCCGTGCCTTTATTTCCCTGCTGGGGCGGCTCGTCCCATAGTTTTTCCCATACAACTAGCGACACCCCCATGTGCTCACTGGGGACACACATGCATCCATAAAACAGTGGTTGAGAAGCAGGGGCTTCGCAGCCATCCCCAGCACCAACCTCAGCTCCCACCCTCAATGTCGGGTTCCCCTTGGATGCCTTCCAATACCTGAAGGGGGCCTATAGGGATGCTGGGGAGGGACTCTTCATTAGGGACTGTGGTGAGAGGACAAGGGGTAATGGGTTTAAACTTAAACAGGGGAGGTTTAGATTGGATCTGAGGAAGAAATTCTTTACTGTGAGGGTGGTGGGGCCCTGGAATGGGTTGCCCAGGGAAGTTGTGAATGCTTCATCCCTGGCGGCGTTCAAGGTGGGGTTGGACATAGCCTTGGATGGCATGGTTTAGTGGGAGGTGTCCCTGCCCATGGCGGGGGGGTTGGAACTTGATGATCTTGAGGTCCTTTCCAGCCCTAACTATTCTGTGATTCTGTGATTCTGTGTGTTTATCTCACACTCCTGGTTTCCCTGGGGGGATGAATTTGCCACTATCCCTGTCTCTGTGCCTCCAGCAAAGCTGCAGTTTCCTGGCATTCAAGGGAGGCTCCTGGGGGTATCTGTCCCTGCTCCGCACCAGCACTGCAATGGGACAGTCTGACCAAGGGCATCTATAACCCAAATCCATCTCTTTCTAGGAAAATGCAGACTGTGCCCAAATTCCATCAAACCAGACCCATCTCCCACTGTTATCCATAGGAGAGGGAGCCCTCAGAGAGAAGGCAAATACCCATCTGTGGAAATCAGCTCTTAAACCAGCCTGTATTGTCTCCCAGTTTTAGCAGCCACTATGACTGGAAGGTGTGCTTTCTGTAAGGAAGCTGCTATGTGTTATCAACACTAAAGCTTTTAATATCTTCCCTCCTAATTCGAGGTTAGTAGTCCAGTGATACAAATAGGCAGTCGGCAGCGGTGAGTCACCATACGGCCGAGCCTAAAGGGGTCAGGCGATGCCCTGTGGAACACAGGACAGGAACAGTCTCACGGTTGGAGGTAACCTACATTGCAGGCTTTGCATCTCCAGCGTGCTGGGAGAGGGGATAAAACTGGTTAGAAATCTGGACTGGGGACTTCCTCGTATGTAAAGAGAGAGAGCAAAGGCCAGTCTGCGCTGGGGGAGGAAAGGAGACAAGGAGATCACCTGAAAGATACCTTACATAATACTGTGAATAGTTCAAGAGTCTCCTTTGGCTTTGCTGTGTGCTAAAGGCTTCTGGATAGCAACCCAGAAACTCAGGGCTGAGACAAGACTTGAGCCTCGAGAAGAGTGCACTCAGCAGTCGGGGCTCCTCTGGGGTTAAGGTGCTGGTCTATGCAGGGAAACGATGTGTTTGGTCCCTGCTGCTTGTCCCCTCAACCCCACCTATCCCCCCAAAGCAAGCCAGGGCTGAGCTCACTCCTCACCATTCGTCACTCCCGCTGCTGTGCAGGCTGAACTTCTCCATAGGGTTGACGACAAACAGCTTGTCTTTCTCCGTCACCGCTGGGATTGGGATGTTGTAAAGAGGATGCTCGAAGAGTGCCTCCAGCTTTGATCTCCCAGTCCGCCCTGAATTCCCCTCTCCATGCCGGCGCTGTCGTCCCAGCTCTCCAGCCCTTCCCTGCAGCTGGGAGCTCCTCTCCAAGGAGCCGTTGCTGCCGCTAAAATCCTGAAGGATTCTCAGGCTCAGCTTTTTGGGGCCGGCCAGCACAGGGCTGCCTGATGGGACACTCAAGGCTTTCACTGCTTTCATGTCGCAGCCACAGCTCCCGCAGGTGGCAGGGAGAGCCAAATCCATCACCAGGTGCACCAGGAGGGCCAGGAACAGGAGAAAGAGGAGGCTGACTTTACATTTCCTTTGGAAAAATGTGTGCAGCCGGCGTCGCATCTTTCCTCACCTGAGATGCTCAGCGAGATGTGGGCAGCCACCTGGGGCTAAGAGAACTGTTGTGGCTGCAGCCTCTGTGCAAAACCAGGAGCAAGGTGTCCTGAATTTAGGGCACCACAGCAGAACAACAACCAGTGCGACAGAAGAGTCTCAGGAATGATATGTCACCGCAGCACCTCATGGGGTGACACCTCCGGGATGGCAGTGGGATGGGGCGGGAGGTTGTGAGGGGTTTATCAATGCTGATAAGGGGCAAGCTGGCACCACCACGGTCAGTGTGAACAGGGCAAGTTCCAAATCAATAGCCACCAAGCTGGCCTGGGGACAGCGATGGCTGCAGATAACCCCTGCATCGTCCTGTCCCTCTGTGCTGTCACCCACACGGGGCTGCAGAACCTTTCTTTGTATACAGGGCATCAAAGTGGTTCTGCCTCTCTGCAGCACCCACCCTGCCCAACACTACACAGGCCCCATTCCCAATGCCCACCATATCCACACACTTGTAATCCAGGAGAGGTTTGCTCCTGCTGCTCAGACAGAGCAACTCACCCTTAGATATCTAAGCGATTAAACCCACTTGATCTCAGCCCCCTTTCAAAACCACTCAGATTAGGAGAAATGAAGAGGATGTGAGTATCAGCATCGCTGGGATGGGAAAAGCTGCACTTGGCAGTGTAAGGAAGAGCTGCCAGGCAGGCAAAGTTCACGGGCAGGGATGCTCGCAGGGCCTCTGGAGCAGGCAGGGGAGGTGGGCAGGGAGGAGAGGGGATGCTGCTTGCTCCCTCAGGCATCAGCACAGAAGGGCAGCAGGACCCACTGAGCACTGGGGAGGACTGGCAGCTTGCGGAGGGGGAAGGCAGCCCACTTTTATCAGGAATTCACTTTTCCAGTGACAACCAGGGACACAGAGCTTGGCTGCATGGGCAGAAAGGGTTGGTGACTTGTAGGAGGGAACTTTGGATTTGTGAAGGGACAGAGAAGCATGGGAACACGCGCAGCAAACCGGGGGCTTGGAAGTCCGGAGTGATGTTTTTCCTCTTTCTGATTTCCCAAATGACGCAGAGGGCACATGAAATCTCATGCACCCCCTGCGTGATGTACCAGCAGCCAGCTTGGACATCCTCGCTCCAAACCAGTGAGGGTATGATGAGCAGCAGGCAGGAGGGTATACACGGGAGGGGCTTTTCCAGTGCCATCCCTGCACTACCCTCTCACTCACGCTGCCCTCTCTGCACCATCTCCTGCGGGCTTCGTCCATGCCAGGCTCATCCCCCTCCCAGGCGGTGCAGAGGGAACACGGTGTTCCCAGTGTTCTTGGCTCTCCGTGTCCCACAGTGTGACAGTTGCCTGGAAACCATCTGTGGCTGACACCATCAGCCGCCCCAGATTCAGCCAGCTCCGCGTTCCCCTCCCGAGCCTTGCACTGACAAGATGGCCGTTGGGAGCCAGAGCGATCCGGGAGGAGGAGAGTTTTCCTGCCTGGCTGGTGAGCTCGAAGCCCTGCGGAAGGAGCTGGGAAGGGGAGCAGATGGCTTCCCCCCCTCCCACCAGGGAGGGGAACATGGTGTCTTCCTCCAGAAGGTTTGCTGGATCCAGCCCGGACATAGGGTTTGGAAAGAAGGCACCTAGGAGGGGCTGTAGCTGGAACATGGGATCGTTAGGTCATTGCTTAGCAGACAAAAAATGCCAACAAAAACCATGTGCTAACAGCTTGCATCAAAGGAGCTGGGCTGGGCTCCCAGAGCAGGGCCACGGATTTCTTTATTCCACAGCTAGCCCTGGGAGACCAATGGAAGAGGGAGACACACATCCCCCCCCCCCTGCTTTCCAGTGCTCCGGACCAGCTCCAAACTGAAACCTCCCCCCCACATCCTGGAGCCAGAAAAGGACAGAGAGCCTATGAGCCAAAGCCATACTTCTGACCAGAAGTCCCATCCCTGGGCTAGGGAAGCTTGCAATCCTACCCCCCACCTTGATTTAGCATCCCATTGGAAAGTGGAAGCAGGGGGATTAGGTGGGGGCACTTGTCACTTTTAGTGCTTCAATGCTGGCATTAAATATTAACCACAGGATTTTTCAGCGAGTCAGACACGAGCCTGCAGCAACAGGGAAGAGCTGGAGAGCTTCAAAGCCTGCCCCCATCGCCTGACAGCATGCGGATGTACCTTGTTGCCATGACATCATAACAGAGAAGCAGTTGAATTCGCACCTCTTTCTTCCCATCTTCCTCTCCCCACCATTGCGCCTTCCATCTTCCCAGCACCTTCCCTGCTTCTCAGCAGGTTCAAGCCACCCCTGGGGTGGAGGAAGAGCTGCGTATCCAAGGACATTTCCACCACTGGCATTGATTCAGGACTCTCCAGCAGCTGATAATGATGTTTCCCATCTCCCCGCAGTGGGGAAGGATGAAGTCATGAAGCACAGCCCCCTGAGCTGCTATCACAGCTTTTCAGGATGGGCAGATAGAAAGGGTCATTTTGGCCGGCACTGATGCATCACCATGCGCTTTTCATCTCATTTTCTACATCTGACTCAACCCCATGCTTTGATGGGTAACAGCAGCAACATACAGGGGCAGGAAATGAGAGGGAGACGAGAACACAATAGCAAGGCACCTGTTGCCAACTTCCCAACTTCCTGTTGAAAATTTGTAAGGTAAAATTCCTCAGCAAGAGGCTGCAGCTTTATAGTCAAAAGCAGGTAGGCCCTAGAGGCTCCAGAGCATCAGTGGCAGGGGTGCGTCCTGCGGGAAACATCAGGAGACAATCTCTGATCCATGAACCAGCTTTGAGCAACCTGGTCTGGTGGAAGGTGTCCCTGCCCATGGCAGGGGGTTTGGAATTGGATGATCTTTAGGGTCTCTTCTAACACAAACCATTCTATGCTTCTAGGATACGGACATGCCAAAAAATGTGCCAGTTCCACAGCAAAAAGAAGGCAAAAGTCTTTTAACATACAGGGGCCAGCACAGCATGGCTCAACTTGCAGTAGGCAGGAAAATCAGCCTGTCTTATTGAACATTTGACCCAGAGCAGGGGCCTTGACTGTTTTGGGAAGCTGAGGTTCATGCTTCCGTGTACAGGGCACGCAAACCAGGTAAGATGGATTGGCTTCTTCATGGTAGCATCTTGTGGGAAAGCTGTTACCTCTGGAAGCAAAATATCCTGCTGCTCTCCTGTGACCCCCTTGCACTTACCTTGGGGGAGTGACAGGGCTGGAGTCGCTTGTAGAATTCACACCTAGCTCACCTCAATCTGGTTGCACGCTCATGCTTGGAGAAGGCTGGGGAGCAGACAATGTTTGCTTACTGCTGATGCAGGTCATGGGGACATTAGCTTTGGTCAGCTGGTGGCTAAAGAGATAACAAACTGGCAGCAAGGCCAAAAGATTGGGTGCTGAGGTAAGCAGCTCCCTGTGGTCGCCTGCAGGTCACCGTGACCCTGCAGAGATGCTCATGACCAGCGTGTCTGCATTTACACACAGCAGTTAATTATTCATTAGTG
The DNA here is from genome assembly GCA_039720435.1 of Amazona ochrocephala. NCBI lineage: Eukaryota > Metazoa > Chordata > Aves > Psittaciformes > Psittacidae > Amazona > Amazona ochrocephala. The sequence continues at coordinate 80,882,357 of CM077880.1, forward strand.
TGAAGGAGGCATGATAAAAGCGACTGTGGCATGGCTGAAGGTATAACCACGCTCCAATGCAGGGCACTGCAAAGATGCTGGCTTTACCTCAGAACCTAGAAGAGTTAGAAAGCTGTGGAAGAGAAAATAATCTTTTCTATGTGCCAGCTACAGAAAGTGCCAGGCAACAGTGCTGTCTTCATGTAAAGACAGCAAGCTGGAGCGAGGCAGTCACCACACCAAGAGACAGCTCAAGGAATTTGGACTCTTCGACACTGCACAGCCATCCTGCCACTGTGGTTCATCACACATGGTTGGTATCATAGTACTAGTTACATGCCCCCCCAACCTTACAGTTCCCTTCCACCTGATCCATAGGGAATTACGTGAGAAGGTGTTTGGCCCAGCCAGCACAGTCCAAATTTGAAATGATTTCTAGTTGTCTTCAAATTACTCTGATTCCTGGCTTACAGAAGAGCTCCTGACATGAAGAAATGGAGGAAGGACATCTCTAACATCACACTGAGGTTGAGAATAGGGGCAAAAGGAATTGCAAGAGCCTCCACCAGTTTGATCCACCGCAGGCACTAATGCCGAAAGGTCCTTTGGACTTGAACTATGGATTCAAGTGTGGCCTCTCATAAAACACAAAGTGCCAGCAGTACTGCTGGTGACATTCTGGGAGGAAAACTCTAAAAATCAAGGAAGCCACAAACACAAAGGTCAGAGCAGAGGCACACTGGCTGGGCAGATGACACCAGCATACTGCCTTGCTGCTACTGCTTAGATAGCCGAATGGACTTTGGCCAGCAGCACTGTGGGCCTGGCAGCGCTCCTCATCATCACTGCTTGCACTGGTGAAATGTACTCAATAGGGAGGATGAGATGGCACCTATGACTCACCCATGGAACATACAGGATGGAGACTGTCCTCTGCCTGAGCTGCAACACTGTTGCTTACTTCCATGTTTCCTGAACTATTTTTCCTTCTCATCCTCCACTTTGGGATTTTCATTTTAGAACAGACACAAAAAAGGACATTTTCCTAAATGTTTATTGTAAAAACACAGTGTCCTGGGTTCAGCAGTAGCAGTCATTTTTCTCCTTCTCGGTAGCTGGTGCAGCGCTGTGTTTTTGATTTTGGGCCTGGGAACAGTGCTGATAACACCAGTGTTTTCAGTTACTGCTTGGTGATGTTTAGGCTGGCCAAGGACTTTGTGAGTCTCATGCTCTGCCAGGGAGGAGGGGAAGCCGGGAGGAAGGAGAGACAGGACACCTGACCCAAACTGACCGAAGAGGTTATTCCATACCACAGCATGTCAGGTCCAGGAGGAAAAGACGGAGGGCAGAGACCCGGAAGGGTGGTGAGGGTGCACGGTGGGGGGCACTGGGGGGGTGCACTGTGTGGTTGGGCTTGATATTGGATGGTGAGAAATTATATTCTTTTCCCTTGTATTTTCTCTTGTCATTATTATTATTGGTGGTAGCAGTAGTGGTTTGTGTTATACCTTAGTTACTAAACTGTTCTTATCTCAACCTGTGGGAGTTGCATTCTTCTGATTCTCCTTCCCATCCCTCCAGGAGTGGAGGGAAGAAAGAGCGGGGAGTGAGTGAGAGAGCAGCTGTGTGAGTTTGAGGGGTTTAAACCACGACACACAGTTCCCCAGATTTATATAAATAAGCCATATACGTAACATACACTGACGTGCACTCCATCCTCCAGCACCGACAGCTTTAAAAAATGAAACAGGCTAAAAGAACGCAAGTCCAAAAAGACGTGAGGCTTCTGATGTGACATCTCACATGGAGCCTCCTTCTTCCCTCAGCCTCCAAACAAGATGCTGAAAGTACACAGCACTTGCAACACCCCCAAGAACTGACAGGGAGGCATTTGAGCCTTATGAATAGTTCTCACCCACTTCCCAGGCGTCGTCAGCTGCCTGTGTTTTCATGCTATCTCAGTAAGCAGTGGGTGAGAAAGGAGGGGGCAGTTTGCATAGCAACCTCCTACACCCAGACAGCTCAGCTGTTGTACCCTCCCAAAAGAAGTGGGGAAGGGCAAGCCAGGTCTGCTTCCCTGTGGCTCACACCTCCATGGGCAGCCTTGGCATTACCAGTTCTGTACTTTCCATCTTAGAAGCAGGGAAGATGGTATTCAGAGAGAGGAGAGGTGCTTGTCAGAGCCGTACCATACGGTACTGGGGATGGCAGAGAAGAGAGGACACAATGTGGAACAAGTGGGAGGGAAAAAAAACCCTTAGGGCTAGATAGCACCTTTCTCTTTCGCTTTCCCCTCCTAGCGCTGCTGTACAGCTTTGCAGCATGTCGTGATATTACCTATTCCCCACCTCCTTCCAGCTTCGGCTCAGACACCAAGGAAAGAGCCACAGACAGATGAGAAATCCCATGAGCAAGGACAGGACAGCTTCGCAAGTTTATACACACACACGCACACACACACACACACGCAGCAACTATATGTATCCCATGGAACTGTTGCATCAGTATGGAAAGAAATAATTAAATTTAATTATTAAATTTAATTATTAAATTTAATTATTAAATTTAATTATTAAAAATAAAGCCGCACCTCCAGATTGTACAAAACCTGTCAAGAAAAGGAAGAAACCTCTTGTATGCGGCGAGTCCGGGACCCAGCCAGATGTCAGGAGCACTTCCAGATGCACACGCCCAGCCTGCCACCAAAGAACATGTACAGCAGATTCTTCACCTCGTGAGTGACCGCAAAACCAAAACCTTCCCCAATCACCACATGCCAGGAGGACCCGAATTGCTTGTCCATTGTCTCTTTGATCATCTTGGCAGCACTCTGGAGAATGGTAAGGAGAGCATAGGGTGAGACAGAGCAAGCAGTGAGATTTTATGCAAGCATCCCTCTAGTTGTCTTCTCCTTTCAATAGACTATCAAGCCATGGGCAACAGGTACAGCCGCTGTCCTGCAGGAACTGGGAGCTCCCCAGAGCTATGCCCAAGGGTAAACCTGGTCTCTGTGTTTACAGCAGCCTCTCACACAGCAGCAAGGAGAAATTAAAGAACTGCATCTAGCAACATTTCCCTCATCCACACAGTCTGAAGCAAGAGTTCTGGCTTAGATGCTGACAGAGTTACGTGGGGTGCAGTGAGCATGAGAGGAGATTCAGGTCACTAAGCTGCAGCTATTTTTACATAAGTCCATTTTTTTTCTTCCTCCAGCTAATTACCAAAACACTGAAACTAGGCTGACTTTTAAAAGGCTGTTGCTTCTCCTAGATCACAACCTGCTTGATCTAAAAAAAGGAGAAGATGATTTTGCAGTGACATGAGGTGTCTCAGGCATGATGGGACATAAGGAATATCTGGCTTCATAGCTTTGCCTTCTTGCTCCAACATGAAACTGCTCCAGCAACAAGAAGTCTGTGCCATGCCCATGGAGCAAGGTGTGCCTTCCTTGGTTATCAAAGTTAAGGGCAACCTTTCCAAAAGCCATAACTTCTGCACCACCACCTATTTATATGGTCTCAGTAATTTCCTTCAGGAGGCTAAAAGCCAAGAGAGAAGACTGAACAGGCTGTACCTAAAGGTTCAAAGACTTTCATGTACTCATCCCTAAAACAGGAATCTCCACACAGTTCTGAATCAAGCCCTGGGACACAGAGCATTTTATGATCATAGTGGAAGCATGTTACAGGAAAGACAGGATCAGGAAAGGGGTATGGCTTGGCAGGCAGCATTGCTACCGATCTCTGCTTCCTGCAGGAAAGCAAAGCGCTATTGTGGACCTTGCTGACAAAGGGAACCAGAAGAACCAAAGACAAGATCTTTGCCTTCCTCTGTCCTTGCTCAGTGCAGAAAGAGAGTAATAGGATGTTAGGATGTGACTCCACTCTGCCCTGCACCCTTAGCCCTGCTTCTGCAGGTTCCCTGATCCGCAGCAGCCATTTTGGGATGTGGCTAGTACCTCGTTGTTGGTGGCATACTTCTGACACGCTGTGACACACAGCTCCATGGCCTCTACACGCATCTCCTCTGGCATGTCTGTGTGCTGCAAAGAGAAAACCAACAAGAGGAACTAAGCAGAAAAATAAGAGCTAGACACAAGACAACAGTAAGCAGCCTTCACTTTTGCACACAGTATAGTGGGGGCATAGACTGCTGGGTGTGGGCAAGAGGCAGCTAGTCCTGTGACTTTCAATGCCTGCTTCAAGGTGGGGGGCATCACCAGCAACCCAGGCTTGTCTGTACGCCAAGCATTTCCACTGTTTCAGAGAACAGTAAATATGAAAATGCCTTATTGCATTACAAGTGATCCATTTGTTCCTTTGTCCCAGCCAATGCAGAATTCTTCTCTACCTAACATTAAGACTAGCACTAAGTAAGCACAGCTTAAAGGAGGAGGCAAGTACATTTGTGAGCTTTACTGTTACAAGGTGAGGAGAAAGCATGTTAATTCAGCTCCAACCACAGTCCTTAATCGTTGCTATAAGCATAACAAAGAAGTGTAAGTTACACAACCTTTTCTTCCTCTTCTGCTGTCTGGCTCACTAGTGAGAAATTTTACTCCAGCTCCCCTAGTGAAAAAAAAAAACAAGCAAGCTACATCCAGAACACAGAAGAGGGCTCCAAAGGTAGCATGCTGTCTATCAGATGAATCACTTTGCACCAGGCTTCCCCTGTCTGAGGGCAGGGAACAATGGCTAATGAATTTCCTTGACAGAGGTCAAGGACAGCGAAAAAGCAGCAGTGATGTCAAGGATCCCACCACAGGGCCATCAGCACATACGTTCTCACAGCAGCTACTCACTGGGAGAAATTCTAGTTTGGAAGGCTCGTAGAAGAAAGAGAGAATTTCATATCTGTAACACTAGTAAATGCATATCCATCCCTCTTCTTACCCTAATCAGTGGAAAGTTATGAAGTCGTTTATATTCAGCCTCCTCCTTTTTCCCCTCCCCGGTGTCTGCCATGGTCCTTCCACAGTGACCCCAGGAAGGGGTGGAGGGGCTGCCTGGAGCTCAGCAAGGTGCTGCAGCACAGGCAGCAGACAGCTCACAGAGCCACCTCTGCGAGCACAGGCAGAGCAGCTTCAACAGGAGGGGAAACAACTCAGCCCAGAGGATGCTGCTTGAACAAAAACAAACACAGGAAAGAGTAAGAGAACTTTGAATTAAAATGGGAGGGCAATAAACTATTACGAGGATATTTTTATATCCATCTTGCCGTTACTTACTACCGTTGTCACCCCCCACGCACTTAAGAGTGTTATCTTACAGACCATTAATGCAAACAAATTTAAAAGTCACATCATTTTCCATAAACAAGGCTCCAAGAGCACAGCATTTCCCAGAAGCACCAACTGAACTTGAGGGAAGAACCGAGGCAGGGTACAGCTTCCGACAAGGGAGGGGAGAACAATACATCAGCTTATTAATTCCACAAAGATTTTCCCAGGACACTATTATCTGCAAGGGTTTCAGCCTGTGCACGACAAGTGAAGGATAAGAGTATTTTAGGAACAGGATTGGTGCACATGTCTGGACGGAAATAACATCTTGGTCTGCTTTGCGCACTCGCTCCTCATGTCCCCGAGCATTTGTCAGCTCGGGAGGATGAGATGGGAAAACCTGACCGTGCCTCTGGGCCCAATTAACCAACCTGCCTCTACTTGGGCAATGCAGAGGCGCAGCACTTTCTGAGTGGCAGATTCAGAATGCTTCACTGTCATCCTGCCCATGGCAGGGGGGTTGGAACTAGATGATCATAAGGTCCTTTCCAACCCTAACCATTCTGTGATTCTATTATCTTCCCTCTGATTATCTCAAAGCACTTTCCTACTCAGAAGAAACAAGGGTGATTCAATATTAAACAGAAAACAAAACAAACATGGTGTCAGGCAATACTACACAGACCAAGCATTTACGCCAAGCATGCAGAGATGCTGGATAAAGCACCAGCTCTTAACAGACTACCAGCTCTCACATGGGGGACTGTACGACCTATAGACATCCCCACCACAACCTCCACAGGACAGAATCGCGCCTAGCCAGCACCTGCCTCTCTTAGCAAGGCAGACACCAGGAGCCACTTCAGTACCCCTCTTCCCCCTAGGACGACCCCGGGGCCACAGACCGAGGAGGGCCGGGGGCTGCCCCATGGGCCGGCAGCGGTTTCCACGGGAGAAGCCATTTAAAAGAAAGGACAGGGAGGCAGGCCGTGGGTCGGGAAAGCCACACCACAGCCCCAGCGGCGGCCGGAGCCACTGGACACTGAGGGGGCACGCCAAGGAAGAGCCCCTAGAGCGGCACCACCAGAGGGTCGGCACACAGTCTGAGAGGGCCGCACACCCGAAGCGGCCCCCTCAGGCCGACCGGCCGCCATCAGCCCCACGGGAACGAAGGAAAGAGGGTCTCGTCAGACGGCCCTCAGCGGAGCAGGGGGAAGGGGACGAGCCGGCTCCGGGCGCGGCCTCACCTGCACCGCCGCCGTAGCCGGCGCCACCACCCAACTACCGGTTGCTAAGGAAGAGCCGTGCTTGTCGTAGCAACCGGCGCAAGAAGTCCCACCCACCTCACCGCCCATTGGATGAGATTGTGCCGCCCGGCGCATCTGATTGGCAGGCTTCCTTGTCGGGTACCGCGCGGGGCTTTGGGCGGCGGTGGCGGCGGAGGTGGCCGTGCGGTGCCTGTCCTTAAGCGGCCCTTCCTGCGGCCTCGGCCCGGCGCCCTCCCCTGGCCTGGGGTTGGAATAGGGGCTTCCGGGAGGCTCCCGGCGTTTCCGCCTTTTCAAGGGTTTCGGGGTGGGTTTTGGCTGGGCTGGTGCCAGGGATGGGCTCTGAGCAGCGCCCGCAGCCCAACTGCCTGGTGAATTGATCGTTTCCTCAGTTAAACCCCTTTTGGGGCATAGTTCTGCTTTTTGTTCTAAATAAGGGTAAATATCGAAGCAGTTTGGGGCAGTTCAGTGGTTTTTAATGTTTCCATCGTATGGGACAGGCAGCCGCTGAGGGTATGGGTCGTAAGTTTGCAGACAGCCCCATCCCCACTAAACTCATCACCCCCTTCATGCCCTCCATGGCCTTTGTATGTGCAGGATCTGTTTGCTTTGAGGTTTTCCTTGACCTCGGCTCTCTGGGAAGCCTGTGCTGTCTCTGCATCCTGCTAGCCTAACGCTGACTGCCTCTAAACCAGGGCTGAAGCAGTTTACTGAGGGTCTAGGATTGTATTTGTTTGAAATCCGTACAGGTGGAGAAGCAACAAGCTCCAGCATAATACCGAGGGGAAAGGTTTCCCCTATGCAAAGCCCTACCTGCAGGGCATGATGCCTGGGTCTCCACTGGGGCCCGTCCTTGTCTTGTGGGGTGGCTTGATCATGGAATCACAGAGTGGTTTGGGTTGGAAGGGACCTTAAAGCTCATCCAGTTCCAGCCCCCTGCTATGGGCTGATCTTTTGTGCAGTCTTCTGGCTGGTCTGTGTTTGAAACGTCCTTGGTGCTGGCTGGCTGCTGAAAGAATAATGGCTTCCTAGCTGTCTGAGAAGGAAAAGATTGGGGGAGGAACAGACTGGGCACACTCTTGCCCCTGCCTGCTCATGAACTGCTCTTCCCTCACCTCCTAGCACTGCCCTACAACCATAGGGAGGACATCTTGTCTCTTTTACTAGAGTAGCAGTGGATCAGACCTCCTGGTTGTCGTTTGCCCAACAAAGCAAGTGGTGGAGGCAGCGAAGCTGCCTTTGGGCTCGGAAAGACAACTCTGCAGTGATCGTTCATCTTCCCCTTTGCCTTTGCTGCTGGTGGTGACAGAAATGAAGCGCTGCCTCCTGTCCCCCTTGTTCTCTTACCGCTCCTACCTCCTGCACCAATTCCTTCTTCTTTTCAGCAAGCATCAACCTCTTGCAACCAGGCAGGCGCAGAGCTGAAATTATCAAGAGATGGATAAAAGCTGGGAGATCTTTTCTCTTTTTTTTCAGAGGAGATAATTAGCAATAGAATCTCTGTGAGGAAGAACATCTTTCCATCATCGTTACTTTATCTCCAGGCAGCTACTCTAATCTCTCCAGGGACACAGCGCTTTCAAGCATCGTATTCTTGCTGTGGCTTTTTAAATGCTTTAATCCCTGTGTAGTTCACCCACTTTTGCTCCTAAGCAGCGAGTCAGTGTGAGCCGGTGTGTGCATATGTCTGTGTGTGTGTGTGGGGAGGGGAGCTTGCATGTGTGTGTGATTCTGGGTTCAATTAAATGTGCTTTGGTTTTGATCAATGTGTCCGCAGGGAGTGCTTCCCTCGGGAAATGCTGGGACTGGTTGTAAGGATTATTCATCAGCAGCTCCTAGGTGAAAAGCTAAGGGAAAATGGCCAAACCCAACGCCGCAGAGGGCTGAAAGATAGGAACACTGTGTCTTTTGTGATGGTGGTGAGTGATACAGCAGGACTGCAAGGTAGAGATGCCTCCTGAGGAACGAGAGCATCCCGCTGGCCTGTCTCCATCTGCTATGGCTTAGCAAAACCTGAGCAGTTCATGTCTGGACCCCCAAGTGCAGGGTTTCTGCAGTCTGCCTCTCTGAAACCCTGCAAGCCAGTCAAAGCCTTGTTGGGCCAACACAGGCAACATGTGCTGGTCCCTAAGGTGCTAGTGGAAAAGGCAGATACATGACTAGCTCCATGTCACCCTGTCTTTAGTTTCCACACAAAGACACCAAGTGCCCATCTGTCGGTGAAGGTGAGTCTGGAGCAAGTGTCTGATTTGTCCCTCTGCATCTGTAAGGAGCTGTAATTCTTGCTCTGCTTTGGCTGGTCCTTTCTTATTCACCACTTACCACAGATGGAAACTCCTTCAGCCCTTTGCCTTCAGCAGCCACAGTGAAATGCTTCAAAAGAGAGAAGTGCTGTTTGCTGCCTGACATTAGACTGAACTGTACTCCCCAGCTGAGAAACAGAAATGTAATCACCAACTGCAAGATATATGTATATGTAACATAAACTGCCTCACACTTTCTCTTACCCATCCCTACCATTGATGGCAGGAGGAGACCACACGTCAGGCTGACTCTTCATCAGGCAGAGGGCACCCAGACTCTTCTTGGCTTCTTCTGGCCAGGTTTTGGAACCTCTCCATCACCCTGTGGGCACAGGCCTTGCTGTGCCCCATCTCCTCTGTGCAATAATGCAGAGGGGTAGGGATCACTCCTCTGCCTGTCAGACGCAGTCCAGGTGCTGTGCGCTGCTCGGCACCACCTTGCGTATAACCAGAGGTCCCTGGTGAGGACTTGGGACACACTGAGGTCCCCCTTGCAGCTGCCCCGGGATTGGTAGGATGGTTGCAGCTCTCCGGAGGCAGGAGGAGTACTCAGGAGGCCCCATGGAGATGCTGAAGCCCCATTTCACAGGGATCAGTGCCCCACCATGTTGCATTGAGGTGAGGGAAGGCAGATGAGGATACTGGTGTGCAGGAATGGATGGAAACAAAAAGCAGCCCAGCCCTCTACTCTGGAGAGAGCAACCTGCTTTGGGACAGCCAGCTCCCTTGGTCTGCTGGGAAAGCAGTGCCCCACACATGATTCCATAGCTGCTACCCCTAGTAACAGCTGCTACTTCTAGTAAGGCCTTCTGCTGCAGCACTAGCAGCCGTGTGGGGGCTGTTGCTGTGCCAGATGCTATGGAAGCACGGAGCGTTCCTCGTGCAAGCACTGCACCAGTCTTAATGAGCCTTCCTAGCTCCGGGAGGGAGTGGAGGAGGCTCCCAGCAGGATGGAGAAGCGTGAGGAGGCAATTAAGGCACCCCCCATTGCTAGGGCAGTGCGGGTAATGGGGGCCTTGGAATCTTCACCTCCTGGGGACAAAGCATGGGCTGGCTTGACCTTGTTTGAGGGGACCTGCCACAGGGAGCCACAACCTGCGAGCCCAGAGCAGCGGCTGCACATGTCAGAGAGCACAAGAGTTTCCAAAAGCAGGGATCCCAGTGCTGCCCATGTCCCTGGGCAGGCAGAGCCTGCACATCTGATGGTGTCCTCTGGAAAGCTGGACAGGGGCTGGAGGGGTTCAGGTTTCCTTTTCAAACCTGATAATTAACAGCCATCAGGCCTGAAGGTTCCCTGTTGCTGTGTTAGACCTGGTCTTTGCTGCAGCACAAAGCCCTTTTGGGGATGGGGGGGTTGAGTCTGGTTAAGCCCTTGGCCTGCAGCAAGCCCTGCAGCAGCAAGTCATGCAGATTGGGAAGGAAAAGAGCACTCCCTTTCCTCCCCTTGAAGCGTGTTAACAGCCCTTTGGTGGGGAGATAGAGGAGATGGTGCGGGTGGTATCTATTGCATCCGCCTGTCTCCCCCACCAGCTCCTCCTGGGCCAGCCCTCACCGAGCCACCAACAGCCTGACAGTGCCCTTGTCTCTGCTCTGCCCATCTTTTGGGTTTCCTCTATCTCTTCCCCCCCGTTTTAGGTATCCAGACACAATGCAGTGTCCCAGCTGAGTGCATCTATGCCAAGCACAAGACCTTCTCCATGGCACTGTTAAAAATTTCCTTCTTTACCTCCCATGGCAGGTGGCTTTGTTGTGTCACTGCACACAATAATGCTGTTTTCCAGCCGCTGCCCTTAGAGAGACGCAGGGCTTCTCCTGAGTGCTCCTGGTTAATTTAGAAGCAAGCAATATGTGGAAGTCATTGTAATTGCTCTTTCCAGCCAGCAACACCATTAAGTTGTTGCTTCCTCCACCTTTTAAGCCCTCTCACAGGTTTGCAACTCTTGCAAGGCTTGTCTCACCGAAGATAAATGGTCCTGTCTTGCTCTCTTCTTCCCTAGATGGGTGAGAAGCAGCCTCTGCTTCCTGCAGGGAAGGACGGAAATCAAATATTTATTCCTACTCTTCATTTTCTGTCTCACAACCAGTTTCTAATCTCTCCATAATGCCTTTGGTTCCTGATGAGCCTTATACGGAGGCATTTGCTGTAAGCTCTTAAAATGCCTGGATAAATTAGATCAACTTTTCCTGCGTGCCCCCTGGTCTGCCCAACTGGCTGTGAACCTCTAGGGGAACAGGAGGTGGCCCTACAGAAGCTGTGCCACCGGGCTCCCCCCTTTCTCCCTTCCCAGAAGTGACAGATCCACATGTCCTGGGGACACTGCTGGGGTTGGGATCACTCCAGCATCTTCAGGTGGGGAGGCAGAGGGCAGCACCCAAGTCCCTGCCTGAGCGCCTCCTGCCATCGCCTTTGTTTCTGCCTTTCTGATGGAGGTTTGCACAGATCTCGGCGTGGGCACGGTTTCCGGGTTCCGGAGCAGATGGGATTTGTACCAGTAGCCTACACGAGTGGACAGGCTGTTTCCATCCTTGTTCATCCTCCCGCATGTCTCCTGCCTTGGATGGTAGCCCCAGAAGTCCCCTTGCAGGGTTCCTGCAGTTTTCGTGGGAGTCTTCTGGACCAGTCCCCCCTCCCCATTTCACCTCCTCCTAAATTTCTGACCCAAGCAATGGTTTTGGGAGTTTCCTTCTCTAAAAAATGCTGTCCTTCTAATTATGTTCTTGTTACCTCTCGAACCCCCTTCTGTTAGTGATGGGGATCAGCTTCCAGCTCAGCAAAGCCCTTGAGCATGTGCTTCAGCTGAAGTGTGTACTCAAGAGTTGCCTTTTGTCTTCCAAAAAACCTCTCAAGTTCTAGATGTGCTGAGGGGCTGGAGGCAAGAGCTCCGGGCTTTGTTCTATTGCATTAAATACCCTCCAGAAGGAGAAGTGGGAGCTGGGGTGATGGTTCTGTCTCAGCAATGGCAGAGCCCTGGGGAAAACTGTGTCCTCTGGCATTGTGTTCCCCAAATATTAGTGAGGTTGTGCCTTTGCTAGGAGGGACAGGACCCCCTGAGGGGCAAAAGCATCCTACAGACCTGGCCACAGGTTACTCTAGAATAGGCAGCTTCAAGAGCTGTGCCTAGCTAGGTCAGGAGCTCATTACTAGTACTTAATTGGGTTTATACCTGTTTCAAGTTCCTTGCTATCCCAGACTGACCTGTAGATGGTTTTTGCCCTCCTGTTGTTGGGATGGGGGTTCCTTCTCTGTGGAAAGGTGCTTCCCCCACCTCCCCAACAGCAGCCTGTACCAGTGCTGCTCCACAACAGGGTAGATTAGAGCTGTTCAAACAGCGACACCCCCCCCACCCCAGGCAGCAATACCCAGACCCTTGTGATGGTATCTCTGTAATGGCAGCCACACAGCTGCTGGTCTGGCCATGTCCCTCGAGGGATGCCACCCTAAGCATCCCAGGGGAGGACACCTCGGCTTGGGCTGCCCGGTCCCCTCCATCCCCCCAGCGATCACGCATCACTCAGGAGGCTCCAACAGAAAACATCACGTTTATTGTTCACAATCAGCTTTACAAAAGAAACGTCCCAACAGTGGCGCGTATCAGGGGCCCATCACAAGCGTGCACGAGAAAGCACTCAAGCGGGTGAGGAAGAGGGGGCAGCCCAGTGAAGATCACAGTGTTTCCCACTCGGCACGAGGGCTGTGCCCCATCCCTGCTGTGTCCCCCCTGGCAGGCTGAGTCACCCCACTGGTGGTGGGGATGCTATGGGAGGAGATGCTGAGTGGCTGGGCTGGCTCCGCTGCCTGCTTCGCCTCTGCCGGTCACAGGGGAAGCCATCACCAAAAGCGCAAAGTGGGGCTTGGGGTAATGGGAAGCACTGGAAGCTGGACACAGCACTGAGCAACCATGAGACCCCCGAAATAACCCTCCCACCTCCCCAGACACTCACACGCACTCACATATCTACACATTGGTCACCGCACGGCGTGGAAACAGCATCTTCTCAGGCACTCCACAGGGAAAATACCAGCCTGCCCCATCACCCTCCCAGCCCCAAGGCTGGTGGTAGCCCTGTCCTGGCCAGGAGCAGCTCAGAGCAGGGGACCAAGAAGGCAAGGGCAGCAACCCAGTCCAGTGCCCAAAAGGCCAGGAGACAGACGGCAGGGTTCCCCCGGCCACCACCATCCTCCATCTCCTTTTTTTCTTGCTTCTGCTCCCTTCAGTGGCAGTTGCTCCAACTCCTTCCCCCTTGGCCAGGGCTGGAGAAGATGCTTTGCCCCCTTCCCCCATTCCCTTGGTGGCCAACTGACCCCCCATCTTGAGGGGGATGGCCATTCTGCTTCTTCCTGCCTCAAAAGCCTGATGCCCCTCAGACAACCCTGCCTGAACAGGCAGCAGAGGCAGGAGTACTCCTTGTGTAGTAGGGGGAGCGTTGCCCTGCCAATCCTCCACCATCCTGCCCTATCCTCCCCAGGGCCACACTTGACAAACCAGGGCAGCAGGAGAAGAGGGATGGGACTGGAGGGGAAGATCCTCCCAGCCAAGCCTTTGGGCTCATTCAGAGTACAGGCTCACAGTAACGAGAGAGTGCAGCACTATAAATAAATAAGGAAAGGGGATGTGCTCGGTGGGGTGCCCGCACGCTTGGCATCCCACTGAGGCCGGACTACGCTCTGGGTGGATGGAAGTCTCCTTCCTACTCCCTTCTGGGGGTGCTGACAAGGTGGGGACCCTCACCATACCAGAGATACCTGTGGGTATGGCGAGGTCCTCCCAAAACAGAAGCGGGGCAAGGTGAGACCCAGGGGCAGGTGTGCTAGGAGGGGGGACAAGCCACATCATCAGTGTGGGGTCAACAGGGAGGCTGCCAGGAGCCCCTCTCCCTCCCAGGATGCCAGCACAGGGGCTCAGTGGTCTGGGAGGGAAGAAAGGGGCTCCCTGCACTGGGGCTGCCTCAGGGCTCCTTGGCACTGGGGAGGGGGCGAGGGACCACTCATGCCTTCTTCCCTTCCTCGCAGGCAGCAAAGCTGCCCTTGCTGGCGCCCCCGAAGACCTCCACCGCCTGGTCATCCCACTGGATCACGTTGCCCTGGAGGCGGGAGGTGCAGTTGGCCAAGGCCAGGATCTCTGCCGGTGCCAGCATGTGGTCCCACACGCTGAACTGCGCCAGCTCCCCCACGAAGGCCTGCGTGGCATCGAAGCGTCCGCCCAGCGTGTCCTGGGAAAGAGCAGGAGAGGTGGTGGAACAGGAGAAGGGAAACGCATCCAATGGGCAGACAGTGTAAGGGGGAGAGGGAGAAGTTCGGGGAGAAACAGAGTGAGATGCCCAATGGCAATGAGGGAAGCGGATGGATGCGCGAAGATGGAAGAAGACGAGGTGAGGGGCAGATGGAGGACAGAGGGAAGAGAGAAGACAGTGCGCTTATGCAGGCAGCTCAGAGGTCAGCTGAGCAGGCAGGACAGCTCCTTGCCCAAGCTGCCAATGTGCCACCCTGAGTGCTCCTGCCCATGTCAACCCCTGCCCTCTCCCCATCTGGGGGCTGACTCCTGGCCAGCTTCACACCAAAGCAGTGTGAACTGGCAGGTCTCTGTGTTGGGGTGGCACATACCTGCTCCTGACCCAGGATGATGACGCCCTGAGGCTTGATGGCATGCCAGGAGGCCAGGTTCTCGCCGGCACCCCGCTGCTCGCCGTCCTGGTACGCTGACCACTTGCCATCCCGGGTGGTCCACGCCACACAGACATGGTGCCAGGCCTTGTCCTTCAGGCTCAGGGGCAGCTGGGCAACCTTTGAGAGAAGAGCAGGAGCCCAGTGCTCGGTGGGACTGCTGGGGGACCCTGATGTCCTTGCAGAGCAGGTGGTGCCCCCCCATGATGATAGCACCCCAAATTCTGCAGACACCCCAATGTACTGCTTCTCCCTCTCAGAATGCACCCCAGTGAGCCAACCTCCCCATTGGTCTGCCTCCCCCTGCATTCCAGGCCCCTTCCTCCCAGCTCCCCCACACCAATACCCCCAGGAGCATCATTTCCCAAGGGGGTTGAAGCAGGGGAAAGGAGAGCAGGGGCTTTCCTCCCGCCCCTCCTGTGGCTGGGCTGACCTTGTCATTGATGAGCAGCTCCAGGGGGTTGCTGCCCCACTCCAGCAGCACAATCTCATTGGATTGGCTTGGGACGGAGTAGGAGAAAGGGGTGCCGAGCCCCCCCAGGGCTTTGGACTTCAGCCACATGCAGATGGTGAAGGCATAGAGCTCCGGCAGGCTCTTCTTCATGCGGGCATACATGTAGTTGTTCTGCACCGGGATGGTCACCTTGAAGGCATCAGGAGGGCTGTAGCCCTGTGGTCCTATGTTTCAAGGATGGGGAGGAGGGAGAGAGGAGGGTCAGCAGCACTCATTGCTGGGATGAGGATTGCCCCATCTGTTGTGGGGATGCACATTGGGTAGGGACCTCCCTGCACTAGCTGCATCCCTGCTGGGCAGGACTCACCATGCTCCAGCTCCGTCACCCTGTTCTGGAGGGAGCTCAGCTCCTTCTCAATGTCGTGCTGGTGCTGATTGCGGTCGGTGTTGGCGGCCTGGCGCTCCTTCTGCAGGGTCAGGATCTTGGAGAGGAGCTGCTCCTCCAGCTGCTCCATCTTGGTGTGGAGGGCATCGCGGGCGAGTGCCGGGGCAGTGGGTGCTGAGCCATTGGTGCGGGCTGGCAGCTCCTGCTGCACTTGGCAGCCACCACAACCAAGGGGAAAGGGGGGAAAGAGAGAAAACTCAGAATGGTGTCACTGTAAGGGGTTAAATAAAGATGTGCCCAACCTGCACCACTGCAGGAAGCACTGGGACCACAACCCCACATCTATACCAGGTTCTTCTCCAGCTGATGTTGCACCTCCCCTCTCAGAGCCCCTATTTAAGTTAATTACTGCAAAATGAAGTCTGGCTGCTCTTAATCACTTTCTGCCAGGCTTCAATGACTTCAGAGCCAGACTAAGGATGGGCTACAGCAGCACTTGGGTCATCCCTTGGCTCTGCTCCTGCAGGCAGCCTCCCATGAGGAGGGAACAACGCAGCAAAGAGCTCAGACCTCCCCTTCTACTGCTGGTGAGGGTGCTTCACCAAGGCCAGTGTGTTAACACCACATAATGGGGCTGTAATCCTTTTATCCCAGCTCAGCCGTGCCCCATCGGGCAGGTAGCTCTCTACAAGCCAGCCGCTGCCAGGCGGTCAGGATGCCACACAAAAGTGGAGCCAGTGGCCAGCCTATCATGTCTCTTGTCCTCAAGACATGACCTATCACCTGGGGACATCAAGAGCATCTTGTCCTCAAATTAAAACCCAGACCAAATCTCTTCCCTTGGCTGATCCAAACCCCTTCATCTGGCAAAGACACTCCCAGCTGCTGCTGCACCCTGCAAAGATCCCAGATCCCACCCCACCAGGAGACCCCATCCCAGCTGGAAGAAAACCAGGCTGGAAGGGAGAAGATGGTCCTTTGCCATGCCTCTGGGGTTTCTCTGTAGATAGGAACCCTCCCCCTTCCCCATGTCCTCTGGGTGTTAGTCTCTTTGCCACAGGCTTGGAAAGATTGGTGACCATCTTCTCCGTGCTGTCAGATCTTCCCTTAAGTGTTGGAGTGGCCACGGCAGGGGTCACCACAACCACTCCAGCACCAAGAGGGGTCTGAGTGGCTGCTTCAGCATGGCTGGTGGGACATGGGGTGGTGCCATCTCTGCTGATCTGGACAGACCCCACTGGCCCCAGAGCTGGCCTGGAGGAGGTCAACAACTCATCAGTGGTTGTGGCTTCCAGCTTTTTCTTCCCTATATCCTGCTTTGCCGGGGTGGACAGGACTTGGTGATCCTGCACACAAAAATGGATGGGAGGATGCCTGCCGATGTCACCCCCAGTCTGCTATCCATCATGAACGACAGAGGGGAGGGGAAGGGCACAGGAAAGCCAGGTTTGGCTGAGCAACCTTGGAGGATGGAAGCAGCAGGGAAAAGGTAGCAGGGAGAGGGGAAGTGAGAAGATGGTGTTGATGTGAGCACAAGTAGCCACACACAAGGCAACAATACACAAGTAAGAAGGAGGCTGCGATGCCCAGGGGCTGGAAGAGTCTCCAGCCAGGGCAAACCCACAGGTCTTGTGAGGAAAACCAACACAGAGAACCAAAGCCCAGCAAGAAAAGAGAGGTTGTGCAGGGGACATTGGCCAGCCCTGACCAAACACTAGTCCTCATGCCAGCTTGCTCCGGCAGCACTGGGGATGCTCTCACAAAGGGGAGGGAAAAACACCTATCAAAGGGCTTCCTACCTTCAGTCTCTGTAAGACAGGGAGGGATTAGCTGACCGGGAACAGGCTTTAGCCCCTTTTTTTTTGGGGGGGGGGGGGTGGTGCAGGTGTTCTTGGATATCCACTGTTGCAGCGGGCTGGAAGACGGGGAAGGGATGTCAGAAGGGATGGAAAGGTGAGTGGAAAGGTTCATTCTCATCCTCCCAACAGGGATAATTCCCACCCAGAGCTGTCTGTGCTCGTAACCAAGCAGAGCTGGTGGTGTCGGTGGGAATGAGGTTTGCCTTTGCCTCTTTGTCCCCATCCCGCAGGCTCCAAGAGCGTCTCTCATCCCTTTGGGCCGCCTGGCTGCGGCGGGGGCTGGCACGCTCCCGTCTGCCGCACGCTTTGATTGCTCGAGCTGTGGGTTTGGAGCCTACGTCTCTGCTTTCCTGCACGGCTCCATCTGTTAATGACGAAAAAAGAAAAGGCTGGTAGCCTTGGTTGCGCTCGCTAGCCCCCAGTAGCCTGCCCTACATTATTCAGTAAGGATGGAACGCTTTTTCCTCCCTCCCTTCCTCATTCTTTTCTCCCCACTGCTATTTTCTTCCCTCTATAACTTTTCTCCCTATGGCTTTTTCGGTTCTCTGCCTTTGGAGCATCTCCTCCTGATGCTCCCCTCCATGCACACACATGCCGTCTTCCCCCTTTTGTTCAATTCCTTCCCCCTTTCTGAGTTTCTGTCTCTCCATCCCTCTTCTCCAGCTGTTCCTGGCCTCTCCAGCCTGGCAGCTGGGGCACCAACAACCAGACACAAGTGGTTGGCTGAACCACTGCGGACCCCATGTTCCTCTTGGCAAGGGATACAGCTGGTACCCTCATCTGGCAGAGCTTGAGAGCCACACCATCATCCCAACAGATGCCATCCTCATCCCTCCAGACTGGAGACCAGATCTCCCCCCAGCCGGGATGTGCTGAGTGATAGTTCTGGTGCCGGGCTGGGCTGCATCCCCTAACCATCCTCCACACCTCCGAGCTGCTGCTTCAGCATCCTTCTCCCAGATCAAATCATTTGCAGCATTACTAATGCTAGATGTGCAGCTATTATCTCGCGGTGGCCTTTGTGGAGGGGAATGGGGGGAAGCGCCTTCTCCCTGGCTGCTCGGCAGGCGCCCGGCTCCCATCTGCTGCGGCGCAGGCAGCAGGGGAGTGGGCAGCGGGTGTGGGGGATGGTTTTTGGCCACCGGAGACGGCAAAAGAGATTGAAAGATGCCAGGTAACATTAATCACATTAAATGTCAGCGGCTGGCGGGGGGGTGGGGAGGAGGGGGTGGGGGCAGGGGGCTTGCTCAGGCTGTAGCCCTCAGTCAGCAAATGCACTTTGATTTATGTAAGGAGATCAGAGCCTCGTTTACTCATGCACCGGCAAATCTGGGACCCGCTGCTCCCCCTCGGCCATGGTATGCAAGATCCCACCTTAGCCTCCAGGACAGGGCAGGACCCCATGATGATGTCCCGGCACATCCCAGGAATCAGGATGCTGAGCTGGGCACGCAAACATAGCGGCCCTGGTCCCTTCCCCAGACTCACAAATCCTCCCCGCCTGCTCGCAGGTCCTCCATGGCCGCTGCTGCATGATGGCACACTTGCTGCACAGGGAGTTCTCAGACCCTACCACCTTTTTGGACCCTCTTGGACCCAGGCAGGAGCTTGAGGGTCATTAAACTCCAGGAGGGACCACCCACAGTAGGGAATGAGCAGGGATGCATTGGCCTTTCTCTCCTTCTCATAAGAGGAGAGCTCACCACTGATCCCACCCTCTTCAAATCTCATTCGGGACTCCGAGTTTGGGGTTCCCCATCCCTGCTCTGCCAGAGATGGACATACCGAGCTCACCAGCCACAGCGGCACAGCCGCACACCAGCTGAGTGAGGAGCAAACAGGCTGTTACAGTTCTGCCAGGGCCAGGCTTCCTACAGGTACCATCAGGCTGTCACAGCTCCCACTCCGCTCCCTTACAAGTAATGGGATGACAGGGAGGAAGGGGGCATCTGGACCCCTGCACAGCCCAGGCAGCCAAGGCAATTCCCTCTCCACTCCAAAACCGCTCTGTTTCCATTGGCAACAGTAATCAAAAGCATGGAAAAGGATCATCTGGGGCCACCACTCTGTGCCAAGATGCACCCGAGTGAGTGAATGCGAGCATGTGCAGGGAGCAGCGGGAGACCCCTTAAAACCAGGGGGAAAAAGCCCAGCCAGGCTCTTGCACACAAGGAAAAGAGAAGTGATGCCTTGGGAAGGGCTAGGAGGAGGGGAGGGAAGATATCCCCATGTGAACGCTGCGCCAGCACTCGCCTGTCCTCACCGAAGTGGCAGGGGGCAAAGAGCGAGCCCGTGAGGGCTCTCCCTGCATCTGTCCTGGGAAACCCTGCCACTCTGCCGCCAAAATTAAGAATCAAATGACTTAATAGGTTTTTCAGCACATCAATAAATCTTGTTATGCCTTACAGCCATGGCCGGGAGTGCCTGGATTAGACCAGTGATCTAATCCAGATCCAGGCCGCTCCCTGCTATCCCAGCTCCAGAGCCTCCAGGAGTAATCCTGGCTGGCAAACCCGTTGCAAGATGCTCAGGGATGCAGCATTCCCGCGGGGTCCATGGGATTTTGTGTCATCCCTCTCCTGAGAATAAGCCACCCCGGGCTTTGACAGCGTTTACTCTTCTCCCCTCCTGCTGGGATTCACAGAGCCTCTGGCATGCTGGCAGCCACCCTGGGACCACCCCCATCCAGGTCACCTTATGGGGTGATCACCATTGCCCTTCAGGAGAGCTGCTGGGGGTTCCCCACATGCCACGGAATACCTCAGGAAGGCTCCTGGGGCTGACAGATGGAGCCACGTGGGATGGAGAGGCGCAGGTACCCCACCACCAAGTTTTAGGTGTCTGCTCATATTTGGGGGGGACAAAGGCAAGCCACAACGGGAGGCCACAAACAACCATCCCTGCACGGCTGAGGTGTGAGCCCAGGGCTCAGCTGTCACCAGGCCAGACTGAGCAGCTTCAGTGTTATAGCAGGATGGAGCCAGGGCAAAGTCCATCCCACCTGTGACACGCTGCCCTATTTCCTGAGCCGGCAGGCCTGGCCAGGCCACAGGGCGCTGCATATCCCTGCAGAGCACCCAGGGGGTCCTCGGGTCCCCAGCACTGTGGAAGGGATGGTTTTGGCAACATGGTACTCGGCTTCCTCATCAGTGAGCATCTGTGAGCCTTGAGCCGGCATCGCTTCATGCTCCCGGGGTGCATGAGAGAGTCTGCTCCGGGCCTTGTGAGCTTTACCCTCCATCATCCCAAACCTCCCACCATCACCAGAAACCCCAGGAGAGGGGCCAGGGCCTGTGTATGTGTGTGCAGGGGCATGGTTTTCCCCCTTTGATATCTGAATTAGCATGCCTGCCGTGCGCATGTGCATTTCCTAGCCTGGCTCTGTTCTCCTGCTTGTGGGAATCTGCTTGTTTGGGGCTGCAGGGATCTTTTGGGTGGTTCTCTCTCTCCCTTTGGCTGCTTGGCATTACGATAAGCCAGGCTGCATGTCCCCATCTCCCCACATGTGCCTGGCATGCCTCTGTGCTTGTTTCATGCACGTGTGAGCATTACCCACAGATGCTTCCTCTAGTCTCCAGCTCTTTTCCCTCCCTTGTGCATGTTTACTTGCCTTGCACTGTCTTTCTGTCCCCACTCATATCTCCATCCATTGCAACACCTTCTCTCCCAGTCTCATTCCTTACCCTGTAACCTCAGCAGGTCTGAATTTTCCACCCGTGGCCCACTGCTACTGTGCCCATGTGATGTGGTGAAGGTAAGCAGAAGGGCAAAGAGGGACCCCATGGGGTGCTGCCTGAACCCCCCTCCCAGCTCTGCGCTCCAAGGAAGTGTGGCGAGGGTAACAGGGAGACAAATGGAAAGATAAGACTTGCAGGAAGCCCCTCACAGGTGGCTCCAGCTCCTGGCAGACCCCAGGGGACAACACAGCACCCAGAAAAGGTGGGACACATTTGGAGCAACCGCCCCAGGGAAAGCAGACAAGTCCCCCCAGCAGCTCTCCCATGCCCAAACTACTGCCCTTGGCCATATCCTGCACAGTCTGCCAAGGTCCATGTGGCTGCTGAGCCCACATCAGCCCAAATAAGTTGACACATGCGCAGTTTGTGATGGGCCCCATCATCTTCGATGATGCTGGGTCGGGGGTGAGCCTGCTGGACACATACTGCTACAGAATAGGGACCAGGACTCTGCATCCCAAGTGCCAACAGCCCGACAATGTGCTCCAGCTACCCCCTTCTCTCTACAGCTCCTATGAGCCATGCGAGGAATGGGTGCCCGGCTCACAGTGCACAGCGTCACCCTTTACTTTGGGAGAAGTCCCATTCGTAACTGCTATGGCATCAGATGGGATTTACCTTCCTGCTAAAGAACAGGATCTGTTCCCAAGCTGACAACCCGCTCCAGTGGAGGCCTCGGCGGGTGTTACAGGGCCAGAGAGGTGCCCCGTGTGGGTGCAGACTAGGGGGGAAGTGAGGCAGCCCTAGGACCACCCTGCATGGAGGGAGGAGAGAGAGGCTGAGAGCAAGGGGCTGGACAGAGACCTTGGGTACAAGCGGAGCAAGGACAACCTTCCTGAAGCCTCACAAGGGGGACAAGCTGGTCTGGGGGGTGCGTGGCTGCAGGCGTGGGGGACAGCCTGTGTGGGAGCATCCCCCCACTCCCGACCCACGGGAGTGGCTTCCCCCTGGAGCATCCCCCCCGCGACCACCCCTCGCACCTCTATCCGGTCGATTCGGTCCTGGAGGGCTCGGACGGCCTCCTCCAGCTCCCGTACGGCGGGCGGCTCAGCGGGGGGGTGGCCCATGGTGCCCGGGCGCGGGGCGGCGCGGAGCCCGGCGGCGGGGGGAACGGCGGCGGCGCCGGCGGGGGGGGCTCGCAGACCGCCCTCGCAGCGGCTGAGCTTCCCGGTGAGCTCCCGGATGGTCTCCTGGTCCATGCGGATCCGCTCCTTCTGCTCCAGCGCCGTGCGGCGCAGCTGGGCCGCCGCGCTCCGCAGCGCCAGCAGCTCCTCGGGGCCGGGGCCGGTGCCGGGGCCCGTGGCCGGGCACTCAGCGCTCAGCGGCGTGCAGACGAAGCGGCTGAAGAGCGGCGGCGGCTGCGGTCCCCCCGGTAGGCGCGGCCCGGCGCTGGCCAGAGCCTCGGCGGGGCCGTGCAGCGCTCCCAGCCCCTTGTCGGCCGCGGGCAGGAGAGCGGCGGCGGCCGAGTCATTGTCGGCGGCGGCGGCGGCTGCGGGAGCGGCGGTGCCGGCCGGGTGGACGCTGGCGATGATGCAGATGATGGCCCCCAGGAAAGCCAGCATGCCCGCCGCCAGCAGCACCGCCAGAAACTTCAGGGTGGCAGCGGCGTGGGGGGCCCGAGCCCGCGGACAGCGAGAAAACGAAGCGGGCGGGGATGGAGGGACGGGCGGGCGGACAGCCCGAGGGAGCCGGCGGGGAACGACGGTACCGGCAGCAACAACACCAGCACCGGGGCCCCGCCGCGCTGCTCTTATATCTGCCGGGCGGCACCGCCCGCCCCGCCCCGCCCCGCCTCCCCCCGGTCCCGCTCGGCCGCGCGGTCCCAGGCGGTCCTGTCCCGGTTTAGGGACTCCCTATCCCGAGCATCCCCCCACGGGGCTGCTGGTGCGAGATGCACGGTCAGCGGGAGAGGAGCAGGCCGGAAGGAGCGGGCGCGGATGGGGGGCACGCAGGGGGCACCCGGGGACAGGGACAGTCGAGGCTAGGGCTCACAGAAATCAGCCCAGTGGGAGCATCCAGGGAGGGGATGCACCTCCAGGACAGCCCAAGGGAGGGTTTTCCCCTGCGAGGTGCTTGGGCTCTAAGTAAGGGGCCCCTTGTCACCTTGCAGTTAGGCATCCCCCAGGAGGGTCTTTCAGGCTGCTGTTGGGCCTTTCCTTCTTTGTGTTTCTCCTACAAATTAAGCCAGCAACCTTCCAGCTCCCGGGAATGTCTCCTCCCGGAGGTCAGCAGGACAGCTGTCTTGTTCTCCCACCCCACGCACAACTGTTGCGTGGAGAAGCAGCGGGATGCCTCACCCGCTGCCCCGCACACCCTGCCATCCATTCAGGAAATAACCACCTACACTTCATCTTTCCCTACCATCACTCTACCCTAAACCACTCATAAAGAAGACACTTCAGACACCCACTTTATTCTTGCTCTGACAGCATGCTCATGCATCTGACACAAGACGCGTCGTCTCCTCTTCCGTTCCCTGGGCATGCCAGGGCCTTGGCTACACAGCCCAGCCAAGCAGAGAGGAGCAGTGGAGGGAAGGCAAACAAAATCGATTTTAAACTGTGCTCAGTAGTGGCAGGAAATCCTTCCTAGTCAGCAGGGGAGCAGCAGCATGTGTGTTTAAAACAGCTCCAGAGCTGGGTATGAAACACTGGTAAGGATTCCATCTTCTCCCCCACAGGCATGTTTGAGTGGATAGCAAGGGAGCTACAGCTACAAAGGCTCCTTGGATTTGGCTTCATGCGAGCAGACAGAGGGATGCTGCCAGAGTCACCCTCTCTCCACAGAAGTACATTGCACCCCAGCCTCCCAAAACTCTCAGCCTGGAGCCAGCGGAAGGCCTGCCCAGATCAAGGTGCTGGGAGGCTGCAGGGAGGAGGGAAGGAAGTCATAGGGAGTGGAAGAAGGAAAGATGAAAAGAATAGGTTTAAGGAAGACGGGAAACCTTGAGGAGGGAAAGTGGAATTGAGCAAGCTGGTGGATGTGGAGAAAGCCCAGCAATGGGCATCTGGCCCTGGCAGCGAGTGCTCAGGGTACGTGAGTGCTTGGCGCACTGGGATGAGTTCACTGATGGTGCAGGTTCAAAACGTGTACAGATGAGGCCCTCAGTGACATGGTTTAGTGGTGGACTTGACAACCCTGGGGTAAAGGTTGGACTCGGTGATCTTAAAGTTCTTTTCCAACCTCCTTGTTT
Source organism: Amazona ochrocephala (assembly GCA_039720435.1). NCBI lineage: Eukaryota > Metazoa > Chordata > Aves > Psittaciformes > Psittacidae > Amazona > Amazona ochrocephala. Next base: position 80,906,415 of record CM077880.1, read on the forward strand.
CTGTGGTTCTAGGAAAACGGAAGCCAGTGCCCTGGTGGCATGAAGGGAGAACACCAGCCTCCGACCTGCCCCTTCCTGGCCTCGGGGGACTGCATCCCCTGTGTCACCCCTGCCTGCAGTGCGCCCATTCCTGTCAGCACTCAGGCAGAAGCAGGTTCAAAATGAACCCATGTGGGCACTGGACCAGCCCACCCGACCCCACAGCACGCAGGTCAGGGAGGGAGGAATGCCCTTTACCTGCAACTCTGCCAAAAAACGCCATACAGCTCTACAGGGCTTTTCAGGCCCCAGGCTGGTGGAAGCTGGCAGCTTTGCACTGGCTCAGCCATCCAGATTCTCTGCCAAAGGAGGCTGTGGGGTCGCAGTGGACAGGTTCATCCCTCCGGCTGATGCTGCTGTGGCAGTGAGTGGGATGTGTGACCCCTCCACACCAGCTCCAGCCCACTTGCCCATACTGAGGTGGAAGAGTTGGGTGCTGCAGCAGGGCAGGGCTCACCTCCGGGATCCCAACATCTCCCTCTCCCTCAGCAGGGACCACAACTTCTTCCTGGAGACAAAGAGGTGACAGAAATAGATTTTCACAGGGGGTGATGACTCAGACTGGTCAGTAGCCAGAGCTGCCTCCCTGTCCTGCGAATGACCACCCAAAGATGCTCGGTGGACAGACGGTGGTGCTGAAACTCTGCCCTCCTGTATGCAGTGGGATGAGGGGGGTAATAGGTGATAGGGGGAGTTTGGGGAGCCTGGTTTTGTTCATGATTTGGCAACAAAAAGTGGTTTTAACAACAGCTCACAGATTCATCCCAGAGAGATGAGGAGGGAGCAAGGAATTTTCTTCCAACTAATTAGCAGCCAAATGGCATCTTGGGCTAGCAGCTCTCTCCAAGGCGGGGGGGCTGCAGCCAGGGCAAGGCAGGCCAAGGGGCGGTCCTGCTGCAACCCCCAGGCGAGAAGGACATTTGGGATGGCTGCTGGCATGAGGGGAAGGACAGCCCTCCTCTGAGCCAGGTGGACATGCTGCTCCTGTCCAGCCTTCCCTGTGGGAGCAGGGCAGCCCCTTGCCAGCCAGGGGGAAACTCTGGCCCATTCGTGATGCTCAGGCCAGCAGAGTGGTGGGGCTGAGAAAAGGGGAGAGATTTTCCCAGGAGAGGGTAACCTGGAGCCTCTGGGGTGGAGGGGTTTACCCCCCAGGGTTATTGCCCAGCTCTGGGGTGCACCCAGGGCCACCCTAAAAAGTGAAAAGGGCTCCACTGCAGCTGCCACCCCATGGATCCAAATCCACCTTCTCCTTAAACAGGAGACTTCAGTCCATCTCATTTGGGGATCTGCAGATTCCACATAGCACAGAAATGCAGGCTGCTTTCATTTCCAGGTCTCTCAGCCCTACAGACGCAGCTTCCATCACTAGGCGCTGCCCCCACCAGCACCCTTTTGCAGGACCTTGTTGGATGTGTCCGGTGACAGCTGGTATCTGCCTCTCCAGCCTTCCTCCAGCTCCAGGAACATTTTGAGGCTTCATTCGCTGTACTTGGATCCATCCAAAAGCCCACTTGTCTCTGAGCAAACCCGGGGTGCAGGGGCAAGCGAGAGAGTGCTTTGGTGTGTAGCAGAGGCATGGTGAACCTGAATAACATGAATAGCACAACACCTTGGCTGTGCTCAGCTTCGGTGGGCAGTGCAGCGCTCCCAACCAGCCCAGGCATGTCACCACAGGAGAGGGCTCTCCTGTGGCTTTCCAAGCCTCAGACACTGGAGGGGCATCTCCAGGCACCTGCAGCTTTGGCTACCAGAGCAGAAACTCTCCCCCAGGAGTCCCCACTTTGGCCAATCTCTCCCGCTCTGAGCGAGACCCAGACCGCAATGCAGAAGGGCAGTCCTGAGGGTGGTCCGGTCAGAGCCAGCTCGATGGTGGCACCCCACAGCTGTGCCCAGACACTACCCTGTCCCAGCTCCCAGAAGTACTGACTTCATGCTCTGCTCCCCCACCCAAGGAGCACCTCTTCAGCCCAAACCCTTCTGCTTTCCCTATCAGATCTCACACCAACAGCCCTTCCCCATCACAAATCTTGCTGTAACCTTTTCATGGAGTTTCTATGGACTGGAGACCAACGGAGCAAATCTGGGGCTTTAATTACACACATTAACATTTCTTAGGTTAGTACGCCATAAAGTGCACGTAGGCACATGTTTTGGAGTTGGGAATAGCCTAAAGCATTTTTCAGCCACCAAGTGCTAGGTTGTGTTCAGATTTAATTTCATTTTCACAAGAAAAGGAAGTGGGAGACACATGGGAGTTTCTCCAAAGCACTTTGGAGGAGCGTGTTCACATTCTGTTTGCTACAGTTTGGCCTTCCCAAAGAGCTCCTTCTTCCCTCAGCATTACAGGAATCTCCCTCATGCTTTGTCCAACCTCTTCTGTGTGCAGTAAGGTCTGAAATCCCAAATCAGAACAGATGCACAGTGCTCGAGAATCACAAAAATCAACCAGGTTGGAAAAGACCTTTAAGATCATCAAGTCCAGCCATGACCCCAGCACTGCCAAGGCCAACACTAAACCATGTCACTGAGGGCCTCATCTACACGGTTTGTGAACACTTACTTCCAGGGATGCTGATACCACCTCTGGCCTGGGCAGCCTGTTCCAACACCTGAGCACCCTTCGGGGAAGGAATTTTTCCTAATACCCAGTCCAAACCTCCCCTGGTGCAGCTTGAGGCCATTTCCTCTTGTCCTGTCACTTGTTACTTGTGAGAAGAGACTGACCCCCATCTCCCTCCATCCTCCTTTCAGGCATTTGTAGAGAGCCATAAGGTCCCCCTGAGCCTTCTCTTCTCCAGACTAAACACCCCAGTTCCCTCAGCTGTTCCTCATCGCACTGTGCTCCAGACCCTTCACCAGCTTTGCTGCTCTTCTCTGGACCCGCTCCAGCACTTCAACATCCCTCTTGTAGTGAGGAGTCCAGAACTGAACACAGGATTCGAGGTGCAGCCTCACCAGTGCCCAGTACAGGGGGATGATCACTGCCCTGGCCCTGCTGCCACACTATTGCTGATACAGGCCAGGATGCTGTTGGCTTTCTTGGCTGCCTGGGCAGAAGCTGCTCATGTTCAGCTCCATCAATCAGCACCTCCAGGTCCTTTTCCACGAGCCTGTAGCACTGTATGGGGTTGTGATTGAAGTGCAGGACATGACACCTGGCCTTACTGAACCTCATACAGGTGGCCTGGCCTATCAACCCAGCCTGTCCAGATCCCTCTGCAGAGCCATCCTACCCTTCAGCAGATCAACACTCCCACCTTATTTGAATGCACTCTCAGTAAATTTGCAGATGACACCAATCCCCTCATCCAGATCATTAATGAAGATCTTCACTGGCCCTAACACCAAGCCCTGAGGGACACCACTAGTGACCGGACTCCAACTAGATGTGAAACCACTCAAGAAGGCATTAAGCGTTTCAGTATGTCAGCTACCAGCTCCACAGGCCACTTCTTACACCCAGAGCAGGTCACAGCCCTACAAAGGAAGCAAAGACAATAGGGTCTGGAATGTAACAATTTATTGGGGGTTAATTTTTTTTTGTTTTTAATTTTTATCTCCCCATTTCTGGCATTGATACAATATTCAAGAGCAGCAGATAGAACAAAATGTACAAGAATACAAGAGTAATTAGCACAATCCCCACCCCCAAACCTGGAGCAAACCATTTTCCTGTGGGAAGCGCCAGGGGAAGGGGTGATCCGATCACCCCTCCAGTGGCTTTGCCTTCCACCCATCCGCGCTAGACAGACTTTAGCCAGCTGGGAACTGGATTAAAAACAACAAAAAACAAAACCAAAAACCTGAACAAACACTATATTTAAAATGAAAAGTTCAAGACAAACAAAATATAGATATAGAATTCATCCGTGCACAATCCCTAAATGCATTTTTTAAAAATTAAAAAAAAATTACAAGATACATATTTAGGTTTATCTTAAATTAAAAAAAAAAATTTACCACCTTCACTCTGTACGCCAAAGTGAGGGGAAACAGAGACAAATGGGTCGCACCAGAGCCATATGCACTCTAGGAGTTAGGTCTGACCTTCTCTAAGAGAAAGGGTAAGGCTCTAATGCTGCCAAAACTCAAGCGCAGGCAGAACCTGAAGCACGCGAGCACCACAGAGCTCAGTGGGGTAACTCGCCTGCTTCAAGTTCGGAATTTGCAGAAATCTGCAGGATTTAAGCCTAAGCTTGGCACTGGGGAAGGTGAAAGGAAGGAACAGATTAGGCAGGCCCCTGTCCTCCACCACCGGCGGACAACTTTCTATGCAAAAAGGGAACAAACAGCGGAACAAAAACATAATCCCAAAATAGAGGGTCCTCTATTCTGAAGGGGCACACAAGGCTTACCAGCAGGGAGAGGAGAAGAGGGGAGGACAGCACACCAAGTTGACCAGCTTAGGGGAGGCGCAGGCATGACAACTTTTTCTAGAGGGAAAAAAGTCATCTTAAAGAGTTATTATTTTTTTGTGGTTGCTCTGTTTGAGAACTTGACCTAAGATGATGTCCCCCTTTGCAGCTAGGGGACTGGAAGCAGCAGCGTCCCTCCAGGACAGCTGAAGAGCACCTACCTGCTGCTCTGCCCAGAGGGAAACCCTCAGCACCCCTGGAGAGCAGGGTGCAGCCAGGGGGCTACTCAGGACCACGCAAGAACTCCAGCAGCCATACAAGGTCCTGAAGCCCCACAAAGTGCTTTGATGCACCCAGCCATGCTCCTGCAGTTTAGTGCGAGCTCAAAGTGCTCAGCTGAAGAAAGTAAGTCAAGAAGCAGGGCCCTGCAATGGGAATTAACACTTCAATTGCTTGGCCCCACCATGCCCCTTCCCTCATGCCAAATGTTTTCTGAGCTGCTGCTGAAGCTGGCATCACCCTGACTGCATCCAGCAGCTCTTCCATCACTTTACTTATTCCCTATGCTGCAGCACAGTGCTTCCTGTTCATTTCCCTGCTCCACTCAGCCTGGGAGCGCAGGGGGCATCCTCACTCCCGCGTACCCCACGCAGCCCCTGCCAGCATGCTTAGTTGGGTGCTTGGAGAGAGCGTGCTCAAAGCACAGCACTAACCTGAGGCAGGGGGATTCTCACCCCAAGAACTGTGCTCCTGGATAGTCCTGGGGACATTTTGTTTCCTACCACAGAGAAGCTGGAAGAGAAAGAAGAGCTGCCGGAGGCAGCCCACCACCATGGGGAGAGCCAAGTAATTACACCTCCCTTCACTCCCAGACAGAAATTTAAAGGGGGAGAGAAGAACTCCAGGCCCTGTGACATCCTTACAAACAAGGTGCAACACAGGGCACCTCAGATGCACCACACATGTGAAGCTGCTGGTGCCAACACTGCTGACCCCACACAGACAAGGGTGCAAACCCCACCAGCCTGATACAGGGCAGCATCTTAAGGGGAGAGAAGTAGAGGATGGAAGGGCAAAGGTGAGGACGGAGACAGACTCCAACATCTCCTCCCATCTACACCCCCAAAAGGAAACCATACACATTGCACTCTGGGGAGGGACCTAGAAAACAGAAGAAAGAAAAGAAAATAAAGCCACTTTTTTGCTCAACCCCAAAGCATCACTGAACTAAAGATACTTCCTGGAGTTACATGGGGAAGGAAGCACAAACAGGGAGAGGGGGATATCTGAAGCAATACTCGGCACTGCTCCAGTTCCATGCCAATGCCACGGGAGTTGGGCTGCCCGCACCCTCAATAGGATGGTACCCTCCAGCTCTTTGCACCAGGGAGATGGAGGCACAGGGCAGTGAAACAGCTGGCAGAAAGGCCAGGGCAACCAAAGGAACAGAACCCAGGAGGCATCAAATCCCCAGCCCCAAATTAACCCTCTACAGCACACAGTCTTCAGAGCAGAGATGGGGAAGGCTGCACTCAGGGTGGTGGGCGAGATGGGGAGGGAAGAGGGCAGGGTTTCTTTTATATTTCTGTATCTATATATAAAAAGTAAATAAGATCCCAGCTCTCGCACGATTATGGGCAATTGAAAAAATGCAGCAAAAGCAAGAGACATTGGAGTAAAAAGATGCACCAGGCAAGGAGGAGGTCTTGGAAAGTGAGGAAGGAGGAAAAGGGGGAAATAAGCACTTAGCCAGACACGAACTCCAGGTTTGTTACACCTCCCCGGGAAGGAGGACCTGCTCCCGAGCAGCCCCACTAATGCCACAACCTGTGGTGGGCATAAGCATGGGGGGTCTCAGGACACTATCCTTCAGCATGGCAACCTCTTTCTGCCACAAGGTCCCTAGGAAAGTAACCTCCAAACACTGGGAGCTGCCAAAACCTCTTCTACAAAGAGGGTCTGGGGAAGGGAGTGAAATCCCTAGGAAGACTCAGCTCAGAGACAGCTCCTACCTGATAAAAAGCAGGATTGTAAGGGGTTCTTTTTTTTTGTTGTATTTTCTTTATATCATAAAATTACCCTGGGAACTTCAGTAAGGGGAGATGGAGAGAAATGCTCCCCCTCTTTCTTGAAAACAATAATCAAGTAGCGGCTCACCACAGCTGGGTCTGCTCGCCACACTATTTCTCTGTTTTCCATCCCAAAAGGAGCTTGCACCTCATTAGCTTCACACCTCCCCAGTCCCGCTCTGCTCAACGAGGAGAAAAAGAAAGCATTAGACAGGAGGCTGCTGCTCCAAGCTGAAGGCTGTGGGAAGCACTGACAGAGCTCGATGGGCAGAGAGAGGAGAGGAAGTTCCCAAGAGCAGCCCAGGCTGTGGGAATCATCAAGACATCCATCACCTGCCACTGCAAAGCTGAGGGCACCAGAGAAGTCCAGACAAGAAAAGCTGTCCTAGCATCCCCTGCCTGCTATGCTCTGCTCAGACATCAACATCTGGTAGCTTCTCTCCTCCCTGCTGCCATTCCCATGCACAAGATGAACACCCAGCAGAGATACCATGAATGGAGAAGCTCCGAATGAATGTGCAGGGAACTCTTCCCTGCCACTCCGTAGGAAGCCAGAGCAGAAGACAACAGCCCTTACTCAAACACAGTCCCGTCATGGTGTTCCTCTCCCCATCCCAAAGCCTCCAGCATTTGCTGGCCTCAAGAAGAGGGGATGCCTCACTCAGGAGCACCTTCAGGGCAAGCAAGGCAGCTCTCTCATCTACCTCTGAAGATCTGAACATTCTCAGAGATGGGATGCTAGACTACATGCAGATGGGACTCGGTTCTCTGTCCTGATGTGGTGAATCCTACATTGAAAAATGCCACTCCCCAACCGATGCTGGAAGAAGCTAAGAGACCCTATGAAGGGGAGACACATCTGCTTCCCAGGAGATAAGCCCACCATGGTTAATCTTGCTAGATATGGGGGAGGGAAAAGAGAAGAGACAGTGACTTGGCAGGAAAGGTACATGACAACCCCAAATCTTAGCAGCTTGCTGTGCATGCAAAGTTAAGTCAACTGTTTCCATGTTGGTGGCCCGATCAACGTTCTGGCAGAACGCAACTGGCCATTTCTGAGGGCCGCTCAGCCGGAAAACCACTTGGAGACTCTACCTTAGCTCACAGGAGAGGTATGGGAGGGAAAGGAACTCACTCCAACACTTGGGAGGCAAGGACGGGAAGGGTTTGTAGACAGGGTTCCTCCAACATTCAACTTGCTTTTTCAGCTCAGAGATTGCTGCTTAGTCCCAGAATGCCTTTCCCTCCAGCTCAAGCAAGCCAAACACCATCCCAGACACACATGCTTCGATACTACAAAATACTCTTTTCTCTAAGGACCACCTCTATTACCACTACAGTTTGTGCAATCACTGCATTTATTAATCATTTTTAAACTCTCTCTCGCTCTCTCCCTGTAGAAATTTTTTTAAACTTTTCTTTTTTTTATGCAAAACTAATCATTTCACTTTTTCCACTCCATCATAAAATCTCCTCTAAAAACACGACAACAAGAGAACAAACATGGCACAGACACAGAGAATATTTCCCTGTTTTTTGTTTTCCTAGGGGTTACAGGGAAGGGAAGGGGATACTTTCAAATAAACTCCTCCCTCAACCCCATGCCCTTTTGAAAAGGCATGGATAGATCTTCTTTCCCATCTCCATTAAGGAGCAAGGGCAAAAATTCAGAAGGAGGAGTGCAACCCACATGAATATGAAGGTAGGTTAGTCAGCCTCAAGTGGCTCATCCACCTGAGGGAACTCGAGGCTGCTGTGTGTTCAAGTTAGCAAACTTCTAACTCAAACCAGCATGGGATCCTCATTTTGGATCCAGAGGTTCAGGGTTTGGTCCCCACCTGGTGACTCACCCAGGGAGATATTTGTCACACAAGCAGTTGAGCTGTATCTGCAAGCCAGATCATACTCCTTTCTTTTTCACAAAGAGGATATACTGCACAGGTTCCTCTGCTACAAGTCCCCTCATCTCCTCACCACAGGAAGAGGATCCTCATGGGGTATCCCTACAATGACCCACTGTTTTGCTCTTCACAGACAGTCCCCTTGCTTATCACTCTGGAGAAAGGCAAAACCCCTTCGATCAAGCAATTCCTGTCCCCTGCCCCCAAAGAACACCATACAAGAGACACTGGGGAAAAGAATTCTGCCAAGCAAACACATCTTGGCCAAAACACATCAAGAGTTTCCCATTTAAGTTCCCTTTTATCTCCCACTTAAATGCTTTTTTTTTTTCCAGAACCTCAATACCACGAAACAAAACACATCACCACATACACACCTAACAGCAACTCAACAACCTAAAGTGACTGACCAGTCTGCATCCACCCCCCAGAGAAGCTCCTCTTATCTCACAGCCGCAGAATAGTTCTAGCTGAGAGGGGAAAGGGGGAAAGAGAGAAGAATCTCCTTGCTATTTCCCTAGCTTTATTCTTAGCTTTTCCCATGCCTACAAACTGCTCATCTTTGAGGCTGCAGTCAAAAGGACAGGCTATGCTAAAATAAGGGATCCCTGGGTGTGCCAGGCACAGGAAAGATGCAAAAAACCCAAAATCAAGACACGAAAAATACACGCAGATATTAATACAGACACACACACAAGTCCAACAAGTTATAGGAAGCCTTATTAGCTTGATTAATGGATCAGGGAAGTCTTTCTCCCTGCCCCAGCTCCAACTGTGAATGCAACTGCATCCCAAAAGAGTCCACTGAGCTCTTTAACCAAGGAAAGAAAAAGAGGTGTGCAAAGGGTGGTGCTAACAGCACCTGGAATCCCCCTCAGACTGTCTGCGCAGACACCCAACTGCAAGTGGTGTGAATTCACCCTGCCCCATGGCTTTGAATGCCACTGGCCGCAACGCAGGAGGAGCCTGTGGGAAGGGAAGCATTACACCAACCCAGGCACTGGAGGTAGGGAAAAGACAAGCTCTGGGCACAGAAGCCCTGTATTAAGGTCAGAAGCTGGTCTGTCCCTCTACCACCCCAAGACCGCCTCTTAGGCAAACACATATTACCTCTCTCCCACAGACTGCCTCCCTTCTATCCTCAGACCGCTGCAACCACTAAATCACTACTCCACACAAGAGCACTCCTTGGAGCCAGCACTCACAGGCATCCTTGTGTAGAAGCACCAGAGGGGCTAATTCCACTCATGTTCACCCACCCAGGGCAGATCTGCAAGTAGGTGAGCCCTGGCATGGGGAAGTTTTTCCACCCTTTTCACCTCTGCAGCATGTTATGTAGAAGTGACACCCCTTTGCCCCTTCCTGAATACCAGGTACAGGGCTGAGAGGGTGAGGCTCTCCCACTGATAGATCAGCACCTCTTTCCCTCGCCCCTACAGGCCGAGTCCTGTGCAAGTAGGGGGAGAAGGGAGAGCAAAGAAACGGCATCTTGCCGTGAAGTTTAGGACCCACACAGAAACGAAACAAGTCAGAAATGGCAGGCAAAAAGAGAGCTTATTCTGGATGTGAACAAAGGTGGTCAGGGGAAGAGTAAGCTATGATCTTGCTCACTCCTACTTGCTGGAGCAAAGAGAAGGAATTTCTAGATCAGTTCACAGCTCTGGGGGAAGAGATTCGGTGCACATGCATACAATGTGATAGTTATTTCTTATTAGCACCTTTGGTTGACAGTTGTAAGGGCTGTTTCAAATACTTGGAAACAGAGGGGAACCCTCTTCCAGGCCATCCACCAAGGGGAAGGGAGAGCAGGAGATGAAAGGAAGCAGGAAAAGCAAGCAATCTGCCTTAGCATCCATCCCTCCCTCCTTCCGAAGGAGCTGGGGGGAAGCTTATGTGCAAGGAGGGAGACCAGTCTCTCCCAGCTGGGGTAGCATCACACTGTTGGTGTATCTTCCCCCAAACTGAAGGTTAGATGCATGGCCCACTCCCACTTCCACCACAGAAAAGCTAGGGAAGGACACTTCACGCTCCTTCCCCCAAGCAAGTGCAAGTGATGAACACCAGGAAGAAGATCTGGGCCAGAATCAGACTCCCCTTTCCTTCCCTTCCCCCTGCAAAGTTGAGCAAGTTGGAAGATAAAGAGGAAGGACCAGGGCATCTGAAAGTGCCCACACAACTGCCAAGGTAGCACCAATAGTCACAGGAAAGGGGAAGCCGATATGAGGTGTACGCTGCATGGGGTACCCCCACCACCCCAGCTTTGTCTCAAGCACCTTCCAGGCATGATGCTTCACCTGTCCCTCTTCCCCTTGCTCTGGGGCATCTGGGTCAGGAATGGCCGTGAGGACAGCAGAGGAGAGGGCAGATGCAGACTGCACACCAAGAGGGGGAAAGATGGCAGGATTGGTGTCATGGCAAGGGGACACATAGGAATGGAAGAGACTGCATGCACATTACGGGAGAAGGGTTGGGGGGCATGGGCAAAGGCTCCAATCTTCTTAGAACCTCCCCTCAAGGGTCTGGAGCTCCTCTTCAGTTTTTGTCAGTGATGGAAGGGGAAGGAAGTAGAGCACCTTCCCCACCACCCCCACAGGCACACAGACACATGCTCACCCATCCCTCATCCCCAAAGGCTCCACCGTCCGCTGGACAACACCACATTCAAGGACAAACAACCACTCCCCAGCCCCACCACAACCCTCCCTGCTTCTTCCCAGCAGCAGCAACACCCAGGTACAGTGGGTGCCCCCAACTCCTCGCCACTGACATGCTCCAGCCTCCAGGCAAGAGGGAGTGGGCAAGGGGAGAGGAGGAGGAAGGGTGGCAGTGAGGGCAGAGGGACAGCCAAGGGGAGAAGTAGAGAACCGAGGACAGCCATTTGCACCACGACTTCTCGCAGTAGAGCTCCCCCCACACGGCTGGAGTGGGGGGACCTGGCTGCTCACTTGCTGCCTCCTCCACCGCCACCCGCCGCCACCTTCTCAAAATCCTCTGCGTTGCAGAACTCCTTGATGGTGACGGTGAGGAGGTTGCTGGTAACATCTGTGACCACCACATTAGAGCAAGGGGACATCTCAGGACGCCAGTCGCCGGCTTCCTGCTCCGGGTCGGAAGAAGAGAGGGATAAGGAGGGCGTCTGCCCCCCACTGCAGCCTCCTGGTGGAGAACGCTTGCTGGTGGCAGCTGACTCGGGTGGGATTGAGAGGTCAAGGACCTCAGACTCACGCCAGTCAGGAATGGCTGGGCTGAGGGTCTCGGGAAGCAGCTTCGGAGGGGAATCATCTGGGTCAGAGGAGGAGTGGGGGGCTGGAGATGGGCAGCCAGAGGAGCTGGAGCTGGGGGCATCATAGGGAGTGGAACCCATAATGAGCCCACAGGAGGCCGCCTGGGAGCTTTCAGCCTCCCCTTTGCCCTCCAGAGAGGGGGCAGGTGCAGTGGACGGTTTATTGTAGAGTGAAAAGGAGCCGAACTTCATGTGGCGGATCTGGGTGCGGAGAACGCTCTCGCTGAACTTTTTGCTCTTGCCAATGACGCGGTTTCGGGAGGGGATCTTGGGCCGAGCCAGGCCTCCGGCACCGTTGGCTGGTTTCCCACCTTTGTCAATGACTTTGAGGTTGAGGATGATGCGGCTGCGCTTGGGCTCACGAGGTTTCACCTTGCGGTTGATGATGCGGACGGTCTCCGAGAAGGGCGAAACAGGAGGACGGATGCCAACCCCTCCTGCCATGCTCCCGCTGTTCTGGGGGTCCGGACGGGGCAGGGGACGCCGGGACATGCGGTGACATCGCCGGATGTCTTTCTTGAGCCGGTGCACAGCAGCACTGGAGTGGAGCTTGGGAGAGGAGGTGCTAGAGCCAGGCTTGACAGAAAAGTGTACATCCCCAATGTGGAGGGCCTCCGCTTGGGCCCGAGCCTGCGGTGGTGGGGAGAGAGAAAACAAAACAGGGTCAGAAAGGTAGCCTAGGAGCAGCCAAGTCTCAAATCAGGCATTTCCCACCTCAGCAATGCCGTGGCACATTTATACCCTCATTAATGACAAAACCGCATACACACCTCTGGACTATTGATGGCTATGGCACAGTCCCCATACAAACAGGAAGTACTGCCTATATCCTTTCTGAGTGGCCAATTTCTCCCTAGGCTGTGCCCCTGTTGGCATGTGTTCTCCACAAGAGGGAATTGCCACCCTCCAGCCGTGTTTCAGGGTCACAGTTAATGGTTTCCAAGGTATTCCTCAGTCATCATCAGGCAACGTACACAACCCTCCACTGTCAGCCAAATAACTAAGTGTCCTCCTAAGCATTGGGACTGTTAGTGTTGAGTTAGCATCCAAAATCACATACTAGTCCCAAGACACGGGACTGTACCAAGTCCTCTACGAAATAAGTAGAAGAGGAAGGGGAAGAAGAGTAACACATCCAGTTTGCTCTTCCCCTTTCACAACCAGACCCATTTACTCTCCAAAGCATGGCAGACAGGGGCCTTGAGGAACACAGATGGAGGCAGGTGAGGGTGGTTTGACAGAGCTGTCTTAGTTAAACACAAGAAAAGCAGAGATACAAAGCTTAATTTTAAGTAGAGATCACAAGCAGGCATTAATCCTCACTCTGCTGTGGAAGCAAGGTACAGGCAGTACTTAGAGCCAAGCAGCTAGAATTCAAGTCAAGTTTAACTGCATCTCCAAAGAGACTGCCTTGTCCTTTTGACCACCACACTCATTTGAAACCTGCTAATAGAGCAGGCACACCACCAGTTCAACTGCTCAGTGCCTGTCCTTTCCAAGAGCCAGGGCAGGGGAACAAGACTTTTAAGCAATTCTGGTGCTTGGAGATAGTGCCAAAACCTGCCCTGATTCACGCACCAGATGGGAACATTTTCTGGCAGCAGAAACAACAGTTTCATTGGTAAGCTGAGGCAGTATGACCTGAAGACCCTGTGGGCATGGAAACCCAGAGCATGTTCTTACATCACGCCTTGTCAGAGCACAGTTGCTCAGCCTCCCACCTGCACCCCGCTCCTTGCCCAAACCATCGCCTTTAGTTCCCGCCTGCGACCGCTGTTGAGAAGTCACTCGAGCGTGGAGGGGACAGGCGAGCCCCCTCCAATCGCCCATGTAGTGAGCAGCTTCCCCCACCTCGTGGGCACGACAAGAACTGCAATGCTATAGACAACAGCTGCTTTTCTTCCCCAACTTTTCCATCCTGTTGCCCCCTAGCACACGCCAAGATTGGGATGGCTTCTTGCCAGCTAAGAGCTTAAGCACTCCAACACCATCTCCTTTGTCACCCTGCAGCCTGTGCCTCAAACCAGAGAAACGCCTGGGGAAAAAAATGTGCGTGTAAAGGCAGGGATCTAACACATCTAAGCGAGGGGCCCAGGCCACCTCTTGCACAATAAGCTCAAAGCCCTAGACATCCCCAGAGCTTTGCTGTCACCCAGTGCCCCTCTTCTCCCACTGAAATCCCCATGGGAACCACAGAAGATCCTGAGCAAGCAGAAAACAAAAGTGAAGACATTTTGTTCCTTCCTGGCTAATGTTGGACGATCATGCCCTTCAGTACTATTTGTATCCTGTCTTTAAAAGGACTGCAAAGATGAGCCTTCCTTCCCCAGCTGTACATGAAAATGCAGACTGAAGGCTCATTCGAACCAGGTGCTCTTGACTTTTTATTAGCTGACTGACAAGGAAACAGGGATGAGTAACACAAAGCCAAGGCAGGCACAGATGCTCTCCACATCAACCCTGGGCTGTACAGGGTGCTGTTTCACCCAGCTAGAGGGAAGTGTCCCCAGGGCAGACAAACCCCAGCATGCCCTGCTGTAGCAGGAAGCATCCCAGTTTTCAGCTAGTTTCTCTTTGCTTAACCTTGCACATTATTCCACGCCCAAAACTGCTCAGAAAATGGACAGTTAGACACAGTTCTTGTCCCAGATGTCCTACACGCTGGAGCACAGCGGCAGCACCAGATGAACTCCCTGCACCATGTATCAACTATCCCCATCCCAAAGTTCCACAATTTAGAGACCCCAGAGATCCCATGAGGAGATCACAGGAACAGAGAGATGCACATCTAGGGCTGTGCTTGCTCCTCTCTTCACAAGTCCCTCTGAAGCAGATGGCAGACACCAGGCTAAGCTACAGTTTGCTTTCCGACATTACATACCAGCACAGCCTGGATTAATAACTTCATTCTTCCTTTCCACTCCTTGCCCATCACAGCCAGTCCTAGCACTGCTGCTCTTGTGCTTTGGGCTTCTTGCCAGTTTATCACTGCTCAGCTAAGAGGAAGCACAACATAATGTCCCAGTCCGAAATGCAAGACAGAGAAGTCAGGCAGAGGGTACTGAAGGACAGATGTGGCAGTAAAATATCCCTGGTCCGCAGCCTCAGCAGATAGACACAAGCATGTTTCAGGGCCCTTCCCGCCACCAACACCACACACCTTGATGAATTCCCTTTCCCAAAAATCACACACTGGAGTGAGTTCTGCCCCCTCTGTGCCACTTTGCTCCAAGTTGAGTGTAATTGCTGCCTTGCCCACAGCACTGCCTACCCATGTGAGAAAGGAGGCAGCCTCCCCCAGGCCTGAGGGAAACAGTAACAAACACCCACAGTTGCCTCATACACCCCAGAATTCTTCAGCACAGCTTCCCGCCAACCATGTTAAATGAAATGGGATAATGCTGGGATGGTCACTGCCCAGCCACTTCCATAGTCCTGCTGATTTTTCCTTCCCCAGCCTGTGTGCATTTATCAGCTCCTGTCCTGTTTTGACAGAGAAACCTGTCTCGGGTGTTGCGCTTACACAGCGGCTAGCACAGAGCCCTGCTAAGGCTTTTCCAGTGTGCCAGAACCACTAGGTCTCCCTTACTTGCTATGTGTCTGTGTTTCCAGTTACTTCCTCAAGCTGAAGCTGTTTCTAACTCATATTTCAGCTCTTTGCATTTATTAAATTCCAGTTTCAGTAGTCTCCAGGTAGACTATGTGCAGCATCAATCTCTTTAGCCAGATTACTGAGAAAGGGTAAACCAGCACTCAACAATTCTCCCCTGGAGCAACACCGCTATTCCCCAGTGACCAGTTTCAGTGCAAGCTCCAAAGAGCAATATGCAAATATTCAGCTTATCTTGAGCTTGTTTTTCCAGGTAAGGTTTCAAGAAAAATAGTATCAGCTGCTTTATCTAAAACCAGCCCCCAGAGCCCTCTCACTTGTGAAGCTCAGTATTCCTACCACAGGATCAGGTTTATTCAGGCATCAACTATACAAGCTCAGGTCTCTTCCCTGAAGAAGACAGCACATTTTCTGGGCTCTCCTTCTCCCACTTTCAACTTCACATTAAATAACTTGCTACCTCTCGTTTGGAGAAGACTCAGCATTCAGCTTTATCTGTTGGAAACACACTTTTCCCTGCTACAGATCCATTATTCCATCACACTCATGAGACATATGTGCATAAGGTCTTTTGAAAAACAAACCCATTTAATCCTTTGAGCTGTTTCACTACAGTTTGCTACTTAACTCAGAAGTTTTCCAAATGGAAAGTAGCTCTGTGTTTTGCGGCTTTCACCTGCAGGATTTGCTCACTGCTGGAGAAGTACTCAGCATGTATACGAAGTAATTCACTCTGCTTACAGCTCAGCCTACATCAGGATGCAGCTTTTGGAGGCTTGCTGCAGTGCTCCATTATATGAGCATGCCAATTGCTAGGATTGCTTCCCTTCCCCCTCTTCCCTTTCGGGATACATATCACCTTTATTTAGCCTGTACAGCTCTCCCTCATTGCCCCTGGGAACTGGTATATCTCCCCCGTTCCATACTATTTCTGAATAAGTGTCCCTTGAGGCCCAGCAAGCATATTTGTTCATTCATTCCCTTAACGCACTGAGGCACACAAGCACGTACATGGACCCGTGCTTAGAAAAACCTCTGCTACCTGAATTGTATCAAAATCTCTGCAATTTGGAAGGAGAAATAAACAAGACAAAAAAAAAATCCTTGTAAGGCAATGGTTTTCTAGTTAAGTATTTCAAAATCAAGCCATTTCCAGTAGTGCTGCTGCACCACGGTAGCGTTACTCTCTCATAAATTACTGGTTCTGCTTTGTCCTTTATTCTCCACCTACATTCCCACAGTCCTTGTTCAAAACAGCATTTGCAAAAGCTCTTCTTTCCCCTTTTTGGCTGCCATTCGTCCTTTTTATCACCCCCTTTCTTCTGCAGTCTTCCAAGTCAGAAGGCAACCGCAAGCCAGTTCATAGCATGGTTCTCCCAAGCAACATTGCCATAAACTAAAGTTTCCCTACTGGATGGGGAACAAAATGCTACAAAGGGGAATGGTCTGTTTTCAAACCCCTTGCGGATAATTTACGAACAGGGAGGAGATCAAAAGAAACCCAACTCCAACTTTAGAGTTCAAGGAAGGGTGAAGTGACACAACACCATGCTGCTTGGCCCCTTTTTCCCCCCCCCTCCCACTAGGACTCTCCTTTACTCTCCCTTACTTCTCCCTGCCCATTAACCTTCTCCAGTCTTTTCACCTTAGTATTTACAGCCATCCCAAGCAGGGGTCTTTGCTAGCCACCCACAGAGCTTGCAGCGGTCTGTTTCTTAACAGCGCTTGCTAGACTTCATTAGATTAGTTGGCAAGTTTTGCATTCCACACAGCAGAGTGCCGAGGGAAAAGCAACATAAAAAGAACAAACTGAGCAGGGGAAAAGAGGAGGACCACTAGAGCATGTGCTGTGACTCTTTCTAACTTCACATCAGCTTCCACTCTGACCTGCAGCTGAAGAGACTGTCCTCAAGGACATCTTCGGCCAGACACCTAAGTAGTAAGGTAAGAGCCTTAAGTCAGAGCTGCCCATTTCAGACCAAGGACTCTGCTTCCCATACGCTGAGCACAAAGCTTGTGACATACGAGCAACCTCCCAAGAATCACAACCTCCTGCCAAGCTTGGTCTCAGCTGTGGGAAAGTTTGCCCCAGTACGCAGAGGATAAAGACTCATTTCCTGCCCAAAACTTTGCAGGGGTCACTTTCAACACTGGCCATCTTGAAAGCGATATTACAAAGCCTGGGCTGTAATCTCCCTTTGCAGTCTGACGGAAAGGGCAAATGTTAGACAGCTCTCAGCAACAGGAGCCTGGCTTACAAAGGCAGCAGGTGGCCAAAGATGCAGCCTTTCAAAGCTTCTCCAAAGGCGTGGGCCACTAACCTGCTGGAATGCTTTCTGAAAATTCCCCTGTGTGCCTATCCACAGCTTTTAAGAACTAATCCTAGGATAAACCTAGCCCCAACAGCAAACTAAATCACCCTCACAAGCCAGGGGACAGAGCGGTATATCAGAGCACTTATTTCAATGCCTTACTAGCAGCTCAGAAGCCCAAGTTTAAGCACTGATACACCTGAAAAATCCTAGCAAGCCACTGAGCCAAGGGCAGACTAGTCTACCAAAACTGTCTTAGGCCAGACTCCTGCTTCAACATCATGGCACCCAGGCCTAATCTGTGCAGTTAGCAGATCAAAAAGAATATTGTTCTAACTTCCAACTCCAAAGACTCCCTCTGGGATGCAAGAATCAAATTTCTTCCCCTGCTTCTGAAATTCTCACTGGCAAGAGTATCTGTAGCTAAAATAACCAAAAGCATCATTAGCAATGTGCAAGGCAGAATCAAATCCCACTCCTCTCTCAGCAGCACTGGTGCTGCAGGGTAGCAGAGGTCGAACATGCATCTTTGGCACCTCAGAAGAACTGACAGGGAGATGCACATGATGCAAACTATCCTGCTGGTCTCTGTCCTGCTTCTGGCCCTAGTTTCATTGCCAATGGTCTGCCTGAACAGAGCTCAAACAAGTTCAGATAGGGCTGGCTAGCTGAGATAGTTACTTCTTGCTGTCTGGACTGGGGTGTTATTTTTAGGGTGGGATGCAAAGTCACAGAAAACCAGCAAGTCAGAGAGCACAAATGGGCTCACCAGATCCGTATCCCAGAGCTGCCCTGCTAGCCTCTCCCACAATGTGGCACCAGCCTTCAGGAGAGCTCATCTCACTGGCTGCTGCAATCCATCTTCTATAAAGTACTGAGCCAGCACTGCAAACCTACAGGTTTTCAGCAGTGTTTGAGAAGCTGGCAGAAGGAAGATGTGCCACAGAAACGTGTCAGGGGTGTGATTCAAAGGATGCTGTTGAATCATTCGTGTTCTAAGTTTAGGGGTTTTTTTTAAAGGGCAAGAGAAGAGGAGGAACGAGTGGGTTTTATTTTTGAGTTTGGAGGTTGGTTTGGGGTTTTTAAATGACTGAAAAATTGGCAATGGATTTTGCCGTATCACATTCAAAATCAAAAAGAAACTGATTACACACAGTAAAGTTAAAAGCACAGCATAAACACTTCTCTACCACTCTGAACCATGTTAAGTGTTACAAATACCAGTATTTTTCAATTCAAGCAGAGAACCATTTTAAGCTGGTGGTTCCCCTTTAAGCGTTCCTCTGCATTGTTGGAAACCTAAACACAAGGGTTTCATTTAATGCATGACTGCCAGAAAGCAAAAACCAAACTAGTCTAGTTTCTCTGAATAAAGCATAAGAGGTAGCATGCATCAGTTATGTTTGTAGTTCTCAGTCTGCAGATACAGAAAACTGTTACCAGAAAAACAGGCAATGAGGGAGAAGGACAGTTCCATCAGAAGGACTTTCTGAGGATAATCAGAGTCCCCTGGGGCATCAGGGGAATATGCCTGTCCCTGCATTTCTTCTGCATGCTCCATTATGTCCTCTTAAAGCAGAGGAGAGGTGACACCCTACCCTTTGCTGCTCCTTCTGGTGCTCATACAGTTAAAGTGCTGCACTGACTTGAGTAAAGCTCCTACCACTGCCAGGCAAAGAAAGTATTAACCTGTTTCTCAGATGGGGAAACATGCACAAAGGCTAAATGACTTGCCCAAAGCCGGAGGATGACTTAGTGATAGTGATGCCTTACCACAGGGCCCACCCTAGCTGTTCCAGGGCTTTACACCAGATCAAAACCAGGGGAGCTACGAACTCGCTCATCTGTCTTAATCATACAAAGGTGTGTTGTTTCTACATTCATTTGAAATTTGATATTGACACAGTTGGAGACGAAAGGGGAACAGGAGAGCAAAGCAAGGAGTTTGTAAGCTAATGAATTCACAGAGCTCTCACAGCAGTCATGCAGCTACCACGTTTCTTAATTAAAAAAACAGTAAAAACTTGGGGGGGGGCAGCTGCACCAAGGACCACCTTCCTTGTTCCTCACTGTCAGCAAGCAGAGATGCTACGACAGCTTCTTACAGAGATGCAGGGTCTATCAGACAGGAACTGGAAACTTTAGCTGCTATCCTATGCAAAGGTGAAACACCACCCCCCCACCCCCCCAGAAAAAAAGGCAAAACAAGCCTGTAGTTTACAGATCAAAACATGAACGCTCCATGAAACTCCCACAGAGCACCTACATCCCGAAACACAACCAGAGGAGCACAAGTGGCAGCGGGATTCCCACCACAGCTGCCCAATTGCTCAGCATGCTTCTAAGTTGCAGGGCATGGGCTGGCTGGAAGAGCCTGCTGAAGGAAGAGGGAGCAGGGCTGGCTAGCTCTCCACTGCGGCAGCAGAAGGCCGTAAAGAGAGAGGATATTGGAAAAAGAGATCGCAGCCTCACCGTACACATCTGCATGTGCTGATCGTCCTGCTGGGGCACTCATCGCACGCACACACGCTCTCCCCTCCACCCGCTTTCCCATCACGTTGTCTCCACGTCCCCCCAGCCAGGCAGCCAGCACAAGTCACTTGAAAAGTCCAGCTCTCCCAAGGGCACGCACTAGGGAGGTTTGAGAGGCATTTACCTAGGCCTAAGTTACTTAAATAAAAGTTACCTTCAGCAGAAAAGTTTTAGGCTTAGGTCCTCTCTTCTTGGGCCCGTACAGCTCACGCTCTCGTTCCCTTGAGGGAGTCAAATTTATCAAGAAGTTAAAACTTTTCTCAAAAGGAGAAATTGTATAAAGTTAAAAAAGAAGAGAAAAAAAGAAAAAAAAAAAGAAAAGGGGAAAAAAAAAGAAAAAGAGGAGGCAGAACAGCCTCTCCAGCTCCCACCCAAACCAAACCTGCTGCAGCCCCCAGCTGGGGTGGGGGAATGAGCACTCACTTCTGCTCGAAGGCAGCGATGAGGCGGGAATCCAGGATGTTCTCCTCGGGTTCCCAGGTGCTGTACCTGCCGGGGCACGGGCGACAGGGCAGGGACACACAGAAGCGAAGGGGTTAGTGCACCAACCTCCACACAGAGCCCCCCACCATCCCCATCCCCTCCCGCTTCATCCCTCCCCGAGCCGGCCCCACCGCCCCGTGGTCGGCCCCCACAGGGCGGCGCGGGCGGGAGGCCCCCCCCATCGGGATGCACTCACTTGATGGCCCATCCTTTCCATTTCACCAGGTACTCGATGCGCCCCTGCAACACACACAGACAGAAGATGAGAGGAGGGGGTGTGGGATTGGGGAGCGTGTGGGTGTGCGTGTGTGGGGGGTGAGGCGGGGGCTCGGCAGGCGGGCTAGCGGCGCGGCCGAGGCCCTACAGCGAGAAGCAGAGGATGACCCACGGCCGCTCCCCTCATACCCCGAGGCCGGTGAGCCCCTCACCTTTCGGATGCGCCGCTTAATGATGGACTCGGCGGCGAAGACGCGCTCCCCCACTGCAGACAGCTCCATCTTGCTCCTCTCGGCGGCGGCGGCACCCACAGCCCATAATAATCCCGCCCGCCCGTGCCGCCCCGCCCCGCCCCCTAGCCTCCGGCCCCGCCCTCCCGCCTCCCGCCCCGCCCCCCTCCCGCCGCCGCCGGCTCGCGCACGCCCGCGCGCCCCCTCCCGCCGCGGCCGCGCGTGACCCTCCCCCCTCTCCCCCTCCCGCTCCGTGGCGCGGTTGCTAAGGGAAGGGGGTAGCGCGCAGGCGCCGGCCGTTAAAGGGGCCGCGAGGCGGGCGATGTGAGGGAGGAGGTTTCGTCGTGAACCCTTCTGAGAGGTGACACCCGCTGTGCCGGCCCCGGCGGGCCGCGGGAAGGGAAGGGAAAGGAGAGGAAGGGAAGTCCAGCACAGCCCAGTCCGCTCGGGCAGACCCTCGGCATGGCGGCTGTGGTGCCTCAGCCCCTTCCCACCTAGGCACGTCTTTCTTTTTTCACTTAAAACAATGGCGGCCTTCTCTTCCACACGCACATTCACCGTCACCCACCTTAAAATGCCTACCAGGGCAAAAAGTAGCAGTAAATGCACTTAGATCCTATTTTTGTTTTCCCTTTAGGCTGGCACTTGTGTGTGTGCTCATTTTTGAGCCAGTATAAGGTACTGCAGGGTAAATGGGCCAAGCATGCTACATAAACCTTTAAGAATAAATAGAAAAATGTTAAGTCACTTAAGAGGAATTCCCTGCCCCAAGTGTCACTGCAAACCCCCATTTCATTTGCAGTGTGCTTTACACTCCCTTGCAGGTGCTAGAAGGGCAGAAATAAGCAAACCTCAGTCTAAACTCATTCTCTGCGATTCAAAATGGAAGCACTCGGTCTTGTAACTGTCTTCACATGGAGCTTGTGGTCCTCTGGCTACCTGGAAGCACCAGCTGCCACGGCACAACAGCATGTTCTACTGCTTTAACTCCGTTTTTGGGATGAGGAGGGTGTGTATTTCAGAATGGTACCCTCTGGAGAAAGGGGGAGCTGTGGTGAGGCCAATTTGCTATTGCTGCTCCTCCTCAGGCTTTGCTAACCCTTTGTCCATCCACCTCCCCTTTCCCTTGCCACCTCTGGCTCAGAAGTACCATGCAGAAGGCCGGTATTCTGGAAAATATCCTGTGTTTATCAGTAGGAGCAGGGATGGGTGTCCCAAGATCAAGGCAGGGAGGAGAATGAGGGTTTTCCTCACTGTGATTCTGGCACGTTCTGTCATAGTGGTTTGTTCTTCACCTTGGCAGTTGAAATGTTGCAGCCCCCACAAGCTCTCTGACCCGAGGAAGAGTGACTCAAGAGGGGACATGCTCCCCACTGCCTCATCCTCCTTTGAAGGCTGACAGAGACAGCAGACAATCAGTCACGCAGACCCTGGCTCAGGAGATGAGAACAATTCAGAGAAGAAAGTGTTCCTGTGGTCAGGGACGGAACCACAGTGTACTTCAATGACAATTCTGCTTTTAGGTCATACCACTGTTTTGAGAACAGCCTGCAAGAGGTCGTTTTCTTAGGTATTTACCATCACAGGCCAACCGAGAACAAAACCCAGACAGATCACTTGGGACTCTCACCTGGAACAGGACAAATACTTCCAAACGGCCCCGTTTGTCCAGACACCACTTTCTAAAATAATCTCAATTCTTTATAGGCTTGAGGCGACTTCAAAAGAACAAGTCAATCACACCCCCTGCGCTTTGCTTTCCACTTTTTTTAACTGCTTTTAACTTTGCACAGTAAGTGTTCATTAGCACCATACAGTTAAATGAGTGTATTTGTTAGTGTTCACTCTGTTTGAACAACTGCTTTTGCACTTGTAGCTGAGCATCAAATACTTGAGCTCCCAACTGCCAATACCAGCCTAAAAAGCAGGCAGTCCTAAATAAAGCGGGGAGAAACCCTCTCACAGCTATGCAAACACACATGCTGTGACTGACAGATGGCCTTGTCCCCAGACAGAGGAACAAGTACTACATCTCATCTCAGGGCAGGAGCATGAGGCACCCTGGATCCAGGGACCAGAAGGTGCAGCAGTGTTTTGGAGAGCTCCATGTGCTTTCTCCTTCCCCCTATCAGCAGGACCTCCTTTCCAGCCACAGCCACTGCTCCAACTGCTGTGAGCAGTCATTGTACAGGCATTATCCAGCCCTGGGTTCTTTCATCTAACTTTCACTTTGACAAAGCTAAATAGCAGCAGAATATCCAGCTGTTTGGAGCATTGTTGGGCTTTTCCTTTGTTTCATTCACATTTCCAGTCAAACACTTAAAAATACCTACATCAACTTAGGAAGATGGCTCACCCGGAACATCTATTGTTTACTACAGACACTGAAATAAAGTATTTTTGGGGCACCCTGCTGCCTGCCAGACCCTGGCAGTGTAGGACACCCTGCAGCACTTCTTGCTAACACCGAGAAGCAATGAGCTTTTGGAGGAGAACAGGACTTTTCCCACGTAGCAAGCGGTGTAGGAGCACAGCGGAAGAGCAGCAGGTGCAAGAGCATTTTCATTTATGTTTTACATGGCACTGGATAATGGGAAACGCACCTGCTCAAAGCCAAGAGCTGCCTCCAGGCTCGTTTTTCTGCAGGCCTGGCAGGAGTATCAGCGCTTCTCTCTGTTAGAACAACTGCAGGGGCTGATGAGCCGGCTGTGTTGCTGTTTGCTCCAGGGAGGTGCTGTCGGGAGTGGCAGGCTGCTGTAAAAAAGCTGTTACTCCCCTGCCTACAGCGGGAGCTGGTGTAGCTGCTCACACCTCAGCCCCTCAAGCAAACACTGCATCCGTTCCTAAGCAAACACTTTGAGAAACCTGGTCTAGTGTGAGGTGTCTCTGTCCATGGCAGGAGGATTGGAGCAAGATGATCTTTAAGATCCCTTCCAGCCCAAACCATTCTGTGATTCTGTGGTCAATTCATGTTAAATGTGAGATTTCCCAGCTGAAAACTCTGAAACATGCAAGAGCGAAGACAGCTGCCCATGTACCTCCTTGTTCAGCAGGTATGGGTGGCTCAGCATGGCCCAAGCAGCAGCTGAAAAGCTGTCCCTTCAGCTGCTAACTTTTTGATGTAGCAGAGAGAGGAGAAGGCCTATGGGGTTCATGCAGTGCTGATGGTGCTAGGGTACTACAATATCCCCAGGCCCTGCCTACAGATTCCCAAGCTGCCCCAGCTCCCAGTGGATCAGGATCATTACACAATGATTACACAAGTCTCCGCGATTTCCTGCATCCTTGATCAAAAAAACAGTTGCTTCGCAAGCAAAATACTGGGAAGAGAAGGACCAAGAGCAGGGGAGATGAGTGGCACTGAGCAGACAGGAAGTGACTCCCAGCTTCCTGACAGTGCTTGCCATCGCAGGGGCTGCACATTCTGTTCCATACCGTGCTTCTTGGGAACATTGAGGGGCTCAGACCACGCTGTTTCCCCTGTTGGGTGCTGCCTTACCATAGCAGGGGCCTGGGACACATCCTGCGGCGCAGCCTGGTGCCCTTGTTTCGAGGGATCCTGTGGGGAGAGCTGCGCAAGGCAAGCCGGCTGCCCTGTATGCATTAGTGGCACGGCATAGCAAGAGATTATTAAAAAAGAAAAAGAAGCACTATCCAGATTAACCTTTAATCCAACCAACACATGCAAGCCGTTACGAGTTTCTGGTGCCAGCCAGCCTCTGCAGCATTGGCAGAGGTAGGAAGAAACAATTTCCAAAGCAGGCTTTCCCGTAACTCTGCACTGCAGTTCCTTACAACTTCACCTGACTCACTCACTGGTGCCAGAAACTAAGTGGCTGGCTGGAGTCCTGCTCTGATGCCATCACTCCAATGCCTAGCTGAGGGTAAGCTTGCCGGGGTGCTTTGGTAGCGCCAGCAAGACCTAGCCATGCTGTCACATGCGACTCAGGAAACGCAACCCATCCCCCACTGCTTGTGCGGCGTGTGCTTTGTGACTGACATCATAGCTGCGTTGGGATGCTCAGCCCCACGTTACAGCTACCAGAGACGTCTTAGACAGCCTCATCTGCCTGCTGAGGTGCCTCCATTAACAGCCAGCCTCAAGCCTCACTGAGGATGGAGAGGCACATGCTTTGAGGGCACAAGTCAGAAACCAAAGTGGACACTTATGATTCTCTCCATGGAGTATCAGTATCCATGGAGTATCAGAACTTCTAGGATTCAGGCTCGTCACCCGCAGTGAATCAGGGGCCCACACTCCACCCAGGAGCTGTGGTGCTCCTGAGAGCTTCTCAAAGCCCTGCAGGAGGAGAGCTGCTTCCCTGCTGGCAACCAATGTGGCAACCCAGTCCTCATCTCAGATTTTCTCCGTTCCTGCAGGAGATGCAGGATACAGGGCACACCATCGCTCTGCTGTCAGCAGAGCTGTCCTGGCACCACAGCTTTGCGCGAGGACGTCAACAACTCCCTAAGCCCAGAGGAGCAGCCACCCTCCCTCCCATCAGCGTGCTCCTCTTCAAGTTCTCATCCATCAAGGACCACCCATCCCAGCTCACCTCTGTACAGCTCCGACTTATCCCGTGGGTTAAAAATTAATAAAATCCTGACCTCCTTGAATCAAAGTACTGAGTAATGTCAGAAACGGCCTTTTGCAGGCTCCAGTCTTCATCTGTCCTTCACTGGCCTTTCTCACGCATGCACATATATTTTCCATTCTTTTTCCAGCCACACTGCATGTTTATACCAAGAGAAGCAACTGGCGGAAAATAATTCAGCTGTGGAATTAAAGCAAGAGGAAGTAAATGACCACACAGACCATTAGGTAAATGTCACTTCTCATATTTAATATTTTCATAATTTTGTTTGCAACATTTACCACATAAATCATCTAAATAAATAGATGCTGTACAGTCTCTTATCCATATCAGTACAAAAATAAAACCACGCTTTGTGTCAAATTATACTTGAGCCTGCTCTCCCTTTGCTATTACAATCTCCTTTTACAGCACATACTCGCTCAGAAAAGGCATTATACTCCGATTGGTTTGCTTGGAATTGGTTTACTCCCTATCCCCCCCCCCTCCCCAAATACATTCAATTAGTCTGTACAAAAGCTAGAAGCTCATTCTGTGCAAAGGAAGCTTTCCGTGTGCAAAGACTCAGATACTCTAGCATGTAACAACAGCAACAACTGAAGGGACAACAACAAAAATAACCAAGGACCCTCCCCTCTATCCAACCCAAGCCCCCATCTACCCCTCCTTCTCCCAACTGAAAGGGAGCGTACCAAATTGGATGAGCCAGTGTGCAAAAGGGTCCCAATGCTGTGCATACGCTGAGGGGAAAGGTTGGTGCTGAAACCCAGAGGGAGAGCTGGGGTTCCCGCGGCTGCAGAGCTGGCTAGGTGAGGAAAAACAGATTATCTCATCTTAGCCTGCTCAAAAGGTTCTCAAGACACACAGAACAAAAGCTTCATCTAACTGATTTCAGTTCTTTTGTTGCCATTATGTTGGGGATAAGGTGAGGAAATGGTCTCTAGAAAAATCCAGCAGCTACTGAAGACAGCTCCTGCTTCACCCGCCCTTCCTCTCCCCGTTCCACAACAAAGCTAATAAGGTGCAATTTTTCAGACAGTAAACTCCATAAAGATGTCTCCAGAGCTGGCATAAATGGTCATAGTTCCAGACTAGGACCACTCAAACTGAAACTCAACTTCATTTTTCCCTTTCTGCAGACAAAGGAGCCCATGAGGGAGGAAGCCAACCTGGACCCCAAAGGTGAACTTGGTTACTCTCCTCTCCCCAACTGGGAAGCCTGCCTTTCCTTGGCGCAGTGGAGCATGCTCCCCCTTCAGCCATGGGAGGGAGGCAAAGATCTGGGTGGCAGCTCTGGGAGAATGATAGGGAGCAGCCAGCGGCCTGAAGCAGATACATCTTTTGCTTTTCAAATGCCACTTTTAGGCAGACAATAAGGAGTACTTAGCACTCCTAGTGCTTTGCATTTCCAAAGTGCTTCAAAACATACTTCAGATTTAAAAGCAACAAGAACAGAAATTAAAAAAGCTGCTTAATATTTGACAGGTTTGCAAAAAGCTTCTTCGTGCTGACACTACATTTTCTGGTTAAAAAAATAATAATAAAGGCTTTCCACTTCTTCCTCCTCCTCCAAAATCCCCCTCCCAGTGCCCCAGTAACGTGATAAACTGTGGTGGAGGTTCCGACCGGTCTTGGGAGCTTTCCTGCTCCAAATCTGACCTGTACTCTCAGACAAGAGCCCCTGGTGTCTTTGCAGAGTAAATGGAAACAACCTCAGGACCAAAGCTTGTACCCCATCCCAGCTCAGTGGCAACCCACCTCCTCCTGTCAGCCATTATGTGCTCCCCCTGCGCTCTGCTTCTCTCTCCAGCTCCTGGTCAGCTGGGGATCATCACCCACCTGCTCCCTGCTAAGCCATTGCACTGTAAGAAATTAAGGGTGCAAGGGAGAGAGAGGTGGAAGACAAAAAGGGGTCACCACTCCATGAAGCGCCTGTTACAGGAGAGGATCTGAAGGGTCTGACCATGTGGTTCCACACCCAGAAGGTTCACCTTTCTCTGAGAGGACAATAAGCTCAGCAGGCAGAGGACAACATGGTCTCTTGATCATAAGCTCTTGTCTCAAAACAAGTTTACCACACCCCTGGGAAAACTGTTTTACAACAAGCATGGCAAAACCATGTTCCCTTTACCTGTATGTGCCAATGCTGTACATTCCCTGTGCGAGCTGTTAAAAGGCAGCTGTACACATCTCCCTTGCTTTCCCAGACGGTAAAAGATGGATATATAAATGCAGCACTGACCACCTCCTCTCTACAGGATCAACTCAGAACTGCAAGAAGCATCCACCCACTGATGCAAGGGATCAGCTTCACTGTGAGGTCTTTGCACTTTTAACATGCCTTCTCTCTCATGCCAGCCCACTCACAGGCCGGTCCTCAACCACCCAGCAAGAGCAACTCTGAGGCAACTCCTTTCTTCCCTCCCTTCCTTGACAAGCAGCAGCCCCTACTGTCTTCCTAGAAAGGCCCACTACCCTCTGTTTCCGAGGTTGCAGGTAAGCAAGGGGGAACAGAAGATGGGTAGATACCTATTAGCTTTTGAAAAGGAGGGTTTTGCACTTCCCCTACTTCAGAAAGCACAAACTTAAAGCTTGAGAGAAGAGGAAGGGGTGGGGAGGTGGTGGTAGATTTAGCTTTGCTCAAATACGTGGATGTGGCTGACAGCGCTCACTGCTGTCATGCACACCCCAGCCTCTGTTGTGGCTATCACCAAGGGTCTTTGTGTGAGCTGTCCTGCCTATTTTCTGCCCTGTGCGAGGCTTCCTATCTCTGTTCCAGTGAAACCATCAAACAGCACTGGCATGCAGCAGGAAACAGTACTGGGGCCAAGGGCCCCCCGGGAGGTGAACAAACAATTTTATACATTCAGTCACAAAACACCAGAAGAACAATTCTGGACACTTTCACAACACTAACAACAAAAAAAGCGCCATTCATTTATCAATAAGCTTCTTTCTGTCTGAGGGTCTGACATAAGCAAGGGTCAATTCACTAACAAATTTCAGCTTATTTTGGCAAATGGAACTGCTTTTGGGTGTTATCACAGTAACATCCTGACCTTGCTTGAAAAAGGAGAAAAAACCACCAAAAACCAACCAAAACATAAAACCCAAAAATTACCAAACCAAACAAAAAAACTCCACCTTGGTCTGACTTCACAAGCAGAAGGGCCCCCAAGCAAGAGCAAGACAGTAAGAAGCATGCAGGAGCTTAATGCCACTATTTATGTGTTAAAACTTGCTGTTCCAAAGCATCACATATATCAGAGCACTAACATCTAGTTTACAACCATCCAGGAACAGAGGCAGTCCTTTCCAATATTATTTTTGGTTTTTTGAACACAGTTCTAACAATAAAGCTTTTCCTGCCTCACAAGCTCCTCAGTTCTGTCATATATATACAGCAAGTTCACTGTGAGAAGATCTATGAAAGAAAATCTTCTGTCCCCCAAACGTGGCTGATAAATTCCCACAAGGAAACAGTTCAAAGTATGACTATTAGAACAGTTCTTCATCAAGAAGTTTGTTTCTTGAATACAGTTCAGCCATTTCCACTGGATGAAGTTTGGTTTTCTGGTTTACAGCCATGGAGCCAAACGAGGTGTGGGAGAGTTAACCCATTTCTATTCTTGGCTTATGCTTCAAATAGAATTATTAAACTGAGCTTCAGCTGGATGCTATTCTGGCTCTTCTAATCAAACAGAATGCTTAACCAAGCTCTGAGCACAGCATCTGATTTTCATCTTTGCCCAAGAGATCCCAACTCAATTTTCAGATTTTGGGTTGAAATGGCAGATGGATGGCATTGGGGAGAAGAAACAAGTAAACCCAGAGAACCCCTCTTGCCATCACAAGTAGAACCCCCATACATCTCTACACCTGCAGAAGTGGAATGAAGGTATTTTTTTAAGTCCCTGAAGACCAGCTCTACTAAGGAAGTTTATGATAGCATGTCACCAGACAATATGGAACAGAGCCACATTTTAAACATATAAAGAGAAAAATCTCAGAGATCTTTAAGATAAGCAAGAATTCAAGAATGCAAAAACAAAAAGTCCACCCCAACACAGTAACTGCTTAGTTTCCTACCACAAACTCCTCCTCACACTCACAAACCAAACCCACGCACACGCAACTTGCTGCATCTTAACCTGACGAGGGTTAACTCCTCACTGACCTGTACACAAAGTAGAGTGGCAGCCAGGTACTTTGTCCAGCACTTCATGTGGTGAGATGATTAGTCACCAGCAGAACACAAGCTAGACTGATCCAAAAAATGACTTGAGATACGAAGCTGTGGGTGGATTCTCTTTGAAAGACCACCACAGGTCTTTGAAAACTCCACTGCAAGAGGAAGAAAAGATGTTTAAAGAGAAATGCCAAAACAAAAGGTTGAGAACTCTCAGATGGTGAGCGGAGAGAAAAGCAGAGGATGAAAAGTTTCTTTAAACTGAAAGAAGGGAGATTTAGATTAAAGGAAGAAATTCTTCCCTGTGAGGGTGGGGAGGCACTGGCACAGGTCTCCCAGAGAAGCTGGGGCTGCCCTATCCCTAGCAGTGTTCAAAGCCAGGTTGGACAGGGCTTGCAGCAACCTGGTCTAGTGGAAGATGTCCCTGCCCACGGCAAGGGGCTGGAATCTTTAAGATCCCTTCCAACCCATATCATTCTACAACTCTGAAATCCAGTTTATTAGGACAAGCTCTTCCCTGCCACAGGATTGAGATCACTTCCCATGTCAGCTGAAGCCAGGAACCTTAGTAAATAGGAAGCTTTTTTGGTGTATTTGTACACTGAGATGAAGACAGGACAAAAGCAGCAGTAGCTGCATTAAAGAAACCAGATCCTATAAAAGCCATGAATACTTAGCAGGATGAGCTGGAGTTCAAGACTTTTTTAAAAAAACAAGCTAAAATATTTTGCTTCTGCAGCCGTAACTACCTGACCTGCTACAACCCTCAAGATAGGACTCGGCTGTGTGGTGTCACCACTGGTGACAGAGAGAGATGCAGGTATTCAGAGCATTTGGCAGGTGTTGGGAAGAGGGAGGCTGTGGGAAGTGATGATGACAACACTGTCTGACCCCACAACCTGCAAAAGTGGGTGCAACTCCAGATACAGAAGCCTCGTGCTGGACACCCACATTCAACAAACATCCTCAGCCTATATGCTTACCTCATCGATTTGCCCTTGCTAGCTCTTGCAGGCTTCCTTCCCACTCACTCTTCCTCCCACTACATAATTCCTCCCCCTGCCAGCTTCCACTTCTCACCCTTCCAGATTTCTCCACAATAAAACTCCTGTATCACTTTTGAGAGACAGAAAGTTCATCCGGAAAGTCAAGATCTTCCCAGTGGTCCTGAAACTGCTGTGACACAGCGGAAGACACGCCTGCTCAAAAGAGCTTTGAGATGGAAGGGGAGATCCTGAGTCTACACTGACCTGCTATATCCTATCTGAGGTAAAACCTACTTTTAATAAAAAGCATGGAGGCAGTCCAAGCACTTTGCAAAAAGTAGGTGTTTCGAGGATCGGAAACCCTGAAGCTCCCAAATTCTGCAGGCCAACAGCCAAGCCCTTCAAAGGAACACAGTGAGGATTTCCACGGGTGTCTTTACCTCAGAGCTCAGAAGGCTCATAGCTTCATTAAGAATAAATACAGCAGGTAAGAGATGCTTCAGGAGGGGCAGGGAGAGAAAACAAAGTATTTAAAGGACACTAATCATGAAGTTAGCCAATGTTACCTTGCAGCACTCTGTCCTGCAGTTCCCACCTTAAATTCTAGCCTACTTTTCTTTCTTTCCATAGGAAAAGGTCTGTATTTAAAAATCCAAGTTATTTAAATAAAATTTGCTTTCAAAAAAATTGAAGAGAACATGCATGTGCAAGAACAGATGCTATGCTAAACTACCAACCCAAAATACAGCAACTCTTCACACACCTCCAAGTGTCACAGGCAGTCCAGCACAAGACATTTTTAAGTGCAAGATCAGGCAGGGCCTATTGAAATGCAGACCACTTTCCTCGGCAAAGATTTTTAAGCCTTCCAAGGGGAAGTTCCTATCAGTAAAGCAGTACAGGAGCACAGATACTGTGAGGAGACGAGCCACGGAAGAATATTACTCAGGCAGTACCATCCAAGAATTCTCACTGCTAATTTTTTTCCCCTCCTCAAATCTAATACATGCCTTCTCCACGTGTTGTTTACCTTGGATCTCTCAATGGGATCCAAGAACAGAATTTTCTCCTAATCAAGGTCCATTTCTAGCTCAGTCCTGTCCAACTCCTGTGTCCTGGGCCTGTGCCAGTATCTCAGATATCTTTGCAGTGCTAGGCAATGCTTTGGTTGTCCTATTAGCCCCTCCTCCCAGGGGAGAGGAGTCAGTTTTCAACCAGCTTATTGCCACACATTCAGGGCAGCATTTGTTACTAATACTGAATTTGGCGAAGGGTAAGAACACCCCACTTTCCATAACACATTCCTCACACTGCAGAGCTGAGCCTGGAAATCCTGTTTAGCATATCCAAAACGGTTATCTCGACTACGCTGGGCTTCGAGCCTTTAATGAGAGCAAACTGAATGTACATCACCAATCTAGATTGCAGAGATGCACTTCAGTCTTTCCATATGATCAACAATCAAAGGGAGAAACCTCTGCAGTCTATACGGACCTGTGCTGCAAGGACTGTCTTACCACAGACAGGCAAATATGGTTCTGAAGTCCTAACAGCATGCCACAGGAGAGAAACTCTTAACAGGCTGGAGCCATCTACCCAGATAGGATCCATCGCCTCTCACTGCTGCAGGAAGAGAGGGAGAAGGAAGGTGGGGAGAGCAATGCACAGAGAAGAATCTTTATCCAGGGGCTATCAATTGCAGAGCAAGGCAGCAGGATAGAGACCCGGCTCTCTTTCCACCTCCACATGCCCTCTCCCCACAAATGCAGCTGCCGCCACTTGACAGGATAAAAGGCGAATTGTTCAGCTTGCTCCTTTTACATCTAGGAGGGTAGTCTTTGCCAGGGAAAGGGCTGTCAGGTTTTCAGCTGGACAAAGCAATGACAAACACACCCCCTACACTGCCCTTTTTTGCGTATCTGAAAGGGAGAAAAGGAAAAGGGAGGGGAAAAAAAAAAAAAGGTCTGTGTAAACATTTTAAGAGGAGACATTTCAGATTTGTTTTTTTCTTCAGGAATAAAATAACCCTTCCCTACAGCCCCACCCTCAAAGCACTGGTTTTGGGGAGCACTGAAAATGGAGATTCAGAACTGCGCGCTCCGGTCTCGGAAGAAGCCCTCAGCCACTTGTGCTTCTCTGAAAGTGACGGTAATGGAGTTTGCTGTGATGTCTGTCACTGTCACTTCGCTGGGGGGCACAGTGGGAATCCAAGGGAGACTGCCATCCACATCTGCTGCAGAAGGAGAGGCAGATAAGAGCATGTTAGTGGGAGAGAAGAGAGAGGGTGATGGAGAAGGAAGAAGAGAGGGAAGGGAAGGATTGAAAAGGGGTCTCCTTTCTGACAAACAGTGGGTGAAATCAGCCAGTACCGAGTCTGCAGGTACAAGGCAAGAAAGAGAATGGGCAAGCCCTCCCCTCAGAGGCTAAGGGAAAATGGAGGATCACTGCAGGATATAATGGGGAAGGAAAGAGCAGCAAAGGTTTCCAGACACACAGGAGCATTGGAGCAACCCACACAAAGGTCAAAAGACCCTGTACCACCACACAACTCGTCTAGCCATGGACAGTTCCCTGATAACTCACTCCATCTCAGTCCCTAATTTGGCTCTGTGCCAGCAAAACACACTCATCCAGGTGTGGGCTCACCTGCTTGTAAATGCCCTTCTCTGCTGAAACGTAAAAAATCACAGACACTTACACACGCTCTTCAGATACTCCTATGCAGAGTCAAAGGGATCCAAAATGGAGGGTCTTCCTCGTACTGCACCTGCAATGCAGCCTGTGCCATTCTCCCAAAAATCCCTCAATACTGCTTCAGAGAGAGGTCTCTCTCCCTTTCTTGCATCCCTCCTTTGCTCCCGGATATCTCCACATAAGCAACCCAAGCATCCTTGCACCTTCTCACTCTAAGAATAATTATCAGTCCCTCTGCCACCCAAAGCCTCACTTCTCCCCAACCCCCAGAGACAGCCACAAAAATATAGAGAAAGGAAAACATCCCCTCTCCCTGTCACTATACCTGTACTATATACCTTGCTGTCCCAAGCAGAGCAAGGAATGAGGGCCCCTTAAGGGTGTATTTCCTGGCCTCTTGTCTCAAATACCTGGAGTGCCTACTTTCAATTCAGAAAGAGCCCAGTCCCCCCTAACAATAACTGGAATTCCATACAGGCTGTGTGTCAAGGGGAGAGCAAAAACATTTCTGTATTGCTGTTCACTCTTCTACTCCCCAAGTGCTTTAGAGCCCAGTGCTTCTAAGGGTGAAGCAGCCTCACACATTTGCTTGTTGCCATGATGCAACACTGGGCTCCTCTGTGCTACCCTCATTGCTGCCTTCCTGGATTTTGCACACTGGTCAAGTCCCTCTCAGAAGGGAGGCTTTAGTTCTGATTCCCAGAACAATGCCCTCGTCCCAAAATCCTTATAATCTAGCTACTCCTAGCAAGGTGTAGCAGGATTCCCTTAGCTACTACAACCAGCACAAGCCCTGGTTTTCCACTCCTCAGGAAAGCTACGCCTTCAGAAGCTCTAATAATGCAGGGGCAGAGTTTCCCTGGTAACTCAGAACTACGCATGCATCCCACAGCCCTCCTGAACAAGATGCTGGTATCCCTCCCCAAAATGCCAAATGTGCTTGGACATCTCCCATGCCTACATTTGTGCTGCCTACTCAGTGGGATCAAGCAAGATTTACCATCCTCGCATCTCTCATCCTCATCTCTCTCATCCTCTCTCATGCAGCTCTATAGCAAGGAATTTTAGAGGACATGGGGTGTGGGGAGGAAAGAAAGGAGGGGTCAGAGGAATGCACTACAGCTTCCTAGCGGCATTCCTGTATGTTCCTGAGAGCAGCACTGTGAGAAGAGTGCTGGTGCCCAAGCTTGTCCACTGCCAGCCAAGCTCCTTTTAGCAGGGCAGCAAGTTGAAAACGTGTGGATGTACATACGGACAGAGGCAGAGTTCAATACTACCACACCTGCATGTCACCTCTGCTGTGAGGAAACTGTCAGAGAGGAGTAATTTGCAGTATCTTCCATGTTTTCCAACCCTGTGAGGGGTATCACTGATATAAGTCTACAGAGAGGCAGCACCAAAAAGCAGATTAACCTGTGCAATTCATCCAAAGAAAGGAACTTGCAGACAAGAGTGCCACAGTGCGAGCCAGTGAAAGCTGCTCTGATCTGATCTAAACCATAATCCTGGGATGAAGCGAGCAAGGAGGAAGCATGCAGAGCATCCTTCTTACACCCCAAACTTCCCAGCCAAGGTGTGTCTGGCCTTACCTTCTTTGCTGGTGTGCTGCATAGCCTCCCAGTCCTCAGGGCTCTGCCTGGCCTCTAGGCCCACTGCATCATTCAGGAAGAACTCACGCCTGCAATTTCGGCTCTCCAGGCTCGAGATGCGGGGGAACTTCTTCCTTGACAGTCGCAGGTACTTCTGGTTTTTGCGCTGCTTTCGGAGAGAGAATGGCAGGACCGCTCCCCCAGTCTTCTCTGAGAACTCTGCCTGCCCTGGCTTGGCCCCTGGCAGGCTGCTGTCTCCTCCTCCAAACCTCCGTGCCAGGGAGAAGCAGAGCTTCTCCTTTCCCTTGTGGGCACTCCTCAAGTCCATGCCATACAGGCGCTGCCAAGACATCAGGGCAGCAAGGGTGAGAGCAGAAATCTGATAATGCAGTCAGGGCTCCCACCTGGGAGCCAGGAAGCTATTTTTTGTTCAGTCCCTGAACATATAGATGAGTAGGGTAAGTTGTGCTGCTTCTAGCACACTGTTTCTCTCACCTCTTCAATTGCCATCTAAGCTCTTCCTAATAGGGACTTCCTAGGATTGGATGTTTTGCTCGACAACAGTAAAAGCATACTGGAACTCTGCTTCCAACCAGTGGCTACCTTTAACATGATGGGAAGTCCAAGCCCAACATGAAATTAAAAGAGCTCACAAACCAGGTAACCTTCAACCAGCCAGGCCCAAAGTTTCTAAAACCCTAGTACAGAGGGCAAGAGCTGTTGTTAGTTTGTTGGGTTTTTTGGGGGGGAGGAGTTGCTTTGGTTTTTAAAGACAAGTTAGCTGGCTCTTCAGCTAACAGGTTAGATCTAGCTGCCTACCAACTGATTTCATGTTGTTGTGTTGGCTTGTTACCACCCATCTTGTCCATCCAACAGCAAATGGATAGTTTCCACCTCCCTGCGAGCAGCTAATGAGTTACAAATACACAGAAGAGCAAGAGGCTACCTGCAGTAGGAGACGCTTTGGTTTGGGGCCTCTTTTCCTGTACCCTGATGCACGGTCTCTCTCTTCCCTGTGAAAGAGGAACACAGATCACACCAAGTACTAAATACCCCAGGACATCTACCTTTTGCAGCACAGCTCCCTCATTTCTTTCATTAAAACCCAAGGGTGACCACTGGGCTTGGAAAACATCCCAGAATCACTTCTGGTAGGAGTGAAAGCCTTGCAATAAGGGAATTTCTCTGACTCAGCTGATCAAGGGTGTGTTTAGAGAAACTTATCAACTCTCATCACTCCAGTCCAGCCCTGGACCTGATTGAAACCTAAAACTGATTGCTGTTTGGCTTAGTGCTGCTTGTTTTTGGCATCATTTCTTAAACAGTGCTACTCAAAGCTGCTTTAACCCTTTTTTGTCCACCTAAGCCAACACCAGGGTACAGAGGTCATGCAGGATCTCATCTTTGAAGTAGGGACAGCATGGGCACTTTATGCACACTGTGAAATAGACACTATTTCCTTTTCTTGTGTGCAGGGAGAGAAAGAACACGCGCCCTTACTTTTCTTCATAAGCCACTACCAGGCGAGGGTCCAAGATATGATCCTCTGGCTCCCATGTGCTGTATCTGAAGACAAACATAAGGCATATAAAGTAAACAGTACTTTAATGAAGTTTTCTCTCTGCAGGCCTGTTACCAGTGCATTATGGCCCTGGATACTGTCTTCACAAGGGTTGGTGGGGCCTGCCATGACACTGTGAGAGCTCTGAGTAATCTCAGCCATTCCCTCCCCAACTTCCTGCAGACACCACCTCCCTTTCCCAGAACACGAAGGGCCAGGCTTCAAGCAGATCTTTGTAGGAGAACAAGGAAGACTTTCCTTCTCAGGGCCCCCTCCACGCTGTTTGCAAAGCCTGTACGGACACTCAGAAACTGATTTTAAGTCAATCCTAAACAGGTCTCTGCCGCAGCACTCCCTCAAACCCCATGGAACAATGAGACGTGGTCTGATACAGCTTTCTGAAAAATAGGTCTCTCTTAATTTAGAGTGCCCAAGGAGTAAGTACGCTTCCTCACCGGCATTATTAATTACCTCTAATCACTGGAGCTGAAAGTATTCATTTAAGAAGAGTTTAATTTTTCTCCACCGCTGGCATTCAACTGAACGTGTTTAGACCCGGGCCCTGAGGCAAGTTGATGGCGGCTTTCCAACTATTCCTCTTACCCGACTTCCCCTGCAGGTTATTTGTATTTAGCAGAGATCATCAGTGTTTCTGTACCAGCACAGGAGGAACCCATCTGCCCTGTGGTCAGGGCTACCAAAACTACTCAAAATAAGCTTGACGCTTTAGAAGTAGCCTGTGAACAGTGTCACTCACTGCCCCATCTCCCTCCTCAGTTGCAGTGTCACAGGAGTCAGATGCTCAGGAAAGGACTGAACCCACTAAGAAGACAATGCCAAAACCAGTTCCCAAAAAGAACAGCTGCACTTAATACCAGGGAGAAGCAGCCAAAACCTCCCATTGTGGAAGGCATAATGGATAACAAGGTGATCCTCATGGCATGTTTGCTTCTAAAGGAAAGATGGCATGTCTCTACTATACAAACTCAGAGGCAAGAAAGCAAATCTGAAACCCTGAATGCCTCAGAACATTGATTTTCCTGGAATGTGAGGTCCAGGGCCTGGAAGCAAAGGCCCTCCCAGCCCCTGGGGAGGAGGGCCAGAAAGCAACCACACTCAGGTATGTAAGGGTGCATTTGTATCACTGTCTTTAAACAGGGGGAAAGCATGTCAGGATCTTTATGTTTCTGGATGAAGTGCAGGGAGTGCATGAGGACATGTGACACATGCACATATGTACAAAGGGGAGGTGGTTTGGGAATGCTTTTCCCTTTCTTCTCCCCATTAGGTAGAAGAAAGGTATGAATTAGAGGAGCATTCCTGGAGAATGGATCTAGAAATGAAAGTACAGTTCTTTTGTAAAAGGGAGAAAGAAAATGATGAAATTCAGGTACCCCTAGGTGCACTGTATATCAGAGAGTTAAGAACAGCCATGTCTTCATAACCACCTGATCCTTCCCTCCCTCCTTTGCTGAAGCCTCTCGCAGCAACCTGGCAGTAAGCTGCCAATGCCAAGATGCTGTCGAACAGAGGAAGGTTTCCTCCCAGCTGCAGGGATTCTGGCACTCATTCTACAAATTTAAGAAAAATAATAACACAAGGAAGGGGAAAAAAAGAGCCATGGGATTGCTTTTCATGCGCAGAAGAAAAAACCAAACTAGAAGGATTTGCTTTAGAAAACCAGCCAAACTGGTGGGTGTTGCCTTTTTCTCTGCAGTTCAGTTTCTGGCTTCGCTGCAGTGGCAAAACACTGCATATAAAAAAAAAACAACCCATGGTTCAGTTTGCCACGTGCGCGCGCGCACTCAGAGCTGTATATACGGGTACACACAGCCGAGGCTGCAGCAGAACTGCAGAGAACAGGCACTCTGGAAAACATAGATCATATGATCTTCCTTCCCCCTCCTTCTACTCCTCCTCTTCCCCCTCCCCTCTTAACTCCAAGGCAAGTTGTAAACAAGCTTGTAGCCAGAATCAGATTGTAACTCCTCCATCCCCAGACTCCAGCAGCACAATCCAGAAATCTGAGGTACAGGGTACTGACACGAATTTTTTATTAAAAAGAAAAAAAAAAAGTGAACTATCAATTATGTGGGAAAGCAGCAAACTACTGACCTATCCTCCTTCCCTTCCATAAAGCCTTCAATGGGAATGATGGGATAACTGGTACAGAGATTAGAAAAAGCAATGCAACAAGGTTGGGGAGGGGACTGAAGAGAAACACAACATGGGATGAGGAAACAGAATATGTTGGAAGACAAAGATGCAAGCAGCGCGTGGTGCTGCATGCTAGCACAGGCATGTATATGTTTAGCAACAAGGAACAGAGACTGCTAGCAGGATGAAAGTGACTTCAGTGCTCAAAGCATCTTGGTTTAAAGCAACTCAAACCACTGAGTGAACAGTTAAAATAGAGCAGGGAGGTAGAGAAGAGAAAAAAATAAGTCAGTGCTCCTCAAAGTCTGGGGGGAGAGGGAAGGTCTTTGGACATGTAATATTTAAAAGAAGGGAATCCTATCATCCCCTTGCTCCATGGGCAGAAGGCTGTGCTTTTAGCTCCCAAAAGTGAGTTTCTGGCACCCCCAGAGTTCTAAGGTGCAGCACAGGGAAAGGCAGCAGTAAAAATAAGGGCTGCTCTGTCCAAGGGAAAATTACGCCATGCCTCAGTCCACCTTCTTGGCAAGTGGCCTTACAAGAGAATGAACCTCAATGCGTTTGTTGAAAGGAGAATGGGATAAACCTCAAAAGAGGATGGTGCCTGATAGGCTACAAATACATTTCCCAGCCTCTACCAGTGATTAAATAAGGCTACTTAGAACGCTGAAGCAGTCCAAGAACTGATGCACACTATATGGCAACTGGCGCTCAACAAGTGCACAAGGTTACACTTTGACAGCAGAACTTACAGTCAAGAACAAATTTACCCTTTCCCACCACCACCAGAGAGGGGAAGCTGCTTATATTCACACAAGCGCTATAAGCCCTAAGGATTAGGCACAAGGATTAGACACACAGGAACACATTTCAACTTCTTGGACACCCGGTACAATCAGTAAGGACCATCCTAGTGGGCCCCACTTTGCAGCTGTGAGGATGAATCCATAAAAGCAGCCCCCTCTGCAGTGCAACTGTGTGTGTAACGTAGTGGTACCCACTCACACTATGTATGTACACACACAGAGTTACAAACAGAAAAACAAAGACAGGGCCCCATATGGGTTGGCCAGGAGGCTGTTCTACTAGACTGCTAGCTAACATAGTAATATTCTCCAGTCACCTAATCCTTCTAATCTCAAAGCATTTTACAGACTATTTAGGCACAGAGCAATCACTCTTCTTCAGAGGCAGCTGCATTTTAATAAGTATCTGTAAACAGTGCATAGCAATGCTTTAGAAAGACTTTTTTTTGTTTCCTTTTTGCAACATGGCAACCAAAGCAAAAGCAGAAGAGGCACTCAAAGTAACAGAAGGGTCTGGACAAGAAGGCACGGCAGTAATTTTCAAAGGACAAAGATCACCTGCATTTGGCTACAATCAGTAAATCTGAAACATTACCCCTTTCTGTTTGTGAATTGCAGGGGGGAAACGGTAAGACAAGACCAGACCATCAACTTCTTTTCGATTTTAAAAGACTACATATAGCTCTAAAAATAAAGTGGGGTCCTCTTGGTGCTGACTCAGAAAAGCAGAACCCATTCCAAATTCAGAAGAACTGAACAAACTCATAGTGAATTTGTATCTAGAAAGCATCTCAATGGAATATTTTAGTGGTGGCAAAACCCAGTCAGAATAGACAGGCACACAGTTTGCATCCCTCAGCTGCCCATCCGGAAATAGATTTGGTTTTGGTTTGTGGCTCTTCAGTTTTGTTTATTGTCACTGGAATGAGGGACAAGACCAAGATGCTCAGTTGCAAAGGTACGGTGTAAGCTACTATTGAATATTAAAGAAGAAAGAGTGAAAGACAAGCAAAACAGGACTTACTTGGGGGGCCATCCTTTCCATTTCACCAGGTATTCTACTTTACCCTAAGGGCAGAAAAAGGAAGAAGAAAGCAGGTGAACTCCACAACCAGATACGGGCTACAGCAAGAGATGCAACCAATCAACAGAACTCAACTCTGCGGCTGAAAAGCTCATTTCCCATTGCTCTGTTTTCAAAACAAAGCCACTTCCTCATTCACCTACACTTGCTGTACTTTTCTCCCCAGAAAACGGGCACACAGGGGGATTTAAGCGTGCTTGAATTACCATCAGTTCAGGATCATACCTTTGCAGAAGCCTTGCAGACAGAACCCCAAGAGCCAACCAGAGAGCAAGACTATAACCATTCCCACTTTTACAGGCAACCCTACAAGAAGTCAGCACGCAGAAACACAAGAGGGAGATGCATGCCAGGAGCAAGTGTCAGAGGAATTTATTTTTTTAGCAGAGAGAAGAAATACAATATTTCAGAACCGATGAACCATCTCTTTGACATGTTCCCTTCCAGTTGCTACATGCTTTACTCAAACACTGTTCCATCCATCACAGCCACTCAGCCTTTCGACCCAAGCAGACAGCAGCTCAAAGCTTAAGCTCAGTTACCCATTTATTTGTTCACTCTAAGTACTAGATTTAAAAAGGAAAAAAGTGTAGTGATTGGAAAGCACATTCAAGGCCTTCATGAGCAATGTATACAAGTATTAAAACCTTCAATATTATCCTGGGGGGGTTATCAAGCACTTCCCAAAGCATGCCAGAGGCCTTCACGCGTGCAGGATGACCATACCTTGACAAGCCACTATTGCAGCTGCAGACACCTCTACACGACCGCATAGCAAGCAAAGCACTTTCCCCAGTACTTGAGCCAGAGAATTGGTTTTGTTTTAATCGGGGGGGGGCTCAGCAGCTTCATAGAATCACAGACTGGTCTGAGTTCGAAGGGACCTTAAGGCTCATCCAGTTCCAACGCCTTCCACGGGCAGCGACACCTTCCACTAGACCAGGTTGCTTCAAGCCCTGTCCAGTGCTCAAAGCCCCTTCCCCACGTTTGGAGACACTGCCTCCCAAGGAGCTATCCACCCGAGGCCACAACACGCTGCGCACTTGCGGGTTAATAGCCACAGCGCCCCACCACGGGCGCCCCGAAGCACCCACCCACCTCACCGGCACCTCCCACCGCCACCACACGCGCGCCCCTCGCCCGCCGACCCCAGCCGCGCGCAGGGGCTGGGGCCGGGGCCGCCGCAACCCCGTTACGCCGCGCGTGGCGGCGGGGGGAAGGAATGCAGGGCGCTCATGCGAGGCGCGGAAGGGGTGTCCCGGTGAGCGTCCCGTCCCCCCTCACTCCCCTCCCTGCCGTCGGGGCCCGCCCCGCCGCGGCGCGGCAGCAGCCCACCTTCCGCACACGCTTCTTGCGGATGCTCTCCACCGCAAACACCTGCTCCCCGATGGCCGACAGCTCCATGCAGCGGGCGGGACGGCGGCGCTGCGGGACGCGGCTGGCGCAGGGCGGCGGTGGCGGTGGCGGTGGCGGTGGCGGCAGCCGTTGCCCGCTGTCGGCCGTTACCCGCCGCTCCCCCTCACACGCCCCCTCGCGCGCGGCCGCGCCCCCTCCCCTCCCCCCGCCCCGCTTTAGAACCTGCGCAACGTTTTCCCCGGCGCGCGCGCGAGGGGGGAGGAGGCGGAGCGCGGTTTGCCTTGGGCGGGAAGCGGCGGAGGGGACGCTCCCGCCGCCCCATCTCTGCCCGCGGGCGGCCTCTGTCCCCCGTCCCGTATCCTTCCCTCCGTGTTTACGGGTGTTTCCCGCAGAACGGCCGTCGGCAGCGGGTGGGGTGACAGCGAGTGTTGGGGCGGCAGAGGCGGGCGGCACGGGGTGGCTCGCCCGCCCGCCCGCTTCAGGCGCCCCATCGCGAAGCGCTGAGGGGCTCTGTGGACGAGGCACCCACGTAGCGATGTGACACCTTGAAACGGGCAGGGGCTGAGGCCGCCTCGGCAAGGTGGCCGAGGTGTTCTTGGGTAAGGTACGAGAAAACCCGAATGTCGTGTCCAGTCTTCACTGAGCACCAGCCTGCCGCACAGAAACGTGCTTGTGCTTCCCAACCGCTGCGTTAAACAGCTGATTATTACTATTTAAGTCCCCTGAGACATTTTTTCACCAGAGCAAGGACTTATTTCTTGTATACATAGGTACCTCTTCTCCCACAAGTGTGATCATTTGTTCCTCCACTGTCATGGGATACCGTTTGTATGCAAAGCAGGGGACGGGATGATCCTTACTGTACAAATGGCAAACATTACACAGAAGGAAGCCTACAGCAAGACCGAGTTAATGTTAGTTTGAAAGCGTTCATTTCCACACAACATACCCGATCTGTACCTGTGGATGCAGTAGCTGGCAGGGTACTTATTCTTGCTGCAGCCGTTGAAGAACTCAAAGTTCACTGTTGGGGAATTGTG
Organism: Amazona ochrocephala; assembly: GCA_039720435.1. NCBI lineage: Eukaryota > Metazoa > Chordata > Aves > Psittaciformes > Psittacidae > Amazona > Amazona ochrocephala. The sequence continues at coordinate 80,949,499 of CM077880.1, forward strand.
GCTGCTGGGCTAACCATTAAGCAGAGCTACCAGTTTATAACATAGGTTTGGTTCTACAGCAGCGTAGCATTGACTATTCCAACGTGGGATTTTTTGTACTCTGTTGCAAAATAATAATAATGAAAACAAACCTTTGATCTTTTAAATCCTTTTTTATATTATGCTTCTATGTTGTAGAGGGAATAGAGAAATATAAGATTTACTTTGTTTCTCAAAATCAAGACCTTCAGAATAAAAAAGCAGAGACAAAAGAAGATCAGAACATTTCTCTGAATTGCAACAACCTGTTTGTAATTCCTTTCCTTGCACTTCAATCCAATTACTGTGGTGCCGAGCCAGAAAATGGGAGAAACTGTGCACCAATAACCACTTTAGGATAAAATAAAAGGAAGAAAACCTGGAGTCACAGCAATTTGTTAGTGATAAATTGTTGCACTTCTTAGCATAGGATATTTGCAACGTGTTATTTAATATGTGTCTTTTTAAGGTCAAGAATATATATATTTCAAAATGAAGGAAACTTTGTTAATGAATGCTAAAGTTCTCAAAATGAATCAACCTGCATTTAATCACAAGTGCAGTACTCTTTTTATAAATGAGAATACAACAAGAACCCACGTGCTCAATACCATCGGTACAGTTTCTGCACGATTAGTCCCTTCTTTCTTCCTGCTTTTACTTTTTATCATGCCAGCAACGGACCCAGGTGAAGTCTAAGCAATATTTGCATCAGTTATGTAGCAGCTTTCCAAGAAGCGCTCCTTTGCCTGGCAGGATGAGTGATGAAATCTGCCCACAAGATGCTACCAGCACACAGCGAAGTTCAGGCAAATCCCACAAGATAACAAAAATACCTATTCTTTGTTTGGGGAGGGGTGTTTCCATGCAAGTCCACCTTCATCACGGGGGCTTTATTCTCGTGTGCGGTTGTCCCAGCCATAGTGACCCCTGTGAGTCAGGACTGCTCGGACCACAACTCCACTGCTTCCCCCAGTGCCCTCGGCACCACAACAGGCTGTTTGTGTCTGGTTTTACTCTTCAGAAAAAGCTACTGTCTCACCACAGTCTGGTCAGGGTTGTTTTCAGAGGGTTTGTTTGCATGGGTTTTTTTGGTTTGGGTTTGGGTTTGGGGTTTTTTTTCAACATTTTGGACTAAAGTGTTACTTTTTAAAGCTGTTACATGGCTGTTGCTGTTCATTCTAACGGCTCTAATGTAATCCGAGTGGGCTGGTGGTTTTTTGCATTGACAGTCAAAACCTGAACCCTAAGGTTGAACAGTGAGAACATCTCCCTTCCTCCTACTGGATCCGGAGTTCTGAATTACCGTTAAGTGAATGTTACTAAGCCATACGTAGGGACTAGAAATAATTAAGACAATTTAAGCAATCAAGCTTTTTTTCAGATCTTGCAGCCTGTTTTAGCAGTACTTTAAAAGCCATTCTGTGATAAAAGACCTTTTCTAAAGTATATCAAGAACTAGATTACAGAAATCTTTATTGGAGTTGTTACAAGTAATTGTACAGTCACACTAATATATAACAGTGAACTCAATGTGCAGAAAACCAAAGCAAATATTGAACCTTCCTTAGTACAAATTCAGAGACCCAGATCCAGGAGCCTTTAATCAAAATTCCAATTAACTTCAAAGAGTTTTACTTGAGTAAAAATTGCAAGCAGAATCTGTACAGAAAAAAATTACCATTTTAATTGCTACTAGCCTGATTAAATGATTCAGCTTCCACTTGAGGCAAGCAGTTACATTAACACTAAAAATTTATTAACAGCCATTTATATTCTGCAAAGCCCAATCCTGCCACAGATTTTTTCCTTCATATATTGTTTTTCTCTCTCCAGAAAACTGCAGCAAAGATCAGTGCAGCTTCTGAACAACCCAGCACATCCATGAAGAAATGCTGCTTGATGAAGCTGCAAGAAATGACCTTGCAGCAGGAGCAAGCCTCTGCAGCCTGTGAGAACAGTGCTGCCATGACTCCATAATGTTCCAAGGGCTGGCAGCCACAAAGCGCAATTTTGTCGATGCTGTTTGCGATGTACCACTGACTTGGTGGCTGAACTGGCCTCTCTGCAGTGCTGTATGTTTAATCCTCAGTAGATGGCACTCATCGTGCTGCTCTGCAAGTGCAGGTCCATTTTATACACAGATCATGGTTTTGGCAGGCATCCTCACAACATGTCACAGAAATAAAGGGCAGCAAACGAGCACAGTCAGTGCTGCCCAGGCCCAGAGAGGAGCCCACTGAGCCCCGTGAACTGTCTGGAAGCACGGAAGCACAGGCAGGATACACAGGGTATCAGCGCAGTTAAGCCCAAGGGCACCAGAAAAACTACCCTGCTGATATGCCCAAATCAATTAGTGCTTTTAGTGTTAGTTTCTTAAAACCCATGGAAAGAATGCAGCAGCCCCCTGCTGCCAGTTGGCAACTCCTCTCAAGGTTTTGAAACAGCAGCCCTTGAAACAGCAGCCAGTGAAAGATTAGTTCAAAGCTGCACTTCTGCTATGTGCCTCTCACCTGGCATTGATCCGCTTCTGGCACAGGGATTTCATGACGGTGCGTGGCCAGTGAGCCACAGCCCCAGTGCAAAGTAGTGCTTTGCTAAGAGTGAAGAACACAAGAACAAATATGGAAGCTCCATTGCCTTAGCCAAAGGAGCTAGTCCTAGAGGTTAGAGGAAAGATCATCTGGTCCAAGCTTAGGTCCGCTGAGAACTCTGGTTAGGGTCTGTTATGAAGAAGAATACCTTCTGTGGGTTCAATATCATTTCGCTTGATCCTGAACTTTTTGCCCAGCATGGGGTTTCTCTCCCTGTTACAAGGCATACCTGACAGTTGTCTACTTCAGCCTTTCATCCTCTTTAAATCAGAGCACCCAGCATTTCTTTTTCATTGTGGATATGTCTTGGGCACAGAACTGAGGTACCTGGAGCACCATCTAAGTGGCATAGTAAGCCCTGAATCCCAGGCTGTGATGCTCTAAACATGGCACAGTTAGCACTCGTCCCTTAACATCACCTCCATTTGGTGGGCAGCACCTCTGCGCCTTGGCTCACACCCAGCTGCAACTGGGAGCAATGAGGTAGATGTTTCTTCCAGTCTTTCTTGAAGAGCTTAGCTACTTCCAAGAGCAGGATCAGTGCAGAAAGCAGCAGCTTCTATTTTGCTTTGAAAATGCCTCTGGAAGAGGACATGTTTTCTTACTTGTTAAGCAATAGTTCAACAGTTATAGCACACACCTAGCAGTGCTGGTTATCAAGGTATGCTCCCTCCTTTGTCTTCAGGGCTATGAAACCCTATCTTATGGGAGACTGCCCCAAACATCAGTTTAGTAGCTACCTCAAGAGCAAGGGGGTTACACATTCACCCGCTGAATTTGTCTCAATTGGTGCAAGATGAATTCAGGGTTCACTGGGCTAGCGAATGGGTGACATGTCTCACCTTCGTGGTCATTTTCCTGACTAGGAGGAGATCTGTGTCTTGATCCCAGTCCCTGACTGTGTTTGTATATTATCCAGTGCCCAGTTTATGTGAGATATCTAGAAGGGTGCTACTGAAGTTGCTGAAACACTGATCTCTGCTTTCCAAGATAAACACTTAGCTGGAGAACAGTCTTCCTTCTCTCTGGGCCACTTTAACTGCAGAGTACTTCTGTGTCACAGCAAGAGCGAAGTGTGCTGGTTTGGTACACAAAGCACACAATTGAGATAAATTCCTCTACAGGGAGCTGTAGTAGGATTTTCAGTGCTCTGAAGCCTGGGCTTGAAGTGTGGGTGGGCAAGGGAAAATAAGTGCTTTTGTGGTTTGTTTTTTAAAAAAAAAACAAACCATTTTTGTGGCTTCAATAAAATTGGGTTCTGTTGTTTCAGTTAATTTGAGTTTTGTTGTTTTAGTGAAAGTCTGCCCACCTGTGGACATATGATATGTCTTTGAAAAGCCTTGGCTTCCACATTCTCTAGAGAAACTTCTTCAGCTGTTCACGGCTTTAAACTTCCAAAGACTCCCACTCTCATGTATGATCCTTTTATGGCACCCCCTGTCTGTAGAGCATCCATCCAGTTTCTTTAGAGGACTATTTGCATGTGAGACAGTGCAAGCCCCCTGTTCCTTCCACTAAGTAGGGGCCAGAGTTGCAATGTTCACTTTCTTCACACCCAAAACTGAAAATTTTGAAAGACTTAAAAATCAGGTATGGGGCCAGAGTCTGTTTCATACTTAAGCTGAGGGTTCGGCATCTGCACAGTCCATGGTGTGATTGGCTTTTCAGTTCAGATCTCCTACTTTGGTGCCCTAAGCAGGCCCCCAGTTTTCACAGCAGGACATGTCTGGGTTATGCTCTTGGGATGCAGAAGCTTGGAGGTGGTCTTCATCCATATCACAGACATGCCATATTAAACCATGTCCTACCACACCATGCCATGTGGGGTAGAGCAGACAAGGCTGGTGGGAGGAATGCATTTACAGTCCCTCCTTGCTGAGGAGAGCACTTAGCCCAGACCTCCCACTTTCTGGGACAGGGCTCTGCCCATATAGCTGCCATTTACACAGATGCCATGCTCTGTGACAGCACCTTATATGATTCTATGCCTCCTTAGGTCAGCAGAGGCCAGAAGCTCGAATGCAGTCCTGAGAAGCATCTCAGTGTCTTGCTCTCTGGAACTGAGAAGGCAGTTGTTGTGACCAGCACAGAGCTTGCACTCTGTGTGGAGCATTCGTTCTCCTTCTCTTTGATGATTTCCTATGTAAAACCCAAGCACCTGCTGTTTTCTTCCTAAAGGAATGTCCTTTAGGCTCTTCAGAGCCATTCCTCGTCCTCATGCCTGACCACTGTCCTCACCAACCAAATGGAGCCCAGCTTCTGCCTCCTGAAACAAACGTGAGTTTGTGGCTTGTCACTCAGGAAGGTCCTGAGACTACACAGGGAAACAGCTGGTGATTCCCAGGAGGAAGGTGCAGGTTGCACCCTGTCACCTCTCTGCCCTGTGCCTTAGAAGTGACACAGAGAAAGCAGTTGCTTTAATGTGTTGTTCAACTACTGTTGACTTGTGTATGTGGGCTTGGCAGAAAGCTGCTCTGTGACTTCTCTGTGAAGGAGGATTAGTATTATCTGCTGCCTAATGGCTGGGTTGCAAGGATCAAATTAGTAATTTTTGAAGCGCTGGGAGAGGGACGAAAGGCATCGGAGAGGAATCTTTCTCAACCACCTTTGCCTGATTTCCCTGCACACAACAGCAGGCGTGCGGACTTCGAGCTTGTTCATCCGGCGTTCGACTTGTTCATTAGGTGGCACTACAGGCCCAGGATTTCACGGGCGAGAGCCGTCTCCAGAGGGCTCCTTTGGGTCTGGTTTGTAGGCTCTGAGCTTCTTTACCCTGTTTGCATATATTTTTCCTGGTGAAACACGCTGTCCTGACAAACCCTGGAAGAACACAGAAATGGTATTGCAAAAGCAAGGCAGCCGCAATCAAGACTTCCGATGCAGGCGCCCGGGCCTGAAGTCTCCAGGAACTGCACTGGGCGGCCTGGAGCTGCTTGGGGTAAAACCAGTTCAAAGAACCTGCAGTCCAGCCGCCCGCCATGGCTGCACCAAGGCCATGCGAAGAGCAGCGCTGTGGGGCTGCTGCTTTGCCCTCAACTGGGAGACAGCAGAGCCGGTCCTCTCAAAAACCTCATCCCTTCTCCGACTGTGTTCTGTTCCCTGGCAGTGTTCAAGGCCAGGTGGGAGAGAGCCTTGAGCGACATGATCTAGTGTGAGGAGTCCCTGCCCGTGGCAGGGGGGTTGGAACCAGATGATCTTAAGGTCCTTTCCAACCCAAACCATTCTATGATTCTATGATTCTAACTGCCAGCAGAGAGGCCTCAGAGGCTGCTGGTGATCCAGAGGCATGTGGTCTTTGAGATGAAGGCACCGTGACACAGAGCCTGGGCCTCCTGTCCCTACTGCGGGGCCATCAGCAATGCCTGGCTCCTGCCCTAGGGTGTGGAGCCTCCTGTGCTTTTGGGTAGAACACACCTGAGATGTCTCAGGTTGTGCCTCTTCCACTGAAATGTCCTGAACTGAGCTGGGGTAGGGAAGGTGCCTGTGCTGTCTTACAGTCCTACCAGCCACCTTCTTCCTCACCTTGATTTCCTTGGCATTTCCTTGGATAAATGTTTATACAAGTTTTCAAAGCCAGGGAGTGTGTGGGAAAGATCCAGGAGTGCTTCCCTTGAACAATTTGGTTTGAGGTGTTTTAAATCCTTCCCCATGCTGCCAGTTATTCCTGGCCTGGCGCAGTCCTGGCAAAAGCCTGGCTCTACCAAGGCACACCTGACTTGGCTGGCAATTGACAAGGCTATTCCTGTTCCAGCGCCCTGCCAGAGCTGGGCCTGGGTTCCTCCATCGCAGCTGGCAGCACCGGGTCAGTAACCTGCAGCCTACTCAGTGCCCCTCTGTCTGAAGCTGAAAGATAAATGCCCTTGAAATCTGAAGTAACCACGATAATTCTATTTTGAACGGGAAAATGGACTGTTTTTTCCCCTTATCTAATTGATTAGGAATGTCAAATATTCTTTTCTGTACACCGCGCATGCCTCTTATTTATGTAGGAAGCAGCTGGTCTAGGGATTGAGCCAAACAGGTTTTTCTAACTAGAAAAAATTGAGCTTTCTTTTGGGGCTGGGGGCTGTGGGGTGGTGTCAGTGTATTACATTGTGAGTTGACAGGTAGAATCCATCTCTCTGTTTTTCGCTCTGCGTCCTGACATGTCTCTGGGAAACACTCACTGCAGGTGTCTGAGAGAACAGGGGCAACGAGGGACCACCGGGACACAGTCAGGCCAAGGGGATGTTCATTGCTCAAGAGTTGTGTCTGGGCATCCAAATGACATCAGGAAAAAAGTCTTGGCTTTTGTCTGGGTGGATTTCTGTCCGCTTCTATTTCTGCACATTGCTGAGCAGTACTGGATGCAGCAGTTATTATCTAGAGGATGACATTAGCTCTGCGTCGCATGACTCTCTAAGTAATTCCTTTCTGTAATGGGCTTAAAATGGAGCGTATGTTCCCGTTTTTCTCGGTAGGCAGTTATGCTTCCCATCTGAACACATGCAAGCTCATATTGCATTTCAGAAAGTTTTCTTAGGAAGAGACTGAAATTGCAGTGTAGTTAGATTTGTTGCTGAGGAAATCTGTTCATTGAGCCTTATTGACGGATACGGCATCGTCTACTTGCAAAACCTGACAGAGAGATGGTTCTTGGTGCAGTTTGGGTAATTGAACCCTCCTAAAAGATGTAGGACTCTGCAGAGTCACTAGTCATCATAACATCTAGCAGTTCATGCAAAGAAAGTGGCCAATAAATATAACTATTTTGTAGGCTACACATGTAAATTTAAACATGAGGAAAAATAGACGATCAGTGTGATAGGTGTCACTGTACAGTTGTCGCTATGGATGTGCTCTGCGTGACCACAGCCAGCGGTTCTGGGAGTGGGTAGTTTGTTAAAGGAGGATATACAAAAGAAATGGTAATGGAAACACTAAGCAAGGCCACATATTGCATGAGGAATGTAAAAATGTACCTCCAGTAGCACCTTTTTTCATGGAAGGTGAGAGCAGTAATGTGTCATACATTGGTGGATCGTTGAACTTGCAATCTTTCATTCAATGTAGGGTTGGCATCATCTGCAGGAGGTTTATACCTCAATGGAGAGAGCTGGGAGATACCAAATAAACAGGGAAGTGTCTTATATCTCCTTTTAAAAATGTTACATGACTTTTTACCACTCAGGCATAGCTGATGTCACCACCACTGCTTCCCACTTTCTGTGTTACAGATCAGCTTGAAGGGTTTCCTTCACACGTCCCAGATGTATACCTCCCTCCATAACCACAATGGGATCTTGATGGACTTTGCCATTACAGTTAGCAGAGCAGCCACAAATGGGGTGCAAGGGGGGGGTTAATAGAGCTAGAGGTGGCCTTTCCAGTCAAAATAGCACTTATGCCTTGTGCCAGGTTGCTATGGGAAGTGGTTGTTCTGATAGTCACCTTAAAAATACCTCAGTCTGGTGAGTTGGCACTGATACAGCTTTCAACAGGCTCACACATGAGGCGTCCCACAGTCAGCCAAGCCCACCACTTACCTACACAGGCCTCCAAGCTTGAGTCCTGAAGACCATTGAAAATGCGAGTTGTGCAGCATTTCCAAGAGCTGTTTCAAAGCTGAACTTGTGGATGTCATTAGGGCTAGAAGGACACTCAGAGCTGCCTCCAAGCTGAATATTCAGCAGTAACTGAGCTGCTGAGTGCTGCTGAATGATCTCGTAGGGATGAGGCAGCTGAGAAGGCTTGACTTCAGCTGATCTGGCAGGAGCCCTGGGATTTGTTTAATCAGCTAGCCAAACAACCTCCAGTACTTTCTCCCTTAGCAGAGGAGGCCCAGCAACAAACACTGTGTTGGGTAAAAGTTTCCACCAAGTCCTCACCGGCAGGAGGGAGACCTGCCAGCAGTGCTGCTCTCCATCACCGAGACCGGTTCACAGGGGCTCTCCCAGGCATAGAGGCAAATATGGTCAACTTGGCTGCTCCCAGCAGGCATGAGGACATGTGTACACAGAAATTCAGGCTCAGTGTTTGGGTTTGGTTATTCCAGGTTTTGACTTATGTTATCAGGAGCTGGTGAATTGCCAAAGGTTTGGCAGCTGATAACAACAATTGCTGTGCCAAATCCAGGGGAAACCCCATGCTCAGGAGCAAGTTGCTAGCCCCAGCAGCTCTTTCCTACATGCTTTAAGGGTCCCAAGGGACATATTCTTTGACAACACTGTTGGAGGATGACACATGCTCTGCTTGTTGAGCAAGCTGCATTTTGCTGATGCAGTGGTTCCCATGATCAAATTTTAGCACAACTGTAGCCGTTGAATAAATCAAGACAGGAGCTGTGTTTCTGGACTTGCTGCTGCATGTCATACACTGGCACATTGTTCTCCTGAGGTGGGATTCACTGTGCTTGGTGTTTGCCAGCTAAAAATTAAACGTGTTAAATTCAGCTGACTGAAAATGAAGCAGTCAAACACTAGCAGCCCTTGTCTCCTTTGCTAGACAAAGCAGAGTGCTGAGCACTGCCACAGCAGGAATCATCCCATCCTTAAAGAAATTAAGCCAGGGTATTGAGTTTCTCTCTGGATATGCCAATCTCGCTCTGTTGGCTATCCAAGGAGCTGAAACAGCTGGCTGAGACTGCAGAGACAATGTTGAGATATCTGCTGAAAGGTGAATCCCACTGTTGGCCAGGAAGGTGAACCTGCTGCCCCAGTGAGTGATCAGTTACCACAGCACACGGATGGGTTTGGGTATGCAACAAGAGCACAGCAAGCACAGGGGAAGGACAAACACGTAGCTTTCTGTGAGTCTGTGTGCTACATCCCAGCTCTGCTCCAGTTTCCTTCCTAATGACCTCCCACTGATCCATCTCCAAAACCTCTCTGACATGGCTAACGTTTGCTCAGAAACCAGCTTTCACTAACCAAGAGGTTCCCCCGGCTGCTGATGTGACTAACCACACACACCCTGTGCAGGGGGACAGGTTTATCTTCTGGCTGGGAGAAGAACAGACCAAAACAGTGCCAAGAAGATGTCACCTTCACAAAGCATTTATTATTACCCAGAATACAAACGCATCACCCAGAGGCAGGACCTGACGTCTGAGCCCAGACAATGCAGGTAGGTGGGACCTTGGATCTGGCTTTTCTGGATTTCCTCAGGAATGTCAGCACATAAAGTCAATCCTTGAAACAAATGAGGATTTAAACAATTGGGGATTTGAACAAATAAGTTTATTCAACTTAGGGCATCTGTGGACATGTATGTCAAATGCCTACTTAGACCTGCCATCTGCAGGTCATTTCTTCTTTTCTTGTGGCAGGATAAGGCTGGCCACTTGTGCATGCTGTGAACCAAGCACTGAGCCTTGTCAGCAACAGAGATGGTGGTAGCAGAGATGTGCCATGTCTGTGAGCACCCAATAACTGGGTCCATCCTGTCCAGAAGCCTGTATCCTCATGTAAGAAAACAGCAATCTGGGGAGACCCATTATACAGCTGAAGTAATGTCATTTTGTGTACTAAGACCCCCATTTTGATTTCAAAAAGGACAACTCCTTTCTTTCTTACACATGCTATTTAATCAGGAATCCCAATAATCCTCAGATACAGATAGGGAGATACGGACCTGATCAGCCCCATGAAGACTGTTGATTGACACCGCCAAAAAATGAGGGGCATGGTGTCTCAGATGCTATATTTCTCAGGAAAGAAGTTGGAATAAACAAAACCAGTTTTACTTATATTCCCCCACAACACAGACTTTTAAATACAGCCGGTTCGGTGCCAGTGTCACTGGGAAGAGAAATCCCGAAGAAAAGAAAGCTGAGCACAAGCCAAATGGGAACTGATAAGCAAGGTAGCAGGGGTTCCCCTCATCCCAGCCTGGAAGCCAGTCCAGGAATGACATGAAACCATTCATCCCACGCATGAGGTATATTGTTTTGGTTTTCTGTTTTATTTAACCTGGCAATGTGGCAATGTATATGATATGACCACTGTGATTAGCTTGCATGGATGTCTTCATAGCTTGGGTGGGTATGGCTACATGGGGGTAGCTTGGGATGCCTACCTTCTTACTTTGAAGAGATCCCATCCTGAAAAGCGGCTAAACCTGGATGATGATGGTGAGTGGCAGAAGTTGGAAGAAGCTCCCTGCAGGAAAGAAGCTGATGAGTGACAGGAAGCCCTACTGCAGGGCCCTTGCTCCTTGGTGGTGCTGGGAACACAGGAGATCCATGGCAGCAGCAATGAGCAGCAGCCCCCAAGTGCTGACACTGCCATGATGGGAGGCATCCATGCTGGCCGACCCCCACACCACAGGGGAGAAAAACATAAACCAGCCCAGGAGGGCCTTGTTGCAAGAAGGAAGTATTATTTAACGTGCATTGTGTTGGGAAAGGAAAACAAGGGTCCTGGCGTGGGGCCAGATCCATTGGCCTCTTTTTTTTGTTCTCTTTACTTTTCTTCTGGGCAATTGTTCTAGCGAGGCCAATTTTTTTTGGTTGTTTTTTTGCTTTGTTTTGTTTTCTTTGGTGTTTTTGGAGTTGACAATGCACGGGGTAATTTCTCGGTGCTCTTCCTGTGTTTTGGCACAGGGGCTGCCCAAGCACTCGGCCGCGCTTCCTGTGGTGGGGACACCATCACCACCACCACCAGCAGCAGTGGGTGCATGGGCTGCATCCTCGGGTGAAGGGGGTCTTCTCGCGTGGCCCGCGGTTGGGGGGCAGGAGGGAGAGGCGGGAGCAGGGGCAGCGGGTGAGTCAGTGTGGAAAGGCAGCGCGCATTGCTGCAAGGTGACTCACCAGCCCTTAGGAAGAAAGAAATGTCATAAAAAAAATCACAGCTGAATTCTTTCGGGGAGGTAAACAAGGTCACGCCGCACCGAGAGATCCTGTTTACCTGAGACAGGACGTCTTTGCAGAGCCCGTCCTGGAAGCGGGGATTGAATGTTGACATGACTCAGGGCGGTCGGCACGGGGAGATGGGGCTGGGGGCACCGCTCAGCCTGAAGGTCCTGGCTTCATCGTGGCGTGGAGGGGTCCAACTCCCACCATGGAGCTGGGTGCTCCCCTGTGTAGAGGCTCGCCCTGCGCAGAGGGAGGGCAGGGGATGAGGGACCGCTGAGCAATGGCTGGCACTTGATGCTCACCTTCAGCCCTCACCATGCTGGTGGCCCCGGCAGCTCTGACCCACTGCTGCCTGCTTGCCCGTACCCCAGCACAAGCAGGCGCTTTCCCTGTAGCTCCACAAGGAAGCCCCGGGGGCCACACAGTTAATGAGAGCCCATTCCAGACGCTGACTGAGTGTTTTTTCCTGATAACAAGACGTGTGTGAGTGTACATTGCTCGGGTGAATATCCTGTGCTTGCGACCGGCTGGAGAAGCAGGGGGCAGCTGCGGGGGGAGGAGGATGACGACGCGACAGCGTGCCAGGATTTTACATTCCTGGCATTCCTGCCTTGTCCTGTGACTGCAAAACAGTTCAGGGGGGAGGACAGGGCACCCACGGGTGGCCACCCTTGCCACTAGTGCACCTATGCTTTGCCTCCATCACTGCTTCCTCAGCGAATCTGGCCACTGCTCCAGGGGTTCGGGACACCGCCTGCAGAAAAAAGGTTCTGGGACCTTACTGAGTCCCCATAGAATAGTTAGGGTTGGAAAGGACCTTAAGATCATCTGGTTCCAACCCCCCTGCCATGGGCAGGGACGCCTCTCACTAAGCCATGTCACCCAAGGCTCTGTCCAACCTGGCCTTGAACGCCACCAGGGATGTCCTGCCCTTGGCCACCCTAGCCACCAGCAAAGACATACTTCCAGTACTTTGCATTCAGGTCTCACAGTCTGGGGCTTCACTGGATGAAAAAGCACACTCTCTTCCCCACTGGTGTGTTGTGCATGGGAAGGACGGGGATATACAGGAGTGGAAGTTGCCCTGGTCTGCACAGTTGAATTTAGCTCTCAATAAGCACATTTCTTCTCCTCCTCCTTCTGCTGTATTCCCTGACCCACCAACCAGGCTGGGTTGCTCACCAGGTCCAGACAAGTGAAGGATGCTTGGCACTTCTCCTGCTCCCAAGCTGCTGTTGGGAACCAGCGCAATGATGGAGGAGCCTGTGGGACACCCTACTTCTGCTGGCGTCGCTTCAGCTCTTGGTGGTGCAGGAAAGCACCCACAGCCCTGCTTCACCCCCAAAACGCAGAGCTCAAGAGTGCCCCTGGACCTGCTCCCACTCCCTCCACCCTTGCAGAGGTGAGGCAGGATCTGCAATCCAGCTATTTCAAGAGCTGCAGCAAGAAGAGATCTTTTCTTTCTTTATTTTCCCTTGACATCACAAACCAAACAGAGCCAACCAAATGAGCCCAGCCAGAGCTGCGTCGTGATGGCTTTGTCTCACGGTCAAATCAATGTCTTGCACAACCAGGTACTTGGAAAGGAGAAATATTTCTTTCTTTCTTTCTTTCAAACACACACTGTTCCACCTTCTGAGCTTCCCGCTTCCCCTTTCACAACCTGCCGGGGTTTGGTAACTTTCTCAATGAAACAGGCACACATAAGCTCACTGACTGCTGAAAAGCAGAAAGAGACTCCCTGGCTCCCATCACCAGCTGTGCACACGTGTGTTGATGGAAGGGGAAGGGACCGGGAGGAAAGAGGACAGTGCCTCTGGTCACATGCAGAACCCTGCTTTTGGGGAACTGAAAGCATGTTATATCTGCAAGATCTCAAAAAACCCAAGGGTTCTTCTGCATTTTAGGAAGCAGACAGTGCAGCCGTAGCCCCAAGGTATGCCTGAGGCCTGAATGGCTTGTGGAGGCTCTCGAGGGAGTCCCAACAAGAGCCCTACCTGCGGACACCAGGGAGAATATTGGGACATGCTGCGTGCAGGTTCCACGCGTGACTAAGTGTCCAGCAGGGACCTCAGCCTCATCCCAGTGCCTCGTGGCAGTGGGCTGAGGACCTGGAGAGGTTTGGGGTTTGCTTGGTGCTTGTCTGTTGGTGGGGGACCACATGGCTCACCACCAACCCACTGTGATTTTGGTAGATGTGTGTATTTCTTTGCTGTACTTCTGGTGGGGGCATCCCTGCAACAGAAGGTCTGTGTGGGATTGCAGTGGACGCCACGTAAGCTGCCTTTGCTCAGTGTGGAGGGAGGCAGGTCCTGGCTGTCTCAGGGCCTGTCTCTGCAGGGGGGAGCTGCTGTACATGAGCCCCAATTCTCTTCACAGTGTGGAGGGCCCTTTTACCCCCCACTGGAAAGGGACTAAGCCATGCTGCAGAAGAACGCTCAGTACAGGACAAGGCAAAGGGGGCTTCTGCACTTTGAACTCAGCCCCCAGTGCTATGCAGCAGCTCCCTCTGGAGCTCCGTTTATTCCTGAACTTCTGAAAGTCATCTTCTTTTGGAGCCGCCTTTTACACCTGCAACTGAGGAGAGCCCTGGAATTTGGGAAGGATGGGAAGATTCTGGACAACACGTTGACAAGTGCCTTATAAACACATCTGGGTCTGTAGCAGAAACAGTGTCCAGGTCTGACATGTGCTGGCAAAGCTCAGTCCAGCCCAGCCTGAGAGTGCTGGGAAGGGATATGTGTGAGTCCCGGGCTGTCCAAAGGTCAGGAGCTTAATCCGAGACACAAAGCTCCGGGAGCTCATGGACTTCAGCCCTGCCCAGGGCTCCCAAACAACCTGGCTCCTTGGGAATGGGAAAACCCCAGCAGGGATCCGCTGGACTCCCGGAGGATTATAGCCTAGATGACTAAACCTGTTAGGTCACTCAAATGATCTGCTTCCTTTTACGGTCAACATCAAGTGTCAGAATCACAGGTTTCCTCTTTCCTTAGAACTGGGCTTTCTCGATACCACAAATCCTTCTTGCAGTGCTAAAATTAAGTGTCTGAAAGCACATGCGGAGTGTTGCAATCTCGCTGCCCTGCTTACTGGCCTGTGTAATGCATGAGTTGAGTAACAAACAATAGAGGTTGGAAATAGCTGGGACTGAGATTTCCTCTTTCAATTGCAGAATTGTTTCCTTGACTGGTGCGTGCATAAGCCAGGTGGCAAAATGCTTGCCCCGACCAAGCTTCCTGGCATGCAGGTCTTTGGGTGAGGGGTGGAAAGGAGTGAAAGAAAGAGATCCCAAAAAGCGAGTCCTTCCTTTATCAGGCTTAGATTCACCCTCCTACTCCTTTACAAGGTCACTCCGTGTCTCAGGAGCTGCTTCTTGCAGCTCCTCACAAACGTCTCTAGTCCTTTTCCAGACCTGTGTCTGGGAAGCATTGGCACCCCATACTAGAGGTGGAGACCTGAGATGCAGATGCCCATACCCGTAGCACTCCTGATACTGCCAAACCCTGGCGTTGTGACCTGTCCCATCCAGTGACACATACCACAGAGAGCCTGGGGAACAGCAGAGCTTGTTGCTCTCCCAAATTCAAGCACTGCAGGCCAGGCTGGATAGGGCCTTCAGCAACCTGCCCTAGTGGAAGGTGTCCCTGCCCATGGCAGGGGATTGGAGCTGAAGGAGTTTTAAGGTCCTTCCAACCCAAACCATTCCATGATTCTATGACTATGCAAATGACTGTTTCTGCCACACTCAGGTGTTGTAACCCAAGAAAAGGACCCATTGTAAGGTGGCTTCCTGTCAAGCTTGTGACACTTTGGCTTTGTGGCCATGGGATGTTGACAGGAGCGATGATGTCCTTCCCCATCTGCACCACGGTAGTCACAGCAGCACCCTGCCTCCTCCCACCATTTGCTGTCTGAGGGCCCCCACTTCTCAGATGGGTGTTCATATGTGCCCAGATTCCCTAGAGGATTTTTTAAATCCAGGTTTGCAAATACTCCTGTGTTCCAGCTAGAATAAATACCCTCTGTTGCTGGCTGGGCTTTCTCTGGGACCGGTGGTTTATCAGCCCCTGCTCTTCCTCCTCATGCACAGGAGAGCCTCCAAGCTCCCAGGGCTTTTCTACAGGGCTTTTACCCACCCAATGTGTCCCTCTCTCCAGAAGGAGGAGAAGCTCTTTAACCCAAACCACTCCAATCAGCTAACCTCCTGATTGGAATAAAACACACAGGATGAATTATATCCCATATATCACATATCCCATTTTCCAATGGCTGGGTTAGAGCAGGAGGGAAGGGAATGGGGCGCAGCGCTGGGTTTGGGGGTTGCACCTGGCTCCACATCTGTGTGCCTAGTGGGAAACTGGGGCAGGTTTTCTGTCCTGCTCAGTGGCAGCATCTGGTTGCTCCCTCCTGGCCATGAGCTTTGAAACCACCTACAAAACCTGAGTAAATACAAAAGTACCACAATAGGTCACAGCGTACCCGGTGGGACGACCCATGGAGAAGGGGAAATACATTCAACAGGGAAAAACTGCAAATCCTGCTCCTTTCTGTTTCATTTAATGCACTTGAAGGCAGCTGAGCTGGGAAAATGCTTTATTTGATTACTGGGCTGCTCAGCAGAGCCAGGAGAGCTTCATCCCAGCCAAACCTGCACGCGAAGGTCACCCATTTCAGTCCTTTCACAACCAGCTGGCGAAGCTCTGATGAGTAGAACATCCCCATCCCTCCCCGGGGACAAACCTGCACCACTGCCCATCCACCTCTCCACAGCAGGCATCAGTCCTGCCCTTTTCAGACCGGGAGCCTCAACTGGAGCTGTGCATCTTTCTGGGAGGGAGATGCTGGGATCCTCCAAAGCGGTGTCTCCTGCGAGCAAGAGCTGCGCTCCCCTTTGCTCTGTCAGCCAGCACTGCCTCAGACTTTCCAGGGCAAGGCTGTGCTGCGACTGTGGTGTTTTGTCCACAGCCACCGGGTTTATGGGACACCAGGGAGACCCCCTCTTCCTCCCATCCCCCCCCAGCACAAGAATTTTGTTTTTCTTCTTGATTAGCGGAAAAAATTCCTGAACCTGTTGGAGGGAAGGAAGGATTTTCCCTCTCTCTCCCTTTCTCTCTCCTCGGTCAATTAGTGAAATACAAACAATTCCCATTGTCATGGTGAAACACTTTTTCCACCTAAATAACACCTCTGCAGGCTTTAAAGGCACAGGGCCCTTTGCGCAGCACCCCCAGCGTGAGGGATGCCCTCCCGGGGCCACACCAGAGCAGGAGGCAGGTGCCTGTTCCCCATCCTGCTTTACCCAGACACATGCAGCCAGCACAAGGCTTGGGGCATTACAGGCGCCTCGCAGGGCTTTTCCTTGCAGACATCATGCCAGCACGTGCAGGCTCATGGCAAACCTCCCTGCCCTCCTCTCCGGGAGCATTAACACTGCGCATGCCCAAATGTCAGCTCTATGAGTGTCCTACCAACCTGCTGACACCCACAGAGCCTGCTGGCAGCCGTGAAATGCCCTCCATGGAGGCGGCCATCCCCAGGACCTCCTGCACACCCACCAGGCTTGCACACTGCAGAGTGCCTCCTAACAGCCTCATTTGTGCAGCCAGAGCCCTCGTGCAGGTGCGTGGTGTGGCTTGTGTGTGACCTCATGCGTGTACACTGGGCTGACAATGTGCTGGACCCTCATGTGGCAACATCCAAAATCACTGCGGGAAAGGATCATCTAGAGGGCATCCAGAGCTCTCATTCTATGATTGTGTGATTCCGTGCCTGTCTGAACAGGGTGTTCTTCCTGGGAGTTCACCCTTGTTCATCAATCATAGAATCATAGAATCAAATAGGTTGGAAAGACCTTGAAGAGTCCAACTCCAGGACTTACTCCAAGAGTTACTCCAGGACTGCCAGGTCCACCACTAAACCATGTCTCATCTACGTGGTTTGTGAACACTTCCAGGGATGGTGACTCCATCACTGCCCTGGGCAGCCTGTTCCAATGCCTGAGCACCCTCTTGGGGAAGAAATTGTTCCCAATACCCAACCTAAACCTCCCCTTGTGCAGCTTGAGGCTGTTATCTCTTGTCCTGTCACTTGTCACTTGGGAGAAGAGACCCACCCCACCTCTCTCCATCCTCCTTTCAGGCAGTTGTAGAGAGCCATAAGGTCCCCCTGAGCCTTCTCTTCTCCAGACTAAACACCCCAGGTCCCTCAGCTGTTCCTCATCACACTGTGCTCCAGACCCTTCACAGCTCCATTGCCCTTCTCTGGACCCGCTCCAGCACTTCAATCACTCTTTTCCTGTGCTGACCTCATTTACTTCTGTGTCTGATGTCCCTGCTCACAGTCAGCTCTGTGCTGCAGGGACCAGCAGGAGCTAACACCATCTCCTCTGCTCTTCCCTCGGTCTGTGCTGAGATTTATACTGAGCAACAGCTGCTCTTCATGCAGAAAACACCACGGCAGAGCGGAGCTTGCCTTGCTGACTGCATCAACCAGTGGTGGCCGGGGCAGAAGGTCGGGGCACTTGGGACTTGGGAGTTTCCAGAGCTGCTGGGGAAGACCTGCAGCAGAGCTGCTTGCCCGGCATCTCTGCACCATCTCTCCTTTGCTTTTGCAGCGCCGGCAAAAGGAAAACCAAACCAACAAATATTTCGAAATGAGCATTGGCTGTCAAGCCACAAAGCTCCCCACTGCCGGTCCCGGCCGTGTTTGGGTTGCTGCTTAATCACTTGCAAACAGCTCCTTTTATTGAGTTAGTCATTATAAGGGGGTTGTTTCCCTACGGGTCTGCTCTCCTCCCAGCTGCGAAACCAAGGCAGTCCATCCTACCAGAGTCCCCTTTGATACGTGCCTGGCTTAGGGAGGAGTAATGGTAGGTGAGCCCTGCCATAATGTTGTAGTTTGGTCTCTTCTCCCTCCAGGTTCCTCTGACAAAAGCCCCACAGGCTCACTGCTGTGACTGGGGCTCTCACATCGCCTGTGCTGCCTGCACGGAGGCCCTGGCATTTGGGGCTCCCTCCAGTTCTCACCCTCTCTCTGCTCATTCTGGGGGGCTCTGTTGTTCCTTTAACCCTGCAATGAAAGCCAAAACCAACCAAGGATGCCTGGCTTCCCCACAGTGTCTTTCAAGATGGGAAATTCCCAAGCCTGCAACGAGTTCATTTGTCATGGGCGGATCAAGGCCCCTGGGGGGGGCAACACCATTTGGTCACAGGCTGTGTGAAGGCAAGGGGGGAACAGCTGCATGCTCAGGCAAGGGGCGTTTGTTGGGGGTTTTCCTAAGTAGCTTTTAATTCTCCTTATTTTCCTCTCTCTTTGTACCCTGATTTTCCCTTGGCACAGCCAGCTTCTCCACCCCCAGGCACTGGTGCGTGGACAGTGAGATGGGGCCACCAGGACTGGGATCCAGTGGGATGCTGATGCTTCCACCGAGCCCTCTCCAGCCGTGTCTGGAGCATAGGCAGGTTGGGCAGCAGGACAGGGCATGGCTTATGGCAGGGAGGCAGAAGCTGAGCACAGGGAGGAGAATGCCTTTGTGCCCCCTTCATGCCACATGGCTAGGCTGAAGAAGGCTCTTCCTTCCACACAGCCAAGTGTGGGGTGAGCTTAAGCCCCTCGTATTCCCGAGTGTCAATAAAATAAGCAAACAGCCAAGGGTTTTCCCTGGCCTGCAAGGAAACTCTCACAAAATGATTTTTCACTTCATTTAGCATTCCAAGAGCTTTAGCGTTGCAAACCGACAATGCTAAAAAGCCCAAGGCCTGGCTTTAACACACAAGGACTTTCTTTTTGCACCAGGATAACCCACGAGCTCACTCTCCCGTCTGCCTGCCGCTTTTGGGAGCAGTAGGAGCCCTCTCTGAATCCTCTCTCCGCTGCCTGGAAGGCTGGATGCGTTTCCTCCATGGAAAGATGAACCTTCCGTTGAATGGCACATCCTGAGGCTGAGCCTGCAGGTACAGCTGCAGCCGAGCAATTAAACCAGGGACAGTTGCCAAGGCTCCCTGGTGCCTCCAAGATCACCTGTAGCCCTGGTTAAGCCAACCTGGCACCCCTGCATGGAGGAGATGCTGCAGCCCTCCCGGGGCTTATGTGGGGGTTCATTTCCTGTGCTTGGCTTTGTGGGGTTGATGTCAAACCACCTGCTCCCGCCCCCCTGCGCCCCACGCTGACCTGTGCTGAACGTGCCCCAGGGTGCTGCGAGCAAGCGGCGTTGGAGCACGCTCCGGGCGGACGCCAGGCACTGTGGAGGTGTGAGCTCCCTTTCAGCACCTCTTCATTTCAAGCTGTTGAAAGCCTGTGGATGGGGTTGCATGCTTCCCCTGGGACCGCTGTGGCTGGGCGGTGTGCTGGTCCCCGGGGATGCCAAGCCCTTCCTCCCGCCCCTCGGTCCAAGCTGATGCTTCCTGTGGCTTGTATCCCTCTTTGCACACTTTGCTTCACAGATTCCCTGCTGACAGGCCATCAAGCCAAAGAAGTCTCAAGTCAAACAAATCTTGCTTTGCACTAGGTTATCCCATGAAAATCAGAGCACGGAGGTGATTATTATCCTCGCTGTGATTTTGCCTGTGCCTCCCGTCCTTGGGGGTGGATAGCGCTCACCCCTGCACCAGCTTCCTTTGGAGGATCAAGGAAAACATGTGCTCATCCTGAAACGAGCAATCTGGAGCAAAGCACACACCTGGAGGTGCCAGGCTTGTCCTGTGAGCACAGCCTGGAGCACACCAGATCCTGAGCTCCCCGGGTTCACTGTTCCAGCACAAGTCCCCACTTGGGTCTATGCTCCTCAGAGCTGAGCCATGTACTGCGGATACTGTGTGTGTGCCGGGGGAACCCCAGAATTGAGGCACGGGGCAGCAGCTGCCTTCACTCCTCACAGCCCATGCCCAATGCCAGATGTGCAGAACCCTCCGTGCTGGGAGGAAAGGGAAACAACAGCCTTTCCGAGTGAGGGAAGGACCGCTGTTGTCTAGACGATGCGACTAAGGAGGGAAGGGGCTGACTGTTTGTACAGCTTTGGGGAGTGTAAACACTGCCGACTGTCCCAAGCCCTTCAAAGCAGAGGAATCCGGAGATGGGATGAAAGCGCAGGGAGATTCTCTCCGGGTGTCCGAACAGAGCGGTGAAGGGGGAGAGGTCCTGTTCAAGACAAAACCCCCAGCGCCTGAGTCATTGCTGGGCGATGGGCAGGAAGGAGGAGCACAGCACCCCTGGCTGTGGGCTCCCAGGGCTTTCCCAGCTTTGGTTGCTTCTCTCTGCCATCTCTGCGATAAGCATCCTGAAAATGAAACTGGAGGCCCTGGGAATCCCACTCTGCCCCATGGGGAGTTGGTTTGGCCCCTCCATTTCATTCAGCACACAAAAGAAAGAGAGAATGTCGTCTGAGAGGTGGTTTCCTTTTTTTTCTTTCTTTTTTTGTCTTTTTTTACAACTTTAAATACAGCACTGAGTATAAATTAATCTTACATTTAAAAAAAAGGGAAAAATCAAAATAAAATAAAACCTCACCATCTTTACAAACCAAAGGAAACAGATTTTGGAACAGGAAAACAAAGTGTCTTAAGACTTCAGGGCTTGGGGATGGAGGAAGGGAGCAACGTGCCGCATTGGCAATGGTACAAGAAGTGCTCTGCGCTTGCAGGAGGCGAGGGCTGGGTCCCTCCATGACCTGTAACAGCTCCCAGGCTGTGGCTTCTCCTCCTCACCCGGAGCTTTGCCTGTGTGTGCGGGAGAAGCGGCTGGAGCAGGAGGGGCAGGGGCTGCCGCAGGAGCTCTGGGCAGGCATTCCTCATGTCTAACTGCAGCGCCCAGCGCAGCACAATCCGAGACCGGGTTTCTGCGGCAGTGCTGGAAATTCCCATCCCATGTAACATATCTGCTAACAGTGACTATCAGGTGTGCAGAAATAGCCCATGTCCACAGTGTCCTCCTCCCTCCTCTGGAGCAGGCAGTGGCACAGAAGGGACTCTACAACTGACCCTCCTGTTGTTCTCCAAGTCCTCCTCACTTAGAAGAGTTCATTTCTCTCTCAGGTGGCTGCTACCAACTGCAGAGACCATCCTCATTTGTTTCTCAATACCTACACAGAGCTGCCCGCATCTCAGACAAACTTCCAAGCTAGGTGGGGACATCAAACAGGCAAAAATCCAGAAGGAATTCGAGAGGGAAGACGGGAGGAAAACAATGGGAGGTACGGGAACTTTGGCAGGGAGAGAGCAGGGGAGGCATGGTGTGCGGGACACCCGTGAAGGGGTTAAAAATCTCGGGGGAATGACATGATGCTGCTCTCAGGACCACAGAGCAGGCAAGGACAGCTCACTGAGATTAAGTCATGCTTCTAAGTTTGGCTGCTGTTGGTCTCATTGTGATGCCACTTCGCCTCCTGCAAGGAACTTGTGCTGGGGAGGGGGGGGTTGGTGCAGCTGGAGGGAAAAGAGCAAGGAGAGATCAGATGATGCCTCTGCCTGTCCCCTCCCGGCCCACGCAGGCACGTTGCAGGAACAGCGCGCTTCCCTGCCAGCCCAGCCAAGCCGCTGCAAGTGCCTCTGAGCCTCCTGCCGCTGAGGAATGAAATCCGCTTAAGAACATATATATATATATTTATATATGTATGTATAAATACACATACACACATACACACGCACGCACACGTATATATATATATACACATACACACATACACATGTACACACGCACACATACAGAGTGAAGTTAAAAAATACTTTTGAAGTCCGAGCCTGCAAAGTTGAATTCTCCACCAGCATGTGCAAAGATGGGTCCCCTTGGCAGGGGCCTGCTGCCGTCCGCTCCTTCCCCATGATCCAAACACCTTCCAGTCAGCACCAGGAGCCGGAGGGGAAAGGGAAGGGGGGAATGCTTTTGGCTTCTTTTGTTTTGCTTTGTGGTTCTTTTTTTGTTCTGTTCCCCGAGATGTGGTATATCTTAGTGGTTTTGGTTTTTCTTTTCTTAAAATAAAATATACACACGCACATTAAAAATATATGGATCTGTCCAGGTAGGGCAATAAAGTCCTTAGTGCATTTTCCATCATCGCAATCTGAGATATACCTGTTTGCAAAATGAAGGTCCAGTGCAAGTGTTGATCTCAGCCAGGCCCCCCAGCCTTACCAGAAACATGAGGGGAAAGGAGACCATTCCCCTTCTGCCCTCTGTCCATGTGTTTTTGTCCTTCCCTCGGAAGAAATTGGACCCACTTTCTTTTTCCCATTTTCTATCCTGTCCTCTGGAGTGGGGAAGGCATTGTCCTGTCCTCACCGCACGTTGTGGCTGTCGGGGTTCATGGGTTTATCTGTACTTTGTTCTTTTCTCATATATATATATATATAGATAGATAGATAGATAGATCTTGCTTGTCCTTTTGTGTGTGTGTGTGTAAAACTTCAAAATTATGCTAATAAATGAAAGAAGGGAGAGGCTTTGGTGGGAGAAGGTCCACTGCTGGAACGGGAAGCACCAGTTGCCGTCTGAATCAGACGTCGAGGCAGATGGACAAAGAGGAAAAGTGATCACTCCAAGGACCCCATGGGGGCAATACAGCAAATATATTAAATAAACCTGGAAATGAAACAAAACATGCATTAGAACATGGAACCCTCTCCCCTACAATTCCCCTTCTCTCCTGCTTTTTCCTCTGGATATGTTTGTGTGAAAGTGCCACATTAGAAGCCCAGGAGGGCTTTTGACCATCTCTATTTTTTCTCCTGGATAGCTCGAGCCACAGCTGAGATTTGCATGGATTTGCAACATGGGAACTTTGGGCTGTCCAGCAGGATTCTGGAATAATCAGAGCCTTGTAGTGCTAAGTGTGGGAATACCAATCCTAAGGCACTGCCTGGCACCCCTAGTCCCCAGCTCCTGAAATGCCACGCGTGGAAGCCCCCTCATCCCCCCTCCCGAGGAGGCAAGGGGAAGTGAATGTGAAGCGAGTGGCCCAAGCTCATACAAGGGTCTGTGGCAGAGCTGGAACTGCCGAGTCATCAGTTTTCCCTGTTAGGCTGTGCTGCATCTCTCTAAATCCAGCCTCCTCCCTACAGCTGTGCCCTGGCTACTCTTCCTCTCTTTTCTACTCCTTTCCCTCTCTCATAGGGAACCAGGGATTATTCTCCTTTCCCATGTACCAGTGACATTCTTCTAGTGATGAAGGAATTACTCCTGTTTATACAAGTCAGGGAGAGAAGAATCAGACACTGGATTGACAAAGTCCAGATCTCTTGCCAGAGATTCCAGTTCTCCTTTCCCCTGGTATGACCTTTCTTATGCACACAGCCTTCCCGCTAGGAGAGAGAGGAACCAAAAGTGTTGCTGCTTTCCAGTCTTTCTGCCAACACAACTAATGAAATAAAAGGGAAAGGGATCCCCAGAGCAACATTAATTGTCTGCTTTCAACAGAGAATCAATAGAGAAAGGAGAACAGGAGTTGGTCCACAGAAGAGATGAATTACACAGACCCCAAGGGGATTTAGGTGTAGAGAGAAGTCAGCCTTACAGGCTGCCTGTAAGGGAGGCAGAGGAAGGAGAGGGCAGGGCCTGAGAGCAACTGTGGTTGCAGCATGATGCTTCCACCTCTCTTCTTTGCAAAGAGCCATAAAGCCATAAATAGGATGCAAATGTTGGATCCCAGCCTAATCCTTCTCCCTCCTTCAAGCTGGGTTTTATCATGCCCAGGCCCTGCAGTAGCCCCACACTGAAAGCAGATAGTGCGGCAGGAAGGCTCTGAGATGCCTGGGCAGAACCGTGTTGCACGAGAACATCTCCCCTGACTGGAAAAGCAGCTTGCTGTTACCTGCCTTGTGCTCTCTCTCCGCTGCCAGCACTTCTATGCTATGAGGATTTCTTTCAGCACTTTCTTAGCGTTGACATGCTTGTACTTCTTATGTTTCCTCTTCTGCACTGGCGGCCGGCGTACTCGCTGCCTCTGCGAGACAGCGGCTGTGGTGAACGACGGTGTCAAGCCTGCCAAGACAAGGGGAGAATGTCTGTACAGAGAGGGGCAGGGCTCATGTTGAAAGATCTTTCTCCACGTGCTATCAACAAAGAGCTCTGCAACAGGAGGGCCACAAGGCCTCCTTCTGTTCTTCTGTCCCTTGTCCTCTGTTCTCCGCAGTCCCTGCTTCTCACTTTTCCCACGATGTCCTTCCCCTCACCCCTCACCTTCCCCTCCTTCATTTCCCTCACGCTCAGCCCCTTGTGGCAGGCACACATCCTGGGAAAGGTCCCTCAGCTGGTATAAACCAGCCCATGGGACTCACTGGAGCTTAGCAGACTGAAACCAGTGGAGGGCTCTTTCCCCTCCCCCCAGCCTCTCTTCTCACGCCTGCCTCCACTCTACCCATGCCAGGATCCTTACGTCTCTGTTCACGTGGCACTGGCCGGCTGCTCCTGGGGGGCGGCCGGGACACAGCCTCACACCGACACTGCACATGGTCCTCCAAAGGCACAACGACTTTTCTGAAATTTGGCTTCCTCTGCACAAATTCGATCTTGTTCACCTAATGGGGGAGAGAGAAGCAAGGGAGAGGTCTATAGCGCTGCAGCTCCCACTCTGGTAAAACAATCAGTGTCGGAGCGCTTCACTACTGGCTTTCTCCCAAGAGGGTCAGAAGGCAGTTTATAGAGCACGGTTCAGATTCAGGGGTGATGTGTATGGGAGCTAATTCTGCACACACCAGCGGATAGCAGACCTAGAGCAGATAAGTTCGGATGTGGCTGGTTGTTTTCCCCTGTTCCTAACTATCGCCGCTGCTTCAGCTGGATGACTGGGGGATCACCAGACAGACACATGGGACGTGCAGAACGCGCCAGCCTGTTTCTGACAGATGTGACGGTGGAGACCTGGGGGCAACCAGAATTAGCTCCCACAGGATCCTACAGGAAGGGCAAAAGGAGGAAAACTCAGGCCCGATGCAAGCAAACGCAGCTTCACCAGCTCTGCTGAGGCCTGTCTGAATTTGTCTCATGCTCCTTAATAACTCGCAGGGCTGAAGCCCTCAGCTCCGTGTTTCACAGGAAAGGCGGTGCTCTGGAAATTCCCTCGGACTCTCCACCAGTGCTGACTCAGAGGGAAGACTCACTGCTTCACATCCCACCACAGGGCACAAGTGTTCTAGGGGGTCCCTCCCACTGCAGGAGCAGCCGGGGCTGACCCCACTCAGCTTATCTGGTGAGACTGTGGTCCCTGAAGTGCTCCACGAGCTATAAATACTCGCTCTGGGATGGAATTCCTCTAAACCCACTGCCCCAGCAGCATCCCTCAGCCGGTGCAGAAGCAGCCAGGCTGTTTATCTTTCCTTGAAAGCCCACTCCACACGCTTCAGACCACACGCTGCTCGCTAGACAAACACTTCCAGCCAAACAATAGAGAGACCTCTGTCCTCAAAGAAACCATTTCCAGGTCACTTTTTCAGGCTGCCTTTTGACCTCTCCCTTGTTTTTTCCACACAAACAACTCCTGCTCCCCCCCACATTTTTCCCTCAATCGGCCTGGCTTTGCAGAGAAAGGAATTTCCTGATGAAAGGGGCTGTGTGAATACAACCTCTCTCAGCCAACCTCTGCTGCCTGCCTGCCTGCCTGGGGGAGTCTCTTATGGCTCAGGCAGGGGATTAGTATGGGATGAATATTATTTTTAAACAAGCTGTCTGGGAGGAAGCTGTGAGGAGATCACTGGTAGCTGTGAGGAGGGAAGGAGCAGAGCAAGAGGTTAACTATCAGGTGTCTGCTTAGTGCTGGAGCAGGTCAGGAGGCAACCATGGGGCTGAGAAAGAGGAGGAGCTGTTCCAGTGTGTGTTTTGGGAAGAAGTTGCAGCAGCAGCAGGGGGATGGAGACTGAACTGCAAAGCCCTCCTCTTTCTGCATCAAAAGCAGTTCCCGCAATGAAAGCGTCCTGTTTCTTCTGCTCTAACACAGCAGACAAGGCCGCCTTGAGCCCCAGAAATAGCCACAGCGTGGAGCTGCATCTGGGGACAGTGCCCTGTAGCTCTGCTGTGGTGACAGTCCCCAGATGCTGGACAGCACCAGTCCTCCCAGTGGCTGGCACAGAGGGATGTCACCGCACACCAGAGGCTGCAGCGCTGCGTGGCTAATGCAGGAGATATGCCCACAGAGGGGGTGCAAGGGAACAGATATGTGAGCCTGAGACCCGCACTGGTTTGGGCTGTGGGGGATAAGGATGGAGGTGAGCTGGGAGAGGAGGGAGCAGCGGGAAGTGCCTCCATTACCTGGACATGCCGCACGCGAATCTGCATGGGGCGACACTGCACGTTGCGGTTGTTGCAACAGCCGGAGCAGCGCTGCACCTCCACGCAGGGTGGCCACACCACGAAGTTGGCGTTGGTGCTGTCCACCATGTTGCGGGAGATCTCAAAGACCACGGTCCGTGTCTTGCACTCCGCAAGGACAGCCGGCTCTGCTGCTGCCAGAGCATCTGTGGGCGGCCGGGAGAAGAAGGGGGGATGAAACAGGCTTTGCTGCTGTTACCAACCTGCTGCAGCCACCTCTACTAGAAGGGAAAGACCACACATGGCTCTTACACACACACATGTTCTCTCTCTTTCTCCTGCTCCTCCGGTTCCCTGCCTGGACAGAGCCACACCTTGAGAAGGAGGCCCCAGTAGCTCGGCAGGAGATGACTCTTCTGTAGACAAAATCAGCACCAGCAGGACTTAAAGCAGAGCAGCTTGCAGAGCTCCAGACTCCCTCTCCTGCCCTCCTGGGGTGTAACACCCAGCTCCTGCATGAGGCCCAGGCCCTCCTTCTTGTCTGTCTACACATCCAAGTGCACTGTAACATCAAACACCACACGTGTATCTCAAGACATGCATCTGCATCCCACCTGCTGCTCAGGTGAGTGCCCCAACAACCACAAGGTGTACCCCAACTCACCTAGGCTTCGTCGCTCTCGAGACAGGACCATTGGGTTTTGACCAGGCTGAGTTGTACTCAGGTTCAGGCTCGAGCTATCTTGCTCTGCAAAGCGAAAGACATGACTTAATAGCACCGGGTAGAAGACAGCAGGCGGTTGTGCTCTGCTCATCAGACAACATGTAGAGAAGTTAGATAAGGCACGGCCCCAGGACGTCACGCTAGGTGTAAATACACCAGCAAGCTCACAGTTGCCCTGGGCACGGACCCTCTTGGTTTGCACTTGGCTCAGACTGTGCAGCTCAAAGCAAGAAGCCTATCATGAAAGAGGGATCCCAGTCATGTCTGGGAGAGGAAAACTCCAGCTCAAGTACGACAAGGTCCATAGCAGGGCCTTCTGGTGTCAGAGGGATTCAGATCAGCTGACTGAGACTGGGATACAGCAAGGAGGATCAAAGATTAGATGGGACCAGCTGAAAGGTTGGTGTGTAACATCAAGGTGCCTTGCTGGCATGGCTTGGAACTGGGAGAGTTGGGGGGTAAAAGGGCAGGCAATGGGGATGATGGGTGAGAGGTGGGGTGCTTGGATTTTCTCTCTCAACCCACCGCAGCCGCTCTAGGTCAGGGTCAGTGTTATGAGAGGACTGAAAACTAAAGTTAAAATTACTTCCCCCCCTACCACTCGAAGGTAAGCTGCAGCATCTGGAGGTAGTGCAGTCAGTGATGGGAGAGGAAGACCGATAGCATTCAGGCCAGCCCCGAGCAGTTCCCTCCCACCCCACTGCTTTTTCCCATAGGAAGCGGTGAATAGAGAAATGCCCATAATCCCCATGGAGCACTCCAACACGCAGCCCCTCCTGAGCTCCGGACAATGGCTGCGCTCAGAGATAGCTCCCACCCAGCCACAGCTCCTTCCTTCTCTGACCTGCTTTAGCAGCTGAAGGAAGCTGAATGGACGTCAGCATCAAGGGAGCAATTTTCTTAGAGGGAATTTGGGGCCACTGGAAGATCTCTGTTTATCAGATGTGTGGTGGAGCAGACTTCCCATATCTATCATGTCCCATTCCTCTTCCTCAGCCCAGCCCTAGCACAGCTTCTTATAAAGGGGAGCAGAGACTTTGCTCTCCACTCACACTGAAGCAATTGCTGAAGGATTTGGGATGAGTGCACAGAGGCTATATTCACAAAGCAGAAATCATGTGCATGAGCACATCTACACATGAGGTGGACAGACAGACACCCTTTAAAGCAGCTGGAGAGGTATGACCAGTTCTAGGACACCATTCATCTCCGCAGACACCCAAAGTGAGATTTGATGGATCACACACTAAAAGGGCAGTAGCTCTCCAGGGGCTACAGAGGCCGTCTGATGACTGGCTTTGATAGGCATGCCTCCTTCTAGGGCAGCCACAGTTAAGGGTGATGAGCCCCACTCTACACCCCTCTGTTGATGGGTCTACAGTAGTGTCTAAGGTCAGAAGAGCTCATCTGCCTTCTGGAGCTGCCTAATCCTGGCTCCCTGCGCAGGCAGTGGAGGACAGCAGCTATGACACACACAGGGTGCATGGACAGCACAGCAAAAAAGTCCAGCCACTTTGGGGTTGTTTTGCTAAGGCACTAACTGCACACATGGCAAGCAAATGGTGATGCCCCTTGGTCACTACCTGGGAGCAGAAGAGAGCCAAAGGGTGCAACAAATAGCATCACAGCATCATCTATTTTCTGTTTCCCTGACCAGCCTTTCCCATCTGGGACCTGAAGTGAAACCAGTGGCTCAAAGCTCTGCAGCCTTCTCCCAACCCAAGAAGAGAAGCCCATTTTATTTCTTAATCCTGAGGGTGGTTAGTAACGGCAATGGAGATGTATCTGTTCCTTAGACACCGGGACATGACAGACTGCACGCATCTTCTCAGCCGCTCCTTCCCCACCCTGCCTGGCATTTCATCAAACGAGGGTGGGGGCTGCCTTTTGTGCACAAGTTCAGTTGATCAGAGGAGGGAGAGAGGGGGGGAAATAGCAACAACTGTTGACTCGAAACAAATCTCCTATTGAAAACCAGGTCCCTCCCTCCCTCTCCCAGGTTGTCCTTCTACTACACCCCAGGTCAGTGCCGAAGACAGTTGGGGTGGAGGGGACCAGCCTGAGACAATCCAGCACAGCTAATTTTGGAAGTTGCCCCATTGTGTGGCTCACGGACGAGGAGGAGGGAACTGGTGAGGGCAGGGAGCGGCCGTGGCAGTGGTGGGGAGCCTCGTCGCCTCTTTCTAAGGCAAACAATAGCTGAATGCAGCTGGTGCCCTCCCCCTCGCTTTCCCCCCCCTGCCCCTCCAGGGCCGTTTTGAAAGGCAGTGGGAATGCTTTTGAGACTGCGCCAGTGGTTGGACTGGCATAGGAAACAAAAGCAGGAAATTCTGTTCCCCCGTAGATAGTGTCTCGGCAAGGATTACAAAGCTCCAAACAGACAAAACACGAGAGAGAAGGAGAGCTGGGGGGGGGGCTGGGGGCCGACGGGCGGGAGCGGGGTTAGAATAGAAAGGAATTTGCTCTGAAGAGTCCGTTTATAAATAAATTCCTGGGCCAGCCCAGCCGCCGCAGCGTGTGCTCCAATTCCCACACGTGCCGACCCCTTCGCACTCCACCGCTCCTGCCACCCGCTGCGCTCAGCCCTGCCCAAGTGACCCAGAGGCACTGCAGACCCCACAGCTCTTCTCTGTGGGCAGAAGGGGAGCGATGCTACCCTGACTTAGCCCCCTGTGCCATATCTCACCCATGGACACATGCTCTGACACTCTCGTCCTAAGAGCCTCTGGGAGGCTCTGGCCTTCTGTGGATGCTAACGCTGGGCACCTACTGAGCCCTTTGCTCCTCTATCACCCTATTTCTACCTCCCATTTCTCTATGTCCTAAACTGATGCTTGGCCAATTCAAGCTCTGATGCTAGCGCATCTCCCAGGCTGAAAAGTGCTGACCTCAGTTCCTGGCACTCACCTTGCCCATCTCCTACCACTTCTGGAAGCCAGTGTCCCTCGATGAGCCCAGCAGTTAGGAGATCTAAAAGAGCTCCTAGCTGCCTAACTCCCACAGGTTGTTGGGGTTTTGGGGCGTGTAAATAGCCAGGCTCCGGAATGGTTCCTGTATTTATAGTGATGTCTGTTTAAAACAGATTACCGCCTCCCTCCCCACCAAAGAGTTAAGGAAAAATAGAGGAGTGTTTGGTGAAGAGGAGATTTACCTACGGAGTCTATCCGCAGGGCACGCTGGAGATCGCTGATGGAGCGCAATGAGCTGTCACCCAAAATCTCATAAATGTCTTCGGGTATGGGGTCCCCCTGCCAGATGACAAAGAGGAAAGAAGGTGAGAAACAAGCATTGAAGAGGCAACCTACAAATACTGACTGCGTCACGGAGCAGGAGCTGGGGGAGTCGAGGGAGCATGGGGGAGGCATGACAGAACCAAAGACATGCCCACATGAAGCCATGAGCCTGAAACCAAAGCAAAAGCAAAAGCCCCTCACACTGACTCCCACAAAGTGTTTGGGAGACTGAAAAAGCCCAGAAATGCCCAGGCTGTGCAGCACAGTCCCAAACACTGCGCAAGCAGTCAGCAAGGCTTCCTTCTCCGGTGCTGTATGACTTCTCCAGGTGGCCCCTCATTCCTGCTGCCTGCAGTAAAGGCGTTTTAACAGACTTCCCTTACGCTATCTGATAAAAGCTTCCCAATATTTCCCTCCGTTATGAAACTCCCTAACGGGCTTTGTCAGATATGGGGTGTATGTGCGTGTGCGCGCGCGTGTGTTTGCAAACCACAGTGGCCCAATAATATACACCATTTGCATACTCTTCGGGAGAGAAAAAAAGCAGATTGGGGTTGGAGGAGAAGACGGACCTTCGCAGCTGGGGCTGCTCCGGCGTGAGCCTGTGTGAAACCACCAAGGCTGCAGGGAGGACAGGAAAGGCTCTTCGAGGTGGTGAGCTGCGGAGCTCATTTGGATGAAGAAACACATGGCAGTCAGGATGTCATTGCGTGCCAGTGCCAAAAAAACCCTGAAGTAAGCAGGTTTACAGACATCAGATGACGGGACAAATTCAGGGTTTGTGCAGGCAGGTGCAACGCCATCAATCTCTTGGGAATTTGACTCTGGCACCAGGCTTGAATGGGCCCTAGTGACAGCACTTCTCAAGACTACAAAGGAGCGGTGTGGGAAAGCAAGCACTGATTAAAACGTACTTCCGAAAGGCTAGAAAAAGAGACGGAGGAAAGCACTGGCCAAAGTGTTTGCTTCGCTCCTCACTCTCTTCATTCAGGGCTACTCATGCGGAAAAGCTGCTCTTTCAGCCGGGTGCTGGATGCTGTCTGAGCCACAGCCCTACGCATGCCCCTGTAACTGAGAGGAGAGCTTGGCTCGTGTGCTTGTGAAACGCAGGGATTTTCATGTGGGTTTTTATGGGCATGTGTGTGGTCCTTCTACATGTCTGTGGTCCCTGGCCCTCCCTGCCTGCATTCACTGCAGAACATTTCCCTTCCACTTGGAGCCGAGGAAAACCCCCAGGCAGGTGGTTAAACACTGGCTTTTAAACCCTGAGGGCTTTAGCCTAAACCGGCAGCCACTTCTGCATGGTTGCTTGAGCCTGGCATCCTCCCACACGTGCCTGTCTCTTGGCCACCCGCCCTTTGCCTCTACTAACAGGGCAATAGGAGTGCCCTCCTAGCCCACCCGCTAATACTGTGACTTCAGCTAGGACACGGTGACTTAAAGGCTGCTGCAGCCTGAGTCATGGGGCAGACACCTCCTGGGATAGCCATAGAGCAAACAGCACTAGCATCTTAAACCTCCGTAGCCAGGTCCACCAGAGCTCGAGTCAGAGCAAGCCTCTCTGCCCCTCTCTGTCCCTGTCACTGTCACATCTTACCACAGAGCTGGCTGTCCGCCTGCAGCGAAAAGCAGATTTTACATCCCCAGGCATCACTTCCTCAGTCTCCGAGGGAGAAGGGAGCGGCATCAGTGATGAATGCGCAGCAAGAGAGAGACTTGTATAATTCAGGGATCACTGAATAGCTGCGAAATGAAGATGCCTTCTGACAACTCCTGCTGCGTGAGGAAGAGTGGGACCAACAGCCCAGTGCCAGAGAGGCTCTGCAGCACTTCCCCGCCTTGTGCCACACACGTTTACTGGAAAAGGGATCATTTGCAATTCCCAGGACTTGCAGCCAGAGCTCAGGCTCTTTAATGCTTGCACCTGTCAGCCAACTGCATTTGTGTGCGAATGTTGCTGTGCATGGATGCCCCTGGTCCTTCCTGACACTCAATCCGTGTAGGAAATGGAACTTTATTTTAGACTCTGGCACTCACTGGGGGAGATTGTGGGCAGGCGCTACGAGACTCGGTGACTTTGGAGGCGAGCTGGGAGGTGTCACCTTGCTAACAGAGCAGGGGGAACAGATAGGAATCAGGGATTGCAAATGCAGGCCCTCAGGAGCCGGATTGCTGGAGGCTGCCTGTAGGAATAAGCTCCACTCCCTGCTCACAGTAGCAGTTTTAGGTGCCAATTTTTTCTTGTTGCAGATACTACCAGCATGGCTGTGGTGTATCACCAGCCCACACAGCTCACCATCCCCAGGGTTTGCGAGCAGCTCTGCCAGTGACAACCACAAGTCTGTGAGGCTCCTTCCTTTCCTCTTGTGCCGCAGAACCGTGCTCAAGGCTGGCCTAAGAGCAGCTACACAGACCTGAGCTGCACGGCTTGTCCTTGCTCACTTTGGGGTCTGTGATGGGAACAGCCATGCTGCTGGCCCCCCAGCCCAGCCCTGTGACCAGGAGGCTCTGAGAATGTGGGCACCACACACACTCAGGCTCGAGGCACTTGGTGGGGATGGCACACAGGGACGCAGAGGTCCCTCAGCCACCCCTACCTGATCCCATGGGGTGAGAAGGTGGAGGAGCATTGCAGGAGGTGGGATCTCCAACAGACCAGCCCAAGCAGCTGGTGCCTTTCCTGCTTAGCAGCTCCTCTGGAGTTATTTGTCTAACGCAGGTTAACAATCTCTCCTTTTTAACTGCACGGCACATCAAAGAAGACTTGTGTCTCAATGGACTCCTGGCTGGCTTTCAAGTGCCCCAAGGCCTGGCCTCGTAGTCCCGCGAGGCCCTGAATTCCTATAAGAAAGTAAGTTTGTTCTTCCCTCTCTCCCTCCCTCCCTCCGTCTGCCCCAGCGCCTGGCTCCACACCGAACTGCAGGGGCACCCCCCACTCTGCCAGTCCCCTGGCAGGGACGTCCCCCTCCCTTCTCCCAGCTGCTGGTGCTTGGGGGTGAGACTTACAGCACGCAAGGCTGCAGGGGCCCTGCCTGTGCTGCACTGTAGCTGGGACACTGGAGCCTCTCGGTGCCTTGGCTTTGCCTCCCTCCTCCCAGACATCGACAGTAGACCCATGCACGTGAAGCAATGCCCTGCAAACAGGAGGCACACACACACATTCCTCCATAATCAGCCTCCTCCTTTATCCCACCACCCCTGTGCCTCTGGAGCTGTCTGCCAACACACGCTGTTGAGGACCAGGGATGCTGCAGCAGCAATGAGCTGCTGTCAAGGTGGCGCAGGGAGTAAGCAGGGCTGTGCTTGGGTCTTCTCTCCAGCTACTCACAGGCAAGGGTTGCATAGTCTTGCACAAGCAGACACAGAGGAGGAGGGAGCAAAGATTGTGCAACTGGCAGGGAAGGTAGGCCCTCAGGGCTCAAAGAAACCAGCCAAGGATACTCCCAAGGTGAGGACTCCTCCAGTCCGCTTTTTGGAAGTGATGTGTCTAACACACCCACCTCTGACTGCACCCGGAAGGACAGAAGGGTAGCAGCAGCACCAGTCTCCTCTGCCCAGCAGAGGAGGACTTTCCCAAGCACCTCCACACTGACCGTGGCAAGAGATCTTGATCAGCCAGGCAAAAAACCCCAACCCAAACAAACAGCATTTTTTAATTCCCTCTGAAGCTGATGTGAGGACCCCGAGGGGAGACTCCACTGCATTCCATGGCAGGACTGGCAGCACCTGCCATCAGCCTGCTGGAGCCCAGGGGCTCTTGCGCCCCTGGCACAGGGCTTACATGGTTCCAGCACCACTCCCAGCGACAGGGGCACTTCAGCATCTACCTGATAGAGGCATAACACTCCTCACATGAGCCCCTTCCACATGGGACGGTGGCTTACATCTTCCTCCCTTTGAAGAATCAAACTTAATGTTTGATCTTGCCCATGTTGCTAAAATACAGCCAGGCCTACCCACCCTTTTCCCATTTCAAAGGGGGCTCCGCTGCTCCACCCTGCTCCTCCACACACCCCCAGCACCTCCCCTCTGAGGGATGGAGGCATTTCCACCTCCAGGGCCCGTTGTCTAGCAGCAGCACTGGAAACAGGGAAGAAACCACTGTCATTCCCTCCTGCTGCTGCACGTCAGCTGACAGGGAGAGGGAGGCAGGGAGGACTCACCCGGCTCCTTCCAGGAGCTCACCCCACACATGTCATCCATCCAGGCTTACATTGCTTTGTCCTTGTCACAGCCTCGTGCTAGGAAGAATTGGGAAGAGCCCCAGAGCATTGCACGGGACGACATGATGGGGAGCTGGGCCGAGGTTATAAGCAAGCGCCCAGCCGCACCCCATTCCTCGGGAATTCCAGAAAGCCCTGCCAGTGGGGCTTCACCCCAGCACAACCACACTGGGCTCAGCTCAGCTCTGTAAATGTTGCAAGGCAACTATTAGAGCCTGTGGGGCAAATGCAAATTGGTTTAGCATCCTCGCTTCCCAACTGGCAAATACCTTCCCGTTGAGGCTTGTACTCCCTCCGGCTGGAAGAGCTCCAGGGCCCTGCAGCTCCAAATGGGTGTGATCGAAGAGGGAGAGGGACTCAGGAGGCTCCATCTCTTGGCTCAGGCTGCTGCTAATCAAGGGGAGCTGCTGTTCCCCATGCACCTTCTCCAGCATGGCACCAGAGGAGGTGCAAGCCCTATTCAGAGGATGCCTCGGGGTCAGCCTCCCAATAGAAGTCATGTATGCATCTGGTACAGAGGGTGCAACGCATTACCCTCAGAGTAGATGTGGGGACTGGGTGCAGGCAGAAGCATCTACCCAAGCAGAAACCTTCTGGTTTCTCTGGTTGTAAAATGCTGAATATCGTGGTCCCTCCCAGGGAACCTACAGCCAGAAGTCCCAAACTCTCACCCTACTAGGCTGTCCTAGACCTCTGCAGTCCTTCAGTGTAATTCTAGCACAGAATAGCAGCCCCCTAGGATCAGGCACTTCCATCTTCACCCTTCCCCAGCACCAGCCATAGCTGATGTTCCATGCTGCATGGGAGAAAGAGATCTGAGCCACCCACAGAGGAAATACCATCCACTGCCCAAAACAAACATAACCACTGGGCAGCCCACAGCTCTAACTGCTTCCCTTTGCGGCTTGGGCAAGGGCAAAATGGGCCCATAAGGAGGTGATGTGATCCTTCACACCCAACCCCTTCCCTGCCACCCCACAGGGGGATGCACCCACCCACCCTGCCCGAAAATGAGGAAGGAAGAGAAATAAATGATGCAAAGGGAGAAAAGTTTTAGTGGAAAGATATTTTCCTGCCCTTGACAACCCCCACGCTGCGTATCTAACCCACAGTTTCACCACCTCGGGTAGAGCTGGATGACAGGGGCTTTCTGATCCCTTCAATCTGCACGCAATAAGGCAATGAAATGTGGCAACACAGGACTGGGGGTCTTGGGGCTCCTTTTCCTCAACCATGGCTCAGGGTGAGGCTTTGATTTCCACATTGGGAGACCAAAGAGGGTTGGGGTGCACACCCATCAGCCAAATCCACCAGCTGGTCCCCACCCTGCGCCCAGCTCTCTCCTGAACAGAGCATGCAGGAGGACTGCAGGACAAGATGCTGGCGTGACTGTGCAAGCACAGGCAGCAGAGACACCCATCTCCTGCCTCTTCCCATGGCCCCAGCTTGACACACACCTTGCCGCGTAACCATGCCACCCGCATGTCAGTTGCCTATAACCACCCCGTCCCCTCCCTCCCCCTTTCTCCATCAGCCCCTAGGCAACGCCAGGCTGGGTGTCACATTGTGACAACTGAGACTCGGTCCCTGACACACGAAACAACCGGAGGCGGTGAGAGGCGCGATGGCAGCGGAGCCACCGGCGGGCACCATGCCCCGGAGTGACAGCCCAGGGGGAAGCCGCTTGAGGGGCAGAAGGCTCCCCGGCAGCACCCAGGGACCTGGTCCCCTCCAGTCTGGGGGACGTCCACGGAGTGGGTGCATTTCCACGTCCTGAGGGGACACCGCTCCTCCGGAGGGTGCAGCCCCGCCGCGGGGCTGGAAACCGGCCCAACGGTCGCTCCCCTCAGGGCCGGCTCTGGCCGCCATTAGCTCGCCCGCGCCCCTCAGCAGCCCTTCCCTCAGCGCGGGGCAGGCAGACACCGCCCGCCCGGCCTCCGAGTCCCCGCCGCGCAGCTCCGCTCCCCACCGGGGCTTCACCCCGCAGCACCTGCGGGTCGGGAGGCGCCGCCGCCGCCGGTCTCCCCCCGCCCGGCTCCGGC
Source organism: Amazona ochrocephala (assembly GCA_039720435.1). Lineage (NCBI taxonomy): Eukaryota > Metazoa > Chordata > Aves > Psittaciformes > Psittacidae > Amazona > Amazona ochrocephala. The sequence continues at coordinate 80,986,397 of CM077880.1, forward strand.
GCTGGCAGCTCGGCAGCACCGCCCGCTGCCCGCGACAGAAACTCACCTCCAGGCGGGCCAGGGGCAGGGAGAGGATGAACGCGAAGACCACGCCGAGATTCATGCCGACTTCAGGCCCCGCTGGCTGCGGGCACATGGACGGCGAGCCCTGGGAGGGAAGAGCTTCCCGCAGAGCCGCCCGGCCTCAGGCATCGAGGGCGCCGCGCGTTCCCATCTCCCCTCCGAGCCGGGCTGCTGCTGGTGGGAGAGTTGCGGGCGCCCTTGGAAGAGGAGGTGGTGGTGCTGGAGGGGGGAGACAGAAGTGATTCTCGGTGACTCGCCTGCCTCGGTACTATCTCATAAGCCCGGTGGAAGAGAAATGCAGTCCCTCGAAATGATCCGCATCCAGAATCTGCGTCCCCCTCGCTGCAAGGGATGCTTCAGTATTGCCTTCTGCTAGGTGGTCCACATGCTGGTTTGCCTCTTGGTTCTCTCGCTTTTTAAAATGTGTGTATGTAAAAGATTTTACATGCAGGCAATAGCGGCTCAAAGTTCTTAGAAAAAAATGCACAAAACAATAATTTAAGGAAAATAATAAAAAAAAACTTTCCAAAGTTTAGTGCGAAATCCAAAAATATTTAAATCTTCCTTCAGGTGTCCTTCTCTTAAAATGCTCCTTTTCTTCCTTGCACAGACTTGTTTTTTAGCGAGAAGTTGCTAGCATACATTGAATTTCTTCCCCTTACATCAAGATGCTGGCTTGGGTGCCTTCCCGTTCGAAGCGTTGGCCTTTCGCTTGGGCGTGAGGTTTGCTTTGGGTTTGGAGACAGGTGAGAGCAAATGTTTTCTCCCTGGGTTGCGTGTGTATGTGCAGGCGCTGAGCCTTGACAAGCCTCAGAGCGGAGCTGCTGCTGCCTCCCGCGCTCTGTTGCAACAAGAAAAGACAATGAAAAAGGAAAAGAAGCAGAAAAGGTAAAACTGACGGGGAGGCGAGAGAGCCGATGGGTCTTTATTTGAGCCTGAGAGCTGCAAGAGAGACTAAGCTGGCACTCGGGGCTGCTCCTTTTATAAGGAGAGGAGATGGGTGGAGCATAACTTGCCATCCTCCTCCTGGCTGGGTATCAAGGCGAAAATCTAGCGAGGGAGTAGCAGCCCATTGCTGACAAAATAAAAAGTGTGTTAATTTAAATGATAAATTAATTAAAGATGACGAATGCGGCAATAACCCGTGTAATGTGGCTTTAACATCGCGTGAGGAATGGGGACAGAAATTCCTTCCTCCTTAGGAAGAGATAAGAAGAGAGGAGTTCCCGGCATGGTAGTTTGTTATTTGTTTGGCCTCGGGTTCTCACTGCTGCAAGGCAAGTGGAGCATTTCTCTCAGCTCTACTCGCCTTCTTCCCTGCCCTGCTGCACCACTACCTCCAGGGAGAGAGACGGCTTTAATATGGTAACATCTCTTTGTATGCAAGGGGAGGGGGGAAAGAAAGGGCAGAGAAATTTAAACATTGCTACAAGACAATCTGGTGTTGCTCATGGCACCAGGAGGCATTCTGCAGCGTGATTATCTCCACGATATAATAAACATCTGAAGGGAAATTAAGCAAGCAGATATCTGCTGGAGAGTGGGGGGAGAGAGATGGGAAGAGGAAGGCTGCTAACAGGTGAGTTGAAGAAAGAGTCATATCCTATGGAAAAAACACCCGTGCGTACACCCTGTCATGTACATACGGGTGACCTCTTGGCATGGAGTTGCACGCTTGCAAAGCACACTCCTGGCACAACCAGGAGGGGTTTCTGCACCATCTTTGTGCAGGCTCGTATCCACCGATACATTCCTGCACCGTCATGCACCGCAGGCACTCAGCAGGCATTTGCTCTGAATCCCAAGCATCTTCCCTGCTTTTTCTATGCTACGCACACGCTTCTAGTCGAGCCGCTCGCATACAGAGCTACGTGCAAATTTTGTCTCATTCACACATCCCTGGGCATCCATGTGTTCTCCTTCACTCTCCCCCTCTCTCTTCCTTTCTCACATACATACACCCACTGGCATACCAGTGGCCTCAGCTCACTGCATCACACATGCTCCCTTTAGACTATCTAGGTGCCTGTGAGCCTCATGCAGCCAACCCTCTCTAAAGCACACAGTCTCGCACCAGCACTCGTGTGCCCCGTCCAGTGTCCAGGTATGAGGGCTAGCTACCAGAACCGAGCAGCAGGCAGCCCACCAAATGCTCTTCTGTAGTAGGCATCTGACAACACCTCCCAGTTTGGCTAGCTCCACCCCTGAACCTGACTTCAGTCTCATGGATGTGGATGTTGGTCAGGAGGCACAGGGACACAAGGAGGTCTGGGTGTCCTCCATAGCTTTCTTAGAATATCATCGCTCCTCTGCTCCTCCTGTCACAGGCACAGGTAATTCAAGCACAAAAGGAAGGACAAGGCAGCATATCAAGGTGCTCTTGGGTTGCAAGGGATCACTGTAATTCACCCTGGCCGAGAAGAAGAGAGCCCAGATTTCACCACAGGTGGGGAGCTCGTCAGAGTCATGCTAGCTCCAAAGCCCGGGCCATCCGAGGTGCATGAGTGCACAGAAAAGGAGTGTCCTGGGAGTCCCTCACACTGAGTCCTAAGTCAGGCTCTGCCCCAGTTTAGAGCTCAAGTGGGAAGAAGTGGAAATGCAACACATACCTTTGCTCTTTTCCACCTCCAGAGACCTTAACAGGACTTTATCTTAGATGCTCCAGCCATGCTAGCTGTGTCCCACCCCAAATTCCTCATGGCGCTTAGAATTCCCCTCATTCTCCATCCTGGCCCGCCAGCAGCGTACCAGCCATTTCACATGCTGACAATTTGGCTCCAAACCCTGACTACCCTAATGACTACCTGGGTGCTGAAACTCCTTCTGAGTCGGTAGGAGGTTCCAAAAAATGTTATAAAAGGCCCTGGGTCCATCTCAGCTTGCTCCAGATCGCACCAGCCAAAGGAATGACGCAGCCCCCGGGCTCCCTGGCAATCAGTGGGGGAAAAACTGAGGATTTGGGATGGCCAAACCAGCTTCTTCCTTTTAGCTGTGTAGACAGGAGTTGAGGGCAGCAAGGTCCTGAATGTCCATGACGCTATTACATGTTCAAAGTTCATAACAGGTAAATGGAGGCTCACGTGCCCTTTGAGGATCTCTGCCCTTGAATAACCTGGCATGGAACTACCACTTTCATGCCACATTGTTCAAGCTGTGTAGGGTGTCCCCCACACCACGGTGGTTCCCTGGCCAGGACAGAACAGCCTCTGTGTGGGAAGGTTGATCAAACTCTTCAGCAGGGAGAGATATCACCACCAGAGAGGAGAAGGAGTCAGCAGGAAGCTAGCAGGGGCTGCTGCAGATTTCTTGCTCAGTAGCAGCATGAGCTGCTGCAGGGCCTGGTTTTGGGGATGCTGTGTGTGGTTTTATATTTTTTAAATATCCGGCTATATTACATGCAAAATGAGATAGAAATAGAGTTATTTATTTTCATGTGGATGATGCTGGGCAGTTTTTAGAAGCTTGACATCAGAAACAAAAAGCTAAGCCCTCTTGAACCTCCAGACAGCAAGGAAGAGGATGTTTGGAATTTGACTAATCAGCTACCTATGACTCTGCCTGGAAATAGAGCAAAATGATATTCAAGCCACTCAGGCTTCAGTCACTTTTCCTTACTCCTTCTGCTTTTAAGACAGGGACAGATTTTTCTCTAGTGAGGTCTTTAGACTGATTAAAGGCTGGGCCAGTCTCATTGGCATTGAGTTCAACAGGGGCACGTGCACTTTAAACTGCCCTGCCTTGAGCTGGCTGGGCGCTCCTTCGATTATCTTGCTGTCATGAAATGACCTTGTCATTTATCCTACGAACCCCTAAATCCAATGGGCCAACTCTTACCTTCCCCTCACTGGCCTGCGGGGTGGCTGTGCAGGCCAATGGGGCTAGCAGTGTCCCAGATGTCACAGGACAAGAGTTTGAAACCGCCACTGCATATGGTGGGAAGGTATTTCAAGGCTACATGAAGTGGCTGCGCCATAACTATATCCTGTTACAGCACTGAGACTTGACGAGGTCCAGTCACAACTGTGCTAGCTGGCAGTGGCCCCACAGGCAAACCACAACAAAAGCAGAGATTTCATAAGAGCCTGCAGCAGGGTTTCTTATTGAAACACTTTCATCACCACTACTGCTTTCTAACCTGCAAACAGCTGAACTCATCTCCTCCGGTATTTTCTTATCACTAGGGAGGAGGGCAACACGTGTCCGAGGACAATAGGCAGTTCCTTGCTGCAAGTCGCTCTCCCCTCACCTCATGTCAGTGGAAAAAATGATCTACGGGCCACCATCCACAGCGGTACGATGTGAGGGGTGATATCTTTTTTCACCTATTTTAGGGAGGGAATCGTGAAACAGCAGGAAGAAAACAGGGCTCACAATGGAAAGCAAGACTCAGTTTAACCAGCTGAGGTGTCTCAGCCTCTCCGTGATGAGTCCTGTTTTGAAAAACAATCAATGGAAAGAAATTAGGAGGTGTTGACAGCCAGCGTGTAGTCAGACCGCCCACTCAAGGTACCTAACTTAGGTGTTGCTCCCGCTCCTGGTCTCTACGTTCAGGAGAGCAATGAGCAATCCCTAACGCCTACTCTGCCGGGCTGCCGCAGCCGTCAATGGAGGGGAGCAGCCGCGACACCGGAATGAAGAACCTAGAGTAAGTTGTATGCCTAGTTTACACCAGGAGGCCCGTTCTGCGGGCGCATCGTTTTTATGCCACATCTCCTGTTTGTATGAGGTTTATCCTGACTCGAGCGATCAGAACAGAGTCATCGTGTGCAGCTTACGCGGCAGTTTGCACCATTTGCCGCAGAGGCGGCTGCCATGGGAGCTGCCCTAAGAGCTGTGTTCGGTCTAACAGAGGAAGAAAGGAAAAAGGGAAAGAGAGACCAAAGGAAGAAGACAGAGACAGTCAAGGAGCCTGGTGTTTATATTTGGTGCTGAAGAAAGGCAGAGCCTCAGGGTACCCAGGGCTTGCATAATTCACCTTCTTGCCCCTGGCTGGCAGGGAAAATGCTTTCCAAGGATGAGCAAAGCCCTCACAGAGCAACTGGCTCCAGGGGAAAGGGAAGGTGTCACCCCGTGGGCAGGCGCTCAGTGGCACCTTGCCAGGGTTTCTCCGGGAACCCCCTCCTCTGCCTGTCTTTCCCTGGTGGAAGGATTCCCCCGACCCCTCACCACATCCTTCCTCTCACCCATTCCTGGCAGAAACCTGGCAGAAAGGAGAGGATGGGGAAGGTGAACGAGATGCACGCAGAAGGCAGGGCACAGCCCCTGGCAACAGCAAAGAGGGAGAGGGCTCGTGCCAGCCGCAGCTTGCTGCCCCACGCTTTGGGGTGAAGGAGAAGGCAAAAGCATTTCACATCTCTGAGGATGTGCAGCTCGAGTAGGGTTCAGAGAGAACACAAAGCAGAGGGGACCGATTTCCCAGTGCTTTCCCGTGTCCATGCACGCTCCTATGCCAGGTGGGGAGGAGGGGATGCAGCCTTCCCTGCTCACACCACCATATATCTCTCCCCCCCACTCCCAAGTTTAGGGCAAAAGGGAACAATTTCCTTACTCTGGCAACCATCCATTATGTCTATGGATCTGCTCCCCACCCCATTCCCCCCTCTCTTTCCTGTTTTGATGAAAGAAAAAAATGTTCTGCTTTCCTTCTTTATTTTTCCAGACTGGTGAATAGCACTCGAAAGGAATTTCTCTCCCTCCCCCCTTCCCCTCTCCCAGTATAACAAATATATACGTATGTGTGTGTGAACACACCGCACACCGCAGGTCATCTGTTGTTTTCCAAGAGACATATACTATTTTTGTTTCCAAATTGATCAGGCGGGCAGCGGTCCCCCTTTCCACTGACACCACCCCAAACACCGCTTCCCCTGCCCTCGGCCTCTGCCACTCACCGTCTCCCCATCCTTTGCCCCTGGGTCTGCAGCGAGCAGCAGTGGCGGTGGCAGCAGCGAGAAGGAAGCTTGCTGAGCTGGAGTAAAAATAGCCCCAAGCAGTTACTCAGCTCAGAACGTAACATGACTCATGATGTAAAATGAACATGAGGGTCGAAAACCAAAAGCAAGCAGCTCTCCTCCCCACACACCTGCTATTGCTGCCCACATCGCAGAGCGAAACCCACTCTAAATACTGCTCAGCGGGGGTCAGGGCATCAGCCCAGGTGGAAAGCCCCGTGAGTGCTTCCCGCAAGAGCTGGTCCTCCTGCCTGCACCCATTCGGTCACACTGACACCAGCAGCAGGTGGATTTGGTGACACTGCGCCCAACCCCCTGCTTACTTACCTCCCGTAAGCCATGAGCCCTGAGCAAAACTGGCCTCTCACTGATACAGCAGGACGCAACACCCTGCGCCACCCATATGCCGGTGCAGCCAGCAGCTGGGCTGCAACTGCTCTAATGCAGCCAGGCACCCTGGTTTGCCTGCACCCTCCATGGCCTGAGCCTGTGGTGGGGGAGATGAGTGGGCTCATGCCCGTAGCCCACCCTGTGTCCTGTCCCCATCCCCAGGAGGGTGCCCCACATGTGGTATGGAGGACATCCTGCTCCCCAAGGAGAGCACGGCAGGAGGCAGGCCGTTGCTATCTGCTGGGCTGTGTAATAAAGGAGGGAGTTTAAAAATAGACTTTGAGCTGTGCTGCCGGAAAGGCAGTGAGACGTATAGAGCGGGTGTGTATTTATCCTACACGCCCTGTATCTGACACCCCACTGGCATGGGGACCTGCCCCACACAGCAAAGGCACCGCTTGCTGGTCACAGGCGCTCACCGTGAGGCCCTGGTGCCAGTCCTTACCACTGCCTTGGCCGTGGATGCTGGAGAGCAGCAGGTACCAGGGCTGGTCAGAGACCCACCACCCCACCCCAAGGCCATTTGGAGCAGCAGGGCACACATCTCTCACCCATGCCAGACCAACTCAATCTGCGACTCCTCCACCCCCCGTATACCCAGACAAAGTGGCATCTCTCAGGACAAAGCCATTCAATAGATCCCCTGCCCTCTGCCCTCTCCCGAACAATGAGAAATCAAGGAATATTGTCCGAGCTGAATAAAAAGATCTAAATTTAGAGTGTCTGATGTGTTCTTGGTTTCCTGCCATGACTCCCCTCCTCCTCCACGGCCTCTCTTTTCATTGCTCGCTAGCCTTGTGCACAGAAAGGTTTCTGATGGGGTGAGATCACCACCGAGACCCTGTCTCCTCAGTGATGAGACAGAGGGGAATTCCAAGTTTGACTCTGGTCTCTGTTTTTGCAGGGCAGGGAGGAGGAGAACACACCGTTTTTTGCCTCACACACATAGATGTGCACCGAGGAGAGGCAAACCGAAGGTCAGGAGGGAGGGGACTTTTCTCCCACTCTCAGTCTCCTCATGTCCTGGCCCTGACGTATCCCAAACATTCTGTCCATGTTTCCACCTGCTAGTGGCATCCTCACCTCCAGCTCTGCCACGGCAAGTCCTTGGAGCGGCGTTACCCCTGTGCTGCTCCAGCCCAGAAGCCCTGGCTTGTAGGACCCTCACCGTCCTCCCGCTTTCCCTGAGCAGGTCTGGCAAGAAGCAAGCAGCTCAGAAAGAGCAAACAGAGGCAGAAAAAAGCCTGTCCCAACTGAAAAAAAGGCCAAGAGGGGAGGGAGAGCAGGGCTGTTATCCAGCAATGTACTCCTGATGTTTAAACAAGGGACTCCCTTGGGTTCGTGCCTGATAAGGCTGGGTGTCAGGGGAATCTATTCATTTGTTTTCCTTTTTAAACAAAAAGGCCTTCCCATAACCACAGTGAGGAGGGAGCCAACACCTCTTGACGAACAGGCTTGTCTGAAGTGCACATGTGGGAAGCCTGTCTTGCTCCTGGAGGGGAAAAAAGAGCCATGACTGCGAGTACTGACTGCACTGCTCAGTGTCAGTAGAAAGGGGAGTATGGACCAGCAGTATTTTCTGCTCAAAGATAGACACCAGGAGCTAACTCAAGCTTGCCAGCATGTCTGCAGGGTGTCTGGAGATGCAGAGGTCCTTTCCAATAGCGGAATCCAGGCAGATGGGCTGGGGGACTGCCTCAAAAGCAAGGAAAACTCCTCCCGCCCTCCTTCAGCCTTGAACAGTGTCTCCTAAGAGCCTCCTCCGACTTTCCCCATGTTGGTGGCCGAGTTGGTGAGCAGGTGGAGCTTTCCAGCCAGCCAGGCTCTCCCACGCTGCGCTCTCTTTCCCTGGCTGCATAATCTGGCAGGGAGGGGGGATTATGAGTATTTTTATTATTATTATTACTACTATTAGTCTTCATTTTGCCAAGAGTTTGGGGGCAGGGTCTTGGGAATTACTCTCGTGTGTGCCAAGGACAGCACGCGAAGCATGCCAGAGCCATCGGTGGGACAGGAGAGGGAAGGAACAGCGCCAGGTGCTCACAGTGAGGAGGAAAGCTGCCACAGTCGTGTGATCAAGCAAAGAAGCTGAGCAATGCTGGACCCATTGGGGCAGAGGGGAATGCCCCCCATCCTTCCTTCCCTCTTAGCCAGTGTGCATGTCACATGGAGCTCAAGAAGGGAAAGGGAGAGCCAGGAGCCATTTGTTGGTGGAGTGAGTTTAATGCCCATTCCCAGCTTGGAGGGATTGGCAGCACTGAAGACCGGGGAATGGAAAAGTTCAGGTCTCCTGTTCCATGTGCAGTTGCTGCCAGAAAGCATCAGGCTGATGCATGCAGCAGGGTGGGAAGGGAAAAACCAGCATCAAGGCCACTGGAGATGAGGCCGTATACCATGGTCTGGATTGTCATCAGTGTGAGGGAACAGCAAGAACAGAGCTTACTCCATAAGAGAGTTCATCTTGATAGATGGCATGGGAGAGCCAGCACTGAGGAGCCACAGAGACAGAAAAAGGGATGCGGAAGTGCCCTAGGGCCACTGGGGAAGCAGTGGGGTGCATGGCTCATGGCCCTCACCCAAGGAGGAGGCGTGAAGCCAGGTCCCGCACAGCCCAAGGACCGGACTCCTTCGTGCGCTTCTCGGGACTTGTGAGATCTCAGTTCACAACCAGCAAGCAGCAGCAGCGGCGCTACACCACACAGGGCACCAGCCCAGCACCAAGCATGCCTCCAACACAGTCCCTCCACGCTTGTGATGAGCACTGCCAAGGTGGTAGTGAGGACATATTCCAGTCACACCCCTAGACAAGGCACTGTCCGGTTAGGTGCAACACGAGGCAGGGATGGAGACAAAGCTGCAGCATAGGTCCAAGTTGCGTCCTGGAGACGAAGATACCACCAGTTAAGGTCTGGATCCATCTGGGACAACCAGTCAGGAAACTGGGACAGCTGGACACAAGGGCAAGCACAGGTACACCTACAACATAGCTCAGGCCGGAAGCAGGCATCTGGACCTGAGCTTGAATAGAGCCCATGGGCAGAAGGGTGGTGTTCCCACGTGAGCCTGGCTGGGGACGTTAAGCCTCACTGATGCACTCAGGGCTACTGCCAAGCCTTAGCCAAGCCCATGGCAGGGCATTCCCAGCTTTTTAGGGAGCGGGGCCTGTAAATCTGTCCATGGTGAGGCTCACCATCCGGGCAGGATGTTGATTACCTAAACCAGCCAGAGGGAAAAAAGGCTCAAAAGCCAAGACACACCTGAGCAACACGTAGTCAAGCTGAACTATCCTTGCCTGGCCTCATCCTTCTTCTGCTCGCTCTCCCTTTCCCTCTGGAATGACAATGCAAGATACTGCCTCCATCTCTGAAATCAATGCCAAGAAACTTTTATTTTTAAGTTCGCAAACAATGACCTAGCAGCTGCTCCAAGGGCTTTTTTCTTTTCCTTGCTAACAGAGTGGAAATTATATATATATTTAATTAGCTCATTGCTAAATTTCCCTTCCCACCATTCTTCATTAAAGGCAGATGTAAAATGACCCCCGACTCCAGTCTCTATGGAAGGGGGTGTGACCCCTCTCCATCGAACAGAAGTTTCCAGAAAGCCAGTTTCTCCCATCCTGCCTCTTTGCTTTGTCCAATTGTTGGTAGAGGGAGCCAAGAGTTTAAAATGCCATTTTGGCTGCCTCTCCATTATCTTGGGCAGAGGGAGGGTAGAGATACCTCAGAGAACGGAAAGGTCCCGATAAAGCAGGGGAGCGTGGTACAGATATGCCCTCACATCTCGCAGGCCCTTGGACCCAGCTGGAATCCAAGGATGCTTTCTTGCTGTTACAAAACCCCAGCCCTATTTTTCTTTAGATATCAGCTGTCTCAGGTTCTTGAAGTCAAGCACCTTCAGGTCTTTACCTCCTGCACCCAAACACTGGCCCTTCCCCATGCATTGGCCACGTGCCACCTCAGGGACCTCTTGAAGGGTCTGGGAGCTCCTCACAGCCTCGCACTGCCCAAACAGGACTGCCTGAACCTCTCAAACATGCTGCACTGCAGGTAGTGTTGCCAGTGCTGGCAAACGACCATCACCACCGCATTAGGATTGCCTAACACAGTGCGTGCATTCATCAGCCTGAGGCACGACAAGGGGACACATTCTCCTGTTGACACCTCTGGTTAAAACATGCAAACCACTTTGTTTTCTTCATAGTGCCCCTGAAGGGATTCCCCAAAGGCATCATGTTGCTTCTGTCCCCTTTTGTGAGGAAAGGTGCTGGGCTGACTGCCCTGGTCCCTGGGGTCCAGAAGTGATGAAGGAGAACACATCTCCCTTTTTATCCCCACCTCGCCAACCTGCCAAGCTATTTGTGTGGACAGAAGGAGACAGGGTTCATCGCACGCATGCCTTCTGCAACCACCGCTCCCTGGTTTGAGAAGGAGCACGTGCTCCAAGGTGCGACAAGACCTTGTCCTTTCCACTAAAGCAGCCAACCAGGGATATTTGAAACATGGATTTTGGTACCTTTGCTGCATCTCAATCTTTCTGCCATCCTTCTCATTCTCCCCCCACTCTCCCCAATTATTGATAGATTGGATCTTGACTTGTCTTAACTAAGCAGAAATGAATAGCATGGTGGATGCTTCTGGCATGCTTGTGTGCCACAGCAACTTGGACATGCCTCCAGGCCATCAGTCTAGGTGGTTGGCTCATTCTTTGAGAGATGTCCTGCAGGAGTTTGGAACAAACAGTCACTGGATGCTGATGCTGGGAGTTAGACCCCTCTAGACCAAGTCAATCTGTGTGGTAAGGTCCAAGACAGGATATGCCAGACTGGCTGTTTCGGACCTGGCAGTTGTAGGCAAGTCTGGGCCTCTGTGCATTGCCAGGGCCCCATGCTGGGTATGCCTCAAAGTTTGGGAGTTATTTGATTATTGCCTTAATCTTCTGCAGTGTCTGAGCCACAATAGAAGGTCAAATCAGACGTAAAGGCCAGCCCCTGCCACTGCTCTGGAGTGACTGCGAATAGGTCAGACTTATCTCTAGAAAACACAGCTCCGGGAATGGTGTGGCCCCTCTTGTCAACCTGTTTGGCCTCTCTTTCTCCTTCCACCCCTCTCCGTTGCCACTTGCTCCCAGTGGGACCCTCTGCGGAGCTGCCGTGGCCACAGGAATCTCAGCAATGCCAGTCACACAAAGCTCTCTCCGATGACAATAGCTCCTTCCTTCCTTCCGCCATTCCTCTTTCCACCTCTGCAGCTCTCACACGTTCCCAGATCTGCTCCCAGGGCTTTCCAGAAGGTCCTGAGCAGAACCCCCCTTCCCACTGTCCTCCTCCAGCCTGGCTGGCCCTTGCTGCTCAGAGCAGCCAAGCTGGTGCTTTTGGGGAGGAGGGGTATCCCTGCGATGCGGCTCTGCTTGGGAACAGACGTATTTACATCTCTGTCTGTGACTGAGGGTGTGGTTTCAAAATTGGCGCGATCCGCTTGGAAAAAAGCTTCTGGAGAAAGTGTTTCCCCTGCCTTCTCCCCTCTCCCTCCAGCTGTTCATTCCCTCTTTTCTTTTTCCCCTGGTTTGTGCCTTTTGCTGGGATCATTTTCAGCCGGATTAGCTCCGGCTTGCCACCCTGCCACCTGTTCACTCATGGAAGCTGGAAAAGGCATGGCCATGATGGAGGCACCAGCCCTTTTGGCTGGCATCTGAAGCTTTGACCAGTGGAAACCAATCCTGAAACACCCACTCCCAATCCCTCTCTCTTTATGCTGGGGAGTATCCCTATGGCTATGCAGGATGTATGTATCTATGGCTCTGCCTCTATGCAAGGGATGCTCCGCACATCTCCAGCAGACCACAGAAGTGTGCGCAGGGAGATTTTTGCCATACAATTTCTTACCTGGGAATGACCCAGCGGTTCTCTATAGACTCATATGTGTCCCCCTATCTGTGCCTGTGGGATCATCTGTGTTTCTTATGTGAGGCAGTCATGCACCATGGCACAGCTTTGCCTTTTTTAACTTGCTCACATGGAGTTTGATGAGCCTGGAGCTGGGAGCCAAACCCACATGAGCTGCTCTGTTCTTTGGGCCTCAGCTAAGAGAAGTGAGGCTGGAAGAAGCAGCAGGGTTGCTGTAGCCCTGTCTTCTCCTCCTCCTTCTCAGGCTGTTTCCTGACACAATTCCTATATAGGACAAGTTGCTGTTGCAATCAACTGTTAGGTTAATGAAACCCTGAATTAACCCCCCTTTTCTCCCCCCTCTCCAGGGAAACTGTCCCAGTGGGCAAAGCAAATCCTGGCTATCTCTTCTTTGCTCTGAGGGAGGCACGTTCCCAAGGACATGTGTGGGAACTCCAGCTGGAGTGACCTGTGGGTTGAGGGATGGTTGATACGGACCTTTAGACCCCCCTGCATGTATTTGTGGAGGGACACTCCCAACCCTCACTGAGGATGGTAGGAAGAGCGGCAGGGAGAGTTGGGATTGTGCAATTGGAAATTCTCTCACCCTAGAGGCAGCAACCCCCAGGGCATCAGCAGATAATAGGGCAGTGGCTGGTAAAGGTGTGGGACCTCTCAGGCATTTCCTTAGCAAGGTGTTTGCTGATCCCAGACTGGTTCTCTGGTTTTCTGGAGTGCGACCTGGATGTGTGGCTTAGGAGAAATTATTGGATTTGGAGTGGGGCTGCTCTCTTCCTTTGGGTGCTTTTCCACCTAGGAACAGAGCCATTCAGACTACTGACTTAGCCATGGGTGGTGAGCATCTTTTAAGACCCAGTGATGATGGACTAATCAGTGTATTTTTCTAATGCAGTGCCTTTCCTCATTCAAGGTTTGCCCTGAGGTTCCTGCCTGACTCGACATGTTTCCAAAAATTACCAATCTAAAGACCTCAGTTTATTAATGCTGTGTATTTATTTGCTTTCCTGCCTCTTCTTCTGGATTGAGGGGTTGCAGCGTAGCTCATGGTGGGACTAGAAGAATCTTTCCCTCTGCCTTTTGTGTTCAAGCTGGCACACTAAAGGAGCAGGCTTCCCCTTCATTTGCACCTTTACTGCATCCCAGGTATGGAGTGGTGTTGACCTCCTTCTGCTGAGGGACTGGGCTCATCAGGAGCCAGTGGCAGCAGGGTGTTCTCTGGTCCTGTTCTAGCTCCGGGCAGGGATGCAGCAATGGGTTCTGAATCAGAAAGACCTGTGATTTTTGCTAGGAGGTGATGCTGGGTAGAAATGCCAATCCCAGACTGGTGTTTCAGTGAAAATGTAGGCAAGCTGGAAGGGGCTGGGGGGAGGGAGTGTGAGTTATACAGAACAGATCCTTTAGTCCTGCCTGGCACTAGCAATAATAGCAACAATAGTAATATTCATCATCATCACAGTATTCAGATATCAATTTCCATCTTGCAATTTCTGTGTGTGGAGTGACTCATTTATTTTCCCTGGTGAGACAGGGAGGAATTGTTAGCCCATGGCAGATGTGGGGAACCAGGCATCCCAAGCCCTGCAGAGAGGAGCATTAGTGGGCTTTAGTCAATAAATTGATCCCTGACTTCTATTTCCATGCCCACAAGACTCTGCATGGTACGTGTTTACTAAAAGATGACTACTCTGTCATGGTACCCCAGCCACAAAGGACTCATGAATCAAAGTAACCATCTCTCTGAAACTATTTGAGATTATGTTTTCCCTAGCAAAGCTGTTACGGTGTGTGGGCACATGGGAAGGTATTTACCACCACTGTAAGATCCTGAAAGTCCTGTTATGGCCTTTAATGTTCAGTGCTGAGGCTCTGGCAACTTGCAGTGGGACTAAATCGGCTAAGAAGCGTTTCTAACCATGGAGCCACCCCTGTGACGCATGAGCCACCGAGCGCAATGAAAGGCAGGCTCATGGATGAAGCCTTTTTCCCAGGCCAGCCTCCCCCGCTCCCAGCTGTGCTGGGCAGGACCCTCTTTGCAGTGATGGGACGTGGCGTCTGCAGCTCCATGTCATCGCTGGCTATGCCTGCCCGGATTCAATAGCAGCCATTGTCCCTGGGAAAGGTCACTCAAGCCAGGCACGCAGACACCAGCGAGCGTGGAGGCTGCTGCTGGAACATCTGAGCACGAGGAAGGGAAGTGGGGGCAGAGGGCAGAGGGGACCAAGGAGATGGAAGGGGCAAGGATGTTGGAGGAGGTTTGAGTTGCCTTCTCCTTGGAGAAGGTTTGGGATCTGTACGTAGTGAGGAATAGGCTGATTTCCATAGGGTTAAGCTTGCATTTGTGTGGGCAGCACCTGGACCCTTGTTGGGAAACATCTGACACCAGAAAGCTCAAGGCTTTCCCAGGCAATCTGCTTTTCCCATAACTGGCTGCACTTTTCTTCCCGCCTTGAAAGCAGCGCTTGCAGGGCTTTAATGGCTTTAGCACCACACCTACAGCCGACATCACCTAGTCTCCTTTTACGCGTCTTGGTCCCCAGACAAGTGCTGTGATTTAGTACGTCTGGCTTTGTGCTGGGCGACATAATGAAGGAATGTCCTTTGCATAGGATCCCATCGCCTTCACTGTCCCGACAAGGTGCTGTGTTTGCATTGCTGAGGTTTTTTTGTTTCGTGAGATATTTGCTCTCCAGCCTATTAACATTGGGTCATTTTTGTGCTTCTTACTGAAGCATCGCAAAGAAGTGGGGCTGGAGCCATTCTGGCAGTCGTTTCCTTTCCCCTCAATCTCTTCTCTTTGGAAAACACAGCGGAATTTTAGTAACAAATATTCCTCCAATTTCACGATCAGATGTCTGGGTCATGAGTCCCACCCCGGTTTCCCTAGCACAGCTTCTACCATCCCAGGGTGGGCGTCTGCCTCCACCAATCCTGCCTGCAAAGATATCCATGAAACCACTCAGAAAGTCAAAGCAATTGCCAGCATTTTTTCCTAATCTATTCATAGTTCTGCAGGTCTTTAGTCAATGCTCTGGAAGCATATGCCATTGGGTGATCATCTTGCCTTTGAACAGCTGCTAATCTCCGCAAATATGCATTCGCTGGGGTTTTTAGCCTCCTCGTTAGTCTCAAGGCATTTGGTTTTGGGGTTTCTGTAACAAGTATTATTTTATTTTCCAAAGCAGTTCTCATTATCGGAGGGATCACCCTGGGACAATCATTCTCCAGGGAGAACGGAATGGAGATAAATTAGAGATGCATTTCATTTTAATTCATTTAACATGCCCAGGATGAGCTGGAGGGTGGGCAGGGCAGCAGGGGAGAAAGAAAAGCGAGAGCAGTTTGCCCCCAGGTACCTGTTGAGAGAGGCCCTGGCTCATTACTTCATGAGACATCCTCATTTAGGAAAGATCACAGACCTGGGCTTTGCCCCAGCCCCTGTGGAACCTCGCTGTGCCCCTGGATATGTCTGCAGATCTCCAGGAGGCTCCTCCATCTTGGGATCATTAGTCATAAACTTTCACCTCCCAACCTTCTCCCTGTCCTTCCTATGCAAGTCAGGGGACCAAGACGGGGGGAAGGCAAAGCTACTGTTCCAAACTCTGCCTTGCAAAAGGAGGTCCACCAAAGCACACTGCCCGCAGGAGACTCCAGGAGGGGAGAGTGTGCAGTGCTGCTTTCACAGAGCTGGTAAAGCCTCCGGAGCCCAACTTCCTGAGCCTGCTTGAACCTGCCCTTGCGCTCTGCCAGGCTTCTGTGCATTGGCACCGGCTCCTCTTCAATGAAGAAATAAGGGGACTTTCCCAAGCATCCTCCTTTAGCGGTACCAAAATGAAACAGCTCCAAGGATGGACTATGCTCAGCTCCAAATATCCCTCTGCGTTCACCAGGCTTGTCTCTGCAAGGAGCTGTGGTGGCTGTTACTAGGGTCGGAGTTCCTCTCTTTGCTTCTTCTGACTGCAGTTATGGTTTCTGGTCAGTTTAATTCCAGATCAGTGCAGCAGCTGCAGGCATTTCTGAATTCTCCATCCCTTCAGAGACAGGCTTCTGTAAGAGACCTCTGTCACTCAGAGAAGGGTCCTTGCAACCTCCAACATGAGAGATATTTGCTCTTTCTTTGGCTTTGGCTCCACAAAGATTTTGTTTCCCATCCCTGTGCTGAACAGACGCTTTCATTTTGACTGCTTAATGACCGGTCCCTCAGAGGTTTGTCTGTGTAGCTGAAATCCCAAAGTGCTATCAGAAAAGGACAAAAATTAAGCACCATTAAGCATTTTCTTCAATATGTCCAGAATCCTGGGACCCTGTTGCCAAAATGGAGTTGTTTAGAGCCACAGCCATCTGAGATGTCTTAGGGTGTCTGAGACACAGGAAGGGGGCTGGCAGGTCTGCCACGGCACTTACTGGGACCAAGACCCATCTGGAGCAGCAGCTGGAGGCCAGGCAGGATACACTAGTGCATCTAAAATGAAACTGGATACCAGTATTTGGGCAACTGCATCAAACCATGGCTGAGTTGAACATGGGTCCCCAGCCTGGGCGAGACAACGTCAGGATGAACAGAAATCCAAGAGCTGAGTGAACGTGGCACTACCGAGCCTTGGAAGCACCCTGTTCTCTGCCAAATCAAATCCTGTTCCTGCACTAGCGCTGAATTGAGCTGCTTGTCACTTCTGCAACAAAATAATTCCATCCCCGCTCAGGCTGGCCATCTGTTCACTCTGTGGATTCATACGATTTTATGCCGTAGCTCTGTAACCTGATGATCAATAGCTTCACCATTGCTGGCAGCTGGTGTGCTGCATGGGATCTTTCCCAAGTGCTCTTCTTACACGGATGGGTGAAAGGAACCTTGAGATTTCATGAGCATTTTGACCAGGAGTTTCTTCCTGCTGCCACAAGAATGGAGCAAGGGTCTCCGCCATCTCTGCCTCTCTCATATGCAGTGTCATAGACTATCTCAGCTTATATTGCCTCCCTTAAGGACCTCGCTGCTATAAGGGCATCAAACAACCCGTGGCTACCTCCTACTGTCCTCAGCCAGCAAGCTTGACCTGTTCTACTTCTGCCGGAGATGTAATTGACTTTGGTCACTGTGTAAGCGTGCTGCAACTCACTGCAGGGCTGATAAGAGCCTGAGTGCTACTTCTCTGCCTCAGTTACGTGACTGATCAAGGTTGTGGTGAGTTATATCACCATCACGTGGTTGGGGCCACCATGCACTGCCTGTGCTGACTACCTAGCTGTGTGTGCGCTGGGACTGGCACAAGACCGTGGTGCCCCAATACAAGGCAAATGGCTCTCAAGTCTCTGGGAGACCTCTAATGTGTTTGGTGAGGGCTGCAAAACCCAAAGGCGCTGTGGTGGGTGCTCAGGTGAGGGCAGAGGGGCAAATGTGAGGGGAGTATGTGCTTAGAGGTGCCTGTTGAGTGCTGTGTCCAGGAGCCCCCATGGCATCCACATGCTGCTGGGGGTAGGGGAGGAGAGGCCCTCTGAGGAACAACGGAGCATTGAGCTGTCGTATCTCTCCGGGGCGAGGGAAGCGGAAAGGTGATAAGAGCCCTCTCGGATGAGGAATTCCTTCTCACTTTCCCCTTTCTGTTTGCCTTTCATCAGAGATAACGCGTAACGCGAGTCTTGGGCAGCTTACCGGGATACTGAGCTGCCAGCACAAGAATGGATGGCCACAGCCACCTTTGTATCTGTGCCCTGGACATGCACCTCCATCTGGTGGGCTCCCACCGGAGCAGGCTGGCCATGGCCCCCTCTGCTTTGCCACCATCTGACCCGTGTCCTCAGGTACCCTCGCATGACGTCCCATCGATTACCACCAGGAGCTGTAACCTGAGGAGCAATTCGGAAAAGGGGAGTGAGATTATGGGCAGTAAAGCCAAGGCTGATAAAGGTGACAGAATGCTTGGGTAGCATTTCATTGCAGTACTGCCTACCTGGGAGGGGGTGGGGAGCATCTGAACAGCACACTGTCTCCAGCCTGAGCTGCACACACTGTCAGGAGGGTCGGTCCCTCTTGGCTCCCAAAGTCTTTGAGGCCTTCAGCATATTTCTAATCACCATTTCCCTCCCTCTCCTGGCCCATCCAGCTCCCACAGCCTGCTGCTGGGTCACTGCAAGGCTTTAATGGCTTCCTTTAATGGTGATGGGCCATTTTCACACTCACGGCGCCAACCATGGACGTGCATCAAAGGCAGGTTACAGAGTACCTGGAGCAACTCAGAGTACCCAAACCTGTCAGTGTGCACAGGCTAAAGAGAGCAGACAAGGACTGATACCTCTGACAGTGGCCAGCTGGAGAATCCCAGCACAGCCTTCTGCAGGCTCTGCCTGGCAAGGCCATGTTCTTAATTCTCAGAGGCCCTGAGTCCATCGCCTGCATCCACAGATGTGGAGGGTTTGAAATGATCAGACCTCTGTGAAGAAGGCCCAGAGGAGCAGTCCTACCAAAGCACATGTCCCTTCTGGAATTGCCTGAACCATCTCCAGAAGAAGAGGCTGATTTCTCGCTGCCTGTTCTAAATCTGAAGACGACCGCTCTGAATGAGCAGTCCAATCTCCTTTTCCCCTGCCCTGCATGACACAATCCAGAAAACCTTGCTTGCCAAGCCTTTTCCCATGTCATTGTGGCTGTGATGCCTCCAGTGACCTACCCTGGCCATGTGGCACAGAGAGGAAGAAGCGCGTTATGGGCTCTCTGGGGAATGGGAAGAAGACAGCAGAGTTGCAAGTGGTCTGACCCAGTGAGGCTCAGCCTGTTGCCATCTTTCTCAAGGAAGGCTCGGCTGCACAGCACTCGGGAATCCCAGAGCATGTCTGGGCTTGCTGGTTGCCTCCTCAGCAGATGTGACTGACAAACAGCTTGGATGGAGATTTGGGCTGCGGTGGTGCCCCAGCTCCACACCTTCCTGCCTATACCCCCTTGCCAACAGCAGGGAGATGGGCCATTTGCTTTGGCAGTTCAAGGGGAATAACCTGCTGACTTTTCAAGGTGGGCACCGACACCCAAGCCAGGGTCTACCCATTGGTGTGAAGAGGAAAACTAAAGAAAGAACAAGGAGAAAAGACTGGATAAGGGAGCAAGAAGGCCAAAGCATGAAGCTGGTGTTTTATCCGTGGCCTGGGTACAAACGCTTTGAGCAGGAGAGGGATCCTTGTCCTGTCAGAGACGGTTCCAGGACTGTCTCATTGGTGCTGGAAAAGACCACAGCTGGTATTCAGTCCTTGTAGGAAGGGACTCTTCAGCACAGCTTCCAGTGAGATGATGTGGAGATTTCTCTGTCCCCTGTGGTCACCAGTCCATACCAGTCAGTTATGGGCAATGCCCAGTCCCCTGTGGTGCTGCAGCTGGTGCATGCATGCCAGGATGCTGGCGGATGGGCTGCTGGTCCTTCAGCCATCCCTGCCTCTGATTCATCCCTGCTGTTTGCTGCCAGTCCTTGCCAAAGGGAAGGCAGAGGAGAGCACGGGAAGAGGGGGTGACTCATCCTCAAAGCCCAGGTGGCTGTCCTAGCACGGGACACCTGAGGGCTTCCATCATGGCAGGAAAGCAGTAGGAAGGGCAAATATTTCCAGAGAAGCTGTGTGGAATAACTCACAAGGGTTTCCCTCCTGCATTGTGTACCTCTGCATCTGGGAATCTCATCAAGCCTATGCGGCAGAGTGAGCTCATAGCCAGGGTGGGAAGGCAAATCCACAGGCTTTGTCTGCCCTGAAATCCCCTCCAGCCCTTGCTTTGGCTACTTGTGCTGCTGATGGTGGTAGCCGAGTTGCTGTGTGGTATCAGCCCAATTCACTTGTGGTGGGAGGAAGAGGTAGGATGGTCTTCAGCAAGCATGCCTTTGAAGTTACAGGCATACCTTCAATGGCATCAATCACCTCCCTGCCACAGCACACCAGCACACCTCAGTGCCAACACCTCCAGAGGCCAAATGCTCAGAGGAAAGTGTGAAGAGAGACTTCTTTCGAGAGCAGCAAGAAGGGAGGAGGGGAAAATAGGTATGGATGAAGGCAGTGGGGTATTGGTGCAGACAAGGGAAGCTGGAGCCAGCCAGGGAAAGGTTGAGCTGGGTTTTGGAGTAAGTGAGATGGAGGTGGAACTGCTGCTAAGGAATACTGTCTTCGACCTGGCAATTGAGATAGATCATACAGCAAGATTAGAGGTCATGGAAAGTGTATTACAAGCCCTGCATTGCTTTTATTCACTGGAGACTGTTGGAACAACAAGCAGGAAGGCAGCACAATGGGTCCCCAGCTACGGACATCTCAGCACACATTTGAAAGACAATGGAGAAAACGATTAACTCCAAGAGTCCTCTATCCTGTCTCCAGTAAGATGCATGTGTTATTTTGCCTGGTTAGGACCTGGGGATCAAACAGACAATGCCAATGACAAAAAAAAATCTCTTAGAAATTCCTTCAGGGGAAAAAGGGGGTGGGGAGAGGGGAAGACTGAGGCAGCCGCAGGATTCAGGGCAGCCTAGGCAAGCTGGGCCTTCAGCAGATGTTGGCTTGCAAAGGAAAGCAGGTTTGCACATAGCCCACAGCCTGTTGCTGCGGGTCCCCCTGTCCTAAATACGGGGTGCTTTGTTTCAAGGATGTGGTCTGGCTACTGGGTCCCTCCATCCCCGAGTGCTGATGACCATCCTGCAGAGGTGTTCCGCCTGGCCACAGAGGGCTGCAATCCACATCTTGGTCTGAAAGCACCAAGGCTTCATCCTGGAAGAGGGAAAGCTAGGAATCTGAGTGCTGTAGAGGAGAGAGCACTTAAAGGGAGCAAGGGCCTTGGCCACTCAGAAGTGCCCACCTCCTGCAAAGCCACAGCCATGCTGGGACCATGTCTCATCTGGCCTCTGTAGATGGGATGGTGGCCGGTGGAGTCAAGCACTGGGAAGCAGCGAGGAGGGTGCTGGGAACCTGCAGCTCCTCTTCTTGCTCTGGCACTTGGCCTTGGCTGAAAGGACAAGGTATGGAGCATCCTTGCTTGAGAGCTTTCCAAAGGTCTCTCCAGGAGGGAAATTTGCAGCCTGTCACCTGTCTTAATTAGATATATTATCTAATTAAATTGCTCTTCCATTGGTATTCCTCTTTCTGTTAGCAGATGGTGGCTTCCTTTCCCAGGAACCAGCAGAGCTGTGCATCTCTCCTCATGTTCTGCTGTGTCCTCACTCATGACCACATCCCGCGTCTTTGGATAACCATCAGTAGTTCACAGGACTGTATTGGGGATTTTAGAGTTCAGACAGCTGCATTTGTTTGTTGGGGAACCGGAGGGACCCTGAGGGGCTGTACCACCTTCCCTGCATGGTGTCACCTGAGTCCTTCAGCCATGACTTGTCTATTAGACAAAAGCAGGGCCAAGAAGCATGGGCATGGCCCTTAGGAATTCTGATCTCCATGTTGGAAGGGCTTCCCTGCACCTCCCTGGGAAAGCACAGCGGGAGTTCACAGCTGACTTGAGCAGTGCCAAACACCCGCTCAGGCGGGCAGTAGAATTGGATGGGGTAATGTGTTTCTAAGGTCCCTCAAAGAGGAGAAGGAGCTGGCATGAAGTTCAAGCTGGCCTCTTTCTTCTCCTGCTGCCGCAACACCACCCTGTTTGCTCTTCCAAACCTCCCAAAGCCCATCACATCATACCCATGGCATCTGCTGGGGCAAAAATCTCACTCCTCTGCCACTACACTGCTCCTGCTCGGTCTTGGCCCACATGTATCCTGTTTGCCAGGGCTTGGAAGGTTTCAATCAATGGTTATCATGTCAAAATCAAAAATAGGGGCAGGGAAAATCAAGCACTGTAGTCAGAGGAAGGTTAGGAGGACCAGTGGAGGTGGGAAGAGGTGTGGGGCAGCCCTTCCTGGGAACACCAGCTGCAAGTGACCCCCTCACCACTGCTCTCCATGGAGCCCTGGGAAGGCACCGTCACATCTTGGCTCTGGAGGAGAGGGGATATCCTTAACATTACTTCTTAAGGTATTTTGGCTGAGCATCCGGTCCCCTCTTCCTTTCCCTGAGTTCCTGTCCCCTGCAATGAGTGGTGACCTCAGCTTGTTCAATGGGTTGTTGAATTGAGAGATGTGAGCCCTCTCCATGGCCCTTCTGGGCCAGTGGGCTACTTGGTTCATTTCCTAAGTCTAGAAATAACCTGTTATTTCAGAAGATCCTTCTCAATCTCGAAATTAGCCTCGTCAAGAGTGCTGTGTTTACTGGTTTACTCATATACCCCCTTCCTCCTCCCACCTCAGCCTGGAAGGATCTCAGTCCCTAATTTAACCACAGGTTGATGGGATGCTATGAGGTTGAAAAGAACTAGAGGGTCTCCAGTTGAACAGGGCCCCCCTGGAGGAAAACAAAGCTTTACATAGGGTGTGGAAGGTTTGTCTCTCTCTACCGTCTCAGCTCTCCCTGGCATACCCCAGCAATCCATTTCTATTGCCTTCTATCCCTGGAGACACCCTGAGCACCTGCTCCCTTCCCAGCATGGTTCCTGAAAAAGCCTCCCTGATCCAAAACCATCACTGCTCTAACCTCCATTCAGCCCATGCCATTCGCAGTCTCCCCCTTTTATGCCTGCCCTTCCACGTTTCCTTTCTCAGCCCTGCTCCTGGCCACATGTGACAGCCCAGCCTTGTTCTGCAGCAAAATGTGCCTCCATCCCTGACTCCAGCCCTTGTCTATATCCTACTCCCTGGGAGCACCTTAGCTTCATGATTCCCAGCCCTCCTTTCCTCGGCAGCCTCATCCCCCTCCTCCACTTGCCCCAGGAAACTGTTCAATACGAAGAGCAGCAGTGGTGGATCCTGCTTCCAGATCCTCATTTATCTCATGCCGGGCTTCATCCCTCAGTATCCAACACACATCCTTAAACCTTTTGTATTCTGCATAAACATCTTTACACAGATCTTCTAAAGGGCCAGGCAAGAGAGGAAGCAATAGTCTACAGAGAGCATGAAACCTTTGCGTCATGGTCTTACCCACTCGTCTTTCACAGATGCTGAGAAATCCGGCTGTGCAGCACTGCATGAGGCAGGGGGCTGCAGAGGGGGAGCAAACTGAGATATGTGGGGTCTGAATGTGATGCAAAATGCCAACATGTGTCAGTGATAGATGCTGAGCCCAAATTTCCTTCTTTCTGATCCCCAGTTTCCCAGCTGGGTACCACAGAGCACTGCACAAGCCTGCAGTGTCCTCCCCATAACTGAAAGCCCACATCCCATCCCATCTGCCACAGCTTTTCCTGTCTTCCTGGGTCAGCAGAGACCTATGGCCATACCCTGCCTGCCAGGCAGAGCCAGGCTCCTGGATCCACGTACAGGGAGTGAATGTGGTCCATTCAGGAGGAAGAGCAGGTGTGGATGGATTTGGAGCATAAGGAGGCGGAAGAGGACTCACAACCTGGCGGAAACCAGCTGCCAGTGCTGGGGTAGCTCAGAGGAGAGGCAGCAGCACAGGGAAGAGCAAGATGCAGGAGCTGAGGAGAGGCTCGAACAAAGAAGGGGGGTGAAACTGGGGAAGAGCATCTGGAGATGTAAGTGAGGTCAGGTAATTCCTCATATAGCAGTTCCTGCGCTGCTCTGGGAGCAGACAAACAAGGCTTTCCTTCCTCCCAGCTTCCTCCTCCTCTGCAGCTCTCCTTTTCAGGAGAGGCAGCCAGCCAGCCCACTCCTCCGCATCCCTCAGGGTCACTCACCTGGCCCTCACTGTGTTCCACAGCTTCACACCTCCCTGCCCTGCTGCGGGCACAGGGGTCCTGAAGGGCAATAGCTGGTGGTGCCCTGGGGTGGCACAGAGGGGCCAGGCAGCAGTATGGGCACAGCTTTGGGCAAGGGTTGCACAGCACCTGCTGGTCTCACAGTGCAGAGAGGTTGTGGCTGCTATTTTAGGCTGGGAAAGCACTGAAGAATAGACCTGCAATCTCCCTGCAAATCCGCGATGGGCACTTGACCAGGTGTCAGCTCCAGCGCCAGTGAGCCCGAGTGGCGGTGCTATTTTAGGGATGTATTCTTTCCCTCTGCTGAGGCTATTTTTGGAGGCTGAGTGGGTACCAAAAGGACCCAGATACGTTGCAGATAAGGGACTGATGACATTTTGGTGCAAATGTTCCAGCCACAAAAACTGCTCACGAGGGCAGACCCTGGGAATAGCAGCACTTCTGGCAGCAGTAGCATCCTGGCTGTGCTGCCCTTGCTGCAGGCAGCAGGGCAGGAGTGCTGTGAGCTTCCCCACTGGAGTGCCACCCTCTATGGGCCCATGGTCCTTGCTGCTCTCTCAAGCATCAGCAGTGGCCCACAGCATCACTGACTCTCACAGGGTGTTCCTGATGGGAGACCCTTAACCTCGTTCTGGAGCAGGCAATGACCATGCCATGGGGATGTGGTTATGGACCGAGGGGTCCCACATCTGTTGGGGCTGGAGCAAGATTTTGCTCCTCAGTCATAGGAGGGCCTGAGGTGTGAGCGCTGCCTCATGTAACATCGAAAAGGAGGGCCTTCATTGCAAGCAGCAGTGGTACACGTCCTTTTCTTGGAATTAGGGACTGGGTGGGGGAAATTTCCTTGGCACAAGTGTGTCAAGGAGAAGGCTACATTCACTGTCACTGCTTTCCACTGCCGTGCACGAGGCCAGGGCTTAGCAAGCCTCCTGGACCAGTCTGACTGGGACACCAGCATCCTGCAGGGCCAGGAGCTGGGAGACCAAGGGCTTTGCCCCATGCTGGAAGAGCGGTTTTCCTGCCCCAGAGCCACACAGAAGAGCCCTTGGCACTTGGGATGTGGCACTGCTGATCTGCACCTTCAGGAGAGGAAGCACACAGGGGCTTCCTTGGGACCCAAGATGTGCCACGGATGGGGATGTGGACAGGGGCAGCTCACACCTCAGTAAGGCAGAGGCTTGCAAGCTCCTCCCGGCCTCGGGTAAGGCTGGCGGCCAGGCCGTCTGGCCTTTTGACTCACAGTTTCCATCTGTGCCTGTGGGACAGAGGGCCCCTTGTGTGTGTGGGGCGTGGGGACAGCCCCCCGGCATCTCGGGGTGGTGGTGGGGACAGCTCCGGGACAGCGGCGAGGCTGGTGCCCACGCCACCACCATGCACTGCTCTGTTCCCACCGCCACCCTTGCTCCGCCATGCCAAAGTTCTCACAGCAGCTGGGGCCAAGATTGAGGACATCCCCCCGGGTCACCCTCTCCAGGCCTTCTTCGTGCCAAAACCATCGGTACTGGCTCACAACTGCCTCTGTGTGTCCCCACACAAAGGTCTCCCTGCGCCCCAGAGCTCAGTGCAGGGAGATTGGGTTGGAGGAGACGGAGGTGCAACGTGCCAGAGGGGAGGTAGGTGTGCTGTAAGCTGGGGTTGAAACGATTTGTCTGGGCAGCCTCCAGCACAAACTCGTGTGCAAGCCTTTCTGAATCTCTGTCTTTGTTCCCCTCGGTGGCGTCAGCGGCTCTTCGCTCCCTCCAGGAGATGATTCTGCTTCCGTCGCTGCCGTTTCCTGTGTTTCTCTCTCCCCCCTCGCTCCCGTAGAGCCAGGCAACACCAGCACAAAAACAGGATTCGAGCTGCTGAAGAATTACCCTGATAACAATGACCAAGGAGACAGTCCGCTGGATGGGACCCTCCCAGGAGCCAGACCGAGCAGGGCCTCGTCCAGCACACGCCAACCTTTGGCATCCCCTCTTCCCTGTCCCCTGGCGCTGCTAGGACACAGAGGAGGATTGCAGGCAGGGGAATGAGGAGCCAGAAAGGGGAGATCTTGGGTGACCTGCTGTCCGCCAGCAGGTCCTTCCATCCTCACACCTTGGCCATGGTGCCCTGGCAAAGCAGCTCTCACATCATGCCCATGACAGCTCCTGTCCCCACCACTGGTTGGCAGAGCAGCAGGGACCATGCCATACTCTCCCTTGCCAACCCAGCTCCATTTACCAGAGAACAGAGTGTTTTCAGGGGTAGCCAAGGCCAATCGTGATCCAGCTTCGTCTGTGAGCAGACCTGAAGGCAGCTCTGGCTTGCAGGCAGGACTGAGGGATAGAATGCCTGCAGACATGCTCCTGTGCAGCAGTAGCCCTGGACCTTTGTGTCCATCCCTCCACCCGTCATGCCTGAGCTGGGATTGGTTAGGATCAAAAATGGAGACCTGAAATTTGGACAACCCTCACCCATGGCCCAAAACCATGCCTGGATCTCCTGAAGGAGGTCGCATCCCCAGCTGCTGGCCACTGCTCCCTGCTGAGGAGCTGCCACCCTCCCAAGCACACTGGTAGAGCCATGGAGGGAAGCATCGCCCGCTTTCCTTTGTGCATAGCTGAGACAAGAGAGAAGGGACCTGAGCGAGCCTGGCTGCGGGTGCCTGGAGCGAGCAGGGAAGCACATGCACAGACCGATCCGCTGCAGGTCTGGAGGCAGCAGCAAGTGCTGGGAAGGAGCTGCAGAGTGGGAGCGCAGCTGGAGCCCCATGAAGACACATCTGTAGCCTTGCTCCAGCTTGTTGAGCAGGCCGGGCCTGTGCACGCAGCGGTGTCTGCGCCGGCTCCCCCTTGCAGGTGCTAACCCACCCTAACCTAGTGCTGCCTTCACAGGGACCTGCAGCTTGGGAGCAGTAAAACCTGACCCTGGGCAATAAAACCCATCCGAGTGATGTCCCCCCCGGGCTTACAGACTGGAAACCGCACTGATGTGCCCCACTGTAACAGGGCATCTGCTTCCCACCGGGGCTGTGGGTGTCTTGGAGGTGGTGCAACGCAAGCCATACACTAGAGGTGGAGGAGCTCAAGGAAGTCCTGCCTGCTGCAACACTCGGTAAGTTCCCAGCCTTACCGGTTCCTCCAGCCTCAGCCCTTGCTGCTCCAAGGGGTGATGACCATTGCTCTACCCTGTAGATGTTCAGCAGATGCCCAGGACATTGGAGCAACTGGTGGGTCTGAGGCCAACCACAGGCATGAATGTGTCCTGCCAAGGCCAGGGGGTTGTAATCCCCCAGTTACCAGCAGGGCTGCTGATCCATAAATTCCTGGCGAGGGAGGAAAAGCTGACTTTTGGCCAACACAGGAGGTCTGCGACCAACAGAGGCAGGAAATAGCTACGGTGAGCGAATAAATAAATGGTGCAACTGTGGCTCTGCCTTACATGGTCTTCGTGGGGAGTTTTCCTTTGTTTTTCGGGTTGGCTATTTATACCGTGGAGTGTGAAAATGATGTCAGCAAAGCCTCTGCTCTTCGCTGCAAAGAAAACCAGCCCCAAGGATTCTTGCGGGGCCAAGAGCAGTCCTTGAGCAGCAGGTCTCAGGCTGTGCATGAGGTTGGTTGAGCTGGCAGGAAACCCCAGCTGCCTTTCCCAAAGAGTCCCCTCCACTTCCATGCACCCTGCTCCAAGAGCCACTTGTCCCAGACCCATCTGGGGTAGGGCTCTGCCCCTGTGAAAGTCTGTCTTGCCTAAGATGGACTCATAGCCCCCTCACAGAACATCTCCAAACCCTTCCCAGCCTCCCTGTTCTTTCCTTTTTGCCCCATGTTTCTCTATCCTGTTCTCCATTGCAGCCCTTAAGGGCTTCAGCTTCCCCCTGCCCAGTTCGGTGGTGCTGCCCCAGGTCAGCCCTGGGGCATAGGGGAAGAGAGGACTGCGGTCCTTCTCCTTGTGGGGCTCTGCCAGGAAAGCCAGGAGGTGTTCTGGAGATCCAAGTTCCCAGCCAGGCTGTTCCCATGCTCACACGAGGTAGGACAGCACAGGTTCAAGCCACAAGAAGAAGGTCCACTAAACTGAAGCTGAGCCTGATGGGCAGTGGATGGAGTGCAGCAACAGCCACCATCTGGGGATGGAGAGGAGGAATACACCCTTCCTTCCCACTGTGTCTGTCCCCCGCTCTTCGGAGCAGCCATGACAAGCCCACACAACCACTCAGCCAGCGAAGCTTCAGTGCCTGCGGGCAGAGGCGGCCGGTGGCGGGGTGGGAAGGGAAAAGCCAATGCAAGTTCAAGGGTTGCCGGTGTACTTGAGACGAGGAAAGCTCTTGCTGGTGACACATGCATCAGGTGTTTCCAGACGATAACAAATCCTGCCTGAGGTCATCGATATTTAATTAGCAATGGGCTTGGTTAAACATTACCCCGGGGGGGGGGGGGGGGGGGAGGGGGGCTGGAGGGAGGGGAGAAGTGCTGAACTGGAGAGAGATTTAACTCTTTGCAGAGGAAGGGGAGGAAGAGGGAATGTTGCCTACAAGGTGCCCATCAGACAGGGGGACCCATCGGACTCTTGACATAAGGCTGGCCATGGGTGGAAAAGCTTTGGGGTCCGAGACCCTTGGGTCTCTAAGAGAAAGAGGTGTTTTGCCCCATGGAAACTAGAACCAGAAGTCAGTGCTCCCATACCCCAGCAGCCCCAGGGCAGTCTGGTTTCCCCGCCAGAGCCCTCCCATCCACAGCCGCTTTCTCCTGGATGGCTGAGTCATGGCCCTGCTACCTGCATGGGTTCACACCTGGGTTCCTGCCTCGCCTCCGTCTCCCCCATTTCCTCTGGTGGCTGAGCTCCTGGCACCCGTCCCATGCCCCCATCCCAGTGAGGCCCAGCTCCGTGCCCCGGGACAAGGAGGAGGAAGGAGGCATGGGGAGGCCCTCACTTAGGGCTTCCCTCTGCGAGGAAGGCTCAGGTTGAAGAACGGATGCTGAGGGCTCAGGTGGGGGGATGTATGCATTTTGGTCCTCCAAGCACAGCCTGACACCCCAGTGGACTCCAGGAGAAGATGCCCTAAAGTTCCAGCTCACTCTGGGATGCAAGAATCAAAGCAGCATGTGATGGCCAGGGGAAAGATGTGCTGCCAAGGGGAGGGAACTGCCTTGGGGGCTGCTGATCTTGTATCCACACTCTCCCTCCCCAGCCTTGGCTGGTGCTGGGCAAGAGCTGCATGCGTGCAGAAAAGGATGAGGCCAGGCTGCACACAAGGAGCCACAGTTAATGGAGCTGAAGTGTCCTGATCTCCGTAAATGCTGCGTATGGAAGCTGCAGACCCTGAAACAGGGAGGCAGCATCCGACTGCATGGGGTGAAGCACTGTTGTGGCACCCTGACATGGAGCAGGACAGAAGCCAGGTGAAACGGTGCTGAAGTCCCACTAGCACCCACCCCACTGTGTCCTGTCCGGGCTCCTCATCATCCTGCTGCTGCTTCCTGCTACCTCCCCCCTCCCAAATTCCCTCTTGGCTGCCCCAAACCTGACACCCATAATTACCCCTGAGATCACAGGGACCTGCTGAAAGAGCAAGCATGGGGGCTGGGGAGGGTGCGAAATGAAAAGCAGCCACAGCCAATGTCTGTGGCCAGGCTCCCCCCCCTGCACCAGCAGCCCCCCGGCACCAGGGACACCTGGGGAAGGCATCTGCTGGGAGAGGGGAGCAGGAACCCGCTCAGCAAACAGGCAGGACAGTGCAGCACAGCTTCGGATATGGTCATCTGCAGCTCCCGATGAAGGCTCAACGTCCACGGGGCGTCCTCCTGCCCCACAGGGAAGCCCCTCTCAGAGGGTTGGTATTCACCCACTGGCCCCTTTGCTGGCTGGCGGCTGGGTACCACACTCTGGGACCTCACCCTCCCCTTATCCCTGCAAGGGCCAAGCACTGAGGAAGAGGATGGAGCTGTGGGACAGGGAAATATGCTCCTGCTGGGCACCTTCTCCTCACCAGGAGCTTGTGTGCTCCTGCTTTCAGCCCTGGCCACAGAGACATCCATGGGCACAGCCTGCATGACCTGCCTGGGAGCCATCAGAAGTGGTGTGAGTCCTCACCAAGGTCCCTTAGAAGCAAGAGAAGGGATGAAGCCAAGGTGGGAAAGGTGCCACCATCCCAGTCCTCCTGCGTACCTTGCCCATGAGCCCTGAAAATGGACGTGGGGGTGGCAAAAAGGAGCGAATCCCCCATTTTGGGGCAGAAGAAACAGCAGCGATGACCCTCCAGGTCTTTGGGCGAAGGAAGAGGCTGCAGCCCCGGGCAGGGCGGAGCGGGGCGGCAGATGCAGGGATTTCATCTGCGAGCAGCGAGGAAATGTCCCGGAGCTGTTTGATCTCATTGTATGGAGGGAAGCGGGAGCGGGCGTCCAGCCTCCTGGAACCAAACAAACAGAAGCACCTCCTGCCATCAGCAGCTCCTTGAGACCCGCATGCTGGCTGAGTCCCAAGGGGGAAAATGAGCTTTGGTTTCCATCCAGACCTCAGACACCGTGGTGGGCAGGAGCAGAGCGCACGGCAGACAGCTCCAGCCACAAAGATGGGGGGGGGGTTGCCCCTGCAGTGTGGTGTGTGTGGGGAGGCTCTCCCATTGGTAGCATGCATGCTTTGTACATGGCCCCTGCTGGCTTGATGCAGTCTCTGCCACTGGTGGTGCCGATAAAGAAACTGAAATGTATTTAAACCACCCTGTGATGAGGCTGCAGGGCGTGAAGTGATGCCTGAGCCCAGTGGACAGCCTTGGAGGGGTGTTCCCATGTCCCTTAGGGCGCCGGGCCAGAGCCAGGCATACACTTTTTCCCACTTCAATCCTCGGGTTTGAATTTGGTGCCTGGCATCAGAGTGCTTTGGGGCTTTGCTGCATCCCGAGTGCCCCTGGCACAGCGTCTGTCCCCACCAGGAAGGGAGGGCAGCCCCAGGCTGTGTTTTGGGGAAGCTGGGAAGCAGAAAGTGATAAATACAATGCTCCCCACTGTGCCCAACCGCAGATACGCATGACTCCCCAGCACCCTGCTTCCCAAAACTCACATGCCCTCCTGTAAGCCCAGTGCTCAGCCAGGGAACAGCACTGCGCTGGGATCACTGACACCCAACACCAGGGAGGCTGTGGTGGCCAAGGGGATGAGGGAGATTCTGCTTTGGCTTTGCCTTAGCACAGGGCGCCTGTGGGACTGCAGTTTCAGAGCACTTGCCCCACACAAGGAGGGTCTGACCTCTGCGTGGACCCATCTCCCCCCCACATCCATTGCCCCCCGGGTCTTGCAAAGGACTTCTAAGGGTTGGTGGGAAGCCAGAGAGCTGTCAGGTAGGAAAGCCATCCGGGGGGGGGGGGTGCTGCAAATCAAACGCGTGCCGCGCTCAGCCAAGCGCAGCAGAGCCGCTGCGGCAGAGCAGCCGAAAAGCCGCTGCGCAGCGTGTGAACCCGGCTGCGGGTCCCCCGGGGCACCTTCGTCAGCCCCTCTTCCCCACCAAGCATACTTGAGGCTCCCCGCCTGTCACCGGGATCAAAGGCAGGGGCTGGGGGGAGGCAGGGGTGTCAGCTGGGCCACTTGTGAAGCCGACTGCGGGAGCCAAGACCTCCGACTTGAACCCGCTTTTTTTTACACCCCCCCCCCCCGGGCATCCTCACACGCTTCTAACATCTCTGCTCCAGCCTCGCAGCTGCGTCTCGTTTCATCTCCAGCGAGGGAAGAGGCAGCGCCAGAGCCAGATGCGCCCCGGGAAGGCTGGAAAAGCCGCTCCCCACCCCGGGAACGCCAGGTCCCAGCACCGTGCTGCTGGCAGCTGGGGAGCACCGGGTGCTGGGGGTGAAACCCGGCCTCGTTTTCCAGCTTCAGCCTCCCGGCGCCAGCTGGGATGAGACACATTCCCACGGTGCCCAGCGCTGTTTCAGCAGGGTCAGGGCTGAGCATGTCCTCCCGCAGCCCTGGGGTTGGTCCGAGCATCAGCGGGGCATGGGATCTTTCCTGGGTGGACGGGGATAGCATTGGCCATTTTGGAGCAGAGAAGATGCACGCCAACCACAGCACTCAGGGGGCTGCGTTGGGTGAGATGACCACGCCAGGGATAAAAGGCTCAATATTAAAGGAAATTGGTTTAAAACTCAGCACAAGCCACCCTAAAACCAGTTTCTGGGCTCTTGGGAGCTGCTGTACTCATGTCGGACCTGCACCAATTGCTGACTATTGCGCTGGGGACTGTCTCCAAAACAGAGGATGGATGCTCTGCAGGAGCAGGAAGGCTGGGGGGGGGATGATGTGTTGGGAGCAGGAGGCTTTGCCAAAGCCGGCTTGGCATCCCCTGGCTTTGCCCCCCACCTGCGCAGCTTGATAGGGACCTCCTAAGCCTGGATCCAGGAGCTCCCTAGCAAAGTGCCCACTGGCATTGCAGGCCTTCAGGGAGCCCTTGGAGGGTCTGAGAGAGACCACATAGCCCTGGTGGCCTCAGCTCAGCAGGGTTTTTCTCCAGGCCAGCCCCACCAGCAAGCTCTTGGGGACAAGTGTCCCACAAGCATCTACAGAGGGAGGAGCGCCACCTCCTGACGTTGGGTGTCCTCTTGTCCCCAGGACTCTGGGATGGAAAAGGAGTAAAACCCACTTTAGTGGGGTTCTTTCCCCCCTCCAGTGTTTTTATCAGCCAGCAACCATCACTTCAAGAGTAAACAAACCCAAGCCTGGCACTGGGTCCTCAAGCTGAAGAGCTCCTCCTGCTAGATACATGCTGAGCATCCTAACCAAGGGCAGCAGCAGTTCAGCACTGCTTCCTTCTACTTGGTGCTAATTTGACTGAAAATTCCCTCCGCTACCATTGCCACCTGAAAACACACTCACCAGCTCCCAGCCTCCGACAGAGCTCGCATCACAAGGCACAACTTGGCAAAATGAGGCACAGATTTTCACGAAGGCTTCGCACAGCTTGGCATAGGTGCTCATCCCCAGCACAGCCCAGTTTATCCTCATAAACCCAGTTCCCTTGGATGAGTCCAACTGGTTTGACTGAGGTGGCAGGAGCAGACAGGGCTGGCTTAGGGCTATGTACATGTACATGCTTTAAAACAGCCAAGGGAAAAGACCACCTGAGGCTTACCAACAGGCAGGAAAACCTCATTCTTCAGAGCTGCTCATGGAACTGCAGCCTTGAAATGGACATAGGTTGGAAATGCCACTTTCCTGCTTCAGGGGAATATTAATTTTAAGGCTCTCTGCTACCTTTGAACCTCGGGGGGGATAAAAAGAAAGAAAACCAGCGGGTGAGACCTCTCTTGTTAGACTTGGCTGAAACCAACCAGCAGGTTCATGTGTTAAAGGAGGCTGAGGGGGAGCCAGCCAGCTTGTGCAGTCATCCAGTCTGGTTTCTACGGAAACAAGGTAAATGTTTTTCCTCCTTCTCACCGCCTTTTAACTCTTAGAAGGCTCTTACACATCCCCACAGGAAATACCCTCTTCATCCACTTTCCCTATTTCAGGTTGAGCAAATAGCATTGAAACAGGGGTCTGCCTCTGAGCAGCACCACACTTTTGGTGTGTAGATCCATAGAGTTGTTGCCATGTCTCCAATTATGGTCAGTGAAGGACACGCCAGTGCTGTTATCTAAATTTACATGAGCCCTCAGTCGGGCCATGCCCAAAGCACCGGTGATCTCACTGCTGTGGCTGGAGGCAGACAAGCACTGGGGGCAGCCGCTGCCTTTCTTGGTATAATGCCTCAGCCCCACCACCACGCTTCTGTTGGGACTGGTGCTGTGCATGGAGCTAGTCCCTGCACACAGGCACTGTCGCATCTGCCCTTCACCATCAGATTGGGCTTGGAATACCAGACAAAGTGTCTCCTCAGCATTTTGAACCATGCAGGAATGCAACACCAGTAGCACTCCCAACTCTCCCTCCTCCTTGGAGGGTGGGATTTGAAGAGTAGTCACCCTCCTCCCCTCCCAGGCCAGCCAGTTTCCTGTCATCAGGCAAAGGATGGGAAATTGATTTAGGAATACCCAGCTGCTGCAAGATTGGAAATGTGTCAGGGGAAGGGATTCTGGAATACCCACCTTATCTGAGGCAAGCTGCATTGGCAAACAGGGTGCAGGTTACATACCCTCCATCACAGAGAAAGAGGAGGGTTTCCACAGCAACAACCAGCGCCAGCCACCCACCTAAGATTTAGTGATGTCTCAGTCGTGTGAAGGAGTTTCCTT
This sequence comes from Amazona ochrocephala, assembly GCA_039720435.1. Classification (NCBI taxonomy): domain Eukaryota; kingdom Metazoa; phylum Chordata; class Aves; order Psittaciformes; family Psittacidae; genus Amazona; species Amazona ochrocephala. The sequence continues at coordinate 81,020,599 of CM077880.1, forward strand.
TATTTCAAAACCTGTTTGACACAAAGGAGCTCTTTAGTCACCCAGCAGAGGATTAATGCGTGGAATAATGCCTCTGAAATGGCAAACATACAGAGCTCCTGCTGCTTCGCTATTTCAACCAAGCAGAGAAGCCTTGCTCTGTGCCCCTCAGTCTCTGCTCTCCAAAACCAGCAATGGCAGCTTCTTCTTTGTTAGAGGAACCCTGCTGATTTGGGTGCTCAGGAATTTGAGCTTTACTTGCTCCTTTGGTTGGGCTGGTCCCACACAGGGTGTGCCTGCAGTGAGAGTACCAGACCTGATGCAGCTCTGCATAAACCAAGAGACAAAGTTAACGTCTTTAAAATGTTTATTTTCTTGGTCTGAGAGCACACAGGCCACAGGACCCTTGCAGACATTAAGCGGCCTCCTCTTTTGCAATGCGATCTTTCTTGAGTGGTCCCTGAAAAAGAAGAGAACAAACTACATAAACAGCAGCCTGCACCAAGGAGCACATCGCACCCCTATCACAACCCTGCCATTTCTTCTCCTCTTGCTGCAAAGCAAATTAAGGCCAAAAAAACCCTTCAGTGTTACAGCCTGTTGGAAATCACAAGCCACATCCCCACAGTTACACGTTTCAGGGTAAAGCTGAACTCCGCACAGCCGCAGCGCGCCGTTACCCATGACTCCACATGGAGCAGAGAAATGCTGGCGCCACCTTGTGGGGAAATGCCTGTGCAGCCCCCAAGCAGCTGAACCATGCTCTGACCCAGCAAGGGCCTCAAGCAGGACTCCAGACGTGCCTTCTCCAGCAAGTGATAATGAGACCACAACCCAGAGCCCACCATGAGCACCATCCAGAGCTGCTCTCAGAAGAAATGCAGTCCAGAGGGACTTCCCACGTGTGTCAGACAGTGTTCAGTGCTTATTCCACACCTCATCACTGGATGACTCTTACTCAAACATGGCAACATCACTCAGGCACCAAGTGCTGCCACAGGGCAAGCGAGATCCCAACCCTGCCCATGGTCCTAACCAAGTTGGAGGCTGGACCTTCTTGATTGAAGTGACACACTTCATTTCACAGGAATTCTGGCCCTGTGGCAGCCCAAAGGCCAGGCTATCAACTGCTATTACCTGACAAGGCAATACACAGCACAAAGCTGGCCAACTTCAGGAAATGTCCTTACCATGAAAGCCTTCTTCTCCTCAGCTGTCTGGAAGCGGCCATGGCCAAATTTGGAGGTTGTGTCAATGAACTTCAAGTCAATCTTCTCCAGGGCCCGGCGCTTGGTCTGCACAAGCAGGGACTACAAGAGAGACACCAGGTGAGTACACAGCAGCACCTTTTCAGCCTGCCAGTATGCTGGCTACTTCTGATCACCTCCATGACTAACACCCTCCTAAGTCACCCTGACCTCATGCTTTTGCTGCTATGATGCGCAAGGAGCACTTGCCAGTAAGCCAGCTGGCACCTTTGGCTTTCAAGAGTGAAGACTGGTGAGCTCAAGTCTGCCCACCTTACAGTCCACAAGAACCCTCAACCCTAATGCATGCCCTTATCTGCAAACAGCCCTGGACTGAATGAACTTCAGAAAAGGATCTCGCACTACTGCGGAGGTCACTAATATGAGGTGGGACCAGATCCATGAGGTTTTTCTTTTTAGCTGGCTACAGAGACCCCTTGGCAGCAACCACCACCCGTACCAAAGGCAGCACAGCTACCTTAAGCTGCACCAGCCCATCTGACAACAGGTCACATTACTCACCTTGCGCAGGGTTAGGACTCTCTTCTTGGTCCCAACAACACAGCCTTTCAGCATGATGAAGTCATTGGTCACCTCACCATAGTGGACAAAGCCTCCCTGAGAAAGGAGAGAGCAGTTAAGCGTTTTGTATGAAGCAGGACCAACGATCACATCTGCCTACAGTTTGATACTCTCATGCCACTTCTGGGTCTCAATCACTCTCACATTCACTAAAATCCCATTTCCAGTATTACCTGTTGCTGGTCAAATTCCTTGATACAGCAATTTAGCTGTATCAAGGTTAAAAAGGCAAAAGCCTTACAGCAGCAACAAGGGGCAGCGAACAAAACAAGAGCACAAGCTGCTCTCCCTGCTAAGTTATTCCTTGTAAATACAAGTACCATTTACAGTAGAGGTTTGTAACATCTCTCTCTACTACTGCCACATATCAAACGCAATTAGCATGTTACACAAGTCCATACTGAGAATGACTAAGCAACACTGCCTCCCACAGCTGCCAACTTGTATCTCAAAAGCTCTTCATTCAATCATTCTGCAGCTTACGCCAGGCCCATTTGTCTCTTAAGATTGCAGCTCATAAGCAGACTCTCTCCACAGAGATCAACAACTCACCAGAGGATTAATGCTCTTGTCAGACAGGTCATAATCAGTTGAAGCGTTGTTTTTGATCAGCTTTCCATCCTTGATTTGGTAACCCTGGCCAATCTTGTAGATCTAAAAATAACAAGAATTTCTACTTACTAAAATATAGGAGAAAGGACCAGCCATCAGTCAAAGTGCAAATTGTTCTACATAGGGCTGGAGAAAAATGTCTACTGCGCTTTGAAAACACGTGGCTGTGCAAGAATTTGATGGTTATTCAACATTACTGCCCTGGGATTACATTCAAACAGAGCTAAACATCCAAAGCAGAACTATTCACTGTCATGCAGCAAGTGAGCCCAGCCAGCTCTTGCTCCTTCCCAGCAGCTCAGAGAAACAAACCTTCTTATTGATTTCAGTCCGATGGTGATAGCCCTTCTGACCAGCCCGGGCCACTGAGAAAGCCACACGAGCAGGGTGCCATGCACCGATGCAGGCCACTTTGCGCAGACCCCTGTGAGTCTTGCGGGGCAACTTCTTGGTGTGCCAGCGGCTGGTAACACCTGGAAGAAACCGAAGCAGCAGTGTCACTGACTGCTATCAGAGATTCACCCAATTGTTCAACTGGAGTTTAAGCCACCTTTCAAGCTGCTGTCCTAGGCCACAGAACGGAAGCCCAGACCCAAATCCCAGGAATTCAGCTTCCCTCTGAAGCACCCTGCCCCTTAACTGCCCACACCCCCCCCCAGCTCCCTTGGTTGTGTTCTCAGAAGGAAGGCAGCATGGAATGACTCCTCACGGATGTCAGGCGCTGTGCCCAGCGCTCATTCCATGGTCTCATCATTGAACCACGACAACAGGATAGATTCACCCCCAGAGCTCTTCAGTCTACACGCTTTTGAAAACTCAAAACTGTATCAAATCACAAACAAGAGAACTTCTACGTGTTTACCTTTGTATCCCTTGCCCTTGGTGACTCCAATGACATCAATCATCTCGTCCTGGCCAAAGACAGTTGACACAGGCACCTGCTGTTCCAGCTTCTCCCGGGCCCAATCCACTTTCTCAGCAACTGTGCCACCATTCACTTGGATCTCCATCAGGTGAGACTTCTTCTGTCTCAGGGGCAGCAAACGCATCTAGGAAACAGAAGAATGGAATTTGGCCCCTGTTTTTCCAAAATGGACCTTCAATAGCTCAGTATCCTCCTAGTACTGGCCTAATCTGTTTAACTAAACATATCCTTTCCCAAGATGAACTTCAACATATTGAAATAAAAGGCCCTCCAACAGGTAGAAAGGCTCTACTGTAGCTGAAACGGCAAGTCACATTATCTGGAAGTTACATGCCACCCACAGGAACACAGAACGTTCTATCCCCACAGGCATCAGCCAAACTCCATCCAAGAAGAACAGGAGATAATGAGGGGAATGGTTTTAAACTGAAAAAGGACAGTGGACATAAAGAAGGAACTGTTTATGACTGAGGGTGGCGAGACATTGGAACAGGCTGCCCGGAGAAGCTGTGGATGGTCCCATCCCTGGCAGTGTTCAAAGCCAGGCTGGACAGGGCTTCGAGCAAGCTCATCTAGTGGAAGGTCTCCTAACTCACTGCAGGGGGGTGGCACTACATGAACTTTAAATGTCCCTTCCAACCCAAACCATTCTACGATTCTTCGTATATTCTGCCATACTGAAGGACACTTTGGGTAGGGTCACATTTACAGTTCTAAATTTAGCAGATGGGGACTAATACAACTAGTAACAACAGCTACAGTACTACCTTTGCTACTTGGCATGGAAATACAATTAACTAAAATCAGCAGTGTCATACCTAGACTTCTTATTGCACTCACAGCCAACTCAAAGATTGAACTGCACCTCCCAAGAAAGCCTGGCAGAGCTCTGATGGCTGGGGAGACACCATCACACCTCCTCTAGCTGAGCAACAGAAGCCCCCAAAAGCCTCTGAGTGTCTGCAGTCCCTACAGAATGCAGCCTGCATGGATGCTAACCACACAAGCCCCGGAATTAAGTTTTCAGCCTTTTTTTTATTATTTATTTATACCTGGAATTAAGAGAGCCCAGGTCTACATGGTATCAGCAAAGGACAGGCAAGAAGTTCCTACCAGGGTTCAGTCTCTTTTGGACACTCCTCAAGCATCCTGTGAGCACACACTTTGTACAGGGTGAAGAGGACTAGTACTTGTATTGTGCGTAATAGCTAGCACCAGGCTGCAGGGGAGGGCAGCAATCTCCCTGCAGAGATGGATCAAGTTTTATGCTTGCTCCCTTGGCTGTTTCCAGTGTACATCTGAATCCCACAGACACTTACCTGAGTGTGAGCCATGACTCTAATAACCTGGCAGTATTTCTTCATGCTATTGAAATCTTTCTCCAGCTGCTTTTTGCCCTCCTCATCTTGCCATTTCTTGCAGTATTTGGTGAAGGCCTTCTTCTTGGACTTGTGCCTTCAGGAGCAGAGCAGAGACAAGGTTGGCTAAGCCCTTCATCGATCCCCAGGGAAGTGGGGATGAGCGGAAGGAGCTGCCACCTCAGCTGGTTTTGGCTCATTGCCAGCTTCTAAGCATTCTTCCACTGGCAAGCGGAGCCTGGAGCTCATCAGACAGTGGCAAAGTTGCCAGAGCTGAGCGGAGCTGCCATGAATTCCAAAGCACATTAACATTCACAGTACAGAAGACAGAAGACTGTAGAGAGATGTCAAACAATAACAGAAAAAAAAACCAGATCTTTAAAGCAATTGTCAAGTTGATGCTACCTGCTGCAGAATACCATAATTTCCCCCCTTTGTAAGCCCAAGCTATGCCCAACAGTAAAGCCATTACTGTAACACCCTTGAGATCATTATTGCTCTACTCTGACGTCTTTTCAGCCTGCAAAGTTCATAAACAGGCTGCCACCTCTAGACACACTGGAGCCGCACTTGGGCAAACATGCATACTTTGAATCACAACAACAGTGCCTGGAACAGTAATCAGAAGTAACACTTGTCTTCCCCTTTCCTGAGAAAACAGGGCTACAATCAGGACTCGACACTCAACAACAAGCGCCAGAGGCGATTTCCTTATGTCCGCCCGTCGAAGTATCATCATGTGTAGCCTGTGAAAGGAAATCTCAGGCAAGAACCAACACCGTCACCTCCATGCCAAGAAGGGTGCTAACACTGTGCTGCCACCCTCCCAAAGCCATTTCTACAGCCTATCCCATAATTAGGCCAGTTCATCAGGGCCAAGCACTAACTGCTGAAAAGCCTCTTCAAAACACTGTATTAACATAATTTTCAACCCAGTAGAGGAAATAAACCATGGCACAAGATTAAGGCCATAAGCAAAAGCCCTGCTTCCTTACCAGTTCTTGTAGAAGCGACGCTTACACTCATCGCTGATGTGCTCAGCAAAGATGGTCTTGAAGCTACGGAGACCACGAGGAGTCTGCACATATCCCACAATGCCCACAATGACCATGGGAGGAGTCTCTACTATAGTGACTGCCTCGACCACCTCTTTCTTGTTGACCTCTGGATGAAGGCAGAAATATGGCACAATTAACACCAGCATCAGCTACTGAAGCTCACCAAAGGCAAAATGGATGGTAGCAATAAAATCACATTCAGGACTGGACAATCAGGAAAAAAATTCCAAAAGCAATTTACTTATGTCTGCCCATCAAGAAAAGGTCATCCAAGTAGACTCTTACAGTACAGCTAAACTAAACCATCAGGTCACTGTACATCTTAGAAACAGGACCATTAACAAGACAGACACTGCTAGACATGAGGCATGGGGTGTGGCTGCTGCGACATCACTCACATTGAAGGAAGAGGGTTTGGGTGTTTTATACCTCACCCGCTCAAGGACTTTTAAACAGAGTGAAGTCAAGCTAGGACTAAAATCCAGAGCTACCAAGAGAAATCATCTTTCACCATTCAGAAAGAGAAACATCAATACATACTGGATCCAGGTCTGTCAACTTCACGGACAATGTGGGTCATGCCAGCTTTGTACCCCAAGAAAGCAGTGAGATGGACAGGCTTGCTGGGGTCATCTTTGGGAAAGCTCTTCACCTTGCCCCTGTGCCTGCTACTGCGCTTGCGGGGCAGGAAGCCCAGAGAGCCGTGCCTCGGAGCTGAGAACTTGCGGTGAGACTGGAGAGAAAACAAACATTTAGTGCTTGCTATTCACCTATGCCCAATCAAGGACCCACAGCCAATTCTCTTCTTGCCTTGAAACATTAATATTGCATATATACATATATAAAGCATTTTGCATTCTAGGAATTTTTCTCAGTATCAGCTGTTTGGCTTCTGAATGACATTATAATGTAAGAACGCAGTCCTTATGCCCCAACTATGTTCTTCCTGGATTTCCTCAGCATCCCCTCCCTTTCAAGCTTATTTTAAGACACCACCAAGTCCCACTCTAGTCGGTGAGCCACACAAGCGATGAGGCCACACAGATGACAATCTGACCACAGCATGCCACCACAATTTCAGTGCTCCTAAAAGCCTAGACAATGAGGAAGCACGGATAACTTCATAATGCATTTCAATGAATCAAATATAAAACCAGGCATTTCAGTTTGAAGTGGCAATAAAACACTATTTTAACATCCACCTTTACATTTCCACTTGGAGTGGAACTGCAGTAAAAATGCTACCAGCCTCCCTTTGCAACCAGAGAGCCACAGCTGGGTTCCAGAGAACTCAGCCCAACAAAGAATCACTCCTTCAATCTCATATCCAGATTCAAGACAAATTATGTACATGCAGCTAACAACCCATAGTTAACAGATGTGCCACACTAAAGAACACTAAACACAAACTGCTTTAAGCAAATGGAATTTACCAGCCCCAAAAAGGACTGTTAGGATTATGAACCTTGCGGCAGGGCGGAGCAGAACTGAATTCTGACACCACACGAAACGCCTTCGCGTTGCGTGGCACGATCAAACACGAAACACGACCCTACAGAGGGCAGGCGGTGAGCCGCATGGCCAGACTGACTCCTCCATGTGCTCACACCACCCCCTGCCACGGCCTCACTGCAGGACCGTACGAAAAAGCCGCGCTCTGCCCGCGCTGCCGGCCCCCAGACGCACAGTGCCTGGACACATGTTACTGCCGGGAGCTCCCTAGAGCAGCGCAGTCCCCAGCACCCCCCGCCACTCAGGCCCCCGAGCAGGCCCGGCCGGCAAAGCGCGTCCCGCCCCCGGCGCCTGCGGCGGCCGAGCCCCGCAAGGAGCCCCGCAAGGAGCCCCGAAGCGCCTCCAAAAGGGTCCGGAGGAGGCGGAGGCAGGGCCGGGCAGTCGCCGGTGGCGGGATGCCAGCGATGCCCGCGGGATGGCGCGACCGGGCCCGCTCAGTCCGCCATCGACACCCACCATCTTGTCCCCGCGCCGCGCCGGAAGGGGCGGGGCCAGCCGCGCCACCGCCTTTAATGATGGACCCGCCCCCGGGTGACGCATGCGTGCCGCGTCGGGCCTCGCGTGAGCGACGGCGGGGAGGTGCGCCGCTCCGCTACGGGTAGGGAGCGAGGACAAAAAGGGTGCGGGCAGCGGGTGCGCGGGAAAATCGTGCATGCTGGTCAAACCTGTGACATGCACGTGTCATGGTTCAGATGTACGTAATGTCAGTGTGTCCCACTGCAGAGCTCCTCCTCAGATAGGCTTGATGTGTTCCTTCCATGAATATAATGGGCTTGTTCCAAGCAGGGAGTATCTGTCACAGTGAAGCATCCCGATGTGATGTTGACCTGGTTTTATTAAACAGCTCCGGAGCCATAGGAAGCTGTAATGACCCCTGAGGACAGACAAATATTCATTGCAATTTGTGAGAGATGTGAGGCAGTGTGAAGAAATGCAGTAGCAAGCAAGAAAGAATAAGATAAAATAAGTTTCACTGCTGACGCTGGCAGCCATTACTGTTGCAAGTATTTCAAACTAGAGAAATAACTGCTATAATGCTGGGATGCGCTCTCAGGCCGATTGTGTGTTGTTCAGGGGCTGTGCCCTGCTGCGTATCACCACAGTGCTTGGTACAGCACAGCGCCAAACTCAATCAGGGCCTCTGTGTGCCACTGCTGAGTTAATAATAGACAATAAAAACAATAGCGATGTTCAGGTTATGCTGTGAGAGACGAGCTGCAAAACAGAGTTTCTGTGGAAGCTGTCTGGGGCTGTTGTTATTCACACTGTCATTTCTCTTGCTTTGCTTCCCATTGTTCTGGCACTTGGAGGAGCATCACCAGTGCCAGCCGTGGCTTGGGATACATTGGCTGGCTGGAACTCACCAACATGGGAGCTGGCACCAGAGCGGCTGTTCAGGGAAGGGGCGAAGCAGAGCTGAGGTGAAACCTGAGCAGGGAGGGCGCTGCGGGACAGCAGATAAATTATTCACTTCCCCTCCATTGACACCGGGAAATCGGATAGGACCCAGCCGAAGAAGCTCCCTCAAGCTTCCCTGGATTGGGAACTGTATGAGCATCCTTGCAGGATAGCTGACCATAGAATCAGCTAGGTTGTAAAAGACCTGTAAGATCATCAAGCACAACTGTTACCCCAGGACTGCCAACTCCACGTCACTAAGGTATCCGTATCTACATGGTTTTTGAACACTTCCAGGGACAGTGACTCCAGCACTGCCCTGGGCAGCCTGTTCTGATGCCTGAGCACCCTCTCGGTGAAGAAATTGTTTCAAATGTGCAGTCTAAACCTCCCCTGGTTTGAGGCCGTTTCCTCTTGTCCCATCACTCATTACTTGGGAGAAGAGACCAACCCCACCTCTCTCCATCCTCCTTTCAGGCAGTTGTAGAGAGCCATAAGGTCCCCCTGAGCCTTCTCTTCTCCAGACTAAACACCCCAGTTCTCTCAGCCGTTCCTCATCACACTGTGCTCCAGACCCTTCACCAGCTTTGCTGCTCTTCTCTGGACCCGCTCCAGCACTTCAATATCCCTCTTGTAGTGAGGAGCCCAGAACTGAACACAGGATTCGAGGTGCAGCCTCACCAGTGCCCAGTACAGGGGGATGATCACTGCCCTGGCCCTGCTGCCACACTATTGCTGATACAGGCCAGGATGCTGTTGGCCTTCGTGGCTGCCTGGGCACAAGCTGTTCATGTTCAGCCAGATATGATGCATAGCTCCGGCTGAAACACTCCTTGAAGTGGCTTTGGTGCTCAGCCAGGAATCCCACAGCTCCTGGCTGAGGAAGGGGAAGGAGGACTGCCATGAAGGACCTGGAGCAGAGCCACGTCTGAAGTGTGTGTGTGTGTCTTTATCCACCCTGCGCTCCTGCAGCCAAAGGCTAGTCCCTTTGGATGAATGGTTCCTGGCTGCTCACTCAAAATGCTGGGGTGTCACGTTGACCCCAGGTCAGCCTTAGAGCCTCAGCTGAGGTACCGTGGGCTGAACCCAGGCTTCCAGTAACCAGCACAGCATCAGGCATCATACTACTGGTAAGAGCCCATCCAGTTCTGCTGATGGCCATGTCCTGCTGCCTACAGCCTCTCACTGGGGTGAGGATGCAGGACATGAGCAAAGTGAGGAAGCTGATGAAGCTGAGGAGTGGCTGAGATGGTGACAGATATAACCATGAGGTTACCTGTGGAAAATAGCCAAACTGCTGAATAGTAATATCCACCCCCACCACATCCAGAGGCTGAGTAAAGTAGATATTTTTGTGTTATTATAAGGAACATGGGCCTCAATTCACCTTTGCCTGTGGTATGAGAGGAGATGCAAACCCAAGGCTATAAAGATGATGGTACCTAGAGCTGGGTGGGCTGGACCTTCCAGTGTTTTCCCTCAGGATCTCCTGGGGCTGACAGAGAAGGATGTGTTTCACAAACACAACACCGTGGGGAGGTTGGTGCCACTGAGGATGTCTCTTGCCCTGCCTCCTCCCTCCCTGCCCAGGGACCGTGGCACCATGCAGAAGCCATCCCAGTTCCCACAGCAGGGATGCTGACCTGTAACATGCGATCTAAGTGCTGTACATTATGGTTGTATTGAGTTACTACAAACATTAATTAAACAGTTCGAGCAAACACCTACCTATGGAGCCAAATCCCACCACCAACTGTGCCGGTGTAACAGCTAAGGCATTCAGTGCAGGGAGGATGGTTACACAGCCAGCATGAAGTAATTAAGAAGAACATATCCAAGCGTTAAACACGCTTGATCAACTCCCAGGGACCTTCCACCTCCCATCCCCTGCTCTGGTCCTTGCAGGTTAAGTGAAACCCGGGGCTGGAGGCTTTGCTGGAGGGATTCTCTGTCCAAACCTGCGTGAAAAAGCCCATACAAGATCGAGAGGTGTTTTTTTAGGAGGACATTTAATTGCCTGCCCTAACCTGGCCAGCAGTAGGAAGGGAACAGATACAAACTGGAGGGCTGAGGGTCCAGCTGTGCTGGCATTCCAGCTCATCTTCCCAAAACAGAGCTGCCCCATCCCTGCAAACAGTCAAGGTCAGATTGGTCAGGCTCTGAGCAATCTAATCTATATGAAGATGCCCCTGTTCATTGCAAGGGGAGCTGTACAGGGGGGTGGACTAGCTGACCTTTAAATGTCCTCTCCAGCCCAAACTATTCTCTGATTCTGGACGGATGCGATGTGTGGGGGTCCATACCCTACCTCCAACCTGTCCCTCAGAAGGTGCCTCAAAAAGGGTGAAGAATGGCTGCTCACTTTTTAGGGTGCTACTCCTAATGTGTGATGAATGGTGAACATTAAATGCTCTTCATCTCCCCATGCATTTGTCTCTAGCTCCTGCACTGTGCTCTTGAGCTGTGGACCCCATTTGTAGGCTCTGCCAAGAAAATGGATTGAGATTCAGGGAGAATGCAGTGGTGGTAGAGGGGATCAAGCATGTTCCCCATCCCACTGCTCTTCCCTTTGCTGTATTGCTGCTAACCTGACTCTCTGCATAGGTGCAACCTGGAGGTGAGCAGCGCATAAGCCATCCAGCCAGTCATTCTGCTTCCTCAGCCTGCTACGTGCTGACGGTTGGGCGCAGCACCATAACTCTGCCTGGGTCCAGAGCAGAAGCAGCCAGTTTTGCTGCACACCTGGCTTGTTTGGCCAGGTCCAAACCCCGTTTCTCCAGAACACCAGAGGGATTTAGCTTTCAACATGGGGACTTTTGTATCTGAGTCCTTCAAAGAAGTCCTGGTGCTGTAAGGCCTTACAGAGCGCTCACAGCGTTCCCGCCTTGCCCTTGGGCTGGCTGCCTCCAGCAGAGTTGCTGCCTGGTTTGAGTATCTCCATAATGAAGAACCGAAGATGTCCTGTGGTATGCATGCTGGAAATGCAGTGCAGAGCATCTCTGCTCAGCTGAAGCATGTGAGCAGTTGGCCTTCTGCAAACAAGCGGACTCCAAACGGTTTTGGCTTTTGCTGCTGACATTAAGGAAGCATGTTACAACCCAAGGGCTTGCTTTACATTTCAGTCCTCCTAATACAGATTACTGGGGACTCTGCATAAGGCAGTAAGCAAAAAGCACAGGCCAAGGAGCTTCAGTAGCCCCTAAGGCTGGATGGCTTCTCCCAGGCTCTGCTGGTGGCCGTGGTGGTTCTGTGGACACTGGGGAAGCTCTGGTGCCTCCCGAGCTGCAGCCTCAGGGATGCAAGGTGCACATCTTGCAGTCTCTGCCTCCAGGAACCAGCGGGTGTCCCCAAAACTCTGGGCTCCCCATGTTCTCAAAGGCAAAGGGCCTTTTTCCTGCTGTGTCCTCCCAGGGACATAGTGCCTGTAGGGTGAGAGGTGAATGTAAGGTGCGAGATGTTAGAGATGGGTGCCCGACGCTCTGCTGCAGGGCAATTCTGGGGCTGCACAGGCCCGTCTGCCTGGGAGCAGGCGCCCGGCGGGGGCGCAGGCAGCTCCCGACGGGAAGCACGGCTGCCTGCTCCTCTTGGCTAGCCGGGTCTCACCCGGGGATAGAGCCTTATCCCTACGGGGGCTGCAAGCGGTGAAACACTTGGTCTGGGCTGTGCAGCCGAGGGGTGACGGGGCTGCGGGCAGGCCGGTCTCCATCACGCCCCAGTACACCGCACGCCGCACCGCCGGCGGCGGGAACGGGCTGGGTGCGCGCTCCCGGCGCGGCGCGGCCCCGTGGGCGGGAGCGCGGCTCGTCGCCGCCGCCGGGCTGCCAAGCACGGCTCGGCTGGGTTCGGCGCGCCTCGGCTTGACTCGGCTCGGCTCGTCTCGGCACGGCCCGGCAGCGCCTGCCGAGCCCCCCGCCCGCTTCCCGCCATGGACGGGGGCGCCTTCGGAGCGGGGAAAGCCGGCGGCGCCTTCGACCCTCAAGCCTTCATCCGGCAGCCGCAGACCCTCCTGCGGCTCCTGTCCTGGGTAAGGCCCCGCCGGCACCGGGGGCTGCACCGGCACCGGGGGACGGGGAGACGGGGAATGTCCCGCAGGGGTGCGGGGGGCGCGGGGCTCCCTCCGGGGCAGGCAGCCGCTGCCCGCCTCGACCCCGACCTTTCTGCATACCTGCGTATGTCTGTATACATGAATTATGTTATATGCTATATACCATTATATATCCTTATCTATTATACGTTCTGTATTATATCTTATACGTCCTGTTATATATTATACGTTCTATATTATATAGTAGTATAACTATAATATGCTATTATGTATTATATATTTATTATTTTACATTTTGCATATGCATATCTATCCATCTGTATAGATAAGCATATATCCATTACATATCTGCACATCTAGATCCACACACACAGAGAAAAATATGGATATTCCTCCATAAGCATTTATGACTGTATCTCCGTGCATATATGCATGTATGTTTGGATATATGGATCTATCTCTGGTTTTATACACATCCATATGTATATATGCCCATATGTATAGCCACATATATGTGCACACAGCTCTGTGTATGTAAATATATCCGTGTGTATGCATATAGGGCCATACAGTTATAGGGCTATATGGGGTGAGAGCAGTCTGGTTTGGGGTTTCTTCCCTGGGGTGAGCTAAGTTGGACTGTGACCCCATCTCCATCTCTGCTCTTTTGCGGGTGGTGATGGGGTCTTCTCACCCCCTCATCCCCATGCCAGTGAGTTTATGGTGGGCACGGGGAGGCAGCAGGACATGGAGTGACAGGGGGAGCTGGTGGTGATGCTGCAGTCCTGGTGTGACTCCCCAGTGGGTCAAGGCTTGGGGGGTTCTGGGTGTGCTGGGGCAAGCGAGTGGGTCGATGAGGGCTGGATGTTACTCTGTGTTTTATACTTATCCTGTCACCCTGCCAACCTCCTTTCCCTGTAATGCTTTCCTCTCTGTAATTTGTGGGGAAGGGGGCAGACAGAAAGGGGGGTCTAAGGAGGGTGGTGGGGAGGGCGCGGGGTGCCAGGGGGAAGGTCTTTCCCTCTTCCCGTGACTATGATCCCATGGCTGCCTGTGGGGCTGGCGCATATGTGCAAGAAGGTCATTGGGATTAAGGGAGCGAGAGCTGCAGCACAGAGCTGGTGGGGGAGAGATTGAGGTCTCAGCCGGGAGCGGAGAAGGGAGGGCAGGGAGAGAAACACATGCGCACCGGAGCTGGGAGCAGAGACGTCAGGCTGGCTTTGGGAAGATGAAATAAAAGCAGTGCCAGGCCGGGGGAATGAGGAGGGAAAGGGGAGGCAGCTCTTGTGCTCCCGGCTGCGGGTGTGGGTAATGTCCCCTCGGAGTGCTGTAACCCGGGGGGCAGCTGGAGAGCCCCAAGACAGCTGAGGACGTGATTAACGCGGGCGATCCGTCTGCCTCAGCTTGTTTACAGTGCAGCACATCACACTGAGAGCAGGCTGGCTGCCGGGCACCGGGCGAGGGGGTACAGCCTGCATGCCTGGGGATGATGGACGTGATGTGACCTACAAAGGCTCTCCCATTGCTAGTCTCTGTGGCAGAATTTCCTCTTTCTCCCTCTCAGTCTGGTGGCTTGGTTTTTTTCCCCCTTCATCAGAGCACTGCGGGATTTTGGCTTCCCAGAGGCACCAGGTGAGGGAGAGAGGACATGAAGTATGTTTATTGTTTTAATTTGGCACCTACTTTGCTTCAGAGTATCTCAGACACCATCGGCTTGCTCACTGAGCTCAGCTCCATGCCCCACAAGGCCTCCCCAGGCAAGGAGCGCTTCCCAGGCACTGGCTTCTCCTTGGGACCCCGCAGTGCTTCCCCCTGCCCATTGGTCAGATGGCAGGGGACAGGATGGAATGGATTTACCCTGGTTTATACCTGCACATTTCACTTCGCTGTGGAAATTAAAGGCTTTTTGCAGGAGCTGGAGATGCGCCAGGTCAGTGGTCCAGCAAGGGAGGCTGGCCTGGCTGTCATGGTGCAAGGCTATACATGCAGCTCTTCTCTCCCAAAACACAAATTCCTTCTCCTGCTTTTCCATGAACTTGGTCTTGTGTGTCATCCTGAGCATCTCTCCCTCTGCAAAGGCAGGGGGCCACAAGCTCACCCTAGATATTTAGTTGTGGTTTTGGTCTTTAACTCGAGACCAAGAGGAGTCCTTATGGGCACTGAAGTCCTTTTTCAGGCTGTCACAAGCATCAGAACCTTTATGGCTCCCTCCATAAACTGGTTGAACTTTGCTGAAAAACAGACTAGTTCATGGTGTTTTGCCCTTCTCACTCCCTCTGGGAGAGGGTTCAGCACCTCCAATGATCAGGGCCTTCCACTGTAAATCATGGCTGGGTTTTTATCCATTTGCTTTCGTGCTTCTGTGCCCTTCAGTTTAAATGGAGCTTTTCCCTCCCTGGTGTTTTCCCAGGGGTATATTTATAGACTGCGATCACATCCGCACTCAGCCTTTCTATTGCCAGGCTCTGCGAGCCAAACTCTTCTGGTGGCGAAGGGCTCTCCCTCCCCACAGTCTCTGTGAGAGTCCTTCCTTTCACCTGCTCTTGCCCACACTGGAAACACTTTGCCTGCCATCTCCTGAGCTCTCATGTGCCTTTATCCTGCCCGTGGTATGGATGGTCCATTTACTTCGCAGGGCAAACTGGAAATTCCTTTTGTCCTGTTTCATGTGATGAGCTGTCACTGAGAGCAGAAATTCTCATGATCGCTTCTGCAGGCAGTGACCTTGTGCTCAGATCATGGCTGCTTTGTAGCAGACTTTATAATGGCACGGGGGTGCCTATGGCTTTTTACCAACAGGCAGCAAAACTGGCTCCTCCCCAGGGAGTTTGCAGCCCAATTGAGATGGTGGCAGATCTCCAGGGAGAGTTGCAGATTCAGGAGCAGATGGGGTGACCCAAGGTTATTTATGTTGCTCCTTGCTGAGAAGGAGATGGTATAGGTTTGACAAGGAGGATGCTAAACTATGGAAAGAGGTTAGCAGTTCTGGAGCATCTGTCCACAACAACAGTGTTGTGGAGCAGCTCAGGTTTCTTAGGTGCTTTGGAGGTCAGGCATAGTGAGTAAGTATGCATCTCCCTGCAGAAAGGTTGCCTGGCATGGGTGCTGGCGAGTGGTGCTGGTCCTGCAGAGTGCCTGTGTTAGGTTTGGATATTCACCCTCAGCGCAAGCCATTTCTCTGCTGCTGTCTGCCTCAGATGCTGCCTGCCCCAGATGCCCTGGATGAAGCAGCACCTTGTAGTGCAGGGAGGTAGCCCTAATGGAGCCATCCCTCCTGAGCATCTCTGCTGAGGATGCCTCCAAGGGCATCTGGATCTTGCAGTGAGGGGGCTTCTTCAGTACAGCTGGACTGATTAAAGCAGTGTTCTGCTGGAAGATCCCGAAGGCTTCCCCACCTCTCTGTGGAGAAGGGCAGAACAACTTCCTCCTTATTCTCAGTGACAGAGAGTGAGGCAACTCATCCTATTGTAATGGGTGGCTGGGTTTACTCCCAGTCCTGGTCTTTCAAGGCACTGCTCCACGCTGTGTCACTTTGCTTGCCCCTGGCTCTAACACAGAGGTGTGTTCTGAGCTGAGCTGCATCACACAGCTGGTGCCCCGCAGTAGATGAAACATAGGTGCATGGGTGGGGTTTTACCACCTTGACACATACACACACAGACCTGCCTTCCGCCTGCTTAGGTGACCCAATAGCAGAGCTGGGTGACCCACACTGAGCTGGAGCTGTGCAGCTCCAGCATGGTTCTGGAAATAAAGCAGACAAGTGTGGGCACATCCCTGCCTAATCCCATTCCACCCTGACCTACAGTGCTCCCCGCAGCCGGCGCGGGGGAGCTGGGAGGCTCCTTTGCAACCCGCAGGCGTTGGATGTAGTGCTAGCTCCATAAATAAGTAAGATGCTAAAGGAAACAGTTTGTTCCAGGTGCTCCTGCCTGCTTGGAAACCTGCTTGCTGGAGAAGCTGAAGTGCTGCTTGTTGTAAAAGCCTAACAAGGCAAAAGTAACTTGCTTTTTGGAAGCAGGCCTAGCTAGGTGGCTTGAATGAGAGTGTTTGCAACCACAGCTGCGCAGGCAAAGCAGACCGTTAAAACTTGCTGCACAGACCGAGATGCTAAGTCCCCCTTTGACACCGAGGACACTGCTCCTCTAAAAGGAGGTCTGGTGAGGAGAGGCACTGCCTGCCCTCCATCTCCTATTCCATCACCTTCCGCCATTGCCACTGTGTCCCTTGGCTGGTGGGAACATGTAGACCTTTTGAGCCAGGACGTGAAGCACTGTTCCCTGTCCCTGCAGGCACAGCATGGCCCAGGCAGCTACGGCTGAGCAGACAAGGCAGGTGAAGGATGAGGACCACATCCCTGGCCTCACCATGATGGGCTGGCACTTGTGAGCTGGAAGATGGGGACAAGGCCTTGCATGGCAGGGAGCCCTGTCTCTTGCCTTGCCAGCAGGTCCGTGGCTTGCTGCACTGATGCCTGGCTTAAGATACCTTATGCCATCCTTCATCGTATGGAAAGGACACCCAGCGTGGGCTTGCAGTGGCAGCTAAATTGAGCATTAGAGCCCGGGGGCCTTGTTATTCTGAAACCAGCTGCAGCCTCCCCCTTCTTTCTGTCCCACTGTTCCTTGATTATGGGCCATGATTTGTGCCTCTACTCTTCCATGTGATTTTTACCCCAGCCACCATGACTGCTGACTGTGTTCTTGTGAGGTATGTTGATGCACAATGAAAGAAACATGGCAGTTCAAAGCACGTGCTTTCAGTCAAGCCTGAGGTACAGTTCTTCATGGGATCTCCTTCCCTGGGATGGCTTCAGAAGGGTTTTTGAGGGACTGCTATCACTGGGATGGGGTGAGAGGCAGTGTCAGAAGATGAACAATAGATGTGAGCAGCTGTGCAGTGATTAGGGGCTGGATATAGCAGGTTGTGTTGTTTCCAGCATAGTATTTCCAGAAAAGGTCTTGGAGCAGGAACAAATCTCTCATTAATGGCATTTTCAGATAAAAATATGAGAAGTAGCACATAGGGACCAAGGACTGACAGAAATATGAGCGAAAAATAAGATAATTGTATGTAATCTGTTTCAAAAACATGTGAGACACACAGGTGAGGAGCAGAGAAACTGCACCATGGTGAGACATAGGTAAGGCATCTTCCTCATGGAAAAAGATGTGAGTTTTGAGCACTTTGCTGAGCAGTGACCTAGCAATGTAGGGACCATCTGGAAAGCATGGAAGGACCTGGATACCACCATGGAAGTGTGGCCATGGGGAGTTGTCACTAGTGTTGGGACAGAAGGTGCTGTTTGATCACAGGAAGACCTGAGTGGAACCTCAAATGAATCATAGAACCATAGAACAGGTACAGTTAGAGGGGACCTTAAAGACCATCTAGTTCCAACCCTCCTGGTTCACTAGACCAGACCTGCAGGACTGGACAGAGCTTCCTGTAGTTGGTTTTTGGGACACAACCTCCAGTTACACGTGTGGGCATCTTCCCATGGCAAAGCTCTTCCTCCCTCCGTGGGGTGGCTGGCACCACAATGGTATTGTCATTAGAGGCTTCCTGACTGCTGGCTCCATCATCACCTGGGGCTTGGACTGCTCTGAGGTGGGGAATACTGACCCCAGGCATGGGTCTGATGGGAAGCAGAAGGGTTAATGGCCATCCTGTCAGCTGCCAAGCCATGTGTGAATAAAAGCTGGCTAACCAGGAAAGCCTGTCACAGATCCCGTGGCAGGAATTAGGGATGTGGAGCCTTTCTCCCCTCCATCACCTGCTCCGGATCAGCCCTGGCTGCTGACCACGTGCTGGTATACCCATGCTCTTCCCCTGTCCCATGCTCCAGGGAATGGAGTATAAATGGGGACAGGGAGGCTGGTCCCCTCTAGCACCAGCACAGGGCTCAGACGTGCCGTCGAGACCGTGGGCAGGAGTCGTTTGCCACCTGCATGGTGCCGGCTGGAGGGAATAAATAGAGGCCGCCTGTTTCCAAGCTGCCAGTCCCATGCGTATCAAAAACTGCATATGTTTTCTTCAAAATGAGCTAAATACAAGTGATTTAATGATGATTATGATAATAATAATAATAATCCGTGTCTGTGCAGGGCTCTCCAAAGCTTTCCAGAGACTCCATTTGTGAGTGGCTGAATGAAAACGAAAGCCAAATCATCTCTGCCAGTTTATCATTTGCACTATTCCCCTGCTCTTGCTTTCTTTTTAAATAGATTTATTCCTGGTCTCATTACCAGATCAGACACAGGAGCGGTTATTGCTTCATTCTGCCTGAGGTGGATTTGATTTGAATTCCCACCAGGAATATTATGTCACCAAACTATTTCCTCTCTCTAATAGAATAAAAAGGGGGTGTGGGAGAGGGAGAGGCAACACGCAGTGCGACAGAGGCTGTGACTGGAGGGCACCGCAGTGAGCTCAAGCAAGCAGCTTGGCAGAAACTCTCTTCAGCCTCATCCCCACCACAGCCATCATGGGGATTTCAGGGATGAATTCAGGAGGCAGCATGACAGACTCCTGGGATGAGGTGCAGGAAAATTCCAGTGCACTGCCAGAGGCTGGGCGTGCTGTGCTTCCATCACATGATGCTCAGGAGCATCTGATGCATGGCTGGGGATGGGCAGCATGGTGCAAAGCCTCACATGATGCTCAGGAGGTTTCTCCTGGCTTTCTGCAGGGCTGAGCCTGCAGTGGGAAGGTGGGGAAGGACGGAAGAGCTTCTCCTCTGGTACTCATCTGTCACTTTTGCCTCTGGCAAAATCAGATCACCCAGTTTAGGGAGAGGAAAAAAAAGGTCTTTTATGGTGGGATGCAGAATTTTGCCACTTCTCTCGCTGTAGCGAGCCCTTAAATGCCTGTAACAGCCAGCATGAGCCTCCTGAGAAACCGGGAGAGGAAAACTCCCAGCCTTTCCCCATCTCCTCCCTGCTGTGCTTAGCATTAAGTTCATTCTGCTGTGTCTTCCAGAAAGTTGTCCTGTCTCTGTCATCTTTGCAAAGCATCTGGCTCTGGCCTTCGCTTGGTGTCTCAGAGCTCTTTGATAAAAACAGAAGTTTAGGAAGATCATTGCAACAGCCTGCATGGATGTAATGTTTAAGGAGGTCGAGAAAAAGCCAAGTCCCAGCAACAATGCTGAGTTGGTCAGATCTTCTCCAAGTGCTGTTTTCTGTCCCTTTTTTGAGCATAGCCAAATATATTACTTACTAAATGCAGACCCCCAGGCAGTATGAACGCCTGCCCAGTTAACGTTGCTCTTAGAGGCTTGAAGAAACCCTCTCAACCTAAAAATCTAGTTTCTTAAAGTCCTGTTAACTCAAAAGCCACCTGGATGTGTTCCTGTGTAACCTGCTCTAGGTGGCCCTTTCTTGGGGGGGTGGGACAAGATGATCTCCAGAGGCCCCTTCCAACCCTAATGATTCTGAGACTTAAGGAGCCTTGCTGAAGAAATGAGGTCACTCAGGTGCACAAAGCTGAGGATGGATGGATGGTTTTTGTTGCTGAGTGTAGGAGAGAGGCTAACACACTCTCGCTGTGAAGCAGAAGGATGGCATGTATCGGGGAGCATTGGGATGCAGTGCTTTGCCTGCCTCCTGTCAACCTTCAGACAAGTCACTTCCTGCATCTTGGTGCTCAGTAAGGAGAGGACTCCTACCATTTTCTTCTCACCTCCTCTTTGCAGCTGAACACACATTTTGGACCATTTTATTAGCATTGTAGGCAAGACTTCGTGCAGCGAGGATTCACTATGCCAGACTGGGGTAGAAGGAACAAGCAGCAGTAACGCAGAGGGACAAGAGGCTTATGCTGGTGCTGCTGGTAGCTGGCATTTCTTCACAAGTGCTGCAGATGTGATGGGAACAGCAACGTAAATGCTTCATCCTTGCAGACTTGATGCTTTGTAATCCAGGCAGACATTCATGCTGCACCTGCTGCCTGCATCATCCCTGCATGGGCATGGATTGTGAAATCAAGGAAATAAAGAATACTTGCTCTTTCTAAGATGAATTGCCACATCAATGAGCTTCCCACCCCCTTACCAACAGGAAGTAGCTGCCATGGATTAAGTTTGCAACAGTTTCTCCTGGGGGTTGCAAGATCTGGGCTCCCATAATTATAATTTTTATAGAAAATTGTGCATCTGTCACAACACTTTCTGTGTACAGACACCATGAGGATAAAACGGGCAACATTGCCTGTCAGCAATTGCCTCTTCTCCTGCTGTCCAGCTCTGCCCATAAGTCTGAAACCTCATTTGAACCTGCCTGTTCTTGCCCAGTCAGGGTTGTCCAGCGCAGGTCGAGGCTGCTGTGCACAGTGGATCCTCACAGTGTGTTGCTGTGCCATGATAAGTTGACAAAGGGACCAGGCCTAATCCACTGCCACTGACTTTGCCCTCTTTGCAGAGCAGGTGAACAGAGCATGGACCAGAGCTGATAGAAGTGGTGAGGAAAACACAGAGAGAATGAGGCATCCCTTATGCTACTGTGCTCTGGTCCATAGAAAGCTTTCCTAAGGACAAAGAGTACTTTGGGGTGGTTGTCTCATGATGCAGAAAATAAGCATCTGCAGTGACTTGTTCTTCCCACGAGTGAGAATACCCTTAGTGGAATCCCCCAGAAAACTCCTTAGATCATCTTAAATCAGATACTTCCCAGCCAGTCATACCTGTGGCACTTCCAAGCTGTGAAAGAAGTTTCTCTTCATAGGAGAGAAGTTGTGGCATCTTGGTTGACCAAAGATAAAAATGGGAGTTAGGAATGCCACCTCTGCTTGAAAATTAGTGTGAAGAAATAAAGGAAATTAGTCCCTTAGTGTAACTTACTTATCATTAGTAGCTAGGTGTGCTGAAGCCTCAGGCTGCAAACTGTGAACTTTCACATAGATATGCTGAGGTTTTTACCTACTGAAGTAGGGGGACCTTATCACTATATTCCAGTATTTAAAGGGTGGCTACAAAGAAGATGGAGGCTCTTTTGTCTCGAGGAGTCGCATGGAAAAGATGAGGGATAACGGGTACATGTTACTCCCAGTGAGATTCCAGTTGTACACAAGATTAAAAGTTTTCACAATGAGAACAATCAGCCATTGGAATAATCTGTCCAGGGAAGTGGTGGATTCCCCAACACTGGGAATTGTAAGATTCAGCTGGACAGGGTCATCTTGTCTAGACTGTGCTTTCGCCAAGAAACGTTGGAGCAGATGTTCCTTGAGGTCCCTTCCAACCTGGTATTATTCTATGATTCTGTGATTCTATGATTAAGTAAAAGGAGGCCCCAGAGCCAGTTCATTCCAGAAGATAAGGAGGCAAGGAAGGCCACTACCCCTGTCAGCAGAACCTGCTGCCTTATAGATAAGAGAAGAAATGGTCCACCTAGAGGCTTTGAGAGAACCAATGGAGAACAAGAAGACTCCAGACCCTAATGTTATTGTTGGGCTGAACAGTTGCATGAAGGGATAGGAAACTTAGATTGTAAAGGGACTTCTTTGTTTGGGGTCCCTCTCTGGAGGCACCCAGCTCAAGATATTTCTGTCACTATACCACTTAAATAAATTACATTCTTGGATTTAAAGCCTGGGACTCTGCTATAGGATACCTAAGGTGGAGAAGCATCATTAACAATTATGGAGAGGGAGATGCCCCTCTGGTCTTCTGACTCTGAGCTGCATCTTTACGATGTGCCAGCATAAAAAGGAATGAAAGAGCAAATGCAAAAAGGAATTATTCTGCTTCTTTCCCTCGCAGATGAGAGCTCTTCCAGGTCAGCAGCAAGCCCAAAGATAAGAGCAGAGGGAAAGATGTGTAGCAGGATATGAGCAGAGTAAACAGAGGTGTCTCTGGGAAGAGGCCATTGCAGAAGCTCATTCATCTCAAAAGAGTAAGCAGAGAGTTGCTATACAGCTAACTTCAAGGGTTGACCTGACTCAGGGAATCAGCATTTTACTGGTTTTGAGCCCTAAACCAAAACATGACTATGCCATGTTTGAGGCTGTTTTTAATCTTCCAAAGAGAAGATACACTTTCTGTGTAATGCTGTGGAAATTGGGGCACCTGCTCTGTAATTCCAATATATGGAGGTCGGTACTTCAGGTGGCAGTATCGGTGCTGGTCACAGCCTTACATCAGGATGTCACTTCAGGAGTCTGCCAGCTCCCCCTCAGGTTAGAGTATCCCAGTGTTATTGCCAATGGTCCTCAACAGACCTGTGAGCCCAGCCTCTTATGAAGGTGTGCGAGATTTCCTGCTGAAACAGCCTGGCTGTAATTGTGTGGAATTTCGCTGCTTTCCAAACCATTCATGCTGAAATTTTGAAGACCAGGCCTTTGCTTCAGGCAGAAGCGAGTTTTATTTAATTTTCATAGGCCATTTCTGCAAAGTATGATCAATCTCAGTTCTCAATAAGGAGGAGGAGGACAAACCAGTTGGTTTACTTCTAAGCTTAAAAAGCTCTTGTGAATTCTTAGAGAACTCATACAGTCCCCACGCTTAGAAGCACTGGCTTGCAGTGGTTTTAGTTTAGTTTAGGTCAAACAGCAGAGGTCTGTGCTGTGGACCTCAGACCTCCAATCCTACCTATGATAGGTGGTGTATTGAGTTGGCATTAATCAAAGGTTAATTTTCCCTGCACTCACAAAGCTGTTTCTCCACTTCCTGGGTCGCCTGTCATGTCCTCTTCTGGTGCTTGGCTGGGTTAAGTAGTACTGGGGTCCTTCTCACCTAGCAAACCCTCAGACCTACCTCCACTCCCTGCAGGAGACTTGGGCACCTCATCTTCTTGTGCATCGTTTCTCCTTGGGGATTGGGTGGTGGTTCCAAGCGTGCCAGGCTCCTGTTGTTCATACAACTCCCAGGCTAGCAGAGTACCCTGATGATGTCCCAGTGCACATCATTTATATGTTCACCCCATGCTTGAGGTCCCGTTTCCTGTCTGCTCGGGTCCGTTGCAGGCAGCCTGCACATAGGCTGTCCCTACTGAGGATATCAAGGTGCCCTGCAAAGAAAAATGTGTACATGCTGCTGTAATCTTCCCCTATTTCTGCTGTGGCTGCAAGGGGAAGCTGTTTATTTGAGATGCAGGACCGGGACTGCTGTAAATAGCTCTCTGCTTTGGTGAACTTGCTGTGTCAAAGAGGAACAGCTTTGTGGCAGGCGATGAAGGCTAAGCCCATGAGCGAAGATTAGACCAGCAAGCGCGGATTATGGCATTTCTACCTGGACTCATCCTTAATTCTACCTGATTTAAAATAACATGCAGTGGCAGTAGCGGTGATGGGTAGGGAGGACTCATGGTGGGCCTGGCAAGTGGACCTGGAGGGGGAATGTTTGGCCCATGAAATCCATGCCAAAGGTTTGAGGGTGTTGCTGTATGGGTCTAGGCAGAAGGATAGGTGGTGTCATGGGCAGGGCTGATGGAAAACTGTGGGAGGTTGGGAGAGCAGGAGCCCAGCAGAATGGAGCTGCAGAGCGAGCAGGGTTGTGGATTGTGGGAGAGTGGATATGGAAAAGAGCACAGTAGCTGAATAGATAAAATTAGTGAACAAATGCGTGGTAGAAACAATGAATTCCTAGAAGGGAAAGGAGTGGGTGGGAGAATTAAGTGCAGACTAAGAGGATTTCCACTACTTGGAGCCCTTCATCTGTACCAAAACCATATCCCAATTTAAACTCCATGTTGCCTCCCTGTGTGTCTGTGGGAAGCCACCCTTACTGCAGACTGTGACTGCTTTACATTGCTTTAGATCAGATGAATAAAATTCTCAATCTAAAAGTGTCCTATTTTAAGTTAATCCTCAGAAATAAAATGAGACCATCTTCCCAGTAAATTCCTCATGTCTACAGCCCAGGCAGCAGGATATGAACTCAGTAGAGCAAAGAGGTGCCTGTGAAGGGTGTCCGTCCCCTGCAGAGCTCTGCTCCTTTGTGCTGGTCCAGAGAGATGGAGCTTGTCCTGACCTATCTCCTGCCTCTCTCCCTCCCCACCAGGTGTTCTCCATCGTGGTGTTTGGCTCCATTGTCAATGAAGGGTACGTGAACCGCGCGGACGAGACACAAGAGCACTGCATTTTCAACCGCAACCGCAATGCCTGCAACTATGGCATTACAGTGGGTGTCCTCGCCTTCCTCAGCTGCCTTCTTTACCTGGCTCTGGATGCCTACTTCCCGCAGATTAGCAGCGTCAAGGACCGCAAGAAGGCAGTGCTCTCGGACATCGGAATCTCGGGTGAGCTTCCTGGCCAGTTGGCCATAGCGCCCCTCTCCTCCACTGGCAAGGGAGAGGAGGGAGTTTCTGCTACCCTGCAGGCCAGGTGCCTACTAGCAGGGAGGTCTTTGAGTTCCTTGCTCTTTCAAGAGGCTTTCTTTCTGTTTTCTTCCCCATTCTCTTCTCGTTCAATCTGGCTGATGCCTTGGTGCTGCAAGGCATAGCTCAGGGAACCCTTTAGGATCAGCAGGTCTTGCCTTCCTGCATGCTTGTGCTTGCTAAGGCCAAGTGTTAATGCCTCTGGAGATGGTACTTCCTTCTTTTCCAGCTCCAGGTGATTGACCCTATATATTTTAACATATAAAAATGTTGAGGGTTTCATGCAGACGGACTAAACCAGTACTCCTAGGTTATGGGGCATTCCGCATGTGAATAGCTGTGCAGGACCACATCCAGCCCTGAGGCTTACTAACAGTCAGTACTTACAGTCAGGTTTCTCCGTGCCCAGTAGTGTGTTGAAGTGACAGAGCGAGCCATGGTGCGTGTGTACGTGCATGTGTAACACCAGTCAGCAGCATCATGAGGAGGTGCTTTGTTCTCATGCTCTAATCCCGAGTTACTCTTCTGGCTTACTCCAGCCATATAGGCAAATTTCTCCACATCAGGCTGTCCCCCATCCTAGTTTTCCAAAGGGGCCAGGAGTGGAATGAGGGCAGGATTGGGTGCAGCACCTAAACTTGTTTAGGACTTCTGGCTTGCACGTTTGTTCATGGTTAACCCCTTGCTGAGCAGACCTGTGTACAGCTAACAGAAGGGGAAGGACTGAGCCCTGTTTGGCTGCCGCTTAGGAGTGCCCATTTCCCTCACTGCCAGGTAGCTGTCTGCGCCTGGCAAAGAGGGTGAGTCCCACTCCTCCCATCGTCACCCCTTTCCCAGCATGTTAATGATCCTTCAGCACCTTTCCTCAGTGTGAGTCCCCCAGCCTGTGGTGTCCTGAGCAAAAGCCGGTCTCTGTGCAACTGCAGGCTGGCTGCTTCCCACTCTTCTGCAGCTCCCTTGGAAGGACTTGCTCTTTACTCGTCCTTGCAGCACAGGGTTGTGAAGCAGTGGCTGTTTCAGAGAGCCCAGGTGATTGCTTCTCTACTGGAAGCCCTTCAGGCTCCCTCCCAAGGCCACATTCAAGTCGTGTGATCAATCCAAACACAAGCAAATGAACTCCCCTGAGGCACTCTCTGCAGACATCTATCATCACCTTGACAATTTAGCTGTCAGCTCACATGCCAGCTCACTTGGGCTTAGACAGGCTGCACGGTCAGAGCTCAGCCCAGTCTGCAACACACTGGTGGGCCTCACAGAGTTGAAGTTTCCAGAGACACGTGGTGTGTTTATGTTCTGTTCACACATACCTTCTTGATGTCTCTCCCTTTCCCCTTTGGCATGCTGGTGGTCATCCAACCCAGCCTTTTGGGCATTCCTCTGGTTCGTTGGCTTCTGCTTTCTGACCAACCAGTGGCAAGCATCAAAAGAAGAGGACAACCCAATGAATGAGGGAGGGGATGCAGCCCGAGCAGCCATCACATTCTCGTTCTTCTCTATCTTCACCTGGGTGAGTACAGCAACAATGATGTTGGATCGAGTGTCCTGTGCACTGTATTAGCTTGTTGGGAATGGAAGGTGACTGTCTAAGAGTGATTGCCTCTGAGATCTCAGTTCACATGGCTTCTAAGAAGGAAAAGAAGGGGGAGAAGGTGGCTAGAAGATAAACTTGGGAAACAAAGACTCAAAAACTTACATGAAAGAAGTTGCTAGTAGGTGCTACAGCATTAATAAGCGCAGTGGGAAAGAGGGACCCATATCCCAGTAAGGAGTGTTCTTTACAAACCTCTAATATGACCCTGGGCAAGCAAGCACCCCAAGCATCATTTTCACTGTGTATCAGAGGACCTTAACAGCATTTTCTCCTCACAGATGCGAAGCAGACAAAAGAGCTCCAGGTCAGTGGTTGCACCCATCTCACTCCCTGCTTTGCTCCATCACATGAAAAGTCATCAGTGGCCACAAGGGGCTGCAGTGGGCATCCCTCTGGGCTCTCTATCTGCACCCACACTGCAGCACTGCCTTAGGATCCACACTGGATCACCTTTTAGGAAGGTCATGGTGCTGTTTGCCCTTTACTCAGCAGTTTTGTATTGCTAGTTCCCTGAAAAAATGGTGTGTGATATAAATATCCCCCACAGTTTCCTCCCATCTCTGAAAGCACCAAACCCGTGTGATTTTTGTCCAAAGTCACAGGATAGTGCCAAGCAGAAAAGTATTCTAGGCCAGCCTCTATGCAGAAGTCCTCATGCCTGTATCTTCTCCTCTCCCTTCAGGCCCTAACATTGTGCAGAGGCCAGGTAGGAAGGGTGCTGTAAGACCATGAAGCTGTCAGAGGAAGGCGGGCTGCAAAGGGTTTTGTGATTAGCAGCCTCACCAAGGTGACACCGAGCAGAGGCAAGGATAGCAGCATGTGTGTCCCATGAGCACTCAAGTGCTGCTGAAAGCCTCTTGCAAACTCCAGCAGAAAGTGTGACAAGGAGCAAGAATTTTGTAAGAGGTCTCTCAGGACCCTTTTGGAGGTGCCACCATCTCCAGTGGTCTTCCCTGATGTGTGGGCTTGCAGGTGGATAAATAGGCATCCTCTTCCCCAAGATCCTTGGGGGTTTTATTTCAGTCAAACATTCTGGTTTGCTATTCCTTTCTGATTATCCTTCCCACACCCCTCTCTCTCCTCACAGGGCTCCCTCACATTTCTGGCTTTCCGGAGACTCAGAGACATTACTTTTCAGGAAGAGTACAACACCCTGTTCCCTAACTCCCCATCCTTGCTGCCTTAGAGCCCCTCGCTGATGAGGGAATTTAGGGAAGGGATGGAGGGATGCAATTGGAGGAGGTTACTGAGCAGAGACAGTTCCAATGCCCTGACCATCGGTGTGTAGTCACTGTAGAGCACAGTGTGGGAAGACACGGGCCATTGAACTGGAGTGGGGTTGTCCACTGAAGGGAGATTTCCCTCCAGGGAGTTGGAACTGGCAATTTCTTCTTCTCCTCCTCCTCTGCTCCCTTCTCTCCCTTACCTGTACCCTAACTAATGCTGCGTAACACTGCTTGTTGTGCCTTTCTTATGACGACTGCTCAGACCTAATACTTCAGGAGATGCCCTCTGCCCCAACCACTTTATCTCCTCCATTTCCTCCCAGCCTTTATTCCCCAAAACCCTCTCCCTCCATCACCTGCTAGACTGCTCACCTCTATCAGGGATGCCGTGGAACAAGAAGCCGTGCCTCCTGGGGTGTGTGATTCAGAACCCATCCCTGGACCCCTTCAGACCACCAAACGGTGCCTGAAGTGCCTGGGGTAGGAGGCAGCAGTATGCTTGCTAACCGTCCCCTCGTCTGGGAAGCAGCCACCTTGCCTCCTGCTGCTCCTTCCCAAGATCTATGCTGCACCCTGTGGATGTTGGCCAGTGAGGGGGTTATAGGGAGTGACCACTACCTCACTACTCCAGCTCAAATCCTGCTTTCCTGCCTGGCCTCTGGCTGTGTGCTTCCAGCCCAGCAGATGAGCTGTCTGCTGCGTTGCTGGAACACATTGCCTTCCCAGGGGCAGGAGGGGCTGAGTGGGGTAACCACATGCCAACTGAGCCTCTGCGACCTGTGCCATGTAAGTGAAAGCCCACCACCGGGCAGGAGGTGCCCAGCACACCCCAGAGACAGCAGGGAGCCCGGGCAGGCAGCTGAGCTTGCAGCCATCCCTGTCTGCCCTCCTTTCTCCCAGCTGCTCGTGCTTTCTAAAGGGTATCTGAACCTCCGTGCTCTCAGGGGTGTTTCACCAATGGTCTACCCCGCGGGCCTTGCTCACTAACCCGTAACCACTACTAACCCCACTTTTGTTTGTTTCTCTTTCTCGATATGTTCCCCCTCTCTTTCTCTCCTCTCCTCTCTGCTTCCTGTCTCTTCCCTCCACCTCCTCCCTTAAAGGTGGGCCAGGCATTCCTGGCATATCAGCGTTTCCGGCTGGGTGCCGATTCGGCCCTCTTCTCCCAGGACTACATGGACCCAAGCCAGGACTCCGGCATGCCTTATGCTCCCTACACGAACGAGGAGGATGCTACAGATGCGGTGGGGACGTACCAGCAGCCCCCTCCAGCAGAAGCTTTCGACACCGAGACACAGGGGTACCAGACGCAGAACTACTGAGCCACCGATGCCCCCTTCCCTTCCTCTTTCCCTTCTGCCCCCTTTCCCACTGCCGGCAGAAAGCCGAGGCACAAACCAGACACATGCATAGTGGCACAAGAGGTGGCTCTCAGCTATGCTCCAGCCTTCTGGGTCATCTGTTTTTATTTATTGTTTTTAAAAAAGGAAGAAAACAAAACAAAAGAAAAAAGGTTTTCCCATCACCTCTTCCTTCTCCTCCTGGCCAAAACTACCTGTCAGAACCAAATTCTTCCAAAATCTATCACCACATTGTTATAGGAAGGTCCCCCCTTCCCTCCTCTCCCATCTGCCTTGCTGTGGTGGGCAGAATCTGGCTGTGGGCAGGAGAGGGGCTACAGCACCAGCAGAACAAGGGAGAAGGATGCTGGAGGCAGGAGTGAGAGGGACCTTCCTTGAAGAGATGGTGTTGCTAAAGGCTGGAGTAGATGTGGGAGCATCCAAATTGGGCTGCAGGGCTTGGTGGCTCAGGGAGAGGGATGGTGTTGGAGTCAGTGTGCAGGAGTGTGAGGATGGGGGGGAGTGGAAATGGCATCCCCCATGCAAAGACAGAGGGGCATTTCTCTGCCACGTGCTAGTGGAGGGGTGCTTTGTTTTTAGAAGTTTTGGGGAGAAGTGGTATGGGGGGGGCACAAAGAGATAAAATGGGAAGGGAAGGAAGAAGATTTGCAGGTACAATAAGAACCCACATGCATGTCTGTAGGTTACAGCAAGAGACTCGGCAGAGCAGCGGGGCAGTGCCATGAGAGTCACTCCTTTCCCAGCTCCCTTGGACTGAGGTGGAGGTGATTCCCCTCACTTCTATATCCTGCTCACAGCTCTTCTCAGATCAGTGTTTGGTGAGGCAGGAGGAGAGTCATGTCCAGTCCCTGGCCCCCAGACACAGTGCCTGTGGGAGGAAGGATGGAGGAGTTTGGCTTCTAAGGGGCTCTGAGAGCCCTTGTCCCGAACTGGCCTGGTTCGAGGGAGAGAGGAGAGCTTTGACATTTCACCCTGGGCAGGACGAATAGAAGTAAGCCAGTTTCTCTCTTCACGTCCTGCTGTACCCTCCTCCGTTCCTCTGCTACCACAGTGCAAAGCCTTTTGCTGACACCATCTCTATAGCACACAGGAATGGAGCAAGACTTCCACTGGGAAGAAATGCTGCTGCTGGGATGTCTGACTCTTGCACAAGGGGTGCAACCAGGCAGGGAAGAGTTCTGCCCCACACGGCTGTGCTCTGCCTCCCACTCCGATGGGGAGGAGGTCTTGGTCTGCAGAGTTTTGATTGAGGACAGACTTAGCTCTCTGAAAACTGGTCGTCTTGTACTTGCCGTAGTCTAGTGCATCTTCTGCAGCATCTTAGCTCCTGCCTGCCTTTAAAACCTCGCCTAGGTGGCAGTAGTGACTCTCAGATAGAGCCTTGTATGCACACCATTACAGACTCCTCATGATTTTGCTTCAGGTAAAAAGACACAGCTGTGGAAGCACACTCTTTATTCCAAAATAGAAGTAAGGTCT
Source organism: Amazona ochrocephala (assembly GCA_039720435.1). NCBI lineage: Eukaryota > Metazoa > Chordata > Aves > Psittaciformes > Psittacidae > Amazona > Amazona ochrocephala. The sequence continues at coordinate 81,051,283 of CM077880.1, forward strand.
ATGTGTGAAGACAGTCCCTAAAGGGAAATAATTCAGCAATAGTCACCTGGACAGTTCACCCCAGCCCAGACATCTCTCAGAGCACAAGCAGCGGGGTATGCCTTGCAGCAGTGAGGAGCATCATCCTCCAGGCAGCTACCCTGCACCATGCAACACTGGCCCCAGTAGCAGAGATCAGGAGCAGATCTAAAACCCATAGGTGCTCCCCGTGAGCATCCAGCTTATTCCCTGAAGCACCCTTAGGAGCTGGGAGGATGGGACACAGGTCTGGCCTGTGGCTGTGTGGACATCTCACATTTTACCAGGCCTTCCCCTTCTCCCAGCGTGATTCCTCTCCAGCTGCCCCACAGTGATAGGGAAGGGGTAGAAACTGTACAGCTGCAGGCCCCAAGAGGGAAAGGTGGTAGTTGTTCTCTGCTGTATATAGGCACTGTTTCTAGCTGCTTCTAACCACAGACTTGTGCTGCTGGTGGCTGTCCCTATGGCTTGTCTTCCCCATGGCTTGCACCCCTTTGCTGGTGGTTAAGCAGTGGTAAGGATAGGAGAAGGGGGACCAGCTAACCCCATGGATGCACCAGGAGGGACTGGGCATGCATCCTTTCCTCTGTGGCTGTCAGTGAAAGCAATACTGTAAATAGGAGGGTTATTTTTGGAGGGAAGCCCCTTGGGCTTCTTATTCTGTGAGCTCAGCCTAATATTTAGGCTTGGGAGGATGTTACTTTATTGAGAGAAGTTTGTTATGACTTGGAGGGGCTCCCTCCAGTCCATCTCTCCCACTGAGGGAGAGGAAAGAACAAATGACAAAGGTGGAGGAGGAGAAAAACTAGTTGTACTCACCCAAACTCATCTGTGTCATCCTTCATGTTTTCATTGGGGGGGGGGAACCAAGAGGAGGAGGCAGCTATAAATACCCAGCCCTCAACACAAATATGTGCTGAACTTTTTGGGAGGAACTGCTCATCACCTATTCCCAGTCTTTGGTGGGGGGTGAGGGACCTAGTGCATGAGGAGACATACAGACTATACTTGGGGAATCTACCTGGGGCTCTGTTTTGGGATGTAGCACAGGATCATTTTACATGTCCTTTCTCCCATCAGAGTTATATAGATGGCTAAATGCCATTTGGGTTTGATGACTAATGAGCAAGCTTTTCTTTATCCTCTTTAGCTTGCTTCCTTCATGTAACCAGCTGATGGGCTCCAGTGGGCTTGAGGTAGTAATGAGCCTCCCCCTCAGAGCTGGCACTTCAGTGAGACATGAACCAGGTGGCTTCATCCTGGGTAATTGCCCACTTCTCTGTCCCTTTCTTCCTTGCTTTGTGTCCTAAGAAAGGCATTGGTGTCACAGGGGACACTACAACAGTAGATACTTAGGCAACTTCTTGCTCTGGCTCATGGGAGAAGACATACTCTCATGTCTTGGTTGACATGCTTTCAGCCTTTGCATGGTGGTGACAGACCTGGGGGTGCGACTCTCCTTGTTTGCATGCAGCAATTTAAAATGCAATTGCCAGTGGCATTTGGCTGGTTCTGCAGCTGATGGAGAGATACAGACCTGCCCAAAGGGTTGGTTATCTTATCTTAGGTGCTTCTGATAAGGTGCTGCCTATTTCTGGTGATCATAAGCAAGACCGGAGGAGCTGGCTGGAACATGTCCCTTTTAGATCCTAAATGTGGGTGAGATCAGCCCCACTGTAGGGATTAGTAGATCAGAGGGAAGGCTGTATAAGCAAAACGATAAGGCAGCTTTCTTCTCCCTCTGCCATTTGTCCAGATTGCAGATGATTACATATCCCCTGTTGGGAGCAGTGGCCCCTTGATGTCTTCTTATCTTATGAAGCCGCTCAGTAAGGGACTGTTTTGTGAAAGCAGAGGCTGTGAAGGGCAAAGGGATGATGAAACCCTGCCCCAGTTCTACCTGTGGCTTCAGCCTCCTGGCTTGTCACATCCCTGGCTCACCCACGTCCCCATCACACTGTTCACCTCATCACACATCCTTCCCCTCCACATTATTCCTGGCAGTTCCTCAGGGGATTAGGCATCTTTGTCCCTGCACCCTCACAAGCACTTGGGAGGACCTGGGAGGGCAGCGTTTTGGAGTGGTTCCCACAGGAGCCTCAGCTCCAGTCCCCAGAGCAGGTACAAGGCAAGGAACCCAGCAAGGCCACCTCATGAAGCAAGTCCAAACCATCCATTCCAGACAAATCCCTGCTGCCTGCGTGGCATCCGTAACACCACCTGGGCTGCCCTGCCCCTTCCCCTGCCACATTACTGCCTGTGTATAGTATATATATTATATATATATATTTAAAAAGATGTATAATATAAAGCTATACATATATACGTATATACGATGACTCATGGATGGCCTGCCGCATACAGGATCCCCTGAGTGGTCTTGTCAAAGCCCAAGTGTCCCTTCACCCCTCCTCCCCTCTGTCTCTTGATTCTGTCCGTTCTGAAACCCAACTACAATGAACCCCGCCACCTTGGCACCTGTGTTTACAATGTCCTATATATTTGTGGTTAACAAAGTGAAGGTGGTAACTACTGGTGTCTCAATAAAGTTATAACGTTCAAAATAACCAAACTATATGGAAAAAAACATGGTCTGTATTTTCTTTTGTGGGGATGGCTTTTTTAGCTCCGTTTGCTATGACAGCATGGCTCCTGTGCTCCTGCATGGCCAGCTTGGAAGTTTAGTGACAATCAGTGGTTTAAATGGAGGAAAAAGGCCTAAAGAACTGCCCTTATTGGGACAGATATTTCAGGGGGAGCTGAGGGTTGGTTGTTTTGCTTGGCCTAAGTTTCATATCACACACACCGTCAAGTGTCTCTTACCTAACCAGTAGGAAGATGTGAGAAGGAGCTTGACATGCCATATTAGAAGTGGCCTCTCACTGCGAAAGTGATACGGCTACAGGAGGTGTGGGTGGGGGACATATAGGATACAAACCTATATGAAAACAAACATCTGTATTTCCACACCTGGGCAAGGAGACCTGTTTATTCCTTTGATGCATCTTTACCTCTGTTCCTTTACATGTGACCATCACTTGGGTGTCCAGCCTAGCACACACTTGCAAAACATAACCATGTGCTGGGAAACAAGAGCTCGCAGTGCACTGCCAGCAGTTGGTAACTGATAAGCCACCATTGAAAAGGATCTCCTTTCAAAGGGCTCTGCAATCAAAGTAAAAATCAAAATCCCACCCTCTGTCAATGCTTAAGTAAAGCTTCCTTCTCATCTGCTTTCAACTGTCACTCTAGTACCCGGAGTGTCACATCTCCCAACCCATGTGCAGCTTGAGGCCGGGAAGCAGAGGTGCATGATAGAGAGCAGGCTCTATCCAGTCCTCCAAAGTGTCACCCCTCTTGGGGCCACAACTGAGCACGAACACGCTGCAGCTTCACATCAGATTATATGCAAAAGCGTTGATAGACCCATCTGTTTCTTGACTAATCTTTTGTTTGGACAAAGACACTTCCTACAGCCCCAGTTTTTGGGGTGGGAGCGCTGTGGAGATACTGTGCCCACAGAAAGGCACGTATCTGTGTCAGCGACAGGTGGAGTTATACACTGGTGAGGCAAGATGTTGCCAAAAGGATTTGAGATGACTAAGACTCCCAACATTACTAGTTTGTTTGTGTCTTCTAATCATCTGAAATCTTTAATTTTGCTTGCTGGTATTTCAAGCTCTTATGAGTCATGCTTTGAAGCTTCTCCCAGCAGCTGTGACATCTAGAAACACAATTCTATTATGAACTTCTTGGGGGTTTTTGTTTGTTTGTTCTAAAGTTCACAAAATCTCAGGACTCGAGGAGATGAGACTTCGTTTAGTGTATCAAGGAATTCAAGAAAATTATATGTTTTGGCACAACTAAATCAACCCTATTTCCCTGCCTCAAAAATGCAGCTGGCCTAGAGCTCTGTACAAACTGCTTTGCAGTGATATTTGGCTCATTCTTGGGGGATCAGCACTTCCTCACCATTCCCCCTTCCCCTGACAGTAGCTCTCCACATTGGCTCTCTAGCTCTCTGGAGGCCGTTGGGGGAAGGAAGCTGCTGTTTCCAGCTCTCCTTCCATAATGCTTGTTCTCTATTTCTCTGCCATTCCAGCCTACATAGAAATAGTGGCCTGCAGAGAGGAGCGAGGAGCATCTGTGCCTGCAGGAAGCACCAGGCTGAAGTTGGTAGAGGTAGCTGGGGAGATCTGGGAGTGAAGCTGTGCAAGGGCTTGCAATGCCACCCCCTCCAACATCCCTTTCTGCCATAAGGAGCAGAGCAAGTGCAGCAGACTGGCTCTACTAGAGAGATCCTTCTTTTTTTCCATATCACCTCCTTCAAGCCTTGCCAAAAATCATCACTTTCCTTTCCAGCCCCAACCTCCACAATGATCAAAAGGCAGGAAAAAATAAAAATCTCCCTACACATATCTCACATGTGGTCAGTTGAGAGAAAATAAATGAGTGTCGATGATGGAGATCCTGTATTTGCTTCCCATCATGTATGGTTTCTGAGCACCTACATAAGCACTCTTCTGGGGCTGCCCCATGCTCCGGGCTCCCCATGGAGCATAGGGCATGTTTTTCATGTTGTGTTGTTCATCTTTGACCCCACAGCCCATCAGTGTTCGTGATGCTTCCTTTTATACAGAGAAAACATTAGTAAACCCAGGAAGGCAGCAGTACAGGTTGGCACCAGCAATTCCGTGTGTGGAATCCCTAGCACTGGGGACAAAGAAACAGTGAGAAACAATAATTATAAAAAGATAGGGAGGGAGAGAGGGAGGAATAAGAAAAGTGGGAGTTCAACATGAGAGACGGAGCTGTGGATCTGGTAGTTATTGAATCATATAATTCATTTATTGGTGCATGGATGATGAGGATCAGTGACCAATATCCTGCATTCTTGGGGAGATTTTGGCTGCATAAGAATACAATACGGTTTATTTCTGAGAGCATTTACAGAAGAAGCATAAATAGACCAAAGGATAAAATAAGCTTGATCAATATAGCCAATAAAGACTCTGTCAGTGCAGTATTTCATCTTGCAAGTGCTGCATAAAGCTATGAGCAGATATTCATGAAGCAGCACACCAGCTTCAGTAGCACTTTTCTTCAGAGGGCTATGAAATGCTGGACAAATATGCATTTAGCACGGCAAGCAGCTGCATTTGGTAAATCTTACTACTCACTTCTTGCAGGCCAGGTAGTTAACTGCTTCACTCAAAGTTAGGGCAGAAGCTCAGTGGCACAACCACAGGAATAACCAGACAGAATCTGGGACAAGTATTTTTACCAAGGAAAGAAACATTTTGCACCAGGTCTGTGTTCCAGCTCAAAGGGGCAGGAAAAAAATAAGCCAGAATGACAAGGATTAGTGACTATGAGCTGAAGCCAGACATTTAAATTAGGAACAGGGCACATTTTTAACTGCAAGAGGTGACTAGTCATCGTACAAACAAGGAAAGTGGCAGCTTTCTTATCTTGTATCTTCAGGAACATTGTTTTGCTCTAGCACTGAGATCGCATTCTGCCGTATCGCACCCACACGCAGATTCTGTTCCTGGTAGTCTCAAAAGGCCACGCTTACGGATTTAAGAAGACAGAATGATTCGTGAATTCCCAGTCCTGCAGTGCGATACATGCTGGCAGTCTCTAAGCATACTTGCTGATTTCAGCGGCGCTCTGAGCAAGGACAGGGTCTGCCTGTGCTCATCAAGGTGCATGACTGCAATCGTGAATGTCATTAAAAAGGCATAAGCTTCTGCTGCAATGCTGGAGAAGTGTCATCGTGTTTTAAAGCCGACAAACTTGCCTGTTGCTTCTTAATGACACGGACAATGCTGTTCTACATGTATTTCTGCAGAACCAGGAACTGTTCTTGGTATTGGTAGGAAAACATGATTTATCAGTACTCAATCTGTCCATCCTACTTCTCATTTTAATGCAGGCTTGAGTCCCATTCCTGTACTTATTTGTAACCACTCACAGCTTTGCCCACAAGAATCCTCCAAATGACATCGGTGAGACCAAGCTTACACAGAAAGCTAAACATGTGAGACTGAGGTTTTACATTAAGCATTTTCTTCTATCTTCAGCCAATATAACCTTTAAAAAAGTAATTCTGCCTGTGTGCCTAAGTCCGCTTGAACGGCTGAATATCTGTGAACCTTGCGTGAAGGGGAAGGATCTGTAATCTTTGCATATTTGGAAGAAAGAGACGTAACAAAGCAATACGCAAATGATTTACAAGAAAGGGAGCTGGAATACTCCAGCCAGCAGGATCCCTGGCAGCAGAAACCATTGTTCCATAGAACGAGGTTAATTAACTGGGTAATTTCTGAAGTGCATTTGAATCTAATATATTTGCCACAAAGATGTCATTAAAAGAGTATCAAGCCACTGCTGGAAGCCCAGACTACTTACAACTCCCACCCTCACCACAACTGCACTGCTACACACGGCTAAAACTGCACGTCTCTCACATTGCAGCGCTTTCAGCCTTGATTCACACAGGGAAACGTGCTCTTCCCTAAGCCCCCCGCTGCTGCAGCCTGTCTGCCAACCATCACTCACTTCAAGATCTGTCACTCACACACCTGGTGGGCTCTTCCGCTGACTTATAATGTTAAGAAAGTGGTGGGAATGATTCTTGTGTCTTCCCTCCTGCTCCAGCTGAGCTCATTCAGCTGGAAACTGTTCCTCCTGAAACAGGCTACCATAGCCTAGAAAGGATCTTACAGAAGAGCAAACCCAGTGATCTTTGGCTTGGTCTATACTGTTAAAACAAGTAAAGAAGTGATTGTTGGGCCTGACTCAGGACTACCAAGGCCTGCTCCAAACTGCGGTGGGTATTGAGAACCACCTGTCAGCTGTTCTACACACCTTCCCACAGACGGCCCGAGGGTATGGTTCCACTACATCCTTGGTATGACCTGCAAAAGAGAGTGGGAAGGGCTGTGCATTGCTTCAGCAAGAGACTTCAAGCAGAGACAAATGGGCACCTGTTGTAATGTCTATGGAGCAGCAGTGGGACCTAGGGCTGGAATCTTGGTCTTCCCTAGAGGTTGCACAGAACAGCATAGAATCATAGAATAGTTTGGGTTGGAAGAGACCTTCAAAAGTCATCTAGTCCAGCCCCCAACATGGCATGGTGCTAAGAGAAACATTTAACCAGCAGGGTCCCTCAAGGCGCTCTGGTTCCCAAAGTGACCCCATTTAATAGGACCCTCACAACCCTGCCCTTCTTCCCTTCCCCTCCACACACACTTGCAGTGGTGGCCAAAAGATGCTTCTTTCTCACACAATAAAGGCTTTAAGGTAAGAAATGGAGATTTCTAATAATACGTTATATAAATGTATATGTAACTACATACACAGCTAATTGTATAGTTAAAATTAGCTAAATACACAGGTGTAAATAGCTTCCCCATGAGCTGAGAGAGTTGGGGTTGTTCAGCCTGGAGTAGGCTCTGGGGAGACCTTAGAGCAGCTCCCAGCGCCTAAAGAGGTCGACAAGAGATCTGGAGGGGCTTTTTCAAGGACATGCAGGGACAGGACCAGGGGAATGCCTTGAAACTGAAACAGGGTAGACTTAGATTAGGTATTAGGAAGAAGTTCTTCCCTGTGAGGTTGGTGAGGCCCTGGCACAGGTTGCCCAGAGAAGCCGTGGCTGCCCCATCCCTGGCAGTGTTCAAGGCCAGGTTGGACACAGGGGCTTGGAGCAACCCGGTCTACTGGAAGGTGTCCCTGCCCATGGCAGGCGGCTGGAACTGCATGAGCTTCCTCGGGCTACTTCCGTCGGGAGTCGCACAGCACCACTCAAACCACACACCCGAGCGCCGGGAGCATCACCACCACAGAGCGCCCGCAGCAGCAGCCCCAGCGCGGGAAGGCGGTCCTGAGGCAGCACCCCCCGCCGCTCCCGCCCATTGGCCTCCGCGCAGGTGGGCGGTGCCGGGGCGGTGGGGGCGGGTTCGTGAGGAGCGGCCGCTCTACCCGGCGGTCTTGTCTGCTCTGGGGGAGACAGGGCGGGCGGCTGGAGGAGGAGGTGGCTCCTGCTCCAAAATGGCGGCGCAGAGGAGGAGTCTGCTGCAGAGTGTGAGTGGCACCTTCCCCCCCTCCGTGCACACGCACCCCCCAGGTGGGTGCGAGGGGGTACTCGGGTCTCCCTCTCGTCTGCCCCCTGCGGTGCCGTGTGGGAAAGGGGAAGTCCGGGGAGGGTGGGGAGCGTCCCCTCTCAGCGGGGAGGCAGGCTGCTGCCCTGCTGCCCCTGTGCCGCCTGAGGGTAGGGGGTCCCAGCTTGCGGGGGACCCTGCGTGGTCGTGATCACCAGTCCGGTCTGGGCCGCCGCTCTGCAGCGCTGTGGGGCCGTGCCTGTGCTGCGGGGTTGGGGGTGCTCCACTGTGGGAGCGGGCAGCTGGGGGTAGCAGGCCGCGGATGTGTGACCTGGCAGCGTGCGCCAAAGAGGTGGTGGTCCCAGGGGTGGCTGCCAGCAGCAGGGCCCCAGGCCCTTGTCCTGGGAGAGTGGACTCCAGCAGGGAACCAGAGCCTTCCCTGCCGTGGGTGTGTGAAGGTCTGGTGCACCAGGTGTATAGCTAAGTACAGTGCTGTGCTGTATGGAATGTGAAACTCAGGTGTGAATCTCACTTCTGGTTTCTTGTTAGCAAGAGCCCAGCTTCACAGGGAAAGGAGTTGGTAAGTGATGCAGTTCTGCAGCAGGGAATACAAAGTTACTGGCTGGGGTGGTGTGTTGCCTGATTAGCAAAGGGAGAAGGGTTGAGAAGAGGGCGGGGATGGACTTGTAACCAGCGCTGGACCAGGATCCTCACTTAAGGCTGCTTGGGGGTTTTATGTTCTCTTTGCTCTGTCTCCCAGGAGCAGCAGCCCAGTTGGACAGATGATTTACCATCCTGCCATCTCTCTGGGGTTGGCTCAGCTCCAAACCGTTCCTACAGTGCTGATGGCAAGGGGACAGAGGGTCACCCACTGGAAGACAACTGGTTAAAATTCAGGTGAGTGGATTGCACCTGGGACACAGACTCCTGCCAACAGGAGGGCAGGTAAAAGCAGTATTTAGTTTGTCACACCGGACTCGGAAGACAAGGGTGGGGCTGAGTGTGCAGGAGGTGTCTGGAGGAACTTGTTACTGTGTTTCACAGACATCTGTGACCTCTTTGCTTCTGTGCTGTTTGCAGGAGCGAGAACAACTGCTACCTCTATGGTGTCTTCAATGGCTACGACGGCAACCGAGTCACCAACTTTGTGGGTCAGAGGCTTTCTGCAGAACTGCTGCTGGGCCAGCTACACGCAGATCATAGTGATGCTGATGTGCGACGAGTTCTGCTGCAGGTAAAGTAGCTTTGGCTTTGAACAGCTTCTGCTTCTCACACTACCCACCTCCTCTTTCTGCCGCCAGGGGAGCAGCATCTGGTTTCTGTGTGGGTTGGAAACATCTGCCAATGATTGCAGTTGCACTCATCCTGAGCAGCTGTGGGGCTTTGTTTCATTCTCGCCTCATATCCATCTGTCCCTCTGGCTCTCTCAGCACACTGCTGAGAGCTCTCCAGAAAGCTGCAGCTAGTCTGCACTGGACATGTAGGAACAAGTCAGCCTGCCAACGAGATGACAGTGGGTGAAAGGGGAAAGTTAACATGTGGGGAGATGGATTTTGTGAGTGTGCTTTCCTGAGTGACAGACAAGTTCTTACAATCAGCACACAAGATCAGATAGGTCTCTGACATTGCTGTGAATGTGATTTCAATGTTTTTTGTCACCTATTTGGGGTTGTTGCAGATTGTTTTTACAAGCTGTTAACTAGTTGCGCTGAAATAATTGTGTTTCAATGTTGATATAGTGAACCTCGAATGTGCAGTGATCATCCACCCTCATGAGCCTGTCTTAGGGAGGTGGCGATGGGCAGCCTTAAGGGTCTGTAGGCATTGGATAAAAGCTTTGTTTGTCTTTACGGCCTTTTTTAGGCTTTTGATGTGGTGGAAAGAAGTTTCCTGGAGTCTATTGATGATGCGTTGGCAGAGAAGGCCAGCCTGCAGTCCCAGCTACCAGAGGTAATGTAGCCTTAAGAACAGCGATTGCTGGAGGTCCCACCATCCAGACTGCTGGATGAGATATGGGCATATTTGTTAGTCTGGTCCAAGGGAGGCTGTAACTGAAAATTATTTGTCTGTGTCTCTCTTTTGGGAGCTTGCATGAAGTGAAGCAAACACCTTCGTCCATTTTCCAGAGTTCCCCCTGTTCATGCTGGTACTACTTTAACCCATTATTGGTTATCTTAGTAAGGAATGGATATATCATAGAGAGGAGTTCAGCCTGTGCATATGGCTCTTCCAGGAAAAAGCCATATGACACAGATGAGAGGCAAGGCCTCAAATTTGTACGGCATCTGGGCAGATGTGGATTGTGTTCTTCAGGTGAACAGGACCGTTGTTTCCTGCACCTGTTGGAGCCATGTCATTTGTTAGGATTGAACAGATAATTTTATGTCTTGCACAGGCTTGGCATGAGGCTAAGAAATGACAAGACAAGTCCCCTCCCTACAGAATTTTGATTCCAGATGTGATTTCCGAACTGTGGACTGTGTGTTTCAGTTTTTCCCTCATTTTGGCTTCCAGGGTGTCCCTCACCACCAGCTGCCTCCTCAGTACCAGAAGATTGTGGAGAGATTGAAGATTGTAGAGCAGGAGATCTCTGGAGGAGCCATGGCTATTGTGGCTGTTGTTCTCAACAACAAGCTCTATATTGCCAATGTGGGTGAGTTGTTTTTTGTCAGCAGCTCAGTCTAGGTGTTTCTGAGGGTGCCTGTGATTCTGGGAAGTGAAAGAAATTTGAATGTGGGGGACAGTTTCTTTGCTCTGTGGCCAAGAAATGATACGCTTGTTACTTGCAGGAGCATTTGAAATCAGCCTAGCTCTTTATGTGTACAGATGTTGACTGAGGCAATGTGTTGTGACCAAAGAATGGAGGGGAAAATGGGCTGAGAGGTAGTAGTGCAGGTTCACTGAAAATTTGAGGGCTTTCTTGTGAGGTACTGGCTCAGGCCTGATTGAAGAGCTGCCTAGCAGGCTTACTATGCTACTAGCAAGGCTACATTTTGCAGATAATCATGAGACAGTACATGAAGCTTTCTCTTCTTTTCTGACTTTATTCCCTTCTCCCATTCCTTTTCCATTTGGATGTGTTCCCCCTCTTAAAGCAAAGCTATCTGGTGCCTCATCTTACTGCTCCCACTGCAGGTACCAATCGGGCACTGCTATGCAAGTCCACGGTGGATGGGCTGCAGGTGACTCAGCTCAACGTGGACCATACGACAGAGAATGAGGATGAACTTTTTCGCTTCTCCCAGCTGGGTGAGTGTTGGGTTTCTTGTTCTGATCCGAGAATCCCTCCATTTATCTGGGGCACCAGGAGTGACTCAAGCCACTGGAAACAATAAATGACCACAAAAAGAAGCTTATTGTGTTTTCAGTTGACAAGTTCAGTGCCTTTTCTTTCTGCATATCTAGCTATTGTGAGGCTACAGAGTTAGTAAGTTCAGCTCAATGAACCAGCAGAAAACTACCCTTTTTTTTTTCCAAGTATTTTGTGTCCGACTGCCAAACTGCCATTGATTTGCCCTCCAGCTGTGTGATTGCTGGAGTCAGTAGGAAAGCAGGAGTGGAAGCACACAGCCAGAGGGCAGAAGCAGGATGGACAGTATCTGACTGCTGCTTTGGAAGCAAACCACAGTTATGCTGAGTTAAGTTCTGTGTGCTGCTGCACCCCCAGGATGATGTGTTTCAATATGCCTTTGTACGGGCTGCCACAAAAAAGGCAGCTACACTTCAGACAGAGCCAGGCCAAGCAGTGGCATTTACTGCTCTCACATCAATATCTGTTGAACTCTTAATGCTGACATTTTGCTTTAGGCAATTTCCCTTTTAGCATTTGACATGCTTTCTTTCTTGGTCTATAACTAGCCCAGACCACTTGTGCGATTGCTAATACCAAATTCTTCTTGAGATAGTTCTGTACCTTTAATTAGATAGTAAAGGTACTGACAAGTTCTTAAAGAACTTCGCTTTCTTCATTAGGTTCATCTGGTAGATACATTCTTATGTGGTGAGGCTGTTCATGGGGTAGTTTTCTGCTGCTGGGTCTTGGTTTGTTCTATTTCTCTTTCATTTCCTTTTTTACTTATATTCTTGCAGTAGGGGTATGTGCTGTGAAAGAGAAGACTGAATACAAGAATCTAGGAAAAGAGACCCTTTGACTGTCTTTCTACTGCCAAAAATGCAGAATTTGGCTACAGCCTGTAGCAGAACAGGTGTCTGATAGAATCACTAACTTTAACCTGGCACAGCAGTGGCTCTCCTGCTGGCAGTCCCAGCAGAAGGGAGAGCCTGTGGAACAAGCCAGTGAGCACAGGCTGTTTTGAGAGCCCAAAGGAGGTTGTTGTAGGGTTAGGTTGAAGCACATTGATAAGAGGTAGTGAAGATAGCGTTTGTCATGATAGTGCCTGTGTTGGACCTCTCCTGGGGGAAGGGAGGGGAAGGTCTTACATCTTTGTGGCTCTTCACCCAGCACATTGCAGCCTGTTTTGTGCTCCAGCAGTGCTGCTGTGATTTAGACACAACCTCTCTGGCATTCTGAAAGCCTCCCTGTGTTTGTGTCTGTCAATAGCGTGTATGCCCCTGCCAGGAGCTGGCAAATGAGCCAGGCCATGTTGGTGAGTCAGCTTTGGTCTGCAGCAGATGGCAGAGTTGTGTCTTACTGCTGGGGTAGGTGTGGAGCCATCTGTGCAGTGAGGCTTGGTTTGACTCAGAGGGAGAGTTTCAGTTGGACCCCTGCCTTCACCTTGTACTGAGGACAGTCATCCCTAGACAGAACCTCAAAATAACATTTACTGTTAGCTCTAGGTATAACTAGGGAAGGGGAATTGCCAGAACAGCCCAGGTAAGTGGCTCATCTGCTCTGAGTCCTGCCTCAAATAGTAGCTGCATCCAGATGGTTCCCGTTAGAACCTTCTTTGAGATGGGATTCCTTCCTAGGCCCTGCCAGAAGTATATCCCCTTCAATTTATTTAAATAAATACTTGTCTGGTTGTTGTCCTTATTTTAGGAGTAGCCCTCATCAGTTTCAGCACTTGAGAAAATTCAGTGCCTCTTCTGGGTAGTTCTCCTTTTCTCCTTCTGCAGTCTAGTGTACTGGTGAAATTGTCATGCAGGGTTTAGGAGCAGGGATCAGTAACAGACAGAAGTAAAAGCAGAATCCTTCACATACATTTTTTTTTTTTCCCCCCTTCCTGCCTTCTTCCATCACACAGTCCAGAACAGACAGGAGCAGATGTTCCTCTGCCTTTTCAGTGAATGCCTGTGCACCCAGGCCAGCTCCCACCGGTGGCTTTGGACCAGGATGTGGGCTTTGTCTCAGGGCCAACCCTTGCATTCAGAGTGTGCATGTTGGGCCGTGTGCATCTCTCTCTTTCTCTCTTCCTTCCCAGAAAACAACTGATGAAAAGGTGTCCCTTATAACACAGCAAACTCCTCTTCCTTTTCTCCCTGTTGGGCTCCTGATGATTCTTTGGCATCTCGTTTTGTCTTACGAGTTCGTCTAGCTGTGGATATTTCTTTTCTCATTCCTGACAGTGTAAGCAAAGGAAGTCCTGCAAGTTTCCCGAAGTCAATTAAATCTTTTTTGTTTTCAATCTGGCAGGCTTGGATGCAGGAAAAATAAAACAAGTGGGAACTATTCGTGGACAGGAAAGCACTCGGCGAATTGGAGATTACAAAGTCAAATACGGCTATACTGATATTGAGCTGCTCAGGTCAGGAAAAACCTCAACTTTTTGGTTTCAAGCCCTGCTTTTCTTTGTGACCCCTCCATTCTTACCTACTATGTTACCATTAAATACTAAATAAAACTGTTTCTTTCCAGTGCTGCTAAATCAAAGCCCATCATAGCAGAGCCTGAAATCCATGGAGGGCACTCGCTGGATGGAGTGACTGGCTTCCTGGTCCTCATGTCTGAAGGGCTCTACAAGGCACTGGAGGCAGCTCATGGGCCTGGGCAGGCCAACCAGGTGAGTCTGGGAAACATTCCCTTGGCTATGAACTCGCTCCAGTGGTGTTAGCTGCTCTTGCACACACCTTGCTCCTCATCTGCCTGTGAGTGCTGGCCAGGTTGAACACCTGTGAGCCATCCCATTCCAGTCTGTAATAATATGGAGCTGCTTTGCCAAGCCAGTTCTTCTGGGCAGCTGCCTGTCCCTTAGGAGTGGCCCTTAAAGGGAACGTGATGATTCAAGGCACAAGGGCACATATGGGCAGAAGAGATTGGGAAGCATCTCAGTCATATGAGTTGCCATAAAAACTCTTAGATCAGATGGCAGGAAAAGGTTTCCTGCAAAATCTCCCAAACATCCATCCTCTTTATTTGTTTGGTTTTTTTTTTATCTTCTGTGCTCAGGAGATTGCAGCCATGATAGCCACAGAGTTTGCCAAGCAGACATCACTGGATGCTGTAGCACAAGCAGTAGTGGACCGGGTTAAGAGGATCCACTGTGACACTTTTGCCAGTGGTGGGGAACGGTCCAAATTCTGTCCCCGGCATGAAGACATGACACTGCTTGTGAGGAATTTTGGGTACCCCCTGGGTGAGATGAGCCAGCCCACACTGACGCCAACACAAGGTATGTTGGGGAGAGAATGGAACAAAATGAAGGGTGGAAGATAAGGTCTCTTGATCCATCCAGCACTAACTTAACATCAGGAAAGGAGATACTTGGTGAATGAGGAATTTTCTTATTAAAGGGATTATTGGCTTCTGAGACCTAGTCTGTGACAATTTCACAGAATACAGTACACCATCCAAGAAAGGCAGCGTAATATGAATTCTTGGGTTCTTTGGCCTTTCTTTGCCATTTGTACCCCCAGTCATTGATGCCTCAACCACATTTTATAACTCTTGTTTTCTCTCTTCTTAGGAGGCCGTGTCTACCCAGTCTCTGTGCCATATTCCAGCTCCCAAAGCACAAGCAAGACGAGTGTCACATTGTCTCTTGTCATGCCTTCCCAGGGCCAGATGGTCAATGGTGCTCACAGCAGCTCAACGCTGGATGAAGCCACCCCCACCCTCACTAAGTAAAAGTCCTTCTCTCTTGCTACCCGCAGTTCTTCCTTGTACCTCACACCTTGTAAAGTGATTGAAAAGCAGAGAGAGACCTGTCAGTTACCTGTCAATCATTCCCTTATCTGGAGGGTGGCCCTCATGACTGCAATATTGACAGCCAGCATAATGTGTTAGCTGGAAAGCAGTTGTGTGAGGAGTGGGAATGAGTAAAGCGAGCAGCTCTGAAGCCAGCTCTGGCAGCATGCCCTGGGAGCATCATCTGCTGCTGTTCATGGAGGGCACTCTGGCAGCGAGCAGCCCTTCTCTGTGGATCTTATGTGCCGTGTTGGGTGCTCTGTGTGGAGGGAGTGTGGGTGCCCTCTGCTTTAATTAGGAAGAGGGGCTATGCAGGTCACCTGTAAGGCTGCTTGGAGAGGCTGCACTGGACAAGTTGGCTTGCTCACAGGCAGAGGCTGGGGTAAATAAAAAGGATAAAGATTAGAACTGGATCCTGTTTGGGTCCACTTTGCAGAATCATCCTAGTTAGCAGTTCTGGTTTAGGTTCTGTCTTTGGCTCAGGGTGGTGTGTGTACATGCTGCAAAGTGAAGAAAGCCTCTGGTTATTGTGTTCTGGTAGCTCCAGAGACAATAAGCTGACGCACTAGAGCTGTTTTGGCTGCAACACGGGTCACGCAAGAATAGCTTTCCTTGCTGCCAGACTCTTCCCGTAAAGCTTACTGTACGGGTATGGAGAGGCCAGCAGAGTGCATGCCTCTTCCCCCCAGTTATTTTTCTGCTGCCTGTCCTCTGTTCTTTGAATGCCTGGTTGTACTTAAGGCCTTCCAGATAAATATGAATTGGATGTCTTTTGGTGTTTATCAATTCCAAGCAGTTCTCAACATTTCTAGTGCGCTGATAGAGCAAGAGACAGCTAAAAAGTTGCAGTTTGCTGAGGCTAGCTTGATCTGTGAAGAAGTTGGCACTTGTTCTCATTCTTGTCCAAAGCATTAGATGGAGAAAATAAAGATGCTTGTGTTCTCTCTCTCTCTCTTTCTCTCCATAGCCAAAGCCCAACTGTGACTCTCCAGTCAACTAATACTCACACGCAGAGTAGCAGCTCAAGTTCGGACGGGGGTCTCTTCCGCTCCCGGCCCACCCACTCCCTCCAGCCAGACGAAGATGGGCGCGTGGAGCCCTATGTGGATTTCGCAGAGTTTTACCGGCTTTGGAACATGGACCACGGTGAGCAGGGAGCATTGACTGTGTCCTAAGGTGGAAATCTGCCTCCTACAGCCACCCTGTGCCTCCGTGGCGTGAGCAAAGACTGAGGCAAGACTGGGAGCACTCCACTGAAGGCTGTGTTCTGCTGAGAGTTAACTCCTATCCAGGATGTACTGAACACTGGGCTGGGGAGCATGTGCAGTGCTCTCCACACACATGTTGCCTGTGCCAGGCACCCAGTCCTGACCAACCTCGTTCCCTCAGGAGCCCTGTGAATAGGGGAAGGGGTCTTGAATGCAAATAAAGATGCAGAGAGGGCTTCCTCTGGATAATGCAAGAGTAGGGGCCTGTACAAAGGCTGTGTGCGTGCGTGTGTAGGTGTGCATGTGTGTGCCTGCGTGTACGTGAGCTGTCATAATGTTTCCACAACTCGATTTCATAATGCTGTGATTCCAGTATTCAACTCCATAGAAGATACCTCTATTTTGCAGAATAAATAACTTATAGCTACACTCGTTGACACGTCTGTGGCTTGCTCTCTTCCTTACAGAGTTGTGTGTGGGTGTGACAGCTCTTCCTGGTGGAGCCCTCTATTCCCCCAGAACAGGGGTTGTACCTCACACCAGGCAAGCTTCTGTTGTAGAAGTGGCCTGAGCCCCTGCAGGTGACTTAGAGGGTAGAGTCCGTGTCCCATATTTACTTACTTGCTGAGCTTTGGTACTGGATTATGGCTTGGAGTTAAACTGTAAATTCAGATTATTGTTTTTTTTGTAGGGAAAATGCACATTTCCCTGAATTTAGGCCATCTGGAAAGTTGCAGAGGGCAGGTGGAGTTTGCAACAGGGTTTTCCTGTACAGGCTTCTGGTAGTGCGCAGCAGGAAGTTATGGGTGGATAGAACGAAAACTACGTGGGGATGCGGCTGCCTTGAAGATGAAGATGTGCACCCTGACCTGGGCAGCAAGGAGTGGAGGGGTCCTGTTGGCCTGCTGCTTTCGCATCACGTCCATGGAGGCCTAGGCCAGCTGACGGAACTGAGCTTCCTCTTCAGTTCAGGCTTCTGACGGCAGGCGGCAAGCGAGCCTCTTCCCGCTGCAGCCTTCCCTCTGCTGCCTCGCTGCCTCCCTGGGGAAGGAGCCTTTCCCCAGCAAGCATGGGGATGCCGCAGCTCCTGGTTCCTCCGCGGGAAGTTGCGATAAGGCACCCGGCAAACCAAGAGAGGGCTAGAGCGATTACTGCAGAAAAGGCAAGTGAGAGACCCGGCGTGCCTTCCTGCCTGGATATATTTTTGCTTCCAGGCTGGTCGCCTTAGGAAGGAGAAGGGGAGGGGAAGGGATGAGGATGAAGTAGCAGAGGATGCTACTCTGAGGCCAGTGTGTAGCAAAGCACTGGTGCGTGGAGGTTCAAGGTGCTTGTGGCGTGCCAGCTTAGAAAGGAGAAGAGAGAGATTTATCCCTTTGTATAAATCAAACAGCACTGAGTGCCCCGAGGCAGGATCTGAGTTCATGAGAAATATGTGGGCAGGATCAGAGCAGTGAGAAACGCTTGCTTCCTCAGAAGGCACAACAGAGATCCCTTGCACATAAAGGGGTGGTCTGCCATTGCCCCTCCACGTCCTGCTGGCACAGCTCTGCCCCGCAGGGTTTCCTGTGAATTGTGTGGGGCTCTCGGGCTGCCTGCTGAGGCTCGTGTTTCCCTGCCCTCTTGTAGTCCCAGGAAGGCTGGGTGTGCTGAGCATGCCAGCACAGGCACTTACCATTGAGACCCTTCCAGTTCTGCAAGGGAAGTGGCGTTCTGTGGGGTGGAGAGCAGCAGAGTTTTGTGAGGTTTGGTGCCTTGTCCCTGAGGCTGACCAAGGCAGGGGCTGGCAGACACTTAACCCATGTCCTCTGCCTTGTGAGGAGCAGGGAATTCAGGTATCTGAGCTCAGCCTGGCCTCATTGTTCAGGACTGCTCTGAAATGTTGTTTGACCTGGGGATCCTACCCTCTCCTCCAGGTTGTGTGGCTATAGAATAGGATGGTTGGAGCCTTGTATGGACTAAAATGGAGTTGAAGCTGTTCAATCCTATTCTGTATTCCCTAACCTGGCACAGATTTCAATAGCTGTATAAACAAGTCTTTCTTGTTATTCCCCTATCCCATTTATTTATGGTATTTGCTAACTTATACCGAGAACAGTTCCAATGGGAAATATTCCAGCCTGTGGATGCTCCAGATAAAAGTTTAAGAATTGCCAAATGCACTTATATAAAGCAGAACACGCAAAACAAACTTCTCCTTTGGCATACTTACCAGTTTATGAAGTACAAGAAAATAAAGTGGGTAGGAGCGGGTGGATCATGCTAAGCTGTGTCTTTACAGCCACTGGAAAAAAAGACAAGGAAAATAGGTTTTCCATACATGCAATGTAAGCTGTGACTTAGGAGTCCAGGTCAAAGAAACAAACAGAACATTGTGTATGGGGAAGGAGGCTCATAAGTGAACGCTGGTATTTAATATTGTCCTTAGGGAGCAATGGGAAGATGAAGGCTATAACAACAGTGGAAAAACCTCCTCTCCCCTGCCTCTTTAAAGTGAAGGAGTGGATGGGAGAGGACAGAACCAGAGCGATCTGGAGAAACAAGAGCAGGGGCCTTTTTGCAGTGTGGTGAAATTCAAAACCACGCGAAACATAAAGTCCTAGTCAGAAAGAGAGAAAAACTGCGCAGCTCTGCACCATGACGCTGCTGGAGAGGAGCTGGCAAGTTAAGATCTGGATATGCAGAGTAAGTCTGCCGTAAAGGCAGCTAATCTTATTGTTCAAGAGCTATCCCCCTGTGAGGCAAGGTTAGAAACGAGAAGCCCTGTCCCTGGAACAGGAACAACAGAGGTGCTCCACGTGCCCCAGCTTCAAGCTCTGGCTGAGGATTGTTAGAGGTGTCCAGGCTGTGGCTGGTGAGACAGGCAGGGAGAAGATACCAGTCCCCATGCTCATGCACAGGCCGCGAGGTGACTGGGCAGCCAAGCTGAAGCAGCGTGCTGAGGATTTGGCAGGGATGAAGGTGATGCAAGGACTCAAGGTGTCCTCCTGGGGAGGCCCAAAGCCGTGTGCACCTCACTGCGTGCCAGGGGTGTGGAGGAAACCCAGCAAAGACTGGAACGGGCTTTGTAGACTCCCTGCTGCCTTTGAGGACCTCCAGAAAGAGTTGACCGAAAGAGGAGGCCATGTCAGGGCTGGTTTCAGTGCAGAGCTGGAGATGTATCTCTGTCCGAAGCCATCCTCAAATGCCCTCCCCTAGCTTGTTGTTTTACTCCTGTTATCACTCCATCAGGTGGAGGTGCCTGGGTGAGAGACAGGAGGTGCCCCATCACCCCTCCCATCCCTAGTGTTCTGTCCCTCCCTGCTTCTCCCCTGAGAGACCTTTCCAGCAGCCCAGTGGGGAGCACTCCAGTGCTAGTGGAGGGGGCTCAGGGGGTGTTGGTGAGATGCCCTTTTGTCATCCATACATCTCATCATCCCAGGAAAAGTGGGGTGGCCTCAGCAGCACTGGAAAAGCATGGTTTCCAAAAAGTGCTTCGCAGGGTTATGTCCACCCCAACCTGGGGTGGGAACGAGATATCGGAGAAAGACCTGAAAAACCCTGGACTGCCATGGGGTATGGGGCTCTGCAGTCCTGGGGTGCTCTTCAATGCCACCTAAAACTGAGGTCATCTCTGCCACTGAAGGATCACCGGGCACTCTTTTATTTTAAGCTCTCCATTAGCCGAGCAGCACACCCATTTATAACAAAATCTTTAAATAGCGGAGGGAGAGCCAGGCGGGGTCATGGCCATTAGCATTAGCTGAGCAGTCAGTGCTCAGCTCTGGTACGTGGTCTGTGGGCAAGTCATGCAGGGCTTGGGTTTTCTTCAGCACCTGAGGCATCAGCTGAAACTAACAGAATGCCAAACTGGTTTGGGTTGGAAGGGACCTTAAAGCTCATCCAGTCTCAACCCCTGCCATGGGCAGGGACACCTTCCACCAGACCAGGTTGCTCCAAGCCCCATCCAACCTGGCCTTGAACACTGCCAGGGATGGGGCAGCCACAGCTTCTCTGGGCACCCTGTGCCGGGGCCTCAGCACCCTCACAGGGAAGAGCTTCTTCCATATATCTAATCTAAATCTGCCCTCTGCCAGCTTAAAGCCATTAGCCCCTGTCCTATCAATACATGCCCTTGTATGCCACATAATCGATTGCTCAAAGTTATTTTCATTGTCCAGATGATAGATACATAAATGGCTAAAAAGAAAGCTGATGAAAAATTACAGGAACATACTCAAGCTGAATCTCTTCTTGGAGTGGCAGCAGTACCACCACAATACGGAAAGCTAAAATGGGGTGGTTTGTTCACGTTTACCTCTTCCTTAACACTGTTGCTTTTGGCTCACGTGGACTTTTCGATAGGAGGGAGGCACAGAGTGAGTGAGTGCCACTCTGTGCCACTAATGCTTCCAGGACCATACAGGGGAAACACAGCATCCTTGACCAGAGTCTCTGCTCCCTCAGCTGCTGTGATCTGAAGGGAGACGAATGCGTCCTCTTCCCTCTCCTTTTCTTTTCTTCCCCATGACATTAAGGTTTGGAGAGTGCTAGGAGATAGCAGAAGAGCTTGAGATGCCACAGTTGGCCTCCTGTTGTTGCAGGGTGGAAATAGCCATAGTTGAAGGGTGATGCTGCCTGAAACAGATGATTTTTTTTAATATGATGGCTAATAGGTATTTTTATATAATAGTCTGATTTTTCCTTTCCTAGAAATTGTGAGGAAGGGCTTTAGAGTAATCCTGTATAGCTCATTACTCAAGTGAATTGCCTTTCTCTGGTTAAGAGCATTGCTGGCATCCTAAAATGTCAGTGCTGTTAACGTGAGTTGCAAGTAAACCACCAGGGATGGGTTAGGTATTTTAAATCCTATTGCTCTTTCTTTGAGCATAGGAATGCTATTTGGAGTATTCTGGCTAAAATTCAGCACAAGTACTTTTATTCTGCCAACTCCAATCCCCTCCTGGAGTTTCAAATGGATACGATATTTATCTTCACTTCCCGTCTTAACTATTGTGTGTTGTCGCTGTAGGTTGCTAAACAACTGCTGTCTCATCAGTGGCTGTGTTTTGCTGGCAAATAAAGTGAGCCCCATGTGCATATGAACCATAAAGCTATTTGGAGTCCCTGCATAAGAACCCCAAGATACATGTAAGCTGTTAATATTTATTATGTGGAGCTGAGAACATCACTGAAGATGGAGGGATTAGAGTAACTGAGTTCAGGCTGTGGAACAGCCAGGCAGAATGGAAGAGAAAACAGATACCCTGGAGGAATAACAGCAAAGAGCATGAGGAATATTTTGCATGCAGGATTAGACTCCAGTGGAGCATGGAAAGAAAAAGCCTGGGAATGCACCGGAGAGCCAGGGCAGATAGGACGGATGCAGTGTTACAGCTTCTTGCTTGGAGGTGAATCCTTCCCTCTCTACTCCCCTGAAACAAGTAACAGCTTAACCTCAGGCTTGCTGGGCTGCAGACAGCCAGAGCCCTGTGGGAAGGGACCTGGACGCAGCAGGAAGCAGGTCAGAGAAGGTGTCTCCACAGGGTGTGAGAGAGGACTCTATCTTCCAGGCTGTGCAATGCTTGGGCATTGGCTCTCTCTCTGCTAGGTGTTTACAGTCTCCTAACCTGTTTTCTCTCTTTGCCTCCTCTGCTAAGCACGGCGTGACCTAGAAACTGCATTTCTTCTGCTGGCTTTGCCTGAGCTGGGCAAAGAGCTTTTCTCTGCCTTAAAAAACCAAGTGACGGTAGGGAGCAACACCAGTCCCTTTCAGTGGAGCGAAGTCCTCAACAAACCAGATGCCTTGATGTCCAGAGTACTCACAGCAAGGAAAGGCAAGGCTTGGAGAGCCAGAGGGTGTGGAAGGGTGGCCAACCTTACACCTCCCTGTGCAGAACCTACAGAAACACTTCTGCACAAAGCTCCTGGGGCCAATTAAGCTGGCTAACAGCCACCAGAACATCTCAGGAAGCCACTGAGGTTTGTTTCCAAAGGCAGCCGCAAGCCGCAAGCCCACTCATCCAAAACTGAGCTTCCTAGAGGTACTTGGGCATTTCCGAACATGCAGCGCAGGGCTTCCAACCAAAGTGAACTTGGGCAAACAAGGCTGCCTCTGACCTCTGTGAGACTGGTTGCTTTGGAAAATTCAGGGCTCCATTCAAAGTTCAGGATCAAAGCCGAGCTGTTAGTGGTTTCATGCATCAGCGAGTTGGAAAGTCCCTTGCTCCAGCCAACAGCAGCTGGCAGGCAAAGCAGAACAGGTAGCCTCTGGCCTGCCTGTGCGCTGCGGTCTCCTCTGCCCTGGTCAGTGCCTGAGCTGCTCGACCCCTGTCCTGGCTGCAAACCTGCTCAGCAAAACAGCCGAAACCCTGGTGCATCCATCACCTCCAAGGCAGCTGGGCAGGGTCCCCCTCCCATGACCAAGGAGAGGGTTATCTCACATCACCATCGTGCAGACAGGGACCATATGAGGAGGGGAAGAGCTCGGGTGCCTTGTCTCAACCAGATCTCTGCCCCCGACCCACTGTACAATCCCTGCGCGAGGGGCACCAACCTCCTGCGTCAGCAAAGGGGTGCCTCTGAGTCGAGTTTTAGGAAAAGCAAAGCGGATTGGCCAGGTCACCTATTTTAGCCTCAGTTAAAGGTTTGCTGTGTGGGCGCCTGCTGCATGCAGGAGTGAGGGTAGAAATGAAAACATATCTCTGAATGGGCTTGCCTGGCACTGCTGATCATTTCAGCCTGGGGTCTGGCCCCAGCCGGCCCTCCCATGACCCACAGCATCTTTCAAATGCAGCCACACGCTGTATGGAAAGGGAAGAGGCTCTTCCCTCTGGAACAAGAAATACGCAGAGAAGCGTATTTCTTCTGTGTTTTCTGTGAGCTTCGGAGCTCATCCCCAAAACACTTTGAGCTCTTAAATGTAAATGTGAGTCAGGCACTAAGGCAAAATAGCTTTTGGATATGAATTCTTCATCCAGGTAGTTCAGTAATTTACTGAACTCCCCCCTCTAATCCGAATGTGTTCTGGAGCCAATTCTGCTTTTCCTTATTGCTCCTGTCATTACCTCTTCCAGGAGTTCTCAGCTGCTGAAATATCCAAAATCGCTCCACAAGGGACTTCTCTGAGATCTGAAGCCTTGAAACAGCAACAGCGCACACACAAGAAAAAGGCTAGCTGGGAAATGGAAAAGGTGAGGAGACAAAACTAACATGCAGTCAATAAAAGCTTTCAGAGAAGAGATAAGAGCAAGGAAACACAGAATGGCTTACTGCTCGCTAAAGGTGTGATGGGAATGAAAAGAGCTATTGCAAATGTCTGGAGGGGGAAAGAAGTTAGAGAAGTGCATCTATTAGTAAATGAGCGTGTGAGCGGATTATTCATGGCTGCAAATACGCGAGCTGCAGAAGTGCTACGTTTTTATTTCCGTCTGCCTTTCGTGGCAAATTAAAGAAGTTTGAATAGCGAGGAAGTAATTAAGACCTAATAAAGCGACTTGTGCCTGCCGCTGCAGTGAGGAACGTAGCAGCATCCCTCACGAACAGCAGAAGGCTGTTCACCTGGATAAAGTTACTCCATGTTTGCCGAACTGCAGCTTAAGGCAGCATGAAAATACCCGAACACATACAGCATCTTGACAGAAACAAGGTACCATATTCAGTGATTGAGCGGGGATGTGTATCAGCTGGTGCCCTTCACCGTGGGACTTTGGTTTTGGTAAGTCCTCAAGGTCCTGCAGCCCCAAGGAACCATCACTGCCATCTCCTTGACCCCCAGCGGTGCCCCTTGGAGGGCTGCAGGAGGACTATGGAAGCAAGGTGGGAGGCTGAAAGTGCCTTTGATTTTGCTGCCATTGCCGACCCCACCACAAAGCGGCTGTTAATTGTTATGCTTGGCACCTCCAAGCAGCCTGGCTACATCTGGTCGGCCGCCTGCCAAGCGTGCGAGCAAACGTGTGGTTCTGGGGAGCCACGTTGTCGCGCTAATGGTCTTATGTGGAGCTTTAAGTAGACTGGGGACCTGCAGCTCTCCAAGCAGGAGAAGCATTTCACTCTCCTCTAATTAGACTTATTTCTTGAACCAGGGCATTGGAGCAGGGCTGTGATTCATGGAGGAAGGGACGGCTCCGCAGGCTGCTTGCCAAACCCACTGCAGGTGAAGGAAGGAGGTGACTTAGCAGGAGCCCCCATGCAGGGGAGCTGGCAGCACGCTGCCAGACCAAGCCTTCTGCTACAGCCGCTCTTACAGCCACCACTGGTTCTGTGGCTCTTAGGCGGCCAATACACCATGGCACAAGCCAAGACATGGAACAGGGGAGAGATGTGAAATCCAAATGTTAGGCGGGCTCTGTATCCGCTAGGAAAGCCTATGACAAAGGAATGAGGGTAGTTTCCAGAAGAAGAGTGGAGATCAAGAGAGGGGAGAAAAATGTGTTGTGAGAAACTTCGTTTGAGAGGTGGCTGATGTTTACTGAACCACCGGAGTGTGGCAGCTTCGATAGGACGTTTCAGCAGAGAATGTAAGTATTGCTGTATTTCTGAACAAGGAGAAATTAAAATTGGCATGGCTATAAATACAGCCATGTGAAAGCGCGCTGCCTGGAGGGCCCTGCAATGATAAATGACTGCTGAGTGCTAGTTAGGGCATGGAGGCCTAAGGAAGTGCCAGAAAACTAAATATCTAGTCAAATCTTGGCACCTTCACTAATGAGTTCAAAGGAGGATGGCAAAGGGAGCAGCTCCAGGCTCCCTACTGATCCATGGCTGGTGAAGTCCCCATCCTGGAAAACAGCTCTGAGAGGCACAGGCTGCAGCCGTGTCACTGCAGAAACACCCCCAGGCAGCAACAACAGGGTGATGACGGCCTCATTAGAAGGCACATTCACTAAAACACATTAAGCAGATCATTTAGGGCAGGGACCTGCCCAGGAGGTAGCACAAAAGCGGGCTATGGCATGTAGAGTTGGTTGCGACAACCCACCGGAATGTTAGGAAAATATAATGGGCATTGAAACCAAAAGGATTTGATGGGATGCACCATGTCAGACAACGTCTGTTGGGAAAGTCTTACGGAGCTGGGCTGTCCAAGCAGCCTGATCTGCCAATCACTCCATGCCCAGTTTCAGTCCCTCTACTAAGTCATGGGAGGGTTTTCAAATCAGAGTGATTCCCTCGCCAAACACCAATGAAATTCTGACTTGTTATTCCCATCTGGTATGTAAACACATTTTGAAGGGCTGCAGTGGTGGAGCAGAAGGAATCTCCTTTCCAAGCCAGCTCCTGCTAGCAGGGAGCAGCAGCTGCGCTCCCTGGGCACCAGCCCTGCTGCGGGAAGTTGCCGCTCCTGGTCTATGGGGAAGAAGGGAAGGAAGCAGCCCTGGAGTTTGGTGTTTGAACTCGCCTCAAACCGCTGATGCAGCTTTATTGCTTGGTGGGCTGAACTATGCAGCATCCCTGTTCTCCCGCCTGCCCCCAGGCTGCCCTTTGGCTCTTCTGGGGGAACCAGAAGAAATCAGGCTGAGGAGCTGAGCTGGGATAAAACAATAACCCAGGGGACAAAAGAGATTAAATGAAAGAAGGAGGTTTTCAGCCAGATCTGGTCCCCAGCTGGGCCTGGTGAATGCACTCACGTGCAGCTGAGCTGCTCGCAGGGCTTGGTGCTGGAGCCATTCCCACCGCGGGGGTTGTGCGGTGAGCAGCAGGCTGGAGGGGTGCAAGGGGGCCTGGGAAACACAGGCAAGACACAGCACACTCTGCTCAGCCTTGCCAGGACTGCTTGCGGGAGGAGGTGGAGTGGGATACACATCTCTGAGGACCGGGTGATGGCAGGGTGGGGATGTGGGCAACATTGGATTTTGCTACCCTGAGGATAGAAAAGGGCTGAAGAGAGGAGGGTAGAGAGGGATAGTGCAGGCACAGAAAGCAGAGGAGGACCCAAGTAACTGGCTATGCTGCTTCCACTAGTCCTGGCCACTCATGGCAATAGCAAAGCTTCCTGACATCAAATGGCTGCAGGAGCTGGTACTTGCCCAGCAGCTGAGGAGGGCTGCACTGTGCTAGCATGGGCTTGGCAGGTCGAGGACTATGAAGTGAATTCAGTCCCCTTCTAAAGCTGATACCCAAGGAAAGATGTGTGGACCACCCTACCAGCGGTGTCCCTGTTTCTGCAGAGCCAAGGACAAGGCTCCCTGGTCTCCTGAACTCAGCTTCCAGGCACTGGCTATATACTTACAGAGATGCATGGCAATATCTCGCTCATCTCCAGCTCCCTCACTCTCTCTTGAATCCCTGAATACCTCTAGTTTATCACTCCAGCAGCAGTGGCGTTCCCACGAGGGAGCGAATGCCATCGTTCACTAAGCAAGGCATGTCTGAGAGATTCTTTCTCTCTCCCTTGCTCCAGCTACACTGAGCGCGCCGGCTGGCTGGAAACGAGAAAGACCAGGGGAGGCTGGCCCCGTGGGGGGTGTATCCTCCCTATGGCATTGACCTGCTGCTCCTGGGGAGGGCCGACAATGGGGATAGTCAATGCTGTGCTATCCACAACATAGGAAAGACAGCCAGGGCTCACAGGGAGCTGGCAGGAAGATGGAGGAGCTGGAGGGATGTGGCAGAGTTTGCAGTACGTTTATTAAATGCGTCTAAAACATGAGGCCAAACCATTTATTTATGGCCTGGCTGATGTGCAAATTTTGACCACGGTGACTGCTACTATAGGGAGACTGGATGCCCCTAGAAAGATCACCAGCACAAACTCTCTGCTTGCCGCATTCCTCCTACACCTGTGCAAAAGGATGCTACAGCCTCACAAGAGTGTGGTGCAAAAGCACGAGGCTGCAAGTCATAGCAAAGGGAAGCTGCACTTGAAGAACTGCTGTCAGCTATTCTGCAGGAGCCGGAGCCTGCGTGCATGTCCTGCCCCAAAACACTGCTGCTTATTCCCAAATGTCCCTGCCCATGTCAGGGGGTTGGAATTAAATGATCTTAAGGTCCTTTCCAACCCTAACCAGTCTGTGATTCTGTGAAATACCTGTGAAACACCGTACCTGGCCACTGCGTTAAAGCAGATACCTGAAGGCAAGAGTGGATGGTAAAGGGGGTATGTGGGTGGAATGAGGTAGCCATAAAACCACCACCAGCACCATGATGAATCTTGCTAATTTACCTAAACCCCTATATTTATTCACTGATCCACAAGGCTTTGATTGGAGATTGGCTAGGAAGACATTTGTCTTAGATTGAACACAGGGAAAATCTCGTGCTTCTGAGAAGGCTCTGCTGTGTATCACTCCCAGGTGTTCAAACACCATGAATCAGATCCCTTGATATTCTTGTGTTTGGCTGAAAATAGAAAGAAAATAAGATCAGCTCCCTTCCGTTTGTGTTCTGCTCTCCTGGCCTCCGAGGTGCCTTGGGGAGCTTCTCCAGGCAGCTCTTTGCAACCCCTATGGCTCGAACCTCCTAGAAAAGCAAAAGGGGCAGCGCAGGGGGGGATGCAGCTGGGGCATATCTCCTCCTCAGCCTCCTTCCCAGCTTGTGATTTCTCCCATTCCACTGATGCTAAATGCAACTCCACCAGGCCTAAGCTTGTTCTGTACTTAAGGCATCTGTGGTATTTTAGACACATGCGTGTTCCTCCCACCCTCCAGTTCCCGTGAGCCCTCTAACGGGCTACTGCTTGGCCCTGGGTGGGCGAGCACTTCCCCTCAGCACCAGCACATCTGCTCAGCCTTGGCTGTGAGCAGTGGGCTTTACATGAGTGATCCAGCAGCCCAGGGGCCCCCAGACTTCAACTAAACCATGGGAACATCCCTCTGCAACCCCATCAGCCTCAACCTGGGAAGCAGCAGCCGGGGAAGACCTCTTAAATAGAGTCCGCTGATCTCTCTTAAACCTGGAGGAAAGCTCCACAAACATCTAAACCCTGCCTCCTTTCACCTGCAAAGATTGTTCAGTGCAGGAGAAACAGGTTTGAATAAGCAAAAAGAAAAATAAAAGAGCACTTGAAAGGGAAATAGTTCTGCAAATTGAGACCCAAAGAATCCCGGAGGTATTTGATGCTTGAACGGCTGAATGAGATGCCATTCTGCAAGGAGAAGCATTTGGACTCATTTATTTATTTAAATTGGCATCGAGACGCTGCTCAAATTTGCTGCCTGCAGCTATCCATCAGCTGGGATCCAGCACGATGGCAACGGCACTGCAGGCATGGGGGGAAGCAGAGCCCTTCTTGCTCAGTGCCTTCCCCGGGAGGGTTTTCTTCCACACGGCGGGCACGGCAGTGAGGATAGGTGAAGGAGGGAATGGCATTCACCCCAGCTCCCCCAAAATGCATCACCCTCTACTCCAGCCATGATTTCCTAAGCCGGATGCCATTGCACGGGCAGCAGTGAGGCGATCCATGGGGCTGGGACCATCCTTCACTTCCTCAGGCTGTGATACTTCTGATATCACATCAACTGGTGTTAAAACAGCCCAGCAGCAAGGAGAGCAATAATTCACCCAGTGGTTTGGCCCTCAGCCGACAGTGCATAATCAAAGAAGGGAAACCCAGCTCTGGGGCACCTGCGAGATGGGGCAGCCCATGGAAAGTTGCCCCAGATGAATCTGGGAGGAGGAGTTAGCAAAAGGCAGGAGTAACCTGTCAAACCAGTCCCTCCTGAAGGTCTTACAGTGCCGGTAAGTACTTGTACATGCCCAGACAGGCCATCAGCAGTCTCTGGGATGGGATGTAGACCCCATGCAGTGTTGTAGAGCTTGGGCTGGCAGCCCAGACATGCTGCTGTCTCCCTACAGGGGGTGCACACAAATTGGATAGCTGCTTTTTCCACCCTGTGGCAAGCAGGGATGGAACAGTTTTGGCCCTGGCATGGGACAACAGCCAAGAGAAGGAGTCAATAGCGCTCTGGAGCATCCTCATCTCCCAGGCGTGAGATACTTTGCTCGGCAGGAGGGCTCCCAACACCAACCCACAGACGGAAAAGGTGCTGATTTGGAGGGGTGGGTCCTCCATATACAGGACCCCCATTGGAGGATCCTGCCAGCCCCTCTCCGGCTTTGTGACCCAAATATGACCACTGCAGCTGGTGGGGACAAAGGGTTGTTGGGGCAGAAAGCAGCAGGAAATGGGAATTAATTGCATGAGGTTTGACAGGCTCACATAGGACCAGACCACCTCATTTTTGGCCTCCTGCCTCTTCCTGGCCTCTCACAGCTCAGGATGTACGAAAGAGCCTGTGGGTTACTGCAGCCTGTCAGGACTGACCCACAAAGAGTGAGGCAGCCAGGAAAGCGAGAACGGTGTTTCCCGTCTCCAGCAGGCCCTAAGCTCAGCTGCATTCAAGGAGAGGTTTGTTGGTTCTAGGTGGAAATAAAAGTGTGCTAAACCCCATCCAGGCTTTGTTTAACCACACTACACCCCTTTCTCTAGGGCCCTGCTGACATTGTATGCTGTTTTACAGACTAGTGCCAGCCATTTTCTGTGGGCCAGATGGCTTTCCCGATGAAGAGCTGTGATAAAAACCTTACCTGGTCTATCACAGGGCACCTCCTCTTTACCCTCACATAATCCAGGAATGGGCTTTATTTGGTACATTTACAGCTGCAAAGAAACAGCACCTGGGTAGTACGTCTCACCAAACAAAAAGGAAAACCCCACAATTAAATGCAGCTAAAGAAGACATGTGAAACCCGAGATACAGAACAAATCCCAGCTTGAATCTTCTGGTTCCAAGACCTTCGTGGAGCCCATTGAGCTCGAGCTAATATCTATTCACAACATGCAAGAAGCAAAGACAAATAGGAATGGCCCGGAGCTAAAGTTACACGGTGCTGCATCCGGAGACGGTGACAGCCCCCTCTCCTGCTCCAGCACCCAGTTAGAACACTGGCCCCGCTCCCTGTGTACATGCCTCTGCAGTGTCCTCATCACGCTGTCCTCAAAACTCAAATGCTTTCATCAGGGAGGGCAGGAACACTAATGGGAGCATGCAGCCCTCTGGGAGGTTTCTGGCAACTGGACTTCGGGTTTGGAGAGCATCTTGGTGTACTCCTGGCCCCGTGGCAGCACGGTGGTGCCGGTGCATGTTGCATCCTGAGGGCTGGTGGTTGCACAGAGCCATTTCTGCTGTCCCAACCCCCAGCTCATCCCCAGGAGGGAGCCAGCTGAGGACCCAGCAGCTCCTGGCCAGGTACGGGTGTCCCTCCCATGGCTGGAGGGATAACATGCAGCACCCTCTTAGGTGTTGCTGCCATGGACATGCCCCCAAGCATGCCATTTAATTCTGGTGCTGCATCTAGGCGAGGAAGACAAGCAAGCACTTTGGAGTGCTCAGATGCCGTCAGACTTTTCGGTGTCCTTTCCTTCCCAGGTTGCACTCTGCTTTCAGGGTGTTTTCCTAATTTTGCATTTCTGAGCTATCAGGAATCTGTCCTGACTTGGAAGATGAGTAAACCTCTGCTGAGAGCTGTGGGGAGCTGCAAGTCCCCCGGCAGGGACCATGGGTTTCCACAAGAGCACGTCAGGCCAGGCAGAGCAGGAAGCTCACTGCCCCAGAACCACATTAGACGTGCAATGAGCTGGGTTTAATAGTTTAGTTAGGTTAATGAGCCAGGGAGAGCTGATTGGGTTCAAGCCCGAGCCATGTGGTTCAGTCACTGTAGTGAGCATCATGGTTAAGCCAATGCAGCCAAATTTTGCCATGGGGGTCCTGCCAGTGGTGATCCTGCTCTCATTCCTGCCTGCGCCTATTACCCTTCCCAAGACAGTCTGAATGGTTCTCTCTGGGATGCTTTGATAAGCCTCTGTGTCTCACAGGTACTTCAGAAAAGAGCAATAAATGAGGGGCTGACAGGACAGGCACACAAGGGGACAGCAAATGGTGCACATGTTGTAGCTGGTGGTTGCCACATGTAAAGAGCAGCCCCCACCTTGGGGTCCCCTTTGAAGAGACAGGCAGCTGTTGTCCTTCCAGGATGCCCCTCTTCTCCACATATCCATCTCCCAGGGTGGAGGAGCCATGAGTTAGTCAATATGACCCAGGTGAAAGGCAAGCAGCACACAAGAACGGTGTGTGACGCACTGAGGTCTCCCTCCTTGTCCCAGCCACTGCCCCAGCCCAGACATAGGGCACGGGGCTGCCCTGGCTTCTCACTACTTGTAAGGGACGTTTTTTGGATGTAAGCACCTGCTCGTACCTGCCTCCAGCTCTCCTTTGCCAGCAGTGAGGGAGCTGTACCTTTGAGACAGCCCTGTCCAACACCGATAGCCGCTCTCTGCAATGTTATCAAAGGCCTTATCAATGCATGAAGCTGGCACTGGTTGGAATGAAATGGTTTGAAGCCTGTTTTCTTTACAATTCCCTGGCTGGACATGCTTGTATCAGTCACAGGGGCCCGGGAAATCGATATAGCGCCAGTCAAAGCGCATTCACTCAGCAGCATTTCAACTCATTCAGCTGTAAATCCTACCCTGCCTTTGCCTGTGTCAGAGGTTGGATGAGGGAAGGCCGGGTGGCAGCACCACTGTGCTCGCAGGGGAGGTCAGCTGCAATGCAGAACAGCCTCTTCTTGCATGGGGCTGTGCTCACAAGGGGCTATAGAACTCCCAGCCATCACCCCCTCCCCAAATCCACTTGCCATGTCTCTGCATGGCTGGGTGAGTTAAAGCCTGTGGCTTTCTGATAGATGTAATCCTGATGAGACAACAAAAGATGCCAAATCAAGGGAACCTCAGATCAGCATCAAATGCTAGGAGGGATGGGCAAAGAAAGCAGGAGAAGGTGGACTGGCACCTCACCTGAGAGCACCGAGGCAAGGATGTGGTTTCAGTGAGGCTGTGATGGGAACCATGCCATGGGGAATGTTGCAAAGCAAACCCCAGAAAACACCATCCCAGGAGCAATTCTGCAAGTGGATGAGGATGGCTGTAGTTTAATGTGGCTTTCCCAACTTTGACTCATGGCAGGAAAAGTCACAACTCTGAGGCTTTGGGGCCATCCCCACACAAGAGGCAGCCAGAAAAAATCCACTGGCTGAGGTGGTCCACATGGTCCTGGCCAACTCCTGCAGGAAACACCCAGGATCCCTTCCTGGGTGCCCCAAGGCAAATTCTTCCCACTCTCCGTGCTGCTGGCACTCTATAAACACTTTAA
Source organism: Amazona ochrocephala (assembly GCA_039720435.1). Lineage (NCBI taxonomy): Eukaryota > Metazoa > Chordata > Aves > Psittaciformes > Psittacidae > Amazona > Amazona ochrocephala. Next base: position 81,083,825 of record CM077880.1, read on the forward strand.
GCCCCTACAGCATGAGACAGTTATGTGCTGTTTTGCTGTAGCCACACTGAGCTTCCTGTGGTCGCACACACCACGTACCATCCATCCCTTCACCGCTTTTCTCACCCACTCGCTGCCCCAGCAGCAATCTTCATCCCTCTGACCACAGGCTGAGACGGCGCTGCTTGACAAATGTCTCTGTGGCTAAACAGCCGAGCTGCAGGTATGTGTGAGGGGTTCACTGCAAGTTGGGCTTCATGGAACGGGGAGGACGTGGGCTTCAGGTTTGCCATGTGCTGTCTGGCAGCACCTTCCCACACTTTTCCAGGTCTCCTCCTTCAGTCCCAGAAGCTCCTGACTGTGTTAAACACTGAGATCAGCCCCCAGCCCCAGGTCAGACCCATACAGCACTACAGTGCTGCAGCACTGGGGCTTTTCCTCCTCTCTGGGTACTGGAGGTGGCCAGCATCAGCAGCACTGGGGTTCACCCAAGAGATTGATGGAGGTGAAGGTTCATCTGCAGTGAATGGAAACAACAAAATAAAACCGCTCCAAACTGCAGACACCAGACAAAACACATCAGTGTGCTGTTTTCCTTTCCTCCCATGCTGGTAAAGTGATGCTAAGCCACATCTAAGTATGCCCAAGCACACAGCTGCTGCTCCACTGGATGGGTCTTTGAAAGAAGGTGTTTCTCAACATATCCTAGTTTTGGTTGTGGCTATTACCTGGGACTGCTGAGAGGGATTGATGCGCCTGGAGATACCATGTCTGGTGAGTAATATGACGTGGAGATGCTTAGGTCTGGAAGAGGCCCTGGGGTGATGACTGAGGCTGACAATGCTGGGGAGAGAATGCAATGGTTTTGTCTCCCTCCTCAGCATCCCTGTGGGGCCAGGGCTTCATTCTGTGATGTGTAGGCACAGTTTCATTTTAGGGGATTTGGAAACTATATCTAAGTGGCAAACGAGAAAGCCCTTTTTCCTGCACCGTGCTGCCCCTGCTGTCTCCGTGTATTTCTCAGCCCTTCCTCAGGAGCTCCCAGCAGGCCAAGACTGCAGCAAGGTGAGATGTGAGGGGCACATGAGATGGAGCGGCAGCAGGCTCAGAGAAGTGGAGAGGAGGGTGGGTTTGACCTGAGCCTTGTTAAATGGGGAGAGAGTGTAGGTGTCAGCAACACCACAAATTGGGGTCCAGAGGTGTGACAGGCGATAGCTGAGGGGTGTTGTGTGTGAGGAGGAGAGGGAAGCGTGGATCACTTCTCTCCAGGCATTTTTTTCCCCTCATGTTGTGATAATTATGTTTGCAAGACTAAATTAACACTCTGAAGTGTGAAAAGCAGAACTCAGCCCTGGGAAGAAAGGAGAAAACTGCCTCTCTCCAAGAGGACACCTGCTTCTCCTCGACCACAGCAACAGCTCTGTGCACCCCCAAAAGGAGGGCTGCTGCACCCAAATCTGTGCATCCAGCATCTTCTCAGAGTCCTTCCACTCCACGTGCCTGCACCACTCACAGAGTTGTGCTCCTTTAGGCTTTCTCTTTATCTTTGTTCTGTCCAATTCTGCACACTAAAAACAAAAACCAAAACGCACCTCTGATTTATCTGTTTTCCATGGCTGAATGGTGATGGCTCATGGTCCACCACTAGGAGACTGGCAGGTACTTGCCCTCCTGCAATCAGAGGCTAATCTGAGCTCAGGCAGTTACAAGGGCTCAAGAAATGGAGGTAGGCAACATTCTCCTTTTCTGTTTGCTGTTGCTCGTGAAGGGAAGACACCAGAAAGCTCACAACCAGGAAGCATTTCTTCCACAAGAAGGGTTTTCCTGTCACAGTCAGAACAGGTGATTCAGGATAAGAACACCCAGTGACACCAGGACTCTCAGTGCCCTCCACTGCTTACATGCGATTGCTGTTGGAGACCTCTTCTGCCTTGCTGCAGAAATGCCTCTGAAGACACTTGGGCATGTGGTTTTCTTGCCTGCATTTGATTGACTTGCCTACAGATGCTAGATTTGATGAATCTATGTAGAAACATACTGAGTTGATGCCAGGCCAAATGTTTGCTCATCTTTTCCTTCACCCTTCTTCCAACAAGCCACCACTGACTTGCTATTATTTATATTTCAGTTGTTCTTAGAGGAAGCAGTGGAAGGTTCGATACATCAAGCGGTCTAAACCCATTCAGCGCAATACAGTCCCATGTTAAAGAGTTTGCAGGCTGGAGAGGCACGGTGTTAACAGGTACGAGTGCTGTGACCTGGGGCTGGCAGGATGCTGGTAAGAGCAGACACCATCACCCCCCTGTCCACCACCTAGTGCAGTTGTGCCATGGATGCTGACTGCCTTTGCCCTCTCAGCTGTGGAAAGATGGGCTTTTCATGTTGCCCGGAATCATGCTACAGTAGGAGATGAGGGTGAAACTCAATCACTTTGCCTTTAAGATCGCAAACTGAAAACAAGCCAAATGCATTTCAGCAAATAATTCAAGGAGCAGGGCTGCCAGAAACCCCTAAGTGAGAGCAAACAATCCTTATCTGGCAAAGTCCTACATTACTTAACACCAGTGCAAGTTTAAAGGCATTTGTTTGTTTCTGTTACACACAAGGCATCTTTTCTGGGCAGATCCTCTTATTAGGGTTAGTCCCTGAGTATTTGTACCAGCACTTGTTCATCTTCCCACTTGCTCAGCTACAGCCTGATTGCTGGAGATGGTGATTGCCAGAAACTGCAATGTTTTTCAAATCTGGGGCCTCAGAGTGCTCAGGGATGAGATAAATATCATTGCCTTGTGACCGATGATAGAAACGTCACTTCGTTGTTTTCCTCCCTGCCACCAGCAGTGCAAAATGAAGGGCATCGGATTTCTAGGCTGGTTGGCTCAAAGGAGGACTTTGTTTGCGGAGCCTAGCTCGAAAGGGTATTAAAAGGACTGTGATCCCAAAGGAGGGGGAAAGAGGTGACCTTTTGGTGATCTTCTGGGAAAGTGCACTGGTGAAAGTTCATCTCTGGGACCATTAACTCCCCTCTGTAACTCAGTGTGAAGGAGTTAACCGAATCTCAAATGACTTGCGCACAGGGAGCCTGAGAATGACTTACCAGCAATAGCCACATGGTCAAAAAGAATCACATAATAGCGACCGAGCGGGAAGTGTTTATAGTTCCTCTTAGGAAAGGAACTGGCAGAGTTACCTCTTTCTGTAGCAGCAAACCCTTAGGCACAGCCCCTCACATGTGAACGGGGTTCACCCAGAAGTGATGGAGAAGCTCCTTTCTACCCGCTGCCCTTGACTGGCAGGTCGGAGCTACCCAGCCCTGCTGGGGCTGGTAAAGCCTAGCAAACGCTTGACACCCTGCCTGGAGGCTCTTGCCTACGCCACCCACATCTGGTGCTGCCCAAGAGGAAGAAAATAGGGCCATGTCACAGATTCCGGCCACAAAACCCTAAAAACCCACACAGGACAACGTTTTGTTTCAAAGCTTTACACTGACAAGACAGCAGTGTGGTCTGGGGAGGTGCAAATCATCACTGGGGCTGAGCACATCACCAAGGAGTCAGCTGCAAACACACAAGTGTGTCAGTTAGCAAACAGGCTGAGCTGAGGGTTTGGTTGCGGTTGGGTGGTGTTTTATCTCGTTTCTTCCATCAGAGCTCATTTGCATGCAGAGGTTTGGAGTTTTAGACCATTTAAGGTTAACTCATTGCAGTATGTTAATCGGCTGCTTTCCCAGAGGAGCAGCTGGCAGGAGTTAGGGAGCAAGTTGAGCAGAAGTAGCTCTGCCAGTGGTGGGATGAAAGGTCTCTGCCACATGTATGCCTGGGGTCGCTGCACGCCCAGGACATCCCTGCAGTGAGCTCAGCTCCTTCTCAGCCTTGCCAGCCCCAGTGTTGTGTCCTGAGCTCAATCACTCTCTCTCATCCCAGAGAGGAGCAGAAAGCATCACACATCATGCCAGGAGTGGTGTCTGGCTCCCCATGGCCAGAAGGCACACAAGGGCATGCTCTGCTTCCTCCCTTCCGTGTGTCCGCTATTTCTGCTCACCATGGAGCTCATCTGAATTGCTATGTTGTAAGATCCCTTCCTTGTTGCCAGGTTTGGTTGAAATTGGCCGGTGGATTCAAACTGTATCGTGGGTGGCTGATAGACAGGCAGATAGACAACATGATTGTGAGAGCTTCATTTCTGCAAGAAATTGGGCTAAAAATTACTCTTTATCCCAAGGGAGCTTGTCCAGCATGTTTCAGACTGAAGTATGCAAAGCAGAGAGAAAACACTATACAGACAGCAATGGTTAGGGTGCTAATTCGAGATCTGCAATCAAATTTCTTCTCTACCACAGCCTCTCTGTTTGGCCTCCAGCAAGTCACATAATTTTTCTAATCCTCTGTTCCTGTTACATAAAACAGAGCCAAAGGTTTGGGGTTTTTACCTTTTGGAGAGGGTGCGATGGGTAAGTAAATTAGAAATCAGGAGGTGCTTGAATACTACTGGTAAGCCTACAGCCTCAGCCTGGAGTCGTCAAAGCATGTAATGCCATTCAAAATAATCATAATAACAATAATAATAGTAATAATAATAATAGACTTCTGCTGTCTGGACCCACAAACCCAGCACCACGTGGGTTTGGAAATAAGGTCCTCCTCAGGAGAAGGTACAGATATGGCTCGGATGGGGTGAAAGAGGTACCAGCATGCTATTGCACCTGGTAATGCAATAGCACACGCTGAAACTACAGCCTTCCATATCATTCTGCCCCAGGGTTAGCCTGCGGAAGAAGAGCAAAACCTTGTCTTTCCTCACAAAAAGACTGAAAGGGGAAGCTAAAATTTCGCCAAATCTTTGCAGGCTGTAACAGAGGAGCGAACACCTCCAGGCAGGCTGCGGGAGCTTGCGCCTCTAGTTACGAGTACTCAGCGTGGCAAATGCTGTTTGTCACAGGACAGGGGAGCTGTGGTATTGCAGCTGCCTCTCCATGCGCAAGGACGTTATTCTGCTTCTAGATTTGTGGTCTGATGTTCCCGAACATTTGCAATCTCTGGATGAGGCCATAAGCCTTTAGTTTTATCACATTAACATGGAAAATTGTTGGCTGTCCTCAAACTGCTCTTGGGGATAGTATATGATGCAAAGGAATAATGTTCTTCAGGTGAAGGAGGTCCAAAATAGCAGTTTTCTTCCCATTAACACCAACAACCTGTGATGGGTGTTCGCTGGCTGAGGGAAATGAATTGATGATTACTGCCTCTCAAAAAAAAACAGACATGGACTTGGTGCAAATTGAGTCACAGCTGCCAAATTCCCCCTGGAGATGCAGGGGGGCTCCCTTCAAGCCCTGTTTTCCATTGGGGACCTGACGGCTGCCCCAGAGGTCATCATCCTATGGGTGAGCGACCTCATCTTGGACCCATAGAGATGAGGATGTTATTGTCTTGCCAGTGCGTTCCCACCAGTATGCTCTTGCTGTCATTGAGATGGAGCCCTTTGGTATCCTCCTCAGTGCAGTATTGTGTTCTGCCACAAAATGACCTTCCTCATATCGTGAGAACTCCACTTGCTGTCTCATTGTCTTCCTCATCTGTCCTCATTCCTTTCCCTCAGTACTTCCGCAATACTCCTGAGGCACTTCAGAATCCAGCTGACCTCTGGCTGTCTTTAGCCACCCTTCTAGCTGAGTATGCAGTCAGGAAAACTCCCCTTCACTTACGCTCTTTGTTTGAGCTCCGGCATGGTCTCCATCTTGGCATTAAAACTCAAAATTAGGCCAGCCCTTTCCCAAGGAAGCCCTCTCTGGTGCCAGCTAGGTAAGATGAGGAGAACAGGCAGAAGATCCATCTGCAGGGCAGGTTCTTGTGCATCCCTTTTGGATTGATGCAAGTGCTGCCCAGGAGAACAGAGATGCTTCTCTTCAGCGAGCTGCCCAGCTTGCCCATCTGATAAATGGCAGGTTGCAGGCACGTTGGCACCGGTGCCTTGGTTTCAATGCGCTGTTCGGCTAAATTCCCATCAAAACATAAGGAAGGGTGTACTCTGGTTCTGCATCCTTTTGACTTCCCGTTAGCTGCTGGCCGCAAGGGCTGAGGTCCCGTGCTTGCATTTCATCATGTTTGTATCAGTACTGCTCGGCCTGGGGGGGTTGTTTTGGGTTGGCTTGGCTTTAGCTTTCTTTTCCAAAGATGGGCCTGATGAGGAAGAAGACAGGGAAAAGTTGAATAGAGAAGAGGCAGCTTTTGCGGCTGGGGAGCAGGATCGGGAGTCAGCAGACGCAGGTTCTATTTCTGGCACCGCAGCAAAACTTCCTGGATGTCGCTGGGCAAGGCAGCCCGCACATCCCCACCCCGCCTTCAGCCTCCCTCCAGCCAAGCCACCAGCGCTCCTGACCTCCCTCGCCCGCCGCGGCACGCGGAGGGATGCTACGGCCTCGCCGGGCCTGCGAGGCGACACCGCGGCGCTGCCTCGACCCCGCAGCATCCTTGGGGGTCACCGCCTGGCCCGGCACTCGCTGCCGCAGCCGGCTCAATAAAGCACCCTCTGCCTCGCCACGGACAGCCGGGGCCCCGCCGCCACAAGGCGCTCCTTTGTGCGGGGAGGCGGGGGGCGACCGGGCCGTGCTCCGGGGGCCCGTGCGGCGGCGGCCCCGGGGGGGGCGGGCGGGCGCGCCGAGGGAGGAGACTGGCGGGGAGGGCGGCACAAAAGGGGCTGCTGCAGCCCTGCCCGCCGCTGCCGGCGGGGCTCGGCTCCGCATCGCATCCTTTCCCGCGGCCGGGAGGAGGTGCCGGGCCGCTCCGCTCCGCGGCGGCGAAGGAGGAGGAGGAAAGCGAAGGAAGGCGGCGGGGGGCTGCGGGCTTGCCTCGCCTCGCCGCGGCCGGCGCCGAGCCATGCCGGGGGGCGGCGGGCGGGCCGGGGGCGAGCGGCAGCCTCGCCCCGCCGGGGGCCCGGCGGGCACCGACGTTGAGCCGGCCGGGGGTGAGTGAGTGAGCGGACGAGCGGGCGGTGGGGCGGCGGAGGGCAGCTCACACCCGCTGTCCCCGGTGGAGCCGCCCCGGGGCTGCGGGCAGCAGTGGCGGGACCCCCCTTTTCCCCGGTCAGTCCCCCACCCTCCGCTGCCGCCACCTGCAAGTTGTGCCTGGGCCCGGGGGTGCGGAGTCATCCCCTGCGGGCACTGCCGGGGAGGGCTCCCCGGAGATCCCCCACCTCCCGCTCCTTATTTATTTATATTAGTGTTATTTTTTATTCTCTTCCCCGCACGCCACCCCCCCCCCCCCCCCCCCCCCCCATAATCCCGGCATCCCCTGCTAGGGAGCATCGGCGGTGGGGAGGGAGGCGGGAGGCGATGCTGCCAGCCCCCTGCCCGCAGCCGCGGGCTCGCCGGGAATGGAGGCACCCTCTGGCCGGGGCACTGCAGCGAAGGCCCATCTGCTGCCCATGCTCGGCTTGCGAGGAGGGCAAGGGCTGGGGATGCGTGCCAAGCCTGCAGCAAGAGAGAAGGAGTAACAGGAGTGTGTGCGTAGGAGGGCAAACATACATACAAATACGTGTGTATGATCAGCATCAAAAGTCCCCTCTCCCCCGATCCGTCTCTGTGTCACATTGCTACAGTCCCCCCGTTGGGGGCTGGCTGCAAAGGGACGTGGGTACCCAAGTTCTCTCCTCCACTCGCGCAAGGGGTGTCAGGTCGTTTGTGGGCTGGAAATAGGTATGTCCTGCTGGAGTGGCACAGGCTGCCGTAGCTGTCCTTGTGAGTTTTGCTCTCTGGGTGAGCATGGCAAGGGTGATGGGGAACACGGCGTCTGCTGCAGCTCTAGCCTTCCTCAGCGAGGGAGGGAGTGCAGCGCGGGATGGAGCACCTTAGCCCGTGATTTGGGGATTCCCACAGGCTGCATTTCTGTGAGCCATGCCTGGCTCTTTCCTGAGAGCCCTTCTTGTTTCTCAGAGCCAAAGCTGGGGTCTCACACTCTCCCTCCCACCCTAGGGCAGAGCCTGGGTCAGGAGAGAGCCTGCCCTGTTTCCAGCACACAGCGTGGGTGCTGAGCACCTCCCTTCCCGGAGAATAGCCCTCCAGTTAACTCCAAATCCCTCCCCTTGAGTGGGAAGTTCAAGCCCGTGAAAACACTCGGTGGCACCGCTGTTAACAAGTATGACTTGAGTTGCTAGGAACCCCCAGCCCTCTGCAAGCTGAATTTCAAATTCCCACCTACTCCTGCCCCTGTCTCCCCCACTCCAGCAGGGTGTGAGTCAGCAGGAACTTCTCATGTCCCTTCCCCAAAGGGTGGCTCTCGTGCTCTGTAGATCCCACCTGCAGAATGGTGTTTGAGTCCAGCTGTGACTTTGGAAGAAGCACGTAAGAATCCCTGTTGCCGAAACCTGGTTGCTGCCAGCTCCTTGGAGAACAGCTGAAATCGAGCAGGATGTGCCACTGCTTAACCCTCAGAGAGCAGAGAGCCCCGGGGCGGGGGCGAGAAACCAGCAGGTTCTCTATCCTCCAGTGCACCTCCAGTTTCCAGAGCCCCCCTAAAGACAGCTGTAGTGCTGGGAATGTGTCCTCCAAGCTGGGGAGCTGTTCCTCGGGAGCCTCCAGCCTCCCTGAAGTGTTCTAAAGCAAGCTTTGAATGAAAGCTGTTGCGAACTGCAGAAAAGGAGTGAAGCTGTGACTCCGCCGCTGCAGGTCATGAAAGTCCCTCAAAGATTTATAGCTACTCTACACCCTCAGGTGATTTTTGCAGTAGTGGCAAGAAATCCACGGCGAGGTATAATGTTCTCTCCCTGTGAGGACTCTCAGTGATACCTGCATAGCTTGTTTATTAATACCCTGGATATAGCAATTATATCCTGTGGAGAGGGAAGGGATTCTGGCTAGCTGCAGGCAAGTTTTCTTGCCCTGTTCCTAGTGTGGAGGCCTAGCTGTTGCTTTTTGTACTGGCACACCTTTGGTTCTGGGTGCTGCTTAGACTCATCTCCATCGGAGGTACCCAGAATGTGGGGGACCATTTCCAAACTGGGTTCAGGGGCTGAGCTGCTACCTGCCTCCCTCTCTCCCTGCAAATGCTGGTAAGCTTGGAAAAAGTTGCCTGCATGGCATGCAGGGGTTGCCTTAGCAAGGCGGTCAGGAAGAGGAGGAGGTGGAATATAGCATGTGTACTTGTGTGGATGTTATTTAGGGGATGCTAACAACTGTAAACATTTACCTACAGTACTTGTGCCTGAGATGAGGATAGCTGGTCTGGAGGGTTGCTGGAGCTGCTCTGTGGTCGCGGAGCCTGCTTAACCTAGGCCAGGCACATGGCAGTGTGCACAGATACACCTGGTTTGTTTGCCTGGGGAGTGTACCTGTGAAGTCTGTGTGCTCATGCAATTCCCATATACCTTGTTTACTCTTCTCCTCCTTCTCCCACATGCAACTGGTGAAGTACTGTGTGACTTTGTGGCCTGCCAGGTTGATGTACATGCTTCTTGCGTGTCTTCAAGGGAAGCTGGTGTGACAAACATGGGTGGGTGTTTGCTGGGTGCGTGTAGCAATGCGCTTGGGTCCTGCTGGGTACAATTACAACGGAATGCATGCACTTTTGTAGTATTTATGCCTACAAGCAGTCATGGATACAGCAGTGGTTCAGGACAGTATGTGTAGATGTTATTGTGTATGTGCAGTCTGTGAAGAACACCTTAGGACAGACAGATTTCTCAGTGCCTCCCTTTCTTTGACCTGTCAGCAAGCAGAGAGAAACTGTCTTGTGGCGGGGCTCGTCGCTGAGTTTTCAGCTTGCTGTGTCTGAGCTTCCTCTTTGCTTGAGAATAGCATCTTTAAGGTGCACCTGCTATCACAAATTAACATGTTCCCCCAGCCCCTGCATTGGATCATAAATGCTGAGGAAGGAAGTAGGGGAATTTTGTAATGGATAGGATGGGGTAAGCTGAGCCAGCATTCATTCCTGAAGGCTGCCTAGGTTTTAGGTGGGGTTCGTGGCTCTAAAATGAGCCCTTTGTACATTGTTGGAATCTGTGACCCAATCAGTGGGATGTAGCTGGAGGAGGTGGTGCTAACGAAGGCTGGTACTGCTGACAATTACTCTGGCAGAGAGAAAGGCGGAGGGGGTACTGACTGGCACAAGAGCAGTCTTCACATCTTTAGGTCAGTGTAAGGTGCCTCAAAGGGCTGGTTCATGCTATCAGCACTGGCAGTAGAAGTTAAGTGTGGCTACTTGTCCCCACCTGCTTTCCCTACAGTCACTGTCACCCATTATTTCTGCAACAAAAGGCCAGGCTGCACTGCATTATTCCTGACGACAGGATGGCATCTTGTGGTACTACAACAAAGTGTTACAATGGGATGTGAAATCTGGGTAAGGTAGGCACATGGGGCAGTGCAATACAAGGGGACGTCTGAGGAATGCCTCCTATTCTCCATCGTGGATGTTCTCGGAAAGGTAGTGACATATCTGCGATGCACACATGGACTGTGCTGTCAGGTCAGTGCTGCAGGCTGGCCTTGAGGAGCCTTGGCAAAGAGGTCAGAAACGGGGGCAAGCCTGGGATTGTGGGCAGCTCTGGGTCAGGTTGGGGTGCTTTGGTAGAGTTAGGTGACTGTGTTGGTGGGACTGGGCTGTGCAGCAGTATCAGTGCTGTATGGAGTGCCAGGACCAGATGCTTGTCCCAGGAGCCAGGGCAGAGGTGCAGTCCTGGACCTGCTGAGTTCCCCCTTCTGGAGGAGGTGGGAAGAGATGCTGTATACTGGATCAACGATGTAGGGTACACAAGAGCACTCCATAACTGCATCCCTGTGGAATGAACTCTGGCTGCCGCTCTCAGGAAGGCAGAAACAGGATTTCTTTACCTTCCTTTCCTGACTTCTTTGTGCTCCCTGCAGTGCAAACCCTTTGCTTGCCTCAAGCTCCTCCTGAAGCACAACAGGTACCTCCTGTTCTTCAAACCTCTGAACACCTGGAACACGGTGGGTGTATTTTTGTGCTCAGAAACTTGCCTGGTAAACCTGATAGGTGAAAGGGGGTGCAGCACTGTACTCCAAGCTTTCATCAGGAAGGCTGAGGGAAGAAGAAGCATATAGGGAATTGTCTGCCTTACAAAAAACAAGGGCTTATTCTCAAGCCATGGTTTAGAAAGGATTATTACCTGCTTTAGGATAGCAAAAATTACCTGAGCTGCTCGCTGTGGGGGCCTTGGCCTTTCATACAAAGATTACACAGGCCACACACCCCCACCCCCCCCAGTTTGAATGGGCAGCTTGATGGGCTCTGTTAACATTCCCAGTTTCCGCAGCTAAGGGAGTGCCCAGGCCTGTGTCTAGATAGGCTTTTCTAATGTTTTCTTTTGGGATTTTTCTTTTCCAATAATTGGGCACGGCTGTTGGGTATGACCGAGCAGAACTGTGCCAGCATGCATTTTCAGCCTGTAATGCGTAAGCATACCAGCAGCAGGAGAGGTGGATGTGGCTGTCCAGAGACGGGCAGCGGGGGCAACTCCTCTTCCTGAGCATCATCTGTGTCTTGCATTTTATGACAAGTTTTCTCTCTGAGGGCCTCAAAGCAACCCATTAAGGCTCTTTTAATTAGGCAAGCCCCTTACCTGGAGTAGAAGAAGTCTCTCCCATTTCCCATCCAGGGAAACTGAGGCATGGAGCAAGCCTGCGCCATCCCCATTGGCACAATCAGGGGCTCAGCAGGAGAGCAGCGACTGAAACGCACCACTTCCTGTGCTTGCTCTGTTGCCAGCGTCTGGGAAATCCCAGAGAACAGCCGGGTGCGGGTGCTGAGCCAGGGGTTATCGATAACTTTCTAGTCACTGCTTGGATCCTGCTATCCTTTACACTGCAGATATCGCCTCCTTCTTGATCTGCTGCCTAATCTATAATCCCAGCTCCCTGCTGCCTTTCCCTTGGAGTGCCGTTTTCCCGTTCGGTGTGTAAATCCTTACAGGTGGGGCCAGGGTTAGTGAACGGAATCGAACTCTGTCATCTCTTTAAGGCTTTGGGGTAATTTTTATCTCGGAATACTGCTGACTGTGTCTTGCATGATACCAAAGCTGCAGCGAGCAGATTTGAAGCATACCGAAAGACTAATGCAAATTAGAACTGCTGCATAACGGCTTCAGCAACTGTGAAACCTATGATCTAAAAGCAGGTATCTGCTACGCTGACTTTATTGGTGTTAGGATCCCCTGTTTCAGCATGCAGATACTGGAATTGAACAGAAAGCAAGAGAAACAGCATGGCAAAGAGACATGAAAGAGAGTCTCTCTCCTAGATGCTGAGCCCTTTAAGAAAGAAGGGGAAGGTAAGCTAGAGCCCTGAGGTTTTAAGCTGGTTGTGCTGAGGCTGAAGAGAGGGGCTGTGGTAGTGCTTTCAATTCCTCCTTCCTCTGGCAGAAATGCTTCTAGCTGGGCAGCAGGGAAAAAGAGGAGAACAGAGGCCTCTGCAGACAGAGTGCATTGGGCACATAGACAGATCTTGGAGGCTGCAGGAGCTGGGTAAAGGTAGGGCTTTGGAAGAAGGGCTTGCCTGCATAGGGGCTGAGAGTGGATAGTGCTTGCTGTGTGTGAGGAAGTCCTGTTTTCATGGAGCTTGCAGTGCAAGGGCTGGCTCAGAGGCAGAGCAAAAGGCAGAGTAAATCAGGCGAGCCGTGCCCTGGAGTGATCAGTGTGAGCTGCACTCTGTTGCTGAATGACCCCATTGCCGAGGGAAACCTCTGTGGCCCTGATACTCAGGGAGGCAATATCTCCCAAAGGCAAAGGAGTGGGACAGCAAAGCAGACCGTGATTCTCTCTGCTTTCAGCTCAGCCTTCCCTACATGTTATTTGTGCTGGCAAAACTGTTCCTTTTTTCCTGCCTCTGTAGTAGTTCAGTTCCCTTTTCTCCTTCCCACCTGCCCTGGCAATCCTCTCCTCCCTGTCTCACTGTGCCTGTGCTGTCCTGCTGTCGTTCTCGCCAAGTAACCATGATCAATAGAGGCGAGATGTACCAAGCAGCCTCACTTGAAGGGGACGTGATTTGCTGCTTTTTCTCACGGGGCCGTATGAGGTCCCTGGAGAAGAGGTGGGTTGAAGGAATTGCTATTTCCCCATCGGTCTTGTGTCCCCAAATGCCTCCTGTCGTGCTGTTGTTTGGTGCAGCCAGCCTGTTAGTAAGTGGCCATTGTGCTTTCAGATATGTGCTATTGGCACAGAGCCTCTGTGGCCTTGAAATCCCTATGTAGCAGTAACTTCTAGAGCAAGGGTTGACCACACCTGCATTCAGCTTGGCCAAGGGGATGACGGGATTGCTTTTGCATAATTTAGAAGTCTCTTGAATTATTTATAGTGCAGTTGTGCTCTGGAACAGAGTCTTCTTGCTTCCCGTGCATGTTGGGGGAAGAGGGGGAAGGGGTGTTTGTCAGCCATCCAGAGGCTACCACTTAGTGATGAGGAAGTGCTGTAGGTTTGCTTTCTGCCCATGTTTGTTCACATATGCCTCTGTGCAGCTGAATTGCCCTGAAAATCCGTTTCTGGTTTCCATATCACGTAGGAGTGTGTGTGGTTGTGCAGAGCATCTCCATGACTTGGGGCTGTGTGAGGGGTTCCTGAGTTCAGAGCTGTGTCTTTGCAGTAAAGAGATGGTGTCAAGCCGGAAACAGTGGGATTTGGTCCCTTGACTCAATTAGAGTGCTGTGGATCTGGGTCAAGGATCATGTCTGTTCTCTAAAATATTCAGATGCTTGAGAGCATGTTTTCCTCCTTCCAAGGCCCATCTTGTCCTCCTAAATTGTTTTCTAGCTTTGGCATGACACGGTCCGTTGGACCTTACAAGAGATCATCAGGACCTGAAGACATGAAAGATCAGGTGGTTGAGCAGCAAACTGTGCAGCTGAAATTCCCATCACTTCTCAGTGATTGAACCCTGAACAGCAGCCAGCTGAGGGCAGAGGGAGACTGGGGCAGGTTTTAGAGAGGCTCTTGCAGCTGAGGAGCACCATGGAGATGAGCTGGGCAGGCTGAGCACCCACCCCAGCTAGGTATCAGCATAATGCCTTTTGGTCCTCTGCCTCACTGTGGCAGGTTGCTGTACCATGCAGATGGACTGTACTGCTCCTGCCCTGCTTGTCCTGGTGACTTCAACATGACCGTGGCCTCCCCCTCTGCGTTGCGCATCCTTCTTGCCCACCATCAGTTTTCACGGTGTGCTCACACACTAGTGTTCCTCTTCTCCTTCCTTTTTGACCTGGCTGTGGCAGCTTCTCAAAACCCAAATTCAATATAAATGTTTGTGTTGCTGAAGACCTGAAAGGGGAGGGAAAGGGCTGAGGGTGGAAAGGGAAAAGAACTTGGCCCGTAATGAAGTGATTGTGGCAGTGAACTGCTCTGTCTACTGCACTGTTGAGCAGAAATGCTTCCCTGATTTTATCTGTGCAGTGTCAGTTTGTGGCTCTTTCATTTGGGGAGGAGTTAGCCGGACAATACCAGATGCGCCATGGACAAACCGTGCTGTCCCACCTGGCCCTGCCATGGTTTTCAGGTTCTTCAGCCTGAAACAAAACCTATTCTTTCATTGAATGGTTTTACCTCACCAGGGATGTTGGCAACTGGCTAAATGCAAAATTTCTCCTCATCCTTCTCAAGAAATAAAACTATGTAAGGGAAGAATTGGAATACAAATTGTCCCCAGGACATTTGTGATGTCCAGATTGGCATTTTGTTTCATTGTTCTCTCCCTCTTTCCCCATAGACCTGGTCCCAGATCTTTCCACTTGGTGTAATCTGGCGACCAGGGTAGTGCTCTGCATAGTGAAAGGGAATGTTTGTACAGAAGAAGTAAGCATATTGTTGAGACCCAGGCCTACTGCAATGCCTGTAAACAAGATCCAGCCATCTGTGGGAGGCAGGAGAGAGATTTATGTGACCCTGAGTTAAGTGCATTAGGAGGCTTTTGATTTCATTCTGGGAAACTGCCCCTTTTCATGGTACCATATGCCTGTTACCGGCATAGAGCTGTTACTGAAGGTTTCATTCGTGTGGATTTAATCCGAGGGGCTGTGATGCTGCAGTCAGAAGGATAACATAAGCAGGGGGGTGTCTCTGCAAGCCAGAGCCCGAGGTGCTCTGCAGAGCCCCCGAGCCTGTGCCCTTTGTCCACCCGGAGGTGGGAGTCTGGGCTGATTTACTCCTGCCCTGGGGTGAGGCATTGAAGAGCTCTCTGCCTATCAGCACGTTCTTTCCGAAAATAATAACAAAGTGCAGTGGCAGCGGGGGACCCGGGCGGCACTGTGTCGAGGTCTTGCTTAAGTCTTGAAAGAGGAAATGAAGAACAAAGGCAGAAGAGACAAATAAATAAGGGTCTGTTCTTGGTCCAAGAAAAATCCCCATGGGTTCGTGTAACATTCTCGGGAAGACGTGACACTCCCAGGGCTGGAGTTTGGTTTTGGAAATAAAAGGGAAGGGGGAAGAGGCAAGAGAATGGGGAGTGTGGAGGGAGCCGGGGATGGGAAGGAGGGAGAGACACCCTGAAGAAACCTCTCGGCATGGAGTCAGGTTTCTCCGGCTGTTCCCGGTGAAGAGGGGTTAATGCTCTTTGCATGGGATTGGCTGGTCACCAGACTTTCAGGGAAGAGGGGGATCTGGGGGCTGCCAAGCAGGACCCCTGTGGCCTGAAAGGAGGGGAGGAGGGGAAGGAAGAGGCTGGGAATGCTCTTCCAAACAGTAATAGATCGGCTACTGTGGGAAAGTGAGCACACTGCCAAACCCCAAGTGGTTGGTGATGGATGGGGGAGGAAAGAGGGTGGGAATGGGTGGCCAGCTCTTCTCCGTGGCTGCTAGGATCTTGCTGCTGTTCCATCGCCTCTCGTTATTTATTGTCTTCCTGGAGTTTAATTACTCCCCTCCTCGATCCGTCTTGGAGAGCTTTTATCCCTGGGATGCACAAACAACTGCCACCCGCTTCAAAAATAGCTGGAGGCAACGTGGTTCCTGCCTGCCTGCGTGGGTCTGTGCACTCTACCCATCACCATGGCATCAAGTGTTTCTTGCCTCCTTCCTTCTTTAACTGCCTCCCTGCGGGCCCACCGGGCACCCGCCTCACCTTCCTCTGGGCCGCTCAACCTGCGTCTCTATGTTGCTTGGGCTGTTACATGCTCCCCAGGGACTCTCCTGCTTTCCTTTGCACAGGGTTTATGTGCGTGGTGTGGCACATGGCTGCCATGTGCTCTTCAGAGCCCAGGGTCCATGGGTAATTGTGGGCCAAAAGTAATGATGCTTGTAGCAGCAGAACGTGTTTGTACAAGCACTTGCCTTATTCAAGACATGTCCCGGCAAGCACTTGTAATGTTTGTAGCCGTAGAAAGAACATGTGTTAGAACATTAGAACATGTTTGGGCAGGCACTTACCTTATCCAGAAAAAACAGTTGCATATGATTGGTTGAAAAGGTGCGGGATCAGTAAAGCCGTTGCCTGATGATGGCTATGCAGAATACTATAAAAACCTGTAAGCTCACTCAATAAACGTCTCTGATTGCACCACAACTGGAGTCCGTGCCTCATACACCACACGCAGGTGTGCCTGGCTTGGTGCTCATCCTGGTGCTGTGCTCAGGATTTGCTTGGCAAACATGGACTGCCTGCCAGGATCAGCTTTGAAAACAGTTACCTGCTGCTTCTTCCAGATCGCTTCTCGAGATGTAATCCTTCCCTGGTGCTGCTGGGAAGAGTTAGCTCATGGTATCTGAGCGGGGGCCTCATCGGAGGTTTGGTTAAATTAACAGTGCTTAAAAGAAGTCCTGTGGGTTCGAGTGTCTTGAGGATGTACCTACACGATGCCATGGTTTTGGTGAGAAGTGGACTGGTGCAATAATTCATGAAGTTTCTCCTGGTCAGCTGCTTGTTCCATGCCTAAGCATTTTCTTGAAGTTTATTTTTAACCTAGCTAGATCTGCTGCTGATTTGGCTTTAAAAGCAGACTTTAATGCAATTGACAACTTGGATTCATACAACTGACAGCTGAGGGGTGGTGAGTGAGGGGAGAACCTATGAAACAACAGCCTGCGTTACCACATGCCTCGCTTGAGGTCTCTGAAAGCACTATTTTCTTTTGTCTTGTGACAAAATGGTTTTGTCCCGTCCTTCTCTGCAGGACACTGAGACTAGATGGGAGTTCTTCCATACTTCTTTAGTTACCCCATGGCCTGTCTGAGGACAGAAGTTGTTTCTGCGTGTAGTTTTTTTGTCCCTTTTCCCTTTCCTATTCCTCATCTCATGGTGGAGCATTCCTTCCCTGTAATATCCCAAAGTCAAGAAGCAGAAGAACTAGCCAGCTCCATTTTGCACTGCCGTAACTGCTGCACTGTTGGAGCAGTGAGCAGCAGCAGTACTGTATTTGGCTGGGAGAAGGGCCTTGCAGCCTTGGTGTATGTGTACTACAGAGTGCAATGAGCAATGCCTCAGCTCATCCTCTGATGTCCCGAGAGACTCCATCTTGGAGCCAAACGGTGATGTAACCTCCAGGGCCATCACAGCAGTCTTCGTGGAACCAGATGTTTTGAGGAGGCAGTAAGCAGGGCTGGGACAGAGTCTTTCCAGGATATTAGGCGTAAGTGAAGGAGAGAAGAGGATAGGAGAAGTGCTGCTTCTGTCCAGCAGATTGGCGCTAAGAAATCTAAGCTGTGGCTTCTGAGAGCATGTGAAGGATCAGAGTGTGTTGAGGCATTTCTGGAACCATAAAAATGTCTATACTGAGACTGGCTTTAGCTGGAGAGAGATTCGTTACAAGGGAGCCCGACACAGCTGAAGGATACTGAGAAGGATTAGAGTTGGAGCTAGATGATCTTAAGGTTCTTCCCAACCCTAACTATTCTAAGATTTGATAGGTTCCAGTGGAATTTTCTATCTTGAAGTTTTCTGTAGCATCCTGTCCCCTTGTGCTGTCCACATATTTCTTGGATAAAATTAAATTGGTGTCTCATAGACCATTATTGGATTTTAGTAGAGCTTTCTAGTCTTCTCTGAGCAGATCCTCCTTTAAACTGGGGGCTGAAGAATTATATAATTATGCTGCTATTAGTATTATGGTAGTTACAGTAAGAACAGTCTGTTCGAGTGGAGGGTTTTATAATGGACTCTGAAGGTGTTCAGATGCTGGTCTGTCGGGCCGACTTCTCGAAGATCAGTCTTGAGCCAAAATTCTGTTAGCAAAGACCACTTTACCTCCAGGTCCTGTGTGCTCTATACAGAGGGTTAAGAGCTGCTTTGTTCCAGGCTGTACAGTTATCTCACTGAGGCTGGAGATGTGGCATCTGAAGTAGCCAAGGCTTAGTTCACCAAAGAGCAGGACAAGACCCTCAAGAGAACAGTTGAAACAGTGAAAGCCCATGGGAAGTGTGGAGTCCAAAAGTACTGTGCTTCCAGGAACTGAAGAGGTGAGCAGCCGCAGTACTTGAAAAGACAGAGGCTTTGTATTACATCTGTCTTTGTTTCTGTATTCAGCAGATCTTAGCTGCTGGCATAGAGCACTTGGGTTTCCCACAGGAGCGCATAGTAGAAGACACCTGCTTTCTTTTTTGACCACAGATGCTACTGATCTTCTGAGGCCCTGCAAGATCTTGCACACATCTGGAGGCTTGTGGTTGATGTGATGTACCTCATGTGTCTGCCTTCACTGGCAAGGGGGAAGGCAATGCCTTTGTTTATCCGCTGTTTCCTCATCCTTCCCAGGCCAACCCCACCTTTAGGTGTCTCTTTTTTTCCATCCGTGACTTGATGCCACCCATTTATACTGTGTGGATGGCAGCTCTGGAAGTCAAATGGATGCTGTGGTATGCACCATATGGATGCTACTTTGGCACCCTGTTTGAGAGTGGTTTGCCTCATATAGAATCATAGAATAGTAAGGGTTGGAAAGGACCTCAAGATCATCGAGTTCCAACCCCCCTGCCATGGGCAGGGACACCTCCCACTAAACCATGCCATCCAAGGCTATGTCCAACCCCACCTTGAACGCCGCCAGGGATGAAGCATTCACAACTTCCCTGGGCAACCCATTCCAGGGCCCCACCACCCTCACAGTAAAGAATTTCTTCCTCATATCCAATCTAAACTTCCCCTGTTTAAGTTTAAACCCATTACCCCTTGTCCTCTCACCACAGTCCCTAATGAAGAGTCCCTCCCCAGCATCCCTGTATGCCCCCTCCCTTTTGAAAGGGGAGGAAGATGCTTAGAACAGAGCCTCGTTCTCCCTTAGGCTGACCCTACTTGGAGAGTAACTGTGCTGGATGGCTTGCTCCAGCTGGATGTGCTGGCAGCAAGTCAGTGTCACCTTGTGGTCAGTTGCCTCGAAACTGCAAAGGAAACGCCTAGCATGAGGTATTGCCGTTTTGCATTAGTGCTGTGGGCAGCAGCTCTGGGTGAAGGTGGCGGAAGAATGTTGCATTCTGTCCTTGAAACTTGAAGGGCGGCTAATGCGGGCCCGCTTGCATTCAAACCGCCTTGTACTGTAACTGACGTCCTCCTAGCTTGCAATCCCTGGAAAGGCCACGGCATCCTTCACCTGAGAGAAATGCTGTGGCCTAGCAGCCTTCTGGTACATCCTGCTTCTGTCCGCTTTCTCTGCTGTCCGGCTTTGTAGGGTAATCTCTTCCTATCCTTATGCAAAGCACAGTCCTGCTCCTCCTGAGCTAAACTGTAGCGTTTCAGTTGTAGACACATAGTAGGTTTTATAGTTTCTCCTTACTTCTGTGTGTGTTTGCAGGACAAAAGTAACTTGACATTAGAGTGTTCTGAGGTACTGTGGTGATGGCAGGTACACCTTGTACTTCAGAAGAGTGGAGCCTGGTCGTTTATCTCTAGCTGGAGCAGAGAGAGGGTTTGGCCCTCAGTGTGGAGTGGGGGATGGAAGTCATTGCTGGATTTTAATCGGCCATGTGAAAGCAATTCTGATGTGAATTGTTGCTTTGCGTTAAAGTGTCTGAACGATGGGCAAACATGGTACTCCATGGCTGTCATGGGATAACTTTGGGCAGAGCCGATGAGCCTCTCCTGTATCAGGGGGAAAAAGAAGCTTCTACTCTGACCTGTCCTCCACAGCAGCTTTTCTCCTGTAACCACAGGAGAGGTCTAGGGAGCCTCTGAGTCCTGTGCCCTGATGGGGTGGAATATGGGGTAGCATGCATGCGGTGGCCTGTTGCGTGGCCTCTTGCCAGTGTCCTCCAGAAGAGAACATTAGGGCTGGTGAACTGCCAGCTCTTAGTGGTGCGTATCTTTCTCCCTGGCTCCTTGAAAAATCAGGATATGATTTCAGGATGGTATAAATCAACCGGTCACTGGGTATAATGGCAAAGTAGAATGGTAACAGGTGCCTGGGGATAGCTCATGTGCATACCACTTCTAGCTTCCCTCCTTCTCTGAAAGCCCTTCCCCTGCATGGTAGAGACGTAACTTCAAGCAAGAAAATATCAAAGGGATCCCTTACAAAAAGAAGCTTTCAGCTTGTCTTGCTGAGACCGAATGTTGCTGAAGTGGTTTATAACTGTGTGTTCCCTAAAGAGCTTTGTCTTAATGGAGCTGACTGTGCATACTCCTCCAGTCTTTTTCTTCTACTTGAACGTTAAAGCTGCTCTTGCTGTTGTTTTTAACCTAACAGCAACTTGATCACTTTCTCTGAGATCAAGTTGACTTTTCCCCCCCCTCCTCACTCAAAATTGTCAGAAGAGAAATATCTCTTCTTGCTGTTTTCTGTGTTCCTGGTAACTGATGGCTGCTTTGTGACAGAGCAGCTGGGCTCTTTGATGGCAAGCTAAGATGTCTCCCTGACTGGCACCTCCTGTCTAATGTCCACCTTACGTAAATGTTCTGGATGGGGATGATGGGCAGTAACATCTTCCTCCCCTGCTGGCCTTTGTCTCCAACTAGCTACTGCTCAAAGACACCTCTTCCACTACAGCGCTGACCAGAGGATATGGGAAGGCAGATGTGACTGATGGTTTTTAGCACTTCAGCCCACCCAGGGGTGTATGTCTACTCTCCACTCCCTGGCAGAGGAATCCCTGGCATGTGAGAATGGAGGTGGTTCCCAGGGAAGAGGTTTCCAAGAGGACAGCGCTTGTTTCTTTGCTTCCCTCCTTTACAGGAGGGGATAGGAAATGAGTTTAACAAAGACAACTGAGCAGTGAAAATTGCCTCCTGGGACATGTCAGCAACAAAACAGCAGAGGGTACTGCGGGGCCAGCTCGCTTTGGCAGAGCTGCAGTGGAGGGCTGTGCACACCAGCAATAACAGGGAGGCAATGCAGCTGTGCACGGCTGAGTTTTGCCAATGGATGAAGAGCTGCAGAGCTGTGTGTGCTGAGCCTGACAGATATTGATGTATGCAAATGTCAAGTGAGGAAAATATGCTTTACTTCCCAAAGCCACGTGTCCTGCTATGTTGACATGGCACACCAGATCCCAGAAAGTGAAGTGGTTTGAATGTCAGGAGTTAAGACCTTTTGTCTGGGAATTTACTGTGGCATGTGGAGCATCACGGCCGTCTGGGAAGAAGATGGAGATGGGCCTTTTGTGACTCCTTCAGCACCTGCCCTCTGGGCTGGGCTGGCCAAGAGGAAGCTGGCTGCCCTGCATTTGTGTGTCCTGGAGGAGCTGGAGTGAAACCAGCAGTACCTGGCAGCCGTTGGGGTTGCCTTATTGGAACAGACCAGCCATTTACCTTGCCCAGGTTTTAGCATCTGAGAGAGCAACCTGGTGTCTGGATGTGATGCCTTGGAGAAAGAGCAGGATGCCTGACTGGGAAAAGCTGTATTAATTTACCAGCAAGGTGCACTTCCTCCTGACAACCAGTTGCTGTTAATTTAGTGTTTTCAGCTTCCTTGTGCCCTTCGCTTCCCCATACTTCAAGACACAGCAAAAACTGGTGACATGCCAGGAAAAGACACCTGATAATCCTCTACCTTGCAAGTGATCTCACTGCTCCAGCAAGACCTTAATAGAGCCTTAAGGAAAAAAGAAATATAAATACCCTGCACACAAGAAGATGCTTTGGGGGTTTCTGCAGCTCCTTGTTTTGCCCCGATGAAGAAAGCTTGTCAGCAAGCCCCAAGATGGTCCTTTATGGCTTTGAACAGGAGAACATCAGCCCCTTTATGGCTGGGCCACCCCAAAGGTGGCCTTCCACCAGCTGGACCACGACCAGGTGCGTGCGGTCAGGTTGTGGAGCTATGGAGGTGGGTGCAGAAGGTGAGGACCTGCCTTGGCCCCTGAGGAGAGCCACTCTATCCTTCTTCCCATCCTGCCTGGCAAGATGTCCTCCTGGGAGCATGCAAAGCCAGGACCCTGTCCCTCTGCTGACCTGTGCCATGTCAAAGTATATCCCAAAACTGTAATAAACAGTTATAAACAAATAGGATCAAGCAATCTCTTTTTCTTATTTCTTCACCCCGCCAGTGCTGTAACTTTTCCACCAGCTTCAGGCTTGCGGGCCCCCCTTTCAGAGCTTGGTGTGGGACTCCTCACTCTGCCACCTGAGCATGGAGGACAGTGTTGGTGGATGGTGGTTCTCACGAAGAAGGTGACCACAAAGCATCCAGAAATGCTTTTCACTGAGCTGTAAGGTATAACTGCGGTCAGCCCCTCTACCCAAGTCTGTATCGGAGCCATCTGTAGAGAGCCAGATACGTTTTGGGCAGTTGCCATCTGCCTAAATGGTTTATGGCTTTTCACTTTAGTATTAAATTCCCTCCAAGTTAATCAGTAAACGCACTTTGCTGTATCCTACTTCATATCCTCTGAAGCAATGGCAGAGGGCTGGGTTCTTCTTCCCTCTGCTCCCGTGTGGGTACATGTGTGAGCCGTGAGGAGCCCTGGGGCAGGGGAGCAGGACAGCCCCTGTGTGGGACAGCTCCCCTGTGCCCCCAGGAGTGGGAACTGCCTCCTGCAGAGGAGTTGCTGGCATCGCTGTGCCGGGTGGAGGGTTTGTAAGTGATGGCATGGGCCATGTGGTGCCTCTTGGGAACTTTGGCCCTGGAAGGCAGATGGTGCCAGGGTGGAGAGTTGCCATGGGGGAGCATGTTGTAGAGGGGGTATGGTGGTATGTGTGGTGGCGGTAGGGGTTCAGAGAGGATCTCTGCCTCTTTGCCTGCTATTGCCCAGAGGGTTTCGTGCTCCAGGGAAGAGAGGACAGCCTCTGCATTGCAAAGGGCTTTTGGTGACCTTGTTCTCCTGCCCACCTTTGCCCCAACCTTCCCCTCCCTGAAGAGCAGAAGGCAAGGCATCTTCTTTTCCTTGGCGAAGCATTGGGTGAGCTTACATTTTTCTTCTTTCTTTCTCTTGTTTTTTTTCTTTTCCTTTTCTCTAGATTGTAGTCTTCAATCACTTCTCTGCCTGACAGCAGCTCTGCGCTCCCTGCCTGGGCTGGAGGAGGGGAGGTGGTGTAGGGAGAGGATGAAGGCAGTATTTCATGTTGTTTGGAGGGAAGGGTTCCGTGCTGCTGGCTTCCTGCTGGCCTGACATGGACCCGTTATGATGGTACTATATTACCAGTGGAGACAGCTAGGTGTTTATTTTAGCCACCTTGATCCAGATGCAAAAAAACCTCGGCATCTGGTGCACAAACCAAAAAGCAATGGGTAACATTTGGGGATACATTGGATGGGAGAAGACTAAAAGTGACAAAATCTGATTTATTCTTGTTTCTTGTCCCCCACATGAACCTGGGTAGCATTTCCTAGGAACAAGTGTGGTTTTCAGGGCGTGTGTTGAGCAAACACTGAAATAATCTGGGGAGTGTAGGTGTTTTCCTGGTTCTGGCAGCCTGGCTGATGATCTCGGTCCTTTAAGATTTTAAGACATTTCAGATGTGTACCCTCTACTCTGTCTCATTCTTCCCGCTCTCTACTTTCTCTTCATCTTCCTCCAACACCCTGGTGATTCAGGGTCTGAGGAGGCCTGTGTTCATTTTGTTTCCATTGATGAACAGGGGCAAATCTGCTAAGTGTGGTGAGTTCACTGCATCATGAATTCCTGTTATTGAGGGTTTCCTATTTTTCTACCCTGTCACCAGTGCATTTCTTGTCTTTGTAAGTTTATAAGACTGTGACTCCTCTAGGAGAGGTTCAGCTTGGTGTAACCCAGCTGAGGCAAAAAGCCCGCTGAAGATGGCAGGAGTGGGGGGAGTATTCTTGGATTCAAGTCTCAAAGATGCCTGCTTAATTTAGACCAGCTTTCTGCCATCCCCAGCCTGTCCAGCCTTACCAGTGGTAAGCTTTTTGCACCTCAGTAACTACTGAATGTGACTTTCCTTTTCATGGCTTTTCCACAGGATGAAGATGAGACGCCATAAGCTCTTTCTGACTCTCTGCATGGCTGGTCTCTGCCTCATCTCCTTCTTGCACTTCCTCAAGGCCCTTTCCTATGTCACCTTCCCCCGGGAGCTGGCTTCGCTTAGTCCCAATCTTGTCTCCAGCTTCTTCTGGAACAATGCCCCCGTCACACCTCAGGTCAGCCCTGAGCCGGGGGGTGCAGAGTTCCTCCGCACACCCCTGTACTCACACTCCCCCTTGCTCCAGCCCCTGCCACCCAGCAGAGCCAGCGAAGAGCTGCACAAAGCCGAATTTGTGCTGCCAGAAGACACAACAGAGTATTTTGTCCGTACCAAAGCCGGTGGCATTTGCTTTAAACCAGGCACCAAGGTGCTGGAGAAGCCACCCATGGGAGGGCGGCTGGAGGAGCGAGCAGATGGCATGGCATCGGGCCGGCCAGCTCGAAAGCCACTGAGCGCCAGTGGGACCAAGCGGCGCAAGTGGGTAGAGTGCATGTGTCTGCCTGGCTGGCACGGCCCCAGCTGCGGGGTCCCCACTGTGGTCCAGTACTCCAACCTGCCCACCAAGGACCGCCTTGTGCCGCGGGAGGTCCCCCGGCGCGTCATCAACGCTATCAACGTCAACCATGAGTTTGACCTGCTGGACGTCCGTTTCCATGAGCTGGGAGACGTGGTGGATGCCTTTGTGGTGTGCGAGTCGAACTTCACAGCCTACGGAGAGCCGCGGCCCCTCAAGTTCCGTGAGATGCTCCTCAACGGCTCTTTCGACTACATCCGCCACAAAGTGCTCTACGTCTTCCTGGACCACTTCCCGCCTGGAGGCCGCCAGGATGGCTGGATTGCTGACGACTACCTGCGCACCTTTCTCACCCGGGATGGCATCTCGCGCCTCCGCAACCTGCGCCCGGATGATGTCTTCATCATCGATGATGCCGATGAGATCCCAGCCCGTGATGGCGTGCTCTTCCTCAAGCTCTATGACGGCTGGACGGAGCCCTTTGCCTTTCACATGCGCAAGTCACTCTACGGCTTCTTCTGGAAGCAACCAGGCACCTTGGAGGTGGTCTCAGGCTGCACCATGGGGATGCTCCAGGCTGTCTACGCTACCGATGGGATCCGTCTGCGGCGCCGTGAGTACTACACCATGCCTGGCTTTCGGCAGTACGAGAACAGCACAGGACACATCCTGGTGCAGTGGTCACTGGGCAGCCCCCTCCACTTTGCTGGCTGGCACTGCTCCTGGTGTTTCACCCCAGAGGGGATCTACTTCAAACTGGTGTCAGCCCAGAACGGAGACTTCCCCCGCTGGGGTGACTACGAGGATAAACGAGACCTCAATTATATCCGGGAGCTGATCCGAACTGGTGGCTGGTTTGATGGTACTACGCAGGAGTATCCTCCTGCTGACCCCAAGGAGCAGATGTATGCTCCCAAGTACCTGCTCAAGAACTACCAGCGGTTCCGCTACTTGTTGGAGAACCCCTACCGAAAAGTGGAGGGTGCTGGGTGAGGGCACTGAGGCTTGTGTGAGAAATCAGAACTTTACAACAAAGGGAAAGAGTCGAGTGTTTTCATCTGTTCCTTTCTTTGTTTTCTTTGGTTCTGGGTGGGATGTGCCATTTCTCTGGGGTCTCTGCCCTCCCTCCCTTCCTTCTCTTCTTCCCTTCATCCCAGAGTGATTCCTGGGGACACACTTGTATGAAGGGAGGCATGGGCAGGTGGAGGAGAGATGGTGGGGACCTGCTCTGGCGGTAGGATATAGACTTTTCTTGCATCTCCCAAACCTCTCCTGTTGGCTGGAGAGACTCTCTGCAGCCAGCTGGTGGGTTTTCCTCTGCAGGAGGCTGGGATGGGCCCATGGGGAGAGAGGGCAGCTGCTCCTGTCCACTCTTGTCCTTTGTGGATTGGAGCAAACACAGATGCACGCTTGAGCTATTCAGTGAGCATGTGAGTCAGCAGGCACAAACCGATGCGAGTGGTCACGTGTGCAGATGTGTGTCACAGGCATTTTTTGGATGAGTGAATGTGCAAAAGCATCTCAGTATGCATTTATTTTTTGTATACCTCTGTGTTCAAAGAGTATTTTGGAGACGGGAAATCCTTCGCTTCCAAGGTGTTCTCCCCAAGACGCAGCCTCTCCCACAGGCTCAGTGCGCCTGTCCTGGGCTGCATCTTGCCCTGATGCTCTACCAATCCTGGAGCAGGCAGGCAGGAAGCAGAGGAGAAAGTTGATTATTATTTTTTTTTCCTAATTATTATTAATTTTTTTCTTTTACTCCTTTTTCACCCCTACCCCAACAACACTGCCCTGGCTTGGCCCACAGAAGCTGAAGCATCTTCCTTGCAGTACGTGCTTCTGCTGGGGCTGGGATAAGCTGCAGGGGAATTAATCGGACAGTGGGAGTGTATGTTTACAAGTGCATGGTTTCCTATGTGCATGAGTGCTAACATGCATGGTTTTGGTATGCACGTGGGCATTCATTACCAGTACTGAAAAGGAAAGGGAAAGGGACAGAATTGGGCTTGGGTATGTGTGCTTTTAGAAAATGGGGGGATCTGGGAGCTGCAACCTCCATCTCGGCATGGATGACTTTCTGGGGAATTCATAGCAGAGCAGCGCTAAAACACGTGGGACTGTTGTGTGCCTCTTTGGCCACCTCTGCAACCTTGTGGGCTGTGCCTGCTGCAGGGTTGGTGCTTACATGTGTTGACTGTTCCTTCTTGCTGTGGAGTAAAAGGGAGAGGAGAAGGGCAAAGCTCTGAGTCAGCAATGGCTGCTGTGGGGAAACACAAAGCCTGCCAAGGCACAGGATCCATCTGTCTGCTGTTCAGGTGTGAGGGAGCTCATGGAGCCATGGGCAGACTCACTCTAGGCCAAGAGATTCTTTTGGGACCATGATGCTATCCAGAGAGCATGTGCAGCCCCGGTGTGCAGCCTGGGCCATGCAGACAACACCATGCAGAGGAGCAGGGATGTCTATCTAGTGTTTGGCAGTGATGGGTACAGTCAGGATCTGGCCTGCCATCATATTGAACTGATTCAGCTCATTGAGGAGGCAGATCTATGTCTCCACCCATACCACCCTTCACTAGCAGATGGCTTGACAGGGTGCCCAGTGCCTGGGCTGTAGCAGGCAGAGGGTGACAAACATGATGAACTTGCTCTATTAGTCTTGCAGTGGAAAGACTAGCTCATGTTCCAAGCAGAGAAGTGAGGATCATAGGAGGAGGAGGAAAATGTTGGCATAAGGAGGAGTGACCCTGAAATCAGGCCAGCTGTGCTGAAGCAGGAGGGTTTCCATTGCCATTAACTCACCCCATCAGGGCTCCACATTCCTGTGTTGTCCAGCCCATTCCCACCCTTTTGCCTAATTCCTGTCTCTGTATCTCTCTCTTTTTCCTTCCTGTTCCCATCTTTAGAGCAGTGAAAAGCATCAACAAAAATAACTTGATTGCTAAATAAGACTGAGACTGGAGCAGAATGAAGACAAACATCTTTTTGTGATCAAACTGAGATGAAGTGTATCTTAGCTCCTTCCACATCTCATGTGCTATATTGCCTGCTTAGACAAAAAAGGTCCTCTTTCTGTTGTTCATGCTGGGTCTTCCCCACAGGTAGAAAAGCTCCTTTGGGAACTGAGTGGAGGGCAGCTTTGGAAGGCAGAATGCTCTTTTCCTAAAGGGAAGCTGTGGCTCTTCTAAGTCCAGATTCGTCGATGCAGCAGGAGGGAGTCTTTCGTAATCATGGGGTCCTTGTGCCAAGCAGCTGCGTGGAGGTGTTTGGTGTAGAGATGATAGAGAAATGGGGACCGAGCTGCAAAGGAGGAGCCTACATTGGGCAAGATGAGAGCAGCAGCACTGAGGCTGCAGCACAAAGGGAACGTGCTTTCCCCAGGGGCAGCCAGAGGAGAGCAGGTGTATGTTAGCTCATGAGATTCAGTAGCACAAAAGTATGGAAGGAAGGAGCTGTTTCTCATTTTCACCCTTGCAAAAGAGCCTGAGGTCTACTCTCAGACCTTTGGCTTTGCCTTATCTAAGTGACAACAACACAAGCCCAATGGCAGGCCTTGCTGACAGCAGAAGAGAAAGACAAGGCAGTGCATGGGTGTTTTGGCAGCACCAGAGCCCCATGAAGCAGGGGCTAAAGTACATGTGTGCTGGGGCTGCACCTTGTTTTCTTCTATAGTGGGAGCAGCCTCTCCTTTGGTACCAGCCTTTCCCATTAATAGGCATCCTTGTGGATTTTTAGTGCACTGCATGTCACTGTTTTGGTGCTGAGGTATCTTGGGAGTTCCAGATGAGCCCACACATGCAATATCTGTATCTCCTGTTCTTGAACTACAGCCTGTTGCCTTCTCTCGCCTCTCCTCCATTATTTTCTCCATCGTTCTTCATCTTTCCCTCTGAATTGCTTCTCCCTTCTGCCCCCTTGGGCAGGAGGAGAAGGTCCTGCTGAAATAGTAGTGCCGGGGCTCTTCTGCAGGACTCTGGCCCTATCCTCCTCCTGGACCTACTCACTTCCTTATTCTTAGGAAATTAAATATAAAGCAGACTTCTGTTGTGGTGGGAGGAAGGGCCTTTACAGATGAAATGCATTCTTTTTTGTTTCTCAAGGGTCATTTAAACACTTTTTGATTTAAGGCCAAACCAGTCAATGTTTCTATCTAATTCGTCTGGCCAACCCTGTGTTTATTATCCTTAGGGAGCTAGAGTGCTTGTCATTAAAATCTTCCTTCTTGTCCCTGCAGGGGACGGGTACTAGCGAGCTGACTTTTGCACAGTGATTTCCCGAGGTGGTGGTTTGCCCTCTGTCCAGCTTTGCCTGTACTGCTGTGCCGGCGCATCGTAACCAGTGCTGCTCAGGAGGTCAACCACCCTGCCAGCGAGCCTCCACAAGAGGGAGCCCTTGTGGGGTGGTGACAGCAGCAAAGAAGGAGGGTTTGTGTTGGATCCTCATTTCCCAATGCTGAACTCTGAGGTGAGCATTGAGGCTCCTTGATTTTGTCTGAGCCAGGTCGTCAGGTTTCAACTAGAAAACTCCATCCTGCCCCTGCGCTGGAACTGGGATCAGACCACCAGAGCCCACTGTCTGTTGGCTGTTGCAGCCATGTACGGCAAAGCCACGTGCCCACTGTCCTTTTGGGAGCAAAGCTGGCATGTGGAGGGAGGAAAAGCATCACCAGCCTCTCCCTGCAGCTCTTTTCAGCCTCTCTGATTTTCTTCCTCAAAACCTTTCCCCCTTCAAATTAGTTGGTGCAAAGAAGGGCCAGGTAGTAGATGAAGCAGTGTGTGGCATCCCCAAGCCTTGCTCTTTCTGTCTGCCCATCTCTGTTCTTGCCTTTCTTTGTGCTTCCCACCTAAAAAAGGGATTGTGTGCCTATGCACGGCTTTGGACCAGGGAAGTCATCTTTCTCTTTTGCCCGCAGTGAAGGAGAGGACGTGGGTTTTGATGGACCAGCAGCAGGTAAGCTTGCTAAAGCAGAGGGAACAGGGCAGGTTGGCTGTCTTTGCCCCTCTGAGGGACTGGGGTAATGCCATACCCAAGTGACAGAAAAGATGGAATGGTTTTGTGCCTGTGTGGTTGGTGTGAAGGACAACACACTCAAGTCCACTCTTGCTGTTGCTTTCTCTGATCCCTGCGTCCTCCTGAGGTGTTTGCTGTCATGCAGCTCAGGCCAACCTGCTCTTATGTCTCTGATAGGTAAACAAAGGTACCTTGTGGCTTCTGGATATTGTACAAGTTGGGGTGGTGGGAGAGTGTATGACACAGCAGAACGGGTATCTGTTCCCCTCTGCCCTGCTTGTGTCTTTGTGGGATGGTAGTGTCTTTTCCCCTCCTGAACGTCCCCCAGGCTCTGTCCCTGTCTCCCAGCTCCTGCCAGCAATCTCTGCGGCTGCTATGCCTCTGCACTGTGAAGATACATGTCCAGGGTCACTCCTGGTCCTATTAGCAAACACTGGTGGTGAAGAGGGAAGGGATGGCTCATCCTGGCTTCACTGACCTCAAACCATGGCAAGAAAGGAGGGAAGTGAATGGGAAAATGGATCCTGAATCCTTCCATTATTGTCTTCTCTCCACCCCTCCCAAAAAATCATCACTCTGATTTCTAAGATGTTGGAAAAACTCGCTCTTATTATGGAAAGAGAGGGGGAGCTGGAGGTAAGGGGGTGGCAGGAGGGGCTCAGATCCAGCACCAAGAAAGGAGAGCTGTTTCTAATGCAATACACTGACATTTAAAGCTTTGGGGACTACAGATAATGGATGAAGAAGGGATGTGAAATACTCTGAGACTGAGAATTCAAACCGCTGTTTTTTCCTTCCTGTGTGGATGGTGATGAAGTTTCATCCTGGAGGTAGTCCAGCAGCACTCCTGAGCCTGTGGTCCACCTGGGCCTACTGGTGGTGTTGCCCCTGGGGTGGCTCCAGAACCACCCTGCTTTGGCAAAAGAATGCGTGGACGTGGACTTGCCAAAAATAAAATAAAATAAAAAATAAGAGCGTCTGCAAAGGTCCTTTCCGCTCTGTAATTTATAAACAGCAAGTAATAACGGACTTTTTGTAAGGGTAAATCAAATGTACATTCTGAAATCATTTTCTCTGTAAATGGTTGGACTTCATTTCACCCTTAAAGGGATGCTTAAAAGGAGGAGATAATAATAAAAAATTTACAAAGTATGAAAGGAAACCACAGTGTTTGTGTGTGTGGCAGCTTTTATTTGTGATCGGGTGGGCTGGAAAATGGGGTGAGGGAGGTTGCGTCTCACCTTGGCAGGGCTCTGCTCCTCAGGAGGGAGGTTGAAGGGGAGCCTGGCTGGTCTGGGGAGTGATTCCTGGTTTTGTGGGTCCAGGTCAGACTTAATCTTGTGCATAATGTGCCAAGTATGAGCACATAAAGGCACATGAGTGGGAAATGATGGCTGCCAAGGGGCTCTCAGAAGAGCTAGTTAATGTGGGAATCAGCATCAACGCTTGTGAAATGGTCCCTTGTGACCATCTTCCCTCCTTTGGATGCATTCACTTTTTCAAGTAAAGCTGTAGAAACCCTGGAGCCCCAAATTAAACCTCTCCACTGCAGAAACGTCTCTCTGGTGTCTGACTTTGGGCACAACGCACGAGAGAACGTGACCTTGTTTTACCTTATTTTTAAACCTGTCTAATGTAATTTTGGCTGTTCCCATTACTCAGTATCAAAGGCTGGTCCTGCTCTGAATCCTCCGAAGCATCTGGTCTCAGCAGTGCCTTTGGAAAAGGCCTTTCACAAGCTCATGTGCCATTGATGGCTCTTTCCCTTTTCACCTTTTGAAGTGTCTTGTACTTCAGGTTCATTCCTGGTCCCATTTGGAGACAGTGACTGTAAACATCATAGATTATTTCCTTACAATCATTAGATCCAGCACATTCCCTCTTCTTTCTTTCTTCAACATCAATCTGATCTTTTCAATTGTCCTTATGGGGAAGGGTCTCCATCAGGCTAGAGACTTGCATTGTGCATTGCTTAACACCTTTCTGCTGCTTCTGTCTCTGGAACAAAGGGCCTGGAATAAACATGCTACCCAAAATTAGCAATTAAAATTTCCTATTAAGAATTTGTAATGTTCTTAGCGATCGCTGTATTTTTGTGCCCAAGTAGGGGATAATCTAAAAATAGATGATTGCCAGAATGCCTGAACTTCAAATTTTTCAAGAGAGGAAGAGAAGAATATAAGCTTAGGCCAATGATAATTCAGCAAGACAGTTTAAGAAATGAGAGTTGACTAGGTTAAAGGTTCTCCCATGTTATTTTTCTTGCCTCCAACACGAAGTCTTTTACTGGCACTTACACTATTTTAAGAAGAAATATAAATGGTATTTCTTCAGTTTCTTGCGAGGTTTTAAAAAAAGGCATTGAGAGAATCCAGGTCTTTTTTTCCCTGGAAAGCCCAAGCTTCTGCTGTGGAAGCTCAAAGTTCCTCTGTGAGCAAGGATTTGAATCTCCCACAAACCAGTCTGCGGTAGAGACCCTCATTTGCAGGTTCGGTGCTGGCAGTCAGCTGAGTGAGAGGGACACATGGCTCCACCACCAGCCTTATATACCATCTCTTAGAAAGTCCCTCAAGACATCAAAAGGGATCTTGGTGCATGCATCCTGGTTATGGAAATGGAGCCTTAAGACCGCATTGAACCAGAAGTGTGCAAGCCATCCAATTCCAAGTAAATCCCATGTGTTTTGCAGAGTTTCAGTACCCCAACACGTGTTACATGGAGAGATGCTCTAGCATGACCTGCTTGGGAATAAGCTGTTTCTCCTGAGCTCTCACTGCATGTCAGGGATGCCCAGTGCACCAGTGCTCGGTGTGGACCAGGTCTGTGGCAGACCCTCTGTGTGGCTTCCAGAGGGGTTGGCTCTGGCTGATTCCACATCAATGCCGGCAGCAGCCTAGCTGATCAGGGCAAGGACATGCTGTTTCCAAACACCATGGCGCTTGGAAACTAAGTGACTTCAATATAAGCTTACAGCACCTCTTAGAAAGCTGGAGAGGGGATACCAAGAGCCTGGCTTGCTGGCTGTTTGTTTTCGTTGCTCAGATACATTTGTTCCCAGTGTAAGGGCACAGCTTAATATGCTGTTTAGCAGGGACAGTTAATTTTTAATGATTAGTTCAGTTGAATATCATTACTTCTAAATCTCGCTGCTTTAGCGGCTCAGCCGGGGCAAGCAGTGAGGTCCCGCTTGGCTGGCAGGCAGCCCATGGAGCAGCCAGGGACAGTCACCCCAGCCCTGGAGAGCGTTACCAGCAAATGGCTTCATGCTCACGTGCCCCCAGCTGCAGGCACCAGCTGCCCTGCTTTCCACTGTGCCGTGCCACAGAAGATCTGGCCGCGGCACGCTTGAAGGAAGGCATATTCTTGTTTCCTGGCACTGGCACATGTTTCTGTGGCTCATGGGCATGCTCATAGGCTGGCTGTGTTAGACCTTCACCCTGTAACAAGCTTTGCAGGGCAAACGAGCCTCAGAGGAGCCATGCAGCACTATCCCATCCAGGGAAAGTGCTCCAGGTCACTGAGTTGAGAGGCTGACATAAGGGATGTAACGCATGGACACTGGGGAGAGGAGCCTGGCTTGGGGCCAGGCTGCTGCAAGCTTTGCCTTTGTTGCTGCAGCAGGGACAAGCACGTTCAGCAAAAGAGTAAAGGATCAGTCCACTTCAGCTAATGCTACTGTAAGCATCTCTGAGAGCACCAAACACAAACCCTTACTTGGAACTAAGGAAAATTTGGCAGTCCTGACATTTCCAGTGTTTCTGGGTGTGCTTTTCTTTCTTAAGCAAAGTGAGAAAATAGTCATTACCATCTTTTGAAATTCATTAGAGCTACGCAAGAATACAAATCTTTCAAGGCCATCTCTCTCCTCACCCTGCCAAATGAAATGCAAAATCAAATTCCATTGTTTTGCTCCTGTATTTCTTGTGCCTTATGGCTTGAATCGTGGATCTTCTTGGCTGGAGTCCATCCCAGTAACGATTTAATTTGGGAACCACACTTCACCTTTCTAAAAATAAGGACAACTGAGAAGAAGACCAACGAGGCTGTGCTGAATAAAGATCTAAAATGACTTCTCCGGCATCTCAAAGAAAATATGTTACTCAGAGAACATATAAAATCAAATGTTATAAGCCTGCCTCTATGCAGCAAACTCTTTCCTGGCATTTTAGCCCTGTTCTACAGTCTGGACCTTTTCCAAAGAGAGAGCAACAAATCATCACTCATATCTTTTGTATTTTTTCCCCTCAGACACTTAGTAAGAAGCAGGCACATACACAAAAATAAAAGAATGTAGAAAACATCTACCCACTTCTGTTTGGTTCCCAGTGTTTTTAAAGCATTTGACTCAAACTGTTACCCAGAAGTTACTGTCAAACTATTGCAGAACCAAAACCAGACAGATTTCCCCAAATAGGACTGAAATAAATCTAAGCACCCGTGACTTAATGGGACAAGACATGCAATAGGTGCTTTCACCTAGAAAAAGAAGAGAAACAGCAGGAAATAGCAGCTCTGCCCTTCTCAGGTTGTACGTGTATACATGGGACCAAAGCCTACATGATGCTGAGGGTCCAGATACCCCTTGCACAAACCGAATCCCATGTTCATGCTGGGAGGACCTCACTGCAGCTTGCAGCAGGTGGAGGAGCACACAAAGCCTGGGGTCAGCACGTGGATCCCTGTGCAGGGGGGAATGGTGCCACCAGCTGCAAGCTCTCAGCTCTCTGCAGACACTCCTGCTGCAGAAAGCCCATGAGGCTGTCAGAGTGATGCAAAACTGCAAGGATAACAGTGCTCACAAAAACAGGGTCTCTGAACGGCTCTGGAAACCTGCAGCACGCGGCTGGTGAAAAATGGGAAGGGGGGGGAATGAATAAAAAGAAGTCCCTAACAAACCCAGCCACAGGGAAATTTGGTTGAAGAAACTGGAGTTGTGCTGAGAATGAAGGTGAACGCAGGCCAATGGCAAAAATACCCCAGCGGCATTTTAAGTTGTTAGGTAATAAACCTGAGCTTCCTCAGTGACCATCAGTGCAGACCCTTGCAGCGGCAGCAGCTCTACATCGAACAGCAGACCACTCACCACTGCCAACATCTGCAGCTCCCTGGGCTGCAGGGCTGGAGGTTGGGGAGCTGAAAAGCCCCACTTCAGCACCAGTAGGGCTGGAAGCCTTTCCTTTCTTTCTCCCTGGCAAAAATACACCCTAAGCGTGGCTAGTTACTCTCTGTTACTAAAATGTGGGTCTCGGCTGTAAATCAGGAATGTCCCTTGAAAGGTTCCACCTGAGCCACCCTTGGTCCTCTGCCCCTCCTGGCTCATTGCAGCTGGAGAGCATGAGCCTGAATGCCATTATTCTTCGTGATTGCTTGAGAAAAAGTAAAGAAATAGGGCTGCAATGCAAGGGAGAGCTGTTGAACAGTTAGACAGGCAAAAGGCCTCTGGCCATGTCCATTTACTACTAGATATTAAGGGTATTAAGCCCAAGCTCAGGTGGCATTTGTGAGTCACTACCAATCTTCTCTCGCACGTTTTGGGATTGTTTTCTGGCTCTTGTAAGATGCCAGACTTCTGTTTCCAAGCACAGCCTTTTTCCTGACCCTGCAGAGCCCCTCCGAGATGCCATTTGCTCTGCAGGTCATATTCACCTCCCTGCTGCCCAGGGGATGCCCTGCTCCCTGCTGGGAATGGTCCTGCCCTCACAAAATGGGTGACAGGAAGCCCTGGGGATGGCACTTGACTCCCAAGAGCAGAGACCACAAGCTGGGCTCAGAGGTGGCTGCTGCTCTTGGTGGCCATCAGAGCCTGTTGCAGGAGCCACTTGAAGAGGAAGACTGGCTGCAAGCATGAGAACATAGGCAGATGAGAGGCAGCTCCAGAGGCTCTCAGGGAGGCAGGGGATGGGAGGATGTGTCTGTGCCTTACCCCGGGTAACAACATGGGTTATTGTGCCCTGTCACCCGTGCTGCCTTTGGTTTTTCACAAGATCACTTAGTACTTTGGGGAAACAAAGGCCATTATTGTTCTCCAGGTGCACAACTAAGCTGTGTTCCCTCCTCTCTGCCTGCACCTCACCCCACAGGGGCAAGTAAATTCCCTTTCTTGCACGGACACGGGCTGGAGGCATGGGAGCAACACACTCCCAGTGGGGTGACGGGCAAAGAAGCCATCAGGCAACAGGGCTCTGCAGGAAACAGGGCAGCAGGGACAGCATCCCATCTGGGCATCAGGACTTTGGGGATGCTGGCTGGGTCCCCACCAGCACGGATGCATGTGGTGGGTCAGCAGAGGAGCTGACCAGGTTGAGAAACACATCAGGAAGTGGGCACAGCGAGCGGTCCCCAAAGGGGCTAGGGCAGTGGCTGGAGGAGTTCACAACATACACACAAAGCTGCTGGCAAGGGGCCCAGGAGCTGGCGGACAGCCTGGGGGGAAGCAGAGAAAACCACTAAAACAGGAACAACCCAAGGGGACCAGGCTGGGGAGGGGGAGCTTGTGGAGGCCTGCAGCCCTTGGCTGCCTTAGCGGGAGGGCAGCAAGGAGAGGATCAGGTCTGTAAGTGCATCGGGGGTTGCTGCATGTAGCTGCACGGGTTTTGATCCAGACTTGAGATCTGGGTCTGGGCTCATCGGCGCACCTGCCCAGAGGTGACAGAGCCTTGTTGTGAGGAGTGAAGTATCTCTGTGGATCAACAACCCGAAGAGGAGGCAGGAAGCTGGGAGGAAGGTTCAAAGATCGATTTTCATTCTGGCAGAAGGGTAGGGAATGCGAGCGCTGCCTCCGAGGTCCTGGATAGCTCAGTATATGAACTGATGATCTGGAAACAAAGATGAGCAATATACCGTACATTTTTAAGAGATGACTCAAAGCTATGGGCTCTTGAGATCAGAAAGGACTGTAAATGAAAGCACAAATGTGGCAAATGGGCAACAGAACACGTTTGCCAAGGCTTAACTGGGCACGTGCAAAGTCAGAAAGGAGAAAACAAATCGCACATAAGTATTACAAAGCTCCAGATGGTCTCTAGCAACTCAGGAAGGGATCTGGGTGTCACACAAGCCCTGGTTCTGTGAGTAGCTGCAGCTTAAAAAAAAGCACCCAAAGCCAACCAGCACACACAAAATATTAGCATGCAGAAGGAATAAGGGGAGAATAATATGGAAAATATGATAATGCTATTATGTAAATCACTAGCGTGGCCTCTCTGGGAATACGGTCTGCAGTTCAAGTAAGCCTTCCTCAGAAAGGGCTGATTAGGGGCATGGCAAACTCATTCACAAAGAGAGAACAAGATGATTGGGGTTGTTTATCTCGGAAAGGAAATGAACAAAAGGACAGAGCCAGTCCGGAGCTTCTGGTTTTCTTCCTGTTCAATTCTATCACTGTCATATCTGATGCATGAGAAGGGCATGAAGTGATGTGGCTCTCCTCTGTCACACGTGGTTTGCTCTTTCTCTCTCCCTCTCCACTAGAGAAGGTATGACACATGTGGTAATGTTTCATATTTGGTAGGATCTGGGGAGGAGGAGGAGGTGGCTAAGGAAGAATCATTACTCCAAAGAGTAGGAATATGGTAGAGGAGGCAAGAATGGAAAAGGAGGATTTGCACGTTGACAGAGGGGCAGAAGGCCCTGGCTTTGGGAGGCTTCTTCCATCTCCTCAGGCAGACCCTGGAGAGGCTGCCAACTACTGCCCTTCTCCCAGAGCCCTACACACTTCTAGACCAGGTCCTGGGGTTCCTTGGAGGTAAAGATAAGGAGCTGGATTTTGGTTAGTTATTCAGTGAAAAGCATCAGGGTAGTTGGAGGCACCTTCAGACTGAAGAACCAAAGAAACCTGCTCTACTTACCCCCCACTACCATGCGCAGCCAGCAGCGACCACAACAGCCTGTGCTGTGGATGCTGAGGCGCTGCTGCAGTGTGCTGGGCTTCCCCCTTGCTCACACAAGGCCGTTTGATGGCATTTAGGCCTGCCAGAGCCAGAGCAATGAATGGAAAAGCCCTATTAGCGCTGTTCTGGGCCACGGGAAGCGCGCTTGAAGGTGCACAGAGGAGCCAAGGCCAACAACCCAGCCCATTTCGGCACAGCACAGGAAGCCCAGGCTGCTAACGACACCCTCCATGGCAGTACAGCCCCGCTGCTACACCCTGGGCTGTCCCCGGCCAGCGTGGGCCCTTCCCGGCAGCACCGTGCGGGTCTCATTCGCGCCCTCAGCCCTTCTGCACAGCCTTTCAGGGTGTCACCCCCTGAGGGACACGGTCCCCTCAAGTCGAGCCCGCCCCGGACCCAGCACCAAGACGGAGCAGGAGGGGGGCAGTCCCGCTCCCCGCCGGCAGGGGGCAGCCTCCCGGCGCGGGCTCTCAGCTCGGAGCGTCCCCTCCCGCTCGCCATGCGGTGGCAAGCACTGCGCGGCGCCCTGCCGGTAGGGGGAGCCAGCGCCGCGCCGCCACAGCGGCGGCCGGAAGGGACTGTTTGGGCCTGGGCGAGCTCGCTCGATGATTGGCGAGGCCGGGGCCGTGCTCCGGAAGCGGCTCGGCCATGTAGGCGGGTGAGCCCGGGGACAGCGCCGGGAGGCAGGCGGTGGTGGGGCCCGCCGGTGGGCAGTGGCTGTCGTGAGGGACCCCGTCCGTCACGGTGGGTGCGCGGCGCCGGCCTTCAGGGGCTGGGGTGGGGTACGGTACACCGCGGTGCGGGGCTCGGCGGGGAGCGGGGGCTGCGGCCGGCCCCCGCAGCCGGGTCCCCTTAGAGAGCCCGTTATCCGCGGCGCGCCGATAGACGGTGCCATCCCTCTGGGAGGGAGAAGCTGACTTGGATCCCGCTCTTGGACACTTCTCTCTAGGTTGCCGTCCCCGCAAACGTCCCCCATGGCAGCGTGGTCCCGGCAGGCTGTGCTGGCCCTCTACCGCGCTCTGCTGCGCCAGGGTCGTGGACTGCGCTACACCGACCGGGATTTCTACCTGGCTTTCATCCGCCGCGAGTTCCGCAAGAACCAGGGGCTGCAGCGGCTGGAGGACAAGGAAAGGCAGTTGGAGAAAGGGCAAGTTTTCCTGCAGAGCAAGCTCGGGGGGCTGGTCTAGAGAGTCCCTATAGTTCCTTTTGGCCCCACTGCCCCTCTTCCTTCCAAATCCCCTTGCCAACCGGAAGAGATGATTAACACTCCCTGACCACCATTGCCTTGAAGAAGTCTGGAAGGTGCTTTCACAGGCACAGCAGGAGAGCTCTCCTGTTCTTGTTACAAATGCATTAGGTCACAGGTAGGTCATTTACAATGATACAACCGTGTTCTTTGTGTTGCTGTTACAGTTACCTTTGTGAAAGTGCATTTTTTCTGCCTAGGGATGAAGAGTGACTGAGTTCCTGGTTCATCTTGGTTCATTCATACTGAGGTTGTAGCTTGGTCCTAGAAAGATCCGAGGACAGCTTTAAACCACCCAAGTCAGGCAGAGTCTGAGCTTTTGGCACTGACTTAGAAAACAGATTTTGATTCGGATTGTAAGAGTTTTGTGGTTTTTCTGTGCAGGTTGACTGAGGATCCATCTATGGGTATAGGGGTGGCAAAGTGTGTTTTGCACGTGTGATTGGCCAGGGAGACTCTTTACAGTTAAACATCAAGATGAGGTTAAGTGGGAAACAAAAGTACACGTGTAAGGAAACATTAATGTTCATTGTCCAAAAACCGATTCTGGGAGTGGATTCTCAAGAAGCTTCTGATTTGTTATGGATAAGCATTTGACCATCCCTGCATTGCCTTGTCTGTGATCAAAACTACATGTGTTTGAAGAAGAAAATAAATTAGCATAAGAAGCACCATGCTTTGTTTGAGAAGCCCATATTTAAAAGACCTGAATGGTCATAGAGTTTTACATGATATGCAGGATTTTATTGCAAAATATTATTCAAGTATTGCTTTCTGTTTTAAAAAGCATTAGGTGATTGTACAGTTACAGAATCATAAAATGGTTTGTGTTGGAAAGGACCTTAAGATTATCTAGTTCCAACCACCTCCCATGGGCAGGGATGCCTCACACTAGACTAGCTTGCTCAAGTCCATGTCCAACCTGGCCTTGACCACTGCCAGGGATGGAGCATTTACACTTCTTTGGGCAACCTATTTCAGTGCCTCACCACCCTCACAGTCAAAAACTTCTTCCTTATATCTAACCTGAACTTCCCCTGTTTAATTTTGAACCCATTACCCCTTGTTCTATCACTACAGTCCCTGATGAAGAGTCCCTCTCCAGCATCCTTGTAGGCTCCCTGATTCAATGATTAGAAGCCCAGTGTCAAATCTGGGATGTCTTTCTTCAGGTTCTAAACAGAGCTGGAAGCAAAAGAAATGCTGTCATTGCAGAGCTTGGTCAATACTGTTCTTGTGTGTCTGGGAATAAGCAGCTTTTCGAAGGAAGATAATTAAAGAGGTTGCAGAATTAGGTAGTCCCTTCCTATGGCTCCGTGCTAACAGCCCAAGAGCTGTGAGCATGGGGTAGAGGAGAAGGGACTAAACCGTTGCGGTTGTGTGTTTTGACCTGTTTGCTTAATGCTTCTGCTCCTTCCAGGTGAGATGGCGGGCGCTGGGCAGCGCAAAGGGAAGAAAGATGACAACGGCATCGGCACAGCCATTGACTTTGTACTGTCTAATGCTCGGCTTGTGCTGGGTGTGGGTGGAGCTGCCATGCTGGGCATCGCCACGCTGGCTGTCAAACGGGTGAGCATGGGGGCACCGGGGTGTGGAAAGAGGGAATGGGAAAAGCCCCCAGGATGCTGGCACTAGGCTGGATAAAATGGAAGTGAAAAGCTCTTGGCGACTCAAACCGTGCTTGGTGATGTTGCTTTAGATGTACGACCGGGCAATCAGTGCTCCCAGCAGCCCCACTCGCTTGAGCCAGTCGGGAAAGAGAAGCTGGGAAGAGCCAAACTGGCTGGGCTCCTCCTCACGCTTACTGACCCAGGACATGAAGACTAGCCTCAGCCGTTCCCTGCAGACCCTTCCCACTGATCCTTCAGCCGCAGACACAGGTAAGGAGCAGGGGGATACTTCTGCATTACAGAGTCATCCAGGCCTGTAAACCTTGTATTCATTTAAAGGATCACAGGAAAGAGAATGCTCTGTTTAGCTCAGGATTTTGATATTTTATTTTTAAGCAAGTCTATTGGTAACTTCAAGAATTAGTCAGATTGGAAAGTAGTGAATAATGGTCATCTGTTTGCATTCTTCGTTCCTCTTATGGTTTTGAGCTTTATTCTCCCTCAGTCTTTAATCTTTCAAGCTGAATACTTACCTGGGCAATCTTTCCTGATAAAAAGCCATTCCATTCCTTTCAAGCTCTTTGTTGCTTTTTTCGGACCATTCCAGTTTGTTTGTGTTTGTTTTTTTTTTTTTTAAGAGGGGAACAAATTGTGAATGTACTAGCATTTTATAACAGCATTTCCGATGTTATTTCCACCATTTTCCTAATAATTTCTGTAATGCTGTTTGCCTATTTAGTGCTGTTTATCATTAAGATAGTCTTCAACAGGCTATGAAAAGTAACCTGCAGTTCTCCTTCTGAGTGGGATAGTAAGTAATTTAGAGTCTCTCAGTGTTTGTTGTATGTGTTTGCTTGGTTTTTCTCACTGATTTTATTTTCTATCCCTGGTCACTTCAGGAGATATATACTTGGACATTTAAAATAAGAACTAGGATCAAGCTTTTAACTTGATTTCCAAATTCTCTGCAGGAAGGTCAGCTTCAGGATGGCAATGGATTTTCTGCTGAGGATTAGGCAGAGCTAGGCAGCTGTGTTAAATGGGGTCTGCATCATTTGATCGGAATCCCCAAAGATGAGGATTGAGGAATGCAACCATTGATGATGGTGTCTTGCATTCTTGACTTAAATATAACTTAAAATGGAAAAATAAGG
Source organism: Amazona ochrocephala (assembly GCA_039720435.1). Lineage (NCBI taxonomy): Eukaryota > Metazoa > Chordata > Aves > Psittaciformes > Psittacidae > Amazona > Amazona ochrocephala. The sequence goes on from CM077880.1 coordinate 81,125,498, forward strand.
GATTTTTGTTTCATAAATAGGCAATGAAGTCTGGTTCCCTGTGGTTTTGTGGGCCATTTCCTTTTCACACAAAACCTCAGATCTGTCCAAAGCCTCCAGTGGGACAAGAGACAGCAGCTGCTGAGGTTGGGCAAGATGTGTTTGTGTGCAGCTTGGTCAGCCATTCTGTGTGTGTTGCGTGGCCAGATGCCTGTTGCCAAACAACTGTGTGACAGCTGATCGCCTTAATGGGGCCACTGACTTGGGGTTTCTCCTACACCCGTTAGGTACCAGGGCCCTTCCAAAGACCTCTTAGATCTGTAATTGTCATTGATAACTTCTGAAACTCTTGGTCCATATTAAAAGAATTCTGAAAGACAGATGGAAACACTGCTATTCCTTTAGGAAGCCAGTCAGAAAAAAACGGGCTTAGAGAATGTGTGCAGGTTAGGCACTGCTTAATAATGCAGGTGGCAGCATGAAGCATTATATTGTGTCTAAGAGTGGCCCTCTGTTCTTTGGTCAGTGAAAGGTTGAGGGAAGTTTGAGTTTGGGGCTATGATGGCCTGAGCTCTGCTTGGTCCCAAGGTCTGTCACCTCCTCATCCTGATAAGTGTTGCTCAGACTCCTAACAACTATTTCATTACACAGTGGTGTGATCTTTTCTGATCTTATGCCCTAGTCAGGGCTGGGTTTTGCTGATAATCTGTAAAAATCCATTCTAATGTTAAAAACTTCATGAGATCGTGATGGTTGTTGAAGAGTGTCTTATCTGCTGGTCTGGCATCATGCTGAGAGCTTCTGAACTGGTAAGAATGATGAATTTTTGATGACATTGAACTGGGGTGCTGCCCACATAACCATTAACATCATGTACAAGGATGTAATTTTAGTCTGCTCTGGCTAAATTCCAAATCTAGTAACTTGTTTTCATCTAGTTTGTTGCTTGTAGTGGTATCTTTTGACGTTTCTCAGCGCCTCCCTTTTGACTGGTACCTGTGTAAAGCATGCAAAATGTCTGCTAAAAGCTTTTTGAGATTTCAGAGGCTGCACTTTGCGCTGCAAGATTTTCTTCTGCGGATCACTTCATGGTGAGACACTGCAGAGGATCAGCAGTTTTCCTTCTGTCTTGCAGACTTTTTCCGACCCACAAAGCCCAAGCCATCTGCCAAGAGGAGTCAAGTGGAGCTGAAAAAATCTCGCCTTCGCCTGTCTCTGCAAGAAAAGCTTTTTGCTTATTACCGAAGGAAGGTGGCTATCCCAGCAGAGGAGCAGGCCCGGGCCAAGCAAGCAGCTGTGGATATCTGTGCTGAGCTGCGCAGCTTCCTACGTGCCAAGCTGCCGGACATGCCCCTGCGTGACATGTACCTTAGTGGCAGCCTCTATGATGATCTGCAGGTAATTCCTGGGGCCGCATGACGGGTCATTATGCAGAAGGCTGACGAGGCAGGGGCATCTCAGGCTTTCCTGTTGGCAGTGCTGTGTCAGCATAGCATTCCTCTGTAATAAGGCTCCTGGTGTCGCCTTTCCCACAGTGGAGCCAGGCGTTTATTTCTGCAGTACTGTTTGAACAGGCGTGACCAGGCTGCTCTGGTGCTGTTGGCAAAGCATTTGCTTTCTGCTGGCTTATTTCTCTGGATTATTTCAGCCCTTCTTTCCTTCCCCTCTGACTCTCCCTTTAGCTGTTTGGTTCTTGCTGTTTCTCTGGTAGACCTGTGTTTTCTCTCAGTCCCTCTGTCTCCTTCCACATACATGATATTCCTCTAGAACTCCTGTGTATTCATACAGGTCTTCCCTTGGACAGCAGCCCCTGCTGCATATCTCCCTGATGTGAAGGTGCCCATGGCTATAGCGAGTGATTCAGAGGCACGCTTTTTTGTTTGAGTCAGAGCTCTGGAATGGAGCGTCGAGGGTCCAGTGAAACTTAGATCTGAGGTCTTAATCACATTGGTGAAAAGGGATCATTAATGACCTTTTTCCAAACAACGTAGCAGACCAGCTGAGGGCAGTGCCTAGTTGTACAGCAGGATAATTAAACTTTGCCAATTTAAGTTTGTCTAGAAACTTTATACTCTGCTTCCTGTTTTATATTATCATGTGCTGCTATGCCTTGGGCCAGCTGCATCTCACATACAAGGAGTGGACTTAGAGCAGTAGGAGGCAAAATGAGTCATCTATATGCAGTCCATGTTAGGTCCTGAAGTATTTAAAGACCTCTAAATAGGACATACCATATAAGCACTAGCTTGGGTAACCTTGGAGTTATCCCACTGATCATGGGAAATAGTTCTTCAGAATGTCCTATGACAAAAGGAGGCAGTGAATCCCATGCAGAGAGGAGAGTGAAGTCAGCTGAATCCTTATTCCAGGTTCCTTTGAACAGAAAGCTATCTAAAGGTGGTAGATAAAACTGAGTGTGGAGAGAGGCAGCGTGTTCTTACTGACTTTTCTCTCTTGTGAAAGGTAGTGACAGCTGACCATATCCAGCTCATTGTGCCTCTGATGCTGGAGCAGAACCTGTGGTCATGCATCCCCGGGGAGGACACTATCATGAACATTCCTGGCTTCTACTTGGTGCGTCGGGAAAACCCAGAGTACTTTCCACGTGGAAGCAGCTACTGGGACCGCTGTGTGGTGGGGGGTTACCTTTCCCCCAAAACTGTAGCCGACACCTTTGAGAAAGTTGTAGCTGGTTCCATCAACTGGCCAGCAATTGGAACTCTCTTGGATTACGTGATCCGTCCAGCAGCTCCCCCAGCTGATTTGACACTGGAAGTCCAGTATGATCCAGAACGCCATCTATATATTGACTTCCTTCCATCCCTGACTCTGGGTGACATCATCCTTGTGGCCAAACCCCATCGATTGGCCCAGAATGACAATTTGTGGCGACTGAGCCTGCGGCCAGCAGAAACGGCTCGCCTCCGAGCCCTAGACCAGTGTGATTCTGGCTGCCGTTGCTTATGCCTGAAGATCTTGAAAGCAGTATGCAAGTCAAACCCAGCCCTGGGTCACCTCACTGCCAGCCAGCTCACCAATGTCATCCTGCACCTATGCCAAGAAGAGTCTGACTGGTCCCAGGACGTGCTGGCTGATCGCTTCTTGCAGACGCTGAAGGGGTTGATCCGATACTTGGAGGCAGGAGTCCTCCCTAGTGCTCTGAACCCCAAGGTGAACTTGTTTTCAGAGCTCACTCCTGAAGAAGTGGATGAGTTGGGCTATACTCTCTACAGCTCACTGTCAGAGCCAGAGGTCTTGCTGCAGACGTAATGGGGCCTTACCTACAGAAGTGTTGATAGGGTTTAGCCACAGTGGACTTTGATTACCGTGAAATATGTCTCCTCTATCTCTCTCTCTCTCAATTTTTCTCTCTCTTTCCCCTCCCTCCCCCAACCCTCACCCCTCCCCTTCCTCTTGGTTCATTATTATTTCCTTCTGTGGAGTTGGTGCTCCCACTGAACTTCTTGGTGCTACTGGTCCATTTCCACCATCTCTGCCCCAACAGGTACCCATTGGCTACAGAAAAGAGGCTGAAACTGCAGCTCTAAGATCCTCACATCCATTCTGCCAATATTTTAAGTGTCTACAAAAAAAAAATAAACCAAACTATGCACTTCTTTTTCCTGTAGTACAGTTACTGCAGTGGAGTCCATTTTGGTCTGAAGAAGGTGGAACTGGGCTGGTAAATCCAGCGACAATTTCAGCAGACATGCATTGAGATCCTTTCCTCCAGCCTGACTTTGCCCCATGTTTCTTTTTCCCTGCTGTTTCACACTGTCTCCTCTTTTTTTTTTGTTTTTTAGGTCTTTTTTGGTCCCTTTGACCCAGTCATGCAGGGCTGACTGAGGGAGATGTTTTGGATTGGGTTGGTTTTTGTATTTCTGAGGGGTTAATGATGACACTGGCAGTATTTAGGGCTGTAGAGCTTGGAACAGGAGAATGCTCAAGGATCCTGCTCCTACAGAGCCTTCTCATCCTTGGCAGGAGTAAGGGGTGAGGCTTGTCCAGTCTGCTGCAACACAGCCTCCAGTATGGGCAGTTCTCACTGAAGCCATCATAAGGGTGCAAGAAGCCTTTGTGGTCTGGCCTGTGTTACGAGGCCGAAGGAGCAGGGCTTGCCATTCACGCCTAGCCAGATCTGCTGGATGTTGCTGGTGGGAATGGCCCTGGGGAATGGAGAACAGGGCAGCTCCTTGGATGTCTCTGGCCTAGAGGAAGAGAGGCTGATCCGGGGGGAGGGGTGGGAGACACAAATGGGAACAGGGATTATTTTTTCATCTTTTTCCCAGGAGATTATGGCTGTTCTGGTTTATAGGGGGTGGAAGCAGGACTGCATGCCTCAAAGGGCTCTGTGATAAGCACACATAAGCCAGATTCTCACCAGCCTTAAGTCTGTGAAGGTGACAGGACTGAACTGGTGTCATCAGCAAGTTTCTGTCCCATACACTGATATTAGGGTACGTATGCAGAGATGGCATTTGGAGATATGTTGTCTTTGCCATCTGCTCTCAGTGTGTGTTTTAGTCCCCTCCCCAGCCACCTCACAACTGAGGCTGTCCATCCCCTTCCTCATTCCCATGCGCTGACTTTCCAGTGCTCCCAGTTTACAATTACTCTTGGAAGGCTGGTGAGGGCACACCTTCCTGTTCTGTTTGGATCTGTTGGTAATGCAGTTCTGCCCACTCCTGCTTATGGCTGCTGTCAAGCTGTTCGCCAGCTGCCCTCCCATTCACTGCTGACTGTGGTATGCGCTTCAGGGGGCAGCTGGTGCACTGCTGGTCTCCTGAACTAGCCACGTAGTCTTTCTGTACTCTTCATTAAGCCTTCTGGCCTCCTGACTTCAAAAAGGGAGAGAGAAGGTGTCCTCCCGAGCCTCTCTCAAAGACCAGTTATCATTACAGAAACACATCTTTTCCCAGCTTTAGCACCTTTTTCCCCCTTGTTGTCCAGCCTCCCTCGCCAATGGAGGGAGCTACTGCACTAGCAGTTTGGAGGGAGCAGGAATTCTTTTTAATTCCCTTCCTCTCAGGGCTTCCCCCATTTGACAGCGAAGTTTCAAGGTGAGTTTCAGCAGTGGAGCCACAGAGGGGAGTCTTTAGTCCTTGCTTTCTTTTTAGAGGCAGTGCTGGTGAGATGAGGGAGGGAGCATCTTTCCCTGGACAACCTGTCCATTTTAGCCGGTATGTCAGATAGTATTCCTATACAGTGATAACGCAACATTGCATTTTAAATTATTTAATCCTTAGGGTACTGGTATTTTCTAGACCGCCAGATGCATACTTTGAAGTCTGTGTGTGTATATAAAGTCCGTAAGTGTATAAAAGGTTAACACAAACTTGTTTATATGATTCTGTGTTTTGTAAGTTTTGCAGCAGTCAGTGTTAGTCAGCTGTTGATTGCTCTTCACTCTGGTTCCCAGATTTTCTTCCCCTCTTCCTTTCCCTGCCTTCCACTGCCTTTCTGATGTCAGCCTTCCTAGCCTAAAAGCAGACAGATGAGACTTGGAGCCTATGGGCTATTGGGGGAAATTCCCCTTTCTTTTAATTACTTGAAGGTCAACAAAAATATTAAAATATGTGGGTTGTCAGGAGCTCCCTGTAAGTTCATTCCTTCACTGTCATCTCACCCCTTCACTTGGTGCTGACTCCAATACCATGGTCTTCACATAGGATGTTGTTGAGCAGCAACATGGTTTGGAATGATCAAAACTATAGAAACAAAGAAAGGTGAGACGTAAACAGAAGGAAGCCAATGTCTTAGCTGGCTTGTGTCACATACATATCTCTTTTTACACATGAATGCTTTTACTTCTTCCTGGCAACCTAATGAATTAATATTTTACGGCCATTTCTTGCTGCTATTGAGCTCAATTTGTGTATCAAATGGAGACTGAAGCTGCCTTCTTGCCTTTTCTGTAGCCTTTGCTCCACTTCACTTGAATCACTCCCATCAGTTCTTCCCTTCAGTTGTGCCCTCCTCTGCGCTAGCCACAAGCCCGTTCTCGGGAGGCGAATGCTCACTTCCTACAGGCAGCCCCCACAGTGGGCAATAGCTGCCCTGGCAGTGGCAGTCTCAGCAGAGGCCAAAGATGTGATGTGTCACAGGGACACTGCAATGAGGAGTATTTCAAGAGTGGGGTCAGGCATAAGGAGCAACAGAGGGCAGGAAGAAGGAGTAGGGTAAATCTTCAGGAAGCTTACATAATGCTGTACCCAGCCTGTGTGGCAGACACACTGCTGCAGCGTCTTTCGAACCGGCACTTTTCAGTATTAAATACAGTACATGTGTTGATGTACAGCCCAGAGGGCTGTCTCACCTATGGGTAGGCTCCTTCCTAATCAAAGCTATAGCACAAAGCAGGGGGACCTAAAGATGAATGTGAAGAGGGCAGCTCCCAGCCACCTTCCTGGCAGAGCTGCTCAAAGACAAATTGATTGTAAGAGGCCCAGAGCGTGCGTTTGGTTGGTTGCTGCCTGGGCTCTCAAGGATGCTTCTCACGAGATTGTCGTCTTGTTCCCTGTAACCACGGGGCGAGGACCAACTTGCTTAGCTGTGGGGTTTCACTGTTGCTGAGCTCCGCTGCTAATCCTTAAAGTCAGATGGATTTCTTTTCTGCATGTTTAAAAGCAATGATGAAAGAAAGAGGCTGCTTTCTGCCTCCTGGTGAGCTGCCATCAGAGCCCTCACTCTTAGTTAGCATGTGGGTACTTGCAGTGAGAAATGAAGAGATGATGCCCCATCTCTCCCAGGCCTGGAGGCTGCAGATTAGCGAAGGGGAAAGTCTTAAGTGCATGGTCTGTGACAGAGTGCGTGAAATTCCAGAATAAAATGACTTTCCACAGTACCCTGGTTGTCTCTGATGTGTTTATAAACAAAGGAGCGTCTCTCAGCGCATCACCTTCACCCTGACATAATTCTGCACCACACCAGCGGCATGGTGCCAGTCTCGGCTTGGAAACTGACATGCCCCTTGCTGATTCACTTGCTTTCCCTTTGTGGCTCTCTGCAACTTGTCTTGAGAGAGCAGTCAGCTCCGTGCTGCAGCTCGCCGGCTCCTGGCAGCATTCGCACCAGTCACAAGATGATGCGTAATTATGGCGCTGCGCCTCCCATCCTTTCTCTGATAGCCGCATGCCTGGGCAGGCACCTGCTTTTCATGTGGCTCTCCAGACTTCGCAGCCTTCCGTGCCTCTTAATATTAAGCCTTCTTGTGCAAGCTCCCGCGCCCCTGCTCAGTCACGTTTCTTTCTCTGTGCCCATCCTCTCCCTGGCCGGATGCGCTCCTCCACTTATCCAAGCGTCAGCCTTGAAGCAGTGAGGAAGCCACTGTGCGAGGGGCCTTTGTCTGATCTAATCAAAGCTCTTCCAAGTGAGACCCAGATCTGTGTGCCTGCTTGGGGTGGGGCAGAAGTGTTGAACATCAAGTAAAGCACAAAGGGATGCTGCTTTTGATGGATCCCAGGCTCCTTACTTGTGGAAAGGCATTCTATGGGGACATTGTCCTGTGAGACTTGTTTTAATGAGGAGTTGGCAATTAACACGTAACAATCTTGGAGGCTCAGGGGAGACCTTAGAGCAGCTTCCAGTACCTAAAAGGGGCCTACAGGAAATCTGGAGAGGGACTTTTTACAAGGGCCTGTAGTGACGGGACAAGGGGAATGGCTTTAAACTGGCAGAGGGGAGATTTAGGTCAGCCGTGAGGAAAAAGTTCTTCCCTCTGAGGGTGCTGAGGCCCTGGCACCAGGTGCCCATAGAAGCTGTGGCTGCCCCATCCACTGGCAATGTTCAAGGCCAGGTTGGACACAGGGGCTTGGAGCAATCTGGTCTAGTGGAAGGTGTCCCTGCCTGTGGCAGGGGGATGGAACTGGGTAAGCTTTAAGGTCTCTTCCAACACAAACCAGTCTGGGATTCTATGATACAAAGGGAATCTATATCTCTTAATGCTTTTTTGTTTCTGATACCCCTCACCTGTGGTGTTTTGGGTTTTTTCCTTTAATCTGTTCTGTGGTAGAAACGGATCATATGAGATCAAGCACGTTACACATCATATGGAGCCTTATGGGAACAACTAAAATGAGCTGCTTTGTGCAATCTGTGCCAGGCATCACCGCCTCAAGTTAATGCCCCTGGAAAGCCTAGAGCTTGCCATACATGTTTAATGTATGCAGTGGTTTGCACCTTTGCATAAAAGCTGTCCTGGCATGAACAGGGAGGAAAGATCAAAAGATACACATTTGTTTAATGTAGTGAAGAAATAATTGAGGGGAGTCAGGATAATTATTTCAAGTATGGAAAAGGTTGCTACAAAGAACAGCAGAAATGGTTCTCCAGGCTGCAAAGACTCTGTGTCTCTCCTCTTCTTAGCCTAAGGAACAAACGGCTTAGGAAGAAGATGGATTTTGGAAAAAGCAAGATATTTTGTGTGTTTTGTTGTATAACCACAGCCCTGTCCTGGAAACGGAGCAGTAAAATTACATTTAATGATTTATTTTTGCCTGTCCTCATTTGAAACAGATAAATAAATAAACTCCAGCCTGAGGATCCCGTGGCTGACCTTAGGCTGGGGGAGAGGGGAAGAGGATGACTGCACCCCAAATTTGAGATCACCATGCTAAAGCATTGAACTAGATGATAACTGTTTCTTTTCTTCCCCAAATAGTTCATCGCCTCTGAGGGGATTTTTAAGGTTTATTTTAATACTCTGAATTCCGGAAAAGATGCAAACAGCTGCTGCTTTTTAAATTTAGTTTCATGGAAAAAAAAGGGGGGCCTCTTCCAAATGAGGAGGCTCTCTTCCAGGTAAGATAAAATATGTTGCTCTGCTCCCTGCACTTGGGTATGATTCGATGGCTCCAGAATGGCTCACTGAATCTGCAACTGGATCTTGCAGTGTTGGGCTTTGCTCACAGATGCAGCAAGCAAGAAATGGGAGATCTCCCTTCCTGCCAGTGAAACACAGTGTTGACTCCCAGTCCTAGGAGGGCTGCTGCAGTCTAGACACTTGGGGAACTGTTTGAGGTATCTGGATTTTATCTTCTTTATCCTTGCCAGGCTGAGTTATGGTCTGAGGGATTCAAGAAATATCCTCCCCCTCCCATTTTAAGATTTAACTTAAAATAGCACTCATGTAACAAGTATGTCCCCTACACAACTGGAGATAGCAGAGTCTAGAAGTTTTACTAGGGTACTCTGGGAAGGGCAGCATTATCCACAAGTCACAGAGGCAGAAATGTGGTGGCGAGCAGGCTAATGATATCTTCATAGTATGTAATAATAATCCTGCAAAGGTAAGGCAAAAGAGTGGTCTAACCGACAGGTAAGGCACAGAAGATCCGAAGTCATTCTGTACATGAAAACGTTATCAGTTTATGAATAGCAGGAGAGTGGGAGACAGAGTTTGGCTCATGGAACTCAACTTTCATGGTCTTAAGCTTTCCTAAGTACTCACGCAGAAGTCAGTTCTGAACAAAATCGCTTTAAACACACTAAAAGTGAGATTGATTTTTGTTTTGCTGCCCTGGTTCAATTTCCCTGGCTCCAGTGGCTAAGTAGCTCTTTGATCTGTCTATTAACACTCAGTGCTAAGCTTCTCAGGGGAAGTGTATATACACATCAATTCTAACCACATTCTTCATGAAAAGCCTTCTCTCACAAATAATGGGCAAAAGTAGCTTTTCTGAGTTTTCAGGTTTGTTTCGGATCCTGTTTTTTAGGCAACAATTAGTTCCGCACAAGCCAACCCCTTCCCCTGCCCCTCACTACGGTGGAATTGTCACTGTTTCACAGAAGCACAGGAATGATACACTGTGCCATCAGTCATCCCACTACGATGATCCCAGTCCTGTATATGTCTCGTCTCACTCTGCTCAGCATTCTAAAGAACAGAGACCTAACAGGCAACAGACACATGGGCATAGATGGCAAATGATGTTGGCTCTTCACATGTCCTGTGACAGACGCTACTTCAAAACTCACAATGCCCTGGCAGGCTCCTTACCTCCTCCAAAAGGCAAGAAGCAATCACTCCCTGGAAGCAGTGTGGCAGAGAGACATTTCTGCCTTCAAGTTCTTAAATTTATTCAGCACAGAGGATAGTTACAGCCTTGGACATAATAACTACTGCCGCTTATACAGATAATACAGTCTGAATTATGTTCAACTCCTGGCTGCTCACAGCAGCAGCGATATGCTGTCAGAGCGCCTGTGATGTGCTGAAGCAAAGGTAGTGCAAGATAGGAATCCCATAGGCCCCAGAACCGCAGCTCCCACATTGCTTGTTAAGAGAGCATGTTGGCAGGGGCCCAGCTTCCTGGCATTCATGTGGAGGTTAGGTTTTGCTGAGGCAAGCGCGTGACCAAGGCACAAGCCTTCTCTTATCCAAATCGGTGCCTGTGGCTGTGAGGGAGACAGTCGAAATCATCTTGTACGATGAGCTCATGATTTGGATTAGGAATATTTCTCCTTTCTTTTTGTTTTTGTTTTGCAATTTATTTCTTATGTGAGAAGAGAAAATTCATAAAAATAATGATTCATCTTCAGTTTGTCACTTTGCACAACAAAAGAAGATGCCTGGTGTCACCAGCAGACTGGGCTCCCAAGCCTTGTGGCCTGGGACAGACTTCACCCTTCTATGGTCAGACAGAGCCTGCCCTGCCTAGAGGAGACCTATATTTCTGATAAGTGCTCAGCATCTAAATCCATCTTACTGAGACTGCATGACTAAGGTGAATAGCTCAAATGTTACCTTCCTGAACAGCACCTATGTTGCCTCAGACCCAGAGATGTCTACTGTCATCATGATCCCAGTACAAGGCCTCAACAAAGTCTCTCCCTCTGAGTGCCAAAAGAGCATGCCAGCAGTGCCTCCCCAGCAGCGGTGGGTTGCTGTGGCTGGTTTCTCAGGCAGATCTGGCTTTGGCCTCCAAACAGCTCCCTCAGCAGTCAAGCACAGAAACCTCCTCCTGCCAAAAGAACTGCAAACCTCTCTCACCAAGTACCACAATAATACCAGTAAGAGGGGCAGCGGATTGAGAAGCCACAGCGCCTATTCAGTACAATACTTTGGCCACGAAGTCTTCTTTTGGGACTATTACCTAGTTTGCCCACGGCCAGTCTCCCTGTAACACATCTGAGGAGTCTCTGCTGAGGCCCCCCACAAGCCCAAGTGCAAGTTCAGGGAGCAGAGCATTCTCCAAGTCTTCTGGAAGAATTTTCTTTCTGACATCGTTTGCCAACTCTCCTAACAAGAGACCTTAGGAGGCAAAATGACAGTCATTCAGGAAACAGCTATAAGCGAAATGATATCACAACTGCATCAACATCTGCCAAGACTTTCTCTCTCCTCCTCTGTAAACAAGTATATATTAAAACAGATTGAAGCCTGCTGGTAAATTCCAGCCACTGAGCAGCTGCTGCCTCTGACGAGTGGAGATATATTACTGAATAATGTCTGCAGTGCTCGTCCCCAAGGATCTGGGGAGCTACAGCCTCAACAGCGATTTATCCCCAGATGAATTTCAGAGCTTCATCTGAACTAGCTGTTTAGTCAGTGTTCCTGCTGAAGCTGCCTGCCAGCATCAGAGATGAAGAGATCTCTCACACACACAAGATATCCCCGGGATTCTGGTTTGTTTCGTTAATAGGGTATACCCGTTCACAGTCTTTCCTCCCAGCCTTATCAAGACCCTCTGAAGTTATGTGAAGTTAAAAACAGATCCCCAGTTGGAGCACACAGAGCATAGTCTGGTATTTCACCAGCCTTTCACTGTGCATGCCCCCTCACTGAACAATAACTCAAGCTCAAATAACCTTTCCACCTGCTTCAGATGAAGCTGCTAGTTTAGATGCCAGGTTCAGGTGTGCAGCGTGATTGCTATTGGAATGATAAAGGAAGTAGTCCTTGTGCTGACAAGTGTAAGGAGCACTGAGACAGCCAAAGACAAATCCACTGCAGTGACCATGGGCTGTTAACTCACTCACTGGTGTCTATGGCTGTCTGAGATGCTGCAGTCTCATAATCTGTACCTGCCTGTGAGGCCTCAGCTCTTGCTAGCTTCACACTCAGGAAGGAGGAAATGTGCATCACCACTTTCCATCCTTCATCACAGAAAGACACAAGGTTGGTTGGATTTGATGATCTTAAAGGTCTTTTCCAACCTAGCTGATTCTATGGTTGGGGCAAAACCAGGCACAGCTGTTGGGCAGAGAAGAGATTCAGAGCAGCCCTGTGGAGAAGGACTTTGGGGTGTTGGTTGATGAGAAACTGACCAAGAGTGTGTGCTTGCAGCCCAAGAAAACCAATCATATCCTGGGCTGCATCAAAAGCAGCATGACCAGCAGGTCGAGGGAGGTGATCCTGCACCTCTACTCTGCTCTCGTGAGACCTCACTTGGAGTATTGTGTGCAGTTCTGGTGTCCTCAACATAAAAAGGACATGGAACTGTTGGAACAAGTGCAGAGGAGGGCCACGAGGATGATCAGGGGACTGGAGCACCTCCCGTATGAAGATAGGATGAGAAAGTTGGGGCTGTTCAGCCTGGAGAAGAGAAGGCTGCGTGGAGACCTCATAGCAGCCTTCCAGTATCTGAAGGGGGCCTATAGGGATGCTGGGGAGGGACTCTTTGTCAGGGACTGCAGTGATAGTACAAGGGGTAATGGGTTCAAACTTAAACAAGGGAAGTTCAGGTTAGATGTAAGGAAGAAGTTCTTTACTGTAAGGGTGGCGAGGCACTGCAATGGGTTGCCCAAGGAAGCTGTGAATGATCCATCCCTGGTGGTGTTCAAGGCCAGGTTGGACGGAGCCTTGAGCAGCATGGTTTTGTGTGAGGTGTCCCTGCCCATGGCAGGGGGTTGGAACTGGATGATCTTAAGGTCCTTTCCCACCCAAACCATTCTATGATTCTACGATTTTAAGGTACCTGGTATGAGCAATTCCACCAGATGCTGAAAACATACAGATACAGACATTTTGATATGCATTGAACACAGAGCCTGCAGTGGGGTCACATAAACTACAGCCCTGTGAAGAACAACAGTTGCCATGAGGTATGTTTCTGCTCTTTTATTGCTTGGACAACTGGATGGCTTTTGTTTGTACCCCACATGTGCTCATACACGTGGGATTATTCTTGACCCCCAAGTCCTTTCATCATAACAAAACAAGGCTGGACAATGAAGTAACAAAAAAAATCCCCCGATGGTCAGAACAAAAGCCAGCCCCCTCCTCCCTCCCCTTGCACATATTTTTTGTTAAACATAATTTTCAACCAGTTGTAGCTTTGTTCAGGAAATTCATGCTTGGACAAGTTACAAGTTAGAACTCACCTCCCTCTTACCAGATCTGCACAGTGTTTTTACTTCTGGCAGCTGGCCACAGCCCAGCCAATTCTGAGTAACAAAGCCTCTGGAGAGCCGTATTTTGTGAGCTAGCAGCATGTGCTTGGCATGCCCACATTTGTTCAGTAAGAAAAATGTAGGTGGACAACGAGGATTGTTTCCACAGCTGACTAAAATAATTGAACTGTAAGTTGCAAAAGTAAATTGCAGATTTAATCCTTTTTTTTATTAGTCTCATTTCAAATGTCAGTGATATTTACATAACAGGATGGAAGGGGAAGACAGTGAGGGGGTGGGTAAGCAATGAATGACTTATTAGAGATTCCATTTAGTGTACTAGTCCAAAACAAACGAGGTAGAGCATATGGCTAACTTATTTTCTGCTTGCGTGTAATCAAAGATGGATGCTAATACCTCCCAGCCTGATCTTTAATCACATATATTTGCTTTTCAATCCAGTTTTAAAATGGAATGTCTATAAAGCAATCCCTAAAGAGCCTGGTATGAGAATCTGGCAGAAAAGATCCTTCAGATATCTGTTTGTGCCGAATGAGGAGAGAAGCAACCGAGCACTGCGATTAGCCTGCGCTGTAGAGGCTGTAGGCAATTCTCCCTCAGAATCGCTCAAAGTGTCTAGCTGCTTTGTCTCATTCCTCCCTTGTGTCCTCAGCTGTCTGTCTCCAGGAAAAATTCCTGCTGGTCTCTGAAGCACTTTCCTCACTGAAGTACAGGTCAGGCTTCCTGTCCTTTCTGATGGAAGGTTCAAAGAATAGAAATTATCACAAGAATCCCCTCAGGACTCGCCCTCACACTCATCCTTCTGCAAAGCAGGCAATGCTCCCTCCTCCCCAGCCACCCTAGCAGGGCCCAGGGCTGGCCAAAAGCCCATCTGACCCTTCTCCAGCACACCAAGGGGGGGCCCAAAGCTGCCTGCCCAGTGCCACCATGGGGTGATGTGCCCTCTTGATGCAGTGTCTGCCAGCCCTCCTCACTGGCTGCAGCTTTCCCAGGACTCCAGGAAAGAAAAGACATCTCCATCTCTGCTACTTCTGCTGGTTACCCTCCTGGCCCCAGCAATATGTACTGCCCCACCTCAATCCCCTGCTACAGAGGCCCATGACTACTTCCCCCCCTTGACAATCCCTGCGAGCATCCTATCCAGGGGGTCTAGACTGAGCGAGGAGATGTTACTATGGAAACACTGACGTCTTCCTTGTCTTTTGTGCACTTAATAACCTAGTATTCTGCATGTTTATCTCCTGTATACTTGCTGGTGGAAGAAGAAAACCTCTTCTCCTTTGCCACGTTAACTTAAAAAAACCCCAAAACCCAGCAAACAAACCCATATATTGACCTTCATCTTAATGAAGGAGGAGGATGAATGGAGGAGGATTGTTCCACCTCCTAGTGCTGCTGCTTCGCTGAAGGTCGCTTTCTGCAGTGCTGCATTTATCAGGGCGGTTCATCGCTCCCCAGCAAGGTCACTTTGGCCTCTCTCCTGCAGTGAGCTCTGCACTAGCAGCTCCTATCGCCTGTGGCTGGCCCCTCGCTTCTGGGTCGGACTGGATCTTACTTATCACACCAGCTTTCTTTGCCAACATAGGGTAGCCAGGGCAGGAAAATAACATCCACAGTGCTAAAGCTGTTAACGTGTCAGCAGGAGTTCATTGACCATGCACATAAATTATCTTTATTCAGAAGCTACCTTTTTTTGCTGTAAATTCAATTTTCTTCAGAGCTGCCAGGCTTCTTGACCTCCAAGCTACAAATACATTCTGTAATGCTGAAAAGGAATACTTTTTAGACATGAGTTAGTAATGGGCTCTCTGCTTAGAAAATGCTTGTAGATTTCTTCTTTTACAAGAAAAAAATACAAATATGTCAACAAAAATTCCCAAGGAATTGTTATGTGGGCTTAGGGAAGTATCTTCTACCTCACTCAAAAATCCTAACCACAAAGGAGAAACCTCTGACTTAATATGTGCAAAAGCAGAGAGACGATTTATAAAGCAATTGTGGTTGAAATGAAAATCCATGCTCATGAAATGATGTAGCATCAGTCATTCTGCAGTCCTTCAGAAAACACAGAAATACGCTGTTCACTAAACGGCTGGCTTCTGGTTACTTGATTTTGCTTTAAGGATTGGAGCTTGTTAAAAGAGCAGACAAATTTCCATGGAAGTCTACACAGCAAACGGAAACCACACAGGTAGGAAACCGGCAGATCTGGGCTGTTCCTCACTGCATATTCCATTTTTGCTTGCGTGATTCTTGCTCACACATACCCAGAGCCCTTTCAGAGAAATCTATAATTATCTTTACAAGATGAAGGATTGGGTGTGTATAGCATTTCTGTTTATTTAGCTACGATTAGTTGTACAATCACCCTTTTCACTTAAAGCAGGGGCAAGCAGGAGCGACAGGGGGATGTAAAAGCTCTCCCTTAGCCAGTGAGGACAGGGAGATGCTGTCCACCCATCCAGTCACCCCCTTGGCTTCTTTAAAAGCTGCTGCATCCTCTAAACTTTGCTTTGAAGCAAGATCTGTCTGCTCCGTGGTGTATTTAATCAGAACAGTCATCTTAGATCGCTCAGTTGCTACTGGGGTATTTTCTGGTGTTGGAGGACATTTTTCCCTGCCTCCTCCATTTTAATGAGTCATTCCAAAATCTGTGCTTGCATCTAGACAAAAACCAAAACAAGAACACCCACCCCCCCCCAAACCAAACTACTAAACAACATGGAGGAAAACCTGCCTTTTTCATTCAGCAGTAGTGTTCAGCTTACTGATGTGAGTGACATACTCTGCTTTGTAGTGCTGATGGTAACATCAGCCTGCTAAAAGTAAAAACTGGGTCAGGCCCGTCCTCACAAATTACCAGTCAAGCTGTTTAATGAGTTCCAGGCAGTTACACCTGAGCAAACTCAGTGAAGGCCATGGCTTTATACAAATATGACAGAGAGCCTAACTGGAAAATAGAGGAGCCTATCACAGAAGTAGGTGAGAGCAAGGTGACCTGCAGGACGGTGATGTTTGAACAAGCGAGGACCGACCACAGCACTCAGAGATGGATGATGGTGCGCTGGTTGGTAACATGGAAAAGCAACTGTTCGAGGCTGGATAACTCTGACATAGTAAGGAAGCACACAGGTACTGATCACTGGAGCTAACCGATGCTTGACTGACCCCAGGGAAATGATGAAGGGACTGAAACCAGCAGAAAACTGTTGACTCCTGTGAGTTTCCTGCTGGGTTTCCTCTGGGTTAGCTGTCTGAGCTGGCTCACTGAGGCAGATCTCACAGAGCAGACAGGAACAGGAATAGAGAAGGTTGCCTTCTTTCCTAGCATCAAGTTGATTTAGATCAGATAAAACGTAACATGAAACTGCACTTTAAAAACTTTCCAAAGTGACACTGCTCTTTAGAGCTGTGAAGCTATGTAGGTTATCCATTAATGCTCACATCGATCTGAGCAATGTCTGAACAGAGAAGCAACTGTGTCAGTGTGAAACTGCGTGGCAGGAGAGGAAGTTTGGAAATTCTGGGGAACAGCCAACTTCATTTTTCAGCATTTGCATAGGTTAAAGGCATTAATCAGACTCATACTCTTGGCTGCTTGGGAGCGCAGATCTGCATGACCGCTCCAGGTCAGAATTGTCCCATGGCGGCTGAGAGGCACCCTCACACAGGCCAACACACAGACTGTGCCCTGAAACAGCCATAATCGAAGTGCTGCACGTGTGAGGCAGGCGGGGAGGGAAGACGATGCTGCCCTGGGCTGACACGTTATCTGGTGGTGCAGGAGGCCATGGCGCCTGCTGCCTCAGTGCATCAGGGGAGCCATGCCAGCGCCTTGGCCTGAGCAGCAGATGTCAGCCCCAGCCTCACCTCGGCAGGACTTTGTGGACAGAACAAAAGGGGCTGTTGGAAACCAAAGGCACGGACACGGACACACACAGTGCTTCACACGGGACAGGTCAGCGAAAGCACAGGGCTGCGGTGATGGCCGCACTGACAGCTCCCAGCCCTGCTCCCTCCCTACCCCTGCCCACGCCATCTCCCTGCCCCCGTGCGCCTCCATTCTCCCCTTTCCCCCTCCACATCTGGCCTGCTCTGGGCCCTGGCCAATAACAGCTCTGGATGCACGTGAACAACTCGCCTCCAGCCAATGAGAGGACCCCTTCCCACGTGGCGGTCTGCGTGCGAGCTCCTATCAGCCCCCCTCATCCCCCCAGCCTCCCAGGAGCGTCCTCAGCTGCTCTGGTCACGTGACTCCGGCGGTGGCACCAGGGCGGAGGCGCGGATGCACACCATAGAGTCCCTCCGCCACCGCTCTGTTTTGGAGGAGTAGCTTTTCCCTGCCCCTCCTGCGTTTTACTTGTACCAGAATAGAAAGAGATAAGCCCACAGAGACAGGGTACATACAGGCGGGAGCTGGGGAGAGGCAGGTGACGCTGGGCGGAAGGACACCTCACAGCCGGATCTTGTTTTGCTTCAGGCGGTTCCGATATAAGCGCTGCGCGCGGGCGGTGTCGCCTCATTGTCCGCCTGAGCGTTGATGAGAGCAGCTGCAATTGGAGTGTCTGTGCGCGCGGCAGCCTCTCGCGCGACGCGGAACGGAGCAGCCTCCCCTCCCCTGGCCGCCATGGCTCTTTAAGGGCGGCAGGGCCAGCGGCGGCATTGGCCAGTGCAGCAGGCGCAGCAGCAGCGGCGGCGGCCTCAGCACACCCCCGGCATCTGCAACCATGGCGTGAGTATTGTGTGTGAGGGACGGGGAATTCCTCTTACCGGTGTTGCTGGTCGCCAGCTTCTCGCCTTAAGGGGCTTGGAGTGGGGTGTCCATCACCTCTACGGTGATGGATGGTATCACCCGGGAAAAAAAAGCATCAGGAGGAAAGGTGTCCTTGTGGGGTTCAACGTGCCCGGGCCGGAGAGTGTCAAAAATGGCAGGAAATGCCAGTTCAGAAGAAATTAAAAACTCTTACGGCGTCTTCATCCTTCGGGAAAGTTCGATTGTTAAAATCTGGGATTTACCCATTTCATCGGGTTTTCATGGGCATAAAAGTAGCTTATGCATAGGGAGGGTTTATTTTTAACCCGCGAGGGAGAATGCTGCTGTAGCTGGAGGGACATGGAGACTCTTGACAAAGTAAGTCCCATTTGGTATGTCGTGCCGAGGGATTAAACGGGGGCTGTTCATAAGATGGCGGCAGCGCTGTAGCAGTTAATGTAGCTCTAAGTCTCCCCGGATTATCCGGAGGGTTTTCTGATACGGAGACTCCAGTAGAAGGTGGCGTGTGTGACAGTTGGTTTGTCACCCGAACGCCCTGTTCTAAGCCGGCTCGTTCCAGAGGGATCCGCAGGCTTTTCCCACCTCGGCGTTTGGCTCGGCTCAGCCCTGCGCAAGCCCGGGGCGCTGGAGCCGCGGTTGGAAACGTGGCAGGGTACAAAATGGCGGCCGTTGCCGGGGTGGGGAGGGGAGGGGGGGACGCGGCAGGATCGCAAAATGGCCGCGGCTGCTGGCATGGGCGCGTGAGTCATGGCGGCGGGTGGGCGGGGCCGGCAGCAGCCGTGACCATATTTGGGCATGAGGAAGCTGCGCGGCCCTCCGTGGGAGAAGCGGGAGCTTAAGGGGGGACATGGAAGGGGTAAAGGTATTGCGTTACCTGCAAACCGTGGTCCCCAAAGCGGCTGGCATTGCTTTTAGAGACGCACTATATCGGTCAAACAAGTACTGATGGATCTAAGTTTCATTCACAGGTTTTTCAAGGCATCGCACAGCAGCATTGCTGTAGTCGACAACAAAGCCCTCTACTTGTCTGCATCCTTTGACATCAAAGCATTAAAAACTGACGAAGATGAGCCTCTTGAACAACGAGATGCTGTTGGGGGATTTATTATCCCCCTTCAGCCAGCCGTGTTCGGTGGCTGAGGAAAGTCTGGGACTCCTCGATGACTACCTGGAGGTGGCCGAGCCCCTCGGTTCGCATGGGTTCTCCAGCGACAAGGCTAAGGCAGTCTCCTCCAATTGGCTTGCTGTGGACAGTTTAGGCAACACCATAGATAGCAGCCAGGGTAAGGTGTTACTTAATGCATCAGTTAAAATGGCACGTAATGTTCTAATTGGGGGGGGGAAATACCTAGGTTTTTGTAAATGTGAAGGCAACCTCACATACCTCTGCTTGAAAGAATGTGTACTACACTGCTTACACAATTCAGAAATGCTAGTTATGGGGCTGATGTATGGTAAAGTGACACTTCTGTTGTCCTTTTAATAACACACTGACTGTTACAGTGCTGTTCCCCAGCAGAGGTCACAAGAACCAAGCATGGCCGTGTGTTTCAAATGGTGCTGAATTCTTCTGGCCCTGGAGTAAGGAGAATGGAATGCTGGCAGGCTCCATTGTACCCCGTAGTCTTCTGCAGTTAAATGGCAGATCTTATGGTTAATTTTTTTCATGCGAGGGAAAGGTTGGGTGTTTAATACGAGCTGCTAGATTTATGTTCAGAAGCCTGAACTGCATTAGTTGCTGCTGATTTACTGAAATGGCAGTTTGTTTCTTTACGCAGAGGATGCCTTCTCTGGCATGGAGTGGATGGTGGAGAAGATGGATCTGAAGGAATTTGATTTTGATGCCCTGTTAGGTGTGGAACATCTGGAAGCCACCGTCTCACCAGACGAGCTGATGGCCACGTTGGAAGACACTTGTGATCTCTTATTTAATCCTGCCATCCCAGAATTCCACAACAAAGAACCTCCACTGATAACAGACCTAATCACCCATCTCCCCGAATCACCCATTGGAGTAGATCCAGTTGCCCCATTGGCTTCCCTTTGGTCTTTTCCCCTCTCCCCAGGGTCTCTGACTTCCACTCCAGACCACACATTTAGCTTAGAACTAGGTAGTGAAGTGGATGTTCTGGAAGGAGAAAGAAAACAGGAGGGCCCTGCCTTTGTGGTAGTGATCACTAAGTCTGAGAAAGAGGAGGAGAACCATTCCGATGATAGTGGAATATGCATGAGCCCAGACTCCTACTTGGGAACACCGCAGCATAGCCCTAGCAATTCAGTTGGATCCCCCAATGACAACCGGTTCCCTGCAGAAACCAGCTGTGGCTCTGTGCAGGCCAAACCCTATGATCATCCTGCAGAGAAGGTAGTGTCAGCGAAGATAAAGGGAGAAAAGAAAATAGATAAGAAACTGAAAAAGATGGAGCAGAATAAGACTGCTGCCACACGCTACCGGCAGAAGAAGAGGGCAGAACAGGAGGCACTCTCTGGGGAGTGCAGAGAGTTGGAGCAGAAGAATCAGGCCCTGAAGGAGAAGGCAGATTCCCTTAGCAAGGAAATTCAGTACTTAAAAGATCTGATTGAAGAGGTCCGCAAGGCCAAGGGCAAAAGAGCTAGAGTCGCTGAGTAGGGTAGTCAGCAGTTTTTATGTGCATGTATATAAGCTTGCTGCTAAGGCTGTGTATTGCTGTCTAATAAATTATTTTATAGTAAACTTTAAATTACAGTGTGAGGTAACTGTCAAACAACTGCACTATACCTAGGTGTAAATATAAAAGCGTCCATTGAACTGTTCATGTCTTCATAGGAGGATGCTGTGTAACACTGAAGTGCTGATGGGTGATGGGAGGCAGTGTGGATGCTGAATGTGCTTTGAAGTTCAAAGGGTGACTGATGTCAGTTGTCACTACAGTTTACACAGTTGATGCATGCGCTGCTGTGATGGGTATTATACTGAGGTGCCCTCAGTTTTTCCATAGTAAAGGCATAGTCCTGTTAGAGAATTTTATCTTAAGGAGTTCATTGAAGGTAAGACTGGTGGAGGGTTCAGACTAGCCAGACCTGAACGTTCTGGAGGAGGTGAGTGGGGATGTAAAACGTGATGGAAAAGCACAGTAGTTGTGGACATGAGTTTAAGGAATAAGCCGCTTGCTGGGAGGTTGTGGAGCAAGCAGTGGTGCTGCTGAACTGGCACTTTGGGTTTCTTGTTTCCCTGTTGGTCAGCAGATGCCCAAAACCAAGGGGGTATGATTCTTGGCTCAGGGTGGTGGGGTTGGGGTAGGGACTGCCCTTGTGCTGTGGTAGATGAACTGGACCACGTGGGTGGGGTTGCTCTTGGTGATGTCCATGATGGAAGTGTGAAGGACTTGGAGACATCTTCAGGATGTCTCAAAAGACTCAAATTTTAAGATGTGGATGTAGATTTAGCTTCTTTCAACCAAGGACCAGATGAGTGTTAATAAAGCCATACTCGCAAGTTAGCTGTGCAGCTGGGGTGAGGAAGGTGCCTCTGGTGCTCTGGAGCAGGGTGTATGCTGGGGACACGGGTTGGGGTTGATGGCAACTGGCAGCCTGGCTCCTGGTGTTTGTGTCGCTTGGCAGAGCCATGGTAGGTGGGTTAACGCCCCGGTGCTGGAGTGTGGCAGCAGAAAAACCCCAGCCCTGCTGTGATGGTATCTGTTAAACACTGCAGAGAACTTGGCAGGGAGGAGCCTGTGTAGCAGGGTGGTTTCTGTTTGTGGATGTTAATTGTTGCCCTTCGATTAGTGGGTAACTTTATAGTCTAGCCACTGCATGGAATTTTTTGTGCTTGATTCTTGTGAGGTTCTGAGCATGGGTGAAGTTCCACGTCCAGTGTGGCTGTGCTCTGCTGAGAGGAGCTTCAGGATTTGGGACATGCCATTTTTAATCATCTTGTGTGTGAGTTTTTTTCCTTTTCTTGGCCACTGATACCCAGATTTAGCAGCACCTGATCCCTGCTTGGTCTGTTGGAGCCAGCATTGGCATGTGGATGTGCACATCCTTCCCCGAGGAGTAAAGATTCCTTCTCACTTGCACTGACACAACTCGGGAAGCTGTCTAGCTCAGGCACTGCAGGTCCCAGCCTGCTGGCAGGGAGGGCTGAGCAGGCCAGCCTTGGTGGTGACTGGCCACCAGGACCTGTCTGTGCTTATAGCTGGTGCCCGGGTGACGTGGATGCTATTCCCTGTCGGGAGTTAGGTCTCATGCCACACTGGAAGTAGTGTGGATAATTGAGACCTTCATCTTGGGTTTCATGAAACAGTGGGTAGCCCAGGCTCCTCACCTTCATGAGAGCATCTGCCTCTCACCTCCTGAGCAAGCACTCTGACTCCGATGTGCTGCAAGAATAGGACGATCTGCAGCCTGGCAGGCACATTAAAGTCCTGCTTGAGGTGCTCCTTTGTTCTCCAGAGCTTACTGGTGACCGCATGCAAGGAACTGCTGTGATTTGGGAAGTAGCACAACCTACTAGATTCCTTCAGATCAGCTGGACCTGCCAGACTAGGGGTGGGGATAATTAGATGCAGGAAAGCCCAGTGGGCAGGACAGTCTTTCCCTTGGTGGGTCAAATTGGTACCTGAGATGACAACTGCTTGGTCTCAGCTGAGCCACAGAAAACATGGTAACTGGTGTGAGCGTATGAGCATATGGCTTCTCTGTGCAGGGCAAACCCCTCCTCTCCTCCCCAAACTGCTCCCCCTTTGCAGCCACAGGGCAATCATCTCCAGTTCTCTCAGAGCCATTGCAAATGCTGCTTAAACCTGGCAGCAGCCCATACTCGGCTCACCCAAAGCCAGGACATATCCCCCACCCCATAGCAGGACTGTCTGTGAGCCACCCCTCACTAAAATCGATTTCTCTTTGAGTCCATGTGCTGCAGGCAGACGAGGCAGTGTCTGTGGCTGCCAGTAGATGCATGATTATGGTTTCTACAGCCCTCCAGAGAGTATGTAGCTCCAGTTTACTAATTGCACTCACTCCAGGGAAGGCAGATTAGAGCTGGAACGGGAGGTAAGGAATGCATGGCGCACATGTGCTGCTTTGCTCTCTGCCCTGTATCCATGTGTGCTGTTTTACAGGACTCCTTACAGGAGAACCAGAAACCTGTCCTTAAAAATCTGTTGGTGTTATTATGCTAGGGCTCTGAGCCTGCAGCTCCACAGAGGCAGCCAGTATGGCAACCTTATGCAACGCCTGATGAAATGACGCCGCGTTTCCATACTTAGTAACTTCGTTAAGATTTTTACACTGCCTGGAGATTAGGGCTGACTCTTCCTCTGCATTTGTCGCTTAGGCTTCTCCTCCAGGCTTGTGTTAGGCACAGCCAGCATCACGCCACTTGGCGCTGCAGCTCAGCAGCATGTCCAGCCTGCCGCAAGAGGCGAGGAGCACTGAGGACACCATCACGTAACGAACTCCAGCCTGCGGGACAAAAGGTCTGATAGCCTCCTGCCTGGTGACTGATCTTACACTTTGCACGCTTCAGGAGCTGTCTGCTTTTTCTCAGAACAAACGTGCTTCTGTCTAATCCTTGCAGCTTGCAGTGTGATACCATGTTCAGAAATGTAGTGCATGAAATGCAGGCTTTACCTACCCCTGGAGGAGCCCGGTTCTGCATGCTTGGAAGCAGAATTCCCCAATCTACATTATATAAAAGCTATTTGAATCTGAAGTTGGCAGATGGGATTTCTGTCTCCTTTTCCTTCTGAATTTATTCAGAGGAATTTACTCTGAGTTGATTCACTGCCCTTTAGGGCAGTGAAGTGGACTTCAGACGCACGGTATGCATGACCCTCAGGATCCAGATCCCTTACCCAATTTTGTACTTCATGGTAAACAGGAGTCCAACATTCCTGTACATAACCAAACAACACCCAGCAGTTCACTGCTGGCAGAGCTGCTCTGACAACATACGGACCCTACTCATGAGCTTGTTTCCGCTCTTATCACGGTATTGATAACCACTTCCCTCTTCGCCCTGCCTTTAGAAACACCCAGTTGCTTGCACTTCTCCTTGCAAACAGGAAACCACCGCTGCTGACAACTCCTTCGCATGCCTGTGCAGAGAACCAGACGCACCTTTGCAGCACGCATACGAAAATAAATCCCCAGCTGCAGCTTTGGAGAATGAAGAAAGAATGACGATAAAATCTTCCAAATAGCTTTTGCCCTGGCAGGAAGCACAGGAATAGCTGCAAGGACAGGCTGTCCTTTGGGAGATGAATGCTCCCCTGGCGCTCCTGAGCTGCACTGGTAGAAAGGAAATGTGGGTTACTCTCATCGGAACAATTTTACACGGGTAGTCCGGCCATAGCCCTCTCTCCCCCGTCCCAAAGTCATGTTATCTCTGGAGAGGAGTCATATTCCTCTTGGAAAAATATATTCCTTGTCTTGCTTATGATTTCCACAGCCCTGTTAAGTATTGCCTCATCTTTTCTATAGGTATGGTTTAGCTTCTGTTCGTCACATATGCATATACTTTCTCTGTTTTGAGATGTCCCTTGCTTTCACAACCCTCACTGTTGTATAGATACCCTTCTCCCTTGCTAAACCATGATTCAGAAAGCCATTTTTTCCAGGGCGGGAAATCTATATATCTTTTTGGCCATAATAACACCACTTTTCTCTATCTTTCCATAGACTTAGGCCTTCAAAAACAACAGGACCTATATTGTCCTTCCTATATGCATAATTTCATGTTGTACATACTCATTTTTTCTTAACAGAATTCAAGTACCGTATGGAGACAACCTAACTTCCTCTGTCCTCCTGCTGTATTCACGGCCTTGCTGTGCAGTCCGACACATACACTCCTGTTACACTTCATTTCCAGTACAGTTTTGGGGTCTTACCATAAGCAGTCATTGCTGGGCCAAAAAAATCATCAGAGTCACAGACTGGTTTGGATTGGAAGGGACCTTAAAGCTCATCCAGTTCCAACCCCCTTCCACAGGCAGGGACACCTTCCACTGGACCAGGCTGCTCCAAGCCCCTGTGTCCAACCTGGACTTGAACACTGTCAGGGATGGGGCAGCCACAGCTTCTCTGGGCAGCCTGTGCCAGGGCCTCAGCACCCTCACAGGGAAGAACTGCTTCCTTATATCTAACCTATGTCTCCCCTCTGCCACCTTAAAGCCGTTCTCCTTGTCCTATCACTACATGCCCTTGTAAAAAGTCCCTCTCCAGCTTTCTTACAGGCCTCGTTAGGTACTGGAAGCTTCTCTAAGGTCTCCCCAGAGCCTTCTTTCCCCAGGCTGAACAATCCCAACTCGTCTTTGCCATCTTTCCCATCAAAATGCTTCAGGCCCACAGGTTTGACCTTGTGTATTAACAACAGAGTTTTTCAGTTCCCTGACCTCGGCAATACCATTTTGGCTGCTCAGGTATCCCAGGTATGCTGCCTTTGCATTATTTTCAGCGCAGTCATGCAGTGTCACAAGCCACTGAATGAAGCTACGTCTACCCACAAACTCCAATTTCCCTATTCCATAGGTGCTAGCCGCCTCTCATTTCTCCTTCAGCTGCTCTTCTCCTCTTTTACACGTACACACCCTTTTAAAAGATGGCAGGGAGCGAGTTCCAAGCGGAGCAGACGCGTCAGCTTCATTTATATAGGGCAGAGAATCTCCTCGTTCTGTACCTCCTCTGCACTTCCATTGTGGTGCATGGGCAGCCTGAGAAAGAGACCTAGTCTTTACCTCCCATTAAAGGAGATAAATGATCCTGCTGGACACAAACAGTGCAGCTCAGGACAGACCAGCTTGGTGAGATCACTGGTTCACCCTGCCAACAGCTAATCCATCCATAAAAAGGTGCGTGTCACCCTGTAGACAGCTGCAGAGCAACCTTCATGCTTTTTATTTCCCCTGCCCCCACCTGTTAGTGGTTGGCACTGTTAATCCTATTTAATGTAACTATGGATAGACATGCAACCCTTTAATCCGTCTCAAACCTACTAACCCTTCAGCCTGCCTTGGCTGGAGGTCAGCAGCCTGTCTTCTTTTACACTCCTTGTTTTCAGTTGGATTGATGGGTCTCCAAATGAGAAACTTCCTTGTGCTGTAACTTTCCTTTGGCGAGTTATTCAGGGCACTCTGTGCACCCTTTCTACAGCAACCAGTCTCTTACCCAAGGCTTTCTGGAGCCCATCAGTGCTCTAGGTGCTGATGCTGTGTTGATCATCAGCAAGACTGCGATGGGAGTCAGTAATGAAAAAGAAACCAGAGGCTGAGATTCCCAAAGGCTCCATCTCCCTGCTTCCTCTTTTCCTCCCGATTTCCCCCCAGGTTTTTCAGTGTTTTTTAAGCCTGAGTGTTTGCCTGAGCACGCTTTCTATTCTGTTTCTGTTCACTGTCAACCAGGTTTGTTACTGCTGCGTCATTTCAGAGGCAAGAAGTTGGTTAGTGTCCTGAGCAAACATGTTTTCTTGGTTTGCATTTGCAGTCCTCCCTTCTCCTTGTACACGTAACACTGATGTTAGCTGTTGTTGTTTTCCATGCTAAAGAAGTAAAGACTTGCTAATAGAGCGGAGGCTGTATCAGCTTACATTAGCTTGTACCCATCCGAACAAATTTTCCTGTTTGCTTTCCGCTCACATAACGAAGGAGAAAGAAGCCATTAATGGGCTTGATGAATCTTATTCACAGTAAGCTAGCTCAACACCGAGCATCTGGGAACCATTTTGCCTCCTCTAAACCGTTTTCCTGGGAAGGTTCTACCACGTTAATAACACTCCAAAGCTTTTATTTGCATTTATATTAAATCTGCTGCTGCTGCTGCCGCCTCCCATTACAACTCCCTGCTGCGTGTGGGTGAGGATGCACTGTAAGATGGCACCCTCCTCCTTCCTTCCCAGCTCAGCCACCTCTATTTTCTGCTGCAGGGTGCTCAGCTGGTGTCGCAGAGCTGGGAAGAGAGCCAGCAGCCTGATGAGCTCAACCAGCATGCAGCCCTCACGCCGCAGCAGTGGGATGTCTCCCCGCGCTACCGCTCACAACCGCACGGGAGGGAAATGTCAGGTCCGAGGGTTGAGGGCTGCAGCGTGTCAGCTTCCAGCGTGGGAACTGGAGATTGGAGTCCACCTAGGAAAAGCAGCTGTGGCAGCGGCTCCTTCCCTAACCCCCTCTTCTCTTTTACAAGGGCCGCAAAAGTCTCTGCGAGGAACAGAGAGATGGCACAGGTTGCTCCAAGAGAGCCACCTCCTCAGGTCCCAGCACAGCCCAGGAGCTGGCATGATCTAGGCATGACTAGACCATAACATAGACAGCTGGGAGTATGAGGAGATGCTTAGCTTCAGCTTACCACAAGGCACATGCCACTCGCTGGTACTTATTCTCCCTTTAGTTTAGAAGACATTCCCCACAGGGGCCAACTCCTGCCACAGTGTGCAGGTGGCACTGCTGCTCTTTCGTAGGATCTCCTGCTCTTCTGGAGAGGGAGAAAATCAAGGCTAGAACATGCTAGATGTTTTGCCCTTGCAGGAGATGGTTTATCTAGAGCCACCCGCTCACTTCTGCTTGCTTTTCCTTCCGCCTGCAAAATAAAATCTAACTTATTTAAGGATACTGTTGGCTGTACAACCAAGGTTTGATTTCAGGTGGCAAAATCAAGTCTGTCACGTAGCTTTGCCCTCTTCAACAAGTATGGTGATTATTTGTGTTGGCTCCAATAGTCTTTCTAGCCAGTAATAAGAGCTGCCATCCAATTTTAAAACTCCAGGGATCTGGGTGTTATTATCCTTGGGGAAAACTGCCCTGGGCCGTGCTTTAAAGTTCCTCATTAACCAAAAGAACAACTTCACTGTTTGCTTACATTTGCAAGCAAACAAGCTGGGTTTTGCACAAAGAGAGGGAACCACATTACCATAGTGCTTCTTTCTGATGGTTTTGCTTTCCTTAGCCTGCAGAAGGGCCCAGGAGCTGAACAACCACAGAAACAAGCCTGTGTGGGAGGAACTGGTAGAGGAAGGGGATTAACGTGAAGGACGTCTGTAAGGTTAAAGGAGCTGCCAAACGCTGAAGATGAGGGCTTGAAAGAAAACAACACCCAGAAATCTACCTTTCAAACCTGAAATTGTGGCACATCCAGCTTTTTCACACTGTTAATTGTCTCTGTGACAGCTCCACACAGAGCTGCGTGTGTTAGACCAGCTCACACGCACTGCAGCATGCACAGAGGTTTTAAGGAGACATGTGCTACATACGCATTTTGCCCAACTGCTTTTTCAAACACTGTCTCCATTCTTTCAAGAAGCAAAAGGTCATTCTCTTGTTTTTTACATGGTTTTTTAAATTTGGAAGCAAGATCAAACTGAAGAAGAAGGGACTTGGTCTTTGAACTGTTCTATTTTTACCATTTTTGGCTGCAGATAGTTGAACTTGATCCCATTACAAGAAATCTCCTCCCATTCACTATTACACAATTTCCAGTACATGCACTTCAGGATGTTCACTGCTTTCCCTGTCTGGGCCTCATATATCTGAGTGACCTTCCCGTCCATGCAGACAAGAGAGGAAGAATGCAACAGAGGTGACACAGACTTCAGACAGCATCAGGAATTATAATCAGAAGGCAGGGAAGGAACATCAAATTCCTGACAGTGCTAACTAACATCCAAGCACCTGCTGCTCAGGTCAACCAAGCCTCTTGTAATCACAGAGTCTTACCAGAACTTGGCATTAGTCCTTCTCCTTACCTTTTCTTTGTAAAAGAACAGACTTCCCATCTTTTTCAGGTAAGGGGCAGCAAAGGGCAGTGGCCCCCAAGCAGCACATTTAGTGGTTTAGTGCCGAAGTGTTTGGAACGACATCCCCACCTGCCGGGTCTTCTATTTGTTGCAGCAGAGAATTTAGCAGTAGTCTGACAGGAAAAGACCTTCCCTTCAAGCCAGCACAACCGTGGCTCAGATTTTAACCGTGGCTCAGATTTTAACCTGGTGCTGAGACTAACATTGGGTTACAACCCCTCCTGGATACAGGGGCTGGCAGCGCCCTGAAGCAGTGCTCTCCCAGCGTGGCTGAACCTCAGTGGGAGGCACAGGTATAAGCATGCAAAGGACAACTTTCTCCACGTGAGAGCTCTTCCTTGGAGGCTGTGAGTAGGCAAAACAGGGGAGTCATCTCCATTCCAACCTACGCTTTTTGAAGGCCAGAGTGTGTCAGAAAGAAGATTAAATACATGTGTCAACATGAATCAGACAGGCCATTTACACAATTGAATCATCCTAAAGAGAGGGGTGCCTGGATCAGAACAGTGACACAATCAGTCTTCATCAAACGTAACCTGTCATAATAATCACTATTACAAAGGCAAAGAGAGGCGGTGTCTGCAATAATTATTTAATCAAACAAGATATAAAAAGTTTTTACAATGACTGAGAAACCTGACAGAGGCTGTAATAAGAACAGAAGCTGCAGGGTTTCTCAGGTTTAACAATCTTTCAAAGCATCCTTACCTTCGTGGGTCCCTACTGTGGGTCCAAAACGCTTCTCTACTCAGATACAACACTTTAAATGGTCCCTGCTAATAACACAAGTAGCAGAAGCCTTACATCCTGAAGAAGGCAACAAGACTTATGTTTGGCTTGGTCTACCCTTCTACATTAAGAATGCAAGGCATGGTGGCTGGAGGGAGACAGTCATAAAGACAACGCATCCCAGAGGCAAGAGAACCTCTATGGCTCTAGCTGGCCAGTATCAAGTTCTGCACAGATGCAGAGCGGCTCTGCAAGCCTAACATTAAAGCACTTGCTGACAGAGACACATCTCTGATGTCTCATCTCAAACACAGAGGAAATAGCCAGCCCAGCGTGCCAAGCACTCAGCTACAGAACAACTGGAGCTGTGAGAATCCCTGTCACGTTGTTTATGGTACCCCGAAGTATTCCCTCTCAAATTTACGGAAGTCTTCCTCAGTAAAGACAGTGCCCTCGGGCTTCTTCTTTGCTGCCTTCTTTGGAGGCTGATCTTTGGCCTTCCTGCCTCTGTTCTGAGCAAGAACCTTCAGACAATAAAAAAAAACAAACAAAAACCAGTCATTGTTATCCAGACCAAACCACAAAAATGGTGATTTTCAAGCTCACTGCTGCATCCCTGCTGTTCTACTAATCCCCTGCTATATCCCAGAATGCCTCCAAAGAAAAGTGAGAGGCAGTCACCAATGTCAACTAAAGCAGGTCACTGGGACAACAGCAAATACCAATTTAGTAATTGGAGTCAAATATGCAAACTGCTCTTTGGTAATCGTCACAGAGATAGAAACACTTATTTAAATTCAGACCTTTCTGAAACTATGACTTTCTTTTATCCTGTTTCTCCAGGATAAACCCAAGTTGATAGAATTCCCTCAGCATTTTCTAATCACAGAATCACAGAATCACAGAATAGTAAGGGCTGGAAAGGACCTCAAGATCATCGAGTTCCAACCCCCCCGCCATGGGCAGGGACACCTCCCACTAAACCATGCCATCCAAGGCTATGTCCAACCCCACCTTGAATGCCGCCAGGGATGAAGCATTCACAACTTCCCTGGGCAACTCATTCCAGGGCCCCACCACCCTCACAGTATAGAACTTCTTCCTCAGATCCAATCTAAACCTCCCCTGTTTAAGTTTAAACCCATTACCCCTTGTCCTCTCACCACAGTCCCTAATGAAGAGTCCCTCCCCAGCATCCCTATAGGCCCCCTTCAGGTATTGGAAGGCTGCTATGAGGTCTCCACGCAGCCTTCTCTTCTCCAGGCTGAACAGCCCCAATTTTCTCAGCCTATCTTCATACGAGAGGTGCTCCAGTCCCCTGATCATCTTCGTGGCCCTCCTCTGCACTTGTTCCAACAGTTCCATGTCCTTTTTATGTTGAGGACACCAGAACTGCACACAATACTCCAAGTGAGGTCTCACGAGAGCAGAGTAGAGGGGCAGGATCACCTCCCTCGACCTGCTGGTCACACTCCTTTTGATGCAGCCCAGGATACGGTTGGCCTTCTGGGCTGCAAGCGCACACTGCCGGCTCATGTTCATTTTTTCATCAACCCACACCCCCAAGTCCTTCTCCGCAGGGCTGCTCTCAATCTCCTCCCTGCCCAACCTGTAGCTGTGCCTGGCATTGCTCCAACCCAGGTGGAGGACTTTGCACTTAGCATGGTTGAACTTCATCAGGTTGGCATCAGCCCACCTCACAAGCGTGTCAAGGTCCCTCTGGATGGCATTCCTTCCCTCCAATGTATCAACCGAACCACACAGCTTGGTGTCATCGGCAAACTTGCTGAGGGCGCACTCAATCCCACTGTCCATGTCACCCACAAAGATGTTGAACAAGACCGGTCCCAACACCGATCCCTGAGGGACACCACTCGTTACTGGTCTCCAGCTGGACACTGAGCCACTGAGCACTACTCTTTGCGTGCGGCCATCCAGCCAGTTCTTTATCCACCGAGTGGTCCACCTATCAAATTGATGTCTCTCCAACTTAGAGAGAAGGATGTCATGGGAGACAGTGTCAAAGGCTTTACACAAGTCCAGGTAGATGACATCAACTGCTCTGCCCCTGTCCATCAGTTCCGTAGCCCCTTCATAAAAGGTCACCAGATTGGTTAGGCAGGATTTCCCCTTAGTGAAGCCATGCTGGCTGTCACCAACAACCTTGTTGGTTTTCATGTGCCTTAGCATGGCTTCCAGGATAATCCGCTCCAAGATTTTGCCAGGCACAGAGGTGAGACTGACTGGTCTGTAATTCCCCGGCTCATCCATTTTTCCCTTCTTAAAAATGGGGGTTATATTTCCCTTTTTCCAGTCATCGGGAACTTCACCTGACTGCCATGATTTTTCAAATATGATGGACAGTGGCTTAGCAACTTCATTTGCCAGCTCCTTCAGGACCCGCGGATGGATTTCATCCGGTCCCATGGACTTGTATACATTCAGGTTCCTAAGGTGGTCCCGAACAATATCCTCCCCCACAGTGGGCCCAGGGTCCCCACCCTCACCGTCCCCGCGTCTGCCTTCCAAGACTTGGGTGGTGTGGTCAGAGCATTTGCCCGTAAAGACTGAGGCAAAGAAGTCACTAAGAACCTCAGCCTTCTCCAAATCCAGGGTAGCCAGTTCTCCCGATAGCTTCTGGAGAGGGCCCACGGTGTCCCTAACCTGTCTCTTATCGGCAATGTACCTATAAAATCCCTTCCTGTTATCCTTAACATCCCTAGCCAAGTTTAATTCTAAATGGGCCTTAGCTTTCCTAACCTGGTCCCTAGCTTCCCGGACAACATCCCTGTATTCTCCCCAGGCCGCCTGACCTTGCTTCCACCTTTTATAAGCATCTTTTTTCTTTCGAATTTTGCTTAGCAGCTCCTTATCCATCCAAGGAGGTCTCCTGGCCCTCCTGCTGAACTTCCTTCTAGTTGGGATGCATCGCTCCTGAGCTTGCAGCAGGTGATCCTTGAATATCAACCAACAGTCTTGGGCCCCCCTGCCCTCTAGGGCTGTATCCCATGGAACCTTACTGAGCAGGTTCCTGAAGAGGCCAAAGTCTGCTCTCTTGAAGTCCAGGGCAGTGAGCTTGCTGCACGCTCTTCTCACTGTCCTGAGGATCTCAAACTCAACCATCTCATGATCGCTGCAATCAAGGCTGCCCTGGAGCGTTACATTCCCAACCAGCCCTTCCCTGTTGGTGAGGACGAGGTCAAGCATGGCACCTCTCCTTGTCGGCTCCTCTATTACTTGCAGAAGGAAGTTGTCTTCCACGCAATCGAGGAACCTTCTGGATTGCTTGTACCGGGCCGTACCATCCCTCCAACAGATATCAGGGTGGTTGAAGTCTCCCATGAGAACAAGGGCCTGCAAGCGTGAGGCTGCTCCTATCTGCCTATGGAGCGCTTCGTCCAGCAAGTCCCCTTGGTCAGGCGGTCTGTAACAGATCCCCACAATAATGTCACCCATCGCTGTTCTCCCTTTAACCCTGACCCACAAACTCTCTGTCGACTGTTCACCTGTCCCCAGACAGAGTTCCATACTCTCTAGCCTATCCCTAATATAAATAGCAACTCCCCCTCCCCGTCTGCCAGGCCTGTCTTTCCTAAAGAGCCGGTAACCTTCCATTCCAACACACCAGTCATAGGTGCCATCCCACCGTGTTTCTGTGATGCCTATGATATCATACCCCCGTAGATGTGCACACATCTCTAATTCCTCTTGTTTGTTCCCCATACTACGGGCATTTGTGTAGAGGCATTTGAGCCGAGATCCAATTGAATACACTGTCACCTCCTTTCACAATCTCCAGCCTGAGAAACACTGGCTTAAACCACTTGGTTTATATAAGTTAACAGCCTGCATCTCATAAAAATAGCCCAAGATTCTAATAGTGTCAGCTATTCTCTTCAAATACTGTCATGGGACTTCCTTTTGGGGAAGGGCACTGGTTAAATTCTCAGGTTATGAGAAACATCATTCAAGATGCTATGAAACTCCCATTACATGAGCTAGCAGCACATCTGGCTCCTTGCAAAACAGCCTCCAGCTACAGAAAAGGCCAGTTGGATCAACAACAAGAAGGTCTGAACCAGGGCTTCTCTGACAGCTGAAGCTACGAAGTACCTTTGGTAATTAAGAAAAACCAACAGCTGTCAATACATTTTAACTAGTACAGGAGAATGTCATAGGGGACAATGCATCAACAAGATGATAAGCATGTCACTTTGTTTTAGTATGTTACTTCGTCAGTGCACACACAAATTCCTCAAGGCCGCGTGCTGACAGAAACTTGTCTTCTTTGCATGGGGTCTGAGCTGGAAGACCTGGGAATGATCCCCATTCACCTGTGTTCCTCAGCAGAAGCAGACCCCCAAACAGAAGTGACCGTCTTACTTTTTCCGTGACTGCTCTGTTTGCAACAAGTCGTCCTTTCAACATGTACTGCAGGTTTTCTCTCAAGTGATTCACAGCCTTCTTCTTATGATACTCCTCTAGGTCAAAGCAGAGTGGAAGACAATACATCAGCTGCACATCCAGGCAGTATGCAAGGACAGACACAGGAGGACCAGCAAGGCCCCTGGAGAAAAAAGCAGCGCTACAGCTCAGGGACAAGGGTGCATCCATAGATTTGGCTGTGCTGAAGTGAGGGACACCAGGAGGATGGGGAGGGACGGATACAAACGGCTGAGTGGCCGGCTGCGGGACACCATAAGAGGGCGCGGTGCGAGGGCTGTGGAGGGCGACAAACCCGCTTCTCCGTCCCCCCAAGGCCGAGCCGGGACTCACCTACTGCCGATTTCACGACTCTGCCCTTGACTGTAGCCCCGTTCCTGCCGAGCTCTGTCGCCCTCTTCCTCCGCCTGGCAGCATCAGCCGCCCTGAGGCCATTCCGCTCGCCCGGGAGTCCAGGCGGCGGCGCCTTTCCCCGTCCTGAAGCGGGCAGAGGAATGGCGTTACCCAGGCCGCACACCCAGAATCACCCTCCCCACAACGCCCACCCCGGCAGCTCACCCGGCTCCTCCAGCAGCTCTAGGCCCCGCCGCAGCAGGGACGCCGACATAACCACGGGTCAGCTTCCGCCTCGTCCCTTCACCACTTCCGTCTCCCCGGCGCCGTTCCCGGCCTGGAGCGCATGCGCGGAGGGAGCTGCGGCAGGCGTTGGTAGGGAAGGTGTGTGGCGCCGTGTTGTGCCACCATCGCCTCAGGCGTGTTATCAGCTCGCGCCGCGTACAGGGGTTGCGACAGGTTCTTGCTGGTGGTGCTTTGGTACCGTTCCTCTGCACTGTGTGTCCCGCACGTCCTTTGTGTTACACCTCCGTGGGGCCAGTGCAACAGTGCCAGGCTTCCAAGGGGCCTTGCCATCACAGGGGTAAGAATAGTAACAAGAAGCCAGGAGGAAAGCAATGGTATCGTGTTTTGTTTTGGTGAGGCCGCAAAATCAAGATATAACTCCGAGCTAGGCGCCTTTAAGGCATAGAGGTTCCCTCTGCCATAAATTGTATCTGTTATTTAGTATTACTTTATTTAAAGCTCTCTTCCCTCATTTTTGCTCTAGAGACTTGATGCTGGTATCTGCTAAATTTAGCTATCATTTGAATAGGCTTACTCAGTTAACAGCCAGTGCAGGCAGTAATAAGCTAACACTGGAAAAGAGAGGCTCATTCTCCCTTAGGCATGTCCTGCAGGAGAAGGTGATACAAGCACCTCTCGTTGTTTCTCATAGTAATAATCTCCTAACAGGCGATCTGTAATATATAATAACAGTTAAACTTTGGTTCATTAAAAGGCATGCATTCTCTGGAAATTGTTCTCCAGCCTCCGTGGATGTCACCTCAATGCCTGCGGGATGAACACATAAATGTATTGGCTTTCACAAGTCAACACAAGTGTTCCTATGTGGATGTAACTGTATGAGTTTGCAGTTACAGAAACAAAGCTCGCTAAAGACATAAGGTTAGACAACAGGTTGAAAGTGGCAAATACTTCGCCAGAACTCCTGAGTAAAATGGAGTTACATAGCAAAAGAATTGACAAAAGTAAAACAAAAGGGGAGGCTTGATAAGAGAAGAGCTAGTGCCTGGAAAACATAGGGTTAAAGTACTTTTAGTTTACCTTAGGTAGAGGATAGAGAACAATGTTTGTGTTGTAAGTCTGTAGCGAGATAGCAGGATTTAGTGACCCCGTTAAACATGAATGAGTTATTTCACACCATTCTTCTTATCAGTTGGCTTAGAGACAGTGCCTCCCAAATATCTGCTAGCTTTGGATATTCCTTGTCCGCCCATCCTGCAATAAATTTTGCAGGAAGGTCACACTGTCCTAAATCTTTGCCAGCTATCACAAAAATTACAGACATGGCTGGTTTCAGCTAGTTTTGTGATTACTGGGGCATCCAGCTGTGCCGAAGGTGAAAAGTGGACTGTGAGGAAGACTGCTTACTTCATCTTGAAGACCCCTGGCCGCATGAGGAAGACAAATGCCCACAATCACCGGAGAGCAGTGCGCAGATGCCAAGAGGAGGAGACTTATGGTAACAAACTTCCGACGCTAGTTATAATATTCCCTGCCTATACGCAGGAATTATGAATATGTGTATGGCTAATGCAATAATGAAAGTATATAAACCTGTAACAAATGCTGATCAGCGTGCCTCTGGCTACGGTCTCGCACCCAGAGCCGTTGCTTTTGCTTTATTGACTTTGTCCCACAATAAAACCCTGTTATCTTGTTCAGAGGAGTGAATTCGTATTTCACACCTGTCTTTTTATTGTTCATTCTCTTCTGAATCCCTCCCTGAATGGGTCCCAGCATCCAATGTCAGTAGCTGCTGATGTGATGGTGCTAATACATTTTTTTTGGGGCAGGACCTACTGGGTGCTTATCCCCAGCTTCAGGGTGGGGGAACATTAACCTTTTGCTGCTTGTTCAGCATGTCACTTCTTGCTCTTAATTTTCTTTTTACAGTAATCTGAACCATTTTGGTTTTTTAATTGATCTGAGAGGACAGTCACTGGGTGTGTAGCGCAGGGCACTTCTCCATTTTCTTGTTTTCTCTTAGTAGCTACTGGAAGATAGAGCTTGATCAGCTCCTAGTTCCCTGCCAGGTTTGTCGCTCCAGTTGTGTGAAAGGTCACGAAGTCATGAGGAGATTATTGTAGCTTTGCAGAGGAGAAGCTGAACATGCAGTGAGTTAATAGCCTATTGGTGAAATTGGAAAGAGCACTGGAAAGCATTCCAGTCAGCAGAAGATTTGTTACTACTTGTATGCTCAAATCTTCTTTATCTTAGTGAGATGAATGATAGCTGCCAGTGAATTTACCATGGGGAAAGCATTTTCAGAAACATCTCATCAGTCAAACACTCACTTTTAGCCCCTAAAATACTTTTTACAGGCTCTTTGTAAGCTGTTCATGGTTACATATTACATAGTACATTGAAGATAGCTTATTCTGAGGGTTAATTTGCATAATTTATTAGGATCACCTAATACATTGTTACACTTGCCTAGTATTAGAATGCTGTAACCTCATAAATACATTATGAAGGCACTTGGTGCAAAGCCATCTTCGTTACTAACACTGCAAAGCATGTTTAACAAATAAGTGTGGTACAAGCTGCACTGATATGTTGTCCCGTAGATGGAAAATACATGTCCTTTTCTATCTCAAAAGCAAACCATTACCAGTGCTATCCTAATTCTGTTTCTGTTGCACCAGTTAATAAAGCCCTCAATTATGCAAGTGTCTCAGAAACTCTGACTCCATTCTTATTAAATACCTTCAGTAGCAAGAAACTGTAATCCAGGCAATGCCTCCTTTACACAGCAAGGTTGAGTGCAGACTTGCTATTATTTTAGCTAGCAGTTACCTGCAGAATAAAATTTAATGAGCACAGAGGGGTCACTTTGCTAAGCAGGGAAGGCAAGGCACTTGTTTTATCTGCAATCACAGCCTTCTGCCTCAGAGTCTGGTCAGGTTCTTGGAGCTGCTTAGTGCACCAAAAAGTTAAAATGGATGGGCATTTTGTGTTGAGGCGCATTTCCAGGTTTGGATCTGTTGCCAAAGATCACAGTCCAACATGGGCCATGGATTTTTTAACACTTTGTTTCCTATTATTGACGCATTGTATTTCTTCAGCTCCTTTTGACAGGATCTGGAAGTATTTCTCAGGGCATGATCATTAATGTTTCTCCTGGCTGTGTTCTGGCTTCAGCTGTGTTTGGTCTTGCCAGACACGGTGATGATAGCATCTGTCATGTCTCTGTGCGGGTGACTTTGGTACAACTAATCCCTGTCACACTTCTGCAGACAAAGGTGCGGTGTCTTTCCTAGCTCGTTGGCTTTAATAGGAATTGTGCTTGCATCTTCTTCCTGCAGTGCTGAACACGATCAGTTTATTGACTTACATTAGGAATGTTCCATCATCTCTTAATATGTACTGGATTTTACCTAAGTATTGTATGTTACCTTAAATCTGTATGCACAGATTGCATATTACGTAGAATATTTTTACAATATAATAATGTTACAATATAATTGTATGTACAGTTTAGGTGTTTGGATCACATTATCTTTTCTGCATGTCATAAACTGCAAAATATCCTCTGCTGATCTCAACTGCCTGTGTTTGATAAATCTGCTTTATGCTGAGCAGAGCATATAAAATACTGTATTTCTCTTTGCAGGATCTTCCATGTCTTTATTATTTTCACAGTGATGATATGCTTCTTACTTCATCATGAGATATGCATTTAATTGTCACTTTCTTTTACCCGAATTACAGTTGAAAGCGATTGAGCAGACCCTACAAATAGCTTTTCCAGACTAGTATGTACTATTAAAAATTTAATGTTGAGAGACTTCGTGGCTATGTCAGTAAAAAAAAATAAATCAGTATTTCATTGTACTGTTTTTAAGGCCTCTGCTCAAATTAAATTTTCATCCAAGAAAACTTCATCACTTTGTAATGTCTCAAAAATCAGTGCAGTTAACTCTTGGAAGCGCTTTGGGGACAGAAGGGATGTCAAATAGTGTTCATTTAAATGTATAACATCTAAATAAATTGCTGCCTTAGAGCCTGAATAACTTTGGATGGCAAAACCCACAGGTGCTGCACTTCAGATTGAGAATGCCTTTCTGAGAGTGAAGCTATCTTTGAAAGCTTTTTGCTGCTAATGTTTATGTTTTATAGCTTTCTTTAAATCTCTTGTCTCAGTGGGTACCCATGAGCTAGCTGGCTTTTCAATTACAAATAACACAGCGTACAGATCAGTTTTAAGTAACTTCCATATATGAATATTATCAACTCACTTTCTGCTGGCTTTCTTATGGCACTGAAAAATGGGATTTTTCACTGTTTGAATATGTTGATATCTGGTTCATCTGGGAGTGACTATTCTCATTATTATTCTAGGCTTTGGAGGATTTCTGAGATTATTGGACATTTGGCTTGTTCCGCTGCATAATTCTGTAGTACATGTTAACAAAGACATTATTGATATTCATTTGCTGTCTGTGGCAGTTCATAATAGCTGTTTGTTTGCTCTTAATTTATGTTCCAGCTTCTGGATTCAGGGTGTTACGCAGGAGTCTCCGCCTGAAGGAGTTTTGTGAAGAATGTTAGAAAACAGAAGCTGAAGGCAGCGTTAGAAGTAAAATACAACAATCACAAGCATTTATTTAGCTTAATGCTTTTTTAAAAAGCAAGTCATGATTTTGGGAAATGCAGTCCTGATGTTTGAACACTTGGTGTTGTCTACACTGACATGTATATCTGTATTTTGTCTTTCAAAGTGAAACAGACTGTTTTATAACAAACAGATTTTCACCTCTGCATGTTCCTTCACATGTGGATTATGGAACGTACTCTGCTTTAGACAGCTAGTTTGTCTAGTTTCACCACATCCCATATTTGGTGTTTTCTTTTGAACAGCTGTATTCAAAGTTGCTGTCATTAATATTTAGCTGTGTTTGCCAACTTGAAGCAAGCTGTGCTGTGGTCACTGTTCCAACTAAGAACCATGCATCACTGCCTGTCCTGTACCACAAGTGCATAGGAACCTTTGTCCTTTGACTGCGTGACATGCCTTTGAAAACAGTTTGACTTTTCTGGCCTACTGAATTTGAACAAAGGCTGGACAATGCTTTGATTCATACACTTGCACAGGTGAGTGTCTAGTTACTTTATACTGACAGAAAGTCTTTTATTCTGATTTCTTTTTAATCCAGTGCAGATATCTTACCTGTACAAGGTCACTGAAGAGCTGGCTCTGCCTTGCACAGCTTCTGCAGATAATGTTGACACAGGTGAAGATTTAATCAGCTTCCCACCATAGTAGATGCTATAGTAAGAAATGAACTCTGCCCCTGAACCAGACAAGTTATCATCTTCCTGTACAGATGAAATAAGGAGGTACAAAGATTAAACAACTTGCAGAGTAGCAGAGACAGGATGAATGCTCAAACTAGCTCTGAATGACAATGTGGAGGCTTAGGCCAAAACACATCTTTGTTCTCCACCTGCTGGAGAACAAAGGTGGCTCCAAATGGGAAGAGAGCAAGCTTTGCTGAAGAGCCTACTTTGTAGAGGGAGGTAATATTTTTAAGAGCATAAATATCATGTGGAAAAAACACAAGTCCTTCTTCAGGACATAGAATACCAGAAGAAAGCACTTTGCTAGTAATACTTTTCATATAGTTCAGAATTGATGTCGCAAGGTTTTTGTGGTCAGAAGTAATGGGAGTTTGTATCCAGACTCACAAAAATGCCTGAACTTCCAGTGCCTTCATACTTTTCCATCTTTGCCTGAAGGGAAAATAATATCTTCAGAGGGGCATCTGCTGCTCTTGCATGCCTCCTAGAGTGAAGCAGGCAAACAGATCAGCTGCTGGGGAACAATTTCTTTATTTCCCACCACTATCCTAAATGTTAGGACAGGGAGGAAGTAGTAGGATTCCAGGGCTCAGAGTGACTATTTTTTCCCTGCCCCTTCTGTGGGCTATGGATATGGTTCCTGGGTCTTCCTCTGCCACTCCCCGACTACTTCATTCCTGCAGTATAGGCTCTGGGAGAAGGTGGCAGACCTTACTGCCACTGTTTCCCCCTGTCTAGAAGGCCAAAACCTATCCAGTTATAGTTGTTTTTCCTTTTCCCAGGTTTTTAACCTGAAAAAAAGAGGATAAAGATCCTTAGGTGGAGCAGGGATGGCCTGAGTGGACAAAATATAGGGGAGCTGTGGACAAGGAACCACTAAGTGCTGGAGAACAGGTGTTAGG
This sequence comes from Amazona ochrocephala, assembly GCA_039720435.1. Taxonomy (NCBI): domain Eukaryota; kingdom Metazoa; phylum Chordata; class Aves; order Psittaciformes; family Psittacidae; genus Amazona; species Amazona ochrocephala. Next base: position 81,166,362 of record CM077880.1, read on the forward strand.
AGTTGGCAGACACAGGAAGGAGGCAAAGGCAAGACTGATGCAGGGATTGGAGTGAGTGCAAGTGTGCTTTATAGATTGTGAGGCTGAATGAAATGCGTTGTAGGAAGGTGAATAAAGCGTGGACAACACTTACTGCCATATGTACACACTGGGGTTATTGAAAAGCTAAGAGCTTTGGGCTCATATCTTGCTTTTTGGGGATCTGCTTTGTTAATTTTTGTGGTTTTGTGTCACTGTCACTGCTGGATCAGCGCAGTTTCCAGGAGTTACGAGCAGTTTAACAGAAGCCTTTGAAGACTCTTCCTGGGCATCTTTATTACTTTGGAAGCTGAGTTAGTGATGGGCTTGATGAGCCTTAACACCTCAGTTATCAGGATCTGAGCGTTCAAGCTTACCATGAGCTTTGTTTTCCTTTCAAATCAGCTTCAAGCAGCTGGACTGTTACCTGTTGATGTTACTTCCCCTTGCCACTGGATTTCAACCTGTCTTTCTCTTTTCGTGTTTATAGAATTGGTCTTTCCTCCTTTTCAGCTGAAGGTTGGCCTACCTGGCTTAACATTTGACTTTCTTCTTTTATTTCACCACTGGCTTTCAACTTACTCTTTATTCCTCTGTTGTGTTGTTTGATTTGCTCTTTGTAGCTTTCTTTTGTGTTTTAGTCAGAACTATAGATATTCTATGTCAGAATCTGAGAAATTCACCCCTAAAAATATTCCCCTGCTGACTGCACAGAAAATGGGCAGGAATTGAAAGAGGGGTTTTGAGACAAGGTGCACAGTATAACATTCTTTAACTAGAGGGGCTTGTAAAAAGGCGGTGGTCGTTCTCAGTTGTGGAAATATTGTGGTCTTTGATGAAATAAAGTCTCATTTTTTCCAGTGAGGATGTTCATTATCCTGTTTAAATGGAAATAATGATTCTCATATAAAAAGCTTGGAAATACTCAGAGAAGAGGCTGTGTTAGAGCTGAGAGCTTAAGTATCCTCATGCTCTGCAGATGTGAAATTGGGGAATGTCAGTGGTGGTTGAGCATGGCCTCTTTCAAAGCAGTGACAAAGAGGTGGAGGCTCTGTGTTTTGTTCCCAGCCTATCTGCCCCGGAGTCTGAAAATGTTTACAAGCCCCAGAGCTGGCTCAGGATGCAACAAAGTTTAGCTAGTTATGCTTGTCACCAACCATTAATGGTTTGGAAACAGGCAGGACATTGGCTGGGGCCGTCACAGGCTTTTGCTGCCTTAGGCAGGCCTTGTTTAGGGGATGTCACCGCTGCTTGGTGTAAAGCAGAGCTGGTGCAGCTGGGGGCAGCATTGCCTACTGCTGCAGCTCCTGCCTGCTTCTTCCTATGCGGGCGCTGCTCTCGTCTTCCCATGGCTAAAGGTGTGTCATGTCCCCTCCTGTTCCTCAGTCCCTTCAAGCTTGGGAGGGGGCCGTTTGGAAACAGTACGGAAAAAAGAGGAAGGCAGAGGAGGGATAGGATCATGAAGGTGTTGCAGGGCAGGGGATGAATGGGCCACCAGCATGCATTGGAAAGGAGTGGGTCAGATCAGCTTGTTTCTGATGTGGGACTCGAGAGCAAGGCAGCACTGTGGATTTAGCTGCAAGTAGCAGGGGGCTGGATGGTTATTGCCGCAATGCACACTTTGTGGTTTCCTAATTTGTGGGATTTTCTTTCTTTTCAGAATTGCTGAGAACCACACTAAATAGTCTGTGAGGCTTCCCACATCAAGGGTATGTTCTGTCCTGCGGCTGGCATGCTGCATTGGACAGCGTGGTGCCAGACCTCTTTCCCTGCACTCTGCTTCTGTAATTTTTTCCCCTTGCTTGTTTTATTTTCCCTTCTTTTGCTGTCTCTAATAGCTGTGTTTTGTCTTTCCTTGTCTTATTCCCTGCTTCCTTGACTGCTGCCTCTCTGTAGCCCTTGCTTCTCCAACCAGGATCCGCAGTTTCTGAGGCTGTGGGAGGGTGACAGTTCAACCTGACATTTTACGTTTTATTCTTGACTCCCAGCAGCCGAGTCCGTCTGAATTATACATCTGGCTCTCTCTTCCTTTCTTTCGCTTCCCATCCAGCTCTCTTCAGCACAGTACAGAAAAAGCTCTTCTAGAAAACACTGAAAACCCGCCTTCATGTGCTTGAGGGACCCACAGTCTCTTGGGTGCAGGGGCAGCCCTGGAGATGCTGGATACCAGCCACCCATATACTTACCACGAGTGCCCCGGGGCCTGGCTGCTTTGTTGTCCAGGGCCACATCTCCTGCTATGCCTCTGTCTTCTGAAGTCCAGGGAAGAAATGTCAGCGTGAGAGGAGCCCGGGCTGCCATTTCTAGCGCGGATGTGTGGTGCCACAAGGGCTCTCCTCACTAGATGTCACTGCGAGGCTGGGTTTTGCCTGCCCCAGGCAGAGCAGCCAAGAGGGATGGGTGCTGAGGTGGGTGCTGAGCAGGAGCAGGAAGGAGGGTGTGGAAGAGGTTAGCAGGACATCTGTTGGATTGCCGTAGGCTTTACCCAGCCTGGGCAAGTTTTGGGCACAGAACCAGCAAGGTGCAGGAGGGTCTTGGGGTGCAATTTCATACCCCACCCTTTGAACACCCAAGGCAGTATCTGGTAGTCGTCAGGGCCTTAGTATGAATAAGTCACCATGACTTTTGTCTAAGTAGTGCTTACCTCCTGCTGATCATGATACCGGTTTGGCAGCAAGTCCCTTGCTAATGCTCAGTCCTGGCTCGCTGTTCACTGTCCCCATCTGCTATCACCCATCTGTAGCCCTGGCTGAAGCATACCTCCGTTCAGTGAGTGGCCATGTTACTGCCTTGCTGGCAGGGCTGGTGGAGAGGACTCTTGGTAGAGGGAGGCACCATGGTAGCCCCCAAAGTCGAGGTGGGAGCTGTGGTGGGTGGTTTAGGGAGGCCCGGCAGAGGCTGGCCATTTCTCTTACCAAAGAAGCCAAGTGACAAGCTGGCCATGTGGTCCCTGATACTGAAGATGTGGGGCAGAGTGGGAGCTGGCAGACTCAAGCACCTGTTGGGAGTCTGGCTCACATGAGACCTGTCTTATGCAGTGAGCAAGACCTCCTGTCCCACAGTTGGCACACACGTTGCTAAACATAGTGGCAGATGCTTTTATAATTTCTTTAACTTCCTTATTTTTTTTTGTGACTTTCCTTCTTTCACTTTTTCTTTCCTTTCTTCACCCCTCTATTTGGATAGCTGTCTTTTGACTTATGTTGCTTATTTCCCTCTCTCCTTGTCTTCTCTTTCTCCTTCTAGCCCTTGTTTCTCCAACCAGGGTCAGCAGTTTCTGGAAGGATGACAGTTCAACCTGACCTTTTATCTCTTGGTCTTGACTCCTAGAACTTGAATCCCTCTAAACTGTAAGACCAGCTCTTCTTTCTTATCTTCTTCCCTTACTCCACTATTTGTTCCTGCAGCTTCATATTGTGAACTGGACCTTGAAGTCCTGTCTCCATACTCTGAGGGGTCCCTCCCTGCTGTGCAGAACTTGTAAGCTGTATTCTAAGGGAGAGGAACTGACTAATAAGTGCCCCATGAATCACCAATATCTGTGGTATAGACGATCTTTAGGGGAGTTATGTGGTTTTATTTTTAACATAATCAACTGCAAGCCAGAAACAAGGCAATAAGGGTTATGTGGAAAACCATCAGTTCTGGGAAAGTGTTTTGGTTTGGTCGTGCATAGGTATAGCAGCCTCCTATCTTACTGGGTACACCCTGATTTACACTGATGTAAGAGCACACCCCATATATGTGTTAGCATCCATATGAGTTTCTGTCTGGGTGTACTTAACATGGATGGAAATGGTGCCATGGGCTGTACAGTGTGTGAGCTCCTCAGCATGTATCTGTGCTGGTCTGGTACAGCTGAGTCACTGCATGGGATTAGGATGGCTCTGTGTATTTGTGTGCAACCCAGATATGTGCATTTACACATACATGTGCATTAGTGCTGAAGAGGATGTGAAAGAGATTGAATGTGAACCCCCAGGACGTGCAGCCTTTGGGACTGGCCAAAGTGGTGGGGAGCCCCAGAGAGACTGCTGGGCTTGCCTTGCTGTGCTCTTCCAGCTGGGAGCTGTACCGGAGGCTGAATCCAGCTCTGCCTGATCACGTGCCAAGGTGCATTAGCATTCACTCCATCACAGCACAGCCCAATTAATATTTGATTCTGGCAAATGAAGGAGGACAGAGAGATTAAATGGGGTTGCCAGCTGGGGTGCTGGGAGTGGTAAGGGGGAGGCATGCTCTTTTTTGTGCCCAGAGGGTTAGGACTAGAAGACTTTCCTGGAAGAACCATCAGGATTCTTTACTGTAAGGATGGTGAGGCACTGGAATGGGTTGCCCAGGGAAGCTGTGAATGCTCCATCGCTGGCGGTGTTCAAGGCCAGGTTGGACAGAGCCTTGGGGGACATGGTTTAGTGGGAAGTGTCCCTGCCCATGGCAGAGGGGCTGGGGCTTCATGATCTCAAGGTCCTTTCCAAGCCAAACTATTCTGTGATTCTATGATTCTGTGATCTCCGCTTCACAAGCAGTAGCTCTGAATGGTCTGCCCTGGTGCGTGTGAGACACAAAGCTGTCCTGTGACCAGGTGGCTCTACGGGTGGGGTATGGAGCTTTCCACAACTGGGTTCCTGCCTACCTCTGGGCTGACAGCTGGGTGTGATCGTGGAGGTGGAGCAGAAGACTGCCTGAACCCTCTGGGGCCTAACTGTGTAGATGTAATGGAGTGGGCATGGCCAGTTAGTGCTTATAGGAAGCTGCAACACTTGAAAGGGCCCCCTTGGAAAGCTCTCTGCAGGAATATAAATGGAGATCCAGGCCACAGAGGCCCTCGGGAGCAGCTTTGTCATTTACTTGATGCATTGGCAGATAGCAGATCAGTGTCAGTGATGCCCTCAGTGCTGCTCAGCAGGACATGTGGCTTTGCTTCCACATCCCAGGCAGGTGGAATGAGGTGGATCCTGTGCTTTCCCTGTTTTGGCAGAGCTGCCTGCAGCCCCCCCAAGGGCTGGGAGGCCCAGTGGGGTTCAGCAGGGCCACAGGAAGCTGGTCTGGCCTGTGGCTACTTTAAGCCGCCCCCAGATGTGGTTGCCCTTTCCCAGATAGGCATCATGTCACTTCCCAATTGAAAAGCCAAATGAAATTTCCAGGTGGTTTGCAGCTTTTATGATTCACTCGTTTGCCTTTCTCTCATTCTTTCCTTTTTGATTTTTGAATTTATTTCTTCTCTTTTCTCTTTTCTGTCTCTGTTCACTCCTGCCAGCTGCCTGCTTTGAATTTACTTTGTATCAAGGGCAGGAGAAATTAATTTTCTGCTTTCCTATTTGGTGCAGAATGGATTCTTCCCCCTCTATTCCCCTTCTCTGCCTGTTGCTGAAGTAAAGAGAGATGTCTTGGAAACATTTCCTTTTTAAAATCTCCTTCTGCCCTCTTGTAACTACTTGGTCTTTCTGCTGACAGTGTGGGACAGATGCTAACGCGGTACTCCTTTCCTGATCCAAGAGCTGGGCGTATTGCAGATAACCAAGTGACAGCACATCTCACTACAGATCTAGCGCCAAAAAAATAATAAAAAGGAAAATAAATATTGGGACAGTTGGAGAGGGACTGGTCATTTGGAATCATTGCTGCTGCTGAGCTCCTGAGAACTGCCAGCGTAGAGTGTCTTAGGGTTCAGCGTTGGGACAGCAGCTATGGCCAGACCCTCCTTGAAGCTGGGAGGGGAAGCATGGCATGACAGGATAGCAGCCAGGAGGTGATACGGTCAGCTTGCAGCAGACATCTGGCAAATAGACTGTTTTAATCTGGAAATTGTGGGTTTTGTGGTGCAGATATCAAAGTTCCCTGTTAGGCATGAAAGAACTGAAAGCAACTTCCCAACAGGCCAGTAATATATAGGCTCTATGTGTGTATATGCAGTACTCGCTGGTAGTGAGATGTGGCGTTTATGTTACCTTTTAGCAAGGAAGAATAATTTCTCTCTACATGCTAATTATGTTCCATTAAAATGCAAATTTGGTTTATGCATTGAAATTGTCAGTACCATTGCCATGGCAACTGGAGCTTGAGGGTGGGGAATTGGAATAGGTGGGACCGTGCATCTCTCTGAATCCCTCTCAGATACCTCCAGGTAACTGAAATCGCAGTGGCCTTCCAGGAGTCGTGGCACTTTCCCACTAGTGAGTTTGGGGCATCACTGAAGTTCTCCTTGGAGCTGTTCTAACAGGGTGAGCCACCATGTGTGTAGGTCACTGGGTAACTCCCAGCAAAGTGGAAGAACTAGTGCACAGGTAATTCAGAAGGAGGTGAATCCTTCCCATTTCACCCCCCATGACATGCTGCTTTTGAAGTGTTTGGCTAGGAAGGAGAAAGAGATCTCTTATGACTTCACTGACTTCCACCTAGAAGTCCTTAGATACTGCCACACTTACTGGAAGATCTAAGTGGCATCTATGCTTTTAAAACCACTCACCTCCAGTTAAACACCCAGTCAGGCTGCCTGCGTTGGTGATGTCCTGCAGCAGTGAGTTACCCTGGTCAATCATCTGTGGCACAGAGTGAGTAGAATCTTCCCTATACAACCTTCCTGGGGCCCTTCTCCTTTCTCTTGTTTGTTTTGCACTGCAAGATGGTGTGACTGCATCTTCCTCCTCATTTACAGCTGGAACTCCTGGAGCTTGTCTCCCTCCTGGTTAAGAATCAAATGAAGGGGTTTCAAGATGCTGGGTGGAAGTGAATGCTGAGAAAAAATGGGATATGACATTTTACTGAGGGAAAATGTGCACTTCTGTTTTGGCTGTTGACTGAAAATTTTGGTGATAAATGAAACGTGATGAGTTAATTCCCCAACTACATAGGCAGCTGGGTAGGGAAGATGGGACTAAGTCTATTTTCTGTCTCCCCACCCCTATTAAGAGGTTCACAAAATCAGCTGACTCCTCATCCTGGGGTTGGCAAGGGATGGTTTTTCCTCTGGACTGGGAATATGATTTGCTGGTAGTAAAACCTAGGTACAGTCTTATGAACCTGGTGATCCAAACTGCAGTTTCTGTTGAATATAATTGACTTAGATAGCTTGGAGGCTGTTTATCATTCACTTAACAGTGAAATAAAGGAAAGAGAAAGCATTCAGAGCAGGCTTTAGTTCAGCCTGGGAAGGTCCCAGGTAAGAAAAGGTAGAGTCAGGCGTTGCTCTTTGCCTCAATACAAGACAGTGGCAAACTGGAGTGTTTAGTGGGGACCATGAAGATGATCAGGGAGTTGGAGCATGTAATGTGAGGAAATGCTGAGAGCACTGCCTTTGTTCAGCCTGGAGAAGAGCAATTTAAGGGGGTGTCTAATTGGTAAGGTAGTGAAGTGTGTGTGTAGAGAAGATGGAGCTGGACTCTTCCCAGAGGTGTGCACCAAGGACAACAGGCAGCAGAGACAGTTGCAGCAAGGGAAATTGAAACTCCATATAAAGAAAAAGCATAATCGGAGAGCCATAATCTCACAGCATCTGAGGTGGTGGCCCAAAGAATTTTTGAGTCTGCATCCTGTGAGATACTCAAAACTCGAGCAGACGAGACATTGCACAACCTGCTCTGGCTTTGAAGTTAACCCTGCTTTGAACAGAGAAATGGACCAGAGGCCTCCAGAGATAACCTTTCACAACCAGTTATTCTGTGGGCTCCTGCTGGGGGCAGGTTCTGTGACTCATGATGCGATGGGAAGCCACTCTTCTCTCCACTAGGGTGAATCACAGCACAAGTCATCTGTGGGCTTCTTTTGTTGGAAAACACAAGACCTTACTGTGGACCTTCAGCTTCTGCTTTGAGGAAGTTATGTCTGTGCTGTGAGCACAAAAGTGGTGGCAACAGTGGCTGGGCAGAGCTCTAGATCCTGTGAAGACAAAGAATATATCGCCTGCTACTTCTAGCCTAGGCAAGCCATTAACTTGAGGAGATCGGGTTCCCCAGGAGAGACATCTGACTGGGAATGAGGGATAGGAATAAACCAGGCCATTTTACATGTCAGGATTTCTCAAGGAGTAGATAAACAATATATGATAATGCCCTTCCCTTCTGAGTGGAGATGGTGGGGAGAAAAAAAGCAATATATGAGTTTCTGCATCTCAAAGGCATGGAAGTAGCCTGAAGGTACCTGAAAGCAGAGCAGTGGAGAACTGGTTTAGGTGGGAAAGAAGCCATTTCACCGTGTTCAATATTATCATCATTAAACTGATCAGCTTTACCAACAAGGAAGATACTGAGAATGAGAGAGCAAATACTGTAAGGGAAGTTGAGGAACACACATTCAAAATAGCTGTCTTCTGGAGAAAACCTGTCAGTAAGTGCTTGCAGAGGGAGAGACAGAAGGTGAGATGGAGACCAGAAGAGAAAGTGGAGAAGAGAAAATGACAGGATGGAAGAGAGTGGGAGAAGAGAAAATTTCTATCATTTCTGTAAATCTCTCCGTCCTGCTCCCCCTCCCTTCCCTCAGCTGCACAATGATACTCAAATTCTGCCTGCACCATCCTGGTAGCATTCTGTTCCCTCTGGGATGTTCAACCCAGACCCCTGCTCCACATCCCAGCTCCCACCCTCCTTTCTGTTTTCACAGGCATGTCTTTGTTTTTGGGACAGAGGGCTTGTGCCACATCTCCTTCTGTATAGGGTGCAACAGGGGTTTCCTCTCTTACTAGGCTGGGGTTTTACTAACTGGGAAGATTTAACTCTGTGTCTGCTTTGAAGGAGCTTTCCAAGCTAAGGAGTAAAGACCTGCTTTGCTAACATCAGTGAAAGGTGGCTTCTGTCTCATTGATTTTGGGGAAAAGCAGACCCCATTGATTTTGGGGACATAGCTGACCCCATGGAGTCCCTTGTCACCTGTGCTTCTGTAATGAGTTATGTGACGCTGTGTGAAAACAGCCAGTGAGCCGTGCCCTTGTCCTTGTCCTTGCCCAGTAGGTTGGCATTGCAAAATCTCCTGTTGGAGCTCACCTTTCCCAAAGGAGGTCCTCTAGTGGCAGCCACAGCAAGGATGTAGCAAAGATGTCAGAGCAGGGTGATGCTTTCCCCCAGTACAACAGGTGCTCCATCCTTCCACCTGCAAACCCAGGCTGCCTGTGCACCCACCCCCATTCCCACTGGTGGGGATGGAAACATACGCACCCTCCCACAGCCTTTCCCTCATCGTCTCTTCCCCCAGCCTGCCAGCAGCACATCCTCATGGGCTGCTTTCCTCTCACACCCTTAGCTGTTCTAACATATCCTCGGGGAGGGTGTAAGACTGGCTGCGGTGATGAGATTGTGATCTTTCCCTTTTTTTTTTGGTTTAATTGACAGTGGAGTTTCCCTTGCCATTTTCAGCAGATCTAAAAAAAAAACCCTTCATCCAATATTCAGCATCTTCCTGGAGCGCAGCAGTAGCCAGCGGGGGCTGTGGATACGCACTTGCAGAGGGGATGACTCACGAGCCCTGTCTTGTTCTCGGAGCCCCCATGACTCCTGCTGCTTCTCCTTCTTCTACCTTTCTCTCTGCCAGCAGCTTGTGCTGATGGGCCTGTGGCTGCCAGCACAGTGAGGGCTCTGGTCACAGCAGCACCACTGGCGGAGGGGAAGAGTGCAGGAGAGAGTGCCTTGCTCCTTGCAGGCTGTGAAGACATGATAGGAAAGGAGATTTTCACTGGAGTATGTGGATAACTGAGGGAGAGTGTGTGGAGGCTTTACACGTAATGCTGGGAATAGGCTATGGGAGAAATCTGGTTGAGAGGTCTGATTTGAAACCTCTCTGTACAGAAGGTTTCAAATCAGGGGCTCTCAAATCCTGATTTGAAAGCTCTTGATTTGAAACCTCCTGTACAGATGTCCCTCAGCTGCCCCCAGGCATCCCCCCAGTTTTCCTGCACAGCTCTTGGTTCAAGCTCTTTCCTGCTGGAACCTGAGCCAACACTGGCTCATTTTCACACACCCTCCCCTGTTGCTTGGTTGTTGACTAAATTAAATTTCAATTACTTTTTTCTTATTAAAAACGAAGTGAAAACAGCAGCTTTTAATTGGCAGGAGCTACTTGGCCTGCTGCAGTGGGGAAGGACATGTGGGTGGTTTGGTGAGGAGGAGGCAGGGAAGGTGGCGAGTCATGGGTGGCACTTTTGTGTGGCTGTGCAAGAGGGCACAGGAATGGGTTCCTCTCTGGGTGTCTCACTGGGAGATGTGAGGTGACATGCTCAGCTTCTTTACAAGAAGGGAGGCTAAAAGTATCAACTGGTGGTCTCTCACCTTTGGGATTGCCCACTAGCTGTCAGTTCTGGGGAGGGGAGCCGTGCTAAAGGGTGAAAGTGGTCTTCTTCAGGTGATCTGCTATGGGTCCCTTGTAGCTGAACATGGCCATCTAGTTTTGATACCCTTGTTCTCATGGGCTGCTGGGGGTGTAGCTTACTTGCTTGCTAGCAGACCTGGAACAGCCTGACCATAGAGTATGAAGATCTCCAGGAGTATATCCTTCGTGGCCCCTCAGCGAGCTGGCAAACTAAGGGAAGACAGTGAATGTCTTCACTTGTGTACCTGTCAGGACTTAGGGTGAAGAAGTGTGTCTGCCTGAAGGCACACAGCATCTGGGAGCTGCCTTGCCCCTCAGATGAGCAGAACAGGAACTGTGCAGGCAGCACAACTGTCCTGCATCCTCTGGGAACACCAGGAGTCCTGGCAAGAGCATTACCTCAGGTCTCTGGTTTCCACTGTTGCTCAGGTTTTCTTCCTCCCCCTCTCTGCTCTTCACTGCTCATCTCCAGGAAATGCCATGTGTGACCTCAGCCATCATAGCTGTGTCAGCATTGCAGGCTGGGAGCACCTGGGGCCCTTCTCTGCTGGTGACATCTCCCGGGTGCACACTGACAGGTAGTCAGGACTCATTGTCTCTCGAAGAAACCAGGAAAATAGGCTTGCGTTTGAATCCCAGGTGCAGAGAAGGTCCGCCTGTCACAGCCAATTGAGCTGCTGCTGTGCTTGGCAGTGTTATTGTCTATTCTGCGGGCTTCTATTCATGTTCCTTGCTTTTCCTTTTGCTGCTTTCTCCTTTCCTGCTTTCTTTGTCTCTCCCTCTCTTCCCTAAGCTTCCTCCCAGCAGAGATTGGCTATTAAGCCAGTTGTGCTGAGGCTGCGAGATTTGCACAGGCATTAGGAACAAATGACATTGTCTGGGCACTTGCCTCAGTTGCAGCAGGAGGGCAGCACGAATATCCATGAGCAGCATCACTGTGCCAGAAAGAATGTATGGGAACAACACATATACAAGAGGTATGGCAACCCTTAACTCTTTCATGAGCTATCCCTTACATCTTGTGAGCCAGGGTGTGAGTTTGTACTGCTTGAGCTGTTAACACGTGGGCACGTGAGTTTCTTGTATGGTCCACAAGGCCAACAGACACTCTGTCAGTATAAGTTACCTACAGATGGTGGGAATGGAGGAGATGCCTGTCTCCCACTTGCAGTTGTACAAAAGCCAGGGGAAGTCCAACCCCAGCATAAACACTGTGTGAGCAGCTCTGGGTGCTCACACTTGTGGCCAAAATGTAAATACAGGTGCAGTTGTGGTATCATCTTCTACCATTATGGGAGCTGTGGCTGGAAAGGCTAGAAGCAGTGGTGTAGAGGAAGCGCTGTGGGTATGGCTGTGTGTGTCACAGTGATGAGGGCACGGAGGAAGGGATGTTCGGAAACGCTAGAATTCATATGGCTTAGAGCAGCCTCCTTTGAAGGGAGAGAAAGATGGGAGTGAAGTCTTGGTGTACATTTTTTCCCCTTAGGAAGATTATTTTACTTTCATGATTGCACTTTCTCAGGTGTCTAGATTGTAAAAGGTCAATGGTGGCATCCTTCTGTGCAGTGATGTTGGCGGGTGCAATATGTGAGAGTGATGGAAGTCTGGGCACTAGGCAAACACGGCATCATCCTGGAGGAGGAGGATTGACAAGAGAAGCAGGTTATCAGAGGAACAGACTCATATGGATTTTACAAGTTAATTTTTATCTGAAGGAAAGTATAAATATCCTTTCCAGATAGGCACTGATGACTTGGGTCATGGCTGTGTTTAGGCACCATGTTGAGGTGGCCATGGCTGGGTTGACTTCTCAGCACAGTGGTGCAGGGTGCTTAACACTGGAGAACTGGGGAGAAGGATGTGGCTAGTGTTTAGCAACCCATGCTGGTTGCATGTAGGGCACCCACAGACCTTTGCAAGGGGCAGCAACCTGATCTAGTTGAAGATGTCCCTGCTTATTGCAGTGTGGTTGGACTAGATAGCTTTTGAAGGTCCCTATTCTGTGATTCAATGATTCTGGGATCAGCCAAGGGGAGATCAGTGTTCAGGCACCAAAAGTGGTCAATGCTTGCTTGGAGTGTGTCTCGCTTTACAGACTGGTTCCCCTTCACTATGATTTGTTTGACTTTCAGGGATTTGCCAAGGAGTGGGTTAAACTTCCTCATTAATAACTAGACAGATAAAAATCACTGTAAAAGGTAAATGAAATGCTGCTCTGACACATCCAATGCAATGGGAGAGGCAAATTCACCAGACTGGAAAGCCATTGTCTCCCCAGGGTTTTAGGATATCACATTCTTGATGGAAGCAAATAGGACATGCCCAACTCCACAAGAGCATCTGGTAATGTAGTATGGATGGAAGGTACAGGGGCAGATTGGGGTCAACACAGCTTTCTAATCAGAAATTATCATTTTTTGGGGAGAGAGCTTTGTGAGGGGTAGATGCTGTTTTAATCCCCAGGCTGAAGAATAAAGTGCAAGGGGCAGAGACAAGGCCCACAAGCTGCAGGGCTTCAAGTGCGGAGACTCCATGAGCAGTGAGCAGTGCAAAGGAAGAGTGAAACAGCCCTGCGGGAGGGGATGGTGTACCCAGGCTTTGGAGAGATCAGCAGTGCCCAATGACTGGATGCTGAGACTCTTCTTTAGCATGGACAGCATCTCCAGAGACATATCTCCCCATGACATAGAACAGTTTAATAATTAAAGTACAATATAATATATTTATATAGAATACATAGAATATAAATCTAAAAGGAGAAAGGGAAGAGGAAAAACCTAATAAACACAAGCGGTGCACAATACAACTCACCACCCATTGATGGATACCCAGCCTGACCAGAGGAGCAAGTGGTTCCTTCCAGGTGACTCCCCCTAGTTTATGTACTTGGCATGATGTGCTGTGGTATGGAATACCCCTTTGGCTAGTTTGGATGAGGTGTCCTCTCTCTGCTTCCTCCTGGCTTCTTGTGCCCCTCCTCACTGGCAGAGCATGAGACTGAAAAGTCTTTGATCAGGGTAAGTGCTGCTGAGCAACAACTGAAACATCAGTGTGTTATCAGCATTGTTCTCAGAGTGAAGCCAAAACATAGTACTGCACCAGCTACTAGGAAAAAATTAACTCTATCCCAGCCAAAACCAGAACAGTATCCACCCCTTATTCCATGGCATTCATGTCATGCCAGGTCTCACACTTTCCACCATTGCTTTTCCTGTCTTTTGAGATAGATATATATAATATACATATACATACATATATATATATGCACACACAGAGATATAATTCCCATAGTCTGTGGGCTATCCCTACAAATGTTTGTTCAGTTTTTCAGTCCGTGAGTCGGGGCTCCATCTGTCATGAGTCTCTCTGACCAGGAAAGATGGATGGTGTGCAATGGTGGATTGTTGCATGCTGAAGCTTATTCTGATTCCATCACTGCTGCGCTTGTCCAGTTTTAACGAAGTTCATTCTTCATTAATATGGTGATCAAAAGGGAGTCGGTTTCAGATTCTCCAATCCAGAGCAGTGGAGATGGGTGCCATGAGGTGTCCAGTGCAGCAATGGGTGTATGGCTGCCACGGAAGCAATAATATCCAGTGTATACAACATCATACAGTTCAGTGGTTATTCTCACCCAGGATTAAATCCCCTTGAGGTACACACTGGACTTCCTATCCTCCCACGTTACCCACCAAGTGCACCCAGGTTCTTGAATGAAAGCAAATAGATTGTTCGGTAGTTTGTTGTACAGTGAGGCCTCCTCAGCACGTCACCTCCTCCTCTGTTGACATTCCAAAATCTTTGCCTTCTGTCCAGTCCACAATGACTTCTAGGATTCCTGGATGACTGGGACTTCCTGTTTGAGTTTGTTATATGTTACAACATGTAGCATCAGTTGCATGATGTGTAGAGAAGACCTTGCCTTTGAACATCCAGCCTGTTGTTCTGGTGCCAGGAGGAGCTATGCTTCAGTGCCAATCACTTCTGAAGCAGCTTGAACCTCTTCATAGGTTCCAAAAGCTGAGGGGGTCGACTTCCAGTCTCTCCTGGAGCTCTCTTCAGAGGCTCCAGGTAGGACTGTTCTCCCTGGCTGTGGTTTAGAGCACAGTTTTCATATCTTTCCCTGTCCGAACTGGTCCAAGGGCTACTGCATGAACTGACTCTTGTTTAGTTTTTTCACAGGCTTGTTGTTGCTCATTTGAAATCATTCTTTTTCTGCGTCACATGATAGAGTGGGCATTCAGTCAGACTGCAATTTGGGATGTGCATTCTCCAGAACCCCACAATACCTAAGGGAGACCAAGAAAGGTAGACATCTGCTTCATTGCCTCCTTCTCTAAAGCAGCTATTCCAAAAGCCCATCAGTACCCGCATCAGTAACTTCTCTTGAGACACTCTGTGCCATGGATTCATGGAGCCTCTGGGCCAGTCACAGTAGGGTGCTTTTCCCACTCCTTCCCAGCCAGGCTGATTTCAGCCTCCAGTACAGTCGGCTGTTGGGATCCCCCTGTCACTCCAGAAATACAAATGTGTTCTGACCCTTGATAGTATTAGGGTACTCTGTAAACTGGTGTCTACTGGGGCTTTATACTTGTGTGGCTTTGATGTGCCAGGCCATGTAATCCGTACAGTCCAGTTAGCTTGGTTGTCCCTCTCCTCCACCTGGCTGGAGGCAGGGCCTCTCTATGCCTGGTCATAGGGTGCTCCGCTCACTTCTTGTAAAAACAGATTAGAATTTGTTACTATAGGATGAGGTGTAAGGCCAGCCCTCCCACTCTGTCTGGGAAGCTGTCCGCTGGGGACTGGAGCAATGACTCTTCTGGAAGAACCCGCGTTAGTGGTTGTTTTTCCTTGCAATTCACTTAACCATGCCTCTAGGACTAAGGTTGATTTTTTCATCTTACTTCCTCATGTCCTCTCCATTGTCTTGCAGGTAAAACCACAGGGTACCCCATGGATTGTACTTTCTATATCCTTCCTCTAGAGAGGAAGGATGCTTACCGTCAACAGCCGAGATGTTGGTCTGTGCAGGGGGGGAGTAGGATCTCCCCTCTATTTGCTGTTGGAACTCCTGAAACAGTTTCTCACATCATTCAGACAGCTTTTCCACAGCTGAGATGTAAGCCTGTTGGGAGGAAGAGTTTTTCTCCATATTGCTGGAGTTGGCGAGTTCATTTGCCACTGGTGTCTCTATGTCTCTCCAGTTCATTATTGCCAGTGAGTTGGCATGTGACGATGGCATACTTCATACCAATTTCTGCCACATGACTCGTGTACTGGACGACATATTCAGGCTGCTAGCTCCATTGTTCCCATATTGGAGCAGCCAGGCGATAATGTACTTGCCAATGACGGCTGAAATCTTTTCCTATATCCTGCAGCTCACTAGGGGACAGGGATCGAGAGGTTACCTCTGGTTCTGCCTCTTGCTCTGTTTGCTGTGCTGTCCCTGCATCATCCTCTTTCACTACACGAGGTGACTTCAGTGTCCATTTCTTCTGTGCAGGGGTGACTGACAACGGCATGGGCTGGTTCTTTGGTTCAGCTGCAGTGCCTGCTGCCAAGGTTGGAGTAGTAGTCCCCCCCCTGTTGTCAGGGTTGGAGTGGATGCAGTGTCTGTTGCTGCGGTTGGAGTAGCCACAGTGCTTTTTGCTGGGACTGGAGTTGCTGCAGTGCCTGTTGCTGGGATTGGAGTAGCTGCAGTATCTGTTGCTGTGGTTGGAATAGCTACAGTGCCTGTTGCTGGGGTTGAAGTAGCTGCGACTGCGGCTATCCAGCCCCGGTGACAGACACTAGTTGCAGTGACTGCAGCTGAGATTGGAGTAGCTGCAGTGTCTGTTGTTTGTTGCTGGGTTTGGAGTAGCTGGAGTACCTGTTGCTGTGGTTGAAGTAATCTCAGTGACTGTGGCTGGCCAAACCCCAGTGACAGACACTAGTTGCGGTGTCTGTCACTGGGATTGGAGCAACCACTGTGTCTGTTGCTTTGCCATCAGATCCAGGGACATCTTTTTCCGCTTGAGGGTACTGGATAGTGTTGAGCAGGGCTCAGTAGGCATGGGCCAGGCCTCAGCAGGTTGTGGTGGTTTGCCTCTCACTGGTGGTGCCAGGACAACAGCACACCTTATCTATGTGTTTTACTAGTTTCTCACAGGTTTACACTTGTTCAGGGGTGAAATTCCAAAGCGCTGGAGGTGCCACTGGCCTGGGTACTTGCCCGTACTGACCCACACACCCTGCCACTCATGAGTGTGCAGCCTTGGGGAAGATCTTGGTGGCATTCTTAGTTGTTTAAGCAAGGCCTGAACCATATGCAGCAACATGCTGGTTCCCAGCAAAAGAACCAGGTTGGCTTCAAGGGTATTCAAAGGATATTGAAATTATCTGAAATTCTCAAATGCTTCCCTAAATAGCCACCAGCTGGGTTGCACGATGGTGTAGATCGGTGCTAAGCTGCTGGAAGACCATCTCTGTGTGAGAGAGCACATGCTTCAGTTCAGCCTCCTTCTCAAAGAGCATCCTGAAGATCCCCAGATGTGGGAACAGCTTAGGCTGTGCAGAGGTACTATCCACCAGGTCACTGGTGGAGCAGGGGTTTATTTATGACAGCAGGCACAGCTCTGCATTTCTTCAGGACAGTGAGGAACAATGTGGAGCATTATTTCAGCTGCAGAGGTAGCTCTGAAAATACAGGTACGAATGACCACGGGTGCAGTGAGGCAGAGAAGTGAATGATGTTGGTTGCTGCAGCATGGAAGGAGGAACAGTGCTGCAGTTGTAGTTGCACTGCTGCTTACAGGAGCATAGATGATGGTGGCTTGGGTGCCACAAGTCCAGTTTTGCCCAGACTAGCCATCAGCTTGGAGCTTTCCAAGAGTCCATGCTGCAGCAGCTGAGCTGTACCAGTCCCAGTGGCAAAGGGGCTTTGCAGTCACCACTGAAATGGTTTCAACTCCGTATTTTGGGGCTTGGGATTTTGCCTGCTTAGTTCGGGGGGTGGAATCATCTTTGCTTGGGAGCACACTGATGGTGAGATGGTGGCTGGGCCGCACCACCCACTCCGGTGGCCTGGGAGGGAAGGGGCTGGCGGCAGCCAGGGGCTTCCCCGTGTAGGCAGTGGCACACAGCACCCAGCCAGCCCTTCAGCAAGGGGCAGGAGCCACTGGGGGTCAGCAGAGCCAGGGCTGGGGTCCCGCTGCACAGTGTCATGGGCCAGTTCCACGGTGGGGCCTGTGCCGGGCCTGGGATGCCCCTTGGAGCTGGTTTGGAAAGGTGAGGGGTAGCGAGGTGGGATTGGTCTCTTCTCCCAGGTAACAAGTGACAGGACAAGAGGAAACAGCCTCAAGCTGCACCAGGGGAGGTTTGGACTGGAGATTAGGCGCAATTTCTTCACCGAGAGGATGCTCAGGCATCGGAACAGGCTGCCCAGGGCAATGGTGGAATCACCGTCCCTGGAAGTGTTCACAACCCGTGCAGATGAGGTCTTCAGTGACATGGTTTAGTGGTGCTCTTGGCAGTGCTGGGGAATGGTTGGACTTGATGGTCTTAAAGGTCTTCTCTGACCTGGTTGGTTCTGCGGTTCTATGAGCAGAGAGTCTGTTTTAACATCTTGTGCTGTAACCTGCTCCTTTGATTTTGCAGGGACTTGGATGCCATGGTGCTCTCTCCCAGGTTTTTCAGGGTAATTTCCAGCTCTGTTACAGTTTCGGCGCAGTGGTCACAGTGGCCCCAGCACTTTCACTCCTTGCCCCAGTGGGTGGAAACTCTGGACCGAGCTCAGGAAGCACGCAGTGCAGTTGGTGCAGGGCGTCCTCAGCAGTCCTCTTGCTGCTTCCTGTCCGCTGTCTGCTGCTGCCGCCCACCGCTGCGCTGTATCCGTACATCTGCCCTCGCACAGTGTTTCCTAGTGCTTGGTCGGCCGGTGCAGCACCATCTCCTTCCTTTTCTTTGGTGGGATGTGGTCCTGCTGGGAGAACTCTTGCTCCTTGGGAGTGCTGGCTGGCACAGGGTGCTTGGCCTGAATGCGGCCCACATCTCCCAATCTGGGCTCCCCCTGGCAGGAGACAGGGCCCAGCAGCAGTTGCAGGTGGGTCAGAACCACCCTGGGCTGCCTGGGCAGTGCCTCCTGCACCAGCGAGGCTGTGCAGGGTGGATGGTGCTAGAGGGCAGCTGGGGCACCTGCCTGGGGACTCCACAGTGGCAAGCAGGTCAGAAGCACCCTAGCCTGCCACTGGGACTCAGCAGTGGATGTGGATTCTCCAGAGGAGCTGGCAGGGGATGCTTCCGGGGACTCTCTGCAGCACTGTCCCCTGGAGCCTCTGAATTCTGCTTGGAGCTGTGCACAGAGCTCCCCAGAGAGCTCTCCTGTCTCAGAGGTGTTCAGTGGTGGCCACGGTGGGAGGTCTGCTGACACCCTGACCTTCTCCCCCTGTGGGTCCTGCAAGTGGGAGGTTGCCACCCCCCAGAAGGGGTCGGCATCTCCCAGCATCACTGCCACCAGGAGGCCCTTGCTTCTCCTCCTCTGCCCCCAGTGCTGCAGCAAGTCAGGGGTTTGGCTGAAGGAGGTGGTGCTGGTAAGCCTATCAGGGCCATCATGTAAGGTGTCATCTCTGTCCTCCAGCTTCATAGTGCAGCTGTCTTCTGCCTTGTACTACAAGAGGTGGGGGAGCTTGTTGAGGGAGCTGGTTAGGATGGGGACTTTGGGAATATCAGGGACTGTGTCATTGCCAGCCCCCAGCCCTGCCACCAGCAATGGCTCTTTGGGGTAGCCACCCTCTGCCATGTACTTGTAGACTTCAGGGAGCTCGTGGAGGACCTTCGCAGAACAGTTGGTAACACTGGTGGTCACTGTAGTGTCCTCAGTGTCTGGTAGCTGTGCCAGCACTGTGTGGTCCAATGGGCAGTTGCCATTTGCCACATGCTCCAAGAAGTCGCAGAACTCAATGAGGAAGCTGGTGATGGTGAGGCTGTTGGGGAAATCAAGACATCAGGCAGGGAAAGTGTCCTCAATGTACCCTAGCATCACCACCACCACACTGCCACCCTCCACAACGTACTTGGAGAGTTCCAGGAACTCATGGAGGAATGCAGCCCAGTCGGAGACATCAGGGGTGGTGTCATCTCTGTCCGCGGTGTAGGTGTATGTGTGTATATATATATGCATATATGTATCTACACATATATGTCCACATGTGTGTATGTACATATATACTTACATATATATACACACACTGTAATGTGATGACAGCCCTGGAAATTAGGACTTTTCTTTATGGCATGCTATGCTGTTTGGTGCACTGCTGTGCTGTGCTGTACTGTTCCCTGCATGGGCCATGAATCGAATTATGAGACTGGTGTTTGCTTGGAAAAAAAAAGAAAGTGTTTTTTCAGCTCCAGAGACATTTTCAAGACTCACAAAGGTAACAAGTTGAAACAGGATTTAGTTCAACCTCATATTAGGAAAAAGTTCTTCCTTGTGAGGGTGGTGAGGCCCTGGCGCAGGTTGCCCAGAGAAGCTGTGGCTGCCCCATCCCTGGCAGTGTTCAAGGCCAGGCTGGACACAGGGGCTTGGAGCAGCCTGGTCTAGTGGAAGGTGTCGCTGCCTGTAGCAGGGGTTTGGCACTGGATGGGCTTTAAGGTTCCTTCCAACTCAAACCATCGTTTGATCCCTTTTGGATGTTTCTTACAAAACCAATTGTTTTTTGGCATCGGAACAGGCTGCCCAGGGCAGTGGTGGAGTCATTGTCTCTGGGAGTGTTCACAACCCGTGTAGATGAGGTCCTTAGTGACATGGATTAGTGGTAGCCTTGGCAGTGCTTGGCAACAGTTGGACTTGATGATCTTAAAGGTCTTTTCCAACCTAGCTGGTTCTATGATTCTATTTATACCTCCAATCCCACTGCCATGTGGAGCCATAAACAGGGATAAATAGCAATTAGTGTGGTAAATAGCTTGGCCTTGTGTTTTCTGGTTACAGTATCATGGTAATTATTTCCGGCTCCCTGCCTGTGTGCTCCTGCTGCCTGATTCTGTGCTCTGTACACCCTCGCCAGCCTGATTGTCACTGGATACATTAAAATTGGCAATTGCTCTCTCCTGTCTCCCCTTGGAGGGGGAAGGAAGGGACATAAAATCATGAAATCACAGAATGGTTTGGGTTGGAAAAGACCTTAAGATCATGTAGTTCCAGCCCCCTGCCATGGGCAGGGATGCCTCGCACTAAACCATGTTGCCCAAGGCTCTGTCCAACCTGGCCTTGAACACTGCCAGGGATGGAGCATTTACCACTTCTTTGGGCAGCCTGTTCCAGTGCCTCACCACCCTCACAGTAAAGAACTTCTTCCTTACATCTAACCTAAACTTCCCCTGTTTAAGTTTGAACCCATCGCCTCTTGTCCTATCACTACAGTCCCTGATGAAGTCTCTCTCCAGCATCCTTGTAGGCCCCCTTCAGATACTGGAAGGCTGCTATGAGGTCTCCACGCAGCCTTCTCTTCTCCAGGCTGAACAGCCCCAACTTTCTCAGCCTATCTTCCTAGGAGAGCTGCTTCAGCCCCCTTAATCATCCTTGTGGCCAACTCTGGACTTGCTCCAACAGCTCCACATCCTTCCTATGCTGAGGGCACCAGAACCACACACAGTACTTCAGGTGAGGTCTCAGGAGAACAGACGGGCAGGATCTGCTTCATCTTGCTGGTCATGCTGCTTTTGATGCAGCCCAGGACACGGCTGGTTTCTGGGCTGCAAGTGCGCACTGAAACTGGCTCATGTTCGGTTTCTTATTGACCAACACTCCCAAGTCCTTGTACACAGGGCTGCTCTGAATCACTTCTCTGCCCAACTTGTAGCTGTACTTCAGACAGCTCTCTGTCTTCTGGGGCTGTACCTTAATGGGCAGGACGCAGCTCTGTGCTGAGACAACGCAGGGCAGCATTTCCAGGGAACCCACTGCTGCTCACCAGGCCTTTGTAAAATACAGCAAAAGAAATGGTCAGATGAGGCAGCTGGGCAGCTCCTACCTGTGCTGCTGCTGCTGGGGCTCTTTTCTCTCTCCCTTTTGGCTGCCTTGCTGCTGCAAACAGCTTTGTCTCTGACAGATGGTCCGATTTCAGGCTGGATTTTGGCTCAGTGAGGATGAATGTGCATGTGCATGCAAGCACACATGTGGTGCTCAAGGTCCTGCTCGCTGGGATGATTAGATATGCCTCATGTTGGTCTTGTGGCCATCAGCCTAAGCTTGGCTTTTCTTATATGCAGTATGGTTGCTTTGGCATCCGTATACATGAGCTGCAGCCAGTTGGGAGCCTGTGAGTTCAGGGTCGGGAGACCCTCCTGTCAGCTGTGGAACCTGCCCCAAGGTGTGAGCCATGGCTCTCCTTTCTGTCTAAATTCTCCTGGTTAAGTCTCTCTTTTGCAACACGCTGTGCTTTCATTTTGTCTCTGCTCTTCCCCAGAGCTCCTGACTCACTTGTTCCTTCTCAGTGTCCCTCGTCAGCCGCCCTTCTGCAGACTACAACAGGTAAATATGTGTCTGCCTTTATTTGCATCCATCACTTTTTGATATGCATGCACACAGGCTGGATGCACTAGAGGCAGCTTCTGGAGCTGGGGGTGATTGTGCATTCACCCCCCCCCTCCCAGTGGCCAGGATATTAGTGTGAGCAGTTTGTTAGAACCCTCTCTCAGGTCCTGTTTTATTCATGGTTTTACTTATGAAATGTCACCAAAAAGGCTGTGTTTTCCCAGTTAGATCTGAACTCTCTCCTCTTCCCCCCGTGGAGGAACACTGCCTTATAACCCCTGTGTGCCTGGTGGGTTGGATTTTGCAGCACTGGAGGGCTCATTGGCAGATGCATTGGCTGCTCCTGATGTACACAGCTGAAGCTGACCCAGTTTTTTATTTATCTGGAGATATATGAGTGTTATTATTCACAAAGTGTTGCAAGCACATGCTGTGCTCTGTGGGACTGTCAGGTAGACAAAATAAATGGGCATTGCTGGGGAAGGAATGGCCAGGGGAGAGACAGCACCACAATAGCAACACTTGATTGTGGTGATGGCCACGGGCATTTGGGATTAGACACCCACAGAAGACAGGCTTAGCAGGGTCCTCAGGATGTCACTGACTTAATATCCAAGTCAGGATGATCAATGTGTTAATCATCCTCAAGAGGTTTGGTCTGGCCTAGTTTTGAAGGCCTGAAGTGCGGGACTTTCCCCTGCATCTTCAAGTATGGTCTGCCTCGCTCTCCTTATCACTGAATGTCCTGTACTGCGGTGTAAGTCTGTTGTCACTTCTTCTGTCCACTGTGGACGCGAAGAACTTTTCTCCTTTTGTAGCAAACTTGTATGTATTGGAAGACTGTTATTGTGCCCCTTATCAATCTTCCCTAGTCTAAACAGCTTCGTTTTGCTCAGTACCTTCCTGGCAGGTCATGCTTTCTGCATCTCTGATCATGGTGTCATGATTCTCCTATCTGGAGGAGTGCTGTGCTTTCCTCCCCCATCCCTCTCAGACTGATAGAAGAAAACCTCTCTATCACCGTGGAACCATAAGTCTTTTCTGAGACGCATGCTATCCTTCACTTCCCAAATATAACTTCGACTGCATGTCATTTTTCTAGACAACTGAAGTCATTCATCAGATTTTCCTCACAAGACTTGGATTGGATTGCATTACTGTTCACTAAGGCAATTAATTCTAACTGAATCTTGCCTTAGATGTGAGCCAAAAAGGTGTCTAAAAGAAAACTGATTTTGTGTGTGTGTATATGTCTCCTTTAGAAAGTCTTCCTAGTGTTGATCTAAGGGGTGGAGAACCTTTCATTTGTTCCACGTAGCATCCATGCTGCTTGGAAAACCATCTCAGCAGTGGAAACGAGCTCTACTGCTTGGGGATTTTGCAGTCAGCAGGCAAATGAGCTTTCCCTGAGGAGCTACCTTTGAAACCAACCTTCAGGTCCCCTCAGCCAACACACCTGGGGGGCTGTGATTTTGTTTCCTCCGTCCCAGGGTGCAAAACAGCACATGAAAATCATTTACTAAGATTCAGCCAATCTCACCCTTCCCCAGTTTTTATCTCCTGCAGCTAGAAGATGCTAAAGTCTGTCTGTCATATGGGCCAGTGGAATCTTAAGCTGCTCTCATTTCTCATTTTCTTCTAGCACCTGTGACCTGGTCTTCACCTTTAACCTGCAGATTCTCTTTCTGCCCACTTATAGAATCACAGACTGGTTTGATTTGGAAGCGATCTTAAAGCTGATCCAGTTCCGACCCTCTGCCATGAGCAGGGACACCTTCCACTAGACCAGGTTGCTCCAAGCCCTGTCCAACCTGGCCTTGAACACTGCCAGGGATCTCTTCCCTGGGCAACCTGTGTCAGCGCCTCACCACCCTAACAGAGAAGAATTTCTTCTTAGTATCTACTATAAATCTACACTCTGTCAATCAGTTTAAAACCATTCCTCCTTATCCTATTGCTACACTCCCTGATAAAAAAATCCTCCATCTTTTCTGTAGGCTTCGTTTAAGTACTGGAAGGCTACTCTAAGGTCTCCCTGGAGCCTTCTCTTCTGTAGGCCAAACAAGCCCAGCTCTCTTAGCATATCCTCATAGATAAGGTACTCCAGTCCCCTGATCATCTTTGTGACCCTCCTCTGGACATGCTCAAGAAGTTCCTTATCTCCCTTATGCTGGGGGCCCCAGAGCTGAACACAGTACTCCAGTACTTATTGCTGCTGGTTCTGCCTATCTGCCTTCTGCAACAGCTGCAAAGGTGCCTTGGTGTATCCCTGTCTCAGCTCCAGCCTGGCTGAAGTCTTCTCCACAGCCTTGGTCTCCTCTCCTTGTGGCTGCTGTAGCTCACACCATCTTTCCTTTAAAACTGCTTCCTTCCCTGCCTTGCTTTTCCTTCTGCTGCTTTGCTTCCTTGTGATCTCACCGCCATGGCTGAGAGCCCTCGCTGGCACCCGTGTTTTGGGAGCTGCCTGCCTGTACCTCTTCACCTCTCCTGCTCCTGCTGAGCACAGCTGAAATGGTATCTGTCTTCCCTCCCCTCCTTCCCATGCTCTCCCTCCCTCATTTCCCTCTGACAGAAGTTCAACTCGCATGCAATGATGCATACAGAAGCACTAAGCGTGTTATAAGACATATAATAAGCACTTGTCTCCCAGAAGCTTCTCTTCAGCCTTGGGCCCCAACACACTTCAGCAAAAAGATGGGGGATGCTACCTTCTCTGTGCAGAGGGGAAGCTGACACAGAGCTGCTTGTGCGTGAGCTGGGAGGAAAGCACAGGCTGCCTTCATTCCTGCTTGATACTTCTCCTCGAGTAACCAGTCCTGTCTGTCTGTGTGTGTGTTTGCCTGATACATCCCACTGCCAGTGGTGTATGTGCATGTGAAGGTGCGGATGTGTGACACAGACTGTCCTTGGTTTGGGTGTTAGCGCTGGTGCACGCATGCAGGCCGATGTATGAGCGCTGCAGGGCATTCGTAGGCACAGACAGGCCCCGGTGCCATTCACAGCAGCCAGGCTTTCAGCCGGGCTTTCTGCCTGGCTACTTCTCACACTCCCGTGGCAGCCAGGAGAGGGGGTTGCAGAGGGTCACCAGGGGCTGGTGCCCGCAGGGAAGCTGTGCCTGCTGTGCTGCTGCAGCTCACCAGATAACCGTGGCTATATCCCAGTCAGTGCTGGCTCCTGACAGCTCTGCATTGGGCTTGCAATGCCCTGGTTTGCTTGCCAGCCAGGCTGCTCAAGTAGCCACATGTCTTAGACAAGCAGCCTTCTCCCAGGAATTTTGTGCAGCAGCTTTTTGGCCAGGGAGGATGGCAGAATGCTGGCCTAATTTGCAGATGTGAGTGAGTACTTCTGAACTGCTTGTGGCCAATACGGAGCAGGTTCCTGACCCTGCATCCCAGGTGACACCAGGACAGCTCCTCTTTGAAATGATGGCTCTGGAGAACTGATGGTAATGAGAAACCACGTGTCTTCTGCCCTTACGCAGGTAGAGTATTTTGTAGTTCTTTTCTTGGTGGATTGTTGTGGGGAGCTGTTTCACATGGGGTTTTTCCTCATCTTCATCTTTCATTTCCCAGTTGTAAATGCTGGAGTCCTTTCCTCCCTGTTCAACCCACCGCCACCTGCCTGTTTCACACGTTGCTGGGTCTGGCCCTGCCTGTCCTAGTGGGTTGTATGAACACTAGGAAAAGAAGGCTTTTCGCTTCAAAGCCTGTACAACAGAGGGGTGGCATAGGGTGTCAGAGAGCCTGCTTGTGCTGCAAACTGGGGATAACCCCTGCCTTCCGTGTCCAGGCCTCCTGAGCAGCCCTTGGGGATGCATAAGGCATGCTGCAGCACTGTGTGGATGCTACCTGGGTACCAGCAGGACAAACTGGCTTGGCAAAGCATGGTGGCTCCATGCTTTCCCTTCTGCTCTGGCTGTACGTGTGGCCCTGGCTGCTCAGACAGAACATTTTACTTGCTCCCTCATCAGCAAATGGAGAATTCTTGCCCTGCAGGGTGGGTGTGCTTCAAGCATGCAGTGGGGGGGCTGCAGGGGAGGGGGTCAGTGGTGGGAAGCCGTGGGAAGAGGCAGGCACCATGCATCAAATTCCCAACCGGACGTGAAGTGATGGAGCAGAAAGAATGAGTGACAGGGAGGCAGGATGGGAGCAATGGAGGAGCTGGGGAGGGTGGGGGGGAGGGCCAGGAGACTGGCCTGTATCCTGGAAGCAGAACAGCAAACTGGCTTATTAATAACCATAACCCTTGTCCCTTCCTAACCTTGCATCTGATAAACTGTTCTCTTGATTCTTTTTTTTTCCTTTGTGTTTCTTTTTTTCTTGAATTCTCCCTCAGGCGCTGCTATAGCTCAAATTTAGTCTCCATTATTTATATCTCTCTGTCTCTTCTATTTTCTTTCTTATTTGGAAAATATACCCAAGAGGACTGTGGGACTTGGGAAGAGTTAGAAGTACGGGGGATGCCACATTGGATCAGTTGATCTAATCCAAGATCATCTTCTCTGCCTATACTCTGCCTCCATGGAAAATTTAACTGCCCATTCTGGTTTAAAGTAAAGGTGTGCAATGTGAATTTTGGTGGGAAAAACATTCCTCACTCTCCACTTGTCAGTGCACACCTTGATGTGTCAGGTTAGGTTTCTTTCTGACGAGACTTGATTTCCAGGGGGTCTCTCAGCTGAATGCTGGTACAGGTTGAGCCAGTGGGTGGATGCAGAGCTGGGGCTGGGCAGACCGGGCTTTGCGCCTGGTTTGCAGGGTGATCTTGGAGGGATCATCTTCTTTCTCTGGGCCTCAGTTTCCTCGTCTCTAAGATGAGAGCTAATTAGATCTCTTCCCTTTCTCAAGTGCTTATGTAACATCTCGACAGCTGAAAAGTGCTGGAGGAGATGCCTTGTTTTGTACCTCAACATCAGAAGAGAAAATACATCCGCTGCCTCCAGACATAGACAATTCCTCGCTGGCAGGATAAAGTACATGGAAGGGCATATTCCCCTGATGGGGTGGAAATCAGTATGCATAGTGCTTCAGAGGCAGCTGAAAAGAGATGTTAGGGAGATAATCACCCCAAAAGAAGAGGTCCTCTCAGCTTATATCCTGGGGACTTGATCTTGTTTCATCTTGCCCTGGAGCCCAGTGTAAGGATCCTTGGATGAAATAAATTTTCAGTTATGTTAGAGAGCAGCTGAATCTCAAACCTTTCATGTTGTGCCAGTTTATGCTTTTAATTCAAGAAAAGGCATCATCTTAGCCACCCATCTATATCAGTGTTGAGTCCCACAATAAACAACATTCTCTTTTTCTTTCCTATATTGGTTTAGTTCATGAGCTTCTCTGCCAGAGGGCACAGTGTGATGGAAAAGTGTTGGATCCATCAGCATCTTATGCTTCTTCTAACATTTGCACGGGGAGTTATCTATTGCCTTCCCCGGGCTTGTGCTGCTCTCAGCAAAAGCAGTGTCCGAGTCAAAGTTGTGTCTTTCCTGAGCCATAGCAAATGTGAATGGTCTCACCTTTATGTAGATCTTACTGCATATGGACTCCCATCTCAGTCCTTTTCCACCTCTGCCCTCTCTCCCTGGAAGGCAGCTACCCTTGGGCCCCGGACTTCTTGGCTCATGCTCCATTGTGTAAACCCATCATGAGGTGGCACCCCAAGATTGCCTTTGTTCTTCTTTTGTTTTTGTAAATCTCCATTTTTCTTACTAGCCCCAGCCGTTCTCTTGCTTTTTGAGCCCATTGCTGCTCTGCCACTCAGCTGCTGCAGGCACTCGTCTAGTTTTCTTTGGAAGCTCCCCTGGGTCTGAAGCCAGGAAAGACCATGGGTCAGGGCCAGATAGGATAAAGCAGCTGTGCAGAACATGGCATAGAGCCTCAAAGAGTAAAGGCCAAAGTGACGGATGGGTGATGGGAAGGACTGTCTGCTTTTTGAGATGCAGGTTTGCTCTCTTCTCTTTTTAGAGGATTCATGAACGTGCCTGGAGTGCTCTTTAGCCCTTGCTGCCTTCTTCTCTGCTTTCTGAGTAGCTGCTGATCAGAGGATGAATCTTGCCTGCTCTGCCTTTGCTCTGGCCTCCCTCTGGTTGTGTGAGAGCAGGCAGGGGCTGTCCGCCAGAGCCAGGGAGCATGGCTGTGCTGAGAGGGTAATGGATCTCTGGAGGCCGTTGACCTCAGCCTAGACAGAGCCTGCAACGTGCATTCAGCAAACACACTCGAGGTTAACTTGCTTATGCTGTTTCCAAATGAAGCACTGGTCCTTCTTGCATGGAGGATGATGAGGCTGCTGTACACAGGCTCTCCGTGTTGTCCTTTGGATGATCAGTGCGGTGAAGCAGGTCACATGGCTTAGCTTTTGGTGCTTGCTCAGCAGCTGGGAAAATAGCTCTCTGATACTTCGAATGGAAACAAGAAGGTTTTGAGCAAGATGACAAACAGGTACTGTATGAGACAGTCCCTTAGAGACAGGCATACCTCAGCCTGGGTCCAAACCCTAAGGGATGCCTTGGGGAAGCTCAGATCCGGGTTTCACTGTTGGATCCCACAGACCTACATCTAGAGAAGATTAATCTGGGGCTTTTGAAGACAATGCTCCTTTTCCCAGGAGCTGCTTAGCAAATAGCAATGATGATCTTCCTCTCCTAGACTGAGCTGTTGTGTTAAATTGGATTCCATCCCTTGGAGACCTCTCCCTCGAATGCACACCTCCTCATTACACTTTCCACTGTTGTTTTTCATAACAAGCTACCTTTTTGTAAACGGTCTTTGTCTCCCATCTAGAAACTTGTCTACCACCATAGCTCGGAGCTGCCTTTTGGGGCCAGAGATTCCTTTTTCTCTTTGTTTGTCTCCTCTGCTGAAGAGATTAATTTATATTCTTCCTCTTCCCTCTTTCTGAGATACTCTGTATCACCATTTCCTTCTCCACTTGCCTCAACCTGTTCTGGTTGAGGAGAGGTGGGTTGAGGGGGTATCACAACTTGCAGATGTTACAGATCCGCAGTGGCATTAGATGCAATCAGAAGTGGTCCTTGTGTGCTCAACCATCTATTTCAGCTCTTCTATACCACTCTGTCCCTGCAAAAGTGAAGCTGAGGCACATTAGTGCATGTGGATGCTGCTTCCCTGTGTCAGGAACTCCCTGACTCTCAGACGTCCCCTGTCTCAGACCTTCTCTGGTCTGAGAGAGTTCTTGAGGGCCTTCTTTTCCAATGTGTAAGATGATGATGTATTTTTCAGGTGGTGGGAAGGGATGGCAGCACCCAGCAGAGAGGAGGAGGCGATGTCTGGGATCCCCTCTGTGGGTGCAGCTGATGGACAGGTTGCAGCCCACATCTGGAATGTGACGGTTGTCAAAGAAGAGAGTGACCATGGCACCATCGTGCCATAAATGTGCAAGGTATGGGTGCAGGCATGAGGGGCGGTGCTGTGGGGTGCCAGCCATGTGAGTCCTCTGTTCTGGCAGATCACAGGTCAAAAGAATCGTGGAGGTCTCATTGAGATTTCTTTTGCCTATGATAAAGTATTTCTTCTGGTCGCAGAAGTGAAGAGTAGCTGGTGGTGGCTGTCAGCCCTTCTTCAGGGAGCCCCTGATGCTCAAGTGCCTCAGTTGGAGCCTAAGGTGTATTAGCAGAGTGGCATTGTGCCCTGGGGTGCTGGGCTGGAGGAGACACTGGAGCAACAGGACAGGGGACTCCTGGGAGGGATCCAGCTTCCATCCTGAGATCTGTGAGACCAGTGGGATCAGGAGGCGGCACAGCATCTCATTGCTGGCAACATGGTTGAGAATGCTGGACCAGGTCTGAAATGCATCGGCAGATCTGTGTGAGGAGCTGTGCTTAAGAGCCACAACACTGATTCATTTCCCAGCAATCCCCTGTCAGTCTAACCATAAACACTGTGGAAAGTGGAAGGTGGGGAGATGTGTTTCTCCAATTTCCTACAACAAAGCAGGCATAAAGGGGATTAGGAAGGCAACACTGGGGGAAAAGAGAGAGAGATTTAGAAGGGAAGGGAACATTAAGATCGAGAGGGATAAAATGCAGATTGAAATTGTTGGGCTAGAACAGAATAACTTCTCAGTCTATATATTTAGCTCAGCAAGGTATATAAACAGAAACCTACAGCCAGCTCAGCCACTTCTCCCCCAGTGGAGTGAGTCATCAGCCCTTGGATCTAAAGTTAGGTTCACGTCAGAGCTTACTCTCTCTCTCTCTCATTTTTCTCTTTCTATTTTGAAGGGTGTGGGAAAAGCTGAGCACTGTCTCCTGGAAGCAGCAAACATAAACCCACAACGGCAACAGATGCTGGACCTGATGCCCTACCTGGGAACCTGTTTTGTGTCTGTCTGCTTCTCCTGCTTGCTG
Organism: Amazona ochrocephala; assembly: GCA_039720435.1. NCBI lineage: Eukaryota > Metazoa > Chordata > Aves > Psittaciformes > Psittacidae > Amazona > Amazona ochrocephala. The sequence continues at coordinate 81,196,553 of CM077880.1, forward strand.
TGTGCCTGGGGATGAGGTCAGCTGACTTGTGGCCATGGCTAATCTGGGCACACAGTGGACCCAGCTCTGAGGGGTTTGTATGATGAGATGGAGGGTGGTCTGGGCTGCACAGCCATTCATGGCAACAGGGTCTGGCAGCAGGGCTGGCAAGAGGGACTGGGGCTGGGTCAGCCTGACAGGAAGCAGGATGATGCTGGTGAGACTTGGCTAGAGGATGTCTTTAAATCCATCACGGGCTGCTGCCTGATGGGCTCAGCCCACAACCACCTGCAAACCTGCAGGCGAGGGGGCTGCATCTCCCAGAGCTATCCCCGCACCTCTGCACCTCTCAGCTTTGATATGGCTTCACCTTTCCTGCTCGTTCCCTCTTGCCCCGTCCCCTCTCTGAGGCAGTTGCAGTGAATCTCATACTTTCCCCACTAACCCCCCAAGCCAGTGCTCCTGGCTCAGGTGATGGCAGGGGCAATGCAGACTTCCCTGTTCCTCTCAAAAATCACAGAGGGTACAGGGAGTGACCCTTGAAAATGCTCTGGATGCATCTGTAGGACCAGCTTGTGCCTTGCTCACCTCTGCTGTGACCCACCTACAGAAGGTCTGCCGGTCACTCCAAACAGAGCCCACATGTATCACTCAGGGGAGGTGACAAAACTCTTTGAAAGCACTGTGGAGGTTGAAGATGGAGCCTTGTGATTACTGTGAGCTACAGGACAAGAAGTCGTTCATCTTCAGACCCTTCCCTTAGGGGTGGTGGAGAAGGGAGTCTGCTTAGGGAGGGCAGTGACTTCTCAAAGGAAGTGATAACAAGGGATACCACTGTGAAGAAAGCCTGTGGTGTGCGTACCAGCAAGCCCATGGAAATCATCCCGGGTGTGTGCAGTCTGGGGAGGAGTTTGGGGAAGAGAGGGCTCTGCTCTGGATCATGAGCTGCCCTGGGCTTGCTCTTTTCACCAGCTCCAAATCTGTGAAGGGATAAATGACATGGCTCCATTTACCCACCCAGCCCCTTTCCGTCTCCTCTCATTCCAAGCCTCTTGCATGTTTTTATCAATTGGGAGGATTTATCTGGATGAGAGTTCAAATGTCTCTTTATCCCCATGCTGTGGGTATGCTGGAAGGCAAACAGACATGATCCTAGGATGTGGACATCAGTGATGACCCATGGATTATCCTGGGTGTGTATTTATGTGCATCTCTCCTCCTGTGCCCCTCTGCGTGTACCCTTCACCTTCCTTCACCATTATTTCTTTCACCTTTCATTGCTGCCCTGTTTCTCCCTCCTGTCTCACCCTCTCCTGCCCTCCTCCTCATTCTCTTTTTCTCATTTGATATTCATGCATGAATAAATTCAATTGCATTTTTTCCCTGTTCCCCCTGAAGGGGCTTGTTGGTGAATTGCAGGCATCTGAAATCATATAATGCTCAGATTCATCATTTCGGGGCCAGAATTGAAGCCCTTCTTCTCAGGAAGGAATAACAGAAGCTATTTATGAGGAGAGGGAGTGGTGAGTGTCTTGCGGCTGGTGAGGAAGAAACCAAGAGGATTAACCTCAGCAGCCCAGGGTGGACTTTCTAGCATGAGGGGACTAGGAGGTCAGCCAGCCCCTCCTGTGTATGGGGGAATGGGCAAGGCATGCATAGGCGTGTGTATACAGGAGTGCAAGTGCCTGTGGTTGCTTTCATATTTGCTATGTGTGGTGCTCGTGGTGTGCTTAGGAGGCTGTCAGGAATTGGCTGAGGCAGGAGCTGTCTCAGCAGGTTACCAGCAGCCTGGCACCTGAGGATTCAGAGTGACTGTCTAAACATCTGTCTGGGTATTTGCCTCATATGTCTTTCAGGACAATTACATGGCTCTGGTGTCGCTCCAAATGCTGCAGTGGGTCTGGGATGTGCCCAGCACCACATCCCCATTGCACTAAGAAGCTGAGATTATTGGTGTGTCACAAAATCATGTCCATTGTACACTTTGAGGGGCTTTCAGATGTGTTTCAGCACTTCTTGTCTCCCTGCTCCTGTGTGGGAGCAATCCAGATCGTGGAAGACAGTGGACTCCATGTAACTGCAACCATCTTTGGTAAGAAGATGGCCAGAGGTAGTGTCCTGCACAGCTTCAGTACCAACGGGCTCTGACCACTGATAGGGAGAGGTCTGCCCCCCAGAAATATTTATTATCCTGGAATAGAATCACTTTCTGGCTTGTGGAAGATGCATGGGGTCACCATGCAACTGCAGTCTTGGTCAGAAGCTATGAAAGAAAAAAGGCTGGACTTACCTGAGGAAGGGCATTTCACAAGGGCTGTGAATCAGGTAACTTTTGATGCTCACAACACTCCTGTCATTTATTACACTGCTCCCTTTTATTTAGCACTCCTAGCGCACTCTGAGGATCCTCTGAGGGTTGAGTTTTGCTTTTCAGGAGAGGAAACAAGACTAAACACTTTATAAAACACTAAAGTGTTATGCTAAAAGTGGACAGCAGCTGTCATCTTTGCACCAAAGACTTCTAAGGGCCTCACAAGAGACATTGGTGGTGGCTTCTTGGCTTCTGCCTGATGCAGAGATGGACAGCAGAGGAAAGGATATGTTCTGGGTGGTTTCACCCTAGATGGTGAATACATATGAGCTACCTTGAGGTGAAACCAGAGATGCTTTGGCTTTACCGGAAGGTGGGCTTGCTGCATTGCCTTTCCGTTGAGAGTTAATGTTTGAGCGCTTGTTTTGTAGTACAACTAAAGTGCTTTGCTTTCCAGCCATGTTAAGGTCAGATGTGTTAGTTACTCTGGCCCATGCACGTGGGGTCTGCATTGTAGCCATGCATGTAGAGTCTGATACAGTTGGTACAGACGTCTTTTTGGTGGGGAAGGGCTGGAGAAGGCTTTGTGTAACCCTGCAAGGAAGCAGAAGAGCTTCTGGGCTGCAGCACATGTACCACACCCCAGCTGGGAGCCGAGTGGTTTTTAGAGCTTATTTACAATCTATGCCCATGGCACAAGCAAGAGTATCTCTGTCGCTTTTAACATCTGGAGTTTTATTGACCTGAACAGGCAAAACCCATGAAGAGCCTTGAGGACTCTGATGGCTTCAGGTAGTGTCTCTTTCCCAGAGCCTATTGGTGGATCCTCAGCAGTAAAATTGAAAGTTGATGCTCCAAGGATGAGGGGCCTGTGCTGGTGTGGGACCAGGCTGCTTGGCCACAGGATGGGACCAGTGGTGTGGGGGGAGATGGGCCGGCCTCAACTGGAGGGGATCCAGGGCAGCCATACTCTGTTCTAGCCCCTGGATGGTGGGATCTCCATGTGTTATCCATCCCTCTTGTTTCCCCTGGCTTCACAAAATGCAGTAGGACAGTAATTTGCAGTAAGTTTTCCCACACCCTGACTTCCCACAACAGATCACAGAGTAAGATGGGTGGAGAAGAGGGACTGATTTGAGGCAGGGGCTTTTTTGGGGGGGGTTGTTAGGTTGTTTTTTAACTCTTCTTATTGGGTAATTCTTTAACCTACTTGGTCTAAGACCTATGGAGGGACACATGCTCACAAGTTCAGGGCAGGCAAGCACACTGAAGCCTGTGTCCATCAGAAAAGGAAGGGTGAGTGGGCTGAAGGCAGGGGAAAATCAGCTATCCTGAGACCCCACCGTAGACGTGGGTGTGCGACAGTGTGCAAGGAGACTTCTTCCTTTCCTTTGGCGTTGCTAGAATTCTTGCCTTATGTGCCTCTAATTGTAGGTTTCCCCTAAAGACATTTGGTGTCACTGTAAGGACGGCATTTCACTCTCCCTTTCTGCCTGTACAGTTATTCTCTCTCTCGCTGTGCGGTTCGCTCTGTAAACCGTTGGTAACATACCATAAGACATGGATAGAGAGAGACAGACAGACAGAAACCACACACCAGCCCTTCCTCCTCACTTTCCCACCACGGAATAGCTACACTTGCCCCCACCCACACCTCCATCACCTCCCAGCGCCCCACGATTATTTTGACCCTGTGGTCTGTTTGGAAGGAAGCTTCTGTCACTTCCTAACACCACCAGACTGGAAAAACACACACACAGACACAGACAAAGCCCCCCAAACCCTCCTGCAAAGGAAGAAGTCCTTTTTTTTCCCCTTTTCCTTTGCTGTGACTCCAAAGCTTCAGACTTCAGCCTGAGCAGGCACAATTTCTTACCATGTATTCCCCTTTTAAACCATCTCCTTCCTGCACACGCTCAGTCCTTGCAGCCACGGATCTAACACAACTCCCCGCTTCTCGCCTGCAGGTTCTTTGCTCCCTATCACTCAGCTGATCCTGATCGTTTTTTCTCCCGGTTCCCCCCCCGGGTGCTGAGGTGTGTGTCTGTGTGAGTCTGCAGGGGGGGGAGGGAAGGGGCTTTTTTTTCTCTCTTGGTGGGGGAATTTTTGCAAAGCGTCTTCATTATTATTTTATTTTGCTTCTCTGACTTGGACACTTCTCCCTTGGAGATTTCTTTTCCATGCAAAGGTAGGTGAGACAACGCATGCACACCTGGCTAACCTCATGTCTGTCTCGTTTCGCTTGGGTTTGCTGTCCTTTTCATAGAAAACTTGTGCCCACCCGTGTACCTGCATCATTCCTGTTTTGTTTCGTACCTGTTTCCTCTGTGGCAGAAGTAAAGGCTGAGGGTAGACATGTCTGTAATGTTAATAATTCTGTCTTTCGGGAAAGGAAAGTTATTTCTCTGCATGCCCAGCTCTACATGTATGTCCCTGTGTGGTGCCCATGTATGTGAGACTGCCTCTGTTTACCCAACAAGTAGAAGTAATCGGTTCTGGTGTGTGCTTTGGGCAGTGGTGGCGGTGGAAAGGGAACGACTGTGTGTCCAGCAGTTCGTGTCCATGAGCGATTGCAGCAGGGAATGTGTTTCTCACACATATTCAGCAGCTCTTTATACATGACTATAAATGATACAAGGAGTGTGAATAATCCCAGGATTTTCAAATTTAGCCCTGCTTAGTTTGTACTGTTATGATGGGGAGGGATGGTGAGAAAGAGGGAGGGTTGCAAAATCTCCTCCCTGGAGAGGTAACTGTCTGAGACTTGTATATATATATAACTTTTCTTAAAACCATTTGACTGTTTAGGGGCTTCTTGGGTCTGCGGTATTTTGTTCTTTGCAAAGCAAGAGTTAGGTCTTGAATGTAGGTTGCATAAATTGTCTTGTTTTGTTTATGATTATTATTGTATTTCCATTGCGTGTGCAACATCCAAAGTGCCTGAAAAGGGACAGGGAATAGGATGTACTTTAATATAGCAAATGCCTCATCTTCTGTACATCACTGGAAGCTATTGGCTGGAGTCAGTGGGAGAGAAAGAGAAGAATTTAAAAGGAAGAGAACCAGAAATAATGTTAGACATTGTTGGTTGGCAATCATCTGGCATATTTGCTGCCAGGACTGGTTTTCGTAACATTCGTGATAGATACCTTTTGATTCTTGGCAGCAGCAGCTGTGTGAAAAGTATCGGGGGCTTAGAAAAACCCCAAACACAACAGAAATTAGAAACCAACATGCGTCGTTTCCCTGCAAATTATTACAAAGGGAAAATGGTAAACCCCAAAAAGCAGTTTGGTTTGCTCTACATTTTCTCTCTGCTAATGGGAAGCGTTTTTCTTATTGATCTGGGGGTTGCTAGTGGTTCTGTATCTGTCGCTTAGAAGACTGCTATGTTAATTGTGAGTTCTTTCTGTGTGCTATTGTAGAGCTCTTGGTCATAAATTTGGGACTGTGGTTGAGGATTTATTATCTCAGAAGCAAGAAGGGGTCTGCTGGCCCTTCACCCTCCTCATCCCTTGATGTTTTCACTCCCAACATGCAAACTTCTCTTGGTGGAAGGAAATCCCCAAGCTCATTATCTTCTCAACAGCTTACCTGCAAAGAAACTTTTAATTCAGAGCACTGGAAAGGGAATTCAAGAGCCCTGTTCCTGCCCCTTTTCACCTTTATGTTTTAAAGACACCTTCTGAGCATCTATTCCCCCCCCCCCCATCACTCAGGTCTGGGCAGGAGCACAGCCTCAGGTTATGAGGATGGACTCAGAGGGTTTATTTATCTCTCCATTAAACAACATAATAGTTTCATGGCATTGGCATTGAATGTGAGCTTCCTCAGAAGGGCAGCATTGTGTGCCTGGTTGGTGCCACGATCCTCTCTCCAGGGGAGGCTGGAGGCAGGCAGGGATGGAAGCTGGGTATCGTGCTGGATTCCCTGCCCACTGCTGGCTGCCTGAGGGTGCAGTGCCTGTCTGAGAAAGCCTTGGCCCTGGCTGTGGTAGGAAGGTGGGGAAAAGCGGTTTCCCTGAAGATCTAACCAGAAAGCATGCATCTAAGCACTGGCCAACTCAATGCACCAGCAGATGCACATGTTCTTGCCAGGAGATCTGGTAGTGATTACCTTAGAGGAGAGTCAGAGGGATAAGGAGGGAGCTTTGATTTGCCACGTATAAGGGGTTTGCCTTGTGAAGCCTGGATCAATCTGACAGTGCCTATCAGAGAGCGGGGGAGTTGTGCCAACCTACCTCATGTTTTCTCTTACACAATCTCCCCTTGTTGCTGCCTCAGGAGCATTGTTGGTCTGTGGACCTGGCTGGAACAGGGCCAGCACAGATACAGCCATCAAGGGAGCAAAGATACAGCCATGGGAGGAGGATGCTGATTCATGAGGAGCTAGCTGCTTGCCTGCATGTTTCTGGGTAGGCACAGTTGCCTTGGTTGGGATATGAGAAGACCAGTTGGGCTGCTTGGGGTCTATCAGAGTGCACCTGCACTGCTGGGTGAGCCTTCCTGTGTCCCTACCTTTGCACCACCAAGAGCATCATCTTCCTCACTGGTCCAGCCCTGCGCATCCTTGAAGGTGCCACTATGTACCTGAGCCCCAGGCTGCAGCTCATGCTTCTTCTGTAGTCCTGGGCCAGCTTGCTTGCTTCCTTACTTTGCTTCCTTCCTTCCTTCTTCCTTCCACCAATGAACTTCGTGCCTGGTTGTGTTACTGCTGCCTGATCTGGTTTTGGAGAGCCCATGTGTCCATGCTCAGTGGGACGTGGTCCTAACCTATGGCCCAAATTAGTGTTACAGCCCTGCCCTGTCCCATCCACAGCAAGGTACACCAGGGAGATATCACAGAGCAGGGTGGCTTAGGCTGAGCCCTAGTCACCCTTGGTTTTGGGAAAAGCCTGCAATTCCAGGCTCTGCTGCAAAGAAGGCACATGCCTAGTCAGCTTTTTTCCTGGCAAAAAAAAATGTTGAAACCAATTTTTATTTGTTTTTCTCAAAGAGAACAAGTATCTACAGCTGGAAACTCGCGAAATGCACACAGAGTATTAGGAATCTTTAAAAGAGCTGGCCACTGATTGAAAATAAATCAGATCTTTTATTAAAACAAAGTCCTAATCCTGCAAATTCAAGAAAGAAGGTGAACGGCTGCACTTGCACAGAGCCTTGCTAAAACTGCTGGATCCATGGGTGAGCTCAGGAATCAAGTGGCGCAGGTGGAGCTGCAAGGTCAGGTAGTACCATTTCTTAGCCGTATCTTTGTCAGTCAGTAAGATGGGATAACATAAGGCTTATTCAAGAGCTACAAAACCCCAGCCAGTTGTTGGAAAGCAAAGGTTTCTTCCCGGTTATGCAGATGTGCATAGTTGTTTATAATGACCTAATATAATCAGTTTATTTAGTTCACTTGTCTGTGTCTGAAGTGCATACCTTGGAGCTCTTACCGAACACATTGTGGTTTGAAAAATGTCTTACACTGATGCAAAATTTATTTAAGCCCTCTAATCATAACTCAGACTGCATAAATCACCCCACTAGCTTGGTAATAAACTCCCCATACTTGTCAGGCCACCGTGTTTGAAGCACTGCAGTGTACCCTGTGGAGCAATCAACCCAGTGATCAGGGGCTAATTGGAATGAGGAGATCTCAGAAAATGCCTTGACACTTGCCTCGGACCAGAGGTGTGTGCTGCTGTGGTGGTGCAGGAGGGAGGGGTGCTCTTGGCTAAGCCAGGCTCAGTCCTCAGGGACTTTGCAGGTTGACACCAGTCCTTGCAGCCTGTGGGTGAGTGGATGTGCTGTGGGCTCTTGGTGTGAAATGCTGCTTGTTGGTGTTCTCTGCAGTGGCTTGTGTTTCCCAGCACCCGCAGCATGCAGTACAGCAACCCAGTCTCTGTGTCACCAGGGCAGGATCGGAGGGGTGCATCCGAAAGGAAAGGTTCCCTTCTTATCAAGTGTGTGTCTGTATTACAAATAAAAAAGGCAGCTGGTCTCTGCTTCTGACATAACCGTCATCTGCAGTGCAGGTACCACATCTTGCTCCATTGAGCCTCAATGTAAAGCTCGATGGGGCATCCTGGGGAGGGCTAGCAAGGGACATTCCTATGTGAAACCAGCGGAACTTGGGGCTGTGTCTGCGTGGCTGGACAGGATAGAGGGGAGCTGCTGACCTGTGCTGTTGGTAGCTGGCAAAGTGGTGAGTGCCCAGGATTTTGCTGCTGTGATGTGGATGCTGAAAGTATTTGTGTGGTGTGATCTTGGTGGGGGGGAAGTTTTTTATTTCCTTTCTCTGAAATGTCATAGTTCGACTGTGGCTGGAAAAACAGGGCTGTACAGAGAGCACGGGCTGAATTTGTGGTATTAAACACTTCCCAGGTGCTGGGTTAGTGTGTCTTGCTAATGGCCTCAATTAAGTGGCTTTCCAGAACAGAGGTTAGGATTTTCTTACAGGTCAGACTGTCAAGGACAGATGGGATCCTGTTCCTGCTGCTGCAGCATGTGTGTGTGTGTGTGTGTGTGTGTGTGTGTGTGTGCGCGCAGTGTGCCCAGCATCATCTCTCATCTCCTCCCAGAATGGGAACGATCAGCAGTGGTGATGCCCTCAATTGCTTCTTTTCCTTGAGCATTTTGTTCTTATTTTGCCTTTAAAGCTACCCTGAGTTTGCCAGTGAAAGTGGTGGGAGGTGGGGTAGGTTAACTGTTTAAGAACTCTTTTGGATTGAGTTTCTTTGCAAGGCTGTCGGCTATGGAGAGGGTTTGGACTTGGGCTATAGGGGTCCGTTTCAGATCTGTGGTCAGATTCACTTACATTGGTGTCTTTGCTGCTTTTTGGTGATTTCTGTTCAAGCAACCATCCAAGCTTCCATTTGGGGTTGTTTTCCCTGGTGGCAGTGGGGAGAGAAGGGGACTTTTCCGGTGTATAGAAATAAGTAGCAGTGTCACGTAGTCAAATTATGTGAGATGCAGGGAGCCATCACAAGGTCCTTATCTAACTACTGACCTGAGATGAACAGCCTGTAGGCCTTTGCAGAACAGCTACCAGAGTTGTTTCCTCTCTGCTTCTAGATGATTCCCACCTTCATAGCTTCATTTCTCTCTCATATTCCCTCTCCTTTCTAGAGGCAGAGCCTGGGGCATCATCACACTCCACATAGCTTCAGCTCCTTTCTTGTTTTTGTTTCTGCCAGAGTTAGTTTGCTCCAAATATGCATCTGGGTTTATGCAGATTATCCCCTTAGGAGGAAGCGGACTGGGGAGGTGTGTGCAGTAATTTATAAGGAGCAGTGAGGTGTAAGGTACGACTCATGATGCTCCCTACACCACTTAGCAGTGTGTTCCCTTTAGATGTGCTCCTCCTCTCTTGCTTCTCCCCACCTGCCTTTCCACCCAGGAAATCTTCTCTCCAGATGCAGGCGGTGATGTGGGTTGGGACAAAGTCTGGAGGTGGGGTGAGGATGCTTGTGCAGGGGTGGGAGGTTGCATCCAGTGCTGTGCTGTGATGGGAAACAGGGCATCTCACCACTTCCTGTATGCTGCTGCTGTCCTACACCTGCTCACCACAACAAGTCCTAAAGGGACACTGGGTCAGGCTGGGTGCTTGGATCAGGAGAAAATGGGCAGAGAGGTTGATCCTGGAAAGATGGTGTGAAAAGGCAGAACTTCTCGCTGCTGGCTTAACCTGGGTAGGAGTGACCAGCCGGGCCACAGCCCGCGCTGCCCTTTTCCATCCACTCCCAGTGCAGGCACAACACTGAAAGTTGCAGCACTGGGTATTGTCTACCCTCCTGGTGTGCAGGAGCTGCAGCTCCATTCCCCCAGCACGGGCTTCTCCAAGAAGCACAATCAAGCTATTTATATGCTTTGCCTCTCCTGCAAGCACTTAATATTCTGGCTCCAGGGCTGAGGGTGTAAGGGCAGCCCTAAAACCATCATTGCTGGGAGCCTATGAGACCACTATCATCTTCATCATCCCCATCAGACCTGTCGTAGTTGACGTCTTCATTGCTGGTCTGGGGGAGGGAGTAAGCAGCATGTTAATGACTTTCCCAGATGATGATAAAACAGGCTTTTGCTTGCCAGTGCGGATGCAAAAAAACAACACAAAGGGAGCTAGCGAGGTCAGAAAGATGGGCAGAAAATAACATAATGAGATTCATCTCAGGAAAAACGCAAGCTAATGTGTCTGGGGCTAGTGTCATCTGAAACACGTGGTCTGAGGACCTGGGGAGGGGTGGGGAGAGGACAGCACGCACCATGAGGCCGAGGTGTGATGGGAGATGGCATATCAGACATGGGCTTGCAGCGTGACAGGGCCAGCAACAGAGACATCAGGATGGCAGCCGGGATCTGCGGCCGGCCCAGGCGCCAGCCGTGCGGGAAGGCGGCACTTGGCACATCATTATCAGCAGAGCATTGGTAGGCGAGAGGTGGCTTTCAGCGAGGATATGCACAGAATGGGGCTAGGGAGATTAATTTATGAGAAAGGATTAAGTGCTAAAGATGTGTAGCTTTGCTAAGCGGCGGTTTAAGTGACAGGACATGACAGAATTCACTCACGAAAGGTGCCTGCGTGCCTGAGGAGGAATTGCTGTGAGCAGGGCAGACCAAGGAGGGATGCAGGGAGAGAGGGGGGCATGTTGGAAAGGGAAAACATTGGCTCTGGGGTAGAATCTGCCTATAGATGAGTCTGTTAGGGTGGGAAGTCTTCTCCAAAAGGAGATTTTTGTGTGCCTGTTTATTTGGGACCTCAAAAAAGAAAATGTTTCATTGGAAGCAAGCGTGTGTATTCTCTTGGGAGCAATGGGATGAGGCTGCGGTCTTCAGCAGCACTAGTGTCTTGGTCACAAATTCCCCACATAGTTAAGGCCAGGTAACGATTTTCCACCAGGAAATTTCCTTTATCTTTGCACCTGCTCAATCCAAAGTGACCGTGTTCCTCCCGTGCCTTTTCTTCTCTCACCATTTAACCCTTTCCCCATCTCTCCTGCAACATCTTTACCTGTCTCCACATCTCCATCACGTTTGGCCAGAGGCTTCTTAGCAGAGTAAGCAGGTCCCTTCTTTGCTGTGCCAGGGATGGGGAACTTAAACATGGCTGCAATGGGGAACTCAGACATGGCCAGGATGGGACTATCCCAGCCACACAAGAGGGAAGTGATGTGGACATCAGCTGTGATGATAAGGTGGGAGAGTCCAGGAGACCTGGGCCTGCTCTTCCTACAGATGCAAGGTGCCGCCTGTGGTACGGGTTGAAGACAGGGTATTGCCGAGGCTCCAGGACAGATAGTTTGCTTATCCTTATTTCATCCTGTGCTGACCACACTACTCCTTCCTCTGCTCAGTGGGATTGGGGGAATTTCTTCTGCTCCCCGTCCTGAGCAGGAGGAAGGATCCAAAAATCATGGGGCTGGAAAGGGGGAGTCTGTTAAGCTCTTGAGCAAATCTGACAGAGGTTAATAACGTGTGGAGATAAGGCACAGCAATCGTCCAGTGTGCAGCTGAAAGGCCACAGGCCATGGGCATTTGACTAGGCAGGGCAGCCAGGAGACCCTGGCTCTGGTGCAGTCCACAGATGGTGTGTTCGGGGGCATACGGGCACTCTGATACCTATGAGCAATGGGTTTGGGTGCCATTTGAAATGCTTTCTGCTGGGTTCTGCTACATTCCTTTGGATTAGGAGGTGCTAAGATGACGGAGATGTGAAAACTCCTTTTTCAAATCAGCTGCCAATAAAAGTGACCCTGTTCCCTACCGATACTCATACACCTCCATGCACATACAGGCAGACGAGAACAGGCAGTGCCTCATACAAACAAGCAGAGAAACAGGCTGGTGCCAGATGAACATAAACACAGAGAGAGCTGTGTAGCACTAATTATGTTGTACCACTGCAAATGCTCAGAATGTGAAACCTGTATGACTAACGCATCTCCACAGCCAGATGCGTGCATCAGAGAGAACACACAACTGGCGCTTGCCAATTATATCAACAAACAAACAAACATGGGCTCGCAACTGTGTACAGTGGACCACCCCAGGAGGCATACATGCACACACAGCTACTGAATAGGGTCACCCACACCCCTTTATCAATATGCCACGCAGAGACATCCTTAAATAAGTCCAGGTTTGTGTGAAGCTGGCCACAAGAACTGTGCCCCAAGATGCTCGTCACCTTTTGGGTGTGTCGTAGAGTCACAGAATCATAGACTGGTTTGAGTTGGAAAGGACCTTAAGATCATTTAGTGCCATGGGCAGGGATGCCTCACACTAGACCATGTTGCCCAAGGCTCCGGTCCAACAGGGCCTTAAACACTGCCAGGGATGGAGCATTTATCACTTCTTGGAGCAGCCTGTTCCAGTGCCTCACCACCGTCACAGTAAAGAACTCCTTCCTTATGTCTAACCTGAACTTCCACTGTTTAAGTTTTAACCTGTTACCACTTGTCCTGTTGCTACATTCCCTGATGAAGAATCCCTTTCCAGCACCCTTGTAGGCCCCCTTCAGATACTGGAAGGCTGCTATGAGGTCTCCATTGCAGCTTCTCTTCTCCAGGCTGAACAGCCCCAACTTTCTGTTTGGAAATGATAAATAATGTGCTGCAGGTGCTTCTCTGATTGAGGTGGCTGTCTTGCCCCCTCCTGTGATGCCAGCTGGAGGATGTCATTTTCTGTCCCTCTTCTGCAAGGGTGTTGCAGGCTGTTAGCAGGACAGAGTGGCTATTGCTTCTGGTAACAAGTGGATGATCATGATGGATGGACCGTAAAGGACTTGTGTCCCCTCAGGATGGGAGGTGTTGTATACTCATAAGACTGCTCTTAAAGGAAATATACTCTGCATTTTAATTTCGGCTGCAGGCTCTGGTGTTGACCATCCCAGCGGTGTGAGGGGAGAAAGGTGGGCTGGCAAGGGGTGTGGTTAAGGATGGTGGTGGGGAAGGTGAACTCTGCAGATGTGCCCACATGGGAGGAGTGGACATCCCGCTAGGCTCTGGGTGGAAAGCCTCCAGCGCTGCGATGGTGCTCTGGGGACCTCTCTCTGGTATTTCCCCCACCTGCCTGGCCACACAAGGATCTTCACTGGCAAGATGCAATAGTCTCCCCTATCCTGTCTGCACCCTAGAGGTTTTCAGGAAGGACCTGCGTGAGCATTGCAAAGGTCTCATCAGCCCTTCCTCGCCCACCGTCCCTGGTAGCCCCTTTCTGCCCAAACCCCTGATGAGGAGAGGAGTCAAGGAGCTAGAAGAGCACTTTATCTGGGGTAAGATGACTGCAGGACACCTTGGGCTGGCTTGCTCATAGCACTTCAGTCAACTGTGGCAGCCCTGGGATACCGATTGCAGCCCCGGATGGGAGTATGTCTGAGCAGAGACCTCTCTGAGCAACGCACACCAGGAGGTGGTATCAGCCTTTGGAGACAGACACCCCCAATATGAAGCACTCCTCCTAACTTGTGACACCTCTTTTTTTCTCCCAACCAATCTCCCTGCTCATTGAGTCCATTACTTCCCTTGCTGTTTCAGAACATCCTTTTCCCTTCTTTGCCAGTGGAGTCCATTAGGACCGGGTGCTGTCTCCAAAGCAGGGAAGGGTTGAGCCAAAGGCTGGCAGCTTCTCCCATGCCTGCCAAGTCAATGAGCTGCCTGCCAGCACACGTGTCAGGGACGCAGGACCAGGGGGCTCGGCTAAGCATGGTAGTGGTTTTAAATGGCCTTTGGGGATGGATGGTGGGAGGAGGAGTGCAGACTTGAGGCCTGGCTCCAGGGAAGGCTTTGGTGCAGGGAGAGAAACGAGGAGCTGCCAGCTTACAAATACCTTCCCTTCCCCTGGGAGGGATGTGCAGTGAGCGTAGCATCGCTCCTCCAGCAGTACGAGGCTTTTGCAGGGGAATGTTTTTGTGTATATGGGGGATGTTTGGCCAGAAAAAGAGAAGTCAGGGGTAGAGAGGGTTTGATTTTCCCTGGTGGTTTGGCCTGCCACTGCCAGGCTTGCCTGAGCAAAAGGTTGAGTGGGAATAATGTATATCTGGCCACCACATAACATCTCATTGCCCAATTCTATTGCCTTTGCCACAGTAAGCAGCGCTGTGCAAAGGGGAGGTTAGAAGCATCCCAGAGGTGAGTTCTGGAGCCTTATAATCCTGTCTGGTCTTACTATTACTTTTGTCTGCTTTGGAAACCCCTCTATCGATACGTGTTTTTCTGTATATACAGGTTTGTGCATGTGCCAAACTCATTCCTCTTGGTCATTTGATTTAAGTAGGGCCTCTCCTGATTTGAAATGATGTAGCCAGCTCACTCCAACCAAGTTACTCAGCGACGCTACAGCATGGGAAGGTATTTGCAATCCCAAAGGAAATGTCAGCATTGCATGAGTTGTAGCCTGGCCAAAATGGCCAAAATACCTGTTTCCAACTTCCACAGCTGAACTGGCAGTGGTGAGGATGCTGGATCTGCCTCTGGCAGGAGAACCACTCTCTTCCCCTTTGACGCTGACAGAGGAAGACTGACTCTGTGTGAAGAACTCAGAAGTGCCTCACTGCTTGGGTTTCCCCTCTCCCTCTTTTGACACAGCATATTAATACTGCTCAATGTAGGAAATAGACCCAGATCACAGCCTTGGGGCTGGTTTGGCTGGTAGAGCAGGACTTAATCTCAGGAAGGGAAGGGGTATTACTCCATCTCCAGTGGGGCAGCTGTCATTCAAGGGCTGTATTTAGCTCCAGGACTTCCAAAGGGATTCACTTGGCTCTGTGTCCGTATGACCTCTAATGAGTCACCCACATATTGAAGCGATAAACTGCTCATGATGCAGCCACTGCCTGATTTGTGCATGTATGTTTGATATGGGCAGAGCTGCATCCCAAAGTCCCAGCTGCATCTGGCAGTGGTGAAATGGCAAAGAGGCCCTGAACGCTGGCTTGGAGAGAAAGCAGGGAAATGCTGATGAGGTTGCTTCTCTCATTCCTTTGCTCAGTTGTATTGTTAATTATGAATCTTTGTACCTGGTGGTTTGGAATTGTCATGCCCTCATCAGTGTGGGTGCTCTGAATACAGTAATAAGTCATTCCTCCTGGCTGTCCCTGCTAACCTTTCTCCTCTATGTTGTTAATGGGAAAGAATCTGGGCTCAGCCACTGCATGATAATAGCCTGCAAGGGAGCCAGCTCAGAGCAGGCAATGGGAAACAGGTGGGATTAACAAATGGAAAAAGTGGTACAAGGACTTGTGTGGGTGCTCAGAGTTGAAAACCTGGTGAAAGTGAGAACAGAGGTGCTGGATGGTGGGACGGATGTGCCGCCACTTTTGTCACAGGGGCTAAAAAATTATGAGCAGCATCCCAAAGCCAGTGAGGAGGCAGAATACCTGTTTCTTTCCAATAGCTGCTGGCCTTTGGGGTAATGAATTCGAACAGTCTCTGTGCTATCCTCTAAGGGACACTATGTCTGCTTTCTAAACCTCTGGGCTTGCTGCTCTTTGTTCTGACAAATACCAAGCCTCGAAGAACAAGCAAAGCTTTGGATCAAAGTGCATGTTGGAAGCAGGGGGCTGACACAGCCGGGTGAGTCGGCAGAGCTCACCAGGTCTTAACCGGGGATGATGTAGCACTGCAGTACAAGGCAGAAAAGTTGCCTAGATCTGGCAGAGAAGTGTTGTGAGGAGCACTGGAAATCATGGATTTGGCACTGTGGGGGGTCTAGGGTGGAAACTGTTTTTACTATGAGGGTGCTGAGGCACTGGCACAGGTTGCCCAGAGAAGCTGTGGCTGCCCCATCCCTGGCAGTGTTCAAGGCCAGATTGGACAGGGCTTGGAGTAACCTGGTCTACTGGAAGGTGTCCCTGCCCATGGCAGGGGGTTGGGACTGGATGAGCTTTAAGGTCCCTTAAAGACGTGATTACATGATTTTATGATTAAGGGTAGAGCATGTCCAGGCAGGGTAGTGTCAGCAGAGATGCGTGTGGGCTGCGTGATCCTAAAGTGAAGGGAACAAGTACCTGGGAGGGAAACCTACATCCAGGACATGAGGAGACAAGGTCTGTGCTATGGCACATCCTTTCCTGCTGCTGATTGTCCCTCTCTGTACTGTGATGTGTCTGAGGGCTCTTGTGTTCCTTTTAAAACCTGTACTTGTAGCATAGGCATTCCAGACACAGAAAGTGCCCATCGGATGACTGTTGGGCAGTCCTTGGGCAAGTTCCCTTTCCTAAGAGTGTCACTGTAGCACCCTCCAAAAGCCAGGCCTTGGAGTTTATTTCATTCCCCTCACTTTGACAAGCATTAAATAGCACTTCCACTGTGCTATTTGATGGACAACTTGGCTTTGCCATTTCCCAGCGCAAGGCCACCATTAAGTGCACCTAGCCAGCAAAATGATGTTCTTTAGCAAAAGCATGGTGCTCTGCAGTACTTGGGTGGCACTGAGTGTGAGACTTGTTCTAATCTTCCTGTGCCCACCTGCACTCTCTTGACCATTCTGCCTAGTGGAATAACTTTTGCAACTTGTCTTCATTGTGCTTCCTCTGCCCTGGCATGTGGTAGCTCCACATCATCCAGTAAAGGGTCCTTAATGTTTATTCTGTCCTCTGGCTTGTGTTACAACTCCTTGTTTGAATGAGTGACTGTTCTGTATGGGTTTGACATGTATTTGCCAGTGTCAGTCTAAAGGAGCCTGTGCAATGTTTGGCATGCCACAAGGCCAGCCCAGCATGTTCCTGGATGGGAAAAGGCATGTTTGGGGCAACAGAACTGAACCTGGAGTTGATAGGACTGTGTGAGGGACTGTGAGAGCAGGGTGGCTGTGTTGTGTCAGGATGGACCCATGCCACTCCAAAGAGCTCCGTTAAGGTGCTCAGGCTATCTCCAGAAAGGTTGGCACTATCACCTGAGATGGTGCAGCACCACGCCAGGGTGTCTCAGGGGCTACACGGGTGATTTAAATAGTGATTTGTTGTTTGTCAGAGCTGTCTGCCCTGCTCCAAACTCACTGTGCTGTGCTCTTGCTGCTGATTCCTCATGTGGGTTTCATTTCTCTTTTTACCATCCTCTCCAGGGGTTCTCACTTGTGGCTGGCATGGCAGAGTACGTCCCGCAGCCTCCCTCCATGTGGTCTGCAGGCCCACAGCCCCCTCACGCCTCTGCCGTCTGCCCACTGGAGCCCATGGATCTGGGGGTCTTGGAGCAGCAAACGCCACCGGCACAGCCACCATCCTCCCCGGAGCTGGGTGAGGATGAGGAAGTCACCTGCCCACCAGACCCTGATGTTCCCTACCCCGACTTAGCCCCGGTTGTCTTCTTCTGCTTGAAGCAGACCACCAGCCCACGGAACTGGTGCATCAAAATGGTGTGCAACCCATATCCTTTCTGAGCTGCCTCTTCTTTTGCTCCCTTCTGCCCCATCCCTCCCTCTCTCTCTCTGCCCTCCCAGGCCACCTGGCAGGTAAGGAATGCCATTTCCTACATGTTTAATGACCTGCTTTGTTCCTTGCTTGTGTTTAAGCAGAACCTCAGCTGTTTTAGTGTGTGATCAAAAGAAGCTGATAATGAAAGAAGGGACTTCAAAGAGAGCTGCTGACAGCCCCAGTCACAGGGGGCTGGGTGAGGGCATTTTGGAAAGGTCTGTTCTTCCCATTCCTGGTTCTATTCTTGCCTCTGCCCTCAGTCAGAGTGTGAGATGCTAGCTCCAGGAGTTCGTGCCTGACAAGCAGGCTGCCACCAATGGCAGAGGTATCTCCTCCCTCTGAGTGTAGAGGCTTCAGTGAAAGCTCATCTTGCCCTTGGTGAGGGAACCACCGCTCCTGGACCTCAATTGCAAGGATACCTGGGTGACCCCTTGCCTTTCCATCTAACACAAGTTGCTGTCCTACCCATATCTTGC
This sequence comes from Amazona ochrocephala, assembly GCA_039720435.1. Taxonomy (NCBI): domain Eukaryota; kingdom Metazoa; phylum Chordata; class Aves; order Psittaciformes; family Psittacidae; genus Amazona; species Amazona ochrocephala. The sequence goes on from CM077880.1 coordinate 81,214,709, forward strand.
CATGAAGTCAGGCCAGGAACAAATGGCAGAATCTGTTCCAAGTTTGACTCCGAGCCCCATACACCTTGGGGGAGATCTCTGGAACACAAGCATGCTCTTCCTTTGCAAAGGAGGTCAGCAATCACACACATGTGTCACCATTCACAGGTGGCCCCTGCATCCCACCAGTGCAAATGATAATCAGCTGCACAACTCATTAGCACTGAGGCTGCCAGGAAGCAAAGGCTTCTGTGGCTGTTGAGCCTGATGCAATATAAAAAACAGGTGGAGGGCAGTTATTGTTCTTTGGTCTGGGGGACTCTGCATGGTGAGGAAGAAATGGAGAAGTGAAGATTTAGCAGAAAGGTTGGTCTGGAGTTTTACTTGGGCCTCTTTTTCTGTCCAGAATCATCAAGTGATGGCACCTTTTACCTGGAAGTTTCTTAGTTCCTAGTTAGGTTGGCATTATCTATAAGGTTGCTTGTTATAGATTTGATGCATAGGCTTCTAGAATAAATCTGAGTGTCTGGGCACACAGAAAAGACTTGCAAAATGATTCCAAGAGTCTTTTCAGCTTCAATAGCCCAACCCTGGATGAAGTCTTGAGGTGCTGTCAGCGATAGTGAATGACCTTAGATGGTTGAAAACTTGTTTTAATTTCAAATGTAGGAAAAGGTTTGGGTTTCAGCTCTGAGGTCTTGTCTTAAAGTTCAGAAACTCTTATAAAGATGTTGTAGTCTTGAGTACAATTTATGTTTGAGAACTTATTGAAGGTTTAGGGTTTCTGCTTTCCATTCTACTGCCTGCTCCTTAAAGTTTAAAAACTTCTCATTGAATTATGCATTGCTTTTCAAATGCTGTGTGTCTGCACTAGTTATCACGGCCCAGGAATCTTGTCCCAGCATGTGGTGGGCTCAGAATAAAGCTTGAGAGATTTGTGTCTCAGTGGAAAGGCTGGATTCAGAAAATGAGACAAGAGTGATAGCCGGGGTTTGGAATGATGATTTGCTCTTGAATAGGGGAAGAAGAGAAAAGCTTGCCTGTCTTCCTGGCTAAAAAGTCAGTCAAAACATTCCCTCCAATTTGGTACATAGCAGGGAGTTTGCTTTAAGGTGTTGGAGCTGTGTTATTCAGAGTTGAGCACTATATGGGCATTTTTGTATTTAAAAGTTATTTTTGTTTTAACCCTCGAAAATGTGTGCTGTTTGACTCTAAAAGGACCTTTTCATAGCAGAAGCTATAGAAAGAAGGAAAAAGCCTTAATCAATCACCTGTTGATGATATTACACGTGGCTAAATGTGACACCAGGGGGTGAAGAGCAATGGTGGGAATGCTGGAAACCTTTTGAAAGGGTTGTTTCAGACCTGTGATTTCAGCTCAGCTGTGTCAATTTAGAGGATTATTTGAAAAGCAGAGACTGAGTGGGGTGGATTCAACTCCTCCTTTGATCTTCTCTACCCTTGTGGGCCTCATTTTGCCCAGGTGAGTAGCTTCAGAGGGGAAGCCTTCAGCACCAGTGTTGGGAAAGCAGTGTCCAGGAGTCTCATTCCTGGATGGCAAGAGCCATGAAGGGAGCCCCAAGCCCTTGCCATGGCTAGCACAGAAGTTAGAAGCAATGACCACCACCTCTGAATGGGCAAAACACCACCCTGGGAGTGAGGTGACCAGAGCACCGTAGTAGTTTGTGCAGGAAGAACCAGCGGGAAGGGCTTCTGGGTAAGCTCAGCCAGTGGTCATTGAGAAGGTGCTCAAGTTTGGGTTCCACCCAGGAGTACTGAAGAAGCTGGCAGAAGAGCTTGCCAAGTAACTCTCCATGAGAAGCCTCAGGAGGAACCCTGTCACTCTGTGCAACTACCTGAAAGGAGGACGGAGTAAGGAGGTGCCTGGTTTCTTTTCCCAAATAACAAGTGATAGGATGAGAGAAAATGGCCTCAAGCTGCCCCAGGGGAGGTTTAGGAAAAATTTCTTCACTGAGAGGGTGCTCAGGCATTGGCACAGGCTTCCCAGGGCAGTGGTGGAATCACTGTCCCTGCAAGTGTTAGAAAACTGTAGGTGAGGCCCTTAGTGACATGATTTAGTGGTGGCCTTGGCAGTTCTGTGTAGGGTTGGGCTTTGTGATCTGAAAGGTTTTTTCCAGCCCAATTGATTCTATGGTTCTCTGATTCTGAGTGGATTGTGGAAGAAGTCGTTCTTATGACTTTTTTCATAGCCTGGTGTCAGATCACTTACTGTGATCTCATTCCTGGCTGTGAATGAACCCCCTTTGTAAATGATGCTTCTATGAAAGTCTTCTAAGAATTTACACAGTTGGCTGGTTTTTTTTATTTGCTCCTGTCTCAAGTTTTTAATCTTTGCTATATTGGGCTATTTGGTTTCTTAATGCACTTTCTAAAGTAGTGGCTGAGTCACTGTCACAGGGCAATGCCTGTACTTTCCTGAAGATTCAGCAAAAAAGATGTGGCATTAATTAAAAGCCTGTTAATCCTTCTCGTTGACATTCTACTAGGACAGAGCTTCCTAATCATTGTTATGGAAGTATTGTCAATGAGACTTAAAATGGAAGCTCTGATTGTTAAGGACTATGTAGCAATTTTTGTAAGCACAAGGTCATTAACCACTGCATTTCAATTTAGGTAATTGCATTCTACCTACTTAAATCCCCCTCCCCTGAAGATTATTTTTCCTTCCATGAGCAGTCCTGCAATTTTGTTATGTGCTATTAAACAACTGCCATATTCTTTTGCTGCAGTGCAGTGTGAGGAGAAAGAACCACTTATATCCCTGCTTTAAAATCACTTCCGGATGTATATGAGTGTATAAATGTGTAGTGCTGTTACTGCAAAAATTGTAGACTCTGAGTCCCTTTTAAGATAGGGACTATGTTCCATGTGAACCTTGTGGTGTTTGTCCTCAAAGAGAGTATTCACTGTGCTTTTTACCATAGTGCTGTGTGGTGAAAAGCAGTCTGATGCTTTGAACTTAAGTGATTTTATATTTCTGGGGTGGCTTTACATACAGTGCAAATGAATGCTTGAATTGTCCTAATTTATTGGGGAACAGATTGTTTTAAAAATCCTGGTTAACCTTTTTAGATCCAGGTAACTGCTGTGATTGCAGTGCAATGCACACCTGGAGCCTGGCTTGGCTCCTGCTAAGTGTGCCTATCCAAACGGAGGCTGGTATGATGCTGCATGTAAGCAAACTGCCAAGCAGTTTGTTGAGGTCGATCTTTGTTTCGGTTAACAGGCAGAAGGCTGACCACACTGAGTTGTAGACCATGGGGCTGTTACAGCTACAATGCTAATGGAGTCAATATTTGAGGTATGGTTATGAGAGAGGCTGTAAGATTGTTGTGGGCTTTTTCCTTTCATAAAACCTAACCTCCATGTCAGCTAGGATTTCAAGTTTAGCTTGGAGGAGAAGTAGGGTGAGAAGTGTGAAAACATGTTTCTGGAACAACTGTGTAGCATCCATCTTATGAATTTATAAAGGGCTTTGGACTCAATAATGGGCATGCCACATTGCACCATTGCAAATGGATCCTGATGCACTTGGCAAATTATGAGAAGATTATGAGAGGGATGCTTGGATGTCTGCTTTGCTGTTTGACTCCTTGGAGTTCCATAAGGACTTTACACTTCATCCATCCCTAGGGTCAAATGCAATAGATTTGGTTTGTCCTTTGGGCTTTTCCTTAACAGAAATTCTTGCCATTCCAGGAGGCCCAGATCTCCCTATGCTGTCATATCTATAATATTGACATGACCGTGAGCAAAAGTGAAGCGTGCTATTAAAAAAATCAATGCTAAAACTGTAGCAGTAATGAGATGGGCTCTGCAGTTCACTGCTGTCGTTTTCTTGCTCTTTCTTATACACCAGCCTCTTCCCACGTTTGTGAAATGTGTTGGCCATTTGGGCTTCTGTTTTGCTCTCTGGCAGCAAAGTGTTGTATTTCTAGTTGATTTCAGTGATGCAGGAGCACTGGGTCAGGTCCCAGTTGTGCAAAGTCTTATATATGCACTTAATTTTTACTACCATGAGTTGCGTTTTATAGGGTATAGAGCAGGGTGCCTTCTGAAATCCTGAAGCCAGTTTGACTGCTCGTATGTACTGAGGAGCTGCCTTGTAGTTCATACACTTTAAGGATCCCCTAAGTAGGGGCTCTGCTATCATACTTGACCCTAAAAATCTTGTTTCTGGAGGTAACTTTCCTGTAACTTGTACTTGCAGGGTATCAGATTGATCTATGTGCTTGGTGCACAGGGAAACAGGACTGTACTTGGACATACTGACGGGGAACTGAGAAAGCCCACAGGTTTATTCCTGCCTCCCTGTCAGGTGCTGAAGATACGATTTATGTGCAAGGCAACTGAGTATAGAATGGCTGGCAATAAGAATAGTGGTGTTTTGTGCTGGCATTGCCTATGAGAGCAGAGTGGATAATCAAATGCTGAACAGGCAAGGAATATTATGTGTGAGGATTTGGACTGGTAATTGATACTTGGTGACACTGAGCAAGTGACACCATGGTGCATGGGGACTCTGTGCTGCCAAACCCACTGATTTTCAGGTGACACACATGGCTGAGAGGCTGACGTTGCTCATTAATAAGCTTTGGTTGAATAGGTGTGTTGCGTATTACACCCTGGTGGTAAAATAACAGTTTGGGTAACTTGGTGTTGTGTGAATGAGACTTCATGTGCAGATTCTATAGTATGTTGTACTTGTTTCTGCCTTAAGCTGTTGCCTTGTGTACTCTTAAACCCTGGATGCAGTTTTCATAACTGGATGTAGTTAATTGATAAGCAAATATCAGCTGCAAGATTATTGCAAGTCTTTTACTAGTTGATGTTTGTCTTAAGGCCTGAACTCCCGTAATCCTCTGAGGTTTACTTTTCATATGTGTACATTTATTTATGTGTATATATAAAAAATAAAGGAAAAAAAAAGGTTCCTGCCTTTCTAGTAATTAGAGAAAGGCTTGTAAGTGTGGCCAGAAGGTAGAATAATACATCAAAACATGAGTTGCTTATGAATTTTAAGCAGCATTCATTATTCTTGAGGGCCTACGAATCATGGCTTTTCACTCTTGGGGTCAGCAATATCAGCTTTTATGTGCATACCTAGAAAGAACTAAAATGAGTGTTATTCCTGCTTTGCTATTGTAAAGACAAATCTCTCATGTCTCTCTTTGCAAATCCAGCTCAGAGGACAGGTGAAGAGTCTGACACTTGTTTGAAGACTTGACAGCTTTGTATTGCTCTAGGTAACTAGGGAAATGTTGTGACTGTGCCCCTAGGAATGGGTTGATTTCTATAGATTACACATCTCTAGACATCCTTCCAGACAACAGATACATTTGTATACCCAAGATCCAACATGTGTAAGACTTTTTTTTTCTGTAAGAAGTAGTATAGTCTCTCTGCAGTCCATAATGTGCTAAATCACCTTTACAGTTGCTCCTGTTGTATGGGAAACTGAACTGATCCAGAGCTCTCCAGGGGACATGTGGTGTTGGTGGCATTGCTGTACCTCTGGGCATGTGCCTTATGCATTTCAAGCTTTAAAAGGGACAAGCCTGTTTTAGATCCTGCTGGCTTTTCTGCCTCTTGGCCAAGCTCCTTACTAGTGGAACAAAATTTGCTATTAGCAAAAAAGGGTGACTTTTAGTAAGACAATTGTCCATAAACATGATTCATATTTGAAGACCATGAATTTATTGGGCCAACACTACCATGTCCCCAGGACCAATCCATCCTCAACTACTCCTTCTCTCCTTTTCTGTTAACAGGGTGTTTTAATGCAGACGTTTCCTGTGCTTGTGAACTGACCCTTAATTTCTTAATTCTCCTCTTGGGAAGCTGACTGGGCTTCACCCCACCTAACTCTACCAGCCTGAAAAACAGGCATCCAGGCTGTCTCTGTAGGTAAATGACACACTGCCATCTGTAGCAGGAAATTCAGCACGCTTAGTTTAACCCTGCCCTTCAGAGGGCAAAGTCACTATGTGAGGGTGCCTATTTTCCCTTCTTTACTAGACAGGGAGTTTCCAGATAGCAGGCTATAGGGATTGCTGGCTAGCATCCTGGGTTGCCTTTAGGATTGCTATGCTGTTTGGCTCCCTAGGTGCCCTGGAGGGTGGGAAGGGCAGGGAGCAGGTTTAGTTTTGGAAATGGTGCAGTCTGGACCTTTTAGAGTTTCCATAATGAAATATCAGGCAATCTTAGTTTTGTGGGATGAGGGGAAGGCACACCTTTTTGCCTGGACTCTGGGTTGGGAATATGTAGTTTTGCAAGTACCAGCTTTTTTGTTTTCCTGGGATAGAAGCCCTGTTAGGGGGGAGCATGGTAGTGCTCAGGACATGCATAAGGAGTTGGGAAGGAAGCTGCCTCTGCAAAACTAGTGACAAGGGAGTGTTATTAGCATGGGTCGTTTGATGTGCAAGTTTACAATACGAAGTTTAGAGGGATCATTTGCATGGCCAGCTATGGTGTAAATGGAGTTAGAACTCCTACATTGTCATCAGTAGCACATGGGGGATGGATAAGTTTGAAGGTGATGTGCATGCTTGCAAATGGATTGTGTGTATATATATACATATATATACACAATTCCAGGCAATATAAAGGGATGAGGTCTAAATCTGGCTGGCTTGCAAGCTGGCCCGGTGTATCTAAGCACAAATGCTGAGACAGGATATCTGACTGCCTCCCATCCCCTTAGCTCATTCTCTGGAGCTTGTTTGTTTCATAGTGAGAAGTCAAAGACCGCCGTTTGGAAATGAAGCAGGACAACAGCGCAAACAGAGCCAGAGCTCTGACTGTCTGAAGCTATAATGGTGTAACAAAATCAGAAATAAGGCGGAAAAAATTCTTAGTGCATCCCTACTGTCTTCATGCAAAGATCAGCATTTTCCCTGTTACTGAAGGATAGATTGCTATTGCTGGAGGAAGGGCCAACTGCCAAACCACAGCCTCCTTTCAATGTGGTGGAGAGGGGTAATTTTTAATTTGCTGCATGTATGTTGTACTGCCCTACCCGGTCTAGTGGAGGGTGTCCCTGCTCATTGCAGAGGGGTTGCAGCTAAGCGATCTTTAAAATCCCTTCCAACTCAAACCATTCTGCGGTTTGAAATTCTATTCTGTAAAATGATTCTATGCAAAGCAATAAAGGACCTGCTAATATTCCATGCCCCGATGCTCCAGGAAAACTTACTGCAACAGCTTTTGATGAGGTATCTCAGTATGGTCCCTGAATTTCTAGTCAATGAATGTGGAAGGTGCGGGGAGAGTTGGCAGGAAAGAGTAGATGAAAGTCACAGCTTTGCCTTGTGTAAATCCATGAAAGCAGACCTACTTGCACCAGCTATTGCTCTTCAGGCTACGTTGGGAAGATTGGTCTTGCCTTTTCGTAACACAGTGCAGACTGTGGTTCATGTCAACCAGGGGTGCACTTGGCAGTGGCAGGTCAGAGGAGAGGGGTGATGTGCTCACCTGAATGTGGTAGCCATGCCTGCTTCAGGGGACCTTCCCATCCCTCCGTAAAGTGCATTGCTGAACTGAAACAAATGCTGAAAAACCCTTCTGGAGCACACTGTGTTTATTCACTGGAATGTATTTTGTCTTAGAGATGAGAAACATTACCTCGCTGAAAAATGGTCAGTTTGCCTTGTTCAGCCTTTGTGAACGCTGGAGCAGAGCGTGAGGGAGCTGAAGGGGGTTCTTGGAGAAACAAAGGGCAACAAAAATACTCATTTTGAGCTTAAGACTATAAAATACTCTTACCGGACCTCCAACAGCATGTTCTGTCTTAATGTGAGTTAAATAATGCAATTAACAGCTAACAAATTGATCAGCTGCCTATTTGGGACTTGTCACTCTTCCCACCCCAGCCCATAGGGAAGGGCCTGCAGCCAGCTGAATTTGCTGTGTCGTGAGTGTAGAACCTGACAGGAGCTGCTTCAGGTGAGGAATGGTTAACAGTTGCAGCTTTTCTGTGGTAAATGGCTTGCAGCTGGTCCCAGGTTGGTTAAGAGGAAAGGCTGTATGGAAAACTTGGCCCTTTTTGGACCTATGGAGAGAACAGGAGCAAAGACTCTGCCAAGCTGTCAGCCTTTAAGCTGGGAGGATCTTCGTAGCCTTAGAGAGACACTGTCTTTGGAAGGTGAAGGTCTAGGAAGGCTGCAGCCTGGTGTAAGAAGGACCAGGCTCAAGCTTGCACCCACTTCTGTCCTGTGCTCACTTTGCCCTGGTTAGGCAAAACCACTGGTTCTGGTCATCCCAACACACTTTCGCCTGTGTCCCTCCCCAGGTCCCTTGCACATCTCCCTGCCATCACCTCTCCTGTGCTTCACTGCCTGTCATGGGACAGGGGTGTTGGAGGTTTTGTTTGAAGTGTGCTTCTCTGAAACAGTGTTTGCAGCCCCTCAGTGCTGGGGGTGGCAGAAGAAGAGCTGAGCAGCTTTGGGAAGTGCTACCAGGCTGGGCTGGCTGTTCAAAGGGACAGATCTGGTTGGTGGCTTGGGCTTGCCATGCTCTTGGTTGCTGCTGATGCTTGGGCTGTGGCTTTGTTTTGTGCTGCTTCACATCAGGCGTACTCCTCCATTGGGGGGGAATGATGCTGGCTTTGCTGCCTTGCATGCCCCTCCTCTCTGGAGTGGTGCTCTGGACTCTGCTGCGGAAATGAGCAGAGATCATCCCAGGGAAGGCTTTGAAGGAGGGAGCAGGCTAGTCAAGGCAGATGCTTTTTATTTCGGGTGGAATAAAAACTGAGTTGTATCCAGCAGTTAGGGAAGGAGGCTGAGATGAGCAAGAAAAGTAGATAACAAGCAGCTGGACTCGTACAAGAAAAGATGAAGTGTGATTATGAAGATGTAACACAAACTGATGGTGAGTGATAAGTGGAGCTTATCTAGTTCAGGAACAGCTACTCTAGCACCATGCTGCAAATCCCTGCTGAGCTTGGCAGGCATCTCAACAAATCCTTGTAATCAATGGTATCAAAGGCAGCTGATAGATCTAAGAGAATCAGCATGAGTGCTTGATCTTTATTGACTGCCATTGAGGACCAGTGAAGTGCTTAAGGAGGTGGTGTGATGTTAGTGCAACCCTCCTGCTAGAAGACCTGAAAAGGCATGGATTGGATGGGTTGGCTGGTCTGAGAGCTGGAGTTTGAGTGCAGTGCTGTTGTTGGAAGAGCTTTCACCTGCCAAGCCCTAACTGCAGGCTGGCTGGTGGGGATGGAGAGCTTAGCTTGGCCTTCCTGCCTGAAGGATGCCCATCCCTGTCTTCTTTCTCCAGCCTTCCCCTTGACCATTGCAAGAGTGCAGAGTGAGGAAGGGAATGACTCCCTCAGGTGGGATGGAGGATGCACAGAGCTGGGACGTGGGTGACCATCTGTTCTTGGAGACAGTGGTGCCATTTACACTTATGTGCTGCCACTCATCCAGTAGGAAAATCTGTCCTTGCTAATGATACAAAACCATGCTCTTTGCTTATCCTTCTTCCCTTCATTTTTCTCTCCCCCAGCCTCCCCTCATCATTACCTACTGTGCTTGAGTCTATAAAAGCTACCGTTGCTCCCCCTCCATGCGTGTGATGCGGAGCTGCTCAGTCCCCGCAGCTCCTCTAGCAGCCCCTCCTGTGACTAGCCACCCTGTCTCTCCCCTCTCCTTTCTCCATCTGTGGCAGTCTGTCATTTTCCCCTCTCCCTTATTTTTTTTCCTTCCTTCCCTTGCTGTCATTCCTGGGTTTCACTGCCTGCAGCCTGTCTTGTGTTGATTGCTGCTGCCCTTGAATTGGCTCTTTCTGTGAAGTTCCCTTCTTAGCCAGTATTGCAGACAACGGGCTTCCTGGGGGGAATGGTCAGGAGCTAAAGGGAAAATTGGAAGGTAGGATTTAAACTTGGGAGCATAACTCATTGGCTTAGTTAGAAGGAGGGGAAAAGGCAAAGGTTCTGCAGATATTCAGGAGCTTACCTGTGAAAACAGCAGATTTCCCCTGTCTGTGGAAGGGATTGCATGGTGAGGTTGGACTGCTGCTTCCTTATCCTCACAGGCTGCTTCCATCCCCCTCTGAAGTATTTTATTCCCAGCCCAGGTCCTTCTGGCAGCTATCCTCCTGTACCTTCCAACATGCAAGTGGCATCCCTGACATCCCCATCCTGAGCTGTCGATGTGCAGGAGCGCTGTGCTGGTAGCAGGATGACAGGCTCCAAGGGGTACATCCACACTGGAAATAGGGGCAGAGTGCTAGGAGGAGAACATCCCCTGGGCCTGCTTGGGTGAGAAGCTGCAGGAGCATCTGGCCCTGGTCCTGTCTGGGAGGCAGCTGGCTCTCTGATAATCCCTGCTCACCAGGGCTGGCTCGTGTGGGCAGATGCAGATGTGAGCTCAGCATGCTGGCTGGGAGCTGCTTAGCTGTGGTCTCCTGGGCCTTATGGCCCACCTTGGAAGCTGGGCAACGTTCTCAAGGGTTTTCCTGTCTCAGCCTTGTTCCGGACCCCCAAAACTTTGTGAGAGCTGTTTCATCTTTTATAACTCACTTCTGTTTATTGCTGCCTTCCCAGAGTAGCATGAAAGCTGAAATACCACCAGGGCTTTCGGATTGCTTGTAGCTTGAAGTAGCTGGATGTCTTGAGAGGCAGAGTGAACCGAATGTACCTCTTTGGGGATTTCAGTTCTTAGAGTCATGGCTGAAAAGGGCTAACACCAGTACAAATTCATCCAAGAGGAAGCTGTTGAATCCAGTGCATGTAATTCTGGCTGTGAGATTTGCCTCAACATGTGAGAAGGAGGGAAGGAATGGAAAGGAAACACATGGGAAAATATTAACCTCCCTATTGAAACAGGCAGTTTGTAACAAACAGCAGCTGTTCTGTTTTATGGCATGGAAGAGGCTGGAGCTTAATATTTGAGGTTGGAGAAATATTTTCTTCCATGCAGAGCTTGGTAGACTCTCAAGTCAGATCCAAAAATCTCTGCTTGCCTTCCAAGCCCTGCTTGTTATTTGGAAGCACACTAAAACACCATGAAGGTGGACTTGGCAGATCTGCCTTGCCCCATCCCGAAAGGATGCTTCCTGCATTTACGTGTATCCTGCATCTTGCTTCTCAGCCAAGAACTCAGCACTTTAGTGCAGCAATAAGCTCCCCTATGAATACAACGTCCTTATTTTCTACGGAATGTACTCCAGATCATTTACCAGCCAGCTAGCAGGCATTGTTAACAAGCATTGTTACAATAATCAGGCTAAAACATATTTGGGAAAAGTATGCTTTGTGACATGTTACAATTTTTGTCACTGTTTCTGTTTGCATGTTTACCGACTTGTGATGCAATTTTTGTTATAAGTCTCCTGGTTTTATGGGTGAATCTGGAAGGCTTTGCTTTGTTCATCTATGAGATTCAGTCCAGGCCTTGAAAGCGTTTGTGTCAGAATTGAGTTCTATTCAAAAAGATATGCTCACGGAAGTGCAGCAGTAATAATATATTGCCTTTGGTACCGCCTGATGCTCAGTGCTGCTGGCCAACTGTGATATTTCTTAATGAAGGATGGTATTTTTTTTCCTCAAGGCATTTTTTTTGCTCACTTTTTTCTTTCTCTGCCGCTTTTTTTGATTAATTTCCTTGGTGGTGTAGGATCTTTCCCTGCTTTGGAGTTTGCTTCTCTTCTCCTTCCTTGTTGACCCATTGTTTAGCAAGCCTGTGCGTTGGCAACTGCTTTTGTCTTCCTATATGGAGCCCTCTTTGGAAATGAGATTTCAGTGACTGGAGGGGCCTGAGTAGGTAGCAGAGTTGTTTTATACAGGAGCAGCCTTTGGAGGCAGCAGTCTTCTCATTGTTTCCTGACAGCATTTTTTGTCCTGTGCTACAACCTCCTGGTTTCTGATTTTTATATGTTGATGCTGTTGCCTTTCCCTGCATGTATGACTTGATAATACCCAGTTTCTTCCTTACTGGGTGCTGAGTAATGGTTTTTCCTTCCTCTGCTGCCCAGTGGGATCTCTGAAGTCACACAGTTCATACAAGGGGCATGCGCACAAACAGAACCCAAGAAATGGAAGACTTAGTTTTCATGGTTACATGAGGGGGGTAACGTAGTGCCAAACTTTCCCACTCTTTTTATACCTCAATGAAATTTTAGTTTGAGGTCTGGGGTACAGGGACTGGGCAAAAAGCCTGGGAAGAATACTGGAATGGGGGATTGAGAAGCCCAGGAGGAATGTAATTTCACACGGTCAGACAGCCAGCATGGAATGGAGATGGAAAACCTATCTACCACATACCTGCCCAATGGAAGGGGGGCGGAACTGGGGAGCAATGGCACAAGCAAGCAGCCTGGAGAGGGGATTGGGTGGGCTGGGCAAGGCTAGTGGAGGGGGCAGGTATCCAAGGGGAAGAGGTGAGGATCTGGATGGAAAGAAGCTGGCTAAGAAGGCAAAAGCTGGGGCTGTGAGCCCAAGTGGAGGCAGGCTGGCAAGGCTGGAGGGCTCAGGCTGCAGTGAGAAGGGGTGGGATGGGAGCATCCCAAGTGGGGTTGCTGGGGTGAAGTAATGTCTCTGCCCCAGAGTCTGCATGCTTTGTATTCCTGCTTACTTCTGTTTCCCTGCTGTCAGTATACTTCCGTAAGGCTCATTGCCTAAATAGGTGTCACATTGCTGTCTTCACTGAATGCCATTCCTTCCCGTGGATGCAAGGATCCTATGGAAAAAAACACATGGACATGTAATGAAGGTGTTGTAAAGGCAGTGCGGAGAGGGAGAAACTGAGGTTCTGCATTCACCCTTAATTCTGTCTTAATTTCTTAGATTGAGTCATATCAAAACAGTTTCTCCTGAGCATATTCAAAGCATGGTTTCCCCCTCCTTCCCTCACAGCAGCTGATTTAGCTCCATTTGGATGGGTTGGTTGTTACAGGATGAGCAAAAGAGGTCTTAGTCCACCTTGCTGCCAAATGCAAAAGCAGTGTCAAAGCTAGTCAAAAAACCCACTAGTGAATGCTTCTCTACAGGCAAAATAATATCTTTGAAACTGTTGAAATTCAACTTAGTTTTCCGCACAAAAGAACAATCCTACCTGACATGGAAGCTTCAGCTCAAGCTGCCAATCAGATGGAGCTGTAAGAAAATGGCATTGGGTGTTGGAAGGGAGAATGGTTTGGGGTAGGATTAATTAAAATTAGTGTTATCAGTATAGCTGCATGCAGTCTTCTGCCATGTAGTTCAGCTCTCACTGAAACCTCAAGTTCCCTCTACAATACAATAATTAACTACTAAAGTAAGTACTTTAAAACCCATTCTTCCTCCAGAGAGCCATAACCCAGGATTTTTTTTCAAAGAACGGAATTAATTGCATCTCTCCACAGTGTCTTTGAGGTGCTGTTATTTCTTTAAAATGCATTTCCAGCATATTGTGATATGTCACACATCCTTTAAATATCCAATAGCTTTTTAACTTTTAAAAATCTATTTCGCACTTAGTGGCATGTCTGTAACGCGTTTTTCGGGAATGTGTGGCAGATGTCTGGGGAAACTGTGTTTTCTCCCATATGGGGGTTATTTTACTGAAAAATGAAATAGGATTGGCGCTTCATTTGATTTCCCTGAGCTGTCACACCAGGGATTCTCTGGCTGGGTGTGAGACATGAATCCAGATCATAGGTAGACTGCAGAAGGCAAAATGTGCTCACTTCCCTGGGTGAAGGGGATCTTCCCATGGAAGAACATCCTATGGGAGAACTCGGACTGGAGAGGTCTGCTGTAGGATATGCTGCTCCATGGGACTCCTCAGCATGCTCTGAAGATTCAGAAGTAGCATTAAGTGTGTACTTGGACCATCCTCTCTGAGGAGAGGGAAGGTGGCAGCTTTGAGGTTACTCAGACCTTCAGGGAACTCCTGACTCTTGTGACCCAAGTTCCTGAGGTGAGAACTAAGGTAGGACTTCAGGGTTGGGTGTTGCTGAATTCGAGTCCTGGGAGGAGTCATAAATGCCAGGGCTGTAGTCCTTTTAGATGTGTGAGGCCGCAGCTGCATGGCTGTGGTTTAGGGACAGAAGGGAATTTGTCACGGCTGCGTTGGCCAACGATACCTGTGTTTTTAGGAGCCTGATCTGTTTCTGTTTTGACTACCCTGTTTGAATGTGTCCTTGTGTCCCCTGTCCTTGTGCTGTGGTGAATTGTGTCCCTGTATTTTCTCTTTCCTGTTCTCCATGGACATGGATACAGACCGAGGGTTGTGCATGGGGTGAGCCCCTCTGTCATTTCCCCCTGCAACAGCAAGAGAGAGAGGCAAGGGAAGGAGGTAGAGCAGAGGCGCTGCTGTTGGGAGCCCCTGAAGCTGGCGCCTGTGCCAACATCTCCCCTTTGCTGAGACAAACATTGTGGAGATAAATACCAGGTGTCTCTGGAAGAGTAGTTAAATGCACCGACAGTCCCTGTTTTGTCATGTTGGGATAGCTGAGTCTTTCTTCCAGCTTTACACTTCAAAAGATTGCCTGTGGCACTTGGCCAACCCCTCTTCTTGTGTTCAACCTGAGAGATATGTTCCTAAGTTTCTGGGCAGTAAAAATGCTCAAGGCTTATTTGGCTGCGGTGGCAGCCAGCATGTCCTCAAGGCTGGTATGTGCGGGCATAGGCATGCTGCTGTCGAGGCATTTCTGGGCAGAGTTTCCAAGGGAAAGAAGAGCAGAGCCCTGGGGGAAGCTGTCACAGAGGGCATGGAGCAGGAAAGCACAAAGGTGCTGGCTATCACTTCGGAGATGTGAGCTGCTATGTGGGGTTGAGGGGATGGGTGGCTGAATGACCTGTGATGTTCCCCACAGAACACGGGATGTCTGTGGTCCCATCAGTGGAAGCAAAGATGTAAGGCTGGACAGCTCTAGCGGGAGAGAACAGAAGTGATTATTTCCTTCCCCAGCCACTTGACTTCTCTGGGCGCTTCTTGAGTGTGATTAAGAAGATTAGTGTCATGTACTTGAGACTTTGTCTTGTACCTATGGCATTTCCCATGGTTGTCTGCACACATGAAGGATTTCCTCATCCACTGCTGTGACACCTCTCCCCTTTGGATGCAAGATTATTCTTTTCTGATGCTTAATGCTATCCAATGTCTTTGTGTTTTCAGGAGTACAAGAGAAATTCTCAATAGAAAAATCTGATACAAATTTCTTGCTTCCTGGATTTAGTTACATCTGGGATTATTTCATCCTACTGAATGACCACTTCTGAAACCCTGCTTCTTCCCCAAAATAGCAGTGAAGCTTTGTATTTATAGGCTTATATCTGCACCCCTTCCTAACTAACTGTGCTGCTTATGCTTTCTGCCCTTAGGGCACTTACCTACATGCTTGTGTTTGGAAATTGCATCGAGGCCTCAAATGCACTGTCATGAGATTGTTATGTCTCAGTCTTCCTCCTTGTTGCCTCCTCAACATGACTACACCGAGATACAGGCTGGAGTGTTGCTTTCAACAAAAAGATATGCGCAAGCAGCAGTCAGACCTGCATCCATTGAAATGCACTGAGCATTGGACAGAAGAAAGTGTGGGATACTGCAATGCATATATTACTTTTGTATTATTAATCCTCTATATTAATGATACATACACATAAATATGCTTCACTAATAGTGATCCTAATACTACATAATAAACCATCTAAATTAGTTCTTTATTACTCTAATTTGTATGCATGTGTATAAGTTGGAGGTGTACTCACCATTCTCTTGCCATCCCTGAAATATACAGGAGGATTAGAAGACATTTGCATTGTTGAAGCTTAGGCAAATATTTGACCTTCTGGCAAGTTTCTCTACAACTATCCCTGGGAGGGACTTGCTGTAGTTTCTCCTGTGCACCTGGTTGGGTGATACCAGAGGGGTATAGGGAAAAGAGGGGGCCTTTCCACCCATGTTTAAAATCCTGAGGAGACCTAAAGGCTTTTGACTGGAAGGTGAGGATTTAAGCTTGGTGTTGCTCTTCAAGGTGCAGGGGGAAGAGAATGATGAGAGAATAGATCATGGTGGAGGAAATGTAGTGGGCTGCTGTATTTTGTGCCAGCTGGAAGCCACTGATGGGGAGTGTAGTGATTGAAATGCATCAGACAGCTAGAATCAGTAGGCTCCCAAACGTGGGTCAAGCGTGTTGGGATACCAGTGTAAGCCACCAGTGCAAGAAACTATGTGTTGATGGTGCAAGAAACTGTGTGTTGATGGTGCAAGTGGAGCCCTCCTAGCCCTTCCTGGGAACTACCCTGTGGGCTGACATATCCAGGAAGCCAGTGAGGGGTGTGAGTTGTGATTTGATTGAAAAACAGGATGTGCTATAGGGACTGGAGTTCACATGCAGGAAATATCTGTGGGCTTATAATGGAAAGGCCCTGTTTTGATAGAGGTGGGCTTGGGGCTGCTCCTGCCAGCTTGGTTGCAAGTAAGGTGTGCTGAGCCTCCAAAGATGCTGGGCTTAGTGCAGGTAATACTCAAGTGTTTGGGCCACAGTGCCGTGCGTGACAGATTGACATTGCTCAACTGACTTCTAGAGAGCTCTGCTTGTTAACCCCAGTTCAGGGCATTTTGGCTTTCTTGAACTGGTGTATAAATCTTTGAAGAGGGAAGAAGCTCCCTATTGCAAGACTTTGGACGCCTTTCTTGTTGTGGTCAGACTGGCTATACCATAAAGGGCAGCCTTTGTGTCTGTGCTGTTTTCATGCTTCTGTTTGAAGCAGGCACTTAATGAAACAAAATTAAATCTGAGCTGGCAAGTTGAGTTTGAGTTTCAGCTTCACTTGATTTGTTCTGTGTTCAGATTAATTCTCCTTTCCCCCAAATGCTCGTACCTCCCACCCTGTCTCTCAGACAGAGAAGCAGCTGTTGAGTTGTCATTTCTCTGCTTTTACGAAAGCCCAGTGGGAAGAAGAGACAAAGCAGAACATCTTCTGACTGCAGGTAGGGAGCTGAGCTCCCAGAGGAGCCTGTGCCTAGATGCTGCCTGTGAACTGATGGGTCATTGCTCTGGGGATGCTCAGCAGCAGCTATTGCTGGAGGGAAAGAGGAGAAGATCCAAGAGAAGAGGTCATAGCAAGCCCAAGTGTTGTGAGAGTTCCCAGTTTGGGTAATTCACTGGACCTCTGTGTACCTTTTCATCTGAGGGAGAGCTGCTAGGCAGGACTTCCTGGCATGGCCAGGCAGGATGGAAAACAGAGAAGGTCTGGGAAAGAGGACCTGGAGAATAAGATGAGGCAGTGTATTAGTGCTGCTTGGAGATGGTATGTCTTTAAAGCTGACGTGTTGCCATGGAGTGTGCCTGGCAAGTGAAGCTCACTCGCTGTTTCTCTAATCCCATTCAGGCAAAGAATAATGGTGAGGGGATTAAAACCAATGCAGAGTGAAAGCACTCCACTGTGTGCTGAAGTGTGGTCTCCTTGGCTCCCGCACCTTCCACTGCCTGGGCACCTCTACAACTTGCTCCCCCACATGCATTGGGTAAAACAGCTTCTCCGGTACCTGCCACACACAGACAGATTGCTTTCCCATGTTGTAGGAGCCTGGGAGAGCACCTGCCACAGCTTCTGCATGCACAACCAAACAGGGAGGGGAGAAAGGGACCTTTCTGGGAAGCCAGGAGTGTGGGTGCGGGACTGGAGGCAGCAGGACTAATGGCAGTACTCTCACTAAGGTAAACAGGAGCAGGATGGCGTTGGTGGAGGTCTGGCGTTACTTAACATGATAACAACAAGGAAGCTAATGGTCCTGTAATAGAAATGTCAAAAGATCCTTGACCAGAAGATATTCTAGGTAACATGACCTAGAGAGATTAGCAACAACAAAAGGACACAAGATGAGACTTCAGCCTTGCTCATCTTGCTTGATCGTGTGGCTCTTGTATAAACTCTTTTCACCATCATCCACCTCACACTGCCTTGTGATCCATCCCACTGTGGACCTCTTGCCTGCTGATACCTTTGCTGGCTCTAACTCAGCCTCTCAGCTGAGTAAGCTGTGGTATCCTCTGTAGCAGGGTGCTAGGAACAATCCCCAACAGATCCTCACCTCTTGCTCCTCAACACCTTGTTCACCCCAGTCCTCTGATTGTGGCCCTATGTCTCTTACCCACTACCTGCCATGGTCTTTGTCTCTAACAGCTGCTGTGCTACAGGAGTCCCTGTACAGCCAGGATGGCCTTTACTTCTCCATGCCTACAGTCATCCTCCATCTCCATGTGCAAAATCATTTTCTTTTTCCACTCCCCGTGTTTGGTGGGGATACAGTTGAGCCACTATTCCCTCGGCATCTAATGGGGTAGAATAATCTCAAAGGAAGGAGTGAAGGAGGCAGTGGTGATAGGGGGAGAAGAAGCTGCTGCAGCTCCTCTGTGTGAAGGTGATGACCATCCTGTGGCTCACAAGCAATTCAGGTGAGGAGGGGTCCTTTCAGTGGGATGGAGCTACTGCAAAGGGCTCCTGGGTGAGCCTAACCCCTGCTCCACAATGGTGAAGAAGCAGCCCTGTTTCTCAGAGTGCACCATGCCGAGTCTCTCCTTGCTTTAATAAGCTGTTGCTTCTCCATAGAGAGGTTCCCTGCCCTGTGCCAGGTCTGCTTTCCATGGCAGCCAGAAATACTGTTTTAGCCAGAGGCACTTTCAGTGGAAAGAAACCTTTCACTTTTGTGGTTGCAGGGCTCAGTGAAACACCCTTCATTTGGGAAAATGAGGGCTCATGAATTGTTCCAGTGGAGCCCCTGTTGGAGAGCCTTGCATCCGTTCTGCCCCAGGCTGCCCTCCCCTTTGGTCATCATCCCCACCTCCAGCTATGCAAGGGTCTCCAGGCCCTTGTGCAGCTTTGCCAATGAGACTCCCTTCTGTACAAGGGACTGCTAAGCTCCTCATGCTCGTACTTGATTACTGATGGATTAAGGGGTGTCTGAAGTGTGGGTTATTAATCCTGACTTTAGGAAATGTTCCATTAAGAATGAAAATAAACCAGAAAATGAGTAGAAAAGGAAATGATGCTGAAGAAAAGAGAATCATGAGGAAGAATTGTGGAAACAGGGAGGAAGAAATTCAGTTTGGGACTTGTTTTCTCTGGAGGCAGAGCGGAGAGAAGAAAAAATGGGAGGTTTAATAGGGCAGGAGAAGATAAGGTAGAAAGGTGGATTGAGAGGAAGGAGGGTCAAAGGAGCCCTTGCCTAGGCAACATGCCAAGGCCCAGGGGCCTGCTGAGATTTTGGCAGGGTCAGCCTAAAGCAGATGGGGAGAGAAAGATTGCTAGTCTGAAGGCTGCATGAAATATTTAGGATGTTCCATCAAACTAGCTTCTCAGTGGTGGTAAGATGCTGGGCAGTGGGAAGAGAAGAAAAATTTGTCTGATAATGAGCTTAAATATATTCTGACAAAATGCAGCTCTCTACATCTCTTTGGTTATTTTCTGTGGTGGTGACATGCTGTCTAACTCTGCTGGACACAAGGACAGGTCTCTTCATCTTCTGAGGCTTTAGTTTGCTTTTGTTTTACTCTTCCTCACTTTCTTCCCCTTTTTGCTGTTCCCCAAACTGAGAGCATCCATCAGACAGTAACCAGCTTCAGGCAAGCTGGGTCTTGCTCCCCTCTTCCTACTGATATGGTAGGATATAGCTCTTGCCCCTTTGGGCACAAATGCACTGTCTCCCTCATCTCCCCTTTTCTGCAGCTGGGGACACCAGGTGGGGAGTCATCTCCTCAAGCCCTTTTCTCCTAGTCTCCGGCAACTGGTGCTTTGTCCCTTTGACTATCTGCTCTTGCAGGTGGGATGACTTGAACTGTGCCCAGTACAGTGAAGGCATGAACTCAGTTGAGGTGATGTAGGAGCAGAATCTGGTTGTAAAAGTATCCACAAGGATTTTTCTGACTTTATCCCACCTTGGCTGGCACAGGCAAAGCTCTTGGATGTCACTCAGGCACTTGGATATCACCCAGAAAAAAACAGAAAGCCCAACTTTTTCTCTGCTCATGACATTTTGGACCATTCTGCCTAGGTACAAATACTACACGCATGCAGTACCTTTGAATTTATAGAATAGATTCATAGTATGGTTTGGGTTGGAAGTGACCTAAAGTTCCAACCCCCTGCCATGGGCAGGGACACCTTCCACCAGACCAGGTTGCTCCAAGCCCCATCCAGCCTGGTCTTGAACACTGCCAGGGATGGGGCAGCCACAGCTTCTCTGGGCACCCTGTGCCAGAGCCTCAGTACCCTCACAGGGAAGAATTTTTTCCTCATACTGATCTAAATCTCCCCTCTTTCAGTTTAAAGCCATTCCCCCTTGTCCTATCACTACATGTTCTTGTAAAATGTCCCCCTCTAGGTTTCTTTTAGGCCCCTTTAGGTACGGGGAGGCTGCTCTAAGGTCCCCCCTGAGCCTTCTCTTCTCCAGGTTGAACAAGCCCAGCTCTCAGCCTGTCCTCACGGGAGTGGTGCTGCAGAGCCCTGATTGTCTTTGTGGCACTCTTCTGGACTCTGAAGCAGGTCCATGTTCCTCTTGTGCTGGGGGCCGCAGAACAGGATGCAGAACTAGAGGTGGGGTCTCATGAGAGTGCAGTAGATGGGGAGAATCACCTGCCTTGGCCTGCTGGCCATGCTACTGGTATTGCAGTCCAGGACACGGGTGGCTTTCTGGGCTGCATGCACACTGCTGGCTTGCCTTGAGTCATCACCCTTCGCTTTTCCCTTTTCCCTCCATGTGAGCAGCTGAGAGGCTTTACCTTCAGACTGCATGTGTGTAATCACCATGACCTAGTTTGAGAGCTATGTCTAGAAGGGGGAAAATCATGCCCATTAAGTTAACAAATACAATAAATTACTGCGCTCTCCCCAAAATCCAGTGTTGCATTCACTTAGTAATTTAGATCAGGGCTTGATTAGGTTAACAACAACAACAAAATCTCAGCAGGCACTGTTTTTTAACTGTAGAAAACAATCCAGACTTAATTCTGAATCTTTTGGCCCTAGAGACCTCATTCAGAGGTGACAGGTAGGGCTTCTTGCTTTTGTGGTCTTCCTGTGCATAGCGTGTCCTGCCTCCTATTTCCTGCCACCCCGTCCCTGAAAACCGTGCTTGATCTTTTCTAATAAGGTGGCATTGCTTGCTCTTCCCACTGATTCAACTGAAGTCTGCAGGTGACAGGTCAGCAAGTTCACGTTGAGATTTTGTTTTGGAAGTGGGATGGGAAGTAAGGAAGGATATGAAGTATATTTGGCATGATTCAGAAAGCAAGTGTGCCTGGGTCATTGGTCTCCAGCCTTTCTTGATCTTTGTCTATGAGGGTTCAGAAAACATCACAAGACAAGTTCAGTAGACAAATATTACTGTATTTAAGGCAAAATGTGCGACAGGACTATAACAGCATGAGTTAATAAAAGTGAAGGAGTGAACAAAGAGTAAATGTTATCTCAGATGACAAAATAACAGCCTTTCTTAATGAACTAGCATCCTTCCCTAGGATTGCTGACTTCCAATAAGCTCGAGCTGGTTTTTTTCCACCTTTTGGTAATCACAGAAAATGTTCAGAAAATCTTTGGGGTTTTTCCTCCCATCATGTTTGTAATCGGATCCCAGGTACTGAAATGTGTGGTCAGGGCTACTGATAAAACATCTGCAGTATAAGACAGTAACATATCATCCAGTTTTTTCCAAAGATATGAGACATGCATCTGCATTTGCAAGAGCAGTATGGCAGTTCACATCTGAGTAGATTATGTATGGGAAGCCTAGATGTTAATGTTGTCTCTCTATTGTCCTGTACCAAGATTGATAGTAAGTATTACCTTAGCTTTCCTGAAGTGGTGTTATTCTCTCTGGCTGTTCCCATTCCTTCCTCATCAGGAGGAATCCATGAAGGGGAAGTGAAAAATACAGAAACTTGATTTGGCTCTGGAAGCTTGTGGGCTGAGAACAGTTGGCAGCTGAAAGAGTGCCTAAGGGAAGTATTGTCTACTCATCCCATTCTTACACACTTCCCTGGGCAGCTGTGTTACAGCCCAGTCTGGACAGATGTTTGATCCAATCTGAGATGCTCATTTATTTGTTTTGTTATATTCCTCTGACAGCTCCCTGACTTCTGTAGGCTTTCTGAGAGGCTATAAACACTTGAGGTTACTTGCTTCATTAACTTCTTTTCTGCTCAGTTCTTATTACCATTTTTCCCACCTTTGCATTCAGGTTACTTGCCCTTTTGATGGGCTTTCCTTCAGGTGGGCAGTGGACCTCCAGATCTGGATGGAACAGGAGCTACTTGACACTTCTTGCTGGGAATTTCTTGCTCATGATCAGTAGCTGAAGGGGTGGGACTGGAAACTACCATCTCAGCCCCTGGGGATGCCCACCCTATGTGTACCTGCTGACTAGAGCACCGAAGGAGCAGGCTGGGCAAATGTCCCTGGCCAGGCTCTGTGGAGTCCCATTTTCCATCCTTCCTGCTGAAAACAGGTCAGGAACAAGAGCTTCTCCAGAGAACAGAGGTAAATATGGGCTCTATCTTTGCTGGGTAGATAGCAGCAATGTGGATACAGACTGCTTGCTGTAAGAGGATGGGGCATCCCAAGGGGGAGATTACCTCTCCTTTGGTTGGACAGGTCACTCAGCTCTGGCTAATCTGGCCACACTAGATTCTACTTCATGCTTTGCTTTATGTTTGTCTTCTGTCTCTCCTCCTTGAGTCTATATGAGCCTTTTGTCTAAAAAATTAATTACAGTGACCTTTTTCTTCTAGGTGTGATACAGTCCCTGGTTACAAAGAAAGATCTTGACCAACTTCCTGACTAGTTCAGCCATTTCTTGAGGTTCGTTTGAGGGCAAGCGTGTAGCACAGCAATCAAGTGCACAGACAATTCAGCAGCCTGAGGCTCCTGTAGGAAAGCACGAGCTAGGCAGACGTCTTTCTTTCCTTGCACGAAAGTCTAGACTTGTTACACTACTCCTGCCTGTGCTGTTTGTGGCTTTACCCCAGATCTGCAGTGTTTTCTGTACTCTTACAACAGCTCAAGCTCCCACAGGCTGAGAAATTCTGTTTTAGTCATAACACCAGTATTTTTCAGCAAGAGATGCAGGTGATTCAAAGGGAACTGCTTTTGTTTCATCTGTTTGCTGGGAGTCTGTGTGAGAGAAACTCTTGTTTCTGGCTTTTCTTGTCAAATTGTACTCAAAGTTAGTTAAGTGTTATTTTCTACAAACTGCTTCTCCTACCCTTCCAATCCAGCATTTCTCTTTTATAATGGGATTAGCTTTGGATGCTGTTCCCATGCCCTTTTCTTTAGACTCAACACAGTATGTGGTTTTAAGATCTGCTAATCAATTTTCTAGAGCTGTGCTTAATTTCCAGCACTACACCTAATGAGGTACTGCAAGAATGAAGTAGTCTGAGGGATGGTAACCTGGAAGGAAGAGGGTGTAGAGGTGAACGAAAACAGGCTTTGATGGGCATGCAAGAAACAACCTTATAAAGGACTGGGGGTCACGCAGGAGTGGTTACTTAAGTTCTTAAGGGATGAGAAAATGCCGCTTGCTGTTCGCCTGGGTAAAGTCTCCTTTCAATCCTTGGGAGGTGGTGCTTGTTCACAGATGCTATAATGACAGTCATGCAGCCTAATGCTAATATAGACAAAGATGATCAAGGCTTTGAAGGGAGTGGGTCATCAGTGAACCCATTCCGCCTTATTAACAGAAGCAGCCTGTGCACCTAAATAGGTAAAAGGAAAAATGAAAAAAATGCATGGATAGAACTGCTGTGAGCAGTTTTGGAGGGAATTTAGGATGGGGGCAGGACAGATGTTGAAGGGAGAGATTTATTCAAATTGGGTAAAGTGTCTAATTTGACTAAGAGGTTGGTTAAGGAAAAAGGACAACTTGGAAAAATTATTCTCTCTAGTGTTGGGCTAAATTTCAGAGGGTGAAAATGACTGTTCAGTAGGACAGAGGCTGATATGGACCCAGAGGGAGTTTGAGAGATGGTTCACTTGCCAGTGGGTGGCGCAGCCTGATGAGTAGTAAGGTAGGGATACCCTTGAGTATTTTTCCTGTTTGAACTGTCCCTGGTGGGTTACCCCTGTCTGGGCAGAAGACAAGATGAGACAGCGTGAAAGTGCCCTGATTAGAAGAGGAGGAGGGATGAGAAGTATATCCCTCAGAGGGTGGCTTGCAGGGGGACGTACGCTTAGTTGTATGTGCAACGTTACCTTGAAGTCTCACTCTTGTAGTAGTATGTAAACATATTTGCCCTCTTTCAAAATCACTCTCTCCATCTGTTTTATGTTGTAGGTACCCTGGTCCTTATCTAATGTTTTATTACCTTGATAGCTCTCACCTTATTGTGTCTGCTCCTATCTCTCTAATCTCTTCACAGCACTTCCCCAGGGTGCTCTCTCCTTTGTCTGTTACTGTTCTCAGTGACTCCTTTACCTGTCTGTTGCTTGGGTTTCTTTTCCACCCTTCACTAACACATTACAGCCTTAGTTGATGCTTCCCTTGGAGTATTGGTGAGGAAATACTATGTGTTGGATATGGGAAAGCAGTGCAACGGATACAGAGTGCACTGCAGTGCCCTGGGGAGCTGGAGATCTGATATCCCCTGGACTTGGAACTGACCTCTTCAAGCTCCCTATGTAACTTGAATCAGCTCTGACCTTTGGTGGCATAGGCAAACCAGTCATGAAAGCCTCCACTCTGCATTTATGCTAGGATAGTATTTGTGAGGGTCAGCAGCTGCCCACATTGTGGCAGACGATGCACAGAGATGTTGCAGTGGGGAGCCTCTCACTCCTGCACAACTCTCCTCACAGTGTTTCAGATGAAGAGAGGGCTTGATGACAATAGCGGAAATTAAGGCAGCCTGGAATAAGCAGGGGTGGAGGTGACTGGGGCCTGAAACAGATTCATATTTCTGAAGTGGAATGACAGGAAACCACCTAGAAGAATGTGAAGCTGATGGTGCTGCTGTGCAGGTTGGTTTTCCACCCACCTTCGGCAGTGTTAGCCTGTCTGAGCAGCCAGAGCAGCCAGAGGTGCTTACAGCCTGTGCAGAGCCTTGGGAACCCCTCTGCATGTGCACCACCAGGAGAACTGCTAACAAGATCTGCTTGTATAGTAAAACCCTTTATTATTTATTTACAAAGCTGACCAATTGGTTTTGGTCAGCTGTGACCTCATTGTGGAGCCCCTGAAGGCTTGATAGCATGGCTGTTCTCAGCATCTAGGCATCACAGTGGCTCTTAGGTGAGCCTTAGGTGAGCACTGTGCTGATAGACCCAAGTTGCATCAGAGAGTCTACTCTCCTGGGGGTGTGTTTATTTGGTTGAGAGAAGACTTGTCAAATTCAGACAGGCCTGTCACGGAGGGGTGAGGTGCATGAAAGACAAGTCTCTTATAACTGAGTTGTGTAGTTGTTGATGTCCAGTGCAGGTGGGCTAGATGGCCTGTGGAGGTGCGTGTCCCACCAATGGCGAGAAAGGGAGCCTGATTTTTACTAGCCTGAACTGCATCCTTACCTTCCTATGGATTCTCTGCCTGCTGGCTGAAGTGACACGAGGGGAATCTGAATCAGGATGTGCATGTGGGAGGTATCTCTCACTACTCTTGCTGAGCACATGTCATTTGGCTGTCCTCTTCATGACTTGCAGCAGGCAGCTCTGCTCTTAGGGCCTGGTAACAGCTGTATTGCACCAGCTCTCTGTGCACCTCAGTAATGGCACCCTGTCCTCATATAGTGCTCTCCTCAGGGATGAGACTGGCATTTTGAGTACTGGCAGTCGGGTGCTTTGTTCCCTGGTGCTGGTTCCCAGTGGGTGACGGGGCTGTCAGTGGAGCAGTGCGCGTGTGTGAGCATGCGGCTGCTCCTCAGGCGTAGGGATGTGAGGAACTCTCTCTGACTCCTCAGCTCTTCCTGCCACAGCCTTTTTTCTGCCTTCGCTTCCCAGATTCTCTCTATTCTTTGCCTTGGCAGGAAGAGGTGTCCCAGTGCGCTCAAGGCTTGAAAAATTGTGAGCAAAATTGGAAAGGTTTCAGCTTTTTTGTACGTGTTTCAATTTTTCCTTGCAGTTTACAGTGCTAGACGCACTGGATCTTATTACATAAAGATGTTGTTTCTTGTCATTAATCCAAGGCATGGTGGCTGTTCTTGGCACTTCCCTTCTAATTTGCTGTTCTCCTTAGTGAATAGCTATCTCGTAGCGCATACAGACTTGCTCTACTCTAGCCCTATTGATAGCTTTTGCTACCTGTGTCCAGGGTCAAGGGAAGCATAATTTCCTGGTTTAGTTTGTTGTGTTTTTTTTTTTTTTTTTTTTTTTTTTTGTGTGTGTGTGGGTTTTTTTGTTTGGTTTTTTTTTTTTTTTTTTTTTTTTTTAACCTCTCCTGATTTTATTCATTATATAAAAAATAACTTTGGCTGAAGCAATAGCGGCCCAGCAAGACCTGGACTTCTCCTCCTAGGGAATAAGACTGTCCAGGTTTGCCCATTCAGCTCAAGTAGGAGTTGCAGTGCTAAATTCTGGGGCTGCTGGAATCAGGCATTGAACCTATGGACTCAGTTTTGCCTGAAAGTGTCACTTAAAATGCTGTGAGAATGGCTTTACGCAGCAAGAAAACAATTATCAGTACTCAGTTATTCACACTGTTATTGAATATTACTAGAATATGTCAGTATTAATGTTTCTGCATTTCTCCCTTTTTGCCTTAATCAGGATGCAGAAAGCATCATAGTTACAGCTTTTCCATGCATGAGCTTGGCCTTTCAGTAAAGGACCTGGCTGTTGGATGAGCTGTCTCGCAGCAGAAGTTTAAGACTGAAATAATCATAGTATAGTTAGCATTGGGAAGGACCTTAAGATCCTATAGTTCCAATCGCCCTGCCGTGGGCAGGGACACCTTCCACTTCCACTACACCATGTTGCCCAAGGCTCTTTCCAACCTGGCCTTGAACACTGCCAGGGATGGAGCATTTACCAAGTCTTTGGGTAGCCTGTTCCTATACCCTCACAGTGAAGAACTTTTTCCTTATATCTGACCTGAACTTCCCCTGTTTTAGTTTGAACCCATTACCCCTTCCAGATTAACCCTTATGCCCCTCTGAGGTTAACTTTAGGCATGTCTCTGGACTCCTCTGTGCTTTTGGCTCATCTGAAAATGAGGGTAATTGTGTTCCACCACCTGCTGCGATGGCTAATTAAAGCCTTCTTAAGTAATTGAAGAAGCTGGGGCAAAAGGGAGGATGAATACATAAAGAACTGTTGAAAAATTAAGTGTTCCACCATTCAGAAGTACAGAATTAACTTGGCCAGTGCCTTTTCTTATGTGTTCACAGACCGTATTCTTTGCTACTGGTCTCCTACCTCTGCCAGCTACTTGAAGGATGGTGCTCACTTCGTGAGCAGCCAGGTTACACTTTGTTTTCCTGTGTGTTCAGTGCATGGCTCTAGGCCCTATTGACAGCATGCTGCTGTTTAAGTCCTGCTCCAGAGATGGGGTTATTGATTATCTCATGCTCTTTTTTTTATCACTGTGGTATCTGAGTGCTTGTCGTTATAGAGCCCAAGTGGTTCACAAACATTAATTTACCTTTACAAGACCCATGGGAGGAAAGGGCTGCTCTTGACTCCTTGCTTATATAGAGGGGATGGCAGTGGACACAAATTGAAATCGGAAGCATCCAGTAATTTTGAAATCCTAATTGGAGATACCTGGGACTAGTATTTTTGAGAGGCTGTGAAGTATAGCACTTCCTATGCTCAGAGTGTGGAGCCTTCAGCTCTGGAAGTAAGCTGTCATTTGTGGCCTTAAGATGGACTTGGGATTTATGGTCTGTAGTGCATAATTAAACTAACAGAATTAGTGCCATTCTTTTTAAAGTGACTAATTTTGCCCAGAGAGCAGATCCTCAGGACAAGATATTTTCTGTGATCAGCTCTTTTCTGACTGCATGGTGACGGCAACAGCCCTTGGAAGGAAGTTACTGTGGGCCATCACTGCAATAGGTTATCGGATTGTGCAATTGCACCATGCCCTCAAGGGATAATAGGATGTTCTGGGTGGGCTAGTGTGTGTGTGCTGGCACAGGAGGGTGACTATACGGGAAACTTCCTAATTGGATTTATTTTTCCACCACAATTCTAAAGTATATCAGGGAAATACAAACACGTTTGGATTAGACTTCTGGAGTGGATAGCTTGCCCTACAGTCAAAGTTGGAAGAAGGTCTTCCGAAGACACCCTTCTCATGGTAGTAAAAGTGATTCCCCAGGAGAGCAAGGACTGAGGGTGGTGTGGGGGTTGGGATGCAGGTCCTGATGCTTTGCACCACATTGAGATCATGCTGATGCTCTTCTCCTAGTGAAGCTATGGCAGGTGTTCTGTCAGCTTGCACTGCTGTTAGACCTTTGGCAGTGTAGCTCTTGTTGAATTTCAGTGGAGCTGGGAGCTGCTCTCTCCTCAGGGACAGCTGATCAGTGGGATCTTGCCTTGGCACCTGGTGGGAGCATCCATCAGCCATTTGTTTTGGAGCCAAACACCTGTGTTAAACTCTTGCCAGTTTTGCAGGCAGGGAAATATGGGCCCTGCTTTTCCCGTATGGGGAATATTTGGGAAATATGAGGATATTCCCATATGCGAAATGTGGTTCTTTTGGGGGAACCCTATTTTGGTGTATCTTCCTGTTTGAACTTCTGTTTGCTTTGTCTTGGTTATTTCAGGTAAATATTAGTTATGAACTCCTTTGTGCTTTTTTATTTTCATCTCCTCCAGAGAGTTTCTCATCACAACCACCTTTCAATAGACTTTTTTTTTTTTTTTTCCCATTTCATGGAAGCTTTGCCATGGAAAACATCTCATTTTCACAGAAAAGGATTATCTGGGGCAACAAGCATAACACCGCAGGGTCTGCAATGCTTGCTGTAAGCCCTGAGTGTCCAGGTTCTGCAGTATGTTCTGACGCATTATAGAGCAAGTCAGTTGCAGGGTATGCCATCAGCTTGACACATTTTCTTAGGGTGTATTATTGCTGCCTGGAGGTCAAGATATCCCTCTCCTGATTGCCAGAATAGCTACCCTGCTTTATAAAAGGGGTATGAACACTGAGCCCAATGCAGAGAGGAAAGTTTGAATGCTAAGAGAGTGGCTGAGAGTCCCACAAAGCAGCATTTTGGGATCCAAGCAGTTCATCTCTTTTGCTGTAATAAATAGTTTGATTTAATGCCCAAAAGTACAGATCTTTCCTCTGGAGAGGTAAGGAAACATTTTTCTGACCTGCTGACCTCTGCAATACTTAATGCATTGCTGTTGCAGGGCTACCAGCTTTCCTTTTTGACTTCCAGCTGTCACTGGTTGATCTCAGCCAATACTGGTTAATTGTCTAAATGATGGTTTTGTATGTCATAGTAAAATTTTGGTTTATTCTGCCTCTCTTCCAGCTGTATTTGCAAGTCTGGTGTTTGCTTGGATTTGGATAACTGATGTCTTCTGGGGAAAAAGTCCTTGTTTGTCTACTTGTTGGCATCTGTGATAGAAAATCTAATCTTTCCATTGGTGTGTTTCTAGGATCTAGCAAAAATAGATGTAGCTCTTTATTGTCAATTTTAGCTTCTTTTTAGGCATACATATTTGCTGTCCGATGGGACGCCTGTTTCTCTGTGCATCTTGATGAAGAGGTAGAAGGATGAAATTAGTGTGTGTTAGTAAAATTGTTGAATTTCCCAGCTGAGGATTGGACTCCTGTGTTTTTATTTGCAGCAAATGATCCGATGTGCTGTTTGAGCTTCTCTTCCAAGTGCTGAACTAAATGTTTTTATTACCTGCATCTTTTTGTAAGGCAAGAGTGGGAAAATGTCTTTTCTGTCTAGGTGTTGCTAGAGCAATCTGTCTTGCACCATTTAACAGAACATTCCCCTCGTTGATTTCTTCTTTCACTGGCCGATGCCATCCCAATTTGCTTCTGCTGCAAGCCATCTTTGTGAAACAGCTAATTGCAGCTTATGCATAATTAGGCGTCTCTTTGTCGTTCAACTTCAAATGCTGCACATTTGGATGTGGAGAGACAGCTGCTTTGCTGAGGCAATGGCTGTGCCATCGTTTAGAGGTAGGCACACATTCTGCACGCCTGCACTCCCAACTGGCCTGGGATGAGCAAAATCAAAGCCATGCAATTACTTGTGGCACTAAATCATGTTGAGGTCACGGTGTGTTACGCTGGACTCGGTGCTGTGGCGATGTGGTCACAGCTTCCCGCTGGTTCCAAGAAGTTTGGTGTGTGCACTGCCTGTCAGACACTGTGGATATTGCTTTTGTGTAAAACTTCTCAGGGCTGAGTGAGAGCAAGGCCAGGGCAGGTTTTGGTCATCCCAAAGTTGTGAGAACATGCTGCCCACTCCAAGGGAAGTGTAATGCATTAACACTGCTCCCCACAGGGGACACCATCTGAAAAACTGCATGATGCTTGGGATAATGCAGGTGCAATTCTTGATTCTTTGCTACAAGGGTGCTGGTTTTTGAGACTTTTTGCTGAAATTGCATGGAGGAGAAACTTGCTTTCAGATGGCAAGTTTTCTAATGAAGTCTAAGGCAGCCAGCTGCAGCACTTGCAGAACTGCAAGTCCAAGTATCTCTCACAGTGGGGAGAGGCTGCCCAGAGCAACCTCTGCATTTTCCCTCTACCTGTGGAAGAAGTTAATCCTGCACAACCTGTTTATTTAGGGATGCTGCTCTGAAGCAATGCTGTGTGGCTGTGGGCGTGCTCAGTTCTCTTCTGTTTGTATTCCAGTTGGAAATAAAGGGCATTTTTTGCTATCCCCCCTTGCACCCCACACTGTCATTTTTAGAAGTGCAAAGTGGATTTATTGAACTGCAGATGAAGCAAGCTCCATTATCTTTCAGCTTTGGCATCATATATTGTAGTCTAGGTGCTGCTCCAAAGCAGGCTTTTAAGAGGAGCCTGCAGCCATCTGTTTGATATTTATGAGATTGTAATTTTTATACCAGGGAATTTATTATTCTGTATTAAAAGGTAGGCATAAAATAAACCAAGCTAAAGGGCATACAACCTTTCAAAAGGCTTTCAGTCAGTTAAATCTTTCTCTCTCTCCCCTATACAATAATGTGTTTGAAAGCCAGATAACAAAACAGCTGGACAGGATTTCTGTTAGCTCTATGTAGAGGTTGCAATCCAAATGCAACTGGCTGCTGCTCTTGAGGGGGCAAACCATCTTCTATACTGTCTTTTTTTGGGGGGTTGGGTGTAAAATTGCTGACTTCTTAAATTACAGTACAAAGATGGCCTGTTGTTCAGTGTGCTTAACTGCTGCAGTATCTTTCTACACCCCTCAAACCAGCTGCTGGAAGCAAGTCGTGTTCCAACACTTTGCTGAATGGTTTTATTGCTTAATAGGAGATTTGCACTGTTTTTTGTTTAAGCTTTATCATATTTGCAAATCCTTGTAGATGGACTTGGGTCCTGGTGTGGCTATTTCCTCCATAGCTTTTATTTTGTTAGTTTTTAAGTCACCTTCATTCACTGCAAGTCAAATTCCCCATAGAAGCGGGGTGACCCAGAGCTCGGCCGTTGCTTGGCTCCTAGGTGGACACAGGTGAGGAATCCTTCTCTGTGGTGTCTTCCTGGAGCTCATGTGTGTGTGAGGGCTCCCGAGATGAAGAAGAATCCTGATTTCTGTGCAGAAATTAACTGTTTGCCTTCCAGAGAACAACACTAACAAATGTCCATGTTATCTGAACCAAGGTACTGCTGGGTCTTTACTCTGACAGATGTGAAATGCATGCTGTAAAGCTTTGCGTATAAATGTCTATTCATATCAGTTTTCTGTGCACATGTGACTATGAAATATGATTGTTTTCATGTATACATGAATATGCTGAGCACAGATTTATCATGTGGAAGATGCAGTTGTTCACTTTGTTTTTGCATGGATTGTGATCAGCCCCTAGCATATGGATTTTATATGGGAGTTACTTGACTTGAGTGCAGTGCAAGACTAGATGTCTGCATGTGAATATTACAGCACACAAGTGCTCACATACAAGCATGCCAAGGTTCTCTGCATTTCATGAGACACGTGAATGTTGATCCAGTTTTTCTGCCAAATCCTCCCTTCCCTCTGGCAAGTAAAGGTTCAGCACCTCTTAGGACCAGAGAATTTCACTACCCTGTAGTTTGAAGATAAATGGAGAAGTGAAGCATGATAAGCCAAAGCCAGTGAGATTTCTTACTGTGGTAGAATGCTTTAAAGTCTGTGACCCTTATCTCAAAAGGTGGGGGTGAGTGATTTTAGGAATAAGCAGGAAACTTGTCTTGGGAAGCCTGGGTTATGGTTCTGAGTTGTGCTGTTGGGTGGCTTGCTGAAAGCTGCTTCATCTCAGGAATCTCAGCTGTGGAGCACAAATGCTTTTCTCTATTATAATCATGATTTTAATACATTTACTAGCTAATGCATGTATATATGCAACAAAGCTTGTCTGCAGGGTGCTCTTCACCACTTGTTATGTCACGTTATTCATGGCAGAACCCTGCAAAAGAGGAATAACACGAGAGAGAATTAGGCCCTGTTCTCTGATTGTTCCCTTAATGGATTACCCTAATTAGGAGTGCATTATTTAATAATGCAAATTCACTAGTTTGTAATTTTGTAGTGATCTAAATGGTTAGACTTTGCTAACCATAGACTCTCAAATCTCCAAAGAGGAGATTTAAAGCCAGGTGGAGAGCTCTTACATGACAGCTGAGCAACATGTGCCTCTGTCACTAATTTAAGCTTAACCCTTGCTTTTTGCCAAGATGATTGTATGTACATACATACAAAATCTCCTGTGTCTGCTGGGAACTTGGCTGTCTCTTTAGCAGTGCGCTTTCTCAGGCAACGTTCACACTTTATGGCTTCATGTAAATCCCATGAATCGCTGGATAGCCGTACATGGCCTTTCGATAAACAGCCACAGACTATGGCTTTTCTACAACTCCTCAGACTTTCTGTACTATTGTTTGGGGTTTTTTTGTATCTCAGGAAAAATTGCATTTTTAGCTTCCTTTCTTTAAAAAGGCAGTTGGTGTCTGCACCATCCATCTCTTGAGCCCCTTGGTCTTACTTCAGTCCCTTTTACAGTCGGGCAAAGGTGTTGTAAGGAGGCCGTGTAGATGTTACAGACTGCACAAAGGCTTCTGCAGCAGAAATCCTGCTGTGTGCACTCACCCTTGTATTGGATACCATGACTCCATGTGGCTGGTCAGTCTTGGGGGACATGTATGGAAGGGAGATCCTGCTGCCTGCAAGGCCCCTGCCTGTGCTTTGGGAGCCTGCCACTTGCCTGATGTTGAGTCCTGCCAACAGAGGAATATTGTCACTCTAGGCAGCCTGTGCAGCTTGGAAGATGAATATTTGACCACAGTATATGAGGTGGGGTTTTTTGGTGTTGGTTTTTTGTTTGTTTGTTCCAATTTATTTTGAAAAAGCTCTTTTTCCTGGGTGCTCTGCCTCTGACATGCATCTGATAGGTGACATCCAGCCTGAAGGTTGCTTCTGCTTCCTCTTCCTCCTTCTTGGAGGCTATTTTCCTGTCCCATCGAGTGACTCAGCAGTGATTACCCTCCATCTTAATGCAGCTCACGATGGGAGGGCGATTCAACAGAGGAGCCCTGTGGTTCTCTGCAGGGCCTTGGAGAGAGCTGTAGCAGAAGACGCTTGGAGCTGATCTCCTTGTGTCTGGCATTGCAGTGAGGCAAGCTTTCAGTTACGATACATTAATCTGCATGCACTGTGTGGAAAGTTGCACTAAGTGCTACCATTGGGGTTTTTTGTTATTTATTTTTTTATTTTTGAGCTGGGGGAAGTAGGTATTTGCCCTTGTGCTTCAAGTCCTGAATAAGCAGCATGCCTTGCCTTAGGTTTCTGTGCATTTTCCTTAGCTATGCTATTTATTTTCCAGGATTACCACTGCCTGGAGCACTGGTGCCTGGCATAAAAAGATAGAGCTGTGTCTCTATTCAGCTGTAGCTGCAAACCTGAAGCAGTTTGTATTGTGGTCACTGCAGTTAGTGAAAGACATGGATCATTGCCCTAGTGCTGCCCAAGCGTGTAAGAGGCTTTAGCTATAGCTGTGATATAACTTTGAAAAAGCATTTCTTGGGTGTAAGCACTGATGACATAATTGACTAAATGCTGGCTGTTTTCTGGCTCTTATTTTCCTGTTTGTGTAAGGCTTGGTACAGCTGTGTTGGAGGCACCAGGGGATCTTTCTTGGCTGTGGCGGGGTGTGGAGTCAGCCCTTTGTACTTGTGCTCTGAAGATCTGTGATTGTTGCTTCAGTTTTCTGCATCTTTCAGCTCTGAGGGTTTCTTTGTCTTGTCTTTCTTTTTTTCTTAATGATGTCACCTGGAATAGCTGCTTCTGCTGTCTCAAGCCTGAATTAGCATTTAATTGTAAGATGCATTTGCATTTCACAGGGTTTGAAAAAAATCTCTCTGGCTTGGGTTAAGGTTAAACCAGCTTCGCGCATGAGTCTGCGGCTTGCTTGGTCCTTTTGTATTCTGTGTACGAGCCTAATCTTTTCACTAAAAAAACCCTATATTTCCTCACACTGACATATCTGAGCTTTGAGTCTGTCGCATGCATCTACTGATTCATCTTTCCATTGAAGAAGAATAAAGGAGGAAGGTCCCACACCAGTAACTCTCCTCACAGAAGCAGCTTGTTGCCTCAGAATCCATCTGCACCCTGTGCCTTGTTTTCTGTCATCGAAAAGCCCTGTGTGCCTGCTGTGCTGCAAGGAGAAATTGTGTTGCCTGCCCTTAGGGGCTACAGAAGAAGAGCCACCCCCTCCACCCTAATTTCATTTTGCAGCCTCAAATGCCATGGCTGCTGTGATTCCCTTGGTGGTTTGCGGTGGAGAGAAGAAATTGTCCTGCTACCTTTTTGCTTTGTCTGTGCAACATAGGGGACCTCACCAGACCAGGACATGTAAGCGCTGCAATTATGCAAACAATTAGTAGTGCCAATTGCATGCTCTCAGGCAGCAGAGGAACACTTCAGAGCCTCCTGGCTGGGCAGAGGAAGGCTTTGCTTTGTGATGTGTCTAGAAACAGTGAGTTTATGCTGGGAGCCATAAACACAGCTTTTTGTGGTGGTGGCAGTTTTCTTCTAACCTGGTGTGGGCTCCTGGAACTTGTCACCTGTGGTCCAGGAGGAGCTGGTTGATTTCAGTCTGCACATAGTCTTCATTGTGTCCTATGCCCAAAACTGGTGCTTTCCCTTCCTTGGGTCAGGGTGTCTGCAAACAGTTTGTGCTTGTTGCAGGAGCTCCATTGAGAGCTGAGTAGCAACCTGAGGGTGTTGGTCTGTTTATGCCAGATGGTCTTCATATGGGACAAGGCTACCCCAGCCTCATGTTACCTCTGGTCAGACCTCATCGCTGGTTGTTGCTTGCTGTAGGTCTCCCCCTGCTGTCACCTCCCACCACAGTGGCCAAGGATGTACACCAGACTTGGCACACCTTGGCATTGCAACAAACGTGACTACCTGGTCCTGCCTGGACCTCTAACCAGGTAGAGGTATTTAGGAGAACCTGCCCAGAGGGGCAGGTATCCAAGGGGAAGTCATTTGCTTATTTAAAGAAAAAATAAATGGCCTTTACCCCTTCCTCTCTTCCCTCCCGCCCCCCATATTTTACTTTGCAGTTGTCCGTATTTTTATCCTTTCTCACTATCATCTTCTTTTGAAAGGAGGATTAAAAAATGGCTCTGTAAAACCTTTGCTCTTAATTTGCTACCTTGGCGCTGGGGCACACAGACTGAGTGTGACTGAAAGGGGGAAGGGGGGAACAAATGGTGTTTCTGCTCATCTAAGAAACATACGAATTATTTTTCTCTTTTTCTTTTAATAAGTCTATGTGTGAAATGAAAAGGGGAAAAGGCAAAATGGAAGAGTTAAATTCTGTAGCAGGGAAGATCTTGGTGTGTTCCAGTCCCTGTGCATTGGCGTATAATTAAACCCAAAATAGAGCAGTGAGCCAAGGGAGGGAGGTGGACTAAAGGACCAAGCAGGAAGGGGCAGGCTTACTCACTTCAGAAGCACTATCCAAAAATAAGTCCCTATTTCTTTCTCCTGCTTTGTTTGACAAATGAGCTTGGTCTCATGCAATCCCATTTCTGGTTTTCTCTTTATCTCTATCTGCCCCTGTTCTCTCTGCAGTGTCACCCTAACTACTCATTGGAAGTATACTGGGCAGTGATGTCCCCAGCTGAGGCTGGATCTGCTGTGCCAGAGTTGTACCTGCAGTGATGGAAGCCGGTGGCTCTGCTTGGGGAGCCCTGGGGAGCAGGGGGCTGCAGAAACTCAGCCTGTGTTGACTGTAGCTTTACCTCTTCTAATTAGTGATATGGAGTCTTGTTGTTTTTGTTGTTGTTATGGTGTTAGAGTTGTTTCCTTTCCTGGAGTGGGGGCCTTTTTCTTTTGGTCCAAATACATTTCAGTATAACTTGTCTTCAGTCCATTTCACCCCTCGCACCTTTCACCAGCCTTATGTACGTTGTTTGCTTAAGTGTTTCACTTAGCTTTCTTCATTTTATTTTTTCCTCTCTTTTGTTCCGTTTGCACATCTTCCTAATTCTTCTGTCTTTCCTCCCATTAATGCTCTGTATTGCTTTATTTTCCTCTCACTGCACTGCGTTTTTCTGGGGCATCATACTTACAATATCGCCACAAGGTAAAGGGCAATGGGCTTGTGAAGAAACTGCTTTGCGAGAAAGTGAGAAATTCAGGTTAATTGGATGCAATCAGGTCAAAATTTAGTTAATCTTTGAGTGGGTGGGTGTGTTAGCACAAGGCTGTGTATGCATGCCTGGTCTGGGGGCTGATCCAGGCATATTCGCTTCCAACTTTGTGTGAATATGCACATTCCGTGGAGACTGGGAGACTGATGTGCATCTGGGGAAAATGACAGGAATACAAAAGTGACATGTCTTCATGTCACAGCAGAGAAACTTCTTCCTTCTCTGGCAAGAGAACAAGGCTGCCAAATCCTAGAGTAAGGGTAGCAGTAAAGCTTGTAACCTAATAGATGAGAGTGAAAGAGCAAATGGAGCATCCGTCCTCAGGAAAAGGCATTCTATGTGGAGGGCAGAGGGACACTGCCTGCCTGAAGGATGAAGGGAGGGCTGTATTGATTTATTTTGTCTGTGATTAAGGAACAAGCTTAGTTTTTCAAAGCCATGTCATTTTATTCAGTTACTGAGATGAAATTGAATGTACTTGAATTCCTGAATTCCTGGATGGGATTGGAAGTTGAGGAAGTGGGTGCTGTAGTTTAATCTTTCAGACTGGAATTGATCTCAGGGGGTCCCTCAGGACTCCTACCTCCTGCTCAAAGCAAGGTCAGCACTGAACTCAGGCCAGGCTGCTCAGGGCTTTGTCTGGTTGGGTTATTGAAAACCTCAAAGGATGGAGTCTGTACCACCCTTCTGGGCAATATCTGCTATAGCTTCACTATCTACTTTGGGGGAAAACTCTTGATCCCTTGTTTCATTTTAAAACTATTGTTCCTTGTTCTCCTGCCATGTACTGCAGTAAAGAGCCTGGCTCCATCTCCTTTTATGTACTGGATGGAGGGCTATTAGGTTCATCAAATCTTCTCTCCAGACTGAACAAACCGCAGGCCCTCAGCCTCTCCTTGCAGGGCAAGTGCTTCAGGTCCCTGAACATCTTGGTGGCCTTCACTTAACCTGAACCAGTTTATCAACATGTTTCTTGCACTGATGGATACGAAGCTGATCTGAGTATTCATGTATGTTTTAGGAAGTACTGTATGAAGAGAAATAATCACTTTCCTTAACCAACTGGTTACAGTCCTGTGAGTACACTCTTATAGGCCCTTAGCTGCCCATGCTGCTGGGACAGAGCGTTTACACCTGGACCTTTGCTTGATTTAAAGCATGTTGTCTGATTTGGCCAGTTGTGGCATCTGAGTGGGGATCACCCTGGTTGATAGATTACAACTGTTCCCTAGCTTGGTTCTGAGTGGAAGGGCCATGGCTCAGCATCTCTGTTGTGAATTTGGCATATGGGGGAGCTGGTCTCCTGGGGGTAGTAAGGGCTTCAAAGGTGAGGTGGAGCTGCTGATCTTGTGATCAGCAAAAGAGGAGGATTTAATAATGAGTGGAAACTGTTGTAAAGGCATCTGCTGCTTGGATAAGGACAAACTTGCCTTTCTTAGGGAAGCGCCAACAAAAATAACTTCTTATAGTCATGAAAACAGTGAAGTTTTGGCATCTGTCATTTAGTAGCATTTAATCAGACTCAGTGGAAACAAAGCACTCTGAGTCTCTATCGCCAGATACTCATGGCTTAACACTAAAGCCCTGGAATCTTATTTAGGTCTGCAAGGTAACTGTCGTGTTGTCTGTCATTCAGGAGGTCAGGCTAAATAATGTCAGTCCTCCAGCAGTCTGAGAGTGGTCAGTGTCAGAATACGTACCTGTGAAAGTGCTGCTGAAACAATCTATTTGGCCTCTCCTGTGGGCTTTAAATTCTGACTCCCAGTGTAGCGTGACAGACCTTTGTTGTTCACACAAGGGAAGCTTGTCTTCTTGCCAAGCAGATGTCCTCACCTGCATGGACTGGCGTAACTGCTGAGCTATGGGTTATGAAAATATAACCTGTGATAAATGTTCGAAAGCTGTTTTACTTCCAGTGTTGGTTTTATATGACTGTGTGATTATGGGCTGGAATTATTCACTTTTACATCTTTGCTGTGTGTAAGTGGGTGAAGTATGATCTCGGTGAGTTAAAGGGTATTTCCTAAGCAGTTTGAATATTCAGAAATACAGTAGGAAGCCAGCAAGAGGAATAACAGACAATGTGTAGGGAGAAGCCATTCAGAATTTAAAGCCAAGTCCCCCCTTTCTTTTGAATTTTGTTATAAATTATTCATGACTAGGGTCTGTCAGAGGACACTGGAAAAAGAAGTAGGAAATTCCTAGGAAGCAGGCAAGGGTGCGCTATCCTCATGTGACTTGTAATGAATAAAACCTTGCTTCAAAGCTCAGAGATAGGGCTTGCTGAAGCTGTGCTCTGTCCATGTTTGGGGGACTCTTCAGTGGAGTCAAGGATTTATTGTAACCCATTAAAAGGAAAGGACAACTGGTGGACCATGAACTGTATGAGTGCTCACGAACGTAAAGAAATTTCCCATTTTGGGTCTGTGTCAGAGGGCAGGGCTTGATTGACAGGAGAGCTGCTGGGTAGATTAGGGCTTCAGGCTGGGATAGGGGCAGATTGATGTGAACTGGCCACCCTCCCTCAACAACATGAGGTATATCCTGGCTGTGTGGTGGCTGTCTGATGTGGTTGGTTGGCTTAGGAGCTTAGACTTTGTCCCCATACTGCAAAGCAATAGATGTGATGGACTTTGCATTACAGACGCTTTCAAGACTGGTGGATTGCTGTTACTAGAACCTTTTTGGTAGCACCTTCCAGACCAGAGAGCCCCAGTGCACCACCATTGAGTATAAAGAGAGAAAGATCTCGGAGACAGTCATGATGGCAGGGAGTAAGGAGCTGCAGCAGGAGACAGAGGGAAGGAGGTGGGTGTTGTGGTTCTCCCTCTGCCTTTGTGGGTCACCTGCTCCTTGGGCTGTTGACACATGGTCTGGAGAGACTCCCTTGATCCAGGAGTGAGGTGACTTTATGTCAAGGTGGGAGCTGGGTTTGCTGCTCAATGAGTGGAGCCTTCGGGTCCCCTCTCCTCCCCTGGCAGGGCTCTTAAGCTGCTAAAGAGGGTGTCAGAGCATACAGGCAAGCAAGTTTATGTGGTGCTTTATCAGTGAGGGACTCTGTACCTTTTTTCCGGTAGCTCTGTAAAGGCAGCCCACAGTCCCCTGGCAGAAACTTTCAAATATCTTTATCTGTGGCATGCTAAATGCTCGTGATTAGTTTTAATTCCGGCTATTTTCAGCAATTAAAGTACTGCTTTCCTTGCATGGCCTTGTGCTTTTAATTAGCCAAAGTAAACCCATGTGCTACAAAATCTCTTTCCTTCATCCAAATGGAAGAGAGTTTTATCATTTCTGCCACAGCTTCTCTTTCAGAAATGCAAAGCAGGATTCAGTAACTAGCAACCCTGAGAGCTGCCAGGAGCTGCTGCAGGCTGTTTCCCTGGCATAGGAAAAGCATGGAGGACCCATTTTGCTGCATGTGTCTGCTCTGCTCCTCCGTGAGCGTTGCCTGGGATGGTGGGGACTGAGGATCTGCAAAACACACATGCCATCTCCCCTGGGCTGCTTGCTGTCGAGTGGTGTATGCAGTGCCACAAGGCAGTGCCCACCTCGTTGCTCTAGTCCAGGTACCTCAGCAGAAACCTGTGTTTCAGCAGGTGCCTTCTCTCAGTCTTTCTCCTCTGCTGTAAGCACAGATTTTCAGATAGCTGGTACAATATCATCTTATTTTGTGCGCTATGTGCCGTGCTAGCCGTCTTCTCTGAACACAATAGCACAAATTATTTTACATTACAGAAGTAGGGAATTCAATAATAGCAACAGCGGAGGGAAGGGGGAATCAGCCACTGAAAAAATGAGATGTTTCGAGCTATGAGTTAGCATATGAGTTAAATTTAATGCAAGATTGATTCTTGCAGACCGGTCCTGAAACAACTGGAACGTGGTGGGGTGTGCATAATATTGGGGGAAATCCAGGTGGTTGCTTTGCCTGAGATGTAGTGGAGAAGGTAGGAACATGGTGAATGGTCTTAGCCCAGAATGGTACTCCATCTAAAAGAGCTGTCAACGTATCTCCTCCTGAATTGTGTAGTGTGATGTTCATGGTCATGGCTGTATGTTCCCCACCCTCTCCCTTGCTGGGTGGTGGTTGTTTTTTTTGCCCTTTGAGTTGGTGACCAGCGCTGCATATAATAATCTGTGTGATTCCCCACCTGAATTACAGAGGGCTCAGCACAGTCTTTGTATTGATTCATCCTGTTCCTCCTGTGTTCTGACATCATGGTTGGTGCATTTGCCACAGCTGCACAGTAAGCTGAGCTCAGCATTCAGCTGTTCTTATTGCCATCTCGATTCCTTTCTTTGGTAAGACAGTTGTTTCATAAATCTGAAAGATGTGTGAATAATGTACAGTTTTCCCCTCTTTAGAGGTATTATTTGCATTTACCACATTGAATAAAACTTATTATCTCATTGTCTGTTTACTTAGTTCTCACTCAGGCTCTTGCCTGTTCCTTTTGCTCTTGGCTACTTCAAATTACTTGGTGTTGTCTGCAATTTTGTCACTCGCTGGATGTTCTCATTTCCACATTAAGTGTGTTTAAGTAACGTGTGACGCAGCCTAAAAATGCATCTCTATCATCACAAAATTAATTCACTGCCATAGTAAGGATTTTAATCCTGCTGGGGTATAAACATTGACCAATTTCATTTTTTCTCTACCTTGTGTTTAAAATATTCAGAGGGTGTTAAGCTGGGATTTTCTTCAGTGTATTGAAAAACCCCAAACCACATGGATTTTGTCACAGCATGTTCCTCCTGATGTTTAGCTACTCTGCTTTTAAAGATTATTTCATCACATTTGCTGTGCCTAACTTGAAAACTGCCTTGTCTAGAAATCTGGGTTGGCTCCTATGATGCTTTCCAAATGTAGTGTGTGGCTTGTTAATTCGCTGATTTGGCTGATGTTGCTGGATTTTTAAGTCATGGAGCTGCCTTATATTGCAAGTCCTTTAGAGATCATTGGTGTAATAATCAGGAGTAGCAGCGTCTTGTTTTTTATCATATTGGCTTGTTCCTGAGCCACTTCTCCTCCTGGCCCCTCAATCTTCAGCGGTGTTGTTTTACTCTTAGTGCAGAAAAGGATGGAAAAGAGGTCAGAGCGGGAATTTTTTAAAGGAGAATTGTTAAACTAGTTTCTTTTAAATGAATTGAAGATTAAAGAAGCTATTCGAGTGCAAGAAAGACGATAGCTTTTCCTTGTGTGATGTGAATGGCGAGAGTGATATTGGGGACATGTGCGAGTGAAATGGGACTTGAGGCAAAATAGGGAAATGGGTCAGGATAAGAGGAGAGGAAAGTGTGGATGAAGGTTGCAGTGGAAGGGATACTCGGAGAAACTCTGATAATGATCAGTAAGGCTTCTCTACTAAATAACATTTCCCATCTGAACAGCTTTCAGATGTACAGTATGTGTTAATGGAGTCCTATGTAACAACAGTAAGTAAATTAGATGTGAAGTTACGCCTGAATGTTATCAGAAGAAAGGTACGGTGCATTCTTGGGCTGCACTGTTAATGCTGTTACTGTTGTTATTTTTAGCTCTGTTTCCTAAGGAAATGAAGCAGAGGTGATCAATGGCCTCTATAAGAATTTCAGTCTCATAACCTGAGGTGGGTGGATGGAGAACAATGATTCTACTGGTGCCCTCACTAAAGGAAGGATGGGCAAAGCAGAGGCCTCAACTTTCTGCTTGGTCTAACAGTCCCTGAAAGGCAGCACCTGCCTGGCTAGTCAACTGGCCATGCCAGGTAGTCAACCAGCACCTGTCCAGTGCAGGACTAGCCATGGTGGCAGCTGCTGCTTGCCATGCTGGTAGGACATACTGTCCTGAGTAGCATGCACTGTTGGGAACAAAAAGAATGGGCTTAAGCCAGGGAGGTAGTAAATTGTTGAGAAGATACTGGCAACGTAGGGAAGAAGTAAAACATTGTGGTGTGATGCAGAGTGCATAGAGTTGTAGGTGAAGTTGACCTGAGATATGTTGTAAGTTGTGAGGAAGACGAGCAAACCCAGAGGGGGTTGAAGAGAGTAGTTTTGTGAGCAGCAGTTTGTGTCTCATTCCCTGCAAACCCTCTCTAGGAAAGGGAGCACTGGGGCAGAGACCTCCTTCTGAACTTATGGAGGGGTAAGACACAAATCATAAAAGCTTCATGAAATCGGTAGTTCAGAGCACCTTGTTCACAGTTATGTGGGAGGATCAGGAACTGATTGTGGCAGACCCTGTCATATTTAGACAGGGTCTTAAGAAGATAAGGTGGTCCCTGCTTTAGAGAGTTTGTTTTTAGGTGTGCAGCAAGACTTCATACTGTAGGCCTGGCATGTAGTACCTTTTTCTATGGAATTGGGGTCACTATACATTGAGTACTCTGAGCTCTGGGGGGGTTCTGGGAAGAGTGAAATTCAAAAAACAATGAAAGAGAAAACAAGGGTGATGACAAAAGGTCTGGAAGGATTGAGGGTTTTATGTGGCTTTTTTGCAGCAGAAAACACTAAAAGTGACAATTATGGTTGTTTGACTTCGGAAGAAGTCAAGGGGGAGCCTGAAAGGAATTTATGACAATAGGAAAAGTTTCTGTCCCAGGGATAGAGGGAATTTACTTGAAGACTGTATAAATGCTGGAGGCTTATGGAGGAGGAAAGGGACGAAACATTTTGAAAAGCTTTGTGCCTGTGAAGGTGTTAAGCTGATGAATGCCCCATGGCTTGTGACACTTGCAACCCAGCTCAAACACTAGAAACTGTGTTGCTAGGATCCTTGTAGTTGGAGCCTAGAGAAAAGGCTTGGCTGCTGCATGTGCCTCTGCTGCTGCTGACTTGCATATTCCTAGGGAGAGAAGCATCAGCTCAAGCAAAAAATTAAGGAGGAATAGGGCAATTACAAGTCAGCCAAACTGGAAGCCCTACTGCTGTTTCCTTGGCTGTAGCCAAACCCCACAAATCATGAGAGTGTCCTAGGCTTTACTGGGTGCCATCATCAGGAGCGATAAAAGCTGGGAGCACCCTGTCTATGACAGCAGCAGTTTCCAGGTATTGCTGCAGTCCAGGAGGGACCACTTATGGTTTCATTTTAAAAAAGGTGATTAGAAGGCTACAGTAGGCAAGTGCACATATAGAGATAGCACTAGAGAAAAGGAGTTACCTGCAGAAGGAGGGAAAGTAGCTGTATCACAAAAGAGAAGCCAGGCAGGAGCAAGCAGTGTCAATGCTGAATTGAAGGAGGACGCAGCAGCAAAACATTTAAGGTTGTGCTAAGGTCAAAGAGAACGAACCAAGAAAAAAGCTCATGGTTTGCAGAAGATGAGATC
The DNA here is from genome assembly GCA_039720435.1 of Amazona ochrocephala. Classification (NCBI taxonomy): domain Eukaryota; kingdom Metazoa; phylum Chordata; class Aves; order Psittaciformes; family Psittacidae; genus Amazona; species Amazona ochrocephala. The sequence continues at coordinate 81,258,771 of CM077880.1, forward strand.
ATTAGCGATCCCAGGCAGCTCCAGTGCTCTGGCTCTGCTGGAGCCTGATCTAAAAACAAGCTGGGTTTATGCCGTGTATTAAAATGAGAGGTGGCATTTTCCCCTCTCTCTGCTTTCCTGAGAAGAGTGAGGGCTGCAAAGTGAGAATGTCAGGGCAAAGATGGGAATGGGCAGGGGGTATAAGTAGTGACATCTAGCAAGGTGGCAGGAGAGTTATGGAGGAGAAGAAATTTGGAATTGTGACAGTGGGGCAGGAGAGCTGGGAGGGGGGTGTAAGCAGTGGGGAGTGGTGCAGAAGGAGCAAGACATGAGGAATACCCTGAAGGATGTGAGAAGGAATAAACAATATCATGGGAGCAATGAAAAGCAGCAGCAGCAGGCAGGGAGTGACATTATTGAGATTTAGCCCAATCTTACATTGAAAGGAAGCGACACATATTCTAGCTGCTCATAATCCATGTGTGTAAGCGCAATCTTGCATGCATACACTTTTCAGTGATAAGGGAATGAGTAGCAAATTAATTAGGACTTGGGAGCACTGTTCAGATTGGCTGGCAACAAAGAAAAAACAGTCAAGTGCCATGACTGAAATGGAACTTGGAGTTCAGGGAAGACTTGGGCATTGGGCACTCAGGCTAACTGAGCTAGATAAAGCATTGACAAAATTGGCTGGCAAAGCAATCTACTCGTCATGAAACTGGCTTGTGTCACTGCAGCATCCCAGTGCAATACAGTCTTGTAGCTGTATTCTCCCTGGACACTGAGCTAAGCAATCGTTTCTCCACCAGTTCATCTTGTAGAAGAAGATGATGTGAAGAGGTGTGTTAAGCAGGGTCTGCTTGGTCTGATCTGTGAAGGTATGACTCAAAATGAAGAGAACAAACTGATCCTGGAAGGGAAAGGAAATACAAATAAGTGTCAGAAAAGTTAATGCTGATACCCACTTCACCTTCTGCTTCTCACAACTGCCCTCATGTAATGCCTTACTTGCTCCATTCTCCAGCTTGCAGACCTGTTGTTTGTCTGCTTGAGCCTTGTATGCTTAGGCTCTTCAAAAATTCAAGCAATAAATGTGACTGCCTTGATTATGGATGTCATCCAGCTCAGATGAAAGAGGAATGGCTGAGCTGTGGCTGGTCAGTACATAACTATTGGTGATTAACCACAGCAGGGAATGCCTTGCAGGAAGGTGTCCAGATCTTGCTGCAGGCAGGTGTGGATTAATCCTGTGTGTATAGGATAGAGATTGGTGTAAATGCTGGGGATTTGAGTCTCTCTAGTTATGATAACACTGGGTGTGGGTTTATTTTCCTATGGTTTGCTTGTGATGAATGATGTAGGGATCTGGTTTTCCTACCTTCCTGCAGCAGAGAGTTCTGCTGTTTAATCATATATTGAAATGGGGGAGGGAGGAACGTATTTGCTATCTGCCAGCTTTGGATTTGCCATCTTCTGATGCCACTGTGTATCCTCTTGGCCCTGTGCTGGGAGCACAGAATTTCCCTTGTTACCATTTTTATTTCATACATTCAGATCACTTTTCTGGTTCAGGGGGGCTCGGGACCAAAAAGGATGGCTGGAGTTACCTTATCCAGCACCCTGCAGTCATGAACCACTGTGCTGTTAAATCCAGAATGAGCTGCCAAAAATGTACTCACACGTCAGAGGTTGTGAAGTATTTCTGTGTGCTCTACAGCAGATGTAGGACCTATGCAACAGCAGATCAAAAATCTCACACAGTAATATCCTGCAGTGACAGCCCTGGGAGGAATCAAGGGTATAGCTCATGTGATTGGTGCCTGTAATGGGAAAAAGATTTTCCTTGGTAAAAAGGACCAGAAATCAGCTCAAAATTTCCCCTCTCCCTGTAGAGGACAGTGTTCCCAGGCTGTCCATCATTTCTGTTGCCTTTCCCTGAACCTTCTCGGGTTCTGCAAAATCCATCACAACCTGACATGACCAGTCCTGCATAGTATCAGCAGTCTTCCTCCTTCCAGCTCTTTTGCACCCGGACATCTTGCTTGATGGTGGTGTGCTTGGCTGAGGAGAACCGAGCTGGATCTGGGGACCCCAGCGCCCCTTGCACAGGCTGTTGCTGCTTGAAATCGTGCAAGATGACTTGGTACAGCTTTAAAGTGGGTTTTCTGAGATAATCAATTTGTTTTTATTGACACACTGTCACTTATTGTTGGCCATTTGCCTTGCTTGGTTAAGGCTCATTCCAGTACCCTAGAGTCCTCTCTGGTCTTGAGGGGCTATTTGCCCTACCTAAAATAGCCTGTGTCCTCTGCAGGTTCTGTGACCCCACCAAGCGCTCCCTTCCCACATTTCTTATGTATTATTCAAACCATCTATACAGCACTCTCTTGCTTTACACTGAACTAATGTCCTCTGAATGTCCCTTGTCGTGCTTTAAACACTCTTCTAAAATCTAGTGTCACTTGTGTACCTTTTTATTCACTGCCGCTTCCTAGGAAATCCTACTTAATTACATTGTGAACCCTATTACTTAAGGGCTTGGATACTGTTGCTTCTTCAGTTAGTTCCTCCATGTTACTGAGAATGAAGTCAGGAATAGCTGCTTTTGCTTGTGGGTGCTCGAATTAGATGTTTTAAGGAGCAATTGTTTAAATTGGAGCTGTTGAGTTCTTTGTGCCAGTTTGCAGGTGAATTCCCCATCTTCATTGTCTTTCAATTGTACCACTGTTTCTTTCAAAACTGCACACTTGGTTGTCTTTATCTAGAGCCCTAATGATAGATGTGCAGCATGGGATTAAAATGTATTGCAACTCCTGGGGTTGTGAATTCATGCAGAGTTGATGGTATGATCTTCTGCACATGGAGTTTTCCCCCTTAAGAGTTTCAGGGTTTCAGAGTTAATTCCACAGAGGAATTGGGAAGACTGCATTATTTTGCAACCTCTTGGCTTAAGCCAGCTTTTCTACATAACTTGCAGCCAGGCGTTGCAATACCCCATTTGCTTTTTAGTGTTCTACCAAGTTTCTGTCATTCGTAGTGTATTAGTCATCATTCATTGCCAGGATTTCTAATTCACCTTAAACCCAGGCCATTTTGATATTTAAAGCTAGGATTGAAGAGGATGGGGGGGGAGTAAAAGAAGCCAGCATAGTAGAAATGCTAATGCCAAGCCTTCCTCCCCTATTGAAGAGCCTGTGTAGGATGTGACTTGATTGGTCTTTCCTACTCCTGTCTCCTCTGAAACTGTGAGTTGCTGAGGGAATGTGATTCCTAGGCTTAGATTTGCCATCTAATTGGTTTACATTTTGATGTGCTGTAATGAAAGCAAGCAAGTTGGAGCCAGCAGGTGAGAGAGAACTTTCAGTAATTCCCCTTGCTCCACCCTGCTGTGTAAACCTCCTAGGTTTAAGGGGCTGAGGGTTATGGGGCTTTGCTCTGTGTCCCTATTAGCATAGTATGCTGTGCTGGGAGCAGGGCTGCCAAGTCTGGGGTTGATGAGGGTGCAGTCTCCTGTCCCATCCCACTGCAGCCCTTTGTCTCCTTCAGGCTGGCCCTTGCCTGAAAGGGATGATGGGCATTGCAAAGGGGACAAGCCAAGGGAGGAAAACAGGATTAGACATCCTGGGGAATGGGATGACTTCATCTTGGGGGGGCTATGCCATAGGCTGTGAGATCATGCCAGTCCTTTGCTGTAGGGCTCTGCAGGGAAGGGGCTGATGGGATCTCCCACAGGTTAATCTGGTTAAACCATTTTTTCATGGGGCAGATAATCTCTATGTCAGTATTTGTAAGTTCAGACCCACTGACAAAAGCTCCTCTGCAGCCAGCTGGGAGCTGATAAATAGGACAGATACTGCATAATGTAATGGCTTTCAGCACTCTACAAACCTCTGAAAGCCCTCAAAAAAGGAATTCCGTGGGGAAAAGGGAATGAAGTTGTATGTTTGAATATGTCCATATGTGCACAGTGTCTGAGGTGGGTACTGGGAACATCATACGAGCTCCCACTGGTGCTTCTGGAGAGCTTTACCCTGAAGCTGGAAATTGCTGATTCAGTGAAATCAGCATAAGTTTATTGTTACCCCTGTGCCCGCTGGAAATGATGTGCACGTTTTAATCAGCTCAGAGTGTTTCCTTTTGGCTTTGTATGATAATGTAGAAGTCATCATGATAATGGGCAATAGTCAAAACCCTTAGGTCAAAACAGTGTACTTCAAACAAGTCAAATCAGTATGTAGTTTTGAATATCTTGTTTCAGGCTAGTGCAATTCAAGACAACATGGGTTTATGGCACACGGCACAACACTTGACCTTCAACAACTTGTTAGGAACCCATGGCCTTTGTGTCCACGCACACAGATGATAAGGTTCAGTTTATTTCTCTCTTTTTTTAACGGTTCAGTTTTGATAATGGCTGTGGGTCTGACAGCTCTGAAGAATGAGCTTTAATGCATTTCTGCTACTCACATCTTTAAAGCTTGATGTGTCCTGGCAACTCCTCCTCCATTTCTGAAGCTTCATTTTTCTCCCTTTTTTTTTTTCCTTTCTGTCAAAGCTTGTAACATTTCATAGGTAGACATGAACTACATCCATTGAAGCACAAGCTTAGCTGTGAGGTGGACAATGGGATCTGCAATGCAGCCTGTGTAGTTTTTACATGTTGATGGCTCCAAGCCCACCCCTTGTGTAGGTTCGGAGGGTTTATAGTCTGCTCAGGCTGCCTATGACAGCCCATCCCGATTGCACAAACAAGAGGAGGCAGTGTGTGATCAGGAGTGCAGAGTCTAAGCTGACACAGGAATTCATTGCGGCCACCAGGATTTGCAGAAGAGCTAAGGATGAAGCCTACGAGGGAGAGTGGCTTTCAGACTCCTGTTCAACCCACTTGTCCAAGACATATTCCATGGTCTCAGCTGATTTTTTGGGTAGGAGTCTGCTTGAAGCTCCTGTTAGAATGGGGACAACCCCACAGGAAACAATGTGAGTCCCCCAGGGAGGGCTTCCCATTTGTCCTGCTGCCACCCCTGCAGAATGGGAAAGGAAGGGGAGCGAGCCATCTGCAGGAATAAGCTTGAGCATATCCAGGTCCTTCTTGCTTTTTTGTGGGCTGCTGTTTCTCAGAGAAAATGGGTAAGCAAGCAAGGGCTTGTATTGGGAACCATGCAGGATACAGGTCAGCTGCCTTCCTCCTCCACCACAGCATGGAGGAAGCCCTGAGAAACAGGACTAAACATACCAAGGGTCCTTTTTGGGCCTAAGGAAACATATATCTCACCAGACATCTCAGCAGCATGATCTTGTTTCCCTAGAACAGTGCCTGTAGCACCCTACGTACTCCTGTAGCTTGATGCCACAGAAGTGTGGGGCAGCTGGGGAAAAGAAGAGCACAAGCACTGTAGGGAAAGGTACAAGTAATGGAAATTGAAATGCAAATTCTTCTTCTGAGTGGAGAAAAGGCCCCCATAAATCAGGAGTGACAGGAACACAAAGACACCATCAGGATGCATTTGCACAATCAAGGGATGTTTCATATATCAGAGAAAAACAAGGCACAACCTCCGCTCCTGAAATAAACCAAATCCATTTTTTTCTCATCAGTGAAGCAGTCTCTGAAATTCCTTGTTTGAAGAGCAACAGAAAACAGTAAGGAGATTTGAGTTGAATTTTACTCAGATGTGGCATGTTTTCTAATCCAGATGGGAAAACATTTGTTTTAAAGGGTCAGTAGAAAACAAGCAACTCCTCCCTCCCTACACATCAGCAACATGATAGAGATCTGCGGTTTTCCTTTTTTAATCTAGATTCGATCATCTTCAAATAAATGATACTGCTGCCAAGAACCTTCCTAAGTGACCCTTCGTAATATAATTGTGTGGTCTAGAAACAAAGTAACCTCATGGCAAAGAGCGAGCAGAAATGCTTCAATAGAAATACTGTCCACAGGACACTAGAAAGAGGAGCCTGATGGCACAGAGAGTTTTCTCCTAGGCTTGAACCTGTAACCACAGCTCAACATTTCACCAGCCTGTGCACAGGGCTGGACAAGCTGGAGGCGCTGCTATAGGCAGTGGTGGAAGTTTTAAACTGAAATCAGAGGTGATAGAGCTGAGTGATTGAATTTGGTCTCACATGCCCTGCCCTGGATTTTAGCTTCTGTCTTCACCGTGCTGTCACAAGCAGCAAATCCATCCAGCCTTTTCTATGGTAACTGATAAAGCCCCTGTGTCTTGCTATCTTCCATGTTAGAGTTGAGAAAGGTCTTTCAGGCTTACCAGCTGGTCTTCCCTACTAGACAGTGTGTACTGGGTGTTTCTCTACATTCGTTTGAACATTCCTAAGAAGCCAGCTCCCGAGGGTGTAAGAGATTTATCCCAGACCTGCTGTGAGGTATTTCTTTTGTGCAGTATTCAGTGTGTATCTTGAACCAGGTTGAGGATGTCCAACGCTATCTCTGCCTTGCAGAAAATGTGATTATGTATGTTCAATTGGCCTAATAAATCGACTGTAGCAAATTTCAGCTCTGCTTTTGACTGCAGCTGTGTGGTCTTGTCCTACGTGTATTATTGGGTTACACTGGCAAGAACGAAGCAGTTGCCATCTTCTGTTCTTCCCTGTATCCCTCCCTGAAGGTTCCCCCTCTTCCCCCCAGCAAGAAGGGCTGAGTAGGATAAGTGCCTGCCCCTGTGCTGCAGCAGTTTGCAGGTCTACGCATAGAAATACGTACAATTGGTGGAGAGCTCCACTGATTGACAGAGTAATGAGCTATTCCTGCCCAGGTACAAATATAGGACCCTTTTTGGAAGCCCTTGGGTGGTAAGCACTGGAGTTATTCCAGTTTATATTTCCTCAGGCTGAGCCATCATCCTCTGCTATTTTAGCTGTAGAATAGGGATTTAGGCAGACTGGCTTTATTGGCATGGTTTGGAATGGATTAAAACTTACAATTGGGTTAAGCAGGTTCTGTGTTAATAAAACCTTTCCATCACACCACCACATGCTCTAAAGCACATTAGAAAGCAGCTGCATTATGAAGAGCTTGGGGAATTCAGATTTGTTTTCCTGCAGCTGTTTTTCTGTCCTGTCAGGGTCAGGAGCATAATATGCCATCAGCCTCTTTCTATTGGGGCTGGAAAGAGCCACCCCTGTTTCTAAAAGGTAGCTTCTCCAGTGCTATACTGTGTTTTTTTCCCTTTTTTGAACCATTTCACAACTAGAAGGGAAGCAGAAACATTGCTAGAAGGTAGGAAGCTCCTTCCTGTGGAAGGGTGATTCTTTCTCTCCCTGGTTCAGGTGCAGAACTGGCTGGGTTCCATGTGTTTCATGGGTTCCTGCTCTCCTCTGCCCTTGTTGCTTTACCCCAGTCTAATGTTGTGTCTCACCAGCCTGCTGGAGGAACTGTCGGTGGGGACAGTGCTCAGGGATGAGAAATGGCAAGCAGAACCTGACCTAGAGTAGTCGCAGTGACTGGGTGAAAAGGGAATTCTATCTTTCGCTGCTCCACCAAACAGGTAGACAAGCATCCACATGCATGTCCACACTGCTCCCTCTACGGATTATGCAACAAATTAAATATGGATCCACAAATTTATGTGCTATTGAGATTAGAGGTGTGGTGGCCAAGATGCGATGGAGTCTGGAAAGGGGAGCTGGAAATGGTTGTCTGTCCCCACCTCAGATTTTCAAGATGGTCTCTGTGTTTGGACAAATAAGTTTGCTGTCTCTGTGCTATGGGCTGAGAGGTGGTTGGTGTACTCAGAACCTTGGCTGTGCAGCTTGAGAAGGTTTGCTGGCTTCAGTGGCTTTGTTTTAGACCTTGATGGGGGGTAGTTAGGAGGGAAGGTACTACAGTATTGCAGCAGCTCTTTCTGCAGAGAACAGGGTTTCAGTGCAGTAAGGATAGGGAATGATGATCTCTTATTGCTCTGTTCCTTTTAAATTAGGTTTACTTAGAAAAAGTCAGGGAGTTCTTAAACATGGGAAGAAAAAGATTGTTTCCAAATAGGTATAACTGGCTTAAAGTAGAGGATTTTGACCATTTAAAAGAAACGTGAGCATCAAATGTGTAATCAAAAAGCCTGGGTATGTCAAGTGAAGGAATAAACACTAGACAAACTGTCTAAAATACCTTCCCAATGAAATTGGGATGGCTGTCCTATGTATGTGACCAATAGTCCTGTATGTGTTACACATGCACAGGCATACTTCCTTTGAAAAGCTGTCATGCAGCAGCCTATAACAGGGCCAATGTGAAGTCTATCATTTCTTTTCTATACACCTTCAAACAAAACCCTGAAAGGCAGCATCCAGAAAGCTGAAAGGAGGAGTGTGAGAGAGAAGTGTGACTGCTAATGGGGGAGGAAAGGATCCAGGCGTGTGAGTGCGGGGAGGCTTCACAGAAATGGTCTTACAGCACAGAGAGATAGACAGGACTAGTAAAGAGCTTGAAAGTAAAGAACATGATAGTGCAGCCTGGCATGACGGTTGTCACTTGAAAATTTATGGCTCCATGAGGCTGAAAAGTACATTTGAAGGGTCGCTAGAACTAATTACCTGGAGAAACTAAGCTAGTCTGAAAAAGAAGTTATAATAGAGATCACGGCACACAAAATACTGGGGCAAGTGTGTGATTTTTCCTCCATACCTTACTCCCCACTCCTAGTGGCAGGTGTGTGGAAAGGGTGCAGTGCAAGGGTAAGAGGGAAATGCCTTATCAGCCCAGCACAGCATGCAGGTATTTGAATGTGTGGCTGGTTCCAGACCTGGCACACTCTGGCTGCCCTGGCCCCCAGCCCAGCAAGGGTCTGTTACCCCATGGGGCCATAAGACCTCAGCCACCTTGCTGTTGGCTGGTGATGTCTCGTCCTCCCGGCTGGTTGAGGGGCTGGGAGCAGAGCTGGCTCTAAGGACAGGCTGTTCTTTCTGGGAAAGTGATGGGAGCTCTTTTCCGCCCATTTCTGGAGATTTACTGCTGGTCCTCAGTGGCTAAATCCTCCAGGCATGCCAAGACTGTCTTTACTATCCTGACCTGCAATCTGTTTTTTCTTTTCCTTTGCTCACTGTCATAAATAATGTGAAAGCCCTTTAAATGTGGTGAAGCTAAGCAGGTGCTCAAAGCATGCTGTGGAGGTGCAGATGCCTCCTGCTTCAACCTTCTGCTGTAGGAATGACAACTTCTTTTCCATAAAACCCCTTTTGCAGAGGGCTTTTTATGCTCACCTGAAGAGCTGCTATGGCAAGACCATCTCTTCCTCCCTGGTAAGCGGTGACTGCAGCTGCCTGAGGGAGAATGTTTTGGTCCCTTACCTGACTCAGACCAAAATAGACATTCTTCTTGTACAGCACAATGTCCCCTGGGAATGGACATGTGGTGCAACACATACTGGCACCAAAATGGGTGGATGCTTGAGGCATAGATTACATCAATGACTTTTCATCCCTCAGGCTCTCTCTGCCTTCTGGCTCTAGGAAAGCTGGTTCTTTCATGCTTTTTTGTCAGGTTCCCTCTCAAGTCCTGTCATTGCTGAGTTGCCACAGGTAACCTGAAGTGGGATAGGCCAAGGGCTGTGGTCTGTTTCTGCTTGGAGAAGCACATGTGGTTAGCAGAGTATTAGACATGCAGTGAAATGAAAGGACTCTTTCCCTCCAACTCCTGACTTTCCCCTCCAGAGCTCCTATAGCTCGGTACCACCTTGCTAATGATGATGATGAAGATGCACTTGGTACTGTCAGTTTGCATATGCATTGCTTTCCTAGCCAGGTGGCAGGGAAAAGGTAGGTTTGAGAGATGTCAGCTTGTGCAGGAACAGAGACAGCTTCTATATGGCATTTAATAGTTGCTACATTGGCTGCATAAGCTGATTGAATGTGATGTGCAAACAGGTTATGGGGAGAGGAGATAATTCTGCGGCCTGCCATGCAGACAGCTGGATGTGTGATGGCTGTGAGACCTGTAAGATAATTTCCCTACTGGATACAAGGGCATCAAATCCCACAAGGTATATGACTCGTATTAAAGGCAGCTGTGGAGGAGCTTGTGGTCGTGGTACAGCATTGTGTCAGCGATGTAAGAATCTTGACATATAAGGATGGATTATTAGCAAGAAAGCCTAAAGCTGAAGTTTCTGTGGTAGTCTTTTTTAGCATGCTGCTGGCTCTGTGTCTGGTTGTATCTGGACAGAAAAAAAGTCATTCTCAGATGAAAGAAAAGATTGTGTGAAGATGTGAGATTTATGTCACTGCTACATCTCTTTGGAAAGGGACACATTGTGCATAAGGGGCAGGGGAATAAATTTGCAGAAGGTGACGGGTCTGCCAGCTGCTGGTATTCTGAGTCTAGTAGTAGCTCTGTTCTACTCACCAACATTTTATAGTAGTTATGTTCCAGCTAAACCATCACCTTTATTCCGTCTTTACGGTAAAGTCACTTTATTGCTATAAGCAAAAGTCTAGCAAGCTGCTGGAAATAAGATAGTTAAGCGGGCAGTGTTTAAACAGTGTATGTACTGTGGAGAGGGGAGAGGAATCTGAGGGTAGCTGGCTAGTGGAGTAGCCAATGAAACCAATGGGACAATGGAATGCAAGTGATCCTTTGGTGCTCGGTAATTAATATGATGGAAGCTGGATAGCTGTGAGAAGTGATCTGAAAAGTAATCCAATAAAGGAGCAGCTCCTGCAGAATCACACAGAATTGGGGATGGTTGTTAAAAATTAGAACAGTAGGCTTTATAAGAAAGACCTGAAAGAAAGAAAGGGCAATACTTGGTGTGGCTGGAAAGGATGGGGCAATGAGCTAGGCTGTAACTGGTACATCCAAAATGAAAAATTAATGCACATCCATAGTTTCTGACTGGAAACTGTACAGGGAAAAATAAATTAGGCTGTAAATAATGGGAAGAAGCATATATTTCCAGAGGCTGTTGAAAACTACGGAATAAGTGGTGTGAAGCTGAATCTATATGAAAGTAAATAGGTCACAGGGATATGAATATGGTAACAGCAATGTATGACTAGTCCTACATCTGAAGAGAGGTGATGAATACAACAGGCAGAAAGACATCAAAGAGGTAGCAGAACTATGCTTACTGACAATGGAGGCTTTAGCTAGCTTGTGCTATTAGCAATTTGCTGTGTAGGAACTGCCTTTTTTTTGGAGCTGGTCATTCTGTAGTCAAATGTGTTGATAATTTGTGCTTACATAGTGCATTTTTGTCAAAGGAATCTGGAGTGTCCTTGAAAGGTAGTAAATTCTTTGGAAGATTGGAAAAAAGATGTACAGGTATTAGACTGGACTTAGTGTAACACTAACGTAACTATAGGCTGAATTTTATCTTGAGATCCCAATGTAGGTGTTGGTGGAAGATGGAGGTAAACAGAAAGACAGCACAGTTACTCTGGCTCCTGCCTATCTGTGCACTGCACAGCTGAACAACCAGGGACCTCTCTGAATGGATGCAGGGAGCCCTACACTTAAGTTAACCTATATGTAGTGCATTACTCACCTCTATAAAGTGGAACTTGAACACTTTTTCCATTGTCCTTGGGAAAGATTTATGAAAGAACCATTATCCCTGTGAGTATTGTCCTCATCAAATTCTGTTGTATTTGTGGTAGAGAATGACCTTAGGTCAAAGACACTGTAGAATACACTGGGAGACTCTTTCTCAGTTCCCAGCTGTGCCCCATGTTTCTTATCAGCCCTTGGGTAAATCTGCTCATTTCTCTGTGCTCTGGCTTCTTGTGTGCAAAGCAGAGATCATAATGCCTCGTTAGCCTGTCCTTTTCGGTTAGATGAAAAACCCTTTGGAGCAGGCAGCATGTTTTTTACCACATGTTTATGTAATGTTTTGCATAATTTGGGTTTGATCTTGGCTAGTGTCATCTAGGACATGCGGAGACACCTCATGAATAATACTAGTAATATTTTAATATTGATAATGCTTAGCACATTCATAGGGTTTCACACCCCACCCACTCCCCCAAACCAGCACTTGATACTGTCGGTGTTGTGGTGACAGAGCGTGAGTCATGTTGGCTCCTTTCCCTGGCATGATGCTATCTATCCGCTAGCCAGAAAGTTGAGGGGTTTAGCGAGTGGGTAGTGGATGTCAGGAACACCTGAATTGAAATGCAGCCCCATCAGTGATTTATGTTGTTATGTTCGGGTCATGTTGTTTTGTTTTTTTTCTGAAGGGAACTCTGATCATTGGCCATCTGATTTGAGGTGGTGGCAGACAGATGTTTGGAGCTTCACAATTCTTGTTGGCTGTTAGACATGACAAGTATTGCACACTCCTGAAAACCACGCTCCAAAAAGCTCATACATTGGAGAACCCAAATCAGGGGCCACTTTGGGAAAAACTCGCTCCTCTCCTGCTTGCTTTTTTTTTATCAGTAACAAAGGGGAAGTATCTGTGTACCTTAAAAAGTGATTGTGGAAATTAGTAAAAGTTTATGTAATGTTTTGAAGGAAGCCCTGGGTAGGTTAAATAATTTAATTTTCACTGAGTGCTTTTTGATTCAGGATGTAAGAGCAGGGAAGGAAGAGAAAGAGAACAGATGTACAGAGAGAGTACTGGCACATCTGCACGTCCACCATAGGGTCCCTTCTCAGATGAGAAGCTTAAATAATGAGCATCTCTCCCACCCCTCGTAGGTACCTCTGTTACACTTACATGTCAGGAGCTTTCAGGAGGCCATCCATACCTCATTTGTGTCCTTGAGGAGGTCTCAGCAGCTGCTGTGAGCATGCGTGCTGCCTGGAGCTCCCTGCCTCCAGTTATCTGCTGAGAGATTGGCTCAGTTGTTTGCAATCAGTTCTTCCTCCATGCCACTGATGCCAGTTCTTCCAGCACATCCTCTGGGAACCAAAGGCGCCAGCTACAAACCTTCAAAAATATCAAAAGCAGTGAGGGAAAATTGTGCTTTCAATGTAAGAGGGGATTGGCATCTTAAAACTGAAAATTTTATCTATCTAATTATAATAATGAAGCAAACAACAGGAGCTCATACCAGCCCTTTTGTCATTGCCCTTCACTGTGCTTAGACTGTGTGCAATTTCTTTTGAGTGACCTTACTAAGCACTCCCTACACTTGTGAATTAATCTTTATTTACTTTGCTGCAAAGCTTCGTCACTGCATGACTTTCTTTTCTGTACTGAAGCACTCGTCAGAAAAGCCTGCTAAGCTAAGCACCAAGCACATGACTTAGTGATGCTGTATCCACTGAAAGCATCACCTAGCTGGAAGAAGGAAGAAAGGTAAAGTGGCTTTATCCCACATTTCTGCCCGTCTAATTCAGGACTGCTGCTGGAGGCAGAGTCCAGTTTAGGATTAGTTAGCCTTGGAAACTGGCTGTCTGGAGCAGCAAGGTGCTCACTTCCACATCCTTCACCAAGTGATGTGCTTGGGTACAGGGTACTGCCCTGGTACCTGCAGAGTGCAGAGTCCCTGAGCATGACATGTACACCTTTGAGACAGTCCATAATCCATCCTTTATGTTTTCATTGTCACCTTCACATTCATGAAAGGTAAGATGGCCTTTTATCAAAGATGTCCTGCACTCCCTTCAGGCATAAATGAGTTCTGAATCCCTGTGAGTTCAGCTTGGACTCATGTGACCTCTGCCAGAGATAGGAGGGAAGTTGCAGGAAGTGAAAAAAGCAATATGTAACATCTGAAAACCAAGATGGATTAGAAAGACAAGTGATGAACAAAGACCAGTGCAAGAATAAAAGAGCGGAACAGGAAGATAGTGAATGTTTCGTGGACTTCAGACCTTTAGTGCTAGTGAGGTTTTTTCAATGTGTTTTGCTCTCAAGGGAAATGGCTTCTTATTCAAAGACAAGTATTTCCACCATCCCTTTTTATTTGCTATAAAGTAGTAAGGGGGAAAAAAGCCCCAGCCCTCAAACCCTATGTCTGCTCATTCCAAGCCTGGGCAGTGACAGGCAGGTGCATAGAAGCCCCTGTTTCAGAAGGTTCCTTGGAACATCCTCTTCATGCCCCACAGGCTTTCCTAAGGCTCACTGAACCTGAAACCTGAAGTAAGAAGACAGAACCCACATCTGTGAAACACCAGAGAGTGAGAAGAGAAGATCTCCCTTTACTGGGAAGGTGAAAGTTGTGCTGGAAATGGAAGGAATTGACCATGCTTTAGAGTGCTTGGCACTTGGCAGCCAACTTTCCCTGCTTCATGTGTGCCCTCCTTTCACCTGTTTGTGTTTGTGAGCTACCAGATAAGCTCTTGTCTGTAAGTTTGAGGGGCAGTGTGATCTCACCACACTGTGAGAGACATGGATCTGTGTGCTGTGAAAGGTCACACAAAATGTTCTCCTGCATTAAGGGCCCTCATGTCTTCCAAAACCTGTCCCTTTTTCTCTGATTCCTGAAAAAAAACATTTAATCCCCTCTTCATGCTGTTTCATTCCAAACATTTAAGCATTTCTTTCCACTAGACTGGGGGAAGGAGAACTCTGGAAAGCAAAAGGACACTAAGGCAGAATAAAATACAAATCAAACCAGAAAACATTAGGAACATTGTGGGGGGGAAAGCAATGCCTTCCATTTTTTAAATTCTACTGCTTTCTCTGCCCTTCCAAATCCATCCATGTTCACTAGTTCTTTTCATTGCCCTTTCTTAAAGTTGAGTCACTAGTGTTAGAATGAATATAGTGCTATATACATTCGGTGGATGTAATTAGTGGACCCACTCAACATAAGGACCCCATCGAAACCCGTCATGACAGGAAGGCTGAAAAGAGGGACTGCAGTATTGCCAAACACGGTGGGACTTACATCAGTCTGACAGGTGCTGGGTAACAGCTGCACAGCTTTGGCTGATGTGTCAGAGCAACGAAACACAGAAGTAAAGGGAGGATTTGGAGAGATTTTGGTTATCATAGAATCATAGAATAGTAAGGGTTGGAAAGGACCTCAAGATCATCGAGTTCCAACCCCCCTGCCATGGGCAGGGACACCTCCCACTAAACCATGCCATCCAAGGCTATGTCCAACCCCACCTTGAACGCCGCCAGGGATGAAGCATCCACAACCTCCCTGAGCAACCCATTCCAGGGCCTCACCACCCTTACAGTAAAGAATTTCTTCCTCATATCCAATCTAAACTTCCCCTGTTTAAGTTTAAACCCATTATCTCTTGTCCTCTCACCACAGTCCCTAATGAAGAGTCCCTCCCCAGCATCCCTATAGGCCCCCTTCAGGTATTGGAAGGCTGCTATGAGGTCTCCACGCAGCCTTCTCTTCTGCAGGCTGAACAGCCCCAATTTTCTCACTTAAATGCATTTATTTATTTATTTACACTGTTGAAGGAAATTTTCACCAAGTAAGTTTGACCAAATCCGGATTAAATAAAGTAAAAAGTCAACAAACCTCTCACCTCAAGTCCACACGCACACGCGCGCACACATACGCACCCCCACCCCCATTTGTGGCTCAGTCATTGGTTTGAGAATGGTGACTCCACCAGCCTCTCTGGCCAGCCTTCTCACTTACTGCGGTCATGCAATGTGGGGACCCTGCATCAGAGCCTTCAGCTGCCCCATTCAGATTCAGGTTTTGTTACTCTGGAGCCCATTGCTAATTCAAATCACTCCTGGATTGCAAATGCTTTCCTGCCTTGGCCTGCCAAGTTTCAGGTCTTTCCTAGAGCAGATGTCCAACCAAGTACAAAACCAGAATAACTCTGCTTTGCCACTGATGTCAGTAAGGAGTTGCCTCCACGAATATCAGCAAGCATTAAGAGTTTTACACTTTAGATCCCAGTTTGTGGTTCAGGGAATTTCCTCTTGTGGTTCTTCCCGGTTTCTGTTATCCCTACAGCTCCAGCAGGAAGTGGCTACTAAACCTACCACTTTGACTAGGAGATTTTGGAGCAGAATTCTTTTAACTGTCATATAGCATAATAATGTTCCAAGCTGCAGTCCTATCACCTCACACTGTGACCTTGTTGAAGTTCCTAATGTGAAGCCAGGTCAGATTTGGATGGCGATCTCCAGGGCAGAGCCAGGATGCTGCAGGAGGCACCATTTGAGAGTCAGCAGGAGGGGCAATTCCTCAAGTCAGTCCTGAACTGATTCCACAGCATGGTGGAGTATTGCTTTGCTGGCAAGTAAGACATGCAGCCGCAGTCACAGCCATCTGAGGATATTAAAAAGCTCTTTCTCCAGGAACAGTCATTACCTCTAATACCCTCTTCAAGTTTAAATTTGGGTAATTACTTTTTTTGAGACCTAAAAAAAGATTCCCATGTGTTTTTTTCCTAGATACTGTATTTTTTTTTCATGCTTCCTATAGTAAACAGCTTTGTAGGGATGATACACACTGTTAAACAGATGCTCGGTTGTACCCTGAAAGCTAGATGCAATTTGGAGGTGGGTCATTATTAGCAGAAAAGCTCTGGGGCCCAGCTGCTACAGGCAGGAGGTAATCATTAATAGTAGGGCTATGTAGCAGCGTTGATGAAGATGCATGGTATTTGTAAGATATTTGAATAATTTGCTGTAATGTCTGCGCACCTTTTCTGAGGAAAACACTAGGTTGCTTTAGAAGACCAGTGTATATCCATGCAGGTGGTGCAGCAGCCAGCCAGAATTCTTGGCATCACTTGCACTGGCTTTAGGACCAACAGGCTCTCCTGCGGTTGCTGTGGTGAAAAGCATTATAAAGAAGCCTTGCCTTCTCTCTGCAGCCTCCCATTTGATTAGGGGCCCTCCATGGCCTTTTGTGGCCTTACACTAGCTCAGAGCTTTCTTTTTGGCTTCCTATTTTTGGAATATCTGAAGACTTGTCACATTGCTTTAATGCATCAGTCTATTTGTTTTTCAGATTCCTTCTTAGCCTCAGTCTCCATTGTACATTTTTCCTGCCAGAGGTTGAATTTCTTTCTATTAGCTTTGGTTTTGTTGGACTTGAGAGCTTAATGGATGCAATTATGAGATCTGAATAAATAATTATGGAATGAGTTTTAGAGATGAGAGACTTTTTAATTTTGCTCCTGTAATGAAAAAAAAAAAATCCACCAACTTTCCGAAAGCCATCTTCCGTGCTCACCTAACTCTGCAGGGGGGTATGACATGGTGCATGAGATACAGCTGACTTAGTTTGTATTAGTCGCTGAGTTAAATCTGAATTTAAACTATGCAGTCAAAAGCCTGTGTGGCCTGGTACAGGATCTGCTTTCTGAGCAGTCCTAGGAAGATAGACTGATCAGAGAGGCTGACCTATGGTGCTTTGTTGTGTTGGTGTTCATCTTATTTAATGTGAATACGATTGAGTCTTCGTCTTTTCTAATGAATCTGTTCTTGATGTAAAGTCCCTTCCAAAGGGCATAACCATGAAGTATTGCCAAACATTTAATATCCCTCTAGTGCCTCCCTCTTCTCTGCAGATTCCTGTCCTGCCTCCCAGTAGCACCATCACAAGTCATGTAAGACTTGTCTCTCAGGTCAACGTAACAGTCCTGCTGTGTTTGCAAGTACTGCAGTCCTTCCCTTGGCATCAGCATTGTGCAAGACTTGAAGACTTTAGTGATGCGTATGTCACCTGCCTGAAGTTAAGCTCCTCTTCTGTGAGAAGAGTGTATAAATGATGATGTGATGAAAGCAAACAAGTACAAGGTGTTATATGGCATGTGAACACCTGGAGTATGTTGACCTTGAGGGCTTTCAAAAAGGCTTTATAAGTTGTTCTCTGTGGCTTGACTGCCATGAAATCCAAGTACTGCAGTGCTGGGTATTGGCATTTAATTTCTAATTGATTCAGAAGGAAAAAGAAACCAAACAATGAAAACAACAGAGTTCTAAGTCAAGTCAAAAAAACTTGCAACCTTTTTTCTCTAATGTTGAAACACTTCTTTGCACGAAAAAAGACAGAGGAGAAATGTTTCAGCCTTTCCAAAATAGGATTTTTAAAGCTTTTTGTTCTGAGAAATGTTTTGATTGTTTTGATCTATTTGAACACAAACACATTTTGAGATGTATTTTCCTTTGAGTAAATGTCTGGTGTTGCATTCAGCTTTTTCTAGTGGGTTAGCTTAGCAGACCGAGGCTGAAGAGAAAGAGCCCTGTTGGTTGTCTCAGCTTGGTTTGCAGAAAGAGACCATGAAACTCCTCTGTATCACTGAAGAAGAAAAGTGGGTGTTGAGAAGAAAAAAAGTGTAGAGGGGGCAGAAGGAAATGAAACTCATCTGTGAGGGCATCTGCAAAAGCCAGCAGCAATGAGGGAGAAAAACTAAGCACTTCTTTCCCTGGAGCTACTTGTTTCTCTGACCTTCACAACAGAAATCTCTTTCCACTGTAATAAAATACTAACTGTCCTGCTTGCAATTAAAGAGTCCTACTGGCTTCTTGCAGGAGGGTCACAAAGCAGGGGAGGAAAGGAAGGAAGGAACACAGCACTTTCCTTAGCTTATTTCAAAAGGAGGGAAAGACAGTGCAATCACCACAAACTGGAATTGCAGGGTGCAGCCATTTGGCTGGTGGGAAGCGTGGTGGGATGAGAGGTGGGTGGAGAGAGATGCAAAGGTGAAGCAGAGGGGAATGATCATGTGCATGTGGTGTCTCACCTGCAGGGTGCCCTCAGATATGCCTGTCTGGCACTGGACGAGAGGTAGGAGCTCAAAAAGAGTTGTGTGCATCAGTAGCTGGTGTTTGAGATGCATTGCATAGGGCTTCATCTTTCCAGTTCAGTCACTGAATGGCTCTACTGTAGCAGGTTCCTCTGTTTTGCTGCCATGATCAGCCACGGCGCAGGGCTGGCTTTTTACCCGTGCTGTAACCGATTTGTAGACGAGGTATTTCTATTGCCAGTTAAACAGGTCTGAGATATCCTGGAGCAAGGCATACCCTAGGAATGGTTTGGAGATAGCAGTAGGGAAGACTGAGGGATTGTCATGCTTGTAAAAGCCTGTGTATTTTATGTGCAGTTTGGAGTGCCAGCCACTGGGGAGCATTTTGGGCCTGGTGTACTCTTTTCAGCTGATGATGAAGAAGGAAGAGGAGAGAGGACCCCAAAATACTGCTTTCTCTGTTGTATATTTTGTCAGTGAGAAAAAGCAGAAATTGAGGCTGATCCCAAGAGCATTTAGCGGTGCTTCTGCTATTTGTTATTCAGGAATCAAACCCCAAAGCTTTGCCTGTATCCCATTGTAACTTTGTCTCTCATTACGTATAGTCACATTCTAAGTACTGCTGCAGCACATTCCAGCTCCCAGAAACACCTGTAGACCTCCTTAACTATCTTGTAACTTGTGGCTTTCAGCACTGAGTCCATCCCAGATGGTTTTGTGGTGGATGATGATTCGTTCTGAGTGTGTGCTGGTGATGCCCATTCCCCTTGAGTCTCTCCCCATTCCAGACTTGCTGTGTCCACTGGAAAACATGATGGAGGGTCAGTGGGTACATGGTGGCTGCCTCCAGCCAGCAGCTGTCTGGGCCCTAGTTGGGGTGTGAAGGGGTGTGATGGCACCCATCAGCAAAGCATTGCTGCCACAGGCAGGTGCTAGCTGCAGCACCAGTATAAGGAAATGTGTTTTAGGTAAAATATAATTAACCTAGATACAGATCTTGATGCCATAAGGCAGTGCTGAAGCCAAGAGCTTAACAGGACTTTTACAAGAAGGAGACGATTATGTGGATAATGAGGATAGCCAATGGTTAAAGGAGTCAGGAAACCTTTCTTCTTTGCTGTTTCCTCTTTTTTTTCAAATGAGTGCCATGTCCACTTTACCTGTAATGGCTTGAATTGACTGTGAGCTGTCACTACTAGGGGAAAAAAGCTGCTTTGATGGGCAAGTTATTACATAGTGGATTGCTGCATCTTGAAGTATCTCCTTGTCCAGGAGAGGCAAGCTGACCTCAGGCAGAAATGTCTGGGTTTCCTATTAGTTTCCAAAAACCTGTTGGAGGCCCCAGACCTCACTGGGAATGGCATTGAGAGTGGGGCCATGGGAAGGGAGAGCAGTAGTGAGGAAGGGCTGGGGTTGGGGGAGAGAGCATGTGCATGGGTTTGCTTGTAATTAGGAGATTTAAACTTTGAAAGAAGTTAATTAATAATGAAACTTGTGACTGAAGGATGCAGATTGTGAAGACTGGCTTTGTCGGCAGCTGCAATTAATTACAGGCACAGGGAAAAGGAGGGGGTGAAGGATGTGGGGAGGGGGAGGCATCACCAGAGGGAAGAAGATAAACCTGGCTGCAGGCTGTTGCTGTGGTGATAGGAGGCAGCTGCCGTGGTTGACAGCAGTGACACGTTGAAGGCAGCAGGCACTTCTAATTACCCCTTCCACCGACCCAAGCAGGCAGCAACCCCTACTGACTCAGGGCAGGAGATGCTCCAGTTTTCTCCTTGCTCTTTCTTCCTCTCTGCTGCGGGTTGGATGTGCCTTTTCAGGGCCCCCGCCTGCTCTGAAAGGAAAACCATGAGGCAGCAGATTTTCCTAATGTCACTTTAATAGCCCAGGAGCAGCCAGCAATTCAGTAGCATCCTTGGGAAGCCTGGACAATGCTGGCAAACTTTCAGGGAGCTGGTATCCAAATGGAAGGGGGGGAGAAATCGAGTGCAGCCAGCCACAGCCTTTTGAGCAAGAAAATGAAGGCCTTGCACGTCTGGGCTAAGCTGCAGCATTTTGGGGAGCGCTTGCTGTGGCTGGTCAGGTCTTGTGCTTTGGGGTCTTGCCAGCTGCCCAAAGGCATCCTGCCATGATCTGTATGGCTTAGGCGGAGGGGAAGTGTGCTGCAAGGCAAGAGGAGCAAAGGGAGCATGGGAGCATCCTGACCACTGACGCATTGCTTCTTCCAAAGCATGCCTGCAAAGGTGGTGATCTGTATGAGATAAACTTCTGACTTTGAGTCCCTGTTGTGATTTCAGTCGCTTTGCCTGAATTCCCCAAGTCTGGCTGCACTAAATCTACATCAGTGCTTTGCAATGCAAATGCTGGAAAGGAATCGCAGATACGTGCCCGCTTTTAGAGCTCAAATATTGTAAATGAGTTCTTGGATAAGTGTGTATTGGGTCTTGACACTCCTTCAGGAGGAGAGGGGTGGTGAAGAGGAGGCAGGTAGAGGGTGTGGAGAGCACAGAGAAGGTCACACAAACCACACCGTATTTATTCTTTTCTGTAATACATAAATGACGTGGCACTTGATGAAATTAAAAGGCAACAAATTAAAAATAAACAGGAGGAAACAATTTTTAATGTAAAGTATAATTAGCCAGTGTAGCTCAGGGCTGCCAACTATTTATGAAACAGATATTTTAGTAAGATTATCAACAAAGGATTCGAATGAATAAGCAAAATATCTGCAGGGATACTAGTATAGCTGAGAAAACAATTATAAGGGTTATCAATCCTTCTGCTTTAGGGCATAAATAGATCACCAGCTGGGGTCAGAAATGCAATTTCCCCCTATGGTTACTGAATAACTTAATTAGGCATATTGTGGAGTTTTATTCAGCATAAGCCACTGCTGGAAGCAGAATAGCAGATTGGATGGACCATCAACCTGTTCCAATATGGCAACTCTTATCTCCGAGTTCCTCTCAGAAGGGGGAAGAGGGAGGCTTTTAGCTTTGTGTTACTGGGAAGGGGATCCCAGAGGGGCACTAATCACTATGCTCACACAGAGATCTGCCTGTCCATTTTGGTTTAGATCCCTAGATTCTAGAGATCCCTGCTGCATTTGAGTATAGGCCGTGAAAGTCTCTTCCATATATTTGGGAGATTCAGTAAACCAATGAGGGAATGAACTCAGCAAACCAACACGTGAGGAGTGAGCATGTGTTTAATTATGGCAGTGACTTGACTTTTATGAATACCTTAGACCTTTGTGTTACCTCTGCTTTCTCCTTTTGAAAAGAGTGTTGGCTTAATCAAGGAGTGCAGTAATAAGGAACTGAGAGGGGGAAAACATAAGAATGTAAAAAGTCAGCCTATCGGAAGTTATTTACCTTAATCTTCCTGTTTTGTCACCCCAAGCCTAGCGTAAGCTTATCTCAGCCATGATGCTTTCACTGAAGTTTTCCTTGACTCTCTCCCACCTGGTTTGAGTGTGTCAGCATGATGGTGATTTTGTTAAACTGCGTTACCCTGGGGATGTACCAGCCGTGTGAGGATATGGACTGCCTTTCTGACAGGTGCAAAATCTTGCAGGTAAGCAGACTTCCTTCTTGTGGTGGTGCTTCAGTCCAAGTCACAAAATTTCACACATTTTCCTTTGTTGTGTGAGTAACACTTTCCCAGACAGGCTGGCAAGAACATCCCTGGCAGTAAGCTATCCTGTCGTAAAATAGTAAGAGCTTGCTTTGAGGAGGGGAATGTTAATGAATGAAGTCTGCTTGTGACCATGCAATACAGAACAGTTGCTGGCTTCCTGATCCTGTGCATAAGCATGTGTTTCCTGGTGTAGACAGCTGTAAGATACATAGGTCAGAGGTAAGCCGGCGATAAATAATTAAGGTTATGGTATCCAGGCAGGAGACAATAGCAGCTCTTAATGCATTCACTACTCTGTTGAGTAGCAAGGGTATCACTGAGTCTACAGGTAATGTGACATTTAGAATGCCTAAAGGGAGAAGAAACAAAAAGTATACTGAAAAGGGCCATGGGTACATCCAACCTATGAGTGTGTTAGCTCTGGTTGCTGCTATCTCAGAGAGAAGGTGACAGCAAAGGCTGTCAGCTATAGTGTTGCTGAGGCTGTGATGTTCAGATATGTGAAGCCTCTGCGACTGTTACGTGCTGTCTAAGCTGTGTGTGAAGCTGCACTATGTCCTCAGCTGAGCCATTTGCAGTGGAGTGATAAGGAATCCGTTCTGGGAGACCTTGGAAGGATGGTGTTTCCCTGGCCACGTTTGGATCTGCTGGTTCTGGGCCAACGCCTCCTTTCAAGTTCATGTAAGAAGTTTCTGTGTCTACATCAATTGCTTTACCCATGGGGGAAAGCCCCCTAAACTATAACAGCCCCTTGCGTACTTGAGCAGCAGTAAGCTACGACACCAGGGCTGCATATAAGAAGCATTTCCAGCCCTGCTCTCATTTTCAGAAGTACTGAAATTTGTATTTATCTCATATTTTGCATTTTAAAGTCCAAGGCTGAGAATGCTTATCAAATGTGCTCTTGGGTTTCTGTTTGACAGGTGTTTGATGATTTCATCTTCATTTTCTTTGCCATGGAAATGGTCTTAAAGATGGTGGCCCTGGGGATCTTCGGCAAGAAGTGTTACCTTGGAGATACCTGGAACCGCCTGGATTTCTTCATTGTCATGGCTGGGTAGGTTGATAGTTTCTGGGTTTTTTTGTTCTGTGTTTGCTGGATTCTTGCATGGAAAAGAAATTATGTTACTGAGGGAGAAGTCTCCACTTTGGTGCTGCTTCAATACATTTGTGGGGCATAGCAGTCTATGGAAGAAACGCTGGACAAAGGTAGCTTAGCTCCCCAGCTGATGTGCAGCCATCTCGCACAACTTCTGTATAAGGTGTTAATTTGTGCCCGCTGAAAGTGCTTTTAAAATGTCTGGGTGGAAGAGCTTTAACCTTTACCAGAACAAATCTTGCTTCTCTGTTTCCAGCAGCAGTGTTTCAAAAGTAGGAATGTCATTTTTGTTACCCTGGGCTTTTTGTCTCGCCCTGGCCTTAACCAGGGTACTATCGGGACAAGTTGACATTTGAGTGGTTTTTGCAACAAAGTTGCTATGGTGAAGCTCTGATTTCTGCTCCGCATGTATGAAGTGGAAAGCCTACCAGGGTTTGCCTATTGAATCACATCAAAATGTCCATCACTGATAGTAGTGGGTGCTTTCTCTGAATTTGTCCATTTTCCATCAGATTGCTTTGTGTTATAGTAAAAAACAAAAAACAAAACAAAACAGAAATAAATATGTAATGTTGCTGTTTTCACAGCAAACAGGTAAACAGGTGAATGTCTTTTCAGTGAGAACCCCCCACTTTCCTCTTCCTCCCAACAAGGAGTTACCCACATTTGCTGTCATGGAAGTGCATGTATTACTGACTGAGCAGCAATGAGTTCAAGCTCACTTTGCAGGGTTTTCCCCTGCAGTGTGGAGCAGCACTGTCTTTATATTTGCTTTTGATACAGTTCTTCTACAGCAAGACCTAAAAGCCATTCCCTTTGGAGGGGTGCATAATTGTTTGCTTCTGGGAGGCGCGGAGATTTTCAGGCTCAGCTCCGTTGTAAATTTTGAAGGCTGATTCTTAGCCAGCTTGTGCATGAAAGGAGGACAGGCAGATGAAAGCTGTTGCTTTTTCTGAATTAACACAACGTGTGTGAGATGAGAAGATCTTTTTCATGGCCAAGCCTGCTGTGATTAGCATTTGATACAAAATGGTCTGGTGTGGGGACTGTGAGTTAAAGCACTTGACGCATGGTAGTGTGGAAAATCAGATCATTGTATGCTCTAGACTGAGGTCCTCGTGGCACATTTGCTGGTGACATGATGCTGGGAAAACAAGACCCTACCGAAGCAGCCTTTGAGGGGGAAAGGGAAGAACAAGTGTTCTTTCTTTGAAAGGGGGTTCTTGGAGCCCATAGAGTTCCACTATAGGGAGGATGTGCTGCAGTATGCTGGGAGGAAGGTGCTGTTGGCCCAGGAGTGCTGGTGTATGGGATAAAAGCCTTGGGAACTTGGGGTTTCACTCTGTCCAGTGTCCCTACAAGGCTGGTATGTGATTGAGGTCTGTCTGGAGAGATGAAGAAAGCAATGGAGCAATGCTAAATGAAAGAGGGTGGACTCAAGGGCTTACTGCATGCAGGAAACAAGTAATATCCATGCTACCTAGATGAGGAGAGAGTAAACCCCATTTACATGTTTCCCTCTCTTGCTGTTGCTAGCAGAAATTTGAGAAAAGAGTGTCTTTTGTGCATCTGATAGCAGTTCTAGGAAAAAAGCTTATATCTGAACTCCTTTCAATGCCAAGGAGAATTAGAATCAACTCCTTAGATATAAACTAATCAGTGTGGAGGATTTTTCATTTCAGGTCCAAGACTGAAAGAAATTTGTTTCTGATTTCTATACAATTGTGTTCATGAGGTGTCAGGCTGAAATGATAGTAATCTCATTAGAATATCTGATCTCAAAAGACTTCTGCTAAAGAAAGATTTTTCCATTTAGCTATATAGAACTAATGACTAAATAATGTATCTTGAGTTATAAAAGCTTGTGGTTATTAATTCATTATTCTTTGCAATTCATTAGAATCATCTGCACTGTTTAAATCAAATCCAAGACTCAAATTTGCCCTTACATGCAGACTGTAGGCTTTTATTTAACCTCAAATTTAAGCT
Organism: Amazona ochrocephala; assembly: GCA_039720435.1. Lineage (NCBI taxonomy): Eukaryota > Metazoa > Chordata > Aves > Psittaciformes > Psittacidae > Amazona > Amazona ochrocephala. Next base: position 81,284,066 of record CM077880.1, read on the forward strand.
CCAAGCTTTATCCTGATCGGTCCCATGCCTGGATCATGGCTTCAGCTTTCTTTGGGTCCAGATGCTGTCTTAGCTTTCTGAATAAGAGAAGACATCCAGCAATAAGTCTTGCATGTTTTCTTCATGGCAGTGAGTTAGATCCTGATCAGAGGCTAATCAGTTTTCTCTAATGGCCTTCTCTTCATGGTCCTGGACTCTCATTACCAGGTCATAAATTTGACTCTCAAGAAAACATTCATGGTATTGAGAAGTAATGCACCACCTAGAAAGATGTACAGCTTCTCTCAGTCTCAGGAACAAGGACTGTACTTCCCAGACCTTTCTCTTCCCTTCTCCCTTTCCAAATAAACACCAATGAGGCAGCAAAGGTTGGAAGAATGAGCTGTAGAATGGAAAAACAAAGTGAAGGCAAGAGACTGTTCTGTTGGGTGTTCCTGGGCAGCTGAGATACCTCCATCTGCTGCATGACAGCATGTTTTATCAAAGAGCGTAATGACTATTTGTTGCTATTGCCCCAGACGGTGTTTTGGTTACATAAACCATGCATTCAGGCACTCATTCTCCTCACTTCCTTGGAAAGCCAGAAGCTATAGTTTTAGTTAGCTGAATTCCCTCGTGTGTCCCTGCCCTGCTTGCCCCTGCTCCCCACGCAACCCATCAGCTCAAGGAGGAAGACTCCATTGTCACTAAAAATATTCAGTTTCCATGGCAATAGGAGCTGACATCACCAGAACTTTCTCCCCTCTCGCACACTCCCTCCCCCAACCACCTTCAACACGTTTTTTCAGAAATTAGTAGAAAAAACCCAAAACAACAGTCCTAACTCAATGTTCTCCTTCATTATTCCCCTTGGAGCTCCTAAAACCAACTGAGGTAATTTGGGTTGAAGAACACTGATGCCCTTGTGTGCACAGACAGCCAGGGCTGCAGATTCAGCTTGCTGATGCTCCAGGTCCCAACTGCTCACTGATGACAGCAGATTGCAGGTTCCTAGACACTTCAAGCAGACTATGCTGCTCACCAGCTGTCCTGGTGGGAGTCCCTTTGTTTGTGGTTAGGTCTTGCCTGTTGTCATGTTTCCCAAAGTGATAGGTGCCTTTGGAGAGCTTGATTCAGAGGGCAGCTTCCTAAAGTTGAGAGCCTACTATGTTTTGAAAGTTGAGATAATGCAAACACTAATCATATTGGAAATGTCAGTCAGTGTCTATATGCGCATGAATTTAGAAGTCACTTCTTTCTGGGCTAGCACTCATCAACTTTTTAAGCCAGGCAGTTCTCTGGCAAACAACGAGTGAGCAATTTCTCCTGTTTGCTCTTCTCTGTGAGGCAGTTCTGTTCATATGTGGTTGGAGATGATGTCACTGTCCATCTAGGAAGGAAGATGCCCCTTTACATGACTCTGTCCTGAGGGTCCCTGTGCAGAGAGCGAATTCATGCAATCTGCCTGGCCTTGGGGCCACCAGTTCCACTGATGAAGTGGTTGTTCTGCTTCTCTTAAGCCATGCACTGTAATTAATGATTTATGGTGGGAAATACACCTGTCTTTGTCCTGTTCTGCGGCATCCCCATGACACTTCCTGGTGTGCAATTTATTTGTGTGAATAGGTAGGTAAGTTAAGGGGGACAGGGTTTCACTATGTGGCTGGGGGGATAATTGTAATTACAGGTGTGTGTCCAAAATAGGTCCAAAATCTTTCCTTAACTACTTCCTGCTTGGAGTCCAGTGGCTGAGGAGAGGCTGGTCTCTCTATCAGTGAAAGGCCCGTCTTTGCTTCTCTCTCTATTATTCCACTGTTGCTGGCCATGTAGATCTCATAAGCTGTGGTCAAATCCCATCCTGACCTTGACTTTGATGAGAAGAATAGAATGATTTGTATGTTTTGGCATTTTGAGATATACTTGCAGTGTGTTTTAATGGCTTTTTAAAAATAGTGGACATCAGAACAAGGCCAAGCATTCTGTGTAGCTGTTTCAGTGCCTTCAGTAGTTAATACTTTCTCTGCATTCCAGTCTGTTTCCTGGTTCCTACAGCCAAGCATTGCAGTAGCCCATCTAATCAATCACAGCATCATCCTATGAGTCCATTAGGATGCTTTGTCCATTGGCTCCAACCTTGGTTGGTTGTTTTTTTTTCCCCCGTCTCCTCGTCAGAAGAGAGAAAATCCCTTCCTATTAGTAAGAACAGCAAACTTTGTTCCCAGATGCATGCTGTTTCATTTGTTCACATTGGCATACAGATTATTTGCATTTCCAAAGCAGTTCATGCTGTTCTATATTGCTGACTTGTCCATTTCTTTTCTGTTCTCTCAAATATATGCTTCAACTGCAAAATCCATTGGTGATTTTTGTTTTTTCTTTACTTTTCTTCCGTGTTTTGATAAGTAAAGAACAGAGTGGCAAGAATTGTGCATTACAGAAGTACATCTGCTCATGAATGACTACTCATTTACTGTTGCCTGTGAGGTTTATTACATTGACAGTTTTTCTACAGCTAATATATGTCACGATGATTTCATATCATTCCAGCCATATCAACATAATTACTTGTGTGAACCAGAGTTGTAATCTCATAAGAAATTATAGCACATTAGTTTGATGTTGTCTATTTTTCCTTAAACCTGTGTTGATTATGGTTAATTTTATTATCCAACTTTAATCCGTAATCTATCAAAGCTGCATATTGGCGATTTCATTACTGCGCTGTGATCAGCATCAGCCCAGTCAGCCTACTGAGATCACTGTGTTTCTAAAGTACTGGCACAACATCAGAATTTCTTTGACCCTTGGATGCTTTCCCAGTTTTCTGAGACTAATCAAAAATCATCAGTACTGGTCCAGATCTTTTCTGGCCATCTCTTTTAAAACTCTCATACATAAATTGTCCAGGCCTGCTTATCTTAGAATATCCCTGTTTTGATAGGAATAAATATACTTTAAATATAGCCTAAAATACTTAATCACAGCTGGAGATGAAACTACCTCATTATGATCTATGGTACATATACATCATCTGACCTTCCCCATAGAACTTTTTTTTTAGTTGAAGTTCTCTGCCTTTTTACACTGTTTGTGACAATAGTTTTCTTGTTCCAGTGATTAACTTCTACCATATCATGTGTTTGTTCAGTTCTCTTATAAATCTTCTACAATTTCCATCTCCTAATTTGTATTCTGTAAGTATTCATTTCTAAATTGTTACTGATTCCATACTAGGAAATGCCGTTTTTGACAGAGTGCGCTATTCCCCCTCCCTTTCTGTCCACTTGAGCCTCCCTAGCTAGGTTAAAATCCTTGATTTTAATATTCTTTTCATGCAGATCTTCCCACCAGGCCTTCTTAATGCCATTTAGGCTGTTTATGCTCATAAAATGAACATTTCCTATTCTCTTTATTAGTCAGACCCCTGGCACTGAAATACAGATGATACCATTTTTCTCCTCTTTACGTCTTCTAGTTCCTTGATTAGTTTTGTTCTTGACATGGAGGCTTTGTAAGAATTAACTTTTTTCGTAATCCCTTTGGTTTTTCATCTAACAATCTCCTGACTGATCTCTCTTTCAGTTACCTAAAACCTAATTCTTCTTCTAATGAAATGCTGGTTAAGATTTCTGCTTCTCCAAGGGGTAGCCCCGTGCTCCTGCCTTATGTGGCTGGCCGAGCCAGCAGTTTGTTACCAGATTCTTCCGTCATCTACTTTGCCTGTTGGCCAGGATGGACTGTTGAGGAGCTCAGCTGAATATTTCTTGTGCATCTTCTTCAGAAATTGTCTATAATCTGTGGTATGTGATGATAAGAAAAACAATTAATTTAAAAACTCATTATCATGCATTTTAAATAGTGCCTTTGAAGTTTGAAAACCTTCCTAAATTTGCTTTTTTACTCTCATTTCACTTACAGTATGACAGCATAGCTGTCCTGATATCTTGATTTCTTTTCAAAATCATCCTTTCTGAGTGGTAATGCAGCCTTTGAAGAGGGTTTTCTGGCGTCTTTGTACAGCTGGAGGTCCCTTCTCAGGCATGCCTGAAAGCGCCTTAGATTGAGCAGAACATTTCTTCTTGCTCACTGTGCCTTTTGGCTAGTTGCTCTTCAGGAGTGCTTTATGCAACTTCCGCACTGGGAGCATGGACAGTATTGGTCTCTATTAACTGAGATGATAATTATTATTTGTAGCTTTTCTCTCTAATAGTTATCTACTGTCCTTCTTTTCTACTTCCCCTTAATTCCTTAGATAATTGTGTCCTTTCTTCCCTAAGCTGCCGTGAGGCTGCTTATTGAATCTGGCCGTCCAAGCTCTTTTCAAACCTGTGCAGCATCAGTATGTGTGCTTCTGAACGCTGACCACCTCCTTACCAGGAAGCCACATGTTTAGATTTACAGCCCCAAGTTCATCCCTCCGCATTTCAGGAAAGGGGGCTGGCAGCTTACTGAAGGATGGGGTACCAGCCCACCAGTCTTAAATGCCCTCGTGTTCCCAGGAAACAAAACTGGTACCGTGTGGTGCCCTTCCATGCTGGGAAGATGTCACTTAGCCTGAAACACACTGGTTGGCCTTAATCTCGCAAGATGGGGAAGTGTGTTGCCAATCTTCTGCTTTCTCTTTGCTTTTAATTAACTGTGGCCCTTCAGGGACCTGGCCAAAATTTGCATAGTTATGACTTTAAAATCTCAGATCATTAAATACTTATTAGCAGCCGTGTAAACAGCAGAATGCTCAGAAAATCTTAGTTAGCTAATCTTCGATGCCAAATGAAAGTTTCTATAAAATTATGGCAAGTTAAAGAAAACTGTAATAAATGCAGCAATTAGTTGTTTCAAGCAGTGATCAGATAAAGATGGAAACCAGCAAGCAGCAGGCTAAATAGCATCTTAACTAAAGGCAGAAATATCAGAAGCACAGCCCTCCACCCAACACACACTCACTTTTTCCTCTTTAATGATACTAATTATTTCATTTGCTTTCTCCTAATAAAACTATCCGTAGATATGCAACATATTGAAGTGAAAGCAGTCATCAAAATGAAAGGAATCACATCAGAGAAGAATCACAACGAGGAGGCAGTGGTACCCTGCATGTGTTACGTGTAGTTTGCAGTTATTCTCTCTGATTTTTTTTTGCCTCCCTAAAACCTCTACCACATGAACCTAGCTTTATAAAAAACAAACGAAGCCCAAACCCCCACCCCCCAAAAACCCCCAAACCCAACATCAGCAGGCTTACAGGGCCAAAATGCAGACGCACTGTGTTTTTCTTCTCCCTGCCCTAAGCACTGAAATACAGAGCTCAGAGGCTGTGTTCAGACTCCTGGTTTTCTAAAGTGGGGCCCCGTCGCTCGTCTTCAGTCATCTGAGCTTGGCAAGTCCCTCTGGCTTTCTTATCACAGTGTGAAAACCTGCTTATGTCTGTTCATATCATGTCTCCAAAACTATTAAGAAACTCTGATGTTTTCTCCGAGTACACAGTTTGGAGAGAAATCCGAGTGTTCAGGGGTGTGAAGTAATCACATCCCAGGCAGCAAGGGACAAGTCTTACAGGCTCTGGAATACCTTTCAGCAGCTTTTGCTTGCAAAGCAGTTAAAAAAAGGAGAAAAAAAGAAGATTAAAAAAATATTAAATGTTATGTACTGGGGTGGGAGGGACAGTTGCAAGTTATTTTTTTTAAGCATCATAACTCTGGAGCTGTGTAATTAGTAAATTGATCTATCACTCCCTGAAGAAATGTCTTTTTGTGAATAGAATTGTAGCCTTTTTAATTACTATTGTGTTTTTATAAAGGAAGGAAAAGGATGTAATTTTTGCAGTTCTTGTTTCACTAGCAAGGGTTTTTTTCCCCAGCTTTTATGTCAGCAGATTTGTCTTTTTGCAGCGTGATGAGCTCTAACTTAAAGAGAGATAAGCAGGGCTGCCTAGCTGAGTACACTGTGGTTCGCAGAGCAGTTTAGAGGCCTACTGTGTAATGTCTGGCCACATCCCATGTGGTGTTATTCCACCCTTTCTATAGCAGGTGTTGAAAGGAGATGCACTCATCTATTTAAGGTGCAGTTTGAACCCTGGCCCTGAAGGCACCAAACTGTGCAAAATGTGTACAAGTGCTTGCATGGCTTGCTCTTTGAGTATGTTATCAAGTGAGCTGATAGCAAGTTCAGTGGTGAGTGCTGCCTCCTGCGCCACGGAGCAGCCTCTGTCCATATAGCAAAAGATCAGGTGCAAATAACCCATCAGTAGAGAGTCATAGCATCTGTGAAGACAGCATTTTTAAGGAGAAGCCCATAGATGACTGCAGCCATGAAGCAGCTTTTGGGCTGCATGTGCTTAGCGCACCCCATGCAGGCTGGTGCCTGGGGCTGTTCCAAACTGCCTGTTCTGAGTGCACTGGTAAAGGTTGTGCCTCCTTACAGCTGTGAGCAAGTGAAGGAAATGGGGGCATGGGCCACAACACAACTCTCTGAGCAGGGAAAAGGGGACTCCAGGAGGAAGTCTTTCATTTCTGTTGTAGCCCCTGGGCCTTTGGGTGCAAGTAAGGATGTGGCACCAGCTGGGGAGCAAAAGGCTGCATGGTGCAGAAATCTTAAAAAGACAGGTTCCTCCAGGAGCCCTTCGGTCCAAAGAGGTTGTTTGCGTGTGCTCTGTGTTTTTTCTCTCCACTGGTATGTGTGCATCTCGTAACTGCAGACTCAGGATGGAGGCAGTAGTCCTCCTCTCTTGCCCAGCATCTGGGCAGACCTTGTCATAATCTCCTGGCTCCATTTCTGATGTCTCCAGATAGGTTTGTGAGAAATTGAATTCAAACCTTATTGGTGCCTGCCTGCTTATAGCTCTCCTTGTGTACAAGCTAGGGGACTTCCAGCCTTAGGAACGGCTGATAAGGAGGAGTCTTGAATGCTACATATGCCCCATGCTCTAGCTCTTCACCTATGTGCTCTTCTTCCTGCCTTCTTGCTGTGTCTCTAGAACTGATGGTCCCTACTTCGCAGGCAGTCTTGGGAACCTGTAAGTGGATGAGGACAAGGGGCAATGGGTTTAAACTTAAACAGGGGAGGTTTAGATTGGATCTGAGGAAGAAATTCTCTACTGTGAGGGTGGTGGGGCCCTGGAATGGGTTGCCCAGGCAGGTTGTGGATGCTTCATCCCTGGCAGCGTTCAAGGTGGGGTTGGACATAGCCTTGGATGGCATGGTTTAGTGGGAGGTGTCCCTGCCCATGTCAGGGGGGTTGGAACTCGATGATCTTGAGGTCCTTTCCAACCCTTACTATTCTATGATTCTATGATTCTGCTGCCTGCTGTCCCTTTTCTGCACACCACAGATTGAGCTAATAGAGCCCCTGGGGAAGTCTGGCCTGTCCCATTCTCCACATCCCATGGCCACACCTCTGACCACAGATGGCCAGGATTGAGTGGATCTAGTGATGCGTATGCAAAAGCACAAATTTTCGTTAGAATGGCTCATGATTATGAGAAGAGACATATGGGACAATTGGAGTACATTGTCCACTTAGAGGACTGCCTTTTTTCCTTCTTTGCATTGTAGCCACACTCTTTGAAGGCTGAGCAGGGGCAGTGAGTCCTTCCTTTCATCCTGGTGTGTACTACTAGAGGTGGGAGGATGTAGGGGTAAATCAGTCTCCCATTGCAAAGTGCAGGTGGCAGATTCGAGCTGTGGGATGGCTCACACATGGCTCATATTTTGATGGGATGGACACGTTAAATAAAGAGAAGTTAGCTTCAACTTTTGGCACAAATATCTGAATTAAAAATTCAGACAGGGAAAACTGTCAGGCTTAGCCTTGTGTTTTCCCTGTGATTCCTATGTCCTGTATCTTCAAAGTGGTAGACATTCCAGTTTGTGGAATTTGATGGCCAAATCAAGGAGCTAAGGACAGAAAGGCATATTCTTGTACACAGAAGACTTTGATTAAACCACATCTAGTCATGTACATGGTGCATCAGGTTTATACCCCTGACATAGCTAAAACCATAGAATTATAGAGTGTTTTGAGTTGGAAGGGTCCTTAAAGATCATCTACTTCCACTAGAAGCAGCAGAAAGAATTTGGAGTAGAGAACAACTGATCTTCTGCCTTGGTCACCCCAAGTGCTCATAGGTGCAAAGACCAAATAGAAGTCCACAGGCAGGAAAAGCTTCCCTGTGTGCAGAGACAAGCCTGAAATTAAAGCTAGGCAGTCACAGTCACAAAGTTTCCGGCTTCAGTGCCAAACCCAAATTTATTTGGCAAAGAAATATGAATTGATTAGACTGCAGTTAATTAGATTTCAATTGAAAGTCCCTCTCAGAGAAGGGGTATTAGGCAGCTTTTGAATTTGACAAAAACATATTGGCTTTGTGTCATAAGAAAAATACTGGCTTGGTATTTTTCATGAATACATTTTAAATATTATTTCTTGGCTCCTAATTTTCAGCAAATAAAAGTTCAGGAGCTAAGATTATGAGAGTTAATAAGTATTTAATAGAGGTATAAGGAGATGTAAATATGAAGTGGTAAATGGTAATGTTTGAACTGTTTTAATCATGGATTTCGTTGAATTTAATTGCAAGGAAGCTGCCTAGCCAGGCACTGCGTAAGTACATTATCTGGGGTTACATGTACAGCAAGATAAAGTCTGAATTTTCTATATTTTTAATAGTCTTAGGTTTTATTCCCTCTTTCTGCTGGTCAGTCTGCTCTCCCATGCCTGGCACAGAGCACCACTTGCCGTGCATTTCTGCTGGTGGGCAATGAACACCACTCTTCTGAGTTTCACTGCTGCTGGAGAAGGGTAAAGTGCCGAGAGAGATCCAAGCCTGCTCTTGAGCTCACAGGTGCAGAGAAGCAAAAGAAGTGCCAAGCTGTAGCTGATGAAGCTATTCTGCTTTTGTTGAGACCTCAAGAGCAGTGAAGGTTTGCAATGCTGGTGGTTTGTGTGCCCCCTTGTCCTCATGTGCTTGCTCTCTGCTCCAGTGGCTTAGCATGGGATGGAGGTACAGAAGACCAAGTGATTTCTGGACAGGGTCAGCGTGCTAACAAATTGCTTGCTTGCTCTGTGTGTTAGCTCTGTCTTACCTCTGTTAAACTCAAGGTCACTTGTATGTTCAGCTGAGCAGACTTACCTGGTATAAGCTAATGTTTATCGGTAAGGCAGAGACTGAGTTGGAGGAGTAAGCGGGAAGATGATAAGCAGGGAAAGGGATGAAAGGAATAAAGAGGAAAATGAAAGAGGAAAGAAAGGACTGGGAAAAGAATAGAAGGATATATAGATGACCTTGAGGTGCTTTCTAATCCTAACTATTCTATGATTCTATGATACGAAGCAAAATGGAAAAAGATGAAGTAAAGGTAAGGAGTGAATGGAAAAACTTAGACTTTGTGGAGGAAGACTAAAATGAGAGGTGGAAATGGTTGCAGGCAGGCATGAGTCAGATGTAAAGAGAGAGAGGGGTTTGGGAGGAGGTGGGATACCTTGAGAGGGAGCCAGAGCTCTTGCTGGGCATCCCCCCTGCTTCTGCAGGACCAAGCCCATGCGTGCAGCTGGTGCCCGTCTCATTTCCCACCTGTCAACACTCCCACCATGCACCAGCCTTGAGCACCATGGGGATGGTGCATGCATCCATCCTCTCTCCTTCCACAAGACTTTCATGCAGAAAGTTTTGAAGAAGAAAATCTCTAGCCGAGGGAAGAATTACTGTATAAATTCAATTATCTTGGCAGCTCAGTGCTCAAATGGATCAGAGTTTCTCTCTGATTTAGCATAGTTCCAGCTTCCTAACCTGTCCCTGCACTTGCCCACCCATGCCAGAGGCTGTAAAGTACTTCAGCTGTTACAGAAATGTACAGCCTTTTCCCTTGGGAGAGGTGTATTTCCCCCTGCCCCACCATGATAAAGGAGAGGTCAGCTCACAACCAGAACAGGTCTTTTATTTCCCCCACATCTTAGGCTTTTACTGCCCCTGGACCTTAAAGAAACTAAGGCTTTTACAAACAAAACATGCTTGAAGTAATCAAGAAAGAGGGGAGAACTAGATGAAGGGCCATCAGGTGCTGGGGCTACCCTCACTCATGGCGCTTAGGTGCCACAACACAAGAGCAAGGAGCCTGGAAAGCTCCTGGAGTTTAATGAGGCAACTGTTTTGTATTAGCTTTAATGTTTCCCTGCTCTTGGTTTATGAACGCCCAATGAACACATGGTTCCCCGGGTTGCTGGTGTGATAAGGATGCAAGCACTGAAGTCTGGGTGCCTGCCTGGGAGTCCAAATAAGCACCATGTGCCTAATCCACCATTGCAAGATCCTGAGATACAGCCAGGGGAAAACGTAAACCTACTGACATAAATCTGCTTTATGTGATGAGCCCCTTTGACTCTGTCAATCTGTCACCACCTCCACATGTGGCAGTAGGAGATCAGGTACAGCCCCAGACCTTAGAGAGGGTGAAGCGTGCAGGGTTTCCAGGCAGTGGGGAGCAGGGCTGGCTGGAGAAAGGTAAGAACAACAAACAGCTGGATTGACAATGCCTGAAAGGATGAGGATGCCCAGAGGTGATAGCAGAGTCACTTAAAAATCCAACTTCGTTGGAGAAAGGAGGCAGTGTTTGGATTTGTTGGTTTTACTTACACAGAAAATGTTTGGAGGGTTTTTTTGTTAATTAATGGAGTTTCATTTCACCCCAGTCACCTGCAGTCCATTATGGTATGGGCATGCTACCCTTATGCAAAGAGAAGTGTAAGCATCAGCTGATGCTAAAGCCATCACCATGAACAAAAACGCAAGAACAAGTAGCCCTAATGTAAAATTGCACTGGAATTGTGTTGGAGTTGTTTTGGATATGAGTTACGTGGCTACAGTAGACATAATTCATCCACAGAGATTTAAGCATCCTGGATGCATCTCTGTTATTACAGCCAAGACCAGGAGGCCACAGGAGGAACAGAAGGAGTCTGCTAAGTGAGCTGAAGCCCTGGGGCCTGCTAGGACTGAGCTTGTTTTTGCTAGAAGTTGCTCTCTGAAAAATTCAGCAGTTGCCCTTCTCTGACCCATGCTTGGGAACAGACTGCCATGTTCACTGGCAGAGTGATTGACTGCTCAGCATTGTTTCTCTAGCTAAACAGGAATGTAATCACAGCAGATCTGTGGCCACCGAGAGCTGCAGGAGACTGACTCACTGGCTGCATGAATTGCACAGCTGCAGCTACAGCAGCATTCATCTTGCTCTCAAAGGACCCGTGCTCACTACTTTGATGATTATTAATTTTCTAGTGACAGGCAGACTGTGCCATATAGGTGGCAAGCTCATTCCAGATAGAAGAGGGCAGTGATGTGCACCTGGTTACGGTTACTCCTGTTGTAGTGCCAGCAACATGGATGTAGCCACAAGAGGACAGAATTCGAAAGCTTTGTAAACAGAGGCTCTATTTTTAAACGACTTTTGCATGGCTAAGTCTAAGAAACGATTTCACCTCTGCCCACAGATTTCATCTCAGCCCTAGCACTGTGCTGTTCCGCTGTGCTCAGTTTCTGTGAGGGTCACAGTGTTCTTCAAGAATTCTCATTTAATCACTTGCAGTTCAGAAAAGACCACTTTTTGAAATGAGATGTATTTTGGGGCTATTTTCTTATTTGGCATCTGGCAGAGTGTGTTTCAGGTTGTTCGCTGCTGCTTGAAAATAATATCTTTGCCTTCAGAGGCCTGGCCTTAACCCAGCGCTCTAGGGGATGTGATTTTTTAGGAGAGGAAAGGAAGATCTGTGGGACTTCACCAGGCTTGTAAACCTTTGTGTTTCTGTCCATATACCTACCCCCTATAAGAAACTGCAGTGTAAAGACCTCTTCAGTCATGAAGCTGGCTCTGTGAAACTGTCCTGTGAAGAGGTATTAACCCATGTCCTAGGAGCAATAAAGCTATGTCCATACAGTGCTTTCGCCGTAACCGTAGTTCCGAAGTTGTAGCAGGTCTGTCTAATTCTGAAGCAACAGCACATTGGTGAGGCAATTTTACTTTATGCTTTTGGAGCAAGGTTGATCAGTGGTTACTCAAGACCCATGGCACTGTGTTTATTTACACCACATGGGTTTGTCCTTTATATGATACCTGGAGTCATGTCTGTGCAATTATATCTGTATGCATTCTTCTTCCTTTCATACATACTTCCCAGTTTCATCTGACTGGATCCTAAGCTTCTGTCTATCACTGATGCTTTTTTGTAGTCTATCTAAGTATCACTGCTTGGTTTGAGGTAGGCGTTTTTTGAGTTGCATTTTTTTGGGGATGTGAATATTTTGATTATCTGCATGAAATCCCTCCTCTCTCCCTCTGCACTCCGTGTATGTGGAACTGACAGCTCCAGGGATGCAAATGAATGCCACTGCATTTCAGAGGGAGAATTATTTCATGCAATTACCCTGAAAGTGCATGAGAGAACAGAATGAAATGAACGAGGGAGAGAAAGAAAGAGAGCATGAGAGGGAATAATCACAACACTTCAACAAGTTTACCCCACTGTGTTTGAAAATCTATCACTCTGACAAGTCCCCTTTGTGAAAGGTGTAGACAGATAACTAGACATTTGCTCTTCCAGGTCCTTTTGAGTGAAGAGGGTAATCGGTAGAAAGATCAGTCTGTTTCAGTGAAGTTTCGATCAAGTCTTCTCCCTGGTATTTCTTGTGGACTGGCCCTCTCAACATCTCGGGCTCTCTGATTCATTCCTCAGCGGTTCCTGGGAACAAAGATTTGGACAGACTAGGTTACTGGACTACTGACTTATGGGTCTTTCTATATAAATTATAATGGTTTTGGTTTGAGAAAGGGTGGGGTAACAAAAGGCTGAGTCCCCTGATTCTTCCCCATCTCTTGAGCCTGTTGATAGACTAAGGAAAAGGGAGCGTTTTATAGCTTCGTTAATCACATCCAAGAAGAGATTGAGAAGAAGCAGTTTCTGTACTGACTCTGCTGCTATTTCACCTGTCGATGCTGCCATCCTCTTAACCCTCCTCTGCACATCCAGGGTCATCCTGAGAAAGCTGATGATAACAGCCTGTGTCACCCTGGAGGCCTCATGCACCCATGTCCACTAGAACATGCAAAATGCTTTGCGATCCTCAGGTGGAAATTGCTGGCCAGGGTAAATGGTTAATATAATCCAGTTTCTCACTGTGCTTTCCAAGAGGCAGGCACGTTACTGGACGTCCGCCATACTGGGCAAGGAGGGGGGCACTGGGCCACAGGATGCTAGGCCAGGTCACTTCTTTTCATCTGCATCTGCTGCTCTTGCAGCAAAGCCAATGCGTTAGTCATAGCTATTTGCACTTTGAGGTTATTTAGGGAGCATGCTGCTGGGTTAGGAAAGATAAGGTCTAGCATATGTCCTAAAATTAGGCTTTTCCCCTTTTGCTTGCTGTCAGAAAGGAGTGAATCACAGCTCTAGGAGAAGCCTTCCTGCCTAGGCAAAGCAGTTACCGCTTTAAGTAGAGAGCTTGCTTCTACGTGAGGTAAAACAGGTTAGCTGAAGCTGCCTCCAGGGACCTCATCCTGCACTGTGAGATGAGGGGAACAATGGGAGTACACTGCTGTGCTGCAGGTAATGCTCAGTAAAACCAGCTACACAGCCCTCCTCTTCCTGGCCTCGTGGGAAATGTCCCCCCTATGTGCGTGCCCTCGCCAGGAGTGCACACTCCTTGTTGGCACATCTTCATGCAGCTCTCCTTCCACCTCAAAGTCGCAGCAGGTAAGTGTTGTCATAGCTCCTGACCTACATCCACATGGCACCCTTTCACTGCTCGCTGCATGTTCTGCCAGGGGAGCTGTGGTCCTGCTCCTGGAGGGTTCCTGGAGGCTTTGGCTTTGCTCCCAAAGACTCAGGCTTCACCCCCATGACTTCCAGAAACCCTCCAATGAACAAATGATGACTCTATGGCTCAAACCAAAATGTTTAATTTTAGACTTTCTTCTTCTTCTCTCACTCTTCCCTTCTACAGGATGGTGGAGTACTCCCTGGATCTCCAGAACATTAACTTGTCTGCAATCCGTACTGTCCGCGTCCTGAGACCCCTGAAAGCTATCAACCGTGTGCCTAGTAAGTCATGCTTTCCTCCACACCTGCTCAACTTGGATTGTGGGCAGTATGTGATCAGTAAGACTGTGTGTGGTGGTGTTCTTCAGATGGAGTTTCAGTACCGACTGAGTGGAGGCTGAGCACTGTATGTGCAGGCTTTCCCTCATCATGGCACCAAGAGTTGTCATTGGATGGGCAGGGAACCTACAATCTCCTGGTATATCTGCCCTGGTAATCCTTTAGCGCAAGGCCATGCTTGTGGCTCAGGAGCTCAAGATGAACAGTGTGCAGCAAAGGAAAGTTTTTTTTTTTCTTGTTCTTACTGAAGGGCATCACAGGTTTGATAACATCTGCTTGAAAAGGGATGTGTGTGATTTCTGGAGAGGGGTAAGCAGGGGGAATTGGTTTACTCCGGCTTTCACACATTCTCCCAGATCCTCTCACATGAAAAAATTTCATGCCATTACAGTTTAGGTGAGTGTAGCACAGCTGTTTTTCTTTCATTCTCACCCTGTGCTTTGTAATCTCTCTTTTATGCAGACTATTCCCCTGTGAGCTGGGGGGTGTGTGTGAGCCCGGCTGAGCACCACTGGGCATAGGGCTGCTGGGACTGCATGTGAGCCTAGATGTGTCAGCAGCAGAACTGCTGCTTGCTGGTGCCATTCAGATCTGGGATGCTGTTCCCAGCTCAGGTCTTCGTGCAAACCAGTGAGGTGCTACAGCCCTGGGGCATGTGCCACGCAGTGGAGTTGGCTCCTCCATAACTCTTGCTTCCTCCCTTCCCGGAGGATTTGGACAAGACCAGCCTCATTGTCATGCTTTGCAGTTTCTATTGGTAATGAACTGTTTCTTCCCTCTTCTTCCCTTCTTTTACCTCTCCTGGTTTGTTTTTTTGTTTGTTTGTTTTTTTAAATCAGTGTCATTCTCCTGTAACCCTGAAGTGAGTAAGCAGGCATTGCTCTTGTTATTTAACTGCAGGAAGCATCAATGGAGGTAGCTCAGTCTTTGCTGTGGTTGTATCCAGGTGGCTGGAAGAGAACTGGTGGGCAGGTTGCATGCAGTTGGGATCAGGGGGTTGCAAGAGCACTGATCTGTGTCACTCTGATGTTTCTGGCTATTCCCTGTGCAAAGGCAACAGCTGCCACATGCAGCCCTTTGGGTATTTCATCCACAAGTTTTTTCTGTCTTGCAGAGTGGCAGGAAGCCTCTTTGCTCTTCCCTGTAATCTCTCTAATCAGGCTGTCTGCAGTGGTCAACACCTTGCCAGAGCTCTCCTAATCCTTCTCTTGAGCTCAGAGTTCCTTTTTATTTTCCAGATCAGGAAAGTTGACACAGCTGACCTGGCAATCTACATCATGCATTTTCCCTTGTGCCAAAATCACCTTCCTGATGCTACCTATTTCTTAAATGTGCTATAGAGGTGGATTTCAGGGTCTTTGGCCTCATGCAAAGCCCTTCTAGAAAGGGTCTTATCCCTCTTTCTGGTGTGTTTTTACCTCTGAGCAGTAGCTGAAAGCTGTGATGGAGGAACTGAGGCACAGTCCTATGTGCCCAATGTGGCAGGAGTGTAGCAGGCAGAGGAGCAGCTGGGCTGGGCGCTGAGCACACACCCAGGCGCATGACAGGTCTATCATGGGGTGATGAAGATGGTAACCAAGGACATCTTTTTATCTGTTGACTGTCAGCACAACTCCCTCAGCCTGTCTCTATCTGTCTGGCCCTTATTCTGAGAGGAGAGAGCTGTGAGCCAGCCACAGTCCATGCTGTGGGCATGCACCCCAGCAGTGGGGGGGACATCTCTTCTGTGAGGGGGTGGACTGGATTGTGCATGGCAGGTTTGCCTCTTCCAGGGAGTGGATGGCTGGCTGTGTAAGGGCAGCACCATTCTCATGCTATGTAGCCCCCTTTCCTCCCTGAGTTCCCATGAGTCGGTGCTTAAAGACCGCTTAGAGGTTGATCCCATTTATCAGAGTAGACTTAACCTTGGTGATGAGTGGGAACATCTTGAATGATTGCCAATTGACTCCTGCAGATGTCTGCCATGTTAGTTGCTGGACAGCAGCAACCAGGGGCAAAGCTTGACTGACAAAAAGTCAAGGTCTTGTTTTATTCCTATTTATCTCCCGGAACAGCCGGAGTCGCTCCTGCACCAGCAGGAGCTGGCCCACCATGGACCTGCTCTGTCCATGCAGAGGCACCAGGGATGCTTTCAATCATCTCGTCTGACCTTTACAGAGCACAGGCGGTTGAATTTCCTCTGGCTGTCCCAGCCGTGATGCTGCTTGTCTGCTCCTTTTATCAGTGTAAAACTTCACCTGTATGAAATTGATGCTGTTTTAATTTCCACTCTGGGGTTAAACCTTTATATATCTTTCTCGCTACATAAATCCATGGTTATAATGCAGAAAACGTTTTGGAAGAAAGACATCCTGCCATTAAATAAGGAAAGAAAAAAAAGAAATTGGATTCCTTGGGAGAGAGGAAGCACTGACTTGAGAGTTGAAACCGGCAGAGAGGCTGTAAACAAAGGGTTGTGATAAATGGAATGAGCTGCATTGGAGGAAGGTGCCTAGTGGGTTACAGCAAACATAATTAATGAGACCTTTGGCCACAAATCTTTTTTTAATGTCTTTTTAAAGCTCTTCATTACTGATGTGAAGCAAGAGGAAAGTCTATTAGTGAGATATACTGATGATACCAAGCTGGAGGTGTTGCAGGTGTTAGCAAAGAAAGTGGGAAATGAGACAGCAGGAGGTAGAGGGAAATTGAGGTCTTGGTGGGAGCGTGAGGTATTTGGAGAGGTACAGGAAAGTTAATCCCAGAGGCAGATATTAGGCCATGTTTAGAAGGCTGTGATGGGACAATGTGGCCCAGAGTTCACTGGCGGCAATTTCAAAGGCTTCCACATGGGCACTCAGGCAGGCACCAATTTTCACAGAGGAGTCTGGCCATGTGGGCTCAATAATGGCAGTTTATTACCAGGAGAATGGCCGAAGTGATTAGGAACCTGAATGATTACCGCATGAGTGGAAGAGTGCTACCTGTCTGGGTAGGTTATTTAGTGTCCAAAGAACAGTAACACTCTAATAACCAGCCAGCATTTGAAAAGTCCACATACTGGAGAGAGACATTTCTGGAGAAATTTGATGGAAATTTTATGCTACGTGAAGCAAAAAAAGAAGCAATGCCAGAAAATTAGGGGAGAGAAAATTCAGAATGACTTCAAGGAAAGAGTAGCATCATGGTAGAGGAAAATGCATCGTCTATTAAACAAGTTAAAGTTATTTTGTATTCTTGGCAGGCGGGCAAGGCTGAAGTTTAAATGCCTAAATTGGATATGTCTAAATTCTGCTTACCTGTGTTCATTCTTAACACGTTACTGAAAGCCTTTCCTTACAGTGAAACTTTTGAGGCTTTGAAACAATATCCCACAAGGATCTGACAGATAGTATTTGTCATCAAGGGATGAGAGCTCATGTAGAGACACTTTTGGATTTCAAGCGTCCTTGCTTTAGGGTTAGAGCTGAATTTTAGCTACTGGTTATCAGCAGTCAATTGCATTTGTTGCAGTTCTCAGCAGGATGCCCTATTGACCATTCCAGATTTCACTTCTGGATGAAGAAGTCTGTGGCTCTGCCCTGTATGATCATTCCTCCATTCACACGTCATCTTTGAAGTGTACTGGAGAAAACATGATGTGCCCTAGTTTTGTAATACGTATCACACCTTCATTAATATTCCCACTTGTCTCTTGCATTCCTAACTACAGCCCCAGGAACGCTGCTTTCTGGGCGTTTGTTTGAAAATGCATGAAACAAAAAATTAGTGATTGTTCTGGTCCTACTACCATGTGATTCAATTCCATGGCCGTGAGCTGGTGTGCCAAGCCCCAAGAGCCACTGAGCTAGTGTAAAGAGGAGAAAAAATACTCTCCAGGTCTCTGTCAGCCGTAGCTGCTTTCTGCTTTGGGCATGTCTGCGTCCTGGGCTTGGGGTGAAATTCCACATCCATTTGTTATTATCCTTTTGCGATTGTGTCTCAGGTTGCTAGGTGAAATGCTGTTTCTGCTCCCTCTTTCATCCCTTCTTTTCCTGGCAAGGCATAAGGCTGGGAGGGAGGAGGCTGGTTTTGTTTTATTTCTGTCTGCTTTTGAGCAGGGAGTCTGTATTCATTTCTGATCATGTGAGTTTCTTTCACTTTTATTATTACACCTTTTTGATGTTGGAGCAGAAAATGTTTCTTCAGTTTACTCTTTTTTGTTGCGTTGGTCTTGCGCAGAGTCCTTGCGTTGTGTTTGATGCCTTCCAGTTTCCACATAGAATTTAGTAACTGATGCATCATTTGGAAGCAGATTACTTCAGCTGAGCACACTGTACAGAAGTGAAGGAGTCTGTTGCAGAGTGTTGCATAGCAACTTTATTGAATAGAAAATGAAAACGTGTGCTAATACTAGGTGTGTAAGTACAGTAATGTTTATGGGGAGGTATACGAATTTGAAATATACAGTAATATTCTTATTACTAGCTGTGCAAGAAATAGAATTTCAGATTTGTGGGAAGTCCTGCTCTTTTTAAACCTGTTTTTTCTCAGAACAAGAGTAAGCATTTCCCATCCATTTTAATATTGATTTATTCTGCCTAATTTTAGGTGGTTTGTTTGGCTTTTTGATGTTTTTTTTTTTTCTTATACTTTGTTGTGACAGAGAAGTATAAGAATTGAAAAAACCTCAGCCATGCCATTCTAGTATAAAAATGCTTTTCTCTCCTCTTGCCCTCCTTTTTATTTTTTGCTAAATGATATTTGTTTCATCAAAACACTGAAGTGTTTCAATTTCAATAAAACAGCATTTTTTGCTGGTGAAAGTGATGTGTAGGAAAATCTTGGTCCAGCACCATTTTTCTTTATTAAATATTGTTATTATAGTAGCACTATGGGTCCAAGTAGACTGGAGTTTTCTACTTATCTTCTACAGATCTCAGAGATATAAACCAAGGCTTGCTAGTTTAATGTCTCATGTTTCAGACAAGGTGAGTGAGGTGCAGTGAGTGTCACCAGCAGACTCAGCTGACAACTCCTAACCCTTAGCCCTGCATTCAGTTCACTAGACCAAAGCACCAATATAAAAACCAGTTTGAAGTAGCTGAAACCTGGCATGGGAAAAGCACAAGTTTTGTATTTATATGCCTACCTTAAATCTGTGTTGCAGTCCGAGCTATCTGTGTTTGGTGCTGTAACAGTGCCTAAGACAGAGTGGTCTGTCTATGAACCCTACAGTTGGCACAGAGGAAAAGTGATGACATTTATTTCTCTAAATGTGTTTTTGAAGAACTGATTTCACTGATGAGCGTGTGTGAAATTAGCTTCTGACTGAGATATATTAGGCTGTAAAGCAGTCTCATTTACAGCTAGATCAGACAAAAAGCAAACGCATTTGACAGGCCCAGTCCTGCTGTAGCAGTTGGAAATGCAAAGGAATTACGAGATTCCTCTTCTAAGACCCCCCTGCAGGGTCTTTGCTTCAGATGCTTCGACCTTTCTGAAAGAGGACTGTCATTTGTTCTCTTCCAGCGCTGATTCCCTTTCAAAAATGCACTCTTCCATTTGACTCTTTTGGATGTACATTTTTTTTTCTCCTCATGGCTTTACCTGTGAAGTGATAACTTAAACTCAGGTATTGTTGTGTTCACCAAATATTTAAACTTACCCCATCCACAGTATAATATGCTCTGTAAATATTTATTGTCACAAATCAGTGACACACAAACCATCTGCAAATGTGCACACAGAGAGATGTATCCACACACAGCCACAGTCCTGAGCAGGTTAGTACAGGGACAAGAATGATGTTATCTTGCACCATCCACACACAAAAGCTAAGAGGTCAAAAAGGCCTTTTCTTTCCCTAGCCAGGCTATCTGTGACTCAAATACGTTCAAACATGAAGCTGCCAGCTTTCTGTAGGCTCTGTCCTGGGTGGGCCAGCAGTGAAAAGATAGAGGAAAGCCAACAGGGAAAGGACTTGACCGACGGGGTAGAGTTCAGTCTGTATCCTTCCTTCCCAATGTAATCCTCTAGCCAAGTGGAGCAAAGCACTGAAGAGAACAATGTGATTTATGTCTGGAGCAGGCCACTAAAGGATGCCTTTCCTCAGAGAGGGGGGCAGGTTGGAGATGTAACTCAGGGCTGCGCTTTTCTGTATGTGAAACTCTTTATGAAGTCATTTGAGCCCTTAATCAGACAGGCATGTTCAGGATACATAGAATGAGTCTGAGGAGGAGCAGTGAAGTATGAGGATCAACAGACAGGAGAACAGAGAAGGAGCAGGGCTTGAAGGAGACGTGCACAGGAAGCAGGCAGCTGGGTTTGCTGGGCGTAGCACACAAAGGAGTGATGCACCTCTGTGTGTAGGATAATAGAGAGAAAGTGGTGGTGGAGAGAGGGAGAAAAGGAGCAGAAATCAAAACTGAAACAAGGGCAAGGACTGGTGTAAAGAAAGTCTATTGACGCTCAGATAAATACACTGGATGGGTTTGCAAATCAGTGCTTTTCTGGGGCTTTTTTACAAACTGAGTGGGCTTTGACAGATCCACATCTTGTAATGCTGGAGGAAGTCTTCAGTCACTGAAGACAGGCTCCAAGTTTATTTACTTCTTGTTTTATGTCAGTGCCATTTTTCATGTGCATTCCACAGTGTGCAATATATTGCCATGTGTTAAATGGGTAATCAACGTAAGTTTGGGAGAAGAAAAAACAAAACAAAAAGAAAAATATATCCCTGTGTTAATGTAGCATCATAGCTGGGAGCTGGACAACACTGAAATGCAGGAAATGTAGACCTGGTAATGCCTTGTTTTGTACCGTACATTGCTCAGTCCCTCTTTTTTTGTGGTCACAGATCATAGGAGAAAGTCATCTTTCCCTCTCTGGACAAGTCTGCTCGATTTCACTCTTACTATAAACAAGCATTCCAAAGTCACAACTCGTGTGCTTGTAGGTTGTCAGATGGGTTTAAAACCACGAGATTTGAAAAAGGAAAAAAAATCATCACATATTGTTTTAATTTTTCCTGTGGCTTTCAGACCTTTAGAGCTGTGGCTCAGATCTTGTAGTCCTCTTTTATTTCCCCCCATAGTAGTGAGAATAGAAACTTCTTCTCTGCTTCTTTTACTGTGATCTGGGATTGTCAAGTTATAGCAGGATTGATGACTGAAGGTTTATGCCACACATCCCAAGACTCCAGACAAAAATCACAAGAGTTAACAGCAGCGCTTTGGAGTTTGTGTTATTGGAAGTAAAGCAAGACTGGAGAAAAAGCCCAACGAAAAACCAAGCAGAAACAACAAACTAGAAACCAGTCATAAAGAAACCTTCACTGGAATCTCTATTTGTCCTCTCCTCTCCTGGGAAACCTGCACAGCCAGAGTATTAAAATCCTCTGCGCCTTGCGGCTCCCATTGTGACAGTTTTGCTGCCTGTTCAAACAAGCTCAGCCTCCAGTGTACACGGTGCTCTCGAAAGCCCAGCCACGTATTTTGCTGCCTAAATGGGAGCTGAGCTGTTTTGCAAAATCTGTCCCGTGGGACCTATCAAGCAGTGGATACCATGGAAATGTGAGCAATAATGACAGTGTATTATGGGGTGAAAGATAATGTCATATTACACTAATGCAAATTATACTTCGTGTGTGTGGGCAGGGCAATTTACAACCATAACCTTAAATTTCTTCATCTTTGCGTATTTTGGGCCCAATTCTCCTCTTCACATGCATTTTACCTAATGTCATGTTACTGCCTGCAGTAGAAAGAAACATGATTCATGCTAGTGACAGCAAGAGGAAATTAGCTCACTTAAATCTTAACCAGAAGTTGCATTAACACTGTTTTACATAATATTTTGCATTATTCTGTCCTACTTACACAGCACTAGAGATGTGTAAAGAACTTAAGAGTATTTATAGAATGGAGGCTCACAGCCATGGTGCTAGAGTTAGCTTTTGTCCCTGGTGTTGGGTGACCCCTGCAATTCTGAAAGAAAACACTGTATGTTTTTAATAGGGTTTTCACTGGAAGTGAATGCAGTCATCATTGCAGTGATAAATGGTGAGAAAAATGAGATGATCAGTGAATGAACAACAGTAGCAGGTGGTAGTAGGTGTTGCTTATTAGATGTTCAGTATTAGAAAAAAGAACAAGACAGCAACAATCCCCCAGAGACACCTCTCTAAGAAATAATCTGTCACCTGGCATCACTCTCCAAGACAAGGTTACATAACTGCCCAGAGCTTGCAGGGAGTTAATGGGGTGAGAGGGTGAGGAAGGGCGCTCCTGTCTGAGACCTTTGCCGGCATCTGTTTCTGCTCAGGTCACAGATTATGTAGCTACTAACACGCAATCTGTGCTATGGTGGCACATAATGAATGTAAGTGCCTGTGGTGGATGAGCTCTCTGTTGCTATCCATGGATCTTAGCTGTGTTCACAGCACCCCAAGTACAGTGCATCCTGCTGCAGAGCTGAGCTGTCTCCTTCTTTTTGGATCACAGCAAAGGTTGGACCCAAGCCCCTGTTTTTCCAGAGATGTCAGCATTTAAGTATAAGGTAAATGCTCTGGATTTTGCCTTCATTCTGGAGGCCACTGTACCCGTGGGGTCAGGTCTGCAATTAGGAGGTCTCATCTCTGAGCTTACTTCTTCTACTGGCAGCTCCACCTAGCATGGCTCTGGTTTCTGCTCCCTCTGTAGCGCTAGTTAGGCTCCCGCTCAGCAGGGAGGAGCTATTGTGTGCACTGGGTCTTGGACATCTTGGATGAAGCTGAGAAATGTTAGTGGTCAGGACTGCTGTATAGACCATCCATCTTCTGTGAAAGACTTGGCAGCTGCAACTATATCTGCAAGCCACAGTTCGTTTTTGAATGAACTTTGAATGAACCACAGTTCGCTTTTGGTGTTATTTATGATGTGGTAAGAAGGTACTTTCCGTGACCTTGGTGTATACTTCTCATAGCATTCTCCAAAGGTGTTTGGTTTGGATTTTGGGAGATCTTTTTGTTTGTTTGGTTTAGATTTTTTTTTTCTTTTGACATCTTGACATTCTCTTTTAAAAGAAGTCCTTCATAGAGATCTTCGCTAACCTATGCTGGAAGCTGTTTCTCTGAAGGATTTACTGCAGCTCTCCAGCAAAATGTGCCGATAACTACTCGTGGTGTGAGCTAGGCCAAGGCTCCACGGGACTTGTTGCTGTATACCATGCTAAAGAGAATTCCAATTTTCAAGGTTGCTGACACTTCAGTATATCAAATATTGCTAGGAGGGGCCTGTTTCCTTGGTGTGCATATGGCATTTGATGGGCAGGCAGGCAGGAAATCTCTCAGGGATTAAGAATACTGAGAATTCTGTTCTGGCTCTGGCACCTGCGTATGCTGAGCAGCGTGCTGAGCATCACAGCTATGCAGCACCCATGTGGGTTTATTCTCATCTTCCCCCCAAGGATAACAGCATGTCTCAGGTTTCATTTGCACTCCCGTTTTGGCAGTGGTTTTAGCTGAGTGTATGTTAGGAAGTCTTGTAAGTGATACATTTTTTTTTCCTCCTCTTCATTCTGATGCTCATGTTGCCCTGACCTGATCCATCCAAGGTAACCGTCTTGTTCTCAGAGTGAAAAGCATGAGGTCTGTGCTAGTCTCTGGCTCCCAAGGGAATTGTTTTTACAGCTTCGGAGCAGCCTCGAGAGAGCTTTTTCTCTTACATCAGTGTGCTTTAAACCTACTCTGGAGAGCTCTTCTTGTCCCAGCAGGGTGAAGCTCTGACCGACAGTGTTTTCCTGGAGCTTTAGTTTCTCTTTGGGCTACCTCAGGCTTAAGCTGAGGAGTACTTTGAAGGTAAAGACTGAGGACACTTAACGCTTGAACTCGATTCAGTATCCTAAGGGAAGTCACTACAGCAAGGTGAGGCATTTTCTCAGTAGCTTATGCTACTGAGAAAATGAACAACAGCTCTTTGTACTGGCTGAAGCTTTGTAAGTGCTGGAAATGTCATGTTTTGATACTTTCTGCGGTCAAACTGAGGAGTGACAAAGATTTGGATAATTGGAGATGAGGTCATCAACACGTTGTGCAGGATGAGGTGTCTGAGCTAGTCTGAGATGCCAGAAAACTGCTTGTAGGCAAGAGTGGGGTGTTGGTGAGGAACTTTGTGGTGCTCCTAAACTATGGATCATGCTGACAACCTGTAGGTGCAAAAACCCCAACCCTAAATGTATCCTATGAACATACTGGAAACCTGAGAGAGATATCAACAGAAAGACTCTGCTCACCTCTGAGCAAGGCCAGTGTTCACATTTGTGTCTGGGGCAGCTTTTCCTTACCAGTAAAGTCAGCTCAAGATCTCTCACTACCTTGCATTGTCATCTGGACCTGTTTTTCCATATGGTTCGTTTAATTTGGGTCAGGCCAGCCATCTGGTCATGCTCTCTCTTGCACTGGTGCAAAGCAAGGGGTGACGGTCTCCAGTGTGAGTTAGGCCGGCTTTGGAGCTTGAGGAGAAGGCATCTGGAGCTGAGCACTGGCTGTTCCAGCCAAGCTCCTCTTGCTTACACTTGTGTTTACAGGAGAGGCCTCAGCTAGGAGGAATGCAGCAGCGGGAAAAAGATCTGAGTGGTGAGGGGAGCTGTGGTTTATAATAATGATGAGCTTGGCAGTGCATGCACAGTTGATCCGTTTCTCTTTGCAGCAGTTTGGCCCCATGCTTTAGCTGATGTAAATGAATGTAGTGTGTGAAATGACAGCTAAGCCTCCTATCAGCAAGAGATCAGTGAATAGGATCACAAGTTGAAGCCCCAGCTTGTACCATGCCCACAGACTGTGGTTGTTTTAGCTGCAGGGGTCAGCCACAAAAAAGAGGTGCATCTCTCTTGTGTGTACTTTCTGCACAAATACAATCTATCTGCTGGAACGGTTCCTCAGTTCTGAAAATTCCTATAAAGGAGCATGCACAGGAAAATCTTGCCAACCCCATGCTAGCTGGGTGGACTGCCATGTGCCCTGGGGCAGGGGAGGAAGGAAAGAAGGCACATTTGGACAAGTGGCCTGGCTGAGGAACAAGATAATGCTTCAGTCTCTGGACTCTGCAAAATGTCCTGCCAGCTACAGTCTCGAGTGCTGATGGGGAAGAGATTTGCTTTTGCTCCAGTTAAGATGACAACTGGAGGCTTGGTCCATGGTGCAGATAAGATGGGTGCTGCGAATTTCTGGTTGGTTTTTTTTTTTTTTCCATCTGGTTTACTATAAGCAAGGGAACAATTACCTCAAACTGCTGTCTCCTTGCGACTCTGCACATTAGCTTTGTCTTTCACTGTAGAGCTGGAGAGGACTCTGGAGTGGGTGAGACATAAGAAACTAGAAAGAATGAGGTTTCTCACCCTCTCCTGAACCAGTCTTATCCTCAGATCTCAGGGTAATTAGTGCTAGAGTGTAAATTAGCTCAGCTGCTGGTCCTGGCTCTTGGAAAGAGGCAGGTGGAGAGAAGGCGCAGTGGCAGAATGATGCTGAGCAGGAGCAGGGTGAGGTAGTGGTAAGCCACTGGGCACACCTGCACTGCACTGCTGGGTCTGGCTGCCTGGAGCTCACCTCCTCCCCAGCCCTGCCCTGGCCGTTCACCTCACTTTCCTTGGCACATGTCAGGTGAGTCTGCTTAGCTGTGATGGCCAGGGCAATTGGGGTTGATGGCAAGTGTCTGGAGGGAACTGTGGTCACTGTAACATCTTCACAATTTGTCAGAGAGGGCCTCTGGGTGCCACTGGGGTGAGACAGAAGATTTGCTTTGCCTGAACCCAGGAGAGCATTCAGTGACTTTGCTTAGGCTTTTGGCTTTGCTCAGCCCTGTGCCTCCCTCCTGTAGCTCACTCCCTGACAGTCCTCCAACCCTCCTGCTGCTTCTTATCCCTGTGATGTGCCTTCTGTCAGCGTGCACTGCTCTGTTGGAGCAGTGAATGTGTCTCTTGTGCTTGTGGCTTCATTCCTGCAGGATGTTCTACCATGAATTTCGTTGAGCACCCTTCCCCAACCCTTGCCCCAAGGCATGGGTGAACAGTAGGGAAGCATAATCTGAGCACCATTACATCAGGATTCTTCCTTGGATTCCCCCAGCCAATGCTGTTTGGTTTACTCCTTTGCCCTGGTCTCCTCGTAAGGATGAGTGGCGAAGAGAAAAGGCCTTTCAGAGCCCACACCTGGCACTCATGAATATTTCATGTTTCTGGCTTTTCTTCCCCGTGAAGAGCAAAACCTTTTCATATTTGATGCCCTGGGAGCCTGTTTGGTTGCTGAATATGGCTTCATCAGTGCTCTCCCTCCCTGATTTTCCTCCAGACTGCCCAAGACCCTCTTCTTTTCTCTTCTCAAGGAATATCTCCTTTTCTCAAAGGCTGATTCAGAAAAGGTCATTGTCCCTTTCATTTTCCCTCCTTGCTGTGAACCAGCGTGGCTTCTGCTCTGCCAACGATAGAGGACAAATGGGGATGTGAGGAAAGGCAGCAGTGGTCAGGGGGAGGCTGGGAGATGTTCACATGTATGCTGCATAGCAGTGCAGAGGCAGAGTTGATGTAGGCACAGCAAGAGAAAAGTAAAGGGGCAGAAGGCAGGAAGGAGGCTGCAGCAGGAGAATGTATGTGCAGGCAGGATGTTTTCAAGGCAGACAAGTTTTGCAAGTTACTTTTCTTCTCTTGGAACATGGACAAAATCAATTTTTGCTAATTCTGATCCAACAAGTGTGTTGTCTGTAAAATTCTGGTGGGGATGTTTGTTCTCCGTGTTCTGCGTTTCAGCATAGGGGCAGTCTCATTCTTCCCATTACATCTGCTCTGAGATACAGCTAGCATCAATTGATCTGAAAAACATCATCCCCTCTTGCAGCACTGCTGGCACAGCTTCCTGTGTCACTTGGCTCTCCCTGACATGCTAACCAGGACAGCTTATGGGAAGTACCAAGCTTGTGCTGTGAAGCAGCATTAATGCTGGGAACACGCTGCACTGCAGTGAGGTTGTGTGGCCTTAAAGCCAAAGTGCTGTGCAGAGCATTGCTCCAAAGCCTGGCAGGTCACAGCAACAAGCAGCAGGGCACTGCGGCTCTGCTGTTGGGCTTTGTGTGGTAGCAGATCAGGAAGCTATCAGTGACTCATGGCATGTCCGTGATCCCCAGCGAGTGGCTGGAGCTCTGCCCCTGCACTGCTGAGTTCCCGATGTGCAGTCTAGAAAATGCCTTAACTGGTGATTGGTGATACAGCTGGGCAGCCAGGCAAGTAGGGCTTAGCTGCTGCTCCACAGCCTGACCTTAGAGCTAATGCCATCATTCTTTTCCTTCCTGAACCCATGTAACTGACATTAAGCATCTTTCTTTCTGACATATCACCTACCCCCACTCCTGTCTCTGCTATCCCTATCTGCCCCCAGAACATTCCCTCTTAAGCTAAACCAGTCCCGACCAGGCACTCTTCTTCCTCTCCTTTCATAGGGAAAGAACCTTAAGATTATCCAGTTCCAATCCCCCTGCCATGGGCAAGGACACCTTCTACTAGAGCAGGTTGCCCAAGTCCATGTCTACCCCGGCCTTGGGCACTGGCAGGGATGGGGCAGCCTGTTCAAATGCTGCCTTCAGCATTTCTGCTTCCTTGGGCAGCCTTTCAGTGTGCATGCACCCCATGCGTGCATGCCTCCAGCAGGTACCACTTACCTCCATCCACTCTCTGCAGTGTGAGCAGCCCGGGAAATAGAGATAGAGCGTAATACACAGCATTGTGTGGCTAATTACTTGATGCTGGGCACACAAGGGGGATTAACTTGTGCCTCAAAGGGCTGTCAGAGAATCCTGAGCTTATCTTCTCCTCCTCTTTCCCCTTCCACTGCCATCTGAAGTAATGAACTGGTTATAAATACCTAATTAGCTAATTATTTGCTGGTCTACATGGAACATGTTCAGTGAAGGAATTCCCTGGACCCCTGAGGGAGGGATATCCATAGAGGAGAGAGAGACAACCACATGAGGTGTGTGCTGTGGTAATGGCAGTACAGCGATGCTCAGGAGGATTTCTAGACTTTTGCCATCCCTGGAGAGCAGAGGAAAAGTCATTAGCTCCACAGTGAAAGGAGCTATCCTTAACCCTTCTTGCGGCTGTGTGAGCTGGAGTGCCAGGGGAGAAATAAAACCGTAGAAATAATTAATTAGGTAATTAAAAGTAAAAGGGGTTTGGAAACATTTGCACTGGCCAGAGGTGCTGTGCTGACAGCATTTTGGGCTTTGCCTACTACTTGTGTGCTTCAACACTGTTGTGGAGGGAGAAGGAC
This sequence comes from Amazona ochrocephala, assembly GCA_039720435.1. Classification (NCBI taxonomy): domain Eukaryota; kingdom Metazoa; phylum Chordata; class Aves; order Psittaciformes; family Psittacidae; genus Amazona; species Amazona ochrocephala. The sequence goes on from CM077880.1 coordinate 81,312,438, forward strand.
AAGCCTAGAGACGAGAGTGAGATCTCCATGGCTTGTCCTGTGATGATATCGTCACTGAGAAAACCCATTTATGTCAGTTTATGTGTGCTGGATAGGTTCATTCCATTATGCAGGCTGGCTTGGTCTTTTGATGCAGTTCTCACAGGTTGCAGCATACAGTTTAACTGGGGTGATTTTCAGTTCAAGGCATCTGAGGATGCGGCTGTTGAGCTGCTGTGCACCTTTGGGGCAATTGTCACTCTCTTGCCCTTCTGCAGGGAAGTGGGAGAGAAGGATGTTGGTCAGATAGCTGATGGCACCAGCTTTTTTCTTTCCCCTTTCTTCTTGCTGCTGCAAAGGCCTAGGGTTAAGAAGTCATGGCATCATAGCAGGTCTGCTGGCTGCCTGTCAGTAGAGGTTAGGACGAGAAAGGGCGACAGTCATAGATCAAGCCTGGTTTGGGCAGCAATTAATTTCTGACACTGCTTTTATCTTCTTGTGACTTTGTGTGTGTGTGTGTATGTTCTAATTTTTCGTTTCCTTCCTTTTCTCCCTTTCTCGCTCTCTGCCCCACACTTGCTCCTTCTGGTTCTCTTCTTCCCCTGCAGGCATGCGCATCCTTGTGAACTTGCTCCTGGACACCTTGCCCATGCTGGGGAACGTCCTTCTTCTCTGCTTCTTTGTCTTCTTCATCTTTGGCATCATTGGGGTGCAGCTGTGGGCTGGGCTGCTCCGCAACCGCTGCTTCATGGAGGAGAACTTCACAATGTGAGTGCCTGGGAGATGACGTCTCCTTCCTTTCTTCCAGGGACATTTCTCTTTCCTCTTCCCTGCTGTCTTGTCTTCTGCTGCCTGGCTCTCTGGCTGTTGGCACAGGTGTCCCGCAGCCATGTTAGTAGAAGCGAGAGCATCTGAAAGTGAAGAATGGCTGCTTGAATGGGACAAAAAAACTCCATGGGGAAACGTTTGCACAATTCTGGCAAAGACAGCCTGAACCACACAGGGGTCGCTTACAGGTATCTGAGGTTTATTCTGGGAAGATCAGGGGAGAACTGCAGAGGAGGCAGTGGGGTGGAAATGCTTCTGCCTGTTATGTATTCTCTGATTACCCTGCTGGAGCTGAGAGCACCAGTTCTAAGGCACAGCTCCTCCTGTTGACTTTCTGGCTTTAGCAGATCTCAGGCTTTGAAATATCTTCTTAAAACCGTATACTAATCCCAGGCAAGCTATCAGTTTAGACTGCTTAAAAAAGCCCTAAAGCTGTAGATCATTTTAGACTGATTAAACAATTCTGAAGCTTTAGATCATCTCAAATTGGAAAAAAAGAAGTGTGAAAATATCATCTGCAGAAGAGCAGTGGGGTTGAAGAGTAGGAGCTGCTTAAAGCATCCATTTACTGTGTTTATATATTCCTTGGGGAAAAATGAATGTTTAGGATGATTGTCCTTTATGTAAATCAGGGGTAGTACTACTTTAATGAGTGTAATTACATCCATGCAGAGTTAGTGTAACCAAGAACTGAATTGCGGCAGCTGGCAAAGTGACAGATACTAGAAAATTTTTACCTGACCATTACTAGAGAAATGAATTTTGCAGGCACCCAATTCAGCAGTGATGTGGATGTACTACAACATATCTTTTTGGTTTAGTTCTACTTAGTTTAGAATCAGAGACTTTCTTTTCTCTTTCATCATAGAATTATAGAATAGTTTGGGTTGGAAAGGACCTTAAGATCATCTAGTTCCAACCCCCCTGCCATGGGCAGGGACACCTCACACTAAACCATGTCACCCAAGGCCCTGTCCAACTCTGAACACTGCCAGGGATGGAGCATTCACAGCTTCCTTGGGCAGCCTGTTCCAGTGCCTCACCACCCTCGCAGTAAAGAATTTATTTATAGCAAACCTAAACTTCCCCTGTTTAAGTTTGAACCCGTTACCCCTTGTCCTATCACTACAGTCCCTAATGAAGAGTCCCTCCCCAGCATCAATACCTGTCCTTTTCGTATGACACTTAATGAAAAAGTCTGCATTTACAGAATGTGAAAGTTGTGTATTGTGGCACTGCAAGGAATGCACCAGATAAAGTTTAATAGAAAGTTTCAAATCTTCACCTTTCATTTTCCTGATCATTAGCTCATCTCCAGCTAGGCAAGCATAGATGATTTTAATTATTCATGTATTTGGAAGGTGCTCGCATTATTGTGAACTTGTCATGAAACATGCACCCATAATGCCAACTGTCAAAAAGGAGTCATAGTTAAGGTTAAGTCAATTTTAACTTCGCATTTCCCGATTTTAAGGCTGAGCTGTGCAACCTTAATTATGCATGAGCTGGATTTTGATTTTATAGAAGTACAGAAGGTTCACTGCCAAATGTTATAAAACATGTCCATCAACAGTTACATACATGAGCACATCACAGTAAAGCCTGATGAACTTCCTTAATATCACTGCATCTAATTTAGCTTTGATGCTAATGGGGAGAGTGATCAGAAGGAGATTGTGTAATTTGGCTTAGGATGATCTGATGGGAGGCAAAGCTCTGAAAACTGGGGACTCACCCTGGAAATTTCCTGCTTTCCAGGAGCCCTGTCTTGGGGCAGTAAACCTGGAAATCCTTTACCCAGTGCAGTCCCTATCCAGGGAACATCAAGCTCCACTAGCGTCGCTGATGGGAAACTGTCTGTTACAGGAACTTTATGACTGTGTTTTTTTTATCCTTGCAGACAAGGTGACATTGTCCTTCCCCCTTATTACCAGCCTGAGGAAGATGATGAGATGCCCTTTATCTGCTCACTGTCAGGAGACAATGGAATTATGGGCTGTCATGAGATACCCCCACTGAAAGAGCGGGGCCATGAATGTTGTTTGGACAAGGATGATTATTATTACTACAACTCGGTCCGGCAAGAGTTCAACATCAGCGGCATGTGTGTCAACTGGAACCAGTACTACAATGTGTGCCGTACAGGCAATGCCAACCCACACAAGGGTGCCATCAACTTTGACAACATCGGGTATGCCTGGATTGTGATATTTCAGGTAAGATCAAGTTAGCCTCCTAGTATAGCTCAAGCAAGTTTTATTTTTTCCAGCTCCATCTTTCTGTGCTCCTGTGATGGTTTCTGCAGGGTGAGATACAGTAGCAAAGAGAAACTGGCCTTGTAACTATTCTATCAAGAAAGACAGAGTGCCCACCATGAATGGTGCTCCTGAAGATGGAACATAAAGGTTGAGATGAAGAGGGATATGGAGCTGTTCAAGGCTCTTGCTGGAATGAGCTACACCCTTCAGGCTGACTTGTACCAGTCTTCCCTTCAATCCAGATCACTATAGCAAAGGAGGCTGTTTTATTTTGACTTTTTGTAATTCCCACCACGTGTTGCAGATGGGGCCTAAAATTCAAACCTTTTCTCTTTTCCACCGGCTGTACGCAGTGTCCAGTCCAAGGGACACAGAAACCTGCTGTGGGTTTTTTCCCTGCTGTGATCCAGGGAAATGAACTATTTTAATGAAATATTCCTGCTGTGGGCTAGCATGATCTCACAGGCTTTGACAGTATGCCAGTGTCACCAAGCAGTACCATGCTGATTTCCTGGAATGGAAATTTGGCCTCCTTGAAGTGTTGTTTCTCACCTTCCTTGGGTTGCAACAGCCCTGCCGATATCTGCCTGTGTACACTGAGGAGTGAACTCTGGAAGCCCACCTCCCTACTGCTTCTCTTGTTGTTTGTCTCTCCAGGTGATCACACTGGAAGGGTGGGTGGAGATCATGTACTATGTGATGGATGCTCATTCCTTCTACAATTTTATCTACTTTATCTTGCTGATAATTGTAAGTATAAGCCTTGATGACTGTCAGCATTGCAAGCTAAATGCCTACAAAAACCAGGTGTTATGTCAACACAAGTATCAGGGAAGCAAACTACTTCACCTGGATTTCTTCTAGGAATTTCCAGAACCAGCTAGTTGATTTTCAACCAAGAGTCAGTGGCAGGATGACGTGGTTGTCAGCCTGGTTATTGCCTTTTGTTCAAAAAAAATATGCTCAGGACTGATTCCTAGAGATATACATACCCAGTGTAGGATAATGTTCTCGTCCACGAATCTTCTCTCAAAGTCAGTTTCCCAAACTAGTACGCCCAGAGCCTAAGCACAGAAAACCATTTCTGCATCTGCCCTCCTACTTGGTCTCATTATGTGTTTTAAGCTCATGAGTTATTCTTGAGCCATGTTTTATGGCTTTTGGCAGGACATGGGTTTCTCAGATCCAGGTTCTCAGATTCAGATTTTGTCAGATTTGGGTTCTGTCCTGCTGAATTACTTCCTCACCATGAACAGAAAGGAGCTGCTGCTCCAAAAGTGTCAGCAGTCCAACATAAACTGGCTGTGTGAGATTACTTGTGGCTGGTGGAGATAGAAAGAGAGAAGTGTGTCTGTGATGAGAGCTTAATAAACAGTTTATAAACCCTGTGGTTTTATAGAAGTGAAGTTTGAAGGTTGCTTTGCTGTAAGGATGTTTGTTGTCAGTGCCTGGAAAGAGAGGTGAGATATGGTGCCATCACCTCTTCCATTCTCAAGGCTCTCATTTGTAAATGCATTTTCTTGGAGGGAATATCCTGTTTCTAACAAGGAAGAATTCTGTTTTTATGAAGACTCTTGCACTTTTCCCATATGAGAACTGTCCTTGTTTCAGCTGGGATAGAGTTAACTTTCTTCCAGCTACTAGCTGGTTTCAGTGCTGTGTTTTGATTTTAGTTTGAGAATAACATTGATAGCACACTGATGTTTTAGTTTAGGACCAAAGTCAAGAGTGGAAAGGAAAGACATTGAATGGATTATGGGAAGTATGAAATCTGTATGCCATAGGTGCAATTTAGTTCTAGGTCACTTTGCCAGTAAGGACCTCAATGTGTGTTTTCAAGGCCTACGTGTATTTGGATGGGCTGCTGACCACACCTGGCTAAGACTCTGGTCTTCACTTGCTACTTGTCCTGTGTGGTCATGCTCTCCTAGAGATAGGATCTCAAGAACCAGTCACCCAGTAACTGCTCAGGCTCATCTGGCACAGGAACTAGTTTATCTTCAAGGTGACATGCAGTGACTTGAGAGCAAACAAACCTTAATCCAGTTTCTGGAAGAAATTCTGCTGCCTGTACATATGGGGGGTAGCATGCAAAAAATAATCTGCTAGTCCATTCAGGTCAGGGAACTTACAGAAAAGCTGAATCTTCATGGTATACTTCATTTTTTCCCTGCCTTCTGGCCTCCTGCCATCACAAGGGAAAGACGAGGAGATAAAAACAGGAAGACAACCTGCTCCTGTGGGCTGAATCATGAGCCAGGACAGCAGAGATGAAATAGACCTGTAGGAATGCTGCTTTTACTTTGAGGCTGGAGAGTCCCAAGCAGAAACAGTGCAGAGGTATGATTGCACAGGAGGGAGGGGAATTCACCCCAACTCTCTTCCCAAAGGCACACTGAACATCCACACTGCTTTTTGTGAGTTCAGAAAACAATTATTTCCCATAAAGTTTGCAACAGATATTTGGTACTTGCATTTTCACTTTGAGCAGCATGGCCAGGATACCCAGATTTGTACAAGGTAGTTCAGCACAGAATTTACTCCTTGTCTCAGACACAGACTCTCGCAGGGCCAGGAAGGACTGTGCACAGTCAGTGTTTAACCACTGGGGTTGGCCCAGCCTCCTGTGGGACTTTCAGAAACTGCCCCTCACCCCCTCCTCCAAACTACATAAATGGTGCCAGTGTATTTCTGGTTCCTAAGCAGGAGCATCCTTCTAGTGCTGGCTCACCTCATGTGGATTCCCAGTGATTCAAACTTTGCCTCTGAATTTGCAGGTGCTGAAACCCCTCAATTAAACACACCACCTGAGATCTTACTGCAGAGTGTTGCTGGCATTTCTAGACACTCCCTCCTCATTCTCAGAAGCTATGTAGTTTTATTTCCATCAGACACGGGTGCACATGAACATCAAGTTACTCTGGAGACTGCTCAGAACAAAGGAGCCATGTGCTAGATGGGATATTTCATTTGCCTTCGGTGGAGTTACACCATGAAAATATTTAACCTTTCTGTTACCTTCTTTGCATGCATACTGCATCTTTTACAGCACATAGAAACACAACAGTTACCCTTGGTTGCAGAATAGAAATCCCTTAGTTTTAGTTTCCCTCCATGTCTTCTTATAGAAATGATGACCTCTCTTCAAATGTCATGAAGAACAGTCCTTCCAGCCTTTATCTTTCCCTTCTCCATGGTTGAAAGGTCTGGGTTTCTAAGCAGGATTGCTCTGACAGTCATACATCAAGACCTGAGTCTTTGCTTTTCCACATACATCCTAGCCTTGGCTCAAACTTCTCTTCTGGGAATGGATCTCTGCAGCATCTACTTTAGAGCTAAGCTTTCATCCGTGACTTCTCATTCCCTCCCAGATCTATCTTCAAACACCTACATAAAGGCGCTTCCTGCTGCTGCTCATCTGGCAAGAAGAAGGCTCCACCACCTGGATATATTCCTAGCACAGTTAGGACACCTGCATAGATGTGCTTCTCCAAGGGGAGGAGTGCTGGCTGACCCTGGCATTCAGAGTGGCCTTGCAGAACAACTTGGTAAAAGCATTTTGCATATTCAGCAAATTGCAGATAGGTTCCTGCTGTGCCAGAGATCATGGAGCTAACATGAAGGAAGGACTGCTTTCACTTCTCAGTGTTTCATTTGGACCTTCCTGCTTGAGGTCCAGCTATCTTTGTCACTCCTCCAGCTACTTGGCCATTGGCGTGGCTCTTGGACTAGAGAAAACTCTTCTGAACTCTCAGGCTGGCATGTACATTGCAGCACTCAGTGGCCTTCTTGGAGTGCTCTGTGCTGACACATGCGGGTTTCAGAAGACAAGCTGGACATCCAGGCATAAGCAAGTTAAAAATAATGGGCAAATTAGTCGGCATCTCCAGCACCAGTCAGGTTTTATTCAAAATTGCAGAGTCAGAGATTGAACCTCAGGCTGAACAAGGCCAGGAACTGCTCAGTTGAGCTCAGTCTTGTGGCTGCACAAGACTTCTGTGCTGGGCCTCTGAATCAATGGTCTCCTTCTGCCTTTGTCATATGCTTTTTCTGAGTTCACTTTTGATCTCCCTGTTTAGCTAGCAGAGATGGATTGCTCAATTACAAGCTGTCTGGGAACCTTCTTGTTCTTCTGCTAGCTGGGGGGCAGTGTCAAGCTCAGCAGAGCCTGTGAGTTTATGGACTTGCCTGTTGTCATCAGGATTAAACAAGCTCATTTGGTCGATGTTCTTAGCTAAGAGGTTTAAGGATTGGGTTCAGTTGCCATATCCAGTCCTCTCACTCCTCTCCTTTTTGCTCATCTGGTGGCAGATCACAGCAAATGGTGCCTGTAAGGGCAGGGCTTGGTGATGTTAAACCTGAACACCCTTCCAGATTCAAGTCCAGGCTGGCAGTGTGACCCTGCTGAGGGCATCTTGTTACCCTCAGTTCCTTTGCAGGTAGCCTAGAGAGAAGGAACAATCACTTGTTGATTGTGGAGTTGTTGGAAGTTGCAAAGTACCAGGCAGTCTCACAACTAGAGTTCCAGAAGCGCACGTGTAGCTGGTGTCCAGCTCTCAACCCTGCCTCACGTAGGGAAAGCCAAGGAACGTAACTGAATGGGCAAACTGAGGGGGAAGAGGACAGGAGAGCACATTGGAGATTTCGGATTCCCAGTCATACTCTTATCAGTGAAAACATGCAAGATGTTATGGACTAGCAAAAATCTTGAGGGAAAGGGAAGGAAACTGAATGAGGCATCATTTTAATTTTCAAGGCCACATACAAAACCTGAAGGGAAAATAGGCTGAAATATGGGCAGGAGAAGAGGGAAGAGTTCGGTGATGAAGGGAAGCAGAATTAGAACAGCTTTGAAGTGTTCAAAGAGGAGGAGAAAAAAAAACAGCAACCCAGCCCTTTATTTTGAGATGGTTTATTGTCCTGAAGTTGAATCTGTCTGGGAAGAGCTTCATGTTTCAAAGGCTCATTCAAATGCTAGCAGGGACACCTCCCCTTTGAAATACTGAGAACCACTGTATTAAGCTTCTGGACACAGCTTCTAGGCACCTGTGCACGAGAGAAAGGGACAACCAAGGGGACAAACTGATATGGGCAGCAGCAAGAGCTGTGCACTGAAGGGAAGGCTGCTTGGGTAGTTAAAACAAGCTGGGGTACTTGCTGAAAAAAACCTCTGCTTTTTCCACGCAGAAGGGTCGGGGTCAGGTTATCACCACCTTTGCTTGTCCTCTTGCCTTTGCTGGAAGGGTTACGTGGAGAAGGACACATGCTCATAACGTCAGGATGGATCTAGCTCTGTGTCAGAGCTGTTAGCTTGGAAAGGAGAGACAGGGAGGCGAGACTGGGTCCTGCGTGAGTTCGTACAGGAGGAACATAGTGTGGAATGCTCCCTGGGGCATGGGAAGCAGAAATCTTGAGGTGGTTCTGCCTCTGCTCCCAGGAGCCACCCCGCAGAGTCCGTTTCAGAGCAGAGGAGACATGTGGTCCTTATTCAGAGATCAGACTCCGCGTTTTATCAATGCTGTATCACCACTTACAGCTCTGCGGGGAGTAGGCATCAATCAGGGCATCATAGCTTTGAAAATTATTCTGAAAGTGGTTACGGCCCTTTTATGTGTGAAATGCTCTTCATATTGAAGCCCAGGTTTTATCCTAAATGTAATAGATAGATCTCCTAGTGGAGATTCATCTGTAATTTCATATGAAACACTGAGAGATTGTTACCTCCAGATCTTTCAGCACCAACAAATATGAAACAGGGATATAGAAGTCCTTCTAAGGGACTTGCTAAAGGCCCCAAACCTGCCAAAAGAGCCAAATGCCAGGCTTGTGTTTCCTGAATTTCAATTCAGAGCTCTAAATTCTGCATGGAAATCTCATCTAGTTCTCAAAAACAAGCTCAGCTAGCCCTGGCTTTCTCTCAGATCCTATCTCCATACACAGACTGGTCTGCCCCCGGTCACTTTTCACTCCTCTGTTCTCTTACATTCCCCTCCTGCATGTTATTACTCGTGCTGACATTGATTGTTCCTTCTTATCCTTTACTACTAGGTGGGCTCCTTCTTCATGATCAATTTATGTCTGGTGGTCATCGCCACACAGTTCTCAGAGACCAAGCAACGGGAGCACCAGCTGATGCAGGAGCAGAGGGCCCGGTACCTCTCCTCCAGCACTGTTGCCAGCTACATGGAGCCAGGAGACTGCTATGAGGAGATCTTCCAGTACATCTGCCACATCATGCGCAAAGCCAAACGCCGCACCCTTGGGCTGTATAACAGCATACAGAGCCGGCGCCAGGGCCATGTGCAGCAGAGCAATGCCAAGATAGGCATGAACAGGAAAAGCCAGAGGCACTACAGTAAGGATTGCATGTGTAAAGCTGGAAATGATAGTAGTGGAAAAGTGAGCGTAACTGAGAGCATCTCAATGTGCCAGCTTGCCAAAGGACCTGTGCCTACAAAGCACAGAATTAGAATTAACATTGGCCACAGTGAGCATGGGGCCATGGCCAGTGCACTAGACTTGCAAGGAGGGGATGACCAGCGAGAATGGGAATGAAACAGGGGTGACCAGCAAAGAACATAGGAAAGCCAGGTCTAAAACCCAGTCTAGTAAAAGGCTTCAGGTCTGGTATATAGCAGGGTAATGATAGCGGTTTGGGAGAAAGAAGTGTTACGGGAATATGACAAAGTGAGACAAAGGATTTGACTTGGTGACATAGCAGATCCAGAGAGAGGCAAAGGGAGTAGAATTGTAATGGGTGTCTCTTGAACCAAGGGAGCAATACTGAAGAACTTAGGCAAGGGTAATGAGACTATTTCTCTTGATGGGAGCACATGCTGTTGTGTAAAATTAGGTATGAGATACCATATAAATTGGATTCCTGGCCTGAAAACTAACTGTAAAAATGGTTTTATAGAGTTAGTATTAACTGCTTTCATTCCTAAGTTATGCTCCCACTAATAAGCAAAAAGCATATTTTCCTTCAGCTGGTCTTGCATATTCTTTTTCATTTTCTTTACTTGCTGGGAGAAAAGTTTCTGCAGGCATCATGCACTGAGTTAATGAATTAATTTATTCATGTCTATTTGATCTTCCAGGCCCAACTTGGAGGGTTGAAGAACACAAACTTAGTTTTCTCACTAAAGTCAGGATATCTGTTCTGAGTCAGAGCACATTGACTGTCAGGAGGAAATGTTCTTGAGCTACCTTTTCTTGCTTCTTGAGATGCTTTGCTAATGTAGCTTCTCTAATTTAGAGAGTTCAGCTCAGCATGTGGGTTCTTGAACCCCACTTGTAGTAGTTCAGGCCAAAATTCAACTCTCGTGATTGTTTTTCCCTCCGTTCCCATGTAACACAAGCTACCGAGTCTCAAGCTGTGACTCCTGTATCAGCCAAAACAGTTCTTCCTCTGATGGATGCAAACCTCCATTGAGCCTAATCACTGGCAGCTGAACAGTACCATGCCCTTTAGTGACACAGCCAGTGTAAAGCCCCTAATGGCAATGGCTTTTATTGCTAGCCTTGAGATGATGTGCCAGTGCTTGATCATCTTTACCACTAAAAAGCCCAGTTACCCTGTCTAAATACCCAAAAGTCAAGCATGTGCCCAGTTTCAGTGTCTTTTTCAAAGCCGCCTCCTTTAACCATGTTCATTTCTCTCCTCAGGGCTTTGCCAGCAGCACAACTCTCTTGACTGCCCTCCTCAGGGCTTTGTCCAGCCCATTGCTGTGACAGCAACCTCTGATCCCACCAACTGCCCCCGATGCCATAGGGTGGAGCATGAACCATCTCGAAGGCTCTCTGTCCTGGATAACACTGACTCAGAGCAGGAGGATGGAGGAGCCAGCAAAGAGAAGGGAGAGGGCAGCAGAGAGGACCAGGGCACCTCAGCACTGGAGAAGGAGGAGGAGGAGGAGGAGGAGGTGGAAGAAGGCGGACGGCTGAAGCTCTGCAGTGATATGTGGCGAGAAGTGAGGATCAAGCTTCGAGTGATTGTGGACAGCAAGTACTTCAACCGTGGGATCATGATTGCAATCCTAGTGAACACTATCAGCATGGGCATCGAGCACCATGAGCAGGTAGGACACCTTAGGGCATGGGTGGGCAGAAGGGACCCGTGAGTCCTGCTGGGGATTACGACCTTGCTAAGCAGTTAATGCAACTTGGTGGAGGCAGAGATTGAGCAATTTGGACTCCAGGCTGCAGCACAGATGGTCCCAGTATGGCTTTTGAGAAATCCTCAGGATCTTGCACAATCTTTTCTTCCGTACCCCTGCACTTAATCCTGTTCACTTTCTTTATGTATTTCCCTCTCACTTCCTTTCAACCCCTCTCTTTTTCTCCTTCCTGCTTACTTTTATCCCTCTGGTTTTCTTTTTTACCCTGTCTTCTCTTCCCATATTCTTCTTTCTCCTTCACCCTCATGTCTTCCATCTTCCTCATCTCTCTCTCATTTCCCTCTTCATTAGCTTGCTGAATCCTTAGTCTATTTGGTTAATTTAATGCGCCCTCTGGGGATGTCACAGGCACTTCACCAGCATGTCAATTCAAATCTATCAATCAGCTTACTAGCCTTTCCAGCTTAATTAAGAGATGCCTGAGCGCAGTCTAACTATACAAGAAAGCTAGGAAAGGCACCACCTCCCATGCCCAGTCATTTTGGGGGCTCAGATGGGTTGGGCCTTTCCTTTGCCCTGGCAGCAAGAAGTGGTGAATGGGTCAGACAATAGCAGGTGTGGGCACAGGTTTGACTTTCATGCCAATAGTTTTTAGGCAGCTCTGAGTCAGCAGCACACTTTATCCTAATGACAGACTTATGATATGGAGAAGGATTGTGTGCCCTTATTTTATAGCTGGGAAACAGAGGCTGTGTCCATTTTGTGATGTGCAGATCCAGCTTCAGAGGATGTCAAGCACACCCCATGACCTTCTATCTGTATTGCTGGTAGCTCTGCTGCACTTGGCGTTATAGGAGCCCATGCTGTACCTGCATGTCTCAAGTCTACGCTGCTGAAATGCGACCATGATTCACTCCACGAGTCTAGCCAGATTATAGAAATCAGAGATCACTCTACTACTGAGATGCTGACTGCATTGAAGCTTTGAAGCCGAAGTGAAATCTAGTCCAGAACACAGTCTCGGGTAGCAAAGGGACAGGCAGTGAATCTGGTTCGAGCAAAGCATTCTAATTTGCCCTTTGCTGTATCAGGATGGAGATATCTTTAGACCCAGAGTACATTAAATTCCCTGTTTGAGGCAACATAGCGTGTGAGCCAGTATTTGAAGCCTCATATGTCTGTATCCCACCCACATACCAAGCGTTAGACCATTCTTCAAAGCCCAGCTAGTTTCTGGTACAAGGGTGGGAAACCTTAATCTGAACCCAGAATGCAAAATCTCACTGGATGCTTCAGTACCAGAAAAATACTGGTGGGAGCTCAGAGGAGAGAAGAATGAAAAAGAGACTGGAGGGGTTGACTCATGAAAATAGATAAAAAAGAGCGATGCATTTAACACATAGCAGAGAGATGACTAAGGGTTGAAGCCCAGGAAAATATGAAAACTGCCCACTGATATTTTAAAGATGTGAGCACCAAGCAGGGAAAGCCATTGTTCATTTTGGTTTATTGGAGACAGCGTGACTTAAGCATTTAGCAGAAGAATAGTTGAGCTGGAGGTAGAGAATTCACTCTCATGTTCTGGCAAACCTGTGTGCAGATTTAAGCCCTTCTAGGCCGCCTATGCTGGGTTTGTGCAGCCTGCAGCAGAGTAGGAACTGCCTGCGGGCTTGGGGTTTCTAGTAACAGGCTGTTAATGACATGTCCTCCAAGTTATGTTACCACTTTTTATCCTTAAGTAGCTAGGAAAAGCTTATGACCCTGCATGCTGTTTCTGCTGGAAAGTTATGTCAGCTGAATTGATCATAACTGAAATATATGGTGTAGCCTGTTTATTTAAAATATGTATGGTGAATCCTGACACAAGGTTAAAAATAATTCAGACCATACCATGAATTCCAGGTCCTTTTCAGAAAGCAGTTAACTTGAAAGCACACAGGCATATACACTTCCCTTTGCTTTCTTTCAGTGTTCCTCAGGCTGCGTTATCAGTACCTCTCAGACTGGTACTTCTTCACCTCCTTTTCTCTCCTTCCTTTGTTTTGTTTTGCTTTTTTCTTCTTGTTTTTTCTCCCAGAAACATGAATTTCACTGAAAGTTTTCCAGCAAAAAAACCTCTGTCCACAGGGATCTGTGTTTTGCAGAGTGATGCCATCCTGTGACCAAAGTACTTTCTGTTGCTTCAGCTACTTCATCATACAAATGCCTCTTGGCCCAGAGCTAATGCTTACAGAGACCTCTTTTATTTTCTGGTGCATGAGTGATCACAACCCCAGCCATATTCTGGGGACATACCTGGCTGGGCAAGAAGATGTGTGAAATTGTCACAGATTTGACCTGTGCTGCTCCACTTGTTCATAGACGATACGCTGGTGAGTTGGTCCACTGACCAAAGCACCCAACAACCATCAGGTTAATGGGTGAGACAGACTGTACAGGCACAAGGTTCAGCTTCAGAAACACAGGAACCTGGAGGCCAGAGCCCATGTGCAAGTCTCACCTTCAGTTCCCGAGCCTTGACCAACAGAAAGAATGGTATGAATTAAATTATCTGTTCGTTACAAGTCAGGGGCTTAATATTCAGTGTCTTTCTGCCACTTAGTCTCAGCAACTCAAACCACTTCACTCGAATCCAAATCACCTTGGAGTTTGGCTTTGTTTAGCTTATGCATCTAGTCGTCTTGTTCTTTCCTATATGTGTGGCCAGGGCAGTTTCCCATCTCCTTGTGCAGTTCTTGTGAAGGAAATAAACTCATCTGGGGACAAACTGCACTGCTGTGAGTCATTTTTAATTCTTAAGCTTATCACAAGTTATCACTTGTAAATAGATACGTTTGCATTACACCATATAATATTCTCAGTATTAAGTCTTCAGATATTGCTGGGACATTGCACAAGCCAAAATCAATCATTTCGAGCTTTGTCCTCCTTGAAATATTTTTTGCAGTTCTTCAGATCTGCTTCTACTTGGAAATGCCTATTTTTAAAATCCAGTGTAGAAAATATTAGATGCTTGTGGCTGTCCAGAAGGATCTGTTTAAGAGGCTCACTTTTTAAAATATTCACAGAGGATGTGGTGGTGCTGCTCACTTTTCTCCCTTATTCAGCTTTCAGATGAAGGGCTGGTCCCAGCTGAATGTCCCAGGCTGCCTTTCTCGTATATTTCTTGCTTGGCCTGTTGGACTCAAGCTTCTTTGCCATTAGTAGCCAATGAGACAATTGCAGGATAACTTGGTTTATCTTCTCCCGTATCTACTCACAGTATTCCTTTGTACACAGATCAATACTTTATGAGGTCTTTTGTGGATCAGGAGATGATCCCTTGTTTCCTAACTGTAGCAGCCCTGTGGATTAGTACTTTCATATCCTATAGCTTATGTGATTTCCCTTTAAACCAGCAGTTATTGCATCCAGAAGTTCATATTTTACAGTTATTGCTTCTCTTTTTACTATTTGCTGCTTGTCAAAAACATTCAGCAAATGTCCAAGCCAGCTCATCATACTGACATTTAGTAAATGATGGAGCAGTCTCCCTGGGGTGGTAGATGAAACCACATTACTTCAGTCGTGTAAAACTAGGGTATAACAAGACATCACAAAATCCTGCATTGGTTGTGGGGTGGTGATTAGAGTAAGTAAAAGCTAGTGGTATTTTCAGTGGCTGATTTCTATGCCTTTTCTGATTATTGTCAAGTGACTTTGAAATAGTAAGAACGGAGTCTGGAGTGACCTCTTTATGGAATATTTCTCTCTCACATTCTCAGAGGCAGTGATGTGCAGGTTTTGTAGGGCTGGTCTGCTTAGATCACATCAGTTACTCTTCAGTTTCTAGACAGCTGTAATTTTACTCCTGGTTAAGAGAAATTTCTCCTGCAGGGTCTTCATGGTGGTCCGCATATTCATAGAACCATAGAATCAACTAGGTTAGAAGAGACCTTTAAGACTAAGTCCAACCGTTACCCCTGGACTGCCAAAGCCACCACTAATCCATCTCACCATTTCCTGGGAAGCCTGTTCCAATACCAGATCCCTCTGCAGAGCTTCCCTTATCCTTCAGCATATCAGCACTTCCAGCCAACTTGGTGTTGTCTGCAAATTTACTGAGGGTGCACTCAATCCCCTCATGCAGATCATCAATGAAGGTATTAAACAATACTGACCCTAATACCAAGCCCTAAGGGACACTCCTAGTGGCTGGTTGCCAACTAGATGTGATGCTATTTACCACCGCTCTTTGGACTTGGCTATCCAGACAGTTTCCAACCCAGTGAAGAATCCATCTATCCAGGCCGTGAGCAGCCAGTTTCTCCAGAAGAATGCTGTGGGAGACAGTGTCAAATGCTCTACTTAAATCCACATGCACAATCTCCACAGCCCTTCCCTCATCAACCAGGCGGGTCACCCTATTGTAGAAGGAGACCAGGCTGATCAAGCAGGAACTGCCCTTCATGAACCCATGCTGACTGGCCTGATCCCTCCATTTTCCCTCACATGCTTTATGATCTCACTTAGGATCATCTGCTCCATCACCTTCCCCAGCACTGATGTGAGGCTGACAGGCCTGTAATTTCCAGGGTCTTCCTTCCTGCTCTTTTTGTAGAGAGGTGGCACATCAGCCAACCTCTAGTTCTCAGGGACCTTCCCTCTAGACCAGGACTGCTTATAGATGCTGGAGAGTGGATTAGCAAACTCCTCTGCCAGCTCCTTCAGCAGTCTTGTATGGAACCCATCTAGCCCCATAGACTTGTGTATGCTGAAGTGGAGCATGAAGTTGCTAATCATTTTTTCCTGAATTACGGGGACTTCAATCATCTCCCCATCTCTGCCATCCAACTCAGGGAACTGAGTACCCTGAGGATGGCTGGTGACTATTAAAAACTGAGGGAAAAGCAGCATTAGGCACCTGAGCATTTTCCTTCATCCTCAGTCACTAGCTTTCCCCTAGTATCCAGCAGAAGATGGAGGTTCTCTTTGGCCCTTCTTTTATTGCTAATATATTTGTAAAAGTACTTTTATTATCTTTAATGGCAGTGGCCAGATTTAGTTCCGTCTGTGCCTTCACCTTTCTGACTTTTTCTCTAAATAACCTAACAACATCCTTGTACTTCTCATGGGGTGACAGTCCCTTCTTCCACAGACGATAAATTCACATTTTTTCCTGAGTTCCAGCACTATCTCCCTGTTCATTCACGCTGGTCTCTTGCCCACCAGTTTGATCTTCAGCACATAGGGACCATCTGCTCCTGCACCTTAAGGATTTCATTCTTGAAGTGTCCAGTTTTCCTGGACCCCTTCGTCCTTCAGTAATGTTTCCTAAGGAGTTCTGCCAACCAATGTCCTAAACAGGCCAAAGTCAGCCCTCTGGAAGTGTAAGGTGAAGGTTTTTCTGACCTTCTTCCTGACTTCTCTAAGGATTGAAAATTCAGTTATTTGTGATTGCTTTGCCTAAGACAGCCTCCAAGCATCACATCACCTGCCAGTCCCTCTCTGTTTGCGAACAGCAGATCCAGCCAGGCATCTCCCCTAGTTGGCTCACTAACCAGTTGAGTTAGGAAGTTATCTTCCACACCCCCCAGGAACCTCCTGGATTGTTTCTTCTCTGCTGTGTTGTACTTCCAGCAGACAAGGGAGGGGTTGAAGTCCCCCACAAGAACAAGGGCAAGAGATTGCAAAACTTCTCCCAGTTGTTTGAAGAACACTTAATCTGTAGCTTTATTCTGGCTCGGTGGTCTATACCAGGCTCCTACCAGGATATCTACTTGGTTGGCCTTCCCCCTGATCTTCACCCACAGACATTCAGCCTTCGCACTCACAACACTGAGTTCAAGGCCGTTGATGCACTCCCTGACATACAACACAACCCCACCGCCTCTTTTTCCTTGCCTATCCCTCCTGAAGAGCTTGTAGCCATCCATTGCAGCACTCCAATCATGCAAATCATTCTGCTATGTTTCTGTGATGTCAATCATGTAATGATTTCCCTGCTGCACAATGGCTTTCAACTCCTGTTTGTTGCCCATGCTGCAGTTGCCCTGTGGATCTGGACTTCAACAGTGGCATGCTACTCTGTGGCTCATGTCTAGCCAGCCTGGTGTTATCCCCTTTCTCCTGCAAGCCTAGTTGAAAGTGCTGTCTACAAGCCCTGTTAGCTCCTGTGGGACAAGCATACCTATCTGCTGCTCATAGTCCTGGTGCCGTGTAGACTGGCCCATGGTCAAAAAACACCAAGTTGTGGCACTGACACTGGTCACGGAGCCAGTATTTAATTACTGAGCTTTTTCTGATGTAACCATTGTTACCAATTGTGATTGGCAGGAGGGACAAGGACAGTACTTGGGCTCCCAAACTCTAAAGTGGTCACCCCAAGGCCTTGAAGTCCTTTTTGAGTCTCCTCAGGCTTCTCGAATTGATTTCCTCATTGCCCACCTGGAAGACTAATATAGGATAGTAGCTGCAGGGTTGAATGAGATGAGCGAGTTTTCTGGTGAAGTCCCTTACCCTGGCCCCAGGGAGGCAGCAGACTTCCCTGTGAAAACCTTTTTGACAGTGCAGCAGTTTCTGGCTCCTGTCAGTTAATGTACTAATTACTTTTTCAGTCTAATCTGGCATAAGAACTCTAATGTAAGTAAGAAACTGAAAAGGGGAAAAAAGCTGAGCTGCTGCCCTCTATTGCCCCAGTTCTAGTTTCTGATCACGGGGCATAGGTTCTGAAATAGATCTGATTCATAGATTTCATGCTCAGTATTTGATCTGCGTTGTTAGGGATGAAGGATTTTGTGCCATGAAGAATTGGGTAGTTTCAGAGATTTGGAAAAAGATCTGTATGCAGAGTAGGTGAACCAGCCTGGTTCAAACACTGGCTCTGGGCATGCTTTGCCCTCTGTGATTTCTCTCCCCTTCGAGCCACCCTTGTCACCCCAATGCTCAGCTCCCACTGTTTTGTTCAAGTTTCTCTCTTAGTGTGATTGGTAAACCAGTCTGTCAGACCACTTTTTCCCTTTTCGCTTGCCTGCCTCATTAAGTTCACACTTCCCTGGCCAGAGAGAGTCCCCTGCGCCAGCCATGCCCACTGCCATTCATGGCCACAGTGCCTCAGGTGCGAGGGCATCCCCACACAGGACATTGCTGCTGGCGTCCTAAGCCTTGCAGCCCTGGCTCTCAGCTTCTGGCTCTTTGCACAGTGCTGAATTATCTGTATCTCCAGAAATGGCTGCAATGCATCCTTTATCCAGCCTGTGTACCTCTTCAACTTAGTCCTTCTTTTTCTCTTCTTTATTTTCCTGAGTTCATTCCTTTTGTGTTGCTCTTCCTTCTCCAGGAAGAACCCTACTCCATTAAAAAGAAAAAAGTAACAAAATAAAATCTCTCCTCTACTTCTTGGGGGTGCCAATGAGTTTATTTAAGGGGTTATTTTTGGCTTGGTTTTTTGATTCTTCCTTCACTGCCTTTCTCTCTGCCCATCTCTCCTTCCTTTCCCTGTTCAGTCTTTCCTGCCCCTCTCTCTAGGAAGGATGCTTTTCTTGGGCTGATTGATGGCCCATTAGAAAAAGACTAACAGGTGGAGGCTTGCCTAGAGAAACAGATGTCAGGGAGGGAAGGAGAGACAGGGGAACAGATGACCTTTTCCACAAGCGAGATGCAACCATGGCTTTTCAAACATCAATTCCTCGAGAGAGAATGTGTGGACAGCTGAGGGGAGGATAATCCACCATCATAGCCTGTTGCTTTTATGCATTGCTCATTCTCACTGACAATCATTTGATTCAGGCTGAAATTGACATCTCTGTTTAGCATATGGACCTCATGTTCCCAGGAAGTGTCATTACTGGTTGGCTCTCCATGAAGTGATCTTCGTCTCTCTCTTCCTATATGCACATGCTTGTTGTTTCTCTCTTTTCAGTCTCATCTTCCCTTCTTTCCCCCCTCCTTTTCAGGATGGTTTTGTTATTCAAATGTAATTATGGATGGAAATTGAGCCATCTCCTTTTTTTTATTTTAAAGAAATGGAGTATTTTAATAAAAATCTGCAATGAGGAGTACAAGAGATTAGCAAAGGGGATGGAAAGCCACAGAAGCGAGGAGCAGTTTCCAGTCCATTTACTCACCTGGGAGGATCTGGGACCCTGGGGGTCCCAGAGAAGGGGTTAAAACAGCCCTCTGCTTCAGGGGGAGGGTCAGGCCCAGAACTGCATTCCTTCCTCACTTCACCTTCCAACAGATGAGTAAGTAACGGGCACAGCCAAAACGATGGCTGCTCTTCAGTAAAACAGCAATTTTGCAGTCCTCAGGGGGAGACCATGACTGCCATTCTAGGGGGCACTAATAATGAGTTCATGGTAAAAATGCTGGTTCTGACCTGCAGGGGCTGATTTTTTGTTTCTGCAGTCTAGGAGCGTGTGTCCTCTCTTGCCTCAAACAGGCTTTTGCAGTTTTGTTCCCATCCTTTTTACGTGATGCTTTAAAGAGTGGTCCAGGCATAGCTCAGACCAACACGAAAGAAGTAAGGAGTCTTCAGCCACCTTTTCAGCATGGGTATCCAAACAGTGAGAACAGTACTGCCTGCTACCACAGAGCCTGGATCAGACCCACCTTGAAGGCTTGGAGCTGGGGCTCAGTGGCACAGTCCATTAAACGTCAAATATGTAAACTTGTCTGAGGTATGACATGACTACTTCAAGGTAAACATGCAAATTTGGGCCAGAGGAGCCCTGAAGAAGTGCCTTGGAGCTGCCATACCTTGTTCCTCTGCTTGGGAAGGTGGCACACCTTCATCTGGAGTAGGTCCCCCACAGCTGCTTGGAAGGGTGATGTCCAACATCAGATTAATTGCCCTAGCAGTCTCATGCAGTCTGAAGGCCATGGGTTGCCTAGCTTGGCTCCAAGATGCAACCCATTACATTGGGAGGAAGTTTTTCTCTCACTTGTTCAAGACCTCAACCGTTGCTGTTTATACTGGTGCAGTCCTAGTCCCTGGGTGAGAAGTGTTTTGGGCAGGTGAGTCCATCCCAAATTCAGTTTGCCCCTGTTTCACAGGGATGGCAAGATCCTGACATCCCTCATCAAAGATATCAATGCAGCCTCTGTCTCCCTCTGAAGCAACATTTCGTCCCTGAGGAAACGGTCTAGACCCATTCCTGACCTTGTCAGGGAAGTTTCCAAGGCTGCACACACTGAAGAAAAAGTCATTAATTCAGAAAACAAAAGGAGGAGTAATTTAATTTGCTCTGACTTGTTTCACTGATGGAGTCATTAAAACACTTTCTTTCATATGCACAAACACATTGGTCTCTGCTGGAGAAGGCTGTTTCACTGGGGCTGAAAGAAGGGTCAGGTTGCCTTTTTCTTTTTCCTTATTTTCCTTTCCACCCCTCCCCCCTTTCAACACAGTCATCTCCTGTCATCCCTGGAGTTCATTTTTCTCTTTTTCTCACTCTTTCCTGCTCTTTCTCTCTCTTATAGGCAGGTAATTATTGAGACCACTCTAAGGATAGAGGCATGAGAAAAGGCTGCTGGAGCAAGAACAGAGAACTAATGTATATGAAGGATTTAGCAGGAAGTGGGGGAAAGAAAAATGATAAAGATAAAAATAGAGGGAAAAGGGGTGGAGAAGTTCAGTGGGATTTAGAGGAAGATGGGCAACTGTTCTCCTATCATTCAAATGTTTTCAGAATGATAGCAAAAAATGTGCTAGCTACATGTGGAAACCTCAGAGGAAGAATTCCTGAAGAAAGAGGGGCCCACAGATCAGCACTTTAGCCCTGCTTAAAAAAATACTCAAATTCTTTGCACAAATAAAGCAGTCTTTAGCTGGATGTGCAGTGGGATGTGGAATACACTTGGTCAGCCTTGTCTGTGTAAATGGCTGTGGGGCTCCTGACCAACTCTAGTAAAAGAATTTGTTAGGGATGTAATCTATGATGAAGGTAGTAAATGTACAAAGGATTTGGAGTGCAAGCGGTTCTATCCAGCTCTAATCTCACTCATGGAAGCCTCACAGCTCCCTACAAAGCCTGTCCTCTGGGAAGGGTGGCACTTTATTTCCCATCATTTCAGGGCTCTTTCAGTTCTGACTCTCTGAATTTGCTTTCTCTCCAGCCAGAGGAATTGACCAACATCTTGGAGATCAGCAATGTTGTCTTTACAAGCATGTTTGCCCTGGAGATGATCCTGAAACTTGCTGCTTTTGGTCTCTTTGATTACCTCCGCAACCCCTACAACATCTTCGACAGTATCATCGTCATCATCAGGTGACAAGGGCCATGGGGATCAACTGAAACATTCATAGAAAAGAATTCCAAAGAGCTTGCACATTTCCATGTGCCTTTTCAAAAAGGATTTAGCGTTTATACTAGGAGAAGCTGAGCTGGTGTCCTCAACATAAAAAGGACATGGAACTGTTAGAACAAGTCCAGAGGAGGGCCACAAGGATGATCAGGGGACTGGAGCACCTCCCGTATGAAGATAGGCTGAGAAAATTGGGGCTGTTCAGCCTGCAGAAGAGAAGGCTGCTTGGAGACCTCATAGCAGCCTTCCAATACCTGAAGGGGGCCTATAGGGATGCTGGGGAGGGACTCTTCATGAGGGACTGTGGTGAGAGGACAAGGGGTAATGGGTTTAAATTTAAACAAGGGAAGTTTAGATTGGATATGAGGAAGAAATTCTTTACTGTGAGGGTGGTGAGGCACTGGAATGGGTTGCCCAGGGAAGTTGTGAATGCTTCATCCCTGGTGGCGTTCAAGGTGAGGTTGGACATAGCCTTGGATGGCATGGTTTAGTGGGAGGTGTGCCTGCCCATGGCAGGGGGGTTGGAACTCGATGATCTTGAGGTCCTTTCCAACCCTAACTATTCTATGATTCTATGATTCTATGATGCACAAGACCAAGGACGGGGAGAACAAGATGTCTTTTCCCAACGCTTAGTGAATCACCCTAGGCAAGCCACATAGCATTTCCGCCCCTCAGTTCTGTAGAATGGAGGCAACTGTGATTGCTTTGTAAATCCACAAAAAATATTAGCTGTGAAATATTTCAAAAATGTTTAATGTGTGATAGAAGAACCTGTCTTTCTGGAATTTAATGCTGCAGTCCCTTCCTCACTCCTGCAACATGCAGTGCCATGTTCATCTTAAGGGAGAAAAGCAGCTTTCTACATATAAGTACATGCCTATAGTATATGCTTCTAATTCCATCTTGCTCAAACAGATTTTCCTTCTGATCCCTTTATGTTTGCTGCCATTGTAGAGGTGAAAACTAGGATTAGCATTGGTTTTTCTCTCTCTCTTCTGTTCATTCACTTGTCTTTCATTTTGTCCCTTGTACTCCCTTGTGCCTCTCCGGGCCGTAGCATCTGGGAGATCATCGGCCAGGCAGATGGAGGGCTCTCTGTGCTGAGGACTTTCCGTCTCCTGCGGGTGCTGAAGCTGGTGCGTTTCATGCCCGCACTGCGCCGCCAGCTTGTGGTGCTGATGAAGACTATGGACAACGTAGCCACCTTCTGCATGCTCCTCATGCTCTTCATCTTTATATTCAGGTGAGGAGACAGTTAGCTGCCTCACAGTGTTTTGGAGGGGCACTGCGTGGCTCATGTGGACAGCAACTTCAGAGCATGATTGCATGACTCATCTTGCCCATTGCTCTAGGCTGAGGCAGCAGTGACAAACGTTTATTTGTTCATAAGGGCTGAGATTACTGCTGTTCTGAATTGGGCTCAGCAGCTGAAGATTTGGCCTGGGTGGGTTGGAGAAATACTGCCACCAAATGAGCATGTTGAGCATAATGTCCCATCGTAGGATAGGTGAAGTCTCTTGGTAATCAGCACTAGCTGCAGGAAGAGTTCAGACTGGAGACTGACTGGTAGAAAGGTGGCAGGAAGCAACCAAGAAAGTTCATCAGATGCAGTGGTAGGGAGATGAAGAAAAATGAAAGCAAACAAGAAAGATGAAGAGAGCAGATCTGAAGGACAATTTAGTGGTAATAGCTCTGAAGCAGTACAGGTGGAAAGCAAGGGTTTTTGATGAGTTATAGGGGTGCAATACACAGGTCCTTCTTCACAGATAGGTCCCAAAGGTCTGTCTGTGTTGTTCTACCCATCACTTTTTTGATGTTACATTAGATTGTTGGGAGGAAAAAAGAATGCATCTGATGAGCTCATTGTGATGGAAGAGACATTTATATTTGACACCATCTCCACTTCTTATCCCAACAGCATCCTGGGAATGCACATCTTTGGTTGCAAGTTCAGCCTCAGGACAGACACAGGAGATACGGTTCCTGACCGGAAGAATTTTGACTCCCTGCTGTGGGCCATTGTCACTGTCTTCCAGGTGAGCCCACTTTTCTCTCTATGGGTGGGCCAGGGCAAAATGAAGAGGATCAGGAGGTGCTTTTTCTTGTTGAGGAGTGTTGCACTTGCTCCTAACAGCACTAAAAGCCACACAAAAGGCGCTGGCATGTGATGTTTGGAGGAAGAACAACTGCATGCTGTAACCAAACAACTGGTATATCTCTCAGAGATACTCCTACTTCCCTAGGAGACAGTTTGCAAATATTACTCCTGCGTGGCAACTCTCATATTTAACACCGTCACCTCAGAACATGACTGTCCTTATCGTTGCTCTTGTTTCTTCTTTACTCAGCTAAAACTATTGGGCACTACCACAGATGGACAGTGACAAGGAATAGTGTGTGTATGGTTATGGGGAAGTCAAGGGGCTTGTGTGGTCCTGATGCATATCCTTTCACTGTCCTTTTCTCAGAATCCCCTTTGAGTTCTTCCCGCATGTTCATGTGGCCTCTGTTCCTGGTTGTAGATCCTAACCCAGGAGGACTGGAATGTTGTGCTCTATAACGGCATGGCCTCCACCTCACCATGGGCATCCCTCTACTTTGTGGCTCTCATGACATTTGGCAATTATGTCCTCTTCAATCTGCTGGTGGCTATTCTTGTGGAAGGGTTCCAGGCTGAGGTGAGTTGCCACTGAGGCCTTATCAGGAGAAACAGAGGTATTAAAAGGGGGACCTTTGA
The DNA here is from genome assembly GCA_039720435.1 of Amazona ochrocephala. Classification (NCBI taxonomy): domain Eukaryota; kingdom Metazoa; phylum Chordata; class Aves; order Psittaciformes; family Psittacidae; genus Amazona; species Amazona ochrocephala. Next base: position 81,336,644 of record CM077880.1, read on the forward strand.
GGGTGCTGGGGTGGAGGACTCCCAAAGTATCACACTTCTGTCATTTCCCTTGTTAAGTTCAGGGTAGGCCTCATTTAAAAAGCCCCAAACCAGCAGTATTAATTCTTGCAAGGAAAGAGACAAGCCCTTTGGAAGAGAGCTCGCAATTTCCACCCAGTACAACAGACCCTATCCTACCAGGGTGAGTCCTTTGTCCCTCCAAAAGCAAGAATGCAGTACGTCAGCAATCTCAGGTCATGTGAGACTTTTTCCAGAGATCACACTGATGTCTGGCTGCCAAAGAGGGTTTTACAGTTGTTCCAGCCACAAAAGACATGAACAAATGGTCTTTTCTGTTTATGAGTTCCCAGCTTCTTAATTTGTGTGTTCCAGGGTGATGCCAACCGATCATACTCAGATGAAGATCAGAGTTCATCAAACATGGATGAGCTAGATCAGTTCCAAGAGGCCCAGGAGGGCTCAGGTACAATAGTTCAAACAACCATATTTGCTTATCTCCCATTGTTGTTTAGTGAGAAGTCTGAAAGCAGATTGTGCAGAAAATTTACTCTAATCTCCAAGAGCTTACAGTTTTCATTTTGAACTTTGCGCTAGTTTGTGGTGTTATCTGCAGAAAAACAGAGCTGTGACGGCATCCTGAAGAATGTGCTGGCTAAAGGGAGCAGTTCTTGAATGACCAACAGAGCAGCAACTAGGAGTGAGGAGTGGGACCATCCCTGCTTAGCTTCAGGGGCACCATTTGAGGAATACTGTGTCCAAATCGTGGACCCACATTTGGATAGGGGATACCAACACATTGAAAAAGACTCAGACAGATCTGGAAGCCTTGTCTTATTGCAAGAGGTAATGAAGCTTAGAGAAACCAGAGAAGCGACTTGATCGCACAGTCTGTAAGTGCCAAGCATAAGGAGACATTTCTGATGGTAGATGGCTCTTTAATTGAGAAGAAAAAAGCATAATGAGATTGTAAAGGTTGGAAGCTGAAGCTAGGCAAATTCAGACTGAAAAAAGACATATTTTTAAGAAAGGATAATTAACTGGCGGAACAGTCTGCCTACAGACTTGACAGGTAAGGTCTCCACCCCTCAAAGTCTTTCCTTGAAGACTGCAAGTCTTTGTGCAAGAGGTATGATGCTTCATGCAGGACTGTGTGGCAGGGAGCAGCAAGAGTAGCTTGCTCTGTGATGGACGGTGAGCCAGGAGCTGAGGTGGGGTGGACAGCCAGACAGGAGGGCAGGGATCATACTGAGAAAGGCACAATACATACACAAGGTGAGCAGAGCAGGTCGGCTGACCCTAGCGAGGGTCAGCCAATGGTTCAGTGATTGCTAGGCAAGTCCACAGTGATGAGGCAGGCCTGAGGCCAAGCCAGAAAGTCCAGTCAGCAAGACAAGATTGGGATCAGCAAGGTGCAAGAACAAGCACAAGCATACTCACAGCGTAACCCAGACAAGGACCACAAACACAAGTCTGAGCTTAAATGCAGCTCCCACAAGGAGCAGTGGCTCTAGCACTGGCTTCTCACACCTCTTTATGGCAACTTAGCTGTTTTCACAGCAGTGTGATCCTGGTTACATGGCTACACCGTATCAGAGCTTACTTTGAATATAGGCAACCAGACCCGTAAGAGGGCAGATATGGAAGTGGTTATGGAGCCTGCTGCTACACTCATGACTGACACTGTGTGCAGGCAAGTATATGAGACTTTCGTCAAAACCAGAAATGATTGTTCCAGTCCTTTCAGGCATTAAAATCCAGGACTGCATCCTCTCCATCCATCTCGACAAATGCTGATGGTCATCCACAGTGCCTACCATACACCTCAGAGGTATCATAGAATCATAGAATCATAGAATAGTAAGGGTTGGAAAGGACCTCAAGATCATCGAGTTCCAACCCCCCTGCCATGGGCAGGGACACCTCCCACTAAACCATGCCATCCAAGGCTATGTCCAACCCCACCTTGAACACCGCCAGGGATGAAGCATTCACAATCTCCCTGGGCAACCCATTCCAGGGCCCCACCACCCTCACAGTAAAGAATTTCTTCCTCAGATCCAATCTAAACCTCCCCTGTTTAAGTTTAAACCCATTACCCCTTGTCCTCTCACCACAGTCCCTAATGAAGAGTCCCTCCCCAGCATCCCTATAGGCCCCCTTCAGATATTGGAAGGCTGCTATGAGGTCTCCACGCAGCCTTCTCTTCTGCAGGCTGAACAGCCCCAATTTTCTCAGCCTATCTTCATACGAGAGGTGCTCCAGTCCCCTGATCATCCTCGTGACCCTCTTCTGGACTTGTTCTAACAGTTCCATGTCCTTTTTATGTTGAGGACACCAGAACTGCACACAATACTCCAAGTGAGGTCTCATGAGAGCAGAGTAGAGGGGCAGGATCACCTCCCTCGACCTGCTGGTCACACTCCTTTTGATGCAGCCCAGGATACGGTTGGCCTTCTGGGCTGCAAGCGCACACTGCCGGCTCATGTTCATTTTTTCATCAACCCACACCCCCAAGTCCTTCTCCGCAGGGCTGCTCTGAATCTCCTCCCCGCCCAATCTGTAGCTGTGCCTGGCATTGCTCCGACCCAGGTGGAGGACTTTGCATTTAGCATGGTTAAACTTCATTAGGTTGGCATCAGCCCACCTCACAAGCGTATCTTGGACCTTCGGGGTCAATGATGAGCCATTTGAAGAGGTCCAGTGTAGTAGGATAGACTGGGTTGAAGAGTATGATTGCAGGGATTTAAAGACAACCCCAACACGTGGATGGCTGCAGATCTCCTCATATCTTAGTCTTTTCCTCAGTGTCTCAGCTTAACTGTTTCAAATGGCCAATCTGACAGTTGGTGGTATTTGCTCAGGCCTGAAGATGCAGGTGTCTGTTCTTGGTATGCAGAAGCACACTCTCCTCCCCTTGCTGCTAGGGTTTGACTTCTTGCTGCGCCCATCAGCCTGAGTCTGCCTGACCAGCACTCTGCTTGTTTGCCTGGCCCAAGGATTGCTGCTGTCAGTTTTGGGGGCTGAGCAGATTACTTCAAAGTCTTCTCAGTTTTTGCTACAGTACCCTAAATCAGAAGGAATCCATGTTGATTGATGCGAAACAGATAATATTCTGCTAGGTGCTGCTAACATGCTGAACAGCTTAGACACCAGAACAGTCACTGGATAGTGAGGAACCCACCTTCTTCTTTTCTCTTTCTCCTTTCTGCATCTTTCCACCCAGATCCCAAGCTCTGTGCAATTCCTGTGACACCTAATGGTCACTTGGACCCATCCTTGCCCTCTTCCAACCCACCATTGGCTGCTGGGGGGGTCACCAACTCTTCGCGCAATTCCCTTCAGCCTGATCATGTTGCTGTCAGCTCCCGGAAGAGCAGTGTGATGTCCCTGGGGAGAATGACTTACGACCAGCGATCCTTGGTGAGTGACTAGAAATGTGCTGTACCCTTCTTTTGAAGTCCAAGCACTCTATTGTCTTTCTGTCCATCAGCTGGAGATTGCTGTGGAGGATTGCACTGCTGCTGTAGACTTCAAACACAAGCACATTGCCTGTTTTTAGGAGGCCAGGTCGGTTCACATTATTTACCTAAATTTCCAGATTATTAAAGTCAATTTCCAGGTTGCTGACCCATATTCCATTGAGTGTGGGATTCAGCTCTCTTATAATCCTCTGGCGGGAGAGGGGGAACAGCAAGAAGACAGTCTCCTTCTTAGAGTGAAACATGTTTTGTCCCCATGCCTTTTCCTTGTTCTCCTAGAGCACAGGACACAAAATGATGCTCTGGGTGAGTTAAAGGCATAGGAATAACTGGGTGATGCCAAAACTGCCAAGTCCCATAATAAATGAGTTTTCTGGAAGCTTTTGTAATGATAAAGAGAGAAATCTTGACTTGAACCTCCCCATAGTAGGTCCTGCTGCCCCTTAATGCTTCCCCAAGCACTGCTGGCTGTCTAGCCAATGCATCTCAGACCTACCCACCTTGTAACATCAGCTTCTGGGCTTTCCACTAACACACACAGCTTTGGGGGTTGCATCAATGCTCAGAGGGTTCATACCCCTGTTGTTTCTAAACAGGGAGAGCTGACAGCCACGTACTACATGATAAGTTGCCAATGTGGTTGGACTGGATTGTAACCAACAAGCCTGTTCCTATCATTTCTTCCTTTTACTAAGACTGAACTCAAAGGCAGTGTGTCTGATTATCCATCACCCTGTACCTTGTGTTATCCTTTACCCCAGGGCAGTATGAAAAGCTGCCAATGAGATTTTTGGAGAGCGTTATTCTTGCTCTGTGCGGGTGTAACAACATCAGGCGCCTGGCCTTTGGCTTTGTCATTTACCTTCCTCAAAAGTGCTTTGCTCACAGATGGTGCTATAAAGTAATCATGGTCAACAACATTGCTAACTCATTATTGATTCATTGTCAGATTTACAATGATTGCTGCTGAATTCCCACCATGCAACTTCCTCAAAGGCTGAAAAATGGCAACCTCCTGGCTTAGGAGCCCAGGGAGAAGACTGTGATCTGAAATAGGATCGCATGCTCCCTCCTTGTGCCCAGAGTCTCTGAATCCCCATCCTACTGTCTTACAGTCCAGCTCTCGCAGCTCCCACTATGGTGCCTGGGGCTGCAGTGGAGCCTGGGGGAGTCGTCGCTCCAGCTGGAACAGCCTGGCCCGGGGACACAGCCTGAAGCACAAACCTCCCTCTGCTGAGCATGAATCCCTCCTGTCTGGGGAAAGGCACAGGGCGGCAGATGGGGACCCAGACAGGACAGGAAGGGTATTTCATCACCGCCGGACCCTCTCCCTGGACAACAAAGGCTCCTGTGACCTGCTGGAGTTGGCCTCTGTCCCATCTGGCCACAGAGTGACCCATAAGCTGGGAGCAGCGTCTGGGGCCAGTGAGCATCAAGACTGCAATGGCAAAATGCCCAGTATTGCCAAAGAAATCTTCCCAAAGATGGACAACCGCAAGGAACGGGGAGAGGATGATGAAGAGATAGATTATGTGAGTACTTGGGTGGAAGGAACCTGGGGTTACACCACAGTGCTGTTGGAAACCACAAAGCCATCTTCAAGTTCAGTCTCCCTACCATGTGGAAGGTAACCAGTGGCACTTGCTTCTGCTGTGTCTCTCCAGACCCTGTGCTTTCGCATCCGGAAGATGATGGAAGTCTATAAGCCAGACTGGTGTGAGTTACGGGAAGACTGGTCCATATATCTCTTCTCTCCACAAAACAGGTTTGTGCAGTTTTTGCCATTAGAGGGTTGAAAAATGGGTCAGATTCTATTGCCAGGCTGGCCACATCCCCAGACGTGCGTGTTAGGTTGCAACTTTAAACTTGCCAGCGGGGCAGGCTGTGTTTTGACTTCTGTATCCCCACTTCTACAGCCAAACAACAGCTTTCTTCCTTGATTCTGGAGATGAAAGGATGAGAATCCTAAATAGTTATTGTGATTTTCCCACCCTTTGGAGCATCCCATTTTTCTTTTGTGTAATCATAAATATTTATAGCAAAGCAAGGCAGGGAATACTAACATTAACACAAAAAGGAGAAGGAATGTGCGATTAACAACTCCATAATACTGATATTTCCTCCCCTGGTACCAGAACAGTCTCTCCATTTATTTTCAGTCCCAGTACCAACTCATCAATGGTTGTACCACACCTTTTAGGGCAAAGTTAAGATTCTTCTTGCCTGAAAAAAGAAATGTGGGATAAATTCTTCCTGCTAATTTCCCCACCAGGGGAAAATGTCTATCTACCCCAGCCAACAGTATTCTCACCCACGTGTACAGGAAGTTTCATTACAGGTCATGATGGAGAACTCCTTACTCTGTGTGACACTTATGCTAATGGACATAGGTGTCTTTCAGAGCGGACAGAAGTAAGGTCCTCATGACATCCAGCCTACCTGCCTCTCCTCACCTTTCATCATGTGGCCTTTTTGCTTTGTGGTTCCTTCACCAGTTTGGGAGAAAAAAATGAAACTCAGCCTCTTCTCGACAGGAGAGGAGCACAGAGCCATAGTAGTTAGGAAACCACTGGGACAATAGATGAAGGCTCAGCTCCTTGCTCTGCCCTTGCTCTGCTTCAGATTCCCTATGTGACTGTGGGCCACCTTGGGATATTGCCATGGCAAGGGACATGAATATCAGTGGTAGGAAAGTTGCTATCTCAGACTCCAGTTTTGGCCAGACCTCTCAATTCTCTGTCCTCACAGCTCCTAACTTTGCTCTGCCGAAGGCACAGGTGCCTACTGGAACTCTCTTGCAGGTTTCGCCTCCTCTGCCAAACGGTCATTGCTCACAAGCTCTTTGACTATGTTGTGCTGGCCTTCATCTTCCTGAACTGCATCACCATTGCCCTGGAGAGACCACAGATTGAACACAGAAGTACGGTGAGCAACATTTCCCCTAACCAGCTTTTTAGCTCATTTGACAGAGGTTTGTAAGTGTTCCTGGCATTGTTATGACCTCTGGAAGAACTTCAGCAATAAAGACCAGCTCCCATTCATCTATTCAAATGCCCAAGTATTAATTATAATGTAGTGTGTGCTTCTCCTGCAGGGTCTTATAATAAGGCAACCCACTTTATAATACAGTAATCCTAGTTCCCTCCCTCTTGGACAGTGAGTCCTCCAGGCACCTGCAGTTAAGAGATGACTGGCAAAAGGGACAGGGACTGGGAACTTAAAGACACAAGAAACTTACATTCTGCAAGAATGGTATGCCATCCTGCTGCTTCTGAGCTATGGCTCAAGATGGAGACAGCTCAAGCTGGCAAGTGAAGTGGCTTTTCCTGCACACCTGCCTTAGCTGACCCCCAGGCTCTACTGCACTTACACACAATCCAGCATTCGGTGCTCAGCAGCTCTTCAGGAAGGAGTTCCAGGGCAGTGCAGCAGGTCAGGACTGAGCAGTGCTAGCAGACAGTATCTTGAAAACAGATGTTCAGGATATATTGCAAATCCCATCCACTGTGCTCTTGCAGAGTTGCATAGCATCCTGTCCCAGCTGTGGCACAGGGCTGATCCAAGGTGTATGAGCTCAAAGCTGCCCATCACTGACCTTTACCAAGGGCACATCTCTTATTTCCCCAACTTTCAGACCCCCCCCAGGAAAGCAAAATATATCGAGTTCATCAGAGGGACCTGAAAAAGTAACAAGAACTCAAGACATATTTAAGGCCTTTCTCTATTTTTTTTTCTAGGAAAGAATCTTTCTCACTGTGTCCAACTACATTTTCACAGCAATTTTTGTAGCTGAGATGACACTGAAGGTAAGTTACTGGAGATGGACAGCTCAGAGCCTTTTCCTAGTGTCAGGAACAACATGGTTTGCCTTTGGTCAGCACACTTGTAAAGTGTCCCTGACTTTTCCAGTGTGCCAGTCCTTCCCTCTACCTTGGTAAAGTCGGATACTATTTGGAGTTGAGTTCTTTCTTGTCAAGAGTGGAAGAGATGTTTATCCTAGGCTTTAAATCCAAAGGGATCTTAGTATATGGGAGGAATAGCTGGTCTTCAGGTATGGGTTTTGTAATGTTGTCAAATGTCCATTCCTGCAAGACGGGGGGAAATTACAACAATATTAATGACATGCTCTTAGATGAGATAATTGTTCAATAGGTGCCTAAATACTTTTCAACAATGGAGAAAACTTGCTATTCCCCTTTTGTGTTTGGGAAGGAATCCTAAAACTGGGCACCTGAAATTAACCCCCTAAAGTTCATATCTGAATTATGGCCACGATTTGCAGGGTATACAGCTTTCCCCAAAATGAGAGATTTTTGTAGCACTTGCTGGTGTTGAGAGCTCCCAAGAATCAAAGTACCCCCGTAAGAATCAAAGTATGGGTTTTGGTGTTGGATTTTACCTCCCAGGGGATCTCTGATCTGGGAGACTTGTCCCAGGTCTGTGGTATGACAGGGAAAGGTTTTCTGCACGTTCCCTACAGTGTTCTGTTCCTCAGAGAGGCAAAGGAAAGGTGAGAAGGCACCATGGCCCTGTTATTTCTGGAGTTATGTGCCACCACTTTCCCCCAAGGCATTTTCTTTCATAGCATTCCAGGTGAAAGATGAGATGACACTTTGGTATCATGTGGAGTTGATAACTGTTCTCCATCCTCCCCCTCTCTCTACAGCGGCCCTCTACCAGGGCAACATGGAGAGGAGCCATCTAACCCCCTCTCCTCTCCCTTCTCTTGCAGGTAGTCTCTCTAGGCCTGTATTTTGGGGATCAGGCTTATCTCCGCAGTAGCTGGAACATCTTGGATGGCTTCTTGGTCTTTGTGTCTCTCATTGACATTGTGGTCTCAGTGGCCTCTGCTGGCGGTGCCAAAATCCTGGGGGTGCTGCGAGTCCTCCGGCTGCTGCGCACTTTACGTCCCCTCCGGTCAGAGCCCCACCAAGCCCTGCTCAGCCCCCTTCTTCCCACCAGGCCTCCCCCAGAAGGGTATCAGAGTCAGCTGCAGCTGTGCCCAGCAAAGGGTGGTCTTTGACAAAACATAAACCTCAGGGAGGTTTGCCTTATGGCTCTAGCCTTGAAGGTACCTAATCAGACAACCAACCCATGGCACAGAAGAGGCTCTTTGGTCACAGGAGAGTGATCCCCCTGATGGGTCACTGGACAGGGAGAAAGGGGTCCACTGCTGCTGCTCAAAATATTTAGCTTAGGCCAAACATCCCTGCCCTGTCCTTCTGTCATCCCTTCCTGTCCTTTCTTCCCCTCCAGAGTCATCAGTAGAGCCCCTGGCCTGAAGCTGGTGGTGGAGACGCTCATTTCTTCCCTCAAGCCCATAGGAAACATTGTCCTCATTTGCTGTGCTTTCTTCATCATCTTTGGAATCCTGGGCGTGCAGGTAGGTTGTTACTGCCCATTAAACTTCCTCTGTGCACCTACCATGGGTGCCCATACCCCCACATGCTACAGTGGGCACAGGGGGCCAAGCAGAGCAGGAATACAGGCAAACCAGGACATGTTCTGCATCTGTCCTTCTCCATGAGCTGTATCCCACCATGTGTCCACAGCCTTTGGCAAGGACATCCAGGCACTCAAGAGTGCAGGTTTTGCTGGGTGTGCAAGACAGGAGTTAAAGCTTCCACCTGGCAGGAGTTGGATCAGAGTTTGGGTCAGCATTACAGGGAGAGTCCAGGACTGGCAGAGCACAGGGCTCACTGGACACATCCATGTCATACCACAAGATCAAGCAGCTCAGTACCTGCTTGAATGAACCCTGCCATCAGTCAGCTCCATTTCTCTCCCTCGCTCTGAGCTCTAAATCCACCCACAACCTTTTATATATTTATTTATTTTTTTGTTTAATCCTCTTTATTTTCGGCTGTTGCATTGCAGAGGAGCAAGGGTGTGGGTGTTATTTCCATCTCAGAGAATGCGCTATACTTAGTCTGCTCTGATGCATCTGTACAAATGTACAATCCAGTACCTTCCATATGGGGAAAGGAGCCCTGGGCAGAAGAGCCACAGCAGTGCAGTGCAGCTTTGCGAAAAAAAGGTATCTGAGAAGCAGGGGATGTTTTTTTTCTGGTTCTTTACCCTCAGATGAGATCTTTTCCCATCTGATCTCTCAGTAACTGGGAAGCAGAGAAGGAAGATTGCTCTTGGGGACTGAATAGATTTGTGGCTCTAATTGCACCCCAAAAAGCTGCTGGATGGTAAGGGTTTACAATCACTGCTAGCCTGAAGCAGTGGAGGAGGCTGAAAAGCCAGGTGTGTGTTCATGAGGGTGGCCCTGGCTCCTTAGCAGTGTTTGAGTTTTGCTTTGTGTTGCGCTGGTGGTCCCCCCTACCTGTCATACTCCACATGGCTTGCAGCCCTGCAGCCAGCCCAACATCATGGGAGCTTCTGCACATCCCAGGTAGCATGGAGAACCCTGTGGGGAAAGGATCTGATGGGTCTCTCCCCTGCTGCAGCTCTTCAAAGGGAAGTTCTACCACTGCCTGGGAGTTGACATCAGGAACATCACCAACCGGTCCGACTGCGTGGCTGCCAACTACAAGTGGGTTCACCACAAATATAACTTTGACAACCTGGGACAGGTGAGTGTGCCCACATCCCCCATCTCTGATGGGGGCCCAGCATAGAGTTCGTTTCTTTCTATATGTACCCCTCCTTGGGGCACAGATGCAGTGCCTGGGAAGCCTGATCCCTGAGCAGTGGTTATTAAGCATGGGTATCCATGCAGAAGCTGTGTCACTAGTGGGTTGGTATCAGGATGATGCTTACAGGTTGTGCGGAAAAGTGGTGGCAGCAGAGAGCTTGATTTTCTTCCTGCTGTGAAGCAGATGTTCTTCACAGCCTTTCTCCTCTGGTGGGTCTGGCTGCACATGGCTTCCTGCCCCCCCTCCTTTTCCTCCATGGGGGAAGAAGCAGGTTTTGATGTGTGCAGAGACATAGGCAGGAAGAGTATTTCAACACTGTGCATGTTAGAGTGTAAACCCATGATTTTTTTTTTCCTAGCCTGACAGATGGCACCTGCTCCACATCTACTTTTCTTTGTATGTTGCAGGCTCTGATGTCCCTCTTTGTTCTGGCTTCCAAGGATGGCTGGGTCAATATTATGTATAATGGACTAGATGCTGTGGCTGTTGACCAGCAGGTACGAAGGCTTCCTTGTGCAAGGACCTTTTTTCACTTTCTTCAGGCAGAAGCATGCTTTAATGTTCTGCTTCTGACACCTTCCTCAAAGCAGGAGTTCCTTCCATGGCCCTTATGAATCTTTTGCTCGCTGATTTGCAGGGGTTCAGAGTCGTGCCTGTCCTTGCTGAGAAGTACAGCTGTGGCTGTGCAAATGGGTATTTGTGGTAATTCTCACCTTCTACTGAGTTTGGATCTCACAGCAAGCCCTTATCTATTTGTAATGACTGAACAAGAATGCCATTTGCCTTTCTGGGCACGTTGGCTCTCTTCTGGTCCACAGATGGTTATTTTAATACCCTGTAAAGCAGGGACTATTTGGCTGTTGCCCACTGCATCCCTGTTCCTCCACTGCTAATGCAGTTACCTTGATAGTGTCCAGTGTAGGCACCTGCCATGGGGTGCAGTACCACAGGCTTGAACCTTCAGGGATGATGCTCCATTTACCTCTGAACCTCTGCATAAGGTACACCACTGTTGGCTTTGTAGGCTTTTTTCCCCAGTCAAAGTCAGGGCCTCCTTTGTCTCCAAGACTGCATGACATTTCTGTTCCAGTCTCATTGTCATTTTGGTGGTGCATGAATGTGGTCTCGAGCCGAATTTGTCTCATATTTGTCCTTGAGCCAAATGTGTTCCCAGTGCCTGGGCCACCCATTTTACCACATACTGGTAGAGGTTGTACCCTTTACACACATACTGATGTACTCAACCTATAACTGGGGTTGTGTCTGAATTATGAGTGACTGTGCAGAAGGGACTGGACAGATGGGTCCTGAACTCCCTCTTATTTCATCAGTCACCAGCTGATGCCAAAATCCAGTCAACCAATCACAAGCTGCCTTGCCTGTAGCCCCGGCTCTTCCCTGCCCACTCACCTGATTTCCATAGTTCCTCCCCAGCAGCTAATTACCATGGCAGGTCCCATTCCCATCATTTCCATACAGTCACATACCCAACCAATTAACTGCCTCTGTTCTCCCTCCTCCTCCAGCCTGTGACCAACAACAACCCCTGGATGCTCCTCTACTTCATATCCTTCCTCCTCATTGTCAGCTTCTTTGTGCTTAACATGTTCGTGGGGGTGGTGGTGGAGAACTTCCACAAGTGCCGGCAGCACCAGGAGGCTGAGGAAGCACGCCGTCGGGAAGAGAAGCGCCTGCGCCGCCTGGAGAAGAAGCGAAGGAGTAAGGCACAGCCTAAGTGTTTGGTCGGTTCGTAGGCCAAGGTTTTCTAAGAGAAACCTTCTCCTCTTGTTTTGCTTTCACAATGGACTGGTCTCCGAGTTGCATCGCTTGTGCCATGCTCTCAGCCTTCCTCCCTGTGCAACTTGCTGTGTCACTACGCACCTCGCCAGGGCGGTTTGGGGAAGAGGGGTGCCTGACATTGCTGGGACTCTGGGGAAGCTGCTGGCATTTTAACACCCTGCCCCTTGTGAGATAATACGTACTAAAAATACCCCTGTGTGCATGCTGGCATGCACTGTCAAAATAGGATATACATGCAGTGGTACACCTCCTGGGCTTTGGATAGTCCCACCTGGGCATCTGCACAACCCAGATGGTGTCTGGGGGAAGATCTGGACAGACCATCCTTTGTGTTTAACCCCAAATATAAAGAAGAGGTGTTTTGTTCCTGGCTCTCTCTATCAGTGTTGTAGGGTCACTCCTTGGGTCCCAGACCCACTGTGGTGAAGCATGCCCTCTTCCTGGTGTTTCCATACTCTTCTGTATTACCTTCAGACAAAAATTGCAAAAGAATACTTGCCCCTGGAAATCATCCTTACTACCCCAAACTGATGGTTTTCTTCCATTCACAGCCTGTGGACATGCTTTTCCTTCCTCTGCTTCAGTTTTTCCCTCTCCTTGTGAGAACCTGGGGCCTTTCCTGGAACCATCTGCTCCCTTTTGTCATTTGTGATCTTAATTTGTCAAGACATGAAATGCTGATTTAGCACCATTCCCACAAACATAGACTAACAGATTTTCCTTCTAGCATTCCTTTGTCTTTTTTCGACTTCTTTTTCCCCACTTCTACTTTCCTCTTTTTTTGTATGCTTTTTTCCCTTCTTCCCATGTCCCCTATCTTTTACCTATCCTTTTCTGTTCTTTCTCTATCCCACCTTTATTCCCTTTCCTTTCAACACCTATTACCACTCTTATGCCTGCTCCCTCTTCAGTGTTTCTCTTTCTTCCAATTTCTTCCTAACTCTGCCCATCTCCCTCTTTCCACCGAAGAGGCGCAGCGTTTGCCGTACTATGCTACCTACTGCCCCATCCGCCTCCTTATTCATTCGGTCTGCACCAGCCACTATCTGGACATCTTCATCACTTTCATCATCTGCCTCAACGTGGTCACTATGTCCTTGGAGCACTACAACCAACCTGTGGTGAGTGAGATCATGGAGATAAGCCCTGCCTCTAGTTATTATGTTATTTTGCAACTGCTGTCTGATAGCCATCAGCATAGGTAGGTCACTTGAGTGCCTCTAAAAAATACTGTTCAGAGTTGCAGGATTTAATCTAGTAGGTCAAGTTGTTTGAAGAGTTTCGTATGTATCCATAAAGATAGCCCCTACTCAGGCACTTGTTATCCATTAAAATTAATAATGAGAAGACATCTAAGCAAGAGTCAGGCCCCTAGAAAGCAAGGTGCAGTTAAGTGTCTGTGCTTTATATTCTATCAATTGGATATGTGGGTCATCCAAATTTAGCTGCCTGGTCTGCTTTTTCTGTTCCCCTGGATTCTAAAAGGAGGAGCATTGGAAGCAGCAGTGTCCTGGGAGCTCCAGGTTTTGCATCAGATTTCCAAATGTTGGTCCAATTTCCCTACCATATGGCCTGAGCTGAGAGTACTAGGGTGGCTGATTGCGTGTCATGGGATGAGATGTCTCTACCAAGCTGCTTTTTTGCATAAGAGAAGCTGCAGGGCCAAAGTGCTGAGCAGAGCTTCTTTCAGCTGCAGGGTGTGATTCCCAGTAAAGAGCCTTGAAGGCCAAATAAATTTTGTACTTTTTTGGTTGGGGAAGACCATGTACCTCCCAGTATTCCTGGCAAAGATATAGATACCTTTGATGGAAAAAGAATGTATTCTATACATGTCAAAGGAGATTTATGCCTCAATATGTAGACGAAGTATTCATCATGATATCTGCCTGGTGGTATTTAAGCTTTTGATTCAGGAGACCCTTGGTTTAGTTGACGATTCTCGTGTGCGAGTGGATGCTGTCCAAGGTAGTTCAGGCTTTGATCAGGAACTGAATCTGCCTGTCCTCATTGAAATCTACTGCCAGGTTCCTCTGTTTCTTGCCCATCTTGCCCAACTGCCCCACTTTTATCTTGCCCTTGATGGTGCCCAGTTTTCCTCTGCAGGAACTCTCAACCGTTATCTGTTTTCATCCTCACATCAGGCTTCTGTTCCTGAACAAATCACTCCTCTTCATTAATCCTCAGCTCTTTTCCCTGGAACGCAGGTCCAGCCATGCCAGTCTGCTGTCAGTCTCTGTTAAAGAATCTTCCCAAAGCGCTTCAAACCCTTCCACTACAAAATGCCACCAAATGCTGCCCACTGCTCACGCTGGTCCTTGGTGGTGGAGAAGGGGCAGCACATTAAAGAACCAGAAGCCCAACAGCTAAGATATAGGACATATACCTGGCCTGGACCAAGGCACAGAAGGGTTTTCTCTCATCAGAGGTCACATGTATCCACAACTAGAGTAATCTTTATGCCTCACTCCTGGTTGATAGCTGTGCCAGTGCTGTTAACATGGTGTCATCCAGTTGGCATGAACTAATGGCAGAAGAAGAGACTGATGGTACTTGGCGGGTTCCCCTGGCAATAGCTTCCTCCTCCCTACTATGCTGAGCAGTACAGGAGAAAGGAGCAAGAACCAATCCTGAGAACAACATGGGGCAAAGGGGGCAGCAGTTGCCCTTAGTTGGCAACCTCCACATTCAAATAAGTGGGAGGCATGGGGCAGCTTCCCTACCTCCTAATGAATTCCTGGCACTCAGGAGGGTCCCCCCAGAGGTTATGTGCTTGATGTTGCTTTTGCCTTATTCTTTTCCCTTTCTTTCTGTTGGCAGTCCTTGGAGACCGCCCTCAAGTACTGCAACTACCTGTTCACCACTGTCTTTGTCTTTGAGGCAGTCCTCAAGCTGGTGGCATTTGGTCTACGGCGATTCTTCAAAGACAGGTGAGCGGAAGCTTATGTCAGCTGTGGCTGTGTGACAACTGGGTTTGGGGTGGCTTTGAGGATGGATCCCTATGTGAAGTGTGAGTTGGAAGCAGTGCCCTGACTGCTTCTCAGTTCTGCACAGCATGAACCCAGCGTCAGCCCACATGAGCTGCATTGCCTAGGCAATAGTAAGAGTTGTCCAAAAATTGCCTTTTGGTTGGCACCTGCTGGTTAGGCTAGAAAGCAAAGGAGGTGAGGTTAAAGAGAGCCATTTTCTCCTGAGCTTGAGGCAAACTGGGAGCATGCTGAAGCAGAATGTATATAAGGAAGCTGATTCGAGGTAGTAAGGCTGTAAAAAGCTGAGCCCATTAGTCAAAGCATAGCACCATAGTAACACAGCTCCATGCTTGCAGATCAGACTGGCTTGCCTCTGGCTGCTCATGGGGTGTGCAAAGTGAATCTCTGTTTGTCTGCAAAAGCCTGTATAGGCTGACTCGGAGTGGGGCATTGAACTCATGCATAAAGAAATATTTAGGTTGAAGTGGAGACAATTCACTTTCTTTTTCAGAGAAATGGGAAAGATCCATCTTCCTTTATTCTCTTAATTTTTATTTCTTAAGGTGGAACCAGCTAGATCTGGCAATTGTGCTGCTATCTGTCATGGGCATCACGCTGGAAGAGATTGAAATCAATGCTGCTCTCCCAATTAACCCCACTATCATCCGGATCATGAGGGTGCTGCGTATCGCACGGGGTGAGAAAGACACTGGCCAGAGGCAGGGGTGTAGGTGGCTGTGGAGTAGGACTTGGTGCCATGACTCATTGAGCAGTAGTTGTAGAGTCAGGGCCGCCCTGTCTCTAACCCTGGGAAGGAGGCAGGCAGGCCGGGGATGTGACAAAGGACTGCCTAGAGGCTAGGGCTTTCTGATTTCCCTTAGCCAGGCATTTAGAGGCAGTGATTTTAACAGGACTTGAATGACCACGAGGGTGAGCAGATCATGTGAGAGCTGAACTTTCCCTGTTATTCTTTTATGGGGCAAGTATGGAAGTGGTGTTTGGAGAAGGGGTCACCAAACAGGTTGAAGTTTGCACAGGGAGGGAGCAGAATCTTCCTAGTGGTGGTAAAGGTGTGCTACGCTGCCTTAACAGTTGATAGCTGGTAGAAGAGAAAGTGATGAAATCAGAGCAGAGGGAGAACTGTGTGATACATATTTCTGTGAAAAAGAGGGCTCTTGACCAGACAGTGGGTAAAGCAAAAGAAGCCTGATAGGCATGGGTGGAAGAAACAGCATTTAGTAAGAAAGAGGTGGACTGGAGGAGAAAGAACCACCAGGGTTGTAGAGTCAAAAGAAGGGAGAAAGCAGCTAAGGGGTGCAATCAACTTATTCTAGGGCAAGGGAAGACAGCGTGCTATTAGTAAGTCACACAAAGGATGTATCTCCTGAGCTCAGTCTGAGTGACACTTGTCTTGCGCTTGTTGTGGCAGTCCTGAAGCTACTGAAGATGGCCACAGGAATGCGAGCACTGCTGGATACAGTTGTTCAAGCACTGCCACAGGTAAAACAGCTCTTCTAAAGACTTGTTTTCTGCACTCTTCTTCAAAAGGGTTGATTCTTGTGGAGGCTCAGGGGTGGTGTCTACTGTGTTGTGCAGGCAACTGCCTGAAGGTTGTTTGTCCAAGTTTTCACATTGTTCATAGAGATACATCTCTCCTCAGATAGGTGTTGTCCAGGTTCTCATGTCAAACACAGGGGTACAGCTCACCTCCCGTCTCTGTTGTCCAGTGGGTGAATGATATAAGGCTTGATTCCTGGTCAAGGGCAGATTATTTTTTTCCCATCACATGCAGCTAGTGTCTAACTGCTTGTGGCTAGTCCCCAGCCTCTCTTTCTCCTCTCCATAAAGAGGGAAGAGTGACTAGCAGCCATTTCAGGAGGAAAAGATGTCTTTGTTTTTCTGCCCTTCTCTCCCTTTCCCGCATGTGCTCCCTTTCCCGCATGTGCTCCCTTTCCCGCATGTGCTCCCTTTCCCGCATGTGCTCCCTTTCCTTCCCCCTCTTTCATTTGCACTCCTGTCACTCCTTTTCTTAGCCAATGCCTCTGCCTTTCTACTTTCTTCCTTTATCCTCCTGGATCCCTTTGTGTTTCTGAGCCTCTCATATATGAGAAGCAGTGACGCGCTCTGTTGTGGCTCACGCAGCCGGCAGTTAAGTGTCTACTGCAAGACAGCTAGACAGGAGGATTTCATGAGCTGTGAGCGGCAGCTGTTCCCGAATGAGATGCTGACATGGTGCTTTACACAGGCTTCAAGCCCACTGTGAGGATCCTCTGTGATGGATGAACAGGCAGGGAACCTGGTCCCCTTCCTTCTGCATCTTTGAGAGAGAATTGTTAAGCAAGGAGTAATGGTACCAGGTGGCTCTACTGATCATACATCAGGCCATTCCCCTGGCAGACGCTGAGCAAGAAGCTATATTGCATGATATCAAAATGCACGGGCATTTGTCAGTTGATTTATCAGCTAATGTGCCAGTCTCTAGGAATGATGCAGAGCTGAGTATCAATCTGAAAACAGCATGAGGAGTTACCCAAGGAGTTTACTTCTGAGGTTGGTAACAGTAAATGTCAATCTGAATTAGACAAATCTCGTGGCACAAAAGCAAGGGAAAAACACTGTAATCTTTTATGGATCCTGTGCTCTGATCTCCCATGTTTTTTATTACACAATCATAATTGGTGGTTTTGTCTAAAAATAATAATTACATAATTCATATGAGTGATATATGATAATGTCATCATCCAGGATAGTTGGAGACTGAGATACACTGGTCAGTTAAGGAACAGGAGATTAAGGGTGTTCTTACAGCAGGCAGATTTGGGCCAGTAATGTTTATTTGTTCTGGCTCTGCTGCCCCAGGCTGGCTCAGTGCAGCTCCTTTGCACCTGGCTCTTTCCTGTTCCAGGAGTCACAAAAGCTGCTTTTTTCTCAGGTGAGGATTTGTAACTCTAGCAGGTCTCCAGATCCAGCATCTGCATGTCTGTGGCATGTTTATTCTGCAACCCAGATAAATGCATACAGATATTAAGAGCCGGCTTGCCATTGGTAAGAGGACTTCACAGTGTAATTGCACTTAAATGATGAGACCCAACTTCTACCCACAAAATACAGAGAATAAAGAAGAGAGGAGGAAATGTTCATATCCCTGTCATGAAGATGGAGAAACTGAGTCATCAGGCAGTGAAGTGTTTTTCTCAGCATGGCAAAAAGCACACCTGGGACCTCAGATCAAGCCTCTGAGACCTGCTCTGATCCTAGGCTGAGTCATTTATCTTTCTTCTGAATTTGGATGGCACAGCAGTTGAAATGACTAAATTAGACTCCTGAAGTGGATGATCCTAACGCAGGCACAATGACTACATGCATTCAGACAATGACCAGACACTGTTCAGTTTTTCAAAAACACCCATATACCTGTTAGGTCTTTAATTTTTCTCTGCCTTCTGTTGGTCCACCAACAGTATGCTAACTGTTACCGCCCTTTTCTGTTATTGTTCAGCCTACCTTTTGTGAAACCCCCTCCTGATGCCCATAGCTGCCCCACATGCTGAGAGGCAGGAGATTCAGAAGCAAGCATCGATCTGGGAGAGTGAGGACCTGGGGACAGTGCTCATATTGCTGGTGGCACTGGTGCCTTCATGCACCACCAAGCAGCAATCCTTGCTTTGTGGGGAAGGTTTACAAACATCCCAGTTGGAGGCCCAGAAATCAGGCTTTGACCTATTATTCATGAGATGCAAAGGAAGCTCTGCTTCTGGACTCCTCCAGTCTCCTCTCTTCTCCTCTTTTCCACGCATTTCAAGAGTTCCTCTTTACCCTCCTTCCTTCCCCCCTCCCTACTCCTTTTACAAGCCCTGCTGTAACCTCCACACATACCTGGTGCTTTGCCCCACCATGCTCTGCCTGGTTCATAGCAGGAGCTGATGTACCTGTGTCACTGTCTCTTTGGAGCACTTCTGTTGCACTTTTCACGTGAGCATAACTTCAAGGGGCTTAGGCAGTTTTGGCAGAGCGTGTAGCACTGCAGGTCATGTATGTATGCTGTAATCCTTAGCTTCTCCTTTACTCAGCCAAACTGGCTTCACCTTCTGTGCCCCTGCACCAGTGTGCTTGTCTTCACCTGGCCCAGATACTGCACACTTTAGTCAGCACTGGCCAGCTTGTGCTGGAGTGGAGGCAACTGGGAAAAGAGCATCCTTCAAGTCCAGTTGCAACTGGTGCCATCACTGGTGATTTCCCAAGTACTGAGGAATCGTTTGGCTGAATTTTGTACATTGGCAATTTGCTGCTGTTCTCTTCAGACTTTGAAAGATTAAAAACCCTTCCCTGTACAGATGAAACAGGCTTTGGGGTAGGCTGACTGTACCATTTGCTTTCAGGTGGGAAACCTTGGACTCCTTTTCATGCTCCTCTTTTTCATCTACGCTGCTCTAGGAGTGGAGCTCTTTGGAAAACTGGGTAAGTCTCAAGCAGACGGTGTTCCAGTGTTAGCTATAGGCCTGCTGGGAAGCTAAGGTTTCTCAAAATCAGTAGTCATTCAATAAAGGCACTGAATTACTTGGTGGCCTTTATTCTCCCTCATGTGTAATTGATGTAAAACAAATTTCCCTCTAAATAGTTATTGGCCTAACAAAACGAAGGCAGTGTCTGGCTTCTCTTGCATTCTTAAACTTTTGCTTTTTCTGCACTGCCTGCATTAATATTGCCTTCATGAGTACAAGAAAAACTCTGGGAAAGTTTATTTACATCTCTTGCCATGGAACATAGATCAAGAAGAAAGGCAGTACAATGACACACTGTGAGGATACCCCTGAGCAACTGAGTGGGGCTGGACCATCAGGGATTTTTTTGTATTGCTGTGCAAAACCCAACTGTTGGGCAGGGTGATGTTGCCATTACCTGAGGTCTGCAGGCTGTGAGAATCCTGAAGTCTCCTTCCCCAGTTCCTACTATTGATCTCGGGGCTGGCAGTGTGTCCTCCACTGATAGCTGCTATCCACTTCCTTTCAGTATGCAATGATGAGAACCCCTGTGAGGGCATGAGCCGTCATGCCACCTTTGAGAACTTTGGGATGGCATTCCTCACGCTCTTCCAGGTGTCCACAGGTGACAACTGGAACGGAATCATGAAGGTAACTGGGGCTCAGGGATGTGGATGTCCTTATTGTGGGGAAGGAGAAATTCTGATGTGTGCTCTGTTCAGCAGTGCTTGGGCTAGAAAAGGGAAGGAGCATAGAAGCTGGGTTGCTAGGTAAGGTCCTGCTTGGGCCAGGATCTCCCTCCCCACCATGGTAACTCAGATCTTGGGCTCATCTAGTCTTCTAGCCAGTCATCTGGCTGAGAAAAGTGCAAATTCTTCTTAGAAGGAATAAGAAGGCTGGCCAGGCTAAGAGGGAGCATCCACTATCATAATGCCTATTACCAAAGCTGAATGTAGAACATGGGCCCCATCTGCAGAGCTACCGGAGCAATCCAAAATAAAAACTTACTTCCTTCAAAGGACATACAGAGGGGAAAGTTCTTTGAACACATATGGTGCTTTTGAGTCTGGATGAGAGAAGGCAGTACCAGATGGCTCATTATTGTTCTTGTTCACATGTGTGGGGTTACAGTGGCAGCAACATGTGATGATCTGGAAGTAGTTTGCTCTGTACACTGTCGGACGTATTAACTCTGAAGCAGAAAACACATGGTCAGATAGTATCCCAGTTGCTTTGAAGACCTTATGATCCCAGAGGGTGTGGGATGATAGAAAAGTTCATCTTGTTCTTTCCATGGGCATCAGTGTTTTTTGGCAGAAAGAGGAGCCGAGTTTGTGTTCTTACTTTAGTCCTTCCTTCCTTCCATCATTCCCTCTCAAACCCAACTTCCCCTCAAGGATACTTTGCGTGACTGCAGCCACGATGACCGGAGCTGCCTCAGCAACCTGCAGTTCATCTCCCCACTGTACTTTGTCAGCTTTGTGCTCACAGCCCAGTTTGTCCTCATCAATGTGGTGGTAGCTGTGCTCATGAAACATCTTGATGACAGCAACAAGGAAGCCCAGGAAGACGCAGAGATGGATGCTGAAATTGAGCTGGAATTTACACATGGGCTGTGCTCCCGGAAGTCAGGCTTCACGAATTCAGGACAGGGAAAAGGAGCAGGAACAGGAGGCGGCGGTGGGAAAACAGATCCTGAAGGACATCTGTGCATGAGATGTTACTCTCCAGCACAGGTGAGTATACCTTTGAGCTTACCAACTAGACTGTAGCAAGTAGCTTCAGGGAGAAGCTAAGCAGGTGACTGAAGGTTTAGCAGTAGCAGATAGATGTTTCCACCTCATGGTAAGAGGTTTGCTTTCAATGGTAGACTTTTGAGTGGTAGCATCATGTGGGGACAAGGCTGTGATAGCAGTGGGTCCTGTTCATTGTCATCATGGTGTAGGAACCTGAGGGCCAGCAGAGGAGGAATGGAGCAGATCAGCTAAAGGTGTGTTAGGAGCAAATGTGAGAGGGATGCTCAGGAGAAGAGAGCAGGAGAAATGTCAGATCAAGAGTGAGGCTCTCCAGCAAAGCTGGAGGGGAGGCGTGAGCAGTGCTGTGGCGCACTGACAGTGAGTGAAGACAGTCTCTCTTTTTTTTCGCATTGAACTCTGTCTCCTTTACACACCTTAAGGAGCATATGCTTCCCCAGTGACCCTGTGCAGGTACCTGCAGAACAAGGTGCTGTTCCAGATGAGTCAGAGTGGAGAACCCAGCCCCAAAGTCACATGAAACTTTGAAGCAAAAAGCTCGGCATTCTGAAAATGATCTCTCCCATCCTCCCCCCTTTCTTGTCCCCTAGGAGAACTTATGGCTGGACAGTGTCTCTTTAATTATTAAGGACTCCTTCGACGGGGAGTTAATGATCATCGATAACCTATCGGGCTCCGTCTTCCATCATTACTCCTCGCCGGCCATGTGCGAGAAGTGTAACCATGACAAGCAAGAGGTAACCTGCGTGCGAGGATGCGTGAGGGGTCTCTCCCCCGAAATACCTGCACACCCACACCTACATGCCCGCAGGTCATCTGATGTGTGCTCCTGGCTGTAGATTGTGTAGACAGAGAGCTTGTTGACCTGTGTTTGTCATCTGTCATGAATTGCTGATACTGCCTCTACCACAGGCGTACCCTCCTTAGCTGCAGGGGAATGTCTGATGTGGTGGAGAGGTGAGATGTGACAAGACACAGGAGTCAGGAGGGAGTGATTAAGCTGTAGAGAAGTGACTATGAAGGCATCCTGGCAGCTCTTGTTGTGTTCAATTCAGCAAGAAAAGCAGAGGTTCAAGCTCCTATCGAATGGAGGAGTCAAAGGATCTCACCCCAGTGACAGCACTTGGAGGCAATTCAGTGGAAGAATCAAGCATGTGTTTTGTCTTCATTTTAAACATGTGCTTGCTTATTCCCTGCTGAGGTAGATGAATTAAGCACATGCTTAGATGCCTTGTTGAAGAGTCACCGTCTGTGAGCAAGGATTGGTGTGTGGTGAAACCCAGTTAATTAGTTTGAGCAAAAACTAAATAAAAATGGTCCCACTGAGGAAGTTTGAGAGTCTCTTCTGATGTAGAACCTGTTAGCTGACAAATGAGTTGTTGCTAAAAGCAGGACACCAAATGGTTTAGACTTGTGTTCCTAAAGTTAGTAGGTGTTTGGAGAACTACTTCCTAAACAAGTAGTATTTTCTGGTTCTGAAATTTTGGAGCAAAGTAGTCTGGGAGAAGTTAGGTGAGTAGCAGAATTCATTTTGGGTTTGCAATAATTTTATTGTATGTAAGGGCAATGATTGTGGCTCATCTGGCAGTAAATCAGGACATCAGGGGCAATCTTATCTGCCTCCTTCCCCATAGCTAACTTGATATGTTGCTATTGCTTGTGAAGAAACCAGGAAACTTAGAAAAGAGCTCTCATTGGCAGATTATTCTGTCCATGTTTGAAGAAAACAATATTTTCTTTGGCTTCAGATGCCTAGTTTTGATGCTCTAATTTTTTTCAGCCTTTCAGCTGTCTGCTTGTCCCTTTGAAAGCGTCAAATGGAGAATGTTGCTGCAGTTTATCTGTATTGCAGCACTTCCCAAATGGATGCTGCACTAATGAAGCCAAATAACTAGGTTTCAATTAACCGCAATTTCCACTGCTTTCCTTAGATTCAGCAATCGGTGCTCAACCTTCTCAGAAAATCAGGTCTTCTAAGGCACTCCGCAGTAATTACCCCCAAGTTAAGTCATTTGCAACTAGTTTGCTGTGTTTGAAAACCTTTCACATAGTCTTCAGTACCCTGCCTAGGAGTTAAGACAACAACAGATTTTCTTACCTTCCCAGCAAGGAAACTAGACAGCCAAATCTTCAAGTGCAACCCAGAGCCACAGTGAAGAGTTCAACAGAATCACAACCAAAGAATTATTCTTAGATCATATTTTCTACTGGCTGTTATAGGGCCATAAATTATTTTTCAAAACTAATACTTCAACACATCTAAGATGTGGAATTGAGAAGGAATTATCTGTATCTGCATGAATAACTGTAGTAGTAAAGCATAGATATTTGTGATCATATATTTCATTTCTGATCATATGAATAGAAACTGCAGCTCTGGATTGAAAGTCATGGTTGATTACAACTTTTTCTTCATATTTCATAGTATAAAAAGCATTGAGGAAATTCCAATAGGAAATCTCTACATGGAGTCCCAGCTAGGCTAGTCTCAGAAGTAACACCAGCAATGCACATAGTCATTCAATTAGAGTGTACTCTGGTGTGTCAGCATATCCAAATGTGCGTTGTACACACAGACGGAATTTTACAATCTCAGAAGCAATCAACAGCAAGTTGTACAGGCAAAACAGTTTTTACGTAGTCCTATTCAGTGCATGTGTGTTCCAATTAAATGGTGTTCTTGCTGCCTTCTGAATCACTCTAAAATCTGCCCTTGTGACAAAAAACACATATTGGCCAAAAATGTTCACTCCCATTTCGCTTCTACTTTAAACTATCAAGATGCTGAGCACAGTGGATGGACACAGCATTAAACATTCTTCAGCAGGGAAGCTATAAGAACTAAATGTCTTTTTTTCATACCGCTAACCTCTTTTCTTGTCATCACTATCCTTTCACTCTCGGGCTATTTGACAGACATCTGTGTATTGGTGGCTGACAGTGAGTTTAGCCAGTGGTAGGAGTTAGTCGAGTGAACCGTGTTTCCACACATGTAGTTTCTCTGTCCATGACTTTGTTGATTGTGGTTTTTTGTGTAGATCCCAGGGTGGCCAGGATTTGTAAACTACTGGTTCAGTGAAGAACACTATTCAGTGAAGAACAGGCTATTCTGGCTTTTGTTGAAACTCTTTTTTTATGGGTGGAGAAAGTAGTTGCAGATGTTACCACATTTCACGCTGGTGTCTCTACAAGCACAGCTGTAAGGCTGTTCTGGTGTAATAAGCACTTAGGCGAGTAATGGAAGAGTATGCACACTAAGTGGGACTTAATGAAGACTGTGTTTCTCTATGCAAGTAGTTGTTGACTGGTGGCTGTTTAGTGTAATTCACATAACTTCGTTTGGGCTCTCCAGTACGCCCATGCTCCGAGCAGCAGTTGTTGGCTTTGGGCTCTCTTCACAGCACCATGTTCCTGTGTCAGAATAATATCCCAAATAAGGGTGTCATTTGTGCCCTTTATTTAGATCCAGATCTGTTTCTCCATCCTGTTTATTCAAAGTGCATTATCCCTCACATGGTGACCTCTTTCCTCTTCCCTCTTCCATCTCTGGCATTGGCACAAGCCACAAAACTCCCAGCTCGAAGGAGTCATCTCTCCAAACTTTCCACCTGCTCTTATAGTACAAAAGCTGTACCCTCCTCTTGCAAAAACAGATACAAGGGAGAAGAAGATAAATAGCCAGGAAGCAGGCTCTCCTGACTGAGACAACCCTGAATATGGCTCTTGAGAGTCAAGTGCTGGTGGTGGGAACTGGTGGGACAGAAAGCCAAGCACAGGAGGGACAGAGCAGCTGCTTAGGCTACTAGAAAAACAGATATGTTTTTCAGGCATTGTGAGAAAAAGATGTCAGGTGGAGGGGAATTGAAAGCTTGGAAGAAAGAATGGGAGAGGGGTACATGTGGTATTAAAGAGCCCAAAAGATCAAACAAGGTCAGGCATGGGACTGGAGCAGAGCTGAGGCTCAAGTCTGAGAAAGATGCAGTCGTCAGATTTGGTTTCAGAAAGCAAGACAGCACAAGTATGACTGTGCAGGAGGGGTGAGTTTAAGGGTGGAGATCAGGATGGGAGATGGTGTTAGCTGAGTTCTTGGGCAGGTTAGAGGTGAGGGAAGACACAGGGAGCTGGAGGGTGATGCAGGTAAGAGAATATGAAAAGCATGATACTGGCATGGACTGCAAGAGGCATGACTATCCGTGGAATGAAAGAACCTTCATGTTTAAGCAGGGCCGTCTGTGGCATCTTTGGAGAGGGGTCCCACTCCTCATCCCTCAGCAGAGCAGGCTGCCTCACCACCTGCCTGAGGGAGCCCTCTCCCTGCCTGGCTTTAGTTGCAGGGCCTTGTGCCAGCTGTGTCGCTGGGACAGACACAGGATGACTCCTTCTTCCAATTCTAGCACTAGAGGAGCATGGACTGGTGGTGGGCTGCTTGCAGATCATATGTTTAACTTTCCCTAAAAAGCAAATTCTCCTGCCCAGCCCAGATTTGGGTTAGGCAGTACCTGACATATATAACATATACATACATATATATATGTGTGTGTGTATATATATCTGGAAAACATGTACAGATGTTTTTATGTATGTTAGGAATATAACCTAAAATTTATCTTGGGTCTACAGGCTCTCACTTATCCACCATAAACAATGTGACTGCCTGAAATGTGGATGCCAGATCCGGCTTGTGACAGCTCCCTTTCCCTTCCTGCAGGTCCAGCTGGCCGAAATGGAAGCATTGTCTCTCAACTCAGACAAGTCCTCTTCCATCCTTCTAGGAGATGAGTCAGACAATCGCAGCACTTCTCAGCTGAGCCCTAAGGACACCAAGGTTAGCCCCAGGCAATCAGGGGGATGTTGCACTGTCTCTGCCTGTGCTCATTTGAAGTGCTCTGTATCCATCCAAGTGTGCCTGCTGAGGAATACAAATTCTGGTCACTTTTCAAGAGCTTCTCCATAAAGACATGTTGTGGAGAAGCATTTGAGAAAAAAATTATGTATGTTCTTAAAAGTTCTCTTTACTACTGTCAGTAACTTCCTCTGAATGAACCTCAATATAGGGGATTTGGACTGGAAACCTAAGCATCTCAGCTAGCTCAAAGGATCAGCCTAGGGCTAGATCTTCAGAATCAGCCCTTCCTGAAGCTTTGAAAAGTTTGCTTTGTTGTCCACCATTAAATGTCACAAGGCTTTGTCCTCACATTTTTTCCAGCAGGATGGCCAGGACAGCCCTGACTCCAATGGGCTAGGCAATGTGGGGGAAAGCCTGCTGCCATTATCTAGTGCAGATGGTTCTACAAACCCAGACAGTTACCTGTGTGAAATGGAGAAAGCTCCTTTCAACTCAGTCCAGTCTTGGCTAAAGCACGAAGGTACCAAAGGTGAGTACAGCTTTGATTGTTCTCCAGGCTTGCTGAAAGTGTGGGTTGGTTCAGCTCATATGTATTTCTCCTGCCTCTTCCCTACCAGAAATGGAGTTAATGTGACATGGGGTTACACTAACCAAGAATTAGCTTTCAGTTTGCCAGTCTCCAGGAATGGGGTGAGGAGCAGTTCCTTCTTTTTCTGCTAGATCTTTTATCCTCCCTCAGACTTTCCTATGTGAAGTATCGTGAAAGGGCTGATTCCCATTCACAGTAGTGCACCCATGCATGGTCAGAGAAGAGTGGGGACAGACTCTCCTGACCCATCAAGTGGATGAACTGTGCTCACTTGGCATGGTAAAACATTGCTGTGCCCTGGGACCAGGTTCCTCAGGTACAGGCTCAGGGAACATGTAAAACATGTCTGCTCTTTGTGGAGGTGTTCCACTTCTGCCCTAGAACACTCTCTGGCCTCCACTGGTCCCTAGGTTCCCCAAACTAATAGCTTATCCATCTCACTTCATCCCTTGCCTTGCAGGGTCTGGAATGAAAGTCCTCTAGCAGTGATACATAGTGGAATAAAGGCCTTAAAGCTCAGTATTTCTCTGTGAGAGCAGCAACAGGAGAGGCAAGCTGAGCTATTGCTTTATGGCTCTGAGCTGTGTTAAATCTTCTGGATCTGGTGTAGGTTTTGGTCCTTGTATAGAAAGTGGGACCCACGGAGTCAACACTAGACTGAGGCTTCTTGGCCAGGAGTGTGTGTTACTGAAATCCTCCAAACATTGCACTTGTAGGACTTGTAGCAATGCAGGCACCGAATCAAATTGGAGGGCTCTTCAACTCAATTTTTTTCTTTCTGTTTCTGTTCTCCTCCCCATTTCTTTTGGTGCTTTGTCAGTCCCTCCCAGCCCCTTCTCTGCAGGTACATCTTGCCCAATGTTACCAGTACCAGCAGAATTTTTCCACCCAGCTATCTCTGCCAACAAGACAGAGCCTGAGAAAGTCTCGTGTCCACGCAACCTTCCTAAGATCTCTCTGCAAGGCTCCTGGGCATCACTGAGATCTCCGAGTGTGAATTGTTCACTTCTTCATCAGGTGAGGGCTTCCACTTCCCTCTGCTAGGAAAGGTTGATCTTCACAGCACGCTCAAATAGAGGGGGCTGAATGGAGAGGAAGGAGAGGAAGAAGAGAAGCAGCTGTGGTTATGGGCTGGCCAACCTGGATCTAACCTGTTGGAGGAGCACAGTGGACTGCAGAGTGCAGGATGATTAGGGAGGAGAGAGGGTGGTATAGCAAAGGGGTGTTGTATAGCTCTCACCACCTGAAATCATATATTCTTCTGCTTTGCATCAAAAAATACTTTGACAGCTGCAGCCCCACATGAAGACAAATCACATCACCTTTTAGCTCTCTCCTGGGTCCTCTGCACTGTGTGCACTGCAGACACCTGCTTGCATAGCCGCTGCAGTGTGAGTGAGGGAGATGACAGCCTCTTAGTGCCGTCACTCCAGATCACACACTTTGGTCAGAACAGGCTTCTCCCCACCTGCCTCCTCCACAGACCTTCATGCCGCATCCACACACCACATCCTTGAGCTTGCTATTTTCCCCAGCCCTCTTAGCTCTTACATCCCAGAAAAGTGCTATCTCTTTCTAAAAAGGCAGCTATTTCTCACTAATGAGAGAGAAGAATGTAAGTGTTGAGGGAAGACTGAGTGTCTCTGAAGAGCAGAGGAGGCAGAGATGAAGGTCCAATAGAGATCCGTGATACTGTTCATGGAAAATACTCCAGGAAAAATTCCCATTTGAGGAGTACAGGGACAGTCTATTCCACACAAACTAAACAATACATTTAAAATATGTTATCCAGTTCTACGTGACAGACACTGTTGGCACAATACAAATGTGTATAAATTCACCAACAATAAATTTAAGTTTCAAGCTGAGACCCATGAGTTGTTGCAGTGTCGAAACTTCTGATACAAGAAGAGAAAGAGCTCTGGAGCTGGTGTATCACTGGGGCAAAAGTACTGAACTGCTGTAAAGGAGAAATTGCTACACTTCTGATTATGTGATACAGACTGTATTGAATAGCTATGGCTCAGGAGACTGCTCCCAGTCCTTTGTGCATCATTCCCAATGCTGTGTCCCACTGATGACCTCACAGTGCATACTGATTTCCTAGGAGCAACTGAAATACAGCTTAACTGAGCTCCGACACAAGGAAATAAAGGCCATTTGGACCCACTCTTCTGCCCCAAACACCATCATTGCCACTAGTGCTGGTCAGACCCGTGAGGCCTCTTTTCTCTTCCTAAATATTGCTGATTTTTTAATGAGAGGAGGTCTATATACAAAGCCTGAGGTCTGCGTACAGAAGTCCCCTGACTTCCTGCCAGCTTTGATGTGTCCACAGCCTGTGTGGCAGGATCCACAGGAAGCCAGGAGCGAGGACCCACAGGCAACCTTAGCTCTGCTGCCTTCTGGACCACCTGTGATCACAGACAGCCTAGCAGCAGGGGCTGCAGAACTCACAGACCCAGCACTCCTTCCCTTTGGTAGAGTATTTCACATGGGAGGCGAAGATTCATCCTAGAGCAGAATGAAATCAGAGCTCAAAGTATTGAAACCTTTCTCCTACTCCAGAAGGGAATCCTCTAGGCATGCTGTAGAGCTGGTGCTTTGTAGCGTTGGTCAGGTAGTTTATAGGTGCCCTCCCCAGCAGAAGAAAGTGAGAGAGGAATTGTATTTTTTCCCCTTTTTCTGCAGTTTATTTTCACTCAAAATAAATAAATAAATAGGCAAAGTGTCTTTCCCTCTGCCCATGCCTTTCCTGAGAACTATAATTTGCACTCATTCTCCCCAGGCCCCCGAGAGCGACACCTCGCTGGACAGCCACAGCAGCAGCTCTGCAGGCAGCCTGCAGACCACACTGGAGGACAGCCTCAACCTCAGCGACTCTCCCCAGTGCACTCTGGACCTCCCGGTGGCTCTGTGCCCCATGCCAGCTGCCACCAGTCAAAGACCCCTGGCAGCTCCCCTCTCCCCTGCCTCCCGCCACCGGAGCCTGCGGGGCCGGGGGCTCTTCAGCCTGCGAAGCATCTGCCGCCACCAGCGCAGCCACAGCAGCGGCGGGAGCACCAGCCCCGGCTGCACCCACCACGACTCCATGGACCCCTCGGATGAGGAGGGGGTGGGCAGCAGCCTGAGGGGGGGTGGCAACAACAGCGAGCCCTCGGAGACCCTCAGCAGCCTCTCGCTGACCTCCCTGTTCTCGCCGCCACCCCCAGGGCTGACGCTGGTGAAGAAGTGCAGCAGCACCAGCAGCCTTCACGCCAGCCTCTCGCCCCGCCGTCCCGCTGCCCACCACGCCAAGCCCTTCTACACCGTTGACCCGAGGGGCTTCCTCTCAATGCCCCCCTGGGTGACGGACTTCTGCAAGGACACCCCTTCGCCTGGAGAAGAAGAAGAGCCAGATGGCCCTGGAAGACTGGGGACGGGGAACCGTGGCTCTCCGCTCCCATCTGAGCTGGAGCTGGGTGATGGAGTCAGCAAGAGGAACAGATGAGGGTCCTTGGGTAACAGGGAGGGAGCGTTTGGCCACTGGCATGGGGAAGCATGTTTCACTGGCTTCTGCCCATCAGCAATTCCAAAGGATTTGCAAGAAAAAAGAACCAGGCAAACAAAAATATATAAATATATATATATACATAAATATATATATATATAATAAATACTCTGGTACCGTACCTCAGAGGCGTGGGAAAGTGCAAGCAATACGGGAACAGTCCTGCCTGAGGGCAAGACCTGGACCATCGCCGCAGAGACTATAGTGACAAGAAAAGGCCATGGGGCTGGTATGGACAGGACCCTCCAGCCAGGTGACTGCTGCGTGGCAGCTGTTTAGTTATATACATATACATATACGTATATAGAGAGATCAATTTATTTATTTTTTTTACTGAGAGATTATGAATTTCAGGAAGTGCTAAGGAGGAACAAGCAAATGGGGGCTGAAGGAGGTACTATGCCAAACAAGGAGGGTGAGGGCGAAGGGAAGGGAAGCATTGTGGAACAGCAAGGGAAGAGCGTCGGGGGTTTGCCTTGCCTGTTTCTGGGAACTTCCTCACTGTCCATGCTTCCACTGCAACCATTAAAATTCATGGGCCAGATCTTGAGGTCGAGCGTAAATTGGCAAAACGCGATTGTGCGCTCCTGTTGGTGTAAAGCAGCAGAGCTCTGGCTTGAGGTGGGTTCACGCTGATTTACAGCAGGTGAAAATCTGGCCCCGGCAGCAGGGAAAAGCAAACAGCCATGGAGCACGGGAAACGTTTTGAGGTGAAAAGCCTTGCTTTGAAGGGAATGTGTGAACACAGCGGGTATGCTCGTGGGAGGAGGGAATGGAGGCTACATGGCATATTTTTGTTGTTGCTTTATTGGTTTTTGTCTTTTCTGTTTTCCAAAGAAAGAAAACTTCTAAGGGAAAAAAAAATTGCAAGATACGTGGGGAAATTTGGAGCGGCAGAGGAAGGGTGGAAGGGGATGGAGGGGTAAAAAGGGGAGAGGAAATTGATTTTTTTTTTTTCCCCTTTCATTTGCAGTAATTGTGATATTTTATTTTAGTAAGCCCAAAGGTGCAAAAATCATCTCTGAAGAAACCTATCTGTTATTTTTGTATCTATAGCTATATATATATATTAAAGAAGACAAAACCTAGAATTTAAAAAAATATAAATAAAAGCAAAGGGGGCTTCAACAACACAAAATGTAGTCAGTCCCCTGGATGAGGGCTAACCCTGTTCCAAGTCCCAGTGGAAAGACCCTACCAGAACATCATCAGCTCAGTGGTGTCTCTGCATCCTCTGCAGCACCACCTTCATCCTTTGGTGTTTTCCTGATTTGCGTCAGTGTAGCTGGGACCAAAGTCCTGCTCAGTGCCAACTATGGACATGGAGAGCAAGGAATACTGGTCTGTGTGTGCATGTGTGTGTGCATGCAAATGTAAGGTTGTGTATGTGTGTTGTGTCCATGCGAACTGGCTTACCAGCTGGAGAGGCAGGGAGAGGGAAAGCTGCAGCTCTCCTTGCCTCTGCCTTGCAGGGCAGTGTGAGTGGGGAGGGCTGCGGTGTGGAGGGCGAGGGCAGATCAACTTCTTGAAGCACCACCTGCCTCAGGATTCAGGATTCACTCCAGCAGACATGGTCCTCTCCTGGCGTGGTTGCAGCAAGGCCTCCAGAGGCTCCATCCCTCCACGCCTTTCCAGCAGTGACTGCATTTGTCTCCTTCCTGGCCAGGGCCAGCCTGGATCTACTTCCGCAGCAGCTGCAAGGTTTCATACCCTTCCCAGGCTTGCAGGTGAGTAGGAAAACCAGCCACCCAAAGTGCACAAAGAATTTTGGTCGCCATTTACAACCCCAGGGATGTCAGAGAAGACAGAATGAGAAGGGCAGGGGAGAGGGTAGCAGCCCAGCGGAGGCAGGAAGGTGCAGAAACTGGTGCGCTGCTCAGAGAAGGAGCAGAGCTCCCCTGGGGCTTCCTGTCCCATTCTTTCCATCAGCTCAAGAGGGCCCCTGCAGCCCTCCCAGAGTATTCCCAGTTGGCACATGAAATGTTGTGAAGTGAGGAGTACAAAACCATGTTCTAGTTTTATTATGACCTTTTTGATTTCTAACCAGCTGCTGCATCTTAGGAACCGGGGCTGTACACAGCGAGCGTGTCAAATGGGACCAACAGCCAGGAGAACAATAATTACTGTGTGGACTTGATTTATGTGCTTGAAGGAGTGTTTGCTGTGTTGCAAGTGTGCACACTGACTGTAGGGAGGTCAGGCCTCTGGGGAGAGGACAGGTGAGCCTGTGTCCTTGTTCTTGCACAAAGGATGCTGATCCAGATTCATTAAAGCAATAATAAGGGTCTTTAAATGCTCTTTTTGCACTGGTGGTTCTTTGGGTGAGTTGCCCCTGCTTGGTCTCCTATGAGCAGAGAGGAGAGACAAGACACATGGTTTCATGTCCTCAGGAGGAGGGCAGTCAGTCTCCAAATGGCTGAGAAATGAACTTGGCCAGCACAAGGGTTAGACTCTGTCCTGGGTTCAGCAGTAGCAGTCATTTTTCTCCTTCTTGGTAGCTGGTGCAGTGCCACCGATGTTTTTAGCTGCTGCTCAGTAACGTTTAGTCTGACCAAGGACTTTCTGAGCCTCATGCTCTGCCAGGGAGGAGGGGAAGCCGGGAGGAAGCAGAGACAGGACACCTGACCCAAACTGACCAAAGAGGTATTCCATACCACAGCACGTCATGCCTAGTATATAAACTGGGGGCAGTAACCCAGGAAGGAGATCACTGCTCGGGTCGGGTTGGGTATTGGTTGGTGGGTGATGAGCGGTTGTATTCTCTTCCCTTGTTATTTCCCTTATTATTGGTGGTAGCAGCAGTAGTTTGTGTTATACCTTAGCTACTGGGCTGTTCTTAACACGTGGGAGTTGCATTCATTTGATTCTCCTCCCCATCCCTCTGGGATCAGGGGGGAGGAAGCGAGGGGAGTGAGAGAGCAGCTGCGTGGTTCTGAGTTACAGCTGGGCTTAAACCACGACAGGCTCAGGCTCAGAGCTGCTTTGAAGCCAGAGGTAGAGCTTACCAAAAAAAGCCCCAAACTGTTAAAACCCACCCAAACACCTGACACCTCAATTCACAGAGTGTTCCCCGGAAGGCATCCTCAAGGATATGTGGAGATGGGACCCTGAGTTGTACTGGCAGTGAAACATTTCAGCTGAGGAATGAGAGAAAGGTCAGAGATCAGTGCAATGCTAGAAGCTACCCTGATATTCGGTCATGATGTCATGATAGAACTGTGGCCTGCACTTGGCCAGCTGGGAGGGAAGAAGGATCAAAAGATGGTGGGAAAGATGGCAGTGGTGACCTCATGGGGTGACTCACAGCCTCAAGGATGGATACTCTCCCAGCTTATTTTCAGGTGTCCCTGGAAATAACTTGCAAGGAAAAACTTCTTTGTTTCTGTCATGGTTTGGGGTTCATGACAGTCCTTCTGCTCTGCATGATGTTTCCCCTTTGTGTCCCAGCAGGGTCATGACACCACTCCTTCCTTCCTGCAAAAGGGCTTTCACCCTCTGTTGTATGACTCGAGCAAGAGGCTTCTGGCTTAGGAAGGAGGTTGCCATGGAAACAGAATACTAGGTTATCTTTAGAGAATATTTTGTCTCTCTCTTTTAATTATTTACTAACTGTTTGAAGAAGAAGGGGGAAACATCCATCCTTCCGAAACAGGAAGCAGAATACTGAAACTCACCAAACGTCTTGTGTTTTTGCTGGGGATTTCTGTGGCAGGGCAGGTTGTGTGGTTTCTCCAGGGAACAGCTGCCTTCCCAGCTATGTCTGGCTGTTGGCACCAGGAAAAACCTCTGTCATCACCCACCCACCTCCCATACAACACCTGAGGGCAGCCCAGGATTTGCCCAGGCATCTTTTCAGCCTCCCATTCTCCCCACTTCCCACAGGGGGCTGTATCACAGGCAGATCCTGCCAGGAAGCTCTTTGCCATCATCAGACTGAGATCCCTCTGATTTGTCCCACTGCCACGTTACTCTCATGCCCAGCTCTTCCCTGTGTCCAACACTGAAAGCAGTTCTTTCCCCTGCTCGATGCTGAGCTCCTCTATGTGCTTGGACACTGCTACCATGTCCTGGTAGGTGTATTTAATCCCTTTAATCTTGGCTTGTCAGCTGGTTCCTCCACCTCTTTTCAACACTTTGCTAAGCATTTTTTGCCTAAGCCCTCCCTGGACTTTTTTTCCCCTCTCACCACAGCCTCTGGGCCTGTCAGCGTGGTTTATTGCAGCTGCTGAGCAGAGTCCATCCCTAGCGCTCCCCAACTTCTCTTGCACATGAAATTCTCAACTGCTCCAACCTGCCCATGGAAAACATACCCATATTTAGTATTTCTTCTGTGCCCAGAGACCCTGTCTCAGCACTGCCAAATGAATGAAGTGTGCCACTAGGTGTAATTCTCATGGCTTCTCCATCTGTCTTCCTTACTACTACCATAAGTTTCCTTGTGAAATTAGATATAGGAGAAGCCATATAGAAGGAGAGCCTTCTAAGAAGAGAGTTATTTGTCTGCACACAAGAAGCAGCACTATGCAAGAACCCAAGTATGCGGTCCACGAGTGTATCTAATGTGGCCAGCATGACCACTGTTTTCTTTCATGGGAAGTTGGCAGTGTAGTGCATTTGGTTTGTGTTTTGGGTGGTGTTTTGGTTTTGGGGGGCGTTTATGAGGCCAGGTCCTGTGAAGGACTGAACACCACCAGCTGTCTGTGAAATTGAAGTTACTACAAGGTGAGCAGGCCAGGGAGGGGCAGGGAATTGGAAGTGTCATTGAACAGGAAAATAATTCTTCAGTCAAAAGAAATGTAGAGTAGAAAGCTTAGATGTCTTCAAGGAACTTTCTACCTTCTCTTTCTTGCTGAGGACAAAGTGGTTCCAGCCGAAATGGCTCTTATGTCTGAAATGGTCCCACAGGACATCACTGAGGTGGTGGGTCCCGGGTGGCCCTGGTGACTGTCTCCTTGAAGCGCTGGGCCGTTTGCCCACCCTGTGGGCACTGAAGATGGAACCCCAGGCAGTGAGCTGCCCAGGAGGAGCTGCAAGAGGTGTGCTCTGTGCACCCACCATGCAACAAGAGCTCAGGAGCAGGGACTGGATTTTAGCCAACGAAACTCAAACCTCAGAATTTATGATGGAGAACAGGGCAGTAAGCAGCTCTGGTTTGCTTGTCCTCACCATGTGAATGTCACAGGGAAGAGAAAAATGGATTTCTGACTAGCTGCAATACAAAATACACGGTGCACCTTGTAATGAAGCACTTGGTACTTTGCAATGTCAGGCCTCTGGGTATGCGACGCCCAGTTCAGTTTACATGCATGTGATCTGTCTTCCCAAATATTTCCTTCCCTGATCTTCATGAATACTAAGATCTATCTTACTTCTGATTTTTTTCTATGTTATTTTTGTTCTTTGCTAGGGACTGGCTTCCAGTAGGAACTCGGTATGTCAGTATCTGAATTATCATTCATTTTTTCCATCTCATTTAGACATGCATGTTTCTTTTCTAGCACTTTTTCCTTCTTTCACATATATTCAAGCCCTCGCCCCCTGTTTATTTCTGCTAAGATCCTGTCACACTTTGAGCAGGAGCTGGCAATGTGAAATTCAATATTTATGCCTCCCGGCCACTTACAGAGTAGATGTGCTCAATTTACAAGTGAAGAGCTCTTCGCCTCCCCACACACACACACCAAAACAGGCATCCCAGCCTCTGGTTTGCAGCATGCCTCTGCTCTTGCTCCAGCAACAGCCACTGTAATAAGGGCTCTGCCCTTTCCCTTATGCCAGCAATAGAGTGCACAGTTGGATCTTACGGCCTGGTACCTCCTCAGCTGCATTTTGCATGTCAGCAGAGATGCTGAACATCGTTCATGCTCGTGACATTAGCAGGAGCAGGGAGGACTTGGCATCTCACGAAGCTGCTCCCATGAGCAGTTGGCCTCTTGTCATGTAAGCTACAGCAGGCTCCAGCTCATTCTTCCCCTTCACTGTGCAGCGCTGTGGGCACAGAGAATACACATCTTCTTCCTTAGCAGTTTTGTCTGTAGTCACTGAAGTCAGCAGATACAGCTCTGTCTTTGTCTCATGGTCCACGGAGCAGGATAAAACAGCGAGACAGGCAATGTTTTTCCAAGAACATTTTCCTGGAGACCAGAGCGCTTTAACCCTTCTGGCTTAACACTGCTTTAGTTACCTGCATTACTTCTGAAAACTATAAAAGGTGCTGTCACTTGTGGGGTTTTTCTGTTTCTTGTTGCTGGGGCAGGGTCAGTGCGCACAGTGCACAGTGCAAAACAACAGCAGCTCCTCCTGCAACTCCTCCCCTCCCTTTCCTTCAGCTTGTTCATCCTGGATGAAATTTTTGCGCTGTAAGTTATCTGTTCGTGCTGACCATGGCGCAGTGGGATTTGCTGCCTGTCTTTGCCCTGCCGCCACAACTTGCTTCCTCTTCTTATCTTTCTTATGACTCCTGCTAAGGGAGTAGCACTCTTCCTCCACAGAGCCCATCAGAGCATCTTCAAAGAGGGGGCTGGCAACCACGCAGCACAAACAGGGCAGCCACCCCTCCTTCAGTCAGAAACACCCATATGGGCTAAGACGCTGCTTCAAAACAAACCATCAGCAATACCAGGGGCCATGTGGATGGCAATCTGAGGAGAAAATATTTTTCAGTGAAACACCTTTAATCCAGGCTTTTGCTCTTTAGTTGCAAAGTGCCTTCTTAGGACAGAGCTATTCGCCCACACACAAGGAGGAGAAGCATCATGCAAGAACTTAAGGTATGTAGTCCATGCTCAGGCAGGCATTTTAATTATCCTGCAAGTCCCTGGTATAAGCCTTGCTTTTGAGCTATCGCAGCTTTGGATATGAACCAGGTGGTCTTTCCTCTCAAATTACCGCTGTCACTGTTATCTGTATCTAGTAATAGCTGGGATGATAACAATGAAAGTGGATAACCCCATTTCTCTTTTCAATTACAACTCCACAAACACATTTAATTTATGTTCCCATTTATGCACTTCTTTTCTCACCTCCTCATCTGAGCCATATGAAGGGTTTGCTTCAAGGTATGATCTACACGCAGAAATACTACATACATTCTAGGTAATAATAGATATTTCTGAGCTGAGTGCAATCTAAGTGGGGTGGCGTGGGTGAAAGATCATGTTATGTGTGTATATTCCCTCTACATACATACAATCACCCTCCATACACTTGTATTTCTTAACACAGCCTTTGAAAATGACCTTCCATTAAATGTAGAGTTAATGATACATGAGTGACTGTTAATCACAGTTGGCCACTGATTAGTTTCTGCTGTTATAGTAAGCCCAGACATAGGAAATAAATCAGGAAGGAAAAAGAAGGAACCAACAGCAAACAACATGGCATCAAATGGAAGAAAAATAGGCAGAGAGAGTATTCTGGAAATCTCTCGGTGTCTGCTCAGTACTTATTCTTGTGCTTCTATTGTCACTGCTGCTTTGTGTGTGTGTATATATGTGAGTGTTGGCATGTACCTGTTTCAGGAGGCTGTGGTTTATATCCAGATCTCCCACTGGGCTGGTTTTCTTCAAGTGTATATTCAAGGAATAAACAGCCCACAGTGCTGACACAGGACACTGCTCACCAGGAGTCCCCGCAGCACTGATACAGGCAATGCCTGGGCAGCACTTCCATCACTGTCCACCATGCGTTGCAGAGGTCTCTGCTCTCCCCCCCTTTAGCCATGCACCATGGGCCTGGAGCAAGGGGGAAAACATAAAGCTGACTACAAGCCATGCTAGTCATTACAGCGCGCCCATGGCTGCTGCTCAGGGGACTGGTGTCCGTGGGTGGGGAAGCAGGGGCATCAGGACTGATGAGGAGGCGCATAGGACCACATAGTCAGGCATGCAGGGACCTAGGGCTGCTGGAGTCACCATGTATGTGTGTGTGCTTGTGCCTGTACTGTGGGGGACCACCAGAATCCTCCTTGCACTGTGTAAATTGCTAGTCTTGTCTTCAATTCAGGACTTGAGCTGTGGCACTTCAGCATCAATGATTCCCTTAGGAACCCAAACAATTCACTGGTTCATATCGAAACATCTTGAAATACTTTCCCTTTTGGGCATAGATGTGCAGGCACCAGCACAAGGGAGACTGGGGAAACAGCAGCTCTCTCTGTGGTAGAAACCACCAGTGTGCAGAGCCCTGGCTGAGGCAGGAAAGCATGGTGGGCACTCCTGCTCTGCTCACAGACTTGGAAGGTTAGTTGTCATTTACCTGAATGTTGCTCATGCATGGCTTTGCCCATGAAATGGAGACAGTGTTTGGAGTCAGAAGGAACCAGGAGCCCTTGCTCCCCACCCCAACATCCTGGAGCCTATTTTAAGTCTGATCCATAACTTGGGATTTTGCTTTCAATCCTGGGCACCTCTGATGTGGCATGGCTAAACAGCCCAAAATCCCACAGCACAGCAAGGGTGCCCATGTGTCTGCCTGTTCTGTGGCAGAAATGAAACCCAGGGCTCTGGATTCTGCTAGAGTGATCCCTCTGGGTCTCATCCATACTCCTGCTCAGTGACCAGTGCAGAGGCAGAGCCCTTGCATCCATCCCAGCTAACTCTGATGCCCTGATCTGTTGGGATCCAGGTTAAGCCTGGACAGGCTAAGCCCTGGGGTCGCAGATGCTGGCTCCATCCCAGCCTGAGTGATAAACAGCCTTTCCTTTTGTGGTTGGATGGACACAGCATTTTACTGTATATTTGTGTCCAACCAGGCAAAAATACCACCTACATAACAAAGAGGTGAAAAGGCCTGAGGGGAATTTGCACTAACGATGGAGAAAGCTAGTTAAGGGTCTGGAGGAGCTGCTGATCTGTATCCTGGCTTGAGAGGCAAATGATTCACCCTGAGGGACACCCAAAGGGTGCGGATTTCTTCCTTCCAGCCTCATGCTTGCTCACACTGCATTTTTCTGCTCTGTAAATACTTCAGGAATCAGTACAGCGGCTAATGTGGTACTTTTGACATTTGAGGGAGGATTATGTCAGAAACCAGTGTATAAATCTGCTTCATCAAAGTCCAGAGGCACGAAGCAGATGGTAACTTGCAGAGCCCTGCCTGACCAGGGTCTCCTGGTGGCAGCCTCAAAGGGACAGGACCCACTGGTGTGGGAAGCTCTGGGGCTGTTGCAGCACCCAAAGGGTGCAAGCATGCAGGTAGGGAGGGAAAGAGGCAGCCTGGCTGGTTGTGTTGTTTGCTTTGCACTGGTGATGATGCAGTGCGATCATTTTCACGCTAAATGCTAATTTTCTGCTTTGCTGGCCTCAGAATCGCCTACATTCGTATCCTTCATTGCAGCAATTAAAGGGCTGGGTGCTCAAGCTGAGGCACTTGCAATAAGCATGATTTTAATCTCTGTGCACAGGAGAGAAGGAGGAATGCGATTGCCTTGCTGTTGCTGTGGGAACATAGGAGAGTAAATCTGGGCCCACGAAGAGTAGGTGAATCCATACCCCAGTACACACATGCATCGGCTCCAGCACCGGACTGGGGATTGCAGGCTTGTCACATCTTCCACCTCTCTGTCTGCTCAGAGAATCCCTGTCCAGCTTCAGCAAAACATTGAAACAAATCACCTGTTCTCCTACCTCTTGTTCCTAACCCATGACACCACCCTCCAGGGTGCCACGCACCATGCAGATGTCCCCAGCACACCGCAGGACAAGCTGAGCATCCCTCTGATGAGGAGGCAGGGCACAGGGACAGACCCACACTGCACACATAGGATTTCCAGGCAGAAGGAGGCAATTACATAGGTCCCTGCTGTGAAACCGCAGCTGAGGTTGCTCTGCACAGGTGGGCAGGAGAGTCTATTTGTGAGAGTGCTAGGAAAGACATCAGCGTGTAAGTACTTAAGCATTTGCAGTGTTTGCCTAAATCATAAAGCTTGTGCTGCTGGATATGCTCAAAGATCCTCTCTGCCTCTCCAGCAGGCTTAAACGTCCCTCCAAAGGGGAGCAGGGCGCATGTCACTTCAATCCTTGCTTCTTTGCTTTCTCTCAGTGCAACTCAGTGCCCATGTTTGCAAAGAGGGTACCATCCTGCCACTCTGGCAGTAGCTCTCCCTGCTGCCACCACAGCAATGTGGGAGACACAGCAGATGACATGAGCTAAAACCCCCCCTGCTTTGTGCCCCACATCAGGGGATTTCTGTGTGAAGGGACATCTGCAGGAACAAAACACCAACGGAGAGACAAAGCTCATGCCAAAATTGCAGAACCCAGTAAGAGGGAACGGGGGTTGTGAGTGTGTAA
Source organism: Amazona ochrocephala (assembly GCA_039720435.1). NCBI lineage: Eukaryota > Metazoa > Chordata > Aves > Psittaciformes > Psittacidae > Amazona > Amazona ochrocephala. The sequence continues at coordinate 81,377,045 of CM077880.1, forward strand.
CAGTATTTCTGGGCAGAGAGAAGCTTCCTAGGTCACCATTTCAGCTCCTCCTTGACTTTATCCCAAGTCCTTCCTGCACACCTCTCCTCTTTTCGTCCCTTTCTCTTCTGACCGTGTGCAGTTGGCTCTATGGAGAACACACAGGTATAGGTCAGTCACAAGCCACTTTCATGTGACATGGGGACTGCTTGTGCAGGTCTCCTTATGCACCTGGAGCTATTTGGGTCCCTCAGCATGGGGACTCGTGTTTTTTACAAGTTCAGGTGTCACCACTGTGTTAATGGTCCTTGCCTGAGACAAATGTCTTTGCTGAGCCAGTCCCACCCTCAGCTTTCAGCGCCACTTCTGCTACATCCTCTCTTGAGGGGTCTGATGCATGCTGCCTTCAGGGACCTCCCCAGTCACTTCAGGGACCCATCCCTCTCCCACACCCAGGAAGGGCCCCATGTCCCCTCACAGCCCATCTCTCACCACAATACTAGAAGGCAGGAAGGGCTGCCCTTTTCTAACTACTCTCAGTATGCCTGAGCATTCCCCGCAAATGTGCTTAGAAGGGAAATCATCTGTCCATGCTGCCTCAGGGAAGGGGGTCATAGCTGGATCATGCTGGCTGCACGTGGTCTGTGCCCATAAAGCAGGCTCAAGGCATGCCAGTGTCGAGGGTGATGGGACCAGGGTGAGGAGGCAGTGCTAAGTGTCAGGCAAGGGTGAATTCATCCCATAGGGCTGTAGACCACAGTGAGCTGTGGAGACAAACCCAAGCTTGCTTTGGCAGGGGTACTCGAGGCATGCACTTGTGAAAGGATGGAAGGAAAAGGCTTCAGCATGAGCTTCCCAATTGCACTTCAGATATGGGACCACACAGGCCTGTGCCAGGGTAGATTCACTGTTCCCTGCAGCCAGACTGGCATGAAATGAAAGTAAGCTGGGACAATTTCACCCAGCACAGTTGTACCACTGATGGCCCCAGAAACATATCTCGTATCCATCTTGCTCTTTGACTCTCCATTTCTCCATCTGAAATCCCCGTCTGCCTCATTTCCCTGTTTTGTGGCCCACGCATTTTGTGGCAGACAGAGGTGGTAATTGCAGAGAACACAAGAATCAGAGGAGCGTCTGGTTTTGTTTCCTTCACCAGTTCAGAGAAGATCTTCAGTCCAGGTCAGCTGCCATATCTCAATGCTCGTCCTGTCCCCCCCAGTGGATTTTATCTCAGAGGGATTTGAACTCTTTCCCCGTTTTTCTGGATGTTTTAGCGATGCACTGCTCTCTGTTCAGGCAGGAGCCTGGGATAGCCTTGGCAGGACCCTGTTCATGGATTACCCCACGCATACCTTCAGCCCAGCTCTACAAAAACACATTGCCTCCCCAGCACGCGTGGTCTGGGAAGGTCAGGGTTGCTTTGTGTACGCAGGTCAGCTATTCAGCACAGTCACAGAAGCGCTGGCTTTGCCCAGAATGGCTACGAGACACATATACACACCAACTCAACCTTCTGCTTCCCAGCCAGGGGACAACCTGAAGGACAAGGGCGGGGAGAAAGTGGTTGGAGAGGAGGTGGGCTCTTCCCTGCATTAAGCTCAGGGCTCCTGTCCAGTGGGATCATCCGTCAGGCCCTATCTGACCTCTCTAAAAAACACCTTTTCTGCCTGGGCCAGCACAAGCGCAAGATACAGCAAGCACAAGAGAACCAGAGGTGTATGTTAATTATTAAAATAAATACTAATTATAAACATTTTTAATCTGTTTGTATCATGCAGCCTCTGAAGCAAACTGTTATTTCTCTTTTTGTCATCAACAGGTAGACTTCCAGGGCTCAGGTGTGTGGGCAGGTCAGGACATGCTCGCAGGGTGGAGTGAAGGGGCCACATTTACTGCACATCCCAAAGGTTCGTGTCAGCCAGGGCTTCCTGCTGCAGAGGATAGGATAAGCAAGACCTTGGTCGAGGTGGACACGGACATAGAGACAGTGAATTCCCTCTCCCACCTTCAGAAATGGGGACGAGAAGGGAGCTTTCTCCCCCATGCTGGCTGAGCTTTGTGCTCAGCCTCTCCTCCTCCCACTGTGCACTAATGACAGCACAAGGAGGAGAGGAGCTGTAGATTGATGGCCATGAGGGATTTCTGTTGCTGTTTAGGTCAGACTTCTCTCAATCTCTTTTTCTGTGTTTCCATTTGTTTTGCCATCTCCCTCTTTTTCCTTCCCTCACCCATTCTCCAGCCCCAAACCTTTCCCTCAAACCCTCTCCTTTTTGTCCTAGTCCTCCTTGCTTTTTCTGTAAGTGAGGAATCAAATAAGCCTCTGCAAAGACAAAGCCAGGTAGTAGCTTCTCCTTTTATTCCCTGGCTAGGATAGCAATACAATTGAATAAGAAGCATCTCCTAAGGACACTGCATTTATTTTCATACCAAGACCAGCATGCACCAGGTCAGGGCTTTGTGAGCATCCTTATTGCTGTGTGCTTGCTTGCAGTGCGGGAGCTCAATGTGAATTTCTTGCCCCCTGAAGTGACAATAAACACCCTCCAGTCACTGCCCTACACGTAGGACCAGGGAAGATGGGGTCTGACCAGCACCAAGAACTCCCCATCACTCAGATGAGGCACTTCTGGAAACCTGGTAATAAAAAGAGTTACACGGTACCAACCTCAAGGTATTTGCATGTAGCGGGTAATTGAGGAGCCTGAAGGTAGTAGGAGCAAATAAAAAGGGTTTCACTGCATGGATGGGCTTCTTCGGCTGGGGCTGTCCCTTGGTGCTGCTACCTTGTATCTGTGCCATCAGAGTAAATAAACCTCCTCTTGTAAATGCTGACCTCAAGCTGCGTAGTAAATTCCGGCGCCAGCTAAACCTGTGCTCAGTCTCACAGCATGCTTCATGGTATGCTACTGCTCTATCGCTTTCACGGCAAGCACCAAAGGAAAGGCTGCAAGATGCTTTCCTTTGGGTCTCAACTCCAGGTATGCTTCAGCATCTGGCCACTTAGGGGGGGTTTTATTGCTCACTCCTCACATTGTAAAAGCAGCGAAGTTTCCCGTTCTGTTTTATGCCATGTTTCTACTTGAGAGTTTACTTAATCCTTGAGTTTTCCTCTCCCTGCTAATCTCCAGATTAAGAAAAAGCTGTGCAAGTATGACTTCAGCCTTTAGAAATATTTTCTTTTTTAAAAACAAATCTAAAAATTGACCTGCAATGAGCAGTGCTTTTTATTTAGAACTGAATTCATGAATTCTAACTGAAGATGGGCATATTGGGCATTAATATATGTATAATTATGCAAAACCACTGTTATGCCTCTAATGAAAATTAGATTCCACCACTGAGGCTGTGTTTGGCGATAGTGTATATCTTCATTTGTGCTGTATTTTTTTTCTTTTCCTAGCTGCATGACCTAGGATTACAGTTGCTATGGAGATAAGAGAGTTAGTGAAGGAAGGAGTGAAAGGTAAGTTTGTACGTCTGCCTGTGTGGTGGGGGTGGTGGGGGGGAGGGCTGACAGTCTCCTTCCTTGGTGCTGCATCTTCCTCCTGTTATTGCTGAGACTGAAAAGCACTACTGCACACGCTACAGCATTTTCCAAGAAGCTCGAGGATGGGTGCTCAAGCAGTAGTAGCAATGTGGGGTTTTTTTAACCAAGCATTATGTGTGTATGACCAGGACATGGGAATGCTGTGCTGGGACTGTCTTTTAGTGGGGTAAGAGAGGACCAATCCCCTGCGTGTGTGTTTGTGCCAATGGCCTCAGAGGGGTTTAGAGGTGGGAATGCCTGAGCTAGTAGGGCTGAGAGTAGAACATTCCAACTGCTCTTATGTATTTGTTGACCTGTGTTTGTGATCCTGTGTGCCCTGGGCTTGGAGCTGGAGATGCTGTTACCAGCCCTCCTGCTGGGGCTTGCTTTGTGGTGCTTGCTGCAGGAGCAGCAGCACCTCCCAAACCCTTCCAACAGCCAATGTCAGCTCCAGACCTGAGCAACCAGCTCAGGAGTGCAGGGGTTGTGCTGCTAAGTAATTGATAATGGGGAAAGTTTGTCTTTGGTGCAGTTTTCCTTACTGACAAGGAACATAAAGTCCTGTTTCCCTGAAAACAGCTGCCCAACACTCCTAGTCTGTGTCTCCTAGCCTGTGCTCTGCAGCCAAATCTCTCCCTTAATTTGCTGTATATTGTGTGGGAAGTGCTTCCCTGGCTTCCTCTCTGCCTCTCCCATCCTGCTGCCCCTGCCTTTCTCTGCACCCCTCCATCAAAACTGCCCTAACCATTTGCTTTAAGCTCCTGGTGGAAATGCCTACCATGGAAACAGAGGCTGACCAGCCTCGGTGATTGCAAGATTGATTCAGACTTTCTTTTTTTTGCATTTGCCTATTCCAAAATAGCTGAACAGCTTCTTTCTCTTTCCTCCCAAAACCACAATGGCTGCTACTAGCATCAGCTTAAAAAGCTTTCACCTGATCCTTCCAGCAGCAATGCTTTTGTAACTCTGTGGAGCTCTGGGTCATGTTCTTCTCTTGTGTATATTGTGATTTAACACATTGAGGGCTAGTGAGTAAGTTTCACGTTCTCACCAATTGGTCTCAGTAGCCTTGAACATCTCCTTGGACTTGTTAAACTTTTTACTAGGTATAGATCTTCCACCAGAGGTCTTATTATTGTGATTATCAAAAGACAAAAGTGTTTTAAAAGACTCTCTCCTCTCCTGCCATGCTTTATGCTTTTCCTCAAGTGAAATCCTTACCCGTTCGCAGCTTATCAACAGTGCAGCTGCCTTAATGCAAGCAGACAGCACTCTCCCACTCACTTGGATAGAGCTAAGGCAAATGAGCTGACTGACAGGGACAATCCTGTGCTTGTATTGCTCTCTCCCTTTGAGGAGAACTCCTCCAAGCCGCAGAGCCTCTGAGAAGGGCTCCTCTTCATGTTCAGCCACCCTCCCATCCACAGCCATTAGCAGCTACGCAGAGTAGCCTGTGAGCCTGTGCTCACAGAGGGCTCCACAGCTGGGAGAAGGTGGAAAAAACTATTGGGTGATGTCCAGTGCGGACGAGAGAGCAGGGGGAGTTGCTTGTCAGTCACAAGGTAAGGGTGGGAATTTCAAAGAGCTGTATTTCAGCCTGTTGGAGAGTTGTTGCCATCCTCTCATGGGAGAGAAAATACCGTTGGGGCTAAGGCTTTTCCAGCTCAAAACCTGCGGATGCTACCCAAGAGCAGTTGCCTCACTTGTTCCTCCAGTAGGAGCCTGTCTTCCTCCCAAACCCCAAATATCATGGAAGATTTTGAGGGCAGAACAGACCTGCGTCCTCATCCTCACTGTTCAACAAAGTAAACTCGCCTGTGTCTTCTCCAGACCACAGGGTTCAGCCAAGCAGGTTGCCCAGCTTTCCCCTTGAGGACTGTTTCAAAGTGTTGGCAAATGTAGCCTTGAGATCAAGAATGCGCTTCTGTGTGCATAACCTTAAAAAGCCTCCAAGAAAATAAAGAGCTGTGCAAGGGAATGTGCAGCTCAGAAGAGAAGGAGCAGAACAAACTCTCACATTTTGCCTCCCCTTCCTGAAGTGGGTGTCCCAGTTTCATCTGGGATAGAGCTAATTTTCTCCCTAGTAGCTGGTGGTGTGGTGTGTTTTGGCTTTAGTCTGAGAACGATGCTGATAGCAACAACTAAAACATCTGTGTGTTAAGTAATGCTTACCCTGATCAAGGACTTTTCAGTCTCTCCTGCTCTGCTAGTAAGGAGGGGCACAAGAAGCTGTGAGGGAGCAGAACCAGGATGCCTGACCCAAACTAGCAAAAGGGGTATTCCTCCCCACCTAATTCATGCCACAGCATGTCATGCTCAGTACAGAAACTGAGGGGAGTTGGTAGAAACTGGGGGAAGTTGGCTGGGAAGGACCTATTGCTGATTGGGGATGGGCTGGGCATCGGTTAGCAGGTCGTGAGCAGTTGTATTGTACATCAGTGTTGTTTGTTGGGGTTCTTTGTTTTCTCTTATTTCCCTTTTAATTGTTATTATTTTTAGTGTTAGTATTGTACCTTATTTTAATAACTAAACTGCCTCTTTCTTCTGTGAATCCATTCTGGCTGGGTTGCTTCATCTGTGCCACATCTCAAGGTGCCCTTGCATTATATATATGAAGCTCTGCAAGTGGAACGGAACAATAATGAGGTTGATAGTTCATCTAGCTTGGACATGTCACTGAGGTTTAGTCAGCCTATGTCCTACGTCAAAACTGCTTCCAACAAGAAAAAATGATGGCTCACTGCTGTAGCAGACTCCCTTCTGAAGGGAATAGAAAGCCCAACATGCAGACTGGACCCACTTCTTAGGGAAGTCTCCTGACTCCCTAGGGCCTGAGTTAAAGATGTGAAGAGAAAGCTGGCAGCCCGTCACAAGTGATGCTCTCCAGGGCTCAGTACTGGGGCCAGCTCTGTTTGATATCTTTATCAATGGTCTGGATGAGAGGATTGAGTGCACCCTCAGTAAGTTTACAGATGACACCAAGTAAGGTGGGAGTGTTGATCTGCTGAAGGGTAGGAAGGCTCTTCAGAGGGATCTGGACAGGCTGGGGTTTTAGTCCATGGCCAAAGGTATGAGGTTCAACAAGGCAAAGAGCCAGGTCCTGCACTCGGTCTATGCAACACCACAAGCATGGGGAGAGCACCTAGAAAGCTGCTTGGTGGAAAAAGACCTGGGGTGCTGATTAACAGAGCTGATCACAAGCCAGCTTATACCCCGGTAGCCAAGAAGGCCAACAGCATCCTGGGCTGTACCAGCAATAGTGTGGCAGCAGTGCCAGGGCAGTGATCTTCCCCCTGTACTGGGCACTGGTGAGGCTGCACCTCGAATCCTGTGTTCAGTGGCCCTTCACTACAAGAGAGACACTGAGGTGTTGGAGCGGGTCCAGAGAAGGGCAACAAAGCTCGTGAAGGGTTTGGAGGACAAATGTGATGTAGAACAGCTGAGGGAACTGGGGTGTTTAGTTTGGAGAAGAGAAGGCTCCTGGGGACCTTATCACTCTCTGCAGCTGCCTGAAAGGAGGATGGAGAGAGGTGGGTTCTGTCTCTTCTCCCAAGTAACAAGGGACAGGACAACAGAAAATGACCTCAAGTTGCAGGAAGTGGGCTTTAGATCGGATATTAGGAAAAAAATTCTTCACTGAAAAGATTGTCAAGCATTGAAACAGGCTGCCCAGGAAAGTGGTAGATTTGCCATCCCTGGAGGTATTTAAAAGATGTGCAAATGTGGTGCTTAAGGACATGGTTTGGAGTTGGACTTGTCAGTGCTAGGTTAGTGGTTGGGCTTGATGACCTGAAAGTTCTTTTCCAACCTAATTGATTCTACGATCTCATCCATAAGCTAAGGCTTACCAAGATACGGTCTTGCAGCCAATGCCTGGGGTTGAGGTGAATGCAAAGCAAAGGCAGATTTATTGCATGGCCCCTGGGGAGTCTGCTTAATGCAGCAGGTTGACTTGTAGTAATGAAGTGTCAGATGTTAGCAATCTTTAGAGTGGAGGCATTAAGCCTCTTGGGCTTAGTTACTCTGCAGGTCCAGGCCCAAGTCAGGAGCACACTGAGTCATGAACACCAGGCTGAGATTTGGGAGTGGCCTGTCTAAGAGCCTTGGGCTTCAGCTTGGATCTGCCAGTGCCATGTCAGAAAAATCAATATAGCATTGAGCAGTGTCTTCATCAGCCTTTGACTTCTCTGATCTCCTCCTTTAGCCTTCTGAAGGTCAGAGCTGAGATGTGTGTGTACATGCAAACTTGCAGTGCCTCTGCCAGTTGGGTATAAACAGTGGGCTGGAGGCCACCTGGGTGGCTGTCAGAGTGTCCTTTTCTCTGGAAGAAAACCTGCTGCAAAAAACCCAAAACAGATAATTTCGTGATTTCTCCTCTCCCTTCTGTAAATACTCATCATAAGTGGTTAAAAGGGAGCAGCTGCAGATGATGAATCCTGGCTTGTCATTGTCCTTCATCAGCAGGATGGCCTAGTCAGCACTCAAATATCCTTCCGCTCTGGTCCCCTGCTGTTTCTGTGCACTGCATCCTCGTGCTGCTCGGAGGTCATAAAGAGCATATAGTCAGGGATGCAGCAAACATATGCTGTGCCTGTGACCATAATCTCAAATGAGCTAGTCGGGTGCTTAAGGGCAGAAGCTATTATCAGCATAGGAGGATGCCAGCAGGACAGATGCAAGGTGGCCCTGTGGAGGGATTGCCACCAGAGGCCTGGTCTCTCAGAGGGAGAAGTGGGCAGTGGGGTCATAAGAGGTCACAGCCTGAATTTTACATCTTCAGACAATGATGCAGCAGCATGGCTCCATCACAGCCCTTGTATTCTGTCCACAAGAGTGCCATCAAATATAGGCATGTCATCTTTAGTGCCAACAGGTAGCGGGGAGCTCTGTGGATGGAGCTGTCAGGGTCCTGTGTGCTTGGCAGGGAAATGAGAGGTGTTGCAAATCCTCCTCATTGCAGGACAGAAGGAAATGGTGGTGTGTAGGAGGGATGCAGCTGGCTGATGAATTGCCCACCTGCTTTGGGATCCAATGTAATTGCAGCATTGATAGGCAGGTTATCAGCCGCAGCACAGCAAATAGATGGCAACTCGGGGGTGTTCTGGCATTTTTGTTTTGTTTTTCTCAAAAGCTGTGATATGTTGTGATGTCCCTTTACATCAGATGCCTGTGCTCCCAGACTGTCCCAGGTCTCTGCTCCCAAGGGAGCAGAGCCAGTGTCCAGTTCCCATGCCCTGGCTGGCAGTCTGCTTCTCTTCTGCAGTTAGTCTTTTGGCAGCTGAAACCAAACCATAAATTGCCTGGAAGTTTTGATACCTAGGGCATAGCTTGCTGCCTAGATCTTTGCCTTTGTCTAAGAAGTCATGACTTCTCTGTGCTTGCTGCTGAGAGTGCTGGATGAGGCTGCTCTGATCACTACAAGGGAATGTTTGACCCTGCAGCTGGTGGGTTCCCCGTGCTCCCTCCTTTAAACCTGTGGCAAATGCATGTGCACCTATTTTTCCAAAGCTCAGTTTTTCCCACTAAGGTTTTCTTCTTGTATACAATAGGGTAAAGACAGGTGTGTTTTCTGTTCGGTTCTCTTTGGATGGGGGGAAAATTTTTTGGCCGGAGGTCTGATGCCTGGGATTTCATCTACAGGGGCCGGACTCCTGCTGTGACTGAGTGCTAGTGACCTCTAATGGACAGCTCTGAAAAGCCTCACTGTGGGATGAAGGCCTTTTGGACACTAGGTTTTATTGTTATGGTAATTTTTACACACAGCCACTGTGAATGTGGCATTAGAGATGTCCATCCCTGGATCCCACGGATCCCATTAGATGGATCCAATTAGAGATGCATCCCTGGCAGTGTTCAAGGGTGGGTTGGACAGAGTCTTGGGTGACACGGTTTAGTGTGAGGTGTCCCTGCCCATGGCAGAGGGGCTGGGGCTTCATGATCTTAAGGTCCTTTCCAACCCAAACCATTCTATGATTCTACGATTCTATATCTTGCACATCTTTAAAGCAGTCCTGTTTCTTATGACTTGTGTACTTGCTTTTGCATTTCTATTCCTCCTTAGCCAGAAGAAGAGCAGCAGCTGAAACACCCCAACCTGCTGATCTTCACAATGTATCCATTTTCTTTGGCATCTGAAGAGAGGGGAAGATGAAAGGGATGCAGGAAGGACAGATGGAAAATAAGCACTGTAGTCAGCTTCTTGGTCCTCTTTAAAAAACACTTTATCAACCAGGGCAAGCACTACAGCTCCATTGTGTTTCATAACTCTGTTTGTGATTTGAAGCACGCAAATCATTTTAAATGCTGGTTTGTTTTTTAAAATTGAAGTAAAGTTACGTCCATGTGGAAGATGAGGCGCCTTTCTTTTCCCCTAAATCAAGGGGGAGAGGTTATGAGTGCGTGACAACCTACACAGTAACGTAACCTGCAACTCGTATTGCTAGTAAAAGCATTTGACACCCTGAGATACCTGCTGAAAGCAAATAATTTGTGATTACAACTTGATGCATGTTAGGAACATTTGAAATATCTTTTCCTATATCCTCTTAAGGCTCCTTTATTTCTTTTCTCTGGGACTCTTGCTCTTGGTGTGAACTCTAGAGGTGGGTCACAGGTGTGCTTTTTCAAAGGTGGGAAGGAAGCAGCACTTGAGCTTTCCCTACATCAGCCTCTTTGTGATACCTAGAATACAGCACCTTAGTCAAAGGACAACTGATTAAATTAAACGATGGAAAGCTTGGACCTAAGCTCCACATCATTAATAAGTGAAAGCACACTGTAAAACTAACTCCCTGCTCCAGAACAGCACCACAAGCAGGATGTCTGCAGGATTCATTTGGGCCAGACATGCGAGAGGTGACTGAGAAAATCTAGAGGTTTTGGAATAGATGATAATATTTACTGGTAGTATTTTAAACCCTATGCTTCAGTTCCTCAGCCAGTTTCTAATTTTTGGTGCATGATAGGACTAACACAGAAGATCAACGCTTCTGCATCACTTACCTTCTCTATAGCATCTGGCAGTGGCCACAGGGAGGCCAAACTGAGTAAAGGGATTTTCCTGGAACAACAGCCCCATGTTTTTCCAGGGAGCTGCACATCTTCCCTTGCTCCCTCCTTACTTGAGGCTGCCAGCAATGTTTACAGGAAGATTAAGTGAACCAGAAGGTTGGCTGATCTTATTGAAGGTTGGCTTGACTTAGTGCTTCCCATTCCAGATGAATGAGTGAATGGGGGCTGTCATGTAACCAGAATCTCGAGTTGACTCATTTTTACATCCTGTACATCAAGTTGGGGGTTTTGTAGGTGATGATGCTCTCCCTATTGGCTCTCAGCAACTCCCATTCCACAGCATCAGGGGCCTTTCTGATACGAGCTTGGCTCCAGCAGCTCAAAAAGGCAACAAAGTAGCCTGTGCTTTGGGATAGCAATGATTCAGGAGACAAGGCTGAAACAACTAAAGATGAATGGCTCCGTTAGGTGGTTCCTGAAAGGTGACTATTATCATTTCACACTTGAGGATGGCACAAGGTGAGAGAGCAGGGAGAAAAGGGAGATTGAGGGTGGCAAAAGCAGATATAATCCGGAGTAATGACATGGGGCTGAGCACGGGAAATGGAGCCTGCGGATCAGCAAGGGATTACTGCTTTATTAGCCTCTGGATTACTGTCCTAGGGCCAGAGACTGCAGAATAGACTGCATTGAATTATTGCTTATCAGCTGGTGCTCACTGACTGACTGATTTGGGTTTGTCCCAGTAATCTCCCCAGTTTGGGGAGGTATTTTCTGTGTTCAGGCTGGTATCACGCAGTACATAGCTTAGAAAGTGGTGGATTTTAGGAACAAAACAGCCACATGGGGTTGAGAAATTACAGGAGGACTCTAGTGAAATAGTCACACAGTAGTTGTTCAGTACTGTTCTTTTTCTTCCTTAAATTGTAAGGACTGTCTTATCTCTAGATCAAGTCTTTTAAGACATAGCTGGAGATTTCCAGTCTTTGCTTGCAATAGCTTTGATTCCAGCACCTTCCCATGTTCCTATTTAGTCTTCAAAGGTGAATTCAGATTAATCAAATCTACTTTGGCTACAGGCCTAAAATGTCTGGGGATAGAATTTTAACCACAGAAAACTGTCTCTTTATTGATACATGTGTGTGAATGAGGAAGAGAAACAGACAGTGTAAAGAAAATAATCAAGTGTGCCTGCAGCCTTCTTGAAATTGTGCTGTGAGTTGGAGAAGGCAAGGACAGAGACAAAGGTGGCAGAAAGTGATATTGCTTCAGCAGGGGGATGTAGCTTGCTCTGAGCCAGCAACAGTTCCCTGTAATAAAGGTAATAGCCCTGGTGCAGGCGTATTACCCTTGGTCTGTGGCATAGGTTTAGGCTCTGTGGTATCAAAGATGGTGTTACACTAATGTTTCTAGCCTTTATTTGCAAAGGAAAGTCTCCAGTCATGAACCAATTACAACTTCATGCACTTTGAGGCTTGAAACAGCGAACAACAGGAATTAAGGTGTTTGAGCAGAGCTGACTCCCCCAGGCATCCATCACCAGAAATTTCTGAATAAAATGCTGGTCATTTGAACGTGTGAGATTTGCTATGATGCAAGCAGTGAGAGCTGGGCATACGCAGATAATGAGGAAAATGAAGAGCCACCTAACAGCAAGGCTTCTGTCTCTAACATGCATTTTGTGACGTAGAATTGAGGAGTGAGTTTCTGTATGAATAATAGTAATTAGAACTGTAGTTCCTGGATGAACCTCTGCAGATTTCCAAGTGTCAGGTAGTGAAGTCCACAGCCAGAAATACAATCCCTCCCTGCTCCATGCAATCACACTGGCATTTGAGGGACTTCACTTCCATAATGCTGTTAACCACAGTCTTTGGAGAAAGCAAGTGCATCCTGGGGCTTGACCGACCTCTCTCAGAAGCCATGCTCAGGGCTCCTGGCCTAGCAGAAGTGTTAGAAGTAGTTTTGTGCTGAGGTTCTGATCATAGTGGCTCTTGAGAAGTATTCACTGAGCTTCACTGATTAATACTCAGCTTGGAGACCTTTGAGGAAGTGCGTGATTGATGAACTTATGTTGATTTCTTACTGACTAACACCAGGGCCTAATGCGGTAAAGGCATTTGGCGGCCAGAGGTACTATATTTTCATTTAGAGGTAAAGCCAAAGACTTAGTTGTTAGTGATGCCATAACATCTTCCACATGAGTTTGAATGCAATCCTCGATGTTCCACTAAATTTCAACTAGAGAAATTCTGCTGACTTGGTATTTGTTCTATAATTCAGCTAGACCAGTAACTCCTCATTTTTCCCTCTCTGACTGTGCTATATAGTTTTATTATGTGGTGGTTTATAACTTAGTTGTGATGTGATGCCAGCTATGCCTCAGAGTTAGATTAATGATCCCTGTATAATATGCATATATGTCTGTAAAGCACTTTGGATGAAAGACACTAAAAAATGCAGGTCATTATTTTGCCCTTCCCTGTGTTTTGCTTTGTTGCACGCTATTTAGCAGCTTTGCTGCTGTTCTGTCTCAACGCCTTGTTGAATAAAGTGTCCTGAACAGTTTGGGGAGCACTGGCATATTTTATTAATTGCCTTTTACAGGTTGTTTTTCTGTCTCTTTTGAAACTTGCTATTGCACAGACATAATGAAAAATGAATGCTTTAAGCTGAAGTTCTAGAAACCAAGGTGGGGAGGAAGGGGAGAGGGAAGAAAGCTCAGTGAAGTATTTGGCCAATTTTAAGCCAAGCTTTGGATCTGATGTGATACCAGAGATTCCTGTCAGTAGGGATTTAGGGTACAGGAATAATCATAACTATATTTATTTTTTTTATATATTATATTATATTATATTATATTATATTATATTATATTTATTTATTATATTATATTATATTATATTTATTATATTATATTTAACTATATACATAACTATATGTAAAGGAGGAGAGATGGGTGCACAGTGTTCTAGGCAGGATAAAATAAACCAGCAACCCATCTGGGTCTCTGACGACTTCGCAGAGAAGGGGTTTGTACTCAGGCATTTGTTCCGACAGCAGTGTTTTGAAAATGTTTAGGACTCATGCCATCACACTTCTAAAGTCTGATTACCTTATGTGACATATCCTCGGCTGCTGTAAATTTATACCACTTCATCAGCTTCAGTGACATCTTGTCAGTGTACGTCGGCAGAGGATTAGACCTCTGCATCAAGCATGTTGCCTTGAGCTGGGTTGGGATCTCATCATAAGTCATTACAGGCCTGTTGAGAGAATGCTGAAGGGAAGACATAGGTTATGATAGGTCATGGTGAAGACTGACCCAGTAAATTGAACTCATTTATTTTTGATTTATTACTAATTCCAGTTTTTCTGTATGATTTTGGCTCCAGGACACATTAACTTCTGAGACAGAAAAACTTCTAGCTATGAAGATCTCTGTTCCATCCTTTGTAAGAACAGCATGATATTGATTCTGATGTTCTGACCAAAACCAGTGGGAAAAACTGCATTCTCAATACCATTATTCCCCTTGCAGCTATCTTTGATACTCATCTTTGCTGCTTGTCACAAGGCTACTGTGCAATACCTTTGTGCTGCAGTGTTTTATCATAACTTGGGCATAAGACTTTCTCTGTGAAAGATGGTTTGAAGTGTCCTTTGGCATCCATTAATGTGAAATGTGCTGTGGAAATGTAAATCATGTCACTGGCTGTCAGGAGCACCTGCCCTTCAAAGAGTGTCCTGCTGCATTACCGAGGGAGGTGGCGAGGAGGCCAGCAGGGCAAGGCAAAGCAAAGAAGCTGTTTTTAATTACACTTAGTGGACTTTTGTCTGCAGGGTCGCTTCCAGGACCTGCCCTGGGACTAGAGCTCCTGAATGTAAGGGCCACAGTGCTGCTCAGCTAGTGGATATGGAGGAGAACATACCATCACCCTTGCTCGTGTGACACTGCATAGAGAGTGCTCCGTCACCTGGTGGGCAGATTATTCTCTCTGTGAGCAGTGCTTCTCACAAATACAGAAACATTTCGCCCTCTGGACTCGGGCACTGTCTTTTCTTGTGGTTTGGGAGTCTGAGCTGGAAAGGCCTCCCTACACTGGTAGCACCAGGGAGTGCCATGCTGGGACTCTCAACCTGGCTTGGTAGGAGTGAGTTCAGACACACACCCAACCATCATGGCAGAGTTCTTCCTGCATTATTTCAGCCCTGAGTGAGCTCAGTTCAGTGCACACCATAGTACCAGTGTGTCTTCCAATGTGAAAGCAATATTTTAAGGGGCTACTGATTTTCTTTGTACGGGTATTGGCTTACTTGCCCAAGTATAAACCTCTGGGTTACCCTAAGGTACCACTGCCCAAGCCAGTGATGGGCAAATACATCCCCTGTGATGATCCAAGGGCAGCTCACTGTCAGATGGTTGGTGCTACAAAACAGCCATGGAGAGCTTCAGTTTCAAAGTATTATGACTTGGTTTTAGATGCAGTTCAATCAACTGGCAGCTTGCAGAGGTCAGGCATGGGCATCTCTTAACTCATGCCAGAATACTCTGAGTTTTTTTGTAATTTCTCTTTTATTCTTTTAAACCTAAAATCCAAATGTATCATCTTCATCCAGTCTGAACCCCAACCCATCATACTCACCCAAGAAGTGTTATTTCTAAGATGTGAGCCTTTTTGTTTTGAAAAGCTGTATCTTTCACTGAGTGATACCCTTCTTCACATCCCTTGACCTCTTTTGAATTTGTGGCTAGCTGTAGGTCAGGTGAGTAGATTTACTTCTCAGAACTACAAGGCTCCCAGTGCAGACATCAGTTTTGTCAATATGTGTTACTATTGTCTACAGTGAGTCTGGTCATAACTAAGAAGGCTCTGTGAACAAAGGATACTTACTATGTGGTCCCACAAAACATAGTTTTCTAGGGTAGACAAAGGCTTCAGGCTGTCCTTAGGCTTTAGGAAATAGATTCGAGTCTTGCTAAATGGAGCATTTCCAAGTGGCACTGGGAAAGCAAGTGTGGACTACTTTGCCTCTATATTGTGTATGTCTTGAGCCTACCAATGCATGCATATCAAACAGATAATGTGCAGGTCTTTAGGCAAGAATTCTGAATCACTCAGCCTTGCAAATGGCTCCCTAATGGACTTTGCTTGAAGCCATATGACCTTGAAAGTTCGAGCTCCTTAGACAGGAATTAAACAGTATGTTTTAAAGGTTAAACTTTAAAGGTTAAACTTGTGTAGATGGGGACAAGTGCAGACCGTGTTACGACTGAGGGTTGCTCACCCTGTTGGAAGTAAAGCTTATCAGAAGAGCCTCTTCCCTTAGCAAAAAGGTTTAGTACCAGTATTAGTGAAGTCTATTTTGCAAGGAGATGACACAGCTGAGAGAGAGGATTTGAAAATCTTATTCACATTCAAATATGTGAAGCATGTTGTATGAAGATTTTGCTGCTGTCCATCTGCAACGTTTGCTCGTTGACAAAGCTACATAGATTATTTAGCAATGACTGTCACACTCTTCCTAATACTGCGTGTGCTACTAATATGCCAAGTGCTTTGAAGTAACTTTAATGTTGTCAGAGACCAGCTTTTATAAGAGCTGCAATATCCAAGTTTTGGTACAAGGAGAGACGTATAGTATAACCCCTCCTTGTCAGAAGAACATATTGTGACTCTGAAGTAAACATTTCTGCAAAAGTAGGATATTTTTCTATACTTTCCCTCAGCAAGTAAGCCCCTGTGACTATACAACCTGTGTACATGCACACACAGCATGGAGAATTGGCAATGTCTATGTGGTAATGATTTTAACCAGCTTTGCATCCAATTTTGAAGCCTTCAAATCTCCTCAGTAACAAAGTCCATTCTCTTGATTGTTTGTGTGATGTGTGGCCAATAAACCGTATTTCTGGCAATTTAAAGATGTTTTGTTGGAATGAAACTCTAATAGCAACTGCGTTATTTGTTTTCTGCAAATGCTTCTTTATCTGTCTAGAAACTGTTTTGCCAGAATCCTTGATGAT
Source organism: Amazona ochrocephala (assembly GCA_039720435.1). NCBI lineage: Eukaryota > Metazoa > Chordata > Aves > Psittaciformes > Psittacidae > Amazona > Amazona ochrocephala. Next base: position 81,393,592 of record CM077880.1, read on the forward strand.
AAGCTGACATAAAGTGTGACTTCAGATCAAATTAGGAAATGTTTTTAAGCATTTGGCAAGGTCTCTTAGAATTTTTGCAATGCTCGCTGTCTGGAGACTGTAAAGGTAGAATTTTCCAGAACATCCAGCACTTACTTAACTTTTCTGATCCATGCCTGATTGGATTTCTACAGAACAAAGTCTGGACCACAGTAAAACCCACTTCAAGATCCTACTCACAAAATGCACCACAGTCTGGTGGTGCTGGGCTGTGGAAGGGGGACTGAGGCTCCTCAACTGCATGAGCCCTGCCACTTAGGTTAAGAGAGCTGGCACGTTTGGGCTGCACTCTTGCAGATAGCTAATGTTACACTCCAGTAGCTGAGCTACTTGGGTCCAAACTGGTTATGCGCTCTCTTAGCATTGCCTGTGAATTTAGTGAGCTCTGGCTGAGCCCTTCTCCCCTGACAGGAGACTGATGGGCTCTGCCCAAGAAGCCAGTGGATTTTGTAACCTCCCTTAGCCAAGCTGTTTGCTTTTATATTCAATAGCCTTCTGACCCAGCCTGCGCTCTTGGTGATTGCAGCATGCCAAAACAGTCCTGGCAAGATGAGGTGCTTGTTTAAGAAGCTTTTGCTATTTCTTTAATTTTTGGAGCATATTTCGTACTTTGTAGGATTGACCTTTTGCCTTGCAGAGGCTGGAACTGCTCGCTCGGGCAACAGCTGGGGTTTCTTTTGCTGATTCCTGCAAAATCAAGGAGCCTGCTCTTTTCTCTGTTGGCCTGCTTGCCTTGGCTATTCTGATCTGAAATCAGCGAGGGTGTTTTTGTGTTCTTCATAATCTGAGGTATGAGTAATTCCAGAAAGACAAACTCAACTTGCCCTTTCTGCTGATTAAAACTGGTAACAGGCTTCAGTTTTGAAGTAAAGGCGTGTGACGGAAGAGTACTAAGCATGACATGGGGCCCCACCAGGGATGCTAGACTGCTGAAAACTGACCTAAGGTTTGATGGAACCACCTTGGACCTGTGACATTGCTGACACAGGTCTGAGTCAAAGCCATCTGAAATCCATGAGTCTTGCCTGTCATATTCCATGAACCACAGATCTGGGACCCCTATGGAAAGACTTGGGGGGGGAGGGCAGATTTTCTTTCTTAACCTGCTGTGTGCGTCTTTGTAATGTCACCAGCTGACCTGGGAACCTGACACTTATACAGTAGAATAAATCTCAATAAAACACATAGGTAAGCAAATGCAATTTAGCTTTTTTAATGAACTCACTTCAAGATACAGAAAGGCAGGAATTACCCTTCTGAAAAGATCAGTTACCCTTTGTAGAGCTAGAGATGGGGTAGTGACTCTAAAAACAAGGGTTTTCTCTGTTCTTTGCAGAAAGGCTGTAGTGAGAGTATTTTTGGAGCCACTGAGAACAGCATCTGACCTGTTCCAATTGTAAATGATATTCTTTCTGCACATAAGATTCAGTCTTAATCAATATCAGTGGTTTCTTCTAAGGAAAAATGGAAGTCTAAATGCAGACCCCTCTAAATCTCTAATGTCCTGCACATAATTTTCCAGCAAAATGGATTCAGGAAAATGTTCCTTGTACTTTAAGAGTCTCAGAAATAACTTCAACTCATGTTGCAGTTCAGGGGCCAGCACATGGATTTACAATGGCATGTAAACACTTGTGTCTTTTCCTAAGTGTTAGTGAGAGGTGTATGTTGTTGATGTTGCCAGTCCAAAAAAGCCATGTTATTTTTAAAAAGGAAGCCATACTGCAGGAAATCAATCTCCTTTTCCACCTATGCATCAGCTTCTAGCCAGAAATATATTGGCCAAACTAGAGAGAGAGGGTTAGGTGAGTGCAGAGAAAAGGGAAAGTATGGTTTGCAGATCATATTCTGTATCTCTTGTGTCTCAGATGTTGCCCTTCACAGCGTTGCATCACATCCCCTGCTGCTGTGCTCTGAGCTGAATCAGAAGCTGTGTAAAAGCTGATTAGAGTACTCTTTCCTTTAATAAGAGCTGAAGTGTATCTAGCCTGCTTTTCTCTTGCTTTCCCTACCTTCTCTTCCAGAATAAGAGAAAACATGAAATTTAGTGGGTTGTCCTCCCCAAATAATGCCCTGCAAACTCTGTGGATCTGACTGTTTTGCCCACCTGAATCCTAGTACTGCAGTTCAGATGCAGAAACAGTCTCCCCTTCCCCCAAGAAATAGGAGCCCATAGAAAAAGCTTTTGGTATGTGATCCGAAGTGACTGCAGATGTCTCCAGGCCAAGAACCAAGAGGATATCCCCACCAGCAGTGTCTGCACTGGCCAATTCTTAATGCTTCTTGCTGATGCATTGCTGTTGGTGGAAGTGGTTGGTGCACTGCTGTCAGTAAGTCACTGGTGTCTCTAGCATCACCACTTCTCAGTTACATTACAGTTGATTTGCACGCTGTAACGTAACTGAGATTTCTCTACCCAGTATGAGGAAGCCAAGCTGCAGCCTGTACAGATGCAGCCTAGGTAGATTAAACCACAGAGAGGAAATATCTGTGAGAACATGGAGGCGCAGCCACCTCTGCAGGTGTCCACACTGATGTCTGTGCCACGCACACTGATGTCTGTGCAGCCTGACTGCCTACAGTGGTTATCTCTGTTGAAGTTAGCCTGTGTGAGCTGCAGCCACATCTGCTGCAGGTCAGGCATACCTGGAGGAATAGGAAGGTGAACAGCCCTGTGCTACATCTGCAGATGTTGGCTGGATCAAAGGCAGAGAGGCTTCGTTCTCCTCTCTGCTGCTGCTGTCACCCTCTCTAGGGAGGCACAGTCACCACAGGTTGGCTGGTCACTGATCTCCTGTTGCAGCAGTGAGTGTGATGCATAATGGTCCTTAGAGCCTGAGCACTGGGAAACAGGGCTCTGAAGGGAAGGCAGAGCTAGGGCTGAAAAACTGTCAGAGCAGTACCCAAAATATGGAAGAGAAAAAAAATTCCTTTTTAGTTGTTTGCCAGGAGATGACATGGTTCCAGTGTGGGTTGCCCTCCAAAAGAAGGTGATGTCAGGGAGATCTAGACATGGTTCATTCTTAGCCAAGGGATCCCCCACTCTGTGGTTCTTGGACCTATTCTCTCAGCTCTACTCATCTCCTGTATTTATGCTCTGAGATACACTTCCCACATGGGAGTGTTTTGTCAGGCTAAATTCAATGAGGGATCTGGACAGTGTTGATGGAGGCCATTAAAAGGGTACAGTTAGAATCCATCAAAATTTGTGGAGCACAGGGGAGTTCAAGGGAATGCCCGAATGCACCGGAAAATCACCCTGTTGCACTTGTCTTTCATTAGTTTGAGTTGCATTCAGAGTGGTATGTTGTTGTGGTGCAACTGTGTGTGTATATGTATTTATTTATATGTATATATGTGAAGTATTTCAACAGTGTGGAAAAAGGCATAATGTAGCTGGATATATCTAGTACCTGTATGGATTTCTGTATCTTTACAAAGTGAGAACATTTGGTTTATTTTTCTCTTTTTTTTGTTTTGTTTTGTTTTGTTTTCCAGCATGTAACTAGTGATAATCTTCCTCTTTTGTCATCTAACTGCAAATAAATCTTTGGTTTTGCTTAGTAATTGAAATTGGCATTGTTGCATCTGCTGCTCCTAGGCAGTGCACTGCAGGAATCAATATCATATGTGACAGTAGCAATTGATTTGTAAGCAGTGACGCCCACACTGAGGATCTTTGGCCTCGGGGATCAAATACTTCAAGAAAGCAGAAAAGTCATTTTAAAGCAGAAGGGATTATGAGGAGAGATGATACCCAGGCTAGGTCCTGAAGCCTAGTACAGCTAACAAATCAGTTCCTTGCTTTGTCATTGATTTTGTGTGTGATCATATACAAGTAGTGAAAATTATCACAAGTGTGACTTAATTATGCTGTAAATTTTACACCATCCAAAGCAGCACCTTGAGTGGCCCTTGCCTATAGCTTGCATTGGTACTACAGCTGAGGGTTATAACCAAGGCACATCCTCATTGTAAACATGCAAAACATAGGCAGTGGTGGTTTGGAGATGAACCTGAGCTCAGTGCAGAGCTGCTCCTTTCTCAGTGAGTTGTTCCAGGGTGAGCTGTCTGCAACAGGGCAGCCCAGCCTCTAAAGAAAGACTGAAAGGATTGGGAAGAAATTCCCTCAGTTGTCCCCTTTTACTGAAACCACATGTGAAGGTCTGTCAGCAAGGTGGTTCTCGACTATTATTATTGAATGAATGCCAGTGGCAAGGTTATTAGATTTGCAGATACTTCAGTTCCTTCCTCCTTTGTCCAGGTGGCAGAAGCTTTCTCTGACAATGTGCAACACATGGCTGTTCCCTAAATTTCCAGTTCTAGTCTCAGTGAGATTGCAGCAGATCATGCAGTTTGGTGGTACACCCTGGGCTTCAGACAGAGCATGAAACACTACTTCAGATGTCTAGATACAAATCAGGCAATGCTTCTACTGTTCTCAGCACTTGCAGCCCAAGATATTCCTGGCATGCTATTCTCTTGCATACATTGGTACTATGAAGCATGGCCTCTTCAGTTGAAGAGGCAGGGATTAATGAGCCACATGGAAACACTAATTTGCCTGAGTTAGAGGAGATTAGTTTTGCTTAGACCATTAACATAATTAATCTTGAGTCTAGAAATGTTCATTTTGTATTGAAGACTTGCTGGGTTTTTTCCAAAGTTGTACTGCAACACTAATAAACGAGAATTTCAAAAATACATAATGTATTTTAAAATGTGATGTCTGTTCTTTGAAAGCATATGGAAGCTACAGATACATAGAAGAAAGATCTCTCATTGCTGTAATCGTTTTTCCCACTATAGTGCCTTGAGGGATCCCGAAGTGGTCAATTCCTCTGAGAGCTTCAAAGCAATGGCTGCAAATAAGGTTTACTATGCTAAGGAGCAGAAGGGAAGGGAATCCTTCAAACAAGTTGCAGAGCTGGAATCCTTGCTTGCATCTGTGCCTTTCTGTCCCACCATGCTGTCTGGGGGAATATTTCTGTCTTTTAGCTTTTCCTCTTTTTCCCCATTGCTAAGTCTTTTCTTATTTCCTCACATCAAAAAGGAACTGAAGTTAGGCCATAGGAATCATTTGCAGGCATCAGAAGAAGGTTTCTATGGATCTCAAAGTATTCATAGTGAGAAAACTACAGCCTTTAAGGGGACAAGTAGTTAAGAAATACAAGGTTCCTGTTCAACTGGGGAAAGCCATTTTCCTTGTATTTTGTGGAACCATAACTGGCTTGGACAAGAAACTAGAAAAAAAATGCAATGAGTTCATCTCTACCCCATGAGACTCCTAAGAATGGGTATGAAGTGTTTCAGTTTCTGCAGCTCTGCGCCTCCAACCACAAAATCGTTTTCTGAACTAACTACAGTTAGTTCAGCTTGCAACCAGATTGACTTAAAAAATCCTGTTTCAAGACTTCTACAGTCACAAATCTATCTGAAAGAATATAGAACATGGAAGGACTGGTGCTAGAATGAGTGTGCAGACCGAAGCTGTTATGGCAAAAACATTTGTAAAAACGATACTGGGATACAGCTTGTGTTGTTTGATTTGGTTTGGGGGAATTCAGAAACTCTTCTAGAAACACTTTTTAACATGGAGCTGCTAAGTGAACTTGTTCTAGCCGTTTTCCAAAGTGGAGCATTAAGCTTTATAACCTTAGACATGGGGTTTTATTTCCAGCTCTTTGAGAGTGATGGGAGGAGCAGCTTTCCTTCTGACATTGACTTTAATTCACAAAAATTACAGGCATCTGCCAAAATACCCTAAATTGTGGAGGAGGTGGAAATTGGGTCATGGAGAAAGATTAACACTGAACGAAAATATTTGCCAGTAGTTGAAGATGAGAAAGGGAAAACTGTGTGTGCTGAAGAACAGGCTGTCTGAGTGGTTTTTTTGCACAACCATGACTAGCTCTTTACTTCAACAGAGAATGAAGAGAGAGGTCTAGCATCAGGGTAATTTTCTTTGTGCTTGTTTGCTCTTTATCTTTCATACATTATCAGATCCCTGTGTCCTGCTCTTTTGATGAGGGTTATTTGGATTTACTTTGCTCAGAGGGAGGCAAGACTGAATTCTTGTCAGACAAACTTTCCACAGGGGTTATGTCTTACAAAAGCAAAAAGCTTTTGACAACTTGCTAGCAGCAGCCACAGCAGAAACATTCTAGCTGCTGCCCTGGGTGGAAGGATGGAGTTCTGCACTTCACAGGTTCCTTCAGACTGATGTTTGTAACCTCCCGGGTGGAGTATGCAATTTGAGAGAGGTGGAGCTGCTCCACTGACTGGTGACAGCTGTGGGATTGAGGGGCTGTCACTGGAGAGCAGTGAAACATCCACCTCTTAAGAAGGGAAGCCTGGGGCTATCAGAGTAGGGATAGAGGGATGAGAGTTAAATGGGAGATGCTGTCAGCAAAAGTGTCTACGGATTTAGTGAGGATTTGGTTTCTGTTTTCTGAAGCAGCCATTCACCTACAGACTAAAATATCCTCAAATTCTGAGTGCAATGTAGTCTTATGCACCACAGAGTGCCACACTGTCCTTGGCACAGTCCCAAGCTTGATGGTGGCCTGATCTATGTACCAGAAAGCACTTAACCAGCCCACAGCATACTGAATAGCAGCATATCTCGGTGCAGATTTACAGGCAGAGCAGCTGACGATTTCAAGATTCACGTATGCTTTTTTCTCTCCCTCTCCACCTGCGGGTTTTACCTTCTACTCCATTCCTGTGAACACTGCCTTGCAACTCAACAAGAAGATTACACTGAGGAGTAACTACACAAGTGGGAATGCCACCTTTATATCCTTCCTCTGCTTCCTAGCACCAGCTGGGGATGTGTTCAGCCTCTGAGCTAATTAATTATGCTGGTTTAAAATAACCCTGCAGTCATTTATTTCTGTTTGGTATAGTCCTTCTTTGGGATGCAGGAGTGCATCTGGAACTGGCATAATTCCCCATCTGTGAAGGAATGCAATGACGTCTCTTTTAGAAAAGTTTTACAGCTCTTTTTCACTAGGAGACATGACAAAGAGTCGTTGTGGGCAAAGATCTGCCATTTACTTGTCACATGGTAGGATGTTGCTGTGAGATACTGGTGCATAACTAGGCACTGGTCCAACTCACATGAGAAATCAGATAAGATGCAATCACTTTGTTATATTGAGTATTTTTAAATGGCATTATGCTTATGAAAAGAATATTAATATTTTCACAAAATAGAAACCAATTTGTTAATTTAACAGCTATTTTGGAGATACACATATTTGAACTGTTGCATGTCAGCTTCTCGCAGCAAGCTGTGTTGGCTGTCTGACTGTATCCTTCTAAGTGTCAGCAACCATGTGTGATGCATAATTTATTTTAGGTGGTCTATTTGAGATCAAAACTTCTCTGCTCTGCCATGGCCGTGGCTTCTCTTTCATTCTGGAAATTCCTAGTATTTTCTTGTTGGCAGTAATGCCTCTCAATTGGAATGCAGTGCGTCTTCCAGCATCTTCACTGTGGTCGCTCACCCTAGGGTGCTCTGAAACAATTTTCTACATGCTACAGAATAGCTATGTGTAGGACACAAAAATTTATCTGGCAGAGTGGCATCTCCCCCAGGAGCATGAATGCTCTGAGTGCCACTGCCATTCACAGCAGTGAATGAGTGTATGGTGTGGCAAGGTGAAAGCAAGAGTCACTTCTTCAGGTAGGCTAGCAGAAGAAATGACTTTTTGTTTTCATGTGGATCAAGGACATCACTCTGACTATGGACCTGCCCAGAAAATGTTTTAAACAGTAGTTTTTATCTTAGCAATTGTACAATGTCTAGGAAGTACTGTAAGGTTTGAATTCCCTCAAGGCCAAGGGTCTGACAGAGGAGACTGGGTCAAGCAAAAGCTCACCGTGTCCCTGACGAAGCTGCTCATGTTGTATGAGGCACTGAAGAGTTTTGGTTTTGTGGTTGGTAAGCTGGAGATTCTTGCAGAGCACTAAAACCAATTAAGTGACTATGCACAATGTGTTGCCTGATTTTGAAATGCTCTACTAAAGATGATTGTGACTGGGTTTTATTATTAGATTTTAGCTTTTTAGAAGACCTATTGTTGAATAATGATGATTTAAATTATAATAATTACTTAAACCCTGGACATCCTGAATTCTGTTGAAGCAGCTTAGCATATTCAATATTATACTCACAGTGGCGGTAAGAATTGCCTGCAGCACAAAAGGTGATGCTGATAACACGCATTGAATTGTGAAGGGCTGATGTGCTTAGCTGAGTGATCGGGGAATTCTCATCCATCAAGCACTGGGAGCAGAGCGGAAACATGAACATGTAGCATGGACTGTGTAAACTCACTTGGCCTTGGAGAAGGCAGAGAAACTTGCCAGCTGCTGCACATCATCCTGAGGAAGGTATTGTCTTGAGATTGCATTGCTCACTATAGTGTTTCCCAAAGATTGAAAGGCATTGAGTATGGAAGTCAGGTAGATGGTCTTCGCAGAAGCTTTGCTCCTGGGTGAAAGAAGACTTGACTTTGAGTTTTGATGGCGACTTGTGACATCTTTTGGGACTAGCAATCAAAGATCAAGACAGACTTTTTTTGTATCTTTCAGAGTGCTTGCACCTGTTTCTTGGAAGGAGGTTTCAGGGTGACAGAGGAAGCAGGGTTTGAGGCAATATTATCTCCTTTCCTATTGAAGCCCCCTGTTTGTGAAGGAGTTTGGTTTGTCTCTAGAAGGCAGGAAGCAACACCTGCAAGGCAGCACATGAAAATGATCTCACAAAAAAGGAATGTGTTGCAGATAGGGGAAGAGGATGTTCTTATCATGTTGGTCAGTGTGGAAATGGCTCAACATAAACATGATCATACATTCAAGGCCAGGTTGGACAGAGCCCTGGGTGACACGGTTTAGTGGGAGGTGTCCCTGCCCATGGCAGGGGGGTTGGAACTAGATGATCTTAAGGTCCTTTCCAACCCTAACTATTCTATGGTTCTATGATTCTATTTCAGTGTGCTCTACACTGGGAGTGTGCCACAAGACAGGCAGACCAGCCAGCCTGAGTGCTGCTCAGGGACTTCGTCAGCTAGAGGTGGTTCTTTTAGATTTGGTGATATTGAACAAATTCTTTTTCATGAATGTGTTCAGACACTTTTTGCATCTTGGTAAACTTCTGGTATTCGTAACATCCTTTGACAAGGAGTTCCACAGTTCAACTATGCCTTAGTTAAAGGGCTACTATTTTGTTTATTTTTTTTCTGTCACTTTTGTTTCTTTGCTTTTGCATTCAAGTCATTCCCTATCCACTCTCTTGCTGTTTTAACTGTGATTTTTAGGGGTCTGATGCCCATCTTTAACTTTCACAGTTCTGTTACATGATTCTGGTGATGGGGGCAGGGTGGGAGAGTGGACAAGCAACAGCAGAACATGATGCAATATTCAAAATGTGGGTGTATCATAAATAGTAGAGAGTTACATAACGATGATCCATTTTGGTCTCTATTCCTCTCCTAGTTGGTCATGCCAGTCCACTTGCTTCTTGCTTTTTTGGCTACTGATGAGCAATGTATTGACATTTTCACAGTTCTTTTGCAATGGTAAGACCTTGCTTCAAAATGGTGATTTTTATGTCAAAACCAATCACTGTGTGTGAAGTTGCTCATTTTCTCCATGGATGGTACTTCACCTACACTGTACCCCCTCTGCCTTTTTATAGCACATCTGTTCAGTATTTTGGCAACTCTTTGTGGTTTGTCTTTAATAATCTGATTAATATAGGCTTCTCAGCAAAGTTTGTCTTCACATGGAGTGTTCTTCTAGGTTGTTTCTGAATATCTTTAATGGGACATGTCCCAGTGCAAATTCCTAAGGGACTTTTTGGTGGCCATGTACTATACAACCCCCTTTTTTCCTTTCTTTTACCTGTTACATGATCATTTGAGGACCGCTATCCCATGGCATGTAATTTTCTTTAAGAATCTTAGCTGAAGATCTTGAATTACTTTTGAATTTATAGAGAAGGAAGGCTTGAGTTTCCCACAGAGAATGACTGCTCCAGCTGTGCCATGCCACAACTGGGGAAGAACTGACTGCTATCAAGTAGTTCTTTAGAGTAATTTAAGGGAAAATGTGATGAATTTCAAGCTGCAATCACTACAGCAAATTGCACATAAGCTTAAGTTGCTCAATCAAAGTTTATTTTCTATTAATAGAGCACCAACAATCAAAAAGAAAGTTTTGATCTTGTTAGTGTGGTGCTGCTGGATCAGCCAAGGAAAGTGAGATTTGTTACTGGAATTTGTAGGACAGTCGTTCTGATGTACTTAAATGGAGAGAGGGGGTGGCTCATCTGTAAATATTAACTGTTAAACTACATTAACTGATCGGGAATATGGAGTTTACACAGCTATAATCTTGATGCTTGTTCTGTGCATTCAGAATGGGCTCTGCATTCTAATGTCTTAAACTTGTAGACTCATATTTCCTCACTAATATGATCATTGTGTAATAAAAAATGTTGTGGAATCATAAATGAGACGAGCAGAGGATAAAGCTTGACCCTCTGATAAACACTACACTATATGGTAGTGTATCACATTTAGTGATGTCACTCCTTTCCCCCTATGGACACAGTGTCTGTAAAGCACTCATTTCCTAATACTAATGAACCCAGGTGGCATTGTGAGTGACCCAAGTTTCCTTCTTGGTCTTCTCTGTTGATGCATGTGAAGATCACTTAGATGTTTACGTGGTGTGAAATGTGTGACTGGAATAAAACTGCACAACAGGCTTCCAGCCAGAGACACTGACCCCATGGGGGGAAAAGTAAAATATATTTAATGAAATAAAAATTAATAATTATCCCCTAGTATATTACTGGCTTGTTCTAATGATGGTCCTATCCATAGAGAATTTTGTGTGATTTTGCTAAAAATAAGCAGGTAAATGAGTGTTGTTGTCTGACATCAGAACAGTGTATTGCAATTAACCTCTGTGTTCAATAATCTAGGATGCTGAGCCTCCTCTCTCGGCTAGATAAATCACTTGAAGGCCATCTCCTTACCTAATAAAGGGAAATCATGTAAGTCTTGTCAGTTGTGGCACAATTCAGCAAAGTTAGAAGGGCTTGAAATGTATTCAGACTGCTGTATGGCTTAAAGAAGGGCCCTGTTTCAAAAAAGTTACCCATAAAAAGTAATATTGATGAAAGAGTAATGTTAAAAGAAAAAACTGAAAAATAGTGGTGTGGTGGGACATGTCACTTTCCAACCCACCATGGCAATCCATAACAATACAGGAAACATTGTGCTGAGGTGATTGTTACAGTTCCTCAAGACAAATCAATTTGGCAAAATTAAGTGCTGGTGACATGAAGGCAATAGGAGCAGTTTATCATGCCAGTACTCTTGGTTCATTCTGAAACAAGGCACTACAACAGAAAGGCTATTTTCAGTGAATTCTGATGAAGTTGAGAATGACTTAGCACTCCCTGAGCGCTATTTATTACTAAAAAATAAACAAACCAAACCAAACCAACCCCACAGCTGTATTTGAGATAATTAAATTCTCACTGATTAGAACATCTTATTCTACTGCTACAGGACTGTGCTTACAGAGTGGAGACTTCTCTCTTCTTGTAAGGAGTTAGAGAAGAGTTAACGGTCAGAAAGAGCCTGATGGCTTCATTACATTTGAGACAGGACAGCACTGTGCAAAGCTTATGTCCAGGATAATGAGGGTCTCTTTGCCATGAGAAAATTGTGAATACAGTGTAGAAGATGGGAATCTCATAGCAATTTTAGCTGACTCTCAGTAGCTCAGTAAGAATGGTAATAACTAAATTTATCAGAACTATAAAACATGAGTGGTAGAACACTTCTGAAAAAAGTGGTTTGATTGCCTTTTTTTCAATACTTATAACTGCTCAAGTTGATTTTATAATCTGGCATCAGTATGCCACTGTCAAGATAAGGAAAACTCTTTATCCATTCATGATGGATTAAGATGTTCTCAGACAATCTTTTCGATAGGATCAGCAGATGGTTTGATGCTAAAAGTTCCTAACCACCAAAACTACAAAAAAGTTTACTTGCAATGGCACCTGGCAACGAAGTGAAACTTTAACCAAGTTCAGCAATAGAACAGATACTTTCCACAGGGCTGACAATCTAGTATCCATGTGATAAAAGCCCTTTATGAATCACACTGCCTTATTTTTCATTAGCTGTTTAACCAGTATTGCCATTATGGTACTCTAATACAGTGCCTGATTTGCTGAAAAATATTTTCCTTGGGTATCTCTAAATGAAGCCTGACCCAGCAAGTCCTCAATATGAGGAAAAATAAGAATAAGCACTTGCATGACATCAGTTTTGGGGTTTTGTGATCCGTGCCCTAGGAAGTGATCTGAAACAATCAAATTATTTCAAATTAATCTGCAGCTTCTAAACATAGGCCCCATATCTTCATGATTCATCATCCTGTGTTCTTGTAAAACAAACAAGTGAGCTAGACTTGGTCAGACAACCAAAATGATACCTGATTCAATTCTTTTTCATATCAGAAAAAGAGCAATGAACCTGTCCAGAAACTTTGGGAAAAAATAACTTTGTTGTAAGGTTTAGTGGCACTTATGCTACATATTGCTAACTGGCTTAAAGGCAGTAGGTCGCCTGAATCCCAGGAGAAGATAAAAGTCATTGAAAGCTGCTTTTTTTCCCCCCTGGAAACATTCATGATAAGATTTGTATATACCCATAGGATAACAGAATATGCTTTATATTGCTTCCCAAAGAAAATATTTTCTGCTGCTCCTCTAGACAATAGAGCTGAAATTTTTTTAGGAAAATAATTCAATGTTCATTTCTGACTTATGACACAAGAGGAAGATATTATGCCTCTCATGTTTGCTCTCTCTTTGTAGGAAGGTAATTCCAAGGCCCCCACTGAAAACATTTGTAAAATGGTATGTTTCTTTATCCATCCACAGTCCCAAATGTTGGCTGCCATGGCTTATGTGGCTTGAGAGAAGTCTGGAGGTAGAATTAACAGATACTTTCTCATAGGCTTAACAGACCCATTATGACTGAAAAACACAAAATACATATTCTTGCTAATTAATAAAATGCACTGCGGAGTGACATGGAAACTTTGTTGGTTATCTGGCTACTCTTACTGCTGACCATCAAATTGTAAATGCTTTAATACATCACGACACAGGTGATCTACAGAAACATTTGGCATAAAAACAAATGCCCATCTTAGTTTGAAAATAACAAACTAAAATCAACCAGTAAAATTGATTTTATACAGACACTTGCAAAGATGTCATTCTGTTCATGATATTGTGGTTCTTAATGGAGCGACTCTCATCAGCACACTAGTTCTCAGTCAGAGTACTGAGGGTTATACATTAGCAATGAAGTAAACTGTCAAGATTCAGGATCCTGTTTGTTTATAAACTAAGCCACAAGCATCAAAGCTTGAAGTCAAAGAGAATGTGTGTGTATGTGTATATATAAAATATCCTAAACAGTTGACATTACCACAGATGCACAGAATGTAGCTGAAATGCGTATGCTGTGAAATCTAATGAGCAATCTTGCTGTTGCTGATGAAGATCTTGTGAAGACTGAACAGTTTATTCTCTACCACTGTGGCCATACCAGTGACAGCACAACTGTTAAACCCACCAGATTATTTCTATTTTCCCATAAAAAGTAAAACAGTAGAAAACATTCCACCCACTCATCCCACATTGATACAGCATATTCACTGAGCAGCCCTAAAAGTTAGCTGCTGGCACCAACTGGTCTTAAATGTGATCATTAGCAAACTCTGATCCATGTGGAGAAGGAAAGGTAAAGAGAGATTTCCAGCCTGCACAGAAAACTCTCTCCCAAAGTAAGAATTGTTGGAAGGTGCTTGCATAAAAAGACTAAAGAACAGTTTATATATTCAGAGGCTGCCTCACAGCATCGTGTTGTCTCACCATGGTAGAGTATAATACACAATGTGCAGCTTGTAGTTATGCAGAGAAAGTGTGGTAAATTAAAAAGAAGGGTAAAGATACCTACTTGGTGTGCAAGGGATGTGCACAAATTTTGTAGGATGTATGTAAAAATTGAGTAAAATCTATTTTTCTCTCAACTGTGCAACAGAAGGTACCATCTGCAGGAATCTCAGAGCCATTATAACATATGGCAATATTTTTTCTTTCTTTTCTTTAAATGGTAGGAAAAGTGTTAACATGGTTTCCTTCCCTTACTAAGTTCTCTCGGTCACTTTTTCATGGCAGATTTCTGACAACACAGTTTTCCTAAGAGATACGAGTTGCTCATTAAGACTGATGTGCAGAAGGACCTCAGTGCAAAGAGTTTCTCAGATATTCCATTGGCATCTCTGAACTTGGGGCATGCTCTTTCAGCCTATGGACAGCTGCAATAGCAAAACTGCATCTTCTGTGGTACAGTTTGGTTGCGCTCGCGGAGTACTCTGACTACTGAAGTACAAAATGCAGATTTGCGTGTGACAGAGCTACATTCAAATTAAAGCTGCTTTAATAGTAGGAGAAAGAGGTCCATGTGGGGAGATGGCTTTATTTGACATGTGAGGGGCTCCTCCAGGTGATCCAGAGTGCCAATTCTTCTAATAGCTACCATGTAATTTGGGGCTGCACAAGCTAATATCATGTGAATTCCTGCACCTGAGGTTTAGACAGATCTGTACTACTACTTCCTTCTTGACTGTTGATTTACTTTAGCTTGTCATTGTAGGCAAACACTATTGCTCTTTATGCACTTCTAGCCAGAGCTTTTTTTGAGGGAAGCTAGATTTTTTTCTTGTCGGAGATTGCCTCTATAAGCAATTTCTTCAGTAGCTTGATATGCCATATCCCATTAGGGATTACAGAGTGGAGTCAACAAGCATGGCAAGGGATTTGAAAAAAAAAGTAAAAAAAAAAGTTTAAATTTATCTCTGGATTTGAGACTGTACAAGTGAAAAAAATGTTGCCTTTGATAATTATGTTGCTGAAAGAAATAGAGCTCAGAGATAATAGAAAGGCCGATATAGTAATTGCTTGTAGTACTAAAGAGTTGATACAGCGGGGTATTTGAATTGCTTAATGAACTGATTTAAAGGTAGATGCGTTCTGTCCTTTGGCTGCATATGTTCTACCAGAGATCCCATTTGAGACCGGTTTTTAATTCTTCTCTGTTTTCCTCTTTCTTCTACCACTTATACGAAAATGAGGCTATAATATCCCTCCACTAAGGGAAAGTCATTAAGTGTCTGTACAAATCTATACAGCTTGAAAAAGCTTTGAATATCTTAAATCTGGGTAGGTGTTTTCACTCAGGACCCTCATGTTACAATTTCAGAAGAAAACACATCCAAAGGTCTTCCAGTGCATGCGAGCTGATGCCTTCTGGCTTTCTCACATTGTACCCTGGTGTGAAGCTGATGAGCAAAGCTGAGCTCCATCTGAGAAATGTCTCAGGCACAGATTTTTTTCCTCCCTTGTTTTTGGGTGGCTGTCATTCTTCACTGGACTCTAGTACTTTATCACTGTAACATACATGCTGGCCTACTCACTCAAAACTCTCCCACAGAAGATCTGATACCAGGAAATGCTGCTTATATCATTCACTTAACTCATCTCCTTCCTCTCTCCCCCCTCATCATCTTCCTCCTCCCTCTCCCCAAACGCTCATTTCCTTTGATATCAGAGAACAGCACACACAGTTGAGCAGGCAAATATGCTATCAGCCAAACTTCTGCCATTCAAAGAGGCTCTATAAACCTACTGAAACAAAAACAGATTGTGTGAAGGGCTGGCTATGTCTTCTGTGCAGGACCTTCCTGAACTTTGTCCTCTAAAGGAGTGGCAGCTGTCAACTTCTACAGCCGAGTAGCAAGCCTGCTGTGAAAATATCAAGATTATTGAAAACTAAGTGTTTCAGACCTGGGGTGCTAAATTCTTCTGTGCATTTTGAAGAGACAGCATGGCTTTCAAGAGTGCTGGTGGTTCTTGAATTCATGATTTTTGCCAAAGCTCAGGCATGTGGGTTCCACAGAATAGTTTGTAACCCTGCTTTGTGTGCCCAGACCTCTGTTCCAGCTGTGCATTCGGATTAGAACTAGTGTGTGTGGTCCTTTTGTATGCCCAGGTAGGGAGGGAGCCAGGGTGTGCTCTGATATCGACATCTGAGGGACCAGATTGTGCAAAACACCACAGGTTGCACCAGCCTCATCGTGGAGGCACGGTCTGAGACCTCCACAGCAAAGATGAGCATACCATGCATGCTGTGCCCAGCAGAACAGCTGGCTGCAGACTACCCTTGAAAAGTCAGGGTCCATTTACTCCTGGTTTTGTGTAAACACATAGGCATTTAGTTTTAGGCTCTGATAGCTGGGGTTGGGGGGAGAAGAAGCACTTGGAGGAGATTACTGCTCGTTTTGCTCTGCAGGTCTTCTCAAAAAGAACAAAAGATGTGTTTTAATCAGTGCACAAAGCTGGAAGTATTAGGGCTTGGTGCATTTGATTTGGGTGATTAAAAATTTGGATGGTAGCTGGGGGAACAGCAGGGTATTCTGCCATTCTTCCTGGTACCCTCTAACCCTGATTTTGTAGTGAGTGAAGAAGCTCTCGGCCAGCCACCTGGAACAATTAGGTCACTTTTCTTGTGCAGCAACTCTGGGGATGCAATTCTAATCAGAGACTCAATGAAGCAGACCTGTATTAGACTAATTGATAGCTGAGCAACAATAGTACTAGGAGTTGTGAAATTTAAAAATATCCCAAATGGAAAAATGGTTCAGATGAAAGCCTCATCTGAGATGATTAATTTCTTTTTTTGTTCTTTTCTTGAATTATGGAAGACAGTTGGAGAGTATTTAAACAGAACTTTGTTGCTGCAAGGAATGGATGCCAGAAAAGGAAGGCAAGCAGAACAGACCTTTATTATCTGATGATAGATGGGTTTGAATCACTAGATGTATTAAGTACTTTTCTGTTAACTCAAATGGTAGAGCTCGGTTATGAAACCATGTAACAGCAATTTGTACAGTATTTCATTTATATGAAGATAGAAAGACTGGGAGATCCTAGGATAGGTTGTAAATGGCTTGAAGAGGCAAACCATGTTTTCACCTAATTCTTGCTGTCTTCTGGTGGCAGTCACAATGTTTCAAAGCCAAGGAAAAGACAGCAGTTAGAGAACCAAACTTAATGGTTAGAAAGAAGAATTTGCCATACAGATGTTTGGCAGTCCATACAGCTGCTGATGGACAATATACTTGAGACATTGATTTTATATGGTTTGAAAAAGGGACCTACATGGGTTCAAACGTATGTCTATAGGGCACTGGAGCAGAAACTTCTCTGTTACTCTTTATGTATGTAACAAGTAGTTGTAAAGTTAATGCCTCATCGCTAAAGAAAGCTTAGGCATTCCTCTTCTAGAAAATTCAAAATGCTGTCAGAAAAGATATCGGAGAGAATGTAAAGGGCAGACTCCACACAAAAAAACCCTCCAAATACAAAAGTATTGATGTTGTGAAAAACAAAATCAGCCAAGACAATCGCATTGCACTTAGAACAACCATGGTTCTTACAAATTCCATGGTTTGGCAGAAGTTTAACTTTGGCAAAGCGCATTCAGCATAAACAAAAAATGCGAGGAGTACTATTATCTCTCTGGGACTCGGTGGGCAGTGCTGCAGTGGAAGATTAGTGGTCTATTGGAATGCAGTGTATTTGTTTTCAGTTAAAACAGACACACAAGCCAGCAAAATGGGGCCTTAAAAAACAACCATAGGCAGTGAAAGCAAAAAAAAACAATTGTTTGCAGCAGTGAGCGTACCCTTTTTAACAGAATGTGGGGTATATAAAAGAGCAGGAGAGAGGTTTATTTTATAGTATCAGGAAAAACCATCTAATGATCTGAAGTTATTCAGGCATTGGTCCTGCAAGCAATATCCTCTTCCGGGAACAAGAAGCAAATAACTGAGTGAGAATATAAGCTTGTTTCAAAGGGAAGCAAGAGCCTCCCACTGAAGAAGCATCTTTTACCCCTCATTGGAAAAGGTATTCTCTTAAGCCAGAAGATTCAGGTGGAGCTGACAGATACACTGCTCTGTGAGCTGTGCAGCAGACAGGATTGCAAATAGAATGGGTGCTATCAGAGCCTCACTAAGTGCTGGCGGCTGGCTTTGGGGCAGTTGTTGTTTGCCTCCCACTGCATGTGAAGCCTCAGATGCTATTTTCAAGTTCATTCACATGTTTCCTGTTTGTGAGAAACACAGGTTCATTTGTTTATCACAAGCCAGGAGTGTTAAAGTGGTTGTAAATAGCACTCTGCATCTCACCCACACAGGGCCCTCCCTTCTCTGGGCAAGGACCTCCCCAGTGTTGCTTCCTTGCCTCTCACTGCTATATTGCCATCACCTACTGCTTTAGCGCTGCTCCCCATGTGGGCCCTAAAAGCAGGCACCTCGCTCAAACAGCCTTTGAAGTTGCTGCAGGTATAAACACTTGTGGGGCTTCAGCAGAGGCTCCTGGCAACCTCTTCAGTGTTCGCAGTCACCTACCTCGGTCTCAGCAAACAAAAATATAAACTCTCCAACTGCAATATAGCTGAAGTTCTTCAGCAATACACTTTGCATTAACAAAAAGGTCAAAGTGATTGTTGATCTGTCTGTACTCACAAACAAGTAGGGAAGGCAAGGCTCCCTGGATTGCTGAATTAAGTAGCTTTCTGCCCAAATTAACAGCAACCTGACCTCGTAAAGCTGTCTAATGGGCAGAGGGTTAGAAGTCATAATAAAGAGAATCCAGTTCTGAGGTAATAAGTGACAGTTCACCTCTTTAAGGTGAGAAGAAGCCTTTGCAACAGTGTGGTTAATTTTGGAGGCTGGTGGTGTGTACATCACAGGCACTAAACCTGACCGCATGTGTTCAAACAAAGCATAAGTCATTGACCATAGTCCACAGGAGTAAGAAAGGGTCATGTATTTTTGTCTCAGAGTGAGCACTAGCAGAAACCAACTGCAATATATGGCTGGTATCTTGATAGGCAAGAGAAGCCTGCCACAACCTACCTATCCATGTCCAGGAATAAAATTTACCCTTTAGAATATTCGTGTTATTTGAACATAAAGCTGAATGTCTACTGCATAAATGACTGGTTTTTCCCACAGGTAATATTATTTTACCAAAAGTATACATTGCAAATATTAGATCCTGGATTCTTTTCCTTTTTGGTGACTTTTCTTGTCTGGTTAGTAGAGAGAGAAAGGTTTGGTGACTTCTTTACAGTAATTTATTTAGTCTCTTTGAAACAGCTTGAGTCTTAACATTGAATTTGGTTGGGAGGGAGTTTGCAGGAATTAGTTTCTTCCATTTCACCTGGGATCATCCAAGAAATTAAAAATCCCTTTCTACCTGAGAACGCCTAAGCCTACCTTCCCTACCTACCAGCCCCGCAATAAAACCCCGGACTCAAGGGAGAGACACTGAGATTGGCACACAAACATGTTTCAGAAATCTCCTGTTGTAGCTTTTCAGCTTTGCATGGGACAATTTAAACAGTTGCTGAGCTGATGACAAGGGATGAATTGCTAGGCACTCACCTCAGAAGTGGGATATCTCTGCTGTAGTCATGAATACCTAATTGTTTAATTCAAATGGAGCAGCATTAATTGTTGTGTAACTCATCACTATCTTCTCTATGCAGGCATTTAAAGCATTCTCTTACACATAATAGGTGCTTTTAAGTGATAGATTTAAAACTACTGCATCTCACTGTTTTTGGCAAACTGCTGTTTGGTAAGGTTCGTAGTCACTAACTTGCTTTGCTTTGTTTTTGATTAAAGATGCCAGAAACAAAGAAAAAATATTTTGCTTTGGATTGAACTTTTTTAATTTATTTTTTTCTTAATTTGAAAAACTTGGTTTGGATGAGGCAAAGAAAAGTACTTTTGTTCTGCGTGCTGAAGCAGCTGGGGGAAATAGCTTCTACAGCCCTGATGCCAGCCCACTGCAGGGGAAAAAAAAAAGATAACAGGATTTATCCATGTTTAGTGATCTAAAGCCTCTGTGACTGCAAGATCCTCAGCTAGTGGTGACTTAGCATGATCCATGGCATCAAATATATTTCAGGAGCCAGGCCTGTTCTAATGGCCTGCCACTTGTGTTGCAAAAATTCACTAAAGCAGGGGAGAAGATTATAAAGACAAATCTCACTGGTACTTATATTTGGATTTTATTTACTAATTGCTTTCTCATACCCAATGCTTCATGAACCTGCTCATATCCAGAAAAGGCAGAGCTGTGCACAGGGGATTGCACTGAAAAACCTGGGCTCTTTAGCCCTAAGACAGCTTTCTGCGGATGTGATGGTGCTGCTTTTGGATCCTAACTAGATCATCTGCAATGCAATATTGGGATCAGTGAACTTACCCTGCCCTGGCAGCAGTTCAGGGCTCTCTGCATCACACTCTGATGCAGGTAATCCAAACACTCACAGGAAATTAGCAGGCCAAATGAATGCTTTCTGCAGACCAGGTCTTTACATTTAAGAGATCTGTTAACACTAAAGGAAGGTTTAGCTCTGTCTTTGGCCATGAAGTATTTCTCAACAGTTATTTTAGATTTTTTATTTATTTATTTTAAGACAAAAGGGTTATCTGAGGAGAGTTTTTCTCAGAGAAACACTGCACTGTGGATGTGATCTGAAAACACATCTTTGGCCCCAACACTGAGGATGGAAGCTTTTGGCTGTTTAGACAAGTTGTTCTTAGTTCTGTGTCTCAAAGGTACCTGGAAATTATTCTAAATGCTTCGTAGTGCAAGTTGCAGAGCAGTCCATTCCGCTTAAGCTGTCAGGCAGTTAATGTTTAAAAATCACTTATTTTCTGTTTTCATTTCTGTACCTCAGAAGAAATATATTCTGTTTTACCTAAACAGCAATGGATCTGACTACTTTGCTTGCAAAAATTGCCTGTAATGTAGTTGAAAGGTTTGTTACTTGCCTTTTTTCATTTCCAAAATGAAATAAAAAAGAATTAATTGCTCAGCTGCTACTCTGACATCAAGGAAAACTAACCCATAGAAATCATTCTGACATAGCTTAGAAATGGGCTGGATGCCAGCAAGGGAACATAGGGAAGCTAAAAGCAATATAATTTTCCTTTATGCAGTTATCTTATTGCTGTAACTACTGCAGTAGAGCCTGCTAGTTAGGGCCTGAGTGTCTCAAATTTTTTTTTTGCTCCTAAAGCTGTGAGCAGCTTTGGTACATCTTAGACAAGGGAAAATGAACTTGGTACTCACCTTCATAAGAGACTTGAGCATCCTTAATATCTCCTGAGATAGGAAAATGAATTAAGAAAAAAATGCATACTCAAATCTCACAAATTGTCTCAATAACGCCAAAAATCTTAACAAATCCCTGGCAACTTTTAAAAGAACAGAAAACCAGAGCATAACCAGGTCAAGGAGAATAGTAGGACAGCAGGTTTATTTAGACTACGAGTTTCAGTAGCCAAATCTGGTTTAAGCCAGAGAGAAGTTAAGTTGCTCTAGACATCTTGGAGACAAAAACAATCTTATTGTCACTGCCTACTTGAAAAGAACAGCACAGAAGCATCACACTTGTCTACTCTTGGAGAAAGCTTGGAAGACTATGCTAGTGGTCTGACTACCATAATTCATCTGTGCTAACTCTGAGTGGAATATTACATGAAAGGCTGTGGGTCTGAGTCTCACGGTAGGTACAAATCAGATAGTCAAACACAGAATTGCTTCTTTAGTATACTGGTAGCTGAGAAAATTGCATGTATAAATGCAGCTGAGAGAATGACTTTTCACTGTAGCTCTGTATCCAAGGCCCATGCTTTAAGTCTATTCCTCCCTTCAAAGTGATGCCTACTGGCAAACTTGGGGCTATTTTTACAGAGCAGTCACTGAGGATGCTAGTAAAACAAAAGATAAATTAGAGGCACAGAAGTCTTCTCTTCAGACAGAGCAAATCAAAAAATGCCATCTCTGTACTATGCCTATGGGCTGAGACAAGGAGGGCTGACTCTAGTGCTCACAGTAGTCTTATTTCTTTGTCTGGGGGAGGGCAGTTTAAGAGGAAGTAAAGTTCAAGGACTCTGCTATGGCCCTTCTTGTATTAAGGCAGGGGAACCTGTGTTCTGGAGCCCTCTGTGACTGCAGCTGGTGCCAGAGAAAGGCAAAAGTAAGCTGCTAGATCTATTTCAAAAGTTAACACAGGAAAATATAGCCATCTCAGTTATAACCCATCTTCTGTTTCATTAAAGATACCAGCCTTGAACTTTATTGCAACGCACTGCAGGTAGCCAAGTTTCCAGTATGGGTAACGTGGACAAAATCAGTTTTGCTTTCAAAAAGGAGGACTACCAAGGACAAAAAAATGAAGATTTCTTAAGTTTCAGATGACTGTAGTCATACCTTGCTTACAGTGTATCATGAGAGGCAATTAAATCTGCAGGTTTTTTGGCTGCGCTCCCGATTCTCAGTCACTATCTCTTTGGGGTTTTGACTGTGGTTTAACTGCCTTAGCTGTATCTAGAGCTAAGCAGCTTGCACCAATTTCAGGTTGCCGCTGCTTATTAAAAATTGAACTATACCTTTTCTCTGTACGCAAGGGATATAGCTAAGATTCTGAGCAGCTCTGAAATTAAGTTTGTAAGAGGGAAATACACATGGCATTTATCAGACCGCACAAGCAAGGTTAGCATCGGGGGCTGCTGTTGCAAAACTAGAATTACTTTAACTGAGAGCATTGCTAATTTTCCACCATTTTGGCAGCAAGAAAAACCCTACTGAAGAAGTATTCTTGTTTGTAGTGTTCTTGTTCCTAGAAATCAAATCAAGTACTTGCCGGTAAGCTGCAACTCAGGCAAGTGCAGTTCAGGCAGCCACGAACAATTCTGCTGCTTATTAAGCTAATCAGAATTGTCACTTGCTCCCTTCCCCCACTCATGGTTTGCCTGTTGCCTTCTCACAAAACAAAATCAAGCTCCTCAAAGGCTGTTATTTAAATCATGGCTCATAACAAAATGAAGACCTCATAGGAATCTCTAGAGGCTACCACAGTACAAGTAATTATTTGAATAAAAGCATTTCCTCATTACTGGCATTTTTCCTACAATTTTCCCTCTCCTTCTGTAATGGTAATCATGAATTAAATGTATAGAAAAAAGTTTACTGAAGATCAGGATATAAAGTCAAGACCAACTGCGTAATTTATAATAACCTGCTAAAATGCAAGCTTTTACATTAAAATAATAAATCAACAATTAAAAGGTTATTGCCAGGAATGCAGAAATACCTTTTCACATTACAAGTAGGAATATTCATAAGTCAGCTAAGTTGCCTTAAAACACCATCATCTACTTCTGCTAATGAGCTGGCTTCACACTGAAGCACATGAAAAGTATTCATGTGTTTTATTTTACAAGGTTCAAATGTACAGGTCATAATCACCAGCAAAAAGACAGTAACAAACAGTTTAGAGAAGATAATGTCTTGATTTAATTGAGATTATTACCAACTGAATATGTATTTAGCAATTAGATACAGAGCTGTTTGCTTTCTAGATGCAGGTAATATAAATGGTAGTATGTGAGACTGATGATTTGTTGTTCAATTAATACCAAGTGATGGCAGCTTATAGAATTTGGGATGTATGAGAAGTATAATTAATGAAGATGTTCTGTCACTGCTTTGCTTTTTTATTATTTTGTTAGATTACTTATGCTGAGTTCTTTCCTCTGGCTAGATTCTAGTCCATGCTTTTCACGCAAGTGTTGAGAGCAAGAATGTGCTATAGTCAAAATGACAAATAACTGAGATGAGCAAAAATATAAAAAAGAGTGGCAATTTCCTCCATTAAATTCACTGCATTTTAAGGTAGGTGTTTGTTAAGGCCATGTTACAATGTTTGTGTCCATTACTCCAAGGTTTGTGGGACAGACCCCATATTCATAGGAATACAAGTCTCTCAAACTTATCTGAGGCTTTCTAATATGATATAATGATTATTTCTTCAGGATAAGTGCAAGGAGATTGCAGTCCTATGTATAGTTAAGCTTTCCCCATTCTTTTGGCTCTTTATTTTTTACTGCAGCAGCTTTTGCAGTGACCTATTGCATTAACAGGTGTAAAAATGAACCTTCTTGTCATTGCATCACCACCCCCACCCTGCCCATCCCATTTTTTTTCTCAGGCTTCTGAGAAAGAAATTTATGGCCTGCTTTATATGGACAATTAATAGTAACACATTCTCCTATGTTTTTATAGTCAAAGGTAAGGAATAAAATTCAACAGGGTTTTTTCTTCTGTATGTATTTCCTATATGCATACCTAACCTCAACTTTATAGCTAGGCTAAGCCTTTAGTTTTGTGTTTTCAATTCCATATCTTCATTACGAATGTAAAGAGTTGCTGAAATCTCACTGAATACATAAAAAAAACCCTAAGCTTAATTTGCTTTCTAATCACTAAGATTTCCTTCATCTGACTCCTCCTCAATTTTCATCTCTAAGGAGACGAGCATTGCCATGAAAATAGTCTCTTGGTTTCTTGACAGTTGACTTGTTCCCACTACAAATTCTTCTTTCACCCTCTGCCTTATATTTACCATCTTAGCCCTCTGCTAGTGACATCAATGGTGACGTTACAGAGCACTCTCATTGGAAGTGCAGAAGGAAGAGGTGGACTGTCCTCCGAGAAGCTGATTTTAGTCCCAGTGAATTAGGAGGAAGGAAAGCACAGAACATATTGGGGGGAAGTTGAACTGCTCCTACATGAAAAGATATTTTAAGCTCATGTCAGCTGTTAGAAATCCATATACAAAAAACTCAGTTTCTGGGACTGCTTCCATTCCACTAGCACTATGCAAAATGGGTCTTAAAAATATTAATAACTTTTTTTCTCAATAAACGTAAGAACTTTCCTTTCAGGCTCCCTTGCCTGAAATCCCCTTTCATGTCAGTTGGCTCTGATCTTCATTTCTGTTCTTCTGCCCTGTCTTCCTCTCTCCCTACGCCTGCCTGCTTCCAAAAAAGTTCCCCTGCTATGCATCCTTCCCAAACCACTCTTCAGCATCGTTTGGAAATGTCCCCCTTGCTGTACTCAAGGTCTCTAGAGGCTGAGCTTGGTACTGCACTGTATTGTTCTGTAATAGGTAATGCAACGATATGCTGCTGAGCATGAGAAGCTGGAAAATGTAAAGATAAAGGATGCCTATGAACAAGCAAAGAGGCTAATAATTTGTATGCAACAGATTGATGATGTGGGACTTTAACATCATGGGGTAGAAACTTGAAGAACAAGGAGTCAATATCACAGACACTTGTGAATAGTTGTCTGAATCAGACCAAACCTTTTCTGACATCCCTGTTTATAACATTTCTTTCTGGTGGACCAGACTTTGCTTTTAAGTACATATCATAATATATGGAGTAGGACCTGTTTTGCTGTCTGTACTAGTACTTCATTAAGCAATAACTTTCAAAACAGACTTGATAAACTTCAGGAAATTGAAGATCCTGTGCTAACCAGGATATATGCCCTGTTTAAGCTGTGCACATTTTAAACATCATGCTTTTGCTCTAGACATCACTGACAGCATTGTTAACCACTGGTGGCCATTTAACTGCAGAGTTTCTGGAAAAACAGCATGATGATAAAGTGATAGTAGAGGGGATCTGCTCATCCTCACTGAATGCTATCAAGACACCATGAAAAATAAATACAGAAATGATAAATGGATGCTACACTGATCGTTATGAGGATGATGTTTTTCATTCATTTTAAGTTGGAGTAGAAGGAAGGGCAAGGGGGTTACAAACTGCAACCTATTTGTCTTGTGTTGGTGTGTAATGAACCTGTTGGCCCAAGTGCCAATATTTAAAAACTGCTTAAGACAGCAGATGATTGCATGTGTAACCATAAGAAATTCAGATGATTAGAACCAGATATTTAACACAAAAAGTAATGGAATGTTGGTTTCTCTCCTCTGCCAAAGGAGGTAAGGGAAAGTAAGATATTTCCCCAGCTGCAGATAGTAATAAAACCAGTGCTGCCACTGCAACTAGAGCTGCTTCAGCTTTGAGCTTGTTATAGCAAGAAGACAGCAGACAGCACCCTTCAGTGAGCGCTCACAGGCTTCTCTGGTCACCTTTAAAAGAAGTAGAGAACCTATTTAGTAGACCTGATCTACTAAAAGGTAACTTTCATGCCTAGATCAAAATTTTCTCTAAAAAAAAATAAAATCTTTGTACCGCATTTCCATAGCTGTTATTAAAAAGATACCTTTTAAGAACAGCTGTCTTTTATCCAGTTGACAGTTTTATTTCGGATGATAGTACTTCTAATACTTTGTATTTTATCATATCCTTTGTGTTAAAGCACTTAAGGATTAAATTAAATGAGCTGCATGGCACTACTGTGTAATAGACTATGAAAGGGCTAGACACATCTGAAATGAGAGAAAGCACTGTGCAGCCACACCCAGAGCATCCCAAGTACCTAAGGAAGGGGAATATAGGCTGTTTGGACATAGCCCTTATTAGGAAACTCATACTTTGTATGCCTTCCCAGGTATAAAGACTGACACAGATCAGTGAAATACATCTGAGGTCATGTGGAGAAAGGTTTTGTATCTCTTAGCTCTGTCCAAGTGGTAGGCCAGGTCTTCATGTGCAGTGAGTGGGTATTGCCCCAATGAGGTCAGTCAATTCATGTCTGTTTTCATAAGGTGAAGTTCTAGTTGACTTCCCCTTGAGGTTGTTGGGGCTTTTTGCTTTGTTTTGGTTTTGTTGGTTGGTTTTGTTTGGGTTTTTTTGTTTGGTTTGTTTTTTTTTTTGGGGGGGGGGTGGTGGTGTGGTTTTTTTTAGAAGAAATCAGAAACTGATTCAGAAAGCTCTCTGCTTGCATACTGGCTGACAACACACAAACTAGTACCCAAGCATGCAATATTTGAGATGTTTATCTCCCTTTACAGAAAAGACTTTAACTACAGCAGAACATTAGTTGTTTATATAGGTTGGGTTTATCAGTGCACTACTGAAAGCGGCTGAACAGGGAACCAAGGCTTTTTTCTGTAATGGCAAGAAGTTCTGTACTGTAAGGGTGATGAGGCACTGGAACAGGCTGTCCAGAGAAGCTGTGGCTGCCCCATTCCTGGCAGTGTTCAAGGCCAGGTTGGATAAGGCTTGGAGCCACCTGCTCTAATGGAAAGTGTCAATGCCCATGGCAGGGGGTTGGAACTAAATGATCTTTAAGCTCCCTTCCAACCCAAACCAGTCTATGATTCTATATTGGAATAAAAGTAACTTGTTCAAAGGAGAATGGTGAGAAGAAATAAATTTGATACAATGCTGAATAACATCCAAGTATGTCAGGACAGGTCCCTTTCAATTCAAACTATTCTGTGGTTCTATACTGCTAACACCTGTTATTAGCAGAAGATATTTAAGTACTACAGTCATAATGAAAGACATACGTTCTTAGAGCGGGTTAAAATGATTCTGCCCTGATTAAAGATTGACAGCCACCCAGGGTAGACAAGGAGTAACTGTGATTGACATATGAGTGGAAGCAGTGAGTCATGTAAATGTGTATGATCTTATAGGATTGCAATGTGGGTGGGTTAACAGACACAGACATGTAGAAGTGGAAAACAGTTGCTTGATGATGCACAGGATGAGTTTGAACACAAAGGTCTTCAGGAAGCACCCTGAAATTCATACTTCCCTTGTCTTTGTTTATCTTTCTTCAAGAGAATTATAACAACAATAAGAAGAGTAGACACACACACACACAAAAAAAATGAATAGTCCAAATCCATGTTTTCTCCTTTTTCTCCCAACAAAGCATATCAGAGAAGTCCAAATCCTTTTATGGTGCTCAGAACTGGCACAACTTTAAAGTCTTTGTAGTTTAATTCATGTAAGCATCCAAAAGTTTGTCTGATGTTTGTTTTCCCTCCCTCCTCTTAGACTTGAAAAACTAGAACAAATCCAGTTTTATTTTTATTTTACACTACTATATTATTTTATACTAGAATAAATCTAGTTTGAAAAACTAGAATAAGCCTAGTTTCTCAAGTTGGGAGGGGATGGGA
Source organism: Amazona ochrocephala (assembly GCA_039720435.1). Classification (NCBI taxonomy): domain Eukaryota; kingdom Metazoa; phylum Chordata; class Aves; order Psittaciformes; family Psittacidae; genus Amazona; species Amazona ochrocephala. The sequence continues at coordinate 81,421,779 of CM077880.1, forward strand.
TAGGTAGTATGGCGGGGGGGGTGTGGGTGTAAAATCCTTTCAGCATTTCTGTGTTTTGCTTCACATTGAAAAAAAAATGGAGAACTTTGAAATGAAAAATGACTGGAAAAACTGACAGAACATTCTTGAGTCTCTAAAGCTATTTGTTTAGGTTCAATTCCAAATCAAGACAATGGCTTGCTATTCTGTTTTGGTTTTAAATGAGAATCAGGCTTCACTTGATAGACACGTTATTCCGATAGCCATGCCTGATCACGTCAGGATTAGTTGGGAGAAAAAAGCAAAAGGAGACTGCAACTTTTTTGAAAGGCAAAGAAGGTAAATTAACAGTGTTTGGGATCTAAATAGCTTTGTGTTGTAAGGTCTGTCTTAGTGCAGTTAAAGGATCGTGGAGTTAAACTAACAAAACTGATGTAATAACAAAGTGATGGGTAGTAGACATTTTAAACTGATACTTTGCCCAATGTCTATTTTTTTATTTGCTGCATGATTGCAAGATTTGAAATCCAGACTTCTGACTTTTTCCTCTGACCTGATGAATTCTTAGAAGCTAGCAAAAGGATTCTTAGAACTTTTTAAGTATGCAGAAGCTGTAGAGCAAGTACAAAAATTAACAGTGGAGATCAATAGCAATGTGATTTCCCATGTTCAGAAGGACATCTTCCTGCAATTTCAGTAGTTCTTTCCAAGATCTTGTCAAGGAGTGAAAAGGTTGTCAAGAACTGTAGAGTACACTCTTGCCTATTAACTAGCATTGCCTTCATTTAGACTGATGCATTTGGCAGCAACTGAACTATTTGAGTTCAATACTTGTAGCTTGTTTTGCCTGAACTTGGATGTTGTCTATTGAAAGTCTTTATTTGGAGCTGTCTGCTTAGTGCTTGCATTTCTCTCTTGCTCCAAAACTTTCTTGTGTTCTTCCTATTCTTCTGTCTGAAGCCTTCCTACTTGTCCACTCTGTCTTATCACATCCTCTTCAGGCTTGAGAACATAAAGTCCAAGCTCATTTTTTTGCACATCTTCCCTCTAAATGTATGTTGCGCATATATGTCTGTTCTGAGATGTCCACTACCACTAAAATAACTACAAAGCTGCAAATACTATTTCAGCATATGTGGAAAAATAATTTTCTTTTCTGGTCTAGTATTCCAGCTCAGTGTGGAGGCCATCTTCAGTCAGAGTTAATAAGGAGATATATTAGAATTTACATAAAGCACAAAGGTGAATGAGAGTGCTAGATTCACAAGAGAAAAAAAAATGTGTGCTGGCCCTGATCAACAGAGAGATTCCAAGCCATTTACTTTTGAAGGTTCCAAGCTTTTGAAGCAAGAAAGCAAAGGCATCTTCAAGAGAGCAGGGAAAAGGGCTAATCTGCTTCAAAATTCAGTATCTGCCTGGGTGATGTTGGAGGTCTGGCACTGTGTGGATGAAATGTATTGCTTCAAAACTGAATGTTTAAGCTGAAAAATTTGGTTTGCATGTGCGGTTTGTTTTATAGAATCATAGAATAGTTAGGGTTGGAAAGGACCTCAAGATCATCGAGTTCCAACCCCCCTGCCATGGGCAGGGACACCTCCCACTAAACCATGTTTTTTCTCTCTCCCAACTAATCACCTGAGACCTGCATTGTCTGGGGTGAAATGAGGGATTTTATGCTAAATCAATGAGTATGTCCAGGATATTAAAAAATGTGTATTTCATGGCTTGGTGTTGGTAATTTAGGCAGCATTATGATTTTGCTCACTCATGCTCTGCATTGCTTATATATCACTTTTCCAACAAAATAAACTTCATTTCATGCATTAAAGACCAAGAAAAAGTTAACTCTTGGTACAGAAGTAAGAATGGCTAATTAGGCACCCTACATGGTGCATACATTTAAAGGTACAATATCATGTAAACAATTTGTCCAAAATGTCCTTCCTCTGTGTTATTTCTTGTAACAGCCTCTTCTCTTGAAGCCTTTCCCACCATGATTTCTCTCTTTCTCTAACCTTCCACCTTTTCCTTTGTTCAATACTTCTAGCCTGATCATGAATCAGTCATAGAATCATAGAATCATAGAATAGTTAGGGTTGGAAAGGACCTGAAGATCATCGAGTTCCAACCCCCCTGCCATGGGCAGGAACACCTCACACTAAACCATATCACCCAAGGCTCTGTCCAGCCTGGCCTTGAACACCACCAGGGATGCAGCATTAACAACTTTCCTGGGCAACCCATTCCAGGGCCTCACCACCCTTACAGTAAAGAATTTCTTCCTCATATCCAATCTAAACTTCCCCTGTTTAAGTTTAAACCCATTACCCCTTGTCCTATCACTACAGTCCCTAATTAATAGTCCCTCCCCAAAATCCTTATAGCCCCCCTTCAGATATTGGAAGGCTGCTATGAGGTCTCCACGCAGCCTTCTCTTCTGCATGTTGAACAGCCCCAACTTTCTCATCCTATCTTCATATGGGAGGTGCTCCAGTCCCCTGATCATCCTCGTGGCCCTCCTCTGCACTTGTTCTAACAGTTCCATGTCCTTTTTATGTCGAGGACACCAGAACTGTACACAATACTCCAAGTGAGGTCTCACAAGAGCAGAGTAGAGGGGCAGGATCACCTCCCTCGACCCGCTGGTCACGCTCCTTTTGATGCAGCCCAGGATACGGTTGGCTTTCTGGGCTGCAAGCGCACACTGCAGCCGGCTCATCTTCATTTTCTCATTGACCAACACCCCCAAGTCCTTCTCCGCAGGGCTGCTCTGAATCTCTTCTCTGCCCAACCTGTAGCTGTGCCTGGGATTGCTCCAACCCAGGTGTAGGACCTTGCACTTGGCATGGTTAAACTTCATCAGGTTGGCATCAGCCCACCTCACAAGCGTGTCAAGGTCCCTCTGGATGGCATTCCTTCCCCCCAGCGTATCAACCAAACCACACAGCTTGGTGTCATCAGCAAACTTGCTGAGGGCGCACTCAATCCCACTGTCCATGTCACCAACAAAGATGTTGAACAAGACCGGTCCCAACACTGATCCCTGAGGGACGCCACTTGTTACGGGTCTCCAGGTGGACATTGAGCCATTGAGCACAACTCTTTGCTTGCGGCCATCCAGCCAGTTCTTTGTCCACCAAGTGGTCCACCTATCAAATTGATGTCTCTCCAATTTAGAGACAAGGATGTCATGTGGGACAGTGTCGAATGCTTTGCACAAGTCCAGGTAGATGACATCAACTGCTCTACCCCTGTCCATCGGTTCTGTAGCCCCATCATATAAGGCCACCAAATTGGTCAGGCAGGATTTCCCTTTAATGTTTCCAGTCATGGAACATCAGTCTCCAGTGGTCTACGTTACAATACAGAACTATATGCCTACTATCAAAAAGGGTCATTTGCCCCAGATTCCTAAGTCCCCTCCTTTAAAACAGATGAGGATGTAGTTTCTATCTCTACTTCTAGACCCTGCAGTCATAAACACATATTCAAAATCATTTAGTTGGATCCATGTTTGACTGATCCACCTGATCCAGATCCAGAGCTCACCTCCTCCCTTATGGTTGTGCATAACACAGGAAATCTGCATGTACTCTATAGCAACTAGGACTATGTAAGAAGGTGACTCACAAGAAATCAAAGCAGCTTACTGCAAAATTACTACATTGCTAGTTTTCACTGATTCTGCTAGAATTGTCACAACCTTGTTCCTTTCAGACCCTAAGAATCTTTGTCTTCTCAGTGTTTTTTGTCATTCTGTGAAGGGTTCTATATTAGCTATTAGTGCTTGCAAAAGAGATTTTACAGTTGTCTTATGTGTATGAAAACATCAGCTCAGTGTCGCACAGAGGTGAAAAAGGCAACGGGAATGATAAAAGTTAACTGCAAAAGAACAGAATAAAACAGAAGTCATCATTGTAGTACTGTAAGAATTCCTGGTGCATTTTCAACCTTGACAATTGCAAACAACTAGAAAGATTACATGGAAGGTGAGCAAGTGTGGTTTAAGATCTAGATTGGTTTATATAGGAAAAAATACTAAATGGTTTAATTTGCTTGGAAAAAAAACAGGAGATACTATGCAGATCTATGAAAGATGTGGAACAGATAAAGTGAATATTTGCTATTTCTTGCAACACAAGAACTAATAGGCACCCAGTGAATTTATAAGCTGTAATAAACTAGCTTTAATACAAACTGAAAGCAACACCTTTCCCCACAGCATATAATTGTGAAACTCAGCACAACAGGGTTTTGAGGAGGCCAAGAGCAGAAATAGGTTAAAAACCAGACTGAACATACTCAGAGGATAAGCACATTTGTGGCTACTGAACATGACGTTATACATACACCCTCTGTGTCAGTTCCTTCATGCTATTACATGACCTGAAGCTAGGAGGTTGTTTGAGGAAAAGGCCACCTAGAATTTATCCTGCTTCAAGATAGTACTTATGTTCTTCTATTGCTTATCAGAGGATACCGAACTAGGGGAACCTTTGGTCTGATTTTATACTATTCTTATATTCTCTGAATGGTATCATTTTGACAGTAAACTTATGTACCTGTTCCTATACTTGAATGTGTAGTGAATGATTTATCCCAAGGAGATTTGGACTTCATCTTCCTTGACACCACTTGATCTCACTCAACGAGACATGTTGGTCTTTATCAAGGTAGGAGTCACTGCTCCCAGGAAAAGTCCTGTCTGTGTGAGCTTTTGGAAAGAAGATGGTTAGCTTTCTAAAAATTTAAAATGGGAAGAGAAGTAACACTGAATAATCTGACAGATGTCTTTCTGACTGGACTTTATTAATGGTAATTTCCTGCTGTGGTTATTTGCATACATTTGTTGAGCACAGCAGAACTATTTTCCTTGCTCTGGTTTTGTTTTATAAAACTCCAAAGTATAGAACTGTCACTCATGCTTGGAAAAGGGAGGAAAAGGTGGCGTGATGTAATTTAACAATACATAAGGTGGCTTAAATAACAGTTATAATTTGTAATAGGCATGTTTAGTATATTCATTTTTGTTTCATAATAACTTTCAATTTTTCTTTTGCATCTTTGCTTTTCCACTGTAAGAGCTTATGTGCTCTTCAGTGGTCATATGACCATGCAGCTCCACAGACAAAGAGGGAAGGCTGTGCAAAAAAAGTCTATATTTGAGGCAGGACTTGGCAAATTAAATGGGAGCCTGCTTTTCTGAAGGCTTATCTATTCCAAAAGGGAGATCCTTATATGGTGTGAAGCAGCACTGTGTTGATCTCAACAGAGCTACATCATTTGGTGGGAGTTACAGATCTGGTCCCAGGTCTGCAAGATTCTCTCCTTGTGCTGATACAGCTATCACCACTGTGCCTGGGGAAAGCTTTGCTTCTATCTCCTCCTTGCCTCTCTTTATGGCCTAGCAACCCTCCAAATGCACTGTTTATCCCCTTGCTCTTTTTGAAGGTTACCCGTGCTCTCATGGCAAGCTGTGATCATGGCTGGGTGTCACTGCTTGTGTGAACTCTGAGGCCATGGCCTTGGTGGCAGTGAAGGCACAAGAGTGCTAGCTTTGCCACAGCCTTATTGCCTGCATCAGGGCCCCAGCACTTACCTGGTTTGTCCAGCTCACCCCATACTGCCATTTCACTGCTGGGAACACTCCCAAACCTGGGTTTGCCTCCACATACCAAAAAGCATGCCACAGCACAGCATATTGAGGAGGTAGGAGTTACTCTCAGATGTGTTTCCCTGCCAGCAGTGTCTCATCGTGCTACATTAAACTGGTTTGCTTCTTACATATGGCAGTAGAACAAACTTGTCCCCATGCTGCTGCTCCTGATCAGTTTATCATTTTAGAAGGTATGGTCCATTTAACTAGCACTTCTTCAGCAGGCTGCCATGCAGTATGTTCCTTATCCTTAAGAGCACAGGTCCTCACATGCAACTTCACAGTATGATGCACATCTTCTAAGAAAGCTTTTTTTGCAGTAGTGGAGTGGTTCAGCTGCTCCTGGTAGAACAGCAGCAGTCCTATCAGGATGGTAGCAAAATTTTTTTAGTCTAGGTGTTGTAGGCTCGTAATGAGAGGATTTTCTTCTGTTTCATTTGAAGGTATTCCTTCTACTTTTTTGGTTAGGAGAAACTGAAGTCAGCCATTTCATCAATGAAATCAATTATTACAGGTGTAAAAGCTGGTGTCTACAAATCAAAGTGAGTCCTTCAGCTTTTCTGCTATGCTCAGAGTATCTGCCTCTTACAATGCTAAACCGAGGATTTGTTCATTCCTGCATCATATAGAGCCCATCACAGGTTTGACGGCTAGACGTGAAAAGGATTTTCACAAGCTCACAGGGAGCCAGTTGGGTTCAGTTGCACTTCTAAAGGACCCGCTTTTTCCTTTATCATACACATTTGCTTCATTGCTCAAAAAAAAGCAGAAAAAAGGTTTACCTATCGATGCTTGCAGACTGTAATCTTAGATATGATACTTACTAGAGTTTGAAATTTTTTAGCCCAGCTTCCCACTGAGGGAAGCCCACTGAGGCATACGCAATCCTAATACCAAAGGAAAAGCCCCAAAAGGTTTCCCAAAGGAGGCAGAAGGAAAAAAAAAAAGAAGAAAAAAAAAAAGAAAGAAAAACCCCCACAAACCCACAGAACAGGCACCAAACAAAAAACGCCCAGGCAACAGGCACATGGATCAGAACATTTATTTTGAGGTAAGTTTAAGACAGAGAACTGGGGCTGTGGAGCTCCCTTTCTCAATGGCTGCAGGCACTGCCCAGTTGCTTGCGGGACAGGGACAGAGCAGAGACAGGAGCTATATGTGTTTGCATAGTCCTTAGATAGGTACTAAGTGCTAGTGAGGGGAGGAGCAATAAATTAGCTGTAGCAGCCATTTAACAAACAGCAGCTCAGCAAAGGTTAAAAGAGAGTTAAAAGTAGCAGGTCCTTGCTACTGCCCAGTTTTAAAGATTTGTGTGATACTTCCGCTGAGATTTGTGGGTTTGAAGGCTAAATTTTGGAAAAAAAAACTTGTCAAGTTGACTGAAACTAATACCTTGCACCTCTGAAACTAAAGACATGTTCACTGCTAAATCCTCCATTCAAGAGTGTCTGATGGTGCTGAGGACATTTCAGCATGAGCTGCAAGAATTGCATCTTCCTTTGCCTGAAATGAACCAAAGCTTTTTGATGCATAGTCCTGTGCTATGTGCTTCAGCTGGAAACAGGAATGAAATACGTGGATTAGCTTCCATCTGCTTAGCTCACTGCAGGCTATTGCATCCCCTTTAACTGACAGGACCAGAGGCAATGTGCACAAGAAGAAATACAGGAGGCTTCATCTGAACATCAAAAACCACCTTTTTACTGTGAGAGTGACAGAACACTGGCACAGGCTGCCCAGAGTGGTTGTGGAGTCTCCCACTTTGGAGATATTCAAAAGTGGTATGGACACGGTCCTGGACTCTAGAGGTGGACCTGCCTGAGCGCAGATTTGGACCAGATGGTCTCCAGAGGTCACTTCCTTTTCCAACTGTTTTGTGATTCTGCCATAGATGACCATATAATGTTAAGGCTGATGCTTAGTTTGACAGCACAATGTTTTTACAGATTGTTGCTGACAGCATTTCACGCATGCTCTGAGCCGTACCAGGAAGGACTGTCAGGACACATTAGAATAGGCTGCTCTAGGCATGGTCCACCATCACATCTGTAGTGTGTTCAGACTTCCTTCCAAGGAGAACTTCTGGATCTGATTCCAGCTAAAGCTCAGGAGTGTTCTGACATTCAGGCAACTGGGGAACATGGCACAGTACGCAAAACTGGAAATGAAACTACCTGGTAATGTTCAAACACCTGAAAACCTCTTTATGCTGCCTTACACTACTGCTCTCACCAATAAGAATTAGGGCCTCTAACATGAGAGAGTATTGCCTAATGTCATTGCTGTTAAAAAGTCAGTGTTCCCCTGCTGCTAACTTATTGTGAGAAATCACAGCAGCTCCTTATTTTTAGAACAGAAGTGCAAATTATCAGATATCACTGTGCAGAGCTATGCCTGAATAACTGTTATCTTTTTAGGGGAGTTAGTATCTTACAGTGATACTTAATTAGCTAGTAAGTCGAAACACTAAAGTGCTTTCTAAATGCTAAGTATTAGTACTACAAAGCATGAAAAAGTATGGAAAGGGAAGCCCTGCTTTCCTAAATTCCTACAGGGTATGCATGGAAATCAGAAAGGACTGAAGCAGATATATCTCAAACCATTTTAAAAAACAGATGTGCAAGCTTTGCCTGTGCTGACTGAACAACCATAGAAATGAATTCTTTACAAAATACCCTTTTTCAATCAGACTGCACTGCTTCCTTCAGCATCTGTAGATCACACACAAGCCCTTGCACAGCACATGTGGACATCACTAATAAGATTTGCTCTTTATCCATGCCAAGTTTCATCATTCACTGAGAAGGCAGCTTGCTGAGCAGAGGGATGAGTTGGATTGTGGTGGATGCTGCTGAAACTAATAAGAAACTTGGCAAGAATATGGTGGAATATTGCCATAATACAAGGCTTTTAAAACAAAACAAAAACATCATTTCCTAACCTCTTTGAAAAGCAGGGGGCACAATTTATAGGAAATTATTTGTGTTCAAGAAAGCGGCAAGTCGGGTACAGCAGGAGTTCACAGAACCCACAGAAATAACCATCACAGGCAGGTAGGAATAAAAGCTAAGGCTCCATTTCCTCATAAGATATCATAAAATATTTGAGGGCATATTTCTCCCCTCCTGAGTGCGCAAAGAATTAGTTGCCTTGGCTGGAGAATATGTCCTGGGAGTCATACAGTGTAGAGTTACAACTGGTTACAATTTGTTTTAAAAGCGCTTCTCTGAGGATAGATAAAGTCTTTTGGGGTTGAATTTTATTCTTCTTTTTCATTTCTCTGTTCTCCTGCTGCTCTGCAATTCAATTGCTGAAAAAATCATTTACCCAGCAGCTGAATTCAGATCCAGCCATGGTCTGTATTCTCTGCTGTAAACTCTAAGGGATGAGTAGCTGCTTGATAATTTCATAGATTGATCTTTTTTTTCTTCAGTTTGCCAGTTTCACTATTGATCATACCAGTGGCCTTCCCTATTTCTGACATTAAGGGAAGAGCACAACCATGTTTGCCTTACCTTGAAGGTGACTGGTTCTTCAACGCTTTGAAATTTTTTTGAGTAATATGAATGGTATATTTACGTATAAAACAGCTTCCAACATTAGTATTTTAACTATCTAGGTGAAGTATTTCTTACACTTGACAGATGTAAGACATTGATAACCAGATACTAATTAACCAGTTTAAAAATAGTCATCTTGTGCAGAAACTAGCAGCCAGACATCCAAAGTAGCATTAAGGGGTTTTGCCCAGGAATGCCCACACAAGTTTATAAATACAAATTATTATGCATTCACTATTAATAGATATAGTCCTGCAAATTACACAGCATTTAACATTTTAGGGGGACTTCATTTCTGCTGGCTGGTAGTCAGGTGCCAGACCAAGTCAGTTAACAAGCCTAAACCCCTGTGTTGCTGAGTCAAATATTTTTATTTGATATTTTTATCCATATTAGGAAGCATCTGATAGATTTAAACAGGATTACCCATGATGTAAGATAGTATTAAATGTCAGTGAGTACATGGCACAATTCAAAACAGGTGTCTCACTGGAATCTCGGAGCGCAGTTTTGCAATGTGAAATGAAATTTACTCTACCCCAAGGTACCACAATGTCCCAATAAAAACTGTCCTGAAATATTCTAAGTTACATATCATTCTTTGCATATCCAGCAGATCAGCAGAGGACCCAGAGAAAGCTTTAATGCTCAAACCGTGCAATTTTATCTCTAATGTAATTTTTAAATGGTAGTTGGTACACTTGTTGGAATAGAAGTTTGTTAGTGGAAGCCAGGCAAGAAACTACTATGGGCCCTTGTATTTGGGAATATGGTAGACACTCAGCAAGACATGGTCAAGTCTAAGTTCTCACTATGTTTATACCAGAGGGAAAAGATGACAGATAAAATCGCTACCTTCATTTCAGTTGATTGGGTCCCACAACTCTGCCCCTGAAGTAACAGCCTCATTTGGAGTATGTGACTGCTAACACCAGCAGTTAGCTATTTGTTAGTTACTTTGAAGGTGGGGGAATAGAATGATGACTAAAAATAAATGTTAGACATCCATCAACTCTTCCCCTCTAAATACATCACTGTTATCTATAAAATAGGTCTCTGGTGATTTCACATTTTCAAAGAACTTGTCTTTCTTGGGCTACTGCTGCTTGCCTGGGTGCTGGAAAAGCTGGTTTTGATGTGACATGGATGCTGCCTCAGAAAAATATTCTGCTGAGATTCTTTTTTAATTACTGGGGGGAGTGGTAATACTTTTTACACAGGTGTTAAATTTCCTGGAGTTAATCGGGTAGAAAAATGCCTATGAGGCATCATTCGGTCCATTAACTGCAACGCCAACTGCCAATGCCTGGAGTTGAATACTAACAGATTTTATAACTCTTTATGATAATTGACAAAACCAGACAGATTCACACATAGGCATAGCCCTCCTGTTCTTACCTGCTGCCTTCTGTGTTTACACCCCCGGTTGTCTGAAACATGCCTCCTTTTTTAGCAGGGGAGACGTGAATATAAGAAGCTGGGTAGTTTTGCTCATTTATGCGAAAATTATACAGATAAGCACACCAAGCAAACAAGGATCAGCATCTCTCCCTCACTTCTAATTACTACTTTAAAAGGAACATTATTGTGACATTGTCAAACATGTGCCCCATAACACATGGAGCAAAACAGGAGAGTAGAGAGTAGCTGAAAAACTAATTTTCAGGATTGAGATTTCCTGAGAGAAATCTTTATTCTTAAGACAAATATGAAAAAATACAAAAGGAAAATGAAAAGATGATGCCGTTATTTAGTGTGTATTCTTTAGCTGACTACTTCAAATTATGCTGTATGAAAGCTTTTGACAGTTTTTCTCATATAGGCAGTGTCCTGAATCATAGTGTCTTTCCTAGAGAAGGTAGCAAGCCTTCATATCTCCTTCATTGCAGAATCCAGCTCAGCAGAGAGGTATACAGCAGTGTAGAACATTCTCTAAATTGACATAGGTTGTATGTTCACCCACTTTGGATTCTTACCTCCATATTTCACTTAGGCTATTAGGAACCATGCCTTCTTAGTTCTCAGCTAGGAGACTCCAAGAAGATCTTTGTCGAAAAGGGTCATGAAAACTTAGTATACAGCATACTTCTCTGAGTTTCTATTATACCAATATCCATAAAAGTTGCTGATCTTGCAACTAGCTATGGATGAGATATAAACCCCCAAATCCTTATTACTTGGAGTGGTTATTACCCTAAATTACACTTAAAAGAACAGAAGGTTAATTTTAGTGTCTTAATCATATTACATTATACATAACTAAAAGCTCTTCCCTGCACTTTCTATAGGATATATGGTATTTCTCTCAGATCTCCCATGGTGGGTGTTTAGATATGATCATGAAGGAACGATATAGCTAACTATTTAGTAGCTTGTTTATCTGTCTGCTATGTGGTACCCCTGCAGCAGTCTTACTTCTTTGTTTGAAGCTTTTTTACATGCATGCATTTATAAGGCACTTGGGAATACAAGGATATAAAGCAGCAAATAAATATGTTTGGAAAGGATATGTTATACTAAATCAGCAAAGGGTAAAGAGCTCCAAAAAGGAGAAGGGAAGAAAATTGGCTCCACCTTAGAAAACTAATATGAGAGCTGCTGAGTAAAAAAGAACAGTCATCCAGCTGGGATTTATTAAGTGGAAAGCTTTTTTAAAAAAAAGCTGTGGAAGACCAGAAATCAAAGATCGCTGTATATTTACTGGCTTTTATGAAGCATCTGTTTCCTAATATCAGGGTGTCTCACAAAGACTAATCAACTGATCTTCAGAATGTCCTTATGAGTTTGAGATGCGTTAGCCTCATTTTACCATTGGAGGAATAGAGAGATTATTTGTCCAAGGCTACACAGGAAATCCGTGACAGAAATAATAATGTAAGCCTGTATCTAGTGCAGTGACTCAGCCATAAAACTACCCAATCTTTTATCAGGGTAAGAAAGCAGTAAGGGAGGACTGTTGGTATAATTCCTGGGAAAAGGACAGAAGCTGATGAGAGACACCCCCTACCTAAGCAGATAGAGAGGGCTATATCATTTCTGCTTATGGTGGAGAAAATCTACCTTTATTCTTGGAATTTAGTTAAAGGCATATAGAATACTACATTTTCACCTAACCCTTGCTGGGCATCTCAGGTGGTGGGTCAGTCCAGAAGCCAGGACACTTACAATAAAATCTAAGGCTGTCTTTTGAGCTTTGTCCATGTGGTCATCTTGTGAAAAGTCAGAAGACTTGTTTGCCAGTAAAGTTGGGAACACCTATGTTACAGAAAGTTAAAGCCTTTAAAATTGATAAAAACAGACATAGCTGACATGCAAAAGGAAAAAATGTCATCTTTATTGCTCATGGGGAGTTTAAACTGGAATATCTAATATTTAAAAACAAAGAACAACAAAAATCATGTTATTTAAATAAAGTTTTCACACTTCATGTTTTCCTTCAGCTTTTAACCATACATAGTTAAGATTGTATAACTAAATGCATTCTCTCTTTAAAAACTTTTACTCATTGGGATGGTTGCTGGGTGAGCTGACAGCAATTTTTTTTGCCTGCCTCCTAAGGGGACAGTTGTCATGCACTATTATCTGAGCGCATTTCATTATCTCTGCTACTGTCACTGAGAATGTCTTTATAACCACATTCAATCTGGTTAAGTGAGATTTTTATGCTAGGTCTTGCACATCCATATTGTAACTGCTATAGAATATTGAAAAAAGCTGATGCAACTTTTATTAGCTATATTAACTTAACTGTAGTGAAGGGTTCTCAGGCCTCCATACAAATTTTCAAGGTACATCTACCAATTGCATCATCTCCTCCTAACGGATCTGAGAGCTTGGAAAAGTTAAGACTACCACCATTATGCTTACTTTCTGTGTGCAAAAGACTGCAAGTCAACTGTACAATCTTTAGGGCTCCAGAGACCAAAAAGGTTTAAATTCACTGCCTTCTAGAACTTCTCACTAAGTAGAATAAAATTACCCTTATCCAGCACATTTTCTACAGACACAGTTGATCAAAGCTAGCTACAGGTAACTTCTGCATGTATTTGGTCTACTTCTTATTTGCACTACAGTTTTCCACATATTCCTGGCAATGTAAAATGTTCTTAGAGTGGAGGCAGATGCAGAGCAATTTACATATGCTTTAAAGTACCTCATCATTGCCAGAATTGTGTAAAAGGATATGATTTTGTACTACAGATAAACGCATCCAATGGTTGGCAGTTGTTGAAGTGGACAATATCACAACTTCCTTTCTCCTGTTTTCCCCAGCATGGATTCCTGCCCACTTTTCCCTACAGCTTCAACCATGAGATTAAGGGAGCTACACTGGAAAAAAACAGTTCACACTTCTAAAAGTTATTAGGGTCTCCACTGGGTTTATGTAATACAACTTCCCCCACAAGTGCATAGCCGGATCTGAGAGGAAGGAATAGATGATTCCCTTTGGAAATTTGAATTTAATTGGATTATTGCACATAGTTGTAGGAATCACATTGAAAAAAAAAACACAGCAACAACAAAAAAAAAAAAAAAACACAACAAAAAACAAACAAACAAAAATCTTCCTTTGCTCCGTTATGAAGAGTTTAGATTAGGTGTATCTTTCTGCATCTATTTGCTTTGAAAAGAAAAGTTAAAGGGCTATGAGTGAGAGACACATTGTCTTTAAGACATTGTGTAGAACACACTGAAGGCACCTTGATTTTTCAGTTTTTTAGTTTTGGTATGATTATTAATTTTCCCCACTTAACTATAAAGAGAAGGGGGGGGGGGAGAAAATTTAATCATATCAAAGATTCTGGTGATTCCCATGCAAGTCTGTTTTAAGCTTTACATTGCAATATGGAATTACTGAAATGCTGTTAGGAATTTCTTTTATATTAGGATGATTCAATCTCACATAGAAAATTCATTTCTGAAGTTTCTTCTGTTAGGAGCTACATGGTGTTCCAAATATTTGAGAAACAGATCAGATGAAACTATTTGTTCAAAAATGTTGAAGTTTCCTGGAAGGGAGAGAAGGCTAGGGCTCCCGTCTGGTGAGGAGAAAGCAAGCTTGGGAGGTAGAAGGCAGAAAAGCTGTAGGTTATAGTGCCTGTCTGTGCTGAAACATTAAAATCTACTCCCATGGTGACTGGATATCACAGTGCATATGGTACGGAAACATTAAAATGTTAAGCCCTGATGAAGACCTCACAATGCTTAGACATGGCATGGCTGCCAACTGTTGTTTAGAACAGTACAGCTGACATAAACATGGAGTTGCCTCCTGCTATCCTGCACCTGGATTTGCTACACAGATAAATTTCTGATGTTATTGCAGAGGAAGGCCTAGCAAGGACTTTGTATACTTTTTCTTCACAATAGCTAGGGCAAGTAGACTGTACATCCCCACCAATAAAAACAGACGTAATCTCCTGTCTGTTTGAAATTACTTTGTCACATCATGCAAGATTTGTTGTCACCCTGTCCAAAAATTGCAGCACTTCTGTTTTTCTCTTGGTAAAACTAGACAACATTATATCCGTTATGTTATACTGACTCCAACTACAATGAAAAAGTGTTTAGGACTGATGGGTCAGGATGAAAGGTGCAACAACAGACTGAATGCTGTACACAGTGACTCTGGTTGGTTTGGAAGGTATGCCAACTTGAATAGCCATGTCCTGTAACTTTGTATTCAATATCTGGCATTCAAGTCTTAGAAAACAAGCCAGAAATTCTGAGGAGATTTTTTTCTGCTATTAAGCACTGGCTTCTTTAGTCAAGTTTCCTACTGTGACTTCAGTTCAAATGAGATTTACAGCATTTTATCTGAATGCTGTAACAAAATTAACACCTAGCAATATTAATTATTCACACATTTCCCCTCCTTTCAGTTTATAGTGTAAATGTTATGTAGAATTATTTACTCATGGTTTTTAGACCTCTGTAATATCTGATACATGTAAAAGCTGTACAAAAATAATTGAAAATGTGCTACTAGTGGGCAATTTCTCTTTGTTTTGTGGCACAGAGCCATACTGATTTAGTTAATGGTAATATGCGGTGTTCAAGGCTGGGTTGGACAGAGCCTTGGGTGGCATGGTTAGTGGGAGGTGTCCCTGCCCATTGCAGTGGGGTTGGAACTAGATGATCTTAAGGTCCTTTCCAACCCTAACTATTCTATGATTCTATACAGTTATCTTATTCCCATGTTATTTCACAGTGTATCACCTGACATGTTATTCTGAAAATAGTGATCCACCTGGAAAGTGGAGGACTTTGCTCTGAGTCTTGCCTAAACCTAAAGCATTAATTTTTCCTTTTACCTGTATATCCTGTATAGTTTATATGAATAATGGTAGTCTCTGAACTACGCAAGATATCTGTACCTAGGATGAAGCTTAAAGAAAGCTGTGTTACAAATCTGCCGTAACCACTCTATTGATCTCTACCCTCATCTACAGTTTCTATAGCATGCCTGTTCTCCTAGTACTGATCTCTGCACTTTTCAGTCCCAATGTTATTACACAGTTTGAACAAGAGTGTGTTAAACTGATTGTTATTCCTTCACGGATGTTCTCTTCCTAGTTCTGCATAGACACCTCAGTCTTGACCCAAAGCAATTCTTTGTTTTCTGTTTTCCTCATTGTGGGATCCCAATGCACTTTCTGTCAAGCTATTTTCAGACTGAGCATCAATATACCCTACTGTTCCAGTTTTGAATTAAATCTTTTGGTCAAACCAAGTTGTACCAAACAGTGACTAAGCCAACAGACAAACAGGTTGAGCCAGAGAAATGTTTGCTAAACACCCACAATGTAACCCTTTTTGTGACTACACCACAGAGTACTAATACAGCAAATTACTTTATTTCTTCCATTTTCCCCTTTTTCCAAAACTACTGACCTATACTTTTTACTTTTTGCATTGCATGGATTTTTAACTTTTTTAACAAATAGCTCTTTTTTTTTTTTTTTTAAGCACGGAAAGCCTTCATTTTTAATCAACTAAAGTTTTTAGCACATATATTCTTAAAAATGAAGTTTGAGCTGTTTAGGTTGAAGTTTGTCTGAACCAGGAAATTCTGGTAGGAGCTAAGAGAAATACAGTGTTGGTGAACAGCCGTTGATGTGTAATCCTCTTAGGGGACAGAATAATATAGCCGATACAAAATCTCGTTATGTTTTAATTATCTTGATGCCTGTTTGTAATGCTGCTACTTCTGATGCTGTCAAGAACTATAGGAAAGGGAAGATAAGGCAGATTTTTAACTGGGTTTGGCATGCTGAGCAGAGACATTAACATGCTACAGAATGCCTCAAGAGACAGGTTGCAGACACTGAAAGACCTCTGGCTTCCCCCTCTCTTAGAACTATAAACCTAAAAAATCAGTATTAAGATCCCTTTCTCTGTGCAGTACTTTTTCATTCCTTGTTTCTATTGCTGTTAAGGTTTTGAACCACTGAATCTGATAAGGCCCTCAGTCTCTCTGTAGTATCACATTAATGAATTCTGGTCTGGGGTGTCCTAAACAGACTGACCTGACGGGCAAATTAACTGGAGTTGCAGTTGGTAGTTCAGGTAATTACTTCTGGTCATTGATGGGTATAGGGCGTTCAAATTGCTTTTCAGAGGGCTTTTGAAGTTGAGATATTTTCCTTCATGAATGGGAGTAAGACTCTATACTATCAAAACTCAGGTGAAGGGCCATAGCTAGCTGAGACAGTGACAAACCTCTCAGAAGTGAGTGACCAAATGTTAGTCGGTTTTTCTGACTTGTTCTGAAACCACATTAAACCACATACTACTTTCAAGTCAAACAGGGATGAGGTGGTGGGAACACATGCCACCTTTTCCTGAAAGAAGGAAAAAGAAAAGAGCATTGAAATGCAAATTCTCATGGTATAGTTAAAGTTCTCCCTGGTTTCATCTCCTAGTCCCCAGATTTTTGTGCAATCATTAAACAGTCTTGAATTTATCTCATCTATCAGTACAAAATCAAGAAAAATCATTATGCACAGCTGTACTATAGAAGCATCAGAATGTGATCATTTCATTGCACAGAACAGATGCATGCTGTTGGCACCTCAGAGCCAGCAAGAGTTGCATGAAGCTTGTATCAGCAGGAATTCACTTTCACATACATCACCTGGGGACATGAATGTGCAATGTGACAGACCCATCAGTACCAATAATTTATCTAATTTACTATGGCAAGGTGGATACTTGGTTCTCTCTGAAAGTCAACAGGTCAGTGGCTTCATCAAGCAGCTCACGCTGTTCCCAGCAGCGCTACGTTCTTGCTAATAATTCAATCTTGCATTTGAAGTTCAGTTCCTAGCAGTTTACCTCCTCTTTCTCATTTTCTCTCACTTCTACTTAAAAATATAACAGCCCATTTCATCAAAATTAACTGCTATTTCATGGATCACTACAGCAGGAACAAGTTTTATCCATAATCCATCTATTTGTTCCCCAGAATGCAAATTGACTTGATGAACAGTTCTGTGTCTTATGTAAATAATCCTAGTTATAATTGAGAGTGCTGTATTTTCAGTGAAGAAGGGGGAGGGGAAAAAAAGATTGCTTCCCTGCCTTTGACTTTCTGGTAACTGTTCCAGGATATTTCATTTAAATTTTAAAAAGGTCTATCACAGAAAATACAGGCAACAGACCCTTGATTTCTTCTTGAATTATGGTGCTCTACTTGTGCTTCCTTCTTTCTTTTCCTTAGGAAAAGTACTATTCAGAATCTGGATTCTCATATAACATGCCAGGTGACTACCTAAAATACACAATTCCTCTATCTAGTAGATACCAACTATTGTACGGGCAAAAATAGAACATGAATCTTGTTCTTCCATCAGTGTGTCACTAATGTGCAAAAAGAAACACTACAATAGGATGAGCAACTGGAAGTTCCTTTTCTATGGTCCCTTTTATGTTCAGATTCTCTTTAGGGATCCCCAGCAGGTGGAATAATTTATATGAACTGGATATTTGTCTCTCTAGTGCAGATCCATTTCCATTTCTTTGCGCTATAAAGACGTTAGACTGTAATAATCAAGAATTTATTACAGGTTCAGAGCTAAAAACAATGTCTGGAGATTATGGTGAAATAAAGATAACAGCTTTTATATGCTGTTACAACTTTCCTAAACTACAAAGTTTCTCAACTAATTTGATTAATTATGAAATAAAAAAAGTTATTTAAATGCCATTGGTAAAGATGTGGTAAACACTGAGTCTCGTCTTTAAGTATAAACTTCATTGGACTACCGATTTGAAGCCATTAATTTAGCATAACTCAACCTCTCCAGAAGGAACAAACTTACATTAGCTAAATTACCACATAGTAGTTTTAGACAAAAAGAAGGAAGTATTCTTCCATACTGTGCATTAAGTAAATGTGGCATTTATTGCCATAGAGTGTAGTAAAGGGCAAAAGCATAAACAGACAAATGTACAGAAAACAAGTGGCTCTTAAATATAATTGCTCAAATATAATCTCTAGCTCAACAAGCCCCTAGATTGTTGCAGGGACAGTTCCTGGAAGGAATGTAAAGATAAGGCTCACTTTGTTTCTTTTCGACTATTTTCTATAAACAGATCTTACTGTTAGTCTCAGCTAGAGGACACTGGGCCAGGTGAGCATTCTTCCCTATTCTACTGTTGTAGGGCTCTTCAGTGCATTTTATGGCATCTTTAGTATGATTTCTTGGCAAAATCAAAATCCAAAACCAACTTGTTTCTACCAGAGGCGTCTGTCAGAACTGCAGAATGAGCAAAGCTGCTGGCTGAAACTGCTTCAGCACTTGCTTCCTAACTGATACACGCCCGAGGTGCTGCTTAGAAACTTAATTTGTCTGGACTATCATTGCACCAAGCAGCCACGTTAATTGCCCTATTCTCATATTAGTACTCGTAAAACTAGGAAGTTGTATACACAGATTCTAACTGCCTTCTCCGGTGCAATTCGCTTCATTAATCTAGGATAATATAGTATATGATTGGTGTTCCCCCAGGCTCAATATTGGGGCCAGTCTATTTAATATAGCAACAATCTAGATGAGGGGATCAAGTACACCCTCAGTAAGTTTGCAGATAACACTCAGGTGGGTGCGAATGTTGATCTGCTTGAGGGAAGGAAGGCTCCACAGTGATCTGGACAAGCTAGATCAATGGCAAATGCCAGCTGTATGAGGTTCAACAAGGACAAGTGCTGGGTCCTGCATTTGCTCCATGCAACGCCACAGTCTTGGCAGATGAGTATGTGCCCAGAGGGCCAAGAAGGCAAACAACATCTGGGCTTGTATCAGAAATAGTGTGGCCAGCAGGACTAAGGAAGTGATTGGCTCCCCTGTACTCAACACTGATGAGGCAGCACCTTGAATACTGTGTTCAGTTTAGGCTCCTCGCTACAAGAAAGATACTGAGGTGCCAGAGTGTGTCCAAAGAAGGACCAGTGAAGCTGACAAAGGGCCTACAGCAGAAGTCTTATGAGGCCCAACTCAGGGAACTGGGGTTGTTTAGCATGGAGAAAAGGAGGCTGAAGGAAGGCTGTATAACTACTTGCAAAGAGGTTGTAGTGAGGTGGGTGTTGGTCTCTTCTCCCAAGTAGCAAGCAATAGGACAAAAGGAAATGGCCTCAAGTTGCATGAAGCGGGGTTTAAATTGGGTATCAGGAAAAAACTTCTTCACTGAAAAGGCTGTTAAGCACTGGAACAAGCTGCCCAGGAAAGTGGTTAATCTGCCATCCCTGGAAGAATTTAAAAGATGTGCAGATGTGGCACTCTAGAGACATGGTTTAGTGGTAGATTTGGAAGTGCTAGCTTAATGGTTGGACTTCATGATCTTAAACATTGTTTCCAACCTAAATGATTCTGCGATCTCATTCACTTAAAATTCTGGAGAGAGAAACAAAGACAGAAATAATTTAATTCTCCATTTTTCACCTGTGTAAGACAGCCAACATTGGGATTCCACGGTAGCAAAATTAATGAACAGGAAGATAGAAGACACTGCTTTCTACAATAACCTTTTGGTCCCATTCGACTGTCCTTAACCAAAAATACAGCAACCAGGAAAGACCCAAAGGAAAAATGCAGAGAATAAGAGCAGCCTCCCTTTTTAGCAGGACTACAGTTTGACACCAAACTAGAAGGAAAGTTGCATGCTTCTACTCAATAATAGATGCCACAATAGTTAAGTGCTTTGACACACATTGAAAACACCATATTTAGGTGCTTCACAATGCAAAGTTTACCAAGAACACATGGAGCACTAGCAAGTAAAAGAAGAAATGGATAATTTTATTTTCCAGTAAGCCTGTTTAAACATAGCCTAACACTTTCAACTATTAAACCACAGTTTCAGTTGACTTATGGTGCTGCTGTAGCTAGCATTTTGATCACACCTATAATAAGATCCAAATGCAAATGTCAGATCCAGTGAAAGTTACATTACAAGAAAAGGACAGTATCTGCAGCTAGGGAGAAGGCAAGGAAATGTCTCATGTCAATCTACTGCAACCCTTGTGTTTACAGATTTGTTGAAGGGCTCTAAACAATAGAAGAGAGGTGAAACAAGCACAGAGGTGAAGGAATTAAAACAAGAGCTTCCATTTGTCTGTGAATTCCTCTGCTAAACTGTAACAACAGTGTTTCTAGACTGATGTCCTTGGATATGTCACCTTTCACAACTGGTATACTCAATACAAGATGCATTTTAGGCAATGCAGTAATAGCATAAAAAGGGAATGCAGCCTCCAAGTGATTTAGATTATGCTTGTGAATTGTTATTTCACAGCTTAATGAGATGTTCCTGTTCCCCTCCTTTCCTTTTATTAGTTAGCATCAGGCTGGGTAGATTTCTGTGCAATTCTGAGCTGAGTCACCAGAGAAGGGTCTGCCTTCATCATGTATCAATTTGATTTCAAGCCCTGACAAACACCCAGCCTCAAGAAGGGAGACAATCTATAATACGCTTTATGAGAACAAAAGGTAAAAATATTAAAAATCATAAAATGTGTTTGTTTTCTATCTGAGCCCCCTCCCCACAGCTCCACTTATGCTGCTTTTCTCTGCTAGCTACTACAGTACAGATGGAGGGATATTTTCTTTTAATGCAAGGACAGGCATGAATTTCAAGCAAAAGATCAAAATGGTACCTTTAAAATTTTTTAAAGAATAGAGCTAATTAACCTTTTTATCAAACTACACACATCTTCAAATGACTTAGATGGGAAATATATTGGTTTAATTAAGATTTCACAGGGAGAGACAGTTGCAAACACTTCGAACTGAGAGAAAGTGGGATCTTTATGAGGAGGATGCTTTATGTTTTACAACTCTCTGTGTCTGTTTGTTGTTTGCACTTCAAATGGAGTCCATTTTTATCTGTCTCTCTCCTGTGGAGAGAAACCAATTTTATAATGTGTTTCAATGAACCTATTAAAAACTTCAATCATGAGATTCCTCTTTTGCCTTTGTATGTTTCTTTCTCTCCCTCTCTGACAGAGTTGCACTGTGACATCGGTTATATAGCAGCATACATTGATTTGTTTTGTTTTACAAGGCGATTAGATAATCCTTCTGCAACCATAACTTGCTTTAACAGAAAACTTACTACATGTTTTCCTTAGCTGACTCCCCACTCACTTTTGATTGATTTTTGTAGGTCTAGGATTTTGACGGGTAGGTCATGCTTTGCTTTGAATTTTATGATTCCTTCTTCTGTTTGGTTTTAGTAAATGGTGAAAAGTTCAGGAGCGACAACCTGAAGTTCCATATGCATAGAAAAGAAAGAACAACATGAACAATACCAGCATATACTTCCCCCTCACTGGAGGAGCTCAGGAATATTTCAGAGGTGAATAAACAATATACTACAATGACACAGCATTACAATACAAGTATTCTGGGGTCAATACTACACAGGACTTCTACATCAACAAATCACATATATATGTTCAGTTGCAGTTATTCATCCAATACTCCAAGACATTAAAATGGTAGGATGTGCTAGACATAAAATATGTCAAAATAGTTGAATTATAACTAAAACAAGTTACTAGCCTAAAAGATCCTCCTCTGACAAGTGGAGGGAAAAAAAAAAAAAAAAAACAAAAACAAACCAAAACCAAACCTAAACAGAAATATAAAATTGTGTTCACATTTAAATAATATTCAAATTGAGCCACTGAGGCTAAAACAGCCTGAAGCCTCAATACAGTCATGCATTAATTTCCTTTTGCTTTTGTTTGTCAGTTAATGTCAGACAAATCATGTCATATAAATGAATAGTGTTTAGGTCTTAGTTTTAGTTGACAGGACATCAACATTTGATTCTCGCATTCTTTGTTTCTGTTCTTGAGCCAATTCTGTGTGATTAGTGCTACAGTGCTGCATATATAACTGATTTTCAGTTTGTTTGCAAGATTGGCATCTCTAATGCAAGACAAAAAATGTTTTTAGCTGAATGGAGTATTTTATCTCAGATCAAATGGAAAGTTGTGTTTTGCCCAAAATATTTTTCTTTGCTTAAGGTGGTTTTACCTTTTTCTATCTCAAAGTAATTTTGAGATGAAGACCTGGTTTAAGCTGAAAAATCGGAACATTTCATGTTCGAAGCACTCAGACCATTAAAAATGGCAAAAGACTAATCTCATGGAAATTCACAAAACAGCTGAATCCTTTTCTGTGACTTTTTGGACAAAAGTTATTATTAAGAATACTTCTTTCAGTATTAGATATTTCAATATTAACAATAATATTTTTCCCCATTTCTATTTGTAATACCTGTGCTCTTTTGAGGGACACAGATAGAACCTGAATAATCTGGCTGCTTGTTCTTCAAAGTCATCAATAATTAGGATTTGAAACTTTTTTCAGCTGCATTTGAGCTGCAGGTTGGAAAAACAACGGACCATTTGGCCAAGATCTGAACCATACTCAAGGAAAAGAAATTCCATCCAGATCCTCAAACAAGGAAGAAAACTGCCTTCAAGAAATCAGGGTATGTGGATCTCACTGACTCAAGAACTCAGTCATTTATGAATCTATCTCAGCCACAGCAAATGGTCCTTTCCTGGCTTGCAGTCTACCTAACAGAATTTAGGTTATGTTTCTAGGCTGTCGAGGGTTCAGCAGTAGACGCATGCACATCCTGAATTACAGTTTGACTGTAAGCCCTCTCTATCATGTGACCTGGAAGAAGAATGATTTTAAATAGGGCCCTGGGCAACAACAAGCCTTTCAGCAAATTAAACGAGTGATAGTTCATGCAGTAGCCCTTGGACCAGTCCGGACCGGGCCAGATGTAAAAAATGTACTGTACACCGCAGCCGGGGAAAATGGTCCTACCTGGAGCCTCTGGCAGAAAGCTCCACGGGAGACTCGAGGTTGACCCCTTGGCTTTTAGAGTTGGGGATACAGAGAATCTGAGGCCAGCTATACCCCAACTGAAAAAGAGATACTGGCAGCCTATGAAGGGGTTTGAGCTGCTTCGGAAGTGATTGACACTGAAGCACAGCTCCTCCTAGCACCCCGGTTGCAAGTAGAGTGAGCAAACTGTGTGAGTTATGGCTTAAACCACGATATAGGCTATGACTTTAACTGGTCTTAGAGTGATGGCTGCAGGGAGAAATTTCACTTGATGTCAATTCTTTTACTTTCCTCTGAAATGCCTGGTGCTAACGGCTGAAACACAGTACCAGGCAGCCCATGTGCCAGGGCAAGGGCTGTCTTTCTTAAGCGACCTTCTGCTCTCCAGTAGGAACCAGTTTTCCAATCGCCCATGTCCCTTCTCCCACAGAGTCCCTACTCGACCCTGGCAGCCCTCGGGCAGCAGGAAAGACTAGAGCTGAGGGCAGGAAGGTGGGAGGAAAACAGCTTTTCAGGAGACCAGGCCCCAGCAGCAACAAGATGAGCGTACGGCAGGGTAACTCCTGCCCCAGTGTACTTAATGTGTGGAGTTAATTAGGACACAGGAGAGGATGCGCACCACAAAGACCGCTCCTCCTCTGTCCTCAGGGAGCCTCAGTAGCAGTGACTGCCGCGTAACCTTTCCCCCGGGAAGTCAACCACTACCACTCACCTGCAAGCACCCACCCCCTTTCTCTCCTCATCCAATAAGAATGCTCCCAACCAACCCTTCCTTCTCCCATAGGGTGCTTGTGTTCAGAGGGACTGTCAATCACTCCTCAAGCACCACCCCTCCCTGGCTTCCCGCCCCTGCTGTGGGGGACGATAGACCCCTGCCATTTTCCATAGGGGTGTTGGGATGGGTTAGCGTGGTAACCCAGAAGCATCTTTTCAGCCTTCTCACCTGAGGAGAAAGCTGTAATTACAGTTTTATTTTCATTTTGATGGCATTTATGTGATCCGTTAGTATTTTGCTATCTGAAAGAGCTGTAACACAGTTGTTGACCAGACAAATTGTTACTGCTTTTGGTGGTAGATCACAGCCTTTCTGTTCAGGCCACCGGCTTCCCATGGTGAACCGCTGCTAGTGACTAAACTGATGCAGCAACTGAATAGGGAAATGTGCCTTTTTTGTGTTCTTGTAAGAATCAGGTTTTCATACCTCTTCTCACAGCTTGAAGACAGCACCCGAGGTGACACTAATCACAGAATCTGATGTAATCTTGGAATCTTTCTTGTATCAACTCCCCCTTGGCCTGTATCTACACAGGCACAAGGTGGTCTTTGTATTTGCTTGTGTTAGCTTACAGAGATACCGGTGCATCTTCACATGTGGGTGTGCTGTGTGTATATACCCATGGACTCTGTCACATCAAACAGGGTGTGTAGCAGTAGAGGTGCCCCACAAGTTCAAATGCAGACAGCGTATGACCACAACTGTCACCCTCTATTAGAGAGGAAGGCACGTTTTGGGAGACCTTTGATGGCTTCCTCCTGGAGATCACTGCTTGTGTCCAAAGGGGCCAATGCTTCCCAGAGAGATATTTTAAATAACTGAGTATTGAGCAAGTTAAGGAGTGCCCCAGCACATGGCATGCATCTGGAGCAGCAAACTGCTGTAGCAGAGAAACTGCTCTAGAGCGGCTGTAATCCTTGCAGTAGTAGAGTAAAACCATGCTAAGCAGAGTCCCACACCCAACTTGGTAAGCTGCTGTGCCTCTGAGTTCCTGCGTGGTTTGTGGTTTGCACCCTGCTGACTCGATTACCTGCATTTCATGAGGGAGAAACGAAGATGCTTTGGTGAAGACTTGTGTGCCCCACATGGCTCTGCAGACTTCAGCCCTTGCTAAGCGCTTGCGCTGAAGACAGGAGGCGAGTTGGTTATCTTGTTATGAGACTCATGACATTCCCCACTGCTTTGTCTCAACACAGATCCTGAAACACCAGAGTGCAACTACCTGCCTCAAAGGTACTGATCTGCTTGGCTGCTTGCTTCTTTCATTATGAAGTTTAAAGGGTAGATGCATTGGCTAGATTAACATCACATATTCTGCAGAGTTAAGCAAGTAAGAGCTTAGCTGCAAGGCTCAAGATTTAATGTGTTTTTCGTTCCAATGCAGGTGCATCAAGTTTTAATCCTTGTCAGTGGAGTACTAGGAATGTGCTCAGAGGCGGGTATTTATTGGAACAGAGGAAAGAAAATAATAAAAGGGGTTTTTTTATCTTTTTTTTTTTTTTTCCAGTCAGAAGCACAAAGCAAAGAAATATCCAGATCTCCCAGAAACTTTGAGGTTGCTCTGACAGAGATCAGACTATTGTGTCTCTGAGACACCCAGTGTGATCATTCCAGCTGGGGCAAGATGCCTAGAAAGAAAAATGCTTCTGGCAACTGTAGATCTGGCATCATTAACCCTCCTTTTGATGTCTCCAGTGGAAAGCGGTGGGGTCAAGAGGGGTCAGGCATGAATGTAATTTCTCCTCAATTGCTTTTTAATGTTCTTGTAAGGCTTTTTAATGCATTGTAAGCATAATACGCGGTATTGTTACGCAGCATTTCTTTAGAATGGAGTGCTATAGAGCTGAGTTTCTTGTGTGTTTGCATGCTTAAAGTTCATAATGCTTGACTTATCTTGTAGTTAACCTGTAAGCAAGATCTCCAAGACATGATTTAGTAGCAGCCTATCAGCACAAAATTTTCTTAGAAAAAATTATAATGTTAACTCTCCTCAGCAGTAGGAGAAGCTGTCACATTTATATTTATCTGAAGAAAAAATGTTTTGTAATG
Organism: Amazona ochrocephala; assembly: GCA_039720435.1. Lineage (NCBI taxonomy): Eukaryota > Metazoa > Chordata > Aves > Psittaciformes > Psittacidae > Amazona > Amazona ochrocephala. Next base: position 81,448,170 of record CM077880.1, read on the forward strand.
ACTAAGTTTTTAGTAAACAATGCATGGCTGGGTTTTGGGATGAGTTGCCCCCCAGTTATGTTTTGGCATGACTGTAGCTGATGCAGCTAGAAATGCCAGTCCTCCAATTGTGAGGGGAAGGAGAGAGAGGCCTGTGCTTTAGCCTCTGCTCCCAGGTTTCTGAATATGACATAATCCCTGGCTATGATGTGATGGTGAAATGAGTTGTGGAAAAGTTGTGGAGAAAACATGTTCCCTTAGTAGTGGTTCAGTGAAAAAAATGCTGGTGATATCCCAGTGAAGCAATTCCACTTACTTTCCTATCTAGTGATACTTACTCCTGTTTCTTCCTTGCACCCAAAGTTGACAATCCCGCAGATAGGAGATTAAACACAAAATAGCACTGTGTGTCATTCCCATTTTAATCAAGAAAGCAGAATAACCTGGAGATGGATTGGTAGACAATGTGAAATGTGCACATCTAAACTCAGATTGGTTTCGTTGTCTGAATTTTGAAGTTTTCATCTTTACCACTCCCTTTTGCACGCGTCCTGAAATTGTTAAGCTGAGAGATCTGCCTGAGAAACACAAAATTGTCCTTTCACAAGATATTTGTACAGTTCCCAGAGAACAAAGGCTTTGCTGCTCAAGTTAGCTATGTGTCCCGATCTTTTACACCTTCTTACATTAGTTTGCAGAAGTTGCAGTGTGTCTGCAAGCTTGTCTGTTTTTTATAAGTTATAGCCATTACTCTAATAAAAGACATCACTTTTCTCTTCGAACTTTGCCATCTTTTACCTATTTGTGCAGTTTCTTTTTTTGTTCCCACAGTTATCTTCTATGCTTGCAGCCATACACCAGTGCCCTCTGTTTTTGCAACAGCAGTGCAGATGTAATGTCCTCTGTACAATGTTACACTTTGCCATCCATGTCAATTTGCATCTTGACAGTAGCTCTCTGGCTGCAAATACAGTATATGAAAGTTTGGCAAGCAAAGGGTTCGTATTAGGCCACACATCTGGAATTACTGCTGTAGGCAGTCTCTTTTGGTTTACTTTCACTGCCTGACATAACAGAAATTATCTTCATTCCTTTCACTATGTTTCTTCCTTTAACAGTATGTTCACTTTAAATTCTCCTCTTTGTGGAGCTGTACCATAACATACTCACTGGCAAATTCAGTATTTAATATTAGTCAGAAGGGCCTACCCACCGTGGCTGAGAAAATGCCATATGTTTTACCAGCAATGAAGTATTGCTATCAACACTTGATATGCCTGTGTCTTTGGGGCTCATTTTAGTTTCTTTAGTTTTTACAATATAATAAGGCCCTGTCTTCCTCTACCTGTCTTCCTTCTCTCCAGAGTCTGGTTTTGGTTTAAGAGTAACATAGCTGTTCTGTCTTCTTTCAGTTCCTCAAATTGCTGTACAAAATATAATGATTATCACACTGAAGCTCAGAGCTGGCTGCAAGCCATATTCCAGTCGGTGCAAATGGTATCCATAAATCCCTTGATACCTTTCAAAAATCTTAATTTTGCAGCTCCCTTGAAGGAGTCAGTCTTGTCAGCTTAGCTTTCCACCATTCTTTGTACGTTTGAGTAGCAGCAAAGGAAGTATATAACCACCGTGGTTAAATGACAGTAATGCTGCCTTTCCTGTATAAGCATTACATCCTAATGTCTACACACATTTTTGCCTGTTGAAGGTCATTTTGCCCATTTGCCCTTTAGACAGGTGAGTATGAATACTCTCGCTTACAGTAATAATCAGTCCTACATACGTTAATGTAATGACAGATGTAATAAGATGACAGAAGCACTAAAGCCATACTAGCTTAACTAACTTGACAATCTGCAAAAATGAACAGGCCTTCTGAGAAGGCAGTTTTTTGGCTTTCAGTACCCCATTCCATTTAAATATCTGTACTTTCTAGGTGTGTCCTACAGCACAGGGAGGTGAAGTGACTTGCCAGGGATACACAGCAAATTTTAGCTGAGCTGGGCTTGGAAACAGAATTCTTCTGTTTTCATCACTGGATACGGCTGCTTTGTTTCTGCATTTTATAGTGACAATTTAAACGTGATTTCAAATAAGTGCTTTTTTTAAAAGAGAGGGGAGAGAGACTTGCACAAACGTGAGTTGAATTGGTAGTGATATTAGCTAGGCTAATGAGTGTATTTACCAAAGCCTTCATGCTTCAAGGCGCAAACTGATTCCCATAATACAGCCATTCTAGTGGGTTGATGCTTTACTCAAATGCTTCTGATGTTTGGTCACTACTGTCTCATGGATGTTGGCCTTACCCAGCTGATTAATCTGTTTGAAAGGAAGGGCATCTTTCCTTTCTTTGGGTTTTAGCCCAGAATGCTCTCTCAGAAGTGTAGTTACTGTAAATATTGTTTCTAGAAGGATTTCAAACAGATGAGAATGAAAAAAAGTGATCTTGGAAGGGTCTGAGTTCTTTCGGTACATTAAACTTGTGTAATTGTTCTGCTGATTAGAGAACTGTGCTAAAGTATCATTTAAATAACATCTAAGCAGGGGAGACTAACCTTTGAGGAATAAGCTTGCTAAGAATGGACAAATTACCCTGGCTCTAAGATCACAGGTCAGTACTGTGAAATACTATGGGATGAAAGAAAATTACTTGAATGCCTAAACGAACAGTATCTGCCAATACATGATGAAATTCTTTTTTCTCTCTCTTGGAGCTCTAATATCCATCCTTCCACCCTTCCCCTGACTCTATAATCTTTTCTACATATGGCTTTATCTTTTCAGAGCACTGTACAGTACTAATTACATATGAGTTTTTCCCTGAGGCACTGTATGCCTTATGTTCTCTAGACTTTCCTTTCTAGTTCCCCAATTTATTTTTTATTATCTCATCGTGACAAATTCACCAGTGACCCTCAAAATACAAAGTTTAACCCTCATTGCTCTGGCATTCCTTTCTTATTTATAAAAACTACCTACAAAAATAGCATCATGTTTCCAGGTCATAGCCACTCCAAGCTACAGTTCTGGCACAGGAGAAACATTCCATAACCCTTTAGTCTAAATTAGGATTACCTTATGATGTGGACAGACTTCTAGAATTGTCTCTGTGCATGAATGTGCCCTGGTAATGATTTTTCAAGCAGAAGTGTGTAGCATATAAAGATGGCATACTGGAGGCATTCTGTCTGACTGTTTGTACATGGCATTTCCTAGAATCATAGAATCGTAGAATAGTTAGGGTTGGAAAGGACCTTAAGATCATCTAGTTCCAACCCCCCTGCCATGGGCGGGACACCTCACACTAAACCATGCCACCCAAAGCTATGTCCAACGTGTCCTTGAACACCGCCAGCAATGGAGCATTTACAACTTCCCTGGGCAACCCATTCCAGTGCCTCACCACCCTTACAATAAAGAATTTCTTCCTCATATCCAATCTAAACTTCCTCTGTTTAAGTTTTAACCCGTTACCCCTTGTCTTATCACTACAGTCCCTAATGAATAGTTCATCCCCAGCATCCCTATAGCCCCCCTTCAGATACTGGAAGGCTGCTATGAGGTCTCCACGCAGCCTTCTCTTCTGCATGCTGAACAGCCCCAACTTTCTCATCCTATTTGCTGTACCAAATCAGACTGTTCATCTGTCACATCCAGTATGCTACCCAAATAGTGGTCAAAATTATTATGATATAGCAATATATCTATTTTATACACAGACACACACATATATATATGTTTTGATTCTGAGAAAGGTAACTGAACCCTCTGTCAACCAAGTGCTCAGATCTCTACATGGGGATAGAACACTTTCTAACTCTGACAGGGTGGTGAATTTACAGTTTCAAGATATATCATCAGGTTTCATGCTGTATTGCTATTACACTGACAGAAAGAATACTGTTGTTGAACCATTATGTGCCCAGGTTCTCCTTTCTTGGTAATCCTAGTAGCATAACAGATCTCTGAGATTAAATCCATCAAAGCAAACAAAAATTCTGATGTGCTCTACTGTCAAAGAGAACTGAATCTGGTCTGAAAATAGTTTATCTTGAACAGAAGGTGAGTCTTAATTCATTGAAGTCATGAAGTACTTTGACGTTCTTAGTAGAAGGGCATGAAGAGACATGCAATATTACATTGCTGAAAATTGTATAGGCCTTGTCATAATCATGTCATTACCTTCAGCAGAGGCCATTGCAAGTGCAGCACTTGCATCATTTGCCTACTGATTTGATACATTGCTATCTCCTGTATCCCAAGTAGTTACACCTGTACTACGTGCCTAACTGGTTTAATGCCTAAATGGTTTAATGCTATCTTCTCCTTTTCCTGTAATGAGCCCATTCAGTAATCAAGCCTTTGAATGTTTTTGTTGTCAGATTAGCTTTAAATGATGTTCAAGAAAATATTTTTCCTTTTTCCACAACATCACAAGGCAGTTCTCAGTGATGCTGATACCGCTGCTCACAGTTAGAGTTTTGTCATTCAGAGCAGCAGCTGCTTCCCTCTGTTTACAACAGAAGTGAAGCCAAGCATCCCCACTGAAAGATGGTCGAAGCTCTGCTGTATACTGAGGATCTTGGTGTGAAATAATAAACACTTTGAAAGGGCCATTCTAGCTGTGGGCAACTCAGGTATCTTGAAAGCTCAATTTGTAGCATCTTCTGAAGGAATAAATTAAACACAGCGAGGTGGGAGGAGGGTTGTTAAGGGATATATTTTTATAAAAAGTATCTTAGAGGTAAAGAAAGTCTTGGAGTAATCTTCATAAGTTGTCAATGCAAAGTTTTTGTGATCTTTAAGTAGAATAAAAATCTGGATTAATCAATTCATTATCAAGGCTATTGAAACAAAAGATCAAACCCAAACTGTCAAGTTTCTTAAAGAACCCATATTTAAGAAAAATTTACTTAATTAGTTAATAAGCTTACTTCTAATTTCCCAGGAAATACCTTATCTGCCCTGAAATTAGTGCTGCAATTCTTAATGTACACCATGCTTCTCATGCATGGCAAAACCACTGAATCCTTACTTTAAATGCAAAACTCAGATCAGCTGTAAGTACACAGACATGACAGGTAACTCCACAGTATATACTAATTCATTTATTTTTTTTTACTGTTTTTCAACACTGTTCTGATTTGCTCCCCTCAACTGTTGAGGTCACTGTGGAAAACAAAGTTGAAGCAATCACAAGATGATGTCTGTAGAAATTAATAACTCATTACAAAAAAGCAACTGCAGAATGGGTTTAGAAATATTTTCTTAAATCTCCAGGGCTTCTGGGGGTCAGCTCTTTAAGCATTCTGAGTTTTGTTATTAATTAGCTCTTTTACAGAAAGATTTCAACTCACTTTCAGACACTGTTTACACTGAATGCTTTGCACTGACAGAGGTTATGTCTTCATTGCAAAAAACAGGCAGTGTTTTAACATGCAAGAGGTTTACTCCAAGTGTATTCCTCAGTGTGGAATCTCAGGAAAGAGAAAGCACAGGTGACTGTATGGCAGTGTAGCTAGCTGTGGTCAATACAAGGCACCTGCCTGGAAGGCATTTCAATCAAACAGCTACATCAAGGTAATAATCCATTGCGAATTTACTATGCAGTAGCTGTCTTAATTTAAAAAAAAAAAAAAAACAACGAAAAACCTAAATACATCAGTTCTTCAGGGACTGGCAAACTCATAGCAGAAGAAAACCCAGGCGTCAGCAAGTTCTCATTCTAAAGAGAAAGGTAAATGAAGAGTGGGAAGTAGAAAGGTCAATGGCTTGTTTGAATAAAGAACTCTCCCGGCAGTTTTGTACCAGGGCATTTGTTTCAGAACAGCTCTTTGGGTAGCCATTGGTACCTCAGAAAAAGAGGGTTTTTTTTCTGGCTCAATTTCTATCTCTTTGGTAGTGCCTCAAAGTTTCCCACACCTGCTTTTACCTGTGTTATTAATGTCTCACTGTAATAAATCATCAGGGGTACCACTCTCAACTGAAGGATTCCTTTCCTCTCCATAGCCACCTAAAGAGCTTTTACCATTCTTTATATACCATAACTTACAGAGACACTAGGAATGGTAGCACACTTGTAGCCACTGCTTTTAGCACTCTAAGCAGTTTATGATTTCTTCAGTAATTTAGAGGAGACATCTAAGGAAACAGGTGATGGGGTAGGTGCATCAGAGAGAATCAAGCCTTTTCCTCTGAGTCAATAATGATATGCCTTACGCACTTCTTGCACATGAGAACCACAACTGTAGGTTGATTGCGTGTGGTCATCAATTATCCTTCAGCTAATTGCATACATCTAAAGGCATTTGCCCTGATAGCCCAGGCAGATTATGTTTTGCCTTCCGCACATCTGACATTTTGATTTTAATTGGGCAGTTGTTGCTTCTGCTCCTAACCTGCTGTGCACTGCTGAAAAGCACTGGAGGATGGATTTCATTGTTAGGTGAAGGGAGAGATACACAGTCAGGGAAAGCAACAGCCAAACTGGAGGTACTGTCCAGGGTAAAGCTGGGGTCAAAGGACGCAGTCATCATCTTTTAACATCCAGGCTTACCAGCTCAGCTAACCAGGTGTCCAGAGAAGTGTTATTCTCAGTGAGACACTGACAAAAAGAAAAGAGTTCATAATAGGGTTTCTTAATTAAAGTGCTGTGTAATTTTAACAAGAGGAGCCAAAGGACCAGCTGTAATCCCTTATTTGGGAGAAACACCAGGGAGAAACTACAGCAGTGTGTGGCCCCTGCCAAGCACTGCTACATGAAGGCTATCAGGATACAGAGTGAGTTTGAATTTAATCCATGATTTGCCAAATGCATTGGGAATCCCATGGGTTAAACAGTGGCTATTTTCTGAATGAGTTACTATAGTTTTGAACAGTTTTCTGTTTGGTATGTTTAGTTTTACTTTTGTTGTTGTTTGTTTGTTTGAAATGGATTTTAGCTTTTGAGCAGGATGTTCTTCTGGAATGTAGTTCTCCTGTTCAGTCTAAACAATCCTGGGGTGACATTTCTAAGGGGGTGGTGTTGAATGCATCAACTTCTGCTATGCGATCTCAATATGCCTAATTGACTTGAGCTTTAAAAGGGCTGAACACATTTCCCTTGACCTGCAGAGATGATCAAAATCCTACCACTTTCAGACAGAGCAGCAAATAAAACAGTATCCCAAAATTCAGTGAATGCTTTGGGGATATTTTATTTTACAAAGACTATTACTTTATTAAATACAGCTATTTTTGTAAAGCTAAACTAAAAAAGCAAGACTCATCTTTAGGGAAAAAGGGACAGTCTACCGTAATTAGATATAGCAAGATATGCAATAGTAATGAAACTGAACACTGCAGTTCCTTAACTCTGATAGCAAGTAAAAAAGATCTGAGTAGAAGAAACTGATAGAGAATGGAATAGAAAATGGAAGTGCAGTGAGCATCATAGGGTTACGTTTTTTTCGTATGTAAGCAGAATTGCAGCATTGAGAATTTTTTTAGATGCAGTTATTTTGGATAAAATTAATCCCATTGATCATGGAAGAAATCACACTAATCCCTGTTTTGAAGGGTTAGATCTTGTCACAGTGCACAGGCCTTGTTTAAGTCTTTTGACAAGTTATTCTTGCCACTGGCAGGTTTCTCTCTGCAGAGCTCTTACCACATTCATGATGCATCTTGAAGGGTGGGCGCTGCATGGTGTCAACACTTGGCAGCTCTCAGAATTTTCTTCTGCAGACTTCCTAAGGTGTGTAGAAGAGAAGCACCTTCCTGCAGGCTGTATTAGGTGCATCACATACAGTGTTTTCCGCAATGCTTAGCCATGGGTTTTGGTTTTGTTTTTGTTTTGTTTTTTTGTTTTTTTTTCCATTCTGGAATTTTCTCCCCCTTTCCTCTTTTGCCTTATTTTCTGAATTTTATCTACAAATAACCATTTAAAGTTACATAATGAGGGAATTAAGCACACATAAGTCAGCAGACGATTGTAATGCTAGCCTCATTTTAGTGTGTGTTTTGATAATATGCAGCTGTGTAATTGGAATGTAGCACTGAAGTCAATATCTTATGGATGTATATTGAAAGGAAATCTGAAATCATTTAATGTACATCTTCTACCTAAATGATTTTTCATATCTCTTTGAGCTTGACATGCACATAATTTATATCATTGCTTGAATGAGGCTGGTGTTCCATTAGAGTAGTCACTGTAGAAAAATCAGGTTACATTCTCATATTGTATAATTTCAGTTAACTCTGCCATGAGCAAGGACTTGAACTGGATGATCTCTAAAGATCCCTTTTAACCTAATTATTGTATGATTCTATTAACGGCTCTGACCCATTGGGTTTTGTTAAATTGCACCATATGGGAGAATACTATTTGCTTCAAGTAGTTTGCCTTATGAATAGGAAAGACAGTGAAAAAGTAAGGAAAACAGATGTAACATACAAACACAATAACCAATCCAACAGACTGTCAATATGATATCAATTTGCTGGGAGGGTGGTGTTAAGTTGTTGGGTTTTTTTGCTTTCAACTGTTTGTCATTGGGTGATTCTTATATGACGACACTGTCATCAGCACAATATATTGTGGAGCATAACTGTAGGAACAGCTGTGAATGCAACAGCTGGCTTCTTTAAATATGTACACACCCATTTCTCAGCCTGAGAACAAAGCAGAGGTAGAATGATTGTGCTCTCAAGTTAAGTGAGCTGGTGGGACCAAAGCAAATTCTCAGGGGATCTGTGGCCTAGTTTGTAACTGTTGTAGATCATTCTTAAAGGTCTCTTCCAACCTAAACAGTTCCAAGATTCTATGATTCTATGTTGTGCCTCTGCCTTCATTACCTATGCTATGGTATCCTTGGCACATCCGGAGTTCGCACTATAACCCTCATGGGTTGTACAGAGCCCTGTTGTGTGGAGTCTCCCCTCATTTCACCAGTTTCAATGGCTGATAGACCTTTATGTACCTCAGTAACTGTACCTTGGAGTGGACTCACTAATAAAAATTGGATTTCCATTTCCTTCCTTTTAATCTTCTAAGCAAAGTCAATACAAGCACAGTGGGTAAGTCATAATTGCAATAATGTGCCTACAGTTGCCACCCAAACAAATATAAGAATATATTTTCTCTAAACTTTTTGAACCAGAATGGCTCTCGCTTCTTAATAGGACACAATCTGAATAGACCAGGCTCAGGGTTTAGGCTTTCAGATAATGAAGCATATGAGAATTAACATGACTTACATTAGGGACTATAGTGATAGGACAAGGGGTAATGGATTTAAACTTAAACAGGGGAAGTTCAGGTTAGATAGAAGAAAGAAGTTCTTTACTGTGAGGGTGGTGAGGCACTGGAACAGGCTGCCCAAAAGAGTGGTGAATGCGCTCTCCCTGGCAGTGTTCAAGGCCAGGCTGGGGAGAGCCTTGGGCAGCATCAGTGCAATGTATTGTGGAGCATAACTGTAGGAACAGCTGTGAATGCAACAGCTGGCTTCTTTAAATATGTACACACCCATTTCTCAGCCTGAGAACAAAGTAGTGGTAGAATGATTGTGCTCTCAAGTTAAGTGAGCTGGTGGGACCAAAGCAAATTCTCAGGGGATGAGAATTTAGTGTGAGGTGTTCCTGCCCATGGCAGGGGGGGTTTGAAGTAGGTGATCTTAAGGTCCTTTCCAGCCCAAACCATTCTATGATTCTGTGAATGTGGATGTTGTGAATGTGCACTTTTGTCTTCATTGAAGCAATTTTATGTGGAGATTCAAGTACTGCCATTCAGTGGTTTGTATGCAAACTGTGGCACTGAGTAAAAAGGACAAACTGAGAGAGACAACATCCATACTATATTCCCTCACCAAGTTTGAGTATGGTATCAGTAACTTCCAGAATAGAGGTGAGGGGAGTGTCGGCAGTGCTTTATGCAGTAAGCAAACCTTAATAATTTAAAGGACAAAATAATTTGGGATTACCAAAGAAATAAAAATAATAATGAAGGGTGGTGCCCTTTACCAATGAGACATGCTGAGAGTCTCTTCCTCTGGATGCAGATACGTTGTTAGCTCTGTGCAAAACCAAACCTAACTGGTTTTATCTTGCGGTGAGATACCAGAGCTGAGTTTGCTGCACCCCACTGTATTCCATCTTCTCAAGAAGTGGTTCGTGTGTGGCCCACTGATTCTGTAATCACAGGGAGATGCTTCGTCTTCAGTTTAAAGCATTGTGTCCTTGTGACATAACCTTGAGTATGTTATGAAGTATCTTGTATTTGCCTCTTCACTTCTGGAAAATATTTCCTCTGAAGCATTTCACTGAGATCTTTGTCTAGTAGTTATTTGTTCTTAAGAGAGCGAAGTCAGTGTCTTTGTCTAGAGTTTCAAACCCACGTTCTTGAACTGAGGCTCCTAAGCCTCTGAGGTGAGCATGTACTTTGAAATGGCTTAACACTTAAGGTTGCTAAATATGTATGGATCCAACAGACTTCAGAGTGAACTGTAATAAGTCAGCCACTCTGCAGATTTGAGCTTTAAACTGGAAGTATGACCAGGAGTGACGAAGCATAGTGTTAGGCCAGATCATACTTTGAGAGTTTGCCATGTATTCTTTCGATGTCAGTCTTCTAGTAGGTGGTTCACTGCTAATGATGTTTGACTGACACCTACCTGCTCATGCTCATGGGTACTCCTTGCCACCCACATGCACACAACACATGTACCTACCCTCCAATTGTACACAGACCAGCTCATTCACAGATGTTTGGATTTGTATTTGCCAAAGAAAACACAACACACACATCACTTGAAGTATGCTTGTGGGACCTCTGTTCCTCCATTCAGGCTTACTGCAAATGAACATCTTTCATTTATAATCAGATCCCTAGACACACACATATTCAAACATACTTTTGCTCAGATATGTTCAGGATTGTATGCAAAATGCCTATTCCTGTATGAGGGTAGAAAAAGCACTTCACATGATGCTGTATTCAGCCAGTCATGCGTGTAATCCCACATTCTCACACACATGCAGAGTCTGCTGTTTTCCAAGTGTGTATTGTAGCAAATAATTTAAATCTCTTTCTTCCCATCCTTCTTAACATGCAAATGTGGATAACACATCCAGATTAGAAATAAATGTAGCAGAATGACTTCAGTCAACCTGAAATGTCGAATGACTCATTCACACCCTTTGCGCAGTGCTCCGTTTTTGCCACATGCAATCTATTGAATAGTCTGGAGGCTGTGCAGTTCCCTGCTGCAGAGCAGCAATCGATCACTTGCTCACTGAAGGAGTGGGACCATGATTATTTTTACAGTGTGTACAAGGGTCATGCAGGGAGGTTCCAGTTAACCTCATTGCCACAAAGGCGCCCACGCTGTAGGAATGGCAAATGTAGGATTCCAGGTCCAATCTGTATGTAGGGAATTCTTTGTGTTTAATGAAGTCTTAGTCTGCACATTAGTTCAGTAACCAGTATTCCTACATGAGGGTTTGACCTGGGTATTTTTATTCCAGATGATAACCTATTCCAATGTGATATAATTTAATTTTGGATGAAGATAAACAAGAAAGAGTTGTTCCTACTTCAGAGTTAGACTGTGTACATGTTAAATCATTCAGGAACTGCTGCTGCACTTTAATTTCAAAGGTACCAAAATCCAAATGAACTAAAAAATGCACAGGCGAGCATGAAATATGTTCCACACTTCTACTTAAAATAGTACAATTGCTGGGCAGAGACAAACCCGAGGAACGGTAACAAGCTGGCATTCACGTTTACATTATACTGAGAAGAAAAGTTGCATTGGCTGTTAGAGTTTCATCTTTAAATGTATGAATTATTGTAATTGATGGCTTTTAAAACCCTTTCCGAAGCATTCCCAAATGAAGATGCGCATGGGCTGACTTTAATTTATAAAAAGGCTGTTTTGTAGCACTTAGGCCTTGTGTAAGGGGTTCATGTTTAAATGGAAGTTGAGCCTGAAGATCCATTAAGCAGGAAAAACATAGTTAATACAACACAGAGGCTCGGAAGTTTAATATGCAAGTGGTGACATTATGCAATGAAGATACCACAGCGGTGCTCATTATATCACATGGCAGATACCACTAGTAGCATTTCAGTTTCTCTGTCCTTACTTCAATGTGAAGCTTTGTATATGAAAGTGTATCAGATCTTCTCTGAACCAAGATGGCCGTGAGCTGAAATTATGTATAACATGCGCAAGATAAGAGGGCTCTGAGTACCTAATTATCAGATTTCCTATGTTTGTGTGTAGATTATCGTATCTAAATATAAGTTGAACTAGACTTCTATATTTCATTCTTCCATGAAATCACAAAAGGAGAGGAAAAATATATAAGGGAAAAGAAACGAGGCAAATGTTTTGGTGAACTTCACAACTTGTGCAGTCAGATGCGATTTTGTACAAATATAGATTTATGGTTAAAAGGACAAAGAAACACTACCTTTTCTTACCGAGCTAACTGTAGTTCTACTTTTGCACAAAATCACATCTGCTGGCACACGATGTAAATTTAGTACTACGGATTTTGCACAGTTATCTGTGCTGCCAGGATTAATCTGACACACAAAAAATAACCCAAGAAAAATAGTAGTTTCATCACTGATCTTGCTCTTCCTCCCATTTTACGGAAAATTTTGTCAGCTGGCCCAAATAAAGAAACATGCAGTAGCTGATTTGAAACATATTATGTACCCAGAAGCATATACTAGCAGATTTTCATAATATCTTGTTCACATATCCCACTTTAATGTATTGCTGTAAGTAGAGTCCAATATAGATTAAAAACTGGTTTTACCAGATTGGATTAATGTCTTAATGTAATGAATTCACATGCACATGCAGTGTGTATTCATATGCAGACCTGCATGAACAGCAGAATTGCTGAGCTTTTAGTTACAGTACAAGAGCTCAGATTTACAGAACAGTTGGATACCATAGGTTTTTCTGGAAATCTCTCTCTGGCAGTCAAAGCTGGAGATAATGAATTTAGAATATTCTTTCCCATATTTAGATACTCCAAAGTGCTTTCCTTGTATGTGGGTATCTGGATGTAATTGTAAGTGGATTTTATTGTCTGTGGTTATTCAGTTGTTCTTAATCAAGTCCCATAGTACCAGATTCTTAATTCTGTTTGACTTCTTTGCTTTGGAAGTGACTTTTGGAAAGTCCTTCCTGATAGGAAATGTGTCTGAAATATAACATCACACCACGTCCCTGTCTTTTGTATAATTGAGAAGTACAATTCTCCATCCACCTTGCTGCTAGCAGAATGTTTCCCTGAGCTGTTCACAGCTGGTGTGACTCAGAAAGGCATTGAAGGTTCTTGTAATTATAATGGAGACCAGTTTTAAGATAAGTAGTTCCAGGATTTCAGGGAGTACAAACATCATCTGACACCCCCTTGGTTCCTCTCAACTGCAGACTTTCACTAAGAATAGATCTTCTCAGGGGGCAAAGATCATAGACAGCTATATCTGCATCAAAGCAGATGTATGGACACATGCATAGATTCCAGAACAAATTCAGAGGTGTACATTCTTACACTTGTTCTGGTCTATATCCAGTTAACCTCCAATGAACCTCCTATTAGTGCAAATATGCTAAACACACTTGGTATGTTTATATATTGATATGGTACATGTAACAGTACGTCACAACCCTAAGTTCTGTGAATCCAAAAAGTACAAGCTCCACCTGTACGCAAAAGCAGATCACTTGCATACGTAATGCACATTCATAGAAGAAAAAGGATTGTTATTTTGATAACCACACACATATCAGCAACACATATCAGGCAGTGCTGAAGCTTACCATGAAAAGATGAGAAAAATTGAGAGGCAGTTAGGTAGATAGGTAAGAGGAGATGTTTTAAAAGGTAGCATAGAAGGAAGTGGCTACGTTTTTCATAGTTTAGTTGTTTGTCTGGAGGGCTTGAGAAGGAGCTGCTCGACAATTGTGCCAAAAGAGACTGTTCAAAGCAACTTCCCATCAGGCGGCATTCCTCAAGTATCTGCTCTTTAGGAGCAGTCAGGGAAAATTCATTCTGTGGGAAGCAGTTAATGGAGCTGTATTACCGACCCCTTATTGCTCTGTCTGATAGAGAGACAGCAGGTTCACTTTGGCAGCTCCAGAGCCCTGATCAGGTCAGATCAGGGGCGCATCATCTGTCTGGCTTAATCAGGCATGTTTAGATACGTTTATCATGATTAGAGGGGTGTAGCACAGGGAGGGGGAAGAAATAAAGAATGAGATTACTTTTCTCTAGCTTCAAATGTAGTCACTAGGTGCTCATCAAAGGGAGAATTTAAATTCTGGAAAGGAATGTTTTGTTAAACACTCCAGCACTGAATTCAAATCACTGAAGAGGAGTATTTTTTTCTTTCTTTTGCTTCCTTCCCTCCCTCTACTGCTTCCATGCAGCAAAGACAAAAATCAGCAGCTCCTGCAGCCCATATTGATTTTGGCTTGATAGGCATGCAGCCCCTGCTTAGCTTATCTGCAGGTCAAATTCTAATAATGTAATGACAAAATTAGCTATCATCATAGTGGCCGAGATGTCTGATTCCTGTATTTTTGTCATGTTCATCTTTCAAAGCTGCACAAGGTACCATTCCAACAGCCTCTAGGACTTATTTTACTACTTGTTAGTGTTCAGAAGGGATGCTAATAAACAAATTGTAAAGACTGGAAAGAGGCTCCTTTTTCTGCCAGTAGCAGCACTTCTCTCTCTGTCCTCACCTGTCTGTTTTTTTATTTGAACACTGTAGAGAAGAATTAGCCCAATGTCTTATAAAGGCAGATGTACCAAATTTGCTGCTGGTGTAATTTGGAATAGTTTGTGGTGTAGATGATGGTGAAAATCAACTGATTATTACTTAGGAGTCTTAGTGATAACTCTTAGTGATCAGAAACTAGTGTGCTGGGGAAAGGCTCCAGAGCAGAGATCGAGATGTGGGATCCACGGTTTCTTGCCCTGAGTAACTGATCCTTTTTAGCTCTTAGGCAAGATAAATGTAGGACAAGCTTCCAGAAAGTGCTGTTATGAGGAGCATATTCTGTTCATTTTTTCCTGTGGTTTCCAACCTTCTTTGGCTTTCAGATTCATCCAGATTTCACAGCAAAGGCACAAATTGATGTTTGGTGCTGTTCCTTGACAGTGACTTGGATATTCTTCGGTCTCATCTGTCGACCCTTAAGAAGCAGTTTATGGGTCTAAGTTGAAAACCTCTGAACACAGAGCACTACACAGCACAGGCATGCTTTGGCTATGTGTCCTCAGAGCAGCTGGCAACACAGAAGCTGTAAGGTAGCTTTTATCTGGACTTTGGGCAGCAATGCAGCAGTTAATCTATGGAAATTCAGGAGAATTGTTTAGCAGTAAAGGAAAAGAAGTCAAACCTTCCCTTTCTCCGTTGTAATCTGCTCCTTCCTCCTCTGCAAATCCAGTCAGCTCTGTGACGGTTCAGTTCTTGTGATCTTGTAATGGCTGTCAAGATGATAATCTGGGATGTCATGAGCACGGCTCAGTGTAATCACCCTACAAAGCAGCAGGTAGAGAACCTAGCTGATTAGATACAAAAAGCTGCTAGTGAGACACTAATAATTCAATAATCAAGAGTTATGGGGTGGGGAACATAAAAGGGAAAGCTGGCAGGTTTGTAAGGCTTTGAAGGAAATATTAAGTATCATTGAGTTTGCCAGTATTTTTTTAGACTAGGAAACTAGAGGATCATAGCAATATATTCCCAAAGAAAAATATCTCAGAAGTACAGAGATGCTCATCAGCTGGAATGGTAGGGGGTGTCTTTGGAGATGAATTAGCAGAATGATGTGAAAGGCTACGTGAATCAAATAAATAGCAAATTAGCATTGTTGTTCAGGATTAAAGCCACATCTCCGTGTAGTAAATGGTGCTACATTGATGGTACCAGGCAGTTGTACGCTCTCCTAGTGCATACGCAACTGTAGAATTAGAACACTACTCTTACAGTTAAAGCTTATTCCTGTAAGAGAAATGACTTCACACCTTTGGCTGAATAAGCTATACCACTTGTGCAAGCACAGTAGGCTGTAGTCATACTAGCTAAACTGAATGTGGTTTATGAGGGTGATGGTGACAAGACCAGCGCTAGAATAGCAACAGCTATGCAGCTAATGCTGTTGACAGAGCTGTTTGAAAATCCTAGGACATAACCAAACAAGTCTGCTGCAGGTGAGTAACAAGGTGTAGAGTTTTCAAGATAACAGCTTTCTTTGCTTACAGGAAGCATAGTAAACTGGGACAGAGCTCTGCCTGGGTCAGTTCATGGAGCCCTGAAGAGAAGCTTTTATGGCACTGCCACTCCTGTGCGCTCAGTCCTGAAAGAAATAACTGCCCACTAATGACCTGTCACTGTGGATAGTCTGAGCAGCTGTTTGGAGAAAGCAGAGTGGTGAGAAAGGATGAATTGCTGTATATAGAGCATGTCTGAATGTGGGAGCATGAATAGATGGGAGATCAAGAAAGACCAGACAGTTTCCATTCATAACATGCAGCTGTATGTGGATTTATAGCCCTGATGCTTCTGAATCCACAGATGCTGAGTTACTACTTACAACAAAACATAACAACTGAAATTTCCTTTGTTTCTACACTTTGACTTCTGTTTCCCTTGTTGGCAATGATACCTTCTGGAGGCAGACTAATTAAAAACACAGGGAAGTAGTTTAAATTGAAGACAAATGAAACATAGCCACTTAATCTTTCGTATACTTGCAACCCAAACAATTCAGAGCAGGATAAATATTTGATTTGTATATTTGATTGGAAACAACCCTTTTTCCTTTTCCTTTTTCTTTTCTTTTTCCTTTTCTTTCCATTTTTGCTTTTCCCTTTTGTTTTCTTTCTGGCTGCTCCCATGCTTCCCAGATAGAAACTGAAGGGAATAAAATGCCTTGGGAAAAGGTATTTTCTCTTGAAAGTTCCAACCCAGCAAGAAATTACTAAAAATTTTTTTTTAGGCAACATATTCTTAGGCAATTTGCAGAGGTGTTTGCAGATGCAACTATTGGGGATCAGTCACCTAAGTGTCAAAGCAGGTGTGAGTTTAGCTGCATTGAGCTTTTTTATTCCAGGGTTTCCCAGACTCTATCACAGCCATGGTTCAACTATCCCATCTAGGTTGTGCCAGTAGTAGATGATGACATAAGACGTATGCAGCAGGTAGATGTGGAATAACCTGTCTGCCTGGGTTGGGCTTTATCCAGTTGCCTAATAGAGATTGGCTAAAACATGGAAGCATGGAGTCTAATGCCCTTCCAATAAGGTTTGTTTCCATTAATTATGGCTGAGATATCTGGATGTTTCTTAATATTTTTCAGCAAGCTGTGACACATGTATTCCACATCGTGAGGAAGTTAACATGCTACCATACTTGTGGCAGGAGAAGTATATAGAAGAAAGAAAAGAGTTATTTTCTATCCTATCCTATTTCCTATCCATTCTTATTGTGGGGGCTTGCCACTAGTGAGTGTTTTTGTTTAAGGTATAGAAAGCCATGTCTTCTATGGCTCAACGTTGAATAGATTTAATATTACCATGGAATAGTTCTGGATACATAACAGGAGTCAGACAGTGTTTTGTGACATTGTCAGGCAGCAAGCATTAGTGACAGCTTACTGCAGTGCTAGAGCTGGGGGGCCCATTAGATCTCATCATGGTAGAAAAAGACAAAATAGGTCATTCTAATGTGTAATGTAATGTAATGTGTCAGGCCATTCACAAAGCATGAGAATGAGCATAGCTTAAAAACAAAAAGCTTGTGAGGATTGGTGTCCCACCTGCCTGTACAGAAGTTTATATTCTTGATGTGTACAGTGATAGCCACATGTAAAACTTCTCAGAATATGACAAGGGCTAGCTGCTTATACCTCTTCTTATACCTCCCTGCTTTCTGCACCTGTATATTTTTTTCAGCAAAATATATTGGGAATTATCCTCTTCGGAGGGAATTCTCATTGTTTCTACCCATTGCTGGTTTGAGTGCTTCATAATTTACAGCCTGTTTTAACTAACAGGTGTTCTAGGGAGATTATTGCCTCCGCAAAGGGTGATGGGCGCAGGGGAACACTGCCACTCTCTGCTGCTGGAGCGATTGTCTTAGACTAGAACATTGTGGTGATTTTTTGTGAAGTACTGTGGTTCCTAGGAAAGGATGAATCGTGTCAGGTTTCAGTTCCACACAGTCCACGATGCTGTGCCCAGCAACACCAGTCTGGGAAAGGAGGGTTAGAACAAGGCAAGTACACAGTGAAGCTTTTTCTACTAGGGCCTCCCTTATCCTGATACTCTTGAGAATGAGCTTTTAGTGCTTATGTTATGAGAAGCGATGGATAAAAATCTCCTGTTTGCCTTTTCCATGATTTTCATTATTTTCTATTCTCACTGATTTTCCATTTCCCCCCCTCAACTTTTTTTTTTTTTTTTTTTTTTCCCCTAGGGTGAAGCATCTTAGTCTGTTTAATTTGGTCCTCGTTCAGGAATTTCCCATTCTTTGGTCATCCTTGACTACTCTCTTTCTGCTATTTCTAATGTTACTGTCCCTATTTTTGAGATGGAGAGATGAGAACTAGCTGTTGACTTCAACATACAGGTAGTCAAACAGACGCCCCAGGGATTTGTACGGTGACATGATGTTGCTTTCTCTTTTGTTCTCTACCGCTTTCCTGACATTTCCAAACCTGCCTTTTTCACTTCCACTGAGCTGACACTTTGATGGAACTATCCACAGTAACTCAGAGGTATCCTTCCTGAGTGGGAATTGCTAATTTTAATTTCATTGCTGTGTTCATATAGTTAAGGTTGTTTATTCCCATGTCCATTACTTAGCAGTCATCAGCACTGAGATTCATCTTGCATTTCAACAGTATTTTGAAAACCATCTGCAAGTCTTTGTGATCAGTTTTAATTTTTATTGCCATGATTTTTTTCTCATCAGTAAGTTTTGTCATTTCATTTTTCCCAGATCATTATGAAATATGTTTAGCAGCTCATTCAGGTTGTTTCCTAACTTTTAATCAGTTGTTAATCCTCTATAGGACCTTCCCTCTTATTCTTTGAAAGCTTAGGAGGCTTATTAAGAGTCTTCAGTGAAATATTTCATCACAAACGATTTAGAAAGATATGTTTTATGTCAAGTGATCACCTATATCCACATGCTCAACTCCTTCAAATGACTCAATCGGATTTGTGCATTATGGCTTCCTTCTACAAAAGCTATCCGAGGGGCAATTGCTATGTTACTTCTCTCTTATGGCCAGTAATTCTTTTCTTTATAGTTGTTTCTAGCCGTTTCAGATGTGCAGAAGTTAGGTGCTCTGCCCCCTGCATCCCCTCCAAATGCTTTTCAAACACTGGCACTGCATTTGCTGCTTTTTCTGCTAGCGCCGAGTCTGGTTAGGTTTTTCATTGTATGCCACAGTTTAATTGCTCAACCTTTACTATTTCATGTTCAGTTTAGATTTCAGTCAAGATTTCTAAAATCTTGAACCCTTGGATTTACTCGTGTTTGTTTACTGGTTTGTCCTTAAACCTTGTCTTCCAGTTCTTCAGCTTGAGACAGTTCTCCTGGCTCTTCTCTGCCGGGAATACCTAAGTGTGGGGACCTCCTTACATCCTCACAGAAGATACATAGATGCAGAGAATTAATTTAGCTTTTGTGCTTCATCCTTATCTTCTTTGAACACTCTTTTCACATCTCAATCATCTGTCAGCCTTACCAACACTCTGGCAGTCTTCCTGCTTCTGTTGTCTTTCTTTGAAAATAATTTTATTACATGTTTTTATGTCTTCAGCCACTTGTTCCTCAGGATATGCTTTTCAACGGACTTAATATGGTTTCTCATTTAACTCATTTAACAGATCTGTGCTCTTTTCTGTTTTCCTTATTTGGGTAGAACTTACACTTTTTGGGGGACAATACCCTCCTTTATTCAGCTGTTAAACCAGCCTGGGCTGAAGCAGCAGCAAGGGCAGGTCTTTTTGAACTGACACCAGTTTAAATATGCAGTGTACCAAATATTTCCAACATCAGAGACTGATAATTGTCCATACCCCACTCTGACCTGTGAGAGATGCTATTCTGTGCCTCTGCCTCTGTCCCCATGCCCACTCTTGACTGTCCTCGTTCGCACACATGGACGCATTACTGATGTGGCACACTGTCACTGCAGGGAGGAGCCTGATACAGGCTGAGCTCTCCTTCTCTTCCTTCCCTTGGATGTTAGCGCACCTCCTGCTTTCTACCAAAGTGCCAGAGGAAAGGAGAGCTGCTACAAGGTATGGAGTGAGCGTGACTCTGAGACTTGAGTGGGGGAAGCAGTGTGGGAAAGGTATTAAGGAGCAAAGGGGGTGTTGAAAGGACAGAGAAAGTACTGCATGGTAGAGGAAGAGCATGAAAACTCAGTGCCATCTTGTTCGTTACCTGAAACAACAGGGCAGCTCTTATGCAGGACAGATGACTGTGCCTCAGCCGAATCTGACCAGCTGGAAACTGAGGGAGGAGGTGGACAAACAGAAGGATGTGCTTCCCTCACCCTGGTTCTCCACGCCAACCCTTCCAGCACAGCAAAGATTTGTGATTTTATATTCTCACAGTACTGCACAGTATCATGCTACTCTTTTTTGGGACTGCTGTTGCACTGGCTTCCCATGGTGCTGCACAGCTCTGTTATGTTTGGAAGAAAACCCAGGTTTTTCAGGAATATTAAGCACCATCCTAGTCTGGGGCATTTCTTACCAGCTGCTGTTGGTTAGAAAGTCCTGAAAGTTTGTTTGTTCTGTGAATCCAGTTTCTAAGAGGTTTATTTTGTCTGCATGCAGAGGCTTAGCCCAAGTGCTATGCATTGCTCTGGATGGCAGGATAGACAAAACTTAAAAGCAACAGTGCTGAGTGGTTTAGTGACTCGTTGTTCCTTATAAATTTTACCGTCTTATCACTGACAGTCAGTGGAGCTGCACCGTTAATTCCGTAGTAAGAGGTTTATGTTTTTGCAACGAAATATTCCCATGCCACTTGTATGTGGCTTAGCTGCTGAAAACAAAGCTTTTATCTGTCACAGCTTTTCTAGATAGTGAGTCCCTTTTCCATTGTTTCGCTGAAATGTCATGTGGAGTTTCTGTACAGATGTTCAGGTTGAATTCAGTCCCTGGTTACTCGTCAGTTCAACAGGTTGTTCTTGCAGAGCCAAACAAAGACACAGTAGCTTGTGCTGTATATCTTGATGAAAAACCTCACTGGATTGAGCTGCATGCTAGAGATGTGCACGCTGCTGGCATAAAACCTTCTGTTCACATGGCTCTTCTAAGTAGGCATGTTGTTGCAACTATGCCCTCCTTCTGTGATGATGATTTATGAGACAGAGCAGGGCTGAGCCTGAGCAGTTGCTAAGTGGTAAACTCTTCATAGGTGGTGACCTTCCCTGGCAGTGTTATTGCTGAATTTTGACCCAAATTGGTGTAGGGTAATGGTGTTAAGCTCTTTGAGATGCTGCTGTCAGACCGTACTGCTTGCTGACATGATTTAGGCCTCATCTCTCTTAATCTGAAGAGAGATTCTGATGTTCTTGCTCAGGGAATGGCATTCTGCCAAACTTATATACCTACTTAGTGCTCTCAAAGCCATTCTGCTTTTCATTTCTCCTTTTATGAATCTTTTTCTGCATCAGTCCAACAGAATTGCAGCAGCCTCATGCTCATTGGATCCGCCTTGTTACAATGGGGAGCCGCAGAGAAAATTCCCCTCCATGCAGAAAGCCAGCGCAAAATGGAGGGTACTGGTCAATTCACACTCAGCTGAAAAATCCTCCTTTGCACATTGCAGAGACTTCATGGTAAACTCTGTACAAAGGTGATTTTCATGCAGAGCGTGATGCACAGTCTAAAATTGTCCTTGGTTATTCAAAAGCTGAAAGGAGTTGAAACAGGCAGTTAAAAGTGGAATCTGTCTCTGTCTGCAAACTGCAGTGCTGTCCTTTGGGATAAAAGGTGCTTGAGGAAGGTTAAGTTATGACAATGAAAAAATTCCCGTCTGTCTCTGTCATGAGGTGGCCCTCGAAGTCATGCACATGCGGAGAGGGAAAGAATGGGCCCTGGCAGGGGAGTTTTCAGGAGGCCCCAGCACTGACCCATGCAGTGTGAGGATTCTCGAGTTACAGACAGAGGGAGGAACAGGATCAGGAAAACAGAACTGGTTTGAAGTTCAGGTGATGAAAAGTGGTAGGCTGGAGTTCAAAGACCGGATTATTGGCTGGTGTTGCTTTAGTAGTTGGTGGGGGAAGAGCTTAAGGCCACATCATTACTGCATTGCTGATTTATCAACACAGCCAACACTGTGTACAGTATTTGAGTCACTTCTAAATCCAGCCGCTAGCAATGAAAAGCACATTTAATCCATGTGTTAGATTGTTTGAAGAGGTATCTGTCTCCTGGTCTCTCCCCAAGGTTGGGATTGCTGAAATTGAAAAGGAGGTAAGAAAGGAGATTTTAACGGTTTCACAAACCCCTCTCCTTTTGAGGGAGGCATCAAAACACATCTCTGATAGCATCGTTAATGTTTCGGATATTGAAAAATGAAAGGCTTTCTCCCCTCTTGCACCCTACAGAGAGAACTCACACTGTTGTTTCTGTGAGTAAGGGGCAAAAATCAAAGACAGGATTTGTATTTAAACAGTTTATTGTTTTTAAGTATGATAGGTTTTTTTCTTCTCAAACTGGGATTAATGCTCTGCACTTACGAGTTCCAGGATTCATCTGCACTGTTGGCTCTGATCTCTCTGCAGCAGCCCACGGCTACAAGATAAAACACTGGAAAACATCCCTCATTAAAGTAATTCTCCTTTAGTCTTTTTCTTTGGTTCTCTTCCATGAAAGAGTATCATTGTTTAACTAGTTCCCTCAATGGTTAATTCCTTTTCAATTTAATACACCCATGTGCTCTTTTAGTATGCAAGCGGCTCGCACTGGCTGTGGGAGGTTATAGACTGAAGCTTCAAAAATGTCAGTGCATGGATAGAGGGCAGTTCTCAGATCAGGCTTGAGTTGCACCTGCAGAGTTACACCAATACCTGGAATAAGAGGGGGGCAATCGGAGGACAAAACTACACTATATTTGCGATCTGAAAAGGTATCTGAAGTATGAATTAAAGAGCATCAGTAGATCAACAGAGAGAAAAGGGGGTGAAAATGTTTAGAATAGCTGGAAAGCTGAACACTGAGAATAAAGTACATTGGTAAAACATAGGGTGTTATAATTCAGTATTGATAAATATTGACAAAAACCTAAGGCAGTGGACTGGAGTAGCAGCTGTATAGCAGATCAATACTAAGCTATGTACTCCAACGTACATGGGAGGTCCCAACACTGAAACAACCCCAATTGCTGTAGAATAGGTTTGTGCTGAACGAGCAGAGCCGTCTATGGACTGCTAAAATATTTGCCTTGGTGCCGCATAGCTCACATCAGGTACATGAATACAAATTCACCTCTAAGCAGCAAAAAAGAGAGTGTGAACAATCCAATAGGAAGCATGTGGAGATCTTTTTATAGTTAAAAATGAGACATAACAAAGCTTAGAACTAATCTCCAGTGATGTTATGGCCCCTCTTGTGGTTCACTTTATCTGGGCATTTTCAGTCAAATGTAAAGGGACTCTGCAAGCAGAAAACAGACAACTTAGCCAATAAGTAACTGCTTTGTACAGTTAGCACGCTCAGACGCTAGCTAGGATTTAATGAAATATTAAGCACTTTAGTATACTTCTCACTTGTGTAAAGGCACCCTAAGAGTCTTTGCTTGTGAGGCAGGCATGAATCTGTAGGGAAGAGTCAGCCTCCATGGTTGCCATCTACCACCAGCTGGGTCAGAACTGAATTACTGACAGCTCAGTGATCCCAATGACTTGTGATTGGTCCTCAGCTAGACTGACTACCCCAACTAAACCTCTTATGATTTTATTTTTCATATCTGTTTCCATGTTGGTGTTTTCCACTTGAATCCCAGGGCTACTGCTGGTGCCATCTAAACAGCCCTACCGCTGTCTATAATTTTTGCCCCCAAGACTTTCTCCCCGCTCATTCCCAGCAGTTTGAGTCAAGTTGCACTGTATCAGAGCTTGGCTGTGGATCCTTGGTACTGTCGTGGTTTAAATCCAGCTTGCAATTCAGCCACACAGTTGCTCACTCACTTCCCCTCCTTCCTCCCCCCTGCTCTCAGAGGGATGGGGAGGAGAATCAAAAGAATGTAACTCCCACGGGTTGAGATCAGAACAGTCCAGTAACTAAGGTATGACACAAACCACTGCTGCTACCACCAATAATAATAATTATAAGGGAAATAGCAAGGGAAGAGAATACAACCACTCACCACCCACTAACCAATACCCAGCCCGACCAAAGCAATGATCTAACCCGTCTGGGTAACTGCCCCAGTTTGTATATTGGGCATGACGTGCTGTGGTATGGAATACCTCTTTGGTCAGTTTGGGTCAGGTGTCCTGTCTCTGCTTCCTCCCGGCTTCCCCTCCTCCCTGGCAGAACATGAGACTCAGAAAGTCCTTGGTCAGAGTAAACATTACTGAGCAGCAACTGAAAACGTCAGTGTTATCAGCGCTGTTCCCAGGCCAAAAGTCAAAACCACAGCACTGCATCAGCTGCTAAGAAGGAGAAAAATGACTGCTACTGCTGAACCCAGGCCAGGTGCACATGTAATTAAGTCCTTGGGTTGTATGTCAAAGGAGGAAGCTTGTAGCAGGTATCACAGAGAAGGAGTGTTACAGTCACCTGTTGATTTTCAAGTGGCATAAGTTTGTAGCTTGCTCAGTATAAGCACTCTATATTTCAGGCATCTTGTCTCAGTTCTAACAGGAGACAAGAAATAGCTCCCTAGCTAGAGCTGTTCATACAGTTTCTTTCTAGGGCTTTCTCATTAAGAATGCTTCAGATGAGGCAAGTTGGCAGTTCTCAAGCTGTAAAGCCTGGGTGTCTTTGTGAGGGGTGAGGTTAGGTAATGGAATCTTTGGCTTCAGGATAATTTTTCCCAGATGAACCTAGTTTCGTAACCATAAAAATTGCTTTTACATTGGAACTGTCTGATGGTCTTCACAAGCCAGGCTGCAAGAGCATCTACCAGCAGTGCATTTGCTTAGTGATGCACTACTTCGCTATTTCGTGTCTTGCCACTGGCAGCTTCACCACTGGGCTGGAGGATGCATGATCCAGCCCTAGGAAATCAGTAACTCTCTTGATCATAGAAGTGGTCCTTCTGGGGTACATCTGAGTTACATAAGCAGGAAGTGGTGAAGAAGCAAAGCTTATGTTGCTACTTCCCGTGCCACATCTGCTCTGCTTGATGAAAAGCAGTCTTCGGTTTGCAGGCTGTCTGGTGCATTTCAGGTTCCTGAGTTCCAACACTGAGGTAGGGTAAGTGCATGCCTTAAATTTGTCAGTGCTACAGTTTCACTCTCTGCCTGCTCCAAAATAAGGGAATTCAGGCTTTCTGCAAACAGTTTTTCCAAGCTGAAAGTTGTTGTTGTCCATGCTAAGCCATCTCAGACAAAAGACTCTTTCAACCCCCAGTGTTGCAGCCCCTGTTGAAGAAAAAAAGTTGTTGTTTCTTTGTTTTTTCATTTTGTCCTCAATTTGTCTTACTCTTGAGATAAATAGTAAGTCACTACAGAGAGAACTGCATGACAGTCACTTGCATTACTTGGAACTGTGATAGTGTAGTTGGTCTATGCAGAAAGTTTTTCCCT
The DNA here is from genome assembly GCA_039720435.1 of Amazona ochrocephala. NCBI lineage: Eukaryota > Metazoa > Chordata > Aves > Psittaciformes > Psittacidae > Amazona > Amazona ochrocephala. The sequence goes on from CM077880.1 coordinate 81,473,954, forward strand.
GCTACCAGCGTATTTGGGTGATGTGCACAAACTTCTCCATGAGATTGCTACAAAGAAAGAGATCTGTTAGAATAAGCATGCACAATAAGTTGTTTGAACTGCTGACTTGAGCTAATTATAGCCTCTTAGCTGTGCCATCTCTTTTAGTTGCTAATGTCCTTCCATGTCTAGTAACTAATGTCTACCAAAGACTGGTGCATGCTCATCCATGTACAAATCACAGCATTGCCTATGAGCTCTCTAGAGGCTAAACTCAGCAGTCCCAGCTGATGTTGACGAGCATATACTTCTTCCAGCTTCGCTCTGCCGCCAAGACATAGTATGGAAGCCATCGCAAAGTTTGATTTCAGTGCTTCTGGAGAGGATGAGTTGAGCTTCCAGGCTGGAGATATGCTGAAGGTAAGTGGAGCCCTGGGTATTTCTGAGCATACTGACAGATCTTTAAATGCTTCCATTTTCCTTGACAAAAGAGATGAAGACATCTATAAACTGGGATAAAAATGCAGGATACTTGTCTCCCATAGGGCTTGCTATAGGTCAACCAACAGTTCCCAGGTCATTTGAGTCTGTGTCCACGTCATTTGATTTTAAGCCCATAAACTATGGATTTAGCTGCCCTATAGTCCTCCAGTACTCAGCAGGGAAGGCTAAGTACCTTTGCTGGAGCAGAGATTCAGTTCTTCAGTAGACAGATTTTGAGAGTCCTGACTGATTTCTTTGGCTATATAGGCAGTATAGGATGACTACGTTTAGGATGACTATGTCTAAAGGCAGGCAGGATGAGTGTGGTCCAGAGAGATTTCTGTCTTCCTTACTTCCGGGTCTTAAACTGTTTGAAAGATAGTTATCATGCATTTTAGAACTTATATCTAACTTTTCACTGTAAGTAATTACTAAGTAATTACTATTTGTTGCCACAGGGGTTTTAGACAATTGCAAATGGAAGTCCATGAAACAGTCTGTTACACACTTAACGGAATTGTTTAAGAGGTTCTGGGCTAATAATATTATACACACCCTTGCAGGAATTCAGCAGTTGGGGAATGGCTGAAGTAGGGTTGATCATATACAATACAGAGCATGTGAGAGTCTCTTTAAAGTTAATTTACATGTCTTATGGTAGAACAGTTCTTGTTAACCCTAACAAAGTCCCAAAGATTAAGCCATACATGCCTCCACCCTCATTATTTATCCATTTCTTGGTCCCAGTATAGCTGTCCTGTTTTGGTTGAAAATGCCTGAGTATAGCCATTGAATACTATTGAATATGTGGGTCCTCTCCAGAAGCTATTGGGAGAACTGGCTACCCTGGACCTAGAGAAGGCTGAGGTTCTTAATGACTTCTTTGCCTCAGTCTTCACCGGCAAATGCTCTGACCACACCACCCAAGTATTGGAAGGCAGATGCAGGGACAGTGAGAATGAAGACCCTGGGCCCACTGTAGGAGAGGATCTGGTTCAAGACCACCTTAGGAACCTGAATGTATACAAGTCCATGGGACCGGATGAAATCCATCCACGGGTCCTGAAGGAGCTGGCAAATGAAGTTGCTAAGCCACTGTCCATCATATTTGAAAAATCATGGCAGTCAGGTGAAGTTCCCGATGACTGGAAAAAAGGAAATATAACCCCTATTTTCAAGAAGGGGAAAATGGATGAGCCAGGGAATTACAGACCAGTCAGTCTCACCTCTGTGCCTGGCAAAATCTTGGAGTGGGTTCTCCTGGAAAGCATGCTGAGGCACATGAAAACCAACAAGGTGCTTGGTGACAGCCAGCATGGCTTCACTAAGGGGAAATCCCACCTGACCAATCTGGTGGCCTTCTATGAAGGGGCCATGGAACTGATGGACAGGGGTAGAGCAGTTGATGTCATCTACCTGGACTTGTGTAAAGCCTTTGACACTGTCTCACATGACATCCTTCTCTCTAAGTTGGAAAGACATCAATTTGATAGATGGACCACTCGGTGGATAAAGAACTGGCTGGATGGCAGCACGCAAAGAGTAGTGCTCAGTGGCTCAGTGTCCAGCTGGAGACCAGTAATGAGTGGTGTCCCCCAGGGATCAGTGTTGGGGCCAGTCCTGTTCAACATCTTTGTTGGTGACATGGACAGTGGGATTGAGTGCGCCCTCAGCAAGTTTGCCGATGACACCAAGCTGTGTGGTTCGGTTGATACATTGGAGGGAAGGAATGCTATCCAGAGGGACCTAGACACGCTTGTGAGGTGGGCTGATGCCAACCTGATGAAGTTTAACCATGCCAAGTGCAAAGTCCTACACCTGGGTCGGAGCAATGCCAGGCACAGCTACAGGTTGGGCGGGGAAGAAATTCAGAGCAGCCCTGCAGAGAAGGACTTGGGGGTGTGGGTCGATGAGAAAATGAACATGAGCCGGCAGTGTGCGCTTGCAGCCCAGAAAGCCAACCGTATCCTGGGCTGCATCAAAAGGAGCGTGACCAGCAGGCCAAGGGAGGTGATCCTGCCCCTCTACTCTGCTCTCGTGAGACCTCACTTGGAGTGCTGTGTACAGTTCTGGTGTCCTCAACATAAAAAGGACAAGCGCAGAGGAGGGCCACGAGGATGATCAGGGGACTGGAGCACCTCCCATATGAAGATAGGCTGAGAAAATTGGGGCTGTTCAGCCTGCAGAAGAGAAGGCTGCGTGGAGACCTCATAGCAGCCTTCCAATATCTGAAGGGGGCCTATAGGGATGCTGGGGAGGGACTCTTCGTTAGGGACTGTAGTGAGAGGACAAGGGGTAACGGGTTCAAACTTAAACAGGGGAAGTTTAGATTGGATATGAGGAAGAAATTCTTTACTGTAAGGGTGGTGAGGCCCTGGAATGGGTTGCCCGGGGAAGTTGTGAATGCTTCATCCCTGGCGGCGTTCAAGGTGGGGTTGGACATAGCCTTGGATGGCATGGTTTAGTGTGAGGTGTCCCTGCCCATGGCAGGGGGGTTGGAACTAGATGATCTTAAGGTCCTTTCCAACCCTAACTATTCTATGATTCTATGATTCTATGAATATAACCACCAACTCTAACCATTTTATGATTCTATTCTGTAACTCCTCTCTAAGCCTTAACACCTCCACTGTCTGAAGGGATTATGTACAGCAATAGGATCTAAACCCTTGTTTGGCCAGGGAGTGTACAGGGACCCTCTCTGTATGGTCCCAGCTATTCCAGCTAATAACCAGGTACTGGGGCTCAGCCTTGTCTCTTCCATCACTGCCATTTTTTATTTTATTGGCCTTTTAATACTTGAAGCTTAGACAAAGCTGATGGCACTCAGAACTCTTTAAGAGAAAAAAGGTAGCAGCTTTTTCCAAAGGGTTATGAGAAGGTTCTGAAGAAATCTCTGACTCTTCATTCTGGCTGAACGCTCTCATTCCTAATTCCTCCTTAGGTCAAAAGTAGTCTCCATGTCTATACTGTCCTGTGATCTTTACCTGATATCTTCTTCCTCAGGAGACTACCCATGGGAGACTTCCATCAAGTCCCTGGCTGGGGTGATAGTGTTGGCCAGATCACTTTTCCTTCTGTTCTTCAGTTTCCCTTCCTGTAAAATCATTATAAGTTAGAGCTTCCTTTCAAAGTATGTTGGAAGCTACTGATGAAAAGTGCCAAGTAACAGGACAAATTGGTATTCTTATTAGTTGTCACAGAGACTTCACTAGCAGAAAAATCAGATTATCTCTTGCTTTAACATCCTTTAGGTAAACAAAATAACACCATGGCCACCCAAGCCATAGTATCAGTGAATTAGCCCAACACCTCTCTTCTAGTATATATACACACACATTCATACCCTGCCACGAGCCCCCTCCTGCTGCCTGCACAACCTGCCAGCTGTCTTTTCCGATTCATAAAGTAGATAAGATAAACAGTATTGATGTAGAGATTAGAAAACAGGAAACAGGAGGCCCTCAACCAGCAGTGACAGGAGGAAATCCATCCTCTCAGCCCCCCCACATCCTTCTCTGAGAGGATGACACACTGAGAGCAACCTGCCAGCCCTGCATTGAGAGCAGCAGGTGGGTCTTTCTGGAAACCTTGCTGCCAACAGAGCAGAGCCTGAGTATGATCAGGGTGCAACTATAGTCTCTGATTGGCCACAGAAGGGAAAAAGAGCCTTACTCTGGCACCCATGGATGGGGAAGGCTGTGACTTATACAGGCAGGAAACTCCTCAGCTTTCTATTCCCCAACCTTTCAGTATCCAAATGCATAAAAAAGACCTACGTGGCAAGCAAGGCAATGGAGAATCGTTCCCAGAGACAGTAACATCCTGTTTCCAACAGTAAGCAGTTAAAATGTGGTTAGGATCCCAAAAATTCGAGATTGGCTTACAAAACAAGTATTATTATTGTTAACAATAGATTTTAAATTAAGTCTTTTCCACTTGCTTTCTCCTTTTAAAACTGTCATAGCACATGCTTTCAGGCTTCTCTCCAAAACCAGAGAGAACAGAAACATGTTCTATTTCATAAAGCAGAATTATGTCCCAGGAGTTAGAATGTCAAAAAAAACACCAAAACCCAAAACATTTGCAAATCACAATGTAAAATCACAATGCGGTTGTATTCCTGTCCTCTTTCCTCTAGCTTAGGGGTGTATTGGGGCCATCAGTCAGAGAACAGTGAATTTGGGCAGTGCTTGGTCAGCAGTGCAGTCCCTAAGGACCATTCGAGTCAACATTAATATAAGCGCACTTGAAGCTGCTCCAGTGTGCACTGAGGACTGGCTTCATGCAGTCCTACAATCTCTTCAGTGTAATAGTGGCTTTAAAATATCTTTTGCCTCCTTCTTTTATCTACCTTGGCAAAGCTCAGGGTAGCTGAAGGATTAACCAACTGAATAATCTCTTGCAAAATGGCATGTGAGAGCACATAGTAACATCTGTGCAGTCGTAACACACACGCAGAGAGATACAGCTGTATATCACTCCATACCCATGCGTGTCAGAGGAGTTTTCACAGAATTTTTTTCCTCCCTTGTGTAACTGGGATGCTCCAGTACCAACAATTAAAACCAGCACAGAGAACTCCTTAAACCCCTATTAAATCCTCAGAGCTGAGTTTCTCCATTTCACAGACACCAGAGACATGCAGATGGCATTCCCAGCCACCTGGACAGGCATTCAGATGAAGGGATGAACTTAACAAGCAATCTGTCTAATTCTACTTGGCCTTCTCTATTGCTTTGTTCACTCTGAAGTGGTCATCAGCTACTAACCTCTCTGCACGGTGGGTGGGAAGTAGAGGATATATGGAGTTCTCTTCTGTTCTTAGAAAAAATTCTAGGTTTCTGCCAGAATCTTGGTTACTTTTAACTTTTTCTGAAGAGACATTTATCCCATCCATCTCTCCATTGCAGGTTTTGAGCTCCCAGGAAGACTGGTACAAGGCTGAGCTCAGAAGTCAAGAGGGCTATGTTCCTAAGAACTTCATTGATTTTCACGTTCCCCTGTAAGTGTCACAGACCAGTGCACCACCACTTCACATTTCCACAGCATGCAGTCAAGAGCATGTGTGCATGCATGCACAGAGGAAGACATGACAGAGGAAGCCCTGGTTATAACACACCACAATTTAAGGCTGGCAAGGATTGCCATAATGCTATATGCAGTTCTGCCAGCACACCTTATTTCTACCCTGAAGTATCTTCTGTTCTTTCAGAGCTGAATGGCTCTTGGTGCTCTCCATCACTCCCAAGTGACTCCTTTGTTGCTGTTGCTCAGAGGGATGTCACTGGGATGTGGCAGGACCTGCATTTAGATCTCCTCAAAGAGGAGAGCAGTCACTATGTGAAGTCTGGGCAACAGAGACAGAGGCTGAACACAAAAGGAAGAGCAAGAGACGTCTCTGAAATGAATTATAAAATGTAATTCCCTCCCTTTGCCCCCAACTCCTAAGGACATTAACTCCCTTTTCCGCACCCTGCCATCCGCATTCCCACCCCCCTGAAAGTGTGTGTGTTTCTCTCGATACACTAGAGGTCAGTGCAATGCTACATGAAATGTGACAGCTGGTGCTACTCATGGATTGACAGAGATGATAGACCAGACATGCCGCCCTGCTCCCACACACATGCAGACACACACACAGACACACAAGCACCCTTCACTACGTGTCGTGACTGCACACCCAGACTAGTGCTGCCAGAGGACAGGCATACCTTCACTCCTTTCTTCCCACTGAGTAGATGGTACTGTACTTTCAGAAAGGACTGATAGGTGTTTAAATGCATGTTAAATGTGCTGTCCGGCCCTGTGCCAGAAATATGATAATGGATGGCATTTTTACAACCTTTTCCTTTCAGTTGGCAGAAATGCTCCCTGAAGCCACTCTTATTGTCCTCCCCTGAAAAAGTGCTTCAGCATTTCAGGAGCAAAAAGGCAGAGTATGCACCAAGCGCAGTACTGAGAGCGATAACACACAGGTGCCCTGAGCAGCTGAACTGGGAGTTACAGGGATTTTGAGGGTCCAAGTAAGTGTCCCCTTTGGAGGTAGCACTTACTGTCCTTTTTGGACATAAACCAGCCTGCTTGGCTGAACTGAAGGTTATTATTAGTCTGTTGTGCAAATATGGGCTTGTACTTTAGAGCCTCAGAGGGATGAGATCGCCCCAGTCAATTGTTCTTGTTCGCTTTTTCACAGGGCTGTAGCATCATGCAGGGACAATAGCAGCTTCTTTTTTCACACACATTTTTTCTCATGATGCTTTTTCTGTGGAAGAGCTGTGAAGAAATACTTCCACTTTGACACTTTTGTAAGAATAGCAAGTCTGCACTTCGAAGCAGTTCAGGACAGATGCTAGATAGAACCAGATACAGGGAAGAAAGCTGTCTTCTGTTTTTGATGGGCCATTTTTTCTCATCTTTCTCTTGTCAAGTTATTATTGCGACCAATCATCAATGCTGATTAAAGTCTGATTTTCCTTTGCTAGTGATGGATGCTGGGGAGGGACTCTTCATCAGGGAATGTAGTGATATGACAAGGGGCAATGGGTTTAAACTGAAACAGGGGAAGTTCAGGTTTGATATAAGGAAGCAGTTCTTTACTGTGAGGGTGGGGAGGCACTGGAACAGGTAGCCCAAAGAAGTGGTAAATGCTCCATTCCTGGCAGTGTTCAAGGCAGGTTGGACAGAGTCTTGGGTGACATGGTCTCCTGTGAGGTGTCCCTGCCCATGACAGGGGGGTTGGAACTGAATGATCTTAAGGTGCTTTCCAACCCGAACCATTCTGTGATTCTATGACACATAAGTAAACTGTGATGGTAGTAAAGAGAAGTATAATGAAACTCAAAAGTGGAAATGACACAGATTATGAAACTATCAGTCCTTAATCTGAAGCAATACAGGCAATGAAACATTACATAAGAGCAGAAGACTGCAGATTGTAAATCTTATTAGCTGTGGAACGGACATTATATAAGGGTACCTGATGATTTTTTTTTTCTAGTGAAAAAATCCTACTGATGCTGTATTATTTTGCTATTTATGGTGACTTTCTTAGTATTACTCTAGTGCCTTGTACTATTGTTTGTCTAAATTTATGTAAGTATGCTTATGTAGTCTATGTTTCTGGGATTTTGTGATATTATAACTCTTGCAGGAACCAATTTATTATTATTGAAATTTTCATGGCTTGCTTCTGGTAAAAATTTATTTGTGTCCCTTGCCATATATCCATCACAGTCCAGTAATTTTAATCAGTTTACCTGAAGCAATTTGATATGTGTCTGAGAATTATGTGTGTATATATACCTACACATTTGTAATTTAAAATGGCTTTGACTAACACCTTACTGTACTGTGCCTGTAATTACAGTTTCAGCTGAGGGTTGCTTTTTTAGCAGGCCAAAGCTTACATTGTTCTCTTTGCATCTACGTGTTTTTACTGCTCAAAGAAAATGGTCTGCTCCCATCAAAACCCTGTACCTTAGCATGTACAGTAGTCATGTGGGCTCCTCTGATCCTTTCGTTTTGTCTTTTCTCCACCCTGCTTATTCACGTTCTCCTTATCCTCAGCTTCTTTTGTTCCTCACCTTAAGTCACGTTCCTTATTCATGTCTCCATGATTTTTCCCACTTGGCAGCTGGTTTGATGAGAGGATATCCCGCCATGAAGCAGAGAACATCCTCATGAGCAAAGGAGTTGGCTCCTTCATCGTCCGAGCCAGTCAGAATTCTCACGGTGACTTCTCCATCTCTGTCAGGTATCTGCTGCTCACAGCATTTTCCCGCTTCTTTTCCAGTTTAATGGTGTCCCTAGTCTCCTCTTGACAGGACTCCTAATGTGGCGTAGTCTCTCGGGAAGTCTGCATGCTGCCAGTCACCAGCAGTGCTGCTGTGTTGTGAATGAGAACAAATTGGGCATCTGATTCCCAAAAGTTTCTGCCTCTTTTCAAGTGATACAGTGAATGCCCCATTCCAAAGATGCATCCACTGGTGACCAGCTTCTCTGAAAGTGCTGCAGCAAAGCAGAGTGGTACATAGGATGTATCCCACAGTGCAAAACATGTGCCTTCCATTTGTTTTAATTCCCTGACAGCTCTGGTTACTGAACCCAGGAATTCCACTAGTACAATAAAGAGATTACTATTAAATTGTTAACTTATTTCCTGCAGGTCACTGAACAGCCATTGGACAGGAATGGCTTTTAGTTGCTTGCAGCCCAAGCTGCATTTCAGCAACTTGTAGCCTCGGCCTTCTCAGACCATTTGCTTCAAAGCCATGCTCTTAAATAATGGCCAGTTTCCTAATTTTCCATCTAACAACTGATAACCAGTTTTAAATTAGTGATTAGCAATGTTTTTTCCAAGCAGTGTGCACTTTCTGATTCAGGGAGCTCAAAAAGTATCTAACTGTGACGAATGCAGGAAAAAATTCTGGTTACGTCTACTTAAGTAAGCATCAATAAACAAAGTACAGTCAGGGTCTTCTTCTGGCCCTGATGTCAAGCAGTGTGGCAAAGCTCTAACACATATGGCTAAACCCTCTTCACCCCACAGAACAGAACAGCTGTATTCAAGCAACTCACTGCGAACAGTTCCTGGTCCACTTTATCCCCACAACCATGGCCCAGCACTGTCTGTGTGAGGGCTTTTGGTTTAGAGCAAAACCATGCTCGCACTTTAACAGTTTGTGTGACTGTAGCACTCCAGGATAGCACTCAGCCCCTGCCTGGTCATCCCCATTCAGTTTATTTGTGCAGATGTGGCCCTCTGAGATGCACATTTTGAGTTCCTGGCATTAAATTAGCAGGATGTGCAGGTAATAATTCCTTGGGAGTTTTGGAGGGGTTTTTTGGATTGTTTTTTTTGTTTTGTTGTATGGGTTTTTTTTGGAGGAGGAGGGTAGGAAGAATGACCAGTAGTAATGATATTACACTAGATATTATACAATTATAAAACTTAGTGTATGGCTTCATGTGGCTGTGTCTGCATGAAATGGTGATGCCCGTGGTGTAAAGTCAGTGCAGACTGTTAAGAGGATGTTAACGGGAACCTGCAGAGACTAGTGGGTAGACTACAACTGCATTTGTCTCCCATACAGAGTATGAAATGAATCTATTAGCCATTTGTGACCCTGAAAGCTCCTCTGGCCTTTATTTCAAAGGAGAGGCTTTAAAACCTTATACTTTGTTCTGATACTGCTTTGTGACTGGGCAGCCCTGCAGCACTCAGTGTTTGTAACTTGATGAGTCTTTTGAAATACAGACCCACGGCTAGGTCCAATACACACAAGGACTGCCATTGCTTTACTTTCCAGAAGTCTAGATTTGGCCAAGCAAGAAGTTTTGGTACCCTTCTGGAAAAGACTTCGTCAAAAACGATGTGAGTGAAATCTGGTTGATGATCTCTTACTTTTCCAATTGGATCCAGGCATGAAGATGATGTGCAACACTTCAAAGTGATGAGGGATTCAAAGGGTAACTATTACCTGTGGACAGAGAAATTCTACTCGCTAAACAAGCTGGTGGACTACTACAGGACAACTTCCATCTCCAGGCAGAAGCAGATCTTCCTGAGGGACAACAACCGAGAAGAGAAGGTAAACACAAACTATCCTTAGTAGTTTCTCAGTAAGAAACCTTTCTGTGGAAGGAACTCAGCCCATGACAATGTCTCAGTGTCAGGGGAGCGAGTCTGTCCTTGGAAACCCAGTCACATCCCTACACTGGTGGGCTCTAAAACACAGATTTTTAGTTGATTCAGTAGTAGGTACAGTTATATAATTGAGCAGATTTTTCTTATTCTGTTTTGGATAGCAACAGGCAGTGCTGCAAATCTGCACAGAGATGCTTTGCTAAAGCTGTGCTAAGGCCCCAGAGCTGAAATTCTGAGACACCATACACACCCAAGGGAAACAGGACTTACCTTATTAAAATGACTAAATTTCATAAGGGCAACTACACAGCTGACCGGTAGGTTGTGTCTGAGAAGAATTTGAGTCTGGTTTCCTAGTGGCCTTTAATGCACCCAGAATACAGCTGATTTTACAGTTGAAAGTTTGTCTACTCAGAAGAATCATCCATCTTCTGTTACCAGGTGAACACAGTAAAGATTGTGGAGGAACCGAGGGCAGAACCTGGAGCAGTGGCTCATAGGAACTGAAAATACTGCTGAAAAGAAGATAGCAGATATGGGAACAAGCTGTTCTTGTTCACGGGAGATGTAGTATTTGTTTGAAAAAGCAGGGAAATCCCAGTCCAATGAATGCCTGGTTTCGTGCCAGAGGAACAAGCAAATGACATAGTAGAGACTGCTATGCATTGCACACACTGTACTGCGAGTGAACATGTCTGGTCAGTGCAGTAAGCAAAGTCCTGCTTTACTGGGAAACGGATTCTGGTATTAAATTACGAGGATGTGCAGGTAGAGGCAAGGCAGAAAGTACATGACTTGCTGTCTGAAACAGTAAAGTTTTATAGGCTGCATGTGGGTCATTCTTGCTGACTCCAGAAGAGTGATGATACATTTTTCAGTCTGAAGAAGGGCCTTGTGGTGTTTCCTTCTAGTCCACTTATGCAGAGCTTTAAAAATGCATTAGTAAGGTATAAAATAGAGGCTATGGAACCCATGAGAGAGACATTACAGGGAAGGATTGTCTGGGGAAGGAGAAAGGAAGAGTGTATGCATGTATATCTGTAAAACAACCTGTTTGAGCTGACTGTGAGCAGGAAGGGAAAGAGAACAGCATTTGCTCTGAGATGCAGACAGGCAAATGAAAGAACAGGAGTCAAGTTTGCTTTGGCAAACACTCTGTACATTTGTTATGGTGATGGGCTCAGCAGGGTATGTTTAGCACTTGTCACAGTGGGGTTTCTGTTCACAATTCAAATTTCTAGATGCTGGAGCCATATGACAAAATGATAGCAATATACAGATTTCAGTGCAGAGACAAATGAAGTCTAAGGGCAATATTTTCAAAAAGAGCTTGGGTCCTGTGACAGTTTTCAGCCCAGAACCTCCCATCACTACCACGTCTTCAGATAGAGAATGGCTATGACAAAGATAAAATACAGGATTCCTGAATTGTCCTTCTGTTCAGAGGGGGAGGATCTTTCGTTTGGAAGAGCCTCCAGGGTAGAGGGTAGTATTCGTGATCAGTGTACAATGATTCAGTCAAGGATGTGGTTGGAAGCAAAACCTGACCTCACTTCAGTGATCTTTATTCCATCAGGAGAGGCATGGTAGTAGCCTGGAACGGATGAGCAGGGAAGGATTCCACCTGGGTGGAGCAGCTGGAGAAGATCATTTGTCTACATCCAAGAGATATGTAGAGCATCCTATCCCCACACCGCAGCAGCAACAGGTACTACCAAGAATGAGGAACTGGAACGTCAAGCCCCAGCACATGAAATATTAGCCTTAATTGCTTGGTAGCAAGTGAATAGTCACTTTGTCAGAAATCTTCCAACCTGAACCTGCTTTAGGAAGTGGGGTCAGTTAGGTCTTCATATGGGAGTAGCAGCAAAGATGGTGTTGGCTGGGGAGCTCCTTTGGTGTGTTAATAAAAAAGTGGGCTTTCGTTTAGTCCTGTAATTTGTGACTGACTGACAAACCAGTAAAAAATAGAAGTCAGTATGCAGTGCCCCTTTCACTGTGAACCTGGGAGTACTCCCAGGGAGTTTTTGGGGCTCCATCCCAAAAACTGGAAAACAAGGACTGGTGTCATGTTTTTGCTTTGCTTAGGAAAGGACATAAAGTATCATCCAGTGAGAGTGCACAAAAACACTCCCAAATCTTGCAAGCACACACATATATAGTTTCAGGAACTTGTCTCTAGTTTGTCAGATAAATGAAACCTGCTTCTTTTTATTTTTTGAGTTGTGCTACTGACATACAGCACCACAAAATGCATAACAGGGATGAAAAATAACTATGGTATCTCTAGGAGAGTTTGGTTTCCTTCAGAACATTCCTCCTCCCTGTTCTATGCCCTTTCTGCACGCTTTCATCATGTTGCATCCTTAATGTATGAGGTTTCTTTACTCCTTATCCTTGCACAGGAATGGAGAGGATAACTGCAGTAGCTGGTGCTCTCTTCAAAGTTCTTCCTGATTAATTTTAGGGGAAATAGTTTTCATAGGATTGGCTCATGTCTCTGGCATCATCCAAGGAGAGGACTTGTCCTACTGAAGGGAAGAAATCCCAAACCATCTGCTGTAAAGCATGAGAGCTCCCACATAGCAAGGCCAGGGACAATTGTGAAATGGCTGTTCTCTCCCCAAACAAGCCATGCTGCCTGTCAGGAGACTGTTGGTGGAACAATACAGCTTCTGACAAAGCCGAGGGCCTGCACAATTTGGAGCACATTGTATGCATGAGTCACATTTGATATGGAGCAGAAGCACTATGGAAGTGAAGTGTCTATGTAGTAAGTCTTGCAGCTGAAAAGCCAGATGGAGTTCACTCACTTTCTGGCAGGGACAGGTGAGGTGCAAATTGTGCTCCAGTGTCAGGCAGCCTCAGCAACCTTTTAGGCTGACAAAGGCACAAGTGAGACCAAGGGAGGTTTTGGAAGAGTAGGTGCAAGAAAGGAAGCAGCAAGCTGAAGAGGACAAAAGCTGTTTACAAGCAACAGCAAGCACAAGCTGTTGTTCTTTCCACCTCTGTTGACACAGCTCATGAGGCCCTGTGTCACTGAAGCACTGCTGCAACCTGAGCTAACATGATAACAGATTCTGTCACACCATTATCATATAAAAAAGCTTAGTGCGTTCACTAAGGGCATGGGGCATGAAGACAAACAGCACCTCTCAGTTGTGCACACAAAAGAGAACTTACTCCCTAGATGCTGTCTGCTTCATCTCTCCATCTTTCTGGGCTGATCTGTGTTGATATGACTAAAGATGTGTGATCATATGGCTCCCTTTTTTTTGACCCTGATTTTATCTCTTTCTGTTTTGGTTAATTGGGCTACTGGATTCTTAGGCTTGCTCCCTGCACTTTACAGCATGGAGCAGCCCAAGAAAAGTAAAGTAATGAGTCCTCAGATAGAGAGTTAGCTGCATCAGCATTGCTGCCATTCCATCAATATATGGGACAGAGGAAGAGCAAGGAGTGGGCAGAACTGGGGCATAATTACTCCAGATTGGCAAAAATCCCCTTGGCAAGCACGGTTTTTCACCTGTGAGTTACAACAGCCTAGGTTTTCCCCAAAAGTCCCAGAGGCCAGAAACAACCCTCTCTGACCACTTTTCCCAGCAGCTGTGGAACACGGCTGAGGACACTAAACTTTCAACTTCTAAGAAGAAAAATACAAAAGAGAACAGCCTAAGGTGACCTCTTCAATGAGCAGCATTGCTTGCTGGACTGCAGCACAGGGAAGCAGATATCTAAGATGATTTACTTGAGAGTTGGACCCTGACTCCTTGGCCATCAATGACTCTGGAAGCTCCTCATTTATATATCTCAGCCTATATATGGCTTTTCTCTTGCTGTTTTCTTTCTAGGATAGATATGGTGGGAGTCTGGACAGGAAAGATGGACTGCATGGACTGAGGGACCACAGCCAAGGAAGTGCAGCAGCTATGCAGTGGAGACACACAGACACCTACCAGCAGACACCGGTAGGTGATGCACCTGGTAGGCCCCATTTGCCCAGTTCAGTGGGTCCCTTAGCAATGGCCAACTCTTTTGGACAATGTCACCAGCACAGAGGTTGCATCAGTAATAGTGTATTAAGCCTGTTGGGACGTATCTTAGATGTTTCTGAGTCTCAAGACTATTCCAGCCACTTGAGTCTGCTTCTGGGGCACTCAGAGGGTAGGGCTATGGTGTTCTATGAGCGTAGTTCTAGAACTGCTCTCAAGGCCAGTCTCATTTTAAGTCCTGTAGAGAGTTGCTTCATGATACTGTGCCATGCTACAGTGCTCCTTCTGTCTTGCAATACGCTTGTAGTCACACTGTCTCTTCCACTACTTTTACTTCAGTCCTGAGAAGATCTGTCATCACTCAGTTGTACTAGTCACCACCTGGCACAATCTTTTTGACCTACTATGCCGTCAAAGTGGGACTCACCTACCTGGCACCCTTATCTGTCAGAGCCTCTTAGCACAGTGGATGTAGGCTTATCCAGATATGTTTGCAGACATCTCAGGCTGCTCCCCTACCTGGCAGTTGTCCTTAAGGAAGCATCTGCTCTGCAAATTCATAAAGCATGGTGTCTTTCTCTGCCACAGCCCATGATTTCACTGCCAACTGTGACACAAAGATTTCTTCCTCAGCTCCTGAGAGTGTTACCTAAGGCATGCTCCTCTTCCTTGAGGAAATGTACAGCTCAGAACAACCAGAGAATCTAGATCCAAGGAGAGAAAGAAAGGACAGCAGACCTTTCTCAAGTGTGAGTGAAAGAGGACAGATTGGATCAGGAAATTTGGAACAAACTGGGAAACAGGGACATGTTTTCTTTTGGCAAAAACCCCAAATCTTTATTATAATCCAGCTCAAAATATAACGGCTTTTATCCCTCAGAGGCTGTGGTAATAAATAACAATGTGCCTTTGCCTGCCATACCCCATCAGTTATCTAGAAGCCACAAATCCAGTTATAGGAAGGTCTTTATGTCCAGCCAAATAACTAGGAGCCATGTTTAAGCAGAGCCCTGAATGGAAGATTTAGCAAAAGTCAGTCTGTCTTCTAACAGATCTCTTCATCTTGTGCCCAAAAAATATATCTCCAACTTTCATGCCCCATGGTGTGGGTGCCAACAATTTCCCAGAAAAGAAGCAGCTGTGTCCTTTAAAACCTGATTTCCAGTCAAAATTGGAGATCGACTGCAAAGTCTCTTTCAATGAAGTTCTTATAAGAAAAAAATCTGACCATAGTGCTCATTAAAGTGCAAACCTGTAATAAACTGATATACCCAAACAGTTCCTAAATCCTTTTGATCTCAGGGAACTGACCTTAGGTGGAGTCCAAAGAAGGTTTGAGACCCCCCCCCATGCCACAGAAGAGCAAGCATCATCCTTGACAATGTTCACTAGACTCACCTGTCTGCTGGTTCTCTTGATGTGTCCCCTCACAGTCCTCTGCCTGCTGAGGACACATTTCTATATCTGTACCAGCACCAACTCACCATGTAGAGCCATTCACTGATAGCGTACAGCCCAGCAGGACTCAGGCAGGAGCATCTGTCTGTACTCCTATACCTGGATTCAAACATGGCTTCTACAGCTAATCTTACAGGGTGGAGGAGCCATGAGAACACTATTTTCTCAGGACCTGCTCTCAGTCTGACTTTTCACCTTGTGGTGCAAATACCCATGAATTCAGCGAGGCTGCTGAGGAGCCAAGCACCATCCCTTAGGTATACCAGTAAATAGAGTCCTTCTTCCTGGCATCTTGGCCACTTCATGGATTAATTGCCAGATGGTCTTAATTTCAGTGTAGTTTGTCCCCTCTTAGTGAACATATGTACTGGGACATAAAAGGGGTGACAGGAGGATGATCTTTAAGAGTTCTGGCTCATTTTTTCCTATCTATTTCTGTCTCCAGAGAACACTATGGGTCCGTGCCTTGTATGACTTTGATGCTGTGGAGCATGACGAGCTGGGCTTCCGCACTGGAGACATCTTAGAGGTCCTGGACAGCTCCAACCCATCATGGTGGAAAGGACGTCTGCGTGGGGAACTGGGTCTCTTTCCTGCCAACTATGTCACACCGGTGCCCCTGTGAGGGCACAGAATGCCCCAGAGGGCCAGACTGGAGCTGCTTTTCTGACATGACGTGGACAGAGAGGGCGTGCATTCTCCCTTGCCCTCAGGACAAATGGTGGTTTTGGTTTTGTCTTAATTTATTGGCAATTGATCCTTGGAAATGTTGGTATGAAAGGGAACTCTTTAAAGAGGATAGGATTTTTTTTTCTCTCTATTTTTCACATTCATGAAGGGGAGGGAGCAAAAATCCTGGACTGTTCATTGAGACTTTGTTGGATCCTCCCTGTCCTGTCACTTCTTTAGTTAAGTATTGTTAACTTCCTGCAGTTAGGTTTGTTCTGTGGAAATGCACCTCAGACAACTCAGGCTTCAGTATTCAGGTATCCCTGTTCTTTTCAAATCTGATAGTACTCAGAGCCTCTTAAGGCTCTATTTTGCCTTTCTTTCAGAGGCAGGAGGAATGCCCAAGTGAATAAAACAATCATTGGTAATCACATTAATCCTTCAGGTAGGGAAGGAAAATGAGAGGGGCCTTAGGTTGAGGTGCAAGGCAGCCTTGACTTTTCTAAATAGTTTCTGGCTTACCCCTGCAGTACTTTCTGTGGGTGTGGACTGTATGGATATGCTAGATATACAGGAAAGGATCCTGTAAGCTTTTGTACAAACAAACCAGCGGTGAAGGTATGGGAGAGTGAGAAGCTACTTTCTTTTTTTCTTCTGATAGTCCTGCTCTACTTTCTGCACCCCATAACAACAATTTGTCCCATTTTCAAGCTGCTCTCTGAGGTACCTATGCTTGTGTTAGACATCCTGGTTCGAGCAGGTCAGGCCCTTCAACTAAATTAATATCCACTGGACTGAATATCCTTCACTGATTCCTTTTATAAAACTGAACTGGGGAGGATTTGGAGAGATTTGGTGGCAGAAGTTCTTTCCCTGAGAACGTGGGGTGCTCAAGATCACTGTACACAACTCTTGACTTGCTAGTGAAATGCCTTGTCCAGCAGGTTAAGCTGTTACTTTACAGTATGCAGAGAATAAATTTGTGACCATCAAGGAGTCTGTTCTCTGTTCCAGTTTCTTTTGAATGAAACAAGGGAAATGAATAGGTTTTCAAAACATTGCTGAGTGAATGCCAGACATGATACAAATACACTGCAAATGCACATTTAAAATGATCCAAACCCTGTGAAGGAGACACTGCTGCGTAACCACTGCTCAGGCAAGTTGATATTAAACAAGCTGCCTGCATTTTTCACAACATGTGGGACCTTGGCAGTCAGCAAGGAAGTGATTATTTATCATTTGTGGGAAAGAAAGAAAAGGCAAGTGAAAAACTCTACCAAAAAATATCAGACCCAGCAAGAAAAATGTTCTTACCTTTCGTTAGTCCCAGTAGGTGAAAAATAAT
Organism: Amazona ochrocephala; assembly: GCA_039720435.1. Lineage (NCBI taxonomy): Eukaryota > Metazoa > Chordata > Aves > Psittaciformes > Psittacidae > Amazona > Amazona ochrocephala. Next base: position 81,491,532 of record CM077880.1, read on the forward strand.
CCAGGAAATAGGGTCTTGGTAAAGTCCAATCCAATGTAGCTGGCCTAAATAAAGCTGCCAGCCTGACAGAGTATTAGCACAAAAAATCCATTGTCAATTTTTTGAGAGGTCTCTACTAAAAACAGATTATTCATGGGTGAAGTAAAATGAGAATAATTAACAAAGCATATAAGCTCTAAATAGAACAGAACACTTTGAAAGACATATTAAGAGCTTATCCCCATTGGTGGAATGGAAAGATGCCATATGACTTCCTAGGCTGGACTTGGTCCTGTTTCCTGGCAGGAGCTCTGTTATGGACCTTTAGCACCTCCTTTTGAAGCGAAGTCCATGAGGCTTCTTTTGGAACAAGCTACCTTGTTACTGCGTTGGTGTGAGGGTGTAACCTCAGTGACAGTGACTCCACAGTTTGAAAAGTGTTTTGTTGTGATTCACTCTTTTTTAATTTTTATTATTTATTTTTTTTACTAAGGCAAGATCAAATTTGGAAGAGAGAGGGTTAATACTCAATGAGACAGGATTAAGACCGGGGAAGATGGAAGCAAAGAAACCAGAAAAGGCAAAGGAGGGATATGAATTATGAATCTTTCATATTCAAGTCTGACTGAAACAGAAGAAATGGTATGTTCACAATTATTCCCACCATGTCATATCACCTTTCAATTATTTTTTTCATTAGTGACTTTAAAATTGGAAGCAATGTCTCTTTTTCCTTTCCTCAGCACTCTAAAGACCCTCTTGGTAGTGAAGATGTAGTTGCACAAAATTAATTGAAGATAACGTACTTAGCAGTTTGATAGCTCTTCACACATTTGAAACCCCTTTGCAGAAATTAACTAATTAAGCACATCTAAGTAGTACATTGTAAGTACCCCCATGTTAACTCATGGTTTGTTTGAGGAAGAGGTAAATTTTCACGTGATTTTTTAATTGATGTTTAAGGAATTAATACTTAAAGTAATTAGCATGAAAGGACTGCACGCTAATTGTGGACAACATACCAGAACCACAGTAAAATCATGATTTCCCATTATGAGCAGCAGCTGATGACAGCAAAATTACTAGGATGCAAAGGTGTCATGGCGTCTGTGATAACTATACTAGTGCCATGTTCTACATTGCCTCCTGCAGCTGGCCAAGCTTTGGTTGCAATACCCAATCTTGCTTGCTTCTGCTTCTGTTCTTGACTGCTCCCCACAGCAGAGCCAGTGCTACCTGCATTTGCTGTATGTGCCAATAGCTGGGAGGCACAGGCATCAGACTGCATTGTTATATCCTCCCACAGCAGAAGTTGTTTTCCTCCCAGCAAAATAGCACAGAAAAGAACCATGGCCCTTCACAAATCAATGGAGTCTCTGGACAGAATGAGAAGTATAGGCAAAGGGAGGAGTTTTGCTGGGGTAGAAGTGGTTTAGCCATAGGATGGAGATATTTTCCATGCCCAGTGCCATTTTCTGCTATAGTCTGACCATGAAATGGTACCTCCCATAGATCACATCACTTAATAAGGAAAAAGAGAAAGATACACTCCTCTCCTCTACCATATATCCTGCCAACCTTCCTGCTCCTTCTTCCAACCGGTTTTAATTGTAACACAATCTTTAATAATATTGTGGCACCTCACTCACACCTGTGCTGTGAAAACCTCAGATGCTGTTGCCCATGCAAGAGGCACGTGTTAGCAACATACGACAGGAGCCTTAAGATGACAGTGCGGTTTACTGAGGTTACCTGCATTTGTCATTGTTTTGTAAATAACTAACCCTCCAGAACACGTCCTGAGAGAGCCCACTGCGAAACCAAAGCAGGAAGGATTAAACAGGATCCCAGAGAAGTCTTTTGTTTGGTATTTTTCTTAAGCAAGAAATTCGGTTCATGAGAAAAGAGATTGTAAACAGAGATAAATGTAGAAGCAGCATGTGGGAAGGCAAACACTATTATAACAAATGAAGTGGAGGAAGCTGTACTTGCACATAGAAAAATAAGTTTGAGCACACCTGAGCTGCGCTTTTCCTGTCTGAATGAACTTGTAGTCAACATTCTGAGGTGAAAGGTGAGCTCTGCCCTCAGTGGGAAGCAGCAGGTCTTTATTTATATTAGTGTCGCATCACAGGGACAGTAAGGATGTATGGTGGGACAGAGATGTGGCAATGTGGGCTAGGGCTGTGCTCAGACTCTTGCTTTGCTTCTGCAGCTCTGTGTCAAGGAGCTTGGGTTACACCAGGCTAGGTGTGAGAAGTGTTTGACAATGGAGTTCCTTCTGATGCTGCCCACCCCTGCCCAGTGTGGCCAAGAAGCCCTCCCGCAGCTGCAGCACATCACTTTGCTGTCCTCAGATGCACTAGAAAGCCCATCACGCAGCTTTGCCTCTCTGCTGATGGAAATGAGATGTCTGCAGACATCTCATTTCAAATACTCATGCAAAGCAATTGGCTTAGCTGCTTTTAAATGAAACCCCATAGAGATCAGTTGAAACCATTAGTGTTCCCTAGATGATCCAGGCAGTAACATTTACTGGTTAAAGCATACGCATTGACTAAAGAGCTCCTGACACCCAGCACTCCTGGCTGCTGAAAGCTTTGTATTTCAGTGGGGAACCATGAACTGAAGGTTTGATAAAGTCTTTAATAGCACTGAGGAATAGGGCAGAGCATTGCCAATTTCTCCAGTTTTTAGAGGCAGCTTTCATGTGATAGAATTCAGGGGCCTTAATTTGCATCAAACGCAAAAGAAGTTTCTTACGTAAGCAGAACTGACTGTAGAAAACAGCCAGTGACTTATCTGTGAGCTACAGAACAGCAGGGAAACAGGCAAGCGAGTAGAAAAAGGTCACTGGCCTTTACGCAGAGGGAAAATTCAAAGCACATTGTCTGCTATCATTGTGTAAGTGAGAGCCACTTGGCGCACATCCAGCCTCCTAACATGAAAATGCACTATTTCACAAATGGCGGGCATGCAGGGATCCTCGTAGCCATGCAGGAATAAAACTGGCTCAGGCAACAAAGGGAGGAAGAAGAAACAAACAAATTAAAAGATCTTGAGATATCTTATGGCTTCCCCCACTAGTCCAAGCAGGCTCATTTCCACCAGGATTTATGAAAGATAGAGACAGCTGCAGCAGGTTTGTTTGTCACAAATAAAAACTGAGAGCAAATCTGTGGGGAAAAAAAACAGTTTAGGACGTGAGTCTGCTAGTATGCACTTAAAGCTATAAAATGGTGACAGTGGGAAACCCTTCAGTGATACCCAGCCACAGATGAAGAAAAGAAGGGGAAAAAAAAGAGTAAGAGGTGGTACCTTCTCTACCATTCTAGAGCTCATTTGCATTGTATCTTTTATGCCTGTGCTCTACTGAGTGTGTCTGACTCTAAGTTCCTTGTGGTACCGGCCAGTCCCTCTCCCTTGTCAAATTCCAAGAACAGCTCTACTGCAGTGGCTCCAACTGGCAACAGCAAGCAGCAGGAACCAGCCTACAGTGACCCTCATCACTGAATGTTTTGTGCCAGATGCAGCGCACCAAAACTTTGGCTGCAAATGCTGGATTAGAAGCAGAATGCATCAACCTTTTTTTTTCTGTCTCATCAGAATTTATGGGGGTATAAAAAAAAACAACCTGCAAATTTGCTACCAGCACCAGGGGATCGGGGAGCTGCCCTTTGCTCTGCCCCTTCTCAACTGATTTCCATCAGAGCTGAAGGCATGCATACCACAGCTCATTCTGAACTAGCAGCTTGTTACATTCACTTGGCAGAGATGTGAATAAGAGGGATATGTTCAGCAGAGAATCAGCTCTCTGTAGCTGCATATCTATGTATCTGAGCTTGCCATTGTGGTGGCAGGTATTTGCCTGTTATCGGATGAAGATGGTCTGCTAACAATGGCCACGATTTCATCAGAGCAGGTGAGTCAATCTAACAGCTCACTGCTACCCTGCAGAAAATGAGCCACTTGGTTTCTACCAGGTTAATGAGTTGAGTCAGCTCACCGAGGGCAGCATAAGGAGGGCCAGAGCCAAGGCAGGGTGAGCAGTGGGAATGCACAGCCAGGAGGAGAAAGGGTAATAAGACAGAACCTCCCAGTCCTGGCAGCAGGAGCTGTTAGATCACCTCGTCCTAGGCTGCAGATTCAGCAAAATGAAAACTCACTTGGCTTCGAGTTTGCCATAATGCCTTTACACTAGTAGGGGATCTTTTCTTTAAGGCTTGATTGGAAAATGGGTGTGGGGGCAGGAAAGGGGGAAAGAACTCAGATCTGCTATAAACACTATATCACCTCCATGGAATCTCACAGAAAACCTTCTCATTTAAGCAACAAAGCTGTAAGAGTTTTTTATTGTTTGTATTGTAAATTAAAGCAGAAAAAACCCTAATTCCTAAAATAGTCACTAATAGTAAAATTCTCAGTCATTTTCAGCAGTACCTCTGGAGGGAAAGGACCATGCACAACAGTTTTCAGAAGACAAAAATAATAATAAAGAGAGGTACCTTGCTGCCCTGTGAAATAGACAAATTAATGCCACATGTCGCTGATGCTTCTCTTTCTGGGTGGGGTGCAGCTATCAGTCATGTTTATCAAGTTGGAGAGCACACCAGTGCTTACAAGTTTAAATCTTTAGCATCAGCTGACTGAAATGATAGCTGCATATTCTCATTTAGAATGTGCATGACTTGAAGAGCACAGGCATTTCACAAGCACTTACACAGCAGAATGCACTCTGGAACACCTGTCATAAACATCTTGAATTTAGGACTCCAATAATGAGGTAAGGCTTCAAGACACACAAATGGGTGGTTTGCACTGACTTTAGACAAATTCTGACTAAAAATAAAATGTGCATATTTAAAAGAAGCTTCGTAACCACTTGAACAGCATAGCAAGCTTGTTGTGGTCTCTACAACATAGTCTCCAAATTAAGGCTAGCAAGAGGGCTGGATTTAGTGGATGAAAACTCTGGCCTTGGTTATGGGAAGCTGGAGAACATGGTCACAACTGTCCCTTCAGTCTTCTGAAGCCTTTGGTTCCGTCAGTGAATTGAAGGGCAACCACTATGATGAGAGATATCATCACTAACAAAAGACTGGTGGTGTTTATTGTCCTTACAACAAACATTTCCATTTGGAGTCTATTTTTCCTGAAGTGCTGGCTTCCCTGGGTCTTGAGGAAGCTGCCTCTGAATAGCAGACCATTTTTAGCTGAGGCATGCAGCTATGGTGTATGCAGGCTTGAGTGAGACTTTGGAAGGAGGGGGACACCTGAGAGGACATCTGAGCAGGCAAGTGGAACGGAGCTTTGTCTGAGTAAATCATTGTTGTATGTTTTAAGTCCATGGAGCTATTCCTATTTTTATCAGCTGAGGTTCCATCTTCCACAAAGAGATCATATTTTATAATTTGATAAGATCTTTATGTAGGGAGCCAAAGGGTGTGGGTAGTGACTTACTCCTCTTTGAAATGATAATTATCATCTTTAATCTATTTAAAGAATCTTTCTATTTACCTGTGTAAGACATTCTAATACGGTCAAAGCCTCGTGGTTTTCTTTTCTCATGACTCAGACAAAGCTGACCACGGCTCCAAAGCTCTTCTCAATGTACTCCTCATGTTATGCTTTATTGTTTCTACCTTCCTATTTCTGCAGCCTCTAGCTTATTGAAAAGGCTGCTGCAAAATGTTTTTTCCAACCACGACTATAAGGGGAAAATGCATCACTTAGGAAAAAAAGCTGGTTAACTCAGAGCTAGAACAGCTCCATAAATAACTCGAGCTGGTGACACTGGCATGACTGTTTCATAGTAAGTGGTCAAGCCAAGCATCCCGCATGGATGCACACAGTCCACACAGCGGAAGTGGAGACTCTTCTTGGTGGAGGCCTCTCTGGTGTAGAATAACAGACCTCACAGGGGAGTTAGAGAAGAGCATCTGTGTTGCAAATGTACATAAATGACTACCCCATGTAAACAAGAGCTAACATTTTGAGGAATGCTGTCCCAAAGAGGCTGAATTTAGCATATACAAGACACATGTTGTGGCCAGAGAGCATTAACTGAGACCGACTAACCCATCTTTTATGCAGCTGTCTTTCCTTCATGCAAAACTCAAATTCATGTTGAGCATCCTGTTACTTATAGTGTGGGTGCAAAACTCTTCCTAATAGGATGTATGCTGCTAGTATACATAAGGCTTGGCTGGCTCAACACTGCAATCACATCAACCTCCTATTTGCATCCCGACACTGCCTCCCTTTGCACTCCCATATTAACTGGAAGCTCTTGTCTTCATCATCATCACTTCCAATTCCTTTGTCCTCATCTCAGATGCTTCATTATGACCCTCAAATTCATTTTACAGTGTTCCTAAAGTTCATTATCCTAATCACCTTCTCTCTCAAGAGTGTATAAGTTTGCTTTCCATTTCATTACACCATGGGCATTAGTGTGCTCTCATTATGTGTGTGTGTGTGTTGGGGGTTTTTTGAAGTTTAGCTAGTAGTATCTTAGTATTTATTCTTACTACTCCCAGGTTGCCATAAACACTTAGGAATACTAAATCCAGACCAAGATCAAAGCCCTGTCATTATGGCAATGCCCTAGAGCTCTTGCAGCTTCCAGCTAGTGATAGAGGTGGGTACAGGAAAGCAGACAGGAGTAGCACAAGGAAGCAATGAGGCAGGAGAGATCACTGTAATGGCCACAGCAGTAGGCATTCTTGACATATCTGAACATCTCAGTGCACGTAATATGAGTAAAGTATTTCCTCCTCTGACTTGAAATCCTTTCTAAGACTTGTTTGTATTACAGGACCTACAGCAGCACCACCATGCAAGTAACTCCATTGTTAGTGCTCCCTGGTGCTTCTCCCCTCCCCTCTCTCAGGTTTGCTCCTAATGAAGCAGTGTGGTTTCCCCACATCCAGTGAATGGGGCAGGGAGGGAGCTGGAGCCCTCGACACATGCACAGACATGAGCAGTCAGTCCATGTGAGTGCACTTGCCAGCATGGCCTTACCAGCACAGGTGCTCTGCTGGTGGTCTGCTCCTTTACCCACCAGGTACACAGCACTGAGGAAAGAAGAGTTCACAGACTGGTTTGGGTTGGAATGGCCCTTAAAGCTCACCCAGTCCCAACCCCCTGCCCTGGGCAGAGACAACTTCCACTAGACCAGGTTGCTCCAAGCCCCGTCCAACCTGGCCTTGAACACTGCCAGGGATGGGGCAGCCACAGCTTCTCTGGGCACCCTGTGCCAGTGCCTCACCACCCTCACAGTAAAGAACTTCTTCCTCATGTCTGATCTACATCTCCTCTCTGACAGTCTAAAGCCATTCCCCCTTGTCCTGTCACTACAGGCCCTTGTAAAAAGCCCCTCTCCAGATTTCTTGTAGGTCCCCGTTAGTTACTGGAGGGCTGTTACAAGATACCCCTGGAGCCTTCTCTTCTCCAGGCTGAACAACCCCAACATTCTCAGCCTGTCTTCATAGCATCAACCAGCTTCATTGCCCTTCTCTGGACCTGCTCCAACACCTCAATATCCCTCTTGTAGTGAGGGGCCCAGAACTGAGCACAGTATTCGTGGTGCAGCCTCATCAGTGCCCAGTACAGGAGGGATGATCACTGCCCTGGCCCTGCTGGCCTTGCTATTGTGGATATAGGCCAGGATGTCACTGGCCGCCTTGGCTGCCTGGGCACAAGTTGCTCATGTTCAGCCAGTCTCAAGTGTCTAACTACACTTAAGGATCTGACCCTCCACGACAGACTCTGCAGTGTCCCTGGAGGCTCTGCTGTGCAAGGGCTGCTGTGGGGAAGTACCACGTGGGGTGGGACCAGAGCATCCTGTCCCTGCGGTGGAGGGGAGTTGCTGCACACAGGATACTCAGGCACAGGTTGCGGATATCCTGGATCAGAGTTAATTACTGATGTCTTCATTTTCGTTCTCTGGCTTTCCCACTAATATTTCTTCCATATTTCTACGGCTTTGTGCGTCTGGCTGCCTGCGGTCCAGAAGGTCTATTAGCTTCCTATCCTGACATCTTGATAGGCAGTAGAATGAGTCAGATAGATAGAACACTAAAGCATAACTAGCATTCAAATAGGGCAGGAGCTCACTTGGGGGTTGTGCAAGGCTGGGTTTTCCCACCTTCTTGTCAGCAAAATGTTGATAAAACAAAGGCAGCCACCAGTGGTGAAACTGCAAACATGAAATCAAACCTCAGTGGTGCTTCAGAAGAAGTATATGGGGGCAAGGAGTTCACCTTGTGCATTTGCTAATCACAGGAAACGGAGGTCATGAAATGCTGTCCAGAAAACACAGCGTGCTGCAGAGAACTTTGCTGTTTGCTTCCTGTGCCTCTCCTCTGCTGTCCAGGGCGCTCTCATGCTCTGGGAAGCTTCCTTCTTGGTGGATGTAATGTGTTGAGCACCACCTCTCTCCTGTTCTACAATGATTTTGCTAGTCCCTTATTTTCAGCATGGATTAACATGCATGTTCACTACTATGTGTATGTGGGCAACTGTAGAAGACACAGTTAGTACCTGCGTTAGCTTTGTGGGTATTTGTGCTCGTTAGGAGTTTCACAATTTCTCCTGGAGTTTCCTTATGTGTAAAATTGAGATAATAACGTGTAATTACCTACCTTGCTGGGCTGTTGTAAGGACAAATTAACCAATGCTTGTGTGGGTGTTTGCAGATGAAAAGCGTGATATTAAGACTAAATATAATGATTGAATGTTGCAGAAGAGAGTTTGTATTTATTATGGTGATTGAATACGAGACGAGAGTGCTTTGTGGGTGTTTGTTTCTTGTGCAGTACCAAGTATTTATGGAAGGTGGGAAACCGGGGGAACTGAGTTTGGGGAAGGTGTCAAAGAGATGGTTCAAGTAAATCTTTAACCTTATAGCCTACTGTCTTTCTTCTTCTCTCAACTGATGCACTGAACAAGGGACACGAGAACAGAGGCATGAAAACAGGGCCAAGCTATAGAGGAAGGGAATGAACATAAAATAGAATTGAAGATCATGATTCCTAAGAACAAAACCATAAAAACTGAATGGGAAAACAAAAGCTAGGGGAAATGAGGACAGGCACAACCTGAAGCCTCAGGGATTCATGATGTTACATTATCTCAGTACATGGAATTATGAGAAAGTAAACACCAGTTTAAAAGAGGCACAAAACAATTGATGGAAAGCATGTGCAGGGAAAGAAGAAAAGAGTGGAATGGGAAGGAAGCAGGAGATGTGCTTAATTATCTTTTGTTGTCGTTTCATTAAACGGAATGGCATCATTCTTTTTATTTTTCCTGTATGTTGTTGAGAGGCATTTCTTTGCAAAGCTTAAAGATGGTGTCAAGTATTCCAGGCACTTTTTCCATGTGTTCCCTGGGCAGGCTGGTAAGAGTTAAGGTGTGGATGCATTTGTCAGCCTGAAAATGGCCTGTCTGGTTTCATTTGGCTTTCATGCTGTCCCTGGAGAACTAATGGAACAAATTCATTTCTACCGACTCCAGTGAAGCTGTACCAGGAGTGAATCAGACCCACTTTTCCCTGCTAAATGCAGCTGTTGCCCTGTGAAACCCTGATCCAAAGTGCATTTCAGGTTAAACCTGGAACGTTTTGTGATAAATCACACAAAAAAATTAAACCAAAGCTTAATTTTAAGATCTCTTAGTGAGTATGGTATGTTGGTGTGCGAGCTGCCCAGAGGAGTGGCAAGGGGAGGTGGACTATGAGAAGGAGTAAGGGGTAAATAACCACTACACTGCGGAATTCAGGGAGCCAATCACCTTCCTTTGAAAATTGTCCTGGGTTGGAATGAAAATCATTGTCAAGCATCCCTGCAGGGTCCTATGGACTGCTCACATTTGCTTCCTCTTATTCACCCTCTCTTATCCTCACCCTCCCTTCAACATCTCTCCAAGACCAGGAGAGATGGCTTCAGTTCTTCACCTGGTCCTTGTTTCACATCTTTTCCTTGCTCCCCAAAACTTATTTTAGGCTGACTCACTCTCACCTCAACTCACTGACCTAAATTAATCCTTTGTGTAATTCAACTGACTAAAATTGATGCAAATGGAGTTACATCAGAGCTGAAATTAACCCAGTCTGACTAAAATAGCACCTGCCTTTTCTACCGAACCATTGCCTGTCTCTTCCCCACCTCCACCCACATATCGTGATTTTAAGATGTCTTTCTCTTCTCTTGCTGCCATGAGCAAGCTGTTCTCTCAGTGGCTGGTGTTGCCCTCTGCTCTCCAGCATCCTGTTCTACTTCATCCCCACAGTACAGGCTGTCGGTCTCTGTTAACAGTGAAGCCTTGCCTGTGTCCCAGCCTATGCAACAGCTTTTCATCTTCTGTTGGATTTTGCTGTCCTTCATGATAGAGATGCACCAGCTGAGTTCAAAGCCTGGTTGCTGTGGGCACTTCATCTGCTGTAGAAATTAGTCTTACTCCAAAGAATTTGCAAGCCAGAGTGCCAAGATGCACAAAGATGAGGAGGGAAGTCAGGTGAAGGTGGTTTGTCAAAGGTAGCGTAGCAGGACAACAGCAGGGCTGTGGATGTCAAACTCAAAGCTCCTCTCCCTTTTCCATGACTGTCTTTATGCCAGCATAGCATTTCTCATCATCTCTTACAACCCTTGTCTTTGGGCCCTCAACCTTACCAGAAGGTCATTAAACGTCTCCTTCACTTTCTTTGTCATCCCCTCTGGCCTTCTGACTCCTTTCAGCTTGCCCCTGGAGCCTGCTCATGTTGGCTAGGCATTCTTCCCTCCTCTTGCAAAACCCCTGGGTGTTTGCAGCATGCTCCTCTCTGGTTGATCTGTACTTTGTTTGGCAGCATGCTCCACCATTCGCATGTGGGTATCTCTTTGGGGCAAGGATTTATTCCATAATTACTCTAGCTTATTTATTATCGTGGCATATATATCTGCAGCGTTATGCAAACTGTAAAGGCTTCCAGTTCTAAAGGTCACCATGGGCATACCTTGTGTTTACCTTCCAAATGCAGATGAGTTCAGAAGGAAAGGGAATGGCAGGCCACTGAGTAGAGGAAGGCAGGGAATCGCCCTGATCTAACTAGTTTGCCCAGGCAGTGCTCATAAAAGTAGGTTACCTAGTGCTGCAGACAAACAGCCCGATCCGAACTCACCTTCTCCCAGTCAACTGAATTAATTCCCCAGCATCACTGTGCAGTCCCACAGCAGTATATAGCTGCTTTTCCAGACGCCCAGAGCAGCAAAAGAAATGTCCTGACCACTTCTTACCCTAAATGTCAGGCCCACCCAGTCTCCCATGCTGAGACTTAGGTATGGTGCTTCTTGTTCTCCTGTATCATGACTGCAGAATGAGAGGCGATATTGAGTGACAGACAGAGGCTCCTGGAGGTGATGAACAGATGCTGCGATGTTGCCTTGCCACGGATGATTTGGCCCAAGCTTGAATGAGCCTTGCTGCAGCTAATGCCCTTCAGATGAAGCCTAGCTGGAAAGCTACCACACAGCCTGTGACCGAGGCCTCCACTAAACCCCTCCCATTGCCTGTCACACTGTTAGTCCAAGCATTAGCATTTTTGAGCTGTAATTTGCCATTCGTATTGCTCTGCAGTGCTGAAAGAGGATCACAAGGCAATTACCTTGCATGAAAGTATGAAATTACCCCACTACTTTCTATATGCAACTTGCAGGAAGAGTAGAAGGATAAATTAAATGTTTGCGAGAAACGCAAAATGCTAAGCCATCAGTTGCAGTCCTTCCCAGGATCATCCGCTGTCTAATTGCATTTCCTGCCTTACTGTGGCTTAGGTCAGTTGTCAGCATGAGAAAAAAAATCCAATCATCACTTTCTCTACTAATTGGCAGCCTCAACAAAGTGGAAGTAGAGCCATGAACACTGGACCCTCTCATCCTGCTTGTAAGAGCAGAGATAATCTGGTAGGGATGGGGACCTGCCGCAGGCTGCACTCTTCCCCAGGGGATACAGCTGCTTCTCCAATAGAAGAAAATTAAATGCAGGAGGGTGGGGAAGAAGGTGTGGGGTCTGACAAGCAGAAACGTGTTACTGAGGCAGGCTTGCTGGAAGAGTAAAAGGGAAATTGCTCATGGTCACTCTCAAGGGAAGATCTTTTTAAGGATCCCACAAAAGGATGCAGGGCAAATAGAAAAGAGCATGTGAAGAGGATAGGCTAGACACAAGGAGAGATCTATGGATTCTCCATTGTCAGGAGAAGAGGGGAAAAAGGAATGTGGATAACCTCAGAGCTGTGGCTTATTTATGTTGGAGCTCCTCCTCCCCCTCCTTTCTTCCAATGCGTTTTGCATGAGGGTGCAGCACGGTAACCTGCTACAGCCTGAAAATAAAGAGGTGCGGGGACAATCTGTCTGAAAAATACCCCTCTGGAGAAAGGAATCTCTTGGCTATGATGATCAAAGTGTTCAGATATTAACACATAAGAATGATTTATGAATCCGGGTTAGCTCAGGATCCATTTGATTATTTTTAAACTTCTCAGACTGAAAGCTATAAACACATTTCTCTCCGAGAAATGCCACTTACTTAAAAATGAGCTGCAAAATCTTGATTAATTGAGCTGCAAAAGAAACAGATCTAAAAACAAGCAGTGGGGGAACATAACTGTATTACGCACTTGGGTTTTGCTTTTGAAAGAATTCAAACCCAGATCTTTCTGCCAATGCTGATCTGAACATCCATTATACAGTATACAGCCTGAATTCAGGTGTCCATAGACCCAGGAAGGGACAGCCTGGGTCACTGCCTCTACGACACTGTCTCAGGACCAAGATCACCACCATGCCACGGACTGGCTTGCTTAGAAGCTCTTCCCTACTGAAGTCCAAGGTGGGAATATCTCCTGTATCAAATGCAGGCACTATGCTGGTTTCTCCTTGTGTGGATGTGGGGTGGCTGGAGGGCACCCCTACTCGGAGCAACGTTATAGCCTGGTATACATGCTGTTCTGCAGTGTCTCGGTCAAGCCACAGTGTGATCTACCCAGATCACCGGTGTGATCTAGCCAGAACAGAAGCAGGGGATGTTGTCTGGTACTTTTTCTTATGGCCTTAGTTCTGGATTTATAAAAGCAAACCAAAATTGAACAGCAGACGTCAAGCGTAACTTCCTGTACAGTTTTGCTTTCACACCTACAACACGTCTCTCTGGAAATAGCCTCTCGGGAGGGAGGGCTGGCCGGCTCCTTGTATTTATTTTCTCTGACTCACAGGAGTTGCTGGCACCCACTCAATCTCCCTTCACGCTGGCACTGCTGGACGGAAACACTGGTGGGTGAGAGGCCTGGAGCTAGCCGTGCTTCCGATAAGGTCGTGAGCAGCTGACTTCTTTGCATTGCCTCTCTGGGTATTTTTAAGCCAGATGCACGTCAGTGGTCAATGTATGCTGATCAGTAAAGGGCATCTTCCAAACCATATAAACACGCTTCTGTCATATCTTAGAATCTAGCTGTATCTTTATGTTAATGAATCACAAATCAACTTGCTCCATCTCCAGGTCTAAGCCTACACTTCAGCATTCTGCATCTCCCCTCGGAGGATTCCCTTTTTCTTTCCTATGCTGTTCCCTTCATACAGTTTGCATTTATTGTGGGGGCCAAACTGCTTCCTGCCTGTTCTTTTTTGTAGTTTTAAGGCCAACTTCTAAATTCTACCCCCATGTTCAAGCTTCAAGTTCTATTATTTCCCCCTTCTTTATAAAAACACAAGGCTTCCTATTTTGCCATGGCTTTTTTTAGCCATCTTCCAGGATGGCTAAAACTTTGTGGGTACAAGGGCCTCATCTCTGCTTACCACTTCTCTCTATTCCCCCACTGATTATGCAACTTCTCAAATGAATTTGCTCACTCTCGGACACATCATGTCTCTCTTGCATCCCCTCCAGTGACTCCCTCTTAGCCACCACACAGCATGGGACATCTTGTCCTTGTCGTCAGCACATAACTCTGTCTCCCACCTCATCTTGCTACACTGGCTGGTGGCCTACTCCACCGTATCGAGACTGTCCCACTAATTGCTTCCTGCCACTCGGCTCCTCATCCCTACAGCCTCTGCCTGGGACACCCACCCAGCCTTCCCTCTGTGCTCCATTCTTCTTCCCGTCAACTCTCACCTGAGTGTTTTCTTCTCCAAAGAGTCGATAGCAATGCACACTGACAGGTGGCCAGTACACAGGTAAGCATACCTGATGCTGTAGACTTGTTGCTACCTTAACATACCAGGGCCCCCATTCCTGGTGTTCCTTTGCCTATAAAGCACACTGTGATTTGACAGCTACATAATTATTGCTGCGATTAAGCACCCTATTCGGAGACTGCATTGCTGATTCCTCACTTTTCTCTAGCGAGAGCTTCCATTCAGGGTTTGGCTCATGTGCAAAGGGACTCTACAGCTGTGCTCTTTTTCCTCCCCTCCTTGCAGGAGGAACCAAAGTAAATGTAGGTGACCTTGGCTTGGGTGTTTAGTGTTTAAGCTCTTCCTTGTAGCAGTCCTGTGAAGTAGAGCAGTATTTTCCTCATTTTACAGGTGGGGAACTGAGGCACAGCAGATGACTTGCTCAAAGCTCCACGGGTAGCTCAGCTGAATTCTGCATTGCAACCAGCTCTGAGTCCTTGCCTACACAGGAGTTGAAATATTAAGCAAGAGACCTGGGTCAGCACTATGTCTTAGAAGAAACTGCCTCAAACTGTTGCCCTTTGAATGGGAGCAGCCAGGGAAAATGGCTAAAGGTCTTCCTGTCCATGCTCAGTCAGCAAATACCTTGCTGCAAGAAATAAGCCTGCAAACACAGTTGTTCCTTTCTGCTCTCTTCAGAGGCCTCTCTTACCTATTTACTCTTGCATGGAAACAACAGCTGAAAAGCTGAGTGGGAGGCCAGAAGCACTTGACTCAGTTGTGGGAATTCTCCAATTCATCAGCTAGGTTTTCTCCCTGCGGCAGTGTAATAGACAGAAAGGAAGCCTCTCAAACCATTTCTTCATCCTCTGGATTGCAGTCTGTCACTGCTGCTGCAGGAGTGACACACCTGCCTTCCATCGCCTGCAGCTCTCTGGGTTGCCGGAGGGAGAATGGAGAAGGCAAACACTTCTTCCTCTCCACCCTGAAATCACTTGTTTCAGGCTTTTTAGCTCTGCCAGTACTTGGACGTGACTAATGCACCCATTCCTGTGCTGCGTTGGCAGCCCTTGCAAATGAAATTTCAGACTCCGGACAAGCAGAGCGTGGGTTGCTGCGCACGTAATAGTCTTCCCACAAACTCCTGGATCCTGGCTGCAGAGAAGATAGTGGAGAAGATGCAATCTCCACCAAGCCTTTGCGAGTCTTGCTATGGTGCCAGCCAGCCCAGGGAAGGAGTGTACTGTTTAATAACAACCATGGCACAGGTACCTATTTATTTATTCTTCCACTTCAAGACAGCAAAGCCCCATCACCTCGGGCTAACCTGCAGCTGGGACACTGAGAAATGGAAAACCACTCTCCTGTATCCTCCATCACGTTAGCCATCCTATTTTCCTTGTAAAACTCATTTTGAACCAGTTGCTGCTTTTTATGAAGGAAAAAAGCCCCAAACAACAAAACCAAACCCCAAAAGGCAGTATGGTTGATCAGAAACATTCTGGTAAGCCACGTTTTGTTTCGGGGGATACCACCCCTCAAAAAAAGGCTTCTGCTATAAAGCTGTCAACCACAAAATTACACTTTCTTTTTGATATCTGCCCCTGGCTTTACGCCTGGTTTGCATGCAGATGCTGACTGTTCTGGGAAGAAATCAGGTAGAGATGAGGAGGAAGGCACCAGAATTCTATTCCTAAAGAGCTGAGTTAAACCCAAAGATTTATACAAGAGCTCATAGCAGTTTATGTCACAAGGGAAACTCTGCTGGGAAATTTATCAAAGAATATATCATGAGGTGGGCTATTTAGGGACTGAAATTGCACAGGAAGGCCTGGCAAGAGAGATATATGCTCAGGACAGGTGCAGTTACAATTAATGCTAAATATAAGGTGTCATATCTTTACCTAATGCACAACCTGTACTGCCTCGCAAAGGAAAGCGAAGCAATTAGGCCCAAATAACCAGAATATACGTGGGAGGTGTTTGAAGGCAGAAGATTTAAAACACTGTTATGGGGTTGGGGGAGGATTACAATAAGACGTAATATTTCCTGATAGGTTAGTTTACATCCTTTGGAAAACATTTTGGAACCAGGCCAGAAAAGTAAGCAAGACCCTAACCAGAAATTTGCTTGATACCCAAGCAAAGGCGAAAAGCAAAGAGACCCAACCCTGCCTACACACACACAGCCCCTCCAGCGAGTGATCTCTAGGAACAAAACAAGCCGAAGGATTGCTAACATAGTTCTGCGTGGATCTGCAGCTGCCTCAGCCCAGTTCAAAAGCAGGCTTTCCCTGTCTTCTTTCTCTTGAGTGGGTGCTAAGGGCAGATAGGAAGACCTGAGCTACAATGACAATGTCCCTCTTCTAGAGTGGAAACTGGAATTCACTCCTCAATCCCAGCCACAGTATTTCCCCCCACCCTGCCTGCCGCTTTTCTTCTTCAGGCGCAAAGGGCTGGGTTACCCCTGTAATAGAGAGAACAGCATTTTTGCACAACTCTTTTTTATCAGCCTTTGAGGTGAGGCTGTCAGCTGGGTGGTCAGGGTGTATCAAAAGAGAGCGAACCATCAGGCCTTATAACAACCCCATATAGGAAATGCGCTTGGTTGGAATAGATTGCTGTGTGAATGGGGAGGGAGGACAGGAAACACGCAGGCATTGGGAAAGGGTCTCCCTCAGTTCTTGCACAGCTCCTTGCTCCTATTTATTGTATCAGCATACAGACATCACTTTGTCTTTTAGAGTGAGAGATGGGGGCTAAACGTTTCATCACAACAAACTGAAAAATGCTTTTGCTTGGATGTGGGAAATGTTCACTTGCTTTTAAATACAAAACTAAACATATATTTGTGAACTTACCGTTGCTTTCATGTGGGAGCCTTCCCTGAACACAAATGATTACAGTATGCAACTACAAATGAATAGAGCATCTAGGATTAAAGAGATTTTTATTTAGCCACACATGAAATAGCAGAGCTGATAGCAGCCTCTGGTACAAAAAACCCCCCAACGACCTAAGAAGTAGTTTAGTGAGCACTGGAACTAACAAACCTGCATCTCCTGTGTATTTGTATACAGTGGTTGATGGACTATGGTGTCTAAGATGGCATAAACTTAATTTGAAGCTTTTCAGACACATCAGGCACTTATTAGTGTTTTCACTTTTATGGAGTATCTGCAGTCTAACAAGGCGCGAACCCACGCTGTAACTTACCCTGTCGGGGACTGCGACAGGGCCCCTTTTTTGCTATCAGACCATCGGCATTCACTAACCAAACCTGTAGGGATGTCATTATACTTCTGCCAAACTTGTTCGAAATTGGCCAGTGGGCTCAACAGTTATTAGAGATGGACAGACAGGCAGACAGATGCAGACACCACGACCACGTAAGCCTCATTCGCATCAGAAATCGGCCTAAAAGAACCTATCCTGACATTAATTTTTCAAGGTGAGTTGATGGAGGAGTCAACCTCTGCCAAGTACAACTTCAAATTTTAAGTTAATTTCATGCTAGGAAAAGCTACTGCTGACAGGCTGGAATACTTCAATTCTCCCTTTTGCCTAAAGGAGAGGAACAGCACAGGATGAGCTCTGATGCCCCACCTCACCCTTGGATTTCTGAGGTAACTCACACTGAGAGCAGGTGATTGCTTATAAAGAGGAGGCAGAGAACACCTCCAGCAGCTCTGTCCCTACAATATTTTCCATGCATGTGAGCACTTAGGGCTAATCACATACGTAAAGTGCTGCAAATGCCTTGTATTTTACCGCTGCCTTGCCTTTATCCCCATTTCCTTGCTTATCCCTGCCAGCTTTGTTCCTGGGCTGCAAGGGCGAAGCCTGCTTTTCATCCTTTGTGTGAGCACTGCGAACCGCGGCGGAGCCTGGATCTAGATGAGGGCCCCTAGCAACTATCACATACCACGCAGAAATCGTGATTTAACATTACAGCCCCTAGTCTCTTTGCTGGGATGCGTGCGTCGAGCTGGGGGTACTTATTCACGCTCCCAGCCAGAGCTAGGACCATGGCTGGTTTGTTCCCTGCTCTGACACCAGCCTGCTGAGCGGCCTCGGGCAAACCGCTCTGTCATCTCCCCATCTGTAAACAAGATGCCCACCTCCTGCCTTTCTGGAGCCGCTGAGCTGCTGCTGCTGCTCTGCAAGCGGGTTTGGAGAGAGCTGGCCAGCAGCCCACTGCAGCCGACCGGCCATGGCTTGCAGCCACCGTGCTCTGGCCGCATCCCGGACCTACTCGCGGTTCTCCTTTCCCCCATGAGCACCCCTCGGCTGGCTGCCACGTCTGAGAAAGGGGAGAAAACCTCTCTTAAATAGTCTTTTGCATTTGCACCCTGCGCCCAGGCCTGCTTCTGCTCCAAGCGCTGTGGTCAAGGACCCCGGTGTGGGCCGTGCCGTGGGACTGTCACCCTTGTCCCACCCAGGCTCGGGGCCGGCTCCGGGACACGGGTAGGGCAGAGGGGACAGCGTGGAGCGTGCGGGGCCGGCGCAGGGCGGCGCGGCCGCCCCACCCGTCGGGGCGGGCTCGGGCAGGCCAGGTGAGGCGGTCCCGGCACTGCCTTTCCCTCCTTGTGCAGCGTCCCGTCCCGGGCGGCCGGCGCTGCGGGAGCCGGCGGCATGGCGGAGTCCCAGGTGCTGCTGCTGGACGAGCTGCACGTCAATGAGAAGGTGACGGAGGCCCAGGCCCGCTTCTACTACAGCGAGGAGCAGCGCCGGGCCCTGGAGGCACTGGTGACCCGGGGCGAGGCGGCCTATCGGGAGGCGCTGAGGAAGGAGCAGCTCCGCGACTTTCTTTCCAGCCGGGAGCTTCAGGCCCTGCGGAGCGGATGGCGGGGGTACGACGACCCCGCGGAGGGTGGCAAGGTGGCGCGGGGGCCCGGCGGAGAGACTCTCTCTCTGGCCTACTGGCCCGAGTGCTCGGACACGGAGGTGCCCCCGTTGGACTTGGGCTGGACCGACAAGACCTTCTACCGGGGCATCAGCCGGGTGGCCCTCTTCACGCACCCCCGCAAGGAGGAGGGTGCGCCGCACCTGAAGGAGGTGGTGCGGGAGATGATCCAGCAGGCGCAGAAGGTAGGGCCTGGCCACCGCATGAGGCTGCTGGCCTCGACGGGGGCATCCCTGCCCGCCTTCACGCCTGGGCCATGGCTGCCTGCGTGGAGGGCTTGCGCTGGGGACGCATGGGGTGGAAGGGAGGCAATAGCTCACCCACCATGGCCAGGCTTTCCTCTTTGGCCCCTTCCGTACGCACTCCAGTTGGTTGGTGTCCACCAGGCAGGGCATTCCCTGCAGTTTGTTGCCAGTCGCTTGTTGCCAAAGCTGATGCCCAGGATGGGGTTAAACCCCTACACGTCCCCCAACCCCCAGACTGGTTGGTGGTTTGCTTTGTTCTGCTCCAGTCTGATCCTCTGACTCAGGGGAAGGCAGGTTATGATGCTGTCATGGCCAGCCTTCTTGTCGAATCATAAAATCAGCTATGTTGGAAAAGACCTTTAAGATCATCAAGTCCAACCTGTATGTGCAGGTATCCCTAGTTAAACACAGGGCAGCGAGTGTGGTTATGGAGTGGTGGTTTTTGGGGCTTATTTTTTGTGGTCTCAACACCATCCAGCCTGGAGTGTGAGCAGCCAGACAATAGGTGGCTCTTCCTCCTATTTATCTTTGGCTGGAAAGGACTGTTAGTGGTGACAGAACACCTATGGCAAGAAAACAAACTAGCCACAATGCTACCAGAGCTTGTGCCGAATAGGAGGGGGCAATGAGGAGGTTTTTCTAGGTGTAGGTGAAATTTCCAGGGAAGACCACCCAAGAACAGGTCCCTTTCAAGACTGACATCCCCCCTGGGAAAGGGGGCTAACAGCCCAGGAGGCTCATTCCTGCTTTTAGTTTTTCTGCTTTCTGCTTTTTCTCCTGCTAATGCAGCAGTTATTTCCTCCTCCACCTGCTTCATCCCCCCTTTGTCCCGCCAGCACACACTATACACACAACTTTTGCAGGCTTGTTAAAACCAAATCTGCTGGGAAGCACTGCAAACTTCCAGAGAGGCATTAATTGATCCAGCGGGTGATCTTCATGGCTCCCTGCTCACAAAAGTACATGCACACCTCAAAATCCTGTTCAGTGACTGATGTGATCAGTCGAATACAAGAACCAGAAGCCGTAAAATCCTTATGCTCCTATTTAGTGCAATGTCACATCGTCTTTGCGCTGCTCCAAATGCCTCTACAGACTGTAGAGGCATTTGGGAAAGCACTGGGAAACTGCTGGTTTATAGTTGTGCCTGGCACCTGGAAATACTTAATTCCTTTGTAGATTTTCATGTTTTTCCCTGACTGGACAAACTGTGCCCCTCCCAGCCCAAAGGCAGTTTCATGTTTAACAGCCATTTGAGTGTTTAATGGTCCTTTTCACAGATAACTGCCTATTGTGTTCAGCTGAGCTGGCCCTGGAAACTAAAAGTTTCCAGGTAGCAGCTTTTAGTTCAGCAGAGGAGAGTAGGGTTTTGTTGGTTTTGGTGTTTTGAGGGGGGTCTAAACAGATACTGGTAATGTGGCACATGTCTGTGGGTGGCTTATCATCAGTGTTTTACAAACATATGTTAATTAAGATGCCTTGCTGCAGTGAGATTGGCAAGTTAATGCTTGCCAATCTTCACATATCTATGAAGAGCTAGGCACACCTATGGGTCTAATAGATAAGTTTATTGTCCATGGGATAGATAGAGGAATGGTGAAAACCTCTTGCAGGGGCAGACACTCATGCTCTGACTTGCTGTACTTGGGAATGCTCCTAGGTAATCTCGTGGCAAGGGTATGAGAATGCTTAACACAACAACAGGGGCTGCCCGCTGCACATTTTGCTGGCTTGGAAGTGCCATCTGCAAGGCAGCTCATCTGCTTTTCAAACAGAACTGCACTTTGCATGGGTTTAATTCACAGTCTTGCAAAGAAGCCTGAACTGATCCAGGGCCCCAAAGCCTGGAGGGAACCATGCATTCATATTGTAAGGCCAGTACCAACAATTAACGGTTTGTCCAGCACATGGTGTAATTTCTGCAGTCATTGAACTCATTGCGAATGGAAGGGATGGAAAGAAAGCAACACTTCTGCTATCAATTCTTGATCAATTCTCTATGTGGATGTTCTTGTTTCAAATGAATATGCTTGTTCCTAAATTACTACATCAATGCCAGAGTGTGTGGAGGGGAGCAGGACTATAACAGGCCTGAATTACTGCATAAACTGTTCGTGCCTTTAATTATAATCTGCCTGTATTTGAAGTTATGCAGGAACAAAGTGGCAAAAGTTCACTGTATTTTAATTTTCAGAGGTTCTGGTAACATTCCTTGCATCTTTCTGCTTTGTGCTGGGAAGTGAGAACCAAGGCAGGACCTGAAATCCAGTTCTGCCTAGCAAAAGTTATATGGGGGCTTATTATTAGTATCATGTAGCTCCACCGTAGTTCACCTGTATCAGGAACCTACATGTTAATAATGAGCATGAGCACAATGTCAGCTCTTTTTTCCTTTTTCTAACAAAGAAAATCTTGCGCAAGCACTGTTGACAGAAGGAGCCTGACAGAGCAGATGTTGGTTGTTGTTGGCTGTACAAGCAGAGACTCAGCAAACACAGTAGGGGTTTACTGTGCCATCACTTTCCCAAAAGCAATTTGTTCAAGGGCATTTTTGAAAGGAAAGAAGTCTCTGGTAAGAATTATTCCCCCTTCCATAGGGGGTTCTTTCAACTTCAGCTGCACTTCTTCCAAACTTCAAGTGAAGAAAATCCACTGTTCAATCCAGTCTTCAGCTCCATTCACCTGGATGTGCCATCCTCACCACAGCCTGGGCTTGTCACTGTGACCCCAGCACCTGGGAAATTAAGGCAACTCTTCCCAGCATACTATCAGCATACGAAAGGGAGAAGAATGATGAAACATCTAAGTTCAGCATTAAAGTTGCCCAGAACCTTCTTGGTTTTGTTGTTACTCATCCTATGGATGTTCAGGCTTGTCTGTCACGTCAGTGCAGCCTTTTGTTTTTACATGAAATCTGTGCCTGGAAAGAGGCATCGTTTTATACCAGAAAAAATATACACGTGAAGAGAAGGAATGATCATTTTACCTCCAAATCTTGAATACTCACCTCAGTCCCTTCCTGATAAATATGAGGTGTTTATGTTCGAGCTCCATAAGACATTCCTCAGCCATTCCTCTGAGAGCAGACTTCTTACAGGGAACTGGGAAAAAAGGAAAATCAAACTCTTGTTGTCTGGACTGTGCATGATGGCTGAGGATTCAGGCCTTGGTTCCTCAGCACATTTATTCTTCCATTAGTCACCTTCTGAGTAAGTGTCAGAGCTGTGTTTTTCCCTCTTCTTTTTCAGTCTGTTTTCAGTGGTGTTCTTTGTTTTAAATGGATCTGTACAGAGGCAACCAAAGTTTCACAATACAGAGGAGAAATCAGGTATTGGGCATTCCCCAGGCTGCTGAAATACTCCATCTTCCCTTAGAAGAAGGAGAAATCTCAAAGACATTTATGAAGTTCCTTCCAAAGTGCAGCAGGAGACAAACCAGAAAATTACAAGATTATCAGCAGTGCTGGGGCATGTACATCCCTGTACTTTTCTTTCTCCTATATCCTCCTCCTCCATATTCCGGTGTCTGCGCTCTCCTTTATTTTGCACCAGTGTGATGTGCCTCCCTTTCAGTTCCTAATATTTTATTCAGTTGTCTATCTACTCTCTTCTTGTTTCCAGATTATCGCAGTAGTCATGGATGTATTTACAGACCGGGACATCTTCCGCGATATTGTTGATGCAGCATATAAGCGCTGGATCCCAGTCTACATAATCCTAGATGAGGAGGGTGTGAAGCTCTTCCTGGAAATGTGCAAATGCCTTGACCTCAGTGACTTACAGATCCGGGTAAGATGTTCAATACCGAATCATCAGCTCCTGCAGGTCAGGAGTAATGAATCTTGGAATTCACTCAGACAGGCAAACACATGTCTTCCTACAAGTCACATCACAGCATTTAGACAAGGGTTGATGGAACATGGAGGGATAATAGAGTGGCTTGCCACAGAAAGAAAGAGAAAGGAAAGATTTGGATTTTTTGCATTTCACCCGAGACCTTGTGACCTAAATATTCCTATTTGGGAAGAAAATTGGCTGAGTAAATTCCTGTTTGCAAGGATTCAAACTAAAGTCCAGTGTAGCACTATGAGTTGTTGTCTGCATGGATCCCAGTTATAGGACAAATACACTCTGTGAAATCAAGAGTTTCCTATCCAGCAGTGATCAGCTGGGAGTGAACGAGCTTGCAGTCCTTTGCCTGAGAACATAAGGGATTGTGGAGCATAGCTGCTCCCCAGTTCCATACCAGTGTATGCCTTCGTATAGTGCACGCAGCACAACTGAGCTGTCAGCCTAGCTTGGCTGGCAGAAGCAGCCTCAGTAGAATCTCATTCCATTACATATTGACTGAAATCCTTTGTGTGTTTATAGTTAGTGGTGTATTCCTTGCCTTTTTCATGTTTCTTAGTCACTGTCACTACTACAGACTTGCTCTGAATACTGACAAAGTTGCTAGGTTGGAAACAACCTATGGGATGCCAGACTCTCCCCCCTTGTGATCCAACTGTTCTGAGCAGTGGCGGTGGGGGGAGGAGTAATGCCTTTTTGCCTGGAGGAAGGGCAGATCTTCCATAAACACTCAATTAATAGTTAAAAACCAAATCCACAGCCAAAACTCAAAAAGCTCTAAAGATTATACAGGCTCATATTGGTTGACAGTTGGACTTGATGTTTTTTAAGGTCTTTTCCAACCTAAACTATTCTGTGATTCTCTGATATTAACCAATTTAGGAGAATCGTCTTAGATCTGGATGAAAATTACTTGCATATATCTGAACAGTGCTCCTGTGAACTATCACTCTGCTCTGAGTTTCTGGACTTCATCAAAAAAGACATCCAGCCAAGCAGCTTTCTCGTTTTTCTCCAAAACAGAGATAGAAGTTTCTTTCCTCTGTTGTCTTTGAAAGCAAGACAGACCTTTTTCAAGCTTCAGGGGTATTCTGTGGCTTAGGCTTGAATCTCTTTGGTACAAAACTGTGAAATCACAGCAGTGGTTCCGTTTGCTCTGGTACCCATTTCCCAGTACTTTTCTCACCATGTCATCATGTGTAGGAATGATGCCTTCACTACTGCATATTTTAAGTCCTGGGTAGAGTGAATGAAAGGATGCCCTGGCATTTTAGAAAAAGTTGCAGTGCTGTTGGAGAGGTGAGTTCCATTTTGACTGCCTTCTCCATTTTTAAACAGGAAGTGGTCCCCTTCTGCTTTTCCTCTACCTCTTTCTCCATAGGTATCTACCCAGACTTTACCCTCCAAAACCAATTATCCAGTGGCATGCCACAGCAGTGACTAGGTCCTGTAGCAGCGTGCTTGTGTTACCCTTTCCAAAGAGGTAGAGTTCAAACTGATGTCTTCAATAGCAGGATAAAACTCTTCTGTGTCCTTTCTGTGCTTTCCTTCTCTCACAGCAGCCCTTGCTGTGTTTTTGATTAGACTCCTGTGAAGTTGAGCTGAAGGATATCCATTGCAAAGGGCTTCTTAATGTTCTTTTTTTGACCTAGTTGTTCACACTTCTGCAGAGCTCCAACCCAGAGTGCTGTCCTTCAACTTTTTGCCCTCCTTCCCAGCTATCTCAGACTGTATCTTAAATTGCCCTTAAGGTAGTTGTATTTCTTTTCCAGTGTGGACAAGGTTTTAGCTAATCTTGCTAAGGTCAATGCAGTTTATTCCTGTTTATAGTACTATGGAGGGTCTGGGAAGAGTCTTCCTATAAGGGGAAACAAGTCATTTGCCTCTCAGAGAAGATGGCTTCTTACTATCCTGCCCAAGGCTGCCGTGGATGTATTTATGCTGCTGCTTGGGTCAGTATGGCAGAAGTCATCATACAACGATTGCCCTGAATCACCAGGCTTTAGATACCCAGGGAATTTCAAGCAACGTTAAGGCTTCCCCTTCATGACTTCCCCCACCTCCACCTCATTGATGGAATGTGTTGAGGGTCATTTTGATCTTTTAGTGTTGAAGACCCAGATTTAAAAAGACAGCAAGCTGGGCCTCTGGTCTTGCTCAGGCAGAATCGTTTTGTCCTACATTGATCACAGATGATGCTGGAATTGCTGAGGAAGAATGAGAAACTCTAGTGCAGTTAACTCTATCATTCACCCATTCCTTCTTTATGACTTTCTTTCTTCTGATATCTGCTTTGATGTCTGATGTATTTTTTTTCCCCACACATTTTCAGCATCAGGGAAAACTTTCTTTCCCTACACAGTCTTTTTATGTAATCATTTTGCTTTCTTCTAAAAGGTTTTCACCAGCAGGCCACTAGTATCATAGAATCATAGAATAGTTAGGCTTGGAAAGGACCTTAAGATCATCTAGTTCCAACCCCCCTGCCATGGCAGGGACACCTCACAGTAGTCCATGTCACCCAAGGCTCTGTCCAACCCCACCTGGAACACTGCTGGGGATGGAGCATTCACAACTTCCCTGGGCAACCCATTCCAATGCCTCACCACCCTTACAGTAAAGAACTTCCTCCTTATATCTAATCTAAACTTCCCCTGTGTAAGTTTTAACCAGTTACCCCTTGTCCTATCACTACAGTCCCTAATGAAGAGTCCCTCCCCAGCATCCTTACAGGCCCCCTTCAGATACTGGAAGGCTGCTATGAGGTCTCCACGCAGCCTTCTCTTCTCCAGGCTGAACAGCCTCAACTTTCTCAGCCTGTCTTCATACAGGAGGTGCTCCAGTCCGCTGATCATCCTCGTGGCCCTCCTCTGGACTTGTTTCAATAGTTCCATGTCCTTTTTATGTTGAGGACATCCTTCCTGCCCTTCCCACCATTCCTTTGGAATACTTGGACAATACAGGCTTTTTCCTCAGAAAGTTACAGCAATATGGGATGTTACTTTAAAGTTCAGAGGCAGGGAAAAGGATCCCAGGGAAAGAGGAAGAGAGATGGCATGCTACCATGGGCTGTCATTGCTGCAGTTCAAGGACGCTTATTCTGTCTTCTGTCACCACCAGATGCTGAGATCATTCACTGATTCGCGCCCTTTTGTTTCCATTGCTGTGTTTATCCAGTGCAGAGTGAATACTTCAACCGTCCTAATAGAGGGAGATTTACTGTTAACGCTGGATTTTACACCTTTGTCTATATACAGTGCTGGGCATTTTCACAAAATTCCTGGCTAGTGTATCATTTTGGGATGGGAAAGTATCATGATCTGCTGACAGTATCGCAGGAGGGGAACTGCTATAGGAAGACAGTACCTCACAAAACAAAAGACAAAAAGTTGTTTGCTGACTCCAAGCATGAAGTGAGAAAACCTCAGTGTTTGTCTGAAGGCCAGAGATCAGTAAACAAACATTGAAATTCAATCACTGGCCCATTCATGCTGGGCTGTTAGTAAGAGCGTGTCCTGTATTTATAAGTCATATGGCTTCCTGAGCATACAGGACATGGTTTGCCAGACCTTTGTTATGTTTGTTAGACCCAGGTCTGTCCAGTGATAACAAAGTGTCAGTCACTACAAGACTCTTCTTTGGAGATCATGATGGATCGAAGTACTCAAATATGAAATTCATAGTCCCACAAAAATTCTCTTTTAGTTGATCTGAGGGTGGCTGTTCTCACCATCTTTTAGATGAGTTCACTTTCTCCCCATGCTTCTGTTAATCAAGACTGCAGTAACAGACACTCCTGCTCGAAGACAGGGAGTTCACTTAGAGCTCCAAGCAAGCCCAGGGAATGAGTTGCCTGCAGGAAGTTCACCTTCATGTTAATTTTTGCATTCTTTTTCCCAACATGTAAGGAATTCCTACCCTCACTTCAGGAACTCTGAAAAGCTTCTGCCTAATAAATTTTTGGAATTTCTTATCACTATTTATATATATTAGGGCCACAAGGATGATCAGGGGACTGGAGCACCTCCCGTATGAAGACAAGCTGAGAAAGTTGGGGCTGTTCATCCTGGAGAAGAGAAGGCTGCGTGGAGACCTCATAGCCTTTCAATATCTGAAGGGGGCCTACAGGGATGCTGTAGAGGGACTCTTCATCAGGGACTGTAGCAATAAGAGAAGATGTGGTGGGTTTAAACTTAAACAGGGAAAGTTCAGGTTAGATATAAGGAAGTAGTAGTAGTTCTTTACTGTGAGGGTGGTGAGGCACTGGAACAGGTTGCCCAAAGAAGTAGTAAATGCTCCATCTCTGACAGTGTTCAAGGCCAGGTTGGACAGAGCCTTGGGTGACATGGTCTAGTGGGAGGTGCCTCTGCCCATGGCAGGGGTGTTGTAACTAGATGATCCTAAGGTCCTTTCCAATCCTAACTATTCTATGATTCTATGATTCCAATACCTGCAAGTTTTCACTATTTTGTTGACAAGCATGCCTTTTTCCAGAACTGTTCGCGGGAAACACGTAGTGTGAAGCAGTAGTACAAGAAAACAAAGGATAGGGGCTATCCCAACGAATTCTATTGACTGAAGGGATCTGATTTTTCCAGGGACAGTAGAAAGGGGATCTCCACATTCAATGTGGAATTGTGGAAAAAATGTGGAAAACCACAGTCAATATACGGGTCTGTTGGGTCACTGTCATCTATTGGCTACCGCTTTTGTCTGGTTTACATCTGTTAGTTTAGAGGTCGCTCATGCCATCCATCCCGACTTGAAATAAAGATCATATATATCAGCAGTTGTTCTAAAAGGAGGTGTAGACACAGGATTCCCTTTGGGAAGTACTTAAAATGCTTCCTGTTAGGGTCTGTCTTGAGTAGCCTCCCAGCTCACCCCCAGCTGTAAGCACTAATGCCCAGGTCTGTTCAGTGATCACAAAGTGTCAATCACAACACAGCCTTTCTAAACTGGATCTAATTTAACTTTCCATGGATTCAGGGTGAGTTTTAACAGTGTGTTGCAATAAAGCAAGAAAGACTGATTCCTTCACTGTTTGTATTAGGATGCTCTGTCAGGCTTGACTGTTACTAGTTCATATTAAGTTGCTGCCAGGGAGACGTTAGTCACTGCTTGTGATGAGGAATGGTGCAAGCCTGTGTAAAGCAAATGTGG
The DNA here is from genome assembly GCA_039720435.1 of Amazona ochrocephala. Taxonomy (NCBI): domain Eukaryota; kingdom Metazoa; phylum Chordata; class Aves; order Psittaciformes; family Psittacidae; genus Amazona; species Amazona ochrocephala. The sequence goes on from CM077880.1 coordinate 81,519,823, forward strand.
ACATTTAATGCAGGCTGCAGCTTCCATAAGGCAGGATATGACAAACCTCAAGCAGGCTTCTGCAAGAATAACAGATCTAGAGGGGTCACTTCTATCTAGTGCACTCTCTGGTCATCCACCCAAAATATTTATTACTACTTTAAGAGTGGTGTCCCCCCCACACTCCCCAAAATGGCTGCAGTATCACCTTATTTATATTTGTCTTTCCTCTTTTGTTGTTGTGTAGTCTGTAGTACATGAACCCAGGCTTGTTCCTCCTCTGTACAGCTTGATATATCAACCTACAAATGCTCCGTGTTTCTTCAAGGCAGAAAACATTATACAAATAACCTAAGTGACTTGATGTTTATATGACTTTGTGCTTGTTTTCTGCATTTCAAGATGTATTTATGCACTCCTGTGCCTGCTTTGTTCAAGGAGGTTTATGTGTTCAGCTGTTTGATTCTATCCCCTCTGCGTCTTTCTAAGTATTATATGTAGTTCAGTTACTGCAGGAATTCAGGTGTGCTTTATTCCCACTGAAAGAAGATGATATAACATACAAACGCAATAAAATCCACACTTGTTACTGCTCAGAAACTTTCTGCTCACACAGGCTGGTATTTCTTGGTTCACAAACGTACAGGACCCATGTGTTCACTGGTTTGAAAACAGAGTCCTTCTTGTCACTTGAAATCAATATTCCATGATTTGGCCAATCCGGCATTCAGCTTTACTCAGCAAGGAAAGTAATTATTTCAGGTGGTCAGGCAGCCAGCTACAAATGTTAATTCTAAATACTGGAAGGGGCACCCTTTCTCCGGTGCTGTAGCCAACCTGTATTCAGCATCCCACACATATGACTCACTGCTAGGCCTTGGGCAAATCACTTCATCTTTTTCTCTCTCAGGCTCCGCATCTTTAAAACAGGGTAATAATACTTTCAGCAGTGTTGTGAGCGTTAATTAGCTAATGCCCACACATGACTCTAGACAGATCGAGCAATAGATGACTGCAAAATAGTAGTATCATCAGTTACTGTTAGTCAGAATTTGTATTGCCAGTGCTGTATTTTAATGGGGCGAAGAGGAGCAGATTCAAAAGGTAAGAGTTATAGTCAGAAAAATGCTATTTGAAAGAGATCTGCATTCTTATAATCACTCGTTCCTGCACACTGATTTCTATAGCCTATCAATATTTAAGCTGTCAGTGAGGTTTATAATCATAGGACTTAGCTCTTTGTGGGATCCAAGGCAGTGCTAGCATTAGCTGAATCCTCATTCTCCTGCTACAGATGGAGGAAGAATGAGGCAAAGGCGAATTGACTTTCCCAGAGCATCACAGTGAATAGTGTCAGAACTGTGATTACAGTTGGGACTATCTGACTCCCAGCCCTGGATTTATTACTCCAGATCACAATACCTCTTATCTTTTCATTGTTAAAAGAATTTTTACAGAAACAGGTGCTCAAGTGAAAAAAAGGGTCTATATTTGTGTGTCAAGGTGACAAGATAATTTGCTCTAAACTTAAACTGACAATGTTTCTGGGAGGAAGGGGTGTTGTTCCATGTTGGACGTTTTGGCAGTTTAGCCGCATGCAGCCAGGGCCCCTGAGCAGAATAACGCTTGGCCCAATGCGTCCAAATCTATCCTTATAGTAAGTGCAGGCACACGTGTTGATTAAAGTTGTGTGACCTTAAATGTGCTTTTTCTCTGTGCCCGGTAGTGCTTTGTTTTATTACGTGTAGGTTTGCTGGCCAGAGGGTGTGAGACAGGAGGTTTGGGGAGAGGTATTTTTCTAACTACTTCCATGCACTTAATGAAAAGTTTTTCCTTCCTCCTCTTCAGAGATTTTTGCTGATGTATTCCGGACATCGGTAGATGTACCCCACTCCTTTTGTTCAGAAAACGTTCTGTGTTTTTTCACTCTGTGTTGAATAGTGAAGAATCTGGGTGGACATGCTATTTGGGGTTCTCATAGCGAAGTTATAAAGGTCAGGATTCTCCTTTTGTTATATCAGACAGGAAACACTTCTCTTTTGAGCAATGGAATTGTTTTCTCCTCTCTTCTGTAATAATTAAGTTGTCCAGTCTTCTAATTTGCCCAGCTTTGTCAAGCCATGTGTTGATGGGAATCACAGCACAGGCACAAAAAGAACTTAATCTACACCCGTCTCATACAGTACCCTCCAAGAAACCCTGTCCTTTACACCTTTGCACAGATGTTGCAAACTTCCTTGGTTTTGTAGTCCTGCTAATGTAACCTGGAGAAGAGCTCATGGGTCCTGTGGAGTAGGGATCGGGATTCAGAGTGCTGACATGACTCAGCTGCTTCTGAATCATTCTCAACTGGGCTGGGCCTTCTGAGCTACAGCATAGGACTGGAGATGCAGGATTACTTGATTTTGAAAGCATTGTTTTGCCAGTGGGCTAAGATGAATAGCTGAAGACAGCGGGCAGGGTTACAAAGATGCTGACCCATTGGACAGGGCTATAAACTGATGGAGGGGAGTGACTTGCTTTGGCAGGGGATGACAACAGGTCTTACGGCACTATGCTTTTCTTTCTGCAACCCTTCTGATTTCTGGTGGATGATACTAAATGAGCTGTAGTCCCAGAAGTAGTGAGATAATGTGAGTGACATGTTAAGACTTGGAGCTGGCAATTATATCATTCTCTGCCCTATTTATTGTGACATTTGGTCTTTTCATCTCCTGTTAGAATATCCGTATACGTTCTGTGACAGGAGTTGGGTTCTGCATGCCAGCAGGGAAGATCAGAGGCACACTGGCATCCCGATTTCTGATGGTGGATGGTGAAAAGGTGGCCACTGGATCATACAGGTGGGTCGCTTTTGCATGAGGCAAAGCTACATTCTTTGTGTAAAAGAATGGCCTGTGACTTTGCTTGAGAGTCTTCTTTCTGTATCATTCCCTTTCTTATTCCAGCCTCTGTAATCTGTGTGGTGTGTGTAGAAACTGGGGTGGGACAACAGAGAAGATGGCACAGAGCACAAGCTGCTCCTTAGAGAACAGAACATGCCCAAGCTAGCAGACCATTTTAGTGGACTAGAGATAGTTCCATACTGGATCAGGTGGTGCTCTGCAAGGACTCACTCCCCACCAGCTACTGTGTTCAGTTCTCTTCAGTGAGGTTTCCATTCTGGAGGCTCCTCCTGTTGATGCAGTGTTGCTTTTTAAAAAGGGTAAACTGTCCTTCAGAGTTTTAGGGCCTTTTCTTCCAGATCTAGTCTGCATGCCTAATGAAGAGCAGTAATCTCTATCTATAGCAGTATCTATCCTGACCCATCTTGGCAAGGACATATGGGCAAAAGGCACAATGCTGCATGTTCCTATGTAGTGTCTTAGGTATTGCTGGGCGGGCTGGGTCACGAATGCACCCAGAAATATAATGTTGGTTCTGTTTCCTACTTTCAGCTTCACGTGGAGTTCATCGCACATTGACAGAAACATCCTGCTACTCTTGACAGGACAGCACGTGGAGATGTTTGACATTGAGTTTCGTGAGCTCTATGCCATCTCGGAGGAAGTTAATTTCTACAAGGAACTGGGTATTGCTAACCCATTCCTTCTTGGAATTGGGAAGCCAGGCCTTTGTTCCTCCACTGTGGCTCGGAAGTTCATTAACCCCAAGTATGGTTTAGTGGCAGGGGCAACCCGTGGTGATATGATGCTCTGGGCTTCACGACACAGACAAGATAATCCGGGGAATATGGAAAAGGAGGAATCAAGTGAGTCAAAGAAACGGTTAAATCAGTTTCTGAATGACTTAGTCACATTGGAGCAAGAGTTCCCAGAAATTGATCCACCTCTGGAGAACTTGAACAAACTGAATCGGAGCCCTCAGAAACTGTTGTCCCGGCTCCATATGGACCTCAAAAATAAATCCAAATCCAGAGAGTCTATTCGTGATGTGAAGAAAGAAGATGCACAGGCCAATTCAAAGCAAGGAAAACGGTTTGCCAGTGGGCTTTTCAGTCGCAAAGCCAAACGGTCTCCAGGCTCAAGTATTGAGGCCAACTCTTTTGCCAGTGAAGGACATTCAGGAGAAGATCTTGGGAACATGAAACTGGAATATGAGCAACTCAGCATTGGCCGTGCCAGTGTTCGGAGCACTGGAGGCATCTCAGGTACCAGCATAGTCTGTCTCCATGTCCCTTGTTCTTAGTCTGGCTGATAGGTGTTGTTGTTTCCTCTACATTAAAATGTGTGGGATCAAAGAAGCGTAGAAGTTGCATCAAATGATACAGGCAATTTAAGTTGAAGGTAATTTAATGGCAGTCTTATTGTAAAGTTGGTACTTCTCATGTAAATGTTTTCCCATACTTCCCAGCAAGCGGATATGGGACAAAGGGAGAGAAAGGTGAATGTTTCCTTATGTAAAACAGGTTGTGTGTACAGTTCAGGAAGTGCACTTCCCTAGTAAACAGCAGCAGTTTCTTAGAATGGTTTGGATTGGAAGATCATCTAGTTCCAGCCCCACTGCCATGGGCAGAGATAGCTTCCACCAGAGCCAGTTGCTCAAAGCCCCATCGAGCCTGGCCTATGTTCACTATTGTCATGGCTAGCAGGGTGCAGGCAGATTTTCAGTGTAACCCTTCCTTTCCTCATTTAGATTTAGTTGGATGTGATTACTGTGACAACTGGAGAAGAGAGGAAAACGTTTTTATGTTGAGGTGAGAGGGCAAGGAGTGGAGGAGAAGGTGGAAATCTTTATTTTGCTCCTTTATCACCTTCTGAAATAAGGGAGAAGGTTTTGAAAAGAGAAGCTATGGAGAAGTACTAGATCTCAACTTTTCTTTCTTTGCTAATCATAGAATGCATGATTGATATTCTCACTACATCCTTCTAAGGCTTCATCTGGTTGAAGACATAAATGATAAAGATGTCTCCCAATTTATGGGTTCATAGCTAACTTTCCAAGGTTTTAGATGTTTTATGACAATGAAGTTAATCTATGGACTGTTCAGCCTGATTGTCTTTCTCTCTCAGTGAGCTGCGGTAGGTGTCCATACATCCTGTGCCAGCGGGAAAATAAACTAGTTCCAGGGAGAAAATTTTTCCTCAACTTGTCTGGCCACAGACCGCTCTGTGCTCTGATGAATGTGAAATGCAGGCGCAGAGAGACTGAATTCCCTTGAGACTGCCATGATGTGAAATGGAAAGGCATTCTCCTGAGGCCAAAAACAAAAGCAAGGTATTGGGAAGGTCAACAGCAGCAATTGATTAGGTCCTTGGAAATATTTCTGGTGGAATGAAGTACAGACTCAAAAATGCCAAATGAACACAAGAGAAAGGAACTGTTAGAGAGCATAGATTGTTCATGTAAGATTATTTAGGATTTGTGTTGGGCATTTTGGGAGGCAGAAGGAAGCCCTGGTCCAAAGTCCTCCCTCTAAATCACTTTTCGGCTTGAGCGCAGGCAGTGTGTGCCGGTGGGCCGCATTCCTCAGAGCCGGGAAAAACAGTATCTGCGAAGACCTGTAGGGAGGTGTACAGGCATTCGTTTTCGGAGGAATGGACCTGAGGGCTTGCACTGCCCTCTAGTGACAGAAGTGAGTATTGCGTAAATCTCTGATCTGTCGGCACTTCACAGGATCAGAGATGCCCCGAGTTTCTCACTGTCAGCTGTTTTAAAGCAGACAGCCCACCATTCCCGCAATGTCATGACAAAATTAGGCCCAGATTAAGGCACGAAAGAGATCGATGTCTATAGTGGGGCCCCTTGTGGGGCATTGCGCACTCTGGGCAGCAGGGATGTCCCTATTCCTTTTAACACAGTGAATCTGTGCCAGACAGTCTGATGCTAGGTCTGGACCATATCCCCAAAGCCACTATCATGCTATGCTGTTCAGGTTTTATTTATTGCTGCTTCCTGAAGGCTGACACCTCTTTCAGTAATGATGAGGGAAGAACTGAGATCAGGCGTAGGGAAGGTCCAGCACACCAGCCTTCCCACTGTGCTCTTCCTCACCTGATAAGTCTTTCCAAGGAGTCCGTGCAGGTATTTTTTTGTTCTATGCAAGCTGAGAATGCCTGTTCATGGTGGCGGTGGGAGACTCCACAGCTTTTGAAGTCTGGTATAAGTAGTCTTAGGTCATCTGGTGTTGTAAGAGGCTGAAGGAAGATCATTGCTTGGGTGTTGCACTGTTTGTGAAAGTTTCTCTAAACTAACGGTCCCAAAGCAGCATGTGAGTAGAGATGGCAGAGGGCACATTAGGAAGATGAAGATTCATGAGAAAGGGTTAAAGAGTGTGTTACCCAGAAGATCCTGCAGCTACTCAATCAGTAGCACATGCTTCATTAGGATTTCATAAAAAATTCTTGAACATGGGCATGAATAGAATTCCAGCTTCAAGATAAAAATAGGAGGCACTTTGTTCTTGTGTAACTGTAGGAGTGACTTAGTTTTAAAAGCTCAACTTTTCTTTGAGCAAGTTAGTAAAAACTGGTGCTATAGTAGTCTCGGTGACAGAAGGGAGCTAGGAAGTGAAATGAAGGGAGGAGAAGGTGCTTGGTATGCAGTCAGGTTGGGATGCAATTATTCAGATCTTCATAGTTCGAAATAGCTGCCCTTACCTTTCGTAAAGATTAAACAGCACACTTAAGCCCTGTGGGCCTGCCTGTGCACACATCCTCCAAAGTCACTATTAATTCTCTAGTACCACAGAGACACATCCCACCTTGCAAATGCATAGAGACCAGATCCACACCCCAAGCAGTTTGCAGAGTAATTGAAAGACATTATTCAAGTAGGCTAAAAGTCAGGTAGACTGACTCCTTGTAGGAGCAAATGGTGATGAAGAGAATCTGAACTGGGAAGCATGAAAGTGTGTTCTGTAACAGTCTGAAAATCTGACTCAGTATTTGCATGCTAGAAAAGGATACCTACAAGTCAGAATTGGGAGTCTGGAAAATACACGGGCTGCGGACAGTGATGTCCCAGAATAAGTGTCCAAATTAACATCCTGAGGTGGTGTTCTGGCACACTGCACAAAGGCTGTGCTTTGTTTCACACGGTTTTCTTAAACCACATCATCAAATTGACACAAGTCTTGAATTTCACTGTTGCCTGCTTAGGAACACAACAGCAGCAGCAGCTCTGAACCTGACCAGAATCTTGTTAATTTTAAGCTGCTGCTGGGCAGACTGTGATCAGCAAAGACACTGACATCTGTGCGCAGTTTCAGGGAAGTACTGCAAAGGTTTGAAAGCTGCATTCCTTTGGAAGGTGCTGGCTTTTTGTCTTATTTTCTCCCCTGCAGTAAGCAAATTGGGCTCATTCAGAAGGGTCTGCTATCCCGAGTTGCTCCATACATTGGCCTTTGCTCCTCATGAGCACTGATTGCAGAACATATATACTTAATAGCAGGATTTTGTGTTTCACTTTTGGGTGCTTCTTGCAACAAGAAATAGGATTAGACTGGGCACGACAATACTGCAGAAATAGCTGCTTAGTTATCAGTGGTGTTTTTCAGCCAAAGTGGGATCATGGACAGGTGGTAATTGGAATTTTCAGCCTCTTTTCTATAGAGGAAGAGGAGAACGTTGCTGGGTGCATACAAGGAGTGTGTTTGCTCTGACTGTAGCGGGATCTGTAGAAAAAGGTCAGAAGACAAGTATGAAGTGAGAAGAATAAAGGAGTTGGGAGTAGAGATTAAGCAGAGAGGAGCACAGACACTTTTGAAAGTAAACATGAGGGTCTTAAATGTGATACAGACAGGGAAGGGAACAGGAGCGGTGAGGAAATAGGGGTAATGATAAACTTAGTAGTAACATACAGGGTGGGTCAAAAGTGGGGACAGGAAGTAGAACAAAATGCCATGGGGAGATGTGAGGAGGAGGCAGTAGCATGCAAAGCAGCCACAAAAGTGAGGGCAGGTTGTGGTGCAGCCTCCCATGTGGATATTAAGAAGTTGCAGTGTGGAAGAAGGTGGAAAGAAGGAGGGGGAGAGGAGAAAGCTATTATCTTCCCCATCTCCTATGGATGAGGAAAACATTGATCAAATACCCACAAGCGAGTGACATGAAAAATGATTCACTTGAAGCCCAGTTCAGAGGCAGTGCTTGGGTTGAAAGCTCCCTTATCTTGGCAAGGTTGAGACTTCTCAGTAGCATGTCACCATGACCTGTAGAGGTTTTCCCTCCCTGTTCTCACTCTATAATGGCCACTGGCTCCAACTACTTGGGAGATGTATGTATACCTTCCTTCTGTACAAATACATGAGTGGGGTCTGCTCTTGCTCAGAGTGACTGCAAGCCACATGGCAGCCTCTCTCAGTACGTACTGCCCTGGGCTATAGGTAAGCCCAAGGCAGTATATGTATAGTAAATGTATAGTATATGTAAGCCTCGCTGAGCTTACAGCACAGATGAGCTCCTTTACTTGCAAAAGCCTCTGCAAACACACTTTATTGCAGTGCTTGAAGAAACTATGCTGAGGCATCCGGACCAACAACTGGCTGTAATGAAGGAGATGCAGGCACTGAAAAGTGCAGATACTGGGAGCATGGAGAGGAATCCATAGAGTGAGCAATGAAAAAAACTAATATGATAAAAAGCTGGGGCAGCGTACTTCTGCTACTGAAGTGAGAGACCCTGGGGCCCCGGGATTTGTCCTGCAAAGGAAATGGTAGAAAACTGGTACATGAGATGTTTAACACCGAACATGAAAAGACCTCTACTGAGAATGTGTGTGGGGATCAAATGGATGAGATGACCTGAGGTTTTTTTTCATACCTCACCCTTTGGAAAACCTCCCGCCCAAGTCATGGCCAGACTGTTTTTGTGCCAACTGGGATGTGAGAATACCACTGAAGCTGGCCTGAGTACAGGCCAAAGCCTGGAAATGCTTCTCCAGTGGTTTTCTCCATAGCATACTTTGAATTTGCTCATACTTTAATGTCTCTTCATTTCGCAGTAGTAAGAAATACTAGGTCTAACACAAGGTGTAAACAACGTGAGAGTTTTGAATCATGAGCCCAAATTGTATCCAGACCTTATTTACTTAACATTAACATTACTTTCACTTCTTTTCCTTCCAGGTAACGTGGGTCCAAACTCCACTACGAGCGATAAAAACAAACAATCTACCTGTGTGTTATCTTGATTGGGAAAGGCTGTCTGGAGAACTGAAGACTGAACAAGCTGGAACAGTAACCTCTTGATTGCTTTTGAACCTACAGCCATATCCTTATACAGTGGTCTGTAAAGCCACTGCGTGGTCCTGGATGCACTTGGCACCCCCAGTTAAAGCACATTTACTGGGTGAAGAACAGACTTTGGATGGTTGGTCCCTAAAATGAGAGTGATGAATGTATTAGTCCATGTCTGTGTGCACACATATTTTATATATAAAAACAACTGTGATGACTGGTCTCAGAGCCTGCTCTGTGTCCAGATAAATGCAGGAGATTTTCTGACTTAGTTGTGCTGCTACTTCAGTCTGTCTAGCTACAGACTCAGAGTGACTGTGTTGCATTGTTTACTCTACTGCACTGCAGAAATGTATTGGTCTGACTGGCTGGAAGGCTAAATCCAATCCAAGGGGCAAATTCTGAGTGAAATAAGAATGTTTACAGACAGCGTAGTAATCCTTTGTCCACAAGGAGTCTTCCTGTAGATTCCTGTTGTCACTTACCCACACAGAAATGAGTGGTCTGGGAGAAGGGTTTAGCTAGTGGAGGCCAACAGATTAGTATCTTAACTGTATATAGCAGTCAAACAAAGCAATTTAGCAAGAATGTAGTGAAGAGAAAAAATGGATGTTTAACCTGCAGCTGAGACTGGGTCAGGAGAAATGCCTTATAAGGAAGACTGGGCAGGATCTGGGAGCAATAATGGAGATTTGAGTGGCTGTTACAAAATCCTGTTTGTTGCTAATTCGGCAACACTTTACCATTCATGGAAGCTGAATGATTAAGGAGCACATCTTTGAGGATTGAAAGAGGAAGCACAGGAGGCATACAAGCTTTTCAAGTATTTCTTTTTTTTTTTTTAAAGTTAACCTTTCCAAACTCTATATCATGCCAAAATCAAGAGCTTTAATCCATGAGAAGCACTGAATGCAGTCAGACAAAAGGCCATCTAATCTGCTATCCTGTCTCTGGGAATAGCCAGTAACAGGTGATCACAGAAGCATGAAATAGAAAGCTTGTATACAGAGATCTTTCTCTGACACTGTTCCAGCAGTCCATGGACTTTCTGAACTGGCAGTTCCTTCTGGACCTGGCCTTAATGAATGCACTTAGGCCCTTTTTAAATAACCCTTTTCTGCTTTTGGCCTCCATAGTGTTCTGTGGCAGTGATCCCTGAGTTTATTGCATGGTATGAAAAAGAACTGTCGTCAGGCTGTTTTAGTGGTTTTCTTGATGACCCCTATTTCTTGTCTCCTTGCCATTTGTGATTTTACAGAACTCTGTCATACATCCTCAGTCATCACTTTTTCCAAGTTGCAGGTTCACGGTATGCATAGGTTTTCATTATATGGGACCTGACTGACACCTCTGTTCTCTTGTTTCCTGGCCCTTTTCCAGTTCTACACACTAATAGAGTGTAGAAGTGGGTTGTTTTTGTTTTTTCAGTGTGTGGATTGATGTTCCACTCTGCTTTCTTGCCATCTAAATTACATACTCTGCTGTCGTATATAAGCCCTCTTGTGATACCTAAGAAAAATAAATCCTAATTGCAAGTAGACACCTGAAAACTAACATACCTGCTTGCCAAAAAAACCCAACTATCCAGGCATCAGAAAAACACAGGTTTAGTTTTCTTTTTGTTTAGAGAAAGCATCCGTGTTTTTCACTGCACATGGAATTCACAGCAAAGGCAACTGCTGCACTCCCAACACAGAGCAAGCTGTTCCAAAGACTCTTGGAGGTGCTGTGTTGCAGTAGTGGTTGTTACACTGACACAGCTGTCTGTAGTTGATGATAAAATTCAATTGATTGATTGATTATCTGCCTTTCCTGGAAGTATATTTAACTTGAATGGCAAGCAGGTCTGTTTTGCTCTGAGTTTACTCTGTGGAATGTCTTGAGAATCTCAAACACCAAAGGTATTGTGCCCTCTCTTAAACATACTCATCCCCTATCAGTGGGTTAAATGCTTGCTGCCATATAGCCTTCTGGGAACAAGTTGTAGTTTTACAGCTGGGTCTGTCAGCTCCTATTATCAACGGTGTTTTATAAAATTGTTCCTGGTAATAAGAGAAAAGAGGTGTTGGAAATGACACCATCACTTGGATTGTGAAAGTAATTTAATACATGACTTATCCTGTTGGCTTCAGGTCTGTGGCTCATGTGCCAAAAGACACTCACTGTATGCTTGTAGGATTGTCTAAAATGGCTTCATTTTGCCATAATTCCGTTATTCTCCAGATGTGTGGGAGATTTGACTTAATTTTTCTTTTCTCTCCCTGTATTTATTTCACTTTGTTAGCAGAGATCAGACAGAAACTTATCTGGCCAACACTGTTCCATTCTTTTTGCTCTGATGAGAACATTGTTATCTGGTGCTTCCTTGTTCTCCCAGACTTTAAATGTATTTATTTATTTGTTTTAAATTATGCAATAAGTTAATTAACTAATTAGTACCATGTTGAGATATATGGGCAGGTTTTCCAGGAAGTCCTCTATCTCTTTGGGTTTATGTCTTTGTTGCTTCATCTGGGGGGGAGTGACTTCAGAAGTAGTCCAGGAGGCTGATTTCACTTGCCCTTCCTTTCCTTCTGTGCTTACTTATTAACATGCTTTACTTTCTCTTTCTTATGACGGATGTGAGAACACTTTTCTTTAACCTTGTCAACTAACAGGATCTCTTTTCCAGAAAGATCCTCTCATCTGGTTTGAGTCTCTGTCTCATCTGTCTCAAAAGTCTCTCTGTCTTCTGCTTCGTTGCCACACCAGTTCTGAAAGGTAGCATTCACCTGTTGTTTTTTACATTCCTTCCCCTGTCACAGCAGTCAGTCTCATACCTTGACTCCAGGGGTTAGTAGAACTCCTTAGGCTTATCACGCACTACTTAATCAGTTAATTTGAGAGAGCAAGCTTGCTTTCTTGCATGATATGAATCTGCTCCTTAAACTCCGTGTGACTCTTTGGGGATGCATGCAGCCTTGATGATCCAAAGTGGATATTTCAGACACTGGTGGAACTTGTTCTTCCCTGAAGATAAGATCAGCTGAACTTGGACTATTTAGGTGCTCCTATGGCAACAGAGCAGAGTCTGGGTGAGATGACCACATTTATTTGGACTCGTCTTGCTAATTGTGGTTCTTGATGAGTGCTAGAAACCTGAGGCTGTGACCTGTAAAATTAATCTCTATTGCTCTTGAGATAAAATGTGGTTGTTGGTGCTGGGGGGCAGAGGGACAAGGAGTAGTGGTTATGAACTCTGTTGGAAGTCTTCTAGTAGAGTACAGCAGTCTTCAAATGAGTTGTTATTTGGTCCTTGCCCAAGACGCTACCTCTTGCAACCAAGTCACTATCCTCCCAAGGGGGTAGGAAAGATGGGAGACATTTATTGTTCCATTGCCATTTTAAGGAATAAAATTAGCATCTGTGTCCTGATCTTGGACAATCCCAAGAAGAAGCTGGTTCTTCCGATCTCATTTACTCTGGCTTGTTAGCCCAGGTTTGCTGATCCGGCTGACATACCATGGGGCCTACACTTGGCTGGCTGAAAAAACATGGGTCCTGGTTTTGGACAGAGTAGTGAAGCTGTGGTTTGCAGCTCTTTCTTTCTGGCATGAAATGATGAGTGGTTCTGAATGAGCCTCTTTGGCTGAATGTGTGCCTTCTGGGTTTCTTTGGTGTGCATTTGTATATTTAATGTATATGTGTCCAGTGAGTTACACTGGAGACCTTTTCTAAGTCAAACAAATAAACTCTACTGTGTTACTTTGAGATAGTTGGTTGATTGATGTTGCATTTAATTTCTCAGCTACAGTTCCCGCGCTTGGGGTTTCTTTCTTGTTTATTTGTCAAGAACCTTGACTGAATTAGAGCAGGTTTCAGTGTAACATATGAACATCTCTGGTCAATGTTTGGCCGTGCTTGTTAAAAGATGAGTGGGCAGCTGAATTCCCCACAAGTACAGCATCCTGTGGCTTTGAGTACCTCAAAGAGAGATTAATTCATTCCTGCCCTCTAGTTGCTGGAGTAGGCTGTAGCAGATGTCCACTTCAGTTTTTCTTCATTTTTGACTACCGCTCTCTTTCTGACTGAACTGTATCTTGCTGCAGCTATAAATGCACCTGACAAAGTGCCACCTCTGTTTCCCTTTCCATCTTTCTTACATAATTTGTACCTATCAGCAATGACATTTCATTTATGAAACTGAGTCCCTCTGCTACATTTCAGTTTCACCTGGTACAATGTAATCCTTGACATTTAAGTAACTCCCAAGCTCTTGTTTCCCCTGCTCCCTTTGTTTGTATATACAAAAGCCTATTTTAAAATTCCTCACCACTTTTCAGAGTAAATCCAGCCTCAATTTTACCATTGGGTGTTAAGGTACATGAAAAACACTTGCAGTAAACAAAACCTTTGCCTTTCTTCCAGTGTTTAAAACCACATAGCAATTGCATTTGTACTGTTTAAGAGGAGTCTGTCTAATCCTAGCTCTTTTCAGAGGGTATGTCTGTGCTCTGTGGATCCTGAACCTCTTTTGTCACACTTATTAGCACCACCATCACTTTGTACCTTTTCTTTTTCTGCAGTTGTTTTAGGGAGATTCTCCAAGAAAGTAATATAAACTTGTCCTTCCCCTTGCTTCACTGGGACGTTAATACCACGTTTTTCTCTTGGGTTTTGACACTTTTGTCTGTGCTTTTGCAAAATCAGGGAGCAGTCCAGGAATTAATGACCATTTTGTGTCCCTAGATCTTATGTCCCCTGTCCTTAGCCTGCTGTAGAAATGCAGGTTTGGGAATCCTCATTAATAAGCAATGCTTAGGAAAAGCAGTCAGTTGACTTGTAGGAACTGTCTTTGAAGAGCACCAAGGCTGGCAGTTGTTTACCTAACTCTTTGCACAACACCTATTTCTGAACTTTAATGCAAGTCTGGGCACGTGGACTGGGGAGTTAGGGTACAGAAAACCCCAGCGTAATGTACAGCACCTCAGCATCCCAGCGTGGACAAACTTGCCATGCTTGCCGTGCTTTTCAGCAGGACAGGGAAGGAAGGGACAGCAGCTGAGAAGTGTCTGCACAAGAAGTTAGGGGCAGAATAGGTTGTGTATCCTAAATTGGCAACATAATGTGTCCATGTCTCAAGTTTTGAAGATGCTTCTAATGCCGCTTCTCTCCCTTTCCAGCCTGCCTGCCTGCCTGCAGTATCAACTTCTGCCTTTTTATCTGACTTGTTCGGGTTTGTTTTCTGTTTCTGAAATGTTGAGATATGTCACTGAAGGCATAAAACAGCTCTGCTGCTTGTGTCAGGTAAAAAGCAGCAGCTTCTGGATGATGGGGAGTGCTGAAAGCCGTGATTTCATAGACACTGGATGTGTGAAATTGCACGTAACAAGGAAAACACAACCACAAGAATTCATGCAGAAAGCATAGAGGCAAACTATAGCATGTGAATAATGAGGACTGTAGCTACTATAGAGAGACTGAAAACTAGAACATAAAAATGAGAGCTCACTAATGCATATACATAGAGCAGCATAGGGAAGGATCTGGGAGGTCAGGTTAAGGATACTTTGCATTTGTAAGTACTGACTGTATTCAGAGAGTCCTTTGCCTTTTTAACTTACTTAAAGCAAAAATGCTTCTGAGGAGCAAACTTCCAATGTACAAGAAAAGTATGTTTCCCCAGTGGGCTGTGGCCTGATCAGCATTTTGCATGGGCTTGGGGTGGATTTGGCACATTCCTGCTATGGGCTCAGTGAACACCCATGTTTCTTCAGCGATATGATTTACTGAACTGGAGTGGCTGTTACAGGAAGGATATTGCTTTCTGCAATCGGACTAGAGCTGACTGATTGCAGGATAAAGCACTAATATCAAGACTCTCCAGCCTTTGTACTATGGCAGGTGTTGTGCCCTTTTATTTAAAAGTGCCCAAACCAGTATTCCCAAGCCAAGGGCTAAGACACAAGACCTGAATGAACATAAGAACATGGAGCAACAATGGAATGGGAACCCTTCTGCAAGATTTGCATCCTTGTGATATGCTGGTGGAACACATTAGCCTATGGCTCCCCTGAACTGGGTACAGTATAATGGGAGGATGGAGAGTGGGCAGAAAAAACTGAGCACACAAGAGAAAGCAGGCTGCTTACTCCAGAGCTGGATGCTACACCAAGCATTAAAAACAAAGGCTATGTCTTGCATGCCAACAGTGTGTGTGGGATGGGAATGTCAGCTGTCTCTATCCACAGAGCTGCAGCAGCCCAGGTCTGGGGTTTTGCACTCTTGGGATTGTGAAGAATATAGGTGTTATACCTGAGTGTTGATGTAGGAAGACTCTTGTGCATGAGGTTCCCCCTAGGACGCAAGAAAAGGTGTGAGTGCTGCAGGCTTGGTTATAAAGGGCAGAACTGTACTTGCCCCTTCTTGCATTGTTTTGTGCTTAAGACATGCAGGAGCTATTTTACTATGCTCTGGGTTTTCTGAAACTTCATCAGTAGAGAAAACAATAAGGAACTTCCAGGTAGCTGGGGACTAACTTCTGCGGAGGGGACACTTCCACAAAGAAAGATAATTAAAAGAAAAAGCTGGCTCCCTGAGAAATTACAGTATATTTGGTGAAACTCGGTGTGAAATCTCAAGGTGTGGATGTTAGAGAACCTTAGGAAAAGGGCATTTACCTCAAGTGTTTGAAAAGAAAAGCTATTTAAACTTTGAAAGAGCTATTGGTTTTATTGTTGCAATATTTATGATCCTCTCTTTATAGGTCATGCAACCATTTCCTTAGTTATTCTTAATCTCCTACCAGAAATTCTTTCTCTTGGCTTGCAGTCTCCTTGTGCTGAGCACTTGCACTACAGAAACAGAAAATAGCAAATCTAAACAAAGTGGGATCATTTATAGCTGTCTTGCTAAGTGCACAACACATCTGCAGGAGGATCAATTGCTCTGATTTAGCATGGCCATTACGAACATTTTGCTGCAGTGAAAGGAAGAAAATGGCTCTGTTTAGTGTCCTGAGGTATAACTGTAATAATCCTAGACATTAGAAATGGAAAAGGCCACTAGGTCGCCTGGTCCATTGCCTCAGTACAGTGCAAGGCAATTCACCAATGTACCTTTTCTGGGACTTGGTAAATTATTCTACCACTTGTTTGAGATTCTCCTTCACAGCCTAATATGTCTCATAGGAAGGAAGTTAAAAAATAACTTTCTGGAGATGTACAGTAGGTAGACATTCAGGCATTGAACTGAAATGATGGCCTGTCTCCTGGTTTATCAAAGCATCTGCCATTGCCCTTTCACAATGAGGACACTGCAATACGTTCACTTCCTTTGCTCTGTATTTATGACTGCAGCATTTCAATAAATCAAAAGTTTTCTGGAAGAAAAAGTTGGAACAGTCTCTACTGGTTTCTCACAATTTCCAAACCGCTTTTAAAGATGCTAATTCAGCTGTAGAGCTAGTTACGCTTCTGCAAATCCAGATTAATTTCCCTGCACCCAATGGGGTTATGCTGGATTTACGCTGGATTTACACCGGAGTTACTGACAGCACAGTATGACCAACAGCTTCCTCTTTGCATCCAAGGAGACAGACTCACCAGAACAAAGACAGACAGACAAGCACAGGCGCCAACCACAGATGCTGTACCCTGCAGCGAAAAGGAGGGTGCTGTTCCAGGCAGGCTCCGTCTTGTTTCAAAATTGTCCACCTAAGTAGTGCTTGGCATAAGTAAGTGGGAATTCAGCCACGCACAGCAGTGTTTGTTAACACAACGATGCCCTTGGAAATGCTGTAGGGTCTTTGCATTGAATATCACTGCAAAAGCTACTGTTGCATGAGGTGGTCTTCTGGAGGAGCTGGGCTCCCTTAATAAACACAGCCCTTGTCTTGAACATCTTGGAAGACTAGCTTAAATATGTATTTGCCATGCTCTTTGTGCACTAGCACTACTTGGTGGAAACAGGACCATAGGTTACAATAGACACGAAGGCTAGTTTAAGCTCTGTAAAATCATTAATGATGGTAAGGAATCCAGCAGCAGAAATCAAGTGCAGTCCAAGCAATGTCAGCAAACAGACTAGACCTGAACTGCTGAGGGCTCTTGAGAAGGAACAGTTTTCTTTTCAGCAAGGTCCTTGAATCCAGAACAGCAGTCATGAAAGAAAGAACATTTTCCTCTTTCAGGGAAAAAATAAAGCAGCACAAAACGGAACGCAAGACCCAAGAAACTGTTGACTTTCCTCTAGCAATTTAGGAGTTGCTTTAGGGCAGGATTAGGAGGAAAACCCCAGGATTTTTGCTTGTTTTCTCCCAAGTGAGGGAGAGAGAACCCAGTGTTTTGAGAGGGGCCATTTGCTCATCATGAAATCCACTGGAATCTTGATTACCTTACCTTCCTCATGCAAAAAGAAAATGGCACAGTAGGCCAAATACTGCTGTAGCCCCTCAGCAAATGAGTCTTCCTCCATCTGTTGCTGGTGCAATTTATCAGTTTCTCCCAAGACTGCTCCCAGGAGTCAGCCTAAGTGCTTTGCCCACACAGCCCCACCTCAGACTCCCAGCAGCTGATCCCGTGGCAGCCACAGGGAAGCTGCTGGCAGATTTCCACTAAGGAGGTGACACAGAAAGCTGTACTCACGAACCTGAGCTGATTCTGCTGCTAACCATTGCAGAAGCAAAGCTGGGACAAAGAGTGAGTCATGGGGTTTGCAAGTAGTCAGGTTTGAGTAGCAAAGAAGAAAGAGTGTGGCCCACCCAGCTCTGCTGTTCTTTGTTCCTGCAGCTGCCAGAGGCAGTCACAGGAACGCTGCTGCTGCCTTCCTCAGGGCTCACCCCATCTCACATGAGGTGATTCTGGCCGTTTTCCTGCGCAGTTTTTCCTCCTGGGGCTCATAGCCATTGTGGTGTTGGTCTCCCTTCTACCTCTCCACACAGCTACAGGTCTTTGCCAGGGACTCCCTGCAGCTGATCAGGGATGATGCAAGGGCAAGGAGAAGACTGCAGCTGATGAGAGCTCTGTGTGAGGGACAAAATACACCCTTTTGTGAGCAATGCTAGCCCTAGATCCAAGAAACCTCCCATATAGATTCCCACATAGCTTCCCACTCCCTGGCACATAACATCTTCCTCCCATTTTTCCCACCACCATCCTCATTCTGCTTTGCATTGAGATTTTCAGTAGCTTTTTTTTTTTTTCCTATTTTTTTTACTTATCACAGTTTTATGCTGGTTTTCTCCTCCACCTTTCTTAAGATGCTCTCTTCTGTAGTTAACTCTGTCCTTGCATCCTGGCATGATTGACTCTGGCCCTTTTGGAAGTGTCAGTGTCCTGGGTTCAGCTACAGCAGTCAGTTGGCAGTCCAGGTAAACACTCTCAGGGATGGGGTTTTCTGGTTTTTGTTCGGTTTGGGGTTTGGATTTTTTTTTTTAATAAAGAAATGTAACTCATGCTTCCCCATCAAACACCAGTTTAGGAAATTTTCAGAAGAAAAGGAAGCCTGCGAAGGGGGAATAATATAGCCACCATCTAAAGTGTAGGAGTTTAATCAGTCAAACTGCAGCTCTAAGTCTCTAATCAAAACTGACAGCAACCTTTGTGTGTTTTTCTTTTTCACCTGAGCTGCATGAAGGAGGCAAAATTTCCCACACCCTAGAAGAAGAAACTGGATCCCTCTCCCCAAGTTTTCTGCCCAGCATTCTGCACACTCCACCATCCAATCCTACAGTAACTTCCATTTTCCCCTGCTCTCCAGGCCCCACTCCTTGTTTTATCACAGGTTTTTCTTGCGGAGTGCTAGTCCTGCTCATTGTCTGTCTCCAGCTCACCAGACCAAAGAAGGACAACACTGTGCTGGTGGTGTTGCTTTCAGTCCTGCTGACAAGCGCTCTGCTTTTTGCTATGGACAGCCTCACTTCCACAGACTAAGGAGAAACGGCAGCCATCCGGCTTGCTTTGATCTCATTAATAATAAAGGAGAATGGGAACCCTTTTGAATATGAGGAAAAAGCTTGAGTTAAAAAATTAAACAGCATACCCAATTAATTAGAACCACAGCAAAGCCTTGGTAAGCTGCCATCCTAAACTACTATACAACTACAACTCCCAGAAAATAATAATGAAAGAAAAATATTTGTATGCTCTTGCTGTCCTAATAAGAGTTTGGGATAGAAGGACAGGTGGGAGCTTTCCCCACTATTGATTATCCACATGTGATATTATGAGATGTAGGTTCCTTATTCCCTTCTTGCAAGTGTAGGGGCATATATACACCCCATAGCTCCTGTGGCACAGGGAAGGAGCTGGCAGGTTATGCCCAGTCCTCTGCTTTCTTCCAGACTTGATTCGTCCGTTTTGATGGGGCTGGGTGGCATAAATCGGTACATAAAGGAGCAGTGACCATGAAACTGGCTAACTTGGGAGAAATAAAAACTCAGGCTTAGATCTAAACCTTGGAAAATGGAGGAAGTGCCTGTAGCGGTTACCCTATGTCTAGCTGTAAAATTCTAAGCTGTCTTGATGATGAAGGTGGACCTGTGACAATAAAATACTGTAATTGCTTTCACATAGCTACACTTCAGTTTTCGTTTAGGTTCAGCTAAAGGTGACTCCAAACAGTTTTGCACAGGCTGCTGTTGATGTGGAGTATCATAGCTCTAACCCAGCTGTTGAATGGGGAGGTTAAAAGGTAAATAAAATCTTGTCTGAAGAGCTGCATGACCTCTACTCGCAGCAGAACTGCTCCAGTCCTAGCTAATAATTCCTGTGTGCACGCTGGTTCACTTTCAGCACTGAAAGCACAATGAAGGCATCTTCCTCTGCCAACAGAGTGAAAAAATGAGGGGGGAAAAAAAAGATTGTTAGGGTAAAAAATACCGTACTATTCAAAGCATTTTTCCTAAATGCCTTTTTTCCATTAAAAAAACCCCACATATTAACATTGTTTTGCTGCAAATGGCAATATTTAAAATAGCTTCGAAAAATGTTAATGAAGCATTGTTTTAATTTTGCCTCCAGGAAAAAAAACAAAATACTATTATAAATTGTTCTCCATTTAAAATCACTGCCATCATACTAGTAATTTCTTCCCTTCAGCTGTGGGCTGACAACCGTCTCTCCTCCCCTCTTCCTTCCAACAGTATTACGTGAGCATCACAGCAGAACAAACTCAAACTTCTGCTAAGCACGTTGCCCAAGACATGCATAAACTGCTCTTGTTTCTATTGCAACTGCATGTGTTTCCTGGGTATGACACATAAAAGTAGGTAATGTCAAAATAAGCCTATTATATTAAGAACAGTTATAGATGTGGAGATGTCTGTCTGGGGCACGAAGCTCAGATCCTGAACACCAGCTGTCAGTAAAAATACTTTTTTACTTTTTTTTTTTTTTTAAAAAAAGCAGGAATGTTGGCACTAAGCACCTGACCAACCTACAAATGTGAAAATGACATTTGACATTTATCTCCCTCATTTTCTCCTGCTATTTCATTTCATTCATTTCATTCACTACTTTATTTTTTTTTTTACCTTTTTCCTTAAATTGCTCTTTTCTGTTTGTTCTCTGCTGTTATAGGTGACCTAGAAAGAAAAAATTGGGTTGAAATCTGTTCCTCTTCTCTATTTTATATACAAATCCCTTTTTTCCTATCCCCATTTTTACAGCTCCCAGGCATATGAAGTATTCCTGCCCCTCTCCCTTGCTTGTTCCCTGAAAAGCTGTGTAAAGGATGCAGGAGAATGGTTGAGAAATCTTCTCACCACTCAGCTGAAGGAACGGGTAATGCTGAATCCTTAGCAGAGATCATTCCTGAAGGCAGTTATTAGGACAAGTACTTTTAAATAAGAATAACTGGTAGGCTAAACAGTATCAAAATGTTTCCAAATATTCGTGGTTTATTCCTTTGGTATTTGATGTCATGTCTGCTGAAACATACTGAAGTCTTCTAGGAAAAGGGCAGATAAAAAGACAGCTTTCAGGGGACAGAAATAAGCAAGAGAATAATCCAATCAGCCTGTCTTTATATATAACAAGAGAACATCAATTCTTCTATTACTTTTGTACAAATCATCTTTTTACAATGGCCATCTTTTCCAGTGCTGTCTGCATTTAGTCACAGATAAAGTACAGCTTTATATTGTATGTTAAACGGCACATTTCATGCCAGAGCATTTAAATATAATGCACATAAACAGCATCAGCATACATTTTACTGTGGCTTTCCAAGAAGTAACCATCTTAATGGCAATGCAGGTAACTAACCAGTTACTTTCCGTGCCCACTAGGTAGCTGCTGCTTAAAGCAGCTGAAGTAGCTGTTGAACAACCCTGAAACAGAAAAAAGGCAGGGTTAGCCTTTTTTCAGTATCAGTAAATATTGAAAAGGCTGTTTTCCAGTATCAGTAGCTTTCAGTGTCCATGTACCTCAATGAACTATCCAGCGTTCACTGAGCTATATTAATTCAAAAAGCCTAACAAGCCTATAAAAAAAAAGATGTTACAGCACTGTTGGAAATAATAAACCGGTATCAAATCTATACCCCCTGACTTTCAACTATGAATATCAAAGCGGCAACTAAAGCTGCTGCTTCGATATTTGGAGTTCACTGTAGTGACCTCTGAAAGAAATTCTATAGTGTTTTTTCCCCTCTCATTCCAGCTTTCAGAATTGTCCCAGCTGAACACACTCCTTATTTAGAGAAGTACATGCACAGAGTCTTTTCCCGTACTGTGTTTCCCTGTCAGGTGCAGTTTTATTTGTCTCTCTGGTACCACAGGTAAACTTGATTTTAAAAACGAAGAAGCAATGTATTTTCACAGCACAAGGAGGTGAGATTGGAATAGTCCAAAGGTTGTGGAACTGACCCCAACACTGAAGTGTGTCCATCTCTCAGGCTGCAGTCCCTGTGAAGTTTGATTCTTCAAGACATTTGCAGGCAGGGTCCCAGCCTGCTTCTGCTGAAGCCAAAGGGAGCACATTCATACTGCAGTGTATGTTCCCCTGAGCTTCAATGGTCTTTCACATCACTTCTGCACTGCAGAGGAAAAATCTTCCAAAAGTCCCAACCCCAAAGAAGCCCAACCTTTCCCAGCACCTGGAAATGCACCCCAGTGGTAGTGTAACACTGACATCCAGTGGATGAAGAAATGCAATTTCACACTTTTGGACAGACGTGGCAATGGGGGAAGTATGACAAAACCAGGAAGAACTATTTTGTTCAGAAGAGTTTGGACTTTGTGAGAGCCAGGAACTAGCCTGGGATCCCCCCTGAACCTACAGGTGAACCTGGGTGGGAACTTCTGTGTCCTCCATTATAATTTCAGAGAAACCAATAAAATCTGCTTGCTTTCTACAGGTCAAATTTGTTCCGCTGTGCGAAACTACAGGGATGATGAAGCATGGTGGTTTTGCTCCTCTGTAATGAAAATGTCTGGTTTCCTAGGCTTATCCTAAATAAATCACACCGCTTCATGTTGCTTTCCATGTCCTGCCACAAGTGCATCAAACCCTGAGCAAAACAGATGAATCTGCAAAAGAACACCAGTAGGGGGAAAGGAAATCTAAAAAGGAAAAATAATTGTTGTTTTACTTACAACAAAGACAAGGTCAGCATTTTGAATGTGTCCTTCTCTCACAGTGCATGCCATCTGTACTCTCAGTATATTAGTGATTTCTGCTTGCAACAAGAAAAATACACGTGGATATAGACAGGATATAGATAGTTCATCCTCAGTAAATAAAAAATGAGGTACAGAAGTGAGTTGCATCCCCAGTTTATACTACTATTTCACATTGATTTACACAGTGGCTTTTGCATTCCTTAAAGCACTACAGTAACAAGGATGCATATACCTGGTATAAAATCTCATTCCTATTAAGAGGGCTCTTTCCCCCACCAATCAATGCAAACATCAATTACTATTGCTGAATGTGAAGCCATCAAACGATTCACCGCTCTTTACTTACTTGTGTAGCCTGGGTTCACATGGATCTCACCTGCTGTCCTTGCCAGCAACACACATGGTTTTGCTGTGCTGGCAGCTGTCCCTCCCGGTGATGACTAACCTGTGAAGAGCTCTATGGCTCTTCGCAGACAGACCATGTTTTCAATGAACACCCATAGATGTGTTCACCAATATGACAGGCACATCACATCTCTATAGTTCTCTCTTTGGCACCAAAATGGTATTTTCAGCTGCCCCACTATTCTGCTGATCAGGTTCTAACAGGATTCTCTGAAGGAGATCAAATGAAAACATTGCACTGGCATGCAGCCCTGGGTGAGGTCAGGAAGTGACAGCCATTAAGATAACAGCAGTCTTCAAAAATACCAGAAAATAAGGAGAATAAGCATAAAATTTGGTACAGCCAGGGTACCCTCTCTCTCCTCCTAGTTTATCCTCCACATACTTCTGTTATTCCGTGTATTCCTCTTGGTGCTTTCATTCCCTGTTTCAGACTTCCATGCTCCTCTGGCCATGCTCTTCTGCTCTGCTAATGCTAAACCCTTTTTTGTCCCATGTGGGTCCTGCTTATACATCTTCCATTTTTGCATCTTCTATTTTCTTCCTTCCCTTTCTGAGATCCAGCAGCTCTGCCCCATGCCGGCTCTCCAGACCCTTCCAGCCACAGGCTAACACTCCTGCACCTCAGCCCTGGCTTCACATCACCTCCCAGTATACCTCTTTATAGCAAGGGTGGTAAAACACTGGAACAGGTTGACCAGAGAGGTGGTGGATATGCCATCCCTAGACATTCAGTGCCATGCTGGATGTGGCTCTGGGCAACCTGATCTAGTTGATTATGTCCCTGCTCATTGCAGGGGTCGGACTAGATAGCCTTCCAACCCAAACTATTCTGTGATTCCCAGGTAAGTGTCCCCGGACCAGCCCCTGCCTCACTCTCCCACTGCCACATTCCTGCAACCCCGTTTCTGGCTCAGCCCACTCCACAGAAACTGACGACCAGTGTTCATTTTTAACAGTTACATTTATGAATGATACTGTAGTCACTGCAAAATTCACAGCTTCCATCTGAAAATTTTAAGTCATTTTCAGCCCAGAGAGCCTGCACAACAAAGGGACTGTAGATATTCTAGACCAAACTACCTGGAGCACCACAGCCTTCAAATCATCAGCCCTTATTCCAAAGGAAAACACAGCTGGCTCTCAGAACATGAAGGACAAAACACCACATTGTGGAAGCTGACAGCGGAGCTCCTCTCAGGCCTAACGAACCCCAGACTGCGCCCAGGACACGTAAAGCCCATGCTGGCTGGGTTATCAGCCCAGGCTGGATCATCGACCACCCCTAGGCTGGCCTGAGGCCGCAGGGACCAGCCTGCTCAGCTAAAGGCAAGCCCTGAGGGAGCATGAATTGCAGGCTTTCAGTACTTCAAAGGGGCTGTGAGAAAGATGGGGAAGGACTATTTAGGAGGGCCGGTTGCATAGGATAAGGGGTGATGGTTTTAAACTAGGAGATTCAGGATGGATGTGAGGAAGAAAATCTTTTACAATGGGGGTGGTAAAACACTGGCATATGCTGCCCAGAGAGGAGGTAGATGCTCCATCCCTGGAGACATTCAGTGCCAGGCTGGATGTGGTTCTGGGCAATCTGGTCTAGTTCAAACTAGCTTCTTCAGATGACCCTGCTCATTGCAGGGGGGTTGGGCTGTATGATCCCTGAAGGTCCCTTACAACCCAAACCATTCTATGATTCTATGAAGGCCGGCAGGAGGTGAATCATCAGCCTCCACTTCGCTGCGCTCCCGCAAGTCCCTGCGGGGACACAGACGGCGCCTCACACAGCAGGGCGAGGGGTCGAACCCCGCCGCCGCCATCACGGCTCTTCATGTCCCCCACCTCCGCCTTCCCCTCACCCCGCTAACGGCCGCGGCGGCGCCTCGCGGGCCCCCATCACGTGCGCAACCGCGCGGGCCACGTGGGGCCCGGCAGGAACGCAACATGGCCCCGCCTCGCCTTCGCGTTGCAGGGAGATTGACAGTGAAACCAGCCAATCAAACGCACGACCTCCTGCCCTCCTGCTCCTCCTCCCCCGCGCGGCCACCCCTCCTCCCTCCGCCTACGATTAGCTGTGTCATCCAAGCGGGTGACATCGGGGGCGGTCGCCAGTCGGATGTGGAGGCGTCCGCCGCCCGCCAATGGCCTTGCCAGCCGCATGACTGACACCTTCCCTGTCCAATAGTTGCTTCAGGGCAGGCGTGCCAGAAAAGGGAGGGGCGGAGCAGTGGGGAAATGTCGTTGGGGACGGCCGGGAGTGTGGCGTTGTTGGCATTTCGCCGCGGCGGTGCCTGGCGCCATTGAGCGGCTATAGCCTCAGCCGTACTCGTTATCCTGAGTGCCCATCTCAGAGCCCCGCCCTTGGGGCCGGCTAATGAAGTTGGCACGCTGACGTAACGTCCCCCCCGCTGCGGCTGAGGAGGGCCTCAAGGAGAGTAGTTCGGTGGGCGGGTCTTGGCGCTGTTATGGTGTAACGGGCACATCCCTTGTCCAATGGCGTCCGAGGGTGCGACCCGCAGCCCAATCCGTAACGCGGAAGGGCGGGGCAAATAGGGGCGGGTGAGCGGGTGCCCCATTGAAGGGGCAAATCTCACAGCCAACTGGCAGAGAGGAAGAAGGGGTGGGAGCCATTGAGGGTTGCGGAGGGGGCAACGTTAACCGACGACAGCCGTCAAGTGCAGCCAATCGGTGAGGGTGTAGTGACGCGACAGCCCAATCAGAAGCGGTGGCAGGCGGGTGCTCCGCTGTGATTGACTTGGGCCGCGGCTAATGGGCGGAGAGATCCCGGAGGCTCTTCCCAATGGGCAGCGTGTAGGGGGCGGAAAGGGGAGCGGAGGGCGAAGACGAGCAGGTTGGGAAGCCAATCGGCGCGGGGGTCGGCGGGGCGCAGTCCAATGGGCGGCGCGAGGGGCGGTGCGGGGGCGTGTCTCGGTGTGTTTGGGTTCGTGCTCCTCGGGGGAGGGAGACGGCGGCGAGGAAAGTTTTTTTTTCTTTTAGTTTTTTTTTTTTCTTTTTTTTTTTTTTTTTTTTCTTCCTCCCCCCCGAGTGTTTCGGAAGGGGGGAGGGGAGGGCGCTTCACGCTGCTTCTTCGAGCTTGCTTCCCGGGTTCGTGTTTCCCGGGCGGGCGGGCCGAGCCGCCACGGCACTGAGAAGAAGGGGACTCAAGCGTACCGCGGCGGCGCCTCAGCGGTGAGTGCGGGACAAGCTCCCCCCATTCCCCCTCCCTCTCCCCCCGAGCGGGCCGCGAGCCTCACTCCCTCCCTCCCTCTCCTTCCCTCTCTCCTTCAGCGCCGTTCCCGCCCTCAGGACCCTTCCGTCACCTCTGAGGGGGCCTTTGGCGCCGAGCGCGCACGCCCCCACCCCACCCCCCTAGCTGCAGTGCTACGGGGGGCGGGAGGGGGGGAAGGGGAGGCCGAGCCTGCGGGAGGGGCCCCGAGCGGCGGCTCAAGGGCGCTATCCCAGCGACGCCGGGCTGTTGCTGCTGCTCACCCCCCGTTTCCACCGCGGCGAGCGCCTGTCCCGGGGCAGAACCAGGATCGCACCGCCCCCTCCCCGCCGCCGAAGGTGTCCCCCCTCAGCTGCCCGCTCCGGTTTTCCCTACGGGGCCCCCTCGGGACGCGCAGGCGACCCCAAGGCCGCTCCCCGGAGCCGTGGTGCGCAGCGCCGTGCGCTCGGCTGGCTGCCGAGCCCCGGGAAGAGCCGCCCGTACGGCAGCTCGCTCAGGCCGGGCAAAACGTACAACGGCGGAAGCGCTCCGAGGAACCCTTTTTGCAGCTAGGGTTGAAAAGTGCTTTGGTGTGGCGTGGGGACAATGCTGAGGTTACGTTGATGCCGCTGCAAACCGCGCTGGATATGTTGAACATGATGCTAGTTAAAATGCGTGTATGGGGGTGGGAGGGAGGAGTGACCAGGCTCAGAGGTGTGTCCCAGGCAAGGGGATGGAAAGAAAAGTTTCCCCAGCTGTTTGTAGCAAAATGAGCGAGTGTTTGTTTCTGGAGACGCTTCACCGGTTGTGGATAACGCTGCTTGTAGCATGATATCTCATAAGCTCAGATCTTGCTTCGTGAAAATGCATGTAGGAGTATCTACTACAGGGTACAGCTGAGGCTTGTTGAATAAAACCAAGTTTCAACAAAGTGTTTTCCTAGCCAAAATAGACATGCTGGCTACTGTAAACGGTACTTCAATTTTCTCATGTTTAAGATTTCACTAACATTAAGAATATTTGTTGAGATATCTCCATAAAGTTAACTCTTTTTTTGCAATCCATAATATTGCGTTTAATCATGATTTGTTAGATTTCAGTGTTGTGTTTTCATTCCCTTCAAAAACTCCGAATCTTCCCGAGAAAGAAGTAGGTAGATCTTTGGAGTTTGTTTTGGTCCTTCTTTGAAAAGTCTGGTTCACTTAGTGTTTTTCAGTACTACTGCTACCCAGATGAGTTGGGTTTTAGTTTCTGCTACTAGTGTTGCAGAGATAATACCTTAGATTTGTGGGGTTATTAAATATGTGCACAAATTCAGCTGACTTTATAGTTTGTCTGCACTGGAGCTCTTAAACAATTCCCTCATCTCCCATGGTGACCCTTCCTGATGGCATGTGTGGCTAGTGAGAAGCTGAGTGGTCTATGCTTTCATCTGCTGCATTACTTGGGGTCTTGAATTTAAGAATAAGGTCAAGTTTTTCTGTGTGATCCATAGTTAGTGCCAGGACAGCCATGTAGGTGTATCTCAAGAAGTGGTTTGTTAAGGGTGACTTTTCAACTGTGTTGAACTAACCTGCAGGTAAAACTAATAAATTCTGCAGTGAAGAAATCACCCCTGCAAAAACTTAGGGCTGGGGAAGGGGGAACAGAGCCCAGAGTTGTACTAAGCATGTGTTAGCTTTTCTGCTGGGAAGTTCTAGGAGCAACAAGGTGTAGGCACATCTTTCTATGCATCAACTAGGTGAGGGTATCACTACACCTTTTACTTTCATCTTGGTAAGCTATACTGCGCGTAAATGAGTATAGATTTCATGAGTATGCGTTTTTATGTAAAACAATACAAACATAGAGAATTAAGTTTCAGTGCGAATTGGTAAAATTCTGATGGGCATCCTTCATTGGTGAACTTGGTCTTGGTTTCTGTATTCTCATAATGTTATTTGGATGCTTAGTAAAGGGAATCACTTCAATTGTGTAATGTGGAAGTCCTGGAAAAAAAACCCCAAAACTTCATAAAACAGTCATTGTGTCTTTGTTAGGCAGGCTAGTTGCTGTACAGCTGCTAATTTAGCTGGAAATCTAATCCTTAATTTAAATAATTACCTCAAATGTTTGGAAATAAAAATCTTTGGGACTGTGAATCACAAAAAAAAAAGCTTCATTTACCCAAGTTTGTGTGACTGAATAGTCCAGTAAAACATTTAGGTAGAATGTGTGTCATGGCTTTGCTTGGTGATGAGTGTTTGGTCATTAAAACTTGAAGTTGGAGAATGGCTTGAAGGGGAGAGAGCTTCAGGAGAGAATTTTGCATGGTAGTGTGTTTTACCTTAAATCTGCCTCCTGTCATAGGAAGTAGGGAACGAGAAATAGATATGTTTTGGAAGTAATACATAATACACATCATATATAGAGATATCTGTCTAGAACAGTGGGATGAATAGCTGCATCCAGAATAGCAGAAAGAATCGGACTACAGAATAAGTAATTTGAGAATATGTTCAAATAGGTCTGTTCTTTTACGGTTTTGAGTGGGGTTTGGGTTTTTTTTCCTCCAGTAAAACTAGTGTATTTCTGCTCACAGAGATTGGATTTACAATTAAGCAATATGAACTGGAGATCATAGAAGAAGTATAAGGAGCTTAGTTATTGACTTGAATGAGTTTATTAATAGTCCACTTAATGGTTCAGTTACTTCATTCTCCATTTTCTGCAGAATGCTTGGATGCAAAGTCTCTTGTCATAGTCACTTATTGCCATTATCATGTTTATTTTCTTAGAATATCTTTTTATATATAGATATTTTCTGGTTTGTGCAGTAATAGTAATAATAACAATGAACAGTCATTTTCCAGCTTCTTTGCAATGGCTTTTCTTAGTAATTGCTCTCTAGTGCTGCTATTAGATTCACAAATTCTGTCTATACTGGAGATTTACAAATGCTGCAGTACATCTACTTACAGTGTATCTCGCAGCATACAGCTATTCAGCTCCTTATTATTAGATTTTTTCACTCAGCCTTTTTCTGTGTGTAATTTCTGGATCAGTAAACGTGTCATTGTGAAGAACTGGGATTGTTTGCTTTCATAGGACAAATTAAGTATATTTGGCATGTAGAGAAGGGGGAAGTACTTCATATTAGCAAATATATACCAGTGATTTTCTTTTAGCTTACAAGATTTTTGTCGCCTCAGTGCTTATACAGTGTTGGCCTGAATTATCT
Source organism: Amazona ochrocephala (assembly GCA_039720435.1). Classification (NCBI taxonomy): domain Eukaryota; kingdom Metazoa; phylum Chordata; class Aves; order Psittaciformes; family Psittacidae; genus Amazona; species Amazona ochrocephala. The sequence goes on from CM077880.1 coordinate 81,549,404, forward strand.
CTGGACTTGCTTTTAATGATGCATTTGTTGCAATTTCATAAATTTTACTTGTGAAGTTTTGTACTGTCTTGGGCAAAGAATAGCAAGAGGATGTCAGTCTTCAGTTCTAATAACAAGAACTTAGAACAGAGATGTTGAGCAGTTAGTAACATATTTCTAAGTGTTTGACTAGATGTGGTAGAATAAGACATGAATTCTTGCAGATAGGCTTCCTTAGCTTAACATTTGATGTCTTTCTCACTTTTCAGACAAAATATATGCTATGTTTGTGTATTCTTTCAGCAAACAATGTGTGGAATATGGACTGAAGAATTGGTTTTAATTTCTTGTGAATCCAAAGTAAACTTTCTGTTACTATCTGCTATAAAAATAGGGACATTTTTTGGTACTTGAGGCAGCTGTCACTGTCAGACAAGTAGTTGCCTGTCGGTATTTGTGCTTGTGAGGTGACAAGGGTAATAGTAATAAGGATATTCTGATTGCTGTTCCTTGTTGCTTTCGGCGGATAGGAAAACTCTTCTACTTCCTTGCATTTCTCTGGTTTACTGTTCATACCTTCTTCGCATTGCATTTAGGTTTTTTTCCTTCAGGGAAGTAAGCAGCTTTGCTGCAAAGGCTTTGTGTGTTTAGTTTATTTTTCTCTGTTAGAGCAGTAGCCAGTGATTATGTTAAATGATTTTTTCCTTTGCCACCGTATAGCGGCAAAGGGAGGGGTGGTTTTGCACTTATTATGGTTTGCATCATGTTGTAAGGAAATGTTCTGAGGTTTTTACGTTTTCACCAGTGTAAGGCTTGTGGTTGGAGTTTGGATGTTCTTCGTGTTTACCATGTAGTGAGCTATGGAGATGACCTTTTCTAGTTTCAGCTAGTCAGTACGGATTGCATTTCTAGGCCTTGCCAGCTTTAGTAGTTCTGAAATCAGATATCTTGCATGTATTTCCTGATTTAATGTCTGTAGATTAGAAAAAACACGATAGTTCCTCTGTGAAAAAATCGGGGACAAAAGCTGATGTTGTTTGAGACTTGCACTGCTTAAAATTTTTTAGGTATCTATTTAAAACGGTAAAAATGGATCTGAAAGTAGCATTTACCCAGTTTAGCTTTTAGATTTGTGGAGAAACATACTGCTTGTCCGGAGAAATAGGAGGTGCTGGAAGGCTTATGTTATGCTGCATGATACAGGACACTGGTCAGAAAAAATGTGTAAAGTATAAACTGGTAGTCGGTATATTTTGCCCCTGTCAGGCAGAAGATTGAAGGCTGAAAAGCTAATTAGGGGATGAAAGGATAAGAAGTGAAGTTTCAAAACAGAGAGTTGATAATTTTAGATAGACTGACAGAGGATTAGGCAAAAGGTGATATTGTAATATCGTGTTGCCTGTGTGAGGGGAAGCCCTCTAAGCCATCTAAATGAATTGCAAAGGAAAAGTCATTGATGTTTTTACTTATGTTTTTATTTTTATAATTTCATCCTAGCTCTTAACAGCATTATAAAAAGCCCTTTAGTGAACAACAACCTGACAAAGGGGTTTTCAGTAGTGTATTCATTTTTTTGGGAGGTACTGGTCTGTTCTGTATTAGGAGAAATTTATTCTTTATGCCATTTGATGTGGTAGCAGTCTACAAAGAACATAGTTTTTATGGACACTATTAACTTTCTTCTGTGAAGTTTAGAGATTTTCAGATTCTAGCCTTTATTTTGCTAGTGGAAAAGGCTTCTTCCTGTTCTTCTGATCATCTTGTATCCTAGGGTTGCAGGATTTTTCCCTACTGGAGTCTCTTTCTTACAGCAAATATTGGTTGTGCCTTGCAGTTCTCTACTGTGTTCTTCGTATGGCAAAAGTACACTTTGTGGGAGGTTTCACAAGTAGAATTGGAAGTATGATTTTTAAATCAAGAAGCTAAATGTTTTAAAAGCTGTATGTCAGGATTTTTCTTTTAGGACTGATCTATTAAGTCTGCACATGATCAGAACTGAGAAACGTCTGGGCTGCATTAAGGCAGTTGTTACCGATTTCTCTGTCTCTGTGACCTCACTGCAAAAGTCTTATGGCTGTATCACACTTGTGGTAGGAAAGCAGTTCACCTCAAGGAGATAAAAGAACTTGCCAGGGACTTGGCGATCTACTGTGGACTAAACATGCTTTGGTCCTAGGATGATCCACCAGCATGAATAGGAGTAGGATCTCTTGTCTTGCTGCCGCTTACAGCCAAGAAATACAGATTGCCCAGCAATCCTGTGTTAGGTGTTCTAGTTACAAACTTGGATGTCTTATGGGCTATGTGTGGCTGAAGACCCGCAGGTTGTCCAGCACTTCACTTGTATGTTTGAAAGCCTTTTACTTTTCTCCTGGGCCTTTTTTTTTGATCTTTAGAAATAATCTGATGACTCTTTCTGAAGACAGCTGAAATGCGTTAGAGTACATTTTGTTTTCTCACTACAGAAAACAGTAGAATCTGTTTTTATTAATACATCAGTAGTATAAGTTTGTGATTCGAAAGTTTTTCCAGAAGTCAGATTTTGTAGAAGGTTAAATCGTGTGTACATTCACTTTCTTTACTAAACCAGTGAAACACTTTCAAATGGCTGAGGTTTGTTTGGTTTTTTTGTTCTGCTGCTTTTTTTTTTTTTTTGTTTGGGGTTTTTGGTTTTTTTTTGTTAAGTTCAACTTAACCTGCTTCTAAGTAAGAAGCTAAAAAAAGAGCACTTTGGCACAAATGTTTGTCCTTACAGGAAGTTTACTATTACAGCCATTGTAATTTAAATTCATATCCTTCCGTATGCATTTGAGTTCTGAGAAGAATTTGTTTGAAATAAGCTTTACACCTTTTTCTGTTTGTCAAATAGCTCAGATTCTGCCTTGCTGGATTTTATTTGCATTGTACCAGATGTCTATTTTTGCAGTTCAAAATGAAGATGTGTCTTTTTTTGGTGAGGGGAATAAGAATGAAAAGAATCAAGCCACAGTGCTTGTTTGGGACTGTTCATCAAGATACAGTTTTTCATAGCCATTGCAAAAAAGAAAAAAAACCAAACAAAAAAAAAACCAACAAACCAGCCACCACCAATATTCAGTATTTTGGAGAATATTCTCCATTGGGAAGTTCAAAAAGATGGATACTGTCTTTATACTGGTATTCCTCTGCCCCTCATATTAACGTCTCTTTTGTGGTGATTTTCTGCAGGCACAGCTCATGCAGTTCTAGCCCTTCAAAACAAAATGGGTTAATAAGGGTTAAATTGATGTATTTATATAGTAATATAGCTGGGCTTTTTGCTTGGATAAATATTCGGATGCTTCAAGATCTGCTCATCTGTTTTCTATGACTGGTGTGGTGACAGTATGAAGAACATGCAGATTTTAGTTTTGCAATGTTTCTGTTACCTTTATGTTTCTGATGGAACTCTGCTGAATGGTAGAAAGGGGAAAAAATGTTTTGCTGCATAGCAGGACTTTTTCACTCACTTGTAAACTATGTAATTGCAGCAAGTTAGCTGCCTCTAACTTTCTCTGTTTGGCCTGTTTAATTTTTAGAGTGAGCAGAGAGGCAACTAAAACTGGCCAATAATATTCTCTTTTGTGGGTAATTAACTCCTCCGGTTCTTTCATATTCAAAGGCCAACTTTCTTTTCCTTGTCCTTGGCAATTTGTATAGTGCAGAAAATGGATTCAAATTATGAAAGACTTCCTGTGGATTGAAAAGTAAATCAGCCTGGGGAGAAGTGTCTCAGGGAAAAAGATAGTAGTCCCACTGGATCACATGCTTTCAACATTGGCTAATAAGCAATGAAAAACATTTCTGACAGCATAGCATAGTGGTGGCCTTAGGGCAAGAATATAATGACGTAATAGGTCTGTTCTTGTCTTTAGCTCTAACCCTGTACTTATCCAATGCTGGATAATGTTACTTTCACCAGTTTGGGTAACTAGATAAACTGGTACTGCCTGTGTATGGATGCTGTATACTAGCTTACTTTGCCCCTGCTTCGGCTGGGTATGTAACTAAACTAAAAGTAACTGTAGTTGTGTGAAATTTTAACTCAAAAGGTGACTCAGAATTTTAATTACTACATTTTCAGATTGAACTAACATATGAAAGTGAATCCAAAACCTTAGAGTTAGCTTTTTAGGTACAGTGGGAGAGCTTAACTCTGAAAATCAATTGTCATGTGTTTATTGCAGATTGGTAGCCTAAAAGCAGGCTTTTATATTTTTGGTGGAAATATTAAAGATTGGCTAGCTGTCTTTTAAATGACACTTTCAGAGGAAATTATGATTGTGAATGTTGAAGAACTGTTTTGTGCCAAACCCAAAAGACTGACGATTTATGGCCCTGACATCACCCATACTTAAGCAGGTCCAGACCTCTTCTTGCAAGTAGTTCTACAGTTGGTAGTTCTAACTGAGCATGTTTATCAGAGATTGTAGTGTTGAAGACTAGGATTGTATCATTAATAACTTTAATTTTGTGTTTAAATAAAGAAGTAATCTGGTCGTTAAAAAATGAGCATATTGTTTCTTTGAAGAAGATTGAAAAAATATTGTTTGACTTTAGAGCAGATTTTTGAAAATACCTGTTCTTAGGTGCCTGAATAGCTGAAAAGTACAATTCAGACTGATGTCAAGCTATAAATATTGATGAGGCTGAAGTTGTCAGCTGGTTATGTTGAAAGTTGGTGTTTGCAGTTATAGTTTAGAATGATTTCCTTAACTCAGTATTTGTTGTCTTTGACAGTAGTAAAGATCTTGGACTTTTCTGCGTATATAATCATGTTAGTAGGAAGTCAAAATGTTTTGTATAGAACAAAAACCTCAGTTATTAATTATTAGAAATGTAATAAATGTAGAACAATCATATGAAAAACTTTAGGTGTAAACTAGCAAAGACAAATAAAAAAAAAAAAGAAAAAAGAGGAAGATATGATTTAGGCTTAATTGTCTGTCTCTCCTCAGCCTTCCTCCTGGCTCTGTCTTGGCTTGGTCTGGCTATAAAGGTCTACACAAAGCTGTGTTACATTACTGGGAGTAGCACTGAGATCCAGAGCTGCAGGTTAGGTTATCTGCATGTCTCAACTGCTGAAGGAGCACCAGTATTGCCACACTGGTGTGAAGTTTCTAACAATGTAGCTCTTACCGTAAAAGATTACAAAACAAAAGGATAGTTTAACAAAAGGATACTTTAACTATCTATCTAGGAAGATAGTAAGAACTAAAGAGTTTGAAATGTACAGTATCCTCCAGTCCTGTGATGCATTTGAATGATTTTTTAGTAGTGCTGGCTTTAACTCTTCTAACTGCCAAAGTTGCCATTTAAATGTGCCAGTGGATAAAGCACCCTTCCCCCTTTCCTGTGCGCATGCCTGCTTACTACCTTATCAGTTTTAATTTAGTTACTACTGCTGAGTTTGATAAACATACTGTTACATAGGGCTTGGTGGCCATTACTTGTGGCTCAGAAGCAAAACCTTAGATCCTAAGTTGTCTTTTGTGGTATGAACAGTCTGATGGGATGACTGGTGGGATTATAAGCAGTAAAGGAGTTATTTATAGCTTTCAGGTTTGAAGTTGAGCCGTTGAGAAGTAGGCTTCTCTCTCGTAACAACATTTTGCTTAAGGTGGAGAAAAATGCTTTAAGTCTCTGGTCCAGTCTCCTCTTCACCTTTCCTCCAGAAAACCTCAGGTCTTCGTACTCTGAAGCCTTTCTGTGATTTTTGCAAATGCCCTGAAGCAAAGGCTTGCCCCCGTTGTACTGTTGTTCCAGCAATGCTGAATCTTTGGGAATGCTAGTAGTATACATGGATTGCTGGCACTGTGAGCATGTTGATTACATCTCCTTTTTTTGCCACTGGGGTACCATTAAATTACGTGATAGTTGTAATACTCCTGGTAATAACTGCTTTTGTGCCATTAGGATTCCAAGCATTGCTACCATTATCACATAGAAGCAGTATTAGCAGCGTGAAATAGCCCCTTTTTTTGGTGCCCGAAAAGGGTTAGTTTGCAAGACCTAAGAGAACAAGGGATGAACAATTGAAAAGGAGGATTATTTTTTTCTTAGAGTGATAGTTTGTTTCCAGCTTTGCTAAAAAATTTCTTTTATTATGTTGTCTGGGTAAGACTTTGATATAGAGTGAAAAAGTAGCCAATATTCTTGAGTCATCGTGTTTTAATTCCTAGATGCTCCAGTCATCACCGAAGCTTTTATACTGCTGCTGACTGTCAAGAGGACGCTGTTGATGACTTAAGAAAATAGTATTCCCAACAACTTCAGTTTCAGTTGTTTCCAGAAATGTTGTGATAGTGTTGAAGGGCTTGAAGAGAAAAAGTAGAAATAGTGCTGAGTATGTTTATTACATATGCATACATATGTACACATATGTAAATACATGTATATGCTTGAGCCACACTGAAAAGATAGTGGGAGAAAGCACAAAGAACTTTGAAAAACTGAACCAGTTGGCAGCTTTGGGCTGATTATACTGTTGGGATGTAACCTTGAGTACAGTTGAGAAGTGATGTGTAGTGTACAATAGGCTGCTGAGGTAAAGTAGAGACAAATACTTTTTGTATTCACTGTAGCTTTTAGCAAATTCTTTAGCAAAATCAGTATGAGCAGGAAAGAAGTGAATTTTTTATGCAGCTTTTTGCATTAGAAAGTAGCAGAAAGGTGTAAGCAAAATATTTTTTTTAAATAAACTTTTCAATGTATTTTTCACTTGGTAGGAGGAGGAGGATTTAGCACCTTAAATGTTGTTTATGTAAATGTTTTGGAACACTGGGAAGGTGTCATTGCAATATTCTGTCTTCAACTCATGTTTCAAGGCTGTCTTAAGATTTAGAAGCTTGAAACAGGATTTTCTAAATATAACGTCTGACTTAGGACCATTTTTGTTCAGTCCTGGACTGCCTTTTCTTCCCCTTCTTTTGAAACAGATGATCCGGTAGCTAGGTGATCAAGTGAATAAATTTTTTGCTTTTTTTAAAAGATTATATAGACGTGAGTTAAATACTACTAGATTGTGGTTTGCTCATTTATTTGGGCTGTTGGTATGAGAAGACTTAAGTGCTATGAACTGGGGCTTGTGTTTTGTACATAAAGGTTAATGACAACTTCTGTGTAGTCTGTCTAGTCTCATGTTCCCTTAGAGCAGTACGCACTAATGTACGTGGTATCTATTCCAAGTTGCACCTATTTATCTTGTCGTTGAAAGTGGCTGTGTCATATCTACATTAACAGCTGAACTATTTTCCGTATAGTACAAAAAACATCAGTGCACTGAAGTTAGTATTGAGCAAAGTGTAAGTTGTGCAGCCAACACTGAATTAAACATAGTGGACATTTTCTCCCACGTCATGTTTTGCTGTAGAACACGTTGATTTTGTGGGGTACTCAGTCACCATTGCTATATGCTGTTCTCTGGATTTATTTTTTGATAAAAGGCTGAAGTTTTCCACCTTTTCCCATTCCTCCCAGCTGCTTTATTTAGGGTCATATCTTTAGTTTTTCCTTGAAGTGCTAGTCTTTCCTGGATTTCCTTCCACCTAAATAGTGCAAAGAAATTGTTCTGAACAATGTAAAAGAAAGAGATTCTAAATCCCTCTCAAGTACCAGTAGCATCTCTCCTCCTCATAGGGAAGTCTTTCTAATTGATTTCCCACTTTATTCTTGAAAAGTGGAGAAAGACTGCTGCAGTGACACCTGGATTGTCCTGGAGAATTCTATTTCTTTTTTTTTTTTAGTACGTTGTGACTGTTCCCGTGCCTGTGTGCTGGATATGAAAAGACATGAAGTATTTATTGTTTTGAAATTTTGCATGACTTTAAGCCAACTTCCCAGTATCCTAATTGGGTATGTGATGTTTCTGTGTAGTTATATCAGTAGCCGTTTATTGTGAGGTGATGTTTTTAGACAGCTTTAGGCTTTTGGGTAGAGTGTGCTCTTGGTTGCTTTGTCATAATCATTCCACAACATAAGTCAGAGCTAATTTTGAAATTTGCTGCTGTCAAACATCTACCCACTTAGAAAAGGGACATTTAAACCACAGTGGCAGCAAAGACCCCCTTTTGTCTCCAAATGTACTCTTTCTAGTCAGAAATTGTTTGAATGGAAATCATGTCCAGAAAGCTCTTTTGTTAGTGTTGGAAGCTCAGGGAAAAAAAAAAATCCTCAGTTTATGTCAGCTAGTCCAATGAGGGGAACAGTTTGTCACTGAATAATGCTGTATATTAAGCATGAGGCATAGCAAACAAAGATGGTGCAGTGAATTTAGGAACATACCACCTGTTGGTTACCTTCACAACAAATCTTTCCTTTGTGGTGCCTGAATAGTGGCAATTGGAATAATTTAGATTTCAGTGATGTTAACTTGGATGTATAGTGGTAAACCAGTAGTTCTGGTCCTCTTTTCATTCCTGGAATTAGGTTATGTTTTGCAAAACCAAAATTGAAGTATTTAATTCTAGCTGTGGTTAAGACAGAATGGTGGATTCTGAATGATTTGAAATGGGCTCGAGTGTTAGGCAGCCCAGTGCTGCTGATACTTTGTCCTTTCAAAACAGGATTAAACACCCCACAATTGGCAGGTAGTGGAATTAATTTTTACACTTAGCATTTAATATTCAGAAGTTATTGTAGGATTATGTAATGTTTCCTTGAACACACTTGCATTCTCTCAGCTCTTAAACAAGACACTAGTTTCACCTCATGTTTTTGCCCAGTTGCGAGTAGAAATCGTATTTTTAGAGCTTCCTACTCTTCTGTCATATCTCATAGTCATCAAGAAGTTCTTTCACACATGCTACCAGTGTTTACTGTTTCTACAGGTTTGGATAGGAGGTTGGGGGGGGGGGAAGATGATGAATTTGAAGAAAACACTTTCCTGATGGCAACTTGTTCCTTTAAGTTCTGTGCACCTGGAGTACGTTGGTGTTTCCACAGCAACAGCTTATGTGAAGTGACCAGAAAGGAGGTATTTGTGTAAGTAAAGGACTTGGTTCACAGATGCGGACAGATGTGGGAAGATGTGCAGCACTCTAAAGAACACTTGTAGAAGAAAGCTAGTCTAGGAGTTGCGACTGTACAGGATATTCTGCTGCTTCATAAATTCCTTAACCCAGCTAAGCAAATTGCTGCACTTCACTGTATTGGAGCTAGAAATATATGCAGAAAATTTGGGGTGTTACACTGTACGTGCATGCAGTTCTAGTCTGTCAGGGTAGGACTTAGTACATGTAAGCCAGGAGTATATAGGTATAATGAATTGTCTCCATTATCTTGCAATAACAGAAACTGAGTCTGATCTTTCAGTGTGCCTGGGTGCCTGAACTAATAAGTGTGTGTTGTAGTTAGCTGATTAATACTAGGTTAAGAGCTGTTGTAGTTTTTGGAGAGAAGAGGGAGGTCCCCCACTTTCTTCTGTTAGAGGAATGGTGCCTAAATTGTGGGTGGTTGTTAATTTGTTTTCCCTCCTCTCTGGCTACTTAATCAAACTGTGTCTGATTTCCTGGCCCTGTGCAGTCCAGCAAGTGGGTTGATGCATCCTAAAGCCCTGGCCAAAGTAGATACATACTCTGAGAATTTGAATTAGGAGATGTATGCATGATATTTAAGCTTACGTTCTGACTGTGGTTGAGACAGAGATTCTTCTTGCTGTAACACCTTTGCAGTCCTGCTGAGCTACGCGTGTTCTGTCTTTAACCCAAACTGTTTTCACTGGTTTCTACTCTCTTGTGCTGCTTTGACTTTGCTAATGAGCATTGTTATTGCTCTAGAAATATAAGCCTAAATTTGTCAGAGTAACAGGAGGAGGACAATCAGTCTTTCCTTGCCTTATATCTAATAAAAATTAGATGCTGCTGAGAGACTTTTTTCAGCTAGGGATAGGAATCCATACTCTTGTTCTTGAATAAGATTCTGTAATGAGATAAGACAGATTATTGGCATAGTTAGTAGCAGTTCTCTCTCTTCCCATGGAGACATCAGTGGTCCATGAGCATGTGGTGGTTTGGCTGGAAGTGTGAATGCTTTTGCTAGATACTAATTCCACAGTATTTCAGTATCCAGCCTGGTTCAGTCTGTTTCTGGGAAAAACTGAGGTTTGGCCAGCTTCTATGATATATCCTGTTCTTCAGCTTAAGATCCTATGCTGTGAAAAACTGCACAGACCCTTCATTGGTCTTGCTTTTTGGGTGATCATCTTGTTGGATGGAGGTACATGTAAGAAACGTGATAAAACTGCTAAGTCAACAACAGCAGTTGACTTCACCTATAAATTATTGGATACTTGTCAGCATAGATTAATAATAGTGTATTAAATAGTGTGGCTGGATATTTCAGGGATGTTTTAAGCAGATGGATAATAAACATTCAGTTGAGGAATTCCTTTTTTTTTTTTTTTTTCTTTTTTTTTAATATTTGAAAATTAATAGGGGAAAATTGAAGACTTGCAGACAATGTAACGATAGGACAAGAGGTAATGGGTTCTAACTAAAACCAAGGGTAAGTTAAGGTTAGACACGAGAAAGAAGTTCTTCACTGTGAGGCTGGCAAAGCACTGGAGCAGGTTGCCCAAAGAAGTGGTAAATTTTCCATCCCTGGCAGTGTTCAAGTCCAGGCTGGGCACAGCCTTGGGTGACATGGTCTAAGGTGAGGCGTCCCTACCCATGGGAGGGGTCGGAACTGGATGATCTTAAGGTCCTTTCCAACCCAAACCATTCTCTGATTCTGTGAATGGAGTGGGTTACTCTTACCTCTGCCTATTATTTTCAATATGTTTCAGTAGTAGAGGTATTTTCTTGATCTCCTGCTACCTAGTGAAGCCAGGTAAGTTCAACTTAGCTCACCAAGCTGAGAAGTTACTTAGTTCACTAAGATGAAAGCAGTGTTTTGGGTTGGTTTTTTGGTTGTTTGTTTTTTCGTTTATTTTTTTATTTTTGTGGTGCTTTTAGGCTTTTTTATTTTTTTGGTTTTTACTGTGATGTGCTAAGTGTTCTGGCTTCTTACTAATTTCAAAGGATGCATTCACTTACAATGAAAGTTATCAGGAGTTTGAGTTTTATTAGACTTCTGCCTCTAGAGCCTTAGTTTCTAACAATGATTTAAAATGCCATGAGTAATAAAAACATTCTCAATTTAGATGTGGGCTCTAAGGTTGCTAACACTTTCGGGACATCATAATATTAAGCTGGTGATGTACTTAATGTAGATCTTTTCATTTGGAAAACCTAGTTGCAGGTGATTGGGAAGACTGAGTGTGTTGCAGTCTGCTTTGCTAGTGCTTTGCTTGCATGTTCATTTCTGGGTAAAAAATGAACATTTCAGTTTTGTACCTGTATATAGTAAATAAACAGGTGAAAACTTCTGAGAAGCTTGATCTGATGATTAATAATGAGGAAATTGTAACATGCTTCCAAACAAATAACATTTTCATCACATATAAAATTCACAATGCTTGGTTTAAGCAGTGGCATTTATTTTAGGAGGAATTGCCATTATTTTTTTGAGGAAATGTTGGATTTTTATTCCCACCCCCCACCCACCCTCCCGAAGCGGTTCTAGTGGCAAACTTTACAGAAACTCTGGTTCTGACAGTAAATCCTTGGAAGGGGAAATGCATATTCGTACCAGTTCGAGGTTTCTGTCATGCAGCATTATGTGAGGTACATTGTTATTCTTTTGCATCAGGCTAGTACCTGTACCATTAATGAAGATTCAGAGCAAGCTCATCAGTCAGCAGACTAGGTACAATAGATATCAGGTATAAGATGGCTCTTAAATGGTTTGGTGGGTCATACTGTAAGGGTTTTGGGTTTATTTTTTTTTCATTTTCATTTTTTTTCTCAAAACTGATTATTGGTTTAAGTTGTGTGGTGATGGGTAAGTATGCATAAGCAGTAAACAGTGTTATGTTTTTAACATTTTTCTCTGAGGTAAAGATGCATTTCCAGCAGTGGTGCAACTTTATTCTATAAAAGCCTTAATTTAAGCCTGAGGCTCAGCAAGTCAATGCTTTTTGCGATACATAAATCTCTTGCCTTTGAAGAATAATTTCCTAGACTGGGGTGGCAGTTGAAGTGGAAGAGTAGTGAGGAAACATGCACTTCTCTCCATAACTCTAACCCTAACTGTAGCTGTTTTCCTCATCTCCCCACTACTGCACAAATTACAGGGGAAAAGGGGTGAGAGGGGGCAGTATTGCTGCTTTTGTGATTACAATCTTTTGTTTACTCTGCATGGTTTTATTAAGATGAATATGGCTTTTCCTAAGTGCCTTGGGAGCGCTGACTTCTGGTTTTACATGTATTTTATCTACTAATGCCCACAGCTGGCTGACTTTTTAAATTCCTTTTTTTTCTTTGTCTCCTTTTAGGGTTTTGTTTTTGCACTGAATGTAGCCAGGACGGATCCTTGTGGGCTTTGTCAGCCCTTGGAAACTGTCAAAGGTAAAAATCACTCTAAGTTCAATATTGCATTCTTGAAAGTTGGAGGTGAGAACATTAACCTATACTCGGTTTTAAACCAACTTTAGGATGACTCTTTGTCAGGGACTGTAGTGGTAGGACAAGGGGTAATGGGTTCAAACTTAAACAGGGTGAGTTCCAGTTAGATATAAGGGAGAAGTTCTTTACTGTGAGGGTGGTGACGTACTGGAATAGGTTGCCCAGAGAAGTGGGAAATGCTCCATCCCTGGCAGTGTCCAAGGCCAGGTTGGACACAGCCTTGTGTGACATGGTCTCGGGTGAGGTGTCCCTTCCCATGACATGGGGAATGGAATTGGATGATCTTAAGGTCCTTTCCAACCCAAACCATTCTATGATATATCACTGTTTTCATATACTTCCTAGTGTGTTATTTCCTGTGGGTTTGGGTGTGAATTTTTTTCTGGAACTGCCTGATGCAATTTATTTTTGTCGGCTTAAAATTGGTGTGTATGATGTTTTGTTTTTTTTTTTTGAAAGTTAATTAATTTATTGAAAGATTTGAAAGTCACTGATATTTAAGTGGTTGGTTGCTACAAGCAATGAAGTTACAGTCAGGTTTTGTTGCTCTTCTGCATGCTTTTGCTTTCATCTCAGTACCTCTTAATTTGCATTTAAGTGACAAAAAAATATTCTGTTCTTTTCCATATATTAAATTTTCAGTTGCTGTTGTGCAGTCTTAAAGTGGATGTAATGTAAAGCTGTAGCAATTCGATATAATATGGCTAGAACATCTGTTTAAAAAATAATGTTTTTTTGTCTGTATCTAGATAGAGACTAATGATTGCAATTGTGTATCAATGTGATTATGTCAAGCATTGTCTCGTATAAGACAGCTCAGTTCAGCCTTGTTCTGGCTGCTTTTTCTCAAGTATGCCTTGTATACATGATCGCATCTTTGAAGAGCACTTGTGTGCCTGTTTTGCTTTGTGCTCTTCTGAGAGAATTTGGGACCTATCTTCAATTTCAGTTTGCTGTCTGTTATGGTTACAGTTTGCACAGCCTTTGTCCTTCACAGCTTTTCCAGCGGGCCATATCTGATTTAGACTTTGGAATTCACGGGAATAGCTACTGGGCTTATGTTAATAAGTGCTTCTCTTACAGGTGCACTCTTCAGAAGCTTGAAATGCTTTGGTTTTGGTTTTTTTTCCCCTTTATCAAACAAAGAACAGCTTTATTCTTTAGTCGACAATGGATTGCTGCTGGTAACCTGAAAAATAGTTTACTGTATTGGATAAGGTGCTTATTTCCAGTGATGCTTGTTTGATGAGCAGTAAATTTGAAGACACTTGGATTCCAGCTTTCTGTTACTAATGAGGACCTTGTGTTTCTGAATGGTGAACCTTTCTACTTGGGAGAATATGAATACGTTGTTCACTGCTATTTGGCTCAAGCTTTACTTGCCAGTGTGCAACAACGCAGTAGTGAAGAGGCAGTCTCCATATGGTGCTCTGCACTGTTCAGCTTCCACAGAATTTATAACTGGTAGCTGCATCCATCATTCTGACATCACTGAGTGAAATGTGTACAGCAGAAAGGGGACTCAAGCCCAAGCTGGTTAATTTTTCTAGAGGATGCCAGCTGAATAAGAAGATTGGGGGATTTCAGGCTCATCTGAGTAGTTCTGTTGCTTGTATACAAGAATGAAGAAGATTATTTTACTTTTGACCTTTTCCAAGAGTGTCTTTGATAGGCATTGCATCTGAAAATTCAAATGGAATGTTGTTCTGGGTTCAGCGTAGCAGTCATTTTTCTTCTCGGTAGCTGGTGCAGCGCTGTGTTTTTGACTTTCGGCCTGGGAGCAGCGCTGATAACACCAGTGTTTTCAGTTACTGCTTGGTGATGTTCAGGCTGGCCAAGGACTTTCTGAGGCTCATGCTCTGCCAGGGAGGAGGGGAAGCCGGGAGAAAGGAGAGGCAGGACACCTGACCCAAACTGACCAAAGAGGTTATTCCACACCACAGCACGTCATGCCCAGGATGTAAAAACGGAGAGCAGAGAGCTGGAAGGCTGGGGGGTGCACTGTGGGGGGTGCACGGTTTGGTCGGGCTGGGGATTGGTGGTGAGCAGTTATATTCTTTCCTTGTATTTGCCTTGTCTCGCCTCTGTGCCTGGCAAAATCTTGGAGCGGATTCTCCTGGAAGGCATGCTAAGGCACATGAAAACCAACAAGGTGCTTGGTGACAGCCAGCATGGCTTCACTAAGGGGAAATCCTGCCTGACGAATTTGGTGGCCTTCTATGAAGGGGCTACGGAACTGATGGACAGGGGTAGAGCAGTTGATGTCATCTACCTGGACTTGTGTAAAGCCTTTGACACTGTCCCGCATTACTTCCTTGTCTCTGAATTGGAGAGACATCAATTTGATAGGTGGACCACTCGGTGGATAAAGAACTGGCTGGATGGCCGCACACAAAGAGTAGTGCTCAGTGGCTCAGTGTCCAGCTGGAGACCAGTAACGAGTGGTGTCCCCCAGGGATCGGTGTTGGGGCCGGTCTTGTTCAACATCTTTGTGGGTGACATGGACAGTGGGATTGAGTGCGCCCTCAGCAAGTTTGCCGATGACACCAAGCTGTGTGGCTCTGTTGATAAGTTGGAGGGAAGGAATGCCATCCAGAGGGACCTTGACACGCTTGTGAGGTGGGCTGATGCCAACCTGATGAAGTTTAACCATGCCAAGTGCAAGGTCCTACACCTGGGTCGGAGCAATCCCAGGCACAGCTACAGGTTGGGCGGGGAGGAGATTCAGAGCAGCCCTGCGGAGAAGGACTTGGGGGTGTTGGTCAATGAAAAAATGAACATGAGCTGGCAGTGTGCGCTTGCAGCCCAGAAAGCCAACCGTATCCTGGGCTGCATCAAAAGGAGCGTGACCAGCAGGTCGAGGGAGGTGATTCTGCCCCTCTACTCTGCTCTCGTGAGACCTCACTTGGAGTGCTGTGTGCAGTTCTGGTGTCCTCAACATAAGAAGGACATGGAACTGTTAGAACAAGTGCAGAGGGGGCCACGAGGATGATCAGGGGACTGGAGCACCTCCCATATGAAGATAGGCTGAGAAAATTGGGGCTGTTGAGCCTGCAGAAGAGAAGGCTGCGTGGAGACCTCATAGCAGCCTTCCAATACCTGAAGGGGGCCTATAGGCATGCTGGGGAGGGACTCTTTGTTAGGGACTGTAGTGAGAGGACAACGGGTAATGGGTTCAAACTTAAACAGGGGAAGTTTAGATTGGGTATGAGGAAGAAATTCTTTACTGTAAGGGTGGTGAGGCCCTGGAATGGGTTGCCCAAGGAAGTTGTGAATGCTTCATCCCTGGCGGCGTTCAAGGTGGGGTTGGATATAGCCTTGGATGGCATGGTTTAGTGTGAGGTGTCCCTGCCCATGGCAGGGGGGTTGGAACTCTATGATCTTCAGGTCCTTTCCAGCCCTAACTATTCTATGATTCTATTCTATGATTCTGTGATTATTGGTGGTAGCAGTAATGCTTTGTGTTACACCTTAGTTACTAAACTGTTCTTATCTCAACCTGTGGGAGTTGCATTCTTTTGATTCTCCTCCCCATTCCCCCGGGACTGGGGGAAGAAAGAGTGGGGAGTGAGTGAGAGAGCGACTGCGTGAGTTATAGGGGCTTAAACCGCGACAAATGTCTATAAACTTTATGTATTATCCCCTGGTAATCTGTCACGTCATACAAATATTGGAAATAAGTAAATAAATGCCTTTTAGCATTTGCCTTTTTCCCCAATGCT
Source organism: Amazona ochrocephala (assembly GCA_039720435.1). Taxonomy (NCBI): domain Eukaryota; kingdom Metazoa; phylum Chordata; class Aves; order Psittaciformes; family Psittacidae; genus Amazona; species Amazona ochrocephala. Next base: position 81,565,626 of record CM077880.1, read on the forward strand.
ATAGGACACTAGTACAAATTCTGGTTGTCTGTCGATCCTCTGTGTATAAGATTACCCTGTCTGTGACCTTCAGCTCTCTGCTTGGAAGTTAGTGAGCTTAAGAGGTGGTGTCAACAACATGGATTAATTGTTATTTCTTCACATGCTGGTGCTGAGCCTAACTTTATTGGCTGAGAAGTCACACTCAGTTGTGAATGTCTCCTACAAAAGTCTGCCAGATAGTTTCCCATGGATTGAGGAATCCCCATGTGCCTGCCTTTGCCAATAAACTTGAAATGTAGCACTCGTGTCAGTGGCCATGGGAATCAAGAATTCATGTAATCAGAAAGGACATAAAAATGATACTGTTGAATTGGGCTTACAGTTTGTTGCCTGATGTCTTGTCCCCTGAAAGAAGCCAGAAGCAGATCCAATGGAGCAAAATACAATAGAAGGGTAGTGTTCAGCGAAACTTCCTCTTGTAACATGTGGCCTAGGGTGTTCCTACACCGGCTGCAAGATACTGATGGATTTTCTTTACCCCTTGTGAGTTTAAGTTGCAGTCTTTTAAAGCTTCCTTCTTCTCACCATCCCATGCTGGTGAGTTCATTCTAACTGAGCATTGTGTGAAATAGTATAGTATCTGTTCTGAGCATTTAAGGTGGTGAATTACAGGACAAATGAATGAATAAACTCTTTTCCTTCTCCATTACATTTGCTTTTTTACAGATTTCTGTCTCTGTTTTTCTGTTTCCTACTCTGATCTCTGAGCTATGGGTAGTTCAGCATATTTAATCTGTCATCTGTGGGAGATCTGACTTATTTGTTCTTGTAGCCTTTCAATTTTATTTTTTTTATTCCTTTTTTATTTCCTAGTTCTACTGACTTTTTGGGGTTTTTTTGGTATCCACTGATTGGAAGGCTTTTGTCTTCTTCCAGGAGCAATATATGAATATTGGTGTCAAAGTATTGCCAGTTTCTGTTCGTCTTGTAGTGAGGGATATCTCAGAAGTTAAACATGGCAGTTTTTCAGAGGTTCATCTGTGAGTTCTTCCAGCACTCTGAATGAGCAATGACCCATCCTTGATGTGGTCTTGGCCTGACCTGACTGTCTCTTGGTTTATTTTATAAGCTTTTTTTAATGCTTGTGTAGCTCAAGTTCAGTCTTGCTTGTTTCTCTGATTTGAAGTCAGTTCAGTGCCTCAGCAATCCTCCTAGCCAAAGCCGTTTTGGTCATTAGACGTCAGGCTATCTGTCTAAGAATCGAGCTATTACAAAACCATGCTCAGAAGCTCCCAGCTCCAGAAGCTCAGGAGTGGTTAGTGAAGCAGAGCATGGCGAAGTACCATGGACAGGGACCGCCCCGCCAGTACTCTCCCCTTTTCCTGCGGAACAGAACATGGCCTGGCAGCAGAAAATACTTGTTCTGTGCAGGAGGATCTTGGCATAGATGCATGATACAAGTCGTGCTTAGCATTTGATACCTACGATTTTTGATTATATGCTGTAGGCAGGATATTTGGTGAGGACTGGAATGAGAGGTCTTCTTTATCCTCCTTCCTCTCTCCCCAGAAAAAGAAATTACTATACTGAAAGTCTTTATAGCTGTCATACTTTGCATGAGAAAATATATTGCTGAACATAACAACTTGTTGGTTATAAGATTTAATGAGTTGCATGTAACATTTTGTAGCTTCAGGCTCTTTATGTTTGTTGAACACATTCTTCATTCCTTGTGTCAACTTAATAGCCATGAAGGATGTTGTCTGCCTATACATAACATATAGAAGATGTTGGCTGTGCAGACAGCCTTACCTTATGAAGAAGCTTGAACCTTGCAATGAAGAAGGTGCGTCTGGATGAATGATTTCTAAGGATTCTCTTTTTGACCTCATTACTATTTCTGCTTTCAAGGTGACAGTAGAATCAGCAGCTCTGTACCTGAGGTGCAAGTGGCGAGGCTTTTAAGTGGGTTCTAAATGCTGGTGCAGTTGAAGAGTTACAGCAGCTTGAGAGAGGCAGCTGCTAACAGCCAACAGCTCTTGGCTTTAAGAGAGTTCTTAACGTGGTGTGAGCCCTTACTTCCCACATACCTGGAATGTTACAGAGCTGTTGATAGCTTATATCTTGCATTTTGAATGCAAGAGATTCCTGCCAAATTTATGCTGATGTTAAATTTGATCTGTTAAATTGATTTGATCTGTTACCTCTGAAGAATGGCTTATCTTCTGGAGTAGAAGACGTTCTCATCTTTGTAACCAAAGTTTCCCTAACTGTACTGCCTTCCTCCATAAGTTACTTTACAGTTCTATGGGTGGAGTTGGAGTGTAGATTTTGCTCAGTTGGGACTGCACTGACGCTGTTAAAAAAAAATAAATTAAAAGTAAGTTACGAAGTAGTGTTGAATATTGGAAACATTAGGAGCTGTTGACCTGGGTTAGATTGGAAATGTCAACCCACAGATGAATGAGTTTATCAATTCCCTGAACTATTTAAAGCCTAGAATGTATTTGTTTCTAAAATGAAGTAAAAAATTCCCTAAACTAAGAATTCAAAGCTACTGTGGGTTCACTGGGAGTCTGATAATTTTTCAAACTAATAACCTTTAGATTGTCTGTAAGCTGAATCTCTGAAGCTTATATTTGCGCAAAAGCTATTAGTAAGTGAGAATTGCTCAGCTCTAGTCTGTGTGATTATTCCTTGCTGACTGTAGCTTTGATGAGTAAACACAATGAATACATTAAATACTCAGCAATAACAGATTTTAAAATGAAAAAAAAAAAAAAGGTATATTCCTGTTAGGTGCTTTTTTTTTTTTTGTCCCCATCTTAATTAAGTAGAGTTATGTCTTGCCCTGAATAACAGTTGTCTTGTTTGTGTAAAACATAAATTCAACAAATACTTGCAGAAGGGGAACACTGAAGGTCATAACTTAGAATTGTTATTTATGTGTACTGCAGTCTCACACTGGTAAAGGTGGAAAAATCATTGTTTTGAAAATATCTTTCTTTTTTATCTTTTAGGCAGTATTTTGCATTTCTGCAGAGCTTTGCACAGATCCTGTTCCCATGCAAACTGATGAGGGAGAAATACTGGAGGAAGGCAGTCCCAAGGTCAGTGAGGTAAATGCCACTGTGTTTTGGAGGAACAAGAGCTTGCTTGGCTGCAGTGGGACATACATGGAGTAAATATTGACTGCCAGTGGTATTTTTAATATGCAAGTAAATAATATTCATTACCCTGGAGTTATTTAAAAAATTGAGTTTTTAAAATGTCAATAGAAAGGTGTATCTGCCATCTACTAAGGATTGGAACCGTGTATTTGGGTACTCTTAGGAAGGAAAGAGGAAACTCTTGTAAAGAAATACTAAGTTTGTATTCCATTTGTTAGAGCTGGAAGGACTTGTCAAGCTGTCTGTCCTACCCACCCACCCTCTCAGCTGACTCAAAGAATGAGGCATGTGGACTCTTAGGTGCAGGTGTCCCTGTTTGTGGATTATTGACTGGTCTGTATTCAAGTTGTTCTGCTTCTTGTTTTCTTGAACTTGCCAGTATGTGCTTTTTTGTGAGAGTGGACAGTATGTTGCTTTTAAAGATGCCTCTGTTTCTTAACAATATGTGTTGGGACACGAGTCTATAAAGTGTACTGTTGAATTAAATGTTGGTTGTGTCCTGCTTTTTGCTTACTTCCTGAAGATGCAGATGTCTAGTTAAGAATTACTTAGGTTTGCATAGTGATTAGCATATTCTTCAAGAGGTTTATAAATTTATTTTGTAGTCCCAGCTATCTCAATGAGTTGGTGTTAACTTTGTAACTGATCTTGTGTTTAAAATAGGGCTCCTAAATGTCACAAAAATCGGAATTGTTGTTAGCTGTCTTGTATTTTTGTATAAGAGACTAGCTGAAGAAAAGGGAAACAAACCCTGGAGGTCTAAAAATAAAATCTGTTGTTTTCTAGCTGGATCTTTTTTGAGAAATGTTTTTATCAGTTTATGCTCTCATAGATCAAATCATGGGTTTTAAGCCATAGGTATCAAGTTTTAGGAGGTGATTAATTATTAGAGAAAGGATTTGGCAATTTTCCTGCACGTACTTTAGGAACTGTGTTAATTTTAAATCACTTTTGAATGAAGACTGGCTAGATTAGGAGTTGAAAAATGAAAAACAAACCAGTGGGTGTACCTGCAGCCATCCAGAGTGTTGAATGCATCTTTTGGCAATGATATAAGGTTATAAGCTTCAGTGGGGGGGATGGACATGTAAGAGAAAGCATCGTAGTACGATTAATTACTGGTTTTATTGGCATGACTACGGTGCTTACTTTTTGCTAAAGAGAATCTGTGTATGTGTGTGTACGTATTATGTATATACACACAGGTACTTCTGTTTGTATACACATGGATACCTAGCTTTTTTTTTGTTTGTGTGGTAGGAAGTAGATTGAAGGAACTGTCTTGTGAAACTTACATTTTTCCTCCAATGAAAAGTATGGTTTTTTTTTCCTTTGGCATTCTTAATTCTGGGTGTAATGGCAAATTGTATCTATTCCAGCATTAGGTGTTCAGAAAATTTAGTGAGCTTTAACTTCAAACCAAATCTTTTAGACTGACTTTAAGTACCTAAGTGTGTGCGCATTATTGCTTTGAAATAATTGTCATTTAGAGAACATGGGAGATCTGGGATCATACATCTGGTATCAGTGTGATTTATTAAAGAGCTGTAGAAGATCAGAATATATTAAGTAAAACAGACTCATGACTATATGTAGTCTTTTCTGTGATATACAGGACTACTCACTGAAGTGTATTTTTCAGTGTTTCTTTAGTCTATAAATGATTATCCTCTGGTTCCTGGTCTCAGGAAAGTTTTATAGCTGTAACAGTTGAAGGACTTGCCCTAGAAAAATTTAGGCAAAAAATAGTGGCTTGTATCATGAAAATTATGTCCTTAATTTACAGATGTTTACATGATCTGAGCCATTTTCATGTTTTTCTAAGGAATATTATTTTGGACTTCAATAATGTAGTTTAGTTTTCTTTCGTCAGGAGTTATTCTAGGTGTTTTTCTGGGTGTTTCTTTAATACCCATTTTTAAGTGCCAGCAGTGCTTCTGGACATCACTCTTTCACATTCTGTTCTCAAAAATCCCCTAATTTATCTATTCTTTTGCCGTCACTAGAAATTATTTTTGTGCCAATAAATGATAACTAAAGAAGCCATTGTCTTCTAGCATTTCATTTCTATCCTTGTTTAAGATGGACTTGTAGCACTTCATATATAAGCAGCTCCTTTGATGCTCTGCTCTTAAACATCGTAGAAGTTGAGTCTGCAGCTCATAGGTCTTATAAGATTAGTAAATGCTGATTAAGAGCATTCCAGCTACTTCAGTGATGATAAGTTTGATTATATCATATATGACGACAGATTAAGGCCCCATTCTTAACCACTGTTATGAATAATTCATTTCTAGCCAAAAAGAGATTTTTGCATGTGATGCAAAGAATGAAATTACAGTTTATGGTGATTCATAGCATCTTTATTGGGTGCCTCAGAATAATTATGAAATAAAAGTGGACAAGCTTTCTGTCTTGGTAGTTCTTCAGTCTTGCAGAACTTCATCAGCAGTATTAGAGCTATTGTTGCAAAAGGTGAAAAGATTGTTGCAAAAGGACACAAAGATTGTAGAATTTATTTTTTTTTTTGTTTGTACCTACATAAAATATAAGTTAAAAACCACTTTATGTTCAAAAGACAAAGGCCCAGGCCCACATGCTGGAGTGCCTCGATATCAGCCCCGCCTGGAGCATTTCTGTTTAGTAAATGGCTTTGTTATGATTCTGCTTGATACTTTTTTTCCTTTTCAGAATGCAAAATGCTCAGAGGTGTGGTAGATACTTCCTCACAGTTCAGATTTTCTCTTCCATTCAGTTTTGGTCTTGGCAACAAGTGGGAAACCTACATTTGGGCCTCTTGTAGAATGTTTGTGTTATCGCTTCATCCGAATTTAAATTGAAAAGCACTTGAACAAGCAGGAATGGAAAATTGTCTTTAGACCCTGTAGCTGAATTCCTTCCATGCTGTATTATATTTTGGCAGGAAGGGTCTTTGCCAAAATGTCACCTAACAATCACTTCTGACGCTGTATTAAACTGATCTTTAATTGAAAATTCTCTGTTCTATTTTCTATAAGTACATATTGAACTTGAGGAAAAGAGAGTAAATATACTGACTTCAAGAAATATCTTTGTTGAATTGATATATTTTGTCTTTATCACCATGGAAAGACATACTTATAATTTGTCTTTGTAAAGAGTAAGACTCACTACATGAAGTTCTGTATCTTGGAGTGTTAATAACTGACTCTTCATAAAGCAACGAAGCAAAGGTTTCCTGTTGGTAATGTGTTATAGGAAAAGCATTAGTGATTGGAATGATAATCTCAGTTACCTGGGACTGCAGGTTTCATGCCCAGTTATCAGCATTTGTTTCCAGAGTTCAGTTAAAAGAAAGTTTAATTGATTGAAAAGTTGTCACTCACTTTGCTTTTTATGTTCTTGCCCAGTAGCACAGGAAGAGGCAGTATGTTAGTGCCAGCAGCAGTCCTAATCGCTAAGAAGCCTTGGTACTTCTCCTCTGGAATAACAAGGGCATAGCTTGAGGAATCAGATTTCTTGTAGATTGAGATATACTTAAATGGAGTATTCTGGAGTGTCAAAGATGACATGAGAATCATCTTTCATGGAGTTACCGTGGCCAGCGGGATATAAAGATTTAGGTACTGCAAGAAACAACTTTCCTATGAAGCCAGTCTGAAAATAACCTTAAAAGGTTATACATGAGGACTTTCATCATGCAGTGGAAAGCACATTATGCTTTATTCCTTGTAAAGTGATTTGATTTGATTCTAGACCTGTTTCAGATTTCCTGGCATTCTAGGCTATATAATATTCTGAGATGTCAAGACCAGGCCCTGAAGAGAAAAGATTTCTTTCTGGTTTTGAAAAAGAAGTTCCTCATGTAGAGCTAAGCAGGTCACTTTAGAGACTGTGTGATTCAAACTAATTCACATTGCATAAGGTGTGATTAGAAAATTTAATCACTTCAGTCAAGCATCATGAAGAGTGATAATCTTGCTTGGCTCCTGTTAACCTGGCGGCACTGCTACAAAAGTTGGCCTTCATCCTTGCCTTTGCTAATCTTGAAATGAATGGCAGAAATCCAGTGGCAACTTCCTGGTAATTAAGCTTGAGGAAAGTTACTGATGGACTCAGTCCATGCTTTAAAGTTTGTTTTCCCCACTGTTATTAATGAATACATTTTTAATTTATTTTGCTTTCCTCCTCCCCCTTTAATATTTTGGTATTTGAGTTGTGCTTTCTTTTTGCATACACTTGGGAATTTTCTCCCTCCCTTTTTTTGGTGTGTGGTTTTGTGTTTTTTTTTTTTTTTTTTTTTTTTTTTTTTTTTTGTTTGACAGTGTATCCTTTTGTCATTCATTGGATTGGTTTCCAGCAATGAGTGGGTTTTGTGCATGCTCTTTCCCCTTCTTCCCATCCCTTACCAGGCGGGCTTTTTATTTTAACTGGTTCCATTGTTTGATCTCACAGTTTCTTCCTTGTAGTCAGGCTGTCAGAAAATACTCTTTCTGTTAAAATGGCATCAACATAGTAAAGACAGCTGGCACCTGCCAATAGCATGCTCTTGATTCCAGTATTTATCCAATATTAGTGCAACTAAGAAGGGAAACAACCTGTACAGAAGTAAGCTTTTTCAAAAGAGCTTGAATTTTTAAAAATGCCATATTTTTGGCAGATGTAGAAGTTTTATTTGATAGGACTGTTGGGTCTAGTTCATCCATATGATCTGCTGGTGAGTATTACACAGCAAAGTATAATTTCACTTTGTAAAATAGTTGGGGGATGTGGTGTCTAATTACTGACTTTTCAGGTCTCCGTTCATAGGACAGAACAGAAAATAGCATTTCTGCTTGGAACCCCACACCTTTTACTGTTCTTTGGATTGTGATTTGATTTTATTATGATATTTTATAGTAGCTAATTTACCACTAATGATTATTAGACTTTTTTCCATTAACAGCCTTCGTACTCTGAAAATACCAGCAAGCACTGAGCTTCTTGTTTGTGGCTAATTTCTTTTCAGCTGTTTTCATCCATCTGTTAAGGATTACTGCACAGACAACACTTAAACTTTGTTTCTCAGTTGCTCCTTTGCTGTAAAGTATTGCAGGAGGAAGCTAAAATTTTATGCCTGATTTGAAGTATATTTAGATTTTTTTCAATATTGGTGGGAGTTTTGAGCTTATGTTGAAAACTTTTTTCTCATAAGTGCAGTTAAAATTCTCATCAAATGAAACATTTTCCCCTCCCCTTGTTGTTCATTCATCTTTCAAAGTAAAAAGCTATGAATTTGCAGGGAGGGACTTTGACCAAGTAATTTATAAAAAGGTATTTATGAATTATTTTGATGCAATGGTGAGGAAGGGAAATGAGGAAAAATAGCTAGTTCTGCCCTTTTAATGCTTTGTATGATGAACATCTAGGTACACAAATCCTGGCTGCACGTGGTTTGAAATAATGCTTAGCTCCTAATAAGTACAAGAAAAGGGAAGAGATTCTGTATGGTATTAGATAAATGTATTTTTATTACATGTTTTCATTAGTATTTATAGAAGTAATTACTGAACTGAATAAGTAGTCCAGAAATTAGGCTACTTGTCCATACTCTGGTTTGGAAAGTTTCCATACTTTTTCAAAACCAGTTGCGAAAACATTGAGGCTTGTCCTATTGGTCAGTCTCAATGACCAGTGCCACTTCTCAAGTTGTGCTGAGGTTACCGGTTAATCCTTGTTATACTTCCTTTAAAGTTGCTACCCTGTTCTTTTGTGTCAGCGTGAATCTTTCCTCTTTACATTATTGCCTACCTGTTCTCATCCTGCTTAATTCTTATTTTTCTTGCCTCTTGGTGTCTAATTGTGAACTAGCATTTGCCTTCTGTTTTAATCACTCTTCAGAACTCTGTTGGCACTGACTGTGTTAGAGTTGTTGTTTGTTTTTATCCTGAAGCATTCACACAGGGGTGATGTAAATGTTAGAAAGTATGGCACTTACTTGAGTATCTAAGCTCTTGCTTTTATTTCATATATGTTGAAAATAAAGAAACATGAGCTTGCATTTATAGTACTCGCATCTGATCTGTTAAGTTACGCGTTCTAATATTTATAAACTTAAACGTAAAGTCAGTATTTAAGTTAAACTGAAGCTTAAATTCAGAAGGAAGTGGTGTTAGGAGGGAGTGTTGGCAGTCAGGAGGTATCTTTCCTAAAAGCACGAGTGTTCCTCTTAACTGCATTTATGGATTAGTTTGGCTCAGTTTTTGATAGTGGATGTTGCTTGATGCTGACAATAGGGCAAAAAATAGGCGGTGCTTTTCTTGTATGGGGTTTAGAATTAATATAGTAGAAAGGAAATCTTAGTTGGATAGTTAAACTTCACGCAGCATCCAGAACCTTAACACCTGTATTTCTGGGGTTTATAATACTGGTTAGTGATACAGAACTGGTTTTCTATTCAGATGGCACTAAATAATTTGCAACATTCAGGCTGAAGGCCTATACAGTAATGAAATGAACAAAATGCTTTGCCGCTGTAATTAAAATAAGCTGTTTTCCACTCTAGTACTGGCTTGGCTCATGGTACTTACAGACTTGATGGTTTCTCCGCAGTATTCCCTGCTACCCTTGAAAATTTTGGCTTGTTACAAAGAGGTGAACTTTGAACCTCAGTGTGTGCTTTCTTGTGAATGCCTGACAAGTCAGAGTAGGTTTCAGTTTACTCATGTGGTTGTTGCCTACCAAGGAAAGCTTTTTTCTTTTTTTTTTTTTGTCATGTTTTCTTATTTTATGGCTTACAATATTTTTTTGGATGTATTACTTTATTACTTTTAGATGTGTGCTAATGGTGGAGCTTCCAATACTTCTGTTTGCTGTTATACAGGGTATGTTTCCATCATTTTTCTGGGATGTGAGTTACAGGAGCAGCTAGTCTTTCTGATGCTGACCTACAGCTATATGAAGTTCCTAGGCACTCTATGCAAAGTATCTTGTAAAGGCTTTTAGAAGTAGAGGTATTCTACCTAATGAGACAGCTGCCTTTCCTGAAAGGTAGCTGCTAAATAACTGGTCTAAGCGCAAAGACAATGTTTGACAATGGAAACTGGTGTCAGCTTCATCATGGTCTGCTAGCTTCATTTTTCTAGCCTGAAAATGTTACAGTTCCATAGGAAAGTAATTTCAAAACCAAAACCTACATATCATGCATTAAAAAAAAATGAAAATCATTAATCTCTCAGTAAAGAATGAAATTACTTCAACTCTTAAGTTAATAAAGTAGTCCTTTTTAATGACATGTTATTAAAGCTTGTAAAAATGTTATGGCATATTCCTCTTGTTTTAAATATAAATTAACATAGTCCATCAAGGGGAACAGAAAGTTTAGCTTAGGTTTTCTCTTGAACTTTTAACACTGTGGTCAAAAAAAGGACATAATAACACTTTCCTACAAAACACTACGCAGTTGGACCTTTCTCTGTGTGTGGGGAAAAAAACTCAACAAACCCTGCTTGTGAATTTATAACTTTGAATTTCAGAATTTCAAGGCATTGCAGCAAAGAGCTGTAATTATGGTATGTGGTTTAACCTCAGCTGGCAACTAAGTGCCGCAGACCTGCTCACTCACTGCCCCCTGCCCCAGTGAGACTGGGGGGGGGGGGGGGGTATTGGAAGGGTAAAAGTGAGAAAACACATGGGTTGAGATAAAGACAGTTTATTAATAAAAAAAGGGGCGGGGACACACAATAGGAACACCCTAAACAGCAAAACAAACAAAAACCCCAAACAAAACAGAGAGGAAAACGGAAACCAAGAGAAAGCAACTGATGCACGGTGAAAGCAATTGCTCAGCACCAAACAGATGCCAGCCAGTTCCTGAGTAATGGCAGTCCCTGCCAACCTCCCCCTACACACACACATTCCTGCCTCGGTTTTATTGCGGAGCATGACACCATATGGTATGGAATATCCTTTTGGTCAGTTTGGGTCAGCTGTCCCAGCTGTATTCCCCCTCTCAGCTTCTCGTGCACCCCCAGCCTGCTTGCTGGTGGGATGGGGTGAGAGGCAGGAAAGGCTTTGATTCTGTGAGCACTGCTCAGCAGTAATTAAAACATCCCTGTATTATCAACACTGTTTTCAGAACATATCCAAAACATAGCCTCATAGTTGGTACTGTGTGGAAATTTATCTCTACCCCAGCCAAAACCATTATGGTATGTTATCACGGGCTACTGACTTTGTAGAATACTGGTTGTAAAAAAAGTAAAATAGTTGTGGGCTTAAAAAAAAAATTAAAAAAAAAAAAGTGGAATTTAACAGTGCTACTTGAACTATTAAAAAGGGGTGCTATTTATACAATCATATAATAGTTAGGGTTGGAAAGAACCTTGAGATCGTCTAGTCCCAATCCCCTCTGCCATGGGCAGGGACACCTCACCCTAGACCTGATTGCTTCAGGCCCATGCAGGCTGGTCTTGAACACTGTCAGGGATAGAGCATTTACCACTTTTTTGGGCAGCCTGTTCCAGTGCCTCACCACCCTCACAGTAAAGGATTTCTTCTTTATATCTACCCTGAACTTCCCTGTTTAAGTTTGAACCCATTGCCCCTTGTCCTGTTGTTACAGTCCCTGATGAAGAGTCCCTCTCCAGCGCCCTTGTAGGCCCGTTCAGATAGTGAAAGGCCAATACCGAGGTCTCCACGCAGCTTCTCTTCTCCAGGCTGAACATCCCCAACCTTCTCAGCCTGTCTTTGTATAGGAGGTGCTCCAGTCCACTTATCATCCTTGTGGCCTCCTCTGGGCCTGCTCCAACAGCTCCATGTCCTTCTTATGTTGAGGACAGCAGAACTGTACACAGTTGTCCAAGTGGGGTCTTACGAGAGCAGAGTAGAGAGGCAGGATTGCCTCTTTGGACCTGCTGGTCACGCTCCCTTTGATGCAGCTCAGGACACACTTGGCTTTCTGGGCTGCAAGTGCCCACTGAAGATGGCTCATGTTTGGTTTTTCATCGACCACCACCCCCAAGTCCTTCTGCGCAGGGCTGCTCTGAATCTCTTCTCTGCCCAGCCTGTAGCTGTGCCTGGGATTGTCCCAACCCAGGTGTAGGACCTTGTGCTTGGCTTGGTTGAACTTCACAAGGTTGGCATTGGCCACCTCTGAAGCCTGTCGGGGTCCCTCTGGATGGCATTCCTTCCCTCCAGCATATCTACGGAACCGCATGGCTTGGTGTCATCGGCAAACTTGCTGAGGGCGCACTCAATCCCACTGTCCATGTTTCTGACAAATATGTTGAACAGGATCAGTCCCAGCAACAACCCCTGAGGGTCACCACTCATTGCTGGTCTCCAGTTGGACTTCGAGCTATTGACCGCAACTCTCTGCATGTGATCATCCATACAGTTCTCAATTCTTTATCTACTGGGTGATTCATCCATCAAATCCATGTCTCTCCAATTTAGAGACAAGGATGTCATGTGGCACAGTGTTGAATTGCTTTGCAAAAGTCCGCTTTAGCTTAGCTGCTTGGACATTTTAAAAGAAATTCAGGATCAAGTAGTAGAGGATTTTGCAATTGGGTGTACTGTTTTCTGCAGAGGCAAGATGGATTGCTCATTTGAAACCGAATTACACATAGTGAAGACAGACTGTTAAAGTGCAGATACCAAACTGCAAGATGCCTGTTTCCTAATCTCTGAATACTCTGAAGTGCTTTTGAAGCATGAAAGAGAAGGTTTAATAGAATGGTTTATTTTATTTCCCTTGGAAAATACCATCATCTGCCAAATTGACTTTGAGATCTCTAAGAACTGTTTTGGGGGCAAAATTTGAGCCATGGACAGTAAAAGCTTGCTTTACCCTTCCAAATCATTGTGGTCTGATTAGTTCAGCTGAGTCACTGACAGGTGTAAAACTCACCAATCTTGTTGACTTCATGCATTTGCAAGACTTAATACATTTCATACATTTGCGTGACCTTACAAGGACAATTTTCTTTTCAGTTTGTGAACTAGATGGGTATGAATTTGTTTCAGTTCCTCAACATTTTTTTTCTTCTCTCATTGGGTGTGGAGGAAGTGGATATGGGGTTTGCAGAGAAGACCTTTTATTCTTGATGCTAAAAATTGTAGTGATTGTCTTTGCCATTACAGTAGATAAGAGAGTGCGTGGATAACTAAGGGCACTTAAACTCTGCAGGACATTATGCAGTTATCAGTTCCCCTGAGGGTAAAAGCAGCATTAAAAGCATGTCAACATCCGGTCACCTGTTTAAAGTCTGTTCAGTGAGACATTTTGGTAGTAGACAAGACAGTCTGTTGTAAGAAGGGAGAATGTAATAGCTGTCTACAGATGCAGTAAGCCTGTGTGAAAAGAGGTTGCTAAGGAATTTTAGTACTCTGAAATCATATTGGTGGGTTTTGACAGATACAGAGTTTCTGCCTGTGATTCCTAAACAAATAACTTACTCCCATGGTGTTTGAGTGTTTTGTTTGAGGACAACTTGTAACCTACGCAGGCAAGAGAAGCTGAGGTTCTGCCCCAGACATGAGTGGGTATTTTAATGGTTTGGTGGTCTGTCAGATACCTGATGATTTTAATAATCCTGAGGAGTTTGGAAAAATTATATGAGCAAGCATTGTCAGTGGCTCCCTTGTGACTAAAATGAGAGTTTGGGCTTACATTCTGGTAACTGCAGAAGCTAGAAAACAGCTATACACTGTGTGAATAGTCTGTATTTCTTCTCCTTTTTGACAGTGGTCAAAAGTGGATGCCTGAGACAGCAGGGTTAGTATTTACTCATAACAGAATTTTCTCAGCCACCAGCTGATTGTTGCACAGGAACTTTCTTGGCCACTGGCAGTTTCTGTGTGTTTAGAATCCACCCCACAGATTTCTCTTAAGTGAATACAGAAAAGAAAGTTAATTTTTTTTTTTATTCTTGCCTATCTGGTCAGATCTCTTCAAGGCAGAATAATTTCAGCACCTCTCTGTGTGTGCCTGGTTTATGTTGTGTTCAGTCTCTCTTAACAAGCAACAGAAAACAACATTTGTAGCAGTGAAGGTGTTTGAATGTGTAGTGCAAAAGTGTAATTTCGTTTTCAGTAATTCTGATTATAATCTGATGTGTTAAATTTCTTTCTTTCTTTTTTTCTGCTCTTTGCCTGTTGTCCTTTTGTGGCAATGCATCACCTACCTTTCGAAATCTAAGTGGAAGAGAGCAGTTACCGTGTTTTCCCTCTTCTCTTTTGTGGTGGTTAACAATGTGTGTATCAAAATGTCTTGCCACTTAGAGATGCCAGTTTAAACTGCTGTAACTTGTTCATGTGTGTGTCTGCACCATAAATGATATTGCCTATAAAGTGAGTTGACTAAATAGTCATTGGGCTGAATACACATGGCTGTTCAAAGTAGTGGTGGTGAGTGAACTGTTCAAGGGCTTTCAGGTCAGATTTTTCCCCTAAGTGGAAAGTGTAAAAGATTTCTTAAGGAAGTGCTGAAGTTTTTTTCAGAGTTGCAGAAGCTAGCAAGAATCCATGGCATGTGAAATACCAATGATCTTTGGTATTTCACAAGCTGAAGAAGAATGCATTTAGTTAAGTAAAAGTTGGGAATTACTTATGTCTTACTAGCTTCACATTTTTCTGAGATCCTTTCTGTGAATGTACGGAGCACGCTGAGAAGTGGATGAAGAGCAGCATCAACTGTGGTGCTTGAAAAGGAGAGCACTTCTGCTCACATTCAGAATGCTTTATGCATTTTGTGTCTGAGAATGTTGAGCTATTATTCAAAACTGCCTTGGCAGCTTCAGAGTTCAAGTTTTCAAATTGCATTTCTAGACACCCTGTCATAACATAACTTGAGTGACTTTAGCGTCTTCGGTGGTTGAAGGTGTTACCGGCGCAACAGTGTCTTGCTGCAAATAACTAAGTAGTTCAGACTGCCTTCAGAGCAAGACACAGATGAATTATTATTTTTATATATATATATATATATATATAGATGGGCTGCTGTAGTTTAAATATTTTGCAGATAGGTAATGCATTAAAAACAAGTAAACTCTCTTATTTATACAGTAAGAAATGCAGCTGAGGTCCTGACCTATTTAACATTTCTGAGTGTGACCATTGTTTTCATGTTATTCATAAGACCATTTGCTTTAAGCTTAGCAGGGAATTCCTGTTAAGCTGCTGGGTATTTCACAGAATATTATATAACATAAACATTAAAAAAAATGCATAGAAAATGGGCCATAGATTATTTGTACAAGTGCAGGTGATGAATCAGAGACAGTTGGACGTAGAAGCGAAGTTCTAGTCTTTCAACCACTGCTGGAGGTCTGGTGCTTATTTAGGTGAAACATAAATGGCGTATTCTGAGTTACGTATCTTCTCTATTATTAATTATTGAGCTGCCATCGATAATTTGTCCTATTATTCTAGAAGGATGATGCACATTTTAGTGACGTGTTAACTTCTTGGCATTTGTAGTTAAGGTTATAACACTTAATTGAGTCAGGGATTAAAATACCATGAGGCTGCATGTAGCAAACATAGGTGTTAGTACAGTGATTTTAAAAAGTAATCGTATGTGGTTTAAGTACATTAGCATTCATAATTATTAGCAGGGAGTACTGAATGTGATATGTGATTTAGCAGTAGTCACGTTGGTAAGTTTTCACTTCTCTTTTTACTAACAGGAAACCCAGGTAGGACTGCACGATGGTAGTAACACTGAAATGCTCAATCTAGATGCTGATGAGAAACTTCAAGAAAATAGTGAGTAGGCTAGGAGATGGTTAACATCTTGTGTTGTTTTTTTTTGTATAAGACTCAGCTTTCGCAAAATTGAGAGGGGGGAAAAAAAGGTAGAAACAGGTTCAAATGATAGCTTCAGAGAACTTTTAATGTATACCTTGTATCTAAGACTTCCCTCTGTGGTTCAGAAGAATACTTTGCTCTTTCTTATTTTAGGAGCTTCTTTTCACTATGAATTTCTTTCTTTTAAGTCGCAGTTTCCAAGGTGTGGTTTTGTTTTAATGTTTTCTTCTGTGTAATGAAATTAAGGTTTAATCTAAAAGCGGGTATTTTGGGACCAATTTTGCCAACATATTTATACTGCTGTGCATATTTTGTAATGCTATAACACTAATATATTCATAAGAAAATTGTGAAGTGTTTGCAGCTAAATTGCATTGATTTTTATTAAAGAAGTTAAACATTTAATTAGTCTGTTGCTAATGAGTAAAATTTTCCCCGATGCAGTTTGTCCAAAGTGCTCATAAAGCCAAACAGAGCGGATGACTCAGCTTTCATCTCATTTGTAGTAGTGATTACATTTCTGTTAGACCTCGAATTGTCTCTTGAGATTTCTGACAAGTTCTTCTAACTGCTTGGCATTTATAGGGCTTCTACCGCTGTTAGCAATAGTGAGTAGTGACTAATTGCTTGGATTTTAACCTTAGGTTGTGTAATTCTGCTTAAAGTGAGTATTAGTGAGATGAAAGAAATGCTGATGGCCTGTTTACATTATCTCAGTGGATGATGATGATTGGGAAGTGTGCTGGTGTTAAAGGAGGAGTTGTGACAAAACACCAAATTTATCAGTCTTAAACTGGGTCTGCAATAGGCTGGCTTAAAATTAGCAGATGCCATAAAGCGCTGGAAGTAAATTCCACAACCTGAAGAAAGCAGCTTTTGACATTGGCTGGTCCTCACTGGAGTCCTGTTGTATACCAGATGAGGTTTCCAGTTCTTGCGTGCTTGAGAAGTTAGCAAATGAAAAATCTTAGAAGTCTCCATCTGCTGTTCACTCAGGTGGCTGCTTCAGTTGTTTTATAAAATAGGAAAAAAAATACAAAACAGAAAGACAACACAGCTATGAAAAGGAACCATGGAACGAGCAGGAAAAGGGAGTGATAGTAGCTCTCTTGGTGCAGCTGCATTAGTATGAATCATAGAATGGTTAGGGTTGGAAAGGACCTTTAGATCATCTAGTTCCAACCCCCTTGCCATGGGCAGGAACACCTCACTCTAGACCGTGTCACCCAAGGCTCTGTCCAGTCTGGCCTTGAACACTGCCAGGGATAGAGCATTTACCACTTCTTTGGGCAGCCTGTTCCAGTGCCTCACCACCCTCAAAGTAAAGAACTTCCTCCTTATATCTAACCTGAACTCCCCTGTTTAAGTTTGAACCCATCGCCCCTTGTCCTGTTGTTACAGTCCCTGATGAAGAGTCCCTCTCCAGCGCCCTTGTAGGCCCGTTCAGATACTGGAAGGCCAGTACTGAGGCCTCCACGCAGCTTCTCCAGGCTGAACATCCCCAGCCTTCTCAGCCTGTCTTTTTATGGGAGGTGCTCCAGCGCCTGATCATCCTTGTGGCCTTCTCTGGGCTTGTTCCAACAGCTCCATGTCCTTCTTATGTTGAGGACACCAGAACTGGAGACAGTACTCCAAATGGGGTCTCATGAGAGCAGAGAGAATATACTTCTGTAACTGGTGAAGACAAAATGTTTTTTAAAATAAATAGCTTTTCTTAATAAGTATAGGATTTCTTGCAAACATCTTTTTTGAGAATGTTTGGTTTCTTTTAAGCTCAATGCAGTTTTGGGCTAGGATATCTAACACAGGTATTCAGTCTTGTTAGGAAAAACATGCTGACATCTGGATTTAGGAAGAAGAGGCTTTGCCCTTGAAACTTTCTGACCTTTCAGAGTGTGGCTGGCTTTATCCAGGCTCTCCAGATTAGGTTTACTCATTAATCAAATCCATTAGGGTATCATTGAAGGTATTTTTAGAAGAGAGTAGTATGAAACTGTAGTAACAGGTGTTGCACTTGGGGGGGGGGGGGGGGGGGAAGTAATAGTTTATTTAAGCTTTTCTGGTATACTTTATTTTCTAAAAACTGAAGTATTGAGTGTCTAATTGTGAGTAGCTTCTTAAAATTAGATGAAAAGCTTTATCTTTTATTATTTAGAACACTCAAAGTAAAAACTTTTGTCAGTGTTTGGAAACTTACAGGTGCCTTGGTTTTAAGAAAGAAAGGCTTTGAAATCATAAAATGCAGAGTTTAGCCATGCTTCGTTTGTTTTTTATTTTCTTTTTAAAGTGCAAGTTTTCTGTTTGCTCCCCCCTGCTTTTGAAGGGTCACTCTCTGGTTCCTGGGTCCAGCTGCCAGATTCTTGAAGCCTTCTCCATTGCTTGCCAGGAGAAACAGGTGTGGAGTGGGCTTCCTTTGACTCCTGCTCTTGGAGTCAATGGCTCCCTCTGCAGTCCTTTTAAGAGAAACTGAAGTGTCTTACATCCTCTGCCATTCCACCTTTTCTTCTTTCCCTGGGAGAACTGCAGTAGGCACATGAGTTGTGTCTTACCTCCACCTTCTGCTCTTTTTCTACGTATTCAGGACACCTCTTACCTACGGATGGTGTAAGTCTGCAGAACTAAAGATGTAGAATACACCTTTTCAGAATGCTTCCAGTTAACTGAATCAGTTGTGGTTGCTGTATGCCATGTGTGGCTGAAACTTAATAAGGACTCTGGGCTCCAGCTTCCTTAAAAAGAAGACTGAAAGAGTGCCGGATGTGATATGGTGATGGTGGAAGGAAGGGAAGCTGGGAGATTCTGGAGAAAAAATGTGCATAGGACTTCTATGAGAACTGTGGGTGGAGGAAACATTAATATGATCAGCTAACTCGTATTTGTGATTTTTAAATACTTTTTTGGGATGTCAAAAATAAATCTACTGAATAGATAGCTGGGCCCAAGAACTAAGTTTAGGAAAACATAATGTCGATGCATTCTGTCGGGATAGTTTGCTCTGTAGTTGTTTTCAGGAGGATCTTTGTCAGGTAGAGCTCTTTGAATTAAGATGACAGCAGGGAAGGCTGAAAGTGGGTACTGCTTTATAAGCTTATTCTAGAATTTTTAGAATGCTAAATAAACTGCATAGCTTTTTCTTGCAAAAAATTTAAAACCTGCATATTTCAAAGTGAAAAATTTAGCTCACTGATCATGAATTTGTTTAAATATGCAGGCTAGCAACAGAAAGTTAGACACAGGGCTCTGCAAAAAGAGGAATGCAAAAATCGCTGCACTAGATCAGGCCTGTGAAATGATCTTTTTGAGATATATATATATATGTATATGAAAATGTGTGTGTTTGTATAACTTACCCTTTCACTTTGTAAAAATGATCTCATTGCCAGAAACAGAAAAGCTTGTATTGCTATTGTCTTGTAATCCTCTAACATACAAATAAATCTTCAGAGATACATGAAACATAAAATCCAGAAGGACTTGTGAAATTTGTGTTTGCAATTTATGTTTGTGCAGCAATAAATTTTTCTTTGTCTGCATAACTGTTTATTTTCCAAGTAACTGTATATCCCCTTAAGTTGGTGTGTTGTTTTTCGTGTTTTTTTGTGAGGGGGTTAGGTTTTATTTATATTGTGGCAGCAAGAGGGTGATTATTTGTTAGAACATTGTCAAAGCGCTTTTTTTTGTGTATGCCTCACTTGTGTCATTTTGCATTGAGGGAGATCTGCAGCCCAAATGTTGGATTTTATTAATGTAAAATCTTCCATCTGCCTCAGACTTTTCTTTATTCTGACCTCTCAGACATATAGAGTGTTTTGGAGGGGTTTTGAGCCTTCACTGTCTCTGCCTTTTAGGCAGTATCCTGAAAGAGGGTGTGCTATGGTTCTGCTACAGTCATTTCAATATTTTTCTGTGTTACTGTTCAGTGTAGTTTTAGTTTTTCTTGTTGATTGTTTTATTTTTGGCCTTTTGATTATGTAACTTCCTAAGATATTTTTCTTAGACCTTTCTATGCTGAAGTGCAGGTTCTTGCTAGGTTGGGAATTTGTTAGAGGATTTTTTTTCTTCTATGTCTTGCCTCTCCACATTAAACTGAATCTGTTCTTTTATTCGTAGGATTTCTGGGAAATTCAGATTGGAAGGGTTCTCTAGTCTGACCTCCTGCTCAAAGTGGGGTGAGCTATGAGGTCAGAACAGGCTATGAGGGATTTTATCCAGTCTGGCCTTGAAATACTCAAAGCAAGGAGACCACAAAACTTCTCTGGGCTATCTGTTCCGGTGCTTGTCTGTCCTCATGGTGAAGAAGAGTCATCTTATATGCGGTCTGGGCTTCTCTTGTTTCAAGTTTAATGCTCATTGGTTTTTGTCCTGTCACATTGCCACTGTGGTAAGCCTGATTCCTTACTAACCTCCTTGTGGGTGCAGGCAGGCTGCTGTTAGTTCTCTCCAAAGCCATTTCTTCTGCAGGCCAAATAAGCCCGTTTTCCTCAGCCTTTCCAAACAGGGCAAGGGCTCAGGCTCCCTGAGCATCCTGGTGGCCTATTGCATCTGCTTTATAGATGTATTTCTTGTATTGGGGGGCATAATAAGGTGTGTCAGACCGTATCTGGAAAAATAAGCACGGATTAGAGGTGATAATCAGTTCCCTTATCTACTGACAAGACTCTTCCTTACTAAAGCCTGCAATACTGTTGACCTTTCCTTCCAGGGTGTGCTGCTGGCTCACGATCAGCTTGCTATCTGTCAGCCTCCAGTTTGTATAATTGCCAGGGCCTCTCAGGTGTGGGGCTTTGTGTTTGTCCAGTCTGAATTCATACAGCTCCTATAGCGTTCATTCCTCTTACCTGTTTAGATCCATCCGAATGGCAGGCTTGCCCTTGAACATGTTGATTCAACCTCTGCACCCCAGTTAAAATTCTGCCCCTTTACTCTGCTCTCCTGAGACCCCACTTGGAGTTCTGTGTACAGTTCTGGTGTCCCCAATATAAGAAGAGCATGAGACTGTTGGAGTAAGTCCAGAGGAGGCCACAAGGATGATAAGGGGGCTGAAGCACCTCCCATACAAAGGCTGAGAAAGTTGGGGCTGTTCAGCTGGAGAAGAGAAGCTGCGTGGAGACCTCATAGCAGCTTTCCAATACGTGAAGAATTGAGGATTCTGGAGAGGGATTCTTCATCAGGAACTGTAGCAGTAGGAAAAGGGGCAATGGGTTCAAACTAAAACAGGGGAAGTTCAGGTTAGATGTAAGGCAGAAGTTCTTTACTGTGAGGGTGGTGAGACACTGGAACAGGTTGCCAAAAGAAGTGGTGAATGCTCCATCCCTGGCAGTGTTCAAAGCCCAGTTGGACAGAGTCTCTGTCTACTAGACCTTTGCAGCACGGTCTAGTGTGGGGCGTCCCTGCCCATGGCAGGGGGTTGGAACTAGATGGTCTTAAGGTCCTTTCCAACCAAAACCATTCTATGATTCTAACTATTATCTTAAAATTCTGCCCAGAGTCCACCCTACTGGCCCTTCAAGTAAAGCTGCTTAATGGACGTGTCCTTGGGTAGACCCCTGCAGCACTCCACTTGACACCAGCCTCCAGGTAGCATACAATGCAGAAATTATTAACTTCTGAGCCTGACCAGACAACTGTTTCCTGCAAGTCTAGTTGTTCATCCACTCTAAAAAGAGTGTGTTTTTTTTTCCCTAATTCATTAATACTCAGTTTCTTGATGTTCCCAGGTCGTCTTTAATATCTTGATTTATTTTATTATTAGCTTTTCTCACCAGTGAAAACCTACATTGGTAGGTTTATTTTGTGTGTCTTGAGCAGTTTCCATGTTCATGAGTACTTTTTTCACTCTGTGACTAATTTTTGTGGTGGTGTTCTCATGAGAAACTTTATCATTGCCTTTCTCAAAGTTTTTCTTTCTCAGCTCCTTCTTTTTCAGTGCTGACATTATCATACCATATCTTATTAATTTTTTTATACTGCAGATTTTAGTTGTTGCAGATGCTTTTGCCTACTCTCTGAAGTGTAGAGCAAGCATACTAACATTTCTCAAAAGCAGATGGGGCTTTCTAGTTGCTTTAAAACAGGCTGTGCCTAGACCCACAATCTTATTGTTTCTAGACCAGGTAATTTGTTGTTCTTAATTATTTACCCACTTCAGTTTGAAATGGTAGTTTTGATAGATATGCGTGCTTGATGAGAATATGTCTGGAACAGCTATGTCACCATTCTTCATGTAAAATTCACATTAACGCAAAGTTTTGGTGGTGGTACTTTGGTGTCTGCTAGATGTTTCAGTTCTTATTTAAATTTCTTGTTTGTGGTTTAATAAAATAATTTCCCATTCCTTTCTATGATTTTGTTGGTTTTAAAATAATTCCCATTTTATACTTCAGGTTTTATGATCTTTCCTTTTCTACAGCTTCATGCAATTGAATTTATATTTTATAGTGCTAAACTAACAAGATTGCCACGTGTATGCTGTAGGTAGTGCTGCTTTACTCCAAAAGGCT
The DNA here is from genome assembly GCA_039720435.1 of Amazona ochrocephala. NCBI lineage: Eukaryota > Metazoa > Chordata > Aves > Psittaciformes > Psittacidae > Amazona > Amazona ochrocephala. The sequence goes on from CM077880.1 coordinate 81,588,049, forward strand.
GTATTTTAACTTTCTTCCCAGTACTGGCCACAAACTATTCCCTTGCTTTACTATTCATGTGAATTGTACCTGTCTCATAGCAGCAAGAGGCTAAAATACCTCCTGATTTCAGGTTGTGTGAGAGTAACTCTTAAGCATTTACCCTCACTCAGAAAACTACGCTGTTCTGCGATGTGGCCACGCATCTGTAGCTGTTTTACCAGTTGTCACACTTGTGTGTTAACAACAACAACAGAATTAGTGGAATGAATACTTTTCAGCTAGACAGTTTTGAGTCTAGGTGTTTTGACACATCCAGTTTTAAGAATCAGGTATATGGATTGAGGTACAAATAGGTTTCAGTGTGTATAGTATGGTGGGAATACATGGTTAAAAATCTGAGTTATTTACAAAACTGTAAATCAAAATTTTCTTACTTTCAAAGATTTCTTCTAAATGAAAATACTGTTTTGAATGTGGGGCACATTTACATGTTTTCAAATGTTGAAATCACCTTACACATTTAATTGTCTGCCTTCTGGATGCCCTTACCACCTTATAGTTCATCAGTTTCTCAGTTCATTACTGGTTTTGCTTAGGGCTGTGTCTGTATAGGCAAACAACCCAATTTCGGTAATCCTTGTTAGATGTCAATATGCAGATATGGTTTTTGTCTGTATTTGTGCCCTGTCAACAACATCAAAGTACAAATGGGTAAACTTGGCTCTCAGAGGGAAGAGCAGGTAGGGGCAGAAGGGAAAGTGGCTGCTAGATCTTGGATTGGTTTGGTTTTGGGTTTGTTTTTTTTTTTTTTTTGTTCCTTCAAAGACTGACTAGACCGTGTTATCTTTATCGTGTTGCTCTCCCCTGTCCAGTTTAATGTAGTGGATCACAGATTTTGTGTGTGATTATAATTCAGTTGCTTTGTTGTGTGGATTATTGAGCATTGCAGTGTGGCCTGTTAGCTAGCTTCATGTGAAGTAGAGTATTGCTAACTGTGTATCTGAATGTTTACATGAAATACTAAGTGCATGTGTTGATTTTTTTTTTTTTTTTATATAAAGAAAAGAGTATTTTGCTACCTGTGCAAGAAATTCTGCCCAAATGAAGTAATTAAATGAAGAGTGTGTAAATAATTAACAATCAAATATAATGTAAATCTTCTTGGCCAAAGAAATTACAGAAAATGCATGCTTAAACTGTATTTTAAAAGCAAACAATTAAACAGAAAACTTCCTTAGTGCCCTTAGAATCTTTTACCATGTGAGCCAAAGGAAATGCCTACCTTACGTTGTCATTGGAACAGCATCTATTTGAGGTTCCCCTAGGCCTCTTTTTTACCCTGCTAACTAGGCTATGCATGTGCAGTGAAAGTCTCTTTTACATAAAAAAGTTATTTTTCACAAGAAGTACTCTGCTTTTACAGCAGTTTCTGCCTGTGGTTAATAAGTTCCTTTGAAAATTCTGATTTTTCTCCAGAGGTGTTGATAGATGTAATTTTTTTAAATTCCTGCTTTATATGTTACGGAAGAAGTGGTAGAAGCCATACTTACTCAGAATGACAAAGGAAGTCCATAACAGAGCAAAACTCAGAACCTCGATAACCTGACCGATAGTCATCTGCTACAGCCATTAAATGGTTCTTTTTCCCTTGGAAGATTTTCTGAAAATTGTGCTATAAAACGATACCATAGCAATGGGGCTAGAGATGTACATATGTTGCTAAGAAACTACATGATCTGTTCTGGACCAGCTACTTGCGATAAAGTGGCTGTCTTAAGTTGTTGTGTATGGAAAAGAGCCACTTTAGGTGATGTGCATTCTGCTCCACCGATTTCTGACCTGCAATGCTTGCCTTTGCAGATGGAACATGAGGATTTTGTAATGGAGGGGCATGGCAAGACTCCACCTCCTGGTGAAGAAAACAAACAGTGAGTCACACGTTTATTTAAAAAGGGCCTTACCATAGTAAATGGTGTGAAGCACTCTGATTTAAATGTACTGGGAGCATTGGTCTTTTGTTGGGTGCTCACCCTTTTGGTTCCTTAAATATCCATATATAAAAGTGGATGGTGGCTGAGGAACGCTACCACCAAAAAAAGAATAAAGCAGGATTTTGACTTGCATTAAATTTAAAAGCATAGAAATATGCATTTAAATTTCAGAAGTTTAATCAGAAGTTGTTGCAAAGGAAATAATTCTGGAAGCTTAGCACTGAGGTAGTGAGTTTATACGTTCAGCTGTTCTTCACTGAAATAATGTGAAATACGTTAGAACCAGGGCTTTCCTTTTGGTGTGCATATGGTAGATCAGTCCTTTTTGGAATATAAACCTCCTTTAGAATGTGTTTCAATAAAGAAACTGGCATTGTAAACAAAATGCTTTTTCAAGGATGAACAATTTAAGATGCTGGTACACAGTGCTTTAGGCAAAGAAGCTTGATCAGTGAAGAAAATGACAGGTTTTCATTAGCAAAAGGCTTTTTCATATTACTTCAGTCTGAAATCCACTAATGGTCGGGATTTTTTCCTGTGTTTTTGTTCAGATGGGAAGAGCAGAGCCGTGTCCTAGAAGTATTGCAGTGATGGTTGTCTTCCATGTTCTTTTCTTTAGTTAATGCAATGGTAATTCAATTTTTATGTCATAATAATTTTTTTTTCCTGACCTGCCTTTTGGAGCAAGCAAGATGACCTTTGAGAAATCCACAGCACAGAACTCTTTTTTTCCTGTGCCTAGTTAGATGCCTCCTCATGAGGAGAAGTTCTCATTGATCAGCAGTGCATGTGTTGCAGAAAGGCAGGGGTTTGCCCTGTGGTTGAAGGTCTTCCTTGCCTTCTAGATAAGCTAGCAACTTTAAGTCCACTACATCTGGAATGGTGAGAAACCATTTCTGAGGTAGCCAGGATGGGTTCAGGAAAGTTCTAGTGCTGAACATGCGCATTCTTTCCATTGTGGAAGTAAGCCAAACTTCTCAAAGTAATTGCTGCTTATTTCTTTCTATTCAGACTGCCCAAATTACTGTGGTACCGAGAGATACAGAGATTGTAGAGTTAGAAACTTTCAGAAAGTTCCAGAAGAAAAATCAGGGCAGAAATAAAAAGTAGGAGTTAGATTTCTGCTTTTCTGAATTGTGTCTTTAGATATCTAGTAGTATAATTCAACACATTATTGGTATTGCATCTATAGCTTTGTGTTTGCTGTCTAATTTCAGGTGCAAGTGGAAACTAGAATTACTTTACAGTTGACCTGATTTCTAATTAGAGCTTTTCAAGTGCCTTACAACATTACCTCTCTTCTTCAAAACTGTGGTTATTAGAGAATACGAGATTAGTGATACCCAGGATTTTTATTTTTTTAACTAACAAATCTGTCTTCAGGTGGCATCTGAGATCTTGTCATACAGATCCTGCCCGAAGGAGTATCATTCCTAATAGTGTTAACTCACATGTTTATAGAAGTCTGAAAATGCACTTTTAGTAATGAAACTGAGAAATGAAGATAAGTGTTTTGTGCAACTGTGGCGTAATTCCAGCAAGATTCTATTGTGGTTGTTGCTCTTAAATTTGAATCAATCACCTGAATCTTTTTCTACCCACGGTCTCAAATTTTCAACTACTTAACAACATTGTCTGCCTTGGTAGAGCTTATCTCTTGCTGTAAGTGACGTTGATCTGGCATCTGAGATAAACAAATGATAATCACACAAAGGATTCGTATTCTTGAGTGACTCCAAAAAGCTGCATTGATTTCACATCTTTTGCTGTTGATCTCAAAAGAAAGGAAATTAAATAGGAAATTGCCTCTTCATATTATTACTCACTTACATTAGGGATTAGAGGGATTAGTTGGGTATCCTAGTGTGCATCTACTGAAGGGCCACAGTGAGAGTCTGGAGCATCTGACACAGGAGGAGAAGCTGAGAGAGCTGGGACTGTATTGCCTTGGGATGAGAAGACTTTGGCTTATCCATGTGTGTAGATACCTGATGAGGGGACAACGGAAGACTGAGCCAAACTCTTCACGGTCGTGCCTGGTGAAAAAGCAAGAGGCAATGGGTGTAGACTGAAATATAGGGAATTCCATTCAAACCCAAGGGAAAAAGAAAATCACTGTGAAATGTGGTCACACCTTTGGAACAAGTTGCCCAAAAAGGTTGTGCCTTCATAATCCTTTAAAATGTTTAAAACCCAGCTGGATACAACCCTAAGCAGCCTGCTGCAGTTGACCGCACTTTGAGCAAAGGCCTGGGATTGATGATCTCGGGTATCTCTTCTCTCTGCAATGATTCAGTGTTAAAGGCCAGGTTGGACATAGCCTTGGGCAACATGGTCTAGTGGGAGGCATCCCTGCCCATGGCAGGGGGCTAGACCTAGATGATCTTAAGGTCCTTTCCAACCCTGACTATTCTGTGTACCTGTGTACCTGTGTTCACTGTTGTCCTCCTTGTTGGTTTGAAATAAAGTTGGAGCTTGTTAGTGAAAAGTAGATCATAAGTTTGAATGTCGAATCAGGCATTCACTTCAGAAATAGCTGCACTAGATGAAGATGTTTCCTTCCCTTTCCAGCTGTTCATCAGGCTTTCTTGAGATTACTGCCTCGACAGCTATGCAGATGTTTTGGGGAGATTTTTTTTTCCCCCTTGAGTTCTTATAATTTGCTTTCCTGAAAAGTTGATGTTAACCTAAATGCCTTTAACAGACAGCCTGTTCTGAGTAACTGTATTTCTGCCCTTGAGGAAAGGGTTCAGAAGATAGAGTTTCAGCAACTGACCTGCAAGCAAGGTGCTGGAGCAGTTCTGCAAGTGTTACCCTCCTAGGTGAGCCCAGCAATTTCTTAATATTTAACTGTATTCCAAGAGACTCTGAGTGGACATTGAAAGAACAGACATAAAGATACTTCTGAGACACTTTCAATGGAAGCAGTAGTTCTTACCTAGCGCCAGTTTCATGTGCAATTTCCTTTGCTGAAGTACAGCTTCATAATGGATTATAAAGAGCCACCATCATGGATGACTTCTGGCAATTTATTTCCAAAATGCAACAGTATTTCAACTCAGTTTGACTCAGGGATAAAAACTTGGCATTGCAGGAGTACCTTATAGTATTAAAAACCAGCCAACCAACCCTGCTTCCATCTCTGAAACCTTTCTTTTGTTGTACTGAATAGTTCTTTCAGGCAGACTTTAATGCACTAAACTTGCAGCTTTTTAGGGTTCTTTTTTTTACTGAGCTGTAGATGATACCCTGGTGTCTGGTATCTGTTAGCTTTGTGGGGAGGAACTCTCCTGTTAGGCTGTATACGGTGTCTTTGGACATTTTTAACAAATCATTTACAACATGAATATAAGTGATTTCAATCAAAGCTATTTATGAAGAAGAGGAGTTACACATGCATAACCCTTAGTTATGAGTGAAATATAGAATGGGCATACCCGTCTCGAGTTCTGTTAAAGACACAGTTCATGCATGGTGCCTGTGTAACAAACCTGTCATGGTTGTGCAGCAGTGAGGGCTGCCACTTACTCTAAAACCCACACTTCAAAAGAAGTGAGTGTGCCTGGGCTACTGGGGCTGATAATGTCTGTATTGGACCATGCTTCTACTCCAGCAGAGGCACAATGGACTCCTTGAGAAATTGTTGCTTCTCAGTACTCTGTAAATGCCTCCCTCCTCTCAGCTCATTAGTATGTGATGTAACTGTTTGTTCCACTTGACCACATTACTTTGTTGTGTGGCTAATGTCTTTGGTAAGAAACCCCTTTCCCTCTCTCCCAAAAGAAAAGTTTGGAGAAGGATCAGCCTCATTATGTTTAATTGCAGGTGGACATGTTGTTAGAGTCCTTCTCTTACATTTTCATCCATTGTGAACACTGACCTGAAATTGCTATGTTTTAAGGAGTAAATATTATCTCTCCACGAAATACTTACATTTTACATGTCAGTAGCTTCTTTTTGCCTTACCAGTTGTAATAGGGCTTTTACTTATCACTACTAGCGCAAATATTAACAGGCAACTTTGATCCAGAAGTATCTTTCCAAAGCAGTCAAACTTCTGTTTACAAACAGAGAGCAGCTTCTCTTTGTACTTTTTTTGGAGTAGGAAAATCCTACTCAAGTCCTTAAATTGAGGTTGTGTTCCTGGTTCTAGCGGTATTGATTAGAAGCTCTGCCTCTGCTAATAAATTATTCCCAGTTGTCACGGCCAGAAACTAACGTACCTTGATCTGTTAGTGAAAGGGATTGTGTAATGAAAAATTATTAATTTTTATAAGAAAAATGTAAATGTTTTGCTGTTTCTGAATAACACACAGGAACCTGTATTTTACAGTAGCTATTTGGACGAGAAGTGTGAGTCAAGTTCATGCTCATGTTTACTAGCAAGGTAAGCCAAGCTATTACTGCTGTCTGAAGCAACTCAGCTGGCTGTTCCCCACCTGCTGTTTTGTAGTAATGGGAGAGAAAAGTCTTCAACTGTCTTGGCAATTTGTACATCTGGAAGCGATTCATACTGTAAGAAAGAGAGCAAAACAAATCTTTCCATCATTTACAAAGTGTCATTGATTAGACCTTGCTTAGACTTTTTCTTGGCTTGATAATTTAATGTGTAGATGCAGAGGCAGTGAGACCCTCCAAAACTGCAGGAATGCCAGAAGAGATTGTAAGCAGTGGAGATCACAAAATTGTTTTAAATTGGGTAATGTTCTTTTACATTATTCTTTGACATTTCAGCAGGACTATTCAATGTTTTCCTGGATTTGTGTGACATTATAATTAAAAGAAAGTGGTAGCTAAAGTAGCCTAAGCTGGAAAGAGGAATGATAGACTAGTAAAATAATTTCAATCAAAAAGGACTTCTGAAAGTCATCTCATCCACTTACATGCTCAAAGGAGGGCCAGATTTGAAGTTTGAATCTAACTTCTAGGTTGTATCAGGCTTCTCGGAATTATTCTAGAGCCTTTCTGGGCAACCTGTTATGTTGATCACCCCCATGGTAAAGAAAATTTCATATATTCAGTAAAAATTTAATTTGTTGCAATTTATGTCCATTGCCTTTCATCTTCCAGAGTGCATGTGTGAAAGTCTGGCTCAGTCTTCATTAAAACTTACTTCTATGTTTGCTTACACAGCAGAATAATCCCTGCCGCAGTTTAGTTTTGTCATTGTAAAGCTATGCAAAACAAGCTCTATCAGCCTTTTTCCTTGTACTTCAAATTAAGGAACTAGTTAATAGGCCAGTCTTCCTTCATTTTCAGCAGCCTACCAATATTGGTTGCACATGTAGATATCACTGCACAGTGATGTAAAATGATCAGTCTTACTCTTGGATAATGTTGCTGGCAACTATAAAAGGGCTGCAGTGGTATATCCTGAAGATGTCTACTTTGGTTGGTGAGAATGCCAGACATTGTTAGGAAGTACTACAGTATTCTTTTGAAGGTTTAAGTTAAAAATTTCATGAAAGATCCTAGCCATAGCTTCTGTCCCTGTAGCATAAATCATTGTTCTTACCAAATAGAAGTTAGTTAAATACGTGTGTAACAGGGGTTTTGTTTCATGTGTTAATGACATTCCATATTACTGGAGGTATTGACATTTGCCTTGAGAACCATTGCACTTTTTCAGTTTGCTAACACAACCAACCTAAGCAGTAGGGTTGAGATTCATGTTGGGATTTTCAAAATAGCCTCCAAATCCTAATTCAGATTATTAACTTAGTTTTGGGGAATCTAAATTTGAGTATTATCCCAAATTCTGTTGAAATTCATGACAAGTCAAGTCTTTCCTTGAAAACATCACCAATTATGTTCAAAAATAAAGGTGTAGCTCATTCTTCATTGATGGTCGTTCTGTGTGTGTGTAGCCCGTTAGAGAAGCATCCACAAACACTGAAGTCCTCTGTCCCACATCCTGACAAGCCACCAGAGACATGGGCTGTGTCCGTACTGACCACACCAGGCACTTCTGTCAGAGGGTATCGCAGTTCTGTTAGTGTGTCAGAATATGCTTCGGTCCCAGTGATAATTCAGGCTCCTTCTGGTATTGGCATCTGAGTAGGAGAGTTCAAACTTTGAAGTTGTTTTTTTCTTTTATGTCCTTGAAGCTTTGAAAGGATATTTGAGGGCATGAGACCATTAGACTGAAGATGAAAACTGGTCCAACTAAGGTTTAAGGAATATTTTCATCACCTTCATATTTTATAAGTCTTTACTCCCTGCAGTGGAATGAGTGGCAGGACAAGTTTACATTTGAAGGCAACTTTACCTGTCTATATAAAGGGCCCTGAGGCACAGAGGAAAGAATTGCCCTTTGTTGTGCAATTGAGTGGGTAGACATGGGTAAGATGGCATCGAATTCTTCATCTGTAGCAGTAGCTGTTGCAACCGTAAGACTGGTAAGGCAATAATGTTGAAAAGCGGGCTTGCACCCTTTACAGTACAGTACTTCTGAACAGTGTAAAAAAAAATAAGCACGCGGAACTTAAGCACTTTAAAATGCCAAAAGCCCCACCACTTGTCTCCTATATTTTACTAGTTTTAATGTTATACTTAAATATTTGGGAATTGTTGTACTTAAAATTAGATGTATTACCTGCTGGAAAACTCCAGTCTGAGTACTCTAAGCAAAAAATAAATGTAAGTTAGGCATTCACTTCTGCAAGTTAGTGTTGAAAGTATTTTCAGTTGTCATGTCATGGTTTTTAATATTCCCCATGCCACATCCTCTGATTTATTTATTTATTTATTTATTTAATTTTCCCTTGCAAACCATAAACTGGGAGGTAGCAAAGCATATAGTGCTGTGTGGTTTATTTGTCATGACCAGATTCAGGCTTCCTATGTTCCCCAGCTAACCTACACCATTAGCGTACTGGTATTTTGCAAGCGTTTTCTCAGTATGTAAATTACTGTTGGAGGCGGGGGGGAAGCTATGGGAGATAGCACAGAAAAAAGTCAACTTTGGAGGTGAAGTTACCACTTATTATCCCAATGTGTTTAATTTACGCTGCTACTGAAAATTGAGAGAGGGAAAGACTTATGGACAATGTACATTGTAAGTGGGAGTAGGTTGGGATTTCTTTTCTCTAGGATTTAATAGTGCGTTCATCCAGATGTCTTGTGTTAAGAAGAGGTTAGTTTGTTTGGATTCTTCTCCCTTTCCACTCCCTCCCCCTTCCCCCTCCCCCCCAAGAGCTGTATTTATTCTGCAGAGGAAGTTTCCAAAGCCTGATTCTGAATTTGCAGTCTTACCTGATCAGGAGGCTTCTTTACATTTGTTGTCTTTCCAAGACAAAAGTATATTCTCTATTCCAGCTGGCTTGATTTATGCATACAATATTGCAAAATACACAGACTAGATAACGTCACATATTATGCTTGATATCATTTGTTTCTCTAGTTATTACTAGCTAGTAGTAATTCTGATTGCTAGCAAAAAAGAGGGTATTCTGATTTAAAGATCTTACTGTACTTTGAAGGGGAGAGCATTTGCCCACAAATCTATTTCCTAAAAATCCCAGAGCCTCTTTATTTCAGACCCCTCCACTCCCTATCTTCTAGTGCCTTTCCAGGAAGTTAACTATCTACTGGACAGTGGGTTGATTTCTCATGTTCATTGTCCAAGAAAACTCTTTTCAGGTTTGACTGATTTGTGGCTGTTCCTTCTTACCAAGTTGCCAGTTCCTCAGGAGCTGCCTGAGGTAATGGCCTTCTGGTGGGTCATTTATATGGATGGCTGGACATCGTTTTTTTTTCAGCATTTCGTTGCCAGTTAAATGGCAACTGTTGAATGGTATCATATGTGGGAGTGATATAACAGACATAAAAACAGCAAGCAAAATCGTTTAAAGGCTATTAATAATTTGGGCTCTAAATTAGTGGTTTGTATTCTTACTGTAAAAACATATTTTAATTTAGCCAGATTTCACTGGTATCTGCACAAAGTTGTGCCATGCGTTTTAATTTGGAAAGGATTCACTTTTTGGACACCTGACACAAGTCAGTGGCAGCATTGATGTGTATGAATTACAGTCCTAAAACTTTTCTTCCTTTTGCGTCAGATGTAAGTTGCACATTGCTTTTTCCACTGCTTCGTTCTCTCCAAAGAATAAATACGTTCATCAAGTCTTTTGTTTGTTGTTTTGAAGGGTTTTTTTGCATGCACCCAGATCAGTTGTTGAATCCTCTTTTCAAGGAGATTAAGAGAGGAAGGGACAAAAAGTCTAATGGTTGTATGTTGTATTAGAGTTATGCTAATTTATTGACTATCTTCTATGGCTTAGAGATATCAGAGGTTAAAGGACAAAAAAGTTTAAATGGTCTTAAGTCCAAGAAATTGGTTCAAAGGTGCAGATCCCATTTAGACCATTCAGGGAGTGACCATTATTGGTTAAAGAAGGTGAGCAAAGAAGAAGAAAAGCAAACTCTTTATTCCCTGTAGAAGATATGACTTACTTTTTATGAGTAAAAATACTGTGCTTTGTAGTCAACATGGTATGAATTAAAAACTTGTTTACAGAGATATTTTGGAGCTCTTGGGCTGTATTGCTCCTCTGGCATGCTATGATCTGGAGAGCTGTAGGATTTCTTTTTCTCCTACCTAGACAGATGGAATTTGCTGAAATCTTTACCCTTGATCAAAGTTGATCAGATTTGGGAGCCGTACTGGTTTGGGGTTAGTGCATGCATTTGTATACTTGTGACAGCCACAGCTTGTAGAATTTTCTGCCTGGATAGCTAGCTGTTCCTTTCCTGACATTTCAAGCTGAAGGACTGTACATGAAGGCACGTTACTTAGGGAAGATGTGCAAGTCGCTTGAAAAGATCAGTTTACAGATTTGTGCAGCAATAAAAAGTGCTTTCATTAGAAAAAAAGAGTCAAAATAGGGAAATCTCCTCTTACAGTAATCCACCGAATATGCATTTCTTTTGTATACTGCTTTTACTTTGGGGTGTTTTTTTTTTGTTGTTGCAGATTTTTTTAAATTTTATTTAACTTAGCATATTATGGTTCCTTTAATGAGAACAAAGGAAAATGGGCTGGTGCCAGCTCCAACCGAGATGCCAGAAATTCCTTTGCTCAGAGGTTTCCAGGCCAGTGGTTGAGTTCCCTATGCTAAAACTCAAGGCGAGTTAAAACAATTTGGAGCAAGGTACTGATCTGTCTTGCCGTAAATAAAGAAATAAATAGAAATAATGGAAGTTCAGTATAGATAGTTTGGGGGGGGGGGGGGGGGAGAGAGATTGAACTAGAATATGACTAATTCTTCAGCCCCAACATCTGCCTTATCTTTTGTGAGACCTCCCAGAAGTATTTGTATGGAGCTTGTTTTGCGCGAGCTGCCTAAATGAAAGTGAGTATACTGAATTTCAGTAGAAGCATGTCTGAAGTCTCCGTATAAAGAATGGGTTCTGTTGTGGTAAAGTGTTTATAGACATGAAAGATAAGGTTTTCATTAAATATTCCAGCCTGGCTGGAATATTTAATATCCAGAAAATGCTTGCTGCTGTTTGTTTTAAAATGTTTAAAGCTTTGAGGCTTAAATAGGGGGAAGGAAGGATTTACTCAATGAGGTTATTACTTCTTTTGAAATGCACATTAGCATAGCTATTGTTGATGGAAGGTCAGTTGAATCAATCATTTAACTGGCATGGTAATTCATACGCTGTAAATAACAATTAGAAAGCAACCACTTGCTGTATACATGGGTGGAGTGATGGTATGCCATTTCTCTATTTATTTAAAAGAAGTGTTATCTTTTCACTGGCATAGGCAGAATTGCATTAAAAAGATAAACTTTTCCTATTACATTGATATTTTGGCACTTACGGGATTTTGGAAACTGGTAAGGGTGACCTGTTAGGATAGGAGTATGGACTCCAAGAAGCTTCTGAAATGATAATAAGGATCAGGTTAAACTCTAAGAATTCTAATTTGTACAAGTTCCCTTGTGTGTTATGTTACTGGAAAGTACTCATTTAATTTCTCGGGATATGGGTATACAAACTCATTCAGCACTTACAGCTAGACTTGACTGAATGGGAAAAGATGTTTGGGATCAATTCTTTCAGTTCCTGAGGTAATTTAAGTCTCATTCTTTTTCCATGTATGTGTCTTCCCTGAGTTTGGAGTCTCTTGCTCAGTTTTGGTCAACTGAAGAGAATAAGAAATTATAATACAGCTGTGGTTACCAATATGTTAAACTTCATGGACCAAAATTAATTTCCCCGCTAAAGGAAGGGCTTCAGGAAACAAAAGAATATTGGTTCTGGTTATGTCTGTTAGTAGTTAATCATCATGTGTGTTTTGAGGTTAGCTGCAACATATGCTGTATTTTTGCCCAGGTACTGAAAGAGGTGAAAAAAAGTTACAGGAAGAGATCTGCATAGGGCTCAATATACTGGAGGAGTCTGGGCATCAGAGAAGAACTGGCTGTGCAGGAAGCTGGGATTAGCGCGGTAAAGAAGAAGTTCGGTAATGTGTGACGGAGATTCTCAGGAAATGAGCTTTCTGTTCTGATGTTCATGGAACAATTTTGTTAAAAGGCAGCCGAAAAGCTTCATCTTTCTCCAGGTTGGAAGGAGCATTTGAGGAGATTGAAGAAGTGAAGGCATAGTGATGGATTATTTATAGGCTGAACAGCTAGGAGAAGTATTGAGGCAGGTTGAGGAAAAATCAGGTGGAAGAGTATGTGTTTGCAAAGTTTGGTGAATTAAGTTTTCCTCTGACTTGTTACCTTTCTTGAGCACTTCATTAAGGTATAGGGCCAGAACTTTGGCTTGGCCTTGAAATCATGTATAGTTCTTAAACTTTATATGCTGTGAAGTTTTCAGGCCTTGTATTCTTTCTTTTGTCCCTGGCAAGATACGAACGGGACCTGAGCTTTAGTATGGCTCCAAAGCAGTGTTGCAATATAAGTTTTAAATAGTAGTGATGGTATGCTCCATTCCTAAAATATGTTGATAGGTGCCTTGTGTAAGGAATACAGAAGCTGTTGTAACCTTTTCAGAAACTGAGTAAGCTTTTCCTTTATCGGATCCTTTTTGTCATGGTATATTTCTCTGAAAAAAAGAATTTACATTATACTTTTGGTTGCTATAGTTAAGACCCCTGGCAGCTCTGTTTGCACAATTCTGCAACTTAAAATGCCTCACTACACACTAGATGTGAAGGCGGGGTGGGAAGCCCAAACCAAACCCCAGGTTTTCCTTAGGAATGAGTATTTTGTCTCTGAAGAACGCTTGAACATTTTAAAGGTTTGCAGTTCTGCAGAAGGGGAGGACATCTCTCTTGCACAATGGCTTATGTGTAATTGCTGTGAAGACTAGTTATGGAGTTCACCTCAGAAGTGTTGGGCATTCAGCATCTGTGTCTGTTCAGAGAAAATAATGTAAAAGCGACCTTAACTGTCCCTTATCCATTGTGGAGATGCCTGTGTCAAGTTCCTAGTTGTTACCACATCTAAGCTGCAAAATGCTGCTTAGTTAAAAACTCCTGTTTTTAACCTTAATTTTAAAAGTTTTCTCTTGAAATACACCATATGGAAGTTGTAAGAGCATGCAAGGAATAGTTAAGGCTCTTAATTCTGTTCCATAATTTAAAGGGTTGTCTGCTTGCTTTTTATTATTGGAAACTGTGCAGCTGTGTAACCTAGTCCTCACATACATGTCCGTACCATGAAAGTTAAGCATTTAAATTCCTCTCAGGAAAGACAGATCCCTGTTAACTTGAAGAGGTGTGCTTGCTAGGATTGTAATCCAGGACAGTTGGTCCACTGGGGACTGGTTGGGGAGCTAGGGAGGAATTTGCCATCAATTATCTTGTGTCTATTACTGCACCCCATTTCTAGGGTTGGGGGAGGGAGGTCTAGGGAAATCTAACTGATGAGCTGTAGTAGGGTAGAGGGGGCATGTAGGCTTCAGTTCACTTTGGCAAAGAAAATCTGCTTTTTTGCCTCTTATACTTCAGGAAGTAAATTCTTCACCAGGAGGAGAAAGGACAGTTGGTGAGAAGGCATTCTTGCTATGAGAAACTTGTTAATGTTTGAGGTTTCTGCTGGAGAATTGTGTCTGGAGGAGCTGAATAGGCTTTTTCACTTTCATATTAGCAGCTATGAAGGACTTCCTATGGGGAAAAAATGAGTCCTAAATTTATTGCCACATGTGTGAGGGCAATGTAGAAAAGCCCATTTGGTGGAATCCAGTGTTGGAGGATGGCGAGAGTGCAGCCTTCAAAAGAAGTAAGATATGGAATCAAACTGTAGGACTTTGAGCCCAAACAAAGTACTCATAAGACAGGGAGTTCTGCATAAGGGCTGAATGACCTTGGATCCTTTTAAAATTGAGTAAAACCTGGTCAGACAGGCCAGGTCTCCTTTTTGAGATGACAACTGGAAGGCAAAGTTGATACCTTGGTTTGTCGAGTGGACACTGAAGGATGCCAACATAAATAATGTTGAAGCCTAATTTACTGATTTTTTACCAAAAAGTCATCAGAAAGGATGAGCTGTTACTGGAACCACAGTGCAGCTGAATGTGAAATGAAAACCCCCCACTCCTCTCCTGTCTCAGTTGAGATATGAGTGTAGAGAATCCATGACTGTAAGCATCTCTCTAAATGTGCATCTGTGTGCATGTATATGTCTGCTCATACTGGATACTGTCCTCACAGGAGCACTGTGAAGCTTCATTAAAGTTTTTAAAGTGCTTTATGATCCTCAGATGGAAGGTGCTTAGAAATGAAGTGTTTGTAATCAGATAAGTTAGTACCGCATAACAAGGATATAACCTATTAACACTAGCTTATTACAGTGCTGCTAGCATCGGAAAGCTTAATGGTTAGGTTTTAAAGTGCAGTTGTCCTCTGAAAAGGGATGTGCAGATCTTGTGCATGCTGTGTATTTTTATACCCTACTCCATTGAATGTTTTCTGAACTACTGGTCTGCTTTCCACAAGTTTGCTTGGGGAAATGCTGCATTTTAAACAAACAAACAAGCAAACACCCCAAAGCCCCCAAACCAAGCAACAACAACAAAAAACCACCACAGGAAAAAAATAAGACAAAACCCCAAAACTTCTTGCGAGCCATCTTAACCAGTATGCCAGCCGGAACAGATAAAGAATGAAGTATGTTTCAGCTGTTAGCTTTGTTGAAAAACTGAAGTTAAAGCATTCATTCCATTTATTTTTATAGTAAAATAAGGAGCTTGAAGTTGTTTTCAAATAGCATCTTAAAGGAGACAAAACATGGGTAATTTTCACCTTGCCAAATGGAGTCCATTGCTCCTTATGGAAGACAAACTGTTCAAGGTAAAACGTAGGCTCACACTCTGTTTTTAACAGATGCTAAATAACCTGACGTGTTTTATCCATGTTACAGTTATTTAAGAATTGCCCATACTGGCTTATCTATATATTTTTGGTTCACTGATTATTTGTTTGAAAAAAGGTTTTTGATTAAAAAAGCTTTGCCCGTAGAACATTGACAAGATGAAATTTTATAGCAGTCAAGTAACATAACACAGCAACTCAAGTGAGTGCTGGTTGCTTGAAGTCATCACAGTATAATCAACTTCTTGAGGTAAAAGCTTCCAGGACTTTCAGAATGGAGAACTGGCAAGCCTCGCTGAAGTTAAGAGGACTTATGAGTAAAACAATTTGGCTTTTGAGAGGAACTGAAATTATCTGTAACTTAGTGCGTACTGTCATACTTCGGTGTGAACATGTACAGAACATCCAGCTGCAATACTTGCTGTAATGTTTCAGAAGGGGGGATAGCTGTTTCATAAATGTGGATATATATTTGCTTCTATGAAACTTTGTGTAAATCAGTTGCCTAGCAGTTGGTTTGGATTTTGTTGTTAGATATTCAGAGCAATTGTGGTGTTTTCTTTGGGTCTTGCCACAAATAAGAACACATTTCCTGAGATTTCACCATGTTTCTTAAATTGCCATGTTTGGATTAGCCCTGCCACAAAGCACCACAAGCTGTTAAATCCAGCCAACCTGGGTGATTCTCTGCTCTGGTTTAGACAGCACAACTTCAATAGCTAGCATCAACTGCTTTTATTTCATTAGGTACCTGTTACACACATTAGTTGTTTCCAGGGTTTCATGAGCCTGCCCAGATAGATGTAGGGGTGTTGCATTGTAGGCTGTAGCTCTGCTAAAGAAATCCACTCACTAGGAGAATCCCCATTTGGGAGTTACTGTGCCTTACTGGGAGGGAGGGCAGTAGGAGCAAAGCGTGTTAAAACCTGAGACCTATTAGCCATTCATAGTTTCTTGGTGATTATTTTGAAACATGTTTAGCCAATGGCTTATGTAGTGTGACAAATATACACTAATGATTTTTATTCTCATTGATAAGATGTGCAGTTTCTCCCCCTCTCCAAAATCATTCCTCTGGGGTGCCCTCCCCTGACTTTTTAAGTTAAGCATCATTCTGTGGTGTTTTTTCACTGCTAGCATGGTCTTTTTTACTTTCTACATAGCTACAATGCAAAACTGTACAGAATTAAAAATGTGTGTATTTTCAGGGTTTGGTCCCAAAGGTGCTCCCATGAGCTTACCAAGCTGCTGTCTGTCACCTCACTGGATTCCAGTACCCTCTCAGTACAAGTGTTTATTCCACATGTTATAGAATCATAGAATCGTTAGGGTTGGAAAGGACCTTAAGAGCATCCAGTTCCAACCCCCCTGCCATGGGCAGGGACACCTCACACTAAACCATGTCACCCAAGGAAGGCTCTGTCCAACCCCACCTTGAACACTGCCTTGAACTTCCCTGGGCAACCCATTCCAGTGCCTCAGCACTGTAATAGTAAAGAACTTCCTTATGTGCGATCTAAACTGCCCCTGTTTTAATTTTTAACCCATTACCCCTTTTCCTGTCACTATAGTCCCTAATGAATAGTCCCTCTCCAGCATCCTTATAGGCCCAGCCCCCTTCAGATACTGGAAGGCTGCTCTGAGGTCTCCACGCAGCCTTCTCTTCTCCAGGCTGAACAGCCCCAATTTTCTCATCCTATCTTCATACGGGAGGTGCTCCAGTCCCCTGATCATCCTCGTGGCCCTCCTTTGGGCTTGTTCCAACAGTTCCATGTCCTTTTTATGTTGAGGACACCAGAACTGCACACAGTACTCCAAGTGAGGTCTCACGAGAGCGGAGTAGAGGGGCAGGATCACCTCCCTCGACCTGCTGGTCACCCTCCTTTTGATGCAGCCCAGGACGTAGTTGGCTTTCTGGGCTGCAAGCGCGCACTGCAGCCGGCTCATGTTCATTTTCTCATTGACCAGGACCCCCAAGTCCTTCTGCGCAGGCCTGCTCTGAATCTCTTCTCTGCCCAACCTGTAGCTGTGCCTGGGATTGCTGTGACCCAGGTGTAGGACCTTGCAGTTGTCATGGTTAAACTTCATCAGGTTGGCATCAGCCCACCTCACAAGCGTGTCAGGGTCCCTCTGGATGGCATTCCTTCCCTCCAGCTTTTCAACCGAACCTTGAGTCTGTTGAGCAGACTCAGGAGCAAGCCTCCTCACAGCAGAGCAGTACTTGCATTACTATATACTGTTTATGAACTATATTTTTACTGTTTCTGCACATTCAAGGTAATGTCTGGAAACACCCTGCAGACTTTTTATGTTGAAGCATACTGGGATTCTCACTTCCAACTGAGCATTTATCTGTGTCAACAGTGGGAAGAGACTATTGGATGTTTGCCTAATGATGGAGTTGGAGCCTAAGACTCAAAGCAATAGGGGAGAGTGGATTGGCTCTGCTGTCCTTCAGGTGTTAATGCCTGTTAACCTAGGTTTGGGGTTTATGTGTGAGTGTCCTGTAGACAGCCTGTTACCACCTGGGTTCACAGTGGGTTGAAGATTAGTCTCTTCTTGTCCTTGAATCAAGATGGGGTGGTACTGCAAACGTGGTTTTCTCTGGAGGTAAGCGTTAGGGGTCTTGCGGCCCCAGTGTGCCACAGAAGAGTGCATGTGTCTAGTGGGACTTAGACATGTCATCATTCACCGTTGATCGGTTCTGCCGCCTTAATGTAGAATCAGCATAATTGGATGCTTTTTTTTTAATCAGTTTTAAAGAGCAAGGACTCCAGCCGAATTCGTGTCTTTCAGTATTCTCACAGCTCACCTATTTTACCCTTTGCCTGCAGCCCTTCCCATGGCGAACGGTGAGGAATCGAGCGGGTGGAGAGTGCGTTAGCTCGGCGCGGAGTTAGCCATCCTCCCCCCGTGCAAGGCAGGGCGCTGTCCCTTTAAGGCGGGAATGGGCCGGCCGCGCCTGGGTGATTGACAGCCCGCCTGGAGTCACATGACCCGCCTGTATTTGAAGGTCACAAAAAAAGCTGCTTCCTTTAGAGAGAGCAAGAGGGAGCGAGAGGGAGGGTGCGAGCGAGGGAGAGAGAGGAGAGGATAGCAGAGCAGAGCGAGGGAGTTCAAGCCAAAATGGCCGACAGAGTCTCTGCTGGTTTCTGAACGTTTGAAATAATAATAATAATAAAAAACCCAACAAAAAGAAATAAAAAAAACCAACAACAACCAAACACAAAACCATTTTCGGATTTTATTTTGTTCCTTTTTTTTTTTTTTTTTTCATTTCCATTTCTACCTTGTATGCCTCAACTCGCTGGATTTAAGCACTGCTGCACTTTATGAGGTTAGTGGTACGTTTATATTTTATTCTTTTTCTCGGTTTTACCTGTCTGTAGATTTCTAAGAGCCCGAGCTGACCGTTTTCACCCGTGTTTTTGCAGAGGTGGTTTTTTTCTAGCACAGATACTTGCTTCAGACGTTGAATGGTTTTACGTGTGAAGCACTTTTAGTGGATTTTTAGGGCTTTTTAGATGGAGGTGTCGGTAGGAGCATACTGTGGATTTGGAAGGGATTTGTGATTTAAAACACTTAGGCAAATTACAGAAGGTGGTTTGTGTTTTCCAAGCTGGTGAAGTACAAGATAGTACTGAAAATCTTGTTTTATTTAAATGGAGGCTTCTGAAAAAGTGATTTCTTCCCCACAGCACCCGAAGCTCTTAAAACTGCTGCAAAAATTTGCATATATATAAAACCGGGTTTTGCATTCTTTCTGCTGCCGGGTTCGATGGGGGACCGATGGGGAAACGTTCTCACCGGGCCGTCGTTCCCGGGGAGAAATGGGACGGGGGGATCGCTAAAACCACGTACCCAAACACCTACAGTGCCGGGTTTGGGTGGGAGCGGGGGGTGGAGGATTCCTGCGCCGCCGGAGCGCGGCCGGGCTGGGCTCCCGCGCGGGCTGGGGATGCTCCCCCGCCGCCTTAACCCCCCCCCCCCCCCCCCCAAAGCGGCCAGACCTCCCTCCCCGCCGATGTCTGCCGTAGTTGGGACCAAATGGCGCTGCCCCATAAATGCAGCATCGAGGGGGTAAAGCGAGTTAGGCGGTGCCGGCTTTAAAATGGTCTCGCTGTGTCCAGCCGCTCAGAAGTAAGTTACCCTCCTCAGCTCAATGGGTCTAGCGGCTGGTAGAATGTGGGGCAGGTATTTAGGAATGCACCCTTGCAAGCGCAGGGTGCGCCTCATGTTTGGTAGACTTTTGCTGTGTATTTTTAAGAAAACAAGTATTCACCTGCATGTTAGTAAATGTAAGCAAAAAAGCTTGTGTTTTCTCGCATTTCCACCCCTCTACTCCGTCTTCTATGGTACTAAAAATTTAAATACAAGTTATTTTTGCATCTCTCTCCCAAACCAAGCAGAAAATTAAAGGGAAATAGCTGAAGCTTGCTTTCTGAGAACAGGCTCCTCCTTCTGCATTGTAAGAGTGTGATGTAATGCTCCTTTCTGTGAGGTTAAATTAAAAAAAAAAAAAAAAGAGAAAAAAAAATTCTCAGTGTGGTCTGTGTTGATGTTCACCCCTTCCTGATCGGCCTCATACTGTGATGATTTTTTGTAGATGGATATTTAAGCAGCAGATAATCAAATAATCACATGAATGCACTTCCACAGTGCAGTGTATGTGTGGATTGTGTGTGGTTAGCAGGTCAACTTTGTAAACCTACAAGATGGGTCGTATTTTATATTTCTTTATGGCTTTTTATGCATACAGTTAAAGGGAGGAGACAGATTTGGATATATTTACTGAAATATCTGGCTGTCCTCGTTATAGTCTTGTAGTAGTTATACATCAGGGCTTTTTTTTCTCCACTGGCTAGCAAACATTTGAAATGATTCTGCAGTATGTTGAGTTTCCCTTGGGAATTAAGGGTGTTAATTTAAAGTAGAATGAGCTAATAAAAAATGAACTCCACACAAAGTTGATACAGTGCATTATGCTGGTAATTTTGGTATTCAGAGTTCAGTAGTAATAGATAATCCAGTTCTTGTATGAAGTCATATATTCTCCCTGTTTAGTGTTAATGAACTTATTAGATTCCACGCTTGTACTATTGGCATACATCTGTGTGAGGAGATGTTATAAAAATGTTCTGTGGTTCTGACCTGATGCGGCCTAATGGCTTTTGTTACTCAAAGCTGCCTTGGGCTTAGTGGGGATCCTGATGTAGCCAGAATATGTTGTATATACCTGTTGGTTAACAAATTTAATTAGAACTGTTTTCAAGTAGAAGTATTCTCAGATTTGGTGCTTACTGGGCCTAAACATCATTTTCATAGTTCATGCGGTAATTGGTGTAGCATAGGATGGCTGAACTGAGGAAGTAATGAAAACCTACATTTTAGCCTGAGTTGGGAGTATCATAGGACTTGGCATTCCAGAATCTGCACTTGAGAAAAGCACTTGCCTTTCCTGCATGTTTTTTGCATTTGTGCATTGCTGTCTGTTACTCACTTCTAAATTGTGTCAATGTTAGTATAGCTCAATTGTTAGGAAGGTGAAAAATACAAGATATTTTCTAAAAACTGCAACTGCGCATAGCTACAGAAGCTGTCATGGATCAGAGCAGTATCAACTATTGAGAATAATAGAAATTATTCCAGTATGGAGTATGTCAAACATAGAAGTAGCTTTGCGACAGTATGAAGTGAATAGGAAGGACCCATTAAAATCATTCATATGTCTTTGACCCATCCGCTCTTAGTGCTGGGTGTGTCGAGGACTCCGTAGCCTATGAAGTCAGGGGATTTTAAAAGTGTGAGTCCAGACAATTCTCAATACTGTTTGCATTTAGTATGTTCATGCAGTAAAAAGGGAGCAAAATACTCAGTGAAAATCACTTCAAGTCTCTTTACTTGGAGTTGCAACTTGTATATACCAGTTTGAAGTTTGAAGATGTGTTAGGCTGGCTTTCTTCACTGTCCAGTTTACAGTGGTGATACCTGGTTTGGAAGCTTTAATTAGTTCTTCTATTTGCATTTCTATGTCAACTGCTGTTGGTGTCTACAGGAATCAATCCCTTTCCAAAGCAGACTGTTTCAGTAGGCTGAAAATTACAGTGAAGTCTGTAGTCGGTAGAGCCCTGGAGTTTTTTGCACTGCATCTAAGAGATTCTTGAGAAATAATTGACGGTACCATTGAGCTTCACTATACAGGAGTCTGCAGTTGTAATGAGAAAAAAATGAGGGAAAAACAGTGGCTAAAAAATCAGTATGCTTACTTTCAGCGGCTCTTTTTTATCCTTTCTCCCCTGCTGCGAAGGAAAAAAAAGTAACTTCATAAGATCATACGGTCTTTGCTGGCTGGTTTCAGCTAAGCTTAACCTTTTGAGACTTTTGTCTCGTACTTTATTAATAGATGGCTGAGTAGAGGAGAAAGCATCCAAATCTATAAATGAAGAAAAGTCTATAGAGTTAGCATACTGCTGGAAGAGAATTTTTATCTGTAGATATTTAGCTCAGCCAAGGAGATGACGTCTTGGTGTCTGGATGCTAGTTTTGTAACCTTCCTCAAAGTCTTGTAGAGGCTGGTGTGTGTACTTTCAGAGCAAAAGTAAGAATGTCTTTTCACTTAGAAGAATCCTGCTGAGAAAGCTGGTTGTGTTTAAAGTGACCAAACTTTAAGTATTTAGCTGTAATTGTTGCTGCAGAATAAATTTGATAAACAGATGTAAAATTCCGTTCGGGTGAATATAAAGATTTATTGCTTTGCAAAAGCAAGACAAGTTCAGGTTTTATTTCAAGAAACAGCAGCTTCAGTTGCTAATGTAACACTGGCATTTAGTTGATATAATTGTGTGCTATATTTCAAATATTGGTCAAACAAGATATGTAAAGTTGGGTGTTGAGATAGTACTTTTTGTTCATTTTAGCATTGTCTAGCCATTGTGGAGATAAAAATTTTATATACTGAAAATATTTCCATTTTATTTTAGTAATCATACCATAATTGTTTTGAAGGGCACATAAGAAATGGTGCCTTTCTGTAATCATGGTGAATTCCAGCTCCAGAGCTGTACATTTAGTACTTTTCATTGCTTAAATACTTTTTCTCCTTTGTAATACACAATAGTTTTTCTTTTTTGTAGAAGCAAAGGATATATTTTGGGAGCAGCATGAATGTATGTAAACCCTGATAATTTTTATACATAATGCCATCGACACATTTCTGACAGAAGTTCTTGAGGCTCTATGGATGTTGTAATTTCAGAAGTTATTTTCTGGTCTGTATAGGGTATGTTGTCATTATAGTTCAAGGTTTAAAATGATCCGGTGCTACTAGAACTGCATATCTATAACCATTTCTGAAGAATCATATCTGAACTGGTGAATGTAATATTTGGATATTATAACACAGGCAAATTGAAAGACAAACCTTGATACTCTTTCAGAATATTTTAGTTCCAGGACTACTTTGAATTAGCCTGTTTAGTAATGTGGGAAAGCATAAACCAAGGTACGAACCCTGTGGTTTTTTTTTTCTCCTAAGATACCTAAGAAAAAATGCATTAATAAACCATGAGATGATCTTTAAAGGCAGAACAAATCAAACCAAGGGTTAAACAACATGGAAAACTGTGTGCTCCTATACCTGGAGAGAAGCTGCTGAGGGGAGTCTTGTTAAAAACCACAGATAATAAGCATGAACACTGAGTACTGTTCCTTTCAGTGCTGCAGTTTGTATCTGAACTGTAATAAAATGAATGCTTGTATATGTCAGGCAGAGGAAATTAACCTAAAAGTACTTCAGTATCAATAGAAAGAAAAATGCTTAGAAGTGCAAAGCAACTGTGTTTTGTTTCATGGCAGCAGGAGAGTGCTTCTCTTGTTAGGATGGTATTTACTAGGCCTTAACTTCAAAGCATTTTGAATAGTAGAGGAGGTCAACAAATTTTGAGGTAGCTCAAATAAGAGCAATGAAACATAACAGGTAGTCTAGGAAAAAAAAAAAAAAAAAAAAAGGGAAAAAACCCAAAACCACAACACTTCAGCTTTTTTTTCTTTTTTTTGCATTTTTATAGATACATACAGTTATCTGCAAATGAGTAAGAAGTTGTTTCATTTGTGCCAGAAGAGCATTATTTTGACACTGAGTGCCATCATAATTGAGTTACTTTGAACGGGATTGTTTCTTTAGCAGCTAAAAAGCAGAAAGGCACAAATATTTTTAAATGAAGGAGGCAACTCTTTTAATTCCTTAAGAGTAGTCAAAACCCCACCATGCATGTTTGAAGTATGGAATAAGGAAGGGGGGTGCTCAATTTCCCATTGTTGTTAGTACAAGAAGAGTTAGGGCTTCCTTAAATACAGATACGGGTATGACAGCTGAACCCAAGAACTGACTTAAACTTGAGCAGAAGATTTTCTTAATTTTTGAATCAAAGAAGTATTTTTTAGGGGAGGGGGAAAAAAAAATTACTTTTAGTATTCTCAGTAATTTTTTCCTACTTTTAAGTACAGAATTTGTTAAATGGCACAATCGTAAAGTACTGTCCATCTATAATTCCATAGTGGCTGTTGAGCACAGCCTCCACGTAGGTGAGAACATGCAAAATTTTGGCTCCATTAAGACTGGTGGAATTCACTTTTTTTTAAAGCATGTCTACACTGTAGTCTTTGTAGATTTTAAGCTTTTTTGGGCTAGTTGACCTATATGAAAATAGTAAAGGTTAAATACATATTCTGTTAATGCCACTTAACCATTAATTATTGTCGAGTGCAGTTGTCCCATTTTGCATGTGCTCTGTGGCGAATATACAGAGATGTGTTGTCATTGTGGTTCAGTCTGCTCTTGTGAACGTGGTTATGCTAGAACCATCCAGTTCTCCAGCACGTGCTGTGCTGTGTCACTTAAACCTTTAAGATAAGTCTTCCATGTTTCTTCCACTTTTTCCCCTGGTTTCAATTTTACTGTTTGTAGTAGAAGACATTGCAACTTAATATTTGAATCTTAATGTAGCAACGTTTGCATTCTTGCTGGAGCTTCTGTATTAGCATTTATATTTTTAATTGTATATAATTTCAGTTAAGCAATCACGCTGGATTCAGGGTCTGATTTAAAACACATGCTTCTAATTCTGTGTTGATACTTTAGATAGACTTGTCTATGAAACAGCTTTCTTTGGCAAGAGGGTGACTACTACTGAGAGCTTCATCAACTAAAGTGAGACTGATATATTCTGATATGTCACTTTGCCAGTTAGATGTACAGTGTGTTTATGCTCAGCCTTTTGCTGAACAATTCATAGGGAGAATGATTTGATCACAGCATGCAAGTGAATTTTGGTGTTTTAATACTTCGGAAGTTCTAATCTTGTAACTCTGCTGGGTTTTTTGGGGGGCTATCCTGTCTCTTAATGGAGAGAGTTTGAGGACAATAAAAGTGAAAATGGGTACCTTCTCTATGCAGGGGAGGGCAGAAGGAAGCAAAACTTACCTAACATCCTTTTCTAGCTTATTCTTCTGTGAAACGGAAAATAGGAATTAGATATCTTGATCCTCATGTGGATTTTTAAAAATGTATTTTTCTGTGCTCTAGGTAAGACTGTACAAACCTTTATATAAATAAAACCTTCCCTATCCTGTTAAGCTTTACTTGGGTACTGCTAGTGTTATTATCCCCACAATTTTATTCAAGGGAGCTTCTATGGTAAATGCTAAATATATATATAATATATATATATATATATATTAAAAATAGTTTAAAAATACAGTGCATAGAAATAGAGAATCTCCTGTTTAGGTTGTATGTATGTCATACTGTATCCAGCTCTCTTTTTCTTTGTGGATGTCATTACAGGTTCACGCGCGCTGGTTGGGATCTAAATGTTGAGGACGTTCACATTGCCTGTAAAAATACTTGGTTAACCTGAAGTAAAACCCCAAAAGCTTTTTTGAACCTAGTGTAAAAGAAGGCTCCAGCTGTGCTACAGAAGTCGGTTATAGCAATATTAGTGGGAATTTTAGATTCAGTAGCCCTGTGTTACAGTCAGATTTTCCATTCCTTTGCAGGTAATGTTCAGATTATCTGTTTAATACATCTCAACCAGACCAAACAATGCTGAGAGAGAGAAAGTGAGCAAGGCAGTAGGGTTATTTTTGTTTTATTTTGTAATCCTGTTCAGAGCAGATTACCCTGGCAGGAATGCTTGCTAACCAATATACTGGCCATGCTGTAGTATTTGCGACTGCTTCAACTGATGGAAACACACTGGTGGCAGTGTGATACAGGAAACTAAAAATCTCATCTGGGTAAAGATTTAATCCTCCTAATAAGTTGTTTGGATGTGCTTCTTCCTGGTGGTATGTCTCTCACTTTTATGGGTTTAATCAGCAAGTATGTTTTGGAAACCACCAAATTACAGTGGAAAGTTTCAGTAAATGACCTGGGATGGGAGAATCCGAAGTCTTACATGCAGGTGATTTTTCAGCAGTTTAAAGCAGTTTAGTCCTCCTTGCGCAAAAGCTATCTTAATTTGCATCTAACCACCTCATCTTTGCGTGGTAGATATTCTGGAGTGGCTTTTTCGGGTGAAGTCCTTGAGTGACTGTTTTTATCACAAAATAACACATTCTGAATTAATTTACTCTGCTGCATTGTTAATTGGGAGACATTTTTGCTTTACATTTATCGCTTTCTAGAAAGAAATGCTATGTGCTGATACAGAAAAACTGTAGGAAGTGTATTCTTAACAGTTTTTAGGTAAAATAAGATGAAAAAGATGAAAACAGGTGAAGTGTAAACTTCTGAGAGTCTAGGATTTACACTGACAGCTTAACATACCATAAAGCTACAGTTGCTTCATTCTTTACGCTAACTCTGTGTGATTAAGCCGTGAATAACCAAACAGGTTAATTTTTGGAAAGTCAGCCTGTCTTGATGAAGGTCTGGAGACAAAGGTTTTTTCCCAGGGGTTAAATTAAAGGCAGCATATACTGGTTTAAAGGTGATGAGCTGTATTTGCATGATGGGACCATTGGAGTGCAGGAAGAGCTGAGGTTAGCTAGTGTCAGTCCATTACATGCTGCTTCAGTCTAGATAATGTGAAGTGAAACTCTTCTACAAGAGACTTGCACGTATATGGTCAGCTTAAGTTCATGTAACTTCCCTTAATAAAATTCATCTTTTAAATGATGTTTCAGTCCGTGCTGGAGAACTTGGTTAAGCTTAAATCCTTCTTCTCCTTCACATTCCTTCGCAGGACATTTTTCTGTTGTTAAAGTAATAATCAGAAGTATTAGTTGTAATTGTTTTAGCTTGAGCATTGCGTGCCCTGTGCGTTTAATGTTAAGCTGTTAAAACCAGATTTCATCATTGGCTCGCTGGGTTAATAAGAACAGGGTTGTAGGTTGCTCTGCATTATACATTTAATTATAGCAGATAAACTTGATTTCATTGTCTCAGCCTGATTCTTTTATCCAACTTGGAAATAATTAGCTATTTTCTAACTTTTACCTTTTTCTGTTTGTGCCTGTATCATATATGTATGTATATGCATATATGTAATACATGCATGTTGGCAATTAATGCAGTTAAAAAATATCAGACGTGGAGACTTCCTAGTGGGACTTACGCCATGGTAAAAATTGCTCTCAAAGTCAGTTCAGGTTTTTTGTTTGGCAGAAGCCTGCAAAAGCATAGCAAGTGCCATTCTATAGGCATAAGTGTACTGATTGAAGAGGAGCAGCAGAGGAGTTCAGGGGCTCTCTGGAGCCCACACATAAAGTCTGTGGCAGAGCCAGACTTGAACTCAGAAGTTCCTGGCTAGTGGCCTGGGGCTGAAGCCAGTTGTACACAGCTGCACTGAATTGTGAGTAGAATGATGCTTTCTTTTTCCTTTATGGCTTTATGGGAACAAAGCCGATTTAACTGAAATTACGATGTGGGTAAGAAGATGGAATTGGGTATTGCACCTATCTCAAAAGTTCAAATGCTGGAAGTTCTGGTTTGTGTAAGGACTTGCATTTGTGGATTTCCACTTACTGAGATGTATGGTTAATGTAGCTGGGTCAGAAATTGTAACAAATGGTAATGCAGTGTCTTGAGGTCAGACTAAGGGCTTTTGCTGAGGGTGTTGGAATTCAGGGCTTAATAGCTGATCTGTGTTAATACCTTGACAAATATTTGCATAGAAAAATAGGCCCTGAAAAGTATGTGATTTTCTTGGACGTTTTAAAATAGAAGTGAAAACCTAGTTCAAAGGCAATCTTCCTGAAGTAACTGTTTATTAAATTGAAATTCACATTCTGTACTTAACACTTGTGAAGTTTTTAATGTGGATTTAAACATTGGTATCCTTCAGTGCAGTATGAAAGAGAAAACTTGCTGTAAGTTCACTGACTGGTGTTTTCATCCTTCTAAAGTAAAAACTTAGCTTTGAATAGCTTTCATGGAATGCATGGACAGTTTTGGTTGTTTGAGGAGTTCCCTTTAGGGGGGAGGTTTTAATGAAAAATATTGTTATAGAATGGACATCTCCATTAGCAGGTATTTTTCTGTACTGTTAAAAACCTTGGCAGGGATTAATAAAACCATTTTCACAGTAAAAGGGACCTTTTTTTTTTTTTTCCTTTCCTCAGGCAAAATGTCATTATTTCCAAGCTTTAGCAATAAAGTGGAGCTTGGATTTTTTTCCCTTCAGGTACATTAGCTTTATGTGTGTACCATTTCTTGCTAACTGGAGCTCTATGCAAGTACAGTAACAATATTTTCTTAAATTACTCCCATGGAACCTAGCTAGAGAAAAACCTGAAAAAAGAAAAAGACCAGGAAGTAATTTTCACTTTTCCTGTTGAAAATAACAAAACCGTTACATAGTTCTTAAAAAGAAATCCAAGTATGGAAAGCTTAACAATAAAATACTTCACTTCTGAGGGGTTGAAGCACTTGAGTCTTCCTTTCTGTTCGCCAATTGCAACAGTGCCCGATGTCTGCTGATGCTTGCAGCGTAGTTGTATCTCACTTACTCAGAAGGAATTGCTACTGAGGCAGCATCTAAAAATTTCCGTGGTAGTTAAAGAAAATCAGAATCATTAAATTGAGAATGACGGTGATCTGCGTTTTTTACTTGATCTCCTTTTTTACGTGTCGTGTTAACTGAGCCAGATGGAAAACGCTTTCTGAGTTTCCCTTTCAGTTTCAGCTGTTAATGTTTACTAGTCCCAATTCCAATTGGTTGTGGCTTCAGAAGAGGTTTAAACTAGATGTCTGTCAGGTTTGTTGCACAAAAGCCTGGGCCACTTTAGAGATTGACATTGTTGTGGCAGTTCTTGCTTTATTCACCTGTCACAGCAGGTAATAGGTTGTAGTTGTATAGATCATCCTAGCAGGTCTTCCAGAAATACTGTAACCATATAGTGATGAGTGACTATATTTAGAGTTGCTACCCAGTCACCACCTGAAACTGTTACGGACTAGATCTGTGCAGTGGTGAGTGGGAGGCCCAGCTGTTGGTTTCCTTCTGAGCTGTGTTCCCCTTAATTTAAGCTGGTAGAGATAGCTTAAGTTGCAGAATAAAGTTCTCCTTCCTCTCTTTAAAACAACATGTTAGTAAAGAGCAAGCTTATCAAAGACTGGTTTAACTAAGGATGTTTCTAGTACTGCCCAATGTATTTTTGTAACAATCATTAGAGCACTAGTAAAAGTTGGTGACTCTTACTTGGTACACTTCCTCATTTAGATCAGCCACATGTAAATTACACTTGGTGAGTACCATAAGTGCAGGTGGCACTTCCAGCATAGTGCATGGATTTGATTAAAGCAAAAGGTCCGGTCCTTTACCTGAAATTTGGAATTTTATGTTACGTGAGTGATTGAATTCTGTATTACTTTTGCTATAAGATCATGCTAACCTTTTTTGCTAGGTAAGAGCCTTGACCACTTTTTCAATACAGTGCCTTCATGGAAAGACAGATGCTTTGCACTGGCAGTATGCATGCAAACATCAGTAAGCTGACAAATTAGATTTGAGGTTCTAGTGTTTAAAGGGCTTTTCTTTCAGCAGGACGTAGTCTCCCACATCAGCTTACGCATTTTAACCTTGAACTTTATATAGCAGCAAACAGTTGACAAGTCTTTATGCAGAGCCACCTTTCTGAAAGAGGAGAGAGAGAAGGTTTAACAGAATAGATTAGAAGTGTGTTCTGTTTTCTTGTGGGACAGTGAATACTTTATATTCCTGTCATGTATCATACAGTGTTTTTGCATATTGTCTAAAAAATGAAACAGCTCTGTCATGCGCGTCTATGAAATTCCTCAGTTGTAGATAGGAAAAGGTAGCTGTAAATTAAGAATAGGAGAAGTATTCAAATTACTGTCAGCAGAGGTAAAAATTATTTTTGTTGTTAGAAACATGCATAATCTCAGGTGAATGTATATGCTGAATGCTTTTAAGTGGTTTTGATGTGACTATTTCTCTCTTAGGACTGATGTTGGAAAAAAGTGCATATTTTTAACTACCCAGAAGTAAAGATGTCTGTTAGTCTTTGAAAATTATAATGTCTAAGTTTTATGCATTTCTTTGTGTCTTAGGACATCATTGCTGAGCATGAGAAATACATGTTTTTTATAAAAAAATAAGTTGTTTATCTTATGTAATGCAAAAAGGAAAAAATTACCTAAAGGTATCAAACACTGCTTGGGTTGAGAATTTAACACGGCAAATCAACTTAGTCTTGGAACTGTAGAAAGGTATTGAACGGTGAATTTCAGTTATCATTGTAGTGTCCACCTCCGGTTTTCCCTTGCGACTTAACATTTTTATTTTCTGTGAACCGTTGAGGTGGTGCTGTTTTGTAAGGTGGCGTTTCAGTGGGTGTCTCATGTTAGCTTCTTTTCTAGATTACCTTGTGCTTTATAATTTATTTCACTCTTCCATAGCAGATGACAGTGCCTGTCTGGAAGATGAACCATAGCCATGTTGCTCCATCATCTTAGAATTTTTGTATGTTGAAGCAGCTTTCTGGTGTGAATTTCCATATTGTGAAGGAATATAAGCTTTCCGGAATATAGTATTACAGAGCTGACTTAGTTGGAATGCGAAATTTCTTCTTTGTTGGTATTGAATAGTTAATTTTAAAATATATCCTTCTTGCTTCTTGAGTATGAATGGACAGTCAGTTTTTCAAGCAAGACAGTCCTCAGATTGAGTATTCACTATTTTTTTAAGTTTCTAAGTGATCTTAAGCTACTGTATTAACTGTATTATTTGTATTAACACCCGAGAGAGATTTAAATGGCACTGAAGCTAGAAACTGATCTGGTACTGTATCTGTGAATGACATAAGCGGCAAGTAAAATTCATCACTCACTGTAAATTATCATTCCTGGAAGGAGACAGGGAATGATAACCCTCAATCAAAATTTCAAAAATCTTGTCTTCTGCACTTAATACAAATAGGAAAAGCTCTCAGATGAGCGACTGCTGAGATGGGGTAGGCGCCAACTCCACAGAAATAACAACATACTTGAAAGAAATTGTTTCCCTGGTGGGAGACTATCCTTAGTTTAGACAAACGCCTGAGGGTACAGTGAACATTTTTCACTTAAACTTTCTAAGATCCTTATTTAAGAAATAAGGAAATTATTGTTTACTTAGCCATTAGGAAGAGTTTCGCGTCTAGCCTAGGTGGTTTAATCTGTGCTTTATTTCCAGAAGGTGTGAAATGAAGCAGCTTTTTTAAAATGCAGCTAGGGAGTGGTGCACAGTATCAGGACTGTAAAAATGGATGAATCAAAAAATAGCATATCAGATGATTGAATGTGAATGGTGGCAAACGTCTCTGCCTGTTAATGGAGTACTTTCTAGATCTTTTGTTTTTACCTCATAACTGTTGTAGCTAGTTAATCTTAGGCTATTAAACAGGTATGTTTATATGATTAACCAGTATGATTATATTATATGGCCTGCAAAACGCTGTTTCCCACACTTTTCCATTTCTTTTGGAATGAAAAAGGTATATTTCTACATTGTTTTCTGAAGTTACCACTGTATGTGTGTTTTAGGCCATCTGCCAGATTCCAGATAAGAGACACTACTGTGTTTAGCAAAGGCTTGTGTTTTCCCATTTAAATCAGGAAGGCTTTCGATTTGTGGTGACAGTACTTTATTGTAATGCAGTAGCTGCTACTTGTGAGGGTTTTGTTCTGGGGACACTAGTAACTTTCTGCTTTAGTTCTTATTTTTAACAAAAACATGTGAACAAACTAGTATTTCAAGTGTTAACCATGTGTTAGCCTGATTTATTCTTGGACTTCACTCTTCTAAAGAATGTGTTTATCATTAGGCAGTTGCAGTTTTCTGTGACCTCACAAAGTTCTTGACTGAACTTCTGATACCCTTCCTGATAATGCTTCCTATGGAGAACTGACAGCAGTGTCTGTCTTGCCAATCATAGCTTGCCAAGAAACGAGTTAAAAATACTAAAAAACCAAGCAGTACCACCTCTTCCAAACCCCTCAGCCTGCCCAAAGAATAAAAACCTAACCCAAAACAAACATACCAAAAAAATCTCTACCCACTTTGCAAACAAAGAGCAGTATTGGGATGCTTACTTATATCTTAGTTTTCTCTGTTATGCTTAATGGGAGCAAGTGATTAAAAGCATGAAGGGAAATTAGAAATTAAAGGGTTTGAGATGCCGCAAATTTTCAAGTAGTGAGGCGCTTTTGCACTTTTGTACAAGAATTATGTGCCAGTACATTGTGCTTGTAGACATGAAAAAGGGGGGTGGGTCTTTTTCTTTGCTGTATGTGGCAACTGGTTTTCATTAGCTTTCTGAAGTATACTGTACATGTCTTCCTAGGCGATTCCTGAAACAGAAGGAATTTTCCTTAACACACATTCAGTCATATCACAAAATGTAGATCTGTGATGTAGTATGCCTTGCAATCTAATGCTGGCCTTCAGAATTACCATTTAAGAATTTGTTCTTCATGGGGAAAGAAGGGTGCACAGCTGATGTCAAATCAAGCCTTCTGCAATCAGTTGTACTCCAGAAACATAGCAGCAATTTTAAGTCTTTGAAATTAAGTGTATAGCAATGCCACTTTTACTTCCTGTTATGTATTGGCTGTCCATGTCTTTCCTTCACCGTTTTTGACAGTATCTTGGGCACATAGCAAACTGCTAGATTCCAGAGAACATTGAAATCTCACATTGATTCAGGGCAGCGATCAGTATTCCACATGAATGCAGACTTTATAATTGCAGATAAGCAAAAATAATGTTCTAGGTAAGGAAGAGTGCAGATGGTGTTTGTAGACATTGCATGCTTTGGTGAGGTTATTTGTTCCTTTCTGACGTTTTAAGATCTTCCATTTTCTTGGAATGCCAGATCAAAATGATCAAATCTTCTTTATGTCCTCAAAACTCAAGTGGTTATATGAGGAGACCATTTTGGAGAGGCTTTAAATCTTTCAGCTGCTTAAGTAACTTCATGAATAAAGATTGTTTGTTTCTTGTAGTTCAGAACAAGTCATGTCTTGCACTATGTTGTTGTTTTTGTCTTTCCTGTTTCCTACACAGTTTCTTTACAATTTTCTAGTTTACATTCTGTGTGCCAATGAATAAATTCAGCTTACATCTTAATTAGTCATGAGTCATGACATGAAGTTGTGATGTTTTGAATAATAATTTATCGATCTGGCTTTGGAATAGAAAATGACTAATGAAAAGATGGCCTGCTGATTGTGGTAAGAAGGGTGAGCAGCTTGCATCTGGCAAACAAATGTTTCCATACCAGGCTCTGCAAAGAATCTGTGTGCTTAATGCATTTGAAGGTTCCCAAACAGTCAAACACAGTTGTTTTTCGCTGCCTCTGAGGTCTTGCTGCTTTAAAAGTAAATACGAAGTCTAGTATATCTCTTTATTTTGAGCGAACTGCACTAGAATAAAGTTCAGGTTTAATGATAGAGAGTGTATCAAATCCATTAGTAAAACCCACATCTTTCATTTATTCTCTTGCATTTTATGACTGTCAATCTCATGTTTTGGCCTTCAAAATATCTGTAGCAATACAGCAGGGAGAGAGGACTTCATGCACTTGTGATTTATGTAGCTTCTTGTGCACGGTCTGCAGTCTCATCCTCACTGATGCTTAAGTGAGACCTGATCACTGCCTGTCTGCCTCAGCAGCAGGTGCAAACCTCAGAATCACAGAGCATGGTCTGTGAACAAAATTGCTCACTTCAGTGTCATGTATACATCTTACAAATGTCACTCCATCATATGAATGGTGGAGACAGCTGATTTTGTTTATCTTATAACTTTTATCAGTGTTTAAATCTTCATATGGAAGTAGGGGGGAGGAAGTTGGTGTTATTTTGTGTATTGTAAAGCTCATGCCTTAAAGTGCATGCCAAACCTGATGTGTGACAGGACAGCCTAATTATACACTTAGAAGTGGTAAATGTATTTAAGCCTTTTTTGTTGTGAAACACCTGCCTTAAAACTTAGCACTGCTGTTTCACCAGATCATCATCTGTAATTACCCTATAAGGAACAAATATTGAATAATAGCCTTACAAAATAGGGTGGTTTAGTGGTACAGTATTTACTATATCTCTGTAGTACTGGTATGGAAAGTCCTGACTTTGTTGTCTACAGTGGTATCTTACTGACCTTAAGCATAACCGTAATCTGTAGCAGTGTAGTTCTAAGACTTATGGAGTGTCTCTTTAAAGTGTGAGTGTATGCTGTTTACATTTACGCATTTTGCATGGTATACCCATTATATGTAACACCGGATAAAAGCTAGGGATCAGCAGCTGACTGTGTGCACTGAAAAATGGTTTTGACTGATAATTAGAACCAAAGCATAAACTTTTAAATATTGTAACAGAAGGATCCACATATCTGTGCTTCTCCATACTTGGAGAATTGTGTACCTCGTTGGTTATATTTGTAGTAGATATGTTTATTTGGAGGGATACTACCACCACTGTTCATCTAAAGCTTCTGTGTGGCTGCAGACCAAAAGGTTGATTCCTCTTTGGTTCCAAGTACATTTGGACATATCTCAGCAGTATTTGATCTTGAACTTGGTCATGCTTCTGAGTGGCAGTGTGTTGATCAGGATCTTTAAGACCTTTTTTTGAAGGTTGGGTGACTAGTTTAACCCAGGGAAACTCAGCAACTTTTGGGTTCCAAAGAATTAACTGGGGTGGGGTGTGGAATGCCATTTATTTAAGCCTTGCTGTTAAATCTCATCAGGCCTTTGTTGAAGGCATAATGCTTGAATGATAGGGTAAACTATGGTAACTAGCTGTTGTCCCATGTAAGAGGGAAGAAAAATTGCTTCATGCAATGAAAGCCATATACCAAATATAATACTGAATTGTTCTCTGATTTTGTGCTCAAAGAAAACTCAAGATTAAATTATGATAGTGATACGCAGCTTCACCCAGAGAGGAAGTTTCTGCAGCCAGATTATGTCCTTTTGGAAGCATAACACCCCACCCCTCCCCCCCCCCCCCAAGCAATTTGTATCTAGGCATTCATTGTGTAGTAAGAAAAATGTACTGTGTAATTTAAAACATCAAACAAAACCCTGTTTTTCATTGGGCCAACTTTTTGTCAGCCTTGACTGAATCTTGATGTTCTGATGGGAAGTAAAGTTTGTGCATGAGTTGTTTAAAAAAACAAAACAAAAACCCAACCTGAGAAATAATAATTAAAAAAAAAAAACACACCACCAAAAAAAACCCCACACTGCTGAGCTGAAATATGAATTACACAATTGCTTTATTGACATTGTAACAACAAAGTCCCCTTTTCTAACACAGGCGTCACTGTAAAGTGAATCCTGCACGTGTTTTTAGTGCAACTTGGTTTCTTTTGTCTTCTGTAGAAAATAGTCTTTCACCAAAGCAGAAGTATTTTTTGCAGTCATGTCTGTCATATTCTTGAATCGAATGCGAACAGGAATTTTGGCAGGAGTTCAGAGTTTGTCACCTTTGGAGTCTTTTTGGTAGGTTGACAGGAATTTAATAAAATCTAAAAATTAGTCTCACTCCTGCCATTTAAATCTGTGAATGTGGCAGATACCAGCTTTGGTATGTTTTAGCATGGTTAGCTTTCACACCAGAACTATAAGTGTTAAAGATTGGTGTCTGGTGATAGTTGTGGTCATTGGAAAGAGTAAATAATTTTAAAAGGAAGGAGTAATGTTTGTGGTGGATCAAGTATGGACATGTTACAAGAAATTGTAAGATCACTGAAGTACTTAAGTGATTACAGATATATCAGTCTGCTGAAAACATTCATTTTGGACTCATAAAGGTTCTTTCTTTTGAGAATGGATATTGAGTTCTTAAACTGGTATTTTTTTTGCCTTAATTACTGGAACACGTGACTGAATGTTAAGCAGCAGCTTACTTTCATTTGTGGGTCTGAATTTTCATTGGAGTTGTGCTTCAGCTTGATATTACTTGTTAATTTTGTAAAAGCACCAAAGAATATCACACTCATACCTGTCTTTAATAGGGAAGTTACCAGACAAGAAAAAACAGGTTTTTACTAGAAATCTCATGAGAAAGTTTTCTCTGTTCGAAGGGAGCCAAACTTTGTGTCATTGTGAGAATGCTGCCTGAAATTCAGTGTCCTCTTTGCAGGATTGAGCATGGCTGTGTAATGTATAGGCCATCAAGGGTTGTTCACACCACATTTGGAGTATTAATTATGTCCTTGTTTCTAATGGAGTGCTCCTTAATGGCAAGAGCCACTTACTCTCTATATTGCTGAGTTGTCCTGTGAATTTGAACATCGGTTATTCATTCCTTGCTTGGGTTTACTCATGTGCAGAATTAAGTTTTACATACTTAGTGTGCTGCAATGCTTAATTAATATTTATAAAGGCCTTTGACATCCTGTGATGAAAGGAGCTGTGCAAGTGTTCAGTAGTGGTATTATTTTATTAGTGAAAATACAGTAGGAGTCAGGAGATGCCAGTTTGTAATTCAGAGTGAGCAATGGAGTCATTTTGTAACCTTGAGCAGGTCACGCAGTCCCTTGTTTTGTAACATAGCCTGGGAAAGCTCTGTGTTGTGGCATTTGTTATTAAGCATCATCGTTAACTCCCCCAAGTCAATTCAAAGGGAAAAAAAAAAGGTAATCTGCAACTTCACTGAGCTGCTAAACAGGGCTGGTATTTCCGAAGGAAATATGTAAATTAAAAAGTAGCAGAGAGTGAGAAGGTAGTGGATGTAACAGTTGCATTTTAAAGTCAGCATAAGAGCTTGAACATGTGTTACCTAGTCATAGACCAGACTAAATGTTGCCTGTTACAGATCTCTTTGTCATTCAAGTTCAGTGTGCACTGTGCTTAACTGCAGCTTGACTGTGAGGTATATAATCTTTATTGCATTCGAAGAACTCCTTAATCCATGGTATTTAGCTGGTAAGCAAGTTCTTGCTTCAAACTGAGTACAGTCTGTTTTTGAGCCTTGTGATTGCCAAGGTTGATAACCAGCTCTTATAACATCTCTTATATGTCTGTTATATAACGATACACGTATCAGTCTCTTGTGTGGGTTTTCCCTCATCTGGCAGAGGAAGGTTATGATTATACACTGTCATTAAAATTACAAGATACCAGTGAACTTTTGGAAAGTATACATTTGTTTAAGACTTAGCCAGCCAACCATTTTTCTAATTATGTAATATGCAGTAGCATTTAGTGAAGTTATTTGCAATGCTTCATGCATGCAAATGCAGGATTTCAGGGTAGGGTTTTTTTTCAGGGTTTCCTACAAGATGCTACACACCTGCATTTTACTCATTGCACAAAGCACACAGATATGGTTTAAAACAAGGGGCTTCAAAACTGTTACTTAAAGTACTTCAGGAAGGAACCAGCTTGCCCAGTGAAGTGTGAGGCATAGCTGAATGCAAGTGTTGGCTTGAGCATGTGCATTACGGTGAATTCAAATCAAAAGCATCTAAATCTTTGTCCCGCTTCATTGTAATCTGGTTGTACAGCTTGTTCCTGAGGGGATTCTTGCATTTAGTCCTGCCTCAGCTCAGCTGGCGCAGGGATGAACAGAAATAGTGCTTGTCTACTGGGAATAAACAATGGTTTGTAGTCTTCAAGAACAGCAGTTATGGGGGGGGAATCTCTTCACATAACCCTTGTTATAAGAATAAAAGTTACAAGTTTAATTTATGTAGCATACTGATTCCATTAGTAATGGAATATCAAGATTTTACCTGCCCAACTCCAGCTGAATATACTGAACGTACACAGATAGATTTGTTTGAAGAGATGTTAATTTGATAGGTTTATGTGTTTCCCAGACCTGCAAAAGATGTTACATACTTTTCCTTCTGACTTTAATTTAGATTTTCTGATGAGGATCGTGACAGCCCTGAAACTTTGTAACTAAATATTTGAGGAAGTAGCTGAATTAATTTTCTCACCTGTTAAAAATAAATACTGCCTCAGGCAATAACTGGAGTAGAAAATACAAACCTTAAATACCTTTGCCAAGAAAATCTGAGCAAGCTGCAAGAGTTGAGTTTTTAATGTATTAGAAGTTCAGGCAACCTTAACTCACTGGTTCTTCCAGTTTGGCCTACAACAGATGAATAATAACCTTGTGTGGAAAACCTTGTTCTTAACTTCCCACTGATAAAAATAAATACATTCTTGCTTTAGTATTTTGATTTAGTATAATTAAAATAATGACTTACAGTTTGATAAATGTTATTTTCATTGCTACAGTGCCCTGAAGCACTGTATGTGGAAAATTTTACAATATTATACAGATCTGGAGGTATGTAACATGTTTGTCAGGCTATTAATTAACTTGCAGTAAGTGTTTTGGTTTTTATAGCAAGTGAATTTAGAGTGTTTCCTTGGAAACTGAATAAAAGTAAACAATCAAATTGCTTGTAAAATGCAATATGAATTATACCATTCTGATTCTGTGAGGGTATCCTTATAATATCCTCAGGCAGGTAGAATTCCAAGCACTTCATCATTCAGTAGAAGCTGCTTTTAGGCAGCATGGTTCTAGCCACGTTTGGGTGTTTGGATTTTTTCCTCAGTAATTTAACTGTCAGTGTATAGAAACTACTTTATTCGTGCATGTATTTCGGGGTTTTTTTCTTGATCCCTCCCAAAGTGCCATACCACAAAAGTGAACAACGCCTCCAGGATTTTGAAGTGTGTTAATCAACAGCAGTAGCACTGCAATGTGCTGTTACCTGATGTTTTCTGTATATCCACCTTCCCCTAAAATTTTGTCCTGTATCTCCAGATAGTTTGTATCTTTACCAGGCTCTTGAAGGTCTGATTTTTTTAATGTCTAAGAAACACAAATACAAAAATGTCAGTCATAATCCAAAAAATATTAAAGTTTGTTTTGAATGTAACTGTTTCTGTTGTCAAAGATTCTGTAAGATCCACTTCCTTACTGTCTGCATGACTTGTGCTGATGCTATGGATGATGCTCTGGCAGAAAACGCTTCATTTAATTAAACTATATTATACATTTTCAGTATTCTTTTTGAAATGTCACATTCTGACATTAAAACAAATGTCATAATTGTTGTGCATACTGTGGCATAGTTACCATAGCAAATAGATTTGGTTTTTGTGACTTTTTTTAGTGTTAAAAAATAATTCTGTACTTGGCATTTAACACAGAAGTTTGTAATCTAAGAGGGTACAGAGCTGCTTTTGTTATAATTAAGTTTACATTGTAGTCAGGTGTTAGCATTTGCTTTTTAATTGCAGTCAGAAAATTAACAGTAAACAGGGATTTTTTTTGTACCACTTCTCATACACATCTACAAAAAATGGGTTATGAAGGTGGCAGTCACTTTCATCACAACTTGTAACCAGTTCAAAGTCCCAGTGAGGCATTGGTAAAGCTGCCAGTAGAGCTCTGAGCTTGATTTGTGGAGTCCATTGGGCTGCAGAATGCAGTAGTGTACTGATACAGACGCCTGAAGTGGAGGGTAGGTCTTCTAGGGGCTTCTGGTTCAGTTCTGCAAAAGACAGATCTGTAATTAGGTGCTTGCTCACTCAACCACTAAGTACAGAAATACTTGCTCATTCTATTCTTAGGTAATATATTTTTTGGAAAAAGGATTCCACAGCGGGATTGCCAGAGTCAGTGATTTAGAGTTGGTATGTATCATGGTCAGAGATGCAAAGTGCACTGGCAGCTGGGTAATGTGGTGCCTCATGGGAGTCAGTGCTGGCGCTGATAATGTTCAGCTTCTGTATTAATACCCTGGTCAGTGGGATGGAGTGTACCCTCAGTGTGTTTGCAGATGATTCTAAACTGGGCTGAGTGGTTGACACCTCTGGAGGGTAAGATTGCTTTGCAAGGGGAACTTGGTAGGCTGGAGAAAATTGTCTGACAGGAATTTCTTGAAATTCAACAAAAGCAAATGGAAAATGCTACACCTGGGGCAAAATAGCCCTGTGCATAGGCATCCACTGTTTAGAAAGTAGCTCTGCAGGAAAAACACCTAAAGGTCCTGACCAAGAAAAAGTAGAGAATGTGAGTCAGCAGGGTGTTCTTGCTGTGAAGAAACCACTGATGTCCTGGGCAAGGCCATAGCCAGTGTGTCAAGAGAAGTGATTCTTCGGTTCAGCACTTGTGTGTCCACCTTTGGCATACTGTGTCCAGTTTTGGCTTTCATACAGGAAGGACACTGAGATAGTAAATAGCCACTAAGACGATTAGTGTTCTGGAGCGCATCTTGCATGAGGAAAAGCTGAGAGAACTGTGTTTGTTCAGCTGTGGAAAGAGAAGATTGTACGGGGGCAATGTTGTTGCTGTTTTCAGCTGCCTAATGAGAGGTTCTAGAAAGCCAGGCTCTGCAGTGATAAAACTAGAGGCGGCAAACGCAAATTGCAAAAAAGAAATTATGAGATTTCATCAGAATGGGGGAGGCAGATGCAATGGGTGTAGTAGAAAAATGGAGTACGTTCTCAACGCTGGTGGTAGTTTGTGTCTCTGTCCTTGGAGAGACTCAGAATGTGACTAGGTCCTGAGCAATCTGCTTAATGATGGCTTGGCTTTGTGTGGGGGGTTAGCCCAGACTCCAGATGGAAGTGACTTACAGAGGTCCCTTCAATCGGAATTATTTGTGATTATGATGGTGAGACCAGTAAGAGTACCTTGTATCTAGCGCAGAAAGTGTCACTTTGATTGAAAAGGTGAATTGTCTTAAAAAATAAAAAAGGTAGTTTAAAACCAAACTGAAAAGGGCCATTGAGGGAAGAGATTCTGTGGAACTTTTCTTCTGTTAATTTTCAAATGTAAGGATTTTTTCTCTTGACGTGCAAACCATTTGAGATTTTAAAACTGGTGAAGTTTGTCTCATAGTATTTTAATACAAAGCAGTACTTGCCAGTTCTTGCACATCCTGTACCTGCAGACTAATAAGCAATCCTTTAACTGACATCTGGCACTTTTCCTAGATAGCCTGCAAGAGTGTAGTAAAAAGTGCCTTACATTCAAAGGAAGGTTCAGCAGCAGCTCGCCTCAATCTGTCCAGAGCTTTGGTATCCCCCCACTCCACCCATCCATAATTGCATAAATTGAAGGACTTCAGTAAATGGAAGATAAATGTTTTGCGAGGCAGTCTGTTGTCTTACCTGCTGAAATTACAGCTTCAGAGAGCTACTTTGCTCTTGTGAGACCCCACCTGGAGGAGTACTTGCATCTGGCTGTGGGGCCCCAGAGAAGGATGGGGAGCTGTTGGAGCAAGTCTGGAGAAGGGTCATGAAGATGGTCAGAAGGCTAGAGCACCTCTCCTCTGAAGACAGACTGAGAGGTGGGCTTGTTCAGCCTGGAGAAGAGAAGGCTCCAAGGAGACCTCATAGTGTCCTTCCAGCACCTAAAGGGGCCTACAGGAAATTTGGAGAGGGACTTTTTACAATGGCATGTAGCAACAGGACGTGGGGAATGGCTTTGAACTGAAAGAGGGTAGATTTGTTTTGACATAAAGAAGAAATTCTTTACTGTGATGGTGGTGAGGCCCTGGCATAGATGCTGTGTCTGCCCTATCCCTGGCAGTGTTCAAGGCCAGGTTGGACAGGGCTTGGAGCAAACTGGTCTAGTGGAAGGTGTTCTTGCCTATGGCAGGGGCTTAGAACTGCATGAGCTTTAAGGTCTCTTCCAACTTAAACCATTCTATGATTCTTTTAATGAGTGTTTGAGAGTTCATATTGCCGTGATAGATCATTTGTAGTGGAATAGAGTTCTTGACTGTACTTTTTGAGGACTGTCACTTCTTCCCTAGTCAGAAAACTGCCTTGTTTTCTCTCTAAGCTTGTCGCAGGGCCAGGTTGTTTTTTGAGATTTTGTGGTCACTGTTATCGTGTAAATGGTTCCGTGTTGTTTGTTACTGATTCATTTCTGTATGTATTTTTTCCAGCTTTCAGAACCACAAAGACATTTTTCTTGGTAAACAGTTGTAGATAATGGAGCTTTCTACATGTGAGAGTAGTTTCTAGAGGAAAATAAAGTTATTTGATAATCAAGTAAAACCTTGAAGTGTTGAGTAGAACAGTGTTTTGATGAATGAATGTTCTGATATGATAAATTACTGGACATCTTAGTTGCAGGCAGTTTACTAACTTAATGTTTTGCGATTCTTAGTCTATGTTTACCACATTTCACAATTGTCTCAACACTTTATCTTTGGTATGCATGAGTGCGCATGCTATGAAATAATAGTTACTGACTTGTAAGAGCTCTAAAGCATTTGAAGACTGAAGTAAGGGGAAAACTTGCTCAGTTCATACATTGTAGAGCTTTGGCTGTAGCTCTCAATTTCCTCAGAACATACCTCGTCAACTGTGGCTAACATCTGGAAACTTTAGATCGTACCTCAAAGTCATTCATTCTTTTAATGTATCTAAGGGGTACAGCAGAGTAATTATATAAAATGAATGTAAGCAAAGAAAGATGGACCATTAAAAACATTTCCATTTATTTTTTATACAATCTAAGGTTTTGTTATTGACAGGAGACTTTTAAAAGTTCAGTTGAGCTCCTCCCTCCCACACCAGTTGGTGAATTGTTGAGAACAAACCTCATTCTTTATGAATATTTGGTGATGTATTTTAGGGCTTACACTGTCCAATTCTTTAAAGTAAACAGCCTTTTATGGTCAGAGTTATTTTCTTTCTATTATGTAGATAATTTTGCGTGTATATATGTTAAATATGCCACAAAGAATCTTACTTTATTAGCAAGTCTAATAGTCTATGAGGAGTCTTTCTTCAGAAAAGCATGCTTTTAGTGAAGTCAGTATGCCAATTTCATAAAGTTGGTTATTTTCTACAGCAGCTCCAAATTACTGATGTTTTGCTGCGATAAAGGCATATCAGTTGTTCCAGATACGCTATTTAAAGTAAGCAAA
This sequence comes from Amazona ochrocephala, assembly GCA_039720435.1. NCBI lineage: Eukaryota > Metazoa > Chordata > Aves > Psittaciformes > Psittacidae > Amazona > Amazona ochrocephala. Next base: position 81,630,786 of record CM077880.1, read on the forward strand.
CTTCTTGCTGTGACGCTCTTTTGGTTTTCAGCCAGAGAGGTCAAAAAAGCAGCTTACTCTTAACTCCTTGATGAGCAATAATAGTTTGCTTTTTAAAAACACCGCTTTGCAGACTGCTTCTCAAATGAGGCTTTCTAAAGTGCTTTCGTTTAATATATGGCAAAGTGTATCTTGTGTGTGTATGAAATCCACAGCTTGCCCTAAGGGGGAGAGGGTACACACTGTCTTGTGTGTTACTGTCTTACCTGTGTTATGCTTGCATACATATATGTTACAAATGTGAAAGTTTTGATTTCATACTCAAGGGCTGAGTTTTGGTATCTTGAGCGCACTTTAATTCAGAAAGTGTGGGACAGTCATCCTTTTATGAGCTGGTTGGTTTTAAACTGAGTAGTTTATTCCGTGCTTCGATATTGCAGTTTTTCAGTGATGCTGTAAACATCAGCTTTATTTCAAGAAAACAAGTAATTTTTATTTCTTTATGTGTTTATTATTTATTTCATCTCCTTGTAACTTTTATATTCTCGATCTTCGGGGATGCTATTCTTAAGGATCACGGGTTTTTTTCCTTATAAACATCAGAACTCATTTGGCCTAAAATAATTTCGTACTTCATTTTTGTCAGTTCAGCCTGAAGACTGATTTTTTTAAATGTGTATCTCCTCTTTATCCAGCTTTTGTATGGCTTAGGCCTGTCTAGTTTATGCATGCAAGCACTGCTTAGCAAGAAAGGTGGCTGGGATGTTGTGCGTTTAAAATATTTTTTTTTTTTACAATTTATTAATCCCATTTTTAATCTTTTGATCAGCAAGATCATAACTCTTTACATGGCTCAGTCTAATGGAAGTAATTTTACCTTTAGGAATTTAGAGTCTGTCAATCCTGGGATTTATCCCATGCTATGTTCCATCTTGCTTCTGTTTGAAGTCCTGTTTAAATGTGCTGGAGCACACTCACGTGTTTGGACATGCCAGAGTCTTCTCATGTTGTTGAAATAATGGAGTGTGTCTGTTAAGTGGGATATGTTGAATGGAAGTGGAAGTCAAAGACTAATCTGGAAGTGGAAGTCAAAGACTAATCTGGAAGTGGAAGTCAAAGACTAATCTGGAAGTGGAAGTCAAAGACTAATCTGGAAGTGGAAGTCAAAGACTAATCTGGAAGTGGAAGTCAAAGACTAATCTGGAAGTGGAAGTCAAAGACTAATCTGGAAGTGGAAGTCAAAGACTAATCTAGAAACAGTGCATTTAATTTAGCTCATTTTTAGGCTCTGACATCCAGCTTCCTGATAAGATTGAGGAGCTTTCATCCATCTTGAGCAGACTGCCAGTATTCTTTACTACAGCAAGACGGGCTTGCGCCTCCAGGCGCAAGAACTCATTTGGGAGTTTGTAGTATACTTTTTCTTCTATGCTTATGACCCTTAGTTCTAATCAGCTTATCCTTTTTAATGTATATTTTTATATAAATACTGTTATGCTAGAAGATTGTACCAGTGAAGCCCTTGTTACAGTTAGAATTGCTCAGATGCAAGTGACGGTGCTCAGATCACATATGCAGAGTATGGGATAAAGGACTAAATACAGTCTAGAGGAAACATAGAATCATAGCATCACAGACTGGTTGGGTTGGAAAGGACCTTAAGATCATCTAGTTCCAGCCCCCTACCATGCGCAGGGACACCTCGCACTAGACCATGTCGTGCAAGGCTCTCTCCAATTTGGCCTTGAACACTGCCAGGGATGGAGCATTTACCACGTCTTTGGGCAACCTGTTCCAGCGGCTCACCACCCTCACAGTAAAGAGCTTGTTCCTTATCGAATCATAGAATAGTTAGGGTTGGAAAGGACCTTAAGATCATCTAGTTCCAACCCCTCTGCCATGGGTCATTGACACCTCACACTAAACCATGCCACCCAAGGCTCTGTCCAGCCTGGCCTTGAGCACCACCAGCGATGGAGTATTCTCAGCTTCCCTGGGCAACCCATTCCAGTGCCTCACCACCCTTACAGTAAAGAATTTCTTCCTCAGATCCAATCTAAACTTCCCCTGTTTAAGTTTGAACCCGTTGCCCCTTGTCCTCTCACTACAGTCCCTAATGAAGAGTCCCTCCCCAGCATCCCTATAGGCCCCCTTCAGGTATTGGAAGGCTGCTATGAGGTCTCCACGCAGCCTTCTCTTCTGCAGGCTGAACAGCCCCAACTTTCTCAGCCTATCTTCATACAGGAGGTGCTCCAGTCCCCTGATCATCCTCATGGCCCTCCTCTGCACTTGTTCCAACGCTTCCATGTCCTTTTTATGTTGAGGACACCAGAACTGCACCCAATACTCCAAGTGAGGTCTCACGAGAGCAGAGTAGAGGGGCAGGATCACCTCCCTCGACCTGCTGGTCACGCTCCTTTTGATGCAGCCCAGGATACGGTTGGCTTTCTGGGCTTCAGGCGCACACTGCCAACTCATGTTCATTTTCTCATTGACCAAGACCCCCAAGTCCTTCTGCGCAGGGCCGCTCTCTCTGCCCAACCTGTAGCTGTGCCTGGGATTGCTCCGACCCAGGTGTAGGACCTTGCACTTGGCATGGTTAAACTTCATCAGGTTGGCATCAGCCCACCTCACAAGCGTGTCAGGGTCCCTCTGGATGGCATTCCTTCCCTCCAGCGCATCAACCGAGCCACACAGCTTGGTGTCGTCGGCAAACTTGCTGAGGGCACCCTCATTCCCACTGTCCATGTCACCCACGAAGATGTTGAACAAGACTGGCCCCAGCACCGATCCCTGGGGGACACCACTCGTTACTGGTCTCCAGCTGGACACTGAGTCACTGAGCACTACTCTTTGTGTGCGGCCATCCAGCCAGTTCTTTATCCACCGAGTGGTCCACCTATCAAATTGATGTCTCTCCAACTTAGAGAGAAGGATGTCATGTGAGACAGTGTCGAATGCTTTGCACAAGTCCAGGTAGATGACATCCACTGCTCTACCCCTGTCCATCAGTTCTGTAGCCCCTTCATAGAAGGCCACCAAATTGGTCAGGCGGGATTTCCCCTTAGTGAAGCCATGCTGGCTGTCCCCAAGCACCTTGTTGGTTTTCATGTGCCTCAGCATGCCTTCCAGGAGAATCTGCTCCAAGATTTTGCCAGGCACAGAGGTGAGACTGACTGGACTGTAGTTCCCCGGCCCATCCCTTTTCCCCTTCTTGAAGATGGGGTTATATTTCCCTTTTTCCAGTCATTGGAAACTTCACCTGACTGCCATGATTTTTCACATATGATGGACAGTGGCTTAGCAACTTCATTTGCCAGCTCCTTCAGGACCCGCAGATGGATTTCGTCAGGTCCCATGGACTTGTATACGTTCAGGTTCCTAAGATGGTCTCGAACCAGTTCCTCCCCCCATTTAAGTTTAAACCCATTATGCCTTGTCCTATCACTACAGTCCCTGATTGAGCAACGTAGGACAAATTTCTTTCAAAAGAAAATGCAGTCACTTTTACTAGTAGATCTTTGTATGATACAGCTTGCAGTTTTAACTGGGTGCTGTGTGGAGATGTAAGTAAGGTGTAGTTTCATCCAATTGCAACCAATTTAACACGTTCCTTTGAAAGAAGACGACTCCTTGCTGCTTGTGCACTCTGCTTCTGGAGTTCTTATTATACTCAAAGCTGATGCCATTTACAAAATGGGGGGAGTTGTCCAGGTGAGATTTTGGGAATTGAATTTTCTTACCATACAATCAGCTGAATTCCAGAGAAGGCTCAAGCGAGGGAAGGTCAGGGACAGAGCTCGATAAAGAGAAATAAAGTGGAAGAGAATGAAACCTACTTCTCCAGTGGTAGCAACAAGCTCTTCATGGAATAGCACTGTTGAAGACAGCTTACTTTTCTCTAAGATATTTCATCCCTGTATAGACTGAGAGGAGCTTTTGCCTTGGAAGTGTACCTGGCCTTGAGCTTGTTATAAAGGTGTTTTGCAACACATCTGAGACACTAGAGTGTGATGCCCAATTCTGCTGGTATCCAGGCTGTATAATTTATCAAAACACTGAGGAAACTTTCAGAACTGCTGAGGAGCAGATGCTTGTAGTTAGAGTTCACTGGAAATTCTCCTTGCTTTGAATCTTGAATATTGGATATTTTATAGATCAACTTTCTGTTTTAGTCCCATGAGTTTTGAATACTTTTATATATTTATAAACCATGAGATATATATTTTGGATCACTAGAGACCTGTCTGTAAGAAAGAGTTGGTTACATCAAGTGTTGTGTCTGGGTGAGACTGGTCTAGGTATGCAAATTGTTATTTCGCATAAGGTGATGGCCTTTTAGCTCTGGATGGTTATGGCTAAAGCCTTTAGAGAAAATACTAAGCTGTTAACGTGACCTTGTAGCTGTATAGATAACAGCTTGTTCTGTTTAAGTGCTGCTGATTCTACAAGGGTAGTTTTGGAATTGCCCCTAGTCTGGAAGAAGTTGGCTCACAGTTTGGAAGCAGATTTGTAAATCATCCTGTGCTTATTACAGTGCAGGGAATAGGATGCACCAGTAGAAGTTTACTGTCACTCCTGTGTTTTGCTATACTGTAGTGAGTTAACTGTACTGACTAAGTAAAGCAAAGCCATGGGGTCAAGAGGAAGGAAGATGACTCACAGGACTGCTATCTAGTCTACATCTTTACCTATGAGGAACTTCCAAACAGTGTTACATTGATGTCTTGTAGCCCTGTAGAAAGAATTGGGAATTGCCTGCTCTGAGGTGCCACTCCTGAGTTTCTAGGAATTTTCATTTTTTACATTTTACTTCTCTTTCTTCTGCGCAATTTTAGTTGAGGTTGACTTTATAGGGTTGTGGGGGGTTTGCGTAGACTAATTCTCTGTGTGACTCTTTATCTATACCGATCGAAGTGTGTTGCCAGCAGATAGAATGTAATACGTCATTTCGTCTCACAGTTCAGTTTGCAATAGCAAAAACTTTGAAGACAACTTCTGACCTTTGCCCGTGCCTGAAGCCCATGCGTTGTGAGAATAAGTCTTTTTAAGACAGAGTTTTCTGGGGAAAATGAATGTTAAGATATTGAAGGAATAAACATCTTCCAAAAAAATGGTAAATTGTTTTAGGGGAGGGCACAGTTCTTGAATACCTATTTTTACTTTTTTTCCTGAAGTGGGCGTTTTAATAACTTGGACTGCAAAAGTATTTTCTGTTACTTCTTCAGTTAACTAGCTGAAAAACCTTCTTTTCTCTGAAATGGTTGCTTTTGTCTTAGCCACAAGAGTTTATTATAATAACTTTGATATGGTATTAAGTGTACTGCATCACAGCTAGTGGGTTTGTTTGGTTTGGGTATTTTATCAATAAAATTTTTTATTATAACCTATAGTTCCTCATAATTTGTAAGCTGTTAATATGCCTTACTTTAAATACTCGGAATTATTAAGTCTGTAATACACTTTTGAAACGCTTCCTAACGATGTTAATTGCAAACTAATGTGCAGTCAGGTCATTTTTAAGATCAACGTGTGTTTTCTACAAGAAAGCTGGAGTAAAAAGCTGGCTGCTGGTCGCTGTTCAGCAAACTTCCTCTTCAGGGTTGTGGTGTGTCCATGTTCCCATTACTGTGTGCTGGTAACAAATACCGGAACCACACCCCATTGTATTACTCTAAATTCACTCTGTTTGGAGTTGATGGATTTTCTCCCCGTGTTGATCTTGTCAGTCTAAGCACCTGGTTGCTGGAATGTACACTGTGGGCACGCACCCACCCTCCCCCCACTTTCTTTGCCTGGGCCAGGAGGAATTATCTTTCAGCTAATGAGAGAAGGTTAATACGCAGCGTTGTCTTCTGAATGAATTGATGAGGTTCTTGAAAGTTTTGCTTATGTTAAATTTATCAGAAGACTTAACGCGCAAGCTAAGTTTGTGTTTAACAAGCTTCTTGTGTACAACTGAGAAAGGGAAACCATTGATCATAAAAAGATGTTAGTGAAATGCATCAGAGTATAAGTGGGAAGATGGCAAGTGGAATACCCAAAATGGCAATAAGCTATTTCCACCCCCCCATCCCCCCTCCCCAATTCAGTGAACTTTCAACACAGCGGTACATGGTTGGTGTGTCTGTGGCATCAGTTCTTGCTCTGTCATTTGGAGAATGTAACTTCATATTTCGTACGTGTTCATGAGGTTTCAGTTATGCTTTGCCAGGAACTTTGTGGTCTTGTACATGTGATGCAGCCAAGTGTACAAAAAGATCTCTTCCATCTCAGTAGAACTTAGGTGTGCTTACACAAATTGAAGCCTAAATTATGAAGTATTGTTTATTGCTATGTTGTAGTTGTTGATGATGTGCACAATGGAATATTAAATGCACATCTCTACTAAAAGATGTATCACAAAGACAAATGCCTGTAACTAGGTGTTTACTGCCAGGCTGTGGATCTTCTATCCTTAACTTCTTTGATTATTAGTACTGCACATTTCTGTAAGCCATAGCTTACATATGGCCTCTTTCTTCGTTCTTATCCATTCCCTGCTCTTCTGGTTGAAAAAACTAAGGAAGGTGCTTTTAAGTAGAAGGCTGTGTGCCAAGCAGTTACTGGAAGTCAGTTTGTATTTTGATCCTACCCTTTTTCAGCAGCTCTTACACTTTTGCCTGCTGCAGGAAAGTTTTTTAGAAATAATATTGTAACTGGCACTACAGCCCCAGAGACACACACAGCTTGACAGTACAAAAGTAGTAAACATAATTTGAGGTTATAGTAATCTTGAAAGATGAGGGTGTCACTGGGGAGCTTTTTCATATTGCTTGCAGTTTGTGGCTCAAAGAAAACAGAGAACTTTTTGTCTCAGTGCCATGACAATGGGAAGTATACCAGTCTCGCAGTGCTTCATGTCTTTGCTGTTAGTAAAATTGAAAAACCTGTGGGGCATTTCCTTGCCAGAGTTTAGGGCTAGAAAGTGTGCTTTGACGTTTTTATAGAGAACAGAAAAGAGCAAGAACTGGCCTGGCTTAAGTAATACCAGACTGTGCATAAGACGCTGTTCTGTATGATGTGGAATGCTTGCCCCAAACTTTTGTTAAATCTAGACTAAACTGGCTACAATGTATGAATTGCATTTGGTTATAATCCCAGGATGTTGTTACTAAGGACTAATCTTGCCTTTATCCATTTTCTCCATCCATGAAGTGGAGAGTCTGCCTTTCTGACTGCAGGAAACCAGGAAGGCATTTTATTGCTGTCCTTACAACCTCTTCTCTTTGAGAGTTCTTTGAAGTCCTCAGTCAGGAGCCTGTTAACACGTTGACATCTCAAAGTGTTTTGGTAGGATTTGATTAGCTAGGTAAACGTCTCTTTACTGGCTTGGCAGTATCTAGTGAAAATGCAAACGAAAATACTACCTATACTGGGTAAAGGCAGTGGATAGAAAAGTCTGAATGATGTGGCAGCAAAGCCAGCTCTAAGTTGCTTAAACTATGGTCAAAAAGAGCTTTGATTTGTGCATAAATGTAAGAAATAGTTCAATACAACAATAAACTTCAGCTTTGTTTATAAATCTATTGTTTTTTATAAAAACTTGTTCTGAAAGATTGTGAGTTATACTTGTTAGTTGCTTGTAAAGTTCACATCTCTGGTCTCTGATCCTGCCCTTTATCCATCTGATCATCTTTTTACATTAACTGCCTTAGTCTTAATCTTATAAAAATAAATTATTCCAAGTGAGCTGAAAACTTGGTCTTAAATTTTCTTTTAAGGAGGAGAAGAGAACTGGTTAACAAAGATGTGATTCACCATAGAAACAGTTCAGCCAATAGCACATATGCAGTAAATTAACCATTTTCTGGTACTTTCATATTTGACACGACGCATAGCAACAAGATGATAGCTTGACAACAATAGCAGCTGCACATATTTTTTAATTCCTTTTTTGAAAGAGTGTTCTTGTGAAAAAAATAGATTCCCTGGAAAGTAATTTATATTACAAGTTTCATCACAAAAATTTTGTGGGTGGGTACAATAGGCTAGAAATTGAATTAGTGATTTGTATAATAAATGACGGGTTTGATGTGATATGACATTTCTCGTCTCTTACAAGCGACATAGCTGCAGGCAGTAGAATAATGTCTTCCCCTTGTGAAGATAAATGTCGTATCAGACCAGACCATCATATATTAAATTACAACTTCCCTTTTTTTATCATATGAAAAGATTCATGAGACTGTTCACTAAATAATAGCACAACCCAATTAAAAGGGTTCTTTGGCCAAAATGTCTTGAAGATATTTCCCAATATCAGGCACGTAGTTAATTTATACAGGGTACTGCTATAAGAGGCCTGATCCAAATAAAGGAATTTTCCTTTACGCAGCAAGTGGCATGATTGTTGCCACACTGAGCTAGAAGGTGCTTTTCTTCATCTCAACTAAACCAAAACCCTCAAATGCAAATGAAGTATGACGATAAGAGGAATCTAGTATCTTGACTTCCTTTCTTTGGGGGAAAAAGGATATAGTACGTGTGGCTCTTGTACAATTTGATTGTGCTCATACTGTTGTTTTTCATGTTTTGGCAGAGAGAAGGAGCAAGAAAGGGAAGAACAGTTAATGGAAGACAAGAAAAGGAAGAAAGAGGATAAGAAAAAGAAGGACTCTGCTCAGAAGGTAGGTTTTGATATTTGAATAGTTTTATCCAGCTGGAACATCAATAGTATTAGGGTGATAAGATGTTAAATTGTTTGTATTTGAGATTTAAACTTTAAATTGGGTTTGAACACTTGGTGTAGTAGAGACTCTCTGTTTCACTGAAAATCTAGCAGATTGTTCTAAGAATTAACTTGACATGAGAACTTGAGTTCTGCTGCTTTATCCATACTTCTGAGTGGTAAAGTCCTTTCTGTCTAGTTCTGGGCTTCCCAGTACAAAACATGTAACCATCCAGGAGCAGGTCCAGGAAAGGCCCCTGAGATGATTAAGGAACTGGAGTATCTGACAAATAGGGGAGAGGCTGAGAGGGCTGAGACTGTTCAGCCTGGAGAAGAGAAGGCTCGGGAATCTTATCAATGTATATAAATGCCTTGTGGGAGGGAGTGACGAAGGTAGAGGCACTCTCTTCTCAGTATTGCCCAGTGACAAGGCACAAAGCATTGTGCACAAATTAAAATACAGGAAATTCCCCTGAATCATTAAAAGACTTCTTTTGCATGTGTGTGACTGGGCAACCACTGGAACAGGTTTTCCAGAGAGGTTGTGGTACCTCCATCTTTGGAGATGCTCAAAAATGAGTTGGACGTGGCAGCCCAGTTTGAGTGTGTCTGGTTTGGATGACTTTGCTTTGAGTTGGGCAGATTCGAGGGGGCAGCTAGGGAACTGGTGTGGGAATTGTTGGACTTAGATCTCCAGAAGCTGTCCCTTCCAATCTCATTGATGATGTGAAATTGACAGCAGAAGGCTTTACTTTCTTTTAGTAGTCTCTGCATTTCGGTTGTTTCAGTAACAACAGATCCTACAAAAGGTGTGATACCGCTGTTAGATTCTCTAGGTCTCTGCTGAGACCAGCCATCACCAGTTTCAGTTAAATTTTGTCTTATCTGGGGTCATCTTAAATCTGGCTTTTGCACCAATTTCAGTCCATCAATTTAAATTAGGTGCAAATAAAGTGGTGCATTTCTGTTGTCTTTATGCAGCCATTGTGTTGATACATCCCCATTTATACTGCAAAAAATCAGTAGCTGCAGAATAAGGTTTCTTCAGTGTCTTTTTGCCTCAGTGTTGCTGCTATTTAATGTTCAAGTACAAAAAATATATGTAGGAACCAGGAAGAGGAGACCCTGGTCACTGGAAGAATAGTGGCTTGATGATTATACACTCATATTCAGTGATACAAGAGAAACTTGAAAAGGTTGTACAGATCAGCTTGATAACACTGCTGTGGGTGTTTACCCAGGAATCAGTGCTGTGAGTACAAAGGAGATTTGCCAGCTTTCCTATGTGGTCCCTCACCTACCTTATTCAGTATGATCGCATGTTACAGTATTTTGCCAAGATCTTGGGAAAGGTAAACACTAAGTGTGTTAATCTCCTAGATACCAAACTTAACAGTAATACTTGAAGATACCTAGGAGTAGCAAAGCAGGCAACTAAATGGATAAAACATGAATGTGTGTGTTCATTCTTAGTGGCTGTGGTGGCTTTCACCTAATAAGCAGTAATGATTTGGGGGTATCTTTTTTCAGACTGTTTGTATAACATGAAACAGTTGTTTCTGTGTGGATCTTCTGAAAAATAAAAAAAAAAAAATCAACAGAGATTATGCAAGCAAATTCACAGACTGAATTTCTGTGGTTGGTGTCCCAGGGGCTGTTTGGTAGCTTGTCAGAAGGCTGAGTTTGACTCCACCTTCCCATTCACTGTAGCTGCTGCTGCCAGGCTGGTCCTTATAGGTTGCCCACAGAAAGACAACAGCTGTAAATCTGAGATGGTGTCACATTTTCTCAGCTTTTGTATCCTACACAAAAAAAACCACCACAAAACCATATCATTTTGACTAGGAGAGAGACGCAGTATAGGCAGAAGTAATTAGGTATGTTTGGTTTTTTTTCCTTCTCCCTAAAGCAAACTGTGGTTATGTAGAATTCTTTAAAGATTTGGCAAAACGGGGTTCTTCTAAGTACACAAGTTATTTATTTAGAATCATAGAATCATAGAATAGTTAGGGTTGGAAAGGACCTGAAGATCATCTAGTTCCAACCCCCTGCCATGGGCAGGGACATCTCACGCTAAACCGTGCCACCCAAGGCTCTGTCCAACCCGGCCTTGAACACCACCAGTGATGGGGCATTCACAGCTTCCCTGAGCAACCCATACCAGTGCCTCACCACCCTTACAGTAAAGAACTTCTTCCTCATATCCAATCTAAACTTCCCCTGTTTAAGTTTGAACCCGTTACCCCTTGTCCTCTCATTTACTGAGTATGTTTGGCATTGACCATAGTAAACCTATCAGTGTTACCAAACTGGATCCATGAATAATTTTCCCCCTCTTTGTTCTTTAGTAGTGGAGCATCAGAACCACTTAAGTGATTAACAGAATTTTTATTAGAGGAGAAGACTTAATTTGACACGTACAGGATTTTTCATAAATGAAAATTAATGTCTGGCTTTTTACAGATGTCATTTTGGTACAGGTGCATTTTCAATGTCTTGGAGACTTTTAGATTATGCAACTCTTTGAAGCTATGATGCGTAAGATTTTGTGTGATAGTGAATGTGCCACTGCATATTGCAGTGTTCATCTTCTGAAAGTAAATGATGCCATAGCAATTCAGTGCATTTTGTCTTTTTATTCTTTACCATACAAAGGAGTTCTGGCTTGGTTAGTTTAAACAATAAACTGCTTTTTACTTGTGCTTTCATTATCGTATACTGTCACTGTGTGCTTTCCAGAATTATGGACTCATTCAGCAATTTCTTTTAAGAATAGGTGTCATAGAACCTGACACATTGTGATCTTTAGGGTTTTTCCATTGTTGTGTAGTGGAACTCATGATTGACAGGTTCAAAACATGCTACAATACACTTGATTACAGAGAATATACCAGTGGTATGTTTGTGTCTACTGTAGCTTGAAATCTGCTATGCTGAAAGCACAACAAAACCACATATTGAGTATGTTGGTCAGCATGATGGCTCACTTCAATAATCAGCTTCTTATTGCATTCAAGACATTGTGAAGTCTGGTGATTTATAGCTATTGCAGGTATTTTTGCAATTGTGGTGGTGAATCCAGTAAGGTTTAGGATTTCTCCTCCTTGGAAGAGATACCATGGGAAAGGTGAAATGGGAAGGTAGCAGAGACACAGATCTCATCTCATCTGAGATTACTGCTCTGGTGTCGTGGTTTAAACCTCTATAAACTCACGCAGTCGCTCTCTCACTCACTTCCCCCTCTTTCTTCCCTCCTCTCCTGGAGGGATGGGAAGGAGAATCGAAAGAATGCAACTCACACAGGTTGAGATAAGAACAGTTTAGTAACTAAGGTATAACACAAAGCACTACTGCTACCACCAGTAATCATAATGACAAGAGAAAATACAAGGGAAAAGAATACAGTTTCTCACCACCCAATATCAAGCCCGACCACGCAGTGCACCCACACCATTCTGGGTCTCTGCTCTCCCTTTTTACATCCTGGGCATGACGTGCTGTGGTATGGAATAACCTCTTTGGTCAGTTTGGGTCAGGTGTCCTGTCTCCTTCCTCCCAGCTTCCCCTCCTCCCTAGCAGAGCATGAGACTCAGCAAGTCCTTGGTCAGACCAAAACATCACCAAGCAGTAACTGAAAACACTGGTGTTATCAGCACTGTTCCCAGGCCGAAAGTCAAAAACACAGCGCTGCACCAGCTACTATGAAGGAGAAAAAATGACTGCTACTGCTGAACCCAGGACATATGGGAATTCCGTTGCTACCTCCAGCAGTCTGCTGTAAGGATACTTTCACAGAAGGAAGTTTTTGTTACCCTTCACCTCCAAAATCTGAAAGAACTGTAGCACATGTTTATTTGTGCTTTGGAAGTCTATGTTTGGGATGAGGAGAAGAGCATATACCAAAAATCATCATGAGTGAAGTAATTACTATTTCTGCCAGGGACTTTCCATAGGATCATAGAATCACAGAATGGTTTGGGTTAGAAGGGACTTCAAAGCTCATCCAGTTCCAATCCCCTGCCATGGGCAGGGACACCTTCCACTAGACCAGTTTGCTCCCCATCCAGCCTGGCCTTGGAACACTTCCAGGGATGGGGCAGCCACAGCTTCTGTGGGCAACCTGTACTAGTTTTGCATCAGATATTCCAGGAGCTGTAGTATTTTTGAAAACTTCGTATCTGTGAGTAGGAATACTGTAGTTCATGGTCTGATTATTTTCATGCAGCAACAGGTACTCTTCTTGTGCTAATAAATCAAGGTAATGCTTTAGCATAATCTGTTCGGTGTTCTGTGTTGAAGTTCTTAAAACTCTATTTACATTCTTGCTTTTAATTTGCAGGTCACAGATCAAAAAACCAAAGGTAAGAATCTTTGATTCTAAAAAGTATTTTTTATCAACCTGAGCCCACGACCCGGATCTTGATCAGAATTGTTGTAAAAAGAACGGCCATTATGAATCAAGATGAGGATTGTGAATAAAATAGGTTAGCTGAAATCTTTAGTTTTCAGATTTGCAGAGGTTTTAGATAAGCAGACATACATGAAATCCACCTGTATAAATTGAATGGAAGACAGGGAAAACACTGCTTATGGTGATGTACCAAAATTAATTAAAATGGCTTGGTTTTGGAAATTTAAGGCACCAAGAAGTCCAACAGATAAGGCAGGACTGATGTTAGAGCATCTTGAAAGCTAAGTTTATTTATCTGATCTAAAAATATATTTAATCTTGATTTGTGTGTTAGTTTTATAAACAATATGTGGGAAAATTGCCGTTATTGACGGAAGAGAACTAAGGTAGTAACTTGATTTTTCAGCTAACAGTACCCTTTTGGGGGATTTGGGCAATGAAGCCTATATAGCAAAAGCAAATTTTGTGATGGTGTTAGTTCCTCGAGGATTTGTTTGTGGTTTTCCTCTTCTCTAACGCATAATAGCCTTTAGAAACAGCTTGTCTTTGCTTTTAGGGGCACCTGGTGACCAGCTGGGAAACTTTATGCAAGCTCAGTACAAATGCTGTATGTAGGGCTGCCTTTTTGGGTGGGAGTCAACTACTGCTGCCTTACTTAAGAGCAGTACAGAGAAGCTGGATTTGTTATCTCTAAATCCAAGAGGAGGGTGGTGTTTTTTCTGTCCTCTGTTTTGGTGGTGGCTATGTAGCCTAGTAAGCAGGTGAAAACTTGGGATCTGATTTCAGATCTCCCATAGGGTGATGCATAAACAGTCCAAAACCCATTTGAAGATCAGGGAACAGGGGAGAGAAGCAGAATTGGGAAGATGGACCAAGTTCTGTGTGACTGCTCATGTTTTTAAATGACTCATTGCCCAGGGTGATATTCTTTGCCAGCTGTACGTTTCCAAGAAATTTGGGGCTTAGAGCGAATACTTGCTGAGGATAGAGTTTCAGACTGGGGTACAGAGTTGCACATGGACGCAAGAGGTTTGCCGCTAACTGCTTATTCCCTGCTCTTTGATGAAGTTGCACAGCATTTGAGAGAAGAATGAAATTACAAAAGGAAAGAGTCACAGTGAGTTCTTGCAGCTAGCACAGGTTTAAGTGGAAAAGTTTCTGATTTCCATTCTTCCTGTTTTTCAGTGCCCGAAGTGACGAAACCAAGTTTAAGCCAACCAGTGGCTGCCAGCCCAATTGGCAACTCTCCATCGCCACCAGTCAATGGTGGCAACAATGCCAAAAGGGTGGCAGTGCCGAACGGACAACCGCCAAGCGCCGCCCGCTACATGCCTCGGGAGGTGCCGCCGCGATTCCGTTGCCAGCAGGACCACAAAGTGTTACTGAAACGTGGGCAGCCCCCTCCGCCATCCTGTATGCTCCTTGGGGGTGGAGCAGGGCCTCCTCCCTCAACAGCACCAGGAGCAAACCCAAACAACGCACAACCAGTGACAGGAGCACTGCTGCAGAGCGACAGTGGGACTGCAACAGGCAAGTAATAATAATAGTATTAAATGTGTGTGTGTGTGTGTGTGTGTGTGTGTGTATGGCAAGAAAGGGATTGCTTAAATTGTGCGTTAGCATATCATTATATAAAAAAAACTCATCAGATGGCTTCCAGAGAGCTGGTTTAGCATATAGACTTTTCTCTTGCTATTAGAAGCAATGGCTGCAAATTTTACTAATAGACGGAACAAGAAAGAGGATTGAATTTTTTTACAGATGTAATGCTTGAATTCTGTGCTGTGAAGCTCTTGTTAAGACCACAACAAGGTAAACCCAGTGCATGGATGAGTAGCATTTTATGGTTGTCATTGGGTGGTTCTTAACAGCTCTTCAGGTTTCTTTGGTGACGTGAATGTCGTTGTCACTTTTTTTATACCATCTAGCAAAACAGACATGTAGATATCAGGTCTGCAGATGTCAGATGGCTGTCACTTCCCACCTAGATAAAATAGAAAGCTGGTCCTCATGCTCCTAACTATTTTTCAGTAACAATCTTGGTTTTCTCCTTAGATAAGCATTTTTATAAAAGCGGTGACTGATCTGTTTTTATTTTTCTGTTCACTTTGAATTCTAGAAGATAAACTGATTTTAAGATTCTTTTATATGAGCATCTATGACTGCTCCTGAATTTTTTAGACCCTTGGGGAATTGCAGTAACTGTAATATTTCCTTCTTAAAGTTACGATAGTAGAACGAATGAAATTCCACTCAAGACATCTGTCTGCCTTATAAAGAAAAGCAGGTCATCTGAGAAGTCAGGGACAACTTCAGTTCTGCCAATGAGGGTGTTTGAAAAAGAAATAATAAATGCTTGAAAATCAGAAGAAGAAAATAACGATACCAGTATGTCTGAGTTGCCTTTGAAAACTGTCCAGATTAATGGGATGGTTTTTTTACCACAGTCCTGGAGAGCATAAACTTTTTACAGCTCTCTGTGGTTCAGAAGGAAAAACTGAAGTGACTTGGAACTCCAGAATCAAGTAAGCTAGATGGGGTGGCTGTCTTTATTAGAAGAATTCTGGGAAAATGAATAATTCCGCTTGTTTTGTGGTTTCAGTGCTTGAATTCCTTTGTAATAAATCCCCGTTTGACAGATTATTTATCTTGTTATCTTTGATGTTCCCTATTTAAGGGGGAGGGGATTTTAAACTACAGTGGCAAAGTTTTAGCTAATCAGTTCAAAAACCAGATCTCTAAAGAGATGGCTGATTTTGATAAAACAGCTGTAAGATGAAGGGGGGGAGGGGAACCCACACCCCAAAGTCTTGTGACCATATATAAAATGCTAGCATTATGTCAGCATTTGTATACCTTACAGCGATTGCAGTAGACTGACAAAAGAGACTTGATAGAATCATAGAATCATAGAATAGTTAGGGTTGGAAATGACCTTAAGATCATCTAGTTCCAACCCCCCTGCCATGGGCAGGGACACCTCACACTAAATGATGCCATCCAAGGCTATATCCAACCCCACCTTGAACGCCGCCAGGGATGAAGCATTCACAGCTTCCCTGGGCAACCCATTCCAGGGCCTCACCACCCTTACAGTAAAGAATTTCTTCCTCAGATCCAATCTAAACTTCCCCTCTTTAAGTTTGAACCCGTTACCCCTTGTCCTCTCACTACAGTCCCTAATGAAGAGTCCCTCCCCAGCATCCCTATAGGCCCCCTTCAGATACTGGAAGGCTGCTATGAGGTCTCCACGCAGCCTTCTCTTCTGCAGGCTGAACAGCCCCAATTTTCTCAGCCTATCTTCATACGGGAGGTGCTCCAGTCCCCTGATCATCCTCGTGGCCCTCCTCTGCACTTGTTCTAGCAGTTCCATGTCCTTTTTATGTTGAGGACACCAGAACTGCACACAATGCTCCAAGTGAGATCTCACAAGAGCAGAGTAGAGGGGCAGGATCACCTCCCTCGACCTGCTGGTCATGCTCCTGTTGATGCAGCCCAGGATACAGTTGGCTTTCTGGGCTGCAAGCGCACACTGCCAGCTCATGTTCATTTTCTCATTGACCAAGACCCCCAAGTCCTTCTCCTTAGGGCGGCTCTGAATCTCTTCCCCGCCCAACCTGTAGCTGTGCCTGGGATTGCTCTGACCCAGGTATAGGACCTTGCACTTGTCACGGTTAAAGTATTGAAGCAGTCTAAAAGTTTACAAAATTTCTCATGAACAGCATTTATTTGCTGTTGGATGTACTGTATGAAGACTATCTTGAAGTATTTTAGAGGCTCCTTAAAGGTTTGTGTAATTAGTTTGGCACCCTATACTTGTTTTTCCAAGACCAAAATTTTATTTTTATGTATTCTCATATTTTTACATTCAGTTTAATGGTACATTTACAACTCTCTGGTTATATTTTATTGATAGGGCAACTTCTTATGCCAGCGATCAGTTGCTTTACCGTGGTGTAAGTCAGGAGAGTTGAAGAGAAATATATGGGTCCTTCAGACCTGCGTCTCCCCATCCAGCTTTGTGCACCATAACAGATAGTTAAGCTGACTTGAATTAAAATTAAGCCAGGTTGTTTTTTAAAGCTAACATCAGCCTGGGTGATTACCAGTTCAGCTCACTGAATGTCAGTGGAAACATGTACTAGCAAGTTGGAGTATGTGTGCCAGGGGAGTGGGAATGAGCAGCTGGACAAGATAGGCCAGGGCTATCACTTAAGGCACTCCATCAAAGTGCTTATGGAGGTATAGTGTTGTTATCTGTTTTGCGCATCATTAGTGCCATCTGAAATCCTGTTGACAAATTGGGCCCAATTCTGTCAGGCACTTATGCACTGATACTGTGATTAGTTCATCCCCCGTGAAAAGAAAGACAGGTTCCCAAAGGAGAAAACAGTGCAGCTTACCTACTGCTTCATGATGTTCTGTTTGCCAGATAGCTATAGATGGTGTTGGTGAGGCTTCAGTACAAAAAGTTAATACATAATCCTTCTCTACATGGATCCTTTTCTATCAGAATTGGAATGCTCCTGTAAAATGGCAAAGCTCTAGGTCCCTGAAAGATGACACTAAATTTACTGTTGTCTCATAGCAATAACAGGGGTTAGGGTGGAGGGTGGTATATATAATTCATCCAATACCAATTATATTCAGGATATGCAAGATGATTTTGGAAAACAAAGCTTAAATTTTATTGGTGAAAGTCTTTCAGCAGTTACAATACCCTCTAAGAATGACCACCATCTCTCACAGCAAAACCAAATCCTGATTTCAGTACTTTAATTTATTTCAGTTCCATACTTTCATCCTTAAAAGTAATAATTTAGTAATATCTTTTTTCTTCTTTTTTTTTTTTTTTTTTTTTTCAGTTTAGTCATATCAGAAACTTGTTTATCTTCAACATGTTTGTTATTGAGGAGGGGTTTAAGAGCCAAGAGCCCTTATCCATTATCTTTAGACAAAATCATAAATCCCCAAGATTTTGTTGCCACTGTCAATTATAGCAGGGGAGGCTGGCTTTATAGAACCATCTGTTAAATTGTGATCTAGTATACTGTGTTAGCAAACATCCTCATCTTAATACTTTTAGAATGTCTCCACAGAATTAAAATGTGAAAAGCTTTGTTAAAATCACCTGTGTGGAGATCTTGCTACATAGCTGCCTGTGCATCAGTCATTTGCTGAATCATTGCTAAGTTCAAAAGACAGCAATAAAATCTGTCTTTGGCTGTCCTCCTTAAGCTATTCCTGTGATTGGTCTAATCAGAACGTTTTTAAATCAGAGTGCAGAGAAGCATTAGTGTACAAAAAAGATTAAATACCAGTCAAAAGTCACACTTCCTTGCTATTGTTAAGTTTGCAAGTAAGGTAAAGGCAACAACAGAAATGTGTATGGGAACTGCTTGGTCTTTTGGATCTTGGTGGCTAGGGTTTAATGGATTAAGGCTGACTTGTTCATCAGTATTCAAAGCTTACTAGAGTTCTGACCTTGCTGTGAAGTCTAGATCTTTATGGGTAAAATACCCCCTTCCTCATACCCCCTTCTTAAGGGGGTATGAGGAAGGCATTCAGTGGATGTTCATTGGTTAAGCTAGTAAACAGAAAGCCTGAGACAGGTGCTGAAAGCCAGTCTGTTCATCTTCTGTTAACAGTATTAGCAACCAGAAATTGTGATCTTCAGTTTTGAATATGTAACATAGGAACCTGGGGGTGGGGGAGGGATATACATGTTTTTTAAGGTCAATATTGAACAGGGCTTTGAGCAACTTGGTCTAGTGGAAGGTGTCCCTGCCCATGCAGGGGCGTTTGTACTAGATGGTCTTTAAGGTCCCTTCCAACCCAAACCATTCTATAATTCTGTGATTATACCTTATTTTCCTGGATGTTGTCATATCAGCTAATATTGGTAGTAACAAAATAACATATTCAAGTCTAAATACTGATGCAAATGTTACTATAACCTTTATGTTCTGCAGAATAAGTTAAATTGGTTGGGTGGGATAACTGAGCAAGACTAATATTTTAGGGTACATGGTTTTGTACCTAACGTACATGGTTTTGTAGAAGGGAGAGTGTTTAGTCTTCATCACTGGGAATTCGTGGTGAGGAGGGCAATTTTTTAGGCTCCCTTAGTATTAAAAATACATAGAAAGATGAGTACAACCCTATATAGAGAACAACACTGAAGTGCTAATGGACTTAAATTATTTAAAGGATCACAAGTAATTATGTGGACAGCAAGGGAATCTTGGCTGACATTTTAAACTAATGATGCTAACGTGTGCGTATATGCAGACATCATGCTGCCAGCACTGACACAGGCTTTCATCCATTGTGGCACTGTGTTGATTTATATCTGCTTTAAAAATATATGCAAATATCTTGTCCATGTGAAGTCATACACACAGGACATAATAATAGTTCATCACAGATGAAAGAAGGGCACCCTGTTCATTGTCATTCATCCTGCCGATTTCCTTATGGTGACTCCAAAGCTCACTGAATTTGCAAGTTACAATGTACAATGTACCTGTACAATGTGCTAAGCCAGCAAAAAGCTAACCCATCAAAAAATTGACAGTCACAAATGAGATGTGAAACTTGAGGAGCTTGAAGTAGGTGTAGCTGGTGAGAGAGAAGAAAAAGTGACATCTCTTACTAGCCTTCAGCCAGAGGCAGAGATCAGCTTAGTTGCTTGCAAAACCACAAACTGTGGTTTCTAGGGTATATATAGCAGTGACACAAATGTAATGTAATTACATACTGAATGCAATTTGCACATTACTACATAGGAATTGTAATTTATGTAGCTTTGGACTCTTCCAATTGACAGTAACTTTTGGAAGCAAATTTATTTGTTTTCCAAAGGGTTGAAAGAAGTTCTTTGTAGCAGAATCAACTTGGAAAGGATATTTGAAGCTGATTCTAAATGTGTGTTTGAAAAGTCTACAACCAGCAGCAGTAATTGTCATTAACTGGGTTATAATTATTGTGTTGAACTTAGAGCTGGACTGTTAGCAGAAGTAGTGAGTCAAAGGTGAATTCAGATGCCCACAATATGCTTATGGGTATTTTGTTGAAGTTCGTCATCAGTATTTTCAGTGGTGTTTTCCAGCCTAATAATCTTCCAAAGCAACTTTATTTCGTGTTTGAGGGAAGTGTTCTTATTAGTGAAAACAGTCATTAGTGATGTTCAGTGCTTGAAGATAATACTGGTTTTTTATGACCTCTTTGGGTATGTTTTTGGCTTTTTTTTAGATTCAGCAATTGGAGGTGCTGCTGCTTCAAATTATGCAAATTCCACTTGGGGTCCTGGAGCCTCCTCCAACAGCGGCACCAACGCCAACCCAACTCACATCTGGGACAAGGTGATTGTAGACGGGTCTGACATGGAAGAGTGGCCTTGTATTGCCAGCAAAGATGCTGAGTCTTCTTCCGAAAACACCACCGATAACAACAGTGCCTCGAACCCTGGCTTGGAGAAGAGCACCCTGCCAGGAAGCACCACTAGTAACAAAGGAAAAGGAAGCCAGTGCCAGTCTGGAAGCGCTGGAAACGAATGTAATCTTGGGGCCTGGAAATCTGATCCCAAGGCTAAATCTGTTCAATCTTCCAACCCTGCTGCCGAGAGTAACAATGGACTAGGTAACTGGAGGAACTTGAGTGGACAAGATAGAATCAGTCCCAGTACTGGCTTCAGCAACTTTAACCCAAATAGCAACCCATCTGCTTGGCCGGCACTGGTTCAAGAGGGCAGTTCTAGGAAAGGGACATTGGAATCTGATAGTGGTAGCTCCAATGCACAGATTAGCGCAGTAGGTCAGACCTCTAGGGAACAGCAGTCAAAGATGGAAAATGCGGGTGTTAACTTTGTCTCTGGCAGAGAACAGGCTCAAATTCATAACACTGATGGACCAAAAAATGGAAACACTAACTCCTTGAACTTAAGTTCACCAAACCCTATGGAGAATAAGGGAATGCCCTTTGAAATGGGCTTGGGGAACCCTTCCAGGAGCACTGACACCCCTTCACAAAGCACTGGAGAAAGAAAGACTGGGAGTGTTGGATCTTGGGGTACAGCTAGGGGGTCTTCTGGAACTGACACAGCCTCTGGACAGAGCAATTCTGGAAACCATGGGAACAATGGAAAGGATAGAGAGGACTCCTGGAAAGGAGCTTCTGTTCAAAAACCTAATGGGTCAAGAAGTGATTCTTGGGATAACAGTAACCGGTCTACGGGTGGTGGGTCTTGGAACTTTGGCCCTCAGCATGCAAATGAAAGCAAATGGGGTGAAGGGAACAAATTAACATCTGGGGTCTCTCAGGGAGAATGGAAACAGCTGTCTGGGTCTGATGAACTGAAGATTGGAGAATGGAGTGGTCCAAACCAACCAAATTCTAGCACTGGAGCATGGGACAATCAAAAAGGCCACCCTCTTCCTGAAAACCAAGGCAATTCCCAGGCTCCCTGTTGGGGAAGATCTTCCAGCTCTGCGGGAAGTGAGGTTGGCGGTCAAAGCACTGGAAGCAACCACAAAGCAGGAAGCAGTGACAGTCACAATTCTGGACGCCGATCATATAGGCCTACGCATCCTGATTGCCAGGCAGTCTTGCAGACTTTGCTGAGCAGGACTGATTTGGACCCCCGAGTGCTTTCAAACACGGGCTGGGGCCAAACCCAAATTAAGCAAGATACCGTGTGGGATATTGAAGAGATGCCACGGCCCGAGGGGAAGTCTGATAAAGGAACTGAGGGGTGGGAGAGCTCTGCCACACAGACAAAGAACTCAGGGGGCTGGGGCGATGTACCCAGCCAAAGCAATCAAATCAAGTCTGGATGGGGTGAGCTCTCAACCCCAACAGAGTGGAAGGACCCCAAAAATACTGGAGGATGGAATGACTATAAGAACTCCAATTCTTGTAATTGGGGAGGAGGAGGAAGAGCAGAAGAAAAATCATCTTCCTCTTGGAATGAGAATTCCAGTAGTAAGGATCAGGGGTGGGGTGGACGGCAGTCTAATCAAGGATGGTCTTCTGGAAAGAACGGTTGGGGAGAGGAAGTTGACCAAACAAAGAACAGCAACTGGGAAAGTACAGGAAACAAGCCAGTGTCTGGTTGGGGTGAAGGTGGGCAGAATGAGATTGGAACTTGGGGTAATGGTGCAAATACAAGCGCTGCTTCAAAAGGTGGATGGGATGATTGTAAAAGAACTTCAACATGGAATGAGACGGGTCGACAGCCCAACTCCTGGAACAAGCAGCAGCAGCAACAGCACCAGCAGCAACAGCAGGAGTCTTCTGGTTCCTGGGGTCCACCACCCCAAACTCCGAGTAATGGGCGACCTCCAAACCCAAACTGGAACAGTGGACCACAACCAGCTGCCCCCAAAGAGGAGGAGCCTAGTGGCTGGGAAGAACCTTCACCACAGTCAATCAGTCGGAAAATGGATATTGATGATGGCACTTCAGCATGGGGAGATCCTAGCAGTTATAACTACAAGAATGTGAACCTGTGGGACAAGAACTCACAAGGACAGGCCCCACGGGAGCAGAGCCTGCCTACTCCAATGACTAGCAAATCACAAGCATCAGGTAGTAGTCTTGTTCCTTTCTTCCTCAAGCTCCTATGTATGAGTGTAACCTTTAAGAGATATTGTTGTAGCCTCCAATTCTCAATAGTTTTATTCCATAGAGAAAACCAGTTTCTTATTTTAACATTTGCTTGTCTTTAAAATTTGAATCAATTGGTCCTCTGCTTGTTGTGCTTCAGTAACTGCGATCTGAAAATTGGTCAGCTTGCCAGTGAAAGAAAACGTTAGCTGACATATGTGCATATTCAATCTGAACTCTGAAGAACAGGTTGAATTATAGAATCATAGAATAATTTAGGTTGGAAAAAAGACCTTTAGGATCATTGAGTCCAACTGTTACCCAGGACTGCCAAGTCCACCACTAAACCATGTCCCTAAGCACCACATCTGCAAGTCTTCTAAATACCTCCAGGGATGGTGACTCAGCCACTTCCCTGGGCAGCCTGTTCCAATGCTTGAGAACTCTTTTGGGGTAAAATTTTTCCTAATCTGCAGTCTAAACCTCCCTTGGCGCAAATTGAGGCCATTTCCTCTTGTCCTATTGCTTGTTACTTGGCAGAAGAGACAGGAGACCCAGCTCACTCCATTCTCCTTTCAAGTAGTTGCAGAGAGTGATAAGGTATCCCCTGAGCCTCCTTTTCTCCAAGCAAAATCACATTTCTTTTATATTTTATCATAGGAGAATCAGGGAGAAATTCTTCACTTATCTGTAGTTAAACTTTTTGCTTTGGAACACTCATTTAACACTTCAAATTGAGCTAGTCTGTGGTTTTTTGAGCTCAGTTTGGCTCTGTTGTATGTTAAAGAATACTTAGGAAAATATCTTCTTCTGCGAAAGAAGAACAACAAAAAGCTACGTAGTCTGGGAATATATTATGATGTTTTTGTTATGTAATCTCTTCTGACATAAACGTGCTTTAAAGAAAACTGTTTTGTTTTAATACATACTTCATATATGTTCTTCGTATATGAAAACCTGGGTTATTCTGGTGCTTTTAATTAGTCACAAAAGTTCACCAGATAGGACAGCATTAGATGTAGGGTACATGTTTAACCTGGGGAAGAATATTACTCAACATAGCATTCTCTTCCTTTTCATACTTGGAAGTTAGTGCCTGCTCTCAGTGATGTGAACAGTTGTCAATTCTGTTGCACCCATGTTACTGAGAATCTAAAGTCCTCAACAGAAAGATGAAGTAGTAGGTGAATGATGTGGTGCTGCGCTGCAGTAAGTAGTTCATTGTCTAAATGGTCTGTAATGAAAACTCTTTCTCCTTTGTGCAGTCTGGAGCAAAAGCACTCCACCTGCTCCAGATAATGGTACGTCCGCCTGGGGTGAGCCAAATGAAACAAGTCCCGGGTGGGGTGAAGTAGATGATACAGCAGCATCAACAACAGGCTGGGGGAATGCACCTTCCAACGCCCCGAATGCCATGAAATCTAGTGAGTATAGGCCAGATACCAATTTCTTTGCAGTGGTGCTTTTTAGTGTTTGGGCTTTTGATATGGGTCACCCATGCAGGAATTGTTATCTGAGGCCTAGAAGCAGCACATTGAATCAGTAAGATTTTGATGGATGAATGATTAAGTGTTTACAAATGACTGGAGCTGTCTTTTAAGGTAATGAAAAATTTCTTAACTGAGCAGTTAAATGGGCAGCTGGGATTTGTGGAAGTGTTGAAACATTAGAGCATCTGAGTGAGGAAGTGTGTCTTTTTCTCAAAATGTCTTTCCTTCTCTGGCTGCCCACTTGTTACTCAGCATACAGATTTGTTAAATGATAAATCACTTTTCCTGACCCCATCAGGGAACGCACAGATTTCAGTGTGGAGGCCATTAGGTGTAATGCAACTTGCCTTTGAATGGAATATTTTTTTGTATGGATGTGGAAAATTGTATCTCTTGAGAACTTAACTTTCTTCTGTCATTGAACCTGAAGGGATTACTGTTTTCTGACTATTACCTGCCTGCAGCTGTGGTGCTCATGAGTGAGATGATGTCGAAATATTTAAAAAAAATATACTTTGAAGATAAAATTTTGCTGTATTAAGAGCGTTATTTTTGTGGAAGTTATTCCTTCTGATATAAGCTGTAGAATTTTTATTTCACTCTCTTTAAGCGAAGTACAACAAACAGAAGCGATCACCTGCTGATACAACATAGCAATGTTACTGCCAAAGCCAATAATATTTGGATATGAAGTTTCCCATAGGAAGTACTGATAATACATGACGGTTAACTGAATTTGAGTAATGGTACCCACTGTAAAACTGTTTTCAGTTACAAGTTGCTTTTGCAACGTGTAATTGTTTGGAAAGAAATCCTCTGTTCAGATGTGTTCTATCGGGTCATTCTCCCTTCTTCCCACCCCAGTCAGCCATTTATGAAACAAAACTGGGAAAAAAGCATTGCTTTCTTAGAGTTAATATTATAGCAGCTTCTCATGGATGGCAGTAGTGCTTACTGTGCCTGCTACTCAAACTTGGCACTTCCCAGGATGCTAGACTTTTTCTAGGTGGATCTCTTTTCATCTGTAAAAAGCCACCTACATATGGCCAAAATAAGAGCCTCTGAAATGTTAGTGATCCATTCCAAATTCTGTGGATTTGTTAGTACTTAAGAGGGACTTAAAAGACTATGCATGGTCACTTGCTTGTCCTAACTTGTCTGCATGTGTGACACAAGCAGAAAGCTGCAGCATATGTGTACTGTTCTGTACATTAGCTGTTCCCAGATCTAGAGGAGCAAAATACAGGCAGTTTACCCCTGATGGCTGTTTCAGGTTGGCGTGTAGTAGGTCACCAGTTCAAGAGCTGACGTCTCAATTTTTTCTGTGTTCTGTGACTGCTCCTTCAACTCATTTCTAATTGGCACCCAAAAGAAAACAATGTTACTCAGGGGAGTAAGGGGAGATACTTAATGTATTGTATAAGTTAGAAGAAGAAATTGGTTCAAAGAGCTTGCAAAGGCTTAATTTATGCTCAAATGGAAGGTCAGGAAACTGAGATAAGCAGTGATGGGAAAAGAGGAGTTTAGAGCCAAAGAAAGGTAGCGCAGATCTTGCCACCTGTTGAAAAAAAAAAAAAGGATTTACATAGTTGTATCAGCATTGCGTAGGAATTCTGTGGCAGAAGCAGGAATAAATTCAGTTTCTGTAACATCATTATGTCTCTTTAACTTGAAAGTTTCCTTTGCTTGCTATAGCTGTTTGTGGTTCCTCACTCAACAAATGCAGGAAATGAACTGGGAATCCTGCAGACAAGTCATCTTTTGGCTACTATTGAGATTCATATTCAAGAATGTCAGATCTGAGAGCTGTCAATGCAGAGAAATAATTATAGTCATGTAGTTAAAAGCAGGATCATGGTACTATATTAAAAAAAATGGTGGCTGGAAATAAATTAAAGCTGCAGGGGCTATCCTGTGTATGACATTTCCAGATGAAGTTCTTGACTCTGAAGGTCATAATCCTTAAATGTAGCCTTTTCTGTGTAAGTAGCATGATCAAAGGGTCAAGAGGTAAATTTTTGTACTTGGACCAGTATGTTTCCTAAGCAGCCCTCAGTTTTGGTACACAAATAACTTCCAAAAGTTATGTTTCCTGGGAAGTATCTGAGTTATTTATGATGGATTTTAAGGTAGCTCTTAAACTGCCATGAAATGCAGGGTGATCAAGGTAGTGTTCCCCTTAATAGGCTAATTGCAGTTCCAGACTTTTTTTATATTCAGATTTTTTGCTATGTGTGTTAATATCCTTATGCCTGATTTCCACACTCAACCCCCCCAGACAACTGGAGAATTTGTTTTGAAAAAGGTGATGATTGATGTAGATCTTTTTTAAAGGAGATAAATGTTTAGGGAATAAATATGGAGAGTGAAGAGTTTCAGCAGGAAGGAGAACACCTGGGAAGTAGACGAGATGAGGATTTGGGCTCTTGGTGGCTTGTTGGCAGAGGTTAGAATTCTGAGTTGCCTGACAATTGGTGCTAGAGAGTAACAGCAAGAAAAGAAGACAACAAGGAAAAAATCTTAGATTGAAATGATATGACGAAATGGTTGTAGCTTTCTGGTAGTGGCTTATCTATTTAAACAGCACTGCTAATTAAGTCTTTTTAGTGACACTGTTTAAAACAGAAATTCAAGCAGAGAAGTTTGTTTGTTTTCTTTTTTTCCCATCAAACTACTTTTGGTGTTATGTATACTGCAGCACAATGTCACCTCTTTTCCTTCACATTCTATTTAGTTGTTACTCCTTAAAGTTCTTTGTTTCTGTAGTTTTGTGAAAGGCTTTAGTGCAAGGAAGTATAAGGTTTTGAAGCAAGAGAGGAAATAATTGATAAACTACCTGAACCAAGGTCCTCAGCACCTTTGGTTTTAAGTCTCCTTGAAATCTTTCATTTGCACTAGAAAATAATAGATTGCCTTTTAAAGAAATCCCAATGCATCTGTATCTGAGAAGAGGTCCCTATGGTTATTATATCTTTATTTGCTTTAAAATAGTTGCAAAACATGACATGCTAAAATGCCACCAAATCTCTTGGGTTTGGGGATTCATGCACAAGTTTTTAGAGCTGTTAGAGTGAAGACACCTTTTTTTAACTCCTTTGGGGTTCTGGTGATCTCAGCTAATATTTGGTAGCAAATCACCACTGCATGGTATTGTAGACTGCTTTTGAGCTTCTTTCTTTTTCTAAAGGTTCTAAATCTATGCAAGATGGCTGGGGAGAGAGTGATGGGCCAGTGACAGGAACACGTCATTCCAGCTGGGAAGAGGAGGAGGAGGGAGGAGTCTGGAACACAGCAGGCTCTCAGGGAAGCAATTCCTCCCACAACTCAACAAGCTGGGGGCAAGGAGGAAAGAAAACACAAATGAAGGTAAAATGCTTGAATGATTCATAACTACTGTGTTGTCTGAAAGCAATATGACTGATATGTTAAAGCATTATAATAGTTCTTTTAAAAAGGTACTACAGTATTCAGCTAGAAAGGTGCCTATTACAACAGTGTAAAAAATGTGAGGTTTCTGATTTGTTTTAATGTATTACACTTGTTGTGACTAATTAATCTGCCAGAAAGTGTCAGATTCCTTTGGTATGTAAGCTGCAGCACATTACTAAATGAAACAGAGCAATAAGTATCCCAAGGCTACTGCTCTTCTTTTGTTGACATGTCTTTCTGTGTTAGTGTCGTGGTTTAAGCCCAGCCAGTAACTCAGAACCACGCTGCCGCTTTCTCACTCCCTCCTGTTCCTCCCCCCCCACTCTCGGAGGGATGGGGAGGAGAATCGGAAGAATGTAACTCCCACGGGTTGAGATAAGAACAGTCCAGTAACTAAGGTGTAACACAAACCACTGCTGCTACCGCCAGTAATAGTAATGATAAGGGGAATAACGAGGGAAGAGAATACAACCGCTCACCACCCGCCAACCGATACCCAGCCTGACCTGAGCACTGATCAAACCCTTCCGGGTAACTGACCCCAGTTTATATACTGGACATGGCGTGCTGTGGTATGGAATACCTCTTTGGTCAGTTTGGGTCAGGTGTCCTGTCTCTGCTTCCTCCCAGCCTCCCCTCCTCCCTGGCAGAACATGAGACTCAGAAAGTCCTTGGTCAGACTAAGCATTACTGAGCAGCAACTGAAAACGTCGGTGTTATCAGTGCTGTTCGCAGGCCGAAAGTCAAAAACACAGTGCTGCAGCAGCTACAAAGAAGAAGAAAAATGACTGCTACTGCTGAACCCAGGACAGTTAGGCTGCTGCAGTTCTCTTTGCATAGCCTACTGAAGTTTGAATTCCACGATTCCTTTGGCATATACACTTTGTATTTCTACTAACTTCTGTGTTTAAGTCGGAGTTGTGTTTGTTGTTATTGACCTTTGGCCTCACACAGGAGCAGGAGTTTGGCTATAGTCCTAAGTAAATTGCTCTCTAAGGTTTGTTTGTGTTAAAGTTCTCTACTACAGTAACGCTTGGTACTGTATTAATATTACGACTATGCTTTGATTACTTCTAGTCAGATAGACAAGGTAAACTCAAAAGGCAAGTCCAGAGCAGCTTCCTAGGATATGAAAATAGTTGTGACATGGTATGGAGTTTTACAATTCCCGTTTTACAAAATTATTCTCATGAACTTTTTTTATTTTATTTTTTTTTAATTTCGACCACCAATGCAGCTGTACTTTTTGTTGTTGTTGTTGCTGAAATGCGTTCAGTTTTTGTTTTGATCACCTGTAAATTATGGTAAGGCCAGATAGACAGGTCAGCACAGTACCCATGTGAGAGAAATCACACTAAAGGGAAGAAGTCTACCTCTCTATATGTGGTGGATTAAAGAATCCACTAGGCTGTAACAGAGGAAAAAATAAATAACGTAACACAAATAGCAGATTCCAGAATGAAGCTGTGAAACGTTCGTTACACACATGAAGTGTTCATTCATTTTGGTATGCATAACAATGAACAATTTCATAAGACAGATTATTTGGTAAATGTTTCCAACCATGCAAAAACTTAGTATTTTATTCAGGAAATAAGTTTCTCTGAAACCAGGATCATTTGACACTTGTAAAAACAGAATTCAAGAAATCAAAAAGTTGCTTAAGAATATTTGTCTTTTTTTTTTTCCCTTTTCAGTGCGCATTAAAAGGAGGAAATAGTGATTCATGGATGAACCCTTTATCCAAACAGTTTTCAAATATGGGCTTGCTAGTAAGTAATTTTTTTTAAATATAAAATCCAACTTTGGGAAATTAAGAAGTCAGTAAACTTCAAATAAGTCAAAAGATCTGCTGTTTAACGGTGTGTAACTACTTATGTGCATTTGCTATGCTAGTATGTTGATTATACTATTTGTAATAGCTGAATATTCAGCATTTACTTTGCTACTCAGAATGGCTAGTTAGAAACCCCTAAAATCTACTTTGGCTCTTCAGAGTTACTTTATGACAGCTTTAGTTCTGAGATTGTAATTTCCTTGAAAGTAACAGCATTTGGTGTTTTTTTTGGGGGGGTGGGGTGTATTTTAATAATATGCTCTTCAGAGCCTCAGGGTAGAGGCCCTAGCTACTGACTGTACTGTCAGACATCTGTGATTAGTCCAAAGCTATTCATTCTGAATCTCAGCCATCTATCAGAAAAGGAGATTTACAATCCTATGTCTGTGTTGGCTATTTATATTTTAAATAATGTGTAGCAGGGCCTTTTTAGAAGAAAAAGGGCTCATTATTAATCAGTACATAGAGATTGATCGGTAAAGTGAATAAACAAATGGCGCATCATGAAAAGACAGATCCTCAGAGAGGTACCTTAAAAATAGTTGCTTATATTTTTTTCTTTCTTGAAGAAATTCTGAAATGCTGATTTGTAAAAGATTTTACAGAATATTGTGCCAACTGTCATCCTGTGAAGCAGGCATAGTATGTAATGCAGGCTGGCGAAAGATGATAATGCAGAGGTTCTGAGAGAAGCCCAGGGCTGTACAAACTGTCACTGACATGACTAGGATTAGTTTGTAATGTCTGTTGGCTCCCAAGCTCAGTTCAGTCTGCTAGACTGTAGATGGTTTTGAAAGCTATGGGAACACCCTGTCCCAGACTGCCAACTAAATCATAACTTGGCAGCACTTTTCAAGGTTTGATGGCTTGATAGGTCATGAGGATGAGCTATCATTTTGGCCACTATTTTCAGTGTTTCATCTCTCAGGCACTGACACATGAGGACAGAGGTTCATTTCACAGAGCAGCTGTCTATCCATCTTTCTCAGCCTGTCGCATGTGTTCGTGTGTCTGGTTTCATATGAGTAAACTAGCCACACACAACATTAGCGACTAGAGGTGAGCTGTGTCCAGCATGATGTCAAGAATCCTTGTGTTTAGTTTAAAACAAAACTTTGGCACAAGCATGTCTTTCCTTCATTTCACCTTTCTGAAACGTTCCTCAGCATTTCATAGAAGTCGGAACTGAATTTTTTTGTTTTCCTTCCAGAGTCAAACTGAGGACATTCCAGGCAGTAAGATGGACTTGTCTGTAGGTGCGTATAGTTTAATTTAAGTGCGTTTGAAATATGAGATTGTGTGTAATGTTTTTATGTGGATGACATGCTGTGTTTTGGAAAGGTTTGATCTTGCTTTTAGCACTACTCAAATAGAAGGATAGAGTTATAGCATCTGATGTCTTGGCTGTAGGCTTCGAATAGTTACACAGCTGATACTGCTAGGCAAGATTGGGATATATACCTGTACAGAATGGAGGTATAACTTGTGGAAGGGACATTCTTCTATAAAACTGTTTTGGTACATGTAGTTTGTATTCATTGTTCCTGTTTCAAGAAAGTGAGATCCCTTTTCATTTCGTGGAAGAGGAGGACTGGTTTAATTCTTGGCAGTAGGACATCCCAGTTACCATAGGTGCCTGGAAGTGATGTGAGAGAGAAGAATGTCTTCTACAGTTGATTTCTTCAATTGCTTGCCTCAAGCTTTTACAAGTTACTGCTCAGTAGAACTAGATTTTTCACTCTTCATAGCCTCATCACAGCACTGCACAGCTTAAGTGGGATGGGCTGTGTGGAAAACACTGTCTTAAATGGGAGTTGGAATTGACCACTTTGATTAATCCTATTTAATCACCTTTTAATTTGTCGTGACTTTCTTCTTTGGCAAACTAAGTAGTGAACTTTCACAGAAATACTGATTTAAAATCTTGGAATCAGATTTGGTTTTGCATGTGTTCTCCAGATTGTCTCTAAACGTTCACTGTCTTGTTATTGCAGTAGAAATACCACAGGTTCCTGTAATCTTCTCCCATTTGAGATGGTTTCCCTAAAGGTTCCCTAAAATATATATTAAAAAAGAGACGATCCAAACCTGCTATTTCATAGAATCATAGAATACTTAGGGTTGGAAAGGACCTTAAGATCATCTAGTTCCAACCGCCCTGCCATGAGCAGAGACACCTCACACTAAACCATGCCATCCAAGGCTATGTCCAACGCTGCCAGGGATAAAGCATTCACAACTTCCCTGGGCAGCCCATTCCAGTGCCTCACCACCCTTACAGTAAAGAATTTCTTCCTCATATCCAATCTAAACTTCCCCTGTTTAAGTTTGAACCAGTTACCCCTTGTCCTCTCACTACGGTCCCTAATGAAGAGTCCCTCCCCAGCATCCCTATAGGCCCCCTTCCGATACTGGAAGGCTGCCATGAGGTCTCCGCGCAGTCTTCTCTTCTGCAGTCTGAACAGCCCCAATTTTCTCAGCCTGTCTTCATATTATTGTGTTTTATTATCAAGTCCTTGAAGGCTTAGTAAGGTTAAAATCTGACACAGGATAGCGTTTGGTACTTATAAAGGCAAATAGGGTTTCATTCCTGTTCTAACATCTGTTCAGTTTTTGATTCTTCAAAAACTACAGAGGCAGGAAGATCATCTCATATCCATGGCTATGAAGACAGATCTAGTCTACTTAAAGGACATTGCCTCTGGCCAAAGCTAACAACAATTTTGGAGACGTTAAATTCTCTTTCTGTAACTGTTGGGAACGTCACAGAGGCTTTAAATTCTTCCCAGTTACAATGTCAAAAGCCAGAGGTCTGCAGTTTTTATTCCAACGAATGGTATGTCAAAGTAGCATTAGTATTCTCCGCTCTCATCTAGAACAGTGGATTTCCTGTGTAGATGGGGTATGCCCTATGGGCTCCAAGGGAGTGTGTAGATGGTGGTTCTCTTGGTCGAAGGGGTCCCTGTATCAGTGCAAATCAAGTTTGTTATGGAGATGTGGACACCATTGATTCTGAATCTCACGTCGTCGTCAGTGCGGCCTACAGTATGCTGTCACACAGTGACCATTTTACCTGTTTCATATTTAAAAACGTTCTGGTACCAAGCAGCTTATTTTCAGCTACTTTTGCCTAATAGCAAAAGTGTCTACCTCAGTTAAAATGGGGACACATACAGGCATAAAGAGCTGCTGAAAGCACAGCAAGGACTTGGTAAGAAGGAGAAGGCTGGCTGGAGGAGGTGACTGACTTGGAATCAATGCTTTTTCTGCTGCTGGTTCTAAATTTCCTGTGGGACACTGTCATTTGAATTAATTACTGATGATCCCTTGGTGGTATCTCTGAAGAACCACCTGCAAAAGTAGTTCTGAGCCAGGTTGCAGTCTGTGGGATCGCTGGCTCAACTAAAATTGGTGTTTACAAGTTAAGTTTTCAGAATATGTTCTGCAATTCATTGCTGTACGCTAGAATAGTGTGGGGTCTGTGATACGAGTTGACTGTGTCCAACATTAAGGATATAATCTATTTAATCCTGAGATATTACCTGCCATAGAAGTTAGTCTTCAGGTGTATGACCGGCTGCGTGCTAAATATTAAGTATTGTCACTTCTCAGCATCATATACATGTAAGTTTGGTGCATTTGATCCTGTCTTTGTGTCAACTTTTTGTTTCATTTCTGGATTATTATTATTATTTTTTTAATCTAAATATCAAATAGTGACAGTAGGGAAGCTGTGTGTTCCGCTCTCAGACAAACGCCACCTTGGGGTTTATGTTTTTACAGATGTCAAGGCAGTTGGCTAGTCTGATGTTTTCCCCCAGCCCCAGAAAGTAATGCGGTAGTGAACACTAACTTTCCTCTGTCTTCTGTCTGAGTGACATGATGGCCACATGATTGAAATTGAACCTATACTGTAGGACTTTTGGTAGCAGTGGAAAACTCAGTAGCACAAGTTCACACCCTGCAAATGCAAGTAGTTGTAATTATTAATTCTTGATTTGAATAGTAGATTTTAGGGACCAGAGGAAGCTGTTCTTGTGAAACAGGCCATTGTGCTGTTATTGCAGTTTCTGTGCCATTCTGATTCTGCCGTACTTCTTCTGTGCCTTTCTAGTATTGTTGACCAAATTATTCCAGTATTATGCCTTGCAAGAAGTCTGTTCTGGTGTTGACCGTCTTTGCATCAGTGCTGTCACCAGCTTTAGTACTTCCTCATCTGCCACTGTTGTAGCATCCTGTGTGATGCTGCAGTCAGGATTTTCCCAACCGAAAACTTCATTTATTGGGAATATTCATTAATCTTTGTACCAAAAGTAGAGTTGTGGTACTCAAGACTTACATCTAACATCAACTCCAAATTTGTTACTGTGATGAAATCCAAACAGCTGCAGTGTCTCTCAGCTTAGAATCCATTACATTCTTAACATGCATATCACACTTCATAGAGGATTAAGTAGTTCAGGGGTTTTTTTTTTGTTTTTTTTTCACAAAGTTGCTTTCTTTGAACAGTTAAGGATCCCAATAAGAGGTGTTAAAGCATGTGTATGTATAGTACAACATAGTTTTGGTGACGGTAACAGATCTTTTTTGATCGCTGCGCTTAGTTTCTAGAATTCAAGCTCTGATTGTATCGTGGTTCTCTAAAGATCTTCTGAGCAGAGATAAGTTGTCTTCTTGGATGTTCAGTTCTCATCTGCCTTCAGATGCTGCTGTTAGAGAGCAGATCTAAAAATATACAAATGAAGAGGATGGTAGCCTGGATTATGCTGATAATAGCTCTCTTAGTTCTTCAGTGCTGAATTAAACTTTTGGATCCTTTAGAACTTTGTGCTGTCAAGGACCTTAAGGCCATAAGACCTTCTGAGGAAAGATGGCTAATGCTCAGTATATCCTGTGGAATTATGCCGAAAGGTTGCATACTTTGGCTTTGCATACTTTGATCTGTTACACTTCTTTAAGTTTAGTATACCCATTAATGGTGGCATCCTTGATCCTGGGTAGAGGCATTTATTATAGTTTGTATTCCATTTCAAAATTAAAGAATGTCACCTCTTCCTGATGCCTTTCTGTTACTAATCTCTTCAGCTGTTTCGCTGTTGTTGCTTATGGCAGTTGCTTGTGGAAAGCTATAAACTTTTGCTCAGCTTGTATCTACTTCTAAACTTTAGATGTTGGACTTACTTATGAGGTAGGCTTGTTCTTCAACTGATTTTCAGGCAGGCTTACAACATACCAGATTATCCTAATGAGAACTCCCAGCATGGTATTTTCCCAATTTATGGATAAATGCACATTGATCTTGGAGTTAAATCTGTGCTTGGGGACCAAACATATTTAAGAAAACTTTGGTATGTATGGAGCACCTCGGGTTTGATCATTATGCATTGTAAAATAGTTCCAGTTGTCAGTAAGTAACTCTTACTATGTTGGTCTCAGTCATCTTCTTTGAAAACTATGTTGCTTTCATTGCAAGGTGCTGGAGTGACTCTTATTTAGTGACCAAGACAGAAGAGATATGGATCAATAGCATGCCTGAGGCAGTTCTATGTCCTCTTTTAAAATCATTTTTCTGTCAGATCCTTTGAGGGGGTAGCTTGTTTTGACTTGAAAACAGGATACCACATTTTCCATTGAAATCCCTCCTAGTATGTAGGTCCTGAAGCATGAGGTTTGCTACAGTAAGTAGTTAGTCAGAACCACCTAATAGTCCATCGTTTCCTTTCTTCTGTTTGACAGCCACCTTTGTCTTTCTTTTTTTTTATTTAATGTATTAACTGCAGCTTCTGCAGATCACTGAATGCTCAAGTCACCTGTAAAGACTGGGAAATTAATTTCCGTTTTCTGTTGATTCAAACGCAGTTCATGCAGCTATCTGTTGTAAATACGTTACAAAACCATAACCAGATATAGCATTCAGGTGCAACACCTCATGATATATACATTGATATGCAACGTGTACTTACATACACGATATCTAAGTACATGTGCTTGCTCAGTAGGCTTGGATGATTTGAATTTATGGCAAAGGTAAAAAACAAGTATCTTTAAAATGTTTTTGGTTTTGTGGTCAAGCAGAAAATATTTCAAATGTGGAAGGTTTTTCTCCCATTTGGGTTACCCTATGGGGTATGTGTGTTTTCACCGTGTTGAGTCTCTTGTTTGCAAACGTTTTAGGTAACTTTGTGTCCTGGGTTCAGCAGTAGCAGTCATTTTTTTCTCCTTCTTGGTAGCTGGTGCAGCGCTGTGTTTTTGATTTTGGGCCTGGGAACAGTGCTGATAACACCAGTGTTTTCAGTTACTGCTTGGTGATGTTTAGGCTGGCTGAGGACTTTGTGAGTCTCATGCTCTGCTAGGGAGGAGGGGAAGCCGGGAGGAAGGAGAAACAGGACACCTGACCCAGACTAACCAAAGAGGTTATTCCATACCACAGCACGTCATGTCGAGGATGTCAAAAACGGAGCGCAGAGACCCGGAAGGGTGGGGGGGCATGGTGGGGGTGCACGGCTTGGTCGGGTTGGGATTGATGGTGAGCTATTGTATTCTTTCCTTGTATTTGCCTTGTCATTATTGTTATTGGTGGTAGCAGTAGTGATCTGTGTTATACCTGAGTTACTAAACTGTTCTTATCTCAACTTGTGGGAGTTGCATTCTTTCGATTCTCCTTCCCATCCCTCCAGGAGAGGGGGGAAGTGAGTGAGTGAGCAAAACTGCGTGGCTGAGAAGCTTAAACCACTACACTTTGTTCAACAGTGGTTTCTGTTTTCTGTCTTCTGGTATAAAACACATTATATATCATTTTGTTCATACAGAATTCAAGTTTTATTTTTTTCCTTGGGCTGTGTGCATGTGGTGGAGTTGATATACTTAACAGTCGTCTTTGCCTCGCTAGGGTGTGAATGTCATCCTCCAAGCTCTTGTTTCATTTTGCATTTTTCACAGTGTTAATAGTGGGGAAAATCCAAGAACTGATGGGAGTGTCGTCTTTTATGAAGATGGTTGGACTTTTAACCTGTTCTGCATTTATGCATGTAGAGGGTTTAGGGCTTCATGTTTATTCATGCACAAGTGTTCTTGCCTACGCGGAGGGTAAAATTCAGACTTTCCAGATTACAGCAGTAGTCTTGTAATACGTAAGGTAAAGCAAGTCTTCAGCCACCTGCATTATTTACAGCTTTTGTTGGCAAGTGCAAAAGACAGGCTCACACAACAGGTTTCAAGGTTGCATTAGAATTTTCTATGAATGGGATAAATGAACATAATCATCTTTCTTAGCAAGGCCTTGTTTGTATTGAAGTTTAAGCAGGTGCTTCAGCACTAAGTGTCATGTAAACCGCTGGAACCCTTTAAAGGTACTGTTATTTGCTCTCCATGTTATTTACCAAGGAGTTTTGCAAGGCATTATTCAGTAATGTTTGAGGAGTTGATTGGATCATCAGGATAACTGAAGAGACAAAAGGGTGTTTCTGTGTCTTAGCCAGCTTGTGTTGGCATCCACCCAGTTTCATTTCAGATAGTGATGCAACTCTGTCTTGCTTTCAGTTTCTTTTCAAGCAACTAACGGGAAGGGCTTCCTTGTCTGGAATTAAAGCATGAAAGCCTTTTGGTAGTGCGTTGCTGGCATTGTGTGTATGTAGTTGTTAGATGTAGGTATTGACAGGATTGAGTTGTAGATGACATTTTATGTGACTGCTTCTGCAAAGCCAGTTCTAGCTTTTTAGGATATGCTAGAAAGACATGAGCTCATCCGGGTCAGTGTGACTCCAGTTACAAGCCAAGATTTGTCAAGTGTTTTTGTGAGAAATGACGTTGAAGGCATCTGAGAGGATGAAGCTGGATCAACTTTGAAAGC
Source organism: Amazona ochrocephala (assembly GCA_039720435.1). Lineage (NCBI taxonomy): Eukaryota > Metazoa > Chordata > Aves > Psittaciformes > Psittacidae > Amazona > Amazona ochrocephala. Next base: position 81,668,097 of record CM077880.1, read on the forward strand.
TGGGCCAGCAGGAAAACCCCATGTAATTAATTAGTGGTTGATTTCACATGTTCTTGGCAGTAACATATCTATGAATATTAATAGTTTGTGATTGAGCATTAAGAAAATAGTTCTGGCTTTGAGAAGTGTTTTTGAGGAGCAGATAAGCGTTTTGAAGGTATCGGTGTGATTAGCTGTCTGCTCTGTTTGATAAAGACTGTGTTTTGTCAGTTGTAGGGTAGGATAGCTATCTCCCATTCTTCGGAAGAGTCACAGATTTTGGTTAACTGTGGTAACAGGCTTCTTAAACTATTCTTGGAGAGGCCGTCTGTGCTACTAAATGGAATTACTTAAACCTAAAAATAGCAGTAAAGCTCATTTCTGTCACACTGCCCATATTTTAAAGCAAATATGTTTTCCATCTACTTCAATGTAGCAGTATGTATCTGATACCTTGCAGGTGCCAAATATGACACAAAAAATGGTTCCTTGGTAGCAGTTTAGTGTGTGAGGTAGAAAGCTTTCTTCAGTAAGCATATGGCTGATGATAAGCTTATAGAGAAAGGTGATGTTTTGTTCACCATTTATTACAGTTTGATTGTCTGTTACTAACATCTCTTCCTCATGTTCCACTGGATTACTCATTAAACAATGGCAGGAGACTATAGGGGATGTTTGAAAAGTATCTCTGTTACTGGTATTGTAATCACTGCATACAAGCTGAGGGAGATTGGTTGCCTGTCTGGAAATTAACAATATACCAGATGATCTGTGGTGTTCAAGAGTTAAGTTCACGTGACTATAGAAGTGTTGTGATCAAATTATGTGCATAGTTTTGCAGTTTGAGAAATTATTTCTTGATGCCAAACCCAGTAAAAGCTAAGTACAGAACTTAAATAGTGGTGTCTCTATAGATACCAAATACCAATAAATAACTGTGAATTTCAGAAGACATTGAAAATGATATGTAAGTGAATATCATTAGTTGAACTAGGCTGCTATAGAAATGCGTACGTTTATATCTGTACATAAGCTGTGAGAAATACTTCACATTGAACTCTAAATTGGCTTGTTCGGTCTTAAAAATGAAACTGCATACTTTGATTTTTCAGCACTTTTAATAGCAACTGTAGCTATGCTGAATTATAAGACAGATCTAATACCCTAATCTTAAAGATACTCCCTTTGACTGTCATCAACCATGATTAATGATAATGGTAGAGGTTATTTGCACTAATTTCATCTTTGTCTTTTTTTCACAGGTGGTCTCCCAGATAAGAAGTTTGAAGTAGATAAACGAACCATGAATCTTGGGGATTTTAATGACATAATGAGAAAGGATCGATCTGGGTTCCGTCCATCTAATTCCAAAGACATGGGAACCACAGATAGTGGGCCTTATTTTGAGAAGGTGAGAAAAATACCTTTAGATAAATCAGTATCAGCCTCTGCGAGGACTGAGTTTTTACACTGCTCCCTGGAAATACTAAAAAATTCAGTAACCTTGCACTAACTCAGTAATAAAAGGTGCAGGGGAGTTATGTTTGTAGAATGAACATGTGTATAAAACAGAGTGTGTCAGATGTGCATAGGCAAACTAAATTATTGGGGAGAACGAGGCTTTTTATCCTAGAACAGACTGCTCTTAATATGGACAGAAAGAAATTCCTTTGCTTTTCTTGGAAGGGTAAACTACCAGTAGCAATGAAATTCATTACAGGTTTCATCACAGCGATTCTTCTGGCTATGACTACGATCATCTACTGTAAAAAGTTGGTTTAGATGTAACTAAACATCAGTAATCACAGTCTTCCAAATTTTTTCTGCTTTCATGTCTGTCATTTATTGGAAACACGCTCTCTAAATTCCGCAACCCCTTATGCTGTATGTCCATGTACTGTAAGCTTCTGTATGACATCTGTTTCTCTGTGACATCTGTTGTATGTTATGGTAGTGTTGCTTTCATATTCCTGCTTATTTTAAATAGAAGCTTTCACTATTATTATCGAACATCAAGTGCTTCACATTATGAATTGGAGAGTGTCCAGTACATTCATAATGCTCTAGGGTTTTTTTAAATACAGTTTAGCACATACAAAATGGAAAAGAAATTTGGTTTAAAAATTCTGAAGGCATTTTACTGTCAATGAAGTTTTTTTAACTCCTCCATTTTGGTAGAACAGGCCAAAACCCAGTTTTGTCAACTCCCTCTGGTGGCCCAATAAATAAAATCCCACTAGCAGAGCTAATGCAGTCCTAACATTATTTTCATAGGTGCGTGCTAGCATTAGGAATTCATTCAAGATGTGTTTGTTTCTGTAGTGGTAATAGCCACTGTCAGAAATGAACTTCATGAGAGCTGAAAATCTATTTTTAAAAATAAACCTCTAGGAGTTTATTGATTATCTCCTCAGACCCAAATCTAAATTGTCAAGTGATCATTTAAGTCAGAAGTTTTTGTCCTTGTAATTGCTATTACAAATTAACTTTGCTTCTTCCTAGTCACTCACTGTCCCTCTTTCTCTCCTCTTGTGTTCTGTTGCTTCACTAACCGACTCCTGCTGTTGGCTAACTGCTGCTTCAGCTGACTTTGCCTTTCTCCAATCAAGATGGGTGCCTTGGGGATGAGGCTCCCTGCTCTCCCTTCTCCCCTTCTCCCAGCTACAAGCTGTCTCCCTCTGGTTCCACACTATCCAACGTCAGCCTTGGGGCAATCGGCTCAGGGCTCAGTCCCCAAAACTTCGCTGCTAGACAAGTAAGCAGGCCACCTTATAAGATGCATTGTTATAAGGCTGCAACCTGGGCTTAATCCTGGTTAGTTGGTTGCTTGCATTTGTTTTCCTACTAAATAAATTAATATTGTTAATGGAAATTTCAGCTATATCAGGCCATTGAGAACCAGTCAACTTTGGTTCCTATTATCAAAATGTATCATATCTGGTTTTGTTGCCTCGTACTTCCTGAATCATGTTGCAGCAGCAGATAGATGTGCTTTTCAGAAGTCGTGAAGTTAGTGGCAACCTTCATACTGTAATTACTGTTTTAAAACCCACTTGCAGGCTGTTGATTTGTCCCTCCACCTCAACACTGGATTTTTGCAGACTCCATCCAATGACCTTTTATGTAGAAATGTGCCTTTAAAAAAAAAAGCAGCCTTTTTGCATTGTGCCTGTTCCCTTTTCCGTTCCTTGCTGCCTAAGGAAAGAATTGATTTAGCAGCCTTTAAAAACTCCTGAAGTAGCAGTATTTTTATTCTTTATACAGGGGAATAGCAGAGAAGAAATGAAGTTGTTAACTGCAGTTTGGAAGAATTTCTGGCTATTATGGTTTGCATTATGCTAGAAGAAAATGTTGAAGGAATACTAGGAAATGAAAGATTAGAACCTTAGTATTGAAGCTGGACTAGCTTACGTAGTCACATGCCTAACATGATGGTGTTTCTTTGTGTTGTCTTTCTGTTTCTATGTGACACAGTCAGTGTTGAACATCAGGTTAAGTCCACATTTTTCAGGCATGTTCTTGTATTTGGTGTGCAGAACTCTGCTGAGTCTTAGGGAGGGCTAAAAGTGTAGCTGCAGCTTCAAGCCTCTCAGAAATTTTAATGCGTAGTTGACCCCAGTCATTTCTTTCCAGAACAAAAACTCCGTCTCTCGGGTTTTTTTGTTTATCCTCTTACTTAGTGTGATGTCTAGTGAGTTGTTTCTAAAAGGGAAGATACATTAAGAAAGTGAAATGTGATGCAGGTGAATGAGGCAAATCATAATGCTGCCAGTGTAGAAGCTGGGTTAGAGACTTCAGTTTTAGCAAAAAGATAGTGGAGAATGCACAGTATTGTGGTAGAAGGGAGGCAAAATTTATGAAACCTTGGTACCTAAAGAAGGGAAAGGTTTTGGAGAAGGCCTGCACAATTGCAGTTTGGAAGACTGATGAATTTAAGTTGGGTATAGCAGTGCTGGCGTGGAGAAGGAGAACAGAGAATGATGGTTGAGGGATGGAAAATGCACTGTTTAGAACCCCAGGTATCTGAGGATCACAGACATCCTCATGTACAGCACAAGATGAGAAGTGCTGAGGATCTTGGCAATGAAAGGACAGAGTCATGGCACATAAGGACCTTCTGGAATACGAGCTTCTGCTTTTAGAAGCAACAGCATGCAACTGTTAGTGTAGGAGAGAGCCTATAACATTTCCTGTGGCTTTTGTTGAAATGTTACAAAGGCAGGCAGTCTGCTCAGAGGCTGAAAGAGTGAAGCAGAATGATGAATTTTCTTTGGTCTTTTTCATGCAGTAGGGTTTATTGCAGAAGTTGCTTATAAAACAGTAAATTCTTCTCCTTAAAAAAAACCTTAAACCGCAAGTATTCTTGCAATTGGAAAATAAATCACTGGGAGAAAACAACCAAACACTTTTTCTCACTCGAAGATTTTTCCCCTCTTCAATTTAGTGGGGAAAAAAGGAAAAGCAAAGCATCCCAATCCAGAATGCTGGCATTTTCATGTCGGAAGGAAGATTTGTAATAAAATTTTAGAATTCCAATTTCCGTTAATAAAAGGCCTTCAGAGGAAGGAGTAGGTTTGTGAGGGATACCTCAACTTGATTTGTCTAACATGATGGCCTAGAATTCTTGCTGTCACAGTCTTGCCATACTGTTAAGCCAGTGAATGGTTTTTTGAGTGTGTTGTTTGTACTCCCAAGTTTCCATTTCCTAACATGTAAAATGCAAAATATAAAACGTTAGCTTTGTCATGTGCTTTGAAATAAATGGATAAACATGACTCTTAAATGTAGAGAAGAAAGAGCCTGCATATTAAAAATGTAGTACAGCAATTTTAACCCAGGTAGAATATTACTGATGTAGGGCAAACATCTTAGTAATTCTAAGGGTACTTTTTTGAAGTCAGTACTTGCCTCATTGTTACCGATATGTAGTTAATAGCATAGAAATCCATTATCCTGAAAGATCATCTTCTCACTACTGCTTTAATTTTGTAGGGTGGCAATCATGGTTTGTTTGGAAACAGCACAGCACAATCGAGGGGCATGCACACACCAGTGCAGCCACTAAATCCTTCCCCCAATATCCGGGCGCAAGTGCCTCCCCAATTTCTTTCTCCCCAGGTAAGGTATTTATAGTAACTGCTTACTTGTAAAAGTAGAGCTACAGCCTTCAGACCACATCATTGAGGTTACTTGATACAACTATCTTAATCTTGACTTGATGTTAAGAAATGGCAAACTTAGATAAGTAAAATTCATCGTTGAAAGTACTTAAAACTCGGTGCAGAAGGATTAGCCTTCTTATTCCAAGGCAGTTGATGGTAAATGCTCGCTATCAGTATCTTTAAACCTCAGAGTAGATTCAGGAATTCTGTATCTTATGTAGGTTTTTGCAAACTATTTTAAAAAACAACGAAGAAAGTGAAAGCTGAAAGTTTTTCTGACGTTTGACAAGTTGCTTAGTTTTTTTCAGTCTTGTCCTGTGCTTCTTGCCCCCCTGAAAAGATAGGCCTTGCGAAGTACTCTATGTTGCACTTACATTGCTGAGTTCTAAGACCTCAAGATCTCCAAATGCAAAAGTTAACCTTTTACTTTCGATTTGGTGAAGGCTTTTGGAGATTCTTTTGAATTCTACTTGTGTAACTCTGAAATAATGCAGGAAGAAAGCGGGGATTCTTCTCCACCTACTCCTGTCTTTTACTATAGCTTATTCAGCATACAAAGAGATTAACTCTTTCTGTGAGGCACTGTTTCTTTGCTCTGGTGACTGCCTGAATGCCTTTCTTTTCCCTTGTCAAGCAGTACATTCTTAATGTGATAATGCAGTACTGTGATTACTAGTTAATTTGGTGCAGTCTCTAGCAACCGACTGGTTGGGGGAGAAACCTTTCTGTGTCTGTCTGCATCTGCACGTGTAAATACTGTATTGTCAATCAAGTGAGGTATTCACTCTGCTCAAGTCATAGATCGTGCATGTTTAAATGTCATCTGTTAAGAAATCTGTAATGTCTTTCCCAGAGCACCATCTAAGATTGGTGTCATACCTGTTGCTTTATAGAAATACTTCATCATCTTTTCTCATAGCAGTGCATTTCTTGAGGGTATGTAACTGGTTTCCATGCAGGTTTCGGCCTCCATGCTCAAACAGTTTCCCAACAGTGGCTTGAATCCTGGTCTTTTCAATATGGGCCCCCAGCTTTCTCCGCAACAGATTGCCATGCTGAGCCAGCTTCCACAGATTCCTCAGTTTCAATTAGTAAGTAACTATTAAACTTGTGAGGCAGAGTGCTTACAGATTGTCCACTGAAAGAGTTTTCTTTCTGTTTGTTCTAATCCTGGTTTGTTCTACTGATCTTGTACTAGTTTTGTAACAAGTATCCCATTTGCTGTGAAAGAAAGTGCAGCCCTGTTAGAGGGCAGCAGATAAACCAGACCGGCCTGTGTAATTATTGTGAATGTTTTAGTGAGTTAGTAATGATTCTAAGTTGTGTCTTTGTACAAAAAGCAGTTGTGTGTTGACTTTTAATGACGTTTTCTTTCAACTTCTAGCCATAGTGATGGTAATAAAGCAGGTACTAGTAATACGATTGCATGAGTTTAAATTAGAAACAAGTGAAAGAAGTAGTGTTCTTTTGATGCATTCATTATAGTTGTATTAGACTGTGTGGAATGAGAAACAGTTTACCGAAGTAAACAAGTGAAAGAAATAGTGTTCTTTTGGTGCATTCATTATAATTGTATTTGACTGTGTGGAATGAGAAATAGTTTACCGAAGTTCTGAGCATAGCATTTTCCTAGTGACTAATTCCTGGCAATTACATTTCACTGATGAGCACTGTATTTTCATTCTTCCCACCCCCCCTTACCTTGTAGGCATGTCAGCTCCTCCTTCAGCAGCAGCAGCAGCAGCAACTGTTACAGAGCCAGAGGAAGTTATCTCAAGCTGTTCGTCAACAGCAGGAGCAACAGGTGTGGTACTGGTTTTGTCAATCATATGAAGTATAAAATGCACTGGGAAAATGCAGTCTGCAGCAAAGACGACACAGGCTTTAGCAATGTCATCTGCTCTCTTCATATTGCACTTTTTAGGGAGCAAGGTCCTTTGGATCCCTTTCAGGTCACTGTTTCTTCATGTTTACTGAAATTCTGTGTTACAGTATAGGGTGTATCATTCCCATTTCTTTCATATGCAGATTGCTCGTATGGTGAGTGCCCTCCAGCAGCAGCAGCAAAGGCAGCCTAGCATGAAGCATTCACCATCCCACCCTGTTGGGCCTAAGCCACATTTAGACAGCATGGTACCCAATCCTTTGAATGTGGGTCTCTCAGATTTACAGACCAAAGGGCAAATACCTGGATACGGTTCCGGTAAGTACTCTGTGAAAAGCGATTTGGTGCATTGCATGTAGATACACTATTAATATGGTAATTGCATTACCATATTAGCCAGTTACACAATCACAGATGGTTTGGGTTGGAAGGGACCTTAAAGGTCGTCCAGTTCCAACCCCCCCTGCCATGGGCAGGGACACCTTGCACTAGACTAGGTTGTTCCAAGCCCCATCCAGCCTGGCTTTGAACACTTCCGAAGATGAGGCAGCCGCAGCTTCTCAGGGCAGCCTATTCCAGTGCCTCACCGTAGAATCATAGAATAGTTGGGATTGGAAAGGACCTGAAGATCATCTTGTTCCAATCCCCCTGCCATGGGCAGGGACACCTCGCACTAAACCATGTCACCCAAGGCTCTGTCCAACCCAGCTTTGAACACCACCAGTGATGGAGCATTGATAGCTTCCCTGGGCAACCCATTCCAGTGCCTCACCACCTTTACAGTAAAGAATTTCTTCCTCAGATCCAATCTAAACTTCCCCTGTTTAAGTTTGAACCCGTTACCCCTTGTCCTGTCACTATAGTCCCCAATGAAGAGTCCCTCCCCAGCATCCCAATAGCCCCCCTTCAGATACTGGAAGGCTGCTATGAGGTCTCCACGCAGCCTTCTCTTCTGCAGGCTGAACAGCCCCAATTTTCTCAGCCTATCTTCATACGGGAGGTGCTCCAGTCCCTTGATCATCCTCGTGGCCCCCCTCTGGACTTGTTCCAACAGTTCCATGTCTCATAGTAAAGAATTTCTTCCTAATATTCCATCTAAATCTACCCTCTGTCAGCTTAAAGCCATTCCCCCTTGTCCTATTGCTACATGCCCTTGTAAAAAGTCCCTCTCAGGATTTCTTGTGGGCCCTTTTTAAGTGTTGGGAGGCTGCTCTAAGGTCTCCCTGGAGCCTTCTCTTCTCCAGGCTGAAAAAGCCCAACTTTCTCAGGCTGTCTCCATAGGAGAGGTGCTCCAGCCCTTGGAAGCATCTTCATGGCCCTCTACTTGCTTGAGTAGGACCATGTAGCTCTTGTGTTGGGGGCCCCAGAGCTGGACACAGTACTCCAGGTGATGTCTCATGAGAGCAGGGTAGAGGAGGAGAATCGCCTCTCTCAACCTGCATGTATGAGTCCGGAAATAACTATGAAATGAGTATAAGCATTAGGGTGAAGGTTACGACAGCTGTCAACACTTGAAGAAATTGCATTGTTTTTCATTACATGGGAACATGACAAACCTAATAACAAAGCATATCCTGGTGTGGTGTATTGACCTAACAGGCTATTTGGAAATTGCCCCTTGAACATTTCATTTGCTACTGTTGATTTTTTTAGATTTTTTTTTTCTTTTTTTTGTACCTTTCTTATGATAACAATGGCTTCCTGTTTTAAGATGTTTAAGCTAAAAAGAGTGAATGGCAATGGAGTTTTGTTTGTTTCACAGGCTTTGGCTCGAGTAGCATGGATTATGGCATGGTGGGAGGGAAGGAGGCTGGAACAGAATCCCGCTTTAAGCAGTGGACTATGATGGAAGGGCTGCCCTCTGTGGCTTCACAAGATGCCAATATGCACAAAAATGGTGAGAAGGGGACTGGCTATTTTGGGAATGTTCTTGCAGTATCCTCTTTACTGGAGGTGAAATAGCTCATGTAAAATGATGCTTCAAGTTAGTGGATCTCTTAGCAATATACATCTTAAGTATTTTTTTGTTTAGTATCCCATACTGGTAAAGATCCCACCCTTTCCTGAGTGTAAATGTGTCTCTTTAATGCTCAGGTGCAATAGTACCCCCTGGGAAGACTCGTGGAGGATCGCCCTACAACCAGTTCGACATAATTCAGGGCGACCCACTGGGTGGCCATGCCGGCCACGCTGGTGATAGTTGGTTACCTGCCAAATCTCCACCAACGAACAAGATTGGAAGCAAATCCAGCAATGCCAGCTGGCCTCCAGGTACTGCATGAGGGCAGGGGTTAGGTCCTAACCTTAGAGTAGGTGTGCTGGGATCTTTCCTCATTGTGCTTTTTAAATAACCACTGCAACGAAAATATTTGTTTGGCCTGTCTGTTTGGGGTTTTTTTTGTTTGTGGTTTGGTTGGTTGGTTGGGTTTTTTTAATTTATTTTTTCCACATTAAATTAGAATGTAAATGTTGGATTTCCAGTTAAAAATTGCTGGTCTAAATATGAAATAACTGCTGGATTGCCTGATTAGTATTTTATTTTTGTTAGGTGAACTCTCTGTAGTTTGGTGACTGTACATTTACAGAACTTTTCATGAGAACACTTGTTCATAGAATACACAATGCTAGCTCCCTCCTCTTGTATTGACTCCTTATTTGCATTGTGTTAGGGTGACACAGGGTGTAAAAATTCTGATTGAGAGCATGGACTCAGAAAGCAAAAGATGTGAAAGCTTGTTTTTCATGATGGTGAGAACAGGATTTTCCTGACCTTTTGTATTTTATGTAGCATGAGCATTTCTCCTGGCAGTTGTTCACAGATATGGTCCATTGCAGACCACAAGGTTTCCCTTGCCAACAATTGGTACAATATGCATACAATATGTGCTGTGCTGTTGTGGTTCACCTTTCCTCATGTCATGTAAATGAGCGTTGCCATGTTTCAGTGCTACTCAGCAATCTTGTGGCTTGAGTAGAATTTTGTTGAGTTTTGGATTATAGGCAGTAGCACATTCTTTAAGCTTTCTAGAGTTTCACTGTCAGAATTCTGTCTTTCCAGTAGAAAACTCAGATATCTAGGAAAAACATATGTGCATTTGAATACACGTGTCATTTTCCATATAAAACATTCATTAGACACAGAGTGGTGTCGTTGGAAGTTGCACGGATTAATCACCAGTGCCGTTCAGCAGATAGTGGATGCTGTGATTTTTCTCTGCCTGGAAGACTCTTACATTCCAAGGAAATACTACTGACTGCAGATTCTCTGCTTTGTATCCCCTCTGATACAAAAAAAAATGAAACTACAGGTTTATCTTCTGGGTAAATCAGTAGTTCAGACCTTGCATCAGAAAGCCTAGGAGTCTGTGTGACCGATACAACTGAGAAAACCTACAGAGGTTGTTAAAGTTGAACTTGATCTTCAAGTCTTCTCCAACCTGGTTGGTTCTGTGTGGGAAGCCCCCAGGGTCTCACTCTGGTGAGAAAATGTTTTCTGATGAGGTAACAGAGTTAAAGAATTAGTTATCTCGAGAACATGTGCACACCCACATTTCATACCGCTGCCTGCTCTCTGTAGAGGTGTCGTTGCATTACATTTCTGTTAGCCTGGTGGTTCAGTAGCATTTCTGGTAAAGCCTGGTTCTTAAGCTGGGGTTACTATTAATAATGCAAGAAACCACCAAAATTTGATTTTTTTCAGGACCTCCCTCATTAGACTCATTGTTGCTGAACTTGTCTTTTCAGTCACCTTTCCCATATATAGTTATGAGAAATACAGTACTCCTTGGAATGTTAGGAGAAGTATGTGAAAATCAGCTCTGCCCTGTTTACAGGTTTTGGGTTAGCTGCTGGTTCTGGCAAGATTCTTGGTAGCAGAAGGCTGTTGCAGGCATGAGAAGCTGAACAGCTGCTCTTTGCCCCTCATTGATACCACAGAGCTTTCTTAGTCATACCTGCAATCTCACTGTCAGTGATAAGTAAATATTTTCTGGTGCTGACTGCCTCACCCCACTGTGAGAGGATAACTGGAGGTCACAAATCCTGAATATAAACTCACCAGGATCATCAGTACCGTCCGTAATTTCTTGTATAAATTAACAACCCATGACTGTGACTGCAGATGTCATGTAACAGATCACGGGGTTTGGCATGTGGCTTTTAAGCATTTATTGCTGTATTGCTAGCCCTCTCTTATGAGGTCCATAGACTATTGGACAAGTGTTACTGTCCCATAACCACAGCCACTTAAGCTGCCTCATAACCTCTCTAGCTCATTGGCTTCCTCAAGAAGGAAAGCTTAGCTGAAATAATTATTCACCTTATCAACACCCCTGATGAAGGAATAAAGATCCAAAATGATTTCACGCTGCAGGTCCTTTTTCTCTGTAAGCTTGTAGATGAGGCCCACTGTCAGTTCCTGATGTGGAGGTACCATTTCAATTCCTAGTGGCAGAAAATAAGTTGTTAACAAAAATGAGTTCACAGGAGAGTACCGTTTGAAATAGGTGCATTTTCCTTTGAATGAATACAGTGGTCACTCAGCATTCACCCTGACTACACCTTTCACGTTTTCCGGTTAAATGCCATCTGCTGCAGAAATTCTGCTGTTCAAGAGAGCAGTTTTGTTTAGCACAAAGATAAGTGAAGTGGTGCCTAATCAAAGTGATAATCACAGCTTGAGGTGAGAGCAAGTGTTGCTGCGTTGGTGATAACTGTATCTTTGGTTATGTCACACAGAATTGCATACCTAGGTAATACTAGTCTGTAAATTTCCCGTTCAAGAGTAGTTCAGTCATGTTCTGCAGGCAATCTGGCTTGGATATGTCTGTCGTGGTTTTCCTAATAATCTTATATTAGAACTTTTCGGGAGAACCTTTCAAATATTGGTGGAGAGAAATTCATTTCATGTTTTCTTTACTCTCTAGAAATAAGGCATGTCTGTAGGGAGAGTTGCTGAATGTGCTTAAGAGTAACTGCCAGTCCCAAAGGATAGTTTGGAGATCTGTCAGTGTGCTGAAGTTCAAGGAAAACTCTTTTCCAGATGAGGATTAGTGTTTATATGCACTATGCCTGGTCTTTGGAGCCTTGTTTAAATATTCCCTATTGTTTTGGTCTGCACTTACTATGCACTTAATTTGTAGTCTCACCAGTTCTTAGAAATCTTTACAAAGGCCAGACTTGGATCTTTTTAATTTCTGCAAATGAGTTCTAATTTCCAAATCCTAACCTGAGTTCATGGATTCTTTATCTCAGACTAAAGAGCTGCCTTACTTGTTCCTTAAGCATAAGGTGATTCTGTTTGTCAGAGTATTGCAGTATTTTGGCAGTAGCTGAGCAGATTCCTTCCTTGATGCACTGGTGATTGCTCGTAATGTTAGAAATGTTGATGCCTCGTATGCTAGATGATGTTGTTACTAAAGATTGGGAGATGTGATTGAGGTTTACAAAATCAGGAAAGCAGTGAACAAGATAAATGCAGAATTGTCATCCTAAGACTTCTGTAGCACTAGAACCTTGGTGCAAATACTGGATAGAAGAGAACATACATTTTAAGTAGCTGACAACTTTTTTCCTGTCAAGAGTGGTGAACTTTTGGAATATGTTGCTTTTAGAACTTCTGGAGACAAGTGTTACTAGCCAGTTGAAACAGTGATTGGATAAGCCAGTGGAATAACTGTTTCACAAGCAGGTGCTCCCAGATTGAGGGTATTTCTGGCATCCTGGGAGAGTGTGAGGGCAGTAGCCTACAGATAGTAGTAGCCAGGTTTGCTTTCTGTCCCTAAATGGTATCTCTCCTACCACTATTAGCAGAATACTGGGCTAAATTAACCACATTTTAGGCCCAGAGGAGCATTTCTTCTGTCTGCTGAGATTCTCCTGCCAGTGCATTAATACTGTTCTTGCTGTGATAGTTGCTTGAACAAGTAGTATCACATTTTCTTCTGTATTTGTGAAAGTCACAGTCGTGACTATGTTTCTTCATTACAAAGGTGACTGAAATGAACCCTTCCATGCCAGGTTTATTCTGCATGGTTTCATTACAGAGGGCACATCCTGGATCCTAATTTTAATAATGGATTTTTAATTACACCCACATATTTTGTCATTAATTATTTCAGAACTTCATGTTGGGAATGAAGGTATCCCTGGACTTCTCTCTGACAGGAGTGAATCTGCTGCCTTTGCTCTCTTTCCACACCCAAATTGTCACATAGTATCTGAAGCTTCTTTACTTGTTTTTGTGTTTGGCAGCTTACTTTTCCGTCACTGCTTCCAGAACGGACCACAGCACTTTATTCACTGAACATCTAGTCAAAGAAGGAAACAATTTAATGATCTTTCTTAGAGTAACTGCAGTTTTTGTATGTTCATACTTCATGTAACTCATCCTCTTGTCTTAAAAATCTGGCATGCCAGGAGCTATAGTTGAAAGGAAATGAAAGAATGATAAGTATACTCCGTCTCATTGTGAAGCATGAAGAACGTCAATGAATATATAGATTGCCACAAGGCATCTCACCTTAGCATTACCTCAGTGTTGCTAGGTAATATATAAAGTGTGTGTGTACCTCCAGTATAAAATGTCAGATGTTCTGTTTAAAAGCTCTTTAAGGTAGGTAGCCTTAAAGAGAAAGGTGTCTGTATGCACACAAAGTATGTGTGCAGAATATAATCTTAAAATATATAGTATAATCTTATATATCTTAAAAAAATATATAATGTGTTAAGAAAGGGTATTATTGAAGCCTCATTTAAATGTAGTAAACCAGGAACAGTCAAAGGGTTAGTATATGCACTTGCACTATTTTTTGTAGTGTAGACTTGTATTTAGGCACCAGAGCTAGTGCCATGGGAAGAAATATGAAATAGATTTTAATTAAGAAATGTCTTGATATTTTTTTCTGAGGAACAGTGTAGAACACAATTACCTACCTTCCTAAAATATCTTCAACAGTTGCTTCTGGTAAATGGCATTTCCCTTTTTGCATCTAATTTCATTTTCCCCTCTCATTCCAGAGTTCCAACCAGGAGTGCCATGGAAAGGTATACAAAACATTGACCCTGAATCTGACCCCTATGTGACCCCTGGAAGTGTGCTGGGGGGGACAGCCACATCTCCCATTGTAGATACTGACCACCAACTTCTGCGGGACAACACCACAGGTAAAGGAGTGAACAACTGCTATATGATTATTTTAGTCATTCTGATATTTTAGAATATTCTGATGTTCCAGTTTTAACAGGGTAATAATCTATTGCATTTGACTAAGAAGGAAGCTGTGTGCCTTTGCACTGTGGCTGTGTTATCACATTGACAGCTTGGCACAGTCGTGGCTCTCTTGAGGTTTAACAGTGTTATAGAAATTCTATGAAATCGGCCTACTCTTTCTCTCTTCTTTTCCCTATGATAGGGTCTAATTCTTCCCTCAACACCTCGCTGCCTTCACCTGGTGCCTGGCCCTACAGTGCCTCTGACAATTCCTTCACCAACGTTCATAGCACTTCAGGTATGTAGACTTCAAAACTTACTTGGACATTTTCCACTTATTCACTAGTTCCTCATTCTTGGTTCACTTTGACTATTTAGTCTTTCAGTAATTTCTAAGGAACTCAAATTTGAGTGGTTGATCAGATAGTTTTCCTCCTGATGATAAAATACACTGTTGTAATTGCTTTAAAAACTAGACTAAGAATCCTCTATCCTTCCTCCCACCCCTATACAAAAGTCTCAGTTATGTGTCATGGTTTAATTCCAGCTCACCAGCCCACTTGCCAACAAACTGGTGAGATGGAGGAGAAAATTGGAAGAGTGAAAGTGAGAAAACTCATGGGCTGAGAAAGACAGTTTAATAAGTAAAGCAAAAACTGCGCACTCAAGCAAAGCAAAACAAGGAAGTCATTCACCACTTCCCATCAGCAGGCAGGTGTTCAGCTGTCTCCAGGAAAGTAGGGCTCAGTCATGCATAACAGCTACTTGGAAGACAAACACCATCGCTCTGAATGTCCCTCACCACCTCCTTCTTCCCCTAGCTTTATATGCTGAGCATGATGCCATATGATATGGAATGTCACTTTGGTCAGCTGTCCCAGCTGTGTTTTCTCACTTCTTGTGCACCCACAGACTATTCGCTGGTGGGGTGGGGTGAGATGTAGAAGAGCCCTTGACTCTGTGTAAGCACTGCTCAGCAATAATTAAAATATCCTGGTGTTATCAGCGCTGTTTCCAACGCAAATCTAAAACATAGCCCCATGCTAGCTACTAGGAAGAAATTTAACTCTACCACAGCCAAAACCAGCACATTATGCAAGTTAAAGAAGTGAGCAGCAGATGCAAAAGGGAAAAAAAAACTCTCATGCACAGTCTGTTGACCTGTGTAATGGTTTGGTTTGTAGATTTTTAAACATACGTGCTGCTGTATGAGTTCAGGTGAGTGATTTTATTCATTTTAACTTTAGAATATTGAAGTGCTGTGAAAGAGAGAGTATTGCCTCAGCTTTTATAGCCGCTCATCATTCCCTGAAAGCTGGAGAGAGAGTGTTTTTAATCCTCTGGGTTTTAAAGGTTGGCCTGTAAATAGTAAGTTAGATACCTATCTGAGATGCTTGGTAAGAAGGTGTCTAAAGCTTTCTTGCAAAAAATGGTTTCTGCACACACTTCTGAATACGATGCTGGAAATACTTGCTCCAGACAAACCATTTGGATTTTGAATTTCTTACAAATGCACAAGTTTTCTCTTGAAGAGAGTGTCTTGACAGCTTCTTAAAATTAAAGGAATGTGCGTAAATAGCAGAAGTGACAAACACGGCACAGAGCTGCATCTGGCCCAAACTTTGTTTTTTGTATCTTACTCAATGAAAGCTGTGTTCATATGTTATTGCAGCATCTTCACAAAATCTGTTGAAAATCCTGTTTAACCTCCAGGGAAAACAGTGTTCCTGCTGCCGGTTTGTGGGGTCACTTTGGTTTGAAGTCATATCTGCATATGCAGGATTCCAGTGACAGAATCATAGTCCTGGGGAAAGGAGTGGCATGTATCAGCTTCTTACCTCTGCTTAAGTTTTGTCTAGCACGTAAGAAAGACCCAAGAAATTAAAACTTATTGAAGTCATAGTTGAATTGAGGAAACCAGACTAGACACATACCATTTTCTTGTTAAACTACACACCAGCATTTTACGGCCAGAAGGCAGGTCATCTGAATTAGGGATTTAGAATTCACATATCTGTAAAACAAACTGAATCTCTAAGGAAAGCAGGAAGGGCATTCAGTCTTATTATAGGTTAGTAGTGACCAAACTTGTAAGAATTCTCAGGTTTTCAAATGAAATGTAGTGTGGACATCAAAGTCGCTGTTCATCTTATTAATGATTGGACATACTGCAGCCGGTTGCGTTATCGGAAATGTCAGCATATATAAAATAAGCAAAGATGAACTTATATGTAGCATGGTGCTTTTTGGTGTAGTAAATTAACTGTTGTATGGTTTTGTGCTTCGTGCTTGTCTCTGATATAAATGCGGCCAAAAGGTTTACAGCCATAGTACAGTTGAAGGTTAGTTGAATCTCACAAATTTCTCTAATACATACAATTTATTTAAACTTCTAGCAAAATTCAGTGATTACAAATCAACATGGTCCCCAGATCCCATAGGACACAATCCCACTCATCTCTCCAGCAAGATGTGGAAAAACCATATTTCCTCACGGAACACTACAGGGCTGCCCCGCCCACCTCCTGGCCTGACCAACCCCAAACCATCATCTCCATGGAACAGCACAGCATCCCGATCGGTCAGGGGCTGGGGGGCACAGGACTCAAGGCTTGGCTCTGGTGAGAAGAATCAACTGATAGCACCATTGATCAGACCTGAGGAGTGTACGTTTTACAGCACTAATGGTTTGGAGGAAAGAAAGTTGCAGTTGTCTGGTAAAAGATAAAAAAAAGTTCCTTCTTGAAATGGAAATTTGCTGTCAGTAATGGGGTTGGACAGTGGGTGGGGGTTGTACGTGGAATTCCAGGTCCTGCTGCAGGGGAAGGAGTAAAGAGGGCTGGAAGCTGCCAGGAGGGAACAGTTACTGCATGGGGCTTTTTGTAGATGCTTTCCATGGGTGGGAAACTCTTCAAAGATAAACTCTAGTAAAAAGTGAATCTTGATGGGAAATGTGAGGAAAGATGTGGTTTTGTTTTCAGGACTGAAGATCAGGCTTTCATGTGTTAGCAGGGCTGATAATGCCAATAATGAATTTGCCTGAGATTTGAAAGAGCTGACTATAAACAAAAATTGTTTTCTTTGTATCAAATCTGTCTTGATTATCCTGTCTTCTAATTTGCAGCATCTACTTGGAGTGATGGTGGCTCAGTTCGTCCTAGCTACTGGCTGGTTCTTCACAATCTCACTCCACAGGTATTTTCTGTTGTTGTCTCTGGGAACTTGTTTGCTTTACCAAGATACAGATTTGTGGATTCTGCAGGTATTTCTCTGACCAAAATCTAACAAAATCAGCTTTCTCAGCGTATGTGAGATGTGTTTCTACTAAACTGGGCTGCAGTCTGATTGTTTTTTCTACTGTAATCTCTTCAGCTTTAAGATGTTCAGGTTTTGATACACAACCTTTCATTACCTAGAGTTTCAAAAAAATTACTGGAACGGAAAGATTTTTCTTAGAAGTGAGGATAAGTTGCATGACCATAATGTGGGATGGTTTATAGCTATTAAAGAGATTGTTCTTTGGGCCGTTGTCAGTCAGAAAGTTTGTGTAACTTTACTGCCAATTTTCACTTTGGTGTTTCCATAGTGAAACCACAGAATGTTTCCAGCACTCCTGCCAAAAACAGCCTAGTTAGGTTATTCCTGCAAGTATTCTTGGAGCATGTGTCCATTCAGAATGAATGCTGTGGAATCCTGGTTTCAGCAATCTCAGTCTGTATTCAAGGCTTTGGAAAAGCCTGTAGGATTATCAGCAGCAACTTGAGGTCTAGACAGTGTCCCCTGTTTAGCAAGATAATTTCCCGTGCTTCTACTACAGTTTAAGGACACATCAATGTGAAAGGAAAAACTAACACCTCATTCAGATCACCCAAAATGGCACATTGTGCTCCTTTCATGGAAGAGACTCTTTTCATTGACATGAAGGATACAGGAGTGGTGTGAAGAGGTGCAGTTCTAAGTCTCCCATGTGCAAGGTAGTTTAATACTGCTTGAGGAATTGTTTAATGAAAGAATGTATTTTTGGAGTCATTTAAGGTAATAGAGTAAGAAGCAGATTATAATTGTCTGTTCCATAACAAATCCTCTATTCATTGTGGGTCAGTACATTAGAGAGAAGGAAGCATAAAGGTTAAGGTGGATTCAGGGACAGTATCTTGTCCTGGGTTCAGCAGTAGCAGTCATTTTTCTCCTTCTTCGTAGCTGATGCAGTGCTGTGCTCCCTCCGTGAGTGGGGGGAAGAAGGGGAGGAGTGAGTGAGCGGCTGCGTGGTTCTGGGTTGCCGGCTGGGCTTAAACCATGACATATCTTAATTTCAAGTTTCTCTGTTTTTAACTTTTACCATACTTATATTACCATACGACTTCCTTTTCCCTGGTTTGAGTTGTATTATATAGTAGGGGATGGGGAGGGAGAAGGAAGAAAGTAGCACTTCCTTAAGTATCTGCACATATGGATCCCATTCGTGTGTGCATGTTCCTGTGGCATACTAGGAATGGAATCTGTCTGTACAGAACACCGTGGAGAACAGCAGTTACTGGAGATAAGTAGCAAGCTGTTACTGCTACAGAAGGAATGTAGGCAACAACTGCTGTGAAAACATTAATTCAGGAGGAATGAACATTGCTGGGTTTGGCAGAAAGATCACTGTTTCTGTGATGCTGTCTTCATAACCATGAAGACAAAAAAGCACCAAAATAAACTTTTGAAAAACCCTCATTGCAGAAGTGGTATTTCCAGTTTTGCAAAGAACTTTTAAATACTGATTGATCTAAATTCTACTGAAATCTGAGTGCTCGAAGCTAAGACGTTCTTGTTCCTTTGGTGTAAATGGCTGAGAATGGTAAGTACAAGTTACGTATATAAATACTGGAAAACCAGCCAACACAGGGACAGTGACAATGTAAGAAACTCGATGAGGTGTGGAAAACTGGACTCGAACTACGAGTGAGCGGGAAATATAAGTCAGATTATTCCATAAAGCAAAATCATTGTAATTGTGAGAAGTCAGAGTATACTGATTCTGTTTGAGAATTAAATTCTGTCCCCTTTGTTTACTTCCCTCTGCTTTCACCTGTTTCCCTTTCTGAGAGCAGTTTATCTTGTAATTGCCAAGACAAAGTTACGATTGAAGTCCCTTTGGGGAAATAGTTAGAAACTTCTGCTTTATCCTGACTGTTCTTCCTCAGATCGATGGGTCAACCTTGAGGACGATTTGCATGCAGCATGGCCCACTGCTGACATTCCATCTGAACCTGACCCAGGGCACCGCTCTTATCCGATATAACACCAAACAGGAGGCGGCCAAGGCCCAGACTGCACTGCACATGTAAGCAATCCCTGTGTCTGTTCTTTGTTACTGCATTAGTCATGAACACAAAATGTCTGTCCAGTATTTATGCTTTGGCAACTCCTTTCAAGTATCATGGTTGGGAGAGAATCTTTCATTCACTGGCAGAGGAAGAAAAGAAACAAAGGTGCTTTCTTTCTGTGTAGCTTTAATTGCTGGCACAACCTGGCACATACAGAGCTAAGAAGGTGCAAATAGGATAGAACTGTGACCAGTACTCACCTTACTGTATAGAATTTTGGCCATTTTAAAAAAGCTTGTGAACTCTTTCAGATGAAACTCATTCTTACACGCATAACCCAGATGTGTCGGAATCTGTTGTAGGTTTGAGATAGAGATGAAACTGCTGACTTAAGAAACTGCAGATCTTAGGGTTTGTGTTCATAAGCTTTTTGTAGCTGAGTATGGCTCTGGTATGTTTTGAAAATGAGAGAGGTTTTGAGACAAAAGTCTTGGGGGAGCCTGAGGGTGGTGGTTTCAGTTCAACTCAGTGAAAACTTTTGGACTGTACTAATCTTACCCTGAATTTCACAGGCTTTTAACCTGTTCATCCTCTCTTTTCTGAGAAAGGTGGCATATGTGCATGTTTTAGATACGCTATACAGGCACTTTTTGTTTTGGTCTTAGTGTTAATGTTCAGGGCCTTAGTTCAAATTTAGAAAGGTTTTGTTGCAGGCATAGTAGCTGCATGTTGAGGGAGGGAGTTGTTTGGTTTGGTTTTGGTGGGTTTTTTTCCGCCTTTTAAAATGGAAGTTCTTGTGCTCCAAGTCAGTTTCACTGTTGAGAACAGCCGAAGTTTTCTGTGCTTGCTGCTTTGTGGCAAGCTGCTATACCTCCTTTGGTTTGGGCACCTAACAGTGTTGTTTTTCATGCCTTCTGAATCCCTCGCCCTTACCTTCTGGCTCTAATCACGATTTTTTTCTTCTATGTATCTTGTCTTCTAGGTGTGTGTTGGGAAACACTACCATTCTGGCTGAGTTTGCCACAGATGAAGAGGTTAGTCGCTTTCTGGCACAAGCTCAGCCCCCTACACCTGCAGCAACCCCAAGTGCACCCACAGCAGGCTGGCAACCCCTGGAGACAGGACAGAACCAGACAGATCCAGTTGGACCTGCTTTGAATCTCTTTGGTGGGTCAACAGGGCTTGGGCAGTGGAGCAGTGGTGGCGGCAGCAGCAGCAGTGGGAGTGATCTCACTGGCGCTTCGTTGTGGGGGCCCCCAAACTATTCTTCAAGCTTGTGGGGGGTCCCAAGCGTAGAGGATCCACACAGAATGGGCAGCCCTGCTCCCTTACTACCTGGAGACCTTCTGGGAGGAGGGTCGGATTCAATCTGAACTTAGAACTTTCAACTCTGACCTCGTGACCTTTTTTGGAACAGCAGCAGCACTAACTTGACCTTTTCGTTTTTTTCAACTTGCAATAAATACATTTATAAAAGGAAAAAAGAAAACGGAGAGAGAAAAAAAAAAAAAGGTGGGTCATTGACAGACTGTCTGAGCACATAGTTGCCTCCCTTATATAACTTCAGTTTTTTCGTTTGGAATATGAATCCAAAAAGAGAACATATCACTCTTGAAATACTTGAATCATGAACGCCAACTTAGAAAGACAATGTGAAGCAAGTACACATACCATTTAAATTTAAACACAAAAAATTAAAAAAATTAGTTTCTAGTTTTTCACTTTTTCATGTTATACGGAAGTTGTTGCTAAGAAACATATATACTGAAAAAATAGCTTTTTAACTTCGTTTGCACTGGGTGTGTTTCCGTCCTTAGGTCTACCATGTCGGGTTGGGGTACGGGAGGGTTTCAAAAGCAAAATGGGGTGGGGGGGAGGGGAAGACTTGACGGAGCCTCACTTTAAAAACAAAAACAAAAAAAAATTAAAAAAAAAAAAATTAAAAGTAAAAAACCCGCAAAAAAAGAAAAAAAAAGAACAAAACAGAAAAAAAAACCAACAACAAAACAAAACAAAAAAACCAACACTTTGTGACTGGCTGGTTGATAAGTACCAGTGTGTTCTGGCACATGTAACTGCCCACGTGTGCTTGTTTCTGTGTGAGTGTGTGTGCACATGTTCGTGTGTGTGCATTTTTTTCTCTCTATATATAATCTTGAAACGCTGCATTGCTGATGGTCTATGGGCTGGCTGGCCGTCTGCATGTCTTGATTCTGAAAACAAGACGGGCATGGTGGAGTCCCTGTGGCTGAAGCAGAATCCAGTCGGGCTGGATTAAAATTCGTCAGTAGGGTTTTTTTAAATTCATTTTAGCAGGGTGCTATCTCAAATCTGCAGATCATTTTGAGTGGGTAGTTGCTTCCTGGCCCTTGTTCTAACGCTGTGGTAGAGCAGAACACTGCCATATCCAAAGGATTTGGTGAGGGGGGAGCCAATGTTGTCTTTTGAGTAGCAGTGTATTTATTTATTTATGTCTGCATGTGGGGTTTTTGTACTGAGTGAACCCTAGAATGTTTGTTATATAATGCAAGCCATTTTTTTTTCTTCCAGTGAGGGGAAAAGAGGAATAAATAAGACATTGCCATTTTTTGTGCAGCTAAGTCAAATGCTCTTATTCAGTGTCTCACAAGCTACAGTACCTTTAAAAAGAACAACAGTGTTTCTTTTCTCCCCCAGACCTATATAGGCACCCATACTCATTCTTGAAGACTCCATCAAAAGCTTGGAAGTCCAGCCCAACCAGATTAGCCTTTTATTTGATTGACTGCTTGTGTTAAAACTGACAAAAACCAAATGGTGTCAGCAAATCGCTGGCCGGCCTGCCTCATCTCCTGAAAGCACATGCAGCTAACTCCATTCTGCGTCCTTCATGGTGAGCGTTACCTGTGCCAGGCCTTGGTGTATTACAGCGCCAGACCATCACTGACAGAAACGTTTACTTATGAATGTTCTTAAACCAGTGTGTACTTCAAAGGTTTCCTTTTGTTTCTCTGTGTTGTGTTTTTTCCTGTGTATGTGGTTTTGCTTAGGGAGGTGTATAACTAGCAAAGACTTTTTTTTGTTTGTTTTTTTTTTTCCTTAAGAAGTATTGCACCTTTTTGTTTTTTGTTTTTACTTTTTCTGTACTGTTGCTTTTTAATTTCTGTACTTAAGGAAAGGTTTGGGGTTTTTTTAGCATCAGCATAGTAGTACTCTGGGCAGGATAGGGGTGACCTGTAATCCACAGTGATAGCCAGTGTGTGCGTGCATGTGTGCGCTGGGAACAAAACTTTTCAGACCTGTTGTGAAAAAGAGTTGTAGCAGACTTGAAGGAACATCCCTTGACATAAAGTGAGAGGTCTTTCGGGGGGGTGGGGAAGGGAGCGGGCCTGGGAGAAGAGGGAAGAGAGATGCCGGTACTTCTTCCGTAAGTGCTAGGACTTCCATGTGGTGTTGTCCAGCTGTTATACTGTCTATCAAAGTGCCGACATTCTGTACCAGCACATACCTGTCCATTCCAGCCCTCAGCGGTAGCAGTGCGCGGGCTTTATTATCTGGGGGGGGAGGATAGGGCAGTCTTTCTTCAGCATTTTCATTGAAGGATATGACAATGTCTAATACTTTTAACTCTAAGCATGGGTTGGGTGGGAAGAAGGAAAAGCAGATTGAAGTAATGTAGAGGGGGGTGTGTGTGTGTGTGTGTGTGTGTGTGTATGCCTGTGCAGGGGGTGGGAGGGAAGGGCTAGGGAGTTTGGTGGCTTTTTTTAATTCGCCCTTTCTATGTAAACCCAATGTCACAAGGAAGACTGACTGAGGGAAATGCTGCATATACACATGCCTGTAGATTTGTATGCAAAGTGTTACGTGACGTAAAGTACGAGTAGGTTTGTATTTGCTTAGTAAACTGGAGTGTGCAGCATACTCTGGCCCCTTCTGAATATACTTTTCTATCATGTCTCCTCCTTCATCCATCCCACCATGCACAAAGAAGCAAAATGCTCTCTTCCAGCTCCTGCTAGCCAGTGCCCCTTGCGTGCACACATCCATACAGCTTTGTTTCTGCTAGTCTCTGCTCGAAGACCAGCCGCGCTCAGACACGCCGAACAGGTTCTCAAAAGTCCTGTGCCAGCAGTACTTCCTAGCGAAGCACCTTTGGCCTGAGTAAGCCAGTATCCGTTCTGTCACATGATTTGCTCTACATGCTGGTTCATTGCTGTGTTCCACCCTCACTTCTCTCTCCCAGCCTACCCTAAGGTCCCTTTTCCTGCACTTTGGGCTAGTTGAGGTCATTGCGATACTACGGTGAAAGCCGGGTGCTAGAGCCCCTCTTGTTTACAAGACATAATGAGGGATTTGAAATATTTAAAAAGAAAAGCTAAATTGTTCTTCCATTGTAAGCTTAAAGGGAAAAAAATTAAAACATACAAAAAAAAAAAAAAAAGACCAAAAAGTGCATATATATATTTTAGATGAAGACTAACTCTGGGAGCATTTAACAGTGTTTTTGTTTTTATTTTAACATTTTATTTTCCTGCTTTAAATTTGCAAGCATTCTCAGGAATTCTAGGGTAGGAAGCCAGTTTTTTGAAGATGGTTTATTTAACCTTATCTTATCCTAGATAGATGGCTGTTTCTTGTTGATAAACTTTTACAAGTTCCTGAATCTTCAAAATGTTTGAAAGTTTTTACTTTAAAATAAAAATGCTAAAAAAAAAATAAAAAGAAAAAGAAAAAAAGAAGAAATCTCCAAACATTACTGTCAAGGGGGGAAACAAGAATTTTAAAGACTATAAAATACATTAAGAAAACTTCTCAATATCAGCGACAGAAACTCATTGTAATCTTAAGTTGTGGGAGAAGAAGGGTTATCATTTACAGTGCTTTGTTACTCATACAGATATGTGCAGTTGCATGGAGAAGCGTGCGAATGGAAATCTATCACTTTGTTCCCTCTTGATTAAAACTAAATGAAAATATTCTTCCAAGCACCTTTTTAAAAGCAAAGTGAAACTATAAACCTAGTTAAAATGCAGTACAGTTTAACTGAAAGAGTCCTCAGTTAGGAGGACTAGCAGGAAATACATGATGGTGCTTCTTTAAACCACTTTTTAAGTAGTGCTAAAGAAAACCAGTGCTGACAGAATACCCAGTAATGAAGTAGATTTATTATCCTGCCTTTTTCAATGCAGAAAAGGGAGGCAATATGTAAGAACTCCAGTAAAATGTACATTAGAAATGAGCTTTTCTGTTTTCACCTATTTGGTCAGTTTCATTGCCCACTTGGAGATTTGCTGCTTGCTTTTCTTCACCCGCCCCACCTCCCAGTCTCTCTGTTATATTTTCTGTGGGGGGAAAATACCTGTTAAACTCTTCTGTTCACCCTGTTGCTGCTGGCTGTCAGGGCTTACAGTCTTGAACTTCAGAGTTCGGTGTTGGTTATAGCCAACTTCTGTCTCCCAGCTCTAAGGGTCAGGGGCTTAACTCTACCTGAAATAGCTAGGCTCAAACCACAAAAACCGCGCTAGTGCCTTTTTACATGCACCCACATGCCCTACGGTAGGGAAAGGGAGGGAAGATGAGGCAAAGTGAAGCAGTGTAGCCACTTGATGGAAGTAGATGTTCCTGTTCTTAAGGAAAAGAGCATACTGCGTTAAGCATGTCATGCAATGAGTTATGAAACAGTAGCTAACTTTTTATTATTTAAAAAAAAAAAAGCCAAATTCTACCTTTTTCATATCAGTTGCCCAGTGTTTTCATGTTGCATTGCATGTACATCTGAGTGTATACATGTGTATTGAAAATAATGCATCAATAATAATAATGTGCTTTAAAAAAATAATCCTGTCATGGGTCAGTAAAAGAAAGGTTTATTTAGGGAGTTTAGGGGGTTATTTTGTGGAGAGAGTTTGAGTGCTTTGCCAGAGGTGTTTTACCAAATCTGCAGTGTCCTAAAAAAGAGAAAGCTGTGGGTTTTAGTCAAAAGGAGCCCAGGAGCTTGACAGTCATTTGGAAGCAGGTTGTGACTGGCTGCTAAAGGGTTGGCAGTCTGGAGCTTTGACAGTCTGCTGGGTCCAAACCTATCATAGTACAACAGTCTGCTCCTCCTTTTGCTAAATGTGCAGCCTGCAAATGTTAGTGACTGTCTCCTTAGTGATAGTTTTCCTAAAACATTAAAGCAAGATTAATCTTAGAATTCTCCAGCTACAGTTGACAGTTTTGTTCCACTCAGAATTATATGTAGCTAACGATGATGTTGCTAGTATGGCTTAGTCATGGCACTTCTGACCATGGCAAGTGATTTCTGAGCACTGTGCTAACCAGATTCATCTTCTGGGGACAACCAACACTCAATGTAGTAAATAATTCTACTCCCATTTGAGCTCATAAGCTAAAACTCAGCAGCAATTGACGTTAGAGTACTTCTGGGCTTTTACAGAGCTGTTCCAGGGAGGGAATCAGTGGCAGCATCTTGTTTAAACATACCAACAAAGAAGGTGGTGAAAAGAGGATGGGGAAAGCGCAGCTCGGAATAGGCTATGGGCATCTCTTTCTAGAGAAAAATCAAACGTAACACCTTTCACTGAAAAACACTTTTTACTTTCTCAAGTGACAAATGGAACTCTTTTTATTATTTTGTTCTTAGTTTTGGTTCTCCAGGTTGTATATTTTAAACACACTTTACAGGTGGTTTCAGCATTCCAGGTTTTTTTCCTGGTTTTGAATCCTCCAGTGCTTATTTTGTAAAGGAAAAAGAAATACATTTTAGCAGCCTTGTAATCAAATATCCATTTGTTACCAGCCACTTTGCTTACCCCACCCTGCAGTGTGTATCACACTGAGAATTTTTTAATGGGTTTGATCTCTTCACTGCATTTCAGTATTTCATTTTAGCAGTGAAATAAAATCTGACAAGGGTACAGCTCAGAAACCTGTATTGAGACCTCTGGCATTTACTTTGGAAAGCAACTGTAGTACTATGTACTTTGGAAGACATGCCATTTTTTCCTAATGTTTTTTTGCTTTTACCTGGACACTTGCCCAGCAGTCCAGAGAGTAGGTTTTTTGTTGGTTTGGGGTTTTTTTCCAGTCACAGGGTGTCAGGTTTTCCTTAGAAGTTTTTTATTTTGCTTCATGTTAAGTGGCTTGTGTAATGAGCAAGAGCATTAAGCCAAGTGTGTTTTCCCTCTGCAATATAAACAGGATGTTTTCAACAGACTGGCTGGAATAACCACCTCAAGGATTAAATAAAAATCGAACCTTCATATTAATTTGGTTTCCCCATCCATAAAGTTTCTACGCATCTACTCCTTAGAACTTTTCCCCTATTCTTTCTTCCTAAAAATGCTGCCACAGCTTTCTCTGTGTCTCAGTAGAGCATCTAAACAAATACTGTAGGGGTTTTTTTTCTTCATTCTTAATTACGTTTAGCTCTTAGGCGTCTAATTTTGCTTGTGCGTATTTTCTCCCTGTTGACTTTCAAAGGAGTATTTTTTGGGTGTGTGAGAAACCCAAATTTGGCCAAGTCTGGTACAGGAAGTCAGGAGTGATCCTCATGTGATTTAGTCCCACTGACCTTAAATGAATGAGTACTGCTTGGGTAAGGGCTCTTTGTGTAATAAACCCTAGCTGGACCAGGGCCAAGGTAGCACATGAGGACCTGTTGTATTTCCGGTGCAGCAAACATCTGTGTTGCATATATCGCATTCACTGTAAATCATGTCACCTTAGTATCCAGGTTTCTCAAGTGGTTTGAAATGCTGGGTTTGTGGTGGATGGTTATTAGCATCTCAGGGTATGAGTCCTGACTGAGTAAAAGGTAGTTTTTTCTCTCTGAAGAGGTAAAGTGTTCCCCTGGCAGAAGCAGCTTTCTTAATTGTAAATATGCGTGCATGTACTTGTAGGCAGGAAAGTAATACAAAGAAAACGAAGTTGAAATGAATTCTAGAAAATAAACAACAAAAAAAACAAACAAATGCTGTTGAAGTGCAACTTTGGTCCTGAGTCTGAAACAACGTATGCAGAATCTGTTGGTTTGTCTAAATTGATACTGCACAGAATACCATTTCTGTTCTGTAGTTTATTTGCTACTATTTTAGTGTTAGGAACTGATAGTCTTAGATCCTATCAGTTTTTCCCACTGTGGTCAAAATACAAATGTCTAAAGCCCAAACTCTCTTCCATTTCCTTCACCTCCAGTAGTAGGCTTCCACCTGTGGCAGAAGGATGGCAACATTAATGGGGAGAAGTAAGTAAAATTTCCCACTGTAGACAGAGCCGGTTTTCCCTGTTGTCCTGAATTCACAACCAGACCTAAAACACAAATCAAAAATCACGCTGTAGCAGAATTGTTGGTTGGGCTAAATGACAGGGGCCTAACTGGAGATTTTTAGTAGCCTTGCCTAGTTCATGTCCCTCACAGTGTTTTACATAAGTGTCCCATCACTGTAAATACCAGTGTTGCTGAAGTTTACCAAAGTTCCCCTGCAGTAGGTAATAGGAACTAGGTCCATTTTTGTAATTACTCACCAAGCAGAGCTTTGTCTACAGTAGAATTCAAGGGTCTGTCTACATTGCTGTTAAAACTGAGTCAGGGTCCTGTTTAAAATATAGCTCTCTATTTTGTGGTGTTATGTGAGACTTTGTGATGTAGTAACTATAGCTTCTAATCCTTATATGAAAAGTGATTTAAGGTTTTATCTGTGCTACAAAAAGCGCCACAGCTCCCAGTGGTTTGGAGCCTATTTTTGAAACTATTGTCAGGCCAAGGCAGATGCAGCTTCATCTGTGTCGTGCAGTAGACAACATCCGTTTGCATCCACAGTTTGCGTGTGTGTTGCTTTTCATCGAGCTATGCAGGAAAGTTGTTCTCTCAAAGTCTCCCAGACTCCTGTGCTGTGTAAGAAAGCTTCTAGCAAATCAAGTGCCCTCTGCAAAGAGCTGTTTTCGCCCAGTATGTGTGACAGTTGGGACTGGTGACATTTGGCAGTGTTAGGTCTCCTGTTAAGGTTGTAGTGAGAAAGGGAGTTCCTTGACTTGACTCTGACAGCCTTCTGTTAATGGATACAGAGCACTCCAGAGGAAAAGGAAAGAGGAAGAATGCATTGTGCGAGCCAGCGTTAAGTATTTTTGCAGCAAACATTCTAGATGTGGTGGGCAGAGAAGAAGAGACTGGAGAAGTTTGCATGGATGCGCAATATAAGGAGGCACTGAATGCCTCCTCTTGGGTATTAGTGTGTTGTTGCAGTCACAGAAATAATTTCCTCTTTTTTTTTTTAATCTGTTTTGGTTTTGTGTTGTTTTGGTTTTTTTATTGAGACACAGTGGAAACTTCTCCTGTTTCAGATGAAACATAACCATAAGTGAACAATGTCTTCATCATTTACTGTTGAGCAGTAAGAGCAGGTTGCACAGCTTGTTAGAATAGCTATTTTAGTGACATGGTTATGATACTATGTGCTTTCTT
The DNA here is from genome assembly GCA_039720435.1 of Amazona ochrocephala. Classification (NCBI taxonomy): domain Eukaryota; kingdom Metazoa; phylum Chordata; class Aves; order Psittaciformes; family Psittacidae; genus Amazona; species Amazona ochrocephala. The sequence continues at coordinate 81,697,084 of CM077880.1, forward strand.
TCCCCTCCCTCTCCCTGCCAGATATGGCTTACCCTTTCTATATAAGGCGCTGTGTGGGTTTTTTTGTTTTGTTTTGGGAACGTGTGGAGAAGCAGCAAAATGAAGTGAAAGTGCAAGCCAAGGTAGAACAGCCTTACTTTAGGGGGTAGCCTTACAACAGAGCTTTATAGTGAGTGTGCTGTATTCCAAAATATGTAAGCCAAAAACAAAAAGAAAAAGCATTCATTTATGCAAAAAAAAATAAATTTAAAAGAGGTGTTGGAAGACTTCTTTAATATTTACCTTCTAAAGGTAGAGTAAGGTCTCACCAAGTGATACATTATTGTGATACTTCTTGCTGGGTCAGTAGGGATGGGTTGGGGTATAAGCGCTTAACGTTTTCCTCCTATGTTTTTACAAGCAGTAAGTTAAATGTGGTATTTATGAATGTGCCTTTGTGAGTATAGTGACTGTCTAATTGAGGAGACCACTTGGGCTGGAGGGGAGACAATGGTCAATTTATTCTTTCAAGAGGTCAGATACTGAGGTTGCAGCCCACTGGTCCCTTTTGACAAGCAGCATCTTTGGGCTGGTCTCTACACTGCACAATACGTATTCATATGTGGTAGAGATTGGGGTGGGGGGGGTGCTAAGGGATGTCATGTGATGCACAGAAGCTGTTGATAGTTTTAGGCTAGTCTGCCATTGCAGGTTGAGTTTGTAAACGTGTTGTGTGGCTTCTCTTTATGTTTGTGTGCATGAGTGTGTGTGTGGCTTTATTTTTTGTAAGCACTGGAGAATTGAAACACAGTGATGTTTGAGACAAATTTATACATGTAGAGAAGATGATGTTTTGTAGCTTCTGTTAAATAGTGGTGCAGGCACACTTTTACCCTCTCTGTCCATGTCCTGATAAGAAAAACAGGAAAAATTGTTTTTTTCCAACCCTTCAACTTCCAGCACACTTAATGTTGCCATTGAAATGAACAGGGTATTACACAAGAAGAAAAAAAAAAAAGTTTTTGAAATGGTGAGGTAGAAGTGTTTAAAAAAAGGTAAAAAATCTGAAGTAATTTTTTGTTTCTTCGAAGCTGTTTGTAGCTAAACATGGGAATCTGCAGTGTCTCCTTCCATTTGTTTTTTTTTATTTTCCTAATAACTCACCTCTTCGTCCCACCCAAAACATGAGGTGTACAAGAACAAGAGCTGTTGCTGTAGCCCTTCATAATTCCCACCCTGAAAAGAAACTCCAGTGGGAACCGTCAGCTCTATTCAGGAAGACAAAGAGAGGAGAGACTCTGCAGTTTTCTTTGCTTCGCTCTCATTCCTCTCTAATGGCCTTGAAATGTATTATTATGCAAATGTGAATTTTGATACTGAACTTAAGAAGAGGTTGTTTGTTCTTTTTTCAAAAAAAAAAAAAAAAGGTCCCATATGTGGTCAGCATTGCTTCTTTATTTTGTAAGTGAATTGTAAACTATGCATTCTGCAAAGGGGGTGTAGGGGACAAAGATAGCTTTGCTAAACTGTTAGGAGTTTCTGTGTCCATGGTATATCTGTTATAGTTTGGGGAAGTGGGGAGGTGATGCCTTTGAAACAAAAAAGAGTTAAAAAGAACCTCTCTTTTTCAGAAGTTGGCTGATAGGTAACTGGGCAGAGATTTGGAAAACTAATGTTGACTGCGAAAAAGGATCAGCTCTGAACCTTATGCAGGGTTGTGAATTCTAGCCGTGCAGTGTTAACCCAGGGCCAATAGGGTGAATGGGACACCAGCTCTACCTGGGAAACTGTCTACCACCTCCTGTGTTCTGGCCCTTGTCAAGCTCAGGAAACACAGTGCCATCGGCACTGTCTTTTTTGAATTTCCTACTCATTTTCCATTACAGCAGTCCTTGTGCTCTTCCAGGCGAATTGGAACACAGCAGGGTCTTGATGTCTACACTTTCTTCTCCCTATAATTTTCTTTGCTGCTCTTTCTGGCACAGCTTATACAGTAACAGCACAGCTGTGGACAAGATGGTGGAGATGATACCTACTTCTAGTGCTGATCAGAGCATGACTGAGGACTGCATTTCTTCAGCATAGCAGCTACCTGTGCTTTGTCATCTGTACTGCCAGTGACTTGGCGTTAAATGTTGGCAGTGTGTGAAATTTTAGGGACATTAGACTGATGAATAGACAAGGCCCTCTGTTTTAAAGAAATGATCCTTTTTTTTCTATGAGGTGGTATCATAATAGTCATAACAAAGGATTCACTTCCTCACATCTCCAGAATGCAGTCATTGTGAATTATGTGTGTTCCTTAAAGCTTGCTCAGCTTCCAGGAGCAGTCTCCCTAGAAAAATGTAGATGTCACTGCCCTCTTTGTCATCTTTATAGGGACCCTGTGACTTGACTTTTTCCTTTGTCCATGGTGTACCATGGTACTTGCATTATCCTTGGCATTATCTTAGATGTAATATCATAAACTGAGAGATTATCCTGCCTGTATTCAGTGTTCTCATGCAGCAGTTTTTTTGTTGACGTTCACAGTACTGTAATAAGTAATAGACTTGATGATCACTCTCGCATCTGTGCTTGCCTTGCAGATGTGATCTTATCAGGGTTCCACTCTTGTCAGATTGCCTTTAAAATAAAAAAGAAAAAAAAAATCTGAAGTTTAAACTCACAAAAATACCTCGTGGTACATTTTCCATTTCCCCCTCTGGTGTAACCTTTTAAATCTTTTCTTCTAAACTCAGTAGGCTTTTATTGCCATCTGTTATCTCCTTTCAAAAAAGATGAGTGAGCTAGTGGTTTTGAGCAAAGGACCAGAAGCCTGGAACTCCTGAATTTTAACATCGGCCCTTACTCTTCCCTTGCCTTGGGCAAGTCATTTACCTTATTTGCCTTTGTTTTTTCATCTGTAGAGCGAGGGTGATAATAATACTTACCTACCTCACAGGGGTTTTGTGAGGATCAACTAGTAAGTGTTTGTGAAGTGCTTTAAAGGAAAGAGAAGCATGGTAGAAGTATTAGGAGGGTTTTACAGCAAGATCGTTCATTTTTTTTACATTGTTTGCTTGTGTGGAGGGAGATAACTATTTTTAAATACATATATAATGATTAAAGCCATCCAACACTCAAGATCCTACATAATAGAAGTTGATGGAGATCAAGTTACTTGTATTCCTCCTCTGTCTTTATGCCAGTTTCCTTTTCCTGCTCTTCTTTACATAGTTAATGCCAGTGTTGCTACAGGTCACATGTCTCAAGTTGTTTGATAAGCTTCAAACTTGACTGAAGTACTTGGAGCTTGCTGCTTCTTTCATCAGATCACCAAATTGGAATCAGTTTGTATATTTTCCCCTGCCTTCAAATAGTGTTTTTGGTAATGTCATCCTTCAAGTGGACACATCTTTTCCTGCCATCAGGAAGGGGAGGTGGTGGTGGTGGTGTGTAGTTCCAGAGAGGGGACTGTAATATGAAGAACCTTGCCACTTTATGCTGCTGCTCCAGGGATGAAGGGCAGAGTAGCTTTCTGTTTCCTTCCCTGAAATAATTTCAGTGTGTTACCAGTCACACTTCAAATGCAGTGTCTCTTCTTGTCCACAGTACACAGAAGCCATCACCTGCCAGATAAAACGTAGGAACAGAGGGAATGACAGTAGATGCTGCTTGTGTATATGCCTTACAGCTCTCCCAGAATGTCTCTGGGAGGGTGGTGGGGGAAGAGGTCTGCGTTGGGTAAAATCCCACAGCTGTCAGGGAACCTCTGTTATTTTCTCCCCTATCCAATCGTGGTCGCTGTTTCTTCTTTCTTGGATGTGCGTCTCAGGGATGTGCATATGAGCTTTTGGAATTCGGCCTTTGAAAGATCAAGAATATGGTTTCTATACCTGAAACCTTCCTGTCTGACACTCCCTGGTCCTCTTAGTCCTGCATTGCTCCCCGTGGCCTTAGGAACATCTCTCCACTGTTGCCCTATGCCACCCTCTTCATCTCTGCCAGTACTCAAGGGGAAGCAAATACAGTGATTCTGCAGAGAAAGAAGCTGAAATGATGCATGTGCACCTGTGGGATTTACAGATACATACCTTGGATTTCTGCTGCACCCTAAAACATGGCAGAATATCTGATGCACAGTGCTTTTTTCTTTCTCATCTAGAAAGCAGAACAAACAGCAGCATGGCTCTGCTGATGGTAATTCCAAAACGTTTACTTTGAACTAATTGCTAAGTATTTTCCCCAAAGAACCGAAAAAACCCCCACCTTCTAAAAAAAGTAACCAAATGTCATCTTTCTGGAGGCGGGGAGGGGAAGGGGAGGAGGAAAAGCAGTGACGGGGGAGCATTCTGATCTATTTTAATCTCCGCCAATTGGATGGAGATGCGAAATGCTGCTTTGAGTTCCACAAACATTAGGGATTATGTTTACAAAGGTAAATGCCTTCTACCTGTTCAGGACTGGCTAATGGTGGGCATCTGATGTTTGGCTCTCTTCATTGCCAACAAATAATGGGAGAAGGGTGGAAGAGGAATGGAGAAATAGATTCATTTCATCTAGTCTTCTTGGTAAAACAATGCCACCTTCCCCTCTCCTTACAAACTGGGGGGAGGAGGTTGCAGAACAGAAAATCAGTGATGTCCAAAATGGCTGGATTAGAAAAGGCAGCTTTTCTACTTTGCACATAAATAGGTAACAGGAAGGTACAGCTCAAGTCCTCTTGCCTGAAACACTGTCCCCCAGAAGCAGACATTGTAATAATAAAGATAGTGGCTATGTGTATATTGATGCTATTTGCAAGTTACCTATTAAGTGTTTTTTTTTTTTCTTATACTTGAAATGGCTTCCTTTACTAAACTCTTCCATAGCTCTGATTTCTCCCCTCCTTCCCTGTGTGCAGTAAAGAAAATTACAGGACAAACGGGGAGCACATAGAGGAGATGACGCAGTGTCTCGCATATCCAGGTTTCATCTTCATTTCCATCCCATACGCTTGTTTGAACTTCCTAAGTTTGAACTTCCTAAGGGGTTTTCCATGGACACAGAAACTCAGCACTTTTTAGAAGGTGCTCTTGTATGGCTGGCTGCCCTCCCCCTCCCCCCTTCTCCTCCTTTTCTATATTTTTATTTTACTTTTAGTATAGTGGTACTTAAAAATCACTGGTTCACTTAAAAAAAGAAAAAAACAACAATAAAATGTTTAAACTCTACTAATGTACAAATAAGCTGAACTGTTGCATTTTATGTGTATTTTTGCCATAGCAGGTACTGTATTTCTCATGCTGGATTTAGAGAAAAAAAAAAAAAAGAAAAAGAAAAAAAACCAACAAACAAAAGGGTGATGTTTTATTGGAGTGTGACAAGTTAAAGAGTTATAAGGAATTAAGTCGTCGTCATTTCATTCAAACTGAGAGATGGTGTAATACTTATATAAAGTTTTCTGAAGGTTGTTTTTTTTTTTGGCTTTTAAACAGCTTTTTTTGTTGTTTTGTTTTTATTTTATGTTTAATTTCTTTTTTTTTTTTTTTTTTTTGGAAGATATGATTGTATTATGTGCAACTCAGTTGCTTACATTATAACTACGAAATATTTTTGGGTTCCTGGAAAAAAAGAAAAAAAAGAAAAAAAAAGAAAAAGACTAATAAATGTGTTTGGCTGCTAAGCATTTAATACTCGCGTTTGATGCTCCTTTATTTACGCTGTGTCCTCGCCGCCATCTTTGCTGCCGTCGCCCCACGCGCGGCCTCCGGCCGTCAGGGGGCGCCTTCCGCGCCGTGGGCAGGGCCTGCTCATGACACCGGGGCGGAGCCGCTGCCCGCCCTTATCCCATGCTGCCTGGGGGCCTCAGCCCCTTTGCGACGGCCGTCTTTCCGTCGCTGTCATGGCGACGTCCGGTGCTGAGGAGGACGGGCTAGCGCGGTACCGTTCTCCGCTGGTGTCGCGGTACGCAAGCCCCGAGATGGGCTTCAACTTCAGCGAGAGGAAGAAGTTCGGCACCTGGCGGCGCCTCTGGCTCTACCTCGCTCAGGCCGAGAAGGTAACGGCGGGACGGGGACACCCCCGTGAGCTGGCGGGGGATGAGGGCTGGCCCTACGGGGAGAGCGGGGACTGCCAAGGGGGAGCGTCTTCCCTTCAGGCTGCGGCAGGTGCGTGCTCGGGGTGTCTGAAGGGCCGGAACCGACGGGAACTGGCCGGCGTGTCTCCCCGGGAAATGGGAGCGAGCCGCGGCCCGGGTCTGCCCGGGGTGAGCAGGAGAACATTGCCCAGAGCAGCCTTAGGGCTGTGGCTCCCCTTGGGGAGCGAAGAAGGAATCGGGGGGTGGGTGGCTGTGCAAGCACAATTTTGCACAGCCCTTCGTACGCAATCCACATACCTGTCATCACCCATCTGCGAATCACCTCTTCTTATCTCCTGCCCTCCCCTTGCACTTTTGTCCTTTTTTTGCGAAGTTAGCTTTGTAAAAGTTTTGCTAAGCAGTTTTTGTGGGAGGTGTTCAGCGTTCTGGGGGAACACTGGTGACCACCTGGAGCACTCGGCTGTTTGCTTTTCAGGAGGCGTGACTGGTAAGAGCTCTGTCGTGCAATCCCATTGCTGTCAGTCCGTGCCAACTGGACCACCCCACTCATCTGCAGCCAGCTGTTTGTAGATAGCCCTTATTTCTGAGATACATTTACTTTTGGCCAAAGTGAGCAGAACAGTTACCCAGAAATGCTTATGACGTTTCTGACAGGCCAAATGCCATTAAAGAACCTCTGAGAGCACAAAAGATTGATATCAATTCAGCTAGTAGGAAGCAGCGGCTGAGACTATGTCCATATGATTGTAAACTGTTAACAGAGGCTACAGAGTTAACGCTTTTAAAATGTAGTTTGAGATAAACTTTCGTGACTTTGGTCCCAGTAAGGGATATGAGTACAGCCCTTCTAGCTGAGACAGTCAATCTTCAAGATGCCCTGACTTGATTCCTTGTGACTGAGAGGAAGTCTCATATTAGGTTTTTGACAGTGAAAAAGCTGTAATACTTCCCCCCAAAAAAGAAAAAACAACACAAAACCACCTTTCCTTCTGACATCTTTAGCTTTCAGACTCAATAGTTGCTCATTTGTTTTGTACAGTCCTTCAGTTGCCATTTTTTGTCCGGAAGCAATCCAAGCGCTAGATCTGGCTGTTAGTGTAAGGGCAGAGAAGCACCGTGCTGGAGAATGAACAGGCAATGCACAGGGTCATTATTGTGTTTGTTCTTCAAGGATCATACCACTACAGTGGCTTTATCAATAATGCGCTGCAGCAAATGGGACATTTTAGAAGTTGAAGATGTAATTATACAATTGTGTTAAATAGGAGTTGCCCTCTGAAATGCCACGTGCTCAGTATTGTCACAGCTGAACTGGACTCAGCTGGACTCAACTGGAGTGAGTTGTTGCAAATCTCACCTGAGGTAGAAAGTGTCAGTACCAAGAACATATGCTTAAGAAGCTTTGCCTGTTCAAAGCATGATTGCCTAAAAACAGATGTATCAATTCCAGCAGATAATCGCCACTTTTTCTTCTGTTCAAGAACAAGATACTTTACATAACTTGCCCCAGAGGAGAAAAGCAAGCTTCCGAGACTGCCAGTTTTCCAACTCCCAAGCCTCAGACTTGGGGTTCCCCTGTCTCTTAACCCTTGCTTTCTCTCCCATTGCCACCTTAGAGTTTTGTTCCCAGAAAGCAGAGACAGATTTTGCACCCTTTTTATAGTGGGAAGGAGATGACTATTTTTATCTGTCTCTATCATTCCAGATGAATTTGTCTTCTGATGTCAGCTCTGGACTGCAGGAGGAAGTCAGTTACTCTCAGCACCTGTCAGCTCTGTCAGTGGTCAGTTAGTTATGGATATACGCAGTTTCCTTAGTTTCATTATTGAAGATACACAGTATTTCTTTTTGGAGGCATTAAAAGAAAATAAAAGTAATGAATGAACTCTGGGCATTACTTACTCTTGCAGTAAATCAGAATATTAGGAATATCTAACCATAGGTTTTCCAAAAGTTGTAGGAAAGTAGTAAGAGAGGGAATGTGCAGTTTAGTGATAAAGTTTTAGGTAAAGAACAGGGCCAGGCAAATAGTTTCAATTATCGCCCTACTTACGAGAGAAATTTTCAGGTAGTGCACTTAGAATATGTGAAATAAGAACTGGAAAATTATTTCACTGGAAACTGGATCAGGCAGAAAACCTTTACCGTTAGTATATTGTTCCTTTTGTTCCTGGTTGTATATACACTTGCAGCATTACATTTTAAGTTGCATGAGTACTGATTATCTGATGAAGACCTTGAAGACTCATCTGCTCCACACACTTTGTCTTCTCTAGCTCCAGATTCCACATCTGCAAACCATGTTGTCAGTCAGTTTGGTTCTAAACAGAGCCAGCTTTTGAAATACTTTTTATCCTTGAAGCTTTCTGGCTAGTGAATTCTAATTACTAATGCACAAGGCAGTAGCATTTTAACTAGGAAAAAGAAATAATGCCAAGTTCACTGTGGGACTTTTAAACTCTTGGTATCAGGAACAGACATTTTTTTCTCAGCGTAACTAGCAAATGCAAGTATAGAGCTGTGAAAAAGTTATACCAGTGTGTAATTCTGTGCTTCAATATCTTACTCTGTTTTAAGTCAGCTTGCTGAAAAGGTTTAGCAGATATTTTTGAATGCAAACTAGGAGCATTTATCTCCTGCTTCCAGGTCAAATGACTGATTTCCGAGGCTTCCAGATTCAGACTGAGATGAAGTACTTCAGGACTTTTGGGAAGGTACAAACATTTGTACCTTTCCATGTGTTCTAATCCAGCTGTTCACAGTTCTGTAGGTTCAGTTGTGGTCCAAAGAGTTCTTCCTGACACAAGCTATCTAGACACATGGTAGCTGGATTACCCAAAGGGTAAATTTCAACAGAAGAAGTTAAAGCTATGCTATTTTTATGTCACTTTTCCCCACGTGTCTAATTTTTGTAGTTGTCACAGGGATGGTACGTGACTGAGGAAAGTATGAAGCCCAAGAGGACCATCTAAGCATGAACATCGTCCTATCCCATTGGAGAGCCGTAGAATGAAAGCATTTGCTGTTACAGCTCTTGATTCTGCCAAATTGCCATATTTTCCTGAGATGTCATATGGGAGCAAATTACCTAAACAGCTTCTGTCTCAATTTGGGTTATCTTTTAAAGACAAAAAGAAACAGAAAGCTCTTTACGTCTTGCAGTCACTTGGGCTTCCTATCACAGATGAGCAGATACAGGAGATGGAAGCCAATCTGGACAACATTGACTTCAAGATGGCAGCAGAAGAAGAGAAGAAGCTGCGTCACGATGTGATGGCCCATGTTCACACCTTTGCCCACTGCTGTCCAAAAGCTGCAGCGATCATTCACCTTGGAGCAACTTCCTGCTATGTAGGGGATAATACGGTAATAAAATACATTCTGTTTCCTGCCTGCAGAGCTGGGCAAAACAAAGCTACAGCTGCTTACTTGATAGCTCTTGATAAACTTTTCATTATGAAATAACATTAAATAGATTTTTTCAGATGTTTTTATTAGGTTTACTGTTGAAGTTAATTCCTCTTTGTCCTAGCTACTGTAGAAAGGCAAATTTCTCTTGCCTTCTTTCTTTTGTGAGGAAGCAGTCTGTCTGGAAAATAGCCGTTCCCTAAGCTCTGCTTGCATGTTAAATATTCAAGAAGATAAGAGACGGTGAGTTGCAAACGCATGCAGAAACGTGGAAAGTGTCAGTTATGCCAACAGGACAAGAGTTCACTAACTTAGAAAGCAAGGCCACTTTCGATACTCACAGCCCGTGAGCTGCTTGGAACTACTGTATTAATTCAGGGTATTAAAAATGAAGCTTTTCAAAGCTTTTCAATTATTAAATAAAAATAAAGCATCCAAGAGAATGGATGAGTGTGTTAAGTGAAAAAGGAAGTACCACTGTTCTATAGAACTGTAAAATGTTGATGAAAAATGTTGATGAAAAACCTAATTTAATGAAAACTAGATTTCTCAGTTTTATTTGCTATTCCCCTGTGTCCAAGTCATTGCAACTTCACAACCGCTTTTGTCCTACAAGAAGCTGCTGTGCGATTATTTTCACGCTACTCCTTTGCAAGCCTGTTTGGCTTTTAGGTAATGCCACCTTCCTTGTGACACTTGCACCTAGCTATATCTCAGTCTCTACAGCAGGAGTAGAGATGACTGCTGCATGATCAGTCCACTTACTTTCCTGTTGTCTTTAGCCTATGGTGCCTGCTTTTTCCACTCAGGATGAGTGATTTAGTCTGTCATTTCATGGGCATCCTGACCCAGTCATTGGAAATGGGTTTTCTGTTGCCCAGTATGACTTTCTGTAAAGAAGGAGCAATGATGGAGCCACCATTTTTGTCATAAGCAAGTTTGCTTCAAGATTTGGTACAAGAAGGAAAACAGACCTTTCATTTTAAGAAGAGATGTTTGAATGGGCAAAGCATATTTTAATTATGTGTCCTCTCTGAGATAAGTCATTGTGTCTGGTCCTTCGAACAAGGCCCAAACTTCCTTTCTTTGCTTTTTTTCAGGATCTGATTGTCCTCCGTGATGGGTTTAACCTGCTGCTACCCAAGGTGAGAAGTGCAGTGTCTCAGAAGTGGGCACCACTGACATCCAGTGAATAGCCTGTGTTTAACTTGGATTTTCCTAAGCCTTGCTGGGAAGCTAGAAGGAGCTTGTCTGTTTGGGCTATTCTCAAGTGAACACTTACCTGCCTTTCTTTTCTCAAGTCTTTCCCAAACGTGTCTTTGCCCACCATGGGAATTATAAGCAATATAATGTTTATCTGTGCCATGGGTAGTAGTTTTAGAAAACAAGTGCATTGCTTTCAGGGTCAGCTTAGGCATCCTCTTGGCTATATTCCTAGGAGTGTGTCAGCATTCAAGAAACTATGTAATACAGTTTTCTGATGTCAAATATAGTGGGTGTGTAGTGTTGTCTATTACCTGAATGTCTTAGAACCCATTTTGCCCTGTATCAATTACCCACAGAGCAGCTTTATTTCTGACCAATTCCAGGAGTACAGAAAGTACCCAGGGGTAAACCAGCTGCAGTATTAGGTTGAGCATGATGACTAGACTAGTTTGAGCTGCAGTCCAGCCACTTGTATTGTCTCTTGCTTGAGTTTTGTAGCAAGCAGAAGTTACATGCATGCCCTGAAAAAATGAAACACGATATTCAACAATTAGAGGAGTATACAAGGGCTGCACGGTTGTTTCCCTCTCCTTTCTGTCACAATGCTGCTATGCTTAAGCATGCTAGCTACTAAGCATTCTTCTGTGTGGTTTTTCTCTCATTCCACTCTTATCTGTCCTCTCCGCACCCACCAGCTTGCAAGGGTGATCAGCCGGCTGGCCGACTTTGCTGAGAAGTATGCTGACCTACCTACTTTGGGCTTCACTCACTACCAGTAAGTAGCCATTGGCCTTTGCTTTCATTTTGTCGATTGTGCTTTGGCTAAATTGACCTGGTATGGCTTTCTTTCGTCCTTCTTTTTCCCATCTCTTACCACTGGTAGCTGGTGCTGCTGGACATCAAGGCATTGCTGGTGGTTCAGAGAAGAAGTATGTTCCTAACTCCAGACGTGTCTCAGAAATTGAACTGTTGCTTTGATTAGCTGTCAGCAGTTGCCTTAACACAGCTTCATAAAGAACGACTTCTTGGCCAACACAGATGTTCTGCGCTGTTTCAGAAAGCATGGCTGGGAGTTGCAGTAAGCCTGTCTTTCAGTCACATTTTCTTTATGTTTTTCTGTCAGTTAAGTTAGTTTTATCTGCAGCTTAGACAGGTTTGCTCCTGGCTACTTTTTACTACAGCTAATAGGTCTCTATAGCTGAAGCTTTTTTCTAAAGGTATGAAAATCCGTCTCTTTTCATACATCCCGATATGGCTCCCTGGGAAGAATCAGGAAGAATTTCTTCTGCTTTACAGGATGATGCTGTTTTCTGTTTTTTGTGAAACTGACACGTCTTGTGCAGCATTTCTGACATTGACTGCTTTTAGGGTAGAATAGAACAAGAAATAGAAAAATAGACTAGACTAGACTGGAATGGAATGGAATGGAGTAGACTGGATTAAGGCAGACTAGTGAGTCAAAGGACCACAAGATCTAGACTAGTCTGTTGTTGGGGTAGATTAATCTACTGCTTCATGAAGATAGTTTGCTTTCAGAGGCATTGAATGATACACCTTGAAGTAAGCCTGGATCTTCTACCTTGGTGATACAGAACATGAGAAGCAGAGAAGTTAAGCGCAGGTCATGTCAGACTGTATCTGGCACTTCAAAATTTCTGCCAAAGGAGAGTGAGAGCTTTGAGTCAGGTCTCCAATTAACTTTTTTGCTGTATATGCCATGTCAGCTCTAGTCCTAGGTCCCTCTTTCTGCACAGCTTTTTGGAGGAGTGTTCTCTGAGCTCAGTTTTACCTTGGCTTTTGGAAAGAGAACAAAGGAGTATTCAAGAAGTGTATGCAAGGCAAAGTCATAAAAACTAAAGTGAAGGAGGCATTGATACCTCAGCCTTTTTTGTGTACTTTGTCACCAGGGTCTCTGCCCCATTTATGAACAGGTCCATGTTTTCTCTGGCTTACATACTTGGAAAGGCCTTTCTTGTTGCCTTTCACATCCCATATCAAGCAGATCATGGTGGGCTTTGGCTTTTCTAGCCTCATCCCTGCAGTGCTGAGCAGTTACTTTGTATTCTTCCTGGATCACCGGACTGTGCTTCGGCATCTTGTGCTTCCTGTTTATACCTGAGCTTGATCAGGAGCACTTTGTTTATGTGCATATGCTTTTTTTGAAATAGTGGAGGTTGTCTTTGGAGTTTATGTGGATAATTTGAAGTATTTCAACTTCTCAGCACTCCATAATCTCCCCATTTTTCTCCTGTAAGCATTTGCAAGGGTACAGTGTGGTTGAAGCTTGCAGATACTTATTTCAAAGCGGAGGTCTTGCCAAAAAATGTTAATTACTGTATGTTTGGCCAGACGCTGAGGAATCCTGTTTTATAAATAAGAAGGAGAAGTCTCTTAAGAGGAATCATTCAAAATCACAACGTGGATGCAGATGTTTCTGCACTGAGAAATTCACACGGGTGCTGTAAGTTAGCCAGGATACCCCTTGTGCCCTGGACGAACAGAACTGGGAGGGGGGAGGATAGGGGTATAGATGCAGCCCCCACCCCATTTCTCCCATCACACTGGTTTCTCTCCACGCGTGGCGGCAGGGGGCGACCTCCGCCAGCGGAGGCACGGGAAGACAGACAGGTTCTTGGGAAGTCCTAACACAGAATCACAGAATGGTTTGGGTTGGAAGGGACCTTAAGATCATCCAGTTCCAACCCCCATGCCACTGGCACAGGCTGCCCAGAGAAGCTGTGGCTGCCCCATCCCTGGCAGTGTTCAAGGCCAGTTTGGACGGGGCTTGAAGCAACCTGGTCTAGTGGAAGGTGTCCCTGCCCATGGCAGGGGGTTGGAACTGGGTCAGCTTTAGGGTCCCTTCCAACCCAAACCATTCTATGGTTCTGTGCTTCTAATTTCCCAAAAGAATGATCATATCTTCAGTACATTTACTGGTGTAAGCCACATCTTTCCAATTTCTGCTTAAAGGGAGTCAGAGACACCAACCAACAAGGAGGTCTTAACGGCACACTCAGAAGCAAACTCTGGTCCTTGCGGAGTTGCTGTGCAAATTATCAATGCATCGCGTTCTGTTCTTGGTTGTTTTCAGGCCTGCACAGCTCACCACTGTGGGGAAGCGCTGCTGCTTGTGGATTCAGGACTTGTGCATGGACCTGCGGAACCTGGAGCGGGCTCGGGATGACCTGCGCTTTCGGGGTGTCAAAGGCACCACTGGCACTCAAGCCAGCTTTTTGCAGCTCTTTGAGGGAGACCATAGTAAAGTAAGTCAGACAGCCCAGGGCATAGATTTGCAGTTTTGGCAACTTTACCCTCTGGAATGCTGTTCTCCTTGGCAGAACATGGAGGTTCTGGCGTCAAATTCACAAGAGCACTGTGATCCCTCTGGGGCCCACTGACAAGGCCCTCTGTGAAAGTGAGCAGAATTTGGGGAGGGGGGGCTTCCCAGCAAGTAAAATTTCTGTTGACAGTAAGCTGAGAAAAGCAGAGGATCTTTTTCACTGTTGCTGACCTTCCTGAGTTGTTGTTTTCTGAGCTCTGTTTGTTTTGGTTTTTTCCTTCACCGTGAGGTTGAAGAGCTGGACAGATTAGTGACTGCAAAGGCAGGATTTAAGCGGTATGTAACAAGCATACTTAGTCACCTATGTCTGGTGTTAGCAAAGTGTGACTCCTACTGTTTCTGTTGGCCTAGCTTCCCCTCACTGCCAAACTGACATCTGTGCTGCTGTTGACTTATCTCCCCTTGCCATCTTCCATTCCCAGTTGCAGCTTCCTGCAGGAAACTTCACCTTCTAAACAGGCTGCTTCTACTTGTCTCCCTGTCAAAGCACGGCTGTCAGTTCTGCCTCTGTTTTTCTCTCTGCCATCTGCATGCTGCTCCAAGAAATTGACAGCCTGAATCCAAAGTTGTTCTCATCAGGGCAGAGTGACAGCCCTCCACTTTAAGAACCATGTCACTCCTTGTTCAAAGTCTTGCACTACCATTGTATATGTCTGGAGAACTCACCTTCTGTGCTTATTTCTAGGGCTTATATGGTCACAGGGCAAACTTATAGTCGCAAGGTGGATATTGAAGTCCTGTCTGTGCTGGCCAGTCTGGGGGCATCTATACACAAGGTGAGCACCCTCTTTGTATACACTGGGAAGAGGGAAAAACATTTTAGATTGTGAAGAGAAGGTGCTTATAATGCAGGATGCTCTTCTCAAGAAATATTACTTGTTATTCCTTGTTTAGCTGTTCTCTTTGTGATCATGCAAATTCACTGCTGGGTACATATCTAGTAATCAAAACTCAAAGATTTTAAGACCAGTGGCAAATAAAGCAAGTTTACTGAGCAGATTCTAAGATGGGTTAACAAATCCCACACCAGATGTTAGCCTAATCTATGCTAAATTGATCCAATTAAACTAAATGTCTTTCCTAGTGGTGTACGGAGTTTTTATATTTCGCCATTTGTTCCTAGTTAATTGCTTCTCTGATAATGGTGTTACTCTGTCCTTGTGGGTGCTTCTCAATGATTTATCTCTGTTCCCTCCCTCATTCTCTTGGGCTATGGTATTCTTTTGTTTTATTTTTGTAGGCTGGCTTGCTCAGTGAACACACATTATCTGTGTTTGCAAATCACTGTGTAATTTTGTTATGCATTTTCAGTGTTCCCTCCTGGTCTGTCTTCTGTTCCCTGCAAATATTTGTCCTTCTTGAAGTCCTGTTGTATTCTCATGCATTCTTCCTCATGTTTTCTTGACTGGGATTTTTAGGCCATGAAGTATGACTGCACTATCAGTCTTCTGGTCAAATTTTTCAGTGCCCCCCAGTTTACTTCTCAGACACAGACGAAAACACTTCTCCAAGAACACTAACAGAAGTATATATTTACTGGTGTGTGTTAGTTTGGTTCTATTTGTCAATTTCTGGTGGGTTTTTTTTCTAGATCTGTACTGACATTCGTCTTTTGGCCAACCTGAAGGAGATAGAGGAACCTTTTGAGAAAGACCAGATTGGTAAGAGATGGGAGGCATTTCTTAGACTGGTGTATATATTTTTTCCATTTATGTGCTGCAGCCTTTGAATGATACTTAGAAATGTCACTGACAGTTGTTGCTTTAAATTAACTGGGGTTTGACGTTATTAGTATTTTAGGTCCTTTTTAAAGAAAAAGGGAAAAACAGAAAAGAAAAAAAGGGCATTTTACCCAAAAGTTTTTGGATAGTAAGTAATTAAAATCAGATTTGTATTCATGCACTTCCTGAGTTTGGGGGGAGAGCAGAAGCAGTCATGCATACCCCATTCCCCACAGAGGAAGACTTGGGTCTAAGGAGTACTTAGTGTTTTCCATTCGTCTTGAAGCTGACTGGAGCTGTAGGTTTTCAGATTGACTCAGCATTTTGGTCTTTATAAACAGGCAAGTTTGGAACAATGAAATTAGGCTGGACACTTGCCAGAAGAATACCAGTGGTGCATTTCTGACATTAATAGGAGGAAGAGATTTGGCTTTTAGCTGGAAGAAAGTTCAGGTCCCTTAAATAGTTGCGTAGGATTGATTCGGCAAATGAAGCCTTAGTCATTGAACCATTCTACATTCTGTGGATGGTTTTGATACCCATTCACCAGAGCAACAGGCAGAGTGTAAGTATCTGACTTTGAAGGACAATATTATTGAGCAGATGAGGTCTTCAACATTGCTAAAGTTGCCACGGGTAGCCTAGAGAGATGGTGCTAAGTATTGCATTAAAAATTAATGCCATTTATTCTTTTTATGAGGTAGTACTTCTGTCTTGCAGAACTGCAAAATGTCTTCTCACTTTTTTCTCCCCACATTTGGGTGTTTCCAAATTGAAGGGGAAACACGGTGGTGTACTTTTCTTTATTCCATCTTGTCCTTAGAAATCATATTTTGAGGCTTCAGTGAAAACATGATTCCTGACACATTTTTCTTTTCTGGGGGAGGACCTTCATCTCTTCAATCTGAGTGTACTACTTCTGTTGCCCTGCTCCCATCATTCTTTCTCCTTTCACAGGTTCAAGTGCTATGCCTTACAAGAGGAATCCAATGCGTTCAGAACGCTGCTGCAGCCTGGCTCGACACCTAATGACTCTGGTGCTGGATCCCCTCCAAACAGCCTCTGTGCAGTGGTTTGAGCGAACGTTGGATGACAGTGCCAACAGGTTTGTTTAGATCGTGCAGTGCAGCAATTTCAGCAGGTCTTGGGCAAGAAGGCCCTTTGATGTGTTTAAAAAATACTATTTTTGAACTAAAACTACAAGTTACCATCTTGATGAAAAGCAGTCTCAATAGACTCTAGAGACTACAAACTTGTTTCCTCTACAAGATCAGACTAAAACTGTTGGGGTTTTTCTTGTCAAGATCTTCTGCAGAGTAAACCAGTAGAGAGAGGAAGGGATGCAGAAGCCATGCTTAATAAAAACAAAAGTGGCATAGTATAATAGTATTCACATTTCTCAGATTTTATGCCGTTTCGAATGTGAGTTTTGACCATGCTCTTCATCACTTCTTAAAGAACAATCCAACATTTGATTTGTAATCCCATAACCCTCCAAATACTCTAAAGAAACTTATTCCAGTCTCTTTGTAAAATGTTGTCCTTTACAAGAAATAAAGAACAGTAGGTAAACAAGTTCAGATCCTAAAGAAAGAGCAGAAACATTATTTTTAAGTAATGTTTCAGGAAAACCTGTGCAAGTCTTTCAGATATTGCTCAGCAAACTTTGCTTTCTTACTCTTCATTATGACTGTTTTGAGATGAACAAAAGTTACCAATAAGTATTATCAAGTAAATTACAGCAATCAAATTCAGTGCTTCCACTTTCTGGTTAGTACTAAATTTGCATAAAGCTCATATTTACTTTTGAAATGTTTTCGTTTCAAAGTAGTCTTTTGTTGCAGAATTTGATCTCCTAGAATCTCAGAAGTCTTTAGATTCCTAAGGTACGAGGCTTTTGGAACAATGAGCAACCGTTTTGGCTATAAACCAGTGTTAAGATTGTCGATGAGAGTGTTATTTTAAAAATGTCTCCACAAACATATGTCTGCCTAAAATGTCATGAAAACATAGAAGATCTTTTTCCAAAAGGACTTTACTCCACAGTTGCTAATATTGTTAAGAAAAGAGCTGCACAGGCAGCAACAAACAATTTAAGAAGTTTGATACTGGTTGATATGGTCTGTTTATTTCCCATTCGCTACCAAGTGTTGAGAGACGTTCTGGGATGCTTCAGATTTTACTTTCATCTCATCTAATAGAAAGGGTCATTTGTCCACTTCATAATCCAATTTAAAAATCCTGTACCTTGGATTTTTCTTGCTAAAGCTACAGTGTTTGGAAAGGAGAAAATGCAGTCAACCTACGAAACAGCAAAATCCTTTTTAAGACAGTGAGCTAGAACTGGGGGCCTTAAATGTAGCACAAGGTTCAAGTATTAGTATATTTTAAAAGATGACAGTTTAGACTGGGCTGGGCACTGCTGTCACAGGTGGATCATGCTGTAATTGCTGCATTGTGACAGAGAGCCTTTTGCCTGATACAGCTCAGTCCCCACTACTCCTCTCCTTTCTTTCCGTCAGGAGCCTCCTCTGTGACCAGGAGCTGGTCTGTTGGAGGAAGCCCCCACTAAATGCATGGATTACTTTGAAAGTTCCCCGCTGAGCACAGCCAGGCACAGCATGAGTGCGCAGCAGTCTTGCTCCTGTAGGGTGGGATAGAACACAGGAAGATACTCATGAGTGTGCTAGCTCTGTAACTTGCTTCCCCGTTTCTTAGCTGTGTAATCACCGAATTATCTTGAAGCTTTATATGTGTGCCTTCACCCTTTCTCTTCCTCTCTCTCCCTCTACTGACAATAATAATAACAACAACAGCAGCAGTAATACAAACCAAACCCCCCTCCTTTCCCCCCAGCTTGAGAGCTACTGCTATAAGATGTTCTTTAGCTTTCCTGGTTGTGACATTTAAGCACCAAGCAGCACCCATAAGGAGAACATTTCCAGCTTTAAGGCCACAGTAACGCTATTTAGAGAATTATTTACAGAAACTAAAGAGCTGGATCTGAGGTAGGGCTGGAACATGGCCTTTCTTGCTAACTGGGGCCCTGGGTATGTGTGTTTCATAGGCGCGTGTGTCTGGCTGAGGCTTTCCTCACAGCTGACATCATTCTGAGTACACTGCAGAATATCTCCGAGGGACTTGTGGTATATCCAAAGGTAAAGCAGGAGATAATGTGTGCAGTGCTGCTGCCTTGATAAGGCTGCAATTATGCCAAAGTGTATAAAAATCATTCCACTCAAAGGATTCCATTTTTATCTGTTAGTCCAAATAGTTTCTGAATTTTGCTCTCTATTCTTTCTATACTGTTTGCAGGGCAGACATGCCAAGGGTACTTGCTGAAGCCAAGATAGTAAATTCAAAACTTCTCACAGAGGATATTTTTTCCCTGAGCTACAACACGGATCTGTAGAACTCGGCATCAGAAGACAGATCTCACACAGTCCTGTCACTTACCTACAGCTTAAAAAAAAAAAAACAAAACAAAAACCAACATAAACAATTGTACATCTTTTCCATAGTAATGTCCCTTACAAGATAGAGCTTCTAAGTATTATCAGCTTCAATACCTGGAATTCCAGAGCTGAGTTCACAAAGAGAAATTATCTTTGCATCATTGTCCAGTCCTGGAGATTCAAAGAGAGAGGAAAACTTCACTGAGGGTCCCAGTCTACAGAATTTCTATAATGCTGTTTCTTATTTCTGTTTTGGTTTTGTTTTGTTCAAGGTGATTGCGAGGAGGATCCGTCAGGAGCTGCCATTTATGGCCACAGAGAATATAATCATGGCGATGGTGAAAGCAGGGGGCAATCGTCAGGTACAAATGCAGTCGAAAATACCTTTGTTCACTGCCTGGCGTTTGAGTCCTGAGAAACCAAAATATCTGGGTTCCTGCCCTGACTGTCTCACCTTTCTTTGTTCTCCACCTGCTCCCACAGTTATTGATATCACACTGGTGCTGCAAAGCCACCAGGAGAGCAATTGTGGAGATCCATGTTTTCTGTTAGGAACACTGTGTGTTTCAGCTAATCTGGCTGGCTGTGCTGGAGAAGAAAGAGACCTATTTTTATACTAAATGCTCGTAGGCATTTTCCTTTTGTAAATGTTTGAAGGAACATAGGCCAGGCTTCTTTAAATGGAATATGTTGGGAGTTGGCTACCTTATAAATCGAAAGAATGAATCAGTGATGTTAATGAAAAATCAAGTAAGACCATTCCAACCCATTCACTCACATATCACTTTTCCTAATTCAGTATAGTGCTTTTTATTGTTAACTTTGTTTATGGTCCTTCATTCAGTTTTTTGCGTTCAAGTAAATTGAAATTAAATATTTTGCTTGGTAAATAAATCCAGGCACAACTAGATTATATTTCCTTATCATTTAATTTCACAATTCAATTTAAAACTGATAATCAAATTTACATCTTAATAAACCAGCTTATTTTCACTTACCTTAAGATAGTAATTTTTTCCATTTATGATTATTTCCACATTAGGGACAGAGGTTAAACTTGCAAGATAGTAATAATGGAAGTGTTTGCTAGAAGCTTTGTGTAGAATATGTGGTTCTAGTTCTCTGAAACACTTGTGGCAACTCACCCATGATGTTAGTCAGGAAACATACCATTTGTTTGTTTGTTTTTCCCCTGTGTCACTCATGTTTGTCACTCGGTCAGTCAGTAAGTTTCCTAACTGAACATATTAAGGGTCACACCATGTGGATAAGTTTCATTATCTTTTCAGCTGGTTCCCTTTATAAATTATCCCATAGTTACTTGAACAGTCCTCTCTCTTTTGATTAGATTGAAGAGTGAATTTCATTAGTGTTTATTACTGGCCTACCTTCTTTCTTGTGCTGTTTAATTACAAATCTATAGAGTTTAGCACATTTATAAAAGTTGTTCCTATTCACGTTTGTATGTTCCATTTTTATGTGCTGAGAACTCTGGAACAGGACATTCTCGGTGCTTTCCCACCTCATAGCACAGAAGCTCGCTTCCTTTCCCCACTACTGAACCGCACCCTTCCCTAAACATTCAGGAGACAGACCTGTTCACATGACACAGGTCGCTGCTGGAGCAAGATAGTATTTGGAAGCAGGAAACAGGATTATTTTCCTCTTAACTGAAGACAGATCAAGGATAATGTGTAAGAGGAGAAGACTTATACATGGCTGTAAATGGCAACCACGTGACTATTGTAGGGCCATCATGGAGCATCTGATTTTGCAGTTTGGTTCCCTTGTTTTTACCGATTGATTCCACAGGAAGTCAAGGGATTAGAAAGTCTTTCAGAACAGTTATTGTAAGGCTTTTGCCATCTTAGTGCCATGTAACAGTTCTTTGGGAGAGAATGTCTTAAAGCCTTCAGGTCTGTGAGGTAGGATTCTTTTCCATCAGCCTGTCCTTGTTAGTTTGGACAGGTTCTTTTATCTCTTTTCCAAATCTGTAGATGTTTTATGTTGTTTACAACTGAAAAAAAAAATTACTGTAGTGACACCTATGAGTATCTGTGTAATGTGAAGAAGTGTAAAGGATTCCAGTGTCATAATTTTGTGGCATAATTGAACAGGGAATATATGTGACATTCAGACTGGTTTAGTCTCACTGAGCAGATGTGGAAGAATAAAGAAAATCTAGTTTTAATACAGTGGTCTATGAGATGCTGCAGTCCAAGCCGTGTCTCATTCATGTGCTGTCTAGTGCAGCACCCATTGATGTTTCTCCCTCCCGCACAAGGGATGAACATGTGCTGTCAGTAGCAATGGAATGACGTTTTCCTTTTCCCCTCCTCTTCTCCCTGCTCCTACAGGATTGCCATGAGAAGATTCGTGTTCTCTCCCAGCAAGCAGCTGCTGTTGTGAAACAGGAGGGGGGTGATAATGACTTCATTGACCGTGTCCGTGCTGATTCTTACTTCAGCCCTATCCACAAACAACTTGAAAGCTTGTTGGATCCCTCCTCTTTCATTGGACGTGCTCCTCAACAGGTTAAGTAGTGGAAAGAAGCTACAGGTCCTGCAGGTTGTAATGCAGCAACATGTTGTTTAATGCTGTGTCCTGTTTTATGCCAGACAATGCACATATTATGTACCTCTACATACTACTAAGTATGTACATACTACATACTACACATTTCTCTCTTCTATTTTCCTTGGCTTTCTTGACTTTCTTCCCTGTGTTTCCACTTTTGACCCTGGACATACCAGACTGCTGGGTGGCTCTGTGAAACAGACCCTAGTGAGAAAAACAGGTCTGAAGGAGGAAGAGAAAATAGGCCACTTCTTTTGCTCATTTTCTTTTCCCTGTCTTTCTTGAACAGGTGGCAAAGTTCCTGAAGGAGGAGGTTCGACCAGCGCTGATTCCATACCAAAGCAAGATGGGTGGGAAAATTGAGCTGGCGCTTTAGATATATTCTGCAAAGGTGTGTGGATACAGAAAGATAATAAAAGCCTTATTGAACCAGGTCTGTTTACTGTGTCATGTAATTTTGGTTCTCTACAGTACATTTAACCCCCATAGCTTACAGCCACTTTAATTCTAGATGAGCTTTTCATTCTTTGCCTGCTGTTTAATCAAGCCTCCATCTATTGTGTGCTGAGTTACTGAGAAACCCTTGACTGTGGCAAGGTAACTTTATCACAGTCCCTTTCAGTGGCCCCTTACAAAGCACTGACAGCTGTTTAAAAAGCAATGCCAGGTGCTGCATGAAATTCATGTGTGAATGACTTGTTGAAGAGCAGGGGTAAGGGGAACATAGCCCACTCCCATTTCTATCTTATTTATCTACTCTGAAACTTCCTCCCCAAGTGCCTCAAAAGACAATAAAAGGTTGTCCTGGCTTTCAGGGTTCTGTGATTTGGGGAGCAAATAGGAAAAAAGAACCCTAGGAATAATGAAGGAGAGGTCATGGAACTTAGTGTATCAAACTCATGGTCATTCAGTACTCCCTTCATGGTTTGATACTGTACCTGTGCGTCTGTAGCTTCTGAAAATCATATTTACAGGTATGGGTTAGGAAACAACCATTGTGGTTTACTTTTCCAGGTCTTTGGCTGTAGATGCTTGATATTGAATGGCAGACGGACCCTGGCATGTCAAAGTATTCCTACTGCAAGAGAGTTTGGTCTGAATTAAAAACAAATAAATAATAATGTTAGAATTCATTGGATGCCAGAGAAATTCAAGAGCTTTGGTCTCACTGACCATGATGTCCTCTCATCCAGACTGCTCTGGCTTTACCTCACCTCTCGGCTATAGCATTCAAAATGTCTCAAACATTTGTGAGGTTTATGGTGTTTAAAACATTTTGCCTGTTCATGCTATTAACGTTTAATTAGCCATCTGTTTGGAAAGGGTAACTCTAATTGAACATTGGCAATTTTCAAACTATTACTCAAATGGGTAGCCAAGAAAGAAAACAGATAGATGTGGGTACTCCTCCTTTTTTGGTCCTCTTTCCTCAGTCGTTGTGGGATTAAAAAACCCCCAAACCCCAAACAAACAAACACAAAAACCAACCCTGTGCAGAGAAGAGGAACAGCTCACGTATCTTTTCGTCATCATCAGGAAATACATCTTTCTCCAAGGTAGAGGCTGCCAGCTCCAGGCCAGCTCCAGTGAGGCACTGGACTTGTTTTCCTGGGAAGTTTAAAAAGAATAACAACGATGCACGGGAAAATGTCACCCTCCTAGAAACCTGTGGCACAATACACAAATCCTTTTGGAGACTTCTCTTCTTTAGAAGAGCCTGGTTTGCAACCTCTCTTTTTTCCAGCTAGAGACGTAGCTCCCCTTCTCCTTGGTGTTAACCTAGGTATTAACCTAGGCCTGTGTGATGGAAAAGAACTGGATAAGTTCTCAGCATCCTACAAGCACGTCCAGGTTTGTCACCCGGTCGCTGTTGCTCTAATCACCGTAACAGTGAGCGCGGCAGGCGGGCTGCCTCTGCCTCCTGCGAGGCCGGTGCAGAGCCGACTGCCGCCACCTCAGCTGCGCTTCCCGCAGCTTCGTGCGCCTCCCCCGCGCTCGGGGACCCGGATCCTACCGCTGCACCCCGGCCCTCCGCGTACCGCGCGGCGCCAACCCCGCCGCGGCCTACAGCGCCCCGCGCCGCCGCCGCCCGGGTGCCGCGCATGCGCGCCGCGCCGCCCTCCGGAGCGGCGTGTGAGGCCGCCGGGTCGGGGTCGGTCGCCTGCCGTGTGGGGACAGCGCGGCGGGGACACGGCGCAGACGGTAGCAGGTAAGTGCCGGCGGGGCCGCCGCGGCCGAGCCGGGGTTGTCGCTCCCCGCGGGCAGCGGCGCTCGGCGGGCCGCCTCTCGCCCTCCGCGGCTGTCAGCCCCGCTCCTCCTCCCGCGACGGCCGGCTTCCCCGCGATGGTCTCAACCACCTGTGAGGCGCCTCACTCACCGCGCCGCTCCCCTCTCCGCTGAGGTGCTCCTTGGGCACGGTGGGCGGGGGGGAACTAACGCTGCTGGGGCTATGAAGGGAGGGCGCCCCCCGGCCGAGCCCCTGGGCCGGCTTCCCCTCGCTCCCCCACCGCGCTGACGCAGGGTCTGGGCTCCGATGAGTGACTCATGTCGTGCGGAGTGTGTTCGGCAGGCTCGGTGGGGCGCGCTGTGCCTGTGGGCATCCTCTGCCTGCTCCCCCCAGGCTCCGCTCCCTCCTGCTGCCGGGTGCTCCCGCAGCCTGCTTGTTCTCCTCTCCGTGGCTGTGCCCCTCCACTGGTCTCCTTCCAGCTCTGCCATCCTTATTTACCTTCCATGCCAGGGTCTTTTCGGAGGTGCCCCGGAGGAGGCACAATCTGTCTGTTTCCTGTCAGTCGGGGGGGGCGAGGAACAGTCACGAAACTGAGATGGAAGCATGGCAGTATCCTCTAGGCAGTGGGCATGAATGGGCATGCTGCAAGGCCCTGTGATTGTCAGCTGTAATAAATGTTAGAAGCAAGTTGGGAGGCAAATGTAATTTCTTGTATCTGGTAATGTAAATTGAAAGGAGTGAAGAACCACTGTGGCACACATTGAAATCTCTTTGCAGACCGTGGCTATGGGCTCCAGGACAGCTGGTGTCTCTTCGCACAGCTGGTAAAGGTGGGACAGGAGAAATGTCTTCTCAGTGTCTGCTTTGTTTCCTTCCTAATTTCTGAATTTAGGCAGGTACTTTCCTTCTAAATGAATAGATTTCAGTGTTGGGGGGGGGGGGTATGTGATGTTATAGCTTCCTACTTCATGATGTCTCAGCCTTACTCTGCACAGCTTATTGTGATGTTTGAGGGGTGAGTGGTGGGAATAAAGTCATATAAGTGCCTTGAGGAATGGAGCATCTTCTAGTCCTGATAGATGGGAGAGAGAAGCAGTTTTGCTGCAATTAAGAACAGTAGGTGTTTGGTAGTGAGTGGCTGAATCTTAAAATCACTCGAGAATGAACTACCAGCCTAGCAGGAGTGGGGCACTGCTGTGCTTTTGCTAAAATGTTGATCAGAATACAGCAGCTTGCTGGATAATCTGAATTCTAGAGTAGCTTTTCAGCTGCTACAGAGTCTGGAGTGGCATCCTGGAAATAAATAGCCACTGAAAAAAAGATGTATTTCATTATATATTACTGGATCTGCACATGGCGGGGGTGTCCCTATGCAGAAAGAAAGGTTGGATTCCTACCCTGGAGAATTCACAAAGTAAAAGCAAAGGAAGGGTATGGGAAGAGGCATGACATGTAACTAAAGAAGTCAGGGTGGGGACTGGTGGTGTGTTAGTAATATAAAGTTATATTAATTCTGTATTTAATAGATTGAAATGACAGGTGCCACCTTTCTTAATTCCTGTTTATGGCAGTGTTTTGATAATGTATCTTGGTAACCTCAGGAAGGTGTCCTTCACAGGAACTTTTCCTCCGATGAAGGGTGAAGGAGATCCCTGAGGGGCATATTTCTGGATGAAGTGCGCTGGTCAGGGGATGACAAGAGTTAATATCAGCTAATGAGGTGAGGGAAATCCTGCATAACTGCTCAGGATTGAAATGATTCTTCAGTTCTGGGGTCTCAGCTAAATGTCATTTAGGTTTTCGTTCTTTGCTGAGCTTTTAACCTGTCGCTTGCTTTCCTGCAAGATGGTATCTTTTGCAAATATCAGTGTTCTAAAGGACCTTGATGAATCAAAAAGATAGGCAGGAATCAAAATATTTCACTTTTAAAAATCAGCATTTCTTGCCAAGATGGCATGGTAACAGTAGAGGTTATTGGTTAAGGGACCTGTACAAAATGAGCTGCCAGTCTCAGTCTCATTCATAGTGAGTTGGTTGCAAAATTGCTTACCATGTTTGGTGTTCTGGATGCTTTAACAAAGATAATGGTGAGTTTGCCCATCCCAGGTGATACTGCACTTGAGATTGTAACTATTTTGGAAATGGCTGGGATGATGTCTGTCTTCCTGGCTGTTAATTGCAAATTTATCATCAAAACAGGAGAAGGAAAGAAAACTTTAAAAAATAAATCCAAAGGAGTAATGCAACTTTGTCTTCAATGGTAATGGTAAGGCGTATGTGTGTTTTGGTCTATGTGGTCCTACAGCTCTTCTAACTCAGTGGTGATCCTAGTCGGTGATCTGTATCGCAGTGGTTATCCTAGATCCTGTAGATAGGATATGGAGATTTCACAGTTGTCAAGTAGGAAGAGGTGGACAAATAGCTTCATTCTGTCATGAGTAAAGTGCCACAGACGTCCCTCAAGAGATAGAACATTGTTGGCACTTCAGGTTTGTATCCTCAGCAACACAAAGGCTTGCTTAAACTTCTTTCTATGCCACTTTTCATCACACAGTTAAGGTTTTAGATGCATAAAGCTTACACAGGGTAAGTGTCTGGGAGCGTTGGGGAAAATCTCACTTGTGTGGGAAAACCTCTCAGCTGTGTAACTGTTGACACCAGGTAGGGAAGAGGAGGGTGTTGTCCTGCCCCACTTGTTTTGTCTCTGAGGAAGGCCAATATGTTTTATAAACTGGATTGCAACAAGTTATATTGGTAACAGAACAAAACAGAAGCTAGGAGAAATATGAAAACACACTTTATGAGATAGGAGAAAAGAAGATAGCATATTGGTAGTAGTATGACTGTGAGAACTCTTGTCACTGCCTAGTATTTCTTGGCTGGGAAGTACCTGATGATTCAGAGTTGAGAGAAAATGTCCATAACCCGGCAGGCCTTTTGTTCTGGAGAAGAGATCTTCCTGATCCACAGAAACAGGAAGTATTGGGGGGGTGACTTGTTTTGTTGCACATTAATGGTTGTTATATATTTTGCTTTTTCCTCTGAGTTATCTGTGCCTATAAATTTCTGCTTGAGCAAGATGTAAGTAGTCTTAACATGACATGCTAGGTAAGAGCTTTGCAAACAGTCCTGAGAGGTGTTTTGGGTACTTTTAGCCTCTTCAGAAAGTTGAATACTGGAAAGACAGACATGGTTTAGTGGGAGGTGTCCCTGCCCATGGCAGGGGGGTTGGAACTCGATGATCTTGAGGTCCTTTCCAACCCAAACTATTCTATGATTCTATGACAGAGCCCTGAAAGAGAAAGTTCTTGAGTGCTGTGGGATGTACTCCCCTTAAAAAGCCATTTTCTGGAGACAAATGAAGGGAGCCCCTGCTTGGAGTCCTGCTGGGTGAATCTGATGGGGTTTTGCTAATACTAGACCAAATAGTAATACAACAGAGCTACAGGAGAGTGACCTGAATCTAACTTTTCTTGTGCCTCACCAAGAGAATGGCAAATCTTGACAGCTATACCTCTGCAAATCCATCATAGTCCATGTCAAGGATGAGCCATTCTTCAGGCTGTTGTTCCCTTGTCACTGGAACAGTGGGATGAGACTAGGTTGTGAATCAAACATTCACCTGGGGTGAGCATACAGGGCTGGCTCTGGAGGTGATGGAGAACACCTCAGATGGCACTGCTTGTCACTGCTCAGGATAGGAATGTCATATAGAGGATACCTGTCTTTCAGTAACTGTCAATAGTGTCTTCCAATGTTTCTTTGGGTGGTATAACCTTGCATCTCTAACAGAAATATTTTCTTTCTAACTTCTTTATAGCAAATGAAACGGAACAGTTGTCATTACCTTCCACAGACATCTCATAAACAGTTTGCAGACTTGCAGAAGTTTGTGGATCAGAAGGTAAAAACCACTTCTGAAGAATTCTGGCCAAAATGAGTTTCTGTAGAGCTCTTCAGAAGTCCCCTGGTCCTGCGCCATGCTTATTTTTGGTGAAAGTACCTGTTTATTGTGCAGAAATTGACTCTCATGGAAGAGATGTTTGGGGCCACCTTAGACACTAATCAGAAATCTTTGAATTATATTTGTGTAGCAATGTTTAATGTGGAATTGCCTTTACCCTAACCCTGGATGACCAGGGCAATTGCAGACCTGCCTTTTGGCACGCAGGGCTATTTTTCCTTCTCTGTTGGATGCAAGGGAAATCTTGCTATGTTGTATCCTGGTTTTTTTCTCTAACCTCATTCAATGCAGATTAAAAAAGACAACTGTTGTTCCAGCGCTCGGTCTGTTGTCATCCTCCT
Organism: Amazona ochrocephala; assembly: GCA_039720435.1. Lineage (NCBI taxonomy): Eukaryota > Metazoa > Chordata > Aves > Psittaciformes > Psittacidae > Amazona > Amazona ochrocephala. The sequence goes on from CM077880.1 coordinate 81,725,363, forward strand.
GTGTGAGGTGGGAGGAGCACATCGCCTGCTTTCCAGGGCTAAAAGTCTGGTAGCTTGTGTTAGTAACACAGGGAGTCAGCAGAGCTGTAAATAAGTTTGATTTGGGTTTGGTTTGATTTTTTTCGTGAACCACATGGGGGAAGCGTTTGTTATCTCCAGCTTTTAGAAGTAGGAGCTGCAGCCTTTTCAAGCTGTGTCCTGCGCAAAGGATCAGTTCTTTGCTTTAGAGCCAGATAAATAGAAGGTTGTTCTGCTCTGAAAGTATCTGTTAATATGTAGGATAACTGAGTTCTACATGAGTAGGTGTTGTGTAGGGTTTTTTTTAGAGGCAAGCTTGACACATTGAGCTACAATCAGGAAGTCCATCTGTGGTCTGTGTCCAATGCAGGAGGAAACAGGATTCTACTTTTTCACATCCTTATTTTCAAAACTGAGATTAAATGGATATGAAACTGGAAGTTACTTGTTCTGTTCCTTTAGTATAAACTGAAAACGGTTCAGCACATTTGGCTCCAGCAGGGCTCTGTGTCATTACAGCCGCCAGACTTGCTGGATACTGATCAGTGCAGGGAGCAGATACCTTGCATGGAAGTACCTTTCAGTACATTTCTGCATGAAATTACATTTCCAGTATAGCCAGGAGTCTAGAGGGTGCTTTATGGCAGGAGACACAGAGTTCCAGTTTACTTTTTGTTGTCTCTGTTATGTGTCACTCTAATAGTGCCCTGAGGCAGCTGGGAGGAGGCTGCTGCAGTGAGTATGCAATCCCAGTGAGTGACTGTGCAGCGCTGGGTGTCTCTGGGTGATGTCTTTGCAACATGTCTCTCAGTTACATGATGCTGTCAGACACTTGACATCCTGCCTGCTTGCCTACCTGGCTCTGCGGGTTATTTTATCTCTGATCACTTTCTCTGCTATGAGAAAGTGGGCTAAGGGCAGTTAAAGTCCCCCAACTTTTAATTCCAGCTCATGTGGTAGAAAGCAGGCATGAAGGCTCCCTCAGCACCTCCATCCTGCATTTGTAGTGTGTTGCTCAGTACTCAAAGCAATGTGAGGCTGGACGTGGCTTGTAAGCCCTAAGCAGATAGTTCTGGAATGACCCAGGTTCACCAGCAACGTACTGACTCCTTAACGAGAGGTTTGTGTGTGTCAGTGTCTGTGTGGGATTCTGCATCGTTTAAAAAGTCAGGGTGTCAAGGTGTGAGGGGCAGAAGTTATCTGCATCTTGTGCACCCCTTGTTCAGGTTTGTGGCTGTGGTTTGTTCGCTTACCTACCTGTTTGTAAAGCTGGAGTTTTATTCTGACTGTATACATGCAAAGCAAATATTGACTCTTGGGACTAATGGTATTTGCAGCTTCAGGATATGCCTTTGCCCGACCTAAGGGAGAAACGAGTGGGGGAAGGGAAGGTGAAGGGTTTCCTGCTGAGAACCCCCTTGTGCATGTCATTGAGCAAGTCAGGATTTTAATGAGGAAAGCAAAGCTTTCCGGGTGTGAGAGGACAGAAATGAACTGTCAGATTTGGTTCACAGTCTGATTTTTGAGAGAGGGAGTTGTTAGATTGGATTCAATCTACTTAGGGTTTTAAAAGCTGAGCTGGAAGAGGCTTCTAGAGCTACACCTAAGTGCACGGCCTCTTGGTGGGTACTGTGGCTTCTGCTTTTCTCTCTTTCAGAACTTCTTTTATTTAATAAAGGAAGAGAATAGAAAGCAGTGGAAACCAGTTGACAGTCCAGAGGTGGCAGTGGGATTTACTGCATGCGGTATTGCTTCGTGTTCATATCAAGCATAATGGAAAGCAGTTTTTCCCCGTGCTAGCTCACTGTCAGAGGGAGTGCTGTATATACTGTCCCTATGGTAGTGGATGAAAATCATTCTAGGAAGAATTGTTATGCTTGTTCTGGTTTGTCTGATGATGTTCACTGACTGCTCTTACATAGTTGTAATATTGTACTAATTGTAATGTTTTCAGCATACAGAAGCATTGCTTTGCAAAATGGTCATTTTCTGCAGTCTGCTCGAGGTATGTTGGTGGCTTTTTAGTGGATTCTTTATTTTTTTGTTGCTAAAAGCAGCAGGGGAAGAACACTCCCGAGTTTCTGTCTCAAAATAAAGATCCTACTGAAAGGCTTTGAACAGTGTCATTTCATGCCTAGCTCATTCAGGTGCTACCACAGCAGGCTGAAGTGGAGATCACGTGGCAAAAGAGGCCAAGCAAGTAAAACATAGGCAGCAGGAGATTGTTATCTGGTGTTAGCAAGAAGCCAGGTAATTGAAATCTGTCATATCACAGCGGTGTGGAAGAGCAAGTGTGTCCAGAGGAGGCTCGGTATCACTCAGTGGAAGTAAATTTGCAGGTCTCCTTTGCAAACATCAATTTCTAAAGGACACCTACACTGGAAAAGAAGCTAATTGGATATAATCCTGCACTGTGTGTATTTGCGACTCCAACAAAGGTGTTGCAGCTGGAGCGCTTCAAATAGCTCACAGCCTTCTTTTTCAGGGACACACGCTGCCATTACAGCTGTCTTCTAGCAGGCTGGAATCAGTGGTGGTGTGATTTGTTTAACAGGCTCAACTTAAAAGGTGAAGCTGCAAATAACAGGTACCATTTGCATTTTGACAAAAAATACATTTCTTTCTAAGTGTGAGGACTACCTGTTGTATGACCAAAATCGCCTTGTACAGGAAACGCAAGTTGCCATTAAACGTGGGAAATGCCTCTTAATTCATGGGCGAAAACTGGTTTTAATTCTAGAGTTCTGAGGTTTTGCAGGTTGCCATGAATATTTGTTGGGTCTGATCTATTTTTGCCTTTGTATCCCTTACTGTTGTTCATTTCAGAAGTATGTACTGTGTGAATAACACAGCTAAGTAAGCTGTGGCAATTCCGTGCATGCAATTTCACAGGCTTCATGGAAACACCTTTTGTTACTTGCTGTCTCCTTGCTTAGGAGAGTTTGAGAATTGCTTTAGGTTTATATCCCTCAAAGGAAAGAACTTCCTGTATCGATCCCATGTGCCAGATATCCTTCTTCTCGGCTTGCACTGGGTGGTGTATGGCTGTGTCAGGGAGCCTTCTTCCACCTGTGGTTCCACCAGTTCCTGTGATGCTGTACTGGAAGCAGAGTTGGGAGGGAGCAGAAAGCAGGGTGATGGAGACCTGCAGGCCTGGCACAGTGGGCTTGGCACCTTCCCTTGAAGACACCTGGCCCATGGGGAGTCAGTCCCCAGTGCACCACCTCCCTGTGCCACAGCTGGAGCCTTCTCTTGGTGTGATTCATGCTTGCCACCCTGCCCTTTTACACACCCCAGTGCCAGCAGCAAGGTGAGCTTCAAGCTTTCCCTGGGCCCTGTCCCAAATGTGTACTCACAGGAAGGTTTCTATAGGAACCAGGGACAGGAAAAACCTGCCCACCAAGTTCAGTGCTCTAATGCAGGCAGCAGGCAGGGGAGTGATTTTCAGCAAGGTGAAGGCCAGCAGGTGATGAGGTGGACAAGGGAAGGTATTCCCCTCTGCTGCACCTGTCCTGGGATGAGGAGGCACTTGTAGCTTCAGCACTCCTGCCCAGCTTCCCAAGCACCATGGTTAATTCCCTTGTTATGGGGTATTTTCTGATCTACATGCCTAACACACGGGCCTGGCTCCTGTGTTAGCAGGCTGGTTCAGCAGTGACTGTGGATGCGATGAGGGTTGATAATGACCGAGGGGATCCCTGTTCACAAGCTTGAGGCATTGAGGACAGATTCAGAGCACAGGTAACTAGAAACATGGCAGACATACAACATGGCTGAAACTGTGACTGCATTCCTAATAAAAGTCATTGGAAACAGGGTTAAATGGTCTGAAAGAAGGCAGGGGAGAAGGAACAGAGCAGCTGTGGTTGCAGGGCAGTGATAAGCCTGAAAAATACCCCATCAAAATAGGTTCACAATGATGTCGAAAGGGGAATAAGTATTGTCAGCAGTTTTACCTGCTTGGCGTGCATGCTGTGTGCCTTCCCATGTATAATGAGCTGCAGGTGCTCATTTTGTAATTCTTATGTCTTCAAAGCTACTCAGGGAAGAGTTGGTGCTAAGACAAGTGGGGCTGTGGTGATGGGAAGTGTAGAAAAACATTTACAGAACTCATGGGTAAGCAGTTGACCATTGTGTGGCCAATGTTACTTCTCAGAAATAAAAGCTGAACTTTTTTTTTGGTTCTTTCTGTGGTTTTCTTTTTGCCATGAGAGTTGGTGTCACAAAATCAGTGTCTGTTTATCCATGCCAGCCTTTCCCATGCAGAGAACTGCTCAAATCTGGGAGGAAGAAGCCTTAACATTTGTGTTCTCAGATAGACCTTTTTATGCTTTCGTAATGTTTTACACCTGCTCATCTTGGAGTGCTGTAGCCAAGCCACTTGCAGGCTGCAAGAGCTTACTGGAAAGCTCACTGAGATGCAAAGGCAGTATCAACAGCACTATGAACAGCTGGACAGGGCTTGCTGGATGAATCCCTGGGGTTCCTTCTTCTAGTGGTTTGTAGTCGTAAGTAGTTTTACTGGAATGGGGAAGCTGGAAAACCCATCCCAGTCACGCAAATGTTAGTTTTAACTACTTTCTTTTCCAAGTAAGTGCAAGTGACTTGCTATATCCCAGCACTGACTTTATCTGCTTCATAGAGGTGGCTCCTTGCTGTCTCCCACACGGAGTTGTAAGGTTGGTCTTAAACTCCAAAATCTCTCTCTCTGATTACTAAATCCTTCCACTGCTTTCCTGGAAAACCCTTATAAAACTCTGCTGTGAACTGGTATCAGGAAAGTTAGCAGGGGAGCTATGCAGGGTGTTTCATCCTCAGAGGTCTATTGCCTGATTTAGTTCAGAGGAGCCTGGCTCATTGCAGAGGTACTCGATAACATGCTGTCCACATCCCAGCCCAGTTCATCACAGAAAATCATTTTCAGAAGTTTTCCCAGCTCCCTTCAGGGAGCTGTATTCCACAGCGATTCCTCTTTGCTCCTGTGGTTTGTGATGCCACTCCTAAAATCCCTTTCAGTCTTATTGTATCTAATGATACATCCTTAAACCCTTTTCACCATTCCAGTCCTTTCTCCGTGGGCAGTGTATTCAGAGAGTGATGGTATGGTTTTTTTAGTATTTGTGAATAAATACGGGACTCACAATATATAATGGAAAAAGTGCTGGAAGTTGACTGGGTTTTTGACATTCTTTCAATCAGCAGTGCTGTTACTGTCACAAAGAATTTGGTGAATGACAGCATGTTCTTTCTAACTGATGGGTAGGTATGAAACCAAGAGTCCAGTCTCTGAAACTTAAAGTTCCTGTGGGGGAGCTTAAATACTAACGGATTTAGTTTTCCTGTGGGCAAGTTGTGTGTGAAGGGTGTATCTGCTCTCCATCATGTTCTTACATACTAACTCAATTCCATCATCACCAATATGTTTGTTGTTGTTTTTTTCTTCTTGTATCAGGATACTGACCTCTGACCTGTGAGAACAGCATTTCTGGACCTGCTAACGACCTCCACTACTCAGCCTTACCTAACACAATGTCAGGTGAGCAGACAGAAATGGACACAGTATGGGTGAAATAGATGCATTTGTCTCTTACTACTGAGCAAAAGAAGCAGAAAGGCCAAATGGTCCCTCTAAGAAAAGGACTTTTAGGGAAGAGAAATAGTTCCATGGCATCATGTCTTAGTTTTAGGCATATGAAAAACAATGATGTGTTTGGTGACAGCCAACAAGGCTTCGCTAAGGGCTGATCATGCTTGACCGGTTCGTTGGCCTTCTATGATGGGGGCACAGAACTGATGGATAGGGACAGAGCAATTGACATCATGTACCTGGACTTGTGCAACATGTTTGACACTGTCCTGCACAACATACTTGTCTCTAAACTGGAGAGACATGGATTTGATGGATGGACCACCCGGTGGATAAAGAACTGGCTGGATGGCTGCACACAGAGAGTTGGCAGTCAGTGGCTCAATGTCCAACTGGAGACGGGTAATGAGTGGTGTCCCCCAGGGATCAGTGCTGGGACCAGTCTTATTCAACATCTTCGTGGGTGACATGGACAGTGGGATTGAGTGCGCCCTCAGCAAGTTTGCCGATGACACCAAGCTGTGTGGTTCAGTTGGTACGTTGGAGGGAAGGAATGCCATCCAGAGGGACCCTGGCACACTTGTGAGGTGGGCTGATGCCAACCTGATGAAGTTTAACCATGCCAAGTGCAAGGTCCTACACCTGGGTCAGGGCAGTCCCAGGCACAGCTACAGGTTGGGCAGAGAAGAGATTCAGAGCAGGCCTACGGAGAAGGACTTGGGGGTGTTGGTCGATGAAAAACTGAACATGAGCTGGCTGCAGTGTGCGTTTGCAGCCTGGAGGGCCAACCGTATCCTGGGCTGCATCAAAAGGAGCGTGACCAGCAGGTCGAGGGAGGTGATCCTGCCCCTCTACTCTCATGAGACCCCACTTGGAGTACTGTGTGCAGTTCTGGTGTCCTCAACATCAGAAGGACATGGAACTGTTGGAGCAAGCCCAGAGGAGGCTATCAGGGGGCTGAAGTACCTCTCCTATGAAGACAGGCTGAGAAGGTTGGGGCTGTTCAGCCTGAAGAAGAGAAGCTGCATGGAGACCTCAAAGCAGTCTTCCAGTATCTCAAGGGGGCCTGCAAGGGTGCTGGAGAAGGATTCTTCATCAGGGACTGTAACGATAGGACAAGGACTAACAGGTTTAAACTTAAACAGGGGAAGTTCAGATTTGATATAAGGAAGAAGTTCTGTACTGTGGGGGTGGTGAGGCACTGGCACAGGCAGCCCAAAGAAGTGATAAATGCTCCATCGCTGGCAGTGTTCAAGGCCGGGTTGGACAGAGCCTTGGGTGGCATGGTTTAGTGTGAGGTGAACTAGATGATCATAAGGTCCTTTTAACCCTAACCATTCTGTGATTCTATGATTCTGTGACCATATGATCTTTCTACTGCTTGGAAAAGCTTCATGATCAGTGCCAAGCCAGGGAAACCATTACCCAGAAAATTCTTTTTCTTCTTACTTGCTTTGTTGGTGAAGCGGGAGCTGTTTCAATGTCTAGAATAGGAGTAGTGACAAACTGCCGAGTGAGTCCTTCCCTTGCTGAAACAGCCTGTACTATGTGTCTTCCAAGGGAGTCCTTCCAGGTTTTCACTGTTGTGTGTTGATCTCTTTCTGTTTAGGCCATCACACTCCCCCTGCTGGGGGCCCCTTTTCAGCACTCACTCCCAGCATTTGGCCTCAGGAGATCCTGGCAAAATACACACAGGTACAGTGTGGGGCAGGGAGCCGGGTGTTCTCTGGGACCCTGGTGATTTCTGGTGGTCTCTAAAAGCCACAGGGAAAAGGAGGGAGGGGTGCACTTTTACTCCAGTGGTTGGTTGTGGATGCTTGTTTGCTATTTAAACTTCACGTGTTTTGCGGCTGCATCCTGGCTTTTGCAAGAGCATCTTTCAGAGCACAAAGAAACTTGTGTGAATTATTGCCTTGCTGTTTTGCAACTATTGCTCCACTTTGAAAATGTTGACACCCTCAGGGTGTCTCTGTCATCACCAAGCTACTCAAGACGGCTTGTGCATGGCAGGAAATGCTAGCCTCAAGACTTGTCACCAGGTGGGCAGAGCAGGAAGGAAGGGAGCAGCCGTGGAATTTTGTAACTTACCTACAGTGTTTCCTGAAAGCAGTTAGGCCCTGTAAAGCAGAGTAAAGCTTACTGTGGAGCTACACTAGAAGCACGCTTCTTGGGCGCTGCCTAGGTGTAATGCTTGTGGAAGACCACACGAGGGTCAGGGGCCTTGCAGAAGAGGGGAGGTATCTATAGGTTTTCACTTCACAAAAAAGCCTGGTTGTAACCTCCTGCAATGCCAACCATGAGCACAGATGAGGAAAGTTGAGATTTGGGTCATGGACCTTAATTTCTTTTGGCCTATAATTTGGGCTTGCTGCACAGGTGCAAATCCCAGTTTTGCCTATTGTCTTTCAGAGAAAATCTGAAAGCAACAGGCAGGAGAGGGAGCAATGTAGGGAGCTGAATTTGCAGTGTGTGTGCAGAGGTAACATACAGGACTGCTGTGTATTAGAGACATAGACAATAGAGACCACTTGAGCTGATGTATGTGCAGAGGTAACATACAGGACTGCTGTGTATTAGAGACATAGACAATAGAGACCACTTGAGCTGATGTATGTGCAGAGGTAACATACAGGACTGCTGTGTATTAGAGACATAAACAATAGAGACCACTTGAGCTGATGTGTGTGCAGAGGTAACATACAGGACTTCTGTGTATTAGAGACGTAGACAATAGAGACCACTTGAGCTGATGTATGTGCAGAGGTAACATACAGGACTTCTGTGTATTAGAGACGTAGACAATAGAGACCACTTGAGCTGATGTGTGTGCAGAGGTAACATACAGGACTTCTGTGTATTAGAGACGTAGACAATAGAGACCACTTGAGCTGATGTATGTGCAGAGGTAACATACAGGACTGCTGTGTATTAGAGATAGACAATAGAGACCACTTGAGCTGATGTATGTGCAGAGGTAACATACAGGACTGCTGTGTATTAGAGACATAGACAATAGAGACCACTTGAGCTGATGTGTGTGCAGAGGTAACATACAGGACTTCTGTGTATTAGAGACGTAGACAATAGAGACCACTTGAGCTGATGTATGTGCAGAGGTAACATACAGGACTGCTGTGTATTAGAGACATAGACAATAGAGACCACTTGAGCTGATGTGTGTGCAGAGGTAACATACAGGACTTCTGTGTATTAGAGACGTAGACAATAGAGACCACTTGAGCTGATGTGTGTGCAGAGGTAACATACGGGACTTCTGTGTATTAGAGACGTAGACAATAGAGACCACTTGAGCTGGTGTGTGTGCAGAGGTAACATACAGGACTGCTGTGTATTAGAGACATAGACAATAGAGACCACTTGAGCTGGTGTGTGTGGATTTCTCAGTCCATGAGGAAGGCTGCATGCCCCTCCAGGTGGGAAGTTCTGATCTTGATATGATGCTGGGAAAATCTGTGCGGGTGTGAAGGCAGGGCTTCACAACTTCTATGGAGAAGTCAAAATGGGAATGGCATACTTACTTGCCATACTTCCAGCTGGAAATTGTGGTGGGAGGGATTGAAAATGAAAAGGGCAAGGAAGTCTAGTCTAGTCACTCAGAGGGCACAGTGGTGGAATGGGGCAATATCCAAATGTCTCTGTTCAGCTGTTCAGAGCTAAAGTGTCTATTCTCCTCCTTCATGTTTCTTAGAAAGAAGAATCTGTCGAGCAGCCAGAGTTCCACTATGATGAATTCGGTTTCCGAGTTGATGAGGAAGGTAAAGCCAGTCCCATACCTTCCCCTTCCATTGTGTCCTGTGTCCAGCCCTTTCCATTCTTCTGAGTGTGACAGGGTGATTTTCCAACCATTCTTTCCAAAGTCTCATCTACCTATCTGTAGACAACATTCTGTATCCTACCATCGTAACTGTATTGGGCCTGCTGGTCTTATGGGGATCTGGAGCATAGGCTGTGCAGCAGAGTCATTTCCATCCCGTTATGCTTGTGCCATGAGTAAGAGGGAGAGCTATTGCAGCTAGGCATTGAACTACAACAGCTGGCTGCCTTTGCAAAGAGGAAGAGAAAGGAGCGGGGAGAATAGGAATGGCTTTATGTGCTCCGAGAGTACATTTCTATGGCTCAGGCTGTACAGTGCAAGGGCAGAAGTTGTTTGCATGTGAGCACTGAGGCACCTTGAGTCATAGAGGATCCTCTTTGAAGCAATGACCTGGAGGTGAGGACAGGACACAGTGATTTTCTTCAGCCAGAACATTTGATTGACTTGTGCATTTTAAAATCTGCAGAAAGATTTGGACTGCATTTTTGGGATGTGTTATATGGTGAAGGACAGAGTGCCTTACGTCAAACCTGTACTTGTGCTGAAGTATCTATTTTAGAAAGCCAGCCTCAGGTTAAGGTGCGCTCTCATTGTGAATTTGGAAGTGTTCTTATTAAAGCTATTTTGGTGATTAAATAGCCCCAAAGTTAAAATTTTGCACCTCATTACTTGGATGAGCATATATCTTCTGCTTGCCACTTCTGAGGCTTGCTATGCTTTTGTCAGCCTGATTTACAGATCCCTACAAAACCCAGTAGGGTGACTGCTGCCAGGATCTCGTTTAATTCTAGTGCCCTGGTTTCAGCAGTAGCAGTCATTTTTCTCCTTCTTTGTAGCTGGTGCAGTGCTGTGTTTTTGACTGTCATCCTGGGAACAGCGCTGGTAACACTGATGTTTTTAGTTACTGCTCAAATGTTTACTCTGACCAAGGACTTTCTGAGTCTCATGCTCTGCCAGGGAGGAGGGGAAGCCGGGACTAAGCAGAGACAGGACACCTGACCCAAACTGACCAAAGAGGTATTCCATACCACAGCACGTCATGTCCAGGATGTAAAAAGTGGGGGCAGGGACCCGGAAGGGTTGGATCACTGCTCAGTCAGGCTGGTTATCAGTCGGCGGGTGGTGAGCGGTTGTATTCTGTTCCCTTGTATTTCTCTTGTCATCATTATTATTGGTGGTAGCAGCAGTGGTTTGTGTTATACCTCAGTTACTGGACTGTTCTTATCTCAACCCGTGGGAGTTACATTCTTTCAGTTCTCCTCCCCATCCCTCTGGGAGTGGAGGGGGAGGAAGGGGGGGAGCGAGAGAGCAACTGCATGAGTTACTGACTGGGCTTAAACCACAACATCTAGCTGCACTCTCTTCTAAATCAAGATTAAGTAGGGACTAGAAGCCTGCTGACAGCTTCTTTAGTTTTTAAGGCTCCACTGCCTTTTGCTTAAGACCATAAAATTTGCTGCACGGAGAAGACAGAAACAAAGCTTTTCCTTTCCTTGCTCAGGCTGGAAGACGTGAATGTTTTTAATGTGCTTTCTTTGGATGGCCATCCTACTCCCTGCTCTATGTTCGTTCCCTCTTCTGTTTTCCTCTCACATGTTTCTGTTTCTTTTCCTTCCCTTTGCTGAGGCAGACGGTGCTGAGCCAAACTCCAGCAAGCTTCTAGGGATCCCACTGACAGAGGAGCCACAGCAGAGGCTCAAGTGGCAGGCTCATCTGGAATTCACACATAACCATGACGTGGGTGACCTCACCTGGGACAAAATTGAGGTCACCCTACCTCATTCAGACAAGCTGCGCTCCCTGGTGCTAGCCGGCATCCCACATAGCATGAGGCCACAGGTGAGGGTGCTGCCTGTTCTGGGCAGGCTCTCCTGCCTGGAGTAAGAAACAGTGGAGCAAGACCACCTTCTCTTGGTTGAGAAGGTGCCAGATTTTGACTTTCTGTGGCTCAGTGGCTCCTCTTGTCTTTGTTCACCCTGTTCCCACAGCTGTGGATGCGCCTGTCTGGAGCCTTGCAGAAGAAGAGGAATTCAGAGATGTCGTATCGGGATATTGTGAAAAACAGCTCTAACAATGAAACAATTGCTGCCAAACAGGTAGGAGACACTGCCCAGTGCTGACTGGGCACAAAGGAGTGGGAGAAAGGCAAGATTTGCTGTGTGAGGAGGAAGGGGTCTGACACCTGCAGCAGGGACAGCTGAGAGGACATAGGTGGTTGAATCTTGCGCTGCATATGTTCACACATCACCAAGAAGCTAGATTCTAAATGGTTGGAAGAAGGAGCAACACTGCCCAAGGGAGATCTCTGAGCTGTTCACCTCCAAGTCCTCTGTCACAGATACAGCCAGGTTGTTGGTTTCTCTCTGGAACAGGTTTGTGTTAAAGCCTTCCTTGAAATCCAAGCATGTGAAATTCTTAACTAGTATGCTTGCTATTCTTAGTGGTGAAACTCGGGGTTGCGTTTAGGCAAGTATTCCTTGGGAGTTACCAAGTCACTGTGTCTCACGTGTCACTGAAGGCTGTTAAACCAACCCCAGGTGCTTGGGCAAGCCACCTTCTTTGGTCCCTAAGGACTTATGGATGGGTGTGGGGAAGCAGAGTTGCCTGAAGCAAGGGGCCATGGGGAAGTGCATAGAGCAGAAAGCAGTTGTTCAGATTCTGCAAACTGACTCTGTCCTTGTTTATGGCTGTCTGGCAGATTGAAAAGGACTTGCTACGCACAATGCCCAGCAACGCCTGCTTCTCCAACATGAACAGTATCGGTGTGCCACGGCTACGCAGGATACTACGTGGACTTGCCTGGCTCTACCCAGAGATTGGATATTGCCAGGGCACTGGCATGGTAACCTGCTTTCAGAGTGTCTTTGTGATAGGGATGGTTTTGTCTGTGGTCTCTACGCTGGTGCAAATGACTTGAGGCAATACTGCCAGACACTATGGCCTCCAGATGAGGTGAAAGGAGATCCCTTCCACATGGAATATTTTTCCTCAGTAAGGGAGTAGCGCTATGTATCCAAAGATGTGGAGGAATTCAGTCCGCTTATTAGGGAGGGGCATGCATTACGCTCAGAAGAAATCCCTTCAGTGGAGACTGCAGGAGAGGTGTTGTGAAGGAGGATGTTCATCACCTAGATACTGCTCCATCTCTCCACATGAGGAAGTGTGGAAAGAGTTCTGCCGCTGTTAGGACATGCATTTCTTCTTCCTTCAAAATCCTAGGTGGCTGCCTCTCTGCTGCTCTTCCTGGAGGAGGAAGATGCCTTCTGGATGATGTGCGCTATCATTGAGGAACTGGTTCCTGCCTCCTACTTCAGCACCACCCTGATGGGTGTACAGACAGACCAGCGTGTCCTGCGACAGCTCATTGTGCAATACTTGCCTCGCCTGGACAAGCTGCTCCAGGAGCATGACATTGGTAAAAGTGTGCCCTAGAAAACATAGCTTTTCTTGCCAGGGTGACATGCAGACAAAGATTATTGTTCTTGTTTCACAAAGAGAGAGAAGCAGGGCTAGGAGCAAACCTCCTGGCCCTGGAGGCAGTGCATGGTCGTCTTTAAGCTGAGAGGCCAGCACTTAGGAGAGTCCCTGTTCACTGTTTGGCTGACTTCTTATGTTGTGATTCTTTTCTGTACCTCTGTTCACAGAGCTCTCCTTGATCACCTTGCACTGGTTCCTCACCTCTTTCGCTAGTGTCGTTCACATCAAGCTGCTGCTGCGTATTTGGGACCTATTCTTCTACGAGGGCTCTCTGGTGCTGTTCCAACTCACTTTGGGCATGCTCAGTATGAAGGTAATTTCCACCTCCTCTTCTTCCTTTATAGTACTTCGATGTTTAATCCTGACATTTAGGGGCAAGAAGGTTTTGTATCTGCTTCCCGTATGTGGTTTGGAAGTGTGCTAGGGAAGACAGCTTCCTGCTGCCTTCAGAACTGGAGGCTGTGAAAAATTTCCAAGGCACTATGCAGGAGTCTGGGATCGCTGGTTTTCTCTCATAATTAAACCCCATCAGCTGCCTCTTCTGTTCAGTTTAGATCCCAACTTGAGGGTTCGTCTTAGCTAACCCAAGGCACCTCCTGATTTTGCACAATCTGTGAGAGGAGATTTAAAGCGGAGATTTAAAGCAGAGATTTAAAGCAGAGATTGTGGTCATCTGGGAAGCTTTTGATGGTACTGTCGAATGCTCCAAGAGATTAGCATTGTCCTGACTGCATGTGATTTGCCTGGCCTACCTGATTTAACCACATGATCTTTTCCTTTTTATGTGAAAAATGATTTTGTGGTTCAGCGTGTTGTTTGAAGAGCAAGGGTGAGCCTGCTGGGAGTAAGGGGAAGGTGGAGCACAGTTGGACATGGTAGGCACTCTAGAGTGTGTGAGACTGAGCAGCTTCCATTCTCTTATTCCCAGCTAGATCCCACTGTGCCCAGTCCTAGTGGTGGGTGCAGAATAGCTTTGATTTTGTCTTTCCTTGCTAATTTGATTTCCTTTAATGCTGTGATTCAAAAACATGTCAGCTAAAATTCTGAAGGCAGGTCTCAGTGCAGTAGAGCATTAAAAGGTACTGTTCACTTCCCAAAGATAGCTTGAACTTTTCTTGCTGAAGTCTTTTATGGAATTTTGAAGTCTTTTATGGAATTTTGAAGTCTTTTATGGAACTAGACTTTTATGTCTAGTTACACACGCCCAGGCTGTACACTGAATATAAATTGCATCTAGCAGGCCCAAGAGCATAGCTGTTGTGCTCATTGTTCTGTGTGGCAAAATGACTGTTTCATTGCAGGAGGATGAGCTAATCCAGTCTGAGAACTCTGCCTCAATCTTTAACACGCTCTCAGACATTCCCAGTCAGATTGAAGATGCAGATGTGCTGCTGCAGGAGGCCATGCGCGTGGCTGGCTCCCTGACAGATGTGGCAGTGGAGACCCAGCGTCGCAAACACTTGGCCTACCTCATTGCTGACCAAGGGCAGCTGCTCAACTCCAGCACCACTGTCAACAATTTATCCAAAGTGAGTACTGCTCATATACATTCCCTTATGTATTCCCTCCCAGTTGCTGTCTGTGAGTAAGTAGTCCTCCTGTAGAAGGGGATTATGGCTCCAAGATAACTGTCGTCCAGAGGAGAAAAGGTATTGGGAAGTTGGAGGAAGGTCTGTACTAATGAGATGCTGTCAGATCTGTCCTGGTTGATAAATCGTCAGGTGAAAGGGATGCTGACATTGATTGTAATTATCATTAATGACAGTTCTGATGAAATGCAATGCATTTCATTTAATGGAAGCTAAAAGAACCAGCTGCTTTTGGCAGAATTTGCTTGGAGCACACAGAGCAGAGTAGCAACTGGAGTTAATGCGTTAGTAAGAATCTGGTACACTAAAATAATTCTGGAAGGTAGAGTCAGAAAACAGCATGAGAAGCTGAATAGAAAATGTACCTGTCTTTAATCTTGGACTACAGTCTACAGTTACAGATGATGTAGCTTCTGTTCGTCAAGCCTGTGTGGAAGATGTATTTTTGATGCTCATCTGTGTGCTTATCACAAGGTACTCCTGTAATTCTAAAATGTAATCGGCATCCACTTGGAAATTTATATATAATTACACGTGGACATGGTTTTGGCAACAAGTACAATTAGGTTATTTACTCGAATCATGGTTGATTCTTGAACTTCAGTTATGCTTTTGTAACAGTTGAGCTATAAATAACCTGTTGCAGATGGAGCACATCAAGCAGTAGAGGTGATTCATTGCATCAGAACCAGAACAACTGTTATCCAAAAATTGCTAGTTTACTTTCCTCCCCTGTCCAGTGGTAGCTGTCTGGACCCCTTGCCCAAAGCTGCCCAGTGTGGGGGTTGCTTTATTTTGTTTCTGAAATCTGCCCTAATGTGTGTGCTTCATTCTCTCTCTCTTCTCTCTCCCTCAGATTGTGCGCCGCAGAACTCAGCGCAGGAAATCTGGCATCACCTCTCTGCTTTTTGGTAAGGACAGTCCTGTGCCTGTCATGTGATGTTGATGGGTGTAGCAGCCTAGGAAGGAAGAGAGCAAGCAAAGCAGGGAAACACTGGGGCAGAAGAAGAGGATAGAAGGGAGCCAGAATTGAAGGATGAGAGTGAAGAAGTGCAGTTTTCTAGGCGCTTGCTTTGGTCTGAGCTCAGAAAGTAAATTTTAGGTTGCATAGTTAGTCCTTGAATGGTGCTTAACAGTGGGCTGCAGCTCATCCCAGCTGTGATGTCCTTCTTGCACTAATCGACAGGTAGAAAGCATTTTCTGGCAGACTGTATGTAGTCCACAGGCTGGAAGTTGTTCTCTCCCAGTCTTACTCTGGAGCATCTCCGAAGATCTGAGACAGGGAAAGATGGTCCAGTGTGTCACCATCAGAATTTATAAAAGCAAACATCACTGGTGTTCCCCCTTACTTACTTTGAGAATTTGTGAACATTTTTGAGGCTTTATTTTCTTTGCTTATGAGCTAAGCCAGCATATGTCCAGAAGGCACAAAGCCAGAATAGGTTTTGCATGGGTTTAATAGTAACTTGCTTCTTTGATTCCATAATAACCCTTTCTATTTTAGGCCTCACTGTCATCACCTTCCTTGCAACTGGTTAGTGTTCTTGAAATTGCCACATTTCACCACAGAAATTGTTTTTCCAGAAGAAGACACCATACTGAATTTACAGGGTTCAAATAGTGTTCCTGTTGTGGTTGAAATAGCCTGACTAAATCTAAAACTTGGGCTTACTGGTATTTTCAGAGAAGAGCTTTCCTGATGTTCTCCAGGAATGTGATCTGTTGTCACAAGCTTGCTACAAGCACATATAGCATTACATATAAAAGTTGTGGTAGAAAACCAGAAGACCAGTCAAGCTGCAGAAGTGAAGAAATGCAGGAAAGTTGCTTGTGCAACATGAGCTCAGACCTGTATATAATGTTATCATACACCCAGTACAGATTGAACGGCAGGGAAATGAACTGCCAGATGCATCTTTCTTGTGTCTCAAATAGTCTCCTTGACCAAGTTTGAGTAGTTCTATGAAGATGATAGTGAGTTATACCACACACAAAGATAAAATTTAAGTTCAAGCTTCAAAATCTATCAGTGGTAGAAGTGAGATGATTGATCATAGAACCAGAATAGTTAGGGTTGGAAAGGACCTGAAGATCATTTAGTTCCAACCCCCCTGCCATGAGCAGGGACACCTCCCACTAAACCATGCCATCCAAGGCTATATCCAACCCCACCTTGAACGCCGCCAGTGATGGAGCATTCACAATTTCCCTGGGCAACCCATTCCAGGGCCTCACCACCCTTACAGTAAAGAATGTCTTCCTCAGATCCAATCTAAACTTCCCCTGTTTAAGTTTGAACCCCTTACCCCTTGTCCTCTCACTATAGTCCCTCATGAAGAGTCCCTCCCCAGCATCCCTGTAGGCCCCCTTCAGGTATTGGAAGGCTGCTATGAGGTCTCCACGCAGCCTTCTCTTCTGCAGGCTCAACAGCCCCAATTTTCTCAGCCTGTCTTCATACGGGAGGTGCTCCAGTCCCCTGATCATCCTCATGGACCTCCTCTGGGCTTGTTCTAACAGTTCCATGTCCTTTTTATGTTGAGGACACCAGAACTGCACACAATACTCCAAGTGAGGTCTCACGAGAGCAGAGTAGAGGGGCAGGATCACCTCCCTCGACCTGCTGGTCACGCTCCTTTTGATGCAGCCCAGGATACGGTTGGCTTTCTGGGCTGCAAGCACACACTGCAGCCAGCTCATGTTCAGTTTCTCATTGACCAACACCCCCAAGTCCTTCTCTGCAGGGCTGCTCTGAATTTCTTCTCTGCCCAACCTGTAACTGTGCCTGGGATTGCTCCGACCCAGGTATAGGACCTTGCAGTTGTCATGGTTAAACTTCATCAGGTTGGCATCAGCCCACCTCACAAGCGTGTCAAGGTCCCTCTGGATGGCATTCCTTCCCTCCAATGTATCAACCGAACCACACAGCTTGGTGTCATTGGCAAACTTGCTGAGGGCGCACTCAATCCCACTGTCCATGTCACCCACAAAGATGTTGAACAAGACCGGTCCCAACACCGATCCCTGGGGGACACCACTCGTTACTGGTCTCCAGCTGGACATTGAGCCATTGAGCACAACTCTTTGCGTGCGGCCATCCAGCCAGTTCTTTATCCACCGAGTGGTTCACCTATCAAATTGATGTCTCTCCAATTCAGAGACAAGGAAGTAATGCGGGACAGTGTTGACTGCTTTGCACAAGTCCAGGTAGATGGCATCCACTGCTCTGCCCCTGTCCATCAGTTCCATAGCCCCTTCATAGAAGGCCACCAAATTGGTCAGGCGGGACTTCCCCTTAGTGAAGCCATGCTGGCTGTCACCAAGCACCTTGTTGGTTTTCATGTGCCTCAGCATGCCTTCCAGGAGAATCTGCTCCAAGATTTTGCCAGGCACAGAGGTGAGACTAACTGGTCTGTAGTGCCCCGGCTCATCCATTTTCCCCTTCTTGAAAATGGGGGTTATATTTCCCTTTTTCCAGTCATCGGGAACTTCACCTGACTGCCATGATTTTTCACATATGATGGACAGTGGCTTAGCAACTTCATTTGCCAGCTCCTTCAGGGCCCGCGGATGGATTTCATCAGGTCCCATGGGCTTGTATACGTTCAGGTTCTTAAGATTGTCTCAAACCACATCCTCTCCTACAGTGGGCCCAGGGTCTTCATTCTCACAGTCCCTGTGTCTGCCTTCCAAGTCTTGGGTGGTGTGGTCAGAGCATTTGCTGGTGAAGACTGAGGCAAAGAAGTCATTAAGAACCTCAGCCTTCTCCAAATCCAGGGTAGCCAGTTCTCCCGATAGCTTCCGGAGGGGGCCCACTTTGTCCCTAGTCTGCCTTTTATTTGCAGTGTACCTATAGAATCCCTTCCTGTTATCCTTAACATCCCTAGCCACGTTTAATTCTCAGTGGGCCTTAGCTTTCCTAACCTGCTCCCTGGCTTCCCAGACAACATCCCTGTATTCTTCCCAGGCCACCTGTCCTTGCTCCACCTTTTATAAGCCTCTTTTTTCCTTTGAATTTTCCTCAGCAGCTCCTTATCCATCCAAGGAGGTCTCCTGGCCCTCCTGCTGAACTTCCTTCTAGTTGGGATGCATCGCTCCTGAGCTTGCAGCAGGTGATCCTTGAATATCAACCAACAGTCTTGGGCCCCGCTGCCCTCTAGGGCTGTATCCCATGGAACCTTACTGAGCAGGTTCCTGAAGAGGCCAAAGTCTGCTCTCGTGGAGTCCAGGGCAATGAGCTTGCTGCACGCTCTTCTCACTGTCCTGAGGATCTTGAATTCGACCATTTGATTGATAGTGCTTTCTCTTTCTAGTGGGGTTTCTGAGCAGTGACTGTCATGTTTTTAAGTAGTATTCTTCTTGGTATTTAAAATGTTGGTTAGAATAGAGAAGTTGTCATCCTGCAGCAGATAACCAGAATGGAAAACTTCAGCCTAAGAGAGGGGAAGGAAAGCTGGGATGTGATAAATTCACCTTTTACTAGTACTATCAATCAACCTTAAGTGTAAAGTCTGCTGCCTGTGAGTTACTTTGTAGAGCTGGTACATAGACCTCATCTGGGTGGGAATAACAGCTTACCCAGAACTTGGTTGTTCTTTCTTAGAGCAAGTGCAAATGCTAGTAGTGACTTGGACAGGAGTCTTAGAATCACAGGGCACTGTTTGGAAAGGACACAGGGAGCCTGTGGTGCAACCTGTCCTGCTCAAGGCCAGAGTCTTGCTCATGCTACATGAGTTTGACCAGGGCTTTCTCTAGCTGATATGCAAGCAGTTGGACCAGATTTGTAATGAAGGAATAGAAAGAAGAAACAGCGAAAGGTAGTTTGGCAGAGAAGATGATGTGCAATCTGGCCCTGTTCCTGTTGGATGGTCACTGCAACAAGGAAATGCAGGACAGCTAGTCCTCCTCTGCGCAACTGTGCAGCTAATCAGTCTCTGCAGACTCAAAATAGAGCCTCCTCACACACTGCTGATCCCACACTGGTTTCCTGTTTTGGAAATGTACATGCAGGCGTGTCAGGTGCAGTGAGGTGAATCTGGAGGAAACCCTTCTTCTCTGTCATGTATATTCTGCGGTAGGAGGGTGTGGAACTTGTTTCCCATATCTACTGCTTGTGTTTGGGTGGGATTGATCTGAGCACAGGTGGAGGAGTGCAGTATTTTGGCCAGAAAGGAATGAATGAGTACAGAAGGAATGAGTGATCTATGTAAATGGGGGCAGCCCATGGAGCTGCTGCGGCTGTGGTTGAGTAGTTTCTTCTTCAGTCACAGTCTGTTTTAGCAACATGCATTTTCTGGAAACCCCCACTGCCTGCATGATCAGCTATCTATTTACAATCTTTGTATATCTGAATCTGTAGTGAGGCTCTATTTCCTACCCCTGGCCACTGAGGGGGAGGTTTTGTTAATTTTCATTGCTTGGACTGGAAGTGAGCATGCCCTGCAGTTTTTCTAGTCCAGAGACAAAGTTCTGTTTTCTCTTAAGCTTTGTGCATCTGAATCTCTAGTCATTTAATGTAAGAAATAGAAAACAATAGCGAAAAATTACTTTAAATCTAATTTTGTGCTTCCATTTGTATTCTTAAAGTTTGAGTCTTTTTAATTAAGATCGCTTAGAATTGAAAGATAACGTTAATCACTTTTCAGTAAGCAGAAGCTTCATGTGTACATAGCTGTTGCAGTAGCTGTGTAGCTTGGGCCACACATTTCATACCGGTTTCTACAGTACTGTTAGAAGATAAGCAGAGTACTAATTTGCTAGCCAATGATTTACTTGGGTCTTGCATAAAAGCTGTGTTTGTATAAAAATTAGACATTGTTTAAATGTTGATTTTGTTACTCAAGCTACCACATCTTCAGTATATTAGAGAGAGAGGAAAAACAGATGCGTGAAAACACCTTTTTGGAGTTTAAACAAAACATCATGTACCAAACATCATGTACCTAATTTTCAAGGCGTTCAGATACATCAACTGTCTATAAAGAATCCATCCCATTAGGTGTCTGTCTGCATAGATGAATAGAGGTAGGCTGTGAAAACTCCGGGGGGAATTAGTGACTGTTGAAAGATGCTTTGGTAATTTTTACTCCGTACTTACAACCATTTCTGTACACCCAAACCCTTTTGAAATCTGGCTGTTAGGGACGTCAAGGTCCTAAGTAGGTGGTGGCTTTTCTCTTGTGGCTCTGACTTCTAGGCTGACCCAGCAAAGTGGGCTGTTTCAGCTTTTCACATCTTTTTTGAGACTCAGTGAAGAATATGCTCTCAGCCCTTGAGGTGTACAGAACTCAGAAGTAGTTCAGCTAAAATGTGCTTCAGCTTCAAGAGGGTTTCAGTTGAAGAGAATTTTTGGAAGTTCCCAAGTTTTATGTCCCATCATTCGGCTGATTATAGAGAACTGTCTACCCAGTATAAAGGAGGTATGCAGTACACAGCTCCTTGAGGTACTGAGTTGCCCAGGTGGCCAAAGATGACATTTTCCAGTTCCAGATTTGATTTGAAATACCAGCTCCTTAAAATTGGAGACAGTCAAATTGGCATAAGCTATTTACATCATTGAATAGATTGGCAGTAAGTACCTGCCTTACTGTAGGCACTTTTAATGTCAGGCTTTTTTGATTTCTTCAGAATCGATGATTTCTAACGTTAACAAAAAAATAAATGCCTTATGCTTGGTTTCTTTCCTTGCCTTCCCTCTGGCTGTGTGGGCTCCCCCAGGGGATGATGATCTGGAGGCACTGAAAGCCAAGAACATCAAGCAGACGGAGCTGGTGGCTGACCTGCGTGAGGCCATTCTCCAGGTGGCACGGCACTTCCAGTGTGTGGATCCCAAGAACTGCAGCATTGTGAGTGGGAACAGTTGGGTCTGCACTGCTGCATGTTCCAGGCCGGAGTGTTGGGTGTTCACCACAGGCTGTTCACATGCTTCTGGAGTATAGGCTCAAAGAAGAGCATGCCAGGTGTAATGGGTGGAGAGGGAGGGTTGCTCAACCCATCCCTGGTGGAGGAAGGCTGTGTCGGGAGGTTGTCTTCCTGCTAGGAGCATGAAAAGCTTTGGGAAGAGCTACGTGCAGGCTTTGGCCCATCAGCTGAGAGTCATCTGTTGCTTTTCATTCCTGTTTGCTCTTCACCCACACATGTGCTAGGATCTGACTCCAGACTACAGCATGGAGAGCCACCAGCGGGACCACGAAAACTACGTGGCCTGTTCCCGCAACCGCCGCCGGCGAGCCAAGGCACTGCTGGACTTTGAGCGACACGATGACGATGAGCTGGGCTTCCGCAAGAACGACATCATCACGGTACATCAGCCTATGAGACCCGGACCAGGGCAGGACCGACTTGTTGGGTTGCTGCACTGCCTCTTCTGCAGGGAAAGAGGGGAGGAGATCAGCTTAGGGCCCAGTTAGGAGTCCAAGGGAAGCAGCTGGTGTTTCTGGGAGCTGCCAGGGGATGAGGCAGTGTGTTCCTTTGAGTGTTGTCTTGTGGGTCATTCTCAATGCAAACACTAAGTCCCTTTCCTGGCTGCCATGCAGCTGAGCAGACAATTGATTTGGTCCAGCCTGAGTCCCAGTTTAACACTGCACACTGAGCTGTGGTAAGGCTGCAAAGAATGCATTTGCATTTTAGCTGTGGGTATCCCATCCTAAACTGGGGAGAAGAGAGGTAGTGTAGTGCTTGCAGTACCTTTTTGACCTTGAAGGCCCTGGGCCATGTGAGAACAGAACACTGGCAAAACAGCTGAGAAGAAAGCAGTTCCTCACTGTGCACACACAGCCAGGTAGCTGTAGCCCTCCTGGCTCTGCACTCTTTAACCAGTGTTTTCCACTCCCTGTTTTTCAGATCATTTCCCAGAAGGATGAGCACTGTTGGGTGGGAGAGCTGAATGGACTGAGAGGTGAGAGCAGGATGGGTTGCACTGGGGAGAGTGGGGCTGGATGCGGAGCATCCATTCATCCACAGCAACTGCTCTGGAACGTTTGCAACAAAGGCTCTGCTGATTACCCAGAGAATCTGGCAGGGAGAAAGGAAATGTTAAAGCAGGGTATGAGAGCGGTCATGCAGCCACCTGCCCACTTCTTGCAAACAGCATCTTTAGGCTCCATCCTTCTGGCACAAGGTGGTTGGGTACATGTCATCTCTGCTGCTTGCGGACAGTGTCCTATAGTTGGCTTCTTTGTGCAGTTGCCTTAATTCTTGTGATTTTCAGGATGCTCGTGTCTTTCTTTGGGATGAACCCTTCTTTGGGATTGGACCCTTGTTTGGGATTGAACTCTGATTTATTCTCAGCTTCCACTGGGCTCTGATCTTGTCTGTGTAGGGGTTTTCAGTGTCTGTGTCAGGCTCACCTCTTTGTCGCCCTTTGTAGGTTGGTTTCCTGCAAAATTTGTGGAGATCTTGGATGAGCGGAGTAAAGAGGTAATTGAAAAACCCCACCACCTGGAATATCATAACTGAAAAACAGTTGAAAAGAGCTGTCTATGTCCCTCCTTCAGTCCGTTTGCTCTCTTTGGCTGTTGAGCACTTGGTGATATGATCGGGCAGCTTATCTTCCTAAGCCCCTTTGCACAACTTCCTCATGCTGAATGGTTGGAAGATGAGGGCTCCACGGGGCTGCAGGTTGTAGCTGAATGTGGTGCCTGGGCTTGCAAAGGCCCTAGAGATAGACTTCAGGCAAGCTGAGAAAGCAGCAGGCAGGTGTGCAGGAGGATCCTGTGGGCAGCGTTTCTGCTGGCTCCCTGCTGCCTGTGCTCTCTTCCTTCCTCCTTTGAGGCTGCGCCTGTGGATCCTGCCCATGCTTTGTGGTCACTGCAGTGAATTCTTCCTGAGTTGCTGTGCCCAAGGGGCAATGTCTCGGTTCCTCTCTACCTGTCTAGAACAGATACCTTAATATGGCCCCAAGACTGGGGTAATGGATAGAAAACAAACATCATTGGCTGTTGGCCTAGGCAATTTGCAGGGAAAGTGGAGAAGGCCCCATTCCTCCTTCTCAGTATTTAGAGAGTGAAGAAGGGCTTAAAAGGTGACTTGAGATCCCCAGGAGAAGCTCCGAGAGAGTTCACTATTGCCATTTCACTTGCTACCTCACTCCCTTCTCAGGGCTAGTTCCTTAGATGCAGATCACTTCTCTGTATATAAACACACCCTGTACTGCTGAGCAGTTCTCCTCCCAGCTGTGAAAATAGGATCCCCCACATCCTAATTTTGGACTATCTTTCATGGAACAGTGTGTCAGGGTGATACCTTGAAGTGATGTACCAGCTGACCAGGGAATTCCTATTTTAGCCCCATTTGCCTTGTCTACTAGCAGCTTAAAATGTCCCAGATACCCTCAGTGCAAGTCAACTTCCTCACCTTAGCTCAGTCAGCATCACACTAAACCACAACAGTTCCCACATGCAGAATGCTGCCAGCATGGTGCTGCGGTCACCTGCGTGGTCTCCTGGGCACCACATAGGCACAAAGGTCCTGGTGTCCCAGCAAGTACCCAGGGACTAGCACTGAATGTGGTGCCTTATACCAGAGCCAGCAAGAGCGTAAGTGGTTAAGGGAGGGGGGGATGGTGGGCACCTGGGAGTGGAAGAGCTCCGTGCAGAGAAGCTGTAGGTGAGAGGCACCTCCATGCTCTGCCCCTCAGCAGCATGCTGAGAGCTGCTTCTTGATGTCCCGCAGTACTCCATCGCTGGAGATGACTCAGTCACAGAAGGGGTGACGGACTTGGTGAGAGGGACACTCTGTCCAGCCTTGAAGTCCATACTTGAACACGGATTGAAGAAGCCATCCCTGCTGGGGGGGCCCTGCCACCCCTGGCTGTTCATTGAAGAGGTGAGATGTCTTAGTTCCCTTTGTGGGCAGTGTTGCCAGAGGGCTGGGATGAGGGGGCTGTAGGGCAGAGCATACTGACTGTCCCTCCGCTCCACTAGGCTGCAAGCCGAGAAGTGGAACGTGACTTCGACTCTGTGTATTCTCGCCTTGTGCTCTGCAAGACTTACAGGTAAGGCCAATTTAGTCACACCAAGTGGCTGGGTCTGTGCCCTGCTCCTGCCTGCTCATCAAACCACTGCTGTTCTCCACTTTGGGAATGCTCATGGGCTGCCGCATCGTCCTGCGGTTGTAGTATCATCAGGCTGCTGTGCCTGGGCTGACTTGGGGCTGACAGTGGCTCTCGTCCCCTTCTCTGAACTCCTGCATTTGCTTCTGGATCTGTATCCTGCTCTTTCATGGCTGCAGGATCACCTGTGGGCTTAGCAGTAGCAAGAAAGCTGTTGGGGTACAGAAGAAAAAGGCCTGCATGAGCTCCAGAGCTAGCTAGGTCTCTGCTGTGATCTTTGCAGGCTTGATGAAGATGGCAAAGTCCTCACCCCAGAAGAGCTGCTTTACCGGGTAAGTGCTGCCCTCAGCCCAGCCAGAGCTCAGCTCCTACTGTGGGGAAGTTCCCTGTGAAGGCTGCTGAATGCCCATCTCTAGGGAGATGCTCCAGAGTCTCCCAGACCTTCTCTGATAGGGAGTAGAGACTCCAGGTGCTGGGGGGAAGGCAGAAAGTGAAGCCATTGGGCGGGCTTGGCTCCCCTGGTGCTAGCTGGTGGCACTGGGTGAGGGTGAGGATCTGTGCTGCTGAAGTGGCTGCCCTGCCCAGCCCAAGGTTCAGCTGAGAAGGTGGTAACCACCTTTTCCCTCCCTGCAGGCGGTTCAGGCTGTGAACATGACACATGATGCTGCACATGCACAGATGGATGTGAAGCTTCGTTCCCTCATCTGTGTTGGACTCAAGTGAGTCATCTGGTCCTGATACCCTCAGCATGGTGGGTGCAAGGAGCGTGGGAGGGGGAAGAGTGGGCTAAAGGGCAGCAGTTGTTTCAATCTACCTTAGGCCGCAGGGTCTTTATCCTCTCTCACTGCAGCCACAGGGTGAGACCTGCTCCTTGTTCATCATGCTGGCCTCACTCCTGGCTGGAAGAAGTAGCTCTTATTGCATGAAGTAGCTCACACAAGTTTACTTGGGTTATCCAGTCTCACTGGGACTGTGGGTTGGGGTCAAGGCTTGGGCTGAAAACAGGCTGTCCCAAAGGGATGAGGCTTCTTTCCCTCCTTCAGCTTAGTAACACACCTCCACCCCATTGCTGCAGTGAGCAGGTGCTGCATTTGTGGCTGGAGGTGCTGTGCTCAAGCCTGCAGACCGTGGAGAAGTGGTTCCATCCGTGGTCATTCCTGCGCAGTCCTGGCTGGGTGCAGATCAAATGTGAGCTGAGGTAAGTGGGGCCTCGCCAGGGTCTGGCATGGGTTTCCTCCTCTCCTGCAGGAGATGGCCCTCTCCAGTAGGTAGCAGCATGTGCTGCCCAGGCATCCCTGCTGCAGAGATTTCCTTCTGTGTGCTGATGCAGCAGCAGCTGTCTAGACAGTTTAATGTGATGCAGGGTGCCTGCTTGATCCAAGGGCTTGGCTTTTGTGTTGCTGTCTGACAAGCAGGCAGCCTCTGCCTGCCAGCAACCTCCTGCTCTGCCCTGCACCTACTCTGATGGAGAGACTGCTTTTTCTACCCCTTGCTCTCCAGGTCCTCTACCAGCCACTGTGAGTGCAAGCAGGGAACAGGGAATGTGCTGGGGAGACAGTGATTGTCACTGGCCAGGAAGGTGTCAAGTCACTGGCTGACTCCTGGTTAAGTGAGGGAGTGATGTCAGCAGCTGAATGTGGCTTTAGTGCCTGAGCTTGCATAAAGCACATCACCTGGAGCCCAGGGCACACATCACATGGCATGCTCCTGGCCCTCCTGCATCTGCAGAGCCACATCCAGTCCTAGGGAGCTGCAGAGCACCCACCATTCCCGCCCTGTTACTGCTGCCATCCTGCGGGAGCTGTCTCTTGTCCGCACCACCCTCTGGCCCCAGTGGAAGCATCTGTAGCCAGGATGTTACATCTCAGGGTACCATGTCCTCCTTGTGCTGCTGCTGAATGGGAGGAATCCCCTCCGCCTCTGTGCTGTGGGCATCCTGCGGCTGCCTTCTCGCAGCATGGGGGCAGTGCTAGTTCAGCGCAGCCAAAGGATCGAGTGGGATTCGTTCATGACTGGGCTTGGGTTTGCATGGAGCCAGAGCAGAGGCTGATGCTGCATTGCTCCCAGCCAGCTTCCTGTGGAGAGCCTCGGCTCCACGGCTGCTGCAGGAGTCAGAGGAGACCCCCACGCAGGATTTCCCCTGAGCTGGAAGGACTGATGTGCTTGTTGCCAGGAGATCTGAGCTCTGCATCCCTGTCCTAAGGCAGGGTGTGCCTGCAGGCCCTGCTTAATGCTGGGGCCAGTGAGGGAGCTGTGTGTGCAGCACTTGCACATGGGAGTCAGGGCACTTCTCTTACTCCAGCGAGAGAGAGAGGGGGGTGCATGAACCCTGAGGTGCTACTGGCAGGGGTCTGCTTTCTGGAGAGGAACCTGCCACCCCGTTTGCCAGCTGAGTGCAGTGTAGCAGCGCCTGAGCCTGCCCATGCCTCCCTGCGCTGCTGCATCAGGCTCTGTAGGGGTTGCACTTGAGTCACATCTTCCAGCTTCTCTTCCCAGCCTGGGCCTGGCAGGATGTGAAGCCCAAAGAGGAGGGGGAAACAGGGAATGAATGGCTGGTGATGCCTTTTCAACACCAACAAACATGCCTGGGGACAGCAGTTGTAGGCCCAGGCTGGGAGTGTGATCTGGGGTGCGTGCATGCGTTACCATCACTCTCTTCCCGTTGCAGAGTCCTCTGCAAATTCGCCTTCAGCCTCTCTCAGGACTGGGAGCTGCCGGTAAAGGGGGAGGTGAGTAGATGGCATCTCTCTTTCTTCCTTTTAGCCTGGGGTTTCACTTTCTGCCTCCCCCAGCTCTGTGCTCCAGCCTATCCTGTGCCTCCTCTTGGGCCGGCACCAGAGGCTGTGGATGGGGCTGCTTTCCCTGCCAGGGCAGGCTCTGCCTGTGATGCTGGCAATGGGGACAGGGAGAAATGGGGCAATGCAGGCTCCTCCCTTCCCCAGCGATCTCCAAACCGCAGGGCCTCTCCCTGTTTCAGCTGTGCGGAGGTGGGAAGAGCAGAAGGCTGCTCTGTCTGGGTGCCGCAGACACAGCCTCCCTTTTCTAGGTGCAGAGCACTGACCTGGGTCTCTGTGTCATCCTGCAGGAGAAGGAGAAGAAGCCACTGAAGGAAGGGGTGCAGGACATGCTCGTGAAGCACCATCTCTTCAGCTGGGACATAGATGGGTGACCCCCGCCCTGCCCCGTCCTGGGGAACCTTCTCAATGGCGCACACTCCTCTCCCCCATCCCCATCATCTCACCCCCTGCCCTCCCCAACCCCCCCACTTGTATCTGTGACAGAATCCTCCTCAGAGGGCTGCCAGGCCACTGGGACAGATGGCAGCAGCACCGAGAGGCTGAGCTGCAGACCCGAGGGAGGTGATGGCCAAGGGCAGTGCTGCAAAGGGACAAGTGTGTTCTGGCCACAAAAACAAGTGTCCCCTCTCTCCCTCCCTCCCCACCTTCCCCATCCCTGACACTGCCATCTCATGTTTGCCTCAGCCCTGCCTTCCCCCAGTGCCCGGGGAGCAGCGTTGCCCGGGGCCCCTTGTGCACTGCCCTGTGGGCTTATAGCCATGGGGAAGAGACACAGCCCTTGTGGGGTGGCTTTGGTCCATGAGAGCTGGTGCTGTTGGCAGGTGGCACTGCAGTTGCACATGGATTTGGGCTGGTGAAAGACTCATGGCTATACGGGAGCAGGGATGGCACATCCCCCCTGTGCCAGCCAAGGGTTCGCCTTTGCTAGGGAGAGGGATGGCAAATCCTGAAGCACTTGGACAAGTTCCTCTGACCTGCAGCCAGGGTTGAGAAGGGACAACCGGCATCACCCTCATCCCACCTCCCTGGCACTGGTGTGTGGGGTGTTGACAAGAGGTGCCCGATGGCACCGGCCTGTTGCCAGTGTGACAGCCTTAGGGGATGGGCTGTGTCTCCTCTGGGAGCAGACAAAAGAACACCTCTCCCCTAAACCAGTGTTTGTTGCTGTCATTTTAGTCTGTAGGTGATTTTTACTGTTAACCAAAAAGCTGTAAATGAACTCCAGGAATGTGTGTGTTTTGGCACCGTTGTAGCTCAGGATGAGGTTCAGGTTGGAGCTGGCTCAGGGAGATGTAACTCGTCCTCCTCGCCCTGCGGTGGCAGCGGGGACGCAGGTCGGGAGTGGAGAATTGCTGCTTTGTGGTGGTGGCTCTGGATATGGAGTCTGTGACTTTCTACTGAAAGCGCTTGTCTGTGAGCACAAACTACTCATGGAATGACACTAGATTCTTACTTTATTTGGTGGGTTTGTAAATAAACTGCATCTTGGGAGAGTGCTGGGCTTTGGCTTTTGTTTTTTGACAGGAACAAGATGAGGTTTAATTCTTCGTTTCTGCTCTTCGATAATTAGGACCCTGGGTCTGCTCTGGCTGCCGTTAGCGTCAAGCTGAGGTCTCTGTTCAACTTGCACGGGCATTCTGGGGGCTCCTCACCAGCCTTGCATCAGACCAGCAGCTGGGGCAGGAGCAGTTGTGCTGCCAGCAGTGGCCTCTCTGCCACCCGTCCTCCCTGAAGTACAGCAGAAAAGCACAAGTAGAGGGTATAGGGACACTGCAGGAGGAGGGTGCAGAGGGAAGGGGTCGGGGCTGATAGAAACCAGGGCTGGGCAGTGGTGGATAGCAGCATTGTCTGTGCAACAACCAGTTTCTCCACAAAAAACAAGTGGAGTCGTGGCTGCACCGTGGGATGGTAATGACACAGGGCCTGGGAGAACTGTGGGCAGAAGCTTATGGGAAGGTGGAAGTTGCAGCATGTTTACTGATGTGAAAATGAGTGGTTTCAGTCAGGGTAATTCGATTTGATGGGTGGACCATCACTGGATAAGGAATTGCCTGGATGAGTCCAGGTGGAGACCAGTGAAGAGTGGTGTTCCTCAGGAGCTGGTACTGGGGGCAGGGCTATTCAACATCTTCATCAGTGACAGACAGTGGGATTGAGTGCACCCCAGGCATGATTGTGTGTTGTAGTTGACAAGCTGGAGGGAAGGGATGCCATCCAGGGGAACCTGGACAGGTTGCAGAAGTGGGCCAGATAATGGATGCTCAGAGGGCTGGAGCACACCTCTCATGTGAAGGCAGACTGAGAGTTGGGCTTGTTCAGCCTGCACAGGAGAAGGCTCTGGGGAGATCTTAGAGCAGCTTCCAGTGCCCAAAGGCCTACAAGAAATCTGGAGAAGGGCTTTTTACTAGAGAATGTAGTGACAGGACAAGGGGGGATGGCTTTAAACTGACGGGAGATACAGGTTAGATATAAGGAAGCAGTTCTTCCCCGTGAGGGTGCTGAGGCCCTGGCACAGGGTGCCCAGAGAAGCTGTGGCTGCCCCATCCCTGGCAGTGTTCAAGGCCAGGTTGGACACGGGCTTGGAGCAACCTGGTCTGGTGGAAGGTGTCCCTGCCCGTGGCAGGGGGATGGAACTGGATAAGCTTTAAGGCCCCTTCCAACCCAAAGTGTTCTATGACTCCATGATAATTCCAGTTTGCCATCTGCAGCATCACCTCACCACCACAACAGCTGTGGGCTGGGCTGGGGTGGAGGCTGTACCAGCTGCACATGCTTCTACCATCAGACCTACTTCTAGTTGCAGGGTGGGTAATTTCCATACATGGGGGGAATCTCCCTGCATCCGCGAAGGGATGAGGCACCACCGCTCAAGCATCTTCTTTTTCAGGTCTGAGAAATGCCCGGAGAGTTCATCCACCCTTAGCTGGAAAAGGCAGAGGGGCCCCAAGTTGTGTCCCCCTCCCCAGCAGAGCAGAGACACCTCTGAGCATGAGGCTGTTTGGAATTTTTTTAATAAAATGGATTTTTTTTTTCAAATATCTGTAACTGAAAAAATAATTCAATTTAAAGATCCATTCTCTCCCCCATTAACCTGTCACTTTTAGCCTTTTCCAGTTGAACACTCGCTCTGGATCTGATGCCCCAGCACCATCCGTCTCCAGCGGTGCTGACCACCCCTCGCCGCGTGCTGCATAGTGGAAAGGGAGAGTGCGCGCTACTCAAATACACGTTACAAACAAGTAGTGGTTACAGCAGAAAGATACAGGATTACATTCAAGGTAGAGGCAGAACATCAGACTTCGTGGGTTTTCTGTCCCAGTGGGTGCAAAAATGTACGTCCAGGGGAACACCTCTTCCGACAAAGAACTATTGAACTATTATTCAAACAAATAATAGTAAGAAAGCAGAGAACTGGGCTGGCCTGCGCTGGGCACTGCCTGGGGAAAAGGCTTTCTGATCTTTCCTGGGATGAGGTACCGTCTGCCCCTCTGCCCCGGGGCACAGGGTTAGTGCTAGCTCCCCTGGCAGAAGCCCCTTGTGCAGAGGGGCTCTGGCAGGTTGGCTGGGATCCTCAGGGGGTGAGGGTCAGGGTGCTTCTGTCATCTGGGTTCCTTGGGGGCTCTTCAGCCCATCAGCCAATTTCAAGTAATTAAATTGGGGTCATTAAATCCCTACAGCATTTCACAAACGACGGTCGGTGGGTGAAGGTGAGTGTGAGCAGCCGGGAGCTCAGCCTGGCCCCAGCAACCCTGGGAAGGGCTACATCAGTGACAGGCACTGGCACCTCTGCCAGAGGCCAGGGTCAGGCTGGGAGCGCACCCTCTGCCTCTAAGAGCTCATTGCACTTCGGCTAAATTCATCCTTTATTTACTGGTTGCAGCTTTGTAAGTGTTTGCACAAAGGAAACCCCGCAGCTGGGTGTTGTTGGGGGCTGCGGCTCACTGTGGGCTATAGAAGAAGCTGATTTTGCATGAGTTTGCAGCCTTCCTTTTCCCCCTTAGCATCTGAAAGATTCCTCCCACTACTTTCCTCCTGAAGCAACCAATTACCTCCTGCACCCACCTGAAACCGGGGCTGGGCAGATGCCCTGGGGAAAGCTCTGTAAGGCAATTGCTAGTGCACCTACTGCTCCCAGGGAACACCAGGAGAGAACTGAGGGAGGGCTCGGAGAGGGCTCAAGGGGTGTTCGCCAGTCCCAGTTATTCTATCTTTAGGACATGACACTGTAGCTTGGACAAAAGAAAGCAGGCAGTGTTCCCCGGACACTGAGGGAGGCAGATAAGAGGCTCTGCCTTGCTTACAACTGGGGAGAGAAGGGAGCAGAGGGGGGCAGAAAGGAAGGAAGCTGCCATGAGGCTCCCTCTGCAAATGATTAAGAAAGTGGCTCCCCATGCAGTTAACAAGCAAATAGGGCTCAGGAAAGCAGGAGTTTCTCCCAGGCAAGGCCTCCCCCTGACAAGAGTGCCAGGTACCAAAGGTGCGAGGGTGCAGTATGTGCCTGCTCACACCTACTCCTCCACAGCAGGGAAAGGTGGGGACAGCCAGCATCCTCAAGGAGACATTAAAAAGGATGGCAGTTTATCCTTCCATTGCCTGAGCAGGGTCAGCAACTTAGGCTGTATGATTTCAATAGCCACCACCTCCAGCTTTGCCCTTCCCCAGCTCCCTCAGCCTGGACCCAGCTCAGGGCCCAAGCAGGGACAGCTGCCTGATGAGGCAAAGCTAGGCTCTATCTCCCCTGGTAAATGCAGCAGAGTTACTACTAACCAACATAGGAATTCCAAAGTGGCAGGTGTAATAGCACGAGAGAGAGCCAGAGGTCTGTGTTTCCAATGCAAAACCCTGCACAAGGAATAGCATCACCATGGCTCTGGACACTCTGGAGTACTCGTCTGCCTTCATGGCAGTCAGCAGCTGCTCTGAGGCACCAGCCCAGGGCCCTCCATGGCAGCAGCTCACAGTAAACAGCCATTTGCTCTTGCCTTTTCCCCACCATGGGCCTGGAAGGAAGCAAGAGCGGAGGTCAGCTGCCTGTTACCTGCTCCCACTTCTCCCCAAGAGGGGCCCTCGCAGTCACGCCACTGAACCAGGACCCTCATGCCACACAACACCCCTTTTGCAGCACCACTTCCCCTTCCTTGCCTGTAAGGGCTGACATCCCCAGCTGCCTCTTTCCACTGGGGCACCTGCTGTAGGGAGGGAACAGCACAACTGAAGGCAGAAGAGATTGCACACAGCCCCTAATGATATGTTGCTCATTGCCAGCTGTGCCCATGCACCACCCCAGGACACTGGGATGCTTTTTTGTCCCTAACCTCCACTGTGGAAGCCAGGGGCTAGCGGGGTGCCTGCAGGCTCACCTCCAGGCACAGCCAGAGGTCTGGGACAGCAAAGGACAGATTTAATATGTAAGGATCTGAATTTTAGCACCTTAAAAATCTGCTTTGCAGCCCAGAGTGAAGCAAGCAGGTGTGCCTCTGCCAAGCTCAGCAGTATTTGGGAAACCAGCTCAGACACTACCAGGTTGTTGTGGAACCCTGGTTCCCTTTGGCTACGTTTGGAAAAGGAGCCTGTTCTGCCCAGCTCCTCACAGCCCCGCGGCAGATCAGACCCTCCCCTGACAGCCAGCCAGTGGTACAGAGGGCAGCCACTGCAGCCAGCACCCTTGCCTTTGTGTCCTGCTCCCGAGGTAGAATCCCCTTCTGCAACCGTTAAACCCACCGTGCACAGGCAGCACAACCCCCTTTACCTGCCCATCTCAGCAAGGTGAGGGGTGCTGCTTCTGGAAACGGCTCAGCCTGGTCATGCCCTGTCCCACTGTGAGGTGTGAGGGAACTCATGCCCAGCAACACTGTGCTCCATGTGCTGCCATCACTGCTCCTGCCTGGAGAAAGAGGGGCTGCCGGCTCCCCTCTCACCCCAGCTGGGTCAGGCTGCATAGAGCAGGTAGGAGGCCACCAGCCGCACAGCTCCTACAGCCTCTTCTGCCCCCAGCAGCCGCTGTCCCTACTCTGGTCTGGCTGTGACTTGAGCAGCGGATCTGCCTTTGCCACCAGTGCCGGCTCCGTGCAGGAAGGACACTGTTGGGGGAGGAGTACAAATACGAGGAGCTCATCTCTTTTTTTTCTTTTTGGTTGACTGGCCTCTTCCCCCTGCATGCCTGTGCCCTCCCACTCCCATTCCCTTCAGTCTCTGCTCACAGAGTTACAAGCAAGAATCCCAGTGCAGCTGCAGATCGTGTCCATCAAGGAAGTCTGTGGAAAAGAGACTGGGAGCTGCAGTGCTAAGGGGAGCCAGGCTCATGACGGGCCCCCCTGGCAACTCCAGCCAGTCCATGCTGTCCAAATTAGCCTCAGCCAGGTCCAGGGCTATGCCCGCAGATGGCTCGTGAGCAAAGTGCAATTCTGAGGTGTCCATAGGTGAAGGCGGGTGGTCCAGGATGGCTGAGCTGCTCAGCATCTCACTGTGGAGGTCATCAATCAGGGACAGGGGCTCTGGCCCATCGTGGCCTGCCGTCAGCAGTGGGAGGCCAGTGCTGCTCTCCAGGAAGTCCTCCAGCCGGCCCACAGGCACTGGCTGCCCCAGGGACACTGGCACCGCCAGCTCTGAGGAATGGTGGCTGCTGGGCGGTGGGGAGCAGGCTGGGGCCACCGGTGGGTCTTTCCCAGGGGGGGATGACTGATCCTTGAAGTCAGCAGAAATCTCTGTACAGGAAACAAACAGGCAGGCTGGGGTGAGGAAAAGTCTGGCCAAACACCAGAAGCATCAGTCCCTCCCTCCCTTCTTCCCTTCCACCAACCACGGCAACAGGGACCTCCCAGACTGAGCCATCACTGACCACCAACTGCAGTAAGGAAACTCCTCCTGTACCCAAGCTTGGCTTGCTATGGGGAGTTTTCAGCCTGCCTTTGGGAAATTCAAGCTCTGTCCAGTATCACAGAAGAGATGTGTCCAGATCTGATGTGGAAGAGCCACTGAGCAGCTTTGTATCATACCAATGCCTGACTGACATCTCCCTCAGTGCCTTACTGACTGCCAGTGCCTTCAGCACTGGCAGGGACGCAAGAGCAAAGACCTAGGCCATGACAGACTCTCCCCTCAGTGCTCTATAATCCCCAGGCTCAAACCCAGTCTCTGGGAAATGCTGGCTTTGCCTCCTTACCTCCACTTTCAATGAGGATGTCAAACAGGTCATCCATCTGCTGGCTGGAACAGCCGTTCTCCTGGGGAGAGCGAGTGCAGGGTTAGCTTCCTATTTACCAGGGGAGCTTCCACCTCCTGCAACACCCTCAGCTGCTGGTTCTCTTCCCTCACCCTGAGACAGGTCTGTTAGCTAGCAAGAACCAGCACATGGAGGCATCACACCATAATCCTCTGTAACCCCAGGCTGTTTCTGGATGGGAAGGTGAAGTCAGCGTCTGCTGTACTACCACTCACCAGAGAGTGAGTGGCTGGGGATCTGTACCTATGGTTTAGGGTCTGCCCCAAACCCTTCAGAAGGAATTCAGCTAGGAAGGTGCAGTTGTGTCACCATTCTCTGTTACTGGCCCAGATCAGGAATCTAAGGAGATTTATAACAGCATGTTTCACCTGCTCTCCAAGGAAACCAGGGAGAAGAACTGCTCTCACCTGGGCCTTTGGCTGTTGTTTCATGGCCTCTTCATAGCCTGGTGGCTCTTTCATTGGGACCGAGGGAACAGAGAGAGGAGGTGGAGAAGTTCCAAAAAGCGACGTGTGCTGTTGTTGCTCCAGGTCCATCTGGGATGGAGAAGCGGCAGCAGGAGAGCCGGGCTGTGATGAGGGCTGTTTAGAAAGAAGGCAGAAGGAGTGATCAGGGGACAGATCACACCAACTCCTGTCTCACAGCTGCTTTGAGACACTATCACCCTTTGTCTTGGTGAGCGCTGCCGAGAGGTCTGCACTGCTCTGTTCTGCCCCAAGCAGTGTGGCTTCTTCTGTGTACTCTATGCACTATGGCTGCAGAGGTGGAAGGCAGATTTCCTCTCCAACTCACAGCTGGGAATCTTTTGCTGACGCAATGCCACAAACCGCCACGGGGCAGCTCCTGGATGGGGAAAGCCTCATCTGTCCAAGTGGGGAATTCCTCTAGCACTTTGGAGAGAGAAGGCACTTCCCTTTTTGTGTTCAGCCTACTCCGCACGATATATCTAGGACCCCTCTTTTACCCACCTCTTCCTGCAGTGCCTGCTTTGGGGACACAAGCCAGCTTCACTAGCAGCCAAGTTTCACAGCCCGATGGTGGGTGGGAGGCACCAGAGCACTCAGCAGCACCAGGGACCTCCAAAGGAAACCCCAAGTGTTGCAGGAAGTGGTGCTCATGACTCAGCTTTACCAGATGAATCAGCACACAACTGCCCACAAGAAAAGTTAAAACAGGGATCAGGTCTTTGCCTCTGCAGCAGCTATGCGTGATCCACACTGAAGCTTGCTCCCTGGAGCAGTGATCCCCAGGTATTAGATGAATGCCAGTTCCAACACTCATACGTGTTGATGCTCTTCTCCCTCCTGTTTTCCCTGGAAAGCTGCTCATCTGTTTTGTGACCTGCAGGTAGAGGAGTGACCGCAGGCCCTGGCTGGTAGAGCTGCTCTGGGGTCTGCTCTCTTCCTGACAGTAGCTGGAAGCTGGTGTTGTAGCACAGGCCCCTAGAATGTGCTGAAGGGTACCTTGTTTCACATACACTCCTTTGCCAGGAGCACCAATTTTCAGGGACCATTTGTGAAAGCCACTGGGGAAGAAGGGCTGCTGGTTTGGAGGTGCTGAGAAAGACAATATGAATATAGTGTGAGATGGCTGCCCTGTGACCACCTGCAGACCTGGCTTCTGACCCTGCAGGGAGGCAAAAGGATTAGGAAAGTGCCACTGATCACCTTTGCATCTCTTCAAAGCTCTCAAAGCACATCAAGGCACTGGCCCTTTGCAAAGTGGACATCGCACTCTGACCACACTAGAAATTACTCCTTCACAGAATCACAGAATGGTTAGGGTTGGAAAGGACCTTAAGATCATCTAGCTCCAACCCTCCTGTCATGGGCAGGGATGACTCACCCTAGACCATGTCACACAAGGCTGTGTCCTGGCCTTGAACACTGCCAGGAATGGAGCATTCACCACTTCTCTGGACAACCTGTTCCAGGGCCTCATCACCCTCACAGTAAAGAACTTCTTCCTTATATCTAACTGACCTTCTCCTGTTTTAGTTGTCATATTCTTTCCAAGATCTAACACAGAAGTGATCCTAACAAGCTCCAAAAACTCTTCACAATATTTCTGTATTTTGATTACATGTTACAGAGACAGCTAAAAGACAGCTAGAAAGGGAGGAGATGCACAACCATCCCCTGGAGAAGGGGTAAAGCCAGAAGTGCTCTCTTACCTGAACCAGCACTGCACTTCACAAAGAGATGATTAACAGATGTGCTCGAGGTACAGGAATGGAAACCACAGCATGTTCATCAGCACCAGAGAATAACAGGTCACACCCTTTCATCCCTGTCAGAGCTCGGATGCCACCTTCAGCAGCAGACATACTGCCCACACTACCCTCTACGTAGCTACCTCTTCGGTTCAGTAGCATTTCTTCAAGAAGCAGGAACACCACTGTGAACCAGTTTTGGCCTCTCACCATTTTTAACTGATAGACAATGCTTGTTTAAAACACCAGGAGGTATTCTGCCCGAATGTGAGACAAAAGGGCAGAAGCTAGGAAATGTCACGGTTTAGCTCAAAGCTCTTTGCTGTAAAGCCTCCACAACTCTTCCAAGCATCCCCATGGACACTCAGTGCTCCTGAAACCTCATGTCTGAGGAGCTCTCTCCCACACAGCTAGTTCAGGAGGAGGAGGGGGAATAGAGAGGCTGTGCCAGACACCCTTTCTGCTGCCATATTCAAACTCAAAACCAAACATCTAATGCAGCTGCAAGCTGTGGCAGAAGCTGCTGTGAGATCTCACTTTGCTGTGATGATGGTATCTGACCAGGACTGCGCACATGTTCCCTTCCCGGCACTGCTACAAACCCTGGCAGCAGGCAAAGAAAAACAAGGAAGAAAAGGGAGCTACCTTTCTGACAGATGGGTTTAGTCCTCTGGGCTGCTGCAGCTGCTTCTGCTGCTGCGTGGGCTGCTGAGGGGTGCTTGCAGGTAGCTGACACGGTGGTTGGCTGGAAGTTTTAGCGGGTGATGATTGTACTTTCTGGAAAGAAAAGGGTATCCATGAGAAGTCATTCAACAGACACAACGTGGAGCAAGACTTGTGTTTCTCAAAGAATTTATGAAGTTTGTTTTGCCCCGACTTGCTATTCTTTAGGGAATTCAGTGATTCGTTCTGTTTCACCAAGCAGAGAAATCAGACTGAGATGGGATTCAGAGTCCCAAAAGAGAAGGTGGTACCAGTCTAAATCCCTGGGCTATCCATGACATCCCTTGAGGGCTAGCAGACCTGACCAGGACCTGGGCCCTCCTGGAGCAGCGGCTGGAGCTCAGGTGAGATACCCCAGAGTATCAAGAGTGACACCGGATGCTGGTATTTAGACAGCTGCCTGCTACACAGCAAATGCTTAGTGCCTGTCCCTGGTGGCAGACACTGCCACTTGCTCTGCAGAAGGTGCAAGAAATGTAGCAGCACAGAATGAAAATCATCCCTGCCATGAAAGATGCTAGGGGTTGAGTAATGCCATAAAACCTAAGCATATTTATTCCTTCCTGGAAGAAACACTCGGAACAATTCTGCTAAGTGCTGAGCTCATGCCAGCCAGGGAACAGTAGATCATCTCTGATGAAAGACTCTGTTAACACTGAAATACTGGCATGCATTAAAACAAAGAGCAGTGAAAAAGCAAACAAACAAACTGCTTCCAGAGTCTGATTTCAGCTCTTGGTAGATAACATGGCCTATCTAACATTCTGACTATGCTCTCCAGTAAAGGACAAGAGGTGAAATACACTCTGCTTTTCCTACTACCACAGGCATAGTTGCTCTGCCACTAGAGAAACATGGCAGTAAACCCTTGTCCTCCAAGCTTGAGATCCTGCCTGACAAAAGGCAGAAGAGTTTGTGTTTGGAAGAACGCTGAACAGCCTGTGATGCACACAGTCAGTTCTGCATTGCCGTACACGGTTCATCACTGTCAAATTCCAGGCTTTCTGCTGAAGATCTGCTTACACTGCTTTGTTTTACAAAGCCATAATCTACCAGCCCTCGTAGTGAGCAACTCAGCCATTTTAGTATTTACTGCACTGAATTTCCACCATATTAAGTCACCCTATGCTTGACTTAACCAGGATCAGGAAGAGGGAGAGAGGAACCCAACTGCCTGCAGCAGGGATGTGATCTAACCCTTACCCACCTGCAAGGTTGGGCAGCTACTCCCTGCCTTCCCGTGGGGCGAGAGGCCCTGCCTCTCGGTGCTCTGCTTGGTCACGGTGAGGACGATGTGGGTCCCTGTGGAGTCGGTGATGAGGGTGGGGGGTGGACTGCCCTTGATGAGGTCGCTCAGGGAGCTCCCTTGCTGGCCAAGGAAAAGCCGCGGGCTATGGGACTGGCACGGTGGTTCTACTTCTGCGGCTGGCACCTCCTGCTTCACCATCACGGCTTTCTTTGGCACTGGGCTTGGATTCGAAGTGTCCATTTGGCTAGCGGTTGGTGCAGGGCTGAATTGGTCTGTTTGGCCACTGGATTGCTTTGCAGACTGGCAACTCAGGAAACCGTTTTCACTCTTGACCTGAATGCCAAATGCTACTGTGTTGGAGGCAAGGGCTGTTCCTTCCCCTGCAGCTGCTGGGGCCGGTAGTGACTGCTGAGAGCGCTTCTCCTGCTCCAGCTGTAGTCTAAGCATCTCAACCAGCTGCTGCTTCTGCTTCAGCATGCGGGTGAGTTCCTCGATCTGCTTGTCCTTCTCCTGCAGCATCTGGTCTTTGTCCCGAACTTCTGCATCTTTGCTGTTACCAGTGCTACACCGCTCTGACCTGGGTGCTGCATTTACACTGCAGGAGGCAGACTTGGAGCTTTCTTCCTTCACCAGGAACTGCACTGGAGATGCCTGCAAGGTGAGCTGGGTCAGGGGTGAAGTCACCATCTCTCCAAAGGTGTCTCCAGTGGCTGAGTTCTCATCCCCTGTGCTCATCTGCGAGCGCTCAGAAGGAGTTGGAGAAACAGGAGGAGTCGAGCCTGTGCTGCCAAACTTCATCACGCTGCCACCGGTGACTGTGGCCACAACTACTTCTGCCGGTGCAATGCCAGTGGTGACCAGGGCTGGCCCTGTGCTCAGCCTGGCAGCTGGGAAGGCTACCACCACTTCGGCAGCTTTTGGGAGCATGGCTGCTGTGCTGGGCTTGGGAGTGGGGGTTGTTTGGCCGGCTGCACCGTTCTGCTCTTGGTAAGCTCTGAGACGCTCAATCAGGTCCGTCTTTGTGCCTGAGACAGGCAAGGCCCTCAACTTCAGCTCTTGCTTCAGCTCTGCTACCTGAAACAGGGGAAAAAAGGGGGGCAACATTAAGAGAACATATACTCTATCCAGAACAACTCTTAGCAGTTACCAGAGCCATGAGGCAAAGGACTAAACTGACTCTCCTGCAGGCCAACAAACCTGCACCACAGGTACAGACTGCAGGGCAGTGATACCAGCTGCTGTCACTAAATGCTGTCAGCCTACTTCAGCCCTGCTCTGGGGCAGGAACATTGTTCAGTACTGCCCTCTGACAATGGCAAAAAAGCGGCTATACAGCTTCACAGGAATTTACCTTCATCTCATCTAGGTTGGCAGGGAGAGGACCAGGCTTGCCCACTGCAGCATTACTGTTCTGTCGCATCAGCCCACTGGAACCAGATGATACTGAAGATGCGCTGCTGACTGTGGCAGAGAGACTGCGTACAGCAGGGGCACTGGCACCACTCTGCTGCTCTCCTGGAGGCCTGCAAGGAAAGAAAAAAAACAGGCATCAAAACCAAGCTGCAAAGGCAATGAAGGCCCTTAGTGTCAACAATCACATAGCTCAAAAACATCTGGGTCACTAGTGCCACCCTAGGCATTAAACCACACCAATGCCTTTGACTATATCCATGACCCTTACTCTGGCAACCGATTCACTTCAGGCCCTTTTTGAGGCCTGCTGTAACCTAACAAAATTTAGATGTGTTACAACCAATCACCACACCTCACCCCAGAACACATTGCCTTTAATAACAGTACTGGAAAAGCAAGTGCTTCCTAAGAGAGAGCTGCCATTTAGGACCCATACTTCGGCGGGGCTGGCAGGATGGTCTGATAGTTGTAGTGCTGCTGCTGCTGATTGAGGATCTGAAGCTGGAGAAAGAGCTGCTGCTGCTGCAGTATTTTGGCATAGGATGAATCCATGGGAGGAGCTCCCTTGTCCTGCTTTTGGTCCGGGGGAATATACTGATGATATTTAAGCTTCTTGACTTTTGGCTTCAACTCCTTGGCTTTTTTACTGCGCTGAGACTTCTCACTAGCAGACTTGGGCTGGCTTTGCTATTCAGAAAAAAAGGAGGAAGCAAATAAGAATGGAAACACTGAAATAATATAACACCCCATGGAAACCAGAACATACACTGGAAGTTTCATTTCAAAATTCTCCAGATTTGACCTCATCGTCTTTCCTTGCTTCTCTAACTTAGGCAACAGTATGGTCACAGCACCTGCAGCAGCCTACACTACACCATAATGCAGGTCACCTTTTCCAGCACACCAGATCACTTGCTCATCCAGTGCAGATTCACTGAGATACTCCTGATTGTTTCAAAATATTCTGCAATCAGGACCCATTTTACAGAATGTTAAATATGTTACAACCAGTGTCAGAGGAAGACGCTCACAAGAAATCAGCTCTCCCTCCTTTGCATCTGTCAACATAGTATTTCCAACTCCAAATCTTCTTCAGAGTAACCATCTCATCTTCCTTCATACTACAATATGAAGAAATCAGCCAAAATAGTACCTTAATGAGTGTTGGTGGGGGCTTGGCAGCAGTAAGAGCTGCTCCATTGGTAAGACTTGGGGGCAGAAGAGGCGGAGGTGGCAGAGGAGGTGGTGGCTGTTCAGGTAGGAAAAGTGTTTCACTGGAGTCTGCGCTGATCTGCAATTGGGATGTACCCTGCAGGGACAGAAGGCGGCATGATGAATACACACACAAGGAAGGAAACAATTTAAAGAGAGTGAAGGAAATGTCCACTTACAGGGAAGCAGCACAGGTTTCAAGTCATTAATTTGACTCTTTTAACTCACTGCTTCAGTTATCCCTGAGAAGCAGCACATCTCAAGGGCGAAAATGAATCAAAATCCCACACTTGTACCTCCCAACTTTGCCCACCAGAATCAGTCACACACAGGCTGTATCACCAAGTGATGGTTGCTTCCCTTCCCCACACAGCACTACTGTGCGGGCTTCTGAAAACCAGAGGACTTCACCAATGCTACACAGAGCAAAGACCCCTTGCAAAATCTCACAGACTATACCTTTTAAGGATCTCTTGGTCTCACTTTTTAGGATCCTCTGCCAGAAATCAGCAGTAGCTGTGAAGCTCCAGGGCACTGCAGGAAGCCACCACATTCTCACCTGAGCTAGTGATGTGCCAGTGGTGCTAGGGAGAGGCTCACAAATCCGGGAGTCCATCGGCGATGGGACAGACCCCTGGGACTCATGGCTGGCTGGCTGTTCTGGGGAGAGGGCATCACTGCTGTCCTCATCAAAGGAGGAATTGTCTGCAACCTTTGGGTAGTTCACCTGTCCAACTAAAAACACAAACATCAACTGTGGTCTTTGAAGTGGAATAAGGAATTATTTCACTTGACACTAGATGTTTCATAAAGATTAATGAAGACATGGAGAGAGATGTGTCTGAGCTGTGCTTAAAGCACCAACTAAACATGAGAGAACACAGCCCAAACTGAATCACTTGTGCTTATATTCATCTCCACTATCAGAAGAAAAAGTGATGCAGACTGGGGTGAATCACTTCCCTTGCTTCTCAGCCAGACAAGTTCAGGACAAGTGCTACTTAACTCTGCCCAAACCCAGCTCTGTGGCATGGGCACCAAAGAAGGCAAGACACTGTAAGGTTGAGCCATGATTTGTTGATATTCATCCTGTGTAGTGGAAGGGAGAATGCCTCTTCAAGACAGAATCCCAAACTGTCCTCTCGTCTTCCCAGCAAAGCAACAAAGGCTACGGATTAAGTGATGGCCCTGACTGCTATTAATATTTCTGTCTATCTACACGCCAAGTAGACAAATTCATGTGAGTGTACATTTGTGGTTTTTAGATTACATTATCTCAATCCTGGTAAGCACAAAAATACTATAATTTGAACCTAACACAGAAGCAACGGAAATCCAGAGAGATGTCCCCTGCTCAGTCAGAAGGAAGCCACATCTCTAATGCTCCAATTTAGAAGTTCATTCTTTCTCTTCCTCAACCACTTCTTGCGCAGTGGTGAAGTCAGGCTCTCCCACAACACCGTGCTTTTCCTTTTTCATGAAAAGTATTCCATCTTGCTCACAGTTGTGTTCCATTTGTCTTTAAAGTAGCTGTGCATGTTTAAGGGGATGAATAACCACAGACATGCACAGACTGCTCAGTCTGCGGGGATGGAAAAGAGCACTGCTGAGGCAGTGAGAAGGCTATTCCTCAGCATTCCTTTCAGCCCTTGGAATGGCACTGGCATGATTTACATCTGTTCTGGTTTATTTTTAAAGGGGTTGAATCCTCTGAAGTTTTGAAGTTCACAGACAGCTTTTGTTTCACCACACCTGTTTATATTCTGTCTCCTCTCCGTGATCTGAGTAAGTCAGTAGGTTCTCCCTGACCAAGGTTGCTGACATGTCAGACTGAGAGAAGGATCTCTAATGGGAGAATCTATGGAATGCAATCTTCAAAAGTCTTTCAAGTCTTTAGGGTATGCAATTGCTTTCACATTATTCTGGGACATCCATACTCCCTATAATTTAATCTCTTCATAGCACCATCTGGCTGGAGGGAGTTCTATTTTTCAGAATCCTTGGGGCTGAAAGCTTGTGATTCTGAGACAGAAAAGAAGACCAACCAAGGGGCTGCACTCTCTTAGACAGGCAGAAGGACTGATAAGAAA
The DNA here is from genome assembly GCA_039720435.1 of Amazona ochrocephala. Lineage (NCBI taxonomy): Eukaryota > Metazoa > Chordata > Aves > Psittaciformes > Psittacidae > Amazona > Amazona ochrocephala. The sequence goes on from CM077880.1 coordinate 81,768,836, forward strand.
TCACAGCCTCTGTGGGAAATGCCCTCAACACAGCCTTACCAATAATGGCTTCCTTCAGGCTTGATTCCACAGGCAAGATGTTCTTCTCCACCAGCTCCATGGGACCTGGCCTCTGCGCTATCTTCTCATTGAGGTCATCTGCCAGTCTGGCTCTCTTTAGCTTCAGCTGCTTAGCCTGCAAGGAGGGTTCAGCCGAGGTCTCTGTTTGGGGGAAAATAAATAAAATGGTATCAATTCAGCAATGGTCAACCTCTTGCACTTCATCAGTATTTTACTTCTATGCAGAAAGGTTACTGTAGATAACAGTAGGTAACTACAGAAAAATAATTGCAGATAACAACAGATAACTATGCACTATAAAGATATGCTATTAGGTTATTAGGTGTATTTAAGTTATAAATATAACTATAGTAGCCCTTGTGACTCTAGAAGAGGACATATTCATTGTTCTCAAACTGATGTAACCCAATTCTGGTTCGTCTTTTCCCTTTCAGTTGTGTCCAAAGATGTGGTGCTCAGCAGCAACACAGTACTCTCTTTCTGAAACTGAGGTGCTTGCTAATTTGATCAAATCTGTCTTACTCCCTCTTGGACATTTTATAGTGTCTGCCCTAACGGAAGAGCAATCCCTGCCCATTCTCTTACACTGTTGATCAGCTACACAAAACTGCACCAGTTGAGTTCACATAACAGATTCTTCTAAGGATCTCCACGTAAGCAGAGCTTAATCCAGAAATCATGCAACAGATATGATCATCTGCCTGCTCTCAATTGAAAGACTTGGGGATCAGAGGTGAAATAGAAAGCAGATAAATAAGTAATTATGATAAGTTTATTGTTCATGTTTTCCTGTTTAGCACATGCCATACCTTCCAGAATGTGCATCCTAACCAGCTCTGATCTCTCTGGACGGGACCGGATTTTCCGTTTCAGATAGTCCTCTGTCTGCAGCAAAGATAGACAACCAAGAACCAATTTCAGGAGTGAGGTAATCTTGGACAGCATTAAGAAGAGAAAAAAGCATCTTTAGTTGTTGCTGAGATGTAAACAAACACAGAACAGAGAAGGGGCATATGTTCTGTTCCAGAACACCCAGAGAATGAGCTTATTCTAAAGATGACCTTCTATTGTAATCACCTCAGTCAAACTGTGCACTACTGGCCTGCAGAACAGAAACTGTAACAGACTTCCTCAAGAGCTAAAGCTCTCTTTTCCCCTTTTATGCAACATCACTAACTTGTTAGGATGAAATTCAAGACATTTCTTTTTACATTAAAGATAAATGCACTGGTTCCATTGCTCACGGCAAATACTTTCACATACTGCTGGCTGACTTGTGGTTTGGGCATACTTTTTTATTTGTTTAAAGGTATGTTAGTTGTTAAGCTAAAGACCCTATTCAGTCCCTTGGCAGGCAGCATCTAAATACTACAAGACGACTCATTTAATTTACAGAGCTGCTTTTAGCTGTCTTTGGAGCACACGCTACAGAGCAATGTTCCTGATGACCCTGCCCGGGCTGAGCACATTACCCTTTACAGAGCCCAGGAATGGGAATCTGGGAGCAGTGGGTAACTGACAGGTAAGTACTGGCTATCAGGATGGGCCTTCAGAGAAAATAAATATTAATCAGAAAACTGCACCATACTTGGTCAATTGCCCCCACCAAAATATTAACTTAATAAGAAAGTTTTAGAAAAAAAAGAGAAAGAAGGAAAAGCCTGTGGGACACTGGTCTTAATGCAAAGTCCTCTGTTCCAATCATAGAATCATAGAATCATACAATAGTTAGGGTTGGAAAGGACCTCAAGATCATCAAGTTCCAACCCCCCTGCCATGGGCAGGGACACCTCCCACTAAACCATGCCATCCAAGGCTATGTCCAACCCCGCCTTGAACGCCGCCAGGGATGAAGCATTCACAACTTCCCTGGGCAACCCATTCCAGTGCCTCACCACCCTTACAGTAAAGAATTTCTTCCTTATATCCAACCAAAACTTCCTCTGTTTAAGTTTGAACCCTTTACCCCTTGTCCTCTCACCACAGTCCCTAATGAAGAGTCCCTCCCCAGCATCCCTATAGGCCCCCTTCAGGTATTGGAAGGCTGCTATGAGGTCCCCACACAGCCTTCTCTTCTCCAGGCTGAACAGTCCCAACTTTCTCGTCCTATCTTCATACGGGAGGCGCTCCAGTTCCCTGATCATCCTCGTGGCTCTGCTCTGCACTTGTTCCAACAGTTCCATGTCCTTTTTATGGTGAGGATACCAGAACTGCACACAATACTCCAAGTAATCCTTCCACTGTTTAAAGCGTTAACACTCCTTTACAGATCTTCATCACAGCTGTAATTTATTAACCCATGTTGCTTTCACTTTGAAAACAAAATTTAGCCCAGCAGTCATAGCAGGGTTTGTTCCCCTGCAGGCTAATCAGAAAAATAAAACTATCCCCAGAGGCTTTTTGAGGAACAGAAATCAAGAAACCCCGAAGTTAGCAAAGGTACCACATGAAGTGTGATGCCTGACTTCCTCTTTCCAGAGAGCCAGAAGTCTGTGTGATTTTTTTTCGAGCAGGGGGATCCTCTCTATTAAATTTTCCATGTCTGATGGCCTAGATAAATAAGTGCATGTGCAGGTAAGAGAGAAACCATACCATTTCCTCAAAGGTGGAACTGAGCTACACAGGACAGCAGCATTTAAGGACAAAACCAGACACCATATAAATAAAAATGAAAAGTATATGGATAGTGAGGAAGAAGAGTATCAATGACTCCAGAAATAAGACTCCAGGGGAAATCCAGGCATCGTATTCAATGGTTTTCAGGAACAACTGTGGGTTAATCACCACTACATACAAGCTAAAGAACATCTCATCCAATACATCTCTGACTACATAGTGCTGTATCACATCCAAAACATGAATGATTCCCTTCTGCATCTCATTTATACCTACAGGATGCCCAAAATACTACTCATTACCTCCCCAAAACATTAAAGACAATACTGTATCTTACCCTGGCCCGCTCCAAACTCCTTCTTTGTTCATGAAATGCAGCTGGACTTTTCAGAGCTGTTGAGAGGAAAACATCTAGAGAATTAGTGAGAATGATGGAACTGCACATCCTTTAGGGCCAAATAAGTTGAAAACACTGCAGCAACTGCCTCCTGCATCTTTCAACACACTAGAACAGGTCTCCAGCTGGTATAAAGCAATGTCAATTAACATACTCCATTTGACAGCACAGGAGCTACAGGAACTGACCTGGACTTTATGTGGGCTGCTGAAGAGACTAACATGTGTACACTTCTAGAAGAACTAACCACTGTTGACAAAGTTGGATCCAAGAACCTGAGTCAGAAACAGTACCCTAATAAATGCCTTTAAAAGCCTCAACACAGAGTAAGATAATCAGGACCTTTAAGTAAGGGAATGGCATTGAAACATTGAAAAAATACATGAGATGGTTAGAGGGATGGGAGACAATCCTAATGAACTGTTAAGTCTCTTTACTACCTTTAAATGTCAAAGGAAGCTGCAAGTCTTCCCTTAATCTGCACCTGTGTTTTGTGTACATGCAAGGGCTGGTTTCAAATTCTACAGGTCCACAGGACATATATATTGTTCCATGTCAGGGGAACTATAGTGAGAACAGGAACACTTAGACAGGAAAGTACATCTGTCTGTTGACAGAAAACCAAGATGTGAGGAATTAACAGCAGCTCTCCATATAACAGACCTCCTCACCCCCTCAGACTCAGTATAAAACCAGAGCCAAAATGGATCATGTTTTAAGAAACTGATCCTCTGCTGTCCAGGACCGTACTAACCCTGGAGGAATCTCTCACTCAGCCTCTCTGCTCCTCTGGAGCACACAAAGCTCATGTCCCACAGTAAAACAGGAGAAAGAGGGTGACCGCAGTGTCACTAGCTCCTCATGGTTTTCCCGAATCCGCAAGTAGCTTGTTTTTTAAAACAGTCACATTGTGGCTTGCATTCAGAACTAGCTGCAGGGAACAGAGTAACTTCTCTTCATATTTCTGAAATACTCACTCAACTCATTCAACTGCCTTGTGAAGTTTCTAAATTACCATCAAGTTAAACAGCAAAGTTAAAAAACTTCATCTTTAAAGACAAATTGCAAGTCTTATGAAGACAGAAATCTGAACTTGTACAGATAGTAACTCCAACGTATTGCATCTAAGCCCTATGAAACTGTACAATTATTTTTCACACAAGACCAATTGATCAAATACTTCTCAAATGTAACTTCATAATGAAATCTCAAAAGACCATAAAAAATGGAAGCTCCTGCATAAATGCAATGTATAAAACTATTTCTAATGCACATGTAGACTCCTAAACTCTTTCCTAGAGAATAAAATGGAGTAGTCAAAACCAAGACACACGTTCTGTCCTTCTAAGTTCTAATGGGGTAAAAAGTAGAATTTAACCCATACGCCAGGAATTCTGAACACATCAGAGCATCATAGAAGGGATTCCAACTACAGAAATGAAGAATAATCTGTAGAACAGAATAACAATAACTGAAAACTAACCATACTGAGTGAGTACACAGACCCCTTCAACAATGGTGCTCCTGTCCAGATTAAAGATAGTTTTGTACGGTATGGTTGTGGACAGAAATCACCAGGGAAAGTTATGCAAGCTGTGAAATGGGAGTGCACTGACTGCACTTTGGGATAAACCAAAGTAAGGGTAGAGATAGGGTTTTGCAATAACTGCAAATATAATACAAAAAACTTCACTGGCTGGCTGAGACATCAGCTTCTGGGCAGCCTCACCATCATACTGTGATGAAGAGCAAACAACAAATACTGGTAAATACTCTCTTCAAGCGGCATGACCTGCTTCTGAATATGCATGTGCTTGAACTTAGATACATATTTCTTTCATTGTATGCATATCATAGAAAAGTGAAATAAAAGTTCAGTTACACTTGGGCAAAGATACCATGCAATATATAAATTGGTATAAAAAGCTACACTGGAGGGAAGTGAAGCAGGCCTCGTCTTGAGTCTTCAAAAGCTCTCTACCACCAGAATGTGCAGACATGGCAGTAATTCTTTACTCTCCCTTTCCTGCTTACTTACTCCATCAGTTAAGAGGCAGCAGTGAACTTTAAGTGGCATTTCCCTGACCGTAGCAAATGGTCAGGAAAATCACTGCAGGAGTTCAGCCGTTGTGACAGGTAGTTCAGGAAAATTCTTGCATACAGAAGAGCAAAGCAAGAAGAAAAGAATCCCTGCGCAATAAAAAAACAAACAAAAGAAAAACCCTCCTTACAAACACACACACATTTAATAGTAAGTAATGCAAAACTGCTACGGCAAGAATCTTGTAAAGAACAATTTCAGTCTCTCATGACGAGTCCTCTGGAAACAAACACTGGGTTGTAGCTATCTGGGCTGGCAACATGACAGAAGACTTCATATTCGACCTCTGAAAATGTCAAGAGGGCACAAATCCTTCGCTGCTTCCCTCAGCAGTCTAGGATGGGGCTGACATGTTAGAAGAGGGCGTCTATTGTAGATCATGATCCTTGAGAAGTTAACTAAGCCTTGCACGTTTTTTGGGCTTTGAAATTACTACATAGCCCAGAGTTGTGGAACAAGCAATTCTGTTAACTGCATTATAGTAAATGGAAAAGAAAATAAAGATCCTATGAAGAAATCTGAAGCAGGAAGGCTCCGGGTAAACTCTGCAGGAGACCCACAATGCAAATATGCCTCTTCTCCAGCTCCTTCCGCTGCCCTTCCCAGCTACTTGGCACTGATCCCTGCAAAACTGTTCCTACCCCGGTACATTTCTGTCTTGCTCAACCCAAGTGCTGTTCAAAATGACCCATATTGACAAAGCTAGACTGTTCTCAGCTATAACAGCTCTTCTGGCTCATGCTAATGGTGTATGCAAATGAGCGGCTTAGCTGGTGGAGCAGAAGCAGTAGTAACCAGGTAGGAAAGGGGTAGCACTTCTACCACTGACAGAATTTGTGTCCACAGCTCTTGGTACCTGAAGCAGCAAATACAACCAGCTATAACCATCACACAGGGATGAAGGAACTCCAATCACCTAATGCCTTTGACCTCTCAGGCTGGACAAAATATACTGAACTATTCCTTACAGTAGTTTGTCCAACTTGTTCTTGAAGACCTCTCATGAAAAAACGTGATATTATTGCAAAGAAATTATCCCAGTGCATAGATGTCTTCAGTATGTAAAAACCTTCCTGAAGGTACAAAGCACTGTACCAGCCACTAGGAAGAAAAAAAACTCTATCCCAGCTGAAACCAGGACACTGTCTAACTTACGTTTCCCTTCTTATAATTTATACTTATTATTCCCTGCCTTACCTTAATCATTACAGAGAACAGCTTATTCTCTTTCAGTTTGCTTCTATCCCTACATATTTAAGAACTTTGGTTTTCCTACTGTCTTCTGTTATATTAAATGACCAAAGCCAGTTGCTTCAACCTTCCCTTACACAGAACATTTCCCAGACCTTTGCCTGTTTATTTACTTTTGAACTCCTTCCACTTGTTTGCCATTTTTCTTGAAGTTCAGTGTCCAAAATTTGGTACATATTCCAGCCTAGGCTTTATCAGCTTTTAGAAAGCTATTTAGCTTTCTAAATGATTATTAAATAACACTTCTCAGTTATATGTCCCAGCCAGTTTCTCTTTGTTGTGTAAATAAAGTGCATTAACATGTTCACTTGTGCTTGGCCCACAAACCATGAAAGGTCTCCAGTCCTCCTCTGCAGAGATGCTATCTAGCCAGCCATTCTCCACCTTCAATTAATGCTATGGACTAGAATACCAAAATGTAGAACTCTGCATTCTTTCTTTGGTTTTGTCCTGTACTTCTCAGCTTCTCCAAACACTGTGAGTCCCAAACCTGTTCTCCTTGCAACCTCCTAACTTGCAAGTTTAATAAATATGCACAGTTGTTGTTTAAATCAAATTCTTGAAAATACTGAATAGTATCAGACACTGACCTTCTCTCTTCCCACCCCACCCAAAAGCCCTACTCGAGACATCCTCCCAGTCTATCACCAAGCCTTTATTGCAATGCTGTTCTCTCACCAGCTACAATCACAGCTTCAAGTTGTCCCATCTTGCTTACAAAACCATCAAGTAAGCCTGTGTTAAGCACCCTACGGAACCCAAGAAGTGCAGAAAGACGTTTAACACCCTGCCTTCCTGGGGAGGCAGCTCAACAAATATTTAGTCCGGTGGTAGGTAAATAATGAACTCTTTATCCCCCTCTCCCATGTCCCAGCATTTCTGCCTTGCCACTGATGCTTCAGTTGTACTCATATTGCACAAGAAGCTATACTAGGGAACTGTCACCATGAAGTATCTCCAGCATTTCCCCATGGCACTTGCCCCTCTAGTCAATTTGATTCAAATCCTTGATCTAAGCATGTGGCCAGTTTTGCCAGCAAAACTTTGGGGGAGCCCCTGATGAGAACAGAGTGCTGCCAGAGAAAAAACAAACTTGCCAAACTACAACAGTAGCCTTAGCTGTTGAGAGGTTTTGTTTTCCACTGTATACAGGAAAAAAATCCTTTATGTTTCTCTTCTACTGAGACATTGGAGAATACAAAAGCAAATTCTGCAGTGCCCAGTTTCAGTTAGGTGTACCTTTTGCCTGCCTTTCTGATTTTGTTTCTACATTGTACGTGCATGGTATTTTCATTGTCAGTGGACTGTGGCTATACTTTCTGCCCTTGTTGCTGTACCTAGGCCTGGGACAAAAGCATGTCAGCCCTCAGTTATGCTGACAAAACCTTCTGTGAACTCAGATCACAGTTGTTTTGAAAGAGTTATTTTAACTTGTATTGGTATGCTGGTTTACAGCACAGTTCCACAAATAATAGCATCAGCAAAGCTGAGCACAACTGCACTGCCAAAGTCAGAAACAAGAGGCTGGGCTTAAGGGCAGTGCTGCAGCAGGAGTCCCCACGTTGCTGAACCATGGCTCCTGTGTTTTCAGATTGCCCCATCCACCTTAGGAAAACAGCCTGTTGTTACAAATAGATGAATAAGCACTAAAAATGGCATAGTGATAGAAGGGATGACAGCATCATCAACACGGTTTGGGACAGCACAGGCCAGAAGGTGCCCTTCACTGAGTTGCACATATTTTTGTCCCACTTGGACAACCATCTGGCAATTTGAAGCATTTACTGTTAGGAGGATGAGCTTTACTCCTCACCTTTAGATGACTGACAGCAGGATGTGATTTTCCTGCCACAGATGGGCTGGCTATCAAGGATCTCATGAAATTCCTACCACATACATCCTATTTTTCTCATCTCTCTGATGCTTGTGGACCATTTTGATGCTTCATCACCAGAATTCCTGAAGCATTAGTATCTTTGTGGTCACACCCTTAGCTACCATGAGAAATCTCCCTGGAGATCAATGATGCAACTGTTTTGTGCCTCCACCCTGCTTCAAAAATGTTTGCAGCTATACACTACAACTATTGTCCTTCCATCAAACCCCCAAAAGCTATGCAGCAGCACACAGGACCATCTACAATCATGCACACCTTTCCATGCAAAGCACAGAGATGGAAGTTGCTACTCTTCACTTCAAAGCAATGCATTAATTCCTATAAAACAGGGTTCAAAACTGCAATGCGTGAGTTCAGTGTTCCACAGTCCAAGACACATTCTGAAGATGGCAACGTGTGAATGAAGGAAAATACTGCTGCAAAGCTTCAGACTGGTGCTGCTATAAACAGACTGACTCAAGGTCCAGGAATCAACCCAAAACCTCCAGTTTAACAGCAGAGACAAAAAGCCAGGCAAAATGGGTCAGGCATTTCTGTTCAGGGTTACCCTACAGTGTACAAAAGCAAATTTCAGCCTTGCAAAGCTTTCTAAGATATTCGTATCCCGACCTTAAAGTTCCTGTTACCTAATGTGAGAAATAAGTGGAATCGGAACCAAATTCAGTCACTCTAAGAACGAAAAAAAGCAAGGGAAGGGGACTGATGAAACTGCTGAGAAAAAGAGGTCAAAATGTCTGTCTGTAGTCCCTGCATTTGCTTATGCAGCTGTCAGAAGACACCAAGGTTTGCAAGGAACCAAATAAAGGGAAGAAAAGAAGGCAGAAGGATCTTCACAGGTCATCACAGCTCAACTGTCTAGCTTAGGAGAAGCTGCAAAACTTTCTGCAATGGGTAAAATCATTATTGTAGGCTATCAGACATGTAGGCTGACGGAGGAGAGACAGCACATGAGTCATTCTTGGCCATATTATTTACCTCCTCATAGACAACAAGCGGACATTTGAACTGCAAATCAGTTGGTCAGGTAGCATGCAGTATTTGTAGAAAGGCTACAGCTAAATTTTAAATACTGAGTCAAGCATTCTGCTCTTCGGTTAGATAAGTGTCTGAGGGAAAGGCAAAATCTTTCTTTGCTATGACAAAGAGAAGCTCATGTCCTGTCCAAACCCAACCTCAGGCACACTGACTTAATTCAGTGGCAGAAGGCCTTCTGCTGCAGCTATTCACCCCAGCTCTGAACAGAATTCTAGTTTCTCTCTTGTTTACTATGCTTTCGTAAAAAGATGAGATAAAGTGCTGCAAATAGGCTCAACAACTTCCTCTGTCAGTTCAGGGTGGAGCTCCCACCCCATAGCATTTGGTGCATAACATTTGGTAAGAGACACAAAACTTGAATCACAGAGAAAGGCAGTTGGCACTTTCTTCTTCCCTTCATCTTCACCCTACTTTCAAAAAGCATTTCTCATAGAATGGAAGAAGAAAGTATTCAAAAACCAGAGTCACATGCACAGAAGGATCTGTCATCTTCCTAGTCGGGCAGTATCAGAAGCAGTATGCTGTAGAAATATGAAAATACACAGGTGAGAGAAAAGAGAGCTCCACCAGCACCTTTTTCTCCTTACATAGCTCCAGGGAGTTTCACATCTGGCACACAGACCTGATCATACTTGCGAATTCTTGCTGATGTAACACCCCTGGCACTGGGAAGCCCACCCCTTGGATTAAGGCTAAGATCTGAGTATCAAGTTAAAGATATGAAAAGAAGCCATAACTGGTAAATTGTGATTATTCACACTCCACAATACATAAACTCAGAAAAATTAAAAATTAACACTGACCTAAAAATAACAATCAAAATATTTTTATTAAGGTGAGAAACACATCTCTGGCCCCCTAACAAATGCAGCTTTGCCCTTCTATAATGTCCTTCAATAACAGTGTCATTGTGATTAAAGAATTATGAGTATTTCTAGTCTCAAACAGAAGAAGGCTAGATAAAGTTTCTCCTCCACATTGCAAATGTTTGCCCTGCCAAAGCACATTACAGTTCCAGTGCTACAGCTTTATCAAGTCCTCCCTATTACATAAGACTGTACAGTGTACTGGCTCACGGAGCAATTGTTCCCCAAAATTATGACTTTGCAGCTCCCTGAACTGGGCTTGACCTGACTGCACAAGCAAAAGTATAGGCAGGACTGTGGTACCCTGCCTCAGCTCAGCTCAGCTCAGCTCGCTATGGAGCCATGCACCAGCTGAGCTGCTTCCAGCACCTGAAACAAGCACCTCTCTACAGCTCACATCCAGAACTCAGCAAAACTATCAGTAACTTTGTTACAGTGGTATCTCCCTTATGATGCAGCTGAAGATTTTCATTTAACTGTGTGAAAAGCCTCAAGTGCAGGTTTGTCACAGCAAACATGCAAAACTATTGACAGAAAGGGCTAAGATTTTTTCAGGGCCCACACTGAGTTAATTTAAACTCCAACAGATGTGTGTAATTTCTCAGAAAGTTCATCCTCTTCAGGAGCAAAATGGAAACTGTCACCTATGGTAACAGTTATCAGATCTATGGGTGACTATGGCTACAGCTTTGTGTCAAAGAACATTTACAGCAAGTGCAGGTAATGTATAACCCACTCTGTCCATTGCCATTAACTCTTAGCATTCAAAAGACATTACCTAAATCCTGAAATGAAAAATAAAAAAGATAAAGCTTCATTACAATTAGGATTGTGTCACCTCCAAGCTGAAAAGGACAAGCTAGACAAGGAACTTCTACCAGGACCCATCTGATCCATGCATTCCTAAATCAGACTTCATGCCTGCTTCTTGGATGGATAATCACCCTTTGCAACCTCTTCTGACAACTTTATGGAGTGCCCAGGCTGGGGGAAGCGTGGGGCCATGAGAAGAAAAAGGAAAGACCATTCCCAGCCAACAAATGAACTGTGGGAACACAAAGGTGAAAAAAAAAGCTGCATTACGTACCAGATTTTACTCCCCTGAATTATTATGTTTCTCTTGTAACTGGCAGAGTTAGATCTTTTATCACTGCAGGATCAAGGACTAAACGCAGCCTATCAAACCCCTAAGCATGGCCTTTTCTTTCTGCAACTTCACAAAGGACAAACAGCACATTTCCATTACTAACACAATGAACTTTCCTACTCCAACCATGTCTTATTAATCACAGATGTTATAAGCACATGGAAAATAATCACAGACAGCTATCTAAAAATATAAACAAACCAGGTGCCGTTATTAGGCCCCAGACAATAAGGCTGTCAGCTCAAATGGACAGACTTATCCACACAAAGCCTCAACGCTTTTAAAATTGTACTTCAAGAGATCAAAGTCAAAAAAGCACCAAATAATTTCTGGGAGGCAAGTTACAGGTAGATGATCAATTGAAATAAAGCGAGTTACAGATTTTTGGGTTACATGCCACAAACAGAAATACACCTGCAAGTGTCCTCTACAGCTTTTGTCTGTTCTACAAACAAAAGCAGCTTTTACAATACCTGCTTAGTGCTCCAGCCTTACTCTCAGAGCATAACATCAAGTATATCAAAAGTCTCACTGCAGCCTCTACATCTGAGGTCCCATTTTATACACAATGAACCAGGAAATAGCAAGGTTTCGGGGGTTAAATGGAATATTAAAGAAAAAGTGTTATTATTTTTAGATCCAAAAGACTTCACAGGTTTGTTTTAGTAAACAAGTCTAGGAGTAATGATATTTACGCTCCGTAACTCCCTATTCTAAATGAAAGCACAGTTTCAGCTTGTTTTTTGGAAAAAAAGGTATGAAAGCAAAGCAATTACCAGCGGGCTGAAGAGCAGACACTAGATGGCAGGGAAGTAAACATTCGTATTTTTGTTTAGTTACCATAAGTATATTCCAAAAACTATAGGGAACATCATTGTAAAGACCTGGTATGTAAAGCAGCGAGAGAATGATGAGAACATGTTACGCAGCAGAGAGCAGGAAGAGCTCTTTAGGGGTGTTAAAGCAAGTGGTTTATCTGCAATTCAAATATAACACACAACAATCTTTAAATGTCAGCTGTGCAGCTACTCTGCCACACTTGTGAATCAGTAAACCTCCACATAAACACAGCAGTTCACTTTCTAACCTAGCCTTTAGGTGGAAGATGAAATATTATTGAGACATTTAAGAACTGCACCTGAAGTTAAAAGTCTACAGATACAACTTTAGAAACTTTAACTTATAACTTACAGGTGGTAAGCATTTCACTTCCTGAAATTAATACCTCAGAGATCCTTGTTTTCTTGTGATGGTAGCTGCGCTGGATGCAGAAGACCAGTCACAAGCTTTGCCTAGATGATGAAAGCATAAACTGTGTTCTGTATCCTTAAATCACTCACAGTAAATGGCAATTCCTTTTGAATTAATTATAAGCAATGTCTCACAGCCCCCCAAAAAAGCAAATACTGTACTTTAGTTTTATAACAAATACTAAATTTTATCCATTAACCTGACTGCTACAAAATAAATCTAAAAATGCAGCTAGTAATAGGAGCAGCCTAGTAAGACTGTAACCATTAGGCCACCTACTCTATTACAATCATTCTGAATTGTATGATGTGTAGCAATTGAACTATGGCACACTCCCCTCATGGAGTCCAGAGATAAAATACACACTCCTCAGAAGGGGCTGAAACCAGCAGCACAAGATTTGTGAATCTTGTATTCCAAAATATGCTCATGCAACTAACAAGCTGCATGTCCAAGCAGAAAACAGCACCAGTGTTGGCAATTCAGACCTACAGCATGGGAACACCTCAGCACCTGTAAAAAGAGTCACATTAGAAAACAGCACAAACTCCATTATTTTTTGATTCTGTGGTGTTTGTTTTCCAGGATGCAGTATATCTACATATATATTTTGTGTGAGCACAAAAACTGGCAAACACCAGATACACTGGAGTGAAAAAGAAGCTCCTACAAATTCGCTGCGTGTATCACAGCCTCGCTCCTAGCTTTCAGTCCGGGCGATGCCCTTTCCAAAGGCTGCCCTTTCAGTCACCAAGCAGTGCTATAAAGCAACAGAAGACACACTCCCAGAAATTATCTTCTACTGTTTCACCTGCTCAGGTGAATCTGATGGTCACAACAACAGCCTTCCTGCTGGACTGTGCCACATGACAACCTTTAATGCTTGCCTGTATTTTATGTTTGCAGCCAGAAGTTACAGATCACAATCCCGATGGATAAAACAATGGGCATGTGAAGCTTAAACCTTGCAAAAGAAAAAGCACAACAGATTTTGCAAAGCAGATTATTGCTTCATTTCCTAAACGTCTCTCCCCTCAAAATTTTTGCTGTTTTAGTTGAAGATACTTTCCACACATCTTTCTTCACTGATGCACATTAGCTACTGTTTCAGACATTCCTTTCAAGGGCGGAAAACTGGGTGCTTAATAATCCCCCAACAAAAACTTCAGATAGCTGTAACCTTTAAATTTGACACTGTAAAAACTGACAGCATCTGACTGTTCTTCTACAGCATGATAAAGAGTTGAGCACAGACAGCAGAATTTGTTTAGCTCTCATTTTATGAGGACAAGAAGATGAAAATCACCTCTGCATAGCTATAAAAAATGCAAATATAGCAAAAAAGCTTGTCAGTTTGCACTATCAGAAAATAGGCCAAAACCTGAATAAATATGAAAACTCGTCTCTCTGTGCTTCTAAATACAGTCCTTCTACCTCAAATCACAGGTATGTCAGATGCAAGAGAAGATTTGCTTCCCATCTCGTTCCTATAGGCAATTGAGAATTTTAATCTTCAAGTAATGAATCCTGCTACTAGCAAAAGGTTACACAAAGTGATAACAGAAAAGCAATAAGAATTACTGAAGTATAAACCCCAATTATTTTGAACCCTCTGTCACTGCTTATAAATGTTTCATTTCTTATTATAACATACTAATCTTTTAGTAAAGCAAGCTCTACTGTAGGTGGCTGGTGAGTTGGAAAGGTTATTCAAGTGAGATTAAGTGTACTGGTTAAAAAAATGTTGAGACATTTGCCTTTCCTCTCTACCGTATAAACAAAATTCCACATGGGAAAAAAGTAAGCAATTCCCAGCTCTGTTCTGAACAAGGCAAAAGAGAAGTAGTGTGACTCTCATTTTAATGTGACACAAATGTGTCACCTTCCACTCCTTTACAGTGTCCAAAAATCTTGTGTTGATGGAAGCCTAAAATAAAATTTCTCTTCCAGGACACCAAGCTGAATCTAAACACCATGTGAGATTTATACTGGAATCAGGGGAACCAAAGGTACCAAAGTGAGTTTGCGTACTAGGTAGCTTTTAATATAATACAAAACCTTTCACTTTTATCACACTTGGTTAATGGATTTTTGCACATCTGTTTGGCTACAAGATCCAGCAACTAATCTGTATTAAAGGCAAATCTAAATGAACATGTAGGATAGCACAGTAAGACCAAATCTGCATAGAAAAAACAGCTGATGCTGAAGAACTGACATCCACACTCTATACGTAAAGGTGAAACGGTAAGTGTGGTGTCAGGCAAGTTAAAGTCTTGATGAACAGACTGGAAGCCTATTAGCTGTAGGCAGAACACTTGCCTCTTTACTTTCGTCCCAGTTTAATCCAACTCTCAAGCTTAATTTCATGGTGCAAAGCAACATACAGAAGGCAGGTGCAATTAGGAGCTTCACTTCAAAAGCACCTTCCTGACACAAGCTATAATGCTAACGTAGATACAGCCAAACTACCACAATTCTTTCAAGAGTGTGGAGAATCTCCAGATGAAAAATTAAGTCTAAAAGCCAATCAGCATTTCATATGGAAAAAGTGATCCCGCTCATTTATTTCAACACCAAACCATCCTCTGGATTCCCACTTTTATATTTTTGTTCAATCATGAAGGGCTGTGTGGGGCTTGGGTCCTAACGTACTCAAGGGGGAGACATGGGGCCCAGTACAGCCATGTTTAGTAGTAGATGACAGAGAACAAGACTAAGCACCTATGTGTTTCCACACATGCGGGTAGAGGGCAGATTGATGAATAAACAACTTGCATATTGCCAGTAGTAAGTAAAAATGTCTATTCTGAAATGCTGAAACTAGAAGCAAAGCTGTCGTGGCTCTGAGATGCCTTCAGGAGGAACATGGCCCCTAGTCATCCTATGTATTTCTCAGGTTCAAAAAGGGACTTCTGCTTTAAGTATCACAATCATTCTCATATCTGATCTTCTCGTTAAAAATGGCCCAGACAAATAATATTTTAACCATTTTCCTATGTGTGGTTATTTCCAATTGGCAGGTATGGGGAAATGATACCATGACTTGGAAGAACTAATTCCAAATCATGTTTAGAACAGATCTACTAAAGTGTTTTTTCTTCACTGTAGAGAAGGTCTTTTCACGTGTCACCAGTATTTTCACAATGATATTTCACTGAGCATTCTTCCTTGGTCCAACATAAAACCCACATGTAACAGACTTAAATAAAGCAACAAAGGGCACAAGTCTGCAAAGACTAGCTATTTAGGCTGCATTTCAAGCAAATTTAAGACTGACTAATTACTCTGGGTGCTTTACTTGAATTACTTGCAAGGGCCCCATTTTCAAAGGACCCGTAAAACAGACCCCTCTCAGGAATCACAAGTTTGGCCAGCCACACTTTGAAGAAAGCCAGTACTGAACACACAGCATTTGCATACATACCCACCTAAAGGAGGAGACCACAAAGAAGTCAGGAACATTTTCTTCTGGTAAGTATTATTAAAAGGGTACAGGCCCTGGGACACTAGTCTTTCATCCAAAAGTAAGTGTAATCTGTAGAAGCACATATACAAATTCCCCAGGCAAAAACAAGACAGGCATGATGTACTATATCCAGACAGGACAACCTTTCCTTTTTTATTTGTTAACAGAATTCTAAGTAGGGGTCCCAGAAACATCTTGAGCATTTCATTGCTTTCCAGTGAGCCAATTCAGCTGACAAGAGTGCTGTTGACAGTTTCTCTTCATTCAGAGAGAGTTGACAGCCTAACCTTACACCTTTAGCAAAGCCTAAGTCACATCACTGTGTCATATTACAGCCCGCACCCCAGAAATAGAAGCCATGAGAAACGCCTCACTATTACGCTGTCTTCAAGTAAGGCTGGTGAAATGTGGGAGAGGAAAGGTCTTTGAAAGAAGAAAACATACCTGATCTGTTGTCTTTTACTAAAGCTGTTCAGTGAAAATGAGAGGACCTCAAAAATAAAACATTTGCTCTTTGGTCATACTTCAAGTTGTTACCCGTAAGTCATCTAGTTCGGAGGTACCAAAGCACGACAGAACTGTATGTCAGATATCCTTTCGCATTCTGGGGGGGAGGAGGAAAAAAAACAAACCAAACCAAAGCCCCCTTCTCCAACACTAACCTGACAATGAATATATTAAAGCTTAACATTAGGGTATGTGTCCACCCAGAAAAGTAAAAGTTCTCTGGCTCCACAGATTTTGCCTTCCCTTGCAGAAAGGCCACAGGGCTCTTTCTAGGTATGTTTTCTAGCTGCAAACATAAACAGGGCCCCTTGCAGGTTAACATCTTGTACCATTGCTTGTTTTCAGCTGGTTTATGGAATAAGTACATACAAAGTTAAAACTGGTGAAGAGGTCTGCAGAGCTGACAAACAAGAACAGAAACTGCAGAAGCAGGAAGCCTGTTAGAAGACTGATTACCAGCATGTGTCAAATATATAAGGCACTTCTAACACAGTATGTTCTTCAGAGGACTGTTGTGCACTGTGATCAAATACAAATATTGTTTTTAAGTACAGTTATGCTTACAGCCATTACTGTATTCCTCAGTATTGGAGATGGCCCTGCACCTAGTACGCCAACACTTCAGAAGGACCAAGTGGGGTGGGACAGGGTGGGGCTGTTACATATGGTGTTTTTCATGCAGAAACAGAGAACCTGATCTTTCAAATCATACGTGAAACCATTCTCCTTTCAAAAACATGTATAAAAACACTAAGACAAAGAGCTTAAGTGATACTTACGCGGCATGATCCCTTGGCTCACCAGCTCCTCCCGTGTGCGTCGCTGCTGGAGCTTCAACTGCAGCACTGCAGGACAGCAGAGAGAGGGAAAAGAAGGAAACCCATCAGTGCAAGAAACAACTGAAAAGACATTTTCAGGCGCATCTTGTTTTCTTCTTTGGATGCCAAGGCAACATCAAGCAGCAGAAATGTAAAGAGCCCACCTCCCAGCCCGCTCCCCTGCCCCACTGCAATTGCAGAAGTGGCTGTCAGCAGCCAGGTTTCCGTATTCTGCTGTGGGTAACAGAGAGGAAGTTGCACAGGGTCTTGGCAGGGTGATAAAAATCCGCAAAGCCGGGCCTGTTTCTCAATTCTTTCTAGAGCACCAACTTCTTTCCAAACCATTAAGATGAGAAAACAAACAAAGAGAAACACTGGCTGACAGTCCTCCAATAAACACTAAGTGACACCCCAGCTGCTAATGCCTCCTGAAAACTCTAATTACCATGGGCAGATTAAACTGATATGACAAAATTATTGGTCATTACTCTAAATTACAAGGCTGATTTCCTTCTTCAACTCAGAATCATCTCGTGAAAGTGAAATATCATGGATATATCTAGAAGCGCCCTTGTTTCATAGCAAAAGGAATCCATCATTGCTAGAACTTTCCCTATTTATTTTAGCATAACAGAATATACACATGACCTGTGTGAAATGTATCTTTTTTCTCTCTAATGCAAATCTGTGGAATAGTCATCCTTTTAACATTTAGATTATAACAGCAGTTTCCCTTTAAACTATACAATCAAAGCAACATTCTAGAGATTGTTCCTACAGCCAAAGACAGTTTCCATATGCAAAGGACCTTTCAAAACTGAAGAAAAAAAATATCACATGAATGTGTGGACACACACACATGTATCAATTTAGGACAACCTGAGTGAGCATCAATAGATATTGAATCCCATTTGCAATCAAGCTCAAGCTCCTAAGTATTCTCAACATATAATAAAATTAATGGCACGGCACCTTCCGTTTTCATTTCTCTTGTGCCTGTGATGCACTCAGCATAAGAGAAGTCCACACAAAAGTAGTGGAACCACCAGAGAGCAAAACTGCTCTAATGTCTAGCTATGCAATCTCATTATAACCCTTATGCTTCCTTTCTCAAGTACTTTGTTTGTCCAATACATTAATTTCATACATTATATCCAAATTTATACCGACACTCCCTAAGATAGGGATCAAAGAAATTTAAGGAGAAGATGCCACTTTGTCTACTTACACGCATCATCATGCTTTACCTGTTTCTTTCAACCTCTCATTTGCAGTTTGCATTTGACTACAATACATCTTCGAGTGAGGGTTCTGGTCTTGGTATGAACTTAACAAGGGATCCATTCTCTTCCTTGGTTGTTTGCACAGCAGCTAATCACCCTGACTTAAATGCACACTCAAGTTCTCACTTGGATTTTTCTAGATTCCACTTCCATTGGCTCTTGATCTACTGTTTATGACAGAATATATTTCCTAGCTGTGGAAAGGCTTGTGTGTGCACAGTGCACAACCAAGTAACCTCTCTTCTGTTTCTTAAGCCAAACTAGGATTTCTTAATATATGCATCCTGGGCAGAAAACTACTGCCTTTAGTATGGGGAAGGGAGAGAAGGAGGGAGGGTGTACAGAGAGCACCATGCTAATTCTGTGTGGGATCAGCTAAGAGCCAGAACAAGGAGGAGGGAACACACGGGAAGGAACAGGCCCTTTGTTTGGCCACGAAACTGCAAGCAGAAGTGGCAGTACCACACTCTTCCTCTCACCCAGCATGCAATCGCACTCCTACTTCTGTGCCAGTGTGAGGGCTAATACAGTCTCATAGCTAGCCTGTTCACAGAGCTCTTTATTTGCTGGATTTGTTTGAGGTGATCAAAACCCTCATCAGGTGATGACATATTCACAAAAGCACTTGATCTAACAGCTTGCTGCAAGAGTCAAATCTCTCACTCACCACATCATCTCTCATGTTCCTGACTGGTGGCTGGACTCAATGACACAACAGACAGCACAGCCCAATCAAAACAGGGAATAGCTGGCTGTCTCATTAGTGAGTTGAAGAGGATGACTGTACATCCAGGTATTTGTTAACACTAACATAAGGTGGGTGTGAGACATCATCCTTTCAGCAGCTGTACGCCACTAAGTGATTTCTTCCCTACTAGGTAACGGCACATTAAATCTCTGGCTGTATGGCATTATTTCTACTAGTGAGCCATTTCAGGGACTTATTGCCATACCCTAAATTAGCACATCTCGCTGAATTTATACAGGCAAGGCACAGACCTATAGCATCAGGCCCATCTCCCCAGCTTTAAGTGCAGATAATCTCATCATTACTCTTACTTGTGTCTTCCCATTTACACACCTAGCAATGGATGTTAGCCCTTTTTGCCACTTTGCTATTTACTCACTAGGACCATCTATTTTCCTTCCCATTTCCAACTATGCCTACCATTTTACCTTGCACCCCACAGAGTCAGGGATTTTCAGCTAAAAACTTGCTAACGCAGGTGTGGCTGACAGTTTTTTGCTCCTTGGTGCATAACTTTGCCCTCACCTGTATTTATGCACATTTTGCCCACTGTTAACAGCTTGCCTAAATTATCTAAACAATTTTCCATTTTTTAAATGTCATTATTCATGCCTCCACTCATCTTTGCTCCATTCACACTGTTACCCTCTTGAATTTGTTTCCAAACTCCACTGGGCTGATCCCAACTAGAAATGCTTTTCTGCTTTCTTGGATTACAGTCAGTTCTTAATCCACTTGAGCAGTCCTTCATTAAATTCAAAGGTACTTTTTAAACCCAAAATAAATATACCATGCAACTAAGTTGAAGATGTCACGCAGACAAAACCTCTACCAACCAACTTTCATGCATCCAAACAACAAAATCGCATTTAAGCAGACCTGTTTTCACAAACTGAAAAGCTGAACAGTGTGACTATACTGCTATTCTTATATCATCTAAATTCTTTATCAAATTTTCCATAGTATTTTTCCTGGAACTGATACCAGATGAGCCACTCTTTACTCACATACCCTTTTTCAGTAGTGATGCAAAACGTTGCTGGTCTTCAGCTCTTCTGAAGTCAGCCAGCTGCTCCCAGATTTATTAGAAACCAGCCTCAGCCAGACAGCTAGAGACTTCACCAAATGACTTTAAATTCCCTTCCTGACTTCAGCTTCCCTTATGAATTTTCTAAATATATCTTATTTCTATATCAGTTACCATTTACTACCCTTTTTCTCTAGCCATAATATGCACCTTTCATTTTTAAACACCATGACCCTTCACAGCAAGAAACTAGCAACTGTCCAGAGAACTAAGCTGGAGAATAGGAAAAAGGTCCTTTTCAGGATACTTCTAATAAGTACTAAGTAATTTGTGGGATTTCTGAATACATGTACAAACATATTAAGCACAAATTATAATCAGCACGATGCACTTTTTTTTCCAATACAGCTTACTTTTGTGGTAGGGAGAAGGGCAACAAGGATTACCTCAGTTCACTCCTGAATTCATCTTGGCTTAAGTAAGTACTTGGAGTTCCCAATGCCATTTCATATATTTAGGAGATCACCTGTTTACGTGTGCAAGTGTGTGAATCCTATATATAGATTAACAGATGTCCCAAGCGCCAATCCAAGGCTGTTGCACATGGAGCTCAGCCAAAGGTCTAGAATGACCAGAGAAATTCAAAGTTACTCAGACTGGAGTGCCTTTCAGACACAAACCAACATTTTCCTGCTCCTTTCTCCCTGTATTTGACCTTAAAAATAATTTTCAAATTAAGAATAAAACAGGTCACACAAAGGAGAGTATATGTCTGCAGGCTCGAAAGTAAGTTCCATACGGTACCCTTCTACTCACCTCTTTCATTCAATTTGTGACACAGTGTAATATTCTGAGGGCTTTGTATGCCTGTCTGATTTTCCCACTTGAAACTGAGCATTATTTATTTCACAAAGGTGAAAAATTCTGAAATACAAAGTTTGAACAACATTTTTATATCTCTAATGAACTGTTCCAAGAATTAATAAAATATTCCAGAGAAATCTGGGAGCTGGTATAAAGGGCTGCAATCAGCAGTTTAAGAGGAGGGGCAGAGAACTGAGGAAGGGCAGTGCTCTAGGAGACAAATAACATCGTGGTACAGCTCCTATCAACAGTTACACTGTTAGTGAGCTACAGCAAGTCATGATTATTTTTTTTTCTCTTGTCATAAAACTGCCTTAATAGAGAGACCATTGATCAATTCCAAGACCAGAGCTTACTTCAGCCTACTAATGGCTGGTAGCAGCTCACAGCAGTATATGCTTAATGCATACAGAGGCTGCATGCATATGGACACTTTCAGGACACTTAACAACTCTAGTTGTAGTCCAGGGGTGCAGTAGTAGTAGGCAGTAGCAAGAACAAATATTTACGATGAGCTAAGTTGTTTTTTGCAGCTCGTCATCTAAATCTGCATTGGCATGTCTGCCCTTCCACATACATCTCTGAAAGCCCTTCTATTTCTAAACCACACTCAGAGTTCAATAGTGTGACTAGAGCTACTACAAAAAAACAGACTACAGCCTCTGCATCTCAGCACCTTAAGAGAAAAAAAATAATCTCATTTTAAGACTATGTCACATACCAGGACAGGTTTATGCGAAAAAAAATCCAAAATATTCTGCATTTCTTGTTTTTCAAAAGCTCATGAAAAGAAGCAAATAGCTTTGAACTGCAGCCTGTGGTGAGACTCTATGCATGTTATATTGAATACAGACTTACTGCCAAAGGGACTCTGCTCACATCTCTACAAAACCTTTTCCTCTCAGGAATCCCAAGTGCTACTCAAGGCTGTCCAACCAAGGTAATGATTAAACACAGCCATATGGTGGATTACAACAGAGACAGCACGACCAGTAGTGCAGAACAGGAAGAGAGGAAGGCTGCGGCAGCCAAATGAAACCCTATAGAGGAGCTGAGGGAGGCAGAACTCCCTGGAATCTGGCCTGGGATATCCATGCAAAAAAGACAAGTGCAAGACAAAAACCACATATTAACTAGATAGGCTGTATGCTCAGACATGATTTATTGATTTTGTAAATTCAGTGAAGGCAGTCTGCTTGACAGAGACATTCATCCTTGCAATCCAATCAATAAGCCATGTGATTAGAAAGAGAAACTACCAAAGAACAAGTGAAATTAGCCTAACTTCATTATCTAAGCTGAGGAAAGTGCAAGCATAAGTAAAATCAGTTAAAAGCGAACTATGCACTTTATGCTCATAAGGGGTCATGGCCATTTCTTTGTACACTGTTCAACACCTCTGCATACCCCATTTGAAAGTCCTGTGCTACCGCATCCACTTAACTCCAAAAGAGAGCATGAATACAGAATAAGCTGGCATGGAAACCTGCCAGTTAGTTCATAACTCCTCTACCTTTCAGTAGCAATGGAGATCTTTTAAGAGTATTTTCAGTGGCCTAGCACTGAGCAGGTCTGACTGGGTTTGTGAGTGTCAGAGACCACTGCCCAAGGAAACAAGGCACTAGGCCAGCATTTGCAGCTCACATTTATTTTTCAATCTTTCAGTACAATGTGTATAACACCACTAGATGAAACCAACAGCCCATATGAAACCAACTTAATTATAATAAGCAGCCATAAAAGGCGACTTTGACAACATGGGATATTGCTGAACAAAATCATCACAGCCATTTGTGGAGAACTGGGGCCTCTAACTGAAATGTCACAGTGCCATGTAACTACTGCTTTGATGGGTGAAGCCACCTTTCCACTTACCACTTGGCCAGCAGCAGCCCTTCAATTTACATTGAGAAGACAGTTTTTTCCTAGTTTCTGATTAAATAGTCACACTGGACCAGTATCAATGCCAAATTCAGCTTTGGAATATACAGCACAACAGCCATGGTTTTCATTGTTTCAGTTATATCCTACATTTATGACCGAGTTCAGTTCCTTGGAGACGTGGTGTAAAAAACCTTCCCTCGCACTAAAACTGGTTTGTGAGAATTTTTCAGCTGTGCCTGCTTACAAAACAAATGTTGACTAACATTAGCCATTTCATGCTTCAGCAAGAAGCCAGATTAGATTCTAGTTCATGCACCAGCAAGGGCAACATCTGCTAAACTCCAGTTGCAACACCTTTCTGTACAGAAGCAGCAAAAGGCGGTTAGGATTACCAAATCTTTTGCAGCATATACAAGATGCTGTAAGAAAAATTCAGCTCTCATCATTTGTGATGAACCAGTGAGTATACAGTGGTCAAAATTAATTTTGAAAAAAACTCAAATTCCTGAAGTAGATGATATGTTTTTTTCAGACCTGTGTTTTTTTGGCACCATCAACAACACCCCCCATATCACAGAGAATGTGCTAGAATGGGGTTACCAACAAAGAAAAGCCAACTTTTCCTGCTCTTTTTAAAGGCAATTTTCTGAGCCTAACAGCATTTTAATCCACTAACTGCTGATGGGGAATACACGCTGGCTTTGCATTTAAGCAGACTGTGCAGTTAACAGAGAAGCATTTAAGTGAAACAGACTGTAAATGACACCCAAACTGCAGGGATTATATGACAGTTTGCTACCCTGGGAAGGGGACGCCAAAATATCGTGTCCCTCTGCGGGGTGAAGGAGAAGTAGCAAATACACTGTTGATCCTCACAATTTGCAAGCATCCACTGCGTTGTTTGTGTAACGGCTCTATTTATCTCAACTAATTTTAAAGAATCACTTGGAGCAAGCCTGGGCAAAAGGACAGTTAAGCAGAAGTTTATTTCTTTACTATTTCAGACTATCTCACATTCCACTACCTCTTTTCTCTATTGCAGCCACAACAGCTGCTATTAAAATGCAGGCAGTTTCCCCAGCTCTTCCTCAGCAACCATGCTACAGAGAAAATGGAGTTTGAGAGGGTAAAGAATAGAAAGAGAATTTGGTTTGGTCTCTTAAAACTGTTACAAGAACCTTTCACACTAGAGGCAAAAGCCACTTACTTACATTTATGCTGTGATCTTCTCTTTGTGAGAAGTAGGATTGGGATGACCCTCCCTACACCCAAAGAGGAGATCTGTGGAGCAGATCCTGAACAGGAAACAAACCAGGACCAGGAGTGGTTCCCTACAGCAGGTCACATGAATGATGAAAGTGGATTTCTTGAAAGAAATCTTAGCAGAAATTTGCATGTTCTGCTGCAATAGGTTTAGATGTGCAGGTGTTTCACACCAGTTTGAGGAACACTGATAAAACTCCTTACCCAGCTACGTCCAACAGAGACGACTGCAGGCACAAAGCCAAATAGGTTTAATAAAAAAAGCCATACAGCTGCATCCAAGGCAGATCCAGTAGAGAGGACTCGAAACTTTTTTCACAGTCACCTTTTATTTCTTGTCTTCTTGGTAAGTTTTTGAGAGCATTAACAGTTTGAACAAGTGAGAACAGGGGTACAGTTCTGCCTGATGTAGGCCTAAAACCTCTATCAAGAGATCCTTAAAAAACTGAACAGATCCTTCAGCTCCAAAACAACAACTTTCAAAATATTTCACAGTAGCTGTGCTAGATTCCAGGTTGTAATGTGGTCATGTAACACTAGGGTTGTTTTTCTCCATCCAGCAATTCCAAAAGCCTTCAGACTCTCAAATGCCCAGAAGCTTTCAAGAGGAGCTGAAAAGTACAGAAAACTATACAGAACACTATACAGAACAACTGGTCATTTAAGAACACAAGAAGCGGAAGAAGAGAGAAAATTAACTGACTCTCACCCTCAGGACAGGAAGGGCTTGTTTCTTGATAAAATCACACTCTTCAAAGCTTCTACAGCTCAGAATCTCTTGGGACATACAAAATCATTGACATGACATGCAGCTTACACATGCCTGCTGACAGACAAGATGTACTGTCTATACGATCGTGTTAGAGGAGACTAGTTATGGTTACTGGAAACAAAAAAAAACCCAAGGTACAGGTCAATAGCCCCTTTTTGCTGGGACGATGCTGCTGGAAGAGAAATGTGAAATAGGAATTATTTTTTTTAGATGTTCTTAAAGGATGATGACATACTTGCATGTATTATCTTTTAACAAGCCAATGTTACGAGGCATTAAATAGCTGTCTTAGTGGAGACAGATAAATACAGATTCTTTGATATGGGTAATTTAGCAGAATCAAAGATCTCAACCTACAGAAGAAGCTGGTCCCCAAAGAATATCGAATCAGAAGCAAATACACCATCTAAAGCAAAAGGACCTACTTCCATCCTCACATAGTATCAAAATGCTGCTGGCTCACAGCAGCTTTGTCTTCTTTAACACTAAACTTTTTAAATCAAATAAATGTATTACTATTAGTACACAGGTCTTTCCATTGAATGCATAAAAGCCCACTCTTACAATGAAATCTTAGTATATCTAATAGTCCATTTCAGCACTCACTGAAACTGTTAAAACAGGACTTTGAGAAATTAACTCGAAATACATCTAACCTGGTATACATAGTAAGATATGCAACATGAAAAAAAGCTTGTCAACAGGAAAAGTTGGTTTGCTTTCTGTGCAGGGTACTGATTCTTGCAAAACCATTTTGCCCCAGTAATACTGGTTAGGTGAAAACTAAGCATGTGAATAACTAGACACATACCCATATCTATGGAATTTGGCTACCATGCATGATTCAATAAGATGACCTGTAACAAAATGCCTAGGTGGAAAGGTCTACCTAAAATTGACACAGTATCATAACAGTAAATATTAGCTGCAGTCGGTGCTTGCTGATGGCATCTATATATCCATTGTTACTATGTATAGCTGGAAGTGGAGCTTTGAGGGGGGGGAAACAGAGAGAATTTCCCAATTCCCTGTGTAAACTTGAGTCACAGACTACTGATCTATATATTTCCATGAAACAATGAACAAGGAGGAACTAACACTGCCCTTAACCACCTTGCAGAGAAGACCCTGGGAAGAAATTCTCCCAAATAATTTAATATGATGTGGCAGATGGAGACAAATGAAGGAAAAAGAAGGAATGAGTAGATATATCCCAACAATCAGATCTACAGCTGTCTACTAACGTGACATACATAAGGCAAGATACAAGGGAAAAACAAATTTGAACCCTTTTCATTTTTTTCCTAGTAAAGAAAGAGCTCCAACCTTTTAGTTTTCCTTACAGATGAGGAATCAGAGTTGTTTATATTTGTTCTGAAAAATGATACAGAAGAAAAAAGAAAAAAAAACATGTCTGGAGATACATCAGAATCTGAACAATTTTTCATTTTATTTAAACCTCTGAGTTCAAGGGATAGTACGTTTTTGTGTGCTTCTAATAAGCAGAAAAATATCAAGTCTTGAGACAGTGCCCAGACACATCCATAAAACACATGACTGGACATGTTTATAATACTAAAATTGATGTGGAAATCCTTCCATGCCTCTTCCATCAATAAGACATGGTCTAATATTTTTCCTTCATAATTCACCTCCCATACTGCAATTTCTGCTACAGCACAGTGCTCCAGAGTACTAACAGCCTCTCACATCAAGGCCAAAAACTTCCTCAAATATTTTACTGAGTTGTCGGCCCAGTAATTCAGCCTTCCTTCTGCCACAGGGCACCCTCTACAGATAGAAGTTAAGAGTTCCCTTCACAAAATCATCTAATGGTCAAGATACCACAGAACTTCTGTGGTAACAGCTGGGATACCTTGATATATGAGCTCTGTTTCTGGGTTTCCCGCTTAAATGTGAAATAATTCTGTATTTCCAAGACCATTTCAAATTCTTAACCATCTAAAGATGTTTGGTTTAGTGAAACTAAATGCAAATGGGAGCAAATGTGGTTTTCCACAAATGGTAGAAAAAAGGACTCAGAAGTATGCAAATTTAAACACAATACCAGCAGTTCTTTAGAAGTAATTAACCAGTTATATAGGAAACCTGGAAAGCTGTCCCTTCTTATTTTAATTTAGCTAGCTCGAGAATCTCCCAGCTTCAGCTGGTTGATTGTGCTGACAGTTATTTCAAGAGACATGGAACAAAAGCAGTTTTGCCCAACACACATATTACATGCAAAATAAAGACTCAGAGCATTACCTATCCGGTTAGCATTCCTGCCACCAGCTTCTGTCCAAGCCCCAGCAACCTCTCTTAGCAAGCATTTCAGGCAGATGCGACAAGGAATTACAATATTTCTTTAATTCATGGTAGTGAGAAACATCTTTGCTGTTTTCTCAAAGACTGCGAAGAACACATGTCATGGCATCTGAGGTTCAAATAGAGATCTCAGCCTTGGTACTGCAACAGTCTGGTACCTTCTTTATAGTTTCAGCACAATTTTATTACAATTCTGTTTCAACTTGTAAAAGATTTACAAGCTATGGCCATCATATCCTTCTACGTTAAAAACCAGTTCCTTCACAGCAGCCCAGTATTCCTATTACACACAAAATTCTGATTCCCCAGAATTCCTATTACATACAAAAATGCACATCAAATTCCCTGAAACTCTTTTAAACTCTGACCATACAACGCTGACCTACTACTTTTTACTTTCTCTCTGGATATTTACTTTCTCTCAAAACTCTGGACTAAAGATCTCCAGGACCAACTTTCTTGGGTTTTTCCACAAGGGAAGATCCACAGCATTGAAAACAAATCCGGCTATGAGGCTTAATGTGGTTCTTAAGTGCTATCACAGCTATAAATATCTAAATAATATAATTCTGTGTAACAGGTCAATCAGCAAACTAAAAAAACCCAGCAGCCCAGAATGGCCTGCATGACCACTGACTTCAGACTGGTGGACAAATTCTGCAGATGTTTAAAATGATACTGCTGGCTCACTCCTCTAACTGAAGGACACAGAGGAGACTGCCAGCAGCAGCAGGTACTCCCATACTCATTACACGCAGTGGTTCTCTCCAACTGCTAACTGAGGTGGGCTTTTGCTAATAGACTGAACAAAAGCAAGTGAAGGGCAGACTCATTTCCTTTCTGTTGCTCCCTCCAGCAAAAACGCAGGGAAGATAGCTATGTGGTGACTGTGTTTGCAACCTCTGTAGTTAGATTCACTGTCACATGTCAGTCCTGAAGATACAATCCTCGTTTTAAACTGCCTGCAGTCAATGTGACAGCTATTATTAGCAGCAGTAAAAGAAGTTTCCCTCAGTGAGGCACAAAGGTACTACTAGTTTAGCATCTACTTCAAAAATGCTGTCTTCCACTTCTGAAAAGGGACAATTTGACATCAGAGCATGAAAAATGGTGTGAACTGCAAACAGGCTTGGAAGGGCTTTCACATGTAAGTATAATACAGAAAGAGGCATGAAACTGTAGGAAAGTGAAAGCGAAGAAAAAGAGCATTAGAAAGAGCACTCACTAAAATAAGCAAGAAAACCCACAGCTGTTTGCAGGGGCAGGTTACATGCTACTTGTAATACTGACCAAAATACTCTAAGGGATTGTGTACATCCTGGCTTCCAGCACTGCTGTGAAATTTGCAGAGATGAGTAACCAAAGAACAGAGCCACTGCCACATTCAATCCCTACAAAAAAACACCACTACAGTCTCCATGCATTTAATACTAGAACATCTAGCAGCACTAAAAATGGGGAAACTTCACATAAACTTCACATAAAGTCTGAAGCAAATCTCTTCCTTCTGTCACCCAAAGAGCATCACTCAGACCCACCCTCAATAATCCAGCTGGGCAGCACAATGTTTGTGCCCTGGCAAGTGTTTCAGTGAAGAAAGTTACTAAAGAGATGCTAAATGTGCAGCAGAGACATTATGGAAAATACCCTCAGAATGGTGTCAGGCCCATGAGCAGTCTTAGGGAATGGAGACCATGGAATGAGGTCTTTATAAGCATGGCTGCAACAGATGATCCCTGGCCCTACCATGGAGAAAAATCCATTATGGGTACTTCTACTGAAAACTTTCAAATAGGATTGGTTTTGGTTTTTTGGGTTTTTTCACAAAATATTTTCTTTACAGCTGTTTACTTCTGAAAGGTATTCAAATGAGATTGTCCAGAAAGCCTGGATTTCACTGATGTTCACCGTCAATTTTGGAAAGAATCCATGTCCCAGAGCAATATATCCTCTTCCTTATGCCTGACCTTCTTTCACATTTCCTGTTAGCTTCATCAGCTTTGTTTTCTTGGAAGAACACTTACTATATTATATACATAATGAACTTTGACAGTAGGTCACCTCCACAGTTCTTCTACCCATCAAACTGAACACTGATAAGCAAAAACCATTTTGTAGTTCTTACTAGTAATCAACATTTGGAATGTACTTCAGCTATTGTAGGTAAGCTCTTCGTTTGGAGAGGTTAGCAAATTTTACACACCGTCAGGAAAAAATATTGTATCTACTTCCACTAGCCTAAATAAAAGGAAACCATGAGTTTTGTTCCAGGTTAATGCCATTCAGCAGATTATGCGTCCACTTACAGGCCTGCTGCAAGAAAAAAAGAACACAATTTTCCCTATAAGCTCTCTGCATGTTTGCGTTTGATAAACCTAAGCTATGTCAGGACCCACATCCCGTTTTCTACCACAGGCTGCAGAGTTTCTTGCCAAGAAATGTGCTGCTTTAACATTTTGGATCAAAATTTATTGATGCAGCAGGTGACAAAATCAGTCATTCAATGCTCAGAAAAGACTGGGTAGATGGGAGTTGGCTCACGAAAGGAAAGACCTAAGCAGGCACTTATTTTTGGTATAGATATTCGATAAGTGTTGATCAATGACTTGCAGGTGTGACAGAACACTGAAAAATCTGAGGTGACTACTGACAGGTCTTACAGATGATAGAAGTACCAAGATGAGATTTACACAAGCAACCCGATGTGGGTCCAAAAACACAAACAGAAACCACAACTGTCACTGACCCTTATCTTCTTTAGGCAGGAGAGCCACAGTGACATCTGTCTGGCAAGGACTTTGAACAAGCATGTTAACTGCAGAAGTTGCTTCTGGACGCAAAACAGGCAATCTGAGCTTAAGTATCATAGTTCTGTTTTCAAAAAGGCATCTGCTTCTCAACAGTTCTCAGGAAACATCAGCCATTTGCTGTTTAAAAGTATAAATACAGATATTTTCTTCTAAAAAAATAAACAGCAGCTAATTATCAAATAATGAATAATTAAAAAGCCACACAAGTTTTTCCAAGCTTTATTAATGTTCCCCAGTTGCTGGCATTACCACTACCCCAGCATCACTGCCACTGAATATGAAGCTCAGTTCAACTGTGAAAAAAATTCAGTTGACAGGACAGGAAAGTACTTACTGCAGATTTTACTTGGTATCATTACTAGTTCAAAGCATTGCCTGCATAAGTGCTATTGACAGCTGTACTCATTACACCACACCCAGTTTCTATTCTTTATGATTTCTTCATGTGTTGAGTCCTTACATCTTCGCGCTCTTGCAGGCCCGAATTCACAACTCTTTTTGCATTATTTTGTGCTAAAGAAAGTATTATAGTAGCTGGTTTTTGACAAATGAAGTAGATCACAGTGTGGTAAACAAGCTAGCTTTTCTGTGTCCTTCTCTTCCTCTTCCTCCTCCTCCTCCTCCTCCCATTCCCAGAATGAAAATAGCTAGGGCTAAAGCAACAGCTGGGGATCATTACACTGACAGGAATAGTTCAGTAACTCCAAGAGAGAAAAACATGTCATATCCAAAAAACCAAAAACACATTAAGGCAGCAGGACTCCAGGGATAATGCTATGACTCTCCTTCCACTGATAAGGACTGACTTATAAAAGTCCTGGTCATTTGGTGTTAACCCTTTCCCTAAGCTTCCCACTCATGTCATAAAGTTGGCAAATACCCTGAAACACCTCTACATATCACAGTTGAATAAGGCACACTGGGAATTGAGCAAAACTACACTTAAATTGCCATCTTACTGCCAACTTTGATCCACTTCACATTAATGTATCATTATCTTTCCTTCACAGCACCGCCTAACTTTTAAGCATAGTCACAGTCACTGTGCCACACATTTGCAAACACTAGTTGCAGCACTAGGCTACAGGGAGTCTAACTACATACATCTGGTGCACCCCTGGATTTGCCACAGGAAATGACAGCACAGTAGCTCCCCATACTTTCAACATGCTTTTTATGTCTTTCCATATCAGAGCACTGTTTATATAATTCTGAATTGTGGGTCATATCTGGCCATAATACAGAGATGTGCCTGTTACATTTTGTGGCTGTTTTCTGACCTGCGTTACCCATGCATTTGTATGAGACACTGCTTTGACATCTCCCACAGTATCTTCAGGTCCACTCTGAAGTAGAAAGACACAGACCAACCTTCACAGGAAAAGGTCACCCTGCGTTCCTGCTCCCGTGGAGATGCCTCAGAGGCAGGGGTTGCCCTCTTACTGGGGATCTCCTTGGCGTGGAAAGCTCCCAAGTCTACTCATGCAGGTTCTTCTGCCCTCTACTGGAAGAAGAATGGCCACTGACCAGCTCTAACTGGTCAGTGGCATTTATGACAATAAGGTCTAGGTCACTCATGAAGAAAGCTGTATGTTAACAAGCACTTGCATGACTCTTGATCTCTTCAAAGTACTGAACAGATATTAATAGTTTAATCAAAGGCTAAGCTAACTCAAATTACCTCACATTTGCTGTGGACTAAGAATGTGCACACAGCTACAGCAGATCGGATGGCATGCAGGAACTTGTTCGTGTGTCTGGCCCCTGAGACACAAATCTTGGAAAAAGACAGGTGAGTTTCAGTGTCACCCCCTGAGTCACACTGAACATTTTTTAAGGGAGGACTTGACCCAAAAAAAGTGTTTCATTTAAGAGCAATAAATGAAGGACAGAGGTGGAAAAGTTGGAATTTACTGTTGAAATTTACTTGTGGAAGTACTTAATTCTAAGCTAGACTCACATGAATGTTAATTGGTCTTTAAGTAGCTTCCTGCAATTCTCTCTTTGTATCTCTTATGAGGGGCTATCATACTGTTGTGTTGACTGGTCTAGAAACTGCAAACTGGGCTCTGGTATTTGAAAACTAAATCATTCCAAGGCATTCTTGAATAGAAAACATGTTTATAGATTCCTGAATTCTAGGAATTTTACAAATAACTGCCCCAACACATACTTTTAAAAATACAGGCATATGTTTTTTGACTTCCCCATGTCAAATCCATTTCTGCGTGGAAAAGATCACCAGTTCCCAAACTTCAATGTCAAGTCCCAATTAAAAAAAAATAATAAAAAAATAAATCAGATTTAGGAGGACATCTGTTTTCTAGAAGCGAGGAAATAAAACACAGCCTGTTCCAGATAGCTGCTTCTCATGAGATTCATTAAGGTATGAGCATTGTCAGTGTAATACAAACATCCCTTATTTGCCTGGTTTTATTAAGAGGAGAAAGCAGACCAGCATCTATTCATCTGTGTGTGGTAAAGAGTGAGGAAGAGAAATGCATTAATTTTATGTCCCGACTGATAGCAAAACTAAGCCGTCCCATTTTTAGGGTACTACGAGCATTACAGTTTCAGCTGAATGCTAATTCTGGACTTGAAGAGCTTCCTTAAGGTTTTACACATGAGTGCATCTGCTTCTCCACTGCCTGTAAGATTTGGCTCTGGAAAACACAGTGCATGCTACAGCATAAATACAACAGGCACCCCAAGACTGCAGGAGACTTGAATGGAGCAAAGCTAAAGGGTTATTCTTTTCTGAAACGAAAGATGCTGGAAGCATCTATTTCGCTTCCCTACCTTCCATTTGGCAGCTGGTATAAAGCTGCTTTCCTCATCACATAGAGTACCATGCATTAGACATGGGGTAGGCTGATGATACTGCTAGACTTTGCAGAGTCAACACAGCTTTTTCAATACTCAGAATTATACAAGAATTCAATTACCTTAATTCACTTCAACTTGAGACAGCCACGAGCATTTTTTACATTAATGAAAGTATGACAGAATTGCATTTTTGTAGTTCTACACATTATCCCACTGTAGAGCCTGTGGATAGTGACTGGATGAAAGTTGTATCCTGGCACATCCAAATGCAGAGTGCTCACCTTCTGTGAAAATCAATGCCTTGCAAATACAAGACAGATGCAAGTTCTGACTTCTTTTATTTTGGTTTGTTTTTTTCCTCTGAAGATTGATGTGCTGCAGTTCTTTGCCTCCAAAGCAAAGTAATCTGGGAATACTGCCTATATCAATGGATTTATAACTCCCAAACTTGACTTTGAGGACTGTGACTTCAGTTTTCTTTTCTTTTTCCATATTTGTTCAACAAACAGCATTCCAATTAAAAAAAAAAAAAAAAAAGAAAGAAAGAAAGAAAAAAGGCAAGTATATTTTAAAAATCTAATAACAAACTAATGCTTGATATATATTAAAGAGGCTTGGTAGGAGAAGTGACAATAGCAGGTAGAAACTTAACAGTTTTGTTTGGCAGCCTCAGCAGGCCTGGAGCTGCATACAAGAGAAAAATCTTCTAAACACAATCATCTTCCACACACTGGCTATCTTTCCACAACAAACACGGCCTTATTTTATCTAGCTTTCTGTCCTCAGCTCCTATCACCCTTTACTTTTCTGTCCCAAATGCCACTGAAAGTCATTTTCCACTCGTTTCAGATCACGGTACTTGGAGCTGAAATTCCGTATCACCTCACTTCTGAGGCCACTGAGCTCAAGATCCTGGTTCACTCCTGCAAGTTGCCATTAAAATTTCACCTGTAGCTAGATGGACCCAGTGTTTCTGACAAAACATGAATCTTGTTATGTTTGCCACTGGCATTTTATTATGTTCTGCCATTCTTCTCTGCAATCTTTTCCAGGTTCCTGTTTGTTGCTATTTATTACACTGCACACTATGAATGGACCACTGCCTGTTTTCATCTTCTCTTTAATTCCTCCAGATCTTCTTCCTCATAGATATCACTCCCTTAAATCTGACCTCTAGCTATCTATATAATCTTTCAGAACTGTCATACCCCCATTGAAAATCACATGTATCTGCAGGAGAATACCATTAACTAAAACAGAATCACACTTACATGCATACGCTCTACTCCTTTCACATTCTCCAAACACCACCACACTGAAACTTAAAACATGGTATTCTACTCCCTTCAAGGCAGAGTTGCCACTCCAGAACAAGCCTTTATGTCTTTAATGAAACAGCCTTAAAACATTGCTCAAAGAGCCCTATAGACACAGAGGAGAGGAAGAAATTTAAACTCTGAAATTAAAACTTCCAAATGCAAGTGGAATTGTCCCAAGGTCCAGCACTGCAAGTCACTACATACAGAGCTCCAACCTTGTCCAGTGACATGCTCATGAGCGCCCTCGGGGACAACAGGTCACAGGAGTCAGTGGGAAACCCATAAACTGGACTACTGCCCAGAAAAGAAGCAGCAGGCAGGTTCAATATGCAAACGAATAAACCACAAACCTATTATACAATGTCTACAACAAAGAAAGCAGAGCCTGCTAACCTTCTCGTAAGCTGTGGTATGAATCTTGATACGTGCTTGAACAGCTCTTCCCTTGCTTTGACACAGTCTCTGCAAGCGGCACAATCCCAACATAGGCAGGCTGCAGTGTCTTGGCTTTATCCAACATATTAGAGGAAATCCCTGGACCTGAAGACAGATGCTGTAACACAGGAGGCTTCCCAGGATAGTGGAAGGGGTGCTTAATCCTCACAAGAGACCCTCACCACAGTCCCTCTCTCTACCAGGTTTCGGTCACTGTACCAAGTGGTAAAGTGAACCAAAAAAAAATCAGTTTGCTGCTAGATTCCAAGGCTGTGCTTGCATAGAAACAGAGACGTACTTGAGGCACAGACAAACCCTGACAGCCGACATCTAAAGATTAAAATCAGCAAGGCTCTTGGCAAAACTTCTCTTCCTACTATCTCAAAGCTCAGTCAGAAACTCCACTGTTTCAGCAAGTGGCTATAAGCATTCAGGATCCCAGTATGCAGAGCAGTGCTTATCAACAGATGCGTGGACTCCTTTGTGGGGCCACTTGCAGTAAGAGCCAACCTCATTTACCCAAAATAGTGAACAGTTGGTTTCTCTACTCACACTACAGACACCTGCCAGACAGGCAATATCATGTGATTGAGCACTACCCTCTCTCCCTCTGCACCTCCCAACTGTAAGCACGCCGTACACGCAGCTAGGAGAACACCACCACTCCTGGTGCACAAGCCATGCTGCTTTTTCTCCCTTCCTGTTTAAACAGGATATAGCATTTTAGCTGTGGAGAAAACTAAACTAATAATCTGAGAAACAGAGTTCTTACATGCATTTGCTCTGAGAACACGTATAGATAGATAACAGCAGGCTACTTCCGTACAAGCACACATTCTCACCTCATCTTCTCTTAAATCCTTTCTCCCTACCTAGTAGAAACACCTACCTGAAGATAATCAGCAGCATCCAATCAATAACCTTCTACTACAAGCACTGCAACTTCAAAATCTGTAGTTGCATTGAGGCATTTGTCTCACGTAGAGCTTATTTAATGTGTATCATGAACAGATGCCATAGGGTTGGCAAACTTTGGTTATACATACTGCCCAGCACAGTACTGGAACTGGAAGTGGCCAGAGAAAATGTCATGCTCCATCTGAGCAACAGCCAGGAGATACTCTCACCAGTACAGTTGGTGGCATTGTTGGTTTTTAATGTCATGAAGCATGTATCATAAAAGATGCAAAAATAAAAGAGCTGTCCAGTGAATACCTGAAAAAATGTATTCTGGCATCTTTACAGAAAAAAAAAAGATGACCAGAAATTTTTGTCATCCTGCAAGCCTGAAGCAAAGACAGCCACATGGACATCACAAAAATAAAAACGGGGAATACTCTAAACAGTATAGGAACAGTCTCCGTTTCATTTTTTGCCCCTGCCCCTGTCCCCAGTCGAGACAAAAATTTCTCATCTCCGAAGAGTTTGGGAGGTATCCAAGTCATTTTACAAAGCAAGGCTGGAATAACAACCACAAGGAAAAAAGTCTTTAATAATGAAGATAATCTCTAAGTGCTGTTCAAGTAAATCTTAAAAGCATGACTTCAACTCTGCCATAAGCTGCACTAGTGGAACAAAACAATCTAACACGTGTTTGAGTTAAAAACTAAAAACTAATATGCATAATTGTACATGTTTACTAAATAATGATGCTAGATGGCACCAGTGACATTTCTGAGTACCTTCAACAGCACTCTTCTTAATTTGACATGTTCAACCTCCACTCAGGAAAGAATCCAAACTCTAAAGTTCCCGAGGGTAAAAAAATACCTTTGGTGACAAGATCTGTAATGCCATTATTCCTAAATTACCAACATATACTCAACACAAACTCTCAAGCTTAAATTTAGGATTTGCAAAAGTCAGGTAAAGGTTCAGTTTCACAATGAACTTTGGCCAATAAGGTCAAATTACTGCACAAATAGATGAGCTTGTTTTTGTGTGAGCATTAGCAGTTGTGACTGCGGAAAGCTGCCTTGGGAAGCTGACCTGGCAAACCACAAGGGTGCTAAAGCCAGGATGAAGGAGAATAGAAAGAAACACACTGTCCAGATCTCCTCTTTCAGCAGCAGTGCAGAACTACACACTGGATCAGACCTGGTACTCTGTGCAGACAGGTCCCACAATTACCACAATGACTAAAGAACAACTACCCCGTGCCAGACTGAATCCTACTTTTTCTGGCAATCAATGCATCATCTGGATGGTGGAAATGACAAGATTCAGCTACAGAGGTCAAAGCCTACTATTCCTATGCCAACCTGAAAGAGGCACCAAGTAGCTAATAATACATGAAATATACTGCCAGTTGGGCAATTTGATCATATAACCAATCCTCTGCTGCTATAATTGACAACCGCGACTTGATGAAGATTTGATCCTCTCTTTTATTTGCTGAGTAAGATATTCTAAAATTTTGTCCTACAGCATCAAATTTGTCCTACAATGTTATCTAGTGTCTGAAAGAAGGAGCAAATATTCTAAACCCAAAAAAGTTGGGCGAGAACACTCCAAAAAGGACATGAATAATGTCCTCCATGCTGTATGAAGACAAACTCCATGGGGCCCAGGTTGGAGGATATCTTCAACAGACGAGCAAGCACATAGAGGATACCTCCTTGCAAAAAATGGATTCTGATAGATGAGTAAACACCAAGAGCAAACTGATTTGCACAAAACATTGACACTACTGCCAGATGTTGATGAGCATCAAAAAGTTAAACTAATGTTTAATTTGTTTTGTTGGCTCCTGATGTACTGATAAGAGATATGAAAGCCTGATCAGTGATCGCATGGACAGAAATAGCAATGCACTGTAAGAAGTAAGGCCTGATGAGTAACTTTGACACTTTGGAAATCAGCAGGGGAGATGGGAAAGTCTGTTTCCCAGCTGAGGTAGGATTTCCAACAACAGCTTCGGACGCTTAACCACTCCAGAAAATAGGATCAACCCACACCAATGCATTGTCCAACATTCCATGTCTTGCACAACATTCACCCTGAAATTGGCAGCAGTGCTGTTGGCAGAAAGATCACCTTTACCAAAAGGACCTAGACATTTGCCACAGATTTTTGGTTTGGAAAACATCGGGCTCTGTATTTATAATCTGTCCATGAGACAACTGTTGAGTCTTACCATCCTTTGACTTTCAAGTATGAAATGAGATACAGACTGTAGGAATATATTTTTCCTTTAGTTGCTGCATTACTACTTATACCCTCATACAAAAATAAAAAGAAACATCAGGTGTGCAGATGCTGCCGGTGGTTCTGAGGCCTGGTGCGCACAGAATGCAACACTTGCAGTTTTAATTACTTACCAACTATTCTGATCTAATGTCAATGAATTCATTAACTTTTTCTTCTCTCATTTTTCTACCCTCAAAAGCCAAGACACATATAAGCAGCAGCTTTTTCAAATTCCTATTCTGTGCTAGAAGAGAAATATGGAAGAGTGAGCCACCTCCAGCATAAGTTCTAAAACCCTGCTGTAGGTATTTCACCTTTATATTCCAAGAGCACACAAAAATTTGCCTGTGCAAAGTTAGCATCAGAACTGTAAGGTGCTACAGCTTAAAGATTTGTACCACCAAAAGGATCACTACTAGTTCACCTTCTCCTTCCCTTCTTCCAACCATGGACTTCTCTCTTACCGTAGAATAGTTAGGGTTGGAAAGGACCTTAAGACCATCTAGTTCCAACCCCCCTGCCATGGGCAGGGACATCTCCCACTAAACCATGCCATCCAAGGCTCTGTCCAACCCCACCTTGAACACTGCCAGCAATGGAGCATTCACAACTTCCTTGGGCAACCCATTCCAGTGCCTCACCACCCTCACAGTAAAGAACTTCCTCCTTATATCCAATCTAAACTTCCCCTGTTTAAGCTTTAACCCATTACCCCTTGTCCTATCACTACAGTCCCTAATGAAGAGTCCCTCCCCAGCATCCCTATAGGCCCCCTTCAGGTATTGGAAGGCTGCTATGAGGTCTCCATGCAGCCTTCTCTTCTCCAGGCTGAACAGCCCCAACTTTCTCAGCCTGTCTTCATACAGGAGGTGCTCCAGTCCCCTGATCATCCTCATGGCCCTTCTCTGGACTCGTTCCAACAGTGCCATGTCTTCTTTATGTTGAGGACACCAGAACTGCACACAATACTCCAAGTGAGGTCTCAGAGCAGAGTAGAGGGGCAGGATCACCTCCCTTGACCTGCTGGTCACACTCCTCTTGATGCAGCCCAGGATACGGTTGG
Organism: Amazona ochrocephala; assembly: GCA_039720435.1. Lineage (NCBI taxonomy): Eukaryota > Metazoa > Chordata > Aves > Psittaciformes > Psittacidae > Amazona > Amazona ochrocephala. The sequence continues at coordinate 81,808,059 of CM077880.1, forward strand.
CCCTCCAGGCTGCAAGCGCACACTGCCAGCTCATATTCAGTTTCTCATTGACCAACACCCCCAAGTCCTTCTCCGCAGGCCTGCTCTGAATCTCTTCTCTGCCCAACCTGTAGCTGTGCCTGGGATTGCTCCGACCCAGGTGTAGGACCTTGCACTTGGCATGGTTAAACTTCATCAGGTTGGCATCAGCCCACCTCTCAAGCGTGTCAAGGTCCCTCTGGATGGCATTCCTTCCCTCTAGCGTACCAACCGAACCACACAGCTTGGTGGCATCGGCAAACTTGCTGAGGGCGCACTCAATCTCACTGTCCATGCCACCGACAAAGACATTGAACAAGACCGGCCCCAGCACCAATCCCTGAGGGACACCACTCATTACTGGTCTCCAGCTGGACATTGAGCCATTGAGCACAACTCTTTGCGTGCAGCCATCCAGCCAGTTCTTTAACCACCGAGTGGTTCACCTATCAAATTGATGTCTCTCCAATTTAGAGAGAAGGATGTCATGTGGGACAGTGTCGAATGCTTTGCAAAAATCCAGGTAGATGACATCAACTGCTCTGCCCCTGTCCATCAGTTCCATAGCCCCATCATAGAAGGCCACCAGATTGGTCAGGCAGGATTTCCCCTTAGTGAAGCCGTGCTGGCTGTCACCAATCACCTTGTTGTTTTTCATGTTCCTTAGCATACTTTCCAGGAGAATCTGCTCCAAGATTTTGCCAGGCACAGAAGTGAGACTGACTGGTCTGTAGTTCCCTGGGAACTCCTTGATACCAATTATCCTCCTTAATATCAATTTTGACATTTATGTGGTATCTAATGAGCCAATTCAACCTACTGAACATCAATACCAACAGGCAGGATGAGCACCACAGCTGGTGGTTGGTGAACACAGCTGAAAAGGGAGAGAAGTCTTGACACAGGCTAGACTTCGGATCAACTCAGCTAATGTTTTGTAACACAGAATTGCATCACTAGTTTCACCCCCAAAAAATAATGTATTCTTTACATTCAAATTAATGAGCAGATAGCAAATGTGCTTAAAACATCCCACACCAACTTACAATGTGTATGTTTTTCCTCCTTCCACCTCCAGTCCTCCCTGCAGCTTAACTCAGGTTCTGTGTCTGTCTTCCCCCAATAATAATAATCTCAGATGATACGATGCCTGCAAGAATCTGCATGCACACAGTGTAGTGACGAAATATAAACAATGCACTGCTAAAAAATGGCAAACAGCTGGAATATATGCTCATTCTGACAACATAAGAAAAATCTCGGTAGAGGTCTAAGCCAGATGAACCCTCAGGAAGAAATATGAACCCACTATATTTAAGATCTGTCTCTGATATTTCTAGCAAACAGATAAAAGCTGGAAAAATAACAGAATGCTGCACCTACACCGCTGTAAACCTTTGATGCCTTATGACTCTCTTCATTTTATACTTCAAAACAAATAGAGACTTATGGCACACTGACACTTGTGTCACTTACTTTTTCTCAGCTAAGGATCACATTATATGTAATGTGAGTTTGCTTTGCATATTCCCAGGATCCTGCCTCCCACCAACAGTGACCTTGAGAAAGAGGTAGAAACTCCAAGCTGGGACCACTGTGCATTCTTGGTTCTCCAGTTCTCAGGAAGAGGCTGAAGCTTACTCTTACTCTTATCTCTTCAACTAGCTGCTGACAGCTTGCTCTGCCAGTCAGCATTCAGAAAACTCCTGAACATGACAGGTAGCCAAAGGTAAACCACCACGCAGATGTAAGAAAAAGGCAACAGCAGGGGGGATGCATGAGAAGCTGGACCTTTGCTGTAGCTTCTGAGCGGCTCTTCAGTCCCCCAACCCACTCTGGGATATACCACCACCTCTACTTTTGGCAAGTTGGCTGTCATTGAGCTGTAAATACTGTGAGTTTAAAGCACGAAAATAGCTGCTGCACAGGCTGGAAAACCTATCAGATGATGTCAAGGCGCATTTCAAGCCCTCCCTTCCCCCCTACCACTTCCTTTCCTATGTCACTTTCTCATTACCTCACTGTCTCTAATTCTGAAAGTGCTTCTCTCTGCATCTTTCAGCTGCCAGCATGAACTTTACACAGCAGCTACAGCCAATTCAACCCCCAGCACATCTATAAACTCTGCCACCCACCCCATTCCTTGGGATTCAGCCAAGATGTCAGCTTGCCTTTCTCTGAAAACACGCACATGAAATCCATGATCCCTATCTGCAAAACACACAAGAAGAATCAGTTCAGCCCAAGGAATGCAGTGCTGATCTGCATTTGATTAACTCTGCAGATAAGCAGTTTCCAACCAGCAAGGCAAGTCAACATTATAAGTGAGGTGTGGAGAGACAGCAGCCGTGATGTCCCATACCCTTCTTCCTAACATACTGAGTCACTCAGCCCTGCCACTCACCCAGGCTTTGCAGACCTGAGGAAGAAGGAGATGCAAAAGAATGAAGCCAAAACCTTTGCTTTTCCAACCTCTCCCCTCCCCAAAGCAAAAACTTACCTAGTCAAGTGTTGTTGACCAAAGATCATCTTCAAATTACTACAGCAATATTGTCACAAGGGCAGACAAGAGGGGAAGGAGAGAGAGAAGGGGAAGCAGAGATGTTGGCTCTCTTATGGTTCATGCCTCTCCTCCTCCTCCTCTATCCTTTCAGGACCTGTGGTACTGGGGAAGCTGAGGTGATAAAGAGAAGGAAATGCTCCAGAAGTCTTCCTACTCGGGATCATACAAAAAAAAAAAAACAAACATTATGCAGCACATGCTCCTAGTATTACTACATGGGAGTACACCCGCTCAGAACACGTCACCTACACAGCCAAAGAAAGCAGTGCAGCTTTTAAGACAAGTTTATTAAATTCACCTTTTGGTTTTAGCTTGGGGTTTTTTTTAGTTGGATTTTCTTTTGCAAACCACTGGCAACAGTTCTGTCAATGTGGTCCTCTAGAAAGCTGCACATACACCCCTTGACTACAAAATGGTGTTGCCTATTAAAAGACTTCCATCCAAGAAAAGAAATGCAACTAGTAGCTGGATTTCTCTGGCTAATGTAGTGGAAGGACTCTGCTCACAACAGAAGAGGGCAGGACGAAAGCACAGGAATTAAGAGAAGGAAGTTTTATACCTGAACAACCACATATAAGCCCAAGAAAAACAAGCAAGTTAAAAACCCATACCCCAACACATGTTGTTATTTTTACCGTTTTGCTTGATAAATTCTGTTTAGATGCAAAGACTGTTGCATACCTCTTCATATTCCAAAGTTACTAGCCCTTTGTCAAGTTACCATCCCCTGCTGAGCCCCCAGTTGTTGGTTGTATGAATGTTCTCACTCTGTTCCAGTGCACAGTTAGAAAGATTAGCTCACATTACCTTTGCTAAGCCAACAAGCTTCACAGTGAGAGCTCATACATCAAGTATGACAAGTCAAATGTGGAGTGGGTATCTCCAGTAGAGGGGCTTAACTGAGAGCTGCTCCAGCTGGAATTGCAACAGAATTCCCGTGTATTTATTTCGTTCAGCTATTAACCATCTTGCTCTAAAATAATTACTTAAGACCAAAGGAAGTAAGAGTTATAGTTCCCTGCTCTTACCTAAGAGCCATAGCTTACCTGTTATAAAAAAAGTCAAAGGTTTCAAGCCAGAGACAGTCACCCAAGATTCAGTAATTTGAATCTTACCAGCCTTCCCACCTACAGTTAGGTCTGCTAATTCACCCACATGCACCCCAAGTAACTTTAATGTCTCCAGGAGTAGGCAGATGTGCTCCAACACATGCAGATGTGCATTTCCGCACTACCACAACTGCACACAGGCAGGAACATCCAGAAGTGCAGGAAGACTGACATGTAAGCAAGTATATACTATGCTCAGTGAAGAATAAGCAAAAGAACAGACTTTTCAAAACATTTCCTCTTGCAGATATTCCAGGCTTCAATTTAAACTGCTGTGAACAAGTGAAAACAGCAAAACCCAAAACATTTGGTTTCGCTCTCAAGAGCATTAAAACAGATGGAGTTCTGGCCAGATCAAGTGGGGTAGTGAGCAGAGCAGAGTGGAAAAGGAGGCAATCTGAATTTGTCTTAAAACACCCGTTTCTTTTTAGAAGGGGATAATTGGGAAAGACAGGACAAAGAAACCCTTCCCCCTCATGCTAAGGCATGTCTAAGAGTCTGAGAAGTTACATCACTAATTCCTGTGGTTGTGGAGCAAAGACATCCCACACCTCTGCCTCCCACATCTTTTCAGCTTCCGGCAATAAAAGGTTTCATCACTACCAAACCCTCCTGCTGTACAAACGTGCTACCTGCAAACACTTGGAAATGCAGTCTATTTTAAAGCTACCTAAGCAAGAGAGGAAAAAGCCAGACTGCACTCAATGTTCATGCACTGCTTGCAAAAGGATTAGCAAAGCCTTCATTTTCTTCTCAGTTCAAACTAGCAACAGCTATTAAGTACACCCTCACTACAGGATTGTGACTTTTGCCCAGAAAGCTCCTGTGCTTCTCCAAATACATCAGTTATATGGACAATAACAACATTGTTGAGGCACAATATAGCAATTATCCTTGGTTAATCTGATACAAAATTGCAATCACAAAATCTAGATTTTTATTAAAGTCTCTATTTACCCTTTATGGTTGCAGAAGACTGCTTCTCAACTGCACTAATGGAGGTGTAATTCTAAAAAGACCATAAAGCATCCCACTCATTTAATGTTAGTAGTCAATGTTAATAATTTCAGATGTGGGATTTTTTGACTGTTAATTTCTCTCTAAAAAAGGTTCAAGTACTTTGTCACAGTCAGGCAGTAAGAGGCTTGGATGACATCACGTAGGAGAGGGAAGCTGTATGCAACTTCTAAGCCAATTCTGTGTTTAGCTGCCACTGAAAGTGGTAGTCTCTTTTTCCATTGTCACAGATGCTCACCTCACCCCATGGCAAGAAACAGCTATTGTCAGGATTATTTGAGACAGGAAATAATTGCATCCTTGGAATGCGAAATTCAGTTCTTGCATTGCCAAAGGTCTATAAATTACCTCCGATGTCAAATGCTCTAACTCCTCATTTAGTGCTGAAGCTCAGCTACTTCCTGAGTGGATGCCAAACTCAAGCTTTCATGGCAGCTTCAACAACTGAATTTATGTTTACACTATAAAAGGTATAGCGTGCTTGAGTTTTAGTCTTTAGCTACAACATAAAATAAGCCTGAGGCAATATCACGGAACACAACCATTTAATTTCACTGAATGGAGGGCACTCACTCTGTAAAGGGCATTAAGGACCTAGTATGTACTCATCCCCCCTCCACATGTACAGACATTTCAGATCTTAAACGCAACATAATGCACTGGAGAGGGTAGATTTGGGATAGTCTTTACCTGCATGCCACTAAATTGCTCAGCTTTTGATTAGCAGGAAAAATATCCTGGTTATGCTATGGTGGGATTGTCCTTTAATGCTTTTATGGGATTCACTTCCTTCTTGGGACTCATTTGCCTATCACTTCAGGAAGGTGCAGCTCTGACAGTACTACCATTCCTTCCTCATCGAGTATATCTGTAAGTAAATCGTATCCTGCATTAACCAAACTAAAGGTTTATTTTCCTTGAAGCTGTTCAAAGTTATAACAGAAGACATCTCTTGGTACAGAATGTACAACTCCTCCCAGTTCATACATCATTTGTACCTCTCTCCAATGATTTGGTCACAATACTCACAGAAACCAGACCAAAACATAGTAGTTTTTCCAAACAACCAGAACTGACCTAAAATGCAGAGGAGGGCCACGAGGATGATCAGGGGACTGGAGCACCTCTCGTATGAAGATAGGCTGAGAAAATTGGGGCTGTTCAGCCTGCAGAAGAGAAGGCTGCGTGGAGACCTCATAGCAGCCTTCCAATACCTGAAGGGGGCCTATAGGGATGCTGCGGAGGGACTCTTCATTAGGGACTGTGGTGAGAGGACAAGGGGTAATGGGTTTAAACTTAAACAGGGGAGGTTTAGATTGGATATGAGGAAGAAATTCTTCACTGTGAGGGTGGTGGGGCCCTGGAATGGGTTGCCCAGGGAGGTTGTGAATGCTTCATCCCTGGCGGCGTTCAAGGTGGGGTTGGACATAGCCTTGGATGGCATGGTTTAGTGGGAGGTGTCCCTGCCCATGGCAGGGGGGTTGGAACTCGATGATCTTGAGGTCCTTTCCAACCCTTACTATTCTATGATTCTATGATTCTATGAAAATACAGTTCACGATAAATCCCATTTTCTAAGCATTTGAAAAGAACCATGTCTGGATGGAAAAAAAGCTCACCAAAACCCAGGCTTAAGCAAGAAACAGTTATTTTGCACAGAGAGAGCCATAAAGCCAAGAGCTCCTTTCAGTGAAAACCAAGGTGAGCTACCTTGCTTTTACTGCTTGGTACCTCAGGGTAAGTTCACACGCACAGGGCATTGCTACAACATGTAACACTGTTATACCCTAAACTCGGCCTACATGTAGCCATGTAACAAAGCTCTGCGCCAAGGATCTTTCCAAGCATGTGAGACTGCTATTTTTTAACCACCTGTGATACTACCATCATAGGCAGAACTTCAAGGCGGAAAAGATTTCAGAGGTAGGGAAAGCACAATTGAACGTTGCATGTGGCTTGATCTGACCTATGTGGTTACCCAAAAGAAGGGGAACGGGGGAAACAAAGATGCAGGCCTTCTTCGCAAGGAGCATGACTACTTCTAAAACAAATTTTATATCGTATCCAAGAGTTCTGCTAATCCCAGCTATGAAAGCAAAAAGAAAAGGCAAGGTATGGGGAGAGTTTATCCTCTTCTGTTGCCCCAGCAAAACCTGCCAAATCTTAGGAGTTTTAATCCCCAACTGGCTTAAACGCATTGAAAGGAATGTAGCTGAAGTGCTTGTAACTCTAAAAGATAATGTACTTGGAACATTATGTTCTGATTCGGACCTCAGCTTTCTGTTTCTGCTTCCCTCCTCATAAATCTGTGAGCTCACCAGAAAAAATATGAGAAAAAAGAGAAAAAAAGAGAAGTCTGTTCGGTCACTGTCTTTCACCAGCTGCCTGGCACCCCTTTAAGATCTTTTGTTGCTTTGGTATGAGCTACAAGAACTCATCACTCAGAACTGAGCATTTACTGATTCTAAACAATTCTATTAAAACCCCTTTGGTTTGATAAACTAGGTTAAATTAAGTAGAAAGATTTATATGTAACACAGAGTCTGTGTGTCAGAAATGGAATTAGAAATCCTAGCATCCTTTCTTGGCTACTCAATCTATTTTATGAATCCAGACACAAGAAAAGAACCATTAAAGAGGGACTACAGAAAAGCAAACAGGTTGATGATTTAATTAGATAGACAAACATGCAACTGAAAAAGATATGGGGTTTATATGCCTGCCAGTTCTTATGATCTGACAGGACTTGGCTGCTCGCTCCCCATACACCTAACAGTTGGCTGAACAGAAGTCACTTGCAAACAAATCTTCAGAACAAAAACAATTTTAACATTACAGACATTGCCATATGCTTACTTTTGGCAACTATGCTATAGTCAGTCCAGAGTTTACTATAAACTCACAATTCCCTCCTATCAGAAAATATTTTTGCCTGAGCAAGACAGCTATTGGACAAAACTGTCTTTAGGTTTGAGCTACAATGTGGAGAGACAGATAATGTAGATGAGAGCAGCTATTGCCCACCCTGATTTAGTGAGGCTTTTGACACTGTCTCCTATAAGACCCTCACAGAGAAGCTGATGGAAATATGAGCTGGATGAAGAGATGGTGAGATAGACTGAAAACTGTCCAAGTGGCCAGGCCCAGAGGGTGCACCAACACATGCTGGAGGCTGCATGAATGGAAAGCAGCCTGACAGAAAAGGGCCTCGGGATCCTGGTGGACACCAAGCTGAACAAGAGCCAGCAGTATGCCCTTGAGACAAAGAAGGCTAAGGAAGGTATCCTCACCTGCATTAGGAGAAATGTTCCCAGCAAGTCTGAGGGAGGTGATCCTTCTCCACTCAGCACTGATGAGCACCTTGAATGCTGGATCCATTACTGAGCTCCCCAGTACAAAACAGACATGAACACACTGGAGAAAGTCCCACAAAGAGTCATGAAGATGCACTGGCTCATCTGTTGTATGAGAGGAGGCTGAGAAAGCTGGGACTGTTCAGTCTGGAGAAGGCTCAGGGGGATCTTATCAATGTATACAAATACCTGAAGGGAGGGTAAAAGTAAGATAGAGCCAGGCTCCTCTAAGTGGTACCCATTGACAGGGCCAGAGGCCAGCGCTTCACCAAACTAAATCTCAGAAGATTCCCTGTAAACACCAGGAAACATTTTTTTACTGTGAGGGTGTGCTGGTTTTGGCTGGGATAGAGTTAATTTTCTTCATAGAACCTAGCACTGGGCTATGTTTTGGATTTGTACTGGACACAATGTTAATAACAGAGGGATGTTTTTGTTATTGCTAAGCAGTACTTACACAGAGGCAAGGCCTTTTCTGCTCTTCATATTGCTCTGATAATGAGTAGGCTGGGGGTGCACAAAAAGTTGTGAGGAGACACTGCTGGGACAGCTGACCCCAACTGACCAAAGGGATACCATATGGTGTCATGCTCAGCATATAAGGCTTAGGGAAGAAGAAGGAAAGAGGGGGGACATTCAGAATTATGGCATTTGTCTTCCCAAGTCACAACTACATGTGATGGAACCCTGCTTTCCTGGAGATGGCTGAACACCTGCCTGCTTGTGGGCAGTGAGCAAGGGGCTGTGTAGTGCTTCGTTGCTGGCTAGGGTTAAACTACAATAGAGGATGACTAGGTACTGGCACAGGTTGCCCAAAGAGGTTGTGGAGTCTCCATCCTTGGAGATATTCAAAAGCTGTCTGAACATAGGCCTAGACAATTGGCTCTACATGGCCCCAGTTAAGCAGAGGAGTTGGAGAAGATGACTTCCAGAGATCCATTCCAACCTCAACCATTCTGTAATAGGTAAGTAACAACCCTTTTTCCAGTGGCTTGCTTGTCCATTAATAGATAGGTAGCAATTTCTGAGTAAAACCAAACAAAATTCTAACATGGAAAACTTCATACTGGAGAAATACACATTTTAATATTCTCCTAAAAAATCACCCACTTCTGATTTCATACATTTCTTAATTATATATTCTTCCTTGCTGCCTGATCTTTTTTCTCTCCTAGACATACTGCCCAGACACTACCACTGTTTACTAATTTCATGAGCTAGTATTCAGCAGTTTCCTCATCCTACCCACACCTTCATAGTTAAAATTGTTTCTCTACCTTCCTCTGTTTCACTATTCAGTACAGTTTGAGTGATGTTACCAAAGCTAGATGAAATAACCTAGCATCTTGTTTCACTTCTCACCATTCCTTCTTTTGATGGCTGTAGGTTTCATATGGAAGTGCAACAACTTAATTCAGCTCAGTCATCCAGCAGAAAACTTTTTACAAAGTACAGCCCCTTCTCTTCCCTTCCATTGGTCACGACAAATCATTGGGTCGGTTCAAACCAGCTCCTGTTATTTCACCCTTGAGTCAAGCTTCTTCATTTTAGTTTCAACCTCTTTACCATAAAGCGATTGGACCCCAAGAGACAGAGCTGCCACATTTCGGTTTGGAATATCCTGAAGATAGACACACAAGCAAACGCTGTGTAGATTGCGAGAGCATGTACAATAAATCCAGCCCTCTGTGGACATGTCAGGATTACTCCGTGCTACAAGCACACTATACTTAAGTTGCAAAAGCACAACATTTTCAAGATATATCAGATTTATTATGATTATGCTGCAGAAGTGTCTGGGATTTCTGAATGTCTTCTTGCCCTCTCTGTTAATGGAGCGTAGTTCCAAGCAGGGCAGCCAGACATCTGGAAATTCTGTGCAAGTCTTAGGAAAACCCCCACAGTCCAGAGTAGGGAGGAGGGGGAAGGAAAAAAGTGGACAGTCTGGGAAAATCAGACATATAGTAGTCATACCAAAGTTTATAGAGAAAGGCAGTATCTGTTAATACATCAAACCTCTAGAAATAAGAGTTCCTACCACAGTTTAGACCCCTGGTTCTCCAAAAGCAACTCATGCTTCAAGGTTAAGGCTGAAAACTCCTATTCCACACTGCTTTTTTTAAGATGCACTTCTGCTATCAGCATCTGGAAACCATTGTGCTGTATGAATTAAATTATGCACAGTCAGCCTCCTTACAAAAATTAGAGAGAGCTACATAAGCATTTGACAATACCAGGATTATGATGTTAGGACAGCCTTTCCCCACAGAGTCCTCCCATTCTACCCCAAACTCTTCCCTCCTCCTCTCCTAAACCAGTTACTCACCATTCTTCTCTAAAAAACTAATTTTTCTCTCCTGCTTACTCTCCAAATTATAAGCTACTCAAAACTCTAAATCAAGCTCTGCAATCTCCTGCCCTAATTAAATCAAAGAGTAGTTCGCATAAATAACATTTGCAAGATCTAGTTTTAGCTTCTAGATTTTGCAGCAAAGTTTCCAGTCCCACTTCAAGGCCAGAAGGTTAAACATTTCTCAATGACGCAGGCTCCCTTAGCGAGAGAGTGATGAGGAAGTGGTCCAAAAAACCTCATTCTTCCCAGGCATTAAATCAACAGTCACAGCAAACAGTGAGTGCCTCTCTCCGAGGAAAAGTGCGATGAGTGGAGCAGTCTCTTATTACAACCAGTCACTTTGTCTGTCACCATAATGCAAAAGCCCGGTACAAGGAGGAGAAGAAAATAAAGCATAAGAAAATAAAAGAAGGAGGAAAAAAGAGAAACAGAAATTAGATTCTGTGTAGTACATTTAAAGTTATATGGAACTCAAAATACAAAACAAATTTAAAAGCCAAACAACTTAAACTTCTGTAGAATATTGCATTTCTGTTTAAATTCGCTATTCTTTTCTGGTCCATTTAGGTTACTGGTAACTTTCCAGCTTAAAGATGCTTTGGCCTTTACATGGGCTGAAACACTCCTGTCCAAGACCATTTTTTGTGCATTAGACTGTTCAAAACATTCACACGTTCATCTGTGAATTTTCAAGGTAAGGTTAGCGTAAGAGGTTTCTCCATAAGGAGACTACTAACCTGGATCTAGCTCTTGCTTATTCTGAGGTAACATGGAGTCAGCGAAGGTGTACTGCAAAGTGTTTTCTGTTTATTTGAACTTTTAATGAAAGAACTTTGAAGGCTCTAAGCCTTGGGAGTGTTTTGCAATAAGTCGAGCTTAAAGGTACTTTCTGAAGAGCTTAACCAAAAGTTTTGGGAGTTGTAATTTGTAACTGGTGGTACTTCAGTGTCATTTTCATAAATCAAAATGACTTGGTATATTTTTAAGAGTCATACATTTAATTTGAGTTGACATCACTGAATGCAAAAAACAAATCTGAAATATTGAGACACAGACAAGGAAAACCAGCTTCAATCAGAGTACCTTTAGCAGGAAAAAAACAATCATCTCATCAAGGTCACAGACTGATCAAGCCAGCTTGTGCTTTACTGAAAGCTGCAACTTCTTTATTTGGGATACACTCATTTCTGAGAAGAAACAATCAGGGCAAAGAAAATGGAAAAGCCTACAAAGAACCATAAATACATTTCTCAACCTACTTCTCACACTGGCTGATTAAATAGGTTCCTAATGTGTTGGGAATCCAGTGCTGTGCATAAGGCCTAGGAATTATCATTAACATTACATAGAGAACCTGATTTAAAATAAGCATTGTGATAGATACAAAAAGTAATGAGCAGGTCACATTAGCAGACACTACTTTAGCACTTGCCTACTTAAGTATATTGTAAGTGGATGCAGGTTCTTTCGAAAATGTTTCACATGCATTAAGGTTTGAATCAGTTTAACTACAGAAAGCTATTTGGACAAAACAACATTGACACACATGCTCATTTAACATTGGAAAAAACTACAAGATTTTAAACCAAAGAGAGAAATTCTAGGACAGCTTTCTAGTAGGAGTTGCTGGTGAGTGAGAAATATAGTACTTTTTAAAATGGTGATTGATAAATTGGTTATGAAGGGGAGTATATGACCTGACTGCTTGCAACAGTAGGGGAGTGGGCTCTGTGATCCTGAAGGATAACTCCAGTTCTGTTTCTTTATGACTCCTTACCTACTTAGACTATCGCTAAGTTATACTAAGGTTAATCACAAATGGGAGCTGTGCCAATGTAATTAAACTACTTTCCTGTATTGATTCTGTTAGTAAAATTATCTTGACAAAGAAAGTGAGAGGAGAGTGGAGCAATTTTTCTTCCATGAAGATTCTAGTTTCACCTCCATAAAGCAGGGCTCAGTCACAAACAAAAACAAAAGTTCACACCGCCTCAAGGTAACCAGCTTAAGTTTCTCCATTTGAAGACAACTTGAAACAAGTGTCAGTGTCTTCTTGGAAGAGCCCTAAGGTCAGAACAGCAGAGGGTGCTGTAAGTCTGAACTGGGGTGCATCAGCTCAGCGTCAAGGAGCATCCAGACGCTACACGAAGCTGCAGGTTATCTCAAGTTTTGGGGGTTGGGTTTTGTTAGGTTTGGGGGCAGGTAGAAGTGCTGCAAGAGTCGTTTGAGACTAGCAAAAGCAGATGGCAAACAGCTAAATGTTAAAATTTATCTATGTCAATTTCCACATAACATCAAACAATGACATCAGAGACATTCCCAAAATCTTAACAGTTACTTATAATCCCCACCACTAATCTATACAGCTCTGGCCATACATTAGAGACTGACTCATATTGAAGCTTAGGTGTAAAATACATATATATATATATATGTATTTTTTAATGCCTATAATCAAAATGTAGACTGAACATGAATCCCATTATAAAAAAATATATAAAATAATAGTAATCCTGAATCTAACCCCCAACGTTAATTTCTGCCATCGAACAGGAACGGACTCCTGAACTCTTTGTTAAACATTAGTCATTTCTTAAATCTGGCAAACACCAGCTAGCAAGGATTGAGGAGGTAACTGGAAGAACAGATGTATGTCTGCACTGTATCCCTTTAGGCAAAGCATGCATGGTGTAATCATCATACCAGGTTAGAGAGACTCAGTATAACACATGTTCAGATATTAATCCAGAAGCTAACTTAGTGGCAGGCCACAAAAGTGACTATGATCAGCCTGAGACACAAAGATAACAATGACCCGTCTGAGCCTATTTAAATAATGATTAAGTAATTTTTATACAATTGTGCCTAAAGACCCCAAATAAGAGGTTGATTTAAATAATTCCTTCTTACTTCATTTTGCTCATGCACTTGAACTATGTTCCTAAAGAAAGGCTGATTTATATTCATCATGGAAATGAACAGATAACTTACAGAACATGATGGCATCAATTCAATAGGCCCCATTATGTATAATGCATTAATTTCACAGCATGGAAGACTTTGCTTTGATTAAAGTTACAGCTTATAAAACCTGACATGTGTTTACCTGCATTTTGAACTTTTGCTTGGTTTGTAATACCAGTTGGTGAATGATTCAAAAAAAAAAATGCAGTGTGATGATGACAATCTTGGTATGTACACTGGAAACTAGTTTAAATGCACATCCCTCCCTTCAAGTTATTTCTCAATAGTTACATTTTAAAGTAAGCTGGAGCCATAAGAAAGGTTAGGAAACAAAGCTGCCAGTGAATAACTGGTTTGTGTCTACCTGCGCCACTGTTTTAGAACAAATGCAGCCTGAGTGTGCCCTGGCAAGTTCATCTTAGTACACAGAATAAGCGAAGACAAGAAGTTACCTGGATGGTTTTCTCCTACTCCCTCTTTCTCAACCCATAGCATAATACTCACTGTATAAAACGAATGGAGTATTTTCAAAGCAGAGTAAAACTTACTATTTTTAAAAGGTAATTTAGCATTTCAAGGAATACTTAGTCCAGGCCTCAATAGATTTCCAGCAGTTTCTTGTTTAAAGTTTAAGCAGCAGAAATAGGTACTGTTCACTAAGTAATTTTAATGAACAGCCTCTATTGTAAGCTGAGGGAAGGGGAAGGGGAAGGGGAAGGGGAAGGGGAAGGGGAAGGGGAAGGGGAAGGGGAAGGGGAAGGGGAAGGGGAAGGGGAAGGGGAAGGGGAAGGGGAAGGGGAAGGGGAAGGGGAAGGGGAAGGGGAAGGGGAAGGGGAAGGGGAAGGGGAAGGGGAAGGGGAAGGGGAAGGGGAAGGGGAAGGGGAAGGGGAAGGGGAAGGGGAAGGGGAAGGGGAAGGGGAAGGGGAAGGGGAAGGGGAAGGGGAAGGGGAAGGGGAAGGGGAAGGGGAAGGGGAAGGGGAAGGGTCCTTCACATACTTAGTTTCAATACAATCCTTCAGCTTGGCTAACAAACACCACAGTGACTGGATTACTTAACCGTTAATCATAGGGATAAAAGGCAGCAAAAGGTTATGTTCAATTCTTTTATGAATGGAGTAATCCAGTAACATGCAGCTTACAGTTGTGCACTCCTCACTCCATATCTTACAACAGTCAACTCAGAACCTCATGCAGTTAGTAGCTCAGGCATAAAAATTTCCATATTTAAAGCTGACTTCAGGAACATCCCATTTGCTGCTTCGGAAAGAATTCCCTCTGCATGATGACGATGAAGCTCACATAACTTTGTTCAGCCTCTGGATCACATGTAGGATTCTGGTTTAAAGCCAGTGAAGATTCATTTTGTCACTACTCAGAATATACACATCTTGGGGAGCCACCCCAGAAAGGAGGGAACTCTTTACACTCCCCAGGAACTTGCTACGTAGATACAAAAGCTTACATTTCCAAATGCCACAGATTCCAAACCAAAATCAAAAGTTCTATTTTTAAAGTGGTGATGATGAAAGCTATAAAGCTAGGAATGTTCTGCCCTCACCTCCACCCTCTGTCCAAAACCTGATTGTGTTGGTTCAAGAAATCACTGCAAATTCAAAATTCCAAGTTGGGGAATTACAAAAACAAACAAAAAAACAACCACAAAAAACACACCTCAGGAACAAAACAAAACAAAACCCACACAAAAACAGAAACAAAAAAAAACCCTGTACTTTAAGTTCTACTATTCAAACAAAATAAAATGCCAAAAACTAGAGGAAAAGCCTCACAAGTAGAAAAAACTCTTTTTAGGAAATGAAAAAAAAAAAAAGAAAAAAAATATCCTACTAACAGGTGCTTCAAAAAGACAAGATGAAGTTAGAAGGCATTTTAGAGCATGCATAAGAGGTTATTCTTCCAAGTACCAAAAGCCAGCACGTAAACTTTATTTAAAACATGAAAAATAGAAAACCAACCACAAAAACTGCAGCTCTAATATTTGTCACTTCTGAAAGAGCTGGAGAGGGCCACATCCCTTCTGTGAATACACAGACATGCTGTCCCTCTTTCTTCCCATTAAACGTAGCTTAGCAGCTGACATCCTTAAAGCGCTTCAACTTAAATCCTTTAAAGAGGAAAGGGCAAGAACCTGGGAGCTGTGCTTTAAAAGAATGAATGGGATCACCATCCATTTGTCCAAAATTCAGTTTAATATATCCCTAATCTGCTAAAGCAGCTCGAAAATGCTTTTTCCTCTGGAAATGAGTGAAGTTTTACATTTGATTGAAGATGACACTGATTTTCAGTTGAAACGATTGTTCCTTTTTCAGAACCAGCTGGATACAAAGCAAATTAGACTAGAGAAGTCAAGTTTTATCCACTATTGAGAACTGAATTATTTCTATTCTCAATTACATTGCAAACTTCAAAACAACATTTCTTTTGTTCTCTAAATATATGCATGCGAAAAAACCCTCTCGTTCATCCAAACTGCACTTCTAATAGTTTGGAACAACCTGCTTCTGGTTTGCATACCTGGCTTGATCTCTAATAGTTTCTATGGATTTTTTTCAGCTGGTCAATGCACAAATATATCAAAACCTAAAGATGCTATCCAACAGATCACTCTATGCTGAAAAGATCTTATTTTCTTTTTGGTATACTCACAGAAAGAAATAAGGATTACACAAAGACAATTATTAAGCTGCAATATATACCAAGACAGTGCAAACCGCCGCGTAGTGCACAGAAACAAATCAATGCTCCCCAGGACAGAAAAAAAAAAAAAAAAAAAAAAAAAAAGAAAAAAGGAGGTTTTCAGTACAATAAAATTGAGGGGAAATAGAATTCATTAACAAAAGTAGTCATTTGGCCAAGCGCTAACACCCATTAATTCTGGCAATGCACTGTTAGACTCTAAGTGACCCTAAGTGGCCATAACTCTTCTCCATACATACAAAATGCCTGCAAAAAGCAATGTGAAAATTAGGGTTTCTCTATCTGGCTGATTGCACCTGTGTATGTGTACTGCACACACATTTCTGCCCAGCCACCTGCTAGGGAACATAAAAAGAAACTTGTGAACCATAACAACCAACATAAAAAAGTGAAATTATCTTTGAAAGTTTGTAATTGCCATTTAAGCATAAAATTTGCCTATAGATGCCAGCAGCACACCCAAAACGCCCAAGATTTCACTAAGTTGCATGAGTCCCTCAAATGGCTGTTCAAAACCAGTTTTAAGTCCAGAGGGCAGCCATGAAAATGATATAAGGGGGCTGGAGCACCTCCTGTTTGAAGACAGGCTGAGAAAGTTGGGGCTGTTCAGCCTGGAAAAGAGAAGCTGCGTGGAGACCTCATAGCAGCCTTCCAGTATCTGAAGGGGGCCTACAAGGATGCTGGAGAGGGACTACATCAGGGACTGTAGCAATAGGACAAGAGGGAATGGGTTTAAACTTACACAGGGGAAGTTCAGGTTAGATATTAGGAAGAAGTTCTTTACTGTGAGGGAAGGGAGACAGTGGAACAGGCTGCCCAGAGAAGTGGTAAATGCTCCATCCCTGGCAGTGCTCAAGATCAGGTTGGATAGAGCCTTGGGCAACATGGTCTAGGGTGTGAGGTGTCCCTGTCCATAGCAGGGGGTTGGAACTACATGATCTTAAGGTCCTTTACAACCCAAACCATTCCGTGATTCTACGACTAAGTGTTACTGGATTGTAGATTGTGTCAAAAAAAGGTACTCCTCTAGCATTCTTCCCTCTTTGTAAAAAATAAAATGAAATAATATTCATGACTCATTCTTTCAGAGGGCCGAACAGTCTGTCAGAGAACAAAGCAAGGTCATATCAACAAACTATTCAATCCATATCTTGACTAACAGCAAAATCAGTGACCAATAGCAAAAGAATTTGCAAGATCTCCATATGGGCTAATTAGGTAGCAATATGAATAACTAAAAACTGTGGAACAAAAAGAGAGGCTACATAGGGAGATTAGGTAGCAGATAATGGGAAGGAAACAACAAGCTTTGGTAATCAGCAAATAAATAGAAAGAAAACAAATGAGTCAGATGCTGTGAAAGTCAAAGCAGAAGTGACTCTTGGAGAAACACACTAATAAGAGAGCTCCCACTGCCAAGAGCTTAGTATAGACCTGCACATCAGCTTCGTTTTCAAGAGAATGACAACAAGCAAACTGGCATAGGGCTATTGCCAAAACTCTATTCTTGGAAATGAATGTGGAATTTTGCCTCATTGTGTATGATCACTCTTTGAATGACTGGGTCAGTAATACCACAGTACTTCAAAGAAGTTCAATAGTCCAATGAGATGTGAAACACAGCAGTTATCTGCTCTTATTTTCACATATTTTTCTGGGTTTACTGCCTTTTTGGAATACCTTTTCAGCTTGATTTTCACTTTTACTTTTTCTTCCTCAGCTGTCATCACTTGTATTGATTTTTTTACTCCTACCATTTTTGGTTTGACAGGTGTGCTTCATTTTTTCTGGTTAATACAATGTGCACCTCACTAGTCATACTGTTCCTTCTTCACTTATGTTTTGTTCTGAAGAAACAGTCCCTTCTTGCTTAAGCTATTCTGTTCCCAGAATAGTCAAATTATATTCCCTCCCTCAGTTCTTCTTCTAAAATATTAGGAATATTTTCTCACTTGCATTAAATAAGCACAGTCTAATGACCTTCATGTTTTAAGAACATTTGATCTATGGAGTGAAAGCAGTACAAGTTCTACCAGGATAATTTATTTACCCAGCTTAGGCCATGATTTTCCTATTTCTTCAATGGTTGCTCAGAAACCTTCAGGAGTTGATTGGGACAACCATATCTAGTTTCCATCTTTCCAGTAGGGCTTCTGAAGACAAACATCAGGACCAAGAAGCTTTGAGAAGTTAAGTTTTTCCTCATTAGACGATTCTAGCTCTCAACAGAAAGGAGATCCAATTTCAGTCCCTAAAAAGTCTCGTGTAGTTTGCTCAACAGACTACTTAATTATCTCACTAAGCCAAATAACAGTAGCAACCAACAGGAGCCGAAGTCACTAAATATTAATTTATTTGGGTTTTTTTAGATAAAAAAGATGATGCTGAGAGCAAACTGCTCAACAAGTAGCCACTTTCTTTATCTAGAACTCTATCTATACTCCTCAATTATTCAAGACTGATCTTTTAAACTTACTATACACCTGGTTCCATCCTGTTGTCATACTGAATTTCCCCACCAAACTTGTGAATCCCTTTACAAAAACATTTGTCTGCTTCTTGCTAAATATTTTTTCAGCAGTGGCTGATCTAGGAGAAAAGGGAGCTACCACTGATGGAAGAGGTACAATAAATCTGTATCCCTCATTAGATAAGCTAAGCTTGCCAGGAAATTGCCTCACCACTGCAGAACGCCACTGCATAATCAAGGACTAGAGTTAGCTGACTTAAGCAAAGGCTACACAGAAGTACTCTTTAATGGGAGAAACTCTCACCCTAAGAATTACATGCAAGTCTTGGAAGTTTTTATAATCTGGAAGAAATGAGAAACACAGCCATAAATAGAGTTTTGAAAAAAGTAATAGTAATATGAAGGCCATTTCCCTAATTTTAATGAGCCTTACTTTATTCTGTGAATTTCCACAGAACTGAATTTGCGCATGATATTCTAAGAACCGTGAAATGTAAATTCCATGGCTCTTTCTTGTCGGCAAAAAAAATTAATGTTATTAGAAAACCTACTAGGAACAAAGCCAACTGAGGGAGAGATCCGTTTCAGGCCTTTCCACAACAACTGTCATATCAAGGAAAAAAATTAATTTCTTTACAATGAAGACAGATTAGATTGTCTTGCCATACATACCCTGTTCAATACCAAACACCTTGCTACCACCTAAAACTTACCTTCGCGAGTCACAAACTAAAAGGGTACAACCAGAGGAATGACATATTTTGTCCGAATAACCTTTTGAAGTGAGCCAAAAAACTGTGCATTCCATATAAGATGTAGCTCTTCTATAACACCTCTCTTGCCTTTCCTATCTACAACAGGAGGTGAAGGAAAAAAAAAAAAAAAAAAAAAAAAAAAAAAGACCCCAAAACAACCCAAAATGTACTCTGTTTTTCTAAACAACAAAGAATACAACAAAATAAAAGTCAGACAGGATCTTTATAGACATACACAGTCTTCACAGATACTTTACAGAACATAAGACTCTAAGGGAAATCAACACTGTAAATTTGTAAAAAAAAAAAACAGAAAAAAAAAAAAAAAAAAAAAAAAAGTAAAATGTATTAAACTCTGAAGTTACTGTTTTACTTGTCTCTTTTAAAGTCACTACTTAAGGAAAAGAAAAAGCATTTAACTTTCAGGAACAAGCCTGTCTTGACACTTACGTATGTGCTGGTTTTCAGGCAACACTGTACAAGAGATACACAAATGCAAACCCAAGGTGTGAGGCCACTACTGGTTTGCAGTTGGATCTTACCAAGGTCACAGTCTCTGCTCCCATCCATAGAACAAAGGCCACTCCTATATGTATTCGTTAAGTGTCTACAGTTCTGTAGTGTAACCACAGAATGTTTTAAAGCCTCAGATAATAATGCCCTACAGAAGTATACCATACTGCCATTAACAGATAATTCTCACTCTAGTGTGTCTTACATGGCAGCAATGCAACTCTCTACATATCTAACAGGTAAGCACAGCATCACAAAAAAATTTAGTATTTAGGGTAACATCACAGACACATAATACCATTTTCATTCTCAAGGAAACAGTCCTTCAAGATATAAAACAAGTATCGGGAAGTTTCAAAGCAGAAGTGCATTTCCCAAATGACACAATTTAAAATCTCTCCAATGTATCAAGAATATGTTTAATTGAAAAATAATTAACAGCAAAACTGCATAAATCGGCCGAAAGCTAAACAGTGGAAATTTCTTTAGAACAAGTCTTAGATTTGACTGGGTTTTTTTAATCTTCATGAGGCACTTCAACACTGGGGACCAGCAAATGAAGAACAGAAAGTTAATTTCATTAAGCTCTTAAGTGATCAGTATTTAACAACCAACAAGTATTCATCTGCAACTTGTACATGAAGTAACCACAGCTCTCTAATTTGTCTTTACTCAAAGTCACATAGCCTCCTGGTACTCCTTATATAGTTCAGCAACCATGATTTGCTAGCAAAATTTATCTGTAGGATATGTTTGGGGTGATACCTGATTGGAGTGTTGTCATCTGCATTTCTGATTCCAGCAGTGTCATGTTGATCCTTTTCTCAACAGTTATAATCCCTTAAAGACCTCTCTTCATACATAGATAGATAGAGCCTACTGAAAAAACTCAGTCTTTCAACAAGCAGTTCTCTGCTTATTCACTACAGGCAAGTTGGAACAGCCCAGAATCAAATTACTCCTAGGAGAAAAATGAATACTCAGAGGGGAATGCAAGATGTGTAGTTTGCAGAAGTAAGGTCCACCCCTTGATGCTCTGTAAGTAAAAGGGAGGGGAGAAGAAAGGGTCAGAGACATTAGAACGGGCAGTTTTTCCCCCCTTTTACAAAGGAAGGATGACGTCTTGGGTAGACTTTCAATCCCCTAAGGGGCTCTGCTGATGAGGCAATTTCATTCCAAGGACAAGGAGACTCAGTGTTAACATAAACATGCAGACATCCTCAGCTTTGAAATAACACGGCCCAAAACATATACATCCTGCTGACAGATCAGCCACTTTTCTTCAGTCTTTAACACTCCTTTTTGTGAATAATCACACTATTCCCCTATCCCTATCAACTCTTCTTGCTGACCACTAAACCTGAGCTACTGTAAGAAAAGAATGGAACTTCATCCAAATAGACGATAGCATCTGTTTCTTAAAAACAAACAAAATGCCCTTTGTCCTTCAGACTTTCCCTGTTGTGGATCACACCCTCCAATCAACCTGTCTAGAGCTTAAAAAAAAAGCCATATTTGCCACATCCAGATCATTAATTTCAAATTATTTGGGATGGTGGACAAAACTTTTACAGTCAGATATTTCATGAGCAGAAGATAAAAATAGAATTAAGTCTTTCCTTAGTAGATGATTCTAGCTCCCAACGAAAGGAAATTCAATTTCAGTCTCTGAAGAGTCTCAAGTAATTTGCCCAACAGATAATTTAATTATCTTAGCAAACTAATTTCAACACTTCTGTCCCCAGAGCAGCTTTCCCTTATTCCTCAGCTCTCCCCAAGGCTCATCGTCATTTCTCATTAGGTCATCTAAGTAAGTAACTATATATTTGCACAAAGCCCAAAATTATATTCAGATCCGCAGCAAAGACAGGCCAATTTTTATATATAAAATCCCTTTGTAGCAAGTCTGAATCCCTCTCCTGCCACAACAGTACTCATGAAGATGTGTAACTGGGTGTGCAAAACTGCTTTAGTGCTGTTTTCTGACCTCTCCAATTTTAACTAACTTCAGGCCTTCTCTAGCACTCAGATGCAAGAACTCCCCAACAGCTGCTCAACAGCTGAGTGAAAAGCATGGCAGGTTTTAACAACAAAGAATCATAGAATCATAGAATAATTAGGGTTGGAAAGGACCTTAAGATCATCTAGTTCCAACCCCCCTGCCATGGGTAGGGACACCTCCCACTAAACCATGCCATTCAAGGCTATGTCCAACCTCACCTTGAACGCCACCAGGGCCTTCCTTTCCCTGCACAAACACATTTGGGGCTTCAAAGGAGGCAGCAAAAACTCATTTGACAGTTTTAAACAATACAGGAAGATCCTTTACAGTGATGATATTGTAGCATTTATCAGATTTCCATACTTCTTACACCAGTAGTGTGTTGCAAAAGGACAAAAATCAGCTCATTTGGGCTGTTATTCGAATGCCTTATGCAGTCCTAAATTTGCAGCTAGACCAGGCAAAAATTAAAGGCCCAAATGTCCATTCTTGCTGTGCAATGTTTATGAAATGGAACTGCAGTGTTGCACTGTATCCCGAGAATTTAGACACTAGTGACAAAAACAAGTCACTTGAACACCTCCCATGAATATCCATATTCACCATAAATAAAGGAAAACATCAATTTTCAGCAGAACATATGCTTATTTTTGTGGTGAAAATATAAGGGAAAGCAGTAAGAGTAAAGTGGAAAGCAAATCTTTCCTACAGCATCCAGGAATATCACTTAACTCCTTCAAGTATGTAGACAGGCACTGTCAGTGACCATGAACAGAGATGAAACTTAAAGCATGTTGCCTACTTGACCAGCAAGGAAGATTAAGATTGCACTCCCAAATGTCTTTGGACAGAGATTTCTTCATTATACTTTGTGGTAATGTAGATTGTGGCAAAGGCAGAGTTACAGCCTGCAGAAGTGGCCAATAGTATCCCCAAATAATGAGTTACAGAAAACTTGACATTTCCATGAGGAAAGGTACATGCTACAGAAACAAGCTATCACCCAAAACTAGGATTCAGTTTGCTAAGTACCAGCTGCAACAGACAGTTGTGAAATGGTGCAATCTTTCCTGCAGTAAAGCAGCCACTTACTGTTGAAGTAGAACAGACTAAAAAATCCTGTTGAATGGCATTCTCCCTTTAAAGAGCCAGACCTCCTTTCTCCGCTATTACCCTTAATACTTAAAACAGCAAAACCAGCAACAGAAGTCCTTACACAGACAAAACAGCTGCCCAGATCTGCACCTGACTTGCTTAGCAAGCAGCTTAAATTCATGAAAAAGGAATGTTTTTTAAATACCGATCGAATTATATCTCCAATGTTCATCTATCAGATCTGAACTTGAAACCTTAAAGACAAAGTGAAATAAAAGAGAAAATGGAATGGAGAAACAGAAAGGAGAGGAATATTACAAACCAGTGACTGGAGAAGGGCATTAATCTTGTTAACTTGATGAGGAACAAACAAAAACTGTGTGGAGAATTAACCTGTTAAAGCCACCACATTAAAGCTGCTTTTAGCAAATTCCCCTGTCACTATTTAAAAGTTTGTTTTAAATATTGCAAGAGATTACCACTTCTCAGCTGTTTACTAGTTCCCATCAGCAACAGGCCAATCATTTCTATCATGCTCTGAATCTCATAGCTTTATCAGAAACATTCAGACAGTATGCTAAATTTATAGTCTCCTGGGACATATAACTATTTGTCTTAAGGCAAATATATCCAAGATAGACTCGTTGTTTTTATTCTAACAACCCTTCCCCTTACGTACAAGGGAAAACAGCAAGCCTCAGTGGAGCATGTGTGAAGGACAACATACAAAGCTATGTATTTCCTGTCTTAGGCCTTTTGTTATACACTTGGTCCTTTCGTTATAGACTTAATCTTCTTCACATGTAAGTCATTACTTAGTAATTAGATGTAACTTTAAGTCACTATTCCAGAAATCACTAGAACAAACAAACAAACAAAAAATTCCACAAAAAAAAAAAACAAACAACTAAGAAAATAATTTCAGAATAATCCTGACCCTTTAAAATCCTTTATTGGGAAAAAAAAACCACCCTTGTTGATACACAAACATGCCTAACTTCTTAAATGAGTTCACAAATCACTTTTTTAAAGGACAGTTTACGACATGATTTTAAGAAAACATTACCAATGCTTTTAAAAGTCACAGTAGCAAGTTGGCAGCTCTAGAATCTGCAAAGCTTCTGTAATAAACTATACTTGAAATAAATCCTGAATCTGACCGCATTCAATGTAATGACAATACAGAATGGAAAAGGGAAAGAAAGGGAGGGAGCTGGTAATGTATAACCCAATAAAAGAACTATAGAAGCAATAATCTACATAGTTCTTTAAAATAAAATTATATGCCCTACTAAATATTTAAAATATCATTCCTGCCTTTTAACAGTAAATGGGCATAGGAACATCGGCACTACATTAGCTCCTTAGAAACATTTCAAAAGATCAGCTCTGCAATTTGTAGGTCAGTATAATCACCAACAGCTTATGTGGCAACAATGAATATCATGCTTCATACAGTACTCAGTCTTCAGTAACAGGAGCACCTTCTGATACGCAAAGCACATGCCTCTAACATGACTTCAAGTCATACTGAAATTCCACACATTCCAATTAGTCTCTTTTCCCCCAGCACATATAGTACTTTGTAGAAGACACTTCAGATTAAGTAAACCCCAACTGACAAGCTGGTACAAGTTTCACCCAAACCTGTAATCATAAAATGCAACAATTCATTTGAAAGAATGTTACCTGATCTTAAACGAGCCTAAAGTAAAAAGAAACCAGGACTGCTGCAGGCTTCTAACAGTGTTTTTCATGACCTCTGAACAAAGGTAACTATGAATTCACCTGGGGAAAATCGGTCAAGAGAGAAGGTCAATAAGCTAAAGGATCAATTATCATAACTTCAAATTAAGGTTAAACAGAAGGTCAGTTTTGATCAGAAATTATCAATCTGCATAAGATGTGCATTGTTTTTTCACTTGGTTTTTCTCTTTTTTTGTAACTACATTTATCGGGGACTTGCTCTTACCCTGCCTTATGGGTTAGGAAAAGTTACCTTGGCATCTTAGTACAACTGACAGAAAAATCAAGATACACTGAAGAGCTTCAGATGACTTTGCAATGACTTTTTTTTTTTTGCCTTGTGTGGCAATGAATGAGTCATTTACAGGTAATCTCTCACAGTTAGAGAAAGTTGAGGTCTTGATGAACATGGATTAATCTAAAAGAGAAAGGATGTGAATTTTGGATAGAAAATTCACTGGGATGCACAAAGACAAATTAAATAACTACATCTTAAGTGTTCCATCAAGCTTGATGTCTGAATAGACCCTAACAATTGTGTCAAAATATTTTACTATCACCTTACTACATAAGGTTTCCTTCCACTGAAATGACAGGGAATTGTTTCCTATCTACTGTGCTCCAACACTTCACACATATCTTTAACAGCTTTTATTGCATTTTAATTTAGTGTAACTTAATAACAACTATTCAGTCAAGATCTTTAAGGTCTTTAAACCCATCCCTCTAGGGGTACCTATCTTTGTTGGTACACATACCTACAAGTTGTACCTATAATGGAGAAGAATATGAAGAGGAATCTGGGTCAGGGGGAGGAAAAAAAATAAAATAAAATAAAAAATTAAAAAAAAAAAAAAAGCCAAAACAAACAAACAAAAAAATCCACAAGAAAACCTTGTCTCTTGCTGCCCTTCAGTTTTCTATGAGCAGGGGGGAAAGAAGAAAAAGGAATTTGCTGTCCTAGGACACATGGCAGCATATGCATACAGGCCTGCATTCCCACTTCTCCCATGGGATACAGAATTCCATGATGCTTCACATGCCAAAGAGCTTTCTATTTTAACTCTGCTAGCAGTTTACGTTCCAGAACCGTGGTCTGAAGTACAAACTCAGTACAAATCCATGTAATGTTTTTCTACAGACATCTACAGATGAAGTCTTCTGCAAGCAAACGTTGCACAAAGGGTTAAGTTGTTAGAAGAGCTCAGACTAAGTAGTTATTCGAGCTGTGAGTCAGCAATGCCTGTTTAGAACTGCAAACAGGAGACCCTTTGACACAGATAGGCAGCTTCCAGCAAGCCTCTTATTTACCATCTCCTTCCCTCCCACTGCCACTTGGCTTCAGTCTTTCTCATACCTTGAATTTGGCTAGTTGTCACAAGCAGTTTCAATACCCAAGATACACTTCTACAACCACTTTGGATGGATCAAATGTTTAAGCAGATTGCCATCCCAACTGGCAAATCATCTCTAAAGGTTTTTTAACATACACCAAAGGCACAACAGCAAAGATATACCACATTTTTAAAAGAAGCTTTAACAAGCTCAGCAGCTTTCAACAGCTCTATCCCAAGATAACTGAAAAGTTCCCATACACTCAAAATGCACCAGCTTTGTTTCTCATCAGCTCAATGAACCAAGTCTCCTTTCGTGCTCTAACAGTTTGCAGATAACCGTATTTCAACAGTACTTTTCAGTCCCACTATACTTTAATGAATATATACACAAACAACACATAACAACATACTGCAGCCTAGGAGAAAAGACCATTGTATGCCTCTGAAGATAAAGACTGTTCAGTAGCCTAGATCATGGACTTCGGACTTAATGCCTTGTCTGAAAAGCTGCACCTCCAGCAGTAAAATTCCCACTATTGTGCCAAGCCCTGATAAAGAATCAGCTCTGAAGAGACCCACCTAATGAGTCATTTCCGGGAATATCCTAATTTGCTTTGGCAAAAGGCATGGGCAGAGGTATTCCTTTCCAAATATTTTTTAAGCCCAACTCTATTTTACCTGTTTCAGTCAAGAAGATTTGCAGCCCACAGTGACACAGCTTCAAGGTTGAGTCCATAAGAATAACATTATTCTGATAAAGAAAAACTATCTATTTCTGCAAAATATCCCTACGATACCAACTTTAAAACCTATATAAACAACTGAATCATATAAAGACTTTAATTCTGAGTATCCTTTCCTCCGCCCATAACAACACTGCTTTGTCCTTCTTCGAAGTAACCACTTCAAAGTGAGGCTACAAGTTTCATTTTCCTAAGAAGGGGCTCTTACCCATTCGCAGTCCTAGTATCCCCTTCCCTGCGGCATCAAGGATAAACTGCTGCTTCTCAATTCAGGACCCTTAATCACATCTTACTCACTAAAAGAGAAGAACCCTGCCTCCAGTAAAATCCCCATGTCACCTTCAGGTGGGCAGCTGTCAGGTTTTGGAAACAAAGGCTCCTATGCTTTTCCCATGCTGCCTTTAAGCCCTCTAAGAGTTTCCAAATTACCTTGGCTAAATTTAATTTGAAATCTCTCCTTGCCTTTATAACTATAAAATGCCACTAGCTGAGGTGTGTTCAGATCACAGTTTACCATGCTGACTAATATTCCAATTTGTTCTCTTTTATTTATCAACACCACTTTTAGCTCTATCTGTTCTCTCTTATACTTAGAGGACTGCAATCATTAAGGATCAGAAGCTTTTTGTTCTGTTTTTTGCAGTTTATAGCTTCTCCATTTTTAAGGCTTGTAAACATGACTGTAATCACCCAAAGATGGCATAATGTACATGAACAGAGAAATTTTTTTATCCTCTTAAAAAGACATATTTGGGGTTGAATTTAATTAATTCTTCCAACCAGGAAAATACTGACACACTGCTCAGAGAAGGGCATGCTCAATTTCTGGAAGTAAAGAATGGCATGTCAAGTGAGGTATCCCTCCAGCCCAAATTACTGTCCTACAGTTCACATATTCTAAATGACTTTACCATAAGCATAATGTTCTGACTATAAAGCCACTATAAACCTCCCCAGCATTTCCAACTTGCTGTGCCATGCAACTCTATGTAATGCATTAAATGCAACATATAACGCCCAACATTATAAGGCACCCAGGACTCAACCATGCTTTAATCCATAGAATCCTGGAGGTAAAGCTGGTAGCAAGAACACAGACTGTAGCAAGACCTCCATATTGTGAAGAGCCCACAACATATACCCCAGTGGGTGAAGGGAGATCACCACGAGGAAGTCACGAACAGAAGCCACCACTTATCCAATGGTTTCATCAGTTTGCTACAGGATGCAGCTGAAAATGCAAAGGCTTTCATGGCAGCCTGGAGACCATGAGCTTCAGACAGTTCACAGCTTTCCAAAACCAAGAATTCTGGTCATCAAATGACCCTATACTTCAGCACTCCTCTGTTATCCACCAAATGGTTAGAGGGATTCATACCATAATTGTCTATAGCTTTAGAAACATAGGCAGGTCATTCTCACTCTAGGATTAGAAGGCCCACTGCGATATTTCATTTTTAACACTAGGTCTTGCTTCTCCTTCTAGCAAATCTGACGGAATCTTTCAGACATTTGCAGAGAAGAAGTTACTCACCCTTGGTAAGTTCAGACCAAAGCGGCAAAGAAAAATCTACAGATGGTTATAGTCTGAAGATGAGCTAACACTTTCTTTGACTTTCTGTCTCAGCTTTATACAACTTCTAGTCACCACAAAGCACACAGAAGTTATGGCTGGTATTTACCTAAAACAGTAATCTAAAGCATTTACCACTGGAGCTCTCTGGAACTTCCACAGCCTGTAACATCAATCTTTCCCATTGAACAATGTAAATCATTTTTGTCTACTCAAGATTATCATGCAGTTCTTCATGCAAATAGAACATTGCAATAAGCAATAAGAAACAGGCCTGTCATGAGACCACATACAATGACAACACCACAGTACTTCCTGGGTGAGGCCACGCTCCATGAGACATGACTGCACTGTACCACTTACCGTTCTTCCTTTCACTGAGTGGAGGGAGGTTGGGGTTTCGGCCATGATGGAGACTGAGGGTCAGCTCGGGCTGCAAGGAGAGCTCCTGCAGCTCATTGGCAACAGCTTCGCTCTGAGGGCTGGGGGCCGCCGAAAGCGACACCAGCACCGGCTCATCATCATTTTCGCCAGCCCCTCCTCCGTCCAGCCCATTTCCAGCAATGACGGAAGGGGGCAGGCACACCACACCGGAGAAATCCACTTTGGCTTTCGTGATGGCAACCTGCAAGACAAACCAGATAAAAACCAAACAATAAATCTCACCCGAGTCTTAACCCATACGTCCAGTTCATGACAGCATCTCCATATTCTGAAGAGACATGTTCTTTAGCAGAGTATTTGTGCTATCATCATTAATTCAAAGCCAACTACTGATTGAAACTTGCTAAAGTCAGCAGTTTATAAATGTGCATAAACCTCCAACAGCATCACCACAGAAACTACTGATGAAACTACAGACTATTATAAGTAGGAGAACACTCTCAACTTTTTGTACTTGAGGAGCCCAGTCATGAGAAGACAGAGATCAACTTGGTCCAGCGAAGTCAACCTATCTAGAACCTTGCTGAATTCTTGATTACTGTCCTTTTATGCCAACAGTAGTGTTTTAAGAGGACAACTGTCAATACGAAATCCAGTCAGGTAAAGTAATCCTTCATAATAAACCTGGAAGGACAGCTGAGTACAACAAATGAGGATTTCCAAGTAAAATCAACTGCATTTAATTAAAAAATAAATAACTAAATAAATAATTCTCTTGGTCTGTTCCCTCTTCCCTGTTCAGTATTAGTGAAAATTAATGCAAGAAAAAATTTCTACATAAACAAAAAAAGCTTTTCTGTCTAAAACCTCAGCTACAGTAACCAAAATGTGCACTATATAAAAGGACTTACCGAAATACACACTTTTAACTGTTTTATATTTCCATAATTCTTAAAATAAGTATTTAAAAGCCACAACTATGTAACAATTAAAAGTCTTTTCCATTCAGTAATTTAAACTGAAACAAACCAGCTGGAAGTCTGGTGAAATGGTTATTGTTGTCAATGTTTAAACAGTAACGGACATTATCCAAGGACAAATCATACTTGGGTTTGATTAATGAAGATGGAAGTCTCCTGCTTCTTAATATGCTGCTGTTTCAACCACTCTAAACTCAGAAGACTACCACTACATAACTGCCGCACTGTAGAAATTTATCAAGCAGAAGGTGTTTCCAGAGGATAGCTTTCCGCTTCAAAAAGATGCAAGTAAAGCAAACTGCAAAGAAGTAAAAACCATCAGAATAATCCTTCAGAAATCAATTAGAAGGCATAAACTCAGAAGAAGTTTCAAAAATAGCTGTTTATTAAGTATGCACCACTTAACACTCATAATTGAGTGTGACAATATCAACACATTAATAGCTGTTAAAGTAACTCTACAATTCAGCTTCCCCACTTCCATTTCAGTTTCATACTTCTGCTGATTACTCATGTTTGCTCTGTAATACCCAGAACAAAGTTGTAAGTGGTAGTACATTTGTTCAAAAATTTGTTTAGTGTATATTCAAGCAACAGCAAGTATTTACTGGTAATGAATACACACTATTTCATCCATGTTGTCATACATTCATTGCCAGGACCTTATGTCATGATCTGAAGAGAAGCAAGGAAAAGAACGGTGGATGGAAAAAAAAAACAACAAAAACCACCAACCGAAGCTGGTGCTTGTTACAACAAAACAAATGAGATCGAGCCAAACCTTACTGCCATATGAAGTATTTGCTACAATTTGGCTAGAAAGTGCCTGCTCCTTCCTTGATATAGTCCCTGTCCAAAGCAAACATCACTCATATCCATTTGAGAGCAAATTTTAACAGTAATCTGCAAAGAGAAAAAATTGGGATTCTGCCCTTCTTCTCCTTATAATGGATACAGAATACCTGGAAATACACACCCTTAAATCACAGACTTAGAATAACAGAGTGTGGTAAACTATAACAATCCTTGCAAAGGCTGGAAGGAGTTAAATGATGACTAATATAATTGGCCTCAGGCCCTGTCCCTGTAGGATGGGAGACCTGTGGAAAGGGGCTGAAAGGAAGAGTAATTGCTCAGTTAGGAGGCTGGCTGTCACCATCTTAGAAAAGCCAAAGCCTTTATCTACTTTATCAGAAGATATGTACTGCAGATATTAGACTTTGCCTAGTACCACATGATGGTTAGGTTAGTTCATGCAGGAGGACAAGTGCAGCCAGGCCCAAATCCAGAAGTGATAGACCCTGCCAGGATTTGGTACGGCAGAAGACTCAACCTACTTTTCTCAATCTACCCAAGGAAAGAACGAGTTCCTTCCTCTTCCAAGAGGAGGAGGAAAAAGCTTGACACGTCTCAAATACGTAAGATCTGCTTCAACAAGGTAAATGGCAAATATACTTAGGAACTTCTAACATGCTGGATTTTCTTTTAAACAGGAATTTGTAATCTGCATAAACTAGGAAAAACACATTTCGAACACCATTTTAACACCCGTATTGTAAAACAGAATCTATTTCCCTAATCTAGCTACATTCGCATTAGCAAGGCCACTGAAACTACACCCTTTCTGTAAAAGCACAGTGGTAAACTACAGCATAAAACACAGCAAGAAATCAGTGCTTGTACAGAAGTTTGTCTTCTCCTTCCTCCACTTTCCCTCCCATTTCAGGCCAGCACAAGAATCTGCAGTGACACAGGATAAAAATGATCCAAGTGTGAAAGCTACTTCTCTGGTTCACACTCTAGGTAAACCAGGACCCTGGTGCAGTTTGCCATGCCGCTACACACTAACAGCACTTGTGCCAGCACAGCACAAAGGAGAGAACCGACTTACACTATGAGTACATTCAAACATCCAGCCTCTGCCTAAGGGAAAGAGAACTTTTTCAGAGTGATGCCAAATCTCAGCATGCAACATATCCCCACTTTAAAAAACAGGCATCCGGTCCACAGGACTACAGTAAAGCTATAATTGGGTGAGTTTGATTTTTATGTTTTCAATTAAAAGTCTGATGAGGACATAGAGGGATTTATAAGATGCTTTGAGGATTTATAATCATCCATGCTACATTATATGGAAGTCCTGTGAAAGGCATGGAATCCTTTCCTGCAATCAACAGTGAGGCTGTTTTTAGACTTCCCAGACAGTTACACCACTCTATAACTGTCATTGTAGAATGTCATTGTAGAACGATCAATCAGTTAGCTACAGGCATTAATATTTAGAACCCAATTAAAATTTTAATATGTTTGTTTTCATGCCATTTCTGAACAGACTAGAAACTTTCCCATACAGAAACGTGCCACACAATCTTCAAGTGACTCATCCAGAAGCTAATGTACAGTATTAAGAACAAATATTCCTTAACCTCAATAAGGGCTTCAGGGTGAGTGCCCTCAGGATTTGTAATAAAATTTGTTTGTTGCCTAACCAGACAGCAGCTTTCTGTCACGGCATTTTTCTACTTCTGGCCCAGCTGCTTCCAGGACAAGAGTGGCTGTGATCCCACAGATGTTCTACAGCAGCAACATCAGCTTAAGCAACCCTCAAATCCTCCACTGTCCAGCCGCTCTGTTCTATCCCTACACTGCCCCGTCTTTCACTGGGGAATCAATTTAGCTAAAGACAGCCATCTTTCCTGGGTATTCAGCAAAATCAGTTCCCCCGTCCTAGGCCACTGCCAACTACACACACAGCTGTGTCACCACAATGCTGGGCAACAGCAAGCTCTCAGGAGCTAGGAGTGTCCAAATTATGTTGCTATAAAGCACTAAAACACTGCCACAACAACACAAGCACGGACCACAGCACTAGGGAGAAGATGGAGCTGCTCAAAAGAGACATCAGACACAACTCAAATATATAAATTATCTTTACCCCTTTCTGACTACTGGAGGTATTTAAGAGATTTCAATTTCAGATAGACAAACAAGGCAGAGTCAATTTTGCACAAGGTAGAAGATTAAGAACCACAGCCAATGAGAATTTTTGGAAAAAGATTATCTTTATCAAACCTGCAAGCTACAAAGGTTAAATTGCTCTGCAGCTTCTACATGGTAGCTTTTTAGGTCTATCCTCTTGCCATAGCAATATCATGCCACAGTAAACCTGATTACCTTACCCCTTGCTGAAAAAAGTATTCTAGTTTGCATTTACTATATGACAAGATTACTTACAGAAACTTCTCATAAAGCTGCTCATCCAGAATCACTTAAGGATAGCTCAAAGCCTGAGAGGTGAAAGGGAAACAGACAGACACGGTAGTGCTGAAACCTGTCTGACCCACAGTAAACTAGTTCAGTAAAAGTAAAAAGAAAGTAAAAAGAAACCTGGGAGGGGGAGAAGGGATTAGGATTAGGTTCCTGCCATTTCACCTTCATTAATCATCGTATCATAAGGCCAGACAAGCACCAACATCAGCACAAGGAAGCAACAAAGGCATCCAAGCCCTCCCTCTTGGCAAGCGCAAGTTTAGATAAACTCAGCTTTATCATAAGACCACATCCTCTGGTTAGACACTGAACTGGCATTGCCAACAAAAGGAACAGTCCAGCCTGCTCATTCCTCAGCTCCTGTGGGCCAGCAGAGGCTGAACCAGATCAAGGAATTGATCTGTATTAAATTTGACCTGGCCACACACACAAACTACTAGTTTTAAGCTGCATTAGTCACTTTCTGATCTGGCTTGCTACCCAGCAACCCAAAAAACTTAGGTTAGCATAAGTAAAAACCAGAGACAAGGTAATAAAAGAAATCAGAACAGCTACTTTTGGTAGCAGTGTCACCTTACGGTGTTGTTATACAGTTCAATTAATCCCACATCCATGTAGGACTTGGACACATGCACTAAGTCTTCGTGCATTAGACTTCTCTCAATTTTGGCAATATTTACATGCTTGCGGCATCATCAAAATCTTGACAGTCAGTATTTAAATGAACCAAAGAACCAAATGAACCAAGGACCCACCTTCCCTAACATGAAACCTCAATAACCAGAGTGAAACACATGAAAAAAAAAATAATTCAGAAGTAGAAAGTAAAGATCAGAGAGGTACATGAAAGAAAAAAAATAAAGAGCACAATTCCTAAATGAAGCAAGGACATCTCTATAAACAGCTTTCCCTTGTTTGCATTTTGGGGCTGTGTTACCAGGGTAATAGTAATTTCCTACCAATATAAGAATTGCTAAGCAACCTCCAGCACCTAAGAGCAAGTGCATGTGTGTACATCTGGGCTATTTTGAGAAGACAGGTTTTTATTTTAAACTTAAGAGCAGCCTACTGCTAGATGATTATGCCAGCTGAGACCATCCAGCCAAGAGAAGAGGCAACTGTGGGGCAAAACAGCTTTAAGTGGATGAATCTTTGAAATGAGTGAGAAGAGAGGAAGAGGAGGCCACAGCACGCCCGAAGGCAACAATAACCCCCAGGTCATCACAAATCAAAAGAATAACCCAAAAGAAGTGAAGTTAGCAGCCAAAGCACCACATTAGCTCGACAAGTTATAAAAGGACTGTCTCTCACTCTGATTGTTATCTTCAGATATTAAAAGAAATGTCATCAACAGGAACACCTTCAAGGTCATGTCATTAAAAACAAAAAACTAACAACTTCAGTTTCATGTCAGTTAGCTTAACACAGGCACCCAAATGTTGTTATAATTACTTCTCCAGTTAATTGAGAGTTAAACTGATGACATTGTCCATAACGTATATACAATACACTAAGCAACAAGGCAAGCATCACAAAGACTGTACCCTGAGAGTGTGATAGCTTGTTTTTGAGGAACCACTTCAAGTTAAGAAAGTAAACTACGCAAACCACTAAAAAGAGACTGTCTCCAATTAGGGAATTTTATTTTAATATATGAATTCCACTTGCACTTGTTTTCTGCAAAATCAACCAGTCATCAACTTCCTTCACTTTCACAGGAAGGGAGGGGAAGGCAAAAGCAGTCAAATACCTACTAAATTAATTCTGGATTAGAAACAGAACAGTAATTTGAAGGTGTAAACTGTCCATCTTACCATGACGACAAGCCACTGCCCTACAAAGCCAAAACATGCAAAGATTGCAACACATGAACAAAGATGCTGGTAAAACATGGATAAGCACAACTTTCTATATAAGCAAAAGGATATGAATCTGAATGTATAATGTGCCAGTAACATTACAGTAAAAAAGGACATCTTTGAATCATCACCAGAAATCTCTACCACCTCCAGCCAATCTATCAGCACAAGAGTCAAAAAACATGCTCACGTCAACAAGAAAATGGCAAGAAATGTTATTAGGCAAAAGGCATGAACAGCTGTAGAGAGATGCTAGGACTAGAGGGTAAAAGATGCAAAGAACATATCTAGTGCAAGGCAGTCCACTGCATAATTTCAGCTGTAGACATGATTTTAACAACCACGCATCAAGAACCATATTTCTCAAGCCCTAAGCATTTTCTCCATCGGTATTTGTTTCACTCAGTCCAGCAGTGATAGAAAGTCTTTAAGAGACCTTGAAAAACCATCATCAAACATCAATTTCTTAAAACCACAAACAGCAGGCTAAGAAATGTAGTTTAGCATTCCAGATGTTAAGAAATACTTTTCATGATTCAATATGCATTTGGAGGAACTTTGTGGCTTTCAAGCTCAAGGAACTCTGATAATACCAAAGATAGTTTTAAGAATCACAATGATATTTATAATAAACAATCCCTGCTCAAAAAGAATGAACTCTCCCCCAGTTTCTGAAGTTCTTACTTAAAGCGTGAATGAGGAAGACGTCCTTCTAAGATGATGTTGAGCCTTAAAAAAAAAATTTCTGCTGAAGTTCAAGTAACAAAAGAGAGCAGAAAAAAAGATGGGATGTCTAGGTCTCATGTGTCAATGGGCATGCTGGTATATTTTAGTTCTTAGTCATGATATAGCTCAACATCATAATTAAAAGAGGAATGCAGCCTTCTGCTACCAAGCTATTCGTTCCTGCTGCTTCCCTTGTGTCTGATCTAAGGAGTGTGCACCCAAGGGGTGACTCAGGTCAGCTGAACCAGCAGATGATCAACTCTGCAAAAGATCAGAAGCCATTTTCTACAGGATCAGTCAGCTAGCTGGTTGTGCCCTATGGCTGCACAACCACTAGCTCTGATGCAAAGGAAGAAGCAGGAGTGTACAGCTATGTAGAGGTTTGACCAGCCTTTATAACAGCAGCTCACTTAGGAAAAAAAAAAAAAAAAAAAAAAACACCCACCAAAAATCAACTTAACTGTCATGCCAAAGAGCACACTTAAACATCCAGCAGTGATGCCAACTTCAGCAGTCTGCTACACATTCCCACTCTCATACCTTCCTCACTGTGAAATTAGCATAAATGTTATGGACACAACATGTACTGGACCAGATGAAAAATAATCTAGAAAAAAAGCCACTTCTTTCCAGGAGGATCTGTTCCCCAGAGTGGCTCACCATGGCCACAAAATAGCTATGCCAGCAGAACAGGGAGCCATGAAAGGGAACAAGCTGTTTAAGCCTGCACTGGTGCCAAAGAACCACATTATGAACTACAGTTTGTTTAGAACACTGACTTCTGATTGACTTCCTTGCAATTGCTGTCTGATGCATTTTTTTAAGTTTCCTTCAAGTCAGAGACAAAGCATTCCTCCCCACCCCAAAGGGGCAAGCAGATGAAGCAATGGATTCAGCCAGCAGCAAAGGCATGTGGCAACAGATGCCAACAACCAGTGGAAGCAGGGAGGCTGCAGCAAACTAGAAAAAGGAATGCTGACGAACTACAGCCAGATGTGAGCTTTGACTTGGAAATTCTTGTCAGGAAAACCTAGGGGCTGAGAAAGTACGAAGGAACTCATGCTGAAAGTGAATTTAGGGCAGACTGGGACAAGAAAGTGACTGGACAAGAGGAGAGTGGGAATATGAAGGCTTGAACTTTGGGACAAGAAAGGGATTTGCTAGGGCATAACAAAGTGGTGACTTGGGCAAGGAAACATACCTCAGAGAATCAATGTAGACTGAAATAGAAGAAAATAAATTTTGAAAATTACAAAATAAGACAAAAGTAAAGTAGTCATATTTCAGTCAGTTCAGTTTCCAGCACAAGCATTCATGTCAGCACAAAGCAGCAGGCAAAACAGGAGATCTGAAGAATCTTGCAGGAGTTTACAGCAAGTATTTTTTGCAACTTACTTTTGCATGTGTGAGGAAATAGTTTTACATTTTATATGATTCAGTCTAATCATGGGCTGTGACTGAGAGTGTATAACCATATTGTATCACTTCACCTCAGTTTGAAATTGTCACCTCTTCTTCTTATCTAGTGGCTCTGCAGCCACAGAACAAGTCAATTCAGCTTGATGTTCTGATGGAACGCTACACCTTGGAACATACTTGTTTTCCCATTGTGCTAGCAATCTGAACCCTGCAACCACAGGTTTATTAGATCTCATCTTCCACTCGCCCCACCCCCCAAAAAAAAAAAAAAAGGGAAAAAAAAAAACACAACATGACAAAACAAAAACTTAGAGGAACAAGGCCCACTGAAAAGTGCCGGCTTTCAGTTATGTTAGGCACAGTGTGAAACCAAAGTCTTAAACAGAGTCTGCAAGGAGTTTTCTGACCCCAGTCACATTCTTCAGTCACAACAGTCGGAATTTGTCTACGAGAAATTAAACCAAATTGAATTGACTTTGCTTACCCTTCCCATCAATGGACACTGGACGTGGAATCCAAATTTCTCTGAATTTACTGTCATCTCCTAATGCAGCTACCAAGCATGACATTCATTTAAGTGGAAAGTCCAGCAATTGAGACTGAGTTACTACATCTTCTGTTCCCTTTTTCCCCTACAAAAGCTGACTTTCCACCCTTGGATATCCACACTATTGAAGAACAGGAAAGATTTTTAATTTTTTTTTCAGTGATTCAGAGAGAAACGTATATCAATATTACTGTCTTGTCTAACCAGTTCATTGAAAAGAAGTATTAAATACTCAAGAAGTGCTCCCTAATGAATGTGGGCAAAGAACATGGTGAAGGGGGGGGAGAATCGACAGTGCTGCTCTTTGCCAATTCAAAGGATACTAAATTCAACCTTCACTACTTTTTATTTTAAAGCAACAATACTAGAAGGCAGCACATGAAGGACATCTAAACCAATACTTTTGTTCTGCTGCTAGATTAAAACATTTTCTAATCTTTACTATAAGATTCAGCCTGGGACCACAGATAACATCTGAACGTATCATTCTCTAGTGCTGCCATATCATGGTAAGCTCAGTAACAGTTTTGCAGACATTACTATTTTACTGTATAGATATAATTGCCTGCCTTTATATACTTAAAATAAATCAGTCTAGTGAGCCAAGGATCAGTAACACTGAATAAAGTTTGTAACACAGAACCACCAGCTAACTTGTGACAAGTCTGACATTGCTAGGCAGCAGTGAAAAGTGAACAAGTGCGTCATTTATACTCTCACACCATAAAGTCTTTGCTGGACAGCTGTCACATCTCATGCTAGTACAAATCCAAAATATTTCATCTCTAACACACTACTACCCCTCATGTTTAATGACCACAAGCAATTTTCAATTCAGCACATAAGAAAAGGTGCAGACTAAAGACAACAAAGAGAACACAATACATACCTTACTCACAGTTCCCACGGGCAAACCCAGCTCAATTCCATGCCAGCAGCTCTCTCCTCAGTCACTGAAAGGGAAAAAAGGGGATAAATACTGACATCTTAACATAAAAAAAAAAGTAAATAAGATAAAATAAAACAACCACCACACCTATTTTCTCCTTTAAGAGTAAGGAGCAAAGTCCTTTACCCAGGATTCTTTCTTCATATAATCTAATTCATTTGGCACACACAACAGAATTTGAACTGAAAAGGCTGCCACACTTGTATACACATACCTGCGCTACTTGCAGAGCACAACTTTCAGTTTAGGACTACTGTTTTGTCAGTTATGAAGAATGCATCATTGGAGATTTACTAAGCCAGAATACCCACAAAATTACATACTTAGTCTTCTTCCCGTCCTTGTACTGAAATCACTTGTCAGGACTGCAATGGGAATCCCATTTTAAAGGAAGGGAAGAGGGGTCATCTTGAGCACCTTAAGACAAACTCACAAACATACTGAATTAACACACCACTTTTCTCTGGCAATACAGTTTTAACAGACATGCACAGCAGAACTTGGTTAGTAAATAATTACTTTGGAGACTTTAGAAGACTATTATTGCAGACAGCAATAAAAATGGTGAGAAGCTGATTTGTAGATGCCATACTTTCACTCCTACTTCCTTAGCCACCTTGAAAAAAAAACTACAAATCATCATGTGAAGGTTCTAACACAGTGTTTCCATCCTATTTCCTCCTCTAAGATTTTCAGACTTTAGGGCTTTCCTATAGACCAGAAGCACAGAACTGCAGTTGAGATGTTATGATATTTTGTCAATAAAAGAAAAGAACCCAGGCACCTCCCGAAATACAAACTTGCGACGCATGGACTCAGGACACAAGCATTAAGATAGCTGGAGTGGAAAAAAAAATAGAATGAGCTGTTTAATACTTAAGCATCAGAAGGAAAAAGACCAATTAGACTGATTAGTCTCTTCTGAAGAAAGAACGACCACAGTTAAAGACACCTGGATAATCAGGGCATTACAAAATTTGAAAGAGGTCCCTGATTCCAAACAAATAAAAGAAGGAAACTGTTTCAAAGCAGCTACAGGTAATGAACTGCATATCTATTTGGTCAACCCTCCTCCACTTAACAACTTGCAGGAGAAGGTATTTACCATACTGACACAAATTTTAAAAAGTAAGGTCACAAAGACAGGCTGAGAAAGTTGGGGCTGTTCAGCCTGGAAAAGAGAAGCTGTGTGGAGACCTCACAGCAGCCTCCCAAAGTCTGAAGGCGGCCTACAAGGATGGTGGAGAGGGACTCTTCATCAGGGACTGTAGCAATAGGACAAGGGAGAATGGGTTTAAACAGGGGAAGCTCGGGATAGATATAAGGAAGATATTTACTGAGAGGGTGGTGAGGCATTGGAACAGGTTGCTGAAAGAAGTAGTAAATGCTCTGGCAGTGTTCAAGGCCAGGATCGACAGAGCCTTGGGTGACATGGTCTAGTGGAAGGTGTCTCTGCCCATGGCAGGGGGTTGGAACTAGATGATCTTAAGGCCCTTCCCAATGAAAACCAGCCTGTGATTCTATGATTCTATGACACTACTACTTCACAAACTTCCCTTACAATCTCTTTAAGAGAATGTTTCAATTTTTCTTTGAATAAAATGTGTCAACACACATTATTCATTGCTCTATCACAGAATCAAGAAGCCATATTGCCACCTTTTACAGTACTTGTCATCAAGTCAATATTTGGAATTACTTACAGCCACTTAAACAATTAATTTCATGTGAGAATACATAACAAGTAATTATTTTTTCTTTAACAAAGTAGCCAAGCTGATAATCTGTAATTAAAACATTATAATGATGCAAGGCTACAACACCAAGTATACACTTACAATGCACTTTGCAAATTCCAGAAGAACTCGAAAAGTCTAGGAAAGTCTCCCACAAAGATAGGAAACGGTTAACCACAGGTTCAATATTTCAATCTGAAGAATATACCAATCTATCCCTAATCAGCTGGCAGGGCGAAGTAGAAAGGGGAAGAACCTTTCTGTACACCCCAGTTCTACATTCCTTCCAAGGCACTCATTACCTGCCAATACAAGAGACTAGGCTGGACAGACATCTCACCTGGCACAATACAGAAGACCTTGAAGTCTTACCTTTTAAGGTATGCATGAAGATAAAAAATATCTATACAGATACACACAGACACTCAGTAATTTTTGGCATCTTTCAAAAACTTACCATTATCTTCAGAAAAGAATGTGTATGTGTGTGTGTGTGTGTACACATGCAAACACACATTTAGAAAATAGCACAAACTATTTCACTAACTTCCTTGCCTTGGTTTATTTACCTCTCCTGAGTTTCCAGCACTTCCATTAACCTTCTCAGGTGTCCAGACATCCTTTTCTGCCATGCATAACCCATCCTCTAAGACAGCATATATTTATCTTTCTGCCTTGACTAAAAACTGAAGTTTTATTCCACATACTATGGACAATAAAAGGGAAACTTTGAAACTTTCAGTCCTATTTGCCAAGGAAGTTCCTCCTCAATCTCAGGCAGTTAAAGTCTCACATCCTGCAATTTACTGCTTAGTCATCTGAACCCTGAGTAGGAGACAAACTAGTTTGCAATGGGCATGGACAGTCATTGACTTTTTTTCCTAATGTGTGTGCCATTAGGCGAAGAGATGCTGCAGATGTATTTCTAACATTATCTTTATTCAGTCACCCCATGGAATTTCAATCCAGGTTGAAGACAGAACAACAGAAAACACAGACACATCCCACCTTCAAAACAAGTCAGACTTTACAAAGATTTAGCCTTAAAGCTGTAATGAAAGACAAGCTCTTTACTGGTCCTTCTATATTGCAGTGAGTGAGCAAAGATTAATCACATAACAGAAATATTTTCTGGCAAAATTCCACAGCTAAACGCTTTTGTTATTCTTTGCTTATAATACAATCAAAACATTCCTCCAACACTCCTTTTTCCTCTCACTATACAGTCAATGCAGGCAAAACTCTACTGTCCTAAATTTTCTGAAGAGAAAAATAGCATCATCTCTAAGAAATGCAGAAGTCTCATCTTGCTGATAAACTTCTCCATCCAATGGAAATGTTTATATGTCACTGTTTACATGTTCAAGCCAAACGGCTGCTATTCAGTGATTACAATGGCTTATTGCCTTCACTGGTGACTTGGAGTTTTAGCATGTCTGAACAACACAGAAACTCACTGACATGATTCACAAGTCGGATCTGAACACACAGTGCAGAATTCACACCCCATCTTTCTAACAGCCATACTACCTAAGAGATGTAGGCTTGGCAAAGATTCAGACTCCAAGTGATCTGTTCCTGTAAAGCATGCCTGACAGGACCTATGAGAGCAAATTCAGAGACATGATTATATTAGGTCTAACATTAACTTGGCCCTACCAATCACTCAGAGAAACCACGCACCCAGGTTTGGGTCCACCTGACACAGTGAAACAGAAATTAAGTTACAATGCAGACTGTAATCACATTCTGTTGGGAAGCTTCTTGTACTGCTATAAAAATGATGTTTTTTTTTTAAATAATCATTCAAATAAGAGTCTTTCAATGCTTTTCCAAAAGTTTCTTCCTGAAGGAGGAAACATTTCCCTGTAACTGACAAAGTGAATCCTGTCTCACCTTTGCTCAAAACTGTACCTTCACACATCTAAACAGTTGCAGAAAGAATGAGTTCATCATAACATGGGTATGGCTGTGTGTAAAGGATGATCTCATCACAGTAAGCCAAAATAGGGTGTCAACCATA
This sequence comes from Amazona ochrocephala, assembly GCA_039720435.1. Taxonomy (NCBI): domain Eukaryota; kingdom Metazoa; phylum Chordata; class Aves; order Psittaciformes; family Psittacidae; genus Amazona; species Amazona ochrocephala. Next base: position 81,850,278 of record CM077880.1, read on the forward strand.
TGGATCAATTGTGCAGTAAAGACATATCCTCAGTGTCTCTACTCAACCACAGAAAGGGTAGAACTCAAGGAACCACAGTGTATACACACACGTTCCCTAGTGTGGCTAGAACTAGTCATAATTGCCATGAATTACATGAAGCATTAACTTGAGGTTGAAACAATCTGTGATGTCAACTCCTACCCCAAAACAAAATTAGCTTCACAAAACTAGACATATCATTTCATTCTCCTGCTCCCCTAATGTGAAGGTACTCTGAGAGCTGATGCGCAGCCAGCATATTTATTTGCCTCACCAGAACATGGCAAAATAGGAATTTTCTGCACTGCTTTCTGCCAGAGGCTCCTGCATTGTGGTACACAAGCACTTCAATATGCACCCATGGCAAGCAGAGACTTCAGCAGCAGTGGCTCCTGACCATGTCCAGGGGAGAATTTTTATTTCAGCGCCACAGGGGCAGCCCCCAATGTTCAGCTGTTAACAAATAACATGATGGCACATGCAGCAGCAGTTAGCATGCTGCTTCTGGTGTGCTCCACAAAAAACCTGCTTTTCTGGATCAGCAGGGCCAAAACAAGCTGAAATAGGGAGCACAAGTTAATTAAGAAGGATAAGTAGAAGTAGTTGACATGCTAGTTTGTGGTAGGAGAGCAAAAGTAGATGGATGGCAAGAGGTTAAGGTGCAAAAGAAAATCCCCAATTAAAAGCTCAGCCTTTAGCTTACAAGATTTAAAAAGACTTGTGACTGTGTGTTAAATTTCACCTTCTTACAGAGATGTTATCAATACGGCTGTGTGCCTCAATCCAAAATATTTCTTCACACATGAATAATGATGCTGCACACACACACAAGAAAATGAGGGAGGGAAGGGAAAAGGAATGCTGCACAACCTAAATTTATGACTTCAATTTCTGGAATATAAACCAAACTAATTCAAACAATCACAGCACCTTGCTCAGTGGCAAAATCTAAAACTTCATCTGTGTGAAAAGTGTCTCATAACAGAAATAGAAAAGAATCAAAGAAAAGTGAGATGCTATTATTAGCATTGATTCTTAATGTCTCAAAGCACAGTATCAGACAGATGACAGATTCCTGTATAAGCTACATGCACCATATGCCCTCCACAAGGACAACCTGCACTTAAAAATCTCACAGCATTGACTGACCACTGTGGCATGCCAAAACCTGGTAATGTAAACTGTCTTCACCCCAACGCCATTCATTTCCCTTGAAGAAGCCACTTAACAGTGTTTGCACTCCATAAAGCACTCAAAGAAAGGAAGGTAAAACATACACATTAACCACACACATTATGTCCCTGAAGGACTGAACAGAGCATTTGACAAAGGAATGAGTTTCTGAAATCACACCAACTCATCCATTTCATCTGACACACATGCATAAAAGAAGAATGGTAGGAACAGTTTGAAACCATGGTTCCAAAACTGTTCCCTTTAGCTGTAGCTCTGACTAATCCGCTTCTTCTCTCCCTCCACTCCAGCCATGCATTCCTTTGGCCCTCCCCCATCTTTTATTTTGGGGGCTGAGGGGGAGAGGAGTAGAACATGCACAGATTAAAAATCAGGTCTCTAACCTGGCTCAGCATGCAGCCCCACAGATACACCATCACCATTGAAGTGACAGCACATGGTGGGGACTGGAAAAAAAAAAAAAAGGCAGATAGGAATATGAGCTGCTTTAGACAGGGCTACCACTAAAAGAAATGTCTGTGTAACCACATCCTCTGTTTTCAGCCTCAGTTCAGCAATGTATCCAGCAGGAAATAATTAGATTCGGCTTTCCCAGAGTAGGTGTTTGACTGTTTCAGATCACTGAACAGTTGTTTTTTCTGCTTCCTCTTCAACAGTTTCTCAGGAAAAGGCACTGACCCTCACGACACAGTTGATTTGAAAAAAAAAAAAAAAAAAAAGAAAATATTAAAGAGCACTGTATAACTAAAAGAAGATTATTTGCTACCTCTTTTCACACAGAGGAAATCAACTGTACTCTTCAAAAGCGATCTTAATCATAATACTGAGTTATCAGTAAGTAAACAGGCATTGAGACAGCCCAATTATATCATCTACAACACAGGAAGGACAGAGCGTAAAGACAGAAGACACTTGAAATTGCTACCAATTGGGCTCTTGAAGTAGAAATCATACACGGAGACATCTCACACATTCCAAATGAGTGTAGCAATTAATCCTGTGATAATGTTTTAACACATCCTAAGAATTTATATGCTTTCTGCTCTAACATCCAAACCCTTTTTCCTCTGATCCACCACTCTACATCTAGTACAGCTCCCTTTCTCCTACCAAATACTACACAGTAATGCAACCATGGCTCAATAGTGAAGGAAATTCAGCAGCGCTTTTTATTATTATTAAGAGCTATTTTGATTGCCTGAATGTGTACCTCACCTGGAGATTCAAGGATGAAAGGGTCTGTGAAAAATGCTGCTGCTTTACTATGCCAGCAGAAGCCAGTTATTAAAAAGTCACAAGCAAGCACTCCTCCCAAAACCCAAGCATTTCTTATTATTTCACACTCAAGGGGAGGAAAATAATACTGACTGGTTTTAGAAAAATCCCATGTTCTCTCAGTCCTATGGCAAAATATCTCTGTACCCTCTCTCTTTGCATTTTATTTCACGATCTGCGTGTTGCCTGAAGACTAGGGGAGGGGAAGGGTGTCTTCTCCCATATGATGTTAAAGTGGATTGCCTTAATTAAATAGAAATTAAAGCTGCTTCCACAATTGGTGGAATCAGCAAACACAGCACTACTTACATTTTGTACAGAACAATATTATGCCCAAGAAGCTATAATTAGCAATATTTTACTCTCTTCACTTTTTCTGTGAAATCACATTTGGTATCTAAATAATAAGCAGGGGAGAACTGAAAAGGGTTCAGTCAGTTAATATCTGGTAGTTAAGGGCAAATTCACCTCCTTGTGAAAAGCTTATGGCATTTGCTTTCAGCCCTGAGCCTCTTTCTCCTTTCAGCAGAAAGCACAAATCTAAAGAGCAGAAAAGGAGTTCACAGTCAGCTCCAGATCATACTCTTATTTTAAAATCTATTATTAGATTCTATTTAAACACAACTATTAGATCACTCATTTAATCACTGCAGTAAATGGGAACAAAGGGGTGTCCCTCTCTTTTCACATTCAGAAATGATTGAAGTATTTTTGGAAATACTTCTGATGATCTAAAGGCATTACACTTCCAACAGCTCTACCGTACGGATTTTAACAGTGCCTTTACAAAAGCCTACTGATGGGTGTTGTGCAAGCAGCAAGATATACTTTGAAAGTCTGTTTGCATATTTACCTGAAAGTAAAAGCCACGCTCAACTAGAAAACACACCTTCAGTAAATCAGCTGAGCCATGGTAACATGTCAAGTGTTACCATTTGACCATGGTAACTAGCCCTGACATTTCTATGTCAAATAGAAATTGAAAATAAAGACAGAATTATATACTGAATTTTCTCAGTGCCTTTGCTGGCGATGTTGGGATAGACATATTCAGCCCAGAATAGCTACATTTTATGTTTTCCAAATATTGAGAGCTGTGTCTTGAAATCCTATTGAGAAATAAAAGGCATGATCCAGCAACAAAGCTACAGACAAACAGAAATATATTTAAACATTTTTAATGCCTAGACATCTTTAATGTTAAAGATTTTTAATGCTTTCAAAATGGATTTTCTATTGACAATAGACTAAGATGCGGCTTCATGACAGGGGCCCTGATGTTATCTAGACAAACATGATACAAGAAAGGAAGTGCTATAAGCAGCAGCAAATGTGAAACCCCTTATCCAGCCCACTCAAGGTTCATCTAGTTAAGAACCACACAGAACTACATCAACAGAAAGTTTGCATGATGCAGAATAAGCGTACATTGATGCAGATCATAAAGATCTCAGGAGGGTATTTCCACTTGCACAAAAGGCAAATAGTCAGAGTCTTCATCCCTGACTGGTGTTATGTGAAATTACAGCCCTCTTCGAGACAAGATTTTTCAGCCTCAGAAAGGGACATTTAGTCCCCACTATACAGACACCTGGGTCACACAGATGTTACCTTAGATATTCATCTAGCCATAGCACAGGCAAGCATCTTTTCAGTAGGGAAAATTAACTCCTGCTTAACACCACCTGGATGTGCGTGGACCGGTGGGTATGGCAGGATACTGCTGCTACACAAACCCTTGTCAACTACTGTTGCCACGACCAGGCCTGTAAACCCGGAAAGAGAGCCCTGAACAAAACCCCACCGCCGGCCTGCCACATGCGAGGCTCTCGGGACACGAGAAGGGAGCCGGGAGCGCCGAGCCTCTCTCCGGTGAAGAAGACTGGGGGGGGGGGGGGTGCAAACCCGAGGCAGGGCCCGAAGAGAAACACGCTTGGGGGCTTCGCAGGGGGCGAAGCCGGCCCACGGCTGGAGAAAGCAGTCGTGCCTCGGTGAGGGGGGGCCCCTGGGGGAGGGCCAAGGCTCCAAGGAGCTGAGCTGTCCAGCCGCGCCGGGCACCCACCCGCCTCACACCGGGACCGCGGGTGGGGAGAGAACAACGAGGGGAAGGTGGGCCGCGGCGGCATGAGGGGGCACGCGCTGCCCACCCCTCAGCTGAGGAGAGGTCCGCGCGGCGGGGCGGGTCCGCGCCCACCCAACCCCCTCTTTCTTTGCTCCTGCGGAGACAGAGGTCTTCCGGCAGCTCCGTACGCACCTGGTCACGGTTCCATCTCGCTCCGACCTCGCCCGTCCCTGGCGGAGCCGCCACCCGCCGAGACCGCGCGTAGCCCCGAGCCTGCCACCCGGCCTCGCCACCGCCGACCGGCGCCTCGCAACCGCGGAAGCGCCCTCCCCGTGCCTCCCTGCTTCGGCGACACGCTCTAGCCTCCGCCAATCAGAGCGGAGGAGAGAGGGTGAGCGCCACCGAGACTGACCAATGGACAGCGAGCACCTGGGGAAGCTAACGGGCTCGAGGCAGGGCGAAGGGCGGGCACTGAGTGCCTGAAGCGGCCGGCAGCCAATCGGAACGCAGCCATGATGTCATCGGTGGAGGGGCGGGAGCGGGACGTCCCTTGGGAAGGCGAGGAGGAGAGGTAGAGGAGGGTCCTGCCCCTTAAAGGGAGAGCGGTGCCCTTGTGGCCTGCGCGTGTGTTGGGGGGCAGGTTTGTTATAGCTCTTAACCTTTATATATATATATATATATATATATATATGTACATATATATATATATATAACCTTTGGATTTATGTTGTATAATTATATAAGGGAGTGTTTTCCAAACTGCACAGTAAAGAGCTCCTGGTGCTGGCGGGTGAGCAGGCAGGGAGCCTAGGTGCTGAGATGGCACCGTGGGGCCAGGCAAGGCTCGCCATGGCGGCCCTGAGGTGAAGGCAGCTTTAGTGTTGAGCTGGCCGCCTTCTTCGTCCAGCTTCTCCCAGCCCCAGGACATGACTGCCAGTGCCACCCAGACCCCTAATGCCTGGGATGAGCCTGGTGGGCACTTCTCAGTGGGGGAACGGAAGTTTCCCACTAGAGGTGGTGAGGAGAAGCTGGGTGCCATGTTGCTGTCACTACCTGAGCTTTAACTGAATTGGAGGCTTCAGCTAATCTGGAGGTTTCAGCTGCCCCTTCACCAGCTGAAAGTTCCAAATGTGTGGCCAGATGGTGTGCTTCTTTTGGAGGAGTGTGTTGTTCTTTATTTAATATAATGCTGGAAAAAGAAATCGCAAATGGGTGAAATGCGCATAATGAAAATGTCGGTTAACTGGGGTGGTATTGTCGAGAAAATAGAGGAATGATGCCATACCTGAAGAGTAGGACAGCGGATCATAGTTAGACTATTACAATTACATTTTAAATAGTGCGCTTTTACCTGCAGTCCTATTCTCACCCCTGTGTATTGTATCTCAAAGGGACCTTACAGACGTGAATCGTGACTGAGGCTGTAACAAAGCTCTGTGAAGGATTGTGTCACACTGTGAAGCTGAAAAAATCAGGATTGCCTGTCAGAACAAAAGAAAGGGAGCATGAGGAAGGTGTACAACAATAAATGGTATAAAGAAGGCATAATTGCCCTTTCCTTATTCTCTTGTGTAGTCAAAGAACTAGAGGACATGATATAACTGCAAAGCAATGTATGTGAAGTAGTTAGGAAAAAATGTTTGTGCCATGTACAATTAACCTATGAAATTCATGACAAGAAGCTTAATGATACAAGAATGTTAAGAAGAACCAAATACTTAGTTACTGCCAGTCAGCCACTATCTTGCTCTAGTTTCCAGTGCTGACATTTACAGCTTTTTGCTTTTCATTCCCAGGGATCCAGTTCAGCTTCGGCTGCGCACATAAATCTTGATGTAACGTAATGCTTCCTCCATGTTCTTTGACAGGGTTAGCCCTCCAGAGGTAGCTTAGTGAAAGAGTAAAGTAAAAAACATGAAATGTTCCCATGGATGATGATAATTCTGGGAGCTTTAGGTTTAATGACAAGTCAGGAATATTTACCTTCCTTTTCTCCCATGTTTTCTAAGAATAGCCCTTCAGGGATCTGAGTTAAGAGCGCCAAGTGGATGAGAAAGCATGGATGTTTTTCTGGTTTACACTGCCGATTTTAGCAACAATAATTCATGGCTCGTTCTTGAAATCATTTGCTTAGGAGACTTGTTAATAGATCTGTTTACAGAGAAGGGGGAAAAGATGATGTATTCAAGGGCATACCACAAGCTGATGGCAAAGCTTGCAGTTATGCCTATATTTCCACTTCACAAGCCAGAGTTCTACTCACCAGGTTGTATCTTCCTTCAAATAGATAAGCATTTAAGAGATGGAAGCCTTACATTTCTGTATTGCTTACACTTCTGTTTCATTGGTTTGCTAATGTCTCTACTGATTTATGAACTCCACATATTACTGATTGCTTTTGGTATCTACTAGCATGTTTTTCTAAAGTTCCAAAGGTATATTTTCAGGCCTTGATAAATGTATAGGAGGGAAAACAGAAAGAATTCTGCTTGCCCATAGAAACTGTCTTCACCAGGAATAATGAAAAGTGAAGAACATGTATTACGTGCAAGTTATTCCTTTTGGTTTAGTTTTGAAGGCCTCTTTGTTATTTTCAGAAGATTTCAGTTTCCTTAAGAGTTATAATGAATGAACCAAATTCCCATTTCATTAGTTGATGCGCAAGAACAGTCTGCAGTATTGGTAAAGGCAATGGGTCAAGTATATTAAATGTCTTTTATTTGATTTAATGTTAGATTAAGGTTTACACAGAACCAAGAAGACATCAGTGTGGTATAACAGAATACAGCAGAACTCAATCTAGCTATAGTATTTTAAGTGCAGTTCTGAACTCAATTGCATAATTAAAAATCAAGTTACTTTTGGGTGCCTACTATGAACAACTAAGCTTGCACAGATATATTTGATTTTCCTAACCTCATGTCTCAGTCATCATTGACTTAGCATTACATTCAGTTTTTCATTTGAATTTCCTTTCTCTTAAAAGCAGGAAGAATTGGGGAGGGGGAAAAAACAAAAAACAAACACTCCAAAAGAGAACAAAGCTAAAATGTGTCCCAAAGAGTGTTTCTTAAGATAAAATTCTTAAAATGTCTCGATGCTAAGCTTAACCTTATAGACTTCATGGTGTTCATCCATCTAAAGATGACTCTGCTTAAAACCATAAGCTATTAAAGAAACCTTAATGACCCAACAACTCTGAACATGCCTAATAATGTTTATTGTCTTGACATTAGGCTGATTGACAAATCATCTGATGGAGAAAGAACCTAGTTGGCAAAGCTAACTATTCCTACT